>FR989887.1:3883551-9760229 GCA_905404145.2 Biston betularia | reverse complement strand
ACACCTACTATACTCGCACATAGAGGAGAGTAATATATCTACATTGTAATAACAACACAGAATAAGTGAAGTACTTACACTGACACCTACTATACTCGCACATAGAGGAGAGTAATATATCTACATTGTAATAACAACACAGAATAAGTGAAGTACTTACACTGACACCTACTATACTCGCACATAGAGGAGAGTAATATATCTACATTGTAATAACAACACAGAATAAGTGAAGTACTTACACTGACACCTACTATACTCGCACATAGAGGAGAGTAATATATCTACATTGTAATAACAACACAGAATAAGTGAAGTACTTACACTGACACCTACTATACTCGCACATAGAGGAGAGTAATATATCTACATTGTAATAACAACACAGAATAAGTGAAGTACTTACACTGACACCTACTATACTCGCACATAGAGGAGAGTAATATATCTACATTGTAATAACAACACAGAATAAGTGAAGTACTTACACTGACACCTACTATACTCGCACATAGAGGAGAGTAATATATCTACATTGTAATAACAACACAGAATAAGTGAAGTACTTACACTGACACCTACTATACTCGCACATAGAGGAGAGTAATATATCTACATTGTAATAACAACACAGAATAAGTGAAGTACTTACACTGACACCTACTATACTCGCACATAGAGGAGAGTAATATATCTACATTGTAATAACAACACAGAATAAGTGAAGTACTTACACTGACACCTACTATACTCGCACATAGAGGAGAGTAATATATCTACATTGTAATAACAACACAGAATAAGTGAAGTACTTACACTGACACCTACTATACTCGCACATAGAGGAGAGTAATATATCTACATAGTAATAACAACACAGAATAAGTGAAGTACTTACACTGACACCTACTATACTCGCACATAGAGGAGAGTAATATATCTACATAGTAATAACAACACAGAATAAGTGAAGTACTTACACTGACACCTACTATACTCGCACATAGAGGAGAGTAATATATCTACATAGTAATAACAACACAGAATAAGTGAAGTACTTACACTGACACCTACTATACTCGCACATAGAGGAGAGTAATATATCTACATAGTAATAACAACACAGAATAAGTGAAGTACTTACACTGACACCTACTATACTCGCACATAGAGGAGAGTAATATATCTACATAGTAATAACAACACAGAATAAGTGAAGTACTTACACTGACACCTACTATACTCGCACATAGAGGAGAGTAATATATCTACATTGTAATAACAACACAGAATAAGTGAAGTACTTACACTGACACCTACTATACTCGCACATAGAGGAGAGTAATATATCTACATTGTAATAACAACACAGAATAAGTGAAGTACTTACACTGACACCTACTATACTCGCACATAGAGGAGAGTAATATATCTACATTGTAATAACAACACAGAATAAGTGAAGTACTTACACTGACACCTACTATACTCGCACATAGAGGAGAGTAATATATCTACATTGTAATAACAACACAGAATAAGTGAAGTACTTACACTGACACCTACTATACTCGCACATAGAGGAGAGTAATATATCTACATTGTAATAACAACACAGAATAAGTGAAGTACTTACACTGACACCTACTATACTCGCACATAGAGGAGAGTAATATATCTACATTGTAATAACAACACAGAATAAGTGAAGTACTTACACTGACACCTACTATACTCGCACATAGAGGAGAGTAATATATCTACATTGTAATAACAACACAGAATAAGTGAAGTACTTACACTGACACCTACTATACTCGCACATAGAGGAGAGTAATATATCTACATTGTAATAACAACACAGAATAAGTGAAGTACTTACACTGACACCTACTATACTCGCACATAGAGGAGAGTAATATATCTACATTGTAATAACAACACAGAATAAGTGAAGTACTTACACTGACACCTACTATACTCGCACATAGAGGAGAGTAATATATCTACATTGTAATAACAACACAGAATAAGTGAAGTACTTACACTGACACCTACTATACTCGCACATAGAGGAGAGTAATATATCTACATTGTAATAACAACACAGAATAAGTGAAGTACTTACACTGACACCTACTATACTCGCACATAGAGGAGAGTAATATATCTACATTGTAATAACAACACAGAATAAGTGAAGTACTTACACTGACACCTACTATACTCGCACATAGAGGAGAGTAATATATCTACATTGTAATAACAACACAGAATAAGTGAAGTACTTACACTGACACCTACTATACTCGCACATAGAGGAGAGTAATATATCTACATTGTAATAACAACACAGAATAAGTGAAGTACTTACACTGACACCTACTATACTCGCACATAGAGGAGAGTAATATATCTACATAGTAATAACAACACAGAATAAGTGAAGTACTTACACTGACACCTACTATACTCGCACATAGAGGAGAGTAATATATCTACATAGTAATAACAACACAGAATAAGTGAAGTACTTACACTGACACCTACTATACTCGCACATAGAGGAGAGTAATATATCTACATTGTAATAACAACACAGAATAAGTGAAGTACTTACACTGACACCTACTATACTCGCACATAGAGGAGAGTAATATATCTACATTGTAATAACAACACAGAATAAGTGAAGTACTTACACTGACACCTACTATACTCGCACATAGAGGAGAGTAATATATCTACATTGTAATAACAACACAGAATAAGTGAAGTACTTACACTGACACCTACTATACTCGCACATAGAGGAGAGTAATATATCTACATTGTAATAACAACACAGAATAAGTGAAGTACTTACACTGACACCTACTATACTCGCACATAGAGGAGAGTAATATATCTACATTGTAATAACAACACAGAATAAGTGAAGTACTTACACTGACACCTACTATACTCGCACATAGAGGAGAGTAATATATCTACATTGTAATAACAACACAGAATAAGTGAAGTACTTACACTGACACCTACTATACTCGCACATAGAGGAGAGTAATATATCTACATTGTAATAACAACACAGAATAAGTGAAGTACTTACACTGACACCTACTATACTCGCACATAGAGGAGAGTAATATATCTACATTGTAATAACAACACAGAATAAGTGAAGTACTTACACTGACACCTACTATACTCGCACATAGAGGAGAGTAATATATCTACATTGTAATAACAACACAGAATAAGTGAAGTACTTACACTGACACCTACTATACTCGCACATAGAGGAGAGTAATATATCTACATTGTAATAACAACACAGAATAAGTGAAGTACTTACACTGACACCTACTATACTCGCACATAGAGGAGAGTAATATATCTACATTGTAATAACAACACAGAATAAGTGAAGTACTTACACTGACACCTACTATACTCGCACATAGAGGAGAGTAATATATCTACATTGTAATAACAACACAGAATAAGTGAAGTACTTACACTGACACCTACTATACTCGCACATAGAGGAGAGTAATATATCTACATTGTAATAACAACACAGAATAAGTGAAGTACTTACACTGACACCTACTATACTCGCACATAGAGGAGAGTAATATATCTACATTGTAATAACAACACAGAATAAGTGAAGTACTTACACTGACACCTACTATACTCGCACATAGAGGAGAGTAATATATCTACATTGTAATAACAACACAGAATAAGTGAAGTACTTACACTGACACCTACTATACTCGCACATAGAGGAGAGTAATATATCTACATTGTAATAACAACACAGAATAAGTGAAGTACTTACACTGACACCTACTATACTCGCACATAGAGGAGAGTAATATATCTACATTGTAATAACAACACAGAATAAGTGAAGTACTTACACTGACACCTACTATACTCGCACATAGAGGAGAGTAATATATCTACATTGTAATAACAACACAGAATAAGTGAAGTACTTACACTGACACCTACTATACTCGCACATAGAGGAGAGTAATATATCTACATTGTAATAACAACACAGAATAAGTGAAGTACTTACACTGACACCTACTATACTCGCACATAGAGGAGAGTAATATATCTACATTGTAATAACAACACAGAATAAGTGAAGTACTTACACTGACACCTACTATACTCGCACATAGAGGAGAGTAATATATCTACATTGTAATAACAACACAGAATAAGTGAAGTACTTACACTGACACCTACTATACTCGCACATAGAGGAGAGTAATATATCTACATTGTAATAACAACACAGAATAAGTGAAGTACTTACACTGACACCTACTATACTCGCACATAGAGGAGAGTAATATATCTACATTGTAATAACAACACAGAATAAGTGAAGTACTTACACTGACACCTACTATACTCGCACATAGAGGAGAGTAATATATCTACATTGTAATAACAACACAGAATAAGTGAAGTACTTACACTGACACCTACTATACTCGCACATAGAGGAGAGTAATATATCTACATTGTAATAACAACACAGAATAAGTGAAGTACTTACACTGACACCTACTATACTCGCACATAGAGGAGAGTAATATATCTACATTGTAATAACAACACAGAATAAGTGAAGTACTTACACTGACACCTACTATACTCGCACATAGAGGAGAGTAATATATCTACATTGTAATAACAACACAGAATAAGTGAAGTACTTACACTGACACCTACTATACTCGCACATAGAGGAGAGTAATATATCTACATTGTAATAACAACACAGAATAAGTGAAGTACTTACACTGACACCTACTATACTCGCACATAGAGGAGAGTAATATATCTACATTGTAATAACAACACAGAATAAGTGAAGTACTTACACTGACACCTACTATACTCGCACATAGAGGAGAGTAATATATCTACATTGTAATAACAACACAGAATAAGTGAAGTACTTACACTGACACCTACTATACTCGCACATAGAGGAGAGTAATATATCTACATTGTAATAACAACACAGAATAAGTGAAGTACTTACACTGACACCTACTATACTCGCACATAGAGGAGAGTAATATATCTACATTGTAATAACAACACAGAATAAGTGAAGTACTTACACTGACACCTACTATACTCGCACATAGAGGAGAGTAATATATCTACATAGTAATAACAACACAGAATAAGTGAAGTACTTACACTGACACCTACTATACTCGCACATAGAGGAGAGTAATATATCTACATTGTAATAACAACACAGAATAAGTGAAGTACTTACACTGACACCTACTATACTCGCACATAGAGGAGAGTAATATATCTACATAGTAATAACAACACAGAATAAGTGAAGTACTTACACTGACACCTACTATACTCGCACATTTTTTTTTTTTTTTTTTATGCCACAGGTGGCAAACAAGCTGACGGGTTGCCTGATGTTAAGCAATCACCGTCGCCTATAGATATCTGCAATACCAGGGGTACCACAAATACGTTGCCGACCTTTTAAGATTCTATTAACATGCCTTTTGAAGAACCCAATGTTGTAACTCCGCGGGAATACGGAAGAAGGAAGATCATTCCACAATTTGCAAGTGTATGGCAAAAAAGATCGCGTGAATCGCACAGTGTGCGATTTCCATGAATCAATAACATGTGGATGAGCTTTGATACGATGGCGGCGGCTAGTGCGGTGATGGAACCGTGACGCCGGCATAAGATCGAATAGTTCTTCAGAACACTCCCCGTTGTACATGCGGTAGAATACGCACAGAGACCCGACGTCTCTACGCAAGCTGAGCGGTTCTAGGGCATCGGTGATCCCAGAGTCGTCGACAATTCTGACAGCTCTACGCTGTAATGCATCGAGGGCCTCAAGTTGATACTTGGGTGCTCCGTTCCAAAGATGTGAACAGTACTCCACGTGAGGTCGGACTTGCGCTTTGTACAGCAGGAGTCTCTGACCAGACGTAAAGTACCGTTTTGCCTTATTGAGCACACCAAGTTTTTTGGAGGCTAGTTTGGCCTTAGCAGCAATATGACTGCGGAACTGTACATTTGCAGAAATGTCAACGCCCAGTATACCAATGCCCTCCGAAACCTGTAGGGGAGTGTCCTGAAAACGAGGAGCAACAACAAATGGGGTTTTTTTAGCGGTGAACGCACAAACCTGTGTCTTTTTGGGGTTGAACTGAACGAGATTCAATTGACCCCAATCCGAGACTTGCTTAAGCGCAGTCTCCACTTCAGACACTAGTTTGTTCCGACTTTCTTCAACTTCGGCACGAGGGATACTAGCACGACCGGTATATTGTGCATCGCCAGTGCTGTCGTCTGCATAACAATGCATGCTGCTATTCAGCAACATGTCATTGATGTGCAGAATAAAGAGTGTCGGCGATAACACAGACCCTTGCGGCACACCAGCATTGATAGGCATACAGTCGGAGCAAGAACCGTCTACAACGACCTTTATGCTCCGATCAGATAGAAAGCTGGCAAACCAAGTGCATAATCCCTCGGGAAGGCCATAAGATGGTAGCTTAGACAACAACGCCCTGTGCCAAACCCGGTCAAAAGCTTTGGCAATATCCAAACTAACTGCAAGCGCCTCCCCTCTACTCTCAACGGCTTCAGCCCAGCGGTGAGTGAGATATACCAGAAGATCACCAGCTGATCGGCCGCTACGAAAACCGTACTGACGGTCACTGATCAGCTGGTGTTCCTCCAGTTAACCTAGGAGCTGAGTATTTATGACACGCTCCATCACCTTAGAAAGTAGAGAGGTAATAGCTATGGGCCTGTAGTTAGAGGGATCAGACCGATCTCCTTTTTTAGGGATTGGATGTACAAGGGCAGTTTTCCACGAAGATGGCACACATCTTGTCGAATAGGAAAGCCGGAAAAGACGCGTTAAGACCGGAGCCAACTCGGGAGCACAGGACTTAAGCACGATGGCCGGGATACCATCGGGCCCACTCGACTTCCGCACATCAAGGGACATTAGTTCCTTCCGTACCGCTTTTTGAGTAAAACGTACTTCTGGCATGGAACTATCACACCGCAAAATAGTGGGTGGTGTGGTGCCCCCATCGTCGAGGGTAGAGTTTGAGGCAAAAAGAAAACCAAGAATATTGGCTTTTTCTTTTGCGCTATGGGCAAGGGAATCATCATCCGACCTTCGTAAAGCTGGTAAAGAGGACTGGCAGAAGTTGCCTTCAGCAGCCTTCGCAAGAGACCAAAAGGCTCGACTCCCGGATGGGAATTTCGACAGTTGATCGCCAATTCTGCTAATGTGATCTGCTTTGGCTTCAGCAATAATCCTTTTGCAAGTCCTGGAGGTAGCATTAAGCTCTTTCTTTAAGACAGAGATGTCTGAATCATGACTCCCTAGTGCTTTGGACCACGATTTAAATGCAGCACGCTTCAAACGAAGAGCTTTTGCACAGGATTTGTTAAACCACGGGCGACTCCGCCCACCGATGCGTATGACTGAACTAGGAATAAAACATTCCATTCCTTGAAGTACGACGTCGGCAACAGAGTTTGCACAAGTGCTAATGTCATCCGAAGAAAAGCAAAGCCGTCCCCAAGGGTAGGACGAGTAGAACTCACGTAATCCATCCCAGTCCGCAGTTTGATAGTGCCAAACATTACGCCTGCCTGAAGGAGTGGCATGGGCCGAGTCTTTAATTGGCACTGAAGTACGGATGAGGCAGTGATCGGAGCCACCAAGGGGCGCTTCAACACACACCTGGTACTGGTCAGGATGTGAGGTCATGAAGAGATCCAGCAAAGAGGAATTATGTTTCTCAACATCAGGTATCCTAGTGACTCCAGTTACAAGTTGAGAGAGTCCATAAGCTAAGGCGAAGTCGCAAGCAACACGACCTGCGTGATCGGTGGTGCCGGAGCCAAGCCATTCTGAGTGATGGGCATTACAGTCACCTAAAACCACCAGTTCAACAGACGTACGCTGCTCTAATACTTTGTCAGCTCCTCTAGCGATGTGCTCAAATAATCGAGTTGTCTCCGCATCCCCACTATGTGATCTGTAGAGGCATGCATAAACTCGGGTTTTACCCCCAAAGTCCGTTCGAAGCCATAAAGTAGACAGATCACATTCTTCTAAGCCACTGAGGCGGCGACAACAGATATCGTCCCGGACATACACACATACCCCAGCACGGCGCATAAAGATATGCTCGAGTTTGTACCCAGGGTATAAGAGGTAGGATGTCTCGGCAGGATTAGATATTTGTGTCTCCGTTAGGAAGAGCAAGGCGGGTTTCATGGATTCAAGATAATGATGAATCGCATTCAAGTTGGCGTGAATGCCCCGAATATTGCAGAAATCTACATGAAATGTGGAATCGGGGGCCGCTGTAGATACGCTCTTTCTTATTTTTCTGGCCATAAGGAATGATAAGTAGATAAGGGATGATGACGTTCTTCCAACAATATGAAACTTTGGAACAAATATGCAGCAGCAACTATGAGCAGCGCAGAAGAATGGAACAGTGATTGGTGGGCATGAGGGACGGAAGGGCCCCCGGTCCCCCCTGTGAGCAACTGTCGGGTTCCACTCCGGTCTCCTACCCCGGCACGACAGCCGCTCTACAGGATTATGCGCCGGATGGCAGGACAGCCTCCCAGGGCGGAGGTAAGAAGTGATCCCCGGGTTCGGGTCCCCAGCTATCCCGCGGGCGGCCAGCGGTCAGCCGTTTCACCGGGTCTCCCTGGACCTCATGACCACCTTTCACATCACAAAAAACAAAGCTACTCTTTTGTTACGACTCGGTCCCAAAGCATTTGCTAGTATAGAACGTCCTCAGGGGACATGGGAACTGGCTCTCCCATGTTAGTGCCGGAACACGTTGACACAACCATCAACATTTGGCGACACACTTACATAGGAGGGTGGTAATGGGCCAGGCGGGCATCAGGAGACGCCCTACCACCATAATTGGTTTTAAGTGGAGTTGAGGCCCCGTCAGCACAAGAAAAACAGTTCAAGTGCTGACAGAGCCTGCAAGGGATGCGACGAGCACGCCTCCACGCTCATCCCTCAAAAGCACATAGAGGAGAGTAATACACGGAGCACCATTTTGTTTTTGTTTTTGCGTTACAGACAAAAAAAGATCGGTATTTTTAATTCTTATTTATTATCAGTCGCACTTAAATTATCCTGAGTCTTGTTTTGCATATATTAATTTAAAATATAAAACTTTCACAAGAACAAAATCAACAAAGGTACCCAATTATGGAATAGTTACCCAAACATGGAATACTATAAAACTATACATAATAAAACTTTACTTTTATGAGATACTAACAGTAACTTTGGTCAATTTTAAAAAGCGGAACTTGAACCTGCGCAAGCACCATGCGCCCAGCCGCCCAGAGCCCGCGCGTCAAACATTTGATCCATCTCTCCTCGAGTATTATATCTCGAGAAAGCAGGCTGTTACAGAACATGCACTCTGCATCTCCTGAGTCGGGACTCGGGAGCTTCCTGTCCTAGATGACGGCTGCAGAGTGCAGGCTCTGCCTGTGTCAAACTGCATCATCTGAATCAACGGGACTATTATTGGGAGATATTCCATGTTAGGGTACTAGTCCATATTCGGTTACTTTCCTCTACATGTAAAATCAATTTATTATTTAAAAATAAAAGTTATCTCTACACGACGGACATATAATTTTTAGGTTTATATTTATATGGATACCTAGTACGTGTACCTACATATAAAATATTTACGCCAGCATTAAAAAGATATTGTTGTTACAATTTAGTCCCGGGACTACAAGACTCGGTCCCCAGTCCCCAGAAACTGATCAGCTGGCGGCGCGACGCGCCTTTCCTTCGAGTGGGCACGTACAACATGTACAGCGGCCGCCGCCCGCGCCGCGCGCTCGCGCGAGCAGGCACGATGTTTGTACGTAGGTACTTATCGGTTAGTTTAGACAAGCAAGTGTAATACGTACCTTTCTCCTAAAGTTCCCATGTTCCTTCATACTTCTAAGTATAACGTCAAAAAAGGAAAACTCAACGTCAAGTAGAGTTCATTGAACTCGTTGAGTTAGTTCCGACCTAGCTAAGAACGGGCAAAAACATCTAACATCGGCTGCAGCTGCAGGTATTTCTTGAGACAGTCCAATAGTTCGACTAAACAAAGTACACGTATTCGTAAATTGACCTGATAATAAAAATAATATCTCGTCTCGAGTAGGTAGGTATTCGCGCGGGATGGAATTTTGTCAAAGTACTCTTGTAGGTTCTCTGGAGTCTGGTGTCGGCTCGTTTCCCCTTCCTCGATAAGAAGTCGGCACTGTGAACTTTTTGAACAGCCGTCGGTTTCCTCCTAACATCAGAGAACACGATGGGATATGCCTGTTCGGATATGTTTACCGATGTGTATAGCACCTCTCACAAACACACTGTCATTGTCTAAAGCATACACACGCACCATAATTATCCCAATACTCTTCGTTGCTGTATTGATAAGGCATCGTCGCGATAAATAATAATGATCTCTGGACGCGAGTGCGGTACGAGGCGCGGCGGCGGCGGCGGCGGACGGCGCGGCGATGTTATCGCGCTGGACGCAGGTGTTGAACTGACTGCGTGACCTGTGTGCAGTGTGACCCGAGAATCGCAGGTTTAATCATTATTAATCAAACTTTATTTAAACAAACCTACAAAGTTGCTCACAATCCTTTTAACGAAACGCTTGCGCGTGTTAAGTTTGAAGAGCGCCATCTAGGATAATGTTAAGTACTAAACTTAAACTTAAGTCGCTAAACCAAAAAGTAGGGCAATTATGACTTTCAGTTTAGAAACTGTACTTACACCCCGCGCCCCTGCAGTGCGAACCTTTACAAGTTGATGATACTTATTTTTATTTACGATGAAATGATATTTAAAATAGCGATGGCATCAAAACCGGATTAGATTTGGAGAAAAATGGCAACATGGATTTGCACAAACAAACATCCTTTCACCCCATACGCGTATAAGTAGGTACCATCCCCGTTCCATCGTGCGGGGGTAAAAATAGAAATGTTTACAAACAATAAGCGCGCGCCCTTCCACGTCTACACGCGAACACAGCTGCGCCGAAAGAAATGTCTCTTGAAACAATTATAATGATCTAAATGTAGGCGGCAACGAGCTAACGCGGGCGCCGAGGAGCGGAGCGCAGCTGCGGGGAGCAGATAGGGAGCGCCTCAACCGGAAAATTGGCGCAACGAGGGAAACGGCTCGCGCGGACGCGTCCTGATTGGAACGGTAATGGATCCGTTATCTGCGGCCGCACACGCTCCCCGGGGTGCGGGCCTGCGCCCCCGGGGAGCGGGGCTGCCAGCCGCGGTCACGGCACGACGACCTCGGCTTCTCGGGAGATATATCTCAAATAGTACGATTTTAGGGTTAGGGTTTAATAATTATTATAAGCTAGTTATCATTTTATGAGTGGTTTTTTTTATCGGCATCTGTTAGCTACGCACCGTACACATAATTATAATTATGTATGTACTATATTTTAAATTGTTAGTGGAAATTTTCAATTGGCCTTATACATTTACACAGGTAACCAAACATAATTATAATGTAGGTAACTAGCTGTTAATTCCCCTAGCATCAATAAATAAAATAAAATAATTTTAAAAATTCTTACTCTTTTCATAAATCACTTTTATGAGGCTTATGATGTGAATTAATTATTTATCTGTTGTTAATTTAATATTTTGTCTAAATTTTAAATTTATATTTATGGTAGGTAGGTATTCCCCCCGCGCCCCGCGCCCCGCGCCCCGCTCGGTGTGGGCTCGGGGCTCGGGGCTCGGGGCGCAGACAGCACAAGTGCGATGAAAACTTTTTTGGCTTTTGTGTGATCACTTATCTTCTATTTATTTTCAAAATCAGCAAAAAAATATATTGTAGAGCATCGCTTCCCGTCATTTCTGTTCTACTTATGGTTCCCGCGCAATGTTTACATCTTCGACTACCGCTACGAGTTCAGCCATTTTCAGGGAAAACACCTATCGGGAGAAAGGTCGTGAATAGATCTGGTAACCCCGTGCTCCCCTCCCCTCCTTGTCTGTCGCCACTCGCCGCGGGCACAGGTCGTATTACCGCGCGAGAGGCTGCGGGCCGGAGCGGAGCCACTAGTGGGAGCTCGCCGGCCGCCGGTCGTGGTGCGCTGCCCGGAGCCCCGCGCCATGCCGGAGGAGGGCGTGCGCTGCCCGGAGCCCCGCGCCATGCCGGAGGAGGGCGTGCGCGGCTGGCGCGTCGCCTTCGCGCTTATTTACTTCACCTTCTTCCTGGACAACGTGTTGCTGACCGTCGTGGGTGAGTGCGGCCGCGCGGCTCGCTCGTCTCAGCTGCCGGTTCCGGCTCTGCTGGCTGTCTTACACAAGTACCTTTATTCCTGTGCGAGTATATCGCCACTCCACATAGTTTCGTGGCGTCATAAACTATGCTTAGCGTACAAGTAGGTTTAGGATGAGAATACAAGTGAGTAACGAGTCGCCCCGTCGGGCATGTGTCCGCAGTGCCGATAATCCCGGACTGGATCCGCGGCGCGTCGCTGCAGCAGTGGACGCAGCACGAGGCGCCGCTGGCCGCCGTGCTCAACTCCACCGTGCGGCACGCGCCAGGTAGGTGCGCGCCACGCGCCGCGCCGCGTCACGCCGCGTCACGTCGCGTCATGTACACTCCCCTGCGTCGGCAGGCGCGGGCTCGTCGCAGGCGGCGGTGGGCGCGGTGCTGAGCGCGAAGGCGGTGGCGCAGCTGGCGGCGGCGGCGCCGGCCGCGGGCGCCGTGTGCCGGCTCGGCGCCGCGCGCGTGCTGCGGCGCGCCACCGCGCTGCTGCTGCTGGCCGCCGCAGGTGCCGCCTCTCTCCGCGCGACTCGGGCAGTAAGCGCGCCCGCACGGGAGTGGACAGTGGCTACATGTGAGCTCTGCGCCGGCAGTGTTCGGCGCGTGCAGCGGGCGCAGCGGCGGCGGCGCGGCGCTGGCGGCGGGCGCGGCGCGCGCGGCGCAGGGCGCGGCCGCGGCCGGCGCCGGCGTGGCGGGGCTCTCGCTGGCGGCGGCCGCGGCGCCGGCGCGCCTGCGCGCGCGCGCCACCGCCGCGCTGCTCGGCGCCGTCGCACTCGGTACGCACACTAACTTCAATCGTAGGTACAGGAACGATGTCTACTTTAGCACGGCGAGGCGTGCCACGCAGGTAAAGCCAGAAAAATGCGGACTAGAGAGATATTTTTTTATGTAAAAAGTAATGAGACGAACGAGACGATCTCCTGATGGTAAGAGATAACGCCTGTCTATGACCATTGCAGCGATGCACAGAACTTTCACAGGGCATCACTGCTGAGGCGCTCATTACTTAATATTTAATAATAGCTCGTAATAAATGAAAAAAACTATTCATTGATAAATATCCGAGTGTCCGCCGCGAGGCTCCCCCGCGTGACGGCGCGCGGCGTGACGCGCGGCGTGACGCGCGGCGTGACGCGCGGCGTGACGCGAGGCGTGTTGCAGGCGTGCTGGTGGGGTACCCGCTGGGCGGCGCGACGGTCGCGCTGTGGAGCCGCGCCGCGCCGTTCCTGATCATCGGCGCGGCGCTCGCCCTCAACCTCGGTACTCTTTTTTCAAACAATAATATAAATGCTTGCGTTTGACTATCTCACTCGCAGAACAGCCGGTCGGTCTCTCGGGCGGCGCACTCCGCTCGGCGCAATGAGAGTGGAATCAAATAGTTTCCTTGTAGGTCTTGCACATGCACCACGACGTCGCTGTTTGGCCTTCTGGCCTCCGATAGAAGCGCACTCTCCGAAATAAATCCGATGTTCAGGGCTGTGTAGCTACCTGCAGCGGAACAGTCCCGCCCACGAACCGGCGCCGGCGCCGGCGCCCCGAGCCGCGGAGGCTCGCGGTGCCTCGGCCTATCTGGTACACATTGTAGTTCCTTCTGTGGCTTTGCATGTGCACCGGCTGCGGCCCCTCGCCGGCTCGCGTGCGTGTACCGGCGGCCGTCCGCAGGCTTGCAGTGCGCGCTGCTGGACTCGGAGGAGCTCAACCAGGTGAGTGCGGAACCCACTGCGCCAGGAGAGGCTTCAATACTTCGGGCTGCCCGGCTCGGAGGACCACGAACATGTAAAACGCGCGTACCCCGCACCGCTAGCACGCCGCTGCCGGGAAACCTGCAGTGCAGAACCGAGCACCTGCGAACCAGGGGCTGACCGCCCCCGCCAGAACAACACCGTAGCAAAGGATCAGTTACGATGTTACTTCCTCCGTAAGAGCGATTTCGGCAGAGGCCGGCTGAGCGCCCGCCCGCGGTGGCGGGTGCAGCTCGTGCTGCGTCCTCGCTCGGCTGCGCTACAGCTCGGCGCGTGTGTCGCAGGTGTGCGTGGCGGAGGCCGGCGCGGCTGAGGCCGCGGGGGGCCGGCTGCGGGCGCTGCGGGACGCGGGCGGCGGGTGCGCGGGAGCTTGCGCCGGCGCCGTGCTGCTCACCACCAGCGTGATGGCGGCGCTGGAGCCTTGCCTACCCATATGGATCATGGACAAGTTCCACCCGCAGGTACCGCCCCCGCCACCGGCAGCCGCGCGCGGCGGCGCCGGCAGCCGCGGACGAACTGTTGATATACGTGTACTCGCATAACGCTGCTTCCACATAATTATAATACCTACTTACTATTTATTTACTAATTGCTGTAAGTTTATTTATATTGTAAATTGAAATCCTCATCATTGTAACTGAGACGACCGCTAAGCGGAAATAAACTTAACACTCGATTAAAAAGTGCGCCAGAAAGGTTGTAAGGAAGTGGCGCTGCACGGCGAAGCGTGTAATGCGCCGCGTCAGCCGCACGGTGTTTGTGTTTGTCGGCAGCGCTGGGTGACGGGCGCCGTGTTCGTGCCCGACAGCGCGGCGTACCTGGCGGCCACGAGCCTGCTCGGCGGCGCGGCGCGCGCGCTCGGCGCCGAGCGCGTGGCGCTGGCCGGCCAGGCCGCCGCCGCCGGCGCCGCGCTGGCCTTGCCGCATGCCAGGTACCGTAC
The DNA here is from genome assembly GCA_905404145.2 of Biston betularia. NCBI lineage: Eukaryota > Metazoa > Arthropoda > Insecta > Lepidoptera > Geometridae > Biston > Biston betularia. The sequence goes on along the minus strand of FR989887.1, from coordinate 9,745,114 downwards.
CGGGGAGTCGCGCTCCGGCCGCGGCTCCGGCGGCGTGGCGGTACACGGGTACAGCGGCGGTGTGTGCAGGTCGGTGGCGGCGCTGGTGGCGCCGCACGTGGCGCTGGGCGCGGGGCTGGGCGCGCTGGACGCGGCGCTGGTGCCCGCGCTGCTGGAGCGCGCGCCGCGCCACCTGGCGCCGCACCACGCTGCGCTGCTGCAGGCGGCGAGCGCGGCGGCGTACGCGCTGGGCCCGGCGCTGGGCGGCGCGCTGGCGTGGGCGGCCAGCTTCGAGACGACGATGCGCGCGCTCGCCGTGGCCAACCTGCTGTACGCCGCGCACCTGTACCGCGCGCTCGCGCGGGACCCGCTCTCCGCGCAGGTGCGTCACCTACTCGCGTATCCGTCTGCCAGTCTCTGTGTCGTCGACGTCACGCCGGCTCGTCGTCGTTGCAGTGGGGGGCGCCTCCGGCGCCGTGCTCGCCGCCCGCGCGCCACGGCCGCCTGCAGTAGCGCGCCGCGCGCCGCCGGCAGACCCCGCGACTGCGCTGCGCCCTCCTTGCGCCGCCACAGGACCTGCTAGTCCGCATTATATGTACCCAGCATGTAGACGAGGCCCCGGCCGAGCCGGCAGCCGTCGGTAATAAATAGTACGTTTGTTGCAACAAATGTTTTTTCATGGAAGTTTCCGCCGGGCAGCGGGCCGGCGCCGGCTCGCGGGAGGGCTGCTGAGCTTATTGAAAGTGTACCTATAAAGGCAATTTTTTGAACTCGCCAAAGTTAAATACGACAATACTAAAAATTTGATCGCAAAAAAATCCATAAAGAAAAAGTTGTGTAACAAAACTGTAAAACTTGTATGAGGCTCTAGGCGCGCACGTGCCTAGAGTCAAGCTATTTATTTATTTGTTTTTAGTTTATTATTATTTTGTCTAAATTTTGAAATTGTATTTATTGTATTTGTTGTACCTATATATTATAATTGTTGCATCAGTCCCCGGCCGGTGTGGGCTCGGGGCACTTTAACTTCTCGGGGCACTTTAACTTTATTTAACATAAGTGAAAACTTTTAAGGCTTTTTGTATGTTAATTTAACTTCTATTTATTTATTAAGTTAGCAGCTGTTTGTTTTCCATGTAAAATAAAAATAAAAATAAAATAAAATAAAAGAGGGTCCGAGAAGCAGAAGCCGCGGGGCCATGCAAAGACCCCACTATAAAGCTAGATATCCCACTAATATCCGACAGCCCCGTTGGCTCATTGGTAGTATATCTGCCTTAAGAGCTGTAGGGCGTGGGTTCGATTCCCACTCAGGGCAAATATTTTGTGAATAAACAAATGTTTGTTCTGTGTCTGGGTGTACTGTATGTATTATACGTATGTATTTACAAAAAAAAAAAGTATTTATGTATTCTATCAGTTATCTGACTTCCATCACACAAGCTCTGCTTAGTTTGGGGCCAGATGGCGCTGTGTGTAATGTCCTGCGATATTTATTTATTTTAATATTATAAATGTGAAAGTTTGGATGGATGGATGTTTGTTACTTTCATGCAATGGCTACTTTTTATCCCGCAAACATGTAGCGGGTAACACCGCGGGGCGCAGATAGTACATTATACCTTACGAACGCGAGGCGAGCATAGCCGGTTGCAAGGTCGCAACAGAAATGGGAGCGAGATGAATTCCAACAAAATCTCCGACCTGCTATAACACGAGTCGCATCACGCATGTGGCCCTTCTACTGCGGGAGCGAGCAGCTCAGTTATAAGCATCGTTTCCGGAGCCGAGGGGGGATGCGTCCGGCGGCGGCGCGGGGCAGCCTGGCCACCGCCCTTGCAGCAGGCAGGCAGACGTGGTAGCGGCCACCGTCCGGCGCATCGCCTGCCACAGCGACCACCCCGCACTACAAGTAGTCCAGCCCGGAGTGCGGGCTGCGGCCTCCTCGCTCGAGCGAGTCCCGTCTCCGCGGACATTGACAGCGTTTCGATTGTTTTTAAAATGCTTCACAAATAAATATTAGACGCCATCTCTATCAAAATTATAGTTTTACAAATATTCAAAATTTTTGTGTAATTTTAGTCCAAATTTCAGTGCCTGTAGTTCAAAACCTTCCGGGATGTCTTGCAATAAGCCGATAGGTAAGTACTTGCATTAGGTACGACACGACCTGCTGTCCGACTTTCTCTCTTTGTCGAAGGGAGAACCCTTCGTCTCATCCTCCAGAAATAAAAGGTGGAAAAGACCGAACGTGAAGCCCTAGTGGCTAGTCCCAGTCCGCATCGCTGCGCTGCGTAGGTATATAAAGAAGAAAGAAAGAAAGAAAAATATTTTATTTTGTAACTTTAGGACACAAAAACAAAAACAAACAATCAGTTACAAAATAAGGGCTCACCTCCGCATAATACTGGTCATACTTAGTATGACCAGCGCTGGTCTTCCGGTGAGCCCCTGTAGTTGGAAGTCAAAGTGGGTGTGGGGTGTGTGTTTGTGTGTGTATATAACATCGGGCAGGATGTGGTCGAACGCGAACCTGAAGAGAATAGTGAGCGCGGGACACGCCTGATCCCCGGATGACTCCCGCTTAAACATTAGGTCGCAGTAGAGAACACCGTCCCACGCGGGCACGGGCAGCCGTGCTCCGCGCAGGCGTGTACTAGTGCGCTCGCGTTACAGGGCCGGGCCCCGGGTCGTACCTGCTGCCCACGACGGTGGGGCACCCCAACCACGACCCGTCCAAGCACCGCGAGCCCATGTACTCCTTCGGAACCAACGCCGGGTAACTAGCTGCTGCGCGGCGCGCGCCCCCGCACCGCTGCCGGAGCTCCGGCGCGGCGCGCGGCGCCAGGACTACTCTCGAGATGACGTTCATTTACATTGTTCAGTATTTTAATGTCCTGCCTGGAAAGGTTCGATTCCTGTCGTCACATAACTTGACGCGAAGCGCGCGTCTCGTGTCTGTATTATTGTTGTCTTTTTCGTGAAGGTCGATGTGCCTCGTAACACGCTCGAGCGCTCGCTGTAGATATGCGAGCCCCCAGTAATCTTCCAACGTTGCAATAAACACTAAGTAGTTCACTTGTATGAAGAGGTCTGCACCTAGAGTAACGCCGCAGAGCGCAGAGCAGGCCCGCGGCGGCGCGTGGCTCTGTTCTCGGAGCCGCCGCCGCCGCCGGCCCAGGGCCTCTCACACATCCTCGAGAACATTCTAGTTGTTATTTATTCCCTCGCGGTGTTTTTCTTCGCCATTTGAAGCTAAGCGGCATTACGCATATGAGGTGGACGTACTGGCCTCTTTTCACAGCTCCGCTGCGCTCTGCCCCGCTTCAGTGGCACGCTCCATGCCGCTGAACGAATTAAAAACTTAGGCTCCACATGCACCGCCGCCGCCGCCGCCGCCGCCGGTGGCGCCCGCGCCGGCCGCGGCGGCGCAGTAAGCGGCGTGGTGTGCGCGGGACAGGTTCCGCATCAAGGGCATCGGGCCGGGCCCCGCGTACAAGATCGACCGCGTGACGCGCGACGGCAACGTGACGGCACCGGCGTGGTCGTTCGGCGCGGCGTTCCCGCAGCGCAGCACGCTGCGCACGCCGGGCCCCGGCGCGCACGCGCCCGAGCGCTGCCCGCCCATGCGCGAGCCGCGCGCGCCCGTCTACTCCATGGGCGCGCGCCTCGCCTTCCAGCTCAAGCGGCCCGGGCCCGCCTCCAACGCCTACGCGATCCGTGAGTACCGACCAGCGACACCGACACCTCCATCGCGGGCAACACTAACCGCCCGCGAGCGACGCCGCGGCACTTCCACGTATTCGATGGGAGTTCCACCAGCCACAGCCCACGTGGTGGAGTCCTGGATGGCCGCGGCAGTCGTCCGTCGCAGTAGTTTAGCACGTAGCTCAGGAAGCCAGTAGTCGTGTTGCAGGCTCACGCAGTGCGCTCCCGCAGGGCTGGGGCCCGGCACGCCGGCGTGGACGATGGGCGCGCGCGTGGGCTTCAACGCGAAGGCCAAGTCGCCGGGGCCCGCCGTCTACTTCCAGCACGACACCAACGTCTACAAGTGCAAGTAACTGCCGCCACCCCGCGCCCCCCGCGCCCCGCGCCCCCGCGCGGAGCCGCTCGCCGGCTCTCGTGAGCGCGCGCCGCGTTACCGACTTGCGATGTTTTTGGTCATTTTTATTGGTTTTCTTGCGAGGTGTCCCCGCCGGCGCCGGCGCGGCGCGGCGCGGTGCCGGTGCGACGTAGAGCATAACGCGCGCCGACTGAACGTAGTAGTGGCGTTCCGAGATGTTAGCGCAGGCTTCGTGCGCGGTGCGCGGTGCGCGGCTAAAATAAAATAAATATCACAGGACATTACACACAGCGCCATCTGGCCCCAAACTAAGCAAAGCTTGTGTGATGAAAGCCAGATAACTGATAGATTTATTTTTTTGTAAATGCATACTTATATTATAATACATACAGTACACCCAGACACAGAACAAACATTTGTTTATATCACGAAGTGCTCGTCCTGAGTGGGAATCGAACCCACGCCCTTCAGCTCTTGGAGCAGACATAGGTACTACCGATGAACCCACAGGGCTGTCACGTCGCGAAGTATTCCAGGGCCGCCACCGCCACAAGCCACACGCTCGGGAGTCCAATGAGTAGGTGTATGTATGTATGTAGGTAAAAACAGCCTTAGACAAGGTATGAAGTTTGTTTGTATGTACGAGTAGGTACTGGCGCGAACATGCTCGACGTCACGTGGGCACTTGGGCAGGTTGGAAATGACGCTATTGATGATTCGTTTTTTTAAAGACACACAGGTGGTGGCAAACAAGCGGAGGTGGCCTGATGGCAAGGTGACGATGCCAGGGGTACATTTAAGATTCTAATAGCACGCCTTTAGAAGAAACCGACCAAGGGGGAAGGGAGATCACTCGGGGAGGTTGTTTTGTTCACTCGATGTGGCCGAACTGTCGCCGGAGTGACCGGAGCCGCCGCGCGCCGCTCGGTTCAACGATACAACATGACCAGCTACGCCCGCAGCGTTACCCGCCGCGCCGTTCCCACGTGAACGTTATTTTTTCAGAATAAAAAGTAGCCTATGTGTTAATCTAGGGCATTCTAGGCTGTCAGCTACCACAATACCAAATTTCATCAAAATTGCTCCAACCGTTTGAGCTTGAAGAAGTAACGAACACATTTACACACTCGCAAATTTTCGCCCTTATAATATTTGAGTAGTGTGCATATCGCGAATGCGCCGACACCGGCCGCCTCGCCTCGTGCCACGTCCGAGGCAGAGAGCGAGGGGCGGGTAGTAGTGTGCGGTGTCGAGTCGCGTGCTTTGTGCGCAGGCAGCCGATCTACTCGCTGGGCGCGCGGCTGGAGGGCGCGGGCAAGGCGACGCGCACGCCGGGCCCCGCCTCCTACCCGCCGGACCTGTACAACGTGAAGAAGGTACGCGAACACGAGCCTCCAGGCTCTCGTCTCGTGCACTCAGTGTCGACTGTCGAGCCGCGCAGCCCGCAGCCTACAGCCCCGCCTTGTTGCAGAACCCGTACTCCTACTCGTTCGGCACCAAGCACGCCACGCACGCCTGCCCCATGATCATCCGGGAGGACACCATGGACTGCCTGTAGCGGCGCACGGCCACGGCGGCCACGGCGGGGGCGGCCACGGCGGGGGCGGCGGCGGCGGCGGCGGTGCAACCACTCATTAGAAATCGACAAAAATATTGCAAATTGTTCGAGAAAACGGCGGACGGGACGCGCTGCGCTGCGAGCGGAGCTGGAGTCTCGCGCCTCGCGCGGCACTGCTCGGCCACCGTGCGCGCCCGCGCCGCGCCGGGGCGACGAGCATGTCGCCCCGGCACGACGTGCATGCCGCCCCGGCGCGCGGCGCGGGCGGCAGTAGCGGCAGTACCTTTGTATAATGTTTTGTAACGAGTTTTGGGACGTGATGTGACAGTAACTGCATTAGTTTGGAAAAATATATCATTAGTACTTATTATAAGTGTTTTCATTCGGCGCGTCGCGCGGCGCCCTCAAAGATAAAACCCGCAGACATTGTATGAAACAGCCGTTTTTTTACCCGACTGCCAAGGAAGGGTTATGTTTTTCGCATACCTATTTCTTTATTAGCTCGTATCTGCCAAACTGCTGGATGGGTTTCGACAGTTGGGGTACCTAAGACGAGTGTCCTCAGATAGGTGTTTGAAAAAAAAATACGGTACCAGTACCATGTACGGGTGATTTTCATTCACCCGTACATACAGATAGTATCACTTTCTTAGTACATATTATACATAGAAACATTAATAAAAGCATTTCATAAAGTTAAAATAAAAGCGTGAAAATCATAAAAGGTTTTTTCGTTATAAGTAAAAGCAAATGAACTCTTACGTCATATTCAACTAAATTTGATTTATATTGTAGGCGTTGAGGCGCGAGCGCGGGCGCGGCGGGCGCGCGGGGCGCGGGCGGCGGCATCGCCTCAAAAGAGCCGAACGGGTAGCCATGGGTAACTCAACAGATTTACTTGAGTCACGCCGCGGCTCGCAGCTCAACCCTTGAGCTGAAAACTTGAACCGGCTCAACAGGTCATTTCAGATCATTTCACGTACTAACTCGAGGGAGTCATTTAGTCAATAGCGAAGTAAACTAGACCTTATGCAGCGATAGAATATGCAGCTCACATAGTTGGTTTATAGTTGCAGCTCAACAACGTTGGAAATGTTCTCAATATATCGACTGATATTATTATTTGTATTTCGGATACTTACTTAGCAATTCTGTTTCGTTCATACACACACTGCTTCAAAAAACAGATCGCGTCGCATCGGCTCCGTTCGGTTCACTTTTCAATTTCGGTTCGGTTCGCAATTCAGTTCGATTAGCTGCGGTCGGGTGCGCGACAACGATGACTCGTTGAGCCGCAAGCCACGATTTGAGCTGCTTGATCTGCGGTTGAGCTGCAGCTCAACGGTTCAAACCTACGCGATCTGAATATTTGAACCGGTTCTGATCTGAGTTACACACGATTAAAGCCCGTGTGCGAAGCGGTTTTCCTTTGATGGCGCGCGCGCATCGGTCTCGTTCGATTCGAGAATATTACAATTATTTTACCAGTTTAATGATGACACGTCACGGGCCTGACGACGCGCGTGATCGTTTGCAAATTTTAAAAATTGCGAAAATGTATGAGTAGGTAGGTAATATTCGAATGTAGAGTGTGCAGCGATGGTGCGCCGTTATATCCGCGTCCTGCCCCGCCGAGCCGGTGCGCGGTGCCAGGAGGATGTATGGAGATTAGTCGCGTGGTGTTCGACAATTTAAAAGTGCGCGCAATACCCGCGCATGTCGAGTTCCAATGTGCCGGAACATTTCTACGTTTGCGGAATACGTTGTAAAAACGTGCAGCGTTGTTTGGAGAGAACCGGTGGCCACTGAACGAATACCTGTGCACCTGACTTTGTAAATAATCGCATTAACATCATCACTTGACCTTTTAAATGAGGACGGAAACGTCTGCGGGTGCGATACTTAAGTACATCACGTTATCATAAGAATGTTACAAACTTTTTGTTTGACTACCGACTTCTCATTGGCTGCGGGATTGTTGTCAGACATCATTATTGGAACGTTTGTTTTCCGACGCAGCGGACGCAGTGGTCAAGGTAAAATTAAATGATGCGGTAAGTACAAAAAACGAACTCATGCGCCGACGCGCTAGTCGTCCCGGAGGCGCCTCGTGACAACAGCTGTGCACTTCATGTGCTGGAGGCTGGAGGGCGAGCCAACAGTAGGAGGGGCCTCATTTTCTGGTTTTTTTGGAAAGTAAAACTTTTTTATACTTAACAGCACGACACAAATACTTCTGTGTATCGCTTCTGTAGCACACATATAGCGCACCCTATTTTTTAAGACGATAAAGGTCACCCGTATAAGTTATGTACCTACGTGGTTACATCTATTAGGAATAGGTATTAAGTTTGTAGAAAAAGTGTTTTATTTCAATTTTATAGCTATTTTATTCGGGTACAGATTTTTCAACTTGTTAGCTCGTATCGAGTGCAAAAGCTATTCTAAACTTGTGTACATAAAGTCTTATCTATCTCATCGCACATGGCGAGCGAACAGCTGCTAGGAGAGGAGGCTTCGCTCTGCGGAGCGCCCGCGCCGCCCGGCCTGGCGTCACTGGCGCGCCTGGGTGCTTCACAGGCCAACAAAACATAAATCCTTGTAATGTATACAAGTTACAAATCCGCAGTCGCCGTGTACACGTATCGGGAATGGATATAAACAAAAGGTTCGGTACTATGAGAGTGATAAACCAGTCGACAGCCGCGCACCGCCGCCGCGCCGCACAGCAGGCGGGGTCCGTCCGTCCGGGGTCTGGGCGAGCGCAGCAGCGGCCGCCGGCTCAGCGCGTCGCGGTCGCTAGAACTTCCTCATGGAGCGCAGCTTGTTGTTCCGGCGCATGCCGGCGGCGCGCACGCGCACCCAGTACTGCTTGGAGTCCGGGTCCAGCGTCTCCAGCGGCGGCGGGCCGCCCGTGCGCAGCGTCCACAGCCACGCCGGGTACTCGTCGTCCGCCTTTATCTGGAACGGACATCACTCGGCGTGAGTAGACTCGTCCTTCACGCCTCGGCTCGACTGCATCTGTTTGGGTTTCGACTCGAACGTTCCTGTTAACGTTCTGTCGCATCCCCAAAACAGACAGCTTCTATCTGTCGCTCGGCAGAGACACGAGAACAACGGGCCGCTGCAGAGTGCAGTCCGGGAGGTAATCCAGTAAAGCGAGACCTGCACATCCTCTCCAGTGGCATATATGTTGGATCCGCACACGTAGTTGACCAGCTTCACGGGGTCCGACTCCACAGGCATCTCCTTCTTCACCATGGCTCCGAGCTTGCCCCCTCCTTTCTTCTTGCCCTTGCCGAGCCCCATCACACCTGCGGACAAATACTCATGACGTACCGCAGCCGCCACGCCAGGCCTTCGTTCCGTTTCTCAGCGGACGGGAGGGAAACGATTTGCTATTTATGATGTCGATTACCTATTAACTAGTACTGATCAGCAGCGCGCGCGGCGCCGCGGACTGGGAGACATCGGGTCGCCTCACGGCTACCCACAATGGTTTCGTGCACGGCAACTTTGTTTTAAGTGTTTAACAAGTTTAGTGATTGTGATCATTGGAGACAAAGCCTGCTGATAGGCAGCGCTGCCAGGCTACATCCAGAGGATGTGACGTCATCTCACACGACACCATGTCAAATTCTATGCTTTTCAAATGATGGTATGGTTTGTAGAGATTTTTGTGAACTTAGGTAATTTTTTTTAAATTTTGTTTGTATCCCTAAACAAATTGCATACAACTTGGGTTGCGGTGGCAGCAGGGCCCACAAATCCAGAGGTGAGGGCTGTAGAGAGCTAACAATGAGGGCTGTTTAAAGGATCATGTGACTCTTGACCTAAGCACCTAGCCAGTCTCGTTGAGGTGCTGCTCGAGCCTCTTCGCTCTCGCTAAGAAGCTCCATGACAATGAACACAACCATCCGGGAGCATATTTATGGTACAGCACTAAGGACTCGACAAGACCGCATTGAAGAGTAAGTCGCAAGCAACCAAATAAATATGACAGTAATTGTCCAGGACTGGCAATGTCGGTCATACTAATGTCCTTCATGATATTATTTCTGATCATTGTACATCTCTTTTCAGAGGCCTCTTTTGATTAAACCACTCATGCGGCTCCTTGCTCTTCCATACTTCCTTGCAGTTGTTACTAATCGGTCGGATACATAATGCCTGAAAACGCACACTACATGATTATGCACGTTATTTAGAAAGCTTAATTATTTTTCATGTAAATAACTATACACCAGGCACATGAAAACAAGCCATATCGATTAGGTACTGGAAGAGTAAAATTTTTACTAGAAAATGTAAAAAACCTCCTCATTCGCCTATTACAACGTTACCCAGAACTGAGGTTCCTTGTACACAGCGTAGCAATGCAGATGATGTTTTATTCAACAGGTTTTCCATATCATCACGTACCTCCAGCTGCGGAGGTAGTTTTCTTGGCTGCAAACGACACTGCATTTGTATGAAGGTGAGACGCAGGCATCGATAGAACTAGGCGCAGTTGAAGCAAACTTTGGTATAATATTCCTTTATTCATTTTTATGAGGATAATGTACTCGTATGATCGATTTTCTTTGGGATAATATTTAGTATTTTGTCAATTGAATTCAAAAATAATTTACATTTAAATTGAGGTTATATTGAGGTCCCTTTTTTTCTTTAGTTTTTGACACCGCACTTTGTGCATATTCCATGTGTCAGATATTTAATTATTTTTTTAAGATTTCTAATAAATGAGCTAGTTCTTGATTTTTAATTTATTCATTTGCATACAAAACAAAATGTAATAAATAATTAATTTGCTAGTCATGCAATTCGATTTGAAATAGGCATTATGTAGGAGTTTGGTAGATAGCTCTCTATCTTCCGTTATACTACGCTAAGCAGAGTCTTGCTAGTGGTGGTAACATTACTGGTGTTACAATAAATACATCCAGAGAATCATGTGAAATATGTTTATATTTTTCACTATAACAAACTATATCTCAAATCTAACTGACAGTGTGTATGACATTAATATACAAAAACCAGCCTGTTCAAATTAACAGATAAAAGTATAAAACCTCTTTTTAACACATTAACTGGGCCCTTTTTCATAATAAACACGAGATGATGAGGATTTTCCCTTTTTTTTTAAATTTGTAAGTTAGCTGAAGCGAGTAAAATAGATACGGCCTCAGATTAACTGAGGGTACGGCCTTTATTTACTATAGCTTCATCGGTACGGGGAGTTTTAGCGGGAACGCGGGAAGAGTCGTGTCGCTCCGTTGTATTTTTTTCCAAAACTAGTGTTTTGTCGTGTGTTTATGTATAAAAATGGTGGTGTTTTATTCATAAAGTGCCGAATTACAAGCGCGAGTGTGGGAAAATGATATAATGTGGTGAAACATGAGTTTTCGTGTTGCTTCCAAAACTCCATCGAAGCTTTATAATAAAGTTGCCACTACTTTACTAAAGCATGACTGGAATTAACTGACACGAACTGGACTTGACAAAGACGACTTCGACTATAATTATAGCTAAGATACAGCAGAAATAACACTTAAGACAAGGCAGTATGGCTTTATAGCTTTAGCCTGCCCGAAGGGGCAAATTATCAAAAAAAAAAAAAAAAATCATCGGTACGGCGTACAAAAAATACGATGACGCTTGACAGTGATATTTCCTGTCTTATTATCTGCTGCCAAATGCCAATGTCAATTTGAATTTTGATTCACTGTGATGTGATTTGTGTTGTGTATTCTCTTGTTAAAAGTTGTGATCGAACGTCTTCGTGACTAAAATAATTTGTTTTGTTTTAAAACGTATAGTTAACAGAGCACCTTCCTCAGAGTGTCCCTCGCTGCAAGTGCAAGCATCCAGCTCCCGGCTCTGTTTCTCCTGCAAGAGCTTACGTTGAGATAACTTTGTGAGTTTCTTATTTGTTGTTATCGCGGAAATCTCAGCTTCCGTAGGATGTGATGAGTAATACGTACAGAATGATTTCACAATGATTTTAATTTGATGTCGGGTAATCGCAGTTCAGTCGCGAGACGCGGCAGTCGCGAGATCCAGCCGTGATATCAATCCAGTGCTCTCGGAAACTTGTCGCTCGCTATGTTTATTAACTCTGACGATTGGGAGGATGACTTTTTCAAGGTTGGTCAGTACACTTCCTACGAGTGCGGATTGCGGCGCTCGATGTTGCGCTCAGTCGTCAAAGCATTCGAGCGTCACATGAAGTGTAGTTAATACAAAATGGGCTCAGTATCAAATCGTTTTGTCTTGACTAAATAATTCAATAACGACAAGTTGGGGATTCCCCGATGATTAGTTGTGCTTGTAACTCGATGCCTACTACTTGATGTAGTTCAATGAAGTGATTGTTCATTGTTTCATGGTACTTGCGAATCTGTTATGATGACATTATAATGCTTGTAACCAAACTAACCAAGAACTGATCTATTGGCATGTTAATTGCACCTCATCGTGTGCCTACATCAGGTGCTGCTCGCTAATTCTCTACTGTCATGGTTTAAGAGTCATCAGTATAATATAAACAATAAACATGAATTAACTAGAGCAAAAGAATTATTATCGCCGATGAAATAGCATAGCTGATTCAGCTCCAGAGCCAGTCCCATTCCAGGCTAGGTGTGCTTCACCATCTTCAACCACATCATCACTTAACATCAGGTGAGCTGTGGTCAAAACACTTAGCCTGATAAGCATAAAAAAAAGGCTATTTGTCAAAATTGTTCAAGTGTTACTTTATTTTGCTCACCTGTATTTCCATACATAAGGTGTTAAATTCACAATTATTTTTATCTCGACTTGAAGTCTTGCATATTCATTTACATTCAGTGGTTAAAGATTGGTCGAATGGACATAGGAGCTGGGTAGGGGGGAGCCGCGTCAATAAAACAGGCTGAAAGTTACAAATATCTGAATATGAAGGAAGTGAGGCCGTAGCCGTAGCGAGTGATGATTAGGCGCTACAGCTTGCGTACAACGACGCCCACCCTGCTATCTGCGCTGGCATTCTGTGTGCTGTTGCTATCTGCAGAGTACTGTGCTCGGCGGGAGTACAAGCCGTTTTCAAGTTTGAGTGTTGCATTGCAAGCTCTGCAGCACACTGTGAAACAACTCAACCTGGTGATGTGCTCACAAACTTTACATAAGGGGTCCTTAAGGAAACTAAATGGCCAGACATGAGACTTGTGAATGTGCCTGCGCAGGGTATGCAGGTAGTGGTATGTCCAGCGGGGACAGTGCATGTTGTATTTATGAGGACAATTAGCAAACCGGACTGCACATTGTGTGATTTCTTTTGCATGTATGTACAATATTTTTGTGGTGGTGGTAGAAATTAAAATAGCAATACGGATTGCATTAATTTAATCAGAAAGTTACATTAACTGCAGTTGTCTTTGAAAGATATTATAAGAAATAAGTTGAAGATCAATACTATAGTGCCACGGTCATGTTGCTGGGGCTGGTGAGACCAAACCGGCCTCTGAATAAGTTTGTGTGCTCAAAGAGGCAAACCGGAGGCCCTCCCTGCGTTGCAGCACGGAGCTGTCAGAATCGTCAAACACTCAAACACTCGCGTAGAGACGTCGCTGACGTCTCTGTGCGTGTTCTATTGCATATACAATGGGGTGTGTTAAACTGTGGAATGATCGTCCTTTCTCCGTATTCCCGCGGCTTCAAAAGGCGTGTTAATAGAATCTTAAAAAGACAGCAACGTGTTTGTAGTGCTCCTGGTATTGCAGATATCCATAGGCGACGGTGATTGCTGACCATCAGGCATGCCGCCTGCCCGATTGCCCGCGGGCCGCAGGTGGCGCATCACTCGCACGCGGCGGCATGCTGTATAACCTTGGCGATAGAATTTGAATGATTCATTATCTGTATTGACTTAAAGTATTACTGAAGTGAAGTCTCCAGCGCGGCATTCGCTTCAGCGGAAAAAACACGTATCGGCGAACCTACCTGTGGGGGCGTGCGCGGACGTGCGCGGACGTGCGCGGACGTGCGCGGACGTGCGCGGAGCTGAGGCTAATATTTTACATTTAGATATTGTTTTATGTTTTTATACACATATTTATTTGTATTTTTCACATTTTATTATTGTGGATATTTTGTATACTGTAAATACCTAATTTACATATTTTTTTATTTTATTTTTATGAAAAAAGTAATGAGACGAACGAGACGCTCTCCTGATGGTAAGAGATGACGCCTGTCCATGAGCATCGCAGCGATGCACAGAACTTTAAGTAACAAAACAAAGTTCTGCTCCGTCACTGCTTTGGCGCTCATTACTTTGACACTTTTGATAGAGTTAGTTAGTTAGTTAGTATACCTATTATTGTAATGAAATGATTGGAATATGAGATCTGATAACGCTTTATCTGATCTCGGCGTGTACGTCGTACTCGAGTACTTCTGGCTGTCGGAGATGGGGCTGCGGCACAATCTTATCAGTTACATTATAATGGCGCGTCGGAAGTCTCGGCAGGACTCTTATCTGATACCGACGTGGGCGCGGGGCGCGGGGCGCGGGGCGCGGGGCGAGCCGCTCGGGCTCCGCTGCGACTCTTCATTCATAGGAAAACTTTAAAAGTGTCGCATTCAACGTATCGAACCGGCGGCGGCGGCGCTATGCCCGGTGAACTCCTCACATCACGCGCGTCCATAGTCCCGAGCAATGGTACTGAACCTCACTTACATACCATCCGATGTTAAATAACGTTTAGTTACATTATAATAGTAGGTACGGGTAGATTCGCGTATTTCTCGCGGCTGAGGGACAGAGATCGGTGTTGCAGGGGCACCAGCACTGGGAGTCGCAGTGGCAAGCGGGCGGCGGCGGCGCCATGGACATCGTGATCGGCGTCGCGTGCGTCGTGGGCGTCGCGGTGCTGCTCGCGCTGCTGTACCGCTGCTGCCGCTCTACCAAGTACCGCGGCCGCGTGCTGCGCCGTGAGTACCGCGCCCCGCCCTCCGTACTCCCCCAGCTTGCCGCGGCTCCTCCACGGGCCCGGGCCCGGGCCCCGACGAGCGCTCGGGGCCGATGTGCCGGCATTCGTTAGACGCCTCCGATATCGCTCGCCGAGGCATACATTATATTATATAAGTTTTTGTACTGTTGCAGCGGCACCTGACCCCAACAGCTCGGTGCCGGCGCCGCCGGGGACGGTGCCCTACCCCCAGCAGCAGTACAGCACGGTCACAGGTACGGCACTCTCCTCTCTCTCCCGGTAAGCTCGGCCGCTGGGGGCGCTGCGCCATTCCTCACCGGTGCGTATGGGTTGAAGTGGCGCGGGCGCGGGGAGGCGGGGGCGCGCCGCGCAGAGGACTGATAACATTGGATGTTGGTTTTACCGCAGATTATGGTTTATCGCGGCAGCCGCGAAACGTTAGTTTAGAGTGTGGATGCTGCGGGGATACCCGGTGACGCGCGGCGCGCTGACTCAGCGCGCGCGCGGCGGGTTCGAGTACACGTATACACAGGGAAAGTGCCGCGGGCTGTGACGCGCGTCATCGGTCAGAAGACGCGCGCCGAGCGACCAGCTCGTTTAGAAGGATAATTATGTTGTTTGTTGGCGAGGGCTACCTATTGATAAGTAGGTATAACTACTATAATATAGCCCTTGCCAACAAAGTATCTATGCATAACTATTTTGACACATTTGATAGACTTGACAAGTAACATGAAGTAAACAAATCTTATATCGTAGCCGCGTAAAAGCGATATCAGAGTCCGAGTAACGTTAAAAGTAAAATAATCCCAACATTAGTGTCGTCGATGCGACGCCGACGCCGACGCCGACGCGGACGCCGCGCGCCGCGCGCCGCGCCGACGTGCGTATGGAAGGAAGGGGCGTCACGGCAGCCGTTGATTTCACATTGACAGATTTTGTTTTAGTTTGCCATCGCTTTTTTTAGGCACTGAAAGTAGCACTATGCAGCCTACTATGTGACGTCATCAGAGGGCAATTGAAAGTCGAGTTAATTTTATGTATTTTATTACAGTAGGTAGGTAATATAATAATGTAATAAAGATATTGTAAGTAACAGGAACGCACCTGGCTGGCTAGGTATATTTAATATTTGGAAATGGTGGTGAAGTATTAACTATTATGTATTGTGTTTGATGGCCAGTGACTGCAGTGCCGGCGGGGGTGACGTACCCCACGGCCGGGGCGCCGTATCCGGGCGCCGGGGCGCCGTACCCGGGCGCGGGGGCGCCGTACCCGGGCGCGGGGGCGCCGTACCCGGGCGCCGGGGCGCCGTACCCCGCCGTGTCGCCGTACCCGCCGGGCGTGTACCCGGGCGCCATGCCGCAGCCGAGCGCGGCGCCCAGCGCGCCCGACGCGCACGGTGAGTGGGAAGGAAGGCCGCGCGCCGGGTGACGCGCGCCTCGCGGTTTTCCCGCGCAAGTCGCGATATAAGGAGCGGCGGCCGCGCGCCGGCGGCAGCCGCGCTCGAGCCTCCGCCCGCGAACCTCGGGCTCGTCCCTGGATACAGATTCGTTTAGTTACAAATGGACATTTAGAATCGAGTGTCAGCGGAGACCCTGCAGCGCACGCGGCGCCACGGCGACATGTCGTGCTGGTCGGTCGCCATGTCGACGCTCGTGACGTGCGTGTCCGTGTCGGTCACGATGTTCTATTACTTCAACTACGTGTTCGCGCCCGTGTAGCGCCGCCGCCGCGCCGCCCCCGCGCCGCCGCCGCCCCGCCCCGTAACATGTACGATCTCTGCTGTAATACCTAACATTTGTGAATATTCGTCTCAAACATTTGTGTGTGGTTCTGTGGCAGCTTTCATTGGGATCGCGCCGCCGGGCTGGTGCGCACCAGGTAAGCCGCGCGCTGCGCGCAGTAGTGTGCGCCGTACCTATACTGAATGCAATTTGTTGTTTTTTATTGCAAAATCATTCGTCGACCCGCCGCGCCGCGCCTTCAATGTTAACGAACAGAGGAAAACGCGCGCATGAGGAAATAAAGGAGCGGAATAAACCACTGGCCGACAGCAGCGGCAACAAGTGACGCATGTGCCGCCGCTCCCCGCGCGGAGCCCTGCCGCGGGCGCGGAGCCCTGCCGCCGGCGCGGGCGCGGGCGCGGGCGCGTCCTACTCGTGTAGTGCGATGTGGTGCAATTACGATTAAATAGATTATTTTGTATTCACATCATCATCATCATCACATTATTCATCACGATACATCATGATGTCAGATGAAGGTGTGGTCGAAGCTGGTGAACACGTAGCCTCGGATGGAGTTGGCTCTCAAGTGGAGACTAGCGAGAGTGGTGG
This sequence comes from Biston betularia, assembly GCA_905404145.2. NCBI lineage: Eukaryota > Metazoa > Arthropoda > Insecta > Lepidoptera > Geometridae > Biston > Biston betularia. The sequence goes on along the minus strand of FR989887.1, from coordinate 9,728,200 downwards.
TCGACTAGAGGGCACGCTGCCACAACGCCGCGGTTTCCTCGCGATGTTTTCCTCCAAGCTCGTCGTCGGGTTTTGAACCTTCAGCTTGTGAACCGACCGCGCTAACCACCGAGCTCGTCGCTACGAGATGTAATGCTGATGTGTGAAGTGTGCGGCAGTCGTGCGGCAGCGTGGCGGCGTCCTCGAGTGTGCTGTGCCGTCGTCACTGTCTACTCTAGGCGAGCGTGCTCCACCCTAGACCGCATCACCACTTCACGTCAGCCGAGGTGGCGGTCTAACGTACACTATTAGTAATAATATGTTAACATTCCAGCGATGCCGCCGTCCTACGACCAAGTCATGAGCAACGAGGCGAAGCACCCCGCCTTCAACCCGTACGCGCCGCACTAGCCCCGGCCGCGCCGCCGCCGCGCCCCCGCGCCGCCCCCGCACGACTACGACGAAATTAAAACAACACTAGAAGTACATGCGTGCCGCGGCGTATGATAATGTAACGCTTTTCTTTGATTATGTGGGAGAGCATGTTTCTGCGCGCGCCGAGCGCCGAGCGGAGCGCGTCGCGCCGAGCGGAGCGCCCCGCTCGGCGCCGAGTGCGCCCGAGTTAAACTGTTTTGTAACAAAAGACGGAAGATCGTAGACTTAGTGATGGGCGCGGAAGGGCAGAGCGCGGAGCCCCGCCGCGCCGGGGCTCCGGGGCTCCGGGGCGCCGCGCGCACCCCTCGCGAACTATAGTTTGTGTAAAGCGACGACTAGTTTCCGTGGAGTCGCATTTGTGTTTATGCCCATTGGGTTCGTCGTTCCCGATCGCACGCGAGTTTAATTTATGATTTTTCCGAATGAACATAATATTCGTGCAGGGTCATTTTTATTGTACGTAGGTGTAACTGTACTCGTATTTACCTCTTGCGAGAAGTCATGTTCCCCGGATGCTGGGGTGAAGCCACAATTGTGTTATTATGTAGATAAGGTAAGATTAGGACACGCCCTACGGCAGGCGTGTGTAACGGGCGGGGCTCCCCCTCCCCTTTTATTTTTTTTACGTTTTAAAATGAAAAGAGATTATTTCGGTGCTTTTAAGTTAGTAGGTACAAGAGAAGTAGCGGCGCGCAGTCTACTGCTCGGAGTACGTTTCACTTTCCCCGCGTTGTTATACTTTATGTTTAGATAATAATTGTTGTAAACAACTGCGAGCAACTCCGGTGAAAGCTGCCTTTAATGTGTAAAATGCGCAAACAGTATATTTAAGAATAATCCCAGAAGCGTTGCCGCCGGCCGCCGGCTGGGGGCTCGCCCGGCTCGCCCGGCACGCCCGGCTCGCCCGGCACGCCCGGCTCGCCCGGCACGCCCGGCACGCCCGGCACGCCCGGCACGCCCGGCACGCCCGGCACGCCCGGCACGCCCGGCACGCCCGGCACGCCCGGCACGCCCGGCACGCCCGGCGCGCCCGGCTCGCCAGGTTCGCAAGTCGAACATGAGATCTGTAAACCAGCTAGCAACGAGGAATGCGCCGCGCGTAGCTTTAACTTGCAATTATTTAGATTATGTTTTTATATCAATAAATGTATTTTAATGTACAAGTCGTGTTATTTTATTACTATTATAACAAAGCAGCCGCTGATGCACAATAAACACGTGTAAAGACTAACTTGGCAAAAATGAAGCGCCGCCTCAAGTACCTACAGGCGTGAACCTCATTCAGTATACCCAGTGTCCGAGGCGCCAAGCCATGCGCGCGTCGGCGTCGGCAGCCGTGCTGTACCTACCGACTACCGACTACCCAGCCAGGCGCGCCTCCCTGGCAGTACCGACTACTACCGACTACCGACTACCCAGCCAGGCGCGCCTCCCTGGCAGTACCTACCGACTACTACCGACTACCGACTACCCAGCCAGGCGCGCCTCCCTGGCAGTACCTACCGACTACTACCGACTACCGACTACCCAGCCAGGCGCGCCTCCCTGGCAGTACCGACTTCACTTCTCTCAAGGAACCGGCGTCGACCACATCTACTGTAAACCATTTATTTCAATACAAGCAATCTACCAAGCAAATACTTTTATTTCCACCAGTAGGTACTTCAGCTAAACTTGTAACGCAGTATGCTAAACATTTTCAAACATAATTAAATTGAAATTAGTTTTAGTTTATAAATTAGGAGAAGAGAAAATGGAAGCCGAGAGACGGGTGCCCCACACGAATTGTGTTATTTAGCTGCAGTACTGTAGTAAAGTTGCGGCAGCCTGCCTAGCTTCCGATCTGGAGGTCATGGGTTCGAATCCCACGGCACGCACCTCTGTCTTTTTTAAATTATGTGCGTATTGTTGCCGAGTTCAAACGGTGAAGGAAAACATCGCGAGGAGAGCCACATGCCCGAGAGTTCTTTCCACAGTCTCCTTTGTATCGTAATCGTGTGGAGATATGACGGGAGGCTGCGGGCCGCATGCGCGGCTCCCCGCCCGCGGCGCCGCAGCGGCGCTCCGGCCTCCAGGGCTGTCGCGCTCCGCCGGCGCTCGGACGGACGGTGCTCGGACTGACCGGGGGACCGGCTCTCGCGGTCCGGAGGTCGTGGGTTCGAGTCGCACGTCTAACTCTCGAAGCCGTGTGCGTGTTGTCACGCGCTGCTCTCCTCGCCTTTACCGGCCGATATCTCGCGCGAGCGGCCCCGAGCCCGGCGGCGGGAGCTGCAGCGCTGCAGAGCTGCAACGACGCTCGGGAGTAGGTAGACAGATCAACTTTTTATCGTTCTCACTAAAAATTACACGAAACTAAAAACTACTTAGTGCAACTTATTGCTAACGATACCTGCTTTCAGGCAACTTTAGAATAGATAGGATACAAATATGAAGTGCGGGGCGCGCGCCCCCGCACCGGGAGTAGATAGCACAAGGGGGAAGTAGGACCCTTCCCCAGAAAATTCCAGAAGGCTAGAAAATCGCCGAAACGGTCCGTTTCGCCGTTTCTCGTTACAAAATGAGATAAATAAAATAAATGTGTGTCGTGGAGCCCTGGAACCCTGCCGGGGCGCCGGAGTGGCGGCGTCACTTGTTGCCGCCGGCCCCGCGCGCCGCGCGGGGGCCGCAGGGCTCCACACGCTGAGCTACGAGGAGAAAGCTCGTGTCGCGTCGCATTAAGACGTCGCGGGCCGCATTAAGGGCTGGCCGGGGGGAGGCGGCGGGAAGTTTTAGATATTAACTTAGTTTCGACAAATAGAAATAAATAGTCTCAGTCAGCAGCGGCCGCGGGAGCGCCCGCCGCCCGCCGCCCGCCGGCCGCCGGCCGGGGGCCGGGGGCGCGCACGGAGCGCGCACAGAGCCAGCTGCCTGCGCTCCGCATTCCCTCTGAAGTCGACGGCGTCAGTCACCGCGGCAAGGAGTGAGAGACACAAACTATCCAGAAGTAAAATGATTCGAGGCGTCACCGTCGGGGCGTCCGCGTCGGCCATGGGGCTCCAGTCGACGCACTGACGGCGAGCCACGTTACGTGTGCGGTGTGCGGTGTGCTGATTACATAGATGGAAACTCTTTCTTGCGCACCATAAATGGCAAAAAGCAAACAAAGTAATGATAAGAGCTAGCTAGCCTACTAGGACATGTCACGCGCCCAGCCTCGCATCTCCCGCTACATCAGTGAAGTGACCTCATAGTCATAGTCATAGTCATAATTATACTCGCTTACATTTTCGAATGGGACGAATTAAGAGGGGTAGGAGTGGGGGGAGAGGATCGGTGATAGAAGATTCGAGATTTTATGAGAGAAACGCGGGGGACAGGATAACGGACGACACGCAATAACGGCGGAGACGTCTCGCCGACGCGGAGGCGCGCCGGGCGTGACGTCACGCGGGCGCCGGCCGGCGGCCCCGCGACACACGACCGCGGACCGCCGCGCGCGCGACACCTCCTGCTGCAGCATGACGCGGCGGCAGCTCCAGCTCCGGTAACTCGGCGCGGCCGGAGGCGCCGGGCATGTGCGGAGCTGCAGGCGGCCGCAGGGGAGCCCGCGCCCACGGGGCCTATACTCACGAAACTCTGAAAGTGATAACGTGGAATAGTCGGTCGCGCCGGACTGTGACCTAACAACCTTTCGCGGGCCAGCAATCGACTCGACTCGTATTTTAGCTTCAAGTTTCGGTAAAGTGTAAAGTAAAGATTGAATGCAAGTTTCCGCCGCATGAATGTACATACAAACAAACAACGCACACACACGCACACGCACACGCACACGCACACGCACACGTTAGTAAGTAGTACATATAAGTAAGTATAGTACATTGAGTTTAAAGTTGAAGCTTGAAGCGCAGAAGCCGAGAGCGAAGCGCCCGCGAGCCTCGCGCGCCGGCAGCACGGCGCGACTGCACTCTGTCATGTTTCCCGGCGACAGGGAGTGATCCGAGGCGGCGGCATGGGCGGCGGCGGCGTGCCGCGGGGCGGGCCGCCCAACCAAACCGCGTACTACGTGGCGCTGGTGTCCATCCTGTTCCTGCTGGTGCTGCTCTGCTGCTACTTCTGCTACTTCTTCATCTCCAAGATCAAAGGTACCGCGCCACCCCACCCCCGCGCCCCGCACCCCTCGGCACCGCATAACCTCATACGTGCTGTGATGCTTCCACAGAGCTGTCGCAGCAGGAGACGCCGTCCACGACGCCGTCGGCGCCGCAGCGGCGGCCGGCGGCCTACCCCGTGCAGCCAGGTCTCTGCCGCGCTCCCTCCCGCCGCGCCCGCTCTGCAGCCACAACTATCACTGGGTTCACCTGCGCCGCGAGCTCCGCGGGCCGGAGCCGCAGTGCGGGCCGGGCCAGCCCTGATCTGTGTAGCGAGCCAGCTCCCTTCCCCTCCCTGCACTTGAGTACCATCTTTGGCCACATCAGTTGAGCTCGCCAATTATAATGTTTTTTTGTGGTTAGCTAGATGTTTGACTGACCATAACTCATCCGATGTCAAGTGATGATGCGGTCGAAGACAGTAAAGCACACCTAGCCCGGAGTGGAACTCGAGTGCGGCTGGCGGAACACACCGTTAGCTTGGCGCTTGGCGGCAGATTGTCATCTCTCGTGTGGTAGCTAGCCAGCCGAGTACTAGAGAGAACGCTACCACCATGCTATGGTTTACTCACGATGTTTCCCTTGTTCTTATGACGACTTTGATTATTAAGCGAATCAGAAAGCATCGGTGGCCTATAACCTGGCCTGCAGGGGGCGGCGCTTGTGGACTGGGCAGACGCAGACGGTGACGACCATGTGCTTACAGTGATCCGCGAGAGCGCGAGCGCCATGGCGGTGCTCTGCAAGCAGCTGCCGGGGCCGGCGGGCGCGGCTGCCGGCGGCGCGGCGCCGGCGCCGCCGGGGGGCCGGGGGGGCACCGTGTTCCCCACGTCCACGTCGCCGGCCGCGCTGCAGACGGACACGGGCGCCGCACCGCCGCCGCCGCCCCCCGTGCCGGACAAGGCGCTCGCGCCGCCCGGCGCGGCGGCCGCCGCTTGCCGCGTCGCGGCGAGGTAAGCCGGGCAACCGACGCGCGGCGACAGGCGCACGCGCCCTGGCCGAGCGAGCAATCCGCCGCGACTCGCGTTCTTTCGATATCCAGAGTGACGAGCACGTGAGCGCAGAGGAGGTGACGTGGGGAGCGCTGTGCGGGCGCCCGGCACAGCCCGGCGATGCGTGCCTCTACTGTAACGTAACCGCGCCTAGACCTGCCCCCGGCGCGCAGCACGGCCGGCTAGCTCGCGCCGGCGCCGCGGCCGGCGGGTCGCGCCGCGCCGCCGCGTGCGCGCCGGGAAGGGCGTACTACGCATATTGTTAACTTTTTGTTATTGTTATTGTAACGCAGGCCTGGGTACATGCCCAGTTTTGTCCCAGTTTATATAATATATTCGAACTGATTTTGTGATATCTCGCGGCTCAATCGAATCACCTCTGAATACGTCGCTAGTGATGTTCTGTAAGTCCGCGTCGGTGAGCACTCGGTCGGCTTTCGTGTAGCCGCGCGTGGCTGACTGGCTACGGCTGCTCGCTCTCCGAGCCAAACGAATAAATCGCCGTCCGACGAATACTGTCGCGTCCGCACAACTAATATAACTATTATTAAAAACTATATCTTATACAATTATACACGATTATATCGTTTGTTACGTGTGACACGGTGAAGTTGCGCAAGTGGCCGCTCCACTTGCGGCAAGTTATCGGGTATACAACGTTTGTACACACTTACAATGTACTCGGTTTATACATAATTATATATTGTACTCGGTGTCTATATAACGCTTGTAAACTGTTAAGCTTTATCAATTTTATACTCGTCCGTTTGTTAAATAAACTGTAAGCAAGTATGTAGACGCTGCGTTTGATTTCCCCGCGCGGCTCGGGCATGCGGCGCCGCACCCGCCGCACCCGCCGCAGGCCGCACTCCGAGCAGGAGAGTGGAGTAGTAGTAGTTGTCTAGAAGTAGGCTCTCCCTCCCTCGGTCCCGGGTTCCCGGGATAGGGCGAGGTCGAGTTAGCGAGGACTTCGCTTAGTCCACAGGACATTATAATAATGATAGGGTAGTCTGTGCTGCGAGCTACGAGTCGGGTACGCACCGGCACGCATGAACTCTGCGCGTAGCATCACGCTACGGAGTGTAGCGCGATGCTACAGAGACGTAGCACGGTACGACGCTACGCCGCCGCGCCGCGCCGTGGCATGCTACGGATCGCGTCAATGTTCTGACAATACGAAATCAGGTGATGATGATCTGATGCGTCTGAGATTATTTCATGCGGAGAAACAATAAAAAAAGCCGCTCAAGCGCTGCAAAGCGCTGCTGCATTTACGCCACCTTACTTATTTAATATGGTTGAAAAGCTAGGTGCTTGACCATAGTTTACCTGATGTTAAATAACGGTGTGGTCGAAGCCAGCCGAGTACTAGAGTGCCTCACGCTATGGTTTCCTCACGATGTTTTCCTTCACCGGCAGCTCGAGCTCATTGTTGGGGTTTGGAGCACTGGGGCGTGTGGAGTGACCGTGCTAACCACTGAGCTATCGTCGCTATCGCTACTTGGTATAGTTCCTAAATTGTATGATTAAAAAATTACTCAGTCGGCTTTTTGGAGGAAACATCGTAAGTGAACCTGCACGTGATGAAGGAATCAATGCAGGCGCGCGAATGCGCCGACCTCGACCGGCAGCAGCCGCACCACCTAGCGGCGGCGGCGGCGGCGGCGGCGGCGTGCCAGATACCGCGCCTCAAGTCGACTGCAGCTTGGAGGCCTATGCCATGCCCAGCAGTGGGACCCTACACTAAGCACCGTTGCATTCATTTCTACATTAGGAGTAATTAAACAAAAACACACGAGCATTTACAATTTTATTAGAATTAAGTTCGACGAGACTAGAGCTGCCGATATAATCTGTTTAACAATTGCAGCAAAATACAAAACACGAGGCCTGCGCGGGGAGGTTGCACACTCGCGTTAGTGTGCGCCAGTCGCCACACGGGCATTCGAGGGGCAGGAAACCTTTTGGAGTTTGAATTTAATATACCTATTTACATAAATACAATTTATTGAACTAAATAAATTGGACTATCCTATATAATTTATTTTATAATAATTACAATACCTACTTACAAAAATACTTAAAGTTAATTGACAGGGAAATTAAAAATAAATAGGAAAATTTCGCACAAAACACGCGACGGCAGTCAGTACCTAAGCTTCCACAATTACTCTACGACTACTTAGCTACTGCGATAACTCGTGCCGCCCGGCGGCGCCGCCCGCTGCGACTACACGAGTACAAGGTATGTCCGCGGCGCCCGCGTGGGGCTGCGCGGCGGCCGCGCGGCGGCCGCGCGGGCCTGCGCGGGCGCCGCGTGCGGTGCAAGCGCTGTTTTATACAATGCGGCGCTTTTACAACATTTGTTAGATTCAGTCTCCTTCCATGCTTTATATATAAAATACTATTTAGATACACTTTATTCAAGGCAATACAGTTAAATTAAATGGGACGCTTGGTCCGCGTCGGCGGCGCGGCGCGGCGTCTATATGGCGGTCTCCTTGCGGTCGGGGGGCGGCGCGCCCGCGCACGCGTGCAGCTCCTCGTAGGACGGCGGCTCCTCGTCCTCCAGCTCCAGGTCCAGGTCGCTCTCTGAACGACACAGTTTTGATAATTACAGACATGAAAACATAAAAAGACATATTTCATCATATTTTATCAATAACCCACAATGTAGCGATGATAGCTTAGTGGTTAGCGCGGTAGGTTCACATGCCGAAGGGCATGGGTTCAAACCCCAACAATGAGCTTGAGCTGCCGGTGAAGGAAAAACATCGTGAGAAAACCATAGCATGGTGGTAGGGTACTTTCTAGTACTCGGCTGGCTAGCTACCACCCTCTAGTTGAAAATCTGTCGCCAAGCATCTAACGGTGTGTTCCGGCAGCCTCACTTGAGAGCCAGTTCCATTCCAGGCTAGGTGTGCTTTACCATCTTCGACCACACCGTCACTTAACATCAGGTGAGCTGTGGTCAAACACCTAGCCTGTCAGCTATAAAAAAAAAAAAAAAAATACATCTCGGTAACATACAACAAGGCGGGGGCATGGCCCATGCGGCATGACCTGCGCACAAGAGTTCCGCGTCGTTGCCAAAACTCCCGGAAGCATATTATGTTATGTATTGTACGAGTATAAGGGCAAGTGTTACCGGAGAAGGCGCCGGACTCGGGCCGGTGCGGGGCCGGCGGCGCGAGGATGTCCCCGTCGCTGGCGTGGCGCGCGCGCAGGCCGGGCCCCGGGGCGGCCGGGGCGGCCGGGGCGGCCGGCACGCGCGGCCGCCGCTCCGCCAGGTAGCACGCGCCCCCCGAGTACCCCACCGCCTCTGCGCGCACACATGCACAAGCGCATACACACAAGCCGCCTCACGTCGGCCCTGGCTCGGCTAGTCTCGGCCGCTGCTACCTACGCCGCGCACGGCGCGCGGCGGCCAAGCGAGGCTACATTCGTGCAGAAGAGCCGCCTGGCTCGAAGCTGGTCGCGGCGAGTCACCTGTATATATAACAGTGCACACGCGCTCCGCGAGCCACGACCGCCAACGGCGACGGCGACGGCGAGTCTAGGCGACGAGCTGAGGCTCGCGAGCGTCGCCGGTGCGCAGTGCTCGAGCACAGACCGACCTCGGACTCTGTTACATATCTCTAGCGAGACAAAATTACATGCGAGATGCCAATACAATACATTTGAACAGACTTGATCGGGCGTTCGGTCGCAGCTGCAGGGAGGGCAGCGCTCCGCGGCCCCCGACCGGGGCCGATAAGGCTGCTGGCCGGCCGGCTTCCATGCAAGTACAAATACTGTAGCGAGGAGCGCAGCTCTAGCGAGCTGACGGTACGCAGGCGCGAGTAGACAAACGTAGCATGCCGTCGACTAACTAGCAGAGACGTCAGCGGCTAACCATAAATACATTTCTCCACTTAATCATGCCTTTAAATATGTTACAGTTACGAGGGGAGAGGAGATTGAAGCGTCAGTAAAAAGAGGGAACTGACCGACGGATGGCGGCGGGAAGGGCGGCTTGGAGAGGCTGATCCTGGACTCGATGGAGTGGTGCGTGGCGCCGGAGCGGTCCAGCGACTCCAGCTGCTCGATCACGTCGTCCAGGCAGAAGCCGAACGTCCTGACATGTTCAATTACATTGGAAGTTATTTATTGTAATGTAAATAAAAAGTTATTTCAACTTGAGTTGTTTCCGTTCATAAAATCAAACTAGGATTACTATTACCTGTTTATACCTTTGTATAAATAGGTTTTGGGAATAGGTGTATGTTCGACCGCCGAGTGACCTAATGGACAAGGAGTTCAATGAGCGTCGGTCGTGTCTGTGTCTGTGTGCAGTAGGTACCTGGGCTGGTGCTCCTCCAGAGTCAGCAGCGGTTGCCGCGGCCGCTCTCTGGCCCGGATCGACTCGTTGAAGGTCTGCTTCGCGTCCTTGGCGCGGTACGCTGCCACCGCCGACTTGTTTTGGCTCACGTCTTCTTTTCGCGGCGAATCCGCGGCTGAAGCCGGAGGGCATTCGTTCCGCGGAGAGTTACTGACGGTCGGGCACTCATTGTCGCCAATGTAGAAATTGGAGGCTTCTGTCGCGTCACTGTCTTTGTCTTCGTCGGCTTGCCTTTCTTTCTTCCCTTTGGAGGACTTGATGTTAGTGTGGTGTTTCTTGCAGGTTCGTGCGGGGGTCTGGGACCAGAAGTTTACTTAGATGGAAGTTTATATACTACACGCTACACGCCTCTCTCTCACTCACTCTCTCTCTCTTTTGTGTAACCAGCTGCCCAAATAGAGCGACGATTTTAAGGCGTCTTGTCGTACATGTTTTGTATTTTCAAGGCGACAGAAATAATACCTAACCACGACAGCTCAGTGATTACTACGTTCTGATTGAAGTGAAGACTTTTTTATTTATTTAATTGATTGGCAGCTGTTCGTATTCCATGTATAATAAAACTAAATAATCTTCGATCACGCAGTTTTAAAATGAAATGAGCTATAGTCACACACCCTATCGATCACAAACGAGTACCTGCTCCAATCGATGGTCTTCGAGTGAGGAGGACTCGGAATCTGCGCGAGGAGCCTCGGGGCTGCCGCTGGAGGCCGATAGGACTTCGCCCTCGGGGCGCAGAGGGATGTGAAGTTCGCGCGACGAACGCTCCCAGTCACGCCGGTGCAGCACCTGCACACAACGTGGCTTCACCAGCCGCCTGCTTTCCGCGGCCGCCGCACGAAGCGACCGGGGACTCCTGCAGGCCGACGCTCGCTCGTGGGGATTTCATGTGTTCTATTGTATATCTTTTAGTTGCGTCATAGACTCCTCGTATTATATTAGTTATCACGGAGTGGAGACAGATTCCCTTTCCCCCCGCGGGTAAACGCGACAGAGCATATGGATAGCATTAGTGTAGGTGTACACCAAGACTATGCATCTCAGCCGTACCTCGTCGATCACGCTGGGAGCGGAGTGGTAGCGGGACTCCTGGCGCGTCTCGTGGTGCGACTTGCGGCGCCCGATCTCCTCGTGGCTGCGGTGAGCGGACAGGAGCTCTTTCTTATGACCTGAAACCGTTCACTTGGTCACGGATCAGCGTCCTAGGTCCTAGCCCGACGACTCGAATCTCGAGTTTCATACGGGGTTGTTTCGACCCGAACTGAAGAATGCGTTGTCGTGACGTCTTCTGTTTACTGGCTCAACTCCGAGCACCCGATGCATTCAGCTCTAGGCCGCCAAGTTTCCCCGGGTGGTATTGTTTGGTTTGAAATGTTGCATACCTGAAGTGCTCGGCAGGTGGAGCGAAACGGCACTGCTGGCCATCCGCCGGCTGAAGAAGTCGCTGGCGCGATGGTACGAGCCGCCATCTGAAACATTTGGATTGAATTTCATTTACTGAATTAGATTTATTTATGTCGATACACAAAACAGAACATAATTTTTACATCAGCATTATGAAGATTCCAAAATGTGGTCAGGCTCAGCGCGGGCTGAACCGGACCAAGATGATGTACTACGCTAGTATCTGTGTTACACCGCATCCGTGCGAAGCCGAGTCGGGTCGCTAGTCAATAATAAGATAGTTTTTGTTGCAGGAATCGAGCGAATCTCCGGAGTTGTCGCTGCTTCCACCGGCACGGCAGCTACGTACCGTGGCCGAAGGTCCCCCGGCGCGCGCCGCGCTCCGAGCTGCTGTCTGCGAATGCAGAGACAACCATCATCAGCAGCGCCCTCCAGCTATCAGCCGCCAGTAGTGCTTACATTGTTTTTTATCGGGTAGACTTGCTTAAAATTTTCATTAGGGCCAAAGTTGAAATAAGTTACTTACTTAGTTGCAATTAAAGAATTTACTAAAAATTACGGGTATGACTCGTTATTGGCAGACAATTCTTTCACTCGATCATTTTTCAAACTCGTCAATTTCCGTACTTGGAGTAGGTATCTAACAACATATTTTGACAGAGTAGATATGGGAAACGTCCCAAGCATTCAGCTCCGTTTAACCTGACTTGGCGTCCTGCGGCCAGCAGCACAGGTAGTAGACCATCAGTATCGGCGTCAGCCACGCGGAGTGCGGCTCTGGCCCCGGCCCTGTCCTCGCGCCAAACCTGGCGCCTCCGCTCTCTTCCATCGCTCCTGCGAAAAATTATATAGCAGAAATACTCGAGTGGATGAACTAGCACTAAACGATCAAGCGCTAACATCTGACGACGAAGCGTCGCGCGTCGCAAGGGAAGAGGGTCGCGGTCTCGGGCACAACTTGGATATGATCGCTCGGCTCGCGAGATCAGCGCGCCAGCCTCGGCCTTGGACGTCTGTCTTTATCTCGATACATATGTAGGTATTAGAATTTTTTTAATTATACCAAATCAATTATGAAAAATGACAAATTTACTATAACAAGTTAATCTTTGACAACCTTTCGCAATGTTTAATCTTTAGTATTTAGAATACGAGATTCTATGGCACTTTATCCTGCGTATAAAACGTCGACGCTACTATCTCTAATCCAAGTTTTAGCGTAATCCGTTGAGCCGTTACAGTGCGGAGGAGTGACACGCACCTGCGGGTGACGCGCGTGCTGCTGCAAGCAGTCCGAGAGCGACTGTACTACAGTTTACTACATGGTTGTGACGCGTAGAGTTTGTGGTCTGAGTTGACCGGCAACAAACTGACCTCGCTTGGATCCGCCGACTAATAAACGAACCTGCCGCGCAGCAACAGTTCACCTCTCGATCTCCTCGGTTCTCACATGGCAGAGGCGGGTAGTAGTGTGGGGCGAGCGCGGCTGGCGGGCGCGGTTCCGCGGACACGTCTGACGGAACTCTCCCTCGATCGAGAGTAAAACGTGGCGCGAGTGGCACACCGGGCGCGGCCGGCTGGACGGTTTCCTGCGACTCGCTGAACACTATTTTTTGCTAAACAATAAAATATGAAAATCCCACAACGCTCACAACTCGTGTCCTTGTTTGAAAGTTACTTCTCAGAATGTATAATTTTTCTTGTATCACGAAATAGGCCTCGTTTGATCGCCAAGTTGTCTGAAGCGGAACGAGGACGCGGACGCGGGAGCGCGCTCCCGGCGCTGCTCCGCCGCGCAGTAGGCACGTTTCCTCTACGAAACGGATTCCCTCGCGGCTTGAAAGCACCCAGAGTGCATGCTGCATGCACCGGGAGCGGAGCACCCGCTCGAGCTCGAGCACATTTTAGTAGTTCGCACAGTGAAAGTGGAATCAAACGTTACGTGCAGGTTTATCACCCGTGTCACGATGTTGCATTTTCAACCGTCTACGGTAAAGCCAAAAAGAAATGCCACGTTTGCAGTTGCGTGTGTGTGCGTGTGCGTGGTACAGTTACAGGCGAGTGCCGGATCGCGGTGTAGTTTTAGAACGGTCTGACGATACATTCAGTGCGGGTAGTCGAGGGCTGTCGAGACTAACCATCGAAAGTCAGCGCCAAAGTTGCTATGCTAAGCTTCGGTTAGCTACTCAAAGTTCTGTGTATCGCTGCCATGGTCATGGACAGGCGTAACCTCTTACCATCAGGAGAGCGTCCCTATGTCTCATTTCCAAGTTAATTGATTGAATATACTTATTTTTATAATCTATTAGATCATGCGGCATACCTACAATTAAAAAAATAGCTCGTTCGAGCTTCTGGAAAAACGACAGCTAAGCGAGGGGGTGCGCGCCAGAGCCCGGTGTGCCGCGGGGCGGCGCGGCGCCGGAGTGGCGCCGTGGGATCGATCCCCGTCCCGGGACTGCCGATTATTCTGTGCCTCCTCTCCGTCGCATCACCACACACACACAGTTATATATCCGCACACATACATAGTAGTCACAGCTTATACGATTATACGCACACAATTAAATGTTCAGGGTTAGCGATAATTGCCCGAAAATCTTCCGCGCGGCCGTTCAAATATAAATGCGTCAGAATGGAAAATACATTTATTTACAAGAAGAAAAACAATAAAATGTTTTATTAAGAGCCCCTCCGTCTGTTACCAGGGCACCAGGGCACCAGGGCACCAGGGCACCAGGGCACTAGCTGCTAAGTAGGTGTAGTTTCTCTGTATTTTAATTTCTGGTGTACATCATTCTGCATCATTTCTGCAGCTAGCGAAATTACTGGGCTGTTGAGACCAACCATCGAAAGTCTCGAAGTAATGAGCGCCAAAGCAGCGATGCCCCGGATTTTGTTGTGTTACACAAAGTTCTGTGTATCGCTGCGATGGTCATGGACAGGCGTTATCTCTTACCATCAAGAGAGCGTCACGTTCGTCTCATTACTTTTTACATTAAAAAATAAAAAAAATAAAACGCTTCTATATAAAAAAATAAACACTGAAAGAGATGATGTCGAGCCAGGGGACACGCCACGGGCGCTCCGAGCTGCGTCCAACCTCGGGGCTCGAGCCAACTCCGTGCTCGAGTAGAGAGGCGCGCGGGGCGAGACTGTTATGAATCAATGTCATGTTATTAGGGCCGCCATGTTCTGGCTGCTGGGGAAAGGTCACTTCTGAGGCGGCTCACAAACTAATATGATTTAAAAACATCACTGAATATATTATTTTGTGGAAAATCCTACAACAAACGTACTAAAGGTACAGGAAAGGTGACCGCGCGATGTTGGCGGTGATTATAATTATTATCGATAACCCTGTACAGGCATCGAAAGTACTACCAATGTAGGCGTAGGCGGCGGGAAATATGGGAACTAACATAGTATGTAACAATAGCCATACGTGTTGCCTGAGAAATACTACCGTGGCGCCCTAATGCGTGTACACAAGATTACTCAGCAATGTTTTGTCCATCGAAAATAGGCCTTGTAAGTAGGTTAATAGGGGCAGGCATGGCTGTGGGTGCTCGGGACTCGGCCCGCGGAGGAACTGTCACGCTTAGGTACCCGCTGTCCCGGTTACCAAGCACGAACACATCGCTACCTCGATAGTAAGCGGCAGGAAAATCTATTATTTATTAAATACACTAGCTGTGCCCCGCGGTTTTACCCGTGTGATGATGGATGATTATAATGATGATGAAAAGTATCCTATGTCGTATTCCAGGGTCTCAGCT
The DNA here is from genome assembly GCA_905404145.2 of Biston betularia. NCBI lineage: Eukaryota > Metazoa > Arthropoda > Insecta > Lepidoptera > Geometridae > Biston > Biston betularia. The sequence goes on along the minus strand of FR989887.1, from coordinate 9,713,100 downwards.
ACCTCCATACCAAATTTTATCCAAATCCGTTCAGTAGTTTTTGCGTAAAAGAGTAACAAACATCCACCCATCCAAACTTTCACATTTATGACATAAGTGGGGTGGGATTGTCTGACCTGTTTCTCGGCTTCAGATAGTATCATTATAGATACAAAAGTGCTTTAGACACGGTTTTGTGTGAAATGAATGGGACGAACGGAACGCACACTTGATAGTAAGAGAAAACGGCTGACTGTGGCCATTGCAGCGGAACACAGAACTCTGAGTAACAGAACAAAGTCCGGGCCAGGCTGGCCAGCGCATCGCCCGCGCCGCTTTGGCGCTCATTACTCCGAGACGTTCCATGGTTAGTCTCAAAATATGTAATCTAATGTCGCTAGCTGTAGGGCCCTTCAAACCGGAACACAGTGATGTTTACACACTACTGCTCGGTGACAGAATATCTGACACTGCGGCGGTAACTACCTACTCGTGCCTAGACGACCAAGCCAAGGAAATCTATCATCTAGTAAAATTATTTGTTTCTCGTTCGTTCATACAGGAACAGATGGTTCGGAGAGATGAGCTGCAACAAATGTTTTGGCACAAATGAAAATTAAGTAACCACCTAAACATACATTGAAATCTGTTTAACACCCTGTATACTTGTTCAGCCAGGAACAGGAGCCTGGGAAACTAACTCGTCTCCTTCTCACGTAGGTGCCCTTCCTTGCGCGCTCGTCACTGGGATTCCTAGACCTCTCAGACAACATGTATTTTGTTTTGCAAATTTTTAAAATTAATATATCCGACCGGAACTCGAACCCGGGTCCTCCGAATGTGCCAAGGACGTAACGTCGCGCGTCGTGTCAGCGGAGCGACGCGCATGCGCGCCGCCCGCGCGCCGCACAGATCAATCCGCGACGCGGCGCGCTCCGACACCCGACTAACGACTAAACAATTCCTAATAACAGAAGTGGCACGATAATGTCGCAGCCCCGTGACTCCAGCCGCCTGCTCGCCAAGCGCAGCATGGAGCACGGCGCTGCACGTATCCACTGACGCGTCCACGGGACCGCGGCGGCAGGGCTCCGCGCCGCGCAGGGCTCCGCGTCGGGCAGGACTCCATAGCGCTGTGTTCAGAGGTGAGCTGCCGAATATTATTGTAAACACATACCTACGTACCTCCTTGTTTTATTGTACAAAATTATTGTGAAAAGACAGTAAGGCGTGGTACGAGTGCAGTGGATGACAACTATTACAAAAATACAGATGTGTGGTGCAGTGTGTCGCGCGAGCATCACGAAAGCAACCTAGCCGGATCTCGAGGGCTCTGCCTCCGCCGCGCGCCGCCCGCCCAGCCTCAGCGCGTCGGACCAGGGCTTGCCCCCGCATTGTTGTGTTGTTTCGTGTACGATAATGTGCCGTTGTGCTCCTTTGTTCGTGCGCTTCTCAGTATCGAGTACAGAAATCAAAGTTACACAAAGTGAGTCTTTATCGAGTCCGGTCATGACTTAGTGAAGTAGTGGCGACTTCCCTGTGGTAAGTACTACAGGCTTTGATGGAGTTTTGGAAGCGACGTGAACTCGTGTTTCCCCACATTATATTATATATACGCTCCCGGAGCCGCGCACGTCATTCGGCACTTTACGAGTAAAACACGACAAGACAACAAAACATGACAAGCAACAACACAAGTAAGTAGGTACCTAGCTATTGGAAAATAATAGTTTCCGCGCGTCTAGTGTCTGTACCTACTTGACAAGTAACCCGTCGCGGTCGCGTCCAGTGGGCGCTGACTTTACTAGAGATCGAGCAAAACTTGATTTTAGCTCGAGGTACCTACTTGACTATAAGAATAGTGGAATAAGAGAGGTGTCATTACTGTGGGCAGTGCGCGCCGGCATGCAAGTGGAAGTGCCGCCGTGGGTGACGCAGTGGCTGTCGGCGGCGGAGTGGCGCCGGCGGCAGCGCGAGCGCGAGCGCGAGCGCCGCCTGCCCGCGCTCACGCTGTACGCGTACGGGCCCTACGCGCGCGACGCCCCCGACGCGCGCGACGCGCCCGACGCGCGCGCCGGCGGCGTGCAGTCGATATTCAGGTGCGCCCCGCCGACCCTCCCTGCCCCTGTGAGCCGCTGTACGCTCGGCCCCGCGGAATGCTCGCGGCTGTTCGTCGGGTACGAGGTGCGGAACATAACCTAACTGATCCGAACCCTCTGTTTGTTTGTATGTTTGTATGTTTGCTGCTTTTCTTGTACAAAAAAGTTAGTCCGTCATATTTTGCGCAAATGCATCAGCTTCGTCCGTACATCTCCAGGGTTGGCGGCTTCCCAGAGCAGCGCGACGGCGCGCTCGGGCCGCGGTTCGGCGCGGGCGCGGGCGCCGCAGCCGGGGGGGCGCCGCCGCCCGCGCCCGCGGCCGGGGCGGGGGGCTGGCTCCCGCTGCACTACCCGCTGGACCCCTTCCTCGCGCACAGCCCTAACGAGCTCGCGCATCTCCCGGTAAACACGTTCTTTCAGTTCGTAGTCCAGGTCGCTGGAGTTGAAGGCTCGCGTGTGAGCGCCGGCGCCGGCGCCGGCGCCCGTCCTGCGCGACTGCAAGTTATGTCAGCTCAAGTCTGCCACGGTTGGGTGCACGTGTCCGCTGCTGAGCTCTTCTCACAGTGAGAAGAAACGGCGAACCGCTCCGATCCAGTCACACATTTTGTAAAATATAATGCATCTATTCTCTGTACATTGTACCTACTATATATCTATCCTCGGGGCGCCATTTTAGAAGGCGAGTGTGACGCTCGGCTGTAAGGCGCCGCTGCGTGAAGTTCACAGAAATGTTGAACATAGCTGAGATACAGATGTGTGCGTGTCTCGGTTCCCGTCCGCACCGTTTGCAAAGCCAGGGAAATGATACATCGTATTCGCGTGTTACGCAGATCAACCAGCGCGCGGAGTGGGTGCCGGGCAGCGTGGGCGCGGCGCCCGGCACCGGCGGCGCCGGGGTGGCCGCGGGCGCGGACGCGGGGCTGACGGGGCGCGCGGCGCTGCGCGCCTGGGTGTTCGGCTCGGCGCTGGTGGTGCTCGCGCTGGTGCTCGTGCGCGCCATCGACAAGTGCCTCGCGATCAACTTGCTCAAATGTAAATGTGACTGTAACGTTCGCCGGCAGCAGCACTAGCACTTCCTTAGCTGCCACGACGCCCGTGGATGTCACCTCGATGAGTAATGCTCCCTGCACTGGATTTACAGAACATCTCTGACGAGTATTTTAAAGGTGGGGAACCTTTGAAGAAGAACAGGGATGTTCGCTTACCATCACGCGAGCTGTCTGTTTGCCACACTGCCGATGCAACCTACCTACCTAAATAAATATTTTCTTTCTTTCTTTCAAATATTCCGTCTGTAGTCATCGCCGTAGGACGCCCGGGGTCGCAAGGACGGGCACCTACTCTTCTATAAGAATGCTCTAGGCTGTAAGGAGCCGCCACAGGGCTGCACTGCAGGTCGTGGCGTGTGGGGCAGGCAGTAACATGTGTATCCATGTGTACCTTACCTAACTGATGCTTTCCAAATGATTTTTGCAATATCGTTATGTAAGAAGGTACTTGTAAAGCAGAATTAGCAAGTGAGCCTTGTCCTGTTTCAGCTCGGCGCCGCTCGCAGGAGTGGCCGACGCCGCGCGTCCGCGCCACCAGCCGTGAGTAGCTCCGTCACTCCTGCACACAGTTTTTTTTTAATAGTTGACAGACTAGAAAAACCTGAAATGTCATGTATTGATGTGATTTGTATAACGTTCCAGGCCACGAGTCGGACATCAGCACCGTGGTGATTCCCAACTCGGAGGACGAGGGGGCTCGGCCCTACGACGCGCTCAGCGTGGACCTGCCGCCGCCCTATTCGGAGTGCGCCGCGGCGGCCGGGGGCGCCGCCGCCACGCCCCCGGCCGCGCACGGCCACAAGCCGCCCGGCTACGAGGACCCCCCGCCGGCCTACTCGGACACGTACGTGGAGTTCTCCAACAAGAACGGCGTGCCGTCGGTGCTCATATACAGCAGGCGGCGCACCCCGCTCGTCTCCAGGCGAGACCTCCTCGCCGCGGAGCTCGGCGCGGGCGGAGCCGCGAGCACTGCGGGCGGAGCCGCGAGCACTGCGGGCGGAGCCGCGAGCACTGCGAGCGCCGCACGTCCCCAGGACCTCGCCGACAATAACGACGGCGCGCCACGGCATCTAGACCTGCCTCAAGGCGACACTGCGGACGCGGCCCGCGGGCTCGCCTCGCCTCCGGGCCCGGCGGCCGACGGCGACGTCGGCGGAGACGAAAACACGGAGAAACACGGAGAAATAATGGTGTAAAATGACACAAAAAAGAATCCTAGGATCGCGAATTCAGTGGTAAATATGTTATAAGAATGAGGAAGAGGGCGGCTTCGCGGAGGAACCGCGGCCGAGGCTCGCGATCTGGCGTGAGACGAGCGGACGAGTTCCTCGAAAGGAGAGTAGAAGGCGCCGTGCGCGCGGGTGCTCCGCCCTCGCCTCGCGGGGACGGTTCACCGCCGCGCCTGCAGCGCGCGGGAAACGTCTTGAAGTCTGCGAATGCTACATTAGTGAGCGGTGTAGGTTGTAGCATGAACGAACGCAATGCCTCCAAGTAGTATCGGAGGCCACCTCGTACATGAACTACTTTGGCTTACTTTGTATGTATAGGTAACAGTGAGCGGGTATTTTTGTACGTGAGTCGCGCGGCGGCGGCGGCGGCGGCGCGCCCTCGCAGCCCGGGCGCCGCCGCGCCGCCGCGCCGCCCGGGAGGCGTAGGCGCCGCGCTCGCCGCCCGGGCTGCGCTTGTATAGTAGGTACATACTGGCACTTCATGCAAGTAGATGCTTTAGCGAGTAAATATTCCACTTTAGTATTTTGTGCTCGTTACAACGTCCGCCTGCCACGTTCACAAGTAGATACCCATGTAACCATTCGCCGGGCTCCTTATTGAAGGATCTACTATTAGCTAGCGGGTAGTGTGCGCATCGGTAGGAGGAGTAAGTAGTCAAACATATTCTCATTTCACGAGTACATTTTATTAATCTTAAAATGTGTTTTATTAAAATTACTCATAAATACTTTTACCTTAATTAGCTTAACAGTTACATAATACAATTATTTAAATAACATTTGTGTAGATGTGATGGTGCGCAGTACGAGTTCCGCTAACGCTAACTACTTCGTCCTAGTAGCTACTAACGAAGGTCTCCAGCGCGCGCACCCAGGTCGCCCGGGTCGCCCGGGTCGCCCGGGTCGCCCGGGTCGGAGCTCGGAGCTCGTGCGTGACATCCACAACCAGTGAGAGATCTCGCCGAACTGCATATAAGTACAGTTTTGGTATAAACTACCGACACGTTACAATAACTAAATAAATATAAGTAAATACAGTCTTGTGACGACGCGGGACGCGCTCTCGCGCCAGCGCCGCGCCTAGCACCCACATATTAAACTACTTTACAGTAACGCGAATACCTGCCTCCCTTTACTCCACAAGTACACCTACTCGCGCTGGAGCCCCGGGGACTGCCGCCAGGCGGCGGGCCCGGGGACTGCCGCCAGGCGCCAGGCCCGGGGACTGCCGCCAGGCGCCAGGCGCCACGCCCGGGGACTGCCGCCAGGCGCCAGGCCCGGGGACTGCCGCCAGGCGGCGGGCCCGGGGACTGCCGCCAGGCGCCAGGCCCGGGGACTGCCGCCAGGCGGACAAAGATTATTATTACCTACATGTCAATAAATCCAAGAACATTCATTAATTCCATATTTTTATAGATTGAATTTCAAAAATAAAAGATTTTGTCCGCCAATGAAATTTAACAAATTAATTATCATGATAAAATATGGAAGTCGACTTATTTCGGTTTCGTCTTCGCCAAATGCACTCGATTGTTAGGTGTCGGGCTCCACGACGCATCGCCCAACCGATCGATTTCACTGTCGACCACGACCATGTCGTATCCCGTCAGTGGGAAGGCAGTTCACCACTACAACTACATCTTATAATGACTACGGACGCAATAAATATCTTGAATCTTAAAGTACCTACTTGGAAAAACCACCAAGCGGAGCAAGGTGTCCCGCTCTGGTCATGTACCTACGTCACGCATACAAGGTAAACATGTCCTTCCAGGCGTCTCGGGGCCCGGGAGCGCCGGCCGCTCAGAAACGAAGTTTCACAAAATAGATTGAAATCAGTTATGGGTAACAGTTCCGCGGGGGAAAGTTGAATGTCAGAGTCATCGCAGGGAGAGCAGCCCGGCAAGCCATCGGATGGAAGCCTGTCCGGCGCCCTGGCACTGCGCGGGCCGGCACCGTGGAGGCCGGCCGCGCAGGCGCGCGAGTGCTCGCAGAGTCCGCCAGGTGCTCGCCTAGAGCTCGTTGTTCTGGCGGCGGCGCACGTACCGCGCGAAGTAGTCCGGCCGCCAGCACTTGCAGGAGCCCGGCACCAGGAACCAGTCGTAGTACAGCCGCACCTGCAACGCCGCGCCGCCGGTTAGTACACGGACCACACTACTGCTCCACAACCAAAGTGAGAGAGAGTTACCGACTCATGTATGTAATGAGACGAACAAGACGCTCTCCTGATGGTAAGAAATATCCCCTGTCCATGACCATTGCAGCGATACACAGAACTTTGAGTAGTACAACAAAGTCCATGGTATCGCTACAGTCCGGTGACGTTGTAGAGGCCATCGGCGGCCAACAGCAAGAGTCATTCATAAAAAAAATAATCGCTGCTTTAGCGCTCATGACTTATAGTATCTGGCCAGGATATTTTTTTACCCCTGCAGTTTATATTTTCAATACTTAGTCTACACAAAAATTTCCGAGGAAATGTCCGTTTGTGACAGAAAACAAGTCCTCCGTCGTAGTGTCACGGCTGCGAGCACAAATGTACGCACGGAGTCGGCACAAGCGGAGTCGTCGCACGATCTGCACGTTCTATAGGATGTCGCGCTCGGCCGTAATGTGTACCTGGAAGCAGCCGAGGTCGTCGTGGCCGTCGCAGTGCGGCGGCTTCTCCGTGCTAGGCTCGGGCTCCGCCCCCGCGCCGCCGCCGCCGCCGCCGCGGCTCTGCAGGTACTGCTGGTACTCCTGCACAACGAGGCACACGTCGCTACCACAATGTAAAACAACAGCGCATCGAAACGTACACAAATACCGACTGCCAGTTATTTGTGTTTCGCAAGTTCCGCGCGTGACAAGCAACATTGTAGAGCCGCCACCTACCACCTATCGTCTGACCGACACCGCGCACCGGGGTCCCGTGCCAAACTTGCCCACCACTGTAATAGTTCGCAGTTAATACTGGCTATAGCAGATGCGATAGCTCTTCGTTTGACCGCCAACTCACCTGATGAAACGCAACGTCGTGGCCGAAGATGGAGCATTCGGACTTCGAAGCTATTTATCCACCCTAACCTTCAATGGTTATAATTGGTGGGACGCAGACCAGAAACGACATTGTTCTAATTTGTCCTCATTTGTTATGGGGATAAGCTGCGACAGCTGCGTTTATTGTGGGGGGCCTACCCAGTACCCACCCCTTCGAGTAGACAACCAAAATCCATCCATAAAGTTCACTCGGTGAACATAATATAGCAATTCAAGCCTTTGCAGATAATAACTTTTGCTTTTCACAAATGTTTACCGATATTTATATTCTATGCAACGGCCAGTTTAGTGAAGCAATAAAAAAAAATCCAAGGATAGGAAGGTGGGTAGGGCAGGGTAGGGTAGGGCAGGGTTGGTACCTGTATGTTGTTGTCAGTCGCGGGGTAGTGCAGCTCGGCGACGAGCAGCGACACCCACCGCGGAGAACTCAGGCACCCGCCCTCCAGGTAGTGGCACCGGGACTGCATGCACCTGCACACAAGTTATGTAGAGACAACACTTCATTACAACATAAAACAAATTTCTATCACAAGCACATTGTTCGGATTACTTGGTGACGTCATGCGGGACCTAGGTGGCGCCAGGCGCTGTGTTTCGGGCTAATTTGGCTTTCATTGCGTTCGTCACTTTGTAGTAGTGTAGCGTTAAATCGATAGGTATATGGTACCTACTCCTAATATATTATTACGCTAAGTGGATGTGGCATCAGTGCCTGGTGCATTAGTGCGTACCTGGTGACCTCGACGGTCTGCGTGAAGTAGCCCTCGTACGGGATCTGCACGACGTAGCGCCACACGCCCTGGTAGTTGCGTGCGAACACCGGCGTCGCGTACTCCACGCGCGCGGGGCACGGCGTCGGCGGGCCCTGCGCGTGCGACCTTACTTGAGTACAGCCTTATACATACTTAGTGTTGTTTACACTACATTGTTTGTTTATTTCGAAATAGGTTTGCGTTTGTCCGTCATCCAGGCTGGTGCTAAGCGGAAACGCGTTCTACGATTAGTACGTTTGCTTAGAAAATACAGATTAATTTGCATTTTGACTACACTTACCCAGTCTGGGTAAGTATCTATTGGGGTACACCTACTCGGGACACTTATTCCATATTTTCATTTCACACGATAAAGGTACAATCAAAATGTTTCGGTTGGCTTTTAGGAGTACCAATAGGTACATCAACAATGAAACTATGTCCATCCTTAGAAATTCTGGCAGACAGACCGACAGTAATTTTATCTATCTTATTAGTTTTATGACTTCTAAAATTCGATGTAATGGCATTACCCCCTTACATGTGTACCTAGTCAAAGTCAACCGACCTCGTATCGGTGCTGGGCAGGGAGGGGCCCGGCCGCCGCGTGCCCGGGGTCCTCGCGCCGCTCCACGCTCGCCGGCTCGCTGCTGGCGCCATTGAACGCGCGGTATAGCATGCAGAAACTGGAAACCGACACATCAAATAGGTAAGTGTTGATTGGTGATCTTTCGCAAAATGACTGATTAGACGAACAAATTTATGAGTAATCAGTGGTTTCAGTCCTTGTATAAAATTAGTAGGTAGGTACTCTAATCGCGTTCAAAGTATGACAATCTCGTCTTCAAAACAAGAATGCCAAAATGGACCTACAGAGAAGAACTTATTATTTAGCAAAATGAAACGAAACCCTCCAAAGTTTTCCGCGGGACCGCGGAAATAATTAACTTTGTTTTATGTATTTTCCATTTATGTTCCTAAAATGAGGTGTTTTCATCATTAAGTATCGAATTACACGAATTGATACGGTGATATAATGTGGTAAACAGTATGATGATGTTTTCAAAACTACGTATACGTAGTCGCATGATCGCATCTCATTATTGTGGTAAAGATTGGGCAATGAGGAAAAATTAAAAAAAAAACTAAACTCTTTTGAAATTGACAAATATACAGAGGGAGTTTTAGCGGGAACGCGGGAAGAGTCGTGTCGCTCCGTTGTATTTTTTTCCAAAACTAGTGTTTTGTCAAGTGTTTATGCATAAAAATGGTGGTGTTTTATTCATAAAGTGCCGAATTACAAGCGCGAGTGTGGGAAAATGATATAATGTGGTGAAACATGAGTTTTCGTGTTGCTTCCAAAACTCCATCGAAGCTTTGTAGTAAAGTTGCCACTACTTTACTAAAGCATGACTGGAATTAACTGACACGAACTGGACTTGACAAAGACGACTTTGACTAAAACTAGCTACGATGGCACTTATTTAACTTTTGAAACTTGAAAATATATAATTACTTGACACTGGCAAATGCTAAAACGCGACGCCAAAACCAAAGAAAAAAAAAAAAATATACAGAGAGTTTTGGCGGGAACGCGGGAAGAGTCGTGTCGCTCCGTTGTATTTTTTTCCAAAACTTGTGTTTTGTCGAGTGTTTATGCATAAAAATGGTGGTGTTTTATTCATAAAGTGCGGAATTACATGCGTGAGTGTGGGAAAATGATATAATGTGGTGAAACATGACTTTTCGTGTTGCTTCCAAAACTCCATCAAAGCTTTATAGTAAAGTCGCCACTACTTTACTAAAGCATGACTGGACTTGACTGACACAGACTGGACTTGACTAAGACTGGACTTTGACTATAACTAGCTACGAGGACACTTATGTCTCTATTTGTTGTTATTTTTGTTTTTTTTTTGTATTGTTGCAAAATAAAATTATTTTCTTTCTTTCTTTCTTTATTTAACTTGAAAATATATAAATACTTGACACTGGCAAATGCTAAAACGCGACGCCAAAACCAAAGAAAAAAAAAATATACAGAGAGTTTTGGCGGGAACGCGGGAAGAGTCGTGTCGCTCCGTTGTATTTTTTCCAAAACTTGTGTTTTGTCGAGTGTTTATGCATAAAAATGGTGGTGTTTTATTCATAAAGTGCCGAATTACATGCGTGAGTGTGGGAAAATGATATAATGTGGTGAAACATGACTTTTCGTGGTGCTTCCAAAACTCCATCGAAGCTTTATAGTAAAGTCGCCACTACTTTACTAAAGCATGACTGGACTTGACTGACACAGACTGGACTTGACTAAGACTGGACTTTGACTATAACTAGCTACGAGGACGTTTGTTTAATTTTTGAAACTTGAAAATATATCAATACTTGACACTGGCAAATGCTAAAACGCGACGCCAAAACTAAAGAAAAAAAAAACATATACAGACATGACAGATTTGTTCAATTGACATTGAAAGATGGACATGACATATGTGATCATGTGTTGTTTAGCCTGTCGGTCTTTGTAATTTGAGTTTAAGGTTAGAATTGAAAAAATACGAATGTTTTCAACACGTCTTTATGAATTAAAATGTCTGTAGCTTTAGTGAGACAGGCTCTCGAGTTCGTAGACCCCGACGGTGAGAATAACTTGCCTATTCCATGTATGGTTATTTGCTTAAACATACTTAGAAGTGTAAACAAAACGATTGTCTTTCAGAGTGCAAGGGCAGTAGCAAAAGGAAGCGCGATAGGCGGCCCCAGGGCACCGCGGGTCAAGGTATGATAATAATTAATTACTTTCGATGGATTGCGTCATTCGTTGTACGATACGAGTTCCGAGCGGCATCACACAGCAGTGAGCGAGTCATATAACGCGACTCCGTTTGTTTCGTCACTCTTCCCACGTAGATATTTCGCGTAAGCACAGTATTAAAAATAATGTTTGTTACATTGGTTACCTGAGTAACTTATTGCACTGTCCTACTTAACATTAAAGTAAATAACCTAAAAAATGTACACAATCTAAACAAGGTATGAAGGAGTTTTATCATTCAAGTGTGGAGCCTAATATACCTACAGTCCCACAAGGCTGCTGTTGAAAAAACAAAAGCTATAAGTACAAAGGTATTTGAGCTCCAATATAATAATATACATATTGATAAACTAGTCAGTGGCTACAATTATGTTTATATTTTTGTCAAAAGTATAAACTTGTAGAAGTTTAATATTATAATATGCTTAAGTACTACAAACGTAAGGGATGTTTTATAAAGTTTTGGTTGAAAAGTCAACTTCTGTAATGTGATCACATATTATCATTTTAAGTGTTTTTGTTTTACTTATGTGAGGTTACTCAATACTCACATTTAAGTAGGTATATTTGAAATTCTGGCTACAATTTCTGCCACATTCAGGTGCCTCCTCCACGGAGATAAAGCTGAAAAGGCCACGGGATGAGGTTGAAACTGTAGTCATATGATGTAAAGTAAAACAAAACTGTGTCAAAACCACATCAGTTTCCATAGTATTACCATTATACATCATATTTTCAGAGCGATCAACAGGAAACAAGACACAATTCAAAAACAAGAACAAAACCAAGAAGAAGAAGAACTTGAAGAGAGGCTCAGATGACAACAAGGAAGTGATTTCAAAATTACTGAAGCTGTCCAAAACCACAATTGATAAGGCGATCTCGGAAAAAGTAAGTATTATTCAACTACCAAAACCACTGTCTGCCCTGGCCTGTCGAAAACATCTGAAAATGAAATGCAGGGAATTGTATCCAAGGTAGCGTCGGTGGTCAGCCAGGGCTGGGAATGTATGCGGTCATGGTGAGTGTTAACAAGTATTTGAAGGCCCTTTGAACCTGCACCTGCATCTCAAGTCTCGGGCACTGCACAGTACATCTACACTACATTCCCACACTACATCTGTTTGCGCACACTAGTAAGCACACACACTAGTGAGCTGTGGTCAAAACACATAGCTTGTCAAAAAAAGTGTTATTTTTACTTAATTACAATTGAATTGAAATGACAAAAGTGGACCCGTAGTCTAGTGCACAGAATATCTTATCATGTAAATACAGAACAAATAGAGCAAGATATAAGCGCTATAAAATGTTTCAAGATAACGTACAGCACTGGCCTTGTACGTACCTTACTATTCATTGATTTAAAGTAAACCTTGTACTTCTATAACTATAGGAAACAAACGGCTGAGCGAACGCGCGGTTAACGATCCTCACAACTGTGACGCGGTTCGTTCTTAATTCTGACAGGCGTGACGGTGACTACAAAACAGGTTGCCTCTATTTTTTCTAGAAAAAAATATCCACACTCTTTGAAAAACGTGCCGTGTTCGTACCTCAATATCGGTTTCTTTTAGGCGTGCTCCATCGTTGACCACATCTTCGCCAAACATCAGGCGGGATGGCGGTCGAACGCAAGTTTTTTATTTGTAACAAAAAAATATACATACACACATATAGAATGTATGCGTATAGTTCGGAGCACAGCACGGCGGAGATAACAGCGTCATAAAATATAGCGTCACTTCACTTTATTTCCAGATAGTCCGGCGAACACTCTCCGGCAAACCTCTGTTCGAGAAAATCAAGGTTAAGAAAGAAGTGGAGAAGTCTATCCTGTTCCCGGAAGACGACGCCCCGAAGCAGAAGAAGAAAAACAAGAAACAAAAGTAACTGGTCTTCAGACACGTGTCGGCGGCACGTGAACAGAATCACACGAGGAAGCCACGTCCATGCCATCGTGGAACACTACTAGTGTACAGACATTATACATCACACAATTTCCGATACTTGAGATACTTGCGAGCTCTGTAGAGGTACAAATAAGGTGGAATTCAGCATAAACTGCTAATTTAGACATTGTAGATGATTCTAACCTCTAAAAAGGATAAAATTTGCTCTGAGCTCTGAGTTGTTAGAAATAAGGTATATTGGGAATAAAGGAATGCCAATGTATGTTGGTTGTGGCATATTATAATCTGTTATAGATAGAAATAAAGAACATATTGGTGTGACGTTCTATGGACGTGGCAGACTCGACAGTGGGGAAAGTAGTTTTGGTATCGACAACTGCTGTGTTCCTGCTGCTGGCGGGCTGGGTCAACACTTACCCGTTTATAGAGGAAGGTGCGTACCACACAGCCAAGTGCGAGTCGGACTCGCGCATGCGCTACTTATTGTCCATCGTAAAATGTGTCCGCTTTCACCCATTTTGTGACTCTTGAGGATCGTGACTTTTGATTTTGACGTGTGTATGTTGTGTTCATGTTGTGTTGTGTTCATCTGTACCAATGAACGTTGAGAAGGAAGTGAGCATATTGAACACGTGCAGGATAACACTTAGCAGCGTGTAGGAGCATTATACATTGTCTATTGTCATGTGTCTTGTGTCTATAAGTAGAAACTTCATGGTGTTATACAACCCTACTATAACTATCACTACATAGTATTATAAACAGTACAAAGTCGCTGTCGCTGTCTGTCCGTCCCTATGTATGCTTAAATCTTTTAAACTACGCAACGGATTTTGAAGCGGTTTTTGTTAATAGATAGAGTGATTCAAGAGGAAGGTTTATATGTATAATACTTGCATAATATTGTAGAGAAACACTGATCACTTTAGAGGTTTCTAATATGATGTAAATAAACACATTTTTTGCGCTTATATTGCAAACGCTGGCTGAACCCGACGAGATAAATCAAAATAATGTACTACAGTATTGTACTCCTTAAAAGGTCAACAAAAAAGTCCGCGATGGTATAGGATAACCCACAATAACCAATTTTTATCCTTTACATCTTACGGGGAAAAATGGCTTATTTGCGAAGTGAGTTGTTTATAAGGACATTCTGTAGTAGGTAGGTATATTTAGTATCAGCATTGCACCCGTGCGAAGCCGGGGCGGGTCGCCAGTAATATTATAAATGTGAAAGTTTGTGAGGATGGATGGATGTTTGTTACTTTTTCACGCAAGACTACTGACCGGACTTGGATGAAATTAACATATAGGTAACTTGTTACACTGCAAACTGAAAGAAAAATGCGCGCGTGACAGTTAATTCCACCAAAATAATGAAACGAACGGATAATTCCAGGTTCGATAATATACGCGGTCGTGCCGGCCCCGCGCCGGTGGCTGCTGGCGTGCGCGGGCTGGGGCCTCGCCTTCGTCGGAGGACTCATGGCGTTCTCGCTGTGCCACCTGTACCCGTACCTGTGACGTCACTACATGCGTCTGACGTCGCTAGCGGCGGTCGCCTCGCGTGCATTCTGCGCGCTCGTCTCCCCGCGTGCGGCCGAACTTGTGATAGTGCCCACACTTGTCAATTTGTCCATATTTGTTAAAGTGTCCACATTTGTTAAAGTGCCCATATTTGTTAAAGTGCCTACATTTGTTAAAGTGCCCTCGTTTGTGAGAGGGTCCACAGTCCTGAGTAGACATCTGAGCTCGGTGAGCATGGCGCTGACTGTGGATGAGAAGACTAGGAGCGAATGGATTGTTATAGGGATCTCAGGTGAGACATCACTTTATTTTTGATAAAATTAAAAGAAACACAAAAATTGTAGCTATAGCCAATAAACTCTTCTCTAACTCAATATAAGTTTGCATTTTGTTTGGCTAAATTATAACTTGAAAAATGTTGGGGCAGCGGTAAAAGGACAGAAAACAAATACTTGCTTTACTGACTAAGAGAGGCATCAATTAACTAGAGAACATTCCTAATAAACACGCTCTTGCAAACGACAGTTTGTTACGCGCAGTGAGGGACAAAGATGTCATCACGTCGGGCGGGGAGGGGAGCTCGCGTGAAGGTGAGCGTCAACACATATGTAAAGGGGCTCCTAAACCTACACCTGGGTCCGCCATTCTGACCATTGAGTCCTACCGAGATTCCTCACCTTTTTCTTTCCCACTCAGCTGATGGTGAGAGTGAAAGAAAAGGGTGGCACCCAAGCGTTATTAGTCAAAGAGCTCGCCTGTGTGGAAGGTCCAACTAGGATTGTTTTGAGATGTTATTGATGGTACTAGTGCTGCATTATGGCGACGTTGTGGCAGGGGTGACGTGCGGCGGCAAGACGACGCTGGCCAGCCGGCTGCTGGAGACGCTGAGCCCCGTGCACGTGTTCCACCAGGACAAGTACTTCTACCCGGACGAGTCCCCGCGGCACGTGCGCTGCGAGGGCTTGCCGCACAACAACTACGACGTGCTCTCGGCGCTGGGTGCGTACCTACTGTGGGCTGGTGTCTTCTCTCTGACGCTGATGCTCTTCGCGAGAAACCCCTCGGTACCTACTGGGGTTCTCGTTTCTTTTGAAACAAATTCGTGAATTTGGTGTTCCAAAATTTTCTCCTTTTATAATATACTTGCTGCGCTCCGCGGTGTTACCCGCTACATGTTTTAGGGATAAAAAGTAGCCTTTGTGTTATTCCAGGGTCTCGGCTACCTCCATAGCAAATTTCATCCAAAACCGTTCAGTAGTTTTTGCGTAAAAGAGTAACAAACACCCATCCATCTCGGTTCCGGTTATTTGTTTAATATTTTTGTAACGACAACCGTCAAGCCACATCCGAAGCTTTTTGGCGGCGTTTTAACTCGGACACTAGGGCTGGACACTGCCTACACGAACTGACTTGTTACAAAATGCCTGTATTTGTACTGACTTGGCCAGAAGCAAGGAGATATTCGCGAAAGACTCTTAAGATAACAAAAGGCCCCGTTACTTAGCAAAGTGATCTGTGAAACTAAGGTTTGGGGCTAATGCTTCTACAAGCCGAATGAAACACCGGATCCCGCGGCGGCGCCCCCGCGCGCGCTCGGCGCTCGGCCTGTAGGAGAGGCCGCCGCTGCTATGCTTCTATGTGGAACAGGCTTCAGTTTGCGTCGCCACGAGCCTGGCTCCAGTTTCAGGCTCAATTTTGATCCCGTGGTGCAAACGGTTTCAGACATGGAAGCGTTCCACCGCGACGTGGTCGCCACCATGCTGGGGCAGGACAAGGCGCACGCGAGCAGCGCGGCGGCGGGCCGCGAGGGGCTGCGGGGGAAGAAGTTCCTCGTGCTCGAGGGGTTCACGGCGCTAAACTACAAGCCCATCAACGAACTCTGCGACCTCCGGTGAGAATATAACGCGCTTGCCCGTTATCAGCGGGGGCAGCTGTATAGGAACTCGTACACTAATTATGAAGAGGAAATATTTGATTTTTTGTTTGTACTGAACAGGCTCTGAAACTACTGGAGCGATCTGAATAATTCTTTCACCATTGGAACGCTACATTATCACTGAGTGACATAGGCTATATGTATTTATATTGTTAATCGATGTTTTTGTTTTCCCGTGCGAAGCCGGGGCGAGCCGGGCAAGCGAATACATATATCGTGACATCGTCAGTTAACACCAGATGAGCTGCGGTCAAACACCTAGCCTAGGAATATGGATCGCGGCGTGGCAAGGACCGTGCGAGTTAGACGTGGGTCGTTGGCAGGTACTACTTCGTCCTGGAGTACAGCGAGTGCGCGGCGCGGCGCGTGCTGCGGCTGTACGAGCCGCCCGACGTGGCGGGCTACTTCGAGCTCTGCGTGTGGCCCGAGCACCTGCACTACCGCGCGGAGGTATGTCTACTACTGGCTGCACCGCCCCGCGGTTTCACATAAAGAGTATCGAACGTCTTAATCCAGGGTACGATCCATGCCAATTCAAAACAATGGTTTGTAAATTCTTCTGTGGGTAGTTGGAAATGTTTGTTTAGAAGAGATTTGGTAATGGGGATGTAGATGAGACGGCCGACACGCGCACTGGCGGTGGGCCCCGGCCGCCAGCCCGCGCCCCCAGAACGTCGTATAACTATACGAAGCCCAGGCTGCCCAGTGCCCAGGGCTCCGCTGAGTCGGCGCTCGTTACTTTACATTTTCCGGAAACTATTTTATTTTACATTTCAAGGCCAACATTTATTTCTCCGACGTGTGGTGGTTTCTAATTTTTTTGTGATCGTTTTGTTTGTTTAGTTTTTTATTTTTTTTATTCAATTAGATCGAGAAAGACAAGCGCGTGCGGTTGTTGGACGGCACCGCGCCCGGCGCCCTAGAGACCGTCCTCGCCGACATCCTGGCGCTGGACAAGCCGAGCGGCCAGCCCTAGTGTTACACTCGCGCGCCTACAGTTTGAGAGCCAAGTCGCCGTGCACGCGTTCGCGGATATCACGAAACTACCGCAGATTATTATTTATATACCTACCTAGTACTAGTAACAGAAAGCTTAAAAAGTAACAGTGGTCGTCTCGTAACATGCTGTTGCGGCGGCACTGCCGGCCGTGGACACGACGCCAGGGCTGTCGCACCAGCCCGTCTTCCAGGTGTGTACTCTCGGCGAGTGATGCCCTCCTTAACTGACCCACTGCTGGGCGTGGGCCGATATTTTTTGAGATTTAATTATTAACTTAATATTGTCCGGATACCACGGCAGGGTTTCCGGCTACGACGGCGAGAGTGTGCAGTCGGAGCTGTAGGGCTAGATGAATACGTTGTATGATATCTTTCCTCGTCACATGGGTAGCACCAATAGTTATGTAAGTAGCAAAATTGTACTCCGTTTATAAATAATTAATATTAAATAAATGGCCTTGTACATGCCTATCGGTCCGACCTCCAGCAGTTTTGAATGTTGAACCCCTAAAGTAAGTCCTAGTAGGAACCTATTCAGAGGGAGATTTGGCGGGAACGCGAAAGAAATAGTGTCGCCCCGTTGTGTTTTCTTTTTTTCAAAACTTGTGTTTCTTGTGTGTTTATGTATAAAACAGTTTTATACATAAAGTGCCGAATTACAAGCGCGAGTGCGGGAAAGTGATACAATGTGGTGAAACATCTGGCATTTATCGTGTAGCTCCCAAATCTCCAGCGCAGCTAGTAGTAAAGTCGCGCTACTCTACTGAGACGCCCGCGCCGTTCGGGTGTGCTGGGTTAGTTGGCAGTAAGCTGGCCGGCCGAGCATACTCACACTCCGCCTTCGTCGCAGAACTTGCGGCTCTCCCGCGCGTCCGCGCTGCGGTGCTCCGCCGGCAGCGCGTGCGACGGCACGCCGTCCGCCTCGCCCGGCGCCGCCGCCGGCGCCTCCGCCGAGCGCTTGCTGCGCTCCTCCAGCCTGGGGGCGCGACAGACACAACACGTGGCTTGAGAAACCAAAAGCCAACATTTTCATTAAAATTATAAATATGTATTTAGACTGCGACGGGGGACCGCCGAGTCGCTACACTTGCTTCCAGACTCGACGTATCATTTCAGTAATAGGTGTATGTAGGTAGGAAAGTTTACATTCTAGGTTATAATATCCGCCATGTTGGATTTGAAGTGACGTCGTATATCGTGCGAGCCGGCGCAGAGTGAGGCAGCGACAGCTCACTGCAGTGTGAGAGATGCAAGCTAAGTGCGCACCTGTTGTGCGCGACGTGCGGCGCGATGTGCGCGACGCGCGGCACCGTGTCGTCCGCCTTCAGCACGGGCAGCGTCCGCGACAGGAACCTCAGCGTGTGGTTGCGCAGCAGCTCACTGCAACACGAGGCACGGGGCGGTGTCACTCGGCGGAAAGTGAACGAGCCGAAGCTCACAAGCCGCCTCGAGGGACTTTTCTGTTACGGGACAAGGCTGGCTGTCTAGGGGTTCAGGTTGGGCACATGGCGGTCGGTACTACGGTCGGGAAATAATTGATCGATTGAGGCGTCACTTTGCGGAAGTTTTAGAGTGAAATTGTAACAGCTAGCAGTTGTTACAAACCGCCGCAGAACTTGCATTGGAAAACTAGTTTGTTAACGATTTAACTAAATCTATTAAATATCAGAGTGGGTGGTGGTTAGGTGCTGTCCTGCAGGGTTCGGTGTGTTTTAGCATTCTGAATATCCTGCCTCGGGCAGTAGCGGGTACTCACAAGGGGTAGGGCTCGCCGGTCGGGTTCTGCCCCATGGGGTTCCTGGGTATGGTGCCGCGGTTGAGGTCGCCGCACAGGTTGGAAGCCGACACGTGCGGGCGCGGCGACTCCGCCTCGGCGCAGTCGGCCGCCACCTGGCGGTACGGCGGCGGGCGCACTCTGGAACGCGACACGTTGCGAGTTACTTGTGTGACAGAGATTTGTTCATCAAAACTTGTAATTAGCTTTCTGCTACGAATGGTTTCCACAAGTTTTCAATGAGCTCGAGTTACCGGGGAAGGACACGTCGCATCACGAGGGGGTAAGCATACTATAAGTAGGTACTCAGTAGGTATGTTCCGATGGCGCCACTTGATAGTTGACGACCATTCCAAGCTAGCTGTCATTGCAGTTTGCATTCACTCTGTCACGTAAGTATTATCAGATGAGCTGTGGTCAAACATCTAGTTTAAAAAAAACATTTGGCAGGACAGGAAAGTCTAATTTGTGTGTGTGAGGGCGCACCTGGGCGGCGTGGCGTTGGGGGACTCCATGAACGCGTAGTATCCTTCAGGGTTCTCCTCCGCGGGGTCGGGCGTCTCGGTGGGGGGTGCGGAGGACGCGGGGGGCGCAGTCTGCGGGGACGCGCGCCCGCACACGGCCAGCAGCCATATCTGTGGAGGAAGAGACGACTCAGCGGGCATGTCTGCAAACACTGAACTACAAGGGATTTAAATCTGCCAAGCAATCAGTTACCACACGGCCCCACCAGTTTTAAATGTTACTTACTTCTCTTACTGTAAGTAAGAGATACATTGATAAAGAAATGTAACAATCACGGTATCTATCTCTGTGTTTTTAACTGATTTTAAAAAAGGAGGAGTTTCTTAAAAAAACATATTTTCAGATTGGTCCCATAAATTTCATGAAAATCGGTTGAGTAGTTTACCTAGTTTTTAAACTAAACTACTTACCTACAACCTAGCCGTTTGGGCTAGTTTGACTCGGAGTCGGTTTTTTTATTGTTAATTTATACTTAGTTTTCGCGGTCCTTCAATCTGTAGTAACTTGTATTGGCCTGGGAACAGCCGGAAACCGATTCACTTGCGACTTGAAGACAAGTTGTGATCCAAGGTTTGCTTGCCGTAAATAAGTGCCTCAAAGTATTCCAACGTCGGCCCGTAAAGTATTCTCTGTCGCGGTTTAGAAAAGGCAATTATTCCAGGCCGAGGTAACGGTACGTTGCGTATACTGCGCCTACCACTACACGTCGGGCGCGGCGCGGGCGCAGCGCCCGACGCGACGCTGGGGCGGCACCGCGACGGTCGACCCGGTTGTCTCGCGCGTCGGCTCCACCTGCCATTACAGCGCCACTTGCTGCCATTACTGAATGAAGGTGAAGCCTATGCCGACGAGATAAGAACTAAGTCGCCAGGTACTTAGTAGGAGGGTCATTACAACTGCGTCGACTGAGGTAAGTTACGTGCCTACGAGATCGTGTCATCACTTTTGCAAGCTTTTGTTGCGAAATCCGTGAAAATGAAAATTATGACAAACTACAGGCGGAGTTGCCACACAAACTACCGAATGAATGATCACACAGAAAGGTAGTCATAAGCGGTTCTACTGTGAGGTAGTGTCATACTTGATCACACTAGAGGTAGAGTCATAAGTGATCACACTGGGAACGTCATAAGTAATCTCACTAAGAGATAATGTCATAAGTATTAAGATATTAAATGAAAGCCATTTTAATATCGGGCACCATCTTTATTTCCCCGTTCAGAACCGACGCTTCTTTTACCATAGACCACACGATACAACCTTTCCATAGAGTAAGGTGGACCGCACACGGATAAGGCTTACTACATACATTAAAATATATTTAACAATAAGTGATCTCACTAAGAAGTAATGTCATAAGTGATCTTACTAAGAGATAATGTCATAGGTGATCTCACTCTGATAAAATGTCATAGGTGATCTCACTAAGAGGTAGTGTTAGGTGATTCTACTTGTGATTGAAGCCAGTGAAAGTGGTAGGTGTAGTGTTAGATTAATGTTATTACTATGTAGATACCATGATGTTGTATTCAATTGTTTCATGTACCTACTCGTATGTCAATAGGTACCTACTAGAACGCAGAGGTATCGTTTGACTTCGAAGTGGAATATTATTTTGATGGTAGACTCTTTCATGGGAACCCGTTATCATTACGGTGTCGGCAAGAATCTGGCAGCAACAAAGAGTGTGTCATAATACGAACATTACGCACGCAGCACGCAAGGTTTCTGTTCGCACTCGTGTGCAGCCGGGCCGGGGCCCAGCGCTCAATCGCTCCACGCGTTCACAGTTACTTAGGCTTCTTTCAACTTCTACCGACATTGCGTTGCTAGATAAGTGGCTCGGGTTATCTGGGCCGCTGCATGTAACCAGGCGAGTCGATGCCGCCTGCTGCTGCGCGGCGCGGCGGAAACCAGTCGCCTGGGTATTACCATAAAGGATCGCGCGTGAGGGCGGAATGCGGCCGCCGCGCCGCGCCGCGCACAGAATAAGTTATACTAAGTGAAGATAGCTCGTCCTACATGAAGGTCGACGGCCAGCGCGGCCGCGGCCGCGGCGCGCAGATGGAAAACTCCCACGAAATATTGTAAACAAGAAAGTTATTCATTGAGTCAACCCGAGGGGCAGCGGAAAGAGACAAGTCTCGTAGGGTAACACCTTATTGCAGCACAGGGTTGTACAGAGATAATGAAAATACATTTCGAAATTAACCCAAAGTAAAGCCACTATTATTAACAACCTGCACTGCAGGCCTCTCTTCCCGCCTTCCATCTTTCTCTATCTTTTGCAACCTGGTAAAACCATTACCAAAATAAATCCAACTTTGCGTGCGTGCGCCTGTGGTGAGTAGGTATACCTACACGGCTGCTTACACAAATGTTCTGGCGGGTGCTTACACTGGACTCGAACGCCGAGTCCAGCATGTCACCTCTGGTCGGCGTGTTCGCACGCAGAGCAGTGCCTATTCCGTACCAGTAGGTACTTTCTCGCATTCATAAAATGTATAAGATTCAGTTCGACATGTGAGCCGAATGAAGTTGTACGCAGTGAACATTGTAGTTGTCCATCTGCCGAGGCGCGCGGCGGCCGCAGAGGTCAGCCACCACGCCGCCACTGGGTGAAGGTCACTAACGGGAACGGGGCCGTGACGTCAGCCCGCCCGCGTCAACAACCTATCGGTAACAACTTTACGCGGGTTATTATCGAGGCGTGAATCGACGTTTGAAGGCGATGCCACCTGATGATGTTAATGACGATAACCGGTTCGATTCCCCCTTCATAGAGCGAACCGCAAAGCGATAGAATTTGCTGCGTTCCCTGATACCTACATGCATGCGGGAGCCGTCATGTCGCGAGTGAGTCTGTTTCATCTAGGCAAGTGAGCACCATCTTAGATCATAATTATCTAGTATTAGGCGAGATGTCGGTCAAAAGCGAACATATTAAAAAAAAAGGAAACACGCTCGAGTGCCTCGCGGAGGCTGCCGGTGCCGGAACGCGCCGCTGTGTGTCTGGCGACAGCTCTACACGTAGGTATATTATTTTTAATTTAATAACTAGATATAATTTTTTAAACAAGACGCTCTCCTAATTGTCCGTGATAACGACTACCCATGACCATTGCAGCAGTTTCCAACACTAAGTATCTACCTAACAGAACAAAGTCAAGAGCATCACTACTTTGAAACGGTCTCAGTAGCCCTGTAGTGTCGCTAGCTGCACTCTGAACTCGGAGCGCACTAATGTTTACACACTACCTACTACTCGGCGGCAGAATATCTAATGCTGCGCTGGTGCTTATCTACCATACAGATCTAGAATAGAATATTAAATAGCTCCTATAACTACATACCTGCTGCCATGTGCACATTTATGTTACGCTAGGCGCGTCATTATTACAATTTCGTTACTAAAATAATAAACCACTACCGACAAAGTTCGGGTTTGAATTCCTTCTGTATGGAGTTCGATAACCAAGGAGCCATCATCGCTATAAAAATATGAAGTCTATGGAGACGACTGTTATTTCTAATGATAAAGGAACTGAATTCTTATAAGATGCGTCACCTCGCAGCGCGCGGCGCGGGCGGTGCGGCGGCGCGGAGGCGGTGCGGTAATGTTTTGACCATTCTGGTGAGGTACACCTATGCGTAGCTACTTTCACCACATTAATCACATTATTTTAAATTACATTCGCAGCTTTTATTTTGGAAATGACCTTAATAATATAACTGTCGCGAACGAGCTATGGGCATTGACTATTTTTTAAAGCTGTTTGCGTCAGAATTTTTCGCAGTTAGATTAATGTTGATAAAAATGGCTGTCCTAGCCTTTCTATCGACGGGAAGTAATAGCGGTTATTGCCAGCCGTCCTGCTGATAGCGAGGTGATCCTAAGTAGTCCTGCTGGGTAAGTGGGTGCCGGCGAGTCGCGCAGTCGGCCGAGTTCAGCAGCACGACGCGAATAATAACGAATAATTCCGTAGTAGACATAAATTAAAGATAATGATGTAGGAGTGCCGAGTCACGCCGGAGCCAGCTCGAGTTCGGATGAGGAGTGCCGAGCACAGCAGGCAGCAGGCAGCTCCCGCGCCGCGTGTGGCCGGAATGGCTTGGAAAGTGTAACGGGCCGGTCCTTCCGCAGCCGCAGCCGGAATACTGCCCGCGGCTCCCGGCGCCGCATTCCGCGGAGTCCGACACTCGAGCCGCCCACTTACCCACCCTACACAGACAAAAGCTTGCCTAGGAGGGGAGCACTATGCGGAGACGATGAAAATAAATAAATAAATAAATAAATATCACAGGACATTACACACAGCGCCATCTGACCCCAAACTAAGCAAAGCTTGTACTATGGGAGTCAGATAACTGATAGAATACTTAAATACTTTTTTTTTTTTGTAAATACATACTTATAATACATACAGTACACCCAGACACAACAAACCAAACAACAAATGAACGAACAACCTGCGATAGCCGAGGAAGATTAGATTTATATAAAAATCCGATCAATTTCTGTACAACGTAACGAACAACATTTGTTACATGGCTTGAAATTTACGTAACAAACCGCTGTTCCATGGATTGCCTCGGCAAAATGTACAGAATGACTGATTTCTTTCTCGGGAGGTTCAAAAATATAGAATGCCGCTGCACGGAGCTCGGCCCGGGGAGGTGCACCCCACGTCCCACCAGCACCACCCGCCACAGTTACAGGGCCACGAGAGTGTGTAACTGGCGTGGAAGAAATGCTGCCAATTGGAAATGCATAGAGCTGACAGAGCTACATCCATCCAACGACTAGACTCATATACGCATGCTCATCGGTACCCTCATCATTTGACAACTGAGGCAACGTCGGAAGCGCCTAGATCGTGCGCTGGTGATAGGCTAGATGTTATTGAATAAACGCGATAAATAAATAACCCCGTATTTCCACTTACGATCACCTGTGCGGCTTGCTCTCAGAGCTCGCTCCACTTTCCACACATTTATATATAATTTCACTTTTATTTCCGCCGCGCGCACGGCGGCTGATGCTGTATTTCGGTTCCGCCATTATCTCGACTCGTTTTATTGTTTCGGATCTTATTTCGCTGTTTTTGCAGGTTTTGGCATAGTTTTCACTTTTACAAAGAAAGTGGTTTCAATCCTAACTAGATTTACTGCGTAAGTGAAACTTATACCCAGCGGGGTGTCACGTGCGACCGGCCGGCGGCCCTCGGGACAAGGCGCGGTGAAGCCGCTTCGTGGACGTCTCGGTGACACTGCCCCTGACGCGGTGGAGCCGGGCCAGCAGACGAGCTCGAGGTCACAACTGCTCTGGATTCCATTAAAAGAAGGCTGTTTTTGTGTCGCGGTTGTAAGATGTACCTCAGCTCGCTCTCCTTTCTTTCATGGGCATTAGATTCATGGATTCAACAATGCGGTGTCGAGCCAGCCTCGCGCCGCTCCGGCGGCGGCGCCACGCGACCGCGACCGCGACTTCATTACACATGTGGGTTACAGGTACCTTCTAAGGCGCCATCTTCGGCCCCAACATCGCTCGCTAACAGGCGAGTTGGCGGTCAAACGCAGACTTGTCCGTGATAAAGCCTCCTTTGACGTCAGCTCTGCCTTTCGTGTTCTGTGATATCTGTGTCGATTTCAAGCGGCATGCTGTTTCTTATGAATGATTCTGATTTGAACAATTCCAACTCAAGACATAACTGCTAACAAGGCTTCCAGTAGGTACCTACTCGGGGCGCGAGACTACCTACTGGCTGTACAGGTGTTCCAGCACGCGCGCACAATGTTTGCGGACATATTGAAAACAATACTAAACAAAAGTTTTATTTCTTAAATTTGAAGTAGTTGAACTACATGATACGAGTAAGTTATAAGCCCACCCGTAGGTACCTCACAAGCCATGCGCCCCTCACAAGACACACCACTCGGCTCGCCCCTCAACACTCCATCAAGTCGTCTTCTAAAACTACTTACGTTTAATTATTCGCTGTCGACATTTTAGAACTAAATAAATAAATATCGTAGGACATTGCACACAGCGCCATCTGACCCCTGTCTCTATTTTAATATTTAAAATAGTTACTACTAACGTTCACGCAAACTCTTCATCTAGCAGACGAGGAGTCCGCGTGAACACTCGGTTCGTAACTGTGGAGCTCGTGGCGGCCCACACAGGGCAAGCGGGTCCAAGGCCAGCGCGCGCCCGGTCGCGGGTCCGCGGAGCAGCCGCCTCACCGCGCGCCTCCGCGTTTACAAGGAGCAAAGGCAAGCAAGCTGGCGCCTTAACTTTTAAACCATAACTTTTGAATAGTAAAAATATATATTTTACTAAAATGTACCGCACATTTAAGAACTTCGTGAAAGTTGTAACACACAATACTTATTATGTAAACATGACCAGGGCGCAGGATCATAAATAAAATCGGTCACAAACGAAACTCGTTCGCTTCTAGTTTTGACAAACGGAGCAGATACACTCAAACAGTGAGTCGGTAGAAGCAGGGCCGGGTCCCGTGCCCGCCTGCTGTTCGTCGCTCGTCACGCTTTACAGTATGCTTGTATGTTTGCGGTCGTCTTCAACGGATCGACTTCTTTGTTGACATGACTGTAGATCGAGGGTAGAAAGCGTGACACGAGTAAAACCATGGCCTCGACCAGACATGAGGCTGCAGATACACTCTGGGTGCCTTCAAGCCGCGATCGAGTGAATCGAGTTCTTCTGGGCAAGCGTGCTCTCGCATCTTCGCTGTCAGCAGGCGAGATGGCGGTCAAACGCAAGTAAAATTAAAGAGATAACGTTGAAGCGATCGCACGCTTGAGATATAATCGCATGCAGTCGCGCGGCGCGTGCTGTGCGATAACGGAGGCGAGACGGCCGCGGCTTGTGCGCGCCGCGCCGCCCCGCGCCGCCCCGCACCGCCGCCGCCTGCGAGAGATGCCGCTCGCACTGAAGGAAACCTTCTTTTTACTGTAACCATACGCCCCCTTACAAACGGGAATGCCCCTTTTTCTATAGCTTCGCAGCGATGATGGCTCGGTGGTTAGCGCGGTCGGTTCACATGGCTAGAGGCGCCGCGACTAGGCGGCCTCCATCGCGGCCAGCTGTCAGAACAATAGCCTGTGGTGCGGAATTGAGAACAATTTTTGTATTGTTTGGTCCGACATCGCGTTTCACCGCGCGACGCTTTCTACAGATCGTTCCGCGCTCGCTGGCGAGTGCCGCCGCCGCCGCCGCCGCCGGCCGAGCTCGGCGCAACACGCGCCGTGGGGCTACAACTCGGCCCGGATATATCCACAGAACAGCATCAGCGAAATCTGATCAAAATTTTATTTTACTGTAGACAGGCTAGGTGTTTGACCTCAGCTCACTTGATGTTAAGTGAAGGTGTGGTCGAAGATGGTAAACACACCTAGCCTGGAATGAAACTGGCTCTCAAGTGAGGCTGCCGGATCACACCGTAAGGTGCTTTCTTGAGGCCAGCTGAGTATTTACTGAAAGTAGGTACTAGTACTACTCTGCCGCCATGCTATGGTTTCCTCACAACATGTCCTTCGCCGGCAGTACCTACAAGCTCATTGCTGGAGTTGTAACCCACGCCGTTGAGCGCGTACAGGCTGCGTCCTGCACCGACCGCGGTAATGACTGCGTGAGCTATCATCGCTACAATAATAGAATAAGTAGGATATAATACAATATGACATACTGACATAACTATGTATATTATACACAGAAACCACTAGAATTTATTGGCGGTAGTACAAGAAAAAGCTTTAGGCAGACTTATCGCCTAAATCAATCTCTTACAGGCAACCTTTGGACGGCTCAACTTCGCAAATTAATGCTCAGAGTTTTTTTGGAACTAAAACTACAAGACGTAGCTATATTCCCAACGTCCCCACGGACTTTTTCACCTTTGAGAGTATATCATTAAATATTGACGAGAGTAGCGATCATAATGTTTATGAAATATAAATAATACAAAATGTACAATTTAAAGAAGCCGGCTCCGCGACTCAGGACAGCTGCCCGCGCGGCCGACGGCTCCGACCAAACAGCGACGTTCCGGAGTTAACGAAACTCTATCTTCGAAGTATACAATTTATTAGATTTTTTAAAAACTGCTCCATCGATTTCAATAAAATTTATTTAGGACCACCTCTGAAGTATGATTTACAAAGCAAAAAAAAAAAGAATCATCAAAATCGATTCATACCTAATTGGCGGAATTATCGCATAACAAACACAAAAAAATTACAGTCGAATTGAGAACTTCCTCCCTTTTTTGAGTCGGGTAAAAAATAACACTTTACCCGGATAGCTCTAGACTTTCGTCCAGCCTAGAGATTAATAAAGAAAATGTATCTGCTTATTGAGAATAATGTTAAAAACTTACAGTACAGAGAGACTTTTTTTTCTTTCAAAATAGGTCCTTTGCGTCTACCCACATTCTGCCGGAAGTTACACTTAGTAACGTCGCGGTCTGGATTGGTGGACACTTACCTAGAAGTCTAGAAGGAACCTGTTTTTCTGTATTTAGACCTCCAAGTTGTACTTTGAGTATTATTAAAAGATAACGGGAACATTGCGTGTAAAGGTGAATAAAATCACATTTATTATTTGTCCCTCGGCGGTGGAGGCACTTACCAAATAAACAAGTGAATGTCGCGTCATTTTCTCCGACACCAGCATTTAACAAACACGCGCGAGCAGAATGGAAAGTCACTAATCACTTGACCATCGAGAAACAAAACTTTTAATTCTAAAAATTAATTCACTTGTCAACAAAAAAAAAGAAAATGTTCAAAAATTGATAAAAAAAAATATCGAACGCGCGCTTCCGTAATTATTATTTTTTTGGCTCCGGTAGTGCGGTGCGTTCTGCCAGTGCGCCAGTGAGCCACTGGGCTAGCGGGAAAAGTTGAACGGGATACTGTATTCGGTGAAAGGACACAACATAGAGCTGTTGAAACGAATTATTGTAAAGAGTGCGTGGTTTGTGCCATCGACCTACTTATTATACTCATTTGATTTAGTTTTGACTAAAAACACATCGTTATGATATAGCTTCGGGTCCTTTTCATATCATACTTACTATAGCGAGTTTCTAACGTTCCTCAACACCAAGTGCGGACTCTACTATACAATGCTCTAGTAAATTGATTTTTTATAATGTAAGCACGCAAGATTAAGGGTTGAACACTGACACATACCAAAATGTGTCAGTCTTTGTTTTTGTAGCGACGATAGCTCGGTGGTCATCGCGGTCGGATGACACGCGTATGGGGGTAGACTCAAACCCCAACACAGAGATTGAGTTGCCGGTGAAAAAAGAAACCATAACATGGTGATGAAACAAAAGTTTATAACGCACTCTGCGTTATAAACTTTTTTTTAATTCAAAATAGGTTTGCGTTTGACCACACTCTGCCTGATGTTAAGCAGTAGTGTGGTCTAAGATGGAGCACGCTTACCTAGAAGAAACCTATTTACTCTAGATTTGAAGACGCCAATATTGTACCTAACAGGGAACACGGACTCCGACAGAGAGTTCCACAACCTCGCTGTGCGAATGAAAAATAGAATAGAATATAACTTAAAAATGTAGAATCAAAACGCTTTACTAACATTTTACTCAGGCGATGCTAAAGGCATTGACATTTGCAGGTGAGCCGCGATACCCCGCGCACAAGCTGTCCGTCTTAACAAATGCGGAGCACCACGCGCATGGAGTGTGCGCACAAACCAGTGACAAGTTGTCCCGGTTCGAGGCTCGAGGCGTCGTTCGATGTTAGGTTGCAGCAGCTCTGTGGCGTGTCCCGGCGACAGCGCGGCGCGCGGCGGCGCGTCGAGGCGCGGAGGCCGCGCGCGCATCTCATATCGGAACATGTTCTAAATCGAAGCACTAGTTCTGCTTTTCATTTTTAGGTTCACCTACTTGGTAGTTATTCTCGAGTTCAAGTTCAAGTTTTTATTCGCTCAACATGTGGTTACATAGAATATATATTATCATACTAGTACAGCACATCTTACTCTAATTGGCGCGAATTTACAATGTAGGTGTTTACTGTAACGTGGTGTCAATGAAAAAGTGGATAAAATGAAAAGTTGAATGAGACGTTACAAATAACTTAAGTACCTATTTAATAAATGAAAAGTGTCCGGATACTGCAAAGTCAACAGTATCAGATGTCCGGCCGCCAAGCAGTAGTGTGTCAACGTTACAGTGCTTCTGTTACTGTCTTAATAAGACTCTCGATGAGTCTTATTAAGACATGACACAAAAATCAATGAACGCAAAAAAGCATCTGTCAAACTGTCGATATATCACGTGGGCAGTTGATGTCAATTTTAGACTTTTCTACTAGCGTCATGGAAGAACGAATAAGTACATAATATATGGAATGTTACTTTGTGTAGGCCCCCTGCGCTGCAGTGCGCGACTCCTGCTGGTGCGAGTAGGGATGATAATGGGCACTAGGTAGGTATCTGACTCCTGACCCCGGGAGATAGTCACTCCGCGCCGAAAACAAAGCTTACGTGGCCCGACCTGACCTGGGCGAAGAACTGGAAATTATAGCTGTATGTTATTATTTTCGCGTACGGGGTTTCGCGTAACGGTAATATCGCCGAAAGAAGGTCACCGAATAACATTAACATTCGATAGAGCATTTGAGTTTGTTTCCGCGATGTCAAGGTCGGTTTTACTATACCTACTTACGTAAAAGTTATGAACAATAACGAGTGCAATGACCTTTCGGTATAGTAGTTCGGTATATTATATACCGGTAGTAGGTACCTGGTACCTACTACCGGTTCGTGTAGCCCTATATAATCAGAAAAAATATCCGTAGGCGTGTGATACTTTTTTAAATTTATTTTTATTTATCCTGGTAACCATAAAAATCCTTTAGCTCCTCTTGCTTCGCTTCCAAACACAGATTAAAAGCTTCCAAAGTAAGCGCTACGAGTTCCTACGGACGCGATGCTTACAGTAGGTTGTGTTCAAGGCACCGACGTACTTGTTATTGCAAGTCCTGCCTCCATGAGATGTATTGTGATTGCAATATAACATAAATTAACATGTGAGCCGCCTGGCGTTTCCTCAGAGTGTTCTACGCCGACGTTTCTATGAAGATTTCCGTCGTGCCGGTAGACTTGGTCAACAACGCCATCGTGGCCGCGGGCTGGCAGGCCGGCACTGGAGGCCTGCGGCGGCCGCTGATATACAACGTGACCAGCACCCGGTGCGGAGTGATGCTGAGACACTTGTCCGATCCGTTGCGGCTGCTTAGAGGAGAGCTCGTCTCCGGGGCGGCGCTCTGGTACTGCTACCTGATCGAGACCAACAATCGCTTCGTCTAGTGGCTGCTCTCGTGGCTGCTGCACTACATCCCCGCGTACGTCGTGGACGCACTCCTCGCGGTGCTCAAGGTAAAGAGACCTGAAGGCGGGGGCAGCGTAGTCCACCAGTACAAAAAATTTGACAGATTAGCGGACGTCGTGTCTTACTTCGTCACGAATGAATGGATTTTCGATGACACCGCTCTCCAAAACCTTTGGGGGAAAATGTCTAACACCGACAAAATAATTTACAACTTTGATATCGATTCCGTCGATTGGGGCCACAACGCTGTGACGACGGCGCTCGGGCTCCGGAGATATGTGATCAAAGACGGGCTGACAGGCACAGAACAGGCCATAGTCAAACAAAGCTGGCTGAAGCTGGCCAATTACGCGGTTCTGTTTGCCTATTGCGTCATCTTCTGTGTGATTCTAAAGTGCTTGTGGTGGTTTATCGGGCTGATGTTTTAGGGCCGTTCGCGTGACACGCGGTGGTCACTGGTCAGGCTTTCATTTTATATTGCAACTTTTATTTTATTGTTTTTGGTTGGCTGGATGGGCTAGCCTGGAATGGAGCTGGCTCTCAATTGAGGTCGTCAGGAAAATACTTACTGTTAGATGCTTGGCGACACGTTTTCAATTTACTGGTACCGCTCGAGTACGAGGGTGGTAGCTAGCCAGCCGAGTACTATAAAGTACTCTACCACCATGCTATGATTTCCACACGATATTTTTGTTCACCGGCAGCTCAAACTCATTGTTGGGGTTTGAACTCACACCCTTTGGTGTGTCAACCGACCGCGCTAACCACTGAGCTGCCAGCTACTACTACCTGCAATCAGGCACGTTACGCTATAATAACTGTTAAATCTGTGGGATAGGGATATTAATGGTATCATGGGATATTAGTTGTGAGATGCAATAACTATTAAATTGCGCTAGTCGGAGAATATCTGGCAGAACGTAATTACGAGGCTTTTGCAGATTTTTCCTGAGTATAGGGCAGCTGTAACGGAACACCGGCTAAGCGCCAGCTGGGCTCGCGTGGGCTTCCGACTCTGGCTCGGTCCCGGCCAGATATAACAGCAGGAAATATCACGGTGTCCGGCTGCCTCTACATTGTATGATATGAAAGCGACTTTGGTAGCAAAACTGTAATGTAAATAAAGAAAAAAAACACAATTTTTTTTTTTTATTCTTGTGAATAAAATGTAATATTTATTGTGGTCGGATCACCAAATGACGTAGCTCTAATGATTATGATGACCGGTAAATTAGTGTTATTCTGTGATGTTTGTTGCTATTTTTTTTGGGTCAGGCGTCTTCAAACTAATAACAAGTTTATAGATAGGGGCCAACGAACAAGTGGCGCGCTCACTGCTCAGTGCTCACTCGGCTCCGGAGAGTCGGCCGCGTGTGACATTTGCAACAGGTCTTGTAAACCGGAAAATGAACTGTGTAGTGTGGGTTTTCCTCGTCGCGCTCGCGGGAGTCCGCGCCCGCGCGGGCTCCGAACGGAAGCCTCTGGCCGAGACTCCGCCGGGTATGGAAATAACTTTGCTAATACAAAATAATACCTACTGACATGGCAACTGCTAACACCAGTTACAAATCATATCAAAAATACATCTCAGTAGTTGTCTGTTTGAGGAAATAATTAAAATGTTTTGTTTTTCTTCCACTTGTCTGTCGGATTTCTCATATTATTGTACAAGTAGGTACCCATGTATAGTAGGATGTGTGCAGTACCGACCGCACGCGCAGGAAGGAGTTCGCGCCCGAGATGCAGCTCCTTGTGCGGGCGCTAACCCTCCCCTAACAATCCTCTTCACTTCATTATTTGTTATTTATTTATTTATAGAAGTAAACGCATATAATAAACACAAGAATTGACCTAAAATAAAATTATTATTATTTATATTTATATTTACATTTACGTTGTGATGTCATTCTTGTGGTGTGCCAAGCCCACTAATATTATAAATGTGAAAGTTTGGATGGATGGATGCATCATGGATGGATGTTTGTTACTCTTTCACGCAAAAACTACTGAACAGATTTGGATGAAATTTGGCATGGAGGTAGCTGAGACCCTGGATTAACACATAATATGCTACTTTTTATCCCGACAACATATAGCGGGTAACACCGCGGGGCGCAGTTAGTGCGTCCTTAAAATTACTTGTCCTGGTTTGCAGCAACAAATAATCCTCGTTTGATTGGTTGTATTGTATTGTATATAGGTAGGTAGTATGTAGAATGCATATCAGTCAGCCGCCTCAGTTGTCGTAGATATGAGTAACTCCTTGTCTTCTCACTTCTAAGTAATTCCCCTGCAAAATGCTTTGTTTATTTTCCCAGTAGGTATTTATCTGTCTACCTATTATACAGATGCATAGTATTCACTTTATTTGTAGCGATGATAGCTCAGTGGTTAGCGCGGGCGGCGCAGCGGTGCGCCCCGCGGTTTAACTTGCGTTAGTAATTTAAGAAAAACACGGATCCCCTCGTTATTGTAGAGAGTAGGTAGGTACCTAGTTTTAAAATGAGTAAAAACATGCTTAATTACTGTATTACGATTAAAAAAGCCAATTGTAAAGACTAGTCGGCAGATGTTAATATGTTGCCGTGTTACGAGGACTAGCAGCGCCTCGCGGATCCACTTGATGTTTCACGAGAATTATAATAACGTGTCCCATTGCGAAGCTCCACGAGACACTTTCTCCGTTCCAAGTTTTACAAATACTGTAGCTTGCAGAAGTTAAGTATCGTAGTGTGCAGTGCGGGGAGCAATGAGCGCGCGCTGGAGGCTGCAGACCCTTTTTTTTTTTTTTTTTTTTTTTTTTTGCGTGGGGGAAATGCATTTACGCACTTCCGCCCGCCGGGCAGACGGGCGGGGTATGTCGGGCTCGACACCAGAGTGGTGCCACTACCGACTAAAACCCCCACGTGTTCCCTCGGCAGTGACCAAGTGACAGGGTTGCGGGACCGCTCTCGCATTCGCCGCAACCCCGTCCTGCCAACGTCCTTCCGGACCCGCCTCGGGGAGGGAAAAACCCCTCCCATTCGGCTCCAGCGACGCGCCAGGAACAAGTGGCGCGTCGCCTACTCTCGAGGGCCTATCCCTGGTGTGGGGCGACAGACAGCCCGTCGTCTGACGCCCCAGGCCCTCCAATCGGAGACGGAGTACGAGCCAAGTTGGCTCATCTCCGTGTCCGCACCCGCCGGCGGGGAGGAGCTAAGGGGTCCAGCTCTCTCACCCGCTCCTCGGCCTCTCGTCGTGAGACGACGGTCTCACAAAACGAGACCATCGCCTCCCATGACCTCTCGTCGGCGACCATCTTGGCTAAGACGGTCGGCAAGGAGAGGTCTGCCCCCACAACCGCGACCAGGGACTGTCGCGGTTCCGCCTCCCCCGGGCAAGTCACCAGCACGTGCTCTGCGGTATCCTCCACAGAGCCGCACCGGTGACATTCCGGGGTCTCCTCCCTTCCGGCAACGTGACACAGGTATCTCCCGAAACAACCATGTCCCGTGAGAACCTGCGTCAACCGGAAGGTCAGACCTCCGTGTTCTCGCTGGGCCCACTCCACGAGTACGGGCCGGATTGCCTCAAGGAGCCGTTGGGCTCCGGTCCCCCTCTGTGTGGGCCCTGCGAGAAGACCCTCCTTCCACCTCTGCAGAGCCCTGGCCCTGGCATCACAGCGCCACCGCGCCACTTCCTGTGGGGCGGGACGCAAATCCTGCTCCCTCGCGCGTGCCCTTCGCCAGTAGACCGAGGACAGAACCTCGGCCTCTAGCCTCCAGGGCAGCGATCCGGCGAGGGCGCATGCCACCTCGTGTGAGAGTGTGCGGTACCCTCTGCACACTCTCACGGCCATCGTCCGCTGGGCTCTGCAGAGGAGCGCTGACTCCGCCCGGTCCAGCGATCCCGCCCATATAGGGGCACCGTACAGGGCCATGGAGCGTACCACCGCTGTATAGAGGCGGCGGCAGCTCCCATTCCCCCCGCCAAGGTTGGGCAAAAGGCGACTCAGCGCAGCGGCAGTGCCCGTCAATTTGGGGGTCAACTGCCGCAAGTGCGCACCGAACCTCCACCTACTGTCAAGGATGACTCCGAGATACTTCAGCGTCGACCGGACAGCGATGGAGGTTCCCCCAACCACGATATGTGAACCTGCAGGTGGCGCCCTCCGAGGACCATAAAAGCAGATGGCCTCAGACTTGTGGAGCGCCACCTCCACGCCCAACTGTCGAATCCTGGCCACAACCGCAGCCACACCAGCGGTTGCCAGGATCGACGCCTCCCTGTAGGTGTCCCCTCTGGCGGTAACCAACGTGTCATCAGCGTAACAAATGACGCTGATGCCACGGAGGTTAGCGCATCGAAGCACCCAGTCATAGCCAAAGTTCCACAGGGGCGGCCCCAGAGCCGAACCCTGCGGAACCCCGCGTGACATGGGGTACACCTCCTCCCCCTCCTTCGTTGGGAACACTATCTCTCTCTCAGAGAGATAGTCCCCAACAAGACGCTGCAGGTACTGGGGCACGTGATGATACCCGAGCGCCGACGTTATCGTGGTCCAGGGCAGGGTGTTGAACGCGTTGGCTATGTCTAAAGACACAGCCAACATCACCCCGCCACTGGAGCACGCCTTCTCGGAGAGGTCCCTCACGAGCTTAATGGCGTCGATCGTCGAGTGACCTCTCCGAAACCCGAACTGCCTCTCAGACAGGTCGGGCCCCACCCTCTCCAGGTGTTTGACGAGTCGGGCAGCGACCACCCGCTCCAAGAGTTTGCCCGCCTCGTCAAGCAGCACTATCGGACGATAGCCCGTCGGCTCGTCGTCAGGGCGTCCCTCCTTGCGGAGGAGGACCAGCCTCCCTCTCTTCCAGCGCCTTGGGAATCTCCCCTCCCGCATGCAGCGGGTGAAGAGATCTCCCAGGCGAGACCCCAAGGCGTCCTGAGCGAGTGCCCACGCACGGCCGGGTATGCCGTCAGGCCCCGGCGCCGTGTTCTTGGCCCTCATTCTCAGAACTGCCGCTCCCAACTCCCCTTCGGAGACATCGGGGGGCTGGTCCTGCTCCTCTCCGGCGACCTGTCGCCGTGTTGCCACCACTGTGGGAGGCACGAAGTCGTTTCCCGGACTACCGGGGAACAGTCCCTCTACCACTCGCCGCAGGATCTGTGGTTGCAGCGTGCTGGTGACCGGGGGCGCCCATGGGCGGAGCTTCCGCCTCGTCAATAAATACGGGCGTCCCCACGGATCTCGCTCCATCGACTCCAGCAGCTGCTTCCACGCATCCGCCTTTGCCTCGGTGATGGCAACACGGAGAGCCTTGGACGCCTCTCTATAGGCGGCATAGAGAGCGTCCGTTTCGGCCGTCTCCTGGCGCGCCCTTCTCCTGTACCGCTGGTAGCGGCGACGCCTCGCTACACAACGGCGGCGGAGCTCGGCGATCTCCTCAGACCACCAGTAGACCTGGCGCTTGGGTGCCAAGGCCCTCGCACGGGGCATGGCTGCGTCACAGACATGAGCCATTGCCCCGCATAACGCGTCGGCCTCCGCGCCAAGGTCCACTGGCTCTGAGGGAGGAGCATTCCACGCCTGGACTATTGCCGCCTCCTGCAGCAACTCCACGTCCAGGCGCTTCAGGACCCACCTCGGGCCTGACTCGGGCGGTGCGCGTTCGCGATTTTCCGCCGTAGACGATGAGACGCTAAACCGAACATAACGATGGTCGGACAGCGTCTCCTCGTCCACTAGCACCTCCCAATCGCGAACGCGCCGGGCAATCTCGGGCGCGGCGAAGGTCACGTCAACCACTGACCCACCCCCTCGCCGCACGCAAGTGTTCTCAACCCCTCGGTTGAGAACACATAGCCCCACTTCCGCGAGCCACTCCTCGACCACCCTTCCCCGTGCATCTGTCGTCGAAGACCCCCACGCCGCAGACTTGGCGTTGAGGTCCCCAAGGACGATGACAGGGCATGGGCGACTCTGTCTCACCAAGGCCCCCATTTCGACGAGAAAATCCTCGAACTCAGCGAGGGCCCTGTTGGGAGAGAAGTACACCCCCACCACGACCACCTCTCCAACCCGAGCCGCGACGAAGCCTCTGCCCCTCGTCACCCCAGCGAGTTTGGGGGAAGGCACCGGCGATTGCGTGGTGACTGCCACCAGTCCGTCAAGGTCCCCAACCCAGTCAGACCTGGGCGGGACCACATACGGTTCGGCAACCGCAGCCACCTGAATCGACCGCTCCGCCATGCACTGCAGGAGAAGGTCCTGTGCGCGGGCGGAGTGGTTGATGTTCGCCTGGAGGAAAGTTAGCGCCATTCTAATTTTCCTCCATGCCTTCCACCTGCTCCGTCACGGGGCGAGTCGGCTGCAATTTGGCCTTGGCCATAATTGCAGCGGACTTCTTCCTTGCCCCTGTTTTCGACGGGGGCTTGGCACAGGCCTTGCCCCCGGAGAGGTGATCCGCCGGCTTCTTTGCAGCCGCACATAAAGTGCAGTGCGGAGCGGCGGAGCAATCTCTGGCCTTGTGGCCGGTTTTACCGCAGCGATAACAGTCATCGCTGCGGTCCACCTCTGACTTGCACTGGGCCCGTAAATGACCCAGTGCAAGACATCTAAAGCAGCGGCGCGGCCTGGCATCTAAAAGCCTGACCTGCGCCGCCACCCACCCGACCATCAGGCGGCCTCCACTGGCCGCGACCTTTTTGGCAGCCACGACGGGGCACCTCACGAAGGCGGTTCCCATGCCGGCTGGCCCTCTCCGCACATCGCCGACTTTTATGTCGGACTCAGGGCATCCCCCGGCTCTGGCTAAGGCCCCCCTCAGCTCGTTGGAGTCCACGGAGTCATCCAACCCACTCACACGCAAGTCCGCGGTGGTGGTCGGTCTAGACACCCGTATGTCCTCCGAGCCTTGGAAGACCTGCCTGAGCCTTTCGGCCAGGGAGTCCGCCTTCCCGTCTTTTTCTGCCCCTGGAACTTCGAGGATGCGTGCCCCGGTGGCCGCGGCCCGCATCCTCAAAGGAGGCACTCCGAGAGCCGCAAGATCAATGCGGCTCTTGGCCTCCTGCAGCACCTTGGCATAGGTAATGCCCTTCTCCGCCGCCCCCGGTTGCAGCGTAATAACCACGGCTGCGGTACGGGGAGGGCGGAGTTTAGCCGCCTTCGCCTTAGCGGCTTTTGGTGCTGGAGCCCGAGTCCGCCCTGGGGCCGATGACCTCGGTCCTTCGGGCCTCGCGGCTGTGTTCTTCCTCCTCGAGCCGCGCCCTACGACCTCCGACCATGTTCCCTGAGCAGGGGGCACAGGTCGAGTCGCAGGCGCAGGCTCCGGAACAACGGGCCGAGCCACAGCCGGGGCCTTCCTCACCCCCGTCCTCGATGTGGTGGGCTTCGAGGCACCTGATGAGTGGGCTGCAGGAGTGACCTGGCGAGCCACTGCCGCTGATGTGCTGGCAGTAGGGGATGTCCCTCCCTCCCTCCGCCGATCCGCCGCCAGAGGCGGCCTGAGGCGCTTCTCAGGGAGAAGTCGCTCCTCCAGCCCTTCAAACCGGGCACTGATCATGGTGCCCACCTGCACCATGACAGCTTTCACTACTTCCTCTAAGGTGGAGGCCGAAGAAGACGTCGAGGGCGGACTCGCCCGAGCGGCGCGTAACGTCTCCATCTCCCGGCGGATCTCTTTGAGTTCCGCCGTGAGTTTCTTGTTGGCCTCCACCAACAAGGCCACCTCCTCAGGAATGGTGCGATCGCGCATCTCCTTTACGGACTCCTGCACTACTCGTGCGGCGTCCTTCAGGGCAGCCACGTATGTGCCCTTGAGGTTCTTAGACTTCGTGGCCACCATCGTGATGGTGTCCAACGAGTCCGCAACCAGCCTCTCAAGTTCGGCAGCGTCGTGGCTCCCTACCTCCCGCGAGTCCTTCTTAAAGAAGGCGCGCGATCGCTCCATTCTCTTCTGCAGCTTCGCAGACATCTGCTTTTCGGCCTCCAGCCGCAGCTCCTCCTCCCGGGCTCGGTTGAGCTCGGCCTTGGCTTTTGCAAGGCCGACGTACTCTCCCGTGGTAGGCGGTCGGCCTCTGCCCCTTCGCACCGCGGTAACCTTAGAGGCCGGACCCTCTAAGGCACCTTCGGAGCCGGAGCAGCTGCCGGACCCACTCTCCCCCTCATAGGCCCTCTTACGAGGGACCCTATCCGGCGACTCGGACACAGTCATCATCGACGTGATCGACGAGTCCGAGTCACCCTCCTCTTCGCAACGTGTCACTATGACGCGCGCCTCCTTCAATTTGGCATCGGTGTCCATTATCATGCTTGGGTCGTTTGTTGAGCGATTTTTGCCCCCCCCAGAGTACGTGGGGCTGCACGCCGGAGCGTGGAGGGATTCCTCCTTTCGGAGACCCTCCTGGGTAGTCGTATTCAAATCGCTAGCTTTCATATTTGTTTTGTGCTCAATTTTAACGGGTAGAGCTCCCCACAATATAAAATAAATATATACATATATAAATAATAGAGGTCTAGCGGCCAAACTCCTCAACCTTTGACCATGCCCAGGAATGCCAACCAGGAGCCATGTCGCAATAGCAACATAGCTCCAGACTAGCAACCCGAGCACTCCCTTCGGCGACCCCCGAACCTTGGGTATCGCGGCCTTGCAGGTCCGCCATCCCCCGACCCCTAAGGGTCCGCTGCAGCCAAAAAAGCTGCCGTCGGTGTTGCCCGACAGGGGAGCCGAGTTGACAACCCCTGCCGCGCCGCAGGCCTTGAAGGCCTGCCATCCCACGACCCGTAGGTCCGCGCAGTCCAACCTTGGACCCGTCCACCGCGGAGCTCAAAAATGAGCCCGCTAGCCTCACATCCACTGTGCGCTATGCTGATCATAGCGCACGTGGAGAGGCTCCCCCCCGTCCAGACTTCAGCTACGGCCAACAAGATCTCCCCCCATGGAGAGAAGTTATTGACCGTACCCAGGGTGCACCCGCCCGAACCATTACCATCCCTCCGGATTAGAAATTCGCAAAGGATAGTAATGGACGAGCTTCGAGGAGGTAGTCTGGCACCGCACCCCAGGCTGCAGACCCTGCATGTGACAGACGAGCTCGGCTCGGGGTCAGCTGTCGGCGGAGTACCTGCTGGTGCCAGCTAGACCAGGCCTACAGATATTATTAATTAGATACTTATTTGCGTTTGAAATTTTATCCAAATCTGTTCACTGCTTGACGAAATGACAAAAATACACACACAAACTTTCTTATTGTATCCTTGATTCGTGTTAATATCCTTGATGTTTTCATACAATGAATGGTGTTTTGGTAGCAGCAGGGCCGGACGTGTCGGAGGCTCCGCTGACGCTGACGGTGAGCGGCGCCATCCGCGGCGCGTGGCTGCACTCGCGCCGCGGGCGGCCCGTGCGCGCCTACCGCGGCGTGCGCTACGCAGCGCCGCCGCTGCGCGAGCGCAGGTTCCAGGTACAACGCCCACACTACAATACATGTCACCGTGGATGAAGGTGAAGCCGACTACAACTGACTGCTTTTCACCATCATATACCTTCCGTTGCACATGCTGACTGTAATGCCAGCAGCCCAGAGCCTTTCTTTACAATGTTTTCCTTCAATGCCTATATGCAATTAGGACCACATTTTCTGCGATAATACAGAGGTTTCTACAACAGAATTCTAGTCCAGGACTTCCAGATTCAGAGATCAACTAAACTCTCAACTAAACTGTCGTCACTTCAACCCCAGTTGTTTGTATACAGCCTCCAGAACTGATCACCAACTACGATGGAGAGGTAGACGCGACCGCAGACGGCCCCGCATGCCCGCAGCCCGTGGACGGAGACTACTACGTGGACGAGGACTGCCTGCGGCTCAACGTATACGCTCCAGCGCACACCAGGTAACTAATGTTCCCTGATTCAACAATATCAATGTAGCTGGCGTTGTCACACAGATTGTGGTTGGTCCGCGTTAGCTCAATTTCGTTAGCTCCCTTCGAAAAGACTTCGAAAGTTTTAAGTACAAATTATTTC
This sequence comes from Biston betularia, assembly GCA_905404145.2. NCBI lineage: Eukaryota > Metazoa > Arthropoda > Insecta > Lepidoptera > Geometridae > Biston > Biston betularia. Next base: position 9,672,058 of record FR989887.1, on the reverse strand, counting down.
AACTTCCCAGGTTCACGTCAGGGAGGAGGAATGCTTTAGGCCTGCAGTTTTCAGTTTTTTGTGGATAACGGTGTAAGATCCCTCCGACTCCTCTATCAACAAAGTATACTCTGTATTTCCAGCGCGCCCCTGCCAGTGGTCGTGTTTATGCACGCCGGTGGCTTCTACTCTGTGTCGGGACGCAGCGATGTGGCCGGACCCAGCTACCTTCTGGACCGGGATCTCGTGCTTGTGACCATCAACTACCGCCTCGCCTCTCTCGGTAACTGCTGATTTGCTTTAGCCACATCCATCTTATTATAGTTCATAGATAGGGAGTGAAAGGCCCTAGCCTGTTTGACCACAGATCACCTGATGTTCAGTGGCGTTAAGGTTGAATAGGGTAAGCACGTCCAGTTTCTAATATAACTGGTTCTAAAGTGAGGCAACTTCTATAACACACTAGCACCGGCCGTTACATGCTAAGCAGTAGATTTTCAATTTGATGGTCATAGCATTAACTGAGTAGGTAGGTACATACTCTACCCTATCTACTCTACGTAGGTACATGGTATGCTTATCTCGCGATACTTCCATCACAAGTAAACGTGTTCCATTGTAGATCGCATCTTCACTTAACATGAGAGTGAGATGACGATCAAACGCAAGCCTATTTTGTATTCATAAAAACCGACAGCTTTAGCCCATTGTTAGGATTTTAACCTGCACCCTTTGGAGCTCGATCCCAAAGCGCTAACCATGGCTGCAAAAACATCATCATTTGCAGCTCATTCTCTGCACAGAAGTCCTCGATCGCCAATCTTCCAATCTCGGCTATCCTCAGGTTTCTTGAGTACGGGCGACGAGTTGGCTCCCGGCAATAACGGCTTCAAGGACCAGGTGGTGGCGCTGCGCTGGGTGCAGAGAAACATCGCAGCCTTCGGAGGAGACCCCGGCCGTGTTACCATCGCGGGATATAGTGCTGGGTCCTTCAGCGTGGCACTACATATGTTTTCTCCCATGAGCAAAGGTAACGCGAAAAACATCAGCGACAAAAATCTCAAAATCATAACACCGGTTACGCTTTTAAAAACAGCCCTTCCCTGGATACCAAACCAGCTTTGAACTTAACGAGTAGTTAAGTATTTGTACTTTAATAGTTTCCTTTCTGATCGCTAGATATAATCTTTTTTTACAATGACCAAATTTCACTTGCTTCCCAGGTCTCTTCCACCGAGCGATCTCAATGAGCGGATCGCCTATCTCCCAGATCCCTCTCCCGGAACACCAAAAGCACCTCGCCATCAAGCAGGCTGACCTCCTCGGATGCCCTTCTAACTCTTCTAAAGCGATTCTCGACTGCTTGAGGACTAAAACTGCCAGAGAGTTGGGGAATTCGCTTGATGGCTTCTTCGTAAGTCCTTCAATTGCCAACTTTGATAAGAAGCTTCTATCATCGTAACGTAACAGTAACCACCTGCAATGTCATGTTGCTCACCAAAAGTGACTTGCTTGGACCGGTGCAGGTTGGTGGGTTCTTCGTCCATTCTTCATTTCTCTTTCGTACAAAAACACCAGCGGTATGAATTTTAAAATCCGTGAAGTCTGATTAAATTGTTGGCGCGGGCCCAGGATAGATTTCACAATTCCACGATTGTAAAGCATGTCCTCACGTTTAATTCTGCAGGAATACGCGTACGACCCGGTACTGGTGTGGGTGCCGATCGTGGAGCGTGACTTCGGTCAGGAGCGGTTCCTGGTAGAGCACCCGCTGACGTCGCTGCGGGCCGGCCGCTTCCACGCCGTGCCCTACATCGTCAGCCAGACGACGGACGAGTTCTTCTGGAAAGCTTTCAGTGAGTGGCGCTTGTCGATACCATCGCAGTATCGATGTTCGTCAAGTGTGTAAACGTTAGCAAGCGAAATTACAGGGGGGTTTATGGTTGACCACAGCTCACCTGTTAAGTGACAGTGTGATCAGAGATGGTAAACACATCTAGCCTGGAATGAAACTGGCTCTCAGGTGCGGCAGCCAGAACACTGGTTAGGTGTTTGGCGATACATTTAACCATTGAATGTCTTTTGTAGCGATGATAGCTCAGTGGTTAGCGCGGTAGATTCGCATGCCGAAGGGCGTGGGTTCAAACCCCGACAATGAGCTTGAGCTGCCGGTGAAGGAAAACATCGTGAGGAAACCATAGCATGGTGGTAGGGTACTTTCTAGTACTCGGCTGGCTAGCTACCACCCTCAAGTTGAAAATCTGCCGCCAAGCATCTAACGGTGTGTTCCGGCAGCCTCACTTGAGAGCCAGTTCCATTCCAGGCTAGGTGTGCTTTACCATCTTCGACCACATCTTCACTTAAAATCAGGTGAGCTGTGGTCAAACACCTAGCCTGTCAATCATTAAAAAAAAAAAAAAAAGATTAGACCGATGAAGCAGCGTATATAGGCGTTACCTCTGACCACCAGGACAGCGCTTCATTGGTCACATGTATAACAAATCTGTACCTAATATTCCACTGCAGCTGATTCTGTGACACCAGACCAAGCTGCGAGTGGCGCCAAGAACGTCAGATAACTCCGAATCTCTAGCAAAGCACCCACATAAAGCTGTATGAAAATTGCGATGGCAGAACGCCCATCGGGCGGAAATAGAAACCACTTTTTATACAAATATTTCTGGCTTTTCGTAGTTGCTATGTATTTCTTGTATATTCTAATTAGCTCGATCGATCGATGCTAAAGACTAGTCTCATGCCGTAGTTGGGTTGTGACGCTTCGCTCGTGTGCAGCGATCCTGGGGAACGCGACCCTGAGCGCGGCCATGGAGCGCGACTGGCGGCGCATGGCCGCCGTCTCCTTCCAGCTGCCGGGCCCGGGCGGCGCCGACACGCTGCGCGCGCACTACCTCGGCTCCGTCGGGCCCCTCGTGAACGACACGGACACCGCGGACGCCCTGGGCAAGCTGTACAGTGACGGGATTATAGGGTTTGGAGTCCACACGTGAGTCTGAGTGCCTCTCTTAGCGCCGCGGCCCTGTTGCGAGTTTACACTTGCGTGTAGGTACTTCTCGATCGCGTAAACGTAAACCAAGAAAAATAGTACTAAATCTCGACACTAGATGACGTTACTCATGTTTAATTAAAATGCTAAAATCGCAGTAGTATTTGTAATGGTTGGCACCGATGCTCTAGACTAGAGTAGCAACTTGCGTGATTCATGCAGGACGTAAACAATAAACAGGTAAACGTATAAGGAAAAAGCAGTTTTCAAGAAATCGCATCACGCGTAGGTAGGTACCTACCTAGTCTGGACGGGGTGTAGGCACCTACTCGTATCCTGATTCATGAACATGAATATCGACATGCCGTATAATAATCATAATGTTGTTCCGGAGTTGAGTAAACACTCCTAGCCTGGAATGGAACCGGCTCTCAGGTGCGACAGCCGCAACCCACCGGTAGGTGCTTGGCGACAGATTTTCAAGCTGGTGGTGGCTAGCCAGTAAAGTACCCTACCACCATGCTGTGGTAGGGTAACCCCAAAGTTACCGGATACCGGATAAAGGAACGCAGTGCATTTGCAACTCACCAGCTCCGTGCCAGAAGCCAGGCGGCAAGCCAGGTTAGTGCTCACTCTCTTGTCTCTTCTTCTTGGTGTGTAACAGAGAATCTCTTCCCGCATACCGCAAACCGCATCGCATCCGCATAACCAAGGGTTATAATCGGGCAGACCTTGTAGTACCTACTTAGGTTTATACCTATCAGTAAGCTGTACCTACAATTGTTCCAGGCTGGTGAACGCGCTGGCCGTGTACTCCCCGCAGCCGGTGTACTACTACCAGTTCGCGTACGTGGGCAACAGCAGCCACTACGTGGACCCCACTACTGGGAAGCCCACAGGTGGGCGCCACTTACTCCGTTCCATAACAATTATCTATGGTTTCAGCTGTATCGGTAGTAGCTATTTACCTGCCTACTACTCGAGCAGAGCTTCTCGCTTGACTATCATATAGGTAGGTACCTACTTGGTGGTAGGTCCTTAGCCGGTGCCGCCGCAGTATCAGATATTCTGCTACCGAGCAGTAGTGTGTAAACATTACTGTTTGGGTTGAAGCGTGCTGCAGCTAGCGACATTACTTGACTGTCGAGAATAACCAATCTCAAAGTAAGTATAATGAGCGCCAAAGCAGCGATGCCCAGGCCTCGTCCGAGCTATTTATTCAATGAGGAAACAGCTACGCGACCATATATCGTATGTCTGCGTGATAAGATTCGCAGTCGAATAGCCTTGTCCAGATACACTTAGTAGTAAGATGGTCAGAGTTCAGGGATAGGACTTTATTTGCCACACAAAGTACAGCTATGTGTTCCAGGCGCGGCGCACCACGACGACTTGATATATCTGTTCTCCATCAACGCGTCGTTCCCGCTCATCCCGGCGACGGACTCCCGGGACTCGCAGCTGGTGGACACCATGACCGCCGTGTGGGAGCGGTTCGCCGCTGCCGGGTGCGTACCTGCTACGTTTACGAAGATGCGGTCTACGATGAACATATCCACTCACGTCTTGAACAAATCTTAGAATACCGATAGACAGGCGACTTACGTCGATGTACCCTGTGTAGTATAAGATCAGTTTACTCCAAGCCGCGGCGTTTGAGCCTCCCTCGCCACGACGCCTGCACTGGCCATCGCCACCGCCGCCTGCGTCTGGCTGAGGCACATTTCGTTCTTTTTTATCTAGTTTTTAGAGACAGACTGCGGACCAATGTCATTATTATTTTTATGTAAAAGTAACCAAGGGATGGAGACTCTCTCCTGATGGCAAGATAACACTCGCCCATGGTCAATGCAACGGTATCCAGAAACAGTAACAAAACCTCGCTGATTTGGCGCTCATGGTCTTGAGGCGTTCAATGTATGGTTCAGTAGATATAAAAAATACCAATGACGTTGCACTTTAAATCTAGCTAATATTTTAAAATCCCCAGCGACCCGAACCCGTATGCGAGCCCATCAGTGCCCGCGTGGCCGGCACTGAGCCACTCGCGCCGCCGGTATTTGCGCATCGACGCACACCCATCTGTGCAGGAGAACCTCTTCGAGCAGCGCTTGCAAGTGTGGGAGAGGCTCTACGCCCCGCCGCGCTGCCAGTACTGCACTTATTGAAGTACATCTTATATTTAGTTCTGTGCCCGGAATGTCCAACGAAACTGTAAGGCTTGCTTAGTGCGTTAAATTAAAGAAATATATCCACCGCCATTTCTTAGCAATAAAAATATTTAGGGGCGTCCCCATACAAGACGTGTTGTTTCTTCCCAAAAGAAAGGAGCGTTTTCAGGATTCATGCGTGTATGAGTATTTATTCTACCAAAACTTTTAAATGTCTGCACAGAAGTGGATGTGTCGGGAAATCGTTACAATCCTTATGGTACATCATGTCGCGTGACACTGACAACCACATTTTACGAAAAAAAAGATGTAGGATGTAAATGACAGAAAATTGTATGGAAACTGGGTCAGCGCCGCGTGGCGGCCGTAAATGGAAACAATTTTCATTTTTTAAAGCAATGTAATCATCATCATTTAGCGCCAACTCCATAGTAAGTTAGGTCAGGAGGCAACACTTCTGATACCGTCGAGCCATTTCCGTCTGCGACGGTTTCCCGGCTAGGTGTGCTTTACCATCTTCGACCACACCTTCACTTAAAAATCAGGTGAGCTGTGGTCAAACACCAAGCCTGTCAACCATAAAAATCATAAAAATTTTCCATCGTGCCAGAGAGGAATGCCGCAAGAGACAGTGGCGGTACTCGTGGACCAAGAGAGGTCGCATCTATGTTAGACAGGGTGATGGTAAGCAGGCGCACCCTATCCGCTCCGGCGAGGATCTTGAGCGTGTTTTTGAACATGACATTGTTTGATGGTCAACATCTATGGAGCCTTTCTACTCACATTCTCAAAACTTTATTTTCTTCTTTTATTGTAGATACAATGTCGAGCATAACAATGCAATATATTTTACTTAGTAATATTGTATTCAGTCAAACGTTACTCTTTACTCTTTTTACAATTGTTATTATTATTTGTTGTTTCAGCTTGTTTTATAACTATAATATTCAAAATAATTATTATGTATTCTCTTCATTACTATTAGTTTTGGTCTCAAATAACCAGTGTCATGGTTAATAACAGTCATCTGAAAGTAGGTTTGTTTAATGCAGGTTCCCTTGGTACAAACCATGATAACTTCGCTGTTTCAGTCACTAGAGGCGATATCGACGTTCTCGCTATAAACGAAACTTGGTTGAGAGCTGGCGAGGAGGGGCGCGCGCCCGCCCTGCCTGGGTATCGGCTGCGTCATGTCCCGCGCTCGCGCTCGGTGCGCTCGCGCGGGGGTGGCGTCGGGTTCTATACTAAGCAGAGTATCAGTGCGCGCACCTGGCCTCACCCGGTCGACCCGCTACACAAGTCGGTGGAACAGATGTGGCTTACGGTGACTCTTGGCGGGAAGAAACTGGCTATTGGTACAGCGTACCGTCCACCCTGGTTAGATGTAGATCTTTTTTTTGACGCGATAACCGACTCTATTAGTTCCATTCGCAACTGTGATTATATCATTCTTTTAGGGGATTTTAATATTAATGTTTTAAATAATTTAGACAATAAAACTATAAAATTTGCAACTTTCCTGTCTAGTCTTAACTTACTGCAGCTTGTGACGGAACCGACACACTTTACCGAGACTAGCGAGACACTTATTGATGTGGTTTGTACCGATATGCATTCTAATAAGATTACACTTGATCACGTGGGATCGCTATTTGGTCACTGTCTAGTGATCTGTGAATTTAAAATCAAGCGAGAAAAGCCTTTACCGCGCACGATTACTTACAGACCAAAGAAAGATATTTGTTTAGAGCTGTTCAATAAACATTTACTACAAATAAATTGGGACCAAGTTAGTAAACAGAATAATGTTAATGATATGGTTGCCATTTTGAATCAAAACATTTTATTTCTTTTTGACCTTCATGCTCCTTTAAAAACTATTGTTGTGAAAAACTTCTCTCCGCCCTGGATTACAGACACTATTAAGTGCATGATGGCATTACGTGATAAGGCTTTATCGGATTATCATAAGTCTAAATCCGATAATAAAAGAGCTTATTATAAAATGCTAAAATCTATTGTAACCCAAGCTCTATTTAATGAAAAATCTGCTTATTTTAAATATAATATTAGTAACGAAATCCAGAATCCAAAACTTTTATGGAAAAATCTCAAAAAAATTTTATTGCCTAAAGGTAACGATGACCTGCCTTTCTTCTTAAATGACCCGTCTATTATTAATAATCATTTTTTGAATATTCCAGGTCCACTGAACGTTAGCATCTCTACTCTCACTTATTTTGAGCATCACAAATACAGTGATGCAACATTTCATTTAGAGCCTATTAGTTTAAATAATTTTATTAAAATAATTAAAAGTTTAAAGTCTAATGCCATAGGCGGTGACAATATTAGTTTAGATATGCTAATTATGACTTTTCCTTATTCGTTAGAAAGTGTGAAAGACCTTATAAACGCCTCTATTGTCACAGCTACATATCCCGATATTTGGAAACTTGCTATTGTCCGACCGCTGCCTAAAATATCTAATCCTAATAGTCCGAGTGACTTGAGGCCTATTAGTATATTGCCATGCTTGTCTAAGATTATGGAAAAATCTATCTGCAATCAGTTAACAGAATATCTGGAAACTAATAATATTTTACCTGAGGTACAATCTGGTTTTAGACGTGGCCGTAGTACGGTATCTGCATTGCTCGATGTTACAGACAATATAATTTGCTCGCAAGACCAGGGCATGTGCACTATTTTGGTACTGTTGGACTTTTCTAGGGCATTTGATTCCTTAAATCTAGACTTGCTTTTAGCTAAACTCAGCTATTATGGTTTCGATCACAATGCCTTGAAATGGTTCAATAGTTACTTGAGTGGTCGTAGGCAGTGTGTAGAGTTGCAGAGTAGTAATGGGTTAACACTTACTTCTGGGAAATCCCCTGTCAATAGAGGAGTCCCACAAGGTTCAATTCTAGGACCGATCCTTTTTATTTTATATTCTGCAGACATGGTTACTCACATACGGCATTGTAAATATCATATTTATGCAGATGACACGCAGATTTATATCTCTTGTAAGCCTTCAGATATAGATTGTGCTATTACAAAACTGAACGAAGATTTGGATAGAATATCTACTTGGTCTTTTAAAAATAATTTAATACTCAACCCTATAAAATCAAAATATTTAATATTTGGCAATAAATATCAATTATCTAAGTTATGCCCAAGTTTAAGTGTTACACTCAATGAGGTACCCATTGAACGTGTATATGAAGCTCGTAATTTGGGTCTTTTAATGGATTCTGATCTTCGCTACGAAAAGCACATTGGTAATTCCATTAGAAGCTGTTTTTATAAACTAAAAATCTTGTATAAGATGCGTGCATACCTAAAGGAAAGTTTGCGAATTCAACTGGTAGAGTCGCTTGTATTATCTAGACTAAATTACATGGACGCGGTATACGGCCCGCGGCTTTTAGCTCGAACTCGGGCAGTTATTCAAAGAGTGCAGAACGCATGTGCCCGTTTCTGTTTCAATATTCCGTTAAGAGCCCACGTAACGCCATTTCTTAACAAACATTCCATTTTAAAAATGAGACACAGGCATAAGCTTCATTTAGCTTGCCTTCTTTTTAACGTTGTTAAGTATCAAGCACCCTCTTATCTGTATGCGAAGTTATCATGGGCTTCCAGTCGACGGCCTCTGGTTTCTCGTCAATGTGCAACGCAGCTGTTGACGCAACGTCATACTTCTGCAGCGTTCAGGGGGAGTTTCCGCTTCACGGCAGCTAAAATATGGAACAACATTCCTCCCCCGATCAGAAACCAGAATTACGTTAAGGGTTTCCGTAATAACCTTAAAAAATTCCTGATTGCTCATCAGAAGTCCCAGGAAGCCCTGATACATGAAACTAGTGCTATATAATGTTATCGCTAGTTTCATGAATCGGTTTCCCCTAGACAAGCGTGTTACATCCTAGATCGTATCTTCTCTTTTGGTAACAGGCGTGATGGTGGTCAAACGTGAGCCTGTTATTTTTGTTTTGTTATTTGTATGTTGATATTTTGAGAAGAGTTATTTGCATAGTAGTTTGTTTGTTTGAATTTTTTATTTCGTTTTGTTTATTTGTTGTTGGTAATTTGTTATGTTTGGTTTGTTGTTTTGTTTCACCGACAAGGGCTCACCGGAAGACCAGCGCTGGTCATACTAATTAGTGTGACCAGTATTATGCTGAGGTGAGCCCCTATTTTGTAACTGTTTGTCTCTATTTGTTGTTATTTTTGTTTTCTTTTTGTATTGTTGCAAAATAAAATTATTTTCTTTCTTTTCTTTCTTTCTTTCAAAAAAAAAAAAAAAATGTACTGTAAAATAATAACAACATTTTGTAAAAATTTGAACCATTTCATATTTTTGTCGCACCTAGGATTCGGACCGATGGGCACGGAATTACTCATACTGTGACGAAATCGGGCAATCCCCGTTCTTCATGTACCTGCAATAACGACATCTTGGTCGTTGTCACGGCTGGCAGCGCCCGCGCCGTCCGAATACAATGCATACAATTCTCAGAATACAAGTATTTATGTTATAGTTATATATTATCCTTTGTGCATATCCTCGTTAAAAAGAAAAATACGGTGTGTGTCAATACACACCCCGTATTTTTCTTCCTCTGATCCTGTTCGTCCTACGGTTGCCTGGAAGAGATCGCTTTTAGCGATAAGGTCGCCAGTTGTTACACAAATTAATTAATTTTATTTCTTCTGTATTATTTTTTTAGTGTGTGCAATAAAGAGTTAATCAATCAATCAATCAATCATCTGTACTGACTTGCATAAAATAAAATACGGGGGGTATTTTATTTTGTGCTTTTAAATTGAAATACCTAAGTAAGAGGGCGGAAACATTTTCTCCCGCCCCGGGCAGCTGATACCCATGCACCACTGCCCCACTTGCCTGAGCTCAAGGCAAGTAGCCTAGTTTACTATTGTCCAGAGAAACTTTTTGAAATAATCTGTGACTCTGTGCAAGTATTGAGTTGCTCGCACATGGACTATACCAAGCTTATCTTTGGCGCGGGGGGAGTGTAGACATCTTCAGTGAATAGGTTTTGTTGTCATCGCTTGACATTCCAGCTCGGCTCAGCACATTGTCAGTGTAGTTACTTGGTGCCGATTTCTTATCAATATTCTTCAGTCATCGCATCTTTCAATTTTGACTTCTGTATGGAGCACATCTTTGTTCAATAACGGCATTATGAGTCCTCCGTCAAACACTATCATACGGTTTCTAAATGTAATTTCTTCACTGTCTATCGCCTCCTTCTTTACTCCACCAGCGTCCACAGGCTTTGCTAGGGAGCTTCCGGAACTCTGTCCTGCAGAATTAACCGAAGGAATACTTTGTTCCACTTTTGCATCGGAGCTATGTTTGTTTGCACAATTTTTTTGTTTTTGCGCAACGTTCATTGTATTTTGATCGCCTGCAGCGTTTGTGTTCTTTGCTTTAGTTATTTTTGTAAAGAACTGTTCTTGAGGCGACTGAGGTGATTTGGCAGAGACTTCTGTGTTGATTTCTCGTTGAACTATGCAGCATCCTATCTCCCACTCCTCTTTATTGGTCTCTTTCATCCATTCATGCAGCTTTGTGACGACCTGCAACCATATTTTTATAATAGACACAGTTGAAACAATAATACATTAAGTTGTAGATAGGACAGTCAGTTCCAGTTGTTACAATTTGCATAGCGTGGGTCATAAAGTATCACGCTGCGCGACGCTTCGGGCGCCAGACTAGGCTGTGCTCACTGAACACATTACAATACAATACAAAAGAAAACATTGTTATAAGAAAGGTTTTTCTCGTGTGCAATGAATGATGACTTTCGGAATGGTCATGTTGCGTTCCGCGGTTCACCCATAATTGGAGAAAAACTCAATGTGAGCTCTAAAAAAACTGTAAAACCTGCCAATTTTCGCTTAAATGAGGTTCTGATGAAAAAATCAATAAAACACTAGACTAGGGGGTGAAACAGAAAAACTTTTGGAAACGGTCACAACTAAAATTGTAGATCTGCAGCTAAAGCTGTAGGGTTTGCTGCAAGCGCAGCCAGTGACACAAATCAATTTACAATGCATGAAGAACACACTGCATGAAGCCCCTGAGCCCAAACATAATGCAATGTATTACAATATGTTAGAATAGAATAGAATAGAATATAACTTTATTATACACCAAAAACACAGATCACAATTAATACAAATAGGAAACAAACAACAAACAAAAAAAAAAAGAAGATATAATAATATAACAAAACAATAGAATAAATGATGTATAAGGGCGGTCTTATCGCCTAGAGCGATTTCTTCCAGACAACCTTAATGTATTACTAGTTAATGTTATGGGATGGCAGACAAGTTGGTTTTATCTCACTGTTTATTAAATTATGTCTGATTTAAATATGGCTTAGATTATAAAGCTTTCTGGCGGCGGCCAAGGGGCTCTGAGCACACTCCATGTTGCAGTTATGAATGCATAATGTCAGTTAGGTTGGTAATATTTATCATTTTCCATGAGCGACTCACCTTCATAGCAATATCATTTTTATTATCATCTTTCTTTATAACTTTAATATTGAACTTGGGAAGCAGTATTTTGATGTAAGCCTCCGTTTGGTGGACCACATCCTGGGTGCACGAGTTCACATGCAGTTCGACGGGCGGGCCATATGATGCAAATATCCTGAAAACATTTGTCACTATTAGAGAAAAGACCGAGTGGTTTTTCACGAGACATCAGCAGCTTCATGTGAGAACTAGTTTTAGTTGGGCTTGTCGTATCCCCTTCAGGCTCGGGCAACATGGATGAACAACGTCTTGTCCTTATGCTGTCGCAACTCCAACTCCAAACTTCTCTTATGTTGGAAGGCACTCCTGTCGGCTGCTGCTAAAATTTGCCGTCAAATCGCCGAATAACGTTTTTGGTACTTACTTGTATAGCTCCATGACGATTTCCAAATCTACTTTATATAGGAGGGGTCTGATGAAGCAGAAACCTGTATCCAAGTCTTGATAAATCATGATGCATCGAAACCCCTGGCTTGACTTCACTCTAAATTTGTTGATAATATAAACCACTGCTTTGCCGCTCATTGTAAACACTTGTTTACAATGAGCTATACCTGTTTCAAAAAAAGAATTATTACAATACTATAAAATAGCAATATACTCATCTATTTCACAATTTTTTCGCAAAGATTAGATCTTCAGAAATCGCAACCTAAAAGTCAAAGAATACCTGTATTATTTATTATCTTATTAATAGTACTCACGCCTTCTAGAATTCAAGATCTAATTGTAATGTAATGTAATTATGTACCTAACTGTATATAATAGGCTAATAGGTAATAGGTATACATGTACTTATAAGTGATGTCGTTTTTTTTTTTTTTTTTGAATAATTTGCCCTTTCGGGCAGGCTAAAGCTATAAAGCCATACTGCCTTGTCTTAAGTGTTATTTCTGCTGTATCTTAGCTATAATTATCGTCAAAGTCGTCTTTGTCAAGTCCAGTTCGTGTCAGTTCGCGCCAGTCATGCTTTAGTAAAGTAGTGGCGGCTTTACTATAAAGCTTCGATGGAGTTTTGAAAGCAACACGAAAACTCATGTTTCACCACATTATATCATTTTCCCACACTCGCGCTTGTAATTCGGCACTTTATGAATAAAACACCACCATTTTTATGCATAAACACTCGACAAAACACTAGTTTTGGAAAAAAATACAACGGAGCGACACGACTCTTCCTGCGTTCCCGCCAAAACTCAAAATAAAGTAAATAAAAACTTTGTTTGTTTTAATTTTTTTTTTTTTTGGTTTTGGTATCGCATTTTGAGCATTTGCCAGTGTCAAGTGTTTTATATTTTCATGATAAGTAATCAAAGTCCAGTCTTGGACGAGTCCAGTCCGTGTCAGTTACATCCAGTCATGCTTTAGTAAAGTAGTGGTAACTTTACTATAAGCTTCGATGGAGTTTCGGAAGCAATACGTAAAGTCATGTTTTACCACATTATATCATTTTTCCACGCTCGTGCTTGTAATTGAATACTTTATAAATATCGGATTACAAGCAAGAACCAAATATGTTTATTAAACAAAATAAAATATCTTAAATTAATACTATTTACAAATTTATCCGAAAAACTACGAACTAAAATCAAAGAAAAAAAACTGTAATGTCAATTGTCAATGGTTTTTGATTAAGGTAGTAGAAATTTTAGAATTTTGAATCGAAAGCGATCAAAGATTCAACCAAATGACATTAATGAATTACTTTAAAATTTGGAAATAAATCGGTATACATGATAAAGTTATGCTTACTGCTGCCGTACTCTAGCTAGCCTTAACGATGAAGTGCTACATAAAAATAACGAGCGTAGTCGGTGTCGGAGTCGGACTAGTCGGTAGTATTGTATACAAACATTAGTGCGCATTGTTATCTGAAGCAACCCATATAAATATATTCAAGCTTTTCCGTTCCACTCTAGTACATTTTATCGCAGTTATTGCGGCGAGCGGTACTTTATGTCGCAGACTCAGTCAGCCCTAATTTATTTACTCTGAGGCTTCCAATAAAGGTCTGAACTCGCAGACCGTAGCTGCGTCTGTCTACAAAATGTCTATACAATGTAACACCCGTGGATGGGAAGATGAACATAACTACGAAAAATCAAAGAAAGCGTTTCTGAATCTTGCAGAACAGAAACTGAAAAACCACAAGAGTTATCATTTAGTTTATAAGAGGCACACAAAATCTAATATTGAAAAAATGATCATGGAAAAACTATTACAACCAAGCTACCATCCAAACTACATTGTGGCTGAGGTAGATGGCAAATGTATTCTACTTGGCAAAACAAAGAAGGACTCATATGCACAAATACTAACATGGGAAGAAATATTTGATAAGGTCATGCCTTTACATGTGGAAACCGGCCACCGCGGGGCAGCAATCCTGGACCAACTCATCCTATCCTATAATAGAAGGCAGATTGTCGAGTTCATGGTACCTTACGTGTGTTTATACTACTTTACCCGTGTGTGCGATATCTGTAACGGCAACAGACTTGCTCAACCTAAGACTGGCTCTGTATACGTGACTGCGATGATTCCCACTAGGGACGAAGAGAAATTCCGATATCTACTCATTTATGCCGACAAGGCGACAAATTTCATTATTTTGAGGCCGCTCATGCAGAAAACAAGCGATGAAATATCATTAGAGTTGTGCAAGATATTCACACAGTTTGGGCCTCCGGTGAGCCTGCGAGTGCACGGCTACAACTCAACACTAACTGAACAAATCGCTACTGCACTAAAAGAAATCTGCTCAGAGTTCAAAATAGAAGCAGAACATCAGCCATCGCAGTACGACTTGCCGGCTCTCGTGACGGACAGGATCCAAGACTGGATGACTAGAACCAACAGCGCGGTGTGGGAAGTGGGATGTTGCATAGTACAAGCTGAGATGAACAATGATCCACAGATGAGACCCAGTGGAATGGCAACGCTGCCGCAGGCCACTCCACGCTCCTTGTACTTCCACACGACGTGTGATATGCGATCAACTGTGAGCAATGGCAACGCTTGCTCGGACTGTAGGCAACCCGGAAATCTCAACCTCACCGACAGACAGGCTCCAGAGGCTAATCCAACAAAAGATGAAGAACAAAATGTAAGTCTGAGCTCGGAGAATCAAGGAGTTGAGTGGGATCAAACCAATGTACCAACAATTAACTTGTTTGAGTTGGACCAGCATACGGAGAAAGGAGTCATGAAATAGTGAGAGATTAAAATGAAAAACATTGAATTCGGAAAGTTTCTGAATCCTGAACAACTTGTTCATGTAACTTTAAGTAGGTGGGTGAATTACAATTTATTTTCTGTAGCCTGCCTGTGATGTAAGCGCACCTGGGGGATGTTGCTGGTGAATTGTTTGGCACTGTTTCTATAAAAATAAATATCTGGGAACATTTCGCATGTTTCCAGACATACTAAGCAAGATTTATAAAATGTCCTGGGCCCATACCTAACAACCTATTTGGATCACCTCTCACTAGCAAAATTAGTTCTTCCTTCAAAAATATCATGTTATAGTGTTATAAGAGTGCAAAGCTGAGGAGTCGCCTTGCTCCACCAGAGGCCTGTGCAAAAATCCCTGGGTAACATTTTTTTTTTTTTTTTTTTTTATTATTATTATTATACGCTCCACAGACGCTGGGGTCCGTGACCTTTGTCAACTTTAGTTACAAATTTTTTTTTTTTTTTTTTACAATTTTACATTACAAAAAGAGGAGAGGTTAGTAGGATCTTACTCTAAGGTCGCTGCTCTGCTCGCGGCATACACACAATCCTTATTTCTATTTACATGAGTTTTCGTTTGAAATCTGGGTAACATTAGAAGTCTCCCCTCGGCTTGTACTTTAGTGCCTACATGTAACCCTGTAATGTAAAGATATTTGTAACAACTGATTTTTCACAAAAGAAACAAAAATGCTTGCGTTAAATTAAAATAAATATTTATTGATGATATGATATTGACAGTTGATCGTATGACAGTGTTTTTATATGTTTTCTCCGGGGAAGCACCAGGTTAAGTGACATTGTGGGCCTCTGTAGCCCGGGGCCCTTAGCATTGACACGGCTGATATGGCGGTAGCTACGCCCCTGATAAACACGTCGCTGTTGATGCATTACTGAATGCAATATACTCATATATTGCATTGTATTTTCACCTCGTGTAGGTAAATACGTGCGAGACATACATTCAGTTCAAACACATATCTATGTGTACTTATCTACGATAAATTAATGTTTATAGATATTTGACGCGTCAATACTGAATCGGGTAGAGTTCTTCCCAGATTTTCATCCGGTCTTCCTTCATGTTTTCCTCTACGGTGAGCTCGTCTCCCACGCGCAGGAACTTGCGGGAAGTCGCCGTCATGGCCGGCCAGGACAGGGCGCCCAGCTCGGGAGTTTCGCCTTTAGGGTTCGGGTCTCTGAAGGGGAACACAATAGATACATGATTATTACGTACAATTCGTCATACAATTATTATACCTAAAAGCGAAAGTTTGTCTGTTTGTTACTTTTCATGCACTATAACTAACTTTCAATATGAAAAACAACGCGGGGCGCAATTTTACTAATTGTAGAATAGGGAGAAAACCCTACGACGTTTCAAGTCGAATGTGAAAAACTCTTCATTCTGAAGAATATAATATAGGCAGCGCTCCGGTGTTGAACATTCATCAGCGGCGGCGACTTACCATCAGTACCTGCTGCTTGCTTGTGTATGTCGCTTCGCTATACATTGTTAGTGGATATGGCGACATCTACCGATCTTTGGATTCTTGTTTTAGCAACTGTCTACGAAGAGTCCTATACGGCTACGTCGACTTTCGGAAGACTCCGCCGAACCCACTCGGACATCTCGCAGTCTCGAGACAATTTACAAGTAGGTAATCTACGGAGTTGAGCCGGTGTTCACAGTAGGAACCTTCCACTAGTCAGTCGCTCGGCGGGCTGTGGAAAGAGCCAAGCTCGAGGATCGCATCCGAAACGGAGTAATTGCCAGAGATCTGTTATCACTGAAGCGGCTCAGTGTATCTACTGACGTTTTCTTACCCGTATTTAGCGAAGTTGTAGAAAAGCGCTGTCATCTGGTCGACGAGACGCGAGTCCGGGCTGCTGACGTTGTAGGCGATGGTCGGGAACCGGTACGACAGAGTGAATATGTAGATAAGGTCGTCGTGGTGCGCCGCGCCTGGGGAATACAAATTGCAGGCTCTATCGTTTATGACTAGGTTAGGTTATGGAAGGCTTCAGTCTCCTGGGAAGCTATAAGTATTATATAAGTTCGAAAACCATTCTTAGACCTTTGAGAGTAGAGTACGAGTAGATTTTTAGTTCCCTGGGAAGTCGGGGGTCTAGGTCTATTGACATCTCAAGCACAAGCCAATGGACTTAACTTAAGTAGGTACCTACCTACGTACAATTACGCCTTTTCCCTGTATAAGCATGTAGAGACCTACCTACTAGTTATATCTTGTTTTCTCTCAGTCTTTCCTTGCACCCGCAGAAAATATTCGTCCCCGCGAAAATGCATAAATGTCCAGTAGGTAACCACCGCCCGCCGGTCATAGCCGGCGAGAATCACATTCATGTGTTCTGTTTCACCGCCAACTAGGATTGTTCAAGGGTCAGCGAACAAGGGATTATTTAATTCTAAAGAGTTGTGGCAGGCAGGTAAGTCATGACTGCCATAGTACAAGTTTGCATGAAGATGGCTGAGGCTCACCTGTGGGTTTCTTGGTGTCGGGGTCCTCGTAGTGGCTGTGCTGGCCGATGTAGCTGAACTCGTAGTACCAGACCGGGTGCGCCGAGTGGCGGCACATCAGGTTCGCCAGCCTGCGCATTACATTTACTTATAAGCGTAGGTATTTCTTTGAGGGGTTCTCCCTAATCGTCCGTCTAAATCTTTTTTAAATATTGAATAGGTTCGCGTTTGACCACATCCTGCCTGATGTGAAGCAACGATGCGGTCTAGTATGGAACACGGTTACCTAGAAGGAACCTGTTTACTCTGGATTTGAAGGCACATTGCAGTTTTCGGGAAACACAGACTCCGGCAAAGAGCTCCACATCCTCGCTGTGCGAATAAAGAATGTGGGAACAAATCGTCGCAAATGAATATTGTAATACAAGCAAAGGTTGCAACGCAAGATGTCTTCACGCGTGTTCTAAGGAACATTGTAGTTTATTTGTCACACGTGCTAGAGCGCTGCGTCCTACGCGCACCTGTGGACTCCGAACCCGATGACCGCGTCTCCGTAGAGCCTGCCCAGGCCGCGGGCGCTCCCGCCGTCGTCGCGGAGCGGCTTCCCGCCGAGGTAGAACTGTCGCAGCCGGTCGCTCTGTGCCGTGGAGTTATCTCGCGGGAGGCCGAAGGAAATGGGCGCCACACGCTGCCATTCCTGGTTCATGGTCGTGAGGAGCGTTTCGTTTTTGAGGATGGCTAAACAGAAATTGTCAGATATATTTAATCTATCTATACCTACTAATTATAGGTAAAGAGGAAAGATTTGGTTTCTTGTTTGTTTGTATCGAATAGGGTCGGAAAATACTGGACGAATCTACATTGTTAGAATGCCACACTATCCGTGATAGACAGGCTATATTTTATTTTAAAAACAGTTAGGGATCCGTATGGAAACTTCAATAAAGTAAGCCAAAAACTATTGACAATGAAATAAAGTGACGTTTTATAGAGCAAATTGATCCGCAATATCATATGTCTTAACTATTACAGTTGTCATCTCCATCTACACTAATTGTTTGTTTGTACTGAACAGGCTCCGAGACCACTGCACCGATCTGAATAATTATTACACCATTAGAACGCTACGTTATCGCTGAGTGACATAGGCTATACTTATATTATTAATCGAGGTTTGTTTACCCCGTGCGAAGCCGGGGCGAGCTGCTAGTAATAATATAAATCCCTTTTTTTCTCGCGATTTTGCGCAAATATGTTTTCGTTAATAGTCGAAACTAGATGGCGCTGTCCGCTCTTAAGACGCGGTGACGTTTTCGTCTCTCGATATTGTAAGCCGAGAGCGGCGGCTTTATGAAAACAGATTCCTACCGAACACAGGCGTGTTCGATTGTGAACTAGGAATTCTCACACCCGCAGTCCGGTTACCTCCACGGAAGGAGATTGAAACGAGAAAATCCCATCCAATCAGATGTCTTTTTAGTACTATTTGATTAACTTTATATAAATTTATGCTCTGCACATGACATCAAGACTGTAAGTGCAGAAGCGAAATAAATAAATATTATAGGTAGGTACGTTTCATCAACGTATCCGCACTGTCGCCAAGCATCTAACGGTGTGTTCCGGCAGCCTCACTTGAGAGCCAGTTCCATTCCAGGCTAGGTGTGCTTTACCATCTTCGACCACACCGTCACTTAACATCAGGTGAGCTGTGGTCAAACACCTAGCCTGTCAACCATAAAAAAAAACTGTGATTAAAAAACGAGGCCTTACAAAAATAATTAATCGAGTTTTACACTGGCTGGTATCATCATAATAACTAGAGATGAACCAGATAGATGTTTTGCCGGATACCAACTTAATAAAAATGAAAATTGAAGCCGAGTTTTAATTTTCTTTGTTCTGTAATAAAAAATTGATGGTTCTCTTTTTTATGCGGATTAAATAAAGTACCTCAACTTTATGTCGTATATTTTTGATATCTGGTACCCGGCCGGATACTCGTTTATTATTCGGTATTTGGCCGGATACCGGATAGTTGCCGAATATCCGTTTCATCGCTAATAATAACCCGCGTAACGGAACAAAGAAAGAAAGTTAACAAGCTAGGATATTTGGAGGTCTGTCTCGTATCAAGAGAACCTCCGTCGGCCGTCTTCCGAGCTCAAACAAGAGTAACAAACAGCCGGGCACTCACTGAAGGCTTGCCAGAAGAACTCGTCCTCGGTCTGGCTGATGATGTAGGGCACGTCGTGCATCTTCCGCTGCTGGATGGCGTCCAGCGGCTCCATCGTCAGGAACCTCTCCTGCCCGAAGTCTGGCTCCACCACCGGCCACCAGATGCCGGTCGGGTCATAGCCGAATTCCTTTATCACAAATATACGATTGAGACTTCATCCAGAGAGAACGCGTGGTGATTGATTGATTGACTCTTTATTGTACATACTAAATAATAGGTACAATACAGAAGAAATAAATTTAATTACTAGGTGTAACAACTGGCGACCTTATCGCTAAAAGCGATTTCGTGGTGTCGCGGAAGCGCTGCCACCCTGACCACCCACCGAGCCCAGCCAATAAGTGCAGAGTAAATTTCCTTACATAGAACCCGCGCCAGTCGCCGATCTCCTGCCAGGTCTTGGTCTTGAGGCAGCTGAGGATGACGGAGCTGTTGTCCGCGGAGCAGTTGAGCAGCTGGGCCTGCTTCACGGCCAGGTTGTACTGGTGGGTCGGGCTGGGCGCCTTGGACACCGGAGACGCGCTCATTGAGATGCCGCGGTGGAATAGACCTGCGAGATACATTCCCAATGGTAGATTTTAGTCATTCTGCAACAAAGGCTTTCAGACGGCAATTTATTTGCACACTGGGGCTGGTCACTCTACCTATACGAACTTACATCTTGTAGTTGCGTGTAGGATCCCACTGCCGGGCAAAGGCATCCCTTCGACTTTTCCAGCTTTTGCGGTGTTGACAAAACTAATAAGACTTGATAGGAAGATAAGAAACTTAGTAGTGTTAAATGCAGACTTAACTTAAAAGTAGGTAGGTAGGTAAGCCAGGGTATCTCTGTTTTGGCGCTCAAGTAATGAGACTTGTGAATGCTTTGTTTTGTGACTCAAAGTCCTGGGTAGCGCTGCAAGTTCTGGGCAGGCGTATATCTTACCATCCCCTGAGCATTTTGTCGTCCAAATACTTCTTAGCATTAAAAAAGGTAGCATGGTATAAGAGAGAGTGAGACAGTAGATGGGGTAAAGAGATAGAGAAGTAGTACGGAAGTAAGGTTTGTTTCTTGCCTTTGCTCATAGGCGAGATCATGTGCAGCATGACGCTGATGGAGCCCGCGCTGCAGCCGCTGATGGTGACGAGGCCGGAGTCTCCGCCGAAGGCCGCGATGTTCCTCTGCACCCAGCGCAGCGCCACCACCTGGTCCTTCATGCCATTGTTGCCGGGCGCCAGCTCGTCCCCCGTGCTCAGGAAACCTGGAGTGGAGACAGCTGTTTACTGCAGGTACGTTGTGCGCACGATACACGTATTGTGGAACGAAAAGTCAAGCTCATTAGGAGAAAGGATTCATCATCACCCCATCAAAGTACACTACTGGACACAGGCATCTCCCAAGACACGCCACTCAGCTCGATCTTGAGAGCCAGTTTCATTCCAGGCTAGCTGTGCTTTACCTTTAAAACTTAATGGCGTATCCCGGTAATTGCATTTCAGAGCCAGTTTCCAGCCCAGGAAATAGGTGCCCACGATCTTCGATCAACCTCTGAAAAAAGTAGTGGCTACTAACCGAGCGAGCTGAGCCGGTAGTTGATGGTAACCAGCACGACGTCTCTGTCGAGGAAGTAGTGGGGCCCGGCGAGGTCACTGCGGCCCGTCATGGAGTAGAACCCGCCCGCGTGGATGTAGAATATCACCGGCAGGGGCTTCTTGCTGCGGAGACACGCAGGTGAGCACGGGGGCCGTACTGTGAGCTCTTATTGCCATTCAAGTTGGCGATCACGATTACGTGACTGTACCTTTCGTTATAGCGCGGGCATACGATACACGGCCGCATAACATCAGTGGCGAGTGGAGCTCAGTACGGCTCCAGGAAATAATTTAAATTAGATTTGTTAAAGTTCCCGGTGTAATAGGACTTCAGCTCATGTTGATCCCTTACCTAAGTTAAGGTTCATTGGTAGAATGTCTGCTTCAAGAGCTGAAGGGCGTGGGTTTGATTCCACCCAGGACAAACTTTTGTGCCATAAACAAATGTCTGTTCTGTGTCTGGGTGTTCTATATTTATTATAAGTAGATATGCATTTACAAAAAGAAGGTATCAGTTATCTGACTTTGCTTAGTTTGCGGTCAGATGGCGCTGTGTGTGATATTTATTTCATGTGCTGTCGAGAGGGCGCCTCGTGCGGTTGGCACGGGTAGTGGTACCTCTTGTTGTCCGGCGTGTACACGTTGATGGTCAGGCAGTCCTCGCTGACGAAGTAGTCCGCGGGCGCGGGCAGCGGGCACGCCGGCCCTTCCTTCGACGCGTCCACCTCGCCCTGGTATTGCAGGATTGGCTTCGGCGGCTGGAAGGGTGCGACAAGGAAACAGTCAGCTAGTAATCCTACTAATATTATAAATGTGAATGTTTGGATGGATGTTTGTAACTCTTTCACGCAAAAACTACGGATTTGGGCGAAATTTGGTATGAAGGCAGCTGAGACTCTGGATTAACACATGGGCTACTTTTTATCCCGAAAACATGTAGCGGGTAACGCAGCGGGGCGCAGCTAGTAGTTCATACTTTAAAGTTATAAAGAGCGGACCTTTCTCATACTTCACTTATATAATGGAAGGCACCTGGTTAACAAAGCCAGTTATCTTATGTAAGATTGCTTTTAGTAAGGAAGAATAAAGATGGTTGCCGTTGCCGATCCCGGGTGCCGACCGCGCGACCAGGCGCGCCCAGAACTATCGTACGTTGATATCGAAAGTCATGATTATTTGTTTTTATTTTATTTTTCAACAGTAACTAAATTATTCTTTTAGGTTTTATAGTTTCCCCAATTATATATTGGGGAGCATTCACAAATTACGTTCCATATCGAGGGGCGGCGCGACGACTTACTGACAAGGGAGGGTCGAATCGGGAGCTTCGTGACACACACGTCACACACACAAACCCGCTAACTTTTGTAAAGTGTATGACGTCACAGCTAAGAAATGGAGAAAAAACATGAAACTTGTGTAATGTAATTTATAGTGTTGTTTGCAACGCTTTAAATGGGAGCGCACCTGGAACCTGAGCTCCCCGGTGGGCGCCTCCGCGTACCGGATGCCCCGGTAGGCCTGGAAGCGGCGGCCGCGGCGGCTCATCATCCACGAGCCGCGGAAGCTGCCCGCCGGCGAGCTGGCCACGGGGTCGGCCGCGGAGGCTGACGGACTGGACGTCGCTGAGGGTTCACGGAGAACATGTTACAATTAATTTACTGATACGTTGTTACATAACGCCGTCCAGCCGAAGTAAGCAATGCTGATGTAACACTTAACACTTTTTAGTGAATATATGTTATATGTTCAAGGTAGGTACCTATATATCTAGTTTATTTCCGCTTGACAGTCGCGTCGGTCCAGTTCCAACAGTGATGAGGACTTAAATTGTAACTAATTTGACAACAACTTATTTATTAAAAACCTAATCTTACTCTGTAAATGAAATGAAATATTTTATTGTGCAAAAACTTGTAAATGTTTTACAATACAAGACACTTTAAACAATTTGTGCTCGTGGACATACAATATTTTAGTATTTTAGTAGCTTTGAAATTAAATTAAAATAAATTGATTAACTAAGATCAATATGTACCCCTCTACAGAGACAACGTAAACCAGACGCAACCACTGAGAACCGAGGCAGAACTCATCAAAAATTCAAATATTCCTTTAAAGAGTAAACACTTTTTTGAAGTAACCAGGATTGAGCTAGCTTTAGTTAGCTTTAGCTCTAGCTTTGAGCTCTCAAATTTGAGGCTAGTAAAAGGCTAGGCTAAAGACTAAAGTAATTTTCTGAATACCTGCATAAGTATTACACACTTTATGCTGAATTCAATCCAAAAGAGTTTAGTCAAAATATTTAAATAAGACTTAGTTAAGATTCAAAATTCGTGATATTTATAAAATAATGTATATAAAATATAAATATCGTAGGACATTACACACAGCGCCATCTGGCCCCAAACTAAGCAAAGCTTGTACTATGGAAGTCAGATGACTGATAGAATACTTCAATACTTTTTTTTTTTGTAAATACATACTTATAATAACTACAGAACACCCAAAACAAACATTTTGTTTATATCACAAAATGTTTATCCTGGGTGGGAATCGAACCCACGCTCTTCAGCTCTTGGAGCAGACATGCTGCCGATGAACCAACAGGGTTGTCAAATTGTAAAAACAGTACAAGATGTAAAAATAGTATGTGTACACAGTGAAGTACGGACCCCGCCCGACTTCTAAGTACGTTAATTATTTTATTTTACATGGATCACAAACAGCTGCTAACTTTGAGAATAAATAGGAGATAAATAAACATTCAAAAGCTTTCACTTGTGTTGTTATTACATTTTATATTTCACAATATTTTTGTAATCATATCGACAATGTTGGCGCTGCCACGATTTCTGTGCTTTTTGAAAGTGTTTTTATAAATAGAGCGATTTATTTCTTCAAATCAGCTCGTTTTATTTTAATTGTCGGTCGTTAATGCTTTGTTTTGATTTATTATTTATAGGTATGTGTTTACAGCGCTGATAATGTTATCAGGTAAGAATTGTCATTTTTAAATGACTAACAATAATACAGCAATATACGAGTACAGTCATCTAAAAATACAATCCGAGACACGAGAAATTCCAGAAAAGTCACGAAAACATTTTTTATAACATAATTCATAACATTTATTTGCGTATATGGGTAAAGTACAGTTGGTAGGAGTAAAATCACGCCATATCCCGCCTTTCCCCATGCAATTTTACTATAAATGATTAAATACAGACCTGCAGGACTCGTCACCTCGTGGCTGTGCCCATGTCCATGATCATGGTCGTGATCATGGTCATGGTAATCGCCATGGTCGTGATCATGATCATGGTAATCGTCATGGCCGTGATCATGGTCATGGTCATGGTCGTGATCATGGTAATGGTCATGGCGATGATGCTCATGGGTGCACACTAGCGCCACCACGGTATACACACACGCCAATTTAGCCCACATGTTGGTAGGTCCGAGGACGCACTGACTCGGTGCGCGGAGCAACGAGCTTATATCGGCGCTGTCTGGGTGATTCTGCAATATGACGTATGACTGCCTCATAATACTCCTCATAATACTTTCTGGAATTTATTTGATGTAAATGTAATGGCGGGAACGACACGGAGGAGGACTCTTACCATCAGAAGGATGGTAAGAGGCGAAGCGTGTCCATGATCCTGGTAGAACTCAGAACTTGGAATAGCAGAACGAAGTCTAGGACATCGCTGTTTTGGCGCTCATTACTTTAGGACATTCGGCGGTTAATCTCAAATTGTCAACAGCCTTGTACCTAAAGTCGCTGCAGTCCCTTTCAAACCGGAAGACAATCATTATTTTGTTGACGACGGTGTTCTCATTGAATTGTAGCATTCATAAAAGAACAGAGGTCGCGTTGTTTTTGCGGAGCGGGAGTGGCTGAGGAAACCATGACCACGTGCGTATCTTGTCTCTTGCTCGGGTGTCGCCGCCGGTGCGCCCGTGTGCGTTCGTGTGCGGTGATGGGTTGCCTCACTGCTTAGGTAAAGGGCCGTCTGTGGAAACAATGCCGGTGATTGCAGGTAGAGATGCAACTCTACTTTAGCAACACTTCATGAAATGCTAAGCGTCTCCCTCTACAAGGGCGCGGGCCACGCTGCGCCGCTATCTTCCTTAGGCTCAGTTTTAAATAAACCAATTGGTGGTCACATTCCAACATCTGAGCTCATGTAAGCTTAAAGGTCCCTTTAAATCAGCTCTTACGACAGGCAGAGGGTACAAGTCCTCGGCGCCAGGGTTACGACGTCCAACGTCCCTATTCCATCGTCTCCGTGAAGGATCAAGTTAAAGTTTTAGCAGTCTGTGGATGTGGTAATAGTGTAAGTTTATTATTTCCCGCGTAGTTTCCGTTCCCGTGGGAACAGAGGGATAGCCTATGTCACCGGGGGATAGCGTAGCTTCCCAACGGTGAAAGAATTTTTGAAAACGGTCCAGTAGTTTCGGAGCCTGTTCATTACAAAGCAACAATCAAATCTTTCCTCTTTATAATAGTATAGCTTGCTTCTGACCGCCATCTCGCTTGATGTTATGTGAAGATGCGGCCTAACTTTACTTTTTTCCAGTTGTACCTAATGAGGTTTTTTCCTTAATTGCAGAATTACCAGCGCAAGTTGCCATATACCTGAGTTGCGATGTTTATAAGCCGGCGTCGCATCCCGGCCGCGCAGTGTCTCCAGTAGGTACAAGGAAAATGTCTGCTAAGCGCGCGCGCGGCGCTGTGTGCGTGCTGCTGTGCGTGTGTGCGCGGCTAGTCGGCGGGGAAACCCGCGCATCGGAGCTAGCAGGTAAAACTTTGTTATTGTTTTGTATTAATGAAAACATAGCTCGTGAGATAAAGGACGTGTGACTCAATTTCCTACAACTATGTAGCTGTCCACCACCGAGTGATGCATTGTGGGGTTCCGTGACGGAGGGCGCCTGTGAGACCCTGTTGATAAGTGCGCCGCCCACACCGCGCCGCGCTGTGTATTGGTGTTTATAAGTACTTTTTTTTTTTTTTTTTTTATGGTTGACAGGCTTGTTGTTTGACCACAGCTCACCTGATGTTAAGTGAAGGTGTGGTCGAAGATGGTAAAGCACACCTAGCCTGGAATGGAACTGGCTCTCAAGTGAGGCTGCCGGAACACACCGTTAGATGCTTGGCGGCAGATTTTCAACTTGAGGGTGGTAGCTAGCCAGCCGAGTACTAGAAAGTACCCTACCACCATGCTATGGTTTCCTCACGATGTTTTCCTTCACCGGCAGCTTAAGCTCATTGTTGGGGTTTGAACCCACGCCCTTCGGCATGCAAACCTACCGCGCTAACCACTGAGCTATCATCGCTACAAAAATACACAATACACAAAAAAAATATATACACACTAATACACATACTAGCTGAATACAGGTGCGGCAGCGTGGTCTTTGCCCTCGCATATCTATCCAATGATGTATCTGCTATATAAACTGAACCTCATTGTATCTATCTATACTATTATAAAAAGGAAAAATTTGATTGTATGTTTGTTTGTTTGTATTGAATAGGCTCCGAAACTACTGGACCGATTTTAATAATTCTTTCATCATTAGAATGCTACATTATCACCGAGTGACATATTTATATTGTTAATCGAAGCCGGGGCGAGCTTCTAGTACTACATATGTATGTAAATCAGTAATATTTATTGGTCATAACTAACAATAACGTCAACTGTTTTGTATGTATTATAAGTTATTGTGTATTTACAAAATAAAACAATGAGGTAAAAAAAACAAATAGGTTTTCTAACGTTATTCGACTTCCATAGCACTAGCTCTGCTTAGTTTGGGGTCAGATGGCGCTGCGTGCTGTCTGCATGTCCTACGATATTTATTTATTTTCTTCTGTGCTGTATAATTTTTGAGGTACACAAAAAGAGATAAAATTATGAATACGTATCCTGGCTCGGCCCCGGCGGGCGGCGGGCGGCGGGCGGCGGGCGGCGGGCGGCGGGCGGCCATGAGAACGTGTGCAACCGGTTAGTTGTAAATTGTCTTGTTTTCTTTAATTTAGTTTATCGTCATAGTAGTCCGGGTGGCAGCGTTGCAAATACAAAAGTCATAGTAAGCCGGCTGATATTGATACTGATAGTAGATCTCATATGGCTAATGAGTAAACCGAACGTCAGCTGCCCAGGTAGCGGTGGGTTTGGGAATGGGAGGTCGTGGAAGTTGTAAAAAAAATTAAAAAAAAAAGTGATAGTACGCCGGCTGTAACCCATTTTCATGAATAGTTGACATCATACTGAGTTGAAAAATAGTCGTCAGCTGCATGGAGGAGGGTGGATTATGCGTCAGCCGATCGCATGAACTTGTAAAAAAACGCGTAAAAAAAAGTCATAGTACGCCGGATGAAACTTAAACTAGCTGATAGTTTATATAATTTAAAGTACGAAAACAGCAATCAGCTGCGTGGGTAGCGGTGGAAAGACCGTCAGCCGATGCAGTAAAGGTTGAAAATATTGGAGCATTGCTACTATGCGGTTCTCTTTTAAACACGAATTTCGAGGTAGATTCTGGCCTTGCTTGAGCCCATAACACGACCTTCGGGCTACCTAAACTTCTGCCCTTAAAATTTTAAAGTAGCATCTGCGTGTATCTGTGGATTACTGGAGAAAAGTCGTAAATCACTCTGAACAATATTATGAAAAAAGACTGGGAGCGAAATGTTCACTTCGACAATATTTGTGAACAAGACTTAATAATTTTTCAACTCAGTATGATGTCAACTATTCATGAAAATGGGTTTCAGCCGGCGTACTATTACTTTTTTTAAATTTTTTTTTACAACTTCCATGACCTCTCATACCCACACCCACCGCGGGTGCGCCAGCTGACGCTTGGTTTACTTATCAGTTATTCGAGATCTATCGAACTAGATAGCAATGGAGCGGCGTAAAATCACCGCCTACAATGCAACGCTGCCACGCGGACTATAGCATGTGCAGTCGTACAAGGAGAATTAGATGTAGACCGACATATGACACAGGTGGGCGCAGCCCCGGCGGCGGCGGCGGCGGCGGCGAGCGGGCGGTGCCCGTGACGGCGTCCCCGGCCGGCGAGTTCCGCGGCTCGTGGATGCGCTCGCGCCGCGGGCGGGACTTCCACGCGTACCGCGGCATCAAGTACGCGGAGCCGCCGGTCGGGCCGCGCAGGTTCCAGGTATTGACAAAGCTCCAGCGGTATTTACAGTCCTAGCCAGCGGCCCAGAGCCTCGCTCCGATACTCCGAGGAGCTGGGTTGGCTCGGGCTTGATGACAAGCAATATCACTCGGTTGAGTGATGACCGGCGTATTTTAGAAAATGTGGAAAACTGACTCAGTGCACGCGTCATCAGGCACCTACTAGAGTCATAAATAGAAGAATAAAATGTTTTCCCAACGTGTTCTTACAGAGTCGAGCTGGTTAACCTCAACCACAAGTCGAGCAAAACACGTCGCTGGTTTAGACTTTGACTCTTCATAATAAAACATATTCTACTCTAGGCAAGTTATTTCAAAAATGAAATGGAGCAATACTCGTACTTTCCTGTCAATAACAATTCTTGCCGAAGTTTTTTCTGCAAAACATTTCCATTTACGAAAAACATTTGTTTGCATTCAATAATGAGCAATAGCTAACAGGCGCTGCTTGTTGCAGCCGCCGGTGCCGATCGTGAAGTACCCGGCGCCCGTGGAGGCCGGCGCTGACGGGCCCGCGTGTCCGCAGCCGGCGGCGCCGGGGACGTCCATCGACGAGGACTGCCTCACTCTCAACGTTTACACGCCGGCTAACCACGGGTGGGTCACTGTGCAACGCTTACGCTGTTCGAGGGATGTGTTTAGCTGTTCTTATATTTGCTCCTACCTCCGCACATCATTGAGGAAGTGGCTTACTATACATGGACGATTTTTGGCCCTTATACTATCCATACTGTAAACTCACCAAGCGTTTCCTGCACCTTTTCAGATGACATGGCTCGCCGAAGCTGTGGAGTTTTATCATACACCTACTGCTATCTATCAACTATGTAATTGTACGACAAATTAAAGAAGAATATTTTGTATAATTCCCGGGCAAGCGCCTGAATCGCCTTTCCACCTTCACATTGTCATTGTGTGCGTCACGTCGCCAGTCGTAAAGAAGAGCTTATTGTCCATCTCGTCTCTCCATACTACTTACAAGTCTTTATAAAGTTTTGGTTTGATCAAATGTGTTTTTTTAACCGTACTAAAAGTGTGGCATGCAATGTTCCAGGTTGAAGGATTTACCCGTGGTAGTGTACATCCACGCGGGCGGGTTTTACTCGATGTCGGGGCGGAGCCTCATCGCAGGCCCACACTACCTGCTCGACCGGGACCTCGTGCTAGTCACCTTCAACTACAGGATCGGCTCGCTAGGTACACCGACACACTAGTTGCCACTCGATGTCGGGGCGGAGCCCTACTTTAGCTAAACATCCATTACCGTAAACAGTGTCTTCTTAATATCAACAAACTACCTAACTTACATGTGGTTGAAGTAGAATTGCGGTGGTATTGTACTAAATTATTAATAGGTATCAAATAAAAAAACGAAGTAATAAATCAAGCCATTCCGCCTGTTTTAGTCATTAAAGCTGTACTTAATTGTTGAAAAAATATTTGTTCCTTTGTCTTTCCCAGGGTTCCTCGCCCTAGGAACGGCCGACGCTCCCGGTAACGTGGGCTTCAAGGACCAGGTGGCGGCGCTGCGTTGGGTGCAGAGGAACATCGCGGCCTTCGGCGGAGACCCCGGCCTCGTCACCATCAGCGGCTGCAGCGCGGGCTCTCTCAGCGCCATGCTGCACATGATCTCGCCTATGAGCAGAGGTATCCTGCTGGCCATATGTGCTACAAGTGCTGTTTTACAAATTACCAGATCAGTGGCTTGGTTTTTGCTTCACATCGCAGGAACGGAAAATACTTTTGGCACCTCAGTGCTTTTTCAACTTCTTATCTCATGTGTACCTACCGTAAGAATAATACTCGTTGCAAAAGTATTGGGCAATTTTACTTATTGTGGTCTTGTGTTGACTATTTTCAAGAAACTGGCGCAAGCGCTGCCATAAAAGGTGTGAAGCCGTCTAAACTAATCCGCTTGTAAGTCGCGGCAATTCCAACAGCAGCGTAGGTGAAACCAATAGCGGGCGCTTTTTGTAATTTGTGCGATATTTTTAGGAAGCGCCATCAAACACAGAAAATGAATTTCCTTACCCAATGCAAGAGCTGGGTGTTCTTTCTTTCCAAGTGGTGCCGATATTTGTACCCTGACTTGTCCCCAGGTCTGTTCCACCGCGCAATCTCCATGAGCGGATCCCCAACCTCCAAGGTGGCGAGCCCCGCGTCCCGCATGGACCTAGCCGTGAAGCAGGCCCGCTTCAGCGGCTGCCCCACCTCTCCCCCTGAGGCCATATACCGGTGCCTGCAGACAAAGACCTGGCAGGAGCTCGCCGGCTCTCTCCTGGGATTCTTTGTAAGGACTCAAATTCGCTCTAGCAAGATGAAACATACCTTTTCACTTCACCAGCTTACTGAACTGGCTCCTGTCAGAACACACCGTTAGGTGCTTGGCGGCAGATCTTCAACTTCAAGGTGATAGCTAGCCAGCCGAGTACTAGAAAGTATCCTACCACTACTACTATGGTTTCCTCACGATGCTTTCCTTAATCGGCAGCTTAAGCTTATCATTGTGGGTTGAATCAACGTTTGGAGTGAACCGACCGCTAACCACAGAGCTATCATCGCTACAAAAAGAAAAAAGATTTTATTTCTTCGGGTGAGAGTAAATTCTAATTTGATAAAGCAAATCTTCAACACTTCAATATCAATATACCTCGATACCTCGCTGCCAACACAAAAACAAACAGACTGGTCAAGGAAATACATGATTTGATGCGATTAGTAGACGTCTACTAATCTTGAACTAAACAATTAACGGGAAACCCCCAAAATTGATCAATTAGGGGCATACTTTTTATTTCAATGATAACACCTCTAGCTATTCTAGTTTTCCAATATTGTTCCTATTAAATTTAGTATAATCGGGGTTCTGCTTGGCCTCCACTCTGAAGGTTCTGGGTTCGCATTCTGTGCACGCTAATTCTGTACCTCTGTTTTTTAAACGGCGAAGGAAAACATTTCAAGGAAACTTTCATGTCTGATAGTTTTTATGCTCTCAAAGACCAGCGTGGTTGACATAGTCTTGCTCCTCTCGCATTGAGGAGCGTCCCAGCTTCAGGAGAGTTTATAAAAAAAGGCTGATCCGTATTTTTTCTACATGTTCTGTAGGAGTTCGGCTTCGACCCGCTAAGTCTGTTCCGCCCGGTGGTGGAGCCCGACTTTGGTCAGGAGCGGTTCCTGCCGCTCGAGCCCATGGACGCCATCCGCGAGGGGAAGATGCACTCCGTGCCGTACATCATCAGCCAGACCAGAGACGAGTTCTTCTGGAAGGCTTTCAGTGAGTTATGTCGCCCTGGTACTTGGAAAGCCCGTGCTACCTTCTGACAGCTTCTGACCCAATAGCCCAGAATAATACTTGTGCAGATGCCATACTGAACACAGTATATGCCCAATAATACAACCGCCGGTTACTATTCTACGGGTTATATTCTTTTCTCTGTTTTTACTTAATCTAGAATTGATGAATATAAACATATCTAAGTTGGAAACGTATCGACGTCATTAGTGTTCCGGCTTCGTGGTAATTAACTTATCATCAAGCAAATAGTTTGATTTTACCCGCTTTTTAAAAATTACTTTGGCTCTTAAGTATGGCCTTGTGATTAAATGCAATTATTTTATCTTTTTATTTCACCACAATTTTGCAAAATACATCGCTTTGTGTACCTACAGTAAAAATCAATGTGACTGATTTTGTTAACTGTACCTTGTAACTTGCCCATGGTTATTTGAGAATTTCCTAACGAGTAGAAGCTTGCCTGCTGCTGCTAACACGTCGTTGTAACTTTTCCAGCTGTTCTGAACAACGAGACCCTCCTGCGGACAATGGACGAGGAATGGGAGCGCGTAGCGCCCATATCGTTCATCCTGCCCCGGGACAACTCAAGCGAACCGTCTCGGAGACTCCGGCAGGCGTACTTCGGGGACAGGCGGCTGCACAACGACTCCTGGACGGCGGAGCGGCTCGGGAAGCTGTATGGAGACGCCATCACCGGCTTCCCGGTCCACAGGTGCGAGTGTCGCTAGCAATCATCGTTTTTCTCTATTGTCAATCTGCCATGAAGGCGATGAAGCTATGAAAGCTTTTCTTTAATTGTATTTGAAGTTTCAATAGGGAGACCGTCTGGCTTCCAATCTGAAGGATCTGGGTTCAAATCCCACCTGTCTTTTCTATGTCATGTGCGTATTGCCGCTGACTTCAAACGGTGAAGGAAAACATCGTGAGGAGTCTTGCATGTTCTAGAGTTCATAAAAAGCAATAAAATAATTTAAAAAAACCATTAAAAATTTCTTGGAAATCAATCCTTTTTAATGTTAATGAGGTTCTCGGAATCCTCATTTATGAGTACCACAAGCGGAGCCTCCGCTGCAGTGTGCTCCTTGTTGTTAGCTCGGGCTACGTACTCGTGTGTAGCTTCATTCATTAAAGTGTAATTGTAAGATTTTTTAAGTACAAGTGAGTTGCCTTTAACATTATTGTTATTTATTTACTGATTTACTGAAAGTTTTCGAAGATGTACGAAGTCTGGCCACCTGCACTCGGAGAGCGTGGCCAGCTAGGCAGCCCTAGCTGTGGGTCAGTTTATAATAACACGGCTGATTCGGACGTTTGTGATGTTCGTGTTAGCCCGAGTGCATGGATTGCATCAGACGTGGGCGAGTGACTCGGTAGAGTTGCAGGCTGGCGAACCTGATGTGCCGGCACTCCGGGCGCCCCGTGTGGTACTACGAGCTGGACTACTCCGGCGAGCACAGCTGGTACGAAGACAGCATCACTAACAAGCCGGCTGGTAAGTTGGATAACGGCAGGTTTTACCGGCTTTAGGAAAGAAAATCCATGTGGAAATGTTACTGTTTTGTGCTGAGATATATCGATATTAAATTACTTAATTAATAATTTTCTAGGGAGTGATTACGATTTTTTTAATGCCTTTTTATTGTATTGACAATATTTATTTTTATATTGACAATATTTTTATATTGACATATTATTATGTACTTTATTTGACATCTTGTTTTTATTCATTGACATGACTGTAATCAGTGTTTTATAACTTTTTTGTAATGATACAATATAATTATTTGAGTAGATTTTACTAAAATGTTACTTGTAACATTGGTGTTATCAGTCAAATATTTGTATTTGTATTTGTATTTGATAATATTATTACACTTCCAGAGTTCTGTGGTTTGATTTCGGTTTTAACACAAAGTTTTTTTTTACAATTTATGCATTTAAGTTCATTACGGTTATCCTAGGATGTCATGACTGGCGTGCAGGGCGTCGCTCCTACCTGGTTTAGTATGAAGGCGTCATCTTTGTTCCCACTCCCCAGGCGTGGCGCACCACGACGACCTGCTGTACCTGTTCACTCTGAGCTTCCGCTTCCCGACGATAGAGGTCAGCGATAGCGACGATTCCAAGATGGTGGACAAGATGACTGCCATGTGGTACAACTTCGCGCGCTATGGGTCGGTACTATTACGAATACCTATCAACTATGAACGGATACAAAATCCCACTAATATTGTAAATGTGAAAGTTTTAATGGATGGATGTTTGTTACTCTTTCACGCAAAAATTACTGAACGGATTTTGATGAAAGTTGGTACGGAGGTAGCTGAGACTGGATTAGCACATAGGCTACTTTTAATCCCGAAAACATGTACTGGTAACACCGCGGGGCGCAGCTAGTTAGTGTATATAAGAACGTTACGTTTGGCTGTCGACTCGCACCAGACATCTGACATCTATCTGACATTTTGTAGCGATGATAGCTCAGTGGTTAGCGCGGTAGGTTCGCATGCCGAAGGGCGTGGGTTCAAACCCCAACAATGAGCTTGAGCTGCCGGTGAAGGAAAACATCGTGAGGAAACCAAAGCATGGTGGTAGGGTACTTTCTAGTACTCGGCTGGCTAGCTACCACCCTCAAGTTGAAAATCTGCCGCCAAGCATCTAACGGTGTGTTCCGGCAGCCTCACTTGAGAGCCAGTTCCATTCCAGGCTAGGTGTGCTTTACCATCTTCGACCACACCTTCACTTAACATCAGGTGAGCTGTGGTCAAACAACTAGCCTGTCAACCATAAAAAAAAAATCTGTTCACGTTTATGTATGTTGTATTGTCCCCAGGGACCCGACGCCGACGTCGGGGGCGGAGTCCTTCGGGCTGCGCTGGCCGGCCATGACGCCGGACGCGCGCCGCTTCCTCAAGCTGGGCCGGGAGCTGTCTGTGCACGAGGACATGTTCCTGGAAAGGTTCCGCGTGTGGGACGAACTCTATCCCATACAGTACTAGCGGACCTTTCCCCGGTATCTACTATGCAACTCTGTTTGTTCTAATTCCGCACCACATAAACTACTACTAGAGTAACATGACTACCTAAGTATATTTGTATTATTTGGATATTTATTTACGTATATATTTGATCATTACATAAATAAAATAAATATCGTAGGACATTACACACAGCGCCATCTGGCCCCAAACTAAGCAAAGCTTGTACTACGCAAGCCAGATAACTGATAAAATACTTCAATACATTTTTTTGTATATTCATACTTATAATACATACAGTACACCCAGAGACAGAACAAACATTTGTTTATACCACAAAATGTTTTATCCTGGGTTGGAATCGAACCTACGTATCTTACAATTTAATGTTCGTGTGTAGGCGCAGCCTGCATTTTTTTATATTTCTGTCAGTAAGTCGCGTTCATTGTTCATTGTTTACAACTAGAGAACCAGGCCACTGATGGCACTGCATAAAACCAATAGAAATTTAAAAAAAATACATTTTAAAACCATCTTAGACAGCCCTGTTTTATTTATAAACTATCCCACTGCTGGGCGTGGCTCTCTTCTCTCTCTCTCTTATTGTAAGAAGGATAATACCACAGTGCACCACGCTGGCCAAGTGCAGGTTGGCAGGCTTCACACCTCCGAGAACATTAGCAACTGTGAACATGCAGGCCTGAGGTTTGCCTTTACCTTTTCAACTTAGTCACAATAAAATTAAAAGAGAAAGTTCTGTGCATCGCTGCAATGGTCACGGCAGGCGTAATCTCTTACCATCAGGAGAGCGTCTCATTACTTTCAATAAAAAAGAATGTGCGTGCTGTGATTTCGAACCCAGGACCTCCAGATTGGAAGCCACACAGTCTTCCCGCCGACTTGGCTGCCTACTGAGATGAGAGGATTATGATCTGCGGTGTAAGGGATGCACCTAGCTATAATTTGTACTGGGTTACTCGAATCCGTAGAAATGGGTTAATTGTTTTCATCCTTGTGTACTCTGTAGCCAGCAGACGGCTCGCGGTTACACCCCCGTAGTTCCCGTTCCCGTGGGAATACAGGGATAAAAAGTAGCCTATGTCACCCGGGGATAGTGGGAATTCCCAACGGTGAGAGAATTTTTGAAATCGGTCCAGTAGTTTCGTAGCCTATTCAATACAAACAATCAAATGATTACTCTTTATAATAGTATAGAGGAATAGATAGACAATATTTAATCACGGATTTATTATGTTCTATACACGGCTTGCGAAGCGGATTCATTAGAACAGCCAATGTAGGTGTATGATGAGAACATAGGAGCCCATGTGGGGAAAATCGCTGACACAGATTTAGAAGTTTTCCGATGTGGAACATTTCAAGTTCACGGTTTGTGATTTTACGCTGACTCACATCTCCTACGTAATGGGTTACCTTTAATGTATGCCTTAACTCCACACGCTAGAACATCATATCGATTGACAATCCTTTAATGTCACAATTACCTACGCTTCTTTAATATTGTGCCTTGTTGTTGAAGCGGTAAGGTGCAGTATACATTTCTGTAAAGGCAAAAAGCTTCGTCAGAAAACCTAACGCATGCGCTAAACGTAACTTTCAATCCCCTAGAAAATAGTGAAGTCTGTGCTACAGTATTATGTAGAAAATAGATAGAGATAAATTAATAAATAAAAGTACCTAGTAGTGTATTCTCCTCGCAATAGTAAATGTAATAAATATGTATTAATTACTACATAATTATATTAACGTACACTACACGATTAATATTTGCGTGTTTTTAAGTCGATAATTCATGAAAGACTTTTGAATGATTTAGGCGTTACTTTTAGGTTTTAAGCTCTTCTGGTGTTTTGGTGATATTATATTTTTACAACTTTTCGGTAGTTAGCTAGTTGTTCTGGTTACAACAAGGATGAAGATTAAACTGAACCTGAAACAGTTGTTGTATCTTCATTCCGGGCCGAGCGCTCGTAGAGTCGACACGTCCTGAAGGTGCCTCGTCTAGAGGCGACACTCGTGCCAGCAGCTCCAACGATAAGGAGACATAATTACTGACACTTATATTTATTAAATTGAATTAATTTACAATTTATTTTATTTTTTTCAGATTTTAGCTTAATTTAGATAAATGATTATATATTGTTGCAGGTCAATTATAATAATAATTGTTTTAGATTTAGTTAATACCTCACCCTAGTTAAAACAAAAACGACTTGGGAGTGGAACTACAGTAAAGACAACTTCAGAATACCATGAATGATTTTCTTTTCAAAATACGCTTGAGACTTATAGCATTTAAAACAATAGATACAGTTGTTACTCGCACACTCAATACATAGATATTTTATGGTTAGATCCAAAGACTCCAATCTTCTCATTGCACTATATTATCATTTTAACCTAACCTCAATCAGATTACTGCACAGATTTGGTGTGAATAGGAGTGAATTATTGTTGGATCTCGTTTGATAAAATAGACAACAACCTAACTAACGCGGGAGAATTTATTCTCTCTACGTCGCAATGTGATCGGCGCAGACTAGAACAAAAGTTACCATTCATCTCCGGCTATTTTTCAGGGTGTAAAATTAGTAAAATAGTTACTACCAGTAGCGCGAGAGAACAGATTTATGATCGTTCCTGCACGCGATATTATCGACAACAACATTTAAAACAGCGTGTCACATCACTAGCTTTCCCCGTCGACCGTGGCAAGACAGTTGGCCGATCGCTCCCCTCGTGTGATCGCGTATCAAATTAAAACGATATTTGCATTCTGGATAAACGATCTCTACTCTCCGTGTGAGTATTAACCATTTATTTTATTATTTCTACTAGCCATTATCTGCAGAAATGTTTTTTAAATGTAAATTTGTAGTTATCTGCTTGTACGGGAACTTAGACGGGGAAAATCGAATGATGTAAGTTATGAGACGGTGCTATAGGATGTGTTCCGTGTTTTCACACGAAGAGGTATGATTGTGTGGCGGCTTTTAATTTATGTATGACCTAATAACTAGGCAGGCGGGCGTTACGCGGTGTACTCCTGTACTCCCAATTATTTTTGATACAAACTTATCAATGTAAAGAACTATCACTACCTACGTTATCAACCCTGAAATCGTGAAAAAAATGTATTCACGGGGACTACCGACAAGTGAGAACTTAAACACGTCACATTATCATGTCGGTGACGTGGCCATGGTATCATGCCGGTGACGTGGTCGCATTAGCATGTCGGTGAAGCGGGCATTTCAGCATGCAGTTGACGTGTTCACATTAGGATGTCGGTGACGTGGCCACATTAGCTTGTCGGTGACGAGAAATCATGAGTTTTGTCCCTACCAAAATTTTTTCTGTCGCTCAAGAAGTATTCACTTCGAGAAATTTGGTTTCTTTCAAATGGTTCTCAAAGCAATGTATAGGTAAGTAGGTGCGCACTCAGGGAATAGCTGAATGTACCTATCGCAATTTCAGGGTCGGTCGCTCCAATAGCAAAAGCTAATTAAGACAAGTATAATGAGCTCTGCGCTTTAGTAGTGCCTTTCAGCGTAACCTTGGACACATTACATTACCTAAGTATAAAGTTACATGACTTTATTTAGTGGATTTATAGGAAGTTGTATAGTTTGATTGCATTTCAAAGACAAACCTTCGCGGTGGAAATGTTTCCGTTTTTGGGTGAAACCGCGGGTCTACAACTAAATAGGATTTGTTCAAAAAAAAAATATAATGGGATTATACTAAGTATTATTGCGTTTATTAATTAATATTTATGAACATTAAAAAACTATAATACTTTAATCTTACTTATAGGTACTTACAGGGCTATACGCTTAGTGTACCTACTCCAGCCGAAAGGCGATCGTTGTGACATTATCAGAGGTACGATTTTGACTGCAGGCACAACTTAGAAATTGCCAAAATATCAAAGGGTCAACAAACTTTTTTTACACATAGAAGTTTCTATACAAAGAATTGTGCGCCCATAGAAAATGTTGTGCATAAAAATGAGTATAATGACCCCCTTCCCTTCGGTACACCCTTAGCTTATAACCCTTTATGTTCATAAATGTAAGGTTACGATGCGGTATAATATTGTGACCTCGATTCAAGATATTTATAGCTTTTTTTATTTATTGTTTATACAAGTAGCATCGAAAACTTGATTAAAATATTTTAATTTTTTAAATGATGGTTCCAGCCGAGCCGCGCCTGCAGCGCTGGAGCGCCGCGCGCCGGGCCGGAGCCGCGGGCCGAGAACAGCTCCATATGGAAGGTAATGTGGCTGCAGAATCTCAGACAAACAAAGTATGGTTTTACCAAACTAAAACAATCAAACATTCAGACGATAAGGAAATCCTCATGAGGAGCTGTGAACTACCTTAGAAGTCCTTTCCGTCACCATAAGCAGTGATCGTGATGTCTTGTAGTTTTTCAGGCATCGATGTTCTCATTTGCCCGTGACTGTGGTTGTGGTTTATTGAATGTGGAACTCATCCCTTCTCCGTCCTCCAGCGAGTGAGGACGCCGCGGCGCGCATGTGGGGCGGCGCGTGCGCGGCGCTGCGGGCGGCGGCGCCGGACGCGGAGCGCGCCTGGCGGCAGCTCGCCGCCGCGACCGCCTCGCCTGCCGAACCTATCTGGCACTCGCTCGACAACTGCGTCGCTTACCAGGTACGCATTATGCTGCAACGTACCTACTAGCAGGCACTAAGCCTGCCCCACATCGCGGTAGCCACGAATTTATCTGCTAAATGTTGCCGCGGTATTTTCTTTGTGGAGGTTCTTCGTTTTAGCCACTGAACTGAGATCACCATTTTGTGTGATGCGAATTTTTAAATGTCTTTTTGTAGACCACTCTAAGACTTGGTTGTATAGGATCACCACCGCGGTATCAGATATTCTGCCATCAAGCAGTATAGTGTGTGAACATTACTGTGTTTGAAGGATATTGCAGCTAACGAAATTACTGAGCTGTGGAGACAAATCGTCGTCTGTTTCAAAGTAATGAGCACCAAAGCAGCGTTGCCCTGGACTTTGATTTGCTACACAAAGTTCTGTGTACCTACCGTTGGAATGGCCGTGGGTCGGTCTACGCCTGCGTTATCTCTTACCATCAGGAGAGCGTCTCATTCTTCTCATTACATTTACATAAAAATAAAAGCAGCACGCTGTGGCTGTGTGTGGCAAACAGAGAAGTGTACCCTGCTCCGAGGGCACAGCCGCCGCCGCGTTCGACTTACAAAAAGGACATGTTTGCTGAGTAGGTATGTTGTGTATTATTTCAGGCGGGCGTGTGGGAGAGCATGGCGGCGAGGGGCGCCGCGCAGGTGACGCAGCCGGCCGCGTTCCAGCTGGCGCTGGTGCTGCGCCACGCGCCGCCCGACCTCGCCGTGAGGCTGCTCGCCGACCTGCTGCGCCAGCATCCCCACAGCGTGAGTCCTACACTCACAGTCGATGCTGTCACTACCTATACCTAAACGTTGTCAATAAAAATAGTCTAAACGTTGTCACCTTTTGCAAAATATGATACTGGTATACAAAAAACAAGAAACGGTACAATAAATCAGACTATTTTCAAGTATTATGCGGGGAATCGATTATATTATTGGCGCCACTGGCTGTGCGTGTTTCGGGCTATTTTGGCTTTACGACAGCCACTTTGCCAGTAATGGGGCGCCAAATCAATAGATGGCGCAGTTTTCGTACAAAAACGTGTCTTAATGGAACCCCGTGAGCAACTTTGCGTACCTAAATAGGCACCTTACCGATTTGGATACTTGAAGCTGATCACTTCTCTCTCCACAGCTCATTATGCACATATCTAATCTAAGTTTAAAGTGAACTTCCGTGCGAAGGTGTGTGTAGATTTTATGCATAATTATACAAGTATCAAAAAAGTATTAGGTAACAGTTTTTTAACAGGGCTGTCATCAGCGGTCCATTGGGAGAAGTTGCTTCGCAAACGTTAGCTTTTTAGCTCAACCACGGGCCGGACTTCTTCGTGATAACTTTTAAACTTTCGCAATTTAAACACAGAGATTTCATGATATGATTTTAAGCGGAAATACCTTCGTGCTAACTTGTTACTGGTATTATACCTACATTATCCGTGCTCGTAAAGATATCAACGTCTGTCCACAGCAAGACCTCACCTCATACGTCCTGGCGCTGCTGACGGACGACGAAGCCGCCAGCTCTTACGCGCACTCCTCCGAGCCGGAGTCCCCCTCCCCGCAGGGGCCGGCGCCCCCCCGCGACCTGCAGCTCTTCGGGGACTGCGAGCTGGCCGTGCTGGCGGCCTCGAGGGCGGAGTACGACGCGCACGCGGGCTTGGTTCGCGCGGAGTATTCGCAACTGTCTCAGACCAAGTTTGTGGAGCTCAGGATTAAGGTAAAGTCTTGAACACTGCCGGAAGGTAGCGACTCTGTCAATTTTCTATAGGATTCATTTCGGAGAATGTGGTACCGAGCTGTACGACTTTGTACTTCCATCCCCTTTTCACCACACGGCAAGTAGAAAGACAGCCCACTACCATTCATACCTACAGTTGAATTTCCTTGGTTTCTTTAGTGGGTTTTACGACTTTTTTATCCTCTCCGCGCGGCCAAAGAATCTAACAAGCCGCCAGTTTCCTTTTTTCCTGAGCTACAAACAATACTCACAAGCATCAAAATTTTTAATTGCAGGTATTGAACCAGTTATCCAAAATACCAAAACTGTACAACACGCCGGAGTTTGAGCCTTTAGAAGCAGCCGCCAGAGACAACATCCAGCGGGAAATCACCGACCTGAACGAACAGTTGAACCGAGCGAAGACTTCCTAGTGATATTAATTAAAGACGCGACCTGCACCAGCTGCACTCTACCCCGCGCTGCTACGTCACGTGGACACTGACAAGTAAAACCTGAAACAAAGCCATGTGGCCCTGCAGCTGCCGCTACCGGACGCGTCTGTGTGGGGCACGCTTCATTGATTGCGGCCGCGCCCGCCACGAATAACCGCAACAATACTGGCAGTGTGAGGCCTACAGTAGGTACTGGCTATAGCGGTGTTCACAAATTTAGCCGCTACCATTGGCAGTATTTGTGGATCGGTTTGTGTGTGTTCTGTTTAGCTATTGCCGCGCCCGCCACGACTTCTCAGTTTGTTGTCTATCGCTGCAGAGATATAACAAGACAGTTTTATAGCGATGATAGCTCAGTGATTAGCGTGGTCGGATCGCACGCCCAGAGGCGTAGGCTCAAACCCAAATAATGAGCTTGAGCGGCCAGTGAGAAAACGCTAGCATAGCGGTAGGATATGTTCTTCCAGTACTCGGCAGGCTATAGCCGCCATTCGAGAGTTGAAAGTGCTGAAGCGCCTAACGGTGTGTTCCGGCAGCCTCACTCAAAACCAGTTCACATTCAAGACTAGGTGTGTTAACCAGCAATAATATTATTTATCAAAAATCTAGATGCCCCATATAATCCAATATCATAAAAAGCAGCAATTTCAGCACGCCTAGCCGCGGTTTTATCTGGCCGCATGTAAGGCTGTTTTGTACATATTTTAATATCAGCTACTAGTTAGTTCCACTTTTGTCTATAAGTAACAGAACATAATATTGTAATAATAAAACACAAATCTTGAACAGGGGGGGGGGGGGGGGAAGCAAAATGCTTGAGCAAGTGCTCTTATAGTTGAAGTGTAAAATAGCGATGCTCATTATTATATTACTATACCATATTATGTGTGATTAAATATAAAGTTATAGATGTTGCGAGCGAATACTTACCTACTCTTTGTTGTGATTATGAGAACCATTGCAGCCGTACTATCGCCAAAGCTTTTTATCTTGTGAACGTAATCATCACAAAAATGCTTCTACATAGCCATGCATGTTAACAAAATGTGCTACGATTCCAGTGCTCGGGGCTAGCTAGCACAGATAGATAGCTAGTAAAATTAGTTTTAAAAGTGCTGTATCTATTTACATTAAAAAACAACAGCTAGGTACTGTTATAATACTGTTCAAAATACATATATGATTATGTAAACTAAACAGTTCGTCGGCTGAATAGTACCTACCTACCTTAACCTGCCAAGTGAAAATGATTTCGCATTCATAGCTTTTATTTCGCATTAATAGAATGTAAAAGGAGTTTACTAGTTTAGTAAATTATACTTAAATGTACCTACACACGTGAATTTGACAAAATATTACTTATTTTATTTCATACCTATCTTTTTAATGCACACTGTGCGACGCTGTGACTCCTGAGGATGAATATCTATCTAAAATATTTAAAAATAAAAATATACTACTAATAATATTATAAATGTGAAAGTTTAGATGTTTGTTACTCAATCACGCAAAAACGGCTGAACGGATTTGGATGAAATTTGGCTTTTGTTACTCACTTTTTTAGTTATATTAATTACTGAGACTAGATGGAGTGACGATATACAGCTGGCAGTGGCTGGAAGCGAAAAGCCGAAGATTGGGCTGAGTGGCGTGTTCTGGGTCGAGACCTACCTGTGTCCAGCAGTGAACTATGCTAGGTTGATGATAGTTTATATCTTACCTACATACAACATGTAAGATACTTTTTATCCCGGGAAAACGTTAGGTTCCTGTGGGATTACGAAAAACTAACTACAAGAATTGTCCACTTGAGATTTAGTAGGTTTTTTTTTTTTTTTAATGGTTGACAGGCTAGGTGTTTGACCACAGCTCACCTGATGTTAAGTGACTGTGTGGTCGATGATGGTAAAGCACACCTAGCCTGGAATGCAACTGGCTCTCAAGTGAGGCTGCCGGAACACAGCGTTAGATGCTTGGCGGCAGATAGATATTATACAGGTACGTATGTATGTATAAATACACGAGCAAGTATGTACATTAACAATGAACGAGTAAGTATATTAATTTCTTTTCTATAATGTTTAAGATCTCGGAAACGGCTCTTACGATTTTGATTAAATTTGCTCTTCGGGGCTTTTGGGGACAAAAGTTTTTTCTAATTAGCGCTCATCTCTGAGAACACGCGTTTTCCGAGTTTTACTTATACTCCGTGCAAAGTCGCCAGGTACTAATAATTAAATTAATAAAGTGACTCTACCATATAAACACTAGAAAAATATACATAAAAAAGAGTATCGTACATACATTTTTCACGTTCCCGCCAAAACATGATAAATAAAGCCAAACGTAAAAAAAGTTGAACATGCGTCTTGGCAGGAATACTGAAACGTCATTTCATCTTCATCTTTTTTGCTTTTGGTGTTAGTTTGTGTTGCACTTT
Source organism: Biston betularia (assembly GCA_905404145.2). Lineage (NCBI taxonomy): Eukaryota > Metazoa > Arthropoda > Insecta > Lepidoptera > Geometridae > Biston > Biston betularia. The sequence goes on along the minus strand of FR989887.1, from coordinate 9,627,988 downwards.
GGCCTTTGGCATTTGCTAATTGTAACTATATTGACATAATATTCTAGTTATATGGCGCTCCGTTGTATTTTTTTCCAAAACTTGTGTTTTGTTGAGTGTTTATGCATAAAAATGGTGGTATTCATAAAGTGCCGAATTACAAGCGCGTGTGTGGGGAAATGATAATAATATAATGTGGTGAAACATGACTTTTCATGTTGTTTCCAAAACTCCGTCGAAGCTTTATAGTAAAGTCACCACTACTTTACAAAAGCATGACTGGACTTGACTTACACAGACTGTACTTGACCTAGACTGGACTTTGACTATAACTTTAGCTACGAGGACACTTATTTAACTTTTGAAACTTGAAAATATATAAATACTTGACACTGGCAAATGCTAAAACGCGACGCCAAAACCAAAGAAAAAAAAAAGATATTAAAAATAAAAGCACAAAATTATAACACACCCAGTCCTAAATAAAAAATAATTAGGTATTTATGTTTTAATTTCTGGGTTACAAAAACAAAAAGCTTAAAGGCCCACGGAACAGAAATCAAGTTGTTTCCTATTCCGTATGAAAGTCAATCACCGAACAGCGGGGCACCACATTTTACAAATTCTTTGCGTATTGGCCTATTTTTCGAACATTTCACATATTACACCAATAATTTTATTATTTGTGGTATTATCTCAAGGTCCAAAAATGTTATCAATAAAATAAATAATCATTAAATTTGTAAGCCAATAGTATTAACATGAATCTAGATTTAGACTAGAAGTATTATTAAAATGGTGCCGGTTATTATTTGCGACAATAGTTTCGTTGAGATTACTGGAATATTTCAGCCCGAACCATTCGCGATTCTTTTGTACGGAAAAAAATTAGAAAATATGGCCTCCATCTTTCTTGTCGGGATTAATGTGATTTTTCATTGATTTTTTGACCTTAACTAGCAATTTCTCAGTTCCTTATAAAGATCACTCGACTTTTATAGTATTCATCGATTGTAATAAGCCAGTGACTGCAGCAGGTAAACAAACGGGCGCGGAGATTGGGTCAATGCAGTTCAATGACATCATTAGCATCGAAGATTTTCGCCGTGCAAGGAGAAAGGATCATCGGAGCGGTATGTGAGTAGAGGTTTCATTGTTCCGGGTGTTCGCAGGCGCGATGTCGTGGCGTCGCGACGAGCGTCCGTCCCGCTGGGGCGAGCAGGAGAGCCGCTGGAGCGAGGCGCGTCGTTCGCCCGTATGGGACATGCGACGCAGCGCCAGCCCCGACCGTCGCTCTCCGCAGCGGGACCGCCACCGTGACCGTGACCGCTACGACCGAGACCGGCGTGATGACCGCCATCGCCGTGACCGTTACGACCGCCGCGACCGCGACCGCCGCGATTCTCGTCGCTCACCTCGCGATGACGACGAGGACGTCCCTAGCGCTCCCTCCCCTCCCAAAATCAGCAGCTATTCTAGGTCCAGGTCGCGAAGCCGTTCGAGAAGTCGGGATCACGATATCAGGAGCAGAGATCGTGAACATGATGAAGACAAATATGACAAGTATGACAGAGATAGGGAGAATCAAGATGAAAACCAGATGATCAACGCTTCTCCAGGGGACTGGTTCTGTAAGTGTGGCCTCTATAACTTCAAACGTCGTCAAGTTTGCTACAGACGTAACTGCAACGGGAAAAGATCGGAAGGAATAGTCTACGGCGGTGAAAGTGATAGAAATATCAATGACACTTCAGGGATCACAAAAAGGCTCCTCTTTAGACGTTTAGATGCACTAACAACAGAGGAAAAAATTTTAGAGGTTATCAAAGAAAGGTGTTCGAAATCTGTCTTAGATTCTATTGCAGGGATAACTATTGGTAGGGAAACTTTGACAGGTGCCTCCAAGTGTCTTGCATACATAAACTTTAATTCAATTGCGGATTCTACTGCGGCACATACTGAGTTAATTAATTTACAGCCTTCATTAGTGATAGACTGCCGTGAAGTACTTGTTAGTTTCTATAATGAACCTAAAAAGCCCCAAAAACAGGTATCTGCTGAATATAATGCATATTATGCTCAAATGTCTCAGTACAATCAGGCACAGCAGAAGGCGATGTCCGAAGCAGATCGGGTCAATGCTGCTGCCGCTGTAGCTCAGTCAGCGATTGCTTCGGCTCAAGCTAGAAATCAGACCTGGACTCCAGTTTCTGTTACTCCATTTGTTAGTTCTGCGGCGCAAGTTACCCCTACTGTCTCTGCACCAACAGGTGACAGCAAAACAAAGTACAACCCCCCTGATATGACCACATTCATGTATGATGAAACTTCAGGGTACTACTATGATCCGTCGACAGGCTTGTACTATGATTACAAAACACTATACTTCTACAATAGTTCCACTGGTCAGTATATGTACTGGGATGCGAATACAAGCACTTATATAGCGGCAACACAGACTAACCAAAACACTGAACAGCCAAAACTGCCCAATCCACCTCAGCCAACAACAGAAAACACTATTGTGAAAGAACCAGAGGAAAAAAAGAAAAAGGATAAGGATGATAAAGTGAAAGTTGCCAAGAAGATTGCCAAAGACATGGAGAGGTGGGCGCGCACACTCAACCAAAAGAAAGAGCATGCTAGAAGCAATATTGTAATGGAACAGGTGCTAGATACATCCGCTAGCAAAGGATCGGCTGATATAGGGTTTACTGTATTAGGTGCAGGCCCATCTGTACCGTTACAGATTCATGTTAGAGAGATATCACCACCACCCACAGGAGATGACTTTCTTGTCAAGAAAGTAGCAGAAACACCACCAGTGGAAAACGATGACGGAATCATAGATTGGGCCAGACTGACCTGTCTACTTTGCAAACGTAAATTTCCTTCAGTTGACGTTCTGACTAAGCACAAAACACTTTCAGAGTTACATAAGCAAAACTTAGCCGAATTTAGAAAGAAAAACGAAGTGTTGCCGCAGGCGAATGGCTATAGAGACAGAGCTGCAGAGAGGCGGATGAAGTTTGGAGAAGACGAACTACCAATCAGAAAACGGTATGAACCTGCGGACCTACCACCTCCTGTATTGCATGCGCCACCTCCCAATGTGGTCGACACTATTGGTGGTAAAATGCTGCAAAAAATGGGCTGGTCAGAAGGCACAGGCTTAGGAAAGTCTGGTCAGGGACGAATAGCTCCAATAGAGGCCGAACAAAGGCAGAGTTTAGCAGGATTAGGGCAGAAGAGAGGCATCTACACACCTACCCCTGGAGAGACCTACCGAGACACTGTGAAGAAGCTCATGATAGCAAGATATAAGGAGGTTGTGGGAAGCGAAGATGGAAAATAGGTGGGTGCTTTATTCTATATTTTTCTGCTAACCCAATCTGTTTCCAGATTCTAAAGGATGAAGGTCAGTTTTGTGATATTTCTTGTCAAGGGTTTTGCCCAAGGCCGATGCAATATTTGGAGTCATTTTGATAGTGAGACTAAATTAATGATGCCTGTTCTGAGTGTTTATGTATAAAAATAGTGGTGTTTTATTCATACTTACATACGCGAGTGTGGGAATGTGATATAATGAGGTGAAACATGACTATTCGTGTCGCTTCCAAAACTCCATCAAAGCCGCCACTACTTTAACTAAAGCATGACTGAACTTGACTAGACTTGACCAGGACTGGACTTTGACTGTAACTATAGAGGTTAGACATGAATTGCAAAAACGGAACAGGCAGTATTAGGCTTTACAGTTTTAGCCTACCCGGCTAATTAAATTGAAAAAAAAAAACAGGACTAAGCAAGCTTTAAGGTTTTTATTCTGTTTGTAATGTTAACTTAGAATTTTTATTTATTTTTTCACTTCTCTAGTGAAAAAGTTTGTTATAATCAGAAATAATTATTCCTACTAAGTAAGTATACCCAAATAATTTCGTCATGAGAAAACATCAAGATTTGCAGAAGAAAATGTGTGTTCAGACGTGAAAGTATCGACCTGAGAACAAAGGTTGCGGCCCGCCATGTCGCACGAGACACTTTCTAATGTTTTGATTCTGGTTTCACTACAATAGATGTCGGTGTGGAAGTGTGCTGGGAGGCATCGCCCATGCAGCTGTGCTTACCATAGGTGAGTATAATAAAAACACCTCTACAAAATGTAACTATTTCCACATTTTTCCACAGAACAGGTAAAGTATAAGAAACAGAACTACTTACTTTACTCGGTGGTAGATCTCCTTAGCAGGAGGTCGTCTAGGTAGGTACCACCGCAGTACCAGTTACTCTGCCGCCAAGCAGTAGTGTGTAAACATTACTGTGTTCCGGTTTGAAGGGTACTGCAGCTAGCGAAATTACTGGGCTGTTGGGACTAACCATCGAAAGTCTCAAAGTAATGAGCGCCAAAGCAGCGATGCCCTGGACTTTGTTTCGTCACTCAAAATTCTGTGTATCGCTGCAATGGTCATGGACAGGCGTTATCTCTTACCATCAGGAGAGCGTCTAGTTCGTATCATTACTTTTAACATTAAAAAAAAAACATTACCGATGGGTAAACATGGGGTTGGATTGCTTTTCTTTACATATTTATGAAACGGGAGCCAACAACTGCAGTTGAAAACTCAACCCAACTACAGTTCGATAGATTTAGTTGAAACGTACTACCAGAATTACCTTCTGTTATAGCATAGTATATATGTTTTCTACTTTGCAGCACTTTCCCCATACAGCGTCCTTTCTCTTTACCAAACTTCCATAGCTACTGTTGTTGGTATTTGGCACTTCTGTGAAATTCTGCCACAGTCTAAAAACACAAACGAAAAAAAAAACGTTTGTTTGTTTGATTTTTGTTTGGATATTTTGAAGTCTACAATAGCAGTTAAAATCTATTCTGACAAGATTGTGACAGTGGAACTGTTTAAATTTTTATATCTCCTGAATGAATACCTGAGAACAGCATACAGGGAGCTTGGTAGGTCAGCCTAATGCCATCATACATAATCAGTTTTCTTATAGCTCCACAAACCTGATATTTTGCGGGTCACGCGGAATAGTAGTACTCGGCGGAAAGCAGCTGATTGTACTCGTCTATAAGTTAATTAAAATTACACTATGACGAGTATAATAAACTCCTCTCCGCTTAGTCTTTTCCGTTCCGCGAAACCCTCACCTAATGCGGTCGAACCAATTATAAAAGTTCATACATGCACACAAATTCGTAGCGATGATAGCTCAGTGGTTAACGCCGTCGGTTCACACACCGAAGGGAAGGGCGTGGGTACAAACCTCGACAATGAGCTTGAGCTGCCGGTTACGGAAAACATCATGAGGAAACCATAGCAGGGTATTTTCTAGTACTCTGCTAGCTACCACCCTCAACTAGAAAATAAACCGCCAAGCATTTAACGGTGTGTTCCGGAAGCCGCACTTGATAGTCGGTTTCATTCCAGGCTAGGTGTAGTTTACTATCTTCGACCACTCCACATCACCTAACGCTTGTCAAATAGAAAAAGAAATACAAAAAAAAAAGATTTTTTAAATTAATTATCCGGTTCCTCCTAGCTTTGATGTCAGTGTAAAAATTGTAAAAAAAAAACTGACTGTGTATGCATGTGCCCGTCAGTCCGAACTGACGCAGGCTTGTTGTTCAGATGAAGCCCAGTTGTTCAGGTTGGTGTAAAGCTCGGAGCAGAACAAAGCAGTGCCAAGTAATCAACGAAGTTACCATTTAGCTATTTTATTTAGCGCCCAGAACCAAGAAGACTCGGAAAAAACAAAAAGACTATCTTTTTGGACTGAAAACGTGATAGAACTGTGATAAAACTAGTGTTGTGCAGAAACGGGTTTTGTGACAAAATGATATCTTTCTGACAAATGTGATCATTTACGTTACAGAATCACGCGAGATGCCAGACTTCGTGCCAAAAGCTAGATTGTTAATGTGTATTGTATACTCATAGATTTAAGGGAGGCTTGGAGTTGTACAAAATAGTTTAAAATACAAAACTTGAGGGTAGATTAAACTAGGTATCTATGTGACTGAAGCAGATACTTGACTTTTCTGTTAAATTAATGGAATTCTACACAATAAACCGAATAGTCAAGAAAATATATCGTTGAGTTTAAAGTTAGTTCATTATAATTATTGTATATTGAAAAGATTTCTATTATTTATATAATTACGTAAATCGCGCAAGACCAGCCCTTAGTGGCGTCGACAAGCTGCAGGCGAGGAACAAAATATATTTATTTATAGATCGTTACAATGCAATGAAACTGTTAAGCTTTTAAAGATTATTACTTATTAAGGAGTAGTAGAGACATAGGGTTACGCGGAACAGGATATTAGGACTAACCCGAAAGGAGGAAAGTGTACTCGTCCTTATGTACAACTTTACAATTGAACCAACACTGGAATTGCGAAAAAAAATCACCTGTTCTATACATTTTGTTGGGATTTCATTGTTTCCAGGAAACTTGATTTTTCACGATTTCATGGCTGATACCATCTGGACGGTTGTCACAGTGATTAGTGCAATAATGCTGTTCCGCGTAACCCTGTACATAGATAATAGATTGTAATATTATGATTCCTGCCTTATAGATACACGTTTAAGATTGTCTATATCACTTATAATTATGAAACTTGCCTTCTATTATCATAATATTGTGATTAGCGCATATCGATCGCACTTCGTTGTCAATTTTAACACTATTTGTTTTTGCATAGATATTTGCAAAATTAGGTAGGAAGCGATTTCTAGTTTTTAATATTGATGTTTTTATTAATGAAAAATGGTTTTTGTGTAAACATGTTTTTAAGTTCACTGTCAAAGTGTTTTAATAATTAAATACCTACCGAGTGATTCGTAAACCTCACAGATATGAAGTCTGAAAAAAAAACAGCTGCTCCAACAATTTAATTGCATTCTGTCTCGTGTCAAAAGTATTAAAGTATTTTCAAAGGAACTGCTGTAAAATTTCATAACTTTTATCGGAATGATGACGCTTTCGGCTGATCATCCCCTTTCCGACGAATCCTGCACAGTTACCATTATTTTCACTGACAATTTCATCTTTAATTTGATTACAAATCCAGATGTATTATTTATATTTAGTTAACTGTAAATAAATAATTATTGTGTTTACTTATGATAGATTATTTAATTAGGTAGGTAATAACTTCGCTGCTCCATTATTATAGATTTTAAATTTTCTATTGAAAATTCCAATATAATTATTGTAAAGAGCTGTTGTTTTATTGAGACTGGTAAGTCCTTAGTCCACCACGCTAGCAAAGTGCGTTTTCTGATGTCAGCCCCGGTTCTAGAGGGGGGCAAACCTGGTACTGGTAACGCCAAAATCATAGTATAGGCTCATAATTTGTGCTTGATAAGAAAGCTTGTTTAGTTGTTTCACAAAGCGCCGAGCATCCAGCGCACTTTGTTCTATAGATTATTTCTTAATTTCGTGTTATCAATAAAATAATAATAGTTGTTCACACTACTGTTTGGCGGCAGAATATCTGTATCTATTTTTAATGCGTAAGTTATGTATTACCTTAATAAAATCATACTTAATTTTTTTACAATAAAAATATTTTATTGCCAAAGATAAATATTGAGTACAAAGAAGTATGTATGTGCCAATTACCATAAATATCGATCTAGGAGAGCGGATACAGTGGGTCACTATACAATTCGTTCGATTTCACCAAAGTTTAGCAAATGTGTGGATTGAATGGTCCAAGGTATGGATTTTTTAATACAATGATTGAATCGAGATGTCCCGATGTACTCTTAGGGGAACCCCTTCGGCTGTTGGCTGTTGGTTCGCCGCATAAGTTAGGGCACGTTTAGTGTGTATGGAGTATTGAAATTGAGAGCTGACTAAAATGACTGTTAAATAAGTAGATACCTATTTACGGTAGGTACCTAGGTACATTTTCTAGGATGTACCGTTAGGTATATACAGTGGATCCGTTATAGACAACTTGCGTTATTAGCTATGTTGAAAGTCAAATGTATAAAAAAGCAGTTTTCATTTACTCCCGCTAGGGCACTATCTCACATCCATACATTTTTCTATTGTACTTGTTTTGTACATCTCGCGAATTGCCATGCTAGTGTTGTTATAGTAGTGGTTTTGAGGCTTGTGGGATGTCTATTCATACATTTTATTGAAGGTGATAAATGTTTCGACTGTGCCGATATGTGAAACCCAGTAGGTACAAAGCAGAATGCGATGTTTAGCTGCCTCTGTAGGTGGAGTACCCGTAAGGGCTCAGCAGCAGCGGTATGTGATAATGCTCGTCTTCTTTCGTCTTGAAAACTACCTGGAAAGTAAGGAGGTTCTGTTGTGAGTTGTTTTTCATAAAGATCAGGTTTTATCTACATAATGTTTGACTCTGATTGTAAAATGTCATTGGCTGCCTACTTAACTAGCTGTACCGTTCTTGATGATACGTGCGTACCTAAATTTACCTACGTACGATAGAAACCGCAGAGCGCAATCACAGTTTATTATGTATGATGCTAACTGACTGTATGATCCAAAGATTGTGAACACCTATTAACTTAGAATGAGAAGTGGCTACCAAGTGAGGCGGGCGAAACAATGTAAGTAGATATGTAGGTAGGTACAAATAATTTTGAATACTTACCTAACTAGGTAGATTTATAGAAGAATAATCCGAGGCCAATAATTTATATATAGTCGACTTGTTAACCTTGAGCCGAGGTAATAAAACTGTGTAGGTAGTAACTTGGTAGAAATTTCGTTGATTCAATAAATAATTTAATTTTTAGTTTCTTATTGTGTTATAGGTATCCATTTGTATTCTTTCTGATTTTGCAGTTCTAGTGGTCACAATAAAGAGTTTCTATCTATTATAGGTGTAATAGATAGAAACTCTTCTATCTAATAAAGATACCTAATTCAACAAATATGAGGAAATTACCTGAAAATAATTGATAAACTTGGACATCAAAGAACTGTAACTACTCACCTCTATAGAAGGGTAAATCGTGTCTGTTTCGGTCCTTTTATAGTATTCTTCCACGTGAAAGACTAGCTTGTAAGTCCCTTCAGCCATGGACTCCTTCGTGAACGGAAAGTGTATTCTGCCGTCGCCATTAGTCGTGGTGTTATGCCATAGCGTCCATGAATTGTCACGTTTCTTGTGTAATTCTACAAACACGCCGGCCGCCGGTCTCCCCGTGGACGTGTCCAAGATGTGAGACGATAGGACTGAGCGCGACATGGTCGTAACGAATGTTAAAACACTAAATAACACAGTTAAATAAATTACTATTGTTCTAATATTCATAACTAGCTACTGCGCCGTCTCGTAAACAACTATAGGAACAATGTATTCAGCTGTTACAGGTCTGGCCGAGTCTACGGTCGGATAACTTGAGAGAACTCCGGTTACGAGGTCGTCAAAATATGATAATTTTATCTGAGAGTTGAGATAAACCAGTGATACAGTGCAATGTTTGCTTTTGCTGCGTCGGTAAACAGATAGATTTGTACATGTCAGAAAATGTTTTTTTTTTTATTTCGTAAGATGTCAGAAGTACCTACTATGTTTAAAACTAGATATAAGTATGCAAAAGTTATTTTCGTTTACGCTTCATTTAGCACATTCACAGTGAAGCGCCTGCCAATTTTCTATTAAAGATATGAGGTGTCAATTGGTTGCGTGAATATTTTCAGGCCTTTTCTGAAAAAATTTATATGTTTTAAAAATTACAACAACTAATGAATTTCTAAGTCAAAATGTGTCGGTAATCAAATACTACGACGAGAAAACACTCTTTTTATTGATAAATTCGTACTTATAGTGCGGTACAGATCGTAGTTAGCGCCAGACATAAGGGCTTCATTATTCCTAATCAATCGTTTCAGAATTCTCTTTAATGCTTTTTTTGTTGTAGCTTTTCTTGATGTACACGTCTGGGTGAAGCACGTCTCTCCGCGCAGCTTGTTCTAAAATGTTATCATCTACGATCACGTTCGGACCTGTTTTCATTATCTTTCCTTTCCAGCTGTCCGATTCGTAGGCAAACATGTTGAGGCTTGGTTCCCCATGCTTCATATAGTCAATCCTCCAGACCGGAGGGTCGGACGGGTCGCCTCTGTAGCTGAAATGTTTCCTGTTAATGTTGCCACTGTGTTCCTGAGGCGTCTCCACTGACATTGACAGCTTCTCGTCCGAATAAACGTGGAAATCTTTTTTGTCTCCCTTATCCTTGTATTTATGAGGGTAGAACTTCCTTATCTTCTTTCTTCCGTTAATTACGGCTGTTCTGGATTTGTTTCTCCTCTCTTGAGACCAATGATTCTTCTGCATTCCGTTCCTTTTTTGTTTCTTTCTCGTCTTTTTTTGCTTGAAGAAGCCCGTGTTGCTCACTTGGAGGAAGTTGGATAAATCTTCGCTGTTGATGACAGGGAATAATGTCAGTTGGTAGTTGGGGGCAGACGTCGTTTTTTCCAAAGTCATTTTCTTGTATTTCAGCTGCTGGATGGATTTTTCTATTAAATTTCGTAGCGTTTCGTCCTTTGTGATCAGTTTGCAGGGGACTGTGGGGAAGTTCTTGCAGAGTACTTTCTGCATTAGCGATACGACGTGAGCGGGATTCCCGTCGTCGTCCTGTCTTTCCTCGTTGGGAGGCGGAATATTTTCGAGTTTGTGTTCTCGCGGCTTGCTACTCTCTTTCCCTTGGAACTGAGAGACCATTTTGGTCATGAGAGCGTTGTTGCGCATAATCATAGGGTAGGCGGTGGCCACGAGCGCCGAGAGTAAGGCCAGGGTGAGCATCCTGACCATGGTGCTGATCTGGAACGAGATGTCACGAGGTTGTTAACCATATGCGAGTGATATTTTGGTAGACTTTGCTGTATAACTTGAAACTGTAATTGAATTCTCGGGATAAAAAGTAAGTAGGTACCTAGGTAGTAGGTAAGTAAATATATGTTCATCTAAAATATAAGCCACATACTTTTATTTCGTATTACACTTAAATCCGTTGAACATTGATCAAGTAACTAGGTAGGACATAGCCACACACAAACACACTAAAACTTTCGCATTTAGAACATTCTTGTGATTCATAATGTATGAGAAGTTCTTTCTAAAATGTAATTGGAGCAGAAATCAATTAAGTTTTTATTCTTGTTATGTCGTGGGACGTAGTTGTATCGAACAGTTAAAAGCTGTTACATAAGTGGACACGTGTGGTGTAGTGTAGGGACTCACGTTAGGTATTCCGTTGACAGGACTGAGCTAAGTTTCTGTTATTTCATGTTGCGTCTTGGAGAGCAGTTGGCGGACTGCCGCGCGGGAGAGGATGTTTGGCAACGAGTAGTTTAATGTTTGTAAACTTTTTTGAAAAATGTTTTGAGACCGCGTCCGATAGCCGATAGCGTGTTGTGGTTCGACGCAAACTGAAGAAAAAATTGGGTTCCTATAGGCTGAGTGAACAGCCCTGGTGTCCGAGTTAATTTGCCAAACGATGTCTTTAATCTTTTAAAGTATTGGGACAAAAGGTAGGTACGAGCATAACTTTATGCTGGTTTTCTTCAACGAGAACTCCCTTGATGACCACATTTGTATGTCTGGCAGAGGGCTTATCTCGAGGACGATGATCTCCACAGGATCGTGTCTCGAACTTTATCGTCGGCAACTCCCCTAAGACACGCTGCGAGCATTTCTTCTGCTTTCAATTCCTAATTGCTGCACTCTTGAGTTTCTATGAGCTTACATTTTTATTTGTAGCTATATAGGTACATAATTATATCTGTGGGTTTTCAATACAGATATGGCCGAGTTTCAAACGATGTCGTTCGTTTTCGTCATTTATTTCTGCAGAATCCTCTTAATCCTAAGGTTTGGAAGAGATTGCTTACCTATAGCAATAAAGCCGTTACTGGCTGTAGGTAGGTAGATACTAATTGTAAAGTTATTTAATTCTTTGTTTGTGTTATTGGTGGGAACAATAAAGGCATAATATGTTATTGTAGGTATGTTCTACGTCACGTTTTAGTCCTTAGAGCCTGCCTACGCAATGTTGCAGGTAAATCTAAGAAAAGGCTTTATATAAATTGCTTTTATTTAAAAATAGATTGTTATATATTTTGTCGGGAGAATTTATTTAAAAGAAGTGTTTCATGAAACGAAAAACTGATAAGAATTAGGTATATGTTAAGTTATGTCTGTCATGATACATGAATAATAATTATAATTTGAAGAACGCGCGCACCAACTTGGATAGCATAGCGCACGACGTACGTATTGCTCTTCACGTTTTCAAAGGTCCTCGTCAAGCCTGGACAACCTATAAAATTATAGGCGTAACGCTTAGATCCACCTTGACTACACGCTCCGGGGAGTTATCTGCAATAACGGTAGTTTTAGGAGCTGGTAATCTAAATATTAAACCGTGCTTAGATATTTGCAAAGCAAACCTACATTTTAAGTGCGAGTCATCTCAGGCTATGGAACAGTAGATTGCTGAAACTATTCTTTTGATAAACAGACGACTAGCTTCACAAGTGTGTGCCATTGTTATAGCTACAGGATCTCCCTCTTACATACAATACATAATTATATACAGCCCTGTTGGTCCAGTGGTAGAATGTCCGCTTCAAGAGCTGAAGGGCGTGGGTTCGATTCCCACCCAGGACAAACTTTGTGGTATAAACAAATGTATGTTCTGTGTCTGGGTGTACCTACTGTATCTATTATAAGTATGTATTTACAAAAAAAAGTATTTAAGTAATCTATCAGTTATCTGACTTCCATAGTAGGTACAAGCTTTGCTTAGTTTGGGGCCAGATGGCGCTGTGTGTAATGTCTTGTGATATTTATTTATAAAATAAAAATAAAAATAAATTTCGTAATTTAATAAAAAAAAAAAAATTATTTGTTTTGTGTAGTAGATTACCTTGTATATATTTTGTTATTTTTTATTCATTTTAAATAAGTATTCCGTTTCAATACGTATGTTACCAAGTATTACCTAGTACCAACTTGTGACTAAGTAAGTCTACCGACTTTTTTTTCCTTTGGTTTTGGCGTCGCATTTTGAGCATTTGCTAGTGTCAAGTGTTTTATAATATTTTTAAGTTTCATAAGTTAAATAAGTTGCCTCGTAGCTATAGTTATAGTTAAAGTTCAGTCATGGTCAAGTAAAGTCCATGTCAGTCAAGTCCGGTCATGCTTTAGTAAAGTAGTGGCGACTTTACTATAAAGCTTCGATGGAGTTTTGGAAGCAACACGAAAAGTCATGTTTCATCACATTATATCATTTTCCCACACTCGCGCATGTGATTCGGCACTTTATGAATAAAACACCACTATTTTTATGAAACACTCGAGAAAACACTAGTTTTGGAAAAAAATACACCGGGGCGACACAACTCTTTCCGCGTTCCCGCCAAAAAACAATGCACCTACTTACTATTCTTGCTAACATTTAGAACTATTTACCTTTATAAGACCCATTTTGTGATTCTATTTAGTGCTATCAATCAGCTAGTAGGTACAGTTGTTCAAGTGGTAATTCTGCTACTCGACGCTAGATGTCGCAGCTAGTTTTAAAAAGTAATACTTTTTAGGAACTAATTAAACATTAATTTATCAACAGACAGCAATTAAACTTTTTAGATATAATATGGCATAATAAAAGTTCTATGTATTGCTGCAGTGGTCAATGACATGTGTTATCTCATTTGTAATTAGGTCGGTAGGACGTACCTAGGCACAATCATACACTCGGATCGTATATTTCTTACTAAATATATATTTTTTTTTAATGTAAAAGTAAGGAGACAATCGAGGCGCTCTCCTAATGTTAAGAGATAACGCCTGTCCATGACCATTGCAGCGATACACAGAACTTTGAGTGACGAAACAAAGTCCAGGGCATCGCTGATTTGGCGCTCATTACTTTGAGACTTTCGATGGTTAGTCTCAACAGCCCAGTAATTTCGCTAGCTGCAGTACCCTTCAAACCAGAACACAGTAATGTTTGCACACTACTGCTTGGCGGTAAATAATCACGAGGCTCGCTCTGCTCCGTGATTGGAGTTGAATTTATAATGGTAGGTACCTACCTACCTATACTATCTGCCGAGCCGTCAGCTGATCACAGATTAATTATATGTCTATGGTGATTTGTGGTAAAAAAACTCTTGGCCATGAATGTCAGTCCTCCAGCCGACCCTGTGCATTTTCATCGTTGGTTGGTATATTGCCCGCTAGCACATTACTCTTTATAATTTATTACATCATGAAAGAGTTCTTGTAGAGTTATCGTGATTAAAATGGTATAATATTTACCCAAATTTTTCATTAAATTTTTGTATTAGGTAGCTACCTACCTACCTATGTATAGGTAAATAAGTACTTTTAGTAGTAGGTACCATTATTTCAGAAATCAGACTAATATTAAAAATTAAGTAGGTAGGTATATACGTACCTACCATAGCATAGTGGTAGGGTAGATAGTACCTACTCGGCTGGCTAGCTACCACCCTCAAGTTGAAAATCTGCCGCCAAGCATCTAACGGTGTGTTCCGGCAGCTTCATTTGAGAGTCATTCCCATTCCAGGCTAGGTGTGCTTTACCATCTTCGACCACACCATCACTTAACATCAGATGAGCTGTGGTCAAACACCTAGCTTGTCAACGATACAAATATCAATTCATTTGCAAAGCCAGGCAACAAAGACGAAAGATTAATTTACTAAACCACCGGTTTCACTTAGGTACGTTATGGATATTATATTTCTCCAAAACTATTTTCTGAAAATCACGGATTCAGAAGTCGTTTATCTATCCAAGCGCCGGTTCCTCGCCGGCCGCAGTCGGCCCTCGATCAAACTCACTCGCAGTGGGAAAAACGCACAAACGAATCGCTTGTTTTTGTCGGTCAGCGGAACTGGCCGCGGCGGCGTCGTGTGGACATGCCTTTCCCACCGATCCTGCGAGCACGGCCTGACAGGAATGTATTTTCAAACAAATAGGTATCATAGATTAAGGTAGGTGAGGGTAATAAGGCTTAATTTAAATAAAATAAAAAACATTCATCGGAATTAATAAATTTTAATGTTAGGCAAGTCTTAATATCAAATAAGTAGCCTACCTACCTACTATCAAACATAAACCAAACATGGCAAATTCTGCCGTAAAAAAAGCAAAATTAAATATACCTACACGCAGTATCGTAGTTAGCTATCCAAAGGCTATGCTACAATAAAAATGGCTTTATCTGAACTGGTTAGGTTTTACAAATAGGTACAAATCTTTTATTGATAACATCGAAGTTACAGGTAATTTTTCCATTCATGTTTAAAAATATCAATAACATATGATTTTACCTACCTACCTAAAATATTTTTACAGTAGGTACCTACTAACTAACATAACTTTTAAATAAGTTAAGTTGGCAACACTGTAAGTATACAGACAAGTCGTGTGTGGAATGTTGCTGCCACGTTTGGGTCGGTTCTGCCAAGTACCAAGTGCAAGCTCTTGATTCGGTAGAACGGCGTGCTGTTGGACTTATTGGTGATGAAAATTTGGTAGAAAAAATAACTTTTAAGCCTTTAACAGCGCCGGAAGGTAGCAAGCTGTCAATTTTCTACAGGACTAATTTCGGAGAATGTGCTACCGAGCTGTACGACCTTGTACGTCCATCCCCTTTTCACTACAGGACAAGTAGTGCGACGGCCCACTACCGCCCGTACTTACATAGTGGAAACTCTACATTTCTCATCCTTGTTTCCTGAGAGATATAATCTAGATCAGGTAAGAGTGAATAAGTCTGCGTGCTTCATCTTCGACCACATGGTCGCTTATACCGTCACGCGTGGTGGTGGTCAAACGCGGACTTTATCCGTATTTAAAAAAAACAGAAACTTTTTCCACCAAGCAGTAGTGGTGTATACATTACTCTGTTCCGGTTTGAAGGGTACTGCAGCTATCGAAATTACTGGACTGTTGACACTAACCATTGAAAGTCGCAAAGCAATGAGCGCCAAAGCAACGATGCCCTGACCTTTGTTGTGTTACTCAGTTCTGTGTATCGCTGCTACGTTATCTCTTACCATCAGGAGAGCGTATCGTTCTAATTACTTTTACGTAAAAAAGATGGTTGGTTGACGTCGCCGCATCCCGCGCGGCTGTCGCCGGCGACTCGTCGAGCTGCGGTCAGCGCGCTCGCTCGGCGCGCGGTGACAAATGTCGACGGCCGTTTGTTCCCCACTTCACGGCGAAAGGGTTACGTCGACAAAAACTGGGCTTTGGCGGCGCGCCGACTGAAAAATGGACGCTCAATGCCGGCGACGGCATGTTTTATTGGACGTTATTCTAAACTGGTTGGCTTCTCCAAACTTATCTACTACACGCGCAGGGCTGACGGGTGACTGCCCAGCTCATTCCAATTCCAACTCATTCCAGGCAACCAAGAATGGAACCTAAGTACACAAGTAAGTAAGCTGAGTTAGTTTAATTAGATAAACCTATAGATAATCCGTTTTAAATAATCGTAGGTACAATTATTGATTAGTACATAACTAGGGATAAATTTGAGTTAGGGTGTATAAAATATATGATTTGTTTTTATATTGCAATACCTACCAAGTTTAGGATGACCTGAGCCCATTGAAGAGGTCATTGTACCTACTTATAATTACGCGTATACGCGTAGGTTTAAAATCACAGAAAAAATAGAGTAGGTATACGAAGTGCGAGCACATAGGTACCTACAGAAGCGTCTACGTAACTGCATCAGGCATCAGGTGATTCCGTCTCAGGCGCGGCTTACCCTGCAGAGGAGGGTAAGTTCGTTCGCCGCATATCTAAAGCCTCCATGTATTTCCCGGCCCTCCCCCGCGCAGTAACGGCTAGTACGAGGCGGCAGTTTCCTGAAAAAGGCATAATGAAGTGCTCCCGCCTCCGACTGCTACAGTGTGCTCCGCCAATGGCGGCGCTCGATACAGTTGCGAGCGCGAGCCGCGCTGTGATTGGCCAGCTGGGATACTGTAGCACAGCCTGTATTTCTTTTGTTTTCATGTAAGGTTTAGGTAGCGAGCCCTCAACTGTTCGACCGATAGTTACTCCAACAGATAACCAAGCGACAAAGCAACGAACGATCCGGTTAGTTTTCAGATGGGTGACCGAGAGCCTCGGATTACTTTGTTTTGTGGACGAATGGCAAACAAGCGACGTGCCACCTGATGGTAAGTGTTCACCGCCGCCTATCGACACTTACAATACACGGAACATTGTCAGTGCGATGCTTTCGTTCAATTAAATTAAAAAAAAAAATCGTTAAAACACAGCGCCATCTGACCCCAAACTAAGCAAAGCTTGTACTATGGAAGTCAGGTACCTAACTGATAGAATACTTAATTGTCTGCAACATTTAACATCGACCATCCATTAGTATCACAGGTCTTATAAAGGCTGGCTGCATAGCTCATGGAAACTTACGGAAATATACAATACGGGGAACAAACAGCTATATCTAATTGTACAAAAAAAAAGGTTAAAAAAATTGGTTGTAATGGGGACTGCTGCCGACAAAAGCGAAATAAAACTTTGAAATAGACGTCCGCATGTCGGTGACGCGAACCCGTTAGATTCGCTCGCGCCAATAAATCTCTCAACGCGACTAAAGAAGTTTTCACTTCAAAACTGCGCTTATAAAAATTTTTACTTGGCGGTTGATTCATCTAGGTAGGTAGGTACCACCGCTGTACTTACCAGATATTCTGCCGCCAAGCAGTAGTGTGTACACACTGCTGTGTTCCGGTTTGAAGGTAGCGAACTGCAGCTAGTGAAATTACAGTGATGAGATTAACCATAGAACGTCTCAAAGTAATGAGTGTCAAACTAGCGATGCCCTGGAATTTGTTTTACAACAAAGTTTTGTGTATCGCTGCAATGGTCATGGGAATGCATTATCTCTTACCATCAGGAGAGCGTCTCGTTCGTCAAATTAGTTTTACATATCTTGTACCTACTACTTTTAGCGATGATGGCTCAGTGGTTAGCGCGGTAGGTTCGCATGCTGAAGGGCGTGGGTTCAAACCCCAACAATGAGCTTGAGTTGCCGGTGAAGGAAAACATCGTGAGAAAACTATAGCATGGAGGTAGGGTAGATACTCTGGTACTTGGTTGGCCAGCTACCCTCAAGTTGAAAATCTGCCGCCAAGCATCTAACGGTGTGTTCCGGCAGCCTCACTTGAGAGTCAGTTCCAGTCCAGGCTAGGTGTGCTTTACCATCTTCGACCACACCGTCACTTAACATCAGGTAAGCTGTGGTCAAAACAAGCCTGTCAACCAAAAAAAAAATCCGTGTTGGCCACGACAACATCGCTAATGCAGATGGCTATAGACGGCTGTGCGGTTACCATCACGCGAGTCAGTCGCTTGTTTGGCGCTCTTCCTGTAGAAAAGTGTCATAACTAAACCGGGGTTAGTAAAAGGTGCTCTACAAAACATCAAAATCCCATTAAAGTCACACAAGAGAACAACAGAACCCCGCGCCGTACGTATAGGTGCCTAGAGAAGTCGGAGTGCGCCGCGCGGGAGATACAGCGTGTCTTCGAATTACGCGCGTATGCCGCGTCTGTACCCTGTCTGCCAGACATAGCACGTAAGGTTGCCTAGTAGGTACTAATACTTTGCAACATGCCGCGGTCACAAGTTATTTTTCATTACTCCTACTCGGAAAGTAGATCTGGAGTTGCCTGAGCAGCGGGCTGAAAGTAATACTTTCTGCCCTACGGAGATTCACTTTCTACTGACAAATGACAAGTGTCAAATTATAAAAAAACTAGAAAGAAGAAAACTGAGTTTTGGCGGGAACGCGGGGAGAGTCGTGTCGCTGCGTTGTATTTTTTTCCAAAACTTGTGTTCTGACGAGTGTTTATGCATAAAAATGGTGGTGTTTTATTCATAAAGTGCCGAATTACAAGCGCGAGTGTGGGAAAATGATATAATGTGGTGAAACATGACTTTTCGTGTTGCTCCCAAAACTCCATCGAAGCTTTACAGTGAAGTCACCACTACTTTACTAAAGCATGACTGGACTTGACTGACACGGACTGTACTTGACCAAGACTGGACTTTGACTATAACTTTAGCAGCGAAGACACTTATTTGACTTTTGAAACTTGAAAATATATAAATACTTGACACTGGCAAATGCTAAAACGCGACGCCAAAAACAAAGGAAAGAAGAAAAATATCTGAAGAGCTGGCCGGCCGCAAAATAAATTTGGCAGGAAAGCAGCAACCCGATCTTCATTTCTTTTGTTGATTTATGTAAAATTCACAATTTTTTTCTTTAACTAATTCATGTTTTTGTATTTACTCTCCTAGTATTAGTAATGAAAAGCACAGTGTTTACCCCGGGTGAAAGACTTCTTTAGTCACTCAAACTATTGGCCAAACCCCGTCTCGTGACTAAATAAGTTACTTTCAGCCCTTAGGTAACAATGTACCTACATCGCAAATCTACACTAATACTTATTATAAAGAGAAAAGATTTGTATTTTTAAATTTTTGTAACGATAAAACTCAAAAACTACTGGACCGATTTCAAAAATTCTTTCACCGTTGGAAACCTACACTATCTCCGGATGATTTTGTACTTTTTATCCCTGTATTCCCACGGGAACGGGAACTACGCGGGCGAAACCGCGAGGCGTCCGCTAGTATACTTACTATAAACATATTCCTTGAACCGACTGTAATAGGTGTGAGAAGCGATACTTACCATAGCATACTTACAATAAATACCCATGCTATTTAAAGGATGGAGGTAGGGTATATACTTTAGAATACTCGGATGATTTACCTTCAAGTTAAAAACTATAGCTATAAGCACCTTTAGGTATATTCCTCTCAGTCAACAGTTTCATTCCAGGCCAAGTCTGCATACCATCTCTACTTAACATCAGGTGAGCTGTAGTCAAACACCTAACCTGACAAACAAGAAGCTTCCCAACGGTGAAAGAAATGTTCAAATCGGTCCAGTTTCGGAGCCAATTCAATACAAACAAACAATCAAATCTTTCCTCTTTATTTATAATAGTATAAATCTATAGATAGATTATGTAACATTTTGTGAGTTCGCACTCGTAGCAGTGCTACAGTGCTGCGTAGCAAGCCTCGTAGCAATCGTAGCAACATTCTGTTTGATTGGTTTTGAAACGACTCCAGTCCTCCGACAATTATGACCAAACTTGCAAACGACACAAATAATTATTTTAAGTGTTATAATAGTTAAAATTAGTGCGTTTTAACTCAAATTCTTTTAAATTTTGTTTGCAGCAGCGTTAGTGTATAAATTACACAGTGACTCTGTGGAAGCCACTTAGGTATCATGCATGGTTTGTTTGTAAAATTTTCTCTCGCGTTAACACTGATGTGTTAATTTTTTATAGAGAAAAGTTCCTACTCATCCTATGGTTGTTTGTTAATCACGCTAAAACGGCTGAACGGATTGGGATTAAATTTGGCACACATACCTAATAAGTATAGTTCATTACTTAGAACAACATATAGGATACTTTTTATTCCGGGAAAACGTTAGGTTCCTGAGAGATTATCAAAAAACTAACTACAGGCTGTATCCTTGACATGACATTTGGTATAAGTACCTAGATAGTTACTAAGATGTGTCTTACGGAACATTATTGCGGAATAAAAGGTACCTATGATTTATATTTATATATTTGTGTATTAAATTAACGTGGACAAAGTCACGGGCGCAAGCTAGTGTCGTAATATTAAATCTATTAGCGTCACTCACACACACTACACTTGAAAAAAATACAATTACCTGACGTTTCTTCGTAAACCAGTGACATTACGTTCTACAGCTGCTCCCCGGGCGCGGGGGGCGCGGGGGCGCGGGGGCGCGGGGCCGGGGGGAGGGTGGAACAGAACGATATTCAAATTGCGAACATTTCATTTTAACGCTTGCGAAGATATTTGCTCGCTCCCACGCCGAGTAGGGATGCCCTGTTTTTTTTATCGATGTACGAAATTTATGTCTAAAATATTTTAGATTACTAAAAGTAGGTAATACTTATAGGTACTTATTTTAGGACTTAGCTAACTTTCATTTCATTGAAATATAAGATACATATCATCATATAAGTATATAAGTATATTACATATAATACGTTTAAGTATAGACTTTTTTACACACGCCGAAGAACGTCGGTTTAACAGTGAGCTTTGTGCTGCCAGCGAAACAACCAGGAAAACATCGTGAGGAAACCATAACAGCATGGTGGTAGGGTACTTTGTAGTAGGTACTCGGCTGCCTATAGCTACCACACCCACGTTGGAAATTTGCCGCTAAGCATCTAACAGAGTGTTCCATTCCAAGTGAACACACCTAGTGTTCACCATTTTGGACTCCAAAATACATAATTCTATTTCAATGAGATAATATAGATACGTAAGTAGGAATGTTTCGTTAAAGGTCTGTAGTTAAATTTCAAATTCAAACATGCAAATTTTTTTTTTTCATTTACAGCTTAATGTTTATGAAGTAGGTAAGTACCTAGGTAGGTACTTACGTTTCATTAGATTCTGCAAGAAATGTAGCCTTAATGAAAAACATATTTTCAATTGAGCACAACAACAACATCAGATGAGCTGTGGTCAAGCACCTAGCCTGTCAACCTTAAAAAGAAAAGTTAGGCAGTTTCGATTTAATTATATCGATGTTTGTCCCCACCTCTAGAGCCCCTAAGTTGAGACGTTTGCGCAATGTGAACATTTCGCGTGTTGATCGCTCCGCTGCGGAATTCTCATTTACTACCCCCCGCCCCCCTCGTGCCCTTCCCACGCCTGCTCCCCCTCCCCGGCCCCTGCCCGCCTCACACCTGTATCTGTTAGTCTTTGGAGGTTTGAGGGTATTTTATTAATGTTATAGGTATAGCAGAACAAGACAAGGCTATGTCGAAACGAACTTTCGTACTAAAGTTAGCGTTTGCGTTGCTTTTTTAAATTTGATATGTCTGAAGCTTAAACATTAAGAAATTTAATTTTTAAGGTTTGACAGCCCTGTTGGCTCATTGGTAGTATATCTGCTTTAAGAGATGTAGGGCGTGGATTCTATAGCCAGCCAGAAATTTGATGAATGAAGCCATTTTGAGGTTTAATTTATTTGTTGCCTAGATAAGTGGGTACACTTACGTTATGATATTTTTTAAACAAACTTCAAACTATTTAAATTCCAGAGTATCTAATCCTTACAATGCAATCATATTTAAAAATCTGTATTAAAAAAACAAGTCATACTTACAGCTATATCTAGTCATGACGCCTTATCTACAATTCAAAATAATTTTAAGTAAAAAATTAAATATAAAATTAAACCTTTGTAAAATCTAATTTTGTCATAAAAATTAACATACATACTTAGGTATCTAGTAGATAGGTTACCTACCTAGGCTAGATCGACACCTACGTATTTTTATGTCAACGACGTTCTAACGAAGTTCCTCTCAAATTCTTCAAAGTGATTAGAATACCTACTGAACCTACTGATATCATACCTACTCTGTTCTCTGCGGTAGAGTAAAACTTACTTTCACGTTTAGCGACCGATCGGCTCACAAATATCTGCAATACTCAGATATAGGTACCTACATTAATAATTACCCCCCTCCCCCACCCGAGCGGCTCGAGCCACCCCCTCCCTCGCCTCTCATTGTAATTTAAATCGAATTCCCGGCGACAAGTAAATTGAAATATTTCAATTCGAATCCACCTTCCGTTCGCGAATTTAATTTGGAATTAAGTTAAAGATGGCGCCGGTTTTGTATCTTATTTTGAATTTGGAATTGCGATCTCGAGGTAGAGGGTAATTTGAATTTTGATTGGAACGCTGTGCTGGTGTATTTGACAAATTGTAAGCAACATGACGGTAGGTACATAACGTGTATTAAGAACATTTAGTATTCCAATAATAATAGATAATGTTCTCAACAATTGCATCAAATAACAATTTAAGTAGGTACTTAACACTAGTTGAACAATCAGCAGCCTTGTCGCTAAGAGCGATCTCTTTCAGACGAAATATTAGGTAGGTACCTATACCTTATTGGTTTTATTACTTATCTATTTATGTTGATAAATCCAACGTACCTACCTACTTAGATAGATAGTAAGTGCATCTATGCTATTTGTATAAAATCATGGCAGGGGTAGATTATCTTCCTATAAATACTTATTATGAAAAGGTTTAAATTTATTTTTATGTAAATATAAAATCAACATTTCCAAATAGTTATGTACACATAAACGTTTTATTCTGTCAAACTAAATAAATGTCATAGTCATAGGAATCAGCTCGTCGTGAGATAATACTAAAAGTGAGTCAAACCAAATAGATCCGACAGTAAATGGGCAACAGCCGCAATCGATAGTTAGAATCTCATTATGAACTGCTCTCCGACGAATAAACCAAACTGTCTAAACAATACAGAACAAAGCCAACACACAATAAACAATAAACAAACCGAGCGGAACACGCGATGCGAATAACAAATATAATTGTGTTTTTTGTGCTTCATTCAATAGCAGCTTTGTCCAGTAACACAAAAACGAGTTCTCAAAAAAGTCACCTTTATAAATTAAGTTTCAGCATCGGTTTCGACCAATCACAGCCCAGAGGCGGGGACTCGGGGCCTCCCGATTGGACCTCTCCATTCTCTCATCTGACAACATTTTATATAACCGGCTGATACAACATATACAGTTAACAGTGCGCGCGAGCGGGACGCAGCTATACAGCTGTAACACAGTGTGTCGTTTCGCACTCGTGCCGTCTCGCTCCGCAAACCGCCCCGGCAACTGTCGCTCCAAATTGAAGCAACAGTGTTGTTAAAATCTTCAAGCGGAACGCGTCGCCTTAACGCCGCGTCGGTTACATTTCGACGTTTCGGAATTTGAATTTTCGTTCGGGATTTGAAAGGATAATGCCAGTGTGAGAGTTTGCAAGTCGCCGGTTGCACAGTGGGTCTTGTGGCGGGATAATGGAGATGTCGCTGCCCAACGGCGTCGACGTGTCGCAGCTGGTGCAGCACCCGGTGCTGGCCGCGCTGCCGCCCTTCTTCCTGCGCGCCTCGGAAAGATATCAGGTATTCAAGTTAGTTAGTATTCCGTGGGAACAGTTTTAGTATCATGTACTTACTTAACAAGAATTATTGTTTATTATTAATATGTTTACGTTCGCATGTGGAGACGCGCGAGTGTTAAATGTTTCCATTTATTGTCTAGGATTGGTTACTAATAAAATTAACAAAACAGTTACAAGCTATGCTGACGTGCTTGCTAGACGAGGTCGCGTATGCGTTGTACCTATTCTACTCCGACTCCTTGAAGAAGGCCATCGGACGTGGCTGAAACTAGTCAGAGTACCTATCCAACGTAAACGTGAGCACATAATCCCGCATATCTGTTATTAAAAAAAAAACAAATTTGCACAAGAAAAAATTAAATAATAGGTTTTCAATTTTTTTTAATGTAGGTGGGTACTATCCTAGTTATAGGTATAGAATACAAAACAATAACAGGCTTTTATACAAAAGTTCGTCTGCAGCTAACCCTGGGTGTGGAGTCAGCATCAGGTCACGCTCACAATTTTCAAATTTCAACACCGCAGCATAAAAGTAGGTAGTTCTAATTCAGCTTGCAAGAGTTCACCTACACGAGCTAACAAACATCGCAAGTTAAATAAAAGTTTTTTTAACTGAATTTTTTCTTCATTATAAAATAATAAAAAATAAAACAAGTGACTAAATGGTTCGTCGCTTGTTTTGTTTTCCATCCGGTAGAGTTCGTGAAATGACATCCGACGGCCGTTATTTCTATTTTGAAAATGTAACTGACCCACATACATTCCTCTTACATGAGGTACGGTATTTACTTTTAATTTATAAATACGAAACTTCAACGAACCGCTAAGTGGAAGGAATTTTCTGCTCGACGGAGTGTTTTTCGATAGATTCAATTTGGATGCTTTCAAGTCGCGAGTGAATCGGTTTCCTCTAGGCAAGCGGGCTCCACCTTAGACCGCATCATCGCTTAACATCAAGCGAAATGGGGCTCAAACGCAAGCCTATTTGTAAAAAAAATATAGTGAAAATATTGTGCTAAATTCTAGAATTTCGAAAACAAAGGAAAGCACCTTATCATGAAAATTTTTAAAGCCAGTCACTTAGATTGCTATGAAGTTATCTAGTTTTTGCTGCCGCCAACCGTGTATACATTACTGTCTTCCGGTTTAAAGGGGGTTTTGGCTGCACTAGCAGTTAGAGAAGTTACAGGGCTGTTGAGACTAACCATCGAAAGTCGCAAAGTAATGAGTATCAAAGCAGCGACGCCCCGGACTTCGTTTAGCTACTCAAAGTGTTGTGTAGGTATTGCTGCAATCGTCACGGCCAGGCGTTATCTCTTACCATCACGAGAGCGTCTCGTTCGTCTCATTACTAAGTCTCTAAGTTCGTATCGGTTGAGTGGGCAGCCCTAGTGTCATATTGCGAGTAACTATTTCCTATAGAACCTAAAATTAAAATAGAAGTTTGTGTCATCAGTCACAGTATAGGGCGACATAAACTAATACTTTACCGTTGTAAGAAACTGAATAAAACGTAAAGATTTAGTAAGAACCTATCACAAAAGAGAAATATGAGGCCTCGCCGAAACTATCCTTTCTAACAAATGTAAATATAACTTTGTTGGAATGCCTAGTAGATATAAAAGAGTATCAAAGTAGCAGTGTCGAGTGTCGTTTCCTTTCTAATAATCAAATTATGGTATCACCACCGTAATTACCGTTGGGAATTACCATTACCATCACCGTGTTGTGGAGTTACAATTTACAATAGAGCGAAGTGTAATTGACACTCACGACTCGCGAGCTAGGGCGCGAAACAATAACTGTTTTTGTTGTTATTGTAGCAAAAAGTTTCATTGTGCGTTGTAATAAGGTTAGATTGAATAGGTTTGTTTGATGATGGTTTTATAAGAGTGTTGTTTATTATAGGAGCCTTAATAAAAATAGCATTGAAATTATCCGCGATTCGCTTTCACACATTGGATTAGCTAGGTAGGTACTTACTGGCCGTTACATGAATTCTATCGAAAATTTTCAGTAAATTTATTTGTGATTTTTTTTTGTTTATAACCGAAATTCACTTCGTAAGTATAAATAAACACTTTCAGTATTTTTTTGAGTTACCAGATATTTCGAAGTTAAAATCTTATTCGAACTAAGTACCTACCTACTTAGTGCAAACATTTCAAGCAGCTTGCGGCCCGCCATTGTTTTTAAATCTGTACTATTATAATGAGAAATGATTGTTTATTTTGTTTGTTATATTGAATAGGCTCTGAAACTACAAGACCGATTTAAAAAAACCTTTTACCGTTGGGAAACTACATCCTATCCCCGAGTGACATAGGCTACTTTTTATCCCTATATTCCCACGGGAACGGGAAGGACGCGGGTTAAAACGCGAGGCGTCCGCTAATTAATTACAAACATGAAAAATATTGTATAGATTCCAGATATTATTAAAATTGAATAGCCTAAGCATTTGTTTTTACACTTTCATCGATCCTTTTACAAATTTTAATATTAATAAGTAGCGATGATAGATTAGCGCGATCGATTCACACGCCGAGAGACGTCGGTTCAAACCCCAACACTAAGCTCGAGCTTCCGGTGAAGGAAAACATAATACGGTGGAAGGATACTTTTCAGTAGGTACTCAGCTGGCTGGCTACCACTCTCAAGTGAAAATCTGTTTCCATAAGCATCTAACATTGTGCTCCAACATTTGAGAGCCAGTTCTATTCCAGGCTAGGCGTATTTACCATCTTCGACCACACCGTCACTTAACATCAGATGAGCTACATATTATGAGATCACATAGCCTGTCAACCGTAAACAAATCTTGTTTTCGTGTAGTAGGTCAGTGGCCTTGTTTTTAGCGCAGTGGAAGCGTGCTGGGCCCATAACCTGTCGAAAGACAATGATTAAGATAAAACTATTTATTATAATACCTATTAATTAAAATAACAACAGCGCACGTTTTTTCACTTGACATTTGACACAATTTGACAGGCACGTGCAGTGTTGCCGTAAGCAGCGGCGTCCATACTTCCATCAATAAGTTTGCTAGATTTGGTAGTAACTGCATTTTGTTGTAGATAAGTTAAAGGTACTTATTTTTTTAAATGACGATGCTTATGTCCGTTTGTTGCAGCGCACACCGAAATGCGCGCGATGTCGAAACCACGGTGTGGTGTCCGCCCTCAAGGGCCACAAGCGCTACTGTCGGTGGCGGGACTGCGTCTGCGCCAAGTGCACGCTCATCGCCGAGCGACAACGCGTCATGGCGGCACAGGTCACCACGCTATAATCAACCTAATCTCATTGTGTTAACACTCAGAATTGTTTAAAAGATAATAGCGCCGACTGTAGAGAGCTGTATCTGCGCGAAATGCACGGTCACTGCCGAGCGATGCCGCGACATGGCGGCGTACTAACACGCCATAATGAGCTTTATTTCATTACTTTTAAACTCACAATTGCTTGAAAAATATTAACGATAGTATCGATTTTCGACGATTTGTTTTGGACTGCATGTAAAAGGATAATATACTCTATTTAGTTTCACTTCAACAAAAAGTTGGCAAAGTTTTTTAAAAATTGATTAACTTTCAAAATCTGTGTTGTTCAACTATTGCCCGTCTTGTCTCATTGCTGCGCCAAAGGTCTTTCTCGCTCCTTCCATATGACTCTATTATTTACTTGGTGGTTTATAAATTAAATTATACATGTTGAGAATAACCGTCTAATGTCCCAAAGTATTGAGCGCTAAAGAAGCGATGCATAAACTTTGTTTTACTACTCAAAGTTCTGCGTATCGCTGCAATGGTCATGGTCACGCGTTATCTCTAGCGTCTCGTTCGTCTCATTAGTTTTACATAAAAAATAATTACGAATACCTAGATACTATTGTAGGCCAATGCATATTAAAACCATAGTTTAAACCTTTTAACATCTTTCTGGTCGGACGTGGCAGTAGTGTGCCCTCCAGGATCCAGTCGGTAGTGGTTTCCGCGTATGACCAAAACTCTGTTCAATATTTTAACTATTCTACTTGTCTGTGGCAGCAGGTGGCGCTCCGGCGTCAGCAAGCCCAGGAGGAGAACGAGGCCCGGGAACTGAACCTGCTGTACGCCGGGCAGACCTCCGCCGCGTCGCACCACTACGGCGACATGTCCGACGACTCGCCCGGTGAGACATAGCTATAGAAACAATAAGCGTTTGTATATTTATGAGCTCGTCTGCCAATTAGATGGTTCGGCTTGTACTGAGTGAGCCATGGACCGGAATCCGTTTCGTTAGTAGGTACTTACCGTCGATGGGTTATCATAGAGACGCGAACCCCCATAATTTACGTAACTCGATGCGAGTAGCAGACGATGTCATAATTTTTTAGCTATAATTAGTTGTTTGTTTGCTGACAATTTGTCACTGCAAGACAAATGCCTTTAACTTTTCTCGTTCAACATCTCAGCTTGACAGCTTTTGTGGTCCTTTCGCTGCAGTGGGAGTCAAACTCGTCTAGCCATGTCTGAACTGGACATATCAGTGGTATTCCGAGAAAACGGTGCCACGGCCACAACGATATGCACTTCCAATGCAAAATACTCTTGCAATAAATCTCATTTAGCTACCTGCTCCAAATGACGGGGCTGTTGAGACTCACGATCGCTGTTTTAAAGTAAAGAGCATCAAAACAGCGATGACCTGAATTCTGTTTTTCTATTCAACGTTCGGTTACACGGGCTCTCTCTTACCATTAGGAGAGTGTTTTGTTCGTGTCATTACTTTTATACAACAAAAAATTTAACCTTATTTCAAAGACCAACATTTGAAAGCGCTTGTGCGAATTTAAACATATTTTGGCGTGAAGGGTTTAGATTTCTAGGGCATATAGTGTCTAATAGGATTTTGTCAAACCTAGTGGCTCGGTGATAAGTTTCCATAACAGAAAGACATCAAGCCAAGAATCGCCGAATGTCGACAGTTATACCTACCTACCTACGTATAAGCGTATAATATCTTTACATTTGCCTACATGAGGAAATATCTCAATTTCCGGCCGGAAGGAGCGGCCCTCTGACGAAGTAAGATCACTTTCTTGATTCCGTACTATACCCACATAGCTCGTCTGTCCGTACACGTCACATGGCACCTACATGTCGGTCGATCAAACTGAGACTGTTGCCAGTAGATACATTTTTCGGGTGTATGAGAATCATGATTTATCATTTTAAAAAGAGTTTATTTAACTTGAAATATTCGAAAACAGTTAAGTTGTTTGTTTCAAAATTCGCAAACCATTTTTTGACCACTTGCATGTTTCCGATTGAGCTGATGTAAAAAAAAATATATTCAAACACACAAAACAAATTACAATTAAAAAACTAGAGTAGAGGAAAGCTGGATCTAAGCGGGATTGCAACTCAGACCATGTGTGCAATATTGGTTTAGCGTTTGGCATAGGCGTTTGCGAGTTCGGTTCGGTTACTAAAGTACCATGAAGCTGGTCTGATGATGGAGCCGTGACACCCCGATGGGAAATGGTTGAATTCGGGCTAGTAGATATACTTAGTCATTGTGTGTACTTTCCACTGCACATGTTGACGAGCGTCCGAAGGTAGAGCCGGTTGTTTACTTAAATACACGTTTTTTTTTAAAAAACTCACTTTAAATGTTTTATCGCCCTTTGTGGTACCCCAGCTCGGGACAAGTTTTGCGTGAATTTTGTTCGAAGCGCGATGGAACATAGCGTATTTACTCGCACCATGATCAGACTGCTAGTGTTTTTAGTTTTCCGTTTTGATAGAATATTTTTCTAATAGATGGCCTTACTTATAAAGTTGCCTAGAAGTAAGGATTGTGTGTATGTCTCGAGCATCCATGCTCGCCATCGACGGCTCCTTCTTGCGGCGGCGGCGTGCGCCGGCGCTCTCTTCCCCCAGATATGGAGGAGGGCCATGGCTGGCACATGCGTCATACAAAAAAAAGCTACCTTTAGTTAACCAAAGCTTAAATTCTCGCTCGTGTGGAATATCATGCGTGGAAATGTTTTTTTTTTTATAATTGAATAGGTTCGCGCTTGACCACATCCTGCTTGACGCATCGATGCGGTCTAAGATGGAACACGCTTACCTAGAAGGAGCCTGCTTACTCTTGATTTGAAGACGCTCATATTGTACTTAGCCTAAATAGCCTTATAGCAAAGTTTATAAGTAAAGTCCTAATAGAATATCATAATATCTTTTTTAAAGTGTGCGGTTGATTCGTCCGCGACCGCGTTCAGGTTGTGTTTATGTCGAGACTAATTGCGACCGTGGACTCTGCAAAGACTTGTTGATGGCAGCTCTAACAGTTAAACGAGTGACTATTGTAAAAACATTTACCAGCCACGCGACACAACGAGAAAAAAAATCACAGTTTATCCGAAGAAAAGAACACTCCGCCTGGGTTGCCAATTAAAATCTAAACACAGTGGCGAAGTGTCGACACTCGTTAGCAGCCGCGCGGCGCGGCCGGGGCGAGGGGGGGGGCCTGTCGGGGATCGGATAAAAAAACACCAGACTCAACTTAGGAGTTGAATTGTTAGAATGATTTTTTTTATGGTTGACAAGCTAGGTGTTTGACCACAGCGGTGTGGTCGAGGACAGTAAAGCTCACCTAGCCTAGAATTGAACTGGCTCTCAAGCGAGGCTGGCCGGAACCGGTATCACCGGTACAGATACTTGGAGGCAGATTTTTAACTTGAGAGTAGTATATAGGTAGCTAGCGAGCCGAGTCTACCTATTAGAAAGTACCTTACCACTTTGCTGTTGTTTTCTCACGATGTTTTCCTTCATGGGCAGCTCGAGCTCAATGTTGGGGTTTGAACCCACGTCCTTTGTCGAGTGAACCGACCGCGCTAACCGCTTAGCTATTATCGCTAATAAATCGATTTAATTCGAGCCTCGCGGTCCCTATTACGATTGCTATTGTATTGTATATGTGCTCTTAAAAAAGTACGTTGTTAGCCAGAAATAATTGAAATGCTATATTTTTATAAGCAAGTTTAAAACAAAAACTAAAACCCGACTAAGTACAGTTTAAATAAAAAACCCGACTTCTTTCCACTTCGCCCAAACACGGCTCGGGTCATATTGTATGCATTACAAGTATAACGAAATTCCGGTGCCTAACTTCAATGAAAGTTTCATTAAAATCTGTTCAGCAGTTTGATTTTTGAATCCAAAATAACTAGAAATAACATGTCATCCAAGTAAACTAGGTAAATTGTGAATTTTGTTTTCCTGAGACTTTTCAATGCTATGTTCATTTTCATGGACTTTGCAGCTTAGATAGGCTCTTTATTGCGCACACCAGAAATAGTATGTACAGAAAGAAATAATCTTATTAGCTGGCGCCACAAGTAGCGGCCTTATCGCCAAAAGCGATCTCTTCCAGGCAACCAAGAATGCAAAACTGGCTACTGAGTTGTAGTGTGGGAGGTTAGTGTATAGGTAGGTTAGTGTTTTACTTGGTGGTAGATCTCCTTAGCAGGAGGTCGTCTAGGTAGGTAGGTATCACCGCAGTACCAGTTATTCTGCTGCCAAGCAGTAGTGTGTAAACATTACTGTGTTCCGGTTCGAAGGGTACTGCAGCGAAATTACTGGGCTGTTGAGACTAACCATCGAAAGTCTCAAAGTAATGAGCGTCAAAGCAGTAATGCCCTGGACTTTGTTTTGTTACTCAAAGTTCTGTGTATCGCTGCAATGGTCATGGGCAGGCGTTTTCTCTTACCATCAGGAGAGCGTCTCGTTCGTCTCATTACTTTTTACATTAAAAAAAAAAAAAAAAGGTGCACCTAGAAACGTTCTGGCTTTCTAATACGACGTAGGTTGGCGGATTCTATTTCTCGTAATATGATTGTGTTTCTCATCTGGAAGTTGACATGGTTTTGAGTACGCGCGCCCCTAGTTACAGTTAAACGTTAAAATGCCTCTAATGAATGTGTGAAGCCGAGCTATGCGAACTTGTAACTTGCAAACATCAATGGGAAAGCGTAGATTCGTATAATTCCGTTAGAAATGAAAACGCGTTTCTTACTTTTTGCGTTTAATGGCTGCTTTGGAAGGTAGCTCTTCGCCTTCGTCGACTTTCATTTGTGAAACATCAAAGTGTGAGCGTCTACTTCTTGCGAGCAACTCGAAACACTAACATATTATAGGAACCTAATAGTAAAAAAAAACTGTTGTTATTATTCAAAACATTAAAATTTCGTGGTTTATGCTACTAGTACCTAGGTACCATAGACAATAGTGCAAGTGCGTTTCATTACCGGTGCGTCGCCATTTTGAAGACAGATGACAGTTTGCTTGGTCATGTCAAAACGATACACGTTGTATAACCGCCATTATCGAAATCCTCTTGAAAATTAACAAATTTAATGCAAATCTCTTTGCATCTTTTTGCTGCTTATTTGCAAGATTTTACGAGGTTTTGAAATTAAGTGAGCCTTCATTGGCGCCTGTACCTACTAGTTAATACCTACGTAGTTACATTTTTTTTCAAAATGTTTTACAAGCTAGGTGTTTGATCACAGCTCACCTGTTGTTAAGTGAAGGTGTGTTCAAAGATGGTAAAGCACACCTAGCCTGGAATGGAACTGGTTGAATTTAAATAACAAATTTATTTTTTATACTTAATTTTTTTTTTGTGGTAGATCTCCTTAGCAGGTCGTCTAGGTTACCGCTGTAGCAGTACCAGATATTTTGCCGCCAAACAGTAGTGTGTAAACATAACTGTGTTCCGGTTTGAAGGGTACTGCATGCAGCGAAATTACTGGGCTGTTGACCATCGAAAGTCTCAAAGTAGATAGATAGATAGATAGAACTCTTTTTTGTGCACACCATGAACAGAAAAAAGTACAGAGAATAAAAGACCCTCATGAGCTAGCGCCACAACTGGCGGCCTCGTCTTTGCATATTGTGTAGTTTGATTCCATAATAGTCTAACACGATGAACAGTTTCTTTATATTTGCCATTCTGAGTCGACGATACCGGACTGCAAGACTGCGGGCTGTACCCAGCTGCGGGATAAGAAAGTCTGACGCGCTGTTCTTTAAACATGACTTAGACTCGGCTCGGACTAAGCGCTTCGATTCCACATTCTTCATACGCACAGCGAGGGTGTGGAACTCACTGCTGGAGACTGTCTGGCGTTTATCCCGCGAAGTGCAATTTGGGTGTCTTCAAATCTAGAGTAAACAGGTTTGTTTTCTAGGTAAGCGTGCTTCATCTTGGACTGCACCCTGCTTAACATCAGGCAGGGTGTGGTCAAACGCGAACCTATTCTGTTTAAAAAAAAAAGTCGACCTCTAGTCGAGTTTAACACGTGACCGCGGGGCTCACGCGGCCTCCGCAGCAGACTTGTGCAATGAATGCCACTGACGTGAATGAACCGCTGAAACTAGCTTTTGCGACGCAAGCGGAGGCTTTCATGCCCCGCCTCGACGGCCCTCCACACGGGGCCGCCGCGCCGCCGCGCCGCCGCCGTACAGCACCTACTACTGTAGGCGCCTTAATTAGAATTGCATTCAATTCGTATTTGTTACCTTGTTTGAAATGTTCGCGGCTTGTTTTAACAAGGTTTTTCACATTTTATTAGTCAAACACTTTTTTTTTTTTTTTTTAATGGTTGACAGGCTAGGTGTTTGACCACAGCTCACCTGATGTCAAGTGAAGGTGTGGCCGAAGATGGTAAAGCACACCTAGCCTGGAATGGAACTGGCTCTCAAGTGAGGCTGCCGGAACACACCGTTAGATGCTTGGTGGCAGATTTTCAATACTAACACTTTTGAATGATGTGATGTTTTAATCAAGTGTTGTTTAATAAGAAGTAGGCTTACGTTTGACCGCTATCTCACCTGATATTGAGTGACAAGGCGGTCTAAGATGGAGCACGCTTGCCTGAATGATACTCATTTACTCTCGAAGACACCCAGAGTATATCCATCGGGGAACACCCACTCAGGCAGCGCGTTCCACTGTCTAGCAGGCCGCACAATGAACGTGGAATCAATTCGTTTCGTTCGAGTTTTTGGAACGTCGACCACAAATGATGATGATAATGATTGATGACGCTTTTTTTAAATAGGCATGGGGAAATTCGAATGTAGTTCTGAAGCACACCCCTAAATCATAGTGAAAGTGGTATAACTCTCAAATAATTGAGTTTTTTACCACTTCTGCAGCCCCCTAGCCCTGGCCCGGGCCGTGGACATAACTGTCTTTCCAACGTCGAAAAGTGATACCTACAGCTAGAAAATGTCATTTTGTTTCATTTAGCGAGTGGACACACGGGCAGGTAATGTCAGGCAGTCACACCTCATTATTTATAACAGTCAGTTGCAAGTCAATTATAATAAATAAATAGATAAATATAAATGATAGACACATATTTCTAAATCCACAAAAAAGTCTAGTTTAATACAAAAATTGTATCTATAGTTTTCCTACACTTGCTTAGTATAAAAGATTTGGAAAAATTTACGTGTAGGCAAAACTGCGCGCTCAAGTACGTTTATGACATAAGGTTTAGCCTACCATATATGTGTAGGTACATAAGGGAAAACACGCTCACTCACACACACTCAAATACTGGATTAAAACATGTCTCTATTCCAAGAAACGCGCGTTAAAAGAAATGAGACCCGTTCAGTGTTATAGAATCTTTATAAGCCCATTAGTGTCGGCAGTAGTCGTCTCCGGGAAGAAGTACCCGGCGCGGGGCGGGGGCGCGGGGCGGGGGCGCGGGGCGCGGGGCGCGGGGGGCAACATGACAATATAATATCTTTATTTGCGGGATATGAGCCCGAGTCGGTCATAAAACGCCAACATTTCGCGCCTCGCATTCCGCCCGGGGTCTCCGGCTCTCCGGGGGAACAAGCTAAAGGAGACTCGAGATATTTATAACTTCTAAAGCTGCAGTGTCTAAAGCGGGACTCTATTACTAAGACTCCGCTGTCCGTCTGTCACCGGGCTGTATCTCACCGTGATAGTTAGACAGTTAACATTTTTACAGAATAAATTATGTATTTCTATCGCCATAAAAATTATAGGCTTGCGTTTGACCCCCATCTCACCAGATTTTAACCAAACGTAGCACGCTTGCCTAGGAGAAATCGATAGATAACTATACTATATTATCAAGATATATTGTTACTACCAACCGTTTTAAATTAACAAAATCGAAGAATCAACGCAACATACCATCATACCATCATATCACCAATGAGATCCAAACACTGTCTTTTGTGAGCAGTTTAAAACCGGCCCGCCGCCGCCGCGCGCCGGCTCCCGTGGCTTGAGCCGCGGCCGAGTTTCGCTACGATATTGCGGGACGCGCAGGCACGCGCGCGATATTGCGGTTACAGTATACTGCGTGCTATTGACAGCCCTGTTGGTTCATTGGTAGTGTGTCTGCTCCAAGAGCTGAAGGGCGTGGGTTCGATTCCCACTCAGGACTGACATTTGTGTGACTAACATCGATGTTTGTTCTGTGTCTGGGTGTACTGTATGTATTACAAGTATGTATTTACAAAAAAAATGTATTTAAGTATTCTATCAGTTATCTGACTTCCATAGCACAAGCTCTGCTTAGTTTGGGGTCAGATGGCGCTGTGTGTATAAAAAAAAAAAAAAGTATACTGCATCTCCGCACGGACCCCGCGCTCACCGGGGGGGTTAATGCGGGGGGGGGGGGCCGCATGCTTCCCGACCAGCATGTTATGTTATGTCACTTCTATATTTTATAATCTCTTGACAGATATTGACGTGAATGTTTTAGTAGCGATGATAACTCAGTGGTTAGCGCGGTAGGTTCGCATGCCGAAGGGCGTGGGTTCAAACCCCAACAATGAGCTTGAGCTGCCGGTGAAGGAAAACGTTGTGCAGGCAGCGGCAGCGCGGTCAGCATGCTGGCGGCACTGCCGCGCCTAGTGGCAGCGCGGTCAGCATGCTGGCGGCACTGCCGCGCCGAGTGGCAGCGCGGTCAGCATGCTGGCGGCACTGCCGCGCCGAGTGGCAGCGCGGTTAGCGCGGTTGGCAGTGATTACATGCGTTGGAAAGAATAAACGCCAGCATGAACAATATAACAGTGAGTAATGTAATTACACACTCGGCAAGCGATACCGAACACAATCGATAGCGCCGGCGCTCCGGAGCGCCGGAGCGCCGGAGCCCCGGACACCGGCCCCCGCCCGCGCCCCAGAATAGACAATAATCGGCGCCTTCGCTGCCGGCGGGGGTGAATTCAAGAGACTGTGTGTCGATTGTCCGCCGAGCCGAATGAAATCAATCTATCCGTCTTTAGTTTAGCCAAACAGTGATGTTTAACTCGACGGGTCGACATTACTTGGTAGTATAGATCTTCTCAGCAGGAGGTCGTCTAAGAAGGTATCAGCTAGCTGGCTCGCCTGCAGCGACATCACAGGGCTGTCGAGACTAGCCATCGAAAGTATGAGCGCCAAAGCAGCGATGCCCCAGACTTTGTTTTGCTACTCAAAATCCAACAAATCCCACGAATATTATAAATGTGAAAGTTTAGATTGATGGATGTATGTTTGTTACTTTTTCACGCTAAAACTACTGAACGGATTTGGATAAAATTTGGTACGGAGGTAGCTGAGACCCTGGATTAACACGTAGGCTAATTTTTATCCCGAAAATATGTAGCCGGTAACACCGCGGGGCTTAGCTAGTTCTGTATATTTCTGCAACCTTTCGACTCTACGTTTCTTATCCGTATACGGCCGAGGAATGGAACAAGGTTCCGGCTTCCTTGTTTTCTCAGAGATCTTTTCAAGGTCAGAGTGAACAGGTATCTTGTGAGCCTGCGTGCTATATCTTCGACCACATCGGGCGAGTTGATGGTGAAACGCGGGCTTAACCGTATTAAAAATATATGTCAGGCACGCGTTATCGCTTACCATTAGGAGAGCGTTTCGTTCATCTCATTAGTTTCACTTAAAAAACTTTAATAGATAAGTAATGTTCTTACTTGAGTCTAAGCACTGGGTGGAACCCTACTTGCTACCTTAGAAGGGCGAAACGGTGTACCTACTGCCTAACTTAGACTTGTTTGGGTGATGTGGAACGAAATCGTGACTTTTTATGGAAAAAATCTAGTTGTTGCTTTTGTTTATTAAAAGTAAAGTATTATTACGCTTTGTGATTCTATTTTCCTTGTTGTGGCGCTCGCGGCGTTACGTCACGAGCACTTGTCCCGCTTCGGCATTGTTGGAGCATTTGTCGCGTCACCCGATACAGCGACATGGGAGAGGCCCTCGTCGGATTCTGTCGTGTGTTTTTGGGGATAATTGCTATAAACAGGACAATTATTATTACTTGCATGCGTACAATGGAGGTTTGTAAACGTAGGATCAGTCATCGCTGTCTTATATAAATTACTTTTGTTTTTCATCTAAGTATT
Organism: Biston betularia; assembly: GCA_905404145.2. Lineage (NCBI taxonomy): Eukaryota > Metazoa > Arthropoda > Insecta > Lepidoptera > Geometridae > Biston > Biston betularia. The sequence goes on along the minus strand of FR989887.1, from coordinate 9,590,383 downwards.
AGTTTTGTTTAATGTTATTTACTGCGCTCCGCGGTGTTTCCCGCTACATGTTTTCAGGATAAAAAGTAGCCTATGTGTTAAACCAAGTTTTCAGCTACCTCCGTACCAAATTTCATCCAAATCCGTTCAGTAGTCTTTGCGTGAAAGAGTAACAAACATGCATCCAAACTTTCGCATTGCGTGCTCCACCGTAGACCGCATCTTCGCTTTACATCAGGCGAGTTGGCGGTCAAACGCAAGCCGATAAGTTTTAAAAAAAAATTAGTGAGAAAATCTATCACAACAGAAAGAGAAAGGAAAATCGCGATCAAAACTCAAATGTCACAGCTAATCAAGAATCCATCCATCCAAACTTTCACATAATTTATACTAGGTATTAGTGGGACATTACACACAGAGCCATCTACCCCAAATCAAGCATACTTTGTACTATGGGAACTTTGTAAATGATAAGCAGTTATTTTTAAAGTAATGGAGACAAAAAAACTCAAATTTTATTTGACTCGGCAACAGTTCTTGAAACCAATAAATAGTGTACGCATTGTTGTAAGCCAACAATGCGACGCAAGAACTCGATATCTTGATAATAATTCGATTACGGGAAACGAGTGAAGCTCTAATTGAGCGGAATTAATCTTATTGTGTTGCAAACATGTGGTTTGGGGAAACATTTTTTAAATTAAGCGTAGATGCACAGGAATAACAGTTTTTTTTTCTGTATTTTGGCTTGTAACACACGGTTTTTGTTTTCCTTTGTTGATTATAAGTGTAAGACTAGATTAAGGTAAAGTACCTTTTATAGATGACAGGCTAGGTATTTGACTACAGCGGACCAGCTGCTAAATAATGGCAATGTGACTTAATTTAAAAAAAAAATCGTTTATACGCTTCTTGATTTATGTAATAATTATGTAAGTATATCTACTTTTAATAATCATTTTAATTAAAACACAAAACTACTTTTAATTAAAAGTAGGTACTAAGTAATTAGTAGTAGTATTAGTTTAGTTTGTTCTTATTTTGTTGGCATTTTAAAATGAAATTTCAATGTTTAGGTTGTGCCAAACGGAATGGATTGTTCCGCCAGCCTCACTTGAGAGCCATTCCAGGCTAGGTGTGCTTTGCCATTTTCGACCACATTTTCATTTAAAATCAAACACCTAGCGTGACCACCATTAAAAAAAATACTACCAAACCTTTTTTGTTTGTTTTTGAAACCAACTATTTTTTAATTTAGTAAAATCATAACCCAAATAGTAATTTTCCGATGTTTGCAAATGTTATCATGAGCCACTCGAGCGCGTACTCAACCTTCCCCTTTCTATCATTACAAAGTCGCTATCTCCATCCCTTTCACACGAATCCGATACCTTTTATATTTGAAGCATCGCTTAGTGGATATCGCCGTCTCGTTTCGTTGCGCCAGCAAGAGGTATTGCTATTTCGTGTCCACTTGAGGTCAGTGGATGCAACGTGAATTTTCATTGTATACAGCGGTAACCGGCATAATGAGAGCGGATTTCAATTTGTTGAAGGGTTGCTTTTGAACCGGTCTCACCGGATATTTTCCGGGCGCTTTTTCTCTCTAGTGCAGAGATAACTTCACACAAAAACCGCTGGATGTTAAATTTTTATACAACTTTGTTCAGTTCTCTCAGTTTGTATGCGAGAGAAAGATACTTACTTTAAAAAAATGTAAAACTAGAAATTACCTATATAAGTACTTAGTGAGCCGAACGAGATGGTGACAGATACACAGAAATATACAGAACTAGCTGCGCCTCGCGGTGTTACCGGCTACATATTTTTGGGATAAAAAGTAGCCTATGTGTCAATCGAGGGTCTCAGCTACCTCTATACCAAATTTCATCCAAATCTGTTCATTAGTTTTTGCGTAAAAAAGTAACAATTATCCATCCATCCAACCAAACTTACACATTTATAATATCTATTAGTAGGATTTTGAGTAACAAAACAAAGTCCAGGGCAACGCTGCTTTAGCGCTCAATACATTGCGACTTTCGAATATTAGTATTAAAAACCCTGTAATTTCGCTGCAGTAGGTAGGTACCCTTCAAACCGGAACATAGAATTGCTTACACACTACTGCTTGGCGGCAGAATATTAGATATATAGGCAGAATAATGCGGTGGTAGTACCTAGCTAGACGACCTATATACTAAGGAGATCCACAAGTACCTGTACAAGTACCTACTACCTACTTACAATCAGTTATCTGGTTCCCATAATACAAGTTCAGCTTAATTTGGAACTAGACGGCGCTGTAAATCTATTATAATATTTTTTTAATAATTTGTAGGTACTATTTTTTACACGAGTGCACAAAAAAGGTTTAATGTTTTCAAGGTTCATACCTACCTACCTATATGAGTTTCTTTATTTCGCCATAACTTGTAAATGTCTGAACAGGTTTGGATGTATGGGTGTCGTTAGAATCCTTACACCATCCACAGTTATTCGAAAAACACAAACATGACAGATCGATACTAAATCAAGATGACGTAAGTGCGTCGTAAGTGGAAACTCGAATAAGTAAAAAAATCTATTCATATCTCACACAAAACTCTTCACAATATCCAAAGCAAACCCAATTTGCTCAGCAAAACAAATCAATAGAATTACCTTGTTAAAAAGTTGCATAATGGGTGCTTACCTCAGCTCTGCTTCGACTGACCAGTTGAAACCAATCGAGAAAACAACCTCTTTGGAATCTGTTAAAACGAGTGCCCATCTATCTCACATACCGTGCAATATTCAACCTTATTTCTACGGCTTAAAATTCAATTCCTTTCAATTCTGTGTCCACTTTTTGGTGATCTTTAAAAGATAAAAATGTGAGTGAATTTGAAGCTTAATTGCTAGTGTTTAGAGTTGATGTCTGTGTGCGTTTGTCAGTTTAGTTGGAGAGCCCTAGAAGCAGTGTTAGGGGTTAGGGTAATGGTTCACTAATCGGCAGGCGCGGAGGGTTCTGTCTGCGTTTGATATGTTTGGTTTCGAGTTAAAGATGCTGGATGAGTTATCGATTTAATTTATTTAGACATTTCATAATAAAGGGGTAAACCCGAAATGGGTTAATATCAGTTCAGATGCAAGCATTGTTCAAGCATTTCCGATTAGCCCTGTTATAAACTATTCCAAGGCGACTCAATTCTCTTTTTATATTTTTGTAAAAAATATTTTTAAATTTATTAAAAGTCTTATAAATCGCAGTAGCTTAATAAATTGACATAAAACAAATCACAGACAATAATTTTATTAATTTTGACATTCTTTTTTTATGGTTGACAGGATGTTGAACCACAAGTCACCTGATGTTGAGTGACGGTGTGGTCGAAGATGGTAAAGCTCTGGAATGGAACTGGCTCTCATGTGAGGCTACCGGAACACCGTTAGACGCTTGGCGGCAGATTTTCAACTCTCGTGTGGTAGCTAGCCAGCAGAGTACCAGAAAGTACCCTACCACCATGCTATGGTTTCCTCGCGATGTTTTCCTGCACCGGCAGCTCAAGCTCATTGTTGAGACATAATTAATAAAATAAATAAATAATGATAAATATCGTAGGACTATACACACAGCGCCATCTGGCCCCAAACTAAGCAGAGCTTGTGTGATGGAAGTCAGATAACTGATAGAATACATAAATACTTTTTTTTTAAATATATCCCTGTAATGTGACAACAATACACCCTGTACAATTTGGACGTTTTTAAGGCGAATAGATTTCTTCTAGATCAGCGTACTCCATCCTCGGCCACACCGTCGCATTGCATTAGGCGAGTTGGTGGCCAAACGTACAAAAAAGTCGCTGCAGTGCCCTTTAAACCAGAACACAGTAATGTTTACACACTACTGCTTGGCGGAAGCACATCTGGTAGGTACTGCGGTGGCACCTACTTAGACGACCTCCTGCTAAGGAGGTCTACAACCAAGCGTCTTGTTTTGGTTTGATGAAAAAAATGTTATGTAGGTAGTTATTTATTATTATAAGTGTAGTGATGTACTAGTTGTGGTGCTTCCATTGTATCGATACCTCGTGTTTTTATTTTCCCTTTTTATTTGCGAGTCGAGTGAAACTGATACACGGCGTCACGATTGATTTATATTTGCCAGTCGGTGATAGTGAGGGGGCGATGTTGTGTTGAACAGTCTTGAACAAACATTTGGGTTAAATACATATTACGACTTTTAATAATTGTTGGACATTTTAATATTATCTAGGTAAGAACACTGTAAGGTATGACAACAATTTTTTTTCATTATTACTCAAATAATTTCCTTTCAATAATAAATGTCGTAGGACATTACACACAGCGCCATCTGACCCCAAACTAAGCAAAGCTTGTGCTATGGAAGTCAGATAACTGATAGAAAACTTAAATACTTTTTTTTTGTAAATACATACTTATAATACATACAGTACACCCAGACACAGAACTAATATCTGTTTATATCACAAAATGCTTGTCTTGGGTGGGAATCGAACCCCCGCCCTTCAGCTCTTGGAGCAGACATACTATACCAATGAACCAACAGGGCTGTCAAATGCATAATTATATAGGTAGATACATATAATGTAAATAGTTTTACTCTTTGCCGGAGTCTGTGTTTCCCAAAAGTACCTACCTACAATAGGTATGAGTGTCTTTAAATTAAGAGTAAATAGGTTCCTTATAGGTAAGTGTGTTCCATCCTAGACCGCATCGTTGCTTAACATCAGGCAGGGCCAGATGGCGCTGTGTGTAATGTCCTACGATATTTATTTATTAATATGTATGTGAGTGTGTGTATTTGTGTCGAGTACAACATTTCGCATCCCTAGGCCGCGTGATTCCGCGCGAGTAACGCAATATCAACAGTTTGTCGGCTTCTTAAGTTGATTTTTTATTAAATTTTCCGCGAGAGTCGTCCCGGTTCGTTTTTATGCCCGCGTTGCTACTCTGGCCCTGATTAAACGGTGTCGGGTGCACAAGTGTTGTTTTATTGGCGAAGAAGTCTTATGTGAGAATATTGCTTGTTTTGTAACTTTATACGACGGCGCGAGTACACAAACATGCCGCGCAAATAGCAGCGCTGTAATCTGAATTAATGTCTACGAGTTTAAAATTCAAATAAAAATAGTTTTTGTTATACAAAAGTGCAAAGTTGCTTTTTAACCGCGTGTTTAATTTTCATGACCGAGCGAAGCGAAGCGAAGGATTCTAAAATTAGAATCCTGAGTGTTAGCGAGGGAATCAAAAGAGCACGAGGGGAAAAATCTTTGCACTCGAGTGCAACACGTAACTTTTCATCCCACCTCAGCGAGGAAATGACTAAATGCAAAAAAATCTTTTACAATCACAAGATACTTTTATTTCAGTTTAGGTATTAACTACTACATTAACAATATGACGTGAAAAGAAAATTGCGCGCGTAATGCAAATTAAAAAAAACGTACACCAAGGAGATTCCGAGTCTGAGTTTTTAACAAATTAAAAAAAGTTAAATTCGGCACCATGGAGGTAGAAGAGGTTTAATGATGTTTTAAATTCACAAACTTAGTGCACGCGATGTTCTAAATTCAAATTTACTTTATCCTCTAGCGGATAAAAGCGACTTTTACACTCAGATATCGAAGAGCAAAAATACTCTTTCCGAGATGGGGGGATGAAACTAATATTTTATTCTAAGCTGTGTAAGTACTTATTACAAATAGCTGTAATCAACAGCTACCCTTTTGTCATATATAGGTACCTACAGTATTTAATAATGATATTTACAATATCATTCCAATAGTTACATTCGGCCAAAATACTTATTTTGTTTATTTAATAAATGCCATTATAAATTGTTAATGTCATGGTAAATTTTATATGTCATAGTAACTTTTCTTTGGTTCTGGCGTCGGTCGTGCTTTGTATTAGTGTTGCCCAAATTCAGTCTTGGTCTTGCAGTCTTGGTCTTGTTCTTGCGTTTTTGCAAGACCAAGACCAAGAACAAGACCGCGTATTTTTAGCAAGACCAAGACCAAGACTGACCGTGCAAGACTTGAGCAAGAACAAGACTAAGCCTGCAAGACTCTTGCGTCTTGCAGCTAGGACTTAGCGCTATTTCACGGAGTAGTTAGGTGTAACAGTTCGGTGTATAGGTACGCTTAGGAATTCTATGAGACGCAAAAAACTGTATCAAAGAATATGAAAAACTGGACCTATGCGCATTACGACTAATACCATAAACATACCTACATAGCGAATAAAAAAATATCCATTAAAATCAAACTGAGTGCATGCATAGTTATGTTTTAACCATCGGCACTTTGATAATGCGGCATCAAAGGTTTTGTACTTACTTCTCAAAGAAATTTGCCGCTTTTCGGAAGTACATGGTTATGATACACGCGCCGGCGGCTTCTTTTGAAATCATATACAACAATCGTTGCCGCCACGCCGAAATCACAACATTTGACACTATTTGATTGCCGCCACAGGGCGTAGGTATACTCATGCAAAATAATTTCGAATTTTAAGAGTACCTACAGGTGTTCCAAAGAATAAATAAGTTTCAGAGTGCTTAGAATGAAAATGAATACATTATACTGATCACGCAAGTAGTATTATGATAGGAAAAAATGTTAAGGATAGGTAGTAGATGTCATAATAATTTATTCTAGTAAGTATATATTATAATATTGATTATATGGTTTTAAACTAATTACTTAGGTACTATTATTGTACATTTAGTCATTATATTTCTTAAGTTTTTACAAGAAAAAATAGCAAAAAAGTGTTCAAATATCACCCGTTTGATAAATATTGTAGCCACTTTTAAATATACTTGAAACGTGTAAAAAAATTCTACAAAACTAATAAAATAAAATAATATAAAAAGCGTAGGTACTTACCTACTAATAAAATAAAAAGCCTGCGATAAGAGTTTTGTATTGCTTACCAGCCCGAATATCTCTGAGAGAGATGATGAGAGTAAGTATTTACTAGCAGTGCCCGCGACTTCGTCCACGAGGAATAGTAACTTTGGAGGTATAGTGACGTTCAGGATTTATTTATTTATTTTAAAACTTCTGTCATCAAACATACAAACAAACTCTTCAGCTTTATAATATTAGTATAGATAAGTATAGATGTACGCCAAAACATTCACTTATATGTAAAGAATAGTGATTGGCACTAATTCTTTACATATATTTTATTCACGCGTCGCGTCTGTACAAGTAGGTAATAATCTGTGTTTGTACGCCGCACGCGGCATCGTTTGATTTGCGGCGGCATCCTTTTAATAGAGCCGGCACGTGGCGAGGCGGCGCGGTAGAAAGCAAGGAAACGTACTATAAAATCTCTTTCTAGACAGATATTGTTCTTTAAAATACAGTCAAGTTATTGTAATTAATTTGTTTTTTACATGTTTTACAAATGTAAGCTTATAAATCATAAATGTTTATTAATAAACAGTTACTTCCATGGAAAACGACATATAGGTCAGTTGATTTTTCGAATTTCTTATCAAATCCTCAGTTATTTATTAATCTGCTTGATCTTTACTATGGCTATGTTAATTCAAGCTCACAATGTTTCAATTCTAATACGTTTTTCTAAGATTTAAAGTAAACTTTAATAAATAGTAATAGACTAATAGGTAATTGCAAGACTTGCAAGACTCTTGCTGCAAGACCAAGACCAAGACCAAGACTGGGAGCGCAAGACCAAGACCAAGACCAAGACCAGGTGTATTGGCGCAAGACCAAGACCAAGACTGGCTAAGTCTCGTCTTGTTCTTGCATTTGGGCAACACTACTTTGTATATTTGCTAGCGTTTTGTGTCATTTTGTGTTTCTGCCGTTATTTGTTGTTTTTTTTAATATTTTTTTTTTGTATTTAAGTTTAATTTTATTTGGATTACCTACAAACTTTGTCTATGCGGTGGTCCAGAGACAAGTTCTTTCCATACGCTTATGTGGTGAATGGTACCTACTAAAGTTCTCTTCAGTAGTATAACTAGAAATTATTAAAAAAAATCCACGTCTAAAAATATTTATTGCACCTGAACTGCCACTTTGACATTGACATAAAATGCCATATCTTCGTTTACAATTCCTTGAGTAAATATCCCTGGTATAGGATGTAGTTAGTTCTTGCAGCGTGCCTGTCAATAGCTTGTTTTGTCAAGTAGGTAGAGTTGAGGCTGTCACGGGTACATTGTTATCGCCCTCGTTAGATAATGTGTAATTACCCGCCCCGCGGGCTCCGGTCACTACCGACGTGTCGCGCAGCGCGGGGGAATGCTTCGTAGCCTCCCGAATACAATCAAACATAGCAGACTTGTGATTCAGAATAGATTCAGTTGAAGTATTTCGTCAGTTCGGCAACCGACAACCGTGGATGCCCTGGTGACGATATACATATAGGCACCTAATTACATAAGTCTGTTCTGCCGTCATAAGGGGAAAAACGTATCAGTCTTAGTAAAGATAAAGATGTATTTATTTGCATAAACATGAGAGAGAGAGTGTGAAATTCAAATTACTTAATTTAATGTCAAAATAATAATAGGAAATTTAAACGATGTCAAAGTAATAATAGTATTCATAAATAATAATTAGAATGGATGTCAATATCATAAATGGTGGTGGTTGGTTCTAGATTTATTTTGCAGGAAGTCGTCTAGGTAGGTACCACCGCAGTATCAGATATTCTGCCGCCAAGCAGTAGTTTGTTAAGATTACTGTATTTCAGTTTGAAGGGTACTGCAGCTAGCGAAATTACAGCTCTGTCGAGACTAACCATCGAAAATCTCAAAGTAATGAGCGCCAACGCAGCGATGCCCTGGACTTTGTTTAGTGACTCAAACTTCTGTGTATCGCTGCAATGGTCATGATCACGCGTTATCTCTTAGAGGTGGGCGTGACGTTCGACTCATTAAGTACTTTTGCAAAATAAACAATACATTATTATCTTCTGTTGAGCAGTCGTGTAAAATAAGTCTAGGACAAGTCTAGGCTCATAGGGATGTTCTAGTTCGCAATGTCGATGCGGGATGTCACGTTCACGCAGGCTGTGCAACGTCTTCTCACGTCACATGCGGAGCTCCTCACGATGCCTTGCTTCACCGAAACAACAGCTACTGATATAAGTTTCCCAATATTAACGAGAATTCTGAAAAACTTGTAAGCATTTGTCTGAATTAGGGTCGAGTTCTTTTGGGTGCAATAACTTTTTTAAATTAGTTGGCTATGCCATGCGAAGTTTGCCAATCAACCGCTGCCAATAATATCATTCGTGATTATTATTGGCAGTTGATCAATCAGAACAAAGTACGAGGGAACGAAACCAAAGCCGATCCCTCAAAGCGAACTGACAAAAGGAAACTGCTCGATTACATTATTAAAAATATTATTCTAACAAGTGCGAGTCCGGCTCGCGCACCGAGGGTTCCGTACAAACCTTGTATTGTCAGGGGAATAGAGTCTTGTATATTTTTTCAACAACGAAAGCCCAGGAACGTTATTTTAATGAAAAGATTAAGTATTTGTATTGACGTACAAACTGAACGTTGCATTTTAACACGGGAACTGACTTGGTTTTAACACATTTTCTGTTTAACTTATACGGAATTATTTACTTACGGATACTGCGGCTATAGTTTCGGCCCCATCCGCTGGCCTTCTTCAAGGAGACAAAACAGAGGACGACGCGAGCGCGTGCTTTGAACTGACGTTAGCAAGGGCGTCGCCAGCTTATGACTAAGGGGGGAGGCAATGGGGAAATAATATGGAGGATAAAAATATAAGCGCCGAGAGCATGAAGCGAAGCATGAGCATGAGCATGAGCATGAACTTTGGAAGTCTTTGCCTCGACGACGATTGTAATAAGTACGGTTCTAATATCAACGTATAAAACTTCACAAGCCCTCGACAGCACGATAACTAAATCAAACTTTTACCTACACAGAAATAATTATTTATTTCAACAAAAATAATATTTAATTAAAACATAACCTGCGGGGATTTATTGCAAAACTTTCAACCACTTTATCATTAAAATTATTTAGGTTTTTCTGTGTACACTCACCATGGCCAGACCATTAAGGCGATCTTCTGCCATGGTGCTTCTTAGCCACGTTTTTAGTCTTCTGAGGCTAAAGGATCGCTCTACTGTACAGGTCGTGCATGGTAAAGCGATCAACATTGTCAATGCTTTTTCCGTTTCGGGAAAGAAGGAATTTGTTTCTTTTAGGACATCAACAACTGTTAGATTAAGCCTATCGTGCCACAATTGCTGCCAAAGTTCGATTTCATTCTTTGATATAATACGGAACTTATTAATAGGTAAGGAAGTCAATTGTTTGCACTTGGGGGGGGGGGGGGGGGGGGGCCCTTGCCCTTGGCGTCATATACATCACAGTAATTTCACCAACTGCAAATACAAGTTTGGGATCGCTTTTTTATCTCTGCAATATAGTTAAAAATTTATGAAAATCGAAGTTTTTCCTTAGCTCCTTTTTTAATAACATCTTTCACGATTCTAAGTTTCCTTTTTTTTTGTCTTGAAAACACAAAAACAGACGGACAATGACCACCGTTCCTGAAGGGTTTCTTTTCCCCTTTTGATGCAGAATCCTAAAAAACACGAAAAATAAAGAGTAGAAGTTTATAATTAAGTAGATATTAATAACGCGAGGGTCGCGAGCAATTAGCCAGTTTTCACTTGTTTTTTGTTTAGCTGTATAACCAGAGGCGGGGGCGGGAAGGGGGGCGAGGCTGGGGGAGGAGTGGGGGAGGCAATTGTAAGGTCAGTGCCTACTGTGATTCTTTCAGTTTTTAGCTGTTTATAAGGGATAGGTTTGCGTTTGACCACCAGCTCGTAAACAATAAAGCATTTGTATGCGCCGATGGGGTCAAAGACAGAGCTCGTACATTTAAAATTCCGAGGATATAGAATTCCGGGAAAAATTTGAGAAAATATGTCTCACTAAACTAATGACTTTTGCGCGTGTAGTATATACCTACATATACTGATTGACTAGCCTTAATGTCAAAGCTTTTTAGCCGATATAATTATGTATGTAGCAATGATAGCTCAGTGGTTAGCGCGGTCAGTTTACACGTCGAAGAGCGTGGGTTTTAGTTCCAAGAATAAACTTGAGCTGCCGGTGAAGGATAACATCGTGAGGAAACCATAGCATGGCGGTACGGTAGTCTCTAGTCTACTCGACTGGCGAGCTACCATTTATCATTTGATGCAAAGTTCTTTTCAATGTAAAATCAATTAGATGAACGAGGCGCTCTCCTAACGCTAGAGATAACGCATGCCCATGACTATTGCAGCGATACACAGACCTTTATGTAGCAAAACAAAGTCCAGGGCATCGCTGCATCGACGCTCATTGCTTTGCGACTTTCGATGGTTAGTCTCAACAGCTCTGTAATTTCTCAGTAGTAGGTACTCTCAGATTGGAATACAGTAATGTTTACACTACTGCTTGGCGGCAGGATATCTGGTCCTGTGGGACCTTCCTAGACGGCCTCCTGCTAAGTAACTTCCAGACCTTTAGCTGTTGCCCTAACTGGGCCCGGCTGTGGTCCAAAATCAATATTTGAGGTTAAAATAGCTCCCGCCGCGCCGTCAAAAGCAAAAGGGCTAAATGTAAAAAAGAAAAAAGCCGTCGTGGTCAAAGCGGTCGGACAACTTGCTGTTCACAACTCTTTTTTTTTTAAATTTTGGCAGGAGAGCTGCCATACGTGGAGTTTGTTTAGGTTTGAAGTTGTGTTAGGTAAAATATAATCTCGCTTTGACTGTTAATTGTTTTTTGGGTAGGTAAGTACTTGAAGATATACATAGTTTAAGTCCTTAATTAGCAATCAAAGATTATTTACTTTTTTGAAATCAGAAGTACCCGCAACCGACGTTAACCGAAGAAAAACTTGAAGATATCTATGTACCAGAATGGTGGCGAATGGAAATATTAGCCTCTGCTCTTATGGGAATAAGTCGTGACAGATCTGAACATTTTAGTGGGTACACGCGGACGAAAAATCAAATCAAAATGTAGGTACCTACTAGCCAAATTAATAAAACACAAAGCAAATAATCATTATAATAAAATATTTTATTAAAATTATGTTATAAAATATTTAGAGTTTTTGTCCGTACTTACCATAGATGCTTATAACATCGGGTAAGTACGGACAAAATAGTTTTCAGTAAAACCATTTAAAAATAAACAAACACCTATCGTTGGACATTTTACAAAGCGCCATCTAACCCTAAACTAAGCAAAACTTGTACTATGGGAACCACATAACTGATAGAATACTTGATTTTTTTTTTAAATAGATAGATACTTATAAAACATACAGAACACCGAGACACAGAACAAAAATTTATCGTCACGTAAATGTTTGTCTTGGTGGGAATCGAACTCACGCTCTACAGCTTTTGAAGCAGATATCCTACCAAATGAGCTAACAGAACAGTCAAAAAATTCAAATAAAGCGATAAACTACAGTTACTTTAAAAAAGACACATTTCTATTCAATAATTAGATAAGCCCCACACAGCGTAATACACTTCAAATTACGCACAATATTAATAAAGCCCGTCCTCGTGACCCCTGCCTTGCCGACTGCCCCCTCTGCCCATTTTCAAGTGATTACCTATTCTATGACAATACGCATACTGCTGTTTGTTTCTGACACCTCTAATTTAGTATCAATTATCTACATTGTATTGTAGACTTTACGACCCATGCTATAACGTTCAAATCGTTATTTACGGAAAATATCTATAGGAAAATTTTACAATGCTTTTTAATATTAACCCTAAATTGTAGGGTATAAAGTGCAATTTAGAACTAATATAGTTTTCAGAAAGGAGTAACTTTAGAACGGCGGGTGGTAACAATAAAACCGATTGTTGAGTTGATCTATTATTCAAAACTGCTGGTTTAATTTAAATTTAGGGCTCGTCGCATTTAAGGTTGCTTTTTAATTGGCAAGTCGAAGAGCAGTTCGCATCCGATTGAAGAATTAGTATTCTATTGCAATGCAATCATTCGGTGACTCGAATGTAGGGCTGTCTCTATAACGAAAATTTAAATAATTAATTGTTTGAAGTAAAAACACAATTTTAATTTTTTCTAATTGTTTTTAGTTCAGTTCGCTAATTGCTTGATTGATTTATTGTATACGCCAAAAATTACGAACATAAGAAAAAAATAACTTTATTAATACATGTGACAATTGGCAATCTTATGGCTAAAAGTGATCTCTCCCAGGCAACCTAAGGACAGAAATTATTTGAAGAAGACAAAAACTGGGTGTGCCTTCTAATTTCTTATAATTACCTACTATATCGTAATCATAGAAAATTGGCTTTAAATTAGTATTTAAACCAATCATTCAGATAAACGATCATTGCCGCACACTTTTCTTACTAATTTAACATCTTTGTATTAATCAGTCATTTGTTCATTCCAAAAATTCTACACGGTTTTAAATTTATTTAATTTTTATTGAGATCCAGTTCCCATTTCAGATTAATCCGTGAACCTTATCTATTATTTTCGTGAGCTGTGATCAGACAGCAAGCCTGTCAACCATATTTTTTTTGGAAATACAAAGTAACAGTGACAACCCTAACACAGTTTGAACCGAAATGAAATTACGCATCTGTATTGAACCTCACCTATTGTTCCCGGATTACAAATAAATACCGCTCGTTGAATATAGTAAACGTACAGAGGGAGATATTTTATTAATAGTACCTACCTACATGAAAAGTAAAACATTAATCTTTCAAAACGTGATAGCAAAGAAGTGAACTTTTTTTTTCTTTGGATTTGGCAGTGTCAAGTGTTTTATATTTCCAAGTTTCATAAGATAAATAAGTTGTCTCGTAGCTATTGTTATAGTCAAAGCCCAGTCTTGGTCAAGTACAGTCCGTGTCAGTCAAGTCCAGTCATGCAATCATGCATTGTGTAAGGTAGTGTTACTTTACTATAAAGCTTCGATGGAGTTTTGGAAGCAACACGAAAAGTCAATATGACTTTTTGTGTTATATAAAAATATATTAAATAAATATATTATTATAAAAAGGAAAGATTTGTTTGTTTGTAATGTATAGGCTCCGAAACTACTGGACCGATTTCAAAAATTCATTCACCGTTGGGAAGCTACACTATCCCCGGGTGACATAGGCTACTTTTTATCCCTGTACCCCCACGGGAACGGAAACCGCGAGGCGTCCGATAGTAGGTAGTATAAAGTAATAAATATTTGTGTGAAAATTGGATTTAGTCGACAAACGAGCCGTGACAAACCAATACCTAACATAGGTACAAAATGAATAGTGCAAGTAGCGCAGTGCGACCGAGACGCATTGTCCGGCGATGATTAACGGCCTTGTTTATAACACTGCCGGGTCGGACGGACAAAAGCGGCAATGTATTGTGTTTAATGTAAAGTCGTAGCATTGTGTGTAAAGGAAGTAGAGGGTAGAGATAAAATACAGTAGGTACGTAGTAAGTAGGTAGTTGACGGGACACGGGTTGTATGAAAAAAACTTTTTTGGGAAAACCACGGGAAAAGTAAAAAAAAATTATATTGTCAAGTCGTCAAAATGAATCTTATACTTACCTATGCGAAATAAGGGCGGGTCGCTAATTTGATTAGAAAACTATGGTTCCTGTAAATAATTTTGGGGTTTAATTTCATTTTTAGGGGTTGGCTCTCAATTTCGTCCTACCACTGATCCCGCAGAGTGCTATGGGTTGTTGACGTTTCCAAAGCCAGCGCAGTTGTAGTAGGTATATAGTCGGGCCATCATGTTGTAGCAATGAACCCAGTGGCGACACCCGTCCCCGTCGGCCGCAGCGCGCACTAAATCAGTAGACAATGGCGCCACCGGCCGCTGCCATTGTGTTTGCGATTTACTGCGTGCTGCTACATTTCCATGCTGTGGTCGGTCGCCAGGCTGCCACCCGAACATACAACATAAATATTCTATTGATAACACCAAAGTAAGGATACAGGGGTTTCTTTTTATGCGGGCTTCTAACTTGGCGACAATAACATCTAAAACAAAAATCTAAATAAATTAAAAATAACTGTACGAAGAAAATTTCTTCTTCGTTGTAAATGTCCTAAGCATTATGTAAGTACCTACCACCGAAGTACGTACCTGATATTCTGCCGCCAAGCAGTAGTGTGGAAAGTGAAGAGTAAGTACTGCAGCAGCAAGCGAAATTACAGGAATATTGAGATAAGACTTAACCATGGAAAGTCTCAAAGTAATGAGCGCCAAAGCAGCGATGCCTGGACTTTATTTTGTTACTCAAAGTTCTGTGTATCGCTGCAATGGTCATGGACAGGAGTTATCTCTTACCATCAGTAGAGCGGCTCGTTTGTCTCATTACTTTTAAATAAAATAATTAAAGCTTGTAATTAAAGTTAAACATGTAACTAGCGACCCGCCCCGGCTTCACACGGGTGCAATGTAGATAGGTACTAATGCGGTGCATACACATGTTTTATACATAAAAACCTTCCTCTTGAATCACTCTGTCTATTGATGGAAACCGCATTATTGCGTAGTTTAAAAGATATAAGCGTACAGACGGCGGGAAGCGACTTTGTTTTATACTAGATATGTAGAGAAAAGGCATCACTTGCAAGCAGATGTTTTTATTAATTCAACTCTTTTCATGGCACGGCTCTCATTTCCATTGAAACTGTACACTCATCTCGCTTTATGTGCCATATTCAAGATGGCTGCAGTTTTGAAATAACAATAGAATTTAGCAATAAAACTGTTTATATAATTTTCTCTTTGTGCGAGGGCGTATTTCAATGTTCGTTTTTTATTATTTGTTATACATTGCCGATTGTGTTCTTTCAATTGGTTGTGCTCGCTCAGTGTTTGTTCAATGTAATCGTTCCTTTGCTTTTTTATTGAAATACGTTTCTTTGTGCTCACTTTGTAGGAGGTTCAATTACATGATACCATAGGCCGGCCATAGGCTTTTTGTTTGAACATTGTTATGTTTTATCAATTATCCCACTATAATATTATAAATGTGAATGTTTGGATGGATGGATGGATGTTTGTTACTCTTTCACGCAAAAACTACTGAACGGATTTGGATGAAATTTGGTATGGAGGTAGCTGAGACGCTGGATTAACACATATGTTACTTTTTATACCGAAAACATGTAGCGGGTAACACCGCGGGGCGCAGCTAGTAAATTATACTAATGCTGTGGGGTAAATTGAAATTAGTTAATTAAAAAAAAATAAGAAAAAAAACGAGTAGGTATCCACCACCGTCATTATTAAGAACAATTCTTGGTGCATATTTCAGTCTAGTTTTGAATCTCTGAAAATGCACCGAAAACGCTGGTGAAGTCGCAGAATACCTTTCTATAACCTCGGGCCATAAGTACAGTGGGTTTCACAAGTACGAGTACAGTGCAAGCGTGAGGTACAGTCGCGCGCACAATTCATTGTGTGCGCAATTAGAGCGGGGCAGTCGCGTGCACCAATTTAATGGCCGATATTATTGTTTTTTTAAACGCCCTGCGCAGGGCTGGCCTGACATAGATTTTCTTTTAGTTTATTTGTAAATGCAATTTTGAAGATCCAAATCTAAAAGATAATTTAAATCTTCTTTTATATGAATAGTATTACTGTTATTTTTTCCAGATACGACCTTTTTTTTTATTAATGACGCACTTGGCCGCCCCTTGTGGCGCTAGTTCAGAAGATTCTTTTGTTCTCTGTATTTTCTATCTATCTACTTACAACTAGGTATATAAAGTATGGATTTATCTTTATTCATAACTTTTAAATTATTTAATAAATATGACAATGGATATAAAAAAATATATAACTATAAGTGGACGGTTATATTTTAAATTTAATAAATTAAGCTTGTTTCACTACCGGAATTAAAATTATTTGCAGTCTAATCCAATTCGTATATCTGTCAAACAAATTGTTGATTAATAAGCTTGATATAAATAAATTTGTCACAAAAAATGAATTAATTTATTACTAAGCCAGTATTCTAAAAAAACCAGGCCTTTAACGCCACAGTCACTCAACAAACCAGTCAACATAAAAAAAAATAGAAGTAAAATACAGTTTCGTCAATCGCCAACCCTGACACGTGGCGTCCCGGGAGGGGGAGGGGAGCAGAGAGGAAGCGTGGCGCGGTCGATTACAGTTCGATCGTACTCGACGAGTAGACTCGAACGTTGATAGCGTGCGCACTGCAGGTTACTTGCTGTTACGATATATTTAGTCTATACCAAATAAAAAAAAATTGTGTTTTACGTAATTTTTAAATGTGCCTTTTTGGCGTAAATACTTATTTATGGTAGCTAAAGATTAGGTAAAATTGTTTTGTTTTAAGTTTCAAGATTCAAGATATTTATTGCTTCCATACAGTACCCTGTCGGGTACGGCAGTATTTAGAAGGGTGGGAGCTTTAATTTAAGTCGAAATTATTATTTTTAAAATGTCATATTTTTAGATGTATTTTTTTTTGTTTTACTATATACTAGCGGTCTATCCCGGCTTCGCACGGGTGGACATTTATTTTTCAATTAAATTCTAGTTATAAATATAGCCCATGCTACTCAGGTAGAATGTAGCTTTCTACTGGTACAAGAGTTGTTATAATCGGTCCAGTAGTTTTTGAGTTTATTCGTTACAAACATATAAAAATACAAAAAATACAAATCTTTTCTCTTTATAATATTAGTGTAGACAAAAATTGCCCTGGTTTTATATGGACATACAAACCTTACTTAATCTAAATTATAGTGAAAACTCTATAAATATCCCTTGCGTAGCTTAGAAGAACTAAGCAAATAAACAGACAAACGTAAAATGAAACATAATTTTATACTTTTTAGTTACATAGCGTAACAAAATATGTATTTATGCTCGCATAATAAATCATTTAAGAGTTTCGAGGTTAAAATTCTTTAAAAAAAGTCTCTAACATGTATGAGGTCTGCCAACCCGCACTTGGCCAGACTACAAAAATACAAAAAAATGAAAATACAAATACAAATAAATAATTATTTGTTTCATGTAAAATCATAATATCAGTAACCGTTTGCAGCTGTACAAAAAACGGACGGATTTACTCTTCTCACAATGAGAGGAAACCCGCGAATCTTGAATCCAGAATTAATTATACATATAGGTAACTTACGGTGCCGAAACGTGGACGCTTACAGTGAACCTGGTCCACAAACTCAAAGTAGCTCAGCGAGCTATGGAGAGAGCTATGCTCGGAGTTTCTTTGCGTGACAAAATTCGTAACGAAGTCATCCCACATAGCTCAAGCAAACAGTAAGCTGAAGTGGCAGTGGGCCAGATTTCTCGAAGAACCGATAACCGATGGGGCAGACGAGTTCTTGAGTGGAGACCGCGTACAGGCAAGCGTAGTGTAGGACACCCCTGCGGCCAGGTGGTGTGGCGACCTGCGTAAAGCGGCGGGAAAGCAATGGATGCATAAAGCTGCTGACCGAGACCTACGTCCAGCTGTGGACAGCAAAGGGCTGATGATGATGATAGGTACAACATTAAATTTAAAAATAACCAATGTTGTTAACTGATTGCAAGTTATTATAAAATTGATTGAGCGTAATGATTGGTACATGGTCGCAAAATGAGCTCGTATTGCTTGTTGTTATCGCTTTAAATAAAAATTGTATTAATACTAAATATTTGCAAGTAAAATAAATAACCAACATGTTTTATTAAAAGTGTAAAAAGCGCATGCTACAACCCCCCCCCTCCACTCAAGTGTCGGTCGGCCGCGCGTTTTTTGTTCCTCGCAGTGTGCACTTTTGTTCTCGACTGTATTCTTGCCGAGAGCTGTGAGCCAAATGAAAAGTACTTCGGTATTTACTTTTATTTCTCTTCTTTGACATTTAAAAGGGAATGTTTCCTTTGTGGCTCTTTAAATATGTTCGTTGTTTTTGTGAGCTTTGCACTTTAAATGAGATGTGACGTTAGTTTAAGTGTAGTGAATCACATGAACATTTTATTTTTTATTGTTGAAAGGTTAGGTGTTTGACTACAGCTCATCTGATGTTAAATGACGGTGTGGTCGAAGTTGGAAAACACACCTAACCTGGAATGGATTTGAGAGTGGTAGCTAGCCAGCCGAGTACCTACTAGAAAGTACGCTACCACTATGCTCTGGTTTCCTCACGATGTTTTCCTTCAACGGCGGCTCAAACTCATTGTTGAGGTTTGAACCCACGCGACCGAGCTAACTACTGAGCTATCATCGCTACAAATTATTTGTTCATTTTAAATAGTTTTTTATACCTACATCTGAACTGGGATGACGAAGTCACGTAGTAAATGAAAAGAGTCAAAATAACGTCATGCTTGATTAGAACAGATCCCACCCAGCGACGCAACCTTTCTATTTACTCCTGATGAGCTACAGTTAAACACCTGCTAGCTTTACACAACTTTGATTCAAGCTGACATAACTGTTGTTAATATCTATTAGGTACTTGTTTGTAGTGGTACCCATTAATTTGGCTAACAAAGTAAAGTCTAAAGCATTGCTGCTTTAGCGCTTTCTACTACCCTTCAAGCGAGGTGTTTGCGCTGCAATCTAACAATTTCATTGTCTTTTGTCCGCAGTGCAAAAACGCGCCCGTATCACAGAAGTATGCTCGAGTCCATCATCTACCGCCGACCAGCCTTCAGACCCGAAGACCCCTGCCCCGTCCCCTCCCCTCACCACTCCACCCCCGCGCTCGCCCTCCGACCACGAACTAAACGTCGAAGAGGAGCTAGACGATACAGAACAGTCCTTAACTCCAGAGAATTTAAGCATGAAAGAGACGAGAGATGAAATTCCAGTCAAGAAAGAGGAAGACGACAAATGGGACAACGAGTACAAGTACAAAATGTTTCGAAGAAAAGAGACTCCGGAGACCAGCGAGGAAACTTCGTTCCAGAAGTCTCCGATAGATGTCCTCATAAAAGTATGTTGTACATTATTTTTAACTACTCCAAAAATATTATCAACATTTGGCCCCTTCAGGTGCAAGCAACTGTGCTCATTATAAGGCACAGATGTGTAAGGAAAACCAGAAAAATACTAACTGGAATTGATAGGTTGAGAGGTTCCATAGAATGTCTGACCCAATGGAACCAACATATTTTAGGATAAATTTCATTGAAAATTGTTAAGGATAAGGAATATAATATCTGTTATATACTCTGTTGTGGAGATCTGAGCTCACTGAGCGACACGATGTTATCCCCCCGCTCGGGTTCTTTGGATGCCCATTTGGAGACCCATTTTCGACCACTAGAGATCCATTTTTAGCAAATAGGACATACTGAGGCTGTATTTTATTACTCTGACATAAACGAGAGTCTTTTACCTAGCATATACAATTCCCTACCCCACACAATGAAGTGACATTTATTATGATGTCCGGATAAATTATGTTGATTGTATGGCTGTCTCAATGATAACGTGGGCCTCTTCTCACAACAAAAAGTGGTCCACGTTCATGCAGAAGGATAAAGTAATCCGTTATACTGACCAAGTATTTGTTGGCAGACTTTTTCGAGAACACAACTTGCAACTCAGACATGCAGGTTTCTTCAGTATGTTTTACGCAAATGTCTTCGACAAGACTGAAGATTTAGGAGGGGTTTAACATGCCTGGGGGGATTAGAATCCTGGACCTCCAGATTGACAGACGGGCAATCCCCCAATTAGCCTGCAGTAACTCCTGTTAAGATGTAGGTACAGTCCTGTGCTTTGTTTCAGGTGTTTCCAAGACGCAGTCGACAGGAGATAGAGACGATGCTGGCTCGGTGCAAGGGTGACGTTGTGGCTGCCATGGATATGATGATCAATGGCTCGGAATCCACCCCCCATGTTTACAACTTAACGCAGGAGTCCCCTCCATATTTGCAAAATTACCAGTCCAAGTCTGCTTTCTCCCCGTTATCCAATCAGAGCTTCAAATTTTCTCCTTCTAGAAGGTTCCTAACTCCTCCTTATAGCGGGACTGGGTACCTCCCGACGGTGATCAGGCCTCCCCCGGAGTACTTGTCCTCGTTCTTGCCTCCGACGGACTTGATGTATGGAAGACAGCTGCAAGTCCCGTCTCCTGGGACTTCTCCTACTTCCGACAATACTAACAATGAAGGATTTTCGGATTGAGCTTGTTTGAAATTCGTGTAAAGTGGAATTCCAAGAAGTTGCTGCAATTTATTTGTAAGCAATACTTGCAAAAGTTAGCTTGTAAATTGTTCTGTGGTAAGAAATTGCTTTCAATCTACTTTTGCAAGTTTTCTTGTTTGTCCGAACTTTGTTTACATACTAAGGGGTAGTGTACAACTCTACGAAGCTATTTACAATGCGATTAGTTTGTGGATAGATACAACTAGAGCATGGATGTGCGAATAGTCGTACATTAATAACTTGTGATGTATAAAATCTATTTGAGATTATATTTTGTCGAGGTGTTATTTTAATTAATACTTATTTCCTAGGTTCGTGTGTTTAATAATATTTTCTGGGTCTTAGGATAAAACTAAAGGATTTGTATGAAGGTACATTTATTTACCCTGGGTGCGATTGATTCGTTCGATTGTGTTCAGGGTAAAATATTTCCTGTGGTGTGTTAATAGTTGTCCCCTGGGTGTTGAATGGTCAACGGCCTATGAGTCATTTCATGTCACCGCTTGAAGACAACTTTGTGACGTCATACGAAGGAACTTTCTTCTATGGCTTTCGAAAAAAAATCAACGTATTTCGTAATTATTTTTTTATGAATAATGTTTGTATCATGTAGAATGATAAAAAACGGATTCAAAACTTTATGTAGCCCCCACACTCGCGCGGTCCTTATTTCCGTTAGGTTAGCGGGGGCTGAACCCGCATTACCGTTTTGAAAGCACACGAATGGATATCAGATATTTTATAGTTTCTAATATTTCTCACATTTAATATGCGTTTGTTTCGATTCCTGTATTTTTCTTTGAATAAAAGAAATATAATATGAAAAGTCACAAAACTAAGGTCGTTATTTGTAATGCCATAGCGCTGGCTGAGAGTGGTGACCGACAGTTAAAAATAACCCTGTAGATAAGTAACATGTGATAGGATTTTTTATAAGTAAGCTATGAGAATGTAAATATTGGCTTTCCTCTACCTCCAGTATACGTACACACATTAGTATTCTCGTCGCGGTACTTACTGTCTCCATACAAATTGTAGCATAATAAATAGTTATATAACAAATGTCGTTTTCTAATAATTACGATTAATTAGCGTTAGACGCTTTATACAGTGTAAATATTGAGTAACAAAGTAATTTAAGAATTACTTAAGATAAAACTTGTTATTTTAGCCATCTCTCAATAGTTTAACAATATTAAATTGTAACGAAAGTTAGTCACAAGTAAAGACTTTATTATAAATACTTACTCGTCTAATTCTGCGAGTTATTATGTAACTTGTCATAATTATATCTATATGTATTTTATTATTTAAGTTATATAATATCGTTATTTTTTCCGACGAAAAAAATAGTTTCTATACTATACGTACCTACTATAGTTTGGGTCACATTCGGTGACCTTTTTCGAGGATGCGGAGTGCGCCGTGTCCCGCTCAAATAAAAATATTTTATCGATAACACCAAAGTTACATTTTTGTTTTACTTTATAGTATGCGGGATTACTTATTTACGAGTATCCGACCTTACCAAACGTAGGTAACCCAGCGTGAGTACAACGAAAAATCAAAACCACGACAGTTTCCATAGCAAACTATTGTTTTATTTCCATAGTTAAATTAAACAATTAAATAATAAATATTTCGTATCTACGCGCCAACCTTTCCTTTTATCACCGCCTACCGCTTAATGATAAATTTGTGTACCTATCCCTGTTTTAAGGTGGTTCGATTTCCACACAAATATTTTTTTGCTATTTATGGACAAATGGAGCACAATTTTACAGTGAAATCACAACTCCTGTCATTAATTTTGGTCTTTATTTGCGGTAAATCACAATTGCTTGAATAAAACAGTAGATTATGCTATAATAAAAAATCATAAATTTGATTTTATGCTAATAATAATCTACTGTTTTATTCAAGCACTTGTGATTTGCCGCAAATAAAGACCAAAACAAATGCTAGTAGCTGTGATTTCACTGTAAAATTATGCTTCATTTGTCCATAAATGGTAAACATTTATTTGTGTATGGAAATCGAACCACTTCAATTGCAATTAAAACATGTAGTTTGTATTAATTAATATTAGTGTTCAGTAGATAAAACATAAATTCTAACTTTACGATCTACTTAGTTATATAAAAATAATTGTGTATATAATAAATAATAATATTTAAGCATGTAATCACTGATCAGAGCTAGAGATTGAAATGTATCATAATACTATTCGTATGTAATAAATATACGCCCTTAAAGCAATGTTGTATTATTTTTTAAAGATACCCACAGTAAGTGTTAATATTTCTACCCATACATAGTGGAATTTCACAATAAATGTTAATATTTCTACCCATACATAGTGGAATTTCACAATAAGTCTTAATATTTCTACCCATATATAGTGGAATTTCACAATAAGTCTTAATATTTCTACCCATATATAGTGGAATTTCACAATAAGTCTTAATATTTCTACCCATATATAGTGGAATGTCCTTCAGGTCTAAACTTTTTGGTTCTACGTTTCTCATCCGTTCGGCCGAGGAATGGAACAAGCTGCCAGCTTCCTTGTTTCCTGATAGATATAATCTAGATCTCTTCAATGTCAAGGAAAAAGCATCTTCTAAATCTATTAGACAGTTTTTACGGATGATAGCTCTAGACATAAAGGGACTTTCTTTTTTATGTAATTGTAATTAAACAAACGCGACGCTCTGCGGATGGTTAGAGATAACGTCTTTTCATGATCATTGTAGCGATACACAGAACTTTGTGTGACAAACCAAGGTCCAGGGCATCGCTACTTTGGCGCTCATTACATCATTTGAGACATTAGATGGTTAGACTCAACAGCCCTGTAATTTCGCTAGCAGCATAGGTAGGTATGATAAACTAATTGCTATCTAATTAAATTAGAAAAATATAGAACGCAGAAAATTTGTTCTTGGTGGTATGTCTTTTTAGCAGGAGGTCATTTATGTAGGCACCATTGCATTACCTCCCAGATCTCGGCTACCTCCATGCCGAATTTCATCCAAATCCGTTCAGTAGTTTTTGCGTGAAAGAGTAACAAACATATATCTACTTATACATTCTTACAAACTTTCGCGTTTATAATATTAGTAGGATAGGATAGTAGGATTAGTAGGAAGTAGGATAAAAGTTGTAAAACAAGACGTTTTCGACTGACACGCGCACTGTGTAATCTGTGAATCCTAGCTGCGAGCCTCTTAACGTCTGTCAGTCGGCAGCCATTCCGTTCGAGTCCAATTTGTCCACTCGGCTTCCACCGTCTGTGCCCACTTTGTCCACTCGGCGTCGCGCGTCGGGCGCCCGCATGTCTGCGCTCTGCGAGAGCTCTGCAGTTAGCCGGCGCGTGAGGCGCGCCTTATCTGGGCCTGCTAGTTGCCGGATGAGGAAACTATAGATACAAGTCGTGTAGGTAATTAGAAATGTTTTGGCCGGATGTTGAGATTCAAATCAATTTCAATTAGATAACTACATACTGTCTTTTACAATACGCTTTTCAATTGTCTAAAAATAAATTAAATTTAAAACTAATGAAATGACATTTTATTTTGAGCCGTGTTGTTTTTTTCGCTCAGCGTTTTTTGGGCCATCCTAAAGGGCTCTTTATGTAAAGAAGCAGAAAATGGTGTAATTGACAAAAATTAAGCCAATTTTTGTTTAATATAGAGAGCGTGCAATCACCGCCGTTATTTAGTCTTAAAATAAAGTCTTTTTTTATTTGCTAAAGTAATGAAGCGAATGAACTGAACGCTCTCCTGATGATAGGAGACAGCGCATGTACTTGACCACAGCAGCGGCGCATACAAAAATAACATAAAAATACAACCAACAACCTCCTCCTTTTTAGAAGTCGGTTAAAGTAAATTTCAGGGCATCGCTGCATTGGCGCCCTTTACATTTAACATTCGATGGTTAGTCTCAAAAGTTGTATATAAAAAAGTGGAATACAATAAACTAATTTGGGCCTCGTTTGATGTAGACTCACGTACTTTTAAAGATTGCAAATAAAGTTTTTCCCCAACTTCCTTCACATACTTACTTATTGAAAAGTGTAAAGTGAAAAGTAGGAGCGATAAGCCTACACCTGACTCGGCTTTGTGTTATAACGTGCACATCATGTTACCCTCTATTGTCCTATAGCTAAGCAGTGTAGTCTAGGAGACGGCGTGACATTCAGTTATCACTCCAGTTTAGGAGCCTACATGTCGTTATCTCGGCCTCTCGGGTCGGACAGTCTATTGTCTGGCCCTTAATTGGATGCTATACCCTGTGCTGGATTAATACTGATTGAATCATACGTGTGTGTAAATACATATGTCTAAGTGCTAAGGATTTCGATTCCTTAACAGTAGGTATATATACATTTTTACTCTCGTTTATATTAGCTACTTCTAACTTCTTTATGTGACTTTGATTTATTTTGAAATTGAAAATATACATGTCGGCGTTTAGCTTTAATGTTGATATAGTTTAGCGCCATTTTGGCGTAATTTTGGTGGACTAGAGGTGGAATGGCGTCTCCTCTGACGTCACACTGGTTCCGTGCTCTGCTTGTCGTTATTCGTGTGAAGTATTCTGACTTCAACCAATGAGAGAAGGTGAAGTTGCGCATGTCGGCCGGTAGAGGGCTGTGGAAATCAAGTCGGCCGTGCGTTGAATGTTGAGATGGAGAGATTCATTTTTGCTTTGGTTGCGGAGAGATTAACATTGATTATTGGATTGATTCTTTGAGAGGAGATTGAGTTGGACAGTTGCAGAGTGCGAAGCTAAGCGAACGTCTTGCCCCCAAGCTATGTAATAGTGACTATACTGTTCTAATCGTTCTTAAACTAAAGTCGTTGTGAAGTGCTGATTAAACTTTGTACAAAAGAACTGAATTGTGTGGTTTGTCTCCTCGCCCGCTACGCCCTCGCCCAGACGCCATGAAACCATGTATGATGCGAATATCGGCCCTACCACCATACTGCCACATACCACTAGATACACCATCGCCCACCTGATGTCGTTGATGTCGTATGTCGTGTCGTTCTTCCTTCCTTCTTCCTTCTCGATTCTACATGTAAATTTTCAACTGGCAAAATACAACAAGTGAGATGTTACAAAGAAGAAGAACTACAGCCAATGGGGCTGGTGATAACCACTGCGAACGATATCGCTTACTAAAAACATTACCTACTAAAGACTAAAAAAATAGAAGTTCCTTTTCCCAAACATCGTTTATCTTTTTTTGTTACTTGCTAAAAAGTCCTTAGGGTTGCAATAATGTTAGTTATTTTTGATGACGTCTAGAATTGAAGACATTTTTAAGTCGTACAATTTCTTAGACTTAACAGATTATAAAAGTGACAGAAACATGCAACTATGCACAACCCGTGCCATATAGGTAAGTGTAGTTTACGTTCACTTTGTTAAAAACTAGCCTCGGCCCGCGGTGTTACTCGCTACATGTTTTCGGGATAAAAAGTAGCCTATCCAGAGTCTCGGCTACCTTAAAAACAAATTTCATACAAATTCGTTCTGTAGTTTTGGCGTGAAAGAGTAACAAACATCCATCCAAACTTTATTTTAATATTAGTGTGAAAATCTATCACAACAGAAAGAGAAGGAAAAATCGCGATCAAAACTCAAACGTCACAGCTAATCAAGAACAGAATGTCAACTTCATTGATACTGCATCAGATTATGATTATCTGTGGCACGCGCCGGTCACGTGACTTAAACAACATGGCGGCCGGTTAGTTCAATTTACGAACCCACAATACTTGTCTATAGGAGTGATCAAACGCAGGAACTAACAGTTTTATCGGGATATCGTGCATTTTCATTTACAGAATGCGTTAGTAGCGCCCTCGTTCAACTTTACAGATAAATTTGTAGATTTCAGTTGAACTGGTTGAAAGTAATTGTTTGGTGGTTTTTAAACACAGATTAGGAATTAAAGGGGTAGTTTTAAATGCTATGAAATTGTGTGGGAACGAATTAATTTGTTTCTTGTAATATTGTTGAATTAATTTGTATTAGTTGAATTAATAAAATCAATGATTGTGTTTTTGATATTTGTATTTTTTGACAATAATTAATAGATGTAAATAGGTTTTAGGTACGCATTATTTTGAAGAGTTGGGATTTGATGTACCTGCTTTCGACAACCTTACAAAAAAAAAGATGTTTCTCCAAAAAATAAAAAGTAAAACCGTTTATTACCCGACTACCGCGAAGCAAAAGGGAGGATCTGTGTTGGTAGGGTAGTATGTTCTTTATTGGGATCTCGTTCTTGTAAGTGTACTTTGCCTGGTCACTCACACAACCAGCTGTATACCTACTACGCTAATAATTACAGAAAGAGTTATTGGCGAGAACTAGTATGGATCAGTGGTAGAGCGTATGGTAGCCTCATGATTGACAGGTCGGGTGATCTAGGTGTTTGAAAGTTGAACTTGAATCTATGCTGTGTGTAAGATGTAATTAGAGACCACTAATATGATAAATGTGAAAATTTGGATGGATGTTTGTTACTCTTTCACGCAAAAACAACAGAATAGATTTGGGTGAAATTTGGTATGGAGGTAGCTGAGACCCTGGATTAACACATAGGCTACTTTTTATCCCGAAAACATGTAGCGGGTAACACCGCAGGGCGCAGCTAGTGTCAATGTAATATGCTACGCACTTTCGTAGCTCCGTAGACGCTACGCTCTCGTTGAATTCTTTTACATTTCTACGACTTTACAAGTATGCCCGATATACGAAAGCTCTTAGAAAGATGATCATTGTAATATTGAAAATATATAAGGGTTGCACATGAGGAGTATTTTAATTCAAAAGGAGTTCATTATTGTATTGTACCTAAAGATTCAGTATCTCAAGCAAAAATTATTAAGAATATTAGAATTTGAAACGATAGAGTTACAAATTCGGTATTTTGAAAATGTGCCGCCAAGCACCTAATATAGTGTTCCGACTGCCTACGTACTATACCATCTTCGATCACATCGCCACTTAACATCCGGTGAGATGTGGTCAAATACCTAGATTGTAAAACTGAAAAAAAAACTGCGCAGTACTAAAAAATAAGTTTAGTCTTTCATATCTTACAACTGGATACTCTTTTATATGGTGGACAGGCTAGGTGTTTGACCATAGCTGATCATAAGAGACGGTGTAGTCGAAGATGACAAACACACCTAGCCTGGAATGATACTGGCTCCAAGTGACGCTGCCGGAACACACCGTTAGAGGCTTGGCGATATATTTACCACATGAGAGTGGTAGCTAGTCAGCCGAGTACTAGAAAGTACCCTACCACCATTTCTTTTCTAGCAGCATCATCAACACGACTTTTCATAAAGATATGCTTTTTATCGATTTATAAAATGTGTTCATTGCGATATTTGCAGGTCGCTCCAGTGCTTACGATAGATGTCAGTGACTACGTCCTCGATCGACCCACAGAGTCGTAAATCAGCAGAACGCTACAGAGTGCAGAAGTCCCGTTCATTGTTCAGTGTTCGCTGTTCGCGGTTCGTTCGCCGTTCGCGCGAACAATGGCCGCGTGTGGATAATTGTGCAAGTTTGTGTGTAACTCACTCGCCGCTCGACCTTTTACATTTAACTGGTTTCGAACGGATGGATCGAGGTGTGCAGTATTGAACCAGTTTACTTAACAATTTTTTGATAGCTTGCGTGTGAAAAACTGTGTATGTATTTGTTACTTCTGCACGTTGTATTATCAAAATGGATACTTTTCAAATGTATTTACAAGTTAAGCCTGCATACCTCGATCCGTTTGGTGATGAAAAGTGGTGATGATGATCATATTTCTTATAGACTTTCAGTGTAAATCGCTGTCATAAATCGTAACTCTTACTCGAGAGAATTTTGAAAACGTTGAAAATGTTTGTTGGCGCTTCATAATAAATTACTTTTACCTATTCTTAAATTATGAAAATTACCAACCACGCTAACCCCTAAGCTATCGGATAGTGGTAGGACCAATTTGTAGTTTGTAGGACCAAGGTGTCTTCACTTATTTTTGCTCAATACGCAATCCGTAAAATCATCAATTTTCAAATCCGTGAAAAATGTTTAGAAAAATTGTCTCAACGTTGTTGAAACCCATCCTCTTAACGCGCCATAATTCAATACTTTCTTCTCACTTCGCTACCTACCACTATTACAAAAGTAGCGTAGAGCAGGACAGGAATACAGCTGAAAGCGCACACCAGAGAAGGACAGAACGTCTTTTGTGATAAGTTTCAGCCTTGGAGAGGAATCCGATATCAAATTGTAAAATTTCCAAGCAGGGCTTCGCTTTACCGCATTATTCACTATACTCACTGTACTTTCTGCGAGCTCTATAACTTCCACTATAATTCCAAAACAAAAAAAGCATCTTATTGCATTTCTCGCGCGGCGCACGAGAAAAGTCTGTGAGAAAAGTCTGAGAAAAAAACACAAATCTCTCACAAATGTGAGCAGCTGTGAGAAGGACGGGGGAGGGGAAAAAAAAATCATGAAATTCGTTTTGTCATAGATTTACGATTTATTTATTTTATGATTTATTTATTACCTTTATATTGCATATAGTTTCAGGTGTGTTGTGTAAGGCCCAAAAATAATTCAAATTTAATTACTTAATAGTTTTTTAAGTTTATGTCAAATTTTAGTTTTAAATATCAGATAAAGTTTCGGATAAGTTTTTAATTTTAAATTGTTGTCAAGTTAGTTTCTTTCGAAACGACTGATGAGCGGAAATAAACTAAATATATACCTTGAACACTCAATAGTTACATCTACTAAATATAGGTACGTACAAAGGCCGATTTGGTCGCGTTAACTTTTATTTATTTCAGTACCGATCAAAAACACGAGCACTCGAAGCTAATATCGGAAACCCCTCCCGCAGATATTAAAATAAGAGAACATTAGATTAAAAATTAAAACGCGGTACGTGCTCCCCCCACTCGAAGAGCTTCAGTGTCGTGTCCGAGCGCCCGGGATGAATAAAATAAAATAAAAATATTAAAAACAAATACAAGCCGGGGCGGGGGGAGGGAGGGGCGGAGGGCGCTATAATAAAAATAATTACTGGGAGAGTGCCGCTGACAGCCGTCACGGACAACTTAGCGTGGAGACGGCTACTGCTGGTCGACGTGCACTTGCTCGCAGCGGAATGCGCTGCCCGAGTGCGGGTTCCTGTCTTGATGCTTTCATGTCCCGAACGAATTACTTTTTACTATAGACTATACATCGTCTTTTATTTTGAATTTAGTTTATTTGTTGTTTTATAATTTTGTGACATAAATGTAACTGTTTAATCGTTTTTGTGTCAATAAATATAATTTGAATCGCAGACCGCATCTTTTAGTATCAACAATGAGTTTGAGGCTCACGTTCGTAGCGAAGATAGCTCAGTGGTTAGCGCAAATGGTTCCCATGCCGGAGGGCATGGGTTCAAACCCCAAAAAATGAGCTTGAGATGTCGGTGAAGGAAAACATTCGCGGAAATCGCAGCATGGTGGTAGGGTACTTTCTAGTACTCGACTAGCTACCAACTTCAAGTTGAAAATCTGTCGCAAAGCAGCCGGCGTGTTGAGGCAGCCTCACTTGTGAGCCAGCTCCATTTCGGACTAGATGTGTATAGTGTATACCGACCATAACATCAGGCTCGCTGGCATAGTAGCTCCAGCGAGGCGGGTGGAATGTTTAATGATGTTGATGATAAGAAGCATTCAAGGTGTTGCGGAGACATGATTGATCTCTTTATAGTACACACTAAAAATAATACCATACAGTAGAAATAAACTTAATTAATACGTGTAACAACTGATGATGGCGAAGCAGCTTCATGCTGCATAGCACATGCTTTACAGTTTCATTGTCTTGCAAGAGACTAAATTTTTTTATAAGCGGAGAAATTAAAGTCGTCTCCATACTCCCGACCCCGCCGGCGGGGAGGTCGCGCTCCCGCCGCAAGTATGTCGAGTTAATGGAAACAAACACCAGCGCCCTCTAGCCGCTGCAAGAGGTTTGGTTTTACATACAAACAATATAAATTGGCAAACAAGCTAGTGGTAAGAGATAACGCGTGTGCATGACCATTGCAGCGATACACAGAACTTTGATTAACAAAACAATGCCCGGGCATCGCTGCTTTGGCGCTCATTACTTTGAGACTTTCGACTGTTAGTCTCAACAGCCCATAGGCAGCCCGTACACGTAGCGCGCGATCCGCGATCCGCGATCCGCGATCAATGATCGCGATCCAGACTGATCGTGTACGAAGCGGATTGACGGACTGATGCTCCGGATCGCATAATATCTAGAAATTTTGAAATCATGATCGCGGATCGCGGATCGCGGATCGTGATCATGATTGAACGTGTAAGGCGGCCCATAGAGATAAAACCCCCACTCTGTCTACTTCTCTCTCCACTAGCGTCCTATTGGTTGAAGCCGCGCTCACAGACAACTAGGGCCACGTCTAGTCAATACAACAATAATTATATTCATTTAAAAGAAACTGTATACAATCCAAGTCAAATACTTAATATCGCTAACATTTATAAAAAGGTATATTTTGTTGCGTTTTTCGTTCGTTTAATTTGCTCATCTCGATAGTAAAAAGAAAGTCCCAAACCCAACTATTCCATTGTGTCCCTGTGTATCTGTAACCACAATCTCTCCCACGAGTAGCAAGGCTCGCAGGGTTGCCGCTGCAGGTGCGTCCACGCTGCAGGGCTGTCTCACGATGCAAACGTCGAAAAAAGTTGAAACGAGTAAACATCCAGTGAGACCTACTTGCGTCTCTTGTGTCAGAAGGCGTAAACCTGCTGTGTTCAGATGGCATATCCTAACCAACTTTTTGGGGTTCCTCACTGTACATTTGAAAATAGAACCATTTTAATGTGGTTAATTAAATAGGTTTTACTATATATGGAACTAGCCGTTACCCGCGACTTAACAAAAAATGTTCATTCAGTTCGCACAGTTTAGGAAATGTTAATAATTCTGCATTCGCAACAAAATACTCATAATAACCTTAACCTCATGTTTCTTCTTTGCAAATCGATGTTTCGAGTTTTTAAATGGGGTTTGGAGTAAGTAATGTGATGATTTAGTACTACTAGGTACCTACCTACTACGTAGGAGATAAATGAAACTGACCACACATCGTTCAATTCAACTGATCAGTGTACACCTTATCAGTTGAAAATCTGCCGCCGAGCATCTAACGGTGTGTTCCGGCAGCCTCACTTGAGAGCCAGTTCCATTCCAGGCTACGTGTGTTTACCATCTTCGACCACACCGTCGCTTAACATCAGGTGAGCTGTGGTCAAACATCTAGCCTGTCAACCATAAAAAAAAGAACTCCTTTCCAGAAAGTATTTGTGAAAAAGTTAATACTTTCCTATACAAAGCGAAATCCCATTTAGTTTATACTTGGTCATAGATATCAAATTATTCTATAGATTGTGATGTGAGATGTGAGATCTAAATTTTTGTCAGCACAAGTAGATTGTTAAAAATGTAACAATGTCTTGATTTCTGTCTTGAAATTTTATAATTCTTCTTTGATTTTGGCGTCGCATTTGCCAGTGTCAAGTTTTTTTTATATTTTAAAGTTTCATAAGTAAATAAGTTGCCTTGTAACTGTAGTTATAGTCGAAGTCCAGTCTTGGTCAAGTCCAGTCCGTGCCAGGCAAGTCCAGTCATGCTTTAGTAAAGTAGTGGCGACTTTTCTATAAGCTTCGATGGAGTTTTTTAAGGAACACGAAAATTCTTGTTTTATCACATTATATCATTTTGCCACACTCGCGCTTTTAATTCGGTACTTAACATCAACATGTCGAAAAAACACTAGTTTTGGAAAAAAATACAACGGGGCGACACGACTCTTTCCGCGTTCCCGCCAAAACTCAAATTTTATTCTAGGTACATAGGAACCCTTGTGCAAAGTGCAGAGTTCACTCGCGATTGACGTTTTTAATGTTAGCAAAGCTCTTTTGTTGCATTGTGGCTCCATTGCTGGGTTATTGATACTGTTGATCTGTTATCGTGCGCGGATTGTGATGTGGTTTCGCAGCAAGTGTTCAGAAGGATTGTTATTTTTTTTCATAAGCCTCGAAATAAATGTTAGTTTGGCTTGTTATTGTCACTGAACAAGGGGTATAGAAACTCTATATTTTGTACAACAGATAATAAAAATAGTAAAAGTAAATCCTTTTAAGCTGGTGTTAAAAGTGTTGCCTTATCGCCAAAAGCGACCTTTCCCACGCAATCATGAAATAGTAGAACTTAAAATTATTTTTGTTAAACAAAGATGTAAAGTAAATAAATATTACCAAATAAATAAAATAAAAATAATTTATATCAATAAAAAATTATTAATAAATTATCTAGTAGGTATACAAAATAGAATATTTTAAATTAATACTATCTACACATTTTTATAAATAACTTAATCTAAAAATCCGTCAGAGGAGCGATATTATGTGGCCAGAATGCTGGCAGCATTGCCACGCTGGATGGCAATGCTAAGCTTTTGATCAAAGTAGATGCCAGCATTCTGATCACCTGAAGCCTCCTCTAAACGTTGTGTGTATGTTCTCTTCGAATAAATACTTGAAAGATTTGTACAAAAAATCATATCTCGACTATTTTGGTAACAGTACTTTTTCATGATTTTGAGCAGTACCTATACTCATTTTTTTTTATCGACATGTAATGTCCACTGCAGGGCAAAGGTCTCTTCTCTCTTTCTCTATCTTTTCCAACCTCAATTCACAAACTACCTACTAAGTAGGTACCTACTATAAAGTATAAACGCGTTCACGTTCTAGCTAGAGTAATTCAGAAATAAAACTCGAGCCTCTTTCGGCTCTCTCATATTTACTACAGCCCATTGTAGCGATGATAGCTCAGTGGTTAGCGCGGTAGCTTCGCATGCCGAAGGGTGTGGGTTCAAACCCCAACAATGAGCTTGAGCTGCCGGTGAAGGAAAACATCGTAAGAAACCATAGCATGGTGGTAGGGTACTTTCTAGTACTCGGCTGGCTAGCTACCACACGAGAGTTGAAAATCTGCCGCCAAGCATCTAACGGTGTGTTCCGGCAGCCTCACTTGAGAGCCAGTTCCATTCCAGGCTGGGTGTGCTTTACCATCTTCGACCACACCTTCACTTAACATCAGGTGAGCTGTGGTCAAACAACTAGCCTGCCCACCATTAAAAAAAAAATTACGCCTTCCATTCATCATGATTTATTTTAAAACCAATTTTTTTCAAAAAATCTAAGAAATATAATCTATTTTGACACTCTATCCTTTGCAAAAACACCCATTGAGAAATAAGGCTGTTTGCACAATTACTGATTTTCCGCTTCCCTGAGTGTGGTCTCGGCTTAAATGTAATATTCACGCCTGAATGCCGGGGAGATTTGTTACTTAACATTATTTTGATAGTTTTTTTTTAAACGGAAGCTTTAATAGGTGTGTTTGGCTTGGAACGATTTAACCTTGTGGCCAAATAAGTGCTAACATTAATGTGAAAATTTACGGATTTATTCATGGATACCTGAATAGTTTTGTGGGGTCTAAACTTTTTAATATAGGTACTACCGGTTTCAACATATAAAGAATAGAGTTAAAGCTTTTGCAACCTAATTAAACGAATTAAGAGGGTATAGAGGGAATTGCTGACGAAAATTTTAGCATTCAATCATATCGTCCTAGGTCCTTTGAATACGGCCCGTGTTTCGTCCCACCCCTGCCCGACTAAATTTGATATGATCTACAAACGCTGCTTTGGAGACTCTTTAAAACAATTTTTTTTTTTTTATGGTTGACCACAGCTCACCTGATGTTAAGTGAAGGCGTGGTCGAAGAAGGTAAAGCACACCTAGCCTGGAATGGAACTGGCTCTCAAGTGAGGCTGCCGGAACACACCGTTAGATGCTTGGCGGCAGATTTTCAACTCTCGTGTGGTAGCTAGCCAGCCGAGTACTAGAAAGTACCCTACCACCATGCCATGGTTTTCCTCACGATATTTTCCTTCACCGGCAGCTCAAGCTCATTGTTGGGGTTTGAACCTACGCCCTTCGGCATGCGAACCTACCGCGCTAACCACTGAGCTGTCATCGCTACAATAAAGTAATAGTAGTAGTTTCTATTTATTTATTTATTTCGATATACAAAGCAAAATACAATTTTTACATCAGCGTTATGTAGATGACAAAAACGTCAAATCTAAATTAAATAAAAATGAAAGGTTAATTTTTTAACTATATAAGTAACTTATACCTATTTCTAAATGATTACTGTAACTTTACACGTAAACACGACGCTACTTTTAAATGTTGATTAAATTTAATCCCACTAATATTATAAATGTGAAAGTTTGGATGGCTATTTGTTACTCTTTCACGCAAAAACTACTGAACGGATTTGATTGAAATTTGGTATGGAGGTAGCTGAGACCATTTTTACTTCGAAAACATGTAGCGAGTAACACCGCGAGGCGCAGCTAGTTCATAATAAAGTAGGCGGTCTCGTTTTAATTCACGTCAACTAGAACAAGCACTGTTTATTTTTCAAGTAAGGACTTAGATATTATCTATTGTTGTTTTCGAAACGTACTGTGTTATTTAGTTTTCAATAAACAAGGCTGCCAGTCAATCTGTCAGATATCCATAGAATTAAAATAAACATTTGCCTAACAAAACCCCGAAGCTCGCGCACGACGAGCTCCACGCTTCACTTAGGAATCAACTTGAGTTTTATTACGAGGAAATAAGATTACAAAAATTTAGTGATGTTGGAATTAAAAAAATATAAAAAAGTTCTTTCTTCAAACAGTTTTTGTTGAACCGATTCCGCAACGATTCTATTAACAATGTGTAATCGATATCAGTCCACTG
This sequence comes from Biston betularia, assembly GCA_905404145.2. Taxonomy (NCBI): domain Eukaryota; kingdom Metazoa; phylum Arthropoda; class Insecta; order Lepidoptera; family Geometridae; genus Biston; species Biston betularia. Next base: position 9,554,185 of record FR989887.1, on the reverse strand, counting down.
GTTTCGAGTAACCGCCAACCAGAATACTCAGACCTCTTTCCTTGAGCCGTCTGCTGACGTTTAAACATGTTTGTTACAGTCGATCGTCTCTAAATCGTCATGCAACCTCCAACCGGGTCAAACGAGTACTTAGATCATTTTAAGTTATGGTTTTTGGAAATCGTTAAATAAACAATTATCTTATATATTTTTTTTTATTTTTTTTTTTATGGTTGACAGGCTAGTTGTTTGACCACAGCTCACCTGATGTCAAATGTCATATTTAAACTAGCTGCACCCCACGGTGTTACGCGCTACATGTTTTCGGGATAAAAATTAGCCTATGTGCTAATCCACGGTCTCAGCTACTTATATACGAAATTTCATCCGAATCCATTCAGTAGTTTTTGCGTGAAAGAGTAGCAAACATCCATCCATCCAAACTTTCACATTTATGATATTAGTGGGATTTAAATAGTTGATGCCAAAGAAAATTGAAATGTATTTATTGTCCATGATTTTTAACCTACTTCAAGAAAGTAAGAGGTTCTCAATATCCTCGATTACTCGAAGACGGCTGGACCGATTTAAAAATTTCTTTTTGTATTTGAAAGAATATACTTTTCAATTGGTGTCATCAAAGTCGGTTTAGTAGTTCGATTTTTAAACTAACAAAAGAAAACTACAAATATGTCATTCAAGTTAATGAAATTACGTATTTTGCTTTCCAAAGAGTCACTAAAGTACTTACTTTACGGATTCATCATCACATGTAGATGAAATAGGAAGGTAGGCATCAGAACTCCGTAAAAAAACAATGCGACGACGTCGTATTTAAGTTTAATGGAATCATACTGTTATAATATTGACAATATGATAATCATAAACGCGAGACATCTTTTACAATATAAATAACAATTTCGTTTATAATGTTGAGTGAAATGACCCCCCTGTAGACTTAGCCCACTCTAAAATTATAACCCTGTGGAATGACGATAGCGTTTTTTTCCCTTTGGTTTTGGCGTCGCGTTTTTGCATTTGCCAGTGTCAAGTATATATTTTCAAGTTTCAAAGGTTGAATAAGTGTCCTCGTAGCTAAAGTTATAGTCAAAGTCCAGTCTAGGTCAAGTACATTCCGTGTCAGTCAAGTCCAGTCATGCTTTAGTAAAGTAGTAGTGACTTTACTGTAAAGCTTCGATGGAGTTTTGGAAGCAACACGAAAAGTCATGTTTCACCACATTATATCACTTTCCCACATTCGCGCTTGTGATTCAGCACTTTATGAATAAAACACCACCATTTTTATGCATAAACACTCGACAAAACACTAGTTTTGGGAAAAAATACAACGGAGCGACACGACTCTTCCCTCATTCCCGCCAAAAAACTAACGTTGTGATGCAGTAACGTCAAGGAGCGAGAGGTCTCGTTAAAGAGGTCGGTAAAAGGAGTTTTAATTTTACCTGCCTTTAGTACGATCTCATTGAAGTTTTTATACAATTAAAACTGAATTGTGGCTTAAATATCCGCATCTGGGCATCTCGGGTATTGGATGACACTATCTTTTATTTATATCTTTTGTTGTAGAGTTCCCAAAACCAACCCTTTTATACAAAAGGAAGTAGAAAACAGATGAAGAAGAAAAAAATATGTCGTTTTTTAACAAAAAGCTACGAGTAATTAATATCATTTTAATAAATAATGATTAACTGCCAGTTGGGCATATATATTGTAACGAAATTTTTTACTGTTTTACTATATAAACTGACGAGGTATTGACACATTTTTTTGTTTGCGGGATCACTCATGCGACTATAGACTAAAATAGCTGTTTTTCTTTTTATGTAAAACTAATGAGACGAACGAGACGCTCTCCTGATGGTAAGAGATAACGCCTGTCCACGATTATTGCAGCGATACATAGAACTTTGAGTAACAAAACAAAGTCCGGGGAACCGGTTCTTTTGGCGCACTTTCGATGGCTAGTCTCAACAGCCCTGTAATATCGCTAGCTGCAGTACTCTCCAAACCGGAATACAATGTTTACACACTATTGCTTGGTGGCAGAATATTGGCGGTTTTCAATATAACGTAGTAAGTTTTTCCGGCAAGTTTGTATTTCCGTGCAAAACCGGGGGTAGGTCGATAGTATATTTTTCCTCAAGAGTTCTGTTTTATGCGGTAGGCACAAAGTAGCGCTAATCGTGCTTGGAACAAAATCGTTTTTTCTATTTTTCTAATCTACTGTGACAATCATTTGCTCGTTGGTTAGCGTGGTCGATTCACACGCAGGAGAGCGTATGTTCATATCCTAACAATGAGCTTAAACTACCAGTAAAGGAGAACATCGTGAGGAAACCATAGCATGGTGGTACGATAGTTTTTAGTACTCGGCTGGCTAGCCAAGTCATTCAGATGATATGATGACTTTTGATGAACGAAAGCCCGTTTCACAGTGTCAAGTTTATTTATATTTTCGCTCTCCGGGTACAAATGAAGTCTTACAGTCCCCGCCCCAATCTGAAACACACTCATTAAAGCCATTAACTAAACAACTGAAGCCAACAATGGAACAATGCGAACACTATCGCCACATGATATCCATTGAACCCATTGAAGTCAATTGAAGTCGGCCGAAGTTAACTGAATGAAACTTACCTTTGTATTGGAGTGCGTTCGAAAACCATTGCACTGATTGTTTTCATTGTTTTCTTTGTTTCCAGTTCTTTGGGCGTGTATTTGGTAATTGTTATTCAATTGGCCGATAATTTGACTCAATTGCGTATAATTTGACGTAGTTTACTAGGTGGGATGTGTGAATTGAAGGTAGGGCGTGGTGCGGGATTGTATACCACAAATTTATTTAAGTAATTAGGGGGGAAATGATTTATTAAACAAAATAAAAAAATCCGAAATTAATACTATTTACAAAATTAATACAAAAAACTTAATCTAAAAAAAATAGGGTAATAATAGTTTACACAGGGGGCTAAATTATTATGGCAACGACTAAACGCTTTGTCAAAAAAAAATTGCGTCTTAGACAACTTGATGCTCACCTTTAGGTGCTTGGCGGAAAATTTACAACTTGAGGGTCGTAGTTATAGCTAACCGCTTACTTGAAAGTAGGTACTCTACCACCATGCTATGGTTTCCTCGCGTTGTTTTACTTCACCGGCAGCTCAAGCTCATCGTTAGGGTTGGAACCCACACCTTTCGGCATGCGAACCGACCGCGAAAACCACAAATCTATCATTGCCCCAAAAATTCGCAATTACGGTCTTAAGTATGGATGGAACCCTAAATACGAAACGTTCATTTTTTGAAAACCTGCTTCAAGAAACATACAAGTTCAACAGTTAAAAAGGTCCAGCTAAAAATGTCAAGTGCACAAATATCAATTCGTTCCCATTGTAGCCAATGAGTGATTCAATATTTGACACTGGACGCGGGCAGCGTCCCGTGACGACGCCGTCCCTCTCTAGCCCGCGGCGGGGGACAGGGAGGGAACACGGGAGAGATGTGTAAGAGTCGACAAAAGCAGCCGACTAAGAAAATACTGACACGGTGGTATTGCAGGGAAGGAGCCAGGGATAACTGCCAGGAGCCAGGGGATATAAGGTTTTGATCTTTACTCCGACTCTGGTATATTTTGTCGTCTGTATAGAATAACATGACTGCATTTGCTTATAATAACTGTTTGATAGTGGGTATAGCTTTCGCACATAATATTTACAGTGAATATGTGAACTTAAATATTTTGTCGGGAATAGTAATATTTAAATGTTTGCGCGTGTGAGTGGGTGTCACAAAAATGTCACCATTTAAATTTAAAATAATATTCATGAATAGAGTTGAGTAGGTAGTTATATTTGTCGGTAGAATACATTTGCTACATTTTTAGGACTTTTAGGAGGTAATGCTAAACCACATATTTTGACGTTGCAACCATGTCACAGTGGCTGTGATTATAAGCTGAATAGAGAATGTAGATTGGTCTCTCCGAAAAATTGCGTACAAACGCGTTCTTATCGCAAAAGTGAAGCTAACGAAAATAATAAACTGGAAGAAGGCAGGGGAAGAAATTGATTCCGAATTATAGCGAGCCGAATCAGTTTTGAAAAAGCTTAAGAGTTGTTCATTGTGTTGACTCGGTTTGCATATATTTTTTTTTAATGTAAAATTATGAGAGGCAAACTTGTCGCACTCCTGATGGTAAGAGATAACGCTTGTCCATGACCATTGCAGCGATACATAGAACCTTGAGTAGCAAAATAAAGTCTAGAGTTCATTACTTTGTGACTTTCGGCGGTTAGTCTCAACAGCCCTGTGACTTTATTACGGAGTTGCTAATGTTAGCTTATTGACCGTTTATAAATACAATGCTCAGCACTCCCGCCCTGTCCTGAGTGCGTTTCTGCGCCTCTACTGTAGCTCTTCACGCGCGCGCTCCGGCCGCGACACACATCTCCGGCACTCGAGCGCACTTCGCTCCTTCTGTCCTGCCGACGCGCGACGTCGCGGCCACGGCGACTTAGTTGGAACTACAGATAATGTAATACTATTTCTCATAGACTTTTTTTCTTTGATTTTGGCGTCACATTTTGAACATTTGCCAGTGATAAGTGTTTTATTTTTGTATTTACAAGCGTCATTGCCTCGTAGCTTACAGTCAAAGTCCAGTCTTGGTCAAGTCCAGTCTGTATCAGTCAAGTCTAGTCATGCTTTAGTAAAGTAGTGGTGACTTTACAATAAAGCTTCGATGGAGTTTTGGAAGCAACACGAAAAGTCATGTTTCACCACATTAGGTATATCATTTTCCTACACTCGCACTTGTGATTCGGCACTTTAAGAATAAAACACCACCATTTTTATGCATAAACCCTCGAAAAAACACTAGTTTAGGAAGAATATACAACGGGGCGACACGACTCTTTCCGCGTTCTCGCCAAAACCAATTTCTCATAGATCATCCTATAGAAAGATGTGGGTACTAAAACAATTAGCCATACGGGGGCCTAGATGGCGTTAGTTTCTTTGCATGTGTCGTGCTATTCTGACTTTACATTGCCCATTCGTATTAGTGAAGTGTCAAATAGATGGCGCTTTATTAAGTAATTATTTGTTTTTTTTTGCGATGAGATCACGTGTTCGGAACATATCACCTAATACTTACAACATACTAGATAAAACCACACTTACAAACCTTGAAAATGTGTAATAAGTATACTTTAAATATAATTTGTTGTAATTCTAACACTTATGTACAATAAAGGGATACATTTCGTAGGAAAATTACCACAGGGCTATTTAGTCTCAAATAAAACAAAGCTATTCTCTGGCAATTTGATTACTGATACAGCTATGTAAACATTAGTTTTATATTGGGTGGGTTCGATTCCCGCTCAGGACAAATATTTTATGTATCAACAAATGTTTGTTCTGTGTCTGGGTGTTCTATATGTATTATAAGTATGCATTTACAAAAAAAAAAGTATTTATGTATTCTATCAGTTATCTGACTTCCATCACACAAGCTCTGCTTAGTTTGGGGTCAGATGGCGCTGCGTGTATAGTCCTGCAATTTTTTTTTTTTAATGAAATTTCATTGTACTATGACACTTGTTACATGTTGCAGGTACAACGATTTCTAATTTTAAGCTACATGCCAAAATAACTGACCAAATAAATAAAATAAAATACACATACTTAATTGGTCGCTATATTTATCAATTCCTTTCAATAATTAATGTCACGGACCAAAGCAAGTATTGTGTTAAGTCGATCCTTTATTTGTTTAATTGCGATGAAGTAAAACTAACCGCGCTTGTTGATTGAAATCAAGGTTCACATGAAACCAATTAAATACTTAATTGTACTTGGAATTGTATTTAGGATTAGCTCGCTTTTTGATTGACTGGCGCTGCTCTGCGGTTTTACCCGTTGCCCTCTGAAAGCTGTACATTTTCCAGAATGAAAAGTAGATGTTTTTATTTAATATTCGCCAGAGAGATCCGTGGAGGTAACACAGTGCCAAGATGTAAAGACACATTATAAATGTATTTTAAACAACATGGTTTTTTAATGTTAACGCAACGAGACGAACGAGATGCTCTCCTATGGTAAGAGGTAAGATGGTAAGAAAAGCTCTTATCAAAATAAACTTTAAAAGCGTATAACGTTGTGAATGCACTTTTAACAATTTAAGTATGTCCGCATACAGTGCTTTAGTAGGTAGCATAATAATTAACAAAGAGCTGTTTAATCTGAGTAAGTAAATTATTTGTAATTTTTATGGGATTAATAAATTAAACCTAATGCCACACGCGTTTTTGGCTAGGGATCTCATGTGAGTTAGGGAATCAGGAGCTGACAGATCTTAAACTATCATTATGTAGGTACCTACTTGTCACGTTACCAAAAATCTAACAAAAAAATAACATGAAGAAGACAACAACATTTTTGTAGCGATGATAGCTCAGGGGTTAGCGCGGTTGGTTCACACGCCGAAGAGCGTGGATTTAAACCCGAACAATGAGCTTGAACTGCCGGTGAAGGAAAACATCGTGATGAAACCATGCATAGCATGGTGGTAGGGTACTTTCTAGTATTCGGCTGGCTAGCTACCACCCTCAAGTTGAAAATCTGCCGCCAAGCATCTAACGGTGTGTTCCGGCAGCCTTACTTGAGAGCCAGTTCCATTCCAGGCTAGGTGTGCTTAAACTTAAGCAGAGCTTGTGTGATGGAAGTCAGATAACTGATAGAATACATAAATACTTTTTTTTTGTAAATACATACTTATAATACACACAGAACACCCAGACACAGAACAAACATTTGTTTATTCACAAAATGTTTGCCCTTAGTGGGAATCGAACCCACACCCTACAGCTCTCAAGGGCTAACGGGGCTGTCAATTGAGAACCCTCCTATTTTGGTTTCACCGCAGTCGGCTAAAATTAGCTCATATCGCGACGTCATAATATCTCATGAGAAATATTTCTTAAAACTTAGCTGTTGGTAATAAATACACAAAGTTCTCGGAACAGGTTGCATCGATACCAATCCGTCGTCCAAAGTAAACAGAGTCGTCGTACCTATCCATTAGTTTCCATTATTGTAAACACCAAAAATACTTCAATACATTGATCATTGTTTATTGAATGGATATCTAATCTAATTAAACATGCGTTAGAAGGCACACACGATGTGCGCGAGGCTGACGGTCGAAGGCGACTCGAGCTGTGGCGACGAGTCGCTAGACTGGTCTAGGATTTGATTCAAGTTTGTATAACGACATAAAAAATACATTTGCTTTGCTTAATTTTGTAGCGATGATAGCTCAGTGGTCGGTTCGCATGAAGGGCGTGTGTTCAAACCCTAACAATGAGCTTGAGCTGTCGGTGAAGGAAAACATCGTGAGGAAACCATGCATAGCATGGTGGTAGCGTACTTTCTAGTACTCGGCTAGGTAGCTAAAACCCTCAAGTTGAAAATCTGCCGCCAAGCATCTAACGGTGTGTTCCGGCAGCTTCACTTGAGAGCCAGTTCCATTCCAGACTAGGTGTGATTTACCATCTTCGACCACACCTTCACTTAACATCAGGTGAGCTGTGGTCAAACACCTAGCCTGTCAAGCATAAAAAAAGTAGTCTTTTTTTATGTAAAAAGTAATGAGATGAACGAGACGCTCTCCTGGTGGTAAGAGATAACGCGTGTCCATGACCATTGCAGCGATACATAGAACCTTGAGTAGCAAAACAAAGTCCGGGGCATCGCTGCTTTGGTGCTCATTACTTTGAGGCTTTCGATGGTTAGTCTCAACAGCCCAGTAATTTCGCTGCAGTACCCTTCGAACCGGAACACAGTAATGTTTACACACTAAAAAGTCTAAACTGCAGATACTCTGCCATGAAGCAGTAGTGTGCAAACATTACTGTGTTCCGGTGTGAAGGCTGGCGACAATACATGCAGGGCTATTGAAGTTAATAAAAGCCATGGATATGTCTTTTTTCTTGAACACTAAAACTTATTTAGAAGACATTTTTTTACTGGCTAAAAAAAGGTTCCTTTTTAAACGGTTTTTATAAAATCAACAGATTGTATACATCGATGGTATTTCCGTTTGGCCAGAAACCCTAAAAAGGTCGATGACATTTCCATTTACTGCGAAACCTCGCTGTTTCGTTGGAGCAGAGCGTTTAGTTAGCCTACGGATCTTGAAAACGGTTTTTTTAATTGTAAATTTAAGGCATGGTTATCACAGTAATATAATAAAAGCGAAAGTTTGTGAGTGTTTGTTTGTTTGCTGCTGCTTCACGCTCAAAAGGCTGGACCAATTTTGATGAAATTTGGTGAGGAGGTAGCCGACATCCTGGATTAACACATAAGCTACTTTTTATCCCGAAAAAATGTAGCGTATACCACCGCGGGCGGCAGCTAGTTACGTATAAAGTGTATTTCTATCATTGTTTTTTTGTTAGCAGTAGGGAGTACCTACTCAAGAAAACATTAATCTGGACAAAAACTGGAAAGTACATTAGCTTGCACACACAGACAGGTCGACAAACACACATACACATATGTTATTCTAACGACTGACGCAACTATAATCTACGGTTTACTTAATTCCGATGTTTGCCAGCTATTAACCCGTTTCAAAGACACCAAATTAGGTACAGTCGCTTAGAAAAGTGATCAAAATCAATTTGTAAAAAAAAAATATATAATGAGACGACAGAGACGCTCTCCTGAAAAGATAACGCCTGTCCATGACCATTGCAGCGATACACAGAACTTTGAGTAACAAAACAAATATTGAAATATACATATGTAATTGATTGATTACTTTCTTTGCGGAAGTTCATTTTGAATGTTCAAGGTATATATCTAGTTTATTTCCGCTTAACATAAACAAAAACGAAAATAAACTAGATATATACCTTGGTATGTATTAATATTAGAATTGTCTCTACACTTTTATCGGTCAATGTACATATCAAATGTCTTTCTGTAGTAAGTCAAGTTATATTTTGTTTTAGTTAAATGCAATGGACCACACAAAAAAAAATAATTTAACATTTTTTATTTATGAATTTTCGTATCCAGCGAATGTAACTGATTGATAAACTGATAAACTAATGTATGATTTAATAGAGAAGTATTAAAGTTCAAAATAACTATGTAGGTAAAAGTCAGGTATATTTGCCATATTACACTTGATAACGTAATCGCTGACAGTTCTCTGGAGTGACAGATGACTCTACCACAGATCCTATCTAGCTAATTAGACTCAGGATGCTCTCAGATAACCTTGGACAGATTTATGCGTTTAGCTGGATGTTACTGCAATACAAACGTGAATCATAACATTTCGAATGCCTACATTCTATTGCAACTAACACATACGTATGTTGTCAGGCGTAACTTCGCGGAAATTAATTTTGAATATTCAAGGTCAGTCTCGACCAAGCGCTCGAAGAGTCAACACGTCTTGAGGATGCATCGTGTAGAGGCGACACACGTGTCGGCAACTGGTTGCTGCAGCGACAAGAGGATATAAAGACTTGTGGTTATTTTAATTCGTTTTTTATATTAAGTAAAGTTACGGTTAAGTTTTTAATTATTAAATTATTTATTGTCAAGTTAGCTAAATTTAAATCCTAATCACTGTTTTAACTGAAACGACTGTTAAGCGGGATGAAACTAAATATACTTATACCGTGAATACATACGTATATTTTCAATAATCTGCTAGTCTATCCATTGATTATTTATTTATTAATTTATTTAAATGTCTAGTTTTTCCATACTTTCGCCACAACATTGTGATGGTTTTCTTAAAAAATTTTGCTTAAGATTACTTTTCTCGCTGATGTGAAACGCCACGAGTGAGAAAGGGATAGGTCACATGTTTAGTTAAAGCCTGTAAAAAAAAATTTCGCATGAATTCTTAATGCGACATTCTCTGTAGAGGAGAAAAATTCCAGCGAGCACTTGTGTCGCGACCTGTCCGTAGGTAAGTCGATCGGGCCGGTGTTTGCGCTCACTGTTTAGCCTGCTCGCACGTCTGTCGCGACGAAACCCATTGTTTGATCACTTAGAAACTTGGATTTCATATTTTTGGAAGCGGTTTGTTAAAAATGTTGGCCTAACTAGTAGGTTGTCCCGACTTTTTCCATTTTAGTAACATTTTGCTGATAACTCGATAATTTTTTTATGTAAACTTAAATATTGTCCCGTCTCATCCCAAATAGTGTCTACACAAACAATAGTTTTTTTTAAAAAAACTTAAATTTATTAATAACAGTAATAATAATAGAATTTTTTGTTGTTGTGCCGCGCTGTCTCTCACGTTTAGTTACTCAACATTTTGTGTTTTTTTTTAATTACTTATAGGCTTGCGTTTGACCGCCAACTCGCCTGATGTTAAGCGAAGATGCGGTCTACGATGGAGCACGCTCGCCTAGAAGAAACCGATTCACTCGCAGCTTGAAGGCACCCAGATTGTATCTATCAGGGAACACCCACTCGGGCAGCAAATTCCATTGTTTAGCGGTTCGTACAATGAAGATAATCGCTGCAATAATCATTATCTCTTACCATAGAGCGTCCCGTTCGTCTCATTAGTTTTACATACAAAAAAATCTCAGATAATTATTTCTGTATTAAATAAATAAATATCGTAGGACATTACACCACCTGACCCCAAACTAAGCAAAGCTTTTACTTTGGAAGTCACATAACTGATAGAATATCTTATTTTTTTTTGTCAATACTTAGGTACAATAAATACAGAACAAACATTTGTTTATACCACAAAATGTTTATATTGTGGGAATCAAACCCATGCCCTTCAGCTCTTGGAGCAGACAAATGAACCGACAGGCTGTCGGTATGGGAAGTAGCTTAACCTCAGGCAAGCAACTTGCTCGTCTTGATTTCAAACGAAAACTCATGTAAATAGAAATAAGGATTGTGTGTATGCCTCGAGCATTCATGCTCACCATCGAAGGCTCCTTCTTGCGGCGGCGTCGTGTGTCGGGTCGCTCTCTTCCCTCAGATATGGTTGAGGAGGGCGATGGCTGGCACATGCGTCATACTCGTGATCGGGTGCTGCTTGCGGGTCGCTGGTCTGCTCGCGGTATACACACAATCTAGTACCTACTTTAACCTTAGAGTAAGATCCTACTAACCTCTCCTCTTTTTGTAATGGAATTGTAAAAAAAAAAAAAAATTGTAACGATAGTTGACAAAGGTCACGGACCCCAGCGTCTGTGGAGCGTATAATAAATTAATAAAAAAAAAAACTTGCTCGTCTTGTCACTTAGCTATATAACTAGATCTCTATATACAAATGAATATATTAATGTATCCGGAAAGTGTGTATGTGTGTAGGTACCTACGTAAGAGCCACATACTTCACTTAATGTCAGGTTTTTGTTAGAATCCGAGGAATGCGCAAACAGAAGTGTAATATTATAATGGCCCCGCCTCAGAGCAAACACTTTGTAAGTTTGTAGAATTTTAATGCGCAGCCTAACATTTTAATATTTTAACAGTTTTGTTCACAGAGAGAACCAATGAAGACTCGCATCTTGATATAAGTAGTTCTTAACTCAACAGCCGGTGCGTTTCTTACAATTTAGAAGAAGAACTAGCTCCTAAAATCTCAGGGTATCCTTACATCCATACCCATTACCATGGTGACCTTATTTAAAAACAGGTTGTAGCGATGATAGCTCAGTGGTTAGCGCGGTAGGTTCGCATGCCGAAGGGCGTGGGTTCAAACCCCAACAATGAGCTTGAGCTGCCGGTGAAGGAAAACATCGTGAGGAAACCAAAGCATGGTGGTAGGGTACTTTAGTACTCGGCTGGCTAGCTACCACCCTCAAGTTGAAAATCTGCCGCCAAGCATCTAACGGTGTGTTCCGGCAGCCTCACTTGAGAGCCAGTTGCATTCCAGGCTAGGTGTGCTTTACCATCTTCGGCCACACCTTCACTTGACATCAGGTGGGCTGTGGTCAAACACCTAGCCTGTCAACCATTAAAAAAAAAAAAAGATTGATTCAGACATTTGTCATTTACAAACGGTTTTATGGCTGCAACTCTCCTGAACTGTTTTATTCAAAATATTTCCGCATTAATGCTTTTTATTTGCAAAATATTATTATATCCGCCTCTATATCGAACAATGAGCTAAAATAGAAATAAAGTACCTCACCCTCGATTGCTTACAAAAAAGTATTAAATTTCTTCCCAATTGTCGAGTTTCAAACATTTTTTTAAAACTTTTTGTGGTTCAATTTATACTATTATTCCATTATAATGATATTTGATTTCTTTTATAAGTTGAATAGGCCGGAATGTATGCCGACTTGAAGAGGGATTTCTTCTCGGGTTGGCGGACTCCTGACGTATTTACATTTTTTGTGGCTACGCTTACAATAACCGTTTTTAGAGAGTTTATTTATTTGAAATTGTAATGCAACCCTTTATGGTTTTGATTTGGGGTTTTTAAATATTTTATTCTAAAACCCGGCGGTGTGACGTCTGTGTCTGTCGTGGAACCGATAACTGGTTATATAATTATTATTTTTTTTCATTTTTTTTCTTTCTTTATGTAGGTATTCTAGTTTATCTAGAGTTGATCTAGGGCGTGGGATCGTAATGATTCAAGTAAAAAAAAGACATTGTTTGTCATCAACATAAAAAAGGAAAAAGATATAGTCCGTTCCTAATTCACCGTAGCTAAACAGTAAACGACCAAACATTTATAAAAAGCCAAGTGGCGATTTTCTCGAAAGAAAATCTCCTCCGAAGAGCTTGCAAATTAGGGGCCGTGTAGCGAACCCTTCTTTTTGCGCCTTTTTATTTGGGCATTGCATTTTATTACTTTTTTATTTCTTTTTAACTGCCGGGGGGTCAGATATTGATAATATTTAGTGGCAGGGCTGCCACTAACAGCTGGCAAACGAAACAAACAAATAAAAAATAGTAAAAACTGTTTTATATCGTCAATTGTTTTTTTTTTTCGTTCAATAGTTAGAGACAACGCGCTTCAAATTAAAAAGAAATTGGAGTAGGTTTTGTTCAATTCCATTTCAAGCTTTACCATCTATGGCTGTGAGCAGTGAGCTGTGGTCAGATAACTATATATAAGTATACTATACCTATAACAACAGTAATGTTTACACACTATTGCTCATCTGCAGAATATCCTTCTACTAGCCTTCTTGGTGAGCTCAAAGTAGCAACGAGCTATGGAGAGGGCTATGCTCGCAGTTTCCCTGAGAGACCGAATCAGAAATGAGGAGATCCGTAGACGAACTAAAGTAACCGACATAGCCCAGGGAATCAGCAAGTTAAAGTAGCAGTGGGCAGGGCACATAGCACGCAAAACTGATGGTCGATGGGGCTGCAAAGTTCTGGAGTGGAAGCCACGGACCGGCAAGCGCAGCGTAGGACGTCCACCCACAACAGACGACCTAGTAATGACCGCAGGAACGCGCTGGATGCGAGCCGCTTCCAACAGGTTTTTATGGAAGTCAATGGGGGAGGCCTATGTCCAGCAGTGGACGTCCTACGGCTGAAATGATGAAATGATGATGATGAATGAGACGCTCTCCTGATGGTAAGAGATAACGCCTGTTCATGCCCATTGCAGCGGTACACAGAACTTTGAGTAACAAAACAAAATCCAGGGCATCGCTGCTTTGGCTCTTTTAACAGATTATAGGTTATATGCCAACGGATACACGACACATGTACCTATATATGTGTCGTATGGTTATCTTAAATTAAGTTAAACATAATGTCTGTTTGTAACACAATTATTTCAAATGTATATTAGTTTAGTTAGATAATGTAAAAGACTTGATTTGACTAAATGACCGTGAGTAACGTGTTTTGTGAAGATAAAGAACCGCTCTGGCTCGAACACGGGATTCGGTTGCGAACCGTCGGTCGTACTGAACAGATCAAGAGACACTTTAAATAACGTGTAACGCTCATTACTTTGAGACTTTCGATGGTTAGTCTCAACAGCCCAGTAATTTCGCTGCAGTACCCTTCAAACCTGAACACAATAGGTACCTACCTACCTCATATTGCAATACTACTGCTTGGCGGCAGAATATCTGGTACTGCGGTGGTACTTACCCAGACAAGCCCTTGCTAAGGAGATCCACCACCCAGTAAAATGTCTTCCGGTTAATTAACTGATTGATTCAGGCGTTGCTTTGCGGAACTTCATTTTGAATATTCAAGGTATATGTTTAGTTTATTTTCGCTTAGCAGTCGTTTCAGTTACAACAGTGATAAGGACTTAAATTTAACTCAGTTGACAACAATTTGTTACAATTTTTTTTGTCTTTCTGTTAATTTAGCCGGTGTATTGGCATGCGTGACAACCCTGGGAACCCGTTAAGACGTCCCCGGGTACATTTGTCACGTGCACGGACATCCTTCAGCGGCAAGAATTGCAGCGCGTACCTACTCATTTCATTCACAGAATTAAATGTAGGTATCATCGTGATTGACCGAGCTAAGCGAACAGTACTTGTATATATGACAGCTGGCCTACTTTAGATTCGATCACATGTTTGAATACAAAATCTGAAGTAATAGAATTAATGATTTTTTAAAACGTAAATGTAATGAGACGAGACGCTCGCCTGGTGGTAAGAGGTTTTTTTATGGTTGACAGGCTAGGTATTTGACCACACTGTGTGGTTGAAGATGGTAAAGCAAACTAAGCCTGGAATGGAACTGGCTCTCAAGTGAGGCTACCAGAACACACCGTTAAATGCTTGGCGGCAGATTTTCCACTTGAGGGTGGTAGCTAGCCAGCCGAGTACTAGAAAGTACCCAACCACCATGCTATGGTTTCCTCACGATGTTTTCCTTCACCGACAGCTCGAGCTCATTGTTGGGGTTTAAACCCACGCCCTTCGCCATAACGAATGGATAACGCATGCCCATGATCATTGCAGTGATACACAGAACTTTGTGTAGTAAAACAAACTCCAGGCATCGCTGCTTTGGCGCTCATTACTTTGAGACTTTCGATGGTTAGTTTTAACATTCAAGTAATTAGGTAAGATTAAGTTTATAGAATCTAATGCAACTAATAATATTTGTACACCCACGAAGGTAGAATATTTGATACCTACAATTCTAATAATAACACCTACAATGTAAGACAATATTCTGACAAATAAACTGATTTTGATTTGATTTTTTTTTATTTTGATCCCTGTAATTTCGCTGAATTACAGGGGTAATTAAATAAATAAATAAATAATAAATATCATAGGACATTACACACAGCGCCATCTGCCCCCAAACTAAGCAAAGCTTGTGCTATGGAAGACAGATAACTGATAGAATACTTAAATACTTTTTTTTGTAAATACATACTTATAATAGATACAGTACACCCAGACACAGAACAAACATTTGTTTATACCACAAAGTTTGTCCTGGGTGGGAATCGAACCCACGCCCTTCAGCTCTTGAAGCAAACATTCTACCACTGAACCAACAGGGCTGTTTATTTCAATAAATTTAACGGTATTTGTATTTGTATTTTTTTATATGGGTCTTGTTGCCTGAAATAAATTTATTTTATTTTTTATTTATAAATATCATTCCGAGAGATGCCAAACTCCACCTCACACAGATGTGTGAAGCCTGCTAACCCGCACTTGGCCAGCGGACGGACTATGGCCTTGCAGTGGGACAGTCATAAAGACAGGGTTGATTCGGAGTAGTAGGTACCTAGGTACTCGAAATTATCTGTTAGTAGATTGTCCTCAACGGGCAAAAATATAAAAGTACTTACATAAGTTTGCGAGGAGTTTTATTTCATACCAACACGCAAACATACACATAAAGAACAAACTCAAAAAACAAATCAAAAGAAAACCTTAACATCGAGCGGAAATCTTCAAATTGGATTCACGAGACAAGGACAGGGGCACGCATCTACTTCTATGTTAGAGAGAGACGGAAGCCCATCACAGGCCACAAAGCCAAGTAATTGTAGACAATAGGAGCTGAAAAAGACGTCTCTTTAACAAGATTTCAATCTACGAGTGTTTTGCCTCGGGACTTTCTTACCAACATAACGTTTACCACGCAGATTTGTAACACGCAACTGTATACTGTTACGTTAAGGTTCATAATGGTCTGATTTTTTTGTGCTCGTTATAGGCTTAAGATTGTAAACTTTAAGCGACTTTGTGAACGCATGTCTACCGTAAAACAAGGTTCCGATTTGCGACCAGTGAAGTATGATCCGCCTTAAAGTTGATAATTCTCAGGTGCAGAGGCCAGGGTAGAGTGGGTGTGGAATCGTTTGATAACTGTAGGTTTCTCTGTTTGTTACTTGAGACACAGAATACGTCGTAGTGTCGAGTGGAAGATAATTTCCCGCATGGGAAACTTGTCAATTGTGGATGTTCATTTACAACGCCAACGAGTCAAAAGAACGTTCCGCGATTAGGCGGGCTCTAAACCGAGACTCTAAATAACTGAACAAACAAGCCACGTGCTTTGATGAAAAATTTGATAAAGTAGACTTGCGTTTGTCTGATGTTTAGGAACCAATTTACTCGCGACTTCATAGTTCGCAGATTTACCTAAATTAAAAGGCTATTTAACTTATTAAAAAGCCGGCGTACCTGCGCAGTCGAAGCAGATGTTTAGTAAGTCTCTTAGCTAGATATAGGAATATTATAACAACGACTGGTAATGGTAAATGTGTTGTGGATCCACTCAATTTCTCTTTTTTTTGTCGTTTGTACGCTAGGTGTTTGACCACAGCTCGCCTGATGTTTAGTGACGGTGTAGTTGAAGATGGTAAAGCACACCTAGTCTGGAATGGAACTGAATATCAAGTCGGGCTGCTGTAGCACGCCGTAAAGTGCTTCGCGGCATACTTTCAACTTGACGGTGGTAGCTAACCAGCCAATTACTAGAGATACCCTACCACCATGGTTTCCTCACGATGTTTTTCTTCACTGGCAGCTCAAGTTCATTAGGGTTTAAACTTAAACCCACGGCATCAGACCCGACCGCGCTAACCACTGAGTTATCACCAATAGGTAGGTACATCGCTTCCTTTGTACTTTCCTACTCGCGCGGGCGACAATATAAATGAATGCAATATAATATATTTTCGAAATTATGTGACGTGTAAAGTAAGTAAACCTACTCGTGATATACCATTTCTCTAGAAGTCACAATGTAGGTATTCCCAAACAAATAACAGAGTAATTTGTATTCTATCAATCCAATTGCCATCAAACCGGCTTATGAGAGCTTTGAACACCTCCAAAGTAAGTGCAGCCCCGTCACCGGCAGCAGACTTTAAAAACCAACCCCTTGATACAGTTCAGCTGTATTGAAGAAGGAAATTACGGAAAATTAGGGATGGCTTATGTAATTATGCCGGATGTTGTCGGATACGTAGACAATTTAGTATCGTATTTGTATATAGCCACGCGACCTGCTCACATTTTTTTCAATTCCACTGTCACCCCGGTTCCTGACCTTTATCAACTTAGCACATCTATAGTAGTAGATACCTACACTGGTTTGTGTGCGTACCGCGAGCAAAGCCCTGGGCTTTGCTTTGTTTCTCAAAGTTCTGTGCTGTGTATCGCTGCAATAGTCATGGATATGCGTTATCTCTCACCACTAGGAGAGGGTATAGTTAGTCTCATTAGGTACTTTCATGTAAAAAAATTATATAATTATTATTTATATTTAAATACCTCAGTAAGTAAATTTTCCCTCAGTAAATTCTGTGTGCCCAGTCAATCACTGATAATTACAGAACATTTACGATTTATTTCATTGATTGATTCAGGCGTTACTTTGCGAAAGTTTATTTTAGTTGATTTTTTGTTATGTAGGTACCTACCTTGAATAAGTATTTAAGAAACGCTGAAATGTGACAATATTTGCAAAAAAAATCAGACCGATTATAAAAGTGTCCGGAAAATGCATCGGCCCAATCCAGTATTCGCATCCCTAGCACGGTAGGTGCCCCTCGCGATGCCAATATTAGATTCTTTCTGTATCTCACACAGCCTCGTGCCGAGGATTACCGGAGATGTTAATTAATATTGTGACGGAGGGTTGGCGGTCGTCGGCCAAATTGAGTGTGCTGAACTCTAATTTGATTTTAAGTTTAGACGAGTGATTAATCTTTGAAACGAATGTTTGTTATACTCAGGAATCAGTAAAGTTATATTTTTATCCATCAAAATTTTAAACTTTATTTATTTCTATCATACCTACTTTTTAACTTGGTGGTAGATCTCCTTAGCAGGAGGTCGTCTAGGTAGATACCTGATATTCTGCCGCCAAGCAGTAGTGTGTGATTATTATAGTGTTCTGGTTTGAAGGGTACTTACTGCAGCTAGCGAAGGGCTGTTGAGACTAACCATCTAATGTGTTGCAAAGTAATGAGCGCCAAATCAGCGATGCCTTCGACCTTGGGCACTTACCACCAGGAGAATGTCTGGTTCGTCTCATTACATTTTAATGATAATTAAAAAAAAAATTACTTACAAATATTCCAAATTTTAAATGCAAAAATAATGTACAATATTTTTTTACGAAAACTTCGGTTTTCATAACTTTTTATCCCGAAAATGTGGTAAAACCGCGGCGTGCAAGTAATATTTTTGTTTGTTTAAGTCACTCAAATTCGGGATATCTGTAAGTAGCTAGTAAGGAAACTCAAGAAGGCACAAGTATTATTTTAAATTTACTTTGAGCAATTTTAATTATTTATTTATGACAACTTACGTCTTCTATCGTAGAGTAGCTAGAACTTTTTGAAATTTGTAGCTTTGTGCTCTCTAGCGAGGAGTAGCTGGGACTTTTCAATTCCGCCACCTATGGTAGAGTAGCAGAACTACATAGAAGCGTCTCACCATTTTGTAAAGCTAGCTATCGTAGTACATGTAAGAATCGCTAGGTGGCGCTAATAAAAACATATTTTAACATTTATTACAGTTTTCACTTTCGACAGACGTAATCAGGATTTTCTCAAAGGTTGTTTGTTTTTTTAGTAAAGTCGGATGACGTTTTATCAATCTCATTGTAGGCATATGCATCATCACCATCATCTCAATGTGACTAGGTCCTTGACCCTAGATTGCCAGATAACATCTCCAACAGGCGTTATCGTGATGAATCGATCAAAATTTCCAACGTTGCTATTTTAGTACCTACTGTAAACAAATAGGTGGAGAAAATTTGTAAAAACAAGATTTATGAAAGTCTGAAGAAAAAGAGCTCCCCATGCGAATTTTAAACATTAAAAGTAGGATCTACCCTTTTTGGGCTGTAACCCAGGGCCCCGTGGATATAGAACCCCCAGCCCCCATTAAAAACAAATTTGAAGCTAATTTATGAAAAGAAACTTGTTGATGTTTTCTCTAATTATTACAACATCTTAAAACACTGTCTGTGAAGCTGAGCGCTTTTCCTCCAGGATGTCGTATATAGAAAACAAATATAGGACAACAATGTCAAACTATTAGACTAAATAATTTATCAGTTCTTTCCGTAAATTGTGATTTAACAAAGGACTCACAAGTGATGAGCAAATAAAGGAATTTACGGCACAGAAATGTAAATATATTGCTTCATTATAAATGTACTACATGTAATCTGTCAATTGATTTTGCGATAAAGTTGCTGTTTGTAAGTGAATACACTGTTAGATTGCCCTCTTTTTTTCCTAAGCCGTGTAGGTGCCTACGAAAACGTATTTGACAAAATGGCAATTGGTTGATTACTTAGACAGGCCCCTACCTACCTATTGCCCCAGTGCCCCACAAACTCCTGGTCTGCTCTTGCATATAGACCCTCGATTTTAGCCAAAAGCATATAGTACACCACGCTGGCTATAAATTCGCGATTGGATATTAAACAGTTTCCTGAGTACTTACTCAGGTCTCATCGGCCTCAACTTGTCTGTAAGTTTGTATCAATATAATTTTCTCCATGTAACCCACGGCGCAATACTCGTGCTTGTTTCACCTTCCTTGCGCCCTTTGCAGGAAGCCCTCCATCAAGGATGATCAAGGACAATCACAATGCCGATTGAAAGTGAGCGAACATCGAGACTGAGCGCTATCAACAAAGTAAGTACCTATTTATGTTGGTGGTTACAGTTATACCTACATTTGTGTGAAAGGGCTAAACAATCTTTTTGACGTAAATACGAGTTTAAAATGGCCTTCCATTGTCCATAACGGGAGGCAATTCAGAAAATGGCTGATAACAAAAGCGGGGGATACAGTTTAGTGTTGCAGCTAAGTAGTACATATCCATGAAAAACGTAGTTACACCACTCGATAGCTAAAGGGGCAAAGGATTCGTT
Source organism: Biston betularia (assembly GCA_905404145.2). Classification (NCBI taxonomy): domain Eukaryota; kingdom Metazoa; phylum Arthropoda; class Insecta; order Lepidoptera; family Geometridae; genus Biston; species Biston betularia. The sequence continues at coordinate 9,533,799 of FR989887.1, read as the reverse complement.
ACGTCGAGTGAGTAATTGAAACCCGAAAGGCTTTTTTTTTTTTTAATGGTTGACAGGCTAGGTGTTTGACCACAGCTCACCTGATGTCAAGTGAAGGTGTGGCCGAAGATGGTAAAGCACACCTAGCCTGGAATGCAACTGGCTCTCAAGTGAGGCTGCCGGAACACACCGTTAGATGCTTGGCGGCAGATTTTCAACTTGAGGGTGGTAGCTAGCCAGCCGAGTACTAAAGTACCCTACCACCATGCTATGGTTTCCTCGCGATGTTTTCCTTCACCGGTAGCTCAAGCTCATTGTTGGGGTTTGAACCCACGCCCTTCGGCATGCGAACCTACCGCGCTAACCACTGAGCTATGATCGCTATTTTTTATTTACTTCTTAGTGTTCCAAAACGTAGATACATGACTGTTGCCGTGATTTTTTTAAGTGACCACTGCGAAAGCAGCTTAGGTGGATAATTAACGTGGGCATGGATACACGGGCTGTGAAGATGAACGTTAATAAGTAAATTTAAAGGAGCCCTTCAAACCTATACCTTCCGTGCAACGCGGCGGACCCGACACACCAGGGGCGCAGCTACCGCCATATCAGCCGTGTCAATGACACGGGGCTACAGATACCCGTAACTAACCTAAGCAAAAATTAGTAATAGTATTTTATCCATAATGTCACATTTTTGTTTCTTTTGTGAGAAATCTTTACCTTTCATTTGGGCTCCCCAACTAATTTTGATGCAAGGCACGCTACGCCTTTGCGACACACGCACGGTGATACCATAGAAAGCTAAAAGTTTTCGTCTCAAACAAAATTGCTTTTTGATCATAAATTATGGAGTTCTAATTCAGTTGTTAAAATACAAAATAATAAACAGAAAAAATTGAAGTAATTGCGTAAACTACGCAACGGATTTCAATGCGGTTTCCATCAATAGACAGAGTGACTCAAGAGGAAGGTTTATTTATGTATAAGACATGCATATTATAGTAGAGAAAATCCAATTTCGAAGATTTGTAACGTGATGTCTTAAAAAATACGCTTTTGTGCGCTTACGTTGAAAACGCTGGCTAAACATAACGATATAATATATCTACTACATTAGTATTTAAAAATAAATAAAATAAGTTGCACCCGTGCGAAGCTGGGGCGGGTCACTAGTTACAGTTTCACTAATATTTAGATACATAGTTAAGCTCTTTGCAATGAAATGATGAAAACCTTTTTATTATTTAGCTCAACAATAAGTACTTAGTCAGGTACGTAATATGTAAATTTGTCTGAGTTAAACTGTTCTGAGGTAACATCATTAGATATGACTTCACGTAAAGCAAGTATCTGTTGTGATTGCTTCATCGGCTTTGTTTCTAATAGCAATAGGCATAAATCTCCTTGTTATCTGTTATCAATACATCTCTATTATCAGATTATGTGTTAGTTTATTTGTCCCCTCGCTCAGCCGGCCGCCAGTCGTACGCAAACTTTAGTCGGGTGTGAACATATGTACCTAATTATTATTTGTTTTTTTTAAATTGAGGTTAGTGTTTTTTTCTATTTGTTTTATTTTGTCAAATACGCTGTACTTATATACCTATATTATTTTACATAATTATAACAGTGCTAGAAACAAATCTATTAAAATATCAAAATTTAAATATAGAAACTTTTTTCAAAATTGTTTCAGTTAAGGAGTAAACAATTGAAAATAGTAAAATTTCAGGTTTTTATTATCAACAGTAACTTTAAATTAATTACAAATTGTTTTACTAAACCTATTATATTTATGGTAAGTGAAATATTTGTTGATAGAAAAATAAAGGGAAGTTTTATTTACTCGTGTTAGAATTTGGAATCGTCAAAAAGAAAATCCGAGAATACATTAGATTTATGGATTTTAAGGATCTCCTTGCAATTATATCTGGAATGATCTATTGTTTGTGGTTTTTGCGATAGTTAATTTATCTTAAATAGTTAAATTGTTAGGTCACGGCTGCCGAGTAACGTTTACCGCCAATCATGTGACGGTGGTTCCATCACGCTAACACAACCGCCGCGGCGCCACTTTCGAAATTTTATTCAAGAAATTAAAATCACAGAACCGGTATTAAATAAACGTAAATTTATCTAGTTCCCACAAAAACCAAAACGAGTACAGCGAGAATTGTTTCTAATTTTAAAGCCACACAATTAAATAAATAATAAATAAATAAATATCACAGGACATTACACACATTATCGAATAATTGTTTCGATAAAAACTATAAAATGTAACAGGCCGATTCAAATAAAAAAAAAACCGGCCAAGTGCGAGTCGGACTCGCGCATGAAGGGTTCCGTTACCATTATATCTATAAAAACGTAAGAAAAATTACATTTCTTGTATGGGAGTGCCTTTAAATATTTATTTTAAGTATTGTTTTTTAGTATTTATCATTATAGCGGCAACAGAAATACATCATCTGTGAAAATTTCAACTGTCTAACTATCACGGCTCATGCTCTCATGAGCCGATAGTTAGGGCCTGGTGATAGACGGACAGCGGAGTCTTAGTAATAGGGTCCCGTTTTACCTTTTGGGTACGGAACCCTAAAACAACAAATGTTTGTTGCAGTATTCCTTTGTTATGTTCAAAGTTCTTTACGCTAATAATAGCACTGTATATTGTCCAGACAAACAAACACAAACATTAATTTCACTTATCATGCACAGTGTAGGTATAGTATTTATTGAACTGGCTTGAACTCAATTGTAAGTGATGTCTCAATCGGTCTCAGCATCCGGCCATTTGTACATCCCCAGTGACAGTGACGGTAGTTCCCATTGTCCCACTAGTGGGACTGGGAACTGACAGTCGCTTCTTTTTTAAACGACTTCAAAAAAGGAGAAGGTTCTCAATTCGTCGGTATCTTTTATTATGTATGTTCCCAAATTACTGGTCCCATAGATATAAATTTCACGAAAATCGGTTTAGTTGTTTTATGACCTTTAAAACCGTGTTTAGGCTTAGAGGCATGGAGTCAATATTTTTAAATTGTAAATTTATACTTGTAGCGTCTAACGAGATTAATTACTAACAAAGACGCCCTGCGATTCTATAGAGTGGCGATCTATAGATCGATCGAACAGAAAACGAGTTGTTTCCCATTCCGTGATCACTGCGATGATAATAATGAGAATTCCCCACAGACCCACACAATGGCAGAATTCCTTGAGCCAGGCAACGTGATCCGTCCGATCATCGACCACGAGGCCGTGAAGCTCCTCGTGGAGCGGCTGTACGGCATCTCCGTGCTGGAGCTGACCGAGCTGAATGGCTACGACGACAAGAACTACAAGATCATCGAGGACCCCAACGTGAAGAACCCGCTCATAACGAAGCACTGCGAGCACGGCTACGTGCTGAAGATCATGAACTCTATGGACACCCAGAACCCGGGCGTGGTGGAGGCGCAGAATGAAATTATGAACTTCTGCAGTAAGTATTTCTAGTTTTTAAGAGATAAAAAAGTCCGACTTCTTTTTAAATATTTGTTGCGCGATCACTCCGCCAGTTATGAATCGATTTTGATGATTTTTGCTTGGTAGATCATACTTCACTGGTGGTCTCATATAAACTTTATTGAAATCAATCAAGCGGTTTTTAAAAAATCAACAAAAAAAATAAAATTTGTAAGGCAAGGCTGATTCGGAATCCTGTTTTTCTGCTTCTGTCCATGTGTCCATGGATCGCTTTCAAGCAGACAGGATGCTTGTTTGTCCTCTCTTAAAGTTAAAAAATCTCTTCTATCCCAGATGCTCGCAACATAACTTGTCCGAAGCCGATCCGCAACGTGTACGGGCACCTGTACTCCACGGAGACCATATCCGGCAAACAGCACGCCATCCGCCTGCTGGAGTACGTCCCAGGGGAGAGACTGTGCGACGTGCCCCGCAGCGAAGCACTGCTGTATCAATTGGGGGAATTCGTCGCCAACCTGGATAATAAGCTCGAGGTAAAATCGACGTTAGGTGCTTAACTGTTGGGTCTATTCTATAGTACCTACAATGCTAGAGTTTGTGGGACAGGAAAGAAATTGAGGAGTTGCTGTATGGGGGATTTGTTGCTGTATGGGGAATTTGTTGCTGTATGGGGGATTTGTTGCTGTATGGGGGATTTGTTGCTAAGCTTGGAATAAAACTGAATTTGGCGTCCTATTTGTATAGATGCTTTTGGAATACGTCCCAGGAAAGACTGAGCGACGTTCCACATAGCACGGCACTGCTTTATCAAGTCATTGTCATTTAACTAACAAAGCAAAGTCCAGGACATCGTTGCTTTTGCGCTCATTACTTTGAGACATTAGATGGTTAGTCTTTCCAACTACAGGGGCTCATCGGAACCGCTGGTTATACTTAGTATGACCAAGTATTATGCGGAGGTGAGCCCTTATTTTATAACTGTTTGTCTCTGTTTGTCCGTTAATGTTTTTGTGTTTTTATGTTGCATAATAAAATATTTTTCTTTCTTTCTTCTAACAAAAGAGTAGGTATATATATAACGTACATAACTACGTATACATTTCACTGTTACTGTCACCGGGCAGATACGACTAAATGCGTAAATATTACATTATCAACAGTACCTAGTAATACTTACCTCATTTGTTGCGTTTGGACTTATCTCAGAATAAATAGCATAATGGTTTGATTGTATCGCATGCTCGTTGACGGAACAGATAATATCTGCTAACCAGGTGAATGGACACGCGACGTTGTTGTGAGCACACTCATGGGCTGGACCACAAACATGATTTAGGTACACGAGATATCCGGGGAATAGTCCAAGCTTCAGCGCCCAAAACAGACGGCATTTCCATTTCAAAAGATCTCTGCAACTTTCTGTAATATGTGAAAAGTTTTTTTTATGGTTGCCAGGCTAGGTGTTTGACCACAGTTCACCTGATGTTAAGTGAAGGTGTGGTCGAAGATGGTAAAGCACACCTAGCCTGGAATGGAGCTGGCTCTCAAAAATCTTCACAGCATTTCTACTGTACCTAATTGGCAACTTTATGAAATCATCATAGTAAAAGGAAGTAAAACGATTTTGAAGATTCTTTTTTTCTTGGTAGATCATACTCCAGAGGTTTCATATAAATTTTATCGAACTCGATAAAGCGGTTTTTAAAAAATCTACAAAAATTTAAAAAATTGTAGGTAGGTATACATCGATGATATTTTCGTTTGGTCGTAAATCTCGCTGTTTCATTGGAGCAGCGCGTTTAGTTGGCCTAAGGATCACGGAGTTTGTTTTTTAATTATACATTTTGTATTATTTAAACTAAAGGGAGATTCTTTTAATTAATATATTTATTTCTATTGTTCTATGCCGTGATTGAATATATTTTTTAATTTGACAGACTAGATATTCGACCATAGCTCACTTAATTGTGTGTTCAAAGGTAGAAAACGTACAATAGAATTACACTTTTTTTTTTTAAATAACACCTGTCTACCTTAGCAGCGATATTCAAAACTTTGAACAAGATTTAAGTCGAAAACAACGTTGCTTTGGCGCGCATTACTTTGAGATATGATTAGTCTCAATATCCCTTGGATTTCGCGAGCTGGAATATAGTAGGTACTCTTCAAACCGGAACACGGCAATGTTCGCTATACATATTTGTGTTTGTAAAGAGGTTGCTGAACAAAAAACAAATGTACGGTACACAAAAATGAGGCCGAATAGAGACAGTAAGACATAATTCTGTTAACAAGCCAGCGAAGAGACAACAGTTCAACGTTACGCCTCGTTACGCTGTCACACGTTCATTCATACATCATGCAAAGTCACATGCTCGCTGTATTAATATTGTTAGAGAATTAGGACCTCCGCACACTCGCTGCAAAATACAGCTCTATGTAAATTGTCGGCGGAAACAAATGCCTAGTCTTCATTGTACTTCGCTTTTTGCAATTTACGTCTAACATCTTTAGGCACAGTCCAGTCTTAGTCAAGACCAGTCTGTGTCCAGTCATGCCTAGATAAAGTAGTAGTGGTTTACTATAAACTTCCTTGGAGTTTTGGGAGTAACAAAACAAAAACACATGACTTTTCGATGTTTTACCACATATATCATTTTCCCACACCAGCGCACTTATTTCCGCACTTTACGAAAAAAAAGCCACTATTTTTTGGACATAAGTATTTGAAAAAAACAACACAAATTTTGGAAAAAAACAACTTGACACGAGAATTACCGTTTTACCGACAAAAGTCCAAAAATAAAATTCACTGTCAATGTTGCAATATGGTCAATGATTTTTGTTTGAAAGCTAACGTGATCGAGATGGTTCTTAGCTTCTTAGCTATAATTCATGAAATTCTGTTCAGGCGTTTGATGAACATTGGCATTCCCTACTTGACAAAAGGGGTTTACTAACTGTCACAGATCAGATTGATTTGAAATTCGATGTACCTACAGTTACTTCGGTGGTATTGCAAGATTTTTATGTTGAATATAATCCGGTCTCTAGTTATTAAATTACTGGTGTTTTTGAACTCTCAAATACGAGTATAAAAAAACTATTAAAAAAATCTTGGAAAACAACCCTTTTTACAAATTAAGTGAATATATGACAATGCGGTTCTCGGAATCCTCATTTATGTGTAGCATATAAACGGAGCCTCCGCTGCAGTGTGTTCGTTGTTGTTGTTGGATTGTGTGTGTGTTTTTTTTAATGTAAAAAGTAATGAAATGAACGAGATGTTCTCCTGATGGTAAGAGATAACGCCTGTCCATGACCATTGCAGCGATATACAAAACTTTACGTGAAGTGACGTAAACAAAGTCCAGAGCATCACTGCTTTAGCGCTCATTACTTTGAGACTTTTGATCGTCAGTCTCAACAGCCCAGTAATCTCGCTAGCTACAGTACCCTTCAAACCGGAACACAGTAATGTTTACACACTACTGCTTGTACGGTACTTTGTACGGGTTAAGTACTCGTATACAGCTTCATTCATTAAAGTGTAATTGTAAGATTTTTTTTTTGTAGAAGCGACTTGCCTTTAACATTATTGTTATTTATGGCCAATAAATATTACTGATTTACTGTAGATTTTCGGATTGAAAGCTTTGCATCGCTACGCAAATATCAATTGCGTAGAGTGTGCGGTAGCACTTAATTGTACGGTAATAGATGAACACTGTGGAATAACAGTACTATGTTACACAACATACAAGTTTAGTGTTCAAGGTCTGAAGCTTTGCATTGCGATTTGAAAGAAAGAAAGAAAGAAAATAATTTTATTTTGCAACAATACAAAAAAATCAAAAATAACAACAAATAGAGACAAACAGTTACAAAATAGGGGCTCACCTCAGCATAATACTGGTCACACTAATTAGTATGACCATTTGGAATTATAGTTTACAGCTAGCTTTACAGTGTTTACGTATGGTGTTTCACGATGCAAGCTAACTTGATATTTGGTGATTAGATATTGGTAGATTGCAGGATGTCTTAGGTCAAAAGTTTTGAATTGATACCTAGCCATATACTATATTCACGATTGACGTATCAGCGAGTTTAATTTTTGATTTGATATCACATATAAATAGCTTTATATCTATTGCAACGATATACAGAACTTTGAGTAGCAAAATAAAGTCCAGGGCATCGCTGCTTTGGCGCTTGTTACATTGAGACATTCAATGGTTAGTCTCGACAGCCCTGTAATTTCGCTACCCTTCAAACCGGAACACAACCGGTAATGTTTACTTTAGTTTCGTTGAGTACTTTTGTAATCGAAAGATGTCATTTTGTACAGAACTTCAACCACTCGGGGCTGCTGGAGCGGCAGCACGCCTGGATGCTGACGATGGTCCCGGCGCTGGAGAAGTTTAAGCACGTCATCAAGGACGCGGAGAAACTTGACCTGGCTGAGGAGGTAACTACCTCGAAAGTTAACAATACCGAGTTACAGGGTATAGAGTAGGAAGCAGCGTTGCCAGATTTTTTTTTGCCAAACGCACCAAAATCTGGATTTTGGTGCTTTTTGAGTGAAAAAAGCGGGATTCTTTTGTCGAAAGCGGGACATAGTAAAAACACATTTATATAATCAGAAGCTTTTAGCACGCACCTATTGCGATACGCATTCCTCTCTCCCGCGCGCCTTAACCCCCACAGTTCCTATTGTACAATAGGACAACTAACCCACCGAAGACCAGCCAGCATTTTGGTCTTGCGTAGTTTTTGTCCCTCAGGGCACTGGTGTATACTACCTCGGTTTAAGACGCCGTCCGATTCCAGGTGATCGAGGAGTTCAAGTACGCGGTGGTGCCGCGCCTGGACGAACTGGAAAAGGGAGTCATACACGGAGACGTCAACGAGATGAACGTCTTAGTTGGCGTCAAGCCCGGCGGCAGGTGAGGACGATGTCACAGGAGTTGTTACCGTCAGGATGTCACCATCAAGAAAAACTGATGGAAGGGGCTATACATGATTTTTTTTTCTTTAATTTTGGCGTCACATCTTGAGCATTTGCCAGTGTCAAGTGTTTCATATTTTCAAGTTTTAAAAGTTAAATAAGTTGCCTCGTAGCTATAGTTAAAGTCAAAGTCCAGTCTTGGTCAAGTCTAGTCCGTGTCAGTCAAGTCCAGTCATGCTTTAGTAAAGTAGTGGCGACTTTACTATAAAGCTTCGATAAGAGTTTTGGGAGCAACACGAAAAGTCATGTTTAACCGCATTTTATCATTTTCCCACACTCGCGCTTGTAATCCGGCACTTTATGAATAAAACACCACCATTTTGATTACTTCTTTCCTAGGGGAATCTGCGTCACAAATTTCACAATCAAAAGTCCGATTACGGCGCCGTACCGATTCAAGCTGCGGAGTGCCGTTTGACAACCGTTCAAACTCACATCAAACGGTTTCATCAAACACGTAAAGTTTGTATCAAACCGTTTGATCGTCTTACATTCGCCCCTTTACATCGTTGGATTTTTATCGAAAACTCCACTTGAAACTGTAGGTACCTAGACAGATGATATTTTCGGATTTCCTTTACAAACAAATCACTAGCAGTGCAACGCTCCGGTATCGTGCCAGATAACAGGCAGGTTGTTCGTGAAGCCGTGATGAAACGTCGCGAGATACGAGATAAGGTGCTAAGGCGACAATCACATCTCGCGGCAGATACACTCAGCCTCAGCTATAGGCGTCACCGAATATTGCTTTCGCATGTACTTGAATGTGACTTGTGAGTTTGGTGTTATCGATAAAATATTTGCATTTGCAAACAAATATTCTTCAATTTTTATTTTTTAGGATTGACTAGGTGTTAGCTCACCTGATGTTAAGTGACGGTGTGGTCGAAGGTGGTAAAGCACACCTAGCCTGGAATGGAGCTGTCTCTCAAGTGAGGCTGCCGAAATACACCGTTAGATGCTTTGCGGCAGATTTTTAACTCGAGTGTGGTAGCTAACCAGCCGAGTACTAGAGAGTACCCTACCACCATGCAAGCTATGCTATGCTATTTACGCAAATGTGATGAGTTCGACATCAATTTATTGATCTTTAAAAACAAATATCGTAGGACATTACACACAGCGCCATCTGACCCCAAACTAAGCAAAGCTTGTACCTACTATGGAAGTCAGATAAATACTATTTTTTTTTATTGTTGACATGCTAGGTGTTTGACTACAGCTCACCTGATGTTTAGTGACGGTGTGATCGAAGATGGTAAAGTACACCTAACCTGGAATGCAACTGGTTCTCAACATTTTATATTATATTCTTTAATATTCTTTTAGTAAACTTATTTTTACGAAAAGAATATAGATAAAATACCTATTCATAGTTAATTACCCATCATTAAATTATCATTTATGTTTAAAACATTTTGCTGAAATAAGATTAAAGAAATCTGCAGATGTAGCTTGTGTTACGGAGTTAGCAACAGAATTTATACAATATTTTTCCTAATATTTCCGAAATCAGCGGCGTTCGGGTAAATGTACGTTCTATTGTACGTGAATTCAAGTTATAGGTAAGTGCGGAATGTATCACGAAGGAAACAAATCGTGTCACGAATGTAGCTAGGTGATAAATAGTTCTATTAGTTTTAGTTAGTCCGTCTGTTTCGATGGCAATGTTGGAAACGCAATGTCTAGGTAGCACGTACCATGTAAATTACAAAATTAACAATTTTAAAAAGCCGATGACTCCTTTAAGCTTAGGCCAACTAAACGCACTGCTCCAATGAAACGGCGAGGTTTCGGAGCAAACGAAAACGTCATCGATGTATACAATTTTTTAGATTATTGTTGATTTTTTAAAACCGCTCGACCGATTTCTGTAAAATTATGGGAAAAATATGGGATCACTATCTGAAATATGATCTACCAAGCAAATAAAGAATCATCAAAATCGATTCATAATTGGCGGAATTATAGCGTACCTAACAAACATTAAAAGACAGGCGAATTTCCTCCTTTTTTGAGTCGGTTAAAAATAGATTTCTTTCATGGCCGAAATAGTCAATTTTCATAAATTAGAAAAAGGATTCATAGCTTTTAAAAAGAAATAACTATCTAAAGTAATAAAAGGAATTGGATATTGTCTGAAAACTACAAAAATGTACACGGCTCGGTAAGCCCCAAAGGAGTCCATATGTCAATTCAGGGTATCAGCGAGCTCCATTTCAAATTTCATCCAAATCGGCATAACCGTTACAACCAGAAGAAATAACAAACAAACTTTCGCATTTATAATATTAAAATGTGATTTGAAAATTATTTAGATATTTTACGTGAGAATTTTCTTTACTATGTTATTTTATTTTAATTTTATCGAGATTGGTACAGTTAGGCTACTTAGTATAATGTATCATATACTTAATTAACATATCATAATGAGCCTAAGTTATGGTTAAAGTTATAGTTCCAGACGTTATGTCAACATGAAATGACAAAATTGAACTTCCTTTTTAGAAAACAAAATTTTACCTTACCCTAACTATTTAGGATCCTAAAGCCACGACTCCTGAGGGTGTGCAGTCAGATCCTCGAAGGCATAATGCTCAAGTAAGCCAAGCTGTAGACTACGCTTTCACTTGGCTTACCTATTTCCTTTTTCTGCTGTAAATAGGCAAACTTTCTCTTGTGTCGGTTATTAATTAACAGCGCAGCTAAACATAACTACCAAGACATTACCAAAGGTGGAAGGTGCTCGTGTTCTAACTACCAAAAATAATTTTTAGCCTTAAATTATATAAAATAATGATAAAAATAATATTTTTCAGCCATTTCCATCTTACGTGTAATATGTTTACCAAGGTTTGTATAGTTTTACAAAAGCCGTGATGCTGTAAGGGTTTAAGGATCATTGTGAAAACTTTCAGTTTTACATGTAATGTAAAAATTCAGTATGTGCCACGACTAAAATACATTACTATAGACAATAAAACACATCTTCATTTGCAAATATTGGAGGTATTATACTGAACTTGTGAATCTACTGTACCTACCTTTACTAATAGCTTAGTTACAGTGCTGTTGAGACTAACCATCGAAAGTCGCAAAGTAATGAGCACCAAAGCAGCGATGCGTCGGACTTTATTTTGCTACTCAAAGTTTCGTTCAACAAAAAATCGAGTTTTCCACTATGCTTGTGTAAAGGATTTTTTAATGTAGCAGGCTAGGTTTACCTTATAATGTGACGGTGTGATCGAAGATAGTACACCTGACTTCGTACTCTAAGCGTCTTAATGCGATTCTCGCTAGGTGTTTACAAAAAAAATCTATGCGACTGCAAATCTTGTACCCGGGAAGTAAAGGTTTGCAATCGAGTAGCTGTCTCGTGATATTTTATGACTATCTAACGGAAATCATATTAAGAATCTCAGAGTATGGGGGCTGGAGTAGGAATTGGCTGAGGCTCTCTTTCTCTCTCTCTCTCTCTCTCTCTCTCTGAGGTTACACCGTGCGGTAGCTAGTCAGCCGAGTTGTGGACCTTACCACCGTGCTGCCGTGATGGTTTCCTCACGATGTTTTCTTTCATTCACCGGCAGCTGAACTTGGAACATGTACCCACGCCATTCTCTATATGATACAACTTCCATTGGCAAGCTAAAATCTTGGCTTCAAGAGAACTTGTTTTATAACTTTGGCAAATATATATATTATTATATTGGCATGTGTCATGATTTTGTCACAAACATTATCTATAAATATGAATGGAAAGACCGCAGGAACGCGCTGGATGCGAGCCGCTTCCAACCGGTCTTTATGGAAGTCAATGGGGGAGGCCTATGCCCAGCAGTGGACGTCCTACGGCTGAAATGATGATGATGATGATGAATGGAAAAATGATGTATAATTTTGGTGTTATCAATGAAATGTTTGTGATTGTATTTGATACGCCCGCGCTAACCACTAAGCTATTGTCGCCGCATGATCCGAAGTCGCCTGCTCGTTTCCAGCCAATCGGACTACCGCGTGACCGGCATCATAGACTTCGGCGACATCCAGTACTCTTACTACGTGTTCGAACTCGCCATCGCGATGACTTACATGATCCTGACCACCGGCGAAGTGCGCGCGGGCGGGCTGGTGCTGGCGGGGTACACCGTCAACCGGCGGCTGCCTGACGACGAGTACAGGCTGCTCAAGGTAAGATACACAGGAAAGCAAGGACCTTTTTGTTATGTAAAAGTAATGAGGCGAACGAGACGCTCTCCTGATGGTAAGATATAACGCCTGTCCATGTCCATTGCAGCGACACACAGAACTTCACAAAGTGCCAAATTAACCAAAGCTTGTAGTATGGGCACCAGATACCTAACTGATAATAGATAATTATTATACTTGTATACTTTTTTTTTGTAAATACATACCTACTAATAGTACATACAAAACACCCAAAACAAACGCTTATCGTCACATAAATGTTTGTCCTGATGGGAATCTAACCCACACCCTACAGTGAAAAGATTTCTTCTAGATCAACGTGCACCATCCTCGGCCGCACGGTCGCTTTCTATCAGACGAGTTGGTGGCCAAACGTAGATCAATTTCTTATAATAAACCCTTAGGCAACTACTTACATAACCGATCTCTTCTTTCAGACTTTGATTTCTGCTCGCCTCGTCCAAAGCCTTGTCCTGGGCGCGTACACCTTCGAGCAAGACCCCAAAAATACCTACGTCACGTCCACGGAAAAGGCGAACGGCTGGGAAATTCTAAAGAAGATCCGTAAGAGCATACCTACTGAAGATGGCGATGACAGTAATTGGAAAGCCATTGCTAATGAATACTTGACGAGGAGCTAGTTAGTGATAGCGCCATCTGTTAATTGTGTTTAGAGTTAATAGCCATCCGTTTTTCATGTTCAGAGATGTCGACTTGTCCAAGGCCACTTGAAGGAAAACAATTTTGAGCTTGAATGTCATTTATATTTATTATTATTTTATCGCTGATTTTTAAGAGGTAGTAATAAAAGTGAAAAAAACGTAGTTGTAAGAATAGTTCGTATATTATTAAAATTTTAAATATTATGTAAATTATTGTTTTTTCAATAAAGAGTTGGTACTGCTTCCTCGGCTAGTTTTTTTTCTTCTTCTTTTTTTGGCGTTAAAAAGTAGGTATATAGAAGTTTTCGAGGATTTTAAAATAGGACCAGTCATGCCCTAATAAAGTAGTGTTGACAAGTAGGTAGATAACTGTTTAACTACAAGCTTCAACGGACTATTGAAAGCAACTCGTCTTTTTCCCACGCTCACGCACATAACTTAACACTTTATGGAGTAAAGTATCAATCTAGCTCAAAAAAATATAAATTTTGGAAAATAAAATACAATGCGGTAACCGAAAATTTATTGAGAAAAGTGCCATCTATTAAATATTCGTAGAAGTTTTTGTCATATTATACTTCGCGCTGAATGCATCGAGGCTAGTTTGAAGCGTAAGAGTTTTGCTAACTTATTTAGATGGCGCTAGTTGTTACCTATAATTAAAAAAATGCAAATAAGTGGCGGGAGTTTTGGCGGGAACGCGGGAAGAGTCGTGTCGCTCCGTTGTATTTTTTTCCAAAACTAGTGTTTTGTCGAGTGTTTATGCATAAAAATGGTGGTGTTTTATTCATAAAGTGCCGAATTACAAGCGCGAGTGTGGGAAAATGATATAATGTGGTGAAACATGAGTTTTCGTGTTGCTTCCAAAACTCCATCGAAGCTTTGTAGTAAAGTTGCCACTACTTTACTAAAGCATGACTGGAATTAACTGACACGAACTGGACTTGACAAAGACGACTTTGACTAAAAGTAGCTACGATGGCACTTATTTAACTTGAAAATATATAATTACTTGACACTGGCAAATGCTAAAACGCGACGCCAAAACCAAAGAAAAAAAAAAAAAATAAGTGGCGAGGTGGTGATCAAACGCGAAGCTGTTTTGAATAAAAAAAAACGGATACATACTCCAAAGAAAACAATAAAATGTGCATTATTGGTCCGTAATGTATACATACATTACATTTCATTTATTCATTCCTAAAATGTTTTCAACTATTGGTACATTCTGTGGATAGATACATTTGGATGATGGACGGATGAATGGATGTTTGTTACTCTTTCACGCAAAAACTACTGCACGGATTTGGATGAAATTTGGTAAGGAGATTAGGTATATGGATGAATTTTTATCCCGAATACATGTAGCGAGTAACACCGCGGGGCGCAGCTAGCTATCTATAAAAACGGTAAAAAATGACGCCTGTTGTATGGTAGCCCCCTCAAATATTTATTTTATTCTGTTTTTTAGTATTTGCTGTTATAGCGGCAACAGAAATAGTTACATCATCTGTCAAAATTTCAACTGTCTAACTATCACGGTTCATAAGATACAGCCTGGTAACAGACGGACAGCGGAGTCTTAGTAATAGGGTCTCGTTTACCCTTTGGGTACGGAACCCTAAAAATCACACAGACTATAAATATGGCTCGTGAATGCTTAAAAACTATGTAGTCGAAGCGCTTGATGCGAACATTGGCAATGCCCACAAATTTATCCGATTTTATATCATGATTTATGCTCCACGCGAAGCGAATGAGGCATTGTGTAATTATTTTGTCAGTCAGACAGCACCTGTCTAAAGTTAAATCTAAACCTGAGCCAGACTTCAGACATCCTATTTATAATAAGTACAATAAAAGCTGTCTGTCCGTCACGGCGCGGCCGCGACCCTTTCCAAACGAATTAATTACCAATCAATCACCGCGGGCCACGCCACGACAAATTAACCGCGTGTTTTGGCATGGGGCGTATTACATTACTTGCCTCTATCATATACCTACGTACGTGTTATCTGAAGTTTATTTTTTTAATAAAAAATAATGAGATGAACGAGACGCTCCCCTGATGGTAAGAGATATCGCCTGCCCATGACCATTGCAGCGATACACAGAACTTTGAGTAACAAAACAAAGTAATTTCGCTGCAGTAGGTAGTACCTAGTGTTGCCCAAATGCAAGAACAAGACGAGACTTAGCCAGTCTTGGTCTTGGTCTTGCGCCAATACACCTGGTCTTGGTCTTGGTCTTGGTCTTGCGCTCCCAGTCTTGGTCTTGGTCTTGGTCTTGCAGCAAGAGTCTTGCAAGTCTTGCAATTACCTATTAGTCTATTACTATTTATTAAAGTTTACTTTAAATCTTAGAAAAACGTATTAGAATTGAAACATTGTGAGCTTGAATTAACATAGCCATAGTAAAGATCAAGCAGATTAATAAATAACTGAGGATTTGATAAGAAATTCGAAAAATCAACTGACCTATATGTTTTGGCGTACATCTATACTTATCTATACTAATATTATAAAGCTGAAGAGTTTGTTTGTATGTTTGATGACAGAAGTTTTAAAATAAATAAATAAATCCTGAACATCACTATACCTCCAAAGTTACTATTCCTCGTGGACGAAGTCGCGGGCACTGCTAGTAAATACTTACTCTCATCATCTCTCTCAGAGATATTCGGGCTGGTAAGCAATACAAAACTCTTATCGCAGGCTTTTTATTTTATTAGTAGGTAAGTACCTACGCTTTTTATATTATTTTATTAGTTTTGTAGAATTTTTTTACACGTTTCAAGTATATTTAAAAGTGGCTACAATATTTATCAAACGGGTGATATTTGAACACTTTTTTGCTATTTTTTCTTGTAAAAACTTAAGAAATATAATGACTAAATGTACAATAATAGTACCTAAGTAATTAGTTTAAAACCATATAATCAATATTATAATATATACTTACTAGAATAAATTATTATGACATCTACTACCTATCCTGAACATTTTTTCCTATCATAATACTACTTGCGTGATCAGTATAATGTATTCATTTTCATTCTAAGCACTCTGAAACTTATTTATTCTTTGGAACACCTGTAGGTACTCTTAAAATTCGAAATTATTTTGCATGAGTATACCTACGCCCTGTGGCGGCAATCAAATAGTGTCAAATGTTGTGATTTCGGCGCGGCGGCAACGATTGTTGTATATGATTTCAAAAGAAGCCGCCGGCGCGTGTATCATAACCATGTACTTCCGAAAAGCGGCAAATTTCTTTGAGAAGTAAGTACAAAACCTTTGATGCCGCATTATCAAAGTGCCGATGGTTAAAACATAACTATGCATGCACTCAGTTTGATTTTAATGGATATTTTTTTATTCGCTATGTAGGTATGTTTATGGTATTAGTCGTAATGCGCATAGGTCCAGTTTTTCATATTCTTTGATACAGTTTTTTGCGTCTCATAGAATTCCTAAGCGTACCTATACACCGAACTGTTACACCTAACTACTCCGTGAAATAACGCTAAGTCCTAGCTGCAAGACGCAAGAGTCTTGCAGGCTTAGTCTTGTTCTTGCTCAAGTCTTGCACGGTCAGTCTTGGTCTTGGTCTTGCTAAAAATACGCGGTCTTGTTCTTGGTCTTGGTCTTGCAAAAACGCAAGAACAAGACCAAGACTGCAAGACCAAGACTGAATTTGGGCAACACTAGTAGTACCGTTCAAACCGGAACACAGTAATGTTTACACACTACTGCTTGGCGGCAGAATATCTGGTATTGCGGTGGTACCTGCCTAGACGACCTGCTAAGGAGACCTACCACCAAGTGTTTGAGTATGACTGCTTTAAATAAATAAATATCACAGGATATTACACACAACGCCATCTGCCCCCAAACTAAGCAAAGCTTGTACTATGGAAGTCAGATAACTGATACAATACTTAAATACTTTTTTTAATGTACATATAGAACACATATTTGTTTATACAACACAATGTTTGTTCTGTGCGGGAATCGAATCCACGCCCTTCAGCTCTTGAAGCAGGCATACTACCAACAGGGCTGTCAAAAATGTCTATACAACCAAATCATTATTAAACTGTGTAAAACATCTTAAAAGTATATTTATTCTTGTAAGGGACTGCAGTAAATTAGTTTTGTGTTTACCATCTTCGACCACACTGTCATTTAATATCAGAGCAAACGCGTAGACCGACTATTTAAACAATTCTAGGCAAGTACGTGATAAAATGTCTGTGAAAGCATCAGAAAAATATCTCGTTAGTTTTAATTAAAGTATAAATTAATAATTATGGCACGTTAGTAATTATTTTTAATGATAGCCTTATGTGCGGGCCGCGGGTACGTCGCGGAGCGCGCGGCGCGGGCGCGCGGCGGCGCGGCGCGGGCGCGGGGCCGCGCTCTCGCGAGAACTGTTAATGATTGATCACCGCAATACTTACAATACTTGCAATACTATTCCATTCAAATATATTTTTAATCCCACGGCTCGCGCCTCTGTCTTTTCTAAGTTTTTTTCTTTGTTTTTGGCGTCGCGTTTTAGCATTTGCCAGTGTCAAATATATATTTTCAAGTTTAAATAACTGTCCTCGTAGCTAAAGTTGTAGTCCAGTCTTGGTCAAGTACAGTCCGTGTCAGTCAAGTCCAGTCATGCTTTAGTAAAGTAGTGGTGACTTTACTATAAAGCTTCGATGGAGTTTTGGAAGCAACACGAAAAGTCATGTTTCACCACATTATATCATTTCCTCACACTCGCGCTTGTGATTCGGCACTTTATGAAAAAAACACCACCATTTTTATGCATAAACACTCGACAAAACACTAGTTTTGGAAAAAATACAACGGGGCGACACGACTCTTTCCGCGTTCCCGCCAAAACTCCTTTTCTAAATTATTTATTTCATATTTCTTATAGTACAAAAACCCGGCCAAGTGCGAGTCGGACTCGCGCACGAAGGGTTCCTTACCATTATCTATAAAAACTGCAATAAGCGATGCCCCGGACTTTGTTTTGCAACTCAAAGTTCTGTGTGTTGATGCAATGGTCATGGGCATGCGTTATCTTATACCATCAGGATATCTATTTAGCGATGATAGCTCAGTGGTAAACGCGGTCGGTTCGCATGCCGAAGGGCGTGGGTTCAAACCTCAACAATGAGCTTGAGCTGCCGTTGAAGGAAAACATCGTGAGGAAACCATAGCATGGTGGTAGGGTACTTTAGTACTCGGCTGGCTAGCTACCACACGAGAGTTGAAAATTTGCTGCCAAGCATCTAACGGTGTGCTTTACTATCTTCGACCTCACCATCACTTAACATCAGTAGCGCTGTGTTCAAATTTTGTAACTCTTGTCTGTCTCTGTTTGTTTGTTTTTGTTTTTATGCTTGTTACAAAATTAAACGTCATTCTTTCTTTCTAAAAACACCTAGCCTATCGTCAGCCATAAAAAAACGAGCTATAGCTCTCGTGTCTGGCTATGCTCGGAGTTTCCCAGTTGTTACACGTATTAATTATGTTTATTTCTTCTGTATTGTATTTGTAGCGATGATAGCTCAGTGGTTAGCGCGGTAGGTTCGCATGCCGAAGGGCGTGGGTTCAAACCCCAACAATTAGCTTGAGCTGCCGGTGAAAGAAAACATCGTGAGGAAACCAAAGCATGGTGGTAGGGTACTTTAGTACTCGGCTGGCTAGCTACCACCCTCAAGTTGAAAATCTGCCGCCAAGCATCTAACGGTGTTCCGGCAGCCTCACTTGAGAGCCAGTTGCATTCCAGGCTAGGTGTGCTTTACCATCTTCGGCCACACCTTCACTTGACATCAGGTGAGCTGTGGTCAAACACCTAGCCTGTCAACCATTAAAAAAAAAAAAATTATGTTTAGTGTGTACAATAAAGAGTTAATCACTCAATCACTCGATCACTTTTTCTGATTTAGGCAGGGGAGGTTAGGTATGTACAGATTATTATGTGCTTGCAAGTGTATGTACCTAATATTGAGCGACAATGGCAACACGTCGAGATCACCAATTACAAGGCGAAGCTTGTAATGTGATGATATCTAGCTATATGTCGCCCACGCGGCCGCGGCTGCCTCACTCCAATTATATCGGGGGTTGTTACCTGCTGTGCTCGGAATAGGCAATACTTGATGTAGTGGGCAAATCTTCGCACGCACTGCGCCGGGAAACGTGGCGTCGGCGTCGATTAGCTGCGCCCCGCGGTGGAACCCGCTACACATTCACTTTTTTTTTTTTTTATAGTAGATAGGCTTGCGTTTGACCGCCATCCCGCTTGATGTTAAGCGAAGATGCGGTCTACGGTGGAGCACCTTGCCTAGAAGAAACCGATTCACTCGCGATTTGAAGGTAGATGGTAGGACTTCACTTGGTTGTAGATCTCCTTAGCAGAAAGTTGTCTAGGTAGGTACCACCGCAGTACCAGTAGTTCTGCCGCTAAGCAGTAGTGTGTAAACATTACTGTGTTCCGGTTTGAAGGGTACTGCAGCTAGCGAAATTACTGGACTGTTGAGACTAACTATCGAATGTCGCGCCAAAGCAGCGATGCCCTGGAGTTTGTTTTGTTACTCAAAGTTCTGTGTATCGCTGCAATGCTCATGGACAGGCGTTATCTCTTACCATCAGGAGAGCGTCTCGTTCGTCTCATTACTTTTTACATAAAAAACAACATGTTTTCGGGATAAAAAGTAGCCTGTGTGTTAATCCAGGGTGTCAGCTACCTCCATACCAAGTTTCATCCAATTCCATTCTGTAGTTTTTGCGTGTTAATGTGTGACAAACTAGGTGTTTGACCACAGCTCACCTGATGTTAAGTGACGCTGTGGTCAAAGGTGGTAAAGCACACCTAGCCTGGAATGCCGCCTTAAGGGTGGTAGCTAGCCAGCCGAGTACTAGAAAATACCCTACCACCACGCAATGGTTTCTTCTGTAGTTTTTGCGTTAAAGAGTAACAAACAACCATCCATCCAAACTTTCACATTTGTAATATTAGTGGGATAAGTTTGCGTTTGACTACGCCCTGCAGGATGTCGTCTATGATGAAGCACGTTTACCTAGAAAAAATCTATTTAACACCAAAGTTGTACGCGGAAAAAAACAGACGCCGACAGAGAGTTCCACATCCTCGCTGTACGTATGAAGAATGTGGAATCGAAGCGTTTAGTCTAAGTTTAGTCACTTAACAAACAAAGTACCAAACAGTGCCAACACTCACTAAGAAGAAGAGTCGAGGCGCAGTTTACTTGGGCCGCGTCGAATTGGCCGACAAATTAGATTAATCATTGGGCTTTATAAATTATTGTTATACGTTTATAAATTATTATATCACGCTGCGTATCGCAGCAATTCGGAACTCCCTATTTTAGAAGCTGCTCTAAATCAGACGATATTTACCTGACATATCAAAAAAAGTATATATGTATTCTATCAGTTATCTGACTTCCATCACACACTTTGCTTAGTTTGGTGCCAGATGGCGCTGTGTGTAATGTCCTACGATATTTATTTATTTATTATTCGATATATAAGGCAGCTTCAGAATCCAGCATATTGCATCAACCGAGTGGTGTAAAATCGCAGCGTATTGTAACCCCAGTGCGTAGCCGCAGATTACCATACAATGGTGACAGGCGGTCGGACAGCCGGCCACTGATTACCAGTTACATTTGTTATAACAGCTGTCGCGCTGTAATAGCTTACGTGGGCTAACTGGCCGGCCCTAGTGTCGCCGGTTGTAATGCTTTCATTGTAAAGAGCAATGAGACAACAAGCATGATTTTTCATAGATAGTGGTACGGAAAATTTTATAGCGATGATAGTTCAGTGGTTAGCGCGGTAGGTTCGCATGCCGAAGGGCGTGAGTTCAAACACCATAATGAGCTTGAGCTGCCGGTGAAGGAAAACATCGTGAGGAAACCATAGCATGGTTGTAGGGTACTTTAGTACTCGGCTGAGTAGCTACCACCCTCAAGTTGAAAATCTGCCGCCAAGCATCTAACAGTGTGTTCCGGCAGCATCACTTGAGAATCAGTTCCATTCCAGGCTACACCATCACTTAACATCAGGTGAGCTGTGGTCAAACACCTAGCCTGTCAATAGTAAAAAAAGAGTCGCGAGTCGCGTGCGCGAGTCCGACTCGCACTTGGACGGGGTTTTTTAAACTTAGCGACACCGGTGACATTTGAACGTATTATTTGAGAACACAAAAGAGTCGCGGGATTTTAAAGTATCGGGAAACCCAGTGACTAAGTGAAGTTAAGTTAAGTTAAGTATAATAAGTTGAAGTGCTGATTCCGTATCGTAATGGTAAGTCGTTTGCACCAGGATACGTGCGCCGCGCAAAAACACACACGAGCGAATTCATGCCGAACATTTGGCGTTTCGGAATCTTTTCCACTTCATTTTTACAAATCGTTGTAGCACGATAATGGAGTTGCAAAACTACAAAAAAATGTATCTTTTATGATAGATAAAGATTATTTGTTTTTTTCTATACGTAAAGTACCTACTTAATTAGACGAATGAGACGCTCTCCTGAAGGTAAGAGATTCGTCTCATTACTTTTATGTAACAATCGTCGTCAAGTTGGATTAATTTTATATTAAATCCTCTTCACTATTGTACCTAACCAACACGACGTAAATACACTAAATTTGTCTGACAGCCCTGTTGGTTCATTGGTTGTATGTCTGCTCCAAGACCTGAAGGGCGTGGGTTCGATTCCTACCCAGGATAAAAATTTTGTCGTATAAACAAATGTTTGTTCTGTGTCTGGGTGTTCTGTATTTATTATAAGGATGTGTTTAAAAAAAAAAAGTGTACAAGTATTAAATCAGTTACCTGACTTCCATAGTACAAGCTTTACTTAGTTTGGGGTCAGATGGCGCTGTGTGAAAAAATAGAAATACATTATGTTCAGTGTATTTTCGTCGTTTTGCTTGAACAATATCTGTGTTGCAGCCAATTTTAGTTTGTGTTGCAATTTCAAGCATATCCACGGAAAAAAGTACTGACCACTGTATTGTAGTTGGCTCAAGAACCGGTAAAATAATTATCTACTATAATTGATTGATTGATTCGGGTTTACTTTGCGGAAGGTAATTTTGAGTAGGTACCTACACACGTCAACATGCCCAAGCGGATGCAGCGAGAAAAGGATATAAGTACTTGTGGTTATTTTATTTTGTTTTTTGTTTCAGTTTTTAAGTTCAAGCCAAATTTTAGTTTTAGATACTAAGCAAAGTTTCGGATAAGTATTTTTAAAATTAACTGAAACGACTGTTGAGCGGAAATAAACTAAACATATACGGGTGATTCCACAAAAGTTGGGTAACTCGATGTCATCAGTCAATAAAACGATCTATAAATATATTTTGCTTATATTTTATGATTAATTTAAAAACAACTGTAAGCCTTTTATTTTGTCACCCAATTTCAGCCATTCATTGTAAATACAAATTTGTAAAACTTCACAATATATTCTCAAAAAGTCAGTACTTTGGCGTGTCACAACCTCAAAAGCGCGCAATCAAATACCTGTGTATTAAATATTACCTTTAATATAATAAAACTTACTATTTCACTATAATCTGTGATGTATTTAATATGTATAAACACTACTTTCATAATATAATATTCTCACAGTTGCTGTAAAAATAATAAGAAACTTTGTGTTCAATTTTATTCGTCAGTCCGTTGTGTGTTGTTCGAATTTGAATTTCTCGCTAAATATCGGCGACTCAAATTCAAATCCGCGTTAAATTTAAAGGTTGGTACTAAAGTTAGCTCCAGTACACGCCATTGTTCAACCGCCATTACTGTGCCAGTGGTAGAGTTGTGTTTGTCGTGTGAACACGCACCGATCCAGTCAAAATTTCAGTCCTATGGTGAGTCGCTATTTCCTTGTAACTCTGTGTTATATTTTATTTTATACATAGTTAACTTTGATTTTTTAAAATGTAGCTTCTAGATATGCGAAAATATCAAATAAACGTTGTTTCTAAAGATAATCTCAAATTCATGTTTGTTTCGTCAGTCCGTTGGCGTCAGTCCATTGTCAGATATTGCACCAACGGACTGACGTGTTTCCAGAGTACTGATTTTTTGAGCGTGTCTAAGCATTTTATTATACCTTGTTTCAGTTTAAAACATCATGGCTCTTTAAAAAACGTCTAGTGAACCACCTAAAACCTGTGCTGACGTCACTACCATCAAACATTGAAAATATTCACTTTCTCAGCGATGGTCATGTAACGCAATATATGAACAAGTGTATGTTTTATGTATTGAGCTATAAACTGCAAGACATGTATCCTATTATTGTCAATATTCCTGGAACTTTCATGAAGCCGGACACAGGAAGGGGGCACCCGATGGTGTAGGGGCCACATGCAAGCGAACAGCTGATCAAGTGATTACTTCAGAAGGTGATATAACTAACTTGGCGGAGTTTGATTCTGTTATCCGCGAGAGATGCCCAGGCATAAAAGTGACGCTGATTCAAGGCTGTTATATCGAGCAGATGAATACCTTGATAAATGAAAAGCCGTTCCAAAGATCACCTTTAAGGGGACGCTCTTGGTGCACCTGGTGACCAGCACTGCTTACATTCCCAATCATCTTACAATGAAGTCTTTAAGTTGTTTCTGCTACGCTGACACATGCAATCATTTCAAGCTAGGATCTATTCATTATCAGACAGAGGTGAAGGCTGAACATGGTATACGTATAAATGTTTCTACCGTATTTACAGACTCTGAAGATGATAATATACTATTATCTTATCTATCTTTTACTTACTATCAGCACCAAGAGTTAGCGGTTATTCACATTGAAGTCATTATAGCATTGGTGATTATGTATTGGTGAAATATATAACAAGGTATACAGAATATTGTTATGCAGCAATCTGCTCTTTTGTTGATGATGAAGAAGGTGAATTGATAGTGACTTTCCTCAAAATTTGTAAACAGAATGGCACTCTATTTCAATTGAATGAAAAATTTGTAGCAGATGTTCAGATGGATCAAATAGTTAAAAAATTACTTGTACCAAATATCATTACAAAAGATAATAGTGTTTTACCACTTTAAAGAGCAGATTTTGTTACGAAAAATATCTCATTTTTATGACTTACCTACAAGGCATAGATGTTTAAGCAAGATAACAATATAAGACATGACGGAAGGTTGTTTTGAAGAGAAAGTATTACTTGGTGCTTTTATTATGTTAATTGGTACTTTTAAGGCAGAGAGAGTTGTATTTTTGTTTCTATTATTTGTTGATTACTTATAAAATGTATATTGTTAAGTTAAAATACCTCAAAATAGTTCAGTTAAGTAAAAATAAAGTTAACTGTTAGCTGTTTTACTTTTATTGTTATTATTTTTTAGCCCTCTTTGTCCCACTGCTGGGCAAAAACCTCTCTCCTTCCCTTCCACGCCTCTCTGTTTGGTGCTATTGAGGTCCACTCCTTGTCGCGAGCAAAAAGCTGTTTTAAAGGTGGAGAAAGTTGTGCCTCACAATATTACGTAAATATTTTTTTTAAATTGTTACTTGAGTGAATTAATATTAAAAGTGAAGCTCAAAATTTGTAACATAATTAGTTTCTAAGAGATTTCTTCTAAATTTTAATTAATTTCTTGCATATCTTATGAAGTTGTGTGTTTTATCAGTACTTTGTCACCCTCGTCAGTCCCCTGGCAGTCAAATTCGGAAAAATCGAAATATCTCCGCATCTACTTTAAAAAGTGACTGGCCCTATCATGAGCAATATATTCATTATATTAGCTATCTTGTAACGCGAACTTGTAGGAATTTGATAAAAAAACTACCATAAACAAAATATCCCGAAAAGTTACCCAACTTTTGTATATTCGCCCATACCTTGAACATTAAATCCCAATGTTTGGATGGATGGATGTTTGTTACTCTTTCACGCAAAAACTACTCAATGGATTTGTAGGAAATTTGGTATGAGGTAGTTGAGATCCTGGATTAGAACATAGGCTACTTTTTATCCCGATAACATGTAGCGAGTAAGACCGCGGGGCGCAGCTAGTATCTACTATGGCTTACATGAGAGGAAGTCCACCGATACAGGAAGATAAATGTACATAACGCAATATTATTGTAAAGCGAGCCAGCAAAGAACGCGATGCATTGAGCGCGCGACACTTGACAAATCACTACCGATCGCTGGGATTCGACATGTTTACTGCTAGTGATGGCACATGATCGATAACTCTAAATCTACTATTTTTTTTTATTTACTTCGACGGCCCCTACGTACATAAAGACTAGTATTTGCCTGTCACTGACAATGACATCGCGTACGTAGTATTACATCTGTTATTTATTATAATCTGTTGTTCGTCTGGATGAGATAAATAATTATAATTAAATCTAGAAGTCTGGATATAATGTAAGCCGTACATCATAATTTTTTTTTGTATAAACTACAAGGGCTCACCGGAAGACCAGCGCTGGTAATATCACTTAGTATGACCAGCATTATGCTGAGGTGAGCCCCTATTTTGTAACTTTTGTCTGTCTCTGTTTGTTTGTTTTTGTGCTTGTTACAGAATTAAACGTTTTTCTTTCAATAAATGACAATACTAACAAAGCGCTTTTTAAAATGCCAGTAAAAAATAATTATAATTCATTTAAATTACAATCAAATACCTACACTAAAAGCCAAAGCCAAGCCGTGGGAGGCATTTAGTAAAATACATTACTGGGCTGTTGAGACTAACCATCGAAAGTCTCAAAGTAATGAGCGCCAAAGCTGTGATGCCCTGGACTTTGTTTTGTTACTCAAAGTTCTGTGTATCGCTGCAATGGTCGTGGACAGGCGCTATTCTTACCATCAGGAGAGCGTTTCGTTCGTCTCATTACTTTTTACATTAAAAAATCATATACGTAAATAAATTAATTTATAATTAATAAATACTAATCATTTTAATATTTGACTAGAATTATAAATTCAAAACAATAACGATCGATGCACTCGTGTCCCGTCGCTATTGCTGAACAACGTGTAACAACCCCCTTTATAATTTTTAATTTATTTTTTTATTTAGATTATTTAAATATATTTAAAATGTTTATATTTATTAAAACGATTAAAAGTCTACAATATTAAGGTAAAATGGTAATATGTTGGTTTAATGGTTTACTGGTTAACCGCTTATAATCTAAATCCCTATTTTGGCCATGTGATCGTCTAAGGAGGACTCTACCTTGCAACCGTAATAAAACCCAAGACAGGTTTGAGATGAATCCCTATAATGCCTAAAATATCTAGATCCTACTTCTAAACCTAGACCTATTACTGAAGTTAGCTTCCTTAGCATATTGAAAGATACCTACTACATTATTAAACTCAGATATAAACAGTCAGTCTTGTCACATACAAAGAGTTAAAGGTAAATGCAAGTAATGTATTCTTCGGGATATAAATATTAACATGAATTTAAGTATATGTTAGCATTGAACTATTTGTGGTTGATTCTAGAGTTCAATCTTAGTACTGTATATAATTTATTATAATGAATTTAGGTATTACATTAGCATTAAGCTGTTTGTGTTTAATTCAATAGCTCAATCTTAGTATTGTATTTGATTTAAAAGAAAGGATTTTAGTACATATTATATTAGCATTGAACTAGATGTGGTTAATTCAAGAGCCCCGCCCCGCTCTTGAAAATCTGCCTCGGCATCCTGACTGGACAGCAGTCTTCCACATTTTCTTTTATATGGGGACTTGTGTCTTGCACATAATTAAATTACATTCTAGTAACTTGTATGTATAGATGTCAGTCGTTAAAATTCATAAATAGCAATCAAGGGACTGAGAGGACATTATCTTTTGGCAAAGTCTGTCTGTCATTATAAATTATATATAAATGACTCTACTTGGTCTGTAGGTATGTATGCAGTAGTTATAACTACAACATTCTTATGATTCTTTTGGCATCGGAATTCTTTGAGCTTTTAGTTAGGAAAGTATTTAAATAAATACTAAAGTTATGAGAACCAGGGTTTTATCATTAACCTGGAAAGTCATTAGTTCAATCTTTGTTGAATAGTAATAGCCTCAATACTTCTGGCTTGTATACTAAGAATCATGGTTTTAAGGTAGTACTCTTAATAATGTCAGTTTCTCCCCTGATTAGATAAGAGAAAACCAACTGGCACGGCTTCGCTTGGCCAACAAGAGAGCTAACCACAACACAAGCTTCCCGTAATTTGCCAAATGCAAGTCGATCTGACTTCTAGGTTATACAAAACTCAACAAGATTCAATTGATGACTTTATATTGATATTCTAATAGCCGGAACACTCCAACAAGAATTAAGTGATTTACTCCATAGTTAACCTGAAATAAAAACCCTACTTGTCCCTGAATCCCGCCGATTGATACATTCGCATTCTGTAGAACATATTAGATCGACGTGATATCCCTATGTCCTACCTAGTAATTAAATAAACCTACACTTAAAGACGGGCCCTAAACTGTCTAGAGATACAATCAGAAGCCCAACAAAAGACTCGCGGGTCTTATTTTTGTGATTTTATCCCCGTTCCCAACCCTAATACGGGGTATTATCTAGATGCTCGGTATCCAGACGTGCAAATACCCTTCTAACTATGTTACTCTATTACCTAGCGGGGGTCAGCCCGAAAAGCACTAAGACTCTAACCAGCCCTACGGGACGACTTTCGCATGGCCGAAGCCTAGACCGAATCTATAACACAAGAGACAGTCATGGGAAGGTCAAGTACATCCAACCTAACGTAAGACAGTTTGCATGAAGCTTGGCCCACGTAATGATACCATCAAAGAACGACGCCACCAAGTTCGCAATCCAGGAACTTGTCCCAGGGAACTACGGACTATATCAAGCACAGGCCAAACCACAACCAAACCGGTGACTTCGATGCTCCTATTTCTAGGCAAAAGCACCGCTCGGTTAGTCACAATAAACCCGAGCCTAACGGGGAGGAATAAGCTGCCAATATTATGTTGTCACTAAGAAGGGAAGCTTCAAAGGTTCGAATTAACAGCTTTGCACACTTCGTGCGTTAACAGACTGGCCAATTATAACACAAATCGATGTAGATCGAATTATCACATAAAATGAATTTACATTCCATTCCTTATGGGAGCAGAATTCACTCAAAAACCCAATCTCGGTAAATATCGCAATCTAACGTGAAATAGATACCAATTCATGAGCTGAGGCACAAGTAAGTCACATGTTTGTTTTATTAATTAACCTTATTTAGGTACAAACAGTATTTGAGCAGAGATTCACCATTAATTTTACTGAATTGGACAGCCGTTAAAAGAATTCGACAGGAGAAACGTACAAGACCGAATATCAATCCTGAATCCCTGCGCGACGCTTCGCGGCTTCTATATATACTCTCCTTTGATGCAAACTTACACCTCGAAGGCCCCCAAGCATGCGAAGCCGCTCAAGCAGCCCAACGTGTCCGAGAGAGCGATCCTATCCGTGTGACTCCACACATCTAAACCCTATCAATGTGTGATTTTTCCCTTTGTGCCGCGCCGCACTAAACTCATAAATTAAACATGCGATAGGTAACAACTAGTGTCGCCATGATACTCCATTCTATCAATATTTTTGTTTAATATTTTTAGTATTTAAAATACAACCCAGATTTGTTTAAAATAATAAATAAACTACACAACATTTAATTATACTCCCCAATTATTACGAGGTTTGATTAAGTAAATCCCCAATAAACATTTACTGATCAGCCATATATAATTTCTAAGAATTGTAGATGCACCGTTATATAAAACTAGTTGCATCCCGCATTGTTAACTCCAATCCACTAATTAATGCAAGCCCAAGTGTTTTCCACTCTGAATAACCATCACTTGTGACAATTACCTATGTCATTTAGCTATGAAAATATTGAAATGCAAGCACAACTATATTGTAACCTCTAACCATTCTAATTATGTTTATGAAGTAAGTGAGACAAACCCCGTTTCAACATGCCCTCTCATTTACTAGAATCCCTAACCTAGGTATAGTATAGATAACAATCATTTACATTATATTTTTGGCATTATAGATTGTTAGGTAAAATTATAAGATAGTTATCTACAATGTACAATAGTTCAATACAATAGTTAAATAACTATTTCTTCTATAAATTAGCTGTAACAATTTATAATTTAGAATTTATGTATTTTACTAAAATATCTAATACAAGTATTGTTTTTACTAAAGTAATTATTTAATTCGATTAAATATTCGGTACTCCAATGATATATCAACATAATATTGAAAAAGGCACATCCCTATTTAAAATAAAGCACGCCATCTATTGGCATCCCTACAATCTACATAGGACGTGCAAATCTTTTCTATGACATAACTAATTTTAATGTAATGATATAATTAAACTAACAACAGAACACATGGGTTTTACATCAGTGCCGAATTTACATGGTATCTGTCCCTCATTTAGACATAATTAATTACTAACCATTCTTCCGTGACTTCTTGGCTTAAATTATTTGAAATAGCGCCATCTATTGTGTTTGGGTACTAACTTTATTGATTTTCACATGGTCACTTAACTTTGTAGTTCGCTACCTCACCGTTATCTAACGTAGCGCTTTTGTACCAAATCCGAATGTAAATGAAAATTAACTTCTCTTAAATTTAATTAGAATCATACATTAATTTTAAATGAGTAAATGTATTAAGCCCTCATTTTATTTGTTATTATACTATTTATAAATGTTAACGGTTATCTGGACCGTTACAGCAACCCCCAAAATTTACGAAGATATTAACTTTTATATCGTAGAAAATTTTCCTAAATAAATTATTTTGAATAAATGAGATAAACCCCTATTGTAATTGTTATTACAATAATTGTAAATGTTAACGGTTATCTGGACCGTTACAGCAACCCCCAAAATTTACGAAGATAGTAATTTTTATATCGTAGGAAATTTTTCCCAAAGAAATTAATTTTAATTTACAAATATTTATAATAAACACCAACCTAAACCTGGAAAGGAAATTTATGTAAAGGTGCAAGTTAAATTTGTCAGTATTCGAGTTCCAACAATAATTATGTGTCAGCTAATGTATGTGTATTTTCCCTAACACAATATGATTAAGTTGTGTTTTTAAACCAACAAGAATGTAATCATCATAAAACCTCCAACTCCAAGCTTGATAATATATCAACAATAAAGAAAATTCTCCCTTCCACAGAACCCCCTAAAACTGAGAAAGATTTGGGTTGTGAGTCCAAACAGCGCTAGCCACAGACGGATAGACCACTCCTCAACAAACCTACTTTCCGTTTATCAGGAGTTGCCCATACATCCCCTCCAGATTTAGCAGATCCCTTAAGCAAAATGGATTAAATTCCGTATAGCGTCAATATCCCACCAAGAGATGTTAGTAGAACTCAGATTACTTTCCTTTGGAGAATGTGCAGTGTACCAGATCAGATTTTCATACTTTGTAGAGTACAAGACCTTTATAAAATCAACGTCTGTTGATGAAATGCCAGCTGGCCTAACCTAACACCAAACCTCCTTTATAAAGGTCAACTTGAGTAAGTGTTTTGTCAAACCCCAAATTCTGACAAACGACTCCCATTCCGACAGTGTTATTAAACTGCTTCATTCTATCTATCAGTATAACGATGTACATATATAATCATATATAGAATATATATTTCAATATTATACGTATAGTTTCGATTCCCACCGAACAATCTATCTATCTATGTATATTCCCAACTGTAACCCCTCGCCCCAATGATCCAATAGAATAACACCATCTAAGGTCCAAGAGTCTATAAAATTTTGCACCATTACTGAAAAAAAATAAATAATAAATAACAAAACTTCTTTAAATTAAACAAATAAAACTACTACCGCATTACCTTTATTTTTATTTATTTTTTAAAAATATTTAATACCTTTAAAATCAAAACCAATACCTGTGTAGACCTTTACCGAATACCAATTACCAAGTCATGTAGGGATAGTGATATTTGAGTCCAACACAATAAGCACAAAATTCGTTTTTTAGCAATGCTTTATTAGGTTTTTTTTTTTCCACCCCCAATAAAAGAAAACATTTTTCCATAAGTATAATTTTATTTTTATAATCAATAGGTACATTTCATAATTTTTACATCTATATCATCTGAGCCGTAGGACGTCCACTGTTGAATATAGGTCTCGCCTATTTTTTTTTAATCTAAAAATTTGCACCACGTCATAAACCGTTCCTAGACTAAATTCCACCTCCAACTCAATCTAACAAATTTCGTATTAGAAATCCGTGAAAATTACGATGCCCTTACACTCCATATTGTTTCCTAGCAAGTCTACTTAACATCAGTTAACTAAATGAATTTATTCAGATTGAGAATTTACACAAATATTTACGTCGATGTTGTTAAAATAAAATCTTACGTAAATTTCACGAAGTAAGTTGTTATGAGGCAACCCCCCATTCTTGCTTTCTTGAATCGCGGGAACTACAAATAATAATTATAAGAAATTCTCCACCAAGCCTAGTAAATTCAATTCTTCCACGAATTGAAGAGTTGAAATAATAATTTCAAATTTACCGCCTCTATTAATCAAATCTTAAAAAGTGAAACTTTTTAAATTTGCCGCCTTAATAACTGTACGTTTTAAACAATAGATACTAGGTACGTTAATTGCTAGCTAAAATAATTGTAATTTTCATAATTCAAGCCCTGTAATTTCTTTTTGTTATTTGTAACGTCATTTGTCGACTCTTTCGCGAATCATTTACTCTACTTCCATTGAAGTTTTATTGATCCCGTTTCGACTTCGCTTCTCAACTCAATAAATTCCGCTACTGGACGCTAGAGGGCGTAGATTTTGCAGGTTTTTGGTTTTTTTCCTTTTTAGCCTATGTCTAGCCGCGCTATAAGAACACAATTCGCTTCCTATTTTGATTACGTACAAATTATACATTTGATGACTTTTCTTCCGAAGAATACTACATTTTCCTGAAATCAAATCTAAAATTTACACAAACATATTTATACAGTCATTATTAACATTATGTCTAAAGAACATTATGAGTATGACAATTTTACTAAACGAGAACTATCATAAGTGCTAATATTATTCTTTGAGGTCTTGACTGTGACTATGTGACTTATTATGACAAATTTATTTCTGTGACTTTGAACAGCGACCAAAGCTTATCGAGTTAACATCGCTCTATAAATATTAAACTACTTGACTTTGGCAAATGTCGACCGTACGATGCTATATTAAGAAAGTTTTGAATGAAATGTCAAACATTTCTTTTTTAACTTTTTTTTTTTTCCTCAATAGATAGGTATGTTGATTTCTAATTTGATTACATTTCTTAATCGATACAATAGTAAAGTTGTTCCTTGTAATTCCTGTATGTAATTAGTCGCAATTAATTAAATTGTATTTCGATATTCTCTCCTTTGCCAATTTCACTAGGATAGGTCGTGTTATCTAAATGAGAGAAATTACAAACATACAAACAATGAAGCATTGTTTTCCGAATTATGTTGAGACCAGATTTTAATTTTATTTTTCAAGTGTATTTCAAAATTTTAACTATGATACAGTCATTTAAAGTAACCACTAAATTTGTCTATTTCCTTTACATACCTATCAGATAGCGTTAGCATTTTAAAATAAAAATACTTACGTATACTTACAGTTTTTGGTTCGAAATTAAAGTTGTTATGGCGAAGATTTTTCCATACCTTACATTACCTTGAATTTTATCACGACATTACCATTACCATGAACCTTTACCTGTTACCATCTTATTTTTAAAACCTTACAACTACGAGTAACTAAATTTGTTTCTAAATTCATAAGTTTCGATCGATATGAACTAATTTACCAACCGTCACTCATAATTGTCTCATCTCTATTTGACCGAAAATTTGAACTATGGATTTTATGCAACAACAAACTGGATTTACGAATTACGTGAGACCACTAATAGTATAATTACACGTTAAAACACGTTGTAGTACATTTCTCGACGTTACTACAGTGAACTTTACAAATTTCGACCAAAATGGAAAAGCCGCTAACCTCTAATGTACGAGTGCCTAAGATGGATACATTACAGTTACGCTGTAGCGCTGCATCTTTATTTGGTAAGTAGACACCCCTCTTATTCCCTATTGTTACAACCCCCAATCCAGTAAACCTTAAAGTTTCTAGACCTAACTTTGAAATGACTACCCGTAATCGTTTTACTTTAACCTTATAACCAAGCACAACATCAATGCTGATTAACTAATATTTGCCTATCAGATATCTTACTTATCTTTCGTGTGTATTTGAGTTTTTGTAGATACATACATACCTAATTTATTTTTCATATTTACAGGACCATTGAATGCAACCTGATTTGGTTTGATGACTAAATTACAAGCCCAGAAGTTCAACCATGTCTTGACAACTACATGAAACGGATAAAGTGATGAATGTAGAACTTTCCTACTGTTCATACTACAACTAAGAGCATTTATTACATAAGTAAGTCACTATCCTTATTTATTTTCAAAAGTAAGAAGTAAATTCTGCAATACAATCTTATTTGTACTTATATAGCAAAGTTGAAGCTCATTAGATTAGTTATTATCTAGTCTTTCCTTCCCTATTCAAGCTGTTTAAACTGAAATTGTGAAACCTAAATTGAGTTATATGACTAAAACTTCAGGTGATCAAATTAACTATACCTATGTAATTTTTAGTTAATCCTAATATAATTGTAATATTTTTCAGCGTTGTAAGACAAGTTAATGAAGCTTATATTTTTAATCGAACTCAACCACTAACGAAAGATGACAGACATGGAATCCTAACAAGTGAGTGTATAAAAATAAATTTTTAAATAAATCTAGTAGAACCCTAATTTAATTATTTATTACAATTTATATAAATTGACACAGATAGTTTGTTTAGTTGAATCTAGTCTTGAGATAGTAAGGCCTTATAAAGTATTATGATGGCTTACCACTCCCATCAGTAAGCTGCTAGTTGGCAGACAACAAGAAGTGTTAAAAATCTATCTAACAAAACTCTAGTTAATAACTGGCTTACTAACAATTGTTGTACATGAGTAAATAACTTAGTGAAATTTACCTATTAACTGTAACTGTGTTTTATTATGAAACCTAAATGATAGTTTAAGCAAACTATAGCCTAATGGAAGAGCCTAAGCCTAGCCTAAGAGTACAGCCTATTACAATTAACAACTGCTTATTTATTGTATATACCCTAACATATTTGTAGTATGATTACTAACTTTTTAGTCGGAACCCTATAAGATTCTAAAGTGTGTTGTTGTTACCTTTCAGATGAAGTAACTGAGACATTAGAAATTACTTGCCCGCCACTACAAGTATTTTGAAAATTCTACAAGAACATTCCTCTGTTTCCTGCTACAATAGAATCCTATTTTTTATATGTAATTTCATATAACTTTAAAGTTTTGAGTTAAATAGTTTCCTATTTTGTTTTCATTTAAGCTCACTAGGATTAGTAAAATGATAGTGTTATCTCTAGACAATAAACATCCTGAACTAAAGGTAAAGTCCTATATTTTGAGGGTTAACCTTATTTTATAAGTAACTTGCTGAAGTATACTTATAATAATCTAGACTGTGAATCTATAAGTTTTTAATTTTAGTAGAATAAAAGAGAGTACCATTATGTCAGTGAAAACATCCTATGTAACATAATTGTAGGTTTTAGACTTGTTTCTAAATTTATTAATTTAAAATTACTATAATTTCTTTCATTTTGACTGCATCTTACCGATTGTATTTTCCCTATTCTTATGCAAGTTACCTATTTATTTTATTAATACATATTATTAATTTGTTCATCTCAAACCATTCGCATCACTACACAGCAACAATTTGTGTGCCATTCCACCTGGGCAGAAAGACACACTTATTTTATCTACTTATAGCAAAGGTGCTAGTTCCTAACCTACCCAAGTACATAATTATGAAGCTAAATTTTGTAAAAACCCTATAATGATTGATCCTGGTCACGGCACCAATTTGTAACAACCCCCTTTATAATTTTTAATTTATTTTTTTATTTAGATTATTTAAATATATTTAAAATGTTTATATTTATTAAAACGATTAAAAGTCTACAATATTAAGGTAAAATGGTAATATGTTGGTTTAATGGTTTACTGGTTAACCGCTTATAATCTAAATCCCTATTTTGGCCATGTGATCGTCTAAGGAGGACTCTACCTTGCAACCGTAATAAAACCCAAGACAGGTTTGAGATGAATCCCTATAATGCCTAAAATATCTAGATCCTACTTCTAAACCTAGACCTATTACTGAAGTTAGCTTCCTTAGCATATTGAAAGATACCTACTACATTATTAAACTCAGATATAAACAGTCAGTCTTGTCACATACAAAGAGTTAAAGGTAAATGCAAGTAATGTATTCTTCGGGATATAAATATTAACATGAATTTAAGTATATGTTAGCATTGAACTATTTGTGGTTGATTCTAGAGTTCAATCTTAGTACTGTATATAATTTATTATAATGAATTTAGGTATTACATTAGCATTAAGCTGTTTGTGTTTAATTCAATAGCTCAATCTTAGTATTGTATTTGATTTAAAAGAAAGGATTTTAGTACATATTATATTAGCATTGAACTAGATGTGGTTAATTCAAGAGCCCCGCCCCGCTCTTGAAAATCTGCCTCGGCATCCTGACTGGACAGCAGTCTTCCACATTTTCTTTTATATGGGGACTTGTGTCTTGCACATAATTAAATTACATTCTAGTAACTTGTATGTATAGATGTCAGTCGTTAAAATTCATAAATAGCAATCAAGGGACTGAGAGGACATTATCTTTTGGCAAAGTCTGTCTGTCATTATAAATTATATATAAATGACTCTACTTGGTCTGTAGGTATGTATGCAGTAGTTATAACTACAACATTCTTATGATTCTTTTGGCATCGGAATTCTTTGAGCTTTTAGTTAGGAAAGTATTTAAATAAATACTAAAGTTATGAGAACCAGGGTTTTATCATTAACCTGGAAAGTCATTAGTTCAATCTTTGTTGAATAGTAATAGCCTCAATACTTCTGGCTTGTATACTAAGAATCATGGTTTTAAGGTAGTACTCTTAATAATGTCAGTTTCTCCCCTGATTAGATAAGAGAAAACCAACTGGCACGGCTTCGCTTGGCCAACAAGAGAGCTAACCACAACACAAGCTTCCCGTAATTTGCCAAATGCAAGTCGATCTGACTTCTAGGTTATACAAAACTCAACAAGATTCAATTGATGACTTTATATTGATATTCTAATAGCCGGAACACTCCAACAAGAATTAAGTGATTTACTCCATAGTTAACCTGAAATAAAAACCCTACTTGTCCCTGAATCCCGCCGATTGATACATTCGCATTCTGTAGAACATATTAGATCGACGTGATATCCCTATGTCCTACCTAGTAATTAAATAAACCTACACTTAAAGACGGGCCCTAAACTGTCTAGAGATACAATCAGAAGCCCAACAAAAGACTCGCGGGTCTTATTTTTGTGATTTTATCCCCGTTCCCAACCCTAATACGGGGTATTATCTAGATGCTCGGTATCCAGACGTGCAAATACCCTTCTAACTATGTTACTCTATTACCTAGCGGGGGTCAGCCCGAAAAGCACTAAGACTCTAACCAGCCCTACGGGACGACTTTCGCATGGCCGAAGCCTAGACCGAATCTATAACACAAGAGACAGTCATGGGAAGGTCAAGTACATCCAACCTAACGTAAGACAGTTTGCATGAAGCTTGGCCCACGTAATGATACCATCAAAGAACGACGCCACCAAGTTCGCAATCCAGGAACTTGTCCCAGGGAACTACGGACTATATCAAGCACAGGCCAAACCACAACCAAACCGGTGACTTCGATGCTCCTATTTCTAGGCAAAAGCACCGCTCGGTTAGTCACAATAAACCCGAGCCTAACGGGGAGGAATAAGCTGCCAATATTATGTTGTCACTAAGAAGGGAAGCTTCAAAGGTTCGAATTAACAGCTTTGCACACTTCGTGCGTTAACAGACTGGCCAATTATAACACAAATCGATGTAGATCGAATTATCACATAAAATGAATTTACATTCCATTCCTTATGGGAGCAGAATTCACTCAAAAACCCAATCTCGGTAAATATCGCAATCTAACGTGAAATAGATACCAATTCATGAGCTGAGGCACAAGTAAGTCACATGTTTGTTTTATTAATTAACCTTATTTAGGTACAAACAGTATTTGAGCAGAGATTCACCATTAATTTTACTGAATTGGACAGCCGTTAAAAGAATTCGACAGGAGAAACGTACAAGACCGAATATCAATCCTGAATCCCTGCGCGACGCTTCGCGGCTTCTATATATACTCTCCTTTGATGCAAACTTACACCTCGAAGGCCCCCAAGCATGCGAAGCCGCTCAAGCAGCCCAACGTGTCCGAGAGAGCGATCCTATCCGTGTGACTCCACACATCTAAACCCTATCAATGTGTGATTTTTCCCTTTGTGCCGCGCCGCACTAAACTCATAAATTAAACATGCGATAGGTAACAACTAGTGTCGCCATGATACTCCATTCTATCAATATTTTTGTTTAATATTTTTAGTATTTAAAATACAACCCAGATTTGTTTAAAATAATAAATAAACTACACAACATTTAATTATACTCCCCAATTATTACGAGGTTTGATTAAGTAAATCCCCAATAAACATTTACTGATCAGCCATATATAATTTCTAAGAATTGTAGATGCACCGTTATATAAAACTAGTTGCATCCCGCATTGTTAACTCCAATCCACTAATTAATGCAAGCCCAAGTGTTTTCCACTCTGAATAACCATCACTTGTGACAATTACCTATGTCATTTAGCTATGAAAATATTGAAATGCAAGCACAACTATATTGTAACCTCTAACCATTCTAATTATGTTTATGAAGTAAGTGAGACAAACCCCGTTTCAACATGCCCTCTCATTTACTAGAATCCCTAACCTAGGTATAGTATAGATAACAATCATTTACATTATATTTTTGGCATTATAGATTGTTAGGTAAAATTATAAGATAGTTATCTACAATGTACAATAGTTCAATACAATAGTTAAATAACTATTTCTTCTATAAATTAGCTGTAACAATTTATAATTTAGAATTTATGTATTTTACTAAAATATCTAATACAAGTATTGTTTTTACTAAAGTAATTATTTAATTCGATTAAATATTCGGTACTCCAATGATATATCAACATAATATTGAAAAAGGCACATCCCTATTTAAAATAAAGCACGCCATCTATTGGCATCCCTACAATCTACATAGGACGTGCAAATCTTTTCTATGACATAACTAATTTTAATGTAATGATATAATTAAACTAACAACAGAACACATGGGTTTTACATCAGTGCCGAATTTACATGGTATCTGTCCCTCATTTAGACATAATTAATTACTAACCATTCTTCCGTGACTTCTTGGCTTAAATTATTTGAAATAGCGCCATCTATTGTGTTTGGGTACTAACTTTATTGATTTTCACATGGTCACTTAACTTTGTAGTTCGCTACCTCACCGTTATCTAACGTAGCGCTTTTGTACCAAATCCGAATGTAAATGAAAATTAACTTCTCTTAAATTTAATTAGAATCATACATTAATTTTAAATGAGTAAATGTATTAAGCCCTCATTTTATTTGTTATTATACTATTTATAAATGTTAACGGTTATCTGGACCGTTACAAACGATGTCACTCGCGGCGCCTTTGATCTGCAGAAACCAGTGACGTGACAGTATCGATAATCGTAATCCGCTTACGTTAATTAATTCCTTCGTTTTACTCGCACATGCATTATGCAAGATATTCGACATGTTCTTACTCTGTGAGTATTTGCATAAATTGTTATTCAAACTTGTTATACTTACAACCTACTGTTACTTGGTCATTATTTTTATGCTTTCTTTCAAATATTTATAGGACGAGCTACTTCAACTCTTGGTTAGTGGTCAACTTCAACTTTTTCATCTTGGCTTCTGCGGTGTTGCCACAATTTGCTTCACAATTCTGCCAACGTCACGTGGAATGATAGACTGTCACAAAAGAAGATTAGGTTTAGTGTTGGATTTTGTACAGATCACAAAAGTTTGTTCTTCTACTCCTTTATAAAACAAATGACAAGCTAAGTTTAAAAATAACTTTTTTTTTGTTTTCGCGTCGCATTTTTAGCATTTGCCAGTGTCAAGTAGTAATATATTTTCAAGTTTCAAAAGTTTAATAAGTGTCCTCGTAGCTAAAGTAATAGTCAAAGTCCAGTCTTGGTCAAGTACAGTCCGTGTCAGTCAAGTCCAGTCATGCTTTAGTAAAGTAGTGGTGACTTTACTATAAACCTTCGATGGAGTTTTGGAAGCAACACGAAAAGTCATGTATCACCACATTAGGTAGGTATATCATTTTCCCACATTCGCGCTTGTGATTCGGCACTTTATGAATAAAACACCACCATTTTTATGCATAAACACTCGACAAAACACTAGTTTTGGAAAAAAATACAACGCGGCGACACCCAAGCGACACGACGACCCGCGTTCCCGCCAAAAACTCTAGGTAAACTTAGTGATACTTAATTAAAAAAAAAATGTTCGAATTTCAAAACATATAATGAACTGTCATTATGCGCTTGTGCTTTGTTTTGTTACTCAATACTTTTTACGTAAAAAAAAATGTGACCTTTTCCAAAAAGACGCATCTAGTATTTTGTCTGCACTGACAAAGTTTTTGTTGCATTTAAGTTATTCAAGGCTATATGGATTCGAATGTAAGAGCATACGATTTTTGATACACATTACAAGTATTTATGGATATTAAAAACACATTTCAGATTATTTTTAATACCTTTATCTTAAAATATAATAATTTGCGTAACTCAAAAACCAACAAACCAAGCAAAAAGAGAACCACTGAATAAATAATTTAATTTGGATTTTTAGGTCGAAGTCTCTTATTAAGCTGATAAGGCACGGTATTGGATGTCTAAAAGTTCAGTGGTTAGCGCAGCTGGTTCGCAAAAGGAGCCAAAAATCAAACCCCAGCAATGAGCTTGAGCTACCGGTGAAGGAAAACATCGTGAGGAAACCATAGCATGGTAGTAGCGTACTCTCTAGTACTCGGCTGGCTAGCTACCACCCTCAAGTTGAAAATCTGCCGACTGCCTCATATGAGAGCCAGTTCCATTCCAGGCTAGGTGTGCTTTACCACCTTCGACCACACCTTCACTTAACATCAGGTGAGCTGTGGTCAAACACCTAGCCTGTCAACCATTAAAAAAAAAAACATTTTGTTGTATTCAAATTCACCGTTCTGTTCATCGTTCATAGATCACGGAAATGTATCCAATTCGTATCGAATCCTCGATAGCATACAAAGCTGTACAAATCTCATAAACATTTTTGTCGATGGCGATATGATTACTTTGCAAGTCGTTCGTGGTCGAGGCTCTGTCTTCACTGGAAGGAAGGACAAGTCGAAAAACTTTCGCTTAACTAATTCGATTATCCGAAACGTACTACGTGTAGGTGATGTTAGCTAACTAGACCAGACCCTCGCGGTAACCTTGGAGTAATTAAGATGTTTCTTCACTGGATAAATAAATAATGAGTTAATTACGTCCAGCCGCGGGCGACAGCTAGTTTGTGTAAATATAAATACGCACGTAAAAGTTTCATGTTTAACGTTACGATACTGACAGATTTATTATTTGGTTTTGCAAGCGAGATTATTAATTAAGTATCACTTCGGATTAGTCTTGCTTTTATAAACTCGCCAGACTCGCGGTTTCACCCGCGTAGTTCCCGTTCCCGCGGGAATACAGGGATAAAAAGTAGCGTATGTCGCCCGGGGATAGTGTAGCTTCCCAATGGGGAAAGAATTTTTGAAATCGGTTCAGTAGTTTTTAAGTTTATTCA
The DNA here is from genome assembly GCA_905404145.2 of Biston betularia. Classification (NCBI taxonomy): domain Eukaryota; kingdom Metazoa; phylum Arthropoda; class Insecta; order Lepidoptera; family Geometridae; genus Biston; species Biston betularia. The sequence goes on along the minus strand of FR989887.1, from coordinate 9,492,307 downwards.
TTACATACAAGAATACAAATCTTTCCTCTTTATGATGTTTTATTAGTATAGATGTAAAACTAATGAGACGAACGAGACGCTCTCCTGATGGTAAGAGATAACGCCTGTCCATGACCATTGCAGCGATACACAGAACTTTGAGTAACAAAACAGGGTATTGCTGCTTTGGCGCTCATTACTTTGAGACCCTGAATGGTTAGTCTCAACAGCCCAATTATTTCGGCGAGTCCTACCACCAAGTACCTAAACGCAAAATGTATTATATATTTATTTACTAGTTGCGCTCCGCGGTGTTACCCGCTACATGTTTCCGGGATAAAAAACCTATGTGTTAATTCAGGGTCTCAGCTACCTCTATACCAAATTTCGTCCAAATCCGTCCATTACTTTTTGCGTGAAAGAGTAACAAACATCCATCCAAACTTTCACGTTTATGATATTAGTGAGATTTATTTGTTAAAATTAAAATAAAGGCGAGCGGTGTCGCCGGCAACAGCCACTGTACGAAATAACCATAGATATTCAGTAGGTACATACTAGATCTATGGAAATAACTACAAGTGGTCTATCTCTTGACATAAACTAATGTCAAGAGATTTAGCCTTTACTTGGGCAATGCGTTACTCGGCCGAGTCAATATTGTGGCTTCTGTGTGATGACCCAAGCATGTTCAAATTCTGAGTTATCTACTTACTGACCAAAACAAACCACAACGCTAGCTGGAAAATAACACTTCAAATTATAAATACATTAAAATATAAATGAATAAAAAAACAATTAATGTTTTAATTACTTCTTCTTTTGTAGGGTTGCGTACCCAAAGGGTAAAAACGGGACCCTATTACTGAGACTTCGCTGTCCGTCCGTCCGTCTGTCACCAGGCTGTATCTCAAGAACGGTGATAGCTAGACAGTTGACATTTTCACAGATGATGTATTTCTGCTGCCGCTATAACAACGAATACTAATGAAATAAATATTGAAGGGGGGCTCCCATACAACAAACGTGATTTTTTTTGCCGTTTTTATAGATAATGGTACGGAACCCTTCGTGCGCGAGTCCGCCTCGAACTTGACCGGTTATTTCTTCTTTAGTTATACAACACAGAACATATAAAAATGTCATTATTGTTCGTTTTTAAGGCTAGAGTGAATAGATTTTTTCTGGCTCAGCGTGCTCCATCCTCGGCCACACCGTCGCTTTGCATTAGGCGAGTTGGTGGCTTGTTGGTTGGTGGTTGGTGGTATTAAAAGTAAAAAAAAAAAAAAACTTTATTTTTTTTCTTTTTTTATGGTTGACTGGCGTTGACCACAGCTCAGTGGCGGTGTGATATTAGTGCTGTGGCCCCATCGTATTATTGTAACCTTCATCTTTTTGAAGCAGAAGACCTGCTTCTGTACGTCTCATCACCTTATCACTTGCCGCGGTACTTACCGTCTAAGTTCGCCCCACATATCTCCAAAGCTTCAACTTAGTTGTCGCTTCACTCACACACGGAACGATCGTGTGTGTACTGAGAGTTGTGAAGACAAGTGAAACGAGACCTTAGTAATGTGAAAGTGAGTGCATTTTAGAGTGACGGTATCTTACTAAAGTGAAACGTTGCGAAAATTGTATTTCGACAAAAAAAATTATTGCAATCGAAAATCTAGTTCTCTTTCATAGTTTTTGATGACTACCTTCAAACTGCCCTTAATAAAACAAGAAGTCTATAAAATAATTATGTAAATAAGCTTTTATATATACAGTAGGTAAAGTTGCAATTAAAAATTAAATGTACATATGTACTTGTATATACAAAATTTCGAGTGTATACTGCTGACCGTTGACGAGTTCCTTCATCTGCAGCCAATCCTGGTTGTAGCATCAGGTCATGCTTGGATACCAGAAGCATCCTTCGTCATAGTAGATTTGACCTACACAAAATAACTTCAAGTAAAAACAAACAGCAATGATTTGCGGTCAGTATTTCCCCTGACTAAACCAATAAAATTATTTAAAGACATTGATTTTCATATAAGTAATAATCGTTTTCCACGACAACACCGATATGATTGCATTCCAGGCTAGGTGTGCTTTACCATCTTCGACCACATCGTCACTCAGCATCAGGTCAGCTGTGGTCAAACACCTAAACTGTCAACCATAAAAAAAATTGAATACCGTATTTTTTTTAAAACAAACAGAATTTAAAATAAAAAAAATTATGTTCCAGAGTGAAACCTACACTATATCTTTGTAATTTGTCTTCTTTTGTTAAATTCATTAAAATTGTTGTAATTTTAGCATAATTATGAAGGTAATTTGTTGTTAAAGTCATTTACATACCTAATGGAAAAAACTAGATTAGATTAGATTAGATTATTTATTCACCTTATAACAGAGTTTCGTTATACTAGGTAAGTCAATTCAATACATTGGTTAAATAATAATTAAAAAATAAATAAATTAAAATTATACTATTAGTAAAAAAAAAAAAAAAATTAAGATGTCAAAAAATATTATGTAAATGTCATATTGAATCAATTCATTAATTAAATAATAAATTTAGATATAGGTACATTACGAATTGCATTAGTCAACATCACATGTAAAAGATCGCTCATTCCAATTAGTTTTCATATTGTAAAATGTTGTTGTCTTTAAAATGAGTAGCCTGAATAAAACATAAAAGTCTTTGATCAAAGTAAAGTAAATTTTTTAAACAAATGCATTTATAGTCATTGTCTACAACTAAACAATTCACAATAAAAAAACTTTATTTTGGACATTAAAAAAAATTAGTAAACAAGATAATCCGTCTAGGTAAGCGTGCTCCATCCTAGACCACATCGATGCTTAACATCAGACAGGATGTGGTCAAACGCAAACCTATTCCGTATTAATAAAACTAAAATACTTCTAAAAGAAAAACCTTATAGCTGTCAGATCTTTCTTATCGTGTATCTATAACTAGCTGCGCCCCGCGGTGTTACCCGCTACTTGTTTTCGCGATAAAAATTAGCCTATGTGTTAATCCAGGGTCTCGGCTACCTCCATACGAAATTTCATCCAAATCCGTTCAGTAGTATTTGCGTGAAAGAGTAACAAACATCCATCCAAACTTTCACATTTATAATATTAGTGGGTGCATTTCAAGGGTTTAATACACTTGATTAGAAATAAATTCTGGATTAATGTATTAATTTTACACGGTCGAGACGACCAGCGAGTTGTCCTGAGCATCTGTCTTCTAAAATTACCATAACTGGACTGGACTACCGGTACATCTTCATTAACATAAATTAATATTTGATTTAATAACTTGTATATCGATTTCATTATATTCAGAATACGTCTACCTACGACAATTATATGGAAATAGTTCGAGCGAGTATATTTATTAGTCAAACTTAAAACTAAGGAAAAATTATTATTATTATTATCCCAGTTATTTATTTCTTTTCTTAATTTTTAAATTTTTTTACATTACATATATATAAAAAAAACATAAATAATATAAAAAAACTTAAAAACTAGGGTGCCGCCGGCAGCGGGGCAGGGCTCAAGCTGCCGGTGGTTAGGGCTGCAGAGTGAGGAACCTCCTCACAATGCGCGCCGTGTCAAGGATCACTGCCTTTTGAAGCTGATCCTTGACCCAACCGTCTAGCGAGAGTCTCTTGAGATGTTGGTCGAGACTCTTCGCTATAAGACCGTTTACCGTGACGACTATCGGGACAATGATCGTCGAATCAACATCCCACATGGCGGTTATCTCGTGAGCCAAGTCAAGGTACTTGCTGAGCTTGTCCTTCTCGGCCTTCACGAGATTCTCGTCATGTGGGATGGTGATGTCGACGAGCACTGCCCGGCGTTGGGCTCGGTCGACCACCACGATATCAGGCTTATTGGCGACAATAGTCCTGTCCGTGATGATAGACCGGTCCCAATAGAGCAAAGCACGACCATTTTCGAGAACTGGCGCTGGTGCGTACTTATAGTACGGCACCTCAGACTCGACAAGGCCGTATTGAAGAGCAAGCTGCTGATGGATGATCCTGGCTACTTGGTTGTGCCTGTGCAAATACTCGCCGTTAGCAAGATGCGAACAACCGGAAATAATATGTCGGAGCGATTCTCCGGGACGGTGGCATGCCCGACAGATGTCGACCGTACCGTCCTTCATGATATATTTCCGATAATTGTTCGTCTTGATAACTTCGTCCGCAATCGCACAGGCAAAACCCTCAGTTTCCCCAAAGAGGTCTCCGAAGCGTAGCCAGTTCACCGACGCGAGCATGTCCACATCGGGGCCCGTTAGGACCCGATAGAACCGCCCGTGCAGCTGCTTGCTCTTCCACAACTTATTATTATTATTATTTAGCCCACTTTGTCCCACTGCTGGGCAAAGGCCTCTCTCCCTGCCTTCCACGCCTCTGTGCTTTGTGCTAATGAGGTCCACTCCTTGTTGTGGGCATCGAGCTCATCTTTCCACCGTCTTCTAGGCCGGCCTGGTGGCCGTTTAACTTCCGGGACCCAGTCTTTTTTTTTTTGATCCAAAATAGGTTCGCGTTTGACCACACTCTGCGTGATGTTAAGCAGTAGTGTGGTCTAAGATGGAGCACGCTTACCTAGAAGTAACCTATTCACTCTAGATTTGAAGACGCCAACAGTCAGTCGGTGGTGGTTTTCGCCCATCTGAGTTTTGGAGCGCAGTACCGACTTTGTTATGCAGTCTAATCAGAAAAAATGTTCACTTTAAATATTTCGTGTTTCAAAGTTTTAGAAATCAGATCACACCGACATTTAAAACATAAAATATTAGGCAGGTAAAAAGGTGCGGATTTTAGGTAATACCATAAAACTAGTTTTTTTATGTTTGGAATGCTTTTTAAAACCATTCATCTGAAACTAGAAATAATAAACAACATTCTCAAACCAATAACAGTTAAAGTGTGTTGTTTACGTTTTTTTTTAAAGTAATAAATATGAATTTGTAACAGAATATATAAGTACAGAAGTAGTTTTAGGAGCTCGATCTTGGGCGAAACTAATTATAACGTAATTTAGTAATAAAACCCAGTTTCATCACGGAATCTAAAAGTGCAGATAAAAAACTTAGCAAAGCTGCCTTACAAATGTACTCGTTGTAGCGATGACAGCTCAGTGGTTAGCGCGGTAGATTCGCATGCCGAAGCGCGTGGGTTCAACCCCAAACAATGAGCTTGAGCTGCCGGTGAAGGAAAACATCGTGAGGAAACCACAGCATGGTGGTAGGGTACTTTAGTACTCGGCTGGCTAGCTACCACCCTCAAGTTGGAAAGTATAGTACTTATATTAATTTTTTAACTGTTGAAAAGGCTAGGTGTTTGACCACAGCTCACCTGATGTTAAGTGAAGGTGTGGTCGAAGATGGTAAAGCACACCTAGCCTGGAATGCAACTGACTCTCAAGTGAGGCTGCCGGAACACACCGTTAGATGCTTGGCGGCCGATTTTCAACTTGAGGGTAGCTAGCCAGCCGAGTACTAAAGTACCATGCTATGGTTTCCTCACGATGGTTTCCTTTACCGGCAGCTCAAGCTCATTGTTAGGGTTTGAACCCACGCCCTTCGGCATGCGAACCTACTGCACTAACCACTGAGCTATCATCGCTACAAAGCTAGCTTTCAAGTAAGGCTGTCGAAATATACCGTGAGATGCTTGGTGACAGATCATTTTGGTAGTAGTAGCTAGCCAGACAAGTTCTATAAAGTACTTTACCATCAAGGTACGGTTTTCTAGCGATGTTTTCGTTCAGCTCAAGTTTACTATTGTGATTTGAACCCCTGTCCTTCATTGCGTAAACTGACCGCGCTAACCAAGGATCTATCATAACTACAAATCTTACGAGATACCATGAATAACATCAAATTAAGTTGCGCGAGTACATGTTACTATTTTAAATACTTAATTGGAAGTGGATGAGTGGTGTTTCTGCCCTTTCCTAATCTGCGTATTCGCTTTCCATGCGAGTTTTATAGTCAAAACAACATAAATTATCAAATTACAAAACTATTACGTGCAAATGGGAGCGGAATCAAACACTTTCTAAACGTTACACGTACCTGCCCGCGTATCTATCAGATTCCAATTTATTATTTGTCGCTGTGGCAATATTTTAGCAGATGGTTGCTTCGAAAATAATTTAATAATATGGATTAAATTATTTTCGAAGCAACCATCTGCATAAGTTCAAATCTAGACAACGTTTGTAGCGATGATAGCTCAGTGGTTAGCGCGGTAGGTTCGCATGCCGAAGGGCGTGGGTTCAAACCCCAACAATGAGCTTGAGCTATCGGTGAAGGAAAACATCGTGAGGAAACCAAAGCATGGTGGTAGGGTACTTTAGTACTCGGCTGGCTGGCCACCCTCAAGTTGAAAATCTGCCACCAAGCATCTAACGGTGTGTTCCGGCAGCCTCACTTGAGAGCCGGTTGCATTCCAGGCTAGGTGTGCTTTACCATCTTCGACAACACCTTCACTTGACATCAGGTGAGCTGTGGTCAAACACCTAGCCTGTCAAGAATAAAAAAAAGGATTATTCGTTCGTAATGATTGTATAATTAATCACGAATGAATGAGGTTTTTGGCGGGAACGCGGGAAGAGTCGTGTCGCTTCGTTGTATTTTTTTCCAAAACTAGTGTTTTGTCGAGTGTTTATGCATAAAAATGGTGGTGTTTTATTCATAAAGTGCCGAATCACAAGCGCGAGTGTGGGAAAATGATATACCTACCTAATGTGGTGAAACATGACTTTTCGTGTTGCTTCCAAAACTCCATCGAAGCTTTATAGTAAAGTCACCACTACTTTACTAAAGCATGATCGGACTTGACTGACACGGACTGTACTTGACCAAGACTGGACTTTGACTATAACTATAGCTACGAGGCAACTTATTCAACTTTTAAAACTTGAAAATACAAAACACTTGACACTAGCAAATGCCCAAAGGAACATTTCACATTTTTTTATTAGTTGATTTTATTATGATAACTCTTTGATATCCAGGTTTCTTGACGATGTCGAGTCTTTTGCGTGGCGGACTATTATTCTCGTAATGGGAAGACGTCTGCTCCCAATAGTGGGACAGTTTATAATAACCCGTAAAAGACTTTTGTTTCGTACGACAATGTACTACAGGCCCCGTAAACCTGACCAATCCTACTTCCTATATAATAAACATGAAAGTTTGGATGAATGGATGTTTGCTTTTTTAATTTAGTTAGTTAATTACTTTTAATCGACTTATACAGTAATCAGATATAATAAACACACAAGAATTGACCTAAAATAAAATAACTTAAAATAATAACTACTCTAAAAGACCGCTATCAATGGGAATGGTTCCCAAAACGCTGGCCCCATTGCCGCGTTGTATGGCAATACTCAAACGCTGGGCAAAATAAAGGCCAGCGTTTTGTTCACGTGTGGCGTCGACCAAACGAGATGACAATTCTTTAAAAATTTTTTTTGCTCCCGGCCCCCACGGTCCCATAGTTTCAACCCCAAAAGGCTCAAATATGTATCCACTGTCCAGGGTGCTATATTTGCGCCTTTTGAGGTCTTCTGCAAATTCCGCCGCTGCGCCAGCCCTAATCTGAGTTCTTGGAAGATGAGACGGCGCAAATGTGTCAACGCAAGTGGATGTTTGTTACTCTTTCACGCAAAAACTACAAAACGGATTTAAATGAAATTTGGTGTGGAGATAACTGATACCCTGATTTAACACATAGGCTACTTTTTATCCCGAAAACATGTAGCGGGTAACACCGCGGGGCGCAGCTAGTAGTATTATAAATGCGAAAGTTTGTGAATATGGATGGATGTTTGTTACTTTTTCACGCAAAAACTGCTGAATGGATTTTGATGAAATTTGATATGGCGGTAGCTGAGACCTTAGATTAACACATAGGGTAGTTTTTGTCCCGAAACCAAGTAGGGGGTAGCACCGCGAGGCGCAGCTAGTGAAATATAATACACAGTCGCAACGCCCACGTATCATATTATTTTGATTGCTTATATCAAATAGAAATCAATCAAGATTACAACCGCGTTCAGTGCAAACATGTTCTGGTTTACTCATAAAACTGTTGAGTGGTGTAACTTTGAGTGTTCTCACATCACACTGTGTTACAATTGCGAAAGTTTGTGTGTAAGCTCAAACCGTGTGCTAGATGCACAAATTACAAAGAGATACAGTGTGTCGTCGAAAATTAATAAAAACTCTTTAGCTTTACAGAGTAATTATCTCTCACTCACTCACAACAAGATGTTTAAAAGCTACTAACTAATTTTGAGATTATATCAGTGATTTATAAAAAAATATATATATGCACTGCACTGCACTGCACTGCACTGCACTGTATGTACTGTACTGTTTGTGTTTGTTTTTGTTTTTGTGTTTGTATTTGTTACAAAATAAATCTTTTTCTTTCTTCCCTTTTTATTGTCTTGAATTTAACAAAGGCTAGTTCATTAATATATATCCCTAACAAGTTTTTTTATAATAATATGTAAACAGGCATTATGAAATGAGATGAACGCAAATTAGCGTTAAAACTCGAAATGGCTACCATTGACTGTGATATCAGTGAAAAAAGTGATAAAAACCTACCAAGCGAACAAAATACCAGTAACAGTGAAATAAAAAATGATGACATTCTAAACGTCAACAACAATGAGACCTGTCAAACTGACAGTGACAGTGCGCCAAAATCAGTACAACACGAAAACGGACAAGTTTTAAACAAAAACGATGATAAAGGGATAGAAAATGATAGATCTAAAATATCGAGTGAGTTATTGGCCATTCCATTGCCCATCAATGGTAATAGAATGTCATTTATGGAAGAAGAGAGTGCAAAAGAGAAGCTTCGTCTGACACTTCTGAAGCAGTGTTCCGCCATCTTGAAGCAGGGCGGCCAGGGGTATACGAAAGAATCGCTGCACAAAACTTTTCAAGATCAGGTAAGTGAATTTACTGCTAAAATGATATACAAATTTACAATTTAAAAAACCGTCTCCATGACCCGTAGGCCAACCAAACGCACTGCTCCAATGAAATGAAATAGCGAGGTTTCGGAGTAAACGAAAATATCATTAATGTATACAATTTTTAGATTTTTGTTGATTTTTTTAAAAACGGGTCGATCGATTTCGATTATATTTATATGGGACCCCCTCTGAAGTATGATCTACCAAGTAAAAAAAAAATCATCAAAATTGAATCATCATTGGCTTTGTTATCGCGTAACAAACATTAAAAAAAACATACAGTCGAATTGAGAACCTCCTCCTTTTTTGAGTCGGTTAATTATCCCTGGAGAGTTTTGGCGGGAACGCTGAAAGGCCATGTCGCCGCTTTGCATTATTTTACAAAAAAAAAGTATTTTCAAGTAAAGTAATTTATTTAAAAAAAATGTGAGCAAGTAATATAACATAATGAAACATGACTTTTCGTGTTGCTTCCAAAATTACTTTGAAGCTTGTACTAAAGTAACTTTATTTTTACTAAGGTATGACTTAACGTCTTTGTGTGACTTAATTTTACTAGTTTCATAAAAAAACCTGACAACAAATAAAAATTGACATTAACAAAAGCCCAAAGTGCGATGCCAAAAAAAATATCTCTGTCAAAACCCACGTCACGTACGTAAACAATAGAAAAAATGACAACATCCCTTTGCCATACAAGAACTACACACATTTGTGAATGCATGTAGTAGGGAAAGACTACCAGAAACTGTACGACCAATCAGTCTTTACCAATTTTCCATGCAACATTGTATCTCTACTAATTTTTTTAATCTGTTGTAACAGAAAAATAAAACCAAAAGGTACGACTTTGATACTGCAACCTCCTTCATACAGTGATGTTTACAAGTTCAGAATGAAGGCGTCGCAATTAAAAAACACTTAAATATCAAATATGTATACAACAGCTTTAAGTTTCAGGGTTAAAATGACCAATTAAGGGTATTGAGGACGAATAAAACGAATATAAACCCATAATCATAACGTCGTAAAATAAAAAAAAAATGTATTTTTTTTATGCGCGTGCAGCTCCTATTTGACCTTTTTTTATAGAAAGCTCACGTTGTGGCCATGAAATTCGCGAATGTCATCACGTGCCATCTATTGTATAACTTCATTGCTTTGATTCGGAGCACTCCGCTTTGTGCTGAAAGTAAAAGTGACGATTTATCTTGTACCTAATATACTGTACAGGTTTTTGCCCGCGGTTTTGGTTGACTTGTGGACAAAATATAATGAATAAGACGCTTACGAAATATTTTTTTTAAATCGATATATGTACTTATTCGAAATAAATAAGGGTATCCATTAAAACAAAGGCTTTGCTTTGGTGGCTCGTTACTTTGAGTCTCATTAATCTAACTGTAAAAATCATGTATTTTCTCTGTTAATTAAATATTTGTTTTTTTATGATGAACTTGCTGCGTCCCGCGATGTTACACGCTAGTCGGCATTATGCTGAGTCGCGGCCGGTTAGTGACATAAGATGTACTTATTCTTTGGTTTTTTATGTTTTATTTATAAAATATGTACATATAAGTTTTTTTTTATGATTGTTATTTCTTTCTGTATGTATTGGTAATTGTATTGAAATATGTTTTAAGTTATAAATAAGGTATTGTCTGTTTTGGAAACTATTTTTTTTCGGGATAAAATATTAAACTATTGACTCAGGATGTCAGCTATCTCCATACCAAATTTCATTTTCAACGGTAAAATAATTTTTGAAATCGGTCCAGTAGTTTCGGAGCCTATTTAATACAAACAAGCAATCAAATCTTTACTCTTTATAAAAGTATAGATAGTTAATTTAAAGAATTAGAGTAATTCTGTTATGTTTTCATATCAGTTTGCCTTAAGGGCTATTTACTCACACTAGCAAATATTTCAACACATGCGGTTCACGTAAACACATATCGAGTAGAATGTAGGCAACAGTGCAAGCTAGTAGGTCACCAGCCACCATTGGTCTTCGCCAGCCGTCACCTGACCAATGGCAGTTAGTTACATCGACCGATTTTTTATGCAAAGGTTAATGGATAGCGTAATGTAAGTGAGACAAACGTGACGCTCTATGAAGATAAGTTTTCCACGGTGGACAGGTTTTGATATTTATATCAATTTTTCATTTTCAAATTTAGGGATAATAATCATAATCTCAATTATTTTTTTAACAGCGCCTTTTGACCCCAAACTAAGCAAAGCTTGTACTATGGAAATCAGATAACTGATTGAATACGTAAATACTTTTTTTTTGTAAATACATACTTATAATAAATACAGTACACCCAAATACAGAACAAACTTAGGGTACGTACCTACTTATAAATTGCAAACATACGATGTTTAATGAAATGATAACATAAATTTACCATAGACGGACAGACCGACAGCGGAGTCTTAGTAATAGGGTCCCGTTTTACCATAAAAATTGGTACATACCTACTAAAAGAAACATATTTTTCTTTTGTTTATTTTGCATAAACAAAAGAAATAGTTATTTGTTATACAAGAGTGCAAAGTTGCTTTTTAACCGCGTGTTTAATTTTCATGACCGAGCAAGCGAAGGATTCTAAAATTAGAATCCTGAGCGTTAGCGAGGGAATCAAAAGAGCACGAGGTGAAAAATCTTTGCACTCGAGTGCAACACGTAACTTTTCATCCCACCTCAGCGAGGAAATGACTAAATGCAAAAAAACGTACACCAAGGAGGTTCCGAGTCCGAGTTATTAACAAATTAAAAAAAGTTGTATGATAAATTCGGCGCCATGGAGGTAGAAGTAAATAGTTTTACTGATGTTTAGAATTAACAAACTTAATGCGCACGATGTTCTATATATACAAATTTACTTTATCCTCTAGCGGACAAAAACGACTTTTGCACTCAGATATCGAAGAGCAAAAGTACTCCTTCCGAGATGGGGGGATGAAAAATATATAACTTACTTACTTAGGTACTTGGTGGTAGATATAAACTTACATTACTGTTTTCCGGTTCGAAGGGTACTGCAGCGAAATTACTGGGCTGTTGAGACTAACCATCGAAAGTCTCAAAGTAATGAGCGCCAAAGCAGTAATGCCCTGGACATTGTTTTGTTACTCAAAGTTCTGTGTACCGCTGCAATGGTCATGGACAGGCGTTATCTTTTACTATCGGGAGAGCGTCTCGTTCGACTTATTACTTTATACATAAAAAAATAAAATATGTTTGTATATTATTGTATAATTAGTTTTGTAATCGCTTTATACTACTAGTAGGTATGATAGGTACAGGCATCGTATAGTGTATGTGCAGCCTGTAATTCGATACTGAGATGGCTAATGTAAGGTCAAATACTAGGCGACCTAGATTGCGCTCGCGCTCGTGTGGCTAGCATTATCAAAGGTCGCGCTGTAAAGGTGATTGCTAATGATATACGCGAACCTGTAAATGAATCTCAGGTAATTATAAAACGAGAATGGAACGACTGCCTGCTCTGCAGCGATCAAGCTAATGTTTGCTTCATATTTTAATTTCCATTTTTTTTTATTCGAAGATGATTCCGGAGTTGGAATAGTTATTTGCTATACAAGAGTGCAAAGTTGCTTTTTAACCGCGTGCTCAATTTTGATGAGCGAGCAAGCCAAGGAATCAAAAGAGCACTCGAGTGCAACACGTAACTTTTCATCCCACCTCAGCGAGGAAATGACTAAATGCAAAAAAATCTTTTACAAAAAAAGAATACTTAGATATATATTTTTTGTAAATACATACAGTACACCCAGACACAGAACAAATATTTATTTATATCACAAAGTGCTTGTCCTGGGTGGGAACCGAACCCACGCCGTTCAGCTCTTGGAGCAGACATACTACCAATAAACCAACAGTGCCTAGCACATATCAAGACTATATTCGTGTATAGCCTAGTAAATATTATAGTTTTATTGTAAACAGGGTATAGACTTCTAGAATGTTCTTACCAGTTGCGTTTTCAGCATGTTTTGCATAAAATTTTATCTTGTTTTGGTACCGTGTACATATTCCGCGCCTTCTTTGGGTGACCGCTTCTCTTGCACGAACACTTGCATTTCTAAAGTGAAATACCATGCACTAGCGGCCCGTCCCGGCTTCGCACGGGTGGACATTTATTTTTTAATTAAATTCAAGTAATAAATATAGCCTATGTTACTTAGGGATAACGTAGCATTCTAATGAAATAATTTTTGAACCTGCGATCCATCGCCCAGACTATAATCAAGTGACTTGCAAGAGGTTGTAGCTTAGCCACTGTTCCATCTCTACTTAGTAAGGCAGCACATCGGCTCTCTTGAGTCTTCTAATTGGATTTGGCTGCAGCAGCAGACTGGATAACGGGTTTAGGTGTTGTCTAGCGGTCCTTGTACTTGGCTGAGTATCGTTTTGCGTCGTCAAAAATAGTTGGGACTTCAACTCTCGTGTGGTTGCTAGCCAGCCGAGTACTAGAAAGTACGCTACCACCATGCTATGGTTTCCTCACGATGTTTTCCTTCACCGACAGCTCAAGCTCATTGTTGGGGTTTGAACCCACGGCTTTCGGAACGCGAACCTACCGCGCTAACCTCTGAGCTATCATCGCCTAAAACCTACTTTTTACTTGTATCTACGATTATAAAAATTAAATTATAACTTCTTGTGACTTGACCACGACTATGGCACCCCTGGCACTTGATCCCACCAATATCATCTTTAATTCTCAACACAAGTTTCACTCGCCCTCCAATTAAAACTAAACTAATTATCTACAATTAAAAGTATTAACTCTTTCTAATTCCATCAACGTTTTTTTTCGTGCAGTGTTACATTCAACACATGTAAATATTATGTAAATGTTACTAGAAAACATTTAATAAATATGTCAATTAAACCATAACGGAAGTCGATTTCCTTCTTAGTATCGATTTAAATTGAATCGACAGCGCTCATACTCTCAACTCTAAATATGTAGGTATTAAAAATGACTAGTTATTTTATTTTGCAATAATATTCAGTCTTATTTTCTACGCTTTAAGGTTGAAGGTTTATCAAACTGTCGGAAGGGATAGATTTACAGATAAGCATAAATGGTTTTGTGTAACATCTTTATGCGCAGAGTAGTGTCAGTTGCAGAGGTTTCAAAATGTTATTTATATTATTTAATGGGTACTATTTTAAAATTAGGAAATATTTACGTATATTTAATAGTAAAAAAAAAAGTATTTATGTATTCTATCAGTTATCTGACTTCCATCACACAAGCTCTGCTTAGTTTGGGGCCAGATGGCGCTGTGTGTATAGTCCTACGATATTTATTTATTTATTATTATTTAAGGGCCTATCGAGTGCATTTCTCTAGTCGATTTTAGGTATTCTGTGCACTCCGTGTGTGAGTGCGCAAGGCACACGAGCGAACAGCTAGTACCGCGCGCCGCCGTCGGCGCCACGCGCTACAGGCATTGTCGATACACATACGGCGGCGAAATGAAAATCGGTTTGAGCTAAATACTTAAACGGCTAAGTAGACGAACTGGATCAACTATTTTGCCGCTTATATTAGTAGACTGGTGGCCGAGTGGTAACAAGCTGTATGAGTACGGCCACATAGTCACGGGATCGAAATCAACACCATATTAATACGGAATATTATTTTTGCACACAAATTTTGTTGATAGGTATTTTAAATAAATATAATACATAAATATTTCGTTTTTTTTTAAATACATTATAATACGATTATTTTTGTATACTTATTATTTTTATAATACGTTTTATTTTTATTTTATTTTTTTCTTATTAGTGTTACATCTCCCGTCTGTTTTTTATGTTCTCTATTGTATTTTTTCTTTTCTTGGTTGCTTGGAAGAGATCGCTGTTAGCGATAAGGCCGCCACTTGTGGCACTAGTTCATAAGGTTCTTTATTCTCTGTACTCTTTTCTATTTATGATGTCCACAATAAAGAGTTATATCTATCTATCTTATTTTTTTTAACCGACTCGATTTTAAATGGAGGAGGTTCTCAATTCGACAATTTTTTTTTATGTAAAAGTAATAAATCGATCGAGTCACTCTCCTGATGATAACAGATAACGCTTGTCCATGACCATTGTAGCGATACCCAGAACATTGAGTAACAAAACAAAGTCCAGGGCATCGCTGCTCTGGCACTCATTACTTTGAGACTAGATGGTTAGTCTCAACAGCCCAGTAATTGCGCTAGCTGCAATACCCTTCAAACCGGAACACAGTAATGTTTACACACTACTGCTTGGCGGCAGAATATCTAGTACTGCGGTGGTCTGTACCTACCTAGACGACCTCCTGCTAATTCCGCCAATTATGAATCGATTTTGATGATTCTTTTTTTTGCTTGGTTGATCCATACTTCAGAGATGGTCCCATATATTTTTTATCGAAATCGGTCGAGCAAGTAAAAAAAAAACAACACAAGTATTAAAAAACCTCGCTGTTTCATTGAAGCAGTGCGTTTAGTTGGCCTAAGGGTCATGGAGTAGGTTTTTTGTTTGTAAATTTGTGTATTTCTTTTTATGTAACTGAACATTTTTAATTCCCTATTTTATCTATTGAAAATAATTAATTTATTATAACACTATGGAACCTAAGAATATGACATACCGTAAGCAACTCCTACGATACACCTCACTTTTTTCCTTTCCACTGACGAATAATAAACGACGAAAAAGTATTATTATTTTGACTACCCAGTCAGCACGTTTGCGTCATGAGTTGTATGGCATGGGTTCGATTCCCACCGAGGGCAAATTTTGATGAGAAGAACATAGATGTTTGTTTTGTTTGGGTGTTTATGTATACTTTAGTATGTTCATAATTGATTGATTCAAAATAATGACGTGCATAATTATTAAAAAAAAATAGTTTATTACTTTACCCATGGCTTTACTCGCATATCCATTTTGGAGAAGTCATTTAAAAAATACTAAATTAAAATAAAATAATAATAAATATTTCTTTTTTAGTAGAATATAGCTTTATGGCATGGGTTCAATTCCCGAATTTTTTTGTGAAAAACATAGATGTGTGTTTTAATTTTTGTTGGCGGCCATATTGGATCAACTTTAAAGTATTCTCCATTCTACTAGTCAATCCCATTCATTTCATTTTGATACCTATATTGAGGTTGTAGTGAAAAAATATGTAATCTGCCATTTTGTTGGCGGCCATATTGGATTTGCTTTTTTTTATTATAATCTATTCTACTAATCAAGCCCTTTCATTTGATACCCATATTGATGGCATTGTGAAAAAATATGCAATCCGCCATTTTGTTAGCGGCCATATTGGATTTGCTTTTTTTAAAGTTTACTCTATTCTACTAGTCAAGCCCTTTTATTTGATACCCATATTATAGGAGTGGTGGAAAAATATGTAATCCTCTAGTTTGATGGCGGCCATATTGGATTTGCTTTTTTTATTATAATGTATTCTACTAGTCAAGCTCTTCCATTTGATACCCATATTGATGGTATTGTGAAAAAATATGTAATCCGCCATTTTGTTAGCGGCCATATTGGATTTGCTTTTTTTAAAGTTTACTCTATTCTACTAGTCAAGCCCTTTTATTTGATACCCATATTATAGGAGTGGTGGAAAAATATGTAATCCTCTAGTTTGATGGCGGCCATATTGGATTTGCTTTTTTTATTATAATGTATTCTACTAGTCAAGCTCTTCCATTTGATACCCATATTGATGGTATTGTGAAAAAATATGTAATCCGCCATTTTGTTAGCGGCCATATTGGATTTGCTTTTTTTAAAGTTTACTCTATTCTACTAGTCAAGCCCTTTTATTTGATACCCATATTATAGGAGTGGTGGAAAAATATGTAATCCTCTAGTTTGATGGCGGCCATATTGGATTTGCTTTTTTTATTATAATGTATTCTACTAGTCAAGCTCTTCCATTTGATACCCATATTGATGGTATTGTGAAAAAATATGTAATCCGCCATTTTGTTAGCGGCCATATTGGATTTGCTTTTTTTAAAGTTTACTCTATTCTACTTGTCAAGCCCTTTTATTTGATACCCATATTATAGGAGTTGTGAAAAAATATGTAAGCATCTATTTTGATGGCGGCCATATTGGATTTGCTTTTTCATTTATTTTATTTATTTATGCTCTAATGAAACAGCGAGGTTTCGGAGTAAACGAAAATGTCATCGACGTATACAATTTTTATATTTATGTTGATTTTTAAAAATTGCTCGACCGATTTCGATAAAGTTTATATGAGACCACCTCAGAAGTATGGATCTATCAAGCAAAAAAAAAATTATCAAAATCGATTCATAATTAGCGGAATTATCGCGTAACAGACAGCCCCGTTGGCTCATTGGTAGTATATCTGCCTTGAGAGCTGTAAGGCGTGGGTTCGATTTCCATTCAGGGCAAACATTTTGTGAATAAACAAATGTTTGTTCTGTGTCTAGCTGTTCTGTATGTATTATAAGTATGTATTTACAAAAAAAAGTATTTATGTATTCTATCAGTAATCTGACTTCCATCACACAAGCTCTGCTTAGTTTGGGGCCAGATGGCGCTGTGTGTAATGTCCTACGATATTTATTTATTTATATTTATTTAACATACATATACATTTTTGTAGCGATGATAGCTCAGTGGTTGACGCGGTCGGTTCGCATGCCGAAGGGCGTGGGTTCAAACCTAACAATGAGCTCGAGCTGCCGGTGAAGGAAAACATCGTGAGGAAACCATAGCGTGGTGGTAGCGTACTCTCTAGTACTCGGCTGGCTAGCTACCACACGAGAGTTGAAAATATTATGTCCCCAAGCATCTAACCATGAGTTCTGGCAGCCTCACTTGAGAGCCAGTTCCATTCCAGGCTAGGTGTGCTTTACCATCTTCGACCACGCCTTCTCTTAACATCAGGTGAGCTGTGGTCAAACATAGCCTAGCACAGTGGTTCTCAAACTTTTTTGGTGTCTGAACCCTTTTGGGAAGCAAAATACTTGATGGAACCCTATAATAAAACAATACTTTTTAAAAGTGTGTTCTTTAATAAAGAATCTTTATTAATAAGCATAATAAAAGTACAATGTAACAGTTACTAATTATTACTTACTTTACCATATGGCAAGTACAATAATAGAAGATATTAAAAAAAAGTAACTAATGGGATTTGATAAACAAAAAGCAAAAATAAAATGAGAAATTTAAAAATTGCGTTGTAAACAATCTCGACTTTATTTTTTAAAGTTAGAGTCGAAAGTCGCTTGTTGACAACTATAGCGTCTAATTCAGAGGCGGCTTTTATCAAAGGGACAGCGCGCTCACAAGTATACAAGTATACATGTTGATTTGTAGCGATGATAGCTCAGTGGTTAGCACGGTAGGTTCGCATGACGAAGGGCGTGGGTTCAAACCCCAACAATGAGCTTGAGCTGCCGGTGAAGGAAAAACATCGTGAGGAAACCATAGCATGGTGGTAGGGTACTTTAGTACTCGGCTGGCTAGCTACCACCCTCAAGTTGAAAATCTGCCGCCAAGCATCTAACGGTGTGTTCCGGCAGCCTCACTTGAGAGCCAGTTCCATTCCAGGCTAGGTGTGATTTACCATCTTTGGCCACACCTTCACTTGACATCAGGTGAGCTGTGGTCAAACAACTAGCCTGTCAACCATTAAAAAAAAAAAAAAATACCAAACTTATGAGATATTGTACCAGCTATTGTAACACATGTTTATACAAATAAATAAATAAATAAACCTATGCGCGGCCGCGGAGTCAAAACGTTCGACCAGAGACAGGTGTTTTGATTTTTTTTTCTAAATTCTTGCGGAACCCCTACAGAGGTATCGCGGAACCCTAGGGTTCCGCGGTACACACTTACAGTATAGCAGACCTAGCATAACAAACCATTACAAAAAAAAATTGTCGAATTGAAAACCTCCTCCTTTTAAAATTGACAGCCCTGTATGTCTGCTCCAAGGCGTGGGTTCGATTCCCACCCAGGACAAGCATAAACAAATGTTTGTTCTGTATCTGGATGTACTG
Source organism: Biston betularia (assembly GCA_905404145.2). Lineage (NCBI taxonomy): Eukaryota > Metazoa > Arthropoda > Insecta > Lepidoptera > Geometridae > Biston > Biston betularia. The sequence continues at coordinate 9,473,200 of FR989887.1, read as the reverse complement.
TATGTATTTACAAAAAAAGTATTGAAGTATTACCTATCAGTTATCTGACTTCCATAGTACAAGCTTTGCTTAGTTAGGGGTCAGATGGCGCTGTGTGTAATGTCCTATGATAATTATATATTATTTAATTTTATTATAATTTATAAAATCGAGTCTGTTAAAAAAACAAAATAAAATACAACAAAATTTGTGTGCAAAAATAATCTTCGAGTGTTGGTTGGTTTCGATCCCGTGACTGCGGATTAGAATCGGGTACCGATACCACTCGGCCACCTGTCTATATCTACAAGTGGCAAATTTGTTGATCCGGTTCGTTTACTTTGTGATCGTACGTAAAAGCAACCTCAACAGCGACACAACCTCCCCGTCCGACAGTCGAAGCGGTACTAAAGCGGATAGGGGAACAGCGTGGTAGCTCTGCTTAGAATGGACGAAACGCGCAAAAATTTAGGTATTTCCTTCGTTTGTTCAAGCAAAATCATATTTTGGTAATTTTTATGTAATAACTATTTAGAGAAAATGTAATTTTATTGTTATACAAAGCCTGATGACTTTCCGTGCAGTATTTACGCCGTATCGAGGTTTTCTATAGATTGTTTGGGGTTATTTTGGATTTTTTTTCTATCGAGGAAACTAAAAGTAATCGTGTTTCTAAATTAGATCACATATAGATTGGATCCTTAAATATCTTAAACATTAACCTCATAAATGATGTTTTAGTAATAACGAAAATACAACGAAACAAACAGTTCCAAATCCACTCGATACCGGCTTAATAATGAACATGCATGGGATACAAGAAAATACAGCGGTTATATTATAATGCTAAACGAAGAAATAAACGTAAGTTTCCTGGATCGGCCCTATCCCCCTAATATTATAAATGTGAAAGTTTGGCTGGATGGTTGTTACACTTTCACGCAAAAACTACTAAACGGATTTGGATGAAATTTGGTATAGAGATAGCTGACACTCTGAACACATAAGCTACTTTTTATCCCGAACACCGGTGTTACCCGCTACATAGCGGGCAACAAACATCCATCCATCCAAACTTTCACATTTATAATTTTAGTGGGATTGTACAACTTTTTGTTGTAGGTATATAATATCTTCGAATACATATTTTTAGATTTTTAACAAAAGTACTCTAAATACAAAACATCGCCCTCTAGCTCACCCTACTCTACAGGTACGTGACAGCGTAGCCAATGAGAGCGAGTTATTTATTGCCTATTTATTCAGGGTTGACACGCCGACAATTTTCCTATTAAATGTGGGCTGAAGTAAGTAAATTGGCTCGTTACACGTGAGCGCTACAATCTAAAATGATTTAAGAACGCTCCAACATATTACGCGTTCTCACATTTGCACATTAAACATGTCGTTGGTAATATAAAATTATCAAGCTTTTTGGCTTATTAATTTTTTTTATTCTTATAAAAATCAAATAAAATATTATTGGGGTGGGTAGTAATAACGCGGGCACCGAATAGCGGAAAAGAAAAGAAAAAATTGCGGTTATCACACACGTGACTCACGATCGGGAGAGCGTCGTCAACTGCCCTTGCGAGGCGCTCGCGCGCGGCTCGTCGACGCTCCCGAACCTTCCCGAACGTGCGCGAGCGAGCTACTCCCCGTACCTAGGGGCAGACGGCCGCGGAACGCTCGTACCGGCCGGCCACCATGCAAAGGTGTACTTTAAGTTGCTATAATATTTAAAAAAATGAACTAAGAAAACACTCAATAGAAAGAAATAAATAAACATCGAAAGATATTACACACAACGCCATCTGACCCCAAACTAAGTAAAGCTTGTACTATGGAAGACAGATAACTGATAGAATACTTAGATAGTTTTTTTTTGTAAATACATACAGTACACCCAGACAGAACAAATATTTATTTATATCACAAAGTGCTTGTCCTTGGTGGGAATCGAACCCACGCCCTTCGGCTCTTGAAGCAAACGTACTACCAATGAACCAACAGGGCTGTCAAAATTATAAAATTATACATAAATTATAAAATTATCTAAATTATACAGTACATAATTATAATTTATATATGAGACTGATACTGGGAGAAAAATAGTTTATTACTCTTAAATAATTCTGTTCGGTCTAATTTTGATGATAAATGTTTATGTAGAAATGTTAAACTAATGTAAATATTTCTAAAGTAAACTCGTATAATAGAAAAATATAAAAAACATACAAATTTATCCAACTACAGCTATTTTCTTTGACAGCATAAATGGAATTAAACAAACAACTCCGCAATTTGTAACTTTATACGAATTTTTCATGTTAATAGCTATCACGTCTACCTTAGATTACAAGTTTATTTTTCTTATATGGATTGATCCTTACTAAGTGAAATAAACTAGCTATCCTAAGGTTTAAGATCAATGTTAGTAAGTTATTACATATCTATACCTAACTGTAAGAAATTATTAATAGTTATTTGTTATTCAAGAGTGCAAAGTTGCTTTTTAACCGCGCGCTCAATTTTGATGAGCGAGCAAGCGAAGATCTCTAAAATTCAAAAATTAGAATCCTGAGCGTTAGCGAGCGAACCAAAAGAGCACGAGGGGAAAAATCTTTGCACTCGAGTGCAACACGTAACTTTTCATCCCACCTCAGCGAAGAAATGACTAAATGCAAAAAAATCTTTTACAATCACAAGATACTTTTATTTCAGTTTAGGTATTAACTACTACATTAACAATATGACGTGAAAAGAAAATTGCGCGCGCAAAGCAAATTAAAAAAAAACGTACACCAAGGAGATTCCGAGTCTGAGATTTCAACAAATTAAAAAAAGTTGTTTGATAAATTCGGTGCCATGGAGGTAGAAGTAAATAGGTTTAATGATGTTTTGAATTCACAAACTTAGTGCACACGATGTTCTAAATTCTAATTTACTTTATCCTCTAGCGGATAAAAACGACTTTTGCACTCAGATATCGAAGAGCAAAAGTACTCTTTCGGAGATGGAGGGAGGAAAAAGTTATTGTCCACTATCAGTCTATCCATTTACCATTCCATTTTGACTTTACTTTAATTTGTTAACTGTGATTGTTAGCTGAGGTTTAATTTTCTAATTGTGTAGAGAAACTCACCAATGTCTTCACTACAATTTTAACTGTGACTTTGTTTTGTTTACCCAAAAACGTGTTTATTATGACTTAATAACGTTTTACACTTGGTAGTGTCAAATGCGGTGAAAAATGTCGGTGATTGACAGCCCTACTGTAAAATGTATCTGAGCGTCGACATAGCATCGCGCGTAGGCGCACCGCGCACACCTCAGCCACTTTTTAGTCGCGCGTCTGGCGTGTCCCGTGGCCAACAGGAAATCGTAATTAGTGCCTTTTTAGACGAGCGACAAAAAGTCGCCCGATTTGTGTCCCTGTACTTATAGGCTCGTAATTGGCATCCTTATTTTGGTTTGAAAAACTTGTAGCTATGTGTCCGGGCGCTTTGTAATGTTCGTTCTATGTAGGACCAGCTTCATCACCGCCGGTTATAGATATGATACATTCATTTAACCACAAGATAGCAACAGACTTTTTTCTGACGTCTGGGATTAAATTCAAAATACATTTTGTATGTGAAAAATAATGAGACGAACGAGACGCTCTCCTGATGGTAAGAGATAATGCCTGCCCATGACCATTGCAGCAGTACACAGAACTTTGACTAGCAAAACAAAGCCCGGGCATCGCTGCTTTGGCACTCATTACTTTGAGACTTTCGATGGTTAGTCTCAACAGCCCTGTAATTTCGCTAGCTGCTGTACCCTTCAAACCGGAACACAGTAATGTTTACACACTACTGCTTAGCGGCAGAATATCTGGTACTGCGGTGGTACCTACCTAGACGACCTCCTGCTAAGGAGATCTACTACCAAGTAAATAACATCCGCACGCGTTCAATAACGCGCATCCGTCCACAGAGGTTGTTGAAAGTCAAAAGAATGTTTGTTGCAAACAAGTGTTTACACTGTTGTAAGCCGCCGGTTTCGAGCGATGTAGAGGGCTTGTTTACAACAGTCTGGCCCACGCTTTACAAACTTAACATATTATTAAGGTGAATAACAAATATACATATATTAAACCTACGTAATGTATTAAACACTTACAAAAACAGTCGAATAACAAAATAGTACACTACGCTAACGAAATATTATGTGTGTGGATGTGTGTGAGAGAAAAAAAGAGAGAATTTGTGTGTGTGGGTAGGTATTGAGATGGGCAAAAGTCAACAATTTTAACAGACAATTTATCTAATAGTTATATTTAACAGTTGATTGTAAAACCCGAGCTACAAAGGACCGCCTAGAGTGAAAACGGTCTTAATTACCTCCCAGAGTTTGATTTAATAAGACTTCTGAGATACAACATCCGTAGCATACTAATACATTTATTGACAGCCCTATTGGTTCATCAGCTTCGAGAGTTGAAGGGTGTGGGTTCAATTCCCACTCAGAACTAACATTTGTGTGACTAACATCGATGTTTGTTCTGTGTCTGGGTGTACTGTATGTATTATAAGTATATATTTACAAAAAAAAAAGTATTTAAATATTCTGTCAGCTGTCTGGTTCCCATAGTACAAGCTTTGTTTGGTTTGGGGCTACATGGCGCTGTGTTAAAGTGTCCTCCAATATTTTGTTTATTTAACACTCAGACTAAGTTATCTCGAGACTAAGATAATAATATCTAAATAAACAGAGTAGATGTATTGGTGGTAGGATACTTTCTAGTACTCGGCTGGCTAGCTACCACCCTCAAGTTGAAAATCTGCCGCCAAGCACCTAACGCTGTGTTCCGGCAGCCTCACTTGACAACCAGTTCCATTCAGACCGGAAGACCAGCGCTGGTCATACTTGGTATGACCAGTATTATGCTGAGGTGAGCCCTTATTTTGTAACTGTTTGTCTCTGTTTGTTTAGTGTTTTTATGTTGCAGAATAAAGTCCTTTTCTTTCTTTCTTTCTTTCATTGCAGGCTAGGTGTACTTTACCATCGATCACACCGTAACATCAGGTGAACTGTGGTCAAATACCTAGCCTTTCAACCATAAAAAAAAGTAGAATTGATGCTTTTTTTTTCTTTCTTTTTAATGTAAAATGTAATGAGACGAACGAGGCGCTCTCCTGATGGTAAGAGATAACGCCTGTCCATGACCATTGCAGCGATACACAGAACTTCGAGTAGCAAAACAAAGTACAGCAAGGCATAGATGTTTTGGCGCTCATTACTTGGAGACTTTCGATGTTTAGTCTCAACAGCCCAGTAGTTTCGCTGCAGTACCCTTCAAACCGGAACACAGTAATGTTTGAAACACTACTGCTTGGCGGCAGAATAACTGGTACTGCGGTGGTACTTAGTTAGACGACCTCCTGCTAAGGAGATCTACCACCAAGTATCATCAGCTTCAGCATTATCATTTACCACGGCTTACAATAAATCAGTCTGTGCCGACTACTTACAGTCGGCACAGACTGATTTATTTATTGCAACGTATTGTGTTGATGTGGTAAGATTGACTTAAAGATCACGCTGTGAGCGGGTGCCTGTACAGTTGCATATAGAGCAGTCCTCTGGTTCCCCACACGAGTCCCCTGTCACATTCACGCACAGACGGACAGGACAGTGCGGCTCGAGTGACGGCCATTAAACGAACACCTCTGATTTATAGCTGCACAACTTCGTACAGCGCGAGGCAAACTTTATAGCAATGCAGCCCTGTTGGTTCATTGGCAAGTCTCGCTCGTATATTTATAGTGGTGCGAGTGAGAGAAAACGACAAGCCGTTTCACTCGCACCAATTTTGTTTACCTATTTTGCAAGAAACAAATGAATTATTATTATTATGAATTAAAACAACGATTATGTAAAGAAAACGCACAGAATTTCCAACGTCCACTAATAGCCTCTAACCTCTTTGGCCCCACAAATTAAAAAGTTATTAAAAATAAAAAAGGTTGTGTCGGGGTGCTGTCAAAACACATTACTCGATCATAATCTGGTATCGAGTGATATAATTACCGCGGCGGAGTCACGACTGTATGATCGATTAGTGATTCGAGTGAGCCGGAGCGGACCGATAATCGAATGAGCTTGGGGCGGGACACTGATATCTCAGATGTACAAGTGATTTTAATAGCTTTAATGGTTACAGTGGGTCAAGTCATACAGCTATTTATAAGCGCTTTTACTAAGCTGCTAGAAACGGAAAATGAAGCTTTACTCGTAATTCATTTCGTCATCCTTGAATGCCCTGTTAGCTCATTTGGTAGAATAAAAATTTGTAAATGTATTTATTTGGTAGAATATCTGCTTCAAAAGCTATAGGTTGTGGGTTCGATTCCTATGTTTGCTCTGTGTGCATTTACAAAAAAAGTAAATAAGTATTTTATCAGTTATCTGGTTCCCATATAATATGCTTTTTTTTATGTTAAGTGACGGTGTAGTCCAAGATGGTAAAGCAAACCTAGCCTGGAATAGAACCGGTGATTCAAGGGATGCTGCCGGAACACGCCGTTATTTGCTTGGCGGTAGATTTTCAATGCTTTGCTTATTTTGGGGTTAGATGACGCTTAGTGAAATGTCCTGCGATATTTACGATTTACGGTTCACGATAATCCTTGTGGCTTTTTACTCGACTGGCCAGACATGGAGTGTAATGTATTCAGGGTTAATTTTTGTGGGTTTCTTTATTCCCCCGTAACTTTTAAATGTCTGAATAGATTTCGATTTATTGTTAGAATTCACTTGGTGGTAGATCTCCTTAGCAGGAGGTCGTTTAGGTAGGTACCACCGCAGTACAAGTTATACTGCCGCCAAGCAGTAGTGTGTAAACATTACTGTGTTTCGGTTTGAAGGGTACTACAGCGAAATTACAGGGCTGTTGGGACTAACCATCGAAAGTCTCAAAGTAATGAGCGCCAAAGCAGCGATGCCCTGGACTTTGTTTTGTTACTCAAAGTTCTGTGTATCGCTGCAATGGTCATGCGTTAGATATTTCTTACCATCAGGAGACTGTCTCGTTCGTCTCATTACTTTTTACATTAAAAAAAAAGAATCCCTACATCATTCCGAGTGACACCGGTTATAATTAAAAAAAAAGAAATCTAAAATGCATGCGTGTTTTTTTTATTTTCTTAGTTAATTATTTGCAATAAATAACAAAACAAAACAAAATTTGTTATTGTTTTACAAGTTGGGTTATTTCATTATTTTGTGTAATTTTTGGTGTGAATAAATGTAAATTAATTTCTATTTACGCATCTAGTGGCCGAGCTAATCTCACCCAATGAAAAAAAACATTATTTTTTCAATGACAAGCTAGGTGTTTGACCTTAGATGTGTATGTCAGTTGATAATAATTATGCATTTTGTATAAAGAAATCAATTATTAAATAAATATCGTAGGACATTACACACAGCGCCATCTGACCCCAAACTAAGCAAAGATTGTACTATGAAAGTCAGATAACTGATAGAATACTTAAATCCGTTTTTTTTTAAATAAAAGAATACTATATAATTAATTATACGGCGTGTATGTATAATTATTCAAGAGAAACAGTTATTAGACGGTAGGTATATATAACATTTGCTATCTGGCAACTTATTAAAATAGAAATGGATTTAAAACCAATTTAAAGAGAAGTATTTGATTTATAATAGAGCAGGGGCAGCTCATATGCATTAAAAATCAATAAATCTTATTTGTAATCGATTCAATGTCAAACAATCGTAATCGAAAGTTGAACGATAAAATCAGTGGAATCGATTACGGCATTTGTCTTGACACTAATGCTTAAAAAAAATAGCCGAGTTGTGCCTGCGTTCTTAATTATGCGCGAGCAGATTTGGCGGGTACGCGAGAGAAAACAAATTATCTTTATTGACATTTCTCGAGGACAAAAGTAGGTACTGAATTGATACTTTTTGAATTAGTGTGATAGATAGCTAGATAAATAGTTTTTTTATGGTTGACAGGCTAGGTGTTTTGACCACAGCTCACCTGATGTTAACAGGCAAGTCTTGTGAAATAAGTCAATCGATGTGTTTTTGTCATATCTTTTTGTGACGATAACGTCACAAAAGATACTCACTGCACTGACATTACTAACTTCGTACACTAACTCAAAAGGTTTTGTCCTTTTTAGTCTTCTTACTATATCCGTGGTGTAAATATATGTACACTCATAATACATATATAATATATAGTTATTTATTTATTGAAAAATCATCAATTCATGAATAATAATCTACTGTTTTATTCAAACAATTGTGTTTTACCGCAAATAAAGACGAAAATAAATGCCATTAGCTGTGATTTCACTGTAAAATTATGCTCCATTTGTCTATAAATGGCAAAAATTTATTTGCATGGAAATCGAACCACTGTGGTAGTTTAAAAAGTCAATTGTAAAAAAAATATCATGAATACTTTTCAATGATCGAAACCAATATGTGGAGTAACCCTAACGAACCAGAGTTAGTCACTCGGCGTGCAGACAATCCTACGATTCTGATACGAGATACGTATGACCTCTACGTACACGCAAGTACAGACCCCTGAGCTGTGGTAACGGCCCGCTGTTACAACTTACTGATATCAGATTCGCTATAATTCACCTGCAATCAGGCCGGAGAATACGATAAAGCAGAGAAACTACTCGACAAAATAACATCCGAACTAATCCTACTATTATTATAAATGTGAAAGTTTGAATGGAGGCATGGATATTTGTTACCCTTTCACGCAAAAACTACTGAACGGATTTGGATAAAAATTAGCATGGAGGTAGCTGAAACCCTGGATGAATACATAGATTACTTGATATTTCGAAAATATGTAGAAGGCAACACCACGGGGCGCAGCTAGAATTATAAATGTTAAAGTTTGGATGGACGGATGTTTGTTACTCTTTAACGCAAACACTACTGAACGGATTTGGATGAAAATTAGCATGCAGGTAGCAGAAACCCTGGATTAATACATAGGCTACTTTATATCCCGAAAATATGTAGCAGCATCACCACGGGGCGCAGCTAGAGTTATAAATGTGAAAGTTTGGATGGATGTTTGTTACTCTTTCACTAAAAAACTACCGAAAGGATTTTGATGAAATTTGGTCTGGAGATAGCTGACACACTGGATTAACACATAGGCTATTTTTGATCCTGAAAGCATGTAGCGGGTAACACCGCGGGTCGCAGCTAGTTACATATATTTTGGCGTAGTTGAGTCTCTGCTCTGGCTATTCCGTATCGCAAACCAGTATCGATAACTGCATCTATTCAGTTTTTACTTATTAATTAAAGTTTTAGAAGCAGACACAGTGATTGATGTAAACAGCTTGTACCTACGTTGTTATAGGGCTGAACCAGTTTTGATATTGATAAATGATTCGAGGTGACAGGTAACGGCGGAGGAAAGGCGTGGGTTCGATTTCCGCTGGGAAAAGTTTAAAGATTGAGTAATCCAAACATATAATTATCTATTCACAGTTTACAAGTACTGAGATCAAATACAAGTGAACTGCGTTAGCGATATTACTGGGCTGTTGGAACTAACCATCGAAAGTCTCGAAGTAATGAGCTCCAAAGCAGCGATGCCCTGGACTTTATTTTGTTACTCAATGGTAAACAATGAGTGTTTACCATTGAGTAACAAACAACCATGAGAGCGTTGTTGGCATTTGACAAACAATGTGCATAAGGATCGCTGGAATATGACCAACAATGACCTTGAGCGTTGTTGGCATTTGGCCAACAATGTGCATATGAATCGCTGGAATATGACCAACAATGAGCTTGAGCGTTGTTGGCATTTGGCTAACAATGTGCATAAGGATCGCTGGAATATGACCAACAATGACCTTGAGCGTTGTTGGCATTTGGCCAACAATGTGCATATGAATCGCTGGAATATGACCAACAATGAGCTTGAGCGTTGTTGGCATTTGGCTAACAATGTGCATAAGGATCGCTGGAATATGACCAACAATGAGCTTGAGCGTTGTTGGCATTTGGCTAACAATGTGCATAAGGATCGCTGGAATATGACCAACAATGACCTTGAGCGTTGTTGGCATTTGGCCAACAATGTGCATATGAATCGCTGGAATATGACCAACAATGAGCTTGAGCGTTGTTGGCATTTGGCTAACAATGTGCATAAGGATCGCTGGAATATGACCAACAATGAGCTTGAGCATTGTTGGCATTTGGCTAACAATGTGCATAAGGATCGCTGGAATATGACCAACAATGAGCTTGAGCATTGTTGGCATTTGGCTAACAATGTGCATAAGGATCGCTGGAATATGACCAACAATGAGCTTGAGCATTGTTGGCATTTGGCTAACAATGTGCATAAGGATCGCTGGAATATGACCAACAATGAGCTTGAGCATTGTTGGCATTTGGCTAATAATGTGCATAAGGATCGCTGGATGACCAACAATGAGCTTGAGCGCTGTTGGCATTTGGCCAACAATGTGCATAAGGATCGCTGGAATATGACCAACACTGAGCTTGAGCGCTGTTGGCATTTGGCCAACAATGTGCATAAGGATCGCTGGAATATGACCAACACTGAGCTTGAGCATTGTTATCATTTGACCAACAATGTGCATAAGGATCGCTGGAATATGACCAACACCTAGCTTGAGCGTTGTTGGCATTTGACCAACAATAAAATTAATCTGTTACCACTCGAGCGGAGTTTCTGTTGACAAATGGTAAAGACTCAGCGTGTAGTAGGTACTTATCTGATATTGGACACAATTAATCGTATGCCAAATAAGTTTTAAGTTCAGCTTTATTTTGTCATTTATCTATTAAAATCTACGATGCCGAGTGTCGTGGTCTCCTGATAATCCTTTATCACATGGCAAGTCTGTCACCAGCCTTGCGTTCACCTGTCACGCGATTGGTCGATGTGTGTCATGTTTGACAGCTGAGGTCGGAGCCGACCAATCACAGCTGGAGGCTGACACAATGACGGCATTTCAATAATTGGGTGGATTACATTTTTATACAATAGTTAGGCTTGGTTTTAATGCCTGTTGATTAATTGATTACTAAGATAGCTCACAGGCGTGATTATTTTGTCCGACCGCAATTCCGCTGATCAACTTTGATTATGGTAGGTCCTTAGACGAACGAGACGCGCTCCAAATGGGGATATATAATGAGTGCTTTTTTTTCTTTAGTTTTGGCGTCGCATATTGAGCATTTGCCAGTGTCCAGTGTTTCATATTTTCAAGTTTTAAGACCAAACCACAACCACAATGTCTCTAGCAGCCAAGATCTTAACTTGTTCTGAAGCACGCGGTGGAAGGTGCCTATTCCAGGATCGAGTTGTGTAGGAATTTCCATTTATTTGAAGTCTATGCAAACATCCCTCCCGGCGCGGCCGCGGTACTGGCGACCTCGTTTTGAACACTACTCGCGGTCGATACACAAAGGGGCCTACTACGATATCTAAAACTTTCCAACGTGTGTCTCAGTAGTTAGAACAGTATAAATAAAATTAAATAAGTAATAAATAAATATCGTAGAACGCAGGGCAATAATATCGTAGCAATGATAGCTCAGTGGTTAGCGCGGTAGGTTCGCATGCCGAAGGGCGTGGGTTCAAACCCCAACAATGAGCTTGAGCTGCCGGTGAAGGAAAACATCGTGAGGAAACCATAGCATGGTGGTAGGGTACTTTCTAGTACTCGGCTGGCTAGCTACCACCCTCAAGTTGAAAATCTGCCGCCAAGCATCTAACGGTGTGTTCCGGCAGCCTCACTTGAGAGCCAGTTCCATTCCAGCTAGGTGTGCTTTACCATCTTCGACCACACCTTCACTTAACATCAGGTGAGCTGTGGTCAAACAACTAGCCTGTCAACCATAAAAAAAAAAAAAACGTTCTTTCGGCAGTATACTGCCCTGCTATCATTGGGCAGTAGCTCTGCTTCTTAAGCTGAAAGTACTAGGTTCGATTGCCTACCAAGACAAACATTGACGTGACGATACAACATACGTTATACAAATTTTGTTTGACAGGTTAGGTGTTTTAAGTGATGGCGTAGCCGAAGATGGTAAGCACGCCTAGCATGGAATGAAACTGGCTCTCAAGTGAGGCTGTCGGAAAGCACTGTTATGTGCATGGCGACATATCTTCAACTTGACAGTGGTAACTAGCCAGCTGAGTAACACGATGTACTACCACCACGCTATGGTTACCAATTACAATTACCACCAGAAGCTCAAGCTCATTGTTGGGGCTTGTGAACCGACCGCGCTAACCACTGAGCTATCGCTACAAACTTTGCGATGAAATAGGTTTTTTGACTTTCAATAACATTGATAATTTGATTCGAGCATCTGAAAGTGTTCAAGGTATACTGAACCTCCTGTAAGTAACGCCTGAATCAATCAATCATCATCAATAATTTTCATAGTACAAGCTTTGGGGTCAGATGGCGCTGTGTGTAATGTCCTACGATATTTTATTTATTCATACATTCATTCATTCGTTCATTCATTCATTCATTCTTTCATTCATTCATTAATTCATTCATTTATTGATTTATCTGAAGAGAGTCGTCCGGGACCGTGTTAGCGCGCCGCGTGCGCAGCCCGTAATTACCAATAACCGAGCCCGGCCGGGACATTAATCTTATGCAAATGTGTAGAGGTGTGCTACTTCTAGTGCCGAGTCATGTGCGGCTGCGTGCAGAGCGGAGCGTTGGGAAACCATTACTCCACATGCGCAGCCTCGTACCGAACGCTATAAATCTGGTTTTTTTAATAATTTGCCCCTTCGGGCAGGCTAAAGCTATAAAGCTATACTGCTTTGTCTTAAGTGTTATTTCTGCTGTATCTTAGCTATAGTTATCGTCAAAGTCGTCTTTGTCAAGTCCAGTTCGTGTCAGTTAATTCCAGTCATGCTTATGTAAAGTAGTGGCAACTTTACTATAAAGCTTCGATGGAGTTTTGGAACCAACACGAAAACTCATGTTTCACCACATTATATCATTTTCCCACACTCGCGCTTGTGATTCGGCACTTTATGAATAAAACACCACCATTTTTATGCATAAACACTCGACAAAACACTAGTTTTGGAAAAAAATACAACGCGGCGACACGACTCTTCCCGCGTTCCCGCCAAAACTCCCTATAAATCTGGTATACCTTAGAGTTGCCAACCGTCAAATTCAAATTGAAATTCAAAATATTTTATTATAGGCTGTGTTTTTTCCTTTTCTTTTTTAATTTAGAAAGTAATGAAACGAACGAGTCGCTCTCCTGATGGTAAGAGATAACACCTGTCTATGACCATTGCAGTGATTCACAGAACTTTGAGTAACAAAACAAAGTCCAGGGCATCGCTGCTTTGGCGCTCATTACTTTGAGACTTTCGACAGTTAGTCTCAACAGCCCTGTAATTTCGCTAGCTGCAGTACCCTTCGAATCGGAACACAGTAATGTTTACACACTACTGCTTAGCGGCAGAATAACTGGTACTGCGGTGGTACCGTGGTACCTACCTAGACGACCCCCTGCTAAGGAGATCTACCACCAAGTGTGTATCATATGTTGTTGTTGGTCAGTAAGGTATCAACAGCTACCCTTTTGGGCATACGATAAATAAATATCGTAGGACATTACACACAGCGCCGTCTGACCTCAAACTAAGCAAAGCTTGTACTATGGAAGTCAGATAACTGAAAAAAACTGAAGTTCTACTTAAGGTGGTTCGATTTCCATACAAATAAATGTTTGCCATTTATGGACAAATGGAGCATAATTTTACAGTGAAATCACAGCTACTGCCATTTATTTTGGTCTTTATTTGGGGTAAATCACAAGTGCTTGAATAAAACTGTAGATTACTAGCATAAAATCAAATTTAAGAACGGGTGTACTGTATGTATTATAAGTATGTATTTACAAAAAAAAAAAATTAAGTATTCTATCAGTTATATGACTCCCATAGTACAAGCTTTGCTTAGTTTGGGGTCAGATGGCGCTGTGTGTAATGTCCTGCGATATTTATTTATTTATTTATTTTATTATTTACGAATAAAACAATAGATTATTGGCATAATCTACTGTTCAAGCAATTGTGATTTACCGCAAATAAAGACCAAAATAAATGCGAGTAGCTGTGATTTCACTGTAAAATTATGCTCCATTTATCCATAAATGGCAAACATTTATTTATATGGAAATCAAACCACCTTAAATACTTTTTTACTTTCGTAAATTTAACACGTTTTGTATTAAAACTATTACTGTGCACAAGCACATAAATTCTTTAAAAAAATTAGCTTTTTTTAGAGTTTTTGAGAGTTAGTTCAGTAGTTATCACACTAACCGGCTGTTATATCAAAAGGCTAACTAGAACGTCTACCAAAGCTGTGGAAGTGTAGGGCTGTATAATTAAACCTAGTTTAGAGTAAACATACGCTTTGCATTACATTGTACGTGAGTGCAGGTCCGAGCTTCGCGCTATAGATTGAAGTAGACATGATAATCTTGCGGCCATATTACTTGAGGCATTCAGTCTAAATGGGTATGTTAAACTATCTATTAAATCCGTAAGTTTTTGTTGTTCAAACAGTACGTTTTTTGTTTATTAACTACTTTAGTAATGTATCCTTTTTTACTGGTGGCATAGTATAGGTGTTGGTTTGTAATAATATATGAATCAACTAGCTGCGCCTCGCCGTATTACCCGTAACATGTTTTAGGGATAAAAAGTAGCCTAAGTTCTAATCCAGGTTATCAGCTACCGCCGTACCAAACTTCATCCAGATCTGTTCAGTAGTTTTTGCGTGAAAGAGTAACGAACATCCATCCAAACTTTCACATTTATGATATTTTTTGTAACGATGATAGCTCAGTAGTTAACGCAGTCGGTTCACGCGCCTAAGCGTGGGCTCAAATCCCAATAAGGAGCTTGAGCCAGTGAAAGAAAACATCGTGAGGAAACCATAGCATGGTGGTTGTATATTTTCTTATACTCGGTTGGCTAGCTACCACACTCAAGTTAAAATCTTTCGCAAAGCATCTAACGGTGTGCTCCGACAGCCTCACTTGAGATCTAGTTCCATTCCAGGCTAGGTTGGTTTACCATCTTCGACCACACCGTGACCTAACATCAGGTGAGCTATGGTAAAACACCTAGCCTGTCAACAGAAAAAAAAACTCCCTAGAAAAACTATAAAAATCGTGTATAATAACAGCTGTTCCATAGAAAAATTGATTCTTCATCCTACACAACATAAACCAGCTGATTTTATTATTAAGTTGTTTTCACGTTTATGAGTATGATCACCTCCTTTCGGCTCCGTACAGTCGTTCCGCGTCTCCAGCGCTGTATATTTAGATTGGGTCACGAGAAAGCTCAAAGACCTTAAAGCTCATTATGATTGTGATTTGATTCGACCTTGCGGCCAACTAGATTAGCCTGACTCATCGTCGCAGCTTCAACCTATACAAAAACTGTAACACTAAGTCGCAGGAACTAGACACGGTTACCAAACTGGTTTCGTCACTGTCGCGACTTCACTTTGGATATGGGGAGGCTTTCATTCGACGTCACAATGATTGGACAAAAGGATTGAGGTGGTTCCATTTCCATACAAATAAATTTTTGCCATTTATGGACAAATGGAGCAGCATAAAATCAAATTTATGTTTTTTTAACTAAAACAGTAGATTATGCAAATAATTTTACTGTTTTATTCAAGCAATTGTGTTTTACCGCAAATAAACACCAAAATAAATGCGAGTAGCTGTGATTTCACTGTAAAATTATGCTCCATTTGTCCATAAATGGCAAAAATTTATTTGTATGGAAATCGAACCACCTCAAAATGGTTGATTCTAATAGGATATGTTGATTTCAAAAGGATTTCTTCGAATGGTTTAGTTCAAAGTAATTGTTAAAATTATTGATTCCAAAAGTTCAAATTGATTGGTTTCAAACGGATTTGTTGAAAATGATTGGTTTCAAAACGATTGAGGTAATTAATTATTATTTTTGAATCCTTTCTTTTGGATGATTCAAGAAATAATCCTAGAGGTGCGTGCCTCTATCTTTTTAAAATTATGTGCGTATTGCCGATTACTTCAATCGATGAAGAATATTCCTTCACCGATTGAAGTGAGGAAACCTACATGACAGAGTTCTTAAAAAGTTCTCGAACATGTATGAAGTCTACAACCCGCACTTGCCCAGGGTGGACGTGTAACCTTCTCACAATGAGAAGAGGCCCGCGCCCAACAGTGGGACAGTTTATATAAGAACAGGGCTGATTCGGATGTATCCGTTTTAACTGTCTGAACTTTGATCATACTTGCGACAACAATCGTCATCACAATCTTTTACATCCGAGCCATAATTTAAATCGCAGTTACCACAGACTGCGTACCTCACAAAGTGTTTCTACACTACAATCCGTCACCATTATTTATTCTGTGGCGCAAACAATCAGTCAAACGACGGCTCGGCGATCACTCACGCATTATCTCGTGAATGGCGCGAATAAAGTTTTGAGTAATGGTCTCAGATTACAGCATGCCAGGATCAAGTAGCTGGTACCTAACACCTTGCGATTGTGAAATGCGTGTTCTTACTTATGTCATGTCAGATGTTCTTTGACAAATTAGCATCGACGCAACTTTCGTGTTGCATTTGCATCTCAACAATAGCACGCGTCGCCTTCCTATCGACTTCTCGGTTTACAAAGGGGGGGTAATGCTTTTTGTAGCGATGACAGCTCAGTGCTTAGCGCTGTAGGTTCGCATGCCGAACGGCGTAGGTTCAAATCCCAACAATGAGCTTGAGCTGCCGGTGAAGGCACCCGGTGAAGGTGTAGGGCACCCTGCGGCCAGGTGGTGTGATGACCTGCGTAAAGCGGCGGGAAAGCAATGGACGCAAAAAGCTGTCGACCGAGCTCAGTGGCGTGCATTGGGAGAGGCCTACGTCCAGCAGTGGACAGCGAAGGGCTGATGATGATCATGCCGGTGAAGGAAAACATCATGAGGAAACCATAGCATGGTGGTAGGGTACTTTCTAGTACTCGGCTGGCTAGCTACCACATGAGGGTTGAAAATCTGCCGCCAAGCATCTCGGTGTGTTCCAGCAGCCTCACTTGAGAGCCAGTTCCATTCCAGGCTCGGTGTGCTTTACCATCTTCGAAACTGCGAGGCGTCCGCTAGTATATAATAAAGTTAGTTGCTTACTATGGTTCTGGGTTCCACCCTGCCTGATGTTAAGCAGTAGTGTGCTTAGCTTACCTTTTTTTTTATGGTTGACAGGCTAGGTGTTTGACCACAGCTCACCTGATGTTAAGTGAAGGTGTGGTCGAAGATGGTAAAGCAAACCTAGCCTGGAATGGAACTGGCTCTCAAGTGAGGCTGCCGGAACACATCGTTAGATGCTTGGCGGCAGATTTCCAACTTGAGGGTAGTAGCTAGCCAGCCGAGTACTAGAGAGTACGCTACCACCATGCTATGGTTTCCTCACGATGTTTTCCTTCACCGGCAGCTCAAGCTCAAGTTTTCCCCGCATCAACAAGAAACGGCCCAATTCATCATCCTTATCACTATCATATCATCTCTTCTGTTACAATTATCATTTAAAACAATAAATGATCGCAGCAATGAGATGCCAATCAGTGCGCCATAATTCTTGTGTTGATTTATTATCAATAACTCGCGGTCATTGTCTGAAATAGAAATTATAATTGTAATGATTACTGTTTTGATGGATTGCTTCTGTCTATTGTATGGTTGTGGAGGTGCAATCTAAACCTCAAAAAAGGAGGAGGTTTTCTATTTTTTACTTGATTAACAGGCTAGGTTTTTGACCACAGCACACCTGATGGTTATGTTTATATTTGCTCCCCGATTACTCGAAGACGCCGCGCCTGGACCGATTCGAGAAATCCTTTTTTTTTAATGTTTGACAGGTGTTTGACCACAGCTCTCCTGATGTTAAGTGAAGGTGTGGTCGAAGATGGTAAAGCACACCTAGCATGGAATGGAACTGAACTTTTTTGGTTTAAAAAGGTATACTTCCCAGGTGGTCCTACTGGCACCAAGTCAGGATCTGATGATGGGATTCAAGAAAAATTGAAAGCAACCCTCACAGTTTATAGGAACGCAAAATGTGTTTTACATATTTTTATTTGTAATACTTTCATTTTTTATACTTTCATATACTTTCATTGGTCTCATAGAAATTACATGAAAAATCTAAAATCTGTTGAGTAGTTTTAAACCATCGAACTATCCTACTAACATTTATGTGAAAGTTTGGATGAATTGATGGATGGATGTTTGTTACTCTTTCACGCAAAAACTACTGAACGGATTTGGATGAAATTTGGAATGGAGGTAGCCGAGACACTGGATTGACACATAAGCTACTTTTTATCCCGAAAACATGTCGCGGGTAACAGCGCGGAGCGCAGCTAGTACATACACAAAACCTAGCCGTGTTCGATCTTCAAGGCATATACCTCGTTTTTTTTAATTTTAAATTTATACTTGTATTGGGAAAACGTAGTGTTCTTATAAAGTCTTACTAATCCCAACCCGCGACATGTTTTCAGGATTAAATGTAGCCTATGTGTTAATCTAGGGCCTCAGCTACCTCCATACCAAATTTCATCCAAATCCGTTCAGTAGTTTTTGCGTGAAAGAGTAACAAACACTCACAAACTTTCGCTACTTTAGTAGGATATGTATCGCATAGCTTTTACGTGGTCTTGAATGGCAATAAGTGTTGACAGTACGGCCCCAAGTCTGTACGGGTATACTCGTATCTACAATCAAGCACGACTCATAGCCACAGCTCATAATACGTTTGATGCGTGTTCCACTTGTAATGGAACTATTTGGGTCGGTAAACGTACGACAATAGTCGCGCCACTTTTTTTTCAGTATCGAGCTACGGCGGAGAACTGAGCTCTTGTGAGTATATTGTACCAAGTTTCCGTTGAAATCTTAAATCACTAATAAATTATTTGAATTGTTGTTTCTGTATTTGATGCGTGAGCCGGGGGCTGGAGATGTCACAGCACACTGAGTTAAATTAAATGAGTTAAAACCATGACAAAAAGTTACCACAAAAAATCGCGCGTCTACCAACAACTTTGATAGACAATACCTAATGTTAATCTTGGCGGCACGACACAGTCGCGCGATTTTAGAGTCAACTTGCGCAACATAGTGTGAGATCGAGGGCTGATCGAGCGCGAAGGTCGATCTTGAGTGGGATTAATTTTGATGACTAATTGTTAATCAATGCTTATAATTTACTAGCAGCCCGTCCCGGCTTCGCACGGCATGTATCATTCTAATGCAGTGTATCATTCTAATGGTGAAAGAATTTTTGAAATATGTCCAGAAGTTTTTGAGTTTATTCGTTACAAACTTACAAAAATCTAAAAATACAAATCTTAAAATCTAGTAAAATCTTGTATTTGTATTTTTTGTTACCTAAAAATAACAAAAAATACAAATCATCATTTCTGTTCTGCGATCATTGTTCTGCGACACATAATATATGTCCAGCCCATTGCCACCACAGCTTGCTAATACGCTGAGCTATGTCTGTGACTTTCTTGTAAGTTCTCTGACGAATTACTTCCCTCAGAGAAATGCCGAGCTTTTCGAGCTCTTTCCATAGCTCGCTGAGCGTCTTTGAACTAGTTAGTTATGCAATGAAAGCTAATCCTAAACCGACTCTGCTTGGGAATAGACTATCTTTTAACTTTATTTCATGTACAGAGTTGTTTATGACCCACACACCCTGGCAGCCACTGCGGGCAGCACCGCAGTAACAGCATCGTTATGCTCTAAGCGACAGGCAATGGTACTGTTTTACATGGCGATATGGCGGCCGAGGTGTCGCGGAAAAACTAACAACTTATAGACTTGGAGAGTAGCTGCCGTACGGCAGCGATAAGTGCTTCGCTTCGCCTTATGCAGAATTACCTACGTAGTTATATTTGTTTTTACTCATACATTCCCACAACTAATTTATAAATTACAAATTGTCTAACCCAAACATTCCACATACCAGTAATGAGATTGCTTGCTTAACACATCAAACTAGCGGCAACGAATTTTTTTTGTTTCATGTTTGACAGGCTAGGTGTCTGACCACAGCTCACCTGATGTTAAGTGAAGGTGTGGTCGAGGATGGTAAAGCACACATAGCCTGGAATGGTGTTTGGCGGCAGATTTTCAACTCTCGTGTGGTAGCTAGCCAGCCGAGTACCTACTAGAAAGTACCCTACCGCCATGCTATGGTTTCCTCACGATGTTTGCCTTCACCGGCAGCTCAAGCTCATTGTTGAGGTTTGAACCCATGCCCTTCGGCATGCGAACCGACCGCGCTTACCGCTGAGCTATCATCGCTGCAAAAATTCCGATTAATATTACATCAAATTTAGAGAATTATGTTATTAAATCTGGTTTTGGTCATATATCTTTATTGTTATACAAGCAGCGCCCCGCGGTGTTACCCGCTACACATTTTTTGGATAACAAGTAGCCTATGTGTTAATCCGGGGTCTCAGCTACCTCCATACCAAATTTCATCCAAATCCGTTCAGTAGGTTTTGCGTGAAAGAGTAACAAACATCCATCCATCCAAACTTTTATATTTACGAGTATATATTATTAGTGGCATGATTACAACAGAAAAAGTAAAGTTTTTCAAAAGTACCCACACGCAACTAGCCGTCAGCCGGAAGTTAATATCAACTAAGTGCGACATGACGTAAGTGTACAGTGCACATCCGCCGAGCCTACGCCGCATTACACATCATTATAACAACTCGGCTTTATAGCGATTACGCTAATTGCTACCAATCTCTTACGTTTAAACAGTATACATAATGCAACAGTTATAATAACTTAAGAAAAGTTTAAACGTCAAGCGTTTTCGATCGCCTTAATGTTGACAGACCTGAGCACAGAGATATGAGCATACCTAAGCATGACTGGACTTAACTGACACGGACTGGACTTGATCAAGACTAGACTCCGACTATAACTATAGCTACAAAGTAACTTATGAAATTCGAAAATATAAAACACTTAGACAATAGACAACACTTTATTTGTGACATAAAACGTATTTCAACATAATTAACAATGCATACAAAAATAAACAAAAAAAAAAATAAAAAAAAAAACTTACATAGTATTTATAATTATTTTTTTCCTGACGCAGGCAAATGCTCATAATGCGACGCCAAAATCAAAGAAGAAGATACGTGTCCCCCGCATACTCTCCCTGACATTGCATGCTAGTAAATACCAAAAAAAAAGAATATAGTGCGATCTACCCGCCCGTTTATAGACACATGAAAGTAGACAGCACGTGCAAGAAGCTTTTATGCAAGTGTCAGTCATGTGTATGTGTGACAGCCCTGTAGGCTTTGCCTAGTTTGGGGTAAAATGGCGTTGCGTGTAAAAATAAAATGTAATCCCGCTATTTAGGATATAAACCCTCGAAAAAACAAATATTGGAAAATAATAGAATGCGGCGACACGATCTTTCCGCGTTCCCGCCATATCTCTCATCATTTAAACTCCCACACTGTCATCGGTATCGCTCTATCTCTGACAACACCTATCTAACGTCACTTTTGACAGCTGAATGACAGGCCGGAGCGCGGGCGGCGGCTTGCGTCTCATTACAGTATGTAGATGCAGATTACAAAATTAAATTAAATATTTAGATTGAAATGCGAGCGAAAAAATAACGACTGCAATATTGGCTTTCGCGCATTGGGATAATCCGTTGTTTTTATAACTACATTGACAGGAATAATTATAAATATGAAAGTTTGCTTGTGTCACATTTCATATGCAAGGTGTACCAGTTTCTCTGATTTAATTTTATTTGTAATTGTTATTTTAGTATTTCTATATTGACTATAAATAAATTTTTCTTGTACAAAGGTCATGGATTTGACTATTAATTTAATGTAACTGGCAAAAATAGTTACATTAAATTACTTTTAACCGTTTTTAATGAATGAAAAACGGCTAAAAAGCAGTTTTTAATTGATTAAAATAAATAAACATTGTTTAGATGAATGTATGTACATATTAATTTCCATTTAACATTATTTACGTTATTTCTGGCAAATAAATTAAGATGACAACTAATATTCTGGAAGTATTTTTAATTAATAAATAAATAAAATATCGTAGGACTATACACACAGCGCCATCTGGCCCCAAACTAAGCAGAGCTTGTGTGATGGAAGTCAGATAACTGATAGAATACATAAATACTTTTTTGTTGTAAATACATACTTATAATACATACAGAACACCCAGACACAGAACAAACATTTGTTTATACACAAAAAATGTTTGCCCTGAGTGGGAATCGAACCCACGCCCTACAGCTCTTAAGGCAGATACACTACCAATGAGCCAACGGGGCTGTCAATATTGTCGTCCATCATCATCTAGTATTGATATTTTATAATAAAAATATGTATATTTATCTTTTATTATTATGTTTGTATTGTATTTTTAGGGTTCCGTGCCCAAAGTGTAAAACGAGACCCTATTACTAAAACTGCGCTGTCTGTCCGTGTATCTCATGAACCGTGGCTAGGTGGCGCTGTGTGAAATGTCCTGCGATATTTATTTACTAGAAAACTTATAAGGTTCAAAACAGGTAAACTCATAATATTATTTTCTTCCCTGTACTCTTTTTAGTGTCCGATGTAAATTAAATTAAACAAAGGAACTTGTAAGAAAGTTGAGCGCGTCCATTTCTCAAATGCTCAAGCCTCGTTTATGTATTTCCAGGACTTGCTCCAGCGGATATTCCGGCTGTTCGACACGGAGAACCGAGAGCGGCTCGTGCAAGCGGACTGGTTCGAGTTCTTGAAACAGAGGCTAACGTAAGTTACCGTCTCTTTTACAGTTTTTACGAAATTCATGATACATTAACATCTTTCGTAAATATTTTCTACTAGCTGCGCCCCGCGGTGTTACCCGCTACTTGTTTTAGGGATAAAAAGTAGCCTAAGTTCTAATCCAGGTTATCAGCTACCTCCGTACCAAATTTCATCCAAATCCGTTCAGTGGTTTTTGCGTGAAAGAGTTACAAACATCCATCCATCCTAGATGGATTTCACATTTATAACATTAGTAGGATTAGTGGGATGATATTATTTCTATGACGCATCTAAAGCTGAAAACCTCAAACGGCACAAATATAGTTATTTGGATAGAATGTATCTTTTGGTGCCGTTTGGGGTTGAAATTTTAGGTCCGTGGGGGCCGGCCGCTCTCGAACTGTATCGGGACCTGGCCAAACGTCTAGAGGAGGCTTCAGGTGACCAGAATGCTGGTATCTACTTTGGTCAAAAGCTAAGCATTGCCATCCAGCGTGGCAATGCTGCCAGCATTCTGGCCACATATCCCTCCTCTGACGGTTTTTTAGACTAAGTTTTTTGTATACATTTTGTAAATAGTATAATTGAAGGTATTTTTTATTTTGTTTAATAAATAATTGTTTCTATGACATCTTAAATATGTCATAGAAATAATCCTATCCGTACCAAGGTTTCCTGGAAGAGATCGCTCTAAGCGATAAGGCCACCGATTGTTGCACTTCATTGGTTACAAAAAAAAACATTTTACTCTGTAAATGAATATTTAAATAAGTGATAATTGTTCTGGAATGGTGCTCGGTTATTATCTGGGTGGCTTGAACTCGCCTGTTTTCTTTAACATGTTTTATTTAAGTAACAATTAATATTGTATGTCCGCAAGAACAAGACTGTTTATAAGTACTGGCATATGACTATTATAATCTAATATTGTTACACAGTTTTACACAATAAATATTTCTGATTCTGATGCTGATTTCTGTTCTGTAATCTTGGTGTGATCAATAAAGTGTTATCTATCTATCTCTTGGCAGCCGCTGCGGTAACCTACTAATAGAATCAATACTTTCGAAGGGAGGAGAAGCAGATCCAGCTGGTGGAGCAGCTGGAGAGCGTGGCCTACGTGTTGTGCGGGAACGATGACGTCACGCCGCACGCTTTCTCGCAGATACTCAGCAACAAAGTCGTGAGCAACGTTGTTTTCTCCTTTTCCTTTCAGACTCCTTACTATTTCGATTCTCGTTGGCGGATGGGTTTAATCTTCACAATGAGAAGATACACGCGCACAATATTAGGAGATAACTTTTACAAATACAAATACTTTATTGATAACGACAAAGTTATAAGTCTGATTCTGTAATAACATTTACAATATTTCTTTAAAAATATCCAATTCTGATTACATGTCCATGAAAAAAAAAGTCCAGATAAAGTATGTCAATATAAAAATATATTAATATAAACAATAGATAATATTAATATAAAAATTAAAAAAAAAATTGCTTATTATTATTGCTGCTTAAAATTCAATAATTATGTTTAAAGTTAATATAAAATTATGTCAATTGAAAAATATGTCAATATAAAAATATGTCAATTTGTCAATGTACAAAAATATCAACAAAAAGTTTGTCAAAATGTTATAAATATACCTATAATAAAGTGTCAAAAAAAATACTTGTCAATGTCATAAAACGCTGTATTAAAAAACGTGGCTAACCAGGACATTTAATTTCCAGGTTACAAAGATACTGTTCCGAGTGCTGGACTCTGATGGAGACGGATCCGTCACGGCTGATGAGGTCATGGAGTTCATCACCACGGTGTCCAGCACCCGGTGAGACTCCAACAACTTCCTACCTATTACAAATAATGTAATTAGTTATAAACAATTGTTAGGTTCTGGTCTATAAGTACATGAAATCCTTCACTTTTAAAATGTTTAATCTATGCCTGAGGTAATTGTTTGATTCAGGCGTTACTTTGCGGAAAGTTATTTTGTAGCAATTTTTATTTAATGTTATATAAAATGATGATATTTGTGATTGGTAGACCACGCGTGGGGCTGGACAAAAGCAGCGTGGACCGGTTGGAGCAGCTGTTCCGGAAGACCGTCGGGGACCAAAAGGAGATCACCAAAGAGCAGTTCCGAAAAATCATGGAGTTTAAAAATGTGAGTCCTTTATCTGGAAAAGCCTGTTCCACACAAACACGGCCGAAACTGGCCCGAAACGCACATTTGAAAAAACACAAGTTTTTTTATGGTTTATAGGCTTGCAGCTGTGTTTGACCACAGCTCACCTGATGTTACTTGAAGGTGTGGTGATGATGGTAAAGAGCACCTAGCCTGGAATGGAACTGGCTCTCAAGTGAGGGTGCCGGAACTCACGGTTAGATGCTTGGCGACAGATTTTCAACTTGAGGGTGGTAGCTAGCCAGCCGAGTACTAGAAAGTACCCTACCACTATGCTATGGTTTCCTCACTATGTTTTCCTTCACCGACAGCTCAAGCTCATTGTTGGGATTTGTACTCACGCCCTTCGTCATGTGAACTTACCGCGCTAACCACCGAGCTACCATCGCTACAAATCGTCAAGCTTTTCACAGATTGTCATCATGTAGGTTGTGTTCAAACAAACCAGTCAAGCATAAACAAAAATATTTGTCCGACAGCCCCTGTTTACGGAGCGGGTGTTCCAAATCTTCGACGAGGACGACAGTGGCGCCATCTCCCTGCAGGAGTTCATCGCGGCCGTGCACCGGTACGCGGGCCAGACGCCGGAGGACAAGATCCGGTTCCTCTTCAAGGTTTACGATTTCGACAGTAAGTTCTTATTGGCATAGAGGTATCACTGCAGACCTGCCGCTGAATGAAAAACATCGTAAGGAAACTATTGCACAGCGTATTTTTATGTACTTTACCTACCACTGACTACTACCACTTTCAATAAATCAATAAAGTGATGGCAATAAATCACAAGCCTATGATTGACAAGCTTTCAATTGACAAGCCTTCAATTGACTAGCTTTCAGTTGACAAGCCACGAATTGACAAGCCTTCAATCGTGAGGAAACGTGACGTACTTTCTTGTTTGAGTTGCAAAACTGAAAATCTTCCGCAAATCATCTAGCGGCGTGGATATTGGATCATATTGTGTATAATCATCTATCTTTCAGGCTATGTAAGTACTGTTTTCGACGACATTATCGTTTTATATCAGGTCAGATTGCAATAAATCACAAGCCTTCAGTTAACAATCCTTCAACTGACAAGCCTTTAATTGACTAGCCTTCAATTGGCAAGCCTTTAATTGATAAGCTTTCAATTGACAAGCCTTCAATTGACTAGCCTTCAGTTGATAAGCCACCAATTGACAAGCCAGCAAGCAACAGGATTTTAATCGATTTCCAGATGACGGCTTACTCCAGCACCGCGAGCTGGAGCACGTGATGCGGGCCTGCATGGATGAGAACGGCATGCAGTTCAGCAAGTCCCAGGTGTTCGACCTGACGGAGGCCATGTTCGAGGACGCTGACACGCAGCGCCGCGGCGCCATCACCTACGAGGCTTTCCGGAGGATGCTGGACACGCACGGGGGGCTGCTGGAGAACATCACCATCAGGTAATGTTTCTTTTTTTGTGGTTGGCAGTCTAGCTCGACCTCGGCTTTCCTGATGTTTAGTGTTAGTGTGGTATTCTAAACACATCTAGCCTGGAATGGAACAAGCTCTATCTGATTTAATACGAATACAAAATTGTTTATTTTATAAAACGTTGAATATGAACCTTATAATTAGACGGTAACAAATACTCGTCAGTGTTCTAACCAAAATTACTTTTAAGCGGAAATACCCTGAGTCCTAGTAATATTGTTAATGTGAAAGTTTGGATGGATGGATGGATGTTTTTAGTCTTTCACGCAAAAACTACTGAACGGATTTTGATGAAATTTGATATGGAGGTAGCTAAGACCCTGGATTAACACATAGGCTACTTTTTATCCCGAAAACATGTAACGGGTAACACAGCGGCGCGTAGCTAATCACACAAAAAAAAATGTGTTTTTTTTGTTATAGCATAGACCGGTGGCTGGTTCCTCCAAAACTAGACCCCAAGCCGACCAGCTTCCTCCAGCAGATACGCAAACTGAAGCCCTACCAGCTCTCCCTGCCCTACGTAAAGAATAACTACGCCTTCTTGACTTACCTTGCTGTGTTCTTCTTGGTCAACTTTGTCCTCTTTGTCACGAGGTGTTTCGAGTACCGGGCCGAGAACGGCTTCACTATATTGGCTAGAGGATGCGGTAAGTATAAGACGACTAGGAGATTTAAGATTAAGAGATTTAGGTGGATTTTTTTAGGGTTTTTGAGAGATTTTTTTTATGTTTTAGGGGTTGATTTCTAGGGTTCCGAACCCAAAGGGAAAAATGAGACCATTTTACTAAGACTCCGCTGTCCGTCCGTCTGTCCGTCAGTCTGTCACCAGGCTGTATCGCTCTTGATCTGACTTTCAGGTGTAATTGTCGACACATCAATAGATAATTGATTGATTCAGGCGTTACATCAATAGATACTTGGCGGCAGACTTTTAATTCTCGTGTGGTAGCTAGCAGAGTACTAGAAAGTAAGCTAACATCATGGTTTTTTAAGACATTTTCCTTCTTTAATAACTATAGGCCACTGTTGTTTTTTGAACCCACGTTTCTCGATTATACTGGTACTATGTATCTGTAGCTTATTTGTGTACTGACGGATAATTTATTTTGATTGATAAAAATATAAAATTTTCGTATGTTAGTGAATTTTTAGTCATTTAAGCTTAGATATGCTATTATTTGAATGTACATTTATGTATTCCCCTTTATGTATAACCTCGTTGTTGACACACACCGTCTTTTTCTTTCTATAGTCATTTCCATCCTAAGGTTGCCTGGAAGAGATCGCTTTTAGCGATAAGGTCGCCATTAATTAAGTAGCTATTAATTACTATTGGTGTGGACAATAAAGAGCTGTTTTTAATTGTTGACCTTGGTATTTGACCACAGCTCATCTGATGTTTAGTGACGGTGTGGTCGACGGTGGCAAAGCACACCTAGCCTGGAATGGAACTGGCTTTCAAGTGTGACTGACGGGACACACCGTTAGATGTTTGCGGCAGATTTTCAACTTGAGGGTGGTAGCTAGCCAGCCGGAGTACTAGAAAGTACCTTATCACCATGCAAAATTATTAATCAGTCAATCCTCAGTACGCAATTTAATATCGGCTATCATCGGCTTGGTTATTGTATAAATGTTACTATACAATTCTAGAATACAAAAACATGTAATAAAATATAACTTTACATTATTGTACACACTCTAAAAGAGGTAATTTGCATGGAACTGTATTAATTATTACATAAGATCTTTACTACCTACATTTGACAATAAAATTTTGAATCTTTGAATCGCTACATGTTACTGTTCGCTGCAGGCCAGTGCCTGAACTTCAACTGCTCGTGGATCCTGGTGCTCATGCTGCGCCACTGCATCACGCAGCTCCGCGTGCGAGGGTTCGGCTCCGTGCTGCCCCTCGACCATCACATCTACCTGCACAAGCTCACTGGAGTGCTCATATTCGCCTACAGTGTAATCCACACTGTTATGCACCTGTGTAACTTCAGTAAGCGTTTTTATTTGTTCTAAGTCTTAGTTACATTTACTTATTCTCAGCCGAGCGCTCGGAGAGTCAACACGTCCTGAGGATGTCTCGTGTAGGGCGACACACGAATATTCAAAGTATATATTTAGTGTACAGCCGTTTCAGTAATTTGACAACAATTCATTAATTAAAAACTTAATTTAATATACTAACAACTAATATTAAAAAATAATTAAACAAAAATTTAATGAAAATAACCACAAGTCTTAATATACTCTTCTCGCTGCAGTAACCACTTGCCCACACGTGTCAGCTACTGCTGGTTACTGCAGCGAGAAGAGAATATTATTATAAACTAGCTGCGCTCCGTGGTGTTACCCGCTACATGTTTTCGGGATAAAAAGTAGCCTATGCATTAATCCAGGGTCTCAGCTACCTCCATACCAAATTTTATCCAAATCTGTTCTCCATAGTTGCATCAACAAAAGAAGAGTATTTTTAAGTTTTACAAGCTAGGTTTTTGACCACATCTTGTGGTCGAAGGATACAAGGCCCCCCTTAGCCTGGAATGGTGCTGACGTCTCCGCCTTTATGTTTCAGGTATAATAGTGGTGAACCACCCGGTGATCAACCGCGACAACCACACCCTCTACGAGTGGCTGCTGACGTCCGTCCCCGGGAAGTACGGGCTGGTGGGGGGCTGGGCCAACCCCACCGGGTTCGCCCTGGTGG
Source organism: Biston betularia (assembly GCA_905404145.2). Taxonomy (NCBI): domain Eukaryota; kingdom Metazoa; phylum Arthropoda; class Insecta; order Lepidoptera; family Geometridae; genus Biston; species Biston betularia. The sequence continues at coordinate 9,443,851 of FR989887.1, read as the reverse complement.
CGCTGCTGCTCGTGCTGTTCGTCTGCAGCCAGCCTTTCGTCAGGAGAGGGGGACGGTTCAAGGTGAACACCGCTGGATCTTATCGCAAAGAAAGAAAACTTAACTAAGAAATACTGCCGTCATAAGGAAAAAAGACCAGTATTTTTTTATTAAAACGGAAAAATGGCAGATACGTCTTTTTTCCTTATGACGGCAGAATACATGGCATCTATTAATTTGACACTTTACTACAAAGAAGTAAGGTTAACAACTACAACAAAACTAAGGCAAGGCACACTAAGGTTGCCTGGAAGAGATCGCTTTAAGCGATAACGCAGTTGTTGCACTATTATTAAACTAAAATAAATAACTAATCTTACGTTATATGCTACTAAGCATCTTGACAGTTCTGTTGGTTCGTTGGTCATTAGTTCATTATGTCTGGTTCAAGAGCTGTGCATAGGTTCGATTCCCACACAGAACAGACATTGTGTTGTATAAACAAAAATTAAAATCGGTTCACCTGTTCGGGAGCTACGATGCCACTGACAGACAAACACACAGACACGTCAAACTTATAACACCCCATCGTTTTCGTACGTTGGAACGAAAAATGTCTTTACAACTAAAGGTATATAAGTATTCTATCAGTTGTCTGACATCCATAGTACAAGCTTCGCTTAGCTTGGGGTCAGATGTGCTGTCCTACCACGACTGCTTCATTCTTAGAGCTATTATTACCTATCATGAAAGTGTGTTGTTTTTTTTTCAGATATTCTACTGGACTCACCTGCTGTACATTCCGTTCTGGGCGCTGCTGATCTTGCACGGACCCAACTTTCTCAAGTGGTTCATAGTCCCCGGGGCTATCTACATCACGGAGAGGATACTGCGCATCGTTTGGATGATGTTAGTTTTGTAAACTTTACTAGTATGGTAAGGTCGTTTATATACGTCATGGCTAGTATTTCAACCGAGTCTTATATCTCAGACTCATCTCTCTGAACTGATTGATCCAAGACCCAAGAAACAATAATGAAATGGTACGTTTTTAGATGGTTGAAATGGTACATTTTTAGATGGTTGAAATGGTATGTTTTTAGATGGTTGAAATGGTACATTTTTAGATGGTTGAAATGGTATGTTTTTAGATGGTTGAAATGGTATGTTTTTAGATGGTTGAAATGGTACATTTTTAGATGGTTGAAATGGTACATTTTTAGATGGTTGAAATGGTATGTTTTTAGATGGTTGAAATGGTATGTTTTTAGATGGTTGAAATGGTACGTTTTTAGATGGTTGAAATGGTACATTTTTAGATGGTTGAAATGGTACGTTTTTAGATGGTTGAAATGGTACGTTTTTAGATGGTTTACCGCATGGGTGGTATGTGATATCAGACTTGTGATAGAAACTGTAAGTCAGTACTGCTTATCGAGGTCCATTACCAACACCGAGACGAACAAGATGCTCTGTGTATCGCTGCAATGGTCATTGAAATGCCTTATCTTTTACCATTAGGGAGCGTATCGTTCGTCTAAATACAAGTAATGTTTACAAACTACTGCTACTCGGCAGAATGTTTTTTTATGTTGAATAGGTTCGCGTTTGACCACATCCTGCCTGATGTTAAGCAACGATGCGGTCTAGGATGGACTTACCTAGAAATACCCTGTTTACTCTTGATTTGAAGACACATATTGTACTTTTCGGGAAACACAGAGTCCGGCAAAGAGTTCCACATCCTCGCTGTGCGAATAAAGAATGTGGAACGCACATGGGGAACGTCCACCATGTACGGGTGACGCCTGATGTGATTTTGCGACACTTGTCTCCAGGTCGGAACGCAGTAAGACCTACATATCCGCCGGCATCCTACTTCCTTCCCGAGTGACGCACTTGGTGATCAAGAGGCCTCCTCACTTCGAGTTCCACGCCGGAGACTACGTGTTCGTGAACATACCCGCCATCGCTTTCTACGAATGGCATCCGTTTACCATCAGCAGCGCGCCAGAACTGGAAGGTAAAAACATGGTACAACATGGTTGCTAATGTTTTGATTTGGAATGCAAATTTTTAGCAGGATGTCGTTTGGTAGGTACTCCCGCAGTACCAGATAATTATACCGTACCGCCAAGCAGTAGTGTGATCCGGTTTGAAGGGCGCAGCTAACGTAATTCCGGTGTTGAAACTAACCATCTCTCGAAGTCTCAAAGTAATGAGCGCGAAGCAGCGATGCCCTGGACTGAGCCTTGTTACTCAGCGTTCTGTGTATCGCTGCAATGATCATGAACTTGCCTTATCGTGCATAATAGTTTTTGCTTTTCACAAATGTTTATCAATATTTATATTTTATGGCCAGTTTTGTGAAGCAATTGAAGAAAAACAAATCTCTTACCATAAGGAGAGCGTCTCGTTCGTCTCTTTAAATTTAGTTTTTTGTAGTGATAATAGCTCGGCGGTTAGCGCGTTTGGCTAAATCTCAGCAATGAGCTTGAGCCGGTGAAAAAAAACATATTGAGGAAACCGCGTGGTGGTCAGCGATGTTCCATTCCAGCTCAGGTGTATTTACTATCTTCGATCACACTAATCAGGTGAGCTGTGATTAAGCCTGACAAACAGAGGTAGACCAATGAGCAGATGAAAATAGTAGCTGAACAGGTTAAGAAGTAAAATGTAGAGTTGGAGATTTTCAACTTTGCAAACAAATTACTTGTGTGGTATCAAATACAAATCATTTATTAATAACACCAAAGTTACAGGTCAGTTACAGGTTGTCGAAATTGATATCTTTACTAAAGAAGATTTTGGTTCCATTTTCGCTGGTGCCCGATGCCTGAGTGAGGAATACAAACTAATTGGTTGCAGGGTATCTGTGGCTTCACATCCGCGGCGTGGGCGAGTGGACCAACCGGCTGTACTCGCGGTTCGAACAGGAACAGGCCAGGATACATGGACTCCCAACTCAGCCGCAACTGTTGGAAGCTGGACATGAGTATGTTTTATTATTGTACATATGTATTAGGATAATTAAGTACTCGATGGAAGACCAGTGTCAGCTGTTTGTGGTTTCTTTTTTTTTAATTGTAGACAGGCTTGATGTTTGACCACAGCTCACCTGATGTTAAGTGACGGTGTGGTCGAAGATGGTAAACTACACCTACCCTGGAATGGAACTGGCTCTAAAGTGAGGCTGCCGGAACACACTGTTAGATGCTTGGTTATAGATTTTCAACTTGAGGGTGGTAGCTAGCCAGCCGAGTACTAGAAAGTACCCTACCACCATGCTATGGTTTCTTTACGATGTTTTCCTTTACCGGCAGCTCGAGCTCATTGTTGGGATTTGAACCCACGCCCTTCGGCATGCGAACCGACCGCGCTAACCACTGAACCATCATCGCATATATTATGCGATATATATCGCATAATGCATATTTGTTTTTATGTCACAAATAAAGTGTTGTCTACAATAAGTATAAAGCACGTAGATTACTTCTTTTTCTACGGCAGAATGTGGATGTAACAATTTTATTTTAATTAAAAAAAACACTTGAAAAAGTAAAACAAAAAAAAATAAGAATATCAGTTAAAATGTAAAATTAAATTTATAATGTTCGTTTGTTCTCTTAAAATATTTGTAAATGAAAGAAAACGATTTTCTTGTTACAGAATACTAGCCCGGAGCAGTTCCAACCAAAGTAAACGAAGCAACAAAAGCAAAGGTTTCGGTTCTTTCAAGAAATCCAAAAAGGTTTCCCTGGACTTGACGCCGCAGAAGATCGCGGAGTCTGGAGAACCATACAATGCACATTTTCATGGTAATCCTTCATGATCAACGACAAGGAAGGCAGATATTAACGACCATAAACTTGATTAGGATTTAATTTTTTGAATCTTTTGCGAATCAAAAAGGCCACATTATTCTCCTGGACTCGGATTACTAAGAAAGAAAGAAAACATTTATTTTGACACACACAACACTACAACAACAAAAACACTACAAAAAAAAGATTAAAAAATAAAAAATAATATGTAGAAAGTACTTAGATCGTCGGTCGTCCAGCCGCAAGATGGGTCGACGATACTGTCACCGTCGCGGGTCGAACCTGGACCAGATTGGCACAGGACCAAGGGAGATGGCATGACAAGAGAGAGGCCTAAATACTCAGCAGTGGGATTAGGAAGGCTGTGGATGATGATGATGATGACTTAGATTAGGTTTTTTTATGTGAAAAATAATAAGACGAACGAGACGCTCTCCTGATGGTAAGAGACAACGCCTGCCATAACCAATGCAGCGATACACAGAACTTTGAGCAACAAAACCAGTCCAGGGCATCACTGCTATGGTGCTCATTACTTTGGTAGTTTATAGTATGGTGTAGGTAGCTGTAATTTTAAGATTTTTTGTATATGAAATGAAAACACAACTGTATTCAAATCCATTTCGCCGACGAATATATGTGAACAATAATTAATAAATTGAAAAATTATACAAAACGACATCAAACAGGTAAACACCGTCCCACTGCTAAAAATCTAACTTAAACTGTATTGCAGCGTATGTACGTATGTAAGACTTTTATGGTATACCATTTTTAGACTTAAAACATACATACTTAGATGAAAATAAACATTTTTTTTTAACACCATATACTAATTCAGAGTATTTATTCATTTCAAACCTCCACATAATGTATAACATCAGATAAAATAACGATAAAAACTCATTTCACCAGAGTATCCTCTTAAAAAGTTACAGGGAAAGAAATCTGGAAAACTGAATCTGCAATCTGGTGAAAGATGTTTGCCACGTCTCTTTCAACCGACTTCTTTTGATTGATTTGTAAAATGTATTTGTTTTAATTTTAGAATTGACTCCGAGCCCGACGAAAACGGCTCCTGAAGTGCTCTCGCCACAACGCCTGCTAGAAAAGTCTCGGTCCATGCCGGATGTTAAGAATAAGAACAAAGCCATGTGAGTTTTATGCTCTATGCCGTTTGTAATAAGGGATAGAATAAACTAAGTAAAATATATATCGAAGAACATTTGACACAGCACCATCTTCCACAAACTAAGCAAAACTTGTACTATGGGTACCAGATAGCTGATGGAAAACACACATACTTTTCTTTGTAACTGCATACTCATAAATAATGTATACAAAACGCAGAACTGATATATTATCGTCATATAAACGTTTGTTCTGATGGGAATCGAACCCACGTCCTACAGTTTTACAAACAGATATACTACCAAATGAGCCACCAGGGCAGTACCAGATGGCTTCCTGAGAATTACATATCTTTTTTAGGTCAGAGAAAAAAGGTTTGTTATCTTCGACCACGAAGCAATAAGTCTGATTAACCTTATAATATATCCTTCAAATTGGAGCAAAACAATGCTCGCAAACTACTACTTGATAGTAGATCAGACGCAGCAGTGGTTCTAACCTAAAAGACCTTCTGCAACATTTATCATTAAGTTGTCTTGAAAATTTCCAGCCTACACGACTTCATCCGCTCGGAATCTGAACACACGTTCGACCACATGGACACCCTCTCCCGCCTCCAGCACATCGCCAAGACGTACCACAACCCTCAGTACAAGGAGCTGGAGCACCGGTTCCGCTACATGCGGACCAAGCCGCCCATCATCGCCTTCAAAACGCCCAGCTTTGAGGACTGGGAGCGAAGGAGCAGCAATGAGAGCATTATTACACAGGGTCAGTAATCGTCAAAAATCTACGCGGTGTTACCCGCTACATGTTTTCTGGATAAAAATGTAGCCTATGTGTTAATCCAGGGTCTCAGCTACCTCCATGCCAAATTTCATCCAAATCCGTTCCGTAGTTTATGCGTGAAAGAGCAACAAACATCCATCCATCAATCCATCCAAACTCTCACGTTTATAATGTTACTGGTTATTTATTTTTCAAAACTACAGATTTGATACCCATTACTCACTTGTGTTTTTTTCTAGACTGTATAAGCCTGTTTGTTGACCACATCTTCGCCTAACATCAGGTGAGATGGCAGTCAAACGCAAGCCAACTTATAAAAAAAAATCGGGTGGATTGCAGTTCTCTCTACTGTGTGGTATTTATGACACATAAAATCATAAATACCACACTGAACATCCCACTGCAGTCAAAAAGATCACCTCTTAAACGGGGCTTCTACAAAATATCTCTTTGAATTGGCAAAACTTCGACAATATTGTTGTATGTGGCCATGGCCATTGAACTTACACAAAAAAATCTGAAAGTTTCGTTACTTTCTTCACTAGGATCATACAATGTCAATTGCTTTCAGCCAGAAGACGTCTCTCCAAGAGCATATCGCCTGACAAGGATCCGGAGACACCGAGAGATAAGGGCAGTATGATGATGAAAGAACATCATGAAGGGTTCAATCCTGAAGCGATGATGGCAAACCTTCCCGTCGGGAAACCTTTAGAGGTAAAAATATACCACCAGAGCCGGCACAGAACATTTCCTTTATTCATTTCATGGTTTGTCGTCAAGGAATTTACTTCCTTCACATTTTTTGTTATTATTTATTTGCAGATCTACATAGATGGTCCTTACGGTGCAGCATCTTCTCACATCTTCCAAGCGGAGCACGCGGCTCTGATCGCCGCCGGCATCGGCGTGACTCCCTTCGCCTCTATCTTACAAGCCATCATGTTCCGCTACTGGCAGGCGCGAAGCGAATGTCCCAAGTGCCATCATACCTGGACTGCGCGACTGCCTAGCTATAACATGCGACTTAGGAAGGTGAGACTTTAAAATATGGAGATTAGAGTTCAAAATTTCAGACCTTCAAGCTAAAAAAAAATGTTGAAAATAATCTTGGATTACTAAGATTGGAGTATAAAGTTTGAGTGGTTTGGTAGTGGCTTTCTTAGCATCAGTCCAGTAAACCATCATGTTTTTCTACTGACAGGCACAGAGTTTACCGCTTTCCAGGTATGTGACATGTGACGTAACTACATTACATGGAGCACTCTTCCTCATTGTCAAATAGCCAATCACCGTTAGTTGTTTTGTAATTAAAATAATTTAGTAAGTTCTTGGGCCGAAGGCCCTGTGCGGCCGGGGCCCATGGCATTTTGCTTTCTACCACCCCTTTGGTAACGCCACTGTGACTAAGCTTGAAGTCTAGGTGGGTACCACCGCAGTACCAGATGTTCTGCCGCCAAACAGTAGTGTGTAAACATTACTGTGCCCCGTTTGAAGAGAACTGCAGCAAGTGTAATTACAGTCCTGTTGAGAATAAATAACCATCAAAAGTATTGAAGTAATGAGCGGCAAATCGGTGATGCCCTGGATTACTTTTTGCTACTTAAAGTTCTGTGTGCCGCTTCATCAGGACAGCGTATCGACATACATCTTACTAGAAATCTTCTTCGTTCCAAATTCCCCCAGATAGTCAGCTGGCAAGGTTATTAGATGGCTACCAGCAACATAAGCTATTTTTAAATTCCAGGTGGATTTCTTCTGGATAAACCGGGAGCAGCGCTCGTTCGAGTGGTTCGTGAGCCTGCTCTCGGAGCTGGAGATGGAGCAGGCGGAGCTGGAGCGCGACTCGGAGCGGTTCCTGGAGATGCACATGTACATCACCAGCGCTCTGCAGCGGCACGACATGAAGGCCGTCGGCCTACAACTGGCACTTGACATGCTTCATGAGAAGGTACGGGAAATTAAGCCTTATGGCAACATGTAAAGGCTGGGCACTGTTCAAATCACAGATCCCTAAACTTTTTGTTTTCGTGGACCACTTGCCATGTTTTTCGGTTGCTGAGCTAATGTCGGAATGGAAGGTGCCGGCTTCCTGTTTCCTGATAGATATAATCTAGATCTTTTCAAGGTCAGAGTGAGTAGGTATCTTCTAGGTCATCTTCGACCGCATCGTCGCTTACCATCAGGTGAGTTGGTGGTCAAACGCGCACTTATCCGTACTAAAAAAAAAGTGTTTTTGAATGATGTCTAACTGCGCGTACACGTACATGCCACAGCCTTTAATGTCCTACTGCTCGGCAAAGGTCTCCCTTTCCTCCTTCCAGACTGCCCGGTCTTCGGCTTTGGTGGTCCAGTGGCTATAGTGACGATGTAGTTCATCACGCTACCTTCGTCTGGGTCGAACCTAAGGCTGTTTAAATTTTGGCGTCCAAACTGTGGTGACCTTTTTACATGTTGATATCTGATATCATAATATGTGCAAGTGTTTACAAGTTTTAAGTGTATTAAGTACGTAAATTTCTATTATATCTGTCAGCTATTTCCACATGTACAAGTACAATTGCACTATATTTCAGGAGAAACGCGATCTGATAACGGGGCTGAAGACTCGGACCAATGCTGGCCGACCCAACTGGGATAAGGTGCTGAAAAAGTTACAGGACCAAAATAAAGTAAGTACTTATACAGTCAATGCCAGTAGCTGTGATTTCACTGTAAAATTATGCTCCATTTGTCCATAAACGGAAAAAAAAATTTGCATGGAAATCGAACCACCTTAACGTAATTGCTTGTCAAAATGTGATATTTTATTACCCATTCTTATGAACCCAGCTAATGGTGTTGTCATTTACGTTGGTAACTCCCGAGAGATGGGAGTGCCCGTGGGCATAGATATGATACTCAAAAGAGATGTCCAAGTACACAAGACTACGTACGTCAGAGCTCAATATCCATCGTCAAATGTCATATACTACCATCCAACGTCCCGCCCTGGCTTCGCACGGGTGCATTCTGCATACTAATGTAAATGAATACATAGTTAAACATTCCTCTCAAACCCCTTTGTCTATTGATGGAAACCGCATTAAAATCCGTTCTAAGCGTACGGACGGCGAAAAGCTTTATTTTATAACTTGTCCCTCCCCTTCTTCGTACGGGTACAACGTAGATACTAATGTAGTGCATACAGATAAACCTTCCTCTTGAGTCATTCTATCTATTGGTGGAAACCGTATTAAAATCCCTTGACTAGTTTAAAAGATCTAAGCGCACAAACGACGTGAAGTGACTTTGTAGAGATGCTATGTAGTGCTTTACATGTATGTGACTTTGGTAGCCTAGTTGGGAAACCGTCTATCTTTCATTCAGTCTATCAACACGCACCTGTGTTTTCTAAGTCATGTGCGTATTGCCGCCGACTTCAAACGGTGAAGGAAAACATCATGAGGAAACCTGCAAGTCCATAAAAAAAGTTCTCGAAGTGTATGTGCCAAGTCTATCACTTGGCCAGCGTGGTGGACTATAGCCTTAGCCTTTTCAAAGTGAGAAGAGGCCTGCGACCAGCAGTGGGACAGTTTATAAAAGCAGAGCTAAATCAGATTCGGTATGTAACAAAACCGAAAAAAAAGCCATTTTTTATCTATCCCTAAAAGAGAGATAAGTAATTATTTCAGCAACTATTGCTTAGATTTTCACTGTGGTTTTCGAACAAATCTACCGATTGAATTAGCGACGAGCTCTTCTCAACTTCATCTACATCACCCGCAGCCTTCTTTGTCCCACTGCTGGGCATAGGCCTCCTTCTTATGCCATCCGCCTCGGTCCTGTGCCAATCTGGTCCCAAGTTCGAACCGCCACAGTATGACAATAATAATATCGTCGACCTATCTTGCGGCTGGACGACCAATGTTCCGCTTACTGCAGATAAATGACAAAATTCGCATTTTTTTGGCTACATACGCAAGTCTGCATACAGATTACTCAAGCGCTGTGTCTTCGGATATCTCTATAGAAATATCATCTTTGTATTCACAGACCATTATAACAAGGAGCGACAGTGTTCTTGCAAGTTACTTTACGCGAAAACATCTATTTGTTTGTAGCAAATTAGGTATTCGTACATAATTATGTTAAACCACAGTGCAAAACGAATACGAGGAAATAATAATTACTTAGAATCCCTACAAATCCTATAATACATTATAAAACATACCTACTCGTACAGTTAAATAAACTCAGTTCGGAATTAATGTCTATGAACAAAAGACGCTAAAGCGTTATGAGTGATTTACAGTGACTAATACAACAAATACTTTATAATGCTAAACAATACGAGTAACATGGCCAACGAATTAATGACCAAAGAAATTGTTATCTTCTGGCTGATTGGATTTGTTCTCTCTGGACTTTGTTTGATATTCCAAATAGTGCTTTACGTTCGAGTGCCGTCATGCAGGAATCTTGACCTCAAGATTTTGACACAGATCACTGTAGCAAGGCTCGTGAACGTCGCCTTTGAATTCATTATAATGGACGACTTGATTTTCAACAATTGGACTCTATTCATTGCCTTCACGGTTTACGCTCTCTCGGACTGCGCCCTCATCTGCTGGATGTTCATATTCTCCAAGAATCTTTACGACAAAGTGATACAAGTGTTCACTACTAAGACATTGACGTTTGTTGTAAAATCTGTGCTAGTGTGGATGTTTTCCTTATTAGTTGGAGTTCTCTTTCCTATATTTCTACTCTACAGTTCATACTTTTCTGTTTTATTCAAAGTGTATGCATATATAAAGTTTGTGGTCCTCATATTGAATTTATTGTTCTTTAGCAGAATATTTTACGTTGCTATCAAAAGGAAAATGTCTGGGAGTGTGAAAGGGTTATTGCGTACGTTTGTTGTTTTTTTTATTTTGGTGAGCATATCGAGTGTTCAAGTGTTGATCACTGATATTTTGTCTTCCTTGAATCAGAACTTGGCATTGGTGGTGTTCAGCGTGATAAATTCCTATCAGGTTTTAGCGATTATGGCTATATTTGTAAACTTGGTGCGCGGTTTTTCAGGGCAATCTTTTCGTAAAGCAATTTCCAAAGCTTCTAATAGTACAGTGTCAACTTAAGAAGATGCATTATTAGAAAGACATAGTTTTATGTAAAGTGGTATCTACCATAATCATACCTGTATATTTTGTATGAGTGTGTGTTTAAAATTTACTTATAAATGCAGGGCCACTTTACAGTAACGCGTAACCTTTTTTTTTAATAAATAGGCTTACGTTTGTCCGCCATCTCACCTGATGTTAAGTGATTATACGGTCTAAGATGGAGCACGCTTGAGACGCTTGCCTAGAAGATATCGATTCGCTCTTGAATTGAAGACACCTTGATTAAATCCATCGAAGAACATCCACCGAGGTAGAGCATTTCATCTTTCACAGACAAATTAACATTTTTGCACCTAAAACTCATCTGTTATTAGCTTAAACATCGCTAGAGTAAGGAATGCTTTTAATTTTTTTATAGTGTACAATTTACTATAAAAAAATATATATGTGTATGTATTATAAGTATGTATTTACAAAAAAAAAAATATTTAAGTATTCTATCAGTTATCTGACTCCCATAGTACAAGCTTTGCTTAGTTTGGGGTCAGATGGCGCTGTGTGTAATGTCCTGCGATATTTATTTATTTATTTATTTATTTTATTTACTACGCAAGAAAATAAAAAATAAAACACATGAGTTTTTTTCCTTAATCTATCTATACTATTATAAAGAGGAAAGATTTGATTATTTGTTTGTATTGAATAGGCTCTGAAACTACTTGCTCGATTTCAAAAGTTCTTTCACCGTTGGGAATATTCACTATCCCCGGGGGACATAGGCTACTTTTTATCCCTGTATTCCCACGGGATGGCATGAATAAGCCGTAAATCAAATCCTGCACTATAAATGACATTAATTAATTGCTGTAATTATTTACAATAAAAAAGTTAATGAGTGCATTTTAATTAAAAACAAAAAACATAAATGAAATATTTAATTGTCTAAGTACAGACATCTAATGTTTGTAAATATTAATATGTTAAATGTATACCTCAATAAACGTTTATTACATTGGATAATTATCATTGTTATTATTTAGTTTAAAAGTAAATGACATTTTTTCATACTAATACTGGACAGTATCAGTGTGAATACATTGACCTATTTACGACCGACTCACTATCCTAGAGTGCTCACACTTCCTACTTAGTAAGTAAGTAATAATCTAATCTCTACATAGTAAGTATAAAACAAAGTCGTTTCCCGCCGTCTGTACGCTTACATCTTTCAAACTACGCAACGGATTTTAATGCGGTTGCCGTCAATAAACAGAATGACGCAAGAGGAAAGTTTATATGTATAATACATGCATATGCACCACATTAGTATCTGCATTGTAACCGTGTGAAGCCGGAGCGGGTCGCTAGTCTCTACATAGTATAAAACAAATTCGCGTCTCGCCGTCTGTACGCTTAGATCTTTTAAACTACGCAACGGATTTTAATTCGGTTTCCATCAATAGATAGAGTGACTCAAGAGGAAGGTTTATGTGTATAATACATGCATATACACGACATTATAATAATAACTTTCGCATAACAGAATTTTATAACATACGCGATCATAATCAAAGATTTAAAGTACATATCTGTACTTTAAATCTTTGATTTATATCCGTTTTTCACTCTTTTTATATAAATTTAATGAGACGAATTAAACTCTCCTGCTGGCTAAAGATTACGCTCATTCTTCACCATTGCAGCGGTATCCAGAGTTGACAAAACAAAGTCCAGGGCATCGCTGCCTCCCCCCCGTGGGTTCCCGCCTTGTCGTGGCGGGGGGGCTGAGTAACCGTAACTGGTGACCACGGTGAAACCAAGCGGAACCCGAGGAGGGGCTGCTTCAACGGGCTATGGTCCGGGCCATGTTGAAGCGGCCACTGTGTAGGTTGCGGTGCTGTATGGGCGGTGCTGCAACTGAGGCGGGCTGCGGTGTTTTATGGGAGGCACTGCGGCTGAGGGTTGGAGGCCGCGGCGGAAGAGGACTGTCGGTGTTTTCGTTGCCGCTTTCCCTATCTTCCGCGGCCTCGACGGGGCTGCCACCGTCTGATGGCAGACGCGGTGGAGCTGCAGGAGAAGAGGAGTACCGGTATTACGGTGCGCCGCTCTCCCTGTCTCCTGCAGCTGTGGTGGTAGGCGGCGGGGCCACTTACCTGACCCGTCGCATGGGGACCGATGGCGTACAGACGTGGGGTAGTCTGTCGCCAAGTATCGTCTGGTCCCCGAGGTGGGTCGCGACTTGACATTTTTAATGGCTTGTCGCGACGGTTGCATGGAGTGCTTAGCACTTTTCCCCACGAGGTGGTCCGGTGACGGACGAGGGAGGGTTTCTCCGCGCACTCTTCCGGTTTAGGAGGAGTGCGCGCAGAAACAAATGAGGGGCTCCTCACGTGTCCCTCTGATCAGCTGAGGGCACTGTGAAGGAGCAGAGCGGTGGGCTCGTTTCGGGCTGTTGAGGGGCGATTGGGTGGTAGCCCCATCAAGAGCTTTTCTTGAGGGGGCTCCCACCTGACGCAGATGGGTGTGTTGGTGGTCGGGTCGCTTCTGGTGGGCAAACAGCGGGGTCTTGCGAAGGATGCGCGTCTGGGTGGCCTGAAGTTGCTCGCCATGGGTTTTGCCATTCGGGATCGCCGTATCTGGAGCGAGAGGACGCTAGCTGTGCGGCGATCTACATGGGCTCGTGGTGGTGGCCTAGGGCTACTCACGGCGTGGTTTTGTTTGTGGGGCCGTGCTGAGAGCCATGCTGGAGCGACTCTGACGGGAGGGGGCTGCGGGATGGGAGGAGTGCCGGTGTTGCGGGCGATGCCCATTCCCAGCGGCCAAAGTGGCAGGCGGCGGGGCCACTCATCTGACCCGTCGCATGGAGACCACAGGCGTGCAGACGTGGGGCCGTCTGACGTTCTTTTCGGTGGTGGTCTCCGAGGTGGATGACGATGTGTCTGGTGTTCCGACACATCGTCTTCGTGGCAAGGGAGCCTGGGCTCCGAGGTGGTGTCCGTGAGGACAAGCGCTGTCGAGGCCGCGGTAGAGTGCGAAAGCGTGCCCGCAGCCTCGACACAAAGCGCCGAGGGGGAACACTCCAGGGTTTTTAGTGGGTAGGCCGTCATTAGGACGGAGAGTCCCACATAACCACCGTGCCCGCCCCAGGGCCGGTGGTATACACAAAGTATTTTCCCTGGACAAAAAAAAAAAAAAAAAAAAAAAAAAGGGCATCGCTGCCTTATTAGCTGCTGATTACTTTGAGACTTGCTATGGTTAATCTCGACAGCCAAGTAATTTCGCTAGCTGCAGTACCCTTCAAACCGGAATATAGTCAATAAATAAATAATAAAATAAATATCGTAGGACATTTACACACAGCGCCATCTGACCCCAAACTAAGCAAAGCTTGTACTATGGAAGTCAGAAAACTGATAGAACATTTAATACTTTTTTTTTGTAAATGCATACTTATAGTAAATACGGAACACCCAGACACAGAAGAAACGTTTGTTTATGCCACAAAGTTTGTCCTGGGTGGGAATCGAACTCACGCCCTTCAGCTTGAAGCAGACATTCTACCAATGAACCAACAGGGCAGGCAATTCAAACAGTAATGTTTACATACCTCTGCTTGGCGTCGGAATATCTAGTACTGCGGTGGTACCTACCTAGACGACCTCCTGCCACGGAGATCTACCACCGAGTAAAAGTGATATTTGTTACTAATGATCTTTCCTCTCCCCCAGGGTCCAGTGACCGTGTTCTACTGCGGCCCACCACAACTCGGCCGCACCCTCAAGCTTAAATGTAACCAGTATGGGTTTAAATTCAGGAAGGAAGTGTTCTAGCATAACACCAAATGTGTACAGCTTGTTGTTACATAAATTTAATTGAATATTGTCTAAATCATTGAATTTATAGTAAACCCGGCGAAGCCAGTCCACCGCGCGCCGGGACTTCACAACTTTACAAGTCGGAACAACTATACTAGAAGCACAACCCGTCCATGACATTTTGTTTTGACACGACTGCCGGTGGCGGATTTACCAGCTGAGTTGGCGTGAGTCTAGGGCGGCAGATTTTAGCGGCGGCAACTTTAGGGATCTAAAATTCAGAAAAGATATTTCACACTCTTCTTTTAATTAAATGAGTGGGTAGTGTAGGTGAAGGTCACTATCCGAGTGATTTGCGTGCAAATTAGTATTTAGTATTAGTTAGGTTTGAATAAAAAAAAAAACAAATAGTTTTATCGATTTAAATTTCATGTGCTGACATTGTTTGTTGAATATGTACTAACTTTAGGAGATATAACCAAAAACTATTTGTTGTGGAATTTTAACGACATTTTTGGATTGTAAAAATAATCTAGGAACTGGTAATCGAAAAGGGCGGCAAGCATGCTGGGAAATGTGTCAATCCGCCGCTGACGACTGCCCTTAACTTAATTAAGAAAATTAAAAAACATTAACTATTATTTTGTTACATAATAATTATGTATAAATCATACGTCCAAATCTGGTCAGTCATTTAAAAGTTATTGAGGAATTAGGAAACTAATATACACGAACACTTTAAACATCCTTTTTTTCCTCCTTTTTGAGCAGTCGTGAACCCTTTCAGTCGGGTTCATATGTGTGTTGTGTTGTGTAACACACATGAACCCTTTAAGAGTTGTGTTACACGACTTTGAACTTTTTAAACGCAAACGCTTTTTAAATTTATTTCTTAAACGCTTTCAGGATTTATATTTGTGCATGTATATTTTGTGAATTTCTTTAAAATATATAACTTTTTAATAGCTGAACAGATTTTGGATGTATATAGTTCGTAGATCCACCCATCACCAAAAAAAAAATTAGCTGCTCCATTTTCAAACGTGGAAAAAATATTTTACAGGCCGTCAGTCGGGTTTTTTTTTTAATTAGTATTATATATTGTACGTACAATGTTACCAGTTTAGTATATTTTTGTTGTAAATATTTTGATACTCTGTTTTTTTTATCGATCGCTTTGATGCTATAAATGTTTACATAAAATTTCATGGCTGCCATATGCGACGGGAATCTGCAGCTGTTGAAGCAGACATTCTACCAATCACATGCTGAAGAGCGTGGGTTCAAACCCCAATAATAAGCTTGAGCTGCCGGTGAAGGAAAACATCGTGAGTAATTTATAGTACACGATTGGCTAGCTACCACACTCAAGGTCAAGATAATCTGTCGCCAAGCGCCTAACGGTGTGCTCCGGCAGCCTTCAGAGCCAGTTCCATTCCAGGTAAGACGTGTGACTTAACATCAGATGAGCCGTGGTCAAACAGCTAGCCTCTCTCTCCCAAGACACATCACTCAGCCCGATCTTTGGCTTTTTGCTTCCATCCACCGCCAGCTGTCTAAAATACATAATTATATTGTCACTTCATCGAATCTCGGGGCGTCCTACACTACGTTCGCCAATTCGCGATCTCCATTTGAGAACACGTCTACCCCAGCGGTTATCGGTTCTGCGACAGATATGTCCAGCCCATTGCCGTTTCAGCTTGCTAACACGCTGAGCTATGTCTGTGACTTTAGTTCTCTGGCGAATTACTTCGTTCTCTTAGAGAAATTAATTTATTCAAGAATTTCATATAAAGCACTTTAAAGTTACCTTTACTGCCATTAACTTAGTTAAACGCTGAATAGTTTAATTAGTTTTAAGAGGCATGTTAATGATTTAAAAGTTTAAGAGATCTGTATAAAATATTGTTAGTTATTTTATATTTTTTCAGTTTATTAAATATTTGTAAAAAAATCTTTGTTTTATTGTGCATGCGACTACTTTTTGATAATTTTTAGTTAACGTTAAGTTAAAACTAAACTCTCACAAGTTATCTAGGTGTTAGAAAACCCATTCTTGTTGTCTGCAAGAAATCGCTCTGAGCGATAAGGCCGCCACCTAAGGCACGCGCTCATTTGATACTTTTGTACTTTATTTTTGGTGTGCACAAAAAAGAGTTTCTATCTATCTATCTATCAACTATCACATTTTTAGCTTTTGAATTTGTGAAAAAAATTAGCACATTTGATTGTAACTACATAATTTATTTTAATATTAATTGAAATCTATTCTTCATTTCATCCTTATTTAACTTAAACTATGTGTACATATTCAGACCTAAGCGTTATTCACTACCGCTCTGAGTAGCGGGAAATACGGGTAGTTATTACATTTCTATGCAGTTCCGCGGCTAGAGCGAAATTTGATGTACCGCGTAACGCGTCACGCGGTATTTTTGCTCATAAATACCTTTATCGAAATAAGTTCCGCAGCTGGGGCGGCAACGGTGCGGTGTGGGGGCAGCGGTACTATCCCTCCCCTCACCCCCGCGAGAGAGTTTGACGCTCAGTTGTTTGACGTCATCCCCGCGAGTGAGTTTGACGTATAGTCGTTACGTTTTTTTTCTTTTGTTTCGCCGTCGCATTTAGATGATTTGCCAGTGTCAAGTGTCAAGCCTAGTCAAAATCTAGTCTTGGTCAAGTACAGTCTATGTCAGTCAAGTCCAGTCATGCTTTAGTAAAGTAGTGACTTTACTATGAAGCTTCGATGGAGTTTTGGAAGCAAAACGAAGAGTCATGTTTTACCACATTATATCGTTTTCCCACACTAAAGCTTGTTATTCGGCAGTTTATGAATAAAACACCACCATTTTTATGCATAAATATTAGAAAAAACACTAGGTTTTGGAAAAAAATACAACGGGGCGACACGACTCTTTCCGCGTTCCCGCCAAAACTCCTCCCTTCGTTGTTTTTTTAACGAGAGGGTGTCAAATCTCTGCGTAAGCGACGTGTGTATTATATTACCCTGTCTACATTATATAACTGCCGTGCAAAAACTAGAAAGTTTCGTTACCCATAGCGATTGTGAAATCCGCTTTTTATTTATTTTAATTTACTCAGATCTGGGCGTTATTCTCTACCGTAGGCGGTATTTGACTGGCATGGACTGGACTTTCACTACTTACTTAAACTCATGAGACTAGAAACCATGAAAACACTTAACATTGGCAAATGCACGAAATGCGACGTCAAAATCAAAGAAGAAGAACCATCATGAAAAACGTCAGAATCTGTCGTATGGTTGTTATGACGTCATAACAATCATACCACAGATTAAATATGTGTATCAGTTGACGTCACATTTCAAATACAGAGACGTAGGCAGTGTACCTATTTTGTTGTAAAAATAAAATATTGGGTTATAAGGTTGCGTGTACAATTTTATTAATGGTTGACAAACTGGGTGTATCTGTGGTCAAACACCTGATGTTAAGTGATTGTGCGGTTGAAGATGGACAAGCACACTTAGTATGGAATAGAACTAGCTCTCAAGTAAGGCTGACGGAATACACTGTTAGATGTTTAGCGGCAGATTCTTAACTTGAAAAAAATCTCTACTTTATAAAACAAAGTCGCTACCCGCTGTCTGGACGCTTAGATCGTTCAAACCACGCAACGGATTTTAATGCGGTTTCCACCAATAGACAGAGTGATTCAAGAGGAAGGGGTGGGTCGCTAGTATCTACATAGTGCAAAACAAAGTAGCTTCCCGTCCGCGTCGTTTGTACGCTTAGATCTTTTAAATTACGCAACGGATTTTGTTGCAGTTTCATTAGACAGAGTGATTTAAGAGGAAGATTTATATGCATATTCACCACATTAGTAGGTATCTACATTGCATCCGTGCGAAGCCGGGGCGGTTCGCTAGTAGGTAATAAATAATAAAGTCTAGCATTTTGGTCACGCATAGACTCTCTTGACAATTTCCTTTTTGAAAAATGTCAACAGAAAATCTTAAGCAAATCCACGTACAAGTACTTCCCTGTACAATAAAATTATAATAAACAATTATTATCGCACCCGCGTACGTCATGTGCCATTATGACGTACGCGGAAGTAACTACCACATATTCTGCGATGACACAGCATGCGCGGTAGTTGGTTCGATTATTGCGAACCTTGTGTTCAAGGGTAAGGCCACTATATCAAGGCAGACCTTGTTCTGACCTCAAACGAGGACAAACCTTGGAAGCGAGGACGCGTCCTTAGTCGCCGAGGCCGTGTCCTCAGTCGACGAGGTCGCGTCTCCGCGAATTTTTGCGAAAATCCTCGAAACTTTGAACGCATTTTTCAGTCCGTTGGTAATGCATATTGTATGGATTTTGCAATACTTTTTCCAAGTGCCCTTGCAAAATGACCTTGAGTCAAGGGTGTTACACTTTGTCATAAAAATTATTCAGTTATGGCAATAATTTTTGCACGGAAATATTTTCCAATAGGAAGATTTTTTATGGATTTTTAAATACAAATAATTTTAATAATAATTCTAGAGAGAATAATAAAATAGACAAACGATAAAAAGATACAATTAAAATTGTTTATTATTCAGTGGTAATAATTAATTTTCCTGATATTAAATAAAATCTAATCCAATAAATTTAGGCACATAGCAATACATAATTATTACGTTTTTAAATTAACTCTCGTACAGCGCCATCTTCCAGAGTTTTTGGAAACTTAATCGCCGTACAGAAAATAATGATTCGACTCCAATCCGTCTTTCAATCTAGGGTTTAGCAAGTAGTTTCAAATAATTGAACTAGATGGCACTGACATCAATAATGTAACAATATTTACTTTAGAACTATGTATTCTTCTAAATCTAAAATATTAAAAAAAGAATGACAAATTAAATACCAATAATATTATATTTAATTTCGAATGTAAAAAAATATTGTTATCTTAATTTCCGGGTAGGATTAACCTGGTGCTTCGGATTTTAACTAGGTAGGTATGTACTAGCCTAGGTACCTACTCACAAAATATTTTTTTATTTCAAGACTAAACCAATTACAAATACATAGACAGAAAAGCATAATAAATATACCATTATGTTTATTTATAATACATTAAAAGACTTCATAGAAATAACAGTATCTGTTCGTGATAATGTTATCAACAGTCTAGATCGTCTAAGAATTAGTGATGCGAAACAATGCGTAGTTTAGTGCTATCGATAGTTAACACTCAATCACGCGTTTTTTCGTGTATTTTTATTTTGTATTATATTATTATATTCGTTATATGACGTCTATAGCTATTTACATAAAGTTAATTAAGTGCTAAGTATTAAGACATTAAATAATGTGTACTTATCTATTTTTGCATATTTGTGCTATGGAAGTACCTAACCAGAGAAGATGCGTTTGTGATGTAAATACAAATTCATGTTATTTAACTGTATTGACTTAATAATGTTGTATATTTCAAAACAATCAATTTAAATGTCAATTTATGCGCGAAAATGAAACTGGCAACATTGTGAACTTGTGTCACCAAGATGCAGGCTTCGCTAAGTTAAGGGCCCGATATATCACGCTGTATAAATTGTTTAATAATTTCGTATTCTTGTGTTAAAATGTGTCTATTGAATAAATATTGTCTTATCTTATCATAATACATATTTTATAACAATAACAAACAATGATAAAGAACGTCTACCAATACAGACATATTTCACAGTAATTGTATTATTTAGCATGCCAATAATTATTACACATATTTTGAGAACACAAAATGTCAATTGTCTTACTGCGTTAATTAGCGTTTACATTTAAATATACTTTAATTTTCTGTACGATAGCACTCCCAAGTATTCATTTAACAAATAACATCAGGTCATTAAAAATTACCAAGAAACATACAAATAAATGACTGTACAGTGTACGCTACACTTTTATTGCCCGCAAGTCCCAAACTTGGAGTGTAAATCCAGCACTTGACCCGTACCTACCTTCGGCGGGCTTGGCGTGAATTCCAGCTTATGCTTGAAATATAAAGCCCTATTTAATTTTCCTGCACCATTAACCACCACTGGCATTAACAACTAACGGTAGGTAGGTAATTTTGTCAACATTTACCTGTACCTACAAATAAAATGAATCACAATCTTGAAGTCCGCTACTAGTTGCAATATATTCGTAGGTATTCCTTATACATTTTCCTTGTCAAGAACTGCTGTGAAAGTTAGGTAAGGCTGTACACAGTTTATGTAATATATATAAACCATAAGAAAATCTGCCATAGTACCATATTGGATTCATAGAACCTCAAAGTTCTGCGTATCGTTGCAATGGTCATGCACAGGCGTTTTTTCTAATCATCAGGAGATCGTCTTGTTCGCCTCATTATATTAACATAAAAAACAAAGTATTATTTACTGGAGCAAAATTTTTTATACTGATAAATAATGTGTTATTTTCAATTCTTGTTAAATTCAGACACGGATCACAACTAAATCATCACGATTTTAGAAAAAAAAAGTTTACCGTTTTATCTCATTCTTGCACTGTTATAATCATCATCATGATGTATGCTCAACTGATTGTATGATTGTAGCTTCTGTAGCAACAAAACCTCTGAAAAGCCAACGTGACTTGGCTCAGATCGACATTGTACAAACAGGATTTACCAAGGATTTCAGAACTTTGAAAAGTAATCTATTAATAAATATCTATTAATTTTGTCACCTACTTACTTAACTGCAACTACTTACTACTACTACTATTTAGTACTGCTTACTTAACTTAAAAATGCGATACCTGACCTATTTGTCACCTTCACTTGTATACTAATTATGGCATATAAAATCAATAAACCAAAAAAAGTTCATTATACCATGAGGGTAGAACATTTTTATCACATGAAATTATCCAGGCTACAAGTTTCTGCATTTGCTTTAAATTATAACTAACTAAATATATACATTTGTTGTGTAGTGTACAAGTAAGCGGTGAAACAACAGACGTGATAGCAACTTTGTGTTATACTATTTAGATATTAGTGGCGCACATGCCAAGGTTTCGAAAGTTTCGAGACTGGATTGTAAACAATAAACAATATTTACTCGATAGAAATAGCCTGGATGTCTTCAAATCTCGATTGAGTCGGTTTATTCCGCATCTTCAATTAACACGGTGGTTAAACTAAAGCCTAATTCAATATAAAAACAAAAAAAAACTGTAATAGACGTATTTATGTATAAGAATTACATTTTTAATTAAGTTTCTCATCGACTAACTATGTTTAAACGGTTGATATGTTTTATTTGTATATTCTATACTAATATAAAGGGGAAAGATTTGATTGTTTGTATTGAATAGGCTCTGAACTTCTGGACCGATTTCAAAAATTCTTTGGGAATTCTTTCACCGTTGGGAAGCTACACTATAGCCCCGGGTGACATAGGATACTTTTCCCTCCCTGTCTTCCCATGGGAACGGAAACTACGCGGGTAAAACCGCGAGGCGTCCGCAAGTTTTCAATATTTTGACATTCTAAATCATGTATTTGGAACGATACGAGTATTACGGAATTTGGGTTGTAATTTTGGTGTTTTTCATAAAGTACTGTACCGATTCTATTGAGTATACGTACAAATACAATGGAATTTGCAAAACTTTCTAATAAAAATTGAGGTAACGCTTGCTTTTTATTGAAAAAATCAAGCCTTATCTATTTAACAGTATCCAACAGTAATCTCGAGTTCAACATTTCAACGTTAAAATATTTGACAACGTTATATGTTATATCACTTGGGTTGGATTGCATAAAGCGGATCGTATGCTCACCAGCAAGAGTTTTAAAATCCAGAGTTAACAGATTTTTTTTAGGTAAGCGTGCTCAATCTTAGACCGTATTCTGCTTAACATCAGGCAGGACGTGGTCAAACGCAAACATATTTTAAATTAAACAAAAACTTAAAATCGACTGCATGACAACTGCAGTGTCTCATCACTAGACAACAGTACTGTCAGACTGTCACGTTTTACGTCAGTATTACTCCATTTACCGGGTAGCGCGCGCGCATCTTGAATAATTATTATTGAAATCAAATTGAAACTTTAATACGTTCTGTGATATGTATTAGTGGAAAAACATGAAGAATTTTTGGATTGTCGCCTTGTTCGTAGCTTCGTGCGGAATCTATGCTAATGGTATGTTGATTTCATTATGTTTTTTACGTAATTTTTTTGAGTATCTAGTCTGTAAGTTTTGTTGTTGTTTCACCCTGGTAGGTACCTACATGTATTTGTTTACCACTAGTTTGCCATTTTTAGGGTTCCGTACCCAAAGGGCAAAAACGGGACCCTATTACTGAGACTTCGCTGTCCGTCCGTCCGTCTGTCTGTCACCAGGCTGTATCTCAAGAACGGTGATAGCTAGACAGTTGAAATTTTCACAGATGATGTATTTCTATTGCCGCTATAACAACAAATACTAAAAATAAAATAAATATTTGCGGGGGGCTCCCATACAACGGTCCCCTTCGTGCGGAACGGACGGAACCCTTCGTGCGCGAGTCCCATTCGCACTTGGCCGGTTTTTTACCAACTGCGTTGTAAACTTGCAAAATAGATCAGCATATTTATTGGGAAACGAATGTCGTCTTTTGCGTCTCATTGTGACTCATTTTTAATAAAAAACATTGGCTGATAGTTGATATTCGAATCTTATCTTAAGTGAATTATATGGCTAAATAATAAGTAGGTACGTACTAGCCTAACACTGCAGACTTTTTACGTACTGATGCAATCATTTTAGCTAAAGTGAACAATGAGCTTGAACTGCCGGTGAAGGAAAACATCGTGGAAAACCATAGCATGGTGGTAGCGTACTTTCTAGTACTCGGCTGGCTAGCTACCACCCTCAAGTTGAAAATCTGCCGCCAAGCATCTAACGGTGTGTTCCGGCAGCCTCACTTGAGAGCCATTCCAGGTTAGGTGTGCTTTACCATCTTCGACCACACCGTCGTTTAACATCAGGTGGCTGTGTAAACACATAGCCTGTCAGCGATAAAAAAAATGTAAGTTTACAAAAACCGCCAAATAACGAGGCACCGGAATTAAATTGTTCAATGAACTGAATTATTAATGACTGGAATAATTATTTAAGTTAGTTTCTGAACCAAAGTTAAATTAAGCATCCCATTAATCAGTAGACACAAATGTACCAGTGAATAAAAACTGAACAAAATTAAGTAGGTAGGTACCTACTTGGTGGTAGATCTCCGAAACAGGAGGTCGTCTAGGTAGGTACCACCGCAGTACCAGTTATTCAGCCGCCAAGCAGTATGTGTAAACATTACTGTGCTCCAGTTTGAAGGGTACTGCAGCGAAATTACAGGGCTGTTGAGACTAACCATCGAAAGTCTCAAAGTAATGAGCGCCAAAGCGGTGATGCCCTGAACTTTGTTTTGTTACTTAAAGTTCTGTGTATCGCTACAATGGTCATGGTCAGACGTTATCTCTTACCATCAGGGGAGCGTCTCGTGCGTCTCATTACTTTTTACATTAAAAAAAAGAAATAAAGAAAAAGATTTTATTCTGCAACTTAAAAACAAAAAAAAAACGAACAGAGTACTAGATATTTTGCCGGGAAATATTCAGTTTTTTTCGGTAGGCAGTTCTTAGTAGGTACTCCATGTTACTAATTCTTAGTGACTAGAAACGTGTATGTCGATTTGTTTTCCTTTTTTTCTACCGAGCGGAGACCTAGGTACGTTATTCTTCTCCTTTTTCTTGGCATTGCACTCTGTGCATTTTACCAGTTTCAATGTTTCTGTATTCCGTGTGCAATCAAATACAAATTAATACAAATCATTTATTAATGACCAGTAACACCTAGGTTACTGGTCATTTTTCTATCCATAAAGTTGTGATTGATGTTGTTATTTTTAAATAAAAATATCAAATTCATAACATATGTCAAAACAATGAAAATAAAAATGTCAATGAAGTAATATGTCACACGTAAAATAATTATGTCAATATAATTAAATGTCAATAAAAACAAAAATATTATAATCTTCTATTTAATCTTCAGTATTCAGCTCCTTTATTTCGGTTTTTGAATTTTATATCTAACATCTATAGTTATAGTCAAAGTCCAGTCCGTGCCAGTCAAGCCCAGTCATGCCTTAGTGAAGTAGTGGCGACTTTACCATAAGCTTCGATGGAGTTTAGAAAGCCTACAGATCTCTAAAATTTCTAAGAGGAAACCCCACGAAAAGTCATGTTTCACCACATTGTATCACTTTCCCACACTCGCGCTTGTAATTCGACACTTTATGAAAAAACACAAGCTTTGGAAAAAAATACAATATTAGGCGTATTATGTAGGTAGGTACATAGATAAAGTGACACTTACGGAAAAACAGACGATCATTGTGGGATTGTCACCGCGGCTGATGAAGCTGTGGGCGGTTGTTATTCAATTTACACAAATGTTCTAAACAAATGCACTAAAGTTCTAAACTACGCAGAAGCCAAAAGGTTTCACCTGCGTTTTCTGCGATAAAAATTAGTCTGTGTTGATTATTTGCACGCCTAGCGCCTGTCCAAAAAAATATTGCAATGTTTTCAGTGTTCATGTACATAAGAGGACTAGAAAGTACCCTACCACCATGCTATGGTTTCCTTCATGGGCAGCTCAAGTTCATTGTTGGCTTTCGGCATGTGAACCGACCGCGCTAACCACTGAGCTATAATCACTATACAAAGACGGCAGTATTGTTCCAATTTTGAAGGCAGTCGTGTTTTTAATTATTTCAGTTAAATAGCGTACAGTTATCTTAGAATAACACTAGGATATAATAAGCTACCTCCATTTCAAAATGCATCTAGATCCGTTGAGCCGTTACAACGAGAAGAAGTTACAAACGTACAGACAAACTTTTGCCTTATAATGTTACAAAAGTATGACGCGGAAGTGCGTTACGAAGTAAATTTATATAAATTTACAAATAGGTACTGTAAGTATTTTATTGATAACACCAAAATTTAAGGTGTTCTTTCCATTAATATATTAGGCATTTAAAAAGAACATTAAACATTACAAAATCATAGCACACGTCAATAAAATGACATGTCAATATAATAATAAATTATGTCAAATATGAATCAATGATAATTAATAAAAATATAATTACTGACTGGTCATTTAATAATCTTTTATTGTCATAAAAAAAAGAAAGAAGCCAAGATCTTAGCTATTATGTTATGATACATGTATATACAATTGGTATCATTGGTAGTATATCTGCCTTAAGAGCTGTAGGGCGTGGGTTCGATTCCCACTCAGGGCATACATTTTGTGAATAAACAAATGTTTGTTCTGTGTCTGCGTGTTCTGTATGTATTATAAGTATGTATTTACAAAAAAAAGTATTTATGTATTCTATCAGTTATCTGACTCCCATAGTACAAGCTTTGCTTAGTTTGGGGTCAGATGGCGCTGTGTGTATAGTCCCACGATATTTATTTATTTAATTATACATATATGTATATTATATGCAGTACTCAAAACAGTGATAGTTTACTTAATACTTTGAATTTTAACACTAATTTAAAAAAAAATACATATTTTTTTGCAAGCGTTAGACTACCGATGGCTTTCTGATAGACATGGATTCTATTGTGAAACCGTACAAAATATTCTAAATAGAAATCACCTTAGGTACTACACGGATACCGCTCGCAAATTAAATAGTTTACCGTATCAGCTATACCTACTTCAATAAATAAGTAAGCATATTAATGCGCAATTTATATTTATGTTTATACTTACTATCACACCGATGACCAGTTAACTGTCGGTGAACTCAATCCCATTATAATTAATAACACTAATAATATAACTGTAAACGTTTATCTGTTTGTAGGTAGACGCCTACTTATTATATTTGAAACTGCATTTTTCATTCATTACTTCATTTTTACAACGGATTAGCAAGTTGAAGTGGCAGTGGGCAGGGCAGATAACACACAGAACTGATGGCCGATGACGCTGCAAAGTTCTGGAGTGGAGACCACGGATCGGCAAGCGCAGCGCAGGACGTCGGTCTCAGCTACCTCCATACCAAATTTCATGCAAATCCGTTGAGTAGTTTTTGCGTGAAAGAGTAACAAACATCCATCCATCCATCCAAACATTCACATTTATAAGATTAATGGGATTGTGACCAGAATGTCCTACTAATTTTTAATAGGTATCATAATTTGAATTAAGATATTTTGTCAAAATAAAATAAATACCATGGGATAACCCGAACAACACTTGTTATCAGCAGCATCATCTCAATAAAATATTTTTTTCATAGTTGGCTAGGTGTTTAACCACAGCTCACCTGATGTTAAGTGACGGTGTGGTCGAAGATGGTAAAGCACACCTAGCCTGGAACAGAACTGTCTCTCAAGTGAGGCTGCCGGAACACACCGTTAGATGCTTGGCGGCAGATTTTCAACTTGAGGGTGGTAGCTAGCCAGCCGAGTACTAGAAAGTACCCTACCACCATGCTATGGTTTCCTCACGATGGTTTCCTTCACCGGCAGCTCAAGCTGTTGGGGTTTGAACCCACGCCCTTCGGCATGCGAACCTACCACGCTAACCACTGAGCTATCATCGCTACAAAATGTCGTACATTGCCACCGCGCTATGGTTTCCTCACAATGTTTTCCAAGCTTACTGTTGGAATTCGAAACCACGCCGCTCGGCGTGCGGTCTGACCGCGCCAACCACTGAGCTATCATTGTAACAATTTTTAATAATATACCTTTAGTTATCGTAACAAAATAAAGATGCCATTCATTGGTCGATATAATCAGAGCTATGTGTAGTTTATAGAATGCCGATAACAAGACTCGCTTCCTTTGTGTCCTTATCAGGGAAATTCTTTAGAAAACACATGAGTAATATTGTTATTTCTTCGTTTTCACTGTAGGTTAATGCAAATTTTGTAAAAAAAAATTGTCATTACTTTATAGAAATATAGAGAACAAGCGGACGCCTCACGAGTGCACCCGCGTAGTTCCTTTTCCCCTCAGAATACAGATATAAAAAGTACTCTTATGTCACCCGGGGATAGTGTAGTTTCCCAACGGGAAAAGAATTTTTGAAATCGGTCCAGTATAGTTTTTGAGTTTATTCGACAAAACTACAAATCTTTCCTCTTTATAATATTAGTATAGATGGTAAAAGATAACGCTTGAATAATCATTTTTCTATGTGAGAGAAATGAGTATTATAAAGAGGAAATATTTAATTGATTATTTGTTTGTAATGAATAGGCTTGGCTTCACTTGGTGGTAGATCTCCTTAGCAGGAGGTCGTCTAGGTAGGTACCACCGCAGTACCTGTTATTCTGCCGCTAAGCAGTAGTGTGTAAGCATTACTGTGTTCCGGTTTGAAGGGTACTGCAGCTAACGAAATTACTGGGCTGTTGAGACTAACTCTATCAAAAGTCTCAAAGTAATGAGCGCCAAAGCAGTGATGCCCTGGATTTTGTTTTGTTACTTAAAGTTCTTTGTATCGCTGCGATGGTCATAGACAGGCGTTATCTCTTACCATCAGGAGAGCGTCTCGTTCGTCTCATTACTTTTTATTAAAAAAAAGGCTCCTAAACTACTGGACGGATTTCAAGAATACTTTCACCGTTGGGAAGCTACATAATCCCCGGGTGACATAGATATTTTTTATCTATATATTCCCACGAGAACGGGAACTACGCGGGTGAAACCGCGAGGCGTCCGCTTGTCTAAAAAAATCAGGCGCGTTCTTGATTTTACCTATTGTATGAATTGTTATTTATTTTATTCTTGGACTGTAAATTCCTTGGTGCGACATTTTCATAAAAATTCTGAGATAAATATACAACCTTGACTCTCGAGTAATAGAGTCGTAAATACTGTAATAGTCTACTGTGTAAACATTTCGGTGCATGTGTATAAATAAACACGCGCCTATGGCGATGTTTTTGTAAAGAAATCGGATAGTTGAATTTTTCAATATTGTGTGTTTAAAATCAAATTTAAAAAAAGAAGAAGTTCTCAATTCAGGTATTTTCTTAAGTTTGTTACCTCCGAATTCTGTCATTTATCAACCAAATCAAACATTTTTTTTAGTTTCGGTTTGGTCCCATAGAAGTTTTATAAAAATCGGTTTAATAGTTTGATTTTAAACCAAAATAGCTGGCAATAACTTGCAAAATAACTTTAAATATGCAATGTTGACAGCCCCGTTGGCTCATATATCTCAGTATATCTGCCTTAAGAGCTGTAGGGCGTGGGTTCGATTTCCACTCAGGGCGAACATTTTGTGAATAAACAAATGTTTGTTCTGTATCTGGGTGTTCAGTATGTACAGTATGTATGTATTTACAACAAAAAAAGTAGTAAAAAGTATTTATGTATTCTATCAGTTATCTGACTTCCATCACACAAGCTTATTTTGCTTAGTTTGGGGCCAGATGGCGCTGTGTGTATTGTCCTACGATATTTATTTATTTATTTAATAATTTATTTCAGTTATGTAAAGGAAATTGCGTATTTTACTTTCTTATGACTTTTCAGTTGTTTTCTGTCACTGGAATAGTCCCAATGAACTACATGTCCTCCGGCTTCATCATCAGATGAGTAAGAAGCCGGAGCGTAGGCACCGGAACTTTGTAATATCAATGTAACCTTGACGGGTTTTGGGATTAAAGAAAATCCATTTTTTGTGTAAAAAAATATTTTTTGATGAAAAGTTATGTGACCAAAAAGGCCATGAGCCATGCCCATCTAGGCCGTGCACCCATGGGCACCGCTGCACGAGACCCAGAATTTAGAGTAATAAAACACGGGGATCTCTGCGTTAGCGCTAATTTTTGTAAAACCTTGTAATTTCGCTAATCACAAAAGTAGTTTGAAAAGGTCTACCTTAGTACCCTAGAAGTCAGAAAAGGGAGCATCGATGCAAAGTTGCTTGTCCGTCGGTTTTCTACCGGATACATTTTGGGGAGTGCGCTACAGATCTGCATGGCCTAATTCCACCCTTCCCGTTTTATGGACAGCCAGGAGCGTTCGTTCGTTCTTAAGAGCGACACTCGATTCCACCTTCATCGTACGAACCGCAAAACAATCGGGGAACACCCCCGAGGATCAAGTGGATGTTCCCCGAGAGAAGAGTCGCGATTGTATCGGTTTCTTCTAGGCAAGCTTGCTCGACTATCCCACTAAAATTAGAAATGTGAAAATTTGGATGGAAGTTTGTTACTCTTTATTGTTTTTTTATTGTTTATTTTATCTTGTATGTATGTATTGTTAGTTATGTTGAAATGTGTTTTATGTCTCAAATAAAGTGTTGTCTATTGTCGATTGTCTTTCACGCAAAAATTACAAAACGGATTTGAATGAAATTTTGGTATTGGTATTTTATCCTGAAAATATGTAGCGGGTAACACCGCGGGGCGCGGCTAGTTTGTAATAAAAAGGCGTAACAAGACTTCTCTGTTAATTACAAATACCTAAATAGGTTTGTCGGTTAGCCAGTTGGTACACAATGTCTTTGTTGAATTAGTTATCATTAGTAATGAGTAACCGTTTCCCGGGAATATTAAAACCGCACCGTTTATATCGAACGAGACTCTTGTTAGCTCGTTTGGTAGAATATATTCAAGGGCGTAGGTTCAATTCCCACCGAAACAAACATTTATGCGATGATAGATGTTTGTTCTGTGTCTTGGTGATTTGTTTGTATTATAAGTAGGTACACGTGATGTATTTGCAAAAAAAAGTACATATAAGTATTCTAGCCTTTATCTAGTTCCCATAGTACATTTAGCAATATTGGCGTCTTCAAATCTAGAGTGAATAGGTTTCTTCTAGGTAAGCGTGCTCCATCTTCGACCACACTACTGCTAAACATCAGGCAGAGTGTGGTCAAATGCGAACCTATTTTTAATTTAAAAAAAACCATAACTAGTATAATATAGCTTGGCTTAGTTTGAGGCTAGATCGCGCTGTGTGTTAGGTATGTTCTATGATATTTCTTATTGTTATTAAACATTATTGATAACGATTTGCGGTTTAATATTTTGTTAACAACACGTCTTAACAACATAAATAGGTCTTAACTATATAAATAGGATATAATATATAATTTTAACAATAGGATATTTTCTTTGTGAAAATCAAACTGAAAACTTGTAAAAACATGCACAATAATGATAACAGGTGTCGTCACGTGCAATAAGAAATCTGTCAAAAACACTGTTGAAGTTAAGCTGTGTATGGGGGCTACCCAGAACCAAAAGACTCGCCTAGTGATCTAAAAGACCAAAAAGTTTGGAAAGTTCTGGTCTTGACATTGTTCTAAAAGTAATTTATTAAATTCATTTTTCCAACCACGATATCAAACGGCAAGTTTATTAATAGCATTGTAGTAGATTAGGAGATATGAGAGAATAAATGATACTTATACATTAAGTGCTGAAAACTTTAACCCTTTTTTTTGTATGGCTATAAAATATAAAAGTAGAGTCTAGAATTATCTACAAACATATATGTATATTCTCTAGAATTGCGACCAAAGATGATCACAATCTTTTATACATTTTAGATGCCTCTATAAGCTTACATAACTTTGTATGTGTTTTAGCATTATTTTTCTTTGTTACAGCACAATTTGATGATGAATATGACAACTATTTCAATTATGATGATCTCGAGGACTTAGAAAAAGTAATAGATGAAGAAATCAATGAAAGTGTGAACAAAAAGACTGACACTGAAAATGATTTAAAAGTTCTAGAAGAAATTCAGCAGTTTAGAGAGGCTGATGGTGATAAACTTGATGCGTTAGAGGATCTTAAAGACACTGTTGACAATATAGATGATTACCAATTCGAAGATAATAGAGATAAGTTCAAGGAAGAGGGGAATGACGAGAAAAAAGACCTTCCTGCAGACAACGATGGCAGTTTCTCTAATTCAATGGAAGAAGCACTAGCGAACAACCTTGAAAATAGACCAGAACCCGATGATCCAAATGCACCAAGTCGCAACGAAGATTATGCTTTGCTCTGGGGCGATGATAGTATTGCACCATTACCGTTGCCTGCAATCACAGAGGAAGACGAAAAAAAAGCTGTCATTGAAGAAACAAAATCAATTTTAGCGGATCAAGATGCTTTTGAAGAAGATATAAAGAATGCGATAGAGAAAAACGATGCGAATCCTGTGGAACAACTAAACATCAAAGAAATCGTAGAAGAAACTAAACAATTACTAGCAGAAAGTGATGATTCATTTAATAATGATGCTGAAAAAGATGTCGAAACTGCTAATGCTGATAAAAAAGAAAATACTGATCAAGATACCTCTGAAAACAAAGTGGGGCAAGAAGAAAAAGAAGAAAACGAAGAAGAAGATACAGTAAACAAAGTTTATGAAGACTTGAACGCAGACTTAGACAAACTTTTTGCTACATTTGATAAACTTAAAAACGATGTGTCTGAGACTAATGATGATGAAAATATCGATAAAGCTTTGGAAGACGCTGATAAGTTTTTCGACGACCTTGACAATAACAACATGGAAGGTTCCGAAGAATTAGCAGAAAATTTGAAATATGATGATGTAGATTTAGATAAACTTATTGAAAATATTCTTAGCGAAGATGACATGAAGGCGGAAGACTCGGCTGCTGAAGTTCTTGAG
This sequence comes from Biston betularia, assembly GCA_905404145.2. Lineage (NCBI taxonomy): Eukaryota > Metazoa > Arthropoda > Insecta > Lepidoptera > Geometridae > Biston > Biston betularia. Next base: position 9,411,464 of record FR989887.1, on the reverse strand, counting down.
CCACTAGTCAACGATGCACTAAATGAACCAAACCCAGACGATGCCATTGAGAAAGATGTCGAATCTTTAGACCCAGAAGTTAAACCTGTACTTTATCTGAATGATGCTTTACTCGACGAACCAAAAGAAAATGCGGAAACTTTAGAAAATTCCGATGAAAATAATGCAAATGAAGACGCAAAAGACGCATCAATTGAAGAACAAACTGTGAAAACAGTTCTCGTAGATGAGTTAAATAGTTCTGAACTGAAAGATCTTGTTTCCCAATTCACGATGCTTCACAAAGAAGATTTAGACGTGCATTCTGAAAATTTTAATAAAAACGTAGCTCCTGTGCATATAACCTTAAAACTAGACGAACCTACTGTAATCACATCGCCTAACTTCCCCAGTGCTTATCCGACCAACAACATTGTGGATTGGATTTTAGAAGGCCCCGGTGAAGGTATAGAGATGAATATTACAGAATTCGCTGTCAACGGAGCACTCGGAGATTATTTGCTTGTCAAACCAGGTATGTTACTTTTGTATCATTTGTCCGTGTTAAAATATCCTAGAACACAGATAAACAACATCTTTGCTAGCATATTTCACTCAAATCATACAATCAAATTACTATGCGACTTCCGACTTATTTTTCTTTTATAAAAAATAACATATTGTGTTTTTTATCATTAGAAGGATAACAAACATTTATATATTATATTCCATTACTAGATATTATGATTATGACACGGTATTGATTTTGATAATGCATATGCTACAACTGGGATTTTTGATTCAAACGAACGCCATTGATGCCTAGTTCTAAATAAAAGTTTTATAGAACGTTTTTTGTAACACAGGTAATATGGCGACGATTATGGCGATTTATAGGTAGCATGAAAGGAAATAGACATATTGACTATTATGTCTATTTCCTTTTATCCTACCTATAAACCCTCTGTGTCCTTGTCATACTATCGCGCATCTACGCACTAATTGCGGAAATGCAAGCCAGTTTCAAACGTCGTTACTGACCGCTTACCGGCGATCCTCCGAGGTGTTGAATCATTATTGGACAAACCGAGATCTGTGATCTATTTTTGTTATGGTTTTCAGGCTAGGTGTTCGACCACAGCTCACCTGATGTTAAGTGACGGTGTGGTCGAAGATGGTAAAGCACACATAGCCTGGAATGGAACTGGCTCTCTAGTGAGGCTGCGGGGACACACCGTTAGATGCTTGGCGGCAGATTTTCAACTTAAGGGGTGAATTTTCAGCTAGCCAGCCGAGTACCAGAAAGTACCCTACCACCATGTTATGTTTTCCTTCACCGGCAGCTCAAGCTCATTGTTGGGATTGAAGGCTGGCGGAACACACCGTTAGATGCTTGGCGGCAGAGTTTCAACTTGAGGGTGGTAGCTAGCTAGCCGAGTACTAGAGAGTACCCTACCTAGTATTGGTAACATATCTTTGTTAGTATCCTGACAATCAGCCAACTCGTCCTTTCCTTTAGGTGGTATCGACGACTCCGGTTACGAAGGCTTCCTATTCACGTACCGGCTGACCTCCGAGCGGCGGTACCGGTTCACGGACGTGGACCGCCTGTTCATGCGCTTCGAGAGCAAGCCCGGCATGATGTTCTTCCGAGGATTCTCTATCAGCGCTAAAATGATCGGTAAGTACTAGTTTCAATAAAAAATCTATTTTTTGCACAACTGCCCCAAAAAAGGAGTTCAATTTTTTTTTTTTCGACATTACACACAGCGCCATCTGACCCCAAACTAAGCACAGCTTGTGTGATGGAAGTCAAATAACTGATAGAATACATATATACTATTTTTTTTTGTAAATGCATACTTATAATACATACAGAACACCCAGACACAGAACAAACATTTGTTGATACATAAAATGTTTGTCCTGAGCGGGAATCGAACCCACGCCCCTCAGCTCTTAAAGCAGATATGCTACCAATGAGCCAACAAGGCTGTCAAAATTAATGTTATCAGGATTCTAGTATGTATGTGTATTACTTCATTCCATCATAACTTTTAAATGCTTGAACAGCTTCAGATGCATGTGGTGTTGTTGCAATGCCCTGGACTTTGTTTGTTACTGAAAGTTCTGTGTATCGCTGTAATGACCATGTGTCTATGATCATTGCAGCGATACACAGAACTTTGAGTAACAAAACAAAGTCTAGGGCAGTCTTTTCCAGACTTTGTTCTGTCATGACCCGGTAATTTTAATACTGCCACTTCGTGACCCACTCAAAAGTTGGTAAGATTGAGTCTATATATTTTGGTATCGGCAATTTAGTGCGAAATCGTTTACGATGCGTCGATTGATACGTATTATTGCAATGCTGCGACCCGGTATTTTATTTTAATGGCCCGGTACCGGGTCGCGCCCCACCAAATGAGAAACGCTGGTCTAGGGCATCGCTGGCTTTAGCTTTTTCGCTTTACAAGGTTTGAAAAATAACATGTTTTGGTTTTACATCGATTTGAATTACAGTTAATATGAAAATCATGGTAAAATGTATGTTTTGTAGTGCAGCTTCCTCTAAATAAAATGCTTTTTGAAGGTGTTACATAAAAAAACGTTTGCATAACCTAGCTTTTCGTTTCAGCCCCCTTACCGTCAGAACCGGAGCCGATACCAGAACCAGAAGCAGTGGTGACTCCACCCCACTCGACCGCGACGGTGACCCTCGCCATGACCGTGCCTGACTTCGAGAAGGTCGAGGATTACTTCCGCCAGGTCATCGCTGATATGGCTACAGAGTACATCACGGACTACGACGTCGAGCCTGGACTCAACACTACGTAAGTTGAATTATTTTAACAACCTCAATTGTCATTCATAACTATAACTTTATCAATAAAGCCAATACTAGCTAATGGCTTGATAATATAATTAAATAGCAGCACCTTAGCAGGAGGTCGCCTAGGTAGGTACCACCGCAGTACCAGATATTCTGCCGCCAAGCAGTAGTGTGTAAGCATTACTGTGTTCCGGTTTGAAGGGCTGCAGCTAGCGATATTACTGGGCTGTTGAGACTAACCATCGAAAGTCTCAAAGTAATGAGCGCCAAAGCAGCGATGCCCGGGCTTTGTTTTGCTACTCAAAGTTCTGTGTATCGCTGCAATGGTCATGGACATCGGGAGAGCGTCTCATCAATTGATGCAGTTTTCATAAGTCGATTCCTATTTTTCCTCCATTGTTGTTGCAGGGCGAACGCCGGTTGAATCAATTCGGTTTCATTATATTCATGCATTATGTAGTTGTTGACGTCTTTCAGATATGTTATTATGTTTCCTTCGTGGTATTGTTTGTTCCCGTGTAATACATTCATGAACTCGGCTCGGGAATAATTATAGCACATCGACTATGTATTTATAAAAATGAGGTTAACTTTAACATACTGTACAGTGACACTGTTGGTACTTGGTACTGTTGGTATTTGGTAATTTTTCTTTCTAAAATTACCTCAAGAAATCTATTAAATGTGAAAAAAAATTATCAAATCCGACTGGTAGTCCCAGAGATTAGCGCATTCAAACTTTACTGCTTCATTATATCATATATATAGGTACTTACCTATATAATATATATAGAAGTGTAGATTAGTTTACAATGTTCCATGAATCATTTGGCCTTGTTAAGGAAACTGACATTATTTTAATACATTTAATTATAGACTCACGGTTTATTACTCCGAGCCTGTCAACCATAAAAAATGTTAAATCTGCTTCAAGAGCTGAAAGGCGTGGGTTCGATTCCCATCCGGGGCTTGTTCTATACAATTATATTTATAAGTAGCGGACGCCTCGTGGTTTCACCCGCGTAGTTCCCGTTCCCGTGGGAACAAAGGGATAAAAAGTAGCCTATGTCACCCGGGGATAGTGTAGCTTCCCAACGGTGGAAGAATTTTTGAAATCGCTCGCTCGCTGATACGTCTTTATCTGTCATTACTTGTATCACAAATATTTTTTTTTATGTGAAAAATAATGAGACGAACGATGCGCTCTCCTGATGGTAAGAGATAACGCCTGTCCATGACCATTGCAGCGATACACAGAACTTTAAGTAGCAAAACAAAGTCAAGGGCATCACAGCTTTGGCGCTCATTATATTGAGACTTTCGATGGTTAGTCTCAACAGCCCAGTAATTTCGCTAGCTGCAGTACCCTTCAAACCGGAACACAGTAATGTTTACACACTACTGCTTGGCGGTAGAATATCTGGTACTGCGGGGTACCTACCTAGACGACCTCCTGCTAAGGAAATCTACCACCAAGTGGCAAATAAGATTCGCAGGAAAAAAACGGAGCTAACTTTCAAGTTTCCGGGATTCAATGCGATCTATATCACGCGAGGCAGACCTCGCCCATCTTTTAGGAAAATTTACGCTATAGCGTAAATTTTACACCATTGCAGATATTTCTCGGCGCGGCGTGGCTGTGCGAATTATGTTTACGGTTCCGGTATGGGGTGATGCGGGATCGATACGGGGAATGAGAAATGGCTGTCTTAAAAATTAGATACAAGTAAATGAAATATATTTTTTTTTTTTTACGCCATCAAGCTGACGGGTTGCCTGATGTTAAGCAATCACCGTCGCCTATAGATATCTGCAATACCAGGGGTACTACAAATACGTTGCCGACCTTTTAAGATTCTATTAACATGCCTTTTGAAGAACCCAATGTTGTAACTCCGCGGGAATACGGAAGCAGGAACATCATTCCACAATTTGCTAAGTGTAGGCAAAAAAGATCGCGTGAATCGCACAGTATGCGATTTCCATGAATCAATTACACGTGGATGAGCTTTGATACGATGGCGGCGGCTAGTGCGGGGATGGAACCGGGACGCCGGCATAAGATCGAATAATTCTTCAGGACACTCCCCGTTGTACATGCGGTAGAATACGCACAGACCCGACGTCTCTACGCAAACTGACATCTGACTGAATATCGTAGGACATTACACACAGCGCCATCTAGCCCCAAACTAAGCAGAGCTTGTGTGATGGAAGTCAGATAACTGATAGAATACATAAATACTTTGTTTTTACTCTTTATTAGAATAAATCTTAAAAAAAAAAACAAACCAAAAGTATTAAAATATTATTTAATCCATCATTATAGCATAAAATATAATTTTATTTTGTAAATATTTCCGTTAACATGACTTAGAATTTTAGGTTTTTTTATTTCGTAATCAGTAATATTTATTGACTTTAAAGGCAAGTCACTTGTACGAAAAAAACCTTATAATTACACTTTAATGAATGAAGCTAGCAGCGTCCGTTCTCCATCGTTCAAGCTCACATTCTCAATTTCTTTGGGCACGTATTGCGATGCGATAACGCTTCCATTAAACGTCTTGTCAGTGTTGTCTATTGTCTTGTGGTGCAAGGCAATGTTGTAGGGGCAAGACCGCGTGGCAGATCCCCATTGCACTGGACCGACCAGATAAAGGCTGCACTGAACGGTCCTGTGACAGTGCACTAGAAAGGGAACAGTCATATGACTGAGTACACAAGAAAAGAGAAAGGGAACTGTCCTGTGACTTGAGTGCACAAGAAAGGGAACGGTTCTGTGACTGAGTGCACAAGAAAGGGAACGGTCATATGACTGAGTGCACAAGAAAAGGAACTGTCCTGTGACTTGAGTGCACAAGAAAAGGAACTGTCCTGTGACTTGAGTGCACAAGAAAGGGAACAGTCCTGTGACTTGAGTGCACAAGAATGGGAACTGTCCTGTGACTTGAGTGCACAAGAATGGGAACTGTCCTGTGACTTGAGTGCACAAGAAAGGCGTCCATATGCGAAGAATGGCGACGGCTTGTCAGGCCACCACCGGCACCGGAACAGACGACCAGCTGACCACGACCTCTCTGCCAAGAGTGCAAGCGACTGAGAAGGAGGATGTCCGAGGATTGGTCGAGGTCCTCCACAGGCTCGGATACTAAAGTAGACAGTGACGTCACATTATTCACAATAAACAATTATTTTCCATCGTAGTGCAAAACGCGCTATCTCGCTGATTAGATAGCAGATATTATCGACAAACATATTCAATTAGGTACATAATCTACGAACCACAAAGAAACTGACGCTAAATACTTTTGATAATTTTATTCCTATTTTTAGTCGGGGGCCGTTCTAGTATTAGGTAAGCATCATATGATAGCTCAGTGATTAGCGCTGTCGGTTCGTACGCCGAAGGGCGTGCGTTTAAACCCCAACAATGAGCTTGAGCTGTCGGTGAAGGAAAACATTGTGAGGAAACCATAGCATGGTGGTAGGGTACTTTCTAGTACTCGGCTGGCTAGCTAGCACCCTCAAGTTCAAAATCTGCCGCCAAGCATCTAACGGTGTGTTCCGGCAGCCTCACTTGAGAGCCAGTTCCATTCCAGGCTAGGTGTGCTATACCATCTTCGACCACACCGTCACTTAACATCAGGTGAGCTGTGGTCAAACACCTAGCCTGTTAACCATTAAAAAAAAAGGTTACAACTTTTTTTAATGTTACAGTAAAGAGCCGAACGAGACGCTCTCCTGATGGTAAGAGATAACGCCTGTCCATGTCCATTGCAGCGATACACAGAACTTTGTATAATAAAACAAATCATCAAATCATAATTCCAACACAATAAGACCTGACTTGGTGGTAGATTTCCTTAGCAGGAAGTCGTCTAGGTAGGTACCACCGCAGTACCAGATATTCTGCCGCCAAGCAGTAGTGTGTAAACATTACTGCATGTGTTCCGGTTTGAAGTGTACTGCAGCTAGCGAAATTACTGGGCTGTTGAGACTAACCATCGAAAGTCTCAATATAATGAGCGCCTAAGCAGTGATGCCCCGGACTTTGTTTTGCTACTCAAAGTTCTGTGTATCGCTGCAATGGTCATGGACATGCGTTATCTCTTACCATCAGGAGAGCGCATCGTTCGTCTCATTACTTTTACATTAAAAAAAACCTGTTTCCTTAGCCGTATTCTATTCTAACCCTATGCTTTGATTATCCTCTCGCGGCCGCTCCGCGTTATTTGCGTCTGACCCAGTTAACATGCATAACATCGCCTACAGGTACTCCGGTATCCATATCAATCGTTTCTATGAGAAAATGAAACATGAGATTATTACATGACATAAGTATATTTTATGCAGAACCCGCTCATTCTTGCGTTTGTACCGAATTCACAGAAATAACGTTTTGTGTTCTACATTTAAAAAAGGTTTTTCTGAGTGCAAAAGTCGTTTTTATCCGCTAGAGGATAAAGTGAATTTGAATTTGGAAAAATTCAAATTTACTATAGATATCGAGAAGCAAAAATACCCTTTCCGAGATGGGGGGATGAAAATAACTATTGTTTAAATCCCACTAATGTTATAAATGTAAAAGGTGGATATATGGATGTTTGTTACTCTTTTACGCAAAAACTACTGAACGGGTTTGGATGAAATTGGCAATGGAGGTAGCTGATACCCTGGATTAACACATAGGCTACTTTTTATCCCAAAAAATGTAGCGGGTAACACCGCGGGGCTCAGCTAGTTATTATTATTTGTTTCGATACACAGAATATTCTATTCTGTTTCAAATTTTTACATCAGTATTATGTAAATAACAAAACCGATTTGATATAAATTATATTCCTAGACAGATTATGTATTATATTCCTTTGTAGCGATGATAGCTCAGTGGATAGCGCGGTAGGTTCGCACGCCGAAGGGTGTGGGTTAGATTCTCACCAGAACATACATTTATGTGACCATAAATATTTGTTCTGTAGTATTTTATCAGCTAGATGGCGCTGTGTGAAATGTCTTACATTTTTTTTAATCTATACTATTAGGGAGATAAGAGGAAAGATTTGTTTTTTTGTTTGTTTGTATTGAATAGGCTCCGAAACTACTGGACCAAACCGTTGGGAAGCTACACTATCCCCGGGTGACATAGGCTCCTTTTCATCCCTGTATTCCCACGGGTAAGGGAATTACGCGGGTGAAGCCGCGAGGCGTCCGCTAGTAATAATTAAAAAGCATTGTCACAAAACGTGAACAACGAGCAAAGATAGGAAAACATGAACAACCTTTCGGATTTATAACATTAGTGACGACTGTTCTATGCCCCGTGTGCTATCGGACTATAACAGTACATTTGTGTTATATATGACGCAATTAATGCTCCAGTTCATTTATCGATATCTCCCGCCACCTTTGTCTCCGTGCAGTTGACTTGTATCGCCAGCTGCGTGTCCCGGCGTGGACACGCCATAATCAATTCTCGTACAAACAGACGTAGGAATACTACATCGGAATTATTAACGTTTTAAGAAGGAAGAGCGCATGCGCGCGTTTCTCCCATGCGCCGGTACAGCGAGCGCAGTGACCCACCTCGACACAAAATGAGAATTTTCGTCTCACATATGCGGCATTACTCAAATGTGTCGAAACTACGTCAGTTTCCATAGTAAAAAAAAAAACAAATAACAATAATTAAAAATACCAAAAAAAAAATATAAGTTTAATAAGTTACATTACTTGGTGGTAGATTTCCTTGGCAGGAGATCGTCTAGGTAAGTACCGACGCAGTACCAGTTATTCTGCCGCTAAGCAGTAGTGTGTAGACATTACTGTGTTCCGGTACTGCAGCTAGCGAAATTACTGGGCTGTTGAGACTACCCATCGAAAGTCTCTAAAGTAATGAGCGCCAAAGCAGCGATGCCCGGGCTTTGTTTTGTAACTCAAAGTTCTGTGTATCGCTGCAATGGTCATGAACATGCGTTATCTTTTACCATCTGGAGAGCGTCTCGTTCGTCTCATTACTTTTTACATAAAAAAAAAAGTTAATTTAAAAAGAACATCTCTAAAATAACTTTACAGTTCACACCATAAATGACATGTTGTCAGTATCAATACCATTTGTCAATAAAATATAATGTATGTCATTTTATTATGTTGACAGTATTTTTATATTGACAGTAGGCATTTTCATTTATGGCAGTTGTTCAAAAATATAGATAACTATAGCAATTAACTAACTATTAATTAACTATACTATAGTTAAAAATACTCGGTGATCATTTTCACATTTTAATGATATTACAAAATTTGACTTGTGACTTAGGTGTTATCATTAAAATATTTGTAGTTGACTCGATTTTGAGTTCCAGTGAATTCTATCCAAGTTACATAATTATTTAAACGCTATTCTTTGTGTGCGTCTCTTAAAGTAACCATTGGAAGCGAATCTTGGCTACTGATAATATATTGTACATGCGCAAGGAAAACGTCAAATCTATTTCAGTCAAAGCATGCTACCGAAGCGAGCGTACGGGACATAAAACGCTTCAAACAAGAAAAAAATACCAACAGTAAACAAAAAACTATTCAAAAACACGTGCTTCGCCTCACAAACATGTTTCTCCTGAACCAAAATCCGTAATAAAACGAACCAAACCGGTATGTGGTGATAAGAAAATGCGTCGATGCGGTCAATCGATGTACGCTGAGCCAAATTAAGTGTCAAAATAGTGCCATGGAGCCCTTGATAGATAGGAACAACTTCGCTATAAGCGCGATGGTGACAGTCGCCATGCAGATCCTTTTCTTCACTATAGCCTCGTTATCTCAGAGCGACAAAGTGACAGACTTCACTGGAGGCGCCAACTTTATCAGCATCGCGTTACTCACGTTCTTTTTGGGACAAGGAGGTAACACCCTGAAGAGCTATGACAGCAGACAGCTTATGGTGACTGCGTTCGTCTGTGTGTGGGGCATGCGACTCTCTGGCTACTTGCTGTACAGGATATACCACATAGGCAGGGACAAGCAGTTTGAAGATCGAAAGAGCAACACTTTGAGATTCGCAGTTTTCTACACATTCCAAGCCGTTTGGGTCTATATTGTTAGTTTACCAGTTATTATCATAAACTCCCCGCATCACTCGTATCCGAAATCTCCAAAAACAATGACAACTCTAGACTCTGCTGGAGCGGGAATCTTCGTGATAGGACTACTGATTGAAACCTATGCGGATCTGCAGAAATTCGCGTTCAGACAAGAGCCATCGAACCAGGGGAAGTGGTGCAACGACGGGCTCTGGGGACTGTCAAGACATCCGAACTACTTTGGCGAAATCGTCCTTTGGTGGGGCCTCTTCATCATATCTCTGAACATAATCGAAGGCGTTGAATGGATCGCAATACTATCTCCATTATTTACGACTGCAATCATTTTATTCTTATCTGGTATACCTTTGCTGGAGCGTTCAGCCGACGAAAAGTATAGAGATAACCCGGATTATTTGTATTATAAGTTGTCGACGTCGCCGCTGATACCGATCCCGCCTGCTATATACGTCGAAGTTCCGAGGTTTCTGAAATGCGTTCTCTGCTGCGAGTTTCCGATCTACGATTCCACTAATGATGAGTTTCCGGCTCCGACTATTGTCACCGAGACCACCAGCATATCAATCGTGCAGTCCCAGACCTAGCTAACAAGCGCCGCGAGCAAACAAGCCGCGGCCAACACTGACCAATCGAAGAGTAACTCCAAGCAGTTGTGATATTCGACCAATAGACCCCAACTAAAATTGCCCAACTCTCTGCCTCTGAAGCACAACAATACGGAAGACATGAACTTACATAACGCGTATATGGATAACTTGAGGAAGAGCAAAAGAATAGCTTTAGGTATCGTCGACGATGCAAAAGAAGCATTAGACGAATTAAGCTTAGATTACGATATTAAAATTGATGTTGGGGATCTAAATGGAGTGCCAAGTACGAGTAGAGTTAAGCCTAAAAGACCTACAGAGATAGTTAAGTATGGTAAAATAACTTTTAATACTACAGCTATATTACATCATTACCCGCAGTTAAATGTCGCAAATGAACGCGAGAATAAGTCAGCTAAAGTAGCTACTAAGAAATCAGATTTAAATTTACCTTTAGAAGAAAATAGTGATAATAACAATCAAATTAAGGACAAAGCGAAAGAACGTACTGTAGAAGTGAAGAAGAAATACAATTTTAATAATAATGCGATCCCTAAATTAGAAGAAACGGCGTCGAATAAAGCTGAAGTAGCAAATAAGCCTTTAAAGTTTACTGAAGAGAAGCTTGTATGAAATGTAATATACTATAACACAGCTTGTTTAAGATGAACGGTACCAATGAAGCTGCTTCAATTAAACATATCGCGAAAACTAATGTAAATAAACTTTACAAGACTGCTGTTATTGCAAGATATCAAAAATTTTATTGAAAATTAATAAAAATCAAAATAGAAATTTATCAAAGGATGCAACATTTGAAAGTTGTTGCTGAGTTTAAGCTATTTGTGAAATTGAAAAACTAAATTTATCCTATAATATTATAGCAAAATATAGTATTGATTCCGTCTCGAGGTAGTATACATATAGTATTATGTTGGATATGGTAGAGACAAGACACGATGCTAGCAGAAGTATAGCTGTAATGTATTAGGTGAGTTAAATTAAAATATGTCTATGTGAGTGTTTGTGTTTTTTATTTCATAACCCGTTTGAAACTGTTGTGTATAACAGGACTTCCCAACCGGTGGGGCATGCCCCCTCCGGGGGGGGGGGGCGCGTAGAAAGATATTAGGGGGGGCATGATGTGTTCGGATATTTTAATCTAATTCCTTTTTTTTTCTATGGTTGACAGGCTCGGTGTTGACCACAGCTCACCTGATGTTAAGTGACGGTGTGGTCGAAGATGGTAAAGCACACCTAGCCTGGAATGGAACTGGCTCTCAAGTGAGGCTGCTGGAATACACCGTTAGATGCTTGGCGTTAGATTTTCAACTTGAGGGTGGTAGCTAGCCAGCCGAGTACTAGAAAGTACCCTACCACCATGCTAAGGTTTCCTCACGATGTTTTCCTTCACCGGCAGCTCAAGCTCATTGTTGGGTCGGGTTTAAACCCACGCCCTTCGGCATGCGAACCGATCACGCTAACCACTGAGCATCATCGCTACATCCTCCTGGATGTAGCGATGATAGCTCAGTGGGGAAATAATAAACAATGATAAGGAAATCATTGTTTGTTTATTTCAAACACTTACACATGGATTTAGTCGCGCCACCTAGTTCCAATCGGCCGAACTAACTATTACGCTTTACCACTATATTGTTCTATAAGGGGGGGCATGATTTTTTTTATTCGTTGGGGGCACGATGCAAAAAAGGTTGGGAAACCCTGGTGTATAAAACCATTACGTTACATTTGATTCAAAATCACTAGACGCCGGAATAATTCGATTCTCTTTCCTATCATTACGTTTGTCAGCATTTTAAATGGAGTTTATTATTGCTGTGTTGAGTTCTAGTTAAATTCGCTGCGTGCGTAACTATTACACTTTGATGACGCGTTTACTTCGCAGCTCATCTTGCAGACACATGTACTGTAGTTATGTCTGTCGCTTATAGTTTCATCACATTATGTTTTTTATTTTTATGAGGAATTTGCACTTTATGATAATCATTATAAGTATGTATTTACAAAAAAAAAAGTATTTATGTATTCTATCAGTTATCTGACTTCCATCACACAAGCTTTGCTTAGTTTGGGGCCAGATGGCGCTGTGTGTATAGTTCTACGTTATTTATTATTTATTTATTATTATTTTACCAAACCAACAGGGCTGTTTGTACTTTAAGGTGGTTCGATTTCCATACAAACAAATTTTTGCCATTTATGGACAAATGGACCATAATTTTACAGTAAAATCACAGTTACTGGTATTTATTTGCGGTAAATCACAATTGCTTGAAAAAACATATTATTAGCATAATCTACTGATTTATTAAAAAAATTATAAATTCATAAATTTGATTTTATGCTAATAATCTACTGTTTTATTCAAGTAATTGTGATTTACCGCAAATAAAGACCAAAATAAATGTCAGTAGCTGTGATTTCACAGTAAAATTATGCTCCATTTGTTCATAAATGGCAAAAAAATATTTGTTTGGAAATCGAACCACCTTAAATTTGTTATTTTCTATTGCGACCATAGCCTTTTAGTGCATTGTGCCAGTTCTCAAGTTTGAGACCATGCCTCGCTCGACGCGACAAAAGAAGGTCGACTTTGATCCGTCACCCGGGTGACAGCTAACGAGCGCTCGTGTAATCGAGGCTTTATTTTTAGCCACACTCACGTTAGTGGGATGCCGCTGTAAACAACAAACATGTTGTTCGATTTTTGTTTACGCGGGTTTCGTATAAGAAAAACAAAAAACGATCAATCAAAATAATTTCAGTGGACTTGAAAACATATTAACGGTCACCGAAACATTTTGCCAAAGTTTTGTTTGTCCTACTAATGTTATAAATGTGAAAGTTTCGATATATGGATGTTTGTTAATCTTTCACGCAAAAACTACTGAACGGATTTGGATGAAATTTGGTATGGAGGTAGCTGAGACCCTGGATTAACACATAGGCTACTTTTTATCCTGAAAACATGTAGCGGGTAACACTGCGGGGCGCAGCTAGTAAAGAATGTTTGAGACTCCATCCATCCATCCGTCCATCTAAACTTTCACATTTATAATATTAGTGGGATAAGTTCATCTAAGTAACTTTATTTCTGTGTAAAATATCAATACTAACAATACTACTTTTATTAATTTTTTTATCGATCATATCATCGATAATTAATTTATCGATGATTTGATAGTGCCAGAGCATCCTTACTACTTAGGTTCTAAGTATAGAACTGATCCGCATTTTATGCCAAAACTTCACGTCCTTGTACTGCATTGCGTAGCTTGCAGTCGGATGTAAATCCACAGCGACTAATGTAAGGAATTTCTAATAAGCGAGTTATCTTACCTACATCAGCGATACACAGAACTTTGAGTAACAAAACAAAGTCCGCGGCATCGCTGCTTTGGCGCTCATTACTTTGAGACTTTAGTCTCTCTTTAGTCTCAACAGCTCAGTAATTAAAGTAAGCTGCATGGTGGTAGGGTACTTTCTAGTACTCGGCTGGCTAGCTACCACCCTCAAGTTGAAAATCTGCCGCCAAGCATCTAACGGTGTGTTCCGGCAGCCTCACTTGAGAGCCAGTTCCATTCCAGGCTAGGTGTGCTTTACCATCGATACGATACGACCACATCTTCACTTAACATCAGGTGAGCTGTGGTCAAACACCTAGCCTGTCAATCATTAAAAAAAAAAAAAAAATTCGCTAGCTGCAGTACCCTTCAAACAAAAAGTATTATATTCTGTATAATGTATTGTTTCAAAGGCACCGGGTAACAAATGTGTTTTCGATGCAGTTACATCGAGACTAGTAAATATCTCTGAGATCGTGCGTTGGAATTGTTCTGGCGCGGTTCCAACATTTTATTTTTATGCATTTGTTGAAGAATTCTGTGTCGGGATTCTAAAACATCGATCACTATATAAATAATATCCTTCCTGTACCCGTAACTGACAGGATACGGCCATCGCTAGAAAAACCACTAAAATAATTATTGATGACAGGCTAGGTGTTCTCACTGTAGGTGTAGCTCACCTGATGTTAAGTGAAGGTGTGGTCGAAGATTATGAACACACCTGGCCTGGAAAGAAACTGGTTCAAAACGTTAGGTGCTTGGCGGCAGATTTTCAACTTTTTCTTCTAGCTACTCGAGTACAAGAAAATGTCTTACCATCATGCCCTGGTTTCCTTCATCAGTAGCCCAAAGGTTTCAACTTACGCTATTTAACGTGTGCACCGTCCACGCTAACCAAGCTATCATCGCCACAAATAATTAAAAGTAATGAGACGTACGAAACTTTCTCCGGATGGTAAGAGATAACGCCTGTCCATGAACATTGCAGCGGTACCTAAAAACAAAATCTAGCGCATAACTGCTTTGACGCTCATTACTTTGAGACGTTCGATGGTTAGTCTCCTGTGATATAGCTGCAGTAACCTTTACTCGGTAGAGCTTGGAAGCAGAATCCTATCTATTACTACGGTATGACTTACTTGGTCTACCTCCTGCTTAGGAGTTACCCAGTCAACAGCAGTGGTAATTGTGGGACACTTATGGAAAACTTTGTTGCTGTTTTTAATGAGGCCCGAAATAATGAGCATCATATTAAGACGCCATCTTACATCTTTATTATTTGATAAGCCATCTTTTTGATAGCAACCTGTAACATCAAAAAATCATTTCGATTCCAGGTCCGAAGTAACCCAGATCACGGGCGTGGGTCTCTGCCCCATGAGCTGGCCTGGCTACGAAGGCTGCACTGCGGTGACGTTTGGCGTGTCCCTGGTGTACGAGGACCAGGACGAACAGGACCCTCGGCTGGATGAGGAGGATCTCAGGACCATGTGGACGACATATGTCAACCGGGATCCTTTCGCGCTTAGGCTCTCGGCTATGGGCGTGTCGGTAAGATAATTTTCTGTATATAACAAATTATCATGGAGTTTAACGATGTTGAAACTTTTAGAAAACACCGTGACGGCTTGGCAATATCCTCGTTAGGAGATGAAGTCTATTTGTGCGTTTTTTATGTAACTACTGTCTCCTACGTGTCATCATCATAGTCATTAAATATTCCAACTCACTGGCGCTACTATGCCAGCGGCCCAGAGCCTCGCTCCGATACTTCTAGGAACTGGATTGGCTTGGGTATATACTCGTAGGGGAAATGCACAAAACACCCCATGCGATGTTAGTGCAGGTCTTATCGCCCCCACTTATAATAAGAATAAGAATACTGTCCCCTATCACGCAAGCCCAGATAGAGTCAGACGTATCCAAAGTCTAGAATTGTCATATTTCCATCCAGGGAAAAACAATATTGTCCACGGCGTTAGTCATGACGTCTGGACATCCGGCTTACCCTCGAAACTTCGTCAGGCAGACCGCTATACGACTCAATTTACATTTAGCTCCAATTTTGCCCGACGATTGACTGATCCTCAATTATTTCAAACGATTCATTTCCTATTCCTGACAATGAATCCAACGACACCGGTGAAATTTGGCTGATGAAACTTGCAATCAAATGATCGTAAAAAAATAATAATTTGGTGGCAGATCTCCTGAGCAGGAGGTCGTCTAGGTTGATACCGCCTCATTATCAGATATTTTTCCGCCAAGCTGTAGTGTGTAACTATTACTGTGTTTCGGTTTGAAGGGTATAGCTAGCGAAATTACAGGGTTGATGAAACTAACCATCGAAAGTCTCAAAAGTAATGAGCGCCCAAGCAGCGATGCCCTGGACTTGTTACTTAAATTTCTGGGTATTTCTGCAATGGTTATGGACAACAGTTATTTCTTACCTTTGAAGAACATTTCGATCGTCTCATTACTTTAACATTAATGTCAAAGTAATTGATATTGATGCGTCGGTGTTCTGAACTTTAATTTATTATTCAATCTACTGGCTGCCGTTCCAAAGGCAGACCCTTCTTACCCTTAGAAGACCATAATCCCAAATGTTAATTTCCGAATACGCTATATTCCAGGAGTTCTATGGCCCGAACAGCGCGGCGATGACCGCGTGGCTGGTGATCGCTGGAGGTGTTGTCATCTCCATGTCCATGCTGGCCTTCGTCCTGTGGCGGTACAGCTGCTTCGAGGGTTACACCAGGTAAGACTTCGTGGACGGTGAGAGTCGTGCTGGTTAGCAACGCCTCTGATACTGCTGATGTTCTGCGACAATGATCTCATATCGTCAGTTGGTACGCGTCCTTGTAATCTGATGTCATAAATACTGTTCCATTAGAAGGAAAGAAGAATAGAAGGAAAGAATAATCCATTCACAATAAAGTGGTCCTGTATCCTTACATAATTTAATTTTTAATTGTTTGGTTTTTTAGTCTGCATTTGGCATTTTTGTATCAAGATATCGGGAGAAGCCATTGGCCAAACACAGCTATTACTTGTTCGGAGCCAATGGGTTCATTTTAATGACATCCCTGTTGGTTCATTGGTAGTATGTCTGCTCCAAGAGCTGAAGGGCGTGGGTTCGATTCCCACCCAAGATAACCATTTTGTGATATGAAAACAAATGTTTGTTCTGTGTCTGGGTGTACTGTATCTATTATAAGTGTATTTACAAAAAAATTAACTATTGTCTAAGTATTCTATCAGTTATCTGTCTTCCAAGCTACAAGCTTTGGTTAGTTTGGGGTAAGATGGCGCTGTGGGTAAAAAAAAAATTGTGACCATAAATTGTGCCAAATACAATAAATGCGCTAGCTGCAGGACCCTTCAAACCGGAGCACAGTAATGTTTACACACTACTGCTTAGCGGCAGAATATCTGGTGCTTCATAATGACCGTACTAAGCGGGGCTGCAGCCGCAATTTTTGAACAAAGTCAAACAGCAACATTTGTCTTCTCATTCCAGAATGAAAGCCTATTCGGACACTGACAGTCTCCACAACGAGAAGCGCAACCTGGACCTGTACCCCACTCCCCATCAGACCCTCCCCCCGCTCTACGCAGACACGCAGTCGCACGAGTACAAGTGGGCCGAGGAGGACGACACTAGAGGTGAATTTTTTTTTTTAATGTAAAAGTAATGAGCCGATCGGAGGCGCTCTCTTGATGTTAGAGATAACGCCTGTCCATGACCATTGCAGCGATACACAGAACTTGAGTAGCAAAACAACGTCCATGGCATCGCTGCTTTGGCAATCATTACTTTGAGACTAGATGGTTAGTCTCAACAGCCCAGTAATTTCGCTAGCTGCAGTACCCGCTGTAAAATTATGCTCCCTTTGTCCATAAATGGCAAAAATATATTTGTATGGAAATCGAACCACCTTAATGTACGAAAAACAATTTTTTTTTTCAAATTTTGTTTTATTATGTTCTGTTTTCTAGTGGATATGGGAGGGTTCGCGAATCGAAGCTACACCCGCGAGAACATGTACGACTTTGACTCTGACGAAGATGTCATCACCACACGAGACAGGTAATTACAATTCATCATCGACTGTATATGATATCACATTTATCAGACTGTAAGATTTTATGTAACTTATACCGATATATTAGAACCACTATAGTCCGTACTCCTGTTAATCCGAACATCGCTGTAATCAGAACTGCCTACCCTCACCCTCATGTCAGTGAAAAAATCACTGTAAAATTGTGAAATTTGACGTCACAATACTCAAAAATATGATTGAAAGTGTCGATTGTCTTCATTTTTATAAATTTGCCAATTATAACTGAACTAACTTATAGGGTTTTTTTTTAATATTTTTCCCGGAACTGGTATGACCCCCCCTCTCATCCCGTGCCCGCTTGACGTTGAGTTTCGGGACACCCTGTATATTTAGTTTATTTCCGCTTAACAGTCGTTCCAGTTACAACAGTGATGAGGACTTAAATTTGACTGTAATTGGAACGACTGTTAAGCGGAAATAAACTAAATAAATACCTTTAATACTCTCTTTGCTTGCTCATGTTTACTCCTTCGTGTTAACTAACTCCTTGGTTTGAGACTTGCTACAGACTACCAACCTATCATTACAGGTACACCACTGACGTGTAGCCGATTGTAATTATGCTTATATACTTTTGACATTGCATGGTATGCTTATTATTTCTTTAACTTTATTTTTTGTTGAATTCATGTGCTTTTGTCTTCGTTTGTCTGTTCGGCATGAAAGTGAATAGTTTTAGATTTAGTATTAAATTTTTGTACGACTTTATGTTTGGGTTATATATAAACTACGTGAGTTTTTGCTAGGTATATAAGCCGCGTGTTTTTTTGTTAGGTATATAAGATGTGTGACTTTTTGTTGGGTATATAAACGACGGCACTTTTGTTGGATATATAAATTGCATGACATTTTGGTGGGTATATAAGCTGCGTGACTTCTTATTGGGTATAAAAATTTCGTGAATTTTTGTTGGGTATATAAACTGCGTCTTTTTTCCAAGATTTAAAAATGTATCGTCTAGTAGTTGATACCTATAGTATAGTTGTTTTATAAATATTCTATTTTCAATATCTATCGTGGCAGATTTTTTTTGTACTACAAATAATTGAGATACGATACGATTAAGAAAATTGTTAAATCTATGAAACAACCATTAATTTATTTATGTACTTTTTGATATCATAATATTTTATGTTCACTATTTCAGGCAAGGTGTAGTCACAGCAAAGGACCACAGCAGTAATGTATAAAAATAATATACGTATAACTGTAGTTTAGTAACTACTTATACAAACAAAAAAAAATTACCAACAAAAATAAGTTCCAAATACATATTTGCCAAATACATAGTTATTTTTAGATAAATCATATAAGTGAATTTAGACGAACTTAAAAGTAGAACTAATTTTCTACTCAGATAGTGAAGAGAAAGTCCTAGTAGTTTTTATTAATTTTATAATTATACATTATACAATTACTACAAGTGTATGCACTTATAGAATAGAAATAAAACAATTATAAATGTATAATTATTTTTATACACTGATCTCTCTGCACTGGTTATATAACTTCGGTCCACAGATTATATAAAGGTTGTACGGATATAATGGTACAAAAACACCAGCAAACACTCTATAATCCTACAAAATTGCAGATAATTATATGTGAAGCTGGCATCAAAGTGATATCTCTGTGTGCATGCAGTTTGCAAAGTTTTAGGGTTATGTAGTCCATTTTTTACATGACAATATATCTCGACAACTTTTTTTTCTCAATCTGTGATTCAGTCTAACATCTTTAAATACGTATATTTATAAAGTACGTAAAACTATAGGTATATTATATGTATAAAAAAGGACATAAAATACTCTATTTCGTGTTAAATGAAAGCTGAAATATCAGACACCAGAGCGACTATTCTTTCTGTTGCCCTTGCTACGTGTGTCAAATTAGCGGGAACGAGTTTGACAGATGATGTCGATGACAGTTGACATAAGGGTTTGATGACAGCTAACAGGTAAATTGTATAAAAATGCGTGATCAGTCGTTAAAACTAAACTTGATTATTAACTGATATTGTTTTTGTCTTTATGCTCAGTACGTTTGTATGTTTAGGTATTAATAGAATGGCATGATTAAAAAAAATATATGTACATTTAATAGTAAACCACTATATCTACACAAATCATTTAAAGACTAACGTAAATACAGAGAGATAAGTTATATACATATAATATGTATAATTATAACAATACAATACAATGTATTTTAAATGTGGTAAGTACTAAAATAAAGAATAGCACATATTTACGAAGTTACATGCCAATATGTTGTGATTTTTTTAAAAGCTTAACTTCTGTTGTAAATTATTTTTTTTTTAATATTTTTGATATTGTTTTAATTTCTTCCAATAAATGGTTATTTTTATATGGCTTTGTTTTATTTTTTGTGAAGTATTTTTAATTAAATGCACACTTTTGTAGTATTTAGTAATCTACTATTTTATATGAGCTATAAGTTTTTATTATTTATTAGTATAATTGCTTTTAAGTACTTACAAAACATGTCGATTGGAATATGTTTTGTACTTCGTTGCTGATGTTAGGTTTGTTCATTTTAATTTATGTACATAAACTATATTATGTGTATTATATAGTAGTGTGTGTATATAGTGTAGTAGTTATGTGTGTTATAGCATATACACATATATATGTATAAATATTTATATAAATTTATTTCAATACATAAATATTTCACATACGTAATTTAGTAGTGTTACAACATCTCCCATCCTGATGTCAACCAGTAACGTGTTTGGTACGATGTCTGCTTCAAGAGCTGAAGGGCATCGATTCCCACTCGGGACAAACTTTGTGGCATAAACAATGTTTGTTCTGTGTTTGGGTGTACTGTATTTATTATAAGTATGTATTTACAAAAACAAAAAAGTATTTATGTATTCTATCAGTTATCGACTTCTATAGTAAGTACAAGCTTAGTTTGGTCAGATGGCACTGTGTGAAATGTCCTATGACATTTATTTATTTATTGCTCGCCTGGAAGAACGCTTTCAGCGATAAGGCCGCCACTTGCGGCACTAGCTTAAACAATACAGAGTGTCTATCTATCAATCTATCTAGTATAAAACAGAACCATCGAATCCATGGAAATTGTACCTTTAAACGGATAAATAAGGTGCATTTTCTATTGTTGTTATCTCGCATGCTAAGGAATACGGAATCCTCAATGACGCATAGGACAATACACGTAAAACTGTAGGCAAACAGCGTGTGGCCGCAGAGTGCGCGAGAGTTGGCGAGGTGTTAAGTAATACGCATTGTGAATCGGTTGGCGTGCCGCAAGCTGCGCCGTGCCGACCGCCTGGGTGATTCTGCATCATTTTTTTAAAAGTTAAATATATAAATGTCGTAGAACTATACACACAGCGCCACCTGCCCCCAAACTAAGCAGAGCGTGTGTGATGGAAGTCAGATAACTGATAGAATAAATATATACTTTTTTTTGTTGTAAATGCATAATTATAATACATACAGTAACAGCCCTGTTGGCTCATTGGTAGTCACACACATCTGCCTCAAGAGTTGAAGGGCGTGGGTTCGATTCCCACCCAAGACAAACTTATTGGTCTGGTAATGTAAACAAGTATCTATTTAAGAAAAAAAAGTATTTAAGTATTCTATCAGTTTTCTGACTTCCATAGTACAAGCTTTGTTTATTTTGGGATCAGATGGCGCTGTGTGTAATTTATTTTAATTAAAATAGATTAGGATAAGTTAGAATATAATTAGTTCGTTAGTCGAATGGAAAATAGTTTCAGAATGACCCAGCCAGCACGATCTGACGAAGGTCGCGCCCGGCTTACATCGTCTTCGCAATTACACCTGATAAGAGATAACACTGATTACAGATAACAATCTATTACTGAACATCTTAGCGAGTGCTTTGTGGTTAGTGTTTTGCGGTGGTCTGCAATTTTGCGAATAACGAGAAAAGAAACTTGAAATTTTTACATTAAAATTGACAACTCGGAAACGAAAAAAGAAATGTTTTCTTTTGTGCTGGTAGGATAGAGAAAAGTGGGAATTTAGGGGTTGGTTTTTGCCCAGCAGTGGGACATAAATGATGAGCTAACAAAACTGGTAAGCCACAATATACTGTTTTGCAAAGCGTTGAGACTACGTCTGCAACAGAATTCGTCTCAAACCTTTTTGGGAACAGTGTTTACCACACGACTGCGGGGTTAAGACGAGCCTACCACAGCTCTGTGAAAAATGGTCGAAAGATATTTGACTGTTGTACACAGGGGTACGCGAAACGGTAGTGCTGAGCCAACAATATAACTCATATTCATCTCTGAATACCGCGGTAGTACCTATTGGAACTGTGAAATCAACTTGTATTTATTATATTGACATATTTTTTATTAACAGTATTTAAAAAAATAAAAAAATATTTCAGGCAACCCATACCCATATACAAATACAAAAACAGTTAAATTGACTAAAAAAATAAAAAGTTAAATTGACAATTTTTTTTTATATTGACATGTTTGTATATTGACATTTTTGTTTTGACACGTAATCAGTGATTTAAAGTTCATATAACATCATATTTGAAATTTTGAATTCACTTGTAACATTGGTGTTATTTATAAAATATTGGTATTTATATTTGTATTTGTACAATTCGAGTTTCTTGTCGTGTTTTTTCATGAACTTATGTTGCGAACTATTGTGTTCTTTCAAGGCTTATCAGTAAGAGTGGTTCTTGTAGATGACAGCAATATAAACTTAGTACCTACTACGTTCTGTGTAACCCAGTAGATACGGCAGTGGGCCTTGGATTATTCTTCTTGACTTGCAGAGTATAAAGTGAAATAAAAGGTAAAATCTCTTATTTAAAGTGTCATGTTTAATGTTTATGCAACGTATTATGAGTGAGTTTAGTGACTGATTTTATCAGATAAGAGGAAGTTTCGTTAATATTTGGACGACTTTAGTGATTAAAATGATGCAGTTAAATAATTTTCCGCGGAGTGTTGGAACGATTTACGTATAAGACAAGGTTTAAAGTGTCTTAAAAGTTATATAATACATCAATCACAACAGTGATATTGAAAATATTTCATGAAATTATATAACTTTAGAATTTAATTGTTACTCTTCGCAAAAGTTATATTAACGTAATTTTATAATGGATCATTATACTATTTTAAAAAAGCACATATCACAGATAGACGAAGCGGAAGAAGAAGAGATTGATATTAAGCAAAAATATGAATTAGGAGAAATAAAGTTACTTCCTAAAGATTCTGAATTCTGTAAAATTGACGAACTCTACGATGAATGCCTTAAATATTTGAAGGATGAGAACATCAATGACGACTTTGAAATGAATGGCTCTGCCGACCCTGATTACGAGAGCATAAAAGAAAAATCTGACACTGAGACCAAAGACGAAACAAAAAGTAATATGAAAAAAGAAATTGACAACAATGTAGAGATTGAAAAACGAGATGAGGTAAAATATGACTTTGAAACTAACGACGAGAATGACCATGATACTGAACCAGAAGGCGAAGACGTCGAAGAAGTACCTAAACCAAAAAATATTTATAAAATAGAGAACGAATTGAAATCGAACGAAAGCCTCGACTCTGCAGCGTCGGAGAACAGATCCGAACGCTTGAGAAAATTGTCTCAACAATTACCTAAAATTATCATAACTCAGAGTAACACAAGTCTTAATGTCAGGAGGCATGATGACGTTGTAGTCAGACATAATTGGAACTTAAAACGGAATGACGTAAAGTTGAATGACCATCATCATTCCGGGAATGACGTGCAATCAAAAACACGGCCAGGAAGGAATTGTTCTGCATTCGACAATAACAGGTATTTATTTTAAAAAAATAAGTTGGGTAACATTTTCTGACCAAAGAAAAACACTATAGGACAGGAAATTTAATTTTTTATCTAAATTTGTTCATAGCTAGCCGTAACTGGTTAATTTGATTTTAGTGTTCAAGTAATAAGACGAAAGAACCGCTTCCAACTGTGCTTCATAGAAATCATTGGGGGATGCCTATGTCCAACAGTGGACTTGAGACAGTGGTGATAAATAATACGAATGAAACGCTCTCCCATCATTCTTAACATCAGGTAGGATGTAGTCAAATGCAAACCTACTTTGAGTAAAAGTAAGTATCCAAAACTAACAAAGTCAAAGACATCGCTGCCTTGAGACTGAAATTTCAACGGTGAGCCTAAGTAACCCCGTAATTTCGCTTTAAACTACTACTTGGCGGTAGAATAATTATGGGGTAGGGGAGACCGAGGTGAGTTGTGACAGAGGAGAGTTGTGACAAAGCCGATTTTTCGGAAACTATGATCGTTAGCGAGGTGATAACAGTGCGTATTTGTTTTTTTGAGACACGCTATTTGACGCAGTAAACGCCAGTGGTGCACGAGAAACGATTTTGTGTGTACGACATTTCCATACAAAAAATTACAAAAAGTAAGTTTTTCCCCAAAATTTTGATTGCATAAATATCGTTACGTATTATGTTTACATTGTTATGATATTTTTTCTCATATGCTTTTGTTTTTCAAGTTTCATAATGTAGTATTGTTTTTCTGTATTGACATCGTGTTTAGAAATTACGAATTATTATTCTGACCGGTTCACGATTTTTTTCAACAAGGTGAGTTGTGACAAGTTGTCACAACTCACCTTGTTGCAAAAAATCGTCCAGATCGTGAAATTCTGGCAAGGTTTTAACGTCTTGTGGTGTGATGATGCATGCTGAATTTCTATTTCTTTATTCCAGAATGCCAAATAAATATATAGAAAAGATTAATAGGGGGCATAGCTAGTGTCGAAACTTATGAACTGACTTTTGAAGAAGTCACGTTAAGAGGTCAAAGTATTAAAAACGTCGCATCTTCAGTACAATCTTAACTACATGTCTTTGCAAAGATATATTAAGAAGAAAAAGGCATATCAAGCTAATCTAACAGACAGAGCTCCATGGGTCAGTTATGCCACTCCGACGATTTTTACTGATGCTGCACACTTTACTTGGTGGTAGATTTCTTTAGTAGGAAGTCGTCTAGGTAGGTACCACCGCAGTACCAGATATTCTGCCGCCAGCAAGTAGTGTGTTAACATTGCTGTGTTCCGGTTTGAAGGGTACTGTAGCTAGCTAAATTACTGGGCTGTTGAGACTAAGCATCGAAAGTGTCAAAGTAATGAGCGCCAACGCAGTGATGCTCCGCACTTTGTTTTGCTACTCAAAGTTCTGTGTATTGCTGCAATGGTCATGGACATGCGCTATCTTTTACCATAAGGAAAGCGCATCGTTCGTCTCATTACATTTACATTAAAAAAAACATGTGCAGCATCGAGTTATGGGCTGACAACAAAAGAGACAAGTAATTTGGCCAATATGTTAGCAAAAAAACATAGTAAAAAGAATCCGGCACCATGAGAAGAAACGAGAAGGTAGGAGAAATCTGGCTCAAGCTATTGATCGGATCAGATCATCGATCAAGAGATTGATTTTAATAAAATTAATCTCAAAAGATGTCATACTGTACTTTTAAGATACTGCTACTATTTATGTCGATATTACATGTTATTTTAGTTCGTACAGATATGCCAAATGATGATTAAAGTACTTTGTTGTAAAACATATATGTAATTTATTTATCATTAATATGTTAATGGTATTATTTATTCACCAAATAGTCTAAATTCACAGACGTCACAACTCACCTTGGTAGCTGTCACAACTTACCTCGGTATGAGGAGAGTTGTGACACGAGGAGTAGTTTTTGTTTTTGAAGATTTTCTCAGAAACCTTAACACTTTTATTAATTTTGATGATTGTTTCTTAAAGAGTACAGACTGAGCTACATTAGCTTTCAAAGCTCATAGATGTAGAGTGTTTCTTGACTGAGATATGTCAGTTAATAGAAAAATTGTCACAACCCTCCTCGGTCTCCCCTACCTACTGCGGTGAGATGACCTGCTAAGGAGAACTACCACCGAGTGTAGTCACTGAGGTATTTGGATCATAGACTTATCGAGTCTATTTGTACTACTAAGCACAAATTCAAACAGATTAATTTGGAGCTAATGAATTTAGGCCGACATTTTAAGCAAAACAAGAGATTACCAGTGTCTTAGTGTTGAGCTAAATATAGCTTTACCGTGATTCATGCGATCTTTTTTAGGGTTTCGTACCTTAAAAGGAAATAAACAGAATCGTTGTAGGATCACTTTTGTTTGTCCGTCTTTCGAGTTGAAATTAAAACTATATACGCAGATCTGTAGTACCTTGCAGCTATAAAAAACCAAACTTCTCAGTAGGTAATCGAAAAAAAAGTAACATCCGTTTATGTTGCAAAAGCCAGCATATCTCGACACTCACAAGGGAATCAAAACGTTAAGGTATTTCCTGTTGACCTAGAACTATAAAATTTGGCAAGAAGCATTGTCTTATAGCACACATAAAGGAAAAAATCCGAAAACTAGTCATTTTTAATTTAGAAAAAAATAGGTTCCTTATGCTACTATTTATTACACATGATAGTTTGTACGGAACCCTCGGTGGGCGAGGCTGATTTGCACTTGTCTGTGTTTTTTAAATTAGTTACATGGCCAATTTATATGCTGTAGAAGTTTGATTGAGAGAATTGACAGCAAAATCTCTATATATTCTACTAAAAGACATCAGCCTGATGAATACATAAACAGACAATCGCACACAGCTTCCGAAAGCCGAATAGTAGAATTGCCACAGGTGACAATCAAGCGGACGGGTTGCCTGATGGTAAGCCATGGTCGCTTGCCTTGCTTGCGTGGCCTCTCGCATGTATGCAACATTTTCCCATTAAAAAAGCCAGTTCCATTCCAGGCTAGGTGCTTTACCATTTTCGACCACACCTTTACTTAACATCAGGTGAGCTGTGGACAAACACCTAGCGTTTCAACCATTAAAAAAAATCTATGTTGTTCAAAGATTTATGTTTTGTTCTTTTTCCCTAGAGACTGCAGGAAGCGTCTGTCGCGCTCCCGCCCCGGTTCGGGTGATTTTCCGAAGCGGCTGGTCTCCAAGCGAGGGGCCGAGAATATCGCCCTTATCTCTAACATACCCTTCGAGAAGATTCGCCTCCTCAATGATACTTTTCACACTTTGGTGAGAATCCCATTTTATTTTAGGTACTAAGTATTCCAAAACTCTTTTCTTGCTAAGCTTAACGGAAGTCGGTCGCCATCTTCCAGTGATTTTGATGATAGCTCAGTGGTTAGTGCAATAGGTTTGCATGCCGAAGGGCGTGGGTTCAAACCCCAACAATGAGCTTGAGCTGCCGGTGAAGGAAAACATCGTGAGGAAACCATAGCATGCTGGTAGGGTACTTTCTAGTACTCGGCTTCCTAGCTACCACCCTCAAATTAAAAATCTGCCGCCAAGCACCTAACGAGCCAGTTCCATTTCCAGTTCCAGTTCCAGGCTAGGTGTGCTTAACATCTTCGACCACACCTTCACTTAACGTCAGGTGAGTTGTGGTCAAACATCTATCTCCTGTAAACTATTTAAAAAAACCTAGTAAATACTAATTACAATTTTGATTATTATCATGAAAATCAATCGGAAAACATAGACATCGAAGACATAGCCGAACGAAAAAAAAAAACAAATTGGAATCGGAAGAGATGTTACGCAATGAGTACTTCGTTAATAGACACAGAAAATTGACATTACGAGACGTGTTAAGTTACAACAACTAACAAGCAGATAAACAGTTTGCCAGACAACGTAATTGTAGACTTTTAACACTTCCCCTGCCAGAGTACTCGTATGTAACTGGCTACGTTGATTAAAATATCCTGTGTCTAAAAACTGGTAGGCCATGAGACGCATATTTGTGTTAAGAGTACCTACAAAAATATGAATATAATGCGCAGAGGGGATGACCTTGAAAAGCTGGTCATTGTTGGCAATACTGAAGGAAAGAGACATGAGG
Organism: Biston betularia; assembly: GCA_905404145.2. NCBI lineage: Eukaryota > Metazoa > Arthropoda > Insecta > Lepidoptera > Geometridae > Biston > Biston betularia. The sequence goes on along the minus strand of FR989887.1, from coordinate 9,383,469 downwards.
CCGGTCGCCAACACGATAGTCTGACCAAGTGAAAGAAGCCAGCTCCTCTTCTAAATTCTACCGGGTACTATTTCGGACCGGAGTCGATAGAGGCAGGTTGTCAGTCTTAAGAGGTTCCAGTGACCATGATCCTCAGAAATAAGGAATCGATTGAAGAGCGATACAAATATTGCGTATTGTTGTTAATAGTATATTTGGCTAGGGTATAAGAGATTACACTGAACGGTTTTAAGATGATAGAACGCCATTGTATTATGAAGAACTTTTGCTAGAGCTTAGAAAAATGGAAGATCATGGTATGAAAACGAACGTGGACTGCCGAACGTCGGAGAAGTCGGCAGTATGCTCCTGACAGCTGCGTTTTATTATAAGTCAATTAAACTGAAACTGCAATTTTTTTTTTAGTTTCAAGTAGAGTTTATACACAACACAATCACAGAATAGAGCCTGTGGTAGTAATAGAGTTGATTTTAAATAGTAACATAAGAACATTTATAATTTTTTTTTAAATGTATTTTTAATTGAATAATTATGCGGAAATGTAGGCCACTTTTTTCTTGCGAAAAAAAATCGTTTGTAGCTACTGATACAAAAGCCCTAAATATGCGACTGCATTAGTTACATCTCTAGCTATGGAATGAACACTGATATTACCAAAAAGTCGGAATGTCCCACATAAAAATGCAGAGATACATTTTTGTGTGAGACAAAATTGAGTACAATTCGCGCAAGCCCTCGGTTTGCTCCGCACGTGAAGCGGTTGGTGCGCGCACGCGTTGTACTCAGCTTTATCTCCATGAAGAAAGCCACCGGATGTGGCTGGTACTATAGTCGGAGAATCCGATATAATTAAAGTGAAACAAAAACATTATTTGCAAATTTCCAGATTAACCTCCGCTGGCGGTGGATCGTTTCTGGCACCATCGTCGTCCACTTCGCCATCTGGCTCATATTCGCGGTGTTCTGGTACATCACGGCCCTGGCTCACTACGACTTCGAGCCAGATCCGCCCCACCGGACCTGCATCACAGGCGGCCACGACTTCCTCACTATATTCCTCGCCAGCGTGGAAGCTCAGGTACTGGGCCTGAAGACCCTGCAATTATGTTTTCCTTCACCGGTAGCTTTAATAAACACTTTTATGATTTTTTAAAAAAAAGTAATGAGACAAACAAAATGCTCTCCTGATGGTAGGAGGTAACTATGACCATTGAAGCTGTACCCATAACTTTCTGTACCATAAAAAGTCCAAGGTTTCGCTGCTTTAACGCTCATTATTCTGAGATAATATATGCGACAGTTAGTGCCTATAGCGCTGCGATTTTGCTAGAGTACACTTTTTTTTTTATTTGAAGTACCTACGATACAACGCATATAAAAAAAAGAAGCGCTGTGAGTTGTTATGATTTTAATTAGTTTTTGTAAATAAAATCCGTACAAAACACATTTACAATAACGTCTTTACTGGCAATCTCATAAGATGGGCAGAGACCATATCTTTCCAGTTGCTACACTCCTGATATTTACTTTCGCTTCTACTAAAAGATAAAATTAAAAAGTATTATTACGAATCTATTAAACTACCCTACAGCTAAGCTCCTCTTTGCATAGTTACTAGGGTATGCACAGCCCACCACGCAGCCAAGTGCTGGTTGGGTTTTTCTTTTATTAGGTATCTTAGGTTATAACTGTTGTCGTGGATTCTGCACGGTATTTAGTATTTACCTATCCGTTTCACAGTTCTTTATACCAGTTTTAGAGTTAAACGTTTATTTATACCAAGGTCATTAAACTACTTATCTACGAACGTGAGGGTACCGACCAAATAATTGCATAAAATGACAAAATTTAACATGCAAATGTATTGAAACCATTTGTAACCAGACTTCAGAGAAAGTCATTAGTTACATCTTTTTTTTTTTTAATGTAAAAGTAGTGAGACGAACGATAGGCTCTACTGATGGTAAAAGATGACGCATGTCAATGACCATTACAGCGATACACAGAACTTTCAGTAGCAAAACAAAGTCCGGGGCATCGCTGCTTTGGCACCCACTACTTTGAGACCTTTGACTATCACCTTCATCGTGCCCACATGGAATGAGTACTTGGTGATAGATCTCCTTAGCAGGAGGCCGTCAAGTTAGGAACCACCACAGTACCAGTTATTCCGCCGCTAAGCAGTAAAAATTACTGTGTTCCGGTTAGAAGGGTACAAAAATACAGGGCTGTTGAGACTAACCATCGAAAGTCTTAAAGTAATGAGCGTCAAAGTAGTGATGCCCTGGACTTTGTTCCGTCACTTAAAGTTCTGTATCTCGCTGCAATGGTCATGGACAGGCGTTATCTCTTACCTCTTACTCTATTCGTTCAGTAGTTTTTGCGTGAAAGTGTAACAAACATCCATCCAAACTTTCACATTTTTAATATTAGTGGGATAATTTGAACCCAATGAAGTTCGAAGCGTAAAATATTTGTACACTTTTGGTATAAATATTTTACGCTTTGTCAAACGTTTGCTCCATGCTACAGGAATTTCCAATCGGCGTTACAATTGCTAGTGCTTCGAATGAGGAAGTCCTAACTAATAAATCCTTGATTGCTTCAATTTTCTTTGACAAACTACATTACTGGAATCCTGTGGCTAGCTGATTGAATAAGTGCATGAATTAGCTTGTTTTCCATGCAAACATGGGATTAAACTAGCACAAAATTAGTTAATAGTAGTCAATTACAGGCATAACGTGAGTAGGTCGGTGCTACATTGGTAGTAAATCTTCTTGGCGGTAGATCTCCTTAGCAGGAGGTCGTCTAGGTAGGTACCACCGCAGTACCAGATATTCTGCCGCCAAGCAATAGTGTGTAAACATTACTGCGTTCCGGTTCGAAGGGTACTGCAGCGAAATTACTGGGCTGTTGAGACTAACCATCGAAAGTCTCAAAGTGATGAGCGGCAGCGATGCCCTGGACTTTGTTTTGTTACACAAAGTTCTGTGAAACCGAAACCGAAGACATGTAGCGATTAACACCGCGGGGCGTAGCTAGTCTACTATTTTTAAAAAAATCTGTGCTTTCATGTATACTTGTACTTTATACAAAACTGCTATAGAATTAGTCGATATAATTTTTTTTCATAACAAATTAATGTATCGAAGACATATTTTGTCAGGCGCTTATTTTGTGAGTAGTTATCTGGAACTGCTGCTCGGCTAGAAATGATTGTTTTGTTCACTTTAATTACAGACTACCATTGGGTTTGGAGATCGTGCCATTGATGAGGAATGTCCAGAGTCCATTTTTCTCTTCATAATGCAGGTAAGCCACAATAACTATCATTCGCGGTTTCATTTACACGAATAATCGAACAGTCACTGAAAACTTTAGAAATAAAAAAATAATGGAATTTAAAACGAGCATTTTTATCAGTTCTGAAATATTTATTTTCCTGCTCTAATGACTGTCATTGATAACTTAATTAAACTAAACTATGACACATTTTTTCCAACGCATTTTTTTTTATAACTATCTTCAATAGATTGTAGAGTCTTACCATTTGTCTCTGGTAATGTAAAACTTAGTATAATACCACATATAAAAGTCGCCATCCCAAAATAAGTAAACAGTCCTATTTCTCCAAACGCATAAATAATGTCTGGTATTATCTTGACTGAGACGAATAGAGAAATAAACGAGAATGCAGAATTCAAACCGGATCCTAATCCACGAGCGCTGGTCGGCAACAGTTCCGGAACAAAAGTCCAACCAGTACTCATAATAATACTAGAAAATATTATAAACATCACCAAGCATGATACAGGAACCCATATCGAATTACTTAAGTCAACAGCAAAGCACGCCACTAAACCAAAATTGAACACTGTCACACACACATTACTGACTAATAACGCCAATTTTCTTGGAACCATACTGCCTACTACACACATACCCAAACATACTGAGCATCGAATGCAATCCATCACTATAGTCATTAGAAATGGGTCGATGCTTCCAGAAAACGCCTTTCCAAATATGTCTTGAGAGTAAAAGCTCAAAGCGTTGACGCCTGAAAGCTGCAGGTCTATCATTATCACCATCAGAATAAGCATTGGCTTGATAAAAGACCTTGAACAAGCTGCGTTCAAAGTTTCTTTGATTGTCATCACAGGTTTTTCACATTGTCGTTCCAAAATAGTTTTCAATTCAGCTTCAGAAGACTCCCCGGTACCTCGAAACCACCTGAATGTGTCCTCGCCCTCAGTGATTCTCCCCTTGGCAATCAGCCACAAAGGGCTCTCTTTGAGATAGAGGAAAATAACTGAAGAAACTACAGCAGGGATGATGAATACAACAGAACTGATCCTCCAACCCAAGTAATATCCGATTATATGGCTGAGCAGGACTCCCGCTGGAGTCATGAATCCTGGCATAAATAGGCCAGCTGCCCGGATTTTAGGATCGGTTATTTCTCCAATGTAGACCATGGTGACAGCTTTGTTGGCACCGGCCGATATGCCGGTGATGAAACGTCCTACTAGAACGACGGTTGATGACTTGGCGCAAGCGATGACAATCCATCCGATAATGAATGGTATTCCCAGAATGATGTGAGCTGGTTTTCTTCCAAAACTATCTAAGATTGGCCCACAGCTCAGGGATCCGATGACCATTGATAAAGTAGCGATAGATGCTGAAACAGATCACAAAAGGATATTCTCAACTACAAAATCATTCTAACAATTAACAGCAATAATATCTATTGAATAGATATGCAACCATTTCAGTTGCTGTAGTTTTAGAATACATAAATTGGACTTTGGACTTCTTAAATGCATTTTTTTTAAAGATTTATATGCTGTGGTCATGACTCATTTTAACAATATTATGCCTAAAAGCCGTGAATATCTCACATTACAAGTATTCTGCTTCTCACCATATTTTTTCTTATATTTTCATGTTTGACAGGCTAAGTGCTTGACCACAGCTCTCTAGTACTCGGCTGGCTAGTTACCACACGAGAGTTGAAAATCTGATGCCAAGCAGCTAACGGTATGTTCCGGCAACCTCACTTGAGAGCCAGTTACATATCTTCGATCACACCGTCACTTAACATCAGGTGAGCTGTGGTCAAACAGCCTGTTAACCATAAAAAAAAGTATTTAGTAGATTTCTTACCGATCCAAGACTCGTGGTTCGGGTTATGTTGGATGGTCTCGTCTTCTCGGAGTTGGGGAAGCATCACAGAGGAAATGCCGAGGATCAGGCCAGTGCTCACGGATATCATGCACGACGCTGTAGTAGCTAGGGCCTGGAATAAAAAAAAAACATGAATAAACATGAAACGTGTCACAAGGTATTTTGGCGGAAACGCGGATAGAGTCGTGTCGCCCGTTGTATTTTTTTCCAAAACTAGTGTTCTGTAAAAAAATACTACAAAAATACAATTGTGATTTACCGCAAATAAGGGCCAAAATAAATGCCAGTAGCTGTGATTTCAGTGTAAAATTATGCTCCATTTGTCCATAAATGGAAAATTGTTTGTAGGGAAATCGAACCACCTTAAGAGACTCTCGCTAGACGGTTGGGTCAAGGGTCAGCTCCAAAAGGCAGTGATCCTTGGCACGGCGCGCATTGTGCGCAGGTTCCTCACTCTGCAGCCCTAACCACCGGCAGCTTGAGCCGGCAGCACCCTAGTTATTCAGTTTTTTTTATATTATTTATGTTTTATATCATCATCATCATTGCAGCTGTAGGACGTCCACTGCTGGACATAGGCTTCCCCCATTGACTTCCATAAAGACCGGTTGAAAGCGTCTCGCATCCAGCGCGTTCCTGCGGTCTCTATTAGGTCGTCTGTCCACCTTGTGGGTGGACGTCCTACGCTGCGCTTGCCGGTTCGTGGCCTCCACTCCAGAACTTTGCAGCCCCATCGGCCATCAGTTCTGCGTGCTATGTGTCTATGTGTGTGTTTTATATACGTAATGTAAAAAAAAAGAACACAAATAAATACCACAGATAATTAAGTGTGATGTTGAAATATGTATAGGAACCCAATATTGGGTGAAGGCCTCTTACAAACACACACGTACCTGTTTGCACAAAAAAGATTTGTTTTTAACATTCCACTGTACACAATCATCTTTGTATTTTATGTTGAATTTCATTTTATTTTTCTTATAATATTAGTTCAAAAATTGAAATTAAAACATTTCAGAGGATTTTGTTGAATAGTCACGTAGAACTAAACAGCTTAGTCGACGTACTTTACTTTATAATTACACACCGAGTTGTGATACTACGTTAATAGCGGAACCAACCAGCCGTGACTCGAGCATCAGTGCGGGCAAACAGTCAGTATGGGCAGTCCAACCGCACTACACGGGACCTAATATACGGGGTCGTTTTTGTGTCAATAATAATTTAATTTAATTCAATTCAATTCAATTCAATTCAATTCAATTCAATTCAATCCAATCCAATCCAATTCAATTCAATTCAATTTAATGTAATACCTATATATTTTTCTTTTTTATATTTGACAGGCTAGGTTAGCCGCAGCTCACCTGATCTTAAGTGAAGGTGTGGTCGAAGATGGTAAAGCACACCTAGCCTGGAATGGAACTATATGTTCTGTATTTATAATACGTATATATTTACAAAAAAAAAGTATTTAAGTATTGTATCAGTTATCTGACTTCCATAGTACAAGCTTTGCTTAGTTTGGGGTTAGATTGCGCTGTGTGTAATGTCCTACGATAATTATTATTTATTTTATTTATATCTGCTTCAATAACTGTAGAGCGTGGGTTCGATTCCCATCTGAACAAATATGTATGGGACGCTAAATGCTTGTTCTCTGTGTCTCTAATCTAACCTAATAACCCATAAATAATCTACTGTTTTATTCAAGCGTTTGAGATTTACCGCAAATAAAGACCAAATTAAATGCCAGTAGCTGTGATTTCACTATAAAATTATGCTCCATTTGTCCATAAATGGCAAAAATGTATTTGTATGGAAATGGAACCACCTTAAGCATTAACGCCCTTACTGGTTATTTCTGTAGCCGTCGATATCTTTTTCTCTCTATTAACAATTTAACTATTAGGTAGTGTGCTATATTGACGTGCACCAAGGAGGTTCCGAGTCTGAGTTTTTAACAAATTAAAAGTTTGATAAATTCGGCACCATGGAGGTAGAAGGTTTAATGATGGTTTGAATTCACAAACTTAGTGCACACGATGTTCTAAAGTCAAATTTACTTTATCCTCTAGCGGATAAATACGACTTTTGCACTCAGATATCGAAGAGCAAAAATACTCTTTCTTGGAACTCTAGGCTTGAGCAGTTCTTTTTATAATAGGCTTGCGTTTGACCAACAAGAACTTGTAGCAATGATAGCTCAGAGGTTAGCGCAGTCGATTTACACGCTGAAGGGCGTGGGTTCATTCCCTAACACTGAGCTTAAGCTGGTGGTGAAGGAAAACATCGTGCGGAAACCATAGCATGGTGGTAGGGTATTTTGTAGTACTCGACTGGCTAGCTACTACCCTCAAGTTGAAAATCTGCCGCCAAGCATCTAACGGCGTGTTCCAGCAGCCTCACTTGTTTTATTCCAGGTTAGGTGTGCTTTACCATCTTCGACCACACCGTGAAGGATCAGATGTCTATCTCAGAAATATAACCGTGATTCCAGCGGTTATCGGTTCTGCAATGGATATGTTCTGTCCGCTGCCATTTCAGCTTGCTAAGCCAGTTCGCTGAGCTATATCTGTGATTTTAGTTTTCTGGCGAATTACTTCGTTCCAGATACGATCCCTCAGAGAAATCTCAATCATAGCTCTTTTGGACAGCCCTGTTGATTCATTGGTAGTATGTCGGCTCCAAGAGCTGAAGGGCGTGGGTTCGATTTCCACCCAGGATAAACATTTTGTGATATAAACAAAATGTTTGTTCTGTGTCTGGGTGTACTTTATTTTTTATAAGTATTTAAAAAAAAAGTGTTGAACTATTGTATCAGTTATCCGACTTCCATAGTACAAGCTTTGCTTAGTTTAAGGTCAGATGGCGCTGTGTGTATGATATATGTCAATGCATACTGTTTTTAAACTTCAAGGAGCTTGCATTGTTTCAGTTGATCCTCGGGACTGGGCTGTCAGGCGTGCTGACGTGTGTAGTGTACGCTAAGCTGACGCGCCCTGAGAAGCTGTCTAGAGACGGAGTCGGCTTCAGCAAGAAAGCAGTGGTGAGAAATATTTATATATTGATTTCTAAAGAAACAGAAAATCCCAACAGAACTCAGAACACCTCAGAAGAACGCCATACGTCCCGCTAAAGTGTGTTTTTTTATGATTGACAGGCTAGGTGTTTGACCATAGCTCACCTGAAGTTAAGTGAAGGTGTGGTCAAAGATGGTAAAGCACACCTAGCTTGGAATGGCACTGGCTCTCAAGTGAGGCTGCCGGAACACACCGTTAGATGCTTGGCAGATTTTTAACTTGAGGCTGGTAGCTAGGCAGCCGAGTACTAGAAAGTACGCTACCACAATGCTATGGTTTCCTCACGATGTTTTCCTTCACCGGCAGCTCAAGCTCATTTTGGGATTTGAACCCACGTCCTTCGGCATGCGAACCTACCGCGCTAAGCTTTCATCGCTACAAAACTTTGACCTGCAGTATTATTTCCCTTACAGTGAAAGGTAAAATATTTCTTTTCGATAAGCGTGCTTTGCCTTTTAGTATAATAATGTGTGTTTCAGATAAGCATGCGCGACGGCAAACTTTGCCTGATGATGCGCGCTTGGGACTTGAACTATGACCACATTATCAACTCCGAGTTCACCGCGCACTTCGTACACACGCACAGGTATCACTAAGTAATTACGTAGTCTCATAAAGCCTATCATAGTCCAGTCACAAACAACACTAACTGTTTTTTAACACGAATAAGTCCGCGTTTGACCACCAACTCGCCTGATGGTAAGCGACGATGTGAAGTAGACTTAAATACACCTATTAAATAAAAAATAAACCCACGCCCTACAGCTCTCAAGGCAGATATATTACCAATGAGCCAACGGGGATGTCATTGACCGTTAGATGCTTGGCGGCAGATTTTCAACTTGAGGGTAGCTCAATACCCTCACCATGCTATGGTTTTTTCACGATGTTTTCCTCCACCGGCAGCTCATACTTATTGTTGGGGGTTGAGAACCCACGCCTTTCGGCGTGTTAACCGACCGCGCTAACCACTGAGCTATCATCGCTACAAATTTATGAGTTAAATCCCGTCGCATTTACGTTTCAGAACGAAGGAAGGTGAGATGCTCCGTTACTACGCGCAGAGTCTTTCCCTGCATCAGCGCCAGTTCCTCTTGTGGCCCGTCACGCTGGTGCACGAGATAGACGACACCAGCCCCCTCTATAAATACGGCCCGGAGCACATATCAAACAGCAAGTATGTCGATATTGTATCAGATCACTTGTTCCACTTTAGATAACCCATATCCACCACCATTGCAGCGATACACAGAACTTTGAGTAGCGAAATATAATAATAATAATAACATACGTATACATATACATAAAATAAACATACACACACACACACACATATATGTAAACTTAACTACTTCAGAAGCGGGGAAGAGACATAGAACACTGTTATATTCAGAAGTTACATATTTATTTCATTAATTTTACAACGATACATGAAATCATAAATAGCTAATTGGTCAGTCATATTGAAATTAAACCGCAAATCAACAAAGATGGATTCCTACTGAGGCGCAAATGGCCACCGCTGGCTCGGTCTTCGGCTGGAGCAAAAGTGACCCACGCCCCGGTCGCGCCTCGCTTATCACGGCACCGAACTGACGTTGCTTCCTTTGCGGAGGTCGTATTCCAGGCCACTTATTACTCACTTCACGCTGTTAATATTAGTGTTGCCAACACGGCCCTCCTGCACCGTGCATGTCCTCATGCACAATCAAACTGTAAAAGAGTAAATAAACACCAATGTATTATCAAAAGTAACACTACCAATAATAAGTAGATTCGGCCTATCATGACAATAAAAGTACACAACAACTTTAGACACTCCCAAAAACACCTTTAGGCTTAGGAACTCTTTAGGAGCTCTGCTGTTTGTACTAAATCACTTATGACAGCATCTTGCCTTTATACTTAGACAATGCTTACTATTATCAATTTACTCTCCGATCTCACCAGTGCCTGTTACAGTATTTCTCCTTTATGCTTAGAAGATATTTTCTGTGTCAGCTCACTGTCGAGACAAGAGCAATGAATTGACTTATTTTTGGGTGGCTATAAATATATAATTTACTTCTAATTTAATCATTAATATTTGATTTATCAACACCATATGGGAAATTTAATAATGGTTATGAAAGTACTTAATAAATTACCTTGCCAACACATCATCCTTATTTTCAATCAATCAATCTGAAAAATTTAATAGAGTCTCCAATTTTCAATATTAATCCAAGGTTTCATATGATCAGCTGCAGCTACGCCATTATAGGTTCTTGTACTCCTTTCACTACCTCTCATGTCTCTGACTTCGTATCTATCATGCCCCAAGCACTTCTTTATTTGAAACGGACCTTTATAGACTGGTAGTAGTTTTCTACTTCGACCGTCGTTTGATTTACTTTGAATTTTTAAAAGTACCAGTTCTCCTTCCCGGTATTGCTTAGGTTTCGTATGTTTCTGATCAAATTTTAGTTTCTGATATTCAGCGCTATCGCATGTATTTTTCGCAACTTGTTTACGCAATTGCGTTACGTCTGTGGTCAACTCATCATCACATTCAAGCTCAGGTTCTATTATGCTATCGTTATCGGTACGCAGTCTATATCCGAACAATACCTCGCTAGGAACAGCCTTAATTGTTTTGTGAAAAGTACTATTGATTGCTAGTTGTAATTGTGTAATACACCTATCCCATTTGTCTTCTTCTAAGTCGGCCCCCATAGCCCTCATCGCATCTAAAATAGTTTTATTAAATCTTTCGACTTGTCCGTTTGAACGAGGCATGCCTGTAGTTATGGCATGCAATCTAATGTTTTTATTAGCACAATACTCTTTGAATAATTTGGAAGTAAATGCTGAACCGGCATCTGTTATCAATCTTTTCGGGTTACCGAATATTTTCGCGACGCTATCCAGTTCAGAAATCACGTTTCTGCTTTCAGTATTGTGTACTGCCGAAATAAATACGAATTTGGTGAACGCATCGACTGCCACGAGTAAATATTTATTTTTATTACAAGTTTCCACAAAAGGGCCTAAATGGTCCAAATGCAAAGTATGAAATGGTTGTGCATATTTCGGTAATGGATATAGCTCACCTTCTTTTGGACCACTCTTTTTCTTATAGAAAATGCAATTGATGCAGTTTTTTATATATTTTTTTACTGTATGACGCATGCGAGTAAACCAATATCGTGATGAGATTCGTTCAACCGTTTTATCGACCGAAAAGTGCCCGCAGTCATCATGATTGCATTTTATTATTTGCCATATACAATTCTTTGGTACTACCCATCTACGACCTTTATTAGTACTGCGGTACACTTTATTGCCCAGTAATTGGTATTTATCGAATATGTCCCTATGCTCGTCAGCCTCGCCCAATTGTAGAATGTCCCTAATTTCAACTAATTTAGGGTCTTGAAGCTGCACTGAAAGTAACCAGTCTGCTTCGGTAATAGACATTACTATTTCAGCTTCTGACTTTTCACCTGAGTACGGTGGGTTTCTACTCAGGGCATCGACATGTTGCATGCGGGTACCCTCCCTATGCACTATTTCGAAAGAAAACTCTTGAGTAGATAGAACCCAGCGTGCAATTCTAGGAATAATTTCTTTTTTTGTAAGCGTATAACGCACTGCATTACAATCTGTCACGATACGGAAGTTCGAACCTAACAAATAATGCCTAAATTTCGCTAAAGATTGTACAATAGCCAGCAGTTCGAGTTCGAAAGAGTGGTATTTCTTTTCATCTTCGGTTGTTTGCCGGCTGTAATAGTGTATTGGCTTTTCGCCCTGGTCAGTCACTTGCATTAAGATGCCCGCGATCCCGTCTCTGCTTGCATCAGTATAAAGGACGGAATCTTTGGTTGGATCAAATAGCGTAAGCACGTTTTCAGAGGTTAAGGTTTCTTTTAAAGTTAAGAAAGCACTTTCGTGTTCGGGTTTCCAAGTCCAAGGGCAATCTTTTTTCAATAGTTTAGTTAATGGGCTGGTAATCAGGGCACAGTTTTTGATAAATTTACGGAAATAACTAATAAGTCCCAAAAATTGACGCAACTGGTGCACAGTCTTAGGGACCGGGAATTCTTTTACAGCATTTACTTTACTTTCGCTTGGTCTTAACCCCTCTGAATCTATTTTATTACCCAAGAACTCAATTTCTGTTTTTAAGAAATGGCACTTTTTCAAATTTATTGTAAGACCATGTTCTTTGAAAATTTGTAACACCGTTTCCAGTAGTTGCAAATTTTCTTCCTCGGTCTCACTGATTAGTAAAATGTCATCAAGATATAGTATAACCTTGCCAAACCTCAAATTAGCTACAACTTTGTTCATCATTTGTTGGAAACACGACGGCGCATTAACCAAGCCAAATGGTAGTCTCAAAAACTCGTAATGCCCGTCCTCTGTTATAAATGCAGTTTTATGAATAGAGTCTGCCGACATCATAATTTGGTAATACCCACTTTTGAGGTCTAGACTCGTGAAAAACTTGCAACCTTGCAGTCGGTCAATCAAGTCTTCGATGCGTGGCATCGGATACTTGTCCAAAATTGTTATTTTATTTAGAGCGCGGTAGTCGATGCATAATCGCTTTTCGCCGTTCTTTTTACCCACAAGCAGAGCTGGGCTAGCGTAAGCCGAGTGACTTTCGCGAATAATACCGTTTTCTAAGAGTTCACTGACCATGTCTCTCATAACCTGTCTCTCCGAGTTAGATGTCCTATATGGTTTGAAATGTACTGGTTTGTCGTTTTGTAAATTGATAACCATTTCATGGTCGCAAACTTTTCCTAATTGTTTAATGTTTAGTGCTATGCATTCTTTGTAAGTCTCGAAAAGATTAAGCAATTCATCGTGATGAGAACTTGCGTCAAACGTTAGACTCGAATCAATTACTACATTGCAATGCTCACCTAACTCTTTGACGTTTTGGAAAGTTAGTGATTCGCCTATTCTAACATACATCAACGAAGGTAGCTCGGTAATATTACGACCTATCAAAATATCACAACCAGATAGCTCATCAAGAATGTACATTTCAACTTCTTTAATATCTACAGAATCTAACTTAACGTTCACTTTTACGATATCCGTTACCACCTTGAGGCTATCCGTGGAAAAGCCCTGCAGGGTTACGGGGCAATCCAGGGAGAACCTCTGGAGGTTCATTCTATCTACAATCTCAGACGCTACAATTGAGCAACTACTACCTGTATCTATAAACGCGTCTTTGATGATTCCGTTTATATACACTTGCTTACAAAACTTGTCTTTCGTATTGGCAGTCTGCACGTATTTTATTTCTTGTTTACCCGCATTTTGATCTTTTCCTACTTTGGAGTTCTTTTTATGAAAGCAATTAACATCCGTATGCCCCCTTTTCCCGCAAAACTCACATTTCACCGTACATTGAATTCGTTTATGATTACCCCCGCAATTATAGCATTCTAAAGGTTTCCGAATTTGATTTTGTTGCGCACTTGAGTTGCTGTCGGTAGAAACTGTTGTTCGAGTTGAAGAGTTCAGGGCATTGTGAAGTGGTCTAGCCGAATTGCTATCTTTGAGGGTAGTCGCATTATTGGTTACCAAATGTTTTCCCGACTTTGATTTATATACCCTACTATGTAAAAACATTGCCAGACTTTCGCAAGATTTGAATTCACTGGCTTCAACAGACGCGGTAATATTACTGTCACCTATATTCCCTAGTATTATCGAGATAACGTCAGACTCCCTGAAATTTAAGCCTAAGCCATCAATCTTTGCCTTTTGTTCAAAAAAGAAATCGTACAACGATTGATTTTCTGTCGGTTTTTTATCTACAATGTCTTTTAGTAATTCAAACATGTTTCTTTTTACTGTAAACGTGTTTAAAATTCGATGCTTCCAATCTTTCCACAACCACGCTGTCCACGAGTGATCATTACGTAATAAAGACTCGTACCAAATCCTAGCAGAACCTTTTAGTTTATTTAGCGCTTGATAACGAATCATTCCATCAGTCCATGAGAACGTAGAAGCGTATGAGTCTATCACATTTAGCCATGAAACCACGTTATCGTGCAAGGGGTCGAAGTCAGGTATTACATTATGAAGAATAGGATTGCTTGTACTCACAATACCGGCATCGTTTGCATGCGATACCTTCATCTTCTTCTTATCCGCGGGCGCTAGTGGCGGCGTCCGTGATCTGTTGTCGTCACTGCTGGCACTTGAACTACTGCTCGATGATGACGAATGAGCACGTTTTCTCTTGTGCTTGTGCTTGCTTTTGCGTTTCCGTTTGTGACCCATCTCTATTAAGTCGCGGATACTCGGTAAAAGTTGACGATTTGATGATAAAAAAAAACTGTTAAACACGAAAATTATCAACGGTCAGGTGCGAGCTAGGTCTCGTGGAATCCCACTTCTGATGTAAACTTAACTACTTCAGAAGCGGGGAAGAGACATAGAACACTGTTATATTCAGAAGTTACATATTTATTTCATTAATTTTACAACGATACATGAAATCATAAATAGCTAATTGGTCAGTCATATTGAAATTAAACCGCAAATCAACAAAGATGGATTCCTACTGAGGCGCAAATGGCCACCGCTGGCTCGGTCTTCGGCTGGAGCAAAAGTGACCCACGCCCCGGTCGCGCCTCGCTTATCACGGCACCGAACTGACGTTGCTTCCTTTGCGGAGGTCGTATTCCAGGCCACTTATTACTCACTTCACGCTGTTAATATTAGTGTTGCCAACATATATACATATTATATAATATGTAATTCTTTCTTTTCTTTTTTTTTTATGTTAATTGTTTATTTTGCCATATATTGTTAATTATGTTGAAACATGTTTTATGTCACAAATAAAGTGTTGTCTATTGTCTAAATATAGCCCAGGGCATCGCTGCTTTGGCGCTCATTGCTTTGAGACTTTTGATGGTTAGTCTCAACAAGCCTGCGATTTCGCTGTAGTACCCTTCGAACAAATGTAGGTACCTACCTACTCTTGAACAGAATGACTCTAATGTCCTTTTTTAGTTTAGTTTCATTTGCTGTGTTTTATTAAACTATTATTTTTTTGTCAATTAACGATTTTTTTTATCTATCTAAATATACTATTATAAAGAGGAAAGATTTGTTTGTTTGTATTGAATAGGCTGCGAAACTACTGGACCGATTTTAAAAAATTCTTTCACCGTTGGGAAGATACTCTATCCCCGGGTGACATAGGCTACTTTTCCACTAGTATGTAATATAGGTAACTTATCTCAATAGGCCAGCGTAGTAGAATATATCCCAATCACTCTATGATTAATAGAGATGATTGGATGTATTGTTATCACAATGTATATCCTCGTTATTGACACACCCCGCCATTTCTTCCTATGATCCTATCCGTCCTAATGTTGCCTGGAAGAGATCGCTTTTAGCGATAAGGTCGCCATTTGTTACACCTATATTTAAGTTTATTTCTTCTGTTTTCTGTATTTCAGTGTGTACAATAAAGAGTTATCAATCAATCAATCACTCTTCGTTGGTAGGTATATGCTCAGCTGTAGGATGTCAAAGCAGCAGTAAAATTACATCAAAAGCATCATCAAAAAAAAAAAAGAATACATGTTCTAGTTACGAGATCACCGTGAGCCTGAAGGGCGCGTCTGCGTCGATGGGGACCTTCACGCAGAGCCAGACTTCATACCTACCCAAAGAAGTCATCTGGGGGCATCGGTTCCCACCCGTCGTCAAGTATGTACCATTTTACTTGGTGGTAGATTTCCTTAGCAGGAGGTCGTCTACGTGTAGGTACCACCGCAGTACCAGTTATTCTGCCGCTAAGCAGTAGTGTGTAGACATTACTGTGTTCCGGTTTGAAGGGTACTGCAGCTAGCGAAATTACTGGGCTGTTGAGACTAACCATCGAAAGTCTCAAAGTAATGAGCGCCAAAGCAGCGATGCCCTGGTCTTTGTTTTGTTACTCAAAGTTCTGTGTATCGCTGCAATGGTCGGGTACAGGCGTTATCTCTTACCATCAGGAGAGCGTCTTGTTCGTCTCATTACTTTTTACATTTAAAAAAAAAAAATATACTTCCCCTTGTAAATATGGAGTCAATTTTCTTGGATCATGCCTTGTAGTTTTTTTTAATGATTGACAGGCTAGGTGTTTGACCACAGCTCACCTGATGTTAAATGACGGTGCGGTCGAAGATGGTAAAGCACACCTAGCCTGGAATGGAAGTGGCTCTCAAGTGAGGCTGCACACCGTTAGATGCTTGGCGGCAGATTTTCAACTCTTGTGTGGTAGCTAGCCAGCCGAGTACTAGAAACTACCCTACCACCATGCCATGGTTTCCTCACGATGTTTTCCTTCACCGGCAGCTCAAGATTATTCGTGGGGTTTGAACCCACGCCCTTCGGCATGCGAACCTACCGCGCTAACCACTGAGCCACCATCGCTTCAAAATTCTTAAATATTAGAATAGATTCGTATCTAAACTCATGTATATAGTTTCAAGCATTAAACGTTATCTTATCTTATGGAAAGCATGTGTGTGGACATCCTACGGCTAAGATGATGATGGTGATGATGATGATGATGGTGTTTCAGGTACGACGGCCGCAAGCAGAAGTATGTGATTGAGCATCAGAAGCTCGACGCCACGGAGCCCGTAGACACGCCTTTCTGCAGCGCTGAGGAAGTCTACCAGTAAGATGAATTAAAAAATATGTATATTGACGGTTCTTCGAATCCAAATCAGTCCTGAGTATTGGCGGGAACGCGGAGGGAGCCGTGTCGCCGCATTGTATTTTTTTCCAAAACTAGTGTTTTGTCGAGTGTTTATGCATAAAAATGGTGGTGTTTTATTCATAAAGTGCCGAATCACAAGCGCGAGTGTGGGAAAAT
This sequence comes from Biston betularia, assembly GCA_905404145.2. NCBI lineage: Eukaryota > Metazoa > Arthropoda > Insecta > Lepidoptera > Geometridae > Biston > Biston betularia. The sequence continues at coordinate 9,366,294 of FR989887.1, read as the reverse complement.
GATATAATGTGGTGAAACATGACTTTTCGTGTTGTTTCCAAAACTCCATCGAAACTTTATAGTAAAGTCGCCACTACTTTACTAAAGCATGACTGGACTGATACGGACTGTACTTGACCAAGACTCGACTTTGACTATAACTATAGCTACGAGGCAACTTATTTAACTTTTGAAACTTGAAAATATAAAACACTTGACACTACGAAATGTTCAAAATGCGACGCCAAACTCAAAGAAAAAAAATCAGCCGTGTTTTTATAAATGTTTAATGTTTTATTTTCTTTTTACATGATCGCCAAATATCACGTCCTCGAGTATCGTAGGTGTCTCACCAGTCATGCTGTGTATAAGTAACTTAAAAAATACTAAGAAGCGTATGTTTGTTACCTGTATGTTACAGTACTCCACAAGAGAGACCAGAGCCGTCGCTGCGTCCAGCCACTCCGAGCAACTTCAGCGAGAAGATATCCTTCTTTCAGCTCGGAAGGTCTTCTTCATTCAGGAAGAAGGCTACCAACGGATAGATGGCAGAATAAAAATAAAATAAATAAATATCGCAGGACTATACACACAGCGCCATCTGGCCCCAAACTAAGCAGAGCTTGTGTGATGGAAGTCAGCTAACTGATAGAATACATCAATACTTTTTTTTTGTAAATACATACAGAACACCCAGACACAGAACAAACATTTGTTTATTCACAAAATGTTTGCCCTGAGTGGGAATCGAACCCACGCCCTACGGCTCTCAAGGCAGATATAACACCAATGAGACAACAATATTTAGAAAATTTATGTAACTTTTTTTCTAAATATATACAGAACAAACATTTATACATGTCCTGGGTGGGAATCGAACACACGCCCTTTAGCTACACAGCACTGCTACATTATATGTATAACCTCTACAGTATTATATAGGTTATAAGTACCTAATATTAGTATAGTTGTATCATCCAAAGGTGATAATGCTATTAAACGTATTTCATAATTATATCGTTTGTTTTGTTTGCTTTGTCGAAATTAAAATAAAATAATGTATGGGAGAGTGTACGTCGCAGAAATTAAACAATACGAACAAACCAAGACATAGACAATACTTTATTTGTAACATAAAACAATATTCAATACATACGAGAAAAAATAACAAACATAAATGAAACTTATACTCACTTGTTTTTTAAATTTCATATAAAAAACAAAAGAAAAGAAAGAGTGCAACAGTCGATTTTATCCGCTAGAGGATAAAGTAAATTTGTATTTAGAACATCGTGTGCACTAAGTTTCAAAACATTCAAAACATCATTAAACCTATTTACTTCTACCTCCATGGTGCAGAATGTAGCATACAACTTTTTTTATTGTGTTAAAACTCAGACTCGGAACCTCCTTGGTGTACGTTTTTGAAAAGTTACGTGTTGCGCTCGAGTGCAAAGATTTTTCACCTCGTGCTCTTTTGATTCCCTCGCTAACGCTCAGGATTCTAATTTTTGAATTTTAGAATTCTTCGCTTGCTCATCAAAATTGAGCGCGCGGTTAAAAAGCAACTTTGCACTCTTGTATAACAAATAACTATTACTCAACCTTTTTTTCGCACCTATTCGAAGGATAGGTTTATTCTTACCTTGAAATCAATTCAGTCGAGACTTGAAGAGCTCCAAATTGTATCTGTCTATTGTTTAACGGTTCGTACTATGAAAGTGGAACTAAACCGTTTATGTTTCTCAATTATAGAAATTTAACGCTCGACTTGAAGCTTAGGTAGTACCTACTACTGAATGAGATAACAGTACGGACGGTTACCTTTTGTAAATCACTTTTCGTTGTGCGTTTTGACTGGTAATCATTGTCATGTCAACGCACCTATTTAGTTCTAGGCCATATTTCGATCACAACAATTTGTTCAAATATATTTATTGTGCTTATCTTTCAAGATAGAAGCGAATCTTATCTTAAAGATAACTTATTGTCGCTTACACATGTGCACTTTTAAGACGTATTTTAAAATCTAATACAAAATATAACAAAAGTTATTGAAAGTGATGTTTACGATGTAGTCAATGTTAGTCATATACTTACAATAGGTGTGAAGCGAGTTAATTTGAAAGAAAAAGTAGCAGATAACGTAACAGAAGGAAAGGTAGCAAAGAAACAAGAAAACAACAACAATGCAACAGAAGTAAAAGAAAACTCAGTTACAGAAATAATATCAACAAACTAACAACATGTTTTCTCTACTATTGTGATGAAACCCAAGAACAAACCCAAAGCACCAAAAAGTTTACTTCAGAAAAGAACCAGTTTCTTCCGAAGATTGAAAGTATATTTATTCAAGGAAATTAGATATTGAGATAAATACAACAATGAATAACATTTACGAATCAGAGAGCAGGCGAGGTAGCCGCAGCAGAGCTTTAGAGCGATCACTCAGCTATTCTGAAGCTATCGGAAATGGGTCCGGTAGATCTTCTATAGACATACCAAGAATCGGAGATACAGACGTTTATACCAACGAAGAACTCAAAAAACACTATAGAATAAGCCAAACTTATGTCGAAGGAAAAGAAATTGCGTTCAATAGTCCAATAAATAATGTAGACACGAACCCATTGAAAATCAACGATGCTACCACAACAGATGCGTCGCAGTACTCGAGTGAAGATGAAATGGCATACGGTGGCTTAACGATGACTATAGATGTGGATCAAGAAAGTCCTAAAACTGAAGGGACTTATCACACGTCAGAAATGTCTACCAGGGTGATGGTCAGTGAGAATACTGATAATAACATTTATGATAGGATAGAAATGATAGATTTTGATGATACTACCACCACTATAGGACCGTCAGCTCATGGCTATTCCACGCCTTACAGTAGAAGGAAAAGAAAAGGTTCCAAGCATAGGTAAGCTAAATTTAATGTTTACGTTTTGTATTTAAATAAATCTGATAAACATACAAGTAAGCAAGAATATAGAGTTAATTAAACAAAATATGACGTCATTAGAGGAGGTCACTTCCACGAACCTCAAACAGGCTGAAAAAAGGATCTTAAGGCTGGTTATATCCTCAACATAAAACTCTCCCGCCAAGCACTTAGCGATGTGTTCCGACAAGATCCAGTTTCTAAGCTTGGTGTGTTCATCAGTTGAGCTTAGGTCTACTGTCAACCATTAAACAAATGCCAAAAAGAGAGAGAGGGGGCAGTTCTGGGATTTACACTTAAATAATTTGCGAAATAGATAACTTTTTTTACATAGAACGTTCATCATTGGCTTGACAATAATGTCTATTATAAGTATCGAAGACAGTATACAAATAGATATTATTGTTGCCATTATCGATTCTCCGATCTCAAATTCAAATGACTGATGATGGCTTATAGAATTTTCAGCTCAAAATGATATCAATTGCTTTTATCACGAAAAGTCAACTGATTCATGTCTTTCCCGATACGATACGAATTTCTTGAATTTGGATAAGATAATAAAATGGAACGTAAATTTAATGTATTCGTCTTATTCATCCGATTCATCATTCTACAAAGTCAAATAATCCCACTTACATTAGAAATGTGAAAGTTTGGATGGATGGGTGGATGTTTGTTACTCTTTCACGCAAAAACTACTCAACGCATTTGAATGAAATTTGGTATGGAGTTAGTTGAGACCCTGGATTAACACATAGGCTACTTTTTATCCCGAAAACATGTAGCGGGTAACACGGCGCGGCGCTGCTAGTATAATATAATATTAATATCAGTACTTTTATGAACTGAGTGACGTTACTGCCAAAAGCACACAATGAAGAGTCGAATAAAAAATTTAGTTGTGCTTCCTACGCTCTTTATAATTTGGCACCTAGTAGGAGTATCGATGCTTTTAACTGCTTATCCCGGATTGGTCGGTTCCATATGGAACCATTTTCTGGGGGAATTACACTGACAAAAATCGTGTCTTCAAATACCAGAAACCATGTATCAGTCAGTTGTGAATCCTATTTCAAAAAATAATTTTATTTTTCTTGCATAATTATTGACTCTTTATTTAATGTAAATGAATTTGACTATTCATTTAATGTAACTGGCTTTTAGCCGTTTTTAATTAATTAATAAAATAAATTAAATATTGCTGTATTTGTAAGAGATAATCCCAAAATGTTTCCAAAACTGTCAGAAAGGAGTGCTCGTAATTGTTGCGATCCAAGCGCGGTGCAGAGCCAGTACACAACTTTATAGGAATTGCTTTCTAGGCATGGGCCCCCTAGGGTATACCGTTTTTAAAAAAATTATGGCATGTCAGAAGACAGCAAAGCGGTTTCCCCCTTTTTTAAAATTATGGCATTTCAAAAGGTAGTAAATGAGTTTTCGTTTTTGAACCTATACAAGTGTACTTCTCTTGTTACAGACGTCGGCATGGGCGTCCAACGCGCTCCCGAAGAGTGGTGCTAAAAGACGGAGAGGAAAACGTCCCAGTGAGGAGTAACATTCCCGCAAAAGGCATCAAGTACATGAGAGACATAGTCAACACCGTGGTCAGTACATCCTGTCGTTAGTAAAGATCACTTCTGGACTTGTGCCTTTACTATATTGCAGAGCTTGCTTAAACAACTCTAGAACCAAATACCAAATATTCTAAAACACAGTCTTCTTGGTTCATTGGTAGTAGGTATGTCTGCTCCAAGAGCTGAAGGGTTCTGTATTTACAATAAGTATGTATTTAAAAAAATGTATTGAAGTTTTCTATCAGTTATCTGACTTCCATAGTACCAGCTTTGCTTAGTTTGGGGTCAGCTGGCACTGTGTGTAATGTCCTACGATATTGATTTATATGAGCTAACAGGACAGGCCGATAAATATAGAACTAGACCGAACAATTTGCACAAACTTAATTCTGAAGTTCTCTTCTAAGTAACATTTCGTTAACTTTTTTTTAATAATAGATTTGCGTTTTACCGCAAATCCATTGCGTTTGACCGTCGTCCCGCCTGATGTCTGAAGAAGCGGTCGGAAGATGCGGTCTACGATGGAGCACGCTTGCCTAGAAGAAACCGATTCACTCGCGATTTGACTTCTTTAACTTACTTTCGCTACGTCTTTCTATGTACAACATACTTTGAGTTTATTAATTTTGACAGATCAATAGTAAGTGGCGGTTCCTAATCCTGCTGATGGTTTTCTCCCACTTCGTGTTCTGGCTGGTGTTCGCGGCCATCTGGTACGCGGTGGCCATGTCCTACGCCGACGACTTGCAGGACGGGAAGGAGCACTGCGTTACTGGGACTCAGTCCTTTGCTGGACTACTCATGATGTCGGTCGAGACTCAGGTGCGTCGACAGATAGAGATACATTTAATTTTGTTTTACTTGTTTATTTATTCCATTTAATCGTATTCATTTAATTAATTAATTAAAAACGCCTAAAAGCCAGTTACATTAAATTAATAGTCAAATTCATTTACATTAATTAATAAATAGTAAATTATACAAGAAAAATAAAATTATAGTCAATATAGAAAAAATACAATTACAATTATTCTTATGTGGGACTCACGTTTAATTCAATATCGGACACTAAAAAAAACGCCGACTATAGGTTCGGCTACATTCAGTGGCCTTCTTCAAGGAGGCAAAGCTGAATAAAACGCGCGCGAGGCAGTCAGTTTCCAAGAGAAAATTAATTTATTTGCATAAACATGATTTGCAGCATCAGTCTTATTACCGCAAAAGGTGTGTACAATTAAATCACTGATGTCGTATATAAAAATAGTTGTTTTATGCTCATTTAGAAAAGTATACAATTAGAAAATAATAATAATAAAAAAAAATACGTGAAATTAATCAAAATAATTATTAAAATATAACCCTAGAAAGTATTTAAACTGACATTTATTGTTTTACTTATGTGGGACTCACGTTTATTTATATCGGATACTTCGACTATAGTTTCGGCTACATTCGGTGGCCTTTTTCAAGGAAACAAAGCTGAGTACAACGCGCACGCGGCCTCGTCTCGCTGCGTCGTCTGAGTAATTCCGCACAAGTGAAACAAAAATATCCCTAAGAAAAAACAGTAGGTTATTTTTTTTTATTGATGCGTGTTTAGTTTTTTTTTAACTTTAAAATTAAGTTTAATTGCATAACCTCTCGTTATGGCTGCGCACCCCAAAGCAAAATTATTGTAACACAAGGTAAAGCATTTATATTAATTGTTTATACAGATGACCATCGGCTACGGAGTGAGATATCCAAACGAAGAATGTCCTGAAGCCATCATCATCATGGTGTTTGAGGTAAGATTAGATCTTGTAGGAGGCAGGATAAAATATCTGGGAATGTAATTACCTAAGTGAAGACAAAGCCAAAAGCTTTATTTGCACGTCAACTGGTGTAAAATGTCCAATATTGGTATTTTGCTTTCATTATCAAATGAGCAAAATTATTTAAGGTGGTTCGATTTCCATACAAACAAATTTATGCTCCATTTGTCCATAAATGGCAAAAAACTATCTGTATGGAAATCGAACCACCTAAAATATAAAATTAATTATTTTAATTCTAAAATAAATATTTTTTTTTTATGAGACGAACGAGACGCTATTCTGATGGTAAGAGATAACGCCTGTCCATGACCATTACAGCGATACACAGAACTTTGAGTAACAAAACAAAGTCCAGGGCATCGCTGCTTTGGTGCTCATTACTTTGAGACTTACGATGGTTAGTCTCAACAGCGCAGTAATTTCGCTAGCTGCAGTACCGTTCAAACCGGAACACGGAACACTACTGCTTGGCGGCAGAATATCTGGTACTGCGGTGGTACCTACCTAGATGACCTCCTGCTAAGGAGATCTACCACCAAATATATACATACAAATGTTAACTATCGATTAATTATTACTTATATTTACAAACTTATTAATTATGACAGCCCTGCTGGTTCAATGGTATTATGTCTGCTTTATGAGCTGAAGGGCGTGGGTTCGTCCCCCACCCAGGGCAAACATTTTGTGGTATAAACAAATGTACAAAAAAGTATTAAAGTAATCCATCAGTCATTTGGTTCTCATAGCACAAGCTTCAATATGTTTGGGGTTACATAGCGCTGTACAAAATGTCCTTCAATATTCGTTTAGTGAAATTATTACAAATTCCAGATAGTAGCCGGCACGGCGTTGTCTGGCGGACTGTCATCATTGCTCTTCACGAAGTTGATCCGGCCAAACCGACACGTGTCTTCTGTTGGCTTCAGCAAGAAAGCCACGGTAAATCTTTATCATGTCACTAGGGTCACCCATACAATAGAAATATAAAATACTAACTGCAAAACAAAAAAGAAACAATATATATTTCGCCTACTTTATGACGTCATCGCTATAAATTTTTCGAAACCTATTAAAAATCTTCAATCTTATAGAAAGCCAAAATATTCAAATAAGTTTCATAATTTATTTGTGTGTGTGCAGGTGTGTCTACGAGACGGCCAGCTATGTCTGCAGTTCCGAGTATGGGACCTTCTCCATCTCCACATCATCGGGAGCAACATCTCTGCGTACATAATGAAGCCCATCAGGTAAACCAGCCAACTACCTTTTGACCGCCAACTAAGATAATAAATATCTCAGGACATTACGCACAGCGCCATCTGACCCAAAACAAAAAACGCCTCTGATTCCATAGTACAGGAAATCAGATAACTGATAGAACACCTAAACACTTATTTTTTGTATGTACACACTTAAAATACTTCACTAGCGGCCGACTCGCCTCTACACTGTCTTAGACTGTATCTTTTATCAAGCCAAAACAATTTGCAGTCAAACACAAGCCTAACACAACATGACTGTTATGTGTACACGATCAACAACTATTTTCCAGAACGTTAGAAGGTGAGCTGGTGAAAAACTATATCCAGCACCTTCCTCTGAAGGAATCCCGCGCCTTCCTGCTGTGGCCCATCACCGTGGTCCACGTCATCGACGCGCAAAGCCCTCTCTACGACTTCTCTGCTCAAGATATGATGGATTACAGGTGAGAACATGTTACGTGTGCGAAAATATTACTTTGTGTCCAAGTTTTTAATGTTATTTATAATGCAAGAGAGAGCGAAAGAGAGAGAGAGAGAGAGTACCTACCTAAGCTAAAGCGGATTATTGTTATGTATAGAGACTGTATTGTTTTTTAAACTAATGAGACGAACGTTACGCTCTCTTGATGGTAAGGGGTAACATATCCAAGACCATTGCAGCAATACACATAACGTTGAGTAGCAAAACAATGTCCGGGATATCGCTGTTTAGCGTTTCGATGGTTAGTCTAAGTAGCCCAGTAATTTCACTGGCTGCAGTACACTTCAAATCAGAACACAGTAATGTTTACACACTACTGCTTGGCGGCAGAATATCTTGTACTGCGGCGGTACCTACCTAGACGACTTCCTGCTTAGGAAATCTACCACCAAGTCAAATTTATGGCTTTTTTAAATTTATGTTTTGTTGTGTAGTTATGTTTATCATCGAGTTTTAATCGCACACAAAATACTATGACTACGTCAACGCATGACGGCTATAGCAGAAACGTCGAGATGAATAAACAAAACTAATTTCATAGTATTTTGTGCGCGATTAAAGACCCCGTCATAAACATAATTAATAATAGTAACACTTTTTTATTTCGAACGAATGCCACATGTAAATTACAGTTTCAACAAAATAACATACTTCATAACAATTACTTACTCACTACTTTTACGTACTAACTAAGCTATACGAAGTTAATTACTTATTAATTTCCTGTTTTTGTCAAAACCACTGGTCTCCACACAAGGATTCCCTGTTTTGCGGAGACCTGCGGTTTCGCTTGAAGATAGTTAGTATGCAGGTAAAAAGGTACAAAAACTATCAGAAAAGGTAGGACATACGAAGTTCATTATTATTAATTTTCTGTTTTTACTAAAACCACGAGGATTCCCGGTTTTGCGGAACCTGCAAAACCACGTAAAGATTTATTTGTGATCATGACCAATTTAGTCATGACCAACTATTTATACCTTCCTGGCAATTTTGTTTTACTGATTCCCAGTTAGAGCCGTAGAAAATGACTGAAGCAAAAGTAAAAAATTGGCTTTGGTGAAGGTTAAGTGCACACAAATCGTTCATTAAGGCCAAAAATAGGGTGACGTCCAGGGACACTTCCTTGGGGCACTCCACACTTGACTTCTGTCAGATTACTGCTGATGCCATCAACGCAGACTCTTTGCATCATATTTGTCTGATATGAAGAAAACTATTTTAGACAGAGTACACGAACGCTCATGAGCTTCAGTTTTTTAATAGTATAGGCCGAGAAACTGTGTCGAAGGCTTTTGCGAGGTCGAGGAAGAATCTAGCGCGCCTGAAGCCTTCATCGCGCTTGCCAGCTACAAATCCGTTAGCCTAATCACTGCGTCTTCTGTGGATCTCTTCGACCTGAACCCAAATGGTTTATCTGATAGTTTTTCAGACTCAAAGTATTTAAGTAAACGAGTATTCAGCAATTTTTCTAGTACCTTAGACATCAAGTTTAAAAGAGAAATTGGGCGATAGTTCGACGGTAAATGTGGATATCCAATATTTTGTGGCCAATTATTATGTGTTTCGATACATTTTGTAATTATGAAGTAGGTGGTAAACTTGCTAAAGTTTAAAAATGACAGATGTATTGTTGTTTCAGATTTGAAATCGTGGTGTGCTTGACCGGCTCGTCGAAGAATATGGGGACAGTGACGCAGAGCCGCACGTCCTATCTGTCCAAAGAGATCGTCTGGGGAGGAAGATTCAAGAACGTTCTGCAGTAAGTATAGACTTCTAGAAGTTGTTGGTAAGATAAGATTGGCAAGGTATTAACAACTGGTTAAATTGGATTAAACATCTAGCCTGTGAACCATACAAAAATCTCAACTTTAATCACACCAATATTATAAATGAGAAATTTTGGATGGATGGATGTTTGTTACTCTGTCACGCAAATACTACTGAACGGATTTGGATGAAATTTGGTATGCAGGTAGCCGAGACCCTGGATTAAGAGATAGACTTTTTATCCCGAAAACATGTAGCGGATAACACTGCGGGGCGCAGCTAGTGTACTATCATATGTAAATTTAAAAGTTTGCGAGAAAAAAACGCATCTATCTGTACCGCAAATTGATCACTTAATATCAGGTGACCTGTAGTCAAAAACTTACCCTATGAAACATAAAAATAAGTGAAAAATTCCTTAACAACTGAGAGGATGTGGTCAAACGCAAACCAATTTAGAACAATAATAATACAAACCAATTTAGAACTTAATAATTCATATCTTTATAGCTACAACAAAGATAAAGAAGGGTACGAGATCGATATCGACCACCTGGACAGCATCGAGCAGGTGGAGACGCCGCTCTGCAGCTCGAGCCGGCTCAAGGAGTTCCAGGAGGACATCAAGATGTCCACGCCGATGTCCATGTCTCCAACTAACCTGTCCATCAGCCAGGAGGATTCCACGATCTCTAGGTATCTCTTGTGCAAACAAAATTTCATGTACCACTACAATTTCAGACTAACAGAATGGTCAGATATATCCCACTATCCCATCCTACTAATATTATCAATGTGAAAATTTGGATAGATGAATGGATGGATGGATGGATCTCTGTTACTCTTTCACGCAAAAACTACTGAACGGATTTTGATGAAATTTAGTATAGAGATAGCTGAGACCCTGTATGTACACTTAGACTACTTTTTATCCCGAAAACATGTAGCAGGTAACACCGCGGGACGCAGCTAGTCGTCATATAAATGTTTGCCCTGGTGGGAATCGAAACCACGCCCTACAGCTCTCGAAGCAGATATTCTACCAAATGAACAAACAGGGCAGGCTAATAAGCTGTACCTACGAATCGTTCACGGCTAATACCAATATCATTACCTATTAGTGTTAATTCCCATTCTACTTGCAGAGCGGAAGAGTCGATCCCTTCCTCCCCCAGCCTGAACCGCATGGCCGGCACGCAGCGGAGTTTCGGCTGGAACTTCAGGAGGTTCCAGCCGGAGATATACGTGGGGGCGCCGCAACTGCAGGTCGAGGGGAAGCCGACAGACGCCACCTGACAACCTCGAAGAATGTAATTCTTCTACATATTCCTTAGAAAGAAATAGGGTACAAGGTGCACATGGATACTCATTTTTTTAGTGTGATACTCTAGGACAGTATTTCCCAGGCTTTGTTCTGCCATGGCCCGGCAATTTCTTATACTGCCCCTTCAGTTTTACCCCCTAATCCCCAAGAAATGGTTTCTCTACCACCATGCTATGGTTTCTTCACGATGATAACACCAACGTTACAAGTCACTTCAAAATTTTAAATATGTCATTAAATGAGTTTTAAAACACTGATTACATGTCAACACAAAAATGTTAAAATAAGGTATGCCAATATACAAACATGTCAACATAAAATATGTCATTTTGTGCTTGTGTTTTTGTTTTTTGTTTGTTTTTGTATTTTGTTTTGTATGTTTTTTTGTTTTGGCTCAGTGGTTAGCGCGGTAGGTTCGCATGCCGAAGGGCATGGGTTCAAACCTCAGCAATGAGCTTGAGCTGCCGGTGAAGGAAAACATCGTGAAGAAACCATAGCGTGGTGGTAGGGTACTTTCTAGAAAAAATATGTCAACACAAAAAATATTACTCGCGGCTTTACTTGCGTAATATAGCTAGGTACCTACTAATGTTTTTTTTTAATTTGTACTTATATATCTTTAAAAAACTATAACCATAAGTGGATACTTACGGTTAGTTTTTTTTTTAAATATGCGTTTACAGAAAAATCTTCATTTGACTGGATTGAAACAAATGAAAAACGCTTTTCATACTTTAAGCTTTACTTAAACTAATTACAGGTAAACTTAGTTCTCAATTATATAGCTTTGTATTAAAATAGTTAAGCAAATACATACTGTTTATACAGTTTATACATACTCGTATATATAAACTGTTTATACAGTTTGTGTGACACATGTTACTTTTAACTATTATGAATAAAGGATGGTAAAGTACCAAATCTTTTTAATTTCTATTTATTGCGAAATTTTATTAATGGTCTTTACCAACAACAATAATAATTATAATGTACTTTTGTACACTGAATAAGAACACTGTACGTTTTCCGAATAAAATAAAATGATCCTGCCCTATCCTATCCCACTAATATTATAAATGAGAAAGTTTGGATGGATGGATGTTTGTTACTCTGTCACGCAAAAACTACTGAACGGATTTGGATGAAATTCAGTATGGAGGTAGCTGGGACCTTGGATTAACACATAAGCTACTTTTTTTTTTCATTGAGAAAACATGTAGCTGGTAACACCGCGGGGCGCAGCTTGTATATTATAAAAGCGAAACTTTGTGTGTATGTTTGTTACTTCTTCACGCTAAATCGGCTCGACCAATTTTGATGACGTTTGGTATGGAGATAGCTGACACCTTAGATTAATACATAGAAAACTTTATATCGCAGCTAGTAATGTTATAAATGTGAAAGATTGTATGTTAAGATGTTTGTAACTCAATCATGCAAAAACGTTTGGACGGATTGGTATGAAATTTGGCACACACGGCGACCTGGATTGACATATAGAATACTTTTTATATCAGAAAAACTCCTTTGGGATTATCAAAAAACTTTCAAATGTGAAAGAAAGAAAGAAAATGATTTTTATTTTGTAACACAGAACACTCAAAAGCAACAGAGACAAATAGTACCACTACCCACCACCAGATGTCGTCAAGTGATAAGAAGAACACCGATCACTATAGTGTATAGTGTCTTCTCTATAGTCTCAGCAAGACAAGCGCGGTCTCTCGAACTTGGTGGTACACTGACACTGACACTTGGTGGTAGATCTCCTTAGCAGGAGGTCGTCTAGGTAGGTACCACCGCAGTACCAGCTATTCTGCCGCTAAGCAGTAGTGTGTAAGCATTACTGTGTTCCGGTTTGAAGGGTACTGCAGCTAGCGAAAATACTCGGCTGTTGAGACTAACCATCGAAAGTCACAAAGTAATGAGCGCCGAAGCAGTGATGCCCTGGACTTTGTTTTGTTACTTAAAGTTCTGTGTATCGCTGCGATGGTCATGGACAGGCGTTATCTCTTACCATCAGGAGAGCATCTCGTTCGTCTCATTACATTTTACATTTAAAAAAAACACGATTTTAACCCAAAAAATAGTTAAGTAGGTACCCCCCAGGGGAGCCATAGATTTAAACTAGGTCATATTCCTAAACTAACATCAATAAAAATAATAACTACGCACCATATGGAAGCCATCGCTTATTATTAAAAACAAATTAAACTAACAAACATGGCCAGCCAAAATATATTAGCCATATGCGAGGTCAATAGCCTGATGATCATGTTAGAGCATGGGGGTTTTTAGAGCTACTTCCTGGCGATTTTTTTATTATTGTAGCAAAGATTTTTTGTTCTCTGCGTTTTTTTTCTGTTTATGGTTTGCACAATAAAGTGTTTTATCTATCTATCAAAGTACAACTCTATAAAATAAACAAAATACCAAACATTTCACATTAAATTATTCGTGTTTTATTTTATTTTTTAACATTTGATTTAAATTTTTGACGCTTAAAATATTTATTTTTGACATATTTGTAATGTAATTTTGACACAACATGATTTAATTTTTACATTTTTTTTAAATATAAATTGTTATGAGACGAACGAGAAGCTCTCCTGATGGTAAGAGATAACGCCTGTCCATGACCATTGCAGCGATACTTACACAGAACTTTTAGTAACAAAACAAAGTCCAGGGCATCACTGCTTTGGCACTCATTACTTTGAGACTTTTAATAGAGTTAGTCTCAACAGCCCAGTAATTTCACTAGCTGCAGTACCCTTCAAACCGGAACACAGTAATGCTTACACACTACTGCTTAGCGGCAGAATAACTGGTACTGCGGTGGTACCTACCTAGACGACCTCCTGCTAAGGAGATCTGCCACCAAGTAGAATATAAATATAATAAATATCGTTGGACATTACACACAGCGCCATCTGACCCCAAACTAAGCAGAGCTTGCACTATGGAAGTCAGATAACTGACTGTTTTTTTTTGTAAATACATACTTTTACGTATAATAAATGCAGAACACCCAGACACAGAACAAACATTTGCTTATACCATACGTGCATGTTTGCCCTGGGTGGGGATCGAACCCACGCCCTGCAGCTCTTGAAGCAGGCACTACCAGTGAACCAACAGGGTTGTCAAAAGTATCTACATTGCACCATGGCGGGGCGGATCGCTAGTTTTTTTTTTTTATGGTTGGCAGGCTAGATGTTTGACCACAGCTCACCTGATGTTAAGTGAAGCTGTGGTCGAAGATGGTAAAGCACACCTAGCCTGGAATGGAACTGGCTCTCAAGTGCGGCAGCCGGAACACACCGTTAGATGATTGGCGGCAGATTTTTAAACTTGAGGGTGGTAGCTAGCCAGCCGAGTACTAGAAAGTACCCTACCACCATGCTATGGTTTCCTCACGATGTTTTCCTTCACCGGCAGCGCAAGCTCATTGTTGGGGGTTGAACCCGCGCCCTTCGGCATGCGAACCTACCGCGCTAACCACTGAGCTATCATCGCTACAAAAAGTTTACAATATTAGAAGGATATCCTTAAACAATTCCAAACAGTTAACACCTACTTCATAATTATCTAAGTAATTAAAACATATCTTACCTGATTACCTACATTTGTATGCCTTGACATCGAGGCGATATCCTATGGCACGGTTTTTTTATAGCTGCTGATTACGGTTACATAAGTAATCGACAATTACCCGACACGACGTGAAAAGGAGGGTAATGTTACAGGTTGTATGTGAGTGTGGGGCATGTACCTACAAGTACATACAGGAGGCACTCAGAAAGTTTTGTGAAACTTAACAAAATTCTGTCACATCTTTCTAAGTATATTATTTGTTTCTTTGAATGCAGGATGTGGGTTCGAGTCCCATATGTGTGACGTGTGTATAAACGTTACTTCTGTGTCTGGGTGTTCTCTAAGGGATTGGGTTCAGTGAGCTTGAGCTGCCGGTGAAGGATAACATCGTGAGGAAACCGTAGCATGGTGGTAGGGCACTTTGTTGTACTCGGCTGGCTAGCTACCACAAGGTATGTGAAAAATAAGCGATTTATATATTCGATTATTTTTTCTTTTAATCGACTTCTAATAATCGATTCTCTAAATATTAAAAATCGATTATATTACTTTCTTTTTTTTAAGCAAAAAAGATTCATTTATTTATTTATTTACTTAATTTCACACCATCCTTACAGGGTATGATGGCTTTATGTATTTTATTGTTTGGCATACGAATTTAATTTTATGACATTTTTATTTATTATTTTGTGACATTTCTAATTTTTATGATAATTTTTATAATAATAACCATTATTATTCATAATAATTCATAATTCATAATTCATAATTCATAATTCATAATTCATAATTCATTTATTCCTTGCAAAATAGGTTAACAAAAAATTGTGGTCTTAAGTCTAGTTAGGTAGTAGGTACTCTATTTTTGCTTGAAAAGCATGCAAGTATTTTTTAAAATCTAAACAAAGAAGAACAATAATTAAAAATCTACTTTTGTCAGGGCATATAAAAAAATAATAACAAATAAACCAATCAAAATAATAATTATATCATTTTTGTTTTTCATTTAGAAAATCGTCAATGCCATAATATACTTTTTCAATTAATAATTTGGTGAGAGCCGATTTGAATATGTTGATATCATCCTCAACCCTTATAACAGTAGGTAATTGATTAAATATAATTGGTAGCATACAGAAAACACTCGTCCGTAATAAATGGGTTCTGCAGTTGTGGAGCCATATTTTTTTTTCCTTATTCCTGCCTCCTTCTTTAAATTTGAAAAGATGCGGATAGGTTTTAACAAAAAGTGCAACTTCGAGGATGTACACTGAAGTTAAGGTTAATATTTTTAAGTTTCTGAAATGCTCTTTACATGATTGTCTCCGTCTTAATCCCAACATTGCTCGTAAGCATCGTTTTTGAGCTTTAAACGCAACTTGTCTATCAGTAGAATTCCCCCAAAACATAATTCCATAACGCAGGACAGATCCAACATGGGCATGGTATGCTATGACTAAAGTTTTTAAGTTAACAATGTTTCTTAGTTTTGATAGGGAATAAGAAGCCGTGTTTAACCTTTTTGCCACATTGTCAATTTGTAATTTCCATTTCAATTTATTGTCAATAGTTAAACCTAAGAATTTTATCGAATCGATTTCGTTAATGATATTATTATCTACATAGTCAATATTAAGTTTGTCGTGTTCTGTATGTCTTTGTTTAAAGTTCATTAAATAAGTTTTCGTCATATTTATATTCAAATTGTTAATTCTAAGCCATTCTATTATAGATGTCAGTGCTGTTTTAATTTCATCACGATTACATTTGTCACCTAGAAAAAGGACCGTACTGTCATCAGCAAATAGAGTCATGGGATTTTGCGTTACGTTAGGCAGGTCATTTATATAATCCAAAAATAATAAAGGTCCTAATACGCTGCCTTGTGGTACTCCGCATTTAACTATCCTTTGATTTGATTCATATTGCTGGATTATATGCGTTTTTGGACAAATTCTGTCAATATGTGTGATTTGTTTACGGTTGCTTAGGTAGGATTCAATTAATTCATTGACAATACCTCTAACTCCATGAAATTCTAATTTTTTCAGAAGTATTCTATGATCGACGCAATCAAACGCTTTAGTCATATCCAAGTATAGAGCTACTGCTTTTTCTCGCTTGTCAATACTTGTAGTTATTTTGTAAAGAAAGTTATAGATAGCAAGATTTATCGATTTATTTTTCCGAAAGCCGTATTGCTTGTCTGTTAAAATGTCATTAGATTCCAGATAATTGTAAATTTTTGCGTATACAACTTTTTCGATAACCTTAGAAAGTACGGGTATAAGTGCCACGGGTCTATAGTTACCTAAATCTTCTTTGGCTCCTTTTTTAAAGAGTGGTTTTATTATTGATACCTTTAATGTCTCTGGAAATACACCTTTCTCCAAGCATTTATTTACGATATCACTCAGTGCCGGTGCAATATATTGCGCAACTGCTTTAAGTATCTTAGTCATGATTCCATCATAACCTACACTACTAGTATTTTTGAGGCGCTTAATGATGTTGAAGATGTCGTAAGGTCCTATCGGAGTCAAAAATAAGGAGCTCGATTTACTATCAATCTGTATTTTTGTATCTTCTATGGTATTATCAATTTTTATTGAATCAATATAGTAATCGTTAAATGCATTTGATATTTCCAAAGGGTTCGTTTTTAATTGTCCATTTATGTTTACATGTGCAATACCTACCTTGGGAAAATTTGTTTTATATTTATTTATAACTTTCCACGATGCTTTGGATTTATTTCTGGAATTTTCAATATAATAATTATTTTGAGATTTTTGTGTAAGATTAATAATTTTTTTATATCTTTTAGAGAATGACTTAAAGGCATATTTATTACTAGTAGTTGGGTCTCGCCTATACCGCCACAGTAAATCTCGATTTCTTTTACTACATATTTTTATACCTTTAGAAATCCACTTTGGCTTTACATGTGCCGTTAGTTTAATCTTTATAGTAGGAAAACACAGATTGTAAAATAGGATTAAAGTGTCATGAAATTGGTTAAACGCTAAGTTTGGATCATCAATTTCAAGTACGTCCTTGAAGCTTATGCTTCGTATTGCATTTTGGAATTTTTCTTGATTTTCTCTACAGTAATCACGTCTCATAATGTACCAGTATTTAAGTTTGCACATTTTTTTGACCGGAACCTTAAGTAATTGAGCCGTGTGGTCAGATAAAACTAGTTCAAGCACTTCACCCTTACTACCGCGAATATTATGTATCACATTGTCGATACAAGTTTGACTTCGAGATCGCGTCACACTCTTAAACTCGAATTTCATATTACACTCGAATAGTACTTTCTCAAACATTTTTGTGTATTTTGTTTCTTTTAATAGATTCAAATTAAAATCTCCACATATTATTACCTTGTGGTTTTTTCTGCGACACAGATCAAATAACATGAGTCTTAATTTATCTAAAAATGTTAGAATATTTTGCTTTTTGGTTGTCGGAGGTCGATATAAACATATTAAGAAAATCTTCAAATGTATTAATTCTATGGCTGAACATTCATAAACGTTTGGTATGGATTCATTAATGAGACTGTTAATAGTTTTGTATTCCTGACTGTTGTGTACTAAGATACACGCACCTCCTCGACGTTGATACCTGCAAAAACTAGATGCCAGTCTGTAATTTGGTATTGAAAGCACTTCTAAATCTTCTGCTTTCATATTGTGCTCAGTTATACATACAACGTCAACTTGTGTACCTTGCTCTAGCAAACTTTCAAGACTTACAGTTAGTTTTTGGGATTTATTTACTAGTCCGTCAATATTTTGATGAAGCACGTTAATAGAATTATGCACGAAAAAAATTACTGTTGGTGAGGATGTTATCAAGCGCATTGTCGTTATTGTTATCACTATGTATAATGTTTTCTTGAATATTCAGATTGGTTTGGGTAGATTGATCGATGTAAGTTTTCGTAATTCTAACAGTTTTGTCACATTGTAATTGCAATTTCCAAAATTGATTCACATTATTTTTATAATAAATATGTAAAATTTCTTTTAATATACTTCTGCATAAATATAAACAAAATTCAAAATTACGTATTCTAGAGTTATGGTATTTCATGTCAATATAAGTTGCATGCCTATATACACTGCATATGAATTCCAACTCATAATTTAGTTTATGTTCTCTAAGGTGTTGGTTGTACAAGATCTCAGGAAGTATCACATTAGTATGTGCTACAGTTTTTAACCAGGAATGCAAGCTGAACTGGAATTGATATGGAGTCCTATCATTTGTTCCTGCTAACAGAATAATACAGTCATTCTTTGTGTAATCCATTGTCTCATCTTCCACTGAGTTTACTACATCATATAATTGAGCTCCAGGTTTCAAGATACATTTAACTGAGTAGTTATCGCCGAGCAGTTGTTGGAGTGTATGTCGTGTGTGTTGCCCTTGTTCATCTGCTAATATTAGTACTCTCTTGATAGGAGTAATTGTGTGGTTATTATTTACTAGTAAATTTTCCTTGAATGTACTTTGTTGCTTTTTGTTATATGTAGCTTTATTGTTTAATTTCTGGCTTTGATTTTTACTATTTATATTTGTAGTCTGTATTGAGAGTGGATCAACTTTATTTACTAGTGATCGCTGAAGTGTACCTATTTTTGTAGGTGTATTTTCGTCTTCTTTGTGTATTAATAGTGAATCATCTGTTATGCCTACGGTTAGTTGTGGTTCTGTTTCCCTTGTAGGGCACACTTCATTTTCAATATGTAGACTATGTACGTTTATTTGTGGTGTACATGCTTCACAACCCTCTAAATTGCTTTTTTCTTCTGCTACTGCCAGTATTTCAAAGTTTATATTTGCTTTCTTAATATTAGATTTAGTTTGTGTGTTTCTTTTTTCTTTTACTATTTCTTTTTGTGCACATGTTTGTGTTTGTGTAATTTGCGTGGTGTTCATTGTCTCTGTCGTTGTTTGTACCTGTGTAAATGGATCTTCATTTTTGTCTTCTGTGAGCAAACGTAGTCGTTTCCTCTTTCTGGTCAAGAGCGGGCTCTCAGTAAAACCTACTTTTTTGTAACAGTCTACAATTTTTTGCAGTCGGTTGTTATCAAATTGAAGGCACCTAATTTCACCGGACAGGTTGTCTATTTCTAAGTTGGCAGATTCAAGATCATTAGTCAGTTGTTCTATCTTTTTATTTAGCTCTGCACAGGTGTTACTTTCATTCAAAGTGTTATCCGGCAGGCTTAACATTGTACTCTCGGCCATAGTAGAATTTGAAAGATTGTTAAGCGAGTTCGACTTCCTGTATTTTTGAAACGCATTATATTCTGAGTCCATTGTAAGAGAATTTTATGTGTCCGTGAGTGAAAATATATTTACTGTTAATTACTATTTATTGGTGGTTTTTGAACGAAATGTCTGATTGATTATTTTAATTTTTTATCTGTACTTTCACATGGAATAGATACTGGCAACTGTCACTATAGTAATAAATCTAAACATCAGTGACCATAGACATTTCATTATCTGCGCCAGACAGAAATAAACTGTCATCTGTCATAAACACAAATGTCAAACTAGCGTCAATCAGCTGGTTGGTATTACAGTTTAGTTATCTTCGTTTATACAAATGTTCTTGCCAAAGTACAAAATGAAATGAAAATTCTATTGAGGTTTGAACTTTCAATAACGGTTCTATGCTTTAGAATTTATACGTGTTGATGAAGGTGTTTTAGTGTATGTATTTGTTGATCTCACCAGTGTCTGGATATCGGCGGATGTTTACAGGTTATATATCTTGATATTACAGATCCTTATAATGCAAAAATCCTTGTTTAGCTATTAAAATACGAAATTTATTACACTGAGCTCTTTCAACACTTGTTTACATGGCTGGGGCTGCCAGCAGAAAAAAAATATTATTGTTGACTAGCACCATTGCATTAGGGAAACCTTGTAAGGATGGTGTGAAATTAAGTAAATAAAAAAAAAATACATTTAAATATTTTAATCGAATTTAATAACTCACTAGCAACACGCCCCGGCTTCGCACGGGTGCAATGTAGCTGTAGTTTTTAAAGTAAAAATAATGTATAATGTACAGGAATATAATATTTCGAAATGATTCTGTGCAGTCTTTTTGTTTCTTTACATACCGAATTGCGAGCTATTGAAAAAGACCACTGCGCTTTTGCCATCAAAACAAACGTTATTACTTTACGCTAAAGACCTGTTTAGATTGTTTACTCTGAACTGAAACGGATGATGTTATCTGAGACGTAACAATTCAAGAATTAAAAGCTCGTTTCGTTGAGATGTTATGTCATTTTGATCTCTAGCGACAGCTCTCCGATTCATCCGAGTAACGTAGTACTTATATTTTATTTGGATTAGGTAACAACCACAAATACTTAAGGGTATTTTTTTTATTTAGCGCCATCTGACCAAACTAAGCAACGCTAGTACCATGGGAACCAGGTTACTGATAAAATACTACGTTTTCTTGTAGTTTTTTTTTATGAATGACAGGCTAAGTGTTTGACCACACCTCACCCGATGTTAAGTGATGGTGTGGTCGTAGATGGCACACCTAGTCTGGAATGGAACTGGCTCTCAAGTGAGGCTGCCGGAACACACCGTCAGATGCTTGGCGGTAGATTTTCAACTTGAGTGTGATAGCTAGCCAGCCGAGTACTAGAGAGTACGCTACCACCATGCTATGGTTTCCTCACGATGTTTTCCTTCGCCGGCAGCTCAAGCTCATTGTTGGGGTTTGAACCCACGCCCTTCAGCATGCGAACCTACCGTGCTAACCACTGAGCTATCATCGCTACTGTATACGTTTGTTCGGAACTCTGTCCAAGCATTCTGCAAGCTTTTTTTATTGAAAATAAATAATTTGAATTTGAGAATCAGGTCCGCTGTGAACCACATTGAAGTGCAGAGAGTGTAATGTGAGTATGTAAACCGATCTTAAGACTAACTCGGCAATTCAAGTGTTTGTTTGTTCATCACGTTTCTCAGAATCGTGGGGAATGTCACGGCGTTGCAACGTCATGCAATGCGGTTGGAATAAGTAACCAATATAGCTATCGGGACAGGGGACGGAAGCTACCTCAAGGTCACACGAATAATAACAGTGTTAGTACCAGTATTATGCTGAGGTGAGCCCCTATTTTGTAACTGTTTGTCTCTATTTGTTGTTATTTTTGTTTTTTTTTTGTATTGTTGCAAAATAAAATTATTTTCTTTCTTTCTTTATTTAAATGAAAACACACAAACTGATTCGATTCCTGGGTTATAAATACAGAACACAGAGACAGAGTACAGAGGGAAATACGAAATTACTGGGCTGTTAAGACTAATCATCGAAAGTCTCAAAGTAATGAGCGCCAAAGCAGTGATGCCCTGGACTTTGTTTTGTTACTCAAAGTTCTGTGTATCGCTGCAATGGTCGTGGATAGGCGTTATCTCTTACCATCAGGAGAGCGTCTCGTTCGTCTCATTACTTCTTACATAAAAAAAAAAGAACTTGGTGGTAGATCTTCTTAGCATGAGGTCGTCTAAGTAGGTACCACCGTATTACCAGATATTCTGCCGCCAAGCAATAGTGTGTAAACATTACTGTGTTCCGGTTTGAAGGGTGCTGCAGCTAGCGATATTACAGGGCTTTTGAGACTAACCATCGAAAGTCTCAAAGTAATGAGCGCCAAAGCAGCGACGCCCTGGGCTTTGTTTTGTTACTCAAAGTTCTGTGTATCGCTGCAATGGTCATGGACAGACGTAATCTCTTACCATCAGGAGAGCGTCTCGCTCGTCTCATTACTACTGCTTGGCGGCAGAATATCTGGTACTGCGGCGGTACATACTTAGACGACCTCCTGCTAAGGAGATCTACCATCAAGTAAAAGTATTGCAGCGATGTTAGCTCAGTGATTCACACGCTGAAGGTCGTGGGTTCAATCCCCAACAATGAGCTTGAGCTGCCGGTGGAGGAAAACATCGTGAGGAAACCATAGCATGGTGGTAAGGTATTTCCTAGTTCTGAGCTTACCATTTTCAAGACACTGTAGGTAACTTCAAATCCTATTTTCGCTTTAGTTATATAATTATATTTGATTTAGGTAAGTCTATGTATGTAATTTTAGTCATTGTAGCTAATCTAAGTATGTATGTAGAGTTAAATTTATGTATTACTCCATATTTCGTCAGTATCGACAGCCCCCGTCCTTGTCTTCCTTAAATTCTTTCTGTCCTAAGGTTGTCTGAAAGAGGTCGCCAGTTGTTACGTGTTATTTTTTTCTTTTTTATGTGGACAATAACGAGTTAACCAAACATCACCTATTCTTAAGTGATAGTGAAAATGTACTAAATTAAATTATTGCATTACAACTACTTACAGCAAATTAAGAAACAAGTTATTGTATCGAGATGAAAAGTGCAAGCGTGTGGTTGTGCTTTAAACGCAACTCGACCCACGACCGAATGAACCACTACGACCAATCGATTGCTAGCGATCTCGCTTCCTGTTTCTAACTCGATTACTGAATCAATTCAAGTCCATTTAACCTTCATGATCTGTATGGCTTCACATACTTACATAGTTGATGCCAGATTCTAAAATATAGAATTTTTTTATCCAAACATATCTGTACAATTAACCGGATATAATGTTTGGCAGTATGACTTTAGTGTTATCAATAAAATATTGTATTACATTACATTGCATTGCATGACATTGAATAGCATTGCATTCCATGACATTGGATTGCATTGCATTCCATGTCATTGAATTGCATTGCATTCCACGACATAGAAATGCATTGAATTTCATTGCAATGTGTTGCTTTAAATTGTATCTAGAGCTCACAATCAAAAATTGTTGAAGTGACCTGTAGCATTGGTGTTATCAATAAAATATTTGTATATGTCCTAATCTATAAAATCTCTTTCGCAGGAGAGCTTTTTGGTATTCTGCCACCACGCAGTAGTGTGTAAACATTACTGTGTTCCGGTTTGAAGGGTACTGCAGCTAACGAAATTACTCTCGTATAGCGTCTCGTATGTCACATAACTTTTTACATAAAAATCAAACACAGAACAAATATTTTTCGTACTAAATGAGCCAACAGGACAGTAATTAAAAAATTAATAAAAAAAACTTTAAAAATATGTAATAAAATTTTGCTCCAACAAAGCTGTTATGATATTATTTTAAATAAATAATAATAAATAAATATCATAGGACATTACACACAGCGCCATCTGACCCCAAACTAAGCAGAGCTTGTGCTATGGAAGACAGATAACTGATAGAATACTTAAATACATTTTTTTTGTAAATACATACTTGTAATACATACAGTACACCCAGACACAGAACAAACATCAATGTTAGTCACACAAATGTTAGTCCTGAGTGGGAATCGAACCCACGCCCTTCAGCTCTCGAAGCAGACACACTACCAATGAACCAACAGGGCTGTCAATATACCTACTCAGAAGCTATTCTGTTTTTTTTTATTTAAAAAAATTGACTAATTTAGTTCACTTGTTCTTGAGTCGTAGACTACTTTAGCCCAGGCTCCATTATTTTGGCCTGAGTGACTGTATCTTAGATCGACACCTTCATCTCTACGTTTCTTAATCAACATATTTAGACAAACATCGATTTCTATATTCGACAGTGATACCTATTTACTATTCACAAAAGAAAGTGGGATCAATATGCAACGCCACAGATTAATGAATAGTCAGTAGAGAAGGCTGACAACCAAATAAGTAAGAGTTATACTTGAATATGTAAATAACAAAGAATTAGCATCGGAATGAACTGCCTTTTTCTTCTGGATGGCCTAGGTACGGCTGCGTATAAACTTTTTAAGCTACTGTTTTAATATTACCCTGGTACAATCAGCGATTATTGCAAAAAAAAAAAATTATAATGTACAAAAATAAGGTTTAAAATAAACACTAAACAATGGGTATAGCTGTTTTAATTTGAAAGATATCTATCTCAAAATGGGGCAGTAGCCAAAAAAAAAGAAAAAAGTTGTATTTGTCTTTGAAGAGGTCTGAACAAAGAGTTTTTATTTTAGGGATTTTTGGCGGGAACGCGGAAAGAGTCGTGTCGTCGCATTGTATTTATTTCTAAAACTAGTGTTTTTTTTTCGAGGATTTATGTAGGTACAGAAATAATGGTGTTTCATTCATCATGTACCGAATTACAAGCGCGAGTGTGGGAAAGTGATATAATGTGGTGAAACATGACTTTTCGTGTTGCTTCCAAAACTCCATCGAAGCTTATAGTAAAGTCGCCACTACTTACTAAAGTATGACTGGATTTGACTGACACGAACTGGGACTTGCCCAAGACTGAACTAAACTTTGACTGCATTTTAACTTACGAAACTTAAAAATATCAAACACTTGACAAATGCACAAAATACAACGTTAAAATCAAACTAGAAGAAGAGTTTTTACGCTGTCAATTAAATGATTTATTTTGCATTAACTAAAACACATATTCTTAATAATTTAACTTAAGTCAATGGGTTCATTAAGCTACACCTAGGTCGCAATCCCTGTAGGTACGGATTCCTATCCCTGCAACGCGATGGTCCCGCCACCTGATCTCCGATACAAGTCAATACCAATCTGTTTGTTCTCCCTTGAAATCGGCCCAAAATCGAGGAAACAAACAAAATCTCGTAAATTGGATTACGTTGTGTTCTTCTCTATCATATTAGATACTAACAGATACCTACTTACGCGGACTTGGTTTCTGTTATCTCGAGCCGTTTACAATGAAACCTATATATGTAGTAAAGTACAACTGGCCAGCATTGATAGTATAAAACTCGCGATCGAAGCGCACGCACGCGCCCGCCTGAAATAATTGGCGCCAAAACTCTCGCGCTTTTTCACCTGTCACTCAAATGTCAAAGTTTAGTTTTAAAAGTAAAACCTTGTGGCCAGTATTATTTTGTTGTTTGAAATAGTTTTTATTGTTAGTTTAAAATGAAATCGCTCTTCTTTATATTGTTAGCTGGATATGCGATGAGCAACGAAAACAAGTAAGAAATTTATAAACACTAATTAATTTATTAGTTTATTTTGTAGACGGAAAATTGTCTTTGTTTGTTTTTTTTAGAATTCCTTTATTTGGTCCGGTTTAGTAAAATTTATTCTATAAGTAGGTTTAAAGTTCTATTATTGTAAAACGTTTTCTTTGTGTTTTCTTGGCACTACCGCAAAAAACATAATCATAATAAGTACTTACCAGCAATGTCGATGACTTTAAAAAGTTCATGGTCGGTAATAATTACCTACCAAACATTTAAATTTGTATTTAGGTAGTTTTAATTTTTAATTTCTAAGTCTCTTTCACAATAATGTCGCAATTATACTTTTTGGATAGTTATTTTTAATCGTCGACAGGCTAGTTGTTTGACCACAGCTGACCCGATGTTAAGAGAAGCTGTGGTCGAAGATGCTAAAGAAGAACTAGCATAATTTTGGATAGATAGTAAGTACTTACAAACCACTTATTTTACATTCATTCAAACAAATCATTATACTTTTCACTAAAATATTAATGATATACATATTTACAATTCGTCATTTGTCTGTCTGTACTATCTAGTTAACTCAAACCATAAAAGCTTACATAAATTCATAAAATTCAACCATTATTTAATTTACTAGACATTATTATTAATTACTACGTACTTCGCACGAGTGCAACGTAGATACTAATGTAGTGCATATGCATATATTAGACATGTAAACCTTCCTCTTGAATCGCTCTGTCTATTGATGGAAACCGCATTAAAATCCGTTGCGTAGTTTAAAAGATCTAAGCGTACAGACGGACGGAGGGAAGCAACTTTGTTTCATACTATGTAGAGAGTAGGTACCTACATAAATTTAGATCAAATTTCGCCAAACTATGCAAACGCCATAATTGTATAATTAACTAGCTGCGCCCCGCGGTGTTACCCGCTCCATGTTTTCGGGATAAAAAGTAACCTATACAAATATTTATTTAATAACACCAAAGTTACACGTCATTAAATGTCCTATGTCTATGTTTCTGTTCTATGTTTTAATCCAGGGTCTCAGCTACCTCCATACCAAATTTCATCCAAATCCGTTCAGTAGTTAATGCGTGAAAGAGTAACAAACATCCATCCATCCATCCAAACTTTCACATGGATACTATTATAAAGAGGAAAGATTTGATTGTTTGTTTGTATTGAACAGGCTCCGAAACTACTGGACCGATTTTTAAAATTTTTTCACCGTTGAGAAGCTACACTATCCCCGGGTGACATAGGCTTTTTTTATTTTTATCCCTGTATTCCCACGGGAACGGGAACTACGCGAGTAAAACCGCGAGGCATCCGCTAGATATTATAATAATAAGTTTATAGTTGTTTTATCGCGAAATAGATACATAGTGATTAATCTACATTATATTGAATATCTTGTTTAGCGAACGAAAAAAAAATGCAATCATACTGTACTGCAGTAGATAATAAACCAAATTAATAACCTTTATTTTTGTAATCGGCTAGCTATTGTCGACTCTACATAGCAGTTGGCAAGTTTAGATATTGCATATTGAAATTAAAGTAAAAAGATTAAATTGATTGGAATTAAAAAAAAAATATTAGACGTTTTTTTAGCTAGGTGTTTGACCACACCTAGCCTGGAATGGAACTGACTCTCAAGTGAGACAGCCGAAACACGCCGTGTGTTTTACTGTTTTATTCAAGCACTTGTGATTTACCGCAAATAAAGACCAAAATAAATGCCAGTAGCTGTGATTTCACTGTAAAATTATGCTCCATTTGTCCACAAATGGAAAGAAATTGTTTGTATGGAAATCGAACCACCTTAAAACCATTTAACAGTTTTCGCATATTGAAGCTAAGCTTCTTTGCTAACAATGACAATGTTGGGAGTTTTGGCGGGAACGCGGGAAGAGTCGTGTCGCTCCGTTGTATTTTTTCCAAAACTTGTGTTTTGTCGAGTGTTTATGCATAAAAATGGTGGTGTTTTATTCATAAAGTGCCGAATTACAAGCGCGAGTGTGGGAAAATGATATAATGGGGTGAAACATGACTTTTCGTGTTGCTTCCAAAACTCCATCGAAGCTTTATAGTAAAGTCGCCACTACTTTACTAAAGCATGACTGGACTTGACTGACACAGACTGGACTTGACTAAGACTGGACTTTGACTATAACTAGCTACGAGGACGTTTGTTTAATTTTTGAAACTTGAAAATATATAAATACTTGACACTGGCAAATGCTAAAACGCGACGCCAAAACTAAAGAAAAAAAAATGACAATGTTATAGTTGACAAGGTTTTTTTTTCGTTTTGCTTTGGCATTTCACAATTGACATTGCTCATCGCTCTCGCTGACAGACTCCTCCGAATCTAGTATCAGTTTACATACATATTATGTACTATGGACTCGGATAAAGTCAACAAACAAAGCAAATTTACTTATTCAGTGCAAAACGCGTAAACAATAACACACTGAGTTGTTTCCGCTAATTTTAGATTAAGCAATAAATTCAGAGCGAAACGGACACTGGAAAAAAACTGTGACAAACAAACCTATAAACGTAGATAAACCTCATAGTTAATAAATGTATTACCCACTAACTAAATACAAATAGTTTTTTTAACTTTTCAGTTACAACTTTACAAGCGTGGGTTCGATTCCCATCCAGGACAAACATTTTGTAACATAAACAAATGTTTGCCCTGTGTCTGGGTGTACCTACTGTATGTATTATAAGTATGTATTTACAAAACAAAAACTATTTAAGTATTCTATCAGATATCTGACTTCCATTGTACAAGCTTTGCTTAGTTTGGGGTCAGATGGCGCCAAGTGTCATGTCCTACGATATTTATTCATCTGTCGCAATTAAGCCGCTGAACTACTTTGGACACGCGAAGAACTTTATGGCGTGTTGGTAAATCACAAGTTTTTTTAATGGCGGATAGGCTAGGTATTCGACCACAGCTCACCTGAGTTTCAGTAATTAGTTTGGGGTCTGATGGCGCTGTGTGTAATGTCCTACGATATTTATTTATTTCATTTAATATTTACTTGGTGGTAAATCTCTTTAGCAGGAAGTGTGTTATTTTTTTTTGCATCGGACTAGGCATGCGTTTGGCCACGATCTCGCCTGGTGGAAAGCGACGATGTGGCCGAAGATGGAGCATGCTTGCCTAGGAAATACCTATTCATATTTTAGTTGGAAACACAGACGCTGGCAGATGTGTGCCAGATATTCTGCTGTAAATAAGTAGTAGTTTTTAAACATTACTGCGTTCTGGTTTGAAGAGTACTGCATCGTGAGGAAACCATGGCATGGTGGTAGGGTACTTTCTAGTACTCGGCTGGCTAGCTACCACCCTCAAGTTGAAAATCTGCCGCCAAGCATCTAACGGTGTGCTCCGGCAGCCGCACTTCAGAGCCTCGATCACGAACGACTTGCGAAAAAGTAATCATATCGTCATCGACAAAAATGTGTATGAGATTTGTACAGCGTTGTATGCTATCGAGGACTCGATACCTTTACGACACGAATTCGATCAATTTTCGTGATCGAGCACCAGAGTCAGTGCCATTCCAGGTAAGGTGTGCTTTAACATCTTCGACCACACCGTCACCTAACATCTGGTGAGCTGTAGTCAAACAACTAGCCTGTCAAACGTTTTGAGACTAACCATCAAATGTCTCAATGTAATGAGCGCCAAAGCGGTGATGGTATAATGTAACCGCATAACTTTTAAATTTGTTTTCAATTTTGTGACATAAATGTAATTGATTAGCTGTTCTTATGTCAATAAATAATTGGAATTTTTGTTCTTATCTTCTTAACTATTTTTTTTTATATTTCATAGTATCTCATTAATAAGCTGGGCGTACCGGTGCCTTCAATCAAAAAAAAAATTGACTGTATAAGTTAAGTCATGTTTTTTTTCTTTGGTTTTGGCGTCGTATTTCGCCAAAGTCAAGTGTTTCATATTTTCAAGTTTCATAAGTTGTCTCGTAGCTATAGTTATAGTCAAAGTCCAGTCATGGTCAAGTACAGTCCGTGTCAGTCAAATCCAGTCATGCTTTAGTAAAGTAGTGGCGACATTCTAAAGCTCCGATGGAGTTTTAGAAAAGTTATGTTTCACCACATTATATCATTTTCCCACACTCGCGCTTGTGAATAGGCACTTTTTGGAAAAAAACAACACCATTTTTATGCATAAACACTCGACAAAACATTAGTTTTGGAAAAAAATACAACAGGGCGACACGACTCTTTCCGCGTTTTCTCACAAGTCTAGAATTAAAAAAAATGAGCAACTTTTTTTTGCTCACATTTTGGCCTTTTGCTTTATATTTTGGCCTTTACGACCTTTCTTCCCAGAAGTATCGATAAATAAAGCACTTACAAGTAGTTGATGTATCGATCAGTTTACATAGTAAGACGTTGCTAGGCAACCGACAAACACCCTTACAAAACTGGACCATCCCGCCACGCCGCAGTTTGTTCTCTATCACAACTAGATAAAGTATAAATTCCTTTGTGATGAATACTAATTGCATTCTTATAAGAAAAAGTTAAGCAAAACAAGAGAGTTCATCGCATCCGTCGGAACTGGATTTGTTTTGATTGAGTTTTATTTATGGGCAGCGGAGTAAAGAGAATTTAAATAAATTTTATTATACCTACTGGGGTGACTGGTACAATGAGAACCGTTCTAATTGTGTCTTAATTTTTATTACTAAATATTTCACATTTTATTTCACACAACATTTTAATTCCAGTTACCTACTTTGACGAAAACTGTTAAATGGTGTTAAGGTGGTACGATTTCCATACAAACAATTTTTTTCCCATTTATAGACAAATGGAGCATAATTTTACAGTGAAATCACAGCTACTGGCATTTATTTTGGTCTTTATTTGCGGTAAAACACAATTGCTTGAATAAAACAGTGGATTATTAAGCATAAAATCGAATTTATGAGTTTATGATTTTTGAATAAAACAGATTATGCTTACAGATTATATCAAATGTTTTGTTTGTTTGTATTGAATAGGCTTCGAAACTACTGGACTGATCTTAATAATTCTTTCATTATTAGAATGCTACATTGTCCGTGATGGACAAAGGCTATATTTTATTTAAAAAACAGTTAGAGATCCGTATGAAAATTTCAATAATGTAGCTAAGCTGTGAAAAATTTACCGAAAAAACCCTTACTTAGCATGCGCTGCAAAAACTATTGACAATAGAATAAAGTGACGTTTTATAGTGACAAAGTGACAGCTACAAATAAGTCCGCAATATCATATGTCTAACTATTACAGTTGTCATATCTACACTAATTATATTATAAAGAGGAAAGATTTGATTTTTAGTTGTTTTGTTTTCCCGTGTGAAGCCGGGGCGAGTTGCTAGTCATCAATAAACTTAGAGAATTGTACGATAATAATAACGTAATTAAAACATAGGTTCAAGAAAGGCAGCGGAAATGACATGTTTAGTTTAATAACGTCGAATAATTTGTAAGAGAATTCGCAGTCACGGGTCAAGGCGATAAACGCCTTAATCGTATGGCGGTCTTCGACACCTGGAAAAAGTACATCAAGAATTTTATTTAACACGTATTTTAGCATAAATTTCAGGGGGTTTTTTTACTGTTGACAGGTTAGGTGTTTAAACACAGCTCATTTGATGTGAAATGGCAGTGTGGTCGAAGATGTTGAAGCACACCTAGCCTGATATTGAACTGGCTCTTAAGTCAGGCTGTCAGAACACACCTTTAGGTGATTGGCGGTAAATTTTCAACTTGAAGGTGGTCTAGCCGGTCGAGTACCCGCTAGAGAATCTCTTATAATCCGTTCTGTAGTTTTTGCGTGAAAGAGTAACAAACATCCATCCATCCATTCATCCATCCAAACTTTCACTTCCCACAAATATTAGAGATTTGAAAGATGTTTGTTACTCTTTCACGCAAAAACTACTGCACCGCTTTGGATGAAATTTAGTATGGAGCTGAGACCCTGGATTAACACAGGCTACGTTTTATCCCGAGAACATGAAGCGGGTAACACCGCGGGGCGCAGCTAGTATGTAATATTAGTGGGATAACGTCCTTACCAAAAGGCGTATAATCCAAACAATCCCATAGAAGTTTACGGATGTCAGAGGCCTGAGTTTCAATAATGCTACCGTAAAAGCAGGGAACCACCACTAGAAATACAGTTTTGAAGACCCTAGCCACAGTGTAAGCCAGGAGAACATTGTAGTTGGATTTCTGAAAATGGCAACACTGCTAAATTAAGTGTATTACTGAAGTCGCCACTACTTTACTAAGGCATGACTGGACTTTTCTTTTTCTTTAATTTTGACGTCCCATTCTGAGCATTTGCCAGTGTCAAGTGTTTTATATTTTCGAGTTTCTTAAGTTAAGTTACTTTGTAGCTATAATAGTTATAGTCAAAGTCTAGTCTTGGTCAAGTACAGTCCGTGTCAGTCTAGTCATGATTTAGTAAAGTAGTACTATAAGCTTCGATGGAGTTTTGTAAGCAACACGTAAAATCATGTTTTACCACATTATATAGTTTTCCCACACTCCCGCATCTAATTCGGCATTTTATGTATAATAAATAGCCATTCGAAAAAAACACTAGTTTTGGAAAAAAATACAACGGGGCGACACGACTCTTTCCGCGTTCCCACTTGAAAAGTCGACTGGATTGGACTTACCCAAGACTAGACTTTGATTGTAACTAAACATGTTAGGTACCTACCTATAAATTCCGAAAAAATATCATTGTACATATAAAGATTAGGCATTAGGCAGCTCAAGCTCATTATTGAGGTTTGAACCCACGCCCTTCGGCTTGTGAAAATACTAAGTATGAGGGTAGTACAACACCTGAATACTTACAAAGGAGCCCGTCCCGTAGATGATTTGTGAATAACGTACAATCCATTTCACGAATACAACTACCGAAAATGCTGACGAGATAAACACCACGATTAGCTGTAAAAATAAAATAACAACTTTAAAAAAGCAGCCTTTTCACTATCCACATCTGAATCACTGCAATAGATAGACTGCTTTTCGCTATCAACTAACTCCATCTCTCCCACTGGAGCTCAAAATAATAAATAATCTCCTGATGGTAAGAGTTAACGCCTGTCCATGACCATTGCAGCGATACACAGAACTTTGAGTAACAAAACAAAGTCCGGGGCATCGCTGCTTTGGCGCTTTTTGCTTTGAGACTTTGATGGTTAGTCTCAAGAGCCCAGTAATTTCGCTAGCTGCAGTACCTGTTTGTTTGTATTGAATAGACTCCGAAACTACTGGACCGATCTGAATAATTCTTTCATCACTAGAATGCTACATTATCACAGAGTGACATAGGCTATATTTGTATTGTTAATCGAGTTTTGTTTTTCCAAATAACCTATTATAAGATTAATGAATATTTAATTGACATATTTAAACAAAGTCTAGTTTTTTAATTTTTATATTGACATTTTATCACTTTCATTGACATTTTAATTCTAATAATTTATATTTAAATAAATATCGTAGGACATTACACACAGTGCCAATTGAGCCTAAACTAAGCAAAGCTAAACTCAGATAACTGATAGAATACTTAATTTTTTTTGTTGTAAATATGTACAATATTTATACCCAGACACAGAACAAACATTTGTTGATACCACAAAGTTTGCCCTGGGTGGGAATCGAACCCACGCCCTTCAGCTCTTGAGGTAGACATTCTACAAATGAACCGACGGGGATGTCAATTTCAATTATTACATTCTATAAATTATAATTTTATGACCTAAGAAAAATCTCATTCTGTTGCCAATTTGTCATCAAACATTTGTACGGCTTTTCAGGTATATCATGAGGCTAAACAATTAAGTTACGGACATCATATTTATTCATAATCATGTAAAATGTTAAAGTAAAAAAAAATGTATAATCTGTCATCGCTATAAAACATGCTTTGTTACAGCACAAGTACTTACAGTTAAATCCATATAGCTTTTGAATCGCCGCGAGCGTCTATCTATTTCTGCGTACGTATTATGCAAAGCCTTGATGTCTAGGTCCATTTGAAGAGATAGCTTCGCAATTTTACTCAACAATTTCGTATCCTGTTTTTTTGTGCCAAACATTTTTTCAACGTGCGTCTTTATGATCAAAGTTCTTAAATAAATATTTCTAATTGCTACAATTAGAAAAATCAGTTCAAAGTCATGGGCGACCATGGTCATGGCCAAAAAAATGCCATCCTGCATGTTTAGGATATATTTGTTGTAAATCATATAAATCTCCGCGATGTTATAGACGACGCAAATAGCCAGCCAGACATACGCAGCTTTGAATGAACTTGAGATGATAGAAGCGTCCAGTATATGACATGTTTCATTGCATACACCAATCGGTGGACGGTTTTTGAGTGATCGAGAACCGGTAGTCAATGAAATAATCATTAAAATTAAATACTCTACGACCACACCGTTCGAAGTAAGGTAAATGAAAATACTAATTTTACTAGTAGCATGAACGAGACAGTAAACAGAAAGTAAAATTAAACAGATCGTATAAAGGTGGCTTAAAATTTTAACGTATTTCGGACAAGGGATTAAATGAAGATGATTGATTCCTAACAAAGCTTCCATGTAAAGGAAATATTTTGCTGGATTCAAGTACTTGCTCTCGTTGGCCATGCTATCATCTCGTTTAGGTTTTACTAATATGCGTTGATTTTGTTTTATATTCGTTATTATTTGAATTGCTTTCATTGTTCCGTTTTACTCGTTCTAGTGATGGTTATAAACTGATGTTTTTTCGGTTGTCAATATGCTTTATATCTGATCTTTACATGGACAACATAATTGTCAAATTTTGACAATCGCTACACTAAAAACAGTCATTATTACCTTCGACCGACGTGTCGAAACAAGACAGTTTAACCACTTGATGGATTGTACTTTTGTTAATGGTGTCAAATCATCCAATAGGTATACATTAGGTACATGGTATGTCAATTTATTTGAATAATTTTAAATATTTAAAACTAAACGGAAAAATGTGTGTACTTTTTATTTATAAGTGGATATACAAATGCTCTTATACCTTTTTGGGAATTCTGAATACGTTACATAAATTACTTTCAATAAATAAATAAACGTTTTTGTTACTAGACTAACGGGAGACTCGCGGTTTCACCCGCGTAGTTCCCGTTCCCGTGGGAATACAGGGAAACCCAACGGTGAAAGAATTTTTGAAATCGGTCCAGTAGTTTCGGAGTCTATTCATTACAAACAAACAAACAATCAAATCTTTCCTCTTTATAATAGTATAAATAGATGACATTTCACACAGCGCCGTCTAGCATGCTTGGTAGCATTTTCGACCACATCGTCGCTTACCATCAGGTAAGTTGGTGGTCAAAGGCGGATTTATCTGTATTAAAAAAAACCGGCCATGTGCGAGTCGGACTCGCGCACGAAGGGTTCCGTACCATTATCTATAAAAACGGCAAAAAAATCACGTTTGTTGTATGTGAGCCCCCTTAAATATTTATTTTATTCTGTTTTTCAGCATTTGTTGTTATAGCGGCAAAAAAAAAACATTATCTGTGAAAATTTCAACTATCTAGCTATCACCGTTCTTGAGATACAGCCTGGTGACAGACGGTCGGACGGACGGACGGACAGCGAAGTCTCAGTAATAGGGTCCCGTTTTTATCCTTTGGGTTCGGAACCCTAAAAACAGCAATAAACCCAAATTCTAACTGCTCTTTACGACCTATCATTTAAGCTAATAAACTGATAGATTGAATGATCCCATGAAAAAATATATTAAAATGGCAGACAGGCATGCCAACAGTAACAAAAACATGATAAATCACGGCTAGTCGTCTTTTTAGTGTCCTATAAACATTGCCAAGGTTGCTCGGCCAGACAGAGTGCCGCACCTCCACACGCGTGGGCACAGGGCTGCCAACCCTGTGACTGTGTAATCATTGCATTGTAGGCATCCTCTTAAAAACCCGTTTAGAGTCCTCAAAAGTCCTCTAGAGGTCTCAAAGCAAGCACCATAGTTTCTAAAATTGTACGTATTGCTTCGGGGAAGGTTGATAGCTCAGTGCTTAGTGCGGTCGGTTCGCACGCTGAAGGGCGTGCTCGACAATGAGCTTGAGCTGCTGGTGAAGCTGCATCATGAGTAACTCGGCTAGTACTCGGGTGGCTAGCTATCATCCTCAAGTTTAAAATCTTCCGAAAAGCATATAACGCTGTGTTTTGGCTGTCTCACTTGAGACCCAGTTCCATTCCAGGCTAGATGTGTTTTACCATCTTCCAACCGTCACTTAACATCAGGTGAGCTATGGCCAAACACTAATCCTACCAATTATATAAAAAAGGATCTTTTATCTTTGATCTTGTATCTTTTATATTTCCGTAGTGCGAAGTAAGACGAGGCCGCTCGCGCGCTGTACTCGGCTTTGTCTCCTTGAAAAAGTTCACCGGATAGTCGAAGCTATAGTCAGAGTATCCGATATAATTAAACGTGTGTAATCCCGCATAAGGACAAAAATGTGTCATAACCACGTCAGTTAACAATAAGGAAAACATCGTGCAGAAACCTGTAATATTAAAAAGTTGTTAATTTTCTCAAAGATGTGTGAATTCTGCCAACGCGCACATGGCCAGCGCGGTGGACTAGCCTGCCTTAGCTATAACGATGATAAAAGGTCTGTGCCCAACAGTGGGACAGTTTATAAAAACAAGGCTGATCTCCCCGAGATGTTGACATGATTCAAGGTATCTTGGCCGCACCCACATGTGATGCGGCGAAGGCCTTTGCCTTCGCCGCATCACATGTGGGTATGTGGCATAAAAGTATGCCGGCATCTCGGAAGTACTAGTCCATCGAAATACAGAATCAGATGGCATATTATAAATATGTAATTATGGTTTATTTGTAATAAGGGGCTGGCATAATCGCATTGCGATTAAGGCCAAAAGGATTAAAGATAAAAATAAGAATTAAAAAAAAGGCTGATCTCTAGAAAAAATAACTTGAAAAATTTTGTCGACAGAACTAAACTCAAAATTTTGCTGCCCTCGACTTGACTTTGACTTGCTTTGTATGACTTTGACTTGAGACATACTTTACATAGATTTTCATTAAGTTCATGAAATAATCTGTTTAAAAAAATCTTAGTTACCGATTAATTAGAAATAACCTATTATTCTACATGCAATCAGCACTTACGATCACCAAAGCAATAAAGATTTTGGAATTGGTAGAGGTTGGTAGCCCTATGTGACCTATACTTAGTGCTTATGCTTTGTTGGTCTGCAAAGTTTACTCCACCACATCATAATGTGTTCTAGGTTGTTCGGAACTTGACACTGTTCATATAGTCAGTCTAAAATTCTCTTGTATGTATTAGCAAAACCAGTTTTGAATGTTTTAAGTTGACAGATTTAAAAAATCTATTGTAAGTATTTATTCTGTTGAAGGTGACAGAATGCTGGTGACAGAATGCTACTTTGGTCAAAAGCTAAGCATTGCCATCCAGCGTGGCAATGCTGCCAGCATTCTGGCCACATATCCCTCCTCTGACGGACTTTTATACTAAGTTTTTTGTATACATTTTGTAAATAGTATTAATTTAAGGTTTATTTTTTATTTTTTGTTTAATAAATGTCAGTCCAAGCAACACAATGATGTTAAAGAAATAAGTCTGAATCCTTTTTTTTTGTTGAAAGCCAATGATGTTTTTTTATGAATTAGCGGCTTGTTTTTTTTTATGATGGTATGAGATAACGCGTGCCCATGACCATTGCAGCGATACACAGAACTTTGAGTTGCAAAACAAAGTCCGACGCATCGCTGCGTTGGCGCTCATTACTTTGAGACTTTCGATGGTTAGTCTCAACAGCCAGTAATTTCGCTGCAGTACCCTTCAAACCGGAACACAGTAATGACCTCGGCAATCAACTTACAGTACTTTCATAACGTTGAATACGAGTATGTTACGAAAGCTGTGAGTTTTAAATTAAATAAATAATCGATAGTACCTACAACGTGCGCTGGATGCTAGGCGCTTTGTGATTTAAGCTTTCTTTTCAAGCATATTAGAACCTGTATTATGGTTTTGGCGACTCCTGAAGCTGCCGCCCGGGGAATGTGACCCGGTTTGCCCCCCTCTAAATCCGGGGTTGTCATTATCACCCTTAAGTATCATTATACTGGTCCAAAGTACTACAAAAATACATTATAGAGCGGCCCAATTAAGAGAAAATATTGAACAATTTACCCAAGCACAATTTGAACAATTGCCAAGGTAACGATTTGTGGGCAAATCTATCGTAGAACAGGTAATCGCCGAGGTAGAAGAGTTTTAGTGTAGAGAACGCATATTGGCAAACATAGCGTAGGACGCCCTTAGACTGAGTGGAGTGACGATATACGTCGCTTCAAAGTACACCGGCGAGGACTATTGTTTATTCTGTGGTATCGTACTCAAATGATACCTACAAGATAAAATGTCGCAATAGTAAACAGATCTCGATGGGGCTTGATTCACTCTTCGTTGTAAATATTTACATTCCAGTTTACAGATAACAATATTTATATCGATTCCAGCTATATAGGTCAGGTTAACGCACCCACTGCGATCTTAAACAAAATTTAAGAATAACACCGACCAAGTACGGGTTGGATAAAATATATACCCGCGGTGTTACCCGCTACATGTTTTCGAGATAAAAAGAAGCCTATGTCACCCGGGGATAGTGTAGCTTCCCAACAGTGAAATAATTTTTTAAATCGGTCCAGTAGTTTCAATACAAACAAACAATCAAATCTTTCCTCTTGATAATAGTATAGATTGATAGACAATGTCAGCTACCTCCATACCAAATTTTATCAAAATCCATTCAGTAGTTTTTGCGTGAAAGAGTAACAAACATCCATCCATACTCACAAACTTTCGCTTGTTTTTATTTTAATTTTTATAGTCGACAGGCTAGGCGTTTGACCACAGCTCACCTGATGTTAAGTGACGGTGTGGTCGAAGATGGTAAAGCACACCAAGCCTGGAATGGACTGACTCAAGTGAGGGTGCCGGCACACACCGTTAGGTGCTTGGCGGCAGATTTTCAACTCTCGTGTGGTAGCTAGCCAGCCGAATACTAGAAAGTACCCTACCACCATGCTATGGTTTCCTCACGATGTTTTCCTTCACCGGCAGCTCAAGCTCAACTGTTTAGTTCGACAACAGTGGGTTTTCCAATATTTATTTGACATTTAAATAAAAACAACATAATTGGTTGTAATTTTTTTTTGCTCAGAATAACAATTAGCTGATCAGAACAAAAGTACTGATTATAGTTTGGAAAGACAGATTCAATTTTCATGATGATGATTTTATGGTATATTTTAAACCTTAGAAATGAGAGAAGAGAGTTTGAAGCAAACAGTCGAGAAATGGCGTGCTTTTGAAGAGTAGGCATATCCAGAAATTACGATGACGTTTTTAAAAAAAATCTAACAATTAATAAAAAAAATTACCTACATAGCATTTGCGTTCGATAAGAAAAAACATTAATAGAACGGACAAGCGTGTCTGATCGGATTTGTTACACAGTTTACTGAGCGAAAGAAAATTTTATCGGAATGATTGGCTAATGTGCAATTTAAAATTTTCGCTTTATAATAATAAGTATTTTTATTTTTAATTGATGCTCCACTATATTATATATTTTTTTAATTTTACATATTTGTAATTTTTAAATACATATACACGATATAAGGGGGGGGGGAATGTGCCCTCATAAAAGTAAAACATGAGAAAGTCTTTTTTTTTTTATGGTTGACAGGCTAGTTGTTTGACCACAGCTCACCTGATGTTAAGTGAAGGTGTGGTCGAAGATGGTAAAGCACACCTAGCCTGGAATGGAACTGGCTCTCAAGTGAGGCTGCCGGAACACACCGTTAGATGCTTGGCGGCAGATTTTCAACTTGAGGGTGGTAGCTAGCCAGCCGAGTACTAGAAAGTACCCTACCACCATGCTATGGTTTCCTCACGATGTTTTCCTTCACCGGCAGCTCAAGCTCATTGTTGGGGTTTGAACCCACGCCCTTCGGCATGCGAACCTACCGCGCTAACCACTGAGCTATCATCGCTACACTAACCACTGAGCTATCATCACTACAAAAGGTACGGTAGGTAAGGTAAAAAAGTCACAGGGAACAGTTTATTTGTCCACCAGACATACAAAATTAGTGAAAATGGAAAGTTCGTAGGTTAGGTTAAGCGCGCGCGTACAACCGTGTCGATCGGGAATAGAGTAGGAGACGACTGGCTTTGCGCGGTAGATGTCGCACGACTTGCAGCGATACACCGAAGCCCTGCCCTGGATTAACACATAGGCTACTTTTTATCCCGAAAAAATGTAGCGTGTGTTAGAATTTGGTTTTATTAGAGGCATCAATAAAGAAGCATAAGAACGGAATGTACCACATACGTCATTAACCAACCATCATACGTTATGTAAGACAAAAGTAGGCAGAAAAGAAGACCAGAAACTATTATTATAAGCAACGTATATTGATTTACTAAGCAATAGTCATTAAAAGACACCAAGATAATGATAACACGTTATTTAACATAAAACATCAATATTTATCACATAATAGTTATCACAAAAGAATATCAACCAACATAATAAATAGGTTGTGTCTCTTGATCTGTTCAGTACGACGGTTCGCAACCGAATCCCGTGTTCGAGCCAGAGCGGTTCTTTAGATTCACAAAACACGTGACTCCAGTCATTTAGTCAAATCAAGTCTTTTACATTATTTAACCAAACTAATACATTTTGTAATTATTGTGTTACAAACAGACATTATATTTAACTTATTTTAAGATAACCACACGACACATATATTATAACATTTATGCTTGTAGTTAATAAATTATATTATTATTATTAAAACAAATTTATGGAAGTACAAAAACTCAACGTGGGAGCATTTTTTGTGTGCCACGCAGATTGTAGTCCTACATTCGAAGATTACATCACTCGTTCATTGAACTTGGGTATGAGCGAGTTGCGACGATGCGGATTGAGTAGGTATGTGGCAGTAGGTAACAATGTCAATGTCAAACGTAGCCGGAAAAATAGTATTATTGACTAATTAAGGCATCCATCAT
Organism: Biston betularia; assembly: GCA_905404145.2. NCBI lineage: Eukaryota > Metazoa > Arthropoda > Insecta > Lepidoptera > Geometridae > Biston > Biston betularia. Next base: position 9,325,234 of record FR989887.1, on the reverse strand, counting down.
AATTAAAAATTTTCCAGGAAAAACTCACTTTAGTCCTAACCTATGAACTAAAGCATGTGGCACACGGGTTACCGAAAGTTACTAAAAAGTCACCAAAGTGACTTTTTGGTGACTTAAAATACCAATTACGTTAACAATATTTTTATTCTATTATTTTTCTTTTTTTTTAAACGAATGTTACGTCAGCACACGACGGGCGTACTAGCATTGCATACTTTCGCAGACAGGAGGAGGGGTCGGGTATTCAAAAATTACGAAATTCTGCTTACTTGATACTTGAACGGCCCCTAATCAAAAAGCCACCAAGGTGTTCATTTGGTAATTCAAGTAACCAAAAAGTTGACTAGGTGTCCATTTGGTAATTTGAATAACTGAAAAGTAACCAAGCTGTCTTTTTAGTAATTAATAAAACCAATTATCCGTCAAGGTGTCTGCATGGTTTAAGTAACTATACATATAGTCACCTAGAAGTCTATTTGAAAATTTAAGTAGTTAACCAAAAAAGTTGCTAATGTGCCAATTGTTGTCAAGTAACTAAAAAGTCACCAAGGTGTTCTTTTGGTAATTCAAGTAACTAAAAAGTCACCAAGGTGTTCTTTTGGTAATTCAAGTAACTAAAAAGTCACTAAGGTGTTCTTTTGGTAATTCAAGTAACTAAAAAGTCACCAAGGTGTTCTTTTGGTAATTCAAGTAACCAAAAAGTCACCAAGGTGTTCTTTTGGTAATTTAAGTAACTGAAAAATCACCAAGGTGTTCTTTTGGTAATTCAAGTAACTAAAAATCACCAAGGTGTTCTTTTGGTAATTCAAGTGACTGAAAAGCCACCAAGGTGTCCTTTTGATAAATGATGCCTTACCGCAGCGTTACTGAAGTCGGTAGCGTGATCAACAAAGTCATCTCGGTTAACATAAGCTTACATAACAACTAAATTACAATTTATTGTTCTATACTATTACGATTACGATTCTAACACAGGATTTAGTTGAATTTTTCAACTTAAATTTGTTTGTAAAAAAAGACTAAATCGCATTGTTTTGATGTAAAGCAATTAATGTAAATACACATTTATCAGCTCAGTAATGTGTCATAAAACTTATCACATAATTCTATCTTGAACGACTTCCTTATTGAAATAGGTACCTAACTAGATAATGTTATCTAAGGTTATATTTGAGCAGTTACTACCAAAGTTATTGCGCTCAATTCTAGATGGCTGTTCTGTAAATCTTGTATTCATTCTTCTTCTTTGTTTATGGCATCACACTTTGTCCATTTTGCCAGTGTCAACTATTTTAAGATACAAATGTCTGACCACAGCTCAATACTCGATACTTTATTGCAACATATGCACAGGTTCTTATGCTTATAATTTTTACATGTTGTACCTAGCACATATGACCCCATTAGGGCAAACAATTTTAGTCTAAATAGTTAAATAATATTAATTACAGAATTTGAAATATGGTTTAAATTTTAAAAAAATACAAATTAAATAATAACAAAGTAAAATTATAATATTAATTAGTCATACTTAGTCATGCATATTATCATCATTAAAAAAAATCGTCAAAAGTGTACAAAAATAAAATCGGTATATTAACTGGCCATAATTATTCACTATAAATATTGTCATTGTTAAAAAATTCGTCAAGACTGTAGTAGCATTTAGCTTCCAGGATTAATTTCAGTTCAGTTGATAAAATGATTTTTGTCTTGTATGTCCTTGAGTGAGTTGGGCAGTTTATTAAAGATTTTTACAGCCAGAAGAATTAGGACCAGAACTGTACCTACATGGCGAGGTTGGACTTGGGCTCAATGAGCTTATGCCTGTATTGAGATCTCGAGTTAGGCTGTCGGTCCGTAACTTTGTCAAAAAAATCGGAATACTTTATTGCTTGCATAATTCTAGAACATAAATAGAAACTAAAGATAAAATTTTGAATTTAATGAAGTAGGTTTTATGAAATTTGGTTACAGTAATATCAGGCACTTTTATATTCAGCTCTCCTGACAGTAAGTGACGGTGTGGTTGAAAATGGTGAACACACCTAACCTATAACACATCCTGGAATGTAATTGGCTCTCAAGGTAGGCTGACAATGATAGTGATAATTACCAAAGTCACATCGGTAATGACTCGGTATTCTTTTCGTGTGTCACACGCCTAATAGTTCACGACCAAATAAAAACAATACCTATTACGCTTGAAACATGTCATTCTTTATGATCAAACAAACTTGACCTCGTAGACTCACGTTTTACTTAAGAATTATCATCATTTCTAATTCGGACGTGGCCATTATTGGACTGATCTTAGATCTAAGATATCAAATGATCATATCAGCACGTAGTTACTAGTTGTTTACATATATGTATACATGTACGTTTAGAAAATTTTTAGTATCAGTCGCTACACGGTTTTTAGGGATAAAAATTCTGCGTGTATTTTTAGGTAACGTATCTAAGGTATTTGGCTGTAGATCTTCTTCGCAGGAGGTCTTCTTAATATCACCAGATTTGACAGCTCTGTTGGCTCATTGGTAGTCTATCTGCCTTTAGGGATGTGGGTTCAAATCCCACTCAGAACAAAACATTTTGTCGTATAAATGATTGCGCTGTGTCTGGGTGTTCTGTATGTATTATAAGTAGGTATGTATTTACAATAAAAGTATTTAAGTATTCTATCAGCTATCTGACTGGCATAGTACAAGTTTTGCTTAGTTCGAGGTCCAACTATATTTATTATTTAGGTAGATATTTTGCCTCCAAGCAGTAGTGTGTAAACATTACTTTGTTCCGGTTTAGTAGGCTATTGTTGATTGAAGATCTGATGTGAGACCTTAGTCGGAGTATTTGACATGATGAAACGCGATATAATTCCGCAAAAGTTACAAAAAAATATATCAATAGAAGTTAACAATTTAACTTAAAACACTGTTTGTCAAAAGTTTGAAAATACTAGTATCGTAACTTTTTTGAAAACAGATATAATAGAAAGAAAGAAAATATTAATCATGAAATTTGCTCCCACAAAATCCAGATGTCTTGACAATTTAGCCTTTCTGACCATTTATTTTTTTGTTCCAGTTATTACGTCATAGAAATGCAAGATGTCCCACCGAGTCCCACCACCCCCCAAAGCCCCACCAAGAAGCCATTTAACGTGTACTGGAACGTGCCTACCATGCAGTGCGCATCCAAAAAGATCCATTTCGACAACTTGTTCGAAAACTATGGCATAATACAAAACGACAAGGACCGTTTTAAAGGAGAAAAAATCACGATACTCTATGATCCGGGACTTTTTCCCGCGCTTTTTAAGAATGAATCTGGCGGGAAAATTAGATTTAGAAATGGAGGTGTACCGCAAGAAGGAAATCTGAACAAGCACTTGGATGAATTCAAGAAAGAATTGGACCACAGCATCCCTGACAAGAAGTTCAGTGGTATGTATCTATGTTTCTTTTACTTTCAATCCAAAATGAAACAGATATTGTAAGTAATTTTAATTCTTAACAGGAGGTCGTATTGGTAGGTTTCGCCGTAGTATCAAACCCTTCAAACACCCTTCCGCCATGTAGTAGTGTGTAAACAATACTGTGCTCCGTTTTAAACAGTACTACAGCTAGCAAAAAAACTAACCATCGAAGTAGTGTTTGGAGTTTTGGCGAGAACGCGGAAAGAGTCGTGTCGCCCGGTTGTATTTTTTCCAAAACTAGTGTTTTGTCGAGTGTTTATGCATAAAAATGGTGCTGTTTTATTCTTAAAGTGCCGAATCACAAGTGCGAGTGTGGGAAAATAATATACCTACCTAATGTGGTGAAACATGACTTTTCGTGTTGCTTCCAAATCTCCATCGAAGGTTTATAGTAAAGTCGCCACTACTTTACTAAAGCATGACTAGACTTGACTGATACAGTCTGGACTTCGACTATGACTATAGCTACGAGGCAACTTGACAGCCCTGTTGGTTCATTGGTAGTATGTCTGCTTCAAGAGCTGAAGAGCGTGGGTCCGATTCCCACCCAGGACAAACTTTGTGGCATAAACAATGTCTGTTCTGTGTCTGGGTGTTCTGTATTTATTATAAATAAGTATTATGTATTTACAAAAAAAAAGTATTTATGTATTCTATCAGTTATGACTTCCATAGTAAAAGCTTTGCTTAGTTTGGGGTCAGATGGCGCTGTTTGTAATGTCCTATGGTATTTATTTGCTTATTTAACTTATGAAAGTTGTAAATATAAAAAACTTGACGCTGGCAAATGCTCAAAATGCGGCGCCAAAATAAAAAATAAAAAACATACGCCGATTTTTCCTGTTCTACATTTCCATTCATGAGTAAAAATAACTTCGCTTACAAGGGTATTATGGTGTAATGAAACCATCATGTAACTATATATAGGTATAGAACTCTACATGGTTATTAGCTATCTCATTAGCATGAGCTACGAGCGAAGCATTAGCTATCATGCCATTAAAGGCGAGTCTGATCTTAAAAGTTACATTGATCTACCTAAGATTAGATGTTTATTGATTTAAGACGTCAGAGTAAATAAGTATCTTCTAGGTATCAAACGAGTTGATGAAACTCGGACTTATAATACATATATGTATGTTAAAAAAATGATTCATTTTATTCAACACTACCAACTCGCCCCGGCTTTACACGGGTACAGTGTAGATACTAATGTTGTGCATATGCATTTATTATACATATAAACCTTCCTCTTGAATTGCTCTGTCTATTAATGGAAACCGCGTCAAAATCCGTTGCGTAGTTTAAAAGATATAAGCGTACAGACTGCTGCAAGCGACTTTGTTTTATACTATGTAGAGAAGGAAAGCAAGTTTTTATTTTGTAACACTAAACACAAAAAAAAAAACAAAAAAACTGGGACAAATGCCATTTACTACATTTTCATTTATCACTTAGCGTATAAGCTGCATAAATCTCACAAATAATTATGTATGAGTGATATTAGCAAGGTGAAGCAAGCGGCAATAAAACTTTAAAAGACTAGTGCGTGCGGTGGGATTGGTACCGAAACCTCTAGATTGGAAGCCAGACAGTCTCTCAACTAGCTGCCGTAATTATCCTACTGTAGGATATAAATAGGTGTTAATTGTTTCGTTTCGCAAATATAGCTGGAATTACATAGGTGTCAGGGACAAATTCATTGTAAGTATGTCGGTAATAATAACTAAGTACATAAGTACTGCAGCGACGATTGCATCTGTCATATAAATAGTTCTATGCATCCTATCTATCTTTCGTGTTTTGTCTAATAGAGTTTTTGAGACATTGGGCTATGCCTATTATGATTACCGCGCCCTGAATAAGCGCTAATTATAAGTTTCGGGAATTTTAACTTTATATTTATTTTGAATCGTTGTATTTCTTTGACATTGATTTTTTGTATGTGGGTCTTAGGTCCTGGTATAAATTAATTTTGATCTAGATATCTTGGGAAAATAGTGCAGTGGTTTCCCGTTGCCTTCTGCACCAGATCTTTTGGAGAACATTTGGTTCTCCAGGCTACTGTAGCCTCTTCCAGATGATCGCCCTACTGGGTGTTAGGTTATACCGCCTATGCCGGTCGCCATAGCCTCGTCTGTTGCCTAGCAGGGAGCATTCGTCTCAGTCGCCGCCACAAGCAATTCTGAAAAGAACCACTAGCGCGAGCAGGTGAGGATGACAATTGAGTGGGATAAGATGTTATTATCTCGATCTAAACACTAGACACGACCTTCAGCAATGAAGATGCCGACTAAGAAGAACAGTTAAGGATTTTAAAGTCTATACGACGCCAAAACCAAAGAAAAAAACTCACCATGCAGGATGCAGGCTCAGACCCGTGCGTAGTGGGGTTTACACAGCAGGGAAGCGAACCCCGACTCAAGCCGGGATAATCGCTAGGCAGAAGAAAAAGATATAGCATATCCAATAAGTTATTTGCATTCTGTCCATACAAATCTGTAAAGTCGTTACAACGTTTAGAGGTAACAAACACAAATACATAAGTGCAAACAGCCTTAGCAGGAGGTCGTCTAGGTAGGTACCACCGCAGTAGTACCAGTTATTCTGCCGCTAAGCAGTAGTGTGAAAACATTACTGTGTTCCGGTTCGAAGACTACTGCAGCTAGTGAAATTACAGGGCTGTTGATAGTCTCAACAGCCCTGTAATTTCACTGCGGTGGTATCATCGAAAGTCTCAAAGTAATGAGCGCCAAAGCAGCGATGCCCTGGACTTTGTTTTGATACTCAAAGTTCTGTGTATCGCTGCAATGGTCGTGGACAGGCGTTATCTCTTACCATCAGGAGAGCGTCTCGTTCGTCTCACTACTTTTTTACATTAAAAAATCCATTAAAACAAACTTTTGTATTTGTAATACCTACTAGTGAGATGCGATGGGATGATTCATTTTAATAACAAGAAAAAGAGGGTAAGAACCAAATAACTTTCAGGATTTTAATACTCGATAGGTGATTGACTTCATTGGACAAAGAAAGTGGAAGTGAGTGAAAGCCGTATTTGTTGAGTTATTATTGGAATTTTATTACAAACATTTTGATGAGTTGCAGATAAAGTGCATTATCTCAAAGGTTTGAGTCATGACCCATGACTCAGCTCTCTGTTTCTCGTACACGATTCACCATTTCTTACTCCGAAACAGCCGTGTTTATAAACTGTCCCACAGCTGGGATTGCATAGTCCACCACGCTGGCCAAGTCTGAGTTGGCAGTCTTCACACATTTTCGAGAACTTTTTTCATGAACTCTCGGATATAGATAGATGCACAAATAAATAAAAACTCTTTATTGTGCTCACCAAAATGAGTAAAAAAGTACAGAAAACTAAATAATCTTATGAGCTAGTCCCACAAGTGGCGCCTTATCTCTAAGAGCGATCTCTTCCAGACAACCAAGAATAAAACACACGACATATAATAAGAACAGACGGGATATGTATGTTTCCTCACGATGTTTTCCTTTACTAGCTTAAGCTCATTGTTAGGATTTGAACCCACGCCCTTCGGCGAGTGAACCGACAGTGCTAAGCACTAAACTATCATCGTTACAAAACATCGCTACATAAGGTAAATAGCTCTTTCAACAGCTCCACGCTAGGTATGTAGCTCTATGGAAAGCTCTCTATGTAGCGACTTTAACTTGTACAATTTGTTGTACGTATTAAACAATCTTTTATCATTTTGCATGGTGGTAGGGTACTTTCTTGTACTCGGCTGGCTAGCTACCCACAAGTTGAAAATCTGCCGCCATGCATGTAACGGCCTTCGGTGTGATCCGGCAGCCTCACTTGAGAGCCAGTTTCATTCCAGGCTAGGTGTGCTTTACCATGATCGACCACATCGTCACTTAACATCAGGTGAGCTGTGGTCAAACACCTAGCCTGTAAACCACAAAAACAACATTACAGTTATTTTAATTTGACAAAAATTTATAACAAGCTATCTTAAATTAATACTATTCACAAATTTATCCAAAAAACGTAATCTAAAAGTCCGCCAGAGGAGGGATATGTGGCCAGAATAGCGTGGCAATGCTGCCAAGCATTGCCACGCTGGATGGCAATGCTAAGCTTTTGACCAAAGTAGATGCCAGCATTCTGGTCACCTGAAGCCTCCTCTAAACGATTGTAAAAATCATTGTGTTTAATAGTTACTTATTTCTTTATATCATGTGTGATTCCAGGTATAGCAATAATCGACTTCGAGTCATGGCGGCCTCAGTTCCGCCAGAACTTCGGCGTTCTCCAGCCGTACAAGGAGGTGTCTTTCGAGATCGAGAGGAAGCTGCACTGGTGGTGGAAAGAAACCTGGATCAAAGAAGAGGTGAAGAATAACATTCATCCGAATCAGCCCTGTTTTTAGGGTTCCGTACACAAAGGGTAAAAACGGGACCCTATTACTGAGACTTTGCTGTCCGTCCTTTAGCTAGACAGTTGAAATTTTCACAGATGATGTATTTCTATTGCCGCTATAACAACAAATACTAAAAATAAAATAAAATAAATATTTAAGGGGGGCTCCCATACAACAAACTTGATTTTTTTACCGTTTCTTGCTCGATACTAATAACGGTGGCAGGTAGACGCTTTAACTATTCACAGAATATTTAGTTTTATTATAGATAATGGTACGGAACCCTACGTGTGTGAGTCCGACTCGCACTTGGCCGGTTTTTTATAAACTTTTCCACGTGAGAGAGGTGGGGCAAGTGCGTGTTGGCAGACTTCATAAATCGTCGAGAACTTTTTTTATGAACTCTAGGACATGTAGCTATTTTTTTCACGTTTTCTTTCACTGTTTGAAGTCAGCGACAATACGCACATAACTTAGAAAAGACATAGGTTCGTGCAAATCAGGTGAGAAATGGTCAAACACCTAGCCTGTCAACCATAAAAAAAACTCGTGGTTTACCATCACGCCATAAAGTTCTTCACGTGTCCAAAGTAGTTCAGCGACGTATTTGCGACAGATAACTGCAGATTGTGTGGAGCAATCGACACGGATGCTGTGACGTCTCATTTCGTGGGAAGGATCTGTGAGCTAGGACAAAGAGTTGATAATATCGTATTCTTACGTCTCATATCTCTTATTGAAGTCAGCGAGCAATATGGTGGGAGCAGTGGCATATTGACTTTAGTTTTTACAAACTTTTATTTAGCTTGCAATGTTTTTTAGTACCTAAACTTGTTTACTTGGTGGTCGATTTCCTTAGCAGGAGGTCGTCTAGGTAGATACCACCGCAGTACCAGATATTCTGCCGCCAAGCAGTAGTGTGTTAACATTACTGTGTTCCGGTTTGAAGGGTACTGCAGCTAGCGAAATTACTGGGCTGTTGAGACTAACCATCTAAAGTCTCAAAGTAATCCCACTAATATGAAAGTTTGAATGGATGTTTGTTACTATTTCACGCCAAAACTACTCAACAGATTTTGATGATATTTGGTATGGAGTTAGCTTAGACTCTGGATTAGAACATAAGCTACTTTTTATCCCGTAAAAATGTAGCGGGTAACACCGCGGGGCGCAGCTAGTGAGCTCTAAATCAGCGATGCTCTGGACTTTTTGTTACTCAAAATTCTGTGTATCGCTGCATTGGTTATGGACAGGCGTTATCTTATACCATCAGGAGAACGTCTTGTTCGTCTCAATACTTTAACATTAATTTTTTTTAATGTGTACGTATTGATGGAACACGCTTGTCTATATAATACATAATACATAATACATTTTTCTTAAACAACTTAATTAGATTTGCTAGGCGGAACGATTATAGTATAGGCTAGGTTTAAGCTTAATATAGTAAAATAGCCTCAATCTTGCATTTATATAGACTTATTACCACCTATATCGGCCTACTATACCCGTTCTTCATCAGTCTGTGACATCCCACTGTTGGGCATAGGCCCCTCGAAGGATGATTGGACAATATCTCCTGTTGTTGGTTGACGAATTCAAATGATACGCCATTGAATTTCCTTTCCAAACGTAGATTTCCTCAAGATATTTAATGTTTTCCTTCGCGGAAAAACCAATGGTGTGTTTTTTTAACAATCATCATCATCGTAACCCTTAAATAATTTCCATTAAAACAGGTTGGAAGCGACTCGCGTCCAGCGCGTTCCTGTTGTATTTATTAAGTCTATTAGGTCTTTGTTTTTTAACATATATACTTAAATTCCAAAAAAACCCAACACTAACCCAAAGCTACTAAATAAAACCGGCGTTAACAGCTAATTAGATATAATTATGTCAGTAATCTTGATGTACTGCTAGTTAGCAGTTGCTATCAAGCGCATGACATAATCGTTTAGTCTTAAAATACCAATAGACCAAAGAAGTAGGATAGTAATAGAAACGGCATATCTGAAACATCGTGTGTCTCTTTTTAACCCTCGACTCTACCAGAGGTGCCACGTGCCATTGTTGCTCACAGACAATGAAACCAATTTTGATTTGGTTCTTTTTTATTTTTACTTTGAAGGTAACTTGATCGAGCATATTCTTAACAATGATTCATGAAAGTTTTGTTTTTCCGTTAGAAGATTCAGTTTTATTTCTAATCGATCAATAAATAATAATTAATAGATAAATATGCCACGTCCTTCAGCTCTCAAAGCAGAACTTTACCAAATGACAATGAATGGGTCGAGTCGAAATTTACTATTTGGTTACTGGTATCGCCGTTTTTTGATATGCAGTTTTTGTTACGTATTACTGAAGTCTTTTAATAAAAAAACGTTTTCCGCAATTTCATGTGGCATACCTGTCTCATAGAATTTTGATATAATTATCTTAAACAGTCTTTTTCTTTTATGACAATGATCTACAAAGGTGGAGATTTGACAGGGACGCGAGAAAATCGCTACACTGTGTTTCTTCCAGTACGTATTAAAATAGTGTTTTTTATTCATAACGCGCGCAAGGGAAAGTAATATAATTTGTTGACACACATGGCTTTTCTTGTTATTTCCAAAACTCCAAAGAAGCTTGTTGTAAAGTCTCTAGAGATGACTGGACTCGACTAAAACTTACTTTGTATGACTTGAGACTTATTTAATTTAATTAATACAAAATCTTGAAAATATCGCAACAATTGACACTGGCAAATATAGATAGTGTAAAGCCAATAACAAGAAAAGAAGTATAAAGGTGACAGCATCTTTCAAAACCTTCATCGGTCACTCTATTATACACACACTCTTTGACAGAGGCCTCCTAGTGAACACAGTAGCAATCAAACAAGACAATCTACTTAGATATGTACGGCTGCATCTGAGACTCGGGTATACTCTGTGGCGATGCAATCTGGCTAAATAAATATACAATATGATGCAAACATTCGCAGATGTTAAATGTTGCGAGTGTTTTCGTTTCGTGTAAATATTTAATGTTATTTATTGAATTTCTAATTATTGTTTTAACTGGATTGACGAGGCACAGCTGGTTTGCCAAATAATATTTATAGTATGGAAATAATAATAAAAAAATGTAATTTAAATATTTGTATGTGTAACTAACTGCAACCCACGGTTTCGTCTGCAGTTGCTGAGATTTAAAATAGTGCACGTGTTCTGGATGTACCTAAGCTGTCGGTATTACAAATTTGATCGAAATTCGTCTAGTTGTTTAAGCAACGTGACGAAATAACAAACGTACACACAAACTTTCACGTTATTAGTGTAATTAAATGACAAACGAGGATTTTGTAAGTAAGTGTATTTTTTTAAGAAATATTTTATACCTACGAAAAGTATGTACAATTTTACTAAAGATAGGAGGTCGTCTAGGTAGGTACCACCGCAGTACCAGATATTCTGCCGCCAAGCAGTAGTGTGTAAACATTACTGTGTTCCGGTTTGAAGGGTACTGCAGTTAGCGAAATTACTGGGCTGTTGAGACTAACCATCGAAAGTTTCAAAGTAATGAGCGCCAAAGCAGCGATGACCTGGACTTTGTTTTACTACTCAAAGTTCTGTGTACCGCTACAATGGTCATGGACAGGCATTATCTCTTACCATCAGGAGAGCGTTACGTTCGTCTCATTACTTTTATATTTAAAAAAAACTAAGACACAAAACAAACATTTGTTTATACCAAGAAATATTTGTCCTGGGTGGGAACCGAACCCACAGCTCTCAAGGCAGATATACTACCAATGAGCAAACAGGGCAGTCAAAGCTTTTAAAAGCTATTCCTTACTATTATAACCTATAAACTCTCATCATCTGGAAATAAAATCCCAATGTATTAGAATCACGGCAGCGGGGCGACCTACTGATCTGTCCAACGTCAGCAAAACAATCAACAGTATTTTACTATAAATTTCAGGCTAAGCGCCGTTTCGAGGAAGGAGCCCGGACGTTCATGCAGACCACCCTGGCTGTGGCCAAGCAGCTACGGCCCCGGGCCCGCTGGGGGTTCTACGGCTTCCCGTACTGCTTCAACATGGCCAGCAACAATCTGGTGGAGACTTGTGCCAACGGCGTGCCGCAGGAGAACGATGAGTACGTACTTACTTTGCTGCCGCTAAGCAGTAGTGTGTAAACATTAATGTGTTCCGGTTAGCAGCTAGCGAAATTACAGGATTGTTGAAACAAACCATCGAATGTCTAAAGTAATGAGCGTCAAAGCAGTGATGCCCTAGACTTTGTTTTGCTGCTCAAAGTTCTTTTTTTGTAATGTAAAAAGTAATGAAACGAACGAGATGCTCTCCTGGTGGTAAGAGATAACGCCTGTCCATGACCATTGCACAGCTTTGGCGCTCATTACTTTGAGACTTTCGATGTTTAGTCTCAACAGCCCAGTAATTTCGAAAGCCTTTCAAACCGGAACACAGTAATGTTGACACACTACTGCTTAGCGGCAGAATAACTAGTACTGCGGTGGTACCTACCTAGACGACCTCCTGCTAAGGAGATCTATCTCATACCATCAGGAGAGCGTCTCGTCAGCCCCATCACTTTAACATTTAAAAAAAGTTCGCGTCCAGCAGTTTATGAAAAACAGGGTTGCCCCAATGGTGTAAACCAGCGTTTCCCATGTGCAGACGCGGCGCGGTACCGGGCCACCAAAATATAATACCGGGTCACAGCACACAGCATTTCCGCCATGTTTTAAAATAATACTTAACGATCGATGCATCGTAAAAGATTTCGCACTAAATAGCCGATAATATACAATTATACATACATCTAATAACAATAAATGTGTATTATTTTACTTAATCAAATCTAAATAGCGGATGGGGGAGTGTTAAAACTATTGAGTGGGTCACGAAGGGACAGTATGAACATTACTGGGCCATGGCAGAACAAAGTTTGGGAAAAACTGGTGTAAACATTTAATAAGTTATCTATCTCCGGTTCCAGGATATCGTGGCTGTGGTCGGAATCCAGCGCGCTGTACCCGTCGGTGTACAGCTCCAGCCAGCTGAGCGGTTCGCAGTTGGCGGCGCTGATCCGCGGCCGGCTGCGCGAGGCGGCGCGCTGCGCGGCCGGACGCGGTGACGTCATACTACCCTACTTCTGGTACCGCTACCGGGACGCAAGCTTCTTGACTGAGGTGCCGTTTCTTCTTCTTTATTTCTGGCATCGCACTTGCGTAATTTCTAGTGTCTTTTCGATTACTTACTTTTCATGTTTCTAACATCTGATTATTCTTTCAGTTATCAGTGGATTTAGACAAAGTAACATTCGATTTATTCGATACCAGCTGCACCTCGCGGTTTTATCCGCTACATGTTTTCGAAATAAAAAGTAGCCTACGTGTTAATACAGGGTTTCAACTACCTCAATACCAAATTTCATCCAAATCCGTTCAGTAGATTTTGCGTGAAAGAGTGACAAACATCCATCCAAACTTTCACATTTATAAAATTATAGTGGGATTCCATAACGCTACTAAAAATGTTTAAAAGTGTATAATAATATACACAGAACAAACATATTATGTTTATACCAAAAACTGTTTGTTCTGTCTGGGAATCGAACCCACGCCCTTCAGCTCTTGAAGCAGACATTCTACCACTGAACCAACAGGGCTGTCAATAATGTACTTATCAGCACATCTTATGTAACAGTGCAACAGCTACCTACTAAAACTTCCACTAATAATACACTCCATGACATAATCTCCAAAGAATAGTTGGTTGCCAGCCGACTCCGCTCTAAAATAGCTTTGCTGCACAAAACTGACAGACGTCACTCATCGCGTACAAAGACAAACAACTACAAACGTAGAAGCTTAGACGAATAATCCATGCGACCTGATGTGGAATTTGACCTTTCAACGAGATACGAGGTCCTATCCGGTAGTATTTACATATTGTTTGTTCTGTATCAGTCTGAGTGATCTAAATCCCACTAATATTATAAAGGTAAAAGTTTGCTACTCTTTTACTCAAAAACTACTGAACGGATTTGGATGAAATTTGGTATGGAGGTAGCTGCGACCCTGATATTAACACATAGGTTACTTTTTATTTCGAAAACATGTAGCGGCTAACACAATTTTGAGAGTATTAACGATACCTGTAAAGTACTATACATCCAAATCCGTTCAGTAGTTTTTGCATGAAAGAGTAACAAACATCCATCCATCCATCCAAACTTTAACATTTATAATATTAGTGGGATTAGGATTGGAGCAGTGATGTTGGTTGAGGACAGTAACCTAGCAGACCTAGCAGAATGAGAAGTGGCGACCATGTATGAAGTAAAATAGAAATGGATCACACAGAAATAATAATAAAAATATGTGACAAAATTTTCACACAGCGCCATCTAGGTCCAAGCTAGGCAAACCTATTTTGATCACAAAACTGATATAGGTAATACTTGAATATTGTTTTGTGAAAATGTACATACTATACATTCACAATTATATAGAACACCTAAAGACATAAAATAAAAATCTACGTTTGTCACATAAATATTTCTCCTGGGTGGGAATCGAACCTATGTCTTACAGCTCAAAAAATATCGTACTCGAACCTACGCAAAAGTATTGTACTGATATTTATCTAGTTTATTACTTCCTTGTTGTTTCAAGCATGACAATTACCACAAAACAAACATGCGTCTTAAAGCTAAGGAACATCGTCGAATACCAAGCGGGTAATTATAGAATTATGGCACCAACTTGTACGTAACGGCACCGTTTATAATCTTATCAATTGGAAAACGATTTTACAATGACATTTGATATTACCTTACTCACTTAAAACTACCAGGAATTTATACGTGTCATACTTACTTACTAATTTGTTTAGGGTTCACAGACAGAAAGAAAAGAAAGAAAGTTTTCATTCTGTAACACACAAAACAGAAAAAAGAAACAGCGAAAAATCAGGTACAGTACAAGTTAGATATTTGACCACAACTTGCTTGATGTAAAGTGATGGTGCGGTCAAAGATAGTAAATACATATATCAAACACACATACTGAGCTTCGTATTGCGTTTCCTGTTAGATAATCGCAAATAAGATACGCGATTACGAACCTTATTGCGCGGGCATACGATATGTGGTGGCATAGCTTTTTTGGGTCCCTAACAGGAATCGCAACAAAAAACTCAGAATAAGGGCTAAAATGAGAACTGGCTCATAAGAAGTCGCTGACCACACCGTTAAGTGTTTAGCAACAATTTTTCAATATGTGTTCGAGTAGTGTACTAGAAAGCTACAATCATGATATGATACATACATATAATATATATTCTGCGGAAGACACACACACCACATACACACACTACACACATACACTACACACACTTACTACACACACACACCCACACACACACACACTATTGTATAAGACACTGCTGAAAACAAAAGCCGCTAACTGATGCTGAAGGTCTTAATAGACTGCAGTTTGTTACTCATGCTGGTTCCAATTAGATTTATTATTTTGATAATGTCAAGTTTATTTTTTTTCATTACAGACCGATCTGGCCATAGCATTATCTACGCTCCATAATTCAGCCGCAACAGGAATTTTAATATGGGGCAGTTCCAATGATGTCAACACGGCAGAAAAATGTACCCACCTCAAAAATTATGTCCAAAACGTCTTAGGACCAGCCATAGCTAAATATACCAAACCAGTAATACAAGATACTGAATTAACTGAAGATTATACTACATTAAGGCCAGATATTTACACAAAAAGTCCTACAACTAACTTAGTTGCAAATGTCGATTTAGTTTTAGATCCTGAATTTCATTGGATGCCTGCTGAAAACTTTACACAAGATTTTAAAAATGATGAAGAAGAAGAACAAATTTATAAAAAGTTTGGTGGAAATGTTACAAATGATGATAACTATACAGTATTACAAAACAATAGTGTACTTATAGATTTGATACTTAATTCAGTACTTAATAATATAGATAATACATCAACAACCACTGATAATCCAAAGACTAAATACAACAAAAAATCTCAGCTACAAAAATATTTAATAGAAAGCACTACTGAGATAGACGTTATAACTAACACAGATACTAGTCAAATCACAAGTAACGTAGTCACAAATAACCCTATTCTTAAGACAATAAATGACACAAATGATACAAAAACAGAGTCACAAACTGTTGTAGTAATTAATTCAGAATTTCCAATATTTGATGACACGACAACAACAGAAGAAACTGTATTTGAAACTGAAGAAACAGACATAGCGTATACAGATTTGCTACCAGAAGCAGAATCAATTGATTTTAATAATGAAACAACGATGACAGTTACTACAGATGTTAATGAAATTACCGAAAATGACCATGAAGTAAAAATAGGTCATGATATTTTTTTCAATTCCGATGCAATAATCATGTTATTTAACAATGAAACAACGGTAACTGATGACCAAGCTTTGAATTCTGATTCATATAATGATATTTTAAAGAATGAAAAAAAAGTTCAAACCTACACACAAGGGTTATTGGAAACTGAATATACAAAGACAAGTAACGACAACGTAACTGAGATACCAACTACTGATACTTTAAGAGTATCGTCAATAGAATTTTTGACTTTAGACTTTGACATTGAAAACAACAATATATCTATAGAAGAAGATGAAAACGAAAGCATTACAGAATTATACACCACAAAATATATACCCGTCAAAATAACCACAAATCCAACAGAAACAATTTCTTCTATAAAAACAACAACTGAAGAAAATACGCTTTTCGAATCAAGTATGACAAACAATGATGAACAAAAAGATGAAAACGAGTCCAACAGTTCTATTTCGACTACGATCCCTACAAATTTGAATTTACCAAGAGCTACAAATTTACCAAATGAGTACACAAGCATGAGTTTTGCTACAGAAGATTTAGAAAACTCAATAACTACAGAATCTTATAAAGAAGAAACGAAAACATTAATAGTTTCAGATACTTCAGAAATTGAAGGATCTGGAGAAACCGCAGCGACCACATCAATAGTGCCTTCTACAGACCAGGTGGATTTCTATTAAGTATTTTCGTAATGAACAATTGCACCAATGTCTGCCTGCACTCATCTTTTATCTTTGTTTTAAATGTTTTCTTTGTCTGATTATTTTTTGCAGTTCCTTGAGCATGAAATGTATTTGGCATGATGAAAATTTGTAGTTTAGCACTAACTTGTTAATAATTGCAATATTCCAATACATATATATTTTTAATAATAATCTATTATTTAAAACAAATAGGATTGTATTGAGAAAGTGAAGTATTTTTTTTTTCTTTTTTGTTTAAAATTTGTTAAGCTTTGCCGTTTGTAAATCCTAAGCATTAGAAAATAGTTTAAAGGCTTGTACTTACTTTCTTTACTAATTTTGCTTATTTGTTTGTTAACTTATTGACTCATATTGTAACAGGGTATCATGTCTTAGTTAAATCTTAAACTTACATTAATGTGTACTAACTAATTATGAATGCCTCCAAAAATTGAATTTTGATTTATTTTTGATGGTATTTCAAATATGTATTTGTTTTCACGGTGGTTTTTTTCTCTAGGTTTCCGGAGCTTCTCAAGTCAAAAGGCCGTTTATATTCTGCTTTATATTCTGTATTTATTCTTTGTCAAAATGTCTGTGTTAAATATTCGAGCAGTGTGTTTTACTTTTTAAGACACTTTTGTGACTAATCTTATGAGCTGTGATATATTTAGTGTTACATTTTGAGTGTACATTTTACGATTCTAAGTGATTTAAAAAAATGTTATATTAGTAAATTAAATATAAATGTCTGTACTGGCGAGTGTTTTTTTACTAAACGTAATATTTAGTGGTTTCCCTAATATTCACTAAGTGTCGTAACTACTTCATGATACGTTGGGAATAATTAATATTTCAGTAACATTTCAAAATAAGAAAATCAAAACTCAATGAAAACAAAGCAGTATCATTGATGCCATGATCCAAACAGGGCAGAGAGTAGTATCACCACTGCGTGTAAAACCTGGACTAAGTAGAGACAGAGACCGATGCAGATAACGTTACAAAAGAAAGGTGAATCCAGCGTTAGATATATAAAGCTGTAGATGGTAAGCAAAACAAAAAAAGTTTGGCAGAAACGTCACTACATTGTACTGTTTTCGAAAACTTGTGTTTTTACGTCTTTGAGAGTATGCATATTACGTGTGTTCCTGTATCACAAAAAACAAAACAATCCTAAATACCAATAGAAATGGGAGCGAGAGGAATGCAACCAAAATTCTTCTATGATCTACTAAAAGATCTCAGACCGCCAAGAACATACATTTTGTAAATTTGGTTTGGAAGGTATGAGGACATGGGCAGTTATAAATTTACGCGTTAATACGAATTTTTAATTTAATAGGACCCTTAAACTTACATTTAGGTCCTTACAACACGAAAGACCTGGTACCGGAATGGTAATACCATTCAATGCTTAGTGTTTATCAATGCGTGGTGTTTATTCATAATGTGCAGAATTACGTAAGTGCGTGATTAGTACAATGGTATAATTTGGTGAAACATGATTTTTTGTGTTGTTTCCAAAACTCGAATCTTTAGTAAAACATGACCGAATTAGATTTCCTCTTACTTTATGTGATTGACTGCGACTTAACCATATTTCACTTAAGTTATTATATAACTCCTACTTAAAAATGTGGATATACTTAATACTGGCAAATTGATAAAGTGCAATAAAAACAAAGAAAAAGAATTAAAACTAAAATCCATTTCTCAAAACATTTATTCGAACAAACAACAACAAACTAATAACCTAGTAAAACAGAAACACAATAATTTTTAAACAAAAGCGGCATTTCATCATCAGAGATGAAGTTCCTATCGGGCCTGACACTAGCAAAACTATTGAAGCTAGGTTCAGTTATGAGCTTGAAATCGGTCTCGGACACTTGCTTGATCCTGGCAATGTCTTTCCGAAGTTCGTTCAAAGTATAAGAAGTAACGACGAAGGGAGTTTTTAACTTGAGGATGGTGTTGATAGAAGCAGGCCAAGGATCTTTTCCGTTGCAGACGGACGAGCGTTGTATGCTGGGATTGAAAGCACAAACTAAAAAAAAAAAAGTTCTAAATTTATTCCGTTTTTAGCACATTTATTATGATGATTAAGATTTTAGTAGACGCAAATAGTATTACGGTTGTCCATTTAAATTCAATGCCACTCAGAATTTTGAAGTTGGTCAATTCAAAATCTAGTACAGTGTCATTTTGCTCTTCTCATGAACTAGACTGGCATAATACCATAACAAATTAGGACCCGACAGCACAGAATGGGATGTTAGGTTTAATCTTTTTCTCTCTCATTGGTCTGTAGGCGGTCCTGTGTAGTTGACGCGAATTAAATTTAAAATCAAATAATTAAAGTTGATTTATTAAGACTCTTCATCATTCATGAAGATCATGTAAGTAAGGTGATGAAAAAAGTAATAATATACTAATCTATTGTAGTTCATAAACATTTCTGACAAAAATACATACTAATATCAGGGTTGATGAAATCTTCACTCGATCTGTATTCAAAGTAGTTTTTATTGTCTTCGAATTTAAAGAGCACTCGACGCTTCTTTTGCTGACAGTTTTCACATAACCTGTAAAATAGACATGATTCTGATAAATATCACCCATTTCTACAACATTTAGTTATTGGATTACGTAATAATATCATCTAATTTTGCGTTGGGTAGGTAACTTAGATACAAAAAAAACAAGAAACACAATACTGTGTTCAGGAATCCGATGTACCTCATCATGAAAGCTGTCATATCAAAGTGGGACTGGACCGGATATGGTAGCCGCATGTCGAGAGATCATTGAGTTAAAATCACGACACAGATCCCTCAGGATGGCAAACGACCTCCTGGAAGACCCAGACAGAGATGGAGAAATGCACTTGACTCCTGTTTAAAAGACTGGATTCAAGTTCGAAAAGATAGAGAAAGATAAAGGAGGAAAGGGAAGTTTTACACCGCAGTGGGACAGTACAGGTTGATAATAATACAAAATTAATGAGCTGTAACTAAACACATTGTATAATGTAAAGGAAAATAAATCTAATAATGCACCTTGTGCTACTCCAATACGATTTCCCCTAGACAAAGTCTAAGTCTAAGCAAAACACATCATATGTTTTGTCAATCGTTAAAATATGTCTCTTATCGTGACGAAACAGAAGCTGAAGCGTAATTAGTATGATTGACACAATCCAATGAATATAAAGAATCCAACATTCGACATTAAAGAAGTATTAAATAACTAGACAGTATAAATAGATTATTGGCACTGGCTAGTAAACATGCACCACGGCAGCAGTGCAACAATAGATTCATACCTATTTATCAATCTAATAGTCGAACAAAATGCATGTCGGAATTTGAAATGTAGAAATTCACATAAAAACATTTAGTCATTGATTTTACTTATTTCTAAATAGTATAAAATAAACTCGCTGTCCACGTACTTATATGTATTTCTCCGCTTATTTCTTCTAAACCATCTAACGTCTTTTGATTCAGAATTCACTGTCATTTAAAAATTGAATACAGATAATTTACATCCTAATTTGACTTAATACTAAAACTCGATAATAATAAGTATTGAGATTCAATGCGTTGTAATTAAGTCGCCAAAATAAATTGCAACTCTAGTCTCATACACATAACGTCGTGATTGTTAGGACTTTCTTTCAACTAGGCTATGGCGACTGATATTGTCAGGTAACTTACTTGGTCCGCCCTAGTATATCCAGCGGCAAGTTACCAGGGTTAAGCTGTGGGCTGATCAGAACCACCCTCAGTTCATCCACGTCGGGTCGCAGATGGAGGTAAAACGTTTCCCACTTATTGAGGGCATCCGCTTCGAACTGTAGCTCCGCTCCTACCACGTGGATTGTGAAGGGATGCTTCTGAGAATGAGTAAAGGTAAGTTAATACGCAAAGAGCCAGCCCTAGTGTCAGAGTCAAGGAACTGCCCGAAGACTACTGACATGGCATGATGGTCGTTGTTATAGAATTTTTATTTTGTTAGATTTTTTTTGAAAACCCGGGTCATGGTTATACCGTTAGCACTCAGTTGTTGCTATTAACGGTCATCCATCTGTAGACTGGCCGGATCGTTTGATTCCTAACATCGGTTATCTTTTGGGGCTACCTATTTAAACTAGGTACGCCACAAACGCTTCTAAGGATGGTATGATTTGGATAACCATGAACATGATCTTCAGTAGCTCTGGCATAGAAATTTGCGAGAAACAAATACGTAGAAAGTAAACTATTAGTGTTAAAGAAGAATTTTCACAATACCATGGATAGCACACATCGGACTAACGTATCGATACTTCAGCAGCTGAAGGTCACGAAAAGACTGTATATCATCTTCTTCTTAAGCGTTTTCTCGAATATTTTGGTCACATAGCCAGAAAAGAAAGCTACAACCACGGAAAAATTATGATTACGGGAAAATCAATGGCAAGAGAACACGAAGCCACAGTGCGATGTATTGATCCGACCAGGTTCGCACTGCACTCGACACATCAGTTTATGATACACTGCATGTCGCCAGTGATAGAGGAAGATGGCGTAATATCGTGCGTGAGCGGCTCCTGGAAGGTGAAGGTCAGACCCCTCAGACATGAGGAACACGGCGCTAGGAGGAGGAAACTATTGGTAGATAAAAGTACGACAAAAACAGTTATATACGATTTACCCTTTCATATGGGATGCTGTCCCATTTTTCATACATATCTTTTAAGCAATAAGATGTTGTTAGCTTGTTATTAATAATTATAACAGTACCTTATGACCGTTCGTGATACTGGTAGCGTTTCTACAGAGCTGTAGGCTGTAGGCAGTAGTGAGAGGCGCCGTGGCCATCTGGGTCAGAGACGCGTACTGTATGTCATTCATGTCTACAGAATAATAAATCGAAAAATATAATTTTACAAAAATATAATTCAAAAACAAAAAAAGTACAATAAATATTCTCTAGATAAATTCTGATGCAATTTCCAAATTAAATTCAATACCGCCAGTCAATACATTTTATTACTAATCGGATCACTCGTACAAAATATTTAAGAATTAGTTCAAATATCTTTACCATAAAAAGGTGTTCAAAATAATAAACTTCTTTCTCTTTCGGCTCAGTGCTAACATCTCGTGTGTCCTACCCTAGTAATACACAATTTCGTAATTCAAATATTTTTTACGTTTTTACATATGAAATAGGTCTTTTAGTTTCATCACCAACTTACCTGATCCTACAATTAGATATATTCATGAGGAATGGGTAGCAAATATCTGAGCAACTTACCAATCTTTTCTTCATACAAGGCTGCCAGCACTTCATTCATTTTTGCCGGCATGATTTCATCCGCCATGATCTTGGTAGGTAACCGCGGCTCCAGCCGGCCTTTCGTCTGCTGGTAGGTTACCAATTTCTGGTATAGTGAGTATGACTTGCACCAGCGAGAGTGGACCTTCGGAAGATGATTCGGGTGGGCGGCGCAAAAGGATAGCTAAAAGTTTAATGACTCGGTTTTAATATCAGAGTTAGATCTTGGAGAGATCCAGTAGAGCTTAAGACTATACCGAGACGTACTCAGTAGAATTAAATAACGTAAACTCAGAATTTATCACAATGCGTTCCTTCCCCTACTGCTTTTAATTATGCTCTCCCTACAAGATGCAATAAGATGCAGTATTTAGATGATATTCATGAGGAATGGGAATCAGGTAGACACCAACTGAGATACATTTCAACGTAAGGACGTCTACATTACGTTAGATTTTCGTTGCAATAGCAACTGATAATACCAACTATCAGTTGGTTTTATTAACACGTCCACAACTAGTGTATTATGCGCTTCCCAATCGGGTTGTACCTTCACAACGAGCTTAAAAACCAAACTGAAGTTGTAAAGACTTCCAAACTGAAAAATATTTGAATTCAAGTACCTATCTTAATTTTATGACATTGCCAATTATTTTAAGTTAAAATATTAATAAGTAATAAATAAATATTTATTGAGACAAACGAATGTCAAATATGTGCATCTAATTATATTTTGTCAATATCATTAAGTAATCATGTCAAATATAGTTATAACATATCAACATTAGTAAAAATATATAAAATTGAAATTTGAATCTATGTATATCTATATATTACCATGCCCTGAAAAGTGTAATATAATAAACACACCTGTCCACAACCATCGCAGTCCTTCAACTTTCCCTGCCGCCACTCCCTGCAAGTGACATCAGCGCACATTCTCGGGTACAGCATGATCTCTTGCTCCCATGGCACCAGTCTCCGCTTCAGCACCTTCTCGCAGGAGACAATGGTCTGCATCCGCAGGAGACGATACTCCTGGCCTGACGAGTTCACAGCGTCCGCGTAGATATACTTCTGATCTGTAAAGATCAGAGGATATTTGGTTCTAGAAGACAAAAGATTTTTTCATATTTGCCTAAGATTAAATCTTAGTCAAATATGGAAGAAACCTTGCCAACTTTATCAAATTTTGATTAGCATTTTACTATTCGAGAATTAGGTAATCTTCCGAAATATAAAATGTGCTTTGAGTTTAAAGGAAACATAAACAGATTTTCTGTATACAATGTTAATGTTAACGTACTGTTACTTTTCGACAGATGATTTTTTCTTGCCAATTTTAAAGACCATAGAGCAAAAGATATATTTAGTACACTTCACAAAAGTAGATTTTATGAACTGCTACTTCCAGTCTGCGTAGCACTGTATTATACATTTATAATTATATTACAGTAGTAATTTACCTTTCATATGAGCCAATGTCGAAACAGCGAAACACAACGCCTGGTGCTGAGGCCAGTCTTCATCCTTGTGCTTCGTACCGCAGTAGAAAACCAAATTACAATAGCTGCATGGCACCCTAACTTGATTCAAATCTTTTTTGCAAACATGGCATGCGCTTTGTAAAAATACTTTACGAAAACTGTACTTGTAAACGTATTCCTCATTGTCATTCTTCACTCTAGAAAAAGATTCTTTAACAGATTTGTCTGAGATTTTGCGTGATCTTTTATCGTCAGTCTGAGACTCTTTTGATTGCTTTTTGTTGGAATCGATGTCGACCGAATCTTTTATTTTGACTTTAGCTTGACATGCGTTCGGTGTTTTATTCTTTTCCTTTTTGTAATCAGTTTTATTCGATTGTACAGGAATATCGATGTGGCCTAACAAGTTTTTTGGCTGCGAAACAGGGTTCACTTTTTCATTTCTATTTGTGTCTGTTTCTTCTGCTTCAGTTATGTTAATCTCGGGTTTATTGGCAGCTAATTTCTTTTGGAATTCAATGTTATCATCGTCAGCATTTTTGGCAATCATCTCGAATGTTCTGTTTACATCGTCGATACTGGATGTTAAGGCATCTTCAAAATTATCTATAGGTTCAAAATCAGTATTATCTGATGTGTCAGGAATCAACTCTGAATTCAGATGCTTATCCTGGTCTGTGTCTATTGAAGAGCCATTATCATCACCTTCTGTAGCACTAGATTGCTGCTTACTGTTTTTTTGGGATGATTCAGATTTCTGTTTCGATTTATCTTCTGGTTTTTCTTTGCTCTCATCTTTAGCATTATCTTTAGACTGTGTCACAGAGGATTCAATCACACTGGTAGTTGTCGTAGCACTTTCTTGTTTTCCTTTCTTTTTAGATTTGCCTTTACCTTTATTATCTTTCCTAGCAGGACAAACTGGAGGTGTTTCAATGGATTGAAGAGCTTCATCTGTTAAGGTTGGTCTTATTTTTTCTGACTCTTTTATTTCTTCTTCTAGCCTAGGAGTATGTTCCTTTACTTCAAGCATTGCTGTAACATTTTCCTGTATTATTTTTTCGCTCTTCTTAGCTTCTTGTCTGTTATCTTTGAATACTGGAGATGTTTCTTTTTTAATTGAATGTTCTGATGTTTTCTTCAAATCTTTTTCGCTTTTTTCCAATGCCGTAAACTCGGCCAGTGACCGCTCAATCGATAGTCTTAATTCTTCCATATCTTGATTTACTTCCATCATTTTAGATTTGATGTCAGTTTTTTCTTCTGTGGGTGATTTTGCTTCAACTTCCAACATTCTAATACCAGAAGAAATTTGCTCTGGCGTGCATACTGGAGTTGCTTCAGAACCTTCTATAATTGTAATTAGCTGCGGATCATTCAATTTTACTACTTCGACATCTATAATTTCTTGTATCACAGTATTGTTGTTACTATCAAGATGCTGCTGACTAGCAGATCTCACAAAATGAACATCTGGTATTAAGTCACAATTTGAAGCTTCGGGGCTCTGAATTTCAGTAATACTAGCAGGATATGACTCTGAAAAAATAGTTTGTTGTTCAGTGGTTTGATTAGCTTCAATTGTAATTTGTTTAAATTCTTCACTAATTTGTATTTCATTTTTTGTATCTTCTACTTTTGAGATTGCTTCGCCCTGTGGAATTTTGGGCGTCTTCTTTTTCTTTTTACTAGTTTTTGTTTCAAATCCTTCACTATCTTTATTCATTTCTAGCGTAAATGGTATTTCAGGTGAGTCAATCATTGGTACATTTTGCAGTTTTAGCGCTTCTTCAGGTAATTCTAATGGAATTTCAATCAGCTCACAAGTAACAACTTGGCTCTCGGGTTGCATATCTAAGGGGGATTTGAAAGAATCTTTTATTGTGGCCGTACACTCAGTTTTTGCTTTTTCTGATTCCAACACTACATTTGGTGTTACATTCGTTTCTTTATTCTTAGGAGGTTTAGGCGATTTTTTTCGTTTTTTCCCCATCGCATGATCAGAAGGGATATTTGTTATTTCGATAGAACCCGTTGTAGCAAGTAATTCTTGATTAGTTTCATTTTTTGATAAAATAACATTGACATGAGCTGTTTCTTCTGACTTTATTTCCAATTCTTTGGGTGATTCGTCAATTTTTTTGTCTTTTTCTATACTTTCAACATTTCCTGATATATTTTCCGATGACCAGGCTTCTACTTCACCTTTTTGTCTTTTTTCGACAGGTTTTACAAATTTTGCTTTAATTTTAGGACTCGATTCTTTTTCCTTCTGTGTCTTAAATGGTATCTGAACAGAATCCTTTACATCTGTCTTGGCTTCAACGGCAAAAACAGTCTGAGTTAACGCCGTAGTTTCAAACTTTTCTTCGGGACTATCATGTTTTGGAATTTCGATTACTTCTTGATGTTGCAATTTTTTGTCTTTTCTATTTTTCTTTTTACTTTTACTTTCATTTTTAAGTAATTCTTTTATATTGTCAGTATCAACTTTTATTTCCTCTTTTGTCTTAGTTTCGATAGGACTTTTTAAATTACTTTCAGTGTTAACGTTTTCAGAATCCAATTTTAGGTCTATAATGGGCTCTTGAGCCTCTACTGTGTCACCAAAATTTTGAATTTTTGAAATATCTTCTGCTAATATATTTTGGAAAGCTGAAGTACATGACAAAACATTGTCAGACTTATCAGATCTTTCAGAATCAGTGCGATTTTTCTTTTTGTTCTTTTTCTTTTTGCCTTCTTGTTTAGGTATTTCTGATTTTGTAGGAGACAATTCTTGCATTTCTATATCAGTTTTTTCAATTTGTTCTATTACTTGTTCTTTGAGCACTATAGTACTACTGTCATCAACGAATGTTTTTGTTTCTTCTATGAGTTGTTCTTGTAATTTCTTTTTGTTTTTCTTTTTGCGAGCACTTGGTATTACGGTGGCTTCATCAACCAGATCTAGGGTTTCTTTAAATTCGTTATCTTTTGTAACAATTTTTTTAATAGGTTCTTCAACTTTGGAAATATATTCATTTTGCACTGTCTCTGGTTTGTCTTGTACTTCAATAGTTTCTTCTTTATCCTGTTTTTTATTCTTGCCTTTATTTCGTTTGGGCTTTTTAGGTGTTTCACTTTCTGTATCCTTAATATCACTCACTGGTATTTCTGGTACATCACAAGAAATTTTTGACACCGAAATAGTTTCTTTCATTTCACATTTCGCCGTCGTTTCTTCTACTTTTTCTTCTTTCGTCGCCACATTTTCCACTTTTTGAGGTGGGTTTGGATTAGGAGGCTTATTGGCCTTTTTATTTTTCTTTTTCGCATTCATTATTTCACAATTCCACTAAGAACAGTTTAACGACCGGCCAAATCTAAATTCAGAGTAAGTCTGACCGACTTGCGCCTAAGACCGCATTACTCTACACTGAAACGTTCCCGTGTAGTATTGCTAGCAAATGTCACCCTTTGGAGGCAACGGTAATTTAATCTTTATATCGAAGTAGTAAAGATAGTTTTGGCGCGAGCGTTAGCTCGTTTTCAGAGCACTTGCGAACATAAGGAAGAGCCCGTTGCCAAAGTGCATGATTGCGTGGACTTTCTAAATATAAATGAAAGGTAATCAGTTAGATGCAGTCGGACAGAGAAGAGAACGTGGTTGGGAAAATACAATCAATTGTTAAATTACAGTAACAATAATAACATTTATTGCAGGCACATAAGCCCATAGCACAATAGTCAATAATATCTAATTATTTACAAAAATAAAGTTTATAATTAGGTATTCTATCAGTTACCTAGTTCCCATAGTACACGCTTTGTTTAGTTTGGGGCTAGATGGCATTGTGTAAAATGTCCTACGACATTATTTTGATTTAAAAGTAAAAGATTAAAGTTCAGTTTCAAGTCAATCTTTTTTATGTAAAAGTAATGAAACGAACGAGACGCTCTCCCGATAGTATAAGATAACGCATTCCCATGACGGTTGCAGCAGTACACAGAATTCTGAGTAGCAAAAAAAGTCCAGGGCATCGCTAGTTTGGCGCTCATTACTTTGAGACCTTCGATGGTTAAACCTTTCTAGCTGCAGCACCCTGCGAACCGGAAAACAGTACTGTTTACACACTTGTTAAAAACCCGTGCAAAATAACCGTTACTACGGTGGTTCTTTTGAGACATCCTGCTAAAGAGATCTATCGTCAAGTAAAATATGATCGTTATAAATATAGTTTTCAAACAAATACAAAAAATCGGATTGGACATGTCACCTTTTTAATAGCGATAGCAATGCATTGCGTTAAATAAATAAACCTTTAAATTATGTTATCTATACTTAACAGGCAAAACATATAAATCTTAAACAGGCTTATGATCAGTCAAAAAGCGATACCTACTGTACATTTTTAAACCGTATCAAACACCACTATGCCATTCGCAACTTAATTTCAAATGGCATAAAGTCCATCTAACTGAAGCATTCTATTGCCACATATCTGAATCAAAGGGACACAATACCATTACATGTAAAACTAATCCAAAGTCATAATTTAAACTCTATTATGACTTAGAATAAGACTGTTTTACAATGTTTAGAATGCAAAAGTAACATGGTTTTATAATGGAGTGGTTCATTTAATAATGCTAACCAGAGGGTTGATCCCTTAAATTTAGGCGAAGAGACAGCGCTTTGTTATTTTTGAAAAATACTGTACGTGTGACAAATGTATTATTTAGAATTAGGTCATTCATTCTATTGAATTTTGCAACAGGGATTAACAGCGAAAACAGATTTACGTAAGTTGAATGTGAGTGATGTGTTTTGGGGATAACCAGAGCTTAAAATAGTCAAAGTCAAGTCCCGCTTGAAAATGTACGGACGAACAAAGTCGGCCAAAGAAACACGTTATTTAAAATTTGTTGTGTCAATATGTAGTTTAAATCTTTTTTACTTGCGTGTGTTGTTTGTAGTGTGTAGTGTTATAAAAGTAAATGCTTTCTTTTTTTCTTTCTTCAAACACTGCGATGACCTCGACGCGTTTCATGGAAACTGGTAAAAATATTGAAAGAAAATGGATCTTGTAGTAATGATCAGTCAGTGGTTAACGTGGTTGATACACACGCCAAAGGGCGTATAGACTATAGCATGGTAATTCTAGTAATCGACTGACTAAAATCAGCAGCCAAGTGTATTTCGGTAGCCTTATTGGCGACCCAGTTTCATTCCAGGCTAGGTGTGTTTACCATCTTCGACCTTACCTTCACTTAACATCACGTGAGCTGTGGTCAATCACCTAACCTGTTAGCTGTAAAAAAGAAAATATATATGACCTTTAGGTAATGCACTCTCAGTGAACTATGAAATTATTTTAACTTAACATCACGTGAGCTGTACTCAAACACCTAGCCTAAAAAAAAGATATATATTTGCCCAGCAGTGCGACAGTATTTTAATATGTGAAGTTTGTTTGTATTAAGTGAAATCGTAAAAACCACAAACAACAACTTGTCGCTCGTTATAATTGTCTACACTAATATTATAATTAGGAAAGATTTGTATTTTCGGATTTTTGGATTTTTGTATGTTTGTAACGAATAAATGCAAAAACTACTGGACCGATTTACAAAATTGTTGGGAAGCTACACTATTCCCGGGTGGCATAGGCTACTTTTTATCTCTGTATTCCTACGGGAACGGGAACTACGCGGGTGAAACGCGGTGTGCGCTAGTTGTTAATAAAGGCACCGTTATTCCAGAAATACGTAAATGATAGAGAAATTTGTGAAAAAGCCATTTCCAAACTTGCTATCATACCTTTTCCTATTGCTTGCTAATATTTAGCGTCAATTTTGGAATTGGCCCATCGGAACCAGTAGATTTTCTTCTTCAGAGATTGCCTCCACCTCCTCAGCTGTGTTTCGTAGCTATCTCACCGGATCTGACCGCTGCGACGGCACACGAGCACTGAAGGGCTGCAGTGGTGAGGGTGACAAACTAGTTACATGACCGTCTTGTTACTTTAGTTGACAGGCTAGTTGTTTGACCACAGCTCACCTGATCCTCGATCACGAACGCCTTGCGAAAAAATATTCGTAGCGACATCGACAAAATTTGTGTAGCTTTGTATGCTATCGAGAACTCGATACCTTTACGATACGAATTCCATAAATTTTCGTGATCGAGGCTCTGACGTCAAGTGTACATCAGGGTCCGTGGTCTTGGTCAACTTAACACTTTTGTTTTAAACTTGACGTAATAACAGTGAGCGGTAAGGTAATCAACTGAACTGAGTTTTGTTAGTCATGTTTATTGGCCATAAATAGTACAACAATGTTTGTTCTTGTTACAAAAATAATCTTAAATTACACTTTGAATATACACTACAAGCTAGGAAGCTACACTATCCCCGGGTGACGTAGGCTACTACTAGAACTACGCGCGACGCGTCCGCTAGTTAATTACAAAGTTGATAACAAACATACCTACTTCTATCTACAGTGCATGTGTTCAACAAAATAAGGATTCCTATTACATTCCTAAAAAAAAAGTATTAATGTATTCTATCAGTTATCTGACTTCCATCACACAAGCTCTGCTTAGTTTGGGGCCAGATGGCGCTGTGTGTATAGTCCTACGATATTTATTTATTGACATAATATAATTGTTTAATTAGTAAAGTTGACTGTTATTGAAAGCTCTGGGTACTAGAACAATAGTCATGGACAGACGACATCTTTTGCCATCAGGAAAGCGTCTCATAATTTTTACTAAAAATAATCGCCGAGTTACGATCAACGACGTGGCAGGCTTTCCATATGTTCCCCGAGAGATAAAACGCAGCCGACCGCGCAGAATCGACACGCGTGTACACGTTATAAGCATATCCCTTATAATGATGAGTGGGGGCCTTCGCAAGTCAGTTTTTGGTTAAAAAACAGTCCTAGCTTAACACTAATGCTGATTGCTCATGTCATGCTCGTAAGTTAGTAATATTAGGGGGTTCATAATGAGAGTAATGAGCTGGAAACTTGTGCAAATCTGTATACCATTCGAAAAGTTGTCTCAATGGTGATTTCAATCTACGTCTTAAGTTATTCAAGGTCAAACACACGAACCATTATAAGGCAAAAAAAAATGTTGCAAATCGTCTACAATTATTGGCAAAATGTCAATATCTTTGGAGCCATAGAAACCGAGATATTTGCTTACTCGAGTTACTTTTGTATTAAAAAGAGACACACGAACGGCGCTCTTCTGATGGTAAGAGATAACGTTCCATTCCAGGCTAGATGTGCATTACCGTCTTCGGCAACATCATGCGAGCTGTGGACAAACACTTAGCTTGAAACATATATAATTATATTTTTTTTTTTTGTAATAGATAGGCTTGCGTTTGACCGCCATCCCGCCTGATGTTAAGCGAAGATGCGGTCTACGGTGGAGCACGCTCGCCTAGAAGAAACCGATTCACTCGCGACTTGAAGGTACCCAGACTATATTCATCGGGGAACACCCACTCGGGCAGCAGTTTCCAATGTCTAGCGGTACGTATGTAGAAGGTAGAATCAAACCGCTTAGTTCGAGCTTTTGGAACATCAACCATAAAGCGGTGACGCTTTTTAAAGCTCCTGGCTGTCCGATAGTAGAATGGGCAGGGTTTACCTAACACTTGCAATGCCGTGTGAACAATCTTACAGCAACATATTATGTGTGTAGCTTCAAACGGCGAAGGAAAACATCGCGAGAAATCCTACATGTCATATAAAAAAAGTTAAATATCGTAGGACATTAGGTACACAGAGAAGTTCTAGAAGATGTGTGAACTTTGCCAACCCGCACTTGGCCAGCGTGGTGGAGTATGGCCTAACCCCTCACAATGAGAGCCCCGTGCCCAGCAGTGGGACAGTTTATAAAAACAGGGCTGACTCGGTATACGTATTGAAGAAGAGAAATCAGAATTTTCGTATAAAACAACGTTGGTAGGAGCGCGGTGGTGCGTAATATCAAATCCGCATATGTCATGTCGAGCGCGTGCCAACACTGGCACAGGGCATCCGCGAGCAGAGAGCTTCGAGAATACAAACATAACTTACAATAATTCATCCAAGGGATTTTTTTCTTATTATTTTTTAGGATCATGATTGGAAGAGTCATCACGTCTTGAGGATGCCTCGTGTTTGAAACCCAACAAATGCATTTGTCCTACGCCAATTTTAACGGACAAATGCGTGTTTGTTAGTTATGTGCCGATTCGGTAAAAAAAATACTTGTCTTTGGGGCCGGCCATGATGTGGCGTTTTTTTGAATTCCTTTTGGTTTTGTTGTTATTTAAGTAAAATCGCACTTAAATTTGGTGAAATCGATTGTAATTTGGGCCCCGGGGCTATTGATTAGTCTTTCCATGTTGCTTATCGAAAACTAGTAATGGTGAAAAGTCATTTGTGTCGTTAGAGGTAACCTCTGACGTACGGTGACTTGAACGCGACTGCGGGGTCGTTTGGATCTATTCCTAGGTGTCCACCATGATAAGTACATACCACAAGAGACAAATTAGATATTTTTTATTTACTTAGATTTTAAGTTTCTGTCAGATTTTAGTTTTAGATATAGTTTATTAGTCAAAATGGCTACAGCTAAAGTCAGATACAGTCAATAGTATATACCTAATTCACACAATAATCTATACAAAATTACTTAATATAAAAAAATCTTTCAATAAATATATATTTCTAGAAATATTTTAAAAAACATTCCAAATTTTTTTGATATTATAATGAAATATTTTGGTTAGATATTTAAAAAACTTCGTCAAGAAACATAAATATTTGACTTAAATCCTCGTCACAGTCATTACCAAAACGATTTTTAAGAGGAACTACACTAAAAATATATATAGGAAAAATAAATTCTGGTTCTAAAAAAAAAACTGGTTTCTCTGTGCTACATTAGTCTACGCCCCACAGACTATGCAAATGTTCATAACGTAATATTTCATGTCCTGTTGAATAATTCCAGGCAGTATTTAATAAAACTTCGCATAGGGGTGGCACTCAGGGGGCGAGCTACCCCCTTACTGCCCCTTTCAAACAAAAAGGGCTTTTAAGGTTTAAAATAAAATCTTAACCTTGTTAGTGGGCCTCTTTACGAGTAGGTAGTGTTTTCATTCGTCGAGTGTAAGTGCGTGATTTTTGATTTTGAAAAATTTTAATGTATTTGTGAACTCTTCTGAATAATTTATTGCTCTGGTTTTTATATATGAGCATAAATTATTTATTTTCGTAAGACTTGAATAATAAGACAGTTTAAATGTTTCTCACAGTTATTTTTTTACTAAAAAATTTTAATACAAATATTTTAATTTTTTTTTATAAATATAGTTTGATGGTGTGAAATTAAGTAAATAAAAGAAATGGTGTTTTGCATAATCGATTCAAATAAACACTAAAACGTTTAAAATAAAAAATACCTTCAATTATACTATTTACAAAATGTATACAAAAAACTTAGTCTAAAAAACCGTCAGAGGAGGGATATGTGGCCAGAATGCTGGCAGCATTGCCACGCTGGATGGCAATGCTTATCTTTTGACCAAAGTAGATACCAGCATTCTGGTCACCTGAAGCCTCCTCTAGACGTTTGGCCAGGTCCCGATACAGTTCGAGAGCGGCCGGCCCCCACGGACGGGCACTTACTAAACAAATAAATACAACAATAATAATAATATATTCATACTTATTTACTAAATAAATAAATAAAATAAAATAAAGTATGTTCTTAAGGCGCTACTTTTAATAGTAGGTATTTATACTAGTTAAAGTAATTTTTTTTGGCGTTTTCCAGGCTAAAATAAACATGGAAAAAACAAACAAGATACAAAAGAGTTCTTACTTTGAGATATAACTGAGATATATCTACTTGGTGGTAGATATTCTTAGCAAGATGTCTAGGTAGGTGCCACTGCAGTACCATATATTCTACCGCCAAGGAGTAGTGTGTAAACATTACTGTGTTCCGGTTTGAATGGTACTGCGGCTAGCGAAATTACTGGGCTGTTGAGACTAATCATCGAAAGTCTCAAAGTAATGAGCGCCAAAGCAGCAATACCCTGGACTTTTATTACTCAAAGTTCTGTCTACCGCTACAATTATCATGGGCAGGCGTCACCTCTTACCATCAGGAAAGTGTTTTCTTTGTCTCATTATTTTTCCAAGTTAATACAACTTTATTATGTTCCTCATTCTAGATTAAGTCGTGCCACGTAATAGGTTGGTAATATCAGCTTCCTTCCTTCACGTAAAGATAGACCTCAGATAAATAGAACCACGGCATCGTGTACCGTTGTACGGTTGTTGACCCGGATATGGCGGTCGATAGGGGGTGGTTGCCATGATTACGTAGATACTGTTCACATTGTTTCACACGATACGTTTTAGTATAGATTACCTCAGAGGATATTTCTGGGGATAGCAGGGTGCTACGCCCAAGCACGCAAGTCTTTCGAGCCAGGTAAACAAGACAAGCGTACTCATATTCTAACTTTTTTTATGGTTGACAGGCTAGGTATTTGACTACAGCTCCCCTGTGTGGTCGAAAATAATTGATTGATAACTCTTTATTGTACACACTAAAATACAGAAAACAGAAGAAATAAACTTAAATAATAGGTTTGTAGGTGGTGTGTGTAAGATGGTAAAGCGCGCCTAGCCTGGAATTGAACTGGCTCTCAAGTGAGGTTACCGGAACACACCGTTAGATGCTTGACGGCACATTTTCAACTTGAGGGTGGTAGCTAGCAGAGTACTAGAAAGTTCCCTACCACCATGCTATGGTTTCCTCACGATGTTTGCCTTCACCGGCAGGTCAAGCTCATTGTTGGGGGTTGAACCCACATCCTTCGGTATGCGAACCGATCACGCTAACCACTGAGCTATTGTCACTACAAATCACTTTGTTAGCCCTGTTTGCCCTGTTAGCTCATTTGGTAAAGCACAATGGGGCGACACGACTCTTTCCGCGTTCCCACCAAGAAACCTTCTGTCAGTTGTCTGGTTCCTATAGTACAAGCTTTGCTTACTTTGGGGCTAGATGTTGCTGTGTGAAATGTCCTCCAATATTTATTTCATTTTGTCACCTTCTGCGCGGGGATATACAAAACTGTCAACGGCACGATATAGGTGGCTGGACTAAAGAGGTCAGTTTGTATATTATTTTTAAATTAATAAGACGAACGAGACGCTCTCCTGATGGTACGAAAAAACGCATGTCCATGACCATTGCAACGGTACCAGAACTTAAACAAATAGTTACTAAGTTACTTATGAGTAACAAAACAAAATCCAGGGCATAGCCACGTTAGCGCTCATTACTTTGGAGACTTTCGATGGTTAGTCTCAACAGACCAGTAATTTCGCTAGCTGCAGTACCCTTCGAACCGGAACACAGTAATGTATACACACTATTTGGCGGAATAATAATAACTCAAGGTACCACTGTAGTAACAGTGGTACCTTCAGTTAATTTAAACGGGGTTTTCCAGATAACATTTCATTCTATTTATATCATAGACATTGGAAACGTGGTACCACCCTATTCGAGGCTGAAAATGTACAAAGCTTGCTACCCCCTAATAAAGTTATTCGCACGCTAAAATAGAACTAACTCTCTGAAAAATAGAGTCTAGAATATCATCACTGTCATCAAAACCTTTATAGAATACATCTCTTTTAACTTACACGAGAAATGTTCTTTGCTACTTGGAACGTAGAGTTGAAATTAGATTGCGTTTGTGAAATAAATTGCTAATATTTCGATGTTAACTGCTACAACCCAAGTTAAGCTTAATGTAAAAGATTTTTAGGTTGTTTTTAGAATGATGATTGTTAAGTATACCATAAACCTACTCTCTAGGGCAGGCTTTCGCAAAATAAGAGAACCAGTTTTATCTTTTTTGCAAAAACATTTCGTTTTTTAGCACGTAACTGTTTTCTCAGAGGGAAATAGGGTTTTAGATAAAATCAGAGAGTTTTATGAAACTCGAAACGTGTTCGGAGGCCTGTGGTATTGTGGTAGTTATGTAGCTTACTTATATTGTTAGTAGGCATGTGAGATTTAAAAAATTAAACAGAAACATAATATTTATTCAAAATAATTGTTAAATATGTCCGGATAGTTTGCACTTGAACTGCCCAATTTGGTTCCCCCTACCCTTATGTACTACCGGCCGGCAGATAAACGTGATCAAAACGTCATCCGTACATGGTGGATGTGAAGGGGGGGAAGCTGTCAGAAAATAAATCTATGTTTTTTATGGTTGACAGGCTAGGTGTTTGACCACAGCTCACCTGATGTTAAGTGACGGTGTGGTCGAAGATAGTAAAGCTCACCCAGCCTTTTTTTTTAATTCAAAATAGGTTTGCGTTTGACCACACTCTGCGTGATGATAAGCAGTAGTGTGGTCTAAGATGGAGCACGCTTACTTAGAAGGAACCTATTCACTCTAGATTTGAAGACGCCAATATTATACCTAACAGGGAATACAGACTCCGGCAGAGAGTTCCACAACCTCGCTGTGCGAATGAAAAATGTGGAATCAAAACGCTTTGTGCGTACATGGGGAACATCCACCATGTACGGATGACGTTTTGGTCGCGTTTGTCTGGCCGTCCGGTACAAGAAAGGTGCAGGGGGAACCAAATTGTGCAGCTCAAGCGCACACTCTCCGAAATGTATCCGATAGAAAACAGACAAGCTGGCAACACTGCAACGATGCTCTAGACTTTGAAGCCGAGACTCCAGTAAAGCGTCGTTGCCAATCAGCCTCCTGGCACGTCTCTCGATCGACTCTAATGCCTCAAGTTGGTACTTGGCAGAGCCGTCCCATAGGTATGGAACTGGCTCTCAAGTGAGGCAGCCGGAACACACCGTTAGATGCTTGGCGGCAGATTTTCAACTTGAGGGTGGTAACTAGCCAGTCGAGTACTAGAAGTACCTTACCACCATGTTTCCTTCAATGTTTTCCTTCACCGGCAGCTCAAGCTCATTAATAATAATAATAATAACACCACCGACATCACCATCCCACATGACGAGAATCTCGTGAAGGCCGAGAAGGACAAGCTCAGCAAGTACCTTGACTTTGCTCACGAGATAACCGCCATGTGGGATGTTGATTCGACGATCATTGTCCCGATAGTCGTCACGGTAAACGGTCTTATAGCGAAGAGTCTCGACCAACATCTCAAGAGACTCTCGCTAGACGGTTGGGTCAAGGGTCAGCTTCAAAAGGCAGTGATCCTTGACACGGCGCGCATTGTGAGGAGGTTCCTCACTCTGCAGCCCTAACCACCGGCAGCTTGAGCCCTGCCCCGCTGCCGGCGGCACCCTAGTTTTTAAGTTTTTTATATTATTTATGTTTTATACTTATTTAATGTAAAAAAATTAAAAACTAAGATATAAAATAAATACCTGGAATAATAATAAAAAACACAGTGGCGAGCTCAAAAAAAACACAGTGGCGAGCTCAAAAAAACAGTGGCGAGCTCAACGAGCTCAAAAAAACAGTGGCGAGCTCAACGAGCTCAAAAAAACACAGTGGCGAACTCAAAAAAACACAGTGGCGAGCTCAAAAAAACACAGTGGCGAGCTCAAACAGTGAAAACGGTTCCAATCATTCTTTCCTCCACCAGCGTGATCCCGCGCACACTCCTCACTAGCTTAACAACACTTGGCTTACACCGACTAACCATCATTCTACTTCAAAAGGCTGTCATACTTAACACGTGCAGAATTGTGCGAAAATTTCTGTCTCTAGACGAACAGTAAATAAAAAAAAAAAAAAAAACACCCTGGTGTTCGTTTGGCCAAAAGCCCGCGAACATTAGTTTTTCCTCGGTAACGAGAGATTTTTCAAAAGAAAAGCTATAAATAATAATAATATAACTCTTTATTGTATACACCAAATTACAAAAAAATATAAAAATAAAGACTTAACACTAATGTAACAATTGGCGGCCTTATCGCTAAAAGCGATCTCTCATTGTTTGGGTTTGAACCCACACCCTTCGGCATGCGAACCGACCGCGCTAACCACTGAGCTATCATCGCTACAAATTTACAACAAACCAGATAAAAGTACCTATTCAACCAGCTCAAAAATTATATCTTACCATATTTAGTCTCGAACTCCAGAGCTTTTATCCCATACCTACTATATAAAACTTATGATAGGCAATCCTTTATGAGCGTAGGTAGAACTAGAAATTAGCATTTATAACGTGGGCGGACTGACAAGGGTTGCCACTAACTTAAAGGTTACTGAGTATATCTTGTATAGTTTTTTTTTAATGTTCAGTTTTAATATTTCATGCTTTCTTTTTTTTTATGTACCTAAGGCAACGAAACGAGCGAGACCCTCTCCTGATGGTAAGAGATTACGTCTGTCCATGACCATTGCAGCGATACACAGAACTTTAAGTAAGTAACAAAACGAAGTCCAGGGTATCGCTGCATGGCGTTCATTACCTACTTGGAGACGAGTCATAATAGCCTTTTAATTTCGCTAGCTGCTTGGCGGCAGAATATCTTGTACTGCGGTGGTACCTACCTAGACGACCTCCTGCTAAGGAAATCTACCACCAGTGCTGTGTTCTGGCAGCCAGTTTGATGGGCAGTTTTCTTAAAGTCATGTTTAATAACTTCGACCACGATGTCACTTAACATCAGCTGAGCTGTAGTCAACATCTAGCTTATCAACCATTTACTAGGGACATAATATATGGTTTTAGAGAGATACGACCAACATGGTTTATACTTACGTCCCATTTCTGGGTCCTTTCTTTCTCTCTCAATTCTATCGCCAAATATCTATGTTTAGCATTTATCTATACTTTTTTTTAAATAAAGTTCCCATTTTTGAGACAACCTTACACAGAATGCCTGGGGCGGGGAACTTTGCCATCGCTACCTATTTTACCTGTAGAGAGTGCAAGAGTTAGACTACATAATATGGGGACATTACATCTTTTTTCTATATTTATTTATTTCATAACATACAAAACAGAATGCAATAATATTCACATCAATAAATACAAATACCTACACAATTTTTTTGATTTGTATCGCATTCCAAAACTATGCACGTCTAGATTGTCTAGGCGATTACATTTTTAAAAAGTCGTTAGATAATAATTAGGATTTAAGAAATTATAATTACAAATTAAATTAAACAATAATAATTAATTGGTCAATTGTTCCGTCAAAAAATAGATAAATTGTCATAACTAAATCATATTAAAATCTAAGATAATCTTAATCAGTCTTTGAAATTGGTTTCTATAGACTTGAGTGAATAATATCGATGTGTCTGCTGGAGACGAGGATTTCATAGGACTTCACTTCTATCAATATTAAAATAAATGAATGTTGGAAACTATTTTCACGTAGCGCTATCTACCCATATAGGTACTGAACAATACTATTAGAGGACAAGATATATACATTTTTTTATTTCCAAAACCTTTTCTTAATTATTACCTGTGTTGTTCCAGAACCGGTAACTGTTAAAATGCGAAATATTCTAGCGAGGAGATCACAAGTTGGCAACCGTAGTACAGGACGCCCCGAGACTCAATAGAATCACAATATACGTAGGACAGTTGACAGCATTGGACTGCGATAGGTTATTTTTATTTTCACTCGTTTGTTGGTAAGAGACGATGTGGCCGAATGAGAGATGGTACAGTACCTACCCTGGAATGAAACTAGCTCTTAAGTGAGCCTGCCGAAACAGAGCCGTTAGGTGCTTGGCGGCAGATAATCAACTTGAGGGTGGTGACTAGCCTGGTAGGTAGGTACTACCACCATGCTATGGTTTCCTCACGACATTTTCATCACCGGCAGCTACCTCAAGCTATTTATGGACTTTGACATTTGAACCGACCACACTAACCATTAGGCTGTGAACGCTACGAAATCATAAAATATCTGGTATTGAAATCATTTAATCGATAATTAAATTAAATTTTGTAATTTCTATAGCATAAAACAAAGTCGCTTCCCGCCGTCTGTACGCTTAGATTTTTTAAACTACGCAACAGATTTTAATGCGGTTTCCATCAACATACAGAGTGATTCAAGAGGTTTATATGTAAGTATGTACCTATAATAAACGCATATTATAGTCGAGCAAAATACGAGAATTTCAAAGATTGGTAATATATGAGATGTCGAAAAAAAACATGTTTTTGTGCGCTTACATTGCAAACACTGGATATGCAGATCGAAAGCCCGTGTAAACCATGCGAAGCCGAGGCGGGTCGCCAGTAAATAAAAATGGTTGCTAGAGAAATGCATCATATCGCACTCCATTCAATAATGAAAAAGATCGTTAGTACATAAAAGTGATCGCTTATTCCTAGCTTTCCCGCACTAACTGTGAGCGCCTTTGTTCTTTTCCCTCCTCGTTGCCTCGCAGCTCCTATTTTCGCTCCGCCGTAACACCTCTGCAAAATAGACGTCTCCCTTCCTATTCTACGCTTTTCCCCTTATCCTGATAACTTTTTGAATTTTAAGTTAAGTAAGTACTATATACATTTTTTTTAAGGCAAAAGTAAGAGTAAGAGATAACGCCTGCCCATGACCATCGAAGCGACACAAAGAACTTTAAGTAACAAAACAAAGTCCAGGGCATCTCTGCTTTGGCGCTCATTACTTTGAGACTTTTGATAGAGTTAGTCTCATTACAGGGCTGTCCCTGTAATTTCGCTAGCTGCAGTACCCTCCAAACCGGAA
The DNA here is from genome assembly GCA_905404145.2 of Biston betularia. NCBI lineage: Eukaryota > Metazoa > Arthropoda > Insecta > Lepidoptera > Geometridae > Biston > Biston betularia. The sequence continues at coordinate 9,284,619 of FR989887.1, read as the reverse complement.
CACAGTAATGTTTACACATACTGCTTAGCGGCAGAATAACTGGTACTGCGGTGGTACCTACCTAGACAACCTAAGGAGATCTACCACTATTGGTAACCTAAATGCTTCATACTTATTCTATAGATAGATAGAATCTCTTTATTGTGCACACCAAAAATATATAAAAAAGTATACAAAATAATCTTATATGCGACCTTATCGCTACAGGCGATCTCTTCCAGGCAATCCAGAAAAATAAAAAAACAACGTTTATAAATAATTGTTTTTTTTTTCGGACAATTTATAACGGGGTTGTCATTAGCAAAAGGATTCTAATATTACCCTTCAACAAATAATAAACTATACATCCAAATCTGTTCAGGCATTTAAAAGTTATGGTGGAATAAAGAAACTCACATACAGACATGAACTCTGAAAACATTACTTACACTAATTTCTGGGCAGTCGTAAATACAAAATACAATAACCGGATGGATACAATATGGGTGCCTTCAAGTTGCGAGTGAATCGGTTCCTTCTAGATAAGCGTGTTCCATCTTAGACCGCATCGATGCGTCACATCAGGCAGGATGTGGTCAAGCGCGAACCTATTCAATGTAAAAAAAAAATAAAAAAAATACATTGAGCCAGATATGCTTATAGTCGCTGAGCTACAATGGACCAGATTAATGTATAGTTAGTAGGTACGCTATATTGGCGAGGGTGGGCGAAAGGGGTGCACCCCAGCGTTGGAGTTAATTAGAATCCCCTTTCGTAAGTCCCCAGAGATTGTTATTTGCGATTTGGATTTTGCATATCTGGAACAGACAGAACAGCTGATAGTTTGGAATAAGTAATCAAGCGAGTCAAGAGTCAGGAAAATTACATATGTAGACCTTTCATAGAACATGAATATAGCTCAGTGGTTAGCGCGGTCGGTTCGCATGCCGAAGGGCGTGGGTTCAAAACCCTAACAATGAGTTTGAGCTGCCGGTGAAGAAAAACAACGTGAGGAAACCATAGCATGGTGGTAGGGTACTTTCTAGTAGGTACTCGGCTGGTTAGCTACCACCCTCGAGTTAAAAATCTGCCGCCAAGCATCTAACGGTGTGTTCCGGCAGCGTCACTTGAGAGCCATTTCCATTCCAGGCTATGTGTGCATTACCACCTTCAACCACACCGTCACTTAACATCAGGTGAGCTGTAGTCAAACATCTAGCCTGTCAAACATGAAAAAAAAAAAATAGAACGAGATATTCAGGATATTAAAAGAATTAAAGCTAGGGAAACGTGTAGAGATCATTTCAATATAAGTCGATAATGACATCAGCCTGTGTACATTTTACAAATACATATTATCAATTCTTATATTTCTAACATTATGAATTCATTTTATACAATATTTTTTTACGCTATTTTATATTTTTTAGTTTTTAAAGACGATGCCCCCGAACAGCTGACTAAATAATAATTTTGGTAATAACAATTTGTATTTATTTCATATCAATGACAAAATTAGGTACCTACTCATAGCAACAGGAGACGTTGTTAAAATTTATATTAAATAGTGGTGTTTTATTCATAAAGTGCCGAATTACAAGCGCGAGTGTGGCAAAATGATATAATGTGGTGAAACATGACTTTTCGTGTTGCTTCCAAAACTCCATCGAAGCTTTATCTTAACCACTTTACTAAAGCATGACTGAACTTTACCGTGAATCACTTTGTGCGACTTATTTCACTTAATTGTTCACGATATCCATGAAAATATCTAAATACTTGACACAGGCAAATTAGTTTTATGGTTTACAGGCTAGGTGTTTGACCGCAGCTCACTTGATGTTAAGTGACGGTGTCGTCGAAGATTGTAAACGCCTAGCCTGGAATAGAACTGGCTGTGAAGTGAAGCTACCGGAACACACCGTTAGATGTTTTGTAGCAGATTTTCAACTTGAGGGTGGTAGCTAGCCAGCCGAGTTCTGGAAAGTACCCTACCACCATAGACAACGAAACGAACAAATCCCTAATTTGCGAACAAGAAGACTATGCCCTACTCACTATGGAATACTCACGACAAAACTTGAAAGCCCGTCCATTTTGTCTACTAATAATAAATAATCAATAAACACAACTCTGGTTTTAAAATATAAATAATTTCTTTGAAAACGGCAGTCTACCGTCTATTTTGATTGAAGCAGCCACAAATATATTTTTGCTTCCAAGAATCCGCAACCTGATCAAATATTAATGAAAAACCCCTCGAATCGAGACAAAGGAAGACAGCGCTAGCCCGGGCGTCGGCGGGCGTCTATCGGAAATTCTATTATTATCTTTTGGCTATACATTACGTTTACAAGTCGAAAATACTAGGCTAACGAGATGACAAAGGTTCTATGTAATGGATTAACTCAATTGTTAAACGTTACAGTAACTATTAATCAATTGATCCAATTTTACATTATTCAATTGATCTAATTTTACATTAATCAATTTCAATAATAGAACGTAACGTAACTTACTAAACCAGTCTTTATAATAATGAGTTGTTGTTTTAGAGTGTCAAAAATAACGATTCTATAATATGGGTCAAGCGGTAACTAATCAAATGAAGTAAACAAACTTCATAACTTTGGAACCCATTATACAATTGTAGTAAAAGTTTTACAAGCTTTGCAAAGTTCGCAGCGCGTTCCCACGTAATGGTTGTTCAGGAGCCCAATTAGGCGTTTGTCGAATCCGCGCGAGCGTTGTCCCCGTAACGCGGCGGCAAGTGTCGGCCGATCGATGGAGGGTGGATCTGGTTTTTTCGGACACTATACCACCAGGGGGTGAACGAACCGCGTTATGTAAGCGCGGTCGATACCGACAGGCATGCGCGGGTCGCGCGCCCCCGGCAGCCCTCAATCCGGGTCCCGCGCGCCTCACGGTCGGACGTGCGTTTTCTTTTACCGCGTTTTTCGTTTCCCTTTCGTTCGTTTCCGTTTATGATTTAAGGCACCATGTCGAAGGGCGACAGCGAACAGCAGAATGGCTCCGGCGAGGAGTCCAAAACTAACCTGATCATAAACTACCTGCCGCAGAGCATGACGCAGGAAGAGATTCGGAGCTTGTTCTCCAGCATTGGTGAAGTGGAGTCCTGCAAGCTGATTCGAAACAAGGGCGCGGCCTTCCCGGATGCGTTGAACCACGCACTGCACGGCGGCGGCCAGAGCCTCGGCTACGCGTTCGTCAACTATCACCGGCCTGAGGATGCGGAGAAAGCTATCTCGACACTCAATGGCCTGCGACTCCAGAACAAGACCATCAAGGTGTCCTATGCGCGCCCGAGTAGCGAGGCTATCAAAGGCGCCAACTTGTACGTCTCGGGTCTGCCGAAGACGATGGCGCAAGCGGAACTCGAGCGTTTGTTCAGCCCTTACGGAAAAATCATCACGTCGAGGATCCTGTGTGAGAACTCCGGCGGCAGGCCGTTCAATGGAGGGGAGCAGGGCCTGTCGAAAGGTGTCGGATTCATCCGGTTCGATCAGCGCGTAGAGGCTGAGCGCGCGATCCAAGAGTTGAATGGGACGGTGCCTAAAGGCGCGACGGAGCCCATCACGGTGAAGTTTGCGAACAACCCGAGCAACAACGGGAAGGCGCTGGCACCGCTGGCGGCTTACCTGCCCGCTGCGCTACGGTTCCCTGCTCCGCTCGGCCGGTTCAGCTCAGGCAAGTCTCTGTTAGCTATAAACAAGGGTCTGCAGCGGTACAGCCCCCTGGCCGGCGAGCTACTAGGCGGCGTGCTACCGGGAGCCGTGGGCTCCGAGTGGTGCATTTTTGTGTACAACCTGGCTCCGGAGACGGAGGAGAACGTACTCTGGCAGCTGTTCGGCCCATTCGGGGCCGTGCAGAGCGTCAAGGTCATTCGCGACCTGCAAACCAACAAGTGCAAGGGCTACGGGTTCATCACCATGACCAACTATGACGAGGCCGTGGTGGCCATCCAGTCGCTCAACGGGTACACGCTCGGTAACAGAGTGCTGCAGGTCAGCTTCAAGACCAACAAGATCAAGACCATCTAAGGGATCGGAGGATCGGCCTAGCCGGGGGCTAGGACGGCACAGCAGGCGCGCACCCATACATGCCGACAGTACCGCGGCCCTCGAAGCCGCCATTTCGCAACCGAACCGTAGTGACCGTTTAGCTGTGGAGTGACCCTCGGATCTTACAAACTGTCTTCCCGGCGGCTCGCCGTTCGCGGGCGTTTTGTATTAATGTAATCTACTCTAGAACGTCGAGAGCTCTGTGAGTGGCACTCCTTTGTTCCTGCCCGCCATCTTCCCCGGCCCGGTATTGATGCGGAATTGGGTTAAGGGGAGGAGGATCCAAGATGGCGGATGTCCGCGCTCCGCGCATGTCCGGGGAGGCGGCGGCGGGAAGGAAGGCGCCCTCGAGCGTGCAATAATACTTTAAGGGCATTTAATGCTTACTCTGGCCAGACTTTAACCATACATATTGGTATAGTCAATAACAAAATAATGATATTAAACTTCGCTTATGAACGGTTGTGGTTATCGAGAAATAGTTTTCGAATATAATAAAAAAATAATATTAGCAATAATAGCCTAAATGCTATGCTCCAATTTTGTATGCGATCATATCGTGTAAGTACTATTTCGGCACACGGCACCAGCCAGCGGGCCGCCGTCGCCGGACCGGTCCGTCGCCGCCGAGCCGAGTCTGCGGGAGTACCAGCCTCGCTCGCACGAGCGCCCAGGCCGGCGCCAGCCGGGCTTCACATCCGAAGTAAAATAGTGTTATATTGTTAAAGATTCGAAGATATATATTATCTATACGTATATTTTAATCATTATATTAAACTTAAGGATGAAAACTAGTCAAAAACTGTGATAGGTTTTGATAAAAATTTAAAAACGGCGAAACAGCGCGTCACGGTGGCTTCCCGCCGACGGAGTGGTACTTAGGTTAGAAATTTTTGAGATAAATTTTGAAGACGTAATACGCTTAATGATTACTCATCGACACGTGCCAGCGGGCGGAGGGACTCCGGAGGGGGGGGTCGTCGGATCGATGCAGCCATGTCCCGGGCGGCGCGCGTCCCGCTCGGCGGCGCGCCGCGCGAGCGGGACGGCGCGTCGCCCGGGCCGGACTCCGTTCGCGGAACTGAGGTGCAAGCTGTAATACTTATATACCTAGTTACGAAGTCCTGTCGCAAGTGAAACATATGATCGGTACCTGCTAAAATAACTATGTATGGATGCGAACCTGCGTCTATTCGAAGTAGGCTTTAATTGTCTTAGTCTAAATGGAAATTTGTATATAAAAAAAGTTGATTAATTTTAATAATATGAATATTCGCGCGTTTCAAGACGCCTCCAGCCACGTTATATCACTGACACCGAACGATCGAACATGACCTAACAAACATCGAACTTGAATAGATATAATATTGTGCCGTCCTAACGACCCAAACGAGTTTTGTAAATAAATATATACTTATATGTAAAAACAGTTTTGTAACATTTCAAATATTAATAGGAGCTCATACTTACCAAAGATGGGGGAAAAAATTAAAATTTACAAGTATTTATATATTTATTATAAATGTAAAACGTGCAATAACTAATAGTTGATAATTTAATAGAAATATATTAAAAGATGAAAGGCTCGAAGAGGCGATTCGTGTGACAGCGTCACCTAGCATGAGATCGGCACGCGATAAGGCCGAGTTTCTTTACTATATTTATTGTAAAGTTCGTTTATCTGCGCGACCATCGTGTAGCCGTTTTATTTCTTTAAACGACAAAAATTACAAAAAAATAAGAACTATTTTGCTTTATTCAAACGCTAAAATGCTTTACATTCCATTTTTAGTCATTATTAGGTGTATTAATTTAGTCAAATTCGTGAGTTACCCTTTTTCGTACGTCAATGACATGTCGTTTACGTGCTAAATATAAATTTAATTTAATATTAATCAATTGTAATTACATTAATTGTAATTAGAGGGTGAAGAAGGAGATAAAGCACAATGCTAAGTTTTATTCTATACTAAAGTAGTATCTTAGGTTAAAAATAGTTGTTGTGTTTATTTTTAATTAAGCATGAAAATTTCAACCTTGTCGTTCCGTACCAACGGAATTGTATTAACTTAATCAATTGATATTTCTAATGTACCTAAACTAAAAGTAATGACACTAAGATTGATAATTTTCATGCGTTATGTGTTAGACTTACATATTAATTTAGTGTACGTGCAATTAATTGTATAATTTAATGTCTATTTATAGGTGTGGTTTAACTTATTTAATTATCATTAATGTACTTATTAGTTTGTAATTTGTGTAGGAACTTAATCAATTAACTCATTATTTACTAGGGAAATTGTTGGACGGAAACGCCAAAGATAGTTTGGATTGTTCAATTCATTCATTTACATAAAACTATATACTTATACAGTAACATAAATAAGGTCAGTAAATTTCGTACCTGTTCCAATAATAAAAAAAATGCTATCGATAAAATTTGGCTTAAAACACACACAGTTGAAAACTAGACATACTAAACGGGCCAAAAGTTTACAACCGTATTTATTATAGCAGATGGGGGAAGAAAGAGATGCAAGACGATGCTGATATATCTCAATGATTCCGCCTTTTATAAGCAATAACATTACAGAAAATATATTTCATGCATTAAAATGTTAAGACTGTGAACAGAGTTGATTGAGAACATGTTTTCATGTGACTGACGAACGATTGTTTTAGATAAACACAATGTCTTCATCAATAGAAGGACAGGAATAAAATTAGTTCTTGTAGCGATGATAGCTCAGTGGTTAGCGCGGTTGGTTCGCAACAATGATGTTGAGCTGCCGGTGTGGTAAGGAAACGATAGTGTGATTGTACTTTCTAGTACTCGGCTGGCTAACTTCCACCCTCAAGTTGAAATTCTGCCGCCAAGCATCAAACGGTACTTTCTGGCAGTCTCACTTGAGAGCCAATTTCATACCAGTCCATTAACATCACCTGAGCTGTAGTCAAATAGCTAGCCTGTCAAAAATAAATCCGAAGTCATATTCATGTCATGAATTAAAAATAAGATAACACAAGTGCTGAAAACCGTGAAACACATAACGTCTTATCATTTTTACTTTTCAATGTACTCGCGTGGCAGTGAACGTCCGGTTCACTGTTCACCGCATGAACTATATTATCCGCGTAAAATATGAAGTGTAACGTCATTGGCGCTGACTTTATTTTGTATACTAAAGTGAACCAGCACGTCGCATCGTCGGTTCGAATTGGTTTCGATTCTGATCGTTTCAAACGTTGTGTTCTATATGTTTGTATGAAAGAAAGAAAGAAAAACGTCGTTTGAATCGAAACAAAAACACCAAATAATATTAACTCATCGACTTTTTAGATAATAAATAATATTAAATGCAAAAAGATATTTTGGAGAGGAAGTTAGTTCGTCGGTTAGATAGAGTAAAGTCACTTACGTTTCGGTAGGACGTTCTGCGCGTTACCCCCTTCTTGCGGTAATAATTATTAAAAATAATAAAAAAATAAATTTATAAAATAGTGCTCAATAGTGTAGTAATAGGGCCCGCGCCCAGGTTTAGTAACGTAACGGGAGAAGCAATAATAAAGAATTGTGAATTTTAAAAATATTCCATTGACTCACGGTAATAACTTGTCTACTTAATATTTTTATATGTATTTTAAAAGTATACTGTAATTCATATCTTCATAGTTGTAAGCGGACGGCGCGCAAAATGTTCTACTGAGAATGCGGTTAAATTTTTAATAGCTTTCTGATATTTAAAAGTTACATTTCTGAATTCGTCTGTTTTATTATAGATACCTACTGTGGTTATTGTTGAGCATTCGCCAAATTCACAACTTTAGCTTTTTTCAATGACTTCAATTAATAAATATATATAGTTTTAAATCAAATGTACCTATATTAATATTAAATCTTAATTAAAAGCTAATAAAAGTTTAATCAAGTCGACTAGTATCTGCAAGCTTGTTAAAAATAAGATTGCGGATACATCGGTCACGAAAGGAACCCCAGTAAGTGGCGAGGGAATTCAGACCTATTATCAATAACATACGGCTACTTTTTGAACGGTGTTTTGACGCATTTTTTATGAAAATAAAATAAATATTTAAAAAAATATTAAATAACTAAATAAAATTAATTGGCAACTCACAATCAATACTCTAAATACGCATAGGCTAATTGACAATGTGGCTGTGAAAATTAGCAAAATAAAATGTCACTCACGGTGACGTTATATGATTTAAATTAATAAATTAACGAATAAGTCGAATCACAGAACAGAGACGCGCCCGATATTGAAAATAAGAAAACACAAAATGTCGATAACATTAACACACGACTCGTGTCTTATTTCACGCGTCAAACACGCCACGGCGAAAATGCGTCCAGCGGCATATCGCTTCTCTGTTCTAGGGTTGAAATCATGCACTCATACGTACAAACGCTCTTAATCCAGTTGAAATCAAATATGAAAAAAGTCTTTAATGCTTCAAAACACAAGCAATGTCCAGAAATCGGTGATAGAATAGTTGTATGAAGGAAAGTGCACGTGTGCGTTGTCTAGGCTGAACGCCGCGCGAGCTCGGAGCGGCCGTGCTCGGCCACCGCACAAAGCAAACCCGTGGCCGGGACATCCGCCATTCCGGTAGATAAGACACAATAAGGAAATTAAATCTTCCATAGGAAATAAAATACGTAAGTTTAAAACTTCTGCCGCGTTAAAATATTTCAATAATGCCACTGCACTTGCGCGTCTAGTCAAATGCTCAATTATTTAAGCGTCCAGTGTAGTACAGGCTTCTGTTCAACATTAGAAATATTTTCTCCGCAGCAGACTCGAGACATCGACTAAATGTGTTAATGTTACCTGTTACCTACGCCATAACGTCGGATTCTTAGTGAGATTACAATACACAGATACTTTCTTCTGCGGGCTGATATGTTATAAAATTCTTGAATAACTAAATGCATTTGCTCATCCAGTACTTCCTCTTCTACTTTTTGAAATCCTTTCATACTTAGATCTTAGCCTAAATTTGTATTTTTAAGAATTTTATGACGAGCAGTCGTTATTTCCAGCGATTCGTACTCGAATCGTTTCAACTCGCTTGTCCTGCACGATCATCGTCATCGATTTCAATTTGCGATGCTGGCTATCGTGCGATTGATGTCCCCTTCTGAAAGATATGCAAACGGATTTGATGACATGGAAATTCTTTCAGAAATTAACAAGTTGTTAGCTAGGGCAGACGAGAAATGAACTTCATTGTACAATGAAGCCCCCAATCACCATAGACAGTGAAAGAAACTGAAGCAGGCTGGAAATCAAACCAAACCCCGACTAATTGAATGGATTTAAACAAACGCGTATTACTTATAGACAAACATAGCTTGACTTCGTCGGGTAAATAACAGATTGCAATAAATATGTAAATAAACATCAAAAGGCATCGGTCCAGCTTCGAGTAAGCGAATTATTAAAGAAAATATATTATAACAATAGTTTCGAATTTAAAAATTAAATAAAGTAATATCATATAATATCAATTTCACTGTCTATTTATTAGCATTCGTTTTCGGTGTTGATTCCTCTTACTGCTTGAAGGTTTGTTCCCATTTCGTCTAGGTATCTTTAGATGACTTTAGCGTTCCGAATGACGCGGGCGATCCAAGCGATAGCACCGCAACATTTTGTGACTATATTTACTATTCGTAAGCAATAACTTTTTCAATCGTCATTAGTAGCGAATAAGCAAGTTGGTGTTGGAGTTGCGTGAGGTCTGAAACGTAATGGGGACGAACTATACGCAGCGTAGAATGTGATACTCCTAGAACATACTGTTAGTCAATCGTATACCTACCGGACCCTTCCAGGCCGCGGGAGAGCGACTCTCTCCGTCGTCTCTCCTCAATTAAAATTATAAATCAACATATAACTTCCGAATATTCGCATGTAAGGCTAGAAAATAATTTAGACAAAATGCATCGTAAGATAAGAGTCTCAAAGTAAAGTATTGAATAAGTATTTTACCAACTTCAAAGTTAAGGTGTACTTAGACAATGAAAGCAATGATATTTATAATATTAATAAATTGAGATTATGAGATTCGGTCAGCCAATTTCCTTCTTCGTACTAGCTGACTTCAATTTGATACAAAATACGTATTTTATAAAATTGAAAAAAAAATCTCAAAAAAAGTTTAAAAAACAACTAAGATCTTCCGGTATAAAATTTAAAAAAAAAATCAATGTTGAAATAAATTTCATTTTTGTCTTTTTATGAATTATTGTAATAAAATTAAGAGTAGTTGTCTGTGTTGATCGTAACCGATTTAGTTGGTATGTACCTAAGAGTTAGGTATTTCTATATTATACTTATTGTGGATTAAATAATTAATTACCTCTATAGCTTTTGTGAGAAACTTTTGAGTTGCACAAGAAATAGTAGTGAAATAAGGTCGCATTATTTGATTCGAGCATCGTCGATTCTTCTGTATTTCAAATTGAGCAAAATTTTTTGCGAAATTTGAAAAGTAGATGCGTTGCCAGGTGTCTTTAAACGTGGTTATATCAACTGTCGAATGAAATATGAAAAATATTAAATATGTGTCTTCGTATTTTCCATATTTTCAACCATACGACACTTGATATAGTTCCTATCTGCGGCTATTAATACATTTTTAGTGTCGTCTGTAGACTTAAATGTTGTTCCCGATAATTTGTAAGATCGTGGTTTTTGTAAAATTTTTCAAAACTAAATCGCCACTAGAAGCCGCGAGGAGGCGCGGCAGTTTTGAAAAATTTCAACACGCCATTTTTGTTCGTATAGAAATTTAAAAGAATACTCTTTCCTAAATTATAAGGCAATTATAACCGATATTTACACCTGTAGTGGTTACTTGGCTGTTTTTAAGTAATTAATTCATTAATATTTTCACGTAATTTATGTGTCTATAATTAACTTAATTTATTGGAATAAATTATAATTGAAATAATAAAAAAAGATGAAAATTTAAAACCTTTCTTCACTTATACAATAGTTTTTACAATATGATATTTAATATCTCAATGGTTGTAACTATACATTTCTTGTTCTAAATATATTAAAACCCGAGTTTTAGTTTATTTATTGCCCCACCGATCCCACCTGCGTCCCGATCCAATATAATTTAAACATAAAATACTTACGCATGTAACCAACTATTGAGTTATGGAAATAAATAAATATATCGTAGGACTATACACACAGCACCATCTGGCCCCAAACTAAGCAGAGCTTGTGTGATGGAAGTCAGATAACTGATAGAATACATAAACACTTTTTTCTGTAAATACATACAGAACACCCAGACACAGAACAAACATTTGTTTATTTGTTTATTCAAAAAATGATTGCCTGATTTGGTATTTAACCCAATCTAAGTTACAGCTTAACCAACCTACTCATAGATCAGGATCACCCACACTACCTAATGTAATCTACAGGAGCATATCGGCATCAATTACCAGTCAACAGCCAACCAGCTAAATCAGTGGGATAAAGAAGGCTGTGGATAATGATGATGAGCCTACCAGTTACCAGCTACCCTACAATATAAGATACAACTGTTCGACGTTAAAAATTCGCGAGAAAAAATCTTGTTCCATACATTTAATCAGCGTTAAACAAATATTTTCTATAAAACACCTGATGGTTTTCTCGCGAATTGGAAATTTTAGTAAAATAAAAAACTAGGTGGAAGTCGAAGGCTGGCGAGTAAGAACCGCCAAACAGAGGAATGTGCTGCTCGAGTGGGTGTACCCCAGCAAGTCACGAGTTAATCGGTTCCTTCTAGGCAAGTGAGATCCATTTTAGATCACATTTATCAGGCGAGATGGCGGTATGTTAAACGTAAGTCTATTTTTTAATTTAAAAAAAGTAAAGAAACGTCATGCTATTACACAGGTCTAGGAATGATGGTGAGCGGTAAAACAGTTAGGTGCATCCTAGGGTATGGTAATCGTGTAAAAGGCAATATGCGCTTGAAGAGTGTGAATGTGAAAATCTGATGACGGTAGAATATGAATTTGGTCGATCTGGTGGGTCGCCAAAAAGTCATAACCGATTCGGTTAATTTTTTTTTTTTATGTAAGAAGTAATGAGGCGAACGAGACGCTCTCCTGATGGTCAGAGATAATGCCTATCCATAACCATTACAGCGATACACAGAACTTTGAGTAACAAAACAAAGTCCAGGGCATCACTGCTTTGGCGCTCATTACTTTGAGACTTTCGATGGTTAGTCTTAACAGCCCAGTAATTTCGCTAGCTGCAGTACCCTTCGAACCAGAACACAGTAATGTTTACTCACTACTGCTTAGCGGCAGAATAGCTGGTACTGCAGTGGTACCTACCTAGACGACCTCCTGCTAAGGAGTTCTACCACCAATGTGACTCATACTTAGAACTAGAAAGATTAATTATAGATGGCAAAGTTTAATTATTGTCGTTATTGGCTGCGTATATACGATTTTTAATAAGTAGCATTTTACTTAATCGCTATCTCTGCTGATGTTATGTGAAGATGCGGTATAAGATGAAGCACTCTTACCTAGAAGATACAGATTCACTCTCGACTTGAAGAAACCCAGATTGTAGGTATACATCGGGGCACACCCACTCGGGCAGTGCATGCCATTGTTTAGCAGTCCGCACAATAAAAGTGGATACAAATCGCTTTGTTAGTTTTTGGAATGTCAACCATGAAAGGAAGTCACTTTTACGAGGTCCTGGCTGTCCGATAGAAGAATGGGCATGAGGGAATTAGACCAAGTAAATATGAAGCACACTCCCCGAAATAAATCCGACAAAAAAGCAACTTTGCGATGATGTTGAAGGTTATGTAATTTGGCTTGAACAATGGAGTCGTTGCAGATGAGCCTCTTGGCACGCATCTCAATAGACTCCCAAGCCTCGCCTCTATTTGAAGGAAAGCTGGTAGTGCGATTTTTTATACTGAAAATAATAATTGTTTGTAGGTTATAAGTAACGAGGGTGGACTTGGGCTCAAGCTATTGTCTGCATTGGGATATCGAGGTAGGATTTATATTAAAATTTATAAATAGTGTTTAGTATATTTAAACTTTACATTTTGGTTTGAGCAATATTGGCGACGTTAGCACACATAACTATAAAAAACTTTAAAAAACATACTTTACTTTTAGATTTCCTAAGCAGGAAGTCGTCTAGGTAGGCACCACCAGTAGCAGATGTTCTGGTTTGAAGGGTACTGCAGCTAGCGAAATTACAGGGCTGTTGAGACTAACCATCGCAAATCTCAGAGTAATGAACGCCAAAACAGCGATGCCCCGGACTTTGTTTTGCTACTCAAAAGTTCTGTGATGCAACGGTCATGGATATGCGATAAATTAATTGCCATCTATTTTCATCCATAAAAATACAGTAACACAAATAAGAAAACACGTGTTGTGTTTCACCATTTCACCTACTTTTCAAAGTTTTACGAACCGAACAGAAAAGTGGCAAATATCACACAAAAACAATTGTGTCAAGTCACCCCAACGCCAGCGACTTCGCTTGTCACCCCTGGGTATAAAAAAGAAGGGTGCGCAGGGCTCCATTGTGCATTTAATGATAGGCTTGTCATACACACTTAACCATCGAGAAGTACCTGTGAGAATGTACAAATGCTCTTTACATTTACGCCACTTTGTGTAGGTACGTGTGAATAAAGTTTGTTGTGGTACGATTTCCATACAAATAAATTTTTGCCATTTATGGACAAATGGAGCATAATTTTACAGTGAAATCACAGCCACTGGAATTTATTTTGGTCTTTATTTGCGGTAAATCACAATTGCTTGAACAAAACAGTAGATTATTAGCAGAAAATCAAATTTATGAATGATTTATGATTTTTGAATAAAACTTAGATTATGCTAATAATCATTTGTGATTTACCGCAAATAAAGACCAAAACAAATGGCTGTAGCTGTGATTTCACTGCTGTGATTGTGCTCCGTTTGTCCATAAATAGAAAAAAAAATTTGTATGGAAATAGAACCACCTTAACCCTATCGTTCGCGAACACTGTAACAATTTGTGTGTGTGTGTGTTTGTGCGCCTAGATAACTTTCTTCGCAGAGGCGCCCACAACACTAGGAATTCGCAGCAATAAAAATAAACAGTCGCACCAGCTCGTCAAGTCGGAGAGGTGCTGAGCTCCGCGGTCTACAACCGCGTGCCCGCTTCCGTCCGGGATGCGTCGCGCCACCGCGCACGCCCAGAACCCAGCTGTTAGCTTAACTAATTAATGACAGATAAAATTATTAAAATAAATACATATTTTCTATTAAAAATTTATTAAGGCATTAGTATTTCTTATAGTGGTGTAACTATACCGCAGAGGCCCGGGGTAAAATGTGTGGATCCTTTATAATCAAATATGTCTGATGAGCATTTATAGTAAATACTTTTTTGACCGTGAAACATACTTACAGGAAATTTGATTAAACTCCCAGCGCAAGTATGACTTCCACTTGGCAGGTTTTAGTACCTATTTGTAATTATAATCAAACTTGATTTGTTATATGTATGGAAATCTCCCCTAACTTTTTTATTATATACGGAGAATCCGCAAAAGTCCGCATTCGACTTACATATCACGGTGGAAATACAGCTCAAAATAGGTCACAAAAACGAGACGACAAGGACATGTGGGTACGAAACCCTAAAAATAAGAGTACAGCGCCTTACAATATTGGGGGGAAATCGTGACTTAGCACACATGGCGTGCATTATCTATGGTCCATTCACGTCTTCGGACCCCTGCTCTACCCCAAAATAATACCGTGACAGTGACGTCAGCAGGGGTGAGGTTATTGACCCTAGGGACCCGGGTAAACGACCTCCACGTTTGAGGGTTACTTTTTTGTTTATGATGAAATTTCTATTTCCCCGTGACGTTTGACAAGGGGTACGAAATTGTCTTAGGGTGAAGACGGTAACGTTTCTGAGATGAAAATTGTATTATATGTAGTATATATGTAGGTACATAAATAGCCCTGTTGGTTCATTGGTAGAATGTCTGCTTCGACAGCTGAAGGGTGTGGGTTCGATTCCCACCCAGTTTTCGTTGCACGATGTCATACCTCCTGAAATTTCCCATCCTACTTCCCTCAAATGTCTTCTATCCCTAGTTTTTACTCCCTTTGTATATATTGTAAGTACATTAAAAAAAATAAAGTAAGGTTGTAAATATATAAATGTATAGGATTTCAACACTCACTCTGTCCCCTACTTATCTATATGTATATGTTTGTGTATGTCTGGTAGCATGTTAAATGTTTTGGTTTCAGGGTGACAAACAAAAACCTCTGCTATACGAATTCACCGAACAACAAGGCTTAACACCGTAGAAATTCCTGCGTTTGATGGTCTATCTTTCTACGTGACAGTGGCGGAATTGTGAAACGTTTTCACAAAAGCCATAAACCAAGAATTGAATTGAATTGAATTGAACTTTGTGGCGTAAACAATGAGAAAACATACTAAAATCAAACATTGATATACATAATTTTTTTAATTAAAAATTAACTTCTTATACTAAAAACAAAATTCACTTACTAAATTCAACGTCCATTGACGACACAATTACACACACTACATTTAAACTTCTGTTTACCTGAAATGTAAACAAGGTTAGGTTATAAAAGCGGCCATATTGGATTTAATCTTTTTTTAATCTTTGACAGGCTAGCTGTTTGACCACAGCTCACCTGATGTTAAGTGACGGTGTGGTCGGAAGATGATATAGCACACCTAGCCTGGAATGGAACTGACTCAAGTGAGGCTGCCGGAACACACCGTTATATGCTTGGCGGCAGATTTTCAACTCTCGTGTGGTAGCTAGCAAGCCGAGTACTAGAAAGTACCCTACAACCATGCTATGGTTTCCTCACGATGTTTTCCTTCACCGGAAGTTTAAATCTCTATTAAATTAATGTAAGTCGATTTGACTATTTATTTATTGTAACTAGATTTGACTATTCATTTAATGTAACTGGATTTGACTATTAATTTTAATGCGGCTGAAACGGCTTTTAGCCGTTTTTAATTAATTAAATAAATACATATGTACGTATACATACTGCTTTTTACATATCCGATAAAGTAAGGTAACGTGCATACCCTGATGTTGTTGAACATGTGCCCTCAGAGAGCGGATGGAGTCGAATTTGCCGCAACACAAACGACATCTATAGTGGTACCCCACCATCTGCAATACAACATGAAATTATACTTATGTTATACTAGTTGCGCCCGCGGTGTTGCCCCGCTACGTTTTTTTTAAAGTAGCCTAAGTGTTGTCAGTTACTTCCATACCAAATTTCATCAAAATTGGTCCAGCCGTTTGAGCGTGAAGAGGTAACAAACACACTTATACACTTAGCCTTTATAGTATTAGTATGATGATATTCAAGTCACGCCTCAGTAAAGTAGTCACACAAATTCATTCAAAAAGCAACGCCATCTATTGAGCTGTCGTTTCACTACTACCAAGTGGTCAACGTAAAGCCGAAATATCTCGAAACACGCACAGAGAGTGTCGCCATCTGGGCGTTGACGTTGCACGCGTGACGCTAGAATATAGCTCAAAGAATAACCCGAATGTTTTTATAAAGTGGAAAAACAAAATATATATCTATATATTTTTAATTTGTGTTGTTTCGAGTAAAAAAATAGCTACTTTTTTTCCTAAAGAGCTGATTGATGATGATTACTTGCATGAGTGTGAAGAAATATAATGTGGTGAAATTTTTATAATTATTAGTAAACTAGCGGACGCCTCGCAGTTTCACCCGCGTAGTTCCTGTTCCCGTGGGAATACAGGGATTAAAAATAGTCTATGTCACCCGGAGATAGTGTAGCTTCCCAACGGTGAAAGAATTCTTGAAATCCAGTAGTTTCGGAGCCTATTCAATACAAACAAACAATCAAATCTTTATAATTAGTATAGATAGATATATTTTAAAAGGAAATTTCTAGTAGCATAGTTAGTCTTAGTTCTTACTTTAGCCAACAGTGTGGATATAATCCTCCGATAGCGAGTGATTTCTTGAGTGGTGTGGGCCTTGAAGTGTGTGAGCAGGTTGTAGGCGGTCACACACGCTCTTCCACACACTGGACACACTACGCACTCTGCGGACAATCAACAATCATGATCAAATAGCATGCACATACTATCTCTGTAAAAGCTTCGCTGTAGGAGGCCAAGTTGACTCGATTTACACAGACTTTTCAAAAGCTTTCGACAAAATTAATCACAGATTACTCTGTAAAAAACTCTTATCTTACGGCATACATGGAAATCTGTTTCGCTGGATCAGCTCGTATCTCACCAACAGAAGTCAGTTAGTGGCACTGAAAGGATTCATTTCCTCTCCATTGCCGATCCCTTCAGGAATCCCCCAGGGATCACACTTAGGACCTCTCCTATTTATTATCTTTATTAATGACCTTATTGACCGTTTGTCATGCCATTGTCTGCTCTACGCTGACGATATGAAATTATTCTACACTATCTCTTGTCCTGATGATTGCAATTTATTACAAGCCGATTTAGACACCGTATCAGACTGGTGCTTCTCAAACCGTATGCATCTTAATATCCGCAAATGCTTTGTTATATCGTTCACAAAAAAGCGTAATAAAATTTTGCACGATTACATGATCGACGGTCAGGTTCTTACAAGATCTAATATTGCAAGGGACTTGGGTATATTGTTTGACGAGCAACTATCTTTTCGAGCCCATTATCAACATATAACTGCCAAAGCTAATCAGCTCCTCGGATTTATTTTTAGATCTACTAAAGGTTTCAAAAACCCAAACTCTCTCATTTACTTATTCTCAGCTCTCGTCAGATCTGTGTTAGAGTATGGAAGTCCTATATGGTCTCCTTTCTATAAGGTGCATATTGAAGAAATAGAAAAGGTTCAAAAGAAATGTTTGCGAATGCTATGATATCGACTAAAGTTACGTCGTTCCAATTTTAATTACGAATCACGTTTGTCTAAATTTAATGTACATAA
The DNA here is from genome assembly GCA_905404145.2 of Biston betularia. Lineage (NCBI taxonomy): Eukaryota > Metazoa > Arthropoda > Insecta > Lepidoptera > Geometridae > Biston > Biston betularia. Next base: position 9,266,475 of record FR989887.1, on the reverse strand, counting down.
ACTAGAAACCCGTCGTAAATACTTCGATTTTGTTTTCCTCCATAAAATAGTCCACTCGTTTGTCGATACTCCAAATTTACTCTCTCAACTAAATTTTAACATCAAATACAGCGCGCGTCGTTCTAATCGTACAAATCTTTTTGCTTTACAAATTTATAATAATAACATTTCTATATACAACCCCTTAGTACGGATGGCGCGCCAGTATAATGAGATGGCAAATAAGGACATAATTGTCGACATCTTCTCTCCCAAATTTAGAACCCATATCAGGAATTCTTTATGTCCTAAGCGCTCGGCTCAGTCCGACCCCTAGCTAATTATATATAGACATATTGTACCCATAATTATAACTATTTAATCGCTAAACCAACATTGCACACATGGTCTGAGTTGCAATCCCGCTCTGATCCAACATTTCTGTACTCTAGTTTCCTAATGATTGTAATTTGTTTTGTGTGTTTGAATAAATAATAAAAAAAAAAAAAAAAAAAAAAAAAAAAAATACTAACATTTTTAACTTAGCAAAAATACATACATAACCCACATAATATGTATTTATGATTGACTAGAAGTTGACGAAATGTAAACATTCCAGATCCGTGAAATATGTATCTAGTTAAGAAATCTAGAAAATTAATAATAATACTATATTTATTTTGTTATTGAACGAAACGAGTAACTTACTGTTCTTGATCCTGTGGACTCCCCGCCAGGAGGTCTGGTAGCAGGCCGCACACATGCGACACGCCGTCAGCTCCTTCAGGAACAGCTTCGAGTTTTCGTCTCTGGACACATGCTGGTCTTCATCTTCCTTCTTGCTGCAAGTTTACATTAAAAAATCGAAATCGAAAAACTGGATCAAAATCGAACTAGTCGTTTTGCAACATGGATTTGCACAAACAAACAAATATCCTCTCACCCCAAACTCATATATATATCGTCTCCGTGCCATTGTGGGTTAAAAATAAACTTAAAACAATCAATAATTGGTAGCCTTTGACAATGTGGTGGATGAAAGAGTGATATGGAGATATCTTAGGGTTCTGCTGAGAGTTTTGGTCGGGTGTTGTCTCTTGCAATCAGGAGATAGTTTGTATTTTTACGATGGCAAAAATGTTGTAGCCATCTAAAATGTCATCTAATGTTTCACAATAATATTCTAGTAAAAGTAAAAAATGTGAAATACCGTTTATCAATCAATCCATAGACTGCAGAGACGGAATCCTGTGGGTTATACACCACTAGGGCTTCCCCCTCCTTATGATTTTCCTGGAAATATATCAACAAGAAAATATTATTTTTACTATACATCTTAGTAGTAAAAAGGTGCAGTGGGAACTAAATTGTGCAGTTTAAGTGAAACATATCCGAATTTACCTGGAATTGAATCCACCAGACATCGGATCATACAAATCCTCTTTGTAAAACATAAATATTACCTTACTCAATATGATTTCAGTGACAGTTCTGTTAGAGGTATGTGATCGATGTATTGCAGGCAAGAAGTTGGGCAGCCCCTTCTTCTCTCTGTAGCGCGGCAACACACATTGAAATATTTCAGATTTCCTGTCTTTCTCTTCATTTTCTACACACACCTTGCTCCACATTGTGGTCTCAGTTTGACCTGAAATCATTATATTTCATTTATTCACAATTTTTCTGCACAATTTGGTTCCCCCTGCACCTTTCTTTTACCGGCCAGACAAACGCGACCAAAACGTCATCCGTACATGGTGGATGTTCCCCATGTACGCACAAAGCGTTTTGATTCCACATTTTTCATTCGCACAGCGAGTCGTGGAACTCTCTGCCAGAGTCTGTGTTCCCTGTTAGGTACAATAATGGCGTCTTCAAATTTAGAGTAAATAGGTTTCTTCTAGGTAAGCGTGCTCTGTCTTAGACCACACTACTGTTTAACATCAGGCGGAGTGTGGTCAAATCGCGAACCTATTTTGAATAAAAAATAAATAAATAATAATTTACTAAGAAAAGCAAATAAGAACATTATTGATATACAATAAATTAGATAATGTAGGTATATCTTACAAATATAAATGAAATGTTTGCCTTTAGGAACAAAATTAGGTATTTTAACTTCAATCTACAGCTCATCTGATTATAATCAGTTAAAACATCAGTGGTTGTATCGCCAGTGGCCCAGAGCCTAGCTCCGGCACTTCAAGGAGCTGGGTTGGCTCGGGTAGACGCTGGCAGGGGGAAATGCACAATACACCCCAAGCGGGACGTCAGTGCAGGACTCATCGCCCCCATTCCGAATAAGAATAATAAGAATCAGTGATTGTAATTATTGAAGTTTATTTGCCTATGACTAGCGACTTTTGTTACTAATTGTTGATTTTTTGAATTGTTGAACTTGTTAATTTGTTGTCTTTTTGTTTTTTTTATGCCACAGGTGGCAATCAAGCTGACGGGTTGCCTGATGTTAAGCAATCACCGTCGCCTATAGATATCTGCAATACCAGGGGTACTACAAATATGTTGCCGACCTTTTAAGATTCTATTAACATGCCTTTTGAAGATATATAATACGGAAGAAGGTAGATCGTTCCACAATTTGCAAATGTTTGGCAAAAAAGAACATAACATGTATGTTTTGTTAACATGTATCTTTTTATTTGTGTGCTTTGTTTGTACTTATCTGTTGTTGTGCCTGGTGTATTGTTGGGGAAAAAATAAATGTTTTTCTTTCTTTCTTTACGGTGATAGCTCAGTGCTTAGTGTGGTTGATTCACATGCGAAAGGATGTAGGTCCAAACCCAACAATGAGCTTGTGCTGCTGATGAAGGAAAACATTGTGACAAAACTACCTATGTAAGGTGGTAAGGTACTATAATATACTACCACCCTCAACTTGAAGATCTACCACCACATACTTAACATTTTATTTTGCCAGCCTCGCTTCAGAGCTAGTTCCATTTTAAGCTTGGTATGCTTACTATTTTCAACTATACTGCCAGTTAACATCAAGTGAACAGAAGCCTATCAAACTAAAAAAGGTGTAATTTGGTTATACTTGCCAGTTTGCTTGTTAACAATATTTTTAAACATTGCAGATCTAACTGAACGCTTCACATGTCCTTGCTCGGGCTTCAAAAGAGTATCACAGTGCTTGAAATGTTCTAAGCAAACATTATTCCAATTTGTCAACCTTTTTCTATCACTGATGTCAGCTTTCAAAGCTCTCACTGGAAGACATAGAGGATCATCATAGTCAGGAATGCGAATGTTAAGCCTCCTCCGCTTTAAAAATTGTTCTCGCACGGTCGGTTGGTATAAATTTGGATGTTTGTTTACTTTGAAATACGAAAAAGGGCTAGGGGACGCAGGAATGCTTCTTAATTGCTTTACAGGTTTTATTACTCGTTTTTTAACCTGTGGCGGGGTAGGCGGGCTCGGTGGAGGATCATCACTAGGCTCGTATTCAGAATCGTCGTCTTTCTTTTTGATTTTACGCTTTCGAAGGATAGTACGCTCGACCATTAGGGCAGGTCGGGGTTGGAAATATTCGGGAACATTCATTGAGGCGGTGCTAGGCATGGTTCGAACGCATTGTTGCACGACTTCGGCGTCTTCGTCCAAGTATTCTATTTCACCGTCTGAATCAGTCATCGTTGCTTACTGAAGCAAAGGTTTCAAAGAAATTTATGTGAGAAATTATTTTCTGAATAATGTTTTTTTTTTTATTAATTTGCCCCTTCGGGCAGGCTAAAGCTGTAAAGCTATACTGCCTTGTCTTAAGTGTTATTTCTGCTGCCTCTTAGCTATAGTTATGGTCAATGTCCAGACTTAGTCAAGTCCAGTCCGTGTCAGTCAAGTCCAGTCATGCTTTAGTAAAGTAGTGGTGACTTTATTATAAAGCTTCGATGGAATTTTGGAAGCAACACGAAAAGTCATGTTTCACCATATATCATTTTCCCACACTCGCTCTTATAATTCGGCACTTTATGAATAAAACACCACCATTTTTATGCATAAACACTCGACAAAACACTAGTTTTGGAAAAAAATACAACGGAGCGACACGACTCTTCCCGCGTTCACGCCAAAACCTCAAAAAAAAAAAACAATGCTATGCTATACCAAATACCAATACGAGGAGTTTTGGCGGGAACGCGGGAAGAGTCGTGTCGCTTCGTTGTATTTTTTTCCAAAACTAGTGTTTTGTCGAGTGTTTATGCATAAAAATGGTGGTGTTTTATTCATAAAGTGCCGAATTACAAGCGCGAGTGTGGGAAAATGATATAATGTGGTGAAACATGAGTTTTCGTGTTGCTTCCAAAACTCCATCGAAGCTTTGTAGTAAAGTTGCCACTACTTTACTAAAGCATGACTGGAATTAACTGACACGAACTGGACTTGACAAAGACGACTTTGACTAAAACTAGCTACGATGGCACTTATTTAACTTTTGAAACTTGAAAATATATAATTACTTGACACTGGCAAATGCTAAAACGCGACGCCAAAACAAAAGGAAAAAAAAAAAAAAAAAAAATACCAATACCTTAACCTTAGACAATTGAGTTTTGGCGGGAACGCGGGAAGAGTCGTGTCGCTTCGTTGTATTTTTTTCCAAAACTAGTGTTTTGTCGAGTGTTTATGCATAAAAATGGTGGTGTTTTATTCATAAAGTGCCGAATTACAAGCGCGAGTGTGGGAAAATGATATAATGTGGTGAAACATGAGTTTTCGTGTTGCTTCCAAAACTCCATCGAAGCTTTGTAGTAAAGTTGCCACTACTTTACTAAAGCATGACTGGAATTAACTGACACGAACTGGACTTGACAAAGACGACTTTGACTAAAACTAGCTACGATGGCACTTATTTAACTTTTGAAACTTGAAAATATATAATTACTTGACACTGGCAAATGCTAAAACGCGACGCCAAAACAAAAGAAAAAAAAAAAAAAAAACCTTAGACAAAACTTAGCTAAGAAAAAAAAAAAGAAAAATACAACATGTCGGACAAGTTCGTATTTTTGTATTTTTACTTTAATTTAAATGATTTTTTGTTTAAATTACACTAAAACTTACTTAGTAATACGCTGTAGTAATCTTTTTTCAATTGTACATAAAAATATCCATAGTGTAATGGCCCAAAACCAGCGAACAGAGTGTGCTTGTACATGCGTTCTACACTTTATAAATAACAAAATATTTATTTTTAGTGAAGACTTGCTTGGAGACGATTTAGGAGATCAGAACCTCGCAGACTACAATCTTGGCAATGAGGAAGAGGAGCAGCTCTTGGCTGACGATTACGAAAATGGTGGTCCTCAAAATGTTCCCGTGTCGCTAGGAGATGGATACTCGGGGGCCGTTGAAATGGTTCCCAATGATTATTCTAATCATGCCATGGAGTATGCGCCTCCGGTAAGTTCACAGTTGGTCAGATTCTTTTTGATGCCCTAAACTTTGATCTTGAATGCACAGTAGTCTGCTGCTCTGTCAATATTATAGTGGGTTAGTGAAAGTTACAAATACATTGTTATGAACTTGACTGTCCCTTAGTAACAAACTACTTGTTTACAAGGCTATTTTGAAACCAATATGGACATATGGAGTGGAGCTTTGGGGCAGTGCTAGTGACTCAAACTTGGAAATCCTCCAGAGATTTCAGAACTCCACTCTAAGAACAATCTCAGCTGCACACTGGTTTGTGAGGAAGAAAGAAATCCATGATTACCTTGAGATGCTGACCGTAAAGGAGGAAGTCTGCAGAAAAAATAAGAATTACAAAGGAAGGCTCATGAGACATACCAATGAATTGGCTAAGAACCTATTAACCCCCACAAAATGAAATAACTCACCTAAAAAGATGGCAAATTTTAAACTTAGACCAGAGAAACTAATTAATTTCTTGTATACATATACGGTGCTGTTTAATGGAACTGCACCCACCCTAAATTATCGCAGATAAGATCTGATTATGGCTAATAGCCGATTGCAGATAAATTATTTTAAAAAATTAACAATAGGTTGTGCTCTCACAAATTTCGTGAGCAATAGTTAAATAATGTATTTGTCAAAATACCTAGTTTGAATCTCATTGAATGCACAAGTTAACGGATAAGTTTCACAACTATTTCTTGACTTATGAAACTGATACTGTTCTGTATTGCTTAAAACCTGAAGAAACATGTATTTTACACTCTTAACATTAGATAACACAACTTTAATACAACACCTATTTTGAAGATGAAATGACCATAAATAATGGTGGTGTTAGCAAGAGGAATACCAGCAAAATCTTTATAATCCATTAAAAAAAATGTATGTTTGTAGACAACTACAAATTCATTCATTATTTATTTATTTATTGCTGGAACAACCTCAAGCAGCGTTAGTCATAATATCAAATTTGGTTAGGTAAGAATGAGAGTATGGGCAGTGAAGATGAGTATTAATGTAAACAGGCCTATTAAAACCAACATGTGGATCACTGTATGGGTTCCCATCCCGGCAATGTCATGGACTTTTTTTATTATTATTTAAAAAGTAATGAGACGAACGAGACACTCTCCTGATAGAAAGAGATAACGACTGTCCATGACCATTGCAACGATACACAGAACTTTGAGTAACAAAACAAAGTCCAGAGCATCGCTGCTTTGGCCCTCATTACTTTGAGACCTTCGATGGTTAGTCTCAACAGCCCAGTAATTTCGCTAGCTGCAGTACTCTTCAAACCAGAACACAGTAATGTTTACACACTACTGCTTAGCGGCAGAATAACTGGCACTGTGGTGGTACCTACCTAGACAACCTCCTGCTAAGGAGACCTACCACCAAGTAAAACTTGCCACCAGCATGCTAATACTGTAAATTGCTAAGAAGCTATTTTTGTCTCTATAATTACAGCCAATGGAGTATCAGCCGTTAGCTGAGTCGGAGTGTGTTGTGCCTAACATTGCTGTAGAGGTTCCCAATGTGCCACAGCACAATTTTGCACCAGAGATGAGGCATTATGAACCGGAACATGCTGTGCCTCCAGCTATGGTAAGTTTTATCGTTAAAAAAAAGGAAGCAAGATTTATAGAATATGCTTATTATAAGAAGTATTTTTTAGCAATGATAGTACACTGGTTAGCATATTGTGTTCAGAATTTTTTTTTGTAATAGTAACGAGACAAACTAGACACTCCTGATGGTAAGCGATAATGGCTGTCCAAAACCATTGCAGCGATACACAGAACTTTGAGTAGCAAAACAAAGTCCAGGGCATCGCTGCTTTGGCGCTCATTACTTTGAGATATTAGATGGTTAGTCTCAATAGTTACAGATAGAAAGAAAGAAAAACTTTTAATTCTGTAACAAGCACAAAAACAAACAAACAGACACAGACAAAAGTTACAAAATAGCATAATGCTGATCATACTAAGTGGTATGACCAGTGCTGGTCATACTAAGTGGTATGACCAGTGCTGGTCTTCCGGTGAGCCCTTTTAGCGCAGTAATTTCACTAGCTGCAGTACCCTTCAAACCGAAACACAGTAATGTTTACACACTACTACTTGGCGGCAGAATATCTGGTACTGCGGTGGTACCTACCTAGACAACATCCAGCTAAAACTTTTAGAACCAACACAAGCAGTTTAATATTTTACCTTCCTGGTATTTAACATATGGAAACCATTATTTTTCAGCCTGCGAGGCCAATAGAGTCTCCACAAATAGTGCCTTCAGAAGCTATTATTATGCCAAGTAAGTACAGCATTGTTTTCTAGATTATAGGTATGACTGAGGGTTTAAATTCGGGTTATTTTCTTGTTCTTGTTTACTTGACAAAATTTCATTGTAGCTTTCCATCTGGGAAAGCTACAATGAAATTTTGTTGTATGTTTTTATAGAATATTTTTATAGTGTACTCTATAAAATTAAATGTGGTCGAGTAAAGTTTTTATTTTATGTAAAACAACTAGCCTTTTGTAGCGATGATAGCTCAGTGGTTAGCGCGGTAGGTTCGCATGCCGAAGGGCGTGGGTTCAAACCCCAACAATGAGCTTGAGCTGCCGGTGAAGGAAAACATCGTGAGGAAACCATAGCATGGTGGTAGGGTACTTTCTAGTACTCGGCTGGCTAGCTACCACCCTCAAGTTGAAAATCTGCCGCCAAGCATCTAACGGTGTGTTCCGGCAGCCTCACTTGAGAGCCAGTTCCATTCCAGGCTAGGTGTGCTTTACCATCTTCGACCACACCTTCACTTAACATCAGGTGAGCTGTGGTCAAAACAACTAGCCTGTCAACCATAAAAAAAAAAAAACAAAAATTAATGAGACGTGATACAATCCTGTTGGTAGAGATAACGCATATCCATGAGGGGGCCATTCAAAAATTACGTCACACGAATTTCATTTTTTTTTACCCTTCCCATCCTTTTTACAATAGAGAGTAGGTAAGGCCTACCTAGTGTGATGTCATATATTTTGCAATTTTACATTTTGAAATATTACCTACATATATTATGACAAAATTTGGGATCAATTGTCCCTTGTCACACTACATCAACCCCCTCCCCTCCCCCTTAAAGTGTGTAATTTATGGATGGGCTCCTTTGCAGCGATACACAGAACATTGAGTAACAAAACAAGTCAAGGGCATTGTTGCTTTGGATATTCTCTGCTTTTTACTTTGAGACTTTCGATGGTTAGTGTTTTTTTTTTTAATGGTTTACAGGCTAGTTTTTTGACCACAGCTCACCTGATGTTAAGCGAAGGTGTGGTCGAAGATGGTAAAGCACACCTAGCCTGGAATGGAACTGGCTCTCAAGTGAGGCTGCCGGAACACACCGTTAGATGCTTGGCCGCAGATTTTCAACTTGAGGGTGGTAGCTAGCCAGCCGAGCACTAGAAAGTACCCTACCACCATGCTGTGGTTTCCTCACGATGTTTTCCTTCACTGGCAGCTCAAGCTCATTGTTGGGGTTTGAACCCACGCCCTTCGGCATGCGAACCTACAGCGCTAACCACTGAGCTATCATCGCTACAAACAACAACAGCCAACAACAACTGTCAACAGCCCTATAATTTTGCTATATATTTTGTATCGCCAGGTAGTGAAAGCAGAGAAAGGTTCGTAGCAGAGCGGCCGGTTGGGGCTCAAAGGTTGCCCCAAGTACGAGACATACCTGACAGTTTGGGTAAGAAATTTTACTTTTTCACCCGACTATGGCGAAGCAGAAAAGAGTGTTATGTTTTAGACTAGTGTGTATGTATGATTTTTTTATATAGCTTACTAGCGACCCGCCCCGGCTTCGCACGGGTGCAAAATTCGAAAAAAAGTAGTCGCGAAAATATTCAAAGAAATTATGTGCTGTAAAAGGCCATATAAATCTATGTTAAATCAACAATCTATTTATGGTATTTGGGCCTTTCTCTACTAACAGGAAAATCATGGTCCAAGCATTTTTTTTTTACTTTGGCCGTATTAATGCATAGTTTTATTTGTTAAAACACATAATAAATAAACTGTTATTTAAGGAGCCAACCTTAATCAATATTTAGAATCATAATCATTTCATAAATTCGGTCTAAAAGCCACTTAAAACAGTCCTCTGTTATGTCCTAATTCCGGATCGAGTATGGTTCGGTTCGGTTTTTATTAGTTGTATTTAAAAATGTAAAATCTTATAACTCTATGAACATAAAGAATATTGAATGCATTTGAACAAAAAACAATTATAATTTTAGAGAATTTTTTAGTACTAAAAACTAGTGTTCGAATTTTGTCCATACATTTTTGAACAGTCCTCTGTCACAATTTGAATATCGCGCCACAAAAATACTAAACACTATTGTGGTTACATTTCGCATGAAACGGAACATTAACAGTGTGAAGTTTGCTCGGTCGGCATGCTAAACAAATCGCCGCCATTTTGCGCAGTGACACTCCGCGTCTATGTGGGAGCCACGTCTCTGTAGTGTTGAGTGAACATTCCTCTGGTAAGTCTATTTTACGGTATTTTATGTGTTATAATTATATTTATTTAACAAAAAAATTGTTCAGTGTGATAATTTATAGCTGCTTCTGTGTTATGAAGTAATGTTTAAACTGATACGTGGTATGACATTTTTTACGTAAAAATAGCAGTCCTCTGTGCAACAGTCCTCTGGAAATTTATAACACAGAGGACTGTTCAATGTGACAGAGGACTGTTTTATTTGACGTCCGTGTATTTTATTAATATTCTTCATAGTCTACACTAACTTACTGCTTGCCGATAGCCTCTTTCTTTCTTACATTGGCCTGTCACGCTAATTCAGATATTTTGTTTTCTATTATTATGAATTTTGGAATATAGAATAATATGTACCTAGTAACTACTTGTTTTTAAACCCTTACGGTTTTTTTTAAATATTGAAAGTATGTTTTATTGTTTTAGTATTGCCGCAATGCCACCAAAAAAGAAACCTAAAACCAAAGAAGAAATAAAAGAGCAGAAACGAATTGATTTGGAATTGGAAGAAAGGATTTGGATTATCAACACGAGAGAAACATTACCCATCAATACAATGCTATCAAGAAATACAAACAAAACCTTACCGACGAAGACGCTATCATACATATGGATTTTTCAGAAAATTATTGTTCCAAATACGGTCCAGAAATACAAGCATTTCATTTCGGAGGGTCGAGACTTCAACTAAGTCTTCATACTGTGGTACTGTATACCAAAAACTCTATCAAGTCTTATTGTACCGTTTCCAAAAATCTCACATATTCACCAGCTGCTATATGGGCACATTTACGGCCAATCTTTAAAACTCTCCCACCTAACATAAAGAACGTCAGCGATGGACCCATAACTCAATACAGAAACAAAACGATGTTTTACATCCTGAGGTTTTAAATGTGAAGAAGTTTACCTGGAACTATTCAGAGAGTGGTCATGGCAAAGGGGCCCCTGATGGCATTGGAGCGACCTGCAACTCCTGCAAGTGAACCGCTGATGCCATCGTCGCTACAGGAGGTGATATTGATAGCTTGGAATCATTTGTAGGGGCCATTCAACGAAGATGTTCCGCAATTACCTTGTTCACAATCGACGATAAAGCCATCCAAGAATTGATAGACGACCTTCAAAATGAAACAGTAAATTTAAAAAGCTTTAATGGCACTCTAAAAATACATCAAGTAAAGGCTGAAATATTAAAAAGTCCTCTGGAATCAGCTGGAATCTGGCTCCAAGTGCCGCTAAACTCATAATGAAAAGTTTAAGTTGCACTTGTGAAGACGAGTGCCAGCATTTCAATTTAGGAGTGCTAGAGTACAAAAACAAGATAAAACTTAACGTAGATGATATTTTCACAGACTCTGAAAGTGAAAACAAGGACAACTCACAGGATTCCACAATGGAGACCGACGACGACACTGCACTGGCTGGACCTAGTTCAATCAACCAACAGAATTACACCATCGGTGATTACGTCTTGGTTAAATTTCTAGTAAGAAACACTGAATATTGTTATGCTGCAGTAATCAATAAGATAGACACGGAAGAAGGCGAACTAACAGTAGCCTTCTTAAAAATTTGTGATGACAAAGGACATACATTCAGAGTGGATGAAAATGATGTTTCTGATGTGTCCTTTGACCAAGTATTAAAGAAGTTGCCAACCCCAGATATTACCCTAAAAGGGAAACGAATATTTTATTATTTTAATATACCTGTACCTGTTTTTGAGAAATAAGTCTGCATTGATAAGTAAACGGCTGATTCTTAGTACCTAAGCTTAATTTTGATTATAATTATTTTAACTCGTTACTTAAAGAGCTAAGCTCGCAATTTGTTCCTGATAAATATAAGTCTTTAAATTCTGTACGTTATACACTATTCAATAAAGAAGAGAATTTATTTGATTACATTTAATAATGAATATTGTGTTTTTCTTCATATAAACATTGACATAAACTGTTCTCTGGGTGGAAAAAACAGTCCTCTGGGTGGCAAAACAGTCCTCTGCCGCATTTTTTTACAAAATTGCCTATAATTCGAAAATTAAGGGGAAATTACAATGGTTTCTTGTTTATATGCATTTATATTATAACTATCTATCGACTTGACATATTATATTTTTAATTTTCTAGAAATATAGTGTTGGGACAACTGTCAATAGACAAGTTTCCAGTTAGTAGAGAATGGCCCATTTAATTAAATAAGGAATAGTGCTGTAGTGCTTTAAATCGCTTCGAAAATTAGCTATTATTTGCCGTAAAAAGTAAATGACAAAAAATGGTTTTGTGGGATATCGATAAGAGATAGACATATACCATCGCGGACTTTTCTGTAGACCTTTTCAAGGTGTACAATACTTAGTACATTATTTTTATAAATCCTGTAAGGTTAAGCCTGCGTACGCAATGTAAGCTGCAAGAAATGTTAGAATTTACGACACCACATTAGAAACCCTGAAAATAACAGTATTTCTCCATTATTTAATAGATGTTATTATACATAAAAACCTTCCTCTTGAATCACTCTACCTATTACAAAAAACCGCATCAAAATCCGTTGCGTAATTTTAAAGATTTAAGCATACAGACAAACAAACAGACAAAAATAGCGACTTTGTTTTATACTATGTAAGTGATATTACTTATCATCTCTCTCTGTACAAGTTACTTATTATAATTTGACAAATGAGGTGTCATGGAAGCGTCTTGTTCTATTCGTTCCATTTCTGCATAGTTTGATTCAAGCTACTATTCAAAGTTGATTTATTGTACACACTAAAATACAGAAAACAGAAGAAATAAACTTAAACAACTGTAAACTGTAACAACTGGCGAAGTTGTAGTCGTACCACTAGTTTATTTTTAATAAATTTATCTGATTACTAGCCGCGCCCCGCGGTGTTACACGCTACAAGTTTTCGGGATAAAAAGTAGCCTGTGTTAATCCGGGGTGTCAGCTACTTCCATACCAAATTCGTGAAAGAGTAACAAACATCCATCCATCCATCAATCGATTGATGGATGGATGTGTGTTACTGTTGATGAGATTTATTTTGCTAGACTCTGTATAACGTTATGTCATCAACATTGTATGAGCTCTCAAAAAGCGGTTACAATAATGGACAGAGTGTGATACAAACACCAAAAGTGTACGAATTAAAAAATGTAATGAATGACATAAGCTGTCCATGTCACATATTGCTGTTGGTTCATTGGTAGCATGTCTGCTCCAAGAGCCGAAGGGCGTGGGTTCGATTCCCACCCGAGACAAGCATTTTGTGATATAAACAAATATTTGTTCTGTGTCTGGGTGTTCTGTATGTATTATAAGTATGTATTTACAAAAAAAAAGTAATTAAGTATTCTATCAGTTATCTGACTTCCATCACACAAGCTTTTTGCTTAGTTTGGGGTCAGATGGCGCTGTGTGTAATGGTCTTGCGATATTTATTTATTTATTTATTGACAGGAATGTTACCTGTACATTTTGACAGTCTTGTTGGTTAATTGGTAGTATGTCTGTTTCGAGAGCTGAAGGGCGTGGGTTCGATTCCCACCTAGGACTAACATTTGTGTGACTTACATTGATGTTTGTTCTGTGTCTAGGTGCACTGTATGTATTATAAGTAGGTATGTATTTACAAAAAAAAAGTTTTGAAGTATTCTGTCAGTTATCTGCTTCCCATAGTAGGTACAAGCTTTGCTTAGTTTGGGGTTAGATGGCCTTTCAGTTTCTCAAATCAATAATTTCCATGTATTGCAGACAAGGTGGTGGTGCCTCACGGCGGGTTTCCCCGCAGCCGCACGTCGTGGCGCGCGCCACATTTTACCCAGCGGTTCGCGCACCCATACCGACGGAACAACATGCATCGGGTAAGTGTACATACATTTCTGGGACTGGAAACTGAGACATCGTGACTGACCTTTACAGGAAAATATAGGAGGGTGATTGAGATTTTACATGATCGATTGATAACTCTTTAATGTACACACTTAAAATACAGAAAACAGAAGAAATAAACTTAAATGTAGGTGTAACAACTGGCGACCTTATCGCTAAAAGCGATCCTTTTTCAGGCAATCTTAGAACAGATAGGACCAGATAGGATCATGGTGGTTAATCTCGTTATCAGATTGTCTAGGTAGGTTATCACCGCAGTACCAGATATTCTGCCGCCAAGCAGTAGTGTATAAACATTTACGGTTTAGAAGTTTTTTTTTCTAGGTGTTTGACCACAGCTCACTTGATGTTAAGTGCCGATTTGGCCGAAGATGGTAAACACCTAGCTTGGAATAGAAGTGGCTCTCAAGTGAGGCTGCCGGAACACACCGTAAGATGTTTAGCGGCAGATTTTCATTATTTTTTTTTCAATTTTTGTTAAGATCACAGCTCACCTGATGTTAAGTGACGGTGTGGTCGAAGATGGTAAAGCACACCTAGCCTGGAATGGAACTGAATCTCAAGTGAGGCAGCCGGAACACACCGTTAGATGCTTGGCGGCAGATTTTCAACTTGAGGGTGGTAGCTAGCCAGCCGAGTACTAAAGTACCCTACCACCATGCTATGGTTTCTCACGATGTTTTCCATCACCGTTCACTTTGAGATAGCAGATATCGAAATATGAGACTAACCATCGAATGTCTCAAAGTAATGTCATATACTTTCGTTTCGTTACTCAGAGTTCTGTGTATCGCTGCAATGGTCATGGACATGCGTTATCTCTTACCATCAGGAGCGCGTCTCGTTCGTTTCATTCCTATTACATGAAAAAAGATTGATTTTAACAACAAATGTCAACCTATTTCAGGGTAACTTTAATCAAAGGAACTCGTTCCCGCCCACGCAAGTGAAGCGCCCGAACATACCCCAACAGATAATACGTCAAGAGATCAGACCGGAAATGGTACGCCCTGAGATAAGACCAGAGATAATTCGCCCGGAAATACGACCAGCGATGGTCAGACAGGAGATCCCCCCTGAAATGAGACAAGAGATGATACGGCCAGATATTCCGCCGCAAGAAATTATGCCGGACATGCATCGACCTGAAAACAGACCGGAGATGCATCGATCAGATATCGGGCCCGAAATGCACCGACCAGAAATGCATAGACCAGAGATTAGGCCGGATATGCCTCCGATACCGCAAATGGGGCCGGAGATTTCTCCGGAGCGGCCGATTCTGCCGGACATGTCTTTCCGATCTCATCTAGAACGGCCACCGTTTCAACCGTTCCCCCGTTTCCAGTTTAGACCGGAAGAGCGTCCTATGTTTGGTCACGTAAGGCCTAATTTCGAACGTCCGATGTATCCATACCCGCGCCAGTTCAACCCACGCTTCGGGCCTCCAATGAGGGAGATAGGTTAGTATTTTTAATTTTATACTGAATTTTTGACAGCCCTGTTGGCTCATTGGTAGTATATCTGATTTATGAGCTGTAGGGCGTGGGTTCCATTCCTACCCAGGGCATACATTGTGTCGTATAAACAATTTTTTTTTCTGCCTGTAGGTAGGTATGATAGACATATCTTATTTTTGCATTTGTGGTGTTTTTTTTTATTGACTTGGCGGCAGATTTTCAACTTGAGGGTGGTAGCTAGCCAGCCGAGTACTAGAGTATCCTACCACCATGCTATTGTTTCCTCACGATGTTTTCCTTCACCGGCAGTTCAAGCTCATTGTCGGGGTTTGAACCAACGCCCTTCGGCATGCGAGCCGACCGCGCTAACCACAGAGCTATCATCGCTACATTCTTTTATCGATCTTGACTCGATACTTATCACGGGCGCAAATACATAGTAAAATCTTGTTTTGAAATTTTTTTAAAGAGAAAAAAAATAACTTTAATCCGCATTTAATTCATCTTTTAGTAAGCGTATATGCAGATAAAGTCGTGTTCATTTATTAAAAAAAAAATGTAACTGAAAATTTGGCCTTTTTTTACTTAAAATATATCATCTACGTTTGGCCACCAACTCGCCTAATGCAAAGCGACGGTCTGGCCGAGGATCGAGCACGCTAATCTAGAAGAAATCTATTCACTCTTGTCTTGAAAACGTCCAAATTGTAGTTTATAGGAAACAGAGAAGCCGGCAATGAATTCATGGCCTATACGCATAAAAAAAAGTAGGAAATTGTTTGTATTTTGCAAAGTTTTTTATGCATATTATAAATAAATAAATATCGCAAGACATTACACACAGCGCCATCTGACCCCAAACTAAGCAAAGCTTGTACTATGGATGTCAGATAACTGATAGAATACTTCAATACTTATGTGTTGCAGTTAGTTTACTTGGTGGTAGATCTCCTTAGCAGGAGGTCGTCTAGGTAGGTACCACCGCAGTACTAGATATTCTGCCGCCAAGCAGTAGTGTGTAAACATTACTGTGTTCCGGTTTGAAGGGTACTGCAGCTAGCGAAGTTACTGGGCTGTCGAGACTAACCATCGAAAGTCTTAAAGTAATGAGCGCCGAAGCAGCGATGTCCTGGACTTTGTTTTGTTACTCAGAGTTTTGTGTATCGCTGCAATGGTCGTGGACAGGCGTTATCTCTTACCATCAGGAGAGCGTCTCGTTCGTCTCATTATTTTTCACATAAAAAAAAAAATGTTGCAGTTGCGAATAGCAGTCACATGCCGCAAGTGACGATCCGGCAAGTGCCGGATAAGGTGAGCAAAGAGCCGGAGGTGCGGATGTTGCCGGTGCCCTTGCCCCCGCACATCCCTCCAGCGGGACTGGCCGGAAAGAAAGTACTTATCAACCCGCATTTTAAAGGAACCTTCCAACCGCCCGTTGAAGGTAAGATAACCTACATACACATGAACTAGTATTCATTATTATGTATTATCATATTTGATTAGTATACAACTTTTGTAAAATGATATAATTTTTATGATTTATAATTGGATGTTGCTCATACTGAAACTTTGTTCTACAGACGTTCTAGAGATATCTTAAGTGTGTAAACGATAGGAAAAACAGATGCGAACCGCTATGCGATAGAAGGTTCAAAAGGCAATACATATGGGACTTTGTTGAACTGAAACAATGAGCTTGAGTTGCCGGTGAAGGAAAACATCGTGAGGAAACCATAGCATGGTGGTAGGGTACTTTCTAGTACTCGGCTGGCTAGCTACCACCCTCAAGTTGAAAATCTGCCGCCAAGCATCTAACGGTGTGTTGCATTCCAGGCTAGGTGTGTTATACCATCTTCGACCACACCTTCACTTGACATCAGGTGAGCTGTGGTCAAACACCTAGCCTGTAAACGATAAAAAAAAACAGCTTCCTCACAGGAGAAACAGCTCTTACCTGACAATAACACTCAACAAATCTGCTAAGGGTTTGTAGAGCAGATCGCATAACACAGAAAAAAAAAGCAAAAACAGATTTCAGTTACGCCCATCAGAGGCGCTGCTGTTCTAATTTCCATATATTTTAGTTTATGTATATGACATGTTCCTTGGTTGACTTTCTAAAACTTGAATGTGTGCTTTACCATCTTCGTTCACACCGTCACTCAACATCAGGTGAGCTGTGGTCAAACACCTAGCTTGTCAATCATTATAAAAAAAAAAAACATGATTTGAGCTGATGTCAGACGCCTACGTTTTAAACTTTAAAAGTAAAAAAAAATATCAGTCTGCTTGATTTTATTTAATTTATGAATTGTGTGTATATTAACAAGAACTTGGTGATTTGGTGGTAGATCTCCTAAGCAGGAGGTCGTCTAGGTAGGTACCACCGCAATACCAGTTATTCTGCCGCCAAGCAGTAGTGTGTAAACATTACTGTGTTCCGGTTCGAAGGGTACTGCAGCTAGCGAAATTACTGGGCTGTTGAGACTAACCATCGAAAGTCTCAAAGCAGCGATGCCCTGGACTTTGTTTTGTTAATCAAAGTTCCGTGTATAGCTGCAATGGTCAAAGACAGGCGTTATCTCTTACCATCAGGAGAGCGTCTCGTTCGTGTCATTACTTTTTACATTAAAAAACATAATAATTCACTTTCTTTCATCAATCGACTTTTTGTCTGCGTTATGATTTGGTACAGACTAAGTGGCCGGCCCTCACGTCAAAAATTACTGGTCTGAGCCTCGATCACGAAAATTTATGGAATTCGTGTCGTAAAGGTATCGAGTCCTCGATAGCATACAAAGCTGTACAAATCTCAGACAAATTTTTGTTGATGTCGGTACGAATACTTTTTCTCAAGTTGTTCGTGATCGAGGCTTTGTACTGTTTTTAACACATTGTGAATGTCCTAGGGTTGCCAGCTTACATTCCGACAAGGATACAAAAATCGCCACCGCTCAGCCCTACGAATAAATTCGGTATGAGAGTGTGTTATAGTTTGAGATTACCGCCTATAGATATCGCATTCTGATCTTGTAAGTATGATTCTGTATGCTTGTAAGAAATGCGCTTGTATCATGTGGTTTACTTTGCAGAGATAAAATCGGGCACAATTCCTCACAGTGATGTAGATGGGATTTAAATAAATAAATAAATATCATAGGACTATACACACTTGCTTGTTGTTGGTTCATTGGTAGAATCTCTGCTTCAAGAGCTGTAGGGTGTAGGTTTGATTCCCACACAGGAGAAACATTGTGTTGTATAAGCAAATGTTTGTTCTGTGTCTGGGTGTACTGTATGTATTTACAAAAAAAAAAAGTATTTAAGTATTATATCAGTTATCTGACTTCCATAGTACAAGCTTTGCATAGTTTGGGGTCAGATGGCGCTGTGTGTAATGTCCTACGATATTTATTTAATTGTGATTTACCGCAAATAAAGACCAAAATAAATGCCAGTAGACTGTGATTTCACTGTCAAATTATGCTCAATTTGTCCATAAATGGCAAACATTTATTTGTATGGTTAGATGTAAAATATTGAAAACAATAGGAATGCTTCGTGTCAGACCTATCAAACTCTGATGACTAAAGAACAAAGCGGTATCTATAGGAGGTAATCTGTGGATGTAGCTTGTAGAATAGTATTTGGCTCGCAATGCACTTATATATCTATCTATCTATTCTATTATAAAGAGGAAAGATTTGATTGTTTGTTTGTATTGAATAGGCTCTGAAACTACTGGACCGATTTCAAAAATTCTTTCACCGCTGGGCAGCTACACTATCCCCGGGTGACATAGGCTACTTTTTATCCTTGTATTCCCACGGGAACGGGAACTACACGGGTGGAACCGCGAGGCGTCCGCTTGTACTATTTATTGTGCTTGTAGATGTTTGAAGGCGGTGGTATTTTTTATACAAATATTTTATTAATAACCAAAGTTACAGGTCATTTTCCATTCATATTTAAAAACTAGTGGGACCCCCCGGTGTTACCCGTTACATGTTTTTGGGATAAAAAGTAGCCTATGTGTTAGGTTAGGTGAGTTATCTCGGCTGCCTCCATACCAAATTTCATCCAAATCCGTTCAGTAGTTTTTTGCGTGAAGGAGTAACAAACATCCATCCATCCAAACTTTGACATTTATAATATTAGTAAGATAGATATTTAAATCATAACATATGTCATTATGTATAACTATGTCAAATATATAATATGTCATTATGATTGCACACCGTAACTTAACATAAGGTGTGGTCATAAACCAAGCATGACGACAATTAAAAAAATTACACTTCTATGGAAAATATCCTAAGCTATTACAAATAAATACAGTGGATTTCATTCGACCTTGGTTGTAGCGACCATTTAACAACCTATAGCGACATTAAATCTAAGTCCCTTGAATTTAAAGCATACTTTAGTGCAAAATTCATGTGGCTATAGCGACTTTGGATGTAACGCCGAGTTCGGGTGTAGCGACTGTTTTTAATGAATCATTTGTAACAAATTCCTAGAAATCCCATGCAGATATTGCGACCGGAGTCGGCCGACAAAGACACAAAGATTTTTTTCTTTCACAAACATTTCTTATCTTTTGTTTACATCCATTGCCCACAGATGGTCAGCAAGTGTGGAGACCTTTACCTTTTGTTTATAGATATCAACTAAGTAGGTAGGGAAGCGTGTACGTTTCGGAGCTTTTATTGGTTTTTACCTTTGTCTGTAACGACTTCCGGATATAACGACGAAAATAGAGTGGTCCCTTCGTTGTCGTTATACCCGAAATCCACTGTATGTTACTTTTTAAAGAAATAACTAATTGTGATGTATTTTGACGAATATTTGTGGGTGATATTGCCATATTTGTTTTTTTTTTTTTGATTTATCTAAACGAATGTTTAGTGAGATTGTCTTTAAAATACTTTTTTGTATTTTATATTTTGTACTTTATTTTACGAAACCAATTTGAACATTTTTGCTTTCTGTGCGGTAGTTGATTTTTAATACGTTGTGATACTTTTTATAGTGGTGACGTCATAAAGTAGGCTGAATGTATACATTATATTCCCTTGCCATGTAAAACAAAAAAGTAAACAAATCATATCATAGCCTCATAAAAGCGATATCAGTCCGAGTAACGTTTGAAATGAAATTGTAATCCAGATAAAGCGAAACACAACTTGACATATGGAAGAGGTTATTATGGCTGCCGTTGACTTGACATTGACAAATTTTGTTTCGGTTTGCCATTGCTTTTTTAGGCTATGGAAGTTACTACTAGGTGACGTCATTAGACATCAATTAAAAGTCAAGTTTATTTTATGTATTTTATTAAAATAAACCCCATATCATAGTTTACAGAATTTTAAACGTAAAAATATTGAATAGAAATGAACTATTTCGAAATGGTTTTGGAATCAGTAAAGTTTTTTTTTTCTTTACATACCGAATTGAAAGTCAAGTTTATTTTATTAAAATAAACCCCATCTCTTAGTATAAAGAGTTTTTAACGTAAAAATAATGCACAGGAATGTACTATTTCGAAATGGTTTTGGAATCAGTAAAGTACTTTTTTTCTTTACATACCTAAATCAACATGGAAATGCTAAAAATCTACCGCCAAGTGAAATTAAACTAGATTTACAGTAGTGCCTCTTTTTTTTTGTATGGAGTGTTGTGTTTTGTAGTAGCGTTATAATATATATTCTGGTGTTTATTACGCAGGCCCAATCAAAGACATAGATGACGCCGCCGAGCGTTTCATCGCAGAGCAAAGGAATGCACTCGCGAGGGCTGCCGGCCGCAAGTTCCCGCCACGACGCTCTCCGCAAAGGTATTTCTTTACTAACGACCCGCCCCGGCTTCGCACGGGTGCAATGTAGATACTAATGTGTTGCATATGCATGTATTATACATATACACTTTCCTCTTGAATCGCTCTGTCTATTGATGGAAACCGCATTAAAATCCGTTGCGTAGTTTAAAAGATCTAAGTGTACAGACTGCGAGAAGCGAAAATGTTTGTTCTGTGTCTGGGTGTTCTGTATGTATTATAAGTATGTATTTACAAAAAAAAAGTATTAAAGTATTCTATCAGTTATCTGACTTCCATCACACAAGCTCTGCTTAGTTTTTAGTTAGCTAGCGAAATTACTGGGCTGTTGAGACTAACCATCTAGTCTCAAAGTAATGAGCGCCAAAGCAGTGATGCCCTGGACGTTGTTTTGCTACTCAAAGTTCTATGTATCGCTGCAATGGTCATGGATAGGCGTTATCTCTTAACATCAGGAGAGCGTCTCGATCGTCTCATTACTTTTACATAAAAAAAAAAGTTTGATGCCAGATGGCGCTGTGTTTATAGTCCTACGATATTTTTTTTGTAAATACATAGTTATAATACATACAGAACACAAACATTTGTTTATACCACAAACTGTTTGTCGTGGGTGGGAATCGAACCCACGCCCTTCAGCTATTGGAGCAGACATACTACCAATGAACCAACAGGGATGTCAATTTGGCCCTTATTTCCAGGTACATAGAGAACACCACGATAGAGATAGAGAACGAGCTGGCGGGCCGGCCGGTGGTGCGTCGCAGCGACGACGACGACCTCTTGCGACGGCAGGAGGAGTTCATTAACGCGAACCGCGCCGGGCTGAGGCGGAGGTAAGTTGTTAAAGACTCCAATAAAGAGAAAAGACAGTAAAGAGTTAATCAATCAACCACCCTACCACCCTCAAGTTGAAAATCTGCCGCCAAGCATCCAATGGTGTGTTCCGGCAGCCTCACTTGAGAGCCAGTTCCATTCCAGGGTCAGTGCTTTACCATCTTCGACCACACCTTCACTTAACATCAGGTGAGATGTGGTCAAACAAATAGTCAACTATAAAAAAAAACAAGACCGTATTACTGACCCTTTTACTGATATAAACTTAGCCTCTAGTATACAAGGTTATAAGGTTTGGGTATACTAAGTTGAAAGGTGATGGTTGTACTCACCATCCCTACGTTCCTGATTCGTGTTTTTGTTTTTTTTTTTAATTAAAAAATTTCTTTTGCTATGAGCACAACTCTGAATTCGTCATATAATATCCGCTTCTCACAGACGCCCACCCACACAGACACACTTTGCATGGTGGTAGGGTACTTTCTAGTACTCGGCTGGCTAGCTACCACCCTCAAGTTGATAATCTGCCGCCAAGCATCTAACGGTGTGTTCCGGCAGCCTCACTTGAGAGCCAGTTCCATTTCAGGCTAGGTGTGTTATACCATCTTCGACCACACCTTCACTTAACATCAGGTGAGCTGTGGTCAAACACCTAGCCTGTCAGCCATAAAAAAAAAACACCCACCCACACAGACAAAACACACACACACAACCACACACTCACCCACATAAGTAAGAGTAATATTTTTATATTGACATTTTTGTGTTGAAATGTAATCAGTGTTTTAAAACTCATTTAATGACATATTTAAAATTTTGAAGTGACTTGTAACATTGGTGTTATCAATAAAATATTTGTATTTGTATAAGGATGCGCTCCCCATCGCCGCCGGCGCCAGCTCGTCGGTCTCCGTCCCCGCGGCGCATGCGCCCCGACCGGCCCGACCCGCCGCGCACATACCACGATGAGGTAATTATATTTTCTCAAAAACACTTGGAAATTTGAACAACCTTCTTCGAGGTAAATCGAAATTGCTGTACTGGCCAAATACATGCGAGCAGCGGCCGACAAAAGTTTTATGAAAGTCCATATCTGGCGTGGTTTAGAGGCCAAATAACATTACATAGAGTTTTGGCGGGAACGCGGAAAGAGTCGTGTCGCCCCTTTGTATTTTTTTTTCAAAACTAGTGTTTTGTCGAGTGTTTATGCATAAAAATGGTGGTGTTTTATTCATAAAGTGCCGAATCACAAGCGGGAGTGTGGGAAAATGATATAATGTGGTGAAACATGACTTTTCGTGTTGCTTCCAAAACTCCATCGAAGCTTTATAGTAAAGTCGCCACTACTTTACTAAAGCATGACTGGACTTGACCAAGACTGGACTGTGAATACTTTTTTACTTATGAGACTTGAAAATAACAAACCACTTGGCACCGGCAAATGCTCAAAATGCGATGCCAAAATCAAAGAAGAAGAACTCATATCTGTTGTGTAATTTAAAAATGGAAGGGGTTTTGGCGGGAACGCGGGAAGAGTCGTGTCGCTCCGTTGTATTTTTTTCCAAAACTAGTGTTTTGTCGAGTGTTTATGCATAAAAATGGTGGTGTTTTATTCATAAAGTGCCGAATTACAAGCGCGAGTGTGGGAAAATGATATAATGTGGTGAAACATGAGTTTTCGTGTTGCTTCCAAAACTCCATCGAAGCTTTGTAGTAAAGTCGCCACTACTTTACTAAAGCATGACTGGAATTAACTGACACGAACTGGACTTGACAAAGACGACTTTGACGATAACTATAGCTAAGATACAGCTGAAATAACACTTAAGACAAGGCAGTATGGCTCTATAGCTTTAGCCTGCCCGAAAGGGCAAATTATTAAAAAAAAAAAAAAAATTTAAAATGGAACATTGTTTTACTTCGAAACATTGCAACCAAGGAGGTTGCAATAAGGACTTATCAAAGGCTTTTTTTTAAATTTTGTTTTGGCTTGCAAATCTTCGAGCATACTGGGCTGGTTTATTTGTTTGAGTTGCAAATAGAAAGCTCATTTCTGCGCATTATTTGAGAAAAATACTATACATGCCTTGGCCACAACTAGGCATTGATGGACTTACGTATGTGTGCCTCGGCTTCGCTTCGGCCTACATTTACGCTTTCGTCCATAAATGCCTCTTTTACTTGGTGGTAGATCTCCTTAGCAGGAGGTCGTCTAGGTAGGTACCACCGCAGTACCAGTTACTCTGCCGCTAAACAGTAGTGTGTAAACATTACTGTGTTCCGGTTTGAAGTGTACTGCAGTTAGCGAAATTACTGGGCTGTTGAGATTAACCATCGAAAGTCTCTAAAGTAATGAGCGCCAAAGCAGCGATACCCTGGACTTTGTTTTGTTACTCAAAAGTTCTGTGTATCGCTGCAATGGTCACGGACAGGCGTTATCTCTTACCATCAGGAGAGCGTCTCGTTCGTCTCATTACCTTTACATATAAAAAAAAGCATAAACAAAGAATTATGATCGTCTCCCTTTGCTTTTGCATAACAAAGATTTTTTTTTTATTCAAAATAGGTTCGCGTTTGACCACACTCTGCCTGATGTTAAACAGTAGTGTGGTCTAAGATGGAGCACGCTTACCTAGAAGAAACCTATTTCCTCTAGATTTGAAGACGCCAATATTGTACCTAACAGGGAACACAAACTGCAAATGCTTATCGATGTCACGTTTTAGCAGGAGAGCGATTACAAGCGCCGCCTGCGCGAGCAGGAGAATCTCCGGGAGCGAGTCCTGCGCGCGAAGGAGGTCCGCAGGCGGAAGAACGCGGTCGCACTTCACAAGCAAATGCAAGACAGGTGAATATTCTACAAACATTTTTTTTTTTCTTTAGTTTTGGCGTCGCGTTTTAGCATTTGCCAGTGTCAAGTATTTATATCAGTTTAAAGACATTTATTTTCTCAAAAGAATTACAATTTAATTCGCTTATTTGAGAATTAAGTACGTAGTATTTTGATGCTTTGACATTAATAAATAAGTACATCATTTATAATTGTTGAATTATAAATGATCCACTTAATCATATTACACACGTAATTATCTAACTGTAGAATAACTAATTACTATTAGTATTTAAGAATAGAATAGAATATAACTAAGACGACCAATAACATCATAACAACTGACCGAGCCATACATCGCACCGTTAGCCGTCTCGTCCCCGGTGCTACTGCCGTAAAATGACAACAAACGCAGCATTATATATTTTCAAGTTTAAATAAGTGTCCTCGTAGCTAAAGTTATAGGCAAAGTCCAGTCTTAGTCAAGTCTAGTCCGTGTCAGTCAAGTCCAGTCATGCTTTAGTAAAGTAGTGGCGACTTTACTATAAAGCTTCGATGGAGTTTTGTAAGCAACACGAAAACTCATGTTTCACCACATTATATCATTTTCCCGCACTCGCGCTTTATGAATAAAACACTATGCTATTTATGCATAAAAATGGTGATTTTTATGCATAAACACGCGACAAAACACTAGTTTTGAAAAATAATACAACGGGGCGTAACGACGATTTCCGCGTTCCCGCCAAAAACTCACTTTTA
This sequence comes from Biston betularia, assembly GCA_905404145.2. Taxonomy (NCBI): domain Eukaryota; kingdom Metazoa; phylum Arthropoda; class Insecta; order Lepidoptera; family Geometridae; genus Biston; species Biston betularia. The sequence continues at coordinate 9,240,865 of FR989887.1, read as the reverse complement.
AAATTGAAGTCGTCATACGTTTTAACAGGGAACGTGAAGCTTTGGATAAGAACCCACTCGTCAAAGACAAGGAGGAGCCGTCCACGACTAGGGAACAGCTGGGCAAGCCTGAACCTTCCTACTTGCCGGACAAGACGGTCGACAGGCCCGCCGCAGTGGAGGAAATCAAACCTGACACCACGAGGAAAACTCCGGAAAGGTATACCCAACATATGCTAATTACAAAAGAAAATGGTAGACGTATTTGTAGCGATGATAGCTCAGTGGTTAGCGCGGTCGGTTCGCATGCCGAAGGGCGTGGGTTCAACCCCCAACAATGAGCTTGAGCTGCCGGTGAAGGAAAACATCGTGAGGAAACCATAGCATGGTGGTAGCGTACTCTCTAGTACTCGGCTGGCTAGCTACCACACGAGAGTTGAAAATCTGCCGCCAAGCATCTAACGGTGTGTTCTGGCAGCCTCACTTAAGAGCCAGTTCCATTCCAGGCTAGGTGTGCTTTACCATCTTCGACCACACCGTCACTTAACATCAGGTGAGTTGGGGTCAAACACCTAGTCTGTCAACCATAAAGAAAGTTGTGGAATGGTGGTAGATTTTCTTTAGCAGGTCGTCTAGGTACCACCGCAGTAGCAAGTATTCTGCCGCCAAGCAGTAGTTTGTAACATTACTGTGTACGTCCGGTTTGAAGGGTACTGCAGCTAGCGAAATTACTGGGCTGCTGAGACTAACCAGCGAAAGTCTTAAAGTAATGAGCGCCAAAGCAGCGATGCCCTGGACTTTGTTTGGCTACACAAAGTTCTGTGTATCGCTGCAATGGTCATGGACAGGCGTTATCTCTTACCATCAGGAGAGCGTCTCGTTCGTCTCATTACCTTTACATATAAAAAATACACGACTGCCATGCCAAAAAGTTAGTCTCAAAAGCCCAGTAATTTCGCTAGCTGCAGTACCCTTCAAACCGGAACACAGTAATGTTCACACACTACTGCTTGGCGGCAGAATAATTGGTACTGCGGTGGTACCCACCTAGATGAACTGCCAAAGAGATCTACCACCAAGTAAAACTGGACATAATTGATTTATATTTTCTCAGGAAATCATCCGAGAATGAAACTGCAGACAAACCAAAAATAACCAAGGAGGCAAAAGAGCAGGACAAGAGAGATCGATCTCCGAACAAATCCAAAGATGATGAAGTTAATTCTACTTGTGGTGAGTACCAAATTAATATTTACATTTTCACAGTTTTTAATATAGAAAAGCCGGCCAAGTGCGAGCGGGACTCGAGCACGAAGGGTTCCATACCATTATCTATTAAAAAAATCTAGTTTGTTGTATGGGAGCCCCCCTTAATTTATTAAGCTATTAAAAGAAAGAAAGAAAACATTTATTTTGCCACACACAACACTACAACAACAAAAACACAAATAAAAGATTAGAAAAATAAAAATAACAATAATAATGAGAAATAATAATATGATAATATATTGCATAGCTTCTATCGCGGGCCTTGAGCGTGGAGACCGAATCCAGAAATTCCGTAACGAAAATAACCTAACACCCATTTTTTCTTAATGTAATTGTAATGAGACGAACGAGACGCTCTCCTGATGGTAAGAGATAACGCATGTCCATGACCATTGCAGCGATACACAGAACTTTGAGTATCAAAACAAAGTCCGGGGCATCGCTGCTTCGGCGCTCATTACTTTGGGACTTTCGATGGTTAGTCTCAACAGCCCAGTAATTCATATTTGACTAAAGTATTTGTACGTTTTCAGAAGCGTTAACGCCCCCGCCGCCTTCGCCGACGCGCACGCCCCCGTGGCCGGCGAGCGAGGACGATGACCTCGACATGATCCTCGGGGACATCGACGGTATTCTCTCCGACGACGAGGACAGCGGCAGATTCAAGGACAAACCCGTCAAGTGAGTCACGATACACATCTCTAGGAGCGTCAGCGACGAGCGAAGACGATGACCTGCCTGCGAGGACGTTGACCTTATTAATTTTTATTTTTTACGTTAAATATAAAACATAAATAATATACAAAACTTAAAAACTAGGGTGCCGCCGGCAGCGGGGCAGGGCTCAAGCTGCCGGTGGTTAGGGCTGCAGAGTGAGGAACCTCCTCACAATGCGCGCCGTGTCAAGGATCACTGCCTTTTGAAGCTGACCCTTGACCCAACCGTCTAACGAGAATCTCTTAAGTTGTTAGTCTCTGTCTTATAGCGAAGAGTCTCGAACCTACAGTTCTCGGAGCAGACAAACTACCAATGAGCCAACAGGGCTGTCAAACATACAAACAAACAATAATTAATTCATTCAGGCGTTTTTCATTCTTTGCGGAAGTTCATTTTGTATGTTCAAGGTATATATCTAGTTTATTTCCGCTTAACTGTTAAGCGGAAATAAACTAGATATATACCTTGAACATACAAACAAATATTTATACATTAACACATTTTTTTTACATTTTAACATTTGTGTGACTAACATCGATGTTTGTTCTGTGTCTGGGTGTGCTGTATGTATTATAAGTATGTATTTACAAAAAAAAAAAGTATTTATGTATTCTATCAGTTATCTGACTTCTATCACACAAGCTCTGCTTAGGTTGGGGCCAGATGGCGCTGTGTGTAATGTCCTATGATATTTATTTATTTATTTATAATATTAGTATAATTAATCTGATCAGACATTACGTTCCTTCTTTCGGGCAGTTTTGTAAATGTACGCTCGTTTCAGAGCGGAGCTTCCCAAGTCGAAGCCGGTGGCGGACCTCCGCGCCAAGTTGCCCCCGAAGCACGGCGACAAACCGCCTCGCCAGAAAATCGTTTTCGAGAACAAAGAAGAATCTAAACGGAAAGGTGAGATGAAACGTTTTTTTTATGGTTGACAGGCTAGGTGTTTGACCACAGCTCATCTAATACTAAGTGAAGGTGTGGTCGGAGATGGTAAAGCACACCTAGCCTGAAATGGAACTGGCTCTCAAGTGAGGCTGCCGGAACACACCGTTAGATGCTTGGCGGCAGATTTTCAACTCTCGTGTGGTAGCTAGCCAGCCGAGTACTAGAGAGTGCGCTACCACCATGCTGTGGTTTCCTCACGATGTTTTCCTTCACCGGCAGCTCAAGCTCATTGTTGGGGTTTGAACCCACGCCCTATATATATATATGCACGTACAACACCACGTTTATCCTCCCATGTATTTATAGTTGAAATATATATAACTAGCAGCTCACCCCGGCTTCGCACGTGAAAACAAAACTCGATTAACAATATAAATATAGCCCATGTCACTCAGCGATAATGTAGCATTCTAGTGATGAAAGAATTATTCAGATCGTACCAGTAGTTTTGGAGCCTATTCAATACAAACTTATAAACAAATAAACACAAAAATAGTATAGCGTTTAGCTTTAATGTTGATTTAGTTTAGCGCCATCTTGCGTAATTTTGGTGGACTAGAGGTGGAATGGCGACACCTCTGACGTCACACTGGTTCCGTGCTCTGCTTGTCGTTAGTCGTGTTATGTATTTTGACTTCAACCAATGAGAGCGCGGTAGAAGTTGCGGATGTCGGCCGGTAGAGGCGCTGTGGGAAGCGAGCCGGCCGTGCGTTGAATGTTGAGGTGGAGAGATATCATTGATTCTTTGAGAGATTGAGTTGGTCGGTTGCAGAGTGCGAAGCTAAGCGGAACGTCTTGTGCCCAAGCTATGTAATAGCAACTATCCTGTTCTAATCATTCTTGAAATAAAATCGTTGTGAAGTGCTGATTAAACTTTGTATAAGTGAACTTACAATTTTTTAAATATCGTAGGACTATACACACAGCGCCATCTGGCCCCAAACTAAGCAGAGCTTGTGTGATGGAAGTCAGATAACTGATAGAATACATAAATACTTTGTTTTCAACATTTGTTAATCTACAAAATATTTGCCCTGAGTGGGAATCGAATCCATGCCCTACAGCTCTCAAGGCAGATGTAAAGTGCGTTTCACTAAAGAGTTCCCTTCGTCGTCATGTTGGCAGCCCTGTTCGTCGAAACGTCAAACAGATAGTTTCATTGTTCATTGCTCTAATTGTTTTCAAGTTTTTAATTAGTAAAAAATTTCTAAACATGCCCAAAACACTAAAAAGTGGTGAAAGACAGATGGTGTTAAAAGTCAAAAGTTTTTGTGAACGTGAAAAACGGAACAAAGCGCCAATAATCCCTTTGGAATGTGTTCGTAGCCGTGTCGCCGCCATGACAGGTTAGTAAAATAGGGATACCAGGCAGGTCAAATCACTATTCCTCGTTTTTCTTAATGTATATAATAATTATAATTTTATATAGTAACTACATAAACTTTTAGAGATGTAGAAAGAATTCAAATATAAAACTAGCAATTGTACTTATTTATTTATATTGTTTTTGAATTTAAAATGTGTCTCCAACAATTGTGTTACAACATAAATAAAACAATGTGGATTTGTTATTAAGTTAATTTTAACATTTATGGAGTTTTTTTATAAAACTATTTTTTCAGGTATATCAGAAAAAACAGTCACACAAATTTATAAAGAAGGTGAAGCAGCTGCTAGTACTTCAACAAGAATTTCGACGCCTGGTAAGAGTCGGCCGCGCGATAAACAAATTAAGCTGGATGATTTTGAAATTTGTGCATTACGACATAAAATACATGAATTCTATGCTGTGAGAAAAGAATTACCTACGCTGACCAAATTACTGCATGAAATGCGAAATGATATCGATTTCAAGGGAAGTCGCACTACTTTATGGCGAATAATGAAGAAGATAGGATTTTATTTCCAAAAATGTAAATCAAAAAGAAAAGTTATGATGGAAAGGTACGATATTGTGGCTTGGCGTAGTCGATATTTGAAGCAGTTACGAGAAAATCGTGAAGGAGACCAGCGTCCAGTCATTTATTTAGATGAAACTTACGTTCATTCAACTTACTGTGCAGGTAAATGTTGGCAGAGTGACACAGAAGCAGGCGTTTTATCTTCGGACTCAAAAGGACCACGATGGATTATAGTCCATGCAGGGAGTGAAACCGGTTTTGTACCCAACGCTCAGCTGATTTTTAAATCACAGTCTAAATCCGGAGACTATCACGATGATATGAATCGAGAAAATTTTATGAAATGGATTCAAGAAAAGCTTTTACCGAATCTACCTCCTCAGTCGCTTGTGATTATGGATAATGCTCCCTACCATACAGTGGCACTCAACAAAGCACCAACAATGAACAGTACGAAGTCTCAGATGCAAAACTGGATTGTTAGTAAAGGTCTCGCTTATTTACCAACGATGGTAAAAGCTGAGCTTTATGAAATAATTAAAGACCATAAAGAACCGCCTGTTTACGAAGCAGACACGTTACTGGAGAAACATGGTCATAAAGTGGTAAGGCTCCCGCCTTATCACTGTGATTTAAACCCAATTGAGCTCATATGGAGTCTTTTGAAAAGAAGAATTGCAGAAAAAAATGTTGGACAGGAAGCAAGTCAAATTGTTAAAATAACAGAAGAAGCATTTTTAAGCATATCTGCAGAAGATTGGAAAAAAGAATGTGATCATGTCAAGAATATTGAAGACAAATACTACAATGATGGAGTACGTGCAGACGCAGAAATTGACCGATTCATAATTGAAGTAGGAAACGATAGTGACGTTACTTCTTCTGATGATGATACAGGTGGTAGCGACATCTCGGGTGTTGGCCCATTAGATGAACACAATTATTATAAAAAATAACCTTAAACATTTGTTTTATTTTTCAACCTTGTCAATTATATCAATATAGGTAAAATACATAGTTGTATTAAAACTATAGGACTAGGGACCGCAATCTGGTCTGGTGTCATTTTCAATCCGGCTGGATTCCCGCCGATACTTCGGACCAGATGTTAAAAAATAGTATCTACGTTAGTGACATTAAAATTTCCTTAATTTCGAGTAAACATCTTTCTGAAAAAGTAGCAACACTGGTTTCGTAACTACCAACATGACGACGAAGGGAACTCTTTCGTGAAACGATCTATACTACCAATGAGCCAACGGGGCTGTCAAAATGAATAAAAAAACGGAATTGTATGGTTTGTTTCCTCGCCCAGTAACCATGTATGATGCGATATCGGCCATGCCACGTACCCCACCCTGCTTCTGACGTTCGTGTTCTCCGACAAGTATTTTCTTCTTTATAATTAGTGCAGATAAATAAAGAACTTTGCAAAACAACTAACTCTTTACTTGGTATTTTCAGAAAAAAGTCCGCCGCGGCGCGCCGTCGTCAGCTCGACGCGGCTCGACGACTCGGAGGCCGACAAGAAGTCTGCAAAGGTGACAGTTTGAGATGTTATCAGACAGATATCATGGCAGATGTTTGTAGCGATGATAGCTCAGTGGTTAGCGCGGTCGGTTCGCATGCCAGAGGGCGTGGGTTCTAACCCCAAGAATGAGCTTGAGCTGCCGGTGAAGGAAAACATCGTGAGGAAACCAAAGCATGGTGGTAGGGTACTTTAGTACTCGGCTGGCTAGCTACCACCCTCAAGTTGAAAATCTGCCGCCAAGCATCTAACGGTGTGTTCCGGCAGCCTCACTTGAGAGCCAGTTCCATTCCAGCTAGGTGTGCTTTATCATCTTCGACCACACCACAAAAAAACGATATTATGGTCGTTTGGGTCATTTTGGGTATGGTACGCGTGACCGCTGGGGTAGACGTGTAGACGTGTTCTAATAAGGAATTGGCATACGTGGTGTGGGACGCCCCGAGACTCGATGGAGTGACGATGTACGTAGGACAGCTGGCAGTGGATGGAAGCGAATAGCCGAAGATCGGGCCGAGTGGCGTGTTAGTTTATATATTTTTATTTGTGTGTTTTGTCTTATAAAAAAAAGTTTTTCTTTCTGCGGAGAGGCATATGTCTTGCAGTGGACTTCGATAGACTGATGATATATGACTGAAGGAATGAGGATAAGAATGGTCATCATCATGCATGCTTACTTGCTTTTAATTATTCCGGCTGTCTTGTGCAAGGTTGTAAGCTTAGCTGCACTAAGCTGAAAGGGGATCGTGAACAACTTTTGCTTGCAAAACTCTGAAAGAAATGTTCAAATGTAAAGGTTCTCCGGTTTGGGTACTCCAGCGACGTTACAGGGTGAAAATAATCAGCTGTTCCATGCAGGTCAACGAACTATTTCTATGGAGCAATGTAACCTACTTCACGATTTCAGATGTGCATTTGATAAATCAAAATGCTTTGCCGGTACTCAACTATTGTATACTATTTTTAAAAGTGGTCTAAAAAAGAAAATTATGTATAATTTTTTTGTTGTTTATAATGATGTGCATTGGCCCCCCTTTCGGCTTAGTGCACCAAAGCTTATACCCCTATATTTTCAATAATGAAATGTATATTTGCAATGAAAAGGACACACATATATTCATACTCGTTATTACTAGTTCGGAGCCTAGCTAGGGCTAGTACTAATTTTATTTGGGTTCAATTTGATGTGACCATAAATTGTGCCAAATAAAATAATTTTGAATTTTGAATTTTTGTTTATGAAAACATTTATTTTGTCACACACAACACTCCAATAAAACAATAATGATAAAAAAGTTGTGTTATTTGCGTTAAAAAAAACAATGTATTTTTTACGCAAATATTGCTGAGACGAACTGATCGCTGTCCTGATGGTAAGAGATTTGACATAGCCTGCCCATGTCTTGACCTATGACCAGAACTTTGAGTAACAACTCAAAACTTTCGAGTCCAGGCCATCGCTGCTTAGGCGCTCATTACTTTGAGACATTCCAATATCCCTATAATGTCGTTGGAGAACCCAAAACGGTTTACATTTGAACGTTTCTTTCAGGCTAAGAAATTGGTACCAAAGTCGGATCTCTCGGCCCTCAAATCCAGGCAGAGGATAACCTTTGGCAAAGAAAAAGAGGTAATTGTTATCCATGAATGCCCATTGCTATCATTTCCATCCTGAGGTTGTCTGGAAGAGATCGCCTTTAGCGATAAGTTGTGTAAAAAATATTTAACTTGTAATGATAACAATTCAGATTTTGTTATGTTTAATTTTGATGGATATATGATAATAACTGAAATATTACTTCTCAATATCAGTAAGAGTATTCTAGCCACAATTTGGGATGTGAAGTTTTATTTTTGTATTTATTTTAGAATTTTTACTGATGGTTAACTTTATTTTATGAAACTATTTTTAATGAATGTTTTTTGGCTTTCTGTGCGGTAGTCGTTTATTAATACGTTTCAATACTTTTTATAGCGATGACGTCATAAAGTAGGCCGAATATTTACGCCCCTGCCATGTAAAACAAAAAAGTATACATCGCTGAGCAGGCTCTGAAAGTAGCCCTATACACTTATACAGCCTACTATATGACGTTATTAGAGGTCAAATTAAAGTCAAATTTATTTTTTATATTTTATTAAAATAAACGCATGTATGTGGTACTTGGTGGTAGATCTCCTTAGCAGGAGGTCGTCTAGGTAGGTACCACCGCAGTACCAGATATTCTGCCGCTAAGTAGTAGTGTGTAAACATTACTGTATTCCGGTTTAAAGGGTACTGCAGCTAGCGAAATTACTGGGCTGTTGAGACTTACCATCGAAAGTCTCCAAAGTAATGAGCACCAAAGCAGCGATGCCTTGGACTTTGTTTTGTTACTCAGAGTTCTGTGTATCGCTGCAATGGTCATGGACAGACGTTACTAATGGACGTAACTAATGGTCATGGAATCTCTTACCATCAGGAGAGCGTCTCGTTTGTCTCATTATTTTTTTCATTAAAAAAATTTAATATTTCCAAATGATTTTGGAATCAGTAAATTTTTTTTTTTCTTTACATACCGAATTATGTACCTACCTACTTTTTATTTTCTATAAAAGTTGTATAACTGAGATGAAATTAAAATATTTTAAGATAATGTCTCAGAGAATATATAAATAATTGTTTCTTAACCACTGGTGTAGACGTGTTTCTAGAGTGGAGACAGCAAATCGATAAACTTAGTGTAGGACACCCTAAGACTAGGTGAAGTGACGATATACGCCTAGCAGTGGCTGGATACCAAAAATTGGGCTGTGTGGTGTGTCTTGGAAGAGGCTTATGTCCAGTAGGTCCACTACTGGACATAAGCCTCTTCCAAGACACATGATAGGTTGATGCTGTTTTTTTAAATGAAAGATTTACTTATTTCGTAATTACTTGACAATACAATTAATATAAAGAGGTTTTTAGTGGGAATGGAACCCACAACTTGTAGCTCAGAAAGCATTTACTATTAACTGAGCTATAAGATAGTCGAAAATAAAATAATGTTATTTTTTTTTTTGAGAAAATAAATATCTTAAACCATAATTTTCACCAACAGGCTGAGAAAGAAAAAGACAAACTGAACAAAACGCCCCCATTCTCCAATCGGCGCGTGATTCTCCAACGGAACACGACTAAAGAAAAATCTGTATTCTCGCGCGTGGAGTCGGACCGTTCGCAGCCCAGCGCTGGGATATTCAGCCGAGCGGTCAGAATCGCGATCAACGACAAAATAATTAAAAAACAAGACACAGAGCCACAAATTGAGTATGACTCTGACTCTGATCTAGATGAAGATAAATTGTTGAATGAGGAAGTAGGGAACATGGCTGTGGTGGATAATCTTCCTCATGGAATGACGGACACTAGGCTCCGGACGTTGGCTGGGAACGACGTGCAGGTAACTTGTAGTGTGTAAGCAGTTGCGGTGGCTGGACTATGGATCAGCAGGAGTACTTGTCTCATCTTGGGATGGGCCCATTGAGAGACGTGCCAAGAAGTTCATCAGAAAAGACTCCCTTGTCCGGGCTAGACTCCAAAGCCTCTAACATCAACTCAATCGATTTTCTTTCAGTTTACAGTTGTACAAGTGTCACCGTTTCATGTTTGATGTTTCAAACACTCGGAATTGAAGGGGTTGATTCTATTTTCATTGTAAAGAGTGGAATTCGTGTTCCAGGATAGTTATCTGGCCACAAGACCGCAAGCGTAGACCGCATCTTGGCTTTACATCAGGTGGAATGCGAACAAACGCAAGTCTATTTATTGATTACTAGCGGACGCCTCGCTGTTTCACCCGCGCAGTTCCCGTTCCCGTGGGAATACAGGGATAAAAAGTAGCTTATGTCACCCGGGGATAGCGTAGCTTCCCAACGATGAAAGAATTTTTGAAATCGGTCCAGTAGTTTCGGAGCCTATTCAATACAAACACGCAATTCTGAGTTGAGTATGGTCAGAGCGATGTTTTTAATTTATATACTAACATTTTGCCACATGTACTTAGCAAATAAATACATATTTTTTAGGTTTTTATCAGTACCACTGATCAAATATATTGAAAAGTAATGATTATTTTTTATATCGTAACTTTTTCATGTGATATATTTATTTCGGGCAAATGCCACAGGTAAATTACTGTTTTAACAAAACAAACTTTACAACAACAAACTTGCTCGCTAGTTATATACTAACTAAAAATAAGGTTGCAAGTAACTTCTGTGAATTTCCTTAGAAATATTTTTTTTTTAATAATATGGTAGCATAAAAAAGAATTTATTTTTAATTGATTATTGACTTTATACCTACATATAAATCAAGCAAAATAATAAAAGTTTTCTTTATATGAACCCAATTAATGATTGAATAAAAATGCTTTCATGATTGTTATTGTTCTATTGGGTATTAAAGTTCTAAGATGTAAATAAAATAATGAATAAATATCATAGAACATTACACACAGCGCCATCTGACCCCAAACTAAGCAAAGCTTGTACTATGGAAACCAGACAGCTGACAGAATACTAAAATCTTGGTGGTTGATTTCGCAGTACCAGTTATTCTGCCGCTAAGCAGTAGTGTGTAGACTGTGTTCCGGTTTGAAGGGTACTGCAGCTAGCGAAATTACTGGGCTGTTGAGATTAACCATCGAAAGTCTAAAAGTAATGAGCGCCAAAGCAGCGATGCCCTGGACTTTGTTCTGTTACTCAAAGTTCTATGTATCGCTGCAATGGTCGTGGACAGGCGTTATCGCTTACCATCAGGAGAGCGTCTCGTTCGTCTCATTACTTTTTACATTAAAAAAAAAACTTTTTTTTTTCTATACTTAAAAATACTTATAAATTTAATGCTAGTTAATGGTAGAGGTCGATCCCATCACCTCAAGAATTCGAGGCGCGTCTTTCCGAACCATGCTATCATGGCTTGACGATAATTAAACTAATTTGTAAATTGCAACAACATATTCCAGTCACCAAAACAAGATTAATCAGTCTGTGATAAGAAACTGTGATATATATATTTATGTAAATATATTTTTATATACATTCACTATACAAAATGATTATTTTTAATTACCTAAACGTCGCTGAAGATAAATCAATCTGAACCCCTATGGATTTTAATGGTTAGTGTAAAAATAACTGTGATAATATACATTTGTTTGCAATTGGTAAATTCAGCAACGTTAGTAAGCCATATGAGATCATTTTTGCTAGAAATTACTGAGGAATTACCTATTCCTTCACTGTTTCAAGTAATTTTTGGTTCTAAATTAAGTCACGATTGAGAAGTGTCTCTCATGAAAAATAACTAATATCATCTATGGAATTAAATGAAATGTAAATTGTTTTTTTTATTAATTATTATGAAAATACAGCGATGATGTGCCATATTTAATTTTAATTTTTATAATCTAGGAAACAATATACAGTCAATCATTATTAAGGTGGTTCGATTTTCATACAAATAAATGTTTGCCATTTATGGACAAATGGAGCATAATTTAACAGTGAAATCACAGCTACTGGCATTTATTTTGGTCTTTATTTGCGGTAAATCACAATTGATTGACTATAGCAACTTGACTTCTTTTGATTATTAGCATAAAATCAAATTTATGAATTTATGTATTTAAGTATTTTATCAGTTATCTGATTCCCATAATACAAGCTTTGCTTAGTTTGGGGTCAGATGGCGCTGTGTGTAATGTCCTACGATATTTATTTATTTATTATGATTTTTGAATAAAACAGTAGACTATGCTAGTAATCTACTGTTTTATTCAAGTAATTGTGATTTACCGCAAATAAAGACCAAAATAAATGCCAGTAGCTGTGATTTCGCTGTAAAATTATGCTCCACTTGTCCATAAATGGCAAAAATTTATGTGTATGGAAATCGAACCACCCAAACTAATAAAAAAAAAATGGTTTTAATGGGCAAGGCAACCTTTATCAAGAGATACAATCAAAATATCTAATCAACTGGTATTTAGATTATGTAACTAACCTTACCTACTACACAAAACGTCCGTCAAAAATAATCTCGTATGATTTGTGTCTTGAAAAGTAAATTAATTAATCATAAGTCGTTTTATTGCTGTGATATTTACACAAAACTATTTATTATTAATTAGATTAAGATTATCATTTTTTTACTATCTCATGAGCTTTAATTTTTATACACTTAAAATGTTTTTCGAAGTACGAAATAATTGATTCGTATTCATTGTATATGACAAGTTGATATGAAATCCAAAAGATTAAAAAAAACTGCATACGAGTCACAGTGCATTATATCAATTCCACACCTAACCAACCAAAAAAAAAAAAATGTGAGAGAGACATTGTGCTCACTTAATATTTTGTAATCTAATTTAATCTTTACTTAGCCGAAAAGAGGTTATTGTAATCATAATTTTGAATAAATATTACTATGATCTCAACTTTAAAATTGCGTAAACTTACAGCTGTGCCAAAGATTACCTATAAAATACTTTGTGTGCTGTAAGAAAGCCAAATTTTACACAGCACACTTCTAGTGCATGGCTTAGTAAATATACAGCATACTTAAGAAGCTTATTGTTAGTAGTAACTCGTCATTATTTAAAATGTCAGCTCTGAAATTGTGAAGAAAAAAAAAACTGAATTACATTTAGTTATAATTATATTAATTATAATAGTTTTCCTATTTTGCAATAACTCGGCATATGAATTTGGTCGTGAAAAAATTACAGAAAAAATTATATGATTATTTCATAAAAATGTGATTTACATTTGTCTACGAGACAGCTGAGTCTCTTTAATGTCTCATAATTTATATTGAAATTAATGTAATTATGTACATATGGCGTACATAGATCGTGTCGACGGCGGTGTCGATTCAATACAATGCGCTGTGACCTTAGTCTGTAATTATTTATTGGTCAGCTAAATTTTAAGCTGATAATATTTTGTTTTCCCAGATATATGTAAAAACAAACTGACTCGAGCAATGTATCAATCGGCAGGTACTAAATACCTACTGATATGCTACAACACTTTAATTAGATAATGTTTGAATGAAAAAAGGTCAAGTTTTGCTAAGCAATAAGTACCTAATTATATACAAAGACAGTTTATGAAAACACTGTGTCATATATTATTATGTTTTATGTGTACCTGTATATATTTTTGATGTTTCAAATTGTCATACAATTTCGGTGTGACTTTGATGTTGATAATACTTTGTGTGTGGTTAAATCTCAGTGAAATTAATTATGAATCATAATAATTACTGTCATAAATTGACATGATGTTTTTGTCACGATGAGATTGCATGAAATCGTATAAAATATGAGATGTTGGATGGTTTATAATAAGTAGAAATCTTTTTTTTATTTTATTTTATTAATGGGGTATAATTTGTCAAATCACATATCAACAATATAAAAATTAAGCCGTGTCTTCTTTTAGATATAAACACGGCTTGCCTGCAAACATGCCTCGCGGTTTCACCCGCGTAGTTCCCGTTCCTGTGGGAATACAGAGATAAAAAGTATCCTATGCCACTCGGGGATAGTGTAGCTTCCCAACGGTGAAATATTTTTTTAAATCAGTCCAGTAGTTTCAGATCTTATTCAATACAAACAATCAAATCTTTCCTCTTTATAATATTATAGACAAAGAGCTTGCCAAATATTCCATATTTTAATACACACTATGGTTTAACTGTAAGTTTTGAATTTAGTCAGGAATCTAGTCTTAATTTAAATATTAAAAAAAAATTGTGTGTAGGTACTTTTTTAAATGTAGTTAATGAGTCTCACATTTGCTTTTAAGTCCACTTCTAAATAAATATTGTACTATTAAAACGTAACTGTAAGTTGCTATATTAATAGACAAAAGATATTTTGAAAACGTCATGGGAATTTTCCAGAGTTTGGTATTGGACAAGGAAGAGCGCAGCGCTAAAGTAACGTTCAAAACTACTGCCGCCGCGGAAGCTTTCAAGAGAAAATTCAACAATAAGATGGTAGCAGCCAGCAGACTTGCCGTCGCTTTACGTTGAGACGTACCGTCGATAAAATAACACACGATTTAACAGTATACAGGGTGTAAGGGAAATAATCACTAAAACGAAAATGGGTGAATAGTGTTCGATTGATTTCTTGAAAAAAACATAGTTAAAAAGTGTAACAACTGGCGACCTTATCGCTAAAAGCGATACTAGTGCTACTAATGCTGGTTATTAAAAAAAACACAATATAAAACAAAACAAACGTTCTGGTTTTTTTTTATTTATGTGAAACATCTTTTGGCGCGCTTTGGCATTAAAACTGACTCGTATGCCGTGACAGCAAACGGCGTGACGCTCTTATGCAGTCATGACCCCTTTACGCCAGTTCTGTCGATTCCTATGTGAGCTGTGACGGTACATTTTGTTTTTTTTTTTTGCAGTTTTTCTTAATTATATTTGGCAGCTCGCTTTGGGCATTCTGTCATTGTCAGATAGTCCATACTTTCAAGTGTCTCAAGTTATAATAATGTAAAATTTACTTATAATCAAAATCAATAACTTTAGTCACGGTTAAGTCCCTGACATAGTACTCTAGTGATACTACCAGTGCTTCTCACCCATGTTGACGTTGCTATCGTTTTTACTGACGAATGGAAATTTTTGACTTATTGCGAGCGGAAATTTTTTATTTTTGTCGTAAAATAACGATGCAATAAAATCAGTAATCACTTTTTTCGTCTTCGGAAGAACCTTACACCCTGTACATACAGAGTTATTGGTAACGGACATCCAAAGATAAACATTTTCTCGATCATTTGTAAAATTCGCGAGAAGAAAACATTTTAAAGTTTAAAAGAACATTTACTATGGCTGATGTCTTCTTTCTCGGAAAATTTGAAGAAAAAAAATAACGTTTTTTTTTTATTTGAAAATTGTACTGTTGATCTTAGGATGACAGCAAGTTATTGATTATAATAATGTTAAAACACTAGAATGTAAAATATACCTGTGTATTTTACTACCTATTTACAAGTCAACTTGACTTGGTTTAACACTATTTGTTCTATTCTAACAATAAGACAATATTTAAGTTTCTTTCGATTAAATAGATGCTTTAACATTAAAAATATTGAATATTTTGCTCGATGGCATGGTGTTCGTTTATATGGGGTTACGCGGAACGGTAAAACTAAGTTGAAAGTAGTTCATTTTACTCATAATTGTGTTATGAACAACTATAGAGAAAATTGCGAAAAAATCAGTTGTCGAGAATCAATAATTTTCTTTCTTCTATGAAATAGCTGATTTTTTTATCACGATTTAAGCATCCGAAGTCCTCATTTCGGCTTAATTCTTCCGCGTAACCCTGTATTTGACGCCATATTATACAGTGTCTTAAAAAAGGCATACCTACGCGAATCTTAACCCAAGATCACAAAATGTCACTAAGCTTGATTTCTAAAAGAAAAACAAGGATATTGGACCTTATACTTTGTGTAGATAGGGGTCGATTTGTTTGTCGCCCTCTGTTTAATTTATAATGCTAATAATACTTGTTATATTATATTTGCTCACAAACATGATTTATTTCCCTATCTGGCTACATTAACATTGTCGAGATACATTACTACCTATATTTTACACGACTTAAAAAAAGGAGGAGGTTCTATGTTCGCTAGTATTTTTGTGTATAGTGCGATAAACTCCGAACGAAGACTCCCTTAATAGATGTCTATTAAGGAGTCGTTATAACCACAGAAAATGACGCGCAAATTAAATGGTTTTAACTTCTCTATAAATATTTAGGTTGATAGCGCACTGGGTTGCAAAGAATTCTCAACAAAATTTTTTTTTTTTTTAATGATTGACAGTCTGGGTGTTTGACCACAGCTCCTCTGATGTTAAGTGAGGTGTGGTCGAAGATGGTATATCACACCTAGTCTGGAATGGAACTGGCTCTCAAGTGAGGCTGCCGGAACACACCGTTAGATGCTTGGCGGCAGATTTTCAACTTGAGGGTGGTAGCTAGCCAGCCGAGTACCAGAAAGTACCCTACCACCATGCAAATCTTGATCCTTGCCTGTTTTTGCTGTACCAATCTAAAACCCTATAAACTTTACATTAGTTTTAATCAAAAAGATGTTATGTGTATGCATATAATTATTTAGTTATTAGTGTGTTTAGTTCGCTGTACAAAATTGTTAAAAATAAAATTGTAAGTACATACATAATCTTGAAAATATCAGACCGACGGACGTCTCTTTAATCTCACAAAAACCACGTGTAATAAACATGGTTATTAGTTTAGGGTATGATAAGACGAAAGGGAGTACTGTACACATAATTATATACAACTTTTACCTCTGAGCACAGCTCCAAAATCAGCTGCTTCATACTTTTGGTTTTTCACGATTTCCGAGTTATGCTAATGGTAAAACGGTGTTCTTTCAACAAATACAATTACAAATACTTTATTGATAACACCAATGTTACAAGTCACTTCAAAATTTTAAAGATGTCATTTTAAAGATGTCATGGGGTTTAAACTTAGTACACACTAACCTTATTTAGATAGGTAAACGTTTAGTTCCTTACTAAAATTGTTTGCGCAATTTCAAAGATACATTATAAGTTACCCTTAAGACGATAAAAACGTATGTGGAAATAAATCATTATTTCATTTCAGTGTTGAATCTTCTGTATTTCTAATTTATTTAGTTTAGAAATTAAAAAGTCATGAATATGATGATTGTACACAGGGTTTCATTGTTCACTTTAAACCAAAATGCATGTTTAATTTAGAATATACATATGTACTAAACTTTGAATACCTAACCTCGCCGTACACAAAACATTACTCTACATGTCAATAAGAAATATGTATTTTGTGTATATTTTTATTGACATCGACATTGTATGGTAGTTTATCGACCGATAATTTAAAATACATATTCGACAATGATTTGTATTGCCGACTATGTATGTCAAACATGTAGCGTTTGGAATCGATAGAACTGGGTTTTTTTTTTAAATAATACAGTATTTTTTCTCGAGGTAGAACTTTAGAATTTTTATGTCATTTTGCCAGTGTAAATAATAAATGAAAAGATTCCGCTGTATATCATTCATTAAATGATTTCTGGTTGAATTAAAATTTATTTACGTTTTCTGTGGATTGTGAGCAAGCGAGAAAGGGGTTTAGTTTACTGCGTAACGTAAACGAGTCAGTTTTCATTAATTGTGTATAATAAATGACATGTATTGAACTGGCTAATGTCAAATATCGTAATAAAAGATTATTGATTAGCGCCATTTTGGTGCTGTTAGTAACGCTCAGCAGCGGTGTGCATCTGCGGAACTAAAATATGTCACGTTATGTAGCGATAGTTCCAGAGACGCACGTAAGAGGCGCTTCATATTGGCACAAGCCATTTAATGACAGCAAGTCTAGCAAACTAGTGCTTGTGTTACATCACTAATGTTAGTGATGTAACCTCAATAGCAGAGTTACTAAATATTGTTTTTTTAAAGGTTTTAAGAAAGATTGAGTGGTCATTAGACCATTCTTTGGATAGACACGTAATCAATTATTATTTGGGGAAGTTATAAACTTGATATGGCTTTACCATTTCTCGGTTAAATTTTAATAGTTAGGATATGATTGAAAGGCCATTGTGTTGTTTTAATTAGATGATTACCAGTTTGAACTAAGGTGATTTGTGCTATGGTTACATTATATATTTATTTTATTCGTATCAAATCATTTTTGTAAGTCCTTTATATTTAACCATTGCTTGTGTGTCAGATGTTACCGTTCCAGGGCAAGCTTGAAATTTTTTGGGATGTCAATTTTATCTTTTTTAAGAAAAACTTTTTTTTTAAATTAACAAATAGGCATATTAAACCTGATGTTATGTAAAAGCGCTTTGTAAACACACAAATTCTGAAAAAAGTCGCGAGTCTCAAACTGTTTCGTAAACTAAATAAATTAAAAAAAATAATTAAATACATTTATTAAAAGACAGATTTTTTAAAATGATTTGTTAGGTTATCAACAATAATGACACGTGATTTATTTTTACTATAAAAAATGTTGTCAGTGACACAATAGGTACAGTAACTGAGACGGCATGTTAAGTGATGGTGTGGTCGAAGATGATAAAGCACACCTAACTTGGAATAGAACTGGCTCTCAAGTGAGGTCATTCATTGGTATTGGCGTACGAATGCCGGGTCCATTGCGTTTCAGGGACAAGAACCTGTTCATTGTGTACTAGCGACTCAGGTGTAGGTGGAAAGGGGTCCTTTGCAAGCGTATTTTACCCTAGGAACCCTTTAAAAGAGTTGACGTTCCCTGCCCAAATTTTATACTAGATAGATACTCTTTATTGTGCACACCAAAATAGAAAACAAAAGAATCTTGCCATATGTGGCGGCCTTATCGCTAGGAGCAATCTCTTCCAGGCAACCAAGAATGGAAAACACGATAGGTACATCTATTTTTGTTTGTATACCCGGACTTTGATACGAATAACATAAATATGTTTTTATTGTAATTCAACTAATTTAAGGTTTATTTTTTTGCATTTATACAAATTACGAAAAGCGTAAAGGCACGAACGATGATATAGTTATATATAGACACTTGCCTAATGGAGCATTTTATGTTTATGTTATATTGAAATAAGTCTTTTATATATTAAGTTGGAATAGATATTACTTAGCTTAGTTTGTTTTTGAATGTTCATTATGTATCCAGTGTTTGAAGAATTTCCATAAAAAATATGTTTACTTGGAGACTCTGATTCTTATTTGAAACTTTTGTAGTTATACAAATTCATAGGAAACTACATACTAAAGGTACTGCTACTTATTGCGATGTACCGCCGAGAGAACATTTACTATGCCGCATTACATGGAGTAACTAGAAATTTTCTTTAGGATTTAAATGTACGCAAAAAAACACCTCTGTATTAATTATTTATTCTTTACATTGTGTAAAAAAGTTGCTATATTTTACCTATTAAGTACACGTTTATAAAAGTGTATTTGTAGGATATGTCGAGTTATCAATTGCATAATTTTTTTTTTGTAACAAACTTTGCAAATGTAATTAAAAATGCGAACGTGTCAACGTAGAAATTAATTTGTAAGAAACTAGCGGACGCCTCGCCGTTTCACCCGCGTAGTTCCCGTTCCCGTGGGAATACAGGGATAAAAAGTGGCCTATGTCATCCGGGGATAGCGTAGCTTCCCAACGCTGAATTTTTGAAATCGATCCAGTAGTTTCCGAGTCTATTCAATACAAACAAATCGTTCCTCTTTATAATAGTATAGATATCAGACCTAGTTCCTAGGTGACTCCGCTAATCCGTCTAAAAGTTTCTTCACTACATAGTATAAAACAAAGTCGCTATTTTTGTCCGTCTGTTTGTCTGTATGCTTAAATCTTTAAAATTACGCAACGGATTTTGATGCGGTTTTTTGTAATAGGTAGAGTGATTCAAGAGGAAGGTTTTTATGTATAATAACATCTATTAAATAATGGAGAAATACTGTTATTTTCAGGGTTTCTAATGTGGTGTCGTAAATTCTAACATTTCTTGCAGCTTACATTGCGTACGCAGGCTTAACCTTACAGGATTTGTAAAAATAATGTACTAAGTATTGTACACCTTGAAAAGGTCTACAGAAAAGTCCGCGATGGTATATGTCTATCTCTTATCGATATCCCACAAAACCATTTTTTGTCATTTACTTTTTACGGCAAATAATAGCTAATTTTCGAAGCGATTTTAAGCACTACAGCATTATTCCTTATTTAATTAAATATTAAGATTAAGATTGTTGATTTAACATAGATTTATATGGCCTTTTACAGCACATAATTTCTTTGAATATTTTCGAAGATATTACAGATTTAAAAATACATTGCGTAGCGTTTGCGGCGGTACCTATCGGCCGGCAGCCGCCGACCGCAGCGCGACGCGACGCGTTCCTATAAATAGCGCGTCGGAGGCCGCACTTCTCGCTGTAATAATTTGAATTTGGAAGCGATTGGACGTGGTTTTCGGAGCTCTCTAGCAAGGATAATAACATGACTATGTAAATATTGACTATCAAAAAGTGATGTGGTGCATCCTATTTTGATAAATAAACATATTGATTTTTTTCGAATTTTGCACCCGTGCGAAGCCGGGGCGGGTCGCTAGTAAAAAATAAATGCTGAAAGATATCTCGCTGATATTAACAGAGAAGCGTGAAAGGTTGCTTTAAGATGGATAAAACTGTTTATTGTGCTAACCATAAACAGAAAAAAGGACAGAGAACAAAACAACCTGAAGCAACGTTTACAAGTGTCGAATGTTGAATTACTGGAACTCGTATTTCATAGAAACGGTAATGCTTAAAACCCAGTTGTTGAAACTCGGTACTTGAAGCAGTGACTGGAAAAGTGTGGCATATGTACCTACTACGAATTAATCGTACGGACGTCGCAATATAGTGCAGTATAACATACTCGTAACTTAGTAATCCCTTACTTATAAACGTTACTTAAAGTTAACCAATGCTTAAAATGTACTGTCAAAGTCACGCCCACGTGAATGAGACCGTCTAGGCTAGAGTATAGATTAACTTAAAGCATTGTTTTATAAGTAAAGCCCATGTCGTACGTTAGGATAGGTTCGAAAATGTTTTCAGGTTTGGTTATCTTATACTTGAAGGTAGTTTTTGCGTTTAGCTATTATTATTAGGGTATTAAAAGATGGCTCTTTTGTTAAAAATGCTAATAAAATTAGATGTAAAACTGAACAGTTGATTTATTTTAACCTTTTTAATGTTATGTGATATTTGTACAGATCTCAGGAATAAAATGCAACGCGTTTTGAAAAAAAAACTATTTTGTGTTTTAATTGCGTTTTCATTGTATGATCCCTCTGTAAATGTGTATTTTTATTTAGTTTTAAGAACACGACCTAACTCTTAAATGAAGCGTATACTGTACCTAAACTACAAGTAATCATGGTTTTGTAAGACAGGACAATATGTTTTTTTTTTGTTATGATGTTTACAATTCTGGTGATTTTTTTTTCGATCAAAACTCAAAAGACTGATTTTCTACGGAAATAAAACAACATATTTTTTTCTCAAATACTCTAGTTTTATTTATAGAAAAATCTCCTTAATCTATATTTCTTTACTTATTAACTAGTCATTAGGAGGACACTTACAGTAAAAATAACACACTGGTTGTACAACTAGTGATATATAAAAGAGTTGAAATATAAAATTTACCAATAAAAGGTTCGATTGAGCAATATTCAACGATCAGTTTTTTTCCCACAGCTGATATGACGGTGTGGTCGAAGATGGTAAACACCTAGCCTGGAATAGAACTGGCTCTAGTGCAGTTGTCGAAACAACGTTAGGTGCTTGGTGACAGATTATTTATCAACTTGAGGGTAGCTAGGCATTCTAGTACTAGAAAGTACCTTACTACCACGCTATACTCGTAATTTTATTGCTTAAACTTTAAGCTCATTGGTGAACCTACGCCCTTCAGTGTGAGAACTGACCACGCTAACCACTACTATCATCGCTACAAAAATATATCGCTTAATAACAAAATAAGTAAATTCGACGTTTTACAATTTGGGAGTCATACGATTTCTAATATATATCTACCTACTTATTACCATAAACGATTTCGAATGAAACCTACCCCAGAGTGGCACAAATAAAACTGAAACTAGGAATTCCTTAAAGTGCTGCGGTTTGTGCCGACGAATGCGGCAGCAAATACTGGGAGCCTAAACAACCGGTAGGGCAACATTTTGACTGTGTCAGTATGGGGCAGGCTTTAAGTATATATATCTCTTATAACTTTTATTAACTAAACGAAATAATGGTTGCTTTTCAAATACTCATAACACAACTTTGAGCAATCGTTCTACGATACACGCCTTAGCACAGAATGCTCACTTCTGATTTTCACAAAAAAAAACATATTTTATTTCTATATGTATAGTGAATACAATACCTACTATACATACTACGGAACACAGTAATGTTTACACACTACTGCTTGTCGGCAAAATATCTGGTAGGTACTGCGGTGGTAGACTAGACCTGCTAAGGAGATCTACCACCGAGTAGCTTCGAAGAGAAAATTATGTGCTTAAGCACAACATTAATTCTAATCTAATAAATAAATAATTGGTATTAGACACTAAACAATATTGTCATTTACATAAAAAAGTACCTAGTTATTAGGTACACCTTGACTTTATAAAGTTACACAACTTAGTTTATTTCAACCGTCGCGATCCAAGCGCGTTACAAGTACACAACTTTACAGAAACTGTTTTCTAGCGATGGGCCCCGTTATATATAACCATATACCAGAAAGTTTCAAGGAACAAGACATGCATCACTTTAAAAGAAAATTGAAAAGGTTTTTGACTACAAAATGTTATTATAAGATTGACGACTTTCTGAAGGAAACATTTAAATAATTTTATTTGACATTAATAATATTGACATCTATTCTAATTATTATTTATTAATACTATTATTACTTTGACATTGATTAAATTTATTATTATTTTTTTGACATTAAATTACATAAATTGAATTATTAAAAAAAAAAAGCTATGACAACATTTGTACGTAATATAAGATCAGTACTATGCAACCACTCATGTTTATGCAAATAAATATTTCTTTATCTTTATCTTTATCAATCGTAACGTATGTTATCATACAAAGCACAAAAACAAATCATGTATGTAAACAATAATCTAGAAATTACATTAAGATAATCCACGATCACAAAATGATTCTTATTGAGCGAGTCGTACGACCGAACCACACCCGACCATCAGAAACATGCAACAAGGACAATTATATATCGATTTCATCGTTTGTCAAAATGTTTGTCTAGTCAAAAAAAAAGTAAATATA
Source organism: Biston betularia (assembly GCA_905404145.2). Taxonomy (NCBI): domain Eukaryota; kingdom Metazoa; phylum Arthropoda; class Insecta; order Lepidoptera; family Geometridae; genus Biston; species Biston betularia. The sequence continues at coordinate 9,217,539 of FR989887.1, read as the reverse complement.
TAAGTAATGAAACGAACGAGACACTCTTCTGATGGTAAGCGATACAGGCTGTCCATAACACAGCGATACACAGAATTTTGAGTAACAAAACAAAGTCCAGCAGGCGTACCATGAGGTGTTAGAGCAGTTCAGTATAGGCCCTAAACTGAACCGTTTGGCAAATTCGTACCATGAGGTCCATATAGCAGGACAGTTTAGGTCGCCGCCATCTTTGTCCGCCGAAACCTAAACATCATCGCAAACTTGTCAGAAAACGGCATTTCGTTCATTCAATTCGTACCATGAGGTGTTATTTGACGTTAGTTGCACCTAAACTGTACCGCCGAGTTGTCAAAATAACGATTCAATAAAAAGTTAATAAATACCGATTATTTGGTATACTTTTATTTAATTTGTGAATTTTCTTGATATTATATCTTTAATAGCCATGCCCATGGGAGTTTAAACGTGATGCTGCTTCCTCCCAAAAGCGGCGGGTGCGCTGCCTCAACTGTAGGCGCTTATTGAACCCTAAAGCAATTACTTGATTTCTATGGAGTAATTCCCACAGCTGCTCTAACTGAGCGTAATTTACCCTTCATAAGCGTTCTGAGGGCTGTCTGTAAGAACAAGTTTGATTTACAATAACAACAAACTATTCGAAAAAAAAAAACGCATGAAATACATAGGTACATAAGTAATATAAATATACTAACGACATTATTATTGACAATGCCAATAATATAAATTTGTAACCACAAAACAGTTTTGTTTGGTTTATTTCGACCTTTGAGTTATATTATATTATTAGAAATCTAAATTTTTGAGTTTTGGCGGGAACGCGGAAAGAGTCGTGTCGCCCCGTTGTATTTTTTTTTTCAAAACTTGTGTTTTGACGAGTGTTTATGCATAAAAATGGTGGTGTTTTATTCATAAAGTGCTGAATCACAAGCGCGAGTGTGGGAAAATGATATAATGTGGTGAAACATGACTTTTCGTGTTGCTTCCAAAACTCCATCGAAGCTTTATAGTAAAGTCACCACTACTTTACTAAAGCATGACTGGACTTGACTGACGCGGACTATACTTGACCAAGACTGGACTTTGACTATAACTTTAGCTACGAGGACACTTATTTAAACTTGAAAATATATAAATATTTGACACTGGCAAATGCTAAAACGCAACGCCAAAACCAAAGAAAAAAAATCTGAACAACCTTTTTGCTGTCATTCGCAGATGAATAATGAAAAAAAAGTATTTATTAGGTGCGTTCCGAAACAAAGAGTCGTAATTGTTTCTCTGTTTAGAATAATGTTTTTTTTTGGAATTTAAGTATATGATAGATTTATTTTTGCGAAGGGTAATCGTAAAAATAAAACATGTTAATAATTATGTTGTAGTGCAATATAGTATTAAGTAATATTTCACCTTAAAATATCATATCATTATAAAACATTAAGAAAACCGATACTTCCCGACAATCACAATTTCGGAACAGATTTTTCACACGAGATACAATTATACTTTTGTATAGCGTTGTCCTTTTCTTCGGTAGCGGGACAGTATTGGAGCCAGAGACAAGTATCGTTCGTTCTTTGAAGAGCTAGCGATGCAGTTGCGATCCAATTTTAACATGCTCATGGTATGAAATAAAGCGGGACAGTTTAGGTACCTAAACTGAACTGCCCCGCAATTGGATGGAAACGTAAAACCTCATGGTACGCCTGTAGGGCATCACTGCTTTGGCGCTCATTACTTTGAGACTTTCGATGATTAGTCTCAACAGCCCAGTAATATCGACTTGGCAGCACAAAATCTGGTCCTGCGGTGTTCCTTCCTATCTCATGTTTGGATTAATGTTGAATGTTAGCTTTCGATTCAAATATAAAATATCGGTTTTAAATTCGCACGTTTTCAACTAAAAATGTGTACCTACATTATTTTTTTGGAAATGGAAATTTAAAGTCGGCGGTGATTAAACCAAATAGCGTTTTGGAACAAAAAAAAAACATTTTCTTTCAAATCAACCCGCCAATCCGATCTAACAAAACCATTCCCGATCGAGCTCAAAATATGTAGTTATGTCTAAAGCTGAGGAAGGAAGCGATGTTGTAGTACTTGGGAGCCGCGCTCAGCAGCCGCTGGTAGAAAGGAGTGAACAGCTCGGGGTCGTAGATCTTGTGCGCGTGGTGCGACACCTGCAGCACAGCGCCCGACTGCATCGACAGCGGCACCTAAAAAAGTACACCAGTTACTATAAACCGGCGAACCTATGTACTGAGAACATCATTTCAGTGGATATAGCAGCCGCGTTTTTTTAATGTAAACGACGAAGAGATTTTTTATATTTTTTTAAAATAAATATTGGAGGACATTTAACACAGCGCCATCTAGACCCAAACTAAGGAAAGCTTGTACTATGGGAACCAGACAGAATACTTAAATACTCATTTTTTGCTCGTAAATACATACAGAACAAACATCGATGTAAGTCACACAAATGTTAGTTCTGAGTAGGAATCGAACCCACGCCCTTCAGCTCTCGAAGCAGACATACTACCAATGAACCAACGAGGCTGTCAATTTTAATGGCTGATAGGCTTGGTCTTCGACCACAGCTCACTTGATGTTAAGTGACGGCGTGGTCGAAGATAGTAATCACACCAAGCCTAGAATGAAACTGGCTTCATTTTTTCGGGTTAAAAAGTAGCATAATTATGTTTAATCCAGGGTGCCAGTTACCTCTATACCTAACAAATTCTTTAACATTTCATCGAGTCGTTTGAGCGTAAAGAATTAACAAACAGACAAACACACTCAAAAATTTTCGCCTTTAAATAAATAAATAATTTTTTTTTTTTATAGCTGACAGGCTAGGTGTTTGACCACAGCTCACCTGATGTTAAGTGACGGTGTGGTCGAAGATGGTAAAGCACACCTAGCCTGGAATGCAACTGGCTCTCAAGTGAGGCTGCCGGAACACACCGTTAGATGCTTGGCGGCAGATTTTCAACTTGAGGGTGGTAGCTAGCCAGCCGAGTACTAAAGTACCCTACCACCATGCTTTGGTTTCCTCACGATGTTTTCCTTCACCGGCAGCTCAAGCTCATTGTTGGGGTTTGAACCCACGCCCTTCGGCATGCGAACCGACCGCGCTAACCACTGAGCTATCATCGCTGCATCGCTGTTTTGTTATTGGCAAGTGGGTTTAGCCTTTTTTTGCTTTACGTACCTACAAGGACTCAGCGGAAGACCAGCGCTGGGCATTATCACTCGGTATAAGCATCATTATGTTGAGGTGAGGCCTTATTTTCTAACTGACCCTGGTTTGTCTCAGTTTGTTTTTTACCTTTTGTGTGTTACAGAATAAAAACATTTTCTTCTTTAATTTTTTTAAATCTCTCTTTACTATTAAAAAGAGGAAAGATTTGATTGTTTGTTTGTATTGAAAAGGCCGAAACTACTGGACCGATTTCAAAAATTCTTTTACCGTTGGGAAGCTACGCTAGCCCCGGGTGACATAGGCTACTTTTTATCCCTGTATTCCCACGGGAACGGGAACTACGCGGGTGAAATCGCGAGGCGTCCGCTAGTTTGAAATATACTTGTAACAATATATGATAAGCAAATGGGCTTATTATTATTTATAATAGGTATAAATAAACAGACAACCAATCCGACTCTTCTGGGTGTATAAAAAAAGTAGCTTCCCGCCGTCTGTACGCTCAGATCTTTTAAACTACGCAACGGATTTTAATCCGGTTTCCATCAATAGACAGAGCGATTCAAGAGGAAAGTTTATATGTATAATTCATGCATATGCAACACGTTAGTATCTACATTGCACCCGTGCGAAGCTGGGACGGGTCGCTAGTCGTATTATACGATATACAATTTTGAAATAAATTTGTATTGTGTCATGATACGAAATTACACTTAGTATGTAATATTGAATATTGTTTTTTGTATTGTTGGTAATATTGTTTTGGTAGTTTTTTCTTTGTTTTGTATGTAGTTAATTATGTTGAAATATGTTTTATGTCTCAAATAAAGTGTTGTCTAGTGTCTATTGAAAAGGACTCACAATGAACGTCGCCGAGAACGGGTAGGGTTGTACCAGTGTCTCGTTGTAAGTGGCTCGCGAGTGCACTATCGCGTACACTGGCCGGTCGAGCTTGCGGAAGGACTCGCGCACGGGCGACTGGAACGACCAACTGGTCAGGTTCACGTTCGAATACGGCCAGATTGTGATCGTATTGTGGGCGGTACCTGTTTAAGAAAACGATTCTGGTAATTGTAAGACACAGAAAGTATGGAACGGAACTGACTTGTAAACCTAATCTTCGATCGGTCTTTTTTTTAACGCTAGGCTAGGTGTTTGACCACAGCTCAACTGATGATAAGTTTTTTTGATCTGTATCGCATTCCAAAACTATGCATGTCTAGGTGCATTACAATTACATTTTTTAAAAGTCGTTAGATTATAATTAGAATTTTAGAAATTATAATTAATTGGTCAATTGTTCAGTCAAAAAATATAAAAAATGTCATAACTAAATCGTATTAAAATCTAAGATAGCTCTGACGCTCATTACTTTGAGGCTTCCGATGGTTAGTGTCGGCAGCCAAGATTTCGCTAGAGAAATACGTACCGGTCATGACGAAGTTATACGTGCAGAGTTCGCCGACGCAGGCGCGGGTCACGTCGAGCGCGGCCGGCGGGTCGAAGGGCGCGGGCCCCTCCGTCGACAACACCAGCGCCTCATCGCTGCCAAGGCAAACAATTATAACGGGGTTTTAGGCAGAAACGCGGAAAGAGTCGTAGTCGCGACATGACTCTTTCCGCGTTCCCGCCAAAACTCTCGACAGTTAGTTTCAGTTTCAGTGACACTCACTCATTTTTTTAAAAATTAATTTGCCCCATCGGGCTGGCTAAAGCTGTAAAGCCATACTGCCCTGTCTTAAGTAGTATTTCTGCTGTCTCTTAGCTATAGTTATGGTCAAAGTCCAGTCTTAGTCAAGTCCAGTCCGTGTCAGTCAAATCCAGTCATGCTTTAGTAAAGTAGTGGCGACTTTACTATAAAGCTTCGATGGAGTTTTGGAAGCAACACGAAAACTCATGTTTCACCACATTATATCATTTTCCCACACTCGCACTTGTGATTCGGCACTTTATGAATAAAACACCACCATTTTTATGCATAAACACGCGAGAAAACACTAGTTTTGGGAAAAAATACAACGCGGCGACACGACTGCGACGAGGATACTGTGACATACTGCATTCCTCGCCGGCCGGTTATCTATTGTTGCGTTTGTTGTCATTTAACGGCAGTAGCACCGGGGACGAGACGGCTAACGGTGCGATGTATGGCTCGGTCAGTTGTTATGTGTTAATGTGATATTATTGGCCATCGTAAATGCTAAACTAATGTTAAACAACTTATCTAACTAATACTATTAGTTAGATAATTATGTGTGTTAATATGATTAAGTGCAACATTTATAATTTAACAATTATAAATGATGTACTTATTTGTTAATGTCAAAGCATGAAAATATTTACTTCCTACTTAATTCTCAAATAAGCGAATTTAATTGTAATTCTTTTGAGAAATAAATGTCTTTAAACTGAGAACAAACATCGAAGTTACTGTTAGTCACACAAATGTTAGTCCTGAGTGGGAATCGAACCCACGCCCTCCAGCTCTCGAAGCAGACATACTACCAATGAACCAACAGGGCTGTCATGTCAAATGTTTTCTTTATTTCTCTTTGTAGATTATGTATGTTGAAATTAAAACTCAAAAAACAAATATCATAAATTAGTGTTACTATAAACCCATTCTAAGTACGAATTAATTATGTTTTACTACTTTGCCAGTCATTAAAGCGTGTTATTATTAGTTAATCGTTTATGTTGCGCAAATTCCGTTTAAATAAATCAAAAATATGTAAAATTTATACCAGTTTCAATAAAAATATACTATACCCTGGCATTTTAATTCGTCTCAATCTCAAATTAGTGAGTTAGTAAAGAGCCCCCACTTACAGATATCTCCCGTACCCGGTCCTATACAGAGGCAAGTCGCAATACACCCTGTCCTCGCAGTGGGGGCTGGGGGCGCCCTGCAGGGACATCCCCCCAGCGGCCAGGTCGGGAACCACGCTGCGAATTGTGTTCACGTCCTGCTTGTTGACGACCACCCCGGTCGTGGTCTCGACCGGGACCTTGTTCTGGTCGTATGTCACTATTTCTGAATGCTGGAGAATAAAACAATATTTTTGTTTATAATAGATAGGCTTGCGTTTGACCGCCATCCCGCGAACACGTTCATCATCACCATTCACTACCGCCGCAGTATCAGACATTCTACCGCCAAGCAGTTGTGTGTAAACCGTGTTCCGGTTTGAAGGGTACCTAATGCAGCTAGCGAAATTACTGGGCTGTTGAGACTAACCATACAGTCTCAAAGTAATGAGCGCCTAATCAGCTCTGTACTTTGTTTTGTTACTCAAAGTTCTGTGTATCGCTGCAATGGTCACAGACAAGCGTTATTTCTTACCATCAGGAGAGCGTCTAGTTCGTCTTATTACAATTACGTTTTTTTTTTAAATAGATAGGCTTGCGTTTGACCGCCATCCCGCGAACACGTTCATCATCACCATTCACTACCGCCGCAGTATCAGACATTCTACCGCCAAGCAGTTGTGTGTAAACCGTGTTCCGGTTTGAAGGGTACCTAATGCAGCTAGCGAAATTACTGGGCTGTTGAGACTAACCATACAGTCTCAAAGTAATGAGCGCCTAATCAGCTCTGTACTTTGTTTTGTTACTCAAAGTTCTGTGTATCGCTGCAATGGTCACAGACAAGCGTTATTTCTTACCATCAGGAGAGCGTCTAGTTCGTCTTATTACAATTACGTTTTTTTTTTAAATAGATAGGCTTGCGTTTGACCGCCATCGCGCCTGATGTTAAGCGAAGATGCGGTCTACGATGGAGCACTCTCGCCTAGAAGAAACCGATTTACTCGCGACTTGAAGGCACCCAGACTATATTCATCGGGGAACACCCACTCGAGCAGCAGATTCCAATGTCTAGCGGTACGTATGAAGAAGGTGGAATCAAACCGTTTAGTATTTATCGCACGTTGAAAATCTGCCGCCAAGCATCTAACGGTGTGTTCCGGCAGCCTCACTTGAGAGCCAGTTCCATTCCAGGCTAGGTGTGCTTTACCATCTTCGACCACACCTTCACTTAACATCAGGTGAGCTGTGGTCAAACAACTAGCCTGTCAACCATTAAAAAAAAAGAAAAAAAAAAGTCGATTTTTTTATGGGTGGTGTTTGGACATAGCTACTTCAGGAACAAAGACAACGGTAAAGTTATGGATGTCGCTATATTTCAAGGTCCAAATTAACCAAATTAGTAATTTAAAAAAAATTTCGGATTAAATTTAAGAAATTTTGGCAGCCTAGTTGGGAGACCGTCTCGCTTCCAATCTGGGAGGCATGGGTTGGAATCCCATTCCCTACTGCCGCTGATAATTATCAGCGGCACAGCTCATCTGATGTTAAGTGAAGGTGTGTAATCGAAGATGGTAAAGCACACCTAGCCTGGAATGGAACTTTTTTTCTTTTTTATACATAATAGGTTCGCGTTTGACCACACCCTGCCTGATATTAAGCAGGATGCAGTCCAAGATGAAGCACGCTTACCAAGAAAACAAACCTGTTTACTCTAGATTGGAACTGGCTCTCAGGTGAGGCTACCGGAACACACCGCTGATAATCATCAGTGGCAATACGCTTATAACTCAGAAAATAGAGGTATATGCCATGGGATTCGCACCCATGCCCCCTAGATTGACTAGATCGACAGCCCCGTTGGCTCATTGGTAGTGTATCTGCCTTGAGAGCTGTAGGGCGTGGGTTCGATTCCCACTCAGGGCAAACATTTTGTGAATAAACAAATGTTTTTTTTTTTTTTTTATGGTTGACAGGCTAGTTGTTTGACCACAGCTCACCTGATGTTAAGTGAAGGTGTGGTCGAAGATGGTAAAGCACACCTAGCCTGGAATGGAACTGGCTCTCAAGTGAGGCTGCCGGAACACACCGTTAGATGCTTGGCGGCGGTTTGTTCTGTGTCTGGGTGTTCTGTATGTATTATAAGTATGTATTTACAAAAAAAAAGTATTTATATATTCTATCAGTTATCTGACTTCCATCACACAAGCTCTGCTTAGTTTGGCGCCAGATGGCGCTGTGTGTATAGTCCTACGATATTTATTTATTTATCTAGATTGGAAACTGACACACAATTAAGTTATTATATCTTAGTAAAATATCATTTAAGTGGGGTTTGCATACTTACAAACCAGTAATGCCTCATGGTGGACGGTCCGTCGTCCCTGTACGGCGCGAAAGGGATGAAGAAGAGGACGAAACTGACGGCGAAGGCGGCGCACAGCGGCACCCACACCCGGCGCCGCGAGAACAACAACTCCAGCCCGGACTGGACATACAACCTTACCTTACTCGCTATTTTGTATATAAACATTATTTATCAGCCTGCTAATCTATATATATATATATATATATTTTATTGTTGACAGGCTAGTTGTTTGACCTCAGCTCACCTGATGTTAAGTGAAGGTGTGGTCGAAGATGGTAAAGCACACCTAGCCTGGAATGGAACTGGCTCTCAAGTAAGGCTGCCGGAACACACCGTTAGATGCTTGGCGGCAGATTTTCAACTTGAGGGTGGTAGCTAGCCAGCCGAGTACTAGAAAGTACCCTACCACCATGCTGTGGTTTCCTCACGATGTTTTCCTTCACCGGCAGCTCAAACTCATTGTAGGGGGTGGGGTTTATTTATTTATTTATTTATTTATTTATTACATAACATACAAAACAGAATGCAATAACATTTACAACAATTCAAATACCTACACAATTTTGATCTGTATTGCATTCCAAGACTATGCATGTCTAGGAGCATTACAATTACATTTAAAAAAGTCGTTAGATGATAATTATAAATTAAATTAAATAAAGTAATAATAATTAATTAATTAGTCAATTGTTTAGTCAAAAAAAAAAAAAAATATATAGAATGTCATAACTAAATTGTATTAAAATCTAAGATAATTTTAATCTGTCTTTGAAATGAGTTGTGAAATGGTTTGAACAGACACCCTCTGGCGTGTTAACCGATCGCGCTAACCACTGATCTATCACTGCCACAGAAAATCCATCATAATTTACTAGAATTTATTCATATCGCGAAAAATCCTACTAATATTATAAAGCTGAAAGTTTGTATGTTTGGATGTTTGTTACTCAATTAAGCAAAAACGGCTGAACAAACTTTAATGAAATTTGGCACATACATAGTTTATCACCTGGATTAACATATAGGATAGGTAGCGATGACAGCTCAGTGGTTAGCGCGGTAGGTTGGCATGCCGAAGGGCGTGGGTTCAAACCCCAACAATGAGCTTGAGCTGCCGGTGAAGGAAAACATCGTGAGGAAACCATAGCATGGTGGTAGGGTACTTTCTAGTACTCGGCTGGCTAGCTACCACCCTCAAGTTGAAAATCTGCCGCCAAACATCTAACGGTGTGTTCCGGCAGCCTCACTTGAGAGCCAGTTCCATTCCAGGCTAGGTGTGCTTTACCATCTTCGACCACGCCTTCACTTAACATCAGGTGAGCTGTGGTCAAACACCTGGCCTGTCAACCATTAAAAAAAAATAAAATAGGATACTTTTATATCATAAAAATGGTAGGGTCCCGTGGGATAAACAAAAATGTTGAAAGGTGCTACTCTTACTCTCCCCCAGATGTCGTCAAGTTTGACAATGCATTGTAAAATAATTATTTTGTTACTGTCTCTTATTTGTCTCTGTTTGCTTGGTTTTGTTACAAAATAAAGATTAGTTTCTTTCTTTATTTGAAAATTCGTAATAATTTACTAGAATTTACACATATCACAAGACAGAGAACAAGACAGAGGACTCAAACGCTCGACGCTTTCAAAAGTAAAGTTAAGCTGCATCTATTAAAATAACCCTGTAATTCGCTGTCTTCTTCTTATATGTTTAATGTTTATGTATATTGTATAGTTTATGTAAATGTATATTTATACGTATTTATGTATGTCTATAAGTGTATATTACATAAGATATTTAAGTATTGTTATTTTATAATATAGTTAGGTATATATAATTATGTATATGCTTATGTATTATGTTTAAAATGTTTTTTATTTTATTTAATCTTTTTTCATTTATCTATTTTTTAACTTATCGACACACCCCGTCCTTAGTTTAGAATATTTTCCATGTTAAGGTTGCCTGGAAGAGATCGCTTTTAGCGATAAGGCCGCCAATTGTTACATTAGTGTTGTCTTTATTTTTTTTTTTTGTAATTTGGTGTATACAATAAAGAGTTATATTATTATTATTCCAGGTATCGCGAAATATACGTAACCCTATTTATTAATAAAAAAAATACAGGATTCCATACCACGGTGGTGGAACACAATATGGCCATCCCCACGTTGATGAACGCGACCGTGGTGTCGGGCGAGGCGCCGGCGGAGCGCCCCATGATGGGGAGCATCATGGCGTCCAGCCGGAGCGCGAGGGTCAACGTGAACATTGAAGACGGGAGAGAGAGCGCGACCTCCAGCCACAAGTGTTGCCATGCTGGAACAATACAAATTAACTTAACACATACGGCGGACAGAAAAAAAAGCCGGCCGGGAAGGGTTCCGTACCGTTATCTATTAAAAAATTCAAGTCTGTTGTATGGGAGTAGGGATTGAATACCGGGATCCCGGAATCCCGAAAACCGGGATACCGGACCGATTTTCTCCGGTATTACAATACCGGTATTAGTAAGACAATACCGAAATTTCGGTATTTGGGAAAAAAGGTTTTACCGACCAATATCATCTTTTCTGTTCTATTCAAATCTCGACAAATGATTGTCTTTCATGTATTGTTTTCTAAACTCGACAAAGTTAATCTCATTGCTTTGAAAATAACTTCACGCTTAATTAGGGATTTTCAAATGGTAGAAAAGATACACAATCTTTTCGAAATAACTCGTACGCGATTCAGGGTTGTTCCTTCAGTCTCGAAATTGATTTTAGAAATTTTAATCCCTTAATTGAGTATTAGGTTATTTTCAGAACAATGAGAGTAACTTTGTCGAGATCAATAAAACAATAAATCAATCGAGAAAAATAACTTGAAAAGACAATTTTTTTTAAGAATCGAATGAAACAAAATAGATGTCACGTGTAACTTTTTTTCCATGAATACCGAAATTACGGTATCGACTAATTGTTGATTTGTTAAATTTGACGAACGAAAATAGATAATTATAATAAATGAATGCAACAAAACCAAACAAACAAAAACAAAAAATTATAACAAATTGTTTTTTATTAACATTTATATTCGATGCGTGTTGTGCCATTTGTTATTGTTTGTTAATTTGAACAAATTTTAATTGTTATCATAATACCGGTATCCCGGTATTATTCAGGAACAATACCGAAATACCGGTATTGAAAAACACCTTCGGTATTGCAATCCCTATATGGGAGCCCCCTTAAAGATTTATTTTATTTTTAGTAAGTATTTGTTGTTATAGCGGCAATAGAAATACATCATCTGTGAAAATTTCAACTGTCTAGCTATCACCGCTCTTGAGATACAGCCTGGTGACAGGCGGACGGACGGACGGACAGCGAAGTCTCAGTAATAGGGTCCCGTTTTTCTCTTTGGGTACGGAACCCTAAAAATAGACGAGACTTAGTAATAAGGTCTCCTTGGATACGGACCTCTAAAAGAAGGTAACTACGCCCGATAGGAGATAAAGCGAGTAGGTGTTTTGGCGGGAACGCGGAAAGAGTCGTGTCGCTCCGTTGTATTTTTTTCCAAAACTAGTGTTTTGTCGAGTGTTTATGCATAAAAATGATGGTGTTTTATTCATAAAGTGCCGAATTACAAGCGCAAGTGTGGGAAAATGATATAATGTGGTGAAACATGAGTTTTCGTGTTGCTTCCAAAACTCCATCGAAGCTTTATAGTAAAGTCGCCACTACTTTACTAAAGCATGACTGGACTTGACTGACACGGACTGGACTTGCTCAGAATGCGACGCCAAAAACACCACCATTTTCTGCATAAACACTAAACAAAACACTAGTTTTGGAAAAAAATACAACGGAGCGACACGACTCTTTCCTCGTTCCCGGCAAAGCTACATGCAACTTACCTTGAAGCTGAACCAGCCTGAGTACGGTCAGCGACACAAGTGACATAGCCGACATGATGAACAGCGGTACAGTCAGCATGTAGCGCGTCGACACTAGGGCCGGCACACACATCAGTACAGTCAGCACCACCGCCACGAGCAGGCGGGTGGCCGCCTGCGCTTGCAGAGTGCGAATTGAACGGTTTAATCCGCTCTGTAGAGAAAAAAATTAAGATAAAGCATGCTGATGGCCGATGGGGCTGCAAAGTTCTGGAGTGGAGACCACGGACCGGCAAGCGCAGCGTAGGACGTCCACCCACAAGGTGGACAGACGACCTAATAAAGACCGCAGGAACGCGCTGGATGCGAGACGCTTCCAACCGGTCTTTATGGAAATCTTTTTTTTTTTATGGTTGACAGGCTAGGTGTTTGACCACAGCTCACCTGATGTCAAGTGAAGGTGTGGTCGAAGATGGTAAAGCACACCTAGTCTGGAATGCAACTGGCTCTCAAGTGAGGCTGCCGGAACACACCGTTAGATGCTTGGCGACAGATTTTCCAACTTGAGGGTGGTAGCTAGCCAGCCGAGTACTAAAGTACCCTACAACCATGCAAAAAAGTCAATGGGGGAGGCCTATGTCCAGCAGTGGACGTCCTACGGCTGAAATGATGATGATGATGATGATAATGCTTTAGTAGAGATTTGATGCTAGGTACAACATTGTAAAATTAATAAGGACCTGTACATATGTTGCAATAAAGTATTGAGTATCGGTATGATTGACGATTTTGTACCGATGACACAAATACAAAAACAAATCTTTTATTAATAACACCAAATTTACAGGTCATTTTTCCATTCGTGTTAAAAAAATATCAAAATCATAACATATGTCAATATAATGAAAATGTCAATGAAACAATATGTCACATATAAAATAATTATGTCACATATAATTAAATCTCAATAAAAACAAACATATCATAATTACTTACTAGTAATTCAATAATTAGTTTTAAATAATCGTCAAAGTCATAAAACAAGGTCTCTTGAAGCCAAGATCTTAGTTTGCATATGATACCTCAGTAGTTAGCGCGGTCGGTTCCCAAGTTCAGGGCGTGGGTTCAAACCCCAACAATGAGCTTGAGCTGCCGGTGAAGGAAAACATCGTGAGGAAACCGTAGCATGGTGGTAGAGTACTTTCTAGTACTAGGCTGGCTAGCTACCACACTCTGCCGTCAAGCATCTAGCGGTGTGTTCCAGCTGCCTCACTTGAGAGCCAGTTCCATCTTCGACCACACCGTCACTTAACATCAGGTATGCTGTGGTCAAACACCTAGCCTGTCGACAATAAAAATAAAACGCTCGCCTAAATGAAACCGACTCCCTCGCGACTTGAAGGCACCCAGATTGTATCTATCAGGGAACACCCACTCGGGAGCAAATTACATTGTTTAGCGGTTCGTACAATGAAGGTAGATTTGAAACGTTTTGTTCGAGTTTTTGGAATGTCGACCATGAAGCGGTGTCGCTTTTACCTTGTAAAAAAAAAGTCAAAAAATATTGAAGTATTCTATCAGCTAACTTCCATAGCACAAGCTTTGTTTAGTTTGGGGTCAGATGGCGCTGTGTGTAATGTCCTACGATATTTATTTACTTGTTAAAGTTACCTTCTTCACCCGCCACGCGTCGAACGCTTGCGACGCTGCCACCGCTCCGACCATGTACGGAACCCAGAACAACGGCACCACCAGCCAGGGCTCTGATAAATACCTGCGAATAATTCACTAGTTACTCGCCCCGCACTTTAACTGATCCTATCCGTCCTAAGGTTGCCTGGAAGAAGTCGCTTTTAGCGATAAGGTCGCCAATTGTTACACCTATTACTTAAGCTTAGCGATGATAGCTTAGTGGTTAGCGCGGTTGGTTCGCATGCCGAAGGGCGTGAGTTCAAACCCCAACAATGAGCTGGTCTGCTGGTGAAGGAAAATCGTGAGGAAACCATAGCATGGTGGTAGGGTACTTTCTAGTACTCGGCTGGCTAGCTACCACCCTCAAGTTGAAAATCTGCCGCCAAGCATCTACCGGTGTGTTCCGGCAGCCTCACTTGAGAGCCAGTTCCATTCCAGGCTAGGTGTGCTTTACCATCTTCGACTACAACATCAGGTGAGCTGTGGTCAAACACCTAGCCTGTCGACCATTAAAAAAAAAGTTGTTTTTTTCTGTATTGTATTATTTTCGTGTGTGTACAATAAAGAGTTGATCAATCAACATGTTTTTTTCATGTCAATGTAACGAGATGAGCAATGCGCTCTGATGCTAAGAGATAGCGCATGCCCATGACCATCGCAGTGATTTGACTAACAAAACAAACAGCATCCCCTTTAAATAATAAATCTAACACCGCAATAACATCTGCATGCCCACAAATAAAGGTCTATATCTCTTTCAATTATTAAAATTTGTAAGAGAAATGATATTTTACGTTTTGCTCGGATGCTAAAAGTCCAGGGCATCACTGCTTTGGCGCTCATTACTTTGAGACTTTCGATGGTTAGTCTCAATAGCCCAGTAATTTCGCTAGCGGCAGTTCTCCTCAAACCGGAACACGGTAATGTTTACACACTACTGCTTGGCGGCAGAATACCTGAAACTGTTGTGAGATTTATGTATCTTAATTGAAAAGTCATCAATCAAGATACACGTGACATGTACGTGTTTTACCAAGGATTCATCCAAAAAAAATGTAATTAAATAGCTACCAAAAAGTAAATTGTGCCAGCTTCAGAAATGTATCTCACCTGAGCTGTATGGTGGTAGCGATGGTAAGCGCAGCGCAAATGGTAGCCAGTAGCACTCCAGCAGCCATGCTTGCCACGCGGGATAAGGCAGCAAATAACAGTTCTCGTATCATCGACCACCCTACAAGAATTTAAGTTGGAAAGGTTTGGTTGGAAAGTTAAAACACGCCTACTTTCTTAAGTCAATTTTATTGTATGTTACCACCGCGTCTCACTTTAGTTACACAAATTATTATCATCATCATCATCATCATTTCAGCCGTAGGACGACTATGCATTATTTGCGTGTTAGTACGGATTATGTGTTTGTTAGTATCTATTATTTGTGTGTTAGTATCTATGTAAGTGTGCATTATGTATGTTAGTATACATCATCTGTGTTAGTGTGTATTATGTGTGTTAGTAAACATTATCTGTGTTAGTAGCCATTATGTGTGTTAGCATACATTATCTGTGTTAGTATCATTATCTGTGTTAGCATACATTATCTGTGTTAGTATTCGTTATTTGTGTTAGTATGCATTATGTGTGTTAGTATGCATTATGTGTGTTGGTATACTCACGGTGCCCTACTAGCCAGATGTAATATGCGACGCTCCCGAGCGCTATAAGCACAATGGCAGCGTCTACCGCGTACGAGGCGGGAATCGAATACGTCACCAGGAATACGTTTAAGTAGTCGAAGTATATCGCCGTCCTAGGGTTAGATTCCTGTGAGAAACAATGGTATCATCGTACGTTTACTTTTTTATGTAATAGTAATGATACGAATGAGACGCTCTCCTGATGGTAAGAGATAAGATAAGATAAAGATAAATTTATTTAACAGAAAGTGTTAGGCACATATACAAAGAAAAGAAAACAGTGAAATTAATACAAACATATGGACAATTCATGATGATGCATGTACATGACCATTGCAGCGATACACAGAACTTAGAGCAGCGAAACCAAGTCTCGGGCATCGCTGCTTTGGCGCTCATACTTTGGGACTTTTGATAGCACTGTGATTTCGCTAGCTACTCTTTTTTTTATAAGAAATAGGCTTACGCTAGACCACCATCTTACTTGAAAGAAGCAAAAGATTTTATTTTGTAACAAATACAAACACAAAAACGAACAGAGACCAACAGTTACTTGATGTTAAGTGATGATGCGGTCTAAGATGGAACACGCCTACCTAGAAGATACCGATTCACGACTTAACACTGTCATTGCCACTACTATTTTCGAGTGGTTCCCAGCGATGCCGCCCTATTTTTTTTTGTTTTTTTTTTATTCAAAATAATTAGTTCGCGTTTGACCACACCCTGCCTGATGCTAAACAGTAGTGCTATAGTGTCTATTAAGCGCCAGCACGCCAGCCGTGCTCTCAGCGCTGCAAGATGAATCTACATGGGCACGCTAGACGTGTTCACTGGCACTGTATAAAGGTGAAATCATAAAAACCCGTATTTCGACTTCAGATAAAAAATATGGCCAAATGTATGAAAAATCGAGATCACGCCTGGTTCTCGCGGCATCGCGATAGGAATTCGTAAGGACACCCTAGGCGTGTCATCGGCACTGAATGTGTTAAAGACAACCAGATTATATCCAACGGGGAACACCCACATAGGCAGCTTATTCCACTGTCTAGCAATCCGCACCTTTTAAACTGGAACACAATCTATAGCAGAATATCTGGTCCTGCGGCGGTACCTACCAAGACAACCGCCGGAGATCTACTACCAAGTAAAAGTATACATAGGATAAACTTCCCGTCTTAAAATTCTTACCTTTTCACCCATCTCGTCCATATCAGCGAGCTGAGAGAGTAGCCCCATCATCAGGTTCCCCGCATTCTGTAACACTCCTTTTTGTACGAGGTCGGGGTGGTCGAAACGGGTATGGTACACGTGACCCCATTTAGCAAAAGCTATGTCGATACCTGCGGGAGGATTCAGAATAAGAAATTTCATCATTGAATGTTCAATGTTTATATTTAGTGGTGTTTTGTGCCTCGTGTAGAGGTGAAACACGTGTCGACAAAGTGGTTACTGCAGAGAGGAGGATTCTTGATTATTTTAATTAGATTTTTTGTAGTTTTAATTTAATTTTTGTCAAATTAAGAATATTTCTAAGTTTATGAGTTCTAGATTTTAGGTAAGATTAGGGTTTTTAATTAATAAGCAGTGTAAAATTAGTTTAATTTAAGTCTCCTCGTCACTGTTGGAACTGGAACGACTGTTAAGCGGAAATAAACTAAATATATACATTGAACATTCAAAATGAACTTCCGCAAAGTAACGCCTGAATCAATCAATTTCATCATTGTTAGAGTTCTGTGTATCGCTGCTATGGTCATCGAAATTACCGAGCTGTTGAGACTAACCATCGCAAGTTTCAAAGTACCTTATGAGCGCCAAAGCAGCGATGGCTCGGCACTTTGTTTTGAAAATCAAAGTTTTATTGATGTAGTGGTCATGGGCATGCGTTATCTCTTACCATCAGGAGAGCGACTTGTTCGCCTCATTACTTCTACATTAAAAACGGGATGATTAACTTTTGATTAATCCGGTTATTATGACCATTTTTTAATCATTATTTGGTGGTAGATCTCCTTAGCAGGAGGTCGGCTAGGTAGGTACCACCGCAGTACCAGTTATTCTGCCGCCAATCCAAGTGTTTTAAACATTACTGTGTTCCGGTTTGAAGGGTACTGCAGCTAGCCAGTTTCATTCCAGGCTAGGTGTGCTTTACCATCTTCGACCACGCCTTCACTTAACATCAGGTGAGCTGTGGTCAAACACCTGGCCTGTCAACCACAAAAAAAAAAAAGAGAAATTACTGGGCTGTTGAGACTAACCATCGAAAGTCACAAAGTAATGAGCGCCAAAGCAGTGATGCCCTGGAGTTTGTTTTGCTACTCAAAGTTCTGTGTATCGCTGCAATGGTCATGGATAGGCGCTATCTCTTACCATCAGGAGAGCGTCTTGATCAACTCATTACTTTTTACATTAAAAACAATGATATAGTGTCAGTTATTCAATCATCATTACCATATATATCACCGAAGTCGCGGAATATCCTAAAGTCAGTGTCGGAGGGGATAATCCCCGAAGAGAAAAGGAACTCCCCGATGCCCTGAGCGTTTGGTCGGTACACAGAGCGCTTGAACGCGTTCAACACTCGCGGGTCATTTACCTGCAAAGAAAAAAATATTGCGTGACAGTGTGACCGACGATGGTAATGTAACGGTCCAGATAACCGTTAACATTTATAAATATTATAATAACCAAATAAAATAAGGTCTTAATACATTTACTCATTTAAAATTAATGTATGATTCTAATTAAATTTAAGATAAGTTAATTTTCATTTACATTCGGATTTGGTACAAAAGCGCTACGTTAGATAACGGTGAGGTAGCGAACTACAAAGTTAAGTGACCATGTGAAAATCAATAAAGTTAGTACCCAAACGCAATAGATGGCGCTATTTCAAATAACTAAAGCCAATAATTCAGGAAGCAATAGTTTTGCATTTAGACTTAGATAATTTATGTTTAAATAAGGGACAGATACTACATAAATTCGGAACTGATTTAGAACCCATGTGTGCTGTTGATGGTTTAATTATATCTTCACATTAAAATTAGTTATGAATTAAGAGGATCTGCACATCCGATGTAGACAGGCGGAAGGAGGCGTGTTATATTTGAATAAGGATGTCCTTTTCAATATTACGTCGATCTATCATTGAAATACCAAATATCTAATCGAATTAGATTATTACTTTAGTAAGACAATATCTATATTAGATATTTTAGTAAAGTGGATAATGCCCAAATTATATATTGTTACAGCTAATTTGTAGAAAAAACAATTATGAAACTATTTTGTATTAAAATATTGTGCATTATAGATTGTTAGGTAAAATAGCTTGTCTTCCAATCCCTTCATAACTAAATGACATAATTGGCACAAGTGATGGTTCCTGTTGTATGGATGTTTGTTCGGAGTGGAGAATACTTGGACTTTTATTAATTAGGGATTTGGCGTTAATACCGCGGGGCGCAACTAGTTTAATATAACGGAGCAACTACAATTATGGGAAATTACTTAACACTGGCTGATCAGCAAATGCTTATTGGGGTTTTACTTTATCAAACCTCATAATAATTGGAAATTATAATAAATTGTTAAGTAGTTGATTTATTATTTTAAGCAAATCTGTATTGTATTTTAGTTACTAATAATTTAAGAATCAAAATATGAATAAATTACTAATTATAACATCACTAATTACGCGCACCGATTGGCAGGTTCGATCGATATGTAATAGCGGGATAGCTTGGCAGTTTTGGCGGGATTTAGGTTTTTCGCGGGAATTCTGATTCGGTTCGGCGGCGATTGTGGTCTGGATTGTGAATCAGGCTGGTGCGTGTCCCTTGTCGAATTCTTTTAACGGCTGTCCAATTCAGTAAAATTAATGGTGAACCTCTGCTCAAATACTGTTTGTACCTAAATAAGGTTAATTAATAAAACAAACATGTGAATTACTTGTGCCTCAGCTCATGAATTGGTATCTATTTCACGTTAGATTGCGATATTTACCGAGATTGGGTTTTTGAGTGAATTCTGTTCCCATAAGGAATGGAATGTAAATTCAGTTTATGTGATAATTCGATCTACATCAATTTGTGTTATAATTGGCCAGTCTGTTAACGCACGAAGTGTGCAAAGCTGTTAATTCGAACCTTTGAAGCTTCCCTTCTTAGTGACAACATAATATTGGCAGCTTATTCCTCCCCGTTAGGCTCGGGTTTATTGTGACTAACCGAGCGGTGCTTTTGCCTAGAAATAGGAGCATCGAAGTCACCGGTTTGGTTGTGGTTTGGCCTGTGCTTGATATAGTCCGTAGTTCCCTGGGACAAGTTCCTGGATTGCGAACTTGGTGGCGTCGTTCTTTGATGGTATCATTACGTGGGCCAAGCTTCATGCAAACTGTCTTACGTTAGGTTGGATGTACTTGACCTTCCCATGACTGTCTCTTGTGTTATAGATTCGGTCTAGGCTTCGGCCATGCGAAAGTCGTCCCGTAGGGCTGGTTAGAGTCTTAGTGCTTTTCGGGCTGACCCCCGCTAGGTAATAGAGTAACATAGTTAGAAGGGTATTTGCACGTCTGGATACCGAGCATCTAGATAATACCCCGTATTAGGGTTGGGAACGGGGATAAAATCACAAAAATAAGACCCGCGAGTCTTTTGTTGGGCTTCTGATTGTATCTCTAGACAGTTTAGGGCCCGTCTTTAAGTGTAGGTTTGTTTAATTACTAGGTAGGACATAGGGATATCACGTCGATCTAATATGTTCTACAGAATGCGAATGTATCAATCGGCGGGATTCAGGGACAAGTAGGGTTTTTATTTCAGGTTAACTATGGAGTAACTCACTTAATTCTTGTTGGAGTGTTCCGGCTATTAGAATATCAATATAAAGTCATCAATTGGATCTTGTTGAATTGTGTATAACCTAGAAGTCAGATCGACTTGCATTTGGCAAATTACGGGAAGCTTGTGTTGTGGTTAGCTCTCTTGTTGGCCAAGCGAAGCCGTGCCAGTTGGTTTTCTCTTATCTAATCAGGGGAGAAACTGACATTATTAAGAGTACTACCTTAAAACCATGATTCTTAGTATACAAGCCAGGAGCATTGAGGCTATTACTATTCAACAAAGATTGAACTAATGACTTTCCAGGTTAATGATAAAACCCTGGTTCTCATAACTTTAGTATTTATTTAAATACTTTCCTAACTAAAAGCTCAAAGAATTCCGATGCCAAAAGAATCATAAGAACATTGTAGTTATAACTACTGCATACATACCTACAGACCAAGTAGAGTCATTTATATATAATTTATAATGACAGACAGACTTTGCCAAAAGATAATGTCCTCTCAGTCCCTTGATTGCTATTTATGAATCTTAACGACTGACATCTATACATACAAGTTACTAGAATGTAATTTAATTATGTGCAAGACACAAGTCCCCATATAAAAGAAAATGTGGAAGACTGCTGTCCAGTCAGGATGCCGAGGCAGATTTTCAAGAGCGGGGCGGGGCTCTTGAATTAACCACAACTAGTTCAATGCTAATATAATATGTACTAAAATCCTTTCTTTTAAATCAAATACAATACTAAGATTGAGCTATTGAATTAACCACAACTAGTTCAATGCTAATATAATATGTACTAAAATCCTTTCTTTTAAATCAAATACAATACTAAGACTGAGATATTGAATTAACCACATCTAGTTCAATGCTAATATAATATGTACTAAAATCCTTTCTTTTAAATCAAATACAATACTAAGATTGAGCTATTGAATTAATCACAAAACACAAACAGCTCAATGCTAATGTAATCCCTAAATTCATTATAATCAATTATATACAGTACTAAGATTGAACTCTAGAATCAACCACAAATAGTTCAATGCTAACATAATACTTAAATTCATGTTAATATTTTCTAAGCCATTTATAGCTGAAGAGTACATTACTTGCATTTACTTCTAACCCTTTGTGTATGATAAGACTGACTGATAATATCCTAGTTTAATAACATAGTAGGTATCTTTCAAAATGCTAGGGAAACTAACTTCAGTAATAGGTCTAGGTTTAGAAGTAGGATCTAGATATTTTAGGCATTATAGGGATTCATCTCAAACCTGTCTTGGGTTTTATTACGGTTGCAAGGTAGAGTCCTCCTTAGACGATCACATGGCCAAAATAGGGATTTAGATTATAAGCGGTTAACCAGTTCACCATTAACCATATAACCATTTTAAACCTTTAAACCAACATATTAACATTTTACCTTAATATCGTATCTTTAACCTTGTAATAAATATAAACCTTTTAATCCATTTAAATATCTTTAAAAATAAATTAGTTTTAAAATTGTTCAAAGGGGGGTTGTTACAAAATGGGTGTGCCTTAGACCAGGATCAATCATTATAGGGTTTTTACAAAATTTAGCTTCATAATTATGTACTTGGGTAGGTTAGGAACTAGCACCTTTGCTATAAGTAGATGAAATAAGTGTGTCTTTCTGCCCAGGTGGAATGGCACACAAATTGTTGCTGTGTAGTGATGCGAATGGTTTGAGATGAACAAATTAATAATATGTATTAATAAAATAAATAGGTAACTTGCATAAGAATAGGGAAAATACAATCAGTAAGTTGCGGTCAAAATGAAAGAAATTATAGTAATTTTAAATTAATAAATTTAGAAACAAGTCTAAAATATACAATTATGTTACATAGGATGTTTTCATTGACATAATGGTACTCTCTTTTATTCTACTAATATTAAAAACTTATAGATTCACTGTCTAGGTTATTATAAGTATACTTCAGCAAGTTACTTATAAAATAAGGTTAACACTCAAAATATAGGACTTTACCTTTAGTTCAGGATGTATATTGTCTAGAGATATCTTAGAGAGATCTTTTTATTAATCCTAGTGAGCTTAAATGAAAACAAAATAGGAAACTATTTAATTCAAAACTTTAAAGTTATATGAAATTGCATATAAAATAGGATTCTATTGTAGCAGGAAACGGAGGAATGTTCTTGTAGAATTTTCAAAATACTTGTAGTGGCGGGCAAGTAATTTCTAATGTCTCAGTTACTTCATCTGAAAGGTAACAACAACACACTTTAGAATCTTATAGGGTTCCGACTAAAAAGTTAGTAATCATACTACGATTATGTTAGGGTATATACAATAAATAAGCAGTTGTTAATTGAAATCGATAGGCTGTACTCTTACCATTAGGCTATAGGTTGCTTAAACTATCACTTCGTTTTCATAATAAAACACAGTTACATTTAATAGGAAAATTTCACTAAATTATTTACATAAATTTACAATTGTCAGTAAGTCAGTTATTAACTAGAATTTTGTTAGATAGATTTTTAACACTTCTTGTTGTCTGCCAACTAGAAGCTTTCTGATGGGAGTGGTAAGCCATCATAATACTTTATAAGGCCTTACTATCTCAAGACTAGATTCAACTAAACAAACTATCCGTGTCAATTTATATAAATTGTAATAATTATATTAGGGTACTACTAGATTTATTTAAAAATTTATTTTTATACACTCACTTGTTAGGATTCCATATCTGTCATCTTTCGTTAATGGTTGAGTTCGATTAAAAATATAAGCTTCACTAACTTGTCTTACAACGCTGAAAAATATTACAATTATATTAGGATTAACTAAAAATTTCATAGGTATAGTTAATTTGATCACCTGAAGTTTTAGTCACATAACTCAATTTAGGTTTCACAATTTCAATTTAAACAGCTGAATAGGGAAGGAAAGACTAGATAATATCTAATCTAATGAGCTTTAACTTTGCTACATAAGTACAAATAAGATTGTATTGCGGAGTTAAGTTGTTACTTTTGAAAATAAATAAGGATAGTGACTTACTTATGTAATAAATGTTCTTAGTTGTAGTATGAACAGTAGGAAAGTTCTACATTCATCACTTATCCGTTTCATGTAGTTGTATAGCCATTTTTGAACTTTCTGGGCATGTAATTTAGTCATCAAATCAAATCAGGTTGCATTCAATGGTTCTGTAAATATGAAAAATAAATTCGGTATGTATGTATCTACAAAAACTCAAATACACACGAAAGATAAGTAAGATATCTGATAGGCAAATATTAGTTAATCAGCATTGATGTTGTGCTTGGTTATAAGGTTAAAGTAAAACGATTACAGGTAGTCATTTCAAAGTTAGGTCTAGAAACTTTAAGGTTTACTGGATTGGGGGTTGTAACAATAGGGAATAAGAGGGGTGTCTACTTACCAAATAAAGATGCAGCACTACAGCGTAGCTGTAATGTATCCATCTTATGCACTCGTACATTAGAGGTTAGCGGCT
This sequence comes from Biston betularia, assembly GCA_905404145.2. Classification (NCBI taxonomy): domain Eukaryota; kingdom Metazoa; phylum Arthropoda; class Insecta; order Lepidoptera; family Geometridae; genus Biston; species Biston betularia. The sequence continues at coordinate 9,193,523 of FR989887.1, read as the reverse complement.
TTTCCATTTTGGTCGAAATTTGTAAAGTTCACTGTAGTAACGTCGAGAAATGTACTATAACGTGTTATGGCGTGTAATTATACTATTAGTGGGCTCACGTAATTCATAATAACATGAATAGAGCTTCAAAATAAGTTTGTTGTTGCATAGAATCCATAGTTCAAATTTTCGGTCAAATAGAGATGAGACAATTATGAGTGACGGTTGGTAAATTAGTTCAAATCGATCGAAACTTATGAATTAGGAAACAAATTTAGTTACTCGTAGTTGTAAGGTTTTAAAAAATAAGATGGTAACAGGTAAAGGTTCATGGTAAAGGTAATGGTAATGTCGTGATAAAATTCATGGTAATGTAAGGTATGGAAAAATCTCCGCCATAACAACTTTAATTTCGTACTAAAAACTGTAAGTATACGTAAGTATTTCTATTTTAAAATGCTAACGCTATCAGATAAGTATGTAAAGGAAATAGACAAATTTAGTGGTTACGTTAAATGACTGTATCATAGTTAAAATTTTGAAATACACTTGAAAAATAAAATTAAAATCTGGTCTCAACATAATTCGGAAAACGATGCTTCATTGTTTGTATGTTTGTAATTTCTCTTATTTGAACATCTTGACCTACCTTAGTGAAATTGGCAAAGGAGAGAATATCGAAATACAATTTAATTAATTGCGACTAATTACATACAGGTGGAATTACAAGGAACAACTTTACTATTGTATCGATTAAGAAATGTAATCAAATTAGAAATCAACATATCTATCTATTGGGGGAAAAAAAAAAAAAAAAAAAAAAAAAAAAAAACATTTGAAACATTGACATTTCATTCAAAACTTTCTTATTATAGCATCGTACGGTCGACATTTGCCAAAGTCAAGTAGCTTAATATTTGTACAGCGATGTTAACTCGATAAGCTTTGGTCGCTGTTCAAAGTCACAGAAATAAATCTGTCATAATAAGTCACATAGTCACAGTCAAGACCTCAAAGAATAATATTAGCACTTATGATAGTTCTCGTTTAGTAAAATTGTCATACTCATAATGTTCTTTAGACATAATGTTAATAATGACTGTATAAATATGTTTGTGTAAATTTTATATTTGATTTCAGGAAAATGTAGTATTCTTCGGAAGAAAAGTCATCAAATGTATAATTTGTACGTAATCAAAATAGAAAGCGGAATGTGTTCTTATAAAGCGAATAGGCAAAATAGATTATAAAAAAAAAAAAATTAAATTCTACGTCATCTAGCGTTCAGTAGCGGAATTTATTGAATTGAGAAGTGAAGTCGAAACGGGATCAATAAAACTTAAATGGAAGTAGAGTAAATGATTCGCGAAGGAGACTACAGATGGCGTTATGAGCAACAAAAAGTAATTACAGAGTTTGAATTACGAAAATTACAATAATTTTAGATCCCTCGGCTAGCGATTTAGTATTTCCACAACTTTTTATTGGTACAAGTTACACATACGTAGTTGCAAACATAACATAGTCAAAATGCGAAAATTAAAATCTATTGTTTTAAACGGACATTTAGTTAGCGGGAAAGTTAAAAAGTATTACTTTGACTAATAAAGGCGGGAAATTTGAAATTATTATTTCAACTCTTCAATTCGTGGAAGAATTGAATTTATTACTATGCTTGGTGGTGAATTTCGTATAATTATTATTTTGTAGTTTCCGCGATTCAAGGAAGCAAAAATGGAGGGTTGCCTCATAACAACTTACTATGTGAATTTAACGTAATACTTTGTTTTAAGAATATCGACGTAAATAGTTGTGTAAATTCTCAAACTAAATAAATTCAGTTAGATATCTGATGTTAACGGGCAAGTCTTGTGAAATAAGGCAATCGATGTGTTTTTGTCAACATTTTTGTGCCGTTATACATCATGTGGAAGTTTGAAATTAATGAATACTATAGTACATATCCTGAATTATTATGCTTGGAGAAAAAATAGTTTCAAACGCTTTTCGTTTCTTGAAATTATGAAATAGAATATGGCCAAATTATTTTTAATCCGTAATCTTGACATCAAAATAATTATAGGAAAGGCGCAATTTTATAGATGCTAACTTTGATGCAGATACATTTAAGGCTTAGACCTTTTATTGTACGTTTTGTTTATTCTATTAGCAGATAAGTACGGATAGTTTGATGAAAATTTCTGATAGTGCCTGCTGAAAATCTCTTTTCTGCGTTACGTCTGTTGCTGTTTTATTTTGGTAGGCGCTACAAACCATCGAGAATCTCTGAATCTGACAATCTAACGTCACGAGTCTCGTGGTCGTGTATAGCACGTCACGAGAGGGCGCGCGGTGGCGGCGGTACCGAGCACCGCGCGCATGCTTCCCGCCCGTTTTGTATTTGACACTTGACACTGGCAAGTATTCAAAACGCGATGCCAAAACAAAAAAAAAAAACTTCTGTCATAATGTAACAGATAATCAATGTAAAATCCGCTTCCGGCAATAGGAATAAACATTCTGTCTCCTTCTTGCTCGTGGCTATAGTAATTTAACTCTCCTTATCTATTTTAGCGTGACGTCAATGTATTCAAATCTAACGTCAGACGTATGTACGTCTGTGTGAGTGGAAAATATCAATGTAGGTGTTCAAGCAGAAGTTCCCACGGTCGAGGACTTGGCCCTTAAGTAGAATTGCTAGTAAACAATATGGAGTGTAAGGGCATCGTAATTTTCACGGATTTCTAATACGAAATTTGTTAGATTGAGTTGGAGGTGGAATTTAGTTCAGGAACGGTTTATAACGTGGTGCAAATTTTTAAATTAAAAAAAAAAAAAAAAAAAAATATATAGGCGAGACCTATATTCTACAGTGGACGTCCTACGTCTAAAAATGATATAGATATAAGAAATATGAAATGTACCTATGGATTATAAAAATAAAATTATACTTATGAGAAAATGTTTTCTTTTATTGAGGGGGAAAAAAAATAATTAATAAAGCATTGCTAAAAACGAATTTTGTGCTTATTGTGTTATACTCAAATATCACTATCCCTACATGACTTGATAATTGGTATTCAGTAAAACTCTACACAGGTATTGGTTTTGATTTTAAAGGTATTAAATTATTTAAAAAATAAATAAAAATAAAGGTAATGCGGTGGTAGTTTTATTTGTTTAACTTAAAGAAGTTCTTGTTATTTATCATTTAATGTTTGTTCAGTAATGGTGCAAAATTTTATAGACTCTTGGACCTTAGATGGTGTTATTCTATTGGATCATTGCGGCGAGGGGTTACAGTTGGGAATATACATAGATAGATAGATTGTTCGGTGGGAATCGAAACTATACGTATAATATTGGAATATATATTCTATATATGATTATATATGTACATCTTTATATTGATAGATAGAATGAAGCAGTTTAATAACACTGTCGGAATGGGAGTCGTTTGTCAGAATTTGGGGTTTGACAAAACACTTACTCAAGTTGACCTTTATAAAGGAGGTTTGGTGTTAGGTTAGGCCAGCTGGCATTTCATCAACAGACGTTGATTTTATATAGGTCTTGTACTCTACAAAGTATGAAAATCTGATCTGGTACACTGCACATTCTCCAAAGGAAAGTAATCTGAGTTCTACTAACATCTCTTGGTGGGATATTGACGCTATACGGAATTTAATCCATTTTGCTTAAGGGATCTGCTAAATCTGGAGGGGATGTATGGGCAACTCCTGATAAACGGAAAGTAGGTTTGTTGAGGAGTGGTCTATTCGTCTGTGGCTAGCGCTGTTTGGACTCACAACCCAAATCTTTCTCAGTGTTAGGGGGTTCTGTGGAAGGGAGAATTTTCTTAATGGTTGATATATTATCAAGCTTGGAGATGGAAGTTTTATGACGATTGCATTCATGTTGGTTTAAAAACACAACTTAATCATATTGTGTTAGGGAAAATACACATACATTAGCTGACACATAATTATTGTTGGAACTCGAGTACTGATAAATTTAACTTGCACCTTTACATAAATTTCCTTTCCATGTTTAGGTTGGTGTTTATTATAAATATTTGTAAATTAAAATTAATTTCTTTGGGAAAAATTTCCTACGATATAAAAATTACTATCTTCGTAAATTTTGGGGGTTGCTGTAACGGTCCAGATAACCGTTAACATTTACAATTATTGTAATAACAATTACAATAGGGGTTTATCTCATTTATTCAAAATAATTTATTTAGGAAAATTTTCTACGATATAAAAGTTAATATCTTCGTAAATTTTGGGGGTTGCTGTAACGGTCCAGATAACCGTTAACATTTATAAATATTATAATAACCAAATAAAATAAGGTCTTAATACATTTACTCATTTAAAATTAATGTATGATTCTAATTAAATTTAAGATAAGTTAATTTTCATTTACATTCGGATTTGGTACAAAAGCGCTACGTTAGATAACGGTGAGGTAGCGAACTACAAAGTTAAGTGACCATGTGAAAATCAATAAAGTTAGTACCCAAACGCAATAGATGGCGCTATTTCAAATAACTAAAGCCAATAATTCAGGAAGCAATAGTTTTGCATTTAGACTTAGATAATTTATGTTTAAATAAGGGACAGATACTACATAAATTCGGAACTGATTTAGAACCCATGTGTGCTGTTGATGGTTTAATTATATCTTCACATTAAAATTAGTTATGAATTAAGAGGATCTGCACATCCGATGTAGACAGGCGGAAGGAGGCGTGTTATATTTGAATAAGGATGTCCTTTTCAATATTACGTCGATCTATCATTGAAATACCAAATATCTAATCGAATTAGATTATTACTTTAGTAAGACAATATCTATATTAGATATTTTAGTAAAGTGGATAATGCCCAAATTATATATTGTTACAGCTAATTTGTAGAAAAAACAATTATGAAACTATTTTGTATTAAAATATTGTGCATTATAGATTGTTAGGTAAAATAGCTTGTCTTCCAATCCCTTCATAACTAAATGACATAATTGGCACAAGTGATGGTTCCTGTTGTATGGATGTTTGTTCGGAGTGGAGAATACTTGGACTTTTATTAATTAGGGATTTGGCGTTAATACCGCGGGGCGCAACTAGTTTAATATAACGGAGCAACTACAATTATGGGAAATTACTTAACACTGGCTGATCAGCAAATGCTTATTGGGGTTTTACTTTATCAAACCTCATAATAATTGGAAATTATAATAAATTGTTAAGTAGTTGATTTATTATTTTAAGCAAATCTGTATTGTATTTTAGTTACTAATAATTTAAGAATCAAAATATGAATAAATTACTAATTATAACATCACTAATTACGCGCACCGATTGGCAGGTTCGATCGATATGTAATAGCGGGATAGCTTGGCAGTTTTGGCGGGATTTAGGTTTTTCGCGGGAATTCTGATTCGGTTCGGCGGCGATTGTGGTCTGGATTGTGAATCAGGCTGGTGCGTGTCCCTTGTCGAATTCTTTTAACGGCTGTCCAATTCAGTAAAATTAATGGTGAACCTCTGCTCAAATACTGTTTGTACCTAAATAAGGTTAATTAATAAAACAAACATGTGAATTACTTGTGCCTCAGCTCATGAATTGGTATCTATTTCACGTTAGATTGCGATATTTACCGAGATTGGGTTTTTGAGTGAATTCTGTTCCCATAAGGAATGGAATGTAAATTCAGTTTATGTGATAATTCGATCTACATCAATTTGTGTTATAATTGGCCAGTCTGTTAACGCACGAAGTGTGCAAAGCTGTTAATTCGAACCTTTGAAGCTTCCCTTCTTAGTGACAACATAATATTGGCAGCTTATTCCTCCCCGTTAGGCTCGGGTTTATTGTGACTAACCGAGCGGTGCTTTTGCCTAGAAATAGGAGCATCGAAGTCACCGGTTTGGTTGTGGTTTGGCCTGTGCTTGATATAGTCCGTAGTTCCCTGGGACAAGTTCCTGGATTGCGAACTTGGTGGCGTCGTTCTTTGATGGTATCATTACGTGGGCCAAGCTTCATGCAAACTGTCTTACGTTAGGTTGGATGTACTTGACCTTCCCATGACTGTCTCTTGTGTTATAGATTCGGTCTAGGCTTCGGCCATGCGAAAGTCGTCCCGTAGGGCTGGTTAGAGTCTTAGTGCTTTTCGGGCTGACCCCCGCTAGGTAATAGAGTAACATAGTTAGAAGGGTATTTGCACGTCTGGATACCGAGCATCTAGATAATACCCCGTATTAGGGTTGGGAACGGGGATAAAATCACAAAAATAAGACCCGCGAGTCTTTTGTTGGGCTTCTGATTGTATCTCTAGACAGTTTAGGGCCCGTCTTTAAGTGTAGGTTTGTTTAATTACTAGGTAGGACATAGGGATATCACGTCGATCTAATATGTTCTACAGAATGCGAATGTATCAATCGGCGGGATTCAGGGACAAGTAGGGTTTTTATTTCAGGTTAACTATGGAGTAACTCACTTAATTCTTGTTGGAGTGTTCCGGCTATTAGAATATCAATATAAAGTCATCAATTGGATCTTGTTGAATTGTGTATAACCTAGAAGTCAGATCGACTTGCATTTGGCAAATTACGGGAAGCTTGTGTTGTGGTTAGCTCTCTTGTTGGCCAAGCGAAGCCGTGCCAGTTGGTTTTCTCTTATCTAATCAGGGGAGAAACTGACATTATTAAGAGTACTACCTTAAAACCATGATTCTTAGTATACAAGCCAGGAGCATTGAGGCTATTACTATTCAACAAAGATTGAACTAATGACTTTCCAGGTTAATGATAAAACCCTGGTTCTCATAACTTTAGTATTTATTTAAATACTTTCCTAACTAAAAGCTCAAAGAATTCCGATGCCAAAAGAATCATAAGAACATTGTAGTTATAACTACTGCATACATACCTACAGACCAAGTAGAGTCATTTATATATAATTTATAATGACAGACAGACTTTGCCAAAAGATAATGTCCTCTCAGTCCCTTGATTGCTATTTATGAATCTTAACGACTGACATCTATACATACAAGTTACTAGAATGTAATTTAATTATGTGCAAGACACAAGTCCCCATATAAAAGAAAATGTGGAAGACTGCTGTCCAGTCAGGATGCCGAGGCAGATTTTCAAGAGCGGGGCGGGGCTCTTGAATTAACCACAACTAGTTCAATGCTAATATAATATGTACTAAAATCCTTTCTTTTAAATCAAATACAATACTAAGATTGAGCTATTGAATTAACCACAACTAGTTCAATGCTAATATAATATGTACTAAAATCCTTTCTTTTAAATCAAATACAATACTAAGACTGAGATATTGAATTAACCACATCTAGTTCAATGCTAATATAATATGTACTAAAATCCTTTCTTTTAAATCAAATACAATACTAAGATTGAGCTATTGAATTAATCACAAAACACAAACAGCTCAATGCTAATGTAATCCCTAAATTCATTATAATCAATTATATACAGTACTAAGATTGAACTCTAGAATCAACCACAAATAGTTCAATGCTAACATAATACTTAAATTCATGTTAATATTTTCTAAGCCATTTATAGCTGAAGAGTACATTACTTGCATTTACTTCTAACCCTTTGTGTATGATAAGACTGACTGATAATATCCTAGTTTAATAACATAGTAGGTATCTTTCAAAATGCTAGGGAAACTAACTTCAGTAATAGGTCTAGGTTTAGAAGTAGGATCTAGATATTTTAGGCATTATAGGGATTCATCTCAAACCTGTCTTGGGTTTTATTACGGTTGCAAGGTAGAGTCCTCCTTAGACGATCACATGGCCAAAATAGGGATTTAGATTATAAGCGGTTAACCAGTTCACCATTAACCATATAACCATTTTAAACCTTTAAACCAACATATTAACATTTTACCTTAATATCGTATCTTTAACCTTGTAATAAATATAAACCTTTTAATCCATTTAAATATCTTTAAAAATAAATTAGTTTTAAAATTGTTCAAAGGGGGGTTGTTACAGTAAACACACCTAACTTGGGATGGAAACTGGCTTTCAAAACGAAAATGGAACTCACAGTGAGGTGTTTAGCGGCAGATTTTTAGTTTGAGTGTGGTAGCCAGCCGAGTACAATTCAATTAAATTATAATTTATTCATACATTTCGTACTAAAATGGACACCTAGTAAGAAAGTAGCTTTTTCCACCGGCAGCTCTAGCTGATTGCTAGGGTTTAAACTGACAGCGTTAACCACTGAGCTACAATGCTGTCCAGAAACTTGCAAGAAATATGAAGCTGCGATCTGTTTTCCGAGATGAAAACTAACCTACGCGTTTTTTTTTTATTGTTGACAGACTAAGTGTTTGACCATAGCTCACCTGATGTTAGGTGAAGGTGTGGTCGAAGACGCACACCTAGCTTGGACTGGAAATGGCTCTCAAGTTTTTCCACTGTCTAACCATTCCACTTTCCGAATGTCAACATACAGCGTAAAGAAGTAACAAACATACAGATAAACTTTCGCGTATAATATCAGTGTGGTCAGTATGTCATAGTAAGTAGGTAGTAGGTAAGGCCTACCTGAAATACGGCAGGTTTGCCATTCATGCCCGCAGCATCCAAATTGACGACGGCTTTAACCCCACGCGCCCATTCGTGGGCAAGAAATGCGTGGCTGGCCTGGAAACATTAAATTTCACATTAAAATATTATTTAATAATATACCTACTTTTCAAGAGGTTTGCACCACCACGAGTGGGTTTATCAGATATTCTGCCACTAAGCAGTAGTGTGTATTACTGTGTTCCGGTTTGAAGGGCACTGCAGTGATATTACAGGGCTTCTGAAACCATCTAACCATCGAATATCTCAAAGTTCTGGGTGCCACTACAATAGTCATGAGCAAGCGTTATATTTTCAGTTCACAAATACTGTTACCTGTCGCACTTTATTTAGTAAACGCTTTAATTTGGTACCTGCGATACAGGCTCTCCTAGTGCAGGGTCCACTAGTATTATTGTAGCCCCTAAATTATAGTAAATAAATTATTTTGTATTTGTATTGTATTTTGGTCATCCGAACAGAGCATTTCGTTCGTAACGTTACAATTTACCAGAAAAATACCCAGCCAATTACCGAGCCTCATTACAGCTGGACGATAGTGTACGAATAAAAGTCCGTTAGTAAGAACTAATCGATTTTCGTTCTGGCTCGAAGGACCAAAATTAACTTGAAAACCCACTTAATTCCACTACGGAAACTGATATGGTTTTGACACACCTTTGTTTTACTTATGTGGGATTAATCACGTTTAATTACGTCGAATAATAATATATCAAGACTATATAAATGTATGTAGTAACGTTTTGAATGGTCATTCAACATTTTTAACCGGTCATATGACATATATGTGTAACACATAGTGGTAAATCTCCTTAGCAGGTGATCATCTAGGTAAGTACCACCGTAGTACTAGTTCTACCGCCAAACAGTAGAGTATAAACGTTACTGTGTTCCGGTTTGGGGTAGGAACTGCAGGTAACGAAATTACTAGGTTGTAAAGACTAACCATCAAAAGTCTCAAAGTAATAAGCTTCAAAGCAGCAATGTCTTGGACTTTGTTACTCAAGTTCTGGGCACCGCTTCAATGGTCATGGACACGCGTTATCTTATACAACCAGGAGAGCGTTTCGTTAACATAAAAAATACTACATAATAACTATTACTAAGACTTTGATAGCAAAAAAATCTAAAAAGAAAAAGTTGGCAAAGACATTTTTTTCAAACTTTTATCAGGCTTACACATACTGTGAATTTATTTATTTGTTTTTAATTTAATATTCATTCCATGTAACACAAAAATAAAATAAAAAAATTACCTGCAAGCCGTTTTCCTCGGCCCCGTTGAATAAGAACACGATGTTATGTTTGAACTTGCGGGATCGGCGCGACATCTTGCTGAGAGTTTCCGCGAGCACAGCGCAGAACAATGCGTTATCTGATGCGCCTACAACGCAGATATTAATTGTATACCCAGTGTCACTCCAGCGCTTGACACAACAATGTTCTGTCTGGGTGTACTGTATTTATTACTAGTATTTACAAAAAAAAAAAAAGTATTCTATCAACTATCTGACATCCATAGTAGAAGTTATGCCTAGCTTAGGGTCAGATAGAGCTATGTGTCCTACGATATTTATTTATTTATAGATGAGAGGATTATCGCTGCCGTGTCTGCATAAAAAAATCATCATTGAGTGTCATTTTCAAACTGATGTTTGTGAGTCAGTAGGCTCTCTCTCTCTCTCTCCAGTCCAGTCCATCCCTTGATGTATGCCACTCATTTCGGCCTAGGACGTCCTGCAGTCTACCTTCGAGGATCATTGTTGTAAAGTCATATAGTAACACTTCATCATCATCATCATCAGCCTATCGAAGTCCACCGATGGACATAGGTCTCTCCCAAGACGAGCCACTCAGCCCAATCTTCGCGGTCGCGCCAAGTCGCGGTCTCTGCTCTAGAACACGTCTACCCCAGCGGTTATCGGTTCTGCGACAGATATGTCCAGCCCATTGCCACTTCAGCTTGCTAACACGCTGAGCTATGTCTGTGACTTTAGTTCTCTGAGGAATTACTTGGAGGTACTTTCCCTCAGAGAAATGTCGAGCATAGCAACACTTACCCAGGGCAAAAGGGACAGAGTCATAGTGACAGTTGACAAGGATCGAGCTGCCGATGGTACCGTTGGCCAGCATACCACTCTCTCCTGCTAGCACCGCCACCACGTTAGATGCTTCTTCATATACGTTCAGAAATGGCGCTGAAGAGTCTATAAAGAAGTCAGCTGAAAGGACAATTTTTTTTAATGAATACTAAACACTTTGTACTCTTGAAACGACAAATCAGCGATGATAGCTCAGTGGTTTGCGCGGTAGGTTCGCATGCCGAAGGGCGTGGGCTCAAACCCCAACAATGAGCTTGAGACTGCCGGTGAAGGAAAACATCGTGAGAAAACCATAGCATGGTGGTAGGGTACTTTCTAGTACTCGGCTGGATAGCTACCACCCTCAAGTTGAAAATCTGCCGCCAAGCATCTAACGGTGTGTTCCGGCAGCCGCACTTGAGAGCCAGTTCCATTCCAGGCTAGGTGTGCTTTACCATCATCGACCACACCGTCACTTGACATCAAATGAGCAGTGGGTGTTTTGGCGGGAACGCGGGAAGAGTCGTGTCGCTCCGTTGTATTTTTTTCCAAAACTTGTGTTTTGTCGAGTGTTTATGCATAAAAATGGTGGTGTTTTATTCATAAAGTGCCGAATTACAAGCGTGAGTGTGGGAAAATGATATAATGTGGTGAAACATGTCTTTTCGTGGTGCTTCCAAATCTCCATCGAAGCTTTATAGTAAAGTCGCCACTACTTTACTAAAGCATGACTGGACTTGACTGACACAGACTGGACTTCACTAAGACTGGACTTTGACTATAACTAGCTACGAGGACACTTATTTAAATTTTGAAACTTAAAAATATATATATACTTGACACTGGCAAATGCTAAAACGCGACGCCAAAACCAAAGAAAAAAAAATGAGCAGTGGTCCCTAGTCTGTCAATCATAAAAAACAATGCGACGCCAAGAACATAGAAGAATAAGAAAAAGGATAATTACCGGTGTGTCTTTGCCAGTCAGTCCAGACAGGCTGATTGGCCTGGGAGGCGATCGTGTCGACAATTGCCTTCATGTCTCGCGTCTTGTTCAGATGGTAGGCGGTGCCGGCGACACGCGGCTCCGACCCGAGTATGTCGTGAAGGTACCTCCATGCAGACTCTTCGCTGAACACGTCGTGTACCTAGATGGATTTCGTTCATCATCACCATTCACTACCGCCGCAGTATCAGACATTCTGCCGCCAAGCAGTTGTGTGTAAACATCACCGTGTTCCGGTTTGAAGGGCACTGCAGCTAGCGAAATTACAGGGCTGTTGAGACTAACCATCGAGTCTGAAAGTAATGAGCGCCTAATCAGCGATGCTCTGTACTTTGTTTTGTTACTCAAAGTTCTGTGTATCGCTGCAATGGTTACGGACAGGTGTTATCTCCTACCATCAGGAGAGCGTCTAGTTCGTCTCATTACAATTACATTTTTTTTTATATTTGGCTTGGCTTGCGTTTGACCGCCATCTCTCCTGATGTTAAGCGAAGATGCGGTCTACGGTGGAGAAGAAGAAACCGATTCACTCGACTTGAAGGTATCCAGACTATATTCATCGGGGAACACCCACTCGGGCAGCAGATTTCAATGTCTAGCGGTACGTATTATGAAGAAGGTGGAATCAAACCGCTTTGTTCGAGCTTTTGGAACATCGACCATGAAGCGGTGTCACTTTTTAGAGCTCCTGGCTGTCCGATAGTAGAATGGGCAGAAATACATATACAAAAAAGGAGATATTTTGACGCCAAGCAGTAGTGTGTAAACATTACCGTATTCTGATTTGAAAGGTATTGCAGCTAGCGAAATTACAGAGCTATTCAGGCTAGCGTTGAATATCTCAATCAGGGGCGTAGCTACCGCCACACCAGCCGTGTCATTCACACGGGGCCCCCGGGCTACAGGGGCCCCTAACGTGTGTAAGCCAAAAGTAGTAAAATGTTATCCACAATGTTACTTAATCTCGTGCTTCCCCGGAAAAAAACTGTCATACGATCAACTGTCCATATAATCAATAAATTTTTATTTTAATTTAACGCAAGCATTTTTGTTTCTTTTGTGAGCAATGTTTACCCTTCATTTGGCCACCCCCATTGCTCCCCAAACTAATTTTGATAAAGGGCCCCAAGGCACGCTACGCCTCTGGTCTCAATAAACGTTTGTAACAAAGTTTATTATTTAGCGTATTCGATGTCGATAAATATTGTGTGCATCATGACGAATGGCATAGTAGGTAAGTTACATAAGTCCTTGTCTGTGACATGCAAAGTTATTTATGTCCAATAAAAATTACTGATTAAATTTTACCCCAAATCCGGCTACATTTCTTCAGTCACGAGCTATTCAGTTTCAACTAGCAATTAATACAAATTTGGTTTCAACTATTATCCTAGGATACTCAAACAAACATACATACAAACAACACCTTTACTTGGTGGTAGAGACAAACGGCAATCAATTAATTAAAAAAATATATATATTTTGTGATGAGATTATAACTTTACTTACATCTCTGGCAACATCGGCGTCGTTGACAACATCGGGCATGCTATCCTCGACCAGCTGAGTCAAGTATCCGAGCAAAAGGTACCCTCCCAACAGCAATATCAAGTATGTACTGGGCAGCTAAAACATAGTCACATAAATGTTAATTTAAATATAGTAGCGATGATAGCTCAGTGGTTAGCGCGGTAGGTTCACATGCCGAAGGGCATGGGTTCAAACCCCAACAATCAGCTTGAGCTGCCGGTGAAGGAAAACATCGTGAGGAAACCATAGCATGGTGGTAGGGTACTTTCTAGTACTCGGCTGGCTAGCTACCACACGAGAGTTGAAAATCTGCCGCCAAGCATCTAACGGTGTGTTCCTGCAGCCTCACTTGAGAGCCAGTTCCATTCCAGGCTAGGTGTACTTTACCATCTTCGACCACGCCTTCACTTAACATCAGGTGAGCTGTGGTCAAACACCTAGCCTGTCAACCATAAAAAAAGTGGCATATTTCCTAAGCAGATCTTGTCATCATCTCAAAATCAGATATTCCGGCGCCAAGCAGTAGTGTGGAAACGTTACTGTATTTGTAGGGAAACTTTTAACTAAAACGTTTGAGCTTTGGTCTTTGCCCAGCAGTGGGATTATAAAGTTAAATGCAACGAAATATCACTCTAGTTCGAAAACAGAAAGATTATAATGATAACTAATTAAACATAAAAAAAGCCTATGATATCTGAAATTAGAGTTAATCCCACAACTAAGAATAAAAAAAACAAAGAATGATACTATAGACACAAAAACTACAACAAACAAAACTAACAAAAACTACACGACAAGAGAAGCATTCTACAGCATGCAATTTAAAGCTGAAACCTCTAACACCAGGGCTGGCAACTTAGCCCATGAATACTGAAGTACTTATTTCTACAACCCCTTAAAATGTCATACTTAGTTTAAATTCCAGCGTTGGAAATCTCACAAAACACACAAATACACGTGCAAATAACACACACATTTCCATCAGATTTTTTTTTTTAAAAGCGGTTGGGAACTGAATCCGTGTTCCATAAATCATTGACCTACATGAGCTAGATTTATGTAAAGCAACACAACGCAATGCGATAGGAGGCGACGCCAAGATATCAAGTAGTAGTTTTGTAGCGATGATAGCTCAGTGGTTTCGTGTTGGTTCCAAAACTCCATCGAAGCTTTATAGTAAAGTCGCCACTACTTTACTAAAGCATGACTGGACTTGACTGACCAAGACTGGACTTAAATAAATAAATAAATATCGTAGAACATTACACACAGCGCCATATGATCCCAAACTAAGCAAAGCTTGTGCTATCGAAGTCAGATAACTGATAGAATACTTAAATACTTTTTTTTTTGTAAATACATACAGAACATACAGAACAAACATTTGTTTATTCACAAAATGTTTGCCCTGAGTGGGAATCGAACCCACACCCTACAGCTTGAAAACATAAAACACTCGACACTGGCAAATGTTCAAAATGCCGCCAAAACCAAACGTTCTATTTACTTCCACATATCTGTATCCACCACGAACTTAACATCTGGCATGCACCATAGTTCAGCCTTGAAGTCAACAGTCCACAGAAAAAACAAACACATTAGCTTTAAACAGAAAAAGAAAACAAGTTTATAAACTTACACAGAAAATCAGGAGGATTTATATAAACATTATATTTGTAGGCAATCAATGAATATTATTTTTCACGAAATGTTCGTAATCAATTCAATATGACGTCAATATACATTCATAATGCGTACAATCACTAATCTATTTGCGTACTAGCATTGGCGGCCTTAGGGGGTGGCAAGCAGGGCAACCGCCCGGGGCCTCGCTCTTGCAGGGGCCTCACGTCCTCGTAGAAAAAAGTCTCTACCATATATGTATGAGTATCTCGCGCCTCGCACTTCACAAACCCTTCCTGAACGCACGGTTTCATTACCAGTGCAAGCATGTCACGACCACTCGAGCACTCTAAATTTTTTTTTAGTAAAGCGTACTCAAAGAAAACGGGCGTCACACCGCCGCTGCGTGCAATCACTAATCTATTTGCGTAGGCACTACCTTTAGGCAGTCCCGGATCTAGGGGGTGCAAACGTCTGCGAGAAGGCATCAGATTCAGCGGGCGTCAAAATCGTTATATAGGTCCCTAATATGCTTGAAAATAAAGATTGTTTGAAAACAAAGCTAGTTGTTCGATTGATTATTTTAATACACCCAGTTGGTATTGAAACATCCTACGTTAGTAAAAGTATCCTAAATTGATTTTTGAGCGATTGCAACGCTGCCGGGGAATCACCGTCGCATCTAGAACTGCTCTACGAGCGAACAGTTTTTAAGGCCGCAAAATCGATCTAGCTGTGTCTCATCTCTAGGAAAACACGTTTTTTTCGAATTTTAAATTGTATATACACCTAGCAAAGCTCCGTCGCCCAGATACTAAGTAATACCGACTTAACTTTTATTTTATTTTATTAAATATAGGTTTGCGTTTGACCGCCATCCCGCCTGATGTTAAGCGAAGATACGGTCTACGGTAGAGCACGCTTGCCTAGAAGAAACCGATTCACTTGCGACTTGAAGTCACCCAGACTATATTCATTGGGGAGCACCCACTCGGGCAGCAGATTCGTTTTGATGCACAAAGCGTTTTGATTCCACATTTTTCATTCGCACAGCGAGGATATGGAACTCTCTGCCGGAGTCTGTGTCCCTGTTAGGTACAATATTGGCGTCCTTTTTTTTTTTTTTTTTTTTTGTCTTCAAATCTATAAAGTAAATAGGTTTCTTCTAGGTAAGCGTGCTCCATCTTAGACCACACTACTGTTTAACATCAGGCAGAGTGTGGTCAAACGCGAACCTATTTTGAATAAAAAAAAAAAAAGATTCCAATGTCTAGCGTTACGTCAACTACAGATTGCAAATTCATTAAAGAGCTGCTAGTTAGATATAATTCAGTTCACAATGATGGCATACTTATATCTGCATGCCTTTCACATGAATATGAAAAGGCATTGCTTAATAATTCCCTTAGTGTTATCTGTCCACTTCACGCCCTACCAGATTACCTATCTACTGATAAAGCGTTAGCACAGATAGGTACGCAGTCGATACTATAATTTTTACACATATAAATTCTACACATGTAATTTTTAGCTCATAATCTTTGTACCAAATACGGAAGTAGGATCGAAGAATAGCAAATCGATGACTTGGCTATCGATTTCCTGGATTTTGTACAATTTATTGAGTAAAAACTGACTAATTTGCTAGTAATCGTGGCGTATCTAAGGTCCACTTTACACCGCGTAAATAAATATCGAAGGGCATTACACACAGCGCCATCTGACTCCAAACCAAGCAAAACTTGTGATAGAATACTTGAATACTTTTTTTACTTACTTATAATACATACAGTACACCCAGATACAGAACAAACATTTGATTATATCACAAAATGCTTGTCCTGGGTGGGAATCGAACCCACGCCCTTCACCAATGAACCAACAGGGCTGTCTTTGTCGTTGACGTTGCTGTTTTAGTAAAGTAACTGACGTAGTTTTTGCACATGTTTGGTCTGACTTTAGTTTCGGCTACATCGGGTGGCCTTTTTCATGGAGACAAAGAAGCTGCTACAGCTTTGTCTCCTTGAAAAAAAACGTTTTTTTTATTGTTGAACAGGACAGAAAATTATATTTTTACAAACAGTGTTTTCATGTTGACCATCAGGCGAGAAGTCTGCTTGCCAACTGCCACCTATGGATAAGTATAACATTACTGATGTTATCGATGCGTTGCCAACTTGAAGAGATGTATTTTTAAAACTCCGTAGACGGAAGCAAAATCCAGATTTCGCAAGTGTGCGAACAATGAAACATTAGAGAATCCAACTGTACCAAATTGTAAAGAAACGCAATCAATTTTAAAATTACCTTCCTTGGCAACCTGATTAACAATAACTATTTTTTTAATTGCATACAAGCTATTAATTATTTTATGGTAGAAGTGTCCGAGTTTGACTGCCTACTCGCTTGTTGGTAAACGACGACGTGCAAAGTTGAAGCACGCAAAATAATATAAGTAGGTACGCAAAAGTACCGTGCACTACACGGCTTCTGATCGTCTTAACTAACTTTGGTCTAATAGTGAGTTTATAGGTCTACCTATAAATAATCGAGAATATTAAAACATACACTAAATAAACATTCACAAACACAACATAATAAAACATACGAGTACACATTTTTTTTTACGCAATATACTATATCCCAAAAATAACAATTCCAAATACAACTAAAACAACAAAAGCCCCTGTACCTACTAAACCCAATTCGATAAAACTTACAGATTTGACTGGTTCGTATAAATGTTTCCCCCTTTTAGTCATCTGGTATACCACCTAAAATTGTGACAAAGAAGAAAATTAAAAATAAAATATTCAACCCAAAAATAATTTCTACAAACCTGGTGTTTTTTTCTAAAGAGCAGAAGGAAAAGAAAGGTTATGAAATGACAAAACGCGAGAGTACTATTTAGTCAGTTAGTGAAATTATTAACTGATAAAGCGCAACAATGCGAAGTAGTGTTAATACATGAGACTAAGAAAGAAAGAAAGCAAGATACACAGGGAAAATGAAAACTATTACTTGGGGTTAGCGTGCATTTGGCAATCTGACAATGTGATGTAATTATATTTTTAGTAATGTTTTCTATACTTTTATTTGACGTTTATAATTTACATTGGTAAAAGTATAAGAGAAAATGAATAATATTAAACGATATTTCTTTCAGCATGCCTATCTTTGTCAAGCAAACCTAGTTTAATATATACATATTGGCAAACAATAGTAGTTTCTTTACTAATATTTTTTCTCCCATGGTAAAAAGAAAAGTCGAATAGTCTCTCAAGGTCATTTGTTATTGCCGTCCAATGCACGCTCACCCTAGAGTTACAGTGGGTATGGTAAGTAAAATGAGAGTATTAACCCGTTGCCAGGGCTTTTCGTCTCGGCCATTGTCGTATTCGTTGGTCGGGACTCCAGTGTAGGTGAGATTCTGAAAACATCAACAGTTTGAATTACAATTATGTATGTATGTAAATTGTTAAGAAAAAAAGTGGAGCACATATTTTGTATTCAAATATTTAATAATTGTCTCGCTACACAATTCTGAAAGAAGGCTTGTTTTATCGTGATTTTTTTAAGTTAAGGTTTTAAAATTATATTTTATCAAATGAAAATAATTTTGAATGCCAACAGAAATAAACTAATTCATCATCATCATCATCATTTCAGCCGTAGGACGTCCACTGCTGGACATAGGCCTCCCCCAATGACTTCTAGAAAGACCAGCTGGAAGCGGTTCCTGCGGTCTTTATTAGGTCATCTGTCACCTTGTGGGTGGACATCCTATGCTGCGCTTGCTGGTTCGTGGTGTCCACTCCAGAACTTTGCAGCCCCATCAGCCATCAGTTCTGCATGCTATGTGCCCTGTCTACTGCCACTTCAACTTGCTTATTCTCTGGGCTATGGCGGTTACTTCAGTTCGTCTATGGATCTTCTCATTTCTGATTCGATCTCATAGGGAAACTCTGAGCATAGCCATCTCCATAGCAAAAACTAACTGGGTTTTTATAATTATAAATGTTTTAGTTTTAGTTTGTGACCAACTGTTTTTTTTTAAATACATCCTGACATAATATAAGCGTGTATTCAAAGTTTTTTTTTAATATCGAAAGCATAGAAATTTTGTCAGAGTTTACAAAGAAATATCTGCCTTTCGAAGATTGCACTACATTCTATTTGGTCATTGCCATTTTTGTTGCTGCAGGCAATATTTCAAATTCAAATGTTTTATTTGCATAAATATAGGTACAGGTCAGGTCGAAAATAAAACTGACTGAGTGGGAATCAAACCCACACCCTACAGCTCTCAAGGCAGATATACTACCAATGAGCCAACGGAGCTGTCATTTTGTTCTGTTCATTTTGAGTATTCAAGGTATAATTACAGGACTGAAATGGTTGTTAAGTGGAAATAAGCTAAATACATATATAAATATACCTTGAATACTCAAAATGAATTTCTGCAAAGTAATGCCAGCATCAATCACTTAATTATTTGTTTATTTGTATTTTTTTCCTTTTAAAAATGTTCTATTCTAACTTTTTTATTAGAATTTGGCTTCTAGTTTAAGTGAAAGCTTGCCTATGTTTCAGAAGTCTAGAATTTGATCACCTGACAGAAAAAAGTTAAAGTAGATAGTAAATAGATGTGGTAACTTGAGCTGTACTTAGGTACAAGTATTTAAATAACTTTTTCAAACTTAAACCAATACCTATGGACTTTGCTGTAGGTCAAAATCAATAAAATACAACATCATAGTAATAAAATATATCAGTCATGATAATGTTTTATTAACAAGTAGAGTATGGATCTAAGGACAATAAAGTGATAAATTTAAATTTTGCGTATGTTATTAACTTTATGACTTGGTTTATCAAAATTATTAGCTAACTTTTTTATATAAGATGATTATGAAAAAATTAAATTGAACTTAAATTTTAGTGTTTTAAAAGGTACATAAGATCACATAACAAAAGAAATCCAGATGGTTATGGCTTGTTAGTTTCTGTCCTCTGATTGGGTTATCATATCATAAGATACCTATAGGCAACTAGTAAATGTTATTTTATTTTTCAAATTTTGCTTACAAATCCATTTCTCCTTAAATCAGCTATTTTTCAGACAAGTTCTACTATGTACTTGATGAAACTGGGGCTATACGACTTTAATAGTATTGATCTTGACAAATTAAGTAGATTTATAAAACCTGCTGTACTTTACCTCTGCAGTAACATAGGTACTTTAAGTCACTGCTTACAAATATTATTCTTTATTTATTGTGCATGTAAAAAATTGCTAGATGTATGTAACAGATACATGCACCCTGCAAGGGTGTCGCAAATTGCAATACACAATAACAAACAAATGAACTCTACTTTTATGAGTTAAAGTAGGCAAGCGTGAAAAAAAAAACATCTAGATAATTTCAAAATAACATTTTAAGCTTAATGTAAAATGTGTTACTGTGTAACCAGTACCTAATTTATCTTGAAACTCTATTCTAGTAAATAAAACTCTATTACTGTTAAAGTTACGTTTAAAACTGTTGCTAGCCGGTCTCTCAGCCATACCCCTTGATAATCTTGGTTAATTAGGTAATCTAAGAAGTTACTGCTTAGTTAGGAAAGTTAACTTTTCTCGACTTTCGCTATTAAAAACGATACCTAATGTAAATAAATTAATTTTAACTTGCCATTTCAACTCCTTTTCGTGGTCGCCTGCGACCATCATTTTCATCGAAATTCACTGACATTGTGTTATCTTATCCGTTTAATTTTATTTAGGAATTTCATTCATTTTCAGGAAACAAATCAATTAAACGCGACTGTCCGGCTCTACTTCACATAACTGAGAGTCTGAACTGAAACGAAAATGACTGACGTAAGGCATAAGCCGAACGTCAGCCGTAGCTTTTTTTCTTTGATTTTGACGTCGCGTTCTGAGTATTTGCCAGTGTCAAGTGTTTTATCTTTTCAAGTTTCATTAATTAAATAAGTTGCCTCGTAGCTATAGTTATAGTCAAAGTCCGGTCTTGGTCAAGTACAGTCATGCTTTAGTAAAGTAGTGGTGACTTTACTATAAAGTTTCGATGGAGTTTTAAAAGCAACACGAAGAGTCATGTTTTACCCTATTATATCATTTTTCCACATTCATGCTTGTGATTCGGCATTTTAGGAATAAAACACCAACATTTTTATGCATAAACACTCGATAAAACACTACTTTTGGAAAAAAATACAACGGGGCGACACGACTCTTTTTTCGCGTTCCTGCCAAAAAACCAAGTGCGTAGTCCTGAGACATATTATGTGAATGTCACCGAAACTGACTGTCATTATGAGCAGCTGTTAATGTCTGGCACTGTCAGTAAAATATGAATTGAGTTTTGGCGGGATCGCAGAAATATTATAGTTTTATTATAGCTACGTGTGTAATGGGCTTTATATGTGTTGTGACATTTAAATTTGAAACAGCTGAATATATTCGAATGAAATTTGGTACAGGGATAACATATAGTCCGGGTGGCAGCGTTGCATTTTAGGTAGTGATTTTACGCCGATCCATTGCTATCTTGTTCGATAGATCTCGAATAAATAACTGATAAGTAAACCGAGCGTCAGCTGGCGCACCCGCGGTGGGTTTGGGAATGGGAGGTCGGGGAAGTTGTAAAAAAAATTTTAAAAAAAAGTAATAGTACGCCGGCTGAAACCCATTTTCATGTATAGTTGACATCATACTGAGTTGAAAAATAGTCGTCAGCTGCATGGAGGAGGGTGGGTTATGCGTTAGCCGATCGCGTGAACTTGTAAAAAATCGCGTAAAAAAAAGTCATTACGCCGGATGAAACTTAAACTAGCTGATTGTTTATATAATTAAAGTACGAAAACAACAATCAGCTGCGTGGGTAGCGGTGGAAAGACCGTCAGCCGATGCAGTAAAGGTTGAAAATATTGGAGCATTGCTACTAAAAAAGTTATAGTAAGCCGGCTGATGTTGATACCGATAGTAGATCTTATATGTCTAATAAGTAAACCGAACATCAGCTGCCCAAGTAGCGGTAGGTTTGGGAGTGGGAGGTCGTGGAAGTTGTAAAAAAAAATTTAAAAAAAAGTGATAGTACGCCGGCTGAAAGCCATTTTCATGAATAGTTGACATCATACTGAGTTAAAAAATAGTCGTCAGCTGCATGGAGGAGGATGGATTATGCGTCAGCCGATCGCATGAACTTGTAAAAAATCGCGTAAAAAAAAGTCATAGTATGCCGGATGAAACTTAAACTAGCTGATAGTTTATATAATTTAAAGTACGAAAACAGCAATCAGCTGCGTGGGTAGCGGTGGAAAGACCGTCAGCCGATGCAGTAAAGGTTGGAAATATTGGAGCATTGCTACTATGCGGTTTCCTTTTAAACACGAATTTCGAGGTAGATTCTGGCCTTGCTTGAGCCCATAACACGAACTTCGGGCTACCTAAACTTCTGCCCTTAAAATTTTAAAGCAGCATCTGCGTGCATCTGTGGATTACTGGAGAAAAGTCGTGAATCACTCTGAACAATATTATGAAAAAAGACTGGGAGCAAAATGTTCACTTCGACAATATTTGTGAACAAGAATTAATAATAAACTTAAGGAACAGTTCTAGTAGTAGTATCTTTAGTAAGACTCAAGTTCTATAAGAGTCATACTTAATCGTAAAGGTTCATTAACGATAATACTTTAGCGCATTCCTAGAGGAATTAATTTAACTATGTAAATCATTACAGATTTATTGCATCACATCATAGGGGCCGGCTTGCAGTACACACCTCATTAAAGCTGAAAGAGCTCAGACTCATTTTGAAAATTGCCCACGAAAAGCCCTTCCGGTACCTTACAGATGACCTCTAAAAGGATACCAAGGAACTCGGGCTTCGGCAACTTTTTATTAAGTACTGAACTTTAAGATTTCACAAATCGGCTCCCTTACAAATCAAACGTCAACGGACTGATAGCATTTCGCGCACGCAACGATGGGAACTACCTCTAAGAAAAACGAGACTTGGGCAGAGATGCTATAGTTACCTAGGAGCATTTCTTTCTAATAGCTATATAAATTGCTTAACCTATTAGACAAAAACAGACATAATTGTAAAAATAAACTCAAAGAATACCCTCTTACTTTAAATTGCCACGACACCGAGAGCCAGATAAGACCAATATTATAAGCAAGTTAGGAAAAACAACTAGTCGTCAATAGTCACACACACATCCACACATCCTCTCTAACACACTCGCACATATACCCAAATAAATACATAAACAAATAAATACATTTTATTATAATCAATTTAATTAATTTTAAGGAAAGAGGCTTAGGTAGCCCGAAGGTCGTGTTATGGGCTCAAGCAAGGCCAGAATCTACCTCGAAATTCGTGTTTAAAAGGAAACCGCATAGTAGCAATGCTCCAATATTTTCAACCTTTACTGCATCGGCTGACGGTCTTTCCACCGCTACCCACGCAGCTGATTGCTGTATTCGTACTTTAAATTATATAAAGTCTCCGTCTCCGTTCCACCACAGGACGAGCAGAAAAACGGCTCATTACCATCCGTTCCTCGTTGGCGTTCCCAGTATTCGTACGCAGCGATTCCGCTCTACTTTTCTGATGCGCACGGCCCACGAATGGAACTCATTGCCGGCTTCCCTGTTTCCCATAAATTACAATTTGGACGTTTTTAAGGCTAGAGTGAATAGATTTCTTCTGGATCAGCGTGCTCCATCTTCGGCCACACCGTCGCTTTGCATTAGGCGAGTTGGTGGCCAAACGTAGATCTATTAAATGTAAAAAAAAAAAAAAAAAAAAAAAAAAAATAAACTATCAGCTAGTTTAAGTTTCATCCGGCGTACTATGACTTTTTTTTACGCGATTTTTTACAAGTTCATGCGATCGGCTGACGCATAATCCACCCTCCTCCATGCAGCTGACGACTATTTTTCAACTCAGTATGATGTCAACTTTTTATGAAAATGGGTTTCAGCCGGCGTACTATCACTTTTTTTTAAATTTTTTTTTACAACTTCCACGACGTCCCACTCCCAAACCCACCGCTACCTGGGCAGCTGACCTTCGGTTTACTTATTAGCCATATGAGATCTACTATCAGTATCAATATCAGCCGGCTTACTATGACTTTTGTATTTGCAACGCTGCCACCCGGACTAATAGGTATAAGCTACTTTTCTGAAGTCAACATCACAGTCACAAGTCGCATTCTTTGGCGATCGTTGTCCCTTTTTGTGTCAAACGTAAACCTGAAGTTTAATGGGCTAGGCTGGGCTACCAGATTTTATTATTTATTTACAAACCCAACACAATATCTACTATTTATAAGTATGTATTTACAAAAAAAAAAAGTATTTAAGTATTCTATCAGTTATCTGTCTTCCATAGCACAAGCTCTGCTTAGTTTGGGGTCAGATGGCGCTGTGTGTAATGTCCTACAATATTTATTATTTATTTATTATTATTTAAACACGTAATAGTGTTTGCTCTATATCTGGGTATATAACAGCGTTGCCAGTTGTCTATGGCGGGACGTCCCGATTTTTAAATCAAAATTAAATGTCCCGCCTGGGAAAGGCTCAGTCCCGCGTGGGAAAGGTTCAGTCTCGCGTGGGAAAGGCTCAGTCCCGCTTTTCGAGGATAACTCGGCCGTGCGTGCAGCGTGCTGAGGAAGCGTGGGTGCGTCACGCAATCGGTGCGTGCTAAAAACTTCTGATTAAGTATAGACGTTTTTTTATTACGTCCCGCTTTCGACGAATGAATCCCGCTTTTTTCGCTCAAAAAGAAACAAAAAATGGCAACGCTGCTAGGTGTACGAGATGAATGTACAAACTTATTATAAATATCCTCCGGTACTTATTCATTACGAGTTCACCACTAACCATGAAATTAGGTACGTTCAGTTTAAAATCGAATTAAAATAAAACAAACTATTTTTCTTTAGAATTATTATTATGCTCACAATCTAAATACAGTGTGTTTTAACTACTGAATAAATTAACAATTTTTATAATCTCTATTAAAGATTAGCTTTTAATGTAACCTACATCATCCTCAATACATCAAAACCAACACGAAAGGTACACATTTGAATATAAACAGTTTGAATGTTGAATTATTATCAATTTAAGAATATTACATATTGCTTTGTTATCACTACACAAACAAGCAACCAGTGTAAAGAAAGGACAAAAAATGAGAAAATAACTGCAAGATGAAATGTAGGTTATGTTATTATATACACCAAAATCACTAAATACTCAAATACACTATTTTAGATTGTAAAATTAATCTAAATTACCTAACTATAATTACATTTTACATGTTTATTTTACAAGGTTATTTACATTCAAACTAAGTTGAATCTTATAACTTATTTACATCAAAGTAATTACAACCTAACAGATCTCGAAAAATTGGTAAATAAGTAAGTATACTAAGTACATAATAACTTAAGCACATAACTAAATTTTTGAACTGATGGTAAAACGTCTAAATGAAACATTTGTTCTTGAAAAAGGAAACAAAAAAGTAATTAAAAATGAACTCTTTGCACAATCCCATAAAAACACTGGCCTATGTTTTTACTGAATGTAAGTACCTAAGTACGTAGCTATCCTAAATGTTGGTAAACATTTATAAATATCACTATGTATTAATACACCTAACTAACCGTTTGTTTTATAGCTATAATCACACTTTTCTTTTTAATTCTAAATACTGATGATGTATTGGAAAATAATTTTATTTCGTTAAACTTTTTTTTTCTTGAACTTTATAGGTATTTGCTAAGTTCAAGTAAAGGTCAAAATGTTTTGTAACACGACATTATTTTTAGCAAAAGTTTGTTTTCATTTGATTTTGATGTTAGAAGCTTTTCAATTATAATAGTCATATTTGACCATGAATAACTAAAATACCATTGTTTGACAATTCCAGTGGGATATCGATTCATTCGCTTTATTTTATACTTATCGACACTCGACTAGTCTCTCTGTAATTCTTCTGTCTTAAGATAAGACAGAAGATCAAATAAATTATTTTCAATCCAATAGTCCTTATTGCAAAGGAATTAAGAAAGACAACACTAGGGTGATGGTGGGAGGCTGTCATCACTTTCAAGGTAAGTTACGTAATTGTCTTCACCAGGAGCGTGCGGGGGCCGGGGCGGCGGGAGGGACGGAACATCGTAGCCATGCATCTGAAACAAAAACACCTTTAAATTTTACGTTTATTTTATTGCTGTTCTAATAAAGTTGGACTGCTCGCAAAAAAAGACATAGTCCTTTATAAATAAATAAATATCGTAGGACTATACACACAGCGCCATCTGGCCTTAAACTAAGCAGAGCTTGTGTGATGGAGTCAGATAACTGATAGGATACATAAATACTTTTTTTTAAATATTATATTGTTTATCACATTCAAAAAATCCAAATTTACTAGTGAGAGTGAGAGAGAGAGAGAGAGAGAGAGATTATGTTTATATTCAATTTTGATTTTTGTTCAATGTAGACTGATGTGCAAGGTAAAAAATGATTCCAGCGACCAACCTGATTAACAAGCTGCTGAAAAGCGGCACTGTGATGCGGCGCTCTGTCTAGGTCTGCGTGAAGGGCAAAGTCTGAAAGCGCCTTCCACGGGGGCTGATACGCCGTCACCTCGAGCGCCAGCGAGTTAGCCTCGTGCCGCACCGGCGATCCTGCCACTAGTGGTACCCCCATTGACATGTAGCCGAGACGACGGCCTTCCTGTTGAACGTTTTGTTATTAAACCGGCATCATAAATTATAATTACACATTTCAAGAGTTTTGTTTATATTTGTGTCATTCAATTTCTATTTGGTTTTCTTTGGAGGCTAAAAATATAAAATGTTTACTATAGGCATGTTAAAAGAAGGTTTATACTTGATCTTCCAGGACACGCTATAAATAAATCCATCAATTCATCAATTTGGGAAATGTAGAGTATTCTTTTGGGTTTCCTCTGGGGACTTAAAATTAGAGTACTTTTTTATTTAAAATTTTACTAGTAAGTATGTAGCCCAAAAAGATTAGACCAAATAATTTAAAACTATTGTTAGTATGTAAACTATTTCAAAAAGATAACTTTCTAACCTGATAGTCAAATGAAAACTGTCAAAGAAAATAAATGTAATTACTTAATGAGACATTATTTTTGTCAGGTATAAACTTAAATATTTTAGATGATAACAATTTTTACTATAAAATGTGTGTTGGTTTTGTACTTCGTTAATCAGTTCTTTATTGATAACCACCTTTTCTTGCTGCATCTGCATTTTTAATTGAATTGTCTTCTTCTTGTCTTTGCACCTCTTGTTCTGGAACCAAACCCTGATAACTCTTGGACTGAGGCCAGTCATTTCTACGAGCTGCTCTTTCATTAAAGCGTCAGGACGAGGATTAGCTGCATAGCATGTTCTGAAACATTATGAAAAAAATATTTCATCATTAAAGATAATATTTTCTCACTAAGATTTACTGAGTATAGGACATTTTGGTCCAGTCAAATAAGTGTGTAACAGTTTTACCACTAGGCAGGGTGTGTATGGGAAAATCATAATCTTTTACCCTTTTAATACAGTAAATTTTTAAACTGGCAACACTTTATTTATTTTTTATTTAAATGGCATATGTACCTACACAATATTACGCCAGAACTATATACAACGGGGCGACACAACTCGTTCCCGCCAAAACTCCAAGAATCACTGTTACTTTAATAGAGAATGACTGGACTTGACTTTGATTTTGTTTGCATGACCTTTGATTTAGACTTATTTCATTCGATTTTCCGTTTTGTTTCTTTTTTGCCTATTTAGTATTTAAAGCCCGTTAACACGATGCAAGTAAGCGTAAACAGTAGGTATACATTTTTTTGATGTTCCGACTGCTGTAGTAGGTACTTATATTAGATGTCATTAAAATATGTTTTTATTACCTAAGCGTATGAAGTTGCTTTTCATTGAGGACGGTCCTAACTCTGGTTGGTTTTCCATCGGCGGCGGCAGAAGTACGGGCGCGGCCGCTCTTGTGGGATCCAGATTCACTACCCGAATCTGAAACGAACAAAAAATAAAATTAGATTTATCTACACATTAGTAAGGATATAGTTGTGAAAAAAAATCATAAGAGTTCTGCGGAATTATTATTATATCTAAGTGAAGAAAAATGAAGAAAAAGTTGGCTAAGAAAACTCTGCAAAACTTTTATGAGGCTTGCACGTACTGTGAATTAATTAATTAATTTATTTGTTTTTAGTTTATTATCTCGTCTAAATTTTGAAATTGTATTTATAGTAGGTATATATTATAATTCTTGCATCTGCCCCCGCGCCGGTGTGCGCTCGGGACACTTTAACTTAGATTAGTTAACATAAGTGAAAACTTTTTAGGCTTTTAAATGTTCATTTATCTTCTATTTATTTATAAAGTTAGCAGCTGTTTGTTTTCCATGTAAAATAAAAAATAAATAAAAATAAGACTTCTTAATGTGATTAACGCTCTGTGTACACAATGAAACAAAAATTATAACATTATTGTATTATTAGCGGATGCCGCGCGGTTTCACCCGCGCAGTTCCCGTTCCCGTAGGAGTACTGGGATAAAAAGTAGCCTATGCCACCCAGCAGAGATAGTGTAGCTTCACAACGGTGTAAGAGCTATTGAAATCGGTCCAGTAGTTTCGGAGCCTATTCAATACAAGCAAACAATCAAATCTTTCCTCTTTATAGTAGTAGCATGGTGGTAGGGTACTTTCTAGTACTCGGCTGGCTAGCTACCACCCTCAAGTTGAAAATCTGCCGCCAAGCATCTACCGGTGTGTTCCGGCAGCCTCACTTGAGAGCCAGTTCCATTCCAGGCTAGGTGTGCTTTACCATCTTCGACCACACCTTCACTTAACATCAGGTGAGCTGTGGTCAAACAACTAGCCTGTCAACCACAAAAAAAAAAATATAGATAGATTAGTGCACCAGTAGTTTTCGCTCATTATTGGAATTTCAACCTACACTTTACGGTGAGTGATCTGAATTCGCTAACCACTGAACTGTCGTCGCCACGAAAAAAATAAACACCTAAATGTTGTTGAAACAATATCTTCACATCAAACGGTTTTAATCCCCTTCGTTTCATCCCTTTGTTAATTTATAAATGTCGAGTGACATTAGGGCTGACCGGTGTCCGTCTAATATCTCTAATCCAAGCTGTAATCTCACTTCACACCTCGGTAATCTGCCCCACTCATAATTACGAAGTCTTTGTGCATTTTTGATTACATAGCGATTTAAAAGTCCAGCGTTGCAGCGGTTTCGATAGCTCAGTGGTTAGCGCGTTCTACTTTTAGATGTGGATTCAAATTCCGACATAATTTGCTGAAAATCAAAAGATATATTGTGTCAGAATTGTAGCCTGATATAGTGATTGTCTGAAATTGAATTAAAAAAAAAGTGTTTATCTGTATTGTATGTTAGTTAGTTAGTGGCCTTGATTTATACAGGGTTATATATTTGAGATGTGATAAGTCGATCATCAATAATGCATCATTAGGTATAAGGCGGAGGAACATCTGGTACCGCGGGGGTACCTACCTAGACGACTTTCGATCTAGCGATCTACCAAGTAAACGTAACCATCATTATAAGTAACTTTTTCTATCTAAAATCGTAAAAAAAGTTGCTTGAAAAAGTTTGTTGACTCTGGGCCAAATAAATGAAAAGGACGCCAAAGCAGCGATGCCCCGGGCTTTGTTTTTGCTACTCAAAGTTCTGTGTATCGCTGCAATGGTTGTCAGCCCTGTTGGCTCATTGGTAGCATATCTGCCATAAGAGCTGTAGGGCGTGGGTTCGATTCCCGCTCAGGACACACATTTTATGTATCAATAAATGTTTGTTCTGTGTCTGGGTGTACTGTATGTATTATAAGTATGCATTTACAAAAAAAAGTATTTATGTATTCTATCAGTTATCTGACTTCCATCACACAAGCTCTGCTTAGTTTGGGGTCAGATGGCGCTGTGTGTATAGTCCTACGATATTTATTTATTTAATTAATGGACATGGACATGCGTTATTTATTGCCATCAGGAAAGTGCATCGTTCGTCTCATTACTTTTACGTAAAAAAATGAATTGACAAGTTTTTTTTAAAATACAAATATTGATAACCTTACAGTTATAAGTCAAATTCCGCCATATCATTTTTTTTAATGTAATATTTTAAATGAAAATATCTTGTGTAAATACAAGACATTTTCATTCAAAATCACTCAAGTGAGGCTGTCGGAACACACCGTTAGATGCTTGGCGGTAGATTTTCAACTTGAGGGTGGTAGCTAGCCAGCTGCATGCGAACCGACTGCGCTAACCACTGATCTGTCTTCGCTACAAAGCAAAAAACCTGGCAAATGCAAAATCATTATACTTTCACCTACTTTAACAAGTATCAGACCAAAATCACATCAGTATTAGCTCAGCCTATCAAGAACACGAGCGATTACGGTTATCAGTTATCGATACACATCCCAACATTCGTGTCTCGATTGTAATCGATTCGCGATGCAGTGATTACTCGATAACGCGCTTTCAAATACGCCGACAAAGCTCCCGCCACCTTTGAGGATGCCGCCAAGTGTCAATCGATGGTCCTTTTATCGATTAATTAAAGTTTTTCGATGATTTTGTTCGATGGTTAGTTCCTAGTAATATTGGTTAGCCTTATGATATTCTAGGAAGTTACTATTTTTCTATGATTTGTTTTGCGATTGATAAACCTGAAATGATTAAGTGTTTGAATTAATTACATTTATTTCTTTTTATGAAACAAACGTTTTTTTTTTACAATTTCAGGGTTGGTTCTATTTTCATCTCTCTAAACTAAAGCATACTTAGGCTAAATCTTTTTTATTGAAATTGTGGCATACAAGCGACGGGAAACCTGTTTTTTTTTTTAATGTAAAATCAATGAGACGAACGATACGCTCTCCTGATGGTAAGAGATAATGCATGCCCATGACCATTGCAGCAATACACAGAACAAAGAGTAGCAAAACAAAGTCCGGGGCATCGCTGCTTTGGCGCTCATTACTTTGAGACTTTCGATGGTCATTCTCAACAGCCCAATAATTTCGCTAGCTGCAGTACCCTTCAAACCGGAACACAGTAATGTTTACGCACTACAGCTTGGAGGTAGAATATCTAGTACTGCGGTTGTACCTACACCGTTAGATGCTTGGCGACAGATTTTCAACTTGAGGGTGGTAGCTAGCCAGCCGAGTACAAGAAAGTACCCTACAACCATGCTATGGTTTCCTCACAATGTTTTCACCGGCAGCTCAAGTTCATTGTTGGGGTTTGAACCCACGCCCTTCGGCACGCGACCTAGCCGCGCTAACCACTGAGCTATCATCGCTCCAATCTAATTTAACATGAGCGATGCTTACCGGACATAGAGCCGAGTTCATGCGGGTGGTGAGAATTGTTGTTGCTGAGGGTTGTGTTGTTGTTGCTCTCAGCATTCCCGCTGCTGTTGCCGCTGGTGTTTGCACTCTGTAACACATCCGACAAGAAACTTAGAATACTAAAACCTACCACCGCGCCACATTCTGGATTATACCTAGATATTAATACCTAACCACAATCCATTGGAGTTTTGGCGGGAACGCGGCAAGAGTCGTGTCACTCCGTTGTATTTTTTTCCAAAACTAATGTTTTGTCGAGTGTTTATGCATAAAAATGGTGGTGTTTTATTCATAAAGTACCGAATCACAAGCGCGAGTGTGGGAAAATGATGTAATGTGGTGAAACATGACTTTCCGTGTTGCTTCCAAAACTCCATCGAAGCTTTATAGTAAAGTCACCACAACTTTATTAAAGCATGACTGGACTTGACTGACACGGACTGTACTCTGACTATAACTATAGCTACGAGGCAACTTATGTATTTAACTTTTGAAACTTGAAAATATAAAACACTTGACATTGGCAAATTCTCAAAATGCGACGCCAAAACTAAAGAAAAAAACGAGAACAACAACTGCTTTTTTTCTTTAGTTTTGGCGTCACATTATGAGCATTTGCCAGTGTCAAGTGTTTTATATAGATAGGTATTAACTTCAAAAAACTAACTAACAAAAGTCAACCAAGCCAGCCGAGTACTAGAAAATACCCTACCACCATGCTTTCATTTTCACACGATGTTTTTATAATTAAAAAAAAAACAGTTTTCGCGTCACATCAAGGTAGATTATGATACTTGATATATAAAAATAAAATATAAATATCGTAGGACTTTACACACAGCGCCATCTGCACAAACTAAGCAAAGCTTGTACTATGGAAGTCAGATAACTGATTTCTTTTGGTTGTAAATGCATATGTACTTACTTATAATACATACAGTACACCCAGACACAGAACAAACATTTGTTTATACCACATTTTTTTTGTCCTGGGTGGGAATCGATTTGATTCGATTTTTTTGATTTCTAGTTTAGATAGATGAAACTTTCACCACATGTAACTTTGTATGCATTCCATTATTTTTTTGGATTTTCTTTTTTTAATTTTAAATATTATGTTAAATAAATGGTTTTTTTTTTATTTCTTTGCATCGCTCATATTTGGCGCTCGTTACTTTAAGACATTCGATAGTTTTTTTTTTTATACTTGACAGGCTAGGTGTTTGACCACAGCTCACCTGATGTTAAGTGACGGTGTGGTCGAGGGTGGTATACACACCTAGCCCGGAATGGAACTGGAAAAATGATTAATATCAATGTCATGTAATGTCACTAGCTGAAGAATAATTTCTAAGCGGAGTAACTAATGTTTGCACACTACTGCTTAGCGGCAGAATATCTGATTCAATTGTGGTACCTGCCTAGACAACTTCCCACAAAAGAGAACTAAGAAACTAATAGAATTGAAATCTAATTTATTGTTAGTTTACAACAATAGACAATAATTATTATGACATAAAAATAATTAAAAAGACAAAAATTACAAAACTAAACAACATGAAGGCTAATTGTGGTAGCACAATGGCGGCCTTATCGCCTAGGACGATTTCTTCCAGACAACCTAATTTAGCTATTAGGTATTATGTGTGGTCTTGTCAGATAATTTATTACTTTATTACCATATTTAATTTACTGAGAGGATGGCAGGCAGAAAATGCTTTAGCATTAAGTCCTCCTTTTGTACATGTTATTTTCCAAGTGTGCAATAAAGTATTAAATAAATAATTAATGCCGGTGTTTTTTTATATAAAATAAATGACAGCGTCTCTCTCGTGATGGTAAGAGATAACATCTGTCCATGACCATTACGGTGATACACAGAACTTTGAGTAGTTAGATGTTCGGCGGCAGATTTTTAACTTGAAGGTGGTAACTAGCCAGCCGAGTACTAGAAAGTACCCTACCACCATGCTATGGCTTCCTCACGATGTTTTTCCTTCACCGGCAGTTGGGGTTTGAACCCACGCCCTTCGATGACACGAGCTCAGTGGTTAGCCACTGAGCTATCATCGCTACATCTGTCATCTAGCTTTGTTCTATCTACATCTGCTTAAAAACAGACTTTTTTTTAATGTAAAAAATAATGAGACGAACGAGACTCTCTCCTGATGGTAAGTGATAACGCCTGTCCATGACCATTGCAGCGATACACAGAACTCTGAGTAACAAACACAGTCCAGGGCATCGTTGCTTTGGCGCTCATTACTTGCGAAACTTTCGATGGTTAGTCTCAACAGCCCAGTAATTTCGCTGCAGTAGGTACCTACCTACCCTTCAAACCGGAACGCAGTAATGTTTACACACTACTGCTTAGCGGCAGAATAACTGGTACTGCGGTGGTACCTACCTAGAGGACCTCCTGCTAAGGAGATCTACCACCAAGAAAAGTACTTTTATGTAATCTAATCTTCGCTTAACATAAGGCGGGATGGCGGTCAAACGCAAGCCTATCAATTATTTAAAAAAAAAAAAACTAAAAAAAATACTCACTTTTTCTAAAACGTCGTGATCTTCTCTACAATATAAAGCACCTCCTTCCCGTAACGCAAATTCATCACCTGGGGAAGAAAGCATGACAATATTAAGACGTCGATGGCGATGACGTTACTTATAAACGTTTCTTAATGTACACTAGTAGGTACTTGAAATACCCTTTTACTATTCTTGGACAACTTCTCGTCGATGTGAAATGTTCATATATGTATATGAAGCCCTAAATTCCTATAAAAAACAGCAACAACTCACCTGATGTTAAGTGACGGTGTGGTCGAAGATGGTAAAGCACACCTAGCCTGGAATGGAACTGGCTGTCAAGTGAGACTGCCGGAATACACCATTCGATGCTAGGCGGCAGATTTTCAACTTGAGTGTCGTAGCTAGCCAGCCGAGTACCAGAAAGTACCCTACCACCATGCTATGGTTTCCTCACGATGTTTTCCTTCATCGACAGCTCAAGCTCATTGTTGAGGCATGCGAACCGACCGCGCTAACCACTAAGCTACCACCGCTACAAAACGTAAAAATAAAATAAATATCGTAGGACTATAGGTACCCACAGCGCCATCTAGCCCCAAACTAAGCAGAGCTTGTGTGATGGAAGTCAGCTAACTGATAGAATACATACTTTTTTTTTGTAAAAGCATACTTATAATACATACAGAACACCCAGACACAGAACAAACATTTTTTTATTCACAAAATGTTTGCCCTGAGTGGGAATCGAACCCACGCCCTACAGCTCTCAAGGTAGATATACTACCAATGAGCCAACGGGGCTGTCGAAATACGTAGCTCGGAATAATTCTTATTCGTGGCTAGTATAATAAATGCGAAAGTTTGTAAGCATGGATGTATATTTGTTACTCTTTCACGCAAAAACTACTGAACGGATTTAGATAAAATTTGGTATGGAGGTAGCTAAGACCCTGGATAACACATAGGCTACTTTTTATCCTGAAAACAAACATGCGCAGTTAGTTAAGTAATAGTATAGTAATTTGAAGTGACTTGTAACATTGGTGTTATCAATAAAGTATTTGTATTTGTAATATGTAGGTCTTGTAGGTACCGGGTATAAGTTGTCTGGCGCAGGCGCAGCACCGGAAGCAGTCTATGTGGTATATCTTCGTCTTGGCGCGCATTACGAAGTCGTTTTTGCTGAACGATGCCCCGCATTTGTCGCATTTTGTACCGAATAACCTGAGGGCAAACAGACAAGCGGTTAATAGAGCTTAAGAGAGTTATGCGAGAATAAAAAAAAAAAAATTGAGGGAGATCTCACGCAGCGCCATCTCGCCCCAAGCTAACTGCAGATTGTGTTATGAGAACCAGGCAACTTTTTTTTTACATTACAAAACAAAAAAGTGTTTACGTATTCTATTAGTTATCTGGTTTTCATAGTACAAGCTTTGCTTAGTTTTTTTTTCATAGTTGACAGGCTAGGTGTTTGACCACAGCTCACCTGATGTTAAGTGAAGGTGTGGTCGAAGATGGTAAATCACACCTAGCCTGGAATGAGCTCTCAAGTGAGGCTGCCGGAACACACCGTTAGGTGCTTGGCGGCAGATTTTCAAGTTTGAGCCTAAACGGCGATTTGAAAAGTCCTACAATATATATATTTAAGTAAGAAGTAATGAGACGAACGAGACGCTCTCCTGATGGTAAGAGTTAACGACTGTCCACGACCATTGCAGCAATGCACAGAACTTTGAGTAACAAAACAACGTCCATGGCATCGCTGCTTTGGCACTCATTACTTAGAGACTAGATGGTTAGTCTCAACAGCCCAGTAATTTCGCTACCTGCAGTACCCTTCAAACCGGAACACAGTAATGTTGACACACTACTGCTTAGCGGCTGAATAACTGGTACTGCGGTGGTACCTACCTAGACGACCTCCTGCTAAGGAGATCTACGACCAAGTATCTATATATATATCTATATATTTGCTAATTATTTTTTAAATAACATTTGACGAAGCCCGTTCACAGCTTAAATTTGTTTAGTTTGTTCAGCCTCTGTACAGCTTTTATTAATATAAAATTTCTAAATATCAATCTAATTAAGATTAGATTTATGCGCCAAGAAACATGTAAAACCGGACGAGTACATGAACAAAATCATTGTTACAGGTGCCCATTGGATAATAATAGATTTATTTTTATATATAAAGAATAATAGATGGATAGAAAAATAGATATTACTTATTTATCTATCAAAGGCTAAGCTCAGCGATACAACGGGGCAATGCCGCCAGCGTGCTGGGAACCCTACCTCGCGGCAGCGACCTCGACGGCGTGTTCATTTTATAGTAGTTATTTGGTTTGTTTTGAATATTTAAATTATCTATATTATAAATCTTTACCTGTAACAAATAAATGAGATATTTATCTATCCATCTATTAAAAATTGTTGGAAAAATCTAAAAAATAGTATGATTTAGAAGAAATAAGCGGACATGTAGTCGTGGACAAACGCAGCTAGCGACTTTGTTCTGTACTATTTAGATATAGATAGATTGATAGATAGATAACTCTTTCGCATAAATCATCATAAATGGAAAAGAGTAGGTACAGATAACAAAAAACCTTATTAACTAGTGACACAAGTGGCGGCCTTATCGCTAACAGCGATCTCTTCCAGGCTACCAAGAAAAGAAAAATACGATAGAAAAACATAAGAAACAGACGGGAGATGTAACACTAATAAGAAAAATAATAATAAAATAAAATAAAAATTAAACATATAGTAAGATATAGATAAGAGAAAGCGACATAAATATGATATTCCTATCCTATATATAGATCATTGAGTCTCCACCCAAACCCAATAGCCACCTACATCTAATCCTTCACTCCCCCACCGACACAACCCTACAACCTACGCAGTACAACCTGCTCTGCGTATAGCGAATGCTTTTAGTGATATTGCCAGGGGTGGTAACGGCCCTCGGTCGACGACCCGGGAGGCTTTCGCGGGACGGTTTGGGCGTTCAAATGGTTAATACTTACGATTTTTAGGTACAAATAAAGATTGTAATAGTGGAAGACTTGTTAATATGAATTTAATCACAAATTGTATTTGTACTGCCTACCGCTAATTAATGTTTCAGGTTTAAGATACATAGGTATCTACATACCTATGTAATAATCTGGTTGTGTACAATAAGGTTCTACTCTATTCTATGTATGAAGGTGCATGTTTTTGTATGGTTTTGCACCACCTCTTCAACCCTCAAGTTGAAAACCTGTCGCCAAGCACCTAACAGTGTGTTTCAGCAGCCTCACTCGAGAGTCAGTTCCATTCCAGGCTAAGTGTGTTTACCATCTTCAACCACAACTTAACAACAGGCGAGCTATAGTCAAATAGTCTGGGTGTACTGTATGTATTATAAGTATGTATTTACAAAAAAAAAAAAAAAAAGTATTCTATCAGTTATCTGACTCCCATAGTACAAGCTTTGCTTAGTTTGGGGTCAGATGGCGCTGTGTGTAATGTCCTGCGATATTTATTATTTTATTATTTATTATTATAAATACTTAGCCTATCAACCATAAAAAAGTGCTATTTTTTTTAAATTTTTTCGTGATTTGTGAACTGTGACTGTGTACAGTTATTGTGTACCTATTTGTATCTACTTCAGCTTAATAATAAATAATTTATTTCAGACTAGCGGACGCCTCGCGGTTTCACCCGCGTAGTTCCTGTTCCCGTGGGAATACAGGAATAAAATGTATGTCATGTCACCCGAGGATAGTGTAGCTTCCCAACGGTGAAAGAATTTTTGAAATCGATCCATTAGTTTTCAAGTTTATTCGTTACATACAAAGCTTACCTCTTTATAATATTATTATAGATATAGATAAAGGACCATATGCGCACAATCATAGACATAAAAAAAATATTGAAACATTAAAATTTAAGTGATCAAAAAGTCTAAAAAAATAAATGCCGAAAGAAAAAAAAAGTCATTAAAAATATTCTCAAATCAGCTTAGTACATTTCTAGCGTATCACACTGTAAATGATAGTTTGTTCCGTACACAATAATTTTAATGAATATTTCATGTCTCACGATTGTAAAATCTTAATTGAGGCAATTAACCGGCGCCAGCAGTCGGATCAAAACAACATTCTTCAGAATTCACCGCTCTTTTCAGCCGATAATATAATTAAAAAATATGTTATTTGCAATCGTATCCAGCCTTCTAACAACACCTATCTTATCACATAGATCTACATCAATGCTATCTGTCAATATCGCATATGCACCGATAGTCCGATACATTTATTTATTGTTGACAAATTTATAGTAATTAAAAAAATCTACAGATGTCTTTTTACCAAACTACGGAACGGAGACGGTATGGTATGGCAGCCCCCGACGGATATTCTTGGGTTGTTTGGAGTTTTGGCGGGAACGCGGGAAGAGTCGTGTCGCTCCGTTATATTTCCAAAACTCCGTCCCGCTGTTGGGCGCGGGTCTCTTCGCAGACTTTGACATATCTTTTTTATCAACAATTTTCGGGCATGTAGATATCCTCATAATGTTTTCCTTCATGGTTTGAAGTCAGCGGTAATACGCACATAACTTAGAAAAGATAGAGGTGCGTGTTACGGACTTTGAACACAAGAAATTCATATTGGAAGCCAGATCTTCCAATTACATTCTGCATGACTATACCTACGTATAATTAAAAATTATATCGTGGCATAAGATTGAAAGTATTCGAGTTTAAGTTTTTCAACTAGATAAGTTGTACATGTTGTTTAAAGATATAACAATAGCGGATGCCTTTGACGTGAGCCGACACATAGATCGATTTTTTTTGAGCGATAACTTCCGTTTATTTGTTGCGTAGACTGATTAGAAAGTCGAGTTGTTATATGTATTTATAAAAATAAGATTATGTATTTTTACAAAGCACATTACAGTTCCTACCATAGATAGTTTTAGGTAGATATAAATTATTTTATGTGCACATGGACCAAAAATAGAAAAAAAAGTACAGAAAACAAAAGAATCTTAGGAGCTAGTAAAGAATCTTAGGTGAAATAAGTGGTGTGTTTTCCCATTCTTGGTTGCATGGAAGCGATTGCTCTTAGCGATGAACCCGGCTTGTGGCTCATAAGATTCTTTTGTGCTCTGTACTTTTTTTCTGTCTATGGTGTGCACAATAAAGAGTTGTAGCGATAATAGCTCAGTGGTTAGCGCGGTAGGTTTGCATGCCGAAGGG
Source organism: Biston betularia (assembly GCA_905404145.2). Lineage (NCBI taxonomy): Eukaryota > Metazoa > Arthropoda > Insecta > Lepidoptera > Geometridae > Biston > Biston betularia. Next base: position 9,154,349 of record FR989887.1, on the reverse strand, counting down.
CGTGGGTTCAAATCCCAACAATGAGCTTGAGATGCCGGTGAAAGAAAACATCGTGAGGAAACCATAGCATGGTGGTAGGGTACTTTCTAGTACTCGGCTGGCTAGCTACCACCCTCAAGTCTAAAATCTGCCGCCAAGCATCTAACGTTGTGTTCCGGCAACCTCACTTGAGAGCCAGTTCTATTCCAGGCTAGGTGTGCTTTACCGTCTGCAACCACATCTTCACTTAACATCAGGTGAGCTGTGGTCAAACACCTAGCCTGTGAACTATATTATAAAAAAGTTTCTATATACTTATCTATAACACTTTTACGTAGCTATACTTTTTCTTTTGGAAATATAAGTAAATTCAGGGCAAGCATATGTTCGTCCCATAAATATTAGTCATAAGTGGGAATCGAAAGCACGCACTCCTGAAGCAGAATTTCTATCAGATAGCTAATGGGCATTAATCTAGTTAAGCTAAAATCACACGTCTCAACTGATGTACTAAGTATGTAGGTCTATCATACTAAGTATGACCAGCGCTGGTCTTCCGGTGAGCCCCTGCAGTTAAAAACCAAAGCGTGGGTGGTGTGGTGTGTGTGGTGTGTGTGTTGTGTGTGTACTAGAAAGTACCTTACCACCATTCTATGGTATCCTCGTGATGTTTTTTTTCACCGGTAGTTCATTGTTGCGATTTGAACCAACGCCCGTCGGCATGTAAAACAACCGCTGAGCTATTATCACAACCTACCTAATTCCATGACGATACCTTCTTAAATGGGCCAAGGAATCTACCATCTAGCACCTTTTTACTTGGTAGGTACCACCGCAGTACCAGTTATTCTGCCGCTAAGCAGTAGTGTGTAAACACTACTGTGTTCCGGTTTGAAGGGTACTGCAGCTAGCAAAATTACTGGGCTGATGAGACTAACCATCGAAAGTCTCCAAAGTAATGAGCGCCAAAGCAGCGATGCCCTGGACTTTGTTTTGTTACTCAGAGTTCTGTTGTATCGCTGCAATGGTCATGGACAGGCGTTATCTCTTACCATCAGGAGAGCGTCTCGTTCATCTCATTATTTTTTACATAAATCCTTACAAAATCGTATACCTACGGCACTGACAATAATTCTACAGATGGAGAAACAGCTTCCGCGAGCTTCGTCAATTAGCGAAACTCTACACCCGCGTTCCGAATCCGGTTACAGATAGGGGTTAGCTATTTACGGACCTATAATGTAAATACTAGTTTAACTTACGCGTGGTTTAACTTGAGGATGAAACTTCGAAGAGTTGTGTTAGTGTATTAAACATTGTGAGCGTAATCAAGTTCGTTTTTTTACGATGTGATGAGACGAACGAAACGCTTTCCTGTTTTTTTATTTATTTATTTTTCACGTAAAAAGTAATGAGACGAACAAGAAGCTATCCTGATGGTAAGAGATAACGCCTGTCCATGACCATTGCAACGATACACAGAACTTTGAGTAGCAAACCAAAGTCCAGGGCATCACTGCTTTGGCGCTCATTACTTTGAGACTTTTGATGGTTAGTCTCAACAGCCCTGTAATTTCGCTAGCTGCAGTACCCTTCGAACCGGAACAGAGTAATGTTTACACATACTGCTTAGCGGCAGAATAACTGGTACTGCGGTGGTACCTACCTAGACGACCTCCTTCTAAGGAAATCTACCACCAAGTAAAATGTATGTGTGTTGTAATTATATAAACAAATAGCTTGAACTATTTTTGATTTTCATAACTACAATAAAGTGGTGTCGAACTATCGGAAGCGAAAGCGTAAATAAAGGAAACTACCTTCCGCAACAATACCCCGGGCGCGGGTGCACTTCCGAAGGATGCTGTTAGTAAACACTTTTTGTAGATTTATTTGTTTTTTCATCTATCGGAAACGAGATAATTAGTGGAGAGAATCGGGTAACAGCGGTGCAGGTAATTTTTTTTTCTTTTCCCCTTCTAATGATGTATCTGTTTGTTGTCAGATACCTCATTGTTATTACAATCTAGCCTAGTTGAGACTAATAAGTAATTTTAATATAACTTAAACTGCTAAGTAGAGAATAATCGAAGAATGCGTCCATCGACACTTTTCTTACTGTCTCTATTAAAGGGGAGGACACTTTGTTCGTGTGTTCTATAATATGTAGTAGGTACTCACTGCACTGACATTACTAACTTAATACACTAACTCAAAAGGTTTTGGCAGCTAAAGCAAAAGGCAGCTAATTGATATCAAAAAAATAAATAACGAGAACTGTTTCAAGTAGTTAGGGTTTTCTTCTGTATATTTCTACTCGCAATTATTTTTTTAAAATACATTAATAAAAAAATCTGATCCGTGTCGTATCTGAATGAAAAATATTATTTAATTTTTTTATATTATATCGAAATTATATGCGACTCGCTGCGCCCGGTCTCAGCTACTTCCATACCAAATTTCCTACAAATCTGTTCAGTAGTTTTTGCGTAAAAAACATACATCCATACTCACAAACTTTCGCATTTATTATACTAGCTGCGCTCCGCGGTGTTACCCGCTACACGTTTTCGGGATAAAAAAAGTAGCCTATGTGTTAATCCAGGCACTCAGCTACCTCCATACCAAATTTCATCCAAATCCGTTCAGTAGTTTTTGCGTGAAAGAGTAACAAACATCTATCATCCATGCATCCAAGCTTTTACGTTTATAATATTAGTGGGATATGCTTCTGACACAAATTTGTTTTTATTATAGAAAGCCTTTTAACGCACAAGGCAATGTCCAACAAATGCATTTATATACCTACAATATGGTAAGTTCTTGCGGCAAAATTATGACTGTAGGTAACTCAACTTCACTTAACATCTAGTGATTACTTATACAGGTAGATTACTACCTAGTACTACGAATGTAAATAATTATCTGTTTATATACTAAGTAAAATAGCGTGCAGGTCATATAGCCAAGATTGATGAACAGAAATAGCTACGAAATGGGTCAGACATAAAGGCAAACGAAAACCAGGACGACCAAAAATGAGATGGACTGAAGATCTAGAAAAACTAGCTGGAAAAGAGTGGGCCACAATAGCCCGAGATAGAAATAATTGAAAAAAATACTGGAGGAGGCTTTATTTTAAAAAAGGGTATCATTTTTATCCTTATTCTTATTCGAAGTGGGCGCGATGAGTCCTGCACTGACGTCCCGCTTGGGGTGTATTGTGCGTGCATTTCCCCCTGCCAGCGTCTACCCGAGCCAACCCAGCTCCCTGAAGTACCGGAGCGAGGCTCTGGGCCGCTGGCATAGTAGCTCCAGTGAGATGGGTGGAATATTTAAAGGCATTGATGACGAGAAGCATTCAAGGTGTTGCAGCGACATGGATGATAGCGAAGCAGCTTCATGCAACCTAGTAGCAGTTCTAGTGCCTTCTGTGGCTTTGCAGTGCAGAAGCACATGCTCCACAGTTTCATTCTCCTGCAAGCAGCCACGGCATGGCGGACTATCCGTGACTCCCAGTTTAAAAAGATGACTATTCAAGTTACAATGACCGGTTATAAGGCCTACTAAGAGGCGAAGGTCATGTCGTTGCAACTTAAATAAAAGGGTATAATGTTCAATGTTAAAAAAATTAAAAATTAACTCAAAAATGTCATAGCTTCATAATATTTTAAGAACTGAACAAAGGATTTTTACTTCACCTACTAAGTAATCAAGTTTAGTGTACTAAAACGGGCATGAATTTATTTTCATACTTTATCTACAAGGTGTTGTTAACTCGATAATTGCTCAACTTTTAAGTGTAAATAAACAGTAGTCTCGGAATGAAGAGAAGACAAAATGAGATAAGTGAATGTCTCACACATTTGGGAAAGTACACGAAACTTGATTAGTAAGTCATCGCGAACAAATGTCATAACGTTTACTCTGTGACCGACTAAAATAGAAGAAAAAAAAATGTAATCGAAAACCCGCTTATCCGGGTCGGTGTAAATGGGAACAAACATTACCATGGGCATATCGGGTTGCCGCCGCCCGCCGCGCTGTCAAACTGACGTTTGTTTTGGCGCCAAAATACATAATGCTCAGTCAAACTCAGTTTGTTTTCTCTTCGGCACATCACAGTAAGGAGTGACAAACACACATTGCCGCTCCTACGCGCTATTCTAACCTCAATTCAATCAAGTTTACACCTTAAACCTTCGCTATCAAGGGCTGTGTAACTTTTACTTCAGATGGAAAATAGTGAACCCATATTTGCATTGCTGTAATTCTATATTTTGGCTGCGAGAAATGGAAGGGTGAAAAGGTAAACATACGCGCGTTATTTTAGTGAATTCATCTTTGGTGTCTGTGTGTATAAAAAGTGGCGCCGCGGTGCGGATGGTGATTGACGTTTGGTTATGCATTTTTCTTTTTTTTCCGGTGGTGAAGTTGTGTAAGCAAGGAGGTTAATATTAGAGAGTTATTGAACTCTGTGAAGTAAACTTTGTTTGTTTATAGGATTATTAGCAAACAGAGGGGAGCTTGCGTGTTGCATCTGCCTAGTTTCTTTGCCTTTGCTTAGTTCTAAGATGTAGGTACTTGTCGTAATTTTTGATAATGTCAATACCGACTGGCGGTAACATTAAATAAATAATAAACCCACGCCCTACAGCTCTCAAGGCAGATATATTACCAATGAGCCAATGGCTGATTGGTAATATTGAATTACTACAGCTAGCGAAATTATAGGGCTTGGTTCTTTTTCTGAATTATGTTAGATAGATATATAGATATAACTCTTTATTGTGCACAACATAAATAGAAAAGAGTACAGAGAACAAAGAACCTTATGAACTAGTGTCACAAGTGGCGGCCTTATCGCTAACAGCGACCTCTTCCAGGCAACCAAGGAAAGAAAAAATACGATAGAAAACATAAGAAACAGACGGGATATGTAACACTAATAAGAAAAAAATAAATAAATGAAACATATAGTAAGTATGTATATAAAAATAATCATATAATAATGTATTAGATAATGTGTTAGATTTTAAACATATCATTTTATACACGCTCGGAAAATTGACTGTGAATTGATATGAGACACAACCTCGCTAACGTTAGTTCTTTTTTTTTTTTTTTATGGTGGTAAGTTCTTCCACGAGTTCGACCACCACCGCTACGACGCAGCACGGCGCTTCTAATTAAAATTAATGTTATCGTCTATTAGTCGCGAAACCTTCCATAAAAGGATCCAACGACACTTGCGAGTAAAACTACGGATCACGGAGTGACTGTGTGTATAATTTGTGAGCAGTCATGGACCGGCGCACGCTGCGCTGGCCGCGCCGTCATTGCGCCCACTCCGACCTCTGGACGCTGGGTTGGATTCTACATAATTTCTTACAAAGAACACGAAACCTAGTGTTTTTCTCTGTTTTTGCTCGCACCCACAGATAATATTCATATTCGCCTCCGCAAAGAATATAGGTACTAAAATATCCAGGAACCACCTCCCCGCTGCCGCCGGTGGTTTTTTTTTTAATCGTTGACAGGCTAAGTGTTTGACCACAGCTCACCTGATGTTAAGTGACGATGTGGTCGAAGATGGTAAAGCACACCTAGCCTGGAATGGAACTGGCTCTCAAGTGAGGCTGCCGGAACACAACGTTAGATGCTTGGCGGCAGATTTTCAACTTGAGGGTGGTAGCTAGCCAGCCGAGTACTAGAAAGTACCCTACCACCATGCCATGGTTTCCTCACGATGTTTTCCTTCACCGGCAGCTCAAGCTCATTGTTGGGGTTTGAACCTACGCCCTTCGGCATGCGAACCGACCGCGCTAACCACTGAGCTATCATCGCTACAAGGTGAGAATCACATAGATATGTATCTTTTTCATCGCCAGGGATAATGAGCAACAATCATTTAACATCAGCAATCAAAGTAACGATACTTTGGACAATGTTTGGTTACTCAAAGTTTTGTGTATCGCTGTAAGAGTCATGGACATGCGTTATCTCATTTTTTTTAATGTAAAATTAATGAGACGAATGATACGCTCTTCTGAAATGATAAGAGATAACGCATGCTCAATACAACTTTGCTTTTCAAAACAAAGTGCGGGGCCATCGCTGCTTTGGCGCTCATTACTTTGAGACTTTCGATGGTCAGTCTCGACAGCACAGTAATTTCGCTAGCTGCAGTACCCTTCACACCGGAACACAATTTTTTACCATCAGGGAGAAAAAAAATGTTAATTTATATGTAGAAATAAATTTTTGTAACATGTAATACTCAAAGTTCTGGGTGATGCTGTTGCAATGGTCACGGGTAGGCCACTGGACGCGGTCTCTTACCTCATGTCGTCTCATAACTTAACAATAAAAAAATCCTCACCTAGTGTAATCTCTTTTGCAATATGTTTTGCCGTCCCTTACAAAGCAGGTGCATGACTCGTCGAGGTACTGGCGGCATTCCTGGCACTTGAGGCAGGCGGCATGCCACTCCAGGTCGGGTGCCACCCTCAGGATGTACTGATCGTGGATCTGGCCGCCGCAGCCCACGCATAGGGACAGCCGGAGCTTCTCTGTGGACAACACGAGATGACACTTAGGACCACTTGTATACCTATCGTTAATCTACGCGAATACATGTGTAGGCGTCTCATATCTACCCTCATTTTTTGTTAATCTAGCCTTGTATGATCTTGCCATAATTTTGTGTTTTAAAATAATTTGTGTTATTAGATACAACTTTTTCGCGACATTAAATTTTTTGGAATTTATTGTAATTTTTTTTGACATTGTGTCTATTTAAGAGTATTTAATTAAGATTTTAACATAACATTTAATTGTGTAGGTATAAGTAATAGATATGTCATCATCATCATCATCATCATCATCATTTCAGCCGTAGGACGTCCACTGCTGGACATATGCCTCCCCCATTGACTTCCATAAAGACCGGTTGGAAGCGGCTCGCATCCAGCGCGTTCCTGCGGTCTTTACTAGGTCGTCTGCCCACCTTGTGGGTGGACGTCCTACGCTGCGCTTGCCGGTCCGTAATAGATATGTACTGATGCTCAAATAAATGTAGGTACATTATTAATAATGCAATGGTAAGTTAGCATTTTGCCAGCCATAAGTGCAGGGAAATGTGGCCACATTTCCCTTAGGTTAGGTCGTTTTGAAAAACGACATTAATTATGAAATAGTACTAGTATTAACTCTTTAAAGATATTTTTTTCGGTATGCCCCTACTACCCAGGCCATTCATCTGCTCAACGACCTGCTTGCTCACCAACCACAATTGGATGTATTTGCCGACAAAATGGACTTATTCATGTGCTGTGCTGTCGCCTTCATTGGTGATAGCAACAATAGTAAATAAATAATAATCATTAGTATAAATAAGTTATTTTGAATTGTATTTTTATGTAATGTTGACTCTCTGTGCGCTTTGGAGTAATCTGTAAGCACAGGGAGTATCTGTTGTACAATAAATAAATAAATAAATAAAGTGTTATTTGTGTTATAATTTTATTTCGTTAGTGTAAATAAATAATCAGATTTGTGTAACAGTAGGTATTCATATGATTATATTGATTTTTATACATGGTTGACAAGCTAGGTGTTTGACCACAGCTCACCTGATGTGACAGTACCTATGGTCAAAGATGGTAAACACACCTAGCCTGGAATGGAACTGGCTCTCAAGCGAGGCTGCCGGAACACACCGATAGATGCTTAGCGGCCGATTTTCTATTAGGTATGATTTATTGCGTAACTATCTGCAGCCCGCCGTTATAGGTACCCTCTACATTTTTTCGGGAAAAAGTACCTAGGTATATGTATCTATTAATCCAGAGTGTCGGCTACCTCCACATAAAATTTCATCACAATTGGTCCAGCTGTTTGAGCGTGAAGTAACAGACATACTAACACACTTACGCTTTAATAATATTAGTGCGATTGTGATGTAATTACCTACACATAACTTTCATTTCAATTCAATTGAAAACAAATTTAATCGCAAATAGACATTCTGCGAAGACTATTTTGAATAGCACTTTAACCAATTTTGATGTGCAATTAATTTATCAGATTGAATTCCACCCAAACACACGTTTTACCGTCATAACAGTAGAAATGTGGTACAATATGAATAAATCATCGCCCAAGATCGATACCGGGTGGGCGTGGCGGGCTTGGAGAGACACCGATTCCGTATACCTGGCTCTGTCTAACGGGGGTCTCTCTCTAACTTGTATTCAGTTACACTTGGGTGTATCTGACGTGAATGCAATATTGGAAGGTATTCGATACTACTAACTGTGCCCCGCGGTTTCACCTAAATCCGGGACAAAAAGTAAACTTTCACATTAATAATATTAGTAGGAATAACTTTTCGTAAATTCTGCGAACTGAATGACTTTTTACTAAATTCCACGTAGACGAAGTCACAGGTAACAGTGGGTTATTAAAAAGTACAAACTAAACGCATTCAAAATTTCAAGCATAGCGTTTTGATTCCACATTTTTCATTCGCACAGCGAGGTTGTGGAACTCTCGGCCGGAGTCTGTGTAGGTACCCTATTGGGTACAATATGGGCGTATTCAAACCTAGAGTAAATAGGTAAGCGTGCCACGTCTTAGACCACTCTACTGCTAAACATCAGGCAGAGTGTGGTTAAACGCGTATCTATTTTAAATTAAAAAAATGTTTTTGTATTTGTAGTAGATTACATAGGATTATGTATTTTTATCCTGTAAAAGTAATGAGAAGAAGACGCTCTCCTGATGGTAAGGGATAACAACTGTCCATGGCCATTGCAGCAATACACAGAGCTTTTAGTAGCAAAACAAAGTCCAGGGCATCGCTGCTTTAGCGCTCATTACCTACTTTAAAACTTTCGAAGATTTGACGTCAGCCCTGCAATTTCCTGAGCATGGTATGACTAATTTTATTACTACTAATTGGCGTATCAAATGTCATTTAATAATTCACAGTAGTACCGATTCAGTTAAGTAAATACCATTCGCGGTTTCCGTTAAAGTTAACCGTACCTTCAGTTAACTTTGTTAAACTTCGAGCTTACAGTAAACATAGAGAATTAAAGTTAATGTTTAAGGATTGCCCGACTAGCTCCTTTGGTAGAATATGTGCTTCAAGAACGAGGCGTGAGTTCAATTCCCACTCAGGACAAACATTTAGCCAATTAAAAAAAAACGTGTTATGTCTGGATTTTCTGAACGTATTTACAAAAAAAAGTAAATAAGTATTCTATATCAGTTATCCGGTTCCCATAGCAAGCTTTACTTAGTTTGGGGCTAGATGGCGATACGATACCTAATGTGTGTCCTACGATATTTAATTACCTACTAATGTTTAGTAGGTACCTATTTAGATTCAAATGTCTTCATTACTTACCTAAAATCACAAAAACAGATTTGTTACTATTAATTTTATAAGTTTTTTTTAAATATTATTACAATCGTTTCATCCGTGTATTTCCCGTTCCCGTGAGAATAAAGAGATAAAAAGTAGCTTATGTCACCCGGGGATAGTGTAGCTTCCCAATGGTGAAAGAATTTTTGAAATCGGTCCAGTAGATTCGGAGCCTTTTCAATACAAACAAACAATAAAATTTTTCCTCTTTATAATAGTATAGATAGATGACACCCCATTAAACCTCATCGAGATTTATCTCGGTGACGAGTTCTCTTCAGCTTCAATTAATTTTAATTTTTTGTAGAAATTTGTTGCCACAAACTTATTCAAAATTATTAATAGAAAGAAAGAAAGAAAATGTTTTTTTAGTATGTAACACCACAGAAAACATGAAAACAAAAAAACAGAGACATACAGTTACATAAAAGGGGCTCACAATAAGGTTATATGCTTTTAGATACTGGCTAAGTAATTATTGTCATGCGTAACCTCTACGCGTTTCGTAGCACTCGTAGACGTAGCGTAGCTAAAATACATAGGTGACCTTGAAGGATCGCTGAACTAACATTTTCTCTTTTACCTACTACGTTTGTAAACGTAGTAGTAGAAAGAAGTATTTTTATCTCTTTCTTGCTCACTGGTCAGACGGCGTGCCGTGGGCTATTCAGACTAAATCTGTACAATTATTAAGAGATAGATAGACAGAAACTCTTAATTGTGCACACCATAAACAGAAAAAAAGCATAAAGAACAAAAAAATCTTATAAGCTAGTACCACAAGTGGCGGCCTTATCGCTAAGAGGGATCTCTTCCAGGCAAACAAGCCTAGAAAAACACTATAGATGACATAAGAAATAGATGGATGCTGTAACATTAATAAGAAAATCCCAAGATAACCAATAGGTGATGAGGTGATAGGTAATAGGTGATGAGGTGATAATTATATTTACTAAGTTTTAACAAAGCGCATAAACGTGGATATACAAAGACTCGGATTTTGCGTTCATAAATTCCCAAAACAAAAATAGAAATAAACAAAGGTAGTTTTTAAGTTCTCTGAGGAGAACTCTACATAATTTTCGTTTAGCATAGATGTGAAACTCGCTGCAGAAGTTTGTGTACTTCGAAAAGTACAATACGAGTATCTGAATCCAGAGTAGCGATGATAGCTGAGTTATTAGTGCGGTCGCTTCACACGCCGAAGGGCGAGGATTCAAACCCCAACAACGAGCTTGGGCTGCCGGTGAAGGAAAACGTCGTGAGGAAAGCATATCATGGTGGTAGGATATTTTGTAGTACTCGGCTGGCTAGCTTTCACTCTCAAGTTGAAACTGTACCATCAAGTATCTAACAGTGTGTTCCGGCAGCCTCACTTGAGAGCCAGTTCTATTCTAGGCTAGATGTATTTACCAACTTCGACATCAGGTGATCTGTGGCCAAACATTTAGCTCGTTAACCATAAAGAAAGAGTAATGTTTCCTTCCAGATAAGGGTCTCTGTTTCGTCACTCCACCTGGTCATAGGACGCCCTACGTGTACCATACGCAGTCTCTATTCATGTACTAGTCCAGTCCATCGGTATTCATTTATTGGTAAATCTATAGATACATGTTAAGTTGTAGGTCACGGTTGACTACGTTAAGTTATTGCAAAAACATATCAGAAACAGCTTTATATTCTAGTATTGTTTCGAAATATATATCTACAGGTTAAAAATATCAGTGTTGAAATAGCTATTTATTCCACTAATATTATAAATGTGAAAGTTTGGATGGATGGATGGATGTTTGTTACTTATTCACGCAAAAACTACTGAATGGATTTTGATGTAATTTGGTAAGGAGGTAGCCAACACCCTGGATTGACACATAAGCTACTTTTTATCCCGAAAACATGTGGCAGGTACCTAACACCGCGGGGTACAGCTAGTTTATAATATAAATTATATACAATGGAAAATTATTTTCCGTGATGGTAAGAGATAACGCATGTCGATGACCATTACAATGGTAGGCAGAACTTTGAGTAACAACGGTGTTAAGACTAACCATCGAAAGTCTCAAAGCAACAATAGCCAAAGCTAAGCCATGCATTATCTCTTATCATAAAGAGAGTGTCTGGTTCATCTCATAGTTAAAAAAAAAACAAAGTCCAAGGTATCGTAGCCAGCCAGCCAAGTACTAGAGAATTTCTTCAAAACGCACTATGGTTTCCTCAAGATATTTTCCTTCAAGGGTAGCTCAAGTTCTTTGTTGAGGTTTGAACGCACGTCCTTCAGCGTGTGGTTTGACTGCAGTAACTACTGAGCTATCTTCTCTACCAAACATGTTAATATATATCATCAGCATCACCGTCTCTCTCTCTCACGCCACTCAGCCCGATCTTCGGCTTTTCGCTTCCATCCACCACCAGCTGTCTTACGTATATCGTCACTCCATTTAGTCTCAGGGCGTCCTAAGCTACGTTTGCCGATTCGCAGTCTCTATTCTAGAACACGTTTTCCCCAGCGGTTGTCGGTTCTGCGGCAAATATGTTCAGCCCACTGCCACTTCAAGTAATACGCTGAACTATGTCGGCTATAATGCGGCCCGAGGGCATTTGCTGTAACTTGACGGTTATCGTTATGTACAGTTACAAATTAATGCCACTCAGGGGCACCCACCTGAAATTGGTGGGTGAGCCGGGATCTCCGCATGAATTAGAAACATTGAAACAAAAAGTATTTATAAAATTAATAAAGAATTGACATAATTAATTCATCTTTCGGTAAATAAATACGAACAAATTAGCAGGAAAACGTAAGGTCTTCGACCTGAGAATAATCACTGAACATAACTTGCCGATGTTATCAAATAATTTTGTGAAAATCCGCTGCAGCTGGCGCGCAGGACGCGAGACGGACGGCGGCGCACAAGAGGGTGACAGCTTTTAATTTTCAGATTTATAACAAAAAATATTTATTATTTATATACATACAATCCCATTGGTAAGCATTATTTGTTTATTAGCAAGCATTATGGTTGCCGCCAATTCACCCATCGAGATAACTAATCATAATCATAATATTTATTGCTAACGAAGTGTTACAGGTCAATTTTCAATAATAATCAAACAAAAAAAAAGTAGTGGGTAGAGTAGTAGTAAGTAGTAGTAGTAATTATAAGTATGATTTATTTTTTTAAGTAATGAGACGAACGTGACGCTCTTTTCATGGTAAGAGATAACGCCTGTCCATGACCATTGCAGCGATACACAAAACTTTTAGTAGCAAAACAAAGTCCAGGGCATCGATGTTTTGGCGCTCATTACTTTGAGACTAGATGGTTAGTCTCAACAGCCCTGTAATTTTGCTAGCTGCAGTACCTTTCGCACCGGAACACAGTAATAAATATATTACAATATATATCTATATTCTTAGTATACAATATAAGATTTTATACTTTTTAAATATTTTAATTTGATTTATTAATAATAGACATTTTATTTTAATTAACATTGTTTATAAACACTGAATCTATGGTATTTCATTATTATATAAGCTTGCGTTTAACCTTCATCTCAATCGATGTAAAGCAAAAATACGGTCTATCATTAACTCGCGAGATTGTACCTATCATTCTATATTTTAAGTAGAAAAATTACAGCAACTTTGTTAGGTAGCTGTAAAGAGTTTAACAATAACAGAATTTAGAACAAATTATATGATCCAAAGTGAAAGGAATTAAAAACAATAAACGCAATCTTTATCTCGAAAAATAACAATGGACCACTAGCTTTAAGGAAATCATAAAACAATGAAATCAGAGATGAATGCCTTTCTCTTTTGCCGTTCACTAATTAAATTGATTATTGCCCGAATTAAATGTATCTCATTGCATTATTAACGAGCTAGTATTTATATTGCCCACACGCGACTTTTTGATTGGAACACTTTATTTGGTTTATTTGACAAACATTTATTTTTAGATTTTACAATCGCGGCTATCTAAAAGTGTGGGTAGTACCGAAAAGTTCATACCGCTTTTTCCTTTGAAATTTTGTATGTATACAACTTTTGCCCCGCTAATTACGAATATGAAGATTGGCGCAAAATCATTTACTCTCGTCTCGTTCATCCAATTTATAAACTATAAAAGAAAAAAACGACAGCCATACCAAAAAACGAACAAAAAAGCTTTTTTCTTTCATAAAAGTTATGTATACCTATTAAGTATTTACAATTTAAAAAAACGATTTCATGACTCTTGGGCCAATTAAACGCACTACTCCAATGAGGTTTCGGACTAAACTGTACCAGACTGTATCCCCGGATTTAATTTTGAGTTTTCTGAATTGATTTCCGCTATGGAATCAAATATTAACACGTATTCACGTATTTTTTTGTTACCGTTACATAAAAATACAGCTACCCATATAACAATACCATAAAGTAAAGATACAAGCAATTCGGGTTAATGGCTTCATCTTGCATGAGAGCGTCCAAATTAATAAAACATTAAACCGTGACCGCACTGCAATGATTTTGCAAAAAAAAATTAATAATAAAATATACGGTTTCCGGCCCGAGCAAAGATAAATAATTATGTTTCTTCAAGAAATAAACTGAAACATAATTACTTACCAGAACCGTTGATATTTTGATTAATTACTCATTAAGGTATTTTTTTGTTCTTAATAGTTAGACAAAATGATTTCCAATATTTTTTAAATAAAATCACCATAAGATCTAAAAGGCCGCTATCAATAAGAATAGTTCCTAAAACGCTGTCACCATCGCCGCGTTGTATGGCAATACTCAAACGCTGAGCAAAATAAATAATAAATAAACCAAAATATGTATATACTTTTTGATTAGTTTTATAACAGTTAGAAAAGTTTGTTTTTATGAGACGAACAAGATGCTCTCCTCTGGTAAGAGATGACGGATGTCAATGACTATTGCAGATTTTCATACTAAAAGAGTTCTAAATAAACAAAACATTAAGTATAAAACTTAGTTATTTTACTTATAAATTTTTTAAAGTAGGTACTTATTTGTGTGTACGGTTTTGTACCGAACAAATGTTTACCGAAAAATCTTTTGCTATAATTTACTCAGTGGTTTTTATACCTGTATAAAAATCGCTATAAAATATGTAACTTTAAAAGTTTAAATCTTTAATACTAATAATTTTATTACATTCAAAATCAAACAGACGTAGAAAAATTATAATCGAAATAAAATAAATGCAAAGCCTTCTACAAAGCCTGCCTTTATCAATGCAAAATTTTACCGTTAATAAAGCCATAATACGAAATGTATTTTTTTATAATTATTAAGTCGTACTACGGATCTTTAAGGTTAAGTGCGCTCGACAGTGTAACAAAATTAAAACAATATTTACTAAGCACTAAGTCTTAAATGCTATCAAGTATTTTATCCTATATTCTCTGAAATACATTATCTTACAAAGTTAAAATGAAAATATCGATTTAACAACGTAACTTTATGCGTGAACTGAAACGTAGGTAATTAAAAAAGAACACGACAAAAAAAGATGGCGGAACCTTTAACTGTAGACATCCTAATTATGAATTCAGTTTTAACTAAAGATTTCAATAGCAAGGATATGCCTCTCCGCACGTTTGCGTTTGGCATGTTTACAACTTGTCTTACACAAACTGCAATAATGTAGCGCTGCGTTTTGTATTCATTTTACTTCTTACCTTTTTCTAATAAGTGCTGTGCCCGTTGCTAAAGCTTATCAATAAAGTAAAAGTAAAACCAATTTCATAATGGGCATGGCTATTACCTTTTAGCGAATATAACAAAGATCATGTCAATGCATTGTATTTTTAAAACTTTCAACGTTTTAATTTGTAGTGTTTATTTTTATTAAAAAAATATCGAATTATACGCACAAGTGTGGGCAAATGATATAATATAGTGCAACGTGTCATTTGGTATCGTTTTCAAAAAAAATTAAAAGTAAAATTACGTCTACTTTACTAGGTGACTGGACTTGAACGTGACTTACTTACCGAGACATAATTAACTTGAGAGTAACTTAGAGACATTTTTTATAAAATTTAAACACTTGACTTTGGCAGAATGAACAAAGTGCGACGCCTAAATACAAGAAAAAAACTCACAAGAAGATGTACTTATGTAGACTAGCCAGCTCCACCATTAAAAGTACGTAAAAATATATATTCGTAGGTGGTAAAAACCTATTTCATTTTTTTTCTGACAACGAGTAATGTTTGAATGAAGCGAAGTTTAATCGAAAGTTGAAGCGAATTGTTATGACTGAAATATGTTTTGACGGCATATCCTTAGCATTGAGATCTTTAGTTTTTACTGTATAATGTAATCAGTAGCCTTGGCATTTAAATATCACATTACAAAAAGTAAATAAGTAATGTTACTAACAACGCAGAGTTATTTTGATAAACATCTACAAATATTTACATCACGCTTCGAACTCTATAACGTCGATTGGGTGATTGGGTCGGTTAGTTTGGGTTGGTTTTATATCTTACCCACGTAGGGGGTTTACTGAGGTTGCCGTGAAGACATCACTCTTAGCAATAAATTCGCAAACTGTGCATAGTGATTAAAATGTTTTTTTTTTATGGTTGACAGGCTAAGTGTTTGACCACAGCTCACCTGATGTTAAGTGACAGTGTGGTGGAAGATGGTAAACACACCTAGCCTGGAATGGAACTGGGTCTCAAATGAGGCTGCCGGAATACACCGTTAGGTGCTTGGCGACAGATTTTGAACTTGAGGGTGGTTGCTAGCCAGCCGAGTACTAGAAAGTACCCTACCACCATGCTATGGTTTCCTCACGATATTTTCCTTCACCGGCAGCTCAAGCTCATTGTTGGGGTTTGAACCCAAGCCCTTCGGCATGTGAATCGACCTCGCTAAACACTCAGCTATCATCGCTATTATTGTGTTTTTATGTAAAAGTAATGAGACGATACGCTCTCCTGATTGTAAGAGATAACGCATGCCCATGACCATTGCAAAAATACACAGAAATTTGAGTTGCAAAAAAAGTCCGGAATGGCTGCTTTGGCGCTCATGTATTGTTTTTTTGTATACCAATAAGGGAATGAAAAATATTCTTTTGAGAAAATAAAACTGGAACGTTTGGGCGTGTGGACGCATTATTATTGAGGTATCTTATTTTTAATCATTGATTTTTTTAAAGCATTTACATTTTAACCTTTTCACACTATTTACAAATTTGTACACAAAACTTAATCTAAAAGTCCGTCAGAGGAGGGATATGGGGCCAGAATGCTGGCGGCATTGCCGCGCTGGATGGCAATGCTTACCTTTTGACCAAAGCAGATACCAGCATTCTGGTCACCTGAAGCCTCCTCTAGTCCTTATTTTAAATTTATTTTTTTGATTGTAAAAATAAAATACAGACACAAATCAACATCAACTTTATCGCTAAAGCAATATGTTCCAGGCAACTGTAGAAAAAAAAACACAAAAATCTAAGGAATAGTAATCGTATTCATTGTGCCTTATCCCGGATATCGTCACTTACAATATTAAACGATCGCACGCCTGTCTGTGTGGGGGACAGGAGAGCTTGTGTGCGACGCTGGTTTTTAAAAACGCGTGCGTTAGAATTTATTGTGTCAATAATGAACTGGCCGTGCCGCCGTGTGCCGTAGGGGTGAGCCAAAAGGTTTCATTAAAACCGAGTAATTTTTTTTTAAAGTAATAAGCAAAGATTGTAAGCTTACCTATCCTGGAATGCCTATATAAAATACTAGCGGACACCTCGTTGTTTCATTCGCGTAGTTCCCGTTCCCGTGGGAATACAGGGATAAAAAGTAGCATATGTCACCCGGAGATAGTGTAACTTCACAACGGTGAAAGAATTTTAGAAATCTGTCCAGTAGTTTCGAAACCTATTTAATACATCATCATCATCATCATTTATTTGTTTGCGTATATGGGTAGGTTGGTAAGCTCAAAGTAGCACAACGCGCTATGGAGAGGGCTATGCTCGGAGTTTCCCTACGAGATCGAATCAGGAATGAGGAGATCCGTAGACGAACCAAAGTTACCGACATAGCCCAACGGATTAGCAAGTTGAAGTGGCAGTGGGCAGGGCACATAGCACGCAGAACTGATGGCCGATGGGGCTGCAAAGTTCTGGAGTGGAGACCACGGACCGGCAAGCGCAGCGTAGGACGTCCACCCACAAGGTGGACAGACGACCTAGTAAAGACCGCAGGAACGCGCTGGATGCGAGCCGCTTCCAACCGGTCTTTATGGAAGTCAATGGGGGAGGCCTATGTCCAGCAGTGGACGTCCTACGGCTGAAATGATGATGATGATGATGATATGGGTAGAATGGTGGAAATTAAAAAACATAGCACGCCATATGCCGCCTTTCGGTATGCAAAATTAATATATACAATCAATAACAATAATAATTACAAAATACAAAGTCAAAAAAATATATACAAACAAACAAATCTTTCCTCTTTATAATAGTATAAGATGTAGAGAGATAGGCATTCCAGGCTAGGTGAGCTATAATCCTAGGCTTTCAAGTGAGGCTGCCGGAACACACCGTTAATTACTTGGCGGCATATTTTCAACTTGAGGGTGGTAGCTAGCCAGCCGAAACCAGAAAATACCCTACCACCATGCTAAGGTTTCCTCACGATGTTTGTCTTCACCGGCAGCTCAAGCTCATTGGGGTTTAAACCCAAAAAATGACCAACCGACAGCGCTAACCACTGAGCTATACACTACAAAGTTTGGGGATAGATTACACTGTGTGGTAATGTCTTACGATATTAATTTTTATTGCTTCGGTAGCAACTCTGAGTAACACAACAAAGAACAAATACTTTTTTATACAATATCAATAATTTTATTAACCCCTTTTACTAAGGTAGCAACCCTACGTCTAATAACAAAATCAGAGGCGGCTCGGTACAAAGGCGGCGAGACAAGAGCCGCGGCATCCCGGCTTATCGCTGCTAACCCGTACTGTTTCTCCAGGGTACTGCTATACCCTGCTATCCAACAGTATAACCTTCATATGAGCTAACTAGATTTTTATAAGATAAAAAGTACGATGTAGCTGCTCTCCTGTAGGTAGGAGAACAACCCTGCTGTGGTTACAGTGATGCCAAATTCCATAGTAGCACGGTATCAGGGCGTCACTGTTGGCATCAGGTGACCAGAATGCTGGCATCTACTTTGGTCAAAAGCTTAGCATTGCCAGCCAGCGTGGCAATGCTGCCAGCATTCTGGTCACATATTCCTCCTCTGACGGACTTTTAGATTAGGTTTTATGTATAAATTTGTAAATAGTATTAATTTAAGATATTTTATTTGAAATGTTCAATAAATCTAAAAGTTAGTTCAAATGCAAAAGTTCATTCCTGCAAAATTTTCTCGTCATTTATTTTTACATTCAGTGTTCACGTTAAACTACACCTGCATTTTATACCAAATAAAGCCTGTCGTCCGTAAAACTCGAGGAGCTGCAAGTATTATTTCTGTAAAGTTTGAACAAATAAGGTCCTAGCGAGCTACCCTCAGTCACGCCGTGGTTTCCTTTGGCGGTCCCATGCGCGACGTAAAAAAACAAACCAAATGAATATCACGTTTACTTTTTTTAGGAGAATGGTGTCAAGATTTTTTGCTGAAGTAAAAATCAGGTTTTCGTTTAATAGTAAACGATAATAATGGCAACATAATTTTTTTTTTTTTTTTATGGATGACAGGCTAGTTGTTTGACCTCAGCTCACCTGATGTTAAGTGAAGTTGTGGTCAAAGATGGTAAAGCACACCTAGCCTGGAATGGAACTGGCTCTCAAGTAAGGCTGCCGGAACATACCGTTAGGTGCTTGGCGGCAGATTTTCAACTTGAGGGTGGTAGCTAGCCAGCCGAGTACTAGAAAGTACCCTACCACCATGCTATCGTTTCCTCACGATGTTTTCCTTCACCGGCAGCTCAAGCTCATTGTTGGGGTTTAAACCCACGCCCTTCAGCATGCGAACCTACCGCGCTAACCACTGAGCTATCGTAGCTAATATATTTCCTACGTGCTTCGTGTCCCGTAGTTTTTACAGTAAGTATTTATTATTTAATTAGGTATATAATGTTAGTTGTTATAAGAGAGATGTCATCACTACAAAAGACCCAAATCGGTGCGTCCTTTTAATTACAGATAATAAACTACAATTTACTTAGTTACTAGAAAAAATCTACTTAGAGATGCCAGAGTGAAATTAAACATTAGATATGATATCAAAAATATGTTATATTTTTAAGTTGATGTTTTTATTTTTTCAATATTAGAATCGAAATCGTAATAATTCAAACCGTTTAAAGTCACAAATATAAATCATAATCTTCCCTCAATATTCAAGGGAAATATTCCACGTAGCGAACGAAACTGTAAAATTAACGCTCGGCCCCTAACACTGAAGATAAAACATTGGAATCTTACCTCTAACTACCGAGCAAATATATTTTCTTTATTTCCATCTGTCTTTACAGCCCATAATCCCTTCCACACAATTCGAAAAACATATTCCCCTGTCATGTAAACATATTGAAAAGTGCAAGGGAATTTGATTTTTATGGGTTGCCTTGTTGATTTTACCCATTATTTGTTAAGGACGTCGGTTGGAATTAGCGAGTACTACCGCGGTAAGACCTTAAAGACCCTGAAGATAATGAGTCTGGTAAATATGAGGAATAACCAAACACTGGTCAGGTTATGGACGTATACAGCATGGGACGTGGTTGTCCAATTTTGTTACCGCACTGCATCCACTCTGCACTCTTTGTCATTAATTGATGTTGATCTAGTAAATTAGATTCGTGCGTTTTCGTAGAGATGTCTGTAGGAATATATTACATTACATACCACAGTATAGTATTTTTTCTTTAAAATTATGTCGAAAAAAGTTACAACGATTTTTATTGCAAAAAGGTACGTGCACTATAAAAGTTGATTTAACACCGCGTAGTGAAAATAATTTTAAAACTGCAAAGTTCACGAACGTTAAACAATAAATGTCGCGTACTAAAATTGTAAATGATTAACAGGAAAGCTGCTGTCAATTTTTTAACTGTTGATCATTAAACTGAAATTAAAACATTAAACTTGGAAAAGTAGATAAACCTCTGTTTTCGTAAAAACAAACCTTGCTGTGCAAGGTTTTCTTTCATTGTAAGAAAGGTAAGGTCAAGTGCGGGTTGACAGACTTTACAAGTCTTCAAAAGATTTAGTTTTAGAGATATTAAGATTTAGAAATTTTAATTTTTTAATTTCTTTTTTCTAGTCTTCGAAAAGTTAAGAAATAAGACATGGAGCATGTGTGGTTTCCTCACAATGTTTTCTTTTACCGCTTGAAGCTAACGGCCCATAACTTAGAAAAGGCATAAGAGCATGCCGTGAGACTTGAACCCAGGCCTTCAATATTGGTAGATGATTTCCAAACTAGGTTGCAGTAGCTTCTATCCACCTAGCTGTAGCTACATAAATAAATTAACACGAGAAACAAATAAAAATTGAAAACAAACAAACGCACGCAAACGTTAAAAAGGTAAATAAATAAATAATAATAAACTAAAATTAAAGAAAATAAAAATAAAAAAAGAAATTAACTAACTAAGTCATAGACATAGCTCAGCGTATTAGCTGAAGTGGCAATGGGCAGGACATATCTGTCGCAGAACCGATAACCGCTGGGATAGACGTGTTCTAGAGTGGAGACCGCGTATTGGCAAACGTAGCGTAACGTAACTCGATGGAGTGACGATATACGTAGGACAGCTGGCGGTGGATGGAAGCGAAAAGCCGAAGATCGGGCTGAGTGGCGTGTCTTGGGAGAGGCCTATGTCCAGTAGTGGACTAATATAGGCTGATGATGATGATGAATTAAAACACTATAAAAGTTTAATCTCTTAGAAATATTTGGCTCTTTAAATATTGGACGATGATGATGATGAAACTAAAACTAATTAAAATAAATTATTGTTATAAAAAAACTTGTTTCAGAGATCTAACGTTGGTATACATGCAAACGCACAACACACTTTTAGTGACGGAATGTCCTACGTGGGTTACACATCCCGTCATTTATAATTCCGAGGGCCGGAGTAGGTATAGTTGGAGTCGCCGGTCGACTGTTTGCCGGTAGTTAACAGGACGAGAATTTGTCAGGAATGGTGAATTGGGATGGCGCCGCCGGTGCCTTGGAAGACGTGATGTTCTACTACATTGTGATGAAATGTCTATCTCAATTTGGTAAGTATGAGATACTAACAAGTTGGTACATTCAGCACCATCTGACCCCGAATTTGTATAATGGAAGTCAGATAACTGACAGACTAACCATCGAAAGTCTCAAAGTAATGAGCACCAAAGCAGTGATGCCTTCAACATTGTTTTACTACACAAAGTTCTGTGTATCGCTGCAATGGTCATGGGCAGGCGTTATCTTTTACCATCAGGAGAGTGACTCGTTCGATACACGTTTTTTTTAATGACTCATTACATTAAAAAAAAACTTTTTTTTTTTGTAAATACATACTGCACAATCTGGTTCCCCCTGCAGCTTTCTACTGCCGGATGGCCAAACAAAACGCGACCAAAACGTTATCCGTACATGGCGGACGTTCCCTATATACGCACTAAGCGTTTTGGTTCCACATCAGTTAACATCAGGCAGAGTGTGGTCAAACGCGAACCTATTTTGAAAAAAAAAAAAAAGTTTTTTATTTGCACAGCGAGGTTGTGGAACTCTCTGCCGGAGTCTGTGTTCCCTGTAAGGTACATGATTGTCTTCAAATCTAGAGTATAAAAAGGTTGCTTCTAGGCAAGCGTGCTCCATCTTAGACCACACTTCTGCTCAACATCAGGCAGGGTTAGATAAATGTAACACGAGTCAAGGATCAGTTCCCATACACAACAATCCCACTGTAATTGTTCTCCACTCTCTTAATCTTATAACAAGAATTAGTTTGTCTCATGATTTGGTCACACCGTGGGAATAGAAATTAGTACAGTCATTAAGAATAGTCGTAATCAGTGCATCGTCCAGTGGGCCATGCGGTCTCAGTGCTACTGTGCTATGTGGGGCCATGGAACAAGCGAGTGCAGTATAAAAATAAATTAAATAAATAAATATCGAAAAAAAGAAAAAAGAGAAGAGTTTTGTGTTTGTTGTTTTTCCAAATACTGTTTTTTTTTTGCTACGAATTTATACACACTATTATTTTGGGTTTCTGTAATTACTAACCGCCCGATGTTAAGCGAAAATGCAACGCCGAAACTTTAATTTACTCATTTTTTTTAAAATTACATGAGATAGATAAATAGATAGAAACTCTTTATTCTGAGCACCAGAAGTCTTAGAATTAAAAACATAGCACAAACAAGACTTAAAAGATGCCACAAATGACGGCCTTTTCGCTAAAAGTGATAAGGCTTACAACGCCATGAACAAAAAT
The DNA here is from genome assembly GCA_905404145.2 of Biston betularia. Classification (NCBI taxonomy): domain Eukaryota; kingdom Metazoa; phylum Arthropoda; class Insecta; order Lepidoptera; family Geometridae; genus Biston; species Biston betularia. The sequence goes on along the minus strand of FR989887.1, from coordinate 9,131,435 downwards.
AGAATTAATTGTTTTTTGTTTCATTATTTTAATCGTTTCTAAAATACATTAGTATCACTAGCATACATCGATATAGATATATCAATAATAAAATAGGCAGCCACAGGGGCTGCAGACAGAAGTGAAGAAATCGCTCAAAGCAGCTGACGAAGTTTTCGCTTCAAAAACTACTAAATTTAATTATTTATTATAAAGAAGCAGCATATTATTTTGGAATGTTAAAATAATACAAGTCTACAAAACAATGAGGAAAACGTGTCGATGTGTTTTATTCGCGCATCTACAAAATAAAAAATAAATAAAATTAAATACCTATAAGTTGGACTGTTGCAGAGTGCGAAGCTAAGCGGAACGTGTTGTCCCCAAGCTATGTAATAGTGACTAATACTGTTCTAATCTGTGATGACAGCCCTGTTGGTTCATTGGTAGTGTGTCTGCTTCGAGAGCTGAAGGGCGTGGGTTCGATTCCCACTCAGGACTAACATTTGTGTGACTAACATCGATGTTTGTTCTGTGTCTGGGTGTACTGTATGTATTATAAGTATGTATTTACAAAAAAAAAAAAGTATTTAAGTATTCTATCAGTTATCTGTCTTCCATAGCACAAGCTCTGCTTAGTTTGGGATCAGATGGCGCTGTGTGTAATGTCCTATGATATTTATTTATTTAATCATTCTTAAACTAAAATCGTTGTGAAGTGCTGACTAAACTTTGTATAAGATAACTGGATTGTATGGTTTGTCTCCTCGCCCGCTACACCCTCGCCTAGTAACCATGTATATTGCGAAGATCGGCCATACCACTGCCATCACCTGACGTTTTCCGACATAACCATCTCTTATGCGCATCACCCCAACCGACGCTCGCTTCCTCCGACATATATAAAATTTTATGTTCATGTTTATATAAGTGTTTTTAATTTTATGTTCATGTTTTGTAACTGTTTGTCTCTATTTGTTGTTATTTTTGGTTTTTTTGTTCTATGTTACAAAATAAAGTTATTTTCTTTCTTTCTTAAGGTTTTTTGTAAGCAAAACATTAATGTTTACGTTTATATAAAGGTTTCGAAAAAAAGGTTTTAAAGTTTTCCTGGATGTATGTAGTTATAATAAATACAAAACACCCAGACACAAAACAAATATTTTGTCTTGGTTGGTAATTGCTTTATGTCAGGTATATTCCAGCTCCGATTTTATCGCTTTCGCTTGCGTCTTACCCTCTCAGTTAGTGGCCCCACAATGATCGAGATTAAAATCACTTTGCCTTCATTTGACGTCTATATTCATTTATCGGCTGCCATCTTGAAATTTGGAAAATAAAATGCAGTGAATGTCAAACGGTTACAGATTAAGATTTAATTGTTAACGGTGATCAGTAAGGCCGTGTCCACACACTAGTAGTCAGTCAAACCATAATGTGGCATAGCGCAGTATAATTTTAACTCTTAAAACTAAGTATTTGTCTCAAAGTAATGAGCACCAACGCAGCGATGCCCGGACTTTGTTTTGCTACTTAAAGTTCTGTGTATTGCTGCAATGGCCATGGACAAGCGCTTACCATCACGAGAGCGTCTGGTTTATTTCATTATACATTAAAAAAACAAAAAAAATATGTTAACAGGGTTTCGTTACTCTTTCACTATTAGGAGAGTGTTCCGTTCGTTGTTTTAATATTTTTTTTCCTATGTAATGAGGTAGAATATATTTGCGTTTTTTTTCGCTGAAACATGATTGGGTAAGTTTTTTTTTAAAAAAACACTTGATCATAATCCTTTCTTTAACATTTACAACTGGCGTCAAATGTCAGCTACCTACAGTTAGGCAGGTAGCACATCGAGTTCATGTTACATTTTTTGTCAGATCATTGTCATAAAACCCTTCTCCCGGCACGGTAGCAAGAGATCTGTCAAAACTCGAAACTTGTTTCTAATTGTCAATTCCGACTTATTGGTTATATAAGGTTTGGAGCACACTTAGCGCTTTGATCTGCCTAATTATAAGCGATTAATCCAATATTTAAACCACAAACACAATCACATCCCTGTCGGCTCATTGGTTGGTTAAGAGCTTTAGGGCGTGGGTTTGATTCCCTCTCAGGACACATATTTTGTAGTAAACAAATGTTTGTTCTGTGTCTGGGTGTACTGTATGTATTTATAAAAATAAGTATTTAAGTGTTCTATCAGTTATTTGACTTCCATAGTACAAGCTTTGCTTAGTTTGGGATCAGATGGCGCTATTCAAGTTTACGTGTTTAAACGCCTTATTAGCTCAAGTCCAGGGCATCGCTGCATTGCATTGCAATAATAGAGTAAATACAATATAAGGATGATATATATATTTTTTTAAGTAATGAGACGAACGTGACGCTCTAACACCTGTCCAGTGTCCATGATCATTACAGTGATACACAGAACTTTGAGTAGCAAAACCAAGTCCAGAGCATCGCTGTTTTGGCGCTTATTATTTTGAGACTTTCGATGGTTAATCTCAACAGCTCAGTAATTTCGCTAGCAGCAGTACCCTTCAAACCGGAACACAGTAATGTTTACACACCAAGTAAAATTGTTATGATACCGTTAAATCGTCCTTTGTAACACCAGCCTTAATCCCCGGTAAGCTGACATATGATGGCATTATGGTCGTTATTCTTTTTTTTACCTCATCTGAGGCTGGTTATCTTCTTGTAAAGAGAGACGGATTTAGCTTATTCGAAACGGCTAACTAGGCTAGCATTGCACTCTATAATATGACTGTTCTATCGTCAAAAGACGTCATCAAATACAAATAAAAATACAAATAATTTATTAATAACACCCTAGTTACGAGTCAAACATTATCACATCATCTATCAATACTATTATAAAGAGGAAAGATTTGATTGTTTGTGTGTATTGAATAGGCTCTGAAACTACTGGACCGATCTTAATAATTCTTGCATTATTAGAATGCTACATTATCCGTGACGGACATAGGCTATATTTTATTTAAAAAACAATTTGGGATTCGTATGGAAAACTCAATAATGTAGCTGTGAAAACTTTGAAAAAATCCTTACTTAGCATGCGCAGCGAAAACTATTGACATTAGAATAAAGTGGCGTTTTATAGAGCAAATCAAAAAAGTCCGCAATATCATAATTATGCTCTAAAACTATTGGACCGATATGAATAATTATTTCATCGGGGCGAGCTGCTAGTGTGTTATATATCAGGAAACTATTAACTTCAATTGCTTTCAATTTACTGTTGTTAAATGGCCAGTGAGGTTAAGGATCGTAAGCACTCCTAGGATGGAATGGTACTAGCTCTCAAGTGAGGCTGCCGGAACACACCGTTAGATGCTTGGCGGCAGATTTTCAACTTGAGGGTGGTAGCTAGCCAGCCGAGTACTAGAAAGTACCCTACCACCATGCTATGGTCGCTCACGATGTTTTCCTTCGCCGGCAGCTCAAGCTCATTGTTGGGGTTTGAACCCACTCACTTCGGCATGCGAACCGACCGCGCTGACTACTGAGCTATCATCGCTACAAAACATGGAAGCAGGCTCTGACATTAGTGTGACCCAATTTTCCCGCCATTCGTTTGATATTGACAGCGAACCGGTCACGTCCGATTCGTGCGAAGGCATTTGTACAAAATCAAATATTTGATATTTTCACATATACGTAGTCTTATTGATAAAGCCGGTGTGGATATCGCCCCGTTTGTTTGAAATTGGTTTAATAGACATATTTTTTTAATTAAAGCCCACAATTAGAGGATTTCATAATATTTTTGTACAACTCGGTGATTAGCGAGGTTGGATCACACGCCAGTGAGCTGCCGGTGAAGCAAAACATCTTGAGGAATCCAAAGCGTAGTGGTAGGGTACTTAGTACACCTACCTTTTCAAGCTACCGGGTAGAGAACCGACACCTGTCTGCCATGAGTGTGGCTGCGACGAGGACACGGCGCAGCATACACTTGAAGAATGCTCTGCATGGACAAGAGAGCGCCGAGTCCTTGTCGATATAATAGGAAACGACCTCTCACTTCCAGCATTGATGAATTCAATGCTCGGCTCTGAGCGGTCGTGGGAGGCGGTGGCTCCTTTTGCGAACACACTATGTTGCAGAAGGAGACAGCAGAAAGAGAGCGCGAGGTCGATGTCTCCAAGTCCAAGTCGCGAGTGAATCGTTTTTTTTTAAGATTAACAGGCTAGGTGTTTGACCACAGCTCACCTGATGCTGATTTCTTCTGGCGTGCTCCATCGTAGACCGTATTTTTGCTTAACATAAGGCGAGTCAAACGCAAACCTGTACATTTATAAACAAGTATATTTTTTTTTTGCGGTCTACCATAGTCTATCATAGTATGGGTTTATTAAACAAAATAAAATATCTTAAATAAATACTATTTACAGGTATAAGTAAAGTAACTAAGACAAATGTAACATGTAAAATAATAACTTAACAAGTATAATTATTGAATTATTTATCGCTCAAAATTTTCTTGAAATAAAATTAACAAACAGTTTACCTATTAAAAATAAATTGAATGATTAATTGTTGGAAGAGATCGCTTAAAGCGATAAGGCTGCCACTTATGGCACTAGCTCATAAGGATGCGTTTAGTTTTCTGTATGATTTATATTTATCTATGCACAATAAAGGGTTAACATCTATTTCTAAGTATTTTATGTTAAAATATGTACAAATACTTCCGAATAAAAAATAATAGAACTTATTCCAAAAAAAATAATACTTCCGAAAACAACAAAAAATAACAGAACCTTCCAAGACAGAAGCACGCCGTAGTAAATCATTAGGGTACTGAGACACATTTTATTTCTGTGGTCGATGAACTGGATTTTTTTCTTTTTTTTTTTCTTTCACATACCGGATATGATCGGCGCGACACTTCGATGGCGACGAGGTCCGGCGCCTACTTTTTTGTTTTAAATTCGTTCTTCACTAAGGAGTTTGTGTACAGTTTTTGTGTGAAGTAGTTGGGGTCATCTGAGTATTGGCTATTGTTTTAGGACGCTGACAAAAAAATTTGATAGATTAAATTTTTCAGAATGTTTTGTGAACATTTTGCACATTTTTTTTTAACGTGAAAGTTAAACTTTTGTTTTTTTTTATTAAGATGAATGAAACGCGTTTCTGATAGTGAGAGATAATGCTAGTCCATGATCATTGCAGCGGTATCTAGAACTTTTAGTAACCAACATCAGGCAGAGTGTGGTCAAACGCGAACCTATTTTGAATAAAAAAAAAAAAACAAAATTCCTTGTTAAAATTCATCGCCGCTCTGAGACATTCGATGGTTAGCCTCAATAGCTCTGTAATATCCCTTCATATTGGAACAAAGTAATGTTTCCACACTACTGCTTGGCGACGAAATATCTGTCACTGCGATAGAATTAAACTGTACGAATATCAGAGGCACTTAAAAAATTGAAAAAAAAAACATTTAAAGTACTTTAGTTATTTATTTTTAAAGAAAAAAACATTGTCTTTATTAGTAAAATATGTATTTAATGAGCATGACACACGAAGGGTTTTATTTAAAAAAAATGGCACCTGTCTTTATTTACTGCAAAAAAGATACCACGCTTATCGAAATCCCTTTTCAAGATAGCACCGAAATGTTTTGGCGATTCGTCACCGCTTTCCACAAAACCTTTACAACAAAGAAGTTGGCAAAAAAATGCCTTCTCCACCGGTCAAAGTAGTTGTCGGTGAAAAAAAAATGGTGGTAATACAAATGTCAAATTAATATGACAGCTGTCAAAAGTGGGCGTTGTTTGGCAAATGATGATAGACGTTTTTGGAGTAGTTTTAAAATATTATGATTTTGGCAAAATCAATTTAGCGTGTCATTTGGGATTAGCTATCACAAGTCGTAGTAGTTGAGACTCGTTTGAAATTTATTTGTAAATGCTGTTATTTATTCAATTATTTAAATTTTCATGTAATGTATGTAAGTGTGTAAATAATATATTATTACATATCTATCGGTATATTATAACATGGCTATCGCAATAAACATACCATTTTATGGTAATTGGAAACGGTGTTTATTTAAGTAATTTAAAATTCAATGTATTTGAGTAAACCTCAATACCATGTGTTTATTTAAAATGAGTTTGCGCTGCCTGAATAAAATTAAAATTAAGAAGAAACTTATGACCACCCTGTTGGTACCTAAAAGAGCTGCAGGGCGTGGGATCGATTCCCACAACCAAGACAAACATTTTGAGCTATAAACAAAATTTGTTCTGTGTCTGGGTGTTCTGTATATGTATTTACAAAAAATAGTATTTAAGTATTCTATCAGTAATTTGACTTTCATCTTACAAGCTTTCCTTAGTTTGGAGTCAGATGGCACTGTGTGTAATGTCCTACGATATTTGAAATTTGTTAACCGAATTTCGCGCTCAAAACAAGCAATTGGCTTTTCATGTCTTAATCTCTAAAACCAGAATGTAAAACTACAAAATTGATTAATCAGAAACAAAACCAATCACAGATTAAAACTAAGCCAAACAATCATACACGTACTTTATCTCGCATCCATAAAAGTTCAATAAGACCACATCGAATAGAAAAAGGGACAAAGGACAAAATCCTAAACTCTAACTTTTTTCAACTCTGAGTGTTATCTCCGCCCGGCGCCAGTGGCACGACTTTTTTCTTTTTTTTTTTTTTTTTTTTTGAGGCAAAAAGCCTTCGTCCCCGTCGGTAATTGACAGAATTTACGCCTTAGATAAGAAAGAGGCTGTATGTTAACCGGTTCGGAGACATTGGAGGTTTGCTTTCGATTTCTTTGATATCTGTGGCTCGAATTAGACAAATCTTGAAGTTCTTATAGGCGTACCGATTTATATTATGAAATGATTAAAAAGTCTATGTTATATTTTTATGGTAAATTTAACATTTGGTGACAGCCCCGTTGGCTCATTGGTAGTATACCTGCCTTGAGAGCTGTAGGGCGTGGGTTCGATTCCTACTTAGGGCAAACATTTTGTGAATAAACAAATGTTTGTTCTGTGTCTGGGTGTTCTGTATGTATTATAAGTATGAATTTACAAAAAAAAAAGTATTTATGTATTCTATCAGTTATCTGACTTCCATCACACAAGCTCTGCTTAGTTTGGGACCAGATGGCGCCGTGTGTATAGTCCTACGTTATTTATTTATTATTATTTATCTAACAGTCTTGATGATGTTAATTGACTTAGATTACATTTGTAAATAGACTGTAATCAAAAAAATTATTAACTTTGAAGTAGGTATGTTACAATGTAACTAGGTACCAACAAAGAAAAACAAATTTTTTATTTTTAGCTAAAACATCTACACTAAATACCTACTAACCATCATTTTAGTACCTACTTAAAGTCAATTTAAATTTATTTAGTTTAACGTAAAACCAATTTTTTTTTTCAAAAATATCACAATTTTATTTTAGAGATGATAGCTTAGTGGTTACCGCGGTCGGTTCACGCGCCGAAGGGCTAAGCTGCCGGTGAAGGAAAACATCATGAGTAGGCCATAGCATGGTGGTAGGGTACTTTCTAGTACTCGACTGGCTACCACACTCAAGTTGAAAATCTGCCGCCAAGCATCTATCCGTGGGTTCAGGCATCAGCAACTCGAGAACCAGTTTCATTCCAGGCTAGGTGTGTTTACCATCTTCGACCACACCGTCACTTAACATCATGTGAGTTGTGGTCAAACACTTAGCCTGTCGACCATGAAAAAAAAATTCTTTGATACTGTTTCGAAAATCTCAAATTTAAAAAAACGAGAAGTCGATATATAAAAAGGTCCCACAAGCCACCTTCACTTAATGCCGAAGCCCAGACATTGAGCACGCATCGCTTTGATCTCACCGCACTTAGTATCAACTACTATTTTATTCTGTAACCCTGTTCGTAGTAACTCGGACGTAATCTGTGTCGATGCTTATCGTTGCATCTCAATGACTTCCGAATCATTCGAAGGCGCTAACTCTTTACACTTTTTTAAATCAGAATTTAGAGATATTTTCCGATATCGTCTTTTTATACTTGAATATGGGGAACGTTAGATAAAGTTACATGCTCACTCATTAGTAATACATAAGTACTTCATGTTGCATTTAACGGAATAGAGAGCAGAGCAGAGCACAGCCAAAGTCAAAACCTTTATTCGCATGACAACAACTGTATTTGCGTCCATTGTAAACCGTCACAGTAAGCAAATTTATTTAAATTGATTTTAGGATTAAAATATTATAAATAATAATAATAAATAAATTGAGTTTTGGCGGGAACGCGGAAAGAGTCGTGTCGCCCAGTTGTTATTTTTTTCCAAAACTAGTGTTTTTTCGAGTATTTATGCATAAAAATGGTAGTGCTTTATTCATAAAATGCCGACTCAGAAGCGCGAGTGTAGGAAAATTATATTACTCGTTTGTTGAAGCTTATAGAGAAGTCGCCACTACTTTACTAAAGCACGACTAGACTGACATGGACTGGAATTGACCAAGACTGGACTTCGACTATAACTATAGCTACGGCAACTTAATACCTTTTGAAACTTGAAAATGTAAAACTCTGGCAAATATCCAAAATGCGACGCCAAAACCAAAGAAAAAAAAGCTCTAGTTTACCTACTACCCTCATTTTGAATTTTAGCGGACTTGTTCTCGTAAACACCGTATCTTACAATAACATTGATAATGTGATAATGAATTGATAATTTTTTTTTTTTTTTAATTCCCAACTGTGTTATTACTATAATATAATTATATTTAGTTCTAAAGGAACAGCGCGCGAAACCGACGGACACTGTCAGTCAAAATGAAATATCAGAATAGCTATCTAATAATTTAAAATATTTGTCAACAATTTATATATTTATGTAAGCAGCACCTAAGTTTCCGAGGTTTTATAGATAAAATAAGCCACATAACATTCGACGCGGTATTGAGCTCATTACCCTAATGGCATACCGCTATGCCAACTACATGCTAGCGCCGATACGCCGAATAATTTTATGCAAAATGCATAGTTTCCTGCCATATAACAAGGTGAAGAGTTTACTAGCATTTGCATGCGGCTTTGGTTTGTAAAAATCAGTACGTTTTGTAGACAACGGGTTTGTTTCCACTAGGAATGAAACTCATGAATTAGAGTTCCAAATGACCATCCCACTAATATCATAAATGTGAAAGTTTGGATGGATGGATGTTTGTTACTCTTTCACGCAAAAACTACTGAACGGATTTGGATGAAATTTGGTATGGAGGTAGCTGAGACCCTGGATTAACGCATAGGCTACTTTTTATCCCGAAAACATGTAGTGGGTAACACCGCGGGGCGCTGCTAGTAATTCATGTGTTGGTAATAAAAAACAAAATGCCTTTCATTCCATTTCAATGCTTGATATACATCAAATTTACATCGTAGACCTCATCTTCGCTTAATATCAGGTGGGATGGCGGTCAAACGCAAGCTTATACATTATTAAAAAAAAAAGAACTTAAAAAAATCGGAAAAATAACATAATATCAGAATGACAAACTCTTTTCGAAATGGAGAATGTACATCGACGTATACAATAACACTAAACATATTTATGCAGAAAATAACGTATAATACGGGAAAACACGGCTGCATGACATGTTTGTACGGATTTGATGACTGGTAAATGGATATATGAAATGAATGGACACTTGTACAAGTACATAAGTCGTAAAATGCGTATAAAATATGTAGTTGGTACTAGAAATGCGAAAATGTTTACAAAGTAGAGAATGGTTGGGAGGGCATCCTCACTAACTCTGCACGCCCGAGATTGTATTTATATACCTATATATTTATATGTAGTTTTGTTTGGAATACACTAGAGATTTTACTCCAGATTATTATTAGATAGATAGATAGCCAAGTGCGAGTCGGACTCGCGTACGAAGGGTACCGTACCATTATCTATAAAAACTGCAAAAAATTATGTTTTTGTATGGGAGGGGCTCCCATACAACAAACATGATTTTTTGAATATTTATTTTATTTTTGTATTTGTTGTTATAGCAGCAATAGAAATACATCATCTGTGAAAGTTTCGACTGTCTAGCTATCACCGTTCTTGAGATACAACCTGGTGACAGACGGACGGACGGACGGACGGACAGCGAAGTCTCAGTAATAGGGTCCCGTTTTTACCCTTTGGATACGGAACCCTAAAAAAGTACAGAGAACAAAAGAACCTTATTATTAGTTATATTGTTCCGATTTTATGTATTTTAGCGATGACAGCTCTTTAGGGTCAGTGGTAGTGTGTCTGCTCCAAGAGCTGAAGGGCGTTTTTTTTCCAGACTTTTATGTTCAACTAGCTGCGCCCCACGGCGGTGTTACCCGCTACATGTTATCGGGACAAAAAGTAGCCGATATGTTAACCCAGAGTCTCGGCTACCTCCACACCAAATTTCATCCAAATCCGTTCAGTAGTTTTTGCGTGAAAGAGTAACAAACAAACATCCATCCATCCATCCAAACGCTCACATTTTTAATATTAGTGGGATGAAGTGGAAAAAGTCGCGCAAAGTAAGTCACTTGACCATAATATCAATTTACTCGTGTCAAAGGAACAGCGCAAAGGCCGCTGACATGTCGCGACAGTTGCTCTGGTTTTCAAAACATTTTGCCTTCTAATTTTTCTGGCGTGATATGTGTTTTTATTGTCCAATCTCAAGCCATGAATAAGTTATGATATCACTTCCTCTTTCCCCAATGTCTGTTAAATTCTTAAGCGGTCTAATGAAACACCGCACTTTAGTGGCGAGACAAGATTAAGGTCGGCAACAGCGCACATACAACCGGTTACGTAGATCGATCGCAATGATCCGAATCGAGACAACAAATTATAAAACTACAAGGTCTCAAGCCTAAAATAAAAATAAGGTTACTGTAATATCAACCTATTGACTCAACTACAAAGCGGACAATTTGTGCTTTCAAATGGAGCTAGACCAGTGTTTTTCAATCTTATGATTACGCGACCCCTTTATGGTTTAAAAAATTGTCACGACTTGGCGCATAGACAAAAGAAATTTAGTAATTTAATATAGATAAAAACAATTCATTTGTATACATTTATTAATATTTATTTATATACCATATACGCATAATAGATGTTCCAGTAGATGATGTGGCTGTCATGTTGTGCCGGTTAGGCGTACTAATGTCACGAATGACGGCGCTGTGCTCGTACAAGCATTAAAAGGCTATTTTAATTAGAGTCCAAAAATGTAAAAATTTAATCATGTTAGTTAATAACTAAATCATATATCAAAATTACATTACAAATAATATAAAAAACACCACGTTTACGATTTTCTCTATTTTGGTACATATATTAATTATTACAATGTAGGTACCAAAATAGAGCGTATGACAATGAGCGTAGATGGATTCTAACCCCTTTCTTGGACAAGTCAATAGAACTGGCTGATCTTACCACAAATATGAAAGAAAATGTTATGGTTTAGCTGCTGACGTGTTGACGTCTTTTTTTTAATGGTTTTGCAGGCTAGTTGTTTGACCACAGCTCACCTGATGTTAAGTGAAGGTGTGGTCGAAGATGGTAAAGCACACCTAGCCTGAAATGGAACTGGCTCACAAGTAAGGCTGCCGAAACACACCGTTAGATGCTTGGCGGCTGATTTTCAACTTGAGGGTGGTTGCTAGCCAGCCGAGTACTAGAAAGTACCCTACCATCTACTACTTCCCTCACGATGTTTTCCTTCACCGGTAGCTCAAGTTCATTTGTATGTTATCATCCAAATGAACTTAATATTCTCGTTTTCTTATGAAAACGAGAATACTTAAAGCTGACAAGGGAAGCTCTAAAGGTATTAGTGCCATTCGCCACTTACCATACTTGTATTTTTTTTACCGGCGACCCCTTAAGTAATGCTTCGCGACCTCCTAGGACCCCCGCGACCCACAGGTTGAAAAACACTGAGCTAGACAGCTTATACAAACTTTTTCTAAACTGTACATTTTTGCGACGAATGAGACGCTTTCCTGATGGTAAGAGATAATGCATGTTAATGATCAAAACAAACTTTGAGAAGCAAAACAAAGTAAACATCGCTACCGCATCTACCAATACTCCTTGAATAGCTAAAGAAAGATTTAAAATTAATTTTTGCGAATCGCTAAACAGTGGGATACATCGAGTCGATGTTTCCAGATAGATACAACCTGAGTGCCTTCAAGTAGCTCTTTAAGAGTGGATCGGTTTCTTCTAAGCAAGCTTGCTCCATCCTAGACCGCATCTTCGCTTAACATCAGGAGAATTTACGGTCCATTTACATAAAAGTTTATAGGAGGAATAGATAAGGGTGGTGTTTGAATGTTAAATCTGACAGACGTACGTCGCATGACGGTCCTGGCGCTGTTTCCAGCCTAAAAGAGTAAACATGTGAAATTCGGCATTTATACGTGTAATAAAACGTTATAAATTGGTAATGCCGTGATCATAGGGACAGACACGTGCGCGGACCTTTGTTCTCTACTCGGTCGCATACAAAACAAGGATGTGGCTACACACACCGATGAAATAGAAAAATTGCTAAAGCTAGCCATACACGAGCCCTACAATAAGACAATTCCTGTTTCCCGTACGTAATATTAATTTTGAAGATTTAATAACGGTTTTGCAATGATAAGAGATAACGCCTACTCATGAACATTGCAGTGATACACAGAACTTTGAGTAGTAAAACAAAGTCCGGGCATCGCTGCTTTGGCGCTCATTACTTTGAGACTTTCGATGATTAGTCTGTAATTTCGCTAGCTGCTAGCCTTCAAGTCACAACACAGTAATACATAGGCTGCGGTGGTACTTTTTTTTATGATTGACATCTGGTTTGACCGCAGCTCACCTGATGTCAAGTGATGGTGTCCTCGAAGATGGTAAAGCCCACCTAGCCTGGAATGGAACCCTTATTTACGTAAATTTTATTAATAATTCCATATGGTATGATTAACAGTATAAAAAACAACTGGAATTAAATTTTTTATTTTATTTTACTTAAATTAGTCACAATGTTAATTAAAAAAAGTTAAAAAAGTTGTAGCAGTTGTTATATTATATTACGGTAATTTTTAGTTTTGTGGTGTCGTGTGGAATTAGAACCCACGCACTCTGCCCTGTCATCTGACCACGCTAACCAGTGAGCCACGAGGTACCATCGAGTATCTAGGTATCTGTGTTTTGTGTTCGGCTGGCTAGCTACCAACCTTAAGTTGGAAATATGTTCAAATTCAAAATTAACCGCCAAACACCTAACGGTGTGTTCCGGCGGCCTCGATTGGTTTCCATTCTAGGCTAAGTTACCATCTTCGACTACACCATAACTTAATATCAGTGATCATCTGTGATCAACATGAAAGTTACACCCATAAAGAAAATATTTTCAACTCAATAAATCACCGCACTACACGCAAAACTTTCACTTTCAAAATCACGAAACCAATTCGTACATCCTTTCCTACCATTATTCGTTATCTCCTAATGGCTGAAATTCGTTTTTTTGTGGCGAGCGGTATAATGTACCATAAATATCTCCGGGTCGGTAGCCGACTTCGCACCCCCATAAACTAGCCACGGTGGTCTTTGTAGCCATAAACCGAGAGTCGGTAGAGCCAAGCCAGTATCGTGCTGGAATCAAAGCGTGATTTTACAATCAGTACCTCTGTGACAAAAACTATTTACTGCAAACTGTTAACCGCGACTTTGTTCATATGGAATTTAACAAAAATGTTGTTCTTGTATCGACAGTAAAAAAATATGTTTTTTTATCATTGACAGGCTAGGTTTTTGACCACAGCTCACCTGATGTTAAGTGATGGTGTGATCGAAGATGGTAAAGCACACCAAGCTTGGAATGGAACTACCACTAAAAGGAGGCTGCCGGGACACACCGTTAGGTGCTTGGCGGCAGAATTTCTTCAGCGTGGTAACTAGCCAGCCGAGTACTAGAAAATCCTTACGATGTTTTCCTTCACCGGCAGCTCAAGCTCATTGTTGGGGTTTGAACCCACGTCCTTGCGAACCGACCGCGCTAACCACTGAGCTATTATCGCTACTAAAATAACACCCAGCTATCCATCGACGAAGATGGGATATATCTATATAACTTATATATATATATATTTCTTTCTTTTCATTCTTTGTGTTTAATTTCTTTATTTTTTTATCTGTTAGTAATTTTTTAAGAGGAAAGATTTGTTTGTTTGTATTGAATAGGCTCCGAAACTACTGGATCGATTTCAAAAATTCTTTCACTGATGGGCAGCTACACTATCCCCGGGTGACATAGGCTACTTTTTAACCCTGTTGTTAACGATGCGCTCATTGCTAGTGTAGGTAGGTAGCATAAGTTAATTTTAAGTTACGGGCAGGTTGCGGATTTGCCGCGGCCGCTCCCGACCTCTGTTCTTGTCGGCCCGCATATATTCTTAAAATCACTCAGTCTATAAGCTCATTTCGTACTTATAAAAATAAATAACTCGATTAAAAATGGTTGCTTGTAATAATCACGACCCGAGGCCATCCCTCATTCAACACCTGTATTCCCACGGGAACGGGAACTACGCAGGTGAGACCGCGAGGCGTCCGCTAGTGTAACAATAAAGTGTCATCCAATGTTGAGATAAATTAAGAATTAACATACGAACTTCACTCAATGTATAAGTCTCTTTGATCACACAATAATACACACTTGAATATCACAAGTAAACACTTTCCAAATTCTCAGAATCTGTCACGCTATGAGACAATAACCTCTTACGTAACCCGTTTCGTCACACTACCTACAACCATACAAACTCGCAAATCAATCTGCACCTTCCTATACTAACTACACACGAAACTGTGGAGATTATATTGACCATAGAGATTTGCGGTTGATACAATCATCTATATTTAGTAATTCTAGTAAAATTACGCGTATTTACGTATAATAGTAGCGTATTTAGCAGTCGCGTATCGCTTGCGTACGATGTTACGTCATAGGTACGTTTCGTATTACATCACATTCTCAGATCAGTTTTAGGGAAAGCTATCACTGATTCCTAACATCGCCCTTTATTAAAAAGGCGAGACTTTATGTGTGTGTGTGTTTGTTACTGCTTCATGCTCAAACGGCTGGACCAATTTTGATGAAATTTAGTATGGAGGTAGCTGACAACTCGGATTAACACATAGACTACTTTTTATTCCGAAAAAATGTAGCGGGTAACACCGCGGGGCGCAGCTACAATTATAAATGTGAAAGCTTGGATGGATGGATGTTTGTTACTCTTTCAAGCAAAAACTACAGAACGGATTTGGATGAAATTTGTTATGGAGGTAGCTGAGACCTTGGATTATAACATAGACTTTAATTTTTGCACACCCAATACTGGGTTATGGTTTAAGCGACGTTTTATTATGTACCAACATTTTGACACCTGTACTTAGCAAATAAACACATTTTGATTTTGACTACTTTTTATCACGAAAACATGTAGCGGGTAACACTGCGGGGCGCAGCTAGTTTATAATATTAGTGAGATTTTTGGCGAGTACAATAAAGAGTTAATCAATTAATCAGTCAATAAAATTCCACTACAACATTAGGAAAATATATAAAAATACAAAGACATTGATGCAATCTAAACTGACAAAATTAAATCTGAAAACAACGAATAGGTATCTAGATCGCCGATACTCGTGTAGATTTCTAACTAAATGACAAGGAACGAGCATCGCCGGCGCTTTTGAAGTTATTCCAGTACTCGTCCAATTAGTTATCACGCTGATAAATTAATTAATTAAATCATATTTACACATCTTTGTTTATTTATCGTTCGTCTTGCATCAATATTATGCGGATCAAAACAACTAACCGAGCGAAGCAAAGGTTTCGGTATTTTAGATTTTTATAGCGATGATAGCTGAGTCCTTATATAGACGATGATGACCTAATAAAGATGATCACTGGCCTACCAATTACTAAAGCTATTAAGACCGCTGAGGACAGAAACTTCACTTGGTGGTAGAACTCTTTAGCAGGAGGTCGTCTAGGTAGGTACCACCGCAGTACCAGTTATTCTGCCGCTAAGCAGTAGTGTGTCAACATTACTGTGTTCCGGTTTGAAGGGTACTGCAGCTAGCAAAATTACTGGGCTGTTAAGACTAACCATCGAAAGTCTCAAAATGAGCGCCAAAGCGGTGATGCCCTGGACTTTGTTTTGTAACTCAAAGTTCTGTGTATCGCTGCAATGGTCATGGACAGGCGTTACCTCTTACCATCAGGAGAGCGTCTCGTTCGTCTCATTACTTCTTACATAAAAAAAAACACATGGAGGGGCATGCTAAGCCGAGTACAGTAAACACTAGACACGACCTCCAGCAATGAAGATGCAGACTGAGAAGAAGATATCTGAGTGGTTAGCGCGGTCGGTTTGCATGCCGAACCCCCAACAATGAGCTTAAGCTGCCGGTGAAGGAAAACATCGTGAGGAAACCATAGCATTGCGGTAGGGTACTTTCTAGTACTGTACTTTAGTATTTCATCTGGCTAGTTATGACCGTCAAGTTGAAAATCTGCCGCTCAACATCTAACGGTGTGTTCCGGTAGCCTCATTTGAGAGCTAGTTTCATTCCAAGCTAGGTGTGCTTACCATCGTCAATCACGCCGCTAAAAATAGCTTAAAACTATGTCTTCCAGTCTCAGTACGTAAAGGACTTGTGGTAGAAGCAAAAGATGGAGTGTGTTATATTTAACACATAAAAATGGTGTAGCTTTCATATCGATCACCACATACAAATTGATTTACAAATTTGCGCAAGCCTGACTACGACGTATCGTATCGAAGCCATAGGCTCAACGCTAGCCAGCTTCCACACGTCACAATGTTTGCAACATAAATTATTTTTCCATTCCATCTCTCGAGAACTCTCCGCAACATTGTGTGTTCAAGGTACATACAATGTTGCGAAGACTGTCTACTAAATCTAAATATATACTTAATAATATACTTAATATATATATATTAATTATATATTTGTAGCGATGATAGCTCAGTGGTTAGCGCGGTAGGTTCGCATGCCGAAGGGCGTGGGTTCAAACCCCAACAATGAGCTTGAGCTGCCGGTGAAGGAAAACATCGTGAGGAAACCATAGCATGGCGGTAGGGTACTTTCTAGTACTCGGCTGGCTAGCTACCACCCTCAAGTTGGAAATCTGCCGCCAAGCATCTAACGGTGTGTTCCGGCAGCCTCACTTGAGAGCCAGTTCCATTCCAGGCTAGGTGTGCTTTACCATCTTCGACCACACCTTCACTTAACATCAGATGAGCTGTGGTCAAATACCTAATCTGTCAAACATAGAAAAAAAAAAAAAAAATACGTAATTATATGTATATTTTGTTTTTTTGCCGCTTAACAGTCGTTATTATGTCAATTACATTTAATTAAGTTTTTTTTTCTTTTTTCTATGACACCAACCTAATAAGTAAATAATGAACCCTTTACTTATCGAAATTTTCCATAAAAAATTTTATTTACAAAAATCTATCAATATTAATAAAAATTTATTCACTACTCATAAAATTTATCAATGTTAATAATTACAAAAAATATAAAACAATGTGTAGGTATAGTAAATTTGGGAAGGTATAAGTAAAATAATTATTTATTTTTTTATTATTTCATGCTTCACAAATTAACTTAATATCTAAGCGGAAATAAACTAAATGTGTACCTTGAATATTCAAAATGAACTTCCGCAAAGTAACGTCTGAATCAATAAATAACCTAATATCTGTTTTATGTATGTTCTAAGAAATCGCTCTAGGCGATAAGACCGCCGTTACCTATATTGTTTTGCTTTGTTATATTCTTTAACAATCTCGTTTTGTATAATGTAGATATGTATGTTTTGTAATAAACTTGTATTCTATTCTATTCTAGTGTAGTTATACCTACTTAACTATAGACCCTCCGCTGTAGGCAATAAACATGTGAGGCAGATGCTAAGAGACAAACAGATTTTACTGTGTTTAGCCATTTAAACTTTAGTGTCGGTAATGCACCTACCTTGTGTGCTGTGTAGGTATGTACCTACTCGTATGTATTTAGTAAAATATACTCAAACATAAACATAAATTTGAGGTGGGTAGAGTTACCATCAAAAGGTAGAGTTGATTTTTTTAAATGAAAAAGTAATGACGACGCTCTCCTGATGGTAAGAGATAACGCCTGTCTATGGCCATTGCAGCGATACACAGAACTAGGTGAAACAAAGCTCTTAGTATGTCTTTGGTCTTGTATGTGAAATGTAATTTTGAAACTTTCGCAATTCTAACACATAATCGATACTTACAAAATTCCGCATTAGCTGAGCATTTGCTTAAAAAAGCGGGTTCTAGTTATTGGATTGAGCTCAACAAACTGAAAGCCCTCTCCACTGAACGATGAAGCAGTTAAAATCAAAAAAACATTACTGTGTTCAAACCATTAAAAAAAATCTGTTCGAACTTTTTTAATCTGTGACTTTTTTAATGTAAAAGGCGATCGTTACGTTCACCTGATGCTAAGAGATAACGCATGTCTATGACCATTGCCAGTAGTACACAAAACTTTGAGAACAAAACAAAGCCCGACGCGTTGCTACTTTGGCGCTCATTATTTCAAGACTTTCGATGGTTAGTATCAACAGCCCTGTAGTTTCAGCTGCAGTACCCTTCAAACCGGAACACAGCAATGTTTAGGTACACACTTCTTCTTGGCAGTACACCATATATTTATTATTTTGTTTTGTGATATTCTTTATGTTCCATATTTGTATGTCGTTGTGTTTTGTTTTGGTGTGTACTAAAGTTGTATTCTATTCTACTGCGGTGGTATCTACCTAGATGACTTCCTTTTTTTGTTTAAAAACAAAAATCAATAGATAGGCTTGCGTTTGACCGCTATCCCGCCCGATGTTAAGCGAAGATGCGGTCTACGGTGGAGCACGCTCGCCTAGAAGAAACCGATTCACTCGCGACTTGCAGGCACCCAGACTGTATTCATCGGGGAACACCCACTTGGGCAGCAGATTCCAATGTCTAGCCGTACGTATGAAGAAGACTTTTGGAACATCAACCATAAAGCGGTGTCGCTTTTTAGAGCTCCTGGCTGTCCGATAGTAGAATGGGCAGGGTGGAATTAGGTCATGCAGATCTGAAGCGCACTCCCCAAAGTGTATCCGGCAGAAAACCGACAGACAAGCAACTTTGCGTCGATGTTCAAGGCTTATGAGCTTCTTAGTACGTTTCTCAATGGACTCCAACGCCTCAAGCTGGTAAGGAAATCTACCACCAAGTAAGCTACTACAATAGAAACATATGATTTCAAACATAAAGTAACATCCGAGACAGATTCCTCCCATAAATCGTATAAAACTGCAGCCTAACCCTCTAATAGTCGGTCTCGCTTGCATTAGCAGAAATAATACCCGCGGGGTCCAGCACACCCCTTATACTTTATAAATCAATCCGACTTGGGTCCCCCCTACATCTTATTTATGCGTTACTTACGTTAGATTGGATACATTCTGATTTTATTTGATTAGTTGTCGCTATCGTGCGAGTTTACACTTTTTTTTAAGAACGAATCGTATCTTATGTGCTAAAACTAGAGTCCTTTTGTTAATTAGTTACGCGTTTTATTCATAAAGTGCCGACTAAGGCATGACTGGACTGGA
This sequence comes from Biston betularia, assembly GCA_905404145.2. NCBI lineage: Eukaryota > Metazoa > Arthropoda > Insecta > Lepidoptera > Geometridae > Biston > Biston betularia. Next base: position 9,111,658 of record FR989887.1, on the reverse strand, counting down.
CTAGACTAGACTAGACTTGACCAAGACTGGACTTTGACTGTAAGTAACTATAGGTGTTAGACGTGACTTGCAAAAACCGAAGACAAGGCAATAAATATAAAGAAGTTGAAACACACAAATTACAGAAACATTGTAATTGTAACTGGCAGAATGCACAGACTGCAATGTCAAAAAGAGGAAAAAAACTCGGGAGGTCGGGGGAACCTGGTCTCCCAGACGTGTGACACATCGTTACATGACGGGTAGAGCATAAGGTCAGAGATATCTGGTAAAGTCAAGCGCTATTGGGGCTGCGGACGACTCCGGCGGCGTAACTGCAAGCGCGGAGAAGGAAGTAGATACCCAAGGTTTTTAGTGGGTAGGCCTCACGTTAGCGGAGATTCTCCCATAACCACCAAGCTTCTCCCGGGGCTGATGGTAACCATCAAGGATTTACACTGGGAGAAAAAAAAACTGGCCAAGCGCATGTCGGACTCGTGCACGAAGGGTATAATACCATTATCTATAAAAACGCCAAAAAAAATCACGTTTGTTGTATGAGAGCCTCCTTAAGTAGGTACTTTTTATTATAGCGGCAACTGAAATACATCTTCTGTGAAAATGTCAATTGTCTATCACGGTTCATGAGATACAGCCAGACAGACAGCGAAGTCTTAGTAATAGGATCCCGTTATACGCTTTGGGTACGGAACCCCAAAAAGGTCGCAAGTCCTAGTACGGGTACACTAAGAAGTTTTCGTAGTAAAACTGTGATTTCTTTTGTAAATATTATAACATCCGTACCTACCAACAGGTTGGCTATATTTTATAAATAAATAATCAATTCAATAGATTTCTAATAAGGCAATAAAAATACTAAAGAATTAATTAACAATTATTTGCATGAGATGTCAAATAAATTTTAAATGAATGGATCAATAAATATGAATAAAAAAACTATTTTTATTACAATTATATGTAAAATTTGTCTAATTCTCGATCTCATGTTTAATACTATATTAGTTTATTTTGTTCCTGTGTTTTGTCGTTGGATTTTTGTTGAATATTAATTTATTTTGCTAAAAATATATTTTGGAAACATTGGAATTTTGTATTGCCATTGGCAATGCTGCCAACATTCTGGCCATGTTTCCCTCTTCTAGTAGACTAATATATTAGGTACATAACTTCAAGACTCCATTCCAGGCTAGGTGTGCTTCACCATCTTCGACCACACCGTCACTTAACATCAGGTGAGTTGTGGTCAAACACATAGCCTGTCAGCTATAAAAAAAAAAAAAAAAAAGAGCTGAAGGGCGTGGGTTCGATTCCCACACAGGACAAACTTTGTGGTACAAACAAATGTTTGTTCTGTGTCTGGGTGTACTGTATGTATTATAAGTATGCATTTACAAAAAAAAACTACCTATTCAAGTATTCTATCAGTTATCTGACTTCCATCACACAAGCCTTGCTTAGTTTGAGGTCAGATGGCGCTGTGTGTAATGTCCTAAGATATTTATTTATTTTTATATTTAGGTATATATTTTAACAGTAAAAAAAAAGACTAAAAATGAACTTCCACAAAGTGACGCCTGAATCAATCAATTAAATTAGGTTTGGTTTTTATGAATTTGTAAATAGTAGATACCTACATTATTAATTTCTATTATTATTATAAGTCGTGTAAATAATTATTTTTTGTGAAAGTAATGAGATGAACGACACGCTCTCCCGATGGTAAAAGATAACGCATGTCCATGACCATTGCACTGCACAAATCTTTCAAAACAAAGTCAAAGGCATCGCTTTTTTGGAGACTTTAGATTACTTTGAGACTTTAGATTACTTTGAGACTTTCGATGGTTAGTCTCAACAGCCCTGTAATGTCGCTAGCTGCAGTACCCTTCAAAGCAGAACACTAGAATATCTGCTACTGCGGCGATACCTGCCTAAATGACCACCTTCTACCACCATGTAAGTTTGTCACCAGGTCAGCTGTGGTCAAATACCAAGCTTGTCAACCATAAAAAAAAAGATATGTCAAACACGTCAGTTTCCACTGTAACATACTGCTTTACTTTTTAATTAAGAATCTATTATTATTATAAGTCGTGTAAATAATTATTTTTTGTGAAAGTAATGAGATGAACGACACGCTCTCCCGATGGTAAAAGATAACGCATGTCCATGACCATTGCACTGCACAAATCTTTCAAAACAAAGTCAAAGGCATCGCTTTTTTGGAGACTTTAGATTACTTTGAGACTTTAGATTACTTTGAGACTTTCGATGGTTAGTCTCAACAGCCCTGTAATGTCGCTAGCTGCAGTACCCTTCAAAGCAGAACACTAGAATATCTGCTACTGCGGCGATACCTGCCTAAATGACCACCTTCTACCACCATGTAAGTTTGTCACCAGGTCAGCTGTGGTCAAATACCAAGCTTGTCAACCATAAAAAAAAAGATATGTCAAACACGTCAGTTTCCACTGTAACATACTGCTTTACTTTTTAATTAAGAAAATACTGTAATTAATACAGTGAAATCCAACGGGGCTGCATACCGTTTCGCGTTATCAAAGACAGCGGAATTTTTATTTTTTGCGCCCGTAACTGTCGAGTTGATTCATCTTGTTTCTTTGTAATATAACAAAGGAAAGTAACTAGCTTCTCGTCCAAGTTACACATTGTCATGTTCGATTTTATATTTACGGTAGACGATCTCTTTTTGAGTTACAAACGTTCATTAAACTTCGTCAGCATCATTCACAGCCTTCTTTATCCCACCGCTGGGTATAGGCCTCTCTCTTTTCATGCCATCTGTCTCGGTTCTGTGCCAATCTGGTCCAGGTTCGACCCGCGACGGTGACAGTATCGTCGACCCATCTTGCGGCTGGACGACCAACGCTCCGCTTACCTTGTCTAGGCCACCACTCTTAAACTTAATCTACGCTTAATGTAGTCTCGTTTTCATACGAGACATTTCATATAAGTGAGAAGTCGTCATTTTATGCATTGCCTAACTTTAAGTATCTAATGTTTATTATGAATAGGTTCAAATATGTTATTGATAACTCTAAAATTAAAATTAGTCAAATTCTGTAATATCGTTTCAAATAGATACATACATAAAAAAGTACCTAATATATATTTATAAATATATATTTGTAAATATGTATATATTTATAAGTATAAATTCATAAATATATTTTTTTCATACATCATTAAATATGTCAAAAACACTGGTTACATGTCAATTACAAACATATATGTAACTGACATGCAACTGTAGCTGACATGCACACTACACGGGTGCATGTCAGCCAAAGCATGTCACCTTCATACCAAAATTTCATCAAAATCCGTTCGATAGTTTTTGCGTGAAACAAACATCCATCCATACGTCCAAACTTTATCTATAAGTAGTATTAGTGGGATAGTGGGATTATATATTCAAGATTCCTTGGACTAGTTTTATCTCAAATGCCAAGGTTCTAGAGATGGCCAACCGCAAAAGGGAGCGTAGTCCATAGTTCTGAAACGTGCAAGGCCGGTTTTTTCGGTCACGTACAAAGAAGATTCCTATATGACTTTCCAAGGCTGATCTTCGAAGGTAGGATCCTGGGGAAGCGAAGCCCAGCACATCCCAGACGGAAATGGCTTAACGACAACTAGGAGTGGACTGGACTGAACTACCTACTAGCCCCATGGGATCGCAAACAGTCTTCTTCTACGGACCTCCAAACTTCAGTTTTTTTATTATTAATGACAAGCTAGGTGCTTGACCACAGCTCATCTGATATTGAGTGACGAAGATGGTAAAGCACACCTAGCTTGGCATGGAACTAGCTCTCAAGTGAGGCTACCGGAATACGTCGTTATAGGAGCTTGGCGGAAGAATTTCAACTTAGGTGGTAGCTAGCCAGCCGAGTAGGTAGGTAGGTACTAGAAAATATCCTATCACCATGCTGTGGTTTCCTCGCGCTGTTTTCCTTCACCGGCAACTTAAGCTCATTGTTGGGGATTGAACCAACGCTCTTTGGCGTGTGAATGAATCGCGCTAACCACTGTGCTATCACCGGTATCAAAGATTCAGTATGAAGATGAAGTAGACGAATTCCTACCAAGAGCAGAGTAATGCTCTAATCTATAAGTAATGCTCTATAACATACTTAAGTATTGTAAACCTTGTTATTGGAAACTATATTAGGTATTAATTATTTTATTTTTTCAAATTTAATTTTATTTATTTTCGACTAATTTATTTAATATTTTTTTTACTGACAATGATGGCTTTCCATAGAATAGGTTCTGTACTACTTACTGGGCATCATCTCAACGTGTGAGGAGGTGTCCATGATGTTGTGGTGGTGCAGCATATCTGGTGGGGACTGTACCAGCCCACCACCACCTCCGCTGGCCATCACCATCCCTGACGGTGTGCTGCCGCTGATGATTACCGTTTACACTGACCGTACCAACGGGAGCGCCGGCTGTCAACGTATTAACTTTTTACTGATAAAGTACCAATTTCACCGTCGACAGTTAACGGGATACTTTTTATATCGATTAAATATTACTAGTTATTGCGTTATTTTTAGCTATGACTTCACATTTGACAATGAAGAATGGATGGCACTGTTCTAGACACAAAGCACAATTTTTTAAAGATTAGAAATTGGTGTATACACTTAGAGTTCGGAGGCACTTCGTCATTTTTTTTCTACCAACAAAAAAAAACCGGTCGCCACGCACGTCGTCTCACGGCGGAGGCCAAGCCCATACTGCCGTACTAGATGTTTTTCTGTGGATCGACTCGAAAGCGCATGAACAGAGCAACCTTGACTCCCATTGGTGGACTATTAGAACGCCTTTTGAATACGGCCGCGTCGATTGGCCGACGCGTTCCTATTTTCCCGCCCTAATCGACGGTACCCTTACAAAATGGCGCTCCCCTATAGCCTTTTGATGCTTTTTTGAGCATTTTATTCTGTAAAAAATAATCCGGTTCGGATATAATGAGCATGATTTATGGTTTTGATCCGTGAGCTCCTTTTTGACTTTTTTTTTTAATCTGGCCATGTTAATCTTTGGTGTTTTACGTGGTTTGTTTTTGATTAATCGGGGCCCGATATTTGTTTGATCCGAGCGGTATGTGGGTACTACACCGCTGCAGCCGAGGCTATATAAGTAGGTACCATTCCGCTTCATTTTGTACTTATTTAATTCTGAAGGTTTCGATAGGAGTGCTAGTGAAACTTTATGCCTTTGATCAAAATGCTTTGTGTTTCAGGTTATGGTAGATCTATACCTATTTATTAATTTAATTAAATGATCAAAGAGTTTAATTTTAGTAAGCAGCCAAATAAATACTTAATTAATTATGATTAATCTATATACCTATTAATCTATATACCTTCTTCAAATATTGTAATATGAATAGATACCTATACCTAGTAAAAGTTAGACGTTTATAAAAGACCAGACCAGAGGACCAGACCAGACCAGAGGAGGTTTCAGGTGACCAGAATTCTGGCATCTACTTACTTTGGTCAAAAGCTAAGCATTGCCATCCATGCAGCGCGGCAATGCTGCCAGCATTCTGGCCACATATCCCTCCTCTGACGGACTTTCAGATTAAGTTTTTTGTATACATTTTGTATAAATGTTTTGTAAAATTTGTATTAATTTAAGATTTTTTTTTATTTTATTACCTAGTAAATCGGTAAGGTACAACATTCAAATAATTTTACGAATATTTTAGTGGTAGGTATTATCAACGTACCGGCAAGCGCAGCGTAGGACGTCCACCCACAAGGTGGACAGACGACCTAGTAGGTAAAGACCGCAGGAACGCGCTGGATGCGAGCCGCTTCCAACCGGTCTTTGTGGAAGTCAATGGGGGAGGCCTATGTCCAGCAGTGGACGTCCTACGGCTGAAATGATGATGATGATGATGATTATCAACGTTACAAGTCAATTCCGTTTCCTATTATATTATCGATAATTTCAAATATACCTACCTACCTATCTACCTATCATTAAAAGAGTTTTATAACACTGATTACCTACTTACATGTCAATTAAGTGCCTACCTATTTAAAAACAAAATGCCAGGCTCTACCCGCAGTCACTAGTAGGTACTTTCGCTCCAGCATTGGTATACAATGTATCCGTTCCAATTTGCGACAGCCTTGACCCTCAATTTTGGCTCTTTTATTGAGGCAAAAGCCCAATTGGCTGCCAAAAAGCTGGGTATCCTTTCGAAGGTGCGACGGTACTTCACGCCGGAACAGTTGCTTACCTTATACCAAGCACAAGTTCGGTCGTGCATGGAGTATTGTTCGCACCTTTGGGACGGATCAGCCAAATACCAGCTTGAGGCGTTGGAGTCCATTGAGAAACGTGCTAAGAGGCTCATAAGCAACGATTCGCTCGTTCAGAAAAGGCTCCAAATCCTTGAACATCGACGGAAAGTTGCTTGTCTGTCGGTTTTTTACCGGATACATTTTGGAGAGTGCGCTTCAGATCTACATGACCTAATTCCACCTTGCCCATTCTACTATCGGACAGCCAGGAGCTTTAAAAAGCGTCACCGCTTCACGGTTGATGTTCCAAAAGCTCGAACTAAGCGGTTTGATTCCACCTTTTTCATGCGTACCGCTAGACATTGGAATCAGCTGCCCGAGTGGGTGTTCCCCAATGAATATAGTCTGGGTACCTTCAAGTCGCGAGTGAATCGGTTTTATTCTAGGCGAGCGTGCTCCACCGTAGACCGCATCTTCGCTTAACATCAGGCGGGATGGCGGTCAAACGCAAGCCTATCTACAATAAAAAAAAAAAAAAAAAAAAAAAAAAAAGTACCTATATAGAGCCTAAATGCACGCACGCATGGTAGGTATCTACTCGCAGCAATGCCGAAGGAAATCACAATGAAATCTGACTGTATAACAACCTACTTATTTTCAAAATTGTGTTTAGTGAAAGTTAAAAAGTTTCTTCCAATAGGAAAAAATAATTAACGCCTCTATGTTTTAACTTTACAACAATTAATTCAGTCGACAAAATCTTTACATTTGACTGTCCTGTTAGCTCATTTGGTAGTATGCCTGCTTCCAGGCAACCTTTGGATGGACAGAAATGATGCCCTAGCTTTTAAGGTTGGCGGTGTAAAGAAGTACAGAAAAAAAACTGAATAAAATAATTAATAAGTAGGTGCCTATATGTACCTACATACTTACATGCAATAACAAAAACATATCTACCTACTATGAATAAAAAATACATTTAGGTATGTAGATAATACCTAAATATTTATTCATGTAGGTGTGAGTGTATGATTGCCCTATTGGCTCATTGGTAGTAGGTATATGTGCTTTAAGAACTATAGAGCGTGGGTTCGATTCCCATCAGGACAAACAATTAGTGACGATAAATGCTTGTTTTGCGTCTGGGTGTTCTGTATGCAGTTGTTGGTATTATAAGTACCTACCTATATCTACCTATATGTAGGTACTACAAAAAAAGTAGGTATGTAAGTATTCTATCGTCATATTACAAGCTTTTCTTAATTTTGAGGTTAGGTAAATGGCGTTATGTCCGACGATATTTATTTATTACATTTCGTTGATACTTTTTTCTTTCCTCTCTGTGTCGAAAGTAGATTCTTTCTAATTAGGCTAACGACGTGTGAGGTTTTTAAAAAATGCGGAACAAAAAATATAGTGGCGCCAAATGTTCGCGCCAAATGTCGTTAAGTTTGCGAACCATAGATAAAAATGTCGCCACAGATAAAGAAAGCAGATGTTCTCTAGAAAGGTTTAATTTTAACGTCTATTTTAAGAGGCGCGCGGCCGAGACGAATGTTAGCTTAAGTGTTTTTATTTTAAGAGTTTCAGGAAGGAAGTTTTTAAGATAATATTATGCCTATGAAAACTATGGAATTAAAATGTTTGTGATTTAATGTTTGTGACAAACTTTACCTATAGGTACTCATTTTTTTATTTTTTTTTTCGGCAAACACGGACATGATATTACTTATTTAAATCCTAAAGTAAACCACATAAGAATACTCAGTCACTTTTTCTATGTTATTTACTGTAGTTACCTGTTTCTTTAATTATCATTACCTATTTCAAACTACTTATGATAAAAAATCATGATTTGTTTTTAAGGTGGTTCGATTTCCATACAAATATTTTTTCCCATTTATGGACAAATGGAGCATAATTTTACAGTGAAATCACAGCTACTGGCATTTATTTTGGTATTTATTTGCGGAAAATCACAATTGCTTGAATAAAACAGTAGAATATTAGCATAATCTACTGTTTTATTCAAAAATCATAAATTCATAAATCTTTTATAAAATTAATTTTATGCTAATATAATTTACTGTTTTATTCAAGCAATTGTGATTTACCGCAAATAAATGCCAGTAGCTATGATTTCACTGTAAAATTGTGCTCAATTTGTCCATAAATAGGAAAAGTTTATTTGTATGGAAATCGAACCACCTTAATGATGAATTTAGTTAAAATAATGTAGGTGCCTAAACCTACAAATTAAACTATTAGAGATTAAATAAATTATTGTATCGATATGACTTGAATTATTATAGATAAATTGAGTTATTATAGATGAAGTGAATTATCATAAATTAATTGAATTATTAAGCTAAAATTACTGTTATAATGCGATATAAATCACCTCTTAAATAGGTAGTTTGTATGGCATATCATTGTTCAAGACCTTTAAAACCTACACTCGACAGTAAAAATCTTGAATCTTAAATAATAGGTACCTATACAGTTAAATTTTAAAGGTTATTGCATTATAGGTACCTACTTTATTTGGTAGTACTAATATTTTTCTTTCTTCTGTTACTGAAAAACTGTCCTTTACCTAATGCTATTAATTTATTATCCAATAAATACCTACATCGTAAAAATAACAACAAATTTTTGCTTTGCACAATCAACAAGTTTAGTACCTACCTATAGGTAACTCGCTTTCGTTATAGTCAGTTTTCTGAATTGCCTCGCTCTACGGAAGCTAATTTATACACGTCAAAATAAAAAAAATTAATACTACATAGGTAGGTACATATTTTGACAGTGACAGATTCTATAGATTAGAGAAGAGTGACAACTCTTTTAGAAAAAAAAACTACCGTAGACTTAAATACCATGAGTAGGTTACCTACCGAAATATTATGGCATTTAATTAAAATCTTATTGTTAGAAGTTCTTAAACATCCATTCTCCAGAAACAGCTACCCCTACAAAGGCCTCCCCCATTCGCATAAGTACCCCGGCAAATATATTAATTTCCCCCGGGCTTCCGGAAGTGCGCTCAGGCGGAAGCGGAAACGGAACGGATACCGCTGACCGGACGGACGTACCGTCTGGGTACTATTCCGACTAATTCATTTCGGTGCCGAGAGTGCGCCCGCAGTTGAGGGGTTAAGATTTTTACGAAAACTGTGATTTGAAATACCTACATGTTTTAAACGATCTATCCTACCCGTCCTAATCCTATCTTATAATTTATGTAGATTGTAGGTATACAAAAAGCGCGACAAAGCTCATTGCTAATTTTAAGATTTTTGTAAAGACACTCCTCTGTCCAACTAAAACAACAGTTTGGAAATGAAAAAAAAACAGAACAACTGTAAGTTATTTATTATGGTAAGAACTTAGGAAGTAATGAAAGGATCGCTACTCGTGATCATTGCAGTGATAACCAGAATTTTGAGTAACAAAAAAAGTCCAGGATAAGCGACCATAACCATTAGGTACCTACTGCGGAACCCAGAATTTTGAGTAACAAAAAAGTCCAGGATAAGCGACCATAACCATTAGGTACCTACTGCGGAACCCAGAATTTTGAGTAACAAAAAAGTCCAGGATAAGTGACCATAACCATTAGGTACCTACTGTGGAACCCAGAATTTTGAGTAACAAAAAAAGTCCAGGATAAGTGACCATAACCATAAGGTACCTACTGTGGAACCCAGAATTTTGAGTAACAAAAAAGTCCAGGATAAGTGACCATAACCATTAGGTACCTACTGTGGAACCCAGAATTTTGAGTAACAAAAAAAGTCCAGGATAAGTGACCATAACCATTAGGTACCTACTGTGGAACCCAGAATTTTGAGTAACAAAAAAGTCCAGGATAAGTGACCATAACCATTAGGTACCTACTGTGGAACCCAGAATTTTGAGTAACAAAAAAAGTCCAGGATAAGTGACCATAACCATTAGGTACTGCGGAACCCAGAATTTTGAGTAACAAAAAAGTCCAGGATAAGCGACCATAACCATTAGGTACCTACTGCGGAACCCAGAATTTTGAGTAACAAAAAAGTCCAGGATAAGCGACCATAACCATTAGGTACCTACTGCGGAACCCAGAATTTTGAGTAACAAAAAAGTCCAGGATAAGTGACCATAACCATTAGGTACTGCGGAACCCAAAAGTTTGAGTAACAAATCTAAGTCTAAGGCATAGATGATATTTCGTTAATTACTTTTGAAATATTTCACTGGTGCATCTGATGTAGGTATAGATACATCTAATTAACTTTATACGGCGTGTCTGTATTTAGCCTTCAAGATTTATTCTTATTTGTAATCGTATCACAAGTTAATTAATGTAAAAGAACTTGCAATCTGACCTCTCGAAGCTGACTAAACCGGAATGATTCCATCTGACGAACCTTGTTATCTTATCTAAGGGCCCTCACAGATCCAGCGACTGTCGTAGGTAATCGTCGCATCGTAAATAGTGATGTCACAGGCGCCGCTCCGCCGCGCGTTCTTGACCGCATCGTGTGCTGCAAGCTTTATATATCTATCAACTTTTTGCTAACACATTCCTTTGTTGACCAATTAATCTGTTTAAGAATTTGAATTGCGAGTAAATATATTGGTGTACAATTGAAAAGTCATAAGATCCTACACAATTCTTTATTTTATTTGTGTTAAAAGTAATGAGACGAACGAGACGCTCCCCTAATGGTAGGAGATACAACCTGTCCATGACCATGGCAGCGATATGTAGAACTTTATATAGTAAGACAAAGTCAAAGAAGGCATCGCTGCTTTGGCGCTCATTACTTTGAGACTTGCGATGGCTTGTTTCAACAGCCCGGTAACTTCGCTAGCTGCCAAGCACCTAACGGTGTGTTCCGGCAGCCTCACTTGAGAGCCAGTTCCATTCCAGGCTAGGTGTGTTTACCATCTTCGACCACACTGTCACTTAACATCAGGTGAGCTGTGGTCAAACACATAGCCTGTCAACCATAAAAAAAAGTACCCTTGAAACTAGAAAACTAGAACACAGTTATTTTTTAAACTCTGCAGTAACTATATAGTACACACAGTCAAATTTGGAACCTGTCGGGCACAACAACCAAACACATGCATACCTATCTATTATAGTGGAAAAAATCCGTGAATTTCAAGGATTTGTAATGTGATTATCGTAAAAACATGTTTTTGTGCGCCTACATTGCAAAAGCTAGCTAAACCTTACGATATAGATCAAAATAATGTACTACGTTATATACTTAGTACCCATCTACATACACTGCGCCCGTGCGAAGCCAGGGCAGGTCGCTAGTTATGTAAAACCACGAACAGTTGAGTTCTGATAAATGTACATAGTCTATTTGTCTACCATCGCCAAAAGGCCGATGCCCCTAGGACTCTTAAAACGTATTCTTTTCAACCACATGTTGGTGTTATGACGTCTTCGGAAAACCCAAAAGTCGAAAACAAATCATTGCAAGTACTCATAGCCGAACCAACCAATCTAAAGATAAGAATGGAGCCACTGATGTATTTTCAAAACCAAACCAAAATTAGTCAAGGTAAAATTGTAGTTCTTTCATTTGACCGATACAAATACAAATTTGTTTGTCTGTACGTCAGGGCGGCTGTTAATTGTTTGTAGTAGGTACTAACTTAATTAGAACGTTACTGGTTATAAGTGGAAAGAGACGTTACGATTTTGGGGTTCCGTGTGTTGTATGTGCGAACATGCGAACTGACCGTGCGAAGATTTACGATAGTTTTAATTCCTTGTTGAATTCCCAGCACGCACTTGTTAATAGACTCTACTTTCTTTGTTTACTGTGTAATACCTATAGTACGTAACCCTCAGACACAAAAAAAAAAATGACTCATAAATGTTTGTCTTAGAGGGAATCAAACCAGCTCTTGAAATAGGCTGATTCTACCAAATAAGCGTAGGTAGTACAGGGCATGGCAGTCATTTTTAATTTCATTTCAATTTGTACAGAACCCGACCTGTATTTTCACTTTAAACTTGTCCGCAACTAAATGCTGTTAATAAAGTATTCGATTTCTCCCCGGTCTACATTAAAGGAGTTTGTTCACGGTTTGTTAAAAAGATCGTGATCAACAACTTGAACAAAACGATTTTGTGTCTTACTACATCACAAGAGAAACCGTCAAATTAAAATAATTTATTAGTTTAAATATATAGAGCTACACAGAACCATAGTACTAAGCTGCAATGTCATTGCACAATTCGGTATGTAAAGAAAAAAAATACTTTGCTGATTCCAAAACCATTTCGAAATATTACATTCCTGTACATGATTTTCACGTTTAAAACTCTTTAAACTATGAGACGGGGTTTATTTTAATAAAATACATAAAATAAACTTGACTTTCAATTTACCTCTAATGATGTCACGTCGTCGGCTGTATAAGGATTCTTCGAGTGCCTAAAAACAATGGGAAACCTCAACAAAATCTGTCAATGTCAAGTCAACGGTTGCCGTTACTTGTAACCTCCATACTTATCTACGTCGAGTTGTTTTTTTTTACATGGCTAATGCATGTTTTACATATTCAGCCGACCTCAAGACGTCATAACTATAAAAAGTTTGAAAACGTATTAGAATTTAACTACCGCATAGAAAGCCAAAATATTCATATTAATTTCATAAAATAAAGTTTACTATCAGTAAAAAATATAAAATTAATACAAAAAAAAACTTTACATACCGAATTATCTATCATGAACAATATTTACCGGGGAACAACCCCGAAATTTGAAAAAAAAAAACACAACAACTCTTTAGAATAACGTCATACTATTATCTCTTGACAAAATGTATAAATCAAATGTGTGAATAAAATGTATTAACGATTTTTATCTCAAAATTATTTTTCATATTTCTTGAAGACATTTTTAAAAAGAAGTTTATAGTCTATTTAATAAGATAATAGGTATCTATTATTTATATATTTATTTATTGAGATAAAAACGACTATAACAATCGATTATATCTATCTCACAATTTAAATAATAATTATCCAATCTAATGTAATTTTTTTTTGTCAGAATCAGATGTCAAAATAATTTCGTTTATAAATGCCAAAAAGGTTAAAAAAAAAAAATTTAAAAAATTCAAATGTCAATATAAGGTAAATGTAAATGTCGAAGAAATAATCTTCTGTCTTATAATATTATAATCTTGTAGCGGTTCGCACAATGAAACCGACGACCGACAAACCGACGCCTCTGGTCTATGAAATGTAAATGGACCTACTTAAACCGATAGGTATACATTCTTTGGAAAATATTAGTAATCGAAAAAAATACTTATTAAATTATCAAGGCTACTTATAAAGTAAACCAACACTAAATTTACACTTTCGACTTTTCGCCGAGATGTCAAATAAATAATAAATAAATATCGTAGGACTATACACGCAGCGCCATCTGGCCACAAACTAAGCAGAGCTTGTGTGATGGAAGTCAGATAACTGATAGAATACATAAATCCTTTTTTTTTGTAAATTCATACTTATAATACATACAAAACACCCAGACACAGAACAAACATTTGTTTATTCACAAAATGTTTGCCCTGTGGGGATCGAACCCACGCCCTACAGCTCTCAAGGCAGATATACTACCAATGAGCCAACAGGGCTGTCACGTAGAAATAGTAGGTACCTACAGGCTGCTAAGCTCCGATTTGCATTTAGCAACGTTTATTAGTGACGCCCTTAATCTGTGTGATATGTACATAAAATTTGAAAGTCTTCAAGTCTAGAGTAAATAGGTAGGTAAAAGCGTCCATCTTAGACCGCACTACTACTTAATATCAGCAGTATGGTCAAACGTGAACCAATTTTGAATTAAAAAAAAAACGTACACTTTCTTTAGTATAAAAAAATCTTCTCCAGCACACGGACAAAGATTTCAAATCTAAAAGGATGCCGCCAGAACAAAAAAAAACACCTTTGTAGCTAAAAAAATAGAATAAGGAGATTAAAGTAAAACCTTCTTTGTCAAAATATAGGCCGCATTTAACACATCGATTGGCGCCATTAAGTTATCAAACACACATCTACATTTACCTTTTTTCTTGCTGAGATGGCTCGATCTTAATATTATAATTCTGCAAATCATTGTTTCTGACATAAAACTATTTCAATTTTTATGTAGCTCTGTTCTAAATTGTTATGTATCATGTTAGTTTAGTCATATGGAAAATTTGTTTGTATTCGAAGTGTTGAATTTACGCGCTGTAGTGTAGGAAAGTGATATACATATAACGTTGTAAAAGTGGTTTTTAGTTTTGCTTCCAAAACTCCATCGAAGCTTGTAGTAGGTACTAAAGTCATAACTAGGACATGACTGGACTCGACCAAGATTTACTTTGTGTGCCTTAGAATTATTTAACTACTGACACTTGAAAAATTCAAAATCCTTTATAATAGCAAATGCACAAAGTACAACGCCAAAAACTAAGAAAAATAATGTTAAATATTGTTAGTTAACATAACACAAACTCTCAAGTTTTTTGGCGTTGGCACAATGCACGAATGTGCCATGGCCGAAGAAAAAAAAAATCATAATACAAAAATTGGTCCAATTTCTCGCTTCGACTTCACAAAAATATATCCAGTGAAATAAAGCTACTGAACTAAGTCCTGTTCCGCTGCATTAGGGCCCCTACACACTGTGGATTTTCCGCCGTCCCGGCTGATACGATTACCGCTAAATCTGATCCCGGCTTTGGGCGGTGTCGAGTTGCGAGCACAAAAAAATTATGTTTGTTTACTGTCCAAAGTATTTGTTGACCATTTTGCAGTTTTGCTTTGGCGGCCAAAGGTGTTCTGTAAGTATTGAATTTACTGGTGTAATGTTCAAAGAAGCGAACCGCAAATCTCTTTATACTGTAAAGTAATAAGGGATCAAATAGTGTTGGATGCATATAGTACATTCAACGTTTCGAAGATATCTTAATCAATAAGAATTAGAAGATATCTAATTCTTATTGACTAAGTAACTTCTAGGTTAATTTTTTAATGTTTATTTTGTTTTTCATTTATTTTACTAGGCGCCTTACACTCGTGTGTTACATATTACCAGTAGGTATAAGATAAACTTATTTCCTATTTTTAAAGTTTTGTAAACAACAAGGAAGTTAAAGAGTTTCGTCCAAATCCATCCTAACTCATTTTAGATTTGTAGGTACATAAATACCTAAGATCAATTATTTAAACAACCTAACCACATTTTTGTGTCTAATGCAATCTGCTAACTATACTCGGCTGCCTAGCTACCACGCTCAAGTTGAAAGTCACCAAGCATCTAACGGTGTGTTCCGGCAGCCTCATTTGACAACCACTTCCATTCCAGACTGTTCACCATATTCGATCACACCGTCTCTTAGCATCAGGTGAGCTGTGGTTAAATACCAAGCCTACCAACAGTTAAAAAAACAAACAGTATTTGCAAATGTACATATTATAATAATCTGCCAAAAAAACAGAATAGCGAAATGTCTGTCAGAAAAGAGCAACATTTTGTCGCCTAGTCAGCTGTCAGTGTGACAATATGGCCGCGTTAAGGAGCTGTCACATTGATTCGTCAAGTCGTCGGCGTGCGTAAGCCGGTTAGCAAGGCGTGGACGCGCCTTTATCTACGCACTGGGCTGGTAAGACGCGGTTGGTAGTTATGGCGGGAACGCGGAATGAGTCGTGTCGCCCCATGATATTGTTTTTCAAATTTGGTGTTTTTTTGTGTTTATGCATAAAATGGTGGTGTTTTATTTATAAAGTGCCGAATCATAAGCGTGAGTGCGGGAAAATTATATAATGTGGAGAGACATGACTTTTCGTGTTGCTTCCAAAACTCCATTGAAGCTTTTTAGTAAAGTTGCCACTACCTTACTAAAGCATAACTGGACTTGACTGACACGGACTGTACTTGTAACTATAGCTACGAGGCAACTTATTTAACTTTTAAAACTTTAAAAAATAAAACACTCGACACTGGCAAATGCTCAAAATGCGACGCCAAACCCAAAGAAAAAAAGACGCGATCGTTTTACGCGCTGTACAAAAATCTTTATAAACTCTTAACCTCGATTGAAGTTTACAATACTATAGTTTTTTATCCTTCTCCTGATGGTAAGAGATAACGCCTGTCCATGACCATTGCAGCGATACACAGAACTTTGAGTAGCAAAACGATGTCCGGGACATCGCTGCTGCTTTGACGCTCATTACTTTGAGACTTTCGACTTTTAAGTTTGTAAGGTGATTTCATATTTTTTAGGGTCGCAGAAAGTGTTAAATAAATCAAACAAAAACGATCTTAATTTTGTTCGCTAAAAACGCGACGTACCACCAAACGAGTGCGTACAGCATTCCATCAAAAGATTAGGTCCATTATCTCGCATTGTGCCTTGAATGACGCCCCTCCCGTCGCAGAATACGCGCCACTATTATCGTGAATACGTGCGTGAAATCATTATGACGTCTTGAAACGCGGCGTTTTTGCGCTTCGTGTAAAAGATACGTAAGCTTTCTTTATCACTCGTGAGTGCGAGACTGATTTTTTGTTGCTCTATTGATGTGAAGGATTTTCTTTTTCGTGTAAAAGGTTTTGGATGTTTCGTATGTTATCGTAGTTTATATTAGACATGAGCAACTAGATAATAAATAAATAAAAAGGGGGCAGTTGACACAGCGCCATCTATCCCTAAACTAAGCCAAGCTCAGCTATAAGAACCAGATAACTAATACCACTAATATTCCCATACTTCAATGAGAAAGTTTGGGTGTTTGTTACACTCTCACGCAAAAACTAAAAAACGGATTTCGATGAAATTTGGTATGGAGATAGCCGAGACTCTGAATTAACACATAGACTACTTTTTATCCCAAAAGCATGTAGCGAGTAACACCGCGGGGCGCAGCTAGTAGAATTCATATTAATTTTTATACGTCATATTTTAATAATTACTGTATTTACATGATTTTGGGTATGTGTCGGTTTTCTACCGGAAACACTGGAGAATGCATGAGGTGATACCACCCTGACCATTCTATTATCGGACAGCCATGAGCTATAATAAGCGACACCGATTCATGGAAGATGTTTTAAAAACCGGAACTAACTAACTAAACGGTTTAATTCCACCTACTTGGCACGAACCGCTAACATAGGAATTTGATGTAATCTGAGTGCTTTCAAGTCGCGGATGAATCGGTTTCTTCTAGGCAAGCATGCTCCATCGTAGACCGCATCATCACTTAACATCTTAATGATAGATCTCCTTAGCAGGAGGTCGTCTAGGTAGGTACCACCGCAGTACCAGTTATTCTGCCGCTAAGCAGTAGTGTGTAAACATTACTGAGTTCCGGTTTGAAGGGTACTGCAGCTAGCGAAATTACTGGGCTGTTGAAACTAACCATCGAAAGTCTCAAAGTAATGAGCGCCAAAGCAGAGATGCACTGGGCTTTGTTTTGTTACTCAAAGTTCTGTGTATTGCTACAATGGTCATGGACAGGCGTTATCTCTTACCATCAAGAGAGCGTCTCGTTCGTCTCATTACGTGTTATATAAAAAAAAAATCAGGCGAGATTGTAGTCCGACGCAAGGCTATATGTTATAAAAAAAAGTATTTAGAAGGTACACACAGACAAAGAAACAAAAAGTAACAAAGTCTCAAATTAATGAGTGCCAAACAACTTTGTTTTGCTACTCAAAATTCTGTGTATTGCTGCAATGGTCATGGGCATGCGTTAAGCTAACAAAATACACTGTTCCAATGAAACAGTGAGTGTTCGAAGTAAACGAAAATATCAGCGATGTGTACAATTTTTCGATTTTTGTTTTGTTTTTGATTTCTGTTAAAAGCCGCTCGATCGATTTCGATAAAATTTATATGGGACCACCTCTGAAGTATAATCTACCAAGCGAAAAAAATCAACAAAATCGATTCATCAAAATTAGCGGAATTATCGCGTAACATACTACAAAAAAAAACATATACTTAGTCGAATTGAGAACCTAGAGATCCTTTTTGGAGTCCTTTAAAAAACCACATTTTAGGTACGGAACTCGCAATGCGCGAATCTAATTCGCAGTTGGCACATTTTTTACACGACTGCACTTCATTCTGAGGTCGTTTTAACCTGACATCAACCAATCCTGACATTTTAGTAGCCGGCCTAGGCTCAGACCTGACATTTCCCCCCTATCTCCCTATAAAAGTCTAGGTAGATACCTGTATACCCCCCAACCATAAATAAGGGTCGTTCCACACGGGGACTTAAAGCACTCCACTCGTAAAGATAAGGCTGTGTTTACAAAACGATCCAGCCGACTATCTCCGTGTGCGCCGGCCGTTATCATCGATCATTGGCAGTGTGTACTCACCTTTATCAACCTGATATCTCAATACCACAATCTTATTGAGCTATGAATTTCATTTTGAACTTTATTTGTTCGAGTGTAGAGCGCAAGCGATCTGTAGTATGAAATGGGAGGAATTTGATCGGAATTGTAGAGCAAATAGGATAGTATTATTGTGTATATTTTAGTAAAATTATTGGGATACTTGTAACAGATATGAATATTGCGTACCGACGTTGTTTAGCCTTCAGGGCTAGTTACGCCTGTTTGCAGTAATGACTATTTTTATTCAGTTCATTTATGGATAAGTCTTGCTTGTAGATTACGTTTAGAGAAAGAACTTGTTGTCTATTAACTGTTGTCTGTGACTGCCCTGTTAGTTCAGTAGAATATTTGCTTTAAGGTGGTTAGATTTCCGTACAAATATTTTTCCATTTTTTTTTAATGTAAAATAAATAATGAGACGAACTAGACGCTTTCCTGATGGTAATTCCTGTCCATGGCGCATATATTTACAAAAAAAGTAAATAAGTATTCTATCAATCATCTGGTTCGCATAGTAAAAGTTTTCCTTAGTTTGAGGTTAGATGGCGCTGTGTAAAATGTCCTCAGGTAGATGTGACTTTTAATTTTTTTTAAACTATAACTTTCAGTAAATCCAAAGTTAGTAGAAAAATTGGTATTAAAAATTGCAAAAGTTGCATAACGGCCAATACCCTTAGATTTTTAGCGTTTTTTTGTATTTGTAGCGATGATAGCTCAGTGGTTAGCGCGCGGTCGATTTGCATGCCGAAGGGCTCAAACCCCAAGAATGAGCTTGTGCTGCCGGTGAAGGAAAACATGGTGAGGAAACCATAGCATGGTGGTAGGGTACATTCTAGTACTCCGCTGGCTAGCTACCACCCTCTAGTTGAAAATCTGCCGCCAAGCATCTAACAATGTGTTTCGGCAGCCTCACTTCAGAGCCAGTTCCATTCCAGGCTAGGTGTGTTACACCATCTTCGACCACACCTTTACTTAACATCAGGTGAGCTGTGGTTAAACACCTAGCTAATCAACCATAAAAAAACCGCATAGTTGACGGTCAAACGCGCAAACATCAAGAAACTAAACAAAATGCACAATAAATTCAAAGCTTTGCGTCTATCATCGGACATACCATCCATTCTTCCTGTTCAATGATACATAGTGCCATATGGAATTTGCCTACCACTTGTCCTGAGTGCCTCCCCATATGGTTGGATTAGGTAGCTGATACCGCTAATGTACCTACCTCTGTCCGCTGTTTACACGCATTTGATGGCCACAAACGAATTATCATCGACAGTGTTAGATAGCGGAATGTGTATGTTTTTTATTGACGGGTTTGATAAGCTGTTTTAGGGAATCCAAAACGCGGGCTCATCAGTTTTTCTTTCCTGCTGCAGAGGTTGGTCATTGTCATGTAGTACGGGATTGCGGCGAGTGTGATGCATCTTTGTATCAGGAACGGTGAGGAGTGGGTTATTAGACAAGCTTTTATATTTTGATAAGATATAAATAAAATAAATGAATATCATAGGACGTTGCACACAGCGCCATCTGACTCCAAACTGAGCAAAGCTTGTACTATGGAAAACAGATAACTGATAGAATACTTAAATAGTTTTTTTTTTTGTAAATACATACTTATAATACATACAGAACACCCAGACACAGAACAAACATTTGTTGAATCTCCATATCGGTGTGTTCCGGCAGCCTTACTGGAGAGTCGGTTCCATTCCAGGCTGGTGCTTTACCATCTTCGACCACACCGTCACTTAACATCAGGTGAACTGTGGTCAAACACCTAGCCTGTCAACCATAGAAAAAAGCAATAAATTCAAAATCGTGTCACAAGTAGTAACGGTCTACGCCTATAACTTATCAGAGGCACCTTCCAATTAACAACAAATAGGTATTAAAACATGGGACAGTCCTCATTAGCCATCCCAACTAATAATAAAACGGACGGACGGACGGCATTCCGCGTCGGCGACACAGTTATCGCTGAAATAAATTGTGAGGATGGACAGCGTCACCGTTCTGCCTCTTCACACAAACAAAAAAAATAAAACTTGGGTTTATTTTATTGTACCTCTGACTTTTTGGTACATTTCTGAGGAAATTTGCACACGTCCCGAGAAGATATTACAACACATACAACAACACACACACATACATGCACATGCACACACAATTATTCAGATAATACCAACACCAAGCTAATAGAAGCACCATAGAAGAGACCTAGCTCCTACAAACTCAGGGTGTCCTATTGCGGGAGCTAGGTGCCTACAATGAGTTATTAAATAAGTGTATTTTTAATAAATTATGTTTAAGCAATGTTTTTTTTGTTTACAAATAATTATAAATGTAATATATAGAAGAGTAACACAAGCACATCTGTAGAAACAAAAAAATACATTTTTATTATTATTAACTGTTGCCAAGTTAATTGCATATAAGTAAACATAAAACAAATGGAAATAATTATAAATAAAATCAAATTAAAAAAAATTGTCTTGTGGTTTTTTTTTAGAAATTTTATTTATATTTTTGTTAACTGATATTTTTAAAGTTTATGTCAAATGAGTTCTAGAAATAATTGATAAATGGTTGTCAAATTAGTTCAATTTAAATCTTCATCAATGTTGTAACTGGAACGACTGTTAAGCGGAAATAAACTAAACATATACCTTGAATATTCAAAATGAACTTCCGCAAAGTAACGCCTGAATCAATCAACGTTTAAAATAATAAATAATCTAAAAGGCCGCTATCAATGGGAATAGTTCCCTAAACGCCCCATGCCCGCGTTGTATGGCAATACTCAAACGTTGGGCAAAATATAGGCCAGCGTTTTGTTCACGTGTGGCTGAGACCTTGGTTAACACATAGGCTACTTTTTATCCCGAAAACATGCAGTAGGTAACACCGCGGGGCGCAGCTAGTAATATTATAAATGTGAAAGTTTGTATGTTTGTTATTTAATAACATAAAAACGGAAACTTTGAGTATCAAAATAATATTTAGCTTTATCTGCTTGGAACTCTGGAAATAGAAAAGGGGCTATTGTACATTTATTAAGTCCAAACGCCGTATAGCTCTTAATATCCTAAGTATTCAAATATAAATAAATACAAGCTTAGTTGTTCTCAAGTACCAAACAACATCTGTTGAAGCCTATTCATCCAACACATAAAAAATGATCCTTCTGGTCGTCGCGTGTTTCAAGATTTATAGTTTTGCCTGGGGCAGGAATTGCGGAAAAAATTGTCGACATTCTTGTGACCATGTGTCATTGGTTAAAGAGATCCCCGTTCTGTGATTGATTCATGACTCTTTAGTAGAAGAGATTTTTTTTTATGTGATCGTAATGAGACCATGTAAGAGATAACGCGTGCCCATGACCATTACAGCATCTCTGCTTTGGCGCTCATAAATTTGATGACTTTCGATGGTCAGTCTCAACAGCCCTGTAATTTCGCTAGCTGCAGTAGGTACTCTTCGCAACAGAACAGAGTAATGTTCACACACTACTGCTTAGCGGCAGAATATCTGTTGCTGCGGTAGTATAAGTTTTTTTTAATCTGCTATATCCACTAGCCCGCACTAAATAGTATCAAATGTCGCATTTCACATGTTTCTGTTTGCTCGATCAGTACTTTCTCGCTTAGAAAACTGTGCAAAATATTCTAATAATAACTTACATATATTTTTAAAGGCTTATACAACACAAAAAAATAATTATACTTTATCGAGATGCTCTAGTGTCTTGTTAAAGTATAAATGAGATAGATAGAAACTATTAATTGTGCACACCAGAAATAGAAACAAGTACAGACAACAAAAGAATCTCGTGAGCTAGAATACGACATCGGATAGAACATCGTGAGGTAACCATAGCATGGTGGTAAAATACTTTTTAGTACTCGGCTGGCTAGCTACCACCCTCAAGTTGAAAATCTGTCGCCAAGCACCTAACGGTGTGTTCCAACAACCTTTATTAAGAGCCAGTTTTATTTCAGGTTGTGCTTACCATTTTCGACCACACCGTTACTTATCATCAGGGCGGAAGACAAAACCTAGCCTGTCAAATAAACACCTGATAACATAATTAACCTAGAATTTATGAATATAAGAATAAATCAATGAAAAAAATATAGAGCAAAGATTTTATGAGCTTGTGTTACATGAATAAGTTGTATAAAAAAAACAAAAAGCTGTGTAATCATTTCACACACTCGTTTATGTAAGTTAAAAAAAATTGATAATACAACATCACTTAATGGATAAAAAATTCTCAAACGATGATTTTCATATTCTCAACCATCATTTATAATAATTTATTTTTAGTAATAAGCGCACATGGTCCGTGATGATGCAATATTCTATCATCATTTTGTTTTAATTTATTATCTATGTATGTTACATTTTTGCTAATTGTAAAAATAAGAAACAATTTAAAAAAAAATCCATTATCTAAAAACATTTTGTATTAAACCCTTTGATGCACAAAAAAAAATCAAAAAGCACAATACTCGCGAAATAATAGACATATTTCGTGGATTATAATATTATAATGAAATGAATAGTCCATTTGATAATTAATGTATTCATGATTCGTTGAAAATATTTTCTTTTAGTTGTCAGTCAAGTCACCCTCGGTAGACAACGTAGGATGGGGTGGACGTAGCGCGATGATAGCATCTTGATATTTGGTCACACTTTCACAATTACCTAATTCAAAGAAAAGTTATCAAAAACAAAAGTTATATGTATCAGTAACATCATCGTTCATAATTATTAGCTATTGACTAAAACCTTTATCTATCTATCTTAGATGTAACCTTTTTTAAATAAATACAGTTACATTTTAGATAGATAGATAAAACTCTTAAACTCTCTCTCTCTCTCTCTCTCTCTTTTCTTCTTACTCTCTCTTCTCTTCACTTCTCCTAGATCTAATTTGTTATCGCTAAGGATGCCGTTACAAAAATTTTAGGCCGTTTTCATCCTTCGATACAAACATGGGCTCTCAAATGTGATAAATGTATAAACAAACGTAAAATTAAATAATATACAGAGCTTTTAGTAACGAAAAAATTTCCAGGGCATCGCTGATTTGGTGTTCATTACTTTGAGATTGTGATTTGACTTATGATGTTCGAGGGAACAATAATATAATTATTATTTACAATGTGATGACACATGTATTTTTTCCATCCCTAAACAATATATTAATCATTAATTTGTTGCAACTTTAGATTTATGTACTAGTAATGTGCGTATTGTGACACCTTTAAAAAGTATCAAAACTTATAGTTCGTTGACAGTCCCCAAGCTCGGCATATGGCCCACTCGCGGGTAACTTAGCGCGACCCATTGCGCCCATTGTACTAGCACTTTATTGAATTGCACTTCATTATTGTATTGCTATGTTTTTGATCTCGTGTGCAATGAGCTTAATGATATTAGACGCTTGATAGAGAGTTATCAGCTTTAAAAGCAACCTTAGAGATAGATTATTATTAAACATGGCAATGAAGACAAGTGAGAAAGATATTTACCAAGCAATAGCACACAAGACACTTTACAAGTAAGCAAGTCTATCAAGTAACTTTTAAGGGGTTAATAATTTCTTATAGGTATATTTTTTAATATTAACTACGTTAAACTCAAGTACAAATTTTAAAATGTAGATTATATTAAGTCTTGAAAATTTCGTGCCTATAATAAATGTAATGAGTGATGAAGAATAAAATAAATAGTAAAATTGCAACGTAGGTAATATTAATAAACATATGTGTCATATTTTTAATTCACCCTAAAATTTAAACTAATCACAAAAGTCATCACCACGATCCGTCCGACAAATCACTTCCCTACAATCAGTGAAATTATTGACACAATATAATTTCTGGACAGGCGTTTGATAATATCACACGCGCCATGACCATACAAAACTACGCTTTTTATAATTTTTCCTAACATTTTTGTGTTTTTTCATTATCATTATGGGAAAGCAATGCTCCCCTATTTGTTTGGGTTTCACACCCACGGTTTTTTGATTAAAACTTGCATTAATGTATTGGGGTGCCACAAGGGTGCATCCTTGGTCGCTTCCTTTTCATTGTGCCCGTAGCTCGGAAAATATTTCCTGGTCTGTTATTAATAGGAACTGAGTGATTTGGCTGTGATTCTCTTTATTACTAAAATCTTAAAAAGAAAGAGTTGATACACGCAAATTTTGCGATACATAAGACTGCATTTAAATGCGACATGAATATAACACTTTAACATGTATTTATCACTGTTATTGTTCCCCTCTAGTGTTCTTTAAGAAATTACTATCCCCATTATCATTTCAATCAACCAAAACCTAAAGAAAACACTACCCAATAATTGGTTAGGGGTGCCACCACCGAGACCGTAATCCGAGTGCAGCGGTGCATGTATAATCCGGCATATTTGCTGCGTGACCACCCCTGAACCCCTGATGGAAGACGTGAAGAAGTGGTGAAGTAATCCTATTATTGGTTATGGATTTTAAATCAGAAGGATTAAGGAATATATCAAAATATTTTTTTAAAAAGTTGGCTAGTATCTAAGTTACGTATATTGTATAAGGCTAAAAGCTTAAACTTAATGATTTCATCATAGCTTGATTTTTATTTGTTTGAAATTGGGTAATGTCACGCTGGTATAATTATAATGTCTTTAATTTATTTAACTCTTTTAATCACGTAGGAGATTGGTATCCATTTATGTCACTTGAAACCCCTTCGGCCGTCCATATTAACAAAATGTAAAAACTGGAGTATTGCGATTCCATTCATATGAGACTTACTTTCTTACTCCGCTGCTTGGCAGTTTGTTTTAGTATCATAAAGGTGCGTGTGTCAATAATCTCCTTAACCCCTTTTAGTCCACTGCTGGTCATACGCCTAATGCATACAATCGGGCTAGGTCAGGCCGAACTTTAGTTTATTGCTTTGCCCTGGAAGACTGTATTATAATTACGTTCTTACAAAGGTTTACAATACTTGCCTAACAATATATTTGAATCTCTTGAAGTTCTTAAAACATTTAAATTATTGTTATTTGTAGCGATGATAGCTGAGTGGTCAGCGCGGTTGGTTCGCATGCCGAAGGGCGTGGGTTTATACACGAACAATGAGCTTGAGCTGCTGGTGAAGGAAAACATCGTGAGGAAACCATAGTATGGTGGTAGGGTACTTTCTAGTAGGTACTTGACTGGCTAGCTACCACCCTCAAATTGAAAATGTGTCGCCAAACATCCAACGGTGTGTTTCGGCAGTCTCACTTGAGAGCCAGTTTTATTACCATCTTCGACCACGCCTTCACTTAACATCAGGTGAGCTGTTGCCAAAGACCTAGCCTATCAATCATTAAAAAAATTTTATAAAAGTTTAGAAATTTAGCTGTAAATTCTCTTTACGCCGATTTATTTAATGTAATTCTTCGTACAATAGTTCTTCCTCCACCCTCGCAAATATTTGCTTACAACCAATTACTCTAATGCACCCCACACCGCAGACTGCAATGCATTACATATTTATAAGGTAAGTTATAATCCGGATTGATCTATTGGCGGTATTGATAATTTGGTATTCCGATATACCCTTAATGTAGGTACCCCTCGGTCGCGACAAACGGCTATAAGCAATAACAACTGGAGATTTTTCTTTCGTTTTCAGAGGGTTATGGCGTCACATATTGTGCATTTGCCAGTTTTTAGTACTAATTTAGGAGTTCCACCCATAAGGTGGACAGACGACCTAGTAAAGGCCGCAGGAACGCGCTGGATGCGAGCCGCTTCCAACCGGTCTTTGTAGAAGTCAATGGGGGAGGCATATGTCCAGTGGATGTCCTACGGCTGAAATGATGATGATGATGATGAAGCAAAGTTAATGTTTAATAAAGCTCAAGAAAGTAGCAAACTGCATGTGACGCAGTGAACCGAGAATTCAACCTCGGACTTCTTTCAGATGAGCTGTAAAGTCGGATACATCTTATCCCACTAATATTATAAATGTGAAAGTTTGGATGGATGGGTGTTTGTTACTCTTTCACGCAAAAAAACTACTGAACGAATTTGGATGAAATTTGGTATGGAGGTAGCTGAGATCATGGATTAAGACATTGGCTACTTTTTATCTCGAAAACATGTAGCGGGTAACACCGCGGAGCGAAACTAGTTTATCTATAATTAATAAGTAATTAGAAAAATAATTAGATAAATTAGTTTTCTGTAATTAGTTTTTTTTTTTTAATTAGTCTATGTGTTAATCCAGAGTGTCAGATACCTCCATACCAAATGTCATCAAAATCCATTCTTGCCAGTTTTTGCATACCTATATACAAACTTTCGCATTTATAACTCATTACTTTTGCATTAAAAAAATGGATTCTATTGTTGCACAATTTTTTAGAGAATTTAAACTAAGGATAGATACTTAATAAATAGTAATTTCTGGAGGGCTTATTTTGATAGCATTTCAAACACTATAATTATTTCTATCGGCACGCGCCATCCGCCATATTGCATTGAAATTGGCGGGAACAAGAACCATTATCAAGATGGTGGATTTTTGCGGTTGTTTTTTTTCGATGATAAATCGTTCCGCTAATACTTCCGCTTCCGTTGTTAATGGAGGGGATAGCGATATGGAGATTGATGTTTGGTTGCAGAATTTCGATCGGATTTCCTTTCGAGATAAAATAACGCTGGGATTACATACATGAATAAAAATTAGTTCTCTTAAAGTTCTCTTTTTTTGTATTAGTAATGAGATCAATGAAACGATGGTAAGAGATAACGCATGTCCATGACCATTGCAGAGATAGGTACATAGAACTTTGAGTAGGAATACAAAGTCCAGGGCGTTGTTACTTTGGCGCTCATTACTTTGAGACTTTGATGGTTAGTCTCAACAGTCCTGTAGTATCGCTAGCTACAGTACAAATACAAATCTTTTATTGGCAACACCAAAGTTACAGACAGTTTGTCCATTCATATAAAAAATATCAAAATCAAAACATATGTCAATACAATGAAAATGTCAATGAAATGTGTCAAATAAATATGTATTTTTTTTATTAATTTGCCTCGTCGGGCAGGCTAAAGCTGTAAAGCCATACTGCCTTGTCTTAAGTGTTATTTCTGCTGTCTCTTAGCTATAGTTACGGTCAAAGTCCTGTCTTAGTTAAGTCCAGTCCGTCTCAGTCAAGTCAAGTCATGCTTTAGTAAAGTAGTGGCGACTTTACTATAAAGCTTCGATGGAGTTTTGGAACCAACACGAAAAGTCATGTTTCACCACATTATATCATTTTCCCTCACTCGCGCTTGTGATTTGACACTTTATGAATAAAACACCACCATTTTTATGCATAAACACTCGACAAAACACTAGTTTTGGAAAAAAATACAACGGGGCGACACGACTGCGACGAGGATACTGTGACATACTGCATTCCTCGCCGGCCGGTTATCTATTGTTGCGTTTGTTGTCATTTAACGGCAGTAGCACCGGGGACGAGACGACTAACGGTGCGATGTATGGCTCGGTCAGTTGTTATGTGTTAATGTGATATTATTGGTCATCGTAAATGCTAAACTAATGTTAAACAACTTATCTAACTAATAGTATTAGTTAGATAATTATGTGTGTTAATATGATTAAGTGCAACATTTATAATTTAACAATTATAAATGTTGTACTTATTTGTTAATGTCAAAGCATGAAAATATTTTCTTCCTACTTAATTCTCAAATAAGCGAATTTAATTGTAATTCTTTTGAGAATAATATAATAAATAATGGAGTTTTGGAAGCAACACGAAAAGTCATGTTTCACCACACTATATCATTTTCCCACACTAACGTATCGATACCTCCCTAGAAGGTCATCTAGGAGAGCTACTACCAAAAATTATTTCAGAGAATGCAAACTTCTAGGGAATCTTTTAAATTATATGTTATTTGCGATGTTGCTTTTTCAGTGTTGCCATAGCTAAAAGGTATCCATTAATCTAATCAACACAATACGACTGCGCGTGCTGACGACGCGTGCCGCGCGCGTGCTGCCAAATTGGTGCTATTGTACCTCCGAGCGACGACAGAGTTCCGAGCAGAATGTTCATTTTAAATTACGACCATTTTAAAACCGACAAGATGAAATAGAGCGCAACTTTTCTTCCTCGTTTTTGGCATCGCAATATGTGCAATTGACAGCGTCGAGTGTTTAGATATTTTCATATATCATGATTATTATTTTTTTATTTATGGTTGACAGGCTAAGTGTTTGACCACAGCTCACCTGATGTTAAGTGACGGTGTGGTCGAAGATGGTAAAGCACACCTAGCCTGGAATGGAACTGACTCTCAAGTAAGGCCGGAAACACACCGTTGAATGTTTGGCGGCAGATTTTTAACTTGAGAGTGGTAGCTAGCTAGCAGAGTACTAGAAAGTACCCTACCACAAAGCTATGGTTTCCTTCACCGGCAGCTCAAACTCATTGTTGGGGTTTAAACCCACGCCCATCGGCATGCTAACCTATCCAACCAACCATTCTCAAACACATTCAGGACTGGGCTCCAAGAGTGCGTCGAGTGCGTTGAGTGAGCCACTGTTCGGCAACGGTCACGGTTCGTGAAACATAACCTGATGACAGACGGGCAGACAGATATTTTACTCTTTGGGTATGGAACTCTAAAAAATGGTAACGGCTAGAGAGAAGACTTACTTACCGATGTCGGAGAAGCGTTCCGTCGGCAAACAACCAGTCCGATGTGTCGCCGACATCACATCACACGTGGATGAGTACGGGTTAAGACATGGAAGGAAAAATGATGCTAGCTACCTCGCTCACTAGCTAGCTAACTCACTCACTAACTAGCTAACTCACTCACTAGCTAGCTAACTCACTCACTAACTAGCTAACTCACTCACTAGCTAGCTAACTCGCTCACTAGCTAGCTAACTCGCTCACTAGCTAGCTAACTCGCTCACTAGCTAGGTAACTCGCTGTGGCTCGATACAATTCTCGTCTAGACCGCTACTCACCCATGATGTAATTCTTGCAAGTCACGGAGCGCTCGCGACCTGGCCAGTGTTCTATTTCAGGTTATATTATAACTACTATCCACGGCCTTGTACTCTGTCTAATATGGGTAGGAATATAATGCAGGACAAATATTTGGTTTCATCCCACTAATATTATAAATGTGAAAGTTTGGATGGATGGATTGATAGATAGGTGTATGGATGGATGCATGGATGTTTGTTTGTTACTCTTTCACGCAAAAACTACTGATCGGATTTGGATGAAATTTGGTATGGATGTGAGATCCTGGATTAACCCATTAAGTTGATGCCAAATTTTAGTTTTAGATATAAAAAATAAAGTTTCGGATAAGTTTTTTAAAATCGTTGTCAAGCTAGTTTAATTTAAATGCTCATCACTGTTGTAACTGAATCGACTGTTAAGCGAAATTAAACTATTGTACATAGGTATACCTTGAACACTCATAATAAATTGTTTTGATAATTCTTTATTTTTTTTTCTATATTTTTACATAAAACACAAAAAACTTAAAATAACTAGGATGGCGCCGATATCGGGATAGGGCTCAGGAATAGGGATTGCAATACCGAAGGTGTTTTTCAATACCGGTATTTCGGTATTGTACCTGAATGATACCGGGATACCGGTATTGATACCGGTATTATGATAACAATTAAAATTTGTTAATTTTATTCTATTTGTTATAATTTTTTGTTTTTGTTAGTTTGGTTTTGTGGCATTCATTTATTATAATTATCTATTTTCGTTCGTCAAATTTAACAAATCAACAATTAGTCGATACCGAAATTTCGGTATTCACGGAAAAAAGTTACGCGTAACATCTATTTTGTTTCATTCGAGTCTTGAAAAAAGATTGTCTTTTCAAGTTATTTTTCTCGATTGATTTATTGTTTTATTGATCTCGACAAAGTTACTCTCATTGTTCTGAAAATAGCCTAATACTCAATTAAGGGATTAAAATTTCTAAAATCAATTTCGAAACTGAAGGAACAACCCTGAATCGCGTACGAGTTATTTCGAAAAGATTGTGTATCTTTTCTACCATTTGAAAATTGAATCCCTAATTAAGCGTGAAGTTATTTTCAAAGCAATGAGATTAACTTTGTCGAGTTTAGAAAACAATACATGAAAGACAATCATTTGTCGAGATTTGAATAGAACAGAAAAGATGATGTAGGTCGGTAAAACCTTTTTTCCCAAATACCGAAATTTCGGTATTATCTTACTAATACCGGTATTGTAATACCGGAGAAAATCGGTCCGGTATCCCGGTTTTCGGGATTCCGGGATCCCGGTATTCAATCCCTACTCAGGAACGGTGATATCGTCAATTTTTTATCGAGAACCTCCAGAACGAGTCGAAAAACGGCCCTAGTGACGGCCCTAAACGGCCCAGCCCCAGTTCTCAGTTATGTTAAAAACACAACTGAGAACTACTTTTATGATTTTTACCATAACTGAGCGGCTAAAAAATAGCCGTATTTCACACGTTATTAATATCGGCAGATAGTGTACAAGTAGCAAGCGACGCACCTCAGACAATTTCCTTAAAAGCCCTTCAGGTCACCGGTATTAGGTACATACAAATTGAATGATAACTAGGCGCCCTGCGTACAAAGTAGGTTGATCTGTTATTAATAGTATATACATTTTTAGGATTCCGTATCCCAAGGGTGTTCAACGGGACCCTTTTACTAAGACAACCATCTTCCGTCTATCCGACCTGTATCTTCAGAATTGTATTTAAAGCTATAGGTTAGCCTTGTACATCAATTTTTTTTATTCAGTCTCGGTTAGTTCTGAAAGCCAGCGCTGCTGAGAAATCAGCAGCACTAATGCTGAGAACTAACCTATTTTGTCGCACTGGACACTACAGCGACAACCTTCTATTATTGTTGTTATTTTTGCCTTCTGCTTATACGTTTTAATTCATGTATAAGTATACTTATGCAAAAAAAAGTTGTTGTTGCTGTTCATCAGTCTTTCCGTGACGACACGCGGCCGATCCGACACGGGACGAGGTCGCACGCCTCCCCGATCCCGACGTGATTCGACACGGCCGCGGTACGTGCGCGAGGATGCTCTACCTGAATATAAATAAGATACATGTTAAACATTCATTATTATTAAGAAACAAGATAAGCTCATAAGATTCTTTTTTTCTCTGAACTTTTTTTTCTGTTTGTGGTGGGCACAATAAAGTGTTTCTATCTATCTATTATTTCGTAACTTTTTATTACGTAAATAAAATAATTTGCTCAGTCAACATTACTCGATGTAAAGGCTGGATGGCTGGACTTTAGCTACGAGGCAACTTATTTAACTTAAGAAACTTTTAAATATAAAATACTTGATACTGGCAAATGCTCAAAATGCGACGCCAAAATTAAAGAAATAAAAGGTTGGATGATAACGGACAACCTTTGCCCCAGGCACAAGCCAACGCGGAAATCATCCCTGTTACCTATAAAACTCTGCACCCTATACCATAGACTAATCTTTTAGCATCATTGCCCAAACTGCCAATTGCTCCCACCGCAAAAGTGCTTTTTCTTTAAATTTTGTTGCTATGGAAACTGACGTAGTTTTGACACATTTTGTTTTACTTTTGTGGGATTACTCATGTTAAATTAAATCAGATACTTCGACTATAGTTTCGGCCACAACCGGTGGCCTTTTTCAAGGAGGCAAAGCTGAGTACAATACGCGTGCGTACGCGCGCGCGCGCGCGCGTCTTGGAATACCGCACGAGTAAAACAAAAGTTGTTTTGTTTATTTTGCCTATCTTTTTTTTTTATTAATATTTTGCCTCAAATTTTGTTAAGATTTGTTAGTTTATTTATTTATGTTGTTTTCGTTAAATTTAAATGCATTGTTTAAGACTAAATAATTCTTTTAAATCCAACCATGTTATCACATAGATAATAAAGTTTCTTTAAAATTTTCCACAATGTTAGGTATAATTAGGCGGTAAAATACAGTTCACAATTGTGGACTCTATTGGGCCCTACTTAATATCAAGGAAGCATTTTTTTCCTAGTAATGAATTGGGGAGTTTTTTTTCTAATTCTGTTATATTTTTGTTTGTACTTAGGCACTTTACGTCTAACTAGCGGTCCATCCCGGCCTCGAACGGGAAAATATAACTTTGACTGACATTATAAATATAGCCTATGACACTCAGTGATCATGTAGCATTTTAATGATGAAAGAATTTTTCAGATCGGTCCAATAGTTTCGGAGCCTATTCTGTACAAACAAACAAACAAAAAATCAATTCTTTCCTCTTTTTAGTGTAGATGTACGTACCTATAAGCTTCAATATGTATATATATCGGTCGGATATATTATATTATTCTTTAATATTGTATTATGATTTATTTATTTTGAATTCTTTCGTTTGTTTCAAGAACTGTGAGCCTTTTTTATGAAGTCAGGTAGTTTATTCTATGGTTTGATATGTAATAAACCAATATCCAAAAATGTACGGGATCAACATAAGCTTGAATGTCAATTGGACAGCTAATGTCAATCCCGTACATTTCTGGTTTTTCTATTAGCGTTATCGAATATCGAATGTTACTAGACCTTCAGATTGTGGTCTAAATTTGTAAGTAGAGCAACGTTCCCCGTTCCCATTCATACGGCAAGGGTGTAACAATGTGGCTTGTAATGAAGTTCTCACGAGCTGTTGATCCGCCGCGCTGCACTGTATTGTCGATCAATGAACTAATTTTCACACTCTTGGAGGTAAAAAAATTCCCACAACAATCAATCAACAATCCTTCTAATTTACCAGTAATTCATTAGAACAATAATAGTACGACTCTTGATGATTTTTATATTTATACCTAACAGTCTTAAAAAATGAGGATGTTGGAAATTCGGTTTTTGGTTTTTTAATATTTAGTTGCGTCATATGTAAACCGATGTGGCTTTTTTTTTTATAAGGTTATACTTTTAGATTGTTTCCGAAGAAATTTTCAAAATCTGTTCAGTAGTTAGATTTTTTAAATGAAAAAATGTGTTATCGAAGAAAACGATTCCTGTGACTTTTCAGTGGTGTTAACGGTCACTAGATAGTTCTAATGAACTAACAAACGTAAAAAACGAAAACCGAATTGAGAACCTTTGTTGCAGTCGATTAAAAAGAAGACAAGTCGGATTCGAAGCGCTCTTCCCAAAATGTATCCGATGTCATATCAAACCGTATGTTAGCACGACTTCACACTTATTTTTATGGTTGACAAGCTAGGTGTTTGACCACAGCTCACCTGATGTTAATTGGTTGTGTGGTCGAAGATGGTAAACACACCTAGCCTGGAATGGAACTGGCTCTCAAGTGAGGCCGCCGGAACACACCGTTAGATGCTTGGC
Source organism: Biston betularia (assembly GCA_905404145.2). Classification (NCBI taxonomy): domain Eukaryota; kingdom Metazoa; phylum Arthropoda; class Insecta; order Lepidoptera; family Geometridae; genus Biston; species Biston betularia. Next base: position 9,077,461 of record FR989887.1, on the reverse strand, counting down.
TGCAGATTTTCAACTTAAGGGTGGTAGCTAGCCAGCCGAGTACTAGAAAGTACCCTACCACCATGCTATGGTTTCCTCACGATGTTTTCCTTCACCAGCAGCTCAAGCTCATTGTTGGGGTTTGAACCCACGCCCTTCGGCATGCGAACCGACCGCGCTAACCACTGACCTACCACCGCTACATACACATATCATAACAGTGGCAATAATATATGTTCTTAGGAAACATTTTTTTTTTCTGAAAAAGCTTTTAACAGACTGTGGGCCCTAAAAATCGCCTGTCAAAATATTACAGTCGGCGACATCAAGGGTCGCTTGAAGTACTGTCGGACGCAAAACATTTCAAATACTTATAAGAATTTCAAAGTATACACCCATTACATCCAAAGCTACAAACAATTACAGCTTAGGTGTTTGACCACAGCTCATTTAATGTTAAGTAATGGTGTGGTCGAAGACAAAACAACTAGCCTGGAATGGATCTGTCTCTTTAATGAGGCTGCCAGAATACGCCGGTTGTAGGTTGAGGGGGTTCCGACTAATTTAAAGATCATTAAATTACTAGTAAGTAATTATGTTTTTTTTTTTAAATTATATCGACATATTTTATATTGACAATATTTTTTACATTTTGACATGTTTGGATATTGACATACCTTATTTTGACATTTTTGTTGTTTTTTATTCATTGACATGTAATCATTGCTTTAAAACTCATAATAATATATTGACATAGGTACATATTTGATATTTTTAATCGAGTTGTAACATTGGCGTTATCAATAAAATATTTGTATTTGTATACCTTACACATCCGTACTGCCGAGGATGAGAAAGGTACCGGCAAGACACCGGCTTGCTTGTTTCCTGAGAGATATAATGTAGATATTTTCAAAGTCAGTGTGATTTTTTTTTTTTTTTTTTTTATAGCTGACAGGCTAGGTATTTGACCACAGCTCATCTGATGTTAAGTGACGGTGTGGTCGAAGATGGTAAAGCACACCTAGCCTGGAATGGAACTGGCTCTCAAGTGAGGCTGCCGGAACACACCGTTAGATGCTTGGCGACAGATTTTCAACTTGAGGGTGGTAGCTAGCCAGCCGAGTACTAGAAAGTACCCTACCACCATGCTATGGTTTCCTCACAATGTTTTCCTTCACCGGCAGCTCAAGCTCATTGTTGGGGTTTGAACCCACGCCCTTCGGCATGCGAAGCGACTGCACTAACCACTGAGCTATCATCGCTACAAATAGGTGAATAGGTATCTCTTAAGCCTGCGTGCTTCATCTTCGACCACATCATCCCATACCATCAGGCGTGTTGATGGTCAAAAATGGACTTTTTTTTTAATGTAAAAAAGTAATGAGACCAACGAGACGCTCTCCTGATGGTAAGAGATAACGCCTGTCCATGACCATTGCAGCGATACACAGAACTTTGAGTAACAAAACAAAGTCCGGGGCATCTCTGCTTTGGCGCTCATTACTTTCGACGGTTAGTCTCAACAGCCCAGTAATTTCGCTAGCTGCAGTACCCTTCAAACCGGAACACAGTAATGTTGACACACTACTGCTTAGCGGCAGAATAACTGGTACTGCGGTGGTACCTACCTAGACGACCTCCTGCTAAGGAGATCTACCACCAAGTAAACATACATGTTAAAAAATATACATATTTTCCTTCTGTAACTGTTCCTAACTGTACCTACTTTAAAATTGGCCGCATTTCCTCCCAAGGGTGAATCAGCACAAAAAGCTTTTAGTCTCACAATACTCGCTCACAGCGCACGAGGCTAAATTAGACCAATTTTCATGTATTTCGTAGATAATTGGTTAATTTTACATCTATTGAAACAATCTTTCCTCGAAAGTTTCTATAATTCGAACTACAGGCGTCGTCGCTGTTGATACCATAAAAACAGACTTAAATACAGTAGACATCCGAAAATAAGCTTATATTGTAGCTGGTAGAAAAAAAAACAAAAACGTCGTTCTTAAACAAGCATTATCTACAAAACACTTTATAGTAATACTAGCGGACGCCTCGCGGTTTCACCCGCGTAGTTCCTGTTCCCGTGGGAATACAGGAATAAAAAGTAGCTTATGTCCTTCGAAGAAAGTGTAGCTTCCCAACGGTGAAAAAATTTTCGAAATCGGTCCATTAGTTTCTGAGCCTATTCAATACAAACAAACAATCAAATCTTTCCTCTTTATAATAGTATTGATAGACAATAAAATTTAATATAAAATTAAATTCACAAATAAAAGTGTAGTGTATTTAAGAGTTATATTTTTAATGGAATTTCAATTAAAGTTGATTTGATTACGCCAATGACGAGGATTTAATTTAATTTATTTCTAGTTTGCTGACCGATTTCCAATGGATCAATTATTTTTCAAACTGAAATTTTAAAAGTCATAGAAAACAATTGTTTGTTATAGTGTTTTTGTAGCGATGATAGCTCAATGGTTAGCGTGGTAGGTTCGCATGCCGAAGGGCGTGGGTTCAAACCCCAACAATGAGCTTGAGCTGCCGGTGAAGGGAAACATCGTGAGGAAACCATAGCATGGTGGTAGGGTACTTTAGTACGCTGCTTGCTAGCTACCACCCTCAAATTGAAAATCTGCCGCCAAGCATCAAACGGTGTGTTCCGGCAGCCTCACTTGAGAGCTAGTTTCATTCCAGGCTAGGTGTGATTTACCATCTTCGACCACACCTTCACTTAACATTAGGTGAGCTGTGGTCAAACACCCAGCCAACTATAAAAAAAAAAGTATATAGCTTATTATCTACATAAAAACTCAGGATATGAAACTTGTGTAGACACTACAGAAATATGGCTTCCAAACCAAAACTAAAGCAGATAAAATGAAAAGATAACCGACCGAAAACAATAGTATTTCAATTGAAAAAACAAAACATTCGAGATTCAAAGCTAGCGCCTTCATTGGCAGAGACGCCACAACAATGGCGGCATTCGAAATGTCAGATTTGACAGTTGATAACGAAAACTTTTAAATCGCATTTCGTGGGACAATGGAATGATTTAAACGGTGTTTTGTTTTTACTTACCATAGATTAGGTAGATACCTATTATATTTTGGCAAGGTGATGATTCATGGGTTACGACATGGAAATAATAACTTGTATTACTAGACCAAAAAAAAGGCATTGCCACCCAGAAGGCAATTCTAGTTCGAGTAGATTATAAAATACTCGTATATACCTACTTAGTAAATACATCTACACATGTATCTCAACCGCAAAACCTATTCTTGTCCACCCACAATAACTTTATTGTGGGTGTACTGAATGTATTATAAGTATGTATTTACAAAAAAAAAAAAGTATTTAAGTATTCTATCAGTTATCTGTCTTCCATAGCACAAGCTCTGCTTAGTTTGGGGTCACATGGCGATGTGTGTAATGTCCTGCGATATTTATTTATTTATTATTTATTAGATAGATTTGCATTGATATTGTGTGCATGCCTTTAACATTTATGCTCACCATCGAAGGCTCCTTCTTGCGGCGGCGTCGCGTCGTGTGTCGGGTCACCCTTTCCTCAGGTATGGTCGAGGATGGCGGCACATGCGTCATACTCGTGCTTCCGGGTCGCCGCTTTGCTTGCGGTAAGCATACAACTAGTAGGTACTTTTTAACCTTAGATTAATTAAACTAACTTCCCGCTCCCTGTACTGTAAAAACTTGACATAGGTCAGGAACCCCAGTGTCTATAGATGATAAATAATAAACTGACGAGATTAATTGGCGAGCTAATATCGACCGCGTGAGAATAAGGTCTCAGATCGAGCTCGCAGCCCGAGTGGTCTCTCGATATTTATTTATAATATCTGTCTATTTTAGAATCACAAAGTCCGAATCATGAAAGCCAATTTTATTGACTCCATAAAGTTAAACGCCACAAAATTATAGGGAATAAACCTTTAATTTTGTAATTTGAAACAACGCCGACTGAAAAACAACGATTTCAAAACTTGTCAGTGAATTTTAATCTGTATCATAGGTATGATAAATAAAGTTCATTTAACATTGTAAATGCAAAGTCATCGTGACTCAAACTAACCAAAAGGTAAAACCATATTTTGACACATTTTGTGTTTATACCCAAATCTTAAAAGAAATAAAAGTTTTAAAGGACTATAGTGCTGGAAAAAGAAATATATTAAATAAACATCGTAGGACATTTCATTCAACGCCATCTAACCCCAAACTAAGCAAAACTTGTACTATGGGACCCAGATAATTCAGAAAATACTTAAAATACTTTTTTATTGTAAATACGTACAGAACAAATCATATTTATCATGACATAAAGGTCAAACCCACGTCAGCAGATATTCTACTAAATGAGCTAAAAAAAGCAGTTCTTCATACAAAACTTCTTAGCATTTAATGGTGTCAACGTGCGGAGCCAGGTCCATCGCGTTGGGTATACGAAATCCATACAGTGGCTATCCTAGGTAGGGTTAAACCTACTAATATTAACCGTGAAAGTTTGGATGGATGAATGTTTGTTACTCTTTCACACAAAAACTACTGAACGGATTTGGATGAAATTTGGTGTGGAAGTAGCCGAGACCCTGGATTAACACATAGGCAACTTTTTATCCCGAAAACATGTAGCGGGTAACACCGCGGGGCGCAGCAATTGTTTTATATGTATTTCAGTGAAGATGCGATATACGTTTAAATCACGTTTGCCGTATTCACTTAGAAACCTATCCACTCGCGACTAGAAGACACCTAGATACCAGGAGAAGAAGATCGCTTTACTTTTCCAAAACCGAAACACAGTAATGTTTACAAACTATTTGGGGACAGAATATCTAGTACCGCAGTGGTACCTACCTACGACTTCCTGCTAAGGAGATCTACCACCAGTCAGCTGTAAAAAAAGCCGTTAAAGGACTTTAAATATTTAGCAGAACTTTAAGCCCAACTCACAACGGACATCACTATTCAGACTGCAATTTAAAGTTCGAACCACGCCTTACCCGTCATGTGGGCGTCCCGCGCGCTCATTGGTGCGCTCAGCGACGCAAGCGCATCTTCCAGTTCAAAAATAGAAGCCAATTTGCTTTACGACCCTGTTTACGTCTTATAAATATTTCGGCTCGTGTTATTAGATAAAAATAACACTACCATACCAATCTCACTAATATTATAAATGTGAAAGTTTGGACGGATGGATGGATGGATGTTTGTTACTCTTTCACACAAAATCTATTTAATAGGTTTGGATGAAATTTGGTATGGAGGTAGCTGACACCCTGGATTAACACATATGCTACATTTTATCCCGAAAAAATGTAGCGGGTAACACCGCGGGGCGTAGCTACTTAGTAGGTAACAATTTTTTTTGATGAATAGGTATTCATCAAAAAAAATTGTTAATAAATTTGTTTGTTCTTAATTAATTCTGTATTTATATACAAATCCGCATATGATAAGAATTCAGCTTTTATCCTAGTTAAAACAAAACTGATGGCATATTTAATTTTCATTTTTTATTAATATAAAAAAGTTTAGGTTTTGATACACAGTACATAAAGAAAAAAAAAGTTAATAAAGTTATATTCTATTCTATTCATACAGTATTTTAATGTAGCGATGATAGCTCAGTAGCTAGCGCTGTCGGTTCACACTGCAAAGGGCGTGGTTTCAAACCTAACAGTGACCTTGTACTGCCGTTGAAGGGAAACATCGTGAGGAAACCATAGAATGTACGTACCTACCTACTCGGCTGGCTAGCTACCACCCTCAAGTGGAAAATCTGCACCTAACAGTGTATTGCGGCAAATTCACTTGAGAGCCAATTCTTCAACTACATTCCAGGCTAGGTGTGTTTACAATCTTCCACCACACTGTCACTTAATATCAGGTGAGCTGTAGTCAAAGACCTAGCCAGTCAACTATAAAAAATATTTCAAACAACAAACGAACATATGAACTATATAACATTAAGCGTGGTCATTTTTTTAATGTAAAAAGTAATGAGATACACGAGACGCTCTCCTGATGGTAAGAGATAACGGCTGTCCACGATCATCGCAGCGATACACAGAACTTTAAGTAACAAAACAAAGTTCAGGGCATCACTGCTTTGGCGCTCATTACTTTGAGACTTAAACTAACACTAACACATATAACATTAAAACTATATGTAACAAATGTAACAAACCAAAATAAAATGTTATCCCAGAATTATCTTTCTTGTAAAATGCACTCGGTCCCCAAGATACAAGCCTTGTGCTTAGTTTGGGGTCCAACGATAACCAGTGTATACACCGAAACAAAAATTGTAACGTCCAACACTTATGTATTATTCACTTATAACTCTTTGTGTATGTGCCTAACTCTTTCTGTTAATAAATTTATATTTATCTTTATTACAACTATACGATAAATTCAATGCAATAAAGTAGGTAAAACCATGTGTTTAAATTAGTGTTTCGTTTTTGAAATGAGATTGATGTCTTTGAGTACATCTTTCAACGGTTTTCCATTAAGGTGTATCGAAACGTGTTTAAGAAAGATATTTGACATGTTAACATGATTTAGAATTATGGTTTCTATTAAAAGAATGCATTAAACTAGTCACGGGAACAAGATGTCTTAATAACAAACAAATATATTGGAAACACCACTTATTTGAAGAAATATTATTTTAAAATCATTTCAAAATTTAAAGATTTGTTGAAGGATAAATAACACGCGTTTTGTAAGTAGGTATTGTTTACTCATAAACATTGATTGACATCATTCAACATAATTGTTACTTAAATAACTTGCATTTCCTGTCACTTGATGCTTAGTTGTCACTTACCAAGTAATTGTTACTTAGCTGTCACTTCCATACCAATTGGTAATTGGCCATCATTTGCCAAGTAATCTTTGCCTACTTAGGTGTCACTTCCCTATTCATTGTGACTAAGCTTTCACTTCCCAAGGTATTGTTACTTAGCTGTCATTTTCCAAGTACCTAATTGTTACCTACTTAACTGTCACTTCCCTATCTTTTGTAGAAGGCAAAAGATTGGAAAGGCAACTAGCGAAATTACTGAGCTGTTAAGACTAACTATTGAAAGTCTCAAAGAGTTAGCGCCAAAACAGCAATGCCCTGAACTCTGTTTCGCAACTCGAAAGTCCTGTGTATCGCTGCAATGGTCATGGGCATGCATTATCTCTTACCATTAGGAGAGCGTATCGTTCGTCTCATTACTTTGACATTAAAAATAAAGGAAGTAAAAGTAAGAAAAAAATAATTTTATGACATTAATAACTAGAGACAAAAGACACAAATAAAAAGATTTAAATTAACGTGCAGACAAAACAAATTTAAGAGTCATTAAGAGGATTATCGCTGCAGTGACTAGTGCATTAGAAAGAAGAAACGTGTCAAAACGGCCAGTTTTCCATTTACACTGTCTGAACATTTCTATTACAAGTCCTAAAATAATATAATACACCAAAAGGAACATTGACAAATGCCAGATCAAGAATGTACTCGACAGAACAAAAAGCTTGACTCAAGACTTGAAGCTGGAGTGACACGCATCGGGCAGCTTGCGGTGTGACGGCTAGATCAATAGTGGTGCGATCCACTCTCGCGCATTCCCACGTCTGCCGGATCAAAGCGGCGCCGGCGCCATCTTCAGGCGCCGACTGATAACACCACAATAGGGCTGGGACGCGAGCGAGATCAATTACATAAATATTGCATCGCTTTTTTTATGATTGACAGGCTAGGTTTTTAACCACAGCGTGTGGTCGAAGATGGTAAAGCACAGCCTAGAATGGAATCGAACTGGCTCTCATGTGAGGTTGCCGGAACCCACCATTAGATGCTTGGCGACAGATTTTCAACTTGAGGGTGATAGCTAGCCAGTCGAGTACTAGAAAGTGCCCTACCGCCATACTATGGTTTCCTCACGATGTTTTCCTTCACCGGCAGCTCAAGCTCATTGTTGGGGTTTGAACCTTCGGCGTGAGAACCAACTTCGCTTCAGTCTGCGGTCATGTCGCTTACTGTCTACAGTTTCATACATGCCCAAGTTTGTCCTTACAAGTAAGGCCGATTCGTAGATATATATTTCTTTTATTTATTCAAATACAGTGTTCAAGTCGTAAGAACTGATGGTGTCTCATCCCTAGCCGTCAAGCAGGCCCCGTCGAGTGCTTCCCAAATAACTCAAGTATTTTTAACTCCTGGTTTTAACCGTGAGTGCAGCGGCACCTTTTACCACCAGCTGCTCGCCGCCGGATCTTCAAGGGTTTTGTAACGATAACGTTATGTGAAAAATACTAAAATTATTTCCGTAAGCAAGAATCAATTTTTTTTAGTATTTAATTTTTATTCGGAACTATCTGTTGGAATCCTGCAATTAAACATTTTTTTTAGAAAGATAGAAAATAAGTTTTGTTTTCATCGAAATCGATCGAGCTGTTTTTAAAAAAAACCAACAAAAATCTAAAAATTGTATACGTACATCGATAATATTTTCGTTTACTCCGAAACATCGCTGTTTTATTGGAGCAGTGCGTTTAGTTGGCGTAAGGATCATAGAGTCGGTATTTTAAATTGTAAATTTGTACATTATGTTAATGAAAGTTCTGTGTATCGCTGCAATGGTCATGGACATGAGTTATCTCTTACCATCAGGAGAGCGTTTCGTTCGTCTCATTACTATATCATAAAAAGTAGGTACATAATCGGCTGTCGCACGAAATCAGAGCCTCTAATACTAGGGAAGCCTATAAACATAAATAAATAAATATCGCAGGAAATTTCACACAGCGCCATCTGACCCCAAACTAAGCAAAGCTTGTGCTGTGGAAGTCAGACAACTGATAGAATACATAGTTAAATACATTTTTTTGTAAATACACACTTATAATAAATACAGAACACCCAGACACAGAACTAACATTGTTTATGCCACAAAGTTTGTCCTGAGTGGGAATCGAACCCACGCCCTTCAGCTCTCAAGGCAGATATACTACCAATGAGCTAACAGGTCTGTCTGACTGTGATTTAAATAAATAAATTAATTAATATCGTAGGACTATACACACAGCGCCATCTGGCCCCAAACTAAGGAGAGCTTGTGTGATGGAAGTCAGATAACTGGTAGAATACATAAATATGCTTATAATACATACAGAACACCCAGACGCAGAACAAACATTTGTTTATTCACATAATGTTTGCCCTGAGTGGGAATCGAACCCACGCCCTACAGCTCTCAAGGCAGATATACTACCAATGAGCTAACGGGGCTGTCGAAAAAATGGCTTATCGAACTGGCTTTTTACAATTTTAAAGACTTTTTTAATATAAACTCAAAATGACATGAGTATCTGAGATAATAATTTTATCATGATAAGTATGAGTACCTAAAATAATTTACAAATGTTACGGATACATATTGCATTTAAAGATTATGCTTTTTTTTGTAGGTATAGCACACGTGATTTGTATTTTTTATAGTTATGAATAAATAAACATTAAAAAACTGTCGTGTTTAGTCTGTGGAAGCCTTTAATCTATTCTAGGTGATGCAATATACAGCGCGGAGTGGTGAAGTGTCAAACACTCGACGTTTCAATAACATTCAAATCGGGCTCATATCCTGTGATGGTAAGCGCTGGCCTACAGACATTTGCATTTAACGAGCTCTTTGTTTGCCGTCTCGAGTGTTGACATTTGGAAGATTACAAACTTTAAAATAAAATTAATTGCTTGCGGGGTTGGGTTAGTGGCGTCATATCGTCGCATAATTGGTTGGTTCATTGGTAGTACGAGTATGTTTGCTTCCAGAGCCGAAGGGCGTGGGTTCGATTCCCACCCAGGACAAACAGTTTGTGGTATAAACAAATGTTTGTTCTGTGTCTGGGTGTCCTGTATGTATTTACAAAAAAAAAGTGTTTAAGTATTCTATCAGTTAATGAGAGATAATAATATATAAATTTACAATTTAAAAAAAGTGACTAAATTACCCTTAGGCCAACTAAACGCACCGCTCCAATGAAACAGCGAAATTTCGGAGCAAACGAAAATATCATCGATGTATACAATTTTCAGACTTTTGTTGATTTAGTAAATCAACAAAAGTCTGAAAACCACTCGATCGATTTCGATGAAATTTGTATAAGACCACCTCTGAAGTAAGATCTATCAATCAAAAAAAATATCATCAAAATCGATTCATAATTGGCGGAATGATCGCGTTACATACAAGTACATACGAAAAAAAACATACAGTCAAATTGAGAACTGCCTTCCTTTCCGAAGTTTGTTAAAAAAGACCCGCGTCTAACAATGGGACATTTTAAATACCTTTCACAGTAATACACACTACTGCTTGGCGGCAGAATATCTGGTACTGCGGTGGTACCTACCTAGACGACCTGCTTATTTCACGAAACTTATGTCAAGTTACCTACACCTACCATTTTCCTTCTGTAAAGTAACAAAAGCTTTTAAAGTAGAACAAACGGTCATTACTGGGGTGTGACTGACAAACAGACTTACACGTTGCATTAGGTTTTTCCATTTAGGAGCGATAATAGTGGTGTTGCATACGTTTGGACGTAAACAATGACTTGTTCTGGACCACTACAGCGTTACTACCGACGTGAAGACCGTAGCAGTAATAAGTACCTTGCAATTGAGGTCAAATGACCTTAAGGTGGTTCGATTTCCATACAAATAATGTTTGACCATTTATGGACAAATGGAGCAAAATTTGACAGTGAAATCACTGCTACTAGCATTTATGTAGGTCTTTATTTGCGGTAATTCACAATTGCTTGAATAAAACAGTGATTATTGGCATAAAATCAAATTTATCAATGATTTATAAATTTATAATTTTTGAATAAAACAGTAGATTATGCTAATAGTCTACTGTTTTATTCAAGCAATTGTAATTTACCGCAAATAAACACCAAAATAAATGCCAGTAGCTGTGATTTCACTGTGAAATTATGCTCCATTTGTCTATAAATGGCAAAAAAATATTTGTATGGAAATCGAACCACCTTAACAAGAAAACTAAGTTGTTTGTAGGACACTCCCATTTAAATGTTTAAGAAGGGCCAGCATATCACTTTTCAAGATTTTCATACTACTATTGAAATAACTACCCTTTCCTTGGGCCTTATTATACTGTCATGGCAAAAGCCAAATATTTCTAAGAGATTAAACTTTTGTAGTGTTTTAATTCATCATCATTATCAGCCTATCAAAGTCCACTGCTGGGCATAGGCCTCTCCCAAGACACGCCACTCAGCCCGATCTTCGGCTTTTCGCTTCCATCCACCGCCAGCTGTACTAAATATATCGTCACTCCATCGATTCTCAGGGCGTCCTACGCTACGTTTGCCAATCCGCGGTCTCCACTCCACGCGGATTAACACATAGGCTACTTTTTATCCCGAAAGCATGTAGCGGGTAACACCACAGGGCGCAGCTAGTCAGATATATATTAGAAAAAAAAATTGTATTGTAATATTGATTTTCAATTCGTTCGTCTGTTAATCAGACATACAGACAAATAGACAGACAGGCAAACAGTCAGACAGACATACAAACAGACAGACAAACAGACACACAAACAGACAGACAGGCAGACAAACAGACAGATAGGCAGACAGACAGATTAACAACACCTGATTTTCTCAAAGAACCAAAAAAGTTATAGAATTAAAAGGAGATATAAATTTAGACAAATTAGCTAATAGCATGGCATGTTAATTTTTTTTTATGTTATCTCATCAGTGATGGGCTGCCCTCCGTGTGCCCATGGACAATAATTACGCCACGTAACACGGCCGTGTGCAACTGGCGCGCGTGCCGCGCCATCTGGCGGAAACACGCGACTGATTAGCTTTATGACTTCGCGTACATTACAGACGTAAATATCGGACGAATCTAATAAATGTCGGTAGTTTTAAAAATACGTACTAAATTAATACAGGCGCGGTTTTTGACACATTTTTATTTTACTTATGTGGGATTTTTTTTTCTTTGGTTTTGGCGTCGCATTTTGAACATTTGCCAGTGTCAAGTGTTTTATATTTTCAAGTTTCAAAAGTTAAACAAGTTGCCTCGTAGCTATAGTTATAGTTAAAGTCCAGTCTTGGATTACAGTCCGTGTCAGTCAAGTCTAGTCATGCTTTAGTAAAGTAGTGCCAACTTTATTGTAAAGCTTCGATGGAGTTTTGGAAGCAACACGAAAAGTTATGTTTCACCACATTATATCATTTTGTCACACTCGCGCTTGTGATTCGGTACTTTATGAATAAAACACGTGTTACCTCTTTATTTGAAGATACTCTTTATTAATTACCAAACTTTTTGGGAAACACAAACTCCGGCAAAGAGTTCCATATCATCGCTGTGCGAATCCCACTAATATTATGAATGTGAAAGTTTGGATGGATGTTTATTATTCTTTCAAGCAAAAACTACTGAACGGATTTGGATGAAATTTGGTATGGAGGTAGCTGAAACCCTGGATTTGAACATTATATTATATTTTTTTATCTACTACTTACTACTTTTAGGTAGGTAGCTTACTTATAGGTAGATAATTTTTATCCCGAAAACATGTAGCGGGTAACACCGCGGGGCGCAGCCAGTAAATAATACAGATTCGTGTGAAATTAAAAAAATAAAAAATATTTCTATTATGATTACACTCAGGGAACTAATTAATTGTTACCATAACCTTCCCACGCACCCTGTATCGCTTCCCATCTCCCAATCGAGGTAAATGTCCCAGTTTGACGACATCTCATCACAACCTGTCACATCCCATCAACGCAGCCGACCAGCCAACCGCACAGCCAGCTAGCCGGCTATTGTGCGACATCGGCTCCATTGTGCTGGGCCATTCAATTCCACGATCGACGTGATTGGCAGCAATTAGAGACAAAAGGAGATACTTGATTACTGCCACAACATTCTATATCACGACCATTTTATTCGAGCCCACGATGAACCAACTTGGAAATGTGTTTACATCGATTTCCAGTAATCTGGTCGAGGAACTATCTTGGATTTGTTGGCATGATAATACAAATACAAATAATTTATTAATAACACCCTAGTTACAAGTCAATCATTATTTTATTTATTTGTTTATTTTATTTATAAAAAAGGTGGTTCGATTTCCATACAAATAATTTTTTGCCATTTATTGACAAATGGAGTAATGGCATGTTTAAAACTTTGAAGTGCCTTGTAACATTGGTGTTATCAATAAAATATTTGTATTTGTACCTATTTGTTGCATTATTTTATTTGTAATATACTCGTAAATCGTCCAAACGGGTGACAAAATACCATTTATTAAGCTAAAAGCTTGAAAGGGTTGAGTACGCCGTCGGGTCTTAGCGCGCCGAGACGTGGATTATGATGCAATTAGATGATTGCCTCGTTTCATTACCTGCTTGCATCCTCGACCCTTTCGCTCTGGCAACACTACACCAGTCTTATTGTACATGTTCTATTTATTTAATAGGTAACAGATAAGTTTTGTCATCTTTTCTATAAGGATATCTTCTAGGTAAATACCGCCGCAGTAATAAATAAATATCGTAGGACATTACACACAGCGCCATCTGACCCCAAACTAAGCAAAGCTTGTACTATGGAAGTCAGATAACTGATAGAATACCTACTTAAATAGTTTTTTTTTTGGAAATACATACTTATAATACATACCTACAGTAGGTACACCCGTGTTAGTATGTAATCATTTTTTTATGGATAAGCAATGAAAAGAACGAGACGCTCTCCTGATGGTAAGAGATAACGTCTGTCCATGACCATTGCAGCGATACACAAAACTTTGAGTAACAAAACAAAGTCCAGGGCATTGCTGCTTTGGCGCTCATTCATTTGAGACCCTGGATGGTTAGTCTCAACAGCCCAGTAATTTCACTAGCTGCAGTACCTACCCTTTAAATCGAAACACAGTAATGTGTACACGCTACTACTTGGCGACAGAATATTTGGTACTGCGGTGGCGCCTACCTTGACGACCTTTGTTTTTTCTGTGTTTGGGTGTTCTGTATTTATTAAAAGTACTATGTATTTACAAAGTACAAGCTTTGTTTAGTTTGGGGTCAGATGGCGCTATGTGTAATGCCCTAGGAAATGAGTGCCAAAGTAGCAATACCCGGGAATTCGTTTTGGTACTGCAAGTTCTGTGTATCGCTGCAAGGTCATGGGCATGCGTTAGGAGAGCGTTTCGTTCGGCTCTTTACTGAAGATAACAAATACCTACTTGCGCTTTCTATTACCCACAACTAATATTGTATAATCATTGTCTCATTAGTGACCAGTCATTGCGTTGATCACCAATACATCAACCTCCCCCTGTCGGTCTGTCCATCGATATTAATGATAGCACTATAATTATTATGAATATTCACCGCGGGCCGAACTATTTGACGAGCTGGTAATTTTGACCTTTGTAATGATGCGATCAAAAACAATTTGTAATTTTTAACATACCTACTAGTTTGTGCGGAACTCTCGGTGGGTGAGTCTGACTCGCACTTGCCCGTGTTTTTTTGCTTACGCGGGATTACTCACGTTTAATTATATCTGACTAGCTGCGCCCCGCGGTGTTTCCCGCTACATGTTTTCGGGATAGAAAGTAGCCTATGTGTTAATCTTGGGTCTTAGCTTTTTTTTTTTTTTTTTAATGTTTGACAGGCTAGTTGTTTGACCACAGTTCACCTGATGTTAAGTGAAGGTGTGGTCGAAGATGGTAAAGCACACCTAGCCTGGAATGGAACTGGCTCTCAAGTGAGGCTGCCGGAACACACCGTTAGATGCTTGGCGACAGTTTTTCAACTTGAGGGTGGTAGCTAGCCAGCCGAGTACTAGAAAGTACTCTACCACCATGCTATGGTTTCCTCACGATGTTTTCCTTCACCGGCAGCTCAAGCTCATTGTTGGGGTTTGAACCTTCGGCATGCGAACCTACCGCGCTAACCACTGAGCTATCATCGCTAAAAGCTACCTCCATACTAAATTTCATCCAAATCCGTTCAGTAGTTTTTGCATGAAAGAGTAACAAACATCCATCCATGCATCCAAACTTTCACATTTATAATATTAGTGGAATAAGTAGGAAAGATTAGTAGGAAGTAGGATATTAGTAGGGTAGGATACTATGACTATAGTTTCCAAGGACCAAATCCAGTGGCGTGTTCAAAGTATTAATTTAGTTTATTTTCGCTTAAAAGAAGTTTTGGTTACAACAGTGATGAGGATTTTAAAGAAAATTCAACTAACTTGATGACAATTTTTAAAATCTATCTGAAATATTACCTATAATATCTACTTAGTACTAAAATTCGACATAAACTTATTAATATAATCACGTCTTTATATCCTGTTCTTGCTGCAGTAACCACGTGCAAATCCGGTGGCCTTCTTCATGGAGACAAAGCAGAGTACAACGAACGCGCGGCCTGGTTATGCCGCTACTCGTCGCGCACGTGAAGACAGCTGTTGGTGGTTGGCTAAACATGAATAACTAATTCCGCATCAGCAAAACAAATTTAAGAAAACAGTAAATTTCACTTTAAAAAAAAATATTGCTATCCAGTGCGGTAATGCTGCCAGCCTCATGGTTTCCTTTGCACTAGATTCAGTCAGGGGCGGGGTATTTTTTGACTGAACGTTGATTTTAATTTTGATTTTATTTTATTAGTATTTAAGTATGTGACATGATAATAGATTGACAGCGTTCTAAGTGAATGTAGAATATTTAAGATATTTTCTATTATACTATACTTAGAAAACAAAAAAAATTGTTAGATAAATAATTTACTTAAAAAATAATATTTATTTTTAAGTAATTATGAATTTAACGGCGTCCACACCCAGGCGTATACAATGGCTGACCTCTTACCACCGTTTACGTGACCCGCTTTCTCGTTAACCCCTCTATGCAATGTACATAGGTATGGCATGTAGAATCTCCCCAAACAGATATTAATAAAAACAAAAACACAAATAAAATTAAAACGAAACTTTTCTCTTACGTGTCCCTCCATTAGAGAGCACATTACAAAACACGAGTGTACCTAAATGTAAATCCTTAGAGTAAGAAAATCCTTGCAAGTCCAAAAATTCATGCGGCCCCACGCAGCGCGCTGCGGCCCTCGTTTGGGTACATTTGCACCCTTGAGGGGTAAAACGGAGGGGGTAAAAGC
Organism: Biston betularia; assembly: GCA_905404145.2. Lineage (NCBI taxonomy): Eukaryota > Metazoa > Arthropoda > Insecta > Lepidoptera > Geometridae > Biston > Biston betularia. The sequence goes on along the minus strand of FR989887.1, from coordinate 9,061,195 downwards.
ATATTTATGTTAGTTTCTGATTGACGATGATGCCTTGCCTTCCCCTTGGTTAAAGCAGGCGCGGGCTTGCTAAGACGAAATTTGAGCAAGTTTTGTTTGTTTAATTATTTATTTGTGCCGACAAAAATTAGTAGATACTTTCACTTTTAATTAGTAGATTTTTGGCGATGATAGCTCAGTGGTTAGCGCGGTAGGTTCGCATGCCGAAGGGCGTGGGTTCAAACCCCAACAATGAGCTTGAGCTGCCGGTGAAGGAAAACATCGTGAGGAAACCATAGCATGGTGGTAGGGTACTTTCTAGTACTCGGCTGGCTAGCTACCACCCTCAAGTTGAAAATCTGCCGCCAAGCATCTAACGGTGTGTTCCGGCAGCCTCACTTGAGAGCCAGTTCCATTCCAGGCTAGGTGTGCTTTACCATCTTCGACCACACCTTCACTTAACTTCAGGTGAGCTGTGGTCAAACAACTAGCCTGTCAAACATTAAAAAAAAAAAAAAAGATACTTTGAAAATTTTAATAGATTTTGTTTTTGTTTAAACCAGGGCTGTCCAAACTACATACCTTCGCGGGCTAATTAAATTTGGTACAAAAGATGGAGGGCCGCAGAAAAAAAAAATCAACTAAAAGAAATATAGGCTAATCATTTCTTTTTACGTTTATTGGTTCTTCGTTAATTTATCTTTAACAATCATATCGATATTAATTGTCGCTATGTCTAGTATGAACACAAATATTTATTATATGTTTTGACAAAGAATTCTATTATCCAAACTATTTATGTCATTTCGTGTGTACAAAAACCTATGCATTCTATATTCTAGTTCTTACAAACACAATTTTTCAATTCGAAACTGAGGAATATTTTACCAAAATACATTTTAGTGTAAAAAAAAAAAAAAAGGTCATAAAGGTCAGTATACGGTGGTAAAATTTGTCGCAGTAAGCCGACTCGGCAGTTTCATCGCCTCTGCAGAATTCATGTGACCGATGTACATCTCGCCTTACACTACTCTACTACGAGCTACTCACGGAGAAATTAAAAATAATTAAACAAGCTGAAGATTTAAAAAAATCTAAAATCTAAATAAAATAACTTTATAGTTAACAAGAGTTTTGGCGGGAACACGGAAGGAATCGTGTCGCCAAATTGTTTTTAATTTCCAAAAGTAGTATTTTTTCGAGTTTTTATGTACCTATACCTAAATATAATGGCGTTTTATTCATAAAGTACTAAATCACAAGCGCGAGTGTGGAAAAGTGATATAATGTGGTGAAACATGATTTTTCGTGTTGCTTCCGAAACTCCATCGAAGGTTATAGTAAAATTGCCACTACTTTACTAGAGCATGACTGGATTTGACTTGACCAAGACTGGACTTTGACTACTTTTTAACTAATGAAACTTGAAATATTCAAAACACTTGACACTGGCAAATACACAAAATGCGACGCCAAAATCAAAGAAGGAAAAAACTCTTTACACTAAACTGACATACGCGTTTTTTTCCTAAATTGGCGCATCATCAAATGTATTTATTCGGTTTCAAAAACTACTCTTTAAGTCTACATTTGCCGATTCATAGTTTATTCTAGAAATGATTTGACTCATTCATATGCATGCAACCGCTTAAATAATTCTAAAATCAAAAAGCCAACCTAAATCATCGCCCCATTCATGCCGCTACCACACCTATACTACAACTAACAGTTAAGGGTGGGATCGCGTTTAAAGTTAATCTTCATATAATTGCGATGTCCATCCGTATGATGACGTCACGCTCGCGCCAGGTGGTAGAAGTGACATACAGCGTGATAGGATGTCGAGTTTAATGTCTAATGTTCGCGAACAAGTTGGAAACACTGGAAACTTTTGACATGTGTTTATTTCTTTAAAGATTTCTGCGTTAGCCCATACGATATGTATTTTTTTTTTTATAATAATACGTCTGCATAATAATAACAATTGATTGGTACTTTAAGTTGGTACAAACTTATTGTAACTTGATGTGTAATTTTAATAATATCTAATGTCTAGATTTTACTGCTTACACGACATAAATCTTAGCGATAAGGCCACTTTTGGCATTAGGTCATTTATAAGATTCTTTTGTTTTCTGTACTTTTTTTTTATTTTTGGTGTGCAAAATAAAGAGTTTCTATCTGTCTCTATCTATAAATCTAAGGAAATAAATTTCCGATGAGAATCCAGACGTTTTGTGATTGGTTTGATTGTTTAAGTTCATGTTGTGAATCAAAGACAAGTTCGACGAGGACTAAAGTTTTTATTGTACCCTCTATACAAATATACTATAAGCTCAAACGCAAATTGTCTGCTTCTACAAAGTCTCAGACTACCTTACTTATAGAAAGCCCTTTAACGCACAGGCCAATATTTAAACCCGTTTTTATTGTGTTTTTCCTTTTAAATATTATAGGTTATTATATTATTATCTACTTTTGATTTTTAAATGTTGAACAATTATGGACTTTTTATTTTTTATTAATTTTTAATTGTGATTTATAATCTTTAGTTTTTAATTTTATTTTGATGCTTATTATTGACATTTTTAAATTTGACCTGCACTGTATAGTGTTAAAAAAACATTCGTATGCCTGCAATATGGCAAGTCCTAGCGGCAAATTTTCGACGTTCACATCGCCGTCGAACTTTCCGTCCATCCTAGCAGTGTGTCACACCCGTTACCACCCGCTACATTGTTCCTACACTATATGTATAGGGTGACACACGATCGCTCCGGATCTAGTTACTGTTTGCGCCTGACTCTGCCCGTGTGTTTGTTCACGTGATGGAGTGTTTGCTTTGAGGACAGCTGCTTTTGCCATCTCTTCTAGATAACAATGGTGAATGGAAGACGAAAAAGGCGTGAAAATCATGGTATAGAAACTAACGTAATTTTGATAGCTATCCGTTTATTCTTCTCTACCTATATGTCTTTTCAGGGCTCCGTACCCAAAGGGTAAAACGGGACCTTATTACTAAGACTTCGCTGTCCGTCCGTCTGTCTGTCTGTCAGGCTGTATCTCGTGAACCATGACAGTTAGACAGTTGACATTTTCATAGATGATGTATTTCTGTTGCCGCTATAACAACAAATAATAAAAAACAGAATAAAATAAATATTTAAGGGCGCTCCCATACAACAAACTTAATTTTTGGCCGTTTTACAGATAATTTTTTTTTTTTTTTTTTTTAATGTAAAAGTAATGAGACGATCGAGACGCTCTTCTGATGTTAAGAGATAATGCCTGTCCATGCCCATTGCAGCGATACACAGAACTTTGAGTAACAAAACAACGTCCAGGGCATCGCTGGTTTGGCACTCATTACTTCGAGACTAGATGGTTAGTCTCAACAGCCCAGTAATTTCGCTAGCTGCAGTACCCTTCAAACCGGAACACAGTAATGTTTGCACACTACTGCTTGGCGGCAGAATATCTGGTACTGCGGTGGTACCTACCTAGACGACCTCCTGCTAAGGAAATCTACCACCAAGTAAGTAAATAATGGTACGGAACCCTTCGTGCGCGAGTCAGACTCGCATTTGGCCGGTTTTTAGACTTTCTTTTCACGATGTATGTGTCCGACCTCATAGTTGGTATTTTCATAGTTGGTTGGTATATCAGTGTACACCAATATTATATTAGAAATTAAACTACTAAATTACAAAATGTCGATATAAGTGACACAGCAATTTATAGGCGAAGACGGCATGCATACACCTACAATTAAATATTCAGTAAAAACAATAATAGTCAAAAATTTAGTTAACATTTTATTTCCCGCTTTCAATATTAGGTACTTTGTAAGTTTCTTTCTTCTTTTTGCGTTCGTTTTCACTCACCCTGTCGTACGCAAATGGACAATACATGCGGGGTGGTGTCCATCAGCTAATTGGTAGGGCGCGTGACTTCTCCTTGTTACGATAGCTGGAACAGGACACGACTCGTTGTGGACAGATCAATCGATAGCGGTTAAACGAACTTTTAGCTCGAGAAGCAACGTGGTAATAGGTGTTTGATAGTGTGGTCGGAGAGCCTAGCCTGGAATGGAACTTTCAATTAAACTGAGACTTTTGTTTTCCAGGGAAAATACTTTGTGTATACCATCGACCCTGGGGCGGTAGTTATGTGGGACTCTCCGTCCTAATGACTGCCTACCCACTAAAAACCCTGGAGTGTTCCCCCTCGGCGCTTTGTGTCGAGACTGCGAGCACGCTCTCGCACTCTACCGTGGCCTCGACAGCGCTTGTCCTAAACTGAGGCTGCCGTAACACACTGTTAGGTGCTTGGTGGCAGATTTTCGTATTGAGGGTTTTTTGAAAAACTAAAAAAAATAGAAAGAAAACAATCTAAACCGTCCGTTCCGCATGAAAGGGACCGTTGTATGGGAGCCTCCCTTAAATATTTATTTTATTTTTAGTATTTGTTGTTATAGCGGCAATAGAAATACATCATCTGTGAAAATTTCAACTGTCTAGCTATCACCGTTCTTGAGATACAGCCTGGTGACAGACAGACGGACGGACAGCGAAGTCTCAGTAATAGGGTCCCGTTTTTACCCTTTGGGTACGGAACCCTAAAAAGAAACTGAACTGAACTTTAGTTTGAACTAAATACTAGAAAATATATACCCTATTCTGAACTCACGCGTTTCGGCGTGAGATCCCACCGTGCTAACCGCTAAGCTATCATCGTAAAGAAGGTAATGACAATCGAAATACTCTCGCGCCTTTAGTAATACAGTCGACTCTCGTTAATTCAAACCTGCGATAATTCGAACCTCTCTATAATTCAAAGTTATCACGAGTTCCCTAGAAAATCTCTTTATATTTCAAACTAAATCAATTCATTTTTACTACTGTATGTATTATAAGTATGTATTTACAAAAAAAAAGTATTTAAGTATTTTATCAGTTATCTGATTCCCATAGTACAAGCTTTGCTTAGTTTGGGGTCAGATGGCGCTGTGTGTAATGTCCTACGATATTTATTTATTTATTTATTTATTTATGCACTCGGTATTTCGAACGAAAAAATCATTGCTACGTAACAAAACGACGCGTTAATTCGAACTCATAAGCGTTGAGACACTTGATAATTCAAAGTTGCAGAGAGAAAGAGACAGAAAGATTGCAGAATTTGCTGAAGTAAACTTTTGTCATTGTTAAAGAATATCAGTTAATAAATAATAATTGATCAACAGTCAATAATTCGAAGTTTTATTTATTTTCTCTCAAAAATTTCGAACCATTTGACATTTCAAACACTCGATAAATCGTAATATTTTAAGAGTCCCTCGAGTTTCGAATTAACGAGAGTCGACTGTATATAATTTTTCTAGTAGCGCATCTAGCAGGTGAATGTAAAAAGTCACTTTTTGGTACAGTTTACACAGCGCCTTGTAGCTCCGAACTAAGCAAAGTCTGAGCAAGGGAATCAGATAACTGTTAGAAAACATAAATAAATACCTACTTATTAAGGTGCTTGAATTTCCATACGAATATTTTATGGATAAATGGAGCATAATTTTACAGTGAAATCACAGCTACTGGCATTTATGTTGATCTTTATTTGCGGTAAATCACAATTGCTTGAATAAAACTGTAGCTGTGATTTCACTGTAAAATTATGATCCATTTGTCCATAATTTTACTTGGTGGTAGATCTCCTTAGCTGGAGGTCGTCTAGATAGATACCACCGCAGTACCAGTTATTCTGCCGCTAAGCAGTAGCGTGTAAACATACATTACTGTGTTCCGGTTTGAAGGGTACTTGCAGCTAGCGAATTTTTTTTTTTTTTTATGTGACAAATAATGAGACGAACGAGACGCTCTCCTGATGGTAAGAGATAACGCCTGTCCATCACCATTACAGCGATACCCAGAACTTTGAGTAACAAAACAAAGTCCAGGGCATCGCTGCTTTGGTGCTCATTACTTTGAGACTTTCGATGGTTAGTCTCAACAGCTCAGTAATTACAGGGCTGTTGAGACTAACCATCGAAAGTCTCCAAAGTAATGAGCGCCAAAGCAGCGATGCCCTGGGCTTAGACGAAGACTCTAAGACTATTAGCATAATCTATTGTTTTATTCAAAAATCATACATTCATAAATCGTTCATAAATTTGATTTTATACTAGGTAACAATCTACTGTTTTATTCAAGCAATTTTGATTTACCGCAAATAGAGACGAAAATAAATGCCAGTAGCTGTGATTTCACTGTACAATTATGCTCCATTTGTCCATAAATGGCAAAAAACTGTTTGTATGGAAATCGAAGCATCTTAATCATCTTTATTAATATCGTATAATCAGATGCAACGTCTACTTAAAGAAATTGCGTATTTTTTTCAAAGTTTTCTGCATATGTGCCAGAAAAGATGCACGATTATTTTTACTTCAAAACCACAATACAGAAATCCTGATTTACAACCGAATTCTTCGAAATACGAGCTCATTGGAAAGTAGCTTACACGCACCAAATACACAAGACCTTTGTCACCATACCCGTGCTAACATCGGGAGAGGTCTTCTATACTGGTTGCTTATCTACCCTCAAAATCTTGACACGGCATGTGTGTTAGATAAATATCTACAGTAATTAGATGACACAGTAATAAAATCATTGTAGGCGCGGTAATCTTTCATCTTTTAATGTATGGCTAATCATTGGGGAAGGTTGGACGTGTTGGGATTAGTAACAGTTATAAGTAAAAGCATTTTTTGTTTAACCTGTGTCTCTTAACTTTGAATAACATGGGACATCAACGCTGTAAACATTAAGAAATCATGCATTAACGACTTCAAAATGTTGAGCGACCTTGACATTCATATTGTAGCGATCGTTTTGTAGCGATGATAGCTCAGTGGTTAGCGCGGTCGGTTCGCATGCCGAAGGGCGTGGGTTCAAACCCCAACAATGAGCTTGAGCTGCCGGTGAAGGAAAACATCGTGAGGAAACCATAGGATGGTGGTAGGGTACTTTCTAGTACTCGGCTAGAAAGCTACCACCCTCAAGTTGAAAATCTGCCGCCTAGGATCTAACGGTGTGTTCCGGCAGCCTCACTTGAGAGCCAGTTCCATTCCAGGCTAGGTGTGCTTTACCATCATCGACCACACCGTCACTTAACATCAGGTGAGCTGTGGTCAAACACCTAGCCTGTAAGCTATAAAAAAAAACATTATAGACCATTTCATCGTTGTCGTCGTGATCATACTCTTCATACTGAGCTATTTAAACAAATACCGTGAGAAACCCCGAATGTCTAAGAGTTACTGATGTTTACTAAAATGTGTGAAGTACTAACAACCCGCACTTAGTTAGTGTGGTGGATTGCGACCATGTTCTTCTCACAATACATGAAGGAGGATGTCCCCAGCAGTAGAACTTATCCTGGAAAATAAACGTCTCTCGTTAGGAAAGCAAGTTAAACTACAAGACTTTCCTAGTATCATACATACAAAATCAAAACTAAATCCACCGATTAAATCTATAAATCTACTCCCTATATCTCTATTACTTCTATTGACGGCATACATGCGCACGCGTCGTTAATTTTATATCTATTTGTTTAGATAAAGGAACAAAACGCTTTTTCCTACTAGATAAGTTTTATCTGACAAATAGTCATGGAAGCACGCGCGATAATGCCTCTATGAATCTACATAACAGACATAGTATTAGTTGTATTAGATTGTAAGTTTCATAACACATGTATTGATGTAGTAGACAGTCCCGTTGGCTCATTGGTAGTATATCTGCCTTGAGATCTGTAGGGCGTGGGTTCGATTCCCACTCAGGGCAAACACTATGTGAATAAACAAATGTTTGTTCTGTGTCTGGGTGTTCTGTATGTATTTACAAAAATAAAAAGTATTTATGTATTCTATCAGTCATCTGAGTTCCATCACACAAGCTTTGCTTAGTTTGGGGGCAGATGGCGCTGTGTGTATAGTCTTACGATATTTATTTATTTGTTTAGTTATCAGTGAAGTCTTATAGTATAAAAAAATAAAATTAAAAAAAGATCAGGCGATTTGGTGGTCAAACGTGGAGTTATCAGTATAAAAAAAAATCCGATGGATTTAACTATAAGTAAAGTTTTGGCCCATATGTTCACAGGGGTAATATCACAACAAAATATCGGTCGTACTTGGTGTCTTTACGCTAAAAATAAAAGTAAAACAATAACATAAATATAATGTATGTAAACACGACGCGTACGTCAATGTTCTGAAAGCTTTTAGCGCGCTCCTCGGACCGCAGCATGCATCACGGAACAATCTATCTTCTAATATAAATACTACATTAAGTTTTGTTCGTTGATTGCTTTATTTCATTTACTTGGTGGTAGATTTCCCTAGCAGGAGGTCGTCTAGGTAGGTACCACCGCAGTACCAGATATTCTGCCGCGAAGCAGTAGTGTGCAAACATTACTGTGTTCCGGTTTGAAGGGTACTGCAGCTAGCGAAATTACTGGGCTGTTGAGACTAACCATCTAGTCTCAAAGTAATGAGTGCCAAAGCAGCGATGCCCTGGACGTTGTTTTGTTACTCAAAGTTCTGTGTATCGCTGCAATGGTCATGGACAGGCGTTATCTCTTAACATCAGGAGAGCGCCTCGATCGTCTCAGTACTTTTACATTAAAAAAACTTAAAACGGTATGACCAATCTATTAAACTAAATCATAAAGTTAAAATTAAAACTACTGAAAAATAACTAGTAAATAACTAATTGACAGCCCTGTTGGCTCATTGGTAGCATATCTGCCTTATGAGCTGAAGGGCGTGGGTCCGATTCCCACTCAGGGCAAACATTTTGTGAATGAACAAAATGTTTGTTCTGTGTCTGGATGTTCTGTATGTATTATAAGTATGTATTTACAAAAAAAAAAAGGTATTTATGTATTCTATCAGTTATCTGACTTCCATCACACAAGCTCTGCTTAGTTTGGGGCCAGATGGCGCTGTGTGTATAGTCTTACGATATTTATTTATTTATTTATATTTATTATAATTATTGCTAAATTATCATTTTTTAATTAGAAGTAAGTAAATGATTCGCAAATGAAAACTACCTATTGTAGAATAAGCAAAAAAAAAACGGTTTATCTAAATGATGAATTGTTAATTCTTGTATAGCTGGTCGTCGATATAAAAGCACGCTGGCCACGGCGCCGCTTGCCGCGATCGAACAAAACTGTGGAGACTTCAGTGAGTTTTCAAATTTAAATGGAGGTTAGGTTACGTTATAAATCTTATTACTTTAAGGTGGTTCAATTTCGTTACAAATAAATGTTTGCCATTTATGGGCATATGGAGCATAATTTTACAGTGAAATCACAGCTACTGGCATTTATTTTGGTCTTTATTTGCGGTAAATCACAATTGTTTGAATAAAACAGTAGATGATGTGAACGATATGGCCGAAGATGGTAAACACATCTAGATACACGTTAGATGTTCGGCGGCATATTTTCAACTTGAGGTTTGTAGCTAGCCAGCCGAGTACCTGCCAGAAAGTACCCTACCACCATGCTATGGTTTCCTTCACTGGCAGCTCAAACTCATTGTCGGGGTTTAAACCTACGGCATGCGAACCGATCGCGCTAACAACTCAGCTATCATTGCCACAAAAGCTAGCTAGATGTTATCAGATTCTATGCGATGATGATGACTATCATGACTTTACACAGGCCACTTTGCATCAGTCAGGCGTGTAACTGGCTACTCCATAGATTCTCTAGTCTCAGTCTCTATTGCTGTCGGATTGACGCCTCACGCAGCCCCCGACACAGAGCGAGTACTGCCGCGGACCAATATTGATATCACGATGTTATGGACTGTTCTACTTCTGTACGCTTTAATCGGTAGGTATTAGAATTAAATAACAGTTGCTCCGGTCCGGTGTTTCACCCGCTATCGACTTGGCTCCTACGGGAATCGCTCCAGTTCCCATTCTCAAATGGAACTTTGTATGTTTATAGGGGGTTTAAGCTATCTCTATTCTGTGTTTGAAAACTAGATTAGGTTAAGTTAACCAAAAATACTAATCCTAATACTAATTTTCCTGTGACAACTACGCTAACCAGGGCTTCGAGGCTCAGTCTTAACGAATCCTGGATATTAACCAACCTCGGCAAAAATGCGCCTCTAAATAGACTTATAACGTTGCTGAATACTCTACATAGCATACATTTCAAGCGGGCTACCCGCAATATTGACTTTGCTGATGACATTTAAATTATTGTATTGTTGATTAGTATAATTTAACTCTTTGAACGCAATCAACCGACGACGTGCGTTTCTACTTTCTACTACCGGACGGCCATACAAACGTGGCCAAAACGTCATCCGTACATGGTGGATGTTCCCCATGTACGCACTAAGTGTTCTCATTTCACATTTTTTATTCGCACAGCGAGGTTGTGGGACTCTCTGCCGAAGTCTGTGTTAGGGTGACTTTAAATTTATGTAAAATAGATTTCTCCTAGGTAAGCGTGCTCCATCTCAGATCACACTACTGCTACATCAGGCGGGGTGTTAAAATAAAAAAAATATCTATTTTATTTTTGGCCATGTAATGATGAATTCGTATTTGTAGCTTTTGACTTAATTAGTATTAACAATTTTTTTGACTATTATTTAATTTTGACTGAATATTTAACTGTAATGCGCCGTCTTCGCCTGTAATTGCTGTGACACTTATCTTGACATTTGTAATGTAGTAATTTAATTTTTAATGTATACAATTATGGTGTAAGTACACTGTGTTGGCGGACTTTATTAATAAATAAATAATCTACACTAATATTATAAAGAGGAAAGATTTTGTATTTTTGTGACGAATAAACTCAAAAAATACAGGACCGATTTAAATTATTTTTATCATTAGAATGCTACATTATCCCTGAGTAACATACGCTACTAGAATTTAATTAAAAAATAAATGTCCACCCGTGCGAAGCCGGGACAGGTCGCTAGTGTATTGCCTAGGTGTAAAACAGAAGTAAATCATACAGAATTTAAAAAAATACACAATGCATTTCTTTAATTTTACAAATTAATTGAATATTTTGTTGTTGAGGTTTTCAGAATCCTCACTTTTGTGTAGATTCAGCGTCACGACCAAGGCGTATTTAATCTTAAATGTAAAGGTTTTAAGAATACTTCCATACTTTTTTATTACAAATAAGTAAGTTTCTGTTTGACCGCCATGTTAAACGAAGATGCGGTCTACGATGGATGGTCTACTTTCTATGCTTTGTTCCTATTTAAAATAACATAACATAGTAGGTAGTTTAAATAAATGAGAATAAAAGGCCAATTAACTTTTTACAGAAAGTATAGGATAATTATTATGGTAAAAGACTGGCTCACACAAAAATACACAACATTTAGAATACAAGAAATGAAAGCAAAAAAGTTAAAAATAATTTTCACTAAAGAGTCGCTTTGAATTTAGTGAAAAGGTGTTAAAAAGATCAATATCTATTATAGTTTATTAATTTATAACTAAATTATACGACCTGCATACCCGTAAAAAAGCTGTCTGTGTTTCCCGAAAAGTACAATATGAGTGTCTTCAAATCAAGAGTAAACAGGTTCCTTCTAGATAAGCGAGTTCCATCCTAGACCGCATCGATGCGTCACATCAGGCAGGATGTGGTCAAACGCGAACCTACTAGCTACTATTACGCCTATAACTTCTATGCACAGATGGAACGTAGAAGAGATTAGGTTTTCTAAGGGAAACGGTGGTTTATTGTTTGTATGGATTTCACGTCATCATGCCAAAGTCTTCGCTAAACGATTCGTCATAAAATACTTACCTTCAACTTTTATCAATACTAGGTACTGTAGACTTTTCGTTTTATTCCGTAATCTTTTCGTGCTCAGCCATCTCGAACACCCATTTTTCCAAATTTCCACAGGGTTTAGTACACATGACTGCGCATCTTTGCCTTCGAACAATCATTGGACTACCCATTGTAATAAATATAACAAGTCTGTCAGAGTGTAAGGCAAAAAAAGCGTTTGTTCAGTAGTTTTTTTTTTATTTTATGACATCGCAATTTTTATTTTGCTGTTCACAAGTACCTAGGTATAACGATATTTTCAAGTAGATAGTTATAAGTTAAGTCTATATCTGTCAAAGTGTCACAAGATTAGTCAGTTTCAAGTACGGTCATGCCCTAGTAGTAGTGTGGCAGTTTTAGTTAGTAACATCGACGACATTTTGAAAGTTGCGAGTAAATATTAACGTAAATATTACGAGTAAATCTCTATAAAACACCATTATTATGATACATAAACAATAAAACACAAGTTTACATCACTTGATGGTAGATCTCTTTAGCAGGAGGTCGTGATTAAAGTTACCACCGCAGTACATGATACTCTGATTTTTCAATGGAACATGATGTGATAAGCGCATAAACGCAAGCAACGCATAAAGTCGCTGGATTTTGCTAGTTCGTGCTAAATTCACAGTAAAAAGTCGGCTTTACGCGTCGGCATGGAAAATCACTTCCGATTGAGTTCTGTCGGTTTTTAATGCTAGGGTGGCATTGTGATCGTAAAGTGTGCTTGCGTTGAAAAATTGATGTTCGGTCATTTTCCTTTTTTAGAGGTTGATCTCTTGATAAGAACAGCTTTTTGTAGCGGTTATACCTAAGTGGTTAGCGTGGTTAGCACGCTGAAGCGTGTGGGTTCGAATCTCAATAATGAGCTCGAGCTCCCTGTAAAGTGTAAAGGTGAGAAAAACACGGTTAGGTATATGGTACTTTCTAGTACTCGACTGGCATGTTGAAAATCTGCCGCTAAGCAGTAAGCACCTTCCTTAGCTTCCTTACTATTTTCGACCACATCGTTACTTAACAACAGATGAGCTGCGGTCAAAAACTTAGCTTGTAAACAAAAAAAAACTAATATCGCTAAAAGCCAATAATGCCTTAACTTTTGTGACAACTGTGTATAATACATTATGTTCATAGGTACCATTTTTCTTGTTTCCTGCCAATCTCGAAAATGCTTTCCTGCCTTCACAATGTCGTCTGATCCGCAGGATGGTGGGCTTTGTTAGTTTTAAGGTAATCTCTGAGTATTGACTTTTAGTATACTTACGATTGTTGATCTCACTATACAATAACTATCCGTAGCGCCTCGTCCCGCTACCGGTAGGCCTCGGCGGCGGTAGGTATTGATCAACAAAAAGCGATAGAAATTATATTCAAAGACAATAGTAAGAAAACAATATATTGTTACACAAATGTTTATTCGCCACTTACACAAAATACACAATGAAAGTTACACGCAAAGTTATAGACAATGAGTAAACAAATCACAGATTCAATACATTAGACGAATAAATACTGCTAAGACATGACTAAATTAAAAAAACCCCTAAACTATATTACGATATAAGCAGAACTTTAATTTTAAAAATACAAAAAAATCACAGTTTTAGCGAAGTCCAAATTATCACAACTAAATTAAAGAAAGATACAAGCTACCAATCTGGGATCGGCGAAGGCTATTGACACAGTCACGTTAGTAACTTGTTAAATTTTGTTACAAAAAGTTTTTATTCTTTTAATTTCCTACGTTTCTTCCTATCTATCACAGTTCTTTTAACGTTTCCCATTTTGTAAAACGTTAAAATATTGACGTCCGACCAAATACAAGAGAGTGTCCCGCAAGGCACACTTCTAGCACACCTTTTATTTCTAAAGTTTACTTTTGGAATCATTTTAGTAATTGAGAACTTGTAATTTAAAACAATAGCCGTAATGAAAAAACAAATTAATACCACAATTCCATCGATTATACAAGTAACGAAGACATGTATAATATACTTTCACACATACATAGATTATACTTGTTTTCACATCGACGCTAAATATCTAATGTTCATCTATACGTGATTTGATTGAATTTAATAAGTTACAATGTAGTTATAACTAACACAATCATGTAACAATAAAGTAATTGGTATTTGGATATCTTGTATTTAGAGCAAAGGCTACAAAAATATTATTTAAGGAAAATATAATTATAACAATTTCATAAACAACAAAACAAAAATAGCAGAGAGCATAAAATTATGGACGGAACTGGGAGAAAAAAGAGTGGAAACAGTACTTACTGTTAAAATAATTCATTGTATAAAAGAAAAAAAAGGTGTACCTACTTATTGGAAGATTTAATAAGAATCTTCTAACTAATCAATAAAAATTGGCCTACAAATACAAACTAAAATGTGCATGAATCTAAAATAGCAAGAATTCCAAACATCAATTTCTATTCAGAAAACGGTTATACAATAATCCTAGTATAATATTTCTACCATAGAAAAATATACAATAGAGTTTCACAACTACTTGGTACAACTAACACTGACAATACATGTAGACACTTGTTTATAATTTAATTAATATAAAAGTTAGAGTATAAAGTACGTGTGCTCATTGTATTTCCATCTACAAAGAGAGCTATTTTCAAAAATATGTTATTTAGTTGTAAGATAATTAAAAGAGTATAAAACCCTACATTTCTACGATTTACTCAGTGTCAATAGGCAATTGGCATCGAGTGTAAAATATAGTTTTTATTGACAACAAATCTTTTTGTTTTCGACATACAATCGACTGCATAATGACATAATGTATGATTGTATAAAAAATTTAAAATTTTGAGACGAGAAAAAATTTCAAAATACAGTTTTCTACTACAATACGAGTACATGTTCTTAGAAAAAAGAAGGTTCATGGTGTAGTCAAGATGGAGTATTCACACAGCTTAATGTATTTGTTCAATTACTTGAATGAAATCAAGAGCGCCATAATTATCACTTTATTAAATATAAAGTTAACAAAATACAACTCCAGTTTGATGACTTCATGTTGCATTATTATAGTCCTTGTAAGTTCATAGTACTTATTACTTTGCGTGGTGGCGGAGCGTAATTTACTTACTTTCAACAATCTCAAAAAATATACATTTCAAAAACAATAAAAATAAAATCAATATTTCATTCAAACAAAATACGAATAATAATAATTAGATAATCAAGTTACATTGATTGGACTAGCAACTTACAAGTCTTTGCTAAGTCTTCGTGGAAAAACAATGAAGACTTAAGCACATCTATAACTTAAGCTGATTCCAGAGCAATGGTAATCTTATACCTCCTTCATTCTTACGTCTAGACAATAGTATAATGGTAGTGAGTGACAGTGATAACAATGTTTTTATCGCTTGAGACTAAATTCATTTTCAAATAGTCTTATCATCTTCCAAATTGACAAATCTACTTTTTATTTTGTCGTTTAATTGAAATTAAACTTCGTCTTCTATACTTTCATGGTCAGAAACATTTGCTACTTTGTTTTCTTTTTTAAGACCATTAGTTAGAACTCCATTCACGTTATCATTGCATCCTGCGTTAGTTTTGTCTTTTATTGTTTGATCATCTTCATTATGATTATCTCCTGTTGAGTTGTGTTTGTCTTTTTTACCTTGTTTGTTCTTTTTAGCCCCTTTTTCTTTGGCAGCTTTGAGGATTTGAACAAGCCTCACTTTTTGTCCTTCAGGGCTGTTTATGTAGTTTTCCAGCATCTGAAAAATAGATAAACCTGTTATAGATAACCTATAACTAATTTAATGATCCCTTTCAGAGATAGAAAAAAAACTGTTAGTTTTTACATAATTTGCTACAATTGCTTGCACTCAATCTGTTGAAGAAAAATTACACGAAATATATACTATATACTATCGTAGGTATCCTATACATCTTGTAATAATTTTGATGGAAGACATAATAAATATAGCAAGACATCTTCTTGCCACCTGATGCCGCTTCAAAAATTAACTACCAAAAAACATGGGCTTTTAACCCGACCAGGTAATGTTGCGTTAGCAAAGTTTCGGTAATAAAACGTTAAGAGTCACCTGCGGCTGAACAAACTTGGTCGAGCAATGTCTTCAAATATTCAAGGAGCAAATTGGTTAGATATTGTAGGTACACAATTTGCTGAGTCTACGTAAGTAAAAGTAACACAGATTAACAAACAAACAAATTTTCATTAATTTTATTGTATGATTAGTAATTTAGCACATGTTTGTAGTATGTAGTAGCACACATCGATTTAGCAAATGGTCTAAAGTCTATAGCCGGCAATGATATAACGATAGCTGTACATACATATCTACAATCACGTTTTATTTCCGTAGGGGTAGCTAAAGACTTACCACTAGCTACGATACTGGCACAGATCTTTCGGTTCTCCTACTTATATTAGCGTTTTGTAATAATGTAAAGTTGTTCAACAACAACTTACGTATAGTTGATTCGTCTTTCATGATTCATTTTGGTAGTTCATACAAGTTTAATTGTCAACCTATATGAACAAATTAAACTTTTTTGTGTAGTTACCCAATAACATGCTAGGGAAAATTCGATTTTATCAAATTGCTGGAAAGTAGTTTACACATATGTAGAATTGAACAGTTCAAATAAACCAAGATGATCAATCAGTGCGATTCTGACTCGTGCATTACATAGGTTCCGTAGTCTGTGCTAGTATGTCTAATATGATACAAAAACATATTTTATTACAAAATAGAACTGGCTCGTATATTTATATTTACCAATAAATTAGTTAGGACTTTTAATCGCCTTCAACTTAAACTTTCTTCTTTCAATCTCGTTAAAACATTCTTATGTTTTATGTATAATCCTTAAAGCAAATCTTACTACTTCTGGCTTCTCTTATTTGTTGTTCCCTTCATGCTGTGCTTCGCGTACACAACCCTGACTGTGTCATGCCAACAGCCATAGTCGACATGAGAGTGCGCTTATGGAACTCAAAGATTAGCTAGTTGTACTCACCTTCATGCTGAGCTCCGAATATATGACCTTGGCGGTGTCCGGCCGCGATGCCAGCACGGCCAGAGTGGGCAGGAGCGAAGGGCTGTGGAAATCGGAGACTAGCCAGTTGGCCGGCAGCGTGCACAGGGTCTTGATCACGCCCCACTTCTCGCAGATGGTATCCTAAACCAAATCCAGTAGTTTAGGTTGTTAGAATACACATGACACTAAGTGGTAGATTTTCTTTAGAAGCACGCACCGTAAACAAAATCGTATTTTCCAGCGCGGAAACATGACAAAGTAAGATTTTAGATACGTTCATTTGGTTTTCGCGAGTGAAAATACGTTTATCACGGCTCGCGTGCTAGATGAGTAGGTAAAATAACTAAACGAATCGAGCAGTAACGATTACTGTGTTTTGGTGTACTGCAATAGTGATACATACCATCTCAGAATCCTTATCTTCTTATCAATGAGACGCCCTAAACTTTGTTGTTGTTTAAATTACCGCTCACCGGTATTGTCTCTTACCATCATGATAGCGTTTTGTTCGAGCCATATTCGGCCTCAAATATAGCTAGTATAAAGAAATTTGGGTTTAGTTGTTTCATTATTATCATCGTTGAAATTTCATTTAGCTCACTGCCATAATCCTCCTTTTACATTCACCAACCTTACTGTTCTTTGTTTATGTACTTCCACAGTAGCTTAAATAAGGTTAAACGTATCAATAAGCACCATTTGTGCAATGACCGATACATATTATATTTATAGTGCAGGGAACTTCATTGTAATTAAATTAGGAAGGTCAGGTGGTAGTGCTTACCACCTGATCCACTTAACTTAATTACTTTTACCTAAAACATCGTCTGTCTAGCAAAACTCCCCTACAACACAATCTACTTAAGCCATCCCTTCCAAATGTGTCCCTACACCTTAAAAAGTCGTCAAATCAATTATTAAAACAGTCACCGTATTCATGTTAATGGTTAGCGTCCATGAGTAAACAGATATTATGAACAACAAGGGTCCGAGGACAGCGCCTTGCGGAAGTTAAATGGACAATGTACTGGGATGCACACCTGTGACCGTGGGAAACTTGTCTTGGAGAATATTCAAATAGGTGCAAAGAAGCACTTATGCAAGTTGACATGTTTTACGAGGGGTATTTTGACCGTGTCTCAGCTATCTTTCTAGCATATTCATGTGTCATTTGTAGATGGAGTGTACATTTTTGTTTTATGTTATTTATTTTTTGAGCTTTTAGATAAAAACGTTGAGGATTGACGTTTATTGGAACAATTGAGGCCCCAAAAGTTCCAATAAAAGTTTCCATAACAAGATCTGGTTAAAAATGTACCGAAATTCAAAGTCAGTTTACATAGTAAAAGAGTAATAATACAAATAATATAACTGGTAAACTTATATACTTTTTTTATGAATACATTCTTACAGTCCATAAGGAACACCCAGCCACAGAACAAACATTTAAGCTCATCACATAAATGTACATCCTGATTAGGAATCGAACCCGATATATACCGAATACATACACTACCGAATGAGTCATCTGAGGGCTTAGACGAAGTAACATTCGATATATTCGAACACATTAGTAAAAAAGTCCAAAAATGTTCGGGATTGACAAAAGCTGCCAATATGACATGTCGATATGTCATGTTGGTAGCTTATTCCAATCGCGTACATTTTTAACGTTTCTATTATCGTTATCGCTAATCGAATGATACGTCTCGACCCTCAGGGCAATCACACAAATCGGCAAATTCAACATTAGTCAATCAAAAAGTATTTTAACTAAAATATTGGCAATCGTGTAATTTGAAAACTATTTGTCGATAAATAAAAACCGTACTTGCACCGCCTTGTAAAACAGCCACAGAATAACAAATTGAAAGATACGTTATACAGACTTAATTAGCGAGTTCTTGTTAGAAATGTATATTGGATATATGACACATGTTAAATGCAGGTGCGACCCGCATGGGAAGAAACGGTCGACACGAAAGCAATAAACTATTGGCTAGTTTTTTTATGGTCAACTAATTTATATATAAATACTAACGGCTGCACAAAAGTAATATGTTCAATACGTTTACTTGAGAGTAAATCTCCTTAGATCTACCACCTCGTCGGTAGGTGGTCGTCTATGTAGATACCACCAGTACCAGATTTTCTGCCGCCAAATAAGCCAACACACTACTGAGTGTATAACATTACTGTTTCAGTTTTAAGGGTACAGGGCAGCCACCGAAATTAGAGGGCTGTTAAGACTAATGTGCATTTTTATATTCCTAAGTTCCGATGCATGTAATAGTTGCCTATAACTACCTAAGAGTAACATGTATTTCTCAGTTAAGGTGGTTCGATTTCCATACAAATAATTTTTTGCCATTTATGGACAAATGTAGCATAATTTTACAGTGAAATCACAGCTACTAGCATTTATTTTGGCCTTTATTTGCGGTAAATCACAATTGCTTGAATAAAACAGTAGATTATTATTAGCACAAAATCAAATTTATCAATGATTTATGAATGTATGATTTTTGAATAAAACAGTTGATTATGCTATTCAAGCAATTGTAATTTACCGCCAATAAACACCAAAATAAATGCTCCATTTGTCTATAAATGGCAAAAAATTATTTGTATGGAAATCGAACCACCTTAAGTGAATTTGTAATTCTTATGAGAAATAAATATCTTAAACCATAAAACATGTACATAAGTGATCTATCACTTAAGAGCCAGTTCTATCCCAGGCTAGGCGTGTCTGTCGTCTTCAACCGCACCTTTACTTAACATCAGATGAGCTGTTTAATACATAGCCAGTCAACCATAAAAAACATTTGAAAAAAAAAACAAAAAAATTGAAAACTGGCCTTGCCAACAAACCCCCCAAGGAGGTTACTCACGTGGAGCTGTGGGTTGTTAACAACGACGAAGCCGACTAGCACGATGAGGTCCAACACCATCTGCTCCGACAGATTCAGGTCCAGCCGCTGGTTGCTTAGATCTACACAGAAACATGGTGGTAAACTCTCTAATAAGGACTCGACTGGCTAGTTACATTAATCAAGTAGAAACTCTTTCGCCAAGCACCTGATTTGTCATGCTTGTTTTGTTTGACCGACAAGGGCTACCGACTACTTTTTACTACCGGACGGCCAGACAAACGCGACCGAGGCGACACCCGTACATGGTAGATGTTCCCCATGTGCGCACTAAGCGCTTTAAGTCCACATTGTTTATTCGCACAGCGAGGATGTGGAACTCTTTGCCGGAGTCTGTGTTTCCCGAAAAGTACAATATGAGTGTCTTCAAATCAAGAGTAAACAGGTTCCTTCTAGGTAAGCGTGTTCCATCTTAGACCGCATCGATGCGTCACATCAGGCAGGATGTGGTCATGCGCGAACCTATTCAATATATAAAAAAAAAAGGTTTCACCGGAAGACCAGCGCTGGTCTTAGTATGACCAGTATTATGCTAAGGTGAGCCCCTATTTTGTAACTGTTTGTTGTGTTCTGTGTTACAAAATAAAAAAATATTTTCTTTCTTTCTTTCTGATGTGTTCCGAGAGTGTCACTTGCAGTTTCCATTCCTGGAACCATTTTCGAACGTCATTTAACATCAGGTGAGCTGTGGTTAAACATCTAGCTTGTCACAAAAAAAAGAATGCATTCCATTCACAAAGATATTTTCTTTACCGCGGTCGGTTCATACGCCTAAGGGCGTGGGTTCATGAGCTTGAGCTGCCGGTGAAAGAAAACATCGCAAGGAAACCATAGCATGTGGTACGGTACTTTTTAGTACTCTGCTGGCAAGCTACCACCCGCAAGTTGCCGCCAAACACCTAACCAATTCCATTCCAGGCTAAGTATGTTTACCATCATCGATCACAACGCCACTTACCATCAGGTGAGCTGTAGTCAAACACCTAGTTTGTCAACCATACAAAAAAACTCTGTGCTTCAATTCGTTTTGTGCTATAACCGTAGAAAACACCGGAGTACCCACGTTAGCGGAAAGTTTGATAATAGGTGTTGTATAAAATATGCTCAATTGCTCACATATAGAATCCGAGTTAGGAGCTTCCTTGTCGTTGGGCGCGTGCTGGGAGAGCAGTCTAGCGACCGCCGCTCGGAACTCCAGTGGCCAGCCGCCTTCCCCGAACGCTTCCTGTTGACAAACCAATACATTAATATCATACATCGTAGAAGCTGGAATGGCAGTGGGTCACATTCCACGTGAAACCGCTAACCGGTAATACAGACGAGTTCTAAGGTGGAGATCGCGTGTACGCAAACGTCTTGTTCCGCACGTGGTCGCTCTCGCGTTGCACTCTGCTTTGACTCCTTGAAGTAGGCCACCGAATGTGGCTGAAAGAATAGTCGGAGTATCAGACGTAATTAAACGTGCATAATCCCGCATATCCCTGATGCCGATGCGATTAGAATACGGCAACTCTAGCCCCTGCCTGTAGTAGAAGCCTAATTAAAGGAGACCGATTGATAGCGGGATAACCATCACAGTTTACGGTGTAGCTAAGTACCAGACTGATAACGGGCAGCAGTGTTACTATTGCGAGAAGCTACGTCCCTGCGGTCGCCATCCCGCGAGCCCAGCGTGGCAACTACGGGCTCAAACCTCCCATTAAAAAGTCTCCAAATGAACGGCGTTGAGTTACTGACTGCTCGCTATTCCTGACCAAAGCGGGGGTCATGGTAACGGCAGGGCGAGGGGTGCGAAGAATCCCCTGGTCACCGCAGCAGGCCGTCAAACTCCCAACTGACACTAGCTACGGTTAATGGACGACGATATACGTAGGACAGCTGGCCGTGGATGGAAGCGAAAAGCCGAAGATTGATTGATAACTCTTTATTGTACACACTAAAATACAGAAAACAGAAGAAATAAACTTAAATATAGGTGTAACAACTGGCGACCTTATCGCTAAAAGCGGTCTCGCTCGAAAGCGATTGGGCTGCGTGGCGTGCTTTATAGGAGAGACCTTTATCCAGCAATGGTCTTTGATAGGCTGATGATAAATCCCACATAAGTTGAACAAAAACCATTCACTTTCTGTGACTCTAGTAAGAAACCCAAAATCTAATTTATCTTTAGTCACTTTCATGTAAAGACCTTACTGCCCTCGTCAGTTCCCCAATCTCACGTCCATTGTACACGAAACCTCAGCTACCATCAATAAGATTCCCGTAAAAGCTACAAAGCTCAAGTTAGCCAGGGCAGTTAATAGGGGATGACCGGACACGAGTTCCGGGTGAATCCGTGCGTCGCGTTAGTATGTAGGAGCACGGAATGCCGATGAGATTGCGTTACTGACCAGAGGGGCTACTACGAAGGACCAATTTTTTTTTAGTAATATTTTTTGCCGTCAGTACTTTATAGCGCTCATTTTTCGTCAAAACGTCCGTCGTGGGGTAAATAAAATAAATATTCTAGGACATTTCACACAGCGCTATCTAGCCCCAAACCTAGCAAAGCTTGTACTGTGGGAACCAGATTACTGATAGAATCCCACTAATATTATAAATGTGAAAGTTCGGATGGATGGATGTTTGTTACTCTTTCACGCAAAAACTACTGAACGGATTTGGATGAAATTTGGTATGAAAGTAGCCGAGACACTGGATTAACATGAGGTTACTTTTATCCCGAAAATATGTAGCTGGCAACACCGCGGGGCACAGCTAGTATTCATATTTTTTTTTGTAACAGCACACCTAGAACATTCATTTATGTTCACCACACACATGTTTGTCCCGAGTTGGAATCGAACCTACGCCCTACCAGACCCTACCAAACGAATTAGTTCATTTGGTGTATCAAAACTCCATCTAACGGTGTGTAGCGATGATAGCTCAGTGGTTAGCGCGGTCGGTTCGCATGCCGAAGGCCGTGGGTTCAAACCCCAACAATGAGCTTGAGCTGCCGATGAAGGAAAACATCGTGAGGAACCCATAACATGGTGGTAGGGTACTTTCTAGTACTCGGCTGGCTAGCTACCACCCTCAAGTTGAAAATCTGTCACCAAGCATCTAACGGTGTGTTCCGGCAGCCTCACTTGAGAGCCAGTTCCATTACAGGCTTGACGTGCTTCACCATCTTCGACCACACCTTCACTTAACATCAGGTGAACTGTCGTCAAACAATTAGACTGTCAACCATAAAAAAAAAAGTGTTCCGGTAGCCTCACTTGACAACCAGTTCCATTCCAGTCTATGTGTGCTGAACCATCTTCAACCATACCGTCCCTTAACATCAAGGGTAAAACAGCTAGCCTGTGTATCTCGAAAAAAGTTTACGAGTAGCACCCGCGTCGGTGAAATCTCGGGTCAAGTGAGTTAGATGCTGTGGACACGCAATGTGGGGGTCAAATGTGATTTATTAACGGAAGTACCGCTCTCGATCAGACGTCCGAGCTTTTGTACTAGAAGCTATATATACTATTACGTTGACTCTCGTATTTTTAAGATAGTAGTTTTTGTTTATGGTTTACAAGTGTGTACATACATTACTGTGTTCTGGTTTGAAGAGTACCGCAGCTAGCGAAATTACTGGGCTGTTGAGACTAACCATCGAAAGTCTCAAAGTAATGAGCGCCAAAGCAGCGATGCCCTGGATTTTGTTTTGTAACTCAAAGTACTGTGTATCGCTGGGATGGTCATGGACAGGTGTTACCTCAGGAGAGCGTCTCGTTCGTCTCATTATTTTTTACATAAAAAAAAAGTTAGGTGTTTTTTATTACACACAGCGCCATTTGACCCAAAACTAAGCATAGATACTATGGACATTAGTATACTTAAATCGTTTTTTTTAAATACATACAGTACACCCAGACACAGAACATTTTGTTTATACCACACAATGTTTGTCCTGGGTGGGAATCGAACCCACGCCCTTACAGCTATTGAAGCAGAAATTCTACCAATGAACCAACAGGGCTGTCGACAACAACTCACCTGATGTTAAGTGACCGTATGGTCTGATCTGATCTATCCATATCTATTCTGTTATACAGAGGAAAGATTTGATTGTTTGTTTGTATTGAATAGGCTCCGAAACTACTGTACCGATTTTAAAAGTTGTTTCACCGTTGGGAAGCTACACTATCCCCGGGTGACATAGGCTACTTTTTATCCCTGTATTTCCACGGGAGCGGAAACTACGCGAGTGAAATCGCGAGGCGTCTGCTAGTACTATTATTATAAAGAGGAACGATTTTATTGTTTGTTTGTTTGTAATGAATAGGCTCCGAAACTACAGGACCGATTTCAAAAATTCTTTCACCGTTGGGAAGCTACGCTATCCCCGGGTGACATAGGCTACTTTTTATCCCTGTATTTCCACGGGAGCGGAAACTACGCGAGTGAAATCGCGAGGCGTCTGCTAGTACTATTATTATAAAGAGGAACGATTTTATTGTTTGTTTGTTTGTAATGAATAGGCTCCGAAACTACTGGACCGATTTCAAAAATTCTTTCACCGTTGGGAAGCTACACTATCTCCGTTTGACATAGGCTACTTTTATCCCTGTATTCCCACGGGAACTACGTGGGTGAAACCGCGAGGCGTCCGCTAATCTTTAATAAAATTTAACAAGGACATAAAGAAGGATAGGTTTTTTTTATTTAACTTTATAAATTTATATAGCATCACGTGAGCTGTTACAAACACCAATTTAAAAAACCCCGTGGTACGTTGTAGTCTGTTTTCACATTTCCAAATTGGTATCTTGTTTAAAAGATATACTTGTCTTAGCAAATAGCAATGAAACAAGTGGCGAAACACGCTCGCACAAAACAATCGGTAATGACGAGCCACCCCGCACTGAGCGCATCTGCGGCCGCGGCTAATAAACTACTAATCGTGTTTATTATCTATTACGGAGCGCCATCAAACGTGAGCTGCCGTCGACATATACGCGCGAGACAGTTACACAGCTTCGGAAACTAGACTCGAAACTCGGTCAGACTAACACAGCGAATTATGGGCAAGAACGCGGGTAATCCATGCAACTGCATTAAATTATTTTCCACTAGCAACTCGCCCTGGTCGCACGGGAATACAAAACTCGATTAACAATATAAATATAGCCTATGTCACTCAGGGACAATGTAGCATTCTAATGATGAAAGAATTCTTGAGATCGGCCCATTAGTTTCGGAGTCAATATTTATACTAACAAAAAAATCAAATCTTTATAATTAGTGTAGATTAGTAGCGCAAAACAAGCATAATTATTATGAAAATTAAAAAGAATATATAAAATTATCATGACTATATTTTTTTGTTTTGTATATGTTACTCAGTGTGCTGTAAGAATTCTAGCGATACTCCATACATCCAAATCTGTTCAGGTATTTAAAAGTTATGGTGGAATAATGAACATATATATACTTACACACATTCATGAACGTGAACCTTGAAAACGCTACACTTTTTTTTGGGTAGTCGTGTAAATATAGTGACGTTTTACTTATAAAATGCTAAATTACATGCGTGAGTGTTAGAAAGTAGTAAACATACATTTTTGTGTTGATTAAACAAAGAAAGAAAACATTATGGGTGTACTGTATGTATTACAAGTATGTATTTACATAAAAAAATATAAGTATTCTATCAGTTATCTGACTTCCATAGTACAAGCTTTGCTTAGTTTGGGGTCAGAAGGCGCCGTGTGTAATGTCCTACGATATTTATTTATTTTGACACACGACAAAAATCAATGTTAAAAAAAGACGACAAAAACAATAATAAAAAGTTGTCGCTGTAGTGTCCAGTGTGACAAAAAAAGTGATTCTATAACTCTGTTCTATATAAGTCTGTATTAAAGTTGCACTTGTACACTACTTCACTCGACTTTGACTTTCACTGTCACGTAGCGTCTATTGAGAATTTTATAAGCAACAACTTTATAACTATTTTTGTGTCGAATTTTTTTTTAAACTGTTTTAAACACGTTATCTAAATTTCAATCCGTCTAAAAAATTACGTCAATAAAGATTTTTAAAATATGCGGTTAGTTTTATTGAAACCTTTACAACTGTCTTCCTATATACTGTGCATTGAACAGCCCTACTGTCCCTCGGGTATGAGAGAACGGGAGTATGCAGACGCCAAAGTTTCTATTCAACGGGGAATACACATCAGATACGTCGGGGATATTACTAGTATTTACAGAATAAAAAAGAATAGAGACTGACAATAGATATTATTCTTTACAAAGGTTTCCTTGACCATAAATTTATTTTATTTATATTTAATCTAATCTAATTTGACAGCCCTGTTGGCTCATTGGTAGTATACCTAGTCTTGCCATAAATATTGTAACAAAGAAAATTTATTTTTTTCTTTTGCAAATAACATTTATTACTTTTACAGTGTGTTAGTTTAATACATAAATATAAAACAATTTAAAATATAAAAAGCTTATTCGAAGTGGTCTCCATTGGCTACAATACAGTCCTTTAAACGTTGAAGCCAGTTATCAATAGAAGTACGCACTCTTTCTATGGGCAAATTCTTCACTGCCAATCGTATGGATTGTTTTAGGGACTCCAAATTATCATGGCGTTTAGAGCAAGCCGTACTCTCTAAAACTGACCATAAATCATAATCCAGCGGATTAAGATCGGGACTAGACGACGGCCAGTCTTTAGCTCTGATGAAGTCCGAAACGTTCGCTTCCAAACAAGACTGCGTGGACCGAGCATTATGACCGGCGCCGAGTCTTGCTGGAAGGACCATACTTGGTTATTGAACATGGTGTTGTTAACTACTTAACTACCTTCTCAAGAATGGTATCTTGATACACTTGTGCCGATGTTTTGATACCTTCTGAGACCTTTTTCACAAAAATATGGCTCAGTCACTCCTTCATAGCCAACACCCCACCAAACCATCACTGAAGTCGGATAATGCCCACGTTGCACTCTGTCGACTAATTGGGAAGCTTCCTTAGAGCTTTGAGCATAAATACGGTCATTTTGTTTGTTAAAATGTTGCTCAATTGTAAAAATTTTCTCATCCGTAAACAAAAATTTTCTGTGACCTCCTTTTGCGTACCGCTTCAGTAGTTGTTTCGATTTTACCACCCTATTCTTTTTTAAATTATCAGTTAAGAAGTGACCAGTGCGTTTCTTATAGGCTGCAAGTCCTAAGTCATCTTTTAAAATACGCGACATGGTTCTAGGTGCCATCTTCATCTCCCAAAATAAAATCTTTTGCTTTCGGACAGGATTTCTTCGAATTCTACCCCTTACTGCTTTGACCACCTTTTTCGTACGAACACTACGTGGACGGCCAGATCTTTTTCTGTTACAAACAGAGGAGGTCTCATTGTACCTATTAATAGCCCGGTACACAAACATTTGACTAATACCAAGCGTATGGAGAGTTTTAAAAATTGCATTTGGCTCCATACCTACTTTGCGTAGTGCAATCACAGCGATTCGGTTCTCTTTGTCACCCCACTCCATTTTAATATCGCAAAATATTGTACAATTTATTGGCGCCAAAATGAAAAAACACAATGAACAATCATATAAAAATTACAGATTCCAAATTCAAATGTAATATTTTGTTTATTTTTAGTTTTAACAGTATTTATGGCCAGACTAAGTATATCTACTTTAAGAGCCGTAGAGTGAGGGTTCGAGTTACTTAAGACCAACACTTTGTGATATTAACAAATGTTTGTTCTGTGTCTGGGTGTTCTGTATGTATCATAAGTATGTAGTAACAAAAATTTTGAAGTATTCTGTCTGGTTCCCATAATAAAAGCTTTGCTTAGTTTGGGAGCTAGATGGCGCTTGGTGTAATGTCCTACGATATTATTTATTTTGTTATTAAACTTTGATATGTAAATAACATTTTGTAGCGATGATTGTTGTGGTTAGCGCGGTAGGTTCTAATGCCGAAGGGTGTGGGTTCAAACTCCAACAATGAGCTTGAGCTGCCGGTGAAGGAAAACATCGTGAGGAAACCATAGCATGGTGCTAGGGTACTTTAGTACTCGGCGGGCTAGTTACCACACTCAAATTAAAAATCTGCCGCCAAGCACCTAACGGTGTGTTCGGGCAGCCTCACTTGAGAGCCAGTTCTAGGTGCGCTTTACCATCTTTGACCACACCTACACTTAACATCAGGTGAGCTGCGGTCAAACATCTAACCTGTCAACCATTAAAAAAAAGAAACACTACTATTATAAATGTGAAAGTTTGGATGGATGGATGTTTGTTACTCTTTCACGCAAAAACTATTGAACTATTAAGCTGAGACCCTGGATTAACACAGCCTACTTTTTATCCCGGCAACATGTAGCGGGTAACACTGCGGGGCTCAGCTAGTACATGAATTATTGAGAGCCAGTTCCATTCCAGGCTAGGTGTGCTTTACCATCTTCGACCACACCGTCACTTATCATCAGGTGAGCTGTGGTCAAACACATAGCCTGTCAAACATTTAAGAAAAAAATGGATAAATACATTTGCAGGTAAATCACTTATGCTGCATGGCAAAATGGTAAACATGCAAATTTTACTAAGAATACCTTGTCCTGGTTGTGTCTCTGCATTATTCTGTGCTAGTACACAGGGGTATAACATGATACGGCAGCGAATGTGGGCTTGTGATTTTTTTTTTCAATATTTGTTTTAGTTTTTCTTGCAAGCGGGTTGGCGCGTGGCTTTATTATGACCGTTAACGGTTAAGACAACATTTCTCCTTGTTTCGAAAACTTAAAAACTTTTGATTATTTGTGAAGTTGTCTAAGGTTTACGGATGTGTTACGCGATGTTACCCGCTACATGTTTTCGGGATAAAAAAGTAGCCTATGTGGTAATCCAGGGTCTCAGCTACCTCCATATCAAATTTCATCCAAATCCGTTCCGTAGTTTTTGCGTGAAAGAATAACAAACATCCATCCATCCATCCATCCATCCAAACTTTCAAATTTATAATATTAGTGGGATAAGTGACAATAATTTTTTTTACATTGACATGTTTGCATATTGACATATCTTATTCAGACGTTTTGTTTTTTGTTCATTGACATGTACCAATAATTGTTTCAAAACTCTTATAATGACACTACGGAAATGACATGTAACATTGGTGTTATCAATAAAATATTTGTACATATTTGTATCTGTGAGAGTTGATGTCGGTCGACAGTGTTTAGGTTTTGTGTTTCAAGTCGTAAGCAGTAAAGAAAATTATACATATTTGTCAAAATAACAAAACTTTTCTGCGAAAAGATATTCTATCGTAGCTCTTTTGTATTTATGAACTGTTTTTGCAGTCTTTGAACACACAGTACGGTAAAACTACTACAGTGGACAAAGGTTAAAGTAATTGCACAGAAGACGTGCGACCGACTCCACGTCGAGCTGCGTACTGAAGCAAAAACGTATAACTCTCGTATTTAGAATTACTGAAAATGAAATCATTTTTATATTGGGTGTGCGACGTCCGGGCCTTACTGTCTATGGTTATTATAATGAAAATAACCAAGACTTGACCAAGTAGTGAATCCAGTAACTGGCATCTGTAAACAGTTGGTGGGCCGGTAGCGAGCGACCAGAATCGCAAATACCGGCTCCACCGCTGGTAATATATTTACAGAGTTATGCAAACAGAACTAGTGATGCGAACAGTCAATGGTTTTGACATTTTCGAGGACTGCAGACAAAATTGCGTCTTTGAGGGTGACATTTGAAATATGCGAGAATGTTTGGTGAGCTGTTGTTGATTTATTTAGTTTTGGAATCAATACTTCAACTTAATTAATACATCTCACTAATATGATAAATGTGAAAGTTTCAATAAAATAAATAAATATCGTAGAACTATACACACAGCGCCATCTGGCCCCAAACTAAGCAGAGCTTGTGTGATGGAAGTCAGATAGAATGAGCACCAAAGCAGCGATGCCCTGGACTTTGTTTTGTTACTCAAAGTTCTGTGTATCGCTGTAATGGTCATGGACAGGCGTTATCTCTTACCATCAGGAGAGCGTCTCGTTCGTCTCATTATTTGTCACATAAAAAAAAAAAAAAAAAAATACTTTTTTTTGTAAATACATACAGAACACCCAGACACAGAACAAACATTGTTTGTCCTGAGCGGGAATCGAACCCATGCCCTTCAGTTCTTGAAGCAGACATCCTACCAATGAACCAACAGGGCTGTCGATGGATGAATGGATGGATGGATGTTTGTTACTCTTTCACGCAAAAACTACTGTACAGATTTGGATGAAATTTGATATGGAGGTAGCTGAGACCCTGGATTGAAACATAAGCTACTTTTTATCCCGAAAACATGTAGGCGCGCAGCTAGTGTTTCATATATTTCTGTAAAAGAATTATTAATAGTTTATGATAGTGTTGTCTTTGTCGGTATTTTTCATTTTCCCAAAAATTTCGAATAAAGGAATAATGTTTACTGGGAAATGCAGTCGGTATTGTTATTTTGATTGGTGATAGTTTTTATTATAAGACTCTCCATAAAAGGATTGTAATATGTTCAGGGTATATGTATGTATGTTTGTATGTACCTATATGAGTTTTATTATACCGCTATAATCTTTTAACGGCTTAACGGATTTGGATGTATGTGCCAACGTTTAGTATCCTTTTATTATTGACGCAGTAGTGTTTTCGGTTACTTAAAAAAAAATTGGTCGTTTTGATTTTTTTTTCAATGATTTGGTTAATAACCTTCTTAAGTTTAGTCGACACCTACAAAAAATATTAAACATTAGTGTGCTTTTTTTTATTTTACTAAAAATCGACAACAACAAAACTTAAAATCCAATTTTTTAGGAATTCATCGATTTAAAATGTTAGTTTTTTCTTATAAAAGCCCTACTTGCGTTACTATATCGATTCGAAATCTATCAGCACATCTCTAATTCCAGATTGGCTCCATCTAGTAGCAATTCCAAATTGATTGACTTCCCGGCTCCTTCGCCGACTGGGATTCGATTTACTCGCAAATCACTGTATTTTCAATCGATATTCGATGAGAGTGAACTTCTGTCCTGTAGCGTTAAACGTTCAATTTTAAATTGATTTTTCAACTCTGTAGTGTCAATTCTGTGTAGCCAATATCGACTTGTATAAGTTACGTTTTTTAAACAAAAAATTACAATTATCAGCTTTGGGTGTACTTAGCCGAAAGGGGTAATTAATTCCGTCATTACAATGTTCTATACAAAAGTTATTTGAATCTTGATCAAATGAGCAGCAAATTTTTTTCGTGATTTCAAAATTGTTAAAGTTGTTCATTAATAACAATTTGATTTAACATACCAGAATTAATAAACAATAACAGGAACAGCTTCACAATGGTACAACAACTGACAGATTTATCATTTCAAGCTATATCTTCCAGGCAACCTTAGTACGGATAAGATTTGTGGAAGAAGTTAAGGATGGGGTGTTCTACAGAAACGATTGCACACTAGAAACATTATAATCTAATGTTTTATTCAAGCAACTGTGATTTACCTCAAATAAAGACCAAAATAAAAGCTGTGATTTCACTATAAAATTATGCCCCATTTGTCCATAAATGGCACAAATTTACTTATATGGAAATCGAACCACCTTAATATGTCAGCAGTAAAAATAATTTCAGATCCACCCCCAGCATCCATAAGTGCGATAATTGCAACAGATCCGCGACAGCTCTGTCCAGTGATTAAATAAAGCCGAATACACGCGCCGTTATAATTTGTCTACTGTACACACACGTGCCTACAAAGTATTGTGTCATCTGTGGGCTCATATTTGCGGGGGTGGGGTTGTTTGCGTGGCATTACAAGGGTAGTGGGTAGTGACTACTGAGGAACTATGATAGCAGAGTGGTAGCGTAACAGCGATTAATCGATGATAGCTGGTTAGCACATCAACTAAAAACAACCTGAGTTGTCGGTGAAGAAAAATAGAAAATAATAGTGATTCAACTTTATTACACACCAAACATACCTACATTTTTTTTATTGTTGACAGGCTAGATATTTGACCACAGCTCACCTGATGTTAGGTGAAAGTGTGGTCGAAGACGGTAAAGCACACCTAGCCTGGAATGGAACTGGCTCTCAAGTGAGGCTGCCGGAACACACCGTTAGATGCTTGCAGATTTTCAACTTGAGGGTGTTAGCTAGCCAGCCAAGTACTAGAAAGTACCCTACCACCATGCTATGGTTTCCTCACGATGTTTTCCTTCACCGGCAGCTCAAGCTCATTGTTGGGGTTTGAACGCACGCCCTTCGGCATGCGAACCTACCGCGCTAACCACTGAGCTATCATCATCGCTACAAAATTATTACATACATTACCTATAACCTACAAATATGAAACATAAAAAAAGAGATAAGAATGTAACAAAACAACAATAAATATATGGCGTATAACGGCGTGGCGGTCTTATAGCCTAGAGCGATTACTTCCATACAACCTTTGGATGGAGGTAGGAACTCGTCTGACTAGCTACAGCTTTCAAGTTGAAAATCAGCCGCGCAGTGTTCCGGCAGAGAACCAGTTCCCATTCGAAGCTGGGTGTGTTTACCACCGTTAATTAACATCACGTGAGCTGTGGTCAAACACCTAACTACAATCTAGTTTATGTTCTCCTATCGTATCTTTGGTGTGAACAATATAGTTTTGTTTGTTCTGTGTCTGGGTGTACTGTATCTACCTATTATAAGTATGTATTTCCGAAAAAAAACTATATAAGTACTAGCTGCGCCCCGCGGTGTTACCCTCTACATGTAGCCTATGTATTAATCCAGGGCCTCAGCTACCTCTTTACCAAATTTCATTCAAATCCGTTCAGTAGTTTTTATGTGAAAGCCTAACAAACATCCATCCATCCATATTATTAGTGGGATTATCCATCTAGGTTAGATGGATAATCCCACTGGATGAAGTAAATAACATTAAAAAAAAATTAAAAATTTTGAAAAAATTCACGACGGTTAAAAGACGGTTAAAAACCTACTAAAAAGTAGTTTTGGAGAAAAATGGCAACATGGATTTGCACAAAAAATGTTTAGTACAGCGCCCCCTGGTGAGTTGTCACCATAACAATTATCTAAGAACATTCACCAATCAAACCCGAACCCATAACTGAAAACTGCATCAAAATCGGGCTAGTAGTTTTGGAGAAAAACGGCAACATGTATTTGCACAAACAAACATCCTCTCACCTCAAACGCATATACCGTCTCTGTTCCGTCGTGGGTAAAAAGTGGTCAAACCATTATTTTATACAAAGTATGTGCAGCGTAACCAAAACCCCCCTGGTTTTGGTCTAGGTACAATAAAGAATGTAGAGGCAGAAGCCACTCGAGCCCCAATCCCCTGAGCTACCGTGCATTCTCCGCGCATCCCCATGTTTGCTGGGCAAACACTGCGGCTAACGATGCTCCGGCTAATTAAGGACGCTCAACAAACACGACGGCGGCGCTGCGGGGACGCGACTCGAATCGCATGTGAGGAGATCTTTATATTTACTCCCAACCTCCGACTATTACAGTAACTGAAGTGAATTAAATGAAATTTTAAACATGTTTAGTTTCTATTTTTTTTTTACAATGACCTCTAAAAGCCCTTAAAAGCGTCATCATTTCATTTTTGATGTTATGGTTTAAGATATTTTATTTTCTCAAAAAGAATATAATATTCACTTATATATGAGAAAAATACATGTTTTTCCTTAATTAGGGTAGGTACTTACGAATTGCAAACATACAAGCGAGACGAAACAAACAGTGGCGGGTAGCCAGAACATTTGTTGACACCGTAGTGAACTAGTGAGTTAGGCTGTTAGCAATAATAACAAAACAGGAGATTCTATTACGTATCGCATTGGCTTAGTGAGTGATGGCAATGTTGTTATAACTATCTCCTTATATATTCCCGATGTATTATTAAGTATTAGTTTGTGTATTTTTATATTGTATGTTGCAAAAACTTACAAATAATAGGAAGGAAATTACGAACGCTAAACAGTGGAATTTGTTGCGCGACTAGGGTTTGATACATATACATACAAAGAAAGAAAAATAAATAAATATCGTAGGACATTACACACAGCGCCATCTGACCCCAGACTAAGCAGAGCTTGTGTGATGGAAGTCAGATAACTGTTTTTTTTTTTTAATTTATGTAAATGCATACTTATAATACATACAGTACACCCAGACAAAGAACAAATATTTGTTGATACATAAAATGTTTGTCCTGAGAGGGAATTGAACCCACGCCCTTCAGCTCTTAAGGCAGATATACTACCAATGAGCCAACAGGGCTGTCAATAGATGAAAGTAAAAATATATAAAAACACACAGAAATAAAAAGATTTAAACAAACATACAAACACAACAAATTGGTTTCTTCTATGCAAGCGTTCACCATCGTAGACTGCATGTTTGCTAATCATTAGCAGGACGGTAAAACACAAGCCAATTAATTAATTGAAAAAAAAACGATTTCGAAAAGTATACACTTATAATCAACCATGTACTTAAAAGATAAAAACAAATTCGCTTCCCGCCGTTTATACGCTTAGACCTTTGAAACTACGCAACGTATTTTAATGCGGTTTAAGTATTAGTTTATGTAATCATTACGTCACGCCCTCTACAGTATTATAGTGCGTTAGAGTGGCACTCGGCAGCTGCAGAACTGCCTGGAGAGTACTCACCTGCACGAGCTGGTGGTCGAGCTCGGCCAGCTGGCGCAGCAGGTGCGCGGTGCGCGCGGCTCGCACGAAGTCCTGCGCGCGGGAGAGTGCCGCGCCGGCTGCGAACAGCATGCAGAACTCGGCGCGGGAGCCCATCAGCGTTGTCCCGAGAGCGGTGCGCAGCGACTGCAGCGCCGACGCGCGCTCTGGACCCTGTGGAACAGACGCCAATTTTAAATCTTGTCCAACATTGGCCTGCCATAGCGACTATGAGTTGTTACAGATTTAGCCAGTATTGCTCACTACTTATATACGGAGTAGTCTACAATATATAAAACATCGTTCACCGCCACATGTTGCAGCAGTTTAGACAGGCCCAAACGCAGTTCTAGACGCGATTTCAAGTCGATTAAGATTTGAAGTTGATTTACATTTTTCTCCCAGGGATCGTATCCAAAACAAAGTAATTCGCCAGAAAACTAAAGTCACAGACATAGCACAGCGTATTAGCAAGCTAGTGTGAATGGGCTGGACATATCTGTCGCAGAACCGATAACCGCAGGGGTAGACGTGTTCTAGAGTGAAGACCGCAATTTGGAAAACGTAGCGTAGGACACCCTGAGACTCGATGGAGTGACGATATACGTAGAACAGCTGGAGGTGGATGGAAGGGAAAAACAGAAGATCGGGCTGAGTGGCGTGTCTTGGGAGAGGCCTATGTCCAGCAGTAGACTTCGATAAGCTGATTATGATAAGATTTGAAGAATGACAATTTAAGAAAAGGGCATTGTAGGAGTGAACCAATAAGGAAAATTTTTAGAAATCGCCAATTCAGAAGTCGACCAAAGGGAACTGTTTTTTATCATTATCTGCGATCAGCAGTTAAAGATCAATGACCTCAAGTGATCGCGATGCATGACGCCCCTACGTGCAGGGTTTCCTACGGTTTTCTAAACAAGGTGCTGGATGAAGCTTACCGCGTCGCACTTGTGCGGCTGACACAGATCGGCGCAGAGAGTGACCAGGGTCTGGACTCTCTCGCGAGCCTCCCCCGCGTGCTCCGCGCGCGAAATACACCCAGACAGGCAGAGATAACTGGAACAAATGAAATGTCACGATTTATAATACTTTAGCGATTGTCATGACGAACTATGATAACACTTCGCACTGGATCTGGATCAGCCCCGTTTTTTACTCGACAACGGCGAAGCAAAACGGAAGAATATGTTTTTGACCGGTATGTGTGTATGTTCATCTGTTCCCTCATAACTTCTAAACTGCTTATCACGATTTGACATATGAGATGCCGTTGGAAGCGTCTTGTATAAGGTGTGCCAGGGCTAAGCGCTTTGATATTTACTTAAGAGTAAGGCCATAGACCACAGGTCAACATCATTATCATCATCATTTCAGCCGTAGGACGTCCACTGCTGGACATAGGCCTCCCTCATTGACTTCGATAAATACCAGTTGGAAGCGGCTCGCATCCAGCGCGTTCCTGCGGTCTTTATTAGGTCGTCTGTCCGCCTTGTTGGCGGACTCACTCACTACAATCTTGACGATTTTTTTAATGATGATAATATTTATAATGACTATGTAACTAATTAATCTTCCAATTTTTAATTTTAATTTAATAAATAAAATGTTTTGCAGTTCTGAATAATTAATTATTTTTTTGCCATACCCTAATGGGGGGTCATATGTATTAGGTATAGCAATGTTATATTTTTATAAGTCCTGTACGTATGCTGCAATAAATAATTGAGTATGTATGTTTGGTGTGTAATAAAGTTGTATTCTTTTATATTCAATCGCCGAAGCATCGCAAACGCCCCTGGACTTTTCAGCGTTCAATTTAAACTAGATACATGAACAATATTAGCTTTATTCATTAAACCATTCCGGGCCCAACCCGTTAAGTGGCTCCACGCAAATCCGGGATGGAACACAAACAGTGTGTGTTGACTTTGCCCGGAGTACCACCAAGTATCTACGTACAGTGCACGACAATCTTCATTGCCTCTCGAAACTTACGGACACACTACGACAAAACCCGATCTATTTTTTTTTTAATGGTTGACAGGCTAGGTGTTTGACCACAGCTCACCTGATGTCAAGTGAAGGTGTGACCGAAGATGGTAAAGCACACCTAGTCTGGAATGCAACTGGCTCTCAAGTGAGGCTGCCGGAACACACCGTTAGATGCTTGGCGGCAGATTTTCAACTTGAGGGTGGTAGCTAGCCAGCCGAGTACTAAAGTACCCTACCACCATGCTTTGGTTTCCTCACGATGTTTTCCTTCACCGGCAGCTCAAGCTCATTGTTGGGGTTTGAACCCACGCTCTTCGGCATGCGAACCTAACGCGCTAACCACTGAGCTATCATCGATTTCAATAGATACGCTTGTACCTATCTATTGACTTGAAAATCTGCCGCCAAGCACTTAAAAGTACGGTGTGTTCTGGCTGCCTTACTTGATAGCCAGTTCTATTCCAAGCAAAGTATGCTTTAACATCTTCGACTACAACGTCGCTTAATATCAGGTGAGCTGTGGTCAAACACCTTAACTTGACAACAATTTAAAAAACTGACGTGGTATTGACAAATTTTTGTTTTACTCGTTTGAGGATTTGTATTTCTAAGAATGTTCACACGTTTGTTGTGTATATTAATTAGTTATTAAATTTAAAGTTAAAAGATTACTACCACACCGCGCGCTAATCACATTAAGTTATAATCACCACAAACGAAGTTACATGATGTGATATGTAGGTAACTTAAATTCTAGCAAGTCATAGAGCGGTCATAAATTTCGGCACACGCTGTATACCTGGGACCTTCGGGCCGTTTCTCTATTGCAGTGTAATAGTATCAGAGGAATGATTAGCTTTTTGTAAAATATAAACAGAAACAAATATTTCATGAAATACGGAATTTTGTTAAGAATACACGATCAGAGTTCTATGGTCCAATGGCCACACCGTCGCTTATCTTAAGGTGAGCTACTGTTAAACACCTAACTGTAAAAAAGTGTCAGATCACGTACATTTCATTGTTTATGTAGGAATTTACAAAATTATAACTTTTTTATGGTTGACTAGGGCTATTGGCTAGGTGATTGACCATAGCTCATCTGATGTTAAGTAAAGGTGTGGCCGAAGATGGTAAAGCACACCTAGCCTGGAATGGAACTGGCTCTCAAGTGAGGCTGCCGGAACACACTGTTAGATGCTTGGCGGCAGATTTTTAACTTGAGTGTGGTAGCTAGCCAGCCGAGTACTAGAGAGTACCCTACCACCATGCTATGGTTTCTTCACGATGTTTTTCTTTACCGGCAGCTCAAGCTCATTGTTGGGGTTTGAACCCACGCCCTTCGGCCATGCGAACCTAACGCGCTAACCACTGAGCTATCATCGATTTCAATAGATACGATACGATATTGAAATTAATATTATTGCATTCTGTTTTGTGTGTTATGAAATAAATAAATAAAGTGAACCTTTACTATTACAGAAAATAAAATCATAAGCAAATATAATTCCAAATTTTTTGCTTGCCACATTCAATTATTTCAACCGAGAAAATAAATTGGAAAGAGAAAATAAATCAGCAAATTAAAAAATCGCAGAGGCACGGATCTTCACCGAGTATCCAATTATATCTCGTGTAAATATTTGTAGTACGTACAATCGTGAAAAGAGATGCTCAAACTGTCGATACTTATGAGCCCTTCCTCGTTTGACGATAATTTTTTTGATGGTTTTGATCACAGGTCATTTGATGTTAAGTGATAGTGTGGTTAAGTATGGTAAACACCTTGCGTAGAATGGAACAGCCTCTCAAGTGACGCTGCGGGAACACACCGTTTGGTGCTTAGGGCGACAAGGGCTCACCGGAAGACCAGCGCTGGTCATACCACTTAGTATCACTAGTTTTATGCTGAGGTGAGCCCCTATTTTGTAACTATTTGTTGTTATTTCTGTGTGTTCTGTGTTACAAAATAAAAATCATTTTCTTTCTTAGCGGGAGATTTTCAATTTGAGGGTGGTAGCTAGCAAGCCGAGTACTAGAAAGTACCCTACTATCATGCTATGGTTTCCTCACTATGTTTCCTTCACCGGCAGCTCAAGCTCATTGTTGGGGTTTGAACCCACGCCCTTCCGCATGCAAACCAACCGCGCTAACCACTAAGCTATCATCGCTACAAAGTGTAGTTTTAAGGGGCCCTTGAAATACATATTAACGTTCCCCTCACTGCAGATATTCCCATGCCTACGCAACCAAATTAGATATGATCCCACCAACGTTGCTTTGGATACTCTTTGCAAAAATTAAGTATAGAAGTTCTTGGCAAGCGAGGTCTTAGTTTAGTAGATCATAGAGAAATTATGCTGGCAACCCTAAACTACTTCAATACTAAGTACGGCGTTAAAATTAAGTTATGTAAACAAGATAACTAGGCAAGGTAAGTGGAGCTTTGGTCGTCCAGCCACAAGTTCACTTGGTGGTAGATTTCC
Organism: Biston betularia; assembly: GCA_905404145.2. Taxonomy (NCBI): domain Eukaryota; kingdom Metazoa; phylum Arthropoda; class Insecta; order Lepidoptera; family Geometridae; genus Biston; species Biston betularia. The sequence continues at coordinate 9,022,047 of FR989887.1, read as the reverse complement.
TTAGCAGGAGGTCGTCTAGGTAGGTACCACCGCAGTACCAGATATTCTGCCGCCAAGCAGTAGTGTGCAAACATTACTGTGTTCCGGTTTGAAGGGTACTGCAGCTAGCGAAATTACTGGGCTGTTGGGACTAACCATCTAGTCTCAAAGTAATGAGCGCCAAAGCAGCGATGCCCCGGACTTTGTTTTGTTACTCAAAGTTTTGTGTATCGCTGCAATGGTTATGGACAGGCGTTATCTCTTACCATCAGGAGAGCGTCTCGATCGTCTCATTACTTTTACATAAAAAAAAAAAGATGGGGCGACGATATCGTCACCGTCGCAGATCAAACCTGGACCAGATTGGCACAGGACCGAGGCATATGACATAACAAGAGAGAGGCCTATACCCAGCAGTGGCATAAAGAAGGTTGTGGATGATGATGATGAAATAAGATAAGACAAGACAACTGACGGTCCTAACGCTATGAGCAATCTATAAAAGAATCTTGAAAATTGTCGATCGAACTAGCGAGCTAAATGTTTTTATTTATATTTCATTTTCATACAACTAAACGATTATGTTGCCACTAGAACAAAAGCAAGATGAAATGCATGTGGCACATACCCTGATAGTCAATTAACACCGCATAATCACATGTTGAATAGATTTTCTAGTGCTTGTTGGCATTTAAAGACAAGAGTGGTAGAAACAATAGGCCATTAGGCGGGAATTTCGATTGCCGAACCTCATTTGTCTGATTGTTGTGATCGGCAGAATGAAGGAAGTATTTCAAGGTTAATGAAGACAGCAACTGTTATTTAAAATGCCGCTTTCTAAAACCTTTTACTCTCGATTTCTTGATTACAACTAAATTATTACCTATACTTAAATAATACCACAGAGGAGTGGTCAAATTCTGGTCAAAACTTTCTTTATGATAAAAGATAAAATACGTCCATGACTATTGCAAAATAAAGTGCAAAGTATCGCAGCTTTGGAGCTCATTACTTTGAGACATTCGATAGTTAGTCTTCTTAGCACCAGAATTTCGCTAGCTTCAGTACCCTACTTACCGGAACACAGTAATGTTTATATACTAATGCTTAACAGCAGAATGTTTGCGCAAAACGAACAAGAATTAGTAAGAAACACGAATCTTTCAAGACCCAATTTTATTAACAAATTTAAAATTGCTATGTCAACTCATAGAAGTAAGTAGACCTTTATATAATTTAATTATTACAGTCACTTAATAATATACATACTACTTAATACTACCAACTAATTTATAATACAAGTCAAGGAAAAACAAATTTTATTAATCAAAAACTCGGTCCACCGGTCGAGCCCGCCGCAAACATACCCATGAAACTGGCGGCATTTCCTCGCTGGATCGCTAGAGAAATGCGCTGGACTATGTAGTCACCCGACCTCGGATCCCGACCCCTCTCCCTAAGGCGACGCCCTAACTCTGCCACAAACCTTGCAGCGTCGGACCCCCACGGGCTCGCCGTCTCGACGGCAAACGGAACGAACTCATACGCTGACTCCAAACATGCGTATTTGACTCATAGAAAGGTATTTAAATCATTGTGTGGGGCTATGCCAAATGTTCTTCAATATTTATGTATTAGGTTATACTATTGTTTAGGTTTTGGTTACTCATATATTATGTGAAAGATGAATAGATAGATAGAACACTTTATTGTGCACACCATACACAGAAAAAAATAACCTTATGAATTAGTGTCACAAGTGGCGGTCTTAAGGCAAGAATAGAAAAACACGATAGATGACATAAGAAACAGACGGGAGATGTTTAAAATTAAAGGATTTAATTGATGTTGTGAAATTAAATTACGTAATTACATTTACAAGTAATAAAGTGTGCATTAATAATTATGTGGACGTTTAATCGAAACTTTGATTATTTAATTACTTTCGATATGGACTTCAGTGTCAGAAGGTTGAGAACCGTATCTCAAGGGGTTTGGTAAAGTTTGTTCAAGCGGATTTACGCTGTCGCAGATTTAATCATTTCTTCGTGAACAAGGAGATTTAATGTAAGTATTTTACCAACGTTTCTTTTTAGGCAAATCAGATCAATAATACCGGGTTAATGTCCCAACAGATTTCCGCATTCTGAAACATTATTATAGGAACAAAAAAAAATTTGAAAATTTAAAAAAAATTAATGATTTAAACGCCAGCCAGGGCGGGAAAGCGGGAAGAGTCGTATCGCCCCGTTGTATTTTTTTCCAAAACTAGTGTTTTGTCGAGTGTTTATGCATAAAAATGGTGGTTTTTTATTCATAAAGTGTCGAATCACAAGCGCGAGTGTGGGAAAATGATATAATGTGGTGAAACATGACTTTTCGTGTTGCTTCCAAAACTCCATCAAAGCTTTATAGTAAAGTCACCATTACTTTACTAAAACATGAATGGACTTGACTGACACCGACTGTACTGGACCAAGACTGGACTTTGACAATAACTTTAGCTACGAAGATACTTATTTGACTTTTGAAAAATATATAAATACTTGACACTGGCAAATGCTAAAACGCGACGCCAAAACCAAAGAAAAAAAAAACGCCAGCCATTTCTACGTTCACACTCGATACAAATAAACAATTCTCTAATGTTTCCGGAAGGCGGCCAATTTGAAAGGGAAACCACATTATAGACACATTCAAATACTTTAGCAACATAAAAATTCGATTGGTACAATTAATTAGAACTATAAAAAAAAACTCAACTGTCTTGGCAGCGCCAGAAAAAAAAATATGAAGAAAAAAGATGGCGACAGTGGAACGACAAGAATTTGAAACTGGAATTTGTATTAGCGTTGCCCGATTGGTCAGCCAGGCGTAGTGAACATTTTCTCAGTTTTTATTTAAAGTCGGGGTATTCCATTCTCGGTCTTACTCCTCTAGCCATATGGGGGAACGGGGATGCACAAACTTATTTGTTTATGTAAATTTTTCGATAATGTCATAGCCTTACTCAAGGCAAAGGGTAAAGATAGCATAATCTTAAATATTCGAAGCGTCATTGCCGGAGCTTCAAAAGGTCAGTCAGGTTGTTCCTGTTAGGGTTTTTGGCGGGAACGCGGGAAGAGTCGTGTTGCTCCGTTGTATTTTTTTCCAAAACTAGTGTTTTGTCGAGTGTTTATGCATAAAAATGGTGGTGTTTTATTCATAAAGTGCTGAATTACAAGCGCGAGTGTGGGAAAATGATATAATGTGGTGAAACATGAGTTTTCGTGTTGCTTCCAAAACTCCATCGAAGCTTTATAGTAAAGTCGCCACTACTTTACTAAAGCATGACTGGAATTAACTGACACGAACTGGACTTGACAAAGACGACTTTGACGATAACTATAGTTAAGATACAGCAGAAATAACACTTAAGACAAGGCAGTATGGCTCTATAGCTTTAGCCTGCCCAAAGGGGCAAATTAATATAAAAAAAAAAAAAAAAAAAATTGTTCCTGTTAGGAAAATAAAAGGTGACATTCCACGATAAATATCAATTTCCAGGATGTTAGGTAATATAAACGTCTAACAGCTAATCTTAAAACTGAACCTGCCAATAAAAGAAATAGACATGATAATACGCGAACCTATTTTGAATAAAAAAAAAAAAAGTGTGATTAAACAAAATTCCACTTAGATAACAAAACAATATTCATCACTACATCCTACTATCTTACTAACATTGGATGGATGGATGTTTGTTACTCTTTCACGCAAAAACTGCTGAATGGATTTTGATGAAATTTAGTATAGAGGTAGCTGAAACCCTAGTTTTTTTTTTAATTTTTATTTATTCAGACACACGAAACCAATTACAATCAATAAAAAATTGTAGTAGAGAAAAGTTGGATCTAAGCGGGATTGCAACTCCGAACATATTGTGTGCAATATTGGTTTAGCTTTTTTTTTTTAATATAATTATCATTATGATTGAAGTACCTTTATCTATGTTATTAGCTCGGGGTCGGACTGAGCCAGGCGTTTAGGACATAAAATATTTTTGACATAAGTTTTAAATTTAGGAGAGAAGATGTCAACAATTATATCCTTATTTGGGCACATAGGCTTAACACATAGGCTACTTTTTTCCTCGAGAAAATGTTGTGTTCACGTGGGAACAGCGGGCAACACCGCGGATCGCAGCTTGTTTAAATACTTATTCAACGGGGATTCGGAATATGCTAATACGACGTACCCTCGGCTTTTCATAACAGACTCACGCCCAACTGAGCCCGCGGAGCCGTAGAAAGGGTCGAAACAAATCTGTTCAAACTATATTTAAATTTTATTAGCGTGCATTAAAACGTAATAAATTTGATGTCTCAATACGCAAAATATGAAAGGTTACCTACAAGTCAGTTTGCAGTAGACAATATTTGTATTTTTTAAATTTGACATCGTGTTTAAATTGGACTTCGTATTTGAATATGCTGTTGTATTTGAATTTGACATTGTATATGATTATTTAAAATCCCACTAATATTACAAGTATGACAGTTTGGATGGATGGATAGATGGATGTTTGTTACTCTTTCACGCAAAAAACACTGAACGGATTTTGATGAAATTTGGTGTGGAGGTAGCTGAGACTCTGGATTAGCACATAGGCCACTTTTTTATCTCGAAAACATGTAGCGGGTAACACGTTTACATAAAGAAAAAGATTTCATTTTCTTTAGCATGCAAATCACAAAAATCAAATAAACAAGAGACAAATCAGGGGCAGTTACAAAAAGGTTGCATATAGGTATCTTGATTTTAAATAAAGAATAATACTTAGTGTTAGTTTTTTACAGGCCGAAATATTAATATTATTGTCATTTTCAATCGTAAATAAATAAATATCATAGGAGATTACACACAGCGCCATCTGACCCCAAACTAAGCAAAGCTTGTACTATGGAAGTCAGATAACTGATAGAATACTTGAATAGTTTTTATTTTTGTAAATAGAAACTTTTAATACATACAGTAGGTACGCCCAGACAGAACAAACATTTGTTTATATCACAAAATGATTGTCCTCGGTGGTAATCGAACCCACACCCTTCAGTTCTTGGAGCAGACATACTACCAATGAACCAACAGGGCTTCGTATCCAAACGTATGCCAAAAACATATTTTTACAAAAAAAATTGAATAAAAAAATAAATCAACGTATATATTTTCAAGATTCATAACCATCAAATTCAAAGACATTCCACAAAGGCTCAATTTAGCAACCACTCAAAAAGGACATCTAAAGAAATTACACACTGAAACATCTAAACTGAAGTTCACAGTTCAAAAACATTCTTCCGTCGTTTCCTTCCACGCAATTAAAATAAATTCTACATATTAACATACCTCACACACTTAACGTGTACACCAGTTTTGAACGCAGAGCCAATTACTTAAGACCTGTCATGCCCTCTCTCCTGAAAATAACTTCCAACTAAAAAGATACCATATGAAATACGGGAAGGTCTTCTTAAATTGGACGTTTTATGTCACAGCCAATTTACCAAAACCTTTTTCTTTCCGCGCGTATGTTCACTTTCACAGTATTCTGGTAGTTCTTGTTGGACTGGACGTTTTAAGTCACAAAGTCGTTAATGGTTATGCGTATATTAGGATGTAAAAGGCGCCGAAATGCGCTCGCGCAGTTAATCTAACTGAAATTAAGAACGAAAACATTTTAAACGAGTCATAAATTTTTCTTTGGTCGGCGGAGTGCTTTCTTTAGGGGTTGCCAGTACACGTCTTAAAGTCTCCCATTTATATTGGAGTGCCTTGCCAGTAAAACTGACTTGTATGCCGTGACGACAAACGGCGTGACGCTCTTTCATGCCATTGTGTGAGTGTACGCGTGCGTATTCTATAGACTTCAGTGATTCTCTGGATGAGCTCCCCATCCCGGGCGTCCCGTTAAAGGCAACATATTTATTTCCATACAAATAAAATACTTAATAACATACGTATAAACAGCTTGTTTGGTAGTAGCTCTTTTTTGAAAGAGATCGCTTTTAGCAATAAGACCAATCCAATGCTGTGGTCAATAGATTATAAATTTATCTTTTTGGCGCTATAGGGTGTGGGTTTGTTTCCCAAAGAAATCAAGAAATACGTCAATAAAAAAACTATTCTATCAAAATAAAGGAACTTAAAAAGAAAAATATATATAAGTTGTATATTTAACTTTAATTATGAATAATGAATTAGCCAGTTTTTTCCTTTAATTATAGCTATTTTATTTGCAGTCGAGTTTTAGATTTTTTTAACTTTTCAGTTTGTATTTATCAATATCCCATCTAATTACTTTTTTCCACACATGGCAACACGAAAGAGAATAAATGCGCAGGCGCGTCTCGTAAGCTCGCGTTCCATTACCGCATTTGAATATAGAACCCACCGTGATTGGCCGACGCGAGCCATGAATCATTGGCGCCAACCACAGATACTACACGGGGTGTGGAATGTGGGAGATAGGTTTTTTAGGGAAATTTCTAAAAGGTGAACATGTTACTTAGTTGTTTATTGATATGGGGGTGAAAGCATATAGAGGATAGAAATAAAAGTATACGTTTTAAAAGATTTATTTGTTTTTAAAATATCAAACAGTTTTTTTTTAAGTTTTTACAAGATGCCAGTTCACCTGATGTTATTAATCACACCTATAGAATAGAACTGGCTTTCAAGCAAGGCTGCCGGAATACATTATTATTATAGGTGCTTGGCGGCAGATTTCCAACTTGAGGGTAGTAGCTAGCCAGCAGAATACTAGAAAGTACCCTACCACCATGCTATGGTTTCCTGGCGATGTTTTCCTGCACCGGCAGCTAAAGCTCATTGTTGGGATTTAAACTCACTCCCGTCAGCGTATGGTCTAAACGCGGTAACCACTGAGCTATCATTGCTTCGTAATATTTTGTCTAAAAAGACAACATTTCCATAAGAATTAGGCGAGAAAACTAAGAGATTTATTATTTCAAAGAAGACCAGTTATGTCACGGGATGAAAATCAGAATACCGCGCGAGAAGTTTGAAACTTTCACTTTGGAAATTATGCGCACACTAAAACTATTTCGTGAAAAGTTTTGAAAATAATAGTTCCCTTAGAAATACTCTATAATCATTATTATTTTCATTTTTTAAGTCAAGATTAATAGTCTTTTTTCTCCTCGCTTTAAAATGTATGCATTTTACTTTTTAAAATGTAGTGCGAAACTATTACTACCTTGGTTGAAACTTTGGGTCCGTGGGGTCCGGCCGCTCTCGAACTATGTCGGGACCTAGCCACACCTGGTTTGGAGGAGGCTTCAGGTGACCAGAATGCTGGCATCTACTTTGGTCAAAAGCTTAGCATCCTTAGCAGCCATCCAGCGTGGCAATGCTGCCAGCATTCTGGCCACATATCCCTCCTCTGACAAACTTTTAGATTAAGTTTTTTGTATAAATTTGTAAATAGTATTAATTGAAGATATTTTATTTTGTTCAATAAATGCTATTATGTTACTACCTACAGAGTTTAATCATCGATAGGCTCGTCTCGTCACCCAATTGTAAAAAAAAAAACATGCAACTCTAAACAAGTATATTTACATAGAGGGGGTGGGTCGGGGTAATCCCGATAAGTAATTCCCTCCGAGTAAGTAATGCGCTGATAAATGAAATTAAATCGCACAAACAAGTGCCACGGTGCCCGGGGCTCCCCTCGTGCCTTACTTCTACCGAAATGGGCTAGGGATGAGATGAATAATAATTTTATCGATATAATTTGTAAGCACTTTGACAGCCCTGTTGTAACATTGGTAGTAAAAGAAGTACACTACTACATTACTGTGTTCCGGTTTGAAGGGTACTGCAGCTAGCGAGATTACTGGGCTGCTGAGACTAACCATCGAAAGTCTCAAAGTAATGAGCGTCAAAGCAGCGATGCCCTGGACTTTGTTTTGTTACTCAAAGTTGTGTGTATCGCTGCAATGGTCATGGGCAAGCATTATCTCTTACCATCAGGAGAGCGTCTCGTACGTTTCATTACTTTTTACATTTAAAAAAAGTAATAAATAAATATCGCAGGACATTACACACAGCGCCATCTGATCCCAAACTAAGCAAAGCTTGTACTAGGGAAGTCAGATAACTGATAGAATACTTAAATACTTTTTTTTCATAAAAAACATACTTACAGTAAATAGGTACAGGACACCCAGACACAGAACAAACATTTGATTACTTTTGTTTATTAGTATATCTGCTTTAAGAGCTGTAGAGAGTGGGTTTGTTTCCCAAACGTTTTGTGGTATAAATAAATGTTTGCTCAGAGTCTGGGTATTTTATATGTATTAACAAAAGAAAGTATTTAAGTATTCTATCAGTTATCTGACTTGCATAGTACAAGCTTTTCTTGGTTTGGGGCAGATGGCGCTGTGTGTAATGTACAACGATATTTATATACATAAATTCTACCAAATAAGTTATGTCAAACGATTATCGAGAACTTGTTGCCCGAATAAATCAAAGCAAGGTAATAAAGCAAAACGCTTATGATATAATATTGCAATGCATGTATATATTAACAAGTTAATAAAATGAAAGGTGATTTGGCATTGTAAGTTTTCACTCTAGAAATGAATAATTTAAATGCATTAATAGAGTTTGTATTAAAAATTCTACTGATTCTATCATAAGTACTCAAATATGTAAAAAAAACCAGATGATCTTGTGTGATTACATTATAAATATTTAAAATTATCTAAAGCAATAGGAAATATCGTCTTTTTTCTATTTTTTTTAAAGAATTTATTAAAAAATGTCATATTGTTCCGTCTTTTTATTTCCATGGCTAAATTAAGTGAGTGTTGTTAAATTTAAACAGCATGAAACAACCGCAATAATTTCGTTTCTTACTTGATGGTAGATCTCCTTAGCAGGAGGGTCAGGTAGTCTAGGAAGGTACCACCGCAGTACCAAATATTCTGACTACAAGCAGTAGTGTGTAAACATTACTGTGCTCCGGTTTGATGCATGTTATTTGATGATTATATGTAGTTGCAAGAATAAATAATCTAGACAAAGGCTCCGATTATGTCAGAGGAACATTGGTGGAGGAAGGCAAAAAAAAAAAGATACGCAATGTGAACTGAAACATCGATATAACTTTCGACATTTCAATTTTCCCTTTCTATCCCAAAACTTTGCAAAAAGAACATCGCAACGCGACATGTGCGCGCCAATCTGTCGCTGAAACGCCACTACATTCGAGCACATTCCCCCTCTCTCTCACACTACATTATAACAGCATACGCCGTCTCTATCTCACACCCTTATGTCACTACTTGCAAAATAACGATGTAAGTGCTTACGCTCCTTAACAAAAGCACATCACTAGTGGAAGAAAGGCGTAAGTTCTTTGATAAGTCGACGTAATTGACGCATTTTCAACTAGACCGGAGGAATAGTTAGGGCTGTCGCAACTACTTAGCGTTGGCGAAGCGATAATAGTACGATTGTGTATTGCTTCGCTCCGTCCGATTCGATTATTCGCCATAAAAACATCGTGTACCGAATTGTAGAGATCGAATTACTCACAGCACTTATACGTGCGACGTTACAGACATTGTTTACTAGCTGTTTACGTCAAGATTGTACTTGGTGGTAGATTTCCTTAGCAGGAGGTCGTCTAGGTAGGTACCACCGCAGTACCAGATATTCCGCCGCTAAGCAGTATTGTGCAAACGTTACTGTGTTCCGGTTTGAAGGGTACTGCAGCTAGCGAAATTACTGGGCTGTTGAGACTAACCATCGAAAGTCTCAAAGTAATGAGTGCCAAAGCAGCGATGCCCTGGACGTTGTTTTGTTACTCAAAGTTCTGTGTATCGCTGCAATGGTCATGGACAGGCGTTATCTCTTAACATCAGGAGAGCGCCTCGACCGACTCATTACTTTTACATAAAAAAAAAAAAAAAGATGGGAGTTTTGGCGGGAACGCGGGAAGAGTCGTGGCGCTCCGTTGTATTTTTTTCCAAAACTAGTGTTTTGTCGAGTTTTTATGCATAAAAATGGAGGTGTTTATTCATAAAGTGCCGAATCACATGCGCGAGTGTGGGAAAATAATATAATGTGGTGAAACATGAGTTTTCGTGTTGGTTCCAAAACTCCATCGAAGCTTTATAGTAAAGTCGCCACTACTTTACTAAAGCATGACTGGACTTGACTTACACGGACTGTACTTTGATTATGACTATAGCTACAAGGCGACTTATTCTATCAAACTTATTAGTATTCTATCAGTTATCTGACTGACAAGCTTTATTTAGTTTGGGGTCAGATGGCGCTGTGTGTAATGACCTACGATATTTAATATATTTATTTAAGTTTCTGATCCCATCGACAGAACGTTTAATAATTTTACAATTAAAATTAGTCATACGGTAAGCGCGACCATTCATTATTGGCTGTGCTTAGACCGTAAACAGGTTTCCCGCCGCTCACTTCATTGTGTGCGTGAGTAGGGTAATAATGAGAGTTCTGCCCCACGTTTATTTGCGGTTGGTAATGGTAACTGTAGTATGAGAATTGTATGGGGAATATGTTTTACCAACCGCAAAATGTCGATTTAACTTTGTAAAAGTGTTGTGTTGTGTTTTTTTTTTTAATTTTTCGACGTGAGAGTTCTAACCCAAGTGTAGGGCTCCGGGGCAAGACGGGTTACGGTGTAGGGCTCCGATGTGGGATGTGTAGGGCTCCGGTGTGTGAGTGTAGGGGGGCAAGACGGGCTACGGTAAGTCGGGTTCCGAGTCGGGTCTCCGAAGTAGGGCTCCGATGCGGGTCTACGGTGGGGGACAAGCGACGGCGGCGGCGGCGGCGGCTGCGACGGCTGCGGCGGCGGGGCAAGACGGGCTACGGGGTAAGATGGGCTACGACGGCGGCGGCGGCGGCGGCGGCTGCGGCGGCGGGGCAAGATGGGCTACGGCGGCGGCGGGGCGGCGGGGCAAGACGGGCTACGACGGCGGCTGCGGCGGCGGGGCGGTGGATGTGTGGTAAGATAGTTACATTGTAACGAGCTGATATCAATGTGGTAATTGCGGTAGTATTATTAGAATTTAATTTTTAATATATGATAAGGTGTTTGAGAGAGCGGTCGCTGCAGTAAATATACAAAATGTTGGGTAATAGCTGCTTTACACCTCAGTTTCCATACTTTGCATCGAGAAAAGCTCGTGTGAAGAGTTTCGTGAATTGGCCTATGGATTCGTATCAAGATCCGGAGAAATTGGCAGACGCGGGATTCTTCTATCTCGGTTGGGGAGATAGAACCATGTGTTATTATTGCGGTGGAGGTCTGGAGGAATGGACAGAGAGCGACGATCCTTGGCGAGAACATCTGAACAGAACTGAATAGAACTGAACAGAACTGAACAGAACTGAACAGAACTGAACAGAACTGAACAGAACTGAACAGATCTGAACAGAACTGAGTTTTTAACTGTTTAGTTTTCGAACTGTCTTAGATAAAATATCATACTCAAAGAGTGAGTCATTGATGATAAGACAGTAAGCTGTTGTATTAGTGGGTAGGTTTTTTTTAAATTCCATTTCCAGCTTGATATCAATAGCACCACCACTAAAACGGGATGAATCATTCTGCCTAGAACAATCAATAACAATAAGAGGTGTTTTTGTTTTGAAATGAGGTGGATTAATTTGAGCGTTTAAACTATTCAAACTATAATATGACTTTCTAAAGTTAATAAAAGCATCATATAAAATGGAAAACATTCCCTTCTCAAAGTCACATGTGAATGAATCATACGGATAATATCTTTGAGTCAATCTTTGAATCAATCAAAGTATTTGTTTTTGGGTGAAGTATTTAATCGAGTGCCCTGTATAAATTATTACACTTTCTCTGATAAGAGTGAAGTGACGTCGATAGAAGAGACCTCTAATGATAGTATTGTAATATTTGATGATGTATCAATGGAAGATCAAGAGTCTATACGACAATATTTCTCTATGGGTAGACACAAAGGATTAGATTGTTTTTATCTCTGTCAAACGTATAGTAAAATACCTAAACAGTTGGTGCGTGATAATGCAAACTTTATCATACTCTTCAAACAGGATGATTTAAATTTGAAACATGTATATGATGATCATGTAAACACTGATATGACATGGGATACATTTCTCTCAATATGTCGAACATGTTGGAAAAACCAATACAACTTCTTAGTGATCGATAAAAACCAGGGAATACAAAAGGATCGCTATCGACGAGGATTTGATGATTTTATATGTTTATAACTTAACTTAAATACATAATCAATCTTAATTTTACCGACATTTCACAATGGACTCTCAAACAGTACAGATCTTTGGCGATAAAAACTTAAAACGTAAACTGATTCAATCGGTAAATTCTGTAAAAAATAAAGTAAAATCTTTAAATGCTGATAAAGCTGAAATAACATCTATCCTAAAAGAAACCTTCGAGCCGATAACAAAACCTTTGAACAGCATATTGAATGAAGCAGTCAAAATAAATACTTCCAGTGATGAAACTCAACTCAAAAGCATAAAGCAGAAAAAAAAGAGCTTTATCGATAAAAAGTTAAAACACAAACTAACTGATGATGATGATGATGATGATGAAAACATCACTAGTGAAAACTCAACATCTTCAGAACATGAAAAAACGCTCTTTTCAACTACATCTAGCAGAAATACCTCCATATCTGAAGATGATTTCACAGATGCTTCTACATCTTCCACAAGAAAAGTTAAACATTTACAAACAATTCCCACATTTGTAAAAAGCTATTTAGATAATTTAATTTTAAATAAAATTATAAAAGTTCCCTTTGGTGTTAACATCACACCTGATGGTTATCATGTGGGTGATAGTGCAGTTACCTTTGATGAAAAAAGTATTAAAGTAAAAGATAAGCATTATAGGTATACAACTGGTTTGCTGGAACTTTTATTTAAAAAAGATCCAAACTCTTCTCTTGTACAACCTCAAGATATAGTTAACTATAATCAAATAATTTCAATGACAAATGCTCACAAGCGTAACTTTTTACCTTCCGGACAGATACAGGGAGATAGAAGTAATAAGTATAATACATACATAAAACAGACGATAGCAACTGCAACAAAAGATTTTAGCGGATCAGGTCTACCGTCTCAAGATGATGATGATGATGCTGTTGATTATTCTAACGTACGTAAGAGAAAATGTGAAAAAAACACTCAACTAATCATGAAAAAATATTATCCTAACACAGACTTTAAGTATTGGGATGATCCTAATGAGTTAATCGATCGTCTACGACTTTTGATTGCGTCACAAAATGTTGGTAATAATGGACATGGAAATGAAATTATGTCAATAATCGAAGAATTGACTGAAGCTGATATAATTAAACCTCCATCGTCAGCTATAATAAGACATCTCATCAAGTAACATATTTAGTGTAAGAATGACGATTAATAAGTTTGAACGTTACTTAACTGACAGTAGTAGTAGTAGTGTGAATAAACCAAAACAAAATAATTCATTTAAAATATATAAAAATGTTATAGATTTGGAAAGCAAGCTTTTAAGAAATGGTCGAGAAGGCATCTTAAAAAAATGACGTAGTTATTAAAAAGCAATTGGAAGAATCTATAAACTTTTGTTTACTGAAGATTAAAAGCAACTCTCGTAGTTTGAATGATCTTTACAAAATAATTGGCAGCAAGGATGTTAAATTGAAACCTGTTCTGACTACTGCTACTACTAATACTACTACTACCGCCATTACTACTACAGCTTCTGCACTAGCGAAAAAACCCTCCCTGAAAAATGAGCAAGTGGCAAGTCGTTCAGGAGCTTCATAAAAATGCTCGCAAAAATTTTCCTCGAAGACGTTTCATACAAAAAGGATTTGATGATACCTGGCAAATAGATTTAATCGATATGTAAAAATACTCTAAGTATAACAGAGGATTGAAGTACATATTAACTTGTATTGACATATTTTCAAAATTTGCATGGGCTCAAGCGATTAAAAGTAAATCAGCTGATGATGTGACTCGTGCCATGTCAACCATTCTGAATAATAATCTAGGGAGAAACCCCAAGAACATTCAATCGGATGATGGACGAAAGTTTTTCAATGAAAAGTTTCTAGTATTGATGAAAAAACATAATATTAATCATTACTCCACCTATAGTGTAAAGAAAGCTTCTATCGTAGAAAGATTTATAAGAACTATCAAAAGTTGGCTTTGGATACAGTTTTCCTACAATGGTTCATATCGGTGGGTAGGACATACACTATCTAACCTAATGGATAGATATAACAACAAAGTTCATCGTACAATCAAGGTTGCCCCAGTGACCGTGAATCATTCAAATGCCGACGCGCTCTTATCTAATGTTTACAATTTTATCAAACTACGAGCTAAAGCGAAATATGCAAACGGCGACTTTGTACGAATAAACAAATATAAATCAACTTTTTCTAAGGAATACACTGGAAATTGGAGTACGGAAATATTTCAAGTGGTAAAAGTCAACAATACTAATCCTGTCACCTATCAATTGCAAGATGAAGAAAAGCAACCAATCTTAGGAGGGTTCTACGAGCAAGAATTACAACGAGTGAAACATCCTGATATTTATTTAGTGGAGAAGGTTTTGAAGAGAAAAGGAGATAAAGTTTTAGTTAAGTGGTTAGGTATGAATAAAACAAGTTGGATCAATAAAGAAAATAATATTAAGTAATAATAATGTTTTAATTATTAACTATTGATTACATTAAGATAACATAGAATTAACATTAAGATTACAAAGAGTTCACATTAATATTACATAGAGATTACAAAGAGGTTACAAATAAATAATTGAATTTAATTACTAATTATATATATATATAGTTATACAAGATAATAAAGTCTTAGTTTACACTCCCTGTTCAATATTATCTATAGATCTCTCAGTTTTTTTATAATTCTTCAACCATAAGGCGAAAACATTCACTTCAACTCTACTGCAATGACATGTACGATTTACATTAGCGAATCGTGTATGTCTTGAACATTGTAATTTATTAAGGTTTTGTAAACTCATTCGATCTATTATTACTTCTACTTTCGGACAACCTAACTCTTCCAAATTAATAGACTTAAAACCTAAGGAAGATAAAAGGTTCTTTTCGATAATGCCACCCTTGTACGCCCAAATATATATTCTTTCTTTATCCTTTTTTTGAATTTCATATATTACTTTACTGTAAAAATGGTCGCTTAACCAGTTTTTAAATGGTATCCCATGTATATTTTTTTTCAACAAATTGAATGGGTTTAGTTCTCCCTCGTTTAAGCAATGAAATGGGAAGGCGCACGTGATATAAGTCTGTAAAATTTGTATATGTATCATATACTGACACTTCCTTGAAATAAGTGATATTTTTCTCAGGGAACCCCTCAATATCGATAATAAAACGGATATTTAGATCCATTTTAATCAAATCTGGAAAAAAACACAATAATACATCACTTTCTTGTCACTTATTACACTTCTATACCTTCACTCACACACACCAACAAAGTATTAATTAATAAATTGCCAAGTTTTTCTGTGAACACTGTATGTCCAAAACAATCAGGTGGAGTATTCTTTAACAGTTCAAACCACTCTGTCACTTCCACATTATTGTTTGGTCCTATTTCTTCCAAATGAGATGTTAAATCGTCCCAAAGTCGTATCAGAGCATATATCTCAATATCATAGAAATTGCTCTTTTCGTATATGCTAAGAAGCACTCTATTCACGTCTCCAAGTAATTTAATTAAAGGTATCGCATGTCTCCAAATTTTCAACAGTTTGTTGGCTGTGATAAATTGAATCCAATCTGTTTTTATCTCATTTTGCATTATATCGAACAGGTTTAGTAGACCATTTGGGTTATTCATTATCTTGCTGCAATAAAAAAATACATTTAAGGTTTTGACTCTTCCGAAAAGACAATCTTCCATGATTTACCCAATGGACCTCCATTCGTCATGTACACTACCCCCTTATTCAAATAATCGTACGTATTAGAGCTTAAATCGTCATATCTTGAAGGTAGTGAGACACTGGATCCGTCCTCAAGCTGAACAACTGTCTGCATTCTATCCGCGCGAAACTTGGAGACTACTCTTCTAACCTTTACAATCTTATATGACTTGCCAATTTTCAAGTCGGAAACCTTAATCCAAGTAATAGTGTTGTTGTTGTTGAGATTGAATAGTTCTTGATTAGTAGACATGATTAAAAATAAATATGAATATTTTCTTACAGTTTTTCCGGGTTGAAGGGTAAACTACTACAGCTCACAGAGATGTAGATAAACTGAATAATGTAGTATAGGATGATTACTGTAGATGTTGATTGATTGAATACAGAACTGAATATATAATTAAATATGAAAAACTCAATATTTATATAGTTGTTTTATCGTATACAACATACATCATAGACCACATATTGGCAGCCACAATTCTATTACAATTTTTTGAACACATTAAAAAATAAGATACAGTGAAACCTGGTTAATTGGGATCTCAAGGGATCAAAAATTTTGTACCATTTAAAGAGGTTTTCATTTATCCAGTTTTCCAATTAGACAGGTTAAAATTATAGTTGTCTCATTTACAGAGGCATTTACTTATAGAGGTCGAAATGTACCGTTATTCCATTTATAGAGTAATTTGTGTTATTTTTTACGTTTGGACATTTTTATTCTGAGATAGTACTGACAAACAAAGGGCGTGCGAAAGAAATTCAAATGTTTTTTTTTTTAATGGTTGACAGGCTAGGTGTTTTGACCACAGCTCACCTGATGTTAAGAGAAGGTGTGGTCGAAGATGGTAAAGCACACCTAGTCTGGAATGGAACTGGCTCTAAAGTGAGGCTGCCGGAACACACCGTTTGTAAACAAACGTGTCGAAACCTGTCCCAACCTGATAAAATGTTTCACTTGTGCAGGGAATTGAGCTACAGAGTTCCAATTATAGAGGTAAACATCGAAAAAATCCTAGAAATCAAATCTCATTTAACCAGGTTCCAAAAGTCCCATTAACAGAGGTAATTCGATAAAAAAGTGCCGGGACCTCATTGGAATTCTCAATAATAGAGGTTTCTCACTTATCGAGGTCCTGTTTAACCAGGTTTCACTGTATTATTTCCTTTTACAATCGTGTGTGTGTGTGGGTATGTGAAAAGGTTTGTTTCACATACTGATAATGAAACCAATGAAATCATTATCAATTCTTACCACAAAATTCTATATAATTTTAGAAGTTAATAGCAAACTACTCCCACAATGATAAAAAATAACTACTATTATTTCGTTACTTTAGTTGAACATTCTGAATCTTCTATCTCACCCTTTCTCAATTTATCCAACTGATTGTGACTCCAAAATAACACACTTTCAATTGTCATCTTATAACGTTGACATGTTTCACTTAACAGATAAGATGTTGTTGTTGTTGTTGATGGTGATGCTGTTGAAGTAGTTCTAGCAGGAGTAGTTTTTATTTCGTCATCAATAGATTCCGTATCCGGTATTGTTGTACTCTTATATATTTCATCTTCCTTTGACTTATCAAGGTGATGACGTTTTTTATTTACACCTCTCGGAAGTTTTACTGTAATCTCTAATCCTTTCTCGTCTGTATACTTCTGTTGGAATGTATCGGATGACCAAACTTGTTGTAAAGTATTTGTAACACTGCTGCTTCGCTTTGCACGAGTTTTGAATGAATGTACAACTTCCAATTTAAATAGTAATAATCGATTATCACTACATAAACGTAGATTAAGCAATTTCTTACTGTTCCTAACATCATCACTTTTTAAGAACACAATGCGTTTTTTATGTGCAAACAATCTGCTTTCATTTTTATCAGTATCTGCATAGAGATAAAATTTAATCAACCAATTCTTCATAAAACGGTTGCCGTCTACGTCTAGTAACTTTACCTTCTTCAGATAATGATAGTTGCTAGAACACACTTCACGCAAATCTTCGTTTATAGATTTTGAAATATTTTTCTCCATAATATCTACTCCATTTTCTTTCTCCAAGTAGAGTACAATCATCCAAGGTAAAAGACTTGTAAATAACATTTTATTGATTTTAAACACATTAGCACTGGACTGTTGTTCTCGTTTTGAAAACCACGTTTAAAATAACAATTGCATTCTGCAACGCTTTTAAAGACTTCAAATACTTATGAGATATATCTGTTATTTCCTGTCAATCCTTTGTTTGATACACATTATCTAGAAATGTACCACATTGATATCAGCTCGTTACAATGTAAGGACTGTCATTCTCGTTTTGAAAACCACGTTTAAAATAACAATTGCATTCTGCAACGCTTTTAAAGACATCAAATACTTATGAGATATATCTGTTATTTCCTGTCAATCCTTTGTTTGATACACATTATCTAGAAATGTACCACATTGATATCAGCTCGTTACAATGTAACTATCTTACCACACATCCACCGCCCCGCCGCCGCAGCCGCCGTCGTAGCCCGTCTTGCCCCGCCGCCCCGCCGCCGCCGTAGCCCATCTTGCCCCGCCGCCGCAGCCGCCGCCGCCGCCGCCGCCGTCGTAGCCCATCTTACCCCGTAGCCCGTCTTGCCCCGCCGCCGCAGCCGTCGCAGCCGCCGCCGCCGCCGCCGTCGCTTGTCCCCCACCGTAGACCCGCATCGGAGCCCTACTTCGGAGACCCGACTCGGAACCCGACTTACCGTAGCCCGTCTTGCCCCCCTACACTCACACACCGGAGCCCTACACATCCCACATCGGAGCCCTACACCGTAACCCGTCTTGCCCCGGAGCCCTACACTTGGGTTAGAACTCTCACGTCGAAAAATTAAAAAAAAAAACACAACACAACACTTTTACAAAGTTAAATCGACATTTTGCGGTTGGTAAAACATATTCCCCATACAATTCTCATACTACAGTTACCATTACCAACCGCAAATAAACGTGGGGCAGAACTCTCATTATTACCCTACTTGCGTGATGCCGCTTACCATCACACTAGCACTCAGTTGCATCAAAACCCGTTACGTATAAATTATTAGATTGCAGCATCCACCGATGTAACGGCGGTAGGTGGCGGTAGGCTCAAGTGACGTAATTAAAATTTTGTCAAAATTTATTCATATATTTATTTGTGCCATCAATGTCGCATCTGACGATATCATGCATAATTCTACGTGTTTAGAGGCATCGAGAGCGCGATGTCGTCACGCCTATTTTGCAAAAGTCGACCTTGGCCTCAGATCTCACGCTATAAGAGCGACGTGTTTTTGGAAAATCGTCACAGTCATCCAATCTATCTATTCACCGGCACTTCTTCAATTATCAAAATGAAAGCTTTCGTGTGTTGTGTTCTTTTCGCCGCTGCAGCGTTGGCTACACCCGAAGGTGACCGTGGCAAGCGCGGTCTCGCCGCCGCAGGGCTCGTCAACCCCTACGGCCTGGGACTGGGCTACGGCGGCCTAGGACACAGCGGCCTCTACGGCGGACTCGGCTACGGCAGCCTGGGACTTGGATACGGTCAAGGACTAGGATACGGAGGCCTAGGATACGGAGGCCTAGGATACGGAGGCCTAGGACACGGGGGCCTCGGATACGGAGGTCTCGGTTACGGAGGGCTCGGATACGGGGGCCTCGGTTACGGAGGTCTCGGCCACCATCTGCCCGTGCCCGTGGTGGCAACTCCCGTTGTGACCGTCTCCAAGAAGGAGGAAGGTCACCATAACCAAAAGGAAGGTGAGAAGAAATCTGGTCATGAAATCCACGCCGTGCATGCCGTGCCCGCTGTCCCTGCGTTCCCGGGACTGCACGGACTCCCCGTGCCTGTGCCCGGTCTCGGAGTCCCCGGTCTCCACGGACTCCACGGAGTGCACGGTCTTGCCCCTCATGGGCTGTGGTGAGGCGTGACGATGTCTCACGAGGCTATTCTACTCCAAATACTTAATTTATAGTGTTATGCCTTTGTTAATTGTTGTTTAGTGAGTAAATGTGTGCATTTTTTATAATTTAACTATCCACTATCCGAGGACATTATTGTGCGAAAACTGTGATGTCAATAAAGAATAATTACAAATTAAATTAAAGTTGTTTTTTTCCACATACGAGTACATATTGTTGCGGCCTTTGAGCTGGCTTTACTATTAGTCAACTCAGTTTTGTCTCAATTAATGTTTGACAGGCACATCAAAATGTATTTATTTTAGTTTCAAAATGTTGGTACATAAATTAAAACGTCGCTAGCGGAGGTCCCCCGCACGCTGGAAAGGTCGGCCAAGTCGACACTTTGAGAGCCCTGTTGGTTCATTGGTAGTATGTCTGCTCCAAGAGCTGAAGGTTCGATTCCCACCCAGGACAAACATTCTGTGGTATGAACAAATGTTTGTTCTGTGTCTGGGTGTACTGTATCTATACTATTATAAGGAGGAAATATTTGATTGTTTGTTTGTATTGAATACGCTCCGAAACTACTAGATCGATTTCAAAAATTCTTTCACCGTTGGGAAGCTACACTATCCCCGGATGACATAGGCTACTTTTTATCCCTGTATTCCCACGAGAACGGGAACTACCCGGGTGAAACCGCGAGGCATCCGCTAGTGTATTATAAGTATGTATTTACAAAAAAAGTTTATAAGTATTCTACCAGTTATCTGACTTCCATAGTACAAGCTTTGCTTAATTTGGGGTCAGATGGCGCTGTGTGTAATGTCCTGCGATATTTATTTATTTATTATTTAAAACTATTACAACGACATATTTAAAATGTTGAATTGACTTGTAACATTGGTTTTATCAATAAAATATTTGTGTTTTGTTATTTATTTATTGCTGGTCATGGTATCGTCTTTTTTAAGTATTTTTGTATCAATGACTTGGTAATTGATGAGTTTTGAAACTATATTATGGTTTACAAATTAGGTGTTTGGACCACATACCGGCCGTTGTTGGGCAACAACGCGCTCGGAAATGTTTATAAACACGTAACCGTTAACCTGACCTGAAATGGTCTCAAGTATCACTTTTGTCGAGTTAATAGTTTTAACTTTTTTTTTCTTTGGTTTTGGCGTCGCGTTTTGAGCATTTGCCAGTGTCAAGTGTTTTATATTTTTAAGTTTCATAATTTAAATAAGTCGCCTTGTAGCTATAGTCATAATCAAAGTACAGTCCGTGTAAGTCAAGACCAGTCATGCTTTAGTAAAGTAGTGGTGACTTTACTATAAAGCTTCGATGGAGTTTTGGAAGCAAGACGAAAATTCATGTTTCCCCACAATATATCATTTTCCCACACTCGCGCTTGCGATTCGGCACTTTATGAATAAAACACCACCATTTTTATGCGACACGACTCTTTCCGCGTTCCAGCTAAAACTAGAAAATAGATAGATAGACAGATAATATAAAATAAAATAATAGTAAAATAGCGCAAGTTCCCTGACTACTGCGTGTTACTTATTATTATTATTTAGCCCACTTTGTCCCACTGTTGGGCAAAGGCCTCCCCCCCCCCTTCCACGCCTCTCTGTCGTGTGTTACTTACTCGTGTTTAATTTCTCTCTGAACCTAATCTATCAGCTCTTGATGCAGACATACTACCAATAAATATTAGCAATACTATGACAATAATGCATCAAATAGTTTCGATAGAGAAGATTAACTAATCCAATCGTTCTCAATTTTAAACATAAATAAAAACATAACGAGCTATACATCTTGACCACAATGGGGCAAGCCATAATTTTCCAGAGGGAATCGCCGGCACAACAGCGGGGGGGGGTCCATTCACCGTCCCTAGTGTACGCACAACTCAATCACAAGTACGGAGGCGTGTTGAGGCAGTTCCATCGACAGCGTGGACCATAATGATAGAATAAGTGTATTCAGATTAGTGAATTAAAAAAAAAATCTGATGGAACTTTGCCAGAAAATGTAAAAAAAAAAAACAATTTAAACGATTTTACTGAAAACTAGCAGACGCCTCGCAGTTTCACCCGCGTAGTTCCCGTTCCCATGGGAATACAGGGATAAAAGTAGCCACTGTCACCCGGGGATAGTGCAGCTTCCCAACGGTGGCAAAATTTTTGAAATCGGTCCAGTAGTTTCGGAGCCTATTCAATACAACTTTTTATCCCTGTATTCCCACAGGAATGGGAACTACGCGGGTGAAACCGCGAAGCGTCCGCTAGTGTCTTATAAATTAAATTAATACAAAAGATGTAGATAAATATATAGATAGATATTTTTAAATATGAATGGAAAAATGACCTGTAACTTTGGTGTTATTAATAAAAGATTTGTATTTGTAAACAAAAGAGAGAGAATAAGAAGATGATATTCCTTGAATATAATTTTAATTGGAGCATATTGTAATTTCACACCAGCTCACGTTCTAAGCAGCTTGGAAGCCATCACAGCATCGAGCCCCCGATCGTGCTGAAGGGGTGCACCGCCACCGTTAAAGTGCCGTGCGAATGTCCAGGTGGTTGTTACACTAGATGCAGTACCGCCGAGTGGGTTGGGAGCAACGAAACGGGTTTATGCCGGTAAAAGCAAACATCGTGAGGAAACCATAGTTTCAATCTACATAGCTTCAAACGCGGTGTGAATAGGGTATTTAAAGGTAGGCAACGCACTGGCTATGCCCCGGGTATTGCAGGTGTCCATAGGCAGTGGTGACCACTTACCATCTGGTGGCCCGTTGCTTGTTTGCCCATCTTTTCGTATAAAAAAAAAGGTGATAGGGTACTTTCTAGTACTCGGTTGGCTAGCAACTACCCTCAAGTTGAAAATCTGCCGTCGACCACCTAACGGTGTTTCGGCAGCCTCATCTGAGAGGCAGTTCTATTCCAAGCTGTGTTTACTATCTTCGACAACATTGGGTGAGCTGTGGTCAAACACCTAGGCTGTTAACCGTAAAATAAAAATTATTTATTTCTTTTATTTTATGAACACCAACGTTGTGTACATATAATTAATAATTAGACATCCCTGTTGGTTCATTGGTAGTATTGCTGCTCCAAGAGCTGAAGGGCGTGGGTTCCATTCCCACCCAGGACAAGCATTTTGTGATATAAACAAATGTTTGTTCTGTGCCTGGGTGTACTGTACGTATTATAATTAAGTATGTATTTATAAAAAAAAACTATTTAAGTATTCTATCAGTTATCTGAGTTCCATAGCACAAGCTTTGCTTAGTTTGGGGTCAGATGGCGCTGTGTGTAATGTCCTACGATATAAAAAATATAAAAAAATATAGGGATAAAAAGTAGACTATGTCACCCGGGGATAGTGTAGCTTCCCAAAGGTGAAAGAATTTTTGAAATCGGTCCAGTATTTTCCGAGCCCATTCAATACAAACAAACAATCAAATATTTAAATAAAAACAGGAGAGCATTCCGTTCGTTTCATTACTTTATCCTTCATAAAGTTTTTTTTTTTTTAGTGTTGTCAGGCTAGTTGTTTGACCACAGCTCACCCGATGTTAAGTGAAGGTGCGGTCGAAGATGGTAAAGCACACCTAGCCTGGAATGGAACTGGCTCTCAAGTGAGGCTGCCGGAACACACCGTTAGATGCTTGGCGGCAGATTTTCAACTTGAGGGTGGTAGCTAGCCAGCCGAGTACTAGAAAGTACCCTACCGGCAGCTCAAGCTCATTGTTGGGGTTTGAACCCACGCCCTTCGGCATGCGAACCTATCGCGCTAACCACTGAGCTATCATCGCTACAAATTCACACAGTATTCCCACAAATGCAAAATAAATCAGAAACAGTCTATGACGGCCGCTACCAATCAAAGCGGTAGAACTGTACAGAGACGTGGGACGGGTCACACTTGCTCGCAACAAATCAGGGGTGAAGCGAAACTCTCGATTGTGATTTGAAGAATGATGGAATTAAGACGCGAAGTTTAATCAGCTGTGTTGTTTGGGGAACCGAGTGTTTATAATTTATAGTAGTGTAGTTATAGTAAGTGCATTTGGCACGTGGAAACAACACTAAAGGTTTCTGGACGTGTGATTTTAAACTCACGGGTCCTTCGAATTTATTACAAATATTTTATTGATAACACCAATGTTAAATAATAAATAATAATAAATTTCATAGGACATTACACACAGCGCCATCTGACCCCAAACTAAGCAGAGCTTGTGTGATGGAAGTCAGATAACTGATAGAATACTTAAATACTTTTTTCCTCGTAAATACATACAGTACACCCAGACACAGAACAAACATAGATGTTAGTCACACAAATGTTAGTCCTGAGTGGGAATCGAACCCACGCCCTTCAGTTCTCGAAGCAGACATACTAACAATGAACTAACAGAGCTGTCGATGGTATTATAATAAAATATAAAATAATGCAGATTGACCACGATCCGACCCTTAATTATAGCAGAGTAACTTGGTGGGCACAACAACTCAGCATGACCGTTGTGACCACCTACCGTTAACAGCGGGAGACCGATCGCGATAGAGACGTGCCGGCCCGTGATGGCAGATTGTAGAATTTGCCAATTGAGGGTATTTGTTTAATTTATTTATAGAAGATTAGGATCGACGGACCGTTTTAATTAAGCGTAACTTAACTGGGCGTTACCCAAAATAATACCGCTAGGAATGGACAATCCAATCAATCTCTTTTTCTGTTTTTCTTTCCATCCAAAGGTTGTCTAGAAGAATTCGCTCTAGGCGATAAGACCGCCCTTATACACCAATTATGTATTATGTTGTTTTGTTATGTTAATTATTTCATTTTTTTGTTTCATATTTGTATATTGTTGTGTTTTGTTTTGGTGTGTAATAAAGTTGTATTCTATTATCTTTTGTAGACGATGATAGCTCAGTGGTTAGCATAGTCGGTTCCTACGCTGAAGGGTGTGGGTTCAAACACCACCAATGAGCTCAAGCTGCCGGTGAAAGAAAACATAGTGAAGAACCCATACCATGGTGCTAGGGTACTTCTAGTACTCGACTGGCCACCCTCAAGTTGAAAATCTGCCACCAAGCACCGAACGGTGCGTTCCGACTACTTCACTTGAGAGCCAATTCTATTCCAGGCTAGGTGTGCTTTACCATCTTCGACAACACCGTCACATAACATCAGGTGTGCAGTGGTCAAAGACCTAGTTTGTCAATCATTAAAAAATCAAATTTTACCCGTGGCTTACAACAATGAGTATACCATTGACCATTTCTTAATATCTTTGACTCAGCCCCGTTGGCTCATTGGTAGTATATCTGCCTTGAGAGCTGTAGGGCGTGGGTTCGATTCCCACTTAGGGCAAACATTTTGTGAATAAAAAAATGTTTGTTCTGTGTCTGGGTGTGCTGTATGTATTATAAGTATGTATTTACAAAAAAAATGATGTATTCTATCAGTTATCTGACTTCCATCACACAAGCTCTGCTTAGTTTGGGGCCAGATGGCGCTGTGTGTATAGTCCTACGATATTTATTTATTTTAATTGCTTTGTCTGTATATAATGTAAATAGGTCTCACGGTCGTAGCATTATGAAATTAGCCAAAAATATATACTGAATTGAAATATTACCCAGATGCAACCCCGAAACATCGACCCTCTAACCCCAGTTAACTATATCATAGAGGCTTGACAGACAGCCGTCGCTGGGGACGCCCTGCAGTACATCGAAAACACATTTACAGCACGCGGCAGAAATTTAGTAATAGCTCAGTGGTTAGCTCGTTTGGTATGCAAGCCGCAGTGCATGAGTTCAATCTACAATGTCAAAGGCAAAGTGTAGGTCTTAAAAATTAAAATTATCTGCATCCAATGCCAACCATCACGGTGTGCGAATTTATCTATCACTAGCGGACGCCTCGCGGTTTCACCCGCGTAGTTCCCGTTCCCGCGGGAACACAGGGATAAAAAGTAGCCTATGTCAGCCGGGGATAGTGTAGCTTCCCAACGGTGAAAGAATTTTTGATATCGGTCCAGTAATTTTTAAGTTTATTCGTTACATACAAAAATACAAATCTTTCCACTTTATAATACTAGTATGGATAAATCTGGATATTTATAATTTCTCAAATTTATATTTATAAGATGGAAGCTACCTTATTATGTCGTTGAAAAAACATCTCAAGCATAGGTAGTTTTTCAGAGACATTCTAGTTACCATCTCCGACCGCACCGTGTCGCGAAAACAGATACATATTAATAAACTTGTTCTTGCATACCTACTGACAACCCCATTCGTTTTCATCTTAGACCACAGCGTCACTTAACATCAGGTAAGCTGTGGTCAAACACCTAGCCTGTGAAAAAAAATCTCGTGACTGTTTGTCTCTATTTGTTGTCATTTTTGTTTTTTTTTGTATTGTTGCAAAATAAAATTATTTTCTTTCTTTCTTCTTTTTGAATGTTCAATAACTATTCAAATGTTATTTATCTGACTTCCATAGCACAAGCTTTGCTTAGTTTAGGGTCAGATGGCGCTGTGCGTAACGTCCTACGATGTTTATTTATATATGTGTTTTAAGTATGTATATACATGTATGTATTATGAGTGTATTTATTTATATATGTATGTATATATTCAGTTTTATTTAAATACATTATTTTTCTTATTAGTGTTACATCTCCCGTCAGTTTCTTATGTCATCTATCGTGTTTTTCTATTCTTGGTTGCCTGGAAGAGATCGCTGTTAGCGATAAGGCCGCCACTTGTGGCACTCGTTCATAAGGTTCTTTTGTTCTCTGTACTTTTTAATCTGTTTATCTATCTATCTACACTTCCAGAAATCCTTTCCATTCTTTCTGTTGTCTGGAAGGGATCGCTTATAACCGACCGTCAGCTACACATTCCAACCCCATCACAACGGCAGCCGTGCCACCGCTTCGATGTCACTTGGGACGTATAACTGTACGGTAATCGAACCCACTCCCCGGCGTATACACGGAAACCGCATTTGTGGCACGCGACTACAGCCGATATTATATTCGGTTATTATTTAATTATTTCGTCAGTGATCGCGTGGGTCGCTGTGGGAATATTTTGAAGGACTGGAGAAATGAACTTTCTTTTGTCAAACTGAACTCTGTTCTGTGTTTCTGTTGGCTCTTTTGTTGTACATCTACTTTATGGGCTGTAGAGCGTGGTTTCGATTGCCACCCAGGGCAATCCTTGGCACAGGGGGGCAATGCCCAAATTAAAAAAAATATACGTACCTATATAAATATCGTAGGACATTACACACAGCGCCATCTGACCCCAAACTAAGCAGAGCTTGTGTGATGGAAGTCAGATAACTGATACAATATATATATATATATATATATATATATATATATATATATTGTATCAGTTATCTGACTTCCATCTATATTATATATATATATGTCGCAATCGAGTTATGGTCGGAACGCCAGCGCCTTCGGTCGGCGCTCGACGGAGTCAATGATTAATCGGCTGAGCGGCGTGCTCGTCACTTCTCGAGCAGCAGCCGGCCAGTGCGGTCGAATATTGAAACCGACGCGCGTTCCTAGCTATAACTGTGAAGATCTGTACGTACCTACCTACCTACTGAATAAGTGATTGAAAATTATAAACGAATTGGTTTAACTACTGTGTTTCGTTGCACCAACATTACCCACCGACGCCCACAACTAGGAGGTTAACAAATATGGACCCTACTGATGGCATTGAGGGTTAACCTCCGTCATATATATTGAAAATTCATACTTATAATACATAAAGAATACCCAGACAGAGAACAAACATTTGTTTATTCACAAAATGTTTGCCCTGAGTGGGAATCAAACCCACGCCCTCAATGCAGCTATATTACCAATAGGCAGCTCAAGGCAGATATACTATACCAATGAGCGGACGGGGCTGTCAACCTGTTATATTGACAGCCCTGTTCTACATAAATCGATAACTTCAACTTATCTACCAAATGAGCCAACAGAGCAGAGGTCAGAACACACATATGGACGATAGCATCAATACTTCCACCTGATTACGTCACTTTCACATCGACCATAAAATCTGATCGAGCGCAAGCCATATGCGACACACAGAGCACCAACTACCCCAGCAAAAATACAAAAAAAAAGCTCACAACACACGCTTCAATGTGTGCGTTTTCAAGTCGCGAGTCTGATTCACTCGTTTCTTCTATACTAGCGAGTTCCATCGTAGACCGCATCTTCGCTTAACATCAAACATGATTTTTCGTTTTTGCATGGTGGTAGGACACTTTCTATGGCAAGAGAACACGAGGCCGACCAGATTCGCAGCGCACTCGACACATCGGTGTATGACGCGCTGCATGTCGCCAGTGATAGGCGTAGATGGCGCAACATCGTGCATGAACGGCTCCTGGGAGGTGGAGGTCACGACCCTCAGACATGAGGAACACGACACTAGGAGGAGGAGGGTACTTTCTAGTACTCGGCTGGCTAGCTACTACCCTCGAGTTGAAAATCTGCCGCCAAGCATCTAACGGTGTGTTCCGGCAGCCTCACTTGAGAGCCGGTTCCATTCCAGGCTAGGTGTGCTTTACCATCTTCGACCACGCCGTCACTTAACATCATGTGAGCTGTGATCAAACATCTAGCCTGGCAACCATTAAAAAAAAAATGGATCTCTTCCTATCAGAAGCGTATCATTCCTCTCATTACTTTCTTGTCTCTGTTTGTTTGTTTTTTTATTTGTATTTGTTACAAAATAAAATCATTTTCTTTCTATCAAAATATCTCTCGTAACAAGTGACACTGACTACACATTAAAAAAAAAGAATATTGTAGATAGAAAATTGTAAAAGACGAAAAGCACTAGGTATAGTATTTTTTTTGTAAATCATGTTGCTAAAAATAAGCAATTTCATATGTATGCGTCAGGCATTGATATTTTCGCATTTGCTCCACATTAAATTTAATAAATAAATATCGTGGGACATTACACACAGCGCCATCTGACCCCAAAGTAAGCAGAGCTTGTGTGATGGAAGTCAGATAACTGATAGAATACATAAATACTTTTTGTTTTGTAAATACATACTTATAATACATACAGAACACCCAGACACAGAACAAACATTTGTTTATTCACAAAATGTTTTGCCCTGAGTGGGAATCGAACCCACGCTCTCAAAGCAGATATACTACCAATGAA
The DNA here is from genome assembly GCA_905404145.2 of Biston betularia. Lineage (NCBI taxonomy): Eukaryota > Metazoa > Arthropoda > Insecta > Lepidoptera > Geometridae > Biston > Biston betularia. The sequence continues at coordinate 8,992,803 of FR989887.1, read as the reverse complement.
CCAACGGGGCTGTCAAATTACTAACAGTTCAACAATCATTGCGAAAAGTAGACTTTTTTTCACGAAAATGTGTTCTAAAACACATAAAAATCAGTCAGCCAAGCCATCACTTAGGGGAGGTGCGGCACAAATGGACCCGCGCTAATAAATTTAATAAATGACGTCATATTTTTAATCGAGTATGTTTTCATTCGATTTCACAGCACACCGCGTCTCGCATATGGCCAATGAGCAATGTCATTAAACGTTTTGTCAATGCCAAGTGGAATGTTTTACTCTTCATCGCGCGCGAATGGCATCTAATCTGGCACACATTAACTGCGACTTTTTTTTTATGGTTGACAGGCTAGTTGTTTTGACCACAGCTCACCTGATGGATCTGGCTCTCAAGTGAGGTTGCCGGAACTCGAGTTGAAAATCTGCCGCCAAGCATCTAACGGTGTGTTCCGGCTGCCTCACTTGAAAGCTATTAAAGGCATTTGTGCTTTTTTTTTTTTTATGCTTGACAGGCCAGGTGTTTGACCACAGCTCACATGATGTTACGTGACGATGTGGTCGAAGATGGTAAAGCACACCTAGCCTGGAATGGAACTGGGTCTCAAGTGAGGCTGCCGGAACACACCGTTAGATGCTTGGCAGCAGGTTTTCAACTTGAGGGTGGTAGCTAGCCAGCCGAGTACTAGAAAGTACCCTACCACCACGCTAACCATCATTTACCATCATCGACTACACCGTCACTCAACATTATGTGAGCTATGGTCAAACACCTAGTCTAATCATAACAAAAATTCACTCTCGACTGAAGACTTATAATATACTAAGGGACGCCTCGCGGTTTCACCCGCGTAGTTCCCGTTCCCGTGGGAATACAGGGATAAAAAGTAGCCTATGTCACTCGGGGATAGCGTAGCTTCCAGTAGTGTAGGTGAAAGAATTTTTGAAATCGGTCCAGTAGTTTCGGAGCCTATTCAATGCAAACAAACAAACAATCAAATCTTTCCTCTATATAATAGTATATAGATATAGATAGTAAAACAGCTGATCGTTCTTGATTTCAAGGTCATATCTGTCGTCATGAATGAAAAAGACTTAAGGCAGCCCGTACACGTAGCGCGCGATCCGCGATCCGCGATCCGCGATCAATGATCGCGATCCAGACTGATCGTGTACGAAGCGGATTGACGGACTGATGCTCCGGATCGCATAATATCTAGAAATTTTGAAATCATGATCGCGGATCGCGGATCGTGATCATGATTGAACGTGTAAGGCGGCCCTATGGAATTGTATGCTACATGGTATGTTTGTGTACCTTTTTTTTTGAAGCAAGATATATTGCCTTACACACGTGCCACGGTCACGGCACGCGTCACGTCATCTGCGAAACTGTCAAACTCTCTAGAGTACAAACTACTATATCAATTCAAATCCCTAGCGAAAATTACAAGGGACACACACACACGCTCGTCACCAGTAACACAATATGCGTTTCATGAATATTCAAGGTATATATTTAGTTTATTTCCGCTTAACAGTCGTTCCAGTTACAACAGTGATGAGGACTTAAATTTAACTAATTTGACAACAACTTATTAATTAACAATCTTACTTGATATCTAGAACTAATTTGACATAGACTTAAAAATATAATTTGACAAAAACACAAGTCTTGAAATCCTCTTCTCGCTGCAGTAACCAGTTGCCAACGTGTGTCGCCTCTACACAAGCCATCCTCAGGACGTGTTGACTCTTCGAGCGCTTGATCGAGACTGAGTGTACTCGGACAACACCAAATATATGGCTTGAATATTCAAAATGTACTTCCGAAAAGTAACGTTGAATCAATCAATTATTTTTCGTTTTATGCATGTTGGGTCGGAATTGGCTCGTTCTAACATGTCCTCTTATGCGGTTGAGTTTTTGAAGAAAGTTCTGGTCTTTTGATCCAAATGATTATTGAAAACGGTACGATCTCTCTCAAACTTGAATGAGGACGTCCTTCACTTTTGTTTCACAATGTTAACTCCAATATTTCTTCAGCAGATGTTGATGGCCTACCTGAGGGAGGAAAATCTTCCATCACATCTCGACCGCTTTTGACCGCTTTAAAGTCCTTTTTCCATAAGCCTTGTGTAACATTGTCAGTGACCCCGAACACAAAATTCCATTGGCGATGCTAAATTTAAGACAAACTCTTTGTTCGATGTTTTTGACCAACAAGAAATTCGCAATACAAACTAGATATTTTGTAGCGATGATAGCTCAGTGGTTAGCGCGGTCGGTTCGCATGCGGAAGGACATGGGTGCAAACCCCAACAACGAGCTTGAGCTGTCGGTGAAGGAAAACATCGTGAGGAAACCATAGCATGGTAGTAGAGTACTTTCTAGTACTCGGCTGGCTAGCTACCACCCTCAAGTTAGAAATCTGTCGCCAAGCATCTAACGGTGTGTTCCGGCAGCGTCACTTGAGACCCAGTTCCATTTCAGGCTAGGTGTGCTTTACCATCTTCGACCACACCTTCACTTAACATCAGGGGAGATGTGGTCCAACACATAGCCTGTCGACCACAAAAAAAAAGATATGATATAACTAAAAACATCACTGTATTTCATCTAAAATGATGCAACTCAAACTCCGCGCCAAAATGGAAAACAGTTGTGCCAATTTCACAACAAAAAAAAAACAAAAATTTGAATTTGGAACCATAAACAAATCATCCATTCCCGATACTTATTTGACTGAATGTATATGGAAATATTCTAAATTCAGCACGTGGCTTACATTTCGGGGAACATGAGTTTTGAATGTAACTCTTAAGCTCTACGCATAAGAGTGAATTTGGATCACAATTTTTACTTCAATTTATGTTTTAGTAAGACACGTGTCAAGAAATAGCGGGTAATTGTGACCGTTACGTTTATTGTATTAAATGGGAAACTATTGCGGTTATAATTTGGTGGTAGATTTCCTTAGCAGGAAGTCGTCTAGGTAGGTACCACCGCAGTACCAGATATTCTGTGTAAACATTACTGTGTTCCGGTTTGAAGGGTACTGCAGCTAGCGAAATTACTGGGCTGTTGAGACTAACCATCGAAAGTCTCAAAGTAATGAGCGCCAAAGCAGCGATGCCCCGGACTTTGTTTTGTTGCTCAAAGTTCTGTGTATCGCTGCAATGGTCATGGACATGCGTTATCTCTTACCATCAGGAGAGCGCATCGTTCGTCTCATTACTTTTACATAGGATATGAATGAATGTTATTTTTCATCCCCCCATCTCGGAAATAATGTTTTTGCTCCTCGATATCTGAGTGCAAAAGTCGTTTTTATCCGCTAGAGGATAAAGCAAATTTGAATTTAGAACATCGTGTGCACAAAGTTTGTGAATTCAAAACATCATTAAACCTATTTACTTCTACCTCCATGGCGCCGAATGTATCATATAACTTTTTTTAATTTGTTAAAAACTCAGACTCGGAACCTCCTTGGTATACGTTTTTTTTTTAATTTGCCCTAGCTAACGCTCAGGATTCTAATTTTAGAATTCTTCGGCAGCTCAAGCTCATTGTTGGGGTTTGAACCCACGCCCTTCGGCATGCGAACCTACCGCGCTAACCACTCTGCTATCATCGCTACAAAAACTACACTTTTTATACCTGTGTTCCCCACGGGAACGGAAACTACGCGGGTAACACCGCGAGGCGTCCGCTAGTACTATATAATAGTACAAGTTCATTCCTATTTTAATAAATAAAATTAATAGTACATAGAGACAAACAACCACCCCGTATTACGGTAGCAGTTATTCTACTAGCGTAGATCCGACATAATGATAATCAAAATACTAACTACACATCGGAATCGTCTCATCTGTCATTATTTTTTACACAAACAAACCCCCTTACAATATTTATCGAGTGCCCCGCATGTCCCCTGGAGTCGCTTGCAGGGGGACGCCGGGTAAAGTGGGGTCGCGACGGCAATGACGCGCGCTCCATTTAATAACAGGTGACGTTTGAACGCATTGTCCGCTAAGATTCCTTTCACTAAAAACAATTGTTAGCTGTGCAGTCAACTCTCGTGTGTTCATGATTGTTATTGACGTAATGTTATGTAAACAAGCACTGATTATTTTAATTTTTTTTTATTACTAGTCTTGTGTTTGCCCGCCAACTCGCCTGATGTTAAGCGAAAATGCGGCGTACGGTGAAGCACGCTCGCCTAGAAGAATTCAGTTTCGTGAATTATATGAGCTTTTAGGGTTGCTTGTAAAAGAATTTTTGAAAACGGTCCAGTAGTTTCCGAGCCTATTCAATACAAACAAACAATCAAATCTTTTCTCTTTATAATAGTATAGACAATTATAGTATTATATGGAACAAACTTAACTAGCGATAACACAAGTCCAATCTTGATGGTAGATTTTCTTAGCAGGAAGTTGTCTAGGTAGGTACCACTGCAGTATCAGATATTCTACCGCCAAGCAGTAGTGTGTACACATTTCTGTGTTCCGGATTGAAGGGTGCTTTAGCTAGCGAAATTACTGGGCTGTTGAGACTAAATATAGAAAGTCTCAAAGTAATCAGCGCCGAAGCAGCGATGCACCGGACCATGGAAATGCGTTATCTCTTACAATCAGGAGAGCGTATAGTTCGTCTCATTACTTTTACATAAAAAAATCTCAAATGCGACAAATTAAAGTGACATCAACGCAAATTAATTTTCTGAATGAAGTCAAGTGACAAGCTCCAATCAATTCAAATCAATTCAAACATTGTCCCCCGATGTCCCGCATCCCGCGCTCGCTTGACGCGTAAAGCTAGCCTTATAATTAGACAGTATGCTCGCTCCGCCCAGATACGAAAATTAAAAAGTCTCCTGCCATAATATGGGAATGAAAGCGCCCTGTGGAGTAAGTGGTAAGGGCTTGGTGGTAGTGACGCCGGGCGGCGATTATTCTCATGAGACGTAGCGATTTGTTTTGAACTACTGTTAGCAAATGTAAATTAGCACCCATTGTAGGAAATGGGAAGGGTTAGGTTGTAATGACAGCGGACATCAATTATTCTGATTTTCTGATTACGGTGGCGACTTAAAGCCAATTAAATATAGCAGACTGATACAAAAGTAAACCGGCACTATGGACCCAACGGTGAGAAGTCCGTAATGTTTGGGTGGAAATGACAGCGGGTAGCGATTATTTTGATGGAAGGTAGCGTTTGTATTTGAGCTGATGTAATATCCCAGATTTAATGACAAGCCTTAAGCCCAGACAATGTTAACTTCCTACATGCAATAAAGTATTGAATGTTAATACGTGATGTTACTTGTGTACTTTTTGTTGACACAAATAAAAACACTTCTATATTCTATCTAAAAAAAATTTACAACCTGCAAAAGTATAAAAGTGTCAGCAATACATAATTATAATATTCAATTATTACAGTTATAAGTTCGAAAAATCGCAATCATTTCATGGTTGATATTCCAAAATCTCGAACGAAACGCACTACGTCCACATTCACTGTGCAGACCGCAAGAAAGTGGAATGCGCTGCCCGAGTGGGTGTTCCCCAATGGATACAACCTGAGTGTCTTCAAGTCGAGAGTAGATCGGTATCTTCTAGGCAAGCGTGCTGCATCTTAGACTGCATCATCACTTAACATGGCGGTCAAACACAAATTTTATTACAAAATAAAAGGTACCCGCTTTCCGCTAACACCAAAACCGCGCCTCATCTCTATAATTTGTCGAGGACATTTTTAATTTATTAAAAACCGGGGGTCCCGCTGATTATTTACCCTAATATTCTATGTCAATATTTATTTTTTATTACGCCGATATTTGCTTGCATCTGGACTTCAGTATCCTGTATCGTCAGATCATAGTTGTGAGTGTTTTCTTTGTACACATGGTTTTTTTTTTTTTTTTTAATGATTGACAGGCTAGTTGTTTGAACACAGCTCACCTGATGTTAAGTGAAGGCGTGGTCGAAGATGGTAAAGCACACCTAGCCTGGAATGGAACTGGCTCTCAAGTGAGGCTGCCGGAACACACCGTTAGATGCTTGGCGGCAGATTTTCAACTTGAGGGTGGTAGCTAGCCAGCCGAGTACTAGAAAGTACCCTACCACCATGCTATGGTTCCCTCACGATGTTTTCCTTCACCGGCAGCACAAGCTCATTGTTGGGGTTTGAACCCACGCCCTTCGGCATGCGAACCTACCGCGCTAACCACTGAGCTATCATCGCTAAAATCGCATCGCTAATGGTTATACGGAAATGTCTGTTTTAGCTAATTCATACCATGTTGGTACTTTGTTTTTCGAACAAAGCGCCATATTGAATTATTTACTAACCGACTAAAAAAAAGGAAGGGGTTTTCAATTCGGTTGTATTTTTTATATACCTAATATATAATTATATTAAATATAATTATATACCTTTTGTTACCTAAGAACTCCGTCATTTATAAACCGATTTAGAAAAATGTCTTTACTAGTTGCGCCCCGCGGTGTTACTCGCTACATGTTTTTGGAATAAAAAGTAGCCTATGTGTTAATCCAGGGTGTCAGCTACCTCCATACCAAATTACATCCAAATCCGTCAGTAGTTTTTGCGTGAAAGAGTAACAAACATCCATTCAAACTTTCACATTTATAGCATTAGTGGGATTTGAAAGTACATTCCAACCATATTTGTTGTTTCTTTGTTTGTATATTGTTTTTATGCCACAAATAAAGTGTAATTCTCTATTAATATTTTTGTATTATACGAGTACACTTAACTTAGTGGTAGATCTCCTTAGCAGGAGGTCGTCTAGGTAGGTACCACCGCAGTACCAGTTATTCTGCCGCTAAGCAGTAGTGTGTAAACATTACTGTGTTCCGGTTTGAAGGGTACTGCAGCTAGCGAAATTACTGGGCTGAGATTAACCATCGAAAGTTTCGAAAGTAATGAGCGCCAAAGCAGCGATGCACTGGATTTTGTTTTGTTACTCAAAGTTCTGTGTATCGCTGCAATGGTCATGGGCAGGCGTTATCTCTTACCATCAGGAGAGCGTCACATTCGTCTCATTATTTTTTACATAAAACATATATATATATATTTATAAGTAATTATATGAAATGTACATAGTTATCAATAAACAATAAATCAATTTTATATAATACTATTGTAGTACACACTCCACAGAATCGATTGAACTCAAATCGTCGAACAAATGAAAGCAGAATGAACCCCTTTGAAAATCTCAACTGAGCAATCCAATTAAATACTTCGAGTATCGAGTATATAATTACTTTATTGAGTATCGAGTATTTGTACCCAGTGTTAAGGGTATTTAATTTTGTCCGGAGTGACGATTACACTCCTAAAGGGTACATTTGAAGTACGCTTCTAAGGGAAAATTGAAAGGAAAAAAGTGTATAGAAAGCTTTTAGTAATATAGTACTTACTGCCTTATATATGATAACCCATCCTGTTTACAGGGTTCTGCAAAGGATCCTATAACAAAAACGTAATGCGTGGCAAATATGATCCACAATAATAGTGCATAGAGAAATGTGAACGTGGCCTTTTCCATACAAAGGGATAATTCATCTTACTATGGAAACTGACAATAGTTTTTTTTTTTTTATGGTTGATAGGTGTTTTGACCACAGCTCACCTGATGTTAAGTGAAGGTGTGGTCGAAGATGGTACAGCTCACCTAGCCTGGAATAAAACCTGCTGTCAAGTGAGGCTGCCGGAACACACCGTTAGATGATTGGCGGCAGATTTTCAACTTGAGGGTGGTAGCTAGCCAGCCGAGTACTAGAAAGTACCCTACCACGATGCTATGGTTTCCTCACGATGTTTTCCTTCACCGGCAGCTGAAGCTCATTGTTAGAACCCACGCCCTTCGGCATGCGAACCGACCGCTCTAACCACTCAGCTATCATCGCTATAATATAACTAGGTAGTCGATTAGATTTTTTTATGGATTTTCCATCACCCCAACCCAGGTCGCATTTCATTCATACAACATCCGACAGCTCTGCCATACTCTCTTAATTAAAATATACTTAAACAATAACGTACCCCGCGCGTCATGCCTTGTTAGTATTGTTTTGAAATTTTACGCGTCTCTCATTTTCATGATTGCGAGGGTGGCGATTGTTCCGAGCCTCTGAGGTCGCTTTTAACGCTCTATCAGCTTTTAACACGCCACTCCATGGTGCAGGCCTTTCTCTGAAAGGTGACAGGAGAGGCAGCGGCGCTGGGTAGTGTGTGAATCTCCTGACAATGCGTTTCGTGACACTTCCTATGTATCTAACTCTTGACTCGACCGTAGCAATTGTTGCGATGATAGCTCAGTGGTTAGCGTAGCCGGTTCACACATTCTAGGCTAGGTGGGTTTACCATCTTCGACTACACCGTCACTTAACATCAGGTGAGCTGTGGTGAACCATAAATAAATTACCACTTTTTTTCTATTCTCTTTCTTTTACGTAAAAAGTAATGAGACGAACGAGACGCTCTCCTAATGGTAAGAGATAATTCATGACCATTGCAGCGATACACAGAACTTTGAGTAACAAAACGAAGTCCAGGGCATCACTGCTTTGGTGCTCATTACTTTGAGACTTTCGATGGTTAGTCCCAACAGCCCAGTAATTTCGCTAGCTGCAGTACCCTTCGAACCGGAACACAGTAATGTTCACACACTACTCTGCTGCTTAGTGGCAGAATAACTGGTACTGCGGTGGCGCCTACCTAGATGACCTCCTGCTAAGGAGATCTACCACCAAGTTAACTTACTTAAAGTGTACAGCATCGCAAGTGACACGGAACGAGTAGCATTCTTTCCATTTACGCGCGGCAGTCGGCACCCTTTCCAGTGCTAATCGTACTGGCGGAGGATTAAATCGATAATGACTTGTAATAGAGAACATGCGGCGAGCCCGCCTCTCGAGGCTTTACGGTGACAAGGGAGATATTACTGATTAAGTTGTAATATTAGTTTAGCGACATATGCGCTGACACTAGCGGCTTCGAAAGGCATCTGTCGTAAACAATTTTATGACAAATACAACCACCACCATACCCACCCAAAAGTTATCTGGATAACTTTTGAATAACCGTTAGATGCTTGGCGATAGATTTTCAACTTGAGGGTGGTAGCTAGCCAGCTGAGTACTATAAAGTACCCTACCACCACTTGCAAATATAACTACGCAGGTACTTGTAATACATACATACGTATATTTAGAACAACCAAGCACAAAACGGATTTCTACAGAGTTATAAAGCGTCAAAAAGCGCAAAAAAAATACGTTCCAAAACCCCGAACGAAACGATTTGATTCCACGTTCATTGTGCGGACTGCTAGACAGTGGAATGCACTACCTGAGTGGGTGTTTCCCGTTGGATATAATCTGGGTGTCTTCAAGTCGAGAATGAATCGGTAACTTCTAGGCTAGCGTGCTCCATCTTAGACCGCATCACTGTTTAACATCACGTGAGATGGCGGTCAAACGTAAGCCTATTTAAATAAATTAATATCGTAGGACATTACACACAGCGCCATCTGACCCCAAACTAAGCAAAGCTTGTACTATGGAAGTCAGGATAGATTTTTTTTTTTTTTTTTGTAAATACATATTACATACAGTAAAAAAAACAGTACACCCAGACACAACAAACATTTGTTTATATCACAAAAAATGCTTGTCCTGGGTGGGAATCGAACCCACGCCTTTCAGCTCTTGGAGCAAACATACTACCAATGAACCAACAGGGCTGTCACTTTATTATGAAAAAAAAACCTTTCCAAAATCACCTCGATGGCATATTTTTATTCGAATTTTCCCCGCGCAAGGGCGATGCCGGCAGATCCATTAGCCAAATTAAGTTATGCTCGCGCCTAACTAAATAAAGCGCGGTGCATGCTTTCATGTTGCTTTAGTGAAGCTGGATTTTATGTATAATGGAGCACTAAGGCGGAATAAAGTGCTTATTTTTAGCTGAACTTGAAGATAAACGAATGGCTACCGTTAAGTTCATTCATTGAGTTCTATTCTCTATATAGAATAGATAGAATAGAATACAACTTTATTACACGCCAAAACAAAACACAACAACATACAGATAGTAGTAGGTATAGTTTCTTCTATCTATATAGTTCCTCATCTTTCTCATTTTGTGTATTTGCCTATGTCACTGACAATGACATCGCGTACGTAGTTTTACATCTGTTATTTATTATAATCTGTTATTCGTCTGGATAAGCTTATTTTTTTTTAATGCAAAAGGTAATGAGACGAACGAGACGCTCTCCTGATGGTAAGAGATAACGCCTGTCCATGACCATTGCAACGATACACAGAACTTTGAGTAACAAAACAAAAGTCGAGGGTATCACTGCTTTGGCGCTCATTACTTGGAGACTTTCGATGGTTAGTCTCAACAGCCCAGTAATTTCGCTAGCTGCAGTACCCTTCAAACCGGAACACAGTAATGTTTACACACTACTGCTTAGCGGCAGAACAACTGGTACTGCGGTGGTACCTACCTAGACGACCTCCTGCTAAGAAAATCTACCACCAAGTAAATAGTTTTAATTAAAAAATAATTATAATTAAAACTAGAAGTCTGGATATAATGTAAGCCGTACGTCGTACATATATTTATTTATTTATTTAGTTAATACTCAGTTAAAAGCTACAAATACGAAATCATCATTAATACAAAATGGTCAAAAATAAATTCTTTTTCTGATACCAGATAAAGACCTGAAGAATAGCCCAATATACAGATGTATAATTTATTATGTATATTTACCATAAAAGGTAATTTTTTTTTTTTAATTGTACTTCTTTTTCTTCAATTTTGGCGTCGCGTTTTTGTGTATTTGCCTATGTCACTGACAATGACATCGCGTACGAAGTATTATATCTGTTATTTATTATAATCTGTTATTCGTCTGGATAAGTTAAATAATTATAATTAAAACTACAAGTCTGGATACATTTACGTACATTTTTTTTGTTGTTGTATAAACTACAAGGGCTCACCGGAAGACCAGCGCTGGTCATACCTCTTATTACCAGCATTATGCTGAGGTGAGCCCCTATTCTGTAACTTTTGTCTGTCTCTGTCTGTTTGTTTTTGTGCTTGTTACAGAATTAAACGTTTTTTCTTTCTTTCATTCGTACGGCCAAGGAATGGAACAAGCTGCCGGCTTAAAATTATAGACTAGCGGACCTTCCCGTCTCCAACGGTAAAACAAAACTCGATTAACAATATAAATATAGCCTATGTCACACAGTGATAATGTAGCGTTCTAATGATGAAAGAATTATTCAGATCGGTCCAGTAGTTTCGGAGCCTATTCAATACAAACAAAAAAACTAATCTTTCCTCTTTATAATAATTAGTGTAGAATGTAGATACATATTGTGTTTAAAAATTATTTAATTTTAAAATTATGCATTTTTAGTAAACATTACTAAAAATGCATAATTTTATGCAATGCATAATCTTAATTATAAATAAATAAACATAAACATAACCCGCCATGTTATTTATTTACCGACCACCGGTCACCGGCCTCCCCCATTGACTTCCATAAACCGGTCTTTGTGGAAGTCAATGGAGGAGGCCTATGTCCAGCAGTGGACGTCTTACGGCTGAAATGATGATGATGATGATGAAACATAAACATATAAATATTGTTTAAAAATTAATATTTACTTACAGTAGCATTTTAGAGAAGTATTCAAAGAATTTTAACCATCGGTTAAATTTGGCTTTAAATGTTTATCAATAACTGGTTTTACTGCTGATTACAAAATAAGTAGTAGTATAAAGCTTGATTAACCTGTCGATACGCTAATGAGGATACGTACCCTGGTCTGATACTGGTCAGAATATATAAAAACCAAAGATTTCTATCGTTTTGACTCGGAAGGACTATGTGGTAGGTTTTCCCTGTAACTCGGCACTTACCTGATCAAGTTGTGAGCTCTCGCACGGACGGCAGTGACAGCGGCGCCTTCGTCTCCCTCGCACGATCTCAGGCGAGACTCGCAGAGAGCCGCGTCAAGAGACACCGACAAGAGATCAGCGAGTTGCTTCGCTAGCTCCATCTCTTTAAGATCCGATAGGTCTTTGCTCTACGGACAAAACATGATGACCATAAGTCCCACTAATATCATAAATGTGAAAGTTTGGATGAATGGATGTTTGTTACTCTTTTACGCAAAAAGTACTGAACTGATGAAATTTGGTATGGAGGTAGCTGAGACCCCGGATTAGAACATAGGCTACTTTTTATCCCAAAATCATGTAGCGCGTAACACCGCGGGGCGCAGCTAGTTATAAATAATACTAAACTTTACTTAGCAGGAGGTCGTCTAGGTAGGTACCACCGTAGTACCAGATATTCTAGTGCTAAGCTTTGTTGTATACAAATACATTATCTTTATCTTTAAGCAGTAGTGTGTAAACATTACTGTGTTCCGGTTTGCAGGGTACTGCAGCTAGCGAAGTTACAAGGCTGTGGAGACTTACTAAAGTCTCAAAGTAATGAGCGCCAAAGCAGCGATGTCCTGGACTTTGTTTTGTTACTCAAAGTTGTGTATCGCTGCAATAGTCATGGGCAGGCGTTATCTCTTGCCACCAGGAGAGCGTCTCGTTCGTCTCATTACATTTTACATTAAAAAAAATGTTTGTTCTGTGTCTGGGTGTACTGTATGTATTTACAAAAGAAAATATTTAAGTATTCTATCAGTTATCTGCCTTCCATAGTACAAGCTTTGCTTAGTTTGGGGTCAGATGGCGCTGTGTGTAAACTAAGCAAAGCTTGTACTATGGAAGTCAGATAACTGATAGAATATTTAATTACTTTTTTTTTTGTAAATACATACTTATAATACATACAGAACACCCAGACACAGAACAAACATTTTTTTTTTATTATTTAAAATTTAATGAGACGAACGAGACTCTCTCCTGATGGTAAGTGATAACGCCTGTCTATGACCATTGCAGCGATACACAGAACTTTGAGTAACAAAACAAAGTCCAGGGCATCGCTGCTTTGGCGCTCATTACTTTCGAAACTTTCGATGGTTAATCTCAGCAGCCCAGTAATTTCGCTAACTGCAGTACCCTTTTTTTGTATAATTATGTATTTACAAGATACAGGTTCTACCTAGTTTGGGGCCCGCTGGAACGTCTACAACTTAATTAATATCCCATTGTTTCTTTTGTATACCAATACGTGAATATGTTGATTCTTTTGTGAAAATAAACATTATTATTATTAATAATAAAAATAGAACAAACATTAAATGCACAAAAAGCAAGATATGAAACTCATTAAACGTTGTGTGTGCAATAGTTCCCGTTTGTTAGACGGCTCTGTTTTGTATGAAAACATAATTTCGCATGGTGGGAGGGTACTTTCTAGTACTCGGCTGGCTGGCTACCACCCTCAAGTTGAAAATCTGCCGCCAAGCATCTAACAGTGTGTTCCGGCAGCCTCATTTGAGAGCCAGTTCCATTCCAGGCTAGGTGTGCTTTACCATCTTTGACCACGCCTTCACTTAACATCAGGTGAGCTGTGGTCAAACACCTGGCCTGTCAACCATAAAAAAAAAAAAAAAAAAATATTGTAATATTGTATCAAGAGAACAATAAATAACAGCACAGCGCTCCTGTACCGACGTGTATAACGTACTAACTACATTATAGGACGAACCCATTAGACGTGGCGCGCTCGCGTGGGGCGAGTTACTTGAACAACGTACTGTGACGTGTGCTTATCGACTTTTTTAATGATTATATTAATGTTTTTTTTTTTTATTTATTATTATACGCTCCACAGACACTGGGGTCCGTGACCTTTGTCAACTTTTAGTTACATATTTTTTTTTTTTTTAACAATTTTACATTACCAAAAGAGGAAAGTTACGTTAGTACCTAATCTTAATCTAAGGTTAAAGTAGGTACTAGATTGTGTGTATATATTAATGTTCGCTGCTTTGCTGTCTTTTTAGTTGACAGGCTAGGTGTTTGACCACAGCTCACCTGGTGTTAAGTAAATAAATATAATAAATATCGTAGGACTATACACACAGCGCCATCTGGCCCCAAACTAAGCAGAGCTTGTGTGATGGAAGTCAGATTGATATAATACATAAATACTTTTATTTTTTATTGTAAATACATACAGAACACCCAGACTCAGAACAAACATTTGTTTTTTCACAAAATGTTTGCCCTGAGTGGGAATCGAACCCACGCACTACAGCTCTCAACGCAGATATACTACCAATGAGCCAACGGGGCTGTCAATGTGTGTGTGAATGTGTAGTCGAAGATTCAAATTCAAAATTATTTTATTTGGTCATAATTTATGGTCACATTAAAATGATACCATTGGCTCCAAACTAGTAATAGTACTGTGTTTCGGGAACCAATGTCTTCACCCCATATTTAGATACAAAATGCCAAATGCAGACTAAAAAAACTAAATAATTTTGAATTTTGAAGATTGTGAAGCACACCTAGCCCGAAATGGGTCTGCCTCTCAAGGGAGGCTGCCGGAACACACCATAAGATGCTTGGCGGCAGATTTTCAACTTGAGGGTGGTAGCTAGCCAGCCGAGTACTAGAAAGTACCCTACCACCATGCTATGGTTTCCTCACGATGTTTTTCTTCACCTTCACCGGCAGCTCAAGCTCATTGTTGAGGTTTGAACCCACGCCCGTCGGCGTGTAAACCGACCGCGCTAACCACTAAGCTATCATCGCGACAAAATCATATTCGTACCCGTAACCTCCAGATTGGGAGCTAAATGATCTCCCAACGGTAACATTTGGTTGCATGGAAGAGATCGCTTTTAGCAATAAGGCCGCCACTTGTGGCACTAGCTCATAAGATTCTTTTGCTCTATGTACTTTTTTTCTGTTTATGGTGTGCACAATAAAGAGTTTATATCTATCTATCTATACGAGAAACTAATTTTATTTTTTCAAGCAAACCTGCAAGCTTCATAAAAGCCATTACAATTTTTTTTATTTTTTTTAAATTGACACATAAAACGGCAGAGAAACATACGCCAAAAATCTTCACATTTCTCCCAGACTCCGTTGAGTCTCAGCCGTATTCTTCCCACAATTTTATTATATTCCATTCACTAAATTATTCGCAATTACAATACCATTTATTGAATCTTACACGATCGGCGGCGGTTGAAACGGTCCTTATCTCCGACGCCATCTTGGCCGGTAAAAAGAACGGACGCGGTATCTCGTAAATCTGCTTGTTTATTACGGTTACCCTACATGGTAGGGTTACCACAATGTCTATTTATTCTTTAATAATAATAATTAATAGTAAAGCCTGTTTATTACTTAATAAAATTTGAAATTTTACATATTAACTCATAAATAAATTAATTTAATTTACGATATTAATGATTACAAAAATAATTAATTTAATTATACACATTGTTTTTCATATATATAATTTTATATTTATCACTTTTTTTTCATGCATCACAAATTAAATGTTTTTTTTAATATATTCAATGATAAAGAGAAAAATGGACGAGGCCTTTTTATTCAATATAGTTTACGAACTCTGGATAGTTCCAGATTAAATTGAGTAATTCGACTTTCATTTTAAAATGAATCACCCAAAAATCAAATCAATGGCAATTATGCAAGCCCCGTATTACAAAAAAAAGATGACATATCATCGCATAGTTATGTGCCGTCCTTTTTTTCGATGGACTAGTACTTCCAAGACATATAAGGCCTTCGCTGCATCACACGTGGGTGCGGCCAGGATACCTTGAAACATGCCAACATCTCGGGGGTTAACACCATATTTTAGTGACATATTTATTCGCATAGTCTTGGTCCGTCCACACTCCACCAGGAGGTGAAAAACGTCTTCAGGGTTCCCTCAAAGAGAGCCAGGCGGGGGATTCAACTCTGCCTATTAGATATTCAAGGGAAAGCAGTTTCTGAGAGTAGTTTAAACATATTCATTATTTTTGGTATAATTTTTTTGGCAACGTATAATTTAGGAATCGAAAATTTAAGGGCCATAAGCTATTCCGTAATCCTAAAACAATAAGGATGAAAATATTATCTACCGCTTGACCATATTGTTGCTCGGAAGTAGACAAACGTCGCAAATCTAATTAAATTTATGAAGAGTAAAGTCTCAAAAAATATGTTTTCTTATATACAGAGAATGAATGGTACGCTCGATTTCATGAGTTTTTTTTTAAGAAAAAAGCTAAATTATCTTAATATAGACACTATTAAATGGTAAAAGTATCGTGTGAGTTTGCTATCACGTTTTAACTTGACAATAAACGAAAAAAAAATCGGAAAAATAGCATCGATGGTTAATTTACAATACCAAGTCAAAAATTCATATTAAATCGCTAAGCCTTTTCTTAAAGTCACATACTAAAAAATCACACCTAGTATGTCACGCTCGAGACATTTAATACTGGGCTAAAACTTGGGACGGTTCGCCGCAATCGACTGGCAACACCGATCGATACCCTTATTATCTAATTTTTAGTAATTTTTTTTTCTTCTGATATCGTAATATAGACCAATAGCCATACAGACTGTTAGAGTTGTGAAACAATCGCGTTTAAAATTAAAATAAAAGCAAATACATTCATGCAAGTATGCGAGTGGCAACCCTATCCCCGTTAGTATGTCTTTGATTTTAGCAAATGTATTTCCTAAGGAAATATCCTTACGAAATGAACAAGGTGCTAAACATCTGAGTGATGTTCAATTGTTTTAATTTAAGAGTTAACATTTTTAATACCTACAACCCTACACAAATATACGTACGTAATACGTAGGTATTTCTGTTTACAGTTTTATTATTTAAAAAAAATACAATCACTAAACTGTACACAAATATAAATTTACAACAGACTCTATGCCCAAACCTAAACACGGCTAGCTTTTAGATATACAGATATATCTATCTAACTATCCTATTATAAAGATTTGATTGTTTGTTTGTATTGAATAGGCTCCGAAACTACTGGACCGATTAAAAAAAATATTTCACCGTTGGGAAGCTACACTATCCCCGGATGTCATAGGCTACTTTGATTTCTGTATTCCCACGGGAACGGGAACTACGTGGGTGAAACCAGGAGGCGTCCGCTAGTTGGTTTATAAATCAGACTACCTTCAGAATCGATTTTCATGAAACTTCTATAGTGCCAATCTTATTATCTTGCAAGTTTTACTTGGTGGTAGATTTTCTTAGCCGGAAGTCGTCTAGGTAGGTACCACCGTGGTACCATATATTCTGCCGCCAAGCAGTATTGACAGCCCTGTTGGTTCATTGGTTGGTTGTCTGCTTCGAGAGCTAAAGGGCGTGAATTCGATTCCCACTCAGGACTAACATTTGTGTGACTAACATCGATGTTTGTTTTGTGTCTGGGTGTACTGTATGTATTTACAAAAAAAAAGTATTGAAGTATTCTGTGAGCTATTTTTGTTCCCATAGTAGGTACAAGCTTTGCTTAGTTTGGGGCTAGATGGCGCTATATTAAAATGCCCTCCAATATTTATTTATTTAATATCTGTCAAGAAATAAGGAAGCAGGCAGCTTGTTCTACGGGCCAGAAACGTTGTCGAAATCTTTGGCACGTATCGTTTAACAAGAATGAAGGAAACAAAACCTTAAAATTCCATTCAACAGTTCAGAACGCAAACTTCACGAAGCATTTATTTACGAATTAACAGTATATGTGGTCACCATAAAAATAATACGGATTTCGCCACCGCGCAATAAAATCTCCGAAAAATTCTCATCGTAACCCTTTATTGTTGTTGTAAAAATAAATAAAGTCTCTAATTAGGACTTAACCGACTCGCCGAGACAAATTCTTGGGTCATTATAAAAAATATATTTAAAAAAAAAAAAACACAAATAAAAATGGTAATTTAATTCGGGCTCAGTTTTATCAACGGACCGCGGATGCTGTCTTACATGCCGATACGAAATCCGTTGTGCCTACTAAATTAAATATTTCACGACAAATTTTTTGGAGGTTTGCTTGTGATGTTCTAATAGCTACGCCCCGCGGTGTTACCCGCTACATGTTTTCGGGATAAAAATTACCCCATGTTCTAATCCAGGGTCTCACCTACCTCCATACCAAATTTCACCCAAATCCCTTCTGTTGTTTTAGCGTGAAACAGTAACAAACAAACATCCATACTCACAAACTTTCGCATTTATAATACAAGCTGCGCCTCGCGGTGTTACCCGCTACATGTTTTCGGGATAAAAAGTAGCCTATGTTCTAATCCGGGGTCTCAGCTACCTCCATACCAAATTTCTATCAAATTCATTTCGTAGTTTTTGCGTGAAAGAGTAACAAACATCCATCCATCCATCCAAACTTTCACATTTATAATATTAGTGGGATTTAAAATCAATGAACGTTCACTTCGGAAATTTTGTTTTGGCGACTTGATTACCAAATACTAAATTTTTTTACTTATACAAATTTCATTCAGTTTTATATAAAACGTAATAGGTTCGCGTTTGACCACATCCTGCCTGATGTTAAGCAACGATGTGGTTTAGGATGGAACACTTACCTAGAAGAAACTTGTTCTATCAGCTATCTGACTGTCATAGTACAAGCTTTGCTTAGTTTGGGGTCAGATAGCGCTGTGTGTAATGTCTTACGATATTTATCATTATTATTTATTCTAATATACTCCAATAAACAAATAATAACAATCTAAATCTTTTTTAAGGTCACAGTGAATGGGTATCTTCTATGTCTGCGTACGTCATCCTCGAGCACGTCATCGCTTACCATCACGCGAGTTGATGGTCAAACGTGTTAAAAAAAATAACTGTACCGGCAATATCCGTAGTTTACGGTACTCGCGCAGGATTAAAATACCAAATTTTATAGTTAACGCATTCGTGATACGTTTTTAACATTACTTTAATGTTTCTTTTATTATTTTAACTGCGAGGATTATTCGCGACGCGGGCAGTTCGTTCCAAATTAATTTCTCAGTTCTGAAGGTAAAGGCAAACTATTAGAGATTATTACGTACATTTTATGTCAGGGGAAAGGTTAACTGGCCACTGGTTATTTTTAACATTTTGTGGAATGTAAATTGGCACGTCTGATACAATACAAAAAAAAAACTATTGAAGTATTCTATCAGTTATCTGACTTGCATAGTACAAGCTTTGCTTAGTTTGGGCTCAGATGGCGCTGTGTGTAATGTCCTGTGATATTTATTATCATAACATACTTTTTTTGTAATTAGACGAACGAGACTTTCTCCTGATGGTATGAATTAACGCCTGTCCATGACCATTGCAGCGATACACAGAACTTTGAGTAGCAAAACAAAGTCCGGGGCATCGCTGCTTTGGCGCTCATTACTTTGAGACTTTCGATGGTTAGTCTGAACAGTCCTGTAATATCGCTAGCTGCAGTACCCTTCAAACCGGAACACAGTAATATTTACACACTGCTACTTGGCGGCAGAATATCTGGTACTGCGGTGGTACCTACCTAGACGACCTCCTGCTAATGAGATCTACCACCAAGTAAAAACATTTCGAAGACCCTCTGCACCTTTCTTTTACCGGACGGCCAGACAAACGCGACCAAAACGTCATCCGTACATGGTGGATGTTCCCCATGTACGCACAAAGCGTTTTGATTCCACATTTTTCATTCGCACAGCGAGGTTGTGGAACTCTCTGCCGGAGTCTGTGTTCCCTGTTAGCTACAATATTGGCGTCTTCAAATCTAGAGGAAATAGGTTTCTTCTAGGTAAGCGTGCTCCATCTTAAACCGCACTACTGCTTAACAACAGGCAAAGCGAATCTGTATATATTTAAATTTTTTTTTTAAATCTTAAGAATTTAAATGACTGAGTTTTATTAAAATCAGTTCGGCTGTTGGGATAAAAAAAATAACTAGGGCTACTTGAATTATGTACTTAATACACTTAGATTTTATTAACAAATTTTACTATAATAAGCAACACAGAAAACGTGAAAAAAAGTAGGCGGCTGAAGGATGAATGAGGCCAAGAATGAATTAAAATAAAACCGGCCAAGTGCGAGTCGGGTTCGCGCACGAAGGGTTCCGTATCATTATCTATTAAAACGGCAAAAAATCACGTTTGTTGTATGGGAGCCCCCCTTAAATATTTATTTTATTCTGTTTTTTAGTATTTGTTGTTATAGCGGCGACAGAAATATATCATCTGTGAAAATTTCAACTCTCTAACTATCACGGTTCGTGAGATACAGCCTGGTGACAGATGGACAGACAGACAGATAGACGGACTGACAGCAGAGTCTTAGTAATAGGGTCCCGTTTTACCCCTAAAATCAAATTCAAATTATTTTATTGACATAAAAACGTTATAGGTTTTCATAACATTTACAATTATGTCACAAAAAAAAAAGCAAAAAATATACATAAAAAAAACGGAACGGATACGGAACCCTAAAAAAAAGTAGAGTTTTGGCGGGAATGCGGAAAGAGTCGTGTCTTCTCATTGTATTTTTCCAAAAATTGTGTTTTTAGAAGGTTATGTATAAAATAGTTGTGTTTTCTTTTCTTTTTTTTTATGGGGACTTTTGTGGTAGCCACATGGCAGTCCCATCGTATTTTCTACCAGGTTATACTTGTCTTACAACTAAAATAAAAAAATATTTGTACACACTACACACAAACATATACACACTCTCTCATACACATTAACCATTAATCATTTGACTTATGATAACTTGTGATCTTACATGGTGAGAGGATAAAGACCTCTCGGGATGGCCTCTACGCCAATGTTGCCATGAGCTGTCAAAATATTGTTGGGAGTAAACAACAACACCCTGTATATATATATATATATATATATATATCTTTTATTCGTAAAGTCCCGTATTACATACACAGGACCCCAGTAAATAACAAATAGATTATAATCTAATGAGGAAAGATAATTATCTTTCCTTATTTATCTTTAGAACCTATACACAACAAGTAACGAACCTCTTATGCTATTTGCAGTCAAATGTGAGAATAATGTCTTGTCTAGTAAGCTCGACCGTTTCAGTAACTGGCGCACCAGTGCACTGGTACGTGTCAACGCGCGCGGATGCATTAACGTCGCTTTTAGGGCGGCCACCCACTCACGGGCCACGGCTACCGGTCGTATCTCACAGGGTTGTCACGAAACTACTTTGTATATACGCTAGCGGGCCGTCCCGGCTTCGCACGGGAAAACAAAACTTGATTAGCAATATAAATATAGCCTATGTCACTCAGTGATTCTAATGATGAAACAATTATTCAGGTCGGTCCAGTAGTTTCGGAGCCTATTCAATACAAACAAACAAAAAATCAAATCTTTCCTCTTTAGTATAGGTGTGAAATTGTTTTAAAACTTAGGAAATAAATTCAAAAACAGATCGATATTATGTTCTGAAAATGTTTTTTGGATTTTTTAGTTATATTTTCAGACAATTGGGACTTCTAATAGATAATTATTATGAAGTATAATAATTTGTCAATGTCCAATTTGTTTATACCACAAAATGTGTATCCTGGGTGGGAATCAAACCCACACCCTTCAGCTCTTGAAGCAGACTTACTACTAATGAACCAACAGGGCTGTCAAGAAGAACTAACAAACAAACAAAAAACTTATACATATCTTATCTATCTATACTATTACAAAGAGGAAAGACTTGATTGTTTGTGTTGAATAGGCTCCGAAACTACTGGACCGATTTCAAAAATTCTTTCACCGTTGGGAAGCTACACTATCCCCAGATGACATAGGCTTCTTTTTATCTCTGTGTCCCACGGAAATTTTTTTTTATTTTTTATATTGACATACCTTATTTTGACATGTAATCAGTGTTTTAAAACCCATTTAATGACATCTTTAAAATTTTGAAGTGACTTGTAACATTGGTGTTATCAATAAAGTATTTGTATTTGTATTTTGTATTTGAAACGGGAACTACGCGGCTGAAACTGCGAGGCGTCCGCTAGTCTTAAACAAAGTGTTGTCTTTTGTTTAGAGTTTGACAACGACGGCAAGGTACTAGTGGCAACCCTACAAAGTACATTTGTCGGGTGCTCGCGGCTCGACACTGTAACTCTATATGTCACCGCTACACTTTGTTTATTTACATCTCATATTTCATATTTGATGTGTGGAGCCTTTCTTCAGCGGCTGAACACACATACTCCCAGCGTCCCAGTTCCACCCGCTATATCTTACGGAAACTACCTTTATCCGAGATAAAACATAACAACTATGCGTTACAGGGTTTAAGCTATCCCCTTGGTGGATTTTACCACATTTTTTTTTTATGTAAAAAGTAATGAGACGAACGAAACGCTCTCCTGATGGTAAGAGATAACGCCTGACTACGACTATTGCAGCGATACACAGAACTTTAAGTAGCAAAACAAAGTCCAGGGCATCAGCGCGGTCATTTAACATAAGGTGAGCTGTGGTCAAACACAATTTTTTACAAAAAGCGATTAATTAAGGCGTTATTTTGATGTAGTTCCCCGATACGACTAACAAAACACGAAATTTTAAAAAATACGAAATCCCATCTGAAAGATGCTCATCATTTTACTTTCGATTGAGTCATCTATTAAACAAAAAAATCAAAATCAAAACAGCCCCGTTGGCTCATTGGTAGTATATCTGCCTTAGAGAGCTGTAGGGCGTGGCTACGGTTCCCACTCAGGGCAAACATTTTGTGAATAAACAGATGTTTGTTCTGTGTCTGAGTGTTCTGTATGTATTTACAAAAAAAAAAGTATTTAAGTATTCTATCAGTTATCTGTCTTCCATAGTACAAGCTTTGCTTAGTTTGGGGTCAGATGGCGCTATGTGAAATGTCCTACGCCAAAAACAAAAAAAAAATATCGGTCCAGCCAATAAGTAAGTACCTAGATGAACACAATTGCTACTACCATAGTTCCGTATAGTTTATATTTATGCAAAAATGCAAATAATAACCTCATAAACTAGTAAAACGAATATTATTCAAATAACAACCATCGAAACCTATAAAAATAAATTGCAAAACAAACTTTTCTCGTACCCTTCTAACGTAAACCTAATTTAGCATACATTACAAGATTGGACAGCTACGGTTAAAACATCCAAAAGGTAAACTTTATCAGCAAAATGTCATCGGGGGAGCCACCGACGTAGAACCAACAACGATCCCAAAAACATTTTTAGTTCAATCTTTTGCTCACTTCCACAAATAAGTCGGCTGGACTGCGACTGATTGAATGAAACACTAAAAACAAACTGCCGGAAAAAATGTTGGCTACCCCTTTCTAACGAATAGAAAAAAAGTTTGGTATTTTTACCTATGGGTAGGGTAATTTTATTTATGGATGGTAAAAATCAATTTAGCTTATTCACTTTCTGTCGTAACTTCCAAGTTACTATTGTGGAACTTAGAAACAGAACGTAACGCTCCAAGAGCTGAAGGGCGTGTGTTCGATTCCCACACAGGATAAACATTTTGTGGTATAAACAAATGTTTTTTCTGCCTCTGAGTGTACTGTATGCATTATAAGTATGTGCCGATTTACAACAAAAAAAAAGTTTTTTTTTTTAATGGTTGACAGGCTATGTATTTGATCACAGCTCACCTGATGTTAAAGTGACGGTGTGGTCGAAGATGGTAAAGCACACCTAGCCTGGAACGGAACTGGCTCTTAAGTGATGCTGCTTATTCTATCAGTTATGTTAGCGATATTAAGTATTTAATTTGGATTCTATACTGTTTCTTTTAAATGAATATAATTATTGTTGTATTGACTAGACATGGTACTAGTTGTCTGTGAGTTTCGGAGCCTATTCAATACAAACAAACAAATCTTTCCTCTTTATAATAGTACAGATAGAAATAGACTAACCTGCACAATTTCACTATATGAATTTACAAATCCACGTTACAGAGCCATCTAGCGAACAAGTATTGTATTAAATTGTAAAACGCCTGTTACAAAAAGCTTTTCCGTTTCCGTTTTTCGAGATATTTCGACTAGGTGGCGCTACTGAATTCAAATGAATTTAGCGAAGTTTTTTTTTTTTTTCTTTGGTTTTGGCGTCGCGTTTTAGCATTTGCCAGTGTCAAGTAATTATGTATTTTCAAGTTTCAAAAGTTAAATAAGTGCCATCGTAGCTAGTTTTAGTCTAAGTCGTCTTTGTCAAGTCCAGTTCGTGTCAGTTAATTCCAGTCATGCTTTAGTAAAATAGTGGCAACTTTACTACAAAGCTTCGATGGAGTTTTGGAAGCAACACGAAAACTCATGTTTCACCACATTATATCATTTTCCCACACTCGCGCTTGTAATTCGGCACTTTATGAATAAAACACCACCATTTTTATGCATAAACACTCGAACACTAGTTTTGGAAAAAAATACAACGGAGCGACACGACTCTTCCCGCGTTCCCGCCAAAACTCTTTCTTTAGCGAAGTTAATAATTGTAGGTTAGGCTGAAAGAAAATCTCGTTCGGGCTTCCGCGAACATGGTGGAAGCGCTGCAGTACCGCAGTAATAAGAACTTTTTTTTTTAATTACAAAATGAAAGACTTTGGCCTCGGACGACCTCTACATAGACACTGGACTCTAAGAGCAAAGGAACGTACTTTAGGTGTATTTTACAAAGCTACTGAATAAAATTTAAATAGACAAAAATTATAAGTTAGTTTTAGAATTGATAGAGAAATACTGAAAGCAGGAAAGGGCGAAAAAATTAAACATGTTGTTTATGGTTGGCAAGTTAGGTGTTTGACCGCAGCTCACCTAATGTTAAGTGATGATGTGGTCGAAGATGGTAAAGCACACCTAACCTGGCTCTCAAGTGATGCAGCCGGAACACACCTTGGTGCTTGGCGGCAGGTTTTCAACGTGAGGGTGGTAGCTAGCCAGCTGAGTACAAGAAAGTAGCCTACCACCATGCCATGGTTTTCTCACGATGTTTTCCTTCACCGGCAGCTCAATCTCATTGTTTGAACGCACGTCCTGAAGGGCGTGCACGCTTCAGCGTGCGAAGCGACCGCGCTTACCAAATACTACTTCAAATCTAGAGTAAATAGGTTTCTTCTAGGTAAGCGTGCTCCATCTTAGTCCACACTACTGTTTAACATCAGGCGGAGTGTGGTCAAACGCGAACCTATTTTGAATTAAAAAAAAAAACCATTGAGCTATCATCGCTACAAATTTATTCATACCTAATAAAGATCCCTGATAATGTCAAGGGTAATAGCGGAGGAGGACGGTTAAAAAAAAATTAAATACTTGACATTGGCAGAAATCATAATGTGAGATGCCAAAAAACATTGGCTACCCTATTTTGAATATAACGAGTACTTTTACTCACCAGCTGGTAGTTAAGCAGGCTGACGATATGAACGACGGCCGGTGACTCGAAGAAGTACAGTGCGGTGGCCGCACACGAAACTATAGTCCGGCTCACGGTGGCCACGGCCATGGCCACGCATCTGTCGACAACATAACGGCATTACAAGGGTACATAATTACACTCAATTGAGCCCTGTTGGCTCATTGGTAGAATATCTGCCTTGAGAGCTGTAGGGCGTGGCTTCCATTCCCACATTTGTGAATAAACAAATGTTTGTTCTGGGTCTGGGTGTTCTGTATGTATTATTAAGTAATATTTACAAAAAAATTTTTTTTACGTATTCTCAGTTATCTGACTTCCATCACACAAGCTCTGCTCAGTTTGGTGCCAGATGGCGCTGTGTGTATAGTCCTACGATATTTATTTTAATTTTATTTTATATAGTAATAAAATGTAATTAAAAAAAAAAACTTTAAAACTTGCAACAATGACATAACAGCACAGTGTTCAATTTAAATAAAACAGCTTGATTGTAAAATCTCTGCATTTCATTCAAATAACTTTACTAGACAGCCCTGTTGGTTCATTGGTAGTGTGTCTGCTTCGAGAGCTGAAGGGCGTGGGTTCGATTCCCACTCAGGACTAACATTTGTGTGACTAACATCGATGTTTGTTCTGTGTCTGGGTGTACTGTATGTATTTACAAAAAAAAAAAAAAAGTATTTAAGTATTCTATCAGTTATCTGTCTTCCATAGCACAAGCTCTGCTTAGTTTGGGGTCATATGGCGCTGTGTAATGTCAAAAAAAAAAACACTAGAGAGAATAAAAGCGATACGAAAGAAAGGAGCTAACTTGATGGAGAGTTGCGGTTGGAGCTCGTCCCGCTCCGCCAGCAGCGAGAGCAGCTGCCCCAGCGTACGCACAGCGACCAGCTTCGTCAGACGCGACACCACCGGCTTCGACATGGGCTTGAACTGCACACACAACATACAATAATGTTTGAGAATCTTCTATACGTACGTTGGATCTTCGCAGCAATAAAAAGAAAGACCAGCTTGTAACACCGTCACACCGGCTCGTCAAGTCGGAGAGGTCGGTATACATTTTGGGGCCCGCGGTCTACAACCGCGTACCCGCCTCCGTACGGGATGCAGCTTCCACCGCGTGTTTCAGAACCAAGTTAAGATCTTGGCTGCTAGAAACCTTGTTTTATGACATTGACGAGTATTTCAAACTTAAAGATTATTGAATTACTAGTAAGTAATTATGATTTTTTTGTCATGTCATTTTAATATATTGACAATATTGTTTTGGTATTGACATATTTTTATATTGACATATTTTATATTGACAGTATTTTTATATTGACAATATTTTTTATATTGACATGTTTGGATATTGAAATACCTTTTTTTGACATGTAATCAGTGTTTTAAAACCCATTTAATGACATCTTTAAAATTTTGAAGTGACTTGTAACATTGGTGTTATCAATAAAGTATTTGTATTTGTATTTGTATAATATTATAAAGAGGAAAGATTTGATTGTTTGTTTGTATTGAATAGGCTCCGAAACTACTGGACCGATCTTAATAATTCTTTCATTATTAGAATGCTACATTATCCGTGGCTATATTTTATATAAAAAACAATTAGGGATCCGTGTGGAAAATTCAATAATGTAACCCAAGCTGTGAAAAATTTGATTTGAATAAAGTGACGTTTTATAGAGCAAATTGACAGTTACAAATAAGTCCGCAATATCATATGTCTAACTATTACAGTTGTCATCTACATCTTATAAAGAGGAAAGATTTATTTTTAGCGAGCAAGTGCTAGTATGCAATAAATTGAATTGAATTTATCAATTAACATGTACTTATTTTTTAATTAAAAGTTATCGAGATGAACAAGACGCGCTCCTGATGGTAAGAGATAACACCTATCCATGACCATTGCAGCGATACTAAGAACTTTGAATAGTAAAAAAGTCCAGGGCGTCGCTGCTTTGGCGCTCATTACTTTGAAACTTTCGATGATTAGTCTCAACAGCCCAGTAATTTCTACGCAACGGATTTTAATGTGGTTTCCATCAATAGAATTCTTCAAGATTTCAAAGGGATAGCTTTATATATGCATAAAATACGCATATATCTTTTTTTTTATGGTTGACAGGCTAGTTGTTTGACCACAGCTCACCTGATGTTAAGTGAAGGTGTGGTCGAAGATAGTAAAGCACACCTAGCCTGGCAAAGAACTAGCTTTCAAGTGAGGCTGCCGGAACACACCGTTAGATGCTTGGCGGCAGATTTTCAACTTGAGGGTGGTAGCTAGCCAGCCGAGTACTAGAAAGTACCCTACCACCATGCTATGGTTTCCTCACGATGTTTTCCATCACCGGTTAGAACTCATTGTTGGGGTTTGAACCCACGCCCTTCGGCATGCGAACCTACCGCGCTAACCACTGAGCTATCATCGCTACAAAAACGCATATATGTACATTGTCGGGTCGCTAGTATTAAATGAAAAAACTTACATTGTCGTTGCAATCTTTAGCAGTCGTCATCCGATACAACTCTCCTACTAATTTCTCCAATAGTGACACATCCAAACATATAATTGGTTTCTCATACTTAGTACTGGCTTTGCTCATATCGCTGACCGAACTACAAACAGAATTCGATTTGCTAAGTTTCTGCGTTTCATTCCTTTCATTTTTGTCTTTCTTTGTGCTTTGTGTGTTATTTTTACTCTGTGTATCATTTTCGTGTTCGTTCGGCGTCCGATTTGCGTCGCTATGACTTTGTGCACTCATTTTAGACCCATTCACTTTCTGTGCATTCTGTGGTTCGTTCTTCTTGGCAACATTATCTGTTGGTTTGTTTGTATCGTTCTTTGGTTCGTTCGCTTTTGATTTTGGATTGTTACCTTGATTGTTGTCAGACTTCTTCTTTTTCTTTTTCTTTCCCAGTTTGTCCTCGAAATCGTATTTGAATTCTGGTTTGGGTATGGGTTCAGCCATTTTAATTTTCAACCCGTCAAGATCTGAGGGTGGTTTGTTGTCGAGGATTAAAGGTTGCAAAAGGTTTGCTAGCTGGTTGACCACTCTGTGCATCTTGCCCAGCGCCGGGCTCATAAAGGCTTGGAGTGCAGGAAATTCAACGAGACGGCCGTCTTTACTCCTGTAAAAAAATTAAGAATCTCTTAAATTCACCCTCCTTGTACAGTCGGGTAAAAAAGGGAAAACAATAA
Source organism: Biston betularia (assembly GCA_905404145.2). Taxonomy (NCBI): domain Eukaryota; kingdom Metazoa; phylum Arthropoda; class Insecta; order Lepidoptera; family Geometridae; genus Biston; species Biston betularia. The sequence goes on along the minus strand of FR989887.1, from coordinate 8,964,092 downwards.
TCAGGCTAGCCGTGGGTTATAAGAGGTGGGCGAAGTGTCCGATATGCACACGATGTGTTGATTGCCGGATTCACATAAGGCAAAGAATTTCTTCAGACTTTTGTTTACATTTTTTACAGTTGTTATGCTAGATGTTATGACCACAGTTCACCTGATGTTAAATGACGGTGTGGTCGAAGATGGTAAACACACCAGTAAATCAGTAAATCAGTAATATTTATTGGCCATAAATAACAATAATGTTAAAGGCAAGTCACTTGTACAAAAAAAAACCTTACGATTACACTTTAATGAATGAAGCTATACCTATACGAGTAATTAACAACGAACATACTACAGCGGAGGCTCCGTTTATGTACTACACATAAATGAGGATTCTGAGAACCTCATTGACATATATTCACCTATTTTGAAAAAGGGATTGTTTTCCAAAAAAAATTTAATGGTTTTTTTAAATTCGGTATGATTTAATTCTGTAATATATTTTGGCAATTTATTATACATTAATATTTTGGCGTGACGGCCCTGCTTTTCAACTTTACCTAACCTAGTCCATGGCACGACCAGCTTTTCTTTGTTTCGCAAGTTATATTGATGCCCGTCTTTGTTCTTTGGCAAATTAGCTCCGTGTATTTCTAATAAGCTATTGTATATGTATAGTGATATCACTGTCATACTTTTGTTAGTTTTGAAGTATTTTTTTGCAGAACTACGTTTTTTTAAACCATTTATTATTCTAATCGCTCTCTTCTGACATCTTAACACTTTTGTAATACTAGCTGCGTTACCCCATATCGTAACTGCGTATCTTATAACAGAATGTATGTATGCCACCTAGCCTGGAATGGAACTAGCTCTCAAGTGAGGCAGCCGGAACACACCGTTAGGTGCTTGGCGGCAGAGTTTCAACCGGAAGGTAGTGGCTAGCTAGTCGAGCAGCCTCATTTTAGAGCCAGTTCCATCCCAGGCTACGTGTGCTTTACCATCTTCGACCACACTTTCATTTAAAAAAGCTGTGGTCAAACATTAAAAAAAAAAAGGGGAAACCGCCGAGCACAGCTAGTCTGTACATAAACATACATAGATAAACGGGCCCGGAATCGAATTATATCAAAGCAAAGTCAAACATATTTTCAAAATGACATACACCTGAGTCTCATAAAGGTTCATTTTAATCATTTTGGCATGGTACCCTAAAATACTCACGAAGTTATGATCTTCTGTTTTATTTTCCTCGCTTTCTTTCTCAGTGCCTTCTGCCTCTCCCGTTCCTTTCTCTCCTGTTCTATTCTCGCTATCGCTTCGTCCTGCTCTTTAGACAAAGAATTTTGGTCGAGACTCTCCGAAATCGTCTGAAAATAATTCACGAATTAACTAATTATCTCGATATAATACGACTTATACTTCACACATTGACTCGATTTTGAACTTTAAGTATAAAGAAATAAGGCTTACACTGACCGGTTGCCTCGGTCCGGTAGCTTTTTCTCTGATCGCTTGTAGATGCGATTCCAGCCTTTGTTGACTCGCGTCTTGTTTGTCTCTTATGCGCGAGCGAAGCGCATCGGCTTCTAACTCCGCGGCAGCCGCGAGTGCCGACAGCCGGGATTTTACTCCTTCCGCCTGAAAATATAAGAGTCAGATTTGAGTGAAGTCATTAATAAAATCAAGACCTATGTACAAACAGTAATTAATAATACGTAAGATTTAATTGAATATTACAGCTATCACTTATGAATTTAAGGTTCAAATTTGAGTGAAGACTAAGCCATTTGCCTTATGATAATATAACATTTACATTCGAACGGACTCTACCTACATCATCGGCTAAAAGGTATACGATTCAGATTTGAGTCAATATACATAAGGTATAAATACTACGTCCTACGGCTGAAATGATGATGATGATGATGATAAATACCCCACAAATACAAATATTATGTATTATTGATAACACCACAGGTCATTTGACAGCCCTGTTGGTTCATTGGTAGTATGTCTGCTCCAAGATCTGAAGGGCGTGGGTTCAATTCCCACCAAGGATAAACATTTTGTAGTATAAACAAAAATGTTTGTTCTGGGTGTTCTGTATTTATTATATTATAAGTATGTATTTACAAAACAAAAATGTATTTAAGTATTCTATCAGTAAGTTGACTTTCATAGTACAAGCTCTGCTTAGTTTGGGGCCAGATGGCGCTGTGTGTAATGTCCAACGATATTTATTTTATTATTATTATTTATTTTTCCATTCATATTTAAAAATATGAAAATCATAACATAATTATGTCAATACAATGAAAATGTCAATGAAATAATATGTCCAATATAGAATAATTATGTCACATTCTGCCCGAAGACATAAAGTTCAGTTTTGATTGAATATTGTTTGTCTATATTACCTTTTCTCTGGCAGCGTCGTCCCGCTCTTGCCTCTTCAGTTCTTTTAACTCCTCGCGTCTTGCATCTCTTTCCTTCCGTTTCTCTAGTAAGCTTTCCACGTGTAATTTTCTAGCGGCCTCTAAAGCTTGCCGTCTCGCTCCCACGGCCGCCTCTCGAGCCGCTTTTTGCTCCTAGAAAAGGTATAAAAGTCCTTATTACAAAAAAAAACAATAGTTCTAACTCTAAAATTCAGTGTTACTAGGTTGAGTAAAATTCCAACGTTAATCCTCTCACTGATAGAAGAAAGAAAATGTAATTTTTTTCGTGACATCACAAAATATAGACATCTCTAGTGATGTTAGGATGGTTAGCGCGGGCGGTTCACACGCCAAAGAACATAGGTTCAAACCCCAACAATGATGAGCTTGAGCGTGAGCTGCCGGTGAAGGAAAACATCGGAAGGAACCTATATCATGACGGTAGGGTACTTTCTAGTACTCAGCTGGCTAGCTACCACCCTCAAGTTGAAAATCTGCCGCCAAGCACCTAACGGCCATCTTCGACCACACCGTCACTTAACATCAGATGAGCTGTTGTCAAAAATCTAGTTTGTCGAACATAAAAAAGGATCAAATCAATTTGTTCAATAACAAACCAATAAAGTGTGTGTCATCATTCGTATGTAAGTATGTGGCTTGCGTATGTATGTATTTGTGTGTATGCGTGCGTGCGTATGTATGTTACTTGTTTTAATTATTAAACTTGCCAGTTTGTCGAGTCTCTCCCGACGCATCTCTCGTAGCCTTGTGGTCAAGGAGCGGCACTGCTCCAAGAACTCGTGCCTTCGATTCTCGGCTTCCAATTGTTTGATGAACGCTATCTCTCGCAGTTTTTCCTCTTCATCGTGAGCTTTACGGACTATGTCCTAGAGTATAAAAAAAAGTTGTACATAACCCTTTTTACCTATACTTCAGACGTCATATTTTAAAAAATACAAGTAAATTACACAACACATCCAAATTTGACGATATTTGGATTATCAACAACTCTCAACTCTTTTTCGTCTAGGTTTACTTTTTTGACATTTTCACATTTGTGTCGATCCAGCTTTGCAGTTTCCTCGACATATTAATATTTGTTTATTGCGAATATCTAACCATCGGCATTTTTACAATAAAAAACATATTCAATGTCGTTTACGTACTAACCTTCAAATGCTGGTCTCGATTCTCTGCTGCTTTCTGCAGACGGCGCTCCATTCTGTTTCTCTTCTCATCTATCAGCTGATTCTTGGCCATCTTTAAAAACAAATCAAAACTCTAAGAAAAAAATTAAAAAGATACAACATTGCTGCATACTGCTGATATGCAACAGAAATAATGTTGGAGAAATCACAGACCCCTGAGGAACTCCGTGGTTGTTAGTCATACGGATTCGATGAGTAGCCATTAATGACCACTCATATCGATCAAAATCCATATTCTGCGGTCAGGAAACAGCGGACAGGCCGAACCAAGGATATGGGTGTCATGCTAGACCCCGTCGAAGGCCTCCAAGAAATCTAAGAAAAAGGCAAGCGCATCCCTATTTATCCCAATGTAGTTGAAAAATGCATGGCATGCACTAGAAGTTTCCTAGTGGGCTGATGTTCCTAGACAATTCTATGTTACAAAAAGTTTGCAAAATTAGGAACAAAACTAAACTGAATTATTACAAACAATCGTGTAGACACATCATAAGACGTCGCACTTTCATGTTTAGGATACGTTTACCACATATTTCTTACCTTAACTTCTTCAACCCTGCCCAGAAGTTGGTGAATCTTCTTCGCTCGTTCTGTATGAAGTAACATCCTCTGTTTTTCAGCCCTGGCTTGCTTCGCCTGTAGTCTTCTCAGTACATCTTGCAAACTCCCACGACGTTTAATGCCTTGCGAAAGTTTCGCATGAAGTTGCTGCGCTCGACCTGGGATTAGAAACGTGAACGTCTGAAGATGAACTTCACAAACTACCTTCATTTAGGGAATACTACTGGCGATTTATGAATGGTTGGTGTCAGAATTACTAAAAACATGAGACTTCGTGAAGAATATTTTCAAATTAATGTTGTAAACAGCCAGGGGAGTGGAAGGGTTACCTTTTACATCCTCATTTCATAGAAAGCAAGGGTTAGGGAGCAAGAGAACGGGTGGGAAGAATCGTTCTCAACACAGTCAACCATCAAGCCATAAAGTATGCATAGCACTGACTTTTTTTTCAACATACGTATATATGTGACTGCAAGCGCTGAATCATTCAATAACATAAACAGTTAAACAGATACATAAAAGTGTAAATTTATAATAAAGAGTTTGTTTTAGTAAGAAGTAAAGACGAACGAGATACTTTTTTAAGAGATAACGCCTGCCTATGGGTTGACAGGGATGCCTTTTCCCTTTCCTGCAAAGTGTACAATTGATAAGTTACATGTAGAACTGACGTCTATCTATAGTGCGCTCTCTGACCCTTGTTCGCAACTCTTTACCTGGATCCCTGGCCACAAGTTCCTCCAAAGCTCCCAGCATGTCAACTCTCTCCGACCAGGACATGCCTTCGAGTGCAGATTCGTAGTGATGTTCCAAGCATGACGCGAGGTCACGGCAGGCGAGGTTGTCTGACTGACACGGAACAATGGCCGAGTCTTCGCACAGGATTTCGGCGTCAGTCTGTTTTAAACGGAATATAATTATTATTATTAAACAGAGCTTTTGAGGCTAGCCATCAAATGTATCATAGTAATAAAATCGACAAAGCAGCGACAACTTGGACTTTGTGACTAAAGTTATGAGCACCACTGCAATGGTCATAGAGACGTTATCTTTTATCGCTAAAAGAACTTGCTTCGTTCAACTTATAATTTGTCATAACAAAAAGCTTTTTTAATGTTTTTTTTTAATTGGTTGAGTAGAAATACTGTGATGTTTGCTTAGTAGGTAGATACCGTTAACCACAGTTTGAGAACAAAATTAGAAAGATGCTCATAATTTAAATCTTACCTCAGTGTCATCAGTTTCAGTGTCCAAATCATTATCAGACACTTGCTGTAACTCCATTATCTGCCTGTTCAACAGATCCTCTTCCTGGCACAGCCTTTTCTGATCAGCCTCCGATTGGAAATCTAATGCTAGACTAATTTTTCTCTCATTTTCCTCAATTTGTGAAGTCATTTCTGCTATTTCTGACATCTCTGAGGGGTCAGCAGTCTTTAAAATCTCGTTATGGTTCGTCATTTGATCATCCTCTTCAAGATATTTGAAAGTGGTCATGAATTCAGCCTTCCATTTGTCGAAGTTGAACGCATCTTCTTCGGTACTTTCTTGAGACCGCGCCAATCCCGTAGTCAGACTCTCCAAAGACGAATGTAGTCTATTTTTAATCAGTTCTGAGTCTTTCTTATCTTTGTTTTTGTCTTTTTTCAAAGCCTTGTTGCGCGATGACCGTGTTTTTAATCCAGTCACGTCAGATTTTTGACGGATCATAGAAGTGTCTTTAATAGCAGTGGGTTTGGTTTCTTTTTTAACCGTAACTTTGACAACTTTTTCAGGTTTATTTTGAGGTTGCTCGGATTTAGCTCGATCTACTTTGTTGTCTATAATGGGATTTGACTCTGATTTCGGTGACTCCATCATATTGAGAGTAGGTAGGCTAGTCGTAGCGGACGGTTGGTGGAATCTGTTAGCCCAGTGTGATTTAGATTTTTTTGATTCTCGACTCAAGCGACGGGATTTAACTGTCAGCCACCCATCATTGTCAGTTTTGTCTTCAACATTCAAAACTTCTATAGAATTAGCAACGTCGTATCCATCTGGTACAATGGTCTTAAGACTTTCACTAGATTCGATTCTTGACATATCGATCTGTGTTATTATTGTATCTGAACTACTATATTCATCACAGTCCTTAATTTTTTCAAAAGCAGGATTATTGTTTTCTTGTTTGTCACCTTGTTCGTTGATCTTTAATGAGTTTAGTCGAGGAGGTCGAGTTTTTAAGTCTGGTTTAATTTGATTTCTTGTATCTCCTGCTGCCAGTTGTAGTCGATTGGTCGGTCTTTTGCTGGCTACGATTTTAGTAGCTCCGGGAGTATCGAAAAGACTAGTCCTTCCAGTGGTAAGATTGAAAGGGTAGCTACATTTGCTCTTTTGGTTTTTATTAGGAAATTGTCGCAATTGACGGTTCGGAGCAGAATTTGGTCGAATTTCTACGACTGTTTTGCTTCTATAAAGAGCTTTAGTTGGAGTCTTAACTTCATCTTTGACCGTGACCATTTTAGGTTTAGCCGCTGCTTGAGAGTACGCAGGACGAGAAGGGGGTCTTGTTTCTACCAGTTTCGATTCAGATTTTTTTAAATCTTTGTCCTCTTTCGTATCTTTAGAGTCGATATTAGGTTCTGGCGATTTGGTTTCTGGTTTTTTCCCATTTGGTATAGATTCATTTTTTTCTTCTTGGTTTACATTCGAAATAACTTTCACGTCAACATTCTTTTTGATCTCTGCTTCGCAATTTTCCGTGCATTTTAGTTTTTGGTCATCAGATTTTTCTTTATGTGAATCATCTATTTTTAATGAATCAGACTTTGGTTTTTTGTTGGAATCTTTTTTATCTATGTCATCAGACATTTTAGCGTCTTTAGCTAATATTTCTTTTACTGTTTTCAAAGAAGGGTCTTTTTTGGCAACAGTATTTGCAACGTCTTTTTTAGCAACAGTATTTGCAACGTCTTTTTTCTTGACCGCAATAGTCTTAACCTTATTTTCAGAAGTAAATGTTACTTTAGCTTCATCTCCAGGTTTAGTATCATGAGTAGAAGCAACATTTGTCTTTTCATTTTTGGATTTTAAGCTATCGGTTGATGTATCTTCAGGTTTATCAGATTTAGCGGGTAATTCGGGACTTGCTATATTTTTATCAATCGATTTAGCTGCCTCTGTTACTTCAATCAAAGATTCTGGAACTGGAATTGTACTTGTACTTTTATCTTTTTCAATATCTTGGTTCAGCATGTTTTCGGTTTTGGCTGCATTTTCAGACAAATTCTTAAAAAGAAATTCATTCTCCATAGCCTCTAATTTAGCTGTAGTGGCTTTACATTGACTGGAAACTTCAGAACCCGAAGAAGTCTTCTTTTCTTCTTTAGTGGGCCGAACGCGTTTTGTAGTCTTTACTATGACTGGTTTTGGAGTGACATTTGGAATTTCCTTGGCTTTTCCGATTTCAACTACTGGCTTTGGCTGTTCTTCCGAATCGTTTTCTTTCTGCACGTTTAAATTCAGATTTTCTTTAGATTGGTTAAGTTCGATTATAGGTTTGGCAAGTTCCTTATTTTTTGTTACATTTAAATTTATATTTTCTTTAGGTTTCTCAGATTGAATTATTGGTTTAGCTGGTTCTTTAATCACCTTATCTTTCGGCACAGTTGTGTTAGAAATGTCTTTCGATTTTTCAACTTCAGTCTTCACAAATTCTTTCTCATCTTTCTCTTTCAGTTCATCAATCTCCTCTATTTTCTTGCCATCATCAGTGACAGCAGTTTCTTTTTCTTTGATATCAGAAAGTCTCGCTTCCTTGGGGACTTTAGGCTCAGGTTTGGTCGCAGTTTTAGACGCGATTTTGTTGCTGAAGAACTCAATAGTGCCTTTAGGACTGGTTGAATGACCCGAGATTCTTGGACTAATCTTTCCGCTGCCAGGACTAGACTTCCCTGTTAAGCTGGGGCTGTTTTTGCCACTAGGAGTATTATGTCCTGAGAGGCAGGGGCTATTTTTGCCGGACACAGACGGAGAGCTTTTGACAGAATGCGTACGTCGCGATTCAGGCCTAACAAAGTCAGTCTTTCTTATTTCCCAGGCAAGGCTCTGCGGTCTCTGCGGTGGAGGAGTATTATCATACTCCCATTTCAGTCTAAACCATTCGCTTAAAGCTTTGAAATCACGTGTATAGTTTTCTAAAACTAGAATGACTTCTTGGCACTCGTTTTGGTTTTCATGCGCTTCCACTGTGTTGTAGATTTCCCCAACCTGTAACAAATCACAACATAACATATAATTATGTATATATGATTATTCGTTTTGATTCCTCATCACTTAATAAAATTCTCAGTTTATCGAATCCTTTAAAATAGGCATGTGATATGGCTTTATACTATTCATACAAAATTACTATATACATATCTATTAAACATTAGCCCAAATTTGATGGAAGTGGAGCTGTCGTTAAAAAGAAACTTTGCGAGAAAACTATCAGCTAGCATCATAAACCATATTATATTTAAAATAATTTCAATACAATCTAACCTACGCTAAAGAAAATCTAATTTCGAAAAATTAAGACTTTTCAAGAGCAAAATTCGTGCAAGTTGCTGTGTTTGTCGGCTAAAAAATATCGATATTATTTCCAATCATAAATATTCTAAACATAAAAGTGACAATAACAAAGACAACTCAAGGTTCAATTCAAGGCTTAAAATTTGTACGTAATATGTTCGGCTTTGTTTTAGTGAAGGTCCATGGTAGAGCATCCTTCTCAGAAGACAGGTTGTACTGTAAAGCATGCCTGAAGCAGACGCGGCCTGTGGTGGCACCCATGGTAGCAGCAACAAATTTAGCTGCTACTGCCGTGTATATGTGGATCAGGTTTCGCACACGCCACCACATACCTTTGCAGTTTCGGCAGGCCTAGCCGCGATTTTAGCTGCCTGCGTCTATCTGGTTTAAAGGAATCAATTTTCTGCATAGCTCGAAACCAAATACAAAGCAACAGGTGAAGATAAAATAAATGTACAATTAATCTCCAATAGTTATCCTAGGCCTTTCCGAAGTCAGGGAATTGGTATTTATTAAAAACACAAGCCTAAACAATACTATAACAGCACCAGCAATATGGTAAATGTAAGTGATAACGTCATTTTTATACGCCAATTGGTATGAAAGACGTGACTAACAGTGAGATATTTAAACTCTATAAAATGACTAACCGATGCGATGTAGGACATAACAGTGGGGTTATAACTACTTATTATAAAAGCATTTTCGTAGCAAATGGAGAATAATAAACGACGTTTAGAACAATAAAATTATATTGCTATCGTTTTTATGTCAGGGGCGAAGATCATTTTTCTCGCGTCGCGGTCTTTGCCTCGATATTGCTCACGAATGAACACACTACAAAAACTTTAACGTCAAGCAAAAGTCTCAGCTTCCCGCTTTGGTCTCAATTTACATAATAGTCTGTGAAATTACTTGCTCTACTTCCTTTAAATGCCTTCTATCCCTTGTCTTTACTTCATTACCCGACGCGTGCTGATAATTACCGTACCTAATATTATAACACACCTTTATTTATTTTTTGTAGTTTGTATTAAATTATTGTTTTTTTTTTTTGTAAAAGTAATGAAACGATCGAGGCGCTCTCCTGGTGTTAAGAGATAATGCCTGTCCATGACCATTTCAGTTTTAAAGGGTATACAAAACAGCGTTGGTATGATCATATCACATTAGGTTAGACAGAAATGGTAACACGAGTAGTGAAAGTTAAAACGTATGTAAAGGTGCCCCTTATAAGTAATCGTGTGTCGTAAGTCTTAGATACTGTATTATTTTTTTTTTTTTTTTATGGTTGACAGGCTAGGTGTTTGACCACAGCTCACCTGACGTCAAGTGAAGGTGTGGTCGAAGATGGTAAAGCACACCTAGCCTGGAATGCAACTGGCTCTCAAGTGAGGCTACCGGAACACACTGTTAGATGCTTGGCGGCAGATTTTTCAACTTGAGGGTGGTAGCTAGCCAGCCGAGTACTAAAGTACCCTACCACCATGCTATGGTTTCCTCACGATGTTTTCCTTCACCGGCAGCTCAAGCTCATTGTTGGGGTTTGAACCCACGCCCGTCGGCATGCGAACCTACCGCGCTAACCACTGAGCTATCATCGCTACAAAATGAAATCCCTTTCCAGCAACTAGATGAACTCGACACCCTCACGCACCAATCAATGTCGCTAATCTAATCACCGAACATTGCAGCACGACAGCTAACAAACACTATGCATTTAATGGTCTACCTTTCTTTCCATGTGACCTGATGGAGCTGACGGATAAAACGTCTTTATCTAAGCTATATCTAAATGATGGTCCTTGATTTTAAACACAGTTTCCGTCTACCATTTATGTGTTTCTCTGAGGGATCGGATCCGAAACGAAGTAATTCGCCAGAGAACTAAAGTCATTGACATAGCTCAGCGTATTAGCAAGCTGAAGTGGCAATGGGCTGGACATATCTGTCGCAGAACCGATAACCGCTGGGGTAGACGTGTTCTAGAGTGGAGACCGCGTATTGGCAAGCGTAGCGTAGGACGCCCTGAGACTCGATGGAGTGACGATATACGTAGGACAGCTGGCGGTGGATGGAAGCGAAAAGCCGAAGATCGGGCTGAGTGGCGTGTCTTGGGAGAGGCCTATGTCCAGCAGTGGACTAGTATAGGCTGATGATGATGATGATGATGATGGTTTATGTGTTTACGCGACCCGTCACAATTAAAAATAATGCTGTACACAGACACTTGACACACCACTGTCGCCTGCACCTTGCGAACTGTCGATATTGAAGGCTTCGATCGCCTTGAACTAAATATAGGTGGAGGGCGCACTTAAACGTTTCTCGAGTACTTTGGGGTGAACTATTGATGTACTACAATGGACATATCTTGTGTCATATAACTTTTTTTAATACACTTTTATTAGATTTACCTGTATGCATGTATGTTCAATATCATACAGACGTATTCAAAGGATATACTTTTGATTTATTTCCGCTTGAAAATCTTTTTGGTTACAACAGTGACGAGGATTTGATTTGAGTATAATTTTAAATATTTATCTAACTTGGAACAATTTTTTAAATATGTCGAAACATTCATCAATATTTAAAACTAAAATTTAATACAAAAAGATATCTAATTAAAACAAGTAAAAAAGTATTTTCTTTGCATGCCATACCTTCCTTTGTAATCTTTTTATGTTTGTATACTACAGCTCGTGACGCTGTGTAACATTGTGGTCGAATATTTGCATAAAAAAACATCAAAAAAAAACGTCCAGAAACGAAATCGGCTGTCAAGTGAGCTGTCAGAACGCACCGATAGATGCCAGGCGTCAGAATTTCTACTTAAGGTTGGTAGCTGGCGGCAAATGAAGATACAGTAGCTAGCCATCCGATTACTACATCCTACAAAGTACCACCATGCTTAAGTTTCATCGCGATGTTTCCTTCACCAGAAACTCGAGCTCATAGTTCGGATTTGAAGCTGTCATTACTCCTTTTCTTCTTTAGGTAATGGTATAGTTATTACAAGCAACGGCACGCTTGCATGATAGGCAATTTTAAATATAATGACAAATACAAATATTTTATTGATAACACCGATGTTACAAGTCACTTCAAAATTTTAAATATGTCATTAAATGAGTTTTAAACCACTGATTACATGTCAAAATAAGGTATGTTAATATACCTACAAACATGTCAATATAAAAAAAATATTATCAATATAAAAATACTGTCACTACAAAGTATGGTATACAATATATATGGTATACAATATATATATACAATATAGATACTCACGGCCCTTTGTAAATCGCCAAACAGCAGCGCCCAGTAACGCGCGCGGAGTTCCGACCGCTTGTCGCGGCCGGCGGAGGCCGAACGCAGACGCGCGGCCGAGCGCGGCGCCGGGCGACGCGGCGGCGGCGCCCCTCGCGGCGGCTTGCGACCCACGCGCCCTACAACTACATGAATAAACAAGCTTTACTAAGCGTTCCTTATTACTGCCTTTCATTACACACTGCCTTATAGCTCAGTGCGTAGTAAGTCTTGGCAGTGCCGGTTTTAAGCACTACCAGCGCCCTGGGCGAGATTTCTATGGCGCCCCCTATCTGACATTGAAACCCATGCGAAAAGAGGCAAGGGATCTAGATTGAGATATTGTTCATCTTAGAAAAATAGGTTTTTATCATCTTAGATAAATAGGTTTTTATCTAAGATGATAAAAACCTATTTTTCTAAGATGAACTTAGAAAAATAAAAGAGCTTACAAAAACCCTCCACTAGCCACAGTTACATGTATAGTGATCATTATTGGAAATGCTATCCATACATTTAGATATAGCTCTTGTAAATTGTGATCTTTCATAACATTTTAAATAAAGACAGGAGACAAAGACAAGATAAAGACATTCTGATGTGCCTGCGGCGCCCCTTCAAATCTAGCGCCCTGGGCAATCGCCCAACCGCGCCCTACCCTAACGCCGCTTCTGGGTCTTGATATGATACGTATAATTAGTCACATCCTATAGAATAGATAAAAAAAAAACAAAATAATTATTAAAATATAGGCAATTTAATCTATACTTTCTATACTTAATGTTATAAACAAATACACAAATACAAATGTTTGTTCTGTGTCTGGGTGTTCTGTATGTATTATAAGTACACATGTATTTACAAAAAAAAAGTATTTTATATATTCTATCAGTTATCTGACACAAGCTCTGATTAGTTTGGTGTGAGATGGCGTTGTGTGTAATGTCCTACGATATTTATTTATTATTTATTTTATAAACGGGAACGATTTGTATTTTTGTAATAAATAAACTCAAAAACTATTGGACCGAATTCAATAATTCTTTCACCATTAGAATTTTACTTTATCATAGGCCATATTTATGACAAGAATTTAATTAAATAGTAAATGTCCACCCGTGCGAAGCTGGGTTGGGCCACTAGTTGTTATATAAAATTACAATATATTTGCTATGTAGAATCTATAATATTTTAGATATTTATGACTAACTAGTGACCCGCCCCGGCACCGCACGGGTGCAATGTAGATACTAGTGTCAAAAATAACGAAGTTTAATACACCTACATGTCCAACCCTCATTTTGCACCTTAGGGTGAAATATTTAGAAATCCTTTCTTAATGGACACCTATGGAACGTTTGTGCAAAATGTCATTTCTAGCCCCAGCAGTTTCAGCTGTGCATTGATCGATCAGTCAGAGAATCAGTCTGTCAGTTTGTCTTTTAAATACCTAGATATAGATTAACATAACAATCACGGGCCGCGAGTAGGACATCCCCGGTCAGTAGTGTGTAAACATTACTGTGTTCCAGTTTGAAGGGTACTGCAGCTAGCGAAATTACGAGGCTGTTGAGACTAGCCATCGAAAATAATGACCGCAAAAGCAGCAAAGCTGACTGCTGCTGGACTTTGTTTTGCTTCTCAAAGTTCTGTGTATCGTTGCCATAGATCACATCATAATAAAAATCTGTGAGTCTTACTGAAGCAGCCTGCGCTCGCTTTTGTAAATGTGGCTGGCTAAAACCACATGTAAGATTATTTAGGTGGTACTCGAGATGTGGCTGTAAACACTGCCCCACACAAGGAAGGCAGTAAAAACTAAATTCACAGGTACCACATCCAATACCTGATACAGTGTAGGGTAGGCTTTAATATACAGCTAACTTAATTACACGGTAATAACAAGTCAATCAAACAATTTGTAGCGATGATAGCGCGGTAGGTTCGCATGCCGAAGGGCGTGGGTTCAAACCCCAACAATGAGCTTGAGCTGCCGGTGAAGGAAAACATCGTGAGGAAACCATAGCACGGTGGTAGGGTACTTTAGTACTCGGCTGGCTAGCTACCACCCTTGAGATGAAAATCTGCCGCCAAGCATCTAACGGTGTGTTCCGGCAGCCTCACTTGAGAGCCAGTTCCATTCCAGGCTAGGTGTGCTTTACCATCTTCGACCACACCTTCACTTAATATCAAGTAAGCTGTGGTCAAACACCTAGCCTGTCAAACATTAAAAAAAAAAAAAAAACAATTTTCAATATAAATAAGTAGATTGATGATGAGAAACTTAGCAGATGTTAAAAAGGTGGCAGTACCTGTCCTTGGACACAACTTGTGGCCTTGACATAATCAATATGTTGTGAAAGTAATAATTATTTAGTGAGGTCAAATTAAAGTTTACCTTGACTGACTAGACGTGGTACTAGTTGTCTGTGAGTTTCGGAGCCTATTCAATACAAACAAACAAATCTTTCCTCTTTATAATAGTACAGATAGAAATAAATAATAAATAAATAAATAATATCGTAGGACATTACACAAGCACCATCTGACCCCAAACTAAGCAAAGCTTGTACTATGGAAGTCAGATAACTGATAGAATACTTTTTTGTTATTAAATATAGCACGCCCAGACATAGAACAAACATTTGTTTATAGCACATTTTTATTATTTTGGGTGGGAATCGAACACATGTCCTACAGCTTTTGTGTTAATCCAGGGTGTCAGCTACCTCCATACCAAATTTCATCCAAATCTGTTCAGTAGTTTTTGTGTGAAACAGTAACAAAGCTTATATACTATCTTAAACAGTGCTACTGCTTCACATCAGGCCGGGTATTCAAACTTGAATCTATTTAGAATACATAAAAAAAGAAACATATCCTCTCACAACCTAAGCACACCCAGATAGCGTTGAAAGTTTTCTAGCAAGCTGTCTATAAAAATGATAGACTATAGAAAGATAGACCAGTTTTATTGTGCACACTAGAAGTAGAAAAATTGTCAGAAAACAAAAGAATCTTATAAGTTAGTGCCCCAATTGCTGGCCTCATCGCTAAGCAAGCAAACAAAAAGCAAAGCAATCTCTTCCAGACAACCATGAATAGAAAAAATGTTGCTGATTAAGAACAGATGGGAGACATATGATGACATCATCATACATCTCCCACCTGTTCTTTTGTTCCCATCTTCAGAGTAACATATTGAAAAAAACAAAAAAGATCTTTGTTACTACTACTACTATTGGGTAAGCAGGTAAGTCTTTTATTGAACTGGAATTTGAAAATAGTTCATTAAATAAAAACTTCAATTGTTTATTTTTGATAAAACTGGGCACACCCAATTTACCACACAAATATTTGAAAACACTCAAGTTAAATGTCAAATTTTAAACTATAAGATAGCATGTCAGAATTAATCATCACAATAAGATTGTGTGGGTAGGCAAATTAGGACATTTTATTTGCTAATTACTAGTTATTTCATTTATTAAATTGCAAATAATAGGTGACAACCTAGTACACAATACTTGTTTATATCTTATTACTAGCAACTAAAAGCTAGCAAAATAGCTGTTAAGCTAGCAGTAAGAAAAATATACCCGCTAGTGTACCTACATAATGGTATCAATAGTTAAAGGTACTCAAGGAATGTTATTAAAAGCCCAACTATAAAACTCGCTCCTTCTGACGTTCCAGATGTGAAGACGGAACATGCACATTGAAATCTGTAGAGTCGCTTAGATTACGGTTTAAAATTAATGAAACATTTTTAATTAGTATAGTAAAAATAACTAAGACAAAAGCGCCGTAACGCTTAATCCATAAGTCTATCGCCCACGGCTGCAAAACAAACAAACCGCGAATTTGTCTGAAATCATCTACTTACTAGGTGTGTCGACTGCCACATGGAAAGCTACGAGGTTCCGCGCCTCTCGGCCTTCCTCCTGAACCAGCTGCCTGACCTCTTCCATCGCAAGATACTTAAAAACACTCAACGTATGCCCATCACATCACAATGGTACCGTGCTGATCTCATCACTGTCTTGTGCGTTGCAAATAAAATAAACGAGAACTTTCATGCCACACGAGAACTACGCAAAATTAATAGATTTAAGAAAAAATAATGTAAGTACAGAATTTAAATTCAGCGAAAACGCGAAAATTATCTTGAAAGACTATTTTTTCCAATTTTCGATTTCGTTTTCTTTTGATGTTTTTTGACATAGACTTCGACTGACAATGAAAGTTCTTCACTGATAGACATTTCATTTTTTTATCTTCATCTTCTTTCATATTGGCGTCGCGCTTTGTGTATTCATCAGAGCCACTAAGCATATTTTCAAGATAAAATTCAATGAAAAACTAAGGTAAATAAGTCTAAGTCACAGTTACACAAAGTAAATCTCAATCAAATCCGGTCATTCCCTAATAAAGTAGCGCTGACTACATCACAAGCTTTGATAGAGTTTTACGCGTAACACGACATTACTTTTGATACACTTTATAAATAAAACACCACTTCTTTATTCTTTCAGAAATTTCTTCTATAAAAGAACAATAGGGCTTCAATTGATTGCAGGCAGGATGTAGTTAAATAAAAATGGTTGAAGCAACCATTTTTATTTAACTACAAAAAATCATGTTATAAAAGTATCTTTATGACACCAAAAAATATTAACACTACTTGGGAGATTCGAAGATAAGTTATTTGGCAACACTTTAGTAGATTTCTTTTCGTTATCAAGCAAGATGGCGGACCAGGTATGTCCCGATTTTAATGAAGAAATAATAGAAAAATCAAGTGGTTATCATAGAATTTTTCACTAAAGTGCTATTGCATAACTTCTCTATCGTGATCATTTTGTTTTTTTGTGAAATTCCCAGTGTGAACATTGAAAATGTGTTATAAAAGTTCATGCACGTGGAGGTTCGGCTTTGTACTAGAAAAGATCGGAAATATTATAAAAATTGCTATAAGTGAAGCCACTGCACTTCCATGTGGTTTAGTTTACATAATTTGTAAAACTTAAGGCATATTTTCACTGTTAAAATGTGCCAACAATATATGAACATGACATTTTCAAATAGGTTAGTTTATGGCTTTTGAAAGTGTACATGACCGCAAGGGTTTTCGTGCATTATCATTGCTGAAACAGCGACGATGATTCAACGATTGGAATGCAGGAAACTAATTTTTTCATGTTAAATATTTAAATAGTATGTTTGAGGTTATGTTTACCACCTCAAGTTTTTGTAAGAAGTCTCAAATGATCATTCGCCAAACTAATTATGACTGTAATATGATGATATCCACACGACGGTCTTCTGATTACCACAATGAAGAAGACAGTGTTTTCTAACCCAATCTCTGATTACAGTCCAATGTTTATAACCTTATAATGACTGAATTTATTTTTGTCTCATTTCAAGCTTCAGTAGAAATCATTAGTTGCGATCAATTGTAGCTAGAAACTAATGCATATTACAATTGCAGACGGAACGTTCATTCCAAAAGCAACCAACCGTATTCCTGAACCGTAAGAAAGGAATCGGCGTGAAGCGTAGTCGTAAGCCTCTGAGGTACCACAAAGATGTGGGCCTCGGCTTCAAGACTCCTAGAGAGGTAACGCATGGTGTGACCAACTAACGTTTGTGTTTTTTTTCCGTAGACAGAGAAAGCGTTTCAGAAACAGGCGACTGTCTTCCTTAACAAGAAGGGAGTCATGAAGCGGAAGGATATGCGGCATCATAAGAATGTTGGTCTAGGTTTCAAGACGCCCAGAGAGGTCGGTGTTTGTTATTTTGGTACTGGGCGGTGGCGGGCTGCGGCGGCGGTGGATGCTATATTGCCATTATATGGACTATGTGAACAATATAGTAGTTGGTTCCTATTTTTAGCAAGATTATAACATTGATGTATTGCTAAGCTGTTCTCTTTTAAAACTTGATTGACTATCGAGTCTTAAAAGTGCCTAGGAAATTAAATATTGTGTGCTGCAATTTTGTGGTTCTAAATTTTTGCTCTGTTCACATAGTCTATAGCTTGTCCAAGCTCTTCATAAAGGCTTCACAACTTGCATGTCTGGATTCTATGTCAAGAGGAACTTGTAAGCTTTGCGTGAGAACAGAATTTTTCTCAATTTTCATCAAAACTACAAATAGATTTTCTAGTGACATCATAATATATCTATTATTAGTGCATACTCTACTACTTTGTAGTAAAAAAAGTGACCAGTCTCTAATCACAACCAATTCATGGCCCTGTCAAGTAATAGAGATATTATTTCATGAATTAGATAAAAATTTTGTTCTAATGCACATCATAGGAGGTGCTGGAGGTTCATCAACTATATTTTCGATAAAAGATCTTACAAATAACTTTCCAATGGATTTTATTTGATAGGTTCTTTTTCGAATTAGGTTTACTCATTTTAATATGGAAAATTCATCAGCTTATGCTACAAGGTATGTAAAACATGGCATGCTATAAACATACATATATTACATGTATCATACATCATTTTAAATAAGGCAATGGTAAGTTCATATGTGATTTATTTATGTTATATGGTCTATGTTTTATTGACACGCTATATCTCCATTATGAATGTAAATAATTATGCTGAGGAATGCTCATACCCACTTAACTTATAGATTATTATTGACATTTTATGTGTTATTATGTCAGCCCCGTTGGCTCATTGGTAGTGTGTAGGGTGTGGGTTCGATTCCCACTCAGGGCAAACATTTTGTGAATAAACAAATGTTTGTTCTGTGTCTGGGTTGTTCTGTATGTATTATAAGTATGTATTTACAAAAAAAAAAAGTATTTACGTATTCTATCAGTTATCTGACTTCCATCACACAAGCTCTGCTTTGTTCGGGGCCAGATGGCGCTGTGTGTATAGTCCTACGATATTTATTTATTTTATTAATTATGTCAATCCTATTATACTAAGTTGATAGAATTAATGATAATAATACATTTCTTCATATATATAATTGTTTAGTAACACTAAATTAACAGATATCATGTAAATAATGGTGGAGGAGTCTGGCGGCAGCTTAATCAAAAGGCTAACATCTAAAATTAAACCATTCAATCATTACTAATTTCGTTTTTGTTTTGCTTACATGGATTTACTTATATTTTACTAGGTCAAATACTCGAGACAATTTTATATGCACCTTTTTCAACAAGTCAAAGACAATAAACGTAACAACAGAAACTAGACATAATTTCTTATGTAATTTAATTAGTTCCATATAAGTAAAACAAACGTTTGTTAAGACCATGCCAGTATCCATCATTTAATTAATGTTAACATATATTATCAAATTCCAAGTATTCAAAATCAAATACAAGCAACTAACAAAAAAAAAATGATACAAATAGAAACTAAAAAAAAACAATAATCACTCAACAACTAGTCTACAAGTCATGAAGCATGGACAAATAAGGAGGAATATATATAATGAGTTAAATAATAGGACAATCAGTGTTGCTTGTAAGTTAACTGCAGCTACTAACTATGCCAGCGGCCCAGAGCCTCCCTCTGGTACTTCAAGGAGCTGGGTTGGCTCGGGTAGACGCTGGTAGGGGGAAATGCACAAAACACCCCAAGCGGGACGTCAGTGCAGAACTTGTTACCCCCACTTTAAATAAGAATAAGAACTAACATCTACCAAAAAAGGATTTTTTTTTATGTGACAAATAATGAGACGAACGACTCTCTCCTGATGGCAAGAGATAACGCCTGTCCATGACTATTACAGTGATACACAGAACTTTGAGTAACGAAACAAAGTCCAGGGCATCGCTGCTTTGGTGCTCATTACTTTGAGACTTTCGATGGTTAGTCTCAACAGCCCAGTAATTTCGCTAGCTGCAGTACCCTTCAAACCGGAACACAGTAATGTTTACACACTACTGCTTGGCGGCAGAATATCTGGTACTGTGGTGGTACCTACCTAGATGACCTTCTGCTAAGGAGATTTACCACCAAGTAAATTCTTTTGAAATTTATGTACTATTCTAAGAATTGAACCTGACATCTTTTGAATGCGAGATATGCTAATGCTGAGCTTTGGATATAACTGTAATTTGATGATATCCACACGACGGTCTTCTGAACCAAATGATGAAGACTGTGTTTTCTAACCCAAATTCTGATTACAGTCACATATGAATGGCTCAGTTATAGCATTCTTGTAGCCGAGATAACTTGAGAATTTTTTATGAATATTGGTGTTAGTTGGTTGTATCTTTTGTGTAATACATGGTAACCCCAACAAATAATCCTAATAAGAAAATGACTTATGTAATTTTTTTGATGTTACAGTGACTATTTTTACCTTGCAAGTTGCAACACTTTTCTTATACAAATTTCATCAAAATCGGCTTTGCTGTGTTGATGTTTTTATTTGATTAAAAGTAATTTTAAATCATTCTACTCTGATGTTATTGGAGCTGGCTTTAATGCTGGAAAAAATTATTGTCTTTTTTTTTAAAGTAATAGTAAAGTTTCAAATAAAAAAAAGTTGTTAACTTTTTTTTATTTGAAACTTTACTTTTTAAAATCTCTTAAATAACCTGCACATTTTCAGATTGAATTAAAAAGAGCCTTCCTTCTCTTACGAATTCTGTTCAAAAACGATCTAGCAAGTTGACAAAGGTCGTGATATCTTCTCATTTATAACTCTATTATTTACTAAAGCTTTTCCACTCACGAAAACGAGGTAGAGGTATCCATATTCTGTATCTGTCACATGTGCCCCTCATGAAAGACAGTTCGTCACTCGGCATGTTAGGGCTGATTGACATAAATTAACAAATGCTTTTACATTTTACTAGAGTACCTAATTTATTCTAAATTCTGTAACTTCCAGGCAATCGAAGGAACGTACATTGACAAGAAATGCCCATTCACTGGCAACGTGTCAATCCGTGGCCGTATTCTGACCGGAGTGGTGCAGAAAATGAAGATGCAGAGGACCATCGTGATCCGTAGGGACTACCTGCATTACCTGCCCAAATATAACAGATTCGAAAAGAGACACAGGAACATGTCTGTACATTTGTCGCCTTGCTTCAGGTGAGGCTTGAAATTCAATATGCTTATTTTCTAGTTTTTTTTTAATGTAAAAATAATGTGACGAACGAAATGCTCCATCCATGAGGAGAGCAACCATCTCTTTCCAGTAGTTAGTTACTTACTTTGAGTAGCAAAACAAAGTCCAAAGCATCTTTGCTCTGGCGCAAATTACTTTGAGACTTGTCTGAACAGCTCTGAAATTTCACAGTACCTTTCAAACCAGAAAACAGTAATGTTTAACACTACTGTTTGGCAGTAGAATATCTGGTACTGTGGTGGTACCTAGCTAGACAACCTCCTGCTAATGAGACAGTCTCATCAAAATCCATTTGTGTTCAAGAACAGACTGAATAATTTGGAAAGAGATTTTTTTTTTAACTGACATACTAAATAAACTGTCTACATAGGTAGTTGTTATGTACATCACAATATAGGCATTTTTGACTTGTAAAGTTTGTGTTATTTGTATTTTATCAGTATTGGCGCCTCTACTCTAAATGCTATGTCAATTTACTTGTAGGACATGTCTTATTTCCGATTTGCCATTTGAGATAAGTGATCACAGAAATCCTTCATGATTCGTATTATTTATTTCCTTTCTTAGGTTTTATTATATATATTATTATAATGAGTAATATAATAGGAAAATCAGGGCTGCTTGTACGTTACTAACTATACCAGTAGCCCGGAACCTCCCTCTGATAATAATTCAAGGAGTTGGGTTGGATCAGGTAGACACTGGTAGGGGGAAATTCACAAAACACTCCGAGCAGGACGTCTGTTTGTTTTTAAAAGCAGGGTTTGTTTGTGCTATGTTCTTGTGATGTTTTGTTTTTACCACCTATAAACAACTCGTTCATAATTATGAAATTTCTAAATGATGATACTCACACGACGGTCTTCCGAATACAAATTGACGAAAGACGTGTTTTCTAACCCAAAATCTGATCTTTTCTCACTTAAAGTATCAAAAGTGCCGAAAGCGTACGTAATTCCTAATTAGAGAAACTCGTTATATTTCAGGGACGTTGAGCTGGGAGACATCGTGACGATCGGAGAATGCCGGCCGCTCTCCAAGACAGTCAGATTCAACGTATTGAAGGTTTCCAAGGGCAAAGGCTCGAAGAAATCCTTCAAGAAGTTCTAAATAAATGTAATTTTTAAGTATTTTGTGTTTTCCTTTCTACACCCCCGAGGCGGCCTTAGCTGTTGCGAGGCCCGGGGCGACAGATCATTGTGAGGCCATTTTTCTTTGAGTCCGTTTTACTAAAAAATTAGTTCCGAGTGCTCGAGTGGCCGTTGCACTAATGTGCACATGCTTGCACTAATAATGAAACCGTGCGTTCAGGGGGGGGTTTGTTAAGTGCGAGGCGCGAGATACATATTCGTATATGGTAAAGACTTCAACGAGGACGCGAGGCCCCGGGCGGTTGCCCTGCTTGCTACTGCCTGCCCAGATATTTATCTATCCTATTGGTATCGCATTCATAATTTTTTTTTCTTTTGTTTTGGCGTCGCATTTTGAGCATTTGCCAGCGTCAAGTGTTCCATATTTTCAAGTTTTAAAAGTTAAAAAGTTGCCTCGTAGCTATATTTATAGTCAAAGTCCAGTCTTGGGCAACACTAGTCCATGTCAGTCAAGTCCAGTCATGCTTTAGTAAAGTAGTGGCAACTTTACTATGAAGCTTCAATGGAGTTTTGGAAGCAATACGAAAAATCATGTTTCACCGCATTATATCATTTTCCCACACTCCCGCTTGTGATCCGGCACTTTACGAATAAAACGCCACCATTTTTATGCATAAATACTTGATAAAACACTAGTTTTGGAAAAAATACAAAGGGGCGACACGTCTCTTTCAGCGTTCCAGCCAAAACTCCGCATTCATAATTATGTAGTATCCAACTAACATAAAAACTACACATCTACAAACATTATAAATATGCACAATACACCCCAAGCGGGACGTCTGTGCAGGACCTATCGCCCCCACTTTGAATAATATAAATTCGAAAGTTTGTGGGTATGGATGTTTGTTACTCTTTCACGCAAAAACTACTGAACGGATTGAACACAATTTATAACCTGGATTAACAGGCTACTTTTTATCCCGAAGTATGTAGCGGGGCGCTGCTAGTCTATACTATAAATAAAGAGGAAAGATTTGATTGTAATAAATAGGCTCCGAAATTACTAGACCGATTTCAAAAATTCTTTCACTGTTGGGAAGCTACGCTATCCCCGGGTGACAAGCTACTTTTTATCCCTGTATTCCCGCGGGTGACACTGACGAGGCGTCCGCTAGTATTTTAATATATAAAACAGAAAAGTGGTTAGCCTATAATGTCGCATGTATTGCTTACACAGTAATGAATGATCGACTGCCCTAATAGCTCATTTGGTAGAATATCTGCCTCGAGAGCTGTAGGGCGTGAATTAGATTCCCACCAGAACAAACATGAATAGGTTTCTTCTAGGTAAGCGTGCTCCGTCTTAGACCACACTACTGCTTAGCATCAGGCAGAGTGTGGACAAACGCGAACATATATCGAATAAAAAAAAAACACATGTATTTGATTATATTATTCTGTATGCAAAAAAAATATATGAAGTCGTATCGAAAACTGGTTCCCATATTGTACAAATTGCATAGTTTGGTCAGCGCCAACTAGCTAGTTGGTTGAAATGTTCATTTGCTCCCGCCACGGGTACCTTTTTTTTTTTTTTTCCCCAGGGAAAATCCTGTTTTTTTTTTTTTTTTTTTTAATACGGATAAGTCCGCGTTTGACCACCAACTCGCCTGATGGTAAGCGACGATGTGGTCGAAGATGAAGCACGCAGACCTAGAAGATACCTATTTGTGGATACCATCCGGCCACGGGGGTGGCAGGTGGTTATGTGGGACTCTCCGTCAAGAATGACGGCATACCCACTAAAAACCTTGGGGTATTCCGTCTCCGCGCCTTGAACCGGGGTAGCGGGTACGCGCCACGGGTACCTATAGGTATATTTTTACACGACTCCAAAAAAAGGTGTGTATGTTTTCAGGGTTCATATAACTATGTATGAATATATCTATTCTACTACAAATTTTAAACCCCTGCACAGATTTAGATATTTGGGCTATCATTAGAATCCTTACGTCGCAGTCGTAATTTTATACAGTTCAAAAATTCTTGTTCCGCCATTTCCGTTGTACGCCAACCTCACAAATAGATATGAAAAAAAAAGTCAATTGGTATTTCTTAACGCGTAGGTACTTTATTCTTACTATTTACAATACTATTTTGGCACTAAACTCCTAAAAGTGCGCAGTCAGTCTGTCAATTTCATAGAGATCAGCCAATATCTCCTCCACTTTAGTGCCGATTTTCTTTGCAATCTGAAACAAACACAAAAGTAGCTTAAGCTGGGAGGCAAATAAAAAATAATCACAAAGTTTATTTCGTGAGAACACGGTAGGTATGCAACACACAAAGTATAACATTGGTACTGGCTGGTAATCATATAAACTTCAAGGTTATTTGCTTGTATAAATAAATTTAGACATAGATATAGAAGAGCGGGATCTTCTGGCATAAATATTTTTTTTTAATTTTTTTTTTGGTTGGGACCTCTGGGAAATCTGGTCAAAAAATAAAGCATTTTAAATTTTTTTGGACGGACGACAAAGGGATTGTGTGCCCCTATTTCGTAACCGTCTGTCTCCGTTTATTCGTTTTTGTGCTTGTGATACAATTTTTTTTTATTCATCTGGCATGTCAATCTGTGACGTAGCGTGCTTTGTCCTGTAGTAGTTATGGGGGGCTCAAATGAAGGGCAAAGATTTCCCACAAAAGAAACAAAAATAAATATTTATTGATTATATAGACAGTTGATCGTATGACAGTTTTTTACATATTTTTCCCCCCGGGAAGCACGAGATTGTGAATAACATTTTGCTAATTTTTGCTTCCTCTGTAGCCCGGGGGCCCGTACCGTTGTTACGGCTGATATGGCGGTAGCTACGCCCCTAATGGCAAGCATAAAAAGTGTTATATATATGTGTGTGTGTGTGTGTGTGTGTGTGTGTGTGGTGTACTGACGTCGTGCTGGTCGGGCAGCGGCATGCAGGTGTACAGCGCCACCAGGTCTCCGTCGAGCACGCCGCGCGCCGCGCCGCACCCCACCTGCCGCTTGCCGCTCTTGTATGTACTGCGGACAATTAAAAAATGCATTAAACTGCCCTGTTAGCAGTGGCGGATTTAAAAATTTTCAAGGCATAGGCTACACAGTTTTTGCCATCTCCTTATCTCTTTATAAGAAGAAAAAAGAGAGCGATGATGATGATGATGATGCGATTGAGAGAATTTCAATAAAGAGTTATATCTATCTATCTAATTCTCACCGGTGCGCTCTGGGGTTGAGCCCCGCGATATGGCAGCAGTAATTGTTCATCACGTTTTGCAACATAAGCAGCCGCCGGTACATCTTCTCAGAGAGCGGCAGCATGTACCCGAGCCCGCCATCCAAGGTCGCTGCAATCACAACACTTACGTTCAGATTTTGTTTTCTAAAACTCACTTTATAAATAAAAAAATTCAATAGTTGGCAACATCTGGATGGCTTTGTAAATAAATTATATGCATTTCAAAACCAAACAGTTTTTTTATCTTTGCAAAATGGATTTTTTCCCCCCAGAAATGTCAGTTGCGCCGCCCCGCGTTACTTCTGTTATCAGCTACATTTTCGGCATGTGTTCGTGTCCGAATTTCATCAAAATTGGTACAGCCGCTCGAGCGTAAAAAAGTAACAAACACACTCACAATCTTTGTCCTTTATAATATAAGTGACACAGCAAAAATAAAATTGAAAAATAAACTTCGGTTCGTATTCAATACAAACAAACAATCAAATCTTTCCTTTTTATAACAGTAGGTACTATAGGTTTTTTTTTTTATTGTTGACAAGCTAGGTGTTTGACCAAAGCTCACCTGATGTTAAGTGAAGGTGCGGTCGAAGATGGTAAAGCACACCTAGCCTGGAATGGAACTGGCTCTCAGGTGAGGCTGCCGGAACACACCGTTAGATGCTTGGCGGCAGATTTTCAACTTGAGGGTGGTAGCTAGCCAGCCGAGTACTAGAAAGTACCCTACCACCATGCTAAGATAGACAACAATGAGAACGTGCGCAGAGGTGGTATACAGACTGTACATGGTGACGTGGCGGCGGGTGTTGGCGTCGGGCACGTGGCGCGCCGCGATGCGGAACATGGCGTTCACCTGCTGCCCCAGGTGGAAGTCGCACTTCTTGATCAGGCGCTGCCCTGCACGCACCACCACCAAACACAAAAAAATACTTTACAAGACTTATTCAAATTCAAATTCTTGATAATGAAAAACATTTGACTCTCGGTGCGCTTTGGAGTAATCTGTAAGCACAGGAAGTATCTGTTGTACAATAAATAAATAAGCCCGTTCAACGCATTTAGGAAATGTTCAAGGTATATAAATAAATAATAAATATCGTAGGACATTACACACAGCGCCATCTGACCCCAAACTAAGCAAAGCTTGTACTATGGGAGTCAGATAACTGATAGAATACTTAAATACATTTTTTTTAGTAAATACATACTTATAATACATACAGTACACCCAGACACAGAACAAACATTTGGTTTTTATATCACAAAATGCTTGTCCTGTGTGGGAATCGAACCCACGCCCCACAGCTCTTGAAGCAGACATGCTACCAATGAGCCAACAGGGCTGTCATCTAGTTTATTTCCGCTTAACAGTCGTTCCAGTTACAGCATTGACAAGTGGGCAACTGGTTACTGCAGAGAGAGGAGGATTTTAAGACTTGTGGTTATTTTAATTAAATTTTTGTCAAATTATATTTTTTAAGTTTATGTCAAATTAGTTCTACATTTTAAGTAAGATTAGATTTTTAATTAATAAGCTGTGTCAAATTAGTTTAATTTAAGTTCTCATCACTGTTGTAACTGGAACGACTGTTAAGCGGAAACAAACTAGGTATATACCTTGGACATTCAAAATTAACTTCCGCAAAGTAACGCCTGAATCAAGCATTTAGGAAACATTTGGCTCACTATGTTACCATCGAAAAGTAGTTAATTACCTGCTTTTCGTTGGTAATATGGTGGTGGTAATGTAAGTGCATTGAACTGGTCTACTTCATTTTAATCTTTTGCCTCAAATTTTGTAAAGCTACGTTAGTTTACGTTAAATTTAAAAGCATTGTTTCAAGGTTCAAGATTCAAGATTAATTTATTTGTAGCATATATGGTTCAGTGTACATTTACAGAACAGCACACAGGTTCTATAAGTACGCTATAGTTCACATATTCTTGCCTGCTAGGGCGTACAAATTATCAATTTATACAATTTTAAAATATCAAAATGTCAATAATCAAATAATAATCAGATCAGATATTCATCGCAGTATCAGATATTCTGCCGCCAAGCAGTAGTGTGTAAACATTACTGTGTTCCGGTTTGAAGGGTACTGCAGCTAGCGAAATTACTGGGCTGTTGAGACTAACCATCGAAAGTCTCAAAGTAATGAGCACCAAAGCAGCGATGCCCTGGACTTTGTTTTGTTACTCAAAATTCTGTGTATCGCTGTAATGGTCATGGACAGGCGTTATCTCTTACCATCAGGATAGCGTCTCGTTCGTCTCATTATTAGTCACATAAAAAAAAAAAAAAATAATAATAATAATTAATTAATCAAATGTCAGAATGAAAAAAAAAACATACACAGAAACAAACATAGAGCCAAATAACAATAATAAAAGTCAAAAGTATAATATTTAAAAGGAAAAACATAATAAGAACGGGTTCAATACTGAACGTAATTATTTTTTAAGTCCAACCATGTTATCACATAAGTGACAGTCATGTCTTGCTGATCATAAAGTTTCTTTAAACCTACTTTTTTTTTCTTTGGTTTTGGCGTCGCGCTTTAGCATTTGCCAGTGTCAAGTAATTATATATTTTCAAGTTTCAAAAGTTAAATAAGTGCCATCGTAGCTAGTTTTAGTCAAAGTCGTCTTTGTCAAGTCCAGTTCGTGTCAGTTAATTCCAGTCATGCTTTAGTAAAGTAGTGGCAACTTTACTACAAAGCTTCGATGGAGTTTTGGAAGCAACACGAAAACTCATGTTTCACCACATTATATCATTTTCCCACACTCGCGCTTGTAATTCGGCACTTTATGAATAAAACACCACCATTTTTATGCATAAACACTCGACAAAACACTAGTTTTGGAAAAAAATACAACGGAGCGACACGACTCTTCCCGCGTTCCCGCCAAAAAAACCTTAAACCTACTTAGTCACTGGCCCAGACAAGGTAACCGGAGCAAAATATAAATATTTTATTGATAACACCAATGTTACAAGTCAATTTAAAATTTCAAATATGTTGGTTCATTATATTGGTTTTAAATAATAAATAACAACGTAATCTGACCCTAAACTAAGCAAAGCTTGTACTAACTTGTACTAAAGCTAACAATTCCTGCCACTCGCTAGCTGAGAGTATAGTTAATATTCTTTCCAACAAGTTTAATATCTGTTTTCCACTAAAAAAACTACTTACTCATCAGAAACACTGGGTTGACGCGGAAGTTCATAATTTTAAGCACTTACTGCATGAGACGGTACAACTAAAAAGAAAATTTTCAACTGACGATTTACTGCGTACTAAGTGTGATGAACTTACAGTCAAATATCATTCTTTATTAAAAGAAAAAAGAGTAGAATATTTTTCCAATATTATCAAGGATAACCCGCGACGAATGTGGCGTGTGATAAACTCTGAGTTAGGTCGCGGTACTCGCGAGAGAGTCGATTTCACGGACCTGGTACGAAACGCGGATGGTCAAGCGTTTGACACAAAAAAGGATGTGGTTGACGCTCTCAACTCGGAGTTCATAACGGCGGCTAGTAGATGCGGAGCGCCCGGGGCTGACAACGCCAGCGCCCTGGCCGCGCTCGGGGACGAGGCATCCGCCAGCGACGTGTCGATAAGGTTAGAACCGTTCACGCCGGTTGAAGTGGTTACGATAGCGAAGAAACGTATCGCCCCTAAAAAGAGTACTGATCTCTACGGTATATCCGCGAGTATTCTAAAATCAGCAATAGAACCAGTAGCACCAGTTATTAGCCATTTGTTTAGTTTATGTCTGCGGGATGGCGTATACCCTACGGCACTAAAGAAGGTAAAGATATGCCCATTATACAAAGGAAAGGGCAATAAAGAAGACCCTAAGTCTTACCGTCCTATATCCCTCGTCCCCGCTGTTAGCAAGGTATTTGAGGTCGGCCTCAATAGAAGAATACTTAATTTTGTCGTAGATCGGGAGGTTCTGTCGGAACGGCAGTATGCGTACCGGGCGGGCCGCGCGACCACAGACTTGGTACGTGAGGTGGTATGGCAAGTGATGACCGCGCGCGAGGCAAGACTGCAGGCTGCACTACTATGCTGCGATCTATCGCGCGCGTTTGATACCGCCGATCACGCTCTCATTGCAAATAAGCTGCGATTTTACGGAATCCGTGGCCCCGCCCTGTCCATACTGTCCTCCTTCATGACTAAACGTACGCAGGTCGTGGTAGGTGATAGAGGTCGCGTCGTATCTTCAGAGATGGAAAATGTGATAGGCGTCCCACAGGGATCCTGTCTGTCTAACACCTTATTCAGTCTCCTCCTTAACGACTTGCCTGGTGCCATCGACGACGCTGAGATATACATGTACGCCGATGACGTCGCTGCTGTAGTTACCGCACCGACACGCCCCGAGCTGGAGTCTAGACTGAATACGGTGGTGAACAAGCTCGATAGTTGGTTTCGATCAAACGGACTAGCGCTAAACAAAGACAAGACCTGTTTCCTTACCTTCAACCTCAATGGCCACGCGACAGAGACTTTTTCGGTAGCAGTCGGTAATACCGCGCTCCAACAAGTCTACTATACGAAACTTCTAGGTTTCCATATTGACGGCGCGTTGACCTGGGAGACGCACATAGACGAGCTGTGCGGGAAGCTGAGCCGCTCGTGTTTCGCGCTCCGGCGGCTCGCGAGCACCGCTGCCCGCAGCGTAGTGCGCTCCTGCTACTTCGCGACCGTCCACAGTAACATCACGTACGGGTTGGAGCTGTGGGGCCGCGCTGCCGATCGTAATAGAGCCTTTGTTATGCAGAAGCGAGCCATTCGTGCCATATGTGGGGTTCAGGCCGATGTCTCATGCGTGGAGCTTTTTAGGGAACTGCAGATACTGCCGTTGCCGTGTGAGCTTATTTACCAAGTAGCCCTTTTCACCCATACTAACATCGATAAGTTTCAACGCAGGGGCGTACACAGTACGTTGGATCTTCGCAGCAATAAAAAGAAAGACCAGCTTGTAACACCGTCACACCGGCTCGTCAAGTCGGAGAGGTCGGTATACATTTTGGGGCCCGCGGTCTACAACCGCGTACCCGCCTCCGTACGGGATGCAGCTTCCACCGCGTGTTTCAGAACCAAGTTAAGATCTTGGCTGCTAGAAACCTTGTTTTATGACATTGACGAGTATTTCAAACTTAAAGATTATTGAATTACTAGTAAGTAATTATGATTTTTTTGTCATGTCATTTTAATATATTGACAATATTGTTTTGGTATTGACATATTTTTATATTGACATATTTTATATTGACAGTATTTTTATATTGACAATATTTTTTATATTGACATGTTTGGATATTGACATCCCTTATTTTGACATGTAATCAGTGTTTTAAAACCCATTTAATGACATCTTTAAAATTTTGAAGTGACTTGTAACATTGGTGTTATCAATAAAGTATTTGTATTTGTATTTGTACTATGGAAGTCATAATCATGGAAGTTTTAATGTAAAAAGTAATGAGACGAACGAGGCGCTCTCCTGATGGTAAGAGATAATGACCATTGCAGCGATACACAGAACTTTGAGTAACAAAACAAAGTCGGTATCACTGCTTTGGAGCTCATTACTTTGAGACTTTCGATGGTTAGTCTCAACAGCCCAGTAATTTCGCTAGCTACAGTACCCTTCGGAACGGAACACGGTAATGTTTACACACTACTGCTTAGCGGCAGAATATCTGGTAATGCGGTGGTACCTACCTAGACGACCTTCTGCTAAGGAGATCTACCACCATATACTTAAAAACTTTTTTTTTTGTAAATACATACATAAGATACATACAGTACACCCAGACACAGAACAAACATTCGTTTATACCACAAAATTTTGTACTGGGTGGGAATCGAACCCACGCTCTACAGAAAAAAGCAGAACAGCAGTGAACCGACCTCCGTAGCTTTCCCTGGCTTGCGGCTGGTACATGAAAAGAGCGAAATTTCCTTCTGCTTCACTCACGAGAAAACCCAGGCTCGTGTTGTCCACCATGAACTCGATGTCGTATATCTGGAAAGGAACGGTGTCATAGCCATGGCATTTACATGACTTATCTTTTTTAGTGGTTAGCGCGGTAGGTTCGCATGCCGAAGGGCGTGGGTTCAAACCCCAACAATGAGCTTGAACTGCCGGCGAAGGAAAACATCGTGAGGATACCATAGCATGGTGGTAGGGTACTTTCTAGTACTCGGCTGGCTAGCTACCACCCTCAAGTTGAAAATCTGCCGCCAAGCATTTAATGGTGTGTTCCGGCAGCCTCACTTGAGAGCCAGTTCCATTCCAGGCTTGGTGTACTTTACCATCTTCGACCACACCGTCACTTAACATCAGGTGAGCTGTGGTCAAACACCTAGCCTGTCGACTATAAAAAAAAAAAAAAAAAACTTGCGCCATCTGCCCCAGCATCCTAGTACTCACAGAGAATGAACATAACGAACGAGTTGAAGGCTTCATTCACGAGTGAACTGACCTAAGCGTCAGTAGTTCGGTCGGCGCGCGAGTGGCATAGGATTCATTCGGTGTTCCACGACCGACGGCACCACTGTGTGTACTGACCATAAAATAATAAAAACATGGCGGACGACGCTGAAATCGACGTGAACCAAAATCCATTTCCAATCTCCCGACATATATATACAACGATTTGTGTACAATGTACATAAATCGTTGTATATATATGTACATTGTACATACCTGCGCGTTCCTGAGGTCCCTGGAGACAAGAGACAGCGTCCTGTGGGTGGGTTGGTACCTCAGCAGTGAGACCGACTTGTAAACGTCGCACACTACTATCAGGTTTTTGACGGCTAGTAGTCGGTGCACATAGATGCCCGTGTCTATGAACGCTATGCCAACGAGGTCGTTGTCTTTTAGTTGCCAGATGTAGATCTGTGAAATTGTACGTAAAAAAAAACACTTTTTATAGGACTGCCCAAAAAAAGGAGCGCGCGGAGTGGAGCTACTTGTACAAATGTAGGATTGTGTTTTTTTTCCCTTTGGTTTTGGCGTCGCGTTTTAGCATTTGCCAGTGTCAAGTATTTATATAGTTTCAAGTTTCAAAAGTGAAATAAGTGTCCTCGTAGCTAGTTATAGTCAAAGTCCAGTCTTAGTCAAGTCCAGTCTGTGTCAGTCAAGTCCAGTCATGCTTTAGTAAAGTAGTGGCGACTTTACTAT
Organism: Biston betularia; assembly: GCA_905404145.2. NCBI lineage: Eukaryota > Metazoa > Arthropoda > Insecta > Lepidoptera > Geometridae > Biston > Biston betularia. The sequence continues at coordinate 8,931,315 of FR989887.1, read as the reverse complement.
AAAGCTTCGATGGAGTTTTGGAAGCAACACGAAAAGTCATGTTTCACCACATTATATCATTTTCCCAGACTCACGCATGTAATTCGGCACTTTATGAATAAAACACCACCATTTTTATGCATAAACACTCGACAAAACACAAGTTTTGGAAAAAAATACAACGGAGCGACACGACTCTTCCCGCGGTCCCGCCAAAACTCCTAGGATTGTGTTTGCTGTGTTTAATGGAACGTAAGAAAGGTGGATGAAAGAGATGGATGAATGTGAATGACAGATGAGCGAGAAAGAGAAAGTAAATTTGAGGAATGAAAGATAATTAGAAAAGATGGAACAACAGATCAAGACGAGTAATAAATAAAAATATAGAAATCTAAGAAGATCCTGGCCGTTTCTCTTCACAATACACAAGTATTATCCCACACAAATGTTATTATGTTATTTGTAACAGGGTTATAAGTTTGGGGTATATCAAGCCGAAAGAGTCGAGTTCGTAGCGATGATAGCTCAGTGGTTAGCGCGGTAGGTTCGCATGCCGAAGGGCGTGGGTTCAAACCCCAACAATGAGCTTGAGCTGCCAGTGAAGGAAAACATCGTGAGGAAACCATAGCATGGTGGTAGCGTACTTTCTAGTACTCGGCTGGCTAGCTACCACCTTCAAGTTGAAAATCTGCCGCCAAGCATCTAACGGTGTGTTCCGGCAGCCTCACTTGAGAGCCAGTTCCATTCCAGGCTAGGTGTGCTTTACTATCTTCGACCACACCGTCACTTAACATCAGGTGAGCTGTGGTCAAACACCTAGACTGTCGACAATAAAAAAAAAAGTCAATAAACGACTTTTTTGGGTATGTAAAAATAATGAGACGAACGATACGTTCTCCTGATGGTAAGAGATAACGCATGTCCATGACCATTGCAGCGATACACAGAAGTTTGAGTAGCCAAACAACATCCGGGGCATCGCTGCTCTGGCGCTCATTACTTTCGAGACTTTCGATGATGCCGATCTTTCATATCGACAGATTTCGATTAGATTATCAAATTACTAGTAAGTAATTACGATTTTTTTATGCCTTTATTATATTGACAATATTTTATATTGACATTTTGTGTACTTTATTTGACATTTTGTTTTTATTTATTGACATGTAATCAGTGTTTCATAACTTTTTTTAATGATACACATAATTTAAAATGATTTTATTAAAATTTGACTTGTAATTGTAACATTGGTGTTGTTAATAAAATATTTATATTTGTATTTATTGGTTAGTCTCAACGGCCCAGTAATATTAAACTAAACTTTTAATTGATTGATTCAGGCGTTACTTTGCGGAAGTTCATTTTGAATGTTCGAGGTATTTTCTAGTTTATTTCCGCTTAACAGTCGTTCCAGTTACAACAGTGATGAGGACTTAAATTTAACTAATTTGATCTGAGGATGCCTCGTGTAGAGGCGAAACACGTGTCGGCAAAGTGGTTACTGCAGAGAGGAGGATTTTAAGATTTATGATTATTTTAATTATGTTATTTTAATTCAATTTTTGTCGAATCACCAACAACCTCAAAAGGCGCAAGTATAGTACCCTGGACAGTGGGTACATATTTGAGCCTTTTGGGGTTGAAACTTTGGGACCGTGGGGACCGGGAGCAAAAAAAATTTTTAAAGAATTGTCATCTCGTTTGGTCGACGCCACACGTGAACAAAATGCTGGCCTTTATTTTGCTCAGCGTTTGAGTATTGCCATACAACGCGGCAATGGGGCCAGCGTTTTGGGAACTATTCCCATTGATTGCGGTCTTTTAGAGTAGTTATTATTTTAAGTTATTTTGTTTTGTTTAATTGAAGATATTTATTATACTTTTTTTCATAATTTAGCTTGATTGTCGAATTAAGTATATTTTTAAGTTTAAGAGTTCTAGATTTTAAGTAAGATTAGGTTTTTAATTAATAAGCTGTTGTCAAATTAGTTTAATTTAAGTCCTCGTCACTGTTGTAACTGGAACGACTGTTAAGCGGAAATAAACTAGAAATATACCTTGAACATTCAAAACTAAACTTTTCTCATGGGCACAATTTTAGACATATTTTTTAGTTTTTTTTTTTGTATCTAATTACATGTTTAATTTTCGGGAGCACGCCACAATCTAGTCTGAAACAAGCGCTTACCTTTTGCCCGACTGCTGAGATGAGGAACCCCAGCACCTGCGTGAGCGCCGTGATGGGACCTTTCTGTTCCTTCGCATAAAGCTCTTTGAATCTGTTCTTAGTCAGAGGCTGCCCCGGTTCGGGCACCACGTCTATAATGTCGTAGATTATTATCTGGTGGAAGAGAATTCTGTGAGTGAGCTCGTAGGTGTGGCTTCTGTCAGGCGGTTGTTGATGCAATCTTTGGTGTTAGTTGGTTGTTCTTTGTTATAAAATAAATAAATAAATAAATAATAAATAAATATCGTTGGACATTACACACAGCGCCATCTGACCCCAAACTAAGCAGAGCTTGTGTGATGGAAGTCAGATAACTGATAGAATACATACATACTTTTTTTTTTGTAAATGCATACTTATAATACATACAGAACACCCAGACACAGAACAAACATTTGTTGATACATAAAATGTTTGTCCTGAGTGGGAATCGAACCCACACCCTTCAGCTCTTAAGGCAGGTATGCTACCAATGAGCCAACAGGCTGTAAAGTAAATATACATAAAATACAAGCCTATACTATTATAGATAGATAGATAAAGATAAGATATGGTCTCTAACTATGTGCCTTCTTGGTAAGCTTAAAGAAGCACCACGCGCTATGCAGAGCGCTATGATCAGTTTCCCTGCGAGATCGAATCAGAAATGAGGAGATCCGTAGACGAACTAAAGTAACCGACATAGCCCAGAGAATCAGCAAGTTGAAGTGGCAGTAGGTAGGGCACATAGCACGCAGAACTGATGGCCGATGGGGCTGCAAAGTTCTGGAGTGGAGACCACGGACCGGCAAGCGCAGCGTAGGACGTCCACCCACAAGGTGGGCAGACGACCTAGTAAAGACCGCAGGAACGCGCTGGATGCGAGCCGCTTCCAACCGGTCTTTATGGAAGTCAATGGGGGAGGCCTATGTCCAGCAGTGGACGTCCTACGGCTGAATAGATGATGATGATGCGATAGATATAACTCTTTATTGTGCACACCATAAATAGAACAGAATACAAAGAACAAAGAACCTTATGAACTAGTGCCACAAGTGGCGGCCTTATCGCTAACAGCGATCTCTTCCAGGCAACCAATAAAAGAAAAATACGATAGAAAACATAAGAAACAGACGGGAGATGTAACACTAATAAGAAAAATAAATAAAAATAAAACAATAATTACGTATCTAGAAATAATCATATAATAATAATGTATTATAAAGAGGAAAGATTTGATTGTTTGTATTGAATAGGCTCCGAAACTACTAGACCGATTTAAAAAATATATACCATGACTGGTGAGTCACCTACGATACTCGAAGACGTGATATTTGACGAACATATACAAAGAAAAAAAATAACATTAAAAATAAATATTAACCGACTACTACTAGTAAATTTAACCAAAAGTTATGTAATTAATTACGCAACACGTGGACACCGCGCGGACGCACAAGCTGGACGTTGTGAGGACGCTCGCGCCGGCGACGTGCGGGGCAAGCACGCACTTGCCACGTGATCAAAACATCGTTATCAGCATCGGGAGTGTATCCACACTTAATTTATTTATAGGGAAATTGAGCAAAAATTAAGTACCTAATTTTATTACATAATTATAACGAGAATCTAGTACCGAGTTCTCGTTCAGTATCGTAGGTGTCTCACCAGTCATGCTGTATACACAATCTCTCACCCGTCCTCTGGAGGTGATGTCTTCACTGTAGTTGTAATTTGTTCCAATCGCGATGTAACCTCGCAGACCCGACCTGAAATGACCCCACACTAGTCTTGAACTTTTTTCAATAATAATTAACTTGTAACGATCAGCTGTTCTTTTTTTTATGTAAACGAAATGAGACGAACGAGACGCTCTCCTGATGGTAAGAGATAACGCAATTCCGTGACCATTGCAGCGATACACAGAACTTTGAGTAACAAAACAAAGTCCAGGGCATCGCTGCTTTGGCGCTCTGTTTTATGCAATCAATTGTGATTTACCGCAAATAAAGACCAAAATAAATGTCAGTAGCTGTGATTTCACTGTAAAATTATGCTCCATTTGTCCATAGATGGAAACAAAATATTTGTATGGAAATCGAACCACCTTAAGAAGAATACGACACGACTTATTATAAATATATTTATTTAGTAAAAAGGTGAATTTACTCACGTGGTCCCTTCATATGACAGCGCAACGTTCTTGAGACAGGTGACGTGCTCCCATTCTTCCAGGTCTATTTTCGTGTTGGGAATGATCTCCCACGAGACCGGGCTGAACAGCATCACTGAGAACTGGTCCTGATGCGGGTATGGAAACCTGGATGGCATACAAGTCGCTGACAACTAAAACTTAAGATCTTGGCTTCAAGAGACCTTGTTTTATGACTTTGACGATTATTTAAAACTAAGAGATTATTTAATTACTAGTAAGTAATGGGGAGTTTAATTCGACTATCAAGCTAAATTATGAAAAAAAGTATAATAAATATCTTCAATTAAACAAAACAAAATAACTTAAATAATAACTATAATATAAGTAAGTAATTATAATATTTTTGTTTTTATGGACATTTAATTATATTGACATAATTATTTTATATGTGACATATTACTTCGTTGACATTTTCATTTTCATTGTTTTGACATGTTATGATTATGATATTTTTTAAATATGAATGGAAAAATTACCTGTAACTTTGGTGCTTATAAATTATTATATAATTATAATTATAAATTATTAGCTTATAAATAAATGATTTGTATTTGTATTTGCAGGATGACTGGATGTCTCTCCACACTTTTAGTTTTAATTACAAAACTTTTACATAAGACTTTTTTTTTAATAGGTTTACGTTTCACTGACATCTCATTTGATGTTAAGTGATGATGCGGTCTACGGTCTAAGATAAAGCGCATCTGCCTAGAAGATTCACTCTCGACTTGAAGATATACAGATTACATATCTGGGCTGTTTGGTGGAAAACGAAACTGTAGAGCATGTACTTGTGGCATTGAAAATTCTTTCACCGTTGGGAAACTACACTATCCCCGGGTGACATATGCTACTTTTTGTCCCTGTATTCCCACGGGAACGGGAACTACGCGGGTAAAACCGTGTCCGCTATTGTGTAATAAAGTTGTATTCTATTCTTTTCACATCAAAACATTTTTAATAATTTTTTATTAATTAAAAAGATTAAATACAAATTAAAAATAAACACGTTTGATTTAATTTACTTGCTACGGCAATCGAAGATAGCTTTTCCTTATAAACACGGCAATTTTCCCCATCAAACACGGCAGTGATAAATTAGTCTCTGGCAACACTGCAACAGGGCTGTCAGTCCGTCCAATCGACTCACCGATCTCCTTTATTCTCGGCGACCTTCTCCTTGTCCTCTCCGTTGAACTTGTAATGAGAGGTGGACGGCTGCGACGTGGACGCGACCAGACAGTACGTCTTGGACTCGACGTGGTACGTCACGAAGTGAGGCGTCATGCGAATCGGCACTTTGCGCACCGCCCACGACGCGTCGTAGGAAAGATGGGTAGGCAACACACAAATACGAAGCTCCGACTGAAACACAAGTTGAAACATATAATTTTTTTTTATGATCGACAGGCTAGTTGTTTGACCACAGCTCACCTGATGGTGAGCTGTGGTCGAAGATGGTGAAGCACACCTACCCTGAAATGGCGGCAGATTTTTCAACTTGAAGGTTGTGGCTAGCCAGCCGAGTACTACAAAGCACCAATGTTACAAGTCGCTTCAAAATTTTAAACATGTCTTTAAATGAGTTTTAAAATATTGATTTTGATTGCTAATAATCTACTGTTTTATTCAAGCAATTTTGATTTATCGCAAGACCAAAATAAATGGCAGTAGCTGTGATTTCACTGTAAAATTATGCTCCATTTGTCCATAAATGGAAAAATATTGTTTGTATGGAAATCGAACCACATTAAAAAATAAAACCGGTTTTATTTTTAGTATTTTATTGATAACATAAGTTACAAGTCAAATAATAAAAATAAAGCTTTGCTTAGTTTGGGGTCAGATGGCGCTGTGTGTAATGTCTTAAGATTTTTTTTTAATTCATCGATGTCATAGAACAAGGTCTCCGTATACTGTGTATATCGACCTTTCCGACTTACCTTTGAGTTGAAGTGCAGGAATCCGCGCCCGCAATTGGTGTTGTTGAAGGGGGCGAAGGCGTACACGGGGGGGAGCGAGGTGCGCAGGGGGTGCACGCGCACCTCCCCCCGCGCGCACACTAACAGGAAGTAGGGAGTCTCCCCGCACACAAACACGCCGTTGTACCCGCCCACATTTGCTGGAACGGCCACGTGACACATGAGTGTAACAGCCCTGTAGGCTCATTGGTTGTATATCTGCCTTAAGAGCTGTAGGGCGTGGGTTCGATTCCCACTCAGGGCAAACATTTTGTGAATAAACAAATGTTTGTTCTGTGTCTGGGTGTTCTGTATGTATTATAAGTATGTATTTATAGAAAAAAAGTATTTATATATTCTATCAGTTATCTGACTTCCATCACACAAGCTGTGCTTAGTTTGGGGCCAGATGCCGCTGTGTGTATAGTCCTACGATATTTATTTTATTTATATTTAGTACTTTGAGTACCACAAAGCACTGTGTATCGCTGCAATGGTCATGAACAGGCATCTCTTACCATCAGGAGAGCATCCCGTTTGTCTGATAAATTTTACATCAATAAACTATGTTCCAATTTGACAGCATTACACTGATAAGGCAGATACAGAATAACAGGCAAGGGAAGCGGAGCGTCGGTCGTCCAACCGCAAGATGGGTCGACGATATTGTCACCGTCGCGGGTCGAACATGGACCAGATTGGCACAGGACCGAGGCAGATGGCATGTAAAGAGAGAGGCCTATAACCAGCAGTGGGATAAAGAAAGCTGTGGATGATGATGACAGTGATAAACCCAATGCAGGAGGAGACGTACTTGAACAGTCACCATAAAGACGTTTAAAATGATGATGAAAGAAAAGAAAGAAAGAAAAACATTTATTTTTTCCCCAACAATACACCAGACACAACAACAGAGAAGTACAAACAAAACACACAAATAAAAAGATACATGTTAACAAAAAGACAACAAATTTCACAAGATAATAAGCGGGTTATCGCTGCAGTGGCTGGTGCATCAACTAGGAGAAAAAAAGGTCAGTGCTCAGCAATTGTGCTGGGGGTTACTCCACAGCGCTGATTTTCAGCACTGACCAATTCATAAAAAAAACAAAATAAATAAATATATAATCATATGAAATAAATATGTATTGTATGCTGATGATGATGATGATGCTTACCGAAGTACCGCAGCTGCCGGACCCCCTCCAGGTCGTAGTTTTTGCTCATGTTACGGATGGTACCGTTATAACCGAACGGGAAAGTCACTTGCATGCGAGAGAATCTCACTTTAAGATTCCCGCGCGGGAAACGGTATGCCTGGAACAAAAAACAAACCACAAACATGATACTTGGTGGTAGGTCTCCTTAGTACCACCGCAGTACCAGATATCCTGCCGTCAAGTAGTTAGAAAGAAAATAATTTTATTTTGTAACACAGAACACAACAAACAGAGACAAACATTTACAAAATAGGGGCTCACCTCAGCATAATACTGGACATACTAATTGGTATGACCAGCGCTGGTCTTCCGGTGAGCTCTTGTCGATCAAACAAAATACAAACATAACAAATTACGAACAAACAAACAAACAAAAAAACACAAACATTACTGTGTTCCGGTTTGAAGGGTACTGCAGCTAGCGAAATTACTGGACTGTTGAGACTAACCATCGAAAGTCTCAAAGTAATGAGCGTTAAAGCAGCGACGCCCTGGAATTTCTTTTGCTATTCAAAGTTCTGTGTATCGCTGCAATGGTCATGGAGAGGCGTTATCTCTTACCATCAGGAGAGCGTCTCGTTCGTCTCATTACTTTTACATTAAAAACACGTAATATTTGAATGGCCCAAAGTTATTCGTAACGATAAATACACTGACGACTTTCTATACCTCGTTGGTTTTAATACACCCAGAATTTATAATCCTGTATTTACGTAATTATATAATTGCGTAAATTCTACTAAACTCTACTAATTCTACTAAAATATTATATACTAATACGCTTGGTATATACCAAGCGTATTAGTATATAATATTTTAGTAGCGATGATAGCTCAGTGGTTAGCGCGGTCGGTTCGCATGCCGAAGGGCGTGGGTTCAAACCCCAACAATAAGCTTGAGCTGCCGGTGAAGGAAAACATCGTGAGGAAACCATAGCATGGTGGTAGCGTACTCTCTAGTACTCGGCTGGCTACCTACCACCCTTAAGTAGAAAATCTGTTTCCAAGCATCTAACGGTGTGTTCCGGCAGCCACACTTGAGAGCCAGTATCATCATCGACCACACCGTCACTTAACATCAGGTGAGCTGTGGTCAAACACCTAGCCTGTCAGCTATAAAAAAAAAACAATCTGTCAAACTCAACACTAGAAACTATTTTCTGAAAATTTACAAAGTATCGCTCGGGCGTGTTTGTTTTCATTTCAACACAATCAGATGGAAGCTGACTAAAGTAACCGACATAGCCCAGAGAATCAGAAAGTTGAAGTGGCAATGGGCACATAGCACGCAGAACTGATGGCCGATGGGGCTGCAAAGTTCTGGAGTGGAGACCACGGACCGGCAAGCGCAGCGTAGGACGTCCACCCACAAGGTGGACAGACGACCTAGTAAAGACCGCAGGAACGCGCTGGATGCGAGCCGCTTCCAACCGGTCTTTTTGGAAGTCAATGGGGGAGGCCTATGTCCAGCAGTGGACGTCCTACGGCTGAAATGATGATGATGATGATGATGATGATGATGAGATGGAAGCTGTGCAACCGGCTGGCAACCAACACTCAAATGCCTTGGCGGACCAGTTCGTGGGCCGCGGGCCTGGCTTTGGCCAACCTTGCTGTAAAAGCAAATATTAACTCACCTGATACAACATGAGTTCTTGTTCCGTGGCCATCATCATGATAGTCTGCCCCCCTTTATGTCCAAGACCGGCGACTAAGATTTCACGAACGTTCGCAGAGTTGGGACTCATTTTGTTCGTGTCTACTTCTGCATCCTCTTCGGTTGGCAACACCGGCATAGATTCCAAGCTGTCTGCTAGTACCTGGAATTATTCGAATATTATCTCACTAGTAAGTCTCAAAGTCTCAAAGTAATGAGCGCCAAAGCAGCGATACCTGGACTTTGTTTTGCAACTCAAACTTCTGTGTATTGATGCGATGGTCATGAACATGTATGGATGGATGTTTGTTTGTTACTCTATCACGTAAAAACTACTAAACGGATTTGGATGAAATTTGGTATGGAGGTAGCTGATACCCTCTTTTTATCCCGAAAATATGTAATGGGTAGACTTCACGTTGTACCCAACAAGTTAAGGCTACACTTTTTAGGGTATAATGTCAGTCTTTTTACACGTGCAGTAAGTAAAAAATAGGTATCTCTATATTCGGCCTTACTAGACATTCATAATACATCAAGTCACAATAGAGTTTAAAATAACAGAGGATTAATGTCATCAAAATTAATTTTAGTAGCATTTAATATTTATTTACTCTTTTTTAATGATTTTGAGGTCACCTCCCTATCAACTATTGATTCACCGTTGTCTATTGACTATGGAGTCATCTTGTCTATCGACTTATCTTTACCTATTGACTTTGCAGTAATCTTGTCTATTGACTATGAGGTCACCTCCCTATCGACTATTGACTTATCTTTACCTATTGACTATGAAGTAATCTTGTCTATTGACTATGAGGTCACTTCTCTATCGGCTATCGACTATGAAGTCATCTTGTCTATTGACTATGAGGTCACCTCCCTATCGACTATTGACTTATCTTTACCTATTGACTATGAAGTAATCTTGTCTATTGACTATGAGGTCACTTCTCTATTGGCTATCGACTATGAAGTCATCTGGTCTATTGACTATGAGGTCACCTCCCTATCAACTATTGACTTATCTTTACCTATTGACTATGAAGTAATCTTGTCTATTGACTATGAGGTCACTTCTCTATCGGCTATCGACTATGAAGTCATCTTGTCTATTGACTATGAGGTCACCTTCCTATCGACTATTGACTTATCTTTACCTATTGACTATGAAGTAATCTTGTCTATTGACTATGAGGTCACTTCTCTATCGGCTATCGACTATGAAGTCATCTTGTCTATTGACTATGAGGTCACCTCCCTATCGACTATTGACTTATCTTTACCTATTGACTATGAAGTAATCTTGTCTATTGACTATGAGGTCACTTCTCTATCGGCTATCGACTATGAAGTCATCTTGTCTATTGACTATGAGGTCACCTCCCTATCGACTATTGACTTATCTTTGCCTATTGACTATGGAGTAATCTTATCTATTGACTATGGAGTCCCCATTTCTAACTGCCTTTTCACTTACCCTGTGTCCGTCGCACGCGTCTCTCACAAGCATGGTAAGCTTCATCTCCGGTAGCGAGTAAATCTCCAGATTCCCGTTGCATCGCAGCACGAACAGCCAGTACGTCGGCTTGGCCTCTATCAGGTACTTCTTCCACCAGCGGGACATTCTCCGAGGGACGCCTGGGTTCTTGGATTGTTCCGCTAACATTATCTGTGGAGAGTGAATCGATCAATGTATGATCAGCTCATCACAACTGACTTGGTGGTAGATTTCCTTAGCAGGAAGTCGTCTAGGTAGATGCCACCCCAGTATCAGCTATTCTGCCGCCGAGCAGTAGTGTGTAAACATTACTGTGTTCCAGCTAGCGAAATTACTTGGCTGTTGAGACTAACCATCGAAAGTCTCAAAGTAATGAGCGCCAAAGCAGCGATGCCCTGGAGTTTGTTTTGCAACTCAAACTTCTGTGTATTGATGCGATGGTCATGGACATGTTTGGAGGGATGTTTGTTACTCTTTCACGCAAAAACTACTGAACGGATTTGGATGAAATTTTGTATGGAGGTAGCTTACACCCTGGATTAACACATAGGCTTTTTTTATCCCCATTAGTGCTTGTTAATTTCTGCAATTATTAAGATGTCAGTGTACTCACAGACGCCATGGAGGCTGGTGTTTGGTCCCCTCCGTACAGCAACTCGTCTTCGTCGTTGAGCTCGTAGACCGTGCCCGGTTTGAACCCTTCTGCCTTCACGTTGCCTTTCATTTTACCCGTGAATTCACCTTTCACCTGTACCAAGAGGAAACGGTGAGAATTTGCCACAGCGCCATCAGCAAACCAAGCAAAGCGTACCAGACACCTATTATGATTATTTAATGGCTTCATGGTTGATGTTCCAAAAGCTCGAACTAAGCGGTTTGATTCCACCTTTTTCATGCGTACCGCTAGACATTGGAATCAGCTGCCCGAGTGGGTGTTCCCCAATGAATATAGTCTGGGTACCTTCAAGTCGCGAGTGACTCGGTTTCTTCTAGGCGAGCGTGCTCCACCGTAGACCACATCTTCGCTTAACATCAGGCGGGATGGCGGTCAAACCCAAGCCTATCTACTATAAAAAAAAAAAAAACGTTTTTTTTAATACATAAACGTAGAACAAACGTAACATATGTGTCGCCGAGTGGGAATCGAACCCATGTAATTCTCATCTTACTCGCAAAATGTAACTTGTTCGTTCCGCGTTCCAGCAGCCGTCTTGTTAACAGAAAAACATTCAGCCTTTCTTTTTGTCGAAAAAAAAGCAGAACTACTACCGAATTAATCTAAACTAATATAAAGATTTGCTTTTTTTTGTTTGTATTGAATAGGCTCCGAAATGCTAATGCTAACAATCTACTGTTTTTTTCAATCAATTGTGGTTTACCGCAAATAAAGACCAAAATCAAAAAGCTGCCATGCTATAGTGGGACTGGGCTGGACACGTCTGTCGAATGCCAGCGGAGCTATGGGCGAAAACCACCACCGACTGAGTCCCGGAGGTTAAACGGCCACCAGGCTGGCCTAGAAGACGGTGGCAAGATGGGCTCGATGCCCACAACAAGGAGTGGACCTCAATAGCACAAAACAGAGAGGCGTGGAAGGGAGGGAGAGAGGCCTTTGCCCAGCAGAGGGAGAGAGGCCTTTGCCCAGCAGTGGGACAAAGCGGGCTAAATAATAATAAAAATATCAAAATAAATGCCAGTAGCTGTGATTTTACTGTAAAAATATGCTCCATTTGTCTATAAATGGCAAAAATTTGTTTATATGGAAATCGAACCATCTTAAAGGCACGTATTGTAGATATATTTTACCTGTACTTGTTCATCTCCCGCTGCAAACAGTCCGCTGGTATCTTTGTAGGGAGTGGCGCGCAGCAGGGCGGGGCGCGCGGGCACCGCCTGCCGTGTCGGCGCGAGTCGACCCGACTGCAACACACATCGTCCACGTAAATAAATAACTGAACAACTATACACCACTATTTTTTAATGCGCAAAGCGACGGTGTGGCCGAGGATGGAGCACGCTGATCCAAAAGAAATCTATTCACTCTAGCCTTAAAAACGTCCAAATTGTAATTTATGGGAAACAGGGAAGCCGGCAATGAGTTCCATTTGTGGGCCGTGCGCATCAAAAAAAGTAGAGCGGAATCGCTGCGTACGAATACTGGGAACGCCCACTAGGAGCAGATGGTAATGTGCCGTTTTTCTGCTCGTCCTGTGGTGGAACGGAGACGGCGGGATGAGGTCATGGAGCTCACTCACACTCCCCGAAATGTATCCGGTAAAAAATAGACAGACATACTACTCTGCGACAGTGATCAAGACTTAGTAATTTTTTGCTGACTAGATCGCTATCACCAATAAGCCTCATAGCACGCCGATCCCCCGCTCCCAAAGCTTCCAGCTGGTATTAAGGTGCTCCAGCAAAAAGGTGGCAGCAGTACTCCACACACGACCGGACTTGTGCCTGATACAAGTGAAGCAACTGTCCCGGCGAGAAGTACCTCTTAACCTATATCTTTTTTTTATGGTAGATTTCTCTCGCACTCGCGACCGAGGCCTCCCGATCCAGTCGCACGCGCTTGCCGCGTGATTTATGAATGAAATTGCGACGGACTAGGTTTACGTAAATGCCTACGGGTAGAACGATAACTAGGAATCACGTTGTTTGTGGATTTCGACATCGATTTTTCAAGTTTTTTTTTTCATAGATTGGTTCAGTAAGAAAAGTGTCGATGGACGCATTCTTCGATTATTCTCTACTTAGCAATTTAAGTTATATTAAAATAACTTATTAGTCTCAACTAGGCTAGATTGTAATAACAATGAGGTGGCTAACAACAAACAGATACATCATTAAAAGAAAAAAAAAAAGAAGATGAGTTCAGTTGTAGCGATGATAGCTCCGTGGTTAGCGCGGTCGGTTCGCATGCCGAAGGGCGTGGGTTCAAACCCCAACAATGAGCTTGAGCTGCCGGTGAAGGGAAACATCGTGAGGAAACCATAGCATTGTGGCAGGGTACTTTCTAGTACTCGGCTGGCTAGCTACCACCTTAAATTGAAAATCTGCCGCCAAGCATCTAACGATGTTCCGGCAGCCTCACCTGAGAGCCAGTACCATTTCAGGCTAGGCCATCTTCGACCACACCTTCACTTAACATCAGGTGGGCTGTCAAACACCTAGCCTGTCAACGATAAAAAAAAAATTATAAAAAAACGTCATACCATGCCGTCTTTCCCCCGAAACTCTCTCAGAGCCAACACTAGCGCTTTCCCACAAGTGGACACGACACACAGGTAAGGGTCGGCCGTGTTCGCATACACCGCCACCCATTCTAATTGTATCGATTGTAGTTGCACGCCATCTATAGGGGAAAATTACGTATTAAGGTGGTTCGATTTCCATACAAATAAATTTTTGCCATTTATGGACAAATGGAGCATAATTTTACAGTGCAATCACAGCTAGTGGCATTTATTTTATTTATAATTATTTTATTTATCACGTCGGGGTCACCATTTGTGGGGCACTTGTCGGAAGGTAAAGAGAAACTCGAATCGTTGTTGTACTCTGTGTCGATCATTTAATTTTGTATTTCTGATAAACAATTTTTACTATCTGCATTCATTATTAGTGTGCACAGTTTTTAAAGTTACATCGAATGATGATGATGCGCGAGTGAGACGGCTTCTTGTTTTGTCTCGCTCGCACACTATAAATATAAGAGCGAGACCTTGCGCGCGCCAGTCTACGCGTGCCGCTCGCACGGGATGGTTGTCGTCGCTCTGCGCTCTGCCATGCTTAACGATGCCGCTCGTAGTCACCACAGCTCTTTATTTGCGGTAAATCACAATGACTTGAATAATATAGTTCAAGTAATTGTGATTGCCAGCGGAGCTCTGGGCGAAAACCACCACCGACTGAGTCCCGGAAGTTAAACGGCCACCAGGCCGGCCTAGAAGACGGTGGAAAGATGAGCTCGATGCCCACAACAAGGAGTGGACCTCAATACCACAAAACAGAGAGGTGTGGAAGGGAGGGAGAGAGGCATTTGCCCAGCAGTGGGACAAAGCGGGCTAAATAATAATAAAAATACCAAAATAAATGCCAGTAGCTGTGATTTCCCTGTAAAATTATGCTCCATTTGTCCATAAATGGAAAAAAAATATTTGTATGGAAGTCGAACCACCTTAATATAAAAACGTAACAATACAACAACAATGGCGTTGGATATCTGCAATACCAGGGGCGATACAAATACGTTGCCAACCTTTAAAGATTCCATTATCATCATGTTTCTGAAAATTACTGGGCTGTTGAGACTAACCATCGAAAGTCTCAAAGTAATGAGCGCCAAAGCAGCGATGCCCCGGACTTTGTTTTGTTACTCAAAGTTCTGTGTATCGCTGCAATGGTCATGGACAGGCGTTGTCTCTTACCATCAGGAGAGCGTCTCGTTCGTCTCATTACTTTTCACATAAAAAAACCATATCGTGCGTCCCTAAAGGTTAGTGTTCTGTAAACCAGCGCTGCCGAGAAATCGGCAGCACTAATGCTGAGAACTAACCTTTTTTGTCGCACTGGACACTACAGCGACAACTTTCCACTTAATATTATTGTTGACAGCCCTGTTGGCTCATTGTTAGCATATCTGCCTTAAGAGGTGAAGGGCGTGGACTCGATTCCCGCTCAGGACAAACATTTTATGTATCAAGAAATGTTTGTTCTGTGTCTGTGTGTTTTGTATGTATTATAAGTATGTATTTACAAAAAAAAAAGTATTTATGTTTTCAATCTGACTTCCATAGTACAAGCTTTACTTAGTTTGGGGCCAGATGGCGCTGTGTGTAATGTCCTACGATATTTATTTATATTTTTTAATCTTTTATTTGTATTGTTTGACGATAAAGCTTTTTTTCTGTCTGTACAGTACTGACAAAAAAAAAACAAGTATTCTATCTGTTATCTGGTTCCCATAGTACAAGCTCTGCTTAGTTTGCGGCTAGATGGCGCTGTGTGAAATGTCCCAATAATATTTATATTAAAAAAAATGAATTTACTTCTAAGCAGTCGTATGTTGGTGGTGGTGACTTGCACCATAAATCGGTTGTTCCCAAGATTCCCCGCAAACACCGTGGGGGCGCCACAAACGAAACCACTGTTGTCCACCTCGTTTATCTCTTGGCCTGTTTGTAGTACCTGCGGAAAGAAAGGGAATGTACCTTATGAACGAAAGAGACAGACTGAACAAGTTGCAAGTGGTTACTGCAGAGAGAGGAGGAGTTATTTTAATTAGATTTTTGTCAAATTATATTTTTAAGTTTATGTCAAATTAGTTCTAGATATTAAGTAAGATTAGGTTTTTAATTAATAAGTTGTTGTCAAATTAACCAGTTGACCAGTTGTTGACCAGTATTATGCTGAGGTGAGCCCCTATTTTGTAACTGTTTGTCTCTATTTGTTGTTATTTTTGTTTTGTTGCAAAATATCGCATATAGAGATCGCAGTTAGCGATAAGGCCGCCACTTGTGTCACTAGTTAATAAGGTTTTTGTTCTCTGTACTCTTTACTTTATATGATGTGCACAATAAAGAGTTATATCTATCTATCTAAAATATATATATATATATATATATATATATATATTTTAATTAGTTAAAATTTAAATCCTCATCAATGTTGTAACTGGAACGACTGTTAAGTGGAAATAAACTAAATATATACCTAGAACATATTTTGATATTATGCGAATGGAACATTTCCCGCAACGTACGCACCATGGTGGAGTCGTCCTGCGTGAGGAGAAGGTACGCGTGGGTGGCGTCCGCGTCGCGGGTCTCGCCGCCCTCCGAGCCGTACACCGTCCACATGTCCGTACACCCTACAATCGCATACACAACAAGTAAGTTTATATAAAGCTGGCTTCTCACGGTGCATGATATCTCGAGTCGCGCCGCGCCAGTTACCTGCTACATGTTTTCGGGGGGAAAAGTAGCATATGTGCTAATCTAGGGTCGCAGCTACCTCCATACCATATTTCATCCAAATCCGTTCCGCAGTTTTTGCGTGAAAGAGTAACAAACATCCATCCAACCAAACGTTCACATTTATGATATTAGTGGGATTAAAAATAAATGTCCATTCGTGTTGAAAAAGTTGTTGGTCGAGACTCTTCGCTATAAGACCGTTCACCGTGACTATCCAGATAATAATCGTCGAATCAACGATTAATAATATTTATTATTAATACAAATGCACCTGCAGTTCTACTTTGTGCCTATTGCGGTGAAGACACTCGGCAGCTGGGGTGTGGATGCTCAGAGACCAGTGCGGTGACCCTCGCTCCAGCTCGTACTTGGTGCAAAGGCTGGCTATTGCTATCCAGCGTGGTAATGCTGCCAGCTCCATTGGTTCCTTTGCACCAGGTTCAGTCAGTGACGGGGTATTTTTTGACTGAATGTTTATTTTAATTTTGATTTTATTTTATTAGTATATTTAAGTATGACATGATAATAGATACACATGATGACATGATGATATTATTCTAATTTAATAAATAGAATATTGAACTTTTTTTTTTATGCCACAGGTGGCAATCAAGCTGACGGGTTGCCTGATGTTAAGCAATCACCGTCGCCTATAGATATCTGCAATACCAAGGGTACTACAAATACGTTGCCGACCTTTTAAGATTCTATTAACATGCCTTTTGAAGAACCCAATGTTTTAACTCCGCGGGAATACGGAAGAAGGAAGATCATTCCACAATTTGCAAGTGTATGGCAAAAAAAATCGCGTGAATCGCACAGTGTGCGATTTCCATGAATCAATTACATGTGGATGAGCTTTGATACGATGGCGGCGGCTAGTGCGGGGATGGAACCGTGACGCCGGCATAAGATCGAATAATTCTTCAGAACACTCCCCGTTACACATGCGATAGATGGGGTAGGCGGCGCTGAGCTATGTCAATGCTAAAGTCATTGACATAGCTCAGCGTATTAGCAAGCTGAAGTGGCAATGGGCTGGACATATCTGTCGCAGAACCGATAACCGCTGGGGTAGACGTGTTCTAGAGTGGAGACCGCGTATTGGCAAGCGTAGCGTAGGACGCCCTGAGACTCGATGGAGTGACGATATACGTAGGACAGCTGGCGGTGGATGGAAGCGAAAAGCCGAAGATCGGGCTGAGTGGCGTGCCTTGGGAGCAGCAGTGGACTAAAATAGGCTGATGATGATGATGATGATGATGACATCTCTACGCAAACTGAGCGGTTCTAGGGCATCAGTGATCCCAGAGTCGTCGACAATTCTGACAGCTCTACGCTGTAATGCATCGAGGGCCTCAAGTTGATGCTTGGGTGCTCCGTTCCAAAGGTGTAATATTACCTGAATAAACACATAAAATACTTAATGTACATAATAATATTCTCACCACACCCACCACGACGTCCTGGACGTCCACCCACAAGGTGGACAGACGACCTAGTAAAGACCGCAGGAACGCGCTGGATGCGAGCCGCTTCCAACCGGTCTTTATGGAAGTCAATGGGGGAGGCCTATGTCCAGCAGTGGACGTCCTACGGCTGAAATGATGATGATGATGATGATTCTCACCAGGTAGATCGAATGCAGTGACGAGCTGCGGAGTGATGCTCCGCTGCAGCACAGTGAGGGCGCCGTTCTTGCCGCGGCCCGAGCACGCCACGAGCTCCACCCGGGGCTCCCCGAGATTTGTGACGGTGGCGCCCCCTAGCTGTGGCTCCCCCATCGATACTGAACCGATGGGGCAGATGTTTAGCAGGGAATCGCACACCTAGGGAAGCAAAACAATGTACGATATCTCAGCGGTTTTGGCGCAAAACGATCTCTAAAGATCACAGTACCAAATTTTTCCCAATCCCCTATTAACGGCATTTGTAAGATAAATAGATATAACTCTTTATTGTGCACACCATAAACAGAACAAAGTACAGAGAACAAAAGAACCTGAAGGTTTTTTTAATGGTTTACAGGCTAGGTGTTTGACCACAGCTCACCAGTGCGAAGTTAAGTGAAGGTGTGGTCGAAGACGGTAAAGGACACCTATCCTGGAATGGAACTGGCTCTCAAGTGAGGCTGCCGGAACACACCGTTAGATGCTTGGCGGCAGATTTTCAACTTGAGGGTGGTAGCTAGCCAGCGGAGTACTAGAAAGTACGCTACCACCATGCTCTGGTTTCCTCACGTTTTCCTTCACCGGCACCTCAAGCTTATTGTTGGGGTTTGAACCCACGCCCTTCGGCATGCGAACCTACCGCGCTAACCACTGAGCTATCATCGGTAAGCTATCAAGCTAGAGCTTGTCAAGTTGTTTTTTATATCGATTTGTTTTTTTAAAGTGAAACCTTTAGTTAAAAAAATGCAATGAGGCAACCCATTGAATTTTTTTCCAAAACTAGTGCTTTCCGTGAGTTTTATGTATAAAAATAGTGATATTTTATTCATGGTGCTAAATTACGCGAGAAAGAAAGTGATATATAACATGGTGACACATGACCTTTCATGTTGCTTCCTAAACACCATCGAAGCTTATACTAAAGTCGCCACAACTGTACTAAATCATGACTGGATTGACTGACACGGACTGGACTTGACCAAGACTGAACTTTGACTGTAACTATAATTGCTAGACATAAATTTCAAAAACAGAAAATGTGGCAGTATGTCTTTACAGCTTCAGCCAGCCCGGAGGGGCAATTTTTTTTATTTTTATTTTTTTATAGTAGATAGGCTTGCGTTTGACCGCCATCCCGCCTGATGTTAAGCGAAGATGCGGTCTACGGTGGAGCACGCTTGCCTAGAAGAAACCGATTCACTCGCGACTTGAAGGAACCCAGACTGTATTCATTGGGGAACACCCACTCGGGCAGCTGATTCCAATGTCTAGCGGTACGCATGAAAAAGGTGGAATCAAACCGCTTAGTTCGAGCTTTGGGAACATCAACCGTGAAGCGGTGACGCTTTTTAAAGCTCCTGGCTGTCCGATAGTAGAATGGGCAAGGTGGAATTAGGTCATGCAGATCTGAAGCGCACTCTCCAAAATGTATCCGGTAGAAAACCGACAGACAAGCAACTTTCCGTCGATGTTCAAGGCTTTGGAGCCTTTTCTGAACGAGCGAATCGTTGCTTATGAGCCTCTTAGCACGTTTCTCAATGGGCTCCAACGCCTCAAGTTGGTATTTGGCTGATCCGTCCCAAAGGTGCGAACAATACTCCATGCACGACCGAACTTGTGCTTGGTATATCTAAGGTAAGCAACTGTTCCGGCGTGAAGTACCTCACGTTTTAAATCAGCTTACCTCAAAGACATAGTTGGTGAGTTGTGTAGACGTCCTTATATCGCTCCCGTACACTTCTAACTCGTCGCTGTCACTAATTTCTATAACATTAGTCGCTACGCAGTCGTTTAAAGTGTCCATACGACGTTTCTTCGCGGCTGGATCGGATTCCTTCTGCTGTTCTTTGTTTTGAGATTGCTCTGAAAACAAAACATCTTAAATATAAGTGTCTCCTTTAGAAACATCTTCGAAGACGAAATTTTTCAGCTTAAGTAACTTTTGACTAGTACTACTTTAGTACTTTTTTTAGTAACGTTTTTTTTTTCTTTTAATGTGATTTTTTTATGTATATTTATTAATTATTTTTTTTGCTTTTTTTGTGTGACATAATTGTAAATGTGCTAACGTTTTTATGTCAATAAATAATTTAAATTTGATTTACGTTTTCATGTAAAATATACAGGGTGCTGTCCCCCCAACAATATTTTAACAATGTTCAAGGTATATATCTAGTTTATTTCCGCTTAACAGTCGTTCTAGCTAAAACAGTGATGAGGACTTAAATTAAACTAATTTGACAACAGCTTATTAATTAAAAACCTGATCTTACTTAAAATCTAGAAGTAATTTGATATAAACTTTTTTTTCTTTTTTTTTTATGTTGAATAGGTTCGCGCTTGATCACATTCTGCCTGATGTGAAGCATCGATGCGGTCTAAGATGCAACACGCTTACCTAGAAGGAACCTGTTTACTTTTGATTTGAAGACACTCATATTGTACTTTTCGGGAAACACAGACTCCGGCAAAGAGTTCCACATCCTCGCTGTGCGAATAAAGAATGTGAACTCAAAGCGCTTAGTGCGCACATGGGGAACATCCACCATGTACGGGTGTCGCCTCGGTCGCGTTTGTCTGGCAGTCCGGAACTTAAATGAACTTCCGCAAAGTAACACCTGGATCAATCAATTTATCTAATATTTTAACAGCTCATGGCAACATTGGCGTAGAGGCCATCCCGAGAGGTCTTTATCCTCTCAACATGTAAGATCACAAGTTATCATAAGTCAAACTTAGCTGTTAACTTGACCAGAGGGCCTAGACAAATGGCATTCGCTACATAACGATTCCATTTCTACATTTCCTATCGCATTAACGATAACGCAATTTTATTGGTAGACAAAGTAACATTCGTTCAATGATCGCTAATGCGATTCGTTTATTAGACAACTCTACCTTTTGTCTATGGTCTATCGTTACTTGAACGAATTAAACGTCAGATTCCGCGCGCCATTGTTCGTTGTCAACACCGCACACGAAATTTTTAAAGTTTTTAAAAGTTTGTTAAATTTTGTTTTGTGACTGAATCGTCAATAAAATATTTGGTAAGTTATAAAAAAATAATACTGTGAATACGCAAAGTTAAATAAATATGATTTCGCATAAGAGTCGCACAAAATATGAAAATCTCTTTTTGCGCGTTTTTACAGATGGACTCAAGAGTACGCACTAGCGGACAACAGTTCGCAACTCTTTTGGAATACATGGAAAGGTAAAATGTTTATTTATTCCTGAAATACCTGGACCAGTCACCATCCAGTCACTGGACTACTAATAATAGTATTCATTCATATTATTTATTTGCGTATATAAAGTAGTTGGAAGATGTACATTAATTGAACACCATATTCTGCCTTTCGGCATGCAATATCTTTGACTTATTACCTATTGTTAAGTTAGTAAATAATTTAATAGTTGCGCGCAGTTTTAAGAGTTGCACAATGTCTTCTTAACGTGATACAATGATTCTTTAGTTTACATTTACCTAATGAGGTCAATGAGGTCAATGAGGGATCTAATGTGTTTACTTTACATAAAATAAAAGCGCTCTTTGTTCTTTTACATTCCAGTCACGGTGATCTTGCTAAGCCACAGCTTGGTGTTCAAGGGCGCTTAAAGACTGATCGCTTATGGCTCCAATTAGCCAACGCCTTCAAATTCTGTCGGTGATGGTGTAAATAAGATTCCCGACAAATGGAAAAAGGTATAAACTTTTTATGTATCACATTTATTTCTAATAATAATACTACATTATATGAAGTTAATATACTATTTATTAGCAGATACAGAACAAAGAAAAAGCGAATTACCATTGATAGTGAAATAAAATAACAAATGCTATAATAGCTTAAAACTAATTAAATAATCCACCCCTGACCGTTTCCGGTACAAATTTGCCCAAAATAATACTTATTTTTTCACTAACTATAATTATGTCTATTTAAGGTGTGGGCTGATTGGAAGTCCAAAACGAAAAACACAGCATGCTAGTACACAGCATGCTAGTGTTATCTTGCTAGCAACACTTGGATGATTGTGAAGCCTGAGAAGAACTCTGCCTTTCAGCAAACATCTCCAGCGTGATTTCAGCAAACCAAAGCAACACTCAATCAAGTTCCTGGCTAGCACATGGCGCGATGTATATATCTCTGCTTGAGATCCAGGTGCAGCATCTAACACGGGCGTCATCAGTCAGGGCCGCAGTTGATAGCCAGAGTCACCTGAAACAAATACATAACATTATAACATTCAATTATGTCAATCTGATTTAAAATAAACTAACACAAAATATCCTAAAGTTTCATTTGCAATCCAGTGGTAAACTATTTCGAGGATAAAAAATAGTAGATGTCTTAATTTATGGTAAGTAGAAGCTATTTCCAATAAGGTTTAATTTTATTTCATGAATTTTAATTTAGTGAACAGTATTGGTTGTGCTATTGTTGAGTTAAAGTTACAAAATTCTAATATTAATGATTAAGAAATTTATTATTGAACTGTTTTTTGTTAAATATTAAAATAAACTAAATCTGTAGAGTTGTGATGGTATGATGAAGCTACAAAAATACATATAACTATCATCATAGGTAATGTTAAGATATAAATTTCACTAACAAAATCTTAAGCACAACTAACTATTACATTACTTGATTCTGATTAGCTTTTTTAGTGAAGTTCTGATTTGAGAGCTGAAGGGTGTGGGTTTGACTCAGGACTGACATTTGTGTGATAAACATCAATAAATCATTGATTGTTCGGTATATTTTAGAAGTATTTACAATTGCAAAAAGGCTTATATGTATCCTATCAACTATCTGATTCCCATAGAGCAAGTTTTCTTGGTTTGGGGATAGATGATGCTGTGTGAATATCCTCATTTTATTTTTGGTGTTCAAAAACAAATATTTTATTAATGACACCAAAGTTACAAGACATATTGCCATTAATTTTTAAAGATAACATTTAATTTAACAAAATGTCAGTAGAAACATAATAATAGTATGTAATAGTGCAAAAATTGTTAACTGTAATAATAAAATAAGATGTCTTACCTAGTAACCAAACATGTTATCTACTCTGGTGAAGTCTACGCATGTATGTCTCTAGTTCACTTGCAGACCATGTGTATGAATCATGTGTAGCTCCACCAAACTTAGAATTGACATTTATTATTTCTAGGTTGTGATTGCAAACCTGTAAACAGAAAACTTAGTTATATTGTGAACAAAATACAAGTTTATTTTAAATAAATAATTTAGGTGATGTTTTACTTTCTTCACATGATCAAATAATTTTCTAAACATACCTACCTATTAGAACTACATTTTTCTTTCCAATGAATACCTAAATACTACAAACTCACCATCTGAACATTTAATGAGTGATCCCCTTTTCTGTTATAATATAATTGCTCATCAGTAACAGGCTTCACAATTGCTATATGAGTGCAATCAATGCAGCCTATGATTCCAGGTAAATTATACCTCCTTTGAAATCTGGAAAAAACATACAAATCCTTATCGTGCATCAGGAAGAGTGTATTAAACATAGGATATTTTTTTTATTATTAAACACAGAATATTTTCTTTTACTTCATCATCAGTAGGTAATATTGTGAAATAAAATGCATGATCCCTAACTTAACATGAAATCCACTTACTCTTCTTTAATATGGCACCTTTCTCTCTGTGTTTGACGAAAAACAATCCACTTTTTTATCATGTTTGGGTGGTTGAGAGCTTGCACGACCTCGCTGATACGACGACTTGTTGTCCTTTGAGTTAAGTGCTGTATTATACCAACTACTCTTTGAACCTGTAGCAAAGAAGCTAAGGGCACAAAGCACCTGAAACATAATAAATAATGCTATGACCTAGATATGTACATACTTAATTAAAACTGTATTTATTAGTGAAACAAAAACATTCATAACTTTACAGACTGCTTACCTTTGCTTCTACGGAGATCTCTGTAGACCCTTTCAATGGGGTCAAAGCTTTTAATGATCGGCAAAGCATTTTAAATACAGCTTTGCTAAGCCTAAAATGCTCAATGAACAAAGATTCCGGCATCTCATCAACACTTTCCATTTGTTGCCGAGAGCGGAATCTTCTCTGGCGTCTAAGCCAGACACTTTCGTTTTGGGCTGTCCAAAGTAATCGCAGCGTATGCATTTTATATTGTTTTTAATTAAAAAAATCAACACAACACAAATCAATAACCGAACACTGCCTACAAAAATCGCCATTTTGTTTTGATACGATTCGATTTCTACAGGGTCTTGGCAGTCGTTAGTGGTTCCACCAATCAAGTCGCAAACTAGCAATAACGATTGTCAAAAGTGCCACTTGGCTACGCATTTCTATGAAACTAAGCGATTCGTTCGTTCGTTGGAAACGATTAATTCTATGGAATCGCACCAAAGATACATTTGTCTAGCAAATTTTATATCGTTAATGATAGACCACGTGACTTATCGGCCCCTTATGTCAATCCCATACATTTTCGGTCTTTTCTAATAGCGTCGCAGTTAATCGAATGCCATTTGTCTAGGCCCTCAGGTTCAATCCTAAACCTGAACAGCTGTCGCATGACCTTGCCTGTCAATGACTAATAAGTACGCAGAAAAGCTATTATTATTATTATAGTGTTGTTACATTTTTTTTTCTCTCGTCAGACGAGGAGGCTACGCTTTTCACGGGCTTTTGGCCAAGCGAAAAGTTGATAGTAATTCACTGGTTTAGCGATAAAAATTTCCGAACAATACGACAGGTATTCAGGATAACAGCTTTTTGTAGTTGAATGGATGTGTTTCTATGTATGTTTAGTGTTTCTAGACTTGTGAATAGTGTGTAATGTTTCTAGACTTGTGAATAGTGTGTAATTATATTATTATTTTTTATGGTTGACAGGCTAGGTGTTTGACCACAGCTCACCTGATGTTAAGTGAAGGTGTAGTCGAAGATGGTAAAGCACACCTAGCCTGGAATGGAACTGGCTCTCAAGTGAGGCTACCGGAACACACCGTTAGATGCTTGGCGGCAGATTTTCGACTTGAGGGTGGTAGCTAGCCAGCCGAGTACTAGAAAGTACCCTACCACCATGCTATGGTTTCCTCACGATGTTTTCCTTCACCGGCAGCTCAAGCTCATTGTTGGGGGTTGAACTCACGCCCTTCGGCATGCGAACCGACCGCGCTAACCACTGGGCTATCATCGCTACAATACCTACTAATATGTTGCCTACTTAGTTTGTTTCCGGATCAGCCTAGTATTTTTAAATTAATATTTTCCAGATTTCTTTGCATGTTACCATTAGGGTTTCCAGGGTCAACGGTGAGATCAATAGTAGCTTCCAGAGGCTTGTCGACGGAGAAGAGCATTCTGTTCTCCCTCTCCGTCACGCGCAGTAAGAGGGAGTTGCCCAGACGAGACCCCAGGAACAGGAAGTCCTCTTCTATCACGCACATCTGGAGACAGCGGAAATGAAATCATCTAAGTGACTGTTTGATTGAAACTATCGACCCGCCACGGATTCACACGGGTGCAAACTTTCACTTAACATCAGGTGAGCTATGGTTAAACACCTAGACCGGCAGCTTTGAAAAAATCTTTTTTTTGTAAATATGTACCTTTTTTTATGGTTGACAAGCTGTTTGTTTGACCACAGCTCACCCGATTTTAAGTGGTGGTGTGGTCGAAGATGGTAAAGCACACCTAGCTTGGAATAGAACTGGCTTAGTTAGGTAGCCGGAACACACGGTTAGGTACCTACTTGGCGAAAGATTTTCAACTTGAAGATGGTAGCTAGCCAACCGACTAAAAGTACTCTACCACCATGCTATGGTTTCCGGATCACCGGCAGCTCAAGCTCATTGTTGGGGTTTGAACCCACGCCCTTCGGCGTGCAAACTGAACGCGCTAACCACTAAGCTATCATCGCTACAAATCTTTCGTATAATACATACAGTAGCCAGACACAGAAGAAAAAAATATCGTCGCATAAATGTTTGTCCCGGTGGGAATCGAACCCACGCCCACAGCTCTTGAAGCACATATTCTACCAAACCACGGCAGTCGAGTGTAGTAGATAAATAATTAATTCTGCTAGTCCATTCCACCCATCTCACTGGAGCTACTATGCCTGCGGCCCAGAGCCTCGCTCCGGTACTTCAAGGAGCTGGGTTGGCTCGGGTAGACGCTGGCAGGGGGAAATGCACGCACAATACACCCCAAGCGGGGCGTCAGTGCAGGACTCATGGCCCCCACTTTGAATAAGAATAAGAACTCACGCAAGTAGTCAGCACGGAAGCGGCGGCTCGGTCGAGATGGAAACTCCTGACAGATCTGACCGAGTCTGCTATTAGCGTCAACACGTACAGCTGACCCCCCCGAAGAGATAGGGCCAGTCTACCTTCAGCTAAAGGCGCCACGCAAGCCGCGTCAAGCGTTATGCATACACCTTCTTGTATTCCTGTATACGACAATAAGTCAAGTTGATATTGTCTACACTAATAATAAAGAGAAAAAATTTGATTGTTTGTATGTATTGAATAGGCTCAGAAATTACTGGATCGATCTGAACAATTCTTGCATCATTAGAACGCTACTTTATCCGTGATGAACACAAACAGTATTTTATTTAAAAACAATAAGAGATCGGTATGAAACGTTGCTTGCCTTGAAAAGCTGGCAAAACCGAAGGAAAGAGAACACGAGGCCGGTCGCCTCTATCCAAGTAAAAGAAGCCACATCCTCTTCTAAATTCTACCAGGTGGCGAGGGCTACTTCGGACCGGAGTCAATGGAGGCAGATTGTCCGTCAAAGAGGTTCCAGTGATCATGAACCTCAGAAATAAGGAACGATTGACGAAGAAGATAAAAAACTTCAATAATGTAGCTGGGAAAAATTTACCCAAAAAAACCCTTATTTCGCGTGCGCTGCGAAAACTATTGACAATAAAACAATTCGCAATATTCACTATTTTGTAACTGTTTGTCTCTATTTGTTGTTATTTTTGTTTTTTTTTGTTCTGTTACAAAATAAAATTATTTTCTTTCTTTCTTTCAATATTATAATTATGGGCGAATATACAAAAGTTGGGTAACTTTTCGGGATATTTTGTTTATGGTAGTTTTTTTATCAAATTCTTACAAGTTCGCGTTACAAGATAGCTAATATAATGAATATATTGCTCATGATAGGGCCAGTCACTTTTTAAAGTAGATGCGGAGATATTTCGATTTTTCCGAATTTGACTGCCAGGGGACTGACGAGGGTGACAAAGTACTGATAAAACACACAACTTCATAAGATATGCAAGAAATTAATTAAAATTTAGAAGAAATCTCTTAGAAACTAATTATGTTACAAATTTTGAGCTTCACTTTTAATATTAATTCACTCAAGTAACAATAAAAAAAATATTTACGTAATATTGTGAGGCACCACTTTCTCCGCCTTTAAAACAGCTTTTTGCTCGCGACAAGGAGTGGACCTCAATAGCACCAAACAGAGAGACGTGGAAGGGAAGGAGAGAGGTTTTTGCCCAGCAGTGGGACAAAGAGGGCTAAAAAAATAATAACAATAAAAGTAAAACAGCTAACAGTTAACTTTATTTTTACTTAACTGAACTATTTTGAGGTATTTTAACTTAACAATATACATTTTATAAGTAATCAACAAATAATAGAAACAAAAATACAACTCTCTCTGCCTTAAAAGTACCAATTAACATAATAAGAGCACCAAGTAATACTTTCTCTTCAAAACAACCTTCCGTCATGTCTTATATTGTTATCTTGCTTAAACATCTATGCCTTGTAGGTAAGTCATAAAAATGAGATATTTTTCGTAACAAAATCTGCTCTTTAAAGTGGTAAAACACTATTATCTTTTGTAATGATATTTGGTACAAGTAATTTTTTAACTATTTGATCCATCTGAACATCTGCTACAAATTTTTCATTCAATTGAAATAGAGTGCCATTCTGTTTACAAATTTTGAGGAAAGTCACTATCAATTCACCTTCTTCATCATCAACAAAAGAGCAGATTGCTGCATAACAATATTCTGTATACCTTGTTATATATTTCACCAATACATAATCACCAATGCTATAATGACTTCAATGTGAATAACCGCGAACTCTTGGTGCTGATAGTAAGTAAAAGATAGATAAGATAATGGTATGGTAATGGTCTTCAGAGTCTGTAAATACGGTAGAAACATTTATACGTATACCACCCCCCCACATTTATACGTATGCCTTCACCTCTGTCTGATAATGAATAGATCCTAGCTTGAAATGATTGCATGTGTCAGCGTAGCAGAAACAACTTAAAGACTTCATTGTAAGATGATTGGGAATGTAAGCAGCGCTGGTCACCAGGTGCACCAAGAGCGTCCCCTTAAAGGTGATCTTTGGAACGGCTTTTCATTTATCAAGGTATTCATCTGCTCGATATAACAGCCTTGAATCAGCGTCACTTTTATACCTGGGCATCTCTCGCGGATAACAGCATCAAACTCCGCCAAGTTAGTTATATCACCTCCTGAAGTAATCACTTGATCAGCTGTTCGCTTGCATGTGGCCCCTACACCATCGGGTGCCCCCTTCCTGTGTCCGGCTTCATGAAAGTTCCAGGAATATTGACAATAATAGGATACATGTCTTGCAGTTTATAGCTCAATACATAAAACATACACTTGTTCATATATTGCGTTACATGACCATCGCTGAGAAAGTGAATATTTTCAATGTTTGATGGTAGTGACGTCAGCACAGGTTTTAGGTGGTTCACTAGACGTTTTTTAAAGAGCCATGATGTTTTAAACTGAAACAAGGTATATTAAAATGCTTAGACACGCTCAAAAAATCAGTACTCTGGAAACACGTCAGTCCGTTGGTGCAATATCTGACAATGGACTGACGCCAACGGACTGACGAAACAAACATGAATTTGAGATTATCTTTAGAAACAACGTTTATTTGATATTTTCGCATATCTAGAAGCTACATTTTAACAAATCAAAGTTAACTATGTATAAAATAAAATATAACACAGAGTTACAAGGAAATAGCGACTCACCATAGGACTGAAATTTTGACTGGATCGGTGCGTGTTCAGACGACAAACACAACTCTACCACTGGCACAGTAATGGCGGTTGAACAATGGCGTGTACTGGAGCTAACTTTAGTACCAACCTTTAAATTTAACGCGGATTTGAATTTGAGTCGCCGATATTTAGCGAGAAATTCAAATTCGAACAACTCACAACGGACTGACCAATAAAACTGAACACAAAGTTTCTTATTATTTTTACAGCAACTGTGAGAATATTATATTATGAAAGTAGTGTTTATACATATTAAATACATCACAGATTATAGTGAAATAGTAAGTTTTATTATATTAAAGGTAATATTTAATACACAGGTATTTGATTGCGCGCTTTTGAGGTTGTGACACGCCAAAGTACTGACTTTTTGAGAATATATTGTGAAGTTTTACAAATTTGTATTTACAATGAATGGCTGAAATTGGGTGACCAAATAAAAGGCTTACAGTTGTTTTTAAATGAATCATAAAATATAAGCAAAATATATTTATAGATCGTTTTATTGACTGATGACATCGAGTTACCCAACTTTTGTGGAATCACCCTTATGTATAACTATTACAGTTATAACGACTTTTTCATATAAAACCTCGCTTCAAACAAAAGGTAAATAGGGTCCTTAAAGGTAGGCAACACACTGATAATGTCCCGGACATTGTAGGTGTCCATAGGCGGCGGTGACCACTAACCATCAGGTGGCTCCGCCGCTTGTGTGCCACTTTTCAATATAAAAAGAAAAATAGTTAACAATAGAAATGTATACTCACGTAGTGGGAAATTAGTTGTGTGAGTCGCTATGCTGTTGAGAGAAACCCCGTACGGAGGCACCGACTGATTCAAATAGATTAAAGAGTTCACAGCCATGATCAGGCATCCACCTAGAAACGGAGAAACAATTACAAGTGTCAATTAAATTCTGATGTCACAGCGTACAAGTAAAAACGATTATGTTTTAAATGTATTAGTTGTGTACCCGAGAATTCCACTCACGGACATTTTCTGTGCGATTATAATAATATTTATAAGTTTTGTATCCAATAATTCCAGTCAGGGATATTTTCTGTACGATTTTTTTTTTTTTTTTTATAGTTGACAGGCTAGGTGTTTGACCACAGCTCACCTGATGTTAAGTGAAGGTGTGGTCGAAGATGGTAAATCACACCTAGCTTGGAATTGAACTGGCTCTCAAGTGAGGCTGCCGGAACACACCGTTAGGTGCTTGGCGGCAGATTTTCAACTTGAGGGTGGTAGCTAGCCAGCCGAGTACTAAAATACCCTACCACCATGCTATGGTTTCCTCACGATGTTTTCCTTCACCGGCAGCTCAAGCTCATTGTTGGGGTTTGAACCCACACCCTTCGGCATGCGAACCTACCGCGCTAACCACTGAGCTATCACCGCTACAAAATTATACTTATACTTATATACATAATATATCGATTTTGTACCCGAGCATTCCACTCACGCATATTATAAAATAAATTCCAGGGCATCGCTGCTTTACCATTCATTAGTGTCATTGCAATGGTGCCAAGCTAGTTGACTTCCTGCCAAGGTTTACCACCTAGTAAATTATGAAATGAGTATCGTGACGAGATTAATGAGACGGCATGTGACATGCGACCTTTTAGCACCGAGATAATATCATCTAGTGGTCTGTATATCGCCAAGTAGTTCCTGTAAATCAGCAAGCGGTGTCAGTTTCTCACCGAGTGGTTTTTGCACCGGCACAGCCTGCAGACAGTCGAAGGGCAAGCCCGCGGTCTGCCAGATGACGGGGTGGACGCGCGCACTCATGTTCAGCGAGACGCCTGCCATAGCGCACGTGTCGCTCCGGACCGCGGTACGTCTGTACGCGAAGATAAAGATATTAAAGACTATCGGACGCCTCGCGGTTTCACCCGCGTAGTTCCCGTTCCCGTGGGAATACAGGGATAAAAAGTAGCCTATGTCACCCGGGGATAGTGTAGCTTCCCAACGGTGAAAGAATTTTTGAAATCGGTCCAGTAGTTTCGGAGCCTATTCAATACAAACAAACAATGAAATCTTTCCTCTTTATAATAGTACTCGCGGACGCCTCGCGGTTTCACCCGCGTAGTTCCCGTTCCCGTGGGAATACAGGGATAAAAGTAGCCTATGTCACCCGGGGATAGTGTAGCTTCCCAACGGTGAAAGAATTTTTGAAATCGGTCCAGTAGTTTCGGAGCCTATTCAATACAAACAAATCTTTTCTCTTTATAATAGTACTAGCGGACGCCTCGCGGTTTCACCCGCGTAGTTCCCGTTCCCGTGGGAATACATGGATAAAAAGTAGCCTATGTCACCCGGGGATAGTGTAGCTTCCCAACGGTGAAAGAATTTTTGAAATCGGTCCAGTAGTTTCGGAGCCTATTCAATACAAACAAACAATCAAATCTTTCCTCTTTATAATAGTATAGAGATACTAACGGACTAACTGTTTTAACCACACAAAACATTTTGACTTGGTTTTCATTATCAAGCGAAGCGAGGTCGAGTCGCTAGTATACCGTATTCACATCGGTTCAAGATTACTATTGGGAGTTAAGCCTTGTTGTACATTTAAACGTTAAGCTACCAAAATTAACTTACCCAGCAAATGTCCTTACAGGTTCATATAATAGAAGCAGAGTGGGCTCATAATATCCATGCAAAAATTGTATATCCAGTATGTTATCAATCTTTTCATCCAGATCTTTTAAAACTATAACGTATGATGCTAAAGTAGGCGCACGCGTCACTTGTTGGGTTGGTTGCTGAAAAGGGAAAAAGTCAGTGTTGCCGCAACTGAGTTCCTAAAAGGTACATATCTAGCGCTGAAAAGGTACATTTTGGGTTAAAAAGGTACATCATCATCATAATTTCAGCCGTAGGACGCATTGCTGGGCATACGCCTCCCCCATTGATGTTAAGTTGAAAAGGTACGTAACATGGACCTTATTACACATAAGACGGGAGGCTTAAAAGGTACGTCAAATGTGTAAAATGTGCGCTAACGTCAACGCTGCAATTTTTCTTTTGGTGTCGCATTAATGCATCTGCCAGTGTTAAGTGTTTTATATTTTCAAGTTTCAAAAGTTGAATAAGTTGTCTCGTAGCTATATTTATAGTCAAAGTATTGTCAGTTTTGGTCAAGTACAGTCCGTGTGAGTCAAGTCCAGTCATGTTCTAGTAAAGTAGTGGCGACTTTACTATAATGCTTCGATGGAGTTATGAAAGCAACACGAAAAGTCATATTTCACCACATTATATCATTTTCCAACACTCGCGCATGTGATTCGGCACTTTATGAATAAAACACCACCATTTTTATGCATAAACACTCGACAAAACATTACTTTTGGAAAAAAATACAACAGAGCGACACAACTCTTTCCGCGTTCCCGCCAAAACTCCATACAGGTAATAATATCAGGTGAGCTGTGGTTTACTGACCACAGCTCACCTGATATTAAGTGATAGTATGGTCGAAGACAGTAAACACACCTAGCTTAAATGGACTTTCAAGTGAGGCATGCTATGGTTTCCTTACAATGCTATCCTTCACGGGCAGCTCAAGCTCATTGTTGGAGTTTGAGCCCATGTTCTGATGATATCTTAGTGGTTAACCAACCACTCAGCTATCGTTGCTACAAATACAACAATAACGCTGTATTGTAAATAACTCTCTTAGTTCCTTACATTTTTTTTGTTATCAGCAAATGGTTTAGCTTCCAAGGGATCACTGTCTTCCGAAGCGAGATCTTTCCTGAATGGTATCACAGCCAGCTTCTTTCCATAGAGCAACATGACAGCACACCTGCACTCCGGGTCTACTCGTATCCAAGGGATGTGCGGATGAACTGTCCAACCTCCCTGAAATTATAATAGACCCTGGACTTGTTACACCAAAATTTATTCTCGTGAGATTGGTAAAAAATGTTTATTGTCATTTGACTAAAGATAGAGATATCTTTATGTAACGTTAATATGTTGCTTTTTGAAATAGACATCCTAACCAATCCCACTAGTATTACAAACTAGCAGATGACTCGCGGTTTCACCAGCGTAGTTCCCGTTCCCGTGGGAACAAAGTACCTACATGCAAAATTTCACCCAGATCAGTTGGGTAGTTTACATGTCAAAGTGTTACAAACAAACAGGCTCACTTTCACATTTATAATAATTACTAGCTCCGCCGCGCGGTGTTACCCGCTACATGTTTTCGGAATAAAAAGTAGCCTATGTGTTAATCAAGGGTCTGAGCTATCTCCATACTAAATTTTATCCAAATCCGTTCAGTAGTTTTTGCGTGAAAGAGTAACAAACATCCATCCATTCAAACTTTCACATCTACACTAACATTATAAAGAGGAAAGATTTGTATTTTTGTGCTACACTATCCCCGGGTGACATGGGCTACTTTTAATCCCTGTATTCCCACGGGAACAGGAACTACGCGGGCGAAACCGCGTAGTTCCTGTTCCGCATGCGCTAGTATTATATAATTTGTATTTATAGTTTATACTTTATAGTACCTAAATTTAGACCAGAGAAACTAATTAATTTTTTGTAGACATATACGGTGCTGTTCAATGGAACTGCACCCACCCTAAATTATCGCAGAGAAGATCTGATTACGGCTAATAGCCGATTGCAGATAAATTAGTGGAAAAAAAAATAGTACCTTCATATCATCCTCCTCAAAGTAATGCATACTTAGTGTTATGAGGTTGTTTGTATGTGGGTCATACTGTAGTACAGACAGCTTTGCTTCCTTGAACGAGACGAGCAATAGGTCTCGGCCTGCGCTGGGGCATTTCACAGAAGCCATGGACATCACATTGCCCCATAGATTGTAGGTGGCGAGACATTCTAGTTTCATCTTTGGAGGGATTGGCTGGCCAGCTGAATAAGTTATAAGGTTACAGTGGCTTTCATGTAGGCAAAAGTTGGTGAAATACTAAGGAAATTAACACCTTCAACCTCAGTCCTTACAATACATGTCGATTATATACAGCTAGATAGATAGAAACTCTTTATTGTACACACCAAGAACAGAAAAAAGTACAGAGAACAAAAGAATCTTATGAGCTAGTACCAAAAGCGGTGGCCTTATCGCCAAGAGCAATCTCTTCCAGGCAACAAAGAATAGAAAACATGACATGTAATAAGAATAAATGGTAGATGTTGTAACACTAAAAAGTAAAAAAATAATACATATAGTATAGTTCCATTCCAGGCTAGGTGTGCTTTACCATCTTTGACCACATCTTCACTTAACATCAGGTGAGCTGTGGTCAAACAGTAAGTGTCAATTATTAAAAAAGAGTATATAAAAATAATTATAAATATATATGTATAT
This sequence comes from Biston betularia, assembly GCA_905404145.2. Classification (NCBI taxonomy): domain Eukaryota; kingdom Metazoa; phylum Arthropoda; class Insecta; order Lepidoptera; family Geometridae; genus Biston; species Biston betularia. The sequence continues at coordinate 8,896,438 of FR989887.1, read as the reverse complement.
AAAGATAAAACAAAAACCAACATCAGTAGCACAGTACATAAACATTTCTAATCCGACTAACAGCAATGTCAACTCAGCATTGTAACAAAAAATACAACCTTACTCTATCTTTTACTTTGTCTCTTAATGTAGGTTCACTTAAATTAGCAAATAAATTATTTAATTTAGAATGAGAAGATTATGAAAATTAGACTTTTGTTACTACCAAATATGGGTATGGATAAGAAAAATTGCACCAAGTCTTTCCTAACACTTCAGAATTTAAGCCTTATGAATTTTATTAAGTACTTTTTAGAGTATAAGGGAGCAGAAAGGGGAAACATACCGGCATTGACTTCTTTCGTATGACCGTCAGGCAGCAGCCTGAATACTTTGATAATGTTGGCGCCAGCGGTAACCAGGCATACGTCATCATTGTTGAAGAAACAGGAGCTAACGGCGTGCTCTATCCCAGTCGCCGGGTGAGTTTGGCGACAAATCGAAAACATTTCACTTTTCTGTTGTTACACTTTAGAGGTTAGATTATACCAGTCGAAAACGCTCGGCTGTTCTTAATAAAATGTCGAAAGAACTGAAAAGGTTTATGACACTTTCACAACATTTTAAAATAATTTATATTTAAGTGTTGAAAATAAGTAAATTAAATTACGGAAAACTATTTTTTAAGAAATAACATCAACATAGTTCAACAAAGCAAACTTTTGCTACCTGCCATAGACAAAAGTCGCAATCATAAACAAACAAAACAATTTTTGACATCGTACTTTGTGCATTTATTCGGCTGGTGTGCATACTATCAGTGTCCGAAGATTATAAATTAAAAAGAAGCAGATTGCTTTTTTCTTTCCACTCATGCAAGCAAGATATTTTTTCATTATTTTAAATTACCTATTATACTTAAATTTTATATTCTGAAACTCATATAAAGATACTTGAAACAATAGTGCACGCCTAACCGGCACAACATGACTCAGCTACATCAACTACTGGAACATCTTTTATGCGTATATTGTATAAAATTTCTCATGTTGTATACAAATAAATTATCTTTATCTGTAATAAAAATCAATGCATACATTAAGTATCTATGAAAAGTTAGTCTCGCGAAAACTTAGTCACTATACTGATTTTGATGAAATTTTATGTGTGTGTTTAGTTGATTGGATTCGGTAGGAGGAGCTGCAATCGAACACCGGGTATAAAGTACCGGACATTCAGTTTGCTAACAAATATTTCCTAGTGAAGTTAGTTAGAGGTAGTAAAGTTAGTCCTAGTTAGTTGTTGGGAGTATGTCGCGGATAAGTCAAAATCATATTTAGGTACATATAGTAGTAACGACTTTACCCCAAGCTTCTTCAGTTTTATCGAAATAAGAAATCCATTCAACCACATTGTATTACTTACTTACACTCACACACATAATTCGGCACTCTATGATGAACATAAAACCACTAAATATATGATTTTGTCATTTCAAATATGAATGGAAAAATTACTTGTAACTTTGGTGTTAAATAATTATTTGTATTTGGAAACAAAATCACTCACTATATCTAATGAATATCTGTAATATAAATTATAACTTTGCAACACGTTATACTAGGATTTTCCGCGTTTCCGCCAAAACTGCATATTATTTCGTTATTAACATAGACATTATTTATTGATAATCATTTAAATATATAAAATATATAATTGTAATTATGTTTAAATTTAACTAGGAATAATAATAATTCGTTATTAATAACTATTTATTAATAAGAGTTACAAACAAAGTACCTATTTCATCTAAATTTTTTGGTATTCAAGTCAAGTGTTTCAATATTTTAAAACATTCTCGGAAAAATCATGTAAGATAAGTTTATCGCAGTGATGCCTTAGTGCAGTAGCAATGACTTTACTGCAAGCTTCGAAGAAATTTTGGGAGTAACACGATAAGTCATGTTTCACGACATTATATAACGCACACTCATTTACGTAATTTGATGCATTATGAATAAAACACTACTATTTTTAAATACATAAACACTTGAAAAATACACATATTTTTGAAAATAATACATTGCAGCGACATGACTTTTCCGCGTTGCCGCCAAAAACTCGTGGTTTACATGTCAATGGCATGATGGATGCATGTTTGATTGTTTGTGACAAAGACGTCATATGGTCATATCAAAGACAAGACAAACATGTCCGCTATCATTATGTGATTGCTACGTAAACACAACAGTACAAAAGACATCAAAATACATTTTCTAAGCGATATGATATCATTTTTTTCAAAACTATCATTAAATAACACTCAGAAGTCTCCTTTGGAGTTCGCTCAGCCAGCTTATATGGACAAAAGTGCAACGCTACAAGAGCTCGGGTACAATGACGAGAACGACCTGAGAGAAACAATCTACGGTTTGTTTTGATTTCATGAGTTTCTTGCATTTTTAAGAACAAATTTGTGTTTTAACGTGTGCTGTGGTGTGTTTTAGACTTTTTGCGGACGATTCGGGATCCGGAAAAGCCAAGTACGCTCGAAGATCTGAAAGTCGTGTACGAAGAGGGAATCTTTGTGAAAGAGCCCACTGCTGATAAAGTACCTGTTATCAGGGTGGAGTATAATCCTACTGTACCTCACTGCTCACTCGCTACTCTCATCGGGCTCTGCATAAGGATCAAAATTCAGAGATCAATACATCACCCTGTCAAGTTAGACATTTACATCAAGAAAGGAGCTCACACTACTGAAGATGAAAGTAAGTTTTTTTTGTTTTACTTGCACGAAATTATTCTCATATAGATCTTGTTCACATCCGGTGACCTCGCGACGTCGCATCGCTACGACGAAATCACGTCAGTTTCCATAAATATTAACAAACTAAAGTTTTTCATGCATTTAAGTACCGGTTACTTTTTTTTCTACTGAAGGAGGCACTTAGATTGCAAAAACATCGTTATTCAGCTTATTAGTATCTGTGTGTTTACGTACTAAAATCTACAAATATTGCTCACTTGTTCTTGGGAACCCAAGAACCAACTATGTTAGCTGTTAACCTTGTCAAATTCCTTACCATGATACCTTACTTGACAGTATTATCTTACTATCTATAGTAAACAATACTATGCATACATAATATATTACTAATAAATTAAGTAATTAAGTAATTATAGACTTATTGTCTTTTTGTGTATAGTAAAACATTGTTAAGGTTACCTTTAAAAAGGTAATCATTGGGAAATTTACAGCTTACCACAGATTTTACAACAACCAATTTCAACGGTCAACACCTAATCTTGACATTTTTTCGGTCTACGGCAAATCTTGGTATTTTTGCATACCAGCAGGCGTACCATGAGGTGTTAGAGCAGTTCAGTATAGGCCCTAAACTGAACCGTTTGGCAAATTCGTACCATGAGGTCCTTATAGCAGGACAGTTTAGGTCGCCGCCATCTTTGTCCGCCGAAACCTAAACATCATCGCAAACTTGTCAGAAAACGGCATTTCGTTCATTCAATTCGTACCATGAGGTGTTGTTTGACGTTAGTTGCACCTAAACTGTACCGCCGAGTTGTCAAAATAACGATTCAATAAAAAGTTAATAAATACCGACCGTTTGGTATACTTTTATTTAATTTGTGAATTTTCTTGATATTATATCTTTAATAGCCCCATGCCCATGGGAGTTTAAACGTGATGCTGCTTCCTCCCAAAAGCGGCGGGTGCGCTGCCTCAACTGTAGGCGCTTATTGAACCCTAAAGCAATTACTTGATTTCTATGGAGTAATTCCCACAGCTGCTCTAACTGAGCGTAATTTACCCTTCATACGCGTTCTGAGGGCTGTCTGTAAGAACAATTTTGATTTACAATAACAACAAACTATTCGAAAAAAAAACGCATGAAATACATAGGTACATAAGTAATATAAAACTATAAATATACTAACGACATTATTATTGACAATGCCAATATTATAAATTTGTAACCACAAAACAGTTTTGATTGGTTTATTTCGACCTTTGAGTTATATTATATTATTAGAAATCTAAATTTTTGAGTTTTGGCGGGAACGCGGAAAGAGTCGTGTCGCCCCGTTGTATTTTTTTTTTCAAAACTTGTGTTTTGACGAGTGTTTATGCATAAAAATGGTGGTGTTTTATTCATAAGGTGCTGAATCACAAGCGCGAGTGTGGGAAAATGATATAATGTGGTGAAACATGACTTTTCGTGTTGCTTCCAAAACTCCATCGAAGCTTTATAGTAAAGTCACCACTACTTTACTAAAGCATGACTGGACTTGACTGACACGGACTATACTTGACCAAGACTGGACTTTGACTATAACTTTAGCTACGAGGACACTTATTTAAACTTGAAAATATATAAATATTTGACACTGGCAAATGCTAAAACGCAACGCCAAAACCAAAGAAAAAAAATCTGAACAACCTTTTTGCTGTCATTCGCAGATGAATAATGAAAAAAAAGTATTTATTAGGTGCGTTCCGAAACAAAGAGTCGTAATTGTTTCTCTGTTTAGAATAATGTTTTTTTTTGGAATTTAAGTAAATGATAGGGTAATCGTAAAAATAAAACATGTTAATAATTATGCTGTAGTGCAATATAGTATTAAGTAATATTTCACCTTAAAATATCATATCATTATAAAACATTAAGAAAACCGATACTTCCCGACAATCACAATTTCGGAACAGATTTTTCACACGAGATACAATTATACTTTTGTATAGCGTTGTCCTTTTCTTCGGTAGCGGGACAGTATTGGAGCCAGAGACAAGTATCGTTCGTTCTTTGAAGAGCTAGCGATGCAGTTGCGATCCAATTTTAACATGCTCATGGTATGAAATAAAGCGGGACAGTTTAGGTACCTAAACTGAACTGCCCCGCAATTGGATGGAAACGTAAAACCTCATGGTACGCCTGCAGGACTGAGTAACCTTGGTACATCGTACTAAAACCTAGTATGAATACCAAGAAGTTGGTATGTCTAACATGTTGTTTGTCTAAACATGACGATAGTATACATTGAATAATGCAAATCAAAGACTTCTAGAAGAAAAACAAACTACATTTTTAATGACATACTTATAAATATGTATATATAAGTACTTTGTTCCTCATGTCATTGTTACTATGACACAAAAGTTATTTTTCTATTGGTCTGGCTTTGATAACAGTTTGCTTATAGCCTGAATATCTATATTTTTAAATGCATTAAAAGTTATAGATTAATAGTTATAGTGTAATAGTTGTAGATTTTTTTTTCATTTGGCCAAAAAATACTCCGCTCCTGACTGAACCTCGTGCTAAGGAACCCATGAGTCTGACAGTATTTTTTTTTTTTTATGGTTGACAGGCTAGTTGTTTGACCACAGCTCACCTGATGTTAAGTGAAGGTGTGGTCGAAGATGGTAAAGCACACCTAGCCTGTAATGGAACTGGCTCTCAAGTGAGGCTGCCGGAACACACCGTTAGATGCTTGGCGGCAGATTTTCAACTTGAGGGTGGTAGCTAGCCAGCCGAGTACTAAAGTACCCTACCACTATGCTGTGGTTTCCTCACGATGTTTTCCTTCACCGGCAACTCAAGCTCATTGTTGGGGTTTGAACTCACGCCCTTCGGCATGCGATCCTACCGCGCTAACCACTGAGCTATCATCGCTACAAATATTCATATTTTATTGTATTAATAATATACAATAAAATATGTATACACAAAAACTTCTATATGATACTACCCGTGGTGTTACCTGCTACATTTTTCGGGATTAATAGTAGCCTGTGCCTAAGGAGTCTGCTACCTCCATACCAAATTTCTTCATAATTAGTCCAGACGTTTGAGCATGAAAGCGTAACGTACATACTAACACACTCCCAAACTTTTTCCTTTTTAATGAAGAAATAAATTTTATCTATATTATTATAAATAGGAAAGATTTGATTGTTTGTTTGTATTGAATAGGCTCCGAAACTACTGGACCGATTTAAAAAACTCACGGGAAGCTTCACTATTCCCGGGTGACATAGGTTACTTTTTATCCCTGTACTTACCCTGTACTTATTCTTGGGAAGCTTCACTATTCCCGGGTGACATAGGTTACTTTTTATCCCTGTACTTACCCTGTACTTATTCTTGGGAAGCTTCACTATTCCCGGGTGACATAGGTTACTTTTTATCCCTGTACTTACCCTGTACTTATTCTTGGGAAGCTTCACTATTCCCGGGTGACATAGGTTACTTTTTATCCCTGTACTTACCCTGTACTTATTCTTGGGAAGCTTCACTATTCCCGGGTGACATAGGTTACTTTTTATCCGCGGCTGAAACCGCGAGGCGTCCGCTAGTATAACATACATCTCTAGTTATGAAGTCCGATAAGATATTTTAAGATGTTTACGGTTCAACTAGGTCGTGTATGTATATCATAATGGGAAACTTTAACAATATTTAAAACAAAACTTATTTTGAATAAGTTGTATTACAGTTAAAAACATATTAATTACTAGCTGTTTACCCGCGATTTTGTCTGCATGGAATTTGATAAAAACATTTTTATTTAGTTACTTGCGGACGCTTCGCGGTTTCACCAGCGTAGTTCCCGTTACCGTTGAAATACAGGGATAAAAAGTAGCCTATGTCACCAGGGGATAGTACACCTCCAGGGGATAGTACAGCCCTTTGACAGCCCTGTTGGTTCATTGGTAGCATGTCTGCTTCGAGAGCTGAAGGGCGTGGGTTCGATTCCCACTATTCCCACTCAGGACTAACATTTGTGTGACTAACATCGATGTTTGTTCTGTGTCTGGGTGTACTGTATGTATTTCCAAAAAAAAAAAAAGAAAAGTATTTAAGTATTCTATCTGTTATCTGTCTTCCACAAGCTTTGCTTAGTTTGGGGTCAGACGGCGCTGTGTGTAAAAAAAAAAAAAAAATCTGTTTGTAGCGATGATAGCTCAGTGGTTAGCGCGGTCGATTCGCATGCCGAAGGGCGTGGGTTCAAACCCCAAGAATGAGCTTGAGCTTTCCACCAGGTGAGATCGTGGCCAAACGCATGACTAGACCGACGTAAAAAAAACACGTTATTTAACATAAAGCATCAATATTTATCATACAATAGGTATCACAAAAGAATATCAACCAACATAATAAACGACACATGAATAACACTCGATAACGACACATATATATATATACATGTGTCATGTATTCGTCGGCATATACCTATAATCTGTTACGGCCATACTGACAATATTTCGTCCTCGAAGTATCACACGTAGTAGCCTGTCAGCTATAAAAAAAAACTTTTCAACAGTTCTTGGAGCAGACATGCTACCAATGAACCACCAGGGCTGTCTGTTACCCCAAAAGCCAAGCGCTACCGCACTGGGTACGCAGTACTTGACTTTCAGCGTATCTTATAAAAACATCCCTAACTTTTGTGTTACTTACTCAAGTCTAAATTACCTATACCGGATACTTTGACTATAGTTTCGTCCACATCCGGTGGCCTTTATCATGGAGACAAAGTTAAGTACATCGCGCACGCGGCCTCGTCTTGCATCGCACTAGCGAGTCGAAGTATCCGATTATACTTAAACTAGCTGCGCCCCGCGGTGTTAACCGCTACATGTTTTCGGGATAAAAAGTAGCCTATGTCTTAATCCAGTGTCTCAGGTACCTCCATACTAAATTTAATCTAAATCCGTTCTGTAGTTTTTGCGTGAAAGAGTAACAAACATCCATCCATCCAAACTTTCACATTTATAATATTAGTGGGATTAAAACAAAAACTATAAATAAATAAATATTGGAGGACATTTAACACAGCGCTATCTAGCCCCAAACTAAGCAAAGCTTGTACTATGGGAACCAGATAGCTGACAGAATACTTAAATACTTTTTTTTTGTTTGTAAATACATACTTATAATACATACAGTACACCCAGACACAGAACAAACATCGATGTTAGTCACACAAATGTTTGTCTTGTGTGGGAATCGAACCCACGCCCTTCAGCTCTCGAAGCAGACATACTACCAATGAACCAACAGGGCTGTCTGTGTCGTGTCAAAACCACTTCAGTTTCCATAGTATAACATCCCTAATGAAAACTTTTTAAATGTTACAGTCAACAAGCAAATCAACGATAAGGAGCGCATTGCTGCCGCGATGGAGAATCCCAATTTGAGGAACCTGGTCGAGAACTGCATCGCCGACGAAGAATAGAAAGGAACCGTAGCTATGGCACCGGAAGTCGCATTCTCCAACATAAGCGACAAAAACGAATTCACAAAGTTCGCAAAGTTCTTAGCCTACAAGGGCGTTCAAGTCATCGTCGAATCGAGAAAAGGTGTCAAAATCGAACCGTACAGCAAACCTATTACGTCTGACACGGACTGGTTTAACCTACAGATACCTGACTCCTCCGAAGTCAACCAAGCCACCAAGAATGCTCTACCATCAGACAGAGTACTAGAAACTATAAGGTCTCGTCTACACGTAGAGATATCAGTACAGACCGAAGATGGAGATGAAATGGTCCTCGAACTGTGGACTTTAGAACTTGATGAAACACAATTTGATACGTCGTTGAAAGCTATGAACACGGTCTACTTTAGAATGGGAATACTTTTAAAATCGCTAATCACGATCACGAGAATAACGCCAGCATATCATTTGTCCAGAAAACAGAGAACGGAATCTTTCACGATATTCTACAGGGTGTACAATGGTGAACCGAAGCTGAAATCTTTAGGAGATTCTGTGAAAAAAGTACAAGCGGGTACCTTGAAAACCCCTTTGGGTGGGATATGTTTTTCTGTCACGTATAGAACTAGCTTTTCAATTACACCAAACAGGGCGGAAAATAACAAAATACTTTTACTGAAAAGCGATCATTTCGAACTGAGTCCGAAGCATGTGATATTTGAATCCAAAAAGAAGAAGGAACCAAAGGAAAAAGAAGTTAAAGTCAATAAACCGATCGATCTTAACAGTCCGCTGCGTTTGGCTGCGTTTGTCGACGAATTAGTCGTGAAACAAGCGTTTGACGATTTCTTCGCACGCCTGCCCGTACCTAAATGCAGGTATCCCATAACTCCAACGAAAACATGTCAGACGAAAAGCACGCAAGAATTGGACGTCGTAATCATCTCTAAAAGTCCGACGTCCTTGAACGAAATGCCGCCGGGGAAGTTCGCGGGGTTCAGGCATGAGAACGAACCGCCTCTGAAATTGCTTCACTTCCCATTCGCCGATAACCATCCTATAACTGAACTGGCTGAGTTCTACAAAGATTTTTTTAACGCGCCGCATTTGAAGCTGTCAGATGAAATGTCAAAGTCAAACAGAAGTGCAGAGTCCGTGAAGGATGAGATAGAGTTTAACAGCGAAGATTTGTCGAAAGATCTCGCGTTGCACGAGAGTTCTGTATTGGAGTTTGATCAGCTCCTGGAGGAAATGTGTCGATCAGCGGAATGGGGTGGCAACTAATATAGAGGGAACAAAAATATTTATAGTTCATACTACTAAGATGTACATACCGTTTTTGTTTGTCGCTAAACGTTCAGTTCTGTTGGGTAATTTTCAAGTTAACCTTCATAAGTTTGCCATCTTCGACCACACCGTCACTTAACATCAGGTGAGCTGTGGTAGAACACCTTGCCTATCAATTGTAAAAAAAATATATCGATATAATAAATAAAATTAAATTGTGTTTCTCGAGATTGGCAACACATTGAAAATATGTATGTAATAGTTAGTGGTCAAGAATAAATTAAAAGAAATAATCCTATGTCACCCGGGGATACCTTGCAACCTTCCCAACGGTGAAAGAATTTTTGAAATCGGTCCAGTAGTTTTGGAGTTTATTCGTTAAAAACATACAAAAATCTAAAAATACAAATGTTTCCTCTTTATAATATTAGTGTAGATATACATTCAAATAACTTTTTTTCTAAATATAGGTACAATTATGAACAACAAATACAATTTTGGCGAAAAAAATAGCGGACGCCTCGCGGTTTCACCCGCGTAGTTCCCGTTCCGTTTCGGAGCCTTATTCATTACAAACAAACAATCAAATCTTTTCTCTTTAGATAGATTTCAGATTTTTAAAAGTCAGGAAGTATAAAAGGTCACGGATGGAAATATATGAAACAAGTTACAACTTACATACTCATCTGGTGTTAAGTTACAATGAGGTAAAAGGTGTTAAACAGGTTTTAGCTGAGTCTGATGACAATAAGGTCAAAGGTGGTGAAAGTAACGGTAAAGGTTCCAAAGTAACGAAATACGTTACATAAAAATATCTACTTCAGTTACTTTTAAACATTTTAATTTTGTTACGTCTTTGCAATTGTTTATTAGTTTGCGATTAAGAGAAAGGGTATCGCATCTTTAGTGGTTAAACTTGCATCGTAAGTATCTACATTCTTTTATCGATTGACCAATTTGTTGTAGTTGACAAAAGAGGTTTGAAAAGGATGAAATTGATTTTGTCGACAGGAAAAAATTGCAAATTTATCGATCGATAAAAATTATGTATCGATCATAACCTAGATAAAGACTGATTTGATTTCGTGGTTGATGGTGAATGAACTGAACAATATTTTTATTTACACTATTATACATTATAGTGAATAATATTTTGATTGTTAAGGCGGTAACATAGCATCTAGTTTTCATATTACTTAAATGACCTTTAAGAGTATCTATATGTACTAATAACGTAAATATTTTCCCACACAGCTTATTAATATAGGAATTCAACACCAGACCTGCAATTGAAGTAACATTAAAAAAAAAACACAACAAATAGATATTTTATTGATAACACCAAAGGTACAAGTAATTTTTCATACATATTTAAAAATAACATTAAAAATGTCACACTTTACAAATTTAGACATTGTTCTCTAAAAAAATTCCCAAATTGTATGTACAAGTTTAAAAAAAAAAAAAATTATAAACCGGCTACAGAAAAAAACATGCATTTTGTCCCGAAAAATCCGCCATTTTGATTTTTTATAAATTTATTAAAATTGTAATAACTTGGATAATAAAAGCGAATCTAACGTCATATCATTCATCAATGTCGGTTTAACTGTTTAAAATCAAATTCGATGTCTGCATTTCGGTTTTCATTGTCGTATATTATTTATACTTTATAATTAAACATATGTATACAACATCCTAATTAAACTTGTATACCTTAGCACTGTCAATGTTTTCTAGTCGTGTCGACAAAATAATCCTCCCGTGCGATGCCGAGGGTCGCTTGTTCTTACTAAAAGACTAAAACCTTATATGAAGCGTTGTCTCCCTCTCACTAGTACAGAAAACAAGGTAAAGTTAACATCGAAGTATTTTTAGAGGTCCAAAAAGTAGTAAGAAAATTAGGCGCTATGTTAGGCTCTTAAATATAATCGATTTTAATAAATCTTTAATCTTTATGAACTTTAGCCGCAAGTTATTTAGGTTCTTAAATATAATAATACCTATTATAGTTTGAAGAATGTGTTTACAAAATTGATATCTGTTTTTTTTTGTATATTTTGTTTCTTTTTTTAGTTAGATCAAAGTAATAGTTTCTTCAGAAAAAAGTTACAGCTGCAACGCTACACGAATTTTACCGACGCGTTCGTCGCGTCATTGTAGTATTTTTAAAAGTTCGGGTGCCGCGTCTGAAAAAAAAAAGTTAATAAACATTTTTTAGTCATAGACAAAGTGATAACATAGAGAACTGGGATACATAATGGAAGGAACAACACTGAATATAAGGTAGGTACTTTCTATCCATCCCTTTCATTACGCGTCCCAGTAAATGTTAACACTTTGTCTATAGATCGAATATTATCATCAGAAAGTATCACATAACGAAGCGAACGAGCGAAACTGGATGCCGACGCTCTACTTGCTGGATTTCAAATAGAGGAAAATTACTTCATCTACTATTCCTAAATATACCTACTTATCTTGCCAAACACTCGAAATGCACATCTCATTTTTACAGATTTCGATAAATATTGTTTTGTAATTTTATATTACATTTATTCCTATTCTACTGTACAAATGTTATATTTGTTAGTGTGTTGTTTGTGGCACAGCAATTACATATACCGAATAAGATGTTTTTTAGTTTAGATTAATTGTATTTTGCTCATATTTTTGTAGTTATAGCGGGCCTAATAAATAGTTTCCTTTCGCGTGTTTTGTTTTAATAAAACAATATTGACCATTTTGTATAGTCACAGGTGCAGAGGAATAGGTTCCTTCTAGGCAAGCGTACTCCATCTTCTGTTTAACGTCATGGCAGGGTGTGGCCAAAGCGAAGTCGTACCTATTTTTTATTAAAAAAAAATTTTGGCTACGCACGATCAGTAAACCGTTCCAATTCACGTGTCAACGGTACTGGACGTGAAGCGTGAACTGAAATCTCTGACGAATATTTTAAGGTTTTGATGAGGGGTCCAAGACAAACAGTTGTATTTCTGAAAGCCTTGATCATCGATGTAAGGTCGCTAGTCTATCGGCTTTCTACCGGATACATTTCGGAGATTGTGCCTTGGAGTTGCACGACTTGGTTTCCATTGCCCCTTTTTACTACCGGACGGCTATACAAACGCGACCGAGGCGTCACACGTACACGGTGAACGTTCCCCATGTGCGTACTAAGCGCTTCGATCCACATTCTTTATTCGCACAGCGAGGATGTGGAACTCTTTGCCAGACTACAGCAAAGAGTACAATCCCGAAAAATACAATATGAGTGTCTTCAAATCAAGATTAAACAGGTTTCTAGGTAAGCGAGTTCTATCCTAGACCGCATCGTTGAGGATGTGGTCGAACGCAAAACTTAGAATAGTTTCGCGTTCGACGTAGGTAGGTAGACGTAGGTGCCACTGCAGTAACAGATATTCTGCCGCCAAGCAGTAGTCTGTAAACAATACATTGTTCCAATTTGAAGGGCAGGTAGTAGGTTCAGCTAGCAAAGCTACCTAGGACTGTTGAAACTAACCATCGAAAGTCTCAAAGTAATGATGATCAAAGCAGGGTTGCTTTATAGTAGACTTTGTTTTATAATATGGTATGGCAATGGTCGTGGACACGTTATCTCTTACCATCAGGAGAGCGTCTTATACGTCTCGTTACTTTTGTATATCTACTAGATATTGAAATGATTTTTGAAATAATAAACTTAGGTATTTTAAAATCATTAATTTAAAATATCAAATTAAAATTCACTTTTAAATCGTTAACTTAATTATTCTTGAAATAATAGGCATTATTGTTGAAAGCAAGTCGCAAAGCGTCCGCTCGTACAAATGAAATACTTTTATTTCTACTACATTTAACTCCAAATCACTTTTGCGAAAGGTGACCAAACGAACGATGGCAAACGAGTTATGGTGCGTGTCAAAATTTTATATCGCTTTGTTGTCGGCTGAATTATAACAGCCGAAACGTCTTTTTTTATGGTTGACAGGCTGGGTGTTTGACCATATCTCACCTGGTGTGGTCGAAGATTGTAAAGCACATCAGCTAGCCTGGAATGGAACTGGCTTTCAAGTGAGGCTGCCGGAATACACCGTTAGGTGCTTGGCGGCAGATTTTCAACTTGAGGGTGGTAGCTAGCCAGCCGAGTACTAAAGTAGGTACCCTACCACCATGCCATGTCTTATTTCTTGTCTGGTTTTTATTTAAGTTAGGTAGGTATTAAAAGTAAAACACAATGTACATAGTCAAAAGATATACCTACATAGTTAAGTAAGAGCGTTATTGCTGCGTTGTCCAGTGCATAGCAAAAACCTCTCAAGTACTGGGCTGAGGATTTCTCTGCAGCGCTGTTTTTAAACACAGCTCTGGCAACACACGGGCTAGGTATGAGGTATGTATACATTTTAACACTTTATCTCTCTCTCTCTTTCTGACGGCGAGCCTGTCCGTCACCGCCGTGGTCAGCCTAAACGAAACCATAGTTATATTTTAGAAACATTATTTCACATTCGCGCACTGTCTTTGTCTGAAACGGATAAGTTTCAGGAACATATAAGTGTAGGAACATAAGAAAAAGGGTTCGACAGTTCATGACGGCCATAAAATTTGGCGCGGACTCTATCGCCCAAGCCAAGTTCTACAAGCCATGAAATTGTCTGTAAGTTCACGTTAAATTGGCCAGAACAAAAAACATTGCAGCTTTGAAGATCAGTCGTTTTTCGAATTCATCATGCATTGAAGGACATAAAGTAGGTAAGTATTGGATCATTTTGTCGGGGAAAATATACTTAGGCAATGGGAAGATCGGGTCAAAACGTCGAACTCCGATTTCAGAATTACTTTTCGTTTTTATCTACATAGGTATAACGGGATATCTAAACATAAGCACCTAATAGAAAATTTCTAATTATGTGGAAATTTTAGCATGGTGGTATGGTAGTTAATCCAGGATCTCAGCTACCTCCATACCAAATTTCATCCAAATTCTTGCAGTAGTTTTTGCGTGAAAGAGTAACAAACATACATCCATATGTCCATACATTCTTACGCGTTTATAATAATAGTTTGCTTGACGGTAGAACTCTTTAGCAGCAGGTCGTCTAGGTAGGTACCTACCTACCACCGCAGTACCAGTTATTCTGTCGCCAAGCAGTACCTAGTGTGTAAACATTACTGTGTTCCGGTTCGAAGGGTACTGCAGCTAGCGAAATTACTGGGCTGTTGAGACTAACTTTGTAGCGATGATAGCTCAGTGGTTAGCGCGGTAGGTTCGCATGCCGAAGAGCGTGGGTTCAAACCCCAACAATGAGCTTAAGCTGCCGGTGAAGGAAAACATCGTGAGGAAACCATAGCATGGTGGTAGGGTACTTTCTAGTACTCGGTTGGCTAGCTACCACCCTCAAGTTGAAAATCTGCCGCCAAGCATCTAACGGTGTGTTCCGGCAGCCTCACTTGAGAGCCAGTTCCATTCCAGGCTAGGTGTGCTTTACCATCTTCGACCACACCTTCACTTAACATCAGGTGAGCTGTGGTCAAAACAACTAGCCTGTCAACCATAAAAAAAAAAAACCATCGAAAGTCTCAAAGTAATGAGCGCCAAAGCAGCGATGCCTGGACTTTGTTTTGTTATTCAAAGTTCTGTGTATCGCTGCAATGGTCATGGACAGGCGATATCTCTTACCATCAGGAGAGCGTCTCGATCGTCTCATTACTATTTACTTTTAAAAAAAAGTAGGATGACTATGCTAAGAGGGGTTAAGAGTGAAGCAGCGTAAATGAAAATAATAGCGTAGATAAGGTAAATGGATTCACACCTAAACACCTAAACACACATTACATTTATCACGATATTTTCATAAGTATTTAAGTAATTAATTCACTGGATTTATTTGCATGACAATTATTATGTACATACATACTTACATTTTCGGATTCCGTGTCGAATATGAAATTCATTATCATTTGTAGAACATGCCAGATGATCAAAATGCAAACAGTAAGCCGATACAAATTACAAATGAAGTTAAAACATGTCTCATTTTAGTGGAAATGTTGGCGACAGTTGTGTTTCTTATATTAATTGGTAAGTTTTTTGTAATGATAACGTACTTTATTTGAAGTGTACACACAAGTGGTGATATTAAAAGAAATGTATTTCTGATGTAGGTACATATAGCTAAATAACTAGACATATGAAAATTTCATTGATCTTTGCAGAAATCTGACCACACTCTAATAGGTTCGTGATTGACCACACTCTAGCAGTAGTGTGGTCTAAGATGGAGCACGCTAAAACGAGAAACCTATAGGTATATACGTACTTATAATACATACAGAACACCCAGATAACACAAATATCTATGTTAGTTACACAAATGTTAGTCCTGAGTGGGAATCGAACCCACGCCCAGAACTTTACCAAATGAGCGAACAGAACAAAATTTCTCCCTTTTTCAGTGAAAAAATATGTTGCTGAGTTCCAGATTTAATTTCACACACTGTTTAACACAGATTTTTTAATTTAAGCGGAATTTTTGAACTGAAAATTAAACTTGAGGTTTTCCTGGTTGTTTTAGAGGCTGGTAACAAAAGTTCGATGATGCAAAATAGCATAGCGTGAAATGAAATGACTCTGTTTGCGTATGATTTTAATTCAAATATTTATTTCACAAAAATTGACACGTTCTCCATCATAGACCGCATCTTTGCATCAAGGCGGCGGTCAAACGCAATCCTATTTGCAATAAAAAAACGTCAAAGACACGTTCCGTTTATCTAAAGCCCTGGCTGATCGAACAGGCTTTCTACAAGTTTGACGATCTGTATACAGAGAAAATTTCTAACTGACATTAATTAAACATGTATGTACAATTATATTATAATAACGACATATGAAATATTGTGACTAATTATACAATCTTTTGTATACCAATTTTATTTTAATTCGATGATTTAATTTTTTTTTTTGTAATCTTTTGTTAATTTCATTTAATTATTATAATTCAAATTTTTGTTGAAATAATGTATCTATAATTATTATCTAATGAATGTTGACATGTAACCTGTAATTGTTATAAAATAAACTACTACTACTATTCTAAGTATGTTTTTATAACAATAATCAAGCCATATCTGAGGCTAGAGAGCAGTACTGTAACAAATGAAAATATTTTATTGGTAACACCAAAGTCACAAGTCAAATTCCGTTATATCAATTCAAATGTATCATTAAAAAAATTTATCATTAAAAATATATTGTTAAATTACACTTCATTATTACCAATAAGACTGATCAGCTTATATGATCTATTTTGTTATCATGTTCAGCAAATGCCTCGTCCCAACGTTCTGAGTCATATGGAGGGAAGACCAGGAGTCTCCCATTAGTGGATGCTCTCATCAGCCGGCTGCAGCGGGAGCAGTGGAAAGCTGGAGATGGAGCCTGCCTCCGAGCCACCCTGGACATGCTGCAGGGAGTCAACAACAACACGCTCTGGGCCACATGGGGTAAGTAAACTTGTAACCTCCATCTCCTTCTTCTTTTCATTCGTATCACTCTTGGCAGTGGTCGTGGTCAACGTGTTTGGTTCCGAGTGGCAGGTATAGAGGCCATTCTGGTGCACTCGTTTATGGGTTCGCCTACCAGCAACTTTACTTGGTCATCCCACCGCACCCCAGAACAAAAGAAAACACACAAATCGGGGTGTGTTAGCGCGTAAACACGGACGTGTATATTTTTGAACACTAAGAAGTTCTTTCTATGTATTGACAGCCCCGTTGGCTCATTGGTAGTATATCTGCTTTGAGAGCTGTAAGGCGTGGGTTCGATTCCCACTCAGGGCAAACGTTTTATGAATAAACAAATGTTTGTTCTGTGTCTGGGTGTTCTATGTGTATCATAAGTATGTATTGACAAAAAAAAAGTATTTATGTATTCTATCAGTTATCTGACTTCCATCACACAAGCTCTGCTTAGTTTGGGACCAGATGGCGCTGTGTGTATAGTCTTACGATAGTAATTTATTAAATGTATATTATTTATTTACTATAGTTTTCTCACGATGTTTTCCTACAACGGCAGTTCAAGCTTATTTGTTAGGGTTCGAACTCACGCGCTTAGGCGTATGAACCGGCCGCTCTAACCACTTAGCTATCGTCGCGTATATCTTTGGGATGCACAAACAAAAACTTGAAGCGTTTTATGTGAAAATAAGCACCAATGTATCCGACGAAAAAAAAAAATCGCATTTTTTCCAAATTAGACTCTATTTACTTCTTATAAAAATATTATTAGTTACAAGCTGCGCCCCGCGGTGTTACCCGCTACATGTTTTTGGAACAAAAAGTAGCCTATCTGTTAATCCAGGGTCTCAGCTACCTACATACCAAATTTCATCCAAATCCGTTCTGTAGTTTTTGCGTAAAAGAGTAACAAACATCCATCCATACAAACTTTCACATTTATAATATTAGTGGGATATGTCAAAACAATGTCAGTTACCAACCTCATATACTTATGCACTTATATGGTATTTGAACGATTTTTTTTAGTTTGGGATTCGATGCAACTGCCGGTGGGTTCCCTGTATGGCACTCAGGCTCACATGGGGAACTACGACCAGTGTCTGCAAGGGCCGTGGTCAACCGACCAGCGGCACCCTGGCCTCCGCAGCCAGTACTGCTTGGTCAAAGTGAAAGGCCCAAAAACAGACCAAATCAAAACTTGCGGACCTTTTGATAACACTCATGATTATTATCGGGTAAGTCATACACCCGTCTGTTAAAACATGAATTATAATTATTATTATAATCCTGATCATTTCCGCGTTCCGCGTAAATTACCAAAGTCATCATACCGCGTAGCTTTTTGATTTTTTTACGTTATATGTTTAGTTGCAGTAACATTGGTCAGAGACAAACCATTCTACAGAAATCAGTGTCGCCAATTAAAAATTAATTTACGGCTTTGAGTACCAAGTTCATTCTTTTCAGTAAAAATCACAATGTTTAATTACTATTTATTAAAATCGAATGAAGCTGGTGAAACTCAGTAATTAATTTTTTGTGTTTTGAGACGTTTCATGATAATTAAAAATTGCATACTACTATAAGTAAGCGCGAAAAGGATACACGCAATATATTCCATCATATTATTTATCGCGTCAAAAAAATGTGTGTATTTTTAAAAACACTATGTAATTATGTAATTATTATTTTATTGTTTTTTACAGTTTCGCCCCAAGTTACATTCTAGGGTCTTTCTCAAATGTCAAAACGGGCTTTTTATTATTTGATAACTATAGCATCAGAGAAGCAAATAGTCTATAAATAATATAATTAATCTATCTATATTTATACTATTATAAAGAGGAAAGATTTGGTTGTTTGTTTGTATTGAATAGGCTCCGAAACTACTGGGCCGATTTCAAAAATTCTTTCACCGTTGGGAAGCTACACTATCCCCGGGTGACATAGGCTACCTTTTATCCCTGTATTCCCACGGGATCGGAAACTACGCGGGTTAAACTGCGAGGCGTCCGCTAGTAGTCTATAATTTAAATTAATAATGTCTTCCACAGACCCCAACAAAAGACGGTCGTCACTTTAACCTACATTACTTTGGTGCGTGCCTCCCCTACATCTGTTCTCCATCTTCAGTAGCCAGGATTTCCCAGCACTTGTTGCAGTTAACTCATTTGCCTGATGGAGACGTGATTGTGGACCCAAGGAATTGCGAAACAGCTGGCGAGGAACCAGAGTATCCAACTGGGTACTATGTGTTTTGGTAATAACTTATAACATATTTTTGGCAGTTGAAAAGCTAAGTTTTTTCACCATAGCTCACCTGATGTTAAGTGACGGACTGGCTAGAACTGGTTCTCAAGTAAGGCAGCTAGAACATACCTGTAGGTGCTTGACGGCAGGGTTTCAACTTGGGTGGTTGCTAGCCAGCCGAGTACCTACCGGTTAAACTCTGTATTTATGTTAAAAGTTTTTATATTATTTCTGTTCTGCAATCTTCGTGTAAACAATAAATAGTTATCTATCCATCTATGTAGATTGTAGGTATATAACTCTTGCGCGTTTATAGCGACGTGATTAGTAAAAACTGTATTTGTGGTCATTTTTAGGGTTTCGTACTTCAAAAGGAAAAAAACGCAACCCTTATAGGATCACTATGTTGTCCGTCTGTCAAGATCTTTTACCTCAGGAACGCATTAAAGAGTTCAAATTAAAACCATATACACAGATCTGTAGTCCCATGAAGTTGTACAAAAATAAAAATTCTCAGTTATCGTAAAAAAACATTACAGCCGACGACGCTCACAAAGGAATCAAAACGTATAGGCTGTTTCCCGTTGACCTAGAACTATGAAATTTGGCAAGAATTGTCTTGAATGTTCAAGGTATATATCTAGTTTATTTCCGCTTAACAAACGCGGAAATAAACTAGATATGCCGCAAAGTAACGCCTGAATCAATCAATTATATCTAAGAATTGTCTTATAGTAGGTACACATAAAGGAAGAAATCCTAAAACTACATTTTTAATTTTATCACAAAATATAGGGTCTTCATGCAAGGAATGAGGGTCCAAATTTTATAACTTTATCACTTAATTCTCGAACTATTTATCACACCTACTTGTTTGTAGGAAACTCTCAGTGGGCGAGTCTGGCTCGCATTTGCTCCTATTTCTTTCAGATGACTAATGACTATGACTTAGGGTCGTCTCTCATAATCAAGTTGTG
This sequence comes from Biston betularia, assembly GCA_905404145.2. Lineage (NCBI taxonomy): Eukaryota > Metazoa > Arthropoda > Insecta > Lepidoptera > Geometridae > Biston > Biston betularia. The sequence goes on along the minus strand of FR989887.1, from coordinate 8,876,174 downwards.
CATATGAAACTAAGACCATCTTTACAGGATTACGGTGGGGATTCTTTTTGCGACAGCTATCATTTCAACCGTTTATAGTAATGATGGGGCAAAACAAAATACTTTTAGTAAGTACTTATAAAATATTTCACTCAATCTTTTGAGGAATGATTTGATTGTTTGTATTGAATAGGCACCGAAACTACTGGACCGATTTAAAAAAATATTTTTTTATGTAAAAGTAATGAGACGATCGAGGCGCTCCCCTGATGTTAAGAGATGACGCCTGTCCATGACCATTGCAGCGATACACAGAACTTTGAGTAACAAAACAACGTCCAGGGCATGGCTGCTTTGGCACTCATTACTTTGAGACTAGATGGTTAGTCTCAACAGCCCAGTAATTTCGCTAGCTGCAGTACCCTTCAAACCGGAACACAGTAATGTTTGCACACTACTGCTTGACGGCAGAATAACTGGTACTGCGGTGGTACCTACCTAGACGACCTCCTGCTAAGGAAATCTACCACCAAGTCTATCTATCTTTCATTGTTGGGAAGCTACACTATCCCCTGTATTCCCACGGGAACGGGAACTACGCGGGTGAAACCGCGAGGCGTCCGCTAGTAAATAATAAAGTAGATAAATATTGAATGGTGTTTTAACACAACACTGGAAGGAAAGCATGTACTTTGGAAAATGAATAACTGTTTAATTTATGTCATTCTATTTTTTGTGACCTTTATTCAACGACTAATTTAATTATTAGATTTATTTTTTGTATTTGTATAAATTTTGACATTTTGATTAATTAACATGCTATAGTATAGTTTAAAATTTGAGATCTAATGTATTTGAAATAATTGTCAGGTAAAATATAAATTGTCAGATAAAAAAACATTTTTTTTTTAAACTTTAGATAGGCTTACGTGTAGCTGACGCGAAGATGCGGCTTATAGTGGAGCACGTTCGCCTAGAAAAGACCAATAAATTAAAACCGATATAGCAACCGTTATTTTTAACCGATTGTTTTTTTTTTGAAATATTTTTTTTATTGTTAGGTAAGATTACACGATCGTTCTGCATGAAGCGGAACTACCACAGCCTGTTCACCGTGAGCCGCGATGAGGTGAAGGTGATGCACGGAATGCGATTCCTCACCGCTGTGGTGATTGCCTCAACTCATGAAGCGTTGGTCACAATGGTGTTTCCAAGCGTCAACGCACTAGACATCAATAAGGTTCATTTTTCACTCAATCTTTTATTAAGAAAGATTACAAGCTAACTATCCCACCTCTAAAAACTTTGGGATTATCTACTTGGATTTAATTGCAATGTTTTATTTTTATTTTGGTCATGTTGCATGAATTAAAAGAATTATAACTATACTATGATATTGTATAATACATTAATTTAAAATTCTACTCGGCAGCATAGCCACTTTGCTTAGTGGTAGATCTCCTTAGTAGGATGTACCAGATATTCTGCCGCTAAGCAGTTGTGTGTAAACATTACTGTGTTCCGGTTTGAAAGGTACTGCAGCTAGCGAAATTACTGGGCTGTTGAGACTAACCATCGAAAGTCCCAAAGTAATGAGTGCCAAAGCAGCGACGCCCTGAACTTTGTGATGTTATATACTTAAAGTTTTGTGTATCGCTGCAGTGGTCATGGACAGGCGTTATCTCTTAACATCAGGAGAGCGTCTCATTCGTCTCATTACTTTTCACATTAAAAAAAATGTAAAAAATTAAAAACTAAGAAAATAAATAGAAAATAATTATATAGCAATATACATATTTTGACTTATGAACAGATAAAAAATGTACGTGTTTTTAATTTTTTTAATGCTCTGTATGCTAATGTCTATTTGACGCTGTCTACCAACGACTGCATCTGTGTCTGGGTGTGCTGTATGTATTATAAGTATGTATTTACAAAAAAAAAGTATTTAAGTGTTCTATCAGCTATCTGACTTCCATAGTTCAAGCTCTTAGTTTGGGGTCGGTGTGGTCGAAGATGGTAAAGCACACCTAGCCTGGAATGGAACTGGCTCTCAAGTGAGGCTGCCGGAACACACTGTTAGATGCTTGGCGGCAGATTTTCAACTTGAGGGTAGTAGCTAGCCAGCCGAGTACTAGAAAGTACTCTACCACCATGCTATGGTTTCCTCACGATGTTTTTCCTTCACCGGCAGCTCAATCTCATTGTTGGGGTTTGAACCCACGCCCTTCGGCATGCTAACCTACCGCGCTAACCACTGAGCTATCATCGCTACAAAGATGACGCTATGTGTAATGTCCTACAGTATTTATTTCACAGGTTCTGACAAGTCCAATAGGACTAGTAATGAGTCACGCTGAAATTGCTGTTGACACCTTCTTTACGATGTCAGGCCTGCTTCTAATCAGAGGTCTGATGACAGGAAGACAGAAGAACGTGGCAAAAACTCTGGTGAAACGATACATAAGGTAAAGAGAAATTGACACGTGTGAGAAACCAAATCGGGCAAGTCATATACGTTTGACTGCCACCTCACATGATGTTAAGCAGAGATACCTAAAAGAAACTGATATGAACCATAATAATCATTAAATTCAACATCATCGTCATCATTAATAAAGCAGTGGACGTCCTACGACTGAAAATTTCAGTCGTAGGACGTCCACTGCTGGACATAGGCCTCCCCCATTGACCTCCATTAAGACCGGTTGGAAGCGGCTCGCATCCAGCGCGTTCCTGCGGTCTTTACTAGGTCGTCTGCCCACCTTGTGGGTGGACGTCCTACGCCGCGCTTGTCGGTCCGTGGTCTCTACTCTAGAACTTTGCAGCCCCATTGATCATCATGCCCACTGCCACTTCAACTTGCTAATCCGTTGGGCTATGTCAGTAAATTTGGTTCGTCTACGGATCTCCTTATATCTGATTCTATCTCGTAGGGAAACTCCGAGCATAGCCCATCATAAAAATTAATTTACGAAAAAACCAGACAGTTATTTTGTAATACGTACGTAAAGGGGTTCAGCAAAATTGTTCAGATGTAGACTTGATTTTATTTTCTAGCGGCCATTGTTTTATTTTAGCTATTTGACAGTCCTGGATTAGGCTATAAGCTATTTAAGCAATTATTTAGGGCATCCCGTTTAGGGGGCACCAGAGACGACCTAGAAAAAATGAGCACACGAAAGTTAATGCAATTTGAAAATCCGCGCGTTAAAAGCGTGCGCACGCCGCTGCGCACGCTTTTATCAGCTTTGCCTCCACGATGTAGGCCACCGAATGTTACCGAAACTATAGTCGAAGTTTCCAGATATAATTATACGTGAGTATGAGTAATTCCACATGAATACAACAAAAATGTTGCCTATTAGAAGACTTTTTTCTATTTACAGACTGATTGGACCTTTCGCGCTATGCGTTTTGTTTTATGCAACGGCATGCGAGTATATTACCAATGGTCCTGCGTGGAGAGAATTCATACGTTCGGAGACAGAATTCTGCGCCAAACATTGGTGGAAGAGCCTGCTTATGGCCAATACTGATGTAGCTACTATAGTAAGTTTCCTTAAGTTGAATGAAAACCAGTTTAAATAGGATCATCATCAGTGTATATTAGTCCACTGCTGGACATAGGCCACTCAGCCCATCTTCGGCTTTTCGCTTCCATCCACCGCCAGCTGTCCTACGTATATCGTCACTCCATCGAATCTCAGGGCGTCTTACCCTACGTTTGCAAATACGCGGTCTCCATTCTAGAACACGTCTACCCCAGCGGTTATCGGTTCTGCGACAGATATGTCCAGCCTATTGCCACTTCAGCTGATACGCTGAGCTATGTATAATGACTTTAGTTCTCTGGCGAATTACTTTGTTTCGGATACGATCCCTCAGAGAAATGCCTAGCATAGCTCTTTCCATAGCTCGCTAAGCAACTTTGAACTTACGGACCATTCCCGCTGTGAGTGTCCACGTAAAATAGGATATCTTACTGAAATAAAAATATTTTTTTTGATGTTAATTTGCGGTGTGGTCTAAGATGGTAAACACACCTAGCCTGGAATGGAACCGTCTCTCAAGTTATGCTACGCTAAGTTAGATGCTTGGCGATTGATTTTCGGCTTGAGGGTGGTAGCTAGCCAGTCGAGTACTAGAAAGTACCCTACCACCATGCTATGGTTTCCTTACGATGTTTTCCTTTACCGGCAGCTCAAGCTCATTGTTAAGGTTTGAACCTATGCACTTTGGCGTGCAAACCGACCATGCCAACCACTGAGCTATTTTTTTTATTTTTTTTTTTATGTGAAAAATAATGAGACGAACGAGACGCTCTCCTGATGGTAAGAGATAACGCCTGTCCATGACCATTGCAGCGATACACAGAACTTTGAGTAATAAAACAAAGTCAAGGGCATCGCTGCTTTGGTGCTCATTACTTTGAGACTAGATGGTTAGTCTCAACAGCCCAGTAATTTCGCTAGCTGCAGTACCCTTCAAACCGGAACACAGTAATGTTTACACACTACTGCTTGGCGGCAGAATATCTGGTACTGCGGTGGTACCTACCTAGACGACCTCCTGCTAAGGAGATCTACCACCAAGTAAACTTACTTTATAAATTTGTGGGTATAAGTAATAGGTGCGGTTACCATCTTTAACTACACTGTGAGCTGTTGTCAATCATCTAGACTGTCAACCATTAAAAAAAAATGCTGACCGTCTAATCTCTACTTCTGCCAGTCTTCAATAATTTTATTCTCATTTTAGTGTCCTAGTGTGACGTGGTACATCTCGTGCGACTTCCAATTAGCAATCCTTGCTGCGTTTCTCTTCTGGTTGTTCAGGATGAATAGAAAACTTGGCATCACCGCTTTCCTGGCGGTGGCTGTGACCCTCACGGTGAATCTAGGCCTTTTTGTCTATTGGAACCAGTTAGACATCCTGCCTTGCAATTTTAAGTGAGTTTTCTATACTAATATTATAATGAGAAAAGATTTGTATTTTTGTATGTAAGGAATAAACTTAAAAACTACTGGATCGATTTCCATACTTTCACCATTGGGAAGCTACACTATCCCCGGGTGGCATAGGCTACTTTTTGTCCTTGTGTTCCCACGGGAACGGGAACTACGCGGGTGAAACCGCGACGCATATAAATAATGAGACGAACGAGACGCTCTCCTGATGGTAAGAGATAACGCCTGTCCATGACCATTGCAGCGATACACAGAACTTTGAGTAATAAAACAAAGTCAAGGGCATCGCTGCTTTGGTGCTCATTACTTTGAGACTAGATGGTTAGTCTCAACAGCCCAGTAATTTCGCTAGCTGCAGTACCCTTCAAACCGGAACACAGTAATGTTTGCACACTACTGCTTAGCGGCAGAATATCTGGTACTGCGGTGGTACCTACCTAGACGACCTCCTGCTAAGGAGATCTACCACCAAGTAAAAATATAATATTAATTTTACAAACCATCATTACCTATAGTGTTTTATAAATAAATACATTTTCAGATCAATCTCCCTAAAGCGGGACAATAGTAAGGTCAACGGCACGTATTTTTCGAGCCAAGGTCGTGCTGGACCTTACTTGGTGGGCATGGTGATGGGATACATCATCGCGACATACAAACCTGCTCAGCATAGACATGTGATTGGGAAGGTGAGTGAGACTATGGCTTGGCTGCTCGGTTAGCTCATTTGTCAGAATATCTATTAAGGTGGTTCGATTTCCATACAAACAAATTTTTGGCATTTATGGACAAACGGAGCATAATTTTACAGTAAAATCACAGCTTCTGGCATTTATTTTGGTCTTTATTTGCGGTAAATCACAATTGCTTGAATAAAGCAGTAGATTTTTTTTCTTTGTTTTGGCGTCGCATTTTAAGCATTTGCCAGTGTCAGTGTTTTATATTTTCAAGTTTCATAAGTTAAATATGTTGCCTCGTAGCTATAGTTATAGTCAAAGTCCAGTCATAATCAAGCACAGTCCATGCCAGTCAGGTCCAGTCATGCTTTAGTAAAGTAGTGGCGACTTTATTATAAAGCTTTGATGAAGTTTTGGAAGCAACACGAAAAGTCATGTTTCACCACATTATATCATTTTCCCACACTCGCGCTTGTGTTTCGGCACTTTATGAATAAAACACCACCATTTTTATGCATAAACACTCGACAAAACACAAGTTTTGGAAAAATATACAACGGGGCGACACAACTCTTTACGCCAAAACCAACAATAGATTATTATTAGCATAATCTAAAGTGGAACCTTTTTGAAAATCTTTGTACAAACATGCTACAAAAAGTCTTTTGTTTCAGTATCGGTCTATAATCATCGCTATAGTATCTTTGCTAGTTGGAAGCATAGCTTTATCTGTAGGTGCCATCTTTTCGAGCCGACCATATGATCCGATAGAGGCCGCCGTGGTGGTAGCTACTAACAGAACCATTTGGGGCATCTCGATCTGCGCTATTATTGGTGTTTGTGAATATGGCAGTTTAAGTAAGTACACATGAATGTTTAATTGATTGATTCAGGCGTTACTTCGCGGAAATTCATTTTGAATGTTCAAGGTATATATTTAAAAATAAATAAATAAATAAATAAATATCGCAGGACATTACACACAGCGCCATCTGACCCCAAACTAAGCAGAGCTTGTGCTATGGAAGACAGATAACTGATAGAATACTTAAATACTTTTTTTTTGTAAATACATACTTATAATACATACAGTACACCCAGACACAGAACAAACATCGATGTTAGTCACACAAATGTTAGTCCTGAGTGGGAATCGAACCCACGCCCTTCAGCTCTCGAAGCAGACACACTACCAATGAACCAACAGGGCTGTCAATTTAGTTTATTTCCGCTACTAAACTAAATACTACTCAATATATACCTTGAATATTTATTTGTAACTTTTACGAGACTAATAATTTGTTAGATTAATAGGTAATTATTCTTAAACTGTAATTGTGTTTGGTCACTTTCAGCTCTGATTCCCAAAATCCTCAGCTGGCAAGGGTTTGTTCCTCTCAGCAAACTGACGTATTGCATCTATTTGTTACACATCATAGTAATACATCTGGCGAAGTACTCAGCGAGGAGTGTGGGCACTTACTCTATGTATTATGTGGTAACTATCTCCTTCTTTAACCTGTAATTATTTTAGATACACGACGACAGATTTATTGGCTTCCTTTGATACGTGAATCCTGATAATTTTATTTAGTTTTATCTGCATTTATCATAAGATTATGTACATACTAGCTGCGTCCCGCGGTGTTACCCGCTACATGTTTTCGGGATAAAAAGTAGCCTATGTGTTAAGCCGGTATCGAGTGGATTTGGAACTGTTTGTTTCGTTGTATTTTCGTTATTACTAAAACATCATTTATGAGGTTAATGTTTAAGATATTTAAGGATCCAATCTATATGTAATCTAATTTAGAAACACGATTACTTTTAGTTTCCTCGATAGAAAAAAAAATCCAAAGTAACCCCAAACAATCTATAGAAAACCTCGATACGGCGTAAATACTGCACGGAAAGTCATCAGGCTTTGTATAACAATAAAATTACATTTTCTCTAAATAGTTATCACATAAAAATTACCAAAATATGATTTTGCTTGAACAAACGAAGGAAATACCTAAATTTTTGCGCGTTTCGTCCATTCTAAGCAGAGCTACCACGCTGTTCCCCTATCCGCTTTAGTATCGCTTCGACTGTCGGACGGGGAGGTTGTGTCGCTGTTGAGGTTGCTTTTACGTACGATCACAAAGTAAACGAACCGGATCAACAAATTTGCCACTTGTAGACATAGACAGGTGGCCGAGTGGTATCGGTACCCGATTCTAATCCGCAGTCACGGGATCGAAACCAACCAACACTCGAAGATTGCACACAAATTTTGTTGTATTTTATTTTGTTTTTTTAACAGACTCGATTTTATAAATTATAATAAAATTAAATAATATATAATTATCATAGGACATTACACACAGCGCCATCTGACCCCTAACTAAGCAAAGCTTGTACTATGGAAGTCAGATAACTGATAGGTAATACTTCAATACTTTTTTTGTAAATACATACAGTACATCCAGATACAGAACAAACATTTGTTTATGCTTGTCCTGGGTGGGAATCGAACCCACGCCTTGGAGCAGACATACAGGGCTGTCAATTTTAAAAGGAGGTTTTCAATTCGACATTTTTTTTTTGTAATGGTTTGTTATGCTAGGTCTGCTATACTGTAAGTGTGTTCCGCGGAACCCTAGGGTTCCGCGATACCTCTGTAGGGGTTCCGCAAGAATTTAGAAAAAAAAATCAAAACACCTGTCTCTGGTCGAACGTTTTGACTCCGCGGCCGCGCATAGGTTTATTTATTTATTTATTTGTATAAACATGTGTTACAATAGCTGGTACAATATCTCATAAGTTTGGTATTTTTTTTTTTTTTAATGGTTGACAGGCTAGTTGTTTGACCACAGCTCACCTGATGTCAAGTGAAGGTGTGGCCAAAGATGGTAAATCACACCTAGCCTGGAATGGAACTGGCTCTCAAGTGAGGCTGCCGGAACACACCGTTAGATGCTTGGCGGCAGATTTTCAACTTGAGGGTGGTAGCTAGCCAGCCGAGTACTAAAGTACCCTACCACCATGCTATGGTTTCCTCACGATGTTTTTCCTTCACCGGCAGCTCAAGCTCATTGTTGGGGTTTGAACCCACGCCCTTCGTCATGCGAACCTACCGTGCTAACCACTGAGCTATCATCGCTACAAATCAACATGTATACTTGTATACTTGTGAGCGCGCTGTCCCTTTGATAAAAGCCGCCTCTGAATTAGACGCTATAGTTGTCAACAAGCGACTTTCGACTCTAACTTTAAAAAATAAAGTCGAGATTGTTTACAACGCAATTTTTAAATTTCTCATTTTATTTTTGCTTTTTGTTTATCAAATCCCATTAGTTACTTTTTTTTAATATCTTCTATTATTGTACTTGCCATATGGTAAAGTAAGTAATAATTAGTAACTGTTACATTGTACTTTTATTATGCTTATTAATAAAGATTCTTTATTAAAGAACACACTTTTAAAAAGTATTGTTTTATTATAGGGTTCCATCAAGTATTTTGCTTCCCAAAAGGGTTCCGACACCAAAAAAGTTTGAGAACCACTGTGCTAGGCTATGTTTGACCACAGCTCACCTGATGTTAAGAGAAGGCGTGGTCGAAGATGGTAAAGCACACCTAACCTGGAATGGAACTGGCTCTCAAGTGAGGCTGCCAGAACTCATGGTTAGATGCTTGGGGACATAATATTTTCAACTCTCGTGTGGTAGCTAGCCAGCCGAGTACTAGAGAGTACGCTACCACCACGCTATGGTTTCCTCACGATGTTTTCCTTCACCGGCAGCTCGAGCTCATTGTTAGGTTTGAACCCACGCCCTTCGGCATGCGAACCGACCGCGTCAACCACTGAGCTATCATCGCTACAAAAATGTATATGTATGTTAAATAAATATAAATAAATAATTATCGTAGGACATTACACACAGCGCCATCTGGCCCCAAACTAAGCAGAGCTTGTGTGATGGAAGTCAGATTACTGATAGAATACATAAATACTTTTTTTTGTAAATACATACTTATAATACATACAGAACAGCTAGACACAGAACAAACATTTGTTTATTCACAAAATGTTTGTCCTGAATGGAAATCGAACCCACGCCTTACAGCTCTCAAGGCAGATATACTACCAATGAGCCAACGGGGCTGTCTGTTACGCGATAATTCCGCTAATTATGAATCGATTTTGATAATTTTTTTTTTGCTTGATAGATCCATACTTCTGAGGTGGTCTCATATAAACTTTATCGAAATCGGTCGAGCAATTTTTAAAAATCAACATAAATATAAAAATTGTATACGTCGATGACATTTTCGTTTACTCCGAAACCTCGCTGTTTCATTAGAGCATAAATAAATAAAATAAATGAAAAAGCAAATCCAATATGGCCGCCATCAAAATAGAGGCTTACATATTTTTTCACAACTCCTATAATATGGGTATCAAATAAAAGGGCTTGACAAGTAGAATAGAGTAAACTTTAAAAAAAGCAAATCCAATATGGCCGCTAACAAAATGGCGGATTACATATTTTTTCACAATACCATCAATGTGGGTATCAAATGGAAGAGCTTGACTAGTAGAATACATTATAATAAAAAAAAGCAAATCCAATATGGCCGCCATCAAAATAGAGGCTTACATATTTTTTCACAACTCCTATAATATGGGTATCAAATAAAAGGGCTTGACAAGTAGAATAGAGTAAACTTTAAAAAAAGCAAATCCAATATGGCCGCTAACAAAATGGCGGATTACATATTTTTTCACAATACCATCAATGTGGGTATCAAATGGAAGAGCTTGACTAGTAGAATACATTATAATAAAAAAAAGCAAATCCAATATGGCCGCCATCAAACTAGAGGATTACATATTTTTCCACCACTCCTATAATATGGGTATCAAATAAAAGGGCTTGACTAGTAGAATAGAGTAAACTTTAAAAAAAGCAAATCCAATATGGCCGCTAACAAAATGGCGGATTGCATATTTTTTCACAATGCCATCAATATGGGTATCAAATGAAAGGGCTTGATTAGTAGAATAGATTATAATAAAAAAAAGCAAATCCAATATGGCCGCCAACAAAATGGCAGATTACATATTTTTTCACTACAACCTCAATATAGGTATCAAAATGAAATGAATGGGATTGACTAGTAGAATGGAGAATACTTTAAAGTTGATCCAATATGGCCGCCAACAAAAATTAAAACACACATCTATGTTTTTCACAAAAAAATTCGGGAATTGAACCCATGCCATAAAGCTATATTCTACTAAAAAAGAAATATTTATTATTATTTTATTTTAATTTAGTATTTTTTAAATGACTTCTCCAAAATGGATATGCGAGTAAAGCCATGGGTAAAGTAATAAACTATTTTTTTTTAATAATTATGCACGTCATTATTTTGAATCAATCAATTATGAACATACTAAAGTATACATAAACACCCAAACAAAACAAACATCTATGTTCTTCTCATCAAAATTTGCCCTCGGTGGGAATCGAACCAATGCCATACAACTCATGACGCAAACGTGCTGACTGGGTAGTCAAAATAATAATACTTTTTCGTCGTTTATTATTCGTCAGTGGAAAGGAAAAAAGTGAGGTGTATCGTAGGAGTTGCTTACGGTATGTCATATTCTTAGGTTCCATAGTGTTATAATAAATTAATTATTTTCAATAGATAAAATAAGGAATTAAAAATGTTCAGTTACATAAAAAGAAATACACAAATTTACAAACAAAAAACCTACTCCATGACCCTTAGGCCAACTAAACGCACTGCTTCAATGAAACAGCGAGGTTTTTTAATACTTGTGTTGATTTTTTTTTACTTGCTCGACCGATTTCGATAAAAAATATATGGGACCATCTCTGAAGTATGGATCAACCAAGCAAAAAAAAGAATCATCAAAATCGATTCATAATTGGCGGAATTAGCAGGAGGTCGTCTAGGTAGGTACAGACCACCGCAGTACTAGATATTCTGCCGCCAAGCAGTAGTGTGTAAACATTACTGTGTTCCGGTTTGAAGGGTATTGCAGCTAGCGCAATTACTGGGCTGTTGAGACTAACCATCTAGTCTCAAAGTAATGAGTGCCAGAGCAGCGATGCCCTGGACTTTGTTTTGTTACTCAATGTTCTGGGTATCGCTACAATGGTCATGGACAAGCGTTATCTCTTAACATCAGGAGAGTGACTCGATCGATTTATTACTTTTACATAAAAAAAAATTGTCGAATTGAGAACCTCCTCCATTTAAAATCGAGTCGGTTAAAAAAAATAAGATAGATAGATATAACTCTTTATTGTGGACATCATAAATAGAAAAGAGTACAGAGAATAAAGAACCTTATGAACTAGTGCCACAAGTGGCGGCCTTATCGCTAACAGCGATCTCTTCCAAGCAACCAAGAAAAGAAAAAATACAATAGAGAACATAAAAAACAGACGGGAGATGTAACACTAATAAGAAAAAAATAAAATAAAAATAAAACGTATTATAAAAATAATAAGTATACAAAAATAATCGTATTATAATGTATTTAAAAAAAAACGAAATATTTATGTATTATATTTATTTAAAATACCTATCAACAAAATTTGTGTGCAAAAATAATATTCCGTATTAATAAGGTGTTGATTTCGATCCCGTGACTATGTGGCCGTACTCATACAGCTTGTTACCACTCGGCCACCAGTCTACTAATATAAGCGGCAAAATAGTTGATCCAGTTCGTCTACTTAGCCGTTTAAGTATTTAGCTCAAACCGATTTTCATTTCGCCGCCGTATGTGTATCGACAATGCCTGTAGCGCGTGGCGCCGACGGCGGCGCGCGGTACTAGCTGTTCGCTCGTGTGCCTTGCGCACTCACACACGGAGCGCACAGAATACCTAAAATCGACTAGAGAAATGCACTCGATAGGCCCTTAATCCAGCTACCTCCATACCAAATTTGATTCAAATCCGTTCAGTGGTTTTTGCGTGAAAGAGTAACAAACATACTCACAAACTTTCGCATTTATAATATTCTCGTCCCGGTTTTGCACGGGTAAACAAAACTTGATTAATAATGTAGCACTCTAATGATTTATTCAGATCGGTCCAGTAGTTTCGGAGTCTATTCAATACAATCAAACAAAAAATCAAATCTTTCCTTTTTAGGGCTCCGTACCCAAAGGGTAAAACGAGACCCTATTACTAAGAATCCGCTGTCCATCCGTCTGTCTGTCACCAGGCTGTATCTCATGAACCGTAACAATTAGACATTTGAAATTTTCACAGATAATGTATTTCTGTTGCCGCTATAACAATAAATACAAACCAAAAAATAAATATTTAAGGGCTCCCATACAACAAACGTGATTATTTGCCGTTTTTGTAGATAATGGTACGAAACCCTTCGTGCGCGAGTTCGTCTCGCACTTTGCCGGTTTTTTTATAATTAGTGTAGATGTAGATGCCAATAGACAGTTATATAGGCATAACTACAATAGTTGGACATGCTGCTCTTACAGTAGCTACTATAAGCTAACAGCCTAAAGTCTCAAGGTATATATTTAGTTTATTTCCGCTTAACAGTCGTTCCAGTTACAACAGTGATGAGGACTAAAATTTAACTAATTTATATTAAAATCTAATTAAAATAACCACAAGTCTTGAAATCCTCCTCTCGCTGCAGTGACCAGTTGCCGACACGTGTTTCGCCTCTACACGAGGCATCCTCAGGAAGTAGTTTTATTGGATTTTAAGATTTGTGGTTACATTAATTATATTTTTTAAGTTGTTGTCAAATTAGTTAAATTTAAGTCCTCATCACTGTTGTAACCGGAACGACTATTAAGCGGAAATAAACTAGATATATACCTTGAACATTCAAAATGAACTTCCGCAAAGTAACGCCTGAATCAATCAATTAGCCTGAAGTCTAGTTTGTCCGCAGATATTGAACACATGCGGCGTGACGGTCGTGACATGCGGCGCCAGTCTTGTGTTACATTTGATCCTAGAAGCTCCGCTCATCAACGTAGCCAACGCGTTATTTTCTGAAAAGTAAGTATCAGAGTTATTTATGACTAGCAGCTCGCCCCGGCTTCGTACGGGTAAACAAAACTCACATAAATATAGAACTTTGAGTTATTTATATTCATATTCACTTAACATCAGGTGAGCTGTTGTCAAACACCTAGCCTGTCAACCATTTCACTCAAGTTGAAAATCTGCCGTCAAGCATCTAACGGTGTGTTCCGGCAGCCTCACTTGAGAGCCAGTTGCATTCCAGGCTAGGTGTGCTTTACCATCTTCGACCACACCTTCACTTGACATCAGGTGAGCTGTGGTCAAACAACTAGCCTGTCAACCATTAAAAAAAAAAAAAAATTGAAAAAAAAAATGGTGAATCTCAATAGCTGTGTAGTTCAGCTAGCTGCAGTAAATCAAGATACTTTAATTTACTTTTGTTTTATTAATTATTTACTTCTAATAAAATTATTATTAGGTCCAAACATCCGGAACAGGATGATACAAAGAGAGAAATCACCCAAAACGGAAACGGAGAGGTGAAAGAAGAACTTCTTCAAAATGGAAATAAAGTTAAAATATCGTAAAAGATATTTTATATTGCAACACGAGATACGGGATTGCGCAGAACGAATAACCTAAAGGAGGTAAAAGTCAAGTCAAATGAGATTCCGCATTTTACAAATGGCGTCGCCCGTTTAGAAATACTACAGACTTCAAATATGCCGAAGGCAAACTGTAAATTACATTGTCACTATACATAGTTATAAAATGCCACAACAATTTGATGGACAATTAAAACATTTTATTTACTAGTACATATACAGTATGACTGGTGAGACACCTACGATAAGGACTTGATATTTGGCGATCATATCATAGAAAGAAAAAAATAACATTAAAAATAAATATTAACTGATTACTAGGTAAACTTAACCGAAAGTTATGTAATTAATTACTCAACGCATGGACACATGCGGTCGCATGAGCTGGAGGACGATCGCGCCGATCACGGTGGGACAAGCACGCACATGTCGCGTGATCAAAACATCGTTAGTCCATCCACGTTTCATTTATTTATAGGGAAATTGGGGTCAAAAATTAAGTACCTAATTTTATTAAACTACCTTATTGTATTGCATAATTATAACGAAAATCGATTACCGAGTAGGTACTCTCATTCAGTATCGTAGGTGTCTCACCAGTCATGCTGTATACAAATATTTTATGGACAAGTTTATAAAATGCCGAGGCAAATTGAAGTGTTCATAATTACTGTTTATATTTTTATTGTTGTTTTTGTTAAGTAACTGAATACTTTAAGAGTACCTAAGCACGTATTAATTTACTCTTATTTTAAGTATTAATTGCTAGAATAAAGATAAAATAAAACAACCAACCTGTGTTTTATAAATAAAATAAAATGAGTTTATTTCAGGCAACAAGGCCCATACAAAAATACAAATACAATTAAATTGACTAAAATATTAAAGTAACACAAAAACAAAAACTAACAAATATTTGACAACAAAAATTACAAGTCAAATGTATGAATAATGTATGATGGACATCCTACAATAACAATCAATGTTGAATTTATAACATTAAATAAGTTATTTACTTCAAACTATATTATAATATCTAATATAGTAAACGAGCCGTCTGTAAATGAAATATTAAAAAAGACTATTTATACATATAGTACCATATTTTAAGTTGTTTTATATTCAAGTTTATATCAAATTATACAGCCTGTTTCTCTAGACGGCGGACATAAATTTCATAACGTTATAATTTAGGTTTATATGTATAGTACGGAAAAAAATAAAATAAAAATATTTACGCCAGCATTAAAAAGATATTGTTGTTCAAATTTTCTTCATCCCGGGACTACAAGACTCACGGTCACCAAAAACAGCTGATCAGCTGACGGCGCGACGCGCTTTTCGTTCGAGTAGGCAAGTACAGCGGTCGTCGTCCCGCCCGCCCCGCACCGCGCGCTCGCTCGAGCAGACGCGATGTTTGTATGTGGGGCGTTCTACTTTTCTACCGACAATCTGAGTGATAAATTTTTAGATTTCAAAAAAAAATAAAAGTGTAATTCTTTAAAAAAATGTATTTTTAAATTATTGTCCAGTTATCGAAGATTTCAGATATGTATAGTGCAGCGAAGTTTTGTTATTTACCTTTTATTTACTTTAAGTTTTATCGGAATAGTTAGAAAAAATAAACACCTCTGTCACAAACTAATATATTTATTAATTATTATGTAAAATCAAATTTACAGTTTTTTTTAACTTGGCTTAACTAGAATACAAGCATTTATTATTATCGAACACGAGTTATCCCAATTCTTGTCACAAATATAATATAAAAAATGACATTTAATACCACTCTGTCACATTTTTGCTCATTAAGACAACAAACTTTGAAATATTTTGCAAATAATTGAAATAAACATAGCTGAAATTCTGTAACTACCTTTTATGGTCAATATATAATAATATAATACGTTATTTTAGTGTATATGTTTTCAATAAACTGAACATATGCTGCTTTAATGCTTAATTACAAGGGGGACAAAATTGTGATAGAGTATGACAGAATGGTAGATATTAATAGGCCAACATTTAAACTTAATCCTTTAAGGTTTTGAAAGTTTTTAAAAAGGATAACAAAACATAATGCTTCTCTTACAATGCTACATAAGATATTATTTCTTGGTATAATCATTATTTGGTGCACGTAACATCAGACTAATCTTCGCTTTTCTCTTATTCTACTCTTCAAATACTTCTATAACATGCCTTCCTCTTTTAACCGTAATCATTTTTATCAAGTTTTCATCACATCTTATACATCTGATTTTACTAATTTAAATATTTTGTCAGTGTCAACAACAATTTTATAAAATATCACCTGAACATCTCCATCTTCATCCACACAACTTTTTTCAACTCTTAAGTAGGTGTACTCGACTTAGTTGCTACTGGGTACTTTTACTGACATAATACCATTTTTTATTAATAATGGGGCTCCAGATAGGTCACATGAAGCACCTGGTTTTATGTGCACAGGTTTTTTTCTGACTAACGAGAGGCTGATCATCTTCATCTTCTGAAGTAGTAATACTTCTTCAGAAGATGAAGATGATACAATGTTATACAACAGTCTCATAAAATCTCTTTGTAGGAGCTCTAATTATTATGTTGTTTATTTATATCAGCCAATGGTTCTTTTTAATCTGAGGTTGCGCTTAACTACCTAGCTAGCTTTATTTTTATAAAGAGCAAGTTTCATAAACGTAATATTTGTTGTGCAGCATTTTTTTATTTCCAAAGTCTCTTGAAACAGTTGAAGTTTTAGTCCAGAACGGTTAATTGTTGTGTCTTGTAGGAAAGGATAGGATTGTTTTGAAGCAGTGTTTCATTTTGTTTTTGTAATGTTCCTTAATGGCATTTGTCAAAATACCATATGTATTTTCTTTTTTCTTCTTTATTCGGCGCTTTTAAATTTATCTTAATTTTTTGGTTTGGTTATATTATGTAATAAGCTGTCTTCTATAATTTTTTTGGCGATGAAGTCTTTTCTTGTATTTTCGTATTTTTTCTGTAATTATTTTACATGGCCTTGAAGTTTCATATCTTGCCTATAAATTTTCGATCTGTCTCGGCTAACTTTTTCTCTTCCCTTTGCTCTAGCAGCGGATGAGGTTGGAGTTAGTGAACGAGATCTAAGACTTAAAGAAGTAACCTGGGGTTTGAAAGAACAGGTGTGGAAGTCGGAGTATTCATTAGAACGTTCTGCAAAGCTTTCTGTTGTTCTCTTCTTGTTTCTGACTTGCCATTTTCTTTTCATTTGTCTGTGTACTCTTGGTGTCATATCTTTGACTAGCTTTTTGCAAGCATGGTATCTTTCTAAGTCTTATCATTTCACTTCTGCGACTTTTTCGGGGTCCTGTTTCCTTTTTTCACGACAACGTCACTACTTTTCCGTCGCAGATAACGCTATTATTTAATTACCCTGATGATAATACCTTAAATGAATAAAATAATTGATAATGTAATATATAGAATACAAAAAATATCAATTAACTATTGTGAAAATCAATTAAAGCAAAGTTTCTGACAAAAAATACCACTCCGTCACGAGCTATACTACTCCCGTCACAGCTATTTTGTGACAGAGGTGCCTCGTGACAGAGGTGTAAAATAACAGTGTTCGAGGATTTCAACGTTCATAAAATTACAAATTGTTCTTAAAAGTGAGTAAATATTACAGATATACTGGGAAATAATAATATTACGTAAATAAATGGGAATAACAATAATATTTTAAAGTAGTAACTTACGTGACAGAGCGGTCGCCGAATAAACACACGCACCTCTGGTTCACTACCTGCGGGCGCCTAACTCGGCTCGCTCCCGGGTGAGGCCTCAAGGCTTAAAGCCAAGAGGAGAAGGAAACCGTGCAGTTGTTTAGTGTTGAAGATCAAACAGCTAAGGTACGTTTTTTGTCTTGCGAAATGCGTGACGGAAGATAGCAAGAAAAAACATATACAGCCGTACCCAAGGATAAAATATTTTTTTGCTTAATAGTATGAACCTTTACGTTTATTATATTTTTATTAATCTAAAGATAATATTTCAGCATTTCAATAAATAATTTTATATTATAAGGTCCTATATGATTTTTTTAAGCGACATCATTTTGTAACATTAGGCAGCGTAAAGGGACACATTTTATTTGTATGTAAAACACCTCTGTCACACGTTTCGAGTACTATGTCACAATAATTTTGTAAAAAGCAAAAACAATAAAAACGGGATTTTAGTATTATTATAATGACTATATGGTCCAAAAAATCTTGTGACAATAAAATTTGAGAAACTGCAATTTAGGACGGATACAGATTTTTTTTTCCTGAGGAGACACGTCATTGTCGGTAGAAAAGTAGAACGCCCCATGTACATACTTATCGGTTAGTTTAGACAAGTGTAATACGTACCTTTCTCCAAAATTTCCCATTTTCCTCCATACTTCTAAGTATAACGTCATAAAAGGAAAACTAAACGTCAAGTAGAGTTCATTGAACTCGTTGAGTTAGTACCAACCTAGCTTAGAACAGGCAAAAACATCTAATATCAGCTGTAGCTGTAGGTATTTCTTGAGACAGTCCAATAGTTCGACTAAACGAAGTACACGTATTCGTAAAATGACCCGATAATAAAAATAATATCTCGTCTTGAGTAGGTAGGTATTCGCGCGGGATGGAAATTTGACAAAGTACTCTTGTAGGTTCACTGGAGTCTGCTCGTTTTCTCTTCCTTGATAGGAAGTCGGCGCTATGAACTGTCTGAACATTCGAAATCGTTGGTTAACTCCTAACATCAGAGAATACGATGGGATATTCCTGTTCGGATATGCTTGCCGATGTCTATAGCACCTCTCACACTGTCATTGGCTAAAGCATACACACACACCATAATTATCCCAATACTCTTCGTTGGTGTATTGATAAGGTATCGTCACGATGAGCGATAAATAATAATCATCACTCGACGCGAGACCGGTATGCGGCGCGGCGGCGGCGGGACGGTGCGTATGTTGTTATCGCGCTGAACGCAGGTGGCGAACTGAGACTGACTGCGTGCTGTAAAAGCTGTAATGCTGTTGACCCGAGATCCCGAGAATCGCTCGCACTCGGTGGTAGATTTCCTTAGCAGGAGGTCGTCTAGGTAGGTACCACCGCAGTACCAGATATTCTGCCGCCAAGCAGTAGTGTGCAAACATTACTGTGTTCCGGTTTGAAGGGTACTGCAGCTAGCGAAATTACTGGGCTGTTGAGACTAACCATCTAGTCTCAAAGTAATGAGTGCCAAAGTAGCGATGCCCTGGACATTGTTTTGTTACTCAAAGTTCTGTGTATCGCTGCAATGGACAGGCGTTATCTCTTAACACCAGGAGAGCGCCTCGACCGTCTCAATACTTTTACATAAAAAAAAAAAAAAACCCCGCCCGCTGACCCCTCACGACGGCGCCGAAGCTTTGCGCCCGCGCCGCGCGACGCGACGTGTAGGCACAGATAGCTCGCGCCCGGATTTGTTTATATCTACTTGGATTTGTAATGTGTCTGATTACATTAGTTTGTGGGACAAATTGGTCAAATTGTAAGGCATTGTTTTTATGACATATTTGAGTTCAGTATCGCTTTCTGAACACCTCCTTGAAATATGTCCGTCGTCTAGAGATACATCCTTATATATTATATTAAGTAATGTTTCGGATAAGATTTTTAAATTATCGTCCAATAAGTAAAATTATAATTTAAATCCTCATCACTGTTGTAACCGAAACGAAATAAACCAATTAATTATATACCTTGAAAATGAAATTATAAGATTTGTTTACTTCACGTCAATAAATTGTCATGCCAATCAAATATGTCATAATAGCTATGCATACGTAGTTTTTTGTTGTAGAAGTAGGTTGAATGCGCGCTTGTCAGGGCAAGGGCATACATATTCATTAGGATTTTTTGGCCGGAACACGGAAAGAGTCGTGTCGCCCCGTTGTATTATTTTCCATTTTCCATAACTTGTGTTTTGTTTAGTGTTTTCTGTTTATGCATAAAAATGGTGGTGTTTTATTCATAAAGTGCCGCATCACAAGCGCGAGTGGTGGGATATAATGTGGTGAAACATGACTTTTCGTGTTGCTTCCAAAACTCCATCGAAGCTCAAGTAAGGTCGCCACTACTTTACTAAATCATGACTGTACTTGACTGACACGGACTGGACTTGACCAAGACTGGACTTTGTCTACTTTTTGACATTTATGAAACTTGAAAATATTTTTTTAAACATCATTTTGTCGATCTATTAATTTTGTATAGAATTTATATGATTATCGCTACATAGTTTTCAATTTATCCATTACATTTAATCTATTTCTGACATATAATATATGTACATATTTTATATATACTTACATAATATAACATTTATAATCTCGTGAGACGGTATCTGTGGTCGCTCTCTTCCGAAACGGCTCGACACATTTTTATGTTTTTTTGTATATTTGGTAGATGTGAGAATAGATCGTATATATATTTCATACAGCTAGGTGATTAGCTACTTTTCATCCCGACAAAATCTAGTGAGTAAAACCACGGGGCGCAGTTAGTTATTTATATTTATTTCCAATTTGAACGAATATTTTTTTTTTTAAACATATTTTAAGTAGGAATATAGAACAAAAATACTGATGCTGTCTAAAGGTTTGAACCTGGTACTCCGGTTTCATATAGTATTAGTAAAGCTTACTAAACTTATGCTAAGTGACGAAAATAGTTTTGTAGCGATGATAGCTTAGTGGTTAGCGCGGTCGGTTCGCATGCCGAAGGGCGTGGGTTCAAACCCCAACAATGAGCTTAAGCTGCCGGTGAAAGAAAACATCGTGAGGAAGCCATAGCATGGTGGTAGGGTACTTTCTAGTACTCGGCTGGCTAGTTACCACCCTCTAGTAGAAAATCTGTCGCCAAGCATCTAACGGTGTATTCCGGCAGCCTCACTTGATTACCAGTTCCATTCCAGGCTAGGTGTGCTTAACCATCTTCGACCACATCTTCACTTAACATCAGGTGAGCTGTGGTCAAACACCTAGCCTGTCAACCATTAAAAAAAAATAGTCTTCGGTTAAGGTGGTGCTTTATCAATCTGCATGTACTACCCTGTTTTATTATTGGGAATCACAAGAAATACACAGTAACCTCAGACGAAATAGGAGTATCGAAGTACCTACAATTTGAAAACAGTCAATAAAAACGACCATTACTCAGCCAGCGTTTATACAGTAACTGTGTACTACATAGTGTTAGTTTCAGTGAGGATAATACAAATATTCAGATTTATGTTTAATGTGTATTTAGTTATACATTCTGTGCGGGTGAATTTTTCATATAATTTATTTGTAAAGTTTTTTTATATGTGAAAGCAATGGAACGAACACGCTCTCCAGAGATAACGTCTATTCATGACCATTGCAGCGATACGCAGAACTTTGAGTAGCAAAACAAAGTCCGGGGCATCGCTGCTTTGCCGCTCATTACTTTGAGACTTTTGATGGTTAGTCTCAACAGCCCTGCAATTTCGCTGGCTGCTTTCCCTTTAAACACAGTGATGTTTACACACTACTGTTTGGCGGCTGAAGACGACTTCCTGGCCACCATGTAATTGTTTCAAACGGTTCCTAAAGATTGTGGTTTCTTACAAATTCTTAAAATGTTTCATCATTTTGTTGAGTTCATTTGTATAATAACACTTTAACTTGTTTGTAGATGATTGTTTTATGCTTGTGATTTTGACAGCATTGAAATGATTGAATCTGTTTTAATCTTTTACGGATAGCTGTTCACTTGTCAAAGTGCAGGGCGTAATAATTATATGTCAAAAGTGTGCGAAATTGAACAATATATCTACTTTTTTTTTTTAATGATTGACAGGCTAGTTGTTTGACCACAGCTCACCTGATGTTAAGTGAAGGTGTGGTCGAAGATGGTAAAGCACACCTAGCCTGGAATGGAACTGGCTCTCAAGTGAGGCTGCCGGAACACACCGTTAGATGCTTGGCGGCAGATTTTCAACTTGAGGGTGGTAGCTAGCCAGCCGAGTACTAGAAAGTACCCTACCACCATGCTATGGTTTCCTCACGATGTTTTCCTTCACCGGCAGCTCAAGCTCATTGTTGGGGTTTGAACCCACGCCCTTCGGCATGCGAACCTACCGCGCTAACCACTGAGCTATCATCGCTACAACCTACTACCTACTTAAAAAATAATGTAATTGAAAGAAATCATCTTAAATTAATACTATTTACAAGTTTATACAAACAAACTTAATCTAAAAGTCCGTCAGAGGAGGGATATGTGGCCAGAATGCTGGCAGCATTGCCACGCTGGATGGCAATGCTAAGCTGTTGACCAAAGTAGATACCAGCATTCTGGTCACCTGAAGCCTCCTCTAAACGTTTGGCCAGAAAACTTGTAAAATATTTATTTAATTCTTCATTGCACACATACAAAATGAGGATTTAATGGTATAGCATTTTCTGCCAGCCAGCCTCACAGTATCTATTTTAAATGGTGTCAGTTTGTCGTTGAAATTCGAATTGTCGCCATTAAAATCAATTTTATTTTATAGTAGGGACTTGCCCTTCATCGGCAAGTTAATTATATAACTGCGTTTAAATCCTACTAATATTATAAACGCGAAAGTTTGTAAGAACGTATGGTTGCATGGATGGATGGATGGATGTTTGTTACACTTTCACGCAAAAACTACGGAACGGATTTGGATGAAGTTTGATATGGACGTAGCTGAGACCCTGAATTAACACATAGGCTACTTTTTATCCCGAAAACGTATAGCGGGAACACTGCGGGGCGCAGATAGTATAGAAATACTTCCTGACACCATTATTGATTTTGAGACATGATAGTAGGTACATCGTACAGCGAGGTTGGAGATCTCCGGCGTCTGTTTTTCCGCGTTGTAGGTATATAGGATCATCTTAGACCGCATCTTGCTTGACATCAGGCAGGTGTGGTCAAGCTATTTCAAATTAAAAAAATGATCAAGTCATCCTTACACCAGGCCAGCGTTTTGATCATCGACAAGTTTTTTTTTGTTTCGTGTGTCATCGAGAAAAATCAAATATCTGTTATATTTGTTTTTTTTTTCGCTGTCGGTCCCCATGTTCTTCTTTGATTTTGACGTCGCATTTTGAGCATTTGCCAGCGTCAAGTGTTTTGATATTTTCAAATTTTATGATTTGTAGTCGATTTCCAGTCTCGGTCAAGTCCAGTACCTATTTTGTAACTTTTGCCTGTCTCGTGATTGTTTGTTTTTGTTTTTATGCTTGTTACAAAATTAAAAGTTTTTCTTTCTTTCAGTCCGTGTCAGAGTAAAGTAATGACGACTTTACAATAAGCTTCCCACACTCGTGCTTGTAATTAATAATAATAATAATAATAAATATCGTTGGACTATACACACAGCGCCATCTGGCCCCAAACTAAGCAGAGCTTGTGTGATGGAAGCCAGATAACGGATAGAATACATAAATACTTTTTTTTTTTTTTGTAAATACATACTTATAATATATACAGAACACCCCAGACACAGAACAAACATTTTTGTTTATTCACAAAATGTTTGCCCTGAGTGGGAATCGAACCCACGCCCTACAGCTCTCAAGGCAGATATATTACCAATGAGCCAACGGGGCTGTCAATTCTGTAGGTAGGTACTTTATGAATAACACACCACTATTTTTATAGTTAAACACTTAAAAAAACACTAGTTTTGGGAAAAAATCGTCTCGGTTATTATATGCTTAACTTAGTAGAAGCTTACTTTTTATCTCTGCCTGGTGATATTTCGACGCAATGACGAGCAGACTCGGAGCAGTAACCACCGCGTGCCTGGTGAGGTAGGGTGGGGGTGTGCGAAAGAGACAGACATAGCTAGGGTAGAAAGAGATGACTGCTATTGCGGGAAATAGTGTTGCCTATCTCCCAGAGATAAATAAATAAATAAATAAATATCGCAGGACATTACACACAGCGCCATCTGACCCCAAACTAAGCAAAGCTTGTACTATGGGAGTCAGATAACTGATAGAATACTTAAATACTTTTTTTTTTTTTTTTTTGTAAATACATACTTATAATACATACAGTACACCCAGACACAGAACAAACATTTGTTTTTGTATCACAAAATGCTTGTCCTGGGTGGGAATCGAGCCCACGCCCCACAGCTCTTGAAGTCTCTTACCGCGTTTCCGCCAAAACTCCCCCATGATCCTAAAGTAGCAACGATAAAATGTGTACTAGAAATTTCTTTTATCAATTAATGGAATGCCGAAATGAATTTGCGTGTTGGTATCGCAGCCATTGTCTGAATCGGTATGTAAAGTTTTTTTTTTGTATTTATTTTATATTTTTTACTGATAGTAAACTTTATTTATGTAACTAATTTGAATATTTCGGCTTTCTATGCGGTAGTTTAATTCGGTATGTAAAGAAAAGAAAAACTTTACTGTTTCCAAAACCATTTTGAAATAATAATTACGATTATTTCAGCTGAAAAGAAGCGCCGAGCACAATGACCAATTTTGCAGTTTTCATGACTGTTTGTCTAGCTGTGGTCTCAGGTATGATTGTTAACAACATTACATTAAAAGTAAATTGTAAAGTTTATAGTCGATATAACCATCACATATACAGCATGACTGGTGAGACACCTACAATACTCGAGGACGTGATATTTGGCGATCATATTATACGAAGACAAAAATAACATTCAAAATAATAAACTTAACCGAAAGTTATGTCATTAAGATTGTTCGATTTCCATACAAATTTTTTTTGCCATTTATGGACAAATGGAGCATAATTTTACAGTGAAATCACAGCTACTGGCATTTATTATAGTCTTTATTTGCAGTAAATTACAATTGCTTGAATAAAGCAGTAGATTATTTAGCATAATCATCATCATAAATTCCTAAATCATTCATAAATTTGATTTTATGCTAATAATGAACTGTTTTATTCAAGCAATTGTTATTTACCGTAAATAAAGACCAAAATAAATGCCAGTAGCTGTGATTTTACTTTAAAATAATGCTTCATTTGTCCATAAATGGCAAAAAATTATTTATATGGAAATCGTACCACCTTAATAAAGCAACGCATGGACACCGTGCGGACGCGGCAGCTGGACGTAGTGAAGACGCTCGCACAGACGCCGATGACGGGCGGGACAAGCGCGTACTTTTTGCTTGATCAAACATCGTTATCAGCGTCAGGAGTGTATCCACGCTTCATTCCTTTATAAGGAAATTTGCACAAAATTAAGTGCCTAATTTTATTACATAATTATAACGAGAATTGAGTACCGATTACTCTCCTTCAGTATCGTAGGTGTCTCACCAGTCATGCTGCATAATTCCCTGAGTGAAATCTTTTGAACAAATAAGCGCAGTCGGTTCTCATGCCGAAGGACATGGGGTCAAGCCCCAACAATGAACTTGAGCTCCCGGTGAAGGAAAACATCGTTAGAAAACCATAGCATGGTATTAGGTTATTTTCTAGTACTCGGCTGGCTAGCTGGCTGGCACCTAACGGTGTGTTCTGGCAGCTTCATTTGAGAGCCAGTTCCATTCCGAGCTAGGTATATTACACCATCTTCGACTACACCGTCACCTAACATCAGACGAGTTGTAGTCAATTAAAAAAATATTTAATTGTTATGAAACGAATGAGACGCTCTCCTGATGGTAAGAGATAACGGCTGTCCATGACCATTACAGTGACACACAGCACTTTTTGTGACAAAGCAAGGTCTAGCCAGGGCATCGCTGCTTTGGCGCTCATTATTTTGAGACTTTCGATGGTTAGTCTCAACAGCCCAGTAATTTCGCTAGCTGCAGTACCCTTCGAACCGGAACACAGTAATGTTTACACATTACTACTTTGCGGCAGATTTTTTTTTTCGTAGGCCATTGACAGCCCCTTCGGCTCATTGGTAGTATATCTGCCTTGAAAGCTGTAGGGTGTGGGTTCGATTCCCACTCAGGGCAAACATTTTGTGAATAAGCAAATGTTTGTTCTGTGTCTGGGTGTTCTGTATGTATTTACAAAAAAAAGTATTTATGTATTCTATCAGTTATCTGACTTCCATCACACAAGCTCTGCTTAGTTTGGGGCCAGATGGCGCTGTGTTTTTTTTTTAGTGTTGACAGGCTAGGTGTTTGACCACAGCTCACCTGCTGTTAAGTGAAGTTGTGGTCGAAGATGGTAAAGCTCACCTAACCTGAAATGGCACTGGCTCTCAAGTGAGGGTGCCGGAATACACCGTTAGATGCTTGGCGACAGATTTTCTACTAGAGGGTGGTAGCTAGCCAGCCGAGTACTAGAAAGTACCCTACCACCATGCTATGGCTTCCTCACGATGTTTTCTTTCACCGGCAGCTCAACCCCAACAATAGTTGGGGTTTGAACCTTCGGCATGCGAACCGACCGCGCTAACCACTGAGCTATCATCGCTACATCGATTATACATGAAGCTAAGCAATTAAACTATACGATTAAGTTATGTCAAACTTATTTATGTGCAGTTACCATGAAGCCACGATAACACGGAAAACAGGTCTTGAAAGTCGATTTGGTTTATCGCACTGACGCACGTAAAATCGAAAAATGTTTGTTCGATTTTATTAATTCTGTTTTTTTTTGTTGTAAATAGTAATGAGACGAACGAGACGCTCTCCTGATGGTAAGAGATAATGTCTGTCTATGACCATTGCAGCGATACACAGAACTTTGAGTAACAAAACAAAGTCCAGGGCATTACTGCTTTGGCGCTCATTACTTTGTGACTTTCGATGGTTAGTCTCAACAGCCTAGTAATTTGGCTAGCTGCAGTACTCTTCAAACCGGAACACGGTAATGTTTACACACAACTGCTTGGCGGCAGAATATCTGGTACTGCGGTGGCACCTACCTAGACGACCTCCTGCTAAGGAGATCTACCACCAAGTCAATACAATTAAAATAGTATAATATTGTCTGTCCGTGACGGATAGCGCTGTTGATACCTATATTTTTGTAACATCTGTACACAGTACAATAAAGCTGATTCTAATTGCTAGCTAAGCAACAATAAGCGTATAATTAGCGTCAGTGGTTCCTAATGAGTTAAACAAAAAATATACTAGTCATAATTTTTTTCTCGATCTCCATCGAAGAGATTACGACAAAAATACATTTTTTATAGCACATGCCTCATCGCAACAACAGCGTTCCGAAAGATACAGAAGGATGACCAAAGACCTTCCGGTGGTGGATGCCCTCATCAGCCGGCTTCTGCTCGAGCAATGGGGAGATGATACCGCCTGCCGACAAGCCACCCTGGATATGCTAGACGGCGTCAAAAATAATACCCTATGGGCGACGTGGCGTAAGTAACCTCAAAAAATCAAAGAGTTAAAATTTAAATTCAAATTTTTGTGGACAATTTACATGGGGATCGGGCACTCTAGGCCGCCAATGGGCCGCCGGTGTGGCTTGTTCAGCCACCTGGTGTCTCGGAAAAAGACAGTAGCTCGCTGACGCTGCTGCAGGCTTTCAAGAAGTTCTCGGTGGCACGAGGATGTTCATACGTTGATGCGCTACGCTGCTGCATTCTAGCAGCAAGTGATCACTCACTTGCTGCATTTTCTTCTACCGCCATGCAATCACGGCCTAGACTAGGACTAGGACTATTGTAACCCCAATCTTGGAAAGGTGTAACCACTTAACCCTTTAAATGGCTTTTTGGTCTCCCTTATTGGTCCAATGACATTATTTCTCTCCTCAGTTTGGGATTCCATGCAGTTACCGGCGGGTTCTCTGTACGGCGTTCAAGCCTATTTTGGGAATTACGACCAATGTCTGCAAGCGCCGTGGTCTTCCGATCAGCGGCACCCTGGCCTCCGCAGCCAGTACTGCTTGGTTGACGTGAAAGGTCCAGCAACGGATCAAATCAAAACTTTTGGACCTTTTGATGATACTGAAGAGTTTTATCAAGTAAGTTTCTGCGAACCTTAAGGATTTAAAAATTGATGCCGTATGCTAGATTCAGTATCATAAGTATGGGTGACAGCATCATTCCTTAAATAAATTATATCGTTTCAATTTAATTTCTCCAACAGACTCCGACAAAAGATGGTCGTCGCTTCAACCTCCATTACTTTGGCGTGTGCCTCCCATCCATCTGTTCTACATCATCAGTAGCCAAGATATCCCAGCATCTCATTCAGCTGACTCACTTGCCTGACGGAAACGTGACCGTGGACCCAAGGAACTGTGAGACAGCAGGCGTGGAGCTGGAGTATTCTGCAGAATTTTACGCTTTTTGGTAATTATAAATCCTCTATTTTTATGATTAGTTTTTGAAGTTTAATTATTATTGGATTAAAATATCCATATCGTAATTAAAATTTTAGCCTAAAAAATATTTAGTTGGTTTATATGTGTAAATGATTCTGGTAAAATACTTCTCATAGTAATGTACACCATAGAGTAGTATTCTTCATCATTATCATCGGCCTATCGAAATGCAAAATGGACAAAGGCCTCTCAAGAGACACCACTCAGCCCGTTATTCGGCTTTTTGTTTCTATCCACCGCCGACTGTACGTATATTGTCACTCCATCGAGTCCCAGGCTGTCCTGTGCCACGTTTCCCAATTCGCGGTCTTTACTCTAAAACGCATCTACTCCCGCGGTTCTTTGACATATATGTCCAGCCCATTGCGACTTCAGCTTGCTAATATGTTGAGCTACGACTGTGCCTTTAGTTCTCTGGCAAATTCTTCGTCCCGGATACGATCCCTTAGAGAAATACCAAGCACAGCTCTTTCCATATCTTGCTGTGCTATTGTGAACTCATGGACCAATCCTGCTGTGAGTGTCCACGTTTTGGCTTCGAAGGTCACAACTCGTAGAACGCACTATTTAACGACTTTTGTCTTGAGACCTTAGAGAGTATTAATTATTTTCAAATCAAAATAGACTCACAAATTATAATAAACTGTCTTTGCAGGGCTGTGGTGGGAACCCTCGTTGCAATAGTAGCTATTTCAACCTTCTTCAATACTAATGACACAAGACAAACTGATTTCGGTAAGTAACAATTAGATTTTAGCCTGATTAAAGTCGCGGATAACTAGACGAGAGTTAGTAGTTCAAAACTCATCTACAAGATGCTCTGAAGATATTATATACGTCATATTTTGTACGTCGAGGTTGCCAAAGATATTTTTGTATCTTTTAGGTACACTTACACAATCGTTCTGTGCAAAGCAGAACTACCGCAAGTTGTTCATCATGAGCCGCGATGAAGTGAAGGTGATGCACGGGATGCGATTCATCACCGCTGTATTGATTATATACATTCACGAAGGATTCTTTGCGATCGGATGCCCAGTAGTTAACGCGCTTGATTTGAATAAGGTACCTATATGATTATTAGATGCAGAAAAAGAATTGATTTTGTTAGGATATCACAAGAGACTGATGATCAAAAAGATGATGGAGCTATATAATTATATAGTTATTTAATTCTGATTGAAAGTGAACCTGAACTAGGGCTGCAGCCAAATTTTCAAACACAGTGTGCTTTGGAATTGCAGAATTTGGTTCCACGTGCCCCTTTATTACTGAACGGCTAGGCAAACACGGCCTAAGCGCCATCCATACATAGTAGACATGAGTAGACGTACGGACTAAGAGGTTCGATTCCACATTCTTCATACGTACAGCGAGTATGTGGAACTCTCTGCCGCCGTCAGTTTTTCCCGCGAATTACAATTTAGATGTCTTCAAATCCAGGCTAAACAGGATTTTCTAGGTAAGCGTGCTTCATCTTAGACTGCGTCCTGCTTAACATCAGGCAGGGCGTGATCAAATTATTAAACTTTTTTTTTAAATAACCACTTAGACTGTCAACCATTAAAAACACTTTTCTAATGTCCACAGTTTATAACCAGCTCATGGGGGCTGGCTATGATGCACCTGGAAATCGTAGTGGACACCTTCTTCGCGATGTCGGGCCTGCTTCTCGTCAGGGGTTTGATGATTGGGAAACAGAAGAACTTGTTTTACGTTCTCGTGAAGAGATACATCAGGTAAGGCAGGTGCAGAATAGCAATGCACAATAGCCGACGATGTTTTTCATTCATTGTATGCATCTTTATTTACAACTTTTATGAGAAGACTCCTGGTATTAAATCCAAAAATACTATTTTGCTAATTTTTGTTAACACTATACGTATATTGTTTAAGAAGCTTAACGTGTACTTATTTTGATGATATTTTTAAAAGAGATTGTTCTGCAAAACAATTCTCTGGATATTTTTTTTTCAGAGTTTTCTGCGTTAATTTAATATGAAGCAAGACGTTATTATAAGTTAAGACTTTGTTTCGCTACTTACAGTTATGAATACCGCAGCAATGGTCATGGACAATGCACATGCGTAGTCTCTTGCCATGAGGAGACTGATCGTGTCATTTAATATTGCGTTTTGTTATTTTTCAGATTAATAGGACCATTCGTGCTGTGCATCATGTATTTTGCAATGGCAGATGAACACATGAGCAGAGGACCAGTGTGGAAAAGGTTCGTCCAATGGGAGACAGATGCCTGCGTCAAGTACTGGTGGAAGAGCCTGCTGGTGGCAAACACTGACGTTGCTACTACTGTAAGTTGCTTTTTTGAAATATATATTTTAATAGCAAACCTGAAGTGGCAATGGGCTGGAAATATCTGTTGCAGAACCGATAACCGCTGGGGTAGACGTGTTCTAGTATAGGACGCCCTGTGATTCGATGGAGTGACGATATACGTAGGACAGCTGACGGTGGATGGAAGCAAAAAGCCGAAGATCGGGCTGAGTGGCAAGTCTTGGGAGAGGCCTATGTCCAGCAGTTATTTTATTCCACTTATATTATAAATGTGAAAGTTTAGGTGGATGGATGGATGTTTGTCACTCTTTCACGCAAAAACTACTGAACGGATTTGAATGAAATTTGGTATGGAGGTAGCTGAGACCCTGGATTAACACAGGCTACTTTTTATCTCGAAAACATGTAGCGGGTAACATCGCGGGCGCGGCTAGTTTATTTATATATTGTTTGTAAAAAAGTACAGTAATTTTTGAAATACAATTCATATACAAATTAAAAAATACCTTAAATTATACTATTTACAAAATGTGTACAAAAAAAAACTCTTAAAAACCGTCAAAGGAGGGATATGTGGCCAGAATGCTGGCAACATTGCCACGCTGGATGGCAATGCTAAGCTTTTGACCAAAGTAGATACCAGCATTCTGGTCACCTGAAGCCTCCTCTAGACGTTTGGCCAGGTCCCGATACAGTTCGAGAGCGGCCGGCCCCCACGGACCTAAAGTTTCAACCCCAAACGGCACAAAAAGATACATTCTATCCAAATAACTATATTTGTGCCGTTTGAGGTTTTCAGCTTTAGATGCGGCAGCACCAGTTTGTCCCGAAGTCACAGGAAGATGAGACGGCGCCAAGGTGTCGACACAAGTGGCGTCCCACACGAGAGGCCGTCCCATCTTCCAAGGGATAAGGGTCATCCCGTCGGGTCTCTTGCCGTCGTCATGCATCAGTCCGTTTGGTTCTAAAGCTGATGGGACGCCGGCACTGACAAAAGCCCGACGGATGACGTCGTTTAAGCTGGCGTGCCGCGATATACGCCCAGCACTCCTACTGCATATTCTTTAATTAGCAACACAGTTCCACATTTTTTACAGCTTCTTTTATAGTTGAAATAAATAAAAATGTAATTTGTTTCAGTGTCACAGTGTGACGTGGTACATCTCGTGCGACTTCCAGTTAGCAATACTTGGCACGGCCCTGTTCTGGCTGTTCAGGAAGAACAGGAAACTGGGCGTCGGCGCCTTCGTAGCGACCGCCGTGGCTCTCACCATGAACCTAGGCTTTACTGTCTATTGGAAGCAGTTGGACATCTTGCCATTTAATTATAGGTTAGTTTAGATTTGAACAAGCCAAATAGATTAGACGAGGCTAACGACTTTAGACGTGAAACTTTTAGGTACATTGTATACTTACCATTTATAAATACTTTTGACAGGTCATTTGTTTGACCACAGCTCATGTGATGTAAAGTGATGGTGTGATTGTCGATAGTAAAGCCCACCTAGCTTGGAATGGAACTGACTTTCGAGTGAGGCAGCCGGAACACACGTAGCTTCTAGGGTTCATATTGCAACTGAGGCCCGTCTTTAATATGTTTATATGTTTTGCTTCCCATCTCCTGTTCATACGAAAAGTAAAATTTATATTTTCAGGATACTTAAATCAGCGAGGGAGTTTCCTCACCTAAATGACACGTATTTTTCGAGCCGAGGTCGAGCTGGACCTTACTTAGTGGGCATGGTGATGGGATACATCATCGCTGCCTACAAACCTGCTGAGCATAGAAATGTCATTGGAAAGGTGAGACATACGTTCAGAATTCATATTAGTCATATTGACATAAGTTTCAGAATAGCTGTAAAATACATAATCTTCTTAACGCAATTTTATCTAAAGCTTAAAAGTAGTAAAGCAATTAAGAAGAATTTAAAAGGTTTGCATTAAAAAGCGTGTTTTTTATCTAAGAGATAACGCACGTTCATGACCATTGCAGCGATAGTGCATTTTTTGGCGATCATTACTTTGAGACTTTCGATGGCTTTGTCTTGACAACCTTTGTAATTTCGCTAGCTCCAGTACCCTTCAAACCACAGTAAAGTTTACACACTACTGCTTGACGGCAGAATATCTGGTACTGCAGTGGCACCTAGCCAGACGACCTCCTGCTAAAGATATCTACCACCGAGTAAACTTGTACTATACCGGTGGTTCCTTTTTTCCGATTTTAGCGTTTCCAATCTACCTTCTTTGTAAGAACTAATGACGCGTAGAACTCGTTGCCTGCGTCTATATTTCAAACTAAATATAATCCAGGGTTGTTTAAGAAAAACTTGAATAGTGACCGTGAATACGGGGGTGTGACGTCACGTCGTGCGAAATGCCATTTTAAGAAACAATTGCCATACAGATCAATTTAGATGCCGTGTAAAACAAATACAAATATTTTATTAATAACACTAATGTTACAAGTCAATTGGTATAAAATCATTTCAAAAATGTGTATCGTTAAAAGACAGTGATTAATAAAAACAAAATGTCAAATAAAGCACACAATTATATGTCGATAGAAAAATATTGTCAAATATAAAATATGTCGATACAAAAATATGTCAATAAAAAAAATATTGCCAATATAATAAAATGGCATTAAAACAACCATGTTCGGCATTGATTAAAATATTGATGAATCTATTGGTGAAACACTTTTATTTTTACATTTCCAGAAATGTATTTGGGGATATGATAAGAACAAGCTATAAAAGTTGAAGATACTTTCTACGCAAACGTCCTCCACGCATGCTTAGTCTGTAGTCGATTTTCTTTATCGATTATACGTTTTTTTTTCAGTAAGCTGCAACACATGGCTGCTCTATTAGTTTTATTTGATAAAAGTGATTTGATCGATTCCCGCTCAGAACTAATCACGCTTTGGCTGGTTTTTAAAGAATTTTCGTTATTTTTTCAGAAATGGTCGAGGATAATCGTTGCAGTGTCTTTATTGGTTGCCGTCACGATGCTTGCCATAGGAGGCATTTTCGCGGGCAGAAGTTACGATCCGCTCGAGTCCGCCGTGGTGGTGGCGACTAACAGGGTCTTCTGGGGGGTCGCAATCTGCGCTATAATTGGCGTTTGTGAATATGGCAGCTTATGTAAGTTTTGTGAACGCAGCATTCATAAGTTAGCGGCGATGCTTTTAGGAATTAAATTAATGTTGCCAACAAGAACTTTACTTGCCGCATACATTTGTATGCAGTTTCATGAAGGGCGTGGGTTCAGATTCCAAAGATGAGCTTGAACTGCCGGTGTAAGAAAACATCCTAAGGAGACTATAGCATGATGGCAAGGTAATTCCTAGAACTCGGCTGGCTAGCTGCCGCTCTTTAAGTTGAGAATCCGCTGCTAAGCACTGAACGGTGTTTTCTGACATCGTCACTTGAGAACAATTCCAAAGCAGCGAAGCGCTGGACTTTGTTTTGTGTTTAATTAAAGTTCTGTATATCGCTGCAATGGTTATGGCGTTATTTCTTACCATAGTCGTCTCAATACCTACTTTTGCATTAAAAAAAAAACTGATAAATGCATTTTGCTGTATACTATATTTTGACAAGCGTGAAGCTTGCCAAAATATAGTATTGTGAAAGGCTGTCAATTTAATAGTTAAAGTAAGTTTAAATAGTCTGAGTGGTTAGCCCTAGTATTAGGGTGCATATGCCTTTGTTAAGTCTCTTACACAATTTGACATTAGTTTCTAAAGAAATTCAGAACGTTTAATCTAATTTCGCTATTTTTGTCCTTTGCAGCCCTGATACCTTCTCTCCTGGGCTGGCCAGGTTTTGTGCCCCTAAGCAAGCTCTCCTACGGCATATACTTGCTGCATACTGTGCTCCAGCAGCTACTGAAGCTGCCGGCAAGAACACCTCTCACCTATTCGCCATATAACTCAGTAATTGTTATATTTATAAGCATATGAAAACTGACGGGGCTTAAACACATCTTTGTTTTACTTATACGGGATTACTCACGCTTAATTATGTTATACTCCGACTATTGTTTCGGCCAAATTCGTTGAATCAAGGAGTCATAAGCAGAGTACTTACTAGCCGCGCGCGATCTCGTCTCGCTTAGTGCAGCAAGGCACGCGGCCTCGTCTTGCTTAGTGCAAGGCAAGGCGCACGGCTTCGTCTTGCTTAGTGCAAAGCAAGGCGAGACTCTTCGTTTTGCTTAGTGCAAACAAAAAAACCCATGTAGCTTATTTTCTTTTATTGGAACTTGGGCGGGAACACGTTAATACCATGTCTCTGTTCATTGTATTCATTTCCAAAACATATGTTTTTTTGGAGTTTAGATATTCTGGTTCGCATTTATACAATTAATGTGATTAATTTAGCATTGAGGTGATGCCAAGATTATTTATTACTTTTGCTAAATTATCAATGATAACATTGTCATTACGTATTTTTCAGATAATAAACACGTTGGGCGTATTAGTTCTGACATGCGGACTCAGTCTGGTGATGTACTTGGTACTGGAAGCTCCGTTCATTAATATTTCCAACGGATTATTTACTAAGTAAGTACACAGTAAAATGACACTAAATTGTCGCTTACACTCGCTAGGTGTTCTGTGTAAATTAAGAGACAAAGTCAGTCATTTAAAATACACATCTGAAAATCAGCGCCTTTTCTATTGTTTTTTCATGCCACTCACGATCTTGAAGTTTCTAATTGTATCTATCGTAGAATTCATACCCGGGAGCAAATTCCATTGTTTACCGGTTCGTATGATGAATGGAATCGAATCCATTGCGATCGAATTTTTGAAACATGTAACTATGAAACGGTATCGCTTTGCGAGATATCGGTATTTTCAGATAAATACTTTCCTTTTGGGAGTTTATGAGTTTCATAGGTTTACTACCCAAAATAAAAATATTTTTATCTATTAGACAGAACAAAGTTATTATTATGACAGATAGATAATTATGCTTACAATAAATTATGCATATTTGTCATCAGGTCACCTCTGAAACAAAACGGTACAAGAGTGAAAACCATCAACAACGGCAATAGCGAGCAAAGCGTGAAGAATGGACATAAATTTAAATCTATTTAGTTAAGGAACTAAATAATCTTTTAAGGAATTTAACAATCTATTAAAGAATTCAATATTATTTTTAAAAATTTACCAATCTTTTAAGCAATTCAACAATATTTTAAGGAATTTAACAATATTTTAAGGAATTTAACAATCTTTTAAGGAATTCAACAATATTTTAAGGAATTTAACAATATTTTATGGAATTTGATAACTATTTAAAGAATTAAACAATCCTATCAGGAGTTTATAATCGTTATCTTTTGGGTAGGAGCAATGCAATTTTTTTAATGGTTGAATTTTAATGAATTAATTCGTATTTTAATTTTATGAATCTTGTACGCTGTATGTGAATTGTTTCTAAGTTGTTGTGTTTTTTTTTAAGAATTGTCTCGCAAATTAATAATAATAGGAATGTGAAATAATAATCTAGCAATTATAGTTTAATGGACGACGATTAAAAGATAGCTAAAGGTGCCTGTTCTAATATTTTTATCTCAACTTTATTTATTTTTATTTGTGTTAGATATTTATAATTATCAGTTACATATTACTTAGTTTATGTCAAGAAGAGTTTTAATTAAGAATAACATGTCAAAATCAATTAATAAATAAATTATACTATGGCGATGATTTGACACATTTTTGTTTAAATTAATCGTGAGTAATCCCGCATAAGTAATAATAATATAATTATTACTTATGAAAAGAAATGTCAATCCCATTATAAATGTGAAAGTTTGGATGGATGGATGTTTGTTACTCTTTCACGCAAAAACTACTAAACGGATTTGGATGAAATTTGGTATGGAGGTAGCTGAGACCCTGGAATAAAACAGGTTACTTTTCATCATCATAATCATCCATCACCACGCGGGTAAAACCGCGGGGCGCAGCAAGTAAATATTAAACCACTAATATTATAAATATGAAAGTTTGGATGGATGGATGTTTGTTACTGTTTCACGCAAAAACTACTGAACGGATTTGAATGAAATTTGGTACGGAGGTATCCGAGACCCTGGATCAACACATAGGCTACTTTTTATCCCGAAAACATGTAGCGGGTAATACCGCAGGACGCAGCTTGTCTGACATAAAATGAAGCTCCAAATAAATTAAAAATAATTAATCAAAGTATCCACATGTATTTAGGCGAAGCACGTGTTATTGTAGCGATAAGAAAATTTATTTTAATTAGTTCTAACGAATCTTTTATACATATTACACCTTATTACAACCTTAGACCTTTTTACTGGCGCTGTAAGACAGTAGTTTCAAGCGGGCTTTTCACAATATTGACTCAGCCGGCATTTGAATTATTGTATTGTTAATTTATTGTTGTTGTATATTTAATTTTATCCTTGACTACGTAACAACGCCGAATTCTAATTTGTGGCTTTTATTAATTTTGTTTGAATATTTACTAAATTTTTAACTATTATTTTTTTTGACTGTAATGCTGTGGCAATCTAATTTCCTAATGTAATTTTGACAGGTGTAGTAAAACCTTTTAGCAACATGACGTTTAGTAATTGAGGAGGTATATACCCCGATTTTATCATCAGTTTTCAGATGATAAAGTAAAATATAAAGATGATAGATTTTGTCTCGCATTCATCAGCCTATCGATGTCCACTGCTGGACATAGGCCTCTCCCAAGGCACGCCACTCAGCCCGATCTTCGGCTTTTCGCTTCCATCCACCGCTAGCTGTCCTACTTATTTTGTAACTGTTTGTCTCTGCTCGTTTTTGTTTTTTGTGTCTAAGTTACAAAATAAAATATTTTTCTTTCTTTCTTTCTTTCTTTCTTTCTACGTATATCGTAATTCGTTCGTTCATTAAACGTAGCCAGTGTCTCACATTATAGAAACAAATTTAAAGACGTATCAGTTAAATTCAGAGTGTGAATCTTTCGCGTTTGTATGATTAGGTAACGCAAGTTTGAAGCTGCATCATATATAATGAGTACCTACAACGAAATAATTACTTTAATTTTATTTTCTTCTCCTATACGCACATTTTTAATACGATTCTGATCCAATTTGCAAAATATTACTGGTATCAATATATTGTTAGCGATATTAAGTATTTAATTTGGATTGTATACTGTTTCTTTTAAATGAATATAATTATTGTTGTATTGACTAGACGTGGCACTAGTTGTCTGTGAGCGCGGCTTCAACCAATAGGACGCTAGTGGAGAGAGGAGTAGACAGAACTAACCATCGAAAGTCTCCAAAGTAATGAGCGCCAAAGCAGCGATGCCCTGCACTTTGTTTTGTTACTCAAAGTTCTGTGTATCGCTGCAATGGTCATGGACAGGCTTTATCTCTTACCATCAGGAGAGCGTCTTGTTCATCACATTACTTTTTATATTAAAAAAAAACTTTTCTTAACATTGGTTAGGAAATAATAAATAAATAATAATAAATATATCGTTGAACTATACACACAGCGCCATCTGGCGCCAAACTAAGCAGAGCTTGTGTGATGGAAGTCAGATAACTGATAGAATACATAAATACTTTTTTTTGGTAAATACATACTTATGTAACATACATAACACCCAGACACAGAACAAACATTTTGTTTATTCACAAAATGTTTGCCCTGAGTGGGAATCGAACCCACGCCCTACAGCTATACTTTTGGGGTTTTTTTAACTACCTACGTATAAGTGCAGTGACACTTGATTAACTCACTTATTTTGTACTAAAAAGCGAAAATCATCCTGATTTGACCAAATCATGTGAATCCGGTCGTATCCGGCCGGACTGAAAATGACGCCGGATTGCAATCCCTAGGCACACTACCATCCGTTCCCCGTAGACGTTCCCGGTATTTGCACGCAACGATTTGGCTCCATTTTCTTAATGCGTATATCCCATGAATGGAACTTATTGCCGGTTTTTTTGAGCCACAAAACAAATGAAAAAAAAATCATAGTTAATTTTTTTAATATACTGAACCGTAGCGTGTTGCATTTGCCCTTAGCTGTTAAATTTGTTTTACATATTATCGCGTATTGTTTCATACAACTTTTAGTTTCACTATAAGACACTTGTTTGCGATGGAAGTTTATATTTCATTATTATTGATTATATTTTGTTGTAGTGGTAAGTACCTTTAGTCAAAGTCTGTTATTTATTTTATCAATGTTTATTTTAGGGGCATGTCTATTTGTCTATTTGTTAAGAAGAATATGAACGTCTTTTATGTTATAATTAAACAAAAACCATGCTAAACAAGGAAAGGATACCCCTCAAGGTCTTTAAACAAAATTTTACAATAAAAGTATCTAATTATGTATGTAGTTTAAAATGTTATTTGACAAAATATATGCTATTATAACATTGATAAATTATTAAATGATGAACAACTTTAACATTAATAATTTTTTTTGCCTTTCATAATTTATTATGAAATTTAAAACATAATTATGATATTAACAATTTATTATTAAATTGTTTTACCAGAAACGAAAAAGTAAAAATATAGTACCTTCTGTTTCGTGTGTTGTGAAATCTACACTAATTATTAAAAGAAAAAAAAATGAATGAAATTAATATGTTTTTTTACGATGGTAATTTTTTTTTATACTGACCTTAAACTAAGCAAAGCTTGTGTGATGGAAGTCAGATAATTTTTGTAATTGCATACTTATAATACATACAGAACACCCAGACACAGGACATACATTTGTTGATACATAAAATTTTTGTCCTGAATGGGAATCGAACCCACGCCCTTCAGCTCTTCAGGCAGATATGCAACCAATGAGCCAACAGGGCTGTCATATTAGAATAATATCTTAAATACGTACTAAATATTGTATGCCCCAAAGGGTAGCTAATACTAATAATTTCTTTCTATATTATTATTTTATCACCTACTTGTGGCTTCTGTATCATCATCATCATCATCATTTCAGCCGTAGGACGTCCACTGCTGGACATAGGCCTCCCCCATTGACTTCCACAAAGACCGGTTGGAAGCGGCTCGCATCCAGCGCGTTCCTGCGGTCTTTACTAGGTCGTCTGTCCACCTTGTGGGCGGACGTCCTACGCCGCGCTTGCCGGTCCGTGGTCTCCATTCCAGAACTTTGCAGCCCCATCTGGCTTCTGTATGCTTTTTTGTAAAGTCATAATTTGATGGTGTGAAATATTTTCAGCTAGTACCTCGGCCCAACGTTTTGAGTTGCATGAAGGGAAGACCAGGGGTCTCCCAGTAGTGGATGCCCTCATCAGCCGGCTGCAGCGGGAGCGGCGGGAAGCTGGAGATGGAGCCTGCCTGCGAGCCACCCTGGACATGCTGCAGGGAGTCAACAACAACACGCTCTGGGCTACTTGGGGTAAGTCATTCATCATAAATCGTGAGTTATTGTTTCAGCTGAGTTTTATGCTGAAAGACAGCTGACTAGATTCTCTACGAGTACTTAAGGTGGTTCGATTTCCATACAAATATTTTTTTGTCATTTATGGACAAAGGGAGCATAATTTTACAATGAAATTACAGCTACTGGCATTTATTTTGGTCTTTATTTGCGGTAACAGACATTAAATTTTTAGTAAATAATTTTGATAATACATATTTTAAACTCTAATTACTGCCGTCCCGAAGTGCGTGGAATACAATAGCCAGATTTTTTTCGAAACAACGACGTTATTCACGGATTTTTAATACTTCCAACGCCATCTGTTAGCGAGTTAAGATAAATAGTAAATTTGTGGGTAGCTATTCTGGGTAGCTACCACCCTCAAGTTGAAAATCTGCCGCCAAGCATCTAACAGTGTGCTCCGGCATTCTCACTTGAGAGCCAGTTCTATTCCAGGCTAGGTGTGCTTTACCATCTTCGACCACACCGTCACTTAACATCAGGTGAGCTGTGGTCAAAACACCTAGGCTGTCAAACATAAAAAAAATAATAATATTTGAATGTTATTTTTTCAGTTTGGGATTCGATGCAACTGCCAGCGGGTTCCTTGTACGGCGCCCAAGCTTACATAGGGAACTACGACCAGTGTCTGCAAGCGCCGTGGTCACCCGACCAGCGGCACCCTGGCCTCCGCAGCCAGTACTGCTTGGTCGACGTGAAAGGTCCAAAAATAGACCAAATTAAGACTTACGGACCTTTTGATAACACTGAAGACTATTATCGAGTAAGTTGTCCTATCTACGACAAACATTTATATGACGAAGAGAATTGCTTCTTCTGTGTGTATTATATGTAAGTATACATGTGTTTTGACAGCTTGACAGCCCTGTTGGTTCATTAGTAGTATGTCTGCTCCAAGAGCTGAAGGGCGTGGGTTCGATTCCCACGCAGGATAAACATTTTATAGTTTAAATAAATGTTTGTTCTGTGTCCGGGTGTACTGTATTTATTATAAGTATGTGTTTACTGACGACCTAGTAAAGACCGCAGGAACGCGGTGTATGCGAGCCGCTTTCAACCGGTCTTTATGGAAGTCAATGGGGGAGGCCTATGTCCAGCAGTGAACGTCCTACGGCTGAAATGATGATGATGATGATGATGATGTGTTTACAAAAAAAGTCTTTATGCATTCAATCAGTTATCTGACCTCCATATAGTTTGGGGTCAGATAGCGCTGTGTGTAATGTCCTACGATATTTATTTATTTATTTTCCCTAGTTGGTCCGACTTTCTGGAGGTCTGGAGGTATATAGGTATTATAAATGTGAAAGTTTGGGTGGATGAATGTTTGTTACTCTTTCGCGCAAAAACTACAGAACGTATTTGAATGAAATTTGGTATAGAGGTAGCTCAGACCCTGGATTAACACATAGGCCACTTTTTATCCCGAAAACATGTAGCGGGTAACACCGCGGGGCGCAGCTAGTTACTAATATTTTTATAAGAAGTAAATAGTCTAATTTGGAAGGAATACGAAAATCGATTTTATCATCGGATACATTGGTGCTTATTTTCACATTAATAGTTCCATGCTCAGAAACACCGTAACACCGCGGGGCGCAGCTAGTTGGCTATAAATAACAATATTGTTACAAAAAAAACTTACAATTATACTTTGAAAAAATGAAGCTATAATTATAATTAATTATTAAGTTAACAACAAGTAATATACTTATATTTACATACATTTATTTACAGTGTAGGCTCCATTTATGAGTCACACATAAATGAGAATTCCGAGAACCTGTAGCGATGATAGCTCAGTGGTTAGCGCGGTAGGTTCGCATGCCGAAGGGCGTGGGTTCAAACCCCAACAATGAGCTTGAGCTGCCGGTGAAGGAAAACATCGTGAGGAAACCATAGCATGGTGGTAGGGTACTTTCTAGTACTCGGCTGGCTAGCTACCACCCTCAAGTTGAAAATCTGCCGCCAAGCATCTAACAGTGTGTTCCGGCAGCCTCACTTGAGAGCCAGTTCCATTCCAGGCTAGGTGTGCTTTACCATCTTCGACCACACCTTCACTTAACATCAGGTGAGCTGTGGTCAAACAACTAGCCTGTCAACCATAAAAAAAAAAAAAAACCTCATTGTCATAATTATATCCACTTATTTTGTAAAACGGATTACGTTCAAAGAAATTTCTAATGGCTATTTTTAAATTTGGTATGATTTAATTCTGTAGTACATTTAGGCTATTTATTATACATTAATATTTTGGCGTGACGGCCCTGCTTTCAACTTTACCTAACCTAGTCCACGGCACGACCAGCTTTTCTTTGTTTCGCAAGTTATATTCATGCTTAGATATATTTGGCAAATTAGCTCTGTGTATTTATAGTAAGCTATTGTATAATTATGTACCTATCACTGCAAAGAAAAAAAGGAATTTGAAAAAAAATGCTAGTCAGACTCGCGCACGAAGGGTTCCGTACTATTATCTTTAAAACTGCAAAAAAATTACGTTTGTTGTATGAGAGCCCGTTTAAATATTTATTTCATTCCGTTTTTTAGTATTTGTTGTTATAGCGGCAACAGCACCATCTGTGAAAATTTTAACTATCTAACTATCACGGTCATGAGATACAGCCCGGCGACAGACGGACAGGCAGACGGACAGCGAAGTCTTAGTAATAGGGTCCCGTTTTACCCTTTGGCTACGGAACCCTAAAACGCGAACTATTGTTGTAGAATTATAATTGAAGATACGATAATACAAAGCTAAACATATATTTTTTTCTATGTATGCTAATATGATTGTGTTATAACATGTACCAATACGAAGCGTATTTTTTTGGTAATCATGACGTAATTTTGCTTTAACAAAACGTCATTTATGGTAATCATGAAATAATTTTGCGTAAACTTTGATGCGCGACTTTGATATACGTTTGATTGCCTTATTAAAAAGTTAGGTTACGGATGACGGATATGACGGATTAGCAAGTTGAAGTGGCAGTGGGCAGGGCACATAGCACGCAGAACTGATGGCCGATGGGGCTGCAAAGTTCTGGAGTGGAGACCACGGACCGGCAAGCGCAGCGTAGGACGTCCACCCACAAGGTGGACAGACGACCTAGTAAAGACCGCAGGAACGCGCTGGATGCGAGCCGCTTCCAACCGGTCTGTATGGAAGTCAATGGAGGAGGCCTATGTCCAGCAGTGGACGTCCTACGGCTGAAATGATGATGATGATGATGATGATTAAAAAGTTGTCTGTTATATCTTCTTATTTCTTACAGACACCAACAAGCGACGGTCGCCGCTTCAACCATCATTACTTCGGCGCTTGCCTCCCCTCCATCTGTTCTCCATCATCAGTGGCCAGGATATCCCAACATATCATCCAGCTGACTCATCTACCAAAAGGAGACGTGACCGTGGACCCTGGAAACTGTAAGACTGCTGGTGAGGCGTCGAAGTATCCCACAGGATTCTATGTATTTTGGTAAGTGTAGCGATGATACGAGTACGTGGTCGATTTACACGCCGTAGGGCGTGGGTTCAAAGCCCAATAATGCGCTTGAGCTGCCGGTGAAGGAAAACTTTCCAAGGAAACTATAGTTTGGTGGTAGGGTAACTTCTCTTTTGTATTCAGCTTGAGGGGTCAAGTTAAAAATCAGCCGCCTGGCATTTCTATTCCAGGCTAGGTGTGTTTACCATCTTCGACCACAGTTAACATACACCGCAGTACTAGATATTCTGCCGCCAAGCAGTAGTATGTAAACATTTTCGTGTTCCGGTTTGAATGGTAGGTACTGCAGCTAGCGGTATTACTGGGCTGTTGAGACTAACCATCGAAAGCCTCAAAGTAATGAGCGCCAAAGCAGTGATGCCCTGGACTTTGTTTTGCAACTCAAAGTTCTGTGTATTGATGCAATGGTCATGGACATGCGTTATCTCTTACCATCAGGAGAGCGTATAGCTCGTCTCATTACAGAAACAAGATATCTTGGCGCGCGTGGTTTTGCGATGTATCCCCAAGCAGTACACAGCGGGCTCCAGAATTAATTTCTCAAAACTTCTCCGACTTGACATTTGCAGGACCGTTTTAGGAATGCTGTTCACGACAACTGTTATTTCAACCATCTTCAGTAGTGAAAAACAAACTGCTTTGGGTAAGTATCTATAGTAATGAGATTTTATTATCGTCTTAGTTATAGCACCGTTTTTGTTTCTAAGCAAAGACTCGCTCGTTTAGAAAAGGCTTGAACATCAACGCAAGGTTGCTTATCTGT
Source organism: Biston betularia (assembly GCA_905404145.2). Lineage (NCBI taxonomy): Eukaryota > Metazoa > Arthropoda > Insecta > Lepidoptera > Geometridae > Biston > Biston betularia. The sequence goes on along the minus strand of FR989887.1, from coordinate 8,831,443 downwards.
CGGTTTTCTACCCGGTACACTTTGGGGAGTGCGCTTCAGATCTGCATGACCTAATTCCCTTCTGCCCATTCTACTATCAGACAGCCAGGAGAACTAGAAAGCGACATCGCTTCATGGTTGATATTCCAAAAACTCTTTGATTCCACCTTCTTCGTACGGCTAGACATTGGAATTTGCTGCACGAGTGGTTGTTACCCCATAAATATAATCTGGGTACCTTCAAGTCGCGATTGAATCGGTTTCTTCTAGGCAAGTGTGCTCCATCGTAAACCGCATCTTCGCTTGGCATCAGGCGAGATGGCAGATAAATATTTAAAATTTCCTTTAGGTTAGATAAATATTTAAAATTATATTCAGACTAAATCAAATCATCGTCACTGTCGCTTCGCACTGCGGTTGGAGCGCGGGCGCGGGTTGTTTGCCGAGATGCGCCCCGGCGCGCTCTGGGACCCTTCCTCAAAGTCAAAGTCAAAGGTTTTATTTACATGACAACAGTGTAAAAAGGTCTCAAATATAATAGTTTGCGTCTATTGTCTTGTATTACGGTGTGCAAATACATTATTTGACAATCAAATTGAATTCTACAAAAATAATCAATTTTACACATACAAAGAAAATCAAATGTACATTAAGTCGATTCATTACATTAAAAAAATATTGATTATAACATTTAATACATGTAATTTTAATTATTACAATTGTTACATTCAAGTTCACCTAACCTGAGCAACTCCTCAGCGGTGTCAGGAATATTTCAGCACACAGGGCTCACCGCGACGTCTTCAGACTCGCGACCACTCTCACGAGCTTCATGAAAACAAAGTCTCCAAGTCGGTGGCAGATTCCACCATCCATCCCACTAATATTATAACTGTGAAAGTTTTGATGGATGGATGGATGTTTGTTACTCTTTCACGCAAAAACTACGAAACGGATTTGGATGAAATTTTGTATGGAGGTAGCTGAGACCCTGGATTAGCATATAGGCTACATTTTATCTCGAAAATGTGTAGCGGATATCACCGCGGAGCCCAGCTAGTCTCTTATAAAATAAAACGCTTAATGATCTCTATGGCCTCCCACCTCTTTCCATTGTCTATTGGATAATCTTCTTCAGATACAGAATCTTAAAAAGTGTATTAATCTGCTCGTAGGTGTGATCACTCGATCGTTCTGTATGAAGCGAAACTACGACAATTTGTTCACCGTGAGCCGCGATGAAGTGAAGGTGATGCACGGGATGCGATTCATCACCGCTGCAGTGATTGTGGTGATACACGAGGTCTACTTTACGGTGCTGTTTCCGATCATCAACGGACTAGACGTCAATAAGGTTACCAGTACCTCAAATAATACAATATTTTAAAACAACTAGGTTGGCTAGGCTTAGGCTAGGTTTTTGATCACACCAGCACAAGTTTTTAGAATGTATGCAGCGTATGCCCTACTGTGTACACTAAAGCGCTTAGAAACGAGCTATAGGTTACCTGCGTACGTGGGGCCCAAGATACAGGTTCTACCTAGCTTGGGGCCCGCTGGAACGTCTGTAACTTTACTATTATGCCGTTGATTCTTTTTTTATACCAATACGTGAATGTGTTGATTCTTTTGTGAAATAAAAAAGCTGATTATATTATATATTACACCTGATGTTAAGTGACGGCGTGGTCAAAGATGATAAATACACCTAGCCTGAAATGAAACTGGCTCTCAACTTTGTATAGTAAAACAAAGTTCAAGGCATCACTGCTTTGGCGGTTATTACTTTGAGATCCTGGATGGTTAGTCTCAACAGCCCAGTAATTTCTTTAGGTGCAGTACCCTTCAAACCGAAACACAGTAATGTGTACAAATTACTACTTGGCCGTAGAATATCTGGCACTGACTACAGATCTCTGAACCTACAGGGGTGGAACCTAACTAGATGACCTCCTGCTAAGGAGATCTACCACCAAGTAAAATGCAAGCAAGCAGGACGACAGTGCAGGATGTCATCGCCCCATTCCAAACAAGAATAAGCCGTAACCCGTATGTTTTTCATGTCTGCTTGCAGTTTATGACCAGTCCATTGGGACTCTCACTGATGCATATTGAAATTGTTGTGGACACATTCTTTGCAATATCAGGACTGCTACTCATCAGAGGTCTGTTAAAGGGGAAACAGAAGAATGTGTTTTACACTCTAGTCAAACGATACATAAGGTACGTTTTGTATAAATTTGTAAATAGTGTGGCGTTCAGTATCAGTGATATAGTAGGATAAATAACTACTATTGTTACAAGTAAGTCAATTTTTAACAAACAAAAGCGTCTAAAATTAAATTTGAGCTAAGTCAAACCAAATTATACTTTCACTATAGGAAATTGTAAATAAGTAGAAGGTAATTCAATGTTTTCATACAAAAATGAGGTTTCCGAGATATTCATACTTATATGAATTGCTTTCAAAGCAATATTTTAGTGTCTGTTAAAATGTTTTAAAATTCAATTCGATAATACATACATTAGTATTTTTTGCTTTACGGCCTTGTATTTTTGGCTTGACGGCCTTGTATTTTAACCTAACCTAACCTTGCTAATGAGACGTAATATTTTTTTCTTATTTCTTAAAATTGTACTGATGTTTATCTTTATTTTTGACTAGCGGACGCCTCGCAGTTTCACCCGCGTGGTTTCCGTTCCCGTGAGAATACAGGGATAAAAAGTAAATTATATAACTCGGAGATAACGTCTTCCTAACGGTGATAGAGTTTTTGCAATCGGTCCAGTAGTTTCGGAGCCTATTCAATACAAACAAACAAACAAATCTTTCTTCTTTATCATGGTGTAAATATATTAGCCGAAAGTTACTTGGTAAATACATACTTGGTGGTAGATTTCCTTATCAGGAGGTCGTCTAGGTAGGTACCACTACAGTACTAGTTATTCTATCGCTAAGCAGTAGTGTGTTAAAATTACTGTGTTCCGGTTTGAAGGGTACTGCAACTAGCGAAATTACTGGGCTGTTGAGACTAACCTTCGAAAGTCTCATTGTAAAGAGTGCCAGCGCAGCGATACCCTGGATTTTGTTTTACCATACAAAGTTATGTGTATCGCTGCAGTGGTCATGGACAGGCTTCATCTCTTACCATCAGGAGAGCGTCTCGTTCGTCTCATTACTATTACATTAAAAAAAGAACAAATGCTCTGTTCAAACTTAAACCGTTATTAAATAAAGACAATCAGATTTTTCGTTTTTTATGCGTACCTGCCTATATACGAGTACATTCCCTTTTAAGATAATTCAGTTACCATTTGAGATAATGCAACTAAAATTAAAGATAGAGTTAAGATGCCAAAAGAAATTAGGATAACTGAAGGCTTATAAAGGGTTATAGAAACATGTCGTAGCGATGATGGCTCTGTGGTCAGCGCGGTCGCGGACATAACTTTGTATGAGCTGTCAAAAAGTGTTTATCATAATTGACAGAGTATAAAAATATTTCAACGAGTACGTTGCTTCGGGACCGGTTGCCATAAATGGTTTCACTTTAAACATTGTTCATAAATACATTTACGTAGGGCAGACGCTCGAACTAGGTAAAAACAACTTCGAAAGTGAAGCCCATAGAAGAATACAGTTGGGTTGGGCAGCGTTCGGAAAACTACGTCGAGTCTTCTCGTCATCCATCCCACAAAGTCTCAAGACAAAAGTCTTCAATCAGTGCGTTCTACCTGTCATGACCTACGGAGCCGAAACTTGGACACTCACAGCGGGAATGGTCCGTAAGTTCAAAGTCGCTCAGGCTATGCTTGGCATTTCTCTGAGGGATCGTATCCGAAACGAAGTAATTCGCCAGAGAACTAAAGTCATTGACATAGCTCAGCGTATTAGTAAGCTGAAGGGGCAATGGGCTGGACATATCTGTCGCAGAACCGATAACCGCTGGGGTAGACGTGTTCTAGAGTGGAGACCGCGTATTGGCAAACGTAGCGTAGGACGCCCTGAGACTCGATGGAGTGACGATATACGTAGGACAGCTGGCGGTGGATGGAAGCGAAAAGCCGAAGATCGGGCTGAGTGGTAATCGTGTGTAACTCAGATCAGAACCGGTTCAAATATTCAGATCGCGTAGGTTTGAACCGTTGAGCTGCAGCTCAACTGCAGATCAAGCAGCTCAAATCGTGGCTTGCGGCTCATCGAGTCATCGTTGTCGCGCACCCGACCGCAGCTAATCGAACTGAATTGCGAACCGAACCGAAATTGAAAAGTGAACCGAACGGAGCCGATGCGACGCGATCTGTTTTTTGAAGCAGTGTGACCTGAACAGAATGACTTATAAAGGGAAGGAGAGCATATTTACCACGAATCTTACAATTCCCGGGATAAACAAGATAATAATTATGTTAATCCAAATAATAAACTATTTATATGCAATTTATTTTGCAAATCCTTTCATTTGTTTTAGCATGATTGATTAACGAATATCCATACATACAAACTTAGGCAATTATAATATTAATCGGAAAACAAAATAAAAAAAAATAATTTTAATTTCAAAATATTTTTTATCAGTAGATTTCCCGATAAATTGAGAACATTTCCAACGTTGTTGAGCTGAAACTATAAACCAACTATATGAGCTGTATATTCTAGCGCTGCATAAGGTCTAGTTTACTTCGCTATTGACTAAATGACTCCCTCGAGTTAGTACGTGAACTGATCTGAAATGACCTGTTGAGCCGGTTCAAGTTTTCAGCTCAAGGGTTGAGCTGCGAGCCGCGGCGTGACTCAAGTAAATCTGTTGAGTTACCCATGGCTACTGAGTGGCGTGTCTTGGGAGAGACCTATGTCCAGCAGTGGACTAATATAGGCTCATGATGATTATGATGAAAAATATTTCATTTCATTTGGTAAGAAATAACAAAAGAGAGTTGACATTGACATTGAATAATTTGATTTGTGTAATGTTCGCACTACTGCTGTTTTCAGACTAATCGGACCATTTGCGATATGCGTATTGTATTACACATCAGCATGCGAGTTCATGGGCAGCGGTCCTGTGTGGAGGAGTCACGTTTCTTGGGAGACAGAAGTCTGCGCGAAGCACTGGTGGAAGAACTTGCTCATGGCCAACACTGATATAAATACTGTAGCAAGTATTGTTTTTATTTATAACTAGCGACCCGCCCCGGCTTCGCACGTGCGCTATACAGATACTAATGTGGTGTATATGGATTTATTATACACTAATTGCGCCTCGCTACATGTTTTCTGGATAAAAAGTAGCCTATGTGTTAATCGAGAATCTTAGCTACCTCCATACCAAATTTCATCCAAATCCGTTCAGTAGTTTTTGCGTGAAAGAGAGGAAACATCCATTCATCCATCCAAACTTTCACATTTATAAGATTAGTAGTATATGGTTTAGATGCCCGGGACTCAGTCTGTGTGTCGCTGCAATGGTCATGGACAGGCGTTATCCCTTACCATCAGGAGAGCGTCCCGTTCGTCTCATTAGTTTTACATAAAAAACCGCATTTGGAATGATTTTGAGAAGCTAACTATTTATTAATAATATTTTTATTTTGTTTATGCGGGATAACTTACGTTTAATTATATCGGATGCTCTTACTACAGTTTTGGCGATATCGGATGGCCTTTTTCAAGGACTTAAAGTAAGAAAAAAATGACCGTATAAGTACAACAACAATAATGTGTCAAAACCACATCGTTTCCACATAAATAGCGTTTAAATTTATTCACGAACTAGCTGCACCTGTGACTTCGTTCGCGACATCTGAATTTTTTTTACCTGTTCTTCACTCTCAAACAACAACAAAAAAGTGCTTTTCAGCAGTGAATACCTACTACTTTGAGGTAACACGTACAAAGTAGAGCGCAAGTCAGTTTACTTTTTTTTTCTTTGGTTATGGCGTCGCGTTTTGAGCACTTGCCAGTGTCAAGTAGGTATTTATATATTTCAAGTTTAAAAAGTTAAATAAGTGTCCTCGTAGCTAAAGTTATGGTCAAAGTCCAGTCTTAGTCAAGTACAGTCCGTGTCAGTCAAGTCTAGTCATGCTTTAGTAAAGTAGTAGTGACTTTACTATAAAGCTTCGATGGAGTTTTGGAAGCAACACAAAAAGTCATGTTTCACCACATTATATCATTTTCCCACACTCGCGCTTGTGATTCGGCACTTTATGAATAAAACACCACCATTTTTATGCATAAACACGCGAGAAAACACTAGTTTTGGGAAAAAATACAACGGGGCGACACGACTCTTGCCGCGTTGCCGCCAAAACTCCTGGGTAACATATTGCATAAATAAATATTGTATACTTATTTCAGTGTCATTGTGTGACGTGGTACATCTCGTGCGATTTCCAAATGGCAGTATTCGGCACGTTCCTGTTCTGTTTGTTCAGGAGGAACAAGAAACTTGGCATCAGCGCCTCCTTGCTGGTCGCCATGGCTTTCATGGTGAATCTCGGCCTTACTGTGTATTGGAACCAGTTAGACATCATACCTTTTAACTTTAGGTGAGATTTTATCTTTTTTTAATGCTTGACAGGCTAGATGTTTGACCACAGCTCACCTGGTGTTAAGTGAAGGTGTAGTCGAAGATGGTAACGCACACCTAGCCTGGAATGGAACTGGTTTTTAAGTGAGGCTGCCGGAACACACCGTTAGATACTTGGCGGCAGATTTTCAACTTTGGTGGTAGCTAGCCAGCCGAGTACTGCTGTACAGCCATATAGTCGAGCTGCGCCCCGCGGTGTTACCCGCCACATGTTTTCTGGATAAAAAGCAGCCTATGTGCTAATCCAGGGTCTCGGCTACCTCCATATCAAATTTCATCCAAATCCGTTCAGTAGTTTTTGCGTGAAAGAGAGGAAACATCCATTCATCCATCCAAACTTTCACATTTATAAGATTAGTAGAATATGGTTTAGATGCCCGGGACTCAGTCTCTGTGTCGCTGCAATGGTCATGGACAGGCGTTATCTCTTACCATCAGGAGAGCGTCCCGTTCGTCTCATTAGTTTTACATAAAAAACCGCATTTGGAATGATTTTGAGAAGCTAACTATTTATTAATAATATTTTTATTTTGTTTATGCGGGATAACTTACGTTTAATTATATCGGATGCTCTTACTACAGTTTTGGCGATATCGGATGGCCTTTTTCAAGGACTTAAAGTAAGAAAAAAATGACCGTATAAGTACAACAACAATAATGTGTCAAAACCACATCGTTTCCACATAAATAGCGTTTAAATTTATTCACGAACTAGCTGCACCTGTGACTTCGTTCGCGACACCTGAATTTTTTTTACCTGTTCTTCACTCTCAAACAACAACAAAAAAGTGCTTTTCAGCAGTGAATACCTACTACTTTGAGGTAACACGTACAAAGTAGAGCGCAAGTCAGTTTACTTTTTTTTTCTTTGGTTATGGCGTTAAATTTCATCCAAATCCGATCAGTAGTTTTTGCGTAAAAGAGTAACAAACGTCCAGCCAAACTTCCACATCTATAATATTAGTGGGATCAACTTTATCAATAGTTATTGTCTACTTTTTCAGAAGTATCAGCATGAGAAGGGCAGCATCAGAGTTGAATGCCATATATTCTTCGACCCACGTGCGAGCGGGGCCCTACCTCGTGGGCATGGTGATGGGTTACATCATCAATACCTACAAACCAGCTGAACATAGACGTGTGATTGGGAAGGTAAGTTTCGATGTAATGAATATTTCCAACGGAGATGGATGGTATTGTGAAAATTGCTGGTTGTTGATTGACAAGCTAGGTGTTGACCACAGCTCATCTGATGTTTATTGACGGTGTGGTCGAAAATTGTAAAACTAGCCTGGATGTACCTGGCTCTCAAGCGTTTGGTGTTTGGCGGCAGATTTTCAACTTATGGGTGGTAGCTAACCAGCCGAGTACTAGAAAATGTCCTACCACCATGCTATGGTTTACTCACGGTGTTTTCTTCACCGGCAGCTCAAGCTCATTGTTGGGTTTGAACCCACGTCCGGCGTGTAAACTGACTGCGCTAACCACTGAGCTAACATCGCAATATTAATGACTTTTCTACTCATGACTTGACGACATCTGGTGGTTGTGGTGACACGTTTTCGTTGTTTGTTCACACGGACGAAGTCGCGGGTAACAGCTAGTAATATAAAGAATATCCTAAACTTAAAATAAAACTAACTTAACAGGCAAGTCTTGTGAAATAAGGCAATCGATGTGTTTTTGGCATATCTTTTTGTGACGTTATACATTACGTGGAAGTTTGAAATTAATAAATACTATAATACATATCCTGAATTGTTATATCAAATAAAAAAATAGTTTCAAACGGTTTTCGTTTCTTGAAATTATGAAATAGAATATGGCCAAATTATTTTTAAGGGCCAAGTCCTCGGCCGTGGGAACTTCTGCTTGAACATCTACATTGATATTTTCCACTCACACAAACGTATACGTCTGACCTTAGATTTGAATACATTGACGTCACGCTAAAATAGATAAGGAGAGTTAAATTACTATAGCCACGAGCAAGAAGGAAACAGAATGTTTATTCCTATTGCCGGAAGCGGATTTTACATTGATTATCTGTTACATTATGACAGAAGTTTTTTTTTTGTTTTGGCATCGCGTTTTGAATATTTGACAGTGTCAAGTGTTTTATATTTACAAGTTTCATAAAGCAACCGTGGGAACTTATGATTACATTGATATTTTCGCTCTGGAAACGAATAAATCTACCTTCGGTGTTTCGTACAAATTAAATGTTCATCACGACTTCGTATTCGTATGACGTTTAATGAAAGTCACAGAGAACACGAATGTATTTAGTAATAGTTAGTTGCATCGCGTAGCCTGCGGGCACGTAGCAAGTAGGCAGCAAAGGGTGGGGCGTAGATGGAGAAAACAATGGGGCCGATGGGTTTTTGAGATATTAAATGAAAACCATTTTAATATCGGGCTCCATCTTTATTCACCGTTCAGAACCGACGCCTTCCCATATACCACACGATTCAACATTTTCCATAGAGTAAGGTGGACCGCACACGGATAAGGCTTACTACATACATTACAATATATTTAACATGGGTTAGCTAGTCTACACTAATAATATTATTATAATCATCGAATTATCGATGAATATAATATTGTAAAGGTTCTGTCATTTTTTGTTTATTTACGTTAGTATTGCATGTACCTACATGATTATTTTTGCACGGCGCAATGCAGAATATGACGCTCTTTGAGTTTTTAAATATCCATTGTACCCATTTACGCAATAGGTATGAATTATGAAAAACTTCTGGACCCATTTAAAAAAAGTAGTTTAGAGTAATTACTATGAGGCTATATTTATTACTAGAATTTAATTAAAAAATAAATGTCCACCCGTGCGAAGCCGGGACGGGCCACTAGTTAATTATAAATACAAACAAAAAGATAATAATTAAACTACTGAAGCGTGTAGAGGTAACAAACAAACACAGACATTTTCTTTTCCGTCCTTGCTTGTTTCCCATTTTTATAATATTATGTACACAAGATGAATAATAAAAAATAAACAAAAAAGCGTCTGTGCACTAATCACTGATTCACTCCACTAAATTACATAAAAGCGTCAATATCGCGGTAACGTATCATTTACTCAAACTAAAGAGGTAAGACAACAAAATAATACGACCGAGCGCGGTCGGTCGGTATTTAGTTGCACACTAGAAGAATCAAAATACAAAACGGCCGGGAAGCATGCGCGCGGTGCTCGGTACCGCCGCCGCCGCGCGCCCACCTCTTGCGGCCTCTCGCGACATGCTATAGGTACACGTGCCTCGTGACGTCAGATTCGTCAGAGAGATTGATTTCTCGAAGAGAGAGATGGTTTGTAGCGCCTACCAAAATAAAACAGCAACAGACGTAACGCAGAAAAGAGGGTTTCAGCAGGCACTATCAGAAATTTTCATCAAACTATCCGTACTTATCTGCTAATAGAATAAACAAAACGTACAATAAAAGGTCTAAGCCTTAAATGTATCTGCATCAAAGTTAGCATCTATAAAATTGCGCCTTTCCTATAATTATTTTGATGTCAAGATTAGGGGTTAAAAATAATTTGGCCATATTCTATTTCATAATTTCAAGAAACGAAAAGCGTTTGAAACTATTTTTTCTCCAAGCATAATAATTCAGGATATGTATTATAGTATTCATTAATTTCAAACTTCCACATGATGTATAACGTCACAAAAAGATTGACAAAAACACATCGATTGCCTTATTTCACAAGACTTGCCCGTTAACCCGTAATCTTGACATCAAAATAATTATAGGAAAGGCGTAATTTTATAGATGCTAACTTTGATGCTGATAGTTTTAAGGCTTAGACCTTTTATTGAATGTTTTGTTTATTCTGTTAGCAGTGAAGTACGGATAGTTTGATAAAAAATTCTGATCGTGCCTGCTGAAAACCTCTTTTCTGCGTTACGTCTGTTGCTATTTTATTTTTGGGAGGCACTAAGCCATCGAGATTGACGTCACGAGTCACGTGTCTAGCTCGTCACGAGAGGCCGCAAGCAAGAGGCGGGCGCGCGGCGCGACAGTACCGAACACTAGCCATGGGTAACTCGACAGATTTACTTGAGTCACGCCGCGGCTCGCAGCTCAACCCTTGAGCTGAAAACTTGAACCGGCTCAACAGGTCATTTCAGATCAGTTCACGTACTAACTCGAGGGAGTCATTTAGTCAATAGCGAAGGAAACTAGACCTTATGCAGCGCTAGAATATGCAGCTCACATAGTTGGTTTATAGTTGCAGCTCAACAACGTTGGAAATGTTCTCAATTTATCGGGAAATCTACTGATATTATTATTTGTATTTCGGATACTTACTTAGCAATTCTGTTTCGTTCCTACACACACTGCTTCATAAAACAGATCGCGTCGCATCGGCTCCGTTCGGTTCACTTTTCAATATCGGTTCGGTTCGCAATTCAGTTCGATTACCTGCAGTCGGGTGCGCGACAACGTTGACTCGTTGAGCCGCAACCCACGATTTGAGCTGCTTGATCTGCGGTTGAGCTGCAGCTCAACGGTTCAAACCTACGCGATCTGAATATTTGAACCGGTTCTGATCTGAGTTACACACGATTACCGAACACCGCGCGCTCTGAGCCGCATGCTTCCCGCCCGTTTTGTATTTTGTTTCTTATATTGTGCAACTAAATACCGACCGACCGCGCTCGGTCGTATTATTTTGTTGTCTTTCCTCTTTAGTTTGAGTAAATGATACGTTACCGGCCGTTTATTGGTATGGCATGGGTAAATATAATGGCATAATAAAAATAGTTTTTCATATGGTATCGCGGACTTTTTTTATAGCGAATGCGATATTAGGAGTTTTTTGTTTAAATTTTTACACCTTGGGTTACTTTATTAGATTTTACGTAGCGATACCTAATTTAACTCGATTAACAAGATTACAATATAACCTATGTCACTCAATGGTAATATAGCATTCTATTAAGGAAGGATTTTTAATTATTTAATCATAAATGACAGCCCTGTTGGTTCATTGGTAGTATATCTGCTTCAAGAGCCGAAGGGCGTGGGTTCGATTCACACCCAGGAAAAGCATTTTGTTATATAACAAAAAAATGTTTGCTCTGTGTCTGGGTGTACTGTATTTATTATAAGTATGTATTTACAAAAAAAACTACTTAAGTATTCTACCAGTTATCTGTCATCCATAGTACAAGCTTTTCTTAGTTTGGGGTCAGATGGCGCTGTGTGTAATGTCCTATGACATTTATTTATTTATTTAATTACAAAAAAAAATAGATTATTATCTCTTTATAATATTAGTATAGATATACATAGATAGTACCTATTTTTTTTAGATTGACGTTGTTAAATTCGTCATATACAAAAGATATGGAATGTCCGATTTGAATAATTCAAAAAGTAATTTACAGGTATTGAAACAAACAATAAAAAAATGATATTTGGATAAGGATGAATACAAAGGTAATAGATAACATGATCTTATTTTAGTCGGCATTTCTATCAACTTTTAAGATTTAAAAAAGTAGTTATAGTGACATAACTACAATAGTTGGACGTAATGGTATCGCGGACTTATTTGTAGATATTAGTTCTTTAACAATGTAAAACATTTTTTGTTCTTTCATCAATAGTTTTCGCAGCGCATGCGGAGTAAGACATTTTATGGCAATTTTTTTACTCTCTATTTCAAAACAAACAATACACAAATAACAAAACATAAATTAATTAAATCAACAATAATTACGCCGAACGCCAGTTAGTTTGGCAAACTCTAACTTCTGTCACGGGAGTTTTGGCGGGAAGCGGGAACGCGGAAAGAGTCGTGTCGCCCTGTTGTATTTTTTTCCAAAACTAGTGTTTGTCGATTATTTATGCTTAAAAATAGTGGTATTTTATTCATAAAGTGTCGAATAACAAGCGCGATTGCGGGAAAATGATATAATGTGGTGAAACATTCGTTTTTGTGCTGCTTTCAAAACTCCATCGAAGCTTAATAGTAAAGTCACCACTACTTTACTAAGGCGTGACTGGACTTGACTGACACGGACTGTACTTTTTTTATTTATTTTTTTATTTGAAAGTAATGACACGATCGAGGCGCTCTCCTGATGTTAAGAGATAACGCCTGCCCATGACCATTGCAGCGATACACAGAACTTTGAGTAACAAAACAACGTCCAGGGCATCGCTGCTTTGGCGCTCATTACTTGACTTACCAAGACTGGAGTTTGATTACAACTATAGCTACGAGGCAACTTATTTAACTTACGAAACTTGAAAATATAAAACACTTGACACTGGCAAATATTCAAAACGCGATGCCAAAACAAAAAAAAAATCTTCTTTCATAATGTAACAGACAGGCAATGTAAAATCCGGGTTCGGCGATAGGGACAAAAATAAACAAACACCTCGGCATAATACTGGTCATACTAAGTGTTACAGTCTGTAGTAGGTAGTAATAGCATTTAGTTTTTTAAGGTTTAAAATTAGGATAGAACTAAGATTAAGAATTTTTATCTTTACGTACGTTTATCTTTAATCTTTTTAGTTTTACGTAGCGTAGGACGCCCTGAGATTCGATGGAGTGACGATATACGGCTGTGGGTAGAAGCGAAAAGCCGGAGATTGGGCTGAGTGGTGTGTCTTGGGAGAGGCCTATGCCCAGCTGTGGACTACGATACTATAGATACGATAGGATAATGATGATGAATCTTTGTTCTCGTAAATTTACATTATTGTATTGGATAAGTTGGCGCGTATACCTACTTACGTAATTACTCTTTTTAATTACTTCCGTTATTTACTCATTTTAGGTACCACTTAATTCGTCATTGTGAACGAATGCCTATTTTGCCGAATTAGTGTTTCAAAAACAATTATAATAATAATTAAATTATTATTATTTAATTTATAATTTTTTTTTGTTACCTACATAATTATCAGAATATAGTAAATTTTTTCATTGTGCTATATTTTTTTTTGTTTTTTTTTTTTTTTTATTGTTGACAAATCAGACCGCCACTTATGGCACTAGCTCATAAGATTCTCTTGTTTTCTGTTTTGTGTTCTGGGTGTTCTGTACTTAGTTTTCTTTCTATTATTTATTTATTTTTTATTTTTTTGGTTTTGGCGTCGCGTTTTGAGCATTTGCCAGTGTGTCAAATATATTTTCAAGTTTCAAAAGTTAAATAAGTGTCCTCGTAGCTAAAATTATAGTCAAAGTCCAGTCTTGGTCAAGTACAGTCCGTGTCAGTCAAGTCCAGTCATACTTTAGTAAAGTAGTGGCGACTACTATTAAAGCTTCGATGAAGCTTTGGAAGCAACACGAAAAGTCATCGTTTCACCACATTATATCATTTTCCCACACTAACGCTTGTAATTCGGCACTTTATGAATAAAACACCACCATTTTTATGCATAAACACTCGAGAAAACACTAGTTTTGGAAAAATATACAACGGAGCGACACGATTCTTCCCGCGTTCCCGCCAAAACTCTCACATATATATACATTTGTCAAACACGATTTGTTTTTTTGTTTGTTTGTATTGAATAGGCTCCGAAACTACTGAACCGATCTGAATAATTGTTTCATCATTAGAATGCTACATTATCACTGAGCGACATAGCCTATACAGTGAAACCTGGTTAAACAGGACCTCGATAAGTGAGAAACCTCTATTATTGAGAATTCCAATGAGGTCCCGGCACTTTTTTATCGAATTACCTCTGTTAATGGGACTTTTGGAACCTGGTTAAATGAGATTTGATTTCTAGGATTTTTTCGATGTTTACCTCTATAATTGGAACTCTGTAGCTCAATTCCCTGCACAAGTGAAACATTTTATCAGGTTGGGACAGGTTTCGACACGTTTATTTACAAACGGTGTGTTCCGGCAGCCTCACTTGAGAGCCAGTTCCATTCCAGACTAGGTGTGCTTTACCATCTTCGACCACACCTTCACTTAACATCAGGTGAGCTGTGGTCAAAACACCTAGCCTGTCAACCATTAAAAAAAAAAAAAAACATTTGAATTTCTTTCGCACGCCCTTTGTTTGTCAGTACTATCTCAGAATAAAAGTGTACAAAATGTCCAAACGTAAATATAACACAAATTACTCTATAAATGGAATAACGGTACATTTCGACCTCTATAAGTAAATGCCTCTGTAAATGAGACAACTATAATTTTAACCTGCCTAATTGGAAAACTGGATAAATGAAAACCTCTTTAAATGGTACAAAATTTTTGGTCCCTTGAGATCCCAATTAACCAGGTTTCACTGTATTTATATTGTTTTTCCCCTCGTGAGCTGCTAGTTTAACATAAAAAAGATTTTTTTCAGAAATGGTCGAGAGTAATCGCTGCGGTATCTTTATTGGTTGCCGTCACGATGCTTGCCATAGGATGCATCTTCGCGGGCAGAAGTTACGATCCGCTCGAGTCCGCCGTGGTGGTGGCGACTAACAGGGTCCTTTGGGGGGTCGCGGTTTGCGCTCTAATTGGCGTTTGTGAATATGGAAACTTATGTAAGTACTAGTTGCGCCCCACGGTGTTACCCGCTACATGTTTTCGGGATAAAAAGTACCCTATGTGTTAATCCAAGGTCTCAGCTACCTCGATACCAAATTTTCAGTAGTTTTTACGTGAAAGAGTACCATACTTTCGCATTTATAATATTAGTAGAAATCAAATTAAATCACCTTCAACGAAACAAGTATTGAGATATAGAGGTTGGTGCAAAATATCGGGTTTGCAATTGTGTCGAGGATACGTGTAGAAAAAGTACTACGGGTTTCCATGTTTCAACTCGACGTAAAAATTAACGAATTTTGTAGCAATGACAGCTTAGTGGTTAGCGCAGTCGGTTCGCATGCCGAAGGGCGTGGGTTCAAACCCCAACAATGAGCTTGAGCTGGTGAAGGAAAATATCGTAAGAAAACTACTTTCTAGTAACCTGGTGGCTAGCTACCACCCTGAAGTTGAAAATCTGCCGCCAAGTATTTAACGATGTGTTCCGGCAGCCTCACTTGAAGAGCCAGTTTTCCAGGCTAGGTGTGCTTTACTATCTTCGACCACACCGTCACTTAACATTAGGTGAGCTATGGTCAAAAACCTAGCCTGTCAACCATAAAAAAGGTACTTAAATAAATTGCACTTCAGATTTTTTTTTAAATGTATTTGTAATGAGCCGAACGAAACGCTCTCCTGATGGTAATTTAAGAGACAACACCTGTCCATGACCATTGCAGCGATACACAGAACTTTGTGTAGTAAAAGTAGTGTTAGTATTTACGTGGGAATAGGGCTCACTGGAAGACCAGCGCTGGTCATACCGCTAAGTATGACCAGTTTTATGCTGAGGTGAGAACCCCTGTTTTGTAACTGTTTGTTGTTATGTTTGTGTGTTCTGTGGTGTTAAAAAAATAGCGGGTAACACCGCGAGGCGCAGCTAGTTATCAATAAACTCTTTTTTTTATATGATTCGATACATATCTGACTTGGATCTTTCTCTCTTACAGCCTTGATCTCCGAGTTCCTCAGCTGGCCTGGGTTCGTTCCGCTCAGCAAGCTGTCGTATTGTGTGTACTTGCTGCATTCCATACTGATACAGCTGCAGAAGTACTCGATGAGGAGTGCAATCTCGTTTTCAATATATCATTTGGTAATATAATGATACGAAAGAAAGAAAAAATTTTATTTATAAGACACTAGATACATCAACTAATAACTCCAGACAAAGAGTTTTGGCGGGAATGCGGGAAGAGTCGTGTCACGCCATTGTATTTTTTTCTAAAACTTGTGTTTTGTCGAGTGTTTATGCATAAAAATGGTGTTGTTTTATTCATAAAGTGTCGAATTACAAGCACAAGTGTGGAAAAATGATTATAATGTGGTGAAACATGACTTTTCGTGTCGCTTCCAAAACTCCATCTAAGCTTTAGTAAAGTCGCCACTACTTTACTAAAGCATGACTGGACTTGACTGACACTGACTAGACTTGTCCAAGACTGGACTTTGATTATAACTATAGCTACGAGGCAACTTATTTAACTTATGAAACTTGAGATTATAAAACACTTGACACTGGCAAATGCTCAAGATGCCATGCCAAAACTAACGAAAAAAAAACTACAGACAAAACACACTAATAATAATAAATAATATTTGACAGCCCTGTTGGCTCATTGGTAGCATGTCTGCTTCAAGAGCTGTAGGGCGTGGGTTTGATTCCCACCCAGGACAAGCAATTTGTGGTACAAACAAAATGTTTGTTCTGTGTCTGGGTGTTCTGTATTTATTACAAGTATGTATTTACAAAAAAAAGTATTAGTTATCCGACTTCCATAGTACAAGCTTTGCTTAGTTTGGGCGCAGATGGCGCTGTGTGTAATGTCTTACGATATTTATTTATAAAAAAAATTAAATTAACATACAGACAACAAATTTTAAAAGTCAGAGGGTTGCAGTGACTGTGCATTAGAAAGAAAAAAAGGTCAGTGCTCAGGAATTGTGCCGGGGTTTACTTCGCAGCTGATTTTCAGCACTGACCACTGAACAAAATAAAACAAAATAGATATATTACAGTGAAACTTGGTTAAATGCGACCTGGATAAGTAAGAAACCTCTATTATTGAGAATTCCAATGAGGTCCCGGCACTTTTTCATGGAATTACCTCTGTTAACGGGACTTATGAGATTTGATTTCTAAGATTTTTCCCTGCATAAGTGAGACATTTTATGAGGTTGGGACAGCTTTCGACACGTTTGCTTACAAACATTTAAATTTCTTTCGCACGTCCTTTGCATATGAATATTATGTATTTATCAATTAATTTTGAATAAATTTGGAGTGCAGATAATTTCAATTTTGAAGTAATGCAGGTAAAGAAACAAAGGATAGAAAAATAAATGTTACAATATATTCCGGGTAGTCTAACAAATCATTCATCCAACAATTCAAACATTCATTTGACGGTTAAATAAATTGTAGTTATTGGTCTCGCGCCGACATATATACTTATAAAATGTTACAATAAATATATATAGATAGGTATAGACCGTATCCAAATCCAACAGTTGAAACATTTTTGAGTACTTACAGCACCATAATGTACATCTTTGCAGGTGATGGATGCATGTGGCGTGTTGGTGGTGACATGCGGCTTCAGTCTGGTGCTGCACCTGATGATAGAAGCCCCACTCATCAACATCTCCAGCGCGTTATTAACTGAGCAGTAAGTTCCTTCTTCTAATGTCCTCCACATCGGAAGAACCTTCTGCTACTTTTAACCGACTTCAAAATATTCGTTGGTTGTCAATTTAAAAAAATGTAAATTTAACGATATGAAGGTAAAAGCTTACGCATGCCCATGGTCGCCATGCCCATTTTTCTATCGGACGGCCAGAAGCTCGAAAAGGTGACATCGTTTCATGGTTAATGTTCCAAAAGCCCGTACGGAACGATTTGAATCTACTTTCATTGTTCGAACGGATAAAGCATGGAACACGTTACCTGAGTGGGTGTTCCCTGATAGATACAACCTGGATGTCTTCAAGTCGAGAGTGAATCTGTATCTTCTAGGCAAGCGTGCTCCATCTTAGATCGCATCTTCACTAAGATGGCGATCAAACGCAAGCAAATTCATTATTAAAAAAATAATGTCCTTTTATAGCGACACACTGTTACACAGAACTTTAAGTAACAAAGTCCAGGGCGATGTTTATTCAGATACAAATATTTTATTTATAACACTAAAGATACAGGTAATTTTTCCATTTATAGAAAAAAATATAATTACTTAAGTACTAGTAATTCAATAATATCTTATTTTTTAATATTACTCAAAGTCTCAACAGTAATTTCAAAATGTAATTTCGCTGGCTGCAGTACTCTTCAAACCGGAACACAGTAATGTTTACACACTACAGCTTGGCGGCAGCATATCTGGTACTGCGGTGGTTACCTACCCACACGATGATGCTAGGGAGTTCTATCACCAAGTTTGACCATGAAAATATCTTAAATAACGAAGTAATTTTTTTTTTTATGGTTGACAGGCTAGGTGTTTGACCACAGCTCACCTGATGTTAAGTGAAGATGTGGTCGAAGATGGTATAGCATACCTAGCCTGGAATGGAACTGGCTCTCAAGTGAGGCTGCCGGAACACACCGTTAGATGCTTGGCGGCAGATTTTTAACTTGAGCTAGCTAGCCGAGTACTAGAAAGTACCTTGTGTGGTTATGGTTTCCTCACGATGTTTTTCTTCACCGGCAGCTCAAGCTCATTGTTGGGGTTTGAACCCACACCCTTGGGCATGCGAACCTACCGCGCTAACCACTGAGCTATCATCGCTACAAAATTGTCATTATCCATTGTCATCAGGTCAAAATCTATCGAACAGAACGGCACAACGTTGGACACTCGACACAACATTAATGGCGTGGCTAAACCAGGACTCCAGCTTTATTTAAAAAATAAAGATAAATTATGTTGACACTAGACTAAATATCGTATACCTGATATCGACTACTGCTGAGCATAGGCATGTCTTGTTCGACACGCGATAGTCGTTATACTAGATAAAAATAAAATATCGTAAAATATTGTAGGACTATACATACAGCGCCATCTGGCCCCAAACTAAGCAGAGCTTGTGTGATGGAAGTCAGATAACTGATAGAATGCATAAATACATTCTTATAATACATACAGAACACCCAGACACAGAACAAACATTAGTTTATTCACAAAATGTTTGCCCTGAGTGGGAATCGTACCCACGCCTACAGCTCTCAAGACACATATACTAACAATGAGCCAATGGGCTGTCGATAACCCTGTTGGCTCATTGGTAGAATATCTGTTTTAAGAGCTGTGGGGCGTTGGTTTAATTGCTATTCAGGACAAACATTTTGTGGTGTATTAAGAAATGTTATTTGTTAGAGAATCGGCAAGTTGAAGTGGCAGTGGGCAGGGCACATAGCACGCAGAACTGATGGCCGATGGGGCTGCAAAGTTCTGGAGTGGAGACCACGGACCGGCAAGCGCAGCGTAGGACGTCCACCCACAAGGTGGACGACGATCTAATAAAGACCGCAGGAATGCGCTAGATGCGAGCCGCTTCCAACCGGTCTTTGTAGAGGTCAATGGGGGAGGCCTATATCCAGCAGTGGACGTCTACGGCTGAAATGATGATGATGATATAAATTAATGAATGAATGATTTATTTGTCTATGAAACTAGGTTCTATAGCTTCTAACTTGGAAAGGTTTATATTTATATATGATGTTTGTTCTGTGTCTGGGTGTTCTGTATATAGACAATAGACAATTTATGTGTGACATAAAATAAACAAATTTCTGTTACATAAACAATACCTAGTTATGTATCCCCCTGGCCCTTCAATTCTCAGTTAAATGTCTGACTCAGCATACCGCCGAGTAGACAGTCCCGGCGACTGGACCACCGGCGTAGCATAGTCTTCGTATAATCTGTGTACTAGTTTTAATGCATTTAATATTAAAGCCTCCAAATTGGCAACATCTAGTTTTATTTTTAGTATTTAAAAACTCAAACAAGTGCTCCCGTAATTTAACTGGCGCAGCCGGTAGGATTTACTCAAAAAGTGTCGTGCTAGTCGTGGTATCCAAATTTACCTGACGGCGGAATCGCGGCGCGAGTGAATCCTCGAACCAAATAAATTCGTTAAGTGAGGGACGCAGTATGGAAGCGGTCAGTTGGTGAGTCAAACTTTTCGCCTCCTTTCCAAATCCTTACCTTTTGTTTAAATTGCTATTATCGAGATAAGACTTCGCTCATTATAACGCACATGGTAACTGAATATAAAACTTTGTTTAGACTACCACTAGTGATAAGAGTTAAACTCATAGAGTAATGTAAATGTAGAGACATTGCATTATACTAATAAGAAATATATTAGTAAAGGTCTCTAAATCGATCATAATTGTTAAGTCACCTTTCACGATCTAAAATCGATCCTAGTTATTTTTTTATGTAATTTAAGTAAATCAAAAATATATTTTTTTTTACGAATTCTCCAAAAATTATTTAGTGTGTTTTAGTAGTTTGTGTTACTTAATCTATAATAGCAGAGTACATTTTGTGAGTGCTCTATTTTTTTTTTGTGTACTCTCTGTGCTGCTTATTACTCTATATTAAAATGCCTCAAGCCCCACGATCCTCGATCCCACGGGAGATTTTGAACCTTATCCCTATAAACGGAGGGGACAAGGGCCAACTTAGCTTGTTTAGAAAATGTGAGTATGTAATAAGCAGGTACAGGGGCAATGCTGAACAAGAGCTATATGTTTTTCAAGCCGTGACTAGCCGACTCAACGATAAGGCAGCCTCGCTACTTTCTGAGCGTGAGGATATTACGTCTTGGAGAAACTTAAAACAGGTACTAAAACAGCATTTTGGAGATCCGCGAAGTGAACAATGTATAGCTATAGAACTAGAGTCACTTAAAATAAAATCGGGAGAGAGTTACTTAGACCTATGTAACCGCAAAAAGACAAAAGTAAATATGATAGACGACAACGAACTTAAACGCGCAAAAAATATTATTTACAATAATACATCTCTAAATGTGTTTCTATATAACTTGCCCGAGGAGATGGTGCGCGTAGTTAGATTAAAGTCCCCCACTACCTTAGAAGATGCTCTGAGTGTAGTACTCGAGGAGGTTAACTTCCACGACCAGTATTCCATGCGGACACGTATGCATAGTACATCTAGCAACAACTTGGTGCCAAGGCCGACTATACCACCAAATCTAGGGTTCAAATTCGGTACTAACCCGCAACCCAGTGGGTTCAGATTACCAAGTCAGGTACCAAATTCAGGCAGTCAACATACATCTTTTAGAATGCCTCAAGGCCAACCGCAGACCTTTGGTTAGCGTCCCCAAGTTGCGTACCAGCCACCACAATTTGGGTACCATCCACCTCAGTTCGAAAACCCTACGCCTCAGTTTGGTTACAGACCACAGTTAGGCTACCGCCCGCAACTGGGTAGTACTCAACCGCAACCATCAGGCTTTAAGCAAATCCCTAATGTAGGGATGGCACCACACCAATGTGGATATAAGCCGCCTCAATTTAATCAACCACACTTCCAAGCCTCTGATGTAACTATGGCAGCCCGTACACGTTCCGCGCGATCCGCGATCCGCGATCTGCGATCAATGATCGCGATCCAGACTGATCGTGTACGAAGCGGATTGACGGACTGATGCTCCGGATCGCATAATATCTAGAAATTTTGAAATCATGATCGCGGATCGCGGATCGCGGATCGTGATCATGGTTGAACGTGTAAGGCGGCCCTTTGAGAACAGTTGCCGCAAAGCCACGCGAAGGTTTTAAGCTTAACGAGCTTACAGATTACTTTTTTTTTTTTTTATGAAAAAAGTAATGTGACCAACGAGACGCTCTCCTGATGGTAATGACCTGTCCATGACATCGCAGCGATACACAGAACTTTGAGTGACGAAACAAAGTCCAGGGCATCACTGCTTTGGCGCTCATTACTTTGAGACTTTTGGTAGAGTTAGTCTCAACAGCCCAGTAATTTCGCTAGCTGCAGTACCCTTCAAACCGGAACACACTACTGTTTAGCGGCCGAATAACTGGTACTGCGATGGTACCTACCTAGACGACCTCCTGCTAAGGAACCCTACCACCAAGTGAAGAACAGTATCAAGGTCATGAAGACAACGAGTACGTCCATGACGTAGAGTACGACAATGATTATTACGAAACACCTTCCAACACCTTGCCACGCTGGATGGCAATGCTTAGCTTTTGACCAAAGTAGATACCAGCATTCTGGTCACCTGAAGCCTCCTCTTAACGTTATTTTAATTAGTTCTAACGAATCTTTTGTACCTATTACACCTTATTACAACCTTAGACCTTTTTACTGGCGCTGTAAGACAGTAGTTTCAAGCGGGCTTTTCACAATATTGACTCAGCTGGCATTTGAATTATTGTATTGTTAATTTATTGTTGTTGTATATTTAATTTTATCCTTGACTACGTAACAACGCCGAATTCTAATTTGTGGCTTTTATTAATTTTGTTTGAATATTTACTAAATTTTTTACTATTTTTTTTTGACTGTAATGCTGTGGCAATCTAATTTCCTAATGTAATTTTGACAGGTGTAGTAAAACCTTTTAGCAACATGACGTTTAGTAATTGAGGAGGTATATCCCCCGAATTTAACATCACTTTTCAGATGATGAAGATGATTGATTTTGTCTCGCATTCATCAGCCTATCGATGCCCACTGCTGGACATAGGCCTCTCCTAAGGCCCAATCTTCGTCTTTTCGCTTCCATCCACCGCCAGCTGTTTGACTTATTTTGTAACTGTTTGTCTCTGTTCGTTTTTGTTTTTTGTGTCTTTAAGTTACAAAGTAAAATATTTTTCTTTCTTTCTACGTATATCGTCATTCGTTCGTCCATTAAACGTAGCCAGTGTCTGACATTATAGAAACAAATTTAAAGACGTATCAGTAAAATTCAGAGTGACCAAACAACAAACGTATATACAATCTTTCGCGTTTGTATAATTAGGTAACGCAAATTTGAAGCTGCATATTATATAATGAGTATAACGGAATGATTACTTTAATTTTTATTTTCTTCTCCTATACCTACACATATTTTTAATACGATTCTGATCCAATTTGCAAAATATTACTGGTATCAATATATTGTTAGCGATATTAAGTATTTCATTTGGATTGTATACTGTTTCTTTTAAATGAATATAATTATTGTTGTATTGACTAGACGTGGTACTAGTTGTCTGTGAGCGCGGCTTCAACCAATAGGACGCTAGTGGAGAGAGAAGTAGACAGAATTAACCATCGAAAGTCTCTAACATAATGAGCGCCAAAGCAGTATAATAATAATAATAAATAATGTCAATATGTCAATCAAATCACAGCAAAATATTTTATCAAGAATGAAAGCAAGTTATGTAGACGCGCTCCAGAACAGCTGCGGGATTACGTGACGCACAAGTACCATCACCGCCCGCTCCGTCAACTCCGAGCACTTCGTCGGGGGATGAAGAGTTTGCTACACCCCTGGCAACAAGCGCCTCGTCGAGCAGCAGCGACGTGAGCGGGCCGCGGACACCGGCGCCACCACCACCTGCGCGTCGGGGACGGCCGCCGCTGCCGGCACGCTTGGGGCCTGCGGGGCAATCTGCTTCGCGTTCGGCTCTCGCTGCCGGTGGTGTAGTGCGACGCATGCGATGGTCACAGACAAATAATGAGAATTGCATGCGCGCCTATTATGGGGCTACAGAGGGGGGAATTAACCTTTCAGCGTACCGTGTCAGGATGCTGCCTTTGTTTCAGGCCCTTGAACCGACCGTCGCCGTGTCTACCCAACGACTATCGGATCAAGTGCGGGCTATCCAGCGACTTCAGCTGTTGGATCAGTCCGTGCTTGATCGGCTCCGCCTGGAGGCACTTCCTGCTCGTCCAACGCCTGTTTCGACACGGGATTCGCCTGTCGCGTCGTCAGCCCCGACACTGGTGTCAGTGCCGACGTCGATGGCGACACTAGCGACACCTACTGATCCCGTAGTTGATGTAGGCGAATGCACGAGCATGGGTGTATGTAGCCAGGTGAGTGAGCATTTGAGGAGGACTTTGGAAGACGCGATTTGTCAATATAGATTCGCATCCGATTCTAGGCCGCGACTACCACGTTTGGCCACCCATAGACGAAATTTAGCGTTGATGGGAGCCTTGAACGCTTTGCTAGCCCCGTATTTACGGGCTAGCGAAGATTTGACTGATACCCACTCGATATTATATTGCGGTGCCATCGCGGCGTGTCGCGTTGCACGTGTTAAGTTTCCGGACACTAACCGTGCACCGCGACCCGCCGGGGGTGTGCCCGCATGGCAATTGCGGATCGAGCGGCGTATCAGTACGTTCAGGACTCTCATTGCAAAGCTGATCTGTTTCAGCCGGGGGAATAATCGCCCCCGAGTCATGCGTTTTGTGACACAGGCTTTTGCTGGAACGGGTATTAGGCCCCAGCACTATCTAGCCAGTGTCACGGAACGCATTGACTATCTGAAGCAGAAAGTCTATGCGTGGGCAAACCGTATTCGCCGCTATAGAGAGCGTGCGGATAGATATTGGCAAAATCGCGTCTTTCAAAGTGACCAATAGGAGGGGGTATCGAGATTGGGAAGGAACCGGCCAACGTGTGAGTGACAGGCAGCTACCGGATACTAGCGTCATGACTGAATTCTGGCGTGGTATCTGGTCGCTGCCTGTCGAGCACACCGAGGGTGATTGGATGCGTGTTGTCGAGCGGGAATGTGAGTCTATCGAATCCATGGGGTCTGTTTTAATAGATCCCGTAGACGTTAGTTGTGCGATTCGTACGGCACAGAACTGGAAAAGTTCTGGGCCGGACGGATTGCACAACTTTTGGATTAAGTGGATTCGTTGCTCACATGACCGCTTAGCAACACAATTCCAAGAAGCCCTCGAGCTTGGTTCCCTTCCCTGTTTTATGACCACTGGTGTCACCTTGATGCTCCATAAGACCGGTAGTACCACAGAAGCAAAAAATTATAGACCCATCACGTGCTTGCCTACCATCTACAAGCTCCTTACATCCATTTTGAGAACAAAAATTAACGCGCATGTTGTCGCAAACAACGTTTTGGCTCCTGCTCAAAATGGATGTAGGGTAGGGTCCCGTGGTACTAAGGAGCTTCTCCTCATCGACATGACCATTAGCCAGCAAGTTCGGCGGAACAAGGGAGCCCTTTCCACTGCCTGGATTGACTATAAGAAGGCCTATGACTCAGTGCCTCATTCATGGCTAGAGAGAGTTTTAGAGTTATATAAAATTGATACAACTCTAAAATCTTTCTTAGGCGCATGTATGAGGCAATGGACCACAGTCCTTCGTCAACCAGGTAGTGGAGATGGCTCTTCTGAGCCGCAGGACTTGATTAGGATCGAGCGAGGCATTTTCCAGGGTGACAGTCTGAGTCCATTGTGGTTTTGTCTAGCACTAAATCCTCTCAGCACTTTGCTGAAGGAATCAGGGCTAGGCCATCGGCTTCGGAGAGGAGGTGAAGTCATTTCTCATCTGCTGTATATGGATGACCTCAAGCTGTTTGCACCAAAACGTCCAGACTTGATGGAATTGTTAAAAACTACACAGGTTTTTAGCAATGCCATCAAGATGGAGTTTGGGGTAGACAAGTGTGCGGTCATGCACGTACAACGAGGGGAAGTTGTAAATTGTCCAGATTTACAGCTTTCCGAGACAATGACTTTCAGATCTCTCTCCGAGGCCGAGACTTACAAGTACCTCGGTATGTCAGAGTCGTTGGGTATAGCGGTAGTGGACATCAAGCGATCGGTGAAGGAACGCTTCTTTTGTCGCCTGACAAAAGTACTTAATAGTTTTTTGTCTGGTGGCAATAAGGTGCGTGCCTTCAACGGTTGGGTGATGCCTCTACTGATATACTCCTTTGGCATACTGAGGTGGACTCAGACTGAGCTGGACGCCCTGGATAGAAGAGTCCGTCAACAGCTCACAACTCATCGCATGCTACACCCACGCTCGTCTGTTATGAGACTGTACATTCCACGAAAATTGGGGGGTCGTGGCTTCTTAAGCGCCAAGAACCTCCATAATCGTGAAGAGTGCAGTCTCAGGGATTATTTCCGCGACAACGAGTGCGGGATGCATCGAGATGTTGTGGCAGTTGACAAGGGCCTCACGCCGCTCTCCTTAGCGAACGAGAACTGGCGCAAACCATCGGTGCTAAGCACCGAAGACCGCAAGGAAGTATGGAAGAGCAAGCAGCTGCACGGGCGGTTCTATCGGGTCCTAACGGGCCCCGATGTGGACATGCTCGCGTCGGTGAACTGGCTACGTTTCGGAGACCTCTTTGGGGAAACTGAGGGTTTTGCCTGTGCGATTGCGGACGAAGTTATCAAGACGAACAATTATCGGAAATATATCATGAAGGACGGTACGGTCGACATCTGTCGGGCATGCCACCGTCCCGGAGAATCGCTCCGACATATTATTTCCGGTTGTTCGCATCTTGCTAACGGCGAGTATTTGCACAGGCACAACCAAGTAGCCAGGATCATCCATCAGCAGCTTGCTCTTCAATACGGCCTTGTCGAGTCTGAGGTGCCGTACTATAAGTACACACCAGCGCCAGTTCTCGAAAATGGTCGTGCTTTGCTCTATTGGGACCGGTCTATCATCACGGACAGGACTATTGTCGCCAATAAGCCTGATATCGTGGTGGTCGACCGAGCCCAACGCCGGGCAGTGCTCGTTGACATCACCATCTCACATGACGAGAATCTCGTGAAGGCCGAGAAGGACAAGCTCAGCAAGTACCTTGACTTGGCTCACGAGATAACCGCCATGTGGGATGTTGATTCGACGATCATTGTCCCGATAGTTGTCACGGTAAACGGTCTTATAGCGAAGAGTCTCGACCAACATCTCAAGAGACTCTCGCTAGACGGTTGGGTCAAGGGTCAGCTTCAAAAGGCAGTGATCCTTGACACGGCGCGCATTGTCAGGAGGTTCCTCACTCTGCAGCCCTAACCACCGGCAGCTTGAGCCCTGCCCCGCTGCCGGCGGCACCCTAGTTTTTAAGTTTTTTATATTATATATGTTTTTTAAATATTTAATGTAAAAAATTTAAAAAATAAGATGAAAAATAAATAACGATGAATAATAAATAATAATAATAATAAAATCTTTATTGACTAATAATATTAGATAACAATTTATTATGCTACGTTAGAATTACATATTGTGGTTGTCTCTCGAAGAAAAAATTGTTTAGCTTAGTGGAACTGGCTGGCACCCGTACTAGTAATTAAACTGTGCTACAGGCGCCAGAGCCCCCCATATGAAATTATATTTAATGGTGAGCTTATTATACATATATATTAGCCATGCTATTAGCCATGCTAGCCATAGTAATGCCCTGCACTTTGTTTTGTTACTCAAAGTTCTGTGTATCGCTGCAATGGTCATGGACAGGTGTTATCTCTTACCATCAGGAGAGCGTCTCGTTCGTCACATTACTTTTTATATTAAAAAAAAAAAAACTTTTCTTAACATTGGTTAGGAAATAAAGTTGATTTTATACATTTGTGATTTTTTTTTTAACTACCTACATATAAGTGCAGTGATACTTGATTAACTCACTTATTTTGTACTAAAAGAAAAAATCATCCTGATTTGACCCGGATTGATGCGAATCCGGTCGTATCCGGCCGGACTGAAAATGACGCCGGATTGCAATCCCTAGGCACACTAGCATCCGTTCCCCGTAGACGTTCCCGGTATTTGTACACAACGATTTGGTCTATTTTCTTGATGCGTTTGATTTTCTTATTTTCTTCCCTATATATCTAATATATTTAATAGAACTTATTGCCGGCTTTTTTGAGCCACAAAACAAATGAAAAAAAATCATAGTTAATTTTTTTAAATATACTGAACCGTAACGTGTTGCATTTGCCCTTAGCTGTTAAATTTGTTTTACATATTATCGCGTATTGTTTCATACAACTTTTAGTTTCACTATAAGACACTTGTTTGCGATGGAAGTTTATATTTTATTATTATTGATTATATTTTGTTATAGTGGTAAGTACCTTTAGTCAAAGTCTGTTATTTATTTTATCAATGTTTATTTTAGAGGCATGTCTATTTGTCTATTTGTTAAGAAGAATATGAACGTCTTTTATGTTATAATTAAACAAAAACCATGCTAAACAAGGAAAGGATACCCTTCAAGGTCTTTAAACAAAATTTTACAATAAAAGTATATTATTATGTATGTAGTTTAAAATGTTATTTGACAAAATATATGCTATTATAACAGTGATAAATTATTAAATGATGAACAACTTTAACATTAATAATATAATAACGTTAATAATTTTCTTTGCCTTTCATAATTTATTATGAAATTTAAAACACAATTATGATATTAACAATTTATTATTAAATTGTTTTACCAGAAACGAAAAAGTAAAAATATCTTCTGTTTCGTGTGTTGTGAAATCTACACTAATTATTAAAAGAAAAAAAAATGAATGAAATTAATATGTTTTTTACAATGGTATTTTTTTTTATACAGCGCCATCTGACCTCAAACTAAGCAAAGCTTGTGTGATGGAAGTCAGATAATTGTAATTGCATACTTATAATACATACAGAACACCCAGACACAGGACAAACATTTTGTTAATACATAAATTTTTTGTCCTGAACGGGAATCGAACCCGCGCCCTTCAGCTCTTCAGGCAGATATGCAACCAATGAGCCAACAGGGCTGTCATAGGTTGGAAGCGGCTCGCATCCAGTGCGTTCCTGCGGTCTTTACTAGGTCGTCTGTCCACCTTGTGGGCGGACGTCCTGCGCTGCGCTTGCCGGTCCGTGGTCTCCATTCCAGAACTTTGCAGCCCCATCTGGCTTCTGTATGCTTTTTTGTTATGTAATAATTTGATGGTGTGAAATATTTTCAGCTAGTACCTCGGCCCAACGTTTTGAGTTGCATGAAGGGAAGACCAGGGGTCTCCCAGTAGTGGATGCTCTCATCAGCCGGCTGCAGCGGGAGCGGTGGGAAGCTGGAGATGGAGTCTGCCTGCGAGCCACCCTGGACATGCTGCAGGGAGTCAACAACAACACGCTCTGGGCTACTTGGGGTAAGTCATTCATCATAAATCGTGAGTTAGTGTTTCAGCTGAATTTTATGCTGAAAGACAGCTGACTAGATTTTATACAAGTACTTAAGGTGGTTCGATTTCCATACAAATATTTTTTGCCATTTATAGACAAATGGAGCATAATTTTACAGTGAAATTACAGCTACTGGCATTTATTTTGGTCTTTATTTGCGGTAAATCAAAATTGCTTGAATAAAACAGTACAGACATTAAATTTTTAGTAAATAATTTTGATAATACAGATTTTAAACTCTAATTACTGCCGTCCCGAAGTGCGTGGAAGTAGCCAGATTTTTTTCGAAACAACGACGTAATTCACGGATTTTTAATACTTCCAACGCCATCTGTTAGCGAGTTAAGATAAATAGTAAATTTGTGGGTAGCTATTCTAGGTAGCTACCACCCTCAAGTTGAAAATCTGCCGCCAAGCATCTAACAGTGTGCTCCGGCATTCTCACTTGAGAGCCAGTTCTATTCCAGGCTAGGTGTGCTTTACCATCTTCGACCACACCGTCACTTAACATCAGGTGAGCTGTGGTCAAAACCCCTAGGATGTCAAACATAAAAAAAAAAAAATTGTATGTTATTTTTTCAGTTTGGGATTCGATGCAACTGCCAGCGGGTTCCTTGTACGGCGCCCAAGCTTACATAGGGAACTACGACCAGTGTCTGCAAGCGCCGTGGTCACCCGACCAGCGGCACCCTGGCCTCCGCAGCCAGTACTGCTTGGTCGACGTGAAAGGTCCAAAAATAGACCAAATTAAGACTTACGGACCTTTTGATAACACTGAAGACTATTATCGAGTAAGTTGGATTCCTATCTACGACAAACATTTATATGACGAAGAGAATTGTTTGTTCTGTGTGTATTATACGTAAGTTTTTTTTTTTTTTTTTTAAATGTAAAAAGTAGAGAGATAACGCCTGTCCACGACCATTGCAGCGATACACAGAACTTTGAGTAACAGAACAAAGTCCAGGGCATCGCTGCTTTGGCGCTCATTACTTTGAGACTTTCGATGGTTAGTCTCAACAGCCCAGTAATTTCGCTAGCTGTAGTACCCTTCAAACCGGAACAAAGTCTACACACTACTGCTTAGCGGCAGAATAACTGGTACTGCGGTGGTACCTACCTAGACGATCTCCTGCTAAGGAAATCTACCACCAAGTAAATAAATGTAAAATAACCAAGTAAGTATATGTAAGTATACATGTGTTTTGACAGCTTGACAGCCCTGTTGGTTCATTAGTAGTATGTCTGCTCCAAGAGCTGAAGGGCGTGGGTTCGATTCCCACGCAGGATAAACATTTTATAGTTTAAATAAATGTTTGTTCTGTGTCCGGGTGTACTGTATTTATTATAAGTATGTGTTTACTGACGACCTAGTAAAGACCGCAGGAACGCGCTGTATGCGAGCCGCTTCCAACCGGTCTTTATGGAAGTCAATGGGGGAGGCCTATGTCCAGCAGTGAACGTCCTACGGCTGAAATGATGATGATGATGATGATGATGTGTTTACAAAAAAAGTCTTTATGTATTCAATCAGTTATCCGACCTCCATATAGTTTGGGGTCAGATAGCGCTGTGTGTAATGTCCTACGATATTTATTTATTTATTTTCCCTAGTTGGTCCGACTTTCTGGAGGTCTGGAGGTATATAGGTATTATAAATGTGAAAGTTTGGGTGGATGAATGTTTGTTACTCTTTCGCGCAAAAACTACAGAACGTATTTGAATGAAATTTGGTATAGAGGTAGCTCAGACCCTGGATTAACACATAGGCCACTTTTTATCCCGAAAACATGTAGCGGGTAACACCGCGGGGCGCAGCTAGTTACTAATATTTTTATAAGAAGTAAATAGTCTAATTTGGAAGGAATACGAAAATCGATTTTATCATCGGATACATTGGTGCTTATTTTCACATTAATAGTTCCATGCTCAGAAACACCGTAACACCGCGGGGCGCAGCTAGTTGGCTATAAATAACAATATTGTTACAAAAAAAACTTACAATTATACTTTGAAAAAATGAAGCTATAATTATAATTAATTATTAAGTTAACAACAAGTAACATACTTATATTTACATACATTTATTTACAGCGTAGGCTCCGTTTATGAGTCACACTTAAATGAGAATTCCGAGAACCTCATTGTCATAATTATATCCACTTATTTTGTAAAACGGATTACGTTCAAAGAAATTTCTAATGGCTATTTTTAAATTTGGTATGATTTAATTCTGTAGTACATTTAGGCTATTTATTATACATTAATACTTTGGCGTGACGGCCCTGCTTTCAACTTTACCTAACCTAGTCCATGGCACGACCAGCTTTTCTTTGTTTCGCAAGTTATATTG
The DNA here is from genome assembly GCA_905404145.2 of Biston betularia. Taxonomy (NCBI): domain Eukaryota; kingdom Metazoa; phylum Arthropoda; class Insecta; order Lepidoptera; family Geometridae; genus Biston; species Biston betularia. Next base: position 8,799,695 of record FR989887.1, on the reverse strand, counting down.
ATGCTTAGATATATTTGGCAAATTAGCTCTGTGTATTTATAGTAAGCTATTGTATAATTATGTACCTATCACTGCAAAGAAAAAAAGGAATTTGAAAAAAAATGCTAGTCAGACTCGCGCACGAAGGGTTCCGTACTATTATCTTTAAAACTGCAAAAAAATTACGTTTGTTGTATGAGAGCCCGTTTAAATATTTATTTCATTCCGTTTTTTAGTATTTGTTGTTATAGCGGCAACAGCACCATCTGTGAAAATTTTAACTATCTAACTATCACGGTCATGAGATACAGCCCGGCGACAGACGGACAGGCAGACGGACAGCGAAGTCTTAGTAATAGGGTCCCGTTTTACCCTTTGGCTACGGAACCCTAAAACGCGAACTATTGTTGTAGAATTATAATTGAAGATACGATAATACAAAGCTAAACATATATTTTTTTCTATGTATGCTAATATGATTGTGTTATAACATGTACCAATACGAAGCGTATTTTTTTTGGTAATCATGACGTAATTTTGCTTTAACAAAACGTCATTTATGGTAATCATGAAATAATTTTGCGTAAACTTTGATGCGCGACTTTGATATACGTTTGATTGCCTTATTAAAAAGTTAGGTTACGGATGACGGATATGACGGATTAGCAAGTTGAAGTGGCAGTGGGCAGGGCACATAGCACGCAGAACTGATGGCCGATGGGGCTGCAAAGTTCTGGAGTGGAGACCACGGACCGGCAAGCGCAGCGTAGGACGTCCACCCACAAGGTGGACAGACGACCTAGTAAAGACCGCAGGAACGCGCTGGATGCGAGCCGCTTCCAACCGGTCTTTATGGAAGTCAATGGGGGAGGCCTATGTCCAGCAGTGGACGTCCTACGGCTGATATCATGATGATGATTAAAAAGTTATCTGTTATATGGGGCGTTCTACTTTTCTACCGACAATCTGAGTGATAAATTTTTAGATTTCAAAAAAAAATAAAAGTGTAATTCTTCAAAAAAATGTATTTTTACATTATTGTCCAGTTATCGAAGATTTCAGATATGTATAGTGCATCGAAGTTTTGTTATTTACTTTTTATTTATTTTAAGTTTTATCGGAATAGTTGGAAAAAATAAACACCTCTGTCACAAACTAATATATTTATTAATTATTATGTCAAATCAAATTTACAGTTTTTTTAACTTGGCATAACTAGAATACAAGCATTTATTATTATCGAACACGATTTATCCCAATTCTTGTTACAAATATAATATAAAAAATGACATTTAATACCACTCTGTCACATTTTTGCTCATTAAGACAACAAACTTTGAAATATTTTGCAAATAATTGAAATAAACATAGCTGAAATTCTGTTACTACCTTTTATGGTCAATATATAATAATATAATACGTTATTTTAGTGTATATGTTTTCAATAAACTGAACATATGCTGCTTTAATGCTTAATTACAAGGGGGACAAAATTGTGCTAGAGTATGACAGAATGGTAGATATTAATAGGCCAACATTTAAACTTAATCCTTTAAGGTTTTGAAAGTTTTTAAAAAGGATAACAAAACATAAGGCTTCTCTTACAATGCTACATAAGATATTATTTCTTGGTATAATCATTATTTGGTGCACGTAAAATCAGACTAATCTTTTCTTTTCTCTTATTCGACTTTTCAAATACTTCTATAACACGCCTTCCTCTTTTAACCGTAATCATTTTTATCAAGTTTTCAAACATCACATCTGATACATCTGATTTTACTAATTTAAATATTTTGTCAGTGTCAACAACAGTTTTATAAAATATCACCTGAACATCTCCATCTGCATCCACACAACTTTTTTCAACTCCTAAGTAGGTGTACTCCACTTAGTTTCTACTGGGTACTTTTACTGACATAATACCATTTTTTATTAATAATGGGTCTCCAGATAGGTCACATGAAGCACCTGGTTTTATGTGCACAGGTTTTTTCTGATTAACGAGAGGCTGAAGAGGCTGATCATCTTCTGAAGTAGTAATACTACTTCAGAAGATGAAGATGATACAATGTTATACAACAGTCTCATAAAATCTCTTTGTAGGAGCTCTAATTATTATGTTGTTTATTTATATCAGCCAATGGTTCTTTTTAATCTGAGGTTGGGCTTAACTACCTACCTAGCTTTACTTTTATAAAGAGCAACTTAATAAAAATAAAGCTAGCAAATAATATTTGTTGTGCAGCATTTTTTTATTACCAAAGTCTCTTGAAACAGTTGAAGTTTTAGTCCCGAACGGTTAATTGTTGTGTCTTGTAGGAAAGGATAGGATTGTTTTGGAGCAGTGTTTCATTTTGTTTTTGTTTTTAATGTTTTTGTAATGTTCCTTAATGGCATTTGTCAAAATACTATATGTATTTTCTTTTTTCTTCTTTATTCGGCGCTTTTAAATTTATCTTAATTTTTTGGTTTGGGTATATTATGTAATAAGCTGTCTTCTTTAATTTTTTTGGCGATGAAGTCTTTCCTTGTATTTTCGTATTTTTCTATAATTAATTTTACATGGCCTTGAAGTTTCATATTTTGCCTATAAATTTTCGATCTGTCTCGGCTAACTCTTTCTCTTCCCCTTGCTCTAGCAGCGGATGAGGTTGGAGTTAGTGAACGAGATCTAGGAATTAAAGGAGTAACCTGGGGTTTGAAGGAACAGGTGTGGAAGTCGAGTATTCATTAGAACGTTCTGCAAAGCTTTCTGTTGTTCTCTTTTTGTTTCTAACTTGCCATTTTATTTTCATTTGTCTGTGTACTCTTGGTGTCAGATCTTTGACTAGCTTTTTGCAAGCATGGTATCTTTCTAAGTCTTATCATTTCACTTCTACGACTTTTTCAGGGTCCTGTTTCCTTTTTTCACGACAACGTCACTGCTTTTCCGTCGCAGATAACGCTATTATTTAATTACCCTGATGATAATACCTTAAATGAATAAAATAATTGATAATGTAATATATAGAATACAAAAGATATCAATTAACTATTGTGAAAATCAATTACGGCAAAGTTTCTGACAAAAAATACCACTCCGTCACGAGCTATACTACTCCCGTCACAGCTATTTTGTGACAGAGGTGCCTCGTGACAGAGGTGTAAAATAACAGTGTTCGAGGATTTCAACGTTCATAAAATTACAAATTGTTCGTAAAAGTGAGTAAATATGACAGATATACTGGGAAATAATAATATTACGTAAATAAATGGGAATTACAATAATATTTTAAAGTAGTAACTTACGTGACAGAGCGGTCGCCGAATAAACACACGCACCTCTAGTTCACTACCAGCGGGCGCCTAACTCGGCTCGCTCCAGGGTGGGGTCTCAAGGCTTAAAGCCGAGAGGAGAAGGAAACCGTGCTGTTGTTTAGTGTTGAAGATCAAACAGCTAAGGCGTGTTTTTTGTTTTGCGAAATGCGTGACGGAAGATAGCAAGAAAAAACATATGCAGCCGTACCCAAGGATAAAATATTTTTTTGCTTAATAGTATGAACCTTTACGTTTATTATATTTTTATTAATCTAAAGACAATATTTCAGCATTTCAATAAATAATTTTATATTATAGGGTCCTATATGATTTTTTTAAGCGACATCATTTTGTAACATTAGGCAGCGTAAAGGGACACGCTTTATTTGTATGTAAAACACCTCTGTCACACGTTTCGAATACTATGTCACAATAATTTTGTAAAAAGCAAAAACAATAAAAACGGGATTTTAGTGTTATTATAATGACTATATGGTCCAAAAAATCTTGTGACAATAAAATTTGAGAAACTGCAATTTAGGACGGATACAGATTTTTTTTTCCTGAGGAGACACGTCATTGTCGGTAGAAAAGTAGAACGCCCCATATATTCTTGTTTCTTACAGACACCAACAAAAGACGGTCGCCGCTTCAACCATCATTACTTCGGCGCTTGCCTCCCCTCCATCTGTTCTCCATCATCAGTGGCCAGGATATCCCAACATATCATCCAGCTGACTCATCTACCAAAAGGAGACGTGACCGTCGACCCTGGAAACTGTAAGACTGCTGGTGAGGCGTCGAAGTATCCCACAGGATTCTATGTATTTTGGTAAGTGTCGCGATGATACGAGTACGTGGTCGATTTACACGCCGTAGGGCCTGGGTTCAAAGCCCAATAATGCGCTTGAGCTGCCGGTGAAGGAAAACTTTCCAAGGAAACTATAGTTTGGTGGTAGGGTACCTACTCTTTTGTATTCAGCTTGAGGGGTCAAGTTAAAAATCAGCCGCCTGGCATTTCTGTTCCAGGCTAGGTGTGTTTACCATCTTCGACCACAGTTAACATACACCGCAGTACTAGATATTCTGCCGCCAAGCAGTAGTATGTAAACATTTTTGTGTTCCGGTTTGAATGGTAGATATTGCAGCTAGCGGTATTACTGGGCTGTTGAGACTAACCATCGAAAGCCTAAAAGTAATGAGCGCCAAAGCAGTGATGCCCTGGATTTTGTTTTGCAACTCAAAGTTCTGTGTATTGAAATGCTGGAACTCCCTTCCGCCGCCCATACGTGAGATTCAAAACAAATGCGGTTTTAGGTTGAAGATCAAGAAGCATTTGCTGGAGTTGCAGAAGTCAAGTAGATAGCAACCAGCCTGCCTTCAGCAGGTGCTTCTTGTTTCTTCAATCTTCATTCTATGTGTATATTTATTTTCTTTCTTTTTCTTTCCAGCATTATTTAGTATATGTTCACGCCAGCCCCTACTATTTTTACTATTTTTATATTCTTATAATTATTATTATTTCTGCACTCTAATTATTATTCATGTATGTACTAAAATATCCTAGTCTTCTTCTATAAGCAACTCTCTAGACTTTTTCTATATTTATAATTTATTTATTCTATTATATATTCGCGTATGTATTTATGTATTTTTTTATTCAGCCTCGTGCGTCCCAAAAGGTTAGTTCTGAATACCAGCGCTGCTGAGAAATCGGCAGCAATAATGCTGAGAACTAACCTTTTTTGTCGCACTGGACACTACAGCGACAACTTTCCACTCATTATTATTGTTTATTTTTATTTTTCTAATCTTTTATTTGTAGTGTGTTTTTTGTTGTTGTAGTGTTGTGTGTGGCAAAATAAATGTTTTCTTTCTTTCTTTCTTTCTTTCAATGGTCATGGACATGCGTTATCTCTTACCATCAGGAGAGCGTGTCGCTAGTCTCATTACAGAAACAAGATATCTTGGTGCGCGTGGTTTTGCGATGTATCCCCAAGCAGTACACAGCGGGCCCAGAATTAATTTCTCAAAACTTCTCCAAATTGACATTTGCAGGACCGTTTTAGGAATGCTGTTCACGACAACTGTTATTTCAACCATCTTCAGTAGTGAAAAACAAACTGCTTTGGGTAAGTATCTATAGTAATGAGATTTTATTATCGTCTTAGTTATAGCACCGTTTTTGTTTCTAAGCAAAGACTCGCTCGTTTAGAAAAGGCTTGAACATCAACGCAAGGTTGCTTATCTGTCGGTTTTCTACCCGGTACACTTTGGGGAGTGCGCTTCAGATCTGCATGACCTAATTCCCTTCTGCCCATTCTACTATCAGACAGCCAGGAGAACTAGAAAGCGACATCGCTTCATGGTTGATATTCCAAAAACTCTTGTTTGATTCCACCTTCTTCGTAGGCACCGACATTGGAATTTGCTGCACGAGTGGGTGTTCCCCCATAAATATAATCTGGGTACCTTCAAGTCGCGATTGAATCGGTTTCTTCTAGGCAAGTGTACTCCATCGTAAACCGCATCTTCGCTTGGCATCAGGCGAGATGGCAGATAAATATTTAAAATTTCCTTTAGGTTAGATAAATATTTAAAATTATATTCAGACTAAATCAAATCATCGTCACTGTCGCTTCGCACTGCGGTTGGAGCGCGGGCGCGGGTTGTTTGCCGAGATGCGCCCCGGCGCGCTCTGGGACCCTTCCTCAAAGTCAAAGTCAAAGGTTTTATTTACATGACAACAGTGTAAAAAGGTCTCAAATATAATAGTTTGCGTCTATTGTCTTGTATTACGGTGTGCAAATACATTATTTGACAATCAAATTGAATTCTACAAAAATAATCAATTTTACACATACAAACAAAATCAAATGTACATTAAGTCGATTCATTACATTAAAAAAATATTGATTATAACATTTAATACATGTAATTTTAATTATTACAATTGTTACATTCAAGTTCACCTAACCTGAGCAACTCCTCAGCGGTGTCAGGAATATTTCAGCACACAGGGCTCACCGCGACGTCTTCAGACTCGCGACCACTCTCACGAGCTTCATGAAAACAAAGTCTCCAAGTCGGTGGCAGATTCCACCATCCATCCCACTAATATTATAACTGTGAAAGTTTTGATGGATGGATGGATGTTTGTTACTCTTTCACGCAAAAACTAAGAAACGGATTTGGATGAAATTTCGTATGGAGGTAGCTGACACCCTGGATTAGCATATAGGCACATTTTATCCCGAAAATGTGTAGCGGATATCACCGCGGAGCCCAGCTAGTCTCCTATAAAAATAGAACGCTTAATGATCTCTATGGCCTTCCCACCTCTTTACATTGTCTATTAGATAATCTTCTTCAGATACAGAATCTTAAAAAGTGTATTAATTGCTCGTAGGTGTCATCATTCGATCATTCTGTATGAAGCGAAACTACGACCATTTGTTCACCGTGAGCCGCGATGAAGTGAAGGTGATGCACGGGATGCGATTCATCACCGCTGCAGTGATTGTGGTGATACACGAGGTCTACTTTACGGTGATGTTTCCTATCATCAACGGACTAGACGTTAATAAGGTAACCAGTACCTCAAATAATACAATATTTTAAAACAACTTGGTTCAACTTTCTTGGTTGGTTGGCTAGGTTTTTGATCACAGGCGGAGATCCATGCCGACACGTACGCATGGCGCATGGAACTTCGCCAACGCGGACAACGTCCGGCACCAAGGGAGGTCGAGGTGTGGAAGTTTCACGCTCGACGCTCCATGCTGGAGGTGTGGAAGGAGCAGCTAGCCCATCCAAGGGCTGGTAGCTGGACCATTGAGGCTGTCCAACCTGTCCGTAAGGACTGGCTGGACAGAGCACACCTTCCGGCCTTTTACCTTCCGGCTTGTACAGGTGCTTTCCGGGCATGGATGCTTTGGAAAGTACTTATGTCGTGTGGCCGGAAGAGAACCGACGACCGTGTGCCACCACTGTGGCAGCGACGAGGACACGGCGCAACACACGTTGGAGGGATGCCCTGCTTGGGCAAGTGAGCGCCGAGACCTCGTCACAAGAGTAGGGAGTGATCTCTCGCATCCAAGCATTGAGCGTATAAATGCTGGAAGCGAGAGGGAGGAGATCGTGGGAGGCGGCAGTTTCCTTCTGTGAACAGGTTATGTTCCAGAAGGAAACGTCGGAGCGCATACGTGAGGTAACTATTGCCCTCCCAATGCGCCGCCGGAGAGCCGGGCGTCGGAGGAGGATTCACGCCCTCCTTCAATCCCCATAACAGGGGCTAATCTTGTCGGGTGACGGGCTCCCCCGAGTCCGCCACCCGACAAGATTAGCCCCTGAGGTGGCGCGCGCGGTGTTTCCGCGCGCCTCTCAAGGAATGAGGGATGGAGTCTATATAGCTCGATCCCTAACAGGGACGGGTCCTAGGGAACCAGCGTCGTCGGGGCCGCGGACGAGTGCGAAAGCGTCCCCGTAGCCCCGGCATATAGGCGCCAGGCAGAAACACTCCAGGGTTTTTAGTGGGTAGGCCGCCACTTAGGTGGAGAGTCCCACATAATCACCGTGCTTCCTCCAGAGCCGGTGGTATCCATCAAGAATTTTCCCTGGGCAAATAAAAGGGTGATGATCACACCTGCACACCAATTAAGCTTAAATTATTTAGAATCTATGCAGCGTATGCCCAACTGTGTACACTAAAGCGCTTAGAAACTAGCTATAGGTTAACTGCGTACATGGGAGCCCAAGATACAGGTCCTAGTTTAGGGCCCGCTGGAACGTCTGAAATTTTACTATGCCATTGATTCTTTTGTATACCAATACGTGAATGTGTTGATTCTTTTGTGAATTAAACATTATTATTATATTATATATTAGACCTGATGTTAAACCTAGCCTGAAATAAAACTGGCTCTCAACTTTGTATAGTAAAACAAAGTTCAAGGCATCACTGCTTCGGCGGTTATTACTTCGAGATCCTGGATGGTTAGTCTCAACAGCCCAGTAATTTCTTTAGCTGCAGTACCCTTCAAACCGGAACACAGTTTTTTTACTACTTGGCAGTAGAATATCTGGTACTACAGATCTCTAAAACTAAAAAGGGTGTACCTAACTAGACGAGCTCCTGCTAAGGAGATCAACCACCAAGTAAAATACGAGCAAGCAGGACGTCAGTGCAGGATGTCATCACCCCATTCCGAACAAGAATAAGCCCCGTATGTTTTTCATTCCAGTTCATGACCAGTCCATTGGGACTGTTACTGCTGCACATTGAAATCGTTGTGGACACTTTCTTTGCAACATCAGGACTGCTACTCATTAGAGGTCTGTCAAAGGGAAAACAGAAGAATGTGTTTTACACTCTAGTTAAACGATATATAAGGTACGTTTTGTATGTATATATTTTTTTTTACTTTTAATAGATCTACGTTTGGCCACCAACTCGCCTAATCCAAAGCGACGGTGTGTATGAGGATGGAGCACGCTGATCCAGAAGAAATCTCTAGCCTTAAAAACGTCCAAATTGTAATTTATGGGAAACAGGGAAGCCGTCAATGAGTTCCATTCGTAAATAAATAAATAAATGTATGTAATAAATTTGTAAATAGTAAATAAATATAAATATTGTAGGACTATACACACAGCGCCATCTGGCCCCAAACTAAGCAGAACTTGTGTGATGGAAGTCAGATAACTGATAGAATACTTCAATACTTTTTTTTTGTAAATACATACTTATAATACATACAGAACACCCAGACACAGAACAAACATTTGTTTATTCACAAAATGTTTGCCTTGAGTGGGAATCGAACCCACGCCCTACAGCTCTCAAGGCAGATATACTACCAATGAGCCAACGGGGCTGTCAAATACTAATTATTCGGATATAAATCGGAAACAGAATCATTTATTAGTAGGTACTAGCTTACGCCCGCGACTTCGTCAGCGTTAACTTCAGAATTAAGTTCAGAGAGAAGTTAAACGTGTGTATGTAACTCAAACATGCGTTATTTTATTATTAGATTTTTTTATGTAAAAAATAATGAGACGAACAAGACGCTCTCCTGATGGTAAGAGATGATGCATGTCCACGACCATTGCAGCGATACACAGAACTTTGAGTAACAAAACAAAGTCCAGGGCATCGCTGCTTTGGCGCTCATTACTTTGACACTTTTTATGGTTAGTCTCAACATCTCAATAATATTATACTAATGTGAAAGTTTGGATGGATGGATGGATGTTTGTTACTCTTTCACGCAAAAACTACTGAACGGATTTGTATGAATTTTGGTATGGAGCTAGCTCAGACCCTGGATTACAACATAGGCTACTTTTTATCCCGAAAGCATGTAGCGGTTAACACCGCGGGGCGCAGCTAGTATAAAATTATTATCACATTTATAATATTTGTGGAATCAACACTCTCAATAGTTATTTTCTACTGTTTTAGAAAAATAGCATGAGAAAGGCGCCAGAGTTGAATGCCATTTATTGGTGTCAGTTATTTCCATACCAAATTTCATCAAAATCGGTACAGTCGATTGAGCGTAAAGAAGTAACAAACACACTTACACACACACACTTTCGCCTTTATAATATGATATAGTAGGATAAATGACTACTATTGTTACAAGTACTATTTAAGTCAATATATCGAACACAAGCGTCTAAAATTAAATTTGAGCTAAGTTATCAAAGCGAATTAAACTTTCACTACAGGAAATTGTAATTAAGTAAGGTTTCCATACAAAAATAGAGTTTTCTGAAATATTCATACTCAAATCAATTGCTTTCAAAGCAATATTTTAGTGTTAAAATGTTTTAAAATTAAATTCGGTAATACAATGGTACATTAGTATTTTGGCTTGACGGCCTTGTATTTTAACCTTAACTAACCTTGCTCAAGAGACGTAATTTTTTTTCTTATTTCTTAAAATTGTACCTACTGATGTTTATCTTTATTTTTTGCCTAGCGGACGCCTTGCGGCTTCACCCGCGTAGTTCCCGTTTCCGTGAGAATACAGGGATAAAAATTAGCCTATGTCGCCCGGGGATAACGTAGCTACCTAACGGTGAAAGAGTTTTTGAAAACAAACAATCAAATCTTTCCTCTTTTTAATAGTGTAGATGTAAATAAATTAGCCGAAAGTTACTTGGTAAAGACATACATACTTGGTGGTAGATTTCCTTAGCAGGAGATCGTCTAAATAGGTACCATCACAGTATCAGCTGTTCTATCGCTAAGCAATAGTGTGTAGACATTACTGTGTTCCGGTTTGAAGGGTACTGCAGCTAGCGAAATTACTGGGCTGCTGAGACTTACCATCGAAAGTCTCCAAAGTAATGAGCGCTAACGCAGCGATACCCTGGACTTTTTTTTACAATACAAAGTTCTATGTATTGCTGCAATGGCCATGGACAGGCGTTATCTCTTACCATCAGGAGAGTATCTTCATCGTCTCATTACTATTACATAAAAAAAATTACAAATGCTCTGTCCAAACTTAAACCATTATTAAATAAAGAAAATCTGTTTTATTCAAGCAATTGTGATTTACCGCAAATAAAGAGCAAAATAAATGGCAGTAGCTGTGATTTCACTGTAAAATTATGCTCCGTTTGTCCATAAATGGCAAAAAATTATTTGTATGGAAATCGAACCACCTTAACATAATGGACAGAGTATAAAAATATTGACAGCCCTGTTGGTTCATTGGTAGTATGTCTGCTTCGAGATCTGAAGGGCGTGGGTTCGATTCCCACTCGGGACTAACATTTGAGTGACTAACATCGATGTTTGTTGTGTGTCTGGGTGTACTGTATGTATTTTAAGTATGTATTTACAAAAAAAGTATTTAAGTATTCTGTCAGCTGTCTGGTTCCCATAGTACAAGCTTTGCTTAGTTTGGGGCTAGATGGTTGTACTAGAGTAGAGTAGGTAGTATAATCTAGAGTAAACAGGTTTTTTTAATGGTTTACAGGCTAGGTGTTTGACCACAGCTCACCTGATGTTAAGTGAAAGTGTGGTCAAAGATGTTAAAGCATACCTAGTCTGGAATGAAACTGACTCTCAAGTGAGGCTGCCGGAACACACCGTTAGATGCTTGGCGGCAGATTTTCAACTTTGGTAGCTAGCCAGCCGAGTACTAGAAAGTACCCTACCACCATGCTATGGTTTCCTCACGATGTTTTCCTTCACCGGCAGCTCAAGCTCATTGTTGGGATATGAACCCACGTTTGACAAGAAATGACAAAAGAGAGTTGACATAGAAATTAAATAATTTGATTTGTGTAATGTTCGCACTGCTGTTTTCAGACTAATCGGACCATTTGCGATATGCGTATTGTATTACACATCAGCATGCGAGTTCATGGGCAGCGGTCCTGTGTGGAGGAGTCACGTTTCCTGGGAGACAGAAGTCTGCGCGAAGCACTGGTGGAAGAACTTGCTCATGGCCAACACTGATATAAATACTGTAGCAAGTATTGTTTTTATTTATAACTAGCGACACGCTTCGACTTCGAAAAAAAATTTTTTTTTTTTTGACAAGCTAGGTGTTTGACCACAGCTCACCTGATGTTAAGTGACGGTGTGGTCGAAGGTGGTAAAGCACACCTAGCCTGGAATAGAACTGGCTCTCAAGTGAGGCTGCCGGAACACACCACGCAGTTAGGTGCTTGGCGGCAGATTTTCAACTTGAGGGTGGTAGCTAGCCAGCCGAGGATAGAAAGTACCCTACCACCATGCTAAGGTTTCCTCACGATGTTTCCCTTCACCTGCAGCTCAAACTCATTGTTGGGATTTGAACCCACACCCTTCACAAAGCTTCGATGGAGTTTTGGAAGCAATTCAAAAAGTCATGTTTCCCGCACTCGCGCTTGTGTTTCGGCACGTTATGAATAAAACACCAACATTTTAATACATAAACACTCGACAAAACACTGGTATTGGAAAAAAAACAACGAGGCGACACGACTCTTTCCGCGTTCCCGCCAAAACTACAGCGTACGAGTAACTTATTGCATAGATAAATATTGTATACTTATTTCAGTGTTATTGTGTGACGTGGTACATCTCGAGCGATTTCCAAATGGCAGTATTCGGCACGTTCCTGTTCTGTTTGTTCAGGAGGAACAAGAAACTTGGCATCAGCGCCTCCTTGCTGGTCGCCGTGGCTTTCATGGTGAATCTCGGCCTTACTGTCTATTGGAACCAGTTAGACATCATACCTTTTAACTTTAGGTGAGATTTTATCTTTTTTTTGAGGGTGGTAGTTAGCCATCCGAGTACTGCCGTACAGCCGTATAGCCGAGCTGCGCCCCGCGGTGTTACCCGCTACATGTTTTCTAGACAAAAAGTAGCCTATGTGCTAATCCAGGGTCTCTGCTACCTCCATACCAAATTTCATCCAAATCCGATCAGTAGTTAGTTTCTATTTATGTTCTAGAATTATGTAAGTTCGTAATAAAGTATCCCGATTTTTTTGACAAAGTTACGGACCGACAGCCTAACTCGAGATCTCAATACAGGCATAAGCTCATTGAGCCTAAGTCCAACCTCGCAATGTACAGTTCTAGTCCTAATTCGATGGCTGTAAAAATCTTTAATAAGCTGCCCAACTCACTCAAGGACATACAAGACAAAAATCATTTTATTAACCGGCTGAAATTAATCCTGGAAGCTAAATGCTACTACACTCTTGACGAATTTTTTAACGATGACAATATTTATAGTGACAAATTATGGCCAATTAATATCCTGATTTTATTTTGTTATTATTTAATTTGTATTTTTTTAATTTAAACCATATTCTGTAATTAATATTATTTAAATATTTAGACTAAAATTGTTTGCCAATGGGGTCATATGTGCTAGGTACAACATGTAAAATTTATAAGCATAAGAATCTGTACATTAGTGTACATATGTTGCAATAAAGTATTGCGTATAGTTTTTGCGTGAAAGAATAACAAACATCCAGCCAATTTTGTAGCGATGATAGCTCAGTGGTTAGCGCGGTAGGTTCGCATGCCGAAGGGCGTGGGTTCAAACCCCAACAATGAGCTTGAGCTGCCGGTGAAGGAAAACATCGTGAGGAAACCAAAGCATGGTGGTAGGGTACTTTAGTACTCGGCTGGCTAGCTACCACCCTCAAGTTGAAAATCTGCCGCCAAGCATCTAACGGTGTGTTCCGGCAGCCTCACTTGAGAGCCAGTTGCATTCCAGGCTAGGTGTGCTTTACCATCTTCGGCCACACCTTCACTTGACATCAGGTGAGCTGTGGTCAAACACCTAGCCTGTCAACCATTAAAAAAAAACTTTCACATTTATAACATTAGTGGGATCAACTTTATCAATAGTTATTGTCTACTTTTTCAGAAAAGTCAACATGAAAAGGGCACCAGAGTTGAATGCCACATATTTTTCGACCCACGTGCGAGCGGGGCCCTACCTCGTGGGCATGGTGATGGGTTACATCATCAATACCTACAAACCAGCTGAACATAGACGTGTGATTGGGAAGGTAAGTTTCGATGTAATTAATATTTTCAACGGAGATGGATGGTATTGTGAAAACTGCTTTTTTTTATTTGCAAAAAATAATGAGACGAACGAGACGCTCTCCAGATGGTAAGATATAACGCCTGTCCATGACCATTGCAGCGATACACAGAACTTTGAGTAACAAAACAAAGTCCAGGGCTTCACTGCTGTGGTGCTCATTACTTTGAGACTTTCGATGGTTAGTCTCAACAGCCCAGTAATTCCGCTAGCTGCAGTACCCTTCAAACCGGAACACAGTAATGTTTACACACTACTGCTTGGCGGCAGAATATCTGGTACTGCGGTGGTACCTACCTAGATGACCTTCTGCTAAGGAGATCTACCACCAAGTGAAAACCTGGTTGTTGATTGACAAGCTAGGTTTTTGACCACAGCTCATCTGATGTTTATTGACGGTGTGGTCGAAAATGGTAAAACTAGCCTGCATGAACCTGGCTCTCAAGCGTTTGGCGGCAGATTTTCAACTTAAGGGTGGTAAGCTAGCCAGTCGAGTACTAGAAAATGTCCTACCACCATGATAAGGTTACCTCACGATGTTTTCTTCACCGGCAGCTCAAGCTCATTTTTGGGTTTGAACCCTGGTCCGGCGTGTGAACTGACCGCGCTAACCACTGAGCTATCATCGCAATATTAATGACTTTTCTACTCATGACTTGACGACATCTGGTGGTTGTGGTGACACGATTTTGTTGTGTTTTTTTTTTTTTTCTTTGGTTTTGGCGTCGCGTTTTAGCATTTGCCAGTGTCAAGTAATTATATATTTTCAAGTTTCAAAAGTTAAATAAGTGCCATCGTAGCTAGTTTTAGTCAAAGTCGTCTTTGTCAAGTCCAGTTCGTGTCAGTTAATTCCAGTCATGCTTTAGTAAAGTAGTGGCAACTTTACTACAAAGCTTCGATGGAGTTTTGGAAGCAACACGAAAACTCATGTTTCACCACATTATATCATTTTCCCACACTCGCGCTTGTAATTCGGCACTTTATGAATAAAACACCACCATTTTTATGCATAAACACTTGACAAAACACTAGTTTTGGAAAAAAATACAACGGAGCGACACGACTCTTCCCGCGTTCCCGCCAAAACTCTTTGTTGTGTTTATTCACACGGTTGAACAGCTAGTAATATATAGAATATACTAAACTTAAAATAAAACTAACTTAAACTAAACTAAACTTTTTATCCCGCAATTCAGCACAGTTGCCGTTCAAACCGATATTTTTTTTTTATATTAAAAGAAAAATAAGAATTGTCAAGTAAAACTTACAAAGTCGTCAGTTTTGTAGTTTTGAAAAAATAAAATCAAACATTATATTATGACGCCTACATAAAATGTAATAGCAATTACACTAATCGTATTAATCACACTAATAATAATAGAAAGGCGAAATTTTGTGAGTGGCTGGACCAATTTTGATAACATTTGGTATGGAGGTAGCCGACACCCTGGATTAACACATTATTCATAATTTTTATCCCAAAAAAGTAGTGTTCACTTAGTAAAAGCGGGTAAATGAACGACGAAAGCTAGATGCGCGAGGTGCTTCTCGGAGTAGGTTTTCACTTGGATCACTTGGATTCTTTGAAATATTTTTTTTGTACGTATAGTTTTGATACCTATGAATGTGATTAAAATTTGCTTTTAAGTAATATATACAATTTAATTTTCAGAAGTGTTATTTAAAAGAAAGAAAGAAAGTGATTTTATTTTGCAACAAATACAAACGCAAAAACAAACAAACAGAGACAAACAGTTACGAAAATAAGAGTTCACCTCAGCATAATACTGGTCATACTAAGTATTACAGTAGTAGTATTTAGTGTTTTGGATAGATAGATAGACCTCTTTGTTGTGCACATCATAAACAGAAAAAACCGGTCAAGTGCGAGTCGGACTCGCGCACGAAGGGTTCCGTACCAATATCTATAAAAAAACGGCAAGATAGATATACCTCTTTGTTGTGCACATCATAAACAGAAAAAAACCGGTCAAGTGCGAGTCGGACTCGCGCACGAAGGGTTCCGTACCAATATCTATAAAAAAACGGCAAAAAAATCAAGTTTGTTGCATGGGAGCCCCCCTTAAATCTTTATTTTATTTTTAGTATTTGTTGTTATAGCGGCAACAGAAATACATCATCTGTGAAAATATCAACTGTCTAGCTATCACCGTTCTTGAGATACAGCCTGGTGACAGACGGACGGACGGACAGCGAAGTCTCAGTAATAGGGTCCCGTTTTTACTCTTTGGGTACGGAACCCTAAAAAATACAGAAAACAAAAGAACCTCATGAACCTTAGGTTTAAAATTACGATATAACTAGAAGAATTTTAATCTTTACGTACGTTTATCTTTAATCTTTTTAGTTTTACGTAGCGTAGGACGCTCCGAGATTCGATGGAGTATCGATATACGCGGCGGTGGATGGAACCGAAAAGTCGTGAGTGGAGAGTCTTGTGTGAGGCCTATGTCCAGCAGTGGGCTTCGATAGGCCGATTATGATGATGATGATGAATCTTTATTCTCGTAAATTTGTTATTGCGTTGGATAAGTTGGCACGTATACCTACTTACATTTTTTTTATGGTTAACAGGCTTGATGGTACTTTAATAATAATATACATAACATAATTACTCTTTTTAATTACTTCCGTTAATTACTCATTTTAGGTACCACTTAATTCGTCATTGTGAACGAATGCCTATTTTTGCCGAATTAGTGTTTCAAAAATAATTATATCTCTGATTTTTTTTGTTACCTACATAGGTATCACAATGTAGTAAATTTTTTTATTGTTCTATAATATTCTATATATTTTTTTGTTAATTTTTGAGTGCTGGTGTACACAAAAGTGTCTTTGTCTTTTTTTTTTATTGTTGACAAATCAGACCGCCACTTATGGCACTAGCTCATAAGATTCCCTTGTTGTCTGTTTTGTGTTCTGTACTTCCTTTTTTGTTTTTTTTTTCTTTAGTTTTGGCGTCGCGTTTTGAGCATTTGCCAGTGTCAAGTATTTATACATATACTTTCAAGTCTCATAGCTATAGTTATAGTCAAAGTCCAGTCTTGGTCAAGTACAGTCCGTGTCAGTCAAGTCCAGTCATGAGTAAAGTAGTGGCGACTACTATAAAGCTTCGATGGGGGTTTGGAAGCAACACGAAAAGTCATGTTTCACCACATTATATCATTTTCCCACACTCGCGCTTGTGATTCGGCTATGAACAAAACACCACCATTTTTATTTGAATTTTTAACATAAAGAAGATTTTTTTCAGAAATGGTCGAGAGTAATCGCTGCGGTATCTTTATTGGTTGCCGTCACGATGCTTGCCATAGGATGCATCTTCGCGGGCAGAAGTTACGATCCGCTCGAGTCCGCCGTGGTGGTGGCGACTAACAGGGTCCTTTGGGGGGTTGCGGTCTGCGCTATAATTGGCGTTTGTGAATATGGAAACTTATGTAAGTACTAGCTGCACCCCACGGTGTTACCCGCTACATGTTTTCGGTATAAAAAGTAGCCTATGTGTTAATCCAGGGTCTCAAGCTATATTCATACCAAATATCATCCAAATCCGTTCTGTAGTTTTTACGTGAAAGAGTAACGTACAAACTTTCGCATTTATAATATTAGTAGGAATCAAATTAAATCACCTTCAACGAAACAAGTATTGAGGTTGGTGCAAAATATCGTGTTTGCAATTGTGTCGAGGATACGTGAACATTTTCGAGTCCTCACTCGACGTAACGAATTAAATTAACGAATTTTTTACCGATGATAGCTCAGTGGTTAGCGCAGTCGGTTCGCACGCGGAAGGACGTGGGTTCAAACCCCAACAATGAGCTTGAGCTGGTGAAGGAAAATATCGTAAGAAAACTACTCTCTAGTACTCGGCTGGCTACCACCCTCAAGTTGAAAATCTGCTGCCAAGCATCTGACGATGTGTTCCGGCAACCTCGCTTGAGAGCCACTTCCATTCTTTACTATCTTCGACTACACCGTCACTTAACATCAGGTGAGCTATGGCCAAACACCTAGCCTGTCAACCATAAAAAAAGGTACTTAAATAAATTGCACTTCAGATTTTTTTTTAAATGTAATTGTAATGAGCCGAACGAAACGCTCTCCTGATGGTAATTTAAGAGACAACGCCTGTCCATGACCATTGCAGCGATACACAGAACTCGTGTGTAGTAAAAGTAGTGTTAGTATTCACGTGGGAATAGGGCTCACTGGAAGACCAGCGCTGGTCATACCGCTAAGTATGACCAGTTTTATGCTGAGGTGAGAACCCCTGTTTTGTAACTGTTTGTTGTTATGTTTGTGTGTTCTGTGGTGTTAAAAAAATAGCGAGTAACACCGCGAGGCGCAGCTAGTCATCAATAAACTCTTTTTTTTATATGATTCGATACATATCTGACTTGGATCCTTCTCTCTTACAGCCTTGATCACCGAGTTCCTCAGCTGGCCTGGGTTCGTTCCGCTCAGCAAGCTGTCGTATTGTGTGTACTTGCTGCATTCCATACTGATACAGCTGCAGAAGTACTCGATGAGGAGTGCAATCACGTTTTCAATATATCATATGGTAATATAATGAAACGAAAGAAAGAATATATTTTTTTTATAAGACACTAGATACAACAACTCGATGGCTCCTACGTAAACTATCGTATGCCACAAATTTGCCATTTTCACTTTTTTACGTTTTCTAAATGTACTTGATGAGTACTATTAACTGTGTTAATTTGAAAGTCAAATAATGAAATATGACAATTTTAGATTTCGGTTTTCTGTTGTATGTTGTTTTTACATGCGGCGTAAATCATCGTACTGACTCCGGCGATGTTTTACGTGGAGGAGTGCGCGCGCGCGACGCCGCGCCGCGCGTCGTATGTAGCACTTGCCACTTGATACGTCGAACGTGCCGCAAGTTCCCGCTCAAAATGTACATTTGTCGAACTTCTTCTAATTTTATTAATATTGACTTTTTACATCAAAAATTAGTAAATCACATAATAGGCCTTACAAAGCAATGTTCACGAGCTCAAAGGCTTTGTAATATAGCCTGTAGAGTGATCGATAATAATCTTGTTTGTGATGTTATTCAAGAAATAAAGAAAATCACTGTGTATCAAATCAAACTGAAGTGAGTACTGGGTGAGTCCTTAATCATGTTATATTAAATTATATTTTTAGCTTTCATTTGTTTTTTTAGTAAAGTTTATCAATAAAGTCAAGTAAGACTATGGTTAGTAATACATACGACTGTGTACGTCGGCTTTTTCGGTCAAAATAATATCGTAAGTGATACAAACATTTTTTTACTTCGTTCATATAAAAGTGTTTACTATTGTATCTATAACTTAACATAGTTTACGTCGCTCAATCTTTTATTGTAAGTAACAATAAGATAGTATACGTGGAACTTTTAAAAAATATTGCTATCTTATGTTCAATTTTCTTTGGTTACAGCATCTCAATTTTCAGCCGGGCTGACTTAGTGGAAATTTCTGCCCTTTCTGAAATGCTGGGCGAAGATTTTTCATTTACACTACCAGAATTGGCGACTTATGATGTCATTCATTTTGATTCATTATTTAGTACCTATATATTTTTATTTTGTTTTTAATTTTTTATTTATTTTTTATTTAATTATTATTTATTTTATTTTTTTGTCTGGTGGTGTTTCTTTCCTTTTCAGATGACTAATTGCTTGATGTTATTACAACTTCACAAAGCAGACAGCACTTAGAAAATACATTAGGGGTAAATGATCCTGTTATTTAAAATAACATAACACCTCATCCAAACTCTCCTACCTGTTCTAACCACTTGAATGTTGATTGTACTAACAATACTTGTCATGTTTCATCGGTACCTACTAATCCTTATGAAATGCAACACCAGTTTTCAGAATTTCTGGCTATTCAACACCTCAAGCAACCACCCTAATGTCTAATTATTCAGTTAATACTGACAATCCTGTTTCTAGAAAAACTATTGTTAGAAGAGATAACGTAAATATTCGGGAAAAGCATGAACAAGAGTGGATTGACACAAAAAGAAAAACATTAAAAAATCTTAGTAAAGCATATAGGTAAAGCCTTCAGCCCTTCATCATCATCCGCCTATATTAGTCCACTGCTGTCAAGCAAAGCACAGCCCTTAACAACCTTGAAAGCGTCGTGTAAAAGTAGCACGAAAGTGCTGTAAAAAAAATTAAATACTGAGATGAATCTTTCAAATTTTCTTGACTTAAGTCTACACTGCAAGGTAAAAATTGGACAAAGTTAAGGAATTAAAGGTACTTGCTGAACAACCGAGCAAACTTCTGTATAAATATAATTAAAATGGACAGGAGTAGGTTTATGACACTTGTGACTAAAGTTAATACCGAGTGCCGAAAACAAAACGATATTTCAGTGGATACCTTTTACCATAATTAAATGCCCATGTCTCTAGCAAAAAATAATAATTTAGTTAGTCTTTGTACCAGCGGCGTTATACCAACAATTCACCACAATTTTACACAAATCTTCAAGTAGAACCTTCAATAGCTTCATCCTCTCGAAAAATTACTTATGAGATGGATTCAGAGTAAAGCATTTAGTCCATGAAAGTTACAAGGTATATCTTGCAAGACTGATAAAGGGCACCTTGAAAACCCCTTGATGTTAATATTAACTTAAGTAAAAAATAAATGTGATACTATTTCATAAAATAATACATGAGACTAAGACTTACACGAAATACTAGTTTACATAATTTTAAAATATACTATCAAAGCTTAAAACTAATAATGTACATGGGATTTGCGATGGTTATAAAGTTAATGTTTCTCATTAAAGTTGCCAATTAGATCTCTCTTGTACCCAAAAGAATTTTGTAAACCTATTTATACTAGGACTTAAAAAAATATGTGATGCCAATTCATAATACTCTAGATACATAATTTTACGATTTTAGAGTTTATCAGAAGAAAGCAAAACGATAAGAATAAATGGTTGAGAAAATATATTGAGACAGCATCTCACAGGCTGATGAGGGTTGATTATGATGATTATAATAATACCTAGATGTCATTGTGATTCCAGAAAATTATGATCAATTTTTTAAAAATAAAATTAATTTTGATTGTTTGCATAAAACAAAATTTAATTCATCGTGGTGTGTTCAACAAAGCTATTTATAAACAAATAAATAATTTTGTCTTATTATTTTTTAGTTATTAAGTGAATCTGTGCGCATAAAAGAAACTAACAAAATAGTGATTTGGTTTTTATAATTTTATTCTGATAATTTGTGATAGAAACGTAATGTGAAATAAATCATTTCAAACAAAATTCACTGTTTTATTTATATTTTTAAAACAATTGTACCTTAAGATCAACTTCAATAATTATCGAAATTAGATCCTAAAATATTTATATATAATATCATATAGTGTTATTACACTTTGATACATATTTTAGGACCTAATTTTCAAAATACGTTACTAAATGTTAACACAATGCACGAAGTAAAACGTGGTATGTGTAGGTTACGACAAATTTTACTTACTTAACGTCAGTGTAAACTGCCGTATGTTTCACATACGACATTTCTACGTAATTTTAAAGCGGTGTAAAAAATCGTAACTGCAATATCCAAGAAACTATTAATAATTAGTATTTTTGTCCGACACCATATCGAGGCTTCTTATATTATTTGTGCATGGTGTAAATTTCAGAACGACAAGTTTAATTTTATAAGTTCAGTGAAAGAAATCATCTTTAAAGCTCTCTCCTGTAAAGTTAGCATTTCAAACATACGATTGTTTACGTAGGAGCCATCGAACTAATAACTCCAGACAAAGAGTTTTGGCGGGAATGCGGGAAGAGTCGTGTCACGCCATTGTATTTTTTTCTAAAACTTGTGTTTTGTCGAGTGTTTATGCATAAAAATGGTGTTGTTTTATTCATAAAGTGTCGAATTACAAGCGCGAGTGTGGAAAAATGATTATAATGTGGTGAAACATGACTTTTCGTGTCGCTTCCAAAACTCCATTTAACCTTTAGTAAAGTCGGCCACTACTTTACTAAAGCATGAATGGACTTGACTGACACTGACTAGACTTGTCCAAGACTGGACTTTGATTATAACTATAGCTACGAGGCAACTTATTTAACTTATGAAACTTGAGATTATAAAACACTTGACACTGGCAAATGCTCAAGATGCCATGCCAAAACTAACGAAAAAAAAACTACAGACAAAACACACTAATAATAATAAATAATATTTGACAGCCCTGTTGGCTCATTGGTAGCATGTCTGCTTCAAGAGCTGTAGGGCGTGGGTTTGATTCCCACCCAGGACAAGCAATTTGTGGTATTAAACAAAATGTTTGTTCTGTGTCTGGGTGTTCTGTATTTATTACAAGTATGTATTTACAAAAAAAAGTATTAGTTATCTGACTTCCATAGTACAAGCTTTGCTTAGTTTGGACGCAGATGGCGCTGTGTGTAATGTCTTACGATATTTATTTATAAAAAAAATTAAATTAACATACAGACAACAAATTTTAAAAGTCAGAGGGCTGCAGTGACTGTGCATTAGAAAGAAAAAAAGGTCAGTGCTCAGGAATTGTGCCGGGGATTACTTCGCAGCTGATTTTCAGCACTGACCACTGAACAAAATAAAACAAAATAGATATATTATAAATAAATAAATATCGTAGGACTATACACACAGCGCCATCTGGCCCCAAACTAAGCAGAGCTTGTGTGATGGAAGTCAGATAACTGATAGAATACATAAATACTTTTTTTTTTGTAAATACTTAATACATACAGAACACAGAACAAACATTTGTTTATTCACAAATGTTTTGCCCTGAGTGGGAATCGAACCCACGCCCTACAGCTCTCAAGGCAGATATACTACCAATGAGCCAACGGGGCTGTCAATTACAGTGAAACCTGGTTAAATGCGACCTGGATAAGTAAGAAACCTCTATTATTGAGAATTCCAATGAGGTCCCGGCACTTTTTCATGGAATTACCTCTGTTAATAAGACTTTTCGAACCTGGTTAAATGAGATTTGATTTCTAGGACTTTCCCTGCATAAGTGAGACATTTTATGAGGTTGGGACAGGTTTCGACACGTTTTCGTGGGAGGCGGCAGTTTCCTTCTGCGAACAGGTTATGTTCCAGAAGGAAACGGCAGAGCGCCAACGAGAGGCCAGTACAGACCTCCCAATGCGCCGCCGAAGAGCCGGGCGTCGGAGGAGGGTCTACGCCCTCCTCCAACCCCCATAACAGGGGCCTGCGACGTCTGGACTGGCCTGGACGGCGGGCTCGGGGGAGTCCTTCGACCGACAAGAGTAGCCCCTGAGGTGGCGCGCGCGGTGTTTCCACGCGCCCCTCAAGGAAAGAGGGGTGGAGGCTCTCCAGCTCCACCCCTACAAGGGAAGGGTCCCAGGGGACCAACGCCGTCGGGGCCGCGGATGAGTGCGAAAGCGTTCCCGTAGCCCCGGCACAGGCAGGTGTCAGGCAGAAACACCCCAGGGTTTTTAGTGGGTAGGCCGCCATTTTGGCGGAGAGTCCCACATAACCACCGTGCTTCCCCCGGAGCCGGTGGTATCCATTAAGGATTTCCCTGGGAAAAAAAAAAAAAAAAAAGGTTTCGACACGTTTGCTTACAAACATTTAAATTTATTTCGCACGTCCTTTGCATATAAATATTATGTATTTATCAATTAATTTTGAATAAATTTGGAGTGCAGATAATTTCAGTAATGCAGGTAAAGAAACAAAACATAGAAAAATAAATGTTACGATATATATGACGGAGGACCAATGACATCTTCATTTTTTAAAAGCGTAACGTCAACATCGCTGACGTCACTATCATCAGGGTGATCCTTGTTGCTTTGGCGAAGTAGAAAAGTTATAGTATTAAGAGATCCGACCGCTCCGGCGGCTCGAATTCCACTCAACTCTTGCTGTTGGTCGTAGATGGCCTCTACAGCGTCACCGGACTGTGGCGAGCGCAAAGGGCTCCAAGTCGTAGGACGGCCCTATTTTTTTTTTATTTATAATTATACGCTCCACAGACACAGTTACATAATTATTTTTTTTTACAATTTTACATTACAAAAAGAGGAGAGGTTAGTAGGATCTTAATCTAAGGTTAAAGATGGTACTAGATTGTGTGTATACCGCGGCCGGCCCTATTTATACCAAAACCACCGCCTGCACAAATATTGCTTTGTCAACACAAAACACTATTTGCGGGAAGTCTGATCTTAAGTTTTACAGATAAACCATAACAAATCATTCATCCAACAATTCAAACATTCATTTGACGGTTATATAAATTGTAGTTATTGGTCTCGCGTCGACATATATACTTATATAATGTTACAATAGATATAGAAAGTCTCAAAGTAATGAGCGCCAAAGCAGTGATGCCCTGGACTTTGTTTTGTTACTCAAAGTTCTGTGTATCGCTGTAATGGTCATGGACAGGCGTTATCTCTTATCATCAGGAGAGCGTCTCGTTCGTCTATATATATATATTATATATATAGATAGATAGGTTTTTTTTTTTTTAATCTTTATTTTTTTATAGAGGGTTTAGTCAAACATGACTATGCCACCCTCATTGTGGTCTATAACAAAATTTTCTTATTTCCTACGCTTATTATAAATACTGGTGATGCGGAACAGTATTCTGGCTTCTTCCGATAAGGGATTAGCCAGCACACTGCTACACCACCCTACATCCTTCAGGTTAATATTAGTTTTTCCAAAAAATCATATCGCTCAGCCTCGGTCCGGACACACTCCGCTATGACATGAAATGCGTCTTCGACCACCCCGCACTCCGTGCAGTTTGGCGTATCGGACTTGCCCATCAAGATAGATAGGTATAGACCGTATCCAAATCCAACAGTTGAAACATTTTAGACTACTTATAGCGCCGTAATGTACATCTTTGCAGGTGATGGATGCATGTGGCGTGTTGGTGGTGACATGCGGCTTCAGTCTGGTGCTGCACCTGGTGATAGAAGCCCCACTCATCAACATCGCCAGCGCGTTATTAACTGAGAAGTAAGTTCCTTCTTCTAATGTCCTCCACATCGGAAGAACCTTCTGCTACTTTTAACCGACTTCAAAATATTCGTTGGTTGTCAATTTTTAAAAATGTAAATTTAACGATATGAAGGTAAAAGCTTACGCATGTCCATGGTCGCCATGCCCATTTTTCTATCGGACGGCCAGAAGCTCGAAAAGGTGACATCGTTTCATAGTTAACGTTCCGAAAGCCCGTACGGAACGATTTGAATCTACTGAAGTACTGAAGTGAAGTGAAGTACAATTTGGGTGTCTTCAAGTCTAGAGTAAACAGGTTTTTTTCTAGGTAAGCGTGCTTCATCTTGGACTGCATCCTGCTTAACATCAGGCAGGGTGTGGTCAAACGCGAACATATTCTGTATTAAAAAAAAAAAAAAACTTTCATTGTTCGAACGGCTAAAGCGTGGAAAACGTTACCTGAGTGGGTGCTCCCTGATAGATACAACCTGGGTGTCTTCAAGTCGAGAGTGAATCTGTATCTTCTAGGCAAGCGTGCTCCATCTTAGACCTTTGTCAACTTTAGTTACATATTTTTTTTTTTTTTACAATTTTACATTACAAAAAGAGGAAAGTTATAACAATATTTTATTTATAACACTAAAGATACAGGTATTTTTCCATTTATAGAAAAAAATATTATTACTTAAGTACTAGTAATTCAATAATATCTTATTTTTTTATATTACTCAAAGTCTCAACAGTAATTTCAAAATGTAATTTCGCTGGCTACAGTACTCTTCAAACCGGAACACAGTAATGTTTACACACTACTGCTTGGCGGCAGAATATCTGGTACTGTGGTGGTTACCTACCCACACGATGATGCTAGGGAGTTCTACCACCAAGTTTGACCATGAAAATACCTTAAATAACGAAGTAATTATTTTTTTTATGGTTGACAGGCTAGGTGTTTGACCACAGCTCACCTGATGTTAAGTGAAGATGTGGTCGAAGATGGTGAAGCACACCTAGCCTGGAATGGAACTGGATCTCAAGTGAGGCTGCCGGAACACACCGTTAGATGCTTGGCGGCAGATTTTTAACTTGAGCTAGCTAGCCGAGTACTAGAAAGTACCTTGTGTGGTTATGGTTTCCTCACGATGTTTTCCTTCACCGGCAGCTCAAGCTCATTGTTGGGGTTTGAACCCACGCCGTTCGGCATGAACCTACCGCGCTAACCACTGAGCTATCATCGCTACAAAATTGTCATTATCCATTGTCATCAGGTCAAAATCTATCGAACAGAATGGCACAACGGTGGACACTCGACACAACATTAATGGTGCGGCTAAACCAGGACTCCAGCTTTATTTAAAAAATAAAGATAAATTATGTTGACACTAGACTAAACATAGTTTTATCATCATTGTATACCTGTAATCGACTACTGCTGAGCATAGGCATGTCTTGTACGACACGCGATAGTCATTATGCAAGATAAAAATAAAATATCGTAAAATATCGTAGGACTATACACACAGCGCCATCTGGCCCCAAACTAAGCAGAGCTTGTGTGATGTAAGTCTGATAGAATACATAAATACTTTTTTTTTGTAAATACATACAGAGCACCCAAACACAGAACAAACATTTGTTTATTCACAAAATGTTTGTAATCAAGACCGCAGGAACGCGCTGGATGCGAGCCGCTTTCAACCGGTCTTTGTAGAAGTCAATGGCGGAGGCCTATGCCCAGCAGTGGACGTCCTACGGCTGTAATGATGATGATATGAATGAATGATTTATGTTAATTATGTAAGTAAGTTAAGTATGTTAATTGTTATGTATATTATAAGTATAAATATGTATTTATGAAAACAAGGATTTAAGTATTCTATCAGTTATTTGATTCCCATTGTACAAGCTTTGCTTAGTTTCGGGTAAGATGGCGCTGTGTGTAAAAAAAAAAATATGGCGACTAATCGAAGACCTGGTGGATGAGCAATGCTTTGTTTAACAGTTCGCGGCACCAATCCGACAACGTTTTCGTCGACATAGTTTAAAAAAAAGTATTTAAAAAATTCGGTAGGTTTTATATCCATGCAAAGCATGACATGAATGCACAAAGAACGATGCCAAAAAAAGTCACTATTACCCATTCTCCAAAGCGGAATGGAGCGTCAGTCACCTTACTAAATATACACCGATCTTTAATCATATCGTGTCGTAGTATCTATAATTGCTTGCTTTGTCTAGAGATAATGGTGCGAACGTAGAATGCTAGCAGTGAGCTGTGTAGGGTGACCATATTTTCCTTTTATTCAAAACAAAATGACAAACGTCATTTCGTTGGTCTCTAGAAGCTTTCATTGAAAACATTATGGACAATTGTACCATGGGAGGCGTGAATTATATTAAAATTGCATTAAGGTTGTTCTCGTTAATCACTGAAATGTATATATTGCGCGCCGTACGTGCATGCCAAAACAGTGGAGAATTTTAGCTATTTAAAGAAATAGCAACTTTTAAAGTTAACGCTAAAAATACAATTTAAGTTAATTGTTTACGCCGTTTCTATCCGTCTCTGTTGCACAAGTAAGATTAATGATGCATCGGAGTGAGACACTGTCTAGGCTGGCCGATGACGTTTCTCGCGCAAGTGGCCAATGGGCAGCACCCAGCGACGTTAACCGCCGGGAGCATTCCATCGCTGTCATTCTCGCATCGCACATGTATCTACCTACATTTTCACATATTAATTTAACCGACATCTCATACGCGCAATTACCTTTCTTCTCTTTCGCAATCCCGCCGTTCCCGCTATTTCCGTCTTTCTCTTCCCGCTGCGCCGTAAGTAGCTCTGTTTATCGTGTGTGCATTAAGAAAGGAACGCAGTGCATTGCCACTCACCAGCTCCGCGCCAGAAGCCAGTCGGCAAGCCAGGTTAGTGCTCACTCTTTGTTTCTTCTTCTTGGTGTGAAACAGAGAATCCTCCCGCATACCGCATCGCATTTGTCGCGATCTTTATACTAACATGCAATGCAATGTAATAAATCAAATTATAGCCTCAACACAACGACTCGAGGGGATCAGTTAATTATTTATAGACAAGCACTTTATATGGACGTTAGTCTAATTTCTTTTACATATTTGTATATAATAAAATGGTAAGAGAAATATCCCAAATAATTACCTAACTTATGGTCACCCCACACATTAGCTACATTGCCTTCCGGTAAGATTGCACGTCCATCGTTGCGTCAGCACAATTATAGTGCAGTTTTGTTTGTTTGTCTGTTTGCATAAGTGTTGCATGATGTTTTAGCGGGAGTGGCATATACATATGTACTTCCTTTTCACCTGACTGCCTGAAGAAGCCTGACTGAAGAAATTTCAGTAATAGAACGTATGGACAAGAAACTCCACACTACTACCCACCTATAATGGTTGTTAAAGTTTATCATTTGCCAGCCCTGTTGGCTCATTGGTATATCTACTTTAGGCGTGGGTTCGATTCCCACGCAGGACAAACATTTTGTGGTATAATCAAATGTTTGTTCTGTGTCTAAATGTGTGTTATGTATGTATTTACAAAAAAAAGTATTTTATCAGTTATCTGTCTTCAGGGTCAGATGGCGCTGTGTGTAATTCTACGATATTTATTTATTTTGTTCTTAGCAATAAGGCCCTCATTTTTTGGACTAGTGCTAAGTTGTTTTGTTCATTGTTTCAATAGCAAGCTATAAACGCATTACTATCTTCAAAAGAAGGAAAACCTAACTAGAAAATATACAATTATGTAACACACATATAATTATGTAAACATTCGGTCAACCTACACTTGGCCTCTTGTAATTCATATTGAAAAGAGGCGCCCAGTATTGAGACTGTTTATGAAACGGAACTTATTCCAGGCCTATTTATATCTATGAATGATCCGGACTCAAGAGTTTGTTTTTGATGTACAAAACAGTATTTTATTGAAGACAGCAAAAATAGAAGTCATATTCATTTCAAATATACCATTCATATCAAAATGTTAATTAATTACATGCCAATGGATATAATTATCTTTACTTTTTGCGACAAGTAGGAGTTTACAAGTCAGATTTACATCCAGTGGTAAAAATAGAACAGTTGTTTTAAATACAATTACAAAAAAAAATAAAAGACGCTATCAATGGGAATAGATCTTAAAACGCTGCTACTCAAACGTTGTGCTAAATAGTCTAGCATTTTAGTCACCTCAGTCGTCATGCCAATATCAATAAATGTATAAATTTATTTTAATTAACAACTTTTGTGTAATAAAATGTCAATATAATAATATGTCATATAAAAAAATGTGTCAAAAATTAAAATTACTTACTAGTGTTACACTTACAGTGTAAACTTAGTTTTAAATAATCGTCAAAGTCGTAAAACGAGGTTTCTATCTCAGCTTGATTCAGAAGCACGCGGTGAAGGTGCACCATGCATCCCGGTACAATACAACATGCTGGTATATTTTCCCAAAAGTTGTGGGATAAACGAAACTATTGCGGGTTTACTCAAAGGATATATCTAACCGGTCTACTACAGCTGCGTACCCACTTCCGCCCGGGATGCACCGCGCCACCGCGTGCTTCAGAACCAAGTTAAGATCTTGGCTGCTCGAGACTTTGTTTTATGACATTGACGAGTATATTAAAATAAATTACTTTTTTATTATCTATGTAAGCTGATTCAACATATTATTATAAAATAATGTATTTTTTAATTGTCACATTATTGTAATACAAGTCAAGAAAAAAACAAACAAATAAATTATTAGTAACAAACAAACAACCAAATAAATTACTAGTGTTGTATTTAATTATTCTTTTGACATTTTATTATATTGAAAGTAGTTTTTTGTATTGACATATTATACATCAACAATATTTTATTTCGACATTTATTTTGTATTTTTTATTAATTGACATGTAATCGGTGTTTAAAAACTCTTTTAACATTATATTTAATGATTTTTGACATTCGTGTTTTCAATAAAATATATGTCTTTAAAGTTATCTAAAACTAAGATAAAATATTAAACCTAAAATGTATGAATAGGGAATGCTCATTTCCTTGTTTGTCGAAAAAAATTCTATTTATTTAGACAATATGAGAGATGGGGTCATGAAATCCCAAGTGACGTAAAATGCGGAAGCTGACATAAGTAAAGGTTTGTCTACTTACGTCGCTGTAACACACTTAACATGGAAAGTAGGTTCGAATCTCGATATCTTTATTTTCCCATCGGAGACCGCTCCAAGATAGTTTCATTCAATTACTAATAGAGTTCAAAAAACGAAAAAGAATGACAGAATGTTGTGGCGGGATTCTAGTTTGCTTTCATATACATTGCTTGTTTTGTTACATATGTAAGTCTATAAGTATATTTTTTTTTATATGTAAAAAGTGATGAGTCGAACGAGACGCTCTCCTAATGGTAAGAAATAACACATGCCCATGACCTTGATGATTTTACTCGGTGGTAGATTTCCTTAGCAGGAGGTCGTCTAGGTAGGTACCACCGCAGTACCAGATATTCTGCCGCCAAGCAGTAGTGTGCAAACATTACTGTGTTCCGGTTTGAAGGGTACTGCAGCTAGCGAAATTACTGGGCTGTTGAGACTCTAGTCTCAAAGTAATGAGCGCCAAAGCAGCGATGCCCTGGACGTTGTTTTGTGACTCAAAGTTCTGTGTATCGCTGCAATGGTCATGGACGGGCGTTACCTCTTAACATCAGGAGAGCACCTCGATCGTCTCATTACTTTTACATTAAAGAATAAACCGTTCTGTCGAAAAAATACATTTAACTCGTAAAAATTGTTCACAATAAACTCTTTTCTACTTACTAACTACTACTATTTCGTAGCCTCGTTATTTTTTGAAAATCTAAAATTAAAATTTTACATCTAACTTACACGCCAATCTATTCACTACACCGAATTAAAATCGCTTGGTTAGGAAAATAGGCAAAGCCGAGTCGAGTGATATAACGTACCAGGTCAACAAGACCTTTTCAGTAGAATAACCGTAAGGTGACGGGAGGCCAGGTTTTAATGGTGATTGATGTAGAGCAAAAATAAATGATTGGTTTCGCATAGGAGTGCAGTATTGTAGTAAGGTTCTGTACAAAATATAGTAGGATTTTTTCATTTTAAAATATCCTGTAAATAGTTTGGTTTTAATTTATAAATAGTTAATTTTAATTAGTATAAAAATTTAAACAAGATTTAATAATGTCAAACTGAAAACAGAAAAAAGTGTCAATAAGTTTTTTTTTTCACAGCGCCATCTGGTCACAAACTAAGCAGAGCTTGTGTGATGGGAGTCAGATAATAAAACTGATAGAATACATAAATACTTTTTTTTCGTAAATACATACTTATAATACATACAGAACACCCATACACAGAGCAAACATTTGTTTATTCACAAAATGTTTGCCCTGAGTGGGAATCGAACCCACGGCCTACAGCTCTCAAGGTAGATATACTACCAATGAGCCAACGGGGCTGTCTAAAAATCTGTTAAAAACAGATTTTAAATCCGTGATTGATACTGTATTGAGCCATACTGGGTCACGCGGATTGGCACTACTGTGTTAAAAGGAGCTAATTGTACACGCCATCATTACGAACTTTTTTTTTTATCGGGACTAATCCTAGAATTGTAATAATTATAATCGGCTTTTTTATTTCGTTTTTTTACTTTTTTTTGACGAGATTGTTACATTTAGCTCCTTTGAACCTATTGCCGTTTCACGTAAATCATCGTTATTAAATAATTAGTTTAAGAATATATAAGCTTTTTTATTAAAATGAAATCAAATGATATATTGACATATATATAAATAAATTAGAAATGGTTATGCGGATGCGATGCGGTTTGCGGTTTGCGGGAAGAGATTCTCTGTTACACACCAAGAAGAAGAGACAAGAGAGTGAGCACTAACCTGGCTTGCCGACTGGCTTCTGGCACGGAGCTGGTGAGTGGCAATGCACTGTGTTCCTTTATAATGCACACACTAGTTACGGCGCAGCGGGAAGAGAAATAGGGAAATAGCGGGAACAGCGGGATTGAGGAAGGGAAGAAAGGTATTAGCGCGTGCCAAAATGTCGGTTAACTCAAATGTGAACATAGGTATGTACAGGTGCGATGCGAGAGAATTACAGCGAAGGAAAATTATTAAATAGATTAGAATATAGATAATTAGAAACCTTCCATTTTGTACGTATGTTGTGTTGTAGAAAATAAATTTAAAAATAAAATAAATTATAAATCCGGTTTGTGTGTAGGTATGCCTCGAGCATGCATGCTCACTATCGAAGCCTCCTTCTTGCGGGCGGCGTCGCGTGTCGGCGCTCTCTTCGCTCAGACATGATCGAGGAGGGCACAATTCGCTCTGCGAAGAACTTGTTCTAACCGTTTATTGGGTTATCGCACGGAACCCTAACTTCCCGTAGTACATCGTTCTGCCCTGTCACTTTAGTATAAAACCGCTTGCAAATTCATTGTGACATCACTAGTACCTGTTTCAACCGCACCAAAATGTGTTCAGCAATTTCATATGTGAGTGATTATTGTGTTATTATTGTATGTTATTTAATAAATTAGTATTTATGAAAAATAATATTTACAGTGAAAAGAATTAAGTGAATAATTTACATGGTACCTTTTAGGGTACTTTCTAGTACCTACTCGGCTGGCTAGCTACCATCCTCCAGTTGAAAACCTGCCGCCAAGTACCTAACGGTGTGTTCCGGCAGCCTCACTCGAGAGTTAGTTCCATTCCAGGCTAGGTGTGCCTCATTATCTTCCACCACACCGTCACTATACATCAGGTGAGCTGTGGTTAAACACCTAGCTTGTCAAACATAAAAAAAATTACGTAATTTTAAACATATGAAAAAATAACCTCCGCCTCGCGGTGTTACCCGTTGATCTCACGAGAAGACTAAATTTATTACTAATAGTAACTTTTTACTAGTAAGTAAAAAAATAGACAAAATTATTTAATTTTGACATTTTATCATATTGACAATTTTTTTTAAATCTAGACACATTTTATAGCGACCATTTTTATTAAATTGACATGTTTTTATATTGAGATACTTTATTTTAACATTTTTTTTTTTTATAATTTGGCAAATTATTATTTTTTGTTTTTTTGCCTTTTTCATGATATTTCCAAATTTTATTTGTAACATATTTACTGATAACATTGTTTGAAAAACTATTACCTAACATAAATTATTTAAATAAACAAAACAAATAAACTATGTATATACCTATAAAATGAACACGCCGTTGAGGTCGCTGCCGCGAGGTAGGGTTCCCAGTGCGCCCTGTTGTACTTGCAACATTGTTGGTGTTATAACAAAAATATTCGCATTGACAGCTCTGTTGGTTCATTGGTAGTATATCTGCCTTAAGAACTGAAGGGCGCGGGTTCGATTCTCGCTCAGGACAAACATTTTATGTATCAACAAATATGTTTGTTCTGTGTCTTGGTGTTCGGTATGTATTATAAGTATGCATTTACTAAAAAAAAACTATTTATGTATTTTATCAGTTATCTGACTTCCATCACACAAGCTCTGCTTAGTTTGGGGCCAGGTGGCGCTGTGTGTAATGTCCTACGATATTTATTTGATTTCATAGTAAACAAAATAGTAACTAGCGTCTTAGCTAACCGTAGGTATTATATAACTATAAGACAAAAAAAAACAGTTTCTTTATTAACTACTTAATAAATTTTGTTTTGACTGTATCTCGCTTGATATTAATGGGCATGATATACTGTTGAATGTGGCGAAACATACAAACTAATAAAATCCAAAGCGTATCTATAAATTTTACTACAGTAGCGCTCCATTCGACTGTGTAAACAAATTGGTCGCTCCACTTAACAAGCCAAATCAAAACGAACAAAACATTTCATTTTAAAAGTTCTGGTGAACGGCAAAAGAACCATGAAAGAAGTTAAAATAAAAAGATGAAAACAGTTGCATAGACTAGTTATATAACGTTAGATCTAGGGCAATACTGTTATACTGTAGCAATTGCAGTAAGTAGATGCCGGTCGTGATACACAGCGATACTTGTCTAGTAGATGTGGTAGCCCAACTGGAAAGAGATACGCTTCGCTTTCTTTGGCTGGTAGATCTTAGGAGGAGGTCTAGATATGTACCAGATATTCTATCGGATCCAAGCCTAAGTTTAGGTTAACATGAAATTATTTGTCTTCTTTTTTTTTTTATTTGGTTTTGGCGTCGCGTTTTAAGCATTTGCCAGTGTCAAGTATTTTATAGTTTCAAGTTTCAAATGTTAAATAAGTGTACTCGTAGCTATAGTTATAGTCTAAGCCCAGTTCATGTTAGTCAAGTCCAGTCATGCTTTAGTAAAGTAGTGGTGACTCTACTATGAAGCTTCGATGGAGTTTTGGAAGCAACACGAAAAGTCATGTTTCACCACATTATATCATTTTAACACACTCGCGTTTGTTATTCGACACTTTATGAATAAAACACCACCATTTTTATGCATAAACACGCGACAAAACACTAGTTTTGGAAAAAAATACAACGGTGCGACACGACTCTTCCCGCCAAAACTCCTTTCATTTTGTTTAATTTTGGCAGGTACAATTATTTTTAATTTTTAAGGTGGTACGATTTCCATACAAATAAACTTTTGCCATTTATGGACAAATGGAACATAATTTTAGAGTGAAATCACAGCTACTGGCATTTATTTTGGCCTTTATTTGTGGTAAATCACAATTGCTAGAATAAAACAGTAGATATTTAAAAAAAAGGTCAATGAATATATACAAAATTTCAAATAAAGTACATATAATAGATATTATGTCGATACAAAAACATGTTAACATAAAAATATTGTCAAATGTAATATTATATTATGTCAATATAAAAAAATATTGTCAATAAAATTAAAAGACAAACAAATCGTAATTACTTACGTAGATGATTAAAGCATTGCAACCGAGGCTTGACCAAAGAGTTATCTATTCATTCGTCTATCATCCTCTTAGAACGCCTCTAGACTCCAGAAAAAAACCCCAAGAATACAAGAACAAATCAAACAGACAAGAGTAAACCAATAAGTGTTTACTTACAGTTAGCTCAGAGCAAGTTAGTTCTCAGCGAGTTCTTGCATTTTTAACAGTAAGATTTCCCTAATTTTTTACAACTGAAAGTATATTTTTTTTAATGTATAAAGTAATGAGACGAACGAGACGCTCTCCTGATGGTAAAAGATAACGCCTGTCCATGACCATTGCAGCGATACACACAACTTTGAGTAACAAAACAAAGTCAAGGCCATCGCTGCTTTGGCACTCGTTACTTTGAGACTTTCGATGGTTAATCTCAACAGCACTGTAATTTCGTTAGCTGCAGTACCCTTCAAACCGGAACACGGTGATGTTTTAAACACTACTGCTTGGCGCAGAATGTCTGATACTGCGGCGGTACCTACCTCGACGACCTCCTGCTAAGTAACGTTAGCCAAAACAAATACCCTAGACTGTTTCGTTACTCAAAATTTTATTGTAAGTTTCATTGTTTGTGTATTGTAAAATTTTATTGTGTTGCGATGGTCAAGGGCTGGTGTTATCTTTGACCATTAGGAGTACGTTTTATTCATCTGTGTGGTCGAAGATGGTAAACACACTTAGCTTGAAATGAATCTGTCTCACGTGTGAGGCTTCCTGGTACCGCTGACCACAGCTGATGTTAAGTCAAGGTGTGGTCAAAGATGTTAAAACACACCTAGCCTGGAATGAAACTCGCTCTTAAGTGAGGCTGCCGGAACACACCGTTAGATGCTTGGCAGCTAATTTTCAACTTGAGGGTGGTAGCTAGCTAGCCGAGTACTAGAAATTACTCTGCCACCATGCTATAGTTTTCACACTATGTTTTCCTTCATTGGCAGCTCAAGCTTATTGTTGAGATTTTAACCCACACTTCGACGTGTGAAACGTGCGCGGTAATCTCTGAGCTATCATCGCTAAAAATGTTATTCTATCTAACCACGAGATTTGTGGAAGCTAAATCTACTATTTGTAAATGCATTTTCGGTTTTTTAGACTAAGTTTTTTGTATACATTTTGTAAATAGTATAATTTAAGGTATTTTTTTATTTTCGAACTATATAAATAAATATCGTAGGACTATACACACAGCGCCATCTGGCCCCAAACTAAGCAGAGCTTGTGTGATGGAAGTCAGATAACTGATAGAATACATAATACTTTTTTTTTTGTAAATACATACTTATAATACATACAGAACACCCAGACACAGAACAAACATTTATTTATTCGCAAAATGTTTGTCATGAGTGGGAATCGAACCCACGCCCTACAGCTCTCAAAGCAGATATACTACCAATGAGCCAACGGGGCTGTCAAATATATGATGTAAAATATTCTCCGTTCATAATTTTTTATCGTCCTCACCGCGAACGGTCAATAAGTATTGAAATACTATCGAACCATTTATGACCACGTTCCCCAAATATCCGATCGCCAACCATAAATACTGGAATTAAAAAGCCAAAACACATAAAACTGTAATTCTCCGACAATATTGGTAGAACCACTAACATTTATCATGCGGAGGTCGCACTAACGTTACTCAAAAATATAGCCGCGGGTAGTGTGAGTAGTGCGACCATCAATAAGGACGGACATCACCACAAAACCGGACATTTCCGGTTTTAACTGTCTTCACAAAAGGTTGTCAAATTCGTCGGAATCTTTTTTTTAGGGTTCCGTACCCAAAGGGTAAAAACGGGACCCTATTACTGAGACTTCGCTGTCCGCTGTGCATCCCGGGAAAAAAATATAAAAAATCTGGGCCCCCAACTAATTTTGATACAGGGCCCCTCCAAAGCACGCTATGCCACTGATAGAGTAGGTTGTATTTTTACAACCTACTACATCCTACAAGTAGGTATAACTGAAGCAGAGCAACAACCAAATTAAATAGCTATTAGGAGAGTTAAGTATGTCCTAAAATAACTTCAAATATGGCCACCTTAGCCGTAACGGTCCTTATGGACACTTATTTACCGCCCTCTAGCTTATCAGCGCGACACATGGTTGGTCGAGGGTGGCGGCCTGATTGAAGGCAGCTAACGTCCTATATGGGTGATAGGCCGTGCTGACACGGAGATGTGATACGACTTAAAATATTGTGCTTAGAAACGGATCGTGTAATAAAGATAGCAGTTTTTATCGATTTTTCGAAGCCTGATTTTTTTTTTATTGTTGGCTGTCTATGTGTTTGACCTCACCTCACCTGATGTTAAGTGAAGGTGTGGTCGAAGATGTTAAAACACACCTAGCCTGGAATGGAACTCGCTCTTAAGTGAGGCTGCCGGAACACACCGTTAGATGCTTGGCGGCAGATTTTCAACTTGAGGGTGGTAGCTAGCCAGCCGAGTACCTACTAGAAAGTACCCTAGCACTATTCTGTGGTTTTCTCACGATGTTTTCCTTCACCGGCAGCTCAAGCTCATTGTTGGGGGTTGAACCCACGCCCTTCGGCATGCGAACCTACCGCGCTAACCACTGAGCTATCATCGCTACAAAAGTTTCAGGTCATTTTCCATTCATGTTTAAAAATAATAATTAAGACGTAAATATGATAAATAGTATGGAGAATATATAGTAAAGTGGTTGATGCTAATTGCCTATAAAGTATCTATTTATCTTGTCCGCAGCTATTCCCGCTTCTCCTGGCGGCAGCGTCAGCCCAGCAGATGCAGTGGACCCCATACATGACCTTCCAGAACTTCCAGAATCCACAAGAGTTCGCACAAGATCAGCAGGTTAGTAGATTATGTAGTTGATCATGGCCACATCTGTCGCAGAACCGATAACCACTGGGGTTGACGTTTTCTGTACGATAGTGACGAGATACGTAGGTATATGCGGAAGTGGAAAGCCGAAGATTGGGCTGAGTGGCGTGTCTTGGGAGATGCCTTCGATAGGCTGATTATGATGTTATCATAACTTTCTCATTTATCTTATGATAAATGAGAAAGTTTTACTTGGTGGTAGATGTTACTACCACCAAGTTAAACGTGGAGAGGGCTATGCTCGGAGTTTCCCTATGAAATCGAATCAGAAATGCGGAGATCTGTAGACGAACTAAAGTGACCGATATAGCCCAGAGAATCAGCAAGTTGAAATGGTAGTGGGCAGGGCACATAGCACGCAGAACTGATGGCCGATGGGGCTGCTAAGAGCTAGAGTAGAGACCACGGACCGGCAAGCGCAGCGTAGCACGTCCACCCACAAGGTGGACAGACGACCTTATAAAGACTGCAGGAACGCGCTGGATGCGAGCCGTTTCCAACCGGCCTTGATGAAAGTCAATGGGGGAGTCCTATGTCCAGCAGTGGACGTCCTACGGCTGAAATGATGATGATGATGATGAGATCTTATTAGCCATGCAGTGGTGTGTAAATACAAATGTGTCTATAACACAAAATAGTTTTGTAGCTAGCGATCTTATAACTTATATTAACATCACATCAGCCAAGCACATAACAGTGTGTTCCGGCAGCCTCACTTGAGAGCAAGTTCCATTCCAGGCTAGGTGTGCTTTACCATCTTCGATCACACCGTCACTTAACATCAGGTGAGTTGTGATCAAACACCTGGCTTGCCAACCATAAAAAGGGCGCCCTATGGTACATATAAAAAAATAAGTACAAAATAAACTAAATCTACTTGTTAAGCGGAAATAAACTAAATATATATATTAAACACTCAAACTAAATCTATTTTTGGATGTATTAATACCGAGTTCTCGTGAGAATTTAGTCGAAAGAAATACTTTGTATAGCAGTATATAAAAAAGTTCAGATAAAATTGATAGAAGCTCTTTCCGAATCTTATACGAAAAATCCTGGAATGTGGTTCCGAACTTAGCTAATTTAATTAAATACATGAAACTAAAAAAAAAAATGTATTTAAAGTTGACAAAGGTCACGGACCCCAGTGTCTGTGGAGCATATAATTGTAAATAAAAAAAAAATGAAACTAGCAACGCGCCCCGGCTTCGCACGGGTGCAATGTAGACACTAATGTGGTGCATATGCATATATTATACATATAAACCTTCCTCTTGAATCGCTCTGTCTATTGACGGAAACTGCATTAAAATCTCTTGCGTAGTTTATGGTTTAAGATATTTATTTTCTCAAAAAGAATATAATATTCACTTATATATGAGAAAAATACATGTTTTTCCTTAATTAGGGTAGGTACTTACGAATTGCAAACATACAAGCGAGACGAAACAAACAGTGGCGGGTAGCCAGAACATTTGTTGACACCGTAGTGAACTAGTGAGTTAGGCTATTAGCAATAATAACAAAACAGGAGATTCTATTACGTATCGCATTGGCTTAGTGAGTGATGGCAATGTTGTTATAACTATCTCCTTATATATTCCCGATGTATTATTAAGTATTAGTTTGTGTATTTTTATATTGTA
Organism: Biston betularia; assembly: GCA_905404145.2. NCBI lineage: Eukaryota > Metazoa > Arthropoda > Insecta > Lepidoptera > Geometridae > Biston > Biston betularia. Next base: position 8,760,209 of record FR989887.1, on the reverse strand, counting down.
TTTTTATTTTTGTTTTAATAAATTGTTTTAATAAAATAAGTAAGTTTTAGTATTGTTTAAAGTTTATTTTTTTTATTTTTTTTTATAAGTACATATATATAGTACAAAATAAACATTTATGTTTAAAATATCTAAGCGTACAGACGGCGGGAAGCGACATTGTTTTATACTATGTAGAGACTAGCGACCCGCCCTGGCTTCGCACGGGTGCAATTTAGATAGTTATGTAATGCATATGCATGTATTAGACATATAAACCTTCCTCTTGAGTCACTCTGTCTATTGATGGAGATCGCATTAAAATCCGTTGTGTAGTTTAAAATATCTTAGAGTACAGACGACGGGAAGCGACTTTGTTTTATACCATGTGTATTGTATGTACATAATTATATATATCGTGCATGTAGCAACTTTCCCAATTTCAAAGCTCAAAAGGGTTGCCTACGGGCTTTTTAGGGATAGCCTAAAAAAGACAGTAAATTGTGAAACAAGAATATATCGCTATAAAAATTTAAACAAAAATTTAATAAGAAACTACATTTTTTTTTAGTTGACAAGCTACGTGAATTGACTACCTGTTGTTATGAGTCAGTGTAATCAAAGATGGTGAACACACCTAACCTAGAATGGATCTGTGTCTCAAGTGAGGCTGCCGGAACACACCTTTAGGTGGTTGGCAGCAGATTTTCATCTTGAGGGTGGTAGCTAGCCAGCCGAGTACAAGAAAATACCTGACCACCCATGTTAATATATCCTCACTATGTTTTCCTTCAACGGCAGCTGAAGCTCATTGTTGGGGTTTACATCCACGCTCTTCGGTGTGTGAACCGACAGCGTTAACCACTGAACTACATCGCTACAAAGCATGGATAACTTTAAAAGCATATACTACATATAAGCATTTCAACTCCATTCAGTGCCATGCCATGCTAGGTGTGCTTACCATCTTCGACCACACCATTACTTAACATCAAGTGAGCTGTGGTCAAATACTTAGCATGTCAACCATACAAAAATATAGTGCAAAAAAATATCATGGTTACTGCAGAGAGAGGAGGATTTTAAGAGTTGTGGTTATTTTAATTAGTTTTTGTCCTTTTTTTGTGGTTGACTGGCTAGGTGTTTGACCACAGCTCACCTGATGTTAAGTGAAGGCGTGGTCGAAGATGGTAAAGCACATCTAGCCTGGAATGGAACTGGCTCTTAAGTGAGGCTGCCGGAACACACCGTTAGATGCTTGGCGGCAGATTTTTTTTTTTGTCAACTTATGTTTTTAAGTTTATGTCAAATTAGTTCTAGATACTAAGTAAGATTAGGTTTTTAATTATTAAGTTGTTGTCAATTTAGTTAAATGTAAGCCCTCATCACTGTTGTAACTGGAACGACTGTTAAGCGGATATAAACTAAATATATACCTTGAATAAAAAATATAGTATTTTTTTTAATGGTATTAACATACAACCTTCAATTGATCTTAGTTATTCTTCTGTTTCGTGTTCATGTGTGCCGACTACAGTAAATGATATTTCTTATTTATTTTTCACAGTTCCAAGCGAGCGATTACTCCGGTGGCAACGATTTTGGAGGATATGAAGACGAGAGTGGCCACGATTTCGGGGGCCACGGAGGACAAGACTTGAAAGCACATTCATACCCCGTTCACCAACATATACACGAAGAAAATCCTGAACCGATAAAACACTACAAGGAAGTTGTGGTCCCTATACCCAAAAACGTTGAATTCAAAGTCCATCAGCCAATTTTGATACCGGTTCCGCACCCCGTACCTATTCAAATACCGGTTCCAAAAGCGGTAGTCATCCCTATCATAAAAGAGGTTGCTATACCTGTTGAAAAATCGGTACCTTATCCAGTACAAAGGGAAGTTCGCGTGCCAAAAATCAAGGAGGTTCCATTCGAAGTTGTCAAACACGTCATTGTGCCCGTCGAAAAGCCTTTTCCATTTAAAGTACCGGTATATGAAACTATCATCCACTCTAAGAAAGGATCCCACAAGATATGATTCAATTAATTTATAAATCATTGTTAAATAATGTTGTTATACAAATAATATTCTGTTTGAGTCTTTTTTGTACTCTATGTATACTTTATAATTAACCAATCTTATAGCGAACTGTACTGTAATTAACCTCCGACACAAAAAACGACGTTTGATGCAACTGGACAAAATTGTTGATCCAGTTCGTTTACTTAGCAGTTTAAGTATTTAGCACAAACCGGTTTTCCTTTCGCCGCCGTATGTGTATCGACAATGCCTGTCGCGCGTGGCGCCGACGGCTGCGCGCGGCACTAGCTGTTCGCTCGTGTGCTCTGCGCACTCACACACGGAGCGCACAGAATACCTAAAATCGACTGGAGAAATAAAGTCGGTGGGCCCTTAAAGGTTGAAGCAGTGAATTTGTGTGAGTGTGCGTGTGTATATGGCAAACTAATGAATCTATTTGAAAGCGGTATTATACCGTTATTTTTAGCTAAATTCGATTATTCGAAAGTTCTTAACTAAATTGTTTCAAAAACTGTTCGAAAAAGAGTTATTTCTCAAAATTTTTCCTATTGTTAAATATCCTTGAATTATGTACAATTGTACACCATTGTATGAATTTTTATTTTAATATAAATAAGTCATATACTTGTGGTATGAAATAGTTATTGTTATTATTGTTTTTGCTTTAATTATAAAGCTAAGCATTTTGTTCTTGAGAGATTTTTTTTTTTTTTTTTTATGGTTGACAGGCTAGTTGTTTGACCACAGCTCACCTGATGTTAGGTGAAGGTGTGGTCGAAGATGGTAAAGCACACCTAGCCTGGAATGGAACTGGCTCTCAAGTGAGGCTGCCGGAACACACTGTTAGATGCTTGGCGGCAGATTTTCAACTTGAGGGTGGTAGCTAGCCAGCCGAGTACTAGAAAGTACCCTACCACCATGCTATGGTTTCCTCACGATGTTTTCATTCACCGGCAGCTCAAGCTCATTGTTGGGGTTTGAACCCACGCCCTTCGGCATGCGAACCTACCGCGCTAACCACTGAGCTATCATCGCTACATTATAAAAGTTACATATTTTAAAAGTTATCTTGATAACAGTTTAGGTACATCTTGGATTTCTATTTATTCTGTTACACTTTTATGTTAATGTTCTTTGTTGTGTAAATGTGTGAGATTTTGTAAATATTAATATTGTTATTTAATTTTTAAGATATTAAAGTTTTGTTAGTAAAATGTAATTTTATTCGGCGAATCGGCGAATTTAATTTTAAAGAATACTTCTTTTTACCCATATATATATAAAAACAAGCTACAATTCAGCGAAAGTAAGTTTACTAACATCAAAAAACGCAACTATTTTATCGACAAGTTTAATTTAAAATTAAATTAAAAAGCATAAGGCGAAAGGAGAAGAGTGTATCCTTGAACAACCACTATGGTAGCGTATTCCACCCCCCCCTTGACTCAAAGAAAAAGAGCCTCAAAATGATCGAGTGGGTGTTCCCTAATGAATATAGTCTGGGTGCTTTCAAGTCGCGAGTGAATCGGTTTCTTCTAGGCGAGCGTGCTCCACCGTAGACCGCATCTTCGCTTAACATCAGGCGGGATGGCGGTCAAACGCAAGCCTATCTACTATAAAAAAAAAAAATCTGTCGCCCCGGGCCTCGCAACAGCTAAGGCCGCCGCTGGTTTGTACAATAAAGGTAAAATCAAATCGTTTCGTACGCGTTTATCGAAAGAGTTTCATTTGTGATAATTGTTACATATTTCTTAGAATTTACTGGGGTTTTCTTTGACTGGCAACACAAAAGGCATAAAGATTTATCGACTCGACCCGAAAGGTATGGAGCGATAGATTTTATCATTCTTGATCAGCGACAATCCTGGAAAAGAGAATCACGGCTAATAAAATTAATCTAACAGCCTATATTTGAAACATTTGTTTATTCACAGATGTTTGCCCCGACTGGGAATCGTACCCATGCCCTACAGCTCTCAAGGCAGATTTATAGTACAGGATCATATCATGTATCAGGATCAAAATCAGGACTAAAATATATAGTTCAAAACCAAATGATAAGTTTAATAAAAGTCTATTATAGCCTATATAAATATGTTTAAATTTTTTTTTTCTTTTATTTAAGTTTATACGCTCCACTGACCGGGGCCTTTGTCAACTTTAGTTCCATTTTTTTACAATACAGAAAGAGGAAAGTTAGTCAAATTAATTTAATTAGTTTTACTTAAATACATACATACATGTTTCACATGCTATACCTATGCATTACTGTCATTAGTTTAAATTTAGTGTTACAACATCTCCCGTCTGTTTCTACTATCTGTTAGTACTATCTTCGACCACAACGTCGCTTAACATCAGGTGTGGTCAAATATCTTGTCGACCATGAAAAAATAATCAGATTTAATCAAGGTTACATACGGTCATCCCACATAAAAAGGGCAAAACATAAAATTTTATTTTATAACACTTCTTTTGAATGGAAGTGTTATTTTTTAAGTGGGTACCTTTGTACCTACTGTGTTCACAGAAATTCCGACAGTTGAAATTTTTCATAAGTGAGGTAATTCAGAGATTGTAGGCAGGCATATCAATATTAAAAACCTTAATGATAAAATTAAATGATTTTTTTCTTTCTTAATTCCTACTAAGAATGTGAAAGTTTGTATGTTTGGTAATCATTAAATGAAAATTTGGCACTCATAACGTTCAATTAACATGTATGTACCTATGTAGGATAGGTACCTACTTTGATATCAGAAAATATGAGGACTCTGTGGGTTTATCAAAAAACGAACTACTGGATCTATCCACTTGAAGTTTGGTATAGATGCGTCGGAACATTTCCAGGGATATAATAGAATAGTGCAAGTTTCATGACTATAATTATTGCTTATTTGTTATTTCGTTTCTCTCTGAACCTAATTCTAAAGTTAACGTGGACGAAGTCGCGGGCATGAGCTTGTGATTTCTATGAACATTGTGAGTGAGGACTGCCTGGTTACTTCCAAAGTTGGTCTGTCAGTGTTGTGGAGACTTTGTAAGGGGCTAGTAGCGGGAGCTTGTTATTTGTTATTTTATTTAAATTATTAAAAATACTATTAAACCTTGAATTAAATTAAAGGTACTGAGGCTGTTGTGTTAATACTTGCCTACAATGAACATTTACATTACTCTTTTCGTTTTTATATTTTATGGTGAGTGAACGACTTTATTATCTACTGCAATAAATAGTCTAAGGCATTTAGGATGTAGCGATGATAGCTCAGTGGTTAGCGCGGCAGGGTCGCATGCGAGAGGCGTGGGTTCAAACCCCAACAATGAACTTCAGCTGCCGGTGAAGGAAAAAATCGTGAGGAAACCATAGCATGATGGTAGGGTACTTTAGTACTCGGCTGGCTAGCTACCCTCAAGTTGAAAATTTGCCGCCAAGCATCTAACGGTGTATTCCGGCAGCCTCACTTAAGAGTCAGTTCCATTCCAGGCTAGGTGCGCTTTGCCCTCTTCGACCACACCTTCACTTAACATCAGGTGAGCTGTGGTCAAACACCTAGCCTGTCAGCAATAAAAAAAATGACCACGTTTGACCACCAATTCGCCTGATGGTAAGCTATAATGTGGCCGAAGATGAAGCACTTAGAAGATACCCTTTCACTCTGACCTTGAAAAGATCCAGATTATATCTCTCAGGAAATAAGGAAGCTGGCAGCTTGTTCCATTCATTAGCCGTACGGATGAGAAACGTTTGGTACGTACGTATAGAAAGGAACTTAGGGGTCACACAATGTCAAGTTATGCCTACAATGTCAATGATCGTCATTTCGACATTGATCAAGCTACACTACAACAAATCAACCTGCAATCAATGGTGTGCTTTAGCACCTTCGAGCACACCGCCACTTAACATCAGGTGAAGTGTGGTCAAACACCTAGTTTGTCAAACAAAAAAAAAATTGATCTCTTTAATTTTTACTATGTGCAAGTCAATGTGTTTTCAGTATCTAAACCAGCAACCGGCTTTCGAGACTCGAATAATGTTGGTACAATTAACCAACTTTTGGATGGGTTGGCACTCGAGAATTGGGATGCAGAAGAATCATCTTGCCGTCACGATACCGAGCTCATTTTAAATGGCGTAAAGAATAATACACTATGGGCTACTTGGGGTAAGTCTTATTACCTAACTAAATCTAAAAACAATTTGATTTTCATCTGTACATAGTTAGAAAAAAAATGATTAAATTAGATTAGATTAGATTACTTATTCACCTTATAACAGAGTTTCGTTAAACTAGGTAAGTCAATTCAATACATTGGTTAAATATTAATTAAAAATAAATAAATTAAAATTATACTATTAGTCAAATAAAATTAAGATGTCAAAAAATATTATGTAAATGCCATATTGAAAAAATTAATTAATTAAATAAAAAATTTAGATATAGGTACATTACGAATTGCATTAGTCAACATCATATGTAAAAGAACGCTCATTCCAATTAGTTTTCATAAAGTCATTAAGCTTATAAAATGCGTTCCGGAGAAAGAAGTTTTTAATTTTTACTTTTAATGTTAAATCTAGAATGTTCTAAAGAATAAAGAAATACGCAAGATGCTCTTCCCTACATCTTGCGTGCATCTTAATCTTTTATACTATAGCCCGGAACTCTAATAAAAATATATAGCGTTAGATTTGTAGCGATCATAGCTCAGTGGTGATCATAGCACTACTCAATGCTACCAGACTGAGCTTGAGCTGCCGGTGAAAGAAAACATCGTGAGGAAACCATAGCATGATAGTTAGGTACTTTCTAGTACTCGGCTGGCTAGCTACCACCCTCAAGTTGAAAATCTTCCGCCGAGCATCTAACGGTGTGTTTGCCAGTGTGTTTAGCCTCACTTTAGAGTCAGTTCCATTCCATGATAAGTGTGTTCACCATCTTCAACCATACCGTCATTTAACAGGCGAGCTGTGATCAAACACTTATCCTTTCAAACATAAAAAAATGAATAAGATTGCATTTATAATCTGGGACTGGGCGGGCCACGTTTGTCGCATGTCGAAAGCCATCACATTGGAGGCCAAAATTTAAGCGACTAAGGGTCGGCCCGGACGAAGGTGGTGGACGAAGTAAATCGTCACGGCAGTCACTGTACAACCGAAGCCGAAGGCCGGGAAGTCTGGAAGGAGGAAAGGCAAGCCTTCGTCCAGCAGTGGGATAGCTAGGGGCTAAAAATAATATACTTATAAAGTAAACAACAAAGAGAGATAATAAAATGTTTGTATTTATCAAATTGTTTTTAGTATGGGATTCTATGCAGTTACCAGTTGGCACTTTCTACGGATCCCTGTATCACCTCGGCAACTACGATCAGTGCTTGAACATGCCGTGGCCATCTGACCAGAGAGTCAGGAACCAGTACTGTCTCGTGGACGTAAAGCTGACTGATTTGAACAAATATGATGAGGACAATTTTGATCCTTACGATGACACCGAAAAATATTTTGGAGTAAGAATCTGTAACACATAATAATAATGATTTATTTTTAGAATGCTTATATAGGTTTTTATATTACTAACATAGGTGTACCCCCAATTATTCAGCGATTTGAAGTATAACCCGAGATTCCGGTAACGGGGGTCGCTTTCCACCAGGTGAGATCGTGGCCAAACGCATGCCTTGTGCGATGTAAAAAAATTCATTGAAACACACAAAAAAGTAAACAGTTCTGCTTAACTGCTGAACAGTATATACTTTTGTTTTGTTGTAAATGTTCCAAGCACTTACATCATCTGCTATTATGCTAATGTATATAAATGTCTATTATTACAGGCTAATTTTCGATATGGAATGCGTATTAACACCATATTTCTGGGTGTCTGCCTTCCCGTGTCTTGCAAGCCAGAATCCGTGGCTAAAATCTCCCGTCATATATTTAGTCTCTCCCATCTGCCGTTCAAAGACATCAATGTAAACCCCCGTGATTGTCAAGTGACTAGATCAGTTTCAAAACCGATGGGATACTATATGTTTTGGTAAGTTTCCTACTAAATCAGGTTTGTGAGTGTTTATCGGCTATAGCATCGTCCTAATTGGCCATTGAGAGATTATCGGCCGGCTATAGCATCGTCCTAAGTGGCCATTGAGAGATTATCGGCCGGCTATAGCATCGTCCTAAGTGGCCATTGAGAGATTATCGGCCGGCTATAGCATCGTCTTAATTCGCCATTGAGAGATTATCGGCCGGCTATAGCATCGTCCTAAGTGGCCATTGAGAGATTATCGGCCGGCTATAGCATAGTGTGGAGCTGCCGGTGAAGGAAACGTCGTGACGAAACCATAGCATGGTGGTAGGGTACTCTCAAGTACTCGGCTGGCTAGCTACCACCCTCAAGTTAAAAATCTGCTGCCAAGCATCTAACGGCGTGTTCCGGCAGCCTCACTTGAGAGCCAGATTCATTTCAGGCGAGGTGTGTTTACTGTTTACCATCTTAGACCACAGTAGGCTGTCAAGTTTAAAAAAAAATAGTACTTTCTTGCACTGTGCTAATTCCCAAGTTTTCATTAAAATTAAATAGACATTTTTTTTAATGGTTGACAGGCTAGGAAGGTGTGGTCGAAGATGGTAAAGCACACCTAGTCTGGAATGGAACTGGCTCTCAATTAGCTCTCAAGTTTAAAGTATCTATAGCTAAGGACGTTGCTAATTATTTTTTCCATTTTAGCTATGACCTCTTACGCACCTACGTGTGACGACTTGCATTTGACTTATTGATAGATGAACTTAATAATTTTACTGATGCTCTTGTGTCAAATTAAAGTATTAAAGTTATGTTTTGCAGGTTTATAATATTTTCCATGGCATCATTGTCTGTTTTGGTCTACTTTTTTGGAAATAGTTTGGATACATCTGATTCCATCAGTAAGTACTGAAAAAGTTTTTAGCATTTAAATAACCATTTCATGTGTTTCCCATAAAGATTGTGTTTTTTTAACGTTTCTGTATAAAGTGTGGCTAACGGTAAAACAAAGTCCAGGGCGTCGCTGCTTTGGCGCTCATTACTTTGAGACTTTCGATCGTTTGTCTTAATAGCCCTGTAATTTTGCTGGCTGCAGTATCGTTAAAAAAAAACAAAAAAAAAAGTTTTTTCAGTATTCTATCAGTTATCTGACTTCCAGTTTGATAGCGCTGTGTGTAATGTCCTAGAATTTTTTTTTAAACTGGAACACAACAATGTTTACACACTACTGCCTAGCGACAGAATATATGGTACTGCGGTGGTACCTACCCAGACGACCTCCTGCTAAGTAGATCTACCAGCAAGTTATATAGTTCTGACTTCTTTTAGACAAGGTCGGAATCGTATAATGACTAATTTAAAAAGGACTTAAGCTTGACTTGGACTAAAAAGAATTCTGGGTTAAAACCTCAACTCTTATTATTCTAAAACTTATTTAAGACTCGAGTTTCTTACAACACTGCTCTGGTCCTATCAATAATGTCTATCAAATATCTGGCCAAGACTCGAGAGTCAAAGGACGCATTATTAAATTACCAGCGGATCCTTCTCGGCTTCGCGTGGAGATTATAATCCCTCCGTCGGACATAAAGACATTCTCTAAATGGTAGTGAGATATACTGAAATTCGATGCGTAATTTAATAATGAACAATCGGACACGCGAAATGAGACTTTATTCTACTTAGTGATAGCGATTATTGTTAACTAGTACATAGTTATCTACACTTTACTATCCCCTGATTTTCAATTTAAGTTTTTTTTTGTAATTCATCGGCAAATGAATACGGGGGTCTTCATGCCTTATCTTCATATGTATTTCGGTTTCTGCTATTTATGTCTAACATCTTTAGTTAAAAGTCCAGTCTTGGTCAAGTCCAGTCCGTGCCGGTAGAGTCCAGCCATGCCTTAGTGAAGTAGTGGTGACTATAGTAAGCTTTAATGGAGTTTTAGAAGCAACGTGAAAAGTTTTTGTCTCACCACATTTTATCACTTTTCTACACTAACGCTTGTAATTCGGCGCTTTATAAATAAAACAGCACTATTTTTTTTTACAATATATCAACACTTAAGAAACACATATTTTAGAAAAAAATACAAAGGGGCAACGATGATTTTCCGCGTTCCCGCCAAAACTGTGTGTAAACGAAAGTGCTGCCCTTGTAAAAAAGCAACTTAGCTAAATTGCCTGAACATAATTAAATTATAGGGTATCGCCAGAGTGACTAGCTATAAAATACAAAAAAAAGTGAATATACGACATTTTTTAATTTGTATATTCAAGGTATATATCCAGTTTATTTCCGCTCAGTTACAACAGTGATGAGGATTTAAAATGAACTAATTTTACATAAATTTAATAATTAAAAACTTACATGAAACTTTACTTAATATCTAAAATTAAATTTGAAATAAACTAAAACAAATTCAACAAAAAACTAAATAAAATAACTACAAGTCAATCCTCTTCTCGCTGCAGTAATCACTTGCCGACACGTGTGTCGCCTCTACAAGAGGCATGCTCAGGACGTATTGACTCTTCGAGCGCTCGGTCGAGACTGAGTGAAAACGCAAAGTAACGCCTGAATCAATCATTTTTTTAATTTTCTTCATAAAGCTTGATTGTTTCTTGTGCGATGTAATCTTTTCTACGTTCACGCCAAAACATATTTATTATACTTAATATTTAACTAAAAATCAATGTTTATATTAATATATTTGACAACTCTTTCAGGTTCAAAACTAACGCGCTGTTTCTGTTTCACACGAAACATGAATGCGTTGACGGACGTGTCTATGTATGAAATTAAAAGTATATCCAGCATAAGGTTTTTGACATACGCCATTATAGTTATAATCCATCTGGTATACATGTCTCAATCTGTTTACATCAATCAAATTGACGCTGAAAAGGTAAGAGAGGGAAGAAAATAGCTACTAAAAAACTGTTATTTTTTTGGAACATTTTCTAAAATAGTGTAGGTGGCGCCACTCTCTAAGCGTGTTTCGAGCTATTTGGCTTCACGAAGTAGTGAAGAAGAAAATACATAGATGGCGTTTTTTTAAAGAATTTACGTTTCGTTGTCAGGTTTATAATCTCAACAATGAGCTTGAGCTCCCGATGAAGGAAAACATCGTGAGGAAAACATAGCATGGTGGTAGGGTACTTTCTAGTACTCGGCTGGCTAGCTACCACCTTCAAGTTGAGAATCTGCCGCTAAGCATCTAACGGTGTGTTCCGGTAGCCTCAGATGAGAGCCAGTTTCATTCTAGACTAAGTGTGCTTTACCATCTTCGATCACACCACCACTTATTATCAGGAGAGCTGTGGTCAAACACAGGCTGTGTTATACAATCATAAAAAAAGTTATATTGTTATAATTGTTTGTAATTAAAATAAATATTTATTGAGCCACTATACAATAACACTGAAAAAACCCCATTTTAAATCTATATCTAATTAATTAACTTACAAATGTTTGTAATTGGTGGGAACAATAAAGAGTTACTCTGGAAGGGAGTACAAAAATTAAAGCAACAATATCACCACAAATGCCGGCCAACCACGCGGTTATTCTGAGCAATTGAAGCCTGAGAGTTTTGCTAAATAATTTAAGCCAATTTGAGGTAATTATTATTCCAGGAAATGACTAGCAGTCCGTTCACGAAGATGTCATTTCATCTGGACTTGTGTGTGGACACGTTTTTCGTGATGTCGGGATTGCTTCACTTCCGAGGGCTATTGTCAAGCAGAAAGTACCAGCCTTTCAAGACGATACTGAAGCGATATCTTAGGTAAGTTTTGATACTGGAAACAACTTACAGTTTCACCTGACATCAAACACATTTTTGAAAAAAACAGTCTTTTTTTAAAACTACAAAACACGAAAGTCCGCCATGATAATATTATTACGTTGAAAACCAATCAGAGTGAATGACGTCACTTTTGTGTAAACAAATAACTTCTCAGGAGTTTTTAGTTGCCGCACAAATAGCTATACACTTTAGATATCATATTTAACCGGTTAGCCGAACAAAGATGTCATTAATATGTTTTTCTTAGATGGGAAATAACCCCACGTCCTTCAACTCAAGATGCAAATCTACCTCGACAGTCATGTTGGCTCATCGGAGTTGTAGAGCGTGGGTTCCATTCCTACCTAGGACAACTATTTTGTGGTATAAACAAATAAATGCTTGTTTTCTTTCTGAGTGTTCTGTATTATAAGTATATGTTTAAAAAAGTATTTAAGTATTCTATCAGCTATCTGACTTCCATCATATAGGCTTTGCTTAGTTTAGGGTCAAATGGCGTTGTGTGTAATTTCCTTTTTTTGACCAATTTTACTTTTTAGGTTCCTTCTGCCATTGTACCTCCTGAGCCTCATATTCTTGACCTACGTGCTGCCGTATATAGCGTCTGGACCAGTCTGGCCACGATTTGTCAGACAACATTCAGAGCCATGCGCCGAGTCGTGGTGGGGAAATCTCCTCATGACGTCCAGTAAGGTATATGACATCAGAAAGGCCAGCATTTTGGTCACATGTACAATCTTTAAGTTTCCCGGACAATTTTTTTATACTTGACAAGCCAAGGCTTTGACCATAGCTTACCAGATGTTTAGTGACGGTGTGTTCGAAGATAGTAAAGCACACCTCGTCTGGAATAAAACTATGGTTTCCTCACGATGTTTTCCTTCACCAGTGGCGGATCTCCTTAGGTCGTCTAGGTAAGCACTACTGCAGTACTAGATATTCTGCCATCGAGTGATGTGTCAACATTATTCTATTCTGGTTTGAAGGGTACTGCAACTAGCGAAATTACAGGGTTCTCAAGACTAACCATCGAAAGTTTCAAATTAATGAGCACCTTAACAGAGTTACCCTGGACTTTGATTTGTGATTAAAAGTTCTGTGTGTCGTTGCAATGGTCATCCCTTACCAGCAGGAGAGTTTGTCGTTTTGTCGTCCTTATTAGTTTTACATACACTCTTGCGATTTTCTAATTCGCGAAAGAAAATTATGACGTATATTACTGAAATTAATCATCATCATCATCAGCCTTTTGTTGTCCACTGCTGAACGTAGGTCACTCCTAAAGCACACCACTGAGCTTGGTCGTCAGCTTTCTGTACGTAATGTTTGCTCGCTCTCTCCACTCTAGAACTCGTCTACTCTACCAGTTATCGGTTCTTCGAGAAACGTGACTGGCTTACTGCTACTGCTGCTTGCTTTATCTGTTAGCTGGCAAATGTCCTTAGTAGACATGATGACAGGTTTTAAAAAAATATCCAATAATGTTCGGAAACATAATATATAATTTATCACGAACATCTTATTATTAATCTTCTTTATTATCTGCAGAAAGAAGTTATTCATTAAGGATTTTTTTTCTTATTAAACCTTTAGTAAAAAAAGTCCTTAATTGGTGCTAGTTTTTCTACCACCATAGTTCATAATTAAAGTTCTTCCGCTATGAAACTCTAACCATTGTTATTCTCTGATAGTTCATCTCAACTCTTTACATATTCATTCATACATATACTGATACCTCATTATATTCTTATTCTTTCAGTGCTCTGTGACTGCTTGGTACATTCACTGCGATTTCCAGCTCACTATACTGGGAACTCTCATTTTCATGGTATACAACAAGAACAAGAGAGCGGGGTTCATATTTTTCTCTCTGGCCTACGTTATATCAGTTGTTTTACCTGCTCTCTGGAATTACCTGCAACAACTTCCAGGAATACTGTGGTATGATTATAAGTGAGTTTTATTTCTATTTTTGACAAGCTTCGTGTATGACCACATTTCACCTGATGTTAAGTAACTGTTACACCTAGCCTGGAATAGAACTGGCTTTCACGTGAGGCTGCAGGAACACCCCTATAGGTTCTTGGCGGCGGATTATCAACTTGAGAGTGGTTAGGTTACCACCATGCTATAGTTTTCTCACGTTGTTTTCCTTCATCGGCAGCTCATGATCCTATGTGGGAATCAAACTCATGCCCTTATAGTTTTTGGAGCTGATACACTATGAAATGAGCCAACAGAACCATCAATGGTCAAGTGCCATCTTCTGACAGCATGAAAGTGTCTTGTATTAATACACTTACAAAAAAGTTAAAGACATGAAAACCTTTTTTGTTTTACCTCCTCAGAGAATGCTTAGACCTCAATACAAATAAGGTGTACCAAACGGTGTATATGCCTTTTTACACGCGGGCCAGTTCATACCTCGTGGGCGTGGCAATGGCATACCTCATGACTGTGTTCAAACCTCAAAACTATCGGAGAACTATTCCGAAGGTACGTTCTATAGTCTCCATAATTTTCTTTAAATATTTTGTAATCTTTATACTTTAAATTAACACCTTCTCTCCGAGATAAGCACAGATATGTGTCTCTCACCACTGTGCCGAAGGTAAGGACAGTCGAGTGTGAACACAATAAGTTCCAGGATGAAATAGGAACTGAAAAATCAATTGTAATAAAATTAAATTGAATAATCATCATCTTCATCTCATCATTGTTGTAACCAAAACGACTGTTAAGCGGAAATAAAACTAAATGTATACCTTAAACACTCAAAATGAACTTCCGTAAAGTAACGCCTGAACCAATCAAAGTTTTTTAATTCTGTATGATTTAATTATGTAATACGTGTAGGCGTAAAACACTAGCCGACGACGCCTCGTAGTTTTACCCCCGTTGTTCCCGTTCCTGTAGGAATACAGGGATAAAAAAAGACGTGTGGCACTCGGGGACTGCGGTGCCGCGGTAAAGCTATTGCATTAAAAGTTCTGCTATTCATCGATAGATGGCAAAACTAAAAAGTATCACCGCTGTGCCGGTGGGAGTGGGGGTGTTAGGTTATTTTCGTTACGGAATTTCTGGATTCGGTCTCCACGCTCAAGGCCCGCGATAGAAGCTATGCAATAGCTTAAAAGTTTTCGAAATTGGCCAGGAGTTTTTAAGTTTATTCGTTACAAAGATACAAAAATACAAATCTTTTCTCCGTATAATATTACCTACTGTAGATTAATATTACAACACGTTGTATGTTTCTTAATTATTATGATCTTGTTCCAGTCTGTATCAATTTCGACATTTATCCTAAGCATGATGGTATTGGTACTGTGCCTGCAAATTGGGAATAAAATGTTCAAGAAAGAGTTTGGTGCTGTGGCTATGGCAATCATACCGGCGATAGACAGAACAATATGGGCCATAGCAATTTGTTCAATCATCACTGCATGCGAATATGGAACTCTGCGTATGTATTTTTTATTAACAAATTTTCTTATGTTTTCTTAACGAGAAACGGCTACCGGATAACATATACTGGTGGTACCGGTATTGTCAAGGTGGCAGGGCGGAAAATATTTTTTTATTTTTTTTGTCGGAAGATGAAGAAGCAGAAACGACATCACGTAGGATGGCCGATCAACATCATGTATGGTTACTGGGTTACTGGGCGTGGGTGTAGCGGGCGAGGAGACAAACCACACAATTCAGTTATCTTGTACAAAGTTTAATCAGCACTTCACAACGACTTTAGTTTAAGAACGATTAGAACATTATAGACACTATTACATAGCTTGGGGACAAAACGTTCCGCTTAGCTCGCACTCTGCAACCGACCAACTCAATCTCTTCTCAAGGCAAGAATCAATGTTCATCTCTCCTCAACCAAAGCAAGAATGATCTCTCCACCTCAACATTCAACGCACGGCCGGCTCGCTTCACACAGCGCCCCTACCGGCCAACATCCGCACCTTCACCTTCTCTCATTGGTTGAAGTCAAAATATTTTACACGAATAACGACAAGCAGAGCACGGAACCAGTGTGACGTCAGAGAGTCGCCATTCCACCTCTAGTCCACCAAAATTACGCAAAATAGCGCTAAACTAAATCAACATTAAAGCTACACGCCGACATATAAACATTTTTTTAATGTATTACAAAATAAACAAACTTCGTGTGACCACAATATAACGTATACGAAGTTAATGTTACCATTGCTAAATTGTTTCATAATCAGTTTAATTTTTTTTTGTTTTCAGCAATAATAAGTGATTTTCTTGGAAGCAAAGTGTTCGTACCTCTAAGTAGACTCACTTATTCAGGATATTTATCTCATACTGTATTTATATATATGGAAGTTTATTCCTTGCGGGCGCTACTCAAATACGACACATTGGGTATGGTAAGCAATTATTGTTTTTGTTTTTGTAACCCTTTTTCACCGACGTCCGTGGCCTTTGTCAACTCAACTACACTACGGAACGAAAGAAGACCAGTATAAATTGACGTTTTTTGGTCAACTTTGTACTAAATTTCCACAATTTTTTTGTAAGTATAAAATCACAAAATGCTGACAGATTCTGCTAAGGAAGGAAATAGACTATTAATTGTTGAGTACATAAACAATCGGGATATTTTTTTTATTTTGTTTGTGAAATATTTATACATACCTTAAAATTTTCGACCTTACCCGCCCGGTGGTCTAAAATTGAACGTCCTTTTTTTTAATGTAAAAAGTAATGAGACTAACGAGACGCTCTCCTGATGGTAAGAGATAACGCCTGTCCATGATCATTGCAGCGATACACAGAACTTTGAGTAACAAAACAAAGTCCAGGGCATCACTGCTTGCCAAAGCAGTGATGCCCTGGACTTTGTTACTCATTACTTTGAGACTTTCTATGGTTAGTCTCAACAGGACAGTCATTTCACTAGCTGCAGTACTCTGCAAACCGGAACACAGTTATGTTTACACAGTACTGCTTAGCGGCAGAATATCTGGTACTGCGGTGGTACCTACCTAGATAACCTCCTGCTAAGGAGATCTACCACCACGTCTTATAGCTCAAAAAGTATGGACATTAGAAAATGCAGGCTCCCTTCTCTCTTCTAAACGTTGCCGTGCCCGACAGGGTCCATATCTGACTGTGTACCATACTCGTATACTACTTTGTGTTTACAACATCTTGTTCGTACTGTATCGAAGCAATAAATATCTTGAATCTTGTCTCGAAGTAAGAGCGTCAAAGCAACGATTATCTAGTCTTTGTTTTGTTACTAAAAGCTATGGATAACGTTCATGAATGTATCATTTATGTATTGTTCATTAGTGATAATAATAAATCGATTGATTGATTGTACTTAGTAATTTTTTTTTTTTACAGTTTATTCACGGCTTGGGGCTCGTGGCTATCGTAGGAATGGTTTGTTTTCTGATCTGGTTGTTTATAGAAGCGCCTACAATGAATATAATCAATCTCCTATTTGATTTTAACAGGTGATGCGTAAATTTTTATATTTGTTGCAATTTTTATTATAGATGACTACAGCTTATTTGATGTTAACAGTGTTTTTAAAGACGGTAAAAACAACTAGCTTGGAATGGAACTGGCTGTCGAGTCAAACTGCCGGAACACAATGGTGCTTTTCAATTATAAAAGTGTTAATAACATGGTTTCCTTACGATATTTTCCTTCACTGGCAGCTCAAAGTTACTGTTGGGATTTGAACCCACGCCCTTCGACGTGTGATCCGAGCGTGCAATACTTAGCCTATCCGACGGTCAAATACTTCGACTGTCATACATAAAAAAAATACAAAAACAAATGCAGCACAATGTGTCATAAGATTTAGCAAATTTATCATAAAATCTACTAAGCAAGTTGGTTAAAATAAATAAATATCGTACGACATTACACACAGCACCATCTGACCCCAAACTAAGCAAAGCTTGTGTGATGGAAGTCAGATAACTGAATGTAACTGAGAATAACATAATATACTTTTTTTTGTAAATGCATAATAACACAGGTTAGTAGGTATTGTAAAAACTGCAACAAAGCGATTCGATTCCGTTCATTGCACGAACCACTAAACAATGGAATTTGCTGCACGAGTAGGTATTCCCTGATAGATACAATCTGGGTGCCGTCAAGTCGCGAGTAAGTCGATTTCTAGCAAACGTGTTCCATCGTAGACCGCATCTTTGCTTCACGTCAGGCGACAAGGCGGTTAAACACAAGCTTATTTGTAATAAAAAATGTCTAAAATGTGTTTTTTTTGTTACAGATCTGAAATACATGAAATCGAGTCGAGCGAAGCTAATCTTTGTAAAGGAACAATAAAAAACCGTGAAAGTATAATAAAAAATGACTAGCAGAACTAAGAAGCTATCACATGTGTTGTAACTGACCTTTTTGATTTAATTGAGTACTAAGTACTATAATTAGTGAGTACTATAGTAATAATACATAAAGTTCTATTTAACACCCACTTTTAAAATAGTTACAACATTTTACTATGAAAACTGACGTGGTTTTGACAAATTTTTGTTTTACTTATCGGAAAGTATGACTATAGTATAGAAATCAAGAACTATGATATAAATAAGTATATAACTGAAATCGCTATAGTATATAACTATAGTCTCTATAGTAGATAACTATAGTCGTTATAGCAGATAACTAAAGTCGCTATAGTTTATAACTATAGTCACTATAGTAGATAACTATAGTCGCTATAATATATAACTATAGTCGGAGTTTCCGATATAATTAAACGCGAGTAATCTTACATAAGTAAAACAAAAACGTTACAAAATTTTCAAAGCAAACAAAAAATTTAAATCAGATCTGATTTTTGAAAGCAGTGATTTTTAGTTGAAAAAATAATTTTGTACTTTTTACTAGTTTGTCGTCTTTAAAAATTACATTGCGCACAAAATACTATGAATTAAATAATTTAAATTTAAATACTATTAATTAGATAATTATTATACTATGGAAACTGACGTAGTTTTGACACTTTTTTATTCCACTTAATATAAAGCCGCACGAGCGTTGTAGCCTTGTCTCCATGAGAAGGCAACTAACAATACCACCACCAGTAATTAATTACTTATATCACGTGAAATATAATCCTACTAATATTATAAATGTGAAAGTTTGTATGTATAGATATTTGATTGATTGAGTATTTAAGGCATACATCTAGTTTATTTCCGCTAACAGTCGTTTCAGTTACAACAGTGGCGAGGAGTTCACCGTGAGGAGATGGTTCATAATCATATTTATTATTAAGGAAGTGTTACAGGTCAATTGTCAATAATAATCATAAACAAAAATAAGAAATGTCAGTAGAAGTATTAGAAATTATAAAAATATATGCGAAAATGTCAAATCAATAATAATTATAATAAATATCAAAATTCACATATTATTTGTAGCTGTAAAACGTGTGCTCGATAAGCCATCGTAACCGAACACTTCACTGCCGTAACCGAACACTTCACTGCTGTAACCGAAACGACTGTTAGCGGAAATAAACTAAATATACGTATACCTTGAACACTCAAAATTGAACTTCCGCAAAGTAACGCCTGATAATATAAGAAACAAAAAAAAACATTCAAAACAATGATCGATATCATTGTTTTGAATGTTTTTTTTTGTTAATTTTTTTGTTGGCTTTTTTGTGTTATTTTGTTTTTTGTTTGTTTTACTTAATCATGCAAAAACTTCTGAACAGATTTTTCTGAAATTTGGCACACATATGCACTACCTGAATTAACATAATTATTGTACATATATGATAATGTTAGATTCCTGGGGAATTATTATTAAAAAACGAACTACTGGATGTGTCCACTTGAACTTCGGTACAGATGCGTCTTATGGAACATGATTCTGGGATAAAAGATATTCTTTATCCTAATCTAATAATAAAATAGCACAAGTATCATTCTATTGCCTATTTGTTAATTATACACGTTTCGTTTCTCTCTGAACCTAATTCTAAAGTTAATATGTACGAAGTCGCGGTCGTAAGCTAGTTATGTTTTAGTATTCATACAATTTGAATTCAGAATCTTTCTTTATAGAATTGAATTAAAAAATATTGTTACATTTTGATAACGTCTTGTATTATTGCATAAGACCTTTTCTACATTATAAAAATCTTGAATCATCGGAATTAATAATTACAATCTGCTTAACTTCCTATTATACAGATTCATTATTAACCAACTAAACAAAATCATAAATAAACTATAAAACTATACTGTAACTACTACTATAAAATAAACACGTATTATTGTTAAAGTATTGTATTATTAATAAAGAGGGTTTGTAAAAGACAGATGATTTTTGTGATTTTAGTTTTAGATAAATTAAAAAAAACTTTTTATACTTTTAATTATACATACCACAAACAGCAGGCCTGTTGGCTCATTGATAGTATTTTTTTTTTTTTTTTTTTTTTAATGATTGATAGGCTATTTGTTTGACCACAGCTCACCTGATGTTAAGTGAAGGTGTGGTCGAAGATGGTAAAGCACACCTAGCCTGGAATGGAACTGGCTCTCAAGTGAGGCTGCCGGAACACACCGTTAGATGCTTGGCGGCAGATTTTCAACTTGAGGGTGGTAGCTAGCCAGCCGAGTACTAGAAAGTACCCTACCACCATGCTATGGTTTCCTCACGATGTTTTCCTACACCGGCAGCTCAAGCTCATTGTTGGGCGCCACGCACGCCCTTCGGCATGCGAACCTACCGCGCTAACCACTGAGCTATCATCGCTACGAAAATATCTGCTTAAAGAGCTGTAGGTCGTGGGTTAGATTCTCACCCAAGACAAACATTTTATGGTATAAACAAATGTTTGTCCTGTGTCTAGGTGTTCTGTATGTTTTATAGGTAATTACATATTTATTTGCAAAAAAGTATTTATATATTCTATAGTTTATTACACTCGCATAATACAAGCTTTGCTTAGTTTGGTGTCAGATGGCGCTGTGTGTAAGGTACGATGTTTAGTAATTTTATTTATTTATACAAAAATGTAAATTGATTTATTGTACACTAGCAACTTACCCCGGCTTCGTACGGGCGTAATTTATTTCGGTGACTTGATTACAAAACATTGAATTTCTCTACTTATATAAAAAATATATTAAACTTTATTTGAATGTATTTATGTGACGACCGAGACTCTTGCCTGGTGGTAAGAGATAACGTCTGTCTACAACCATTGCAGAGAAACACAGAACTTTGAATAACAAATCAAAGTCCAGGGCATCGCTGCTTTGGCGTTCATTACTTTGAGACTTACCTAGATTAATCTTGACAACTCTGTAATTTCGCTACCCTTGAAACCAGAACACAGTTATGATTACACACTACTGCTTTGTGGCAGAATTTAACTAACGAGATTTCAGGGTCGCCCAATCACCATTTCAAGGTATGTTGGAAACAACAACTAGATAAATAAATAAATATCGTAGGACATTACACACAGCGCCATCTGACCCCAAACTGTGCAAAGCTTGGACTATGGAAGTCAGATAACTGATAGAATACATAAATCGTTTTTTTTGTTGTAAATACATACTTATAATACATACAGTACACCCAGACATAGAACAAACTTTTTTTTTTAATACGTTTATGTTCGCGTTTGACCACCAACTCGCCTGATGGTAAGCGACGATGTGGTCGAAGATAAAGCACGCAGATCTAGAAGATACCTATTCACTCTGACCTTGAAAAGATCCAGATTATATCTATCAGGAAACATGGAAGCCGGCAGCTTGTTCCATTCCTTGGCCGCACGGATGAGAAACGTAGAGTTAAAACGTTTATATTACAAAATGTTTGTCCTGGGTGGGAATCGAACCCACGCCCTTCAGCTCTTGGAGCAGACATACTACCAATGAGCCAACAGGGCTGTCAACTGTATAACTGTTTATAGATAGATTATGCTGTCATGTGGAGTAGTATACATTGTTTGGAGCAGCTAATGTTTTTTTGTTTACTATTTAACACTTTGATGGTCACAGATGACTCATAATACAAACAGAGTTATGATAGCAGGCAGATCATCTTTAATTAGCAAGAACAATAAGTTAATCGGCAAGCAATACGTCGACAATGCGCGTGTCACTGAACGATCCATTGTCTAACTCGACTTTCTATATTAGGCTCCTATAATGTTCTATAGAAATCTTATGACGATAATGCATATTTGTTTTAGTACTGTGCCAGATTTTGTGTTAATAACATCTAATAATAGAGTTTACCAGATTAATATACTACATGAAAAGTGTTCCACTGAGTAATAAAAGTGAAGTTTTTAGTGTCTGCTAAGAATAAAATCCTAAACAAGACCGAAAAATAAATCGAACATAAACCTAATGAAACGCTGAAAATCGAATTAAAAATCAAGATGAATTTTTCATTGATGAAGTTAACAATAAGATTGCTAATATTAATGATATTTTTTGTAATATTATTCCTGATATTAGCAGTTTTATACAGCACAAGATATTGGCCAGACATATACAACTACATAAACGCGAATATAACTATAAAAAGAATACCGACACTATCAGAGCTTGATTTAACGATTCTAGAAGTGGACGCTACTACGGAATTCTATACTACAGTTGAAGATTACGGCGAAGCTTCAACAGTTGAAGGAATGGATATTGATATTGAAGACTTTTTAAATTCACTGGATGAAATAGAACTATCCAAATCTAATAGAGCTAAAAGATATGCGTTGGAAGATTTTGGAAAAGATTATAGTGAACTGCCAAAGAGGAATGTGGTGGTAGACTATTTGTTTCTTGAAGATTCGTCGACGGTACATGAGGATGTTTTTGTTACTAAGATTATAAAGGATTTGGTAGATGAAAGTAAGTTAGTTCCAAGAAATTATGGCGACGTTGAAATCATGCACGCTTTGAACGAAATTCCTTTGGAGAAAATGGTAAGAATGTATAACTAATATCATACATCCTATAATTAGTTGATCACTCTGTTAGTTTATTTCGTAGTAGCTCTGCTTTTTGAGCTGTAAGTTTCGATTCGAGGTTAAAGATTTATGTGACTAACATAGATGTTTATTCTACGTCCCAGACATAAACAGAAAAACCAAAACAAATTAAAAAAAACCACAAGTCTTTATAAATATCCTTTTCTTGCTGCAGTAACCATTTGCCTCGACCAAGCGCTCGAAGAGTCAACACGTCCTGAGGATGCCTCGTGTAGAGGC
Source organism: Biston betularia (assembly GCA_905404145.2). Classification (NCBI taxonomy): domain Eukaryota; kingdom Metazoa; phylum Arthropoda; class Insecta; order Lepidoptera; family Geometridae; genus Biston; species Biston betularia. Next base: position 8,737,080 of record FR989887.1, on the reverse strand, counting down.
AAAACGAGTGTCGGCAACTGGTTACTGCAGAGAGAGGAGGATTTATAAGCACTTGTGGTTATTTAAATAATTTTATTGTTTTAGTTTTTAAGTTTATGTTAAACTTCATCATCATCATCATCATCATCATCAGCCTTTTGTAGTCCACTGCTGGACATAGGCCTCTCCCAAGACACGCCACTCAGCCCGATCCTCGGCTTTTCGCTTCCATCCATTCCTTCCATTTGGCGGCCTATTGCGGTAACCCGGAGATATGTCATGATAAACTCCCATGATAAACTCTACATGTCAAACTTAGTATTAGATATTAAGTAAAGTTTCGGATATGTTTTTAATTATCAAATTGTTGTCAAGTAATTTAAATTTCCTCCTAAATCCTCATCACTGTTGTAACTGGAACGACTGTTAAGCGGAAATAAACTAAATATATAATTTGAATATTCAAAATGAACTTCCGCAAAGTACCTAACGTCTGAATCAATCAATTAACTTTTTATAATATTTACACCATATTTGTAATTTATTATATTTTAATGATTTCGTAACAGCTCTGTTTTTATGAGCTGTCTCGCTGCCGGATTTTCTTTCACTGTGAGACTGTGCCTCTTTTCACTGTGAGTAGGGCAAGGCCTATCACGCTGGCCAAGTGCGGGTTGACAGGCTCTACACTTCTTAGATTTTTTTTTAAGAACTGGGACATGTAGGTCTGCTCACAATGGTTATGAAAGCCCGTCATTTTTAATTAATGTAAAGAATTATGTTTAATGTAAAAGAAATGAGACAAACAAGACGCTCCCTAGATAGTAAGAGATAACGCCTGTCCATGACCATTGCAGTGATACACAGAACATTGTGTAGCAAAACAAAGTCCAGGGCATCTCTGATTATGCATTCATCACATTGAGACTTTCGATGATTAGTCTTAACAGCCCAGTAATTTCGCTAGCTGGAGTACCTTGCCATGTTTACACACTACTGCTTGACGACCTCTTGCTAAGGAGTTCTACCACGAAGTAAAAATACCTATAAGAGATTGGACAAGGAAGTACCGACAACATGAAAAGGCCATTAGTATCGTAACTTAATTCGAAAATTAACCAGTAACTACCTACTGGGGAATACGAGGAAAATTTTGGAGTTTCAGCTTGCCCACTATATAATTAGTTAGACTTGTTTCCGGCAAAGTTTAAATTTACCAATAAATCAAATTTAAATTTGGTTCTCTACCTGCTGTGTTTGCTCTCTTCCTAATTATTCCGAGGGAAAAAAAACATTAGTTTGTTTCAAATACACACAATTCTGCGATGTTTTTTTTTCTTTCATGTTTGACCACTACTGTTACCGTTACTGCACCGAGAAGAGGATATAAATACTTGTGATTATTTTAATTACTTTTTTAGTTTTGTAGCGATGATAGCTCAGTGGTTAGCGCGGTAGGTTCGCATGCCGAAGGGCGTGGGTTCAAACCCCAACAATGAGCTTGAGCTGCCGGTGAAGGAAAACATCGTGAGGAAACCATAGCATGGTGGTAGGGTACTTTAGTACTCGGCTGGCTAGCTACCACCCTCAAGTTGAAAATCTGCCGCCAATCATCTAACGGTGTGTTCCGGCAGCCTCACTTGAGAGCCAGTTGCATTCCAGGCTAGGTGTGCTTTACCATCTTCAGCCACACCTTCACTTGACATCAGGTGAGCTGTGGTCAAACACCTACCCTGTCAACCATTAAAAAAAAAGAAAAAAAAAAAGATTTATTTAGATTTTAAATTAATGACGAATTTTAATTTTAGTTATCACACGAATATTATAAAGATGAAAGTTTGTTTTTGTATGTTTGTTACTTTACGCATAAACGGCAAAACCAATTTGGATAAAATTTAGTATCACCTTAGATTAACACATAGGCTACTTTTTATCTCGATAAATTGCAAGGGAACACCGCCGGGCGCAGCTAGTATTATCTAATAAGGTTATATCATAATCCCAACGATGTTATTATAATATTATAAATCTGTAACAGTAAAATTATACGCGAAACCTTTCGAAGTCTAGACCTACATCGTATATAGTCGTCGTGTATGGTCAGAAAGGAAAAGGAATGAATATAGTCATTACCCTCGTTATCAAATGGCGAAATATAGTAGACCTCTCATAGCCTTTGTTGATCTCCAAATAACATAAATAGAGATGTGTGTGTACATTTATGCCGGATACCTGATAAAAACAAATTTTGTTGCCACTTTATCGTATTTTTTTTATTGTTGACAGACTAGGTGTTTGACTACAGCTTACCTAATCCTAAGATTTACTGGTAAAAAAACAATATTCGGGCTTTTACAGTAACACATATACATAACATTGGCTTTTACTGAGGTTAAATTGATTTAAAAACAAATTTGGTACCTACTACTTTGTAATGTTATAATATTATCTATCTATATATCTACGTATATACTATTATAAAGGGGAAAGATTTGATTTTTTGTTTGTTTGTATTGAATAGGCTCCAAAACTACTGAACCGATCTGAATAATTCTTTCATCATTAGAATGTTGAGTGACATAGGCTATATTTATATCGTTAATCGAGTTTTGTTTTCACGTGCGAAGCCAGGACGGACCGCTAGTAAGTATACAATAAATTGAATTGAATAAATTACCAGTATTATACTGAGGTGAGCCCTTATATTGTAACTGTTTGTCCGTTTTTGTTTTTTTGTGTCTTTACATTACAAAATAAAATATGTTTCTTTCTTTCTTTCAAATCAAAAAATTGGACCATCCGTCTAAAACTAAAAAATGGACGGAAAGACACCACAACTCTTTATTTACCTCATCACGTAACCTGAGAATAAAAACCAGTTTCAAAACAATAAAGATACCAATCTGCGTGTTATCGTCGGTTAGAAGTATTTTTATATCTCAGACATCGACTTCATTACTGAGTTTAATTACTAGGTGTTTGTAACATGAGATTTCTACGTGTTCATAACTTCGAGTTTTAGGTGCCAATAGAGCAAGTCTTCCTAAGATTTCTAGAGCATAAAATATCCGTAATAGTTTACTAGAAAGTTGTTTTGAGATATTCTGCCGCCAAGCAGTAGTGTGCAAACATTACTGTGTTCCGGTTTGAAGGGTACTGCAGCTAGCGAAATTACTGGGCTGTTGAGACTAATCATTTAGTCTCAAAGTAGTGAGTGCCAAAGCAGCGATGCCCTGGACGTTGTTTTGTTACTCAAAGTTCTGTGTATCGCTGCAATGGTCATGGACACGCGTTATCTCTTAACATCAGGAGAGCGCCTCGATCGTCTCATTACTTTTACATTAAAAAAAACTTGTGTTTTTTTTTCTTTGGTTTTGGCGTCGCAGCTTGAGCATTTGCCAGTGTCAAGTGTTTCATATTTTCAAGTGTTTTGCCTCGTAGCTATAGCTATAGTCAAGGTCCAGCCTTGGTTAAGTACAGTCCGTGTCAGTTAAGTCCAGTCATCCTTAAGTCTTAATAAAAAGCTTCGATGGAGTTTTGGAAGCAACACGAAAAGTCATGTTTCACCATATTATATAATTTTCTCGCACTCGCGCTTGTGATTCGGCACTTTATGAATAAAACAACACCATTTTTATGCATAAACACTCGACAAAACACTAGTTTTGGAAAAAAATACAACGGAGCGACACGACTCTTTCCGTGTTCCCGCCAAAACTCGAACTAGAGTTAGCAAATAATTCATGTAGGTTTTTTTTTATCGTAGGACATAAATACTTTTTTTTTTGTAAATACATGCTTATATAATAATTTTTATTAAACAACTTTAAAAACTATGTTCTCAATTCGTCGGAATTTGCCATTTATGTTTTTTTTTTTATGCTTGACAGGCTAGATGTTTGACCATAGCTCACCTGATGTCAAAGGTGAAGGTGTGGTCGAAGATGGTAAAGCACACCTAGCCTGGAATGCAACTGGCTCTCAAGTGAGGCTGCCGGAACAAACTGCTAAGTGCTTGGCGGCAGATTTTCAACTTGAGGGTGGTAGCTAGCCAGCAGAGTACTAGAGTACCCTACCCACCATGCTATGGTTTCCTCACGATGTTTTCCTTCACCGTTGTTGGGGTTTGAACCCACGCCCTTCGGCTTGCGAACCGACCGCGCTAACCACTGAGCTATCATCGCTACTAGTTATTATCTGGCTTGTGTTTGTTATCGACTGCAAGGGATTGTTAAGAGATATTTCCAAGTCACAAACGGTATCAACACAATTTTCCTGCCAAAGTACAATCGTTGACTTCGCACAATTCACACAATGTGCTTAATTGGAACCACGAAACACCAATTATGTGTTCTCTTGTCAAAGCTCCAAGCTTTGATGCCTATTAGATGTAATTGTCGTGACCATTCCTCAAAGTCAGCGAGACCACGAATTTTCAAGGCGAAACCATTAACTTACCTAGCAAAGTTAAGTGAGAATAACTTGGAATCGAATTTGAGTCTTAAGATGATAGCAACAAAGCTGTGTATATCATTTTTCTACACAGTGTTTGTTAATTACAGACGATGCTCGATAGTCATGCATTTATCTGCGAGCATACAGACAGTGCTAACGTATTTAAAATGTACAAAAAGTTTGTATTTTTTATCTGTGCTGTGTTTGTTTTGGAAGTGAAGAGTGATTGCGACGGATATGTCGAGTGTTTCAATAGTTTTTTCACAAACTTTTTTAGTAAAAATGATACAAATGTAGATTACATAAACACAACATCAAAAAACTTACCGGAAAATTTTGTGGAAGTAAAAAATATACAATTCAACGAACTAAACAAAGTGCTATCAGAGATTTCAAGTTTCATTCAACAAGACGTAACGGATCAATTGAAAACACAATCAGAAGCTGCAGTATTTCAAAATGTAAACCCTAACACAAAAGTTTATGTAAAAACTTTTACTTATAGTAATCCTGGAGATATTCTATTGCCTGGTTTCGAAAATATTAACGTTGAGGAACACTTAGTTATAGAGAATAGCAAAGGAAAAAACACAGTAGCAGTTGATGATGGGGTATTCTTAACACCTACTCCTCCAACTACTACTAAAAGTGACGTTATAATAGAAAAGACAAAAGATATAAGTGAAAATGAAATTCCACAATCTGATGATATACTTTCATACTATGATATAGTTGAAGATAATTCTACAGACTATCCTATAATCGACTATGTGGAGTTGTATAAGGATACCACTAATGGAGAGAATGTTTACAATCCTACTGAAGTTCCGATTGTGGGTGATATTAGAGATCACATTCAAGAAAAGATCGTTGAATATGTTGACAATATGGAGAAATTTATTGAAGATATCAACAGTAGCGTAAGTCTTTTTTATGTTTCCGGCATCGTACGTCTTTTTGAATCGCACATTTTGAATTTATATGAAGCGAATAAACTCAAAAATTGGATAAAACTTTTCCCTGCTCTAGGTTAAGTTTAACTTTTTTGGTTGAAAACAATTAAAATGAATAAATAAATATTGTAGGACTATACATACAGCGCCATCTGGCCCCAAACTAAGCAGAGCTTGTGTGATGGAAGTCAGATAACTGATAGAATACTTAAATACTTTTTCTTTTGTAAATACATACTTAGAACACCCAGACACAGAACAAACATTTGTTTATTCACAAAATGTTTACCCTGAGTGGGAATCGAACCCATGCCCTACAGTTCTCAAGGCAGATACTACCAATGAGCCAACGGGGCTGAATACTTATATACTTTTTTTGTTATCAAAACATACCTACTAATGATACACAGAACGAACCTTCTACGACCATACCGTGAGTCATGTCAATCATCATAATTTATACGTCACATAAATGTTTGTTCTGGGCGGCAATCGAACCCACACCTTACAGCTCACGCACAAAGTTGCTATCAACCGCTACAAAGCTGTTGAAATATGTGTTTCCTTAGCAGGAGGTCGTCTGGCTAGGTTTTGGTTTAGATAGGCTTGCGTTTGACCGCCATCCCGCCTGATGTTAAGCGAAGATGCGGTCTATGGTGGAGCACGCTCGCCTAGAAGAAACCGAGTCACTCGCGACTTGAAGGAACCCAGACTATATTCATTGGGGAACACCCACTCGGGCAGCAGATTCCAATGTCTAGCGGTACGTATGAAGAATATCCGGTACCACTCAGTACCAGATATTCTGACTCAAAATTGTTATGTGTAAACATTACTGTGTTCCGGTTTAAAGGGTACTGCAGCTAGCGAAATTACTGGGCTGTTGAGACTAACCATCGAAAGTCTCAAAGTAAGTTAGTAAGTAGTTTTAATTTCTATGATTATATGTAATATGGACATACATGGTCTGAAATAAATGATTATTATTATTATTATAATGAGCGCCAAAGCAGCTAGACTTTGTTTTGTTACTCAAAGTTCTGATCATGTAATTCTGTAATGATCAAATGGGTGCGTTGTCTCTTACCATCAAAAGAACGTTACGTTCGTCTCAATACTTTACCATAACATATCTTACTACTATCCTAATATTGAAAATGTGAAAATTTGTGAGGAAGGATGGATGTTTGTTACTATTTGTTACAGCCCTGTTGGTTCATTGGTAGTGTGTCTGCTTCGAGAGCTGAAGGGCGTGGGTTCGATTCCCACTCAGGACTAACATTTGTGTGACTAACATCGATGTTTGTTCTGTGTCTGGGTGTACTGTATGTATTATAAGTATGTATTTACAAAAAAAAAGTATTTATGTATTCTATCAGTTATCTGTCTTCCATAGCACAAGCTCTGCTTAGTTTGGGGTCAGATGGCGCTGTGTGTAATGTCCTACGATATTTATTTATTTATTTATTTATTTCAAGCAAAAACTACACGACGGATTTGAATGAAATTTGGCACACAGATCGGTTATGGGCTGAATTAACACATAGGCTATTTGTATTCTTGTATTCCCACGGGAATTGGAACTACGCGGGTTAAACGGCGAGGCGTCCGCTTGTGTTTTATGAGTATGTATTTACAAAAAAGTTACTGAGTATTCCTATTTTCCATAGTACAAGCTTTGTTTAGTTTGGGGCTAGGTGGCTCTGTGTGAAATGTCCTACGATATTAATTTATTTTATTCAGACGTAAACAAAAAATGAAAGCATGTAGCTATACGTTTAGTTCAAAAAGCGACGCGGAATCGCGTATAAAGCTGCGCTGTCGCGTCCAATAGAAAATTGTTTTTGGTCATTTTTTGCGTATTTTCGCTACGTACGGAATGATTGATACGAGAGTCCAACCGTTGTCCGCATCGAGTCGATGGCCAGGTCGCACACGGATGGGTAAACTGGCAAACCGATACGTTCTGTTACGCTTGTGTTTTTTTTTTATGGCTGACTGGCTAGGTGTCAAGTGACCGTGTGGTCGAAGATGATAAAGTACACCTAGCCTGGAATGGAACTGGCTCTCAAGTGAGGCTGCCGGAACATGCCGTTCGATGCTTGCCGGCAGATTTTCAATTTGAGGGTGGTAGCTAGCCAGCCGAGTACTAGAAAGTACTCTACCAACATGCTATGGTTTCCTCACGATGTTTACCTTCACCGGCAGCTCATGCTCATTGTTTGGGTTTGAACCCACGCCCTTCGGCTTGCGAACCGACCGCGCTAATGACTGGGCTATCATCGCTACACAAATAATGCTTAAAAATAATTAATAATAATTTAACGTCTTGGGTAAAATTTATTTATTTCTCTTTATAAATATTTACTTTGTGTTTTATACCACTTTATTAAACAATAGCAGACGCTTCGCGGTTTTACCCGCGTAGTTCCTATTCCCGTGGGAATACAGGGATAAAAAGCCTGTGTCACCCGGGGGTGGAGTAGCTTCCCAACGGTGAAAGAATTTCTAAAATCGATCTTGTAGTTTAGGAGCCTATACAATACAAACAAACAAACAATCAAATCTTTCCTCTTTATAATAGTATAGATAGATATTTTAGCTATAAGGCGCTGGTGATTCGACACTTTATAAATAAAACACCACCATTTTTATTGCATTTTTGTCGAGTGTTTACTTGACCAAACACAAGTTTAGGAAAAAAATACAACGGGGCGACACGACTCTTTCCACGTTTCCGCCAAAATTCTGTTTCAGATCTAAATGTACTTGGATCGCGGTTATATTTGGCAGTATGTGGCAGCTATCAATGCTTATGAAATAAATCTGTTGTTATTTCAGTCGCGCGCGTTGTATGTTGGACTGATACGGAAATATGTGAAAAATATTATTGGCATGTTTTTCAAATATTTTGAATAGACTTGTCGGCATGATTTAGTTAGTTTAGCGCCATCTAGCGTAGTAATTATGGTGGACTAGAGGTGGAATGGCGCCACCTCTGACGTAACACTGGTTCCGTGCTCTGCTTGTCGTTATTCGTATGTTGACTTCAACCAATGAGAGAAGGCAGAAGTTGCGGATGTCAACCGGTAGAGGCGCTGGGGGAAGCGAGCCGGCCGTGCGTTGAATGTTGAGGTGGAGAGAGATCATGGATTCTTTGACAGGAGATTGAGTTGGACGTCTTGTCCCCAAGCTATGCTTGGTTGCCTGGAAGAGATCGCTGTTAGCGATAAGGCCGCCACTTGTGTCACTAGATAATAAGGTTTTTTGTTCTCTGTACTATTTACTGTATAATGATGTGCACAATAAAGAGTTATATCTATCTATCTATCTATCTATCTATGTAATAGTGACTGTTCTAATCATTCTTAAACTAAAATTGTTGTGAAGTGCTGATTAAACTTTGTATAAGAGAACTGGATTGTATGGTTTGTCACCTCGCCCAGTAACCATGTATGATGCGTATATCGGCCATACCACCTACACCCAGACGCGTCGCTCCGACATACATTTTTTTTTTATTTACTGCCGCATCTAACAGTTTTACATCCGACATGTAGGTAATGCGTGTTCTTACGCACGAGTGGTACTGTTGGATATTCTGTGATGCAGGGTGATGGATGAGTCTGTATTGCGTGATAACCGCTATCAACTCTCAGAGCCTTAGCTATGGAGAGGGCACTGATAGGTACAGCTTTGTTACGCTTCATAGGTAGGTATACATATAGAAAGAAAAGAACAGTATGGGCATAGAATAATAATAATAATAATTTATTGCACTAAAAAATATATATATAATACATACTGCTTAACTATTAACACTATTGTTTACAAAAATAGATCGAGTTTCTTCCGCTGAACTAGGTTAAAACACCTGTATTTCAGCTTCAGTGCCTCTACACTTTTTAATATCATAGAAACTACACTTTTTAATTGAAACCCTCATACCCAAAGGATAAAACGGGACCCTATTACTAAGACTGCGCTGTCCGTCTGTCACCAGGCTGTATCTCATGAACCGTGATAGTTAGAAAGTTGAAATTTTCACAGATGATGTATTTCTGTTGCTGATATTATAACAGCAAATACGTATGGTACATGGTGATGGGGTACTTTAGTGCTCGGCTGGCAAGCTACCACACTCAAGTTGAAAATCTGCCGCTAAACACCGAACGGTGTATTCCGGCAGCCAATCCCATTCCAGGCTAGGTGTGTTTACCATCTTCGACCACAGCACCACTTAACATCAGGTGAGCTGTATTGGTGTGTGCCTGTATTTGATAGAGTAGCTATTCAAAGAAGAAATATCTTCTATTTACATTTCTTGAAGCTACAGCGATGAAATTAATAAAATTCTTAAATTAAATTCTCCGTAGCGGCGCCGCTACGTAGCGTCGTTAACGACCGTTAATAATATTTAACGGCTGTTACAACAACACTAGGTATAACAGAGCTGTAAAATACAGGCGTGGAGAACCGAAATTTGCGCGGTACTTAGAGCAGAATGAAGGGATAGAATTGAAGTTCATTACAAAGCAGAGCAGTGATGCCCTGGACTTTCTTTTGTTATTCAAAGTTCTGTGTATCGCTGCGATGGTCATGGACAGGCGATATCTCTTACCATCAGGAGAGCGTCTCGTTCGTCTCATTACTATTTACATTGAAAAAAAAATACACAGTACAGTTTTTAGGTGAACAAAGCGTAACAGCTCTTGATGGTTTTTAGTAGTATTAGAAAAATATTTTATGATTTTTGTGACATAAATGTATATCGTTTTTATGTTAATAAAATAATTTGAATTAGATTTTTGAGGGTTCCGTACCCAAAGTGTAGAACGGGACCCTATTACAAAGACTCCGCTGTCTGTCCGTCTGACACCATGCTGTATCTCATGAACCGTGATAGTTAGACAGTTGAAATTTTCACAGATGATGTATTTCTGTTGATGCTATAACAACAGATACTAAAAAATGGAATAAAATAAATATTTATGCTCCCAGACGTGATTTTTTTGCCGTTTTTGATATATTTTGATAATGGTACGGAACTCTTCGTGCGCGAGTCCGACTCGCACTTGGCCGGTTTTTTATAGTAAATAGGCTTGCGTTTGTACGCCACCTCACATGATGTTAAGTGATGATGCGGTTAAAGATGGAGTAAGCTTACCTTGAAGATTGTATTTAATTTGGTTTGTAGTGATGATAGCTCAGTGGTTAGCACGGTAGGTTCGGATGCCGAAGGGCGTGGCTTCAAACCCCAACAATGAGCTTGAGCTGCAGGGGAAGGAAAACATCGTGAGGAAACCATAGCATGGTGGTAGGGTACTTTCTAGTACTCGGCTGGGTAGCTACCACCCTCAAGTTGAAAATCTACCGCCAAGCAACTAACGGTAAATTTCGGCAGCCTCATTTGAAAGCCAGTTCCATTCCAGGCTAGGTGTGCTTTACCATCTTCGACCACACCTTCACTTAACATCAGGTGAGCTGTGGTCAAACACATAGCCTGTCAAGTTTTGTTTTCTCACGATGTTTTCCTTCAGCTGTGTTCCTCCTTGTTCTCCGGCAGCTCAAGCTCATTGTTGGGGTTTGAACCCACACCCTTCGGCATGCGAACCCACCGCGCTAACCACTGAGCTATCATCGCTACTAATCGCTACAAGTAGAATCAAATCCATTCATTCAAGTTTTTGGAACGACTTTCGTTAGTGACAATAAAGAAATGAAAAAATAAACTTGTTTCAGACGGAAGACAATTCGACGGAGGCCTCGGCCGCTTTCCCGTGGATCTCTACGATATTCCTGAAGAACGACAGTAAGAGCAATCAGTTCGAGTACTACTGCGACGGCGCGCTGTTGAACGACCGCCTCCTGATTACCGGTGAGTGAATCACAAACGAATTTTGAACGAAAAGGTTTTGGAACGTAGATGATTAGAGAAATGAATCTGCCTCTTTCTATTTTTTTTGTAGCATAGCTTGATGTTGCCTGTCTGATGTTAACACCTTCATTGCCACCACTATTTTCGAGTAGTTGATTGTTTGTTTAATGGGCGGTCCCTTAAATATTTATTTTATTCTGTTTTTTCAACTAAAAACAGAATAAAATAAAAAAGAAAATTTCAACTGTCTAACTATCAAGGTTCATGAGATACAGCCTGGTGACACACGGACAGACAGCGGAGTCTTAGCAATTGGGCCCCGTTTTACCTTTTGGGTACGGAACGCTACAAAACGACGACTACGACCTATGTTGATCAAAAGGGTTCAGCGTGCTTTGCCACTTAATGTCATAGGCTATCCTATCATACAATATGTTAGTACAATATGTTTACTTGGTGGTAGATTTCTTTAGAAGGAAGTCGTCTAGGTAGGTACCACCGCAGTACCAGATATTCTGCCGCCAAGCAGTAGTGTGTAAACATTACTGTGTTCCGGTTTGAAGGATACTGCAGGTAGCGAAATTACTACTGGGCTGTTGAGACTAACCATCGAAAGTCTCAAAGTAATGAGCGCCAAAGCAGCGATGCCCCGGACTTTGTTTTGTTGCTCAAAGTTCTGTGTATCGCTGCAATGGTCATGGACATGCGTTATCTCTTACCATCAGAAGAGCGCATAGTTCGTCTCATTACATTTACATAAAAACAAAAAAAAATAGAACATAAATGCCAGCCAAAATGTATTAATTTAAATATGTTTCTGTTCATATTTCCTTATGTCTCTGTTTTATATGTTTGAAGACTTCAGAACAGTTAAGTTGATGGATTTTTTTTGCGCGTCAGAGCGTTCACTTTGAGTTATAAAGTCCTTTAATAAGGTCTTCCTAACAAGACCCGTAGGTACTTGAAAATTTCGCGCTTTGTTAAACTTGTTTGAATCATCCCGTCCAATAATGAGGGAAAAACTGAAGTGTAAGGCATTGTATTCTGTTCAAAGTTTTAGAACCTTTCTTTGGATTTGAAGGTAAAAGATGCTACGACACAACCGATTGGGTCTAGATTAGATTTCATTTTTTTATATCCTCATAGAAAAGTTAATCAAAAATAAAGGCTATCCTACATTATATGTACCATACATATTTGACAGCCCTGTTGGTTCATTGGTAGGCTGTCTGCTTCGAGAGCTGAAGGGCGTGGGTTCGATTCCCACTCAGAAATAACATTTGTGTGACTAACATCGATGTTTGTTCTGTGTCTGGGTGTACTGTATGTATTATAAGTATGTATTTACAAAAAAAAAAGTATTTAAGTATTCTATCAGTTATCTGTCTTTCATAGCACAAGCTCTGCTTAGTTTGGGGTCAGATGGCGCTGTGTGTAATGTCCTATGATATTTATATATGATATATTTATACATCCCACTAATCCCACTATCCCACTAACATTATAAATGTGAAAGGTTGGATGGATGTTTGTTTTTCTTTCACGCCAAAACTGCTTAACGGATTTGGATGAAATTCGGTATGGAGGTAGCTGAGACCCTGGATTAACACATAGGCTACGTTTTCCCCGAAAACATGTAGCGGGTAACATCGCGGGGCGCCTCTAGTATTATAAATGTGAAAGTTTGGATGGATGGATGGATATTTGTTACTCTTTCACGCAAAAACTGCTTAACGGATTTGGATGAAATTTAGTATGGAGGAGCTGGCTTCTTTCGTCTTGGCATTTGAAGTCAATTTTTTTTTAATTTCACGCCATTGTATGGTCGATAGATTGCTTTTAGCGATAAGACCGTCATTTGTGGCATTCGTTTATTGCTTGTGTTGTATTTATATTTTTCTGGTTGTAAGAGTTCTAGTGTATACAATGACGAGTCTCTATCTAAAAGAATTAAATAAATAGAAAATTGATAGATAGATATAACTCTTTATTATGCACACCATAAATAGAACAGAGTACAGAGAACAAAGAACCTTATGAACTAGTGCCACAAGTGGCGGCCTTATCGCTAACAGCGATCTCTTCCAGGCAACCAATAAAAGAAAAATACGATAGAAGACATAATAAACAGACGGAAGTAAAATATCAATTTTATTATTAATCCAAGATAGATTTGTCAAAAATTTAAACCTCCCTTTTGATTCGCCGTAGTCGGGTAATCATCAGTATTCTTTGTGACCATACAAACAAAATCAACTGCAAGGTACTTGTTAGGCGACTATAACTAAACCCGGGTGAGTCTTGTTAGAAACAGGTAGGACATAATTTCATTACGGATGCCAGGGTGGCACAGATTACTAAAACACAGAGAATAAAAAAATATAAATTAACTTTAACTTAGTGGAGGAGGTCGTCAAGGTAGGTACTACCGCAGAACCAAAAACTCTGCCAGCAAGCAGTGTGTCAACATTACTGTGTTCCGGTTTGAAGGGTACTGCAGCTAGCGACATGACAGGGCTGTTGAGACTAACCATCGAAAATCCCAAAGTAATGAGCGCCAAAGCAGCGATGCCCTGGACTTTGTTTTGCAACTCAAAGTTCTGTGTATCACCGCAATGGTCATAGACAGGTAGTAGTATTTACCCAGATGATCTCCAGCTAAGGAGATATAATAATAATAAATATATTATTACACATGTTTGTTCTGTGTCTGGGTGTACTGTATAAATAAATAAATAAATAAATATCGTAGGTCTATACACACAGCGCCATCTGACCCCAAACTAAGCAGAGCTTGTGTGATGGAAGTCAGATAACTGATAGAATACATAAATACTTTTTTTTTGTAAATACATACTTATAATACATACAGAACACCCAGACACAGAACAAACATTTGTTTATTCACAAAATGTTTGCCTTGAGTGGGAATCGAACCCACGCCCTACGGCTCTTAAAGCAGATATACTACCAATGAGCCAAAGGGGCTGTCGTTGTATTATAAGTATGTATTTATAAAAAAAAAAGTATTTAAGTATTCTATCAGTTATCTGTCTTCCATAGCACAAGCTCTGCTTAGTTTGGGGTCAGATGGCGCTGTGTGTAACGTCCTGTGATATTTATTTATTTACATTATGTAAATATTTAATGGCAAAAAATTAAAAAATAAGAAAAAATTAATGATGATGGAAAAAATCATTTATTTCATTTATTTCTGAACAACTCCATAATTATTTACATTCATATTAATTAATTACACAATAAAAATAAAATAAAATAAAAATATAAAATCAAGTCAGTGAAAAAAACCAAAAATGAAAATAATAATAATAGTAATGCTCTATTGGGACCGGTCTATCATCACGGACAGGACTATTATCGCCAATAAGCCTGATATCGTGGTGGTCGACCGAGCTCAACGCCGGGCAGTGCTCGTCGACATCACCATCCCACATGACGAGAATCTCGTGAAGGCCGAGAAGGACAAGCTTAGCAAGTACCTTGACTTGGCTCACGAGATAACCGCCATGTGGGATGTTGATTCGACGATCATTGTCCCGATAGTCGTCACGGTAAACGGTCTTATAGCGAAGAGTCTCGACCAACATCTCAAGAGACTCTCGCTAGACTGTTGGGTCAAGGGTCAGCTTCAAAAGGCAGTGATCCTTGACACGGCGCGCATTGTGAGGAGGTTCCTCACTCTGCAGCCCTAACCACCGGCAGCTTGAGCCCTGCCCCGCTGCCGGCGGCACCCTAGTTTTTAAGTTTTTTTATATTATTTATGTTTTTTTTTTATATATATGTAATGTAAAAAAATTTAAAAATTAAGAAAAGAAATAAATAACTGAAATAGTAATTCAAACGCAATTCATTGTCAATGTTAATGTCAAACACATTTTTTTTGTTTGGTTTTGGCGTCGCATTTTGAGTATTTGCCAGTGAAGTGTTTTATATTTTCAGGTTTCATAAGTTAAATAAGTTGCCTCGTAGTTATAGTTATAGTCAAAGTCCAGTCTCGGTTAAGTACAGTCCGTGTCAGTCAAGTCCAGTCATACTTTAGTAAAGTTGTGGTGACTTTACTATAAAGCTTCGATGGAGTTTTGGAAGCAACACGAAAAGTCATGTTTCACCACATTATATCATTTTCCCACACTCGCGCTTGTGATTCGGCACACAAATAAATCTCTCTCAAATAATATATGTGTGTAAATATTTCGTTTTATTTAAATGCATTATTATATGATTATTTTTATATACTTACTATATGTTTAATTTTTATTTTATTTTATTATTATTTTTCTTATTAGTGTTACATCTCCCGTCTGTTTCTTATGTTTTTCTATCGTATTTTTCTTTTCTTGGTTGCCTGGAAGAGATCGCTGTTAGCGATAAGGCAGCCACTTGTGTCGCTAGTTAATAAGGTTTTTTGTTATCTGTACTCTTTTCCATTTATGATGTGCACAATAAAGAGTTATCTATCTATCTATCTATCTATCTCTTTGTTCCCTAACATGGTTAAACCGAATTGAAATTTCTATAAGAGTTGTGCATCTGTTTATTTTTTAATCCAGCCGAAGTAGTTCGCCGTTGCAATGATTGCGGGAGCGAGGTTGTTAATCGCATTAGCCGCCGACGAAAGGTCGCTAGAAATAGCGTAAAATTGTAACCTGGGTCCTGAAGAAAATTGCATTATTTTCTTTTTGAACTCGCTAAACGTACGTTCCGAATCCCGAATGACTAAGTAATGATGACTAGAATGACTAGTATGTCTGCTTCGAGAGCTGAAAGGCGTGGGTTCGATTCCCACACGGGACAAACTTTGTGTGACTAACATTGATGTTTGTTCTGTATTTATTATAAGTATGTATTTACAAAAAAAAACTATTTAAATATTCTGTCAGCTGTCTGGTTCCCATAGTACAAACTTTGCTTAGTTTGGGGCTAGATGGCGCTGTGTTTAATGTCTTCCAATATTTATTTATTTAAATAATAAATATCGTAGGAAATTACACAGCGCCATCTGACCCCAAACTAAGCAAAGCTTGTACTATGGAAGTAACAGATAACTGATAGAATATAGTATAAATACTTTTTTTTTGTAAAAACATACTTATAATAAATACAGAATACCCAGACACAGAACAAACATTTATTAACACCACAAAGTTTGTCCTGTGTGGGAATCGAACCCACGCCCTTCAGCTCTTGAAGCAGACAGTCTACCAATGAACCAACATGTCTGTCAAAATAGCGAGTGCTCAGTCTTAGTTTAAAAAAACCTTCAACCTATTTCTTATGTTATCTATCGTATTTTTCTTTTCTTGGTTGCCTGAAAGAGATCGCTGTTAGCGATAAGGCCGCTACTTGTGGCACTAGTTCATAAGGTTCTTTTGTTCCCTGTATTTTTTTCTGTTTATGGTGTGCACAGTTTTATCTATCCATCCATCTAATATTAGAGAAGTCAAAAAGGTTGTCGTTGGTACTAAAAATGAATTTAAATCTTTTATTCTAATTTAAAAAAAAACATTGTTATTTTAACAAAAACACTAAAATGTTTATGAAATAACAATAGATCAAGGCTTACATGGCAATATACATTTTTAGCGAAATAAAATGTCAAGGAAAATGTCAGTAATGACACTGTAAAACAATAGTATAACAATTATGTAGTACATAAAACAACAATTAAATAATTAATTGAGCGTGATAATAAAGTAGCGAGTTTTTTTTTATGGTTGATAGGCTAGGCATTTGACCACAGCTCACCTGATGTTAAGTGAAAATGTGGTCGAAGATGGTAAAGCACACCTAGCCTGGAATGGAACTGGCTCTCAAGTGAGGCTGCTAGAACACACCGTTAGATGCTTGGCAGCAGATTTTCAACTTGAGGCTAGTAGAAAGTACCCTACCACCATGCTATGGTTTCCTCGCGATGTTTTCTTTCACCGGCAGCTCAAGCACATTGTTGGGGTTTTTTTTTATTTATAATTATACGCTCCACAGACACTGGGGTCCGTGACCTTTGTCAACTTTAGTTACATATATTTTTTTTTTTCATTGTTGGGGTTTGAACCCATGCCCTTCGGCATGCGAACCGACCGCGTTAACCACTGAGCTATCATCTCTACACCTCCAGATTGGCGGTCCCAACTTGGCTCTGTAATATACAATGAAGTAAAACTGTGGCTAGGGTGGACCTGACTCCCCTTCTCTATTTTCCAGCTGCCAGATGTGTGGTCCTGGGGAACTCCACTGTGGACCCTGACAGTCTGCTGGTGATCCTCGGGAAGAGGTCTTTGCTCTCTATGGTGGATAAAGAACAGGCGGTCAAGGTGAATTTTGGGTTATTTATACTTGTACTTTTGAGGATCATCATCCTATCGATGTCTGCTGCTCATAGGCCTCTCCCAAGACACGCCACTCGGCCCGATCTTCAACTTTTCGCTTCCATCCACCGCTAGCTGCCCTACGTATATCGTTACTCCATCGAGTCTCGCGGCGTCCTACGCTACGTTTATCGGTTTGCGGTTCGCAGTTTTGAGGACACAAATGAAATTCGTAGAATTTTTCCACTATAATTGAATAGTGGTAGATCTTTTTTTAAATTACAAAATATGCCTGTGTTTATGATGTTAAGTGTTTATGCTGTCTACGATGGAGCACGCTCGCCTAGAAGAAACCGATTCACTCGCGACTTGAAGGCACCCAGACTATACCCATCAGGGAACACCCACTCAGGCAGCAAGTTCCATTAATTCCCTCTAAACAAAACAGCGGTTATTTTGATGTAACGATGTTGCATCATTTTTGAACTATGCTGGTTTTTTTTATTCGGCCATATTTTAAATGACCACCGTTAGATGCTTGGCGACAGATTTAAAGTACTCTACCACCATGCTATGGTTTCCTCACGATGATTTCCTTCACCGTCAACTCAAGCTCATTGTTGGGGTTTGAACCCATGCCTTTCGGCATGCGAACCGACCGCGCTAACCGCTGAGCTATCATCGCTACACATCATGCAAACTTCCTTACAGATAAAACAAATCATAACCCACGAGAACTTCACTAACGCTAACGGGAAGGTGGAGAACGATCTAGCGCTGCTTGTGCTTGAGAGCTCCGTCCAATTCAACGAAATCATTCAGCCAGCGATCATCGGAAACGATACTGAGGAGGTGGACAAATCTTTTGTGAGTACACTGTCTTCACCGAAAGCTTAGACCCAAGAACATATTAAAGAACTGGCTGAACACAATTTTTTTCGGGATAATAGCCTAAGTGTTAATCCAGGGCGTCAGCTACCTCTATACCAATTTTCATCAAAATTTGTCTAGCCGTTTGAGCGTTAAGAAGTAACAAACAGGAAAAAAGAAACAGAACTCTCCATACATATAAAGGATTATTATGTATGGAGAGTTAAAATAAAAATAAATAAATGAAACACATTTTAAACATAAAGACGTACATAAATAATTACATACATACCTAACTATATTATGAAATATTCAAGGTAGGTATATATTTAGTTTATTTCCGCCTAGCAGTTGTTTCAGTTACAACAGTGATGAGGACTTAAATTTAGCTAATTTGACAATAATCTATTATTTACAAATGTAATCTTACTTTAATATCTAGAACCAATTTGACATTAACTTTACTTCCGCAAAGTAACGCCTGAAGTAATCAATATTATATAAGATAAATAACAATATATACTTTCTTCTTTGATCGTTCCCTCATGTCTGAGGATCGTGGTCACTGGAACCTCTTAGACGGACAATCTGTCGCCATCGACTCCGGTCCGATGTAGCCCTCACTACCTGGTAGAATTTAGAAGAGGAGGTGGCTTCTTTCACTTGGTCCGACCAACGTGTTGGCGACCGGCCTCGTGGTCTCTTTCCTTCGGTATTGCCAACAATGAACAGCTTTTCAAGACTGCCGTCCCCTCTTGCCCTCTTCAATATGTACCTAACTATATTATAAATGGTTTTGTGAGAGAAGTACGTAACATGTTTTTGTGTATTAGACCACAGCGTGGAGCTTACAAGGGGATTTAGTACCAGTGGCTCTTCAAGATAAAGAACTTCAGGCGTGTAATGGCAAGAACGCTGGAGAACACTCGTTCTGCGCTACGTACGGACTCGGTAAGTTTTTTTTATTCATTTCGTCATTTATTCAATTATTCATTTATTCATTCATTCATTCATAATATTTTCATAAATCCTAGGTTAATTATATTATCAGGTGTTAGTCAATTTTGCCGCTAGGACTTACCATGTTTCAGGCATACGAATGTTTTTTTAACTCTATACATATACAGTGCAAGTCGAATTTGAAAATGACAGTACCTAATAAGCAATAAAAAATTGAATATTAAAAACTAAAAATTATAAATAACAAAAATACAATAAAACACATAAACATACATACATTTGTGATTTATACATCATAAATTCACAATTGAAAATAAAATAGCCCATAATTATTCAACATTTAAAAGTCAAAAGTATAATATTCAAAAGTAGGTAAGTGTAAGTCAAAATATTTGTACTTTAATATCGTATTTGAATCTGACATTATATTTAAATTTGACATTGTATTTGAGCTTAAATATTTGATTTTTTTTAACTCGGGCGCCGGTAACTTTTATTTAAATTCGGAAGTTAAGTTACACAAAATGTTTTTATTCATTTTCATAAACAGTTTCATTAATTTACCAATCTTATTGGTAAGCGGCGAGCTCTATCTTGCTAGCTAGATGTTCTCGGGGGGCGCGCCCGCATGCGGAGGCCGGGGGACGGCTGTCAAACGGCGTGGGCGCGCGTCCCTCCGATTGGCCCGGCGGCAATGCAAGCGGCAGGGCTGTCGAATGAGAGCGCGGGATAAATTGAAACTCTTATGCTACAATTTCACATTTTATTTTGAATTTGGTTCATTTTTTGTTTTATGATTCTGTGATATAAATGTAATTGATTAATCGTTTTTATGTCAATAAACAGTTTTAATTTGAATGTTAGGTTATTTATCGTGATATTATCTTCTTAAAAAATAATTTAAAATTTATTTATGATGAAAACAACTTATTAATCAACGTCGACTCACGCGATGAAAGATACACATAGACTTTTTGACAGAAATAAAACCGTTTTTCACGTGTTCAAAATCATCATGTCTTATATTATTATACATAAGAAGAAAATGCAACATTAGAAAGTGCAGCCTAACTCTACTTTTGAAAACCTCGTGTTTGAACCCACTAGATTTTTTTTTAATGTTGATTTTAAATGTTCAGCCTACTCCGCTCCACTTTTGTAGCGATGATAGTTTAGTGGTTAGCGCGGTAGGTTCGCATGCCTGGGTTCAACCCCCAACAGTGAACTTGAGCTGCCGGTGAAGGAAAACATCGTGAGCAAACCATAGCATGGTGGTGGGGTACTTTAGTACTCGGCTGGCTAGCTACCACCCTCAAGTTGAAAATCTGCCGCCAAGCATCTAACGGTGCGTTCCGGCAGCCTCACTTGAGAGCCAGTTCCATTCCAGGCTAGGTGTGCTTTACCATCTTCGACCCCACCTTCACTTAACATCAGCTGAGCTGTGGTCAAACACCTAGCCTGTCGACCATAAAAAACAGGTATCAACCAACGCAGCCTACTTTGATATTATAAACCAGCATCGGCACTTGCCACTACACAGAATACTATCAAGTAACCACACGCGCGCGCGGGTGGCTAAGCTGGCTAGACCCCTTACGCCGCCCGGCGATCTGCGTCTGCTTCACCCCCTCAGAACCTGTGCAATCTGAGACACATTTCGTCTTAAGTGTTCTCATGTAGTGTTCCCAACTTTTTTTACAGGCGTAGCTCTCTGCCCAAGTTATGGAGGCATCTTTGCGGGCTACCAGGCTGACGGCTGGAGGCTGTACGGAATCAGGTCGGGTAATACAACCGACCGCGGCATTTGCTTCGACAAGAATGTCTGGTTCACCGACTTGAGGGCGTACGACGATTGGGTTATGGAGCATTTTGAATAAAACATTGTTCGTATTGTAAACTTTTTGTTTTATTGTCATTTCTCCTTAGTTTACTGCTCTGTTAGTTCATTTGGTAGGATATCTGCTTCAAGAGTTGTAAGGCGTGGGTTCGATTCCCACCGGGACACACATTTATGTTACGATAAATGTTCTATGTCTGGGTGTTCGGTATATATTGTAAGTATATTTACAAAAAAAGCATCTGAGGTTTCTATAAGTTATCTTTTTTTATGTTGGAAAGGCTAGGAGTTTGATCACAGCTCACCTGATGTTATGAGTACCTACTACTTATTTGATTATTCTGACTACTTTATGACCTCATCACTATAAACGTATTAAAAATCGTATACTGCATAGAAAGCCAAAATATTCAAATGACTAAATATAACTTTTTTATATAAGAGAGACGAAAGAGACGCTCTCCTGATGGTAAGAGATAACGCCTGTCCATGACCATTGCAGCGATACACAGAACTTTGTGTAGTAAAACAAAATGCTTTGGCGCTCATTACTTTGAGACTTTCGATGGTTAGTCTCAACAGTCCAGTAAAGCTACTGTTTAATATCATTAAAAAAAAAACTTTACATACTTGGCTTCAAGAGACCTTGTTCTATGACTTTGACGATTATTTAAAACTAAGAGATTATTGAATTACTAGTAAGTAATTATAATATTTTTGTTTTTATGGACATTTAATTATATTGACATAATTTTATTGACATTTTATATGTGACATATTACTTTATTGACATTTTCATTTTCATTGTTTTGACATATGTAATGATTTTGATAATAATTTTTAAATATGAATGGAAAAATGACCTGTAACTTTGGTGTTATTAATAAATGATTTGTATTTGTATTTGTATTTGTACCGAATTCCTTGAATGTAATACTTGTCTTATTTAATTTCCATATTAATATGATACTATACCCTCTGTTCCGCACTCATCGTCAGAGATATACAAAACTATAGAAATTCCATCTATATGCAAATCTCAAGGGCGCGGGTGGCACGTAGCTCGCGCCGCGTATTGCATGACAATTTATTGTTTTATGTGACTGATTA
Organism: Biston betularia; assembly: GCA_905404145.2. Classification (NCBI taxonomy): domain Eukaryota; kingdom Metazoa; phylum Arthropoda; class Insecta; order Lepidoptera; family Geometridae; genus Biston; species Biston betularia. The sequence continues at coordinate 8,714,712 of FR989887.1, read as the reverse complement.
AATATATTCATCTGTACGCTTATAAAGAGGCCTCGCATCAATTTACTTTCTTAAGGTTCGGACTGCGATAAAGACAAGGGACTGAGACGGTAGTCCGAGACAAATGTAGCTATTTCCAGTATTCTTTTGTGTCTAAGATCGAAGTGCGACATCACTAACAAATACAATACACAAAACTCCAAAACTCAAAACGCAAAACACAAAACTCCAAAACGCAAAACGCGAAACATACAACTCCAAAACGCAAAACGCGAAACATAAAACTCCAAAACTCATGACGCAAAACAAAAACTCCAAAATTTAAAACACAAAAAAGCAAAACGCGAAACACAAAACTCCAAAACTCAAAACGCAAAACACACACTTTCTAGTACTCGACTGACTAGCTACCACCCTCAAGTTGAAAATCTGTCGCCAAAGACCTTACGGTGCGGAATGTGTTCCAGCAGCCTCGCTTAAACCCAGTTCCATTCTAGGCTGGGTGTGTTTACCATCTTCGACCACATTTGAAAACTATTTCCTTTGATTAGAGAATATCTAACTCCTTTTCTGATTTTGTTTCAAGAGAATTTTTTGCAAGCATTCTTACGTGTGATTCAAATGTAAATAAGCATCGATCGAGTCATTTTCCGAGCAAGAAGGTCCTAGAACCAAAGGCGAAAATGAGTCGAGCTGCTTTATGTGGAACCCATCTGCATACGAATGGTCGTAGACACCATGCATCAATGCTCAATGGGGAGCGAAACGTCAATAGAATTGCAGACGTGCGACCAGTCGCAGCGACTTTCATTTAAAATAGTATTTAAGTCTTGTGTAAGGTCTTCTGTTTGTTGGTTTTCTATCGGATGCACTTTGGAAAATGTTTTGAAGTTGCATAACTTTATTCCTGCCTCATTCTTTATTTTTTGATGGTTGAAAATATCAAAATCATAACATATGGCAAAACAATGAAAATGAAAGGGCATTGAAGTAATATGTCACATATAAAATAATTATGTCAATACAATTAAATGTGAATAAAAACAAAAATATTATAATTACTTACTAGTAATTCAATAATCTCTTAGTTTTAAATAAAATCGTCAATGTCATGCGACGACTAGTACATAATTGATTATCAGCAAGATGTATTTTTCAATCGCTAATCGCAAATCTATGTGCACATAATGTATAAATCTATCTCACGTGGCCTAATTGTCGCAAGTCCGTACGCCTGCATGACTGAACAAAGCAAACGAAGACCATTAACGTTCGCGTTCGATTTAAAAACAATAGCGATTACTACGCTACCGACTTCGGACGTACACGTGAACCTCATACGAACCAACCAACCCAACATTTCACGTTTCAACAGAATTGTAATAGAAGCAAATCGCCAGTAAAAATGTGTTTCTGTAAAACATTTCATTTTTCAACGTGTGTTTCTGAAGAACATTTTTAGAAAATTATTCAGATTGCAAGTGAAATAGTGTTCAATAACGGTGAATCGATTAAACAGACAAGTGAGATTAGTAGAAGACAATAGATTCAAAGAAGAAACTGCACGGATGACAGCGACCAAAGCGAAAATATAGACAAGAAGAATTGTTATAGAACAACAAGGAAACCAAAGGAAAGGTTTCCCAAGAACAACAATGTGGTGGAGATTTATAATATTTTGCGTACTGGTAACACTAGTGCTTTTTATAGTCCTGAGTTGCATACAAGGACGCCCAGTCATACATTTATTTTTCCACCGTTGCTGTGAAGAAAACATCGAAAATGATCAAGTGATCTTCGAGAATTTTGGCAATAATTTCTTGAGGGAAAGGTTAGTTGGTGCAGACATTCTGCAAGTGGACAACAGGACTCTGTTTCCAGATAAAGAAGAAGTAGAAAGAGTAATGGAGTCATTGAGAGAAATGATGAACGTGCATGATCCTAAGTCTAGGAACGGGACTGAGGTGTTAGGAACTTAGTGTTCATGAGAATGAATTTGAGTAGTTATTGACTGAATACGTTTAGTACAGCTTTTGTACTGCGTGAGGACATTTAAAATTTGTTGTTGTTCTAGCTGTTGCTTGTGACTTCGTCCGCAAGGAATTCTACTATTATAATATTATAAATGTGAAAGTTTGGATGGATGGATGTTGGTTACTTTATCACGCAAACACTACTAAACGGATTTGGATGAAATTTGGTATGGAGGTAGCTGAGACCCTGGATTAACAAATAGGCTACTTTTTATCCCGAAAACATGTAGCGGGCAACACCGCGGGCGCAGCTAGTGTATTGTAGACATTTAAACACGTTGATATATTTATTACCCGCCAAGCAGTAGTGTGTAAACATTACTGTGTTTTGGTTTGAACAGAACTTCAGCTAGTGAAATTACTGAGCTGTTGAGACTAATCATCGAAAGTGTCAAAGTAATGAGCGCCAAAGCAGTGATGTCCTGCACTTTGTTTTACTACACAAAGTTCTGTGTATCGCTGCAATAGTTATGGACAGGCGTTATCTCTTACCATCAGGAGAGCGCCTCGTTCATTAACATAGCAAAAAAGGGTGTAGTCAAACGCGAACCTACAAATTTTAAATAATAATTAAAAGTAATGCATGCGTTAACATTTGTTACGTAACAGCTGATACAAAAGGATTTTATGGAAAATCAAAGAATAGCTATTAAATCAATTTGTTACCATAAAGTTATTTTATTGCGTCTCCCAGAAGTACTTACTTTATCGATTTCCTTTGTTATACATATAATACACATTATAGTAATAATTGTATATAAGCATAATTAGAAACAGTCGTATTGTTGACGTCATAGATATACCGCGATATTTGAAATTAAATTTGAAACGCGCGGTGCGTTGCCAGAAAGTGTTTTGTATTACAATTTGTATTTGTATTATAGCTTTTGTATAAAGTTGTGGATGTTCTATTTAGTTACATTTTTTGACAGCCCTGTTGGCTCATTGGTAGCATATCTGTCTTAAGAGCGTGGGTTCGATTCTCGCTCAGGACAAACATTTTATGTATCAACAAATGTTTGTTCTGTGTCTGGGTGTTATGTATGTATTATAAGTATGTATTTAAAAAAAAAAAGTATACATGTATTCTATCAGTTATCTGACTTCCATCACACAAGCTCTGCTTAGTTTGGGGTCAGATGGCGCTGTGTGTATTGTCCTACGATATTTATTTATTTATTTATTTAGTCTAGAGTTATTGAAACTAACCATCTAATCAGAAGCTCTGCGTTGGATTTTTATATTTTGTCACTCAAAGTTCTGTGTATCGCTGCAATGATCATGGGCATGGCAAACCCATTCGTTTCTTTACTTTTAATTTAAAAGATATCTTTTAAGGCGCAGTTACTTGTGGAAAAAGTCAAGTGCAATATTTAAATGGTCATGCATCGTAAGTAGTCATACTCTTAGTAGTCAGCGTTACGCAAACAACTGCACTTATATTCACTGATTAATTCTTAAACGATGCATCATTTTCCTTACTTACATAATTGCATATTGATTTATTATTTATTACTCAGATTCATCCGATTTTATCAACTATCAGGTAAACAAGGCATTAGCTAGAAATTGAAAATTGTGTTAATAAATTAATAGATATACATAATTACATATTATTAATACAGCCTGATTACAGCCCTGTTGGTTCATTGGTAGTGCATCTGCTTCAAGAGCTGAAAGGCGTGGGTTCGATTCCCACACAGAACAAACATTTGTGTATAGCAGAGATTGGCAACCTACGGCTCGCGAGCCGCTTGCGGCTCTTTCCATGTAAAGTCGCGGCTCTTCAAAAAAAAGTCAAGTAAGTACGTAAAATATTTTTAGTGGCTCTTTAAAAAACTGGGAAATTTTGTAAATTGTACTTATTGGCTCTTCCGTCTCAACAGGTTGTCCACTCCTGGTGTATACCGCAAAATGCTTGTCCTGGGTGGGAATCAAACCCACGCCCTTCAGCTCTTAAAGCAAACATACTACCAATGAACCAACAGGGCTTTTTTATTTATAGTTGTCAAGCTAGGTGTTTGACCATAGCTCACCTGATGGTAAGTGACGGTGTTAGATGCTTGGCGGCAGATTTTCAACTCTCGTGTGGTAGCTAGCCGGCCGAGTACTAGAAAGTACCCTACCACCATGCTATGGATTCCTAACGATGGTTTCCTTCACCGGCAGCTCAAGCTCATTGTTGGAGTTTGAACTCATGCCCTTCGGCATGCGAACCGACCGCGCTAACCACTCTGCTATCATCGCTACAAAATCATACATGTATTTAGGACACCCAAAAACAACAAACATCAAAGTTTATCATATGAATGTTATTCCTGGGAATCGAACCCATGTACAGCAGCTCCGGAAGCAGAGCTACTACCGAACATGGTAACAGAACAGTTACCACTTAGTTTTATAACTTGAGTGATCTAAGTCAATATGGTCCGCTGTTAGGAAGCGCGCCATTAGGAATAACAATTTCATGACATTGAAAAATGTCATTGTCTTTGACCGTTGGTACTTTTCTTGTTCTGTAGCGGTCGAACGGCCATTTTGAGCTGTCATCGGTGTACAATCTACATAGAAAATGAAACTGGAAACGGGAGAAAATCGTGTCACCCCGTTGTAGTTTTTTCCAAAACTTGTGTTTTTTTGAGTGTTTATGCCATCCCACTAATCCTACCAATATTATAAATGTGAAAGTTTGGCTGGATGTTTTTTACTCTTTCACGCAAAAACTACTAAACGGATTTAGATGAAATTTGATATGGAGGTAGCCGAGATCCTGGATTAGCACATACGCTACTTTTTATCCCGAAAACATGTAGGGGGTAACACCGCGGGCCGCAGCCAGTATTATAAATGTGAAAGTTTGGATGGATGTTTTTTAATCTTTCACGCAAAAACTACTAAACGGATTCAGATGAAATTTGGTATGAAGGTAGCCGAGATCCTGGATTAGAACATACGCTACTTTTTATCTCGAAAACATGTAGGGGGTAACACCGCGGGGCGCAGCCAGTATTATAAATGTGAAAGTTTGGATGGATGTTTTTTACTCTTTCACGCAAAAACTACTAAACGGATTAAGATGAAATTCGGCATGGGGGTGGCTGACAACCTAGATTAACACATAGGGTACTTTTTATTGCGTTAAAATGTAGCGGGTAACACTGCGGGGCGTAGCTAGTAAAAAATAATTATGTAATAAGTATTCGTAGGCAGGTAGATTCGCTAGGAATCCTAGCTTTACAAGTATCGTTGTAATTAGACTCCTACGTCTGTTGGCGCTCTCTGATATTGCTTTTTGTAGGAATGTCGCAAAAATACGCAAAATAATATTATTACAAGTGTAGCAAGGACGACCCGTGTTCTTTGTTGTTAACTTTGTAATTACCATTCCATTTGGGAATCTATATGAGTGCAAAACAAAACTGACTTCAGAATAGAAAGAGGTTCTTAATTCGTTTGGACCTATTCTTTTTTAAACTAAATACTTTATTTTATTAATTCTTTTAAACTACTGCTTGAATTAATCTTGTTGTTTACACATATATGTATAAGGGATGTAGCTCGGATCGAACCCTAAATCTGTTCACCTCTGTTAATTATTGTGACTGTATCCTGTTTTGTGTAATATAATTAAATAAATAAATAAACGACTTCATTTAGCTTGCCCTATTTGCTATTTAATAAAAAAAATACTAAATCATAAATAAATTGAAAATGAATTGAATGAATTGAATTGAATTGATTTGATTGATTGATTGATTGATTTGATTTATTTAATTTAATTTATAATTATCATCTAACGACTTTTTTAAATGTAATTGTAATGCTCCTAGACATGCATAGTCTTGGAATGCAATACAGATCAAAATTGTGTAGGTATTTGAATTGTTGTAAATGTTATTGCATTCTGTTTTGTATGTTATGTAATAAATAAATAAATAAATAAATAAATAAATAAATAAATGGAAAAAATTATTTGTATGGAAATCGTACCACCTGAAGCCAAGATTTTAGATTCTGAAGTACGCGGTGGAAGGTGCATCCCGGGTGGAGGCGGGTACACGGTTGTAGACCGCGGACCTCAGCAAGTACAATTTTGTACACTGATGGATGGATGGATGTTTGTTACAAAATACAAATACAAATACAAATCATTTATTAATAACACCAAAGTTACAGGTCATTTTTCCATTCATATTTAAAAGTTACTCTTTCACGCAAAAACTACGGAACGGTTTTGGATGACATTTGGTATGGACGCAGCTGAGACATAGGCTACTTTTTATCGCGATAACATGTAGCGGGTAATTTCGCGGGGCGCAGCTAGTACATAATATACTTTAAGGATGATTGAGATCTCAGCATATCGTTTATCAAAGTCTCCCGCAAAGTCGGTTAAATACAGCATAAAGACTAGGTGCCAAATAAAGCCAGCATCTGAACGTGGAGATCCATTTAGATCTTACCAAGGCTTACTAGGGATGTACTAAGTAAGATATTATATCGGGAGGAACAAGTCCCGAAGTTTTAAATAAAAAAAACCAGTCAAGTGCGAGTCGGACTCGCACACGGAGGGTTCCGTACCATTATCTATAATAAACGGCGAAAATAATAAATGAATAAATATCGTAGGACTATACACACAGCGCCATCTGGCCCCAAACTAAGCAGAGCTTGTGTGATGGAAGTCAGATAACTGATAGAATACATATTTTTTTTTTGTAAATACATACTTTTAACATATACAAAACACCCAGACACAGGACAAACATTTGTTTATTCACAAAATGTTTGCCCTGAGTGGTAACCTCTTTTATTGTATGGGAGCCCCCTTAATTATCTATTTTATTTTAATTAATTATATTTAAAGAGAACATAAAACTAAATATTCTGTGAATAGTTAAAGCGTCCACCTGTCACCGTTATTAGTATCGAGCAAGAAACGGTAAAAAAATCAAGTTTGTTGTATGGGAGCCCCCCTTAAATATTTATTTTATTTTATTTTTAGTATTTTTTGTTATAGCGGCAATAGAAATACATCATCTGTGAAAATGTCAACTGTCTAGCTATCACCGTTCTTGAGATACAGCCTGGTGACAGACGTTCTACTGTTTTATTAAAGCAATTGTGATTAACCGCAAATAAATGCCAGTAGCTGTGATTTCACTGTAAAATTATGCTCTGTTTGTCCATAAATGGCTAAAATTTATTTGTATGGAAATAGAACCACCTTAAACTGAAACACGTAGCTTGACAACATAAAAAAAATATTTTCTCAAGTCTGTTAAATTTTCCCTTCACTATTCTTTTGAATCTTAAGGCAATACCTGCTAGCCTTTTTAGCCGCTATCGCCACCCGAAGGGAAGGCTTTTGCATTTAAATTGCCGGCGTGAAGGCTGGGTAGTCACTAGAAGACGTTTGACGTCTGGATAGGACTTTAATGGATCACCTTTTGTCTTTGGTTTTCCGACTTAGGGAATATAGTACCTTCGGAAAAAACACTTGCGACATTATGTCTAAAGCAGAAGCTAGCATCATTATTTGGTTTCCATTGTACAAGCTTTGCTTAGTTTGGGGTCAGATGGCGCTGTGTGTAATGTCCTGCGAAATTTAGTTATTAATTAAATTTGACTTCAACAGTAAACATCTCATAAATAGATAGACAGCCCCGTTGGCTCATTGGTAGTATATCTGCCTTGAGAGCTGTAGGGCATGGGTTCGATTCCCACTCAGGGCAAACATTTTGTGAATAAACAAATGTTTGTTCTGTGTCTGGGTGTTCTGTATGTATTTACAAAAAAAAAAAGTATTTATGTATTCTATCAGTTATCTGAGTACCGTCACACAAGCTTTGCTTAGTTTGGGGCCAGATGGCGCTGTGTGTAATGTCCTACGATATTTATTTATTTATTATTTAAATAATTATCTTATTATAATTACCCCGAAATAGGAATTTAATCGCGAGCATGTTTTGTTGGAGTCAGAAAATAAAACTGAAGTATTATACTGCAATCCGCTCTACGATACGTATCTCCTTAAATATGGAATCTGCTTCCGACCAATGTTTATATCTCATAAAGTTTTATATCCGATGTTTCCTATCTAATATTATACTATATGTTCTGAACCCGCGCATTGCGAATATAGATAAACTAGCTGCGTTTTTTTTCTCATTCCTCCTCCGAGGACTTGGCGTCGCACTTTCTGTGCATTTGCCAGTGTCAAGTTTTCCTAATAATGTTTTTTTTTCCTTTGGTTTTGGCGTCGCGTTTTGAGCATTTGCCAGTGTCAATTATTTATATATTATCAAGTTTCAAAAGATAAAAATAAGTGACTATAGTTATAGTCAAAGTCCAGTTTTGGTCAAGTCCAGTCATGCTTTAGTAAAGTAGTGGTGACTTTACTATAAGCTTCGATGGAGTTTTGGAAGCAACACAAAATATGTTTCACCACATTATATCATTTTTCCACACTCGCGCTTGTGATTCGACACTTTATGAATAAAACACCACCATTTTTATGCATAAACACGCGACAAAATACTAGTTTTGGAAAAAAAAACAACTGTGCGACACGACTATTTCCGCGTTCCCACCAAAACTTCCTAACTACGTTTCTGATTTCTATCAATGGTTTTTTTTTATTACAAAAGGCTTGCGTTCGACCGCCATTTTGCCTGATGTTAAGCGAAGATGCGGTCTATGATGGAGCACGCTTGCATAAAAAACCGATTGACCGACTCGCGACATGAAAGCATTCAGATTATATCAATCAGAAAACAACGAGAAACGTAGTGGTTAGTGCGATAGGTTCTCACGCCGAAGGGCGTAGGTTCAAAAATTGATTCGCCTGGGAAGGAAAACATCATAGCATGGTGGTATTGCACTTTATATAGTAGGTACTCGACTGGCGAGCTACTAACCTCAAGTTAAAAATCTGTCGCCGAGCACCTAACAGTGTGGTCTGATAGCCTCACTTGATAGCTAGTTTCGTTCCAGGCTGAGTGTTGACCACGTCATCACTTAACACCAGATGAGTTGTGGTTAACACCTAGCCTGTCCAACATAAAAAAATCTTGATACTTGAACGTAACTGATATTACAATTGTTTAAACAGAAATCCGGTCTATATTAAGCACTATGGACTATGGACTTTATGAAATGGAACTACGACCAGCTAGCTTCTAGCAGAGCCGATCCATGCGGATTATAGACGGCAGAGAGGAAAAAGAAAAGTTTTTATCCGAGTAAATACCTACTTGTATTTTACTGCTCGAAGTGTCTGCAGCTAGTTGGGAAACCGTCTGGATTCCAATCTGGGAGTTCTGGGGCTGAATCCGACGATAAGCATTTTTGTCTTCTCCGAGTTAAGTGCGTATTGCAGATGACTTTAAACGGTGAAGAACATCGTGAGGAAATCTACATGTCCGAGTTCATAACAAAAAATCGTAGATGTAAAGTCTGGTAATCTGCACTTGGCGCAGTGGACGACCTTACCCTTGTCACAATGAGAAGAGGCCCGCCCCATTAGTGGGGCAGGTTCTAAAAAACGGTACTAATGAATGAATGCTGCCAGTATTTTTGCCATAGTCATAATCACATTTAATCATAACGATATATTCATAAAAATTAGTAATGTCAGAAAGATATCCCTCCCTCTCTTTCTTTCTCTTGACTAAGATTTGTAAAGGTAATAAGACGAACAAGACGCCTTCCTTATGGTAAGAGATAACGCCTGTCACGACTATTGCAGCGATACGCATAACGTTGAGAAGCAAAAGTCCAGGGTTTCGCTGCTTTGGCGCTCATTACTTTGAGGCTTTCGATGGTTAGTCTCAAAGCCCTGTAACTTCGCTAGCTGAAGTACCCTTTACACCGGAACTCAGTAATGTTTACACACTACTGCTTGGCGGCAGAATATCTGGTACTGCGGTGGTACCTACCTAGACGATCTCCTGCTAAAGAGATCTATCACAAAGTAAAATATTTTTTTTTTGGATATTTTGTGCGACTGCAATCTTGGATGGGCTCGGTTGAATAAATTGAATTGTTGACTTTGAAATTTGTTTCGATCCCTGCGACCTCGATATGTATGGATTTGTAAATCTGTGTTTTTTATAATCCGCAGTAATATTTACCATCGCGGTTGAATCGACGCCATATTTATTAACCCTGTTTCCGGATCCGGTGCGGGTGGTTGATTTAAACGCACATTTCCTGTGTATCACTTGACTGACTTCCGGGGCGCGTTTATTATATTAATAAATAGTATGTCGCCATTTCGTTGTTATTTGTGTTGGATAGGTATTTTTTTGTCCAATATGAAATGAAGATGATAGTCCTTAGGAGAGTTTACATACAACTTATAATTGTTCTCAATAATCTGTATTTTTACTATTGGTACATAGTGGCAATACATTTACTTGGTGGTAGATCTCCTTAGCAGGAGGTCGTCTAGGTAGGTACCACCGCAGTACCAGTTATTCTGCCGCTAAGCAGTAGTGTATAAACATTACTGTGTTCCGGTTCGAAGGGTACTGCAGCTAGCAAAATTACTGGGCTGTTGAAACTAACCATCGCAAGTCTCAAAGTAATGCGCGCCAAGGCAGTGATGCCCTGGACTTTGTTTTGATACTCAAAGTTCTGTGTATCGCTGCAATGGTCGTGGACAGGCGTTACCTCTTACCATCAGGAGAGCGTCTCGTTCGTCTCATTACTTTTTACATTTAAAACAAAATATATAGGTCTCAAGCGTGGGGGAAAGAGGGTTTTTGTATTAAATTATTATTGAGATCTAACCATCGAATGTCTTAAAGTTCTGGGCACCGCTGCAATTGTCATGGACTGGCGTTGTTTCTTACCATCAGGAGACTGTTTTGTTCGTCTCATTACTCTTATATATAAAAACGGTGACCATATCTTAAAAGTTTAAAGAAATGTAGCAGAAACATTTCTTATATGAAATATCTGAAGCATTTGTATTGTCCGACCATAAAACTAGAAAATAGGAATACAAGAAACTCGAGTTGATGCATTCCACCATTTATAGTAGTTCCCGACAAATGGCGGGCATGTGTCTTCTAAAACTCGGCAGGTGGTTGAAGAATTGAAGAATTTAGTTCAAGATATGAAGTGAGAGAAGAATTTTTGAAAATGTTTTTGTGGATTTAAAATTTAAAAGGTATGCATAATTATTATAAAAATATTGTGTATTCCTTTTTTATTCTACGGTTTTGTCATGTTAATATTACTATGTCTGTCTAGATTTTTTTTCATGGAAATTCTATTTTGACAAACAAACAATTTGTAAGCTATATTTTTGGACATGACTAGTTCTTCTGTTTATAAAATAAAGCTTAACTTTTTATAACTTAAATTTTTATGCGAGTGTAACATGATGACTAACCATACCAAATGTATTCTAATCCAATTAGGTTTAATTGATCTGGTTTTTTTTTACATAAAAAGTTATGAGATGAACGAGACGCTCTCCTGATGGTAAGAGATAACGCCTGCCCATGACCATTGCAGTGATACACAGAACTTTGAGTAACAAAACAAAGTCCAGGGCGTTGCTGCTTTGGCGCTCATTACTTTGAGACTTCCGATGGTTAGCCTCAACAGCCCTGTAATTTCGCTAGCTGCAGTACCCTTCAAACCGGAACATAGTAATGTTTACACACTACTGCTTAGCGGCAGAATAACTGGTACTGCGGTGGTACCTACCTAGACGACCTCCTGCTAAGGAGATCTACCACCAAGTACATTGATTGATAATTGAGTAATTGATTGATTGTTAACAAACGTTATTTTTTATTCTCCATCATATTTCTGATTGATAACAAGCGTTAGTGTTACTTTTCTACATAAGTTTGATACTGGTCCTTCGGTATTCGTTCATTTTTCTTCGCTATAATAAGACGTTTCTTCCGAATGGTCCTCACCTTCAGATCGATCGTCATAACTTTCATACTTAATCATGCTATAATCACAGGTGAAATCAATTCTTTTTGTATATTTTTTTAATATACTCAAAATCTCTATTTGGGCGTCTATCTTCTTATCCACAGGTATCATCTTTAGCATCGGAACTAGAGATAATGAAAAGTTGGTATCAGCATCTGTGTTGAGTGTTTCAGGCTTAGAATCTGTCGAATCTTTGGCTATGTCTTTTTTAGTAAATTCTTTTCTTAGTTTATTGATAGAATTTTGCACGTATTTCTCTATATCTCTTATCTTAGTTCTTCTTTCAGCGTTTGATTTTCTTTCTAGAGATTTCTTTAAAATGGAATTATGTTCAATATTGTCTTCATGGTCAAATGATGAATTAGTCATTACAAGCGTTTCAGGCTCTTCAAACGTGAACATATTATCTGACCGTGCGTCTTCTAGAAGAAATAGAAGTTTGTCGAAATAGATGTATTTTTTGCGTTTAATCTGGAGTGGATCTCGCATGATTTTCAATTCTCGACTGAAACATGTCCGTAAGTTGGTCCAACGCTTGAGGACTTCGACACCTGAAATAACGCAAACATTTTTTTAGCCTTTTATAAATAGGTACATAAAAAATCAAGTTCCTTAACTAGGATGAATTTGTTATAGTTGACAGGTTATATAAATCAACGATGAGTTATGTCGAAGGTCGAAGGTCGGTCACGGTCACACGGTCGAAGATGGTTACCACACTGGTTCTAAAGTTAAGCTATCGGAACACACCGTTAGGTGCTTGTGCAGACAAGATTTTCGATTTAGCACAGTTAGCCAACCGAGCATTAAAAAGTACCCTATCACCTTGCTATGTTTTCTGTCATCGACAGGTATTTGAACCACATCCATGGAGATGCGATCCGTCAGCGGTAACCACTGAGCTATTATAGCTACAATAATATCGACAGTTCCAGATAACAGACGGGCTAGTATATCAATTTGTGAAAGTACCTACTACAATAGCGATGATAGCTCAGTGGTTAGCGCGCCGAAGGGCGTGGGTTCAAACTCCGACAATGAGCATGAACTGCCAGTGAAGGAAAACATCGTGAGGAAACCATAGCATGGTGGTCGAGTACTTTCTAGTAGGTACTCGGCTAGATAGCTACCACACCCTCAAGTTGAAAATCTTTCGCCAAGCACCTAACGGTGTGTTCCGGCAGCCTCATTTAAGTTATATTCCAGGCTAGGTGTGCTTTACCATCTTCGAACACACCGTCACTTAACATCAGGTGAGCTGTGATCAAACACCTAGCTTGTCAACCATAAAAAAACAGATAAATGTAATGTAGAGACAGTGCCCCTAGCGGGCCTAAATGAAAACTGCTTTCTTTAATGAATTTGACTATCCCTTACGTATCAATTCTCGATAAAAAAATAAAATACTACAGCTGCAATTAAATTAATGACGTCCTTATTTCATTTTGCACTACCATAAAAAAGTACCTATTGCCCTCAGCTGCCGAATAAGTTAAAACTAAGCATTTCTTCAGTCGTCAACTCATCAATAAGGAAAAAGTAAATAATTAATAACATTACGAAGAGAAGACAGAGAGATCCGAATATCGTCACTTTGTTCGATACAAATGCTACCTAACATCAAATTTAAGCGCAAATTAAATTCCTGGTTATTCTATAAATGTTAGTAAACAATTCTAGAGCACATATTATACTAATGATAAAAACATGTAATAAAATTTAACTTAGGTACATTAATTGTATGAATTATTTATTGTATAAGATGTTTACTACCAACATTTGACAATATAATCTTGACAAAAACATCTGTTCGTTTTATTATGGACTCATTGGCTTCGATCGACGTACAATAATATAATCAGACGCAATCGGTTAAACAAAATTCAACTCTATCGACAACGATCGATAACAACCTAAATGATACACAAACATGACTGTGGCAATAATACTCAATTTCACATACATCTAGCTTCCTTTTGTCTCTCGCTCATTCCATCCCAGACGTCGTGATATATTTTTGCGCATATTTCTTCCCACATTGTCTTTTTGAAATGTTGATCGTTGTATTCCTTAACACTTCTGCTGTATAACGCTGGTCTACATTTTATTTCTTGAATTAAAAGTTCATTGTCTATATCGCGGCTGTGTTGGTTACAATTCGATTCGGCTTGACTGATACTAATCGACATTTTAACGTCAAACTAACTGCATACTCCGCTTTGACTGCGATTTCTCGCGCTACTGTACTGCATAGTCGAAGGGCAAGCCGCAAGACAAAAGTCGGAATGCGACGTTGCCAGACAGTGCGCCGAGGCGTCACGAGTCACGACCGACTAGATTGTTTTGAGGTGTTGCCAGCTCTTCTTAATAGAAATTCGTGTGCCGTTTTTAATTTCGCATCAACTCGAGTGTACAATAATATTTTTATCTCGATTCTCGTTGATCCTATTTGATCGAACACACGACATTTTTTGACAAATAGTGTCTTAATCATAAAAATAAAATACACAGAATCTATGCATGTTAATCTAATTAACCTACTACTACTATGTACTAAGTGAGTCTTAGTGTCAAATTATAAAGTTGTTTGTTACCTAGTTGTTGTTTGTGGTTTAAAGTTTATTATAATTTGGACCTCTATTCCGGAATAAAATAAATAATTAATAAATATTGTAGGACTAGCACACAGCGCCATCTGGCCCCTAACTAAGCAGAGCTTGTGTGACGTAAGTCAGATAACTGATAGAATACATAAATACTTTTCATTTTCGTAAATACATACTTATAATACGTATACAGAACACCCGGATACAGAACAAACCTTTGTTTATTCTCAAAATGTTTGCCCTGAGTGGGAATCGAACCCTCGCCCTACAGCTCTCAAGGCAGATATACTACCAATGAGCCAACCGGGCCGCCAAATATCACGGGCTCATAATCTCCATGATTTTCAAAATTTAAAAGTAAATTTATTAAGATTTTGTAAACTCTTAATTAAATTCATAAATCCGCGTCGAATGGTAAATTAATCAAACGCTACAGATCTACGATTCGTTGATTAAGTTGCTGTAATTAATTTAAATAATTAAAACGTATCTAATTAGTTAAACTTCAAGTGTTTTAAGCGATGCTTTGATGAATTTATGTTGCTCACGGTCCATGGGTTCTTTTTCATGTTTTTTATTCCACATTTCTTGAGTCTGCAATAAAATTGATAAAGGTACATAGGTTTTTTCTTTTGTGACAGTAATGAGACGAACGAGACGCTCTCCTGATGGCGAGAGATAAGAGATAATTGATAGTCTGTGGAACGAATTTTAAAAACTAGCTGCGCCCCGCGGATTTACCCGCTACATGTTTTCGGGATAAATATTTTAATATCATAACAATATCGCAATAATATGGTAGTGATCAACAAAATATACGCAAAATGAGAAGGATTTTATTTAGTAGGGTGTATTTTCAATGAAATCCATTACTTGCCTATACTTTAGCTATACTGGGATTTCACTCAGTCCTCCATTTTACCCTCAAAGCCTTAGGAAAGGTTGCATTTTCAGGTTACCGCTGAGATCTCTGAAGTGTGCGTATAGAACAGTATATAAAGTCATGCGTTGTTTTCAGTGAATTATAAATACTTTTTTTATTACTTACAATCAGGTAAGTGTCGTTCCTCTCATTACTTTTAAACAAAAAACACTCAATTAGGCACATAATTTGTTTGTAAAAAATAATGAGACGAACGAGACGCTCTCCTGATGGTAAAAGATAACGCCTGCCCATGACCATTGCAGCGATACACAGAACTCTGAAAAACAAAACAAAGTCCAGGGCATCGCTGCTTTGGCGCTCATTACCTACTTTGGAGACTTTCGATGGTTAGTCTCAACAGCCCAGTAATTTCGCTGGCTGCAGTACCCTTCAAACCGGAACACAGTAATGTTTACACACTACTGTTTAGCGGCAGAATAACTGGTACTGCGGTGGTACCTACCTAGACGACCTCCTCTTGAGATCTACCACAAAGTAAAGAAAGGAAGTTGGTATACTGTTTTTATTGTACACGGTCTGCTAAAGTGCAGTTGAGGTATCCAAACATAGTTCAGTAGACTTCAATACAGCATTTGAAGAGCTTCCTTGGCGTCTTTTGAGTTCGTTTTTTTTACTAAGTTGCGTGGTTCTAATAGATATTAAATTTTTAGTTAGGTAGATACTTTTTATTCTAACCTGTAACTGAAGTGAACGATTTTTTTTTGCTTTTTTTTACTTTTGTTACCGGTTGTGGCCGAAACTATAGTCAAGAGTTCGATATGTTCAAACGTGAGTAATTTTGTATAAGTAGGTAAAACAAAAATTACTGTGTCAAAACTACGTCAGTTTACATATAATTTTTAATTATAATAAGACTAATTTTGATAGTTTTAATTGACAGATCAAAACTGACTAAAGTAGGTATTGTAAGTAGTCCTTGTCTAATAAACTGTAATAAAGAAGACAGCAACAATTTTTTAACATTGACCTGTCAATTATGATTATCAAAAGTAGTTTTGCTTAGTTAAAGAAGTAAATTCTAAAATATCACTACTTTACTAGGGCATGACTGGGCTCGACCATGACTTACTTTGTATGACTTGCATATTTAAAGACGTAGACCATTCTAAAATATCACTACTTTAGGGCATGACTGGACTCGACCATGACTTACTTTGTATGACTTTGACTTTAATTTAACTTGAGTTGTCCTAAAATACAACTGTGCAACAAAAACAAATTAAACATCAGACTAGATAGGCGTTCAAACGGAAACGTCTAATTTAAAGAAATAGATTTTAGCGGTTGGTAAAGAAAATCCACGAAGGATCTCTTGTTCTAATTCTAGACAAATACATTACTCATGCTCGTCGGATCTTGAATACATTCTCTTATTTGAATTTCAAAGTCTTGACCTAGATTTCATGGTAATACCGTTTTCGAATTTATTTGTATTTATAAATGCTATTATTTATTTGATGGTGGAAACGAAACGCTTTGTGTTGAATACTTGCATTACTGAGTTTGCTTTATATTTATAAAAGTTTTGGCGCAAACGCAGACTGCGTCGTGTCACCCCATTGCAATTAAACGCGTGCTTATGTATAAAAATAAGACTTTACGTGTTGCTTCCATAACTCCATCGAAACTTATCGTAAAGTCGCCACTATTTTACTTAGGCATGACTGCACTCGACCGGCATGGACTGGACTTTGACTGTAATTACTTTTAAATTAGTTGCACATACCTAAATGACTAAAACGAAATACTTGGTTTTATTTGGTGGTAGATCTCTACGATCTACCACCATACACGTACGTAGAGTTGTTTTTCGCTTTATTGATACAAATATCTGGAATATTTAACTTTAAACGTTATTTGGACTCTGATATCGCTTTTATGTCATAAGATTTGTTAACTTCATGTCATGAATTGTAAAAACCGAAGACGTGACAGAATGGCTTTACAGCTTTAGCATGCCCGATGGGGCAAATTAAAAAAATAACTTTTCAGTTCTGTTGTCAAAGACTAGGTCAAAGTTAATCAAATGTGTCAAATGTATACATGTATACTTTTTTGTTTTATATGGCAAAGGCATATTCTACATATTCAGCCTACCTCATGACGTCATAACGATAAAAAGTTTGAAAACGTATTAAAAATAAACTATCGCATAGAAAGCCAAAATATTCAAATTATTTTCATAAACTAAAGTTTACTATCAGTAAAAAATATAAAATAAATACAAAAAAAACTTTACATACCAACATTATGTAGGTATACAAAAAAAATTAATGGCTAAACAAAATATGTATTAGATAAAAAATTGTCATAGCAGATCTTAGAGGGTTGTAAGTGTAGAATATAATAAGAAGGTACTTTTAGGATTTTTATCTGCTGATAGAAACCAAAAATTGTAAATTTGAGGGAACCATTAGAATATTTGTACATAACATTTGTTTTGATTGTCCTTTGGCCCAAATATTATTCAAAGTTAATGTAATTCATTTGACCCAAGGCAAGGTCATCCAAACATTGGTTTAGAAGAAATAATTAATTAGTGGAGAAGGCATATTAATATAACTAAAAGCATTTTTCGGAATGTTCATCAAAACACAATAGTAATAGAAAATACATTTGAAACGTATGATGTTTTATTTACATTATTACAATATTTACATACCTACTTAGTACAAACTGTCCTGTTAGCTTACTTGGACAAACATTTGTGTGTCGAACATAGATGTTTGTTGTGTGTCTAGGCGTTCTACATGTAAGTATAGTTACTTATAAGTAAGTAGTTACAAAAAAAAATACAATAAGTGTTTTCTATCAGCTATATAGTTCGTTATATAGCTATATAGTTAGCTATATGTTCATAGAAATAGGTACAAGCTTTCCTTAGTTTTGGTGCTGTGTAAGAAATGTTCTTGTATACTTTTTCTGTATTAGAAAATAATTACTATTTTATATATATTGGCACGATGTTTATAAAATACATAGGTATTAAGTACATACGTGTAATCACTAATCGGTCTTCTTGAAATAATAACAAATTTATTAGATCTAAAAATGCTGGTAGTACTCTTTTTAAAGACAATAGACACAATTTGTAGACCTACAGTTCTGACTGCTTATAATGGTTATATTTCGTCATTGCTCAGATATGGCATTATGTTTTGGGGGAACAGTACTGAGAAAGAGACTATCTTTAAGGCACAGAAGAAATGTATCAGGGCCATATGCAAACTGCAGCAAAGGGACACCTGTAAACCTTATTTTAAAAGCTTAAAAATCTTAACCTTGCCTTGTCTTTATATTTTCGAATGTGTAATGTTTGTACGAAAAAACCTCAACTTGTTTGAAAATTTGAAAATAGCTCGTCACGGGCACAAAATCTGTAGACCTAAAAGTAAAACAGCGTTACTTGCTAATAGTGTACTATGTAAGGCTCCAGAAATATATAATCACCTGCCGAAAGGTATAGCCAAAATTGAACAAATTTCTATTTTTAAAAATAAATTAAAATATTTTCTACTGGAAAAGGCATATTAATAAATAAATAAATAAATAAATATCGCAGGACATTACACACAGCGCCATCTGACCCCAAACTAAGCAAAGCTTGTACTATAGGAGTCAGATAACTGATAGAATACTTAAATATTTTTTTTTTTGTGAATACATACTTATAATACATACAGTGCACCCAGACACAGAACAAACATTTGGTTTTATATCACAAAATGCTTGTCCTATTACACTGTAAATGAGTACTTGACAGATAAATTTTAAATGTGTGTGATTGGTCTCATCAAATTAGTAGGGTAAAAGTATGACAAAACTGTCCAAAATTAATAATATTGTAATTCAATTTGACATTAATTAATTTAGATTTTAATATTTTTTATTTTATTTTATTATTGTTTTTTTTATTTTTTTATGCTCGGACGAAATTGTATTTAATTTAATTGTATTTTATTGCTTGACATTTTATCATTGACATTTTTGTTTTATTTTATTTTTGCTTTTGATTTGACTAATCACTGACTGTAGTTATTATTATTATTATTTTTTTGTAATGTTTAGTTTTAAGTTTTGCATGCCGCAAGGCGGAATATGGCGCTCATTATCTTTTTTTTTAAATATCTATTGTACCCATATACGCAATAAATGAATTATGAATTATGAAATTTATTTCTTATTTTTTTTTTAAATATGAAAGTGCTGATACGAAAGAGACGCTCTCCTGATGGTAAGAGACGTCTCCTGTGCAGCAAAACACAGAACTGCGTAGTCCAAATTCCAAGGCATCACTGATTGCTCATTACTTCGTGGCTTTCGATGGTTAGTTTGGGCAGCCCTGAAATTTCGCTAGCTGCAGTACTTTTCAAACTGCAACACAGTAATGTTTACACACCACTGCAGAATATCTGGTACGGCTATGGTACCTACTTAGACGACTTCCTGTTAAGGAGATCTACCACCAAGACCATTACATTTCATGAGCGTAAATCGGTAAAACGCATAAAGTAAAATTAAAGAAGATGGCTTTTCTCAGCTTTTAAAAATCCTAGTTGAAGTGGCAATATTTCAATTCGGGCCAAGCAACTACAAGCTACAAAGTAAAGGCATCAAACTAACTTGCATCAGAGACAAAACTTTCACAGAAACGTGAGCCATCGCCATACATTCCTGTTCAACTTGCATTCAAAATGAAATACAGGCCGAAGTTTGTCCCCCGCCCCGTGATCTAGACAAATGAAGGCACATCTAGTTCCAATGTTGCCGCATCCAAAGTGGCTTTCGTTATCGCTCAATGTCGGTTGCTATGGTTACCAGTGTGCTATAGAAATTTTATCAGTACGTAAAATATATGGATTTTTTTTCTCTTTGGTTTTGGCGTCGCATTTCAAGCATTTGCCAGTGTCAAGTGTTTCATATTTTCAAGTTTTTTGCCTCGTAGCTATAGTTCTAGTCAAAGTCTAGTCTTGATCAAGCACAGTCCGTGTCAGTCAGGTCCAGTAATGCTTTAGTAAAGTAGTGGCCACTTTACTATAAAGCTTCGATGGAGTTTTGGAAGCAACACGAAAAGACATGTTTCACCACAAGAAAACTTTTAGAAATAAAACAAATACATTGATATATTATGCGGAGGTGAGCCTATATTTTGTAACTATTTCTCTATGTTTGTTGTTTTCGTGTGTACATAACACAGGCGTTACTTAATAAAAATAATTTTCTTTCTTTTATTTCATAAAAAAGAACAATGATTATTTAGCGGTAGTACCACGGTGGTTTTATGGTCTAGAGCGACTTCTTTCAGACAACATTTGGCTATTTCATTCACGTCGTGCGATTTAGGTTGGTTAGGTTAGTTGTAGAATTAGGTTGTATTTGTATTAATACATTTTCAATTAAAGCTTAATGTTTAATTAGTTTATTTAATTTCTATGGTAGTATATACTTCTGTAGTAGTTACGTATTTTGTATTGTGGCGAAAAGTCTAGCTATCCAGTCACATTCAGCCACGTGCCAGCAACAATTTGCACTTTGTGAGAAATTTGAATTGCTAAATTCCCCGTGGCAGCTCGCGTTTCACTCAGCACGTCAGTTTTTAACACTTGGAATTTCTCCTTTCAGTGGGTTTTAATCACTTTTATGCACAGTTATTGTGTTCGCTGTAATATAATTGGACATTTACACGGAGTGAAAAGAAACTGCAATAAAAATCTAGTTTCGCGTTTCCAAACAAAATGATTGGTAGTTTTAGTATAAATATTATATTATTATTGCGATTGAGATTTTTTTATGGTTGACAGACTAGGTGTGTTACGACAGTTCATCTGATTTTAAGTGACGGTGTGGTCGAAGATGGTAAAGCACACCTAGCCTAGAATGGAACTGGCTCTCAAGTGAGGCTGCCGGAACACACCGATAGATGCTTGGCGGCAGATTTTCAACTTGAAGGTGGAAGCTAGTCAGCCGAGTACCTACTAAAGTACCCTACCACCATGCTATGGTTTCCTCACGATGTTTTCCTTCACCGGCAGCTCAAGCTCATTGTCAGGGTTTAAGCCCACGCCCTTCGGCATGCGGACCGACCGCAATCCACTGAGCTATCATACAACAGCTTCCTCTTGAATTGCTCTGTTTATTGATGGAAACCGCATCAAAATCCGTTGCGTAGTTTAAAAGATCTAAGAGTACAGACGGCGGGAAACGATTTTATTTTATCTTTTATTAAACAAAATAAAAAATGCCTTATATTATACTACCTATTTACAAAATGTATACAAAAAAACTTAGTCTAAAAAACCGTCAGAGGAGGTTTTATCTTAAGTAGAGATACGATAGATAGTAATTACCACAGAACAACGCAAAATTATTATAGTCTAGAACTAACGGCCTACGCCACGATCGTAAACTTGAACTGTTAACTATTCGAGTTCTAGAGATCAAAGATAACCAAATTAGGGAAGCGTTGAAAAGTTTCGTCCGACTGTTCTCACTACAACGCCTCCGAATAATTAATTGCACAGCTCAAACGCTGTCGCGCTCGTTTCAAGTCAGCTCCTCGGAAAACAATTTTTGATTGAAAGGACCGGATAACCTCAAAACACGATAACCGGGTTTTCTACATCTTCTTATTCTTATTCTTATTCGAAGTGGGGGCGATGAGTCCTGCACTGACGTCCCGCTGGGGGTGTATTGTGCATTTCCCCCTGCCAGCGTCTACCCGAGCCAACCCAGCTCCTTGAAGTACCGGAGCGAGGCTCTGGGCCGCTGGCCTACATCTACATCTTTTTTATCAATTTTTTTAGTTAGTTTTATCATAAAAAAACTAGCAATCTAATTACAATGCGTAAGCGTGGCAATGCTGCCAGCATTCTGGCCACATATCCCTCCTCTGACGGATTTTTAGACTAAGTTTTTTGTATACATTTTGTAAATAGTATAATTTACGCTAATGATTACAATTAGTTACAGTAATATACTTGTATACTTAGTTACAGTTATTTTTGTGTTATTTTAAGTAAACTTTTTACACAATTAATGTTTTTGTTGAAGTCACAGAATATTCTGGTGAAAACGCACTCGATTTTATTCAAGCAATTGTGATTTACCGCAAATAAAGACAAACATAAATGCCAGTAGCTGTGATTTCATTGTAAAATTATGCTCCATTTGTCCATAAATAAAAAAAATATTTGTATGGGAACCACCTTAATATATAATTATCGTGTTTTTCATTCTAGTTTTTGCCTGGAAGAGATTGCTCTTAGCCATAGGGCCGCTACTTGTGGCATTAACTTACAAGATTATTTTATGTTCTGTACTATTTTTTTCTATTTTTAGTGTGTCTTTAAAGCCTTTTTATCTATCTACTGTACCGTTATATTTTTGCAAGTTTCAGTCCTTCCTTATGTTAAATTGTTTGTACTTACAATCTGCAATTATTTTGGGTAGAATGAAATTTCAATGTTACTACAAGGGACGGCCTTAAATGTTATACAAGACTGTGGCAAAGCTTTTAGATGTTCCGTTCAGTAAAGTAAGCAATAATCTAGAAAGTAGGTAATAGAATAGAATTGAAAATTAAAGGAAACTAGAAGCTCGATTTAACTTCAGCGTTATAAATGTCAAGCGGAAAATTGTGATAAATCATAGTTTACTAATACATTTCGGCTTGTGCTTGTCAAGCCGAAATTTTAATGTTACCTAACATTAAAAACATATTTAATACTAGCAGGCCGGCCCGGCTTCGCACGGGTAAACAAAACTCGATTATCAATTTAACCTATGTTACTCAGTGATCATGTAGCATTTTAATGATGAAAGAATAATTCAGATCGGTCCAGTAGTTTCGGAGCCTATTCAATACAAACATAAATCAAATCTTTCCTCTTTATAATTAGTGTAGATAACAACTGTAATAGTTAAACATATGATATTGCGGACTTTTTTGTAGCTGTCGATTTGCGCTGCTTTTTAAATTAAATATAGCCTTTGTCCATCACGGATAATACAGCATTTTAATAATGAAATAATTATTAAGATCGGTCTAGTAGTTTTGGAGCCTATTCAATACAAACAAACAAACAATCAATCAAATCTTTATACTAGCATAGATAGATGTATTTTGCTGGAAGGACACCGCGACTAAATTTAACATTAGAAAATGCGGGCGAAACCGCGGTCCGTAGGTAGTGTTTAATAAGATGCTAAGCTATTTATGTACATCCAAGTCGTAAAGATATAACTTAGGCATTGGGCTAGACGCTTCGCAAGCTGGTTTTCAGTAACAATTTTTATGTGTTTTGCTTGATTAAATTCGGTATAATATTTTTATTAGGCTGTAAGTTATTTTTAAGGTCGCAATTGAATTTTTATGTGCCGCTTAAAATAAAATATTGTCGACGTACAATTTGATTCACACCCAAAGAAACTGTAGGTACATACTGACGTGTATTTTTCGTAGCAACCGTAGCTGATATTGACTGTTGACGATACATTTAATTGATTGATTCAGGCGTTACTTTGCGAAAGTTCATTTTGAATATTTAAGTTATACCTACCCATATCTAATTTATTTCTGCTTAACAGTCGTTCCAGTTCCAACAGTGATGAGGACTTAAATTAAACTAATTTGACACAGCTTATTAATTAAAACCCTAATCTTACTTAAAATCTAGAACCAATGCAATTTAATTCATCTAGTGCACGCTAGATGCGCTAGCGTCGCATTTGTCGGAAATCCTGCATCGCGGTGACAAGATTCTCCGTGATTTGCACGTCTTGTTCGGTATTTTAATAAATAAACCAGTATCAGCTGGGAAGCGAGCAACAGTGTTTTACTTAATCCCAGCAGACCCACCCATAGGGATCTTGATTTGGTCAATACGTATGTAAAAATACTTTTGTTTTAAATTCAAACTAATCTAATGTGAAGGATGGACCTATCTGGAAATGTTTACCACTTCAACACCCCTAATTTTTTTCTGGGCTCTAGGCCGCCAGCGCCCACAAAGAGGCGTTGTCCACCCACTTTGAGAAAGACTGCTAAGTATAACTAACCATAGTATCAGCTATCCTTAATCCGTCCCACCGCCTTTCACTAACAAGGGCGATCGCTTCCAGTCCATAGTATTTTACGGACATTTTCAGATTTTATTTACGAACTTTTTTCCGCATTATTTATGAACTTTTCCCCACAATATTTACGACATTTTTCTCGCAATATTTACGTGATATTAGCTTCATGATACATTGCCCCCATAGTTTATCACGCGGTGAGCCAGCGTTTAATAACATCCTTTATATCGTTATTTACTGGGATCACCAAGTAAGTCTTACCTTAGATCTATGCTTTTAAAGTCTACTACTAAGATTGTTTATGGATACTATACGCTATACGCTATACCCTATACGCTATAGGTACATCATAGGCATTAAAATATTAAAATAATTATAAATGTGGAAGTTTAGATGGATGTTTGTTACTTTCATGCAAAAACTACTGAACGGATTTGGATGAAATTTGGAAGGTAGCTGAGACCCTGGATTAACACATACTAGTTTTTATCCCGAAAACATACCGTGGGGTGCAGCTAGTAAGGATATAAATGATGCGTTGTGTTTTTTATGATACGAAAATCAGAATTAAAAAAAAACTCATGGACAGGCGTTATCTCTTACCATCAGGGGAGCACCGTATTTGTTTGAACGTATTTGTGTCTATATCGGTCGATAGCAAAATAATATGTTTTGTAGCGATGATAGCTCAGTGGTTAGCGCGGTAGGTTCGCATGCCGAAGGGCGTGGGTTCAAACCCCAACAATGAGCTTGAGCTGCCGGTGAAGGAAAACATCGTGAGGAAACCATAGCATGGTGGTAGGGTACTTTAGTACTCGGCTGGCTAGCTACCACCCTCAAGTTGAAAATCTGCCGCCAAGCATCTAACGGTGTGTTCCGGCAGCCTCACTTGAGAGCCAGTTCCATTCCAGGCTAGGTGTGCTTTACCATCTTCGACCACATCACTTAACATCAGGTGAGCTGTGGTCAAACAACTAGCCCGACAACCATAAAAAAAAAAAAAAAAAATGTTTATATACTTTCAGTTTTTAATAATAGTAGCTAGATATGAGAATAATATATATAAATAATAACGATTAGCTAAATTAGTAACAGTTATACTTTACGTCGATGTTTTGAACTCGCCCCAGCTGTCATTTATCTCAACATTATTTATTTATTAGTTCCTTCCGCCGTCGTCCCGTGTTAATCTCTTCATCACTCATCATAAGGTGATCAATAAAATTAACGCCCCCTCGCGGATTTAATTACAGACGCTTTGGCGAAACTTTTATCATCGTCGTCTTCTTTCTGGATTATAGAACGGGAGATAACGGTTTTTTTTTATTACAATTTGGTTGGACCGCCGTCTCGCCTGATGTTACGTGAAATTTGGTGTGGAGCTGAGACCCTGGTTTAACACATAGGCTACTTTTTATCCCGAAAACATGTAGCAAGTAACACCGCGGAGCGCAGCTATTTTTATAAATGTGATAGTTTGAATAGATGGATGGATGTCTGTTACTCTTTCACGCAAAAACTACTGAACGGATTTGGATGAAATTTGGTATGGAGCTAGCAGAGACTCTGGATTAACGGATAGGCTACGGAACGGAACGGAGACGGTCTATGTTGGCATTTTTCTCCAAAACTACTAGTCAGATTTTGATGCAGTTTTCAGTTATGGGTTCCGGTTTGATTGTTGCATGCCAGCCTCTGATGGATATTCCTTGGGGTTTTTATTAAGTTTATAGGTAGTTTTAAGTCGGGGGGTTTTAAATTATTTTATCCTTTTTCAATAACTTTTTAACCGTCATGGGTTTTTCAAAATTTTTAATTTTGCGTTTTATCTTTCCTTTGCAGTCAGACTGACCACCACCTCCTCAGTAGCCCTTCGCGAGGCCAGTAATGAAATCCGGAACTTTCGGCTAACTTCTCGCAGGTAGCTCTTATTAATTGTTAGAAGTTTCTCTCTTGTAGCAAAGAGGTTGTTTTTGTTTTATTTATAAGTTTTCTGCCGGGATATGAGGTAATTATGGCGCTTGTTCTAGATAAGATAAATTGTACGGTAACGTTTTGTAGCGATGTTAACTCTTTGGTTAGCGTGGACGGTTCATACACCGAAGGTTCACATGCTTCATCGACACTACTGCTTGATGGCAGATTTTTTTTCATGGGTTTTTTTTTACTGTCTAGGTAAAATGAATGCTGTATTGCTTTAAACCACTTCGTAAATAAGCCATTTTTCCCGTAAAATGTAAAGGATAAAAAATGATTATTGTGGGTTATCCTTAAGAGATAGACATATACCATCACGGACTTTTTTGCTGATCTTTTTTAGGTTTACTGTAGCACTGGACTGGCCGGCACTGGACTACGAAAGGCTACAGATGATGATGATGGAACCTGAACATAATCACTTGAGAACAACAACAAAAATTTACGTAACTCCTTAGCAAAGCAAGTGCCGACGCAGATACGTCTTTGAGGACTTTCATTACGCCCTTGCAAGACTGTATGAAACTACAAACTTACAAATACACTCTAATTCAGCTTTAATGACTCAACTTAAAGCTCATTTCTGAGCTACGCCAACTGTATAAATAATTTTGTATGTTCCCGTGATGAAAACCTTTACAATTTTAAAAATGCAGCTGAAATGGTCCTTTCTGTGTAGGCGGTAAAAGTTATTTTAGCGTGTCTGCAGTTCTGAATGGTTGGCTTAGAGAGCTAGATTAGGACTTAAAGCCTAGAAGACTAGCAGTAATTACTAACTTGTATATGAGGGAGATATCGCGTTTGGTAACAATGTTAGGTATATTTAGGTCATGAGGCACAAGCTGCGAGACATTAAGGGCTTAACAATTCATAATGCGAATGAAACGACAAAGGCAGTGACTTGAAGCAAAAAGCGGAAGAACCGGCTTTTTTTGTTCAAAAAAAAATTTTTTTTGCATTGGTTTTGGCGTGGCACTCTTAGCATTTGCCAGTGTCAAGTGTTTCTTGGTATTGACATAATATTTTTACATTGACAGTATTGTTTTATATTAACATGATAACATGGATATTGAAATACCTTATTTTGACATGTAATCAGTGTCTTAAAACTCATTTAATGACATGTTTAAAATTCTGAAAGTGACTTGTAACATTGGTGTTATCAATAAAATACTTGTATTTGTATTCTATATTTTCAAGTTTCATAAGTTAAAAAAGTTGCCTCGTAGCTATAGTTATAGTCAAAGTTCAGTCCGTGTCAGTCAAGTCCTGTAATGCCTGTCCTGTAATTTAGTAAAGTAGTGGCGACTTTACTATAAAGCTTGGATAGACTTTTGGAAGCAACACGAAAAGTCATGTTATACCACATTATATCATTTTCCCACACTCGCGCTTGTGATTCGGTACTTTATGAATAAAGTACATTTTTGTGCATAAACAATCGACAAAACACTAGTTTTGAAAAAAAAATACAACGGGGCGACACGACTCTTTCCGCGTTCCCGCCAAACCTATCTTAGTGATGTAAAAGTAATTTACTTGACAAAACCTAATTAAGGTGGTTCGATTTCCATACAAACTTTTTTTTCCATTTATGGACAAATGGAGCATAATTTTACAGTGAAATCACAGCTACTGGCATTCATTTTGGTCTTTATTTGCTTTAATACGATTGCAAACTTGGGTATTGAATTGCAGCGATCAGTAGAGGCGGCAAAAATTGAAAAGCCTGGTGGCAAATGTGGAAATCCGCCACTGTATGTTATTCAAACGTATTGCAAATTAGTGCCTATGATGTTATATGAAATTCAAACTATACGTTCATTTGATTTGCATAGTATTTGAATTTCGTTGACCTATTTCAGTTAACCGTATTGTTTAGTTGAAATGAATTCATATAACAGCGTCCCGTGAGAAAAAAACTTATGAAATAGAATTGCCATTTTCTGTTAGGGTCTATATACTTACCTCCTTGACAGCCCCGTTGGCTCATTGGTCGTATATCTGCCTTAAGAGCTGTAGGGCGTGGGTTCGATTCCCACTCAGGGCAAAACATTTTGTGAATAAACAAAAATGTTTTTTTTTTATGTAAAAAGTAATGAGACGAACGAGACGCTCTTCCGATGGTAAGAGATAACGCCTGTCCATGACCATTGCAGCGATACACAGAACTTTGAGTAACAAAACAACGTCCAGGGCGTCACTGCTTTGGTGCTCATTACTTTGAGACTTTCGATGGTTAGTCACAACAGCCCAGTAATTTCGCTAGCTGCCCCTTTAAACTGGAACACAGTAATGTCTACACACTACTGCTTAGCGGCAGAATAACTGGTACTGCGGTGGTACCTACCTAGACGATCACCTGCTAAGGAAATCTACCACCAAGTAGTTTGTTCTGTGTCTGGGTGTTCTGTATGTATTATAAGTATGTATTTACAAAAAAAAAGTATTTGTTTATTCTATCAGTTATCTGACTTCCATCAAACAAGCTTTGCTTAGTTTGGGGCCAGATGGCGCTGTGTGTATAGTCCTGCGATATTTATGTATATTTTTAATTTTTATTTCTTTTTTTTATTAATGTTACATCTCTCGTCTGTTTCTTATGTTATGTATCGTGATTTTCCTTTCTTGGTTGCCTGGAAGAGATCGCTGTTAGCGACAAGGCCGCCACTCGTGGCACTAGTTCATGAGGTTATTTTGTTCTCTATACTTTTTTCTGCTTATAGTGTGCACAATAAAGAGTTTCTATCTTCATCGGCAGCTCAAGCTTGTTGTTAGGATTTGAATCCACGCCCGATGATTTTGTAGCGATGATAGCTCAGTGGTTAGCGCGGTCGGTTCGCATGC
This sequence comes from Biston betularia, assembly GCA_905404145.2. NCBI lineage: Eukaryota > Metazoa > Arthropoda > Insecta > Lepidoptera > Geometridae > Biston > Biston betularia. Next base: position 8,685,286 of record FR989887.1, on the reverse strand, counting down.
CGAAGGGCGTGGGTTCAAACCCCATCAATGAGCTTGAGCTGCCGGTGAAGGAAAACATCGTGAGGAAACCATAGCATAGTGGTAGGGTACTTCTAGTACTCGGCTGGCTAGCTACCACCCTCAAGTTGAAAATCTGCCGCCAAGCACCTAACGGTGTGTTCCGGCAGCCTCACTTGAGAGCCAGTTCCATTCCAGGCTAGGTGTGCTTTACCATCTTCGACCACACCGTCACTTAACATCAGGTGAGCTGTGGTCAAACACATAGCCTGTTAACCATAAAAAAAAATGTATGACCCCAACTACACTAACCACTAAGCCATCACCGCTACAAAATTAAAAGCTAGTTTTACGTGTGTACGTTTATGTTTTCAGACTCACGTTAGAATAAGGCTCCTGGCACAAAACGACACGTCAGAGCTCTTAACGCGCCGCCACGTCACCTGTTAAACCTTCGATAACTCAGGGCGGGCGGAACAGTAAAGAGCTCCTCTTTAAGCCCACACGTGGGCGGAAATTACACCGTAACCTATTTGTGAATTTACTGGTAAAGAAATACTCATTACACTATTCACTGGGAAATAGACTTTGTAATATGATAGTTTAGTGGATAGTACGGTAGGTTCTTGCGCCGATGGGCGTGGATTCAAACCCCAACAATGAGCTTGAGCTGTCGGTGAAGGTCACCATATCATGGTGGTAGGAAACTTTACTGATGGTGGTAATCGGCTAGCTAGTTATGCCGTTGTCTGTTTTACAACTTCGGTATCTTTGAATTAAGAGTAAGCAGGTCTTTTTTATAAGTAAGCGTGCTTCATTTTAGACTATATCTCGCTTAACTTCACGCAAACCTAATTAGAATTTAAAATTAAATAAAAAAAACGGCCAAGTGCGAGTTGGACTCGCGCACGAAGGGTTCCGTACCACTATCTATAAAAATGTGCAAAAACACGTTTCTTGTATCGGAGCCTACCTTAAATATTTATTTTATTTTATTTTTAGTATTTGTTGTTATAGCGGCAATAGAAATACATCATCTGTGAAAATTTTAACTGTCTAGCTATCGCCGTTCTTGAGATACAGCCTGGTGGCAGTCGGACGGACGGACGGACGAACGGACAGCGAAGTCTCAGTAATAGGGTCCCGTTTTTACCCTTTGGGTACGGAAACCTAAAAAAAACACCTAACAGTGTGTTTTGGCAGCCTTACATGAGAGTCAGACTAGATGTTTTTACCATCTTCGACCACACCATCACTTAGTATGAGGTGAGCTGTGGTCAAACACTAAAAAGCTCAAAACTTTTTTATTACACCTGATCTGACCTGATATAACATTGCTGCCACTATGACATTAACGAGAAATGACATTTCCTATTTCCTTAATTAATAAATTTGATTTTATGCTAATAATCTACTGTTTTATTCAAGCAATTGTGGTTTGTCGCAAATAAAGATCAAAATAAATACTTGCTGTGATTTCACTGTAAAATTATGCTCCATTTGTACATAATAGGAAAATATATTTGTATGGAAATCGAACCACCTTAAAATGAAAAACCGGAGTATAAACATAAAAGTTTGTAATAAAAGTAGGTTTTCTAGTTCGGTGTGACAGGCGGCTGGCTCCAGGCAGTTTTCGAACGCGCACTAATCCGCGGTTCGTACTCTAGATCCGTCGATTTATTAGCGGATATCCGTGCATGCGCGCCGTTATTCAATTAACGGCCGTTTAACGCCATCATTAGTGTAGCTAATTGTGCGCGAGAAACACTCGGGGGTTACATGAATACTGATCGACTAAACAAACACATGAGAAAAGAAAACAACGCTAACTTTTTTTTTATGTAAAAGTAATTAGACGATCGAGGCACTCTCCTGATGTTAAGAGATAACGCCTGTCCATGACACAGAACTTTGAGTAACAAAACAACGACCAGGGTATCGCTGCTTTGGCACTCATTACTTTGAGACTAGATGGTTAGTCTCAACAGCTCAGTAATTTCGCTAGCTGCAGTACCCTTCAAACCGGGTCACAGTAATGTTTGCACACTACTGATTTTACTATGGAAACTGTCGTAGTTTTGACACTCTTTTCGCTGCAGGATATGGCCAAGTGGGGATACTCGGACACCGAAACGGTACAGTGCAACTGTGGGGCTCCTGCGCAAACCATGCAGCACCTTCTCTCGTGCCCTCGCTGTCTAGACTCCTGCACCATGGAAGACCTCCAAGAAGCCACCTCCCGCGGTGTTGCAGTGGCTAAATACTGGGAAAAAACATTTTTTAAAAAAGAAACATCGTCTCGACGAAGAAGAAGAAGACCAAGGGTTATTTGGCGGGAACGCGGAAAGAGTCGTGTCGCCCCGTTGTATTTTTTCCAAAACTAGTGTTTTATCGAGTGTTTATGCATAAAAATGATGGTGTTTTATTCATAAAGTGCCGGCCGGAACACAAGCGCGAGTGTGGGAAAATGACATAATGTGGTGAAACATGACTTTTCGTGTTGCTTCCTAAACTCCATCGAAGCTTTATAGTAAAGTCACCACTACTTTACTAAAGCATGAGTGGACTTGACTGACACGGTCTGTACTTGACCAAGACTGGACTTTGACTATAACTTTAGCTACGAGGACACTTATTTAACTTTTGAAACTTGAACATATATCTGGACATGAAAAGCATATGGTCGGATGTCGGAGGTTTTCAGGAGAGCAAAAACAAAATTGAGAAACAATTTGGCCAATATTATAAATACTTGACACTGGCAAATGCTAAAACGCGACGCCAAAACCAAAGAAAAAAAAAGAAGACAAAGTAAAAAATATTTACTAAAATAGATACACATGTCCCACGGCTAGGCAAAGATCTCGACCAAATTCAAAATACAAAAAGATTCATAACCTTTATTTTGTTACGTTTGCGAAAATGATATTTAATGTAAAACGATATTATGATTAACCTTTCAAAAAATACAGCGATACGTGAAATATATTTTATTTTAAATCATTCTCACTAAACAACACATTTATAATGTTTTTACACGGATTCGGAAGGACGAGAATAAATCAATTTGTGAGATTTACGTACTGCGTAAATGATATTTTTTTGTTTTTTTTTTGTATGGTTGACAGGCTAGTTGTTTGACCACAGCTCACCTGATGTTAAGTGAAGGTGTGGTCGAAGATGGTAAAGCAGACTTAGCCTGGAATGAAACTGGCTCTCAAGTGATGCTGCCGGAACACACCGTTAGATGCTTGGCGGCAGATTTTCAACTTGAGGGTGGTAGCTAGCCAGCCGAGTACTAGAAAGTACCCTACCACCATGCTATGGTTTCCTCACGATGTTTTCCTTCACCGGCAGCTCAAGCTCATTGTTGGGGTTTGAACCCACGCCCTTCGGCATGCGAACCTACCGCGCTAACCACTGAGCTATCATCGCTACATCGATATAAAAATATATGTAACGTTATTGATGTGAAATGTATTTAATTAAAACCGGCCACGTGCGAGTCGGACTTGCGCACGAAGGGTTCCGTACCATTATCTATAAAAACTGCAAAAAAATCATGTTTGTTGTTTGTTGGGAGCCACCCTTAAATATTTATTTTATTTTATTTTTAGTATTTGTTCTTATAGCGGCAATAGAAATACATCATCTGTGAAAATTTCAACTGTCTAGCTATCACCGTTCTTGAGATACAGCCTGGTGACAGACGGACGGACGGACGGACAGCGAAGTCTCAGTAATAGGGTCCCGTTTTTACCCTTTGGGTACGGAACTCTAAAAAACTAACAAGTATATAAGTATCTTATGAGCTATTTGGTTCCCATAGTAAAAGTTTTACTTAGTTTGGGGCTAGATCGCGCTGTGCCTTACGATTTTTTTTCGATCATTGTGGTTTTACAGAATTTTCACGACTAATAAACTATGCCACCACCCTGTAAGAAAAATGGCGTGTAAGAGTTTGGGGGGCAAGAGAGAGAGAGAGAGAGATCCGGCCCTCGACGATCCACTTTAGACTCGTCAACTGTTTTACATACTCCAACGGCCAAGGAATGGAGCAAGCTGCCAGCTTCCTTGTTTCCTGAGAGATATAATCTAGATCTTTTCAAGGTCAGAATAGGTATCTTCTAAGTCAGCGTGCTTTATCTTCGACCACATCATCACTTACCATCAAGCGAGTTGGTGGTCAATCAATTATTTGTTTATTTTTTTAAAGATCTTTAGTACTGTTCTATCCGGACCGGAATTACGAATATTACCATTAAAATGCCCCTGAAATTGAAAGTCATGGTAATAAATTACAATGAAACGTTGACATTAACTTTTCCAATCAACGAAATTAAGTCACAAAATATTAAAATCATTATTACATATTACGCTGTTAGTAATATATTGACTAATGAATAACAAAATTCAAAACACTTTTTGCAGTCTGCCTCAGACATCTCTTGCACGTAGTCATCTCTCACGACGTTAACTCATCTTTCAGCGATGAAAGGTGTCTTGTTTGGGTTCCTTTGTGTTGGTTTTATATTTTAGGGAATAAAAATTGGAATCCAACTGGACATCGGGAAGTGAGTCAAATTTAACTTGCAAGATTTGACTCGTACATACTAAAACCTTGTAAAAAGAAGTCAAAAAATCATAAATGTGGGATGTGAGGAGGACACATTTGTTTAACCTGATGTTAAACGAAGATGGCAAACACAATTAGTTGTTTTTTCTCAAGGCTGCCATAACACACCGTTAGATGCATGGCGACAGATTTTCAACTTGAGACTAACCTAACCAAACCAGCCGAGTAGGTACTAGAAAGTACCCTACCACCATTCCTATGTGCATATCATCGTTATTGAAACACCCCGTCTTTTTCTTCCTCTGATACCTATTTATACAAATAAAACATTTGAATTTGAATTTGAATTTGATCCTATTCGTTACCTGGAAGGTATCGCTTTTAGCGATAAGGTCGTCAGTTGTTACACCTATTACTTAAGTTCATTTCTTCTGTATTATTTTTAGTGTGTACAATAAAGAGTTAATCAATCAATCAACCAAAGCAACCAATCAACCAATCAATCAATCAATCAATCAATCAATCAATCAACCAATCAACCAATCAACCTATCCACCAATCAACCAATCAAATAATCAACTAATCAACCAATCAAACAATCAATCAAACCATCACTCAACCAATCAATCAATCTACCAATCAGTCACTCAATCAAGCAATCAATCATTCTATATTTTCCTTATGCAGCAGCTTTATCTCATTGTTGGGTTTGAAACATAATTCTCAAATATGTCGTTAAAAAAAAACTTTAACATAAAATCGACCGTGAAAACACATTAAACCCTAATTGCTCTTCACAGTCGAGCTGTATTGATCTATTAAATTGAACGAGCGAACAATATACCCCAGTAACCCCAGTAATGTAAGTCAGTGTTGTCCCGACATCAACAATGACATGTCATGGCTTTAGTAAATATAATCCATTAAAAGTATTCATTTTCTTTGAAAACGTTCTATTGATAAATAGAAATTATGCGATTTTAGTGTTATTTGAAATGTTATTAGAGTTTACGTTAGTTGCAAGTTATCTATGGCTGAAACCGTGCGGATTCGAAATGTTGAAATTAAATATCGGCACCATCTATGCCGTTACAATCTCTTTAAATTCATTTTTAATAACATTCTCAGCAATGTACACCATGCATAGCTTTAAAAAACTTGTAATTCAATTTCGACATTATTCTATAAACTTTCCATACGACGACATATTTGCTAAAACAATAAAACGTAAACAAATTATGCTATTACTTGTATGTCAAACTTATTTTATTTTCAAAATTTGTTATCTCATATATCAGTTAACATTTTTAATGGATGGCATTAAAAATGAAATATATTACGTAATTTGTCAAGTGCATTTGAGCGTTTATGATTGTCGTTATATATTTGAGTATTATATGATGAGTTGCTGTTTGAATGTAACAGCTGATCAGTTGGAAGGTATCGTAAGGTACATTCAAAAGGTAACTGGGATTCAAACTAGAGAACATAGGGTTCTGAAGGCGTGCGAGTGTAAAGTTTCAACAAACTCTTGTGGACGTTGTCAACGACTGCTAAGATCATTAGACAAATCGTCTGCGTCTTATATTAATGCAACGCAATGCTGTAAATTGTCCGCTTGTATATTTGGCTGGCAGGTAAATTTTATTTCTTTCTTCATTTTTAGCGATGATAGATGTGGTTAGCGCGGTCAGTTCATACGCCAGAAAACAACCAGCTTGAGCTTCCGGTGAAGGAAGACATCGTGAGGAAACCAGATCATGGTGCTAGGATATATTCTAGTACTGGGCTAGCTACCAAGTTGATAATATTATCTGCCGCCAAGCATCTAATAGTGTGTTCTGACAGTCTCATGTTTTGAGAGTCTCGAGAGTCTGAGAGAGATCTTCGACCACATCGTCAATTAACATCAGGTAAGCTGTTGTCAAACACCTAGATTGCCAAACATAAAAAAACTCTACCAGACATTTTTAAGGAATAATAAATAATTTTTGTTACAATGTAATCGTGTCATCCAACCGCGCTAAATACTGCGCTTAAACCGCGCTAAATACTGCGCTTAAACTGCGCTTAATACTGCGCTTAAACCGCGCTAAATACTGCGCTTAAACCGCGCTAAATACTGCGCTTAAACCGCGCTAAATACTGCGCTTAAACTGCGCTTAATACTGCGAAACACACACACACACACTACACACTTACTACTACTATACACTTCAAAAATGTGGTAATACTATATTCATTTATACTCGCTCTCTTACTTTTAGAAGTATGTCTTATGACACCATACTTCTAAAAGTAAGAGATAATGTCAGAACATTCAACAGAACATTCTGTTTGTAGAATAGACTGAGCGAACCAATGTCCCGGCGTAAGCTCAGCGGTTCCAACCTGTCAGTCAATTCCGGGTCATCGACAATTCCAACGGCTCTTCTCTGCAAGGAGTCAAGAGGATCAAGCTGCTTTGGATACTCTTTGCAACAGTGAATTTAGTGATGTTTTTTACAATTTTAGGTTTCAGTGAGCCTGATGTCGGCAGTGGGCTTTATGATAATGTTGCTCTACGCTATCACCACTAATTCTAAGGCGGTAAGTATTTTCATTTAAATGCACGTAATAATTATTTACTTTAATCCATTTTATGTTCGCTGGACCGTTGATACCGCTTTGTAGCTATGATAGCAATTATTCAAAGATTCAAATCTCAACAATGTGCTCGAGCTGTCTGTGAAGGTAAACATCGAGAAGTAACCATAGCGTGGTGATAAAGTACTTTCTGGTACTCGGCTGGCAATCTACCACTCTTAGTTAAAAAACCTGAGAGCAAGCACCTAACAGTGTGTTCTGGCAGCTTCACTTGAAAGCCATTACACGCTAGGTTTACCATCGTCGACCACAATAAGACTTAACTTGTACTGCGGTGGTACCTACCTAGACGACCTCCTGCTAAGGAGATTCATCACCAAGTCGGTTTTTATTTCTTGTGATGAAAGATTTGATTTTTTTCTTTGTTTGTATTGAATAGGCTCTGAAGCTACTGGACCGATCTGAATAATTTCTTCATCATTAAAATGCTACATTATCACTGAGTAACATATACTATATTGTTAGTCGAGTTTTGTTTACCCGCGCGAAGCCGGGACGGTCTGCAAGTATCTATGCAAGTTTTTTTGCCTTCATAATATGTGATCCAATTTTATGCTAGTCATCTCTAATTAAAATTTAATGTTCATTAGGGTCGTCTATCATATACAAGGCTAATCAAGCCTATGTTCGAATTATTTGAACTTGGCATTGCAATGTTTCTGATGACCCATGCAGCACAGCGTGCTATGAGTAACGCCAGGCTCTTGGAAAAACAACTGGGAACGATGATGCTGCAGCTATTGGGATGTAAGTGTGCTTTTTTTTAACTGAAAATAAATTGTTAATTTAGGCATTCCTTTTTCCCGCAGCGATGGATACGAAGTGAATATTGGCGTGGATACATGTAAATAAAATATTGAGGATCGCCATGGGCTAATTAATATTTATAGACACTAGTAAAATGTTTTCACATACTTATTTTTTAGTAAAATTTAAAATCCGCAAAGGAACAATATTTTGTTTAACAGTAATGTCTGCTTTTTTTAAATAACACAACAGTGTTGTTGCAATTATTTCTTCTTGAATGTATAGTACGAATCAGAACGTGGGTGCGTTACTGCCATATTGCTGCTTTGTCTGTGCGTAGCAAAAAAGATTGGTTATCAACTGAGCTACCAACATAATTATGCCCGCATTAACTACTGGAAGGGCCTACTGAATGTCAACTAATTCTACCTTTTGTATCTATACCTTGACCTAAACGCCTCGCGAAAGCCTCATAGGGTGTTGATCGAGGCTCTTCGCTATCATTTCGACATATATTGGAATTTGACTTGTAACTTTGGTGTTAGCAATAAAATAATTTTGTATCTGATAAATGTAATTATTTTCAGATGAAAAGCGGTACAAGGCAATACGTGATTTCCTCCGACTCGTACAAACCCATCCAATACGGATCAAGATCTGCGGCTCTGTCGATATGGGGATGAGCATTCTACCGTCCTGCATCGCTCTTTGCACTTCCTACACAGTCATAGCATTACAGTTCAATAACGTTATATGAAGCACTTTGAAATTAATAAAAAAAAAACACTTTATTTTATACTACAGCAATTAAAGTTCTTGCAGTTTTCTTGTCACCAGATAGAAATACTATTGCCACTTTTTAATGAAAAAAAAATCGCCTTGGTAGGTACCACTGCAGTATCTAATATTCTGCAGCCGAGCAGTAGTGTGTAAACATTACTGTGTTTCGGTTTGCGCGACATTACAGGGCTGTTGAGACTAACCATCGAAAGTCTGAAAGTAATGAGCGCCAAAGCTGTGATGCCCTGAAGTTTGATTACTACTCAAAGTTCTGTATATTGCTGCAATGGCCATGGGCGGGCGTTAGCTCTTACCATCAGGAGAACGTCTCGTTTGTCTCAGTACTTTTACATAAAAAAGCTAATTATTAAATATCGTAGGATATACACACAGCGCTATCTGGCCCCAAACTAAGCAGAGTGTGTGTAATGGAAGTCAGATAACTGATAGAATACTGTCATTTTTTTAAATGTAAATGCATACTTATAATACATACAGAACACCCAGACACAGAACAAACATGATTGTGTTTATTCACAAAATGTTTGCCCTGAGTGGGAATCGAACCCACGCCCTACAGCTCATACTACCAATGAGCCAACGGGGCTGTCAATGTCATGCGGCTATTGAATATTATTATTAATTATTATCTCTCTACTAGCGACCCACCCTGGCTTCGCACGGGTGCAATGTATATATTAATGTGGTGCATATGCATGTTTAATGCATATAAACCTTCCTGTTGAATCTCTTTGTCTATTGATGGAAACCACATTAAAATCCGTTGCGTAGTTTAAAAGATCGAAGCGTACAGACGGCGGGAAGCGACTTTGTTTTATACTGTGTAGCGATTGTTGTAGGTTAGATCGATTAAGTAGTCAGCTTATGTCGTTGTACATACTTTGAAAGGTCTTGTAAAAAAATCATTAGATGTTTAAGTAATTAAATTTTTGTGAATCTAATTAATAAGCTGTGAATATACAATCAATAAACAGTCTTACATCAAAGCTAGCGATGAATAGTCGCATGTTTAATATGAACAATCCCTTAAAACCTTTTATTTTACTGGAAAATGTATTACTTACACATAGAAATTTTGTACGTTTCAATAAAAAAATCAAGATATTGATTCTATTTGAGATGTTACTTGAATATATGTGCATTATAAATTATATATTTAATAAAACGTGCGGATTTAAGTTTCAAGCTAACGTCACTACATTATATTTCGTTTTAAATATTCTTAATTCAATTATATTAATAACATCATCGGTTTGCTACTCGCGTGAATTTGAAAAAGTTTTAGCGTCGTTTCGATACTACCTTCAAATAATTCCAGATATTAAATATGTTGAAAAAATTAACAAAATACAAATCGTTTTGGTGTTTTGGAGTTACTCTTTTGTTTTTTTAAAATTAGGAAATTATATATACGTCTTATCACAAATGGATTTAAAAACTCAATTTATTTTCAACAATATAAGTGTGGTGTTAAATATAATTATGTGTTATTTTCATTTATTTCTAAACGATTGTCGTTATTTAACTGGGTTTTATATAACGAGCTGTGCTTTGAATGTGATAGCTCAACAACTGGATAGCATGATAAGATCCATGGGGATAGTAGCCGGTGATTATATTTGCAAGAGACATAGCTCAGGGAGTGATTGTATTGGTTGTAGAAAACGAATCAAGTTATTTAATAAATATTCAACCATTACTGTTGCTGAATGTAGTAAATTGATAATAACAGTTTTCGAATGGCAGGTAATTTTTAATAACATAAAACTTTTACTATATCTTTTTAGCAAAAAGTCGTTAAGGTGGTTCGATTTCCATACAAACATTTTTTTTCCAATTATTATAGACAAATGGAGCATAATTTTAAGCAGATATTTTTTTTTTTTTTTTTAATGATTGACAGGCTAGGTGTTTGACCACAGCTCACCTGATGTTAAGTGAAGATGTGGTCGAAGATGGTAAAGCACAACTAGCCTGGAATGGAACTGGCTCTCAAGTGAGGCTGCCGGAACACACCGTTAGATGCTTGGCGGCAGATTTTCAACTTGAGGGTGGTAGCTAGCCAGCCGAGTACTAGAAAGTACCCTACCACCATGCTATGGTTTCCTCACGATGTTTTCCTTCACCGGCAGCTCAAGCTCATTGTCGGGGGTTGAACCCACGCCCTTCGGCATGCGAACCTACCGCGCTAACCACTGAGCTATCATCGCTACAAATATACTACCAATGAGCCAACAGGGCTGTCAAAAGTATCTTATATATTAATCTAGGTAATAAACTATCTGCTAAATTTATCCAAATCCATACAGCAGTTTTTGCGTGGCTGAGTAAAAAACATCCAAACATACAAACTTTCACGTTTATAATAATTGTTAGTACCTTGAACATAAACGACGTACAGAAAATACATGTTGTACTAGCTGCGCCCCGCGGTGTTACACGCTACATGTGTTCGGGATGAAAAGTAGCCTATGTGTTAATCCAGGGTCACAGCTACCTCCATACCAAATTTCATTCAAATCCGTTCAGTAGTTTTTGCGTGAAAAATTAACAAACATCTATTCATCCAAACTTTCATATTTATGATATTAGTGGGATGAAGTAATGAATTCTTTGAAATTTTAGATTGCTATGAATTTGGTGTCAGCAGTATGTTATGGCATCTTGATGCTGTATAACATAACAAATTATACTATGATAGTAAGTAATATTTTTTTTTTATTTTTGACAAATTTATTCCGTTTTAAAGCACTAATATTTCTTCTTGATTGGACATACATTGAATTTTGCATTTCACACAGCGCCATCTAGCCCCAAGCTAAGCAAATCTTGTACAATGGGAACCAGATAACTGATTAAAAAAAATATTGTGAAAGTGACTTTAAACTTTGATGTCATCAATAAAATATTTCTATTTGTTTTTGCACATACAAACTTTTATTTTGTAAATTAAATAAATAAATATCATAGGAAATTATACACGGCGCCATCTGACAAAATACAAATACAAATATGTATTTTATTGATAACACCAATGTTACAAGTCACTTTCAAAATTTTGAAGATGTCATTAAATGAGTTTTAAAACACTGATTACATGTCAACACAAAAATGTCAAAATAAGGTATGTCAATATACAAATATGTCACAAAAAAACAAAAAAAAATACAAAAAATATTGTCAATATAATAAAATGACATGACAAAAAATTACTTACTAGTAATTCAATAATCTTTTAGTTTAAAATACTCGTCAATGTCATAGGGAAAACATATACAAACAAACAGACAAACTTCCCCGCCCGCCCTCCTCCCGCTGAGAAAAACGCACTGCGAACTTTTACCCCTAAGTAAATGAATAAATTTTTGTCTTTTCTATTAGGGCGATAATAATAGAACAAGGTTATGGATGCACTTCTTTGTAATATCTGAGATTGGCCTTGCCGTGTATTTGCTAACGAGCGCGGGTCAGCGAACGAGCGGCAATGCCAAGCGTTTAGAGCGCCAGCTGAAGATAATGCTGGTCCATTCTATCAAATGTAAGTCTAATAATAACAATACTATAACTACTTACTGTTTTTTTTAATGATTTATTTAAAACATTCGCTCCACAGACACAGGTCCATGACCTTTGTCAGCTTGTAATTTTTAATTTTTTTTATAAAGTAAAAAAAAACTATCTATTCTATACTAGGTATTATAAAAAGGAAAGATTTGATTGTTTGTTTATATTGGAATAGGCTCCGACGAAATTTTCCATTCCATCCATTCCATCTGCCGGTGAAAAAAAACATCGTGAGGAAACCATAGCATGGTGGTAGGGTACTTTCTAGTACTCGGCTGGCTAGCTACCACCCTCAAGTTGAAAATCTGCTGCCAAGCATCTAACGGTGTGTTCCGGCAGCTTCACTTGAGGGCCAGTTCCATTCCAGGCTAGGTGTGTTTTAGCCATCTTCGACCACACCGTCACTTAACATCAGGTGAGCTGTTGCCGACTGTTTCGCCTGTACACGAGGCATCCTCAGGGCGTGTTGACTTTTCTCGCACTTTGCCGAGAATTATTCTCATTCTTACTAAAAATATATAACTTGAATACTCACGAGATACCCACCACGTAGGATGATGGCCCGACGATCATCGTCATGGGCAACGGCTTTCTTTAAATCTTTATTGACTAATAATATTTTGATCACAATTTATTATGCTAAGTTAGAAATACATGTGGTTGTCTCTCGAAGAAAAAAAAAAATTGTTCAACTTTGTGGAACTGGCCAGCCCGTACTAGTAACTAAACTGTGCTACGGGCGCCAAAATACGAAATAGCCTCGAACTACACTTATCTCATCTTCTTCTAGAAGGCAGTGTATTATGTTCGTTTAAAAATAACAAATCTGAAATAACAATTTTATTTATCTATCGTATTCTGATTTCAGATGAAAAACAGTACAGGGCAATAAGGGGCTTCATTCGACTCGTGCGCGCCCATTCTATCCACACTAAGATATTTGGCGTTGTCGACATCGGCAAAGCGCTGCTGCCATTTGTCATCGCCTGCTGCACATCTTACACAGTTGTTGCTCTACAGTTTAATAATGTCTTGTGAGACCAAACTTCTGTTGCTACTTAATTAATCAGTAAGGTAAATTCAGAAAAAATGCCAAAAATATAAACACAAAATACATGGACAAATATACAATGTATGTAACCGGTCATTGCAACTTGAATAGTCACCTTTTTAAAATTGGGGAGTCACGGATAGTCCGCTATGCCGTGGCTGCTTGCAGCATAATGAAACTGTAGAGCATGTGCTTTTGCATTGCAAAGCCACAGAAGGCACTAGAAGTGCTACTAGGCTGCATGACGCTGCTTCGCTATCATCCATGTCGCCGCAACACCTTGAATGCTTCTCGTCATCAATGCCTTTAAATATTCCACCCAACTCACTGGAGCTACTATGCCAGCGGCCCAGAGCCTCGCTCCGGTACTTCAAGGAGCTGTGTTGGGTAGACGCTGGCGGCAGGGGGAAATGCACAATACACCCCAAGCGGGACGTCAGTGCAGGACCTCGCCCCCACTTTGAATAAGGATAAGAATATATATACTATTTTGTAGCGATGATAGCTCAGTGGTTAGCGCGGTAGGTTCGCATGCCGAAGGGCGTGGGTTCAAACCCCAACAATGAGCTTGAGCTGCCGGTGATAGAAAACATCGTGAGGAAACCATAGCATGGTGGTAGGGTACTTTCTAGTACTCGGCTGGGTAGCTACCACCCTCAAGTTGGAAATCTGCCGCCAAGCATCTAACGGTGTGTTCCGGCAGCCTCACTTGAGAGCCAGTTCCATTCCAGGCTAGGTGTGCTTTACCATCTTCGACCACGCCGTCACTTAACATCAGGTGAGCTGTGGTCAAACACCTAGCCTGTCAAGCATAAAAAAAAAAAAAAAAATGTGTACTAAAACAGTAAACCATTTGTATTAAAACTAAAACTTCACTATGCGCTTTAGAAAGCATAAGTGCGAGTGGGACGACACGCTTTACCACGTTACTGGGATAGTCCTCACCTACTCTATAGAACGAGATCGGAGTACCGCCGATCGTAAACTAAATACCCGAACACAGACAAGTGAGTGCAAACGACGTCGTTGAACGGTGTTATCGTAGGAAACTTGCCTTGCTCCATAATACTCAACAAATATGTACGTTTTAAAAGAAGCTGTGCAAATTGTAATATTGTAAATGTAATTATTGTTTTACTTACTTTACTCACGTTTAATTATATCAGATACTTCAACTATACTTTGGGACATTTTCGGTGGCCTTTATCATGGAGACAAAGCTGAGTACAACGCGCGCGCGGGCTCGTCTTGCCTCGCACGTCAAGACAGCGGTTGGTGCGCGGGCGCGGGGGTCGGTGCGGGCAGTGTACAGAGATACGCCGGCGCGCTCTGGAACCCTTCCTCACCGGAGTCCTCCTCTACGGTGTTAGGAATATTCCAGTCAGTCATTTATCTACATAGTATAAAACAAAGGTGCTTCCCGTCGTCTTTACGGTTGGATATTTTAAACTACACAATCAATATCAATATTTATCAGTATTTTGGGGTTGAAACTTTAGGTCCGTGGGGGCCGGCCGCTCTCGAACTATATCGGGACCTGGCCAAACGTTTAGAAGAGGCTTCAGATGACCAGAATGCTGGTATCTACTTTGGTCAAAAGCTTAGCATTGCCATCCAGCGTGGCAATGCTGCCAGCATTCTGGCCACATATCCCTCCTCTGACGGGCTTTTAGATTAAGCTTTTTGTATAAATTTTGTAAATAGTATTAATTTTAGGTTTTTATTTTGTTCAATAAATGTTTTCATATCAAGAGACAGTGATTCAATAGGAAGGTTTATATGTAAAATACATGCATATGCACCATATTAGTATCTATATTGAACCCGTGCGAAGCCGGGGCGGGTCGCTAGTATCCTGTATAAAAATCATTAGATGTTATATAATAGATGTTATACTCTATTTGAGTACCTAATTAGATATTAATGAATCTAATAAACTTTGAACATACAATCAATAAGGAGTCTAATACTAAAGACAGCAATGATCAGTCGCGTGTATCTTAATAATCCATTGAAACATTTCATTTTTTTGGAAAATTTATTACTTACCCATAGAAATTTTGTCTGTTTCAATAAAAAAATCAAGATTGTGATTCTATTTGAAATAATATTTGAATATATATGTATTATAACTTATATATTTAACGAATCATGCGGATTTAAGTTTCAAGTTGACGTCAGTACATTTTATTTTGTTTTAAATATTCTCAATTCCCTTTTTTTAATAACATCGGCGGCATATTCCTCACGTAAATTTGAAAATCTTTTAAAGTCGTTTCGATACTACCCTCATGAATTTCCAGAAGACATTATTTATATTAAAAATATAAAACGCAAACATAACGCATTGGTGTTTTGGAATTATACTTACGCTTTTGTAAAATTTGGAACAGTTTTGGTCTTCATATTGCAAATTATTTTAAAAAATAGCTTTCTTTACGTTTTACGACATATAGAAAATGTCAAAATTGATGTTATGTGTCAAACACATTTATTGATTAATGATTGCCGTTACATAGTTGAGTTTTGCATAGCAAGTTGTTCCTTGAATATATTAGCTGACCAACTAGACGGTATAGTGCGATCGATGAAACAAGTAACTGATGATAACTTTTGCAAGAAACATAGCTTAGGGCGCGATTGTAGTGGTTGTCGAAAACGTATCAAATTATTTGATAAGTGGTCAGCCGCCTACGTTACTGTGACCAAATGTAGTAAATTAATCTTTGCAGTTTTTGGATGGCTGGTATGTAAAAAGATTTTTATTTTTTTTTATTACCTAAGTGAATTATTGAAAAGGTAGGCCATGTAGAGATGATTTTAAATGTCGACAATCTGAATAAAAATTTGTGATATATATATATATAATATTAATAGTAATCGATATCTTTTCTTGCTTTCATTCAAACGCTCTGTTAGGTCCTTGACACCTTGAATTGTTAAAGTGGTTCGATTTCCATACAAATATTTTTTTCCCATTTATAGACAAATGGAGCATAATTTTACAGTGAAATCACAGCTACTGGCATTGATTTTGATCTTTATTTGCGGTAAAACACAATTGCTTGAGTAAAATAGTAGATTATTAGCATAATCTATTGTTTTATTCAAAAATCGTAAATTCATAAATCATTCATAAATTTGATATTATGCTAATAATCTACTGTTTTACTCAAACAATTGTGATTTGCCCCAAATAAGACCAAAATTAATGGCAGTAGCTGTAATTTCACTGTAAAATTATGCTCCATTTGTCCATAAATGGAAAATGAAAATGTTTGTATGGAAATCGAACCACCTTAACTTTTTTTAGTCTGAATTATTATGTTTTTATATTTTTTAATTTTAATTCAAAATGACCAAATAATTACATTGTAATTAATTAATTTGAAAACTTCATGTAAATAAAATATATAATACTATTTACAAATTTATACTAATAACTTAATCTAAAAGTCCGTCAGAGGAGGGACATGTGGCCAGCATTGCCACGCTGGATGGCAATGCTAAGCTTTTGGCCAAAGTAGATGCCAGCATTCTGGCCACCTGAAGCCTCCTCTAAACGTTTGAATATTACTTTTAAATAAACTTGACATAATATTTATTAACAATATAACTTTGACATTTCCCATTTTAAATAATAATTGTAACTTTATATTTTATGCATGTCGTTGTCACCTATAATTTCTATATATAGCATGACGTTTGTTACTCACTCTTTCACGCAAAATCTACTGAATGGATTTGGATGAAATTTGGTATGGAGGTAGCCGAGACCCTGGATTAACACATTATGCTACTTTTTATCCCGAAAACATGTAGCGGGTAACACCGCGAGGCGCAGCTAGTCTGATTAATAAATTTAACAGTACATCATTTAAATTTTAGATTTTGACGAATTTGGTATCAGCGGTGAGTTTCACCGTCATGCTACTTTACAACCTTATACATTTTTCCATGACAGTAAGTAAATTTTCTTTATATTTTTGACAATATTATTGCATTAAAACTACACGTAATATATTACATCAAAAGGTCAAAATCGCCGATGTTAAGCAACGAATGATCCGCTTAGTCTTCGGACGAGTGACCGTCAGTGGTATTTATTTCAGAAGGATACGGTGGGTCAGATGACACATCAAATTGTAGGCATCGGTTGAACCGTCGACAGATATCACAGAGGCTTACAAATGGCACGTTGTCTCTGACACCAGGGGATTGCCGAGGAACTTTGGCCAGTGTCAACTATACAAAGTCCAAACTAATGAAGTCTAACGTGCACATGATCAAGCTTCATTTTGCTGCCAGATAACATAAAACTTTTTGACGTTTAATCAGTGACGTAGTTAGGTATCCAAAGACCTTGGTGGAAAAAAATTAGGGAACCAACTAAACCGGTTAGGTTTTAACAAGTGAATTACTTCATCGTACTCCATCGAAACTTACAGTAAAGTCGCGACTACTTTACTAAAGCATGACTGGACTCAATCGGCACGGACTGGACTTGACCAAGACTGGACTTTAGCTTAAAGATGTTAGACATAAATTGAAAAAACTGAAGTCCAAAAGTGAAGATTAGGCATTAAGGACACAGTATCCTTTGCCAACGAATTACAAAAAACGATATTTAACAGAACAAGATGTTAATGTAAAAAAAAAATGTTTGTTTAGTGTGACCTATTTAACTCGTTTTTGGTACCAAGTTATGCTTGAATTTTTTTTTTAAATAATAGTTTGGCTTGCGTTTGGCCGCCATCCCGCCTGATGTTAAACGAAAATGCGGTCTATGGTAGAGCACGCTTGCCTAGAAGAAACCGATTCACTCACGACTTGAAGGTACCCAGACTATATTCATTGGGGAACACCCACTCGGGCAGCAGATTCCAATGTCTAGCCGTACGTTTCAAATAAGCTCTTTGGTAATTTGCGAAATAAAAGAGAACTTCCAGTTAAATATAATTCAAATAAATCAAGCGTGTTCCATCGCAAACGTGAGTAATTAATGCATGAACGTGTTTAACGTACGCATGAACGTGTTTAACGTATGCATGAACGTGTTTAACGTATGCATAAACGTGAGTAACGTATACATGAACGTGAGTATTCCCGCATATTTATGTAACACAAATACTAACTTTTATCTTCTTTTTAGGGTGATTTCAAGATAGTAAGATCGTTTGTACATATTTTCACAATGATCGAGATAAGCATTGCCGTGTATTTGCTAACGAGTGCGGGGCAGCGAACAAGCGGCAATGCCAAGCGTTTAGAGCGGCAGCTGCAGATAATGCTGGCCCATTCTATCAGATGTAAGTATTACTTTATCGTACAGTGCTGTGGAAACTCTGTACAATTTTCTTTGCCAGCATTGATGCAAACTTCTTTAAAAATTTTATGGCCTTGTTTGATTTGCATTATATACACTATTTATAAAGAGGAAAGATTTGATTTATTGTTTTATTTGTTTGTTCAATACAAACAAACAAACAATAAATCAATCAACGGGGCTGTCCTGTCCTGTATGTATGATAAGTATGTATTTACAAAAAAAAAGTATTTATGTATTCTATCAGTTATCTGACTTCCATCACACAAGCTCTGCTTAGTTTGGGGCCAGATGGCGCTGTGTGTATAGCCCTACGATATTTATTTAAACAGAACACCCAGACACAGAACAAACATTTGTTTATTTACAAAATGTTTGCCCTGAGTGGGAATCGAACCCACGCCCTACAGCTCTCAAGGCAGATATACAACCAATGAGCCAACGGGGCTGTCAAGTTTTTGTACTTACTATTATAATGCGGTGACATGACCTTTCTGAGTTCCCGTTATTATAATTTTTTTTTTTCTCAAAAGTCACATTATGTTATGTTTCAGACGAAAAACAGTACAAGGCAATAAGGGACTTCTGTCGACTCGTGCGCGCCCATTCTATCCACACTAAAATATTTGGCGCTGTAAACGTCGACAAAGCACTGCTGCTATTTATCATCGCCTGCTGCACATCTTACACAGTTCGTGCTCTACAGTTTAATAATGTGCTGTGAGACCAAATACCTGTTGCTGTTCAATTTATTATTAATTACAATGTTCTCGAAGTAAATGCGTCTTCAATGCAAGCTTTGGAAGTTGTATTCAATAGAAGTTAGGAAATAAGTTTATTAAGTTTACTGTCTCAGTGTTTTAAGTTATAACTTCACTGTATATATATTTTGCTCAAATAAAAATTATTATTATCTCAGGTATTTATTTTTTCTTTTATTTTTTACATTAAATATTTATAAAACATATGTAATATAAAAAACTTAAAAAGTAGGGTGCCGCCGGCAGCGGGGCAGGGCTCAAGCTGCCGGTGGTTAGGGCTGCAGAGTGAGGAACCTCCTCACAATGCGCGCCGTGTCAAGGATCACTGCCTTTTGAAGCTGACCCTTGACCCAACCGTCTAGCGAGTCTCTTGAGATGTTGGTCGAGACTCTTCGCTATAAGACCGTTTACCGTGACGACTATCGGGACAATGATCGTCGAATCAACATCCCACATGGCGGTTATCTCGTGAGCCAAGTCAAGGTACTTGCTGAGCTTGTCCTTCTCGGCCTTCACGAGATTCTCGTCATGTGGGATGGTGATGTCGACGAGCACTGCCCGGCGTTGAGCTCGGTCGACCACCACGATATCAGGCTTATTGGCGACAATAGTCCTGTCCGTGATGAAAAACCGGTCCCAATAGAGCAAAAAAAAAGTATTTAAGTATTCTATCAGTTATCTGGCTCCCATAGTACAAGCTTTGCTTAGTTTGGGGTCAGATGGCGCTGTGTGCTATGTCCTACAATATTTATTTATTTAAATTCTGTGGAAACAACAAAAAGAATACAAAATTTTTCACAGAAAAAAAATATAAAAAAAAAACTACACTATTAGCTCATTTAGCAGTGTATCTCATTCAAGAGCTATAGGGAGTGGTTTTGATTCGAACTCAGTACAAACAAAAAATGTTGGTTCTTCCCATACATTTTTCCTTTTGATTGTCGCCGTTTGTTATTTTCATATTGCATTATTATAAGCAAATTAATAACAAAGACAAAAATCCGGGTTTTTTAATTGTTTCTAATTACAATTTTATTTATTAGTTTTGAAACACATGCTGTTAATCTATTAAAATAGCTGACTTTGGGACATTGTGTTCTGATTCAAATAAAAGTGGAAAGTAAATATAATTATAATGAGGTAAAATCTTACTTTTTTGTCTGTTTGTATTGAATAGGCTCCGAAACTACTGGACCGATCTGAATAATTCTTTCATCACTAGAATGCTACATTATCACTGAGTGGCATAGGCTATATTTATATTGTTAATCGAGTTTTGTTTTCCCGTGCGAAACCGGGCGAGCTGCTAGTCTATACTATTATAAAGCGGAAGGATTTGATTGTTTGTTTGTTTTATGCTCCAAAACTGCTGGACCGATTTCAAAAATTCTTTCACCGTTAGGAAGCTACACTATCCCCCGGTGACATAGGCTAGACTTTTTATCCCTATATTCCCACAGGAACGGGAACTACGCGGGTGAAACCGCGAGGCGTCTGCTAATGTTTCATAAAGGGTACTTTTTAAAGGGTACCATACTTTTGAAATCTTTACAGGTAAGCACTAAATGATTTCTTCCCTAGGTAGGTGTCAGCTAAACTGCTGGGGTGTTGTACAGAGAAACAATGACCATTCGAATGCGTATTCAAATGTAAATAAAGCGAATGTTACACCGTAGTGTCGTGTTTGTTTAAACTTATAGTTTGAAGGGTACAACTGCAGTTAATTAAATTATAGGGCTGGTAAGACAAACCATCAAATGTCTCTACTCAAGTTCTGGGTATCGTTGCAATGGTCATGGGCATATGCTATCTCTTATTATCATAAGAACATCTCGTTCGTCTTATTACATTTACATAGTGTGTTCCGGTTTGAAGGGTACTGCAGTTAGCGAAATTACAGGGTTGTTGAGACTAACCATCTAGTCTCAAAGTAATGAGCGCCAAAATCAGCGATGCCATGGACTTTGTTTTGTTACTCAAAGTTCTGTGTGTCGCTGCAATGGTCATGGACAGGCGTTATCTTTAACCATCAGGCGAGCGTTTCGTTAGTCTCAATATGTTTTATATAAAAAAAAAGATGGTAAGAGATAACGCATGTTTTTTTTTCGACTAGACGGTTGGGCCGTCTAGCGAGAGTCTCTTAAGATGTTGGTCGAGACTCTTCGCTACAAGACCGTTTACCGTAACAAAAAACAAATTATACAGTCATACATAGAAAGATGAGACGGGGCCAGTGTATTAAGAAAGTGGAAAATAAAGTTCGCGTTTTTACGAAGAAATTGAAATGCTCACTTTTTTTCTTTTTTTTTTTTTTATGGTTGACAGGCTAGTTGTTTGACCACAGCTCACCTGATGTTAAGTGAAGATGTGGTCGAAGATGCTAAAGCACACCTAGCCTGGAATGGAACTGGCTCTCAAGTAAGGCTGCCGGAACACACCGTTAGATGCTTGGCGGCAGATTTTCAACTTGAGGGTGGTAGCTAGCCAGCCGAGTACTATAAAGTACCCTACCACCATGCTATGGTTTCCTCACGATGTTTTCCTTCACCGGCAGCTCAAGCTCATTGTTAGGGTTTGAACCCACGCCCTTCGGCATGCGATCCTACCGCGCTAACCACTGAGCTATCATCGCTACTTCGGTGTGAGACGCGCCCGAATTAAACTTAGATCCAACAAAAGCGCCGCTTGTGCCTAACGGTCTATAGAGAGATAACCGTGCCCAAAGTCTGTGTCAGCTTATGAGACATTTGGGACGTGAAACAATGCAACAGACAGTTGACACCTTTTGTATTTATGGGATAGCTTATACGGCGCCTTCAGTGTTCACTAGTTATTTGGAACTTTACTATTGAATAGCTGTAAGATTCAAGCAGGACTATGAGTCTATGACGGAGGGGCTTGTGTCGCCCGCTTTAGATAAATAGATAGATATAATACAAATGACTCGAGACGTTTTTGACTTTAGAGACTTTTTTTTTAAATTACTTATAGGCTTGCGTTTGACCGCCAACTCGCCTGATGCTTTATTTTCCATCTTTAGACATTCGATGGGTAGTCTTAACAACCTTGTAATTTCGCTATATGCATTAGCTTTCAAACTGGATTACAGTAGCAGATTTGCAGAATATCTGGTACTGCGGTACCAGTATTTAGACGAACTCCTGCTAAAGAAATTTATAAATATAATAAATAAATAAAAGCCGCTTCCAACCGGTCTTTGTGGAAGTCAATGGGGGAGGCCTATGCCCAGCAGTGGGCGTCCTACGGCTGAAATGATGATGATTAATAAATAAATAAACATTACATACAGCGCCATCTGACCCCAAACTAAGCCAAGCTTGTACTATGGAATTGTAATAATAATATTATATTTATTTTATTCTTTATTTATATTTAAGTGTTTTTTGTGTTTATAATTAAAAGATCAGTCAGTTGCTATTAAAGTCAGATAACTGATAGATTAATTATTTTTTTTTTGTTGTAAACACATACTTATAACACATACAGGGACATCCAGACACAGAACAAACATTAAAATTTGTTTATACCACAAACTGTTTGTCTTGTGTGGGAAGAGCTAAGAGGTGAACCAACAGAGCTGTCAAATTTACTACCAAGTTTCACATAAAAGTACCAAAAAGTTATCACCGAGCCCTGCCCAAATTACAGACAGTTTAATACAAACAAAGGGATGAAATCGGATTAAATGTATCGAAAGAAGCTTACGAATCCCATCGGAATCCGGATTTTAATGTTATTTAAGTCCGGATTTAAGTAATTTCTGAAATTTCGGAGCAATTTGTTCCGCTGATAATGAAATTCTAATATCTTCGGGGATTTGGCTTCTCCCTGATGATATTAGTTTTGAATGCATTAAAAAATAATTAATTTTACAACTTTTTATATAACTTATACACCAGATACACTTTGGAGACTGCGCTTCAGATCTGCATGACCTAATACCTATAATTCCACCCTGCCCATTCTATTATATTATCGAACAGCCAAAAGGTACAAAAAGCGGTACCGCTCCATGATTGGTACACCGAAAACAGAACTAAACAATTTGATTTCACCGCTAAACAATGAAATTTGCTCCCGAGCGAGTGTCCCCCGATAGATACAATCTAGGTGCCTTCAAGTTGCGAGTGAATCGGTTTCTTTTAGGCAAGAGTGCTCCATCGTAGACCGCATCTTCGTGTAACATCAGGCGAGATTTATTATAAAGTAATAAATAATAAATAAATAAATATCACAGGACATTACACACAGCGCCATCTGACCCCAAACTAAGCAAAGCTTGTGCTATGGAAGACAGATAACTGATAGAATACTTAAATACTTTTTTTTTTTTTGTAAATACGTACTTATAATACATACATTTATTATAAAGTCATCGAGTATTTTAATTTTGACATAATACATTATACATATTTTTTTTCTGTTTGACATTTTTATTTTACATGCTTATAGAGATTTTATTAATTAACTTTAACATATTAAATACTATAATTGATTTGATTGACATTTTGTATTTCTAATTTTATTATGTACGTCATCTCTTGTAAGTGTAATTACTTAGTGTTATTTAGTAGTAGTGTAAATACATTTTCAACATTTATTTTTAACAAATTAAAAATTAAAAAAATTTAATATTCAAACAAAATCATTTAAATAAACAAAACAAATAAACTATACTACTATAAAATGAACACGCCGTCGAGAGTAGTAGTGTTAGGTTTCTTGCATGCCAAAAGGTCAAATATAGAGGTCTCCTGTAAAGTAACTTTTCCATCTATTTAATTGTATACCCATATTTATTCAATAAATGAATTATGAGATGGTACTCAAATGCAAGCATATTTGTAATAAAAAAAATGTTATACGATAAATTAATATTGGTTAATATTTTTTTTTATGGTAGGTGTTTGACCACAGCTCACCTGATGTTAAGCGAAAGTTTGGTCGAAGATGATAAAGCACACCTAGCCTCGAATGGAATGCCATGTTCCTTAACAAATAATAATTAATTTACATTTTTTACAAACAACCCAACTCCATTCCACTAAGCCCAAACACGGATAGGTTATATGCGAGTCAATTGACCCCTATCCGATATTGAGCTGTGGTAGGGTTAGGACAGATCCCGCTCACCTTGAAAGAACCTACTTTTTAAAACACAAAATTTTGTGGAACAGACTCTTGGTTGTTCTAATCAGACTCATTCTAGACCGATTTCTTATTTCACCGCGTCTCAAATTAATTTTCCCAAAAGACAGGACTTCTTCCATCTCAATTAGAGACTCAACTTTGAAAAATTACGTTACAAACCACACAGCGACGTTCAATAAAGAAATTAGCATTTACCTTGAAAAGTTTTCGGTGGCAAGGGAGCCCGCTCAATTACCGACTAACTGTAAAAGAGGTGATTTTAAGTTCATTTTTTATGTATTTCACCCGTTCCGGGAAGTCACTCAGGAGATAGGTAGACGTTTTAACCAGGATTCTATTTTTTTTTAGATGCAAAGCAGATGGATGGATGCTCTTGATGTACTTCCTGCGCCTTTTCATGCTTGAATACATTTGTAAATTATAATTAGTTCACAGAACAAAATGTAGATGGCATTAAAAGTGAAAAGTAATTCTTAAAAACTAACAAACTACTTCCTTCAATTAATAAATAGTTTAAAATTTGTGTTCGCGCGAACAAAATTTTGTTGGTCAATAATGTTTCTAGAATCCCTCCAGCTGCCTTCCATACTAGGTACATAGGTGGGTCTACAGTCTACAGTCGTCTATTATAAAAGTTGTAATTTTGTCTGTTTATAAACATTTTACAACGCAATATTAAATTTTTATTAGGATTGATAAATACAGTTTCAGAAACACGCATTTCCAAGTCGTAAATTCGACCCATTTTATGTCTCGCGGTCTTTTTAATTGTTCATTGTTTTAAACACAAAACTTTTTGTTTATGGTCTGACTTTTGGGGTAATGAGGGTATTCCCAAGTTTTAATTTAGATTTAAAACTGACACCCGCAAACTGAGGTCCAACCGGAGCGATGAGGCGGTTACAAAGAAGCGACCGATTGATTAATAAAATAAATAATAAATATCGTAGGACATTACACACAGCGCCATCTGGCCCCAAACTAAGCAACGCTTGTGTGATGGAAGTCAGATAACTGATAGAATACATAAATACTTTTTTTTTGTAAATACATACTTATAATACATACAGTACACCCAGACACAGAACAAACATTTGTTTATTCACAAAATGTTTGCCCTGAGTGGGAATCGAACCCACGCCCTACAGCTCTCAAGGCAGATATACTACCAATGAGCCAACGGGGCTGTCATTACAGTAGGAAATATATGATTAAAACCGGCCAAATGCAAGTCGGACTCGCACTCGAAGGGTTTCTTACTATTATCTATAAAAACGGCAAAAAAACAACTCTGTTGTATGGGAGTCCCTGAAATATTTATTTTATTCGGTTTTTTTAGTATTTGTTGTTATAGTGGCAACAGAAATACATCTGTGAATACAGCCTGGTGGCAGACGGACAGACAGATTGACGAACGTACAGCGGAGTCTTAGTAATAGGGTTCCATTTTACCCTTTACCTTTTTTTTACTCGTGTCTCAGCAAATAAATTATCTTTAACTTACAAATAAATTATTTATTAATAATATTAAAAACGGCTAAAATCCAGTTACACCAAATTAATAGTCAAATTCATTTACATTAAATTAATAGTCAATTATACAAGAAAAATAAAATTATAGTCAATATAGAAATAATACAATTACAATTATTCATTCCGCATTCTCCATTGCATTATAAAAAAAAAAAAAAAAAACAAAAAAAAAACCTAACAATACTTACACACTTAGCACATATTTTATATAGTTTTGGAATGTAATACAGATCTGTAAAAAGTATATTCAATTGAAATTAATATTATTACATTCTGTTTTGTGTGTTATTAAACAAATTAAAAAAGAAAATGATTTTTATTCTGTAACACCACAGAACACACAAAAACATCAAACAGTTACAAAATAGGGGCTCACCTCAGCATAAAACCGGTCATACTAAGCGGTCTTCCGGTGAGCCCTTGTCGGTCAAACAAAATAAACATAAAAATTATAAAACGAAATTGAAACAAACAACTGTTAATGACTTCTCCCAAAATATCAACCTGTCAATACAAAAACAACAGGCTCACGTTTGACCACCATCGTGCCTGTTACCAAAAGAGAAGATAAATAATAGAAGTTTTGGCAGGAACGTTTTCCAAAACTAGTGTTTTGTCGAGTGTTTATGCATTAAAAAGGTGGCGTTTTGTTCATAAAGTGACGAATCACAACTGCGAGTGTGGGAAAGCGATATAATGTGGTGAAACATGACTTTTCGTGTTGCTTCCAAAACTCCATCGAAGCTTTATGATAAAGTCGCCACTACTTCACTAAAGCATGACTGGACTTGACTCACATGGACTGGACTATGACTATAACTATAGTTAACTATAACTTATAAAACACTTGACACTGGCAAATGCTTCAAATGCGACGTCAAAACCAAAGAAAAAAAAAGATAATAATATATTATGATAAACCATTTTGCAGTAGGTACATACCAACACATAATCATGGTTCACGCAATTGCTGAGAATTTGACAAACGCTCGCGCTAAAACCCTGTGCATCAAGCCAGATCGATCAGCTAAATTAGTGCGGTCAGTAGGATTGATGATGTATTTAAAGCCATGAAATTGTTGGCTTCGAAATTGAGATAAAATTGTTGCCATAAAATAATTGACGAATTTCGTAGATTGTCGTGAAACATTGATTGATACCTAAGCAGGCATTAAAGCAGTATCAGATATTTGGTCACTACTGGTAAGTTTTTTTTTTGATATTTTATTATATTGACAATTTTTTTACAAAAAAATATGCAACTTTGTAGCAATGATAGCTCAGTGGTTAGCGCGGTAGGTTCGCATGCCGAAGGGCGTGGGTTCAAACCCCAACAATGAGCTTGAGCTGCCGGTGAAGGAAAACATCGTGAGGAAACCATAGCATGGTGGTAGGGTACTTTCTGGTACTCGGCTGGCTAGCTACCACCCTCAAGTTGAAAATCTGCCGCCAAGCATCTAACGGTGTGTTCCGGCAGCCTCACTTGAGAGCCAGTTCCATTCCAGGCTAGGTGTGCTTTACCATCTTCGACCACACCTTTACTTAACATCAGGTGAGCTGTGGTCAAACACCTGGCCTGTCAACCATTAAAAAAAAACTTATAAAATGATTTGATTCAAATATATTTTAAAAATTCGTAATTTTTGTACAAAACAATAAATTTATAAATAAATAAATATTGTAGTACATTTAACACAGCGCCATCTAGCCCCAAACTAAGCAAAGCTTGTACTATGGGAAACTGGTAGCTGACAGAATACTTAAATACTTTTTTTTTGTAAATACATATTTAAAATACATACGGTACACCCAGACAAAGAACAAACATCGATGTTAGTCAACAAGTGTTAGTCGTGAGTGGGAATCGAACCCACGCCCTTTAGCTCTCGAAGTAGACAACCAATGAACCAACAGTGCTGTCAATTGTTGCTGACTTGTTTTTTATGGTTAGATAACGCCTGTCCATGACCATTGCAGCATTACAAAGAAACTTTGAGTTGCAAAACAAAGTCCGGAGCATCGCTGCTTTGGCGCTCATTACTTTGTAACTTTCGACGGTTAGTCTCAACAGCCCAGTAATTTCGCTAGCTGCTCCTTCGAACCGGAACACAGTAATGTTTACACACTACTGCTTGGCAGCATGATACCTGGTACTGCGGTGGTGCCTACCTAGAAGACTTCCTGCTAAAGAAATCTACCACCAACTGACTAAATAAATCAACCACCAAGTAGCTAAGGAGGTCTTACCACAAAGTAAAATTTTAAAAATTATGTGCTCGTTACAATGCATGAAATACACTGAACACTTTCATAACTAAAAAATAAGTTAAGAGGTTAGAAAACCTTTTTAATTTTATTTCAATACAATGAGGATAAACAACACCTTTACAAACGGACAAGAAAGTTTCCCAACAATTACTTCTGCGCAGAACGGTTTTATAAAACGTTTGCTTATTTACGCAAACAAATTGTTTTTCTAATGAACAGATGTCTGTCACAGGAGTAATTTCGGAGAAAGTAAGGCGCGACACAAAATGACAAGAAACAAAGGATGGAATGTATCTTGCTGGAAGCATGAGGGAAATGATTCCATGCGAGGAACACTTTATGCATACCACGATGCAACGTGATTTCAAAAATAACATATCATTTAAGTTAAAGCCATCTGACAAGACACCGTCGTGAATAACGCTTTCCCATGGTGATTCCTGTGATACAGTGTTCCGTTTTGAACGGTACTGCAGCTAGCGAAATTACAGGACTGTTGAGACGAACCGTTGAAAGTAATAAGGCTGGCACATTCGTCATACTTCTGATCAGGTACCGCTGGCTCGGGTATACACACAAACCTTAAATTAAAATTAATTACACTAACTTCCCTTTCACTGTATTGTTTAAAAAAATATTAAAAAGTTGACAAATGTCACGGACCTGGTTGTCTGTGGATTTTTTTTATTTTTTTATGGTTGACAGGCTAGGTGTTTGACCACAACTCACCTGATGTTAAGTGAAGGCGTGGTCGAAGATGGCAAAGCACACCTAGCCTGGAATGGGACTGGCTCTCAAGTGAGGCTGCCGGAACACACCGTTAGATGCTTGGCGGCAGATTTTCAACTTGAGGGTGGTAGCTAGCCAGCCGAGTACTATAAAGTACCCTACCACCATGCTATGGTTTCCTCACGATGTTTTCCTTCACCGGCAGCTCAAGCTCATTGTTGGGGTTTGAACCCACGCCCTTCGGCCCTTCAAGCGTGTCATTTAAAAAGTCATTAATGTCATAGTAACACTTGTCCATAAGAAATTTAAATAGATTACATTTAAAGCTCCTAGTATTTAATTATTTAAATCTTTAAAATAATTTGGCAAATTGTTAAATATAGTGATAGCCATACAGTATGCATTACCACTATACACATTTATTCTCCGTCCTGGGACAAGCAACTTATGTTTAAGTCGTTTCTGTCGATCCCTTCCAGGAACGTCACAATTCAGTGGGAATAGAATAGTGGGAATAGTGGGAATAGGAGTGCACTATCTTCGACTACACCGTCACTTGACATCAGGTGAGCTGCGGTCAAACATCTAGTTTGTCAACAATAAAAAATAAATAAAGAAAAGCTAGGTAAATTATCAAGGTCTTCATAATTATATTAGTCGGATATATTTATGACCTTGTTTTATGACTTTGACGATTATTTAAAAAATAACAGATTATTGAATTACTAGTAAGTAATTATAATATTATAGTTATCATTGACATTTCATTATATTGACATAATTATTTTTTATGTGATATATTATTTCATTGTATTCAAAAAAAAAAGTATTTAAGTATTCTATCAGTTATCTGACTTCCATAGTACAAGTATTTGCTTAGTTTGGGGTCAGATGGCGCTGTGTGTAATGTCCTGCGATATTTATTTATTTTATTTATTTATTGATATTTTCATTGTATTATGATTTTGATAATTTTAAATATGAATGGAAGAATGACCTGTAATTTTGATGTTATTATTAAAGGTTTGTAGGTATTTGTATATTTCCTTGTACAAATACAAATACAAATACTTTATTGATAACACCAATGTTACAAGTCAATTCAAAATTTTAATGATCTGTAATAAAATTAATACAATTTCGTCAGTGTGTTCCGTACCTTACCACTCCATATTTGATTGACATTCGAGGACAATTCTTTTTTATTATTTTGACATTTTTGTGTTTTCGATAACAGCGCCTTTGTTTTCGACATTTCTGTTACAATGGTTGCTTGTGGCTTTGTTGTACTTTTCCTTTAGGGTTTCCATCTTCGAGATTTTCATTTACATTATTGGCATTCTAAAAAGCATACATTTGGTATCTCTTATAAATGAATTGATTCTTTTCGATTCATCGTAGAGTTTTTATTTTGTTTTCTATATTCTTGTAGCTAAGTTATAAAAAGTCACAAGGAGTATATGACAGATGAGTAAACCGAAGTGTGCATGACCTTTCATTTATTTATTGACACTGGCAAATTAACACAATGCGACGCCAAACCTGACTTCAAATTCTAAAACTGTAAGTTGTTATTATTGCTAATAGCCTAACTCATTAGTTCGCTACGGTGTCAACAAATTTTCTGCCTACCCGCCACTGTTTGTTTCGTCTCGCTTGTATGTTTGCAATTCGTAAGAACCTACCCTAATTACCTAAGGAAATACATGTATTTTTCTCATATGTAAGTGAATATTATATTCTTTTTGAGAAAATAAATATCTTAAACCATATAAAAAAAACCTGAAATAATAAACCCAAAAAAAAGACAGTATAATTTTTTTTTTAAACATTAATCTAGGTAATAATTAATTATTTATTATAACCAAAATTAAGTAAATTAAATTATCAATAATAATGTCAATCAATCAAATATCTTATCAAACTAAAACAACCCGCCCCTAACCGTTCCCGGTGCAAAGGTGCCCATCACACTCGCCGCATTCCCGCGCTGAATGGTCATGGCCAACCTCTGCACCAGGAAATTATAATATTGTATCTTTGAAAAAGGTCACGTTAAACCTACATTTTGAAGTCGGTTAAGGAGCACACTCTGCTACCATTAGCCCCTAAAAAGACATTTTTAGGGAAACTTCCTGTAAATAAAACTCCTTTCATAATATCACGAAACCTTTCAACAGACTCTATTAAAAAGAAATCCCTTAACACTTCCAATCCTTTTCAAAATGTAGTGGTCAATAAAGACGGTATCAGTAAACTTAAGGTGACATAGGAGTTGTTAAGGCTGTGGCTGCACGAATATTTTCTTAAATGATTACCTATTTATTTCTCTATGATAGGTTAAAAATTACGATATTTTTTTAAATGTAAAAGTAATGAGACGAACGAGACACTCTACTGGTGGTAGGTGATAACGCCTAACCATGACCACTGCAGCGATACACAGAACTTTGAGTTACAAAACAAAATCCGGGACATCGCTGCTTTGGCGCTCATTACTTTGAGACTTTCGATGGTTAGTCTCAACAGTCCAGTAATTTCGCTAGCTGCAGTACCCTTCGAACACCGTAATAAATAAATAATAAATATCGTAGGGCATTATACACACAGCGCCATCTGACCCCAAACTAAGCAAAGCTTGTACTATGGAAGTCAGATCACTGATAGATTACTTAAATACTTTTTTTTTTATAAATACATACTTATAATACACAAACATTTTGTTTGTTCCACAAAATGTTCATCCTGGGTGAGAATCGAACCCACGCCCTTCGGATCTTGAAGCAGACATACTACCAATGAACCAACAGGGCTGTAATGGTTACACACTACTGCTTGGTGGCAAAATATCTGGTTCTGCGGTGGTACAGGCCTACCTATAAGACCTGCTAAGGAAATCTACCTCCTGAACCAAGTATTGTCAAACAGCCGCTGGGCAAATGTTTCTAATACTCACAGTGCTTAATTAATTAAACTTTAACTATGCGTAATACAGGGAGAGGTAAGGTAATCTATTACTGACAGCCCTGTTGGCTCATTGGTAGTATATCTGCCTTGAGAGCTGTAAGGCGTAGGTTCGATTCCCACTCAGGGCAAACATTTTGTGAATAAACAGATGTTTGTTCTGTGTCTGGGTGTTCTGTATGTATTATAAGTATGTATTTACAAAAAAAAAAGTATTTATGTATTCTATCAGTTATCTGACTTCCATCACACAAGCTCTGCTTAGTTTGGGGCCAGATGGCGCTGTGTGTATAGTCTTACGATATTTATTTATTTACTAGTTTGTGTGTATACCGCGAGCAGACCAGCGACCCGCAAGCAGCACCCGATCACGAGTATGACGCATATGCCTCCAGCGCCCTCCTTTTTTTTTAAAATGTTTTACAGGCTAGGTGTTTTGACCACAGCTCGCCTGATGTTAAGTGACGGTGTGGTCGAAGATGGTAAAACATACCTAGCCTGGAATGGAACTGGCTCTCAAGTGAGACTGCCGGAACACACTGTTAGATGCTTGGCGGCAGATTTTCAACTTGAGGGTGGTAGCTAGCCAGCCGAGTACTAGAAAGTACCCTACCACCATTTCCTCACGATGTTTTCCTTTACAGGCAGCTCAAGCTCATTGTTGGGGGTTGAACCACGCTCTTTGGCATGCGAACCTACCGCGCTAGCCACTGAGCTATCATCGCTACAAAGACCTGGACCATATCTGAGGGAAGAGAGCGCTGACACACGACGCCGCCGCAAGAAGGAGCCTTCAATGTTGAACATGAATGCTCGAGGCATGCACACAGTCCTTCATTCATTCATTTTTATGTATACACGGGCAAGAACTATACTTTATACCGCTACCATGACAACTTAAAGACTTCACTGGATCTATGCAGTGTGTCCGCGGTCCCAAAGAAAACTTTCCAACCAGTTATGTGAGGGTGCGACCGGAAGTGAGCTTCGTGGCCGCGTCACTTCCGGTGATTAACGACCCTAACCCAATTTCCTTTAAACTCGGAGGAAAATATCAGTCGTGGTTCAAGATGGAAGTTACTTGGACTTTTTTCTTGGAAAGTTTTTGCTCCAATTAAGGATGAAGATGACCCACATGATATGAGTATAACTTTTGACCTTTATCAACTAAGTAGTTTTGCCTTCGACGTCTCAAGGAGTGGTCGTGAAATTAAGAGACGGATTAAAGCAGTTGTAACGTCGCGCGTATGTTTCGCGCAATCTGGGAAAATACGTATCATCGATTCTATGCGAGGGTTCAGCACTCAGGCGGTAGCAAGTATTTTTTTTTTTTTATGTGAAAAATAATGAGACGTACGAAACGCTCTCCTGATGGTAAGAAATAACGCCTGCCCATGACCATTGCAGCGATACACAGAACTTTAAGTAATAAAACAAAGTCCAGGGCTTCGCCGCTTTGGCACTCATTACTTTGAGACTTTCGATGGTTAGTCTCAACAGCCCAGTAATTTCGCTAGCTGCAATACCCTTCAAGCCAGAACACAGTAATGTTTACATACTACTACTTAGCGGCAGAATATATGGTATAGGTACTCACGTACCTGGGATTGTCCAGACCTTCGATGACGTTTATCTTAGTGTCTTGTGTCTTGAAAAGGGATTCAAGAATTCG
The DNA here is from genome assembly GCA_905404145.2 of Biston betularia. Lineage (NCBI taxonomy): Eukaryota > Metazoa > Arthropoda > Insecta > Lepidoptera > Geometridae > Biston > Biston betularia. Next base: position 8,651,476 of record FR989887.1, on the reverse strand, counting down.
TACACACACACACACACATTCATGATATCCCCAAATATGCCTTTTCTTTTTTTTCTAGAATCATCAATTTTTGTTTTAATCACGTTTACTCATATCTACAGTCGGAGTTTCCACATAAGTAAAGTAAATCTACTATGCTCGGACTTTCCCTACGACATCGAAGCAGAAATGAGGAGATCCGTAGACGAACCAAAGTCAACATACCCCAACGGATTAGCAAGTTAAAGTGACAGTGGGCACATAGTACGCAGAACTGATGACCGATGGGGCTGCAAAGTTCTGGAGTGGAGACCACGGACCGGCAAGCGCAGCGTAGGACGTCCATAAGGTGGACAGACGACCTAATAAAGACCACAGGAACGCGCTGGATGTGAGCCGCTTCCAACCAGTCTTTATGGAAGTCAATGGGGGAGACCTGTATCCAGCAGTAGATGTCCCACAGCTGAAATGATGATGATGACGAAAACAAAAATGTGTCAAAACCACGTCAGTTTCCTCAGTAAATGATTTTCTTGTCCAGCTGAGGGTGTTGTTATGTACACAGGTTAATTCCTAGCATGGATAACAATGCTTCTCTACGAATGTTACTTTCGATTAACATTCATGTTTAACTTTTGATAGACAATTTTAGATATAGAGATTATGTTTTTGCCAAATAAAATTCATTAACTTCGTCTCGTACCATCCCGTCTCGTCCCGTTTCATTCCATGACAATTTTTTTCCTTCTAATGTTGTATCTGTTTGTTGTCAGATACCTCATTGTTATTACAATCTAGCCTAGTTGAGACTAATAAGTAATTTTAATATAACTTAAATTGCTAAGTAGAGAATAATCGAAGAATGCGCCCATCGACACTTTTCTTACTGTCTCTATTAAGGGGAAGACACTTTGTTCATGTGTTCTATAACATGTAGTACTCACTGCACTGACATTACTAACTTAATACACTAACTCAAAAGGTTTTGTCCTTACTAGTCATTAATTTGATTTAATTTCATTCTACAGTCGTTTCACAACTTAGTAAAGATTACGAGGTTCTAACGGTTAGCGCCTAAAGTACATAATTGTAAATATTGAAGGTATATATTTAGTTTATCTCTGTGTTTAGTGATGAGGACTTAAATTTAACTAATTTGATAACAAGTTATTAATTAAAAACCTAATCTTATTTAATATCTAGAAGTAATTTGACCAAAAACTTTAGTCAGTCTCGATCAAGCGCTCGAAGAGTCAACACGTCCTGAGGATGCCTCGTGTAGAGGCGACACACGTGTCGGCAAGTGGTTACTGAGAGAGAGAGAGAGGACGATTTTAAGATTTTAATTAGATTTTTGTTATTTTATATTTTTAAAGTTTTTGTGGAATTACTTCTAGATATTAAGTAATTGTCAAATTAGTTAAATTTATGTCCTCATCACTGTTGTAACTGGAACGACTGTTAAGCGGAAATAAACTAGGTAAATATATACCTTGAATATTCAAAATGAACTTCCGCAAAGTAACGCTTGAATCAATCAATTACATAATTATAATTCGTCATATTATAGTTCACGAGTCGACTAGACAAGCTCCTGTGCCTTGCGCCGCAGCAATGACTCATAGAACGCCTTCACAATTGATATGATTTATTAACTAGGAATAGATCTTACACTTCTGCTCGTGATTGGATAAGAAAATGCTGCCTCTATCTTGCTTCTATTGTTAGATTTTATCAATGGTCGAGATGAATAGTTTGGGATTTCAGAAGCTTTGCAAATAGAAATTTGGTATCAGTCTGTACTTACCGTTTGTAAAGCAGACCAGGATTGTCTGTGTGTGTCTCTCAGTGATATTAATAGAAATTGTATACCTAGCAATCTTTTTTCATGTATTAGAGATATATGACAGCCCCGTTGGCTCATTGGTAGTATATCTGCCTTGAGAGCTGTGGGGCGTGGGTTCGATTCCCACTCAGGGCAAACATTTTGTGAATAAACAACTGTTTGTTCTGTGTCTGAGTGTTCTGTATATATAAGTATGTATTTACAAAAAAAAGTATTTATGTATTCTATCAGTTATCTGACTTCCATCACACAAGCTCTGCTTAGTTTGGGGCCAGATGGCGCTGTGTGTAATGTATAGTCCTACGATATTTATATTATTTTTAGAATGTAGTTATATTTATGTATTATCCTTTGTGCATATCCTCGTTATTGACACACACCGTCTTTTTCTTCCTCTGATCCTGTCTGCCTTAAGGTTGCCTGGCAGAAATAGCTTTTAGCGATAAGGTCGCCAGTTGTTCACCTATTAATTAAGTTTATTTCTTCTGTATTGTACCTATTATTTTTAGTGTGTTCAATAAAGAGTTAATCAATCAATCATGTAAAAGTGATGATACGAACGAGACGCTCTCCTGATGGTAAGAGATAACGCCTGTTCAATACCATTGTAGCTATACCCCTTTGATTAGTAAAACGAATTACAGGACATCGCGGCTTTGGTCCTTGATTACTTTGAGACTTTGGATGGTTAGTTTCTCTCCAAAAAATTCTATTCATGCATACGGAAACTGATTTATTAATTTCAATGACTGCAGCATATCTCTCCTAAAACCAGTCCAACACCGGGTCCGTTCCGTTTCCGTAAAATATCGGTCACCAACCGCCTGTGGCGACCAACCTAACATGCCACTATACTCGATTTCCATGAATAGCTCTTTACGTACAGTTCCAGCAAAATAATGGCACGCCTGAAGCGAATAAATTAATTTTAGTTTGATAACTTATTTTTTTAAAGAAATGGACAGAAACGAATTGGAATGGAATGGAACAGAATTAAAAAAAATCATATAAGACTAGCTGTGCCCTAGAAACATAAATACAACATATTAAATCCAAACATATCCCTAGCTCTAAGAATATGTTTGGATTTAATTTAATTATTCAATTTAATATAAAATACAAGAGAACAGTAAAAATATAAACATATATATTTACAAAAACAATATGATGTATGTTATACTAGCTGCGCCCCTCGGTGTTATCCGCTACATGTTTTCGGGATAAAAAGTAACCATCCAGGGTGTCAGCTACCTCCATACCAAATTTCATCAAAATGCGTTCACTAGTTTTTGTGTGAAAGAGTAACAAACATACTCACAAATCAATTAAATATAGCCAAAATAGTGAGCCATAAATAAATTGCGATAATATGATACTTTACTTACCATGCACATTTTAATATTTATTTTATTCTTATTAATATTTTTACAAATTTTGTTCAATTCATTATTATTTCTTTTGTCATCAATTAAATAAAAATAAATATCGCAGGACATTACACACAGCGCCATCTGACCCCAAGCTAAGCAAAACAAGCTTGTACTATGGAATTATAATAATAATATTATTATAAATTATACGCATATTTAAGTGTTTTTTTGTGTTTATAATAAAGGTCAGTCTGTTGCAAGTCACAAATACAAATATTTTATTAATAACACCAAAGTTACAGGTCATTTTTTCACTCATATTTAAAAATATCAAAATCATAACATATGTCAATACAATGAAAATGTCCATGAAATAATGTGTCACGTTTAAAATAATTTTGTCAATACAATTAAATGTCAATAAAAACATTATTACTAGTAATTCAATAATCTCTTATTTTTAAATAATCGTCAAAGTTTTTTTTTTCACTGTTTAGTTTTTATCGGTTTCAAACAAAAAAGAAACGATCGGTTATATTATTGGGCAGACACTGTACATATCACTGTTTCGTACCCTGACAGCCGCCAGGTGACCACTCAATGCGACCATCCCCTATAGTCTGAGGCATGTAGGTATACTACATTTCTGCATAGAAAGGCCTGAGTGGTGGTTTCGACCCGCCTTCGTATTTCCGCTTGATTTGTCATCGGGCGATTGAGAATCCCTGATGGGTTGACATACCCAAAATTAAGTCACTTACAATAAAAATAACACAATATTTTGTAACTATCAATAGATTTTTTTCACACAACTTTCCTAAGTCAACGCTATTATATAATTCAAAAATTCAAAATTAATTATTTTGACTATTTAATTGTTTTATATTAAATGTAATTATTTGAATTTTAATTACATATCTTATTATTTATTTTATATAATTATATTAAATTGTGACATTGCTAGCTTTGATTTTATCAGATTGCCCTTTGGCAAGGGCCTCTCTCAAGGTTTGCCATTTTTTTCCTGTTTGTGGCTATTCTTCAACTCTTAAGGCAGATATGCTACCAATGAGCCAACAGGGCTGTCACTATGGGAACCAGAGAACTTATGAATACAAATATACTTTATGAGGGTCCGGAAGATTAAAAACATAATTATAGACTACAATCAGTAGACTGGATAAAAAAAATCATTTTTGGTAATTATTATTCTCGTCACGTCCTTTTAAGTCACATAAAAATCAGCTTTGATCACGATCACTTTCCCCCGTTGTCCCCTTTTTTCGGAACCGTCCAATTAGCCAACGATTCGTCACAGTCATTGTAATTTTTAATCAATTAGCGAAGTAATTATTGTATTTTAACTTTTTTTTTGATGATAGATTAATTGAAATGGGGGTAGGACATTACACAGACATTACACATTACGTTTGGCAGCTCTAGTTTACTGTTGGGGTTTAAAGCCATGGTGGTTCATTGGTAGTATGTCTGCTTCCAGAGCTGAAGAACGTGGGTTCGATTCCCACTCAGGACTAACATTTTGTGTGACTAACATCGATGTTTGTTTTGTGTCTGGGTGTACTGTATGTATTAGAAGGAAAGAATAAGAAAGAATAACGTTTAATTTTGTAACAAGCATAAAAACAAAAACAAACAAACAGAGACAGACAAAAGTTACAGAATAGGGGCTCGCCTCAGCATAATGCTGGTCATACTAAGTGGTATGACCAGCGCTGGTCTTCCAGCGAGTGTAGGTTATACAACCAAAAAAAAAAAAGTTTTATAAGTATGTATTCACAAAAAAAAGTTATTAAGTATTTTGTCAGCTGCCTGGTTTCCATAGTACTAGCTTGCTTAGTTTAGGGTCAGGTGGCGCTCCCCCCCGTGGGTTCCCGCCTTGTCGTGGCGGGGGGGCTGAGTAACCGTGACTGGTCACCACGGTGAAACTAAGCGGAACCCGAGGTGGGGCTGCTTCTCCGGGTGTTCCCCTGGGCCTGGTAGAAGCGGCCAAGTAGGTTGCGGACTGCGTGGGCGGTATCGCAACTGAGGCGGGCTGCAGTGTCGAATGGGAGACACTGCGGCTGAGGGCTGGAGGCCGCGGCGGGAGAGGACTGTCGGTGTTTCGTTGCCGATTTCCCTACCTTCCGCGGCCTTAACGGGGCCGCCACCGTTTGATGGCGGACGCGGTGGGGCTGCAGGGGAAGAGGAGTGTCGGTGTTGCGTTGTGCCGCTCTCCCTGTCCTCTGCAGCCGTGGTGGCAGACGGCGGGGCCACTCACCTGACCCGCCGCATGAGGACCGCTGGCGTTCAGACTTGGGTCGTCTGGCGCCAGTTGTTATAGGTCCTCGAGGAGGGTCACGACAAGCCATGTTATGGCATGTCGTGACGGCAAGAGGGACCCGACCCCAGGAGGTGGTCTGGAGACGGGCTCTCCACGTGTCCCTCTGATGAGCTGAGGGCACAGTGGAGGAGCCGAGTGGGAGGGGGTTGCGGAATGGGGGGAGTGCCGGTCTGGCGATCCCTATTCCAAGCAACCAAAGTGGCAGGCGGTGGGGCCACTTATCTGACCCGTCGCATGGAGACCAGGGGCGTACGGACATGGGGCTGTCCGACGCTCATTTGCTGGTTTGGTCTCCGAGGTGGATGACGATGTGTCTGGTGTTCGGACACATCGTCATTGTTGCGGGGTGAGCTTGGGCTCCCCGAGGCGGGTCCGCGAGGACAAGCGCTGTCGAGGCCGCGGTAGAGTGCGAAATCGTGCTCGCAGCCTCGACACAAAGCGCCGAGGTGGAACACTCCAGGGTTTTTAGTGGGTAGGCCGTCATTAGGACGGAGAGTCCCACATAACCACCGTGCCCGCCCCAGGGCCGGTGGTATACACAAAGTATTTTCCCTGGAAAAAAAAAGGGTCAGGTGGCGCTGTGTGTAATGGTCCTACGATATATACGTATATATTATTCTTCCGCCAAGCAATAGTGTGTATACTGTGTTCCGGTTTGAAGGGTACTGCAGCCAGCGAAATTACTGGGCTGTTGAGACTAACCATCGAAATTATCAAAGTAATGAGCGTCAAAGCAGCGATGCGCTGGACTTTGTTTTGTAACTCAAAGTTCTGGTTACCGCTGTAATGGCAATAGGCAGGCGTTGTCTGTTACCATCAGGAGGGCGATTCATTCGCCTTATCACTTTTAGATTATAAAAGAATCTATGTAGCCAAGACGTACGACATACTTACAAAACAAGATTCATAAAAGTCGCACGGAGGACGGCGACATGAAAGAGAACGTATTGAAATCGAAAAACTTCGATGGGTTATGCATTTTTATCAGTATTCTCAATAGATTTACAATAACATAGATTTTGGGTCACGTTCAAATTTTGTCAAGAGAGTCAAAGGTCTAAAAGGCAAATAAATATCAGGTAATATGACGGACTTCATTTTTGTGTTGCTCAAAAGCTTAATATAGGTATACTACAAGCTATTAACTCCGACTTTGGCCATGTGGAATTAAATTTAATTAATAAAAAAATGTTTGTCCAGTTCGCGGAAAAAATGTGTGGTCGCTAGAAGACACAGCCTTTAAAAAAAATTATAGTAGCGATGATAGCTCAGTGGTTAGCGCGTGGGTTCAAAGCCCAACAATGAGCTTGAGCTGTCGATGAAGGAAAACATCGTGAGGAAACCATAGCATGGTGGTAGGGTACTCTAGTACTCGGCTGGCTAGCTACCATCCTCAAGTTGAAAATCTGCCGCCAAGCACCTAACGGTGTGTTCCGGCAGCCTCACATGAGAACCAGTTCCATTCCAGGCTAAGTGTGTGCTTTACCATCTTCGACCACACCGTCACATAACATCAGGTGAGCTGTGGTCAAATACCTAGCTTTACAAACATTTAACAAAAAAAGTTTCCAACAATTTTTTTGTATTGGATGTAACATCCATTTGTTGAGAAATCTATGTTATTTACATATATTTGGTACAAGAAACTTGTACAACTCGAAAAGTAATTTTGACAGAACACAAGATTGCTTTTTCTAAAAATCAAAAACTTGTCCCGCTAACAAACTATTTGGAACACAATGAATAGAAGTCTTAATTTTCATCTACGTAACCTAGAGGATGAGAATGTGTCTATGGAACCTTAACTTGGTGGTAGATCTCCTTAGCAGGAGGTCGCCTAGGTAGGTACCACCGCAGTACCAGTTATTCTGCCGCTAAGCAGTAGGGTGTAAACATTACTGTGTTCCGGTTTGAAGGGTACTGCAGCTAGCGACATTACTTGGCTGTTGAGACTAACCATCGGAAGTCTCAAAGTAATGAGCGTCAAAGCAGTGATGCCCCGGACTTTGTTTTGCTACTCAAAGTTCTGTGTATCGCTGCAATGGTTATGGGCAGGCGTTATCTCTTACCATCAGGAGAGCGCATCGTTCGTCTCATTACTATTACATTAAAAAGGAGAAATCTAATAAAAAAAATTCAATTCATTTGACCAAGTTTATGGAGCAGATTATTTTTTATGTAAATTACTCTTAATTATGAGTTAAATAAAATAAATAAATAAATATCGCAGGACATTACATCTGGCCCCAAACTAAGCAGAGCTTGTGTGATGGAAGTCAGATAACTGATAGAATACATAAATACTTTTTTTTTGTAAGTACATACAGAACACACAGAACATTGCCCTGAGTGGGAATCGAACCCACGCCCTACAGCTCTCAAGGCAGATATACTACCAATGAGCCAACGGGCTGTCGAGTTTAATAATTAGTTTAGAGGAGGCTTCAGGTGTCCAGAATGCTGGCATCTAACTTTGGTCAAAAGCTTAGCATTGCCATCCAGCGTGGCAATGCTGCCAGCATTCTGGCTACATATCCCTCCTCTGACGGACTTTCAGATTAAGTTTTTTGTATACATTTTGTAAATAGTATTAATTTAATAACCATATGATTATTATAATAGAATGTATGGGAATTTTCCAACTGGGCTGTCCTTCTTTACTGTGTACAATAAAGAGTTTTCTATCTTAATCTTTGACAGCCCTGTTGGTTCATTGGTAGTATGTCTGCTCTAAGAGCTGAAGGGCTTGGGTTCGATTCCCACCCAGGATAAACATTTGTGGTATAAACAAAATGTTTCTTATGTGTCTGGGTGTTTTGTATTTATTACTCGCGAACGCTTCGCGGTTTCACCCGCGTAGTTTCCGTTCCCATGGGAGTACAGAGATAAAAAGTAGCCTATGTCACCCGAAGATAGTGTAGCTTCCCAACAGTGAAAGAATTTTTGAAATCGGTCCAGTAGTATCGGAGCCTATTCAATACAAACAAACATATAACAATCAAATCTTTCCTCTTTATAATATTTATGTATTCTATCAGTTACCTGAGTTCCATAGTGCCAGCTTTGCTCAGTTTGGGGTCAGATGGCGCTGTGTGTAATGTCCTATGATATTTAATCTATCTATAAAATCACTAGGTGCTTCAATATTCTCATCATATATTGTTTTCCAAGACTAGAAGTTCTAGCCTCGACTATTTACCACATAATTAGGTCACAAACTACCAAAGAGCCACGCGGTATGTTTTTTGAAAAGTCTATAAAGTCGGCCGAAGTAAAATTTACATTTAGATGGAAAAAGTAAGAATTCTTTTGCTTATCTACTTAACGAATATTGTCGAGTCTGACCATACGTTGGCTGCTCGCCACAGGTATTCTAGCGTTAAGTTGGAAATTGCTTTTTAGGGTTCCGTGCTCGAGTGGCAAATGAATCAAGTTTGCCCGCTACTCCAGGTTACAGAGCTGAAATAAAATAAGGGTTTTAGGTGGGTAGGCTATCGTTCTGACGGAAAGTCTTGCATAGCCACCGACTTGAGGATATTATTAAAGTTAAAAATATAGGTGTTCAATAGGACCCTTTTACAAATAAGTTTTTTTTTATTATAGATAGGCTTGCTTTTGACCGCCAACTCGCCTGATGTAAAGCGAAGATGCGGTCTACGGTGGAGCACGCTCGCCTAGAAGAAACCGATTCACTCGCGACTTGAAGGCACCCAGATATACCAGGGATTTCAGCAGCAAAAAAAAAGCAACTCGGGCAGCAAATTCCATTGTTTAGCGGTTCGTACAATAAAGGCGAAGGTGTAGGTTTGGTGCCTCTGTCTGCCTGTTTGACTTTCAGTAAGCAGTTTTTGTATTTTTTTAACCTTCACAAGTTGAAAATATTCCCGGAAGATGCGCAAAATGGCAGTGGATTGGACTTATTTGTAGCAGAACCTGTAACCGCTGAGGTAGACGTGTAGTACAGAAGAGATTCGTAGACTCGATGGAGTGACGACATACGTAGGGCAGCTGGCAGTGGATGGAAGCGAAAAGTTAAAGATCGGGCTGAGTATTGTGTCTTGGGAGAGGCCTATGTCCAGCAGTGGTATTCGATAGGCCTTTGAAGATGATGCGAAAAATGGTAGATTTTCTAAAAAAGATATATTACATTTAAAAGATTGTTTTCTTTCTTCCTAAGTAAAGCAATCAAAAAATCTCCAAAAGTATGGTTATTAAACCATTTTCAAAACATCACATCATTTTAAATCAATTTGTATCGCTGCAATGGTAAGGTACATGCGTTATCTCTTACCATCAGGACAGCGTATAGATCGTCTCATTACTTTTACATAAAAAAAGAAATCTGATGGTGAAAGAAATTTGTAATCGGTCCAGTAGTTTTTGAGTTTATTCGTTACAAACATACAAGAATACAAATCTTTCCTCTTCATAATGTTAGTGTAGATGGAATAAACCTTATATTTTTGGATAGGATTTCACAATAAATGATGTGGAGTAGATATTTCCGAATAAACTAGCGGTAAAGGTGGCTTCACGCCTCTCGTTACCTCAATAGTATTATTTGACGTGCTCTCAAAGGTTTTAAACAAAAATAATGCGAAATCGGAGACAACACACTTCAAGCGCTTATTTCTAGCAGCGGTAACAAGATATGGTTCTGCGAGTGCTCAGAAGTGGTTACCATTGATTGTATTCACATTCTTTTCAATTTATTCTGTGTCACTCACAGAATATTGTTGCTATAGTTAAATGGGTAACGCGTAAAATTTATGTCGTTGCAATATACACACAAATTCCTTTAGTACAAAACGTATACTACTCACGCAGTCTCGACCGAGCGCTCGAAGAATCAACACGTCTTGAGGATGCCTCGTGTAGAGACGACACACGTTTCGGCAAGTGGTTACTGCAGAGAGAGGACGATTTTAAGATTTGTGGTTATTTTAATTAGATTTTTTGTTATTTTAATTAGCATTTTGTCAAATTATATTTTTAAGTGTATGTCAAATTAGCTCTAGATATTAAGTAAGATTAGGTTTTTAATTAATAAGTTGTTGTCAAATTAGTTAAATTTAAGTCCTCATCACTGTTGTAACTGGAACGACTGTTAAGCGGAAATAAACTAAATATTTACCTTGAATATTCAAAATGATCTTCCGCAAAGTAACGCCTAAATTAATCAATTATCTAAAAACGTACAGTAAACATACGTGAAGAATGGCTCCAGATTTTGAGGAGAGCCAATACTGATGACCACGACCTCTTTGTCACGAGTACAAACGATTAATAAGTAAGAAACTAAAGTGAATGAGCCTTGGTACTAACTCATGGATCATTTGCCCGATTTTTAAAGGTTGTGATCGGGGGGAGTGGTGTGTCTTGGGAGAGGCCTATGCCCAGCAGTGGACTTCAATATGCTGATGCTGATGATATTTTTCATCCCCCCCATCTCGGAAATAGTTTTTTTGCTCTTCGATATCTGAGTGCAAAAGTCGTTTTTATACTCTAGAGGATAAAGTAAATTTGAATTTAGAACATCGTGTGCACTATGTTTGTGAATTCAAAACATCATTAAACCTATTTACTTCTACCTCCATGGCGCCGAATTTATCATACAACTTCTTTTTAATTTGTTAAAAACTCAGACTCGGAACCTTCTTGGTGTACGTTTTTTTTTAATTTTCAATGCGCGCGCAATTTTCTTTGTACGTCATATTGTTAATGTAGTAGTTAATACCTAGACTGAAATAAAAGTATCTTGTGACTGTAAAAGATTTTTTTTTGCATTTAGTCATTTCCTCGCTGAGGTGGGATGAAAAGTTACGTGTTGCACTCAAGTGCAAAGATTTTTCACTTCGTGCCCTTTTGATTCCCTCGCTAACGCTCAGGATTCTAATTTTTTAATCATTCGCTTGCTCGCTCATCAAAATTAAACACTCAGTTAAAAAGCAACTTTGCACTCTTGTATAACAAATAACTATTGTCAATATAAAGCTAATGTATTAAGAGTAGAGAGATTTATGGTTTGAAATATAGTTTGTGGTACCCCCCTCGCCGCGGCAGTGAGTTCTCGTATTCAAGTTTCACGATCGCAGTGGCTAACGATCACTTGAATACTGCTGTACTGTCGTACTGCCGTACTTTGAGCGAACAATTCTTGTACTAGGTAAGGCACATATATTATATACCTACTTGTGCTTTACTTGCTATTGTGTCCTGTATGCTACTTTTAAGGATAAAGACCTTGTTATTTCCAAGAAAAATTTCGTTCAATTGTTGATAGGTTAGGTTTTTTTAGATTCATAATACCAAGGTCAGGACAGCCTCGTTGGCTCATTGGTAGTATATCTGCCTTAAGAGCTGTAGGGCGTGGGTTCAATTCCCACTCAGGGCAAACATTTAGTGAATAAACAAATGTTTGTTCTGTGTCTGGGTGTTCTATATGTATTATAAGTATGTATTTACAAAAAAAAAGTATTTTATGTATTCTATCAGTTATCTGACTTCCATCACACAAGCTCTGCTTAGTTTGGGGCCAGATGGCGCTGTGTGTATAGTCCTACGATATTTATTTATTTATTTAATGTAAAATCATACCAGTGTACAATTTTATATGTTTTTTTTACTGTTGACTAGGCTAGGTGTTTTGACCACAGCTCGCCTGATGTTAAGTGACGGTGTGGTCGTCGATGGTAAAGCACACCTAGTCTGCAATTGAATTGGTTGTTGGTTTCATAAGTTAAATAAGTTGCCTTGTAGCTATAATTATAGTCAAAGTCCAGTCTTGGACAAGTCTAGTCATACGTTAGTAATGTAGTGGCGACTCTACAATAAACTTTATTTTGTTTGTATTAAATAGGCTCCGAAACTACTGGACCGATTTCAAAAATTCTTTCACCGTTGAGAAGCTACGCTATCCCCGGCTGACATAAGCTACTTTTTATCCCTATATTCCCACGGGAACAGAAACTAAGCGGGAGAAACCGCGTGGCGTCAGCTAGTCTATCTATACTATTATACGTATAGAAGAAAGATTTGATTGTTTGTTTGTTTCTATTAAATAGGCTCCGAAACTACTGGACCGATTTCAAAAATTCTTTCACGGTTGGGAAGCTACGCTATCGCCGGGTGACATAGGCTACTTTTGATCCCTGTATTTCCACGGGGACAGGAACTACGCGGGTGAAACCACGAGGGGTCCGCTAGTATGAAAAGACAACAAAAATGTGAATACGGGCAAAATTAAATAAATTAGGGATCTGTAACGCGATAGCTATTTCACTCGGCTGAGTGGGCCCATTAATGAAGTGGGCCCAGCGGCCACAGTGGGCCCAATCGGTAAGATGATATTCAGGGAGCATAACGGTGGGTTTTTCCTCCTAGCTTAGATTAGTTTGCGTTACATTACTAACGAGGTGACGCAAGTTATAAGGGTTAAGCGGATATCGCTCTTTTTTTTTTTTTTATAGCTGACAGGCTAGGTGTTTGACCACATCTCACCTGATGTTAAGTGACGGTGTGGTCGAAGATGGTAAAGCACACCTAGCCTGGAATGGAACTGGCTCTCAAGTGAGGCTGCCGGAACACACCGTTAGATGCTTGGCGACAGATTTTCAACTTGAGGGTGGTAGCTAGCCAGCCGAGTACTAGAAAGTACCCTACCACCATGCTCTGGTTTCCTCACGATGTTTTCCTTCACCGGCAACTCAAGCTCATTGTTGGGGTTTGAACCCACGCCCTTCGGCATGCGAAGCGACCGCACTAACCACTGAGCTATCATCGCTACAAATCGCGTTTTTATTTAATAAATAAATAAATACCGTAGAACATTACACACAGCGCCATCTGACCCCAAACTAAGCAAAGCAAAGCTATGGAAGTCATGGAATAGTGTTTCTCAAATTTGTGCTTTTTAGGGTTCCGTACCCAAAGCGTAAAAACGGGACCCTATTACTGAGACTTCGCTGTCCGTCCGTCCGTCTGACACCAGGCTGTATCTCAAGAACGGTGATAGCTAGACAGTTGATATTTTCACAGATGATGTATTTCTATTGCCGCTATAACAACAAATACTAAAAATAAAATAAAATAAATATTTAAGATGGGCTCCCATACAACAAACTTGATTTTTTATAGATAATGGTACGGAACCCTTCGTGCGCGAGTCTGACTCGCACTTGGCCGGTTTTTTATTATAATTGGGGCGTCCAACGATGGTAAGAGATTTTGCTTAACTATGTTATTTTTTTATATAATCGTAATGAGACGAACGAGACACTTTCCTTGACATTACACATGAGCAGCAAATAATAATAAAAAAACACAAAAGAAAATCCAAAAAATTAATATTAATTAATTTGACTTTTAGTCAATTTAATTATTTACATGAACACTATACGTATTTATAATACAAGTCAAGGAAAAACAAATTAATTAATTAAAAACTCGGTCCACCGGTCGAACCCGCCGCAAACGTACCCATAAAACTGGCGGCATTTCGTCGCCGGATCGCTAATTTGATTTACAAATAAATTTGACATATCTACGTTAACGATGAATTGGTCGTGACGCGCTACACTGTTTAAATCGGCTCTGTGCTTAAAATTTTTCTAAAAATAAAATGTGTTCAATTTTCGCGCGGATTTTCATCCTATCATAATAGTTTGATATAGTTTGATATGTGGTGTCGTTATCAAAGCAAATAAATCAGTATATAGTGAGAAAGATACATACAAAACCAACTGATCAATAGTGTAAAATCATTGCTGCAACACAACTCACCTCATCACGGATGTTGTGTAGCTTATATTATTACACCTACTCGTGCTGGTGTTACGAACGTGTAATTTTTGCCCTTAAGAACACTGCTGGTTTTCTATCTGTGCAAAGGTTGTAACCGCCGCAAAACTACACATAATTCAAAACAAATTGACCTTTGAACCCGGATAACTCATAGCACTCTGATGACAACATAACACTGACACTCGCTGGGAAGAACGACACATACCGCACAACACTACCCACAAACAATAATTAAATTGATATGCTCGCAATACTCTCAAGTTTAGATCAATATTTTCGACGCTTATGTTAGAGCGCTCGTGGCCGAACTGTGTCAACTATTCATGGAGTGATCGGAAGGCAGCGAGTTCAAACCTCTGTAAGGTCATCGTCATTTTGCACATATTTCTATTACCATATAGATATTGCTACGAATTACGATGGATATTAACTACAGTACTAGCAATATCACATTCAGAAAGCCTCAAAGGACTAGCTCTTTAAATGACGTCACGACACTTACCTGCAACTCAACTTTGTTCGAGACGACAGCACTTAGCCTACCCAACACATCGATGGAAGATAATCACTTAGTAAAAGATCTTCATCTCACAATAAATAAACTACAAGAGCAATTAGAATCAGCAAACCAGGAAATTGACAACTTGTGCTTAGAAAATTCAAGACTTCAAACAAATTTAGAAAAATCAAACAGAATTATAGATTTATATAAAAAAATAGGAGGATCGGAGGCAATATGCACGACACCTCGACCAGTCAAAGACCTAAAATCAAAGTTAAGAAGATACAGTAATCCTGCATACTTCTCGTCTAAAACTCCTGATCACTATACTAAAACGGACAGCGACGTACAATCCTCAGAACATACAATAAAGCATAGTGATCTCATCGAAGACATTTCTGCAAAACCAAGAGAATCATTGTCCATTGAACGAAGCATAACCTCCTCACGCACGAAGAACGGTCTACAAGAAAAAGAAGTCGTTCAAGGACGCAAGCCTGCATGTACCTACTCCAATAGAAGACGCATTGTTATTGTGGCAGATCAACAAGGGCGACATCTACGTTCCGCCCTGGAGACATTAGTTGGCCCAGAATATGAAGTTGAATCCACGTTTATGCCAGGAGCAAGATTTTCTCACTTATTATCAAGCCAGAAAAGCGAACTACAGAATCTAAACAATGGTGACTGCATTATCCTGCTAGGTGGAGTGAATGACTTTAGTCCATATGAATTTCAAGAACATCTGAATAGATTTTTAACTGGCACAAAAACCCCCAATGTAGTAGTCTGTGAAACACCTTACAATCCAAGATTATGTATTAAAAAACTTAACTACAATTTGAAATCCATATGTGACAGATTTGTTAATGCGCACTTTGTAGATATGGGCTACAGTAGATATATACCGAAGGGAAAACATGCTTTGCGACACATAGTTTCAAATATCCTTAGAGATGTAATACGTCTGGATTATAGGTATAAATTAAATAACTAAAGTTACACCACAACTCTCAACTTGTCGTATCTTACAAATAATTACAAATACTCTACGGACAATAAAAGCACTCAAACAGAGATACCGTCAGACCAAAACAGGTCACACACACCGACGAGCTTTGACCAGGCTGCTGCTACGGTAAACAATGAGCTTTTTCGCGTATAATTCAATAAACATAATGCATCAGAATATAGATGGACTGATTAATAAAATGGATAACTTAACGGTGTGTTTAGATGAATTAAAAAATTGCAATAACTTTATCGACGTAGTATGCATTACTGAACATAACATGATTGAAGGCGACTCTTCGTCCCTTTATTTGCCAAATTATATCTTAGCTGCGAAGTCCTGTAGACATAATAGAAGTGGTGGCTCGTGCATCCTAGTATATAACTTTCACAAACATAAAGTTTTACCTGAAGTTAACTCATTGTGTGTCACAAATATCCTCGAATGTTGCGCAATCGAATTAATAGAGCATAAGATTATTGTAGTCTGCATGTATAGATCGCCGAGAACAAGAAAGTCGATGAAGGAACAATTTTTTGATAAGCTGGAAGATGTTTTAAACGCTACATGCTACCGAAATAAGAAAGTTGTTGTTTGTGGCGATTTTAACATTAATACACTAAGCAAAGACTCGGCTGTTAGACAGTTTAAGGAGACTTTGGTTAGCTTTAACCTTAAATTAAGTGTGCATCAACCTACAAGACTTCGAAGCATGACTTGTCTGGATAACATAGCCCATAACATTAGAGGCGGTAAAACTGATGTTGTGGAATTTGCTTTGTCTGACCATTCTGCACAAATCTTGAAGTGCCCAGTAAAGAGAAGTTTCTTTATCACCCATTTCTTTAGATATAAAAGAGACTACAACCAAGACAATATCGATAAGTTATTTGCATGTCTTAATGGCCTGTCTTTTTGCGAAGTCTACGATAGCGAAGATGTAGATGTAGCATATAATGAGTTTTCTGATTTGTTTATATTGTTTTATAACCTTTGTTTCCCAAAAGTAAGAGTAAAAATACCTCTAACAAAATCTCCCAGGTGGTTAAGTAAAGGCATTAGGATGTGTACGAAACGAAAACGACACCTATTATGGAAATACAGACACTCTACAAGTAAGACAAACAAAGAAGCTTTCAAAAGATACTCTGCAAGGCTTAAGTTAGTTATAAAACAAACACAGAGAGCTCAAAATAACTACTATATAGGGCAATCGAGTAATAAATCAAAGGCAATTTGGGATATTATAAACAAATGCCAACAATGTAATATTAAAGATGAAATATCACAAATTAATGTCAACGGGACGAAAATTTCTGACCCAAAAAAAATCGCACAATATTTTAATGATTTTTTTGTGGATATCGTAGAAAATAATATTGTTAACGACAAATACAAACAAAGAACGCTAAGACATTCCCAATTGAATTCCTGCTTCTTAGAACCAACAAACGCGGATGAAATAGAACATATTATACAATCCCTTAAAAACACAAACAGCACTGGCTACGATGGAATCTCTACCAAAATAGTTAAAAGAATGGCCAAAGCCATATCTCCTGTTCTTAGCAATATTATTAATAAAAGCATTGAGCGCGGTGTTTTTCCTGAAAGGTTGAAAACATCTATTGTTATACCTCTCTACAAAAAAGAAGATAAGGATAATATGGGTTCTTATAGACCAATTGCATTGTTACCAATATTTTCAAAAGTCTTTGAAAAAGTATTTTTTAAGCGTATAAACAGATTCTTTGAAGTAAATAATATTTATGCATCAGAGCAATCGGGTTTTCGCAAGGATAAATCTATAGATTTTGCAATTTTGAACTTTCTCGAAAAAGTTTACAGTGGGCTTGATAGCAAAAAAAGAGTCACCGCGCTATATATGGATATGACAAAAGCATTTGACCGCGTGGATCACAGTATTTTAATAAAAAAACTTGAGCTATATGGCATTAGAGGTAATGTCTTAAATTTAATAACATCATATTTGACGAATAGATTACAATTTACAGAAATAACAAGACTGGACATCAAATCTAATATAGAACTCAAGCACATGTCAGACTGTAGACAAGTAAAATTTGGAGTGCCACAGGGTAGTATACTAGGGCCTCTATTATTTCTAGTTTATATAAATGATCTCCCTTGTGCTATAAACCACCCGATGGTTATGTTTGCCGATGATAGCACTGCCATCTTTACTGACAACAAAAGTTGTGACCATGAAAATGACATTAATAATTCTTTGGACTCAATAATTGACTGGCTTCATAGTAATAATCTTACAATTAATCTTGACAAAACACACATTATGACATTTAAAAATATAAATAACAATTTTGACATCTTAAATATTAATTATCATTCAAAGCGAATTGACGAAATTGAAACCACAAAATTTTTGGGTATTCATATCGATTATTATCGTAGAGTAGCTAATGAGAGAACATTATTAAGTGCCTATCACGCTTTCGTTGGTTCTACACTAAAATATGGGGTTCTTGCTTGGGCGAACTCTACCGAAAAACAATCCGCTCTCATAGCTCAAAAAAAGTGCATTCGAGCAATTTGCGGGTTAAAGCGCCGAGATTCCTGCAAGCCGTTTTTTAAAAAATTAAAACTTTTAACTTTACCTTCGATATATATCTACGAATCGGGCTTAGTTGTAAAGACAAACTTAGGCATGTATGAAACTGTACACAGTAAGCGACATGACGGCAGACTGCGTGAGCTGTGCCGCAGCACTGCCCCGCACAGCAACAGCACTTTTGCGATGAGACGCACTATTTATAATAAGTTACCACAAGCTCTAAAAGATGTAGAAAATATTGACATTTTTAAATTTAGACTAAAGAAGCTCTTAATCGATAAAGTGTATTATTCTATAAGTGAGTTTTTAAATGACAAAATTAAATACAATTAATTACAATTTTTTTATAATGATATTGACATAATTAATTAATTAGACCTAAGTTTTCATAAATATTTGCATGCCATGGTGCTAGAGCATGGTAATTCTATAAAACCTGTGACTTTTATCTCTGTAACCCATGTCTCTGCAAAATAAAGAATTTGAATTTGAACTATTTAGCTGACATTTGAAACTTTTTGATAATGCCATTGACATTTTGACATGCATAAACTCAAAACTACTGGACCGATTTCAAAAGTTATTTCAACGAAGGTGCACTGTCCCCGGGTGACATAGGCTACTTTTTATCCCTGTATTCCCACTGGAATAGGAAATACGCGGGTGAAACCGCGAGGCGTCCGCTAGTATTTTAAAAAATAATTAATTTTTCGACTCCGCTACAATGTTTTGACTTGCACCACCCGCCATCGTCGCTTATGTAATCAGAGCGGGCAGTGCGAAGGCAGGGCTCAGCTAAATTGTCAATTTAGCGATGTCGCCACACTTGGGCTGCAATACTTGGCGAGCCGGGTTATCCGGGACGGCCGGACGATCCGGGCCCGATATGTTGGACATCCTGAACTAAGATTTGACAATATTCCCATACTAAGCTTCAACAATATCGACTAGCTTACGCGTGGAGCCCTAGTTTAGTGCGATAATGTGGCCATCATTTGCAATGGTAACGTTGTCTCTAGACTGTCCATAGACATGTTGCACTGTTAGCTATTTGGTAGCTCGATTTCCGTAGCCGTGGGACGTTGCTTCGATTCCCACCCGTGACAAACGTAATTGTTTGTTCTGTGTATTACAAGTCAATTTTAATTTCAACATTTCTTTGTTTATATACTTATAATTAAATCGTATAATAATTACATTTGTACATTTTTAGTGTTCATTTCATCCTAGAAATAACATATTTAACTTTAGGTTACCTTTACAGGCTTTACTTATTAATAAGTATACGTAATAATAAGTACAATAATTTTAAGCGTGCCACTTAACAAGGTTAAAATTATTGTGAAAAGTTTTGATTTTTCAAATCTTTTATGAAAACATTTGATTTTTCAAGTATGAATGTTATTTTTAGTGTTAACAATGTATTGTCCCTCAGCAGGCAGCCTCATTTGAGAGCCAATTTCAATCCAGGCTAGGTGTGTTTACTATCTTCAACCTCACCGCCACAACATCAGGTGAGCTATGGTCAAACACCTAGCTAGTCAACCATAAAAAAACATCCTTGATACATTGTCACTTAACATCAGATGAGCTGTGATCAAACACCTAGCCTAACGAGTTTATAACCACTACAGTTATAACCACTTTTCCTCTATTCGAAAACGAGTCGTTCAAATTTTTTTACCCATTGTAATTAGGATACAGATACGACGATAAAAATAGCTTGTAAAGAATATTTAAAACAGTGACATACATGTATGTATATCGACACTTGAAAGCCAATAATCACCAAGCGATATGTTGGGCGATATTGAGTTATATACATAATTGAAATCAGAAAAAAAAACTGTGTCGTTTGATTCCTACTCTTAAGTAGAGTAGAGTAAAGTAGAGTAACTTAAAAAACACAGTTTTCGGCGCCCAAGCGACTAAAATTTTGCCGATGTTTTTTACTCTTAGTAATTTTTGCCTCGACTCGAATTAATGCGTTTTAAAAAGAAAGTATTTTTTCATTATAATTATGTTTAAAAGGGGTAAAATGTTTGACCGCTACCACAGACCGCACCAGTGTGGGGCAACGTTAACCCGCATCCTGCGTAACGTTCGTGAACTATAGCCACTTAGTCAGGTCACGTGTCGCAACTCACCCTAAGTAATGTTAATAATTATGTATTTTGATTATAATTATGTTTAAAAGGGGTAAATTGTTTGACCGCTACCACAGACCGCACCAGTGTGGGGCAACGTTAACCCGCATCCTGCGTAACGTTCGTGGACTATAGTCACTTAGACAGGTCACGTGTCGCAACTCACCCCAAGTAATGTTAATAATTATGTATTTTGATTATAATTATGTTTAAAAGGGGTAAATTGTTTGACCGCTACCACAGACCGCACCAGTGTGGGGCAACCTTAACCCGCATCCTGCGTAACGTTCGTGAACTATAGTCACTTAGTCAGGTCACGTGTCGCAACTCACCCTAAGTAATGTTAATAATTATGTATTTTGATTATAATTATGTTTAAAAGGGGTAAATTGTTTGACCGCTACCACAGACCGCACCAGTGTGGGGCAACCTTAACCAGCATCCTGCGTAACGTTCGTGAACTATAGTCACTTAGTCAGGTCACGTGTCGCAACTCACCCTAAGTAATGTTAATAATTATGTATTTTGATTATAATTATGTTTAAAAGGGGTAAATTGTTTGACCGCTACCACAGACCGCACCAGTGTGGGGCAACCTTAACCAGCATCCTGCGTAACGTTCGTGAACTATAGTCACTTAGTCAGGTCACGTGTCGCAACTCACCCTAAGTAATGTTAATAATTATGTATTTTGATTATAATTATGTTTAAAAGGGGTAAAATGTTTGACCGCTACCACAAACCGCACCAGTGTGGGGCAACCTTAACCAGCATCCTGCGTAACGTTCGTGAACTATAGTCACTTAGTCAGGTCACGTGTCGCAACTCACCCTAAGTAATGTTAATAATTATGTATTTTGATTATAATTATGTTTAAAAGGGGTAAATTGTTTCACCGCTACCACAGACCGCACCAGTGTGGGGCAACGTTAACCCGCATCCTGCGTAACGTTCGTGAACTATAGTGTCTTAGTCAGGTCACGTGTCGCAACTCACCCTAAGTAATGTTAATATTTATGTATTTTGATTATAATTATGTTTAAAAGGGGTAAATTGTTTCACCGCTACCACAGACCGCACCAGTGTGGGGCAACGTTAACCCGCATCCTGCGTAACGTTCGTGAACTATAGTCACTTAGTCAGGTCACGTGTCGCAACTCACCCTAAGTAATGTTAATAATTATGTATTTTGATTATAATTATGTTTAAAAGGGGTAAAATGTTTGACCGCTACCACAGACCGCACCAGTGTGGGGCAACCTTAACCAGCATCCTGCGTAACGTTCGTGAACTATAGTCACTTAGGTCACGTGTCGCAACTCACCCTAAGTAATGTTAATAATTATGTATTTTGATTATAATTATGTTTAAAAGGGGTAAATTGTTTGACCGCTACCACAGACCGCACCAGTGTGGGGCAACCTTAACCCGCATCCTGCGTAACGTTCGTGAACTATAGTCACTTAGTCAGGTCACGTGTCGCAACTCACCCTAAGTAATGTTAAAGAACAGTTTCCAAGTATTTTCCTTGTTCCTTAACTGAAAGCCCGTGTCGGTTGTGGGATGGCCTGATAAATAGCAAAGCAATACGTTAGACGTAACTGTATGGATGTATTATACATATATAATATACATATATCCTCTTGAATCATTCTGTCTATTGATGGAAACTGCATTAAAATATTTTGCGCAGTATAAAAGATCTAAGCGTACAGACGGCACGGCAGGAAGCTACTTTGTTTTATATACTGTGTAGAGACTAGCGACCCGTCCCGGCTTTGCACAGGTGCAACGTAGATACTAATGTAGTGCATAATTGCATAATATGCATGTCTTATACATAGGGCCGCCTTACACGTTCAATCATGATCACGATCCGCGATCCGCGATCCGCGATCATGATTTCAAAATTTCTAGATATTATGCGATCCGGAGCATCAGTCCGTCAATCCGCTTCGTACACGATCAGTCTGGATCGCGATCATTGATCGCGGATCGCGGATCGCGGATCGCGCGCTACGTGTACGGGCTGCCATACAAACCTTCACTTTGAATCACTCTGTCTATTGATGGAAACCGCATTAAAATCGGCTCGGAAGAACATTCAGCGTAGCGAGTGAGCGCGGTATCGGTGAGCTCTTAGAATAGAATAGAATAGAATAAAATGAAACGAAACGGGACCGGACGGGACGTTACGGAACGGAACGGAACGGAACGGAACGGAACCGAATTGAACAGAACAGAATAGCATAGAATAGAACAGAATAGCATAGAATAGAACAGAACAGAACAAAACAGAATAGCATAGAATAGAACAACACAGAATAGCATAGAACAGAACAGAATAGCATAGAATAGAACAGAACAGAACAGAACAGAACAGAACAGAACAGAATAGCATAGAATAGAACAGAATAGAATAGAACAGAATAGAATACAACTTTATTGCACACCAAACATACATTCATCTTCTTCATCTTGTTGCTCTTGTGAGGAACATTGTTCTACACGATGGCACAGCAAACAGAATAAGAGATCGATCAGGAGATATCATTCTATCTTAGCCGCAAGATCCGACTGTAGTGCCGGAGTTTTAAAAATAATTACTACATTTTTTGTAAACAATTAATCGAACATGAAACACAATTTCCTTTACATTTTTTTTTTACAAATTGAACCGCCGTAGTTCTAGATAACAAAGTCAATAACCAAACAGCTTACAGACTGTGTACAGTTATACTTAAGCCGATGCAAACTGTGAGGGTTTCACTGGACGATCGCTGTTTACTACTGAGATTACAAGCTGGAAGCAAGCAGTTTATATTAGTATTGCTGTTGTAGGAAATTTGATAACTAGAACTTGTAACTTCTACAATGGAATATGGAACTTAGTTTATTGAACAGTTAAGATAAAATTTAGCTATGCTACTGGTTGTACCTATATTCTTCTTACTTGATTTTGGCGTAGCATCTCCCAGTGTCCAAAGTCCAGTCTTGGTCAAGTCCAGTCCGTGTCAGTTAAATCCAGTCATGATTTAGTAAAGTAGTGGTGACTTTACTATAAGCTTCGATGGAGTTTTGGAACACAGTTGCGCTTGTAATTCGGTACTTTATGAATAAAACACCACTTGTTTTGTTGTTTTTGTGTTCTCCCTAGTTTTACACTCGAAAAGACACTAGTTTTGGAAAAAAATACAATGGGGCGACTTTCCGCGTTCCCGCCGAAATTCCGTGGTTGTATATCAGACTGTCCTGCTATCTCATTTGGTAGTTTTTTTTTTTTTTTAATGGCGACAGGCTAGGCGTTTGACCACAGCTCACCTGATGACTGAAAGACTGACTGACTAGTGACTGGCTGAAAGTTCGGTTCGGTTTCGGCCAGTTTCGGCCACCGTTTCGGTTGCGGCCAGTTATAGTCCGAAACTTCCCGCCAAAACTTGCAAATGGCTTTCTTTGATTAATTATTTCAATATACATAATTAGTTCATTGAATAAAATGTAGATGGCGCTTAAAGTCAAAAGTATTAAAAACTCTCAAACAACTTCCTTCTATACTTTTACAATAAGGAAAGATTTGATTGTTTGTTTGTATTGAATAGGCTCCGAAACTACTGGACCGATTTCAAAAATTCTTTCACCGTTGGGAAGCTACATTATCCCCGGGTGACATAGACTACTTTTTATCCCTGTATTCCCACGGTAACGGGAACTACGCGGGTGAAAGGCGGGTCTGCTAGTTGGTAATAAAAGCTAATGGAGCAAATATACTGTTAAAATAATCAATAATATTGTCTTACCTTGGTAGCTTCTAGAAAGTTATGCCATAAATGTGTGATCTCTTCAACTTTCATCGAGTCCGTAAGGTTTATAAAGTTGCCGTTTCACAAATAATGCTCGGTGGTAGTTTACAGAACTAAATTAAAAGTTGACCCACGCAAGACTGTAGAACGGAGATAACGGAGTCTGTTTTGGCCGATAAGGTGTGTATACAGCTTTTAATAAAAGATTTTGAATTTGAATTAAAAAACTCGGCCAAGTGCGAATCGGACTCGCGTATGAAAGGTTCCGTACCATTAAATACATAAATATCATAGGACATTTACACATAGCGCCATCTGATCCAAAGCTAAGCAAAGCTTGTGCTATGGAAGACAGATAACTGATAGATTACTTAAGTACTTTTTTTTTGTAAATACATACTTATAATACATACAGTTTGTAGCGATGATAGCTCAGTGGTTAGCGCGGTAGGTTCGCATGCCGAAGGGCGTGGGTTCAAACCCCAACAATGAGCTTGAGCTGCCGGTGAAGGAAAACATCGTGAGGAAACCATAGCATGGTGGTAGGGTACTTTCTAGTACTCGGCTGGCTAGCTACCACCCTCAAGTTGAAAATCCGCCGCCAAGCATCTAACGGTGTGTTCCGGTAGCCTCACTTGAGAGCCAGTTCCATTCCAAGCTAGTTGTGCTTTACCATCTTCGACCACACCTTCACTTACCATGAGCTGTGGTGAAAGACCTAGCCTGTCAACCATAAATAAAAAAAATACAGGACACACAGACACAGAACAACCATTTCTTTAAATCACAAAATGCTTGTTCTGGGTGGAAATCGAACCCACGCCCTTCAGCTCTTGAAGCAGACAAATTACCAATGAACCAACAGGGCTGTCAAGAAAAATCATCTAGAAAAACGGCAAAAAATCACGTTTGTTGTTAAACATTTATTTTATTCTGTTTTTTGGTACTTATTTGTGGTTATAGCGGTAACAGAAATACATCATCTGTGAAAATTTCAACTGTCTAACTATCACGGTACATGAGATAGGTACAGCCTGGTGACAGACGGACAGCGAAGTCTTAGTAATGGGGTCTCGTTTTACCCTTTGGGCACGGAACCCTAAAAAGATGAAAAAATTCGGTATGAAACACAAAATTTCCGGCAAATAAACACTTCTCATATTTTTTTATTTCCTATCAATGTTGTATCTCTAAGTTGGACGTCGTAACTTTGTACGAAGCTGAAGTTGCAACTGTATCTAATTTTTAAGTAGGTTAAGTATCTGCTCTTATTCAATTGAACAATTTATAAGTAGGTATTAAGTTTTCTTCTGCAAATGCTCTTTTTTAAATATAAGTTCATCATCATCATCATAGCCTCACGGGACGGGACGGGACGGGACGGGACGGGACATACAACAAAGATATGAAGTATGAGCTTTCAGCTTGGGACGCCCTAATCTTATATATCTGTATATGTTTGCGGCGAAAGCGAGAGCGATCCCGCAACCCTGTCACTTGGTCACTGCCGAGGGAACGCGTGGGGGTTTTAGTCGGTAGTGGCACCACTCTGGTGCCGAGCCCGACATACCCCTCCCGTCTGCCTGGCGGGCGGAAGTGCGTAAATGCATGCCCCCACGCAAAAAAAATATGTGTATATGTGTGTCCCCAATAAGGAAGTCCACATAGAGTGCTCTTAGAAGGACAGAGCCCGAACTAATTCATCAGTGGGGTAGGTTTAACTAAATTATTGGGGTCCAGTTCCATTATCGGCCTAACTTGTGATTTTACTTCGTTACCTTGTGATCAAACTCTTTTAATAGGCTAGGAGGTAGCGGAAACTGCACTAACGTCCTCCGACGTGTAAACACATTACTGTGTTCCGGTTTTAAGGGTTTGAACTGCAGTTAGCGAAATTACGGAGCTGTTGACGCTAACCGTGGTCCCAACGGCGTTGGCCCCTTTTAGGGATAGAGCTGGAGAGCTTCATCTCTTTTTCCTTGAGGGGTCCGTGGAAACACCGCGCGCGCTATCTCAGGGGTTACTCTTGTCGGGTGATGGCCCCGACTCCGTTGCCCAAAAGCCACTGTTATGGGGGTTGAAGAAGAGCATGGCAGGTCCCCGGAAGACCTACGTTTCCCAGATAGATGCTCAAGATGATGGACAAGGATGCAATGCTAGAAGTCTTCATTGTTCAGGGCTGGTTGCTCCCATCAGATGTTGTGGTGGAGGTCTACGAAGAGGCGAAGTGGTCCAGAGGTGTATTGTCGCAAGTATGTGACGCGAGTATGGCCCGAGCTAAACCACGATCGCCCAGACTTCAGGTGTACTGGTGGTTGCAAAAGACAGCTGTGGTTCGAAATAGCTGCATGAAAGCGAGATGCCAGTACACCAGACAATGTCGCAAGAGATCGTAGGAGGGGGCAGTTTCCTTCTGTGAACAAGTTATGTTCCAGAAGAAAGCGGCGAAGCCCGAGTGGGAGGTTACAACAGATTTTCCAAGTGCCACCAGTGAGCCGGGTGTCTTCCATGCAGTTTTTTTTACCCAGGGAAATCCTTTACAGCTTCGAGGGAAGCAGGATGATTATGTGGGACTTTCGGTCATAGTGGTGGCCTACCCACTAAAATCCTGGAGTATTTCTGCAACGTAACGTACAGCAACTTTGGTGTTATCAAAATAAAATTGTATTTGTACGACGTCATCCATTTTAAATTTATAAATTTTAATTAGCTTCTATTTGATTTAATCCATTTACTCCCGGCCTATCACACGGATTTCGGCAAACAGAGCACGTATCGCGCCAGAACACAACATATTGCATTTTGGTCACGTAAAATCTTTGTATTTTCTACTATTCGTGTCCCTTTTGGAGTTCCGCGTAGGTAAATGTGAGTTTTTATCCAAGCACCAAAGGTGTTCTTAACCAGAGGAAGCTGCACGGTTAAACATTAGTCTTTTATGATATTGTAAATGAACCAAAATTAGAGTCAATGTAAAACTAAAACATGTTATTTTTGAAATCATTTTCTGTCCATTGGAAAACTAAAAACACGATAGAGGGAAATATGCAGGTTAGGTGTGCTTTTACCATCTTCGAGCATACCATCACTTAACATGAGGTGAGCTGTCGTCAAACACCAAGCATGTCAACTATAAATAAAAAAATGCAGGACACACAGACACAGAACAAACATTTGTTTATATCACAGGTTGAAGATGGTAAATCACACCAAGCCTAGAATGAACTGGCTCTCAAGTGAGGCTGCCGGAACACACCGTTAGGTGCTAGGCGGCAGATTTTCAACTTGAGGGTTGTAGTTAACCATCCGAGTACCAAAGTATCCTACCACCATGCTATGGTTTCCTCACGATGTTTTCCTTCACCGGCAGCTCAAGCTCATTGTTGGGGTTTGAACCCACGCCTTTCGGCATGCAAACCTACCGCGCTAACCACTGAGCTATCATCGCTACTAACCCTGTTTAACCACACTCTGCCTGATGTTAAGCAGGATGCAGTCCAAGATGAAGCACGCTTACCTAGAAGAAAACCTGTTTACTCTAGATTTGAAGACCCCCAAATTGTACTTCACGGGAAAAACAGACGCCGGCAGAGAGCTCCACATCCTCGCTGTGCGTATGAAGGATGTGGAATCGAAGCGCTTAGTCCGTACGTGGGGAATGTACCATTACTGTCGTCTGATTAGTTTTACGGAACCCGTGCAAAATAGTGTCATTCGACCTTAGCTATTCGTTTTTAGAAGCGGAACTTTCAAGGGTGTCTTTAATAGAGATCCCTAAACAAAATTAGGTGGAAAAGACCGGTTGGGTTCTTCTAAGGCTACAATAATGATAATTTTTATTGTGATGAAACATATTCGTATTTTTTTTCTATAATGATGGTAACATTTATAAGTAAGTGTGAATTATGAATAACTACTATTATTTACTTGGTGGTAGATTTCCTTAGCAGGAGGTCGTCTAGGTAGGTACCACCGCAGTACCAATTATCCTGCCGCTAAGCAGTAGTATGTAGACATTACTGTGTTCCGGTTTGAAGGGTACTGCAGCTAGCGAAATTACTGGGCTGTTGAGACTAACCATCGAAAGTCTCAAAGTATTGAGCGCCAAAGCAGCGATGCCCTGGACTTTGTTTTGTTACTCAAAGTTCTGTGTATCGTTGCAATGGTCGTGGGCAGGCGTTATCTTTTACCATCAGGAGAGCGTCTCGTTCGTCTCATTACTTTTTACATTAAAAAAAAAAATATATTAACCTGTGCCTTCATCATCATCATCGTCCACAGCCTTCTTTATCCCACTGCTGGGTATAGGCCTCTCTCTTTACATGCCATCTGCCTCGATCCTGTGCCAGTCTGGTCCAGGTTCGACCCGCGAAGGTGACAATATCGTCGACCCATCTTGCGGCTGGACGACCGACGCTCCGCCGACGAAGAAGACGGCGAAGACGCTGTGCTGTCTTATTGCAGGGCAAAGGCCTATCTTCGCATCCTCTATATTTTTTTTATGCTTGACAGGCTAGTTTAGAAATAACTGTGTTCACATGGCTGCTTTGATTTTTAATTCTCTTGCAGAAGAATATGTTAAATCTGCCTTATAGACGTTTCTCTGCCCGGTTGAAATGTTGGCTGGTGAAGGAGTGCTTCTATGAGGTTGATGAGTTCTTAAATAGGAAAATTAAGATCTCACAACGTTGTAATTATTAAAATGACATCTATTAATTTTAAAAAATTATGTAATTGACATATTGTGTATTTTATTTTATTTTCAAGTGTAGAATTGTTTAATTTTGTTGTATTCGTACACCGTAATGGCTGACAATAGACGCTTACTATTACATTTAAGACCTTTTTAAATTATTGTCATGTAAATAAAACATTTTAACTTTAACTTTTGACTTTTATTTATTTTGACTACAGCTCACCTGATGTTGAGCGGCGGTGTGGTCGAAGATGGTAAATTTCCCCTAGCCTGGAATGGATAATTCATCTTTATCATCATCATCATCAGTCTTTTGTAGTCCACTGCTGGACGTAGGCCGCGCTCAAAACACGCCACTCAGCCTGATCTTCGGCTTTTCACTTCCATCCACCGCCAGCTGTCCTGCGTATATCGTCACTCCATCGAGTCTCAGGGCGTCCTACGCTACGTTTGCCAATTTGCGGTCTCCACTCTAGAATTCATCTACTTCAGCGGTTATCGGTACTTCGGCAGATTTGTCCAGCCCATCGCTATTTCTACGAGATCGAATCAGGAATGAGGAGATCCGTAGACGAACCAAAGTTACCGACATAGCCCAACGGATTAGCAAGTTGAAGTGGCAGTGGGCAGGGCACATAGCACGCAGAACTGATGGCCGATGGGGCTGCAAAGTTCTGGAGTGGAGACCACGGACCGGCAAGCGCAGCGTAGGACGTCCACCCACAAGGTGGACAGACGACCTAGTAAAGACCGCAGGAACGCGCTGGATGCGAGCCGCTTCCAACCGGTCTTTATGGAAGTCAATGGGGGAGGCCTATGTCCAGCAGTGGACGTCCTACGGCTGAAATGATGATGATGATGATGATGATGATGATTGCTATTTCAGCTTGCTAATCCGCTGAGCTATATCTGTGACTTTAGTTCTCTGGCGAATTACTTCGTTCCGGATACGATCCCTTAGAGAAATGCCAAGCATAGCTTTTTCCATAGCTCGCTGAGCGACTTTGAACGTATTGACCATTGCCGCTGTGAGTGTCCACGAATAGATAATTACTTTTACAAAAAAAACCTATCGTTAATTTGTATGGTGTTGGTGACGGTGAGCTTACCATCAAGCGAAAACTTGGTTGCCGCTCTTTCTAAAAAAATACTTTGACGATGTTATTAAATCACTGCAAATAACTGGTATTCACTTGGTATGGTGTGCTTGCAATGTGCGATAACCTTAATTTGGCGAGCTGGCAATACAGCTGGAATTCGCGTGCAATATGCGAATTTCTTCGCGCCACATACAGCCTTTGAGCAATCAAGGCACCTCGAAGCCTCATAGATACTGCTTCCTTTACAGTCTGCGGCTATACCAGAGACTTGTACATATGTACTTAAGGGTAGAAATCACGCGAAAATGAAATCAATGTATCAAAAAGTTATAGTTTATGGATTTATTGTAGCGATGACTGCTCAGTAGTTAGCGCGGTCGGTTCACATGCTGAAGGGCGTGGATTCAAGCCCCGAAATTCTGTAACAAGCACAAAAACAAACAAACAGAGACAGATGAAAGTTACAAAATAGGGCTCACCTCAGCATAATGCTGGTCATGCTAAGTGGTATGCCAGCGCTGGTCTTCCGATGAGCCCTTGTAGTTTATACAACCAAAAAAAATAAAATAGAATAAATAAATAAATATATGTACGATGTACGGCTTACATTATATCCGTTTAGTTTTAATTATAATTATTTATCTTATCCAGACGAATAACAGATTATAATAAATAACAGATATGAACGGAATAGACTTTCTTCTTTTTCCAAAACGCTTAAACATAATATTTTTTCTAGAATAAAATGGAAGCTCGTCGCATAGTTCTCCGTCAGATTATTGGTACAGATGGTGCGAATGTGCCCGGACGGGCGCGTCGGTGTTCCCGCTCAGATCCGGGCTCGCCGGACCGAGAAATGTAACACCCGGAATTCACTGTCTTAGTATCATACATGTACCACACTTCATATAGACCCCTATGTCACGTATATAACGTGAGCTATGATAGCTCAGTGGTCAGCGCGGTAGGTTCGCATGCCGAAGGGCGTGGGTTCAAACCCCAACAACGAGCTTGAGCTGCCGGTGAAGGAAAACATCGTGAGGAAACCAATAGCATGGTGGTAGGGTACTTTCTAGTACTCGGCTGGCTAGCTACCACCCTCAAGTTGAAAATCTGCCGCCAAGCATCTAGCAGTGTGCTCCGGCAGCCACACTTGAGAGTCAGTTCCATTCCAGGCTTGGTGTACTTTACCATCTTCGACCACACCGTCACTTAACATCAGGTGAGCTGTGGTCAAGCACCTAGCCTGTCGATCATAAAAAAAAAGTTCTACTTACTGATTCTGACGACTTTATTTCGGCAAATAGATACTATCTATTTGGGTGTCCTGTATCTTCTATCTATCTATATATATCTATCTCTAAGGGCTCGCCGAAAGACCAGCGTTGGTCATACCGCTTAGTATGCCCAGTTTTATGCTGAGGTGAGACCCTTATTTTGTAACTGTTTGACTCTGTTTGTTGTTATTTTTGTGTGTTCTGTGTGACAAAATAAAAAAAAACATTTTCTTTCTTTCTTGCTTTATCTCTCTATCTACACTATTATAAAGAGGAAAGATTGTTTGTATTGAATAGGTTCCGAAACTACTGGAAAGATTTCAAAAACTTTTTCGCCGTTGGGAAGCTACACTATCCCCGGGTGACATAGACTACTTTTTATCCATGTATTCCCACGGGAACGGAAACTACGTGGGTGAAACCGCGAGGCGTCCGCTAGTACTATAATAAAGAGTAAAAATTCGGTTGTTTGTTTGTTTGTATTGAATAGGCTCCGAAACTACTGGAACGATTTCAAAATTCAAAATATTCTGCCGCCAAGCAGTAGTGTGCAAACATTACTGTGTTCCGGTTTGAAGGGTACTGCAGCTAGCGAAATTACTGGGCTGTTGAGACTAACCATCGAAAGTCTCAAAGTAATGAGTGCCAAAGCAGCGATGCCCTGGACGTTGTTTTGTTACTCAAAGTTCTGTGTATCGCTGCAATGGTCATGGACAGGCGTTATCTCTAAACATCAGGAGAGCGCCTCGATCGTCTCATTACTTTTTACATTAAAAAAAAAAAAAAAAATCTTTCACCGTTGGAAGCTTCACTGTCTCCCGCACCATCATTTAACATCAGGTGAGCTATGATCAAACAGCTAGCTAGTAAACCATAAAAAAACCGATTTTCTTCATTTTTACTCTCGTTGGCCCGCGGAGATTATGTATCGCGTCTTTTTTTTAGTTTTGGTGTCGCATTTTGTGCATTTGCCAGTGTCAAGTATTTTCAAGATTCAAAAGTTAAATAAGTTGCCTCGTAGCCATAATTATAGTCAAATCCCAGTCAGTGCCAGACAAGTCCAGTCATGCTTTAATTAGGTAGTGGCGACTTTACTATAAAGCTTCTATGGAGTTTTGGAAGCAACACGAAAAGTCATGTTTCACCACATTATATCATTTGTCCACACTCGCGCTTGTGATTCGGCACTTTATGAACAAAACACCACCATTTCTATGCATAAACACTCCACATAAAACTAGTATTGGAAAAAAATACAACGGGGCGAAACGACTCTTCCCGCGTTACCGCCAAAAAACCATATCGCGTTACTTATATTGAAATTTTGTGAAAACATTAACATATTTTGCATACATAATATATTTATATTCAGAAAGATAAAATCTTTCCGTGCCAGCAGTCGCTAGTCCCTCCACAGGCAAGAGCCGCAGATTAAATAATAGTAGGTACCTTGAAGCGATCACATGCTCGACTGAACTGTTTCTCACGGACCGTGCATAGGGATGGGGCATGATGAAGATAAATTGCGAATATCGATAAGTAATTATAATAAAGCTTTCTTAATGCCATACAATAATAATATAAATAAGTTCATAATTACATTCAGATAAAATAATAATAATAAATAGTAAGTAGCTTATTGTCACCAATAAGCCTGATGTCGTGGTGGTCGACCGAGCCCAACGCCGGGCAGTGCTCGTCGACATCACCATCCCACATGACGAAAATCTCGTGAAGGCCGAAAAGGACAATCTCAGCAAGTACATTGACTTGGCTCACGAGATAACCGCCATATGGGATGTCAATTCGGCGATCATTGTCCCGATAGTTGTCACGGTAAACGGTCTTATAGCGAAGAGTCTCGACCAACATCTTAAGAGACTCTCGCTAGACGGTTGGGTCAAGGGTCAGCTTCAAAAGGCAGTGATCCTTGACACGCCGCGCATTGTGAGGAGGTTCCTCACTCTGCAGCCCTAACCACCGGCAGCTTGAGACTTGCCCCGCTGCCGGCGGCACTCCAGTTTTTAAGTTTTTTTATATTATTTATGTTTTATATCATATATGTAATGTAAAAAAAAAATTAAAAAATAAGAAAACAAATAAATACCTAAGATAAATAGTAATGTCAAATGAGAATAAATGATAAATTCAGTTATAAAAGTATGGACCCCTTTCGATAAATCCTCCTCCAAGAAATTCCGCAATCCTCCAATTGACGTCCTATCCTTAGCTGTCTCTAGCCAGTTTCGACCCGCCACCAACAATATTTTGTCTGCGAATCTAGCACACGGGCGGCCTCTCGCTCTGGCCCCTCGTGGATCAGCCCACGCCACTGTATTCAGAGTCCATCGGTCGTCGCTATAGCTAGCCACGTGACCTACCCTGAATATATCTTAAATAAATAAATATCGTAGGACGTTACACACAGCATCCGACCCCAAACTAAGCAAAACTTATACTACTTACATGAACTGACTTTGAAATGAGACCACAAAGTCATGGACTTTGAAATGAGACCATTTCAAAGTCAGTTCCATTCCAGACTAGATGAGTTTACCATCTTCGACCACACCATCACTTAACATCAGGTAAGCTGTGGTCAAACATCTACAATCGTTTTAAAAAAATGCACCGAGCTATGCTTAATGACCCAGGTATCAACCAGATAACGTGATCCGAGTTAATTATTATCAACAAGCTTTTTTTCGCGGCTTCGCTTGCGTTTATGTAGATTTTTTTCTATCCCTCGTGTGCATTTAAATTTATTTTAATTTTTTTTTAAACATTTGTTTATTCAAAAATGTTTGGCCTACGTGGGAATCGAATCCACGCCCTACAGCTCTCAAGAAAAATGTATAATTTAACAAGACAATGTTTTGTTTATCGATATAAGCTCATCACTAGTTTCAACCGCAAGCGTATGGAAACTCTTTGCCGTGCG
This sequence comes from Biston betularia, assembly GCA_905404145.2. Taxonomy (NCBI): domain Eukaryota; kingdom Metazoa; phylum Arthropoda; class Insecta; order Lepidoptera; family Geometridae; genus Biston; species Biston betularia. The sequence goes on along the minus strand of FR989887.1, from coordinate 8,617,070 downwards.
GTAGAATGCACAGTTGGGTAAAAACATACGTCAAACGGCAGATGGAGTATTTGTATAGGAAGGTTTACCTAGCTTTTATTGGAGCATGAATTTAACAGTATTACTTCTGACCAAAACGCTTATGTGGGGGCAAATAATAAATTTTCAGAAATATGCATAATTTATGTGAACAAAATATTGTTTCACTTATGCGGAATTACTAACGTTTAATTTTAACGGTATCTCCGACTATAGTTTCGGCCACACCCGGTGGCCTTTATCATGGAGTCAAAGCTAAACACAACGCGCGCGCGGCCTCGCCTTGGTTCGCACTGCGGGCCACTGCGCGCCTCTCTGTGCTAAGTAAAACAAAAATGTATCAAAAACATAGTTTCCACAGCTATATAATAACAGCTATATAATAACCTAATCAACTTTACATGTTACATAAATAGATTTGAATTCCTATAGATCGATGAAAGTCAATTGAATCAGTGTAATATTATTGCTTCTTTTGCGATACAAAATATTAAATAACTAGCGACGGTTTCACCCGCGTAGTTCCCGTTCCCGCAGGAATACAGGGATAATATTTATAGCTTATGCCACTTAGTGCGGGATAGTGTAGCTTCCCAACGTTGAAAGAATTTTTGAAATCGGTCCGGTAGTTTTTAAGTTTATTCATTACATACAAAAATACAAATCTTTCCTCTTTATTATTTTAGTATAGGTAGAAGGATAGACAAAAGACAGAGGAATAATAATTATACATACAAATATTATAAAGTCAAAAAGTATGTATGTATGTCGGTAAATGGTTGACGGATTTAGATGAAATTTGAAACGGGGCTGGTTTATAGTCTGGATTAACACAATATAGTGTAATCGAAAATACGCATATGAACCCGTATAATGAACCGTGTATAATTGTTAATTTTTAGGGTTCCGTACCCAAAGGGTAAAGCGGGACCCTATTACTAAGACTTCGCTGTCCGTCCGTCGGTCCGTCTGTCACCAGGCTGTATCTCATGAACCGTGATAGTTAGTTAAAAAATCTAAAAGTTTTTATTAATCTTAATTATTTCCTTGTTATTAAGGATCATTTTTTAACATGCGTATGTATATATTAATCAATTTAATTAATTAATTGAATACCTATAGCACAGTTTAAAACGGCCAGGGCCGGGATCAAAGGAATTAAAATTGAATTTAGAAATAACAAGATTATGATTTGGAATGTAGTACAGCTAGAGACTAGACCAGACAGAGATGGACTTAGGTGCGGGCACGGTGGGTCATATGCCCCTGATAATTGAACTCTATTGTTATTGGTGAGATGAAATCTCATAGGCTCCGTTGGCTGGGTCATCAAAACCCATGCCGTGAAAAGAGCCTATCTTGGACTACCGGAAGACGAAATACCTGTCGGCTGAGCTAAGTGTATATGGAAAAACTAGCTGAGCCCCGCGGTGTTACCCGCTACATATTTTTGAGATAAAAAGTAGCTATCTCAGCTACCTCCATACCAAATTTCATCTAAATCCGTTCAGTAGTTTTTGCGAGAAAGAATAACAAACATCCATCCATCCAAACTTTCACATTTATAATATTGGTGGGATGAAGTGCCTAAAGATCTCGAACAGCTGGAAGTCAAACTCTATCATGAGGTAGATCAAGATCGAGAAAGATGGTACTTTGCAGTATCGGAGGCCAAAACACATTTTGTGTCACTTCGCCAGCAAAATAAAGATCGCTCAACGCGGTTAAGGTGGTACGATTTCCATACAAATCATTTTTTGCCATATAAGGACAAATGGTGCATAATTTTACAGTGAAATCACATCTACTGGCATTAACTTTGGTCTTTATTTGCGGTAAATCACAATTGCTTGAATAAAACAGTAGATTATAAGCCTGAACCTGAATCCACGCCCTTTGGCGTGCGAACCGACCGCGCTAACCACTGAGCTATCATCGCTACAAATAACAACAACAACATATATTCATGTCCTTGATTGAACTGGGTGGTTCTCGGAACTAAGATAATAAAGAAGTTTCCACTGCAAAAAAATTAACCCCTTAAGCTTACCTCCCACTAAGTAAATCACTGAGTAACAATTTCTATTTGAAGGAATTCGAAACGCCCTGAAATGGAATTTCAAAAGGTTTTTCGTGTGTGCTTAGCCTTAAATATGTAGGCATTGGACTGGGAAAGGTAATAAAGCGTGATTTAAATATTCTGTGGGACTTCGGCTAAGATTGAGTATTAGGGAGGGAGGGGGATGGCACAGAGGGTTCACATAACCTTTGTGGTCTAGTTTATATTGAAATGTAACGCTAATAACTTAGTTAGGTCTCAGGGGATTGGTAATATAATTAGTGTTGAACATTTAGTTCGAAGATACGCAAACCTAAGCAATGCTTTGATGTTAGGTATATTGAGACAAGAAGAAAATATGAACTGATACTTGCCTACTGAAAGTACGAAACACAAAAATGTAAATAAAAACTCTTTCAAAATGGAGGAGGTTTTTGTTATTCAGGGTATAGCTATCGTATCAGTTTTTGAAATTATTACCTCGGGGTGTTAAAGTAACATATTTTTTTAATGCTAAAATAAGATGACGAACTGCTGATGGTAAGTGATAACGCATATCCATGACCATTGCAGGAGTACACAGAACTTTGAGTAGTGAAACAAAGTCTAGGGCAATGCTGCTTGGGAAATTAAATTGCGCAAAGTCACCCCATATGCAACAAACGAGATTTTTTTGCTGTTTTTATAGATAACTAGCTGCGCCCCGCAGTGTTACCCGCTACATGTTTTCGGGATAAAAAAAATAGCCTCTATGTTAATCTAGGGTCTCTGCTACCTCCATATCTCCATACCTGAAAGAGTAACAAACATCTATCCAAACTTTTACATTTATAACATTAGTGGGATGGTACAGAGGACCTTCGTGCGCGAGTCCGACTCGCACATGGCCGGTTTTTAATTTTTTTTTAATTAAAAAGTAATGAGACGAACGGGACGCTCTCCTGATGGTAAGAGATAACGCCTGTCCAATTGTCCATGACCATTGTCCATACACAGAACTTTGAGTAACAAAACTAAGTCCAGGGCATCACTGCTTTGGCGCCATTACTGGTCTTGACAGCCCAGTAATTTCGCTAGCTGCAGTACCCTTCAAACCGGAACACAGTAATGTTTACACACTACTGCTTAGCGGCAGAATAACTGGTACTGCGGTGGTACCTACCTAGACGACCTCCTTTACTAGCCGATGTTTAATGTCGGCTAGTAAACAAGCGACAATCTATTGTTTCTACAGGTGTATTCAATTGACGGCAAAGCAAGTATCCGGTTTCATTAGTGAAGTCTGTGTATCACCTCTCAATATGCTAAATATTATTTGTACATGCAAAGATATGCGGCCTTGTTTATATTAACCAACATTGAGACGGTGCAGTTATAAGATGCCTCGCTCCAGTTCCCAGAACAGAGCAAAGTCCTATCTATAGGATATGTGAACAAACTTTGATGTTATAACACAAATAAAGATGTTTCTTAAGCTTTCTATCGTATTTTTCTTTTCTTGGTTGCCTGGAAGAGATCGCTGTTAGCGATAAGGCCGCCACTTGTGTCACTAGTTAATAAGGTTTTTTGTTCTCTGTACTCTTTACTATATATGATGTGCACAATAAAGAGTTATATCTATCTATCTAAAGAAACGAAATAAATTATGGTACAAATAAAATGAATAAATAAATATCGTAAGACTACACACACAGCGCCATCTGACCCCAAACTAAGCAAAGCTTGTGTGATGGAAGTCAGATAACTGATCGAATATAGTACATAAATACTTTTTTTTTTTGTAAATACATACTTATAATACATACAGAACACCCAGACACAGAACAAACATGTTTGTTTTTATTCACAAAATGTTTGCCCTGAGTGGGAATCGAACCCACGCCCTAATGCTCTCAAGGCAGATATACTACCAATGAGCCAACGGGGCTATCCCCCAAAAATAAAAGTAATACAGAAAACGAAGAAATTAGACAACAATTTTGTAAAGAGAGAACAAGATCAGCTAATAAAATAAAACACCTGAAGAAAGTTTACTATCACAATGAATTTTCGAACTGTGCAGGAGATCCGGGTAGTTCTCGCGTTTCGTGCATATTGGAAAAATTTGCGAGAAAAAAATAGAATTAATTTTTTTCAGTGCGAATGCATAGCTACTTGAAAAATAAACTAGCTATATGAGTATCACTAAATTATACGCAAAATTGGCAAAGATATGAGCTTTTTAATTTTTTTCGTAGGTATGGTAATGAGGAAATAAATTTGGTAATGACATTAGGGACAATGCTATTGATAAAATGCAGAATATAAATAAAAAAAATAATTTAAATTCGTTTTTCTTTTAATAATAATTAAATAATTACTTAAATTAAGTATTCAATATTAAATTCACATAATAGTTGCAATCAATACAACAAAAAAGTGTAACAAAACAACTTTCAAAGTACTATTTATAGGATATGGAAACCTACGTCCTAGAAATAATCAAACTACATTATTAATTACTCAGTCTCAAAAGTTAAGATCACAGGCTCAAGTATGAAGAACTTATCAAAGATAAAAAATAGTAGGAACTTTAATCATAGTCTCAAATTAGTATTATGAAAAAAAAATGATAATATATTCTAAACTCAATAGCTTACAATATATTATCATTAGAAGAATCACTACAATAATAATTTATATTCTCCTTCGCTTGTATTATCACATTCTGTTTATCTTCACATTCATCCTTTCCTTGCTTACAGTCTGCTTTGCTATGTAGTAAATCTTCATCTGAAGAGCCATCGAAAAAGTTTACTACTGTCCTCTTTACTAGTTTTCTAATCATCATATCACCAGAAACTAAATGTTCAAAGTCTGTTTGATATTTTGTTATATTCAGTTTCGGGTTTTTGTTAATAAAAGCCTTATTAGACCAGTGTAGTTTTATATCTGAAAGAACTGTAATAGCGTTATTTGGATTGACATTACTTGTCGAAACCTTAATGTTTGGTTTTACATTGACATCCAAGCTACTTGAAGGCTGTGGTTGTTGAGCCTGGTGTGGTATGTTACAGGGTTCTACATATTCATTTGCTATATCTCTAAATAAGCTTCCTGTAGTATTTAATTCTAAAATGTCATCTTCTACTGAATAGTACTACTGCCCAGAACAGGCCCTGGCAGGTTGATAAATCCAAGATGGTATCCGTGAGAGCATATTTCTCCATTTTCACAGAAGAAGCAGCTAAGTTTTCTAAAAGTCATGGGACTATTATATGACCATAGAACTTGATGTACCTCCGATGGAATTTCTTTTTTCTTAACATCATGTTCTGAGACATAAAGCAACTTGATGTTTTTGACTTTGCTTTCAACATATGTCCAAATTTCTTCAAGGCTGCCAATATATTTACCAAGCTGCACAATTTGATCAGCAGTCTTCTTCTTCAAAAAAAAAAAAATACACCTATACTATGAACAAGTAAAATATGTTGTTACTAATCTTCATTACCATCATTTTATGATCATTACCATTTTCCAAACAGCTGATGGTAAATTATGGTAATGAAAGGAATTGTAATGATATTCTAGCACTTTTTTAAGAAACGTGCCTTTAATAACTGTAAAGTTTTAAGCATTAAGATCAAAAAACTACATAAATTCACAGGTTATCATGTTAACATCCACCGTACAAAAAAAACCAATACTCTTTATCTTAAAATATCACTAATGGTAATGAAAAAAAAACTTACCACGCCTAATAATCTCGTCTTCGTCGTTGTTTTGTCAAAAAACTGCGACACATCCGCCCTGTTCTCTATTCACTGGTCGACCAGGTGAGGATCGCGCAAAAGGTAAAGGGGGCAGGGAACACCACTAGCGCGTCCGTACAGGTTATTTTTTTACTTCAAGTTCAGTTGATGGTAATGTTAATTTTTTTTGGTCAAACTTAATTCATCACAGCAAGTGTAAATAACAATCGTAAACGATTTTATATTTACATTTTTTTATTGCATAATTGTTATTTTATACATACCAAAACAACAATACACACTAATACACCAACTTTTTGTGTTATTTGCTTACAACTACTAAAAATCGATTTCTGACCAGTGATGGGAATGATTTTTGGGCATATATTTTATTTATATCTTTTTTTCAAAGTACCTGGTATTATTCCTTTCCAGTGGCAGATATACACATACAACATATCTATAATATAAAAAATATTTAGTGACTTAGGCTTATTTAGTTTAGCTTTTATTCTTGCTGACATGTGTTTTGCACGAAACGATAGAAACACCCATCCAAAGAAAATGTGGACGGGGATCAATAGCCTATCAAATCATAAAATAAAGCCACAATCTTCTCCCCCTAGGCTTGAAGTGCAAACAGGGTCTATCACCCAGGGAAATGATATATGCGAAACCTTCAACGTATTTTTCTCAACTATTGGTGAGACGCTAGCCAACTCTATTCTTTCCAATATATGGGGTATACTAACGCTTCCTACTCCTGAACACCGGTCAAACCAGCTGTCAACACTCAGTCCTTGTCGAAAAGAAGAGGTCATAAAACTAATACGAGGTCTGGACTCCAACTGTAACACGGGAATAGATGACATTTCCACAAAAGCCATAAAATGTTTCAGGGATACGATTGTAGATGAGCTGACTGACTGTGTCAATGTGTGTTTTGCAGAAGGAACTTTTCCTGATGGCCTAAAGATTGCCAAAGTGACTCCTATTTATAAAGCAGGTGCCAAGACTGATCCCGGCAACTATGGACCCATTTCAGTGTTAAATTTTCGAAAAGATTATAAATATGCGTCTGAATACCTACTTAACATCTATTAATTTTATCTCACAACATCAATACGGATTCAGGCCTCAATCTAAAACTTTATCAGCAACCGCAGACTTAATTAATGAATTTAAATGTAATATTGATGGGAAGAGGATGGTGCTGGGTGTCTTTATAGACCTTAAAAAAGCATTTGATACCGTCAGCCACTCACTTCTTTTACAATAACTAAAGCACATTGGGGTCACTGGAATTGCACTTAGCATGTACAGAACAGTAGATTATGCTATTAATCTACTGTTTTATTCTAGCAATTATGATTTAGAACAAATAAAGACCAAAGTAAATGCCAGTAGCTGTGATTTCACTGTAAAATTATGCTCCATTTGTCCATAAATGGCAAAAAATTATTTGTATGGAAATCGAACCCCCTTAACGTTCAACTATACATAAAGGTCTGGTAGTTATGCAAGGAATCCCAGAAACTGGGACAAAGCATTTTTCATCGCTCGTGAACTTCAACCAAATGAAATTTCCCCCTCTTTGTGTGGAGGGAGGTCGCTTAGTGGCATTTATTAGTTTTAGCCTTTTGAGGTCAATAGTGGCGTTTATAGACTAACAACGCTACAAGGTTTCGCCCGCTTTCTTTTGAATATGAAAATTAAAAATGCTTTATCTGTTACCTTCTGGTAAATATTAAAAAAAAAATACTTGTGGCAAAAGATCCCGCTCTTCTATATCTATGTTTATATTATAATAAGCATGTAGGGTGTATGCTGGGTGGGTGTAGGGTGGGTGGGGGGATGATTGTATGTAAACATTTATTGAGATAAAAACTACTATTGCAAAAATTATACTACTTACAAAATGTATACAAAGAACTAAGTCTAAAAAACCGTCAGAGGAGGGATATGTGGCCAGAATGCTGGCAGCATTACCACTGTAAATAAATGAAACATATGTAAATAAATAAATATCGTAGGACATTACACACAGCGCCATCTGACCCCAAACTAAGCAGAGCTTATGTGATGAAAGTCAGATAACTGATAGAATACATAAATACTTTTTTTTTTAACACAGGGCAAACATTTCGTGAATAAACAAATGTTTGCCCTGAGTGGGTATCAAACCCACGCCCTACAGCAGATATACTACCAATGAGCCAACGTGGCTGTCAAATATATGTATGTGAGAGAGGGAATGCATCTTTTATTAGTATCATTACTTTACAACAACATACAAGTATGAAACATAAAAAAAGAGATAATTAGAAAATAACAAAACAATATAATACATACTTGGTGTATAAGGGCGGTCTTATCGCCTTGAGCAATTTCTACCAGACAACCTTTGGATGGAAAGGAAAAAAAAACAGAAATAGATATTAGGATGGCGTATAAAAAAACCGGCCAAGTGCGAGTCGGACTCGCGCACGAAGGGTTCCATACCATTATCTATAAAAAACGGCAAAAAAATTACGTTTGGTATGGGAGCCCCCCTTAAATATTTTGTTCTGTTTTTTAGTATTTGTTGTTATAGCGGCAATAGAAATACATCATCTGTGAAAATTTCAACTGTCTAGCTATCACCGTTCTTGAGATACAGCCTGGTGACGGACGGACGGACGGAAAGCGAAGTCTCAGTAATAGGGTCCCGTTTTTACCCTTTGGGTACGGAACCCTAAAAAAGAGATACTTAAAATAACAAGACAATATAATACACACTTGGTGTATAAGGGCGGTCTTATCGCCTTAAGCAATTTCTTCCAGACAACCTTTGGATGGAAAGAAAAAATAACAGCAATAGATATTAGGATGGTGTGATGGTTTTTGTTCAAATTTTATTTATATACATTATACTGTTTATACTATATACCTATTAGTTTTTTTCTTTGTTTTATATATATTGTTTTTTTTTTGTATGTATACATGTATTGTTCATTATGTTGAAATGTGTTTTATGCCCCAAATAAAGTGTTGTCTATTGTCTATTAAAAAAAAAAGTATAGTAAAGATGTGGATAAAACTGAAAGACCATCAAAAATTCCGTAACTCCATAGCGCCAAGTCAAACGTTAATCTCGGTTATAAGGCTCACCGCTTAGCTGGAAAAACTTTCAGTTTCACGTATCAACGCGCCCGGAGCGGCAAGTATTTGTCCAAATGATAAATGGCCCGGCGCTCGGCAAAACCGACGTTGGACAGGGTCAAAGGGAACCAACGTTTTTTGTTTCAAATCTGAGAGGCATTATCGTTTTATTCATTAGGACGCGTTTTTGTCGGGGCGACGTGTTTTTTAACGATTTTTTTGTTTGTCTGGCGAAAAGTGAAGGGAGTTTTGGGGGAACTTGTCAGATTGGATGTCAAGTGAGTTTAGTCATTGTTATTTTATTTGGCTTGTTGTTGTTGATGTTTTTGGGTCAAATTTAGTAATTGAAATTTTACCCTCTTCCTGTTGACAGATTGATCTGATACGTATATATTTTTTTAATAAATATCTTAGGACATTACACACAGCGCTATCTGACCCCAAACTAAGCAATACTTGTACTGTGGAAGTCAGTAACTGATAGAATACTTAAATAGTTTTTTTTTGTAAATGCATACTTATAATAAATACAAAACAACCCAGAACAAACGTTTGTTTTTACCACAATATGTTTGCCCTGGGTGGGATTTGAACCCAGAACCCCCAGATTGGAAGCCAGATGGTATCCCAACAAGGCTACCGTAACTTACAAATTGTTTATTACTATGTAATCAACTTTTTAAAAGTCAAACAACGACTTCCATATTTGTAATTTTGAATTGACTTGTAACATTGTTCATCAATAAAATATTTGTATTTTGTATTTAGACAAAATTTTTTTTTTTGTATTTGTAATGTCATGTGATGCCCCTACGAGATCGAATCAGGAACGAGGAGATCCGTAGACGAACCAAAGTTACCGACATAGCCCAACGGATTAGCAAGTTGAAGTGGCAGTGGGCAGGGCGCAGAACTGATGGCCGATGGGGCTGCAAAGTTCTGGAGTGGAGACCACGGACCGGCAAGCGCAGCGTAGAACGTCCACCCACAAGGTGGACAGACGACCTAGTAAAGACCGCAGGAACGCGCTGGATGCGAGCCGCTTCCAACCGGTCTTTATGGAAGTCAATGGGGGAGGCCTATGTCCAGCAGTGGACGTCCTACGGCTGAAATGATGATGATGATGATGACGATGATGATGATGATGATGATGAATGTCATGTATTTGAAAACAGCCAAAACCTCGTAACGGAGTTAGCGACAAGCAGAAGAAACAAGTCTTAACTTGAGATTGCCGTTACACGAGAATAATTTGCGACCATTTTGGGTTACCTAAAAAAAATTGCCTCGGAAACTGCTAAAGCAAGCAATAAAGGAAATAAAAGGACCGACGAAACGGCCCACAAATATATTATTTTACGGATTTCCGTTCACCGGTACGCTTGGCGAGTATTTGTTTGGCGTTTACTACAATAGGGGTTAGTCTTTTAGTGCCCTCGATGTCGCCTGATAACACTGCCCAACAATGGGCATGTTTCCGCCTGAAAAATAACTCGACTCATACGTATTTTCACCAGTTGAATTGAATTGAATTGAAAAATATACCCTATTGTCAGAATGAGTCGCCAATACAATGAAACAATGAATGGGCGTGGGTTCAAACCCCAACAACGAGCTTGAGCGGCCGGTGAAGGAAAACATCGTGAGGAAACTAAATTATAAGAATCCATGATCTCTCTCCACCTCAACATTCAACGCACGGCCGGCTCGCTTCCCACAGCGCCCCTACAGGCCGACATCCGCAACTTCTACCGCACTCTCATTGGTTGAAGTTAAAATACATCACACGACTAACGACAAGCAGTGCACGGAACCAGTGTTACGTCAGGGGTGACGCCATTCCCGTCTGACGTTCTTTTCGGTGGTGGTCTCCGAGGTGGATGACGATGTGTCTGGTGTTCCGACACATCGTCTTCGTGGCAAGGGAGCCTGGGCTCCGAGGTGGTGTCCGTGAGGACAAGCGCTGTCGAGGCCGCGGTAGAGTGCGAAAGCGTGCCCGCAGCCTCGACAGAAAGCGCCGAGGTGGAACACTCCAGGGTTTTTAGTGGGTAGGCCGTCATTAGGACGGAGAGTCCCACATAACCACCGTGCCCGCCCCAGGGCCGGTGGTATACACAAAGTATTTTCCATGGAAAAAAAAAAAAAAAAAAAAAAAAAAAAGGTGTGACGCCATTCGTCTGGAAGATAAAACATGTTTATCTTCGCTTAAAATTCGAAGAACATATTCATTAAGTATTGAGTATATCGTAGAGCATTTCACCTAGCCCTTAACTACGCTTAGCTTGTACTTTGGTAACCAGATAACATATTCTTACGTACAATACTTTTATGTTATTTTTTTGGTTGTAAATACATACTTACATAATATATTACAATACAATATAATTTCATTTCATTTATTCCAAAAACTACAATTATCATTACAGGTTTTTATCCTAATGCAATATTGTTAGTAAATTATATTTTTGTTATGTAAAAGTCAATTATTGTTAATGTCAATTATATAATCCATTATGGCAAATAAAATAATAATAATTCTTAATTAAATTCATAGTCAGCTAAATAATTATAATACATGGTCAACTATAGGTAACATAAATCATACAATACACATTTTTCAAGGTCGGAAACTGAGCATACAAATATATCTATTTTATCTGCAACTCGATTTAGTGTTTGTAATGACATGACTTACTATATTTGTTACTGAAAAAAAAACGGGTACACCCAATTACAATTACCTGACAATTATTCAGAAACAATTATTCATGTCATCACAATCATGTCAAATTTAAGAACTTATGGTATCATGCTAATTAGTTGGTTTGAATGTCATATAAAAAATGTCAAAACAAATGTCACAAAAAAATGACAAAAAAAATGATGTCAAAAATTTAAAAGTATTAACAAATGTAAGTAAGTCAATATAAGTATTGTTTTTTTTATTATTATTTATTTATTATAATGACTTACATAATTTACAATGACCTGTAACTTTGGTGTTATTAATTAAAGATTTGTATTTGTATTTATATTTGTAATACATACAGAACACCCAGACACAGAACCCACGCCCTACAGCTCTTTACATGTTTAACCCACGCTGTTGTGTAATACATGACACAAAACAAAACATACTTAAGTCCAACGGGATAAAAAAGAAAACAGCGTCATATCCTTGACCTTTGGAAACGGGACAAACAACAGCCACCCCACTTCCGCATCCGGCAAGAAAAATAATTAACCTCCTCAACAAAACAGGGTGTTAAGTAAAAGGTCCCTGCTATACAGACTTAACGCACATTTTAATAACAGTTAAAGATTAGTGGTGTGAAAAGTTGCGCGGGGCCGAATCTGTTCTTTATCCAAAAACGACGGCATGTGTGGGTAAGTGTATATAAAAGAGTAGAGTAGTAATGGAAGTGGGACTCCCACTCCCACTCCCGCTCCCGCTCCCGCTCCCGCTCCCGCTCCCGCTCCCGCTCCCGCTCCCGCTCCCGCTCCCGCTCCCGCTCCCGCACCCGCTCCCGCTCCCGCTCCCGCTCCCGCTCCCGCTCCCGCTCCCGCTCCCGCTCCCACTCCCGCTCCCACTCCCACTCCTACTCCCACTCCTCTTAGTTACTCCCACTCCCACTCTCAAAATGCGACGCCTAAACCAAAGAAGAAAAACTTAATTAATAGTAATCGAAAAAATAAACCGAATATAGTATTTAGCGAGCGCATCACTATAAAGGATTCATTCTGAAAAGGTGACGTCGCAAGAGACCCTCCGAGTTAAAAATAAGCACAGTTAAATTACTGAAAAGCCACTTATAATTTCGTGTTAAGTAGCATCATAATGAGAAACGTCGCGAACTAAACGACGTGATTTTTGAGTTGTTTCAATTTATGTAGGACCGTGTTAAGGGCATTACTTTTAAGTTGTTGCAATATAATAATGTATGTTTATTTAGACCTTGGTTTTTGTTTTTGGTATTATTGAAATCTTAGTTACTTAGCTAGTTAGATTAATATAAAGGATAGGTATCCTTTATATTAATCATCCTTATATAATTCATCGTTGAATAATGTTCCGTAAGACATATCTATCCTAAATTTCAGTTCGATACGTTAATCCCACAGTTTTACATATTATTATGACTAGAGGACGCCTCGCGGTTCCACGCACGTAGTTCCCGTTCCCGTGGGAACACAGAGATAAAAATATACATACAAAAGAACAAGAAGAACTTTAATACAGAATTTAAAAAAGTTAAAATCGGTCCAGTAGTTTCAGAGCCTATTCATTACAAACAAACAATCAAATCTTTCCTCTTTATAATAGTGTAGATAACAAAAAGAATAACGCTCTATAGTCTGAGTTTCCGATAAAAACGCGAGTAATATTTAAAACGAAAACGAGTCAAAACCACGCCAGTTTCCATAGCAAAATAGGAGCGTCTTGTAAATAGCTGTTATTAAAACATAATTAGGCAGTTTTACGAAAACTTATATCTTTGACTATGGCACCGTGTAACTAGGGATATTTTATGACGGGGTTTTCTGTAAATTGGACGAAACGGGCGGGCCTAGGTCATAAATCATACTGAAGTTGAGATAAGGGGACGAATTAAGACATAGGAATTAGCGTGTAGCTCAGAACCACGATACTATTTACAAGTGAGTGAATCGACCGCGATGGAGGGTTGTAGCGTTGGTAATTCAGTGGTTAGTGTGGTCGGTTCACACACCGAAAGGCGTGGGTTCCATTCCATATAATGAGCTTCAATGACCAGTAATGGAAAACAGCGTCAGGAAACCGTGGTGGTGTACTCGACTGGCTAGCAAAAGGTTTTTCAAGTTCCTCAAACTGAAAATACGCCGCCAAAACGGTTTTTTTTTTAATGGTTGACAGGCTAGTTGTTTGACCACAGCTCACCTGATGTCAAGTGAAAGTGTGGCCGAAGATGGTAAACACACCTGGCCTGGAATGAAACTGGCTCTCAAGTGAGGCTGCCGGAACACACTGTTAGATGCAAACAATGCAACATGCATTTACAACCAATAACGTCGAACCAACATCCCACATGCCGCTTATCTCGTCAGCTAAGTCAAGGTACTTATCCTTCGAATATTCCTCCCTTAGAATATCTACTCCTGCGGTGGTACCTACCTTGATGACCTCCTGACCAAGTGTGCTACAAGTGGCGGCCTCATCGCTAAAACAATAATCTAAAGAAAAAAAACTTAAAAGCTTTTTTCTCATACCTTGTGCCATACCTAACAAGCATCGTAGACCTTGGGGGTAGCGCTAGGAGATATGACACCCGCTCCGCGCCGGGTTACATTTCACGGGGATTCGACGCATGTCTCTTCTCGGGATAAAAATATAGCATGTTTATTTAGGACAATTTTTTAAAATTAAACAATAGGCTTGCGAACAATCGCCATCTAGCCAGAAGTTAAGCGAAGATACGGTCTATGGTGGAGCATGCTTGCCTAGAAGCCAGTCTTTATGGAAGTAACTTCCAACCGGTCTTTATGGAAGTAAATGGGGGAGGCCTATGTCCAGCAGTTGACGTCCTACGGCTGAAATGATGATGATGATAAACTTCGGGTATAGTTAGCCGAAAGGGATCATTAATCACTTCAAAATGATCAACTTTCGCTATTGACACAACTTTGACATTGTAACATAATCAACTCAAAAACAAAAATAGAGTCGGTAGCATCTTTTGCGCGATTTCAGATTTATACTTGATACTTGGAGGTAGATCTCCTTAGCAGGAGGTCGTCTAGGTAGGTATCACCGCAGTACCGCTAAGCATTAGTGTGTACATTACTGTGTTTCGGTTCGTAGGGTACCTACTGCAGCTAACAAAATTACTGCGGGCTGTTGAGACTAACCATAGAAAGTCTCAAAGTAATGAGCGCCAAAGCAGCGATGCCCTGGACTTTGTTTTGTTACTCAAAGTTCTGTTGTATCGCTGCAATGGTCGTGGACAGGCGTTATCTCTTACCATCAGGAGAGCGTCTCGTTCATCTCATTACTATTTTTTTTTATGGTTGACAGGCTAGGCTTTTGACCACAGCTCACCTGATGTTAAGTGAAGGTGGGGTTGAAGATGGTAAATCACACCTAGCCTGGAAGGGGACTGGCTCTCAAGTGAGGCTGCCGGAACACACTGTTAGATGCTTGGCGGCAGATTTGCAACTTGAGGGTGGTAGTTAGCCAGCCAAGTACTAGAAAGTACCCTACCACCATGCTATGGTTTCCTTACGATGTTTTCCTTCACTGGCAGCTCAAGCTCATTGTTGGGGTTTGAACCCACGCCCTTCGGCATGCGAATCTACCGCGCTAACCACTGAGCTATCATCGCTACATTTACATTAAAAAAAACTTAGCTGTAAAAAATATAAAAATATTTCGTAAAACATCTTGAAAAATTTTAATGAGGTGCCCTAAAAGTAGATCCGTTTAATAAATAATCACCCTCAGTTCACAATGAAGTTCTAGTTTTTTTCAACAATTAAGAGTTCAGAGAAAAAGGGATCACGTGTTAGTAACAAAAGAGCAAAAATTTCATCCATCATGAAACTTGGGCTACTTAATTACTTAGATTAATATAAAGGATAACTTTCATTCTAGAATTTTTGATAATCCCACAGGAACCTAACATTATCCCGAAATATTGAAAGTCTCAAAGTAATGAGCACCAGAGCAGTGATGCCCTGGACTTTGTTTTGTTACTCAAAGTTCTGTGTATCGCTGCAATGGTCATGGACAGGCGTTATCTCTTACCATCAGGAGAGCGTCTCGTTCGTCTCTTTATTTTTAACATAAAAAAAATAAAAAGATCCTATATTTTAAATCACACAGTAGCGATGATAGCTCAGTGGTTAGCGCGGTCGGTTCGCTTGCCGAGCGTGGGTGCAAACCCCAACAATGAGCTTGAGCTGCCGGTGAAAGAAGCAATCGTGAGGAAACCTTGGCATGGTGGTAGGGTACTTTAATACTCGGCTGGCTAGCTACCACCCTCAAGTTGAAAATCTGCCGCCAAGCATCTAACGGTGTGTTCCGGCAGCCTAACTTGAGAGCCAGTTCCATTCCAGGCTAGGTGTGCTTTACCGTCTTCGACCACACCTTCACTTAAAACCAGGTGAGCTGTGGTCAAACACCCAGCCTGTCTACCATAAAAATGAAAACGAATATTATGAAGTCGAAAGTTAGTGAGTGTGTTCAAACGTTCAAACGGCTGGAGCAATTTTGATGATATTTGGTATAGAGTATCTAAATTAACATAAAAGCTACTTTTTATCCCGAAAAAATATAGCGAAATCTAGTAAACTATATGTGAGGTACTCTGCCTATCTTAATTGTACTAATGTAAAAAAAATATATATATTTCAAGGACGGGTCACGGACCCCAGTGTTAGTAGTGCGTATAAAATATATTAAAAAAAACTATTTACGCAAATTTCATTTAACTCAGCCGTTTTTGCGTGATTAACAACACGCAACAACCATTTAAACATAACTTTCAAGTTTATAATATTAATTAATTACATATTATTAATTGTTTATAGTATCTAGGCTTGAACCTCATTTCTTGGAACAAGATCTCGCTACAATGTACATCTTAGCAGAAACGTAGTAACCGACCAGCCAAGAAGACTTATCTGGAATCCTAAAACCTAATACGCTTGTTTTGTGCCAGAGTAATTGGGTATGTTACTTACTTTCAGGGGCTCGACGTACAAGGGTCTTATTCCGTGACTCACAAGAGATTCCTCATTGGAAACGCGTGTAGCCAATTGCTATATCAAAGTTTTGGAGTAAATATGATTAGTGCATTGTATTACTTATATACCTACTTTATTTTCATAGCGTGAGTAAATCAAGCTTATTCAAGTAAATAAACAAATATCATAGGACATTATACACAGCGCCATCTGACCCCAAAATAGCTTTTTTTTGTAAATACATACAGTACACACAGACACAGAACAAACATTGCTTATATCACAAAATGTTTGTTCTGGGTGGGAATTGAGCCCACGCTCGTCAGCTCTTGGAGCAGACATACTACCAATGAACCAACAGGGATGTCAAAGTAGTCTATCTATTTATACTATTATAAAGAGGAAATATTTGTCTGTTTGTTTGTTAGTTACTTTGTATTGAATAGGCTCCGAAACTACTGGACCGATCTAAATCATTCTTTCATTATTAGAATGCTACATTATCACTAAGTGACGTAGGCTATATTTATATTGTTAATCGAGTTTTGTTTTCCCGTGCGAAACCGGGGCGATCTGCTAGTCATTAGTATTCTAATATGTCAAGTATACAATTATTATTCAATTGTCAAAAAGAAATACATAATTACTGTCAATACAACGGTATCTTAGTGGAGCATCTTAGCTCTAGAAACATTTATTTAAGGTGGTTCGATTTCCATACAAATATATTTTTGCCATATATGGACAAATGGAGCATAATTTTACAGTGAAATCACAGCTACTGGCATTTATTTTGGTCTTTATTTGCGGTAAATCACAATTGCATGAGTAAAACAGGAGATTATTAGCATAATCCATTCCAGGCTAGGTGTGCTTTACCATCTTCGACCACACCTTCACTTAACATCAGGTGAGCTGTAGTCAAATACCTAGCCTGTCAACAATTAAAAAAAAAACAAAAAAAAAATAATCTACTGTTTTATTCAAAAATCATATATTCATGAATATGATTTTTTGCTAGTCATCTACTGTTTTATTCAAGCAAATGTGATTTACCGCAAATAAATAAATGCCAGTAGCTTTGATTTCACTGCAAAATTATGCTCTATTTGTTCATAAATGGTAAAAATTTGTTTGTATGAAAATCGAACCACCTTAACACTTAACCACCTTAACTTAACACTTTTAAAATTTAAACGATAGCAAGTTTTTTGCTATGCTTGACAGGCTAGATGTTTGACCATAGCTGACCTGATGTTAAGTGAAGGTGTGGTCGAAGATGGTTAAGCACGCCTAGCCTGGAATGGAACTGAATTTCATGTCACGTAGGTATAGAGAATAAGATCCCAGTATTTATCAAAGAGAATAGAGAACAGGGTGGTTCGGAAGGATTGTAAGCAGTTGAAACGTTGTACCTAACAAGTCAAATCTTGAAATATTCCAGCGTCTACACTGTACACATCTCTAGGTTGAAAAATACTACCAAATTGTAGAATAGAATACAACTTTATTACACACCAAATATACATAAATAAATAAATATCGTATGACACTACACACAGCGCCACGGACCCCAAGCTAAGCAAAGCTCGTACTATGGAAGTCAGATAACTGATAGAATACTTAAATACTATTTTTTTGTAAATACTTACTTATAAAAAGCAGCTAGCGAAATTACTGGGCTGTTGAGAAAGAGCTGGTTGTTATTCCTATACATTAAAATAATAAAACAAACATTAAAAATGTCATACATAAACAGATTTCAATGTACAATCACTACGATTACGTAGGTAGGTACCACCGCAGTACCAGTTATTTTGCCGCTAAGCAGTAGTGTGTAAAGATTGCTGTGTTCCGGTTAGAAGGGTACTGCAGCTAGCGAAATTAGTGGGCTGTTGAGATTAACCATCGAAAGTCTCCAAAGTAATGAGCGCCAAAGCAGCGATGCCCTGGACTTTGTTTTGTTACTCAAAGTTCTGTGTATCGCTGCAATGGTCCTGGACAGGTGTTATTTCTTACCATCAGGAGAGCGTCTCGTTCGTCTCATAATTTTTTTACATAAAAAAAACGTAGGTTATATGAATTTAGTTGTAATTTTAATTATTTAAAGTGTTTTTTGTATTGTATCCCCAGCGCGCTCAAACCGCTGCTTTGAGTAATATATTCAGCAGTTTTCGTCCTAAATTATTTCCCTAATCTAAAAAACTGGGCTAAGCTGGGCGAGGCTATAAAATATAATGTCAACTGTATGGAGAGACTAAAATCTTTAGCGGAGACCCACGGACAGATAATCGGAAAAACATCAACAGAATAGATAACGTAGATATCAGTGAATAGACTGAATCCTAGATCACCTAAGGACTCTGACCTCGAACTCTGACCTCCGATTTTAGCTTCCCTGTTTAAATTATAAATGTAATTATAACAGGGACAATTTTAAAACACAAGAACACACCAAAAGTGTCCATGGTTAGATTGCATTTCTGTGGTCAGATTGGTTGTGAGAGCATCTACGCAATCTGACCTCGAACATTAAAAGTTATCCTGATTTGATTAGTGCATGTCCGTGGACAGATTGATTGCTCGATTATATATTGGCTCTGATCTGACCACGGACATGCAATCCAACCACTTTTAATGTTCGAGGTAAGATTTCGTAGATAAAATTTATTTAATAATAAAGTAAAGTCTAATAAATCTTGGAGGACATTAGCCCCAAACTAAATAAAGCTTTTATGGGAACCAGATGACCTAGACATACATACCTATAAAATAATATACAGAACACTATATACCTACTTATGATGATGATACTATGATGTCCCGAGTTAAAATCGAACCCACATCCTTCCTCCTTCTTCCTTCTTGAAGTAGAAGAAAATATAGGTATATATATATATATATATATATATTTTATGGTTGGCAGGCTAGATGTTTGACCACAGCTCATCTGATGTTAAGTGAAGGTGTGATCGAAGATGGTAAAGCACACCTAGCCTGCAATGGAACCGGCTCAATGAATTGTAAACAAAATAGTAAATTAATATTTAGTCGTAGGCAAAATTTGTCGGGTATATTTTGATTGTAAAGTTTTTTAAAGATAATATTCTAGGGCATATCCTTATTTTTGAAATCTTTGAGTCTAGTCATTTTCAAAGTGCATTGACACTGTACTATGTCTTGTCTAATACATTTTATACGTAGCAGCTGTCGGTAGTAATACTGTTTGGATGAGCAGACAAACTGAATCCGTTTT
Source organism: Biston betularia (assembly GCA_905404145.2). Taxonomy (NCBI): domain Eukaryota; kingdom Metazoa; phylum Arthropoda; class Insecta; order Lepidoptera; family Geometridae; genus Biston; species Biston betularia. The sequence goes on along the minus strand of FR989887.1, from coordinate 8,597,140 downwards.
AGTATCTTTATATAGATACTAACCCGCGCCCGCTTCATCCGCGTTGATTTTATTTTGAATGTATATTAAACAGGTATGTATATTTGTTCAAGAACATCGCGAATATTTTGACTATCAGTCAGATAAGGTACCAAAAAATACTGTCAGAAAAATACACTATAAAAAACTATATTTTCCAAAATGTAAGCTTGAGTTGTATAAGAGACACGCTTACATAATGGCAATCACAATTTATAATAAACTGCCGGCCGAAATAAAAACGCTACCTAACAGCAAATTTAAACGTAAATTAAATTCTTGGTTATTGTATAAATGTTCCTACACAATTCTAGAGTAAATTTTTTTTTTTATGTAAACAATAATGAGATGAACGAGACGCTCTCCTGATGGTAAGTGATAACGCCTGTCCATGACCATTGCAGCGATACACAGAACAGAGTAACAAAACAAAGTCCAGGGCATCGCTGCTTTGGCGCTCATTACTTTGGAGACTTTCGATGGTTAGTCTCAACAGCCCAGTAATTTTGCTAGCTGCAGTACCCTTCAAACTGGAACACAGTAATGTTTACACACTACTGCTTAGCGGCAGAATAATTGGTACTGCGGTGTTACCCACCTAGACGGCCTAAATAAACGGATGAATGATAAAAACATGTAATAAAATATAACTTACATTATTGTACACCTCTAAAAGATGTAATTTGTATGGAACTGTATTAATTATTACATAAGATCTTTACTACCTACATTTGACAAACTTTGAATCTTTTGAATTGTTGAATTGGGTTCAAAGAGAAATGAAACAGTTAAGTAACAAAAAAAACAATGGTTTATCCTCACGCAACTTGCGCTATTTTAATACCTAGATTAGGAGCTTTAAACACCGCTTTATGTTTGATGTTCCAAAAGCTCGAACTAAGCGGTTTGATTCCACCTTCTTCATACGTACCGTACATTGGAATCTGCTGCCCGAGTGGGTGTTCTCCAATGAATACAGTCTGGGTACCTTCAAGTCGCGAGTGAATCGGTTTCTTCTAAGCAAGCGTGCTCCGTCGTAGACCGCATCTTCGCTTAACATCAGGCGGGCTGGCGGTCAAACGCAAGCCTATCTTTTATAAAAAAAACACAATAAAGTTAGGATAAAATATTTTTTCCCGGAATAATTTTGCATAAGCCACATCTAGAAGTACCACATTTCAAGTGGATACGTCTTGTAGTTTTTAAGCTAATCCAGAAATTCCGTAACGAAAATAACCTAACACCCCCCACTCCCACCGGCACAGCGGTGATACTTTTTAGTTTTGCCATCTATCGATGAATAGCAGAACTTTTAATGACTTTTTTGAAATATTACGCTTGTCTCTTTAGTTTAGCAACTCGCCTCTAGGTGGCATTGGTTGTATCGGCGTAAAAATGCTATGCAATTGGTTTACCGCGGCAGTCCCCGAGTTCCACACGTCTTTTTTTCTTGTTGTTCGTTCATTTATTCCGGGATAAAAAGTATCCTATATGTAAATCCTGGTAATAAACTATCTGTGTGCCAAACTTTATCCGAATCCGTTTAGCTGTTTTAGCGTGATCGAGTAACAAATAGCCAAACATACATACCAAATGAACGCGAAAGTTTGTATGTATGGATGTTGGTTACTCTTTCACGCAAACAGTACTGAATGGATTTTGATGAAATCTAGTATAGAGGTAGTCGACTCCCTGGAGTAACACATAGACTACTTTTAATCCCAAAAAAACGTAGCGGGTAACACCGCGGGCGCAACTATTCAGTCGATAAAAATAATTCCTCATTGTGCGTAAGTATTAAAATATTGTCCCGTGTGTTTACAGTCAGTGTGCCACGGCCGGGCATTAATTTGAGTAGCAATTAAAACTTTTAGCAAGCTACGGTTTTTAGCGGTGAAAAATATTTCGCGACTCAACCGAGTGGCTTAGATTTAAACATTTGTGCTAAAAACCGGCTGTCGGAAAATATTACGCTGGATTAACTTTTCGGCAGTATTTTGTTGTTGAAAGTTGTTATAAACTCGTGATGAATTGATAAAACACTTTGGTAGGAATATTATAACAATTAGTTATTAAAATCTACCGTGTACACTTGTACAATAACGAGATGGTGTATGAAGTACTGTGATGGAACCTTTATCATCTCACTCCTGGGAATCTATTTTTTACACGACTGCCCAAAAAACAATGTAATGTTTTACACAACTGCCCAAAAAGCAATTAATTGTTTTACACAACTGCCCAAAAGCAATTTAATGTTTTACACAACTACCCAAAAAGCAATTTAATGTTTTACACAACTGCCCAAAAAGCAATTTAATGTTTTACACAACTGCCCTAAAAACAATTTCATGTTTTACACAACTGCCCTAAAAACAATTAATTGTTTTTCACAACTGCCCAAAAAACAAGCTGGGAAGCTTGGGAAGCTACACTATTTTAGGCTACTTTTTATCCCTGTATTCCCACGGGAACGGGAACTACGCAGGTGAAACCGCGAGGCGTCCGCAAGTATTAAATAATTATCTAGTTTACCCATTCAAAAACTTCTGCTAATTTAGGTATTGTGTCCTTTCTTATCAGTTATTGTGTTCTGGAAAACTAATTTTAAAGTTTCCATTTTAGGCTACGAGTGTATTTTTTTGTGTGTGTATCGGTATTTTCAGTCCGTGTGAATGTGTGTTCTGTTTTGTTTGTTATTTCTGTTTGTTTATGTTATTGAAATGTGTTTGTTTTATGTGACAAATAAAGTATTGTCTATTGTCTTTTTTTGTTGTTTTGTGTAGTGTGTGTATTTGTGTGTGTTGTATGCATGTTCGACCACCGCAGTACCAGATATTCTGCCGCCAAGCAGTAGTGTGTAAACATTACTGTGTTCCGGTTTGAAGGGTACTGCAGCTAGCGAAATTACTGGGCTGTTGAGACTAACCATCGAAAGTCTCAAAGTAATGAGCGCCAAAGCAGCGATGCCCTGGACTTTGTTTTATTACTCAAAGTTCTGTTTATCGCTGCAATGGTCATGGGCAGGCGTTATCTCTTACCGTCAGGAGAGCGTCTCGTTCGTCTCATTATTTTTCACATTAAAAAAAAAAAAAAAAAAAAAACACCGTCACTTAACACCAGGTAAGTTGTGGTCAAATACCTAGCCTGTCATTAGTAAAAAACTAGTATACGTAAGGAGATTGCAAGCTACTATTTCATTTAGGGATTATATTTGAAGCCTGAAAATAGTAAGACTTTGTTCCGACAAGGCAAGATTGATACTTTACCAACTTTCCAAGAAAAATCCTTGAAAATTAGGCAATTTTAAACTTTCATCTAGGTGTAATCTTCTTTCCCTTGTTGTGAGAATTTCTTTTCATCTGTGCTATACTTTTTTATGGTATTAAAGGCCTTATGTTGAGATTAATTAATGTAGAGAGCTACTTTTTAGGATTCTTCATCCTATGTCAGAACGGAACTCTATAGTTAAACACATTTTGTTCGCCAGTGAGTAAATAAATAAATAAATATGGTAGAACATAACACACAGCGCCATCTGACCCCAAACTAAGCAAAGCTTGTGCTATGGAAGTCAGATTACTGATAGAATACTTAAATAGTTTTTTTTTTGTAAATACATACTTATAATACATACAGTACACCCAGGCACAGAATCAACTCACCAGTGAACCCACCACCACCCACCTATGTAAGAATATTCGCTGCAATAGGGTCCCGTTTTACCTTTTAGGTACGGAACCCTAAAAAGGAATTCAAAGTCGACAAAGGTCGTACCCCGGTGTCTGTGGAGCGCATATTTAAAGAAACTGGCCAAGTGCGAGTCGGACTCGCGCACGAAGGGTTCCGTACCATTATCTATAAAAATCAAAGTTTGCTGTATGGGAGCCTCCCTTAAATATTTATTTTATTTTATTTTTAGTATTTGTTGTTATAGCGGCAATAGAAATACATCATCTGTGTAAATTTCAACTGTTTAGCTATCACCGTTCTTGAGATACAGCCTAGTGACGGACGGACAGCGAAGTCTTAGTAATAGGGTCCCGTTAAAAATGCTAAATTGAAAGGAATATTTCCTAAATTGAGTACTAATATGACTTTACATAAATAATAATAATAAAATCTTTAATATTTTGATCACAATTTATTATGCTAAGATAGAAATAAATGTGGTTGCCTCTCGAAGAAAAAAAAATTGTTTAACTTAGTGGAGCTGGCTGGCACCCGTACTAGTAACTAAACTGTGCTACAGGCGCCAAAGAAATTACATTTTATGAGCTTATTATTTATATTTATTTATTTCAGTTTAAAGACATTTATTTTCTCAAAAGAATTACAATTAAGTTCGCTCATTTGAGAATTAAGTAAGTAGTAAATATTTTAATGCTTTGACATTAATAAATAAGTACATCATTTATAATTATTAAATTATAAATGATGCACTTAATCATATCGCACACTTAGATCTAAAGGGAGCTAACTCGAAAATCTCGTTTTTTTAGTTATGCACACCATCGAATTTCCTATGTCAATATCTACCGACCAATAAAACAGATTTAAAAATATCTTCACTACTCGACGCCTGATGACGCCAGATTGATTGATTGATTTCAGTACTTCTGGTGTTTTCTTGCTAATTCATCGCCCAATACACTACACAACTTAATATGAATTAAGTTTTTAGTTGGCTTGGCAACATGGGCTTAGCTAAAAATAATAAAACAAATATACATATTTTATTAACCAGTAGAGAAATAACTTCAAAAATCCAATTTTCAGCCCCAAAACATGATTAAAACACTTCAGAAACAGTAATCAGTTTTTCGTCTTTTGTCAAAAAAGTGTTTTTTTGAGTTAATCGCTGTTTAGATCTAGGGGTGCGATATTACAGTACACATAATTATCTAACTAGAGACTAACTAATTACTATTAGCATCAATTTAGCATTTAAGATGACCAATAACATCACATAAACACAACAACTGACCGAGCCATACATCGCACCGTTAGCCGTCTCCGTTATTTAAACAATTTAGTACATGCAAAGTAACATAACTCGGCAACAACCCTTTCAAATAAATAATTATGCATGTCTTTGCATAACGCTTAAATACTTAAGAGACTAAAATAAGTAAAATAATTAGCACTCATCCATCATTATCGTAAGAGTGAACACGACGCTTGCGAAATTACAAAATCAGCTAAGCAATTATCAAACTTATTTAAGGCGAACCCATAGTTATTTCACTCGCGTTTTAAATTAAAATATTTTAGGAGTTTTTTTTATGGTTGACATGCTAGGTTTGAAAACAGCTCACCTGATGTTACGTGAAGGCGTGGTCGAAGATGGTAAAGCACACCTTGAGGGTAGGAGGCTAGCCAGCCGAGTACTAGAAAGTACCTTACCACCATGCTATGGTTTCCTTCACCGGTAGCTCAAGCTCATTGTTGGGGTTTGAACCCACGCCCTTCGACATGCAAACCTACCGCGCTAACCACTGAGCTGTCATCGCTACAAAAGTTGTCGATGTTAAGTGAAGGTGTGGTCGGAGATGGTAAAGCACACCTAGCCTGGAATGGAACATGGTCTCAAGTAGTGTTGCCCAAATTCAGTCTTGGTCTTGCAGTCTTGGTCTTGTTCTTGCGTTTTTGCAAGACCAAGACCAAGAACAAGACCGCGTATTTTTAGCAAGACCAAGACCAAGACTGACCGTGCAAGACTTGAGCAAGAACAAGACTAAGCCTGCAAGACTCTTGCGTCTTGCAGCTAGGACTTAGCGCTATTTCACGGAGTAGTTAGGTGTAACAGTTCGGTGTATAGGTACGCTTAGGAATTCTATGAGACGCAAAAAACTGTATCAAAGAATATGAAAAACTGGACCTATGCGCATTACGACTAATACCATAAACATACCTACATAGCAAATAAAAAAATATCCATTAAAATCAAACTGAGTGCATGCATAGTTATGTTTTAACCATCGGCACTTTGATAATGCGGCATCAAAGGTTTTGTACTTACTTCTCAAAGAAATTTGCCGCTTTTCGGAAGTACATGGTTATGATACACGCGCCGGCGGCTTCTTTTGAAATCATATACAACAATCGTTGCCGCCGCGCCGAAATCACAACATTTGACACTATTTGATTGCCGCCACAGGGCATAGGTATACTCATGCAAAATAATTTCGAATTTTAAGAGTACCTACAGGTGTTCCAAAGAATAAATAAGTGTCAGAGTGCTTAGAATGAAAATGAATACATTATACTGATCACGCAAGTAGTATTATGATAGGAAAAAATGTTAAGGATAGGTAGTAGATGTCATAATAATTTATTCTAGTAAGTATGTATTATAATATTGATTATATGGTTTTAAACTAATTACTTAGGTACTATTATTGTACATTTAGTCATTATATTTCTTAAGTTTTTACAAGAAAAATAGCAAAAAAGTGTTCAAATATCACCCGTTTGATAAATATTGTAGCCACTTTTAAATATACTTGAAACGTGTAAAAAAATTCTACAAAACTAATAAAATAATATAAAAAGCGTAGGTACTTACCTACTAATAAAATAAAAAGCCTGCGATAAGAGTTTTGTATTGCTTACCAGCCCGAATATCTCTGAGAGAGATGATGAGAGTAAGTATTTACTAGCAGTGCCCGCGACTTCGTCCACGAGGAATAGTAACTTTGGAGGTATAGTGACGTTCAGGATTTATTTATTTATTTTAAAACTTCTGTCATCAAACATACAAACAAACTCTTCAGCTTTATAATATTAGTATAGATAAGTATAGATGTACGCCAAAACATTCACTTATATGTAAAGAATAGTGATTGGCACTAATTCTTTACATATATTTTATTCACGCGTCGCGTCTGTACAAGTAGGTAATAATCTGTGTTTGTACGCCGCACGCGGCATCGTTTGATTTGCGGCGGCATCCTTTTAATAGAGCCGGCACGTGGCGAGGCGGCGCGGTAGAAAGCAAGGAAACGTACTATAAATAAAGGAATTATTTTAATTAAATTTCAATTAAGTTGAGGGTTCAATCTCTTTCTAGACAGATATTGTTCTTTAAAATACAGTCAAGTTATTGTAATTAATTTGTTTTTTACATGTTTTAGCAAATGTAAGCTTATAAATCATAAATTTTTATTAAGAAACAGTTACTTCCATGGAAAACGACATATAGGTCAGTTGATTTTTCGAATTTCTTATCAAATCCTCAGTTATTTATTAATCTGCTTGATCTTTACTATGGCTATGTTAATTCAAGCTCACAATGTTTCAATTCTAATACGTTTTTCTAAGATTTAAAGTAAACTTTAATAAATAGTAATAGACTAATAGGTAATTGCAAGACTTGCAAGACTCTTGCTGCAAGACCAAGACCAAGACCAAGACTGGGAGCGCAAGACCAAGACCAAGACCAAGACCAGGTGTATTGGCGCAAGACCAAGACCAAGACTGGCTAAGTCTCGTCTTGTTCTTGCATTTGGGCAACACTAGGTCTCAAGTGAGTGACTCGGAACACACCGTTATTAACCCTAGATCACTAACCTTATTTTTCGGCGCTTAACACGAACCTTCGTCGTTTCGACTACTGTATGTTATGAAGGGGGTTAAAGGGTTTTATTAAAATAAAATGTGTACATATTTGTTTTTATTATTTAAGAACAGTATTTATTTATATTATTTCTTACATTTATATGAATGAATATGACATATTTATCATCTAAACAGCCTTATGAATGAGATCATAGTTTCATGCAAAATCAAAAATTGTAACATTTTAAAACTTTTTACAGAATATAATTTATATAGGAATTGTGAAAAACAAAACGTAAATATTAAAAATGACGAATCTAATTAACTATTAAAATTAACATTTTGGTGGAAATCTAAAAAATAATACATTTGTGGCAAACGTCAAGTATATGCTCGCCACACAACGATTTATTGCACTTAGCGCAACAACTTTTAGTCATTCTTCGCCTTGCGGAGGGGCATAAGGCACATGTTTCCTTTTTTTTTGTACAGGAGATGTCACTCACGTTGTTTGGTTCAATCTCAATTCTAGAACTCGAAGTATTACTTCCTAGTATGTTCAAAATTTGTGTAATTGAGTCCCGCAGAGCAGTTTGAAGAGTATGGCTAATATTTTTTTTGGATTGGAGAGGATCTAATTCATTTTTACATGAGCGTTTAGGTCCAGATCTAACATGAACTATATTCCTTGCAGCGATCCTGGTTTGTGACCTTGACTTTTCTGAAGACCACTAGTATTTGTCTTTTCCACGAAGAATGTCACGGATAGTCGGAATATTACTACTACTACTATTAGTGGATTGGACTGAAGGGCTAGGTATAGAGTCTTCAATAGATTGTGAGGAGATGTATCTCTACTTTCCTGATCATCTTGACCTGAAAGCTGCTGTTGGGTCAAAGTGGGAGCCTCTTCATCCCCGCCTGTTTCTTAGGCTGGATCAACCTCAACGAGGTCTTCTGTTTCACTCCCTGCTGAGTTTTCGTCATCGCTTTTCCATTGTTTAATAATTGACGAATTGTTTTTAAAACAACGAATAATAAATAGCATTACATATAAATAAAACAAACCACAAAACAAAAAAAAACAGCGACAAACTACACAAACTAAATAGTACAAAATGTCACGTTAATACTAACCATCGTCGATGCGACGAGCCATGGTTGCTGGAACAGAGCCCCCAAGTCCCTCCACTCAAAACCTTACCGTCCACTGTGGGGGGCAACAAGTCGACAGAGATTAGCCGGAGTATGAATGAAGTGAGATCGCGCGCGCAGAAGTTATCGCAATTTTTTTAAACTCGCGTCGTCGAATCGACGAAGGTTAGTAATCTAGGGTTAAATGCTGGGCGGCAGATTTTCAACTTGAGCGTGGTAGCTAGCCAGCCGAGTACTAGAAAGTACCCTACCACCATGTTATAAAATAAAAAAATAAAATAAATTTATTTCAGGCAACAAGACCCATATAAAAATACAAATACAAATACATGTTTGACAGCCCTGTTGGCTCATTGGTAGCATATCTGCCTTAAGAGCTGAAGGGCGCGGGTTCGATTCCCGCTCAGGACAAACATTTTATGTATCAACAAATGTTTGGTCTGTGTCTGGGTCTGTATGTATTATAAGTATGCATTTATAAAAAAAAAGTATGGATGTATTTTATCAGTTATCTGACTTCCATCACACAAGCTCTGCTTAGTTTGATCAGATCTAAGCAGAGCTTGTGCCATCTGCTGTCAGATGGCACTGTGTGTAATGTTCTACGATATTTATTTATGTCAATGTTATGGTTTTCTAACACTGTTTACTTATAGTAGGCATCCTTATAATCGTCAAAGTCATAAAACAAGGTCGCTTGAAACCAAGATCTTAGCTTGGTTCTGAAGCTCGCGATGGAAGCGAGAACGCGGCTGTAGACCGCGGGTCCCATAATGTCAAAGAAATCGGACCTATGCAGAAGATATTATCAAAGTACAAAAATTTAATAATTTGTGTATAAAATCACAGGTGAAACCGTTATGCGAAGTTTTGTATTTAAAATGGCCTTTAAACATTTTAATAGCCTTTAGGGAATTAATATAAATCATCATATTATCAGTTAGATAACGACTGAAGCTAAGGCCTAATTACGTCATGTTTTGTCTACGACCACTTTTGTAGTGGATATGAAATCCTTTCATTTTTTAAATTAAAATCGTTAGATGTTGAAATTATTTGAATATTGATATTATTCTGATGACTACTGTTATTATTATTTGACTATTTGTTATATAATTTTATGTTTGTTTGTGTGTATGTTTTTTTCTGACGTTTTATTATTTGTATGCTGATGCATAAACCGGGTAAACCGGGTAAAGATACAAGTACAAATTTAATATTTTATTGATAACACCAATGTTACAAATCAATATTATAATTTTAAGACATGTATGCATGTATATATTTTGGATAAATGTACACTTAGTCATATTCTCACAAATAAATATTTTTAATCTTGAAACTCTAATGATGACAGATACACAAAAAAATCTCGTAACAGTAAGAAGCAAAACTTGATAATTCATGATCATAGCAGCGGTATTTACCTAAAATGTTGAATAACAAAACAAAGCCCAATGGAGTTAGATTTTTAAATCCTATAGACAAAAGCATGGCCCAAAATTTTGATCGATTACTCAGAGGAAAACGCAATCAAATAATTCAAATTAAAACCTGTTTTAATTGTTACCTTATAGTACCTACAAGATTTTGCTCACTTTGGGAATACCCTGGATAGTGCCTAAAATTGCGATAGAATTATGGCTACTATAAGTATATTCTACTATATCATTACTTCATTTGTTTACATTAACTCTTTTTATACTATAATTGGTAAGGACAATCTGTGGCTTTACAAACACTTTAATTTCTGGTTTGTGTTGTATTTTTATTCTTTCCATATCTTTTTGAGTTCTGGTGTATGCTATAAAGAATCTGTCTAACTGTATATTTATTATTGAGACGCTATTACATGTGTTTAATTAATCCATGTACTCAAATTACAGTTACACTCAGTGACATCAGCACAGTAAAATTTGACATTAGTGCAAAATCACTGATTTCATAAGGTATCTAAAAAATGTTTGTGATTGTAACTTTTTATCAAGTTGTCATAAATCGACACAGATCGCAAGTACGTGACGTTGAAGGTTGGGTCATTATCCTGTTTTATGAAGGTTAAAGTAATTGCAAGGTTTGTAGAGTTTAACGTTTTGATAAAGGAAAAATGCGAAGTGAAAAGTTTATTGATTGTAAAAAGCTAGCATTGAGCCTTTTACAATGTCCCACTGCTGGGAATACAACTAACTGTCTCGGAAGTGTAATGTAAGGATATTCCACCACGCTAGCCCAATATGGGCTTGTGAGTTCATCCAATTTAAAACATGCAATTTAATTTAATCGCATCCAGCGCGTTCCTGCGATCTTTATTAGGTCGTCTGTCCACCTTGTAGGTGGACGTCGTAAGCTGTGCTTACCAGTCCGTGGTCTCCATTCCAGAATTTTACGGACAAATCGGTTATCAGTTCTGCGTGCTATGTGCCTTGCCCACTGCCACTTCAACTTGTTAACACGCTGGGCTGTGTTGGTAACTTTAGCTCGTTTACGGATCTCCTTATTTCTGACTCAACTCCGTGATTCCCAGACTTTATTCTGCCATCCCCTTTCGTGACCTACCCAATAGTTTTAATAAACTTTGCGCTGAGTAAAATAATATACTTTTTTTGGTCTTAGATGTTTCTCTGTATTAATTACGTTCTTATTCTTATTCAAAGTGGGGGCGATAGATCCTGCACTGACGTCCCGCTTGGGGTGTATTGTGCATTTCCCCCTACCAGCGTCTACCCAACACAGCTCCCTGAAGTACCGGAGCGAGGCTCTGGGCCGCTGGCATAGTAGCTCCAGTGAGTTGGGTGGAAAGTTCAATGACGATGACATGAATGATGGCGAAGCAGCTTCATGCAGCCTAGTACGTTGTAATTCATTATTAATTAATTACGTTGTAATGTATAACTTTTTACACTATATTTTGGTATCGGCTATTTGGTGCGAAATAGTTTACGATGCGTCGATCGATAGGTATTATTTCAAAAAAAGGCGGGAATTCTGCGACCAGATTTTTTTTTTAATTTATAATTATACACTCCACAGACACTGGGGTCCGTGACCATTGTCAACTTTAGGTACATTTTTTTTTTCAATTTTACAATACAAAAAGAGGAAAGTTACGTTAGTAATCTTAATCTAAGGTTAAAGTAATAGATTGTGTGTATACCGCGAGCAGACCAGCGACCCGCAAGCAGCACCCGATCACGAGTATGACGCCCGGTATTTTATTTCGATAGCCCGGTACCGGATCGCAACCCACCAAATGGGAAACGCTTCCCTAGAGAAACCCCGAGCACAGCTTTCTCCATAGCTCGTTGGAAAGCTTTGACTACTGTCATAAGTACTGGCTACGAACATACTTCAAGAAAACGCTCAGTAATTTTTTTTAAAAGAAACTGCCCTCCCCTTAACCGCGCGTGTGTTCGCTTCATTACCCGAATCCGTTTGAAGCAAGAAACGTGGTGTTGTTTCCTTTTTGTACCTACAAGGGTTTCCGAGGGGTTCACTGCTATTACCATAAAGTAAGAACAAGTAAATATAAATATTGGAAGACATTAAAAACAGCGCCATCATACCCTAAGCAAAGCTAACTGATAAATACTCAAATACTATTGATGTGAATAAGTTTTTTTTTAAATGTTTGACAAGCTAAGAGTTTGACTACAGCTCACCTGATGTTTTTTTTTTATGGTTGACAGGCTAGTTGTTTTGACCACAGCTCACCTGATGTTAAGTGAAGGTGTGGTCGAAGGTGGTAAAGCACACCTAGCCTGGAATGGAACTGGCTCTCAAGTGAGGCTGCCGGAACACACCGTTAGATGCTTTTCAACTTGAGGGTGGTAGCTAGCCAGCCGAGTGCTAGAAAGTACCCTACCACCATGCTATGGTTTCCTCCCGATGTTTTCCTTCACCGGCAGCTCAAGCTCATTGTTGGGGTTTGAACCGACGCCCTTCGGCATGCGAACCTACCGCGCTAACCACTGAGCTATCATCGCTACATCGATGTAAAGTGACGTGAAGATGGTAAAGCACACTTAGCATGGAATGGAACTGGCTTTCAAGTGAGGTTGCCGGAACACGCCGTTAGATGCTTGGTGACAGATTTTCAATTTGGGTAACCAGCCGAGTACCTACTAGAAATTTCCTTACTACCATGCTATGATTTCCTCACGATGTTTTCCGCTCAAACTCCCAAGAATGAGTTTTGAATCCATGCCCTTCGGTGTGTGAACCGACCGCGGTAACCTCTATAATTAAAAAAAAAATAGGCCCACACTCATAAGTGGAATAGTTTATATATACAGACTCGATATTTGCAGCGATGCGTGTTCGACCACACCTTCACTTAATATCAGGTGAGCTGTGGTCAAACAACTAGCCTGTCAATCATTAAAAAAAAAAAAAAAATCATGATCATGCTTTCGTAACTTTTTTTTATTCCAAATAGGTTCGCGTTTGACCAAACTGTGCCCAATGTTAAGCAGTAGTGTGGTCTAAGATGGAGCACGCTTACCTAGAAGAAACCTATTAATTATACTCATAACTTAACCTACCTTATTATTACTTTTTAGTACTCAGCTAACTATCTTGACTTGAAAATGGTATCGTCAGCCAAACTATATCCATCGAATTTAGGTCATTGGACGCGTAAGACACGACCTTGTAGCGATGATAGCTCAGTGGTTAGCGCGGTAGGTTCGCATGCCAAAGGGCGTGGGTTCAAACCTCAACAATGAGCTTGAGCTGCCGGTGAAGGAAAAACATCGTGAGGAAACCATAGCATGGTGGTAGCTAGCTAGCTACCACCCTTAAGTTGAAAATCTGCCGCCAAGCATCTAACGGTGTGTTCCGGCAGCCTCACTTGAGAGCCAGTTCCATTCCAGGCTAGGTGTGCTTTACCATCTTCGACCACACCGTCACTTAGCATCAGGTGAGCTGTGGTCAAACACCTAGCCTATCAACCATAAAAAAAAGACCTATGGACTAAATTATTTACTACGGTCTCAAATACCGTATACATGCAATCTCTCCGCCGCTTATTTTTGTCTACCTAAGGACAATTTATGTTACTCCACCTCGAAATCGGAGATGCGACATTCGAAAAAGGACGAAATACCAAAAAAAAGGCGAAAACAAACATAGCAACTTATTATCGGTATCTTGAAAGATTAATCCCTTTTGCGGGTAGAAACAAGGGATGTAAACGATCCGAACGTGTGACAGGTGAAACGAGCTAGGGAGGGGAAAAGAAATATCGTCATATCGATGATTAGCTTTATTTATTTATTTGGATCACCAACATTATATATATCACAACAATATTTCATATTAATTTTAATATTTATTTAATTAATTTTTGTTGATAATGTTGTGACATTCACACATTTCATTTTGACTATATAATTACCTTTTTGAGTATTATTTTAAGGACTATTGTAATTGGCATATTGTGCCGTTTTAGTATATAAACAATAAATAAATAAACAATCATGGCGGTCATCAACACAAAAAAAATAATTAGTAACATTAGATGTTGCAGCAATTATAATTGCAGTCTTAAACTGTATTAAATCGTCACCTATAATAATTATTATTATTTTTTTATGCGAAAAGTAATGAGACGAACGAGACGCTCTCCTGATCATAGAAATTATATCAAAATTGACTGAGCAGTTTTTAAGAAATCAACAATAATCTAAAAATTGTATACACATCGACGATGTATACGACGACGAATTCATTGAAGCAATGCGTTTAATTAGCCTAAGGGAGTTGGTTTTTTTAATTGTAAATTTATTTATTAGTTAGTACCTACCTAATTAGAAAATACCTAATTAAGATATCAATGTATTAAAATTTACTACTCGATACTATTAGACAATTAGAAAATAAAATCGATACTTTGTATCGATAACTATTAATCTCTAGTATCACAGATACTTAAAGTATGCGAGCGCAGATGCCCTCTCTCATTTGTAACGCGTCAGTCCCAAAGCACGAATTACACGTTGGCAATCTAGAACCTTGTCACAATATACCTTAGCACTTTAGAAAGTGAAATAATGAAAGAAAACATTTTTTTGTTATTTCGGAACAGTGTTACGGAGTTTTAGTTTGTTACATATGTAGATGAGATTTCTTGCTATCTCTAGGTGTCATGAATTGAATGATTTAGGCATATTTTTCCCGTACTTCTTCGAATTGGGGTAATAGGAATTCAGTACCTGGTATCCGCTGCTGATATGGGTGTTGTAATGAAGACTCGAACATAACAACAATTACCTATATAGTGTTACTTTAATTATAATTAAATTAACTACATATTTAACTTAATTAATTGCAATTTTGTAGCGATGATAGCCCAGTGGTTAGCGCGGTCGGTTCGCATGCCGAAGGGCGTGGGTTCAAACCCCAACAATGAGCTTGAGCTGCCGGTGAAAGAAAAACTACTTAACGGATTTGGATAAAATTTGGTATGGAGATAGCTGAAACCTTGAATTAACACTTTTTATCCCGAAAACATGTAGCGAGTATGAAAGTGAAAATTTAATGCTGTATTGTAAATTATTTTTAGGGGTTAGGACCCAAATGGTAAAACGGAACCCTATTACTAAGACTCCGCCGTCCGTCCGTCTGTCTGTTTCTGTGTCTTGTTTTTTTTATTAACTAATGTTTTATTTTGTTACATAAATGATATTGATTATAACCATTAACCATTTTTATGCCAGGAAAATAATTTGAATTTAAACTACAATTTTTTTTTTTTTTTTTAATGATTGACAGGCTAGGTGTTTGACCACAGCTCACCTGATGTTAAGTGAAGGTGTGGTCGAAGATAGTAAAGCACACCTAGCCTGGAATGGAACTGGCTCTCAAGTGAGGCTGCCGGAACACACCGTTAGATGCTTGGCGGCAGACTTTCAACTTGAGGGTGGTAGCTAGCCGGCCGAGTACTAGAAAGTACCCTACCACCATGCTATGGTTTCCTCACGATGTTTTCCGTCACCTGCAGCTCAAGCTCGTTGTTAGGGTTTGAACCCACGCCCTTCGGCATGCGAACCTACCGCGCTAACCACTGAGCTATCATCGCTACAAAAACTTGTTATAACTGAAACGACTGGTAAGCGGAAACAAACTAAACATATACCTTGAATACTATCATAAATTATTGAGTATTGAGTATCAATTATGTAACACAAAATACACAAACGTCTAAAAACGTCCAATTTTCTCGCGAAAAAGCCCGAATCCCATTACCGGGTCAATCAATCTCGAAGACGGAAATGACTGTTGTAATTTAATGGGTAACGGTCCGAAATCGGCATAAGCAATTAATGAAACAAATAAAAGTTATAAATTCGTCAGCGGGCAGCGACACTTCACGCTGAATGAAATTGGTAATCACCAATTGGTCCGCATCGTACTGGCGCGAAATTATCGACTGTTTTATTAACAAGCGTTTATTTGTTTATATTTGTACGTTGCAATTGATTCCTTGCTAACGTTGGCTAGGTTGTGAAGCCAGACCCAGTTAGTTTCTTTGGTAGATAGCGTCTTTTATTTGCCCTGGGAAAATTCTTGACAAATACAAATATTTTATTGATAACACCACTGTTACAAGTCAATTAAAAATTTTAAATATATGTATTATTTTTTTATTTTTTGTGAAAAATAATGAGACGAACGAGACGCTCTCCTGATGGTAAGAGATAACGCCTGTCCATGACCATTGCAGCGATACACAGAACTTTGAGTGACGAAACAAAGTCCAAGGCATCACTGCTTTGGTGCTCATTACTTTGAGACTTTCGATGGTTAGTCTCAACAGCCCAGTAATATACGTATGTATGTCGTTATATGAGTTTTAAAACACTGATTACAGTCATGTCAATGAATAAAAAAACATACAAAAATTTCAAAATATGGTATGTATATACAAACATGTCAATATATGAAAAATATTGTTAATGTAAAAATATCGGCAATATAAAATTTGGTAAAAAGTAATAACGTTTAGTACGTACCCAAGGAAATTCCACTATACGTATGGGTGGTGGTGGGTCGTCATTTTACTTGTCCTGTAGATGTAAATTAACGTATTTATCTTAATAACCCGCATTGCATTAACAAAATAAATTATTCACATCGGTATAAAGGGAAAACACGAGAATTTTCGCAAAATGCGACCGCCCCTGCGGTACACCCGACTGTCCGACCATTCAGGATTACAGTTATAGCAATAACGTGTTCATTTACCACCGATATTAAACTACGGTATGTGGTGCGCACAATTACTTTGTGTAATGGATTTTAGTATAAAACCCCTTTCAGGCTCACGGGTGATATACAGCATGACTAGTGAGACACCCACGATACCTGATACCTGTGTTCCGGTTTGAAGGGTATTGCAGCTAGCGAAATTACTGGGCTGTTGAGACTACTCACTGAGACTAGCGCCAAAGCAGCGATGCCCCGGACTTTGTTTTGTTACTCAAAGTTCTGTGTATTGCTGCAATGGTCATGGACACGCGTTATTTCTTACCATCAGGAGAACGATTACATTACAACACCATGCGGACGCCTGAGCGGGACGTTGTGAAGACGCTCGCGACGACGACGGGCACGTACTTGTCGCGTGATCAAATATCGACATCATAAATAAAAAAATAAATATCGTAGGACTATACACACAGCGCTATCTGGCCCCAAACTAAGCAGAGCTTGTATCATGGAAGTCAGATAACTGATAGAATACATAAATACTTTTTTTTTCTAAATACATACTTATAATACATACAGAACACCCAGACACAGAACAAATATTTGTTTACTCACAAAATGTTTGCCCTGAGTGGGAATCGAACCCACGCCTTTCAGCTCTTAAGGCAGATATGCTACCAATGAGCCAACAGGGCTGTCTTATCAGTGTCGGAAGTGTATCCACGCTTCATTTGTTTGTAGAGAAATTTGGTCAAAACCTAAGTACCTAATTACAACATAATTATAAAGTGCATCGACTACTCTCCTTCAGTACCGTAGGTGTCTCACCAGTCATGCTATATATGCTACCAGCGAAGCCCGGTTTTAGGATAAACTAGTTTTTAACGTAATACATAACGTAAATATAATTTGTCAAGGTTTTGTGTGGTTGAAATATGATGATAAATAATTGTTGGAAGCGTGGAAAAAAGTTAAGCCACCTGGGAGCTTTGAATGAAAACGCTGCCTAATCCTTTTTAGATATAACAGAACAATGCTCGGTGGGATATTTCTCTTCTATAGATCTACAAAAAAGTCCGCGTCAGTATATATCTAAGGTAGATATATACTGACGCGGACTTTTTTGTAGGAATAGCTGTAGGAATTAAGGATAGCTTTGATAACTTGATGGAACAAACCCAGCGAAGCGGGCGTGTAGCAACTAGAATAACTACAAGGTACGTCATATTGAAACATTGAAACAGATATTCCTATAATTTGTAGCATTTTCAAATTATTACGAGTATAAATATATGTGAATGTAATTAGACGATCGAGGCGCTCTCCTGATGGTAAGAGACAACGCCTGTCCATGACCATTGCAGCGATACACAGAACTTTGAGTAGTAACATAAAGTCTAGGGCATCACTGCTTTGGTGCTCATTACTTAGAGACTTTGGTCATTAATCTCAACAGCCCAGTAATTTCGCTAGCTGCAGTACCCTTCAAACCGGAACACAGTAATGCTTACACACTGCTTGGCGGCAGAATATCTGGTACTGCGGTGGTACCTACCTAGACGACCTCCTGCTAAGGATATCTACCACCAAGTATTGTTTGGTTCATGTCTTATTTCCTGAGGTCATTCTTTGAATACTTTTATCACAAGTTTTTTATCTCACCTGATTTAATTTAATGACTGTTTTAAGTGACGGTATACTCGAAGATGGTAAACACACTTAGCCTGGAATGGAACCGGCTCTCGCATGTAGCTGCCCGAACACACTGTTAGATGCTTGGTGGCAGATTTTCAACTTGATAGTGGTAGCTAGCCGAGCCGAGTACTAGAAAGTACCCTACCACCATGCTATGGTTTCCTCACAATGTTTCCCTTCACCGGCAGCTCAAGCTCATTGTTGGTTTTAAACCCACGAGCAAACCGGCCGCGCTAACCGCTGAGTTATCATCGCTACACTCGGCATGTATTCAGATCCTCTGTTTCCCTTATAGCAAGCCTAAGTGAAACATCTTTCCTTTAATAAATATTTCACCAAGTTCTACAGATTTCCGACCATAAATCGGCACCTAATTTATTAGTTTAAACAGAGAAATGCTTTAATCTCTGCGGAGGGCCAAACGGCCCGATAGACTCCGCTTGATTTATTTGCACCGGCCAATAAAGGCCTTTTAAATTAGAGAGGGGAAACGGCAGCAGTCTTGTCGATCCTTGTTAAAAACAAGACTGACAAAAAATATAGTTGCAGATTAACAATAAAAATAGACAATTGACAACACTTTATTGTGACATATTTTTTGTCAGTCTTGTTGGTTTGTTATTTATTTTTGTATATATGTATTATACAAAAATAAATAACAAACGCAGATTAAAAAAAATTTAAAAAAAAACAAATAACGAAAAGAAAGATATAAGTTTTATGCCACAAACTGGCCTCAAGTCAGCATAATGCCGACTGCAGTCAGCAGGTGCTGGTCTTCCGTCGAGGCCGACAGGTGACGTCACGCACGAGTGTGCCGGGTGGTTAACAAATAAATAAAAAAGACAACTTGAGCGTGGTACTAGCCAGCCGACCCTACCCTACCAACATGCTATGGTTTTCTCGCTCGGTGATGGATACCGGCAGTACAAGCTCATTGTTAGGGTTTGAACTCGCGCTCGCGTGAAACAACAGCGCTAACCACTGAGCTATCATGCAGAAATTGAATTGTATGTATTTCTAAGTCAATTATATAATTATGTTAAGCTTAATAGAAAGAAAAAAAGAAGGAAAACATTTATTTTGACACTTAAAATTAACAATTTAAAATCACAACAAATAAAAGGTTTTTAAAAAAGACTTTAAAAATAACAATAATAATATTATGTAGAAAGTTGCCGCTGCAGTGTCCAGTGCAACAAAAAAGGTAATAGTTAATACCTAGTTCATTCATTGTTTGGTGTGTAATAAAGTTGTATTCTATTCCATTCTAAAAAAACAGTCCCGAAAACACACCAAAAACAAGTCTTAATTCTCCAACCTTATCTACCAAACTGCCTCGTTCCTTTAACTTAATTGGGTCCAATCAAGACGGAGAATTTTTTCTCCAAACACAACCAAGTAACTATCTGCGAAACTAATTCTGGCGATCCTAAACCAACACTGGGCTTAGATTTGAGGAAGTTTGTTATGTAAATGTAGTGAATAAATTATAATTTCTATGCAGTGTTTCTGTGTTTTTGATTTATATAATTGAAGTAGATGTGCCGAGGTGGTATTTTTAAATAAGTAAATAAGCTTGCGTTTGATCGCCAACAACCCTAATGCTACAAATACAAATGTTTTATTGATAACATCAATCTTACAGGACAATTCAAAATTTCAAAATATGTACCTATATGTATTATGTTTTTTCTTTTTTTTATGTTTTTTTTTTTGTGACAAATAATGAGACGAACGAGACGCTCTCCTGATTGTAAGAGATAACGCCTGTCCATGACCATTACAGCGATACACAGAACTTTGAGTAACAAAACAAAGTCCAGGGCATCGCTGCTTTGGTGCTCATTACTTTGGGACTTTCGATGGTTAGTCTTAACAGCCCAGTAATTTCGCTAGCTGCAGTACCCTTCAAACCGGAACACAGTAATGTTTACACACTACTGCTTGGCGGCAGAATATCTGGTACTGCGGTGGTACCTACCTAGATGACCTCCTGCTAAGGAGATCTACCACCAAGTAACGTTTATTGTTTATTTTTGTACGTATTGTTAATTATGTTGAAATATGTTTTATGTCACAAATAAGTATTGTCTATATGAGTTTTAAAACACTGATTATTATATGTTAATAAAAATGAATAAAAAAAAATATGTCAAAATAATGTATGTCAATACATAAAAAATATTGTCATTATGAAATATGTCAATATAAAAATAATTATGGCAATACACACAAATGTGACCAGCTGTGGGGGAGGGGTAGAAAAATCATAAAATTCGTGTGACGTTATTAATGGATAGCCCCCTAAACACATAATTATTTTTGCCACCGGATCTTATAAGAGGGACGGTAACGTTTTGCCATACGAATGTATTCTCCTATTTTCTCCCTAGATAATGCAATTTGTTTTCTATTATTAAATAAAGGTCTGCTAAAGCTATCCTTATCATTTCTCTTTTTCCACTAACTAACTTTGTCTGTTTCTTATGCTTTCTATCGTATTTTTCTTTTCTTGGTTGCCTGGAAGAGATCGCTGTTAGCGATAAGGCCGCCACTTGTGGCACTAGTTTTTAAGGTTTTTTGTTCTCTGTACTCTTTACTATTTATGATGTGCACAATAAAG
Source organism: Biston betularia (assembly GCA_905404145.2). Taxonomy (NCBI): domain Eukaryota; kingdom Metazoa; phylum Arthropoda; class Insecta; order Lepidoptera; family Geometridae; genus Biston; species Biston betularia. The sequence goes on along the minus strand of FR989887.1, from coordinate 8,575,878 downwards.
AGTTATATCTATCTATCTATCTAACTAATTACAAAAGAAAATACGACTCTTCAAAATTCGTTCGCAAAATAAATTGCCCTTTTATTATACCAACATAATTAGACGACTATGAAACAAATTTGAAAGATTTTTAAGATAAAAAAAAATCAATTTTTTTTTGAGACATGGATTCTTCTGCAAACGTGCAAAAACTATTGGATTGGCTGAATTTTTAGAGGAGGTGCTTTTTGTGCGTTTCTGGGGGTTCACTAGAAGAATAATGATAACCGGGTGAGCCGGGAAGGGTATTTATTTAATATGATATAGAAAATCAAAAACATCATTTTTTTTATGTAATATGTAATGAGACGAACGAGACGCTCTCCTGATGGTAAGAGATAACGCCTGTCCATGACCATTGCAGCGATACACAGAACTTTGAGTAACAAAACAAACTTACAACATCTTATTTACTTTAGTACTTATCGTGGCATATCTACACGTCTAGTTTTATAAATATCATCGGTTCCGTCGAAGTCTCGTTAGATAGACTGATGTTAATGAATCTACTTCTCCAGGTTTCAGTTTGCATAGTTGATTTTAATCAGGTAAAGTTTTGTATTACCATTAATTATTTTTGAATTACACAAGAGGTTGGAAATGTTCCATCGCTTTCTTACGTTTGGCTTTACGAAGAAGTACGAAAGTTTTCCGACTTCAGAGAAAAGGAATTAATGTTGAGAATTAAAATTGAACGCATTAATTTATTGAAATATTTTGAATGTTTAAGGTATATATCTAGTTTATTTCCGCTTAACTCACTCTCGACCAAGCGCTCGAAGAGTCAACACGTCCTGAGGATGCCTCGTGTGACGAAACACGTGTCGCCAAGTGGTTACTACAGAGAGAGGAGGATTTTAAGACTTATGGTTATTTTTATTAGATTTTTTGTTATTTTAATTAAATTTTGGTCAAATTATATTTTTAAGTTTATGTCAAATTAGTTCTAGATTTTAAGTAAGATTAGGTTTTTAATTAATAAGCTGTGTCAAATTAGTTTAATTTAAGTCCTCATCACTGTTGGAACTGGAACGACTGTTAAGCGGAAACAAACTAGATATTTATATCTTCAACATTTGAAATATTTTAGTTTGATCTTTAATGGCTTTAATGGTTGACAGGTTAGGTGTTTGACCACAGTTCACCTGATGTTCAAAAAAAGGTGTGGTCACACTGGATAATTATTATATCTTAATTATTCATTCCAGGCTAGGTGTGTTTACCATCTTCGACCATACCATCATTTACCACAACCATAAAAAAAATATTCTCAATAGCCCTGCTAAGAAGATCTACTACCAAGAATCTATACAATACAGGTAATACTGTAAAAAAGAATATAAGAAATAAAATAGCGTCCAATGACAAGTTTTCCTTAAAATAATGTTGCCATAACAATAAAATTTGCCAATGATTGAGAAACATAATTGGTCGTAAATAACCCAATAAACTGGGGCGTGATTAAATAAACCGATAAACTGGCAGAAGTGATAAACTAAGAAAGAGTGATTACAGTTCTTAGATAAATCTCAAGGAATAAATGAAACTGTAGTTTGGCGCTCCATGAAGACATTGTTTTTTTTTCCTTTTTCTTAGAAAAGGTAGTATTCTAGATATAATACATAATGTAGCTTTCGAACTACTTACAAATCGTAACAGTAGGACAATTCAATCGGATTGTTTTATCTATAATTTCGTTCATATCCGGTGACCTTTTTCGAGGAGCAGAAGTAGAGGACGAGACGCGCGTCTTTTTAACCGACTCAAAAAGGACGAGTTTCTGTTCTGGAGGAGGCTGGTATTTTAGTGACGCGATAATTATGAATCGATTTTGATAATTCTTTTTCTGCTTGGTAGATCATACTTTTTAGAGGAGGTCCCATTTACATTTTATCGAAATCGATCGAGTGGTATTTAACCAAAACCGGCCAAGTGCGAATCGGACTCGCGTACGATGGGTTCCGTACCATTATCTATAAAAACGGCCGAATATCACATTTGTTGTAAAGCCCCCTCAAACATTTATTTAATTCTATTTTTTTTAGTCTTTATTATTTTTCGTTAAAGCTACAACAGAAATACATCAACTGTGAAAATTTCAACTGTCTAACTATCACGGTTCATGAGATACAGCCTGGTGACAGACGGACAGCGGAGTCTTAGTAATAAGGTCCCGTTTTACCCTTTGGGTACAGAACCCTAACAAAGTGTCTAAATATTGTCTATATAACCCACGATGCAGAATAACTACTAAATGACGTTACAGGGCAGTCAGTTTTTTTAGCCAGTCGTTTAGAGATGCGCTACTTCTTTGCTATTGTAAGGTATCCAGTCCACGAAAGTAGTCCAATAGAGATGTATCTAAGTGGTCGGTATTACTGGGTACATAAATACCTGGTAATATTACCTCATACAAGTTAAGACGACTTTTGTTTTACTAAGAAAAAGTTACTCTCGTAGTAAAAGGATATAGTGGGATTTGGCTAAAGAAAATGGTAGTGCTTTTAGCTTCTCTAACGTACCTAACTACAATTAGGTGTAGTATTTGATTGTAACCTACGCTCGTGTCCAAGGGAACGGAAATTTTCACGAAAAACAAAAATAACGAACGTGTTTTTGGGATTTCAACCTTCGGCGTATGCCATCTGACCCCAGAGCTGTCAACGCTACAAATACTTAAAGGTATTTGATAATAGGTTTGCGTTTACCCACAATCTTTTTTCAAATTAAGTGAACTGGAAGTAAACGGTTTTTTTTATTTTATTTTTTTATTTATCCACAGACACTGGGGTCCGTGACCTTGTCAACTTTAGGTTACGTTAGTAATCTTAATCTAAGTTTAAAGTACTAGATTGTATGTATACCGCGAGCAGCACCCGAACACGAGTATGACGCATGTGCCGCCAGCGCCTGAGGGAAGAGAGCGAACCGACACACGACGCCGCCGCAAGAAGAAGCCTTCGGTGGTGAGCATGAATGCTCGAGGCATACACACAATCCTTATTTCTATTTACATCATGAGTTTTCATTTGAAATCGCCTCCTCCCTTCTTTCACCGTTGGGAAGCTACACTATCCTATAGCTATTTGTGTGACTAACATCGATGTTTGTTCTGTGTCTGGGTGTACTGTATGTATTATAAGTATGTATTTACAAAAAAAAAAGTATTTAAGTATTCTATCAGTTATCTGACTTCCATAGCACAAGCTTTGCTTAGTTTGGGGTCAGATGGCGCTGTGTGTAAAGTCCTATAAAATTTATTTATTTATTTTTATTTATTTATCCCCGGGTGACATAAGCTACTTTTTATCCATGTATTCTCACGCAAACGGGAACTACGCGGATGAAACTAGGAGGCGTCCGCTAGTTGTAAATAATAGTTATTTGTTATACAAGAGTGCAAAGTTGCTTTTTAACCGCGTGCTCAATTTTGATTACCGAGCAAGCCGAGGATTCTAAAATTGAATCACGAGCGCAGCGAGTAATTCAAATATTAGAAGAGTGTTAGCGAGGGAATCAAAAGAGCACGAGGTGAAACATCTTTGCACTCGAGTACAACACGTCACTTTTCATCCCACTTCAGCGAGGAAATGACGAAATGCAAAAAAACGTACACCAAGGAGGTTCCTAGTCTGAGTTTTTAACAAATTAAAAAAAGTTGTATGATAAATTCGGCGCCATGGAGGTAGAAGTAAATAGTTTTACTGATGTTTTAAATTCATGAACTTATTGCACACGATGTTCTAAATTCAAATTTACTTTATCCTCTAGCGGATAAAAACGACTTTTGCACTCAGATATTGAAGCGCAAAAATACTATTTCCAAGATGGGGGGTGAAAATAATATTATATCAGCTTAAATTTAAATACACACAAATTACAATACACTAACATCAAGTAGGAGTTTTGGCGGGAACGCGGGATGAGTCGTGTCGCTCCGTTGTATTTTTTTCCAAAACTAGTGTTTATGCATAAAAATGGTGGTGTTTTATTCATAAAGTGCCGAATTACAAGCGTGAGTGTGGGAAAATGATATAATGTGAAAAATGACTTTTCGTGTTGCTTCCGAAACTCCATCGAAGCTTTATAGTAAAGTCACCACTACTTTACTAAAGCATGACTGGACTTGACTGACACGGACTATACCAAGACTGGAGCTACGAGAACACTTATTTAACTTTTGAAACTTGAAAATATATAAATACTTGACACTGGCAAATGCTAAAACGCGACGCCAAAACCAAAGAAAAAAAAACATCAAGTAAACATTAACACAAGCCTATATTCAAGAAAAAAAAGGTGCTGTTTTAAATTAGTGACTTTTAGGGTACATATCCGTTTCACCTGAGATTTGGATGTAAGTTGTAGACAGGAGTGGGTCGTATCGCTTATTTTTTACCCCCCGGTCCAATTTCCGGTTGGTTGGTCGTTTAATATATGGAAGTGACGGCTAAATATGAGCACGAGGTTGTTCTCGGAATGTAGAATGTAGGCCGCGGGTAGACTTGTTTATAGACGACGTCAGTTGGTAATACTACGTGAAGCTTAATGCGCCAGGCTTTTCAATTTTTTTTTATGGTTAACTCTCTATGTGTATTTGAACCTGACATTGTATTTTGGTTTGACATTGTATTTGAGCTTAAATATATATTTCATTTTGAATTTAGTATGTTTTTTGTTTTATAATTATGTGACATAAATGTAATCGATTAATCGTTTTCATGCCAATAAGTAATTTAAATTTGATTTTTTTTTATTGTGTTTGACCACAGCTCGTCTGATGTTAAGACAAATGGTAAACACATCTCGCCTGGAATGGAACTGGCTCTCAAGTGAGGTTACCGGAATACACCGTTAAATGCTTGGCAGCAGATTTTCCACTTGAGGTTGGCAGCTAGCCAGTCGAGTACTAAAAAATACCCTACCACCATGCTATGGATTCAACCATAGAAAAAAAAAAGACAGTCTATACTTTCAAGTCGAGAGTGAATCGGTTTCTTCTAGACAAGCGTACTCCACCGTGGACCGCATCTTCGCTTAACATCATCGCGAGATGGCGATCAAGCACAAGCCTATATGTAATTTTAAAAAACATATGAATATTAAAAACAAGGTTAATGAATATTAAATAATGTACCTATTAGTATGTAATCCACATAATTTTCTGTTTTGCCTGTCTGTATTCTCCTTTTATTATATTCTAAAGTATGATTGATTGATTAACTCCTTATTGCACACACTAAAAAAAAAAACAATACAGAAGAAATAAAATTAATTAATAGGTGAACAACTGGCGATCTTATCGCTAAAAGCGATCTCTTCCAGGCAATCTCTTCCGTTGGACGGACAGAAAATGAAAAAGAAATAGAAATAGAACCAAAGTTCATCTTTAACACGGCTCAACAGAGCACGTACTAGTTGTAAATTTGAGTCGTCTACATCCTATCCATCTGTGAACTTGAAAAAACTTTTTGAACATTTAAAGTGAATGTAATAAGCGAATTTGGTAGCCGCCGTGAAAATTAAACTGTTTTCCCCAGAATTCTGTACAAGAATCTTACCTGAACCAAATTGAATTTTTAAATGGCGTATTGGCATTTAAAAATGTTTTTAACATGCTAGAAGTTTTGCAGTTTTACTGATAACTTTTGTAGCTTTTTAGGGTTTCGTACCCAAAGAGTAAAACGGGACCCTATTACTAAGACTCCGCTGTCCGTCCGTCTGCCCGTCTGTTACCAGGCTGTATCTCATGAACAGTGTTAGTTAGACAGTTGAAGTTTTCTCAGCTGTATGTATGTTTGGTATGTGATAAAGTTGTATGCTATTTTACCTTTGATATTTTATTACTGAAAATACCCTCTACAAGGCTTTACTAAGCGTGTAGGTATGCTTGATGAATGAACCTTACACGTGTTACCTACTTACGAAGATCTTAGTTCCGAGAACCACCCAGTTCAATCAAGGACATGAATATAATTATGTTGTTGTTGTTGTTATTTGTAGCGATAATAGCTCAGTGGTTAGCGCGGTCGGTTCGCACGCCAAAGGGCGTGGGTTCAAACTCCAACAATGAGCTTGAGCTGCCGGTGAAGGAAAACATCGTGAGGAAACCTTAGCATGGTGATAGGGTACTTTTTTATTTATGCTACTACCTAATCTACTGTTTTATTCAAGCAATTGTGATTTACCGCAAATAAATGCCAGTAGCTGTGATTTCAATGTAAAATTATGCTCCATTAGTCCATAAATGGAAAAAAAATATTTGTATGGAAATCGAACCACCTTAAGGCAGATATGCTACCAATGAGCCAACAGGGCTAATCCGACTAACAGCAATGACAACTTATCATTGTGACAAGCATCAGCTTTTCTCTGTCTTGTCATCATTATAAAGACCACAGAGTAAAGTACATAAGACCACTGTATCGGCATCTTTCTCAACAGGATGTCCTACACCAATATGATATACCCGGAACATTGTCAAAAAGGTCCTGTATAAAGAATTTCATTATAACTCCGAAATGTACCCTCAAACAGTGTGTCCACTCGCTATCTGAATTTTGATTAAAAGTCGATCAATGTTTTCACGGTAAGCGTACACATGAACCTAAACCCTATATCCTGAACCTTAAAGAGCATATCGCTGTTATACGTAAAATGTTTAGTTAAAAGTAAGCAATTTTAAGGCAATGAGTGCATGGTTTTGATAGGAAGCGAAAGAAAAACCTTTGTGAAATTGCTTGCGGATGTATTTCTCCCGTTTTTAATTATGTGTAGGGTAAGTAAAGTTTATTGGAAATGAAAATGCAGCTTTATTTAACGAAGCAAATATTTTTTGTGATCACAAAGTTTTGTAGACTAGCTGTTGCACGTGACTTCGCTAAAATATTTTTTCATGGAAAACGAACAGCTGCTATCATTTTAATTGTAGCGATGATAGCTCAGTAGTTTTACTTAAGCGGGATTACAAGTTAAATTTCATCTGATACTCTGACAATTGTTTCGGTCATATCCGGTGGCCTTTGTCATGGAGACAAAGCTGAGTGCAACGCGCGCGCGGGCTCTTGCCTCGCACTGCGGGCCGCTGCGCGCCTCGCACGTGAAGACAGCGGTTGGTGCGCGGGCGCGGGGTTGGAGGCGGGTAGTGTACCGAGATGCGCCGGCGCGCTCTGGAACCCTTCCTCACCGGAGTCCTCCTCTACGGTGTCAGGAATATTCCAGAACACAGAACTCACTACGACGTCTTCAGATCCGCGACCCCCATCACAAACAAAAATGTGTCAAAACAACGTCAGTTTCCATGGTAAAATAAAGGGTTTTATATTAATAAAAAATCTTTATTTCTTAAAATATATAAGCAATTATTACAATACGTGGGGCCTAAATAGATTTTTTTTAATTTTACGAAACTAAAAAAAAATTGTTTTGTAAGTATAGCTTTATAATTAAATATCGTAGGACTTTGTACACAGCGTCATCTAGCCCCAAACTAAGCAAAGTTTGTACAATGGGAACCATATAACTTATATAATATTTACTTGGTGGTAGATTTCCTTAGCAGGAAGTCGTCTAAAAAGGTATCACCACAGTACCACATATTTATACCAGATATTCTGGTTTAAAGGGTACTGCAGCTAGCGAAGTTACTGGGCTGTTGAGACTAGGGATTGAATACCGGGATCCCGGAATCCCGAAAACCGGGATACCGGACCGATTTTCTCCGGTATTACAATACCGGTGTTAGTAAGACAATACCGAAATTTCGGTATTTGGGAAAAAAGGTTTTACCGACCAATATCATCTTTTCTGTTCTATTCAAATCTCGACAAATGATTGTCTTTCATGTATTGTTTTCTAAACTCGACAAAGTTAATCTCATTGCTTTGAAAATAACTTCACGCTTAATTAGGGATTCAATTTTCAAATGGTAGAAAAGATACTTTGATTGATTTTAGAAATTTTAATCCCTTAATTGAGTATTAGGCTATTTTCAGAACAATGAGAGTAACTTTGTCGAGATCAATAAAACAATAAATCAATCGAGAAAAATAACTTGAAAAGACAATCTTTTTTCAAGACTCGAATGAAACAAAATAGATGTTACGCGTAACTTTTTTTTTCGTGAATACCGATATTTCGGTATTGACTAATTGTTGATTTGTTAAATTTGACGAACGAAAATAGATAATTATAATAAATGAATGCCACAAAACCAAACAAACAAAAACAAAAAATTATAACAAATAGAATAAAATGAACAAATTTTAATTGTTATCATAATACCGGTATCAATACCGGTATCCCGGTATCATTCAGGTACAATACCGAAATACCGGTATTGAAAAACACCTTCGGTATTGCAATCCCTAGTTGAGACTAACCATAGTTAAGGGCCAAGTCCTCGACCGTGGGAACTTCTGCTTGAACACCTACATTGATATTTTCCACTCACACAGACGTACATACGTCTGACGTTAGATTTGAATACATTGACGTCACGCTAAAATAGATAAGGAGAGTTAAATTACTATAGCCACGAGCAAGAAGGAGACAGAATGTTTATTCCTATTGCCGGAAGCGGATTTTACATTGATTATCTGTTACATTATGACAGAAGTTTTTTTTTTTGTTTTGGCATCGCGTTTTGAATATTTGCCAGTGTCAAGTGTCAAATACAAAACGGGCGGGAAGCATGCGCGCGGTGCTCGGTACCGCCGCCACCGCGCGCCCTCTCGTGACGTGCTATACACGACCACGAGACTCGTGACGTTAGATTGTCAGATTCAGAGATTCTCGATGGTTTGTAGCGCCTACCAAAATAAAACAGCAACAGACGTAACGCAGAAAAGAGATTTTCAGCAGGCACTATCAGAAATTTTCATCAAACTATCCGTACTTATCTGCTAATAGAATAAACAAAACGTACAATAAAAGGTCTAAGCCTTAAATGTATCTGCATCAAAGTTAGCATCTATAAAATTGCGCCTTTCCTATAATTATTTTGATGTCAAGATTACGGATTAAAAATAATTTGGCCATATTCTATTTCATAATTTCAAGAAACGAAAAGCGTTTGAAACTATTTTTTCTCCAAGCATAATAATTCAGGATATGTACTATAGTATTCATTAATTTCAAACTTCCACATGATGTATAACGGCACAAAAATGTTGACAAAAACACATCGATTGCCTTATTTCACAAGACTTGCCCGTTAGCGCCTAAGCAGCGATGCCCTGGACTTTGTTTTGCTACTCAAAGTTCTGTGTATCGCTGCAATGGTCATGGACAGGCGTTATCTCTTACCATCAAGAAAACGTATGCAGCGTTTCATTCACTTTATATTTTTATTTCTGTAGCGATGATAGCTCAGTGGTTAGCGCAGTCGGTTCGCATGCCGAAGACTGGGTGGGTTAAAACCCCAACAATGAGCTTGAGCTGCCGGTGAAGGAAAACATCGTGAGGAAACCATAGCATAGTGGTAGGCTACTTTCTAGTACTCTGGCTAGCTACCACCCTCAAGTTGAAAATCTGCCACCAAGCATCTAACGGTGTGTTCCAGCAACCTTACTTGAGAGCCAGAAAATCATTCTGACGTTGAAAAGATCTCGATTCATATTTAAGAGTTTTTAACAATGTTTTGGTTAATGCACCCTAATTTTACAACACAAAATAATAAATACCTAATCCAGATACACAAATGCTAAACTAACGCATTCAATGATGCAATGTAGATAATTTTCCGCGTAAACACCGAAGTGAAAGCAAACATCGTCAGGAGAATAACAAAGTTTTCTCCGTTCATAAGGAAACTAGCTTCAAGACAAATCTCGAAGTAAAATAGAGTGCGGAACTATAAAAGCGCTAAGGAAGTAGCAAGGGAAGTAGAAATGATCAGGGCGCTTGACAACTTCATCAACCAGGAACAGAAAATGCTCGGAGTAGATTCAAACTCCAGAGGGATAGAGCAACCACTGTATGGTTTTTTTTTTTTATTTTCTACTAAGTATAGATAGACCTAGACGAGATTTTTTTAATTTAAATAAAATAAATTAAATTCATTTCAGGTAACAAGACCCATATAAAAAATACCAATACCAAATATCGTTCAATTGACTAAAATTTTAACATAACAAAAACTAATATTTGATAACACATGTTACAAGCCAAATAAAACATTTAAACATATAGATAATAAAATAATAATATTAGTAGAAATAAATAAATAGAAATAGTAATTTTTGGCAAGCTAGGTGTTTGACCACAGCTCAGTCGGCCAAAACTCAAGGCGTGGATTCAAACCCCAACAATGAGCTATATTGACTGAAATTATTAATGACATGAAATATATTTCAACCTTTTGTTTTTTGTTTAATTTTTATTTCTATATACCATACTATATACCTATAAGTTTTTTTCTTTGTTTTATGTTTATTGTTTATTTTTTTACTTGGTGGTAGATCTCCTTAGCAGGAGGTCGTCTAGGTAGGTACCATCGCAGTACCAGTTATTCTGCCGCCAAGCAGTAGTGTGTAAGCATTACTGTGTTCGGGTTTGAAGGGTACTGCAGCTAGCGAAATTACTGGGCTGCTGAGACTAACTCTATCAAAAGTCTCAAAGTAATGAGCGCCAAAGCAGTGATGCCCTGGACTTTGTTTTGTTACTTAAAGTTCTGTGTATCGCTGCGATGGTCATGGACAGGCGTTATCTCTTACCATCAGGAGAGCGTCTCGCTCGTCTCATTACTTTTTTACATTAAAAAAAAAAATTGTTAATTATGTTGAAATGTGTTTTATGTCCCAAATAAAATGTTGTCTATTGTCTATTGTCAGTAAGTTTCGCAAAGTTCATTTACCATTAAGAGCTACTATATCTTAAATTTTACAGGAAATCTTAGTATTTGCCGCAGTTCGTTCTTTCACGGTATCATAGATATACAAAAAACAGGCTCATGATTTCGGCAAGCCTTTCAACGTTATCAATTATGTAAGCAGTATTAAGCATCTACTTATTTACCTGAAATCTCGATCCCAAAGGTCAGACCTAGCTCTAGATAGCTATGAAGCTCACTAGACCAACCAACTAACTTGCAAAGCCGACTAAAAAGAGGAACTAAAAAATATTCGTATAGTTTCTTCAAAACATGCGACGGTGGCTCTAGTATTTAATTCTGCGGGTAGGTCGGTCGTAGTTTACTCCGCATAAATACGCCGTGATATTTGAAGTGGGTACCCTCAGTATATTATATAGGATTACTGTGTCACGGTATGAGAGAAACCCGAGTATTCTCCTTGAGAGGCTCGCGGTAGAAACACGCGGACAATTATCACGTGAATGAGCCCGATTTTGGCCTAGACCTGACAGTAAAGTGAAGCAAATGGTCTAGTATAGATTTTTTAATTTTGACACGCTAGGTGTTTTTGAGTACAGCTTAACTGATGTTAAGTGACGGTGTGGTCGAAGATGGTAAAGAAGAAATATCATGTGAGTGGGATAATCAGGACCCCGATTCTTTAACACACACGAGATTCTATGCTGATAAAGTTTTTAGTATTTTTATGTCATTTGTATTTTAAAATGGCAGCCCGGAAGTTTTGACACTTTTGTTAATATGAAATGTATTGTAGAGCTAAAGACTTCTGGCTTCTAATCTGGAGGTCCTGTGTTCGAATCCCACGGCACATGTCTGTCTTTTCTAAAGCTATGTGCGTATTGCATCATGAGGTGCATGCCTCAATAGCTTAAAAAAGAGTTCTTGAAAACGTGTGAAGTCTGCCAGCCCGCACTTGGCCAGCGTGGTGGCCGCGCCCTTCAGTGAAACAGTTTAACAAAGAGCTGATTTGGGCTAAAAAATAATCATAACACTTGGCACGGTCGAATGCTTAAAATGCGAAGCCAAAATCAAAACGAAAAAGATAACTAAAACGTCATACGTTTAAAAAAGTTTATTATGATCAAAAACAAGCTTGTGACCAAACACGTCACGTTTTTATTTTAACTATGAAACAGCAAAACAACTCAAAGTTAGTCCAACGGTTTACTTCACGGTTTTACGGTTAACGGTTTGCTCGGTGGTAGATCTCCTTAGCAGGAGGTCGTCTAGGTAGGTGCCACCGCAGTACCAGTTTTTCTGCCGCTAAGCAGTAGTGTGTTAAGCATTACTGTGTTCCGGTTTGAAGGGTACTGCAGCTAGCGAAATTACTGGGATGTTGAGACTAACTCTATCAAAAGTCTCAAAGTAATGAGCGCCAAAGCAGTGATGCCCTGGACTTTGTTTTGTTAATTAATTAATTAAAGTTCTGTGTATCGCTGCGATGGTCTTGGACAAGCGTTATCTCTTACCATCAGGAGAGCGTCGCGTACGTCACATTACTTTTGAAAAAAAAAAGCTTGTGCAACGAACTTTGTACCGTATGTTTCTACCATTTCAAAGGGGTTTAGTGTGTTACTACATTCAGGTGGGTTTAGGTGTATATTAATTAACTGTTGGTGTTCACTAAACAACCTTAAAATGGGAGACGAGAGCGAATTAATTGATTCGTCTGGCAACACTTTACCAGTCTAATACTTGTTACTTTATCTTTTGAAGGTAACATGGGAAGCTAATTAATAAAAGGGTGGTCTGTTGAGAGTTGATTTTGTAACAAATAGCCTCCATTCAGGCACCTACACACACATACCTAAAAACGGTGAATCTATGATATTGTGTAGGTTTTTTTTTTATATTGTGTAGGTTTTTGGTTTTGGCGTCGCATTTTGAGCATATGCCAGTGTGAAGTGTTTTATATTTTCAAGTTTCAAAAGTTAAATAACTTGCTTTGTAGCTATAGTTATAGTCAAAGTCCAGTCCGTGTCAGTCAAGTCCAATCATGCTTTAGTAAAGTAAAGTAAATAAATATCGTAGAACATTACACACAGCGCCATCTCACCCCAAGCGAAGCAAAGCTCGTACTATGGAAGTCAGATAACTGATAGAATTTTAACTTTAGCGATGATAGCTCAGTGGTTAGCGCGGTAGGTTCGCATGCCGAAGGGCGTGGGTTCAGACCCCAACAATGAGCTCGAGCTGCCAGTGAAGGAACCATAGCATGGTGGTAGGGTACTTTCTAGTACTCGGCTGGCTAGCTAGCACCCTCAAGTTGAAAATCTGCCGCCAAGCATCTAACGGTGTGTTCCGGCAGCCCCACTTGAGAGCTAGTTCCTTTCCAGGCTAGGTATGCTTTACCATCTTCGACCACACTATCACTTAACATCACATGAGCTGTGGTCAAACACCTAGCCTGTCAAGCATTAAAAAAAAAATGATGTTCTTGTTTCGAAGTTCTCTTCTAGTAGATAGAATTGGTCGGTTGTTAATTTAGGTAGTGTTTGATAAGTAGGTATGCCTTATCGTTGTTACAACAAAAGCTCGGGCTGAGGCAACCGCAACCCGCGGTTACACTGAGCTACCCAGATTGACAGCACAGCCGCCTGACAATTATTGAAGTTACGAATTACCGACGACCGAGACGATAGTACCCCTGGGACCCTCAACTTGAAGGCTACCGTGTACAAGCAGACAGTAGCTAAAATTACAATAAAAACTGAGGAATCAAACGCTCTCCGGACGGGTAATAGATAACTTTGTATGCACGTGGCCCGCGTCATTGATATCTGAGTTCATGTCAGGTAATTGATTGATTCAGGCGTTACTTTGCGGAAGTTCATTTTAAATATTCAAGGTATATATTTAATTTATTTCCTCTTAACAGTCGTTCCAGTTACAACAGTGATGAGGACTTAAATTTAACTAATTTGACATCCACTTATTAATTAAAAACCTAATCTTACTTAATATCTAGAACTAATTTGATATACACTTAAAAATATAATTTGACAAAAATCTAATTAAAATAACCACAAGTCTTAAAATCCTCCTCTCTCTCTGCAGTGACCACTTGGCGACACGTGTTTCGCCTCTACACAAGGCATCCTCAGGACGTGTTGACTCTTCGAACGCTTCTCAGTCTCGACACTCCCGACCAAGCGCTCGAAGAGTCAACTACTGTACTGGAATATTGTTGCAAAGATACTACTCCTAATACGTAATGGGCGCGCGCGATCCAAATCTATCACCTCGTTCGCACCGCACGTTCTTCTTTTTTGATTTTGGCGTCGTACTTTGAGCATTTGCCAGTATCAAGTGATTTATAATTTCGACTTTTATAAGTTAAATAAGTTGCATTGCTATAGTTGTAGTAGAAATCCAGTCATGCTTTAGTAAAGTAGTGGCAACTTTACTATAAAGCTTCGATGGAGTTTTGAAAACAACACGAAAAGCATGTTTCACCACATTATATCATTTTCCCACACTTGCGCTTGTGATTCGGCACTTTATGAACAAAACACCACCATTTTTATGCATAAACACTCGACAAAACACAAGTTTTAGAAAAAAATACAACGGGGCGACACGACTCTTTCCGCGTTCCCGCCAAAACTCCATCCTTCTTGGTATGGCGTGGTGAGAATTGGCCTCGAAGTTGTCTCCCCTTTGCCAAAGCTGGGCGCCAGAGGCCACGGCCCTGGGGAAATTGCTCGCCGTGAGTGGCAGTTTGTAGGGTTCTGTACCCAATAGGTAAAAACGGGACCCTATTACTGAGACTTCGCTGTCCGTCCGTTCGTCCGTCCGTCCGTCCGTCTGTCACCAGGCTGTATCTCAAGAACGGTGATAGCTAGACAGTTGAAATTTTCACAGATGATGTATTTCTATTGCCGCTATAACAACAAATACTAAAAATAAAATAAATATTTAAGGGGGGCTCCCATACAACAAACTTGATTTTTTTACCGTTTCTTGCTCGATACTAATAACGGTGACAGGTAGACGCTTTAACTATTCACAGAATATTTAGTTTTATTATAGATAATGATACGGAACACTACGTGTGTGAGTCCGACTCGCACTTGGCCGGTTTTTTATTAATATGTGTCTTATGTCTTAACGTTTATTTGCATTTGCATTGCTTTGCATTGTATTGTATATCTTATGATTTGTCTTGACAAATCTCATCTCTCTAAAGCTTACATACTGTATCTATGCCTACGACGCCAACGTAATGTGTCTTAAAGTTTAGTAACGCAGGTTTAATATTCAAACATGAGCCTAGTTCAAAATTTAGCCAATTTCGAAACTTTGAGCCTGCGCGGGCTCGAGAACAAAGTGACAGGAATAGGCAGCTTCCCGATCTGTTTCTCCGATAGAACGCGAGGACAGCTCATTTAGCTATAGAAACTTAAGCACTATTGTTGTTGGATAGAAAAATGTTTCTTGTCTCCTAGGTTTAAGCACATTTTAGTCTAATTATAATTTGGTCTGATCCAACAATATTTTATTGCAATATAAACTAAATTTTAATAAAACAACTTATTTTATACCATTTTAATAATTTTAATAATAATAATAATTTTATAATGATATTTTACATGTAAATAATTTTAAATTAAATAAATAAGAATTTAATAATAATAATAATTTTATGACATTTTACTTTTTAACATAATTTTAAAATAAATAAATAGGTAATATTAATATTTGACAAATTTAAACATAAATATAAGTTTCCTTTGAAAGATGAAAAATTTTAATACTAAAGCTACAGTGGTGGCGCTAACTAAAATAATCCAGAGCTAAAACACTACAATCTAAATAAAGGCTCTGATTATGTCAGAGGAACATTGGTGGAGGAGGACGGCAAAAAAAAAAAAAAAAAAAAAAAAAAAGCACTATTGTTGAACGAAACAACCCCAGAACTGCGTTAAAAATACTTACTAACATAAATAGATAAATATCGTAGGACACACAGCGCCATCCGGCCCCAAACTAAGCAAACCTTGTGCTATGGAAGTCAGATAACTGATCGAATCCCACTAATATTACTACTAGCTCCGCCCCGCGACATGTTTTCGGAATAAAAAATAGCCTATGTGTTAATCTAAGGTGTCAGCTATCTCCATACCTAATGTCATCCAAATCCATTCAGTAGTTTTTGCGTGAAGGAGTAACAAACATCCAAACTTTCACATTTATGATATTAGTGGGATGTGAAAGTTTTTTTTTGGTTTTGCTTTTAATTTGGAAGGATGGATGTATGTTTGTACACATAGGCTACTTTTTATCCCGAAAACATGTAGCGTGTAACACCGCGGGGCGCAGCTAGTACCTATATTAATACATTTTTTTGTAAATAAGGACATACTTGTAATACATACAAATAACCCAGACACGGAACAAACATTTGCTTATACCACAAAAATATGTTTGTGCTGGGTGGGAATCGAATCCACGCCCAACAGGTCTTCATAAAGCAGATAAACTACAAATGAGCCAAGAGGGCTGTCAAAAAAATTGTTGTATGAAAAATACAGCAGCGATACGCGAGCTGTATGAAAATTTGCTCCATAGTCATTCTCGGTAGAATGTATAAAATACTTGTCAGCAAAATGTAGTAAAACTGGAAATCACAATAAACAACATAAAAATTTCGTGACAAATATTCCCAATAATAAGTTAAGCCCACTTCACACTACTTCTTCTACCACATAGCTAAACCGGATAAGAAACATTCTTAACAAACAAACTTACTCGTAGAGTCGGTTAATTTATTAAACTAAAACTTTTGTATGAATTGCTGTCGCTTTTATTAGGAAAATACGCAAGTGGTGCCTCGTTCAACTTTGTAAATAAGTTAGCCACACTATAAAGGCTTCTTCACACCAAATACTAGGTAAGGGTGAACACGGATGAACGACGGTTGACGTTTTGACAAATTGATACAGAACGTGTGTCAAGCACTCTGCGAGGTCTGAGTCATTCGTCTGAATTGCCTTTTGTATTTTTTTAATCATAACAGATTCGTCAATTATCTCCCACCCATCACCCATCCTCCATCATCTTTTATTCACTATCTCTTTCTTCTGTTTCCTGATAACTTATTGAATAATAAAATAATTTAAAAATAATTGTACATTTTTTTTAACAACCTGTATTGAATTGACTTACTGAATCTGAATAAAAAAAGTCTTAATGGCCTTTTTTAAAAACATTCAGTGTAAACTCTATATAGCGACGCTGAGGGGGCTGGTTATTTTCTGGCGTTATAGAGAGTTGTCGTTATATTGATCGATTAAGTTGGTTCGATTTCCATATAAATAATTTTTTGCCATTTATTTATTAGTTTCATGATCTTCATGTTATACCTGAAAAGGTGTACAAATAATTAATCTAATAATATGGATTGAAATGTATACAATGTCAAGGAAAAATAATAATTGAACATTTATGGACAAATGGAGCATGATTTTATAGTGAAATCACAGCTACTGGCATTTACTTTGGTCTTTATTTGCGGTAAATCACAATAACAATTGCTTGAATAAAACAGTAGATTAATAGCATAAAATCAAATTGATGAATAATTTATGAATTTATGATTTTCGAGTAAAACAGTAGATTATGTAATCTACGGTTTTATTCAAGCAATTGTTATTTACCGCAAATAAAGACCAAAGTAAATGCCAGTAGCTTTGATTTCACTGTAAAATTATGCTCCATTTGTCCATAAATGGCAAAAATGTATTTGTATGGAAATCACAGGACAGGACATTACACACAGCGCCATCTGACCCCAAACTAAGCAAAGCTTGTGCTATGGAAGACAGATAACTGATAGAATACTTAAATACTTTTTTTTTTTGTAAATCGAAAAACCTTAGTCAATCAAGTGCCAAATGAGCGTTCAAACGCATTACTCCTAACTTGTTCTCAGTGTACAGAAGCCTTATGCTACACCCGGATAAAATGGCTGCCCGATACACTTGAAGAGTCAAATCACGTAGGGCCTCTGTAGACATTTAGACGTTGTATGAGCGGAGAATGGGAAACTCGGTCTTTGTCTGCCACTGATGTATCTAAAGTATCTGCTATTTACGAATGAGTTATTTGTTCCTTGGGAAACATTGCATACTTTAACAAAATGGTTTTTTTTTTAAATACAGTGGAACCTCTATAACTCGAACCTCGTTGAAACGTTGATTACGTTTCAACGAGGTTCGTAATCATACGTCATTTAATTATATTGACATAATTATTTTATATGTGACATATTACTTCAATTACATTTTCATTTTCATTGCTTTGACATATGTTATGATTTTGATATTTTTAAATATGAATGGAAAAATGACCTGTAACTTTGGTGTTATTAATAAATGATTTGTATTTGTATTTGTAATCCTCAGTAAGTCGAAAAAAAATGCGATTTCCTTACGCTGAACTCCTAAATACGCAGATTTATTTAGACTCTATAACTCGAACAAATTGTTATTTCTCTGTGAGGCATTGACAGTACATATTTATACTGTCGTAATTTAATGACGTCTTACTTGGGATTCCCCGAAAACAGTATTATTGTTGGTCCATTGTTGATTGTTGAATTTACGATCAGTACGTATTTGACTATGAACTAGCAACAACATGAGTACTGATAAGAAGGAGATGAGAAAAATTTGACGTTATTAATGCGGCAAATAGTGGCATGAAGAAATACGATGCAGCAGCTCATTACGGATTATCAGCAAGCACTTTGTCAACAATAATTAAGAATTTTCATTTTTATTAAACTTTGACTATAGAACTCGAAAAATATACTTAGAAATCGCGCCTTTCTTAGTCGAAATTTCAGCAAATAAATCCTTTGTATCTCGAACTTCTTGTTAAGTCGAAAACTCATTAACTCGAAATTTTTAGCATTTCCCTTGATATTTGAGTTATCGAGATTCCACTGTATTATATACGCCATTTTATACGTTAACAGTTTGGAACCTAAAAAAATTCTAACGATTTTTTAATTTGTTTCGAGTAGCATTTTTTTTCTTTTATTACTTATAAAAAACTTGCTTGTCTTGCTTCAGGCTTGCGTTTGACCGCCAACTTGCCTAATGCACAGCGAAGATGCGGCCTACGGAGCAGCACGCTCGCCTAGAAGAAACCGATTCATGCATCGCACACAGCTTTGACTCCTTGAAAAAAGGCATCTAAGGGAACCATAAGCATAATATCCGATCTAATCAAATGTAAGTTCTATTCCAGGCTAGGTGTGCTTTATCATCTTTGACAAACCTTCACTTAATATCAGGTGAGCTGTGGTCAAACACCTAGCCATACCATAAAAAAAATGTAAGTACTTCCGTATAAAGTTTAAGATAATTATTGTTTTTTTTCTATGAATAGACAAGGAAATACTTAAAAAGAAATATTTAATAATACATTCCCTTTACAATAAAACTATTTCTGCTACAACCTACATCGATATTAGGGCAGAGCATTACATTAATGGACGGGTCCCTCCACAATCATATCGAGATAGTAATCTAACGGATAATACGCAGTAACATCAAATATTATTTCCTTTCACAAATCGGGTCTGACCAACATAATGTAGAATACCTATTGTGTATAAACACAAATTATATGGAATTAAACATAATAATAATATGATTGCTTTATGTGAGTTAAAACTGGCAAATCGATATCATATTCAACTGAAAAGAGCAATATAATAACGATATTGATAACCAAAATATTGACTAGACAAACTATACATATACACACTATGACAATACGTACTATACATACTATGGGCAATACGTACTATACATACTATGACAATACGTACTATACATACTATGACAATACGTACTATACATACTATGGGCAATACGTACTATACATACTATGACAATACGTACTATACATATTATGACAATACGTACTATACATATTATTATAATTATTTATAATATATGTATAGTATTTCATTTTATGTTTCGCCGTATTTTTATTTTGTTATTTGGATTGTAATTCGGATGTTATGAACTGTGGATGAAATAAATATCTAATAATGTTTTTTAAGTTTTTTAAATGCCACTTCCTACTATCCTACCCTACTGATATTGTGAATGCGAAAGTTTGTGAGTATAGATAGATGTTTGTTACTCTTTTACGCAAAAACTACTAAACGGATTTGGATGAAATTTGGAACATAGATAGGTTATAACTTGGATTAACACATTAAAAATGTGAAAGTTTGGATGGATGGATATTTGTTACTCAATCACGCCAGAACGGCTAAACGGATCTGAATGAAATTTGGCACAGAGATAGATTATAGTCTGGAATAGTACATAGGCATGTTTTATCAGCTAGTGAAATTACTGGGCTGTTGAGACTAACTTTCGAAAATCTCAAAGTAATGAGCGCTAAAGCAGCGAAACCCTGGACTTTGTTTTGCTACCCAAGGTTTTGTGTATCGCTGCAATTTTATTGGATATTTCTTACCATCATGAGAGAACCTCGTTCGCCACATTACTTCTTACATTAAAAAAAACTTGATGATCTTAACAAGCGCAATTTTTTTTACCTAGGGCCCTATTTTGATACCTACGTAGCAAGCAGATTCAAGCAGCTTTTATCATATACTCCACATAATCTGTGATCATCTCTCCGCAAATCTGTATCGCCGGACTATCCGGGTTTAAGTAATTGGAGTTCTGATACTAACAGGTAAAATCCGGATATAACCGGACCTATCCAAATATATCTGTATATATAATATGGTACTTTCAGTGGAAAGCGGGTGATAGACGCAGAGATTCGATTGACATGGGCGTTATGGTAACTAATAGTGGGGTTAGCATAGGTATTCATTTCCAAAGATAACGTAGAATAACCAAGATTTAAAAATTTGTAATTAATTTGACAGCCCCGTTGGCTCATTGGTAGTATATCTGCCTTGTGAGCTATAGGGCGTGGGTTAGATTCCCACTCATGGCAAACATTTTGTGAATAAACAAATGTTTGTTCTGTGTCTGGGTGTTCTGTATGTATTATAAGTATAAGTATGTATTTACAAAAAAACTGACTTCCATCACAAAAGCTCTGCTTAGTTTGGAGTCAGATGGCGCTGTGTGTATAGTCCTACGATATTTATTAATTTATAATTGATTTAGGCGTTACTTTGTGGAAGTTTCTAATTCCCATTTAAAAATAAAATCCCGTATAAAATTATAATTGTTTTGAACACTTTGAATTTCAATTGAACAATCTATACTATTATAAAGAGGAACGATTTGATTGTTTGTTTGTATTGAATAGGCTCCGAAAGTACTGGACCGATTTCAAAAATTCTTTCACCGTTGGGAAGCATAAAATAAATTTATGAATAAATAAATAAATATCGTAGGACTATACACACAGCGCCATCTGACCCCAGAATAATTTATGATATGTTAATAAAACAGTAGATATCTACTGTATTCAACCAATTGTGATTTACCGCAAATAAATACCAAATTAAATACCAGTAGGTAGCTGTGATTTCATTGTAAAATTATGCTCCATTTGTCCATAAATGGCAAAAAAATATTTGTATGGAACTCGAACGATCTTAAGCTTCAATGTCAAACGTCGAATTTCGCGAAACATTTTTTACTGCATGTTACATCATTATTCCGAGCACGCTCGGAAATTTTACGCAACGGAAAACGTGTATAAAAATATGTCGAGAGCACTGTTCGTCTATTGTGAGTGTAAATCAAAGTTACGAGTGTTACGGGTTGGCTGTACGGGCTAAGCTAAGTAAACAAACACGGGACAAAATGTAAAGTACATGCACTTGTGATAACAGTGTATAGTTGTACTGGGTTTGTTGGAAAGGCTATGCTGATACCAAAGTATAACTTTTTTTTTAATGCTCTGACAGGACTTTGATTACTTTTTTTATGAAACTTGACAACATCTTACTTGGTGGTAGATTTCCTTAGCAGGAGGTCGTCTAGGTAGGTACCACCGCAGTACCAGATATTCTGCCGCCAAGCAGTAGTGTGCAAACATTACTGTGTTCCGGTTTGAAGGGTACTGCAGCTAGCGAAATTACTGGGCTGTTGAGACTAACCATCTAGTCTCAAAGTAGTGAGTGCCAAAGCAGCAAGGCTCTGGACGTTGTTTTGTTACTCAAAGTTCTGTGTATTGCTGCTATGTCACTCAGTGATAATGGAGCATTTTAATGATGAAAGAATTATTCAGGTCGGTCTAGTAGTTTCGGAGCCTATTCAATGTAAACAAACAAGCAAAAAATCAAATCTTTCCTCTTTATAATTCTTATTAGTGTAAATAATAAATATATCAAAATAAAAAATAAAAAACAAGTCAATATTTTTTTACCAACTACCTACCTATGTATTTTTTAACTACGGTTCTTCATACCCTTTCTGAATAACCCTGCACACTTGAGGCTTGTTGTAAAAGTTTGCCGTGTCATGAATTCACCGCGTACAATTTTGTTTTATTTTCGTACTTTACTTGATATTGTAGCTCTTGTGATTTAGTAAGGTAGTTTCTACTTTCTTCAGTTTGTGAAATAATAATCGTGAAAGTTTTATTTTGTCAAAGTTTAATAAGAAGCAGGGATGGTACAAAAAATTTCCATGATTTCCGCATTATAAGAAATTATTTCAGTAGTTACATACGTTGTAGCTTTTTTTAACTGACTAAAGCAAAACAAAAAGAATGGTTTGTTTGTTTGTATTAATTCCACAAAATTCTCCAAATTTTTCCAAATTAACTCTCAATCGATTCGTTATTTTGCTCAGCGTGACATAAGCGACATTTTTTTTCTTTAATTTTATAGTTATTCCGTAGTCGGGGTTCCAATTGTCGTAGCTTGTCATGTAATAATGAATAATTGGGTTCCTCTGGAGGTCTCTGTTCCAAGTCATTCCGGACATAAATCAGAAAAGACAAAGGCATGACGTGAAAAGCCAGACCGTGTCCCGAAAAAAAACATCGTGAAAAAACCTGTACGAATTAAAAAAAAACTTCCAAGATATGTAGTCTGCCAATGCTAATTCGCACTTTGTCAGTGTGGCGGGCTACGGCCGTACTTGTTTCACGAGGAGAGACTCACATATAACAGTGGCATAGTTTATAAAAACAAAGCAGATTCGGACTTTTATAAATCAGAGGAGGCTTGCAAATAAGTTACAAGATAAGCCTTCGTAATTAATTACACGTGATACAAACATATTATGATACTGGTGACATAACCTCTTAAAATTGGTGTCAACTTTCAAAAACAAATTTACGTAATTAACCTTTTTGGATTACAAAACATTTCTATTTTCAAAATCTATTTTTCGTGATAGTTTTTTTTTCGCATTGGTCTCATACTGGCCAGCCTTAAAAACCATCACCATCAACCTCGTAACCCAAAAAAGAAAACTGTTTATTTTCTTGATCAGGAACGCGCAAATCGCCGCCATTTTTACCGGGATTAACACAGTGTGAATACACCTTAAGATCAGCCGGATGTAATCCAGCTTTTCGGCTTAAGGCAAGGTCAAATGGATGGATGTTTACTTTCACGGGATTTTTGGATTTAGCCGCTCAGCGGAGCAATAATTTGTAGTAGGTACAATCGTATTCATAATTAATACGATGCAGTATTTCAAGCGAGATTTTTATACGCCTAAACATATTAGGTACCTTTATTAAATGAAATGAAACCACTAAATGCAATAACAGTCATGTCAGACTAGCAGTAGTAGGTAGGTACAATATCAGCCTTATCGCCTAAAGCGATGCTCGTTATGTAGAGACAACTTTCTTTAAAAAACTCATTAACTTTAGTCTAACTTTTGCTTTGCTAACTTCAGATGATACTAACAATTGTTTCAGTGTTTGTTGAAATTCTTAATGTAAGAAAATTCAAAGGATCTTTACGATATCTACACCTATTTTTTCACACCCTTAACTTGTAACATTGGAGATCCTAATTTTTTTTTGGCAACTAGCTAATTATATAAATATCGTAGGGCATTCTTCACACAACGCCATCTAGCCCCAAACTAAGCAAAGCTTGTACTATGGGAACTAGATAGAACTGTCAGATAACTGTCAGTCAGAGAGTTTACTTCATCCTTTTTTTTACATACTTGTAATTAAACAGAACACCCACGTATACACATTTATCGTCACATAAATGTTTGTCCAGGTGGGAATCGAACCCACAGTTACAGCTCTTAAAGCAGCTGATATTCTACGAAATGAGCTAACAGGGCAGTCAAGTCGAGTTGTCTTTGCAGTTTGCACTCGACTGTACCTTTCAAGGAAAAGTGAAGCTTTACTTGGATTATGGAAATTATTTAAAATTGAAGATAAGAGGAAGGTGAAAAATGCTGTTGGTGGAAAAAGATGTTAAATTATTATTCGCTTGGCATCTCTATTGGCAACATTTTTGTAACCTTAAAATTCAGTGTAATTCTATAGGAATGCTAGCAACTGTTATTGCAACTGGATACCACGGTAGCCTATTGGGAGAAAACGCGTCATAGGCAGCCCGTACACGTAGCGCGCGATCCGCGATCCGCGATCCGCGATCAATGATCGCGATCCAGACTGATCGTGTACGAAGCGGATTGACGGACTGATGCTCCGGATCGCATAATATCTAGAAATTTTGAAATCATGATCGCGGATCGCGGATCGCGGATCGTGATCATGATTGAACGTGTAAGGCGGCCCAGAATCGTGAGGTGTGATGAAAGCAGGGCTGATCTCTAGTAGCGAAAAATAAATTAGTAGTTCCTTTACACATTTGGTCAGGGGTCAATGAACTTTACAAAAGCAGATTTCATTTACGATTTTAGAGTTGGGCGCTTATTTAAAGTTATTAAAATTTAACTAATTATTGTGAGTTAAATGTAACGAAGCATTTGGTCACATTCTCAAAAAAAAAAATTATAGCATTTCTGAATTATGGTTTGTCTGTGTCAAATATTTTTTTCTCTTTTACAGTTTCCTTGTCCCACAGTAAAGGTCGTACGATTGCCATACAAATAATTTTTTGCCATTTATGCACAAATGGAGCATAATTTTACAGTGAAATCCAGCTACTGGCATTTATTTTGGTCTTTATTTGCGGTAAATTACAATTGCTTTAATAAAACAGTAGATTATTAGCAGAAAATCAAATTTATGAATTTATGTTTTTTTAATGAAACAGTAGATTATGCTAATAATCTATTGTTTTATTTAAGTATTTGTGATTTACTGCAAATAATGACCAAAACAAATGTCAGTAGCTATGATTTCACTGTAAAATTATGCTCCATTTGTTCATAAATAGAAAAAAAAAATTGTATGGAAATCATACCACCTAAAAGTAAATAGTGTAATAGTTTGATGACCTTCTCTAGTTATGCTTAGTACTGCCATTAAATAAGTTTAAGTTACCTCATCATATTTATTTATGAAGTGCGTTTTTGGGTAAAATATTACAGAAAAACAAAACCATAACAATCTGTCATTTAATAATTAACTAGAGTTGAAAATAGCCTATGAGTATGTAAATTCTTCTTCACCGACGGTTTTATGAAAAGTAATATCAGCTGTGTCATTCTTATAAGTTTTTTGTACTTTGCCTTGCAAATGTTTCGGGATACCATGTTTGTCTAACATATGCTTTTTAACAGTTCTGGCCATTGCATATGTAATATTACATATTCTACATGAGTAAATATATTCTCGATTGTGTCTGCTATTTCTATGAGCCAACATTGCACTACGAATAAAGAATTTTCGCGGGCAGTAATCACACTGTATAGTTTTTTCACCATGAAATTTTGCATGTTTATTGTACAAAGTTTTTCTACGGAATGTTAAGCCACATTTTTCACACGTGAAAGGCCTTTCGCCGGTGTGCAAGCGTATATGTTCAATAAGTTGGATCTTTTTGACAGCTCGGTATGAGCAAATGTCACATTCATACTGCGATCCTGCTCCATGGCTGTGAATTTGGTGTTGAACTAGTTCAGCGTTGATCGGAAAGCCTTTACCACATTGGTCACAGACAAATCTACAAACACCATGCCTTTGAATGTGGTTTTTATATGTTTTCTCTGTTGCTAGAACTTTTTTGCATACTTTACATGTTAAATTTTGTTCCAACATTGGTTTTAAGTTACACTTTGGCTTTGTTTCATCTTGCTTGTCTATTAACAAGTTTTTATTTGATGGAATATTTGTTTCACTGTTAGATGTGAGAAGTTTTTTTATTGAGCGAATGAATATGTCCACATCTGTATCACTTTCGTTAGTATTTCTATAGCTGCCGTGATCTGGATAGTTGCTAGAATTAACTGCTTTTACTTCCACTTCTACCTTAATTTTAGGATAATCACCTTCAACTCTGGTGATCTGTTTCTTGCCAGGCATATCTCGGTCATGTTCAGACATGTAATGGTTGTAAGTCTTGGAATTTTCTGGAGAGTTTGCGCTGAACAGTGTATATTGCCGAACCACCTCATTCACCATAACTCCTTCTAAATCATGTTTTAGGCTGAATTTAATTAATTTCCTTAACTTTTTATCACTTGTCTTGTAAGCAGCGATAAACTTGGAAACTTCTTCCAGAGACACTTTGCATTTCTGGCACAAGTTCATGGGTAAATATTGGTTTTGATTTACTGTTATGTTAGTGATTTCTTCCATAATTGATCCGTAAAGGCTAAGGCCGGTTTCTTGAGAAGTATCAATGAGAGACACCATTTCATCCAGATTGTCGTGATTAAGACACACTCGGCATATAGTGCTAAATGTTTTATCTTGGTTTTCCATCGTTAGTTCCACAATAATATTTTGAAATACAACTTTTTATTTGTTTATTTTGTTTCCTTTTGCATCGTATACAGTAGACATAGACAGACATACTTGATTTGATTGCTTTTTTTTTTTTTTCGTTAATTTGCCCTTTCGGGCAGGCTAAAGCTTTAAAGCCATACTGCCTCGTCTTCAGTGTTATTTCTGCTGTATCTTAACTATGGTTATCGTCAAAGTCGTCTTAGTCAAGTCCAGTTCGTGTCAGTTCGTGCCAGTCATACTTTAGTAAAGTAGTGGCAACTTTACTATAAAGCTTCGATGGAGTTTTGGAAGCAACACGAAAAGTCATGTTTCACCACATTATATCATTTTCCCACACTCGCGCTTGTGATTCGGCACTTTATGAATAAAACACCACCATTTTTATGCATAAACACTCGACAAAACACTAGTTTTGGAAAAAAATACAACGAAGCGACACGACTCTTCCCGCGTTCCCGCCAAAACTCTTGATTTGATTGCTTGTTAAGTGTAAGTCTATCAATCAATATTCTTCTTTGATTTTGGCGTCGCATTTTGTGCATTTGCCAATGTGTGTTTTCAATATTTTAAAGTAGATAAATCGTAAACAATCTAGTCAAATAAGTCATACTATATTACATCAATCTCACACAATCACGCCCATAATTTGGCTCTTGAGGAATAATAGGTACATATATAAATATAAAAATACGAACTTTGGGAAATTAATTTAATGGCGGCAACATGTTTTTTCCGTTTGTTCCATTAAAACTCCTACCTAATCGATACTGGCTAATACACGCAATGCGATGCCAAAAAGAAGCAGAGTTCAGTCAGTGGCACATCACTGTGTCAACTGTGTGTCATGTGTCAAGCAAAAGCAAAACAAAATAAAAATAATAGAAGTTGGTGAAAGTGGGAAGCTGTTTATTGTTCATCTAACGATGGGAAACTATGATAAAACATTTAACACAATATGCCGTTTATGTTTACAACATGAAAAAACCGACAACATGGTGTCCCTTCTTGATGCTTCAGAAGAAACGGGCCTCAGTTATTATGGAGCAGCTTTTGAAAAATTAACAAATGTTTCTGTGAAACAAAACGAATATTTACCTACAAAAATATGTAAGAAATGCAGAAAATCTCTCGAGGAATTCAACGTTTTTGTGTTACAGTGCCAGACAAACGACAAGAAGCTGTCTAAACTAATTTCTTTTAGCCTGAGGCAAGATCTGTCTGGCGAAATGGTAAAAGAAGTTATATGTCAATACACATTGTTTTGCCAATATTTTCCTGAAGAATCTAAGCCGACATGCAGTCGAGCAAGCACCTCTCGTTTTGAAGAGGACATGAAGCTACTATCTGAAGAGAATCTCGTAGAAATGCAAGATCACCCTTCAAACATCAAAGTCGAAACGCAATCTCAACACACACCTCAGAATGAAAGCGACAGCGACGACGAAATTCTTCAAAACATTGCTTCCAATAACGACCAAGCATCTCCAAATGATTCAGACAATGTAGACATATTTCTTGACTCAATCGAGAAGCTAGTATCATCTAAAATAAAACATATTGACCGACGGAGCAAAGTAAAAAAAGAAGTAATCAGAGGTAAGAGAGAACCTGTACGAAACTTAACCTGCAACATTTGCCTTAAAACTTTAGCGAATCCGGCTACATACGACTATCACATGCAACGGCATGGGGCATGTCGGTACATCTGTGATCAATGTGGTAAAGGTTTTCCTGTGCTAGCTGAAATGACTCAACACCAAATATATCGTCATGGCATAGGTCCTTGCTTAGAATGTGACCACTGTTCGTTTAAAGCTGGTCGACGAATAGAATTGATTGAACATATTAGGTTACACACTGGTGAAAGACCGTTCACATGTGAAAAATGCGGTCTGAGTTTTCGTAGAAAAGCAATCTACACTAATCATTTAAAATGTCACAATGAAAAAAGCATTCCATGTAATTATTGTCCGCGTAAGTTTTATCGTCGGAGTGAAATGTTGGCTCACTCTAACAATGTACATGACAGAATGTATTTATATCTGTGTCGCGTATGCAACGTTACATATGCCAAAGCTCAGACTGTTAGAAAACATATGTTGATAAAACATGGTATACCAAGGGAAATGCAAGGAAAAATTGTCCGGATTAATAAAAACTCAAACAGTACATTGTTTAAAGAAACTAAAACTGGTGAAGGAGAGTTTTAATCTGTAAGAGAAATAAAATATTTATTAATAAACTCGTTATACTGTTTTATTCTGAACCTAAGTAAAGTTAGCCTCAGTTTAACATGTTCTATTACTATTCTCCATTCCTATTTTCTCATTCAAATTTTAGTATACATGTCGCACGCATAATCAAATACTGACCGATTAGGAGTTAGGTCAAAAATGAGTTACATATAGACGCAGGCTTCTTTTAATACCATCTATGATATGAATTTGGAAAAACAACAAAATTGCGTCAATAGACCACCTTTACACAATATCCGTCTTTTTCATTTTTATGTGTTTCTCACACAGTCTTTGTTCAAACACCGACTGATGTCAGGTTGTGTCGAACGCTGTTAAAGTGAAGTTGCTGTTGTTTAATTGAACCTAGACCGAATCCGAGTCGAGTGTATTTTCTATAAAAATAAATAGTAAGTTTTATAAGTTGATTACTAATAAACAGACTAAAAACATATTGAGTCCTTGAAATAAAGAAATTAGTTTAAACAAGACAGACTTATAGTTGAATATGCCACCAATAATAAAGTTTATTTGCTTAAGTTTTAAAAGTAGACAGACTTAACTCAAGAAGTTAATTTTAAAACATAAAAAAATATTTATTATTATTTAATTTGAACAAAGTAAATAACTTATAACTATTGATAAGTTTATAGACAACACGAAAAAAAATTAATATATTTATTTACCTAATTAATTTTTATTCTATTTAAAAAAAAGCCTACGAGGTCGTGATTGCACGGAGGTTTTTCGTGATTTCCCAAAAACTGACTTTTTTGAGTTAAGCCAGTATTTGATTATGCGTGCGATGTGTGTTTTTGTTGTATGTATGAATGTGTGTTTGTATGCACATTTCCTTTTCGACTGAGCAGATATATGAGATTATGAAATGTCATAGCTAATGCTGCTAATTTCCAAGTTCCTGAGTCTTTTCAAGTGATTCGGGCAGTTTGGTAGTATTCTTATTCTAAATGGGGGTGACAAGTCTTGTACTGACGACCCTCTTGGGGTGTTTTGTACATTTCCTTCTGCCAGTGTCAAGTGGGAATTGAACCTATGCTCTTCTGCTCTTGAAGTAGACATACTACCAATGAAACAACAGGGCTGTCAAGATAGATCGTTTTTTTTTCGTAGCAAAACAAACAAAGAAATCAGGGAAAATTATAAAAATTGTTATGTAAAAACGCGGTTGCACGTGTACTTGCAGCCCCGTTGGCTCATTGGTAGTATATCTGCCTTGTAAGCTGTAGGGCGTGGGTTCGATTCCCACTCAGGGCAAACATTTTGTGAATAAACAAATGTTTGTTCTGTGTCTGGGTGTTCTGTATGTATTATATTATAGGTATACATGTATTTACAAAGAAAAAGTATTTGTGTATTCTATCAGTTATCTGACTTCCATCACACAAGCTTAGTTTGAAGTCAGATGGCGCTGTGTGTATAGTTTTGCGATATTTATTTACTAAACATTTTGTGAATATACAAATGATTGTTGTGTGTCTGGGTGTTCTGTATGTATTTGCAAAAAAAAAAAGTATTTATGTATTCTATCAGTTGTCTGACTTCCATCACACAAGCTCTTCTTAGTTTGGGGCCAGATGGCACTGTGTGTATAGTCCTACGATATTTATTTACTTGTGGTCATTCAAAGATAATTTGAACTCTATTTACTAGGCCATAATATTCAATTCTCTGCAGTTATGAACCGCTCGGACGCAGCACGGCTGCCGCGCGGTTTTAGATAATTACGGCGACCGCGACCGCCGCGCTGCGATCACGTCATGTTAGCGCGAAATAATTCGTATCATATAAACGCGCCCTCACTAACCAGATCTTTAATTCACACGGAATTATGCCATAACTCAGAGAGCTACCCATTATCCGCTGCAACAAAGTAACGCAAACCCGTCATAATTCATCAAGTAAAACGTAACCTAGCATTAAGGGGCACGACCCTCGTACAACTCCGTATAGTAATATGATGTTGATATTTGCCTTTAGGGCCCGAAATGACCTTAAAGGGATTAGAGCATCGTAAACTTACCTTTACGTCATTTAAATTAAGGGTTTCCTGGTTGCCGTCTAATGTGAACTATTGTTGGGCACAGCATAAGTGATAGTTGGAATGGGGCGGTGTTGGAAGTGAAGTGTCGGCAGCCTAGCTTGGAGACCGTCTTACTTCCAATCTGTATAAATAAATATAAATACAGTCGAAACCGAACGACATCGTTTTTTTTTGAATGCAAAAAGTAATGAGACGAACGAGATGCTCTCCTGATGCTAAGAGATAACGCCTGTCCATGACCATTGCAGCGATACACAGAACGATGTAGCGATGATAGCTCAGTGGTTAGCGCGGTAGGTTCGCATGCCGAAGGGCGTGAGTTCAAACCCCAACAATGAGCTTGAGCTGCCGGTGAAGGAAAACATCGTGAGGAAACCATAGCATGTAGGTAGGGTTCTTTCTAGTACTCGGCTGGCTAGCTACCACCCTCAAGTTGAAAATCTGCCGCCAAGCATCTAACGGTGTGTTCCGGTAACCTCACTTAAGAGCCAGTTCCATTCCAGGCTAGGTGTGCTTTACCATCTTCGACCACACCTTCACTTAACATCAGGTGAGCTGTGGTCAAAAGACCGAGCCTGTCAACCATAAAAAAAAAAAAAAACAGTAATAAAAGTCGAGGGCATCACTGCTTTGGCGCTCATTACTTGGAGACTTTCGATGGTTAGTGTCAACAGCCCAGTAATTTCACTAGCTGCCCTTCAAACCGAAACACAGTAATGTTTACACACTGCTGCTTAGCGGCAGAACAACTGGTACTGCGGTGGTACCTACCTAGACGACCTCCTGCTAAGGAGATCTACCACCAAGTAAAAACAACAAATTGGTTATAACAACCGAATGGCAAGGTCCCGGCCGAATCCCTATACAAACTCATAAGTAAACATACCGCCTATAACAACATCGGATACTGCGACATATCGCTTAACACGACGAAACTTTATCGATAATCATCGGCAATAACGACCAACCGTTTACTTGTTCCAGTAAAAAAAAACAATGCGAACAATTCTCAACCTTATACAAATCTATGAATGAATATTTTGACTTAGGTAGGTACTATTATTAGCTACACACTTTCTTCCACCCTATCCGACTTCCGCGCTCTTTTTTAATTGACCGATTGATGTTTCTTGTTTTTCATTTTTTTTTTTTTTTTTATGGTTGACAGGCTAGTTGTTTGACCACAGCTCACCTGATGTTAAGTGAAGGTGTGGTCGAAGATGGTAAAGCACACCTAGCCTGGAATGGAACTGGCTCTCAAGTGAGGCTGCCGCAACACACCATTAGATGCTTGGCGGCAGATTATGGTTTCCTCACGATGTTTTCCTTCACCGGCAGCTCAAGCTCATAGTTGGGGTTTGAACCCACGCCCTTCGGCATGCGAACCTACCGCGCTAACCACTGAGCAATCATCGCTACATTTAGTGCAATAGTTGACAGAGTGATGTCGGTTTTATTTATTTTTTCGACATTTTATTTTAATACACGTTCATATGCGTAACCTATACCCATACATACATATGACTACTTGTGTATATTGCTTATAACAACTATCGGATACAACATCCGAAGGACACGGTCCCTTCAATGTCGTTATATCCGGTTTCGACTGTAAATATTGGAGGGCATTCAACACAGCGCCATCTAGCCCCAAACTAAGCAAAGCTTGTACTATGGAAACCAGATAGCTGACAGAATACTTAAATACTTTTTTTTTGTAAATACATACAGAACACATAGACACAAAAACAAACATCGATGTTAGTCACACAAATGTTGGTCCTGAGTGAGAATCGAACCCAAGCCCTTCAGCTCTCGAAGCAGACATAGTACCAATGAACCAACAGAACTGTCGTGAAGGTCTTGTGGTCTCACAAAATAAAAAATCATTTGCTTTTCTTTCAAGAAAATTGTTCCGTAGTCTCAGCAGCCGTGGTAGGTACCTACATAGCTACAGAATTAGTGTCGCAACCCGGAAGTCTCCTGATTTATATCCTAGCTTAACTTACTACTTACTACAAAAGCAAACATTTCCCCAAAGCATAAATAGAAATAAAAAGCAATTTGAATCCCTCCTGGGTCCGCAATAGACGAGCATTACCCAAAAACGCCGGTGAGACGATCGGTACAGTTTAGCACAAGCTTTATGACTGACTTGATTTTATCAAACAAGCGGGCCTTTGTTTAATTTAAAGTCAGAAAGATAAATTTAACAAGCCGCTCTGGTGATAATGTTCCCCATGTACGCACAAAGCGTTTTGATTGTACATTTTTCATTTGCACAGTGAGGTTGTGGAACTCTGCCGGAGTCTGTGTTCCCTGTTAGGTGCAATATCATCTTCTTTATAAGAGTCTCTTGTCAAGAGTCATATTATGACTCTTGGCAAAGACTTGGTGGTAATGGTCAACGTTTTGTTTGATTCTGAGTAAATAAAATAAATAAATAAATAAATATCGTAGGACATTACACACAGCGCCATCTGACCCCATACTAAGCAGAGCTTGTGTGATGGAAGTCAGATAACTGATAGAATATATAAATACTTTTTTTTGTAAATACAAACTTATAATACATACATACATAGAGAGTGGCAGGTATAGTTCGCCGTTCGATGAACCACCATCTCTCCCCGCTTGAATTTATTCTATGCACCTATAATTATAGGTACAAAGTACCATATGGTTTTCTTCAAATCAAAAGTAAAATGCTTTCTTCTTTGTAAGCGTGCTCAAACTTAGACCACACTACTGCTCATCAGGCAGAGTGTGGTGAAACGCGGGCCTATTTTGAATTTAAAAAAATAGCTTCTCTACAAAAAGTGTTTATAATAGTTTATTGATTAAAACGGCACAATAGGCCAATTATAATAGCCATTAAAAACATTGTAAAAACAAAAGAATCATCTAGTATTATTTTTTTTTCTTTACTTTTGGCGTCGAGTTTTGCCAGTGTCAAGTATTTATATATTTTCAAGTTTCAAAAATTAAACAAGCGTCCTCGTAGCTAGTTATAGTCAAAGTTCAGTCTTAGTCAAGTCCAGTCTGTGTCAGTCAAGTCCAGTCATGCTTTAGTAAAGTAGTGGCGACTTTATTATAAAGCTTCGATGGAGTTTTGGAAGCAACACGAAAAGTCATGTTTCACCCCATTATATCATTTTCCCACACTCGCGCTTGTAATTCGGCCCTTTATGAATAAAACACCACCATTTTTATGCATAAACACTCGACAAAACACAAGTTTTGGAAAAAAATACAACGGAGCGACACGACTCTTCCCGCGTTCCCGCCAAAACTCCATCTAGTATTTAAGTATTCTGTCAGCTGTCTGGTTCCCATAGTACCTACTTACAAGCTTTGCTTAGTTTGGGGGCTAGATGGCGTTGTGTTAAATGCCCTCCAATATT
Organism: Biston betularia; assembly: GCA_905404145.2. NCBI lineage: Eukaryota > Metazoa > Arthropoda > Insecta > Lepidoptera > Geometridae > Biston > Biston betularia. The sequence goes on along the minus strand of FR989887.1, from coordinate 8,541,402 downwards.
GATTTATCTAATCAATGTTAATGTCCCATTAAAAAAAAACAATAAAAAGTCTTGCATTAATTTAAATAAAATATCAAAATTATTGAGCAACTGTTTTTTTTACGATTGCAAAGTTGTGATTGTTTCTATGAAGTTTCGATAGCCTAATTAGGAGACCGTCTCACCGTCTGGCTTCCAATCTATAGGTTCTGGGTTAAAATCTCGCATGCACCTCTGTCTATTCTTAGTTATGCACTTCGATGTCTTCAAACTGAAGGAAAAGTTAAGTTCAAAATGCGTCCATAAAGTTGGCACGCACCCTAAAGGCCAAATACACCGGTGCGACGGGAGGCAGATTTATCCTGCCATGGCAGGGTTCGTTCAGGTCCACTGCCCATGGGATTTGGGTTCTTTACATGGGAAGTAGAAACATCTGTCTGTACTGCCACAAAAAAAGTATCCTACAACATTTTACCCAGCGCATGTATCTTCAAACTAACCAAAGGTAGTGTATGGGAACCAGATAACTGATGATATACTATTTTTATAATACACTTATAATACATACAGAACACCCAGAAACATAAATTAATTAATGCTTGTTACACGCATGTGTTTGTCTTAATGGGAATCGAACCCATGCCCTACAGCTCTTGAAGTAGAAACATTACTGAATAAGCTTAAATGACAGTCAACCATTATAAGTCAGTCGAAAAAATTAACAGCCATTCTACGCCTAAAAATATCATATTTTGTTTATAAAGAAACTTAGGCGTGGAATGGTAAAATACTAAAAATATCATTCTGAATACGAAAGTAAAGAATATTTGTGACGAAAGAATCGATCGATAGGTGTTTGACCACAGCTCTCCTGATGTTGTGTGCTATATATATTATAGCTCCGTCTGTAACGGGCTTTAAATTAATCTCGCAGGTATCTTGAAATTATCCGACAGTGTTGGGAACACGCTTGACCCGCTCTTGGCTGGATTCTGTGCGCTGCCCATGGGACTAAGTTACCAGCAGAAGTTTGTAAATCGATTAGTAATTTCCGAAGATACAGAAATCACATCGATCAGTACCTATTCCATATTATTGTATGCAGCGATGCCCTAGACCTTGTTTTGTCACACAAATTTCTGTATATCGCTGCAATGACCATGGATAGGCGTTATCATCTCTTACTATCAGGAGAGCGTCTCGTACGGCTCATTACTATTACATAAAAATAGAAAAAAAAACAGAAAAGAAATTCCATATTATCTCAATAGCCTTTTTTCGCTCGATTAATTTTGAATCGCGCATCGTCCGCATATTGTTCCATTGACTATAACATATACAGCTAGAAACTTTGATTCCAGTTTTATAAAACTAACCGATTAACAGTTGAATTTGCTACACGAGTGGGTGTACCCCGATAAATAGGTACTATCTGAAGAATACTTTAATCGGAGTCGTCGCAAGAGAATCGGTTTTATTTTAGGTAAGCGTGGGTAGCTACCCCGTCGTAGAAATCAATTTCGCAGCAGGAGCAATCAAACATCAAACGCAAGCCTGATTATTATTAGTCAACTAAATTATGTAGACTCTATCTAATAGGTAACCTTATCTATCTATCTATACTATTATAAAGAGGAAATATTTAATTGTTTTGTTTGTATTGAATAGGCTCCGAAACTACTAGACCGATCTTAATAATTCTTTCATTATTAGAATGCTACATTATCCATGATGGGCATAGGCTATATTTTATTTAAAAAATAGTTAGGGATCCATATGGAAACTTTAATAAAGTAACCCAAGCTGTGAAAAATTTACTGCAAACCCCTTACTTAGCAGGCGCAGCGAAAACTTTTGACAATAGAATAAAGTGACGTTTTATAGAGCAAATTGACAGCTACAAAAAAGTCTGCAATATCATATGTCTAACTATTACAGTTGCCATCTACACTAATCATAAAGAGGAAAGGTTTGATTTTTGTTTGTATTGAATAGGCTCCTTTGTTTCAGAAAAAGGAAAAACACAAAACTCTGTAAACTGTACCATATACAAAAATAATAGTCGATTCATAGTCCAATCTCTTTGTGTGGCAGTCTATCATTCTACGTGACATTGGCGGAATTGTGGAGAACCTCCGCAAAGGCCATTCATCAAGAATTGAATAGGCTCCGAAACTACTGGACCGATCCGAATGATTCTTTCATCATTAGAATGCTACATGATCACTAAGTAACATAGGCTATATTGTTTACCCGTGCGAAACCGGGCCGGCGCGCTAAAATAGTATACACGGTAAAATTAAATTCTACTAAAAAAAGTCTTGTAACATTTATTTTTTATTGTTTAAAACTTTAAAAAAACACACTGAGATGTGTTTCTCATTGTTTAGAACAACACGTATCGCACTTCCAACGGCCAGTAAATGACTGGAACGTATTGAGTGCCGGCGCTCATTTAAGTCTTCAAAAATTTAAGGCGAGGCCTCTATTGAATTGGTTATAAATCCTACAATAAATCATCTTCTTTTTTTTTTTGTTTCTTTCCTTTTTGTATTAATTGTGATCTGTGTTTCTGGTGTATAATAAAGTTATATTCTATTCTATTCTATTCTAAATGTGAAAATTGTATACCTATTTAGATGTTTCACAATCACTCAAAACGCCTTAACGTATTTGGATGGCATTTGGCACACAGATAGTTTAATACCTGGATTAACATATAAGACTCCTTGTATCCCGAAAACGTTAGGTTCCTGTGATATTATCGAAAAATTAACTACAGGACGTATTCGCTTGAAACATGGTACGGATGTGTTATGGAACATTATTCCAGGATAAATATGATCTTTATTTTAATCTATGTAATAAAATAGTGCAAGTGTCATGACAAATTAAACCATTGTTTTCTTTGCTACTCATATATGGGTCCAATTTTAAAGTCAACGTGAACAAAGTCGCATGTAAAAGCTAGTAGAATTATAAATAAATGAATCGCTTCAGCCCCTAACTTGCACCTGCAACCAGCAGATGTTCAAAAGGAAATAATTTAAGACCCGCACTCACAGACAGATTTTTTGTACCCATCGCCTGACGCGATAGCTCAGAAGGATGCTTAATGTGGCCGGAGGGCGAATTAGAGCGTTTTTCCGGTAGGCCGGGCTTTTTGGGGCAGGTAAGGAGAAGATTCAATGGAAATGAAGGTACTTGTGAATTGCAAACGTCGGCGGTTTGTTACGCAGGCTGTGTGAACCATGCATGTAAATTTTTGTTTGTTATTAAATAGGTAATAATTGATTGATTGATTAACTCTTTATTGCACACACTAAAAAAACAATACAGAAGAAATTAAAATTAATTAATTGAAAGTAATAATGAGTGTTCTGTATAAGTATGTGACAGCCCTGTTGGCTCATTGGTAGTATATCTGTCTTGAGAGCTGTAGGGCGCGGGTTCGATTCCCATTTTGTGAATAAACAAATGTTTTTTCTGTGTCTGAGTGTCTGTATCTATTATAAGTACGTATTTACAAAAAAGTATTTATGTATTCTATCAGTTATCTGACTTCCATCACACAAGCTCTGCTTAGTTTGGGGCCAGATGGCGTTGTGTGTATAGTCCTACGATATTTATTTATTTATGTATTTACAACAAAAAAGTTTTTTTAGTATTCTATCAGTTATCAGACTTCCATAGTAGGTACAAGCTAAGTTTGGGGTCAGATGTCGCTGTTTTTATTTTAAAAATTATTAAAAATTTTATTTAATGAAACTTGAGTCATGGAGCTCGAAATATGTATTTACTTTTTTATTAAGAGCAAGATTGATTCTTATTTCGCTAAAAAAAACTACAATACACGAAAGTCCGCCATGGTATGTTGAACTCCAATCAGAGTGAATGACGTCACTTTTGCGTAAACAAATAACTTATCATGAGTTTTTAATAATTACACTGAGGGACCGCACAACACCTATACACTTTAGAATTTATATGTTATTTAACACAAAATTATTAAATTATTCAATAATCGTATAAAAAACCTCCAGTGATTATATTTTGTTTATTCAAACGTGACCAGCGGCGCCATGACACTAGAAGCGTTTTGGTGAACATTTTTCCCCTACTAAACCTTTATTATCTGCAGAAATATGTTATTCATTATAATAATATACGTTTCCGAACATTATTGGATAGTTTTTCATCATGCCTATTAAAGAAGACGTCTTCGTCTCGAGCAGTAGCATGTACCTATACATTGCTATGTACCTACTAGATAGAATACTTCTAATCCGAATCAGCCCTGTTCTTTCATAAACTGTCCCACTATTGGGCGTGGGCCTTTTTTCAATGTATTAGGGGTAAGGCAATAATCCACCACGCTGGCCAAGTGCGGGTTAGCACACTTCACACTGGTTTTAAAAATAACTTTCGGACATGTTGGTTTTCTCACGATGTTTTCCTTCACCGTTTGAAGTTAGCGGAAATACGCACATAGACATAATACATACATACACAATTACGCACACAGAGACACACATACGCATATACACACTTAGAAAAAAAAAGGTGCGTACACGGTATTAGAACGCAGTCCATTTAGATTTGAAGCCGGTTACCCAAATAGGTTGCTGAAACTTAGCTTGGAAGGTTGTGGCAAAATTATAGAGTTCATGAAACTCAGAGAAAGTCATAAAGACTAGAACAGCCCTGTTTGAATATACAGTCCCACAGCTGGGCGTAAGCTTATTCTCATTTAAAGAAGTTATAGTCACAACGCTGGCCAAGTACGTGTTAGTAGACTTTACAAATCTTCACAAAACAGCAATTCGAGGACGAAAACGTTGTGGCTCGCGTTGCCATAGGCGGGTGTCGTGTTTCGAATAGCATACCGCTGTTCTAGGAGGAACGGTGGGTTCCGCTAGAAATCCCAGATCCTTCCGAGCATTTAAGAAGGTCACCTGGATTGTATTTTAGGGGATACAATCCCACATACGTCGATTGCGCCTCAACGCAGCCGAGCATCTTTTGAAGACTACCCCCTTTTTGGTAATGATGTATCTGTTTGTTGTTAGATACCTCATTGTTATTACTAATCTAGCCTAGTTGAGACTAATAACTAATTTTAATATAACTTAAATTGCTAAGTAGATTATAATCGAAGAATGCGTCCATCGACACTTTCCTTACTGTCTCTATTAAGGGGAAGACACTTTGTTCATGTGTTCTGTGATACGTAATACTCACTGCACTGACACTTAACTTACTTAATACACTAATTCTACTACTATTCTCTATTTAAATAATAGAGAGAGAGAGAGAGAGTATTTTTTCTATTTATTTTCTATTTAATTCTTCTTCTTTTTCTTTTTACTATTTTTTTTAAGCTATTGCATAGCTTCTATCGCGGGCCTTGAGCGTGGAGACCGAATCCAGAAATTCCGTAACGAAAATAACCTAACACCCCCCACTCCCACCGGCACAGCGGTGATACTTTTTAGTTTTGCCATCTATCGATGAATAGCAGAACTTTTAATGACTTTTTTGAAATATCACGCTTGTCTCTTTAGTTCAGCAACTCGCCTCTAGGTGGCATTGGTTGTAATGCTATGCAATAGCTTTACCGCGGCAGTCCCCGAGTGCCACACGTCTTTTTTTTCTAACTGTATGTTGTTGTGTTTTGTTTTGTTTTGTTTTGGTGTATGATAAAGTTATATTCTATATGGCAGCCCGTACACGTAGCGCGCGATCCGCGATCCGCGATCCGCGATCAATGATCGCGATCCAGACTGATCGTGTACGAAGCGGATTGACGGACTGATGCTCCGGATCGCATATCTAGAAATTTTGAAATCATGATCGCGGATCACGGATCGCGGATCGCGCGCTACGTGTACGGGCTGCCAATGGGTTTGATTTCCCTTTTGACAACAAGAAAATGTCTCTATTAAATGTATAATTAGATAAAATATGTGTATGCATTTTTGATAGAAACTGGTAACTTTGTGAACTGTCTAAAAGTAAACTGTAGACGTGGTTGAGGTATTTATTGGTTTTTGCTAAGGGCCAGGTTTCTTGGGAATGGAGAATGAAACGCTGCGTATGTAGGTAGCTTCCAATGATACGTTTTACCACCGAATGAAATACTGAGAGACATGATATGCATAGTTGCCAACCTAGATAGGTGCCTTCTATTAGATAGATAGATAGATAGGTATAATTCTTTATTGTGCACATCATAAATAGAAAAGAGTACAGAGAACAAAAAACCTTATTAACTAGTGCCACAAGTGGCGGCCTTATCGCTAACAGAAAATAAAAAAAGGAATAATTTAAAGAAATTACTAGCAACATCTATTCCAATTCAAGTATTTATTTCACAAAACATGGTGTGTTTTTTTTGTGTGTTATTATGACAATGAACCTATATGATTAGATCGCAATGTTTTAACTATTATTGTATGTAAAATGACAGTCAGATAATCAATTACGAATATTTTATTGATAACACCAAAGTTACAAGTCATAAATAGTCGTTGGCTCATTGGTAGTGTATGTGCCTTGAGAGCTGTAGGGCGTGGGTTCGATTCCCACTCAAGGCAAACGTTTTGTGAATAAACAAATGTTTGTTCTATGTGCATTATAAGTATGTATTTACAAAAAAAAAAGTATATATGTATTCTATCAGTTATCTGACTTCCATCACACAAGCTCTGCTTAGTTTGGGGCCAGATGGCGCTGTGTGTATAGTCCTACGATATTTATTTATTATTCATTCATCGTTCATTCTTTCACCCATTCATCATTCATTCATTCATTCTTTCATTCGATTTGAACTTAGAGCCACCATAATGGCGGTCAGACAATCAATTTCGAATATTTTATTGATAACATCAAAGTTTCAAGTCATATTTAAAAATAACATTAAAAATGTTCAATTCATTAAACAAATTTATATTAAACAAATAAAGAGAATTTTGTTTAATCTATAGAGGTTGAGAGTCTATAGAGGTATTCATCTATGCCAACACACATACTTCGCCTACTTGTAAGGTCACTGAATGGGATTTATGTAACTAGGTAGAGATGTGGGTAGGTTAAGCTTCTCAAATTGAATTTTAGGGATGTACTTCCCAACAACCTCAGGTTAATATAGATATATATACATACACTATTGTGAAGGTGAACTGAGTTTTTAACTAGTCAGGAGATGTCACATCTCATATTTGAAAAGCTGATTCCGAGTCTGCTTCGATGGGGTTTTTTACGAACACATTTTAAATTCTGATTATAACCTAGAACTTTTCTAAGTAAAGAAAAGTTGCCATACTATCAAGGTATACTCGTAAGTATGTCGAGGTAAGTATATTATAATTATAATCAATCAATCACATACATTAATTACATAGGCAATCTAGTATTTATAAATAATTATTACTTGTTAACATTAATATAAGTATAAGTAATACATATATTTTTTAAATTATTTTCATCGTTATTTTTAATTATTATTATTTTTCCAAGTTATTCAATTTTTCTCTGTGTTGACATTTTGATTTCTATTTTGTTTTTAATTTACATGAAAATACTTTATTTCTTCATTGGATAATTTGTTCATAGCTTAAATGAGTTCTTTTTAATATTGTCATTAGTGTAATTCGTGAAATGTGCGGTGCTGATTGACTGAATAAATAAATAAATAAATAATTCATCAATTTCTTTATATTATATATACATAGTTTATTTAAAGGTATATAGTAGGTTTATAGTAGTTTCTATATACTTAAATTGTAACTCTAAAATTATAAATAAATAAAAAATTTAAAAAATAATATCGGAGGACATTTCACACAGCGCCATCTAGTTCCAAACTGAGCAAAGCTTGTGTTATGGGAACCAGATTACCGTTATACATAAAATGTTTTTTTCTGGGAATTGAACCCAGCTCAGGAAGTAGTACTACCAGTAATTTAATAAAAATTGGTTTATTTATTTGATTTTCACATAATTTTTAGAAGTTTTTACTAGTTAAGGAAATATATATTTCTAAACTGAAACTCGTATCTACCACTAGCTTTATAATGAAGGAAAACTGAACATTTTTTCAGCAGAAATGCAGAAATTCAATAGCAAACTTATAATTATGAATCTGCCAACTCACAACGAATATGACCACAGAATAATTTTATTAAAAACAAATTCACGTCGTATTCAACAGTTACCTGCAACTGTTTGCTTCAAGAATGGACTTTGACTGTCCTATAGCGAAGCATTGGTCAAAACTCCATACTGAAAAGGCAGTTTTTAGACCACAATTTAGATTAAGGTAATTTTTTGACATTGACATATTTCTATTGACATTTTTATTTCTTTTTACTTTTATTTAGAATTTTATTGTAATTTTTTGACATTGTATTCATGTATTATTATTACTAATTGATATGGACTTGTTCTGAAATAAATTTATATTATTATTATTATTATAGTGTTGTTACATTTTTTTTCTCTCGTCAGACGAGGAGGCTACGCTTTTCACGGGCTTATTATTATTACCTAATCACCGACAGAGATGTCTACAGATGTCTTACTAGAGATTTATAATAGTTAAATATGCATAAAAATGTACGTTTTTTTAAGTGAGTGAAAAGGCAGTTTTTAGACCACAATTTAGATTAAGGTAATTTTTTGACATTGACATATTTCTATTGACATTTTTATTTCTTTTTACTTTTATTTAGAATTTTATTGTAATTTTTTGACATTGTATTCATGTATTATTATTACTAATTGATATGGACTTGTTCTGAAATAAATTTATATTATTATTATTATTATAGTATATATCACTTAAAATGTACGTTTTTTTAAGTGAGTGAACATAATTTTAATTTGATTCCTAATGAAGACACTACGTTATTCAAGTAACTGGTTTTATTTTAGCTATAAATTGTACTGGTTTGTTTTTGTTTAGTGGTTAGCGCGGTAGCTTCGCATGCCGAAGGGCGTGGGTTCAATCCCCAACAATGAGCTTGAGTTGCCGGTGATGGAAAACATCGTGAGGAAACCATAGCATGGTGGTAGGGTACTTTCTAGTACTCAGCTGGCTAGCTACCACCCTCAATTTGAAAATCTGTTGCCAAGCATCTAACGGTGTGTTCCGGCAGCCTCGCTTGGGAGCCAGTTCCATTCTAGGCTAGGTGTGCTTTACCATCTTCGACCACACCTTCACTTAACATCAGGTGAGCTGTGGTCAAACATCTAGCCTGTCAACTAAAAAAAGAAAAAAACATTCCTATTAGTGATTATATTTTTTTGCGATGAAAGGTTCCGAAGCTTGTTTCGAAACATGTCTCTCTACGACTCCTCTAATCTCGTCATGAAACTAAAACAAATAATGCCTGAAGTCATATCTACGTATCTACCCGGTTAATTAAAAGTTTTCTGCTTTTCCCGAACAGAAATCTAAAAGGAAAAATGTATCTGTCGTTAAGACTTATACATACCTATACTCCGAAACCACCGAATCCGAATCTGCCCTGTTTTTATAAACTGTCCCACTGCTGGGCGTGGGCCTCTTCTCATTATGAGAAGGATAAAGCCTGTCACAAACGGTACAGATTATAGAAGATTTGAGCGCATATCTGGCAATATAGCTCATCATGAAAATCAATAGAATAGCACACACAGCGCAGTTAAATATAAACTAGCTGCGCCCCGCGGTGTTACGCGCTACATGTTTTTCGGATAAGAAGTAGCCTATGTGTTAATTCAGGGTGTCCATACCAAATTTCATCCAAATCCGTTCAGTAGTGTTTGCGTGAAAGAGTAACAAACATCCATCCATCCAAATTTTCGCATTTATAATATTAGTGAGATGAATAACATATTTCTGCAGATAATAAAGGTTTAGTAGGAAAAGTTTCGAGATAGTAAATTCGCACCAAAACGCTTGCTAGTGACAACGCTTTGATTCCAAATTTTTTATTCGCTTTACGAAAAAAACAATTGAAATCCTAAAAGTATTGAATGTTCTTGAATCTAGAGTAAACATGACTCTCCAATAAGTGGGCTCACAAAAAAAAAAATTCAACATTCAAATATAGGTAAGAAGGTATATTTGAATATTGATATTTGGCGATCATATACGAAGAAATAAATAACATTAAAAATACCTAAATATTAACCGACTACTAGGTAAACTTAACCGAAAGTAATGTAATCAATTACGCAACGCATGGAGGACACCGCGCGGACGCACGAGCTGAACGTTGTGAGGACGTTCGCACCGTCGACGGGCGGGGCAAGCACGTACTTGTCACGGGATCAAAACATCGTTATCAGCGTCGGGAGTATATCCACGCTTCATTCATTTATAGGTACGGAAATTTGGTCAAAAATTAAGTACATTATTTTATTACATAATTATAACGAGGATCGATTACCAAAGCGCCAAAGCAAAAGTAATGATCGCTAAAGCAGTGATGCCCTGGACTTTGTTTTGTTAGTCGAAGTTCTATGTATCGCTGCAATGGTCATGGACAGGCGTTATTTCTTACCATCAGGAGAGCGTCTCGGTCGTCTCATTACTTTTTACATAAAAAATAAAAAAAAACAAATACTCACCTTCAGTATCGTAGGTGTCTCACCAGTCATGCTATATACCAACTTCAAAATTAAAAAGGTAAAGAAGTTATAATAACATTTTCATTAAGCCACGAACGGGAACGTGAGTAAAATTAATATGCTTTACTGAAAGAAAAAAAAATCCGCCGGAAGTGGGCGAAGACCGACGAGCGGAACCGGAAGTGAGGGTCAGTATCGTCGAGTTCACTAATTAACCGGCACTGAATTTAAATTTCTGCTTCCAAACGGCGTTGTTGAGTTGAAATGTATTTCATTGTGTTGGTTAGGACAAGTGGCGGCGAGACCTCGTTCATTTGTTTTGAACTCAAATTTTTATGGTCAGCAGGCTAGGCGTTTGTCTACAGCTCACCTGATGTTAAGTAACGATTTGATCGTAGATGGTAAACACACCTAGCCTGGGATAGAACTGGTTCTCAAAATGAGGTATACACCGCTAGGTGCTTAGCGGCAAGTATGGTCGTGATACTTCGATTACTTTTTGATGTCTTGATACTTATACTAGCTGCGCCCTGCGGTGTTACCTGCAACATGTTTTGGGGATAAAAAGTCCATGTGTTAATCCAGGGTCTCAGCTACCTCCATACTGAATTTTATCCAAATCCATTCAGTAGTTTTTGCGTGAAAGAGTAAAAAACATCCATCCATCCAAACTTTCACATTTCTAATATTAGTGAGATAAAGCCGAGGGCAAAAGCCGCACCGGATACGAAGTATCACGCGCATTCAGCTAAATATTTCATAAATCTATTAAAAAACTGATTGCAAGAAGGATCTACAAATTCATATGAATTTAGAAATAACGAACCTTTAGTCCGAATTTCGCACCGAAACAGCAATCTTAGTTCCATTTTCAAACGACAGCTCTAACCTTTCGTAAAATCCACCACAAGAAATATATTTCCCATTAAGATTATCCTCTTTCCTTCATTAATAGACTTTCCTTGTAGTACTGTGGCCTCCAAAACAACTAAATGGAAGGAAAAAACCGGGAATGAGGATTCCCTTTTATCCAAAGAATGCATTGTGGCCGGAATCTGGAGCTGGAGAAGGCAGCTTGTACCGTCAAATTAGTTTTTGATGAACTGCTTAATGTTAGAAGGAATTTAACCATATGTCTCTACGTGGGGTATAGGTACTAAAAGTTTTTTTATTCTTGTAGATAAGACCATATGTTACACTTTTTTTTAATGCATGATGGTGTGGACGAAGATGGTAAAACACACCTAGCCTGGAATGGAACAGGCTCTCATACTTGATAGATTTGTTGTTTTTGAACTACATTCCCTAACAATTTTTAAATAATTATTAAAAAAATAAAATAAGACCGTCACATACCGCGTACTTTTTTTTTCAACCATTAAAAAATTACCTGATGTTAAGTGATGGTCGAAGATGGTAAAGCACATCTAGCCTGGAATGGAACTGGAACAACAAAGACTTGGCCATACAAAAACAAAACCCTCTTTTCTACCTTTTAATATTGTCTAATTTTGGTGGTCTTTGAATCAAACAAGAGTAACAAAAACAAGAGTTTCATCCGTCATAACACTTGCGCTGTTTTATTACTTACATAGATTAAGATAAAGGACACCTTTTAATAATGTTCCAAATTCTGACACATCTGTACCAAATTTCAAGTGTACACATCTTGTAGCTAACTACGTCGTGTCGTGTCGTGTAACTACGTCGAGTCTTCTCGTCATCCATCGCACAAAGTCTGAAGACAAAAGTCTTCAATCAGTGCGTCCTACCTGTCATGACCTACGGAGCCGAAACGTGGACACTCACAGCGGGAATGGTCCGTAAGTTCAAAGTCGCTCAGCGAGCTACGGAAAGAGCTATGCTTGGCATTTCTCTGAGGGATCGGATCCGAAACGAAGTAATTCGCCAGAGAACTAAAGTCATTGACATAGCTCAGCGTATTAGCAAACTGAAGTGGCAATGGGCTGGACATATCTGTCGCAGAACCGATAACCGCTGGGGTAGACGTGTTCTAGAGTGGAGACCGCGTATTGGCAAGCGTAGCGTAGGACGCCCTGAGACTCGATGGAGTGACGATATACGTAGGACAGCTGGCGGTGGATGGAAGCGAAAAGCCGACGATCGGGCTGAGTGGCGTGTCTTGGGATAGGCCTATGTCCAGCAGTGGACTAATATGGGCTGATGATGATGATGATGACATCTTGTAGTTCGTTTTTGAAAATCCCCTTAAACATTTTCCGAGATAAAAAGTAACCTATATGTACCTAACAAACTATACGTGTACCAAATTTCATGCAAATCCGTTTTTGCGTGATAGAGTAACAAACATCGAAACATACGAACTTTCACATTTATAATATTAAGTAAGGTAAACAACATATAACGCAGAACAATACACACAATCAATCACGTTCCTTTCCCGTTGGGATAAGCAGAGAAAAACAAAAACCTATGAAATTATCACCAACAGTGCAATCACGAGAACAAATTTGTAATGCAATCAGACATTTTATTTGAAATCTATCTGTCTATACAGAGGAAAGATTTGATTGTTTGGTTTGTTTGTATTGAATAAGCTCCGAAACTACTGGACCGATTTCTTCAAAAAAAAATCTTTTACCGTTGGGAAGCTACACTATCTCCGGGTGACATATGCTACTTTTTATCCCTGTATTCCCACGGGAACGGGAACTACGCGGGTGAAACCGTGAGCCATCCGCTAGGCTTGTAATAAAAATGTTTCCTATCAAAGATACTGTCATTTAATTACTTTGTCCGGGGATCAAGGCGTTAATACATTGAACAAACAATACCAATATTGGCCTTACATCTATAATGGGGAACTACCGTTTCAATATCTTCGTTGACCCTAGCTGCAGTGGAGTCGGAATACAGTACCAAAGCTCCAACATTTCCAAAGAAACTAACATTAGCAACACACAAGAAACTAACACTACTATAATTTTTTTAAGGAACTTCTTTTAGTTGGAACTATGTTGATCTTGTTTGGAAATTGGTTTTGGTACTGGGACAGCAATTGCACTACGTGACAATGCAACTATTAATATATTTTCATTCATTTAATTTTAGAAACATTCTTTTCAAGTGCCGAGTGAATCCCACTAATATTATAAATTAATTAGTTTAAAGTTTGGATGGATGTTTGCTACTCTTTCACGCAAAAACTACTGAATAGATTTGAATCAAATTTGGTATGGAGGTAGCCGACACCCTGAATTAACACATAGGCACTTTCTACCCTGTAAACATGTAGCGGGTGGCAACACCGCAGGGTGGTAGTCAGTTTATATAGGCGAGAGGTCAAACACACCGGATAACCGTTACGAGTTTGGCGCCAAATTTCCAACGTGGTGTGGTGACTACGAGCGGCATCTTAAGGCATGGCAGAGCGCAGAACGACGACGACCATACCGTGTAAGCGGCACGCGCAGACTGGCGCGCGAAAGGTCGCGCTCGTAAGCTCCAGGGTTGGATTCGGGTACGTTGAAAAATATAGTACAAGACTATCAAAATAGTAGTACGCCGATAGTACACTCTTTTTTTAAATCTTGCATTGTTTAAAAAAAAGCTACTAATCAATAAATAGATAGAACCAACATGTTTATGCAAAATTTACTCTTCTTCTAAATTATGCAAGTTCTTGACTATTATTTTCTTCAGCCTTAGCATGTAATCATAAAACATTTCTTTTATACTGCGAGTATACGAAAGAATAAAATTGGTACAGTTGCCACTTTTGCTGCATATTTTTTTCTTAGATTTTGGCGTCGCACCCCTATCATTTGCCAGTCTCAAGTTACACTTTCAAGTTTCATAATTTAAATACATACACAAAATGCGAAGCCAAAATCAAAAAAGATGAAGAAGAAGTATTTTTTGACAGCTTACCACAACACAACTCAATGGTTTGGCTTTAAACGGGTGTCATATTTACCTATTTTGGTCTTTTATAAGCGAATTAACGAAATAGTAGTATTTTTCCGTACTATCCTTAGATATGGATACTATCTAGTACGGAGCATGAAATAGTAGTACAAATACTATAATTATAGTACGAAATCCAACGCTGCTCGTAAGCTCGTATACTAGTATATTTATAGTGGTGCGAGCGAGAGAAAACGACAAGCCGTTTCACTCGCACTATCATCATCATTCGTCGTAACTTTGCACACTGTACAAATTGATAACTAATGAATAATAGAATTAAAATTATTTATAAGAAATGTAAAATTAAATTATTAACGTACAAGCTTCCATAGTACAAGCTTTGCTTATTGGGGTCAGTTGGCGCTATGTGCAATGTCCTGTGATATTTTATTTTATTTATGTTGTCGAAACTTCATGTACTGTATTGCTGTCTACAATTCAATGCCGAACTACTTACTGTTCGTAAGATAAACATCTCCGCTTAGCCTACTTATAGGTTTCCGTATGTAAACAAGATCATATTAGTTTAAGTGAGTATCCACTAGGGCGGCCATGTTTGGTTGAACTAAGCTTGACTGCTACACACTCTTCTATATAACACAGTCACAATATGGGCTACATAAGCAACCTACATATTTAAAATTCAATTTCACTCCTAAAATAATAGCACTATCAATTTGTGTCTCCTAGGAACTTGAGACAAAAAAAAAAAATATATTTTTTGTTTTACCTTTTGGTAAAGAATATAATATAACTTTACTGTAACACTAAACATAATTATGTAGATCTCACTAATATTATAAATGTGAAAGTTTGTTTGGATGGATGGATGGATGTTTGTTACTCTTTCACGCAAAAACTACTAAATGGATTTTGATGTATGGAGGTAGCTGAGACCTTGGATTAACACATAGGCTACTTTTTATCCCGAAAACATGTAACGGATAACACCGCGAGGCGCAACTAGTACATTATGAATCACAAAACTTAAACAAGAGAAAAAGAAACAAGACTAATACTTATATGGTATGTACTTTGGTGGCCTTTATTATGGAGAGCTGAGTACAACGCGCGCGCGGCCTTGTCTCGCTTCGTCAGCTTTGTCGCCGTGATGAAAGCAAACAGATGTGGCTGAAATAGTCAGATTTTCCAATAAATTTATACGTGAGTAATCCGTCATAAGTAAAACATAAACGTGTGAAAACCACGTCAGTTTCCATAGTCAAATTATTGCTTACTAGCGGACGCCTCGCGGTTTCACCCGCGTAGTTCCCGTTCTGGGAATACAGGGATCAAAAGAAGCTTATGTCACCCGGGAATAGTGCAGCTTCCTAACGGTGAAAGAATTTTTGAAATCGGTCTAAATATAATCTACTGTTTTATTCAAGTGTGATTTACCGCAAATAAAGACAAAAATAAATGCCAGTAGCTGTGATTTCACTGTAAAATTATGCTCCATTTATCCATAAATGGCAAAAAATTATTTTTATGGAAATCGACCCACCTTAAGAAGATCCCGTATTAGTAATATAAGTAATCATTACGGCGTATAAACTCTTCCATGAAAATTTATAGTTTTATTAAACACCACCCTTATCTAATCATGGACTTTTCTCCAAGAGGCATATTTCTAATTAAATAGATTAAAATTTACCTAAGTTTCTTTAATGATTCTGTAGGACATAACCATTCTATACTTTCTATCATGACTCTGAACCTTAAGCTGATAGCAATAAAAGTGTAAATGGGATGAAAGGGTGAAACTCGCCTTTGCCATCCGACCCCATGGAAAATTACCGTTAAATATTATCACTTTTCCACAGAGATGCCGCAGTCACAGCGTGGGGTCTGAAGTGGGTTGTTTCATCAGCACCTTCGTAGGTAGGTATGCTATAAGGTAGGTAGGTAAATTTCAAAAATGTTTCATTTTGTTAACAACAATAAACACGTGTCGGCAAGTGGTAACTGCAGCGAGAAGAGGATATAAAGACTTGTGGTTCTTAAGGCTAGAGCGTACTCCATCCTCGGCCGCACTATCGCTTTCCTTCAAGTAAGTCTGTTGTCTGGAAGAAATCGCTCTAGGCGATAGGACCGCCCTTATACATCAAGTATCTATTGTATTGTTTAGTTTATCTTCTTTTTTTTTTGTTTCATATTTGTATTAATTGTGATCTGTGTTTCATTTGTAAGTTTTTAAATAAATAAATAAATAAATATTGTTGGACTATACACACAGCGCCATCTGGCCCCAAACTAAGCAGAGTTTGTGCGATGGAAGTCAGATAACTGATAAAAAACTTAAATACTTTTTTTTTGTAAATACCTACGTACTTATAATACAAACAGAACACCCAGACACAGAACAAACATTTGTTTATTCACAAAATGTTTGCCCTGAGTGGGAATCGAACCCACGCCCTACAGCTCTCAAGGCAGATAATGAGCAATGAGCAAGCGGGGCTGTTTTTGGTGTATAATAAAGTTATATTCTATTCTATTCTAAGTTAGAAAGCAAGAAAAAAGTTTTATTTTGTAACACAAGCACAAAAACAAACAAACAGAGGCAGACAGCTACAAAATAGGGGACTTAGCATAATGCTGGTCATACTAAGCGGTATGACCAGCGCTGGTCTTCCGATGAGCCCTTGTCGGTTAAACAAAAAAACACTTGGTGGAGATCTATTCATTTCATATGTACCCAGAACGTAGTGATTTTGTATTCTGTGGTAATTCCAGGACGCTGTGGCCCCGAGCCAGGGATCTGACGTGACGAGCTTCTCTGATAAGTCAGATCAATAAAGTCTCCTACAGATTCTTAGTTATGAATATTAAGCTATGCTCTCATTAGCATAGGCTTCCACCTGAATTCATATTGATATCCAAACCCCGAGTTTTATTAAATTATACTTACCTACCTATTACAATAGCAAAATTTATTCAGTAAGTAATATAACAATACTGGGTATTTAAATAGGCTCGTCTCCAACTTTCGGCTTGTAGTTTTTGTTTAGTCACTATGAAATAATCCCGTGGGATCAGTTATATGATTCATCCATTGTAATATTTTCCTTTTAACGAATGAATTTATGTAAAATTCATCATCATCATCATCATCATCAGCCTATATTAGTCCACTGCTGGGCATAGGCCTCTCCCAAGACACGCCACTCAGCCCGATCTTCGGCTTTTCGCTACCATCCACCGCCAGCTGTGCTACGTATATCGTCACTCCATCGAGTCTCAGGGCGTCCTACGCTACGCTTGCCAATACGCGCTCTCCACTCTAGAACACGTCTACCTACTATGTAAAATTAATAAGACGAAATATCAAAGGTAGCAGATGTTAAGGTGAAAACAAGAACTTTAAAATGGAAATAAGCAGGCCATATCTCATCTTACTTCCTACTTATATATTGTGGTCCTACTATCCTACTTGTATAGGTGTGTTCCGGCAGCCTCACTTGAGAGCCAGTTCCATTCCAGGCTAGGTGTGCTTTACCATCTTCGACCACACCTTCACTTAACATCAGGTGAGCTGTGGTCAAACAACTAGCCTGTCAACCATTAAAAAAAAAAAAATTATTATAAACACGAAAGTTTGCAAGAATGGATGGATGTATGTATGTTATTCTTTCACGCAATAACTACTGAACGGATTTGGATGAAATTTGGTATGGAGGTAGCTGAGACCCTAGATTAACATCAAGGCTAGTTTTTGTCCCGAAAACATGTAGCGGATAAGCGCCGCGGGGCGAAGCTAGTGATGCAGCAGCAGCTACAAATGGACAAAAAGGTTACAGAAGGCCTTTCCGTCGTTTTCCATTCCTTGGTTATCCAAGGAATATGTGTGAAAAGATGGGAAGATGATTTGCCTAAAGGTTGGAGATGAGTCACACTAGATCGCGACCCATGGAGAGAGCTAGAGGAGGCCTATGCCTCAAGACAGCCTGACATGGTAGCTGTTAACAAAACACTATCCTGATGGTAAAAGATGACGCACGACTATTGCAGCAGTACCCAGAACATTGAAAAACAAAATAAAGTCCAGGGCATCGTTGCTTTGGTGCTCATTACTTTGAGATATTCGATGGTTAGCCTCAATAGTATAGATGACTGTTAAGTTATTGAGTATCTCCAGGACTCGAGTAGCCGATGTAGCTCTGAAAGCCGCCTTCCTAAAGTGGTACTGGTACCTACAGCTGCTTGTTAGCCGCATGCCAGGAGATCGTGATCACATTGATTTCCTAAACACAATTATCACTAGTTCGGAGCCATTGGGTTCATTTTGATGTGTCCAAAACTAATGCCAAATAAAATCATTTAGATTTTTATTGCTAAGACCCATAAGCACTGAAGAACTGTTCTTATATTTGTCTCGGTTTCATCTTGTCTGATAAATTTTAAAATTTCTTTTCCATGCCACAATAGGTGCCACTGATTTTTTAGGTAGGATAGTGTTTGTCTACAGCTCAACTGATGCTAAACGGCAGTGTGATCATAATTGATGAATAAACTTGGCTTTCAATGAAAATTGATTTAAAAGTGTGCCAGTGTGTAAAGTAATTTTTAACTTGAGACTGGTAGCTAGCCAACCGAATACAAGAAAGTAGATACATACCCTACTACCATGCTAAATCTATGATGAAGGAGTTAATGCAGTAAAACACCAAAAATTGAACAGTAATTTTATATTTATACCTCGTATGACTTACATTAATAGTTAATAAATAATAATATTTACAAAATAACAATTACAATACCGTGAGCTATTATTATATCACAATAACACTAATGTATATTTACAATGACAGGGTTTTAAAGTGATATTTTATTCACTGTTCGTAACAAAAACGTTCACTCTGACGCTAATGCCCACTACAGACGAGCGGATTTAGTTTGCGGATTGCTGTCTGACCAACGAAAGAGGAATTTAGAAACGTCTTTCTTATCAGTCAGTAGGCGGTCTCTACCAAAAATCAATTGTAAAATACGTTATGACAACGGTTACACACGTTATCCATGGTAGAAACTACGAGCTTAGTCAGAGTATCTGATATAATTATAATTTAACGTGAGTAATCACGCGTAATACGTGAGTAATCACGCATAGTACGTGAGTAATCATATAATTATGTTATCCGTGATTACTCACGTATTATGCGTAATCACGTATAATATATGTGATTATTTATTTATTTTATTGAACAACAACAAAACAGTAAAACAAAAAATGCGTCAAAACCACGTCAGTTCAATAGTAAAGTTATGGTGTCAGTTACGTTTTGACATAATTATTTTCTTTCACTTAAAGTCCAGCATTACAGTAGATACAATTTATAAATTATGTATCTAATGATCAATACAAAACATCCTTCTCCTGTCACACAACCTCTAAGTTACAATGTTATTATTTCTATTACGAGTAGAATAGAATCGAATTTTGCGTGACATGAAAATAGCTCTTCGCTCATTTTTAAGACGCCTCTTCAAGATGCGCCGAGCTGTGATTTTTTGTTAATTAAAAATAGTAAAAAAGCTTGCGCTTGACTGCCATTTTGACTAATTAAACAGTGTACGATGGAACACGCTTGTCTAATAGAAACAGGGCCCTGAGCATAATGACCGCCATGTAACGCGCCACGTTTAAGTAACACAACGGAATATAAATTAATGTTACAGTTACATAAATTTTACTAAGCAACTAAGTTGTCAAAAATCAGTTTGTTGAACCAACTAGCAGCGCAATTTTAACCTTACAGAGTAAAAGTAGTATATGTATTATTCAAAAAGTATAATGCTATTTAATACGCAGTGTAGGACGCCCTTTGGCTAGATGAAATTACGATATACTCAAGGCATCTGTTAGTGGCTGGAAACAAAAAGTCGAAGATAGGGCTCAGTGGCGTGTCTTGAAAGATGTCCAGCATCGATTGCAGTGGATGATAAGCATATAAGATACTCAATGATGGTGATGAAACTATCTGCTTAACAAATGTTGTCTAAATCCGTCCAGCCATACAAATATGACAAACATACGTACTTAGACATACTAACCCACAAACTTTAATATTAGGGAGATGCCAGAGTTTGTATGTATGCACCTTTGTTATGTACTTCTTTACGCTGCAACGGATTTACAGATTTGGACGAAACTTGGAATGTGTTATGTATAAACATATATTATTATAGTAGATAGCGGCGGCTATGCCCACCGCGTCGTATACGAATAAACGAGTGTGCATATAGCTACCGCCGTTGTCATTTCACCAACCCGCCACATACGTAACAGGATGCAAATTGCTTATAATTCTTTTCATTCGGGAAATTTTGAGTGAAATCGCAGGATACAGCTAGTTCTTTCATTATGACATTTCTATGAAATTGTTATACCTACCCACATTATTCTTAAAAATCCACATGGTGTCTTGTAGATGGTGAAAATCTCATATACATAATGAAGTCTTAAATATTAAATCCCCACACGAAAATTAATCTTTAAAGTTTATACAGCCTTATGGAATATCAAACTAATTCCTGAATACGAACATACGTTAGCATAAAGACTTAAAATAATCATATTCAAAGCCGAGTTCCTTCCTCTCATTGTGATAACGCCTCAAAATTATACTCAAGACACATCAAACATTATCATACTCAAACAAATTCTAAGTATAAACGATCATACTTAGATCTTGTGCTTGAAATAATCTTCAGAGAAAATTAAGTCTTAACTAATTTCATGACACGTAAAATTCTCCCTTCGTGCTTATAATTTAGGGTACGTTTTTATGTGTGACTAATGTTTTGACGAGTAAACCATTGGACATGAAACGCTTGAGTTGTAATAAAATTTTGATTGTGATGCCTTGTTTGAATTAAATTCGATATTAGATAGAAACATCGAAGGAATATACATAGTTACTGTGTAAATCAGTATTAAAATAAACATAAATTATAGACTTTCGAGTTACCACAAACTCCAAGCTGGAAGCAAATTTATTTATTTATTTAATTCTTTAATGCACACTTACAAAATAACACGTACAAAAGGAGAACTTAATGCTAAAGCATTTTCTGCCAGTCATCCCCACAGTAAATAAAATATGGTAAATTTACTAGACTTTGCTCTTGGTTTTAGATTATGAAAATATAAGTATTATTTTATTTTTCTTGCTGTTAAATTAAGTAATTAATATTATCGTCAGCATTATGTTTTAGAAAGCCTATGAACCTCAGCTTGTCTCAACTCTAATAACTTTACAATAAACTAAAAAAAAAAACAACAGTCAGTTCGTGATCATGGCTATTGCAACATGGCCGAAACGTCAAAATGACTAAACAAAACCGGTTCAAACCAGTATTTTGTGCGCGATGTGTGCGAAGTGCCCATGATAAATACAAACAATTTTTTAAAACTGTCAAATTTACTTTAAATTTACTTTACTTTTTTTCTTTTTTACTTTACTTTTTGGGTTCTTCAAAAGGCATGTTAATAGAATCTTAACAGGTCGGCAACGTATTTGTAGTACCCCTGGTATTGCAGATATCTATAGGCGACGGTGATTGCTTAACATCAGGCAACCCGGGAGCTTGATTGCCACCTGTGGCATTAAAAAAAAAAAAAACAAATCGTGAGTAGAATCGGACAAATCTAAAAGAGAATAAAAGATTCCTTCCAAACGCTATACAACCACGTCAAGTTTAAGTTAGTTCATTCATAACGATATCAAAAGATCGTTTCTTGCCCTGATGGCTTATTCGTCCAAGATTTAATACTAGAATGATTACTTTAGAATAAATGTCACCGCAAGATATTAAGTGTCAGGATTGGTAATAAGTAGCTGTATCTGAAACTGCTGGATGGAGATGATGACTGCATCGCCGCTGGATTCTCGCCTGAGAACAAAGAGATAAACTTCAATGGAGACAGAATCACAATACTGTAATTATTATAATGTCGTTAACAATTACTGGGCTGTTGAGACTAACCATCTAGTCTCAAAGTAATGAGTGCCAAAACAGCGGTGCCCTGGACGTTGTTTTGTTACTCAAAGTTCTGTGTATCGCCGCAAAGGTCATGGACATGCGTTATCTCGTACCATCAGGAGAGCGTACTCATTACTTTTACATAAAAAAAAATACAAACTTGATGATTTTTGTTAATCGAAAAGTGTATTACATAAAAAGTTACGTACTCATATTATAAAAACAAAGGATGAAAAAAATAACATTTATTATGTCAAAACAATGAAAATGTCAATGCTGGTTACTAACGTGGTAAAGACGAAGCCGCGTATGCATCGTCTACATTAACTCCTTGATAAAGGCCACCGTAAGCTACCGTCAGAGTATTCAACCTAACAATCAAACAAACAAACGCGCAATCAAACGCGTATAATCCTACGGAAGTAAAATAAATACGCATTCATTTAAAAGGTATTTTATAGGCAAGGTGATTAATCACAGCTCCCCCAATAAATATCAGTTGCAGTCGGAGATAAATAAATTAATATCGCAGGACATTACACACAGCGCCATCTGACCCCAAACTAAGCAGAGCTTGTGCTATGGAAGTCAGATAACTGATAGAATATATTTATAATTATTTTTTTATATAATATAATTTTTTTTTTTTTGTCAGTACACCTAACCCAAAATGGAACTGGCTGTTAAGTAATTGATGTCAGTACACCTAACCTAAAATGGAACTGGCTGTTAAGTAATTGATGTCAGTACACCTAACCTAAAATGGAACTGGCTGTTAAGTAATTGATGTCAGTACACCTAACCTAAAATGGAACTGGCTGTTAAGTAATTGATGTCAGTACACCTAACTTTAAATGGAACTGGCTGTTAAGTAAGGCTGCCAGAATACACCGTTAGATGCTTGGCTACAGATTTTCAACTTGAAGGTGGTAGCTAGCCAGTGGAATACTAAAAGTACCCTACTACCATGCTATGGTTTCCTCACGATGTTTTCCTCCATTCAGCGTGTTATGCTAAACACTGAGCTATCATCCCTATAGTTAGTAGTTATTGTAATTTTTTTCTATTTACTAATTACGCAAGACCATGCTCTACAAAAAGTTTTACAAACAGACCAACTAACCCCCTAAAGCTATATAATTTGGCGCCGCCACCCCCGGCACTAGGACCCAAAAGAAAGATATTGAGAGGCCCGGCTCAAAGGATCGAGTCAATCAGGGGGCTATTCAGCTGAAAATATTTTAAACATTTCTGGGATTGTATACGCACTCGGTTGTATAGACGCTGCGTATTTTAAAACTACGTAAATAAGCGGGAAGCCGAGATGCGTGCGGGCGCTTGGAGCTCGCGCGCTTTTGTCAAGATGTTATACAGTCAAAGTATTTTATTTAATGTGTTATTATTGAAGAAAATCCGACAATAAGACAAACTCTGGCGGTAAGTTTTTCGTATACCCTTTAGTTGACATTAAAAGGCTAAATATATACGATACTTGTGAGCAGTTTAATAACTAGCACAGTGCAGTTTTGATTGTTCAAGATAATAATTTCATGTTTCGACAATAATCATGTAATTCACTATTTGTTGAGTCTTTATACGGTTTTAGCTTTAAAAAAAATGAAAACTTTACACCGACACACATCAAAATCATATCCAAAACGGTAAAAATCTGCAAAAGTTTATATTAGTTTTTATTCTTTGTTGTTTATAATTTTTTTATTTGTTTGTCTGCTTATTAAGCTATTGTATGCGTTATTGTTAATACTGATGATTTCAAATACCTTCTGTACTAAATATAAATTAATAACTCACCAAGTACTTGAGTAAACTCTCAATATATGTATAAACCAGTGTAAAGCTAATTTTGTCCCTTTTGACAAATGTTTCTTTATTTTTGCTTTGTCTATAAAGTCCTTTTTTTCTTAAAACTTTAGTATGGCATTGTTGACAAAGTAGAAACAATACAGCAGTCAATCCACAAAATAATTGAATTACTAGTAAGTAATTATGATTTTTTTTTGTCAAGTCATTTAATTGACAATATTTTTTTATATTTACATGTTATTATATTGAAACAGCTTAGTTTGACATTTTTGTGTTGACATGTAGTCAGTGTTTTAAAACTCATTTAATGACATATTTAAAATTTTGTAGTGACTTGTAACATTGGTGTTATCAATAATATATTTGTATTTGTAATTGTTGTAAAAAAATATATTTTTTTTTAAGTTTTTCCGCTGACTGCTACATTGCGATTCCGTCGCCCAGTGCGTGCGAAATCTCACTTTGATTTTTCATAATATTCCGATTTGCCGTCAAAAGGGTCCTTTCTTATCGGCCCAGGGTTTTATTATGTCACTTTATATTGCTTTTCAATGGCGTCCTGAAGAAATATTATTTTGGAGAAAGTAGATGGCACTTGGTCCTGTTGTTTGTTAAATAAGTTCGTTTTAGCTTATCTGTGCCAGTTTTCTTTTTGGGTAAACGATTTTTTTTTTAAGGAACGGACTGGGTGAAGTTTTGTTTTGGGGTGTTTGAAGACGTGCTATTGTTTGGATAACTTTTAAGGCTTTTCGTTGACTGCGCTCGCTTGTTATTAGTTTTTTTGTGAACATAAGCACTTGAGTGAGCAATTTTAAATTGGTTTAAGTTAGCTAAGTAGGTTTTTTTAATGTAAAAAGTAATGAGACGAACGAGACGCTCTCCTGATGATCCATGACCAATGCAGCGATACACAGAACTTTGAGTAACAAAACAAAGTCCAGGGCACCACTGCTTTGGCGCTCATTACTTTGAGACTTTTGATGGTTAGTCTCAACAGCCCAGTAATTTCGCTAGCTGCAGTACCCTTCGAACCGGAACACAGTAAGGTGTTGAAAAGTAGTTTTTTTTTTAATTTTTGAAAAATTAAGTGTTTGACCACACCTGATGTTAAGTGACAGTGTAACCTGGAATAAAACTGGCTATCAAGTGATGCTAAGCCCTGTGTTAGGTGGCAAAGCACCTAACGGTGCGTTCCGGCTGCCTCACTTGAGAGCCAGTTCTATTTTTTGACTACACTGTTACTTAACATCAGGTGAGCTGTGATTAAACACTTAGCTTGTCAACCATAAAAGTATCGTACCACCATGCTGTGATGAACTTGAAGATCGGATTAGCCCCGTTATTTTTATACTCTCCCACTGCAGGGCGCTATAATAAGGTCCCATTTCATTGTGAGTAAAGTAAGACCATATACCAGCCTGGTCAAATGCGGGTTAGCTGACATCGCATGAGAACATTGGGAGTTATCAAACACATATCATATTTTCTCACTATATTTTCCTTCACCGTTTGAAGTCGGCGGCAATACGCCTATAACTTAGAAAAAGACAGAGGTGTGCGCCTTGGGATTTGAGCTCTCGACCCTAAGGTATAAATTATTGGGGAAATGTGAATACAGGTAAATTATTTATTACTGTGTATTTTATAACGGGTACGAATGAAATCTGTTTTTCTCTATCTTTTGTGCAGTTTTTATTTTATGCGACGACAAATACTACGCCGAAGTCGGCGTACCCGAGCCAGTCTCTTAAGCTTAAGTGACAACTGAACTATCTCTGTGTCGAAGCCAACTAGATCACCAAACGAGACAGCGCTATAACGCGCAACTTTCCACTCATTATTATTGTTATTTTTTATTTTTCTAATCTTTTATTTGTAGTGTGTTTTTGTTGTAGTGTTGTGTGTGGCAAAATAAATGTTTTCTTTCTTTCTTTCTTTCTTTCTATATCGTGATGTTTTCTCTCATATGCATACTCAATACTTTATTGCAACAACAGGTTCTTATGCTTATAAATTTTACATGTTGTTCCTAGCACATATGACCCCATTAGGGTATGGCAAACAATTTTAGTCAAAAGATTTAAATAATATTAATTACAGAATTTGAAAAGCGGTTTAAATTAAAAAAATACAAATTAAATAATAACAAAATAAAATTAGAATATTAATTAGTCATACTTAGTCACTATAAATATTGTCAAGAGTGTAGTAGCATTTAGCTTCCAGGATTAATTTCAGCCGGTTAATAAAATGATTTTTGTCTTGTATGTCCTTGAGTGAGTTGGGCAGCTTATTAAAGATTTTTACAGCCATCGAATTAGGGTCAGAACTTCCCTCTTCTTTGTTGTTTACGAATTTTGTGAAAACAATATCCTATTTTTGGAGATAACAGAACACGAGATCGCGATAGAGAATATCAGTGAAACGAATAATTTACAAATTTACAGTTAAAAAAACCGACTCCATGACCCTTAGGACAACTAAACGCACTGCTCCAATGAAACAGCGAGGTTTCGGAGTAAACGAAAATAACATCGATGTGTACAGTTTTTAGATTTTAGTTGATTTTTAAAAACCGCTAAATCGATTTCGATTAAATTTATATGGGACTACCTCTGAAGTATGATCTACTAAGCAAAAAAAGAGTCATCAAAGTCGATTCTTAATTAGCGGAATTATCGCGTAACATACATACCGAAGGCAAACATACAGTCGAATTGAAAACCTGCTCCTTTTTTGAGTCGGTCGAAATCTTTTAATTCGAGATGTCACACTGTTGTCGCACAAACAACACGCACACACACACACGCACACGCGCTGTTGTTGTTGTTGTCGTAGTGGACGACATATTTCATTTCTCTCGGAATCCAATACTTTAGTCGACGCGGATGAAGTTGCGGGCGAAAGCTAGCAGCAAATAACAAATTAAATTCCAAAATTAGATCGGACGAGACTACGCGTCTAGACAAATGTATCGAACTTTCTAGAGAATGTTTTGTATTTATCTGTATGACGCAATCCACTTTTGTTTACCAGATGTGTTCTGTACTGTTCATCAGAAGAATAGCTTTGTTTTACTACTCAATATAAAGGAATAGGCCCGAGTGAGCATTCTTCTAATAAATTACATGGCTGGAATAAGCAAATTTAGTGAAAATAGGTATTTTGTTTTCTTATACAAATACAAATCATTTATTTATAACACCAAATATACAGGTAAGAGATTATTGAATTACTAGTAAGTAATTATAAAATGTTTGTTTTTATGGACATTTAATTATATTGACATAATTATTTTATATATGACATATAACTTCATTGACATTTTCGTTTTGATTATTTGACATTTTATGATTTTGATATTTTTAAATATGAATGGAAAAATGACCTGTAACTTTGGTGTTATAAAAGATTTGTATTTATTTGTAGGTTCAGTGAGAAATAAAACATGACTGTGTTGCTTCATGGCATTTGCGTTATTTTATTATCTGAAATAAGATAAATGATAGCTTTCATCGCGAAATAATATTCTACCAAATAGCAAATTTCAAGTGGATACGTATTGTAGTCAATTTTTGGTTAATTTTCAGAAAATTTTCATTTTACCTGGATTAACCAGGTATTAAACTATATTTGCAAAACGCATCCAAATCTGTTCAGCCGTTATTGCGTGATCGTGACACATACCTAAACATCTAAACATTCACATTTGTGAAGGTTATATGATTTGGCTCAGTTATTAGCGCGATCAAATCCCAATAATGAGGTTGAGCTGCTGTTGAAAGAAAACATTGTGAGGAAAAACAAAAAAACCTCAAAAACCAAATTAACCTCAATCCAAGGTTAAAGTAGGCTTACTTTAACCTCGCCTGACGTTCTTTCTGCGGTGATGGTCTCCGAGGTGGATGACGATGTGTCTAGCGTTTCGACACATCGTCTTCGTGGCAAGGGAGCCTGGGCTCCGAGGTGGTGTCCGAGAGGACAAGCGCTGTCGAGGCCGCAGTATAGTGCGAAAGCGTGCCCGCAGCCTCGACACTAAGCGCTGAGAGCAGAGGTGGAACACTCCAGGGTTTTTAGTGGGTAGGCCGTCATTAAGACGGAGAGTCCCACATAACCACCGTGCCCTGTATTTTCCCTGGACACAAAAAAAAGGCTTACTTTAACCTTGGATTGAGGTTAATTTGACTAACTTTCCTCTTCCTATATTGTAAAAGAAAAAATCAAGTTGACAAAGGTCACAGAGCGGAGATGTAGAGCGCAAAATTATTAAATAAAAAAAAACCTAGTTTGTCAAAAAAACAAACCTCGTTCCTTTTTTTTTGCGCCGGGGACGATCGCCCCGCGCGTCTGCCTCGCTCTTGCAGCGCACATTCCTTGGGCTGTGCCTTCATTGAACCTAGTGGTTTTAGTTAACCACGTACTAATTAGCTCACCATTAAATATATGGACGTATATACTAGCAGGCACCGCGTTGTTCGGGACGCAGGTGTAGTTCCCCGCGTGCGCCACGCTGGCCGCGGGGATGAGCAGGTCCGAGAGCCGGAGCGCGGGGTCGGTCGTCACGTTGATGCCTCTCTCCACGTCGTAGTTTATCATCCTGCTGTTGTGGTACCTGTAACAAATAGACATTTCATAGGAAATGAAACAAGTGTTTATTTTTTTCAAATGTATCTTCCACTTTTCGCTACCATAATGGACATTTTAAGGTGGTTCGATTTCCATACAAATGTTTTTTTCCATTTATGGAGTTATGGAGTATTTAGATTAAAATAAAACAGATATCATCCCACGTAAACACAACACTTTTTTCAATATAAAAAATAGCATATGTGTCAGCTACTTCCATATCAAATTTTGACAGCCCCGTTGGCTCATTGGTAGTATATCTGCCTTGAGAGCTTTAGGGCGTGGGTTCGATTACCACTCAGGGCAAACATTTTGTGAATAAACACAATCATGTTTGTTCTGTGTCTGGGTGTTCTGTATGTATTATAAGTATGTATTTACAAAAAAAAAAGTATTTATGTATTCTATCAGTTATCTGACTTCCACCACACAAGCTTTGCTTAGTTTGGGGTCAGATGGCGCTGTGTATAGTCCCACGATATTAAAAAAAAAAAAAAAAAACATCAAAATTGGCCCAGCCGTTTAAGCGTGAAGAATTAACATACATACAACACACACTCACGAACTTTCGCTTTTATAATATTAGTGTCATTTCAAATCATTATTCAATTAAGGGTCTTTGAGTTATTTTATTTCCTTGTTGATACATTACCTTAGAATGTTATTTTGCTTTCTACACCTTAATATTACATTTGAAATAAAACAATGCGGACAAAGTGAAATAACTCTTTATTTCCCTTGAGGGGCATGTCAAGTGGAAAGCAAGTCTCAGAACATATGAAACGGATAGAAATGCTACCAAACAGTTTTTTAAAGATGAAAGGTTTGTTTGTTTGTATTGAATAGGCTTCGAAACTACTGGACCGATTTCAATAATTATTTCACCGCTGGGAAGCTACACTATCCCCGGGTGACATAGGCTACTTTTTATCCCTGTATTCCCACGGGAACGGGAATTACGCGGGCGAAACCACGAGGCGTCCGCTAGTACTATTATAAAGAGGAAAGATTTGATTGTTTGTTTGTTTGTATTAAATAGGCTCCGAAACTATTAGACCGATCTGAATAATTCTTTCATCATTAGAATGCTACATTATCACTGAGTGACATAGGCTATATTTATATTGTAAGTCGAGTTTTGTTTTCCCGTGCGAAGCCGAGGCGAGCTGCTAGTAATGAATACGTTAATACGTAACTGTAAATTTACATCCGAATAGATCCTATTATAAAGAGGAAAGATTTGATTGTTTATTTGTATTGAATAGGCTCCGAAACTACTGGACCGTTTTCAAAAAAATCCTTCACCGTTGGGAAGCTACAGTATACCCGGGTGACATAGATTACTTTTTATCCCTGTATTCCCATGTGAACGGGAACTACGCAGGTGAAACCTTGAAGCGTCCGCTAGTGTTGCGTAACTTTAGAAATAGATAGGTATAACTCTTGTGCACACCATAAATAAAAAAGAGTACAGAGAACAAAGAACCTTATGAACTAGTGCCACAAGTGGCAGCCTTATCGCTAACAGCGATCTTTTCCAGGCAACCAAGAAAAGAAAAATACGATAGAAAACATAAGAAACATACGGTAGATGTAACACTAGTAAGAAAAATAAATAAAAATAAAACATAAATATTTTGTTTTGTCATTCTTAAAATGCAACTTTGCTCATACTTTCGACGACGTAATTTTTCACAACATGGCTATTCCAATCGACGCCTTCTCTGAAGGAAACTGAAATGGCACTTACGTAAACTTGGAAAGTTTTGAACTAAATTGCTGATAGAGATCGAGTTGGTCAACTTGAACAATTTATTACAAGTACCTGAACCAATTTTTCCCAATTGTTTTGGACTCTTGCCAATTATTTACAATCACGTTACTGAAATATGTGATCGTTCACAGAAAAGGGTAATTAGGTTTTTGTGTATTAAAAAGTTTATTCCAATTAGAACCATATTCATTTAGATAGTATAATGCTTAATCAGTAACGTACACTTTTACTTGGTGATAGACCTCCTTAGCAGGAGGTCGTTGAGGATTACGTTTACCACCGCAGTACCTACCAGATATTTTGCTGCCAAGCAGTAGTGTGTAAACATTACTGTGTTCCGGTTTGAAGGGTACTGCAGCTAGCGAAATTACTGGGCTGTTGAGACTAACCATCGAAAGTCTAAAAGTAATGAGCGCCAAAGCAGCGATGCCCTGGGTTTTGTTTTAGTACTCAAAGTTCTGTGTATTGCTGCAATGGGCATGTACAAGCGTTGTCTCTAACGATTAGGAGAGCATCCTGTTATTACTGCTCTACCAAAAAGGTGGTGAAAGGACTAACTGAGCAAAATTTGACCTACCTACCTACCTAGGCGACTTCCTGCTAAGGAAATCTACCACCAAGTAAACTATAACTATTATAATAAGGTATTTTGTTAGGGTACGCTGTTGGTTGGGGTATTTTGCGAGATTTATTAATTATACTTTTATAAGGAAAAAGGCGAGAGTGTATACATATATAAACAAAAAAGCTAGTGTAAAGCAGACCTTAGTTGCTCAGACTACATTCCGTTCCAATTGACTCATTTGTGTCACGATCCTTCAACTTTTGAGTGTCTCAATAGTTTTCCAAATAACAACGAGTCAGAAAGTTAGGGAATAACTGTTGTCGAAATACACAGCTTGTTAGCAATTGTTTCAGACATTTCTTCGTTTCATTGTCTATCCAATGGCATATACTGAAGGATACATTTCTAGACATTCAGTCTAAGAAGTCTGTCCATGTTTTTTTTTATGGTTGACAGGCTATTTGTTTTAATGATAAAACTTATAAAAGGTTTGCTTTTTCTACTACATAAATTTACAATTAAAAAAAACCGACTCCAATGAAACAGTGAGGATTCGGAGTAAACGAAAACATCATCGTAGTATACAATTTTTAGATTTTTTTATAAACCACTCGATCGATTTCGATAAAATTTGTATAGGACCATCGCTGAAGTATGACCTACCAAGCAAAAAAATAATCATCAAAATCGATTCATAATTGGTGGAATTATCGCGTAACATACCTGTATACAAAAAAAAAACACAAATAAATAAATATCGTAGAACATTACACACAGCGCCATCTAACCCGAAACTAAGCAGAGCTTGTTCTATGGAAGTCAGATAACTGATGGAGCAGATACAATCAAATTAAGAAGCATCTCCCTTTTTGAGTCAGTTATAAAATGCTGTAGGATGAATCTTATTTCTATAATAATAAAAACATTTCAGTTTCAAACAGTTTCTCAACGGAGCTGCTGATTGTAACAACATTATCGAAGAAATATACGGTCGTGATGTAACAAAAGAAAATTGCATTTAGCACTTCCAACGAAGTAAAAAAAGGTCGACTGATTGGATGTACAAATCTCATCACGGGAATCCGAGTTATTGCCTTTCTGGATTCTATTATTACTTTACAGTATAATTTTCTTGAAAACTTATTCAAAATCTCAACTTAATTACACGCAGACTTCTAGATATGAAATTTTGTTGATTTCATTCAAGACATCATTAATTCATCAAGACAGCCCTGTTGGTTCATTCGTAGTATGTCTGCTTCAAGAGCCGAAGGGCGTGGGTTCGATTCCCACCCAGGACAAGCATTTTGTGATATAAACAAATGTTTCTTCTGTGTCTGGGTGTCCTGTATTTATTATAAGTATTTACAAAAAAAAACTATTTAAGTATTCTATCAGTTATCTGTCTTCCATAGCACAAGCTTTGCTTAGTTTGGGGTCAGATGGCGCTGTGTGTAATGTCCTATGATATTTATTTTATTTTATTTTAATTATAAAAGTACTTCATAATGGTACATATTCTTACTAAGGAAAATTACGTGGTTTTGAAACATTTTTAACCCACTCAAAAAGGAGGAGGTTCTCAGTTCGACTGTATGTTTTTTTTGTATATATGTTACGCGATCATCCCGCCAATTATGAATCGATTTTGATGTTTTTTTTCTCGCTTGTTAGAATCGATCGTATGGTTTTAAAAATAATCAACAAAAATCTAAATACATGGATGATATTTTCATTTACACTGAAATCTCGCTGTTTCATTGGAGCAGCGCGTTAAGTTGGCCTAATGGTCATGGAGTCGGTTTTTTTTAATTGTATGAGGGGGGAATGTGCCCTCATATAAGTGAAACACGAGAAAGTCACAGGGAACAGTTTATTGGTCCACCAGACATACAAATAGTGTAGAAAAGTTCGTGCGCGCGCGTACAACCGTGTCGATCGGGAAAAGAGTAGGTGACGACTGGCTTTGCGCGGTAGATGTCGCACCGCCGGCGCCGCTCGGCGGGCGACGTCGGCAGAAAGAGACCGAGCGTGGTATATGCGTAGGAGCGAGCGAGAGGGTTGTATGCTCTTAGCCGAGGAAACGCGCGGGAACACGGCGTGTGGCTCGGGGTGGCAACATCTCTGAACGGTTTACTATAATTGTAAATTTATTGTTCATTATTATACGTTTTTCCTGCGAAGTACGACTTGGGTGTCTTCAAATCGAGAGTAAACAGGTTCTTTCTAGGTGCTTCAATCTGACGACTCCATTGTTCTTTATATCAGGCCAAACGGTCAAACGCAAACCTATTTAGAATAAAAAAAACATCTCGGGAGCTGTCGCCCATTTAAAACTTACCAGAAAACAAAAGCTGGCGCTTCCGTAGTCTGAACAACGGAACACTGCAGCCGCAGAGTAGATCCTGGCTTTAAATACTTTTCCGTCGGACCGGAAATCTGCGCTCGCGCCTCTGTTAACAAAAGAAATAAGCTCTTATATAAAAAAATATCGTAGAACATTTCACAGCGCCATCTAGCCCCAAACTAAGCAAAACTTGTTCTATAGGAACCAGATGAGTGATAGAGTACTTACATATAAAAAACTGTAACCAAAGTAAAAGTGTACTTCATTAAGGTGGTACGATTTCCATACAAATCAATTTTTGCCATTTATGGACAAATGGAGCATAATTTTACAGTGAAATCACAGCTACTGGCATTAACTTTGGTCTTTATTTGCGGTAAATCACAATTGCTTGAATAAAACAGTAGATTATTAGCATAAAATTAAACTTATTAATAATTTATGATTTTTGAATAAAAAAGGCTGGCTAGCTACCCTCAAGTTGAAAATCTGCCGCCAAGCACCTGACGGTGTGTTCCGGCAGCCTCACTTGAGAGCCAGTTCCATTCCAGGCTAGGTGTGCTTTACCATTTTCGACTACACCTTCACTTACCATCAGGTGACCTGTGGTCAAACACCTAGCCTGTCAAACATAAAAAAAACAGTAGATTATGCGTACAATTTACCGTTTCATTCAAACAAATGTGATTTACCGCAAATAAAGACCAAAATAAATGCCAGTAGATGTGATTTCACTGTAAAATTATGCTCCATTTGTCCATATATGGCAAAAAAATATTTGTATGGAAATCGTACCACCTTAAAGTGTAATTGTAAGTTTTTTTATTGTACAAGTGACTTTGACATGTGACCTTTAACATTATTGTTATTTATGACCAACAAATATTACTGATTTATATATATTTTTTTGTAAATACACAGGTACTTGTATTGAGTACATTGTAAATTACTGGGCCATGGGATTAACCATTGAAAGTCTCAAAGTAATGAGCACCAAAGCAGTGATGCCTTGGACTTTGTTTCGTCACTCAAAGTTCTGTGTATCGCTGCAATGGTCATGGACAGGTGTTGTCTCTTACCATCAGGAGAGCGTCTCATTCGTCTCATTATTTTTCACATAAAAAAACCTACAGAACACCCAGAACAAACACTAATATTATAAATGTCAAAGTTTGGATGGATGGATGGACGGATGTTACTCTTTCACGCAAAAACTACTGAACGGATTTGTATGGAATTTGGTATGGAGGTAGCCGAGACCCTGGATTAGAACATATGCTACTTTTTATCCCGAAAACATGTAGCAGGTAACACCGCGGGGAGATCATTTCAAGGTCAGAGTGAGTAGGTATCTTCTAGGTCTACGTGCTTCATCTTCGACCACATCGTCGCTTACCATCAGGCGAGTTGGTGTTCAAACACGAACATATCCGTGTAAAAAAAAATACGCTAAATTTAAGCACATAGTGAAACAACGATGTAGCGATGTATGATTTTGTAGCGATGATAGCTCAGTGGTTAGCGCGGTAGGTTCGCATGCCGAAGGGCGTTCAAACCCCAACAATGAACTTGAGATGCCGGTGAAGGAAAACATCGTGAGGAAACCAAAACATGGTGGTAGGGTACTTTAGTACTCGGCTGGCTAGCTACCACCCTCAAGTTGAAAATCTGCCGCCAAGCATCTAACGGTGTGTTCCGGCAGCCTCACTTGAGAGCCAGTTGCATTCCAGGCTAGGTCTTCTTTACCATCTTCGGCCACACCTTCACTTGACATCAGGTGAGCTGTGGTCAAACACCTAACCAGTCAACCATTAAAAAAAAAAAAAAAACAACATCTTTATACAGTAAAAAATTCCAGCAAATATAATTATTATTATTATGAATAGCGAAATAATCATAAAAATAAGCTTACTCCGAATAGTACCGCTCGGCTGTTTTAGTGGCATATTTTAATAAAATTTAAAGAATGGTTTAATTATTTTTGGGATCACCAAAGACTATTGTGAACAGAATTGGGGTAGGTACGCGCCGAAAAAGGGGATTTATTTTAATGGAAATTTCTTTAATAAATTAGTTATCTAGACTTTATCTATGTATGCTCTGATGTTTTATTTTTAGCTTTTGATGTGATCGCTTAAATTTGCTAAAAAAAAGGAGGCAATTAAGAAAATATACCTAGAATACATAAAAAAAATAAATTAAAATGACTCGACAGGCCACCTCATTAAAATTACTAGTATTTTAGAAATAGTTTCTTTTTAGATAATAACTTTTTGTGAATACTTTTTTATTGTGACTTTATGGAGTTGTTCTGAAATAAATTTATATTATTACTAGCGGGCCGGCCCGGCTTTGCACGGTTAAAATAAACTCGATTAACAATATAGCCTATGTTGCTCAGTGATCATGTAGCATTCTAATGATGAAAGAATCATTCAGATCGGTCCAGTAGTTTCGGAGCCTATTCAATACAAACAAACAAACAATCAAACCTTTCCTCTTTACAATAGTATAGATAGTTTTTTTTTTTTATGTAAAAGTAATGAGACGATAGAGGCGCTCTCC
This sequence comes from Biston betularia, assembly GCA_905404145.2. NCBI lineage: Eukaryota > Metazoa > Arthropoda > Insecta > Lepidoptera > Geometridae > Biston > Biston betularia. Next base: position 8,505,168 of record FR989887.1, on the reverse strand, counting down.
TGATGTTAAGAGATAACGCCTGTCCATGACCATTGCAGCGATACACAGAACTTTGAGTAACAAAACAACGTCCAGGGCACCACTGTTTTGGCACTCATTACTTTGAGACTAGATGGTTAGTCTCAACAGCCCAGTAATTTCGCTAGCTGCAGTACCCTTCAAACCGGAACACAGTCATGTTTGCACACTACTGCTTGGCGGCAGAATATCCGGTACTGCGGTGGTACCTACCTAGACGAACTCCTGCTAAGGAGATCTACCACCAAGTAGATAGATAGATTAATACAAGTTATATTCCATCGTCCGCTGTTATCCATATTTATTTATTTATTGAGGCTTCACGTTAGCAACTACAATGATAATTATAATGTTACATCTTACATGAATAAAGTAAATAGTAAGCTAATTGCGTTGCTTGTTTTTTTTTTTTTTTTAGGGTTGACAGGCTAGTTGTTTTGACCACAGCTCACCTGATGTTAAGTGAAGGTGTGGTCGAAGATGGTAAAGCACACCTAGCCTGGAATGGAACTGGCTCTCAAGTGAGGCTGCCGGAACACACCGTTAGATGCTTGGCGGCAGATTTTCAACTTGAGGGTGGTAGCTAGCCAGCCGAGTACTAGAAAGTACCCTACCACCATGTTATGGTTTCCTCACGATGTTTTCCTTCACCGGCAGCTTAAGCTCATTGTTGGGGTTTGAACCCACGCCCTTCGGCATGCGAACCTACCGCGCTAACCACTGAGCTATCATCGCTACAAAATAAAACGTTTAAATGTTTAAAATGTTTAAATAACATAATAACAATAACAATATAATTAATGAAATCAAAATTAATACAAAATTTAATTCAAAATAAAAACCAAAATTAAAATCAAATTCATTAACCAATTGCAATCATAATCAAAATTAAAACCAAAATTATCAGTAAACAAAAATCAAAATACAAATTAAAATTCAAATCAAAACTAAAGCTAGTGAATGTTCGAGAACACTAAACTTAATAAAACTGTTCTATGACCGAACACCGTTTAATAAAATAAAAGAAAATTAAGAAAATACCGAACGAAATAAAAGAAAAGCGACATGAATACATGAATTGTACCGTTTATATGCTTTAACCTGTGTTACCTTCAGCCGCAGCTGTAAAAGGTCACTTACAGGCCCCATGGCTTAAAGGTAGTGTTTTCATAAATAACATATTTATATGCAAATTGGGGGCCGGCTGACCCCGCGGGCAAATAACAGTGCCATTTACAATGGGCCCCTTTTGACTCCGACCCGCGGAAATTTACGTTATAGAGATATATTATTTGCTTGGAAATAGAATACATTTAGAATTGGGTTTTTATTGAAATTTGACGTTTTTCATCTTTCTTCGCATTCTGATTATGATTTCAGCAGTCTATGTACGTATGTTCTACCACCATGCAGTAGTGTGTAAACATTACAATGTTTCAATTTTGAAGGCTAGGTACTGCAGCTACAATCTTAATTATCATAATCTAATTTAAGGTATTTATTTATTAAACAAAATAAAAAAGACCTTAAATTATTATACTATTAACAAAATGCATACAAAAAACTTAGTCTAAAAACCGTCAGAGGAGGGATATGTGGCCAGAATGCTGGCAGCATTGCCACGCTGGATGGCAATGCTTAGCTTTTGACCAAAGTAGATACCAGCATTCTGGTCACCTGAAGCCTCCTCTAAACGTTTGGCCAGGTCCCGATACAGCTCGAGAGCGGCCGGCCCCCACGGACCTAAAGTTTCAACCCCAAACGGCACAAAAAGATACATTCTATCCAAATAACTATATTTGTGCCGTTTGAAGTTTTCAGCTTTAGATGCGGCAGCACCAGCTTGTCCCGAAGTCACAGGAAGATGAGACGGCGCCAAGGTGTCGACACAAGTGGCGTCCCACACAAGAGACCGTCCTATCTTCCAAGGGATAAGGGTCATCCCGTCGGGTCTCTTGCCGTTGTCACGCATCAGTCCGTTTGGTTCTAAAACTGATGGGACGCCGGCACTGACAAAAGCCCGACGGATGACGTCGTTTAAGCTGGCGTGCCGCGATATACGCCCAGCACTCCTACCGCATGAAAGCGCGTGGTGGCCGAGGCGATCCGCTATTTCCCTACACGAACAATCTTTTTTAATTAAAAATTATAGAAATTACAGACCTATCAAAAGTCATGAGCACCAAAGCAGCGATGGTCTGGACTATATTTTGTTCTTCAACGTTCTGGGTCCCACTATAATGGTCATGGACATACGTTATATTTTACCATTACGAGAGTGTCTTTCTCATCTCGTTACTTTTATAAATAAAAAATAAGGTCGATACCTTATTTTTTATTTATAAAAGTAAGCTTTTAGTATAACTTTTAGCGATATAGCCGCCAATTGTTACAATAGTTTTTATATTTTGTATTGTATTTAATATACAGTCGTTGTTGTGAACAATTAAAGAGTTTTTCTAATTATTGTCTACCTCTTTTTATCGCCACTTGTTTTGGACAATTTTATACCTTTACTATTTTTTAAACCCCGATGCAAAAACTACGGGGTGTTATTAGTCTGACGTGTCTGCGTGTGTCTGTCTTTGTTTATTTGTTTTTGTGCTTGTGTTACAAAATAAAATTATTTCCTTTCCTTTTCTATTCTCGATTTATTACTTAGGCAATTACAGATAAACGTGCTCTATTCTAACCCTGTTTCAATGGTTAATATCAAACGTGGTCAAACGCGGCCTATTAAGTTGGTTAGATTTCCATACAAACAATTTTTTTCCATTTATGGACAAATGGAGTAAAATTTTAATAAAACAGTAGATTATGATAATAATCCACTGTTTTATTCAATCAATTGTGATTTACCGCGAATAAAGACTAAAGTAAATGCCAGTTGCTGTGATTTGACTGTAAAATTATGCTCCATTTGTCCATAAATGGAAATACAACATTTGTATGGAAATCGAACCACCTTAAAGAAAGATAACCGTTTTCCAACGAAGCCAGTTTCTATGGTAAAAAAACCCCTTTAAATTTAAATCCGAAAACTCAATTAATTTAGAAATCTCTGAAGCCCCCCAAAAACTGTAACGTAGCAATACAAATTCCGACACCGTAACAGCCACACTTTCGCTACACGTAAAGGGCTCGCGGGTAACACAGCACCCTTATTTATCCGCCCCTGAAACAAAATTAAGCGTTCGTGGAGAAGGGTTGAGTTCACAGAATTAAACAGGCCTTAATCTTCATTACAGCCAGCGTTATTTACTTTTCAACCAAATTTTAAGGCATTTTCTGGAATTACTTTGGGAGTAACCAGCCTTGTGGCTGGTGCGTATGTGAACCACAGACCGAGTTTCTGTGATGCACATATTAAGAACAAGTATTAATTAAAGGCGTGGACGCTCACACGAGAGCCTGTGCACAATAATTAAAGTCGCATAGAGAGCCATGGAGAGGCCCATGCTCGGCATCAAACTCCAAGACCGAGTTCGTAACACCGATATCCGGCGACGAACGAACGTTCGAGACGTGTCGCGATTATAAACTTCAAGTGAAGTGATGACAGGTGGGGTAAGGTTGCAACGGTGTGGTGGCTTAGGCAAGGTAGGCGGAGCGTTGGTCGTCCAGCCGCAAGATGGGGCGACGATATTGTCACCGTCACGGGTCTAACCTGGACCAGATTGGCACAGAACCGAGACAGATGGCATGGCAAGAGAGAGGCCTTTAGGCCTATAGTGCCTATAGCCCAGCAGTGGGTATAGGCCTCTAAAAATTTTAAAAACCCCCGAAAGGGTTACGTTATTCTACTAGTCCCTTTCATTTGATATCCATATTGAGGGAGTTGTGAAAAGAATATATAATCCGCCATTTTGTGGCGGCGGCCATCTTGGACCGATTTTCATCAAACATAGCTAAAGACACTGCCGACTAATTCACCTTTCAAACATAATCAAAATCGGTTTATTCGTTCGGGAGCTACAATGCCACACACACGCACACACGCACACAAACACACACACACACACCCTACATGCCTATTTAATTTATTGATTACATAGATATAGAAGAGCGGGATCTTCTGCCACAGGTATTGTGTATACTTACCAGAAGGTCCCAGCCTACTATTTTTTAAGAAAAACTGGTAACCGAAATAAAACATTTTCATTTTCATATTGCCTAAGTAATAAAATGGGCAAAATAACACTTACCCACTACGTCAAGTCGTAGGAAGATGCTCGTAGGTGGATGTGACGACACCTGACATTCGTAAATGCCAGCGTCTCGTTTCTGGACAAATCTCACTTTGAGGGTCCAGTCCTGAAATTAAAAATGTTGTTGTAGCATTTTAAGTATGTCAGTTGAATTCATATCCAAGTTAAACTTTTTTTTTTTGACACGGACAGGTCCATATTCTTTTAATATTACTTTCCTTCTCGCCTCTGAGAGGCAGGCAATATAATTATAAAGCTAAAAAAAATCGTAGGACATTACACCCCAAACTAAGCAAAGCTTGTACTATGGAAGTCAGATAACTGATAGATTTTTTTATTTTTTTGTAAGTACATACTTATAACACATACAGTACACCCAGACACAGAACAAACATTTTTTATACCACAAAAAGGTTTATCCTGGGTGGGAATCGAACCCACGCCCTTCAGCTCTTGGTGCAGACATACCAATGAACCAACAGGGCTCTCAAATAAATGGCTATATCAGATTGGTTACTTTACCTCTGAATGTTGCAGATGTATGGCTTGAAACCTCTGATCTGAGCTGTACGTTGTCAGCCCCACTGTCAAGAGATGGTAGTCTTTTCTTCTTATCCACGAAACCTGTGCAAACAATATAAGAAATTATGAGAAAAATATTATAAACTAACTAGCTGCGCCCTGCGGTGTTACCCGCTATATATTTTCGGGATAAAAAGTAGCCTATGTTCGAAGCCAGGGTCAGGGTCAAATTTCATCCAAATCCGTTCAGTAGTTTTTGTGTGATAGAGTAACAAACATCCATCCATCCAACCATTCAAACTTTCAAATTTATAATATTAGTGGTGGATCTCCTTAGCAGGAGGTCGTCTAGGTAGGTACCGCCGCAGTACCAGTTATTCTGCCGCTAAGCAGTAGTGTGTAGGCATTACTGTGTTCCGGTTTGAAGGGTACTGCAGCTAGCGAAATTACTGGGCTGTTGAGACTAACTCTATCAAAAGTCTCAAAGTAATGAGCGCCAAAGCAGTGATGCCCTGGACTTTGTTTTGTTACTTAAAGTTCTGTGTATCGCTGCGATGGTCATGGACAGGCGTTATCTCTTACCATCAGGAGAAAATCGATTTAAAAAAAAATTTAATTGTAATGAGACTTTCGAGACGCTTTTTTTAATACTTATGATACCTATATACATAGAGTTTTGGCGGGGGCGTGAGATGGTCGTATCACCGCACTATAATAAAATTATTATTTTCCAAAACTTGTTTAAAAAAAAAAAAACTGAAGAACAACCTTTTTTCGAGTGTTTACCTATAAAAATAGTGATGTTTTATTTTTTTGTGAATATCCTACTTCCTATTTCTCACTAACATTATAAATGTGAAAGTTTGGATGGATGGATGTTTGTTATTCTTTCACGCAAAAAATACTGAACGGATTTAGATGAAATTTGGTACTTTTTATCCCGAAAACATGCAGCGGGTAACAACGCGAGTCGCAACTAGTGTGGGCATAAAGTATCATTTATTTCTCATAAAAATTACAAATTCACTTAACTGAGAAATACAAGCTATTCTTAGTTTTTTTTTCCTTTGGTTTTGGCGTCGCGTTTTAGCATTTGCCAGTGTTATATTTTCAAGTTTCAAAAGTTTAATAAGTGTCCTCGTAGCTAAAGTTATAGTCAAAGTCCAGTCTTGGTCAAGTACAGTCCGTGTCAGTCAAGTCCAGTCATGCTTTAGTAACGTAGTGGTGACTTTACTACAAAGCTTCGATGGAGTTTTGGAAGCAACACGAAAAAGTCATGTTTCACCACATTATATCATTTTCCCGCACTCGTGCTTGTGATTCGGCACTTTATGAATAAAACACCACCATTTTTATGCATAAACACTCGACAAAACACTAGTTTTGAAAAAATACAACGGAGCGACACGACTCTTCCCGCGTTCCCGCCAAAACACTCCTTAGGTAGTTATGGATAAGTATTCCAAGCAACGGAACTTACGAATATACAAATTTACAAATTCACTATGGGAATCAGTATTGGTGTGTTAATATACGTATAATTATATTTATGTAAATGTATACTTATACTTATATATTACTGTTTACTTTGATTAGTTTTAATGTTATTTTAAACGTCTTAAATTTGTCTAAAGCTCTTGTAAGTTTGACGAGTGCTCTCGCTAAATAGCGCGATGTTAAAGTGCTCCTCGAAAACTAAACAGAAACTTAACTGAAGTTAAATTTGTTAATAGTTTCAAACTGTTTAAAACTTTAACATTTATCATGCTGACGACGATTTGCTGCAGAAGAAAGACTTCTTTAAATTGTTTTAAATTTCTTAAAATTGTGAAAGGTTAGGCACTTATTTTAGGGCGTAACTTTTAATTGGCGTTTGTTCACTTGAATGGATACCTTTTAAAGTCTACAGTAATCAGACATTGGTCTACACTCAAAGTATTTTTACTGATATAATGTTATGATATAATTATGTTACATAATGATGCGTTTAGTGTATTTGTATTTTTGTTTAAATCCATTTCATGTGTGTGAAAATACGACCTACTAGCTGCGCCCCGTGGTGTTAAACGCTACATGTTTTCGGGATAAAAAGTAGCCTATGTTCTAATCCAGGGTCTCAGCTGCCTCCATACTAAATTTTATCCAAATGCGTTCTGTAGTTTTTTCGTGAAAGAGTAACACACATCCATCCATCCATCCAAACTTTCACATTTGTAATTTTAGTGGGATCATTTTTTCACAATTTCAATGCCCATACGTTATAATAAGTTGTTGGTAATGATTAGTACAATGACTTTAAATATAAATAAATAAATATCATAGGACATTACACACAGCGCCATCTGACCCCAAACTAAGCAGAGCTTGTGCTATGGAAGACAGATAACTGATAGAATACTTAAATACTTTTTTTTTTTTTTGTAAATACATACTTATAATACATACAGTACACCCAGACACAGAACAAACATCGATGTTAGTCACACAAATGTTAGTCCTGAGTGGGAATCGAACCCACACCCTTCAGCTCTCGAAGCAGACACACTACCAATGAACCAACTTTAACGTACTCTAAGCTTATACTCCTATATTATGATTTGTGCGTCAGTATGGCGCGGGCCTTATTAGAGCAATATCAGTAATTGCAGCGAAAACGCATTGCAGTATTCATCCTCGTATTGCGTAAGTGACGTGCAATGAACCCAGTTATAATTCCACAGTCCAAAATGGCGTGGTGCCAGTTCAAAAGTAAACTTTATTTGTGACAGTTTAATGATCATTATGTAATTTCTGCCTCACGGGATAGTTCCACTTGCGAAGACTTTTATTGCCGGCAGCTCAGACTCATTGTTGGGATTGAACCCACGCCCTGCAACGTATGATTCGACCGCGCTAATATTTATATATATATATGTGTATACAAGAGAACATATATATATTATTATTCGTTTTTTTTATGGATTACCGTTGACCAAAATTTTAATTATGAGCAAACAGATTATTTACTTAATCACGACTTCAACATAAACATACAGTTAAAATATCCATTATATAGGTAAATAAAAAGATATAAATATAGGGATATGTTTGGACTTAATTTCAGTATTCAATTTTAGCGCGATGATAGCTCAGTGGTTAGCACGGTAGGTTCGCATGCCGAAGGGCGTGGGTTCAAACCCCAACACTGAGCTTGAGCTGCCGGTGAAGGAAAACATCGTGAGGAAACCATAGCATGGTGGTAGGGTACTCTCTAGTACTCGGCTGGCTAGCTACCACCCTCAAGTTGAAAATCTGCCGCCAAGCATCTAATGGTGTGTTCCGGCAGCCTCACTTGAGAGCCAGTTCCATTCCAGACTAGGTGTGCTTTACCATCTTCGACCCCACCATCACTTAACATCAGGTGAGCTGTGGTCAAACACCTAGCCTGTCAACCAATAAAAAAAAAATGTAAAATTCAACATATATATATATAATTATATACATATAGATATTTGATTCTACATTTTTCATTCGCACAGCAAGGTTGTGGAACTCTCTGCCGGAGTCTGTGTTCTCTGTTAGGTACAATATGGGTGTCTTCAAATCTAAAGGAAATAGGTTTTTTCTAGATAAGCGTGCTCCATCTTAGACCACACTACTGCTTAACATCAGGCAGAGTATGGTCAAACGAGAACCTATTTTGAAAAAAATAACCTCACTTTCAGGATCGAACCTGTACCAGATTGGCACAGGACCGAGGCAGATGGCATAACAAGAGGGCCTATACCAGTAGTGGGATAAAGAAGGCTGTGGATGATAATGATGATGAAATCATTCTTAGCTTTATTTAACCCAATATTTTTCATATTAGCAGTCGAACAAAAACTTTACCAACGAAAATTTCGGATAAATTTCGTGTAGGCAAAGGGCGTACGAAATTCGCGGAAAAAAATTGTAACAATGTTTCAAAACAAATTGCGTAAGAGGCGTGAAAAAAGTCAATATAACTTTTTTATTGTGTCGCTACTCGCATAGGCTGTATCAGAAATATTGTGCGTTATTCTTGGGTCGTATTGTTTTTTTACTGCCTGACCCAGATGTTGGGAAGACTATTTAATATAATAGGCATGATGGCAGATTTTGAAAAACTATTCAATAATGTTCGAAATTGTATTTTATTTATAATGAATAACATATTTTTGCAGATAGTAAAGATTTAATAGGAAAAAATGTCCTTCATTAAACAAAATAAAAAAGACCTTAAATTATACTATATACAAAAAGTATACAAAAAACTTAGTCTAAAAATCCGTCAGAGGAGGGATATGTGGCCAGAATGCTGGCAGCATTGCCACGCTGGATGGCAATGCTTAGCTTTTGATCAAAGTAGATACCAGCATTCTAGTCACCGGAAGCCAGGCCAGGTCCCGATACAGTTCGAGAGCGGCCGGCCCCCACAGACCTAAAGTCTCAACCCCAAACGGCACAAAAAGATACATTCTATCAAAATAACTATGTCCAAAATGTCCTTTAAGTTTTTAGATTTACAATTCGGTATGTATAGTTTTTTTTGTATTTATTTTATATTTTTTGAATATTTTGGCTTTCTATGCGGTTGTTTAATTCTAATACATTTTCAAACTTTTTATAGTTATGACGTCATAACATTGGCTGAATATGTAAAATATGTACTTTTTTAGGCACTGAAAGAATCCTTATACAGCCAAGGACATGACGTCATTAGAGGTTAATTGAAAGTCAAATTTATTTTATGTATTTTATTAAAATAAACCCCGTCTCATAGTTTAAAGAGTTTTAAACGGAAAAATCATGTACAGGAATGTAATATTTCGAAATGGTTTTGGAATCAGCAAAGTATTTTTTTTCTTTACATACCGAATTCGCATCAAAAAGCTTCTAGTGTCATGGCGCCGCTAGTCACGTTTGAATAAACAAAACGTAAACACTAGACGTTTCTCAGATGCTCATTGAATAATTTAGTTATTTTGTGTTATTAAATATGAATTCTATAGATATAGGTGTTGTGCGGTCCCTCAGTGTAATCATTAAAAACTCATGATAAGTTATTTGTTTACGCAAAAGTGACGTCACTCTGATTGGTATTCAACATACCATGGCGGACTTTCGTGTTTTGTAGTTTTATTTTATCAAAAAGGGAATCAACATTGCACTTAATAACAAAGTAAATGCGTATTAGGGCTGTCAGGTATGTCATGATTTTGATATTTTTAAATATTAATGGAAAATGAACTTTGGTGTTATTAATGAAAGATTTGTATTTGTATTGCTTTTACATTTTAAAAAAATGTGGTTTTTAATTACTGTCATCATGTCATTTACACCCCGAAATATAATGAATATGTGTTGAAATTTGCTGCTATAGCGGTAGGCAATACAGAAAACTGACGATAAAAACATCAGGGGATACGTTTTCGGAGTTGCTGCTATCTACATCTAAAATGTGATTACACCACTCGATAGCTAATGGATCAAAGAATTTGTTAAGTCGAGTGAGGGACTGAGACAAGGACATTCAAAGGACTTTTTATCTTTCGAGACTTTTTATCTATAGTCTTATCTTTTGACAATCTTGGTGGTTTTACAACAGCTCACCTAACGTTAAGTGATGGTGTAGCGGTTAAGAATGGAACTGGCTCTCAGTGCTCGGCGGCAGATTTTCTACTTGTAGGTAGTAGCTAGCCAGCAGAGTACTTTAAAGTACCCCAATTATACAAAAATAAACTGCATTTTATTGCACCTGATTAGCTTAAGTACTCCTGTTTATATACTGCTCTGAAATAGGTATGGTTTCCTCACGATGATTTTCCTTCACTGGCAGCTTAATGTCTTTGTTGGTATTTAATCCCACGTTCTTGGATGTGTGAACCGACCGCGCTGACTGCTTAGCTATTATTGCTATAAAAAGTTCTTATATTTTACTTATATAAAAGTAATTAGACAAACGAGATGCTCTCCTGATGGTAAAATAACGCCTGGCCATGACAATTGCAGCGATACACAACACTTTGAGTAACAAAACAATGTCTAGGGCATCGCTGCTTTGGCGCTCATTAGATGGTTAGTCTCAACAGTCCAGTCATTTCGTTAGCTGCAGTACCCTTCAAACCAGAACACAGTAATGTTTACGCACTACTGATTGGCGGTATAATATCTACCTACAGCCAATTTAGTTCATTTGGTAATATGTCTTCGAGAGCTGAAGGGCGTGGGTTCGATTCCCACTCAGGACTAACATTTAATTTTGTGTGACTAACATCGATGTTTGTCCTGTGTCTGGGAGTACTGTATGTATTATAAGTACGTATTTACAAAAAAAAACTATTTAAGTAATCTATCAGCTGTCAGGTTCCCATAGTACAAGCTTTGCTTAGTTTGGGGCCAGATGGCGCTGTGTTAAATGTCCTCCAATATCTTTTTATTTATATTATTTACATAGACGACCTCCTGCTAAGGAGATCTATCACCGAGTGAAACTACCTAACTGTGTACGTAGATGGAAATAATAGAAACCCTGTGGGAATCCTAAGATTTAATACACAATAAGCACGACAAAGCGTCATACAAATACCTTCTAGGAGAGTATTAGGGGAGCCGTGGCGAGACTTCAACCCTTATTAATTGCTAGCTTTAACGACGTCGAACGAACTAACTCGTTTATAGTTAGTTACGCGATAATCCTTTTATGACGTGAATTGTAATCATTCATTGTATATATTTGTTATTTATGATGCCTTAGCTCTCATCTCCTTATTCTCATTGTTAATCTATGCTATAAAGTGTGTTGTAAACTGAAGAGAAATGTTAGAGAGGTTATGTTTGGTGACATTGAACAATATCGTAAGAATAAGCTAATAATCCTACTAATATTACAAAGCTGAAAGTTTGTATGTTTGGATGTTTGTTACTCGATCACGCAAAAACGGCTGAACGAACTTCGAAACGAAAAAACAAGTTTTTTTAAATTTATTTATTATATTTAGATTTTAGCAGCGGTGGTAGCTAGCCAGCCGAGTACTAGAATGTATCATACCACCTTTGCTAAACTAAAGTAAAGAAAATTGATGTTTATGTATTCAAACAAAAAAAACTATTTATGTATTTCTATCAGTTATCCGTCTTCCTAATATACAAGCTTTGCTTAAATTGGAGTCAGATGGCGCTGTGTGTAATGTCCTACGATATTTATTTATTTCTTTTGACATTTAATTATGTAATTTGTATTATATTGCAAAAAAGCTGTGACAACATTTGTACGCCCATTGAGGTAAGAACATCAAAAAGCGCCAAAATGATTTCAGCTCTTCCAGAAGCGGTATGCGTTATGTGCCCGAAGGCTTTATTTATAGCAGCAATATTTTAATTGGACTGTATTTTGTTGATTCGCTAGGCACGCTGCATACATACATACACGATGTGCGATAGCACAAGGGTAAATGGGAAAATGGGAGACCACGCACCTTGACCTCGTGAAACTCCTCTCGTACTCCTGGCTGCGCAGCACAGTAGATGCACTTCGTCCACCTTACATTTGGGTTATTCACGTAGTAGTTTTTGGGTTTATTTTACACGAGTGCGGCCGATGTTCGGTCGCGTTGCACTTGATTGCAGTAATGGCGGTGGTTGGAAATATTAGGAACAGGAGGGGGGAGGCGGGGGAACATAGCTATCGCTCATTGACCTAACTACCCTACATTTATAATTATGGCGGTAACAACGAGACTTCTATAACCTAAGAACAATACAATGCAACTCATGTTTATGCAAATAAATATGTCTTTATCTTTAAACAATTATTTTCATCCGTGTGAAACCGGATCGGGTGCCTACTACTCCAGATCCTAATACAATATAGAAGTGGCCCTCTAAATGGGTCAGAGATATAACTTTTTACGAGAATAGCCCAGTAATAGAGTAATAGAGAACGCGGCGACAGTGTCATGTTATATTTTATTACGTACTATCTAAAATGTAATACAATTCAAATATATACCTAATATTGATACCTAATATTGGGTTATGTTGCCATAAGTATACAGGGTTAAGTTTCGGCAGCCTACTTGGGTAACTGTCTGGCTTGCAATCTGTTAATAAAATAATAAATAAATATCATTGGACATTAAACACAGCGCCATCTGACCTATGAAAGCTTGTATTATGGAAGTCAGATAACTGACAGAATACTTCGTTTTTTTTTTTGTAAATACATACTTATAATACATACAGTACACCCAGACACAGAACAAGCATTTGTTTTATATCACAAAATGCTTGTCCTGGGTGGGAATCGATCCCATGCTCTTCAGCTCTTGGAGCAGACATACTACCAATGAACCAACAGAGCCGTCAATTGTATTTTTTTCAAAAACACTACTTGTGGATAAAAAATAATGGAGTGACATAATTCTTTCCGCGTTCCCACCAAAAGTCCAGATAGATTCGTTGGAGTCTATTGAGACGCGTGCCAAGAGGCTCATCAGCGACGACTCCATTGTTCAAGCTAAATTACAAAGCTTAGAACATTGTCGCTAAGTTGCTAGTTCATCGGTTTTTTATCGGATTCATATCGGGGAGTGTGCTTCACAATTACTTATGCTCTAAATCCCCTATGCACATTCTTATATCAGATAGCCAGAAGCTAGTAAAAGCGACACCGTTTCATGGTTTACGTTCCAAAAAGTCAAACGAAAAGATTCGATTCCACTTTCATTGTGCGGGCCGCTAAACAATGGAATACGCTGTCCGAGTGAGTGTTTCCCGATGGATAGGAAACACATTTCAAGTTTTTGTGCCGCGAGCAAACTGCCCGTACTCGTCGCTGCCTGTTAGAGGTCCCTACACAGCGTGCTTTACGCGTGGCAGCGTGTTTATATGTTCCATTTTGACAAAGTTATAGAGGTGAGCGCCATTACCCAGTGAGCGCGATTCCCCATGCTTACCCTACAATATGTCGAGAGTCAGTGATCGTCAAGGCAAGAGGCTCTATCTTATAACCATCAAACGCAATCCTATTTATTGAGAAAGTACTTGGAAAATTCACTTTTTTAACCAACAAATTAAACAATCAAATCGCCCATAAAAGAAGAATAGCAGAAACAGAAGCAATTCTAAAGAGAAAACGGCTCTAAAAAACGTAACGACCCTATACTAATGACGATGTCACATCCAACTCATTATGGGTATCGTTTCTGATGGAGAAACCTTTTCGGGGCTAAGTTTCCATGTTGATAGGGATGTGAATCGATTTCAATTTATAGTCGATGAAAAATTTAACTTTCTATTTTTTAAATCAAAATTTTATTGCATACGAAAAACGGGAAAGATCGTGCGATTTCTGTAGTCAAACTCTAGCTTAACTAGGTATAAATAAACGCATAATAAAAATACAACGTGCATTTTAAGTACTTCAAATTGACGTTGATTAGGTTGCTTTATGATATAATAAACATTACGTAATTTAAATTGAAATTAAAAATTAAAAGGTTAACAAAAATTAAGGATGAATGAAAAATATTTGTAGCGATGATAGCGCGGTTAATTCACACGCCGAAGGTTCAAACCCCAACTATCAGTTTGAGTTGTTTATTATGTTTGACAGGCTAGGTGTTTGACCACAACTATCATGATGTTAAGTGACGGTATGGTCGAAGATAGTAAACACGCCTAGCTTGGAATGAAACTGGCTTTCGAGTGAGGCTGGTGGAACACACTGTTAGGTTCTTTGCGAAATATTTTATATAGTAAGCTAGCCAGGCGAGTATTAGAACCTACCGTCATGCATTGTTCGTATTTTGTAGTTAAAAAACAACAAGACTTAAAACTAAGAAAAAAAAATTTACTTTTACCAACCATAATTCGGTATGTAAAGTTTTTTTTTGGATTTATTTTATATTTTTTACTGATAGTAAACATTATTTTAAGAAACTAATTTGAATATTTTGGCTTTCTATGCGGTAGTTTAATTCTAATACATTTTCAAACTTTTTATAGTTATGACGGCATGAGTTCGGCTAAATATGTAGAATATGCCTTTGCCATACGAAACAAAAAAGTATACAAAACATTTGACACATTTCATTAACTTTGACAACAGAACTGACAAGATTTTTTTTAATTTGCCCCATCGGGCAGGCTAAAGCTGTAAAGCCATTCTGTCACGTCTTCGGTTTTTACAATTCATGACATAAAGTAAACAAATCTTATGTCATAAAAGCGATATCAGAGTCCAAATAACGTTTAAAGTAAAATAATCCAGATATTTGCATCAATAAACCGAAAAACAACTCGACGTATGTGTATTGAAAATATTATTATGATCGCCGTTGACTCGACATTGACAAGTTTTGTTTTGGTTTGCCAGTCTATGAAAGTTGCCCGTCGAGATGACGTCATGAGACATCAATTGAAAGTCAAGTTTGATTTATGTTTTTAATTAAAATAAACCCCACCTCATAGTTTACAGAGTTTTATACGTAAAAATATTGTACAGAAATGTACTATTTCAAAATGGTTTTGGAATCAGTAAAGTTGTTTTTTTCTTTACAAACCGAATTGTGTTAATAAAAACGGAATCGATGTTATCGATTGCGTTTCACATCCCTAACTCTCGAATTAAGTTACGTAACTTTTGGCATATATGCAAATAAGTTTTATTTTTATCTGTTTGTTTCAGGACGAAGTTTTTTCTGGAAATGATGTCGTTTCGGTACTTTTTCTGGCCAATTTGTTTGAAGAGGTTTTAGTTTTAGGTACCTATCTGAGTTACTTAGATATAAAATACAAATACAAATCATTTATTAATAACACCAAAGTCATTATGTCAACATAATTATGTCAAAAAAATGAAAATGTCAATGAAGTAATATGTCACATGTACAATAATTATGTCAATATAATTAAATGTCAATGAAAACAAAAATATTATAATTACTTACTAGTAATTCAATCTCTTAGTTTTAAATAATCAATGTTATAAGTATGTAATCAATGTTGTAATGTGTTAAGTATTACACTAATATGATTAAGATTGTTCATTTTTAATAATTAATTATTTATTAAGTAATTAACAGAATGACTATTTAATTTTTAATAAAGTTTTAGCTTTAGAAAGAATTCGCTATAAATGTATTAATCTTGACAACGAAAATAAAGTGTTTTTTTTAATAAAGTTGTTTTATACAACGTGTACTATCAAGTAAGAAGTTTAATCTTCTCATAGAAAGAAAGAAAGAAAGAAAAACATTTTTTTCTCCTTACAAAACACTAGACACAACAACAGATAAGTACAAACAACACACACAAATAAAAAGATATACGAGTAGATTAACATAAAGACAACAAATTTGAAAAGACAGTAAGCGGGTTATCGCTGCAGTGACTGGTGCATTACCAAGGAAAAAAAGGCCAGTGCTCAGCAATTGTGCTGGGGATTACTCCACAGCGCTGATTTTCAGCACTGACTAATTAATAAAAACAAAATAAATATGTATAATTGTACATAAATTTGGAGTGCAGATAATTCAGTAAGGAAAACAAAGAAAAATAAGAAAAGAAAACACACAATACAATTTCGTTCCAATTTAATGATTCGTTTTCAAGTCATTAAAAAATTTTTATCGTTCAAATTATAGCACTTAAACGGACAGTTTTTCAAAAATGTCAAATTGCAAAACTTTGCGCATGAAAAAAAATATAAAACCATTTATTTGATTTACTCGGGAACTTTCAGCGGGAACTTTGCCCACGCTTACTGCCTAAAACGTAGGCTCGATTTTAAATGAAATCATATCGCCCCAGGCAGTTATATATTTTTGAAGCGAGCAAGTATGGAGCAAGTTTTCGTTTTATTTTTATCTAAGAATTGTTCGTTAATGTATGTAGCGAAACGTACCGACGACTCTGAAAGAACGTTAAACCCTTTTGAAAGAAAATTGATAATTTTTTTTATATAAAATTAATGAAATGGACGAGACGGTGATACCTACTTAAACGACCTTCTGTTAAGGTGATCTACCACCAAGTGAAAATTCGTTTCGGTATATTTAGCAGTACTAAGTGAACAAATATACATATAGGGACTTTTGTAATACAAACGTTTAATTTCAAGGTATAAATAAGTAAAGTAACTAAGACAAATGTAACATTTAAAATAATAACTAATCTAAAAGGCCGCTATCATTGGGAATAGTTCCCAAAACGCTGGCCCCATTGCCGCGTTGTATGACAATACTCAAACGTTGGGCAAAATAAAGGCCAGCGTTTTGTTCACGTGTCAGCGTTTTGTCTTTATATACATGTTAAATGCGACTTTATTTTATTCAATAACTAGCGGACGCCTCGCAGTTTCACCCGTGTAGTTCCTATTCCCGTGTGAATACTGGGATAAAAAGTAGCCCTTGTCACTCGGGTATAGTGTATCTTCCCAACGGTAAAATAATTTTTGAGGTCCAGTCCAGTTTTGGAGCCTATTCAGTACAAACATCTTTCCTCTTTATAATAGTGTAGACTTTTGAAATAACGTTTCTTATTATTCCTGTAGCGACGGAGCAATAGATCAACGGAAAAATAAACAGCAATGAAATGACGTTAAAAACTATTTAGGAATGTTTTTTAATTTTCAACGAAGCGACAAAAAAATTTATCAACAACAAAATAAACATGCGCAAAACGCGTCTTAATTTTAGACTATTTATTTATTTTTTCCCGTAAATAATAAACACTCTTTAAATGTGATTTTATTTTGTACTGTTTATTGATGTTTGTCAATTTATGATGAAACAACGAAACAATGGATCAACATAAAAAACACATGCAATACTTAATACCTACCTACATTTTTTATTTTTTTTTAAACATTTCATTCTATACTTCCATAGTAGATCTTTGTCAGTCTTTCATCTATCTATACTATTGTAAAGAGGAAAGATTTTATTGTTTGTTTGTTTGCATTGAATAGGCTCCGAAACTACTGGACCGATTTCAATAATCTTTCACCGTCACACTATCTCCGAATGACATAGGCTACTTATTATCCCTGTATTTCCTTCGGAATGGGAACTACGCGGATGAAACCGCGAGGAGTCCACTAGAGTACTATGCGAGGCGTCCGCTAGTACTATTACAAAGAGGAAAGATTTGATTGTTTGTTTGTATTGAATAGGCTCCGAAACTACTGAACCGATTTCAAAATTTCTTTCACCGTTGGGAAGCTACACTATCCCCGGGTGACATAGGCTACTTTTTATGCCTGTATTTCCACGGGAACAGGAACTACATGACCAAGTTTGAACCTCGTCCATTGTAAGATAAACTACTACTGTAGCGATATGTACGGTCCTAGGGTATGGGGAAAAACGGAAAATTCCATTCAGAGAGTTCAGAATGCTTGTGTTCGATACTGCTTTAACGTACCGAAAATACATCATGTTTCTCCTTACTTGTTTCGGAATAATATTCTAAAACGAAGTAATTCGCCAGAGAACTAAAGTCATTGACATAGCTCAGCGTATTAGCAAGCTGAAGTGGCAATGGGCTGGACATATCTGTCGCAGAACTGATAACCGCTGGGGTAGACGTGTTCTAGAGTGGAGACCGCGTATTGGCAAGAGTAGCGTAGGACGTCCTGAGACTCGATGGAGTGACGATATACGTAGGACAGCTGCCGGTGGATGGAAGCGAAAAGCCGAAGATCGGGCTGAGTGGCGTGTCTTGGGAGAGGCCTATGTCCAGCAGTGGACTAATATAGGCTGATGATGATGATGAATATTCTAAACATGAAATTAAGAAGAGAACTTCACCTCGCACGCACCACACAGAAAGTTATGTGGAGTAAAACCCCCCATTATTTGTTTGAAAAATTAACCTGGACGAAAGACACTCATAAAGCCAATACTCGTTCTAAGCTGACAAATACTTAACCTTACCCTATTCACAAGACTACTAACTTTATCCTTAAAAGTTAATAGTCTTGTAATAAGCTTCAAATACAGCGCCTCAAAAATCTGGAATAACATCCCACCTCTTTGAATGAATATAATATTGTAGCATCCTTTAAACAAAAAATATAAACACACACACACACAGAAAGAGGGCTCAAATGAAAGATTGCCTTTCATCAAGAGACAGTGAACCTTGAAGCTAGAGCTTTCCTCCGCGAAGTAATGCCTAAAGGAGGTTACACACACACACACACCCCACACCCCCCCCCCCCCCCCCCCACACACACACATACACACACTTTGGTTTTCAACTACAGGGGCTCACCGGAAGACCACCAGTATTATGCTGAGCCCTTATTTTGTAACTGTGTTTGTCACTGTTCGTTTTTGTTTTTTGTGTCTTATATGTTACAGAATAAAATATTTTTCTTTCTTTCTTTTAAAAAGTATCGTATAGTCCAAAATTCCCGGGCTGGCCTCGTCCCGGATAAAACGCCCACTTGTTCATACTGGTTGAAGGAACGCCAGAGGGCAGACGGTCGATTATAATAATTGTTTCTGCTATGGATGTTGTATCTGTTCTATGAAAACTTAAATTACGAATGCTTTAGAATAGAACTATATTTTACACTAAAACATTACATACCTACATGTAAAACAGAAACAGTGGTAGGTAATACAGCAGCGGTTATTGTCTAAAACGATTTATTCCAGACGACCTTTGGATAAGATAGAAGGCATATCTAATAATGGTAAATTAATATTATTGCATTCTGTTTTGTGTGTTATGAAATACATAAATGGTAACCTTAATAGCGGTGACAGCTCAGTGGTTAGCAAGGTCGGTTCACATGCCGAAGGGTGTGGGTTCAAACCCCACCAATGAGTTTGAGCTGCCGGTGAAGGAAAACATCGTGAGGAAACCACAGCATGGTGGTAGGGTACTTTCTAGTACTCGGCTGGCTAGCTACCACCCTCAAGTTGAATATCTGCCGCCAAGCATCTAACGGTGTGTTCCGGCAGCCTCACTTCGGAGCCAGTTCCATTCCAGGCTAGGTGTGCTTTACCATCTTCGACCACACCGTCGCTTAACATCTGGTGCGCTGTGGTCAAACACACCTAGCCTGTCAACTACTAAAAAAACCTTTTCCATATTTTTTTTAAATGAGCCGAACGAGACGCTCTCCTGATGGTAAGAGATAACGCCTGTCCATGACCATTGCAGCGATACACAGAACTTTGTATAGTAAAACAAAGTCCAGGGCATCACTGCTTTGGCGCTCATTACTTCGATGGTAAGTCAACAGCCCAGTAGTTTCGCTAGCTGCAGTACCCTTCAAACCGGAACACAGTAATGTCACTACTGCCAAATTATAATCATTTATCCAATTTATAATTCAGATTAATTAGTAGAACAATAATAATTTTAAATTTCGCTTTATTTATTATGTTTGTTTTGTTTGACCGACAAGGGCTCACCGGAAGACCAGCGCTGGTCATACCACTTAGTATGCCCATTATTATGCTGAGGTGAGCCCCTATTTTGTAACTGTTGCTCTCTGTTTGATGTTATTTTTGTTGAGTTCTGTGTTACAAAATAAAATTATTGTCTTTCTTTCTTTAATAATATTCCGTGTATTTTTTTTTTAAGCGTAATGTAATGAGACGAACGAGACGCTCTCCTGATGGTAAGAGATAACGCCTGTCCATGACCATTGCAGCGATACACAGAACTTTGAGTAACAAAACAAAAGTCGAGGTTATCACTGCTTTGGCGCTCATTATTTGGAGACTTTCGATGGTTAGTCTTAACAGCCCAGTAATTTCACTAGCTGCAGTACCCTTCAAACCGGAACACAGTAATGTTTACACACTACTGCTTAGCGGCAGAACAACTGGTACTGCGGTGGTACCTACCTAGACGACCTCCTGCTAAGGAAATCTACCACCAAGTAAATTATAAATATATAAATTTAGGTACCTACTATCCAAGTATTACAAAATTAAATAAGACATAGATAGAAAAAATATTAATGAAGTTAATACTCACTTAACTTTAGATTAAAAGCAGATTTCTTTAACAAGAAAATCCTCAGACATCGGGTTAAAGGCAACAAAAAACAATTCCACAACTCCGAGATTTGTAGCAAAAAAATCTTGGCCGCGGAGACTTCAAAGATGAAGAAGGTTTTGTAGTGGTACTTCAATTTATTTTATTACAACAAGACTCCAGTTTTTCTGCAGTTAAGAACGAGACGACCCTAATTTAAGAAAAGTGTCCTTTTAAATAAGTAAGTTTGTCAGGAAAGCGAAATACGTTAAAATAATTTTTGAGTTGGCTCAAAAGTTTTTTTATAATTTTTATGGTACAGCCTAGTAGTTTTTGATCAAATAAAAGCAGCAATAAAATGTATCTTTTTCTCAAACATGCTTGGAAATTTGAGGATTATTTTGACAACCTTCTGCGAGATAAATCGAAATTACTGTATGAAAATCCATATCTGTCGTGGTTTAGCGGCCAAATACATAGTAAACTCGTATCTGTCGTGTAATTTAAAAATGAACGATATTTTGCTTCAAAACATGGCAACTAAAGAGGTAACTTATCAAAGGTTTTATTTAAATTTCTAACTGACTTGCAAATCTTCACTCTTATCTGAGTTGCACATAGAAAGCTAATTTCCGCGCATTTTTTTTTATGTGAAAAATAATGATACGAACGAGACGCTCTCCTGATGGTCAGAGATAACGCCTGTCCATGACCATTGCAGCGATACACAGAACTTTGAGTAGCAAACAAAGTCCAGGGCATCGCTGCTTTGGTGCTCATTACTTTGAAACTTTCGATGGTTAGTTTCAACAGCCCAGTAATTTCGCTAGCTGCAGTACCCTTCAAACCGGAACACAGTAATGTGCTTGTGCTTGTGTACACTACTGCTTGGCGGCAGAATATCTGGCACTGCGGTGGTACCTACCTAGACGACCTCATGCTAAAGAGATCTACCACCAAGTAAATTATTTGAGAAAAGTACTATACAAGCCTTGTGCTCGAGTCAATACTCAGCGGTTGGTAAAGTTTATCAGTACTTTTTGTAGCGATGATAGCTCAGTGGTTAGCGCGGTAGGTTCGCATGCCGAAGGGCGTGGGTTCAAACCCCAACAATGAGCTTGAGCTGCCGGTGAAGGAAAACATCGTGAGGAAACCAAAACATGGTGGTAGGGTACTTTAGTACTCGGCTGGCTAGCTACCACCCTCAAGTTGAAAATCTGCCGCCAAGCATCTAACGGTGTGTTTCGGCAGCCTCACTTGAGAGCCAGTTGCATTCTAGGCTAGGTGTGCTTTACCATCTTCGGCCACACCTTCACTTGACATCAGGTGAGCTGTGGTCAAACACCTAGCCTGTACACCATTAAAAAAAAAAATACTTACGATGCCATCCCCGATGTTTCGAATAACGCAGGGAAGGAGCGCTGTGGAGCCTGTCTGCGACGTCACGACAGTGTTATTCTCTGTCTGGAACTGTTTCTCTGGTGGCGAGCCAAAGATATCTTCTAGGGGAGGAAACGACACTGTCAGCTCGTTGTTCTCCGGCTTCGGGGTCGGCGATGACGGGAGAGGCGAGGAAGGACCTTGAAAACAAGAAATATCTTTACTTAGAGTGGGTATATAATTCAAATTCACTTGTTTCGGAATCAGTTCATAACCAAGAGGTACACATAACGAGTTCCACACATCAGCAGTTCTTACAAGGAACGTGTTTTGGAAACGTTTTGTGCGTTTGAAGGGAAGTTCCACTATAAGAAGGTGTCTTTTACTCGAGCGTCTGGTCGCGCTGTTGTAAACGGATAGGTTACTTAGGACGTGTAATCTATTAAATCTGGTCAAACACGAAGTTGTATCGCGACAATGCGTCACGAATCTGGATCTTTTCAAGGTCAGAGTCTGCGTGCTTCATCTTCGACCACATCGTCGCTTGCCATCAGGCGAGTTGGTGGTCAATCGCGGACTTATCCATATAAAAAAAATTGTCGCCCAATAATGTGGCCGTAGCATGAAAGCAACATTACTTGGAACTATTAAAACTTATTTAGAACTATTAATTTTGGACACAATATTTAAATTTGAAATGTATTTTGAAATTAATTTCTGCTCTCTGCTTCAGGCACTTTAAATATCTTAAACATTTACATATTTTAATTGTTTATTGATGGTTGGCCTAAGTTTTAATTAGTTAAATAAATAAATATCGTAGGACTATACACACAGCGCCATCTGGCCCCAAACTAAGCAGAGCTTGTGTGATGGAAGTCAGATAACTGATAGAATACATAAATACTTTTTTTTTGTAAATACATACTTACAATACATACAGAACACCCAGACACAGAACAAACATTTGTTTATGCACAAAATGTTTGCCCTGAGTGGGAATCGAACCCACGCCCTACAGCTCTCAAGGCAGATATACTACCAATGAGCCAACGGGTAGACAATTACTAATATCTAATTCATTTAGTAAAAAAATATGTCGGACAATTTTGTTTGTCAATTTTGTAATGAATGTTGTGAAAAAAGGTATTTTAGGAATGCGTACTTTACCTAGACTTTATTGCGTAGGACGACGTTTTCCGACTTTTAGAAATTTTATACTACTCAAAACTTTATTGCTTTTTATATTTAATTTTGTACGGGATATATAATATCAGAATCAGAATCATTTATTGGCCATAAATAACAACGATTGTTACAGGCAAGTCAATATAACAATAACAAGCGTCTTAAATTGCATTTCAAACACACTAAGCTAAGTTAACAAACTACGTAACACTTTAGGAAATTGAAAATAAGTAGCAGGTAAGAGCTATGGAGATAGCTATGCTTGGCATTTCTCTGAGGGATCGGATCCGAAACGAAGTAATTCGCCAGAGAACTAAAGTCATTGACATAGCTCAGCGTATTAGCAAGCTGAAGTGGCAATGGGCTGGACATATCTGTCGCAGAACCGATAACCGCTGTGGTAGACGTGTTCTAGAGTGGAGACCGCGTATTGGCAAGCGTAGCGTAGGACGCCCTGAGACTCGATGGAGTGACGATATACGTAGGACAGCTGGCAGTAGATGGAAGCGAAAAGCCGAAGATCGGGCTGAGTGGCGTGTCTTGGGAGAGGCCTATGTCCAGCAGCGGACTAATATAGGCTGATGATGATGATGAAAAAATAATTTTCGTCGTATAATATTATTTCATTAACATTGGTAATTTAAACAAGTATTTCATGAAAGGAGAAATGTAATTCTGTAAAATTTAATGTTGTTTTTTTTTCGACAAACATCGTGAGGAAACCATAGCTTGGTGGTAGGGTAGGTACTTTCTGGTACTCGGCTGGCTAGCTACCACCCTATAGTTGAAAATCTGTTGCCAAGCATCTAACGGTGTGTTCCAGCAGCCTCACTTCAGAGTTAGTTTCATTCCAGCCTAGGTGTGTGCTTCTTCGACAACACCTTCACTTAACATCAGGTGAGCTGTGTTTTAACACCCAGACTACTTTTTTCTTTTTTCCTTCTAATGATGTATCTGTTTGTTGTTAGATACCTCATTGTTATTACAATCTAGCCTAGTTGAGACTAATAAGTAATTTTAATATAATTTAATTTGCTAAGTAGAGTATAATCGAAGAATGAGCCCATCGACACTTTTCTTACTGTCTCTATTAAGGGGAAGACACTTTGTTCATGTGTTCTATAATATGTAGTACTCATTGCACTGACATTACTAACTTAATACACTTACTCAAAAGGTTTTGTCCTTTGTAGTCTTCTTACTATATCCGTGTTGTCGAGGAGCTGGATAGCCTCGACATTCACATGTTGATGAAGTCTATTTTCATGAGCTTCAGCGTATTTTTTAATGATGGTTGCGACCATGTCCACTTTGAGGTCCCGATGGAGGTCGACGTTTCTTATGTACCAAGGTGCGTTCAATATGCCTCTGAGTACTTTGTTCTGAAATCTTTGTATCATCTGTGTATTGCTTTGTTTGGTACAGCCCCATAGCTGAATACCATAAGTCCATATTGGACTGCTAATCATAAATATATATATACACATAGTTATACAAAAATAAATTTTGAGATCTCAAAAACGACAGATAAATTCGATGGAATTTGGTATAGGTAGGTACTGAAGTTTTCGAGTGTTCACGTAATATAAGATTTGCTTAGTTTGCAACTAGATGACGCCATGTTACACAAGGGTACTTGACCCAGTTTCCTCTCGGGAACCACTACGTTTGGTTTTCTTCCCAGTTTTATTTGATGGAAAAAAGTAAAAACTTTGATAAATGATTGATTCGGGCGTTACTTTGCGGAAGTTTATTTTGTGTATTCAAGAGTTATACTTTTAGTGTATTTCCGCTTTAGCTACAACAGTGAAGGGGATTTAATTTAATCTCAATATAATTTTAAATCCAAATAAAATACCACATAATTTTGGCACAAATGTAGTTATTTGGATAGTATGTATCTTTTTGTGCCGTTTGGGGTTGAAACTTTGGGTCCGTGGAGGCCGGCCGCTCTCGAACTGCATCGGGACCTGGCCAAACGTTTAGAGGAGGCTTCAGGTGACCAGAATGCTGGCATCTACTTTGGTCAAAAGCTAAGCATTGCCATCCAGCGTGACAATTCTGCCAGCATTCTGGCCACATGCCCCTCCTCTGACGGACTTTTAGACTAAGTTTTTGTATAAATTTTGTAAATAGCATTAATTTAAGTTTTTTTTTTAATAAAGGTTTTTATTTTGGAATCTAAATAATTTAAAATTTACAAATAACGACAACTTCGTTATTCTCTTCTCGCTGCAGTTACCAGTTGCCGACACGTGTTTCGCCACGAAGCATCCTTAGACCGTGTTGACGTTTAAAGCGCTTGGCCGAGAATTGATTGAAACAGTTCTTTTTTTTTTTAATTTGTTTTTAATACTAAGCGACAACTTACGTATAAAGAGTTTTGGCGGGAACGCGGAAAGAGTCGTGGCGCCCCGTTGAATTTTTTGAGTGTTTATGCATAAAAATAGTGGTATTCATAAAGTGTCGAATCACAAGCACGAGTGTGGGAAAATGATATGATGTGGTGAAACATGACTTTTCGTGTTGCTTCTAAAACTCCATCAAAGCTTGTAGTCGCCATTACTTTACTTAAGCATGACTGGACTTGACCAAGACTGGACTTTGACTATAACTATGGCTACGAGGCAACTAATTTAACTTTTGAATCTTGAAAATATAAAACACTGGCAAATGCTCAAAATGCGACGCCAATACCAAATAAAAAAAAAGACTAAAAGAAAAAAGGTGGGCACATTTACACATTTATGGCAATAGCTATCAGCATCACAAATAAACTCAAATACCCCGAACTACGATCCTAAACCGCTACCCGTGTAGAATTTTAAGCACATATTTCTATTAACCAGCCCGGTGTTAAAACTACCCCTAAAAGCAAAACTTCCTCTCCTTTACTCTCATTTATTTGCTGACACATGTGAAAGAGATGGAGTGTATTAAACGGGATGGTGCATTTGTTTTTATTTACCCGGAAAACCTCTTTCCTCGTTTATTGTAAGAGATATTTTTAGGGGGTAACAGTGTACATACAAACAATACAAACATACAGTAGCTCATGTTTGTAAATTAAAGCTTAATGTGACGATAATAGTTTTGACAGTGCCGTTGGCTCATTGGTAGTATATCAGCCTTGAGAGCCGTAGGGCGTGGGTTCGATTCCCACTCAGGGCAAACATTTTGTGAATAAAAAAAATGAACAAATGTTTGTTCATTAGAATCCTGTAGTAAACTCTCGAAAATGAAATGTATGTATCTGATGCTTTACTGTAATGATCATTAGGTACTTCAACCGTAGGACGTCCACTGCTGGACATAGGACTCCCCCATTGACTTCCATAAAGACCGGTTGGAAGCTCGCATCCAGCGCGTTCCTGCGGTCTTTACTAGGTCGTCTGTCCACCTTGTGGATGGACGTGCTACGCTGCGCTTGCCGGTCCGTGGTCTCTACTCCAGAACTTTGCAGCCCCATCGGCCATCAGTTCTGCGTGCTATGTGTATGTAGTTCATGTAAAACGTAATGAAAATTTTATTATAAGGTTTCCTCACTTATTTCTTACGCAACATTTTATTTACTTCTTTTTTATAACGCGTGGAGTATATTATCATCTTCTTAGCTCAATTCGGTATGTTTTTTTTTTGTATTTATTTAATATTTTTTACTGATAGTAAACTTTATTTTATGAAACTAGTTGGAAGATTTTTGCTTTCTATGCGGTAGTTTATTTTTAATACGTTTTCAAACTTTTTATAGTTATGACGTCATGAGGTCGGCTGAATATGTAGAATATACCTTTGCCATATAAAACAAAACAGTATACAAAACATTTGAAACATTTCATTAACTTTGACAACAGAACTGACAAGTTTCTTATTTTAATTTGCCCCATCGGGCAGGCTAAAGCTGTAAAGCCATTCTGTCACGTCTTCGGTTTTTACAATTCATGACATGAAGTAAACAAATCTTATGTCATAAAAGCAATATCAAGGTCCAAATAACGTTTAAAGTAAAATAATCCAGATATTTGTAGCAATAAACCGAAAAACAACTCGACGTATGTGTATTGAATATATTATTATGATCGCCGTTGACTTGACATTGACAAATTTTGTTTTGGTTTGCCATTGCGTCTTTAGTCTTTGAAAGTTGCCCGACTAGGTGACGTCATGAGACATCAATTGAAAGTCAAGTTTGATATATGTTTTTTATTTAAATAAACCCCACCTCATAGTTTACAGAGTTTTAAACGTAAAAATATTGTACAGAAATGTACTATTTCGAAATGGTTTTGGAAACAGTAAAGTTTTATTTTCTGTACATAACGAATTCTGTACAAACAAAATTTTGCATTTAAATTTAAGTGCGTATAATTTCAGACGAATTTGCGTAACTACGAAGCGTAAGTAATCAAAATAGAGTAATCAGAGGGAAACTACATTAGAAGCACCTACTTGTGGTTAACGAACCGCGACAGCCGTCTTACGATGCTACTTTCATCTCTGTTTTCGGTAAAACAATCGACGAATAGAACATGGGATTAGACACCCGCAGTGACATGATTTTTTTATGGGATTGTGATTTTAAGATAAAATTTTACAATTTATTTATTTTATTCTCTTATTTACTAAATTTTTGACAGCTCTGTTGGTTCATTGTTAGTATGTTTGCTTCAACCGCTGAAGGGCGTAACAAACCTTTTATTAATAACACCACAGTTACAGGTCATTCTTCCATTCATATTTAAAAATATCGAAATCATAACATATGTCAATACAATGAAAATGTCAATGAAATGATATGTCACATATGAAATAAATAGGTATAAAACAAATGTTTGTTTTGTGTCTGGGTGATCTGTATGTATTCACAAAAAAAAAGTATTTAAGTATTCTATCAATTATCTGACTTCCATAGTACAAGCTTTGCTTAGTTTGGGTAGCGCTTTGTTAAATATCCTAGCGATATTTATTTACTTTCCCGCGTATAAGAAACTTCAATTTTTAAAATTGTTTTTAAAATTGCAGAATTGAAAGATATCTTGTCTCACTGACTTCAAAATTCAAGAATATTTGTTTCGGGTAACAAGTCAACGAATGCTTATACCTACCACTCTGTCCTTAGTTGTATCTACAAATTACAAACGCAGAATCAATACAAACAGTTTTACCTATCAAAGCGTTACAAGTCAATTGATTATGTCAATCGATATTCGGTCAGACTTACTGCCTTTCTTAACACTTAGAAGTAGGGTAACATGTCCCAATTATTATTTTTCCACGGTTACACATAGTGATGAATAAATTGAGTTAATGTCTGTATTTATAACTTCGTAGCATACATTGTGTGGCTTGATCAGTTCCTTAACTACAGTGGAAATATTAAGTGGAATTATAATAAACGGACTAAAATTTTAATCGATTTTTTATATAGAATTATAACATTAAGTTAAGGGTGTTTGTTTTTAATTCAATTGATACAATTATCGACGCGCTGTTTGATTAAGATCTTTGTTGATTCTGGCGTTTGTTTATCCCACGAATGAACATTACCATTCAAAGCGGAAATGTACATTGTACGCATTGCCCGTGCGATATGTAATTTCTCGAGATTTACATAAGATTGATAACGATAATATCATAATTTTGATGAACTGATTGTATGTGATATTAATATTATTCAAACTCATTAGCTTACATAAAGCTTAGTGTTTATATTATACCTATACCTATCTAATACATCTATATATATATAGTGCCTAACCTTGAAACTTTATGTTGTTATTATCTATTTTTTTACCAGTAAATATATATGTATATTATAAATATATATTATTATTTAATTAAATTTTTTTTTGGCAATTTCATTATATTATGTTTATATTTCCTATGTTCCAACATAGTGGTCGTTTGTACAAGCACGGTAACATTTCTCTTATTTTATCTTCTTATCTTCCTTACCTGCATTGCTAAATTATCTGTACTCCAAATTTATATACAATTATTATACATATTTATTTCATATGATGATTATATATATATTTATTTATTTTGTTTTATTTTATGAATTGGTCAGTGCTGAAAATCAGCGCTGTGGAGCAATCCCCAGCACAATTGCTGAGCACTGACCTTTTTTTCTCCTAGTTGATGCACCAGCCACTGCAGCGATAACCCGCTTATTATCTTGTGAAATTTGTTGTCTTTTTGTTAACATGTATCTTTTTATTTGTGTGTTTTGTTTCTACTTATCTGTTGTTGTGTCTGGTGTATTGTTGGGAAAAAAATAAATGTTTTTCTTTCTTTCTATATATATATATGTATATATATATATATATATATATATATATATATATATATATATATATAATTTATTACTATATACATAGGTATATATGCGAGGTATTGTGTCGATATTTTGTTATAACTAGCGCCATCTGCCCCAGCATCCTAGTACTCACAGGGAATGAACATAACGAACGAGTTGAAGGCTTCATTCACGAGTGAACTGATCTATGCGTCAGTAGTTCGGTCGGCGCGCGAGTGGCATAGGATTCATTCAGCGTTCCACGACCGACGGCACCATTGTGTGCACTGACCATAAAATAATAAAAACATGGCGGACGACGAAGAAATCGACGCGGACCAAAATCTATTTAAATCTCCGACATAATAATATAGTAATAAGTTGTAACTAAACTTTAAAACTTGTAATGTTTGATGAATAATTTATAATGTGCTTAAATCTTTTTCGGAATTATAATTATATCAATAGGTATTTTAATTTTGATGTAAATTTGCTAAAAAAATACCTACTACTTATTATACAAACAGGACACCCAGACACAGAACACACATTTGTTTATACCACAAAGTTAGTCCTGGGTGGGAATCGAACCCACGCCCTTCAGCTCATGAAGCAGACATTCTACCAATGAACTAGCAGGGCTGTCAAAATTTGTATTTGCATGTTGAATACTGAGACAATAGTTTACGATATACATAAGAAAAGGTGCAAAGAAATATATCCTCCTTTTTTCGTAGTAGAGTAAAAGCTCGGATACCGACATTTACTTAACTGTCTCATTGTACAGAAGCGGAAAACGGTGGACACTTACAAGCTAAAGTAGGATATTTATCACTGGAAGCGAAAACACGTGAGAAACTGTTTGATGAAGGGGCTTACTCGTGAATTAATGCGCCTACTTATTTCATTTTAATATACAAACATATAATGAATAAATATACTTAATCTGAAATGGTTAACGGTATGTTTTCACTGTGATCATACGAACTGCTCAACAGATGCTATGATTGTCAGGCTATGTAAAATAGTTTGTTTTGATCAACGCCGTTTAGTTAGTTAAAATTAATCTAGATGGCGTTGATCGCCGTTAAAACGCGCTATCGTTTCGTTTACCAATTTAAACTCTCTTTATTTCTATTTTTAATCTGTGGTATTGCAAATGTAGCAATTCGGTATGTAAAGTTTTTTTTTTGTAATTATTTTATATTTTTTACTGATAGTAAACTTTATTTTATGAAACTAATTTGAATATTTTGGCTTTCTATGCGGTAGTTTAATTCTAATACATTTTCAAACTTTTTATAGTTATGACGTCATAACATTGGCTGAATATGTAAAATATGTACTTTTTAGGCACTGAAAGAATCCTTATACAGCCAAGGACATGACGTCATTAGAGGTTAATTGAAAGTCAAATTTATTTTATGTATTTTATTAAAATAAACCCCGTCTCATAGTTTAAAGAGTTTTAAACGGAAAAATCATGTACAGGAATGTAATATTTCGAAATGGTTTTGGAATCAGCAAAGTATTTTTTTTCTTTACATACCGAATTGCAATAAATTACGTACGCTGTCTCGCCATTGATGTTTGACGTACCAGCTTCTTGGTATTCATACTAGGTTTTGGCATCATGTACCAAGGTTACCCAGTTCTGGTACGCAAAAATACCAAGATTTGCCGTAAACCGATAAATGTCAAGATTAGCCGTTGACTGACAAAAATATACTGTAAAACACTTATAATATAACCGACAAATCTTTGAGATGCATATTTGTTTATGTGATATATAAACAAATGTTGATCTTGGGTGGGAATCGAACCCACGGTCTTCAAGCAGACATACTACCAATGAACCAACAGGGATGATAAATAGTTGCTACACACAAACTATATTTTTTTTATTGTTATTATCAGTTTTCTGAATCGCCGCTATTATGCAAGTAAATTTAAACACGTATTTACGTCAAAAGTTTCAAGTCAAATGTACGTCAAACGTTGGCGCCAAAACCACAATACAAGTTATGGCAAGGTATTTTGTAAAAACACTTTCATTGTTCAACTCAATTCCAAATCTTTTCCTTCCAATTCAACATTGTAAATGCAAACATAACGCGTTTCACTTCGCGCTCCTATGACGAATGGGAGCACTAACTCTCGGGGCGTGGCTCTGAAGTGCCCCGGAATGATGTATGCCCCTTCATGCCCTCGATTACCCCGGAAGAAGGGTGGAACGGGAAATGCTTGAGAAACTGTGTTTGGTGCAATATTTTTCTGTTGTTGATCGAAAAGAAACTACACTTGAGGACCTAGAGAATACAACATTCGGAACTTCCCTTCAAACGCATAAAACGTTTCCAGACCGCGTTCCTTGTAAGAACTGCTGATGCGTGGAACTCGTTGTCAGCGTTTAAGCACAACCTGTTCAGGAAAAATGTGAATAGGTATTTTCTAGGCAAGCGTGCTCCATCTTCGGCCACATCGTCGCTTTCCACCAGGTGAGATCGTGGCCAAACGCATGATATAAAAAAAAATTGCGATAGAATCGATTTTGTAGCGATGATAGCTCAGTGGTTAGCGCGGTCGGATCGCATGCCAAAGGGCGTGGGTTCAAACCCCAACAATGAGCTTGAGCTGCCGGTGAAGGAAAACATCGTGAGGAAACTATAGCATGATGGTAGGGTACTTTAGTACTTGGCTGGCTAGCTACTACCCAAGTTGAAATCTGCCGCCAAACATCTAACGGTGTGTTCCGACAGCCTCACTCGAGAGCCAGTTCCATTCCAGGTTAGGTGTGCTTTACCATCTTCGACCACACCGTCACTTAACATCAGGTGAGCTGTAGTCAAACAAATAGCCTGTCAACCAAAAAAAAAAGAATCGCTAGATATCGCTGATAGAAAAGCCAAAAATCTAAGGGATTGGCATAAACTGTGTTTTGTGACTATTTATTTGGTGGTAGATCTTCTTAGCAGGAGGTCGTCTAGGTAGGTACCACCGCAGCACCAGATATTCTGCCGCCAAGCTGTAGTGTGTAAACATTACTGTGTTCCGGTTTGAAGGTACTACTGCACCTAGCGAAATTACTGGGCTGTGGAGACTAACCATGTAACGTCTTAAAGTAATGAGCGCCAAAGCAGCGATGCCCTGGACTTTGTTTTATTACTCAAATTTCTGTATATCATCATCATCATCCACAGCCTTTTTTATCCCACTGCTGGGTATAGGCCTCTCTCTTTACGTGCCATCTGCCTCGGTCCTGTGCCAATCTGGTCCAGGTTCGACCCGCGACGGTGACAATATCGTCGACCCATCTTGCGGCTGGACGACCGACGCTTTCTGTATATGGACAGGCGTTATCTCTTACCATCAGGATAGAGTCTCGTTCGACCTATTCATCATCATCATCATCATTTCAGCTGTAGGACGTCCACTGCTGGACATAGCCCTCCCCCATTGACTTCAATAAAGACCGGTTGAAAGCGGCTCGGCGTCGCGTCGTCCTATTACTTTTACATTAAAAAAATGTTTTAAAAACTCTACAACGACACTTAAGGTTTCACTACAAACTGCACAAATTTTACTTTCATACAAATAACGTTATAAAAGTGTCACCCAAACTTTTAATGCAGAAAACCCTAGATTAATCTCATTCTTTTACCACTAAAAGTTTTCAGACCCTAACACTCCCCTAAGGGCGCTAACAACAAGTACCATTCCCAAAGCACCCATAAAGAAGAACTTTCAAAACAATTTCAGTAGTAAAACAGCTAAATTGAGCATTTGAAACGGCGGCGTGCTCTCAATTTGTTTCGTGGAGCTAAACGAAAAAACTAGATGGTAGATTTCATATGCGCGTAACAAAACCCTTAACATATTGTACAAAATTGAGCCAGAGCAAAGAATCTTGAGGGTAGATTTTGGTTCTGTATAAGTATGAATTTAATTACAAGATTGAGTAGTGTTATATTAAACAAATCTGTTCTTCTTTTTGGTTTTTGGTAACGCACTTTGTGCATTTGCCAATGTCAAATATTTAATGATAAATAAATAAATATCGTAGGACATTACACACAGCGCCATCTTACCCCAATCTAAGCAAAGCTTGTACTATGGATGTCAGATTAATTGATAGAATGCTTAAATACTTTTTTTTTTGTAAATACATACTTTTAATAAATACAGAACACCCAGCCACAGAACAATCATTTGTTTATGCCACAAAGTTTGTCCTGGGTGGGAATCGAACTCACGTCCTTCAGCTCTTGAAGCAGACATTCCACCAATGAACCAACAGGGCTGTCGTGTCGTGTCGTGTCAAGTGAAGTAAACAAAAGAGAATGGAAAACACTTTATTTATGACATAAAACAAATTTTATTACATTCAACAAAAAGAAATTATAACAAATATAATGAAAAAAATAATTATCATAAACCGGCTTCAACTCAGCATAATGCCGACTGGCAGCCAGCTGGTGCTAAAAATAAAAAATTAAGAAAAATTTAAAGTCACAGTCCAGCACATCAGACGTAAATCAAACTAGAGTCTGGTCATGTAAAGTAATGATTACATGTTTTGATAGATTTTGAAAACAATACAAGTCATGTTACACGACATGGTATTTTGTAGCCATGTTTTACCATTTTGTAGCGATGATAGCTTAGTGGTTAGTGGAGTAGAATTACACGTAACCCCAACAATGAGCTTGAGCTACCAGTGAAGGAAAACATCGCGATGAAACCATAGCGCGGTGGTGAGATGCTTTCTAGTACTTGGCTGGCTAGTAAGTTGAAAATTTGTCGTCAAGCGACTACCAGTGTGTTCAGACAGCCTCACTTGAGAGCCAGTTCCATTTCAAGCTAGGCGTGTGTCTATATGCGTGATTAAGCTAAATCTATACCAACATGATTTTTTTATGAAAATTAAATTTTTATAAAAAAAAATATTTTGCTTTTGCGCGATGACTCACGGAACTCAGATACTGTGACTATAGTAACATGAGTAATTCCGCATAAATTAAAAAAAATGTCTTAAAACCACGTTTCCATACTAAAAATATAATTGAGACATTCGTAAAATCTACCTAAAGTACAGACCGCATAACAGACTGCAAACACGAAGTTTGTATCAACTGTTAGGATAAAAAAGTAAATAGATAAAAAAAGAGATTTTTATTTACCGTCTGTTTCATTTACCACTGTAGACGTTACTGAGAGTTAGTAGTCCTGGTACAGCATTGAATCTGTTATACTCACCACAATTTGTTGAGTTTAGGAAAGTTTTTTTTTACAAAAAGGATTGCGTTTGACCGAAAAGTCCTTTGATAAACAAGTCTTACTTTTCTTTTTTACTTTAAATAGATCTACGTTTGGCCACCAACTCGCCTAATGCAAAGTGACGGTGTGGCCGAGGATGGAGCACGCTGATCCAGTAGAAATCTATTCACTCTAGCCTAAAAACGAGATATTTAGAAACCTTTATGAGAAGAAACACGTTTACCTAGAAGGATCCTATTTATTCTGGGTTAGCTATGCATATTGTAGGAACCTGTATTCCAAAAAGATATCATATATAAATTTACAGGTAAAAAAAACCGACTCCATGACCCTTAGGCCAACTGCCACTGCTCCAATGAAACAGCAAGGTTTCAGAGTAAACGAAAATATCATCGATGTATACAATTTTTAGATTTTTGTTGATTTTTTAAAAACCGCTCAATCGATTTCGATAAAATTTATATGGGAACACCTCTGAAGTAAGATCTATCAACAAAAATAAATGTAATGAGACGAACGGGACCATCTCCTGATGGTAAGAGATAACGCCTGTCCATGACCATTGCAGCGATACACAGAACTTTGAGTAACAAAACAAAGTCCAGGGCATAACTGCTTTGGCGCTCATTACTTTGAGACTTTTGATAGAGTTAGTCTCAACGGCCCAGTAATTTCGCTAGCTGCAGTACCCTTCAAACCGGAACACAGTAGAGTGTTAAACACTACTGCTTGCCGGCAGAATATCTGGTAATGCAGTGGTACCTACCTAGAAGACCTCCTGCTAAGGAGATCCACCATCAAGTGTCAAGTATAAATCTGAAATCGCGCAAAAGATGCTACCTAGAGTAGGTAGCAGTATTTTTGTTTTTGAGTCGATTTTTTTACTATTTCAAAGTTGTGTCAATAGCGAAAGTTGATCATTTTGAAGTGGTTAATTATCCCTTTCGGCTAACTATACCCGAAGTTTATCTTCATCATCATTTCAGCCGTAGGACGTCAACTGCTGGGCATAGGCCTCCCCCATTTACTTCCATAAAGACCGGTTGGAAGCGGCTCGCATCCAGCGCGTTCCTGCGGTCTTTATGAGGCCGTCTCTCCACCTTGTGGGGGGACGTCCTACGCTGCGCTTGCCGGTCCGTGGTCTCCACTCCAGAACTTTGCAGCCCCATCGGCCATCAGTTTTGCGTGCTATGTGCCCTGCCCGCTGCCACTTCCAACTTGCTAATCCGTTGGGCTATATCAGTACCTTTGGAAGTTTATAACCGTGTATAATACGATCCCTGTGAGACGTACCTTCCCCGGCGCCTCGGACGGTATGTATGAGCAGCACAACAACGCACAAGCACCGGCCTCTACCGCCCTCTACGGTCATCGCTGCGCTCTACCGCTCCTGGAAACAAAATACTGAAGATATAAAAACAAGTCCAAATAGATCATATCTTATTAATTATATCATCATCATCATCATTTCAGCCGTAGGACGTCCACTGCTGGACATAGGCCTCCCCCATTGACTTCCATAAAGACCGGTTGGTTGCGGTCCGCATCCAGCGCGTTCCTGCGGTCTTTACTAGGTCGTCTGTCCACCTTGTGGGTGGACGTCCTACGCTGCGCTTGCCGGCCTATGGAGAGGGCTATGCTCGGAGTTTCCCTACGAGATCGAATCAGGAATGAGGAGATCCGTAGACGAACCAAAGTTACCGATTAATTATATTATAACCTTAAATTAAAATAAATATACAAAAAATTAAATATTATTTAATTTAAATTTATTATTTAAATAAAAAGTGATGACAGGTGGAGTAAGGTTGCAACAGAGTGGTGGCCTAGGCAAGGGAAGCGGAGCGTCGGTCGTCCAGCCGCAAGATGGGTCGACGATATCGTCACCGTCGCGTGTCGAACCTGGACCAGATTGGCACAGGACCGACGCAGATGGCATGTAAAGAGAGAGGCCTATACCCAGCAGTGGGATAAAGAAGGCTGTGGATGATGATGATGATGATTTAAATAAATATCCCAGGAAGTTTCACACAGCTCCATCTTCTTTTAGACAATAGACAACACTTTATTTGTGACATAAAACATATTCCAACATAATTAACAATACATAAGAAAATAAAAAACAAACATTAAAAAAATAAAAAACTTACGTAGATACATTTTATAAATTAAACATTAAAAAACAAAAGGAAGAAATACATTATTTTGCACTTTGCATGGTGGTAGGGTACTTTCTAGTACTCGGCTGGCTAGCTACCACCCTCAAGTTGAAAATTTGCCGCCAAACTATTTTTTTAATATTTTTTAAACATCTAACGGTGTTCCTGCAGCCTCACTTGAGAGGAGTTCCATTCCAGGCTAGGTGTGTTTTACCATCTTCGATCACACCTTCACTTTACATCAGGTGAGCTGTGGTCAAACACCTAGCCTGTCAACCATTAAGGGCCAAGTCCTCGACCGTGGGAACTTCTGCTTGAACATCTACATTGATATTTTCCACTCACACAGACGTACATACGCCTGACGTTAGATTTAAATACATTGACGTCACGCTAAAATAGATAAGGA
The DNA here is from genome assembly GCA_905404145.2 of Biston betularia. Classification (NCBI taxonomy): domain Eukaryota; kingdom Metazoa; phylum Arthropoda; class Insecta; order Lepidoptera; family Geometridae; genus Biston; species Biston betularia. Next base: position 8,467,704 of record FR989887.1, on the reverse strand, counting down.
GAGTTAAATTACTATAGCCACGAGCAAGAAGGAGACAGAATGTTTATTCCTATTGCCGAAAGCGGATTTTACATTGATTATCTGTTACATTATGACAGAAGTTTTTTTTTTTTGTTTTGGCATCGCGTTTTGAATATTTGACAGTGTCAAGTGTTTTATATTTTCAAGTTTCATAAAGCAACCGTGGGAACTTATGATTACATTGATATTTTCGCTCTGGAAACGAATAAATCTACCTTCGGTGTTTCGTACAAATTAAATGTTCATCACGACTTCGTATTCGTATGACGTTTGATGAAAGTCACAGAGAACACGAATGTATTTAGTAATAGTTAGTTGCATCGCGTAGCCTGCGGGCACGTAGCAAGTAGGCAGCAAAGGGTGGGGCGTAGATGGAGAAAACAATGGGGCCGATGGGTTTTTGAGATATTAAATGAAAACCATTTTAATATCGGGCACCATCTTTATTCACCGTTCAGAACCGACGCCTTCCCATAGACCACACGATTCAACATTTTCCATAGAGTAAGGTGGACCGCACACGGATAAGGCTTACTACATACATTACAATATATTTAACATGGGTTAGCTAGTCTACACTAATAATATTATTATAATCATCGAATTATCGATGAATATAATATTGTAAAGGTTCTGTCATTTTTTGTTTATCTACGTTAGTATTGCATGTACCTACATGATTATTTTTGCACGGCGCAATGCAGAATATGGCGCTCTTTGAGTTTTTAAAAATCCATTGTACCCATTTACGCAATAGGTATGAATTATGAAAAACTTCTGGACCCATTTTAAAAAAGTACTTTAGAGTAATTACTATGAGGCTATATTTATTACTAGAATTTAATTAAAAAATAAATGTCCACCCGTGCGAAGCCGGGACGGGCCACTAGTTAATTATAAATACAAACAAAAAGATAATAATTAAACTACTGAAGCGTGTAGAGGTAACAAACAAACACAGACATTTTCTTTTCCGTCCTTGCTTGTTTCCCATTTTTATAATATTATGTACACAAGATGAATAATAAAAAATAAACAAAAAAGCGGCTGTGCACTAATCACTGATTCACTCCACTAAATTACATAAAAGCGTCAATATCGCGGTAACGTATCATTTACTCAAACTAAAGAGGTAAGACAACAAAATAATACGACCGAGCGCGGTCGGTCGGTATTTAGTTGCACACTAGAAGAATCAAAATACAAAACGGGCGGGAAGCATGCGCGCGGTGCTCGGTACCGCCGCCGCCGCGCGCCCACCTCTTGCGGCCTCTCGCGACATGCTATAGGTACACGTGCTTCGTGACGTCAGATTCGTCAGAGAGATTGATTCTTCGAAGAGAGAGATGGTTTGTAGCGCCTACCAAAATAAAATAGCAACAGACGTAACGCAGAAAAGAGGTTTTCAGCAGGCACTATCAGAAATTTTCATCAAACTATCCGTACTTATCTGCTAATAGAATAAACAAAACGTACAATAAAAGGTCTAAGCCTTAAATGTATCTGCATCAAAGTTAGCATCTATAAAATTGCGCCTTTCCTATAATTTTTTTGATATCAAGATTACGGTTTAAAAATAATTTGGCCATATTCTATTTCATAATTTCAAGAAACGAAAAGCGATTGAAACTATTTTTTCTCCAAGCATAATAATTCAGGATATGTATTATAGTATTCATTAATTTCAAACTTCCACATGATGTATAACGTCACAAAAAGATTGACAAAAACACATCGATTGCCTTATTTCACAAGACTTGCCCGTTAAAAAAAAGAACTTTGCGGAAGTTCATTTTGCGTGTTCAGCGATGCCTTGGACTTTGTTTTACTAGTCAAAGTTGTGTTCTCTTTACTGCCACTCAGGTGGATTGTTTTCAAACACCTACGCTATAAATCATAGCTAATAATTTTCCTATATTGATCCGGCTAAGTTCAGCGTATAACTTTGTATATAATATGTATCTGAAAATGCTGTTTTAGCACAAATTCAATGGTCGTGTTCGCTCGTATCTTCACAATAGACACAAATTCTCGCGAACAAATGACACACGGACCGGGCCAGAGAGAGATATTCAAATTCGGAATGTTATACGTGTTTCAGATAACCGTTTCATTTAAATTGCAAAATATGAAAGTGGTAATCAAATGGTAACCACAATATTTCGCTGGCAGCGCACCTAACTTGGCAGTAGCAGTTTAATTAATTCCAGGTTACCAAATTGTAATTATATATGTAATTAGGCACTGCAATGATTTATAATGATTAATAACTAGTTGTCACACGCGACTTGGTCCGCGTGGAATTCATTATCTGCGCATTTTAATTCATTTTTCTCTCCGTAGGAACCTTCTAGAAAGTATTAGAAAACTTATAAAAAAGATGAAAGAAATCGATGAAGTCGTTGCTAAGTTATGGCGTTACCAAAGCTAGCTACCATTCAGAAGTTGAAAATATGCCGCCAAGCATCTAGCAGCAGTCACATATGAAAGCCAATTCTATTCCAGGCTAGATATGCTTACCGTCTTCGACCACAGAAAAGAGCTGTGGCCTAACATCTTGCCTGTTAATTATACAAATTTTATGCAGCGTTTGTTGTCCATTTTTGACAGTATATTTTTTAATATTAAAAGACGCCTATTGCATCACTAAGAATTTTAAAGTAACTATACATAGCGTACATCTTCGACCATACCGTCGCTTCATTTTATCTTATTATCTTATTCAAAGTGGGGGCGATAGGTCCTGCACTGACGTCCCGCTTGGGGTGTATTGTGCATTTCCCCCTGCCAGCGCCTACCCGAGCCAACCCAGCTCCTTGAAGTACCGGAGCGAGGCTCTGGGCCGCTGGCATAGTAACTCCAGTGAGTTGGGTGGAAAGTTCAACGACGATGACATGAATGATGGCGAAGCAGCTTCTTGCAGCCTAGTAGCAAGTCTAGTGCCTTCTGTGGCTTTGCAATGCAAAAGCACATGCTCTACAGTTTCATTCTCTTGCAAGCAGCCACGACATAGCGGACTATCCGTGGCTCGTCGCTTCATATTAGATGAACTGTGGTCAAACACCCAGCCAAAAAAAACCTAGTACCTAGCTACAAAAAAAACTATAGACCAAGTACTATTTAAACTTGAAAAAATACTTTGATATTCTAATTGACTGATTTTACTGTGGCATGTTTGACTTGGTACGTTGGTGTCGAAACTCATTTTAGGTCAGCTGTAGTCTACCGAACGCCCTATTCAGATATATATGTATATAAAAAAACCTTTTTCAACACGAATCCTCTAAAACAAAATAGGTCAATCCTAAAATCATTTTGATATTCCTTATAAAAGGGCATTTATCTCGCGCCAGCGTTTTTCCAACAAAGCGGAAAGATTAATTGTTTGTAATGGCTATCTTTTCAGTTCCCCAGTTCAGATCCGAATGGAAAACGTTTGTGCAGATTGTTTAGGTATTTTTGTGTTTGTTTTCATTATAAAAATTGCAATTAAACAACGTGACAAACGATTTGTGTAATGATGCTGCATTATTTCTCTTTTGCACAAAAATGAGTTGATTCGTTTGGCGTCCGGAATCTGGAAGTGTACATTTATAATTTCCATTATTTACGCTGTCTTGATGGAAGGAGATAACGCTTGTCCATGATCCTTGCAGCGATGCACAGAACAAAACAAAGCCCAGATCATCGTTGCTTTGGCGCTCATTACATTGGGACTTTCGATGGTTAGTCTTGACAGCCCTGTAATTTCGCTAGCGGCAGTATCCTTCAAACCGGAACACAGTAATGTTTACACACGACTGCTTGCTGGTAGAATATCTGGTACTGTATTGGTAATTTGGTAGGTACATACCTAGACGACCTCCTAGCGCTAAGTAGATCTACACAAAATAAAATGTTGTTTACTGTAGACTAGAAAGGGAGAGAGAGATTTCCACAGCATCGCTGTACGTATGAAAAATCTGGAATCAAAGCGTTTAGTACGTAAGTAGGTACGTTTCTACAGGTGACATTTTGGCCGTGTTTGACTAGCTGTTCGGTAATAATAAAACCGGCCAAGTGCGAGTCGGATTCGCGCACGAAGGGTTCCGTACCATCTATAAACACGGCAAAAAAATCACGTTTGTTGTATGGGAGCCTCCTTAAATATTTATTTTATTCTGTTTTTTTTAGTATTTGTTGTTATAACGGCAACAGAAATACGTCGTCTGCGAAAATTTCAAATGTCTAACTATCACGGTTCATGAGACGGACGAATAGCGGAGTCTTAGTAATAGGGTCCCGTTTTACCCTTTGAGTACGGAACTCTAAAAAGGGACAGGTGGAACCAAATTATGCAATTCCCAATCACACTCTTCGAATTGTATTCTGGAAGACAGATAGACAAGCGACCAGCGATGAACATCTTTGTCGTATATACCTACCTAGTTTATAGTTTGCGCGATGATAGCTCAGTGGTTAGCGCGGTAGGTTCGCATGCCGAAGGGCGTGGGTTCAAACCCCAACAATGAGCTTGAGCTGCCGGTGAAGGAAGACATCGTGAGGAAACCATAGCATGGTGGTAGGGTACTTTAGTACTCGGCTGGCTAGCTACCACCCTCGAGATGAAAATCTGCCGCCAAGCATCTATACGGCGTGTTCCGGCAGCCTCACTTGAGAGCCAGTTCCATTCCAGGCTAGGTATGCTTTACCATCTTCGACCACACCTACACTTAACATCAAGTAAGCTGTGGTCAAAACACCTAGCCTGTCAAACATTAAAAAAAAAAAAAAAGAAAAAACGTTAGTTTTTAAGTTCGTGATATTTTTATGATAACGTAATGTATCTAACACGCAGGCAGCGTTTTCGTTCAAATTTAATCGTCACATTTCGTCAAGGGGCCGTTCAAGTATTACGTGAGCAATTTCTTACCATTTTTTACCCCCCCGCCCCCCTTGTCATCAAAAGTAAGCAAAGCACTTACCCCCTCCCCCTATGCTTACGTAAACATTTTTAGTAATAAATGTTTTTTTATATTGTTATTTTTAAAATAGGAAAATTCATGAAAATATTAGGTTTAACTGATACACATAGAGTAAATGACAAAAAAATATAATCAGAAATAAAGAACATAACTAACATAAAGAATATTTTCGGAACACATTAACAGTCTTCAGTCCATGAAACCTGAATCCATGATTCTAAGTTATCGATGACATTGGATTGCTGCTCAGTGTTGTGAGTCTGCTCACTTTCATCCGATTTTGGAATGTCTACGTCACTCTCATCGAGCCATTCAACATCTTGGTGCTCTAAATTTTGAATAATGCACATCAGTTCATTAGCACGACGAGCAGCGACTCTTACAGGTCTAACTTTTCCCTCTGTGGGCGTGTTTACTTTTTTATGGATCTTCTCGATGTGACTTGCTATCTAAGTGGCTCTTGTGGTGATCAGTTTGAGCACGAATGAGCCTAACAGGGACTGTCGATACATGTCTTCGTCCCTCTGTAGAATTCGATTTTCTGGGAATCAAACGAAGATATGTCGCACTGCGACTAATGTCAAATCTAGGGATTGAATACCGGGATCCCGGAATCCCGAAAACCGGGATACCGGACCGATTTTCTCCGGTATTACAATACCGGTATTAGTAAGACAATACCGAAATTTCGGTATTTGGGAAAAAAGGTTTTACCGACCAATATCATCTTTTCTGTTCTATTCAAATTTCGACAAATGATTGTCTTTCATGTATTGTTTTCTAAACTCGACAAAGTTAATCTCATTGCTTTGAAAATAACTTCACGCTTAATTAGGGATTCAATTTTCAAATGGTAGAAAAGATACACAATCTTTTCGAAATAACTCGGACGCGATTCAGGGATGTTCCTTCAGTTTCGAAATTGATTTTAGAAATTTTAATCCCTTAATTGAGTATTAGGTTATTTTCAGAACAATGAGAGTAACTTTGTCGATATCAATAAAACAATAAATCAATCGAGAAAAATAACTTGAAAAGACAATTTTTTTTCAAGACTCGAATGAAACAAAATAGATGTCACGTGTAACTTTTTTTCCGTGAATACCGAAATTTCGGTATCGACTAATTGTTGATTTGTTAAATTTGACGAACGAAAATAGATAATTATAATAAATGAATGCAACAAAACCAAACAAACAAAAAGAAAAAATTATAACAAATTGTTTTTTATTAACATTTATATTCAATGCGTGTTGTGCCATTTGTTATTGTTTGTTAATTTGAACAAATTTTAATTGTTATCATAATACCGGTATCAATACCGGTATCCCGGTATCATTCAGGTACAATACCGAAATACCGGTATTGAAAAACACCTTCGGTATTGCAATCCCTAGTCAAATCCTAGTTTACGCAGTTCTTGTGTGAGTTCGTCAAGAGTTTTTACGCTGTGAATAGATTCCGTTCGTCTCCTGTCATCACATGCACTCCCAAATAAAGCTATATCCGCAATTGTTTTCAATAGTAATGGTTGATCGCTTTCAAGTTTAGGATGTCCTACTGAATCCCTCAGAGATAGTCTTCTTTTTATTTCAGGATTTTCCTGACAAATATCTTCTAACTTTCTTTTCATACCATCCCTGTGTTTCTTCTGGGCAACTGCGTTTTGAATCTTCCTGTTTAAAGTATTTTTTGCTGTTTTTAGTTCCTCGCGCAACTTAATGATCTGTTTATCAACTTCAGCGCAATTTGGCATAGTATCTCTGGCAGAATACAAAGCGTTCAGATTTTTTACGAGTAGAGTAATCTTATTTTTCAAAGCTTCTTGAGAAGGTTTTGCTCTTTGTTTATCTGCATTATTATTATTTTCGCGTTGCTCTTGTGATTCATTGCCGGTTTTAATTTTATCTTCTTTCTGTTTTTCAATGTTAGAAAATGGCTGTATAATTTGTGTTTTTTCTGCAGGTTTACTGGTAGAAGACGTTGCCTAAAAATGAAAAATTTAATGAAAAATTTGTTGAACACGATGCGACTCTTTTGTATACACTAACCGTTTCCTCTTGGCACCATTGCCACATACTCTACATTCGAATACTCACACATTTTCGCAATTTTCAAAATTTGTGCAAACGATCACGCGCGACGTCAAACCCGTGTCATAGTCATCATTAAACTAGTAAAATATTTCTAATATTTTTGAACGAGTTACGAGTTTACGAGCCCGATGCGCGAGCGCCATCAAAGGAAAACCGAGTCGCAACCGGGCTTTCGGCTCTTTTGACGCGATGCCGCCGCGCCGCCCGCTTTGTGCCGCCCGCCTCAACTGCAATAAATCAAATTTTGTACAATAAATCAAATATTACGTAAGAGTTCATTTGCCTTTTCATAAAACATGCGTGTAGGGTAAACATAATTTTTGATTTTCACGTTTTTATTTTAACTTTATGAAATTAAAGTTATAAAAACACTATATTGCACGTATGTTCGTAGTCTACTCGAGTATTGCTCGCAAATCTGGAACCCCCAATATGACATATATTAATAGACTAGAATCAATCCAACGTAGATTTGTAAGATATCTTCAATTCAAATGCAAAAGATACGATAACGACTATGAGTCGAGATGCAAGAGATATCATATATTACCACTTGAGGAGAGACGCAAAATAGCTGACATTATATTCCTAACTAAAATAGCGCAATGCTGTATTGATTCTCCGCATCTCCTCTCTAACATACATCTGAATGTCCCTAGAACATCCGCAAGACAACCTAAATACATGCATATCCCTTATGGTGCTACAAACTACAAGCGAAATTCGTTTTTCTTAAGATCATCTAACTTCGTAAACAAACTGGAAGGCTTTCCCGAGTTTGACTTATTTAATACTAGTACGAATTTGATTAGACTAAATCTGACTACAAGCTGGTTCGGTGAGTCCCCTGTCTGACTTTTACTTCTAATATAACCTGTACTATGTACATAGGTACTTTTCTCTCTGTTAGCAAACAAGCTTAGTTTCAATATGCGAAAACTGTTAAATGGTGTTAAGATAGAATTATAGTTTAGTAACTAAGATATTTTTCACTGTATGTTTTCCAAATAAAATAAAATAAAATGTATAATAGAATCTTGAAACGAAAGTTTTCAAAAAAATAAATCATATTATTGTCCCATTATATTCTATTTCATGTACTTAAAACGCCCTAATTTTTTCGAGACGATAAAGAAGTTCACCCGGTACGTATATTGCATTGTTGTCTACCATCGTATTCTTGTCAATTGAGTATTGGAAATAAAACCGCGCTAAGCAAGGAAGCACGAACTGTGAACGCAAAAGAGAAACCGATACTCGCGTGTGAATGCGCAAATTAAGCCAAACGAGCAAAATGAGCAGAAAACGTAGCGATCGGAGTTCTATTTTAGTCGTACGCGTAATTATTCGTACGTACGAAAATTGCTTAACTTCGAAAAAAATATTATGATTCTTAACAAATATATGTAAACCATGTGTCTTTTTTTAGCAGACGAGTTGCCTGCTGGTTGGCAAAGACTTTGCTTTTTTATGTAATAGTAATGAACCGAACGAGACGCTCTCCTGATGGTAAGAGATATCACCTGTCCATGACCATTGCTCTGCAGCGATACACAGATCTTTGATTAGCAAAACAAAGCATAAAGCACTCAAAAAACACAAATTTTGGAAAAAAATACAATGGGGCGACACGACTCTTTCCGCGTTCCCGCCAAAACTCCACAATAATATTGAGCCCTTTCTATTTGGATTCAAGCATTTGAAAATTTGATATATACAGTGTAGGTTCACAATATTTTTTTATTTCGAGTGGATTGGGCCATAACATATTTGCGCATTTGCCTGTGTTTTCAAAATTGGCGCCAAAATCTTCGGTCGGTTCTTAATGAGCTGTCATTGAAAGTATCATCAACAAGGCTGGACCACTCTGAAGTTGGAAATCTGCCGCCAAGCATCTAACGGTGTGTCCCGGTAGCCTCACTTGAGAGTTCCATTCCATGCTAGGTGTGCCTTACCATCTTCAACCACACCTTCACTTAACATGAAATGTGCTGTGGTAAACCACCTAGTGTCAGTCGTTAAAAAAAAATCGCATTCGTATGCGAATGCAAATTCTGGCGTACTATTCAAGAATAAGGTCCCATTACACGCAAAAAAGCAAATCAAGCCAAATGAGCAAACCGCGCGACAGCGCATCAAGCGAAACGAGCGCTTTGTAAAATCGCTCGACAAAACGACGCGTCAGCGACGAAATATATTTACATCTTTAAATAGAACCATTCAGCGCATTCATTGTCACTGGCGCCGTAGCTCGTACTTGACTAACAATTACTGGGAATCGATTGACTTTGTACTGCGATACCGATTTATCTGTTGAATCGAGTTAAGTTACAGAGTTTATTTTCGTGGTAATATTCTATTTATGAATAATTTTATTTATAAATAGTTCCTGTGGAATTATTGAAATAAACAAACTACTGGATGTATTCACTTGAAAATTGGGATAGATGCGTATTATGGAAAATTATTCCAGGATGAAATGAATCTTTTACAACAATACTTTAGTGATGATAGCTCAGTGGTTAACGCGGTCAGTTCACATGCTGAAGGACTTGAGTTCAAACAATGAACAAGCAACCGGCTTCCTTGTTTCCTGATAGATATAATCTGGATCTTTTCAAGGTCAGAGTGAATAGGTCTCTTCTAGGTCTGCGTGCTTCATCTTCGACCATATCGTCGCTTACCATCAAGCAAGTTGGTGGTCAAACGCGGAATTATCAGTATTAAAAATACAACAACAATGAGCTTGAGCTGCTGGTGAAGGAAAACATCGTGATAGGGTACTTTCTAGTACTCGGCTGGCCTTCTGTTCCATCCTAGAACACATCGTTGCTTAACATCAGGCAGGATGTGGAAATGCAAATGCGCAACCTATTAAGTATTAAAAAAAAGGTTAAAATTGAAATAGAAACGGAAAACGCATTTTACTTATTTTTGTTTTCTCAGCTTTCCGATTTTATTTTTTATTCGTTCGCTTTTTATTCGTAAAGGTTTTTTTTTTAGTGTAAAAAGTAATGAGACGAACGCGACGCTCTCCCGATGGTAAGAGATAACGCCTGTCCATGACCATTGCAGCGATACACAGAACTTTGAGTAACAAAACAACGTCCAGGGCGTCATTGCTTTGGCGCTCATTACTTTGAGACTTTCTTAGGTAACAGTAATAAATTAAATAGCTTTTTTGTAGCGATGATAGCTCAGTGGTTAGTCGGTATACATGCCGAAGGGCCCAACCCCAACAGTGAGCTTGAGCTGGCGGTGAAGGAAAACATCGTGAGGAAATTATAGCATGGTGGTAGGGTACTCGGCTGGCTAGCTACCACCCTTAAGTTGAAAATCTGCCGCCAAGCAGCTATCGGTTTAATCCAGTCTAGTTCCATTCCAAGGTGTCAATTAGAAAAAAAACAAAAATGTTCCAACGAAACTTAATCCGTATTAACCACCACAAACTCCACATTGCCAAGTCTCTAATTTAATAGAATTTCTGAGAGGAGTTCTGTTATCAAACTATGCATAAGATTATCGACATGTGCACTTAAACTTACGGAATTAGCTTAATTTGCGTTCCGCTAAATCCGACCAAGTTTTAAGGTTCGCTCATTACGCTTTCGCGGAATCCGCTGAAGTTTTCAATTTATCTCATTACGCTTATGTCAAAGACAAAGTTTTCCATACACTGCCAATACTTCGAATAGATTAAAGCAATTTGGGTAACTGTATAACAATTTGATGACGTTGTATATTTTACGGCGAAATTATAAGCGGGTTCCCCCGTGAGCTTGCAGTGTTGAATTGAAGCCTAAAAAAGTAATTATACTTTTTTTAAATTCTGTATAGGTTTGTGTATGACCTATATTGTGTATATCCTGCCTGATTTTGAGCAACAAATTGGTTTATGATGGAACACGCTTACCTCGAAGAAACCTGTTTACTTTTGATTTGTAGACGCCTATATTTTGTCACCGTCGCGGGTCGAACCTGGACCAGATTGGCACAGGACCGAGGCAGATGGCATGTAAAGAGAGAGGCCTATACCCAGCAGTGGGATAAAGAAGGATGTGGATGATGATGATATTTTTGTTTATGGTTAATAAGTCTAGGTGTTTGACCACAGCTTTCCCGATGTTAAGTGACTGTGTGGTCGAAGATGGTAAAGCACACCAAGCCTGGAATGGAACTGGCTCTCATGTGAGGCTGCTGGAACATACCGTTAGATGCTTGGCGGCAGATTTTCAACTTAAGGGTGGTAGCTAGCCAGTCGAGTACTAGAAAGTACCCTACCACCATGCTAAGGTTTCCTCACGATGTTTTCCTTCACCGGCAGCTCAAGCTCATTGTTGGGGTTGGGCTCTTCGGCATGTGTACCGACTAACCACTGAGCTATCATCGCTACAAAAAAGCTATTTAATTTATTTTTTAGATTTTGCATGAAAACAAAAAACAAGTTTTGTAAACCAACAAAATATCAAAGAAACGAACTCGTTCAACTAGCAAACGTGTCATCGGCTTTGTTTCTGAAAACGCGTCCCAATTTTATTTTTACAAAAAAAAAACAGATCAGAAAAACTCCACGAGCAAAATTGCTTACCCCGTAAATGTAAAATTGCTCATTCCAATCCAGTCAAGTCTCATTTAATATAACAGAAACGAAGACAGTAAATATTCTGCGTTGGACGGATGTAATAAGTACAGGGGTATATGGGCATTTATTCCACGCGTAATGTATATAATGGGGAAACCGGTACATCGCTCGTCATCAGACCTTGTTACAAGATAAACACGTCAAATAATTTATTTATTTAATGGTTGCCAGCCGAGTACTAGAAAGTACCCTACCACCATGCTATGGTTTCCTCACGATGTTTTCCTTCACCGGCAGCTCAAGCTCATTGTTGGGGTTTGAACCCACGCCCTTCGGCATGCGAACCTACCGCGCTAACCACTGAGCTATCATCGCTACACAGGTTAGGTTGACCACAGCTCACCTGATGTTAAGTGAAGGTGTGGTCGAAGATGGTAAAGCACACCTAGCCTGGAATGGAAGAAGAAGAAGAAATTCAAGACAAATACAAGAATACAAGAATTCTGCTCGACACTTCGTTACAAAATTAATTGTTCATAGATTCGCACAGATATAAAGCAACGAGTTTGTACAGTGGTCTATGCCGCTCTTGGTCTCAGATTGGAATGAGGCGATTGAATTTGCCGAAGACCTGAAATAAGATCGATGAGTGAACGACCGTCGAAATGACTTCACTCAACCGTCGATATCATGAGTTACCATTACTTTTAGACACAAGTAAGCTGCGTTGCCCCGCACAACTTCATCGGGTGATACTTTATGAATATGTTTACTTGGTGGTAGATCTCCTTAGCAGGAGGTCGTCTAGGTAGGTACCACCGCAGTACCAGATATTCTGCCGCCAAGCAGTAGTGTGCAAAAATTACTGTGTTCCGGTTTGAAGGGTACTGCAGCTAGCGAAATTACTGGGCTGTTGAGACTAACCATCGGAAGTCTCAACGTAATGAGCGCCAAAACAGCGATGCCCTGGACTTTGTTTCGTCACTCAAAGTTCTGTGTATCGCTGCAATGGTCATGGACAGGCGTTATCTCTTTCCATCAGGAGAGCGTCTCGTTCGTCTCATTACAAATACCCGCTTTAAATAATGCCTCATCTCGCTCCGTCATATAAATAAATATTAACTTGGTGATAGATCTCCTTAGCAGGATGTCGCCTACGTAGCTACTACCGTAGATATTCTGCTGCCAAGCAGTAGTGTGTAAATATTACTGTGTTCCAGTTTGAAGGGTACTGCAGCTAGCGAAATTACAAGGCTGTTGCGACTAACCATCGAGAGTCAAAGTAATGAACGCCAAAGCAGCGATGCCTTGGACTTTATTTTACTACATCATGCATCGATGCTATTGGTTATGGAATAGGACCGGAGTTATCTCTTACCATCAGGAGAGCGTCCCATTCGCTTCTTTTTTACATTTAAAAGGGTTAACATAATATGTGTAAAGGATGGTTGTTTAAAATACAGGTATTTTAAACAACCATCCTTTACTGTTGAACAAATAAAAGTACCACACGTATATTAAAAAAAATTACGTTGAAGTATAAAATATTTTTTTTATTAATAAAATTGACATTGTCAAAATATTATAGTATTATTAACCATTAACTTAACTAAGTTTACTAATTGAATTAGTTAAATTTAAATCCTCATCACTGTTATAACTGGAACGACTGTTAAGCGGAAATAAACTAAATATATCATCATCATCATCATCAGCCTATATTAGTCCGCTGCTGGACATAGGCCTCTCCCAAGACACGCCACTCAGCCCGATCTTCGGCTTTTCGCTTCCATCTACTGCCAGCTGTCCTACGTATATCGTCACTCCATCGAGTTTCAGGGCGTCCTACGCTACGCTTGCCAATACGCGGTCTCCACTCTAGAACACGTCTACCCCAGCGGTTATCGGTTCTGCGACAGATATGTCCAGCCCATTGCCACTTCAGCTTGCTAATACGCTGAGCTATGTCAATGACTTTAGTTCTCTGGCGAATTACTTCGTTTCGGATCCGATCTCTCAAAGAAATGCCAAGCATAGCTCTTTCCATAGCTCGCTGAGCGACTTTGAACTTACGGACCATTCCCGCTGTGAGTGTCCACGTTTCGGCTCCGTAGGTCATGACAGGTAGGACGCACTGATTGAAGACTTTTGTCTTCAGACTTTGTGGGATGGATGACGAGAAGACTCGACGTAGTTTTCCTAAATATATACCTTGAATATTCAAAATGAACTTCCGCAAAGTAACACCCGAATCAATCAATTATATCTAAGTAAGAGTATTTTATCAGTTATCCAGTTCCGATAGTACAAGGTTTACTTAGTTTGGGGTTAGATGGCGCTGTATGAATTTCCCATCGATATTGATTTACCTTATTAAACTTGAAAGTTTGGCAAACAATCTCATATTGGCCGGGTTATATTTTATCCCAGTTTTTTCGTAACAACCTTGAGCCCCGAAACTTCGCCCTAGCTCCGTCCATCCGTCGTTCCGGAATGAGTTTGTAATCTTGTTTAGTACTAAGTCGTATACAGGAAGTGACGTAATCACCCGCTAGCTTGTATCTTGAGAAGAAAAATTACTGTTTCACCAACTTTTTTGGCAACGCCTAATGAAAATGCTTGTAACCATTGATTTATATGGGCTGTTTATGGGGAGGAAATTTTATGGCCATTACTCTAAGAAATTAGTATTAGGAGGGTCAGAGATATTATGTTCTATAGAAAGGAGTTCAATCACTTACAGCTTGTTGTTATCTACATGTATATGCAGTGGTGTAGGTATCTATACGTATTCACCAGTAAAATCACCATAGTTGCAATTTGACTTGAAATAATTGTATTCGTTAACAATATCCGATAATCGGCCCCACGGCCCAAAAGTCTATCCTAAACAGCATATACATTGTATCAAAACTGGAATATTAAGGTAAACCGAAGGGCGTGGATTCAAACCCCAACAATGAACATGAGCTGCCGGAAAACATCGTAAGGAAACCATAATATGGTGGTAGGATACTTTCTAGTACTTGGCTGGCTAGTTACTACCCTTAAGTTGAAAATTTGCCGCCAAGCAAGTACTCCATCCATCCACCGTCCATCAACCAACCAACACGGATATAGTAAGAAGACTAAAAAGGACAAAACCTTTTGAGTTAGTGTATTAGTAATGTCAGTGCAGTGAGTGAGTGTGCTTATTATAGAACACATGAACAAAGTGTCTTCCCCTTAATAGAGACAGTAAGAAAAGTGTCGATGGACGCATTCTTAGAATATACTCTACTTAGCAATTTAAGTTATATTAAAATTACTTATTAGTCTCAACTAGGCTAGATTGTAATAACAATGAGGTATCTATCAACAGAAAGATACATCATTAGAAGGAAAAAAAAACCATCTTAGACCACACTGTCACTTAATATCAGGTGAGCTGTAGTCAAACAAAATAGCTTGTCAACCATAAAAAAAAACTTTCACGACATTTTATTATGCACACCAAAACTACAATAAAAAATAATCTTATGATCTAGTGTCACAATTAGCGGCCTTATCGCTAAGAGCGTTAGCTAATTGATTGATTCAGGCGTTACTTTGCGGAAGTGTATTTTGAATATTCAAGGTATATATTTAGTTTATTTCCTCTTAACAGTCGTTCCAGTTACAACAGTGATGAGGACTTAAATTTAATTAATTTGACAACAACTTATTAATTAAAAACCCAACCTTACTTTATATATAGAACTAATTTGACATAAACTTAAAAGTATAATTTGACAAAAATCTAATTACAATAACCAAAAATCTAATTAAAATAACCACAAGTCTTAAAATCCTCCTCTCGCTGCAGTGACCAGTTGCCGACACGTGTGTCGCCTCTACACGAGGCATCCTCAGGACGTGTTGACTCTTCGAGCGCTTGGTCGAGACTCCAAGCTCGAGCTCGAGTTAGCTTGTTAACCGTAAAATAAATGAACCCGCATCGAACCCACAACCCTATAGCATCGCGAGTATTCTCCAACTAGACTATTACGAATATAAGAATGTACTTCCAAAAAACAGAGTCAAATAGCTGTAATAAAAGCAACCTTTTCATACTAAATAACACCAAGACAGACTCAGTGACATAAATCCCGAACGAAATCGGCGTCGATTTTCGGAGACATTTTGACGTATTCTCGAGTAACGCACACATACAAAACTTTACGACCGCACTAGAGCTTTCAATGTCTGCGTATTTATGTCTCTAATACACGAAAAGTATGTTTGTCTTGGCACTGAGTAGATTCGCAAAAGTATTCTGTCGTCAGCGAAAAGAATGGAGTAGCAATCTGAATAGAGTCGTTATTTAAAGACAAAATCTTTACAATGTCCGTCTGTGAGCTACCGACACTGGTTTTTAACTTTTTTTCTTTATTATTTATTATTCAATTATAATTCAATTCAATTCAATTTATTGCATATTACAAAGAAGTACTTACCATATTAAAAACTAATTTATTTTAATAACAAAAAAATAGTATCCTACTAATATTATAAAGCTGAAAGTTTGGATGTTTGTTACTCAATCACGCAAAAACGGCTGAACGAACTTGAATGAAATTTGGCACACATATAGTTCATTACCTGGATTAACATATAGGATACTTTTATATCATAAAAATTTAGGGTCCTGTGGGATAAATACAAATGTTAAAAAGTGCTACTCCTACTCTCCACCGGATGTCGTCAAGTTTGTCAATGCATTGTAAAATAATTATTTTATAACTGTCTCTGTTTACTTACCATATTAATTACTAATTTATTTTAAAAACAAAAAAATAGTAAGTGTATAAAAAAAAAGTATCAATTTGTTTTCATAGACTTCCATGGTACATTGTACCTACAAGCTTTGCTCAGTTTAGAGTCAGATGGTGATGTGTGTAATGCCCTACAATATTTATTTATTTATTAAAAACAACAAGTTTATATATTACTAGCAATGTAGCTGGTACCCATGCGGTTTGAACGCGAAAACCACTAAAGCTATCATTGCTACGTAATCTAATAAATTATTTAAGTAAACCAAAAATATAAAGTAGGATTTTGTTTCCAACTTAAACACAGCTTGTCATTCTCTATCACTAACAGAAAAACCACGACATTAATTTCCAAAGTCACCAGAAAATTAGCCAAGTTAATTAAGGCTAGTAAAGCTGCCAAGAACATAATTATATTTTTTTAGTTCTGCGGTCGCAGAAAATTAAACAACTTACCAAGTTTGTTACTTCCTAAAAAATTGTAATTATTTCAACGATAAAGAAACTAAGCCTTGTAAGGAATGACCCAAATAAACTTTTGAATAAAACAATTTTATTGTACACTAAAATACAAATATCTTTAAAACTCGCACCGCACGTTTTCACGTTTCACGTATTAACGTTTTGCAACCTACCTAACTAGCGACCAACCCTTGCTTTGCACGGGTGCAATGTAAATTCTAATGTAACACATACCCATATACTATACGTATAAACTTTCCTCTTGAATCACTCTGTCTATTGATGGAAACTGCATCAAAATGCGTTGCCTAGTTAAAAGATCTCAGCGTACAGACAGCGGGAAGCAACTTTGTTTTATACTATGTAGGGATACTAGCAACCCGCCCTGGCTTTGTACGAGTGCAGTGTAGATACTAATGTGCATATACATGTATTATACGTACATATAAACTTTTCTTTTGAATCTCTCTGTCTATTGATGGAAACCGCAATTTTTTATATTTTTTTAATGGTTGACAGGCTAGGTGTTTGACCACAGCTCACCTGATGTCAAGTGAAGGTGTGGCCGAAGATGGTAAAGCACGCCTGGAATACAACTGGCTCTCAAGTGAGGCTGCCGGAACACACCGTTAGATGCTTGGCGGCAGATTTTCAACTTGAGGGTGGTAGCTAGCCAGCCGAGTACTAAAGTACCCTACCACCATGCTTTGGTTTCCTCACGATGTTTTCCTTCACCGGCAGCTCAAGCTCATTGTTGGGGTTTGAACCCACGCCCTTCGGCATGCGAACCTACCGCGCTAACCACTGAGCTATCATTGCTACAAATTCGCGCAATTAAATCCGTTGCGTAGTTTAAAAGATCTTAGCGTACAGACGGCGGGAAGCGACTTTGTTTTATGGACACAAGCTTATTGTACTAGGTTTGAGAAACTTGCAAAATAGTTTGAGTAAATTTCAGTTAACCCCAACAACTTACTTCTAATTGTGGGGGTTCTAAATAATATGCCGACTGACGTTTGAGGGTGATACGGTCCATATACTCGCTGACCTCTAAAATTAAAATCTGCCGCCAAGCACCTGACGGTGTGTTCCGGCAGCCTCACTTGAGAGCCAGTTCCATTCCAGGCTAGGTGTGATTTACCATCTTCGAACACACCTTCACTTAACATCAGGTGAGCTGTGGTCAAACAACTAGCCTGTCAACTATAAAAAAAAAAAAAATTTAGTAAACAATTTTTTGGATCGCCAATTTCTTAGGCTTCATGTCCACTTACGTGGCTTATATAGATCGCGTGTAACTACTATTTTTAGTTTATCATGTGACTTTACAAAGTGTACGCATTTCGCGTCTATTGACATAAGTTATCGTATCATAGTAACATGACAGTACCAAAGTATATTTTGTAAATATAAAACGGGAGTGAGTTATGTTGTTTACAGAACTGATTTCATTTGTGTTGATATTTCTTGAACCGTGAATGGTGCCTGTTTGAGTGTGTTTAGGGTGATATGGGAATAAATCACTTTTCCAATACATGTTTGGAGGTTAAGTTAAAAAAAACTTAACGTTATTTTTTGTTATTTATAATTTGCAATCAATCTTTCAGACTATAAGCAGATGAGGTGAAGTTTTTTAGCCATTTAGGACGCTGCCCCCATCGGAGCTAGCCCTTTCTTCATCACTAGCTGGATTTTAGACCATCTAGTTGTCGAAAATGTCGCGCTGGTTTTTAAGCCGACATACGACGTAAAAAAAAATAATTATAACAATATAATTTTTTTTTTACGTCGTATGTCGGCTTAACAAACATGCACAAGCATGTTTGTTTTAATTTTAATGTTTGTGAGATTATGATGTAATTTGCTTAACCGTTTCCTATCTCAACAAATAAATGTATCGCATTTAGTCCGTGCCACACAATTCAAATTTCCTCCCCGGGCTGTATTGGGCGCCGTTTCTAATTCAGCCCAGGCCAGTTGGTTTATTATAATTTCTGTTTGTTTTGCCCGTATCTGTGTCCAGACAAATGGTTGGCCAGACGGGCGGTCCGTGAAACATTAATGTGTTAACAAACGAGTTTTATAAGACAAAGTTATCTTTTTTCCCCATACGAGTAGCTCATAACATAATTATGATATGTATGTATGTTTAGGTGTATATATGCTCTGTCCACAGTTTTTTTTAATGTGAACGTGTGAATGTTAATGGCGGCAGAATATCTGGTACTGCGGTGGTACCAACCTAGACGACCTCCTGCTAAGGAAATCTACCACCAAGTAAAAACATTTAATTAATCATTTAATAAAGCAATAAAATAATGTAACCTAGTTGCGGTTGGGATTAGTGAAATAAAGTAGTTTTTGTTTTGTGAGAAAATGTCCTGAGATATTCATCATCACCATCATCAACCTATATTAGTCCACAGGTGGGCATAGGCCTCTCCCAAGACACGCCGCTAAGCCCGATCTTCGGCTTTTCGCTTCTATCCACCGCCAGCTGTCATACGTATATCGTCACTCCATCGAGTCTCAGGGCGTCCTACGCTACGTTTGCCAATGAGATATGAGATATTGATGCATTCTGTATTCCGTCAAAACAAATAGAACAAAGCAATATAAAATGAATCAATTCGTAAGCGCCACAAAAGTTCTCCATTGTACCAATCTACATTCATTGTCCTAGTTAAATGTAAGCTTAATAATTATTTTTTCTGTACAATTTAACCAACACTTGAACACTTGGCATGACTCCACTTGCAAAGTGCTTCCGTTAAAATACTGGAAGATTGGAATTACAAAAAAAAAGTCTTAGTTATCTGATGTAGAACATGGTAGTGGTAGTAAAACATTATTATTTATTATTTATTTATTAATTCAGTCAATTAGCACAGCACATTTTACGACTTACACTAATGACAACATTAAAAAGAACTTATTTAAGCTATGAACAAAATAGAAAACAAAATATCAAAACAGAGAAAAATTAAATAACTAGGAAAAATAATAATAATTAAAAATTAAAAATAAGGAAGAAAATAATTAAAAAATATATAAGTATCTTTAATGTAATTATTTATAAATACTAGATTGCCTTTTTGAGGTTGTCTCACAGTATTTGAGGCAAAGCGTTGAGGGTGGCGAGGGAACGCGGTATAGGCGAAACATGGTAGAGATAGTCACAAACCCTACTATATGCGCTCCTTGCTGTCAACACTGATTTCGATATTCTATCTGATACTTGGAAAACTGTTACTGGAAATTTCTTATTTTATTGTGAAAATCTGACTGATCAGTGGGACAGGTGCAAGAGGCACGACACCACTGACGATGTTTTTTCTGACATATAACTGATATATTTTTATTTGACATTGTATCCAGTTTTGACATTTTATTTGTATTTTGACATTGTATTTAAACTTGACTTTATATTTTAACCTGACATTATATTTTAATTTGACATTTTATTTTGAATTTAGTTGTTTTATAATTTTGTGACATAAATGTAATTGTTTAATCGTTTTTGTGTCAATAATAAATAATTTGAATTTGAATTTGAATTTGAATTACTATATATTATAGTATAGTCACAAACCCTACTATACAATTATAGTAGGTATAGTCACAAACCCTTCACCCAGCAGTGAAACGGTTGAAATAAAGCTGATCTGAAATAAAGCAGCTGCAGGTGCTACGCAGTCGTAGCATGCGTAGCGTCGTAGCTTGCGTAGCACCGTAGCAATGATTACGTAGCATATTTTTTACATCGATTACCAAAATATTACATGCAACTGTGGTAGACTAAACACTTATACTGTAATAGGCGTAGATATAAGGTTACGCGGAACGACATTACGGTTCGAAGGAGGTCGTTATACTCATTAATATGAACAATTTATGTAAATAGAATTACGATAAAATTTTTATTAGAAATATCAGCTAACCTCGCTAACCATGTCATCTTGGGCCATACTGTCCTTTACTATCAGGTGAAATGTGGTCAAATACCTAACCTGTCTAGAGAGATTATAATTTTAATAAATAAATAAACAATTTTTTTTTTCTTATGTTACAGCTGGTTTTATCACGATTTCAGGGTAGGACCCATAATAAACGTTGGATATAAAAGTAATTTTACGTACCAACCGGTAATAATTGTCTAATAATACTTATGCACTTCTTACTTGTCTTCGAGTTATCAATCAATCCTAATTCTATACCTACTTGTAATAATACTTATTCTAATTCTATACTTAAAATATTATTTATCCTAATTCTATATTTCAAATAATACTTATCCTATTTTTTTTTAATGGTTGACAGGCCAGGTGTTTGACCACAGCTCACCTGATGTTAAGTGAAGGTGTGGTCGAAGATGGTAAAGCACACCTAGCCTGGAATGAACTGGCTCTCAAGTGAGGCTGCCGGAACACACCGTTAGATGTTTGGCGGCAGATTTTCAACTTGAGGGTGGTAGCTAGCCAGCCGAGTACTAGAAAGTACCCTACCACCATGCTATGGTTTCCTCACGATGTTTTCCTTCACCGGCAGCTCAAGCTCATTGTTGGGGTTTGAACCCACGCCCTTCAGCATGCGAACCTACCGCGCTAACCACTGAGCTATCATTGCTACAGACTATTTCTATACTTCAAATACAGCCCAAATAGATTACCCTCGTTATTAAAAACGACTGTATGGAATGCACCTTAATATACGAACTTTTCTCATACGCGCACTTGTATCCTCTATTTTTATGGTCGAACATTAGCCATAAAAATAGCTTCCAACTGTCGATATTACCGTAAAAATGTATTTTATTGTGCCGTAACAATACGTCCGGTGCCGGCACTATAAATCACGGCAATTGTTTCCGCGGGCTTCGGCCGATGATTGATACGTGTGGCAGTGAGACTTAGGTGTGAGTGTGAACGTGTGTGTGAATAGACTTTTATATGTGTTTTTTTATTGTGTAGAGTTGTTTAGAAAACGAGGTTATGCTATTATTAATCGGGTACTAACTTTCTAATTTTTATTTTTATGGAAAGACTTGTTGTGTTTGACCACAGCTTACTTAATGTTAACTGATTGTGTGGTCGAAGATGGTAAAAACATCTAGCCTGGACTGGCTTTCAAGTGAGGCTGCTGGAAGACACCGTTAGGTTTTTTCGGCAGATTGTCAACTTGAGGGTTCAAGTTGACAAATAAGAATCCGCCGACAAATACTGGTCGCTAGCCAGTCGAGTATTATAAAGTACCTTACCACCACGCTATGGTTTGCTCACTGACACACCGGCAGTTCAAAAGCTGTTATTGGGATTTGAACAAATGAGCTATCATCGCTATAAATTGATTTTATATGAATGATAACAATTTGATGAATTTTATTTAAGTAAAAATTCGTGGGTTCGATTCCCATTCAGGAAAAATATTTTGTGGTACAAAAAAAAAATTGTTTTGTATGTGTGTTCTGTTTATAAGTATGTATTTAAAAAAAAAGTATTTAAGTATTCTATCAGTTATCTGACTTTCATAATACAAGCTTTGCTTAGTATGGGGTCAGATGGCGCTGTATGAAAAAAATAATTATCATCAGTCTCACGAATTCCACTGCTGGACATAGCTTCTCTCAAGACACGCCACTCAACCCGATCTTCGGCTTTTCGCTTCCATCCACCGCCTACTGTCTCACGTATATCGTCATTCCATCGAGTCTCAGGGCTCAATTAAGTGTGCCAAATTTCATTCAAATTCGATCGACTGCTTTTGCGTGATTGAGTACACATTTGAAAACACAAACTTTCGTGTTTATAATAAATTAACCTCGCGGTTTCACCCGCGTTGTTCCCGTTCCCGTGGGAATACAGTTATAAAAAGTAGCCTATGTCACCCGGGGATAGTGTAGCTTCCCAAGAATCATTCCCAGTGAAAAAAGTTTTGAAATCGTTTCAGTAGTTTCAGAGCCTATTCAACACAAACAAACAAACAATCAAATCATTCCTCTTTATAATAGTATAGATAGATTATAGTAGGATATAAAAAATCTTATACGACAATACATCTATGTACTTGATACACAAGACTTTTACAAACCCAATTTTATTTAGTTTCGCTTAGTTAAACATGCCTTTGTTTGATATTCTCTTCCGTTTCCGTACTTCCAGCAGCTGGAAATGAAAAGGTAGTGATCTTCTCAAATTGAAAGGAATTATAGCGACGACGTAAATTGAAAGCGGTATAAAAAGCGGTATAGCGGAAAGCGGTATTGCAAAAAGCGGCATAGCTCTGACTTTTTTTGTACCAGTTTTCCTTAATATGTTATTGGGAAAGTCTTATATCCGCTGTCAATTTTCCTTTATTTCGCCAAAAAAAAGATTCCGTACATTTTTGCTATTTAATCTTTGGAGTACAAAGGAATGCAAATCTTTTGATCGATTTGTCAATTGGTTTTGTTTAATAATTGAATGGAAATGTATTTATAAATAACCTTATTTACGAGTAAAAATATATTATCAAACACAATATTGACAACCCTGTTGGCTCATTGGTAGCGTGTCTGCTTCAAGAGCTGTGGGGCGTGGGTTCGATTCCCAACCAGGACAAGCATTTTGTGACATAAAAACAAATGTTTGTTCTGTGTCTGGGTGTACTGTATGTATTATAAGTATGTATTTACAAAAGGAAAAATTATTTAAGTATTCTATCAGTTATCTGTCTTCCATAGTACAAGCTTTGTTTAGTTTGGGGTCAGATGGCGCTGTGTGTAATGTCCTACGATATTTATTTATTTATTTACAATAACGCAATAATTGTAGCGAT
Source organism: Biston betularia (assembly GCA_905404145.2). Taxonomy (NCBI): domain Eukaryota; kingdom Metazoa; phylum Arthropoda; class Insecta; order Lepidoptera; family Geometridae; genus Biston; species Biston betularia. The sequence goes on along the minus strand of FR989887.1, from coordinate 8,443,973 downwards.
GATAGCTCAGTGGTTAACGCGGTTGCTTCACACGCTGAAGGGTATGGGGTCGCATCCCAACAATGAGCTTGAGCTGCCGGTGAAGATAAACATCGTGAGGAAACCATAGCATGGTGGTAGGGTATTTTATAGTAGGCCTACTCGACTGTCTTTCACGACGGTGAAATCCAGCAACCTCAATTGAGAGCCAATTTCATCACAGACTGGGTATGTTTACCATCTTCGACCAAAACATCACTCAACATTAGGAGAGCTAAGGTCAAACATCTAGCTTGTCAATAGTTAAGTACTAATTTTTGGATCGTCTATATTGCTTGCTCAAGTCACATAGAAGAACGGACGTGAAGAAACTCGATTACGATTAAAGTAATCTGTCCTTTCAGAAAGTCTGTCTCCGCATTTATCAGACGATGCTAAGAACAGTTGGGCGGGCCGTCAGCACATCGGTTCCAGGCTTTCAGCGACGAGTATCGATCTAATACGCCAAACATAATAACGGGAAAACGAAAGTTGGTAGCGGCTAATGGAAATATGTATGCAACAATGAGTTAGGAAATTTTTGGATTTTTTTTTTATTAATCTTTATTTATTATAGTGTTAGCGTGTTGCGATGTAATAGTTAGCGCGGTTACAGTCAAATAAAAATATTAACACCATGAAACCCCGTTTTGAATGTGTTACTTTCAACTATTATTTATTACTGTACACTTGTACAGCACTTTTATACCAGCCTTTCAAAGTCTTCAAAGCTTTTTCCTTTACAAAAATTGTACAGACATGGTTTCTGAATTTCAAATCAAACGATTTTACTTGGTGGTAGATCTCCTTAGCAGGAGATCGTTTAGGTAGGTACCGCCGTTGTAACAGTTATTCTGCCGCCAAGCAGTAGTACGTAAATATTACCGTATTCGGTGTAAAGGCTCGCTTAATTATAGACATTTTAAGACTAAGCATCGAAAGTCTCTTAGAAATAAGCGCAATGCCTTGGACTTTGATTTGTTACTCGATGTTCTGTGTATCGATAAGTCATGGACAGGTGTTATATTTTACTATCAGGAGAGCGTCTTGTTTCTCTCATTATTTTCACATAAAAAAAAAAACTTAGATTACACTATCGCTACATAACAATTTATTATTTATGTAAACATATTTATTTGCATTTATTTTCTTTGCTCGCGCATGCATGCCGTCATCCAGCTCGCAATAAGCACGACGAGGGAAAAGTCCCTCAGATTTATCAGAAGGTCTTTCGACCAATACTTTGTTTGTTTGCCTTTTATTACGTGGATTTTTCTAGTTCATTAGATTGATTGGATTTATTCGGGAATAAAAGAGGTAGACGCAGACAGGGGTCCGACAGAAGATATGAATTGTTTTCGGTCGCAACATGTTGGTCAATTAATTTTATTACAGCAATAAATTTTGCTCAAGAAATTGTGAATCTATTCTTTTTTAACGTGGAAAAATGTTACTAGGTAGGTTTTTTCGTATATCTCAAACAAAAAACGACTTCATTTCACAAACTTTATTTGTGAGTTACGGTGCTTTTTTTGTTGAGGTAGTTAGAGCTAGATGTTTGACCACAGCTATCAGCTGAGCTGTGGTCGTAAGCTGTGTGGCTTAAGTTACGGTGTAGTCGAAGATGGTAAGCATGCCTAGGCTGGTATGGAATTGGCTCTCAATTGAGATTGCCGGAACACACCGTTAGATGCTTGGCGGCAGATTTTTAACTTGAGGGTGGTAGCTAGCCAGCCGAGTACTAGAAAGTACCCTACCACCATGGTATGGTTTCCTTGCGATGTTTTCCTTCACCGACAGCCCAAGCTCATTGTTGGGGTTATCCCTGCGACCCCGTGATAACATTATAATAACAAACTCTTAATCATCCCTATCGACCCTTGTTTTATCATATCGATCCACCTCTTTTCATCCATTTTTAAACAGTTCCCTTCCTTCCCCTGGTGCCACCTATCGTGACGCTCCGGTATTAACTCATAGACTAAGTAAAGTACTCCTATTGTCCGCGAAATCAAACTGAAAGCTAACAATTATAAACTTAACATTTTATAAAAATTATGTACAGATTGTTTATTGTACAATACAACTTTTGTAATACAACATCTCCTTTACAAATGTTCAGTCAAACAAACATTAGACCACTTAATTTTTTATTTAAAATAAAAAATACCTTAAATTATACTACCTATACCTACCACACCTTCACTTAACATCAGGTGAGCTGTGGTCAAAACAACTAGCCTGTCAACCATTAAAAAAAAACCTATTTACAAAATGTATACAAAAAACTTAGTCTAAAAAACCGTCAGAGGAGGGATATGTGGCCAGAATGCTGGCAACATTACCACGCTGGATGGCAATGCTTAGCTTTTGACCAAAGTAGATACCAGCATTCTGGTCACCTGAAGCCTCCTCTAGACGTTTGGCCAGGTCCCGATACAGTTCGAGAGCGGCCGGCCCCCACGGACCTAAAGTTTCAACCCCAAACGGCACAAAAAGATACATTCTATCCAAATAACTATATTTGTGCCGTTTGAGGTTTTCAGCTTTAGATGCGGCAGCACCAGCTTGTCCCGAAGTCACAGGAAGATGAGACGGCGCCAAGGTGTCGACACAAGTGGCGTCCCACACAAGAGGCCGTCCCATCTTCCAACAAACATTTGTTTTTGGATTCAAAAGCCGCCTTCATTTTGAAATCCATCTCAAGTTTATGTTAGCCTGTTTTTGAGTGGTAAACTCCGATTATAGATTTAATCTGGGCTAAATTTAGTGTTTCGTTAATACTAATCACGATTCCATCTGAAACTCTCGAAAAAAGCTATTTATCCCGAGATACAAATGACTAGCATAAATTGTGGCTGTACACTTTATTTAGTTGAAAGGCAACGCGTGCAATACAATTTTATTGTTGTTTGTATCACACATTATTTTCTTTTTAACCGACTTCAAAAAAAGGAGGAGTATACTTTAATGAAACAACCCCAGCCTTATCAATAAAACTTTACCTTATCAGACCTAGCAACAAGATTTTTTGCCATGACAATCTTCATTTATCTGGATATGAGATACTGGTTACTGGATACTGGATATATACCAAATACTGGCTTAACTCAAAAAAGTCAGTTTTTGGAAAATCACGAAACACCTCCGTGCAATGACGACCTCGTCGGCTATTTTTTTTAAATAGAATAAAAATTAATTTGGTAAATAAATATGTTTTTAGTCTGTTTATTAGTAAATCAACTTATAAAACTTACTATTTATTTTGTAGAAAATACACTCAACTCGGATTCGGTCTAGGTTCAATTAAACAACAGCAACTTCACATTAACAGCGTTCGACACAAACTGACATCAGTCGGTGTTTGAACAAAGACTGTGTGAGAAACACATAAAAATGAAAAAGACCGATATTGTGTAAAGGTGGTCTATTGACGCAATTTTGTTGTTTTTCCAAATTCATATCATAGATGGCATTAAAAGAAGCCTGCGTCTATACGTAACTCATTTTTGACCTAACTCCTAGTCGGTCAGTATTTGATTATGCGTGCGATATGTATGTATAGTGTCTGGGTGTACTGTATGTATTATAAGTATGTAGCTATTTACAAAAAAACTATTTAAGTATTTTATCAGTTATCTAACTTAGTATAAGCTTTGCTTAGTTGTCAGATGGCGCTGTGCGTAATGCCTACGATATTTATGTGTATCTATTTATTTTATTTATAAGTGTAAACTTTGTATGGAAAAGTAATGAAACGAACTACACGCTCTCCTGATGGTAAGAGATAACGCTACTAAACTAAACAAAGGAGAAAGGTTTTATACCAGCATTAAGTACCTACTTCCAGCTTACTTGGTGGCAGATCTCCTTAGCAGGAGGTCGTCTAGATAGGTACCTACCACCGCAGTACCAGTTATTCTGCCGCTAAGCAGTAGTGTGTAAACATTACTGTGTTCTGGTTTGGAGAGTACTGCAGCTAGCGAAATTACTGGGCTGTTGAGACTAACCATCGAAAGTCTCACAGTAATGAGCGCCAAAGCTGTGATGCCCTGGACTTTGTTTTGTTACTCAAAGTTCTGTGTATCGCTGCAATGGTCATGGACAGGCGTTATCTCTTACCATCAGGAGAGCGTCTCGTTCGTCTCATCGCTTTTTACATTAAAAAAAATAATGTAAAATAACACTTTCGCCTCACACTTTCATCTAGACTGGGGATAATTTTGTTATGAAACCAGACAGATGCACGCGAGACAATGACAAACACCCATTTATAAATTGGATATAGAATAAAAATAGAACGTGTAGAAAATTGTATATACGAAAAGTTCTTGGAATTGTTTTATAAAACTTTATATTTTATGGTAAACTCTACACATAATTTATTTTATCAGATTGACGTGACCTAATTTTTTTTATTTTTTTTTATTTATTCAAACACACAAAACAAATTACAATCATTAGGAAACTAGAGTACAGAAATGTTGGATCAGAGCGGGATTGCAACTCAGACCATGTGTGCAATGTTGGTTTAGCGTTTAAATAATTATAATTATGGGTACAATATATCTATATAATTAACTAGGGGTCGGACTGAGCCAGGCGTTTAGGACATAAAGCATTTCTGATATAAGTAGGTTCTAAATTTGGGAGAGAAGATGTCGACAATTATGTCCTTATTTGCCATCTCATTATACTGGCGAGCCATCCGTACTAAGGGGTTGTATATAGAAATGATGTTATTATAAATTTGTAAAGCAAAGAGATTTGTACGATTAGAACGACGCGCGCTATATTTGATATTAAAATTTAGTTGAGAGAGTAAATTTGGAGTATCGACAAACGAGTGGACTATTTTATGGAGGAAAACAAAATCGAAGTATTTACCACGGGTTTCTAGTTTATGTACATTAAATTTAGACAAACGTGATTCGTAATTAAAATTGGAACGACCTAACTTTAGTCGATAGCATAGCATTCGCAAACATTTCTTTTGAACCTTTTCTATTTCTTCAATATGCACCTTATAGAAAGGAGACCATATAGGACTTCCATACTCTACTAATTTGTAATGAAATAAATAAATATCGTAGGACATTACACACAGCGCTATCTGCCTCCAAACTAAGCAAAGATTGTGCTTTGGAAATCAGATAACTGATAGAATTGTAGCGATGATAGCTCAGTGGTTAGCGCGGCGGGTTCGCATGCCGAAGGGCGTGGGCGGCCAAACATTTTACAAAAATAAAATATTCCTATCAGTTATCTGATTCCCATAGTACAAGCTTTATTAAGGTTATGGCTAGATGGCGCTATGTGAAATGTCCTAGGGATATTTATCTACTTTTCCGCGTATGTTGCGTTTAAGATTTTTTTTTAATTATTTGGTATACTCGCCTGATTGTAAGCCATAAAGTGGTCGAAGATGAAGCATGCAGAATTGAAAGATATAAAAAACTGACTTTAAAAATTCTAGAATATTTGTTTTGGATGGTAACAAGGCAACGAATGCTTATCTTTCCTTAGTTGTACAAATTACAAACGTAGATTCAATACAAACAGTTTTAGTTATCAAAGCGTTACAGACCAATTGATAATGTCAATCGATGTTCAGTCAAATAGACTTGCTGCCTTCGCTAACACTTAGCAGCTGATCTAGTCAAAGATAGCTTAGTCAATGTTTACACTGACCGAAGTAATTGACTATGGCAGTTAAACTATTACAGTAAGGGTATTCTCTAAAGCTTTTAGATTACATACGGTATACATTCTGGGGCCTACCTCTTGGCTTGAATAAAACAGTAGGTTATTAGCATAAAATCAAATGATTTATGAATTTATGATTTTTGAATAAAACAGTAATTGCGATTTACCGCAAATACAGACCAAAATAAATGCCAGTAGCTGTGATTTCACTGTAAAATTATGATCAATGTGTTAAGAGCTGAAGGGCGTGGGTTCGATTCCCACTCAGGGCAAACATTTTGTGAATAAAGAAATGTTTGTTCTGTGTCTGGGTGTTCTGTATGTATTATAAGTATGCATTTACAAAAAAAAAAGTATATAAAATATGTATTGTATCAGTTATCTGACTTCCATCACACAAGCTCTGCTTAGTTTGGGGTCAGATGGCGCTGTGTGTAATGTCCAACGATATTTCTTTTATTTATAAATGGCAAAAAATTATTTGTATGGAAATCGAACCAGCTTAAACAGAATAAGCAGATGCTTACTGTAGTAGTGTCATTACCAAACGGTATATAAGAGATCTAAAACCTTAACTGACCATCCGCTACCACTTACCGTTTGCCCTAAAAGTTGTAATATGATCGAGAGGCAACCCATCTCTCGGGAACTTTCCAAAGTGAAACTACGAAATCATCTACAAAAGGTAACCAACAGTTTTCCCAGAAGGGTTGAAATGTCGTCTCGGCGTAGGAACATTTCTCAGGGTGATTTTTTTTTGCTAAAAACGGTACTTCATGATCTTCAAAGTAAAAGTGCCTACTTCTTTGTAAAATAAAAAATACTTTTCCGGCCTGAAAGCTAAGTACGTCGAAGACGTGACAATAGAAGCGCTGAGAAGTATTGAAATAAGTGTCGAAGGATTGGGTAAGTAATAAAATTACTTTTTTTTTATATGTACAAGTAATGATTGATCTAATGATGTTTTAGTTGGTGGTAGATCTCCTTAGCATGAGGTCGTCTAGGTAGGTACCACCGCAGTACCAGTTATTCAGCCGCTAAGCAGTAGTGTGTAAACATTACTGTGTTCCGGTTTGAAGGGTACTGCAGCTAGCGAAATTACTGGGCTGTTGAGACTAACTATCAAAAGTCTCTAAAGTAATGAGCGCCAAAGCAGCGATGCCCTGGACTTTGCTTTGTTACTCAAAGTTCTATGTATCGCTGCAATGGTCATGGACAGGCGTTATCTCTTACCATCAGGAGAGCGTCTCGTTCGTCTCATTACTATTTACATAAAAAGAAAAAAAAAATGAAACGAACGATGCGCTCTCCTGATGGTAAGAGATAACGCATGTCCATGGGGTCAGATGGCGCTGTATGTAATGTCCTAGGTTACTTATTTATTTATATATTTGCCTATCTGGACTTATGGAGTTGAGTTATGGGGATAAACAAAAAAATAGCAACGTGGAAATCTTACAACGGTTCCAGAATAAAGCCCTCAAAATGATGAAAAATGTACCTCTGTTTATGAAAATAAGTGTTTTTTTTTTATGGTTGACAGGTTATAGTGTTTGACCACAGCTCACAGTGACGGTGTGGTCGAAGATGGTAAAGCGCACCTAGCCTGGAATGCAACTGGCTCTCAAGTGAGGCTGCCGGAACACACCGTTAGATGCTTGGCGGCAGATTTTCAACTTGAGGGTGGTAGCTAGCCAGCCGAGTACTAAAGTACCCTACCACAATGCTATGGGTTCCTCACGATGTTTTCCTTCACCGGCAGCTCAAGCTCATTGTTGGGGTTTTAACCCACGCCCTTCAGCATGCGAACCTACCGCGCCAACCACTGAGTTATCGTCGCTAAAAACCTGCTGAAGAAATCTACAACCAAGTAAATAAAACATGCGTTGACTTGAGAGTCCTTTTATTTCTATTGTAAATAGAACTTTTAACTTTAATATCAGTGCGTCTAGATTCAATATTAAAGACTTGAATTACGGGAAAATGAACATAAAGACCGTGAACAGCATTCAGTTCAAGATCGGATGAATGCATCTATTGAAAAGAACTTTCGGATCTTGAATTGGCCCGATGAGTTAATTGAAGACTCCTATTTAGGAACAGTTAAACTGGAGTTAGACTTTTAAGGTTCGATTTCCATACAAATAAATTTTTACCATTTATGAACAAATGGAGCATAATTTTACAGTGAAATCACAGCTACTGGCATTTATTTTGGTCTTTATTTGCGGTAAAACACAATTACTTGAATAAAACAGTTGATTATTTATTAGCATAATCTACTGTTTTACTTAAAAATCATAAATCATTAATAAATTTGATTTCATGCTCATAATCTACTTTATAAACAGTGTTAATAAAGGTCTCAGCTACCTCCATACCAAATTTCATCCAAATCCGCTCACAAGTTATTCCGTGAAAGAGTAACATCCATCCATCCAAACATTTACATCTACACTAATATTGTAAAGAGGAAAGATTTGTATTTTAGGATTTTTGTATGTTTGTAACGAATAAACTCAAAAACTACTGAACTGATATCAAAAATTCTTTCACCGTTGTGAAGTCACTATCCCCGGATGGCATAAGCTACTTTTTATCCTTGTATTCCCATGGGAACGGGAACTACGCGGGTGAAACCGTGAGGCGTCCGCTAGTTTTCAATATTAGTGGGACAGGATAATTTATTTGACATACAAAACCAAACAAAATTGGAGTTCTAAGGAAGCACTTTAAGATACCATATTTTATTTTGAAAGAAACTTTGTAATGTGTTTCAATACAGTCTGTCAGCAGTTCGATGTTATATAAACATGAATTCTACAATCTTTGGAACTTTACTCCATTTGAACATGAAATTGCTTTTATAGCATGGTAATAAAATCTTTGAAAAATGCATCTTGTTCAGCCCTGGTATACCTAAACTGACGTTTACCGACTTCGTAGCGATGATAGCTCAGTGGTTAGCGCGGTAGGTTCGCATGCCGAAGGGCGTGGGTTCAAACATCGTGAGGATACCATAGCATGGTGTTAAGGTACTTTCTAGTAGTCGACTGGCTAGCTACCACCCTCAAGTGTTGAAAATCTGCCGCCAAGCATAAAAAAATAAAAAAAAATAATTAATATCGTTGCACTATACACACAGCGCCATCTGGCCCCAAACTAAGCAGAGCTTCTGTGAGGAAGTCAGATAACTGATAGAATACATAAATACTTTTTCTTTTGTAAATACTTACTTATAATACATACAGAACACCCAGACACAGAACAAACATTTGTTTATTCACAAAATGTTTGCCCTGAGTGGGAATCGAACCAATGAGCCAACGGGGCTGTAAAAAAACAAAAAAAATGCAACTAGATATCTATCATCCCTGTTGGTTCATTGGTAGTATGTTTGCTTCAGGATCTAAAAGGCATGAGTAAGAATCCCACCTAGGCCAAACATTTTGTGGTATAAACAAAAAAAAAAGAGTATTTAAGTATTCTATCAGTTAACTGACTTCCATAGTACAAGGTTTGCTTAGTTTGGGGTCAGATGGCGCTGTGTACAGAATGGACGCGATAGGCGTAGTTTCCTTCATTTAATTACCAAACAGCTTAGCTCCTCTTCATTGGAGACTTTGTTGCTAAAAACCATTGCATCGCGTGAAAGTCATTTAAACTGCAGAGCAGTTGGCGAGGTTCCAACGCGCTGAAGTGATTGGGGGACCATTCAAGCCGGGGAGTAAATTCAGGCACAATTTATGGCACACGACACTGTTCAGAGGCGTCAATTTTTATGGTTGATAACCTAGGTGTTTGACCACAGCTTGACGTTCCAAAAACCCGTACGAAACGGTTTGAATCTACTTTCATTGTTCGAATGGCTAAAGCGTGGAATACGTTACCCGAGTGGGTGTTCCCTGATAGATACAATCTGGGTGTCTTCAAGCCGCGAGTGTATACAAAAAAAAAGTAAAATGTACGCCCTCACACACACACGTACTCAAATTTTGTACCTATAATGTAAACCTATATTATTTTAGCAATTAATTGTATATTGGCTAATTCTCTAAGTATGCTGGATATTTTTACTTAACAAATGTTAAAGTAAACACACCAATGCACCTCCAAATACACTCTCTCTCACTCACATACATACACACACACACACACACCCTATATGCTTATTTAATTTATTGATCTACATAGATATAGAAGAGCGGAATTTTTTATACTTACCAGAAGGTCCCTACTTAAGGTTATACTTACCTACTATTTTTTAAGAGAAACTGGTAACCGAAATAAATATTTTTTTTTTTTTCTTTTGAATATATAAGAAAATAACTCAGACATGCATATTTCCTTGCGAAATTCTCTTTTACTGTTTGAAACTGGCAGCAATCTAGACAAAATTAAGGTCTATGTGCGGTGGGACTTGATCCGAGAACCTCTGGATTGGATGTCAGACGGTCTCCCTAATAGGCTATCGGAGCATTCGGCAGTTAATTATACTACCTTTGAAGGTGGCAGCGTGAAACAAATTACAGTTTCAAAATTAGATCTGAGCCAATGTTGAATGTAAAGAACAGAAAAGGGAGAGACCTGAAATTCCCAGGGTTTCTTCAGAAAATGAGCCAAAAATCTTAAATGAATTAATAAAGGCTCGACTGAAACCCGCGAGATTTTGTCCTTTACGCGTACAGACGTTCTATTTAAATTCTCTTTTTTTCGGTTCTCGTTTCAATCACGTTAAGACTTGGTTTTACTCAATTTTGGGTACAATAAGAACTTTAACATGAATCTAGTTCTTTTTTTTATTGTAGTACTCATTGGTAGTATCTGCTTAAAGTGCTGTAGGGTGTGGGTTCGATTCCCACCCAGGACAAACACTTTGTGGTATAAGCAAATGTTTGTTTTGTGTCTGGGTGTTTTACATGTAGGTATGTATTATATGTATGTATGTATTTACAATAAAAAAATGTATTCTACACTTATCTGACTTCCATCATCAGCTTTGCTTAGTTTATGGTCGGATGACGCTGTGTGTTAAGTATTTTCACATAAAAAGTATATTATGTAAGTAATTAATTACAAAAAAGGAGTTTTGGCGGGAACGCGGAAAGAGTCTTGTCGCTCCGTTGTATTTTTTTCCAAAACTAGAGTTTTGTCGAGTATTTATGTATAAAAATGGTGGTGTTTTATTCATAAAGTGCCGAATCACAAGCGCGAGTGTGGGAAAATGATAATTATAATGTGGTGAAACATGACTTTTGTGTATTCTATCAGTTATCTGACTTCCATCACACAAGCTTTGCTTAGTTTGGGGTCAGATGGCGCTGTGTGTATAGTCCTACGATACGACGATACGATCTGTGGCCAGAATTTTTAGACTAAGTTTTTTGTATAAATTTTGTAAATAGTATTAATTTAAGGTTTTTTTTTTTTTTTTTTTCATAAATTTCCTTTACAGTCCAATTTTACAATATAATTAAACCAGCGTAATCCCGCATAAGTAAAACAAAAATGTGTCAAAACCACTAAATATAACCTCTAAATTAAATCAAACGGAATTTCAAGTGAAATCATTCATCAAAAGTCCTATAACACACCATCACAAAAAGTACAGCTTTTACAAAGCCTATGTGTCATGTTTACTCTCTTTTGTACCTGTTAATTGCGTTCTGAATAATTAACCTCAAATCTCACAGCACGCTGCTAATACCTGTTATGTTTTGCTAAATGCTTTAAAATAGCATTTAGCGTGTTTTGAATACGTTATGTTACACCTCCGCGAAGCTGTTTATTATTCACGGTAAATATCAAACAGTGAATTAAGTTGTTTTTGTGATGCTAATTCTGTATTTATAGCTGTTATTTTTTTTCTTTTTCCTGTGAGGAATTTGATTTTGTAGAATAAATTATTATGACGGAAGAGATGGCTTTTAGCTGTAATGTAGATTTGGCACTAATGCCGTCTTCTTTTTAATTACTTCTTATTACTATTTAGGTTTTACTTGGTGGTAGATCTCCTTAGCAGGAGGTCGTCTAGGTAGGTATCACCGCAGTACCAGTTATTCTGCCGCCAAGCAGAAGTGTGTAAGCATTACTGTGTTCCGCTTTGAAGGTTACTGCAGCTAGCGACATTACTGGGCTGTTGAGACTAACTCTATCAAAAGTCTCAAAGTAATGAGCGCCAAAGCAGATCACTGCTTTGATGTCAGAAAATTATAAAAAAACAAATAAACTAAATTCAAAATAAAATGTCAAGTTTTAATGTTTAAGCTCAAATTAAAATATAATGTCAGGATAAAATACAATGAACTGCTACGGTAAAAAACATTGCACAGCGTGTAGGCAGACAAGAGTTAGTTATAAACTTCTAGGCACCTTTTTTTTTTATGTAAAATGTAATGAGACGAACGAGACGCTCTCCTGATGGTAGGAGATAACGCATGTCCATGACCATTGCAGCGATACACAGAACTTTGAGTAACAAAACAAAGTTCAGGGCATCGCTGCTTTTGCGCTCATCACTTTGAGACTTTCGATGGTTAGTCTCAACAGCCCAGTAATTTCGCTAGCTGCAGCACCCTTCAAACCGGAACACAGTAATGTTTACACACACGAAGTAAAACTACTAAGTAGGTACCAAGATTACGATAATTGTTTGTTTATCATACATTGCAAATAATATCCGTTACATTTAAACCAGTATTAAATGTTATGTTTACAAATAAAATTGTATTGTATAAAAATGGTAAAAATAAAAAATGAGCTCATAATTAACTTGAAAAAATCATAATAAAATTTTACAGCCGTAGCTTTTGACAATAATTTAACTACCAAGTAAATCACAGCCGTATAAATTACAAAATAAAAGAGCTTGAATAAATCTCAGCTAGAAATGTAGTCCCATTGTTTCTCGCGTTATTTTCAGTGTTAATTTAACGAAATACCTTTTTTATGCTAATATTAGATGTTAGGATAGGAATCGAGGGCGAAACCTTTTTTTTAACGACAAAAGTGTGAAAATGAATTGATTAGTACTTAGATAATAATAATATGATTCAAATGAATGCTCATTGGTTACTCTACTTCATGAGCTGTGAAGTGTGGATCGATTCGCATGAGAAACATTTGACGTGTTCAGTGTGTTTTGTTTTGTATAGTTATAGGTTGTATGTAATAGTTTTTTTTTCTGAGATATCGCTATTGTTTCAAATCACCTCTGTGTCAAAACCCCTCGGTCTCCCCTACTAAAGTTTGTAGCGATGATAGCTCAGTGGTTGGTGTAGTCACACATTCACACGCTGAATGGTGTAGGTTCAAATCCCAATAATGAGTAATTGAGCATGAGCCTACCGGCTTCCTTGTTTCCTAAAAGATATAATCTGAGGCTTTTCAAGGTCAGAGTGAATAGGTATCTTCTAGGTCTGCGGGCTTCATCTTCGACCACATCGTCGCTTACCATCAGGCGAGTTGGTGGGCAAACGCGGAATAATCAGTATCAAAAAAAAATAAAAAATTTGCAGTCTGTAAAGGAAAACATCGTGAGGAAACCATATTACGGTGGTAGGATACTTTCTAGTATTCGGCTGGCTAGCTACCACGTTCAATTTGAAAATCTGCCCAAAAAAAGCATTTAAATTGAACCAAAAAAAATCTCTTTAAAAAATCGAAAAGTTTCTTAGAATGTTTCGGTTACATTTTTTTTTTTTATATCACAGAACATTACACACAGCGCCATCTGACCCCAAACTAAGCAAAGCTTGTGCTATGGAAGACAGATAACTGATAGAATACTTAAATATTTTGTTTTTTTGTAAATACATACTTATAATACATACAGTACACCCAGACACAGAACAAACATCGATGTTAGTCACACAAATGTTAGTCCTGAGTGGGAATCGAACCCACGCCCTTCAGCTCTCGAAGCAGACACACTACCAATGAACCAACAGGGCTGTCACATTCTTTTAATAACAAAATGATCAACATCTATATTTCTAAGTTTAATTGAATTTAAGCCTTATTTGATGTGATGATTGAGTTCTTATCGCCGAAACCTAATCAAACAACAAAATTCGAAGAAATTTCACGCTCTGTAAAAATTCTGAGGTCGTGCGAAAGATAAACATAATTGATATTCCTTAAGTTTCCTATTCTAAATTATGCGATACCTACATATGTTGTCCTTTTCACTCTTATGTCAACAAAAACAAGAGTAATAGGAACAAAAGTAATTTTAATAAATACCTACAACATTTCGTAATAAGGTAGTTTTTCTACAATTGACAAGTTTATTTTACGATTTTTCGCAAAATGTATGATACGCTGTATCAATTGGCACTTTGTTAAGATTTTTTTTTTATGGTTGAAAATAAAGTTCTTGTGGAAAAAGCTTTTACTAGTGTTGGCAAAACTAATGTCAATAGCGTGAAGTGAGTAACGAGTGGCCTGGAATGCGACCTCCGGAAAGGAAGCAACGTCAGTTCGGTGACTCCATCTTTGTTGATTTGCGGTTTAATTTCAATATAATTGACCAATTAGCTATTTATGATTTCACGCATCTTTGTAAATACATTTAAAATAAATGTAATTTCTGAATATAACAGTGTTCTATGTCTCTTCCCCGCTTCTGAAGTAGTTTAGTTTACACTAGACGAAACTTCTTAGCATTTAATGGTGTCACTGTTTGGGTGTCGGGTGCTTCGCTTTGCAGAGAAGAGAACCCGCACAGTACAGTGCCAAAGACTTACGACCCAGGTGTAGGATTAAGGGATTAAACATACGTATTAACGCACACTTTCCCTGGCAAACCAAATTTGGTACGATCCTACCAACTCTGCTTTTATTTCTTTTTATTTTTAGTACGTTTACGTAATTAATGAAAACCGCAGCCAAAATCCGAGCAAGCTTCCCAAGTGAAAAGTCTCGCTTACAATTACATTGTGGCCAGCCCTCTTCATTTAAAATGATCCAAATATCATGAAACAACATGAGGCATGAGCCTCGTAATAAAACCTTTACGAGTCCGAACCTCAAGCGGACTCCAAGTGAAACGTTTTTGATGTAAACAAACACCCTTTATGTGCGAAGATGGACCGAAAATGAGGGTAGAGCAAACATAACCGCAAGCGCGCTGGCACGCGTCCCACGCAGTAGTGGCGGAGTCAGTAGGTGAAACGACATGAAAACTACAACTCCTTATACCAAATACACATTTTCATTGCAATTTTTATTTTATTTTAATAAAAGATGCTACTCCTACTCTCCACCAGATGTCGTCAAGTTTGACGTCCCATAATGTTATCAAATCTTCCCTTCGAATTTAAAAGACTAATTTTTTATCAATGTCAGCTGTACTATAACAATCAACTAAACACAAACGACAAACGTTGAGCATAGGCACAGATTTTTTGAGGGTGGCTTGACCCATGGACAGCTACATGCTCACGTAGGAGAGATGCCACACGTAGTTGTTTTAACTCAAGAAAACGTTTACCAAACATCATGTATAAAGAGATTCTAATGAGATTAATACAAACAATTTTTTTAAAGACTCGAAAAATCGATTTGCAAAGAAAAGCTTATTATGAGTATTTCGTTGCGAATATAGAATTATTAACTTTACCTAAATTGTGCGAACTGAACAAACATTTTTTGTTAAACTCCACGCGGAAGTCGCGGGTAGCAGCTATAGTACAATCAATTTCCAAAATATATTACAGAATTAAATTATACCGAATTTAAAAAAAAACCGGTAATTTTTTTTGGAAAGCAATCCTTTTTAATAATAATTAAGTGAATATATGTCAACGAGGTTCTCGGAATCCTGATCTATGTGTAGCACATAAACGGAGCCTCCGCTGCAGTATGTTCGTTGTTGTTAGATTGGGTTCATCATCATCATCATCATCATCATTCCAGCCGTAGGACGTCCACTGCTGGACATAGGCCTCCCCCATTGACTTCCATAAAGACCGGTTGGAAGCGGCTCGCATCCAGCGCGTTCCTGCGGTCTTTACTAGGTCGTCTGTCCACCTTCTGGGTGGACGTCCTACGCTGCGCTTACCGGTCCGTGGTCTCCTGGTGGTGGTGGTTAATTACTCGTATATAGCTTCATTTATTAAAGTGTAATTGTAAGGTTTTTTTGTACAAGCGAGTTGCCTTTAGCATTATTGTTATTTAAAGCCAATAAATATTACTTGTTTACGCCGTTTCTATCCTTCTCTGTTACACAAGCGAGAGGAATGATGCATCGGAGTGAGACACTGCCTAAGCTGGCCGTTGACGTTTCTCGCGCAAGTGGCCAATGGCAGCACTCAGCGACGTTAACCGCCGCAGGCGCTCGCCTGCGGCGGGAGCATTCCTTCGCTGTAATTCTCTCGCATCGCACCTGTACATACCTATGTTCACATTTGAATTAACCGATTTTTTTGTACGCGCTAATACCTTTCTTCCCTTCCTCAATCCCGCTGTTCCCGCTATTTCCCTTTTTCTCTTCCCGCTGCGCCGTAACTAGTGTGTGCATTATAAAGGAACGCAGTGCATTGCCACTCACCAGCTCCGTGCCAGAAGCCAGTCGGCAAGCCAGGTTAGTGCTCACTCTCTTGTTTCTTCTTCTTGGTGTGTAACAGAGAATCTCTTCCCGCATACCGCAAACCGCATCGCATCCGCAAAACCATTTTTTGGTCCATTCGAACCGGACTGAACTAGTTTTTCCTTAGCTATCGAAGGCTAATTACACCATTTCAGTCTTAATTTATACTTTTACCGCATTTTTACCTATATTTCCCAGTATATTGTATCATATTTATCGTATATTACTCGCTAATTTCTGTGTATTTCGTAAAATTGCATATATAACGGCATTTGTAATTTGAAATTATATGTACAACTACCTGTTACTACGCAGTACAATTCAGATTACTGTCGCATTTTACGCTTAATCTGTGCTTATTTATCAAAACAAATAGTTATTTAACTATTTATCCCGCATTTCACGAACATATTTGCTCAATATTGCTAACAATTTTGTAATTTGTGACGTTACGACTCGTATTTAAAATATAAGTAGGTAGTTCTTAACGTCGATTGACGGTGCTCGTCGAGGAAGACGTAACCGGCCCGCTCGCTTTATCAATACAACGGACTTATTTCGTGTTACTATTTCAAATATTTCTTAACTGACTTATTCAGGTAACGGTTTCATTTCTTATTTTTACATTATTATTCATTGTTGCAAACATTAGAGTAGACATAGAACTTCAAAATACATCTGATTAATTTAATTAATATTTAAATTATTATAACCGCATTTTTAACCATTATTTAGATACCGTTATTCAGTTAGTTACCGTTAGAAATGGAGTTGGAATCGAAGATAAGGTTCGCTTCTGCAAAGAAGGAGGCTATTTTCTCCCACATTACCGCTTTACATGATTCCTCTAGGAAAATAAATGTGTCGGATAATATTGAAACAAGAAAAACACAAGATTTCCTAGCTGCGACATCGAATATCGAAAAATTATACATAAGTTTTAATGACTTATGTGATCAACATAACGCTTTATTGTTAGAACAAGATCCCGATTACAAGTTTAATTTTGGCAATTGGTCAGCATTCGAAACATTATATTCAAATATACAACACACACGTTCGAAACTATTGTCGCGAGGTGCGAGTGCTACCACCTCGACCGAGGTTAATAAACGGGTTGACGAATTTGAGTATAGATGTCGGCTACCGCCTTTAGAATTAAAGAGTTTTTCTGGTGATGCGGCAACTTGGCCATTGTTCTATCAAAGTTTTAAAACGAATATTCACGAAAATGTCAATTTAACAGACAATATGAGGGTACAGTATTTAATTTCAAAGTTAAGTGGTACCGCACTAAGTACGTTTGCAGGAATAATACCTAATGAGCAAAACTATAGAATCATTTGGGATTCTTTAGTAGCTAGATACCAAGATAAGCGATTGTTAGGTACAACGTACTTAAATGAAATACTGGACGCCAAACCCGCTTACGATTCTGCTTCTCAATTAAATAATTTTATTGAGCGAGTACATGCATCTTGGGCTGCCTTAAAACAGCTGGAAATCGAAGACTTATCTGATTTCATTTTCACGCATATAGCATTAAAAAAGATAGATTCAAATTTAATTCAAAACTTTGAGCTATCTATCCGTAATAAAGACATTCCAAGTAGCATGGACTTAGTCGATTTTATTCGCCACCGCATAAAGACTTTAGAGCGAACGAGTTCAAGTAATAGTAAGCAAACAACTCCCGCGCGGAGTAATAATAATAACTCGCAGGCTCGGTTGCATAGTTCATCGCAGACAAAGGTGTCGCATACGTTTGCTACGATTAATGATAGCAGCATAAACAAACGAGACTGTATTTTTTGTAAATCGACAATTCATAGCCACTTATATGAATGCTCAGCGTTTAAAAATTTGCCCGTTAATGACCGCTTCCATTTCATTAAAGAAAATAGTTTGTGTATAAACTGCTTTAGTACTTCTCACAATACATTGAAATGTGCATCTCGGAATGTATGTAAGTTTTGCTTAAAACGCCATCATACATTACTATGTAGAAGTACGCAACAACCGATGTCGCCGAACACAGTCGCAGCTACCAGCACGGTTAGCGAAAAGACTCGAGCGCACTCCGTTTGTTTACATACTCATTATACAGGCGCACCGCAGACGTCCTTCTCTGACGCGCGCTTAGTAACTATGCAGTCTGAACCTACTTCGCTCGAAACTTCGCGCGCTTTGCACTCGTACGATAAAGATATTAACGCATTAGAAAAGACAGTTGTTTTACCTACCGCTGAGGTATACGTGCCTATTGAAGGAAAGCGTTTTACCTTACGCGCGTTGGTAGACAGCGCTTCTCAACATAATTTAATCACATTGGAATGTTGTAAAAAATTAAAATTAAATATTAAACCGCTTGCTAACTCTTCGCTAAAATCTGTAGGGTCGTCCTCAACGCCCATTATGGGTTACGTCAGATTAACAATACAATCGCGCGTGTCGGACGCTCATTACGCCATAACACTTTTAGTAGTGAAACACATCACTGACCAGTTACCAACTCGAGTGATACCAACACCGATGTTGGAGCATTTGCAAAACCTACCGCTTGCTGATGAACGTTGGGGTTCCCCAGGCACTATCGACGGAATTTTCGGAACACAACTTTTCGCATTAATACTTCAAGGCCGCAAAGTTCCGCCACATACCGCTCACGATTCACCTCTTGGTTCATCGGACGCATCTAAATCTGGCTTATACGCATTAGAAACAACGCTTGGATATATTATCACGGGAGAAATAACAAGTTACCCTGAAAATATGCCCTGGTCCTTCGGTCCTTTAGTAAATGAACTTAATAAAAATATTGAAAAATTCTGGCAACTTGAGGAAGTTCCTTCCGTAAATACCGCAAGTCCGGAAGACCAAGAATGTGAACAATTATACAGAACGACGGTTTCAAGAAGCACTTGTGGCAGGTATATTGTTTCGCTACCATTCAAAACTACTCCGGAAGGGTTAGGCAACTCCTTTAACATCGCTCAGCGCCGACTATCCTCGCTGGAACGCAAGTTTTCTGCCTTACCCGCACTACGTCAAGCATATAATGACGTAATGTTAGATTATATAGATAAAGGTTACCTCACAGAGATACCATTTACCTCTGCCGTGACCAAGGAAGGATACTTCATACCGCATCACGCTGTACTACGTCCGGATAAATCGACGACTAAAACTCGCGTCGTTTTAGATGCTAGCGCTAAAACGGACAATGGTACTTCATTAAATGACTTATTACACACTGGCCCTAATCTGCAAGCAGATTTGCTTGCGCTCTTATTGAAATTCCGCTTTTTCAAAGTCGCCATAACAGCTGATGTACAACAAATGTATCTACGAATTCTGTTAGATGAGAAAGATCGCAAGTATCAAAAAATATTATACCGCTTTAATGACACCGAACCTGTACGCATACTACAGTTTAACTCTGTGGCTTTTGGTCTCCGTTCTAGTCCGTTCCTGGCTATGCGAACCATTCGCCAGTTGGCTGAAGACGAAAGTGATCGTTTCCCGCGCGCAGCAGAGGTGGCCTGCAGAGAGTTGTACATGGACGACCTTACCACATCAGTACATACGGTCGAAGATGGCACACGCCTAGCTGATGAGCTGCTCACATTATTCGAAGCAGGCGGGTTTAAACTTGTTAAATGGGCCTCAAATTCGGCAGAGCTTCTCGCCCACCTGCCCGAGTCGCACCGTGCAGTAATAGAATTCACGGATGACAATGACACATTAAAAATTCTAGGTTTGAAGTGGATACCTTCAGCTGACATCTTCTCATTCTCTACATCTACAGCTACAACAGTCAATACTAAGCGCGCCATACTGTCAACCATCGCCCGGTTATTTGACGTTTTGGGATTTGTTGCACCCGTCATACTTTATGCAAAACTGCTACTCCAAGAGCTGTGGACTTCCAAAACAGGGTGGGACGAAGCTCCACCATTAGATATATCGGAACGTTTTATTCAATTCAAAGAAGAATTACCGCTTCTGTCTGAGCTGCAAATACCACGCCATTTAGGAGTCGTCGAGGGCTGCGTAATAAATCTCGTCGCATTTGGAGACGCCAGTATGAAAGCGTTTGGATGTGTTATTTATCTTCATGTGGAACACCCGAATAATGATGTCTCTGTCCATTTGGTATGCTCAAAATCAAAGGTAGCACCGCTTAAGACCGTTTCGTTGGCAAGACTGGAGCTGTGCGCCGCGCTTCTCCTCGCTAAACTTGTGAAACAAGTTCACACCGCTTTCAACGACCGCTATCTGATTCAGGATATATTTGCTTTCTCTGACTCGACCGTTGCCTTGTCTTGGATTCACTCATCACCACACAGATGGCAAGCATTCGTAGCGAATCGTGTTACCAAAATCCATGAACTACTGCCCCCTGCGCGTTTCTTTCATATAGAAGGCGTACTGAACCCGAGTGATGCAGTTTCAAGAGGTCTGCTACCGTCACAACTGCTAAGCCATCAACTCTGGTGGCACGGGCCATCATGGGTCAGCGGTCCAATCTCGGAATGGCCCATCATTCCTTTCGACCCATCGCGCACTCAGGGTACCATACCTGAAATGAAACCTACAATTACCTTCACCACAATTTCGGAGTTGAAGACTTGTCCTCTGCTTGAGCTTGCTGAACGGATCTCATCATGGAAAAAGCTAAAACGGATTGCTGTGTACGTCTTACGTTTTGCTCGTAAGCTATCACGATCGCCGCAAATTCAGGTTTCTGATTTGGAATTCGCTGAAGCAGTATTACTTCAACATGTGCAAACCAAATACTTTGCAGATGAATTAACAAATATTAAAAAAGGCAAATTGCCCTCGCCCGCTTTGAGAAAGCTCGCTCCTTTTATAGATGACGCTGGAATACTCAGAGTTGGAGGTCGATTAACGAACGCTGACATACCGTATGAAAATCGACATCCAATATTGCTACCACGCCGTGATCACATAATAGACTTAATCATTGATGATTGTCATCGCTCAAATTGTCATACCGGCTCACACCTGGTCATGTCTTTGCTTAGGCAGCGGTACTGGATCGTATCAGCCCGGAACATAATCCGCCAGCGCATACGCAAATGTAACTTTTGCTTCAAGTTCGCGCCTTCTCATCCGACCCCAATGATGGCCAGTCTACCACCAGCTCGCGTACAAGAAGCCAAAGCCTTTGCTCATACGGGGGTGGACTTTTCGGGTGCGATAAATATAACCCTTTCACGCAGACGAGGTGCACGCAGCCAACGGGCTTATATTGTTTTGTTCTCCTGTTTAACTACAAGAGCCACTCACTTAGAAATTGCATCAAGTCTCTCAACGGAAACGTTCTTAGACACATTTAAACGTTTTCTAGCTAGACGAGGATTAGTATCGTGCATGTACTCTGACAACGCTACGAACTTTATCGGCGCGAAAAGGCAGTTAGACGAACTGCATACCTTTTTATCTGCCGAAGCCACATCGACCGCTTTTCGTAACGAACTAAATAACCGCAAAATAGTCTGGAAAACGATTCCTGCTAGGGCACCTCATTGGGGTGGAGCTTGGGAAGCTAATATCAAATGCGTTAAAGCTCATTTATACCGCACCATCGGTCAGCAGCTTTTGTGTTACGAAGAACTACTGACAGTACTCACCCAAATCGAATGTATCTTAAACTCGCGCCCGCTTTGCTTACTGTCTGACCAGCCGCATACTATTCTAACACCAGCCCACTTCTTAAACACGACCCCTTTACAATCGCTCCCGGCTACGGAAATCGATACGTCTAAATCGATATATGACCGGAAGAAGCTTTTGGATAGCTTGGTTCAAAGTTATTGGAAACGGTGGCATGTAGACTATTTGCACACGCTCCAGTCGCGTCAAAAATGGAATACGCCTGACGTACAGATCCAACCGGGATCTCTTGTGCTCATCCACGAGGATGACACACCGCCACTTCGATGGCCTACTGGCATTATTGAGCAAGTATATCCCGGGAAAGACGGAATCACGCGTGCTGCATTAGTACGAACTACTTCTGGGACCTTTAAGCGTCCAGTTGTAAAACTATGTCCTCTTCCATCACAATAAATTACTCGCTCTGCAACTTACAATATGCTGTTATCTTAGCAATAATATTTATTATATTGTATGTATATTATCATTATCAATTATTTACATATTATTTACCCACCGCATATATACATATATATAAATTCTGATTGCCTATTTCGCATCCTCTAATACTCTAAACATAATCGATGCATCAAACGTGCGTAAGCGTTACTATTATCGCATTCATTTTCTTATTTATTTTTTGAAAAACCCTGCAGTTTTCCAAGCCGGGGAGAATGTTTACGCCGTTTCTATCCTTCTCTGTTACACAAGCGAGAGGAATGATGCATCGGAGTGAGACACTGCCTAAGCTGGCCGTTGACGTTTCTCGCGCAAGTGGCCAATGGCAGCACTCAGCGACGTTAACCGCCGCAGGCGCTCGCCTGCGGCGGGAGCATTCCTTCGCTGTAATTCTCTCGCATCGCACCTGTACATACCTATGTTCACATTTGAATTAACCGATTTTTTTGTACGCGCTAATACCTTTCTTCCCTTCCTCAATCCCGCTGTTCCCGCTATTTCCCTTTTTCTCTTCCCGCTGCGCCGTAACTAGTGTGTGCATTATAAAGGAACGCAGTGCATTGCCACTCACCAGCTCCGTGCCAGAAGCCAGTCGGCAAGCCAGGTTAGTGCTCACTCTCTTGTTTCTTCTTCTTGGTGTGTAACAGAGAATCTCTTCCCGCATACCGCAAACCGCATCGCATCCGCAAAACCAATTACTGATTTACTGATTTATTTTATTGGTATTTTTTTTACAAAACAATAACAAATATTCAGTTACCTATAAAACATTCTGGTACCTATTTCCTTTATTAATTTTTAATACAACTATAAAATTTTTGTCTAAATAGTAAATAGGTTATTTTGTAAGTTGTATTATAAAGCAAAGTTATAAAATTAGTTACTCCCGTCTAAAGTAGATGGCGCTGGCAGCGAGTTAGCTCGCGGTGGTGACTTTTTCGGCTAGCGTACGATATGTTTTTGTTTTGGCATAACAAATGACTATGCGTTCCGGAGATGAGATTTTATTACAAATCCCTTTCCTTGACTCGAACATAAGGTCCTTCCACAACTTAACACTGATTTATTTCAGTTCTCTCTAAAATGTTAAAACCTTATTTTCTTTAATTGTAGGAAAAAGATAAGCTACTGTTTCGCAGATCGCGTTTGACGTCGCAAACAATAAAGCAGAAGTAAATAGTCGGGCTGGAATTTTTTACCGTTTCGCTTTAGAGAATTAGAGCGTTTTTAACGCACGAGGACACAGCTTCATTCCACTTATTCATTTTAATTTGGTTGCTTTTGTAAATGTACCGTGTTTTATGAATTAGAATGTGCGCCCTTGGAGGGTATCATCCTTTATAAATCAACAAGCTGCGTCCCGCGGCGGTGTTTGTTCCCTAAATCTCTTTAGCAGGTTCAAATCCCAAGAAAGAGCAGCTGCCGGTGAAGACAGCTGCTCTTGTGCCGGACACAGAACAAACATTTATTTATACCACAAAATGTTTATCCCGGGTTGGAACCGAACCCACTAATACTAAAATATAAAAACAAGGATAGGTGCCTACTCCATGCCATTCCAAGATAGATGTTTCCCATCTTCGGCCACATCACTTAACATCAGGTAAGCTGTGGTCAAACACCTAGCCTGTTGACCATAAAGAAAAATGTCGGGCACGGCAACGTTGAGAACAATATTTTAAAATTCAAAATCCTACTAATATTATAAATGTTTGTTACTCTTTTACGCAAAAACTACTCAACAGATTTGTATGAAATTTGGTATGGAGTTAGCTGAAACCCTGGATTAACGCATAGGCTACTTTTTATCCCGAAAACATGCAGCAGGTAACACCGCGGGGCGCAGCTAGTCGATTATAAAGTTATTTTTAAACGTCATATTTTATCGTAACAATGTACTATTTCTCTATCAGGAATTTGTCTTTATAAATCTACTGAAGTCAAACATTAGATAAAACCATGTAGACGAAGACTTGTTCTTCTATAACAAAACAAACAAAGACAATAACATAGAACATAGATCAAACTATCTAATTCTACACAAGCTATAGATTCCATTTTCCCGATTCACCCCCCCGGTCAGACTTTCCGAATGGACGGCTAGAGTGACGGTAATTGCATTAATTAGACATACTGCTAGAGACTTACTCCCTAGACAGATGAACGGACAATGAGGCAAATATACCTATAATTAGTAGCATATGTTAATTGTACAGTAATATGCATTATTCTCGGAAATGTTTTGGTAGGTAGGTACCACCGCAGTACCAGTTATTCTGCCGCTAAGCAGTAGTGTGTAAACATTACTGTGTTCTGGTTTGAACGGTACTGTAGCTAGCGAAATTACTGGGCTGTTGTAACTAATCATTGAAAGTCTCAAAGTAATGAGCGCTAAAGCAGCGATGCCCTGGACTTTGTTTTGTTACTCAAAATTCTGTGTATCGCTGCAATGGTCATGGACAGGCGTTATCTCTTACCATCAAGAGAGCGTCTCGTTCATCTCATTACTTTTTACATTAAAAAAAAACTGACCCCATACTAAGCAAAGCTAGCTATGGAAGTCAGATAACTGATAGATTACTTAAATACTTTTTTTTTTTGTAAATACATATTTAAATACAGAACACCCAGACACAGAACAAACCACAAAGTTATCATGCCACAAAGTTTGTCCTGGGTGGGAATCGAACCCACGCCCTTCTTTTCTTGAAGCAGACATCCAAAATGTAGGTAAATATAAATAAATAAATATCGTAGGACTATACACACAGCGCTATCTGGCCCCAAACTAAGCAGAGCTTGTGTGATGGAAGTCAGATAACTGATAGAATACATAAATAGTTTTTTTTGTAAATACGTACTTATAATACATACAGAACACCCAGACACAGAACAAACATTTGTTAACAAACATTTAAACATTTGTTTGTAACAAGTATGTAATTGCATCACTCTATAACTAAAATATCGAAGAATTTGTTACGATGTTTTTTTTAAATTAATTTGCCCCATCGGGCAGGCTAAAGCTGTAAAGCCATACTGCCATGTTTTAAGTGTTATTTCTGCTGTCTCTTAGCTATAGTTATGGTCAATTCCAGTCCGTGTCAGTCAAGTCCAGTTATGCGTTAGTAAAGTAGTGGTGACTCTACTATAAAGCTTCGATGGAGTTTTGGAAGCAACACGAAAAGTCATGTTTCACCACATTATATCATTTTCTCACACTCACGCTTGTAATTCGGCACTTTATGAATAAAACGTCACCATTTTTATGCATTTATAAACACTCGACAAAACACTAGTTTTGGAAAAAATACAACGGAGCGACACGACTCTTTCCGCGTTCCCGCCAAAACTCCTTGTTACGATGAGTTATGACTTAATACATAGACATCCGAAGAACTTCTTAGTGTTCAAAAATGTACGTGTTTATGTACATAGCCGTGTCCACGGCAGTAACACACCGCGTTTTTTTAAAATTCATTTTTCGCTCGAAACGAATTCGTTTGAGTCAACTTGTACAGTAAAATACACCACAAAGACGTGCCAACTATGGTTTGTTTCACATTTCCAACCTTTGTTCTATTTCCTTTGAAGAATTTCGGATACAGTTGCTTTTCAACTGAAAACAACCTCCTTTGCTTGTTCGTAAAATTCACTCTCTCTTGTTTTGCTGTCATCTACAAAACACAAGTGTCAAAAGATAATCTAAGACGAATTTGCAGTGGGACACGAAACCGAACGGATGATGCTATATGGTTGATATTCTAAAAAAATACTGTATGTATTATAAGTAAGTATGTATTTACGAAAAAAAGCTAATTAAGTATTCTATTAGTTATCTGATTTCCTTAGTACAAGCTTTGCTTAGTTTGGGGTCAGATGGCACTGTGTCAGTTTAAATACATTTATTTCTCAAAAGAATTACAATTAAATTCGCTTATTTGAGAATTAAGTAGGAAGTAACCATATTTTCATGCTTTGACATTAAAAAATAAGTACATCATTTATAATTACTTAATCATATTAACACACATAATTATACAACATCATTACACACACTGAGTGTAATGTCCAATGATATTTGTTGGTTTAAACTAAACGTTTGATTCCACCTTTATTGTACGAACCGCTAAGCGATTGTATATTTTGCTGCTCGTGAAAGTATTACCTGATAAATACAATCTAGGTGCGTTCAAATCACAAGTGAATTAACGCAAGTCTATTTATTGGTTTAAAAAAACACCTTGTACAGGGTTCTATGAAATGGTAGTATTAAGTCAAAACGAAGTCATTGTATCCGTGAATGTCAACTTTACTATGAAATCAAATCTAAAATCGTAAAAACCTATAATTAAGGTGAATAACATTTTTCTATGCAACAGCAGTTTTTTCCCAATTTCGGGGTTAATGCCATCTTAAGTTGATCATAATGATTGGTTGATTGATTGACTTGCTACTGTCTACATTAGGAAATAATAATTCGGTACGGAATTATAAAACAAGTTTCCGCGTCAAAAATATAACAGACATTAGTTTGGATTATCTTAACGAATTCAAATGAAAATTGTAAAAGTAGGTAAAACATTAGAATTCAATTAACCTGTATAAACTTTTTGCGAGTGTAGGTATAACACTACGACTCCAAAATTAGTTTGTGTAGGCTGTCTGGCCGTCTCTAATTATTTAAATTTTCAGCTTCGTGTACATTACTAATTTAATTAATTATATGATTTTTCTTTTAACACATTTTTAAAGTGTTTGTTTTTTTATTAGCAATTTATTTAGTTTTAAGCTTTTTGAGATTTTGTCAAATATGCATTCGCTTAAAGAAAGAAACATGAAAATATCTTCGGTGATCGTCTTATGTAATTTCTCAAATAACGTAAGTAATTGATTTATTAATATTATATAGAAATGAATATTGTATACGCTCAAAATTATTGTAAAGTTACACGGAACGTAAGAAATTATACTCATTATTATAACCAACTTTTGAGGCCGGTTGGAAAATCACGATAATTCTAGTTGTTTCATTGCAAAATGTGTCTCTTAGCTGGTCTTTTTCCTGATTACAGAGTCAACGAAATTGATCACAAAATATTAGTATGTGTTAGTGTACATTAAATTTAATTTATTTACTTAAGTTTAAATTCTAAATTAGTAAAATATTTGTTACAAGTCACATTAATTAAAAATAAGTTACCTTAATTCTATGAATGTCGTCAAACGTCAGAACGCTAGTACGACAAGCAAATTTTTTAGGTTATGTATGCTATGATGTTATTATGTTCATGTCTATGGTGTTCCAGTCAAACAATTCTTTATATATATATTTTTTTGTAAATATATACTACACAAAAACGTCCAGATACAGGTAAATTGAACATTTTTTTTTTTTATGGTTGACAGGCTAGTTGTTTGACCACAGCTCACCTGATGTTAAGTGAAGGTGTGGTCGAAGATGGTAAAGCACACCTAGCCTGGAATGGAACTGGCTCTCAAGTGAGGCTGCCGGAACACACCGTTAGATGCTTGGCGGCAGATTTTCAACTTGAGGGTGGTAGCTAGCCAGCTGAGTACTTGAAAGTACCCTACCACCATGCTATGGTTTCCTCACGATGATTTCCTTCACCGGCAGCTCAAGCTCATTGTTGGGGTTTGAACCCACGCCCTTCGGCATGCGATCCTACCGCGCTAACCACTGAGCTATCATCGCTACATACATGCAGTCAGATTGCCTGATGGTAAGCAATCATTTACTGTCATAATCATTTTCATATTTTAATGATTACTATTAAGCAACCTGACTGTATGCTTACCACCTGAATCTGGGTGTTCCTGTTACATATTTTTTTTATTTGTATTTACAAAAAACATAAGTATTTTAGCTGGCTTCCATAGTACACTTAGTTTGAGGCTAGATGGCGCTGTATGAAAAAACAAAGATATTTATTTACTTAACCAACTTACTACTACTACTACTTTACTACTTTACAATTGTAACCTTACTGTTACATATACATATACGAGTATAAGACAACACAAGAGTATTTGAGATATTAATTATGAAAGGACGATTATCAAGTGCCATGTCCTATTGGTATATTGTTCCGAGAAAAGGACTGCGGAAATGGCCCGGCTGATAAAAGCGTTTCTATTGCAATCGTAATTAAAATTTGACTAATGACTTTCTCTTGTATAAATCTTCAAATATCTTTCAAACGGCTGTTTATTAACATAAATATTAATATAACGGATATAATAACGCGCGGAGGCGAATTCAAATTGAGCGGGTAAAGTTGGTATAAAATAAAAAGAAGTATTTTATTTTATTTATATAATACACAACACGCATTATATATAGTCGCCAAGTAGTAGTGTATAAACATTACTGTGTGAGAAGAGAACTGCAGCTAGCGAAATTACAGGGCTGTTGAGACTAACCATCGAAAGTCTTGAAGTAATGAGCGTCAAAGCGGCGGTATCCCGGACTTTCTTTTTTTTTATTTTTATTGTTGACAGGCTAAGTGTTTGACTATAGCTCACCTGATGTTAGGTGAAGGTGTGGTCGAAGATGGTAAAGCACACCTAGCCTGAAATGGAACTGACTCTCAAGTGAGGCTGCTGGAACACACCGTTAGATGCTTGGCGGCAGATTTTCGACTTGAGGGTGGTAGCTAGCCAGCCGAGTACTAGAAAGCACCCTACCACCATACTATGGTTCCCTTCACCGGCAGCTCAAGATCATTGTTAGGGGGTTTTTTTTTATTATACGCTCCACACACGCTGGGGTCCGTGACCATTGTCAACTTTAGTTAATTTTTTTTTTTTTACAATTTTACATTACACACTTGAAGGCATTGTAATGTAATTGTTAGAGGTTGAACCCACGCTCTTCGGCATGCGAACCTACCGCGCTAACCACTGAGCTATCATCGCTACAAAGTTACTCAAAGTTCTGTGTATCGCTGCAATGGTCGTGGACAGACGTTATCTCTTACCACCAGGACAGCGTCCTGTTTATCTAATTACTTTTAAATAAATAAAAACGCGAACGTTTGTTTCTTTTGAATTTAATCACAATTTTTTTTTTAAAGACACTTCAGTATAATGTTATAAACATCATTGTTGCTGGAAATTATAAAAACTAGAAGCCAAAATTTCTTACTCGGAATTCACCTAAATTCCAAAATACCTTCTTATTTCTGGCGAAATATCCTGAATTTAATTTAAACTCCCCAGTCTTCTAGTTATTAAAGCAAACTCGCTTCATATTGGTAAGGACTTCATCACGAAACCATACAAGAAAGCAATATCCTAATCTATATACCTAAACATAATTATAATGAAATCGTACACGAGTCGTATCTGTACATTAAATATATAAAGAAAACAATTCATACACGCTTTAGGTACTCAAATTACCAAGGCCAAAACAATTGCTTTGACAATTTTTGTCTGCTTGTCTGACACGCTAATCTCAGAAACTGCTCAACCGGCATGAATTCCAAGAAGCGACACCGCTTCTTAGAACTTCATTGTAACCGCTAAACAATGGCATTTGCTGCACGAGTTGGTGTTCCCTGATAGATAAATATCATAGGACATTACACACAGCGCCATCTGACCCCAAACTAAGCAAAGCTTGTGCTATGGAAGTCAGATAACTGATAGAATACTTAAATAGTTTTTTTTGTAAGTAGATACTTGTAATACATACAGTACACCCAGACACAGAACAAACATTTTGTTTATATCACAAAATGCTTGTCCTGTGTAGAAATCGAACCCACGCCCTTCGGCTCTTGGAGCAGACATACTACCAATGAACCAGCAGGGCTGTCGATACAATCTGGGTGCCTTCAAGTCGCGAGTGAATCGGTTTCTTTTAGGCGAAGGTAATCCACCGTACAGCGCAATTTTGTTTAACATTAGGTTAGTTGGCGGTCAAAAGCAAGCCTAAAGGAGTCTGCCCACTACACCGTATCATACCATGACCGTAATAGGAACGTGTCAGGCAAAAAAATATTCTTTGTATAGAAAAGCATGATACTATGTCCACTAGACCGTTCCGTCACCGACTCGTACCGTCGCGTGCCATGCACGGAGCGTTGATTATTGTCGGCGAGAATATTTTGCCGGTGCCGATACGCTCCGCGCATGGCACGTGACGTTGCCAAACCGATGCGTGCCGGCAGCAAAACGGTGATAATACGGGTTATAACCGCGTATAAGGACCGTTATAAACGCGTCTCAAATGCCTTCACTGAGTTTAGTCATACGTTGCCAGTTCAACAGGACGCACGTATTTATACAGTGTAAAATGGATGACGAAAAATTGATTGAACTCGTCCGTAAATATGAGTTTTTATATAATCTACAACACCCGAAATATATGGATAGTACGAAAAAGGAAATGGCTTGGAAGGAAATTTCGGAAGAACTAAAACAATCAGGTATGTTTATTAAATTATTGTTTATTTCAATAAGTAATTTGATTACATGGTTATCCAGTCCAATTGGCCTTGAGTTGTTTGAAAGAAATCCGCAAATCGATTGCGTACTTCAAAAGCGTTAGAAACTGCATTACCCCCTTGGTGTCTTAGGTTCGTAAATTGTACGGGAGTATTTGTTTCGATAATATGTACAGTTTCTCCGCGTCTTATAAAATTATATAAAATACAAGTTGTTAGTACAATTTTCTCCGCAAATTCTGGCTTCAAATGCAAACGTCTATTATAAATACGAAATTTCTGGCTTAAAATACCAAAAGCATTTTCCACTACGCGTCGTGCTCGACATAGGCGATAGTTAAAGTGACGTTTCTTGTCATCGTTAATCGACTGTTTTGATGGATAAGGTCTTAGGAGATTATTTTTTAAAGGAAAAGCTTCATCTCCTAATATTACACACGGTGCACTTATATTACTCCCCGGGAAAAGTTTGTTACTCGGAATATTAAATTTATTGTCGAAAATAGCTTTGCCCATTTTTGATTTTGACAAAATACCACCGTCACTATCTTTGCCCAGAGCTCCGACGTTAACGGCGATGAAGTTATAATTAGCATCAACCAAAGCTAAAAGTACAATAGAAAATGTCTTTTTATAATTAAAATACAAAGAACCACTGTTAGGTGGTGCTACAATAATGACATGCTTTCCGTCTATAGCACCAACGCAGTTAGGGAAATTCCATTTATTCCAGAATACTTCTATATTTTTTTCCCATTGTTCTCTGCCAGGCGTAGGAATATATTCTTGCAATAATTTTTTTATTATAGCATCACAAACTTCCAACACGGCACGTCTTACAGAACTGATGCCCATACGATAGCTAAAAGCAATGGTTGTAAACGAATCACCAGTTGCTAAGTACCTGCAAACAAAATATTATTTGACAAATTGTTATGTATATATTGTAGTGTATAAATGTATTTATGGATGTATGTATTTATGTCGGAGCCTCTCTTAATCTTACAAACACGAAGTTATTTCTTGGTTAGTGTATTTCGAATGCGTAATAACGTATATTAGTATTATGTTTTTTAAAATGTATATTACGTTTTTTTACAGCTTCAGCTTGTAAACAAAGATGGCAAGGTCTAAGAGATGCATATAGAAGAGCAATGAATAAGAAAAAAGGCAAAAGTGGACAGGCAGCGAAGAAAATTAAAAAATGGAAATATGAGGATGAGATGTCTTTTTTGGCTTCGTTTTTTGGTTCAAAAAAAAATTTAGAGAGCGTTGAGATGTCGAGTGACGATGAAGAGTCTCCAGAAGATGATATGGAAGTCCAGAACCCTAACTCCGGCAATGAGATCAAAAGTACCGACGCTGTGGATGTGGCTGCTTCTCACGTCACTGAAATTCGGACCGAAAACGACAGTATTGTTCGTAATATATCGTCACAACCACAACACAGTGAAGTAAAAAAGGCAAAGGCAATAAAGAAGGCGAAAGTTCAACCGAAACCGTCAGCATCCGCTGTTTTGATGTCTAGATTATTAGACGGGCAAATGAATGTTCCACAGCAGTGTGACCACGACGAACTAGATCGTTTCTTTTTGAGTATATCAGAAACAGTGAAAAAGTTTTCACCTTACCTACAAGCAATAGTAAAAAATAAGGCATTTAGTTTAGTTTCTGAAATGGAGTTACAGCAGCTCGCACCACCTAGGTTTATTACAACTACACCTCAATATTCGGGCACACCATCTCCAGCATCGACTTCTTCAATCATTGAAACAAGTGCCACACCAATGCCTACGTCTTCTTGGAATACGGCTACCAACGATTGGAATAATCAGTCTGGAACTATGTTTGAATAAGTCTGTAATTCATTTTTATACATAATTGAAATAAAGGTTTCATTAAAAATATGTAAAAAATTAGTTTACTTACCGTAAACACACAGCAAGCTTTTCTTTAGATGACAGACATTCTCTGAAGTTGGTATTT
Source organism: Biston betularia (assembly GCA_905404145.2). NCBI lineage: Eukaryota > Metazoa > Arthropoda > Insecta > Lepidoptera > Geometridae > Biston > Biston betularia. Next base: position 8,411,057 of record FR989887.1, on the reverse strand, counting down.
CTTCTGGAAATATCATTTTCAATTTTTTGCAGCAACATATTAAATTGGTATGTAGACATTCGGAAATACTGAAAAAACTTTTCCTCATCTTCAACTAAGTGCCTGTACAACGTCCAATATTCTCCTTCAGTTTTTCGTTTTTTTAAAGTATCGTGAATCCAGTAGCGTCGAGTGGGTTTTTGGTTCTCTTCTTCTTCCTCATCCAATATTATGGCAATCATTGCCAGTTGTCCACCGGTTAATCTTTTAATAGCCATACCTATTTTATTATTTTAAAACTTGAAACCACTCCCCAGACGTCCAGGCATTACCGATACACACGCGATAATGAAACGGCTCCCTATGAATAGTCATACAAATTACGGGTGGGCAACATACGGGTTGCATACGGACACCATACCGGCATCATACGGGCATTAAACGCCGTCGACTCGTTTCAGTGGGCAAAGCAAGCCGTATCGTATTACCTTCCGTGCTTGATACGTTCATAGCACAGTCATGGTATGATACGGTGTAGTGGGCAGACTCCTTAAACGTAATCTAAAAAAAAAAGATTTTAATGTGGTGTGCACTGTTGTATTATAAGCAATCTTCCCGTAGCAATTTTTGAAAGAAAAAGTCATGAGACGAACGAATCGCTCTCCTGATGGTAAGAGATAACGCATGCCCATGACCATTGCAGCAATATACTTCGAGCTGCGAGATGAAATCCGGGGCATCGCTGTTGGCGCTCATTACTTCAATACATTCGATGGTAAGTCTCAACAGGCCAGTGATTTCGCTAGCTACAGTACCCTTCAAACCGGAACACAGTAATGTTTACACACTACTGCTTGGCGACATTTACTGTTTGCTTTATTCCAATCCGGAAGTAGCTGTGTCCGTCTTGAATGGAACTTGTCTCAAAGATCAAAAGCATTCCTCAAAGAATTTCTTTTTTTGCGGAATACCTATAATGGTTTTAATCAATCAATTTTCCATTAACCAAGAGGCACTACTAGTGTAAAATTATTGGCTCTTATTATAGCGCCTCATCCCTAAAAAATATGGAAATGAAAAAACATAAAAGAGATAAAATAGGTATAAGAGCAGAAAATCAATAACACAGATAATATCCCAAACCATTTCTGGGACTGAATGCACAGTAATAAAATGATTAATATAAGTATCACAATAATAAAATTGTCCTATCCTAATCGTCCTACTAAATGACATAACATCAGGAGAGCTGTGGTCAAACACGTAGCTTGTCAAACATAAAAACGTGGCATATATACGACATTCAATAAGAAATTATATTTTCTTGCAAAAAACCATGTCAAAATTTTGACTGGTTTTTTGTTTTAGGCAATTTTTTTGCAAAAAAAAAGAATTTGAAAATAATTATGAAAAAAAATCAAATGCTTTTTTTATTCAAGGATATCATAAATATTAAAATTATAATAAGACGACAATTATCGTGTTGTAAAATAAACGTTTGAAACTTAAGAAAAAAAATCACGCTTTTTTTCTACAGTAGGTACCTACATAATCAATTTTTAGGCGACAATCTCTCAAATCGACCATGACATAGATGAAGTACTATTAATATGTATGAAAATACTGGACTTGCGATATTTTATTCTTAGCTAACGATCAGAGGTATTGTTAGCCGTATTAAACAAAAAAAAAAGACTCTTGGACTCGAGTAAACCGAGGTTTAATTGAGTCCATTAGTCTTAGATCTGGGTTTGGACCGATTTTAACAAAAACGTGACACCTAACATGACACGTTTGGCGTAAAAATCTGATAAACGGAGAATTTTTTTACCATCAAGGCTTTTTTTTCTTATTTCATTTTTTAGATACAATCTGGGTGCCTTCAAGTCGCGAGTGAATCGGTTTCTTCTAGGCGAGCGTGCTCCATCATAGGCCGCATCTTCGCTTAACATCAGGCGAGTTGGCAAACAAACGCAAGCCTATAAGTAATTTAAAAAAAAACTAATGTTTTTTAAGCATATCGTTTAAAAAATTCAAATCATGAAATAGATTAGGTACAATTTTAGGTCTGTAATTTTTTCTGCACACAATCATAATATATTATAATAATATTTTTTTAATTAGACTAGATTAGATTAGACTAGTTACTTAAATAGTTTTTTAAACTGAGTAGAAAAAAAATTAAAACATGATAATTTATTTGTTAACGTAGTATTTTAGTCACGTAATTTATATTGTACTATTAGAAGCACTGTAGTTTGTGTGTTAGGATGTAATTTTTTAAAATTAATTGAATTGAATTTTTTATGACAATAAAAAAATTGTTAACTGTCAGTACATTAATAATAATGACATGAAAATAAGTTGCCGCATTATTTCTCTTGAAGCAGAAAACTCACCTTGTCTTATTTAACCCACATTCCACTCACTTCACACACAGAAAAATGTTTAAAAACTTGGTTCACTCACTCACTAATCGGCCGCATACATAATTTTATAACGTTTAACCGACACTTCACTCACGAAAGCAAATAGACGGGAGGGTTTCACACGTCCGACGTGGATGGCGAGCGCGGTCTCGAAGCCCCCACCCTAAAGCCGGGGACACATCGTGCGTGTATACGCATGCGTGCGAAGGATGGGGAATATAAATCTCGCGTTTATACTTGGATAATTTTTGCATTTGCGGCATTTCGGCTAAGTTGAGATGATTAATTTTTTAGAGTGAGATTAAGGTATAACGTTTGTTTTTGTTCAGTAAAGATGTGATGTAATTTACCTAAAGAAACGTAAGTGGTTGACTGTGAATTGTGGGATAGATGAAGAGATTAAGAGATATAAATATATAGACACGGATTTTCTCTAAAACCGAAGGCGTATTCTGAACCTGCATTATCTATTAGTACTTGGTAATTGGGTATATTTGTTCTACTTCCTATGCATACCTTTGAATTGTTACATTTTTTAAACTTCTCTACGCCAACTAGATCGGTCAGGTGTTCGACCATAGCTCACCTGATGTTAAGTGATGATGTGATCAAAGATGGTAGAGTAAACTTAACCTGAAATAAACCCACCACCTACCACCACCACCTTCCACCTCCCACCTTCCACCTACTGGCTCTTGAGTGAGGCTGCCAGAACATACAGTTAGGTACATGGCGGCAGATTTTCAACTTGAGAGTTGTAGCTAGCCAGCCGAGTACTAGAAAGCACCCTACCACCATGCTATGGTTTCCTCACGATGTTTTCCTTCACCGGTAGCTCAAGCTCATTGTTGGGGTTTGAACTTACCGCGCTAACCACTAAGCCACACAGCCGAGTACTAAGTAAGTACCCTACCACCATGCTAGGTACATAACATTTAGATCGTTCTACGTTCTTACATTAATTTACACAAAAACTTGTAATAAACCTAATCCATAATCCTTCAACATCAAATTTCTGGCGGATAGCAAAATATGAGTATTAAAATAAAACAGCCCATTAGCAATCAATCACATCTCCCTGTTCTGAGGGTTCCGGGGCCCAATTAATTTGTGGAGAGGAATTCCAAACTCCTCGCATGTTTTTGATTGAGTATGTAGATGATTATTGATGTTTTTTTTACTTCTTCTGAAGTCAATTACGAGATACTGCGCCTTTGAATCTTTGGCTATGGGATTGAACAACACAGTAAAAAAAAAATTGGATCTTTTAAAATTTACGCACATATATTATACTAGCTGCCCGCGGTGTTACCCGGTGTACAATGGGAGACAGATAACTGATAGAATACTTAAATGATATGTGGCGATGATAGCTCAGTGGTTAGCGCGGTAGGTTCGCATGCCGAAGGGCGTGGGTTCAAACCCCAACAATGAGCTTGAACTGCCGGTGAAGGAAAACATCGTGAGGAAACCATAGCATGGTGGTATTTTCTAGTACTCGGCTGGGTAGCTACCACCCTCAAGTTGAAATTCTGCCGCCAAGCATCTAACGGTGTGTTCCGGCAGCCTCACTTGAGAGCCAGTTCCATTCCAGGCTAGGTGTGCTTTACCATCTTCGACCACACCGTCACTTAAAAATCAGGTGAGCTAGTGTCAAACACCAAGCCTGTCAACCATAAAAAAATTAACTTTTTTTGTAAATACATACTTAAAATACATACAGTACACTTAGACACAGAACAAACATTTTTTTACCATAAAATGTCTATCCTGGGTGGGAATCGAACCCACGCCCTTCAGCTCTTGGAGCAAACATAATATAGATAGTATATAATACCATCCCAATTCAAAAGTCACGCAGACCGGAAAACAACCAATTATAAACAATCCGTGCACAATAAAACATCGCATCGATGAATCCGAAGGTACACATCTTACGCGGATTACGCCCTAACGCCATCATCCTTTTAAAGCTTAAATCTCGTTAAATATTCGTCATATTCTCAAGCACGTCAGGGTAAGTAATGGCGACGACAGAAGTGCTTGTCTGATCACACAGGGGAACCATAGAGTCGGTTTTGTAGCAACGGACAGATAATGAAATACTTTTCAAAGCAAATAAAAAAGTATTTATTTCGGCCAACTTCAATCCTTCATTTTCTTTGACATCCCTGTTGGTCCATTGGTAATATGTCTACTTCGAGAGCTGAAGGGCGTGGGTTGAACACCTACTCAGGACTAACATTTGTGTGAGTAACATCGTTGTGTGTTCTGTGTCTGGGTGTACTGTATGTATTTACAAAAAAAAGTATTTAAGTATTCTGTCAGCTGTCTGGTTCTGGTTACAAGCTTTGCTATGTTTGGAGCTAGGTGTGCGCTGTATAAAATGTCGTACGATATTAATTATTTATGGCATTATTCAATCTCACTCACTCAATCACTCATACACTTGCTCATTCATCAATCACACATTATCACTGATTCACACATTCACTCATTCATTCGTTCATTCTTTCATTCATTCTTTTGTTTATTACACTAGAAAATGAATTTATTACGTTTTAACAAAAGCCTTCCCGGCTCACATTCCCCTGCGTCGCCCACGCCGGCATGATATCTGATACGTGTTATCTTTGACGGTTTATTCGACTTTAAGTTTTATGAGACAAGTTTACGACGCGTTTCTGGATTTCTCAAATGGATTTCATTGATGTTGGGTATACACGGTGGAGTTGAATAACGTCGTAAAGTAAAAGGTCATCAGCGTATTGAAATTGTTTTAACTGAATCATTTATGTTCAAGTTTGTACACAGGGTTGTTAGTATCGGGTGACCTGAAGCCAGTGAGATATTGTACCAGGACTGTAAAATTATCGTAGGTTTATAGATCAAACTTATCGTATGTAAGAATAATAGTTTAAAAATCATATGAAACGAAACATTAAGATGTTGTAAATGCTTTATATATATTTTTTTAAATTTTTTAATTTTTTACTTTAAATATAAAACATTATTATTAAATTCCAAGGTATAAAATATAAGCAAAGTAACTAAGACATGCAACATTTAAAATAATAACTAATCTAAAAGGCCGCTATCAATGGGAATAGTTCCCAAAACGCTGGCCCCATTGCCGCGTTGTATGGCGATACTCAAACGCTGAGCAAAATACAGACCAGCGTTTTGTTCACGTGTGGCGGCGACCAGACAGATGACAAAAAAAATGATGAGTTTTGTTTTCATGAAAACAATTTAGTTCTCGAGTTCCCCGGCGCGCCCACTGTGCTTTATTGTGAAAGTGACAAGGCGTTTCGCTGTGATAAAATATAAGTCAGAGGAGAACCAATGAATCCGCTTTCTAATTGGCGCTTATAAAATTCTATGAATAAAAAAACGTAAAAATATTTTTCTTGGAAAAGAGAAAAATATTTGGACTGGACGTTCTAGGAATTGGATGAAAGCATCTAATCTGTAGATAGAATGTTTTTTTTAGTAATTACCTCGCTTAATGTTTTGTTATTTAAATATTTTTTTTGATGTATTAAGAGTGAACGCTTTCTGTTTTTCCGAATTTCGTTGAAATCTATTAAGTCGTTACAGCGTAAAGAATTAACTTACTTACTATATATATTTATACATACGTAAGTTTTTTTAAATATAAAAGTAATAAGACAAGCAAGACGTTCTCCTGCTGGTAAGAGATAACGCCTGTCCATGACCATTAGAGCGAAACAATTGCTAATAATTTTTTTATCGTAGGACTTTACACACCTTCTGACCTCAAACTAAGCAAAGCTTGTACTATGAAAGTCAAATAAGTGATAGAATGCCCAGATACTTTTTTTAAATATAAATACTGTGTGGAAATCCCACCACCATTTTTATACATAAACACTCGACGAAACACTAGTTTTGGAAAAAAATACAACGTGGCGACACGACTCTTTCCGCGTTCCCGCCAAAACTCCAACGGGGGTGTTCTTAGTTATGTTTGATCAAAATCGGCCCAAAATGGCCGCCGCCACAAAATGGCGGATTACATATTTTTTCACAACTCCCTCAATATGCGTATTAAATGAAAGAGCTTGACTAGTAGAATAGTATGCACCTGTCGGGGGTTTTTGATTTTTTTAATTTATACTTGTTTGTGGTCTGTGTTCTGCAGTGTAAATACAGCAAAGGGCTGATGATGGTGGTGTATTTTTTTTACCAGCAGCCTAACTTGAGATTCAGTTTCATTCCAGACTAGGACTGGTTACCATCCTCAACCACACAGTCACTTAAAAAAAACTGTAAAAACCAAAGCGCAGATGAAACAGGAACTAATCAAAACGTGGAATGAAATGGAAATTGCGGTCGGAATTGCTCGACAGGTTCCTTCATCAGGCGGATGATATAAATCGTCACAGGAAGATGGCAGCGGATGGATTTAGTATTACAATATCCGTCAACTTGACTGCTTTATTTACTGTTGAAAACTGAAATTGTCCACTCTGACCATTGTTCTTTCTTGTTTGATTTTAACGTCGCAATTGTCAAAAAAGGTGCATTTGCCAGTGTCACGTGTATTGATATTTACGAGTTTCATAAGTTAAAAAGTAGTCAAAGTCCAGTCTTGGTCATGTCCAGTTCGTGTCAGTCATGCTTTAGTAAAGTAGTGGCGAATTTACTATAAGCTTCGTTAAACCTTGTAAAGAGGTGATGCTAGATTAAACGTATTTATTTGTGTGAGATTTTTTTTACTAGACGCTGTAAGCTGTCAAAAAGCGGTTAACATAATGGACAGAGTATAGTTTGCCCTAAATAGCGCCTTAGTTCTACCCTACATTATTTTTCTCAATATTTCCGGGCGGCATCCGCTTCCGTTAAATTAGACGGTGAGGATGTTATGATGAATTTATCGCTCGAGATAAAGGATCTTTTTATGAGAATGTTGACTCAGCATTCGATAAAATAAAAATTGTATTTTTTTGTTTTTTACTCAAACCTTTACGTAAATATGTGCATCTTTGAAAATTGGACTAGTTAGGCTGTTTTTTTTTAATTTACGGTGTAGATGGCGTTCTGTGCGTCCTCCAATATTTTTTACTTCGAGTTTTTTGGCGGGAACGCGGGAAGAGTCGTGTAGCCACGTTGTATTTTTTCCAAAACTAGTGTTTTGTCGAGTGTTTATGCATAAAAATGGTGGTGTTTTATTCATAAAGTGCCGAATTACAAGCACGAGTGTGGGAAAATGATATAATGTGGTGAAACATGACTTTTCGTGTTGCTTCCAAAACTCCAACGAAGCTTGAAGTAAAGCCACTACTTTACTATGGACATAAGCATGACTGGACTTGACTGACACAGATTGGACTTGCCCAATACTAGACTTTGACTGTAACTATAGATGTAAGACATGAATTCGTTCTTCGCAAATAATGACATGGCTCAAAGGCCTTTGTAGACAAACCATAAAATCCCAAAAAAAAAAAATTTTTTTTACTTAATTTTTGACACTTTTTTCCCGTTTTACAAAATGTCTTGTACATTTTTTTTTGTCTTTCATTCCAAGATACTAATGTTTCCACGGGTAAATCCAGAGAGCGTCCATGTAAGGTAACAATATTATTTTCCTCATATGATTTGTTGGGTATTTGAGAAAAATAATATATTGACAGTTTCCTCTTCATACTTGCTTCTTTCCGTATTATTCGCATAATAACAATAACTGCTGTCACATACTCCGTGTGACATAACTCTATTTCGTTTGCTGACCCATTTATATTAAAAGATAAAAGACTCGTTTAATAACGCAACAGTCATCATATTTATATCACTCACAGACGTACACCTTCTTCGACCACACCGTCACTTGACGTCAGGTGAGCTGTGGTCAAAGACCTAACCTGTCAAGCATAAAAAAAAGGTAAAGGAGTGTAAAAATTTATTTTTACAATTACAAATATTTTATTGATACCACCAAGTCACTTCAAAATTTTAAACATGTTATGTTTTGTTAACTAACGGAACCTCACGGAACCCTGTTGCGAGTTTATATTATCTTTATCAACGCAAATACAAGCACGGCTTCGTTTGCGTTGCAGGAATGTATCGATATATTGGCAGATGCAATCATGTCTAGTAAATGATACGATTTGGGAGTTTTCGAGGAAACAGAAAAAATAATGTCACCGTATTATTTATAATTATGTATAGTTTTACAAAACTTGTGTTTTTATAGTGTTTAGGTATTAAATTGTGCTGTTTATTCATAAATAGTCACGTCGTATTACTTGCGTGATTCAAGTAATACAATGTGGTGAAACAAACAAGTATCACCTCTGTTTTCTTAAAGTTATGTGCGTATTGCCGTTTATTTTAACAGCGAAAGAAAATATCAGAAAGACACAATACAATACAATATACATGTCTGAAAGTTGTTAATGTTTTCAAAGATGTGTGCTGCCAACCCGCACTCGACCAGCGTGTTCCACGCCCTCTATTCAATTCAATTTTAAAAATTCTTTATTTACAGCCCTGTTAGCTCATTGGTAGCATGTCTGCTTCAAGAGCTGTGGGGCGTGGGGTCGATTCCCACCTAGGACAAGCATTTTGTGATATAAAAACCAAATGTTTGTTCTGTGTCTGGGTGTACTGTATGTATTATAAGTATGTATTTACAAAAAAATAAAAATTAAGTATTCTATCAGTTATCTGACTCCCATAGTACAAGCTTTGCTTAGTTTGGGGTCAGATGGCGCTGTGTGGAATGTCCTGCGATATTTATTTATTTATTTATTTATTATTTACATTTATTACATTTGTTCGTTTCTAGTGTACATTTAGCCTAGAAATAACATACTTACAATTAGGTTTCGTTTTACAGGCTGTATAATATACGCTTATATTAAAAACTAATGAAATGAATTTTAAATTTTTTCTTATACATTGAAATTTCGAAAAGTGAATTGAGTTACACTGAAATAAATAATTTAACAATTACAACAAGCTTTAGGAAGCAGCATTGTGTTTTTTTTTTAATTGTTGTATTTGTCCAGTAATGTAGGGTAGGACGTAATAAGCCAGCGAACCGCGCTAGGCGATCCGCAGAGCAGCAGGAACGATCGTCGTAGTTACTAATAATAATATTGTTAGAAAGAAACGAAACGAAACGGAACGCACAAGCGTGCGCACGCCCTCTATTGAATCAATATATGAGAAGTGCTTATATGGTTTTAGCCCAGTAATCTAGGGTGGTATAATTGATTATATTCATAATGCACTAGGATAGGACATACGTAGGGCAGCTGGCGGTGGATGGAAGCGAAAAGCCGAAGCTCGGGCTGAGTGGCGTGTCTTGGGAGAGGCCTATTTTTTTTTTTTTTTTTTTATGGTTGACAGGCTATGTGTTTGATCACAGCTCACCTGATGTTAAGTGAAGGTGTGATCGAAGATGGTATGGCTCTTCTCATTGTGTGAAGGATATGGCCATAGTACACGCACTTGACCCAAGTGCGGGTACTACCAAGTAAATCTGTGGGTATTATTGTTTACGTAGCTATCTGGTTTCCATAGTAGTCTCTGATTAGTTTGGGGCTCTAGGGCGTGGTGTGAAATATCCTCTCCTTTTTTATGGTTGATAGGCTAGGTGTTTGTTCACAGCTCGCCTGATCTTAAGTGACGGTGTGGTCGAAGATGGTAAAGCACACATAGCCTGGAATGGAAGGTTCTCAAGTGAGGCTGCCGGAACACACCGTTAGATGCTTGGCAGCAGATTTTCAACTTGAGGGTGGTAGCTAGCCAGCCGAGTACTAGAAGGTACCCTACCACCATGCTATGGTTTCCTCACGATGTTTTCCTTCACCGGCAGCTCAAGCTCATTGTTGGGGTTTGAACCCACGCCCTTCGGCATGCGAACCTACCGCGCTAGCCACTGAGCTATCATCGCTACAAAGTCCCATGTCCAGTATTGGACTAATATAGGCTGATGATGATGACGATGATAGTACACTAACATGTATATTAATTTAAGTAATTATACTTTGAAAATTGACGTGGTTTTGATATATTTTTGTTTTGCTTATGCGGAATTACTCACGTTTAATTTTATTGGAAACTTCGATTATAGTGTCTCCTACATCCGCGGGTGGCCTTCATCCAAACTAAATATAAATAATTCCGTATAAGTAAAACAAAAAATTATGTAATATTGACTTGCCTACCTTTTTTTTTATAGTAGATAGGCTTGCGTTTGACCGCCATCCCGCCCGATGTTAAGCGAAGATGATACGGTGGAGCACGCTCGCCTAGAAGAAACCGATTCACTCGCGACTTGAAGGTACCCAGACTATATTCATTGGGGAACACCCACTCGGGCAGCTGACTCCAATGTCTAGCGGTACGCATGAAAAAGGTGGAATCAAACCGCTTAAATTTTTAAATAAATAAATGTCGTAGGACTATACACACAGCGCCATCTGACCTCAAACTAAGCAGAGCTTGTGTGATGGAAGTCAGATAACTGATAGAATACATACATCCTTTTTTTTTGTAAATGCATACTTATAATACATACAGAACACCCAGACAGAACAAACATTTGTTGCTATATAAATTGTTTGTCCTGAGCGGGAATCGAACCCACGCCCTTCAGCTCTTAAGGCAGATATGCTACAAATGAGCCAACAGGGCTGTCAATTAATTTGTCTTTTAATTTTAAACTTTGTCAACTATATTTGTATATACATAAACATTTGGTATGTTTATGACCATTGTCAATGTTGTGAAACCTATATAGTGTTGGTGATTCAAATAAATAAATATTTTTCGAAAAAAAAAAAAGAACTTTTCATTACTTATCATTCATGTACTCAACAAAACAAAGGAATCGAACAAAATAATACTAATTTATGCCATGATATACTAACAACAGTACGACGACAAAAGCCATAGTTGGCACCCGTGTACCCATAACCTTTTTTAGACATATTGAAACGGTCCCAAATTCCAACTCTCGCCGCAACCAGGCTAACAATGCCTTCAACTTTTCCAAGCAAAATTAAAAAGTTTCACAACTGGAGAGTGCCGCAATTACTGTCCATTTTTATTTTAATTCGTAAGTAGCTGTTTGCGGTCTACACAAACTTTTATTTTACTTCAGAATTCTTTACTCTCATAACGTTTTAGCTTTCCTACACGTTTATATCCAGTCACGTTTACTTGGTGGTAGATCTCCTTAGCAGGAGGTTGTCTAGGTAGGTTGTCTACCACCGCAGTACCAGTTATTCTGCTGCTAAGCAGTAGTGTGTAAGCATTACTGTGTTCCGGTTCGAAGGGTACTGCAGCTAGCGAAATTACTGGGCTGTTGAGACTAACCATCGAGTCTCAAATTAATGAGCGCCAAAGCAGTGATGCCCTGGAATTTGTTTTGTTACTCAAATTCCTGTGTATCGCTGCAATGGTCATGCATAGGCGTCATCTCTTACCATCAGGAGAGGGTATCGCTCGTCTCATTACTTTTTACATTAAAAAAAAAAAGTTTGACCACGTAACCGGCTCACGTTCTGCTTCAGCTCACCTGCTATGCAGCTATTTTAAATAACGCTTTTAAATAATTAGGTTACATGAACGTAACAAAATATAACGACTTACCCTCGATGGTGTCTTCATTTAAGACCGGTAGACACCTTACCAGAGTAATTATATAGAAATTGTAAGATAGCATATCTCCAGTTACGATAAAACTGGAAATAGACCAGCGATTGACCTTTATGGAACAATTTTCTTGCGACACGTGTCGCTATAAGGTCGGGCCATGTCGACTGACGTCGCAAGTCGTCGCCTTACCTCAAAATCTGTTTCGTTTACATTTTTGTTCAGTCAATTCTAGAATGACGTAACTATTTTATTGGTCAATGGAGGGAAGCGATACGGTGACATGAAACAAGTTGCTGCATTTTTTCGTTTAAAAATATAATAATAATAAAATTATTCTTTTAAAAATAACTTTACTGAGTTTACGTTACTGAGACTAGACACTTTTGGAATAACAGTTATTGTGTTACTAAACACAGTTTGTAGATTTAACTATTAAAAATGTAAACAAACATAGATAGCAAAAAAAATTTTTTTTATTAATTTGTCCCTTCTGGCAGGCTAAAGCTGTAAAGCCATACTGCCTTGTCTTAAGTGTTATTTCTGCTGTCTCTTAGCTATAGTTATCGTCAAAGTCCAGTCTTAGTCAAGTCCAGTCCGTGTCAGTCAAGTCCAGTCATGCTTTAGTAAAGTAGTGGCGACTTTACTATAAAGCTTCGATGGAGTTTTGGAAGCAACACGAAAATCATGTTTCACCACATTATATCATTTTCCCACACTCGTGCTTGTAATTCGGCACTTTATGAATAAAATAGATAGCAAAAAGTAAAACAGAAAACCATAGAGTCAGTAAGCATCCTTATTTTAAAAGAGATGGAGGTGGAATTTACCATCGTTTTAAATACTTTGTTTAAAAATGTCGCAGCAATGAGATAACACACTGTATAAAATATAATAATGTCGCAAGTTTGTGGCCAGCCTTATTAGAGACGTGCGTGTAACGTAACTTGATAATATATTTTAGGGCTTGCGGTGGCTAATGAACGGTATCATTCGTGACTCCACACTTTCATAATTTTTTGGACACAATATTAGGATTTTTTTAACAAAGTTATCGTATTCCAACATCGTTTTTCATATTGTCTTAGCCCATTTCTTGTCAAAGATTCTGCCAAAAAATAAATTTCGTATGTGCATTATCTTTCCATGTAAGGGAAGAGAAGTACTCACGCTTCTCCACGGTATACTACTCCTGGAGCTCCCGAAGTGTCCTTTTCAACAAGCTCTGAACGTCTCCACAACAACTAAATGAAATAAATAAATAAATACCTACTTATAATACATACAGTACAACCAGACACAGAACAAACATTTTTGTATAAACAACACAATGTTTGTCCTGGGTGGGAATTGAACCCACGCCCTACAGCTCTCGAAGTAGACATACTACCAATGAACCAACAGGGTTGTCAGAAAGATTTAAATGACATCTGTTTGGCTATAAAATTGAAATACATTTATGCGTTAAAAAGATAATTTAAGTTTAAAAAATTGACAGTTCGATACAACTGTTTCAAAAAATCGTATTTATAATAATTAAAAAAAATATGCTAAAAGCGTACGAACATTGTAATTGTCTAAGTGACAATTTATTAGATTAAGTTTTTTGTATAAATTTTGTAAATATATAATAGTATTAATTTAAGGATTTTTTTATTTTGTTTAGTAAATAGAATAATTATTATCATTCATTACCGAACTCTAATATTTTCGTGAAGATTGAAGACCTGCCTTGTGGTTACCCTACATCTTAAGGTTATCCTATGCTAACGTTTAACTGTCTCGTTAGGACTATCCTCTCATAATCACTTGCGTGGTCACTTCACGTCTATTTCAGCTGACATTTACGCTCATTTGAGCTGACACTTACCTACGTCCTATAAGCTGTAACTTACGTTTCTATTTCCTTGTAACAGAGGTTTGGTTATAGTGTGAAAAGATTTTTTTTGGAAACTGCACGATTTATTTTTCCAGCAACCTAATTCACATACTTGACACTGGCAAATGCACAGAAAGTGCGACGCCAAGGCCAAGTAGACGATACTATAGTCAAAGTATCCAACGTTTTTAAACGTGAAATAAAAAATAAAACCAGATTGCAAGACTGAATCTGAGCTGAAACCATTAAACGCTTTTTTAACTAACTTCGAAAAACGAGGAAGTTCTTTATTCGGCTCTATTTTTCATTTATAAATCGATTTCAATTTGTGAAATGGCACAGATATAGGTATTAAGATAGAATGTATCTGTTTGTGCCGTTTGGGGTTGAAACTTTAGGTCCGTGGGGGCCGGCCGCTCTCAATCTATATCGGGACCTGGCCAAACGTTCAGAGTAGGCTTCAGGTGACCAGAATGCTGGTATCAACTTTGGTCAAAAGCTTAGCATTGCCATCCAGCGTGGCAATGCTGCCAGCATTCTGGCCACATGCCCCTCTTCTGACGGCCTTTTAAATTCATTTATTTGTATAAATTTGTAAATTATATTAATTTAAGAAATTTTAATTTATAACAATAAATCTCATTTGTAAAAATAAAATTAATTCAATAAATTAAAATTAAGTAATCTAGCTAAATTGTAAATTTGTATTTTGTATGGGATCATTTTTGTCTGCAATAAAGACTATTATTATTATTATTTATCTTTACTCTTTAGAGTTCTCTCGTTTCCGAGGTAGTATTGCTGTTAATGCGGGCTTTTGGCCAAGCAAAAACAGGGGTATTAATTATGCTGATCTGAAGACAAAAATTTGCGGACTATCCTACAGGTATTTAATATTGCTGCTTTTTGCAACAGTATAAAGGTGAGTTTGTGAATATTAAAATGTCATGAAAACTGGTTCCTAATAGTTTGACACTTTTAATTTTTACACCAAAATAAATTAATCGTAGCTGTTTTTGGGCTTAATGGAATCGATATTTTTTTTAATTGTTAATTTATACATGTTGTCAAAGTTTTTGATACATTAATATGAGTCCAATCAATATAATTATTATTTTTCTTAAACTATAAAAAAACAACATTCAACAAAACTGTCTTTCTACGCTGTGAACAGAAAATCACCCAGAAAGCCTTATCAGTTATTTTCCTTTTCGTTTACCAATTATTAGGTTCAGCTCAGCAGTTTTCCGACAAAATCCAGCTATTCCTTCGGAATTGTCGACTTGTACTTATTTGGTGTGAAATAGATTTTGAAATAAGAATAACGTCTGTTTTATTTTGTATAACAAAATGTAAGAAGTCCAGTCCAGTCCAAATATGTCCGGGCCATTGCCACTTCAGCTTGCTAACACGCTGAGCTATGTCTGTTACTTTAGTAGCTGGTTGTAAAGCGCGTTTTCCTAATTGAGCGACTCTAGTTTATAGAATATACATTTCTGTAAATTATTAAAAGCTGTCTACAACGGGAACATCTAAATAAGTAAGCATATACCTGAACGAAGCGTTCGCTTACCTTTTAATTGGCTTCTACAATATTGATTGCAAAGTACTTTAGGGTCTTTAATTAAAACAACATCAAACGATTTAATATTTGCTTCGAGGATTAGTTACCAAGTCACCGTATGAACTTATAGAAGGTAACAGTAGCTAAATTGTTTTTTTTTTTCAAAATTTTATAGATATTTGGCCTCACTTAAAAATGTTGGTTAAAAGTTAAATTTTGCGTCAGCAAGAAGTTGACAAAGTACTTATAGGGTTGAAAAACTTTTTTAACTATTTTTTTTTTGTTTGGCATGTTAAGCGCTTGCCCACAGCTCACCTAATGATGAGTGATGGTGTAGTCGAAGATGTTAGACACAGCCTGAAATGGTTTTGGTTTTGAGCTGGCTTTCAAGTGGGGCTACCAGAAAACACCGCTAAGTGGTAGCAGATTTTCAATTTGAGGGTTGCAGCGACCTTTAGCGACGATAGCTCAGTGGTTAGCGCGGTAGGTTCACATGCCGAAGGGCGTGGGTTCAAAGCCCAACTATGAGCTTGAGCTGCCGGTTAAGGAAACCATAGCATGGTAGTAGGGTACTTTCTAGTAGGTACTCGGCTGGCTAGCTACCACCCTCAAGTTGAAAATCTGCCGCCAAGCATCTAACGGTGTGTTAATGTTAACCTTCGACTACACCGTCACTTAACATCAGGTGAGCTGTGGTCAAACACCTAGCCTGTTAAAAAAGAGTAACAGAAACTATCTAACCACCATGCAATGGTTTCCATACGATGTTGTCCTTTGTTAGCAACAAAAGCTCATTGATAGGATTTGAACCCATGCCTCTGGCGTATGAATTGACCGCGCTAACCACTGAGCTATCATTGACACAAAATATTTATATGTCCGTATGAAGTCAAAGTTACTAATAACTTACGACTTAAATATGTACAGAACAAAGATCGAATGACGACCAAATATTTTACTAATTTTAAAAAACCCCCCATACTGAAGCTTTTTATACTGTTACCAATGTTGTTAAAGCGTTGTAATTAAGATTTTGGATAAATTGTCCAATTCTATCCGTCCATGCTATGATCCGCTTCACTATACAGATAAATATTGTTCAGCGTTGGTATTTGTGCAAAGGAAATATTTTATTTAATTCAATATAGCTTCGCACATGACCACACCGTGCCTAACGTTAGCCAGACAGGAGACAAGAGAAGGTAGCGAGTAACGATGATAGCTCAGTGGTTAGCGCGGTCGGTTCGCATGCCGAAGGGCGTGAATTCAAACCCCAAAAATGAGCTTGAGCTGCCGGTAATGGAAAACACCGTGAGGAAACCATAGCATGGTGGTAGGGTACTTTCTAGTACTCTGCTGGCTAGCTACCACCCTCAAGTTGAAAATCTGCCGCCAAGCATCTAACAGTGCGTTCCGGCAGCCTCACTTGAGAGCCAGTTCCATTCCAGGTTAAGTGTGCTTTACCACCTTCGATCACACCGTCACTTAAGATCAGGCGAGCTGTGGACAAACACCTAGCCTGTCAACCATAAAAAAAGGAGAGGATATTTTACACCACGCCCTAAACTAATCAAAGACTACTATGGAAACCAGATAGGTAAGTAAACAATAATACCCACAGATTTACCCGCACTTGACCACACGGGTCAAGTGCGGGTACTATGGCCATATCCTTCACACAATGAGAAGAGTCCCTCGCCCAGCAATGAGCCAGTTTATAAAACAGGGCTGATTCAGATTCACGTCAAAACAAAGAAGATTTTTTTTGTCAAAAATGTCCACTTAGGTTGGTTTATCGATTGAAAAGAAACTGACTGCCTAAGGCCTACGCAGACGGCATGGCCAAGGGTTTTGCAGTTACCAGATACCGCGGCATTCCAGCGCCTCGCCACGGTATGCCACGGTGTGTCGCGGCACCACAAAGCACGTTTCGGCAGCTCCTGCTGCCCAATACACATTTAGCAATTCTCTAGCACTTTAGCACGCCTCACCCCGCGGTATGTCACGACGAGCGCCGGCGTCGCCGTTGTCTAACGCGGTACGCCATGGCATACCGCCGCGGATGCCCGTAACGCGTCTTTCAGTGCCGTGCAATGAAATCCCTTTCGATGCCACGGCATCATTTTAGAGCATAGCAATTTATGTTGTATTTCTATAGCGATAAGTTTAAATGTCGTTTGGGGAAAAATTAAATCCCTTGCCAAGCCGTCCCGGACCGCGTACTTTTCTAGCTGCTTGGCCATCTTAAACCTTGAATTTACGACAACGACTGGTCCCAGACGAAAGCGACGGACGACCAAATTAATTATGTCATTCATTAGCCCAAGTCACGATTAACAGCGTTGCCAGAGAGAAAAATTTAAGAAAATTGAGGCAACCGTTAAGTGAAGAAAAAGTGGCCAAAATTGGATATTTTTGACGACCTTCTGTTTAAGCGAGAGATAATAATATTACGATATTAAATTTATCGGAGGAGGTTCAATTCGTTGGTTTAGTTAAGTGATAATTTTTGGGAGTGATCAGACAGTTTGCTGTGAATATATTGCTATTTTATGAGTTGTTAATGAAATTATTAGAGACCTCTAATATAGTTAATAGTAGTTTTAGTGGATCGATTTATTCGGTTCAATTTTAGGTCCACAGAAAAGTCGCGGTTCCGTATAACCAACTGTTTATTAAACATTTTGGTGAATCATCTAGATTTAAAATTTTATAAACGTTGGTTAAAGTAGCCGGGTTGTCCAGCACGCATGGTATTTTAGGGCTCTACATTTAGTGCAGTCCATAATAAGTCGAATGTTGTAGCACAAATCAAACCGACCGCGCTAACCAATGAGCTATCAAATAAATAATAAATACCGTAGGGCACTATACACAGCGCCATCTGACCCCAAACTAAGCAAAGCTTGCAACTACTATGGAAGTCAGATAACTAATAGAATACTTAAATACTTTTTTTGTAAATACATACTAATAATGAATACAGAACAATGTTCAAGGTACCTATATATCTAGTTTATTTCCGCTTAACAGTTGTTCCAGTTCCAACAGTGATGAGGACTTAAATTAAACTAATTTGACAGCTTATTAATTAAAAACCTAATCTTACTTCAAATCTAGAACTAATTTGACATAAACTTAAAATTATAATTTGACAAAAATTAATTAAAATAACCATAAATCTTAAAATCCTCCTTTCTCTGTAGTAACCACTTGTCGACACGTGTTTCGCATCTACACGAGGCATCCTCAGGACGTGTTGACTCTTCGAGCGCTTGGTCAAGACTGAGTCAGTCAGTCCCGACGAGTCAGTTTGTCGTGGAATAGAACCCACACCCTTCAGCTCTTGAAGCAGATATTCTATCTATAAACCAGCAGGGCTATCGATCCGCAACGAAAGAAAAATTTTTTTACGTCAAAAATAAAATTTGTTTTTGGATAAATTTAAAATACGATGGACTTTTTAAACCTCAAAGTTGCCATTGCCATTCATCTGACCCGTCAGAATATCCTCTTATTCATACTGGATCACGTACCTAGTCCAATACTGGACATGAAACGAGCTGTGGTTAACACAAACGCAGTATGGAACCTCGAAAGGTCAGGTTCAGGTCAAATCTAAATAGTAAGTGTCAAATCTATTTCATTTATTTTATTTTTATTTTTATAATCAAAGGAAAACTTGCAGCTAGATACACAGACAATTGCAATAAATAAAAAAAGGCCAATTAAAAGTTTTCACTAGTAGAAAGGAAGATATGTGGAAGGAGACGGATTCACACAATAATACAAATCAAGAGTAACAAATAATAAGTCGAGTAAAGTTGCTAAAAATATTTAATCATAACAAGCCGCTTTAAATTCTAATATAGATGGCAAGTGTCCTTAGCGGGTCAAATCTAGATAGGAAGTGTCCTTAGCAGGTCAAACCTAGATCCTACCTAAGACCTAGAGGTAAACCTAGAGACCGCAGTAAGTAAGTTTGATATTCTGCCGCCAAATAACTTTGACAGCCCTGTTGATTCATTGGTAGAATGTCTGCTTCAAGAGCTGAAGGGCGTGTGTTCTATTCCCACTCAGGATAAACTTTGTGGTACAAACAAATGTTTGTTCTGTGTCTGGGTGTACTGTATCTATTATAGGTATGATAGAATACTTAAATACTTTTTTTTGTAAATACAAAAAAAAGTATTTAAGTATTCTATCAGTTATCTGATTTCCATAGTACAAGCTTTGCTTAGTTTGGGGTCAGATGGCGCTTTGAGTAAAAAACAAAAGTCGCCAAGCATCTAACGTTGTGTTCCGGCAGCCTCACTTGAGAACCAGCCTTTCCAAGCTAGGTGTGCTTTGCCACCTTCACTTAACGTCCGGTGAGCTTTGGTGAAACACCTAGCCTGTCGATCAGAAAAAAAAATCTTATTACATAGATTTTGCAAACGTTTAGCGTGCAGGTTTTTTTTTTATGTGAATGTAATGAGACGAACGATGCGCTCTCACGGTAAGAGATAACGCATGTCCATGACCATTACAGCGATACACAGAACTTTGAGTAGCAAAACAAAGTCTAGGGCATCGCTGCTTTGGCGCTCATTACTTTGAGACTTTCGATGGTTAGTCTCTACAGCCCAGTAATTTGCGCTAGCTGCAGTACCCTTCAAACCGGAACACAGTAATGTTTACACACTACTGCTTGGCGGCAGAATATCTGGTACTGCGGTGGTACCTAGACGACTTCCCGCTAAAGAAATCTACCACCGGGTAAAATATAGCAAGTTATTTTTTAGCTGTAAGTTTTCCTACTGCGCGAGAACACGGTAGTGCGCGGGTGCATTTGGCACCGAGCTAGGTATTACCATACGTGATCGCACTACTGAATATACAACATTGCAGCTATGTTGAGGTTTTCTATGAATTTCTGTTAAGCATTTCTGATTTTGGCCGCGAACGTGATCCGAGTGGCAATGTGGTAAGTAGCGTGGTAAAGTGCTACGAGTTTGTTTAATAGGTTTGTGTATCGGTAGAAACCACACCAGCCTAGTTGAAAGACCGTCCACTAGTCTCGATCTGTGTTTCCCAGACTTAGTTCTGTCATGGCCAGGTAATTTTTATAGTGCCACTTCGTGATCCACTCAATAGTTTTAAAAGCTGGTTAGATTAAGTAAAATAATACACATTTATTGTTATTAAATAAATAAATTAATATAGTAAGACATTACATACAGCGCCATCTGACCCCAAACTAAGCAAAGCTTGTACTATGGAAGTCAGATAACTGATAGAATAATTCATAATTCATAACATTTTTAGCGATGATAGCTCAGTGGTTAGCGCGGTAGGTTTGCATGCCGAAGGGCGCGGGTTCAAAACCCCAACAATGAGCTTGAGCTGCCCGTGAAAGAAAACATCGTGAGGAAACCATAGCATGGTGGTAGGGTACTTTCTAGTACTCAGCTGGCTAGCTGCCACCCTCAAGTTGAAAATCTGCCGCTAAGCATCTAACGGTGTGTTCCGGCAGCCTCACTTGAGAGCCAGTTCAATTCCAGGCTAGGTGTGCTTTATCATCTTCGAACACACCGTCACTTAACATCAGGTGAGTGGTCAAATATCTAGCCTGTCAAGCATAAAAAAATTAGTATAATATTTGTCAGGTTAGGTATTTCACCATAGCTTACCTGATGTTAAGTGACGTATGTATACATGTGTTTAATGTTTATATACAAACATATTTACAAGATATTTCTACTATGTTCGTATTCACTCTTGTTATCGTAATGCGCAGCTTCGACCATAAAAAATAACATTTGTCCATTGTTCCCACAGTATCTCATGAAATGTAACGTTGCGAAGATATCGACTCATTTTCCACTAGAGCGGGTTCTGTGCGTGACGGGGTGAAAAATAAGTTCTCTCCGCTCGCACATGTCGGTGGATACAATGTTATATTGTATCAGCGATAAATATTAGATTTCACTTTGTAGAGTTCTTTACACGGATGTTGACAGGCTGTAACGGGATTGTTTACTATCTTCGACCACAACGTCACATAACATCAGATGAGCTGTGGGTGAAGACTTTGCTCATCAACCATTATAAAAACTTCTAAGCAGTCAAACTCAAACAAACAGGTACTAAAACATCGCCATTTTTGTAAATAAACCGATAATATTTTAATTGAACTTTTTTTTAGTTTTTTAAATATCTACATTATAATTATGATGATGATGATGACTATTAATTAGAAATTGTAGTTACTACCAAATCACTATTCGTTAGAAATTTTAGTTACTATAAAGCACTATTCGATAGAAATTTTAGTTACTACCAAATCACTATTCGTTAGAAATTTTAGTTAGTACCAAAGCATTATTTGTTAGAAATTTTAGTTACTACAAAGCACTATTCGATATAAATTTTAGTTACTACCAAATCACTATTCGTTAGAAATTTTAGTTACTATAAAGCACTATTCGATAGAAATTTTAGTTACTACCAAATCACTATTCGTTAGAAATTTTAGTTAGTACCAAAGCATTATTTGTTAGAAATTTTAGTTACTACAAAGCACTATTCGATATAAATTTTAGTTACTAGATAACGCTATTGTATAGATATTTTAGCAATAATAATAGCTTTAATAAAAGTATTATAAGTAATCACAGTTTTCGTGATAACAAACACTGTTTCCCCATTGTAACGCAAGCGGCCAAAAATATTAATCCCGAAACATTTCATGTTTCGCAATATATTTCGGGCCTGAACGGAAATCGTAAAGACGGAGTTAAAGTCCGTAAGCTTTTGTTTAGCGAGCAGTTTATCTGTTGCGGTGCTCACTGCGGACTTTAAAAATGAGTTCGAGAGTTTCGTCCCTTTTTGGGTTCCGAAGTTTTAGAATTACGGGAACTAGTGGTGTTAGTATACTCTTAACTTATTATGCGTTAAAAGTTGGTGGAATTGTATAAGGATATCGCATATTATTTTGTGAGATTATTTACGTTTTATTGTAATGGCATGGCATACTCTGACTGTAGTTTTGGCCTTCTTCAAGGAGACAAAGCAGAGTACAACGCGCGCGCGGCTTCGCCTTGCTTCGTCACAGACATTGATCTTTTTTTTTTGTAAAAGTAATGAGACGAACAAGTCACTCTCCTATCTTTTATTTATAGTGTTTTTTTGTTGTTGTAGGGTTGTGTGTGTCACAATAAATGTTTTCTTTCTTTCTTAATGGTAAGAGATGGCACCTGTCCATTACCATTGCAGCGATACACAGATCTTTGTGTAGTAAAACAAACTTCAGGGCATCACTGATTTGGCACTCATTACTTTGAGACTTTCAATGGTTAGTCTCAGCAGCCCAGTAATTTCGCTAGCTGCAGTACCCTTCAGACCAGAACACAGTAATGTTTACACACTACTGCTTGTCGGCAACTAACATGTCTTTTACATTTTATTCTTCGTGTTTTGTTTTATTGGCAGCTTAAGCTCATTATTGGGTGTGAATACACATTCACTGGCGTCCAATTTTTTCACCGCTGGGAAGCTATACTATCCTCGAGTGACATAAGCTACTTTTTATTCCTGTATTTCCACGGGAACGTGAACTACGCGGCTAAAACCGCGAGGCGTCCGCTAGTTTGTCATTTAAAAAAAACTTGTGTATAAAATAGTCTATATCACTCAGACAGTCGTGCTGAAAATAATGATATTATTGTTGTATGTAGAAGATTGTAAAGCAGACAAAACAAAACGCAATACCTACGAAAAAGAAATTTAATAACCAAAACTACTTCACCGCAAAAGCATCACGTCTGCAATCCAATAAGCGGAGGAGACAAACATTTTGTTGCACAAAACAAAACCATTCCGTGTTTACATACACATTTGCGGTCTACGTGTCCTAGAATTTGCAGACTAAATATTGCTCACGGCTTCCTCATACAAAGTAAGGATTCATCAGGCTTTTTTTTCTTTGGTTTTGGCGTCGCGTTTTAGCATTTGCCAGTGTCAAGTATTTATATATTTTCAAGTTTCAAAAGTTAAATAAGTGTCCTCGTAGCTAAAGTTATAGTCAAAGTTCAGTCTTGGTCAAGTACAGTCCGTGTCAGTCAAGTCTAGTCATGCTTTAGTAAAGTAGTGGCGACTTTACTATAAAGCTTCAATGGAGTTTTGGAAGCAACACGAAAAGTCATGTTTCACCACATTATATCCACTCGCGCTTGTGATTCGGCACTTTTTATGAATAAAACACCAGTTTTGGAAAAAAATACAACGGGGCAATACGACTCTTTCCGCGTTCCCGCCAAAAACCGAACTATATTTGAAATGCCACTAAAGTCTACCTCACACTGGCTGTCAATAATCTCCCAATTTTTTTTTGTGGATAAAAAGTTGTCGGTGGGTCTCGAACTTTTCGCTTCAATTGTTGTCTGGCAACTCCAATTCGTGGGCGGATTTAATCGTCGAGGATGCCGCCGCTTATTGACAGACAGACTGACGTAGGATGATTGAGTGGTCGAAGCTTCAGGCTTGGTAGAGAAATTGTAGCGAACGATGATTGCTGGTTTTATTTTAGTACTGGAAGTATTTTTGAATACGGCTTACTAAAAAAATTCACATAGATTTAAAAATGGATTTCTCAGGTGTCAAAAACTCATTTGCAGTGTCATCTATAATTTAATTTTTTTATCGAGTCGCCCTTTCTAAGTTACTTTCTATTTTAATTTTTTCTTCAGTCATAATTGTCGTTAATTGAGAAACAATTGCCATAGTCATCACAAAATTAAATCAAATTAAAATTAAAAATTAATTCCAACTAAATCTTCTCATCCTTTCTAATACGCATAAAATTATCATATATACCAATCAATTCTAAGAATTCTCCAGTGAGAAGAGAATACATAGAATTGTGGTTATTTTAATAACACACCGTTAATTTATTTCTATTCGAAATATTTCGGATAGCTCAGCGATCAGAATTTTGTAGCGATGATAGCTCAGTGGTTAGCGCGGTCGGTTCGCATTACAAAGGGTTCAACCCCGACAATCAGCTTGAGCTGCCGGTGAAGGAAAAGATCGTGAGGAAACCATAGCTTGGTGGTAGGGTACTTTCTAGTACTCGGCTGGCTAGCTACCACCCTCAAGTTGAAAATCTGCCGCCAAGCATCTAACGGTGTGTTCTGGCTGTGTCACTTGAGAGCCAGTTCCATTCCAGGCTAGGTGTGTTTACTATATTAGACCACACCGTCACTTAATTATTAACAGGTGAGCTGTGGCCAAACAACTAGCCTGTCAACAATTATAAAAAAATATGTATATATTTAAACATTGTCGTCAAGTTAGATAAATATTTAAATTACTGAAATTACTGGGCTGTTGAGACTAACCATCGAGAGTCTCAAAGAAATGAGCACCAAAGCGGCGATGCCCTGAACTTTGTTTCGTCACTCAAAGTTCTGTGTATCGCTGCAATGGTCAGGGACAGGCGTTGTCTCTTTCCATCAGGAGAGCGCCTCGTTCGTCTCATTACCTTTTACATAAAAAAAAAACTTAAAAAAATAATTATATCCTCGTTACTGTTATACTCAAAACGACTTTGAAAGCGGAAAAATAGATAGATCTAAACTAAAAAAGGATCTAAACTTTTCTTTTGAAAACGACCAAATTATAGCGCTTCTAACGTTTTTCTTTCGAAATAGGTCACACGTAGTTTATTGCGGTTTTGTAAAGAATTCCTTTCAAACGTGAAAGTTTAAGCTCAGAAAATTATTATCCGTAACGCAAAACGGTATTATTGGAAATAATCTCGATATGTATGTTTGTACTGTATATTAAAAAAAAAAACTGTTTAAGTATTCTATCAGTTATCTGATTTCCATAGCACAAGCTCTGCTTAGTTTGGGGTCAGATGGCGCTGTGTGTAATGTCCTACGATATTTATTATTTATTTATTTTCTTTCAGATCAAAAACCATCTGCTTTATAATTGAAATCGGAACAACCAATTCATAAATAACGATAGTACTGAAAGATATTTTACAATTCATGAAATTATTATACTTCCTGCATCGATACTGAACCGGAACTGAAAGAACGGTTATAACGCTATATTCTCGTTATATATTTCCGTTATAACGTCGTTAAATAACTTTATAGCGTATCCCTTTTTATTTTCTTTCGGTTTCGGATTCGAAAGGGTGTTTGAATCTATCTTACCAGAGTTATATGGGAGATGAAATCTTATTATATCTCAATGGCAATGTAACAGAGATCTTACGTGCCGTAAAAAAGTTTTTTGATCAAAAAGTTTACATGCTGCACTGGAATTTCCTTTTAGATTATTACATTTCTATATTATTGCCATGGCGATACATTTTTGAAAATGTAGGGACAGCCTTTGCGCTGGATTTGCATGTTCTATTTCGGGGAGTAAGGGGGGAACGGAGCTAGCAACTTATCCGGCCCGAGTGACACCTGCACGCGTTCCGGCGGCGGTACTCTTAACGGGTGCACCGAGCAATGATCATAGAATAGAATAGAATAGAATATAACTT
Source organism: Biston betularia (assembly GCA_905404145.2). Taxonomy (NCBI): domain Eukaryota; kingdom Metazoa; phylum Arthropoda; class Insecta; order Lepidoptera; family Geometridae; genus Biston; species Biston betularia. The sequence continues at coordinate 8,385,024 of FR989887.1, read as the reverse complement.
TATTATACACCAAAAATGAAACACAGATCACAATTAATACAAATAGGAAACAAACAAAAAAAGAAGATATATAACAAAACAATAGAATAGATACATGATGTATAAGGGTGGTCTTATCGCCTAGAGCGATTTCTTCCAGACAACCTTTGGATGGAAAGAAGAGTAAATAAATATAAGGTTGGTGTACAAAAGAAATAAATAAATAGAAGAACAATACAATAAACGTATATACATATGAGATACTAAATAAACTAAATATATAGAGTGGCAGGCTGATAAATAATGTGTATATACTAAATTATTAAAAATATTGACTTGATCATGTGTCGGGAAACCATCCAGAAGAGGTCTTATCAGCCTCGAACTAAATACTGTCAAAAGGTAAAGGTAAAGGTAACGCAGAAGGACGTGTCGTGCCACTGCTTGAATACAGACCCTAAAAACACCATCTTTTAAGAAATATGACGGACAACTCGAAAGAGATTAACAAAGAGAAACTACGCCTAACATAGAGAAAAAATGATCAGCAATTGAAAGACAGGTAGAGGTAGACGGAGAATGTGTGACAACTTATAGTTTTGGACCAGTGCTGCTGTGGCCGCTGTTCTAAACAGAGCAGCTCAGGAAAGAGTCGTATTTGGAAAGATGGTCGCCGACATCCGCTAGGATATGGCACGAGATTCCGGGGTAGTGTAGACAGACTGGTTGGAACTGGAAAGATTAAAGGCAAAAGACTGCGGGGTCGATCACCTACTCGTTTGTTTGATCAGGTAAAGGCTATTACGGGACTTTCCGTCACTACTGCCCTGAGAGAAGCCGAAGACAGGGTCGCGTGGAAGCAGCTAGTGAACGCCTCAGTGAAAGCATTTCAAAACGGGCTCCACCTTCAGTAATGAAGAACACGAAGAAGAAGATCTATCTATCTACGAGTATCTATCTATAGCAAGGCTAAGTGCGAGTAGCAATAGCTAAACTTTCACACATTGTCACTTTTCCTAAACACAAAAACACATTGAATCCTTGACCTATCTCAATCCAATCCGACTCAAACGCTTACAAACGTTAACAAATCGCATAACAAACTAAATACGACCTTAAAGCGTTGACCGTTTGAACTAATTACTGCCACCATAAATTGCTGTTCGGCTCGATAACAGTTTAAGCGTATATAGAACATAAATCCTCCGAGCGGATGTCACTTATCACTATAACAGTAAGAACGCAACAATCACTAACACACTAGTACCCAAAAAGATAAGTGCAATATTTCCAGGGTTCTCAGTGGTAGATCTCCTAAGCAGGAGGTTGTCTTGATAGGTACCACCGCAGTACCAGATATTTTGCCGTTAAACAGTAGTATATAAACATTAATTTTCAAACAAATTCAATTTGAGGGTGGTAGCTAGCTAGATGAGTTTCAGCATCAGGTCCTTCTATTGTACAATGTACATGTTACAGTTGTAATTGAAAGAAAGAAAGAAAGAAAAACATTTTATTTTGTAACTTTAAGAGATGAAAAACAAGAACGAACAAACAGAGACAAACAGTTACAAAATAAGGGCTCACCTCAGCATAATACTGGTCATACTAAGTATGATTAACGCTGGTCTTCCGGTGAGCCCGTGTAGTTGAAAATCAAAGTGGGTGTGGGGTGTGTTAGCAGTGGCGGATTTACAAATTTTCAAGGCATAGGCTACACAGTTTTTGCCGCCCTTGCCTCTACAATTGTCATCTCCTACATTATTTTTACAATCCAAAAATTTTTCTACTCTCGGAGTGTGCAATAGCAAGTGAGAGAGGAAAGTCATTAGCAAAATTTGTTGCAGACTTCTATCTGTGAGACATCAGAAAACCGTCATGCAAAAAACTTTTTGATTTCTATGAGGTAGCAAAAAAAATTCAGGTCCCCAAAGTTGCCGCCCCAAAAATCTGCCGCCCTAGGCTCAAGCCTACTCAGCGTGCTGGTAAATCCGCCACTGTGTGTGTGTGTTTATATTTTATGTGTTGATGCTTCAATATTATATTTTAATTGTGCAATAAATAATTAAATAGACTATGGTACAAATGCCCATACTGTTTTTAGAAGGGCATGGCGTGATGTGTGATCCAATCACGTGATTTAGACGGTGTAAGTATTAAGTTAGTGTATAGCTATAAACCGAACCGACGGATCGGATTGTAAATGAATTAAGTTAACGATAATTGTAGCTTAGAATACAGTACATACCGGAATCAGTGTCAATCATAAATTGGAAAAGATATTTAGGAAGATTATTATTATGTGGAGGGTTGAAGCGACAGCCTGTGTCTATACTATACTAGCTGACGCATCGCGGTTTCATCCGCGTAGTTCCCGTTCCCGTTGGAATACAGGGGTTAAAAGTAGCCTATGTCGCCCGGGGATAGTGTAGCTTCCAAACGGTGAAAGAGTTTTTGAAATCGGTCCAGTAGTTTCGGAGCCCATTTAATACAAACAAACAATCAAATCTTTTCTCTGTATAAAAGTATAGATAGATAGATAGCCTATCTGACACTGTTTTAGATTGATGATTTACTGTAGGGGAAAAAGGTGCTATAATATCTAAATACTAAATAAATCCTTTTGTGTTTTATGCAGCCTAAGATGAAGCACAGCCAGACAAACGCGAAAACCGTCATCCGTACATGGTAGATGTTCCCTTATGATTCCACATTTTTCCGTTTTGATTCCACGTTTTTACATTTCCATGTCGCATTTTTCCGTTTTGATTCCACATTTTTCCATTTTGCTTTCACATTTTTCATTCGCATAGCGATGTTGTGGAACTCTCCCCTGGAGTCTGTGTTCCCGGTTGGGTACAATATGGGCGTCTTCAAATCTAGAGTAAATAGGTTTCTTCTAGGTAAGCGTGCTCCATCTTAGACCACACTACTGCTTAACATTAACATTAGGCATATTTTGAAAAAAAAAAAAAAGAAAACTTAAGTATCGTATCGTATCGTAGCACATTACACACAGCGCCATCTGACCTCAAACTAAGCAAAGCTTCTACTATGGAAGTCAGAGAACTGATATAACACTTTAAAATTTATGTTCGTAAAAAATATTATTCTAAGATTCATATTTGTTTATTTGCATCTGATGTTAAGTGACGGTTTGGTCGAAGATTTTTAGATTTTTGGACAGATCTACCCTGGGATAGAACTGGCTCTCAAGCAACACACCGTTAGGTGCTTGGCAACACATTTCCGACTTGAGGGTGGTAGCTAGCCAGTCAAGTACTATAAAGTATCCTACCACAACGCTATGGCTTCCTCACGATGTTTTCCTTCACCGGCAGCTCAAGCTCATTGTTACGGTTTAAACCCACACCCATCGGCGTGTGAACCGATCGCGCTAACCACTGAGCTATCATCGCTACAAAATGATTCACTCCAATAAGTTCAAGAAAATCCTCGTTTCTCTAACCCCGTTCCCTCCACCAGGCGAAATTTCTCTAAAGTCTCACACACATCTACGAAAATTGCGCTGGAAAAATGCAGAGCGCATACGTCCACTCGTGTGAAGATCTTTACACCAGTTCTAGAGTACGAGAGGAAGCGATTTAATGAAAACTGACAAAAAAATTAATACTCTCATATCCCACTAACATTATAAATGAGAAAGTTTCGATGGATGGATGGATGTTTGTTAGTCTTTCACGCAAGTACTACTGAACGGATTTAGATGAAATTTGGTATGGAGGAGGTACCTAGCTACGACCCTGGATTAGAACTAAAGCGACTTTTTATTCCGAAAACAATTTAAAAAAAAGCGGTGTTATCCGCTACATGTTTTCGGGATAAAAAGTAGCATATGCGCTAATCCATGGTGCGAGCTACCTCCGCCCCAAATTTTATCCAAATCCGTTTTGTAGTTTTTGCGTGAAAGAGTAACGTACATACATCCATCCATACATGCTTTCAAACTTTCGCGTGTATATACGGCCGCGACTGTTCGCGGTGCCGCGTGCGAGAACTAACTTGCTTGCTAGGTCGCCATTAGTCAGGACTTTACAAACACTAAATCGAGTTGCAGATAAAATAGATATATTTGTATGCTCAGTTTCCGACCTTGAAAAATGTGTATTGTATGATTTGTGTTACCTATAGTTGACCATGTATTATAATTATTTAGCTGACTATGAATTTAATTGAGAATTATTATTATTATTATTATTTTATTTGACATAATGGATTATATAATTGACATTAACAATAATTGACTTTTACATAACAAAAATATAATTTACTAACAATATTGAATTAGGATAAAAACCTGTAATGATAATTTTAGTTTTTTTGGAATAAATGAAATGAAATGAAATAAATGAAAATTAGTAGGAAAATACCTACTTAATATGATTAATTCTGTGTCAATTATCACTTTGTCTAAATTGAGTAGATATTTATTTATTTATTTAATTCTTTATTGCACACTTTAAAGAAAAACATGTACAAAGGGAGGACTTAACGCTAAAGCATTTTCTGCCAGAAAAAAATTATCGTAGGACTATACACACAGTGCCATCTGGCCCCAAACTAAGCAGACCTCGTGTAATGGAAGGCAGATAACGGATAGAATACATAAATACTTGATTCACAAAATGTTTGCCCTGAGTGGGACTCGAACCCACGCCCTACAGCTATTGTACATTTACATTTATTTTATTACTTTCGTTGTAACATAATTATACAAAAATATAAGAACCCTTCATTCGCTATATATCGCCCCACACCCTTAACGTTTATGCATCGAGTCTTCCCGGATTTGTTCCCGGGTCATAACCGTGATCCGACCCTTGGTGATGCACGTGACCGGGGCAAACTGAAGCTGGTTACTGACGACAAGCTAGTCATGTTTCTATAGGGTTCGTTCCCGAAACGTCTCTACGAGACCCCATTATTAATCTTGGCTATTTAACCGGCTATGTGTAAGATGCAGCTTGAATTTTTCATGTATATTTTTTTTTTGACAGCCCTGTTGGCTCATTGGTAGCATGTCTGCTTCAAGAGCTGTGGGGCGTGGGTTCGATTCCCACCCAGGGCAAGCATTTTGTGATATAAAACCAAATGTTTGTTCTGTGTCTGGGTGTAGGTACTGTATGTATTATAAGTATGTATTTACAAAAAAAAAAAAGTATTCTATCAGTTATCTGACTCCCATAGTACAAGCTTTGCTTAGTTTGGGGTCAAATGGCGCTGTGTGTAATGTCCTACGATATTTATTTTATTTTATTTATTTATATTTTTTAATCTGACGCAAAAACGACGGGTGTTATAAATTTGACGTGTTTGTGTGTGTGCCTGTCTGGCATCGTAGCTACCGAACATGTGAACTGATTTTGTTTTTTTTTTGTTTGACAGGTGAATTAGTCGGAAGTGTTCTTAGCTATGTTGAGTTTAAGAAGTCAGTTTAAGAATAGTGTATGTAAATTACAAATTCAACCAACAGTGAAAATGGTAAACACACTTAGTCTGGAATAGAACGAGCAATGTTCGGTACTCGCATAGTTCCCGGGATAGACGAACTTTAATATTTAATAAATACAAGTTTCTCCGGAACACTCGTTGCTCGAGTCCTACTCTATGGTACTCTGCGGAAAATTCGTCGAAACAATTCGTCGAAAACAATTCGCCATAAACACAATTCGTCGAATCGCAATTCGTCAAACGAGCAAAGTGAGTGTGTCGAGGAAGTGGTCGGCGAAGCGTCAAAAAGAAAATTGAAGATATTATGAGAATTACGTATAAAAATATACCTAGTTGTTGAAAGTATGTTGAAGTTGTTATGTAGGTTGATACACTTATTAGAAGTTGGCAATGCGTAAACATATTACGAATTTAGTTGCTTATTACCAAGCTGTGTTATGTAACAGTAGCTTGTTTTACAATATTCAGTCGCTTGAAAAGCATTTATGGTTCGACGAATTATGGTTCGAGGAATTGTGTCGTCGACGAATTGTTGTTTCGACGAATTGTTTTCGACGAATTTTCCGCAAATCAGTCCGAGTCGTACTTGACCGGTTTTTTACCAACCAATATGCTGGGTTTTGTCTGCTATCTCACACGTTGATACGGTTTGTGATGAAGCACACTTTCCTAGAAAAATCGATTCACTCGACTTGAAGTCACCCTGATTGTATCTATCGAAAAATCACTCAGGCAGCAAATTTCATTATATATGCGATGTTGTTTTTCATAGGTTTTTTGTAGCTAATAAAAATTTCTATAAGTGAACTGACGTCTTTCTTTTTTAATATTCCGTAACACTGAAAGTATAAGTTTCCACTCAAAGAGTCCAACTCAATTTACTCTAAACGCCTAAAAGTTTGAATACTTTTAAAACAGTAATTCTATCTCGCTGTCCATTCAAATACAAGTGCGAGTGAAAAGTGGATGAAAATTACCCGAAAGGACAGTGTATATTTTTAAACTTTTAAATTAGACTTCAAAAACTAGTTGTTCTCATCAAACTGTGACATTGAAATTCAAATTCAAATGACCCTTGTATTTTGAAGTAATAAACAAATAAATAAATTTTGTATGGCATTACACACAGCGCCATCTGACCCCAAACTAAGGAAAGCTTGTACTATGGAAGTCTACACTTATTTACAATACACTTTTGTTTTGTAAATACATACTTATAATACATACAAAACACTCACAGAACAAACATTTGTTTATACCATCAATTTTGTCCTGGGTGGGAATCGAACCCCCGCCCTTCAGCTCTTGAAGCAGACACTCTACTAATTAACCAACAAGGCTGTCATAATAGTTGAGTAGGTACATAAAAATTAAATAGGCATATTACAAGCCTAATTTTCTATTTGTTAACTTTAACCCAAAAGTTTTCACTATAGGGGATAAATTTAGCACCCGCAACGTAAATTCCAGTTTGATGATGTTAGTTAAACAAGTACAATTTTTATGCTTTTTCTTCTTTATTTCTGGCGTCGAACTTTGTGCATTTGCCACGGTTAAGTATTTCGATATTTTTGAGTGTTTTATAATAAACCAAGTGAGTAAAGTCACAGTAAGATTAGGTTAAGTTGTTGTCAAATTAGTTATATTAGTCCTCATCACTGTTGTAACTGGAACGACTGTTAAGCGGAAATAAACTAAATATCAACTTTGAATATTCAAAATAAACTTCCGCAAAGTAACGCCTGAATTTACCAATTATCACTATTCCTGATGTTAAGTTACGGTGTGGTCGAAGATGGAAAACACGCCTAATTTGATTCTCAAGTGAGGCCGCCGGAACACACACTAAGGTGTTTGGTAGTAGCTTTTTCAGGTGCTATCATGATGAAATCGAGTAGAATACTTGCCTACATGTTCCTAACAAGAGATTAGAAGCGATGAAAGCTAGACAAAGACAAAGTTCTGTTTTCAATATACAATACAACTTGGTAGCTCCGAGTGATTTGATGTTCAATGGCCGACCTCAATTTGATGTACAAACAAAGATAATTAGCTTTTGTTTGTATGGCCCGACGTTGTTAGTAGAATAGGAGGCGAAATTAAGTTGTGTTATTACTGCGATTTATAACAATAACAAAATAAAATAGAATAGTTTTATGAAACGATTGGTTTACTTAAACTTGTACGTTTTTTTACTATATTAGAAAATGTTGCCTAAGGTCAATCTTGAAAATTTTGTATGTCAATTTTCTACAGGATTCATTTCGGAGAACGTACTACTGTGGTGTGTGACCACGTCCTTCCACCCCCATTTTACTACAGGATAAGTACCATCTTTTGTTTTTGTTGTGGCTAGGTATTTAACCACAGCTTACCTGATGTTAAGTGAAGGTGTGGTCGACGATGGTAAAGCACACCTAGCCTGGAATGAAACTAGCTGTCAAGTGAGGCTGCCGGAACACACCGTTAGATGTTTGGCGGTAGATTTTCAACTTGAGGGTGGTAGCTAGCCAGCCGAGTACTAGAAAGTATCCTGCCACCATGCTATGGTTTCCTCACGATGTTTTCCTTCACAGGCAGCTCAAGGTCATTGTTGAACACACGCCCTTCGTCATGTGAACCGACCGCGCTAACCACTCAGCTATCATCGCTACGCTGTTTTTGTTGTTGTTGTTTTATTGTTGTATTATTTGTTCAACACACAAAACAAATTACAATCAAACAAACTGGACTCGAGGATCGCTGGATCTGACCTGGATTGCAATTCAGATCATGTGTGCAATATTGGTTTAGCGTTTACAAGTTTTTAAAATATATAATCATCTAAATTACGATAGTACGTTACGATACTTGCTGGTAGATCTCCTTAGCAGGAGGTCGTCTAGGTAGGTACCACCGCAGTACCAGTTGTTCTGCCGCTAAGCAGTAGTGTGTTTGAAGGGTACTGCTGCTAGTAAAATTACTGGGCTGTTAAGACTAACCATCGAAAGTCTTTTTTTTTTTTGTAGCTGACAGGCTAGGTGTTTCACCACAGCTCACCTGATGTTAAGTGACGGTGTGGTCGAAGATGGTAAAGCACACCTAGCCTGGAATGGAAGTAATCAAAGTAAAGAGCGCCAAAGCAGTGATGCCCTGGACTTTGGTTTGTTACTTAAAGTTCTGTGTATCGCTGCGATGGCCATGGACATGCGTTATCTCTTACCATCAGGAGAGCGTCTCGTTCGTCTCATTAATTTTTACATAAAAAAAAAGTTAAAAAATGAGCTTTTAAAATCATAGCTTGGGGCCGGACAGAGCCAGGCGTTTAGGACATAGGATACCTACTTTTAATATAAGTATTAACATAGTTATTTCTAGTTCGGGGCCAATTGGTTCATTTTAATGTGACCATAAATTGTGCCAAATAAAATAATTTAGATATTTTTTTTTTAGTTTGAATTAAAAAAATGGTCGTAAATGTAATTGGTTAACTAAGCCAGCACCGTGTACGCGCCTTATGAAAAATGCGGCACTGGAACAGACAAATACCTTCCATTTCACCCACAATATCTCAAGTCATCCTAAATCAAGGGCCCAGTGTCCCGGTTGACAATATATCCGAGTTACTAACAGTTACTCTGACTTATCGCGGACCCAGACGCTTCACTCCGTCACGTACCTAATATCTAAGAAGGATTTCTTTCATATTTTCAAGATATAAAAGACTAGCTGCGACCCGCGGAATTACCCACTGTTCCAACGAGAACACTAAATTTTTTCGATATAAAAAGTAGCCTTTGTTAAGCTTAGTTTTAATATAGGCTATCTTCATACCAAATTTCATCAAAATTGGTCCAGCATTTTCAGGGTGACGAAGCAACAAACATATTTTTTTTTTATAGTTCACAGGCTAGGGTGTTTGACCACAGCTCAGCTGATGTTAAGTGAAGGTGTGGTCGAAGATGGTAAATCACACCTAGCCTGGAATGGAACTGGCTCACGAGTGAGGCTGCCGGAACACACCGTTAGGTGCTAGGCGGCAGATTTTTAACTTGAGAGTGGTAGCTAGCCAGCCGAGTACTAATGTACCCTACCACCATGCTATGGTTTCCTCACGATGTTTTCCTTCACACTCTAGTGATATATTTATAATTTTTTTTAGAATTTCACTTGGTTTGTGGATCTAGCCATGTAGGTTACAACTGCAATACCTACCAGTTATTCTGCCGCCAGACGGCAGTGTGTAAATATTACTGTATTCCGGTTTAAATACTAGTACTGTAACTAGGGAAATTACAGGGCAGTTGATACTAACCATCGAAAGTCTCAAAGTAATGAGCGTCAATGCAGCAGTCAAGCTGAAGATATCCGCTGGATCGATTTTAATAAAATTTATATGGGACCACCTCCGAAACATGATCTACCAAGCAAAAAAAGAATCATCAAAATCGATTTATAGTTGGCGGAATTATAGCGTCACAAACATTTAAAAAAAAAAAACATTTTCTCTACATCTTCTAACAAATTTGTGTTAAGCCGCACCAATAAAGCAAAACTGGTAGCATTGATTATTCAACTCTGCGTTTACTCTCACCTACGTGTCGAAACATCGACTCTGTGAGCGCTCCCAACAGCGGGGGAAACGTTAATTGACCATGTAACTTCAACCGTGTTTCTATAAATAAAATTACAGTTTTCATGTAATACTTTGGGGTAGAATCAAACGTATATTTTTTTAAGTCGTTAGTCGCGTGTTTCACCTCGTGTAATTTACATTCAGTTCCATGTCAAAGGTTATCCCTTAGTTACATGAAACGCGTAACAGCATAGCTAGTTAAAATTTTGCGTGAAATGCTACTGTCTAATTGAATGTCAAATTTAAAAATACGACGAATTGTGTTACTAGCTCCATTTGCACTTTTAAAATACATAAACTATATTTCGTCCTCCAGTATGACATCTCGTAGTATACGATTTTTTGGCGCCGCCAGCATACTGCCGCCAGCGCACGTACTGGAAACCCTACCGCGCGGCAGCGATCTCGACGGGCGGCTTGTTCATTTTTTTTTTATGCAAAAAGTAATGAGACGAACGAGACGCTCTCCTGATGGTAAGAGATAACGCCTGCCCATGACCATTGCAGCGATACACAGAACTTTGAGTAACAAAACAAAGTCCAGGGCATCACTGCTTTGGCGCTCATTACTTTGATTACTTCCATTCCGGTAATAACCTAGCCTAGGTGTGCTTTACCATCTTCGACCACACCGCCACTTAACATCAGGTGAGCTGTGGTCAAACACCTAGCCTGTCAGCTACAAAAAAAAAAAAGACTTTCGATGGTTAGTCTTAACAGCCCAGTAATTTTACTAGCTGCAGTACCCTTCAAACCGGAACACAGTAATGTTTACACACTACTGCTTAGCGGCAGAACAACTGGTACTGCGGTGGTACCTACCTAGACGACCTCCTGCTAAGGAGATCTACCACCAAGTATTATATTTTATAGTAGTATAGTTTATTTGTTTTGTTTATTTATGATTTTGTTTGAATATTTATATTATTCGTAGTTTTTTGTTAATATATATATGCGAGGTATTGTGTCGATATTTTGTTATAACTAGCGCCATCTGCCCCAGCATCCTAGTACTCACAGGGAATGAAACAAGGGAATGAACATAACTAACGAGTTGAAGGCTTCATTCACGAGTGAACTGATCTATGCGTCAGTAGTTCGGTCGGCGCGCGAGTGGCATAGGATTCATTCGGCGTTCCACGACCGACGGCACCACTGTGTGCACTGACCATAAAATAATAAAAACATGGCGGACGACGAAGAAATCGACGTGGACCAAAATCTATTTAAATCTCCGACATATATATATACATATTTACATATACCTATTATATATTACCAAAGTCACGTTAAAACATAACTTAATAAATATGACTGAGTAATTTATGGTCGAAATAGTTTTACACAAATTCTGGGAGAGATGGATCTGTATGTATGTATTATAAGTATGTATATACAAAAAAAAGTATTTATGTATTCTATCAGTTATCTGACTTCCATCACACAAGCTCTGCTTAGTTTGGGGCCAGATGGCGCTGTGTGTATAGTCCTACGATATTTATTTATTTAATTTTTTATTGCACACTTTAAAGAAAAAACATCTACAAAGGGAGGACTTAATGCTAAAGCATTTTCTGCCAGCCAACCCCTCAGTAAATAACATGGTTGTAGGCGCGCATCAAAACAAACATAATATGTATATATATATTATATATAATATCAAATCATGTATAAATATATAACTGAAATATATGTCGGCGTGTAGCTTTAATGTTGATTTAGTTTAGCGCCATCTTGCGTAATTTTGGTGGACTAGAGGTGGAATGGCGTCTCCTCTGACGTCACACTGGTTCCGTGCTCTGCTTGTCGTTATTCGTGTAAAGTATTTTGACTTCAACCAATGAGAGAAGGCGAAGTTACGGAGGTCGGCCGGTAGGGGCGCTGTGTGAAGCGAGCCGGCCGTGCGTTGAATGTTGAGGTGGAGAGATCATTCTTGCTTTGGTTGAGGAGAGATGAACATTGATTCTTGCTTTGAGAGGAGATTGAGTTGGTCGGTTGCAGAGTGCGAAGCTAAGCGGAACGTTTGTTCTTGTTGTGACTTGCCTTTAACATTATTGTTATTTATGGCCAATAAATATTACTGATTTACTGATTTACTGATTTTGTCCCCAAGCTATGTAATAGTCTCTATAATGTTCTAATCGTTCTTAAACTGAAGTCGTTGTGAAGTGCTGATTAAACTTTGTACAAGAGAACTGAATTCTATGGTTTGTCTCCCGCCCGCTACACCCTCACCCACACGTTGTCGTTTCTTCTTCTTATCTCTCCGACATATATTTATTTATTAATAAAGGAATTATACCAAAAAAAGATTATTTTCAGTCTTCATTTTTATCCTCGATCAACTTGTACTAAACGCCGTCTTGTCTCGTCAACAAGAGATAGCGAAAAAATGAGCATAAAATGTCTCCGAATATCGGTATCGAGCATGAATATAAAAATTACACATGCGAAAGTAACAAAATCAACGAAAATGAATCTTATTTCAATGGAGTTAAAGGGTAAGTTTCTTTTGTGGGATGTTTTGGTATTGTAGTTAGGTGTAACATGAAATCGATAGTTTCTTCGTAGTGAAAATATAGCAGTAAGTTATTTTTAGTTCTCCATTCGATTTAGAAATGTATTAAATTTTTAATAGAGATGGAAAGTGGACAAAAATTTAACTAAATGAAATAACTACTACTCTCAAACTTTATGCTATGTTTTTAGGGTTCCGTACTCAAAGGGTAAAACGGGTACCCAAAGGGGGCACTATTACTAAGACTCCGCTGTCCGTACGTCTGTCTGTCAGTCACCGGGCTGTATCTCATGAGCCGTGATAGTAAGACAGTTGAAATTTTCACAGATGATAATATATTTCTGTTGCCGTTATAATAAAAAATACTAAAAAACAGAATAAAATAAATATTTAAGGGGCTCCCATACAAACAAACGCCATTTTTAGGGTTCCGTACCCAAAGGGTAAAAACGTGACCCTATTACTGAGACTTCGCTGTCCGTCCGTCCGTCTGTCACCGGGCAGTATCTCATGAGCCGTGATAGTAAGACAGTTGAAATTTTCACAGATGATAATATTTCTGTTGCCGTTATAACAAAAAATACTAAAATAAATATCATAGGAAAATACACACAGCGCCATCTGACCCCAAACTAAGCAAAGCTTGTGCTATGGAAGTGACAAATAACTGATAGAATACTTAGTTTTTTTTTTTTGTAAATACATACACCCAGACACAGAACAAACTTTTGTTTACACCACAAAATGCTTGTCCTGGGTGGGAATCGAACCCGCGCCTTTCAACTCTTGGAGCAGACATACTACCAATGAACCAACAGGGCTGTTTAAAAACAGAATAAAATAAATATTTAGGGAGCTCCCAAACAAACGCCCTTTTTATAGATTATGGAACGGAACCCTTGGACTCGCACTTGGTTTTTTAACTAATTATATCAAGTTACTTTTATAGCTTCAACGGCGGATCGTACTATGTAATTACTAAATTAATTTTAGTTAATTTGTAGATAATGCAATTATTGAGTAGAAACAATAAAAAAGTGTAACAGCGCGCGCGCAGGTACGATCAGTTAGCAACAGGTTCGCGCGTGTATCGCGGCCGGCGTCACATATCCTCCCCGCGCGCCTCGCCCCTTCGAGTCTCATCGCCAGCGTTGGATTTCGTACTATAATTATAGTATTTGTACTACTATTTCATGCTCCGTACTAGATAGTATCCATACCTAAGGATAGTACGGAAAAATACTACAATTTCGATACTTCGCTTAGTAAAGACCAAAATAGGTAAATATGACACTTTATAGCCAAACCATCTGTAAAAAAATAAACATTGAGTATTGTACACAATGTGTTGTGGTAAGCTGTCAAACAATACTTCTTCTTCATCTTTTTTGATTTTGGCTTCGCATTTTGTGTATTTAAATTATGAAACTTAAAATTGTAACTTGACACTCGCAAATGCTTGGGGTGCGACGCCAAAATCTAAGGAAAAAAATGCAGCAAAAGTGGCAACTGTACCGATTTTGTTCTTTCATATACTCGCAGTTTAGACGAGATGTTTTTATGATTACATGCTATAGACTGAAGAAAATAATAGTCAAGAACTTACATAATTTAGTATAGGAGTAAATTTGTATAAACATGTTGATTCTAACTATCTATTTTATTGATTAATAGCTTTTTTTTAAACAATGTAAGATTAAAAAAAAAGTGTACTATCGGCGTACTACTATGTTGATGGTCTTGTACTATATTTTTCAACGTACCCGAATCCAACCCTGCTCGTCGCTCGCGATCCCGACCGTTCGAGTAGTGGCTCCCTGGCAACGGTCGGTGACGCGCATTTATGCCCGTATGTTACAATGGCGCCCAACGAGGGGCCCCATATGGGGCGATACACGCGCGAACCTGTTGCTAACTGATCGTACCTGCGCGCGCGCTTTTACAAAAGGTTATATTTTAAAAGAGCTTTGAAAGTTTTATTAGTTACAATCAAGACTAAAATTCTTCAAATTCAAATTGTATCAGAAAGAAGTTCCTTGCATTAAATTATTAATTACAAACTTATTATTTCTGTAACATTTTGGCTTATCTTACAAAAGTTCTTCTTGCAACAAAGTTGTGAAAATCTACAACTATTATCGTCCTTTATCGCGACAACTTATTCTTTACATACCTACCAGTAAATTTTTAGATTTACTGTGACGGAGTACTAAAAAGTTGAGACATTTCGTGGCCGGAGTTAGAACGAAGTTTGTAAAAGATAACAGAAGTGTTGTCGCTCTTACGCAGTTGTACTACTTAAAGTGGTTTAAAGTTTGGGAATTTTGAAAAGGCACGCATTGGCTAAGTGAATATGGTCTCAAAGCGAATGTAATAAGGTTCTTTTTAGCTCTTCACTCTGTACTGTCTGAATCTGAAATTTACTAACGCTGGGCTTATGGTTACAAGCCAAGGGAAAATCAAAACATAGTAAGTAACTATTAAATACATTAGTATGGATAAAATTAGACCTTACGCAGGAGTCTTATGTTGTTAAGGATAGGGTTCACAATCGCTATTAAAACATATTATCTTGCGTTAGTAGGAAACTTTATCGAATTTCATCACAGCCGTTTGAAGATAGTACAAAATTTACAATTTAAAAAAAAACCGATTCCATGTGTGTCCAGGTGTTATCCGCGACATGTTTTCCGGATAAAAAGTAGTCTATTTGTTAATCCAGGATCTCAGCTACTCCCATACCAAATTACATCCAAATCCGTTCAGTAGTTTTTGCGTGAAAGAGTAACAAACATCCATCCATCCACTCTTTCACATTTACAATATTAGTGGGATATCATTTTTTTTTTTTACATTTAATAGATCTACGTTTGGCCACCAACTCGCCTAATGCAAAGCGACGGTGTGGCCGAAGATGGAGCACGCTGATCCAGAGGAAATCTATTCACTCTAGCCTTAAAAACGTCCAAATTGTAATTTATGGGAAACAGGGAAGCCGGCAATGAGTTCCATTCGTGGGCCGTGCGCATCAGAAAAGTAGAGCGGAATCGCTGCGTACGAATACTGGGAACACCCAGGAGGAACGGATGGTAATGAGCCGTTTTTCTGCTCGTCCTGTGGTGGAACGGAGACGGTGGGATGAGGTCATGGAGCTTCTGCGAACACTCCCCGAAATGTATCCGATAAAAAATAGCTAGACATGCTACTCTGCGACGGTGATCAAGACTTAGTAATTTTTTGGTTACTAGATCGCTATCACCAATAAGCCTCGTAGCACGCCGATCCACCGCTTCCAAAGCTTCCAGCTGGTATTTAGGTGCTCCAGCAAATAGGTGGCAGGAGACACGACCACGACCACGACACACGACCGGACTTGTGCCTGATACAAGTGAAGCAACTGTCCCGGTGAGAAGTACCTCTTAACCTTGTTAAGAATACCGAGCTTTTTGCCAGCCAGTTTAGCTTTATATAATAATAATATCTTCACAGTGCTTTATGGTATATATTTTTTTTTAACGTAAAAATTATTGAGACGAACGAGACGCTCTCCTGATGGTAAGAGATAACGCCTGTCCATGACCATTGCAGCGATACACAGAACTTTGAGTAACAAAACAAAGTCCAGGGCATCACTGCTTTGGCGCTCATTACTGAGACTTTCGATGGTTAGTCTCAACAGCCCAGTAATTTCGCTAGCTACAGTACCCTTCAAACCGGAACACAGTAATGTTTACACACTACTGCTTAGCGGCAGAATAACTGGTACTGCGGTGGTAGTTACCTAGACGACCTCCCGCTAAGAAGATCTACCACCAAGTAAACGTAAAACATGACACTGTTCGGACGTTTTTAAGACTATAGTAAATAGATTTCTTCTAGATCGTGCTTCATCCTCGACCGCACCGTCGCTTACAATCAAGCGAGTCGGTGACCAAACGTAGATCAATTAAATATTACAAAAATTCTTTCTTTTTAAAAAAAGTAAAATTGTTCGAATCAAAGCGATTGCCTTTGCTCATTAAATCACCATTACAAATTAAGGGTATCACAGTAATAGCAATTAGCATAATTATATAAGATATACCTCAAATCATAAAGCCATGGAAGAGATATTTATCTCAAGATATTGAGATGTTCCTTATTGTTTGTTATCTGTTTTTATTATATCTGCTTTGAAATATTTTTTAGGGTTCCGTACCCAAAGGGTAAAACGGGGCCCCATTACAAAGACTCCGCTGTCCGTCAGTCACCAGGCTGTATCTCATGAATGATAGTTAGACAATTGAAATTTTCACAGATGATGTATTTCTGTAGCCGCTATAACAACAAATATTTAAAAACTGAATAACATTAATTCGTCAAAACGTGATTTTTTTGTCGTTTTTATAGATAACGGTAAGGAACCCTTCGTGCGCGAGTCTGACTAGCAGTTGGCCGGTTTTTTTTTGGTTGACAGCACACAGCTGCTCACCTGATGTTAAGTGACGAATGTTTTTTTTTTATGTTAAAGTAATGAGACGAACGAAGCTCTCTTCTGATGGTAAGAGATAACACATGCCTATTACCATTGCAGCAATACACAGAACTTTGAGTATAAATGTATGTTCTGTGTCTGTGTTCTGTATGTAGGTATGTATGGTTTCCATAGTACAAGCTTTGCTTAATTTAGGGCTAGATGGCGTTGCGTGAAATGTCCTAGAATATTTAAAACATAATTAAAAAAATAAAAACCGTTTCGTGAACATTAAAGAGTTATCCATCTAATTATCTTTCTATCTATTCAAATTTATAACTAAGCCATATCATTTCTTGAGTTATAAAACTTTCAGTGGAGTTTTCACTACCCAAATAAACATAGACAAATAAGCACGCATTTTTAGCTGAAACTCCTGGTTATAGACTGAAAAGCTTGCCAAGTTATGTTCTGACACAGTTGTTTTAGTCGCAATCTCTCCCAGACAAATAACAACTAATATAAAAACATTGAATATACAAAAACAACTTTTTCATACATAATTTTGTGTACCTCGGACATACAATTTAAAAAAGTAAAAACCTTTGAGGTTGACACAAGCCCCATATTTATATTTTTATAATTACCTGCTCTCGTACTCTCAGCATAAGTAAGTTTTCTGGTCTCTAAATCTCTAAATTTCCGTGTCACTTCCAGCATCTCTAAGCCCTCTGTAAGCAGATCACGTGCCCTCCTAACGGCCCCCTCATTAACTGTCCTGCGAGCCTGCGTACCTGCCATTGATCTACGCTAATTGTGGAACACCAGTAATGAACCACTTACATAAGGGCGATTCCGCTGTAGACGATTCTCGACATTATTTTTTAAATCACGTTATTCTTTGTTTTTTTTGTTACTAGTGCAAAGAAGAAAGTCGAAATTTAATGATTAATTATTTTTTATTTGATTTTACTCCATATTTGCTTTTCTGATGCGTTTGAAACTATAACCATCCGAAAAGTTGGTACAAACTGGAAAGTCATACCTAGAAACACTGGCGTGAAACAGCAGTTGCTGACAGTTCGATGTTATGTTTTAGCGGCTAAATATGAAGTGACAATATTCATTTATCCTCCTGTTCCAGAAATGTAAATAAATGTTGTTATTTATTAAGCATTATTGACTGCTTGCTAACTGCTAGTTAACTTGTTGCACCCGCGATACAAAAGATATAGAAGTTTACTTTTTTCATAGAAATAAAGAGCTAACATTTGGAAACTTTGCAAAAGTAAGAAGAAATCAAAACTAAACTTAAGTTAATCGTTTTTAAGAGTGTAATGATCGTAAGTTTAAAATAAACGACAACTTAAATTGGTTGCACCCGCGATCTTGATGTCAGATCGCGGGTGCAACCATTCGTCACTTAACCTTTTTATGTGATTAATTACATATTTTGTTGTTTTGATATGCCTTGATTAATAATATACGCTGAATACGATTGATGATATATATTTAAAATGTGTGTTTATATTTTATTCTGTATGTTTCATAGAAATATCGGTTAATATGACAACAGAGCAATACAAGGAGACTGCTTCGCAGAAATATAGGCGGGAATTTAAAAAAAATCCTGAGCTTTATGTCGAACACCACCTATTTGCGCTGGTTTGTATGTGCTCGTACAATTGCTTTGCAAAACCGACAAAAAAATTACTTAATATGGTTATGTGGGGTTGTGTCAGAGCGATATTTTTTTTTTGAGTGTTGACAGGCTAGTTGTTTGACCACAGCTCACCTGATGTTAAGTGAAGGTGTGGTCGAAGATGGTAAAGCACATCTAGCCTGGAATGGAACTGGCACTCAAGTGAGGCTGCCGGAATACACCGTTAGGTGCTTGGCGGCAGATTTTCAACTTGAGGGTGGTAGCTAGCCAGCCGAGTACTAGAAAGTACCCTACCACCATGCTATGGTTTCCTCACGATGTTTTTCCTTCACCGGCAGCTCAAGCTCATTGTTGGGATTTGAACCCACGACCTTCGGCACGCGAATCTACCGCGCTAACCACTGAGCTATCATCGCTACAATATGGATGAAGATGGAGAAATCAAAGAACAATTTATGATGACGATTGATGGCAAATGTTTTACAGAAACCGTGAATGATATAGCAGGCAGTTTGATGATATTATCGCGAAGTGGGAAGCGACGGAGAAAAAAACTGATGAAAATAATATGTACATAGAATTTTCGGTGAATGTTGACGTATTTAAAAGAAATAATGAATATAAGTGACTACAGAAGTATACTAATTAGTAATAAATATGTTTTGATACCTCATTTTGTTTCTATATTAGTTAAATTGATGTTTATATTCGCTTAAATTAGACTGGTTGCACCCGCGATAATTTGATGTTGCACCCGCGATCCGTTTAAAAATGAATAAATCATTATTTATTTTTGTTTTGTTTAGAGTTTTTATCTTATGTACTTTGTTACTTAAACACCTTACAAAATATTACGGCATAACATATGAAATGTATCACAATTAACAGGATTATACGTTTCTTGTCTATGTTCTGGAAAGGTTGGGCCAAATCTGTTGCACCCGCGATGGCACTTTGAACCTTCCTCCTGGCTTTGAAAATATTATTTTAAAATCCTTGTAAACTAATATAAAGCAAAAACATTAAAATGTAGTCTTTCAAAGACTAATTTCATTAGAAATGTTTTCTACTTAATTACAAGCAACTAAAACATGCGTCTAAAAGTTGCACCCGCGATAATGGAATCGCCCATAACATTATATGGATCTGCTGCTAGTTTCAACACAAGCTAGCTATAACGTGTAGAGGATAAAAATGACGTGAAACGAGATAGCTGATACCCACTTTAACGTGTAGTGGATGAAAGTTTACGTGAAACAAGATAGCTGATACCCACTTTAACGTGTAGTGGATGAAAGTTTACGTGAAACAAGATAGCTGATACCCACTTTAACGTGTAGTGGATGAAAGTTTACGTGAAACATGATAGCTGATACCCACTTTACTTGTTTGTTTTGGTTTTGTATTGCATTGAGTCATTAAAAAAATCAACCTTAAATAGAAGCGTTTCCCTTAATTTAAGTCCAAAACTTCACTTAGCAAACGACCAAATCAATTTTCAATCGAAAACAAAAAGGATCTAAGGCCTTGTAAAACAGTTTTTCCGTAATGAAAATAACTTTCCGATTTCATAAAATATTCTGAAACGAAGGGAGGTATTTGACCCCAATACTTTGACCTTTCAAATCCCATAGATTCTTTATTGGAACCACAGTGAAGAAAACTTCCGTAAGAACTTAAAAAATAAACCCTGTTGGCTCATTGGTAGTATATCCGTTTTAAGAGCTGTAGCGTTCGATTCCCACCCAGAACATACATTTTGTGGTATACACAAATATTTGCTCAGTGTCAGGGCGTTTTGTATGCATAATAAAATAATGTACTTAAGTACCTATTCTACTAGTTACCTAACTTCCATAGAACAAGATTTGTTTAGTTTAGGGTCAGATGGCGCTGTGTGTAATGTCCTACGATATTTATTTCGGTTATAAATTATAATGCAAATAAGGCAAACGTCGTAATGGTAACGTAATAACACTTACCCCTTGCAGAGATACCAAAAACATTTAGTAACAAAACAAAATCCAGGGCATTACTGCTTTGGCGCGCATTACTTTGAGACAGTTTTTCGTTTAAAGTTGACAGGCTAGGTGTTTGACCACAGTTCACCTGTTACTGTCGCCGCTACAATAAAATTTAAATCACATTTACACGTTTTGAATTCCAGAGAAAATAAAAAAATAAAAATTTAAAGTTAAGCAGTAGTTTATTTTGTTTCAATTTATTTATTATTATTAATTAGTACCTCTGTAGTATTTATAAACTATTAGATTTGGTTTTGTTTTTATAAATTTGGTAATAGTAGGTATTCATATAAAAGAAAAAATGTAATAAATGAGTTTCTAGAGTAAACAGTTTCCTGCGTGCCCCATCCTAGATCACATAATTGCTTAACATCAGATAGTATGAAGTCAAACACGACCCCATTAAAATAAAATAAAAAACTGAAAAGATTTAGGAACAGATAAACATTTCCTACTCTCGCATGCTTTCTTCTTTCAGCTATGCCGAACTCGTGGTCCGCATTTGAAATATATCCTTTCAGCCAAAAACGGTGATACAGCGAAAATCGCGGCCCGCTAAATGGATTGCCCCATACATTCATCTTTCGCATTTGGCACATGCTGTACAGAGATTGGCAAAGAAAATATGTAGATTGGATATATCTGTGGATTTATTAAACACCCTGTTTTTGACGCTACGATTCTGACTTTTGTGTGGCCCCTATACGGATCATTGAATTCTCGAGTCGGAAACACTTTGTCACACTATCTCGGGGCATCGACTTCTGGAGTTGTTTTATGAGCATCGAGTGTGAAGCGTTTGTTGCTGTTCTATTACCGCTATGTCATATTTATTTTATTACCCGGGCACCGCAAAACCATAAATAAATAATACATATCGTAGGACTATACACACAGCGACATCTGGCCCCAAACTAAGCAGAGCTTGTGTGATGGAAGTCAGATAACTGATAGAATACTTAAATACTTTTTTTTTGTAAATACTTACAGAACACCACAGAACAAACATTTGTTTATTCACAAAATGTTTGCCCTGAGTGGGAATCGAACCCATGCCCTACAGCTCTCAAGGCAGATATACTACCAATGAGCCAGCGGGGCTGTGAGGAAGGGTTATGTTTTTAGCAGTCTATGTATCTATGTGGTGCATAAATTTGTTGTTCAATTTTGATGCGTGAGGTGACAATCAAACATTTGAACGCCTTTTCAGGTATAACATTTTTTTAATGTAAAAAGTAATAAGACGAACGAGACGCTCTCCTGATGGTAAGATATTTTGCCTGTCCATGACCATTGCAGCGATACACAGAACTTTGAATAACAAAACTTGATGAGTATATTTATAATGAAATACGAATCAGTTTTAAATTAATACTATTAACAAAATGTATACAAAAAACTTAATCTAAAAGTCCGTCAGAGGAGGGATATGTGGCCAGAATGCTGGCGGCATTGCCACGCTGGATGGCAATGCTAAGCTTTGACCAAAGTAGATACCAGCATTCTGGTCACCTGAAGCGTCCTCTAAACGTTATCACTATTATAAAGTGTAAAGTTTCGCTTTAAATGTATTACCTATTAAAATGTTTTAACAAAGACGAACTGGCAGGTACTAAAAAATATTAGCATAATGGAAGTGAAAAGTCTTGTATAAAAAATAAACGTCTCTATTAAAAACATCTTACATTCAAATAAAAACACAAAACAACCAACCATACAAAATATTCATGGATAAAATATAAAATATTCACACCAAATAAATCAATCGAAAGTAGTTAAGACTTAACAGAATAAACAGGCGAGATAACAGAATTCGCCAAATTGAATCGACACTCGAGAACCGAATGTTTAAATAAAATAAATCGAGTTCGAGCCTAAATCATTTCTTATCGAGACTTTACTCGAAAGCAATTTAACTTTGTTTGCCTCCAAAAGAGTTATTTCACGGATATACGGAGAAAATAGCATTCAAACTCAATTCAAGGACAATAGGTACCTATAGCATTGTAGGAGCAGTTACATTTTATATACTTCTATAAGAATTCTATACATATATGTATTTTACACTTCTACGAGAATTCGGTATGTAAAGAAAAAAAATACTTTGCTGATTCCAAAACCAATTCGAAATATTACATTCCTGTACATGATTTTCACGTTTAAAACTCTTTAAACTATGAGACGGGGTTTATTTTAATAAAATACATAGAATAAACTTGACTTCCAATTTACCTCTAATGACGTCACGTCGTCGGCTGTATAAGGATTCTTTCAGTGCCTAAAAAAACAATGGCAAACCTCGACAAAATCTGTCAATGTCAAGTTAACGGTTGCTGTTATACTTGTAACCTTCCTATACTTATCTACGTCGTTGTTTTTTTTTACATGCCTAATGCGTATTCTACATATTCAGCCCACCTCATGACGTCATAACTATAAAAAGTTTGAAAACGCATTAAAAATAAACTACCGCATAGAAAGCAAAAATATTCAAATTCGTTTCATAAAATAAGGTTTACTATGAGTAAAAAATATAAAATAAATACAAAAAAAAAACTTTACATACCGAATTGTATGAATATATAAGTTTTAAATAGGTTAAATAAATACCTACTTATAAAAGAATTATGAAGATAGATACATTATACATATTTCTGAGAGAAGAAAGTACAGGACATCGTTGCTTTGGCGCTCATTACTTTGAGACCATGCAAAATTATGAAATTCTTTATAAGCATTCGTAAGATAAAATTTGACAAGAACACGACATGGTCTGTCCAAGTGAAAGAAGCCACCTCTTCTTCAAAATTCTACCAGGTGGTGAGGGCTACTTCAGACTGGAGTTGATGGAGGCAGATTGTCCGCCTAAGAGGTTCCAGTGACCAAGAACCTCGGAAATGAGGAACCGATTGAAGAAGATAATTTTATCTGGAATTAGCTTCACTATCATGTAACTCCCCTTTTTAGTAGGAAGATATTTTGTGCCGTGTCGGTATCAAAGCTCTTGTTCGATAACCTTTACATTACCCTGTCAGCTTTTTGCTCGTGGTTCCCTCCAATAAACCTATTAGCCTCCAACATTGCCAGAGGATTAACCTTTTACAGCGCGTGGGATGACGACTTTATCCGTTTACAACTTTCCCTATCCTATTACCGAAATCGGCGGCATCGAACGAGCATTGAACTTGAAAATTTGTACTCCGTTTAGAGATATGAAAAAAGTTTTCTATGTAAAAGTAATGTGAGGAACGAAACGCTCTCCTCATGGTAAAAGATAATGACTGTGATCACTGCAACGGCACTCCAAACTATGTAACAAACCAAAGTCCACGTCATCCGTAATCATATTTATTGGTAAATATAATTTACATGTCAATATACTTACTGTACGTACCGTGCACACATTCATAAAATTACATGAGGAATAATTCATTTCACAATAATAATAATTAATAATAAGAGAAGAGATAACCGCCATGTGGGATGTTGATTCGGCGATCATTGTTCCGATAGTTGTGACGGTAAACGGTCTTATAGCGAAGAGTCTCGACCAACATCTTAAGAGACTCTCGCTAGACGGTTGGGTCAAGGGTCAGCTTCAAAAGGCAGTGATCCTTGACCCGGCGCGCATTGTGAGGAGGTTCCTCACTCTGCAGTCCTAACCACCGGCAGCTTGAGCCCTGCCCCGCTGCCGGCGACACCCTAGTTTTTTATGTTATATATGTTTTTTTAAAATTTAATGTAAAAAAATTAAAAAATAAGACATAAAATAAATGATGATGATAAAATAATTGTATAGAAATTAAATATGCCAATGAAAATTATCAATTTAAATGTCAATTTTATAAAACTCATTAAATTTATAGAAAGATTGCTCGACAAGCCATTTTTTCAAAATTTTTTTATACGAATGCAGTCCGACGGCTGCAGTAACTACCGTCGGCAGATGATTGTAGACCGTTGGCGCCATGACGTGCGTTAACTTGGCAGAAGTCACCAACGAGCGCGGAACAGTGAGCAGCTTATGCCGATCACGAGTGTTGCGGTTATGCCTGGAGCGCTCCTCGTAAGCCTCAAGGTTTATCCTGGCGTATACATCATCGTTGCTTTGGTGCTCATTACTTTGAGACTTGCGCTGTATTGTCTTAAGAGGCATATGTTTTCGCTACCTGCAGTATCCTTCAGAATAGAACACAGTAGCGTATCATACTTCCATTCATATAAAAAAAAAAAACTTACCAAAATCATAAAACATTAATCAATATATTAATAATATGTCAATTAAATAATATTGACTTACTAGTCATTTAACAATTTAGTCATTAACTCTAGTCAAATACAAATATTTATTATTTGTTTATTATAATTATAGTTTTTTTTTATGTGAAAAATAATGAGACGAACGAGACGCTCTCCTGATGGTAAGAGGTAACGCCTGTCCATGACCATTGCAGCGATACACAGAACTTTGAGTAACAAAACAAAGCCAGGGCATCACTGCTTTGGCGCTCATTACTTTGAGACTTTCGATGGTTAGTCTCAACAGCCCTGTAATTTCGCTATCAGACAAAAGATAACATATCACATGAGCAAACATCTAACACCCTCCTTAATATCCAGCTCGTAACAACAAAAAGCTGTCATTTCACACAGAATTTGAACAAAACAATGCGAACAATTTTGAACAACATAGTTCAGCTTTGTGCCGCAGCACTGTCCGACGAAACTTTTAATTGCTGTGTCTGTTGACTGTGGAGATAGTAAATGTGGTATTGTATGATGAGTAATTATCCCATTAAATAACATGACATAGAGTGTAAATTTGACTGTCAATGTAGAGTCTCACAGTCGACACAACCTTTTTTATGCAAATATAATGAGACGCTCTCCTGAAGCTAAGAGATATGTCCAAGTCTATGATCATTGCAGCGCTACACATAACTTTGAGTAGCAAAACAAATTCCAAGGCATTGGAGTTTTTTTTTTATGAGAAAAATAATGAGACGAACCAGACGCTCTCTTGATGGTAAGAGTTAACGCCTGTCCATGACCATTGCAGCGATACACAGAACTTTGAGTAGCAAAACAAAGCCCAGGGCATCGCTGCTTTGGTGCTCATTACTTTGAGACTTTCGAAGGTTAGTTTCACCAGCTATGCAATTTCGCTGGCTGCAGTACCCTTCAAACCGGAACACAGTAATGTTTACATACTACTGCTTAGCGGCAGAATATCTGGTACTGCGGTGGTACCTACCTAGATGACCTCCTGCTAAGGAGATCTACCACCAAGTAGAGTAAGGAGCTCATTACTTTAAAACTTTCGATGGTTAGTTTCACCAGCTATGCAATTTCGCTAGCTGCAGTACCCTTCAAACCGGAACACAGTAATGTTTACATACTACTGCTTAGCGGCAGAATATCTGGTACTGCGGTGGTACCTACCTAGATGACCTCCTGCTAAGGAGATCTACCACCAAGTAGAGTAAGGAGCTCATTACTTTAAAACTTTCGATGGTTAGTTTCACCAGCTATGCAATTTCGCTAGCTGCAGTACCCTTCAAACCAGACCATAGTAATGTTAACGAACTAGTGGTAAGCGGCAGAATCTCTGGTACTGCGGTGGTACCCACCAAGACGACCTCCTGCTAAGTAGTTCTACCACCAAGTAAAACCTTGTTATGTGACCTTAACGATTATTTGAAAGGAAGAAAGAAAATTGTTTTATTTTATAACACAACCGAATACTTAAAAGCAAACAAACAGAGACAGACAGCTCCAACCTAGGAGCTGACGTCAGCATAATACTGGTCACACTAAGTGGTATGACCAGCGCTGGTATTCCTGTGTGCCCTTGTAGTTCAAACAAAATACACATAAAAATATTAAAAATAAATTACCAACAACAAATACAATTTACAACAAAAATATACCACAAAAAAAACTAAATAAAAATTCAAAAAAAATTGTAATTTTTTTAAAACAAAAAATGAACAAAAAAAACTATAAAAATGAAATTATTGATAATTATTTAATAAACATATTTATAGTTATAATACATTTATTTCAGAACAAGTCCATATCGATTGGTAAAAACAATTTACTAAAAGCTTTGTTAAAATTTTGAAAACACACTTATTTAGGCAATGTCATAAACTCACAAAAAAAAAACCAAATAAAAAAACGTTAAACGTCTAGAAATTAATTGAGACACATTATTAATTATGGGCAGGTGTTATGTCTTACCTTTAAGAGAGGCATCGCTTTTGTCTCATTACTTATTATCATAAAATTTATTTGTAACAGAGTACACTGGCTTCCGCGTTTCGAATTCCCGTATCCGCAGAGATACAACATTTACCAAAGCCATAACTAGAGCGCCAACTAATTATGAAATGAATGTAAATTTGGCCGCGGGTCGATTGAGCAAACTCACGGGGACTTGCGGAGATAGGTACCCACACAGATTATGAAAGGGCAGATTGATAGACCTGTCGGCTCATTTGTAGTACCTATATCTGCTTTACGAGCTGTAAAGCGTGGGTTCGATTTCCACCTAGTGAAATGTTTGTTCTATGTGTAGAAGTTCAGTATGCACTATAGAATAGAATACAACTTTATTATACACGAAACATACATTACATATTTATCTATCTATTATTTTTATTATTTTATTGACATTTTCATTGTATTGACATAAATGTTATGATTTTAATGTTTTTAAACATGAATGGAAAAATTACCAGTAACTTTGGTATTGATAAGATTGGCTTTGGCTTTGGTAAGATTTGTATTTGTTTAATTAAGTTGTTTTGTTAAACGGAAATAAACTAAATTTTTATTTTTATTTTTTTATTGTTGACAGGCTAGTTGTTTGACCACAGCTCACCTGATGTTAATTGAAGGTGTGGTCGAAGATGGTAAAGCACACCTAGCCTGGAATGGAACTGGCTCTCAAGTGAGGCTGCCGGAACACACCATTAGATGCTTGGCGGCAGATTTTCAACTTGAGGGTGGTAGCTAGCCAGCCGAGTACTAGAAAGTACCCTACCACCATGCTATGGTTTCCTCACGATGTTTTCCTTCACCGGCAGCTCAAGCTCATTGTTGGGGTTTGAACCCACGCCCTTCGGCATGCGAACCTACTGCGCTAACCATCATCACTACAAAAATATATACCATAAAAATATATAATAAATATATACCTAGAATATTCATTATGTAAAAATATTATTTATTTACATCTTTGTAGCGATGATAGCTCAGTGGTTAGCACGGTAGGTTCACATGCCGAAGGGCGTGGGTTCAAACCCCAACAATGAGCTTGAGCTGTCGGTGAAGGAAAACATCGTGAGGAAACCATAGCATGGTGGTAGGGTACTTTCTAGTTTTCTCGGCACGCTAGCTACCACCGTCAAGTTGAAAATCTGCCGCCAAGCATCTAACGGTGTGTTCCAGCAGCCACACTTGAGAGCCAGTTCCATTCCAGACTTGGTGTGCTTTACCATCTTCGACCACACTTTCACTTAACATCAGGTGAGCTGTGGTCAAACACATAGCCTGTCAACCATTAAAAAAAAAACTATCTATATTATAAAGAAGAAAGATTTGATTGCTTGTTTGTTTGTATTAAATAGGCTCCGAAAAAATTATTTCACGGTTGGAAAGACACACTATCCCCGGGTGACGTAGCATTGCTGCTTTGGCGCGCATTACTTATAGACATTTTGACAGGCTAGATGTTTGACTCACCTGTTACTGTCACCGTTACAATAAAGTTTGAATCACATTAACAAGTTTTGAAGGTTTTGGCGGGAACGCGGGAAGAGTCGTGTCGCTCCGTTGTATTTTTTTCCAAAACTAGTGTTTTGTCGAGTGTTTATGCATAAAAATGGTGGTGTTTTATTCATAAAGTGCCGAATTACAAGCGCGAGTGTGGGAAAATGATATAATGTGGTGAAACATGAGTTTTCGTGTTGCTTCCAAAACTTCTTCGAAGCTTTGTAGTAAAGTTGCCACTACTTTACTAAAGCATGACTGGAATTAACTGACACGAACTGGACTTGACAAAGACGACTTTGACTAAAACTAGCTACGATGGCACTTATTTAACTTTTGAAACTTGAAAATATATAATTACTTGACACTGGCAAATGCTCAAACGCGACGCCAAAAGCAAAGAAAAAAAAAAAAACACGTTTTGAAATCCAGAGTTGGTAATCTTTGTTTTCTTTTTCTGCTTATAAACCACTAATATTATGATTGCGAAGTTGGTTTGTTTGTTTTCACCGTACTGTAGTTAATGGGGAAACAGATTTTGTTGAAACTGGTTACATGAATGACCAAGGTAGGCATTTGTGTCGATCAGTGTTGAAATCACAGGGCATACATATATTACACAATTAAAGAATTAATTGAAAACTAGCAGGCGTTATCTCTTACCATCAGGAGAGCGTCTCGTACGTCTCATTACTTTTTACATTAAAAAAAAAACTCGATTTGCTTTTTTTAATGTAATAGTAATGAACCGAACCAAATGCTCTCCTGATGGTAAGAGATAACAGCAGCAATACACAGAGCTTTGTGTAGTAAAAAAAAGTTCAAGGTATCGCTGCTTTGGCGCTCACTACTTTGAGACTTGCGATGGTTAGTCTCAACAGCCCTGTAATTTCGCTAGCTGCAGTACCCTTCAAACCGGAACACAGTAGTTTTGGAACGTTAATCATGAACTTTTTCAAGGTTTTAGCTGTTCGATAGAAGAATGAATTAGACATTCGAGAACATCAAAAACTTTCAGAAATGCGGATTAAAGTTACAAAGTAGCAATTAAAAATAAGAAAAGATAGCGTGCTGTGAGGTTTAAACTCGGACGCGTCGATTGGACGTCAAACGCCTTCCTAAATGTGCCGTAACTTCGAGAATAGTACCGATTTGCTTTACCCCAAATGATTCCCGTAGGTATCCAAATAACCCACGTTCCTTCCCTGACACTAACAAGGGTAGTGCGATTCGACAGTAACACTCTATATTTCAAGTCGGACCAGTCCTATAATAAGGGTGGGGGTTAATTGATTTTATTTGCGGGTTTACTTTGCTCTCGAACTTAGTGGGCCGGAAAAATAGGAATTAAGTAGGAACAGTTCTACTTACTAATACAGTGATACATGTTTATTTGTTTTAAGTAATGCGAAGAGAGAGAGACGCTTTATTAAATGTAGGAGATGTACAAGTGACTTGAATTAAATGTTAAATAGTTTTTTTGCGAATGTCATCTGATATCATTATGGCCCTGATATAGTTAACCACTTTTTATGTTACTATTCGTATGATATACAAATATTAATATTTATACGCTTTTGTGTACGCACACTACTTTTATTACGCCCCACGTTGGGCGCCAGTTTAACTCGGGCGCCAGTAATTTTATTTTACAATTACATTTTCACATTAAGAATCTTATAGGTACACGGCGAGCGCGGCGAGATCTATATAGCGGCTCTTCTGTCAAACGGCGTGGGCGCGCGACGCTCTGATTGGCCCGGCGGCAATGCGAGCGGCCGTGCTGACGAATAACCGCGCTTCGCAGAGCGCGGGATAAACTTAAATTTGGATGCTACAAAGGCAATTAAACTTAAAGGAATGTATTGAATTAATCAATTTATTGAATGAAGGAAACAATGAAGAGATAAAAATACGAAGAGAGTAAGAGAGGACGAGAGGAAGAGAGGAAGATAGGAAGAGAAGATAAGAGAAGAATACAAGACAGTCCCGTTGGCTCATTGGTAGTATATCTGCCTTGAGAGCTGTAGGGCGTGGGTTCGATTCCCACTCAGGGCAAACATTTTGTGAATAAACAAATATTTGTTCTGTGTCTGGGTGTTCTGTATGTATTATAAGTATGTATTTACAAAAAAAAAGTATTTATGTATTCTATCACTTATCTGACTTCCATCACACAAGCTCTTAGTTTGGGGCCAGATGGCGCTGTGTGTATAGTCCTACGATATTTATTATTTTATTTATTATTAGGAGAAAGGAAGAAAAGAAGGAAGAGGCAGTTCCAAACTAGGAGTGATCCCCTAGTTTGTAACTGCTGTGGTTTTGTTATGATAAGGTGAGCCTCATGACATTGCCTGGTATCTAGGCAAGAAGCGATTTTAAGGGCAATCTCTTCCGGGCATCTAAGTTGGTTACGTAGATTTTTTTATTTCTCAGACTGTTCAAAACACCCTGTATTTCAGAACACATGTAAGGCTTAGTTACAAAATGTGGTATCTGGAATCTAAAATCGAATCTGCCGAAGTTTACTTTACCAATTTCGAGATTTTCACCGTCCCCAACTGTTCTAAGTTCGAATCTGATAAAACCAAGTCCGTTTGGATATCTTTCGTATAAACAGTATGACATATCCCCATCTATATATATAATTATATTTACTGTTTTTTTATGTTTGACAGGCTAGGTGTTTGACCACAGCTCACCTGATGTTAAGTGAAGTTGTGGTCGAAGACTGATGTCAAACACACATAGCCTGGAATGGGACTGGATCTCAAGTGAGGCTGCCGGAACACATCGTAAGGTGCTTAGCGGCAGATTTTAAATATGAGGGTCATATGCTGGCCAGTCGAGCACTAGAAAGTATCCTAAGCACGAATACCTTATATTTCAGCATCTCGTAAATACTAGGCCAGCGTAAGCACAATAGTCCCTTATGACGTGAGTTCGATTCCCAACCAGGGCAAACATTTTGTAATATAAACAAATGTTTGTTCTATGTATTAGTTTGGGGTAAAATGGCGCTGTGCGTAATGTCCTACGATATTATTTAATGATTTATTTTCTCATGGTTTTTATTTTTGAAATGTTTGACGTATGTTGTATTGTAAAACAGGACTGGCATAATCGCATTGAGACTGAAGCCAATAAATAAAAAAGTGAAAATTAAAAAACCATCCTTACTGTTTCGTTTTGTAGGATTAAAACATTTTTTTCTGCAGAAAGCGATCGAAAGAGTTTGCCTAGAAACTATTTTCTTTATTCCTTCTGTTGTTCTGAGAACTACATATATCTACTTATTGTGTGGATGTCTGTAGTTATAAAAACAGAGTAACAAAATAGAGCCCTAGTATGGATCGCTGACTACGCGCTCGCAACAAATACAACATAACATTTAAAAAAAATAAGCCAAGAAATATTTTTTTTTCTTTGGTTTTGGCGTCGCGTTTTTAGCATTTGCCAGTGTCAAGTATTTATATATTTTCAAGTTTCAAAAGTTAAATAAGTGTCCTCGTAGCTAGTTATAGTCAAAGTCCAGTCTTAGTCAAGTCCAGCCCATGTCAGTCAAGTCATAAAGTAAAGTAGTGGTGACTTTACTATAAAGTTTCGATCGAGTTTTGGAAGCAACACGAAAAGTCATGTTTTACCACATTATATCATTTTCCTACACTCGCGCTTGTGATTCGGCACTTTATGAATAAAATACCACCATTTTTATGCATAAACATTCGACAAAACACTAGTTTTGGAAAAAAATACAACGGAGCGACACGACTCTTTCCGCGTTCCCGCCAAAACTCCCAAAGAAATATCGTACTCCCAAAAGGATTTTTTCTTTTTTATTGAATATTTTCGCGCTTGATCACTTTCTGCCTGATGTGAAGAAACGTTGCGGTGTAAGATGGAACACGCTTACCATAACATAGCCTTGCGATTGACCGCCATCGATACCCCGTATAGTTAAATAGTTATTATTTTCATATTCTCGTCATATACATTTTTTTTAAATCTAAGACTTATGAGACGCTCTCCCGATGGTAAGTGCTAACGCCTGTCCATGACCATCGCAGCGATACACAGAACTTTGAGTAAATCTAGAGAGTAATCTGTAGACAGGATATTTTTTAATGATTACATCGCTTAATACTTTGTAAATACATATATTTTTTAACGTTAATATGTTAAGAGTAAACGCTTTCTGTTTTTCTAATTTTCGTAGATTACCTACAGTGTGAAGAATTTACTTTCTCATACTTACATACCTACATACATAATTATTGAAATGCAAATGATTTTTTTTAAATATAAAAGTTTTTTTTTTTAATGTAAAAAATAATGTGACGAATAAGACGCTCTTCTGATGGTAAGAGATAACGCCTGTCCATGACCATTGCAGCGATACACAGAACTCTGAGTAACAAAACAAAGTCCAGGGCATCGCTGCTTTGGCGCTCATTACTTTGGAGACTTTCGATGGTTAGTCTCAACAGCCCAGTAATTTCGCTAACTGCAGTACCCTTCAAACCGGAACACAGTAATGTTTACACACTACTGCTTAGCGGCAGAATAACTGGTACCGCTGAGGAGATTTACCACCAAGTAAAGTAAAGTAATAGTAAAAGTAATAAGACGACGCTCTCCTGATGGCCAGAGATAACGCCTGTCCATGACCATTGCAGCGATACACAGAACTTTGAGTAACAAAACAAAGTCCAGGGCATCACTGCTTTGGCGCTCATTACGGAGACTTTCGATGGTTAGTCTCAACAGCCCAGTAATTTCGCTAGCTGCAGTACCCTTCAAACCGGAACAGAACTTTGAGTAGCAAAACGAAGTTCAGGGCATTGCCGCTTTGGCGCTCAATACTTTGAGACTTTCGACGGTTAGTCTCCAAAGCCCAGTAATTGAACTTTTCAGCCTTGTGGCACTAGTTCATAAGGGGCTTTTGTTCTCTGTACTTTGGTGTACACAATAAATAGTTTTATCTATCTATCTATCTAATTTCGCTAGCTGCCGGTACCTTACGGACTCGATCCGAAATAAATGATTTTATTCTTATTATAAGGGCAAAGAGAAACAGCCTACAACTTAAAAAAAAATCTACGTTTGGCCACCAATATGTCTGATGTAAAGTGACGGTACCGAGGATAGATTACGCTAATCTAGAAGAAATCTATTCAATCAAGCGTTAAAAACGTCCAAATTTAAAAAAAAAACATGTTAATGTTAATCGTTTTAGATGAATAATATTTTTTTAAAATTATTCATCTAAAATTGTATTGTAAAGAATCATTTTAACTCTTAACATCGTTGGGGCGTTGTCCACAATAGGTGGATTATAGCTCGCTCCAATATTCAATTTCCAAGGATTTTCTCAATAAAGACAGATTATCCCGGCTTGTACACAAAATATGGGAACACGGGACTCTTAAAAGCAATTCCAAATAGTTTTAAATTCCAAAAAGTACTTAATGTCTCACATATTTGTCTGACAGCTCCGCTGGCTCATTGGTAGTATATCTGCCTTGAGAGCTGTAGGGCGTGGGTTCGATTCCCACTCAGGGCAAACATTTTGTGAATAAACAAATGTTTGTTCTGTGTCTTGGTGTTCCGTATGTATAAATTTATTTAAAAAAAAGTATTTATATATTTTATCAGTTATCTGACTTCCATCACACAAGCTCTGCTTAGTTTGGGGTCAGATGGCGCTGTGTGTATAGTCCTACGATATTTATTTATTTATAATTGTAGCGATGATAGCTCAGTGGTTAACGTGGTTGGTTTGCATGCCGAAGGTGAGTGCTGAAAAGGACATAAACATTTGTAGTCCTCATCACTGTTATGACTGAAACGACTGTTAAGCGGAAATTAACTAAACATTTATCTTTAACAGTTATAATTACTAATTTATGTTATTGGTTGCTTATTTTAATGAATTATTTATTTAACAAATTTAAAAATAAACTTAAAATAATACTATTTACAAAATGTATACAAAAAACTTAATCTAAAAGTCCGTCAGAGGAGGGATATGTGGCCAGAATGCTGGCAGCATTGCCACGCTGGATGGCAATGCTAAGTTTTTGACCAAAGTAGATACCAGCATTCCACCAGCAATATTTATCTTGAATATTTAAAATTATGTTCAATTATAGTCAAATTATCGTCACTGTTGTAAACATACGACTTTTAAGCGGAAATACACTAAACATGTCGCACGCATAATCAAATACTGACCAATTAGGAGTTAGGTCAAAAATGACGCAGTTACGTATAGACGCAGGCTTCTTTTAATGCCATCTATGATATGATTTAGGAAAAACATCAAAATTGCGTCAATAGACCTTTACACAATATCGGTCTTTTTCATTTTTATGTGTTTCTCACACAGTCTTTGTTCGAACACCGACTGATGTCAGTTTGTGTCGGACGCTGTTAATGTGAAGTTGCTGTTGTTTAATTGAACCTAGACCGAATCCGAGTTGAGTGTATTTTCTACAAAAATAAATAGTAAGTTTTATAAGTTGATTACAAATAAACAGACTAAAAACATATTGAGTCCTTGAAATAAAGAAATTAGTTTAAACAAGACAGACTTATAGTTGAATATGCTACCAATAATAAAGTTTATTTGCTTTAGTTTTAAAAGTAGACAGACTTAACTCAAGAAGTTAATTTTAAAACATAAAAAATATTTATTGTTATTTAATTTGAACTAAGTAAATAACACAAAACTATTGATAAGTTTATAGACTACACGAAAAAAAAATTAATATATTTATTTACCTAATTTTTTTTATTCTATTTAAAAAAAAGCCGACGAGGACGTGATTGCACGGAGGTTTTTCGTGATTTCCCAAAAACTGTCTTTTTTGAGTTAAGCCAGTATTTGATTATGTGTGCGATGTATCTATACAATTAATCTTGTAAACGTAAGAACATTTATTACACGTGGAAGCAAGGCTATAATTAAATCCATGTCAGTCATAATATAGCACTGATTGCCCTGAATAATGTAACACCAATTTGTAGCGCAGCGTTGTTACATCACCTTCAATATTTATGAGTATTTCTTTACACGGGCAAAGAATAACGTAAATTTCAGGTCAAAATAAAAGAAAATGGCTTCTCATTACCGAATCTGTTACATACTATAAATTGTATGAATGAATACATTGTAAATTATGTTTATACTCGACAACTGCAAGTACTAAGTAGTCTACTCGTCAAGTCCTTTCATTTGATATTCATATTGAGGGAGTTATGAAAAAAATATGTAATCCGCCATTTTGTGGCGGCGGCCATCTTGGAGCGATTTTCATCAAGCATAGCCAAGAACACTCCCGACTAATTCACCTTTCAAACAAGAAAACTAAATCAAAATTGGTTCATCTGTTCGGGAGACACGATGCCCCAGACACACTCACACAGCCATGTCAAACTTATAACACCCCGTCGTTTTTGCGTCGAGGGTTAAAAACAAAGACGCCGTCGAAATCGATGTACAAAATCATATTTACTTACTGTCTTTACCGTCTCGTTACAGTTTTACTAAAACTACAATAGGTAGGTACCTTACATATAAAACCAGCCCTAGATTCGAAAAGAATAAAGATGTACCTACTGGTGCGTATAAATTGGTTAAACTCTTTGGTCCTACAATTGAAGCCGCAGATGAAAAAGACAGTAGCTATTTCTGTGTTAGTATTATTTCTGTGCATGCTGGAAGGGTACTTTCTAGTACTCGGCTGGCTAGCTACCACCCTCAAGTTGAAAATCTGCCGCCAAGCATCTAACGGTGTGTTCCGGCAGCCTCACTTGAGAGCCAGTTTCATTACAGGCTAGGTGTGCTTTACCATCTTCGACCACACCGACACTTAACATTAGGTGGGCTATGGTCAAACACCTAGCCTGTCAACCACAAAAAATAAATCAAAATGACTTACTGTACAAATGTTTACTAGCGACATCGTCACGCCTAGCGTAAAATAAATGAACCTCACACATTGTTTCTGGAGACACGTAAGCGTAAACTTAATAACGAATTAAGCATGCTTAATTAAATTCATTAGCAATCATTCAAAACATGTTTGTTCTACTTTACTTACTCCAGGGTTAGGAAAGTGGTACGAAAACAAATAACCAGGACAAAAAAATGCTGTAAAAACACGTTTATTGTACGGATGGTTCACTATTATTTGTCACGTTAAATTTATATTATATTTCATGTAATAACTTTTGTGGAAAATCTTTCGTGTTGAATATTGGTAGGGTACTTTTTGGTACTCGGCTGGCTAGCTACTTTTCAGCTGGTAAGAAAAACTGCCGCCAAGCATCCAACGATGTGTTCCAACCTCACTCGAGAGCTAGTTCCATTGCAGAATAGGTGCGTTTGCCAGCTTACATGTGTCAACTAGCTGCGCCCCGCGAGCTAGTTAAAAAGTAGCCTATGCGTTAATGTTATTGGCAAACGTAGCGTAGGACGCCCTGAGACTCGATGGAGTGACGATATACGTAGGACAGCTGGCGGTGGATGGAAGCAAAAACCCAAGATCGGGCTGAGTGGCGTGTCTTGGGAGAGGCCTATGTCCAGCAGTGGACTACAAAAGGCTGATGATGATGATGATGTGTTAATCCAGGGTTTCAGCTACCTCCATACCAACATTCATTCATATCTGTTAAGTAGTTTTTGCGTGAAAGAGTAACAAACATCTAACCATCCATCCAAACTTTCACATTTGTAATATTAGTGGGATTTTTATGTTCTTAGTTAATCTAATAATTTGTTTAGTCATAAGGCGCTGCCTAGCCAACAAATTTCAACTACAGGGGCTCACCGGAAGACCAGCGCTGGTCATAGTTAGTATGACCAGTATTATGCTGAGGTGAGCCCTTATTTTGTAACTGTTTGTCTCTGGATGTTCGTTTTTGTTTTTTGTGTCTTTAAGTTACAAATTAGAATATTTTTCTTTCTTTCTTTCAAATTGCCATATATTTTATGACATTTTTTTCTTTTCCTTCTAATGATGTATCTGTTTGTTTTTAGATACCTCATTGTTATTACAATCTAGCCTAGTTGAGACTAATAAGTAATTTTAATATAACTTAAATTGCTAAGTAGAGTACAATCGAAGAATGCACCCATCGACACTTTTCTTACTGCCTCTATTAAGGGGAAGACACTTTGTTCATGTGTTCTATAATATGTTGTGGTCACTGCACTGACATTACTAACACGTTTTCAAACTTTTTATAGTTATGATGTCATGAGGTAGGCTGAACATGTAGAATATGCATTAGCCATGTAAAAAAAAAACGACGTAGAAAAAAGGTTACAAGTATAACGGCAACCGTTAACTTGACATTGACAGATTTTGTCGAGGTTTGCCATTGTTTTTTTAGGCACTGAAAGAATCCTTATACAGCCGACGTGACGTCATTAGAGGTAAATTGGAAGTCAAGTTTATTTTATGTATTTTATTAAAATAAACCCCGTCTCATAGTTTAAAGAGTTTTAAACGTGAAAATCATGTACTAAAGGAATGTAATATTTCGAAATGGTTTTGGATTCAGCAGTGTTTTTTTTCTTTACATACCGAAATTACGCTAATTTTTGCAAATACATTTACATAATGACAATAAAGAAAAGTTAAAAAATCAAATTGTGCGAAGCCAAAACGGGTCGCTAGTTTGAAATTAAAAAGTTATTTCCCCGCCAACATCCCCCCAACATTGCTCGGTCAATCGTACATCTTTTTAATTATACATACGACACTCATAAAAATTCATATCACTACCGCACATGGCGGCAAAATTAATATATTTTTATGTATTCATGCCGCCCCGTCCAAATGACGGTTTTTGCCCTTATGATGTTTTTATAAGAATTTTATTACGCTTTTTATGAGTTTGTTTTCTGTTGAAAAAAATATTCTGCGGTGAAAATGAAAGGGGAGTGTTATTTTCGAACAGTGGATTTGATGTTATCCTCAAAATGTTATTGCCTTAAAATCATTAAGTGGTATGAGGCGTGGGTTCGATTCTCGCCCAGGACAAACATTTTGTGATATATACAAATTGCTTTTAGCGATGAGATCGCCAGTTGTTATCGCTTTTAGCGATAAGGTCGCTAGTTGTTACACCTATTAATTAAGTTTGTTTTTTCTGTATTGTTTTTTTTTAGTGTGTGTAATAAAGCGTTAATCAATCAAATGTGTGTTCTGTGTCTGGGTGTTCTGTACGTATTATAATTATGTATGTAATTACAAAAAAAAAACGTATTCTATCAGTTATCCGAGCACCATAACACAAGCTTTGCTTAGTTTGGAGTCAGATGGCGCTGTGTTTAATGTCTTACGAAATTCGTTCTATTTATTTCATTGAGCTTCAAAAGTAACAGAACAAATGAGACGCTCTCCTGATAGCACAAGAAAACACCTGTCCACTGCAGTGATGTACAGAACTTTGAACAACAAAACATCAGGGCAAAAGTCAAAAAGTTAAGGACATCGCTGTTTTAGCACTCATTACTGCGAGACTTTCGATGGTTAGTCTCAACAGACCTGTAATTTCGCTAGCTGCAGCACCCTTCAAACCAGTACACAGTAATCTTTAGACTTCTGTTTGACGGCAGAATACCTGGTACTGCGGCGACTACCTAGACGACCTTCTACTAAGGAGATCCACCATCATTGTTTAAACAGATAATAATTACCTACATTTTTGTCTATCAGAACTTACATCAATGGTATTCTCATATTTACAGTTAAATAAGTATAAAGTTTGCGTGCTTCATCTTAGACCGCATTATCTCTTACCAACAGGCGAGTTGGCGGTCAAACGTGAAACAAATAAACCGGCCAAGTGCGAGTCGGACGCGCGCACGAAGGGTTCCGTACCAGTATCTATAAAAACGGCAAAAAAATCACGTTTATTGTATGGGGGCCCCCTTAAATATTTATTTTAATCTGTTTTTTAGTATTTGTTGTTATAGCGGCAACAGAAATACTTCATCTGTGAAAATTTCAACTGTCTAAATATCACGAGATACCGCCTGGTGACAGACGGTCAGTTTTAGTAATAGGGTTGATAATTGATTGATTCAGGCGTTAGCTACGGAAGTTCATTTTGAATATTCAATATATTGAATATTTTTAGTAATAGGGTCCCGTTTTCCCCTTTGGGTACGGAAGCCTAAAAACGCTCATTAAAAACATAGTGCTTGATTACCAAACTCATTTCCATGATATTAAAAAGTGGCTTAATTAGTTGGTAAGACGCTGTCTTTTGTACAATATTTTCATTTTAACAAATTAATTAGAATATTTCACCGCCAATTTGGGAATTTCTTCGGAAACTTTCCGAAACTCAGGGTCCACGTGAAACCTCTTTGATTTGCAACTGAAAGGGTTCCGTGGAGTCCATTAAGCTGTAACTACGGACCGGAATTAAACAACGGGAAAGTTTGAAACAATGAAACTTGGAGGCCTTAGAAGATTTCAACGTGGATGTATACTGTAGCTTTAGGTGGATGTTTCCACTGCCTTACTGAGAAGAAGTCTTATAATCTACAATCTTTCAAATTCAAAAATCAAAATATTTGATTGTTGGCATGTTAATGTTATCGGTTAGGTATCACCAGCTGTAAGTTTATTTGTTTAATTACATAATATATGTCAATTCATTTATAAATAAATATCGCGGGACTATACACACAGCGCCATCTGACCCCAAACTAAGCAGAGCTTGTGTGACGGAAGTCAGAAAACTGATAGAATACATAAATACTTTTCTTTTTAATAAATACATACAGAACATCCAGACACAGTACAAACATTTGTTGATACATAAAATGTTTGTCCTGAGCGGGAATCGAACCTATGCCCTTCAGCTCTTAAGGCAGATAACCAATGAGCCAACAGGGATGTCAGTATCGTATAATGGAATTTTATAAATGCAATTTCATTTATTTTATGGTGGAAATTAGTAAATGCAATTTACGCCTCGTCTTCGTCTCTTTGTTTGCCATTGAATCGGTAATCTTTCTGATTTTAAGGATGTAAAGAATGGACCCCATTGTGTTCCGAAATTAAGATAAACGCGTGGGCGTATTACAACAAACTTGTGCAGTGTCATGGTGTGACCATAAATGTGAAGATTTTCCCGATTATATAAAAATATGTCATCGCTTTCGGCGGCGAACGTGGGCGTGGGGACAAGTTACTACGTGACGTGGGGTTTCATAGTATGTGCATAGCGTGGGAGAATAAAAGGCTTTATTTTAAAAATGCTTCTGACCTCGAAACAAGGATATATAAGTGCCCTTTCAGAAACAACGCTCCTC
Organism: Biston betularia; assembly: GCA_905404145.2. NCBI lineage: Eukaryota > Metazoa > Arthropoda > Insecta > Lepidoptera > Geometridae > Biston > Biston betularia. Next base: position 8,344,184 of record FR989887.1, on the reverse strand, counting down.
TCTTTCTGTCACCTACTTAAGGAACTTCTATAAATATTTTTTTTTTTATGATTGACTGGCTAGGTCTTTGATCACAGCTCTCCTGATGTTTAGTGAAGGTGTGGTCGAAGATGGTAAAGCACACCTAGCCTGGAATGGAACTGACTCTCAAGTGAGGCTGCCGAAGCACACCGTTAGATGCTTGGCAGCAGATTTTCAACTTGAGGGTAGCTAGCCAGCCGAGTACTAGAAAGTACCCTACCACCGTGCTATGTCGGATGGCGCTGTGTGTAATGTCCTACGATATATATTCATTTTATTTAATACATATATAGATAGATATAACCCCACCATGCACACCATAAATAGACAAAAGTACAGAGAACAAAGAACCTTATGAACTAGTGCCACAAGTGGCGGCCTTATCCCTAACAGCGAACTCTAAATGTAAATTGCATTTACAAATTTCCACCATAAAATAACTGAAATTGCATTTACAAAATTCCATCATACGATAATGTAAATTGCATTTACAAATTTCCACTATGAAAGAACATAAATTGCATTTACACTACAAAATAATTTAAATTGCATTTAGAAATAGTTACTTTACAAAACTTGAATTGCATTCAATTGTTACACACTACTGCTTTGCGGCAGAATATCTGGTACTGCGGTGATACCTGCCTGACCTCCTGCTAATGAAATCTACCACCAAGTAATAATTTTGTATAGTATATTTTTAACAATAATAACAATTTAATAATGAACTGTGGTCGAGCGCCTAGGTTGTCAGCCATAAAAAATAGCGTATTAATGATATCAGCACTAGAATATGACCCGTAATCCTTTTTTTAACCCTTTACAAGTTAAGGAGAAGTTACGAAAACTTCTTTTTGGTAATGAACCTTCCAGAAAACTCTTAAAGACGTTTTAAATAAGCTGTCGATATTGAAAAGGGATGTAAATATACTCATTTGGTCGGAAAAATTGTTGCCGAATAAATGGTTTTCCAATATCGAAATAAGTGAAAAAGTGTAGGTTTTAGTGATACTGGAGAAACAGGTATTTCGTGACGGAAAGATGTTTTTGCCACTTAATGACTTTTTTATGCTTGATTAATATCTAGTACGATATTCAGACGCGAAAAAGATTTGATAATAATGAGCTTGAAATGCCGCAAAAATATCGTGAGGAAATAGCATGGTGGTAGGGTACTCTCTAGTACTCGACTGGCTGTCTACCACCCACAAATAGAAAATCTGTCGTTAAGCCCTAGCAGTGTGTTTCAATAGCCTCACTTGAGAGCCAGTTCCATTCTAGGCTAGGTGTTTACCATCTTCGACCACACCGTCACTTAACATCAGGTATGCTGTGGTTCAACACCTAGCCCATCAACCATAAGAAAACTGATAACGTTGTTTACACAGAAAAACAATATATTATTTTTACAATTCGACTTTTCTTTCTATGTATGTTACGCGATAATTTCGCCAATTATGATTATTCCCAACGGTGAAATATTTTTTTAAATCGGTCTTGTAGTTATAAGGCCTATTCAATACAAACAAACAATAAAATCTTTCCTCTTTTTACTAGTATAGATTAACACTTAGGCTAAGTTTTACCGGAAACCGCAGTTGAAACTAGAAATAAAAATGAATTAAGACGGACTTATGGTCGGATGCATTACAGCACTACATACGAAAATCTGCCAAATCATAGTTGTCAATCGACCTACTTAGCCCTTTCAGTCAGTCCTTTGTGTCGAGGGTTCGGGGCACAATTTCCGTTTTGATAAATTGTTTATGCATGTATTTCGAAAGGCTTTATTGTGTGTTTACTTGGTGTCACCGGACGTCCGCACCCTCCGGCAGCTTCCTGCATAATGAGACCATGTGGAGAAAAAAAGGTTGGCTTGGATAAATTCTCTGCGCTATTTCTTTTACCTCGAACATAACTTGTCATATCAACCTACCCTCATTTTTTATTTATTAAGTGGATAGGCGTTTCACCATATCTTATTGCAATGTGGGATCAGAGAACTCGCCTATCAAGAAAGTGGTGCGTGCCGTGGGGTTCGAACCCAGGACCTCCAGATTGGAAGTCAGACTGTCTCCCGACTGGGCTACAGAAGCTTCAAACTACTTACCTATTTCTCTCTTTTTCCTTCTACAAGTTCTTTTTAAGAGACAACACATGCCCATGGCCATTGCAGCGCAGCGGCACTCAGGACTTTGAGTAATAAAACAAAGTTCTGGAAATTGCTGCTTTGGCGCTCATTATAATTATATAGGCACATTCTGGATAGTTTTTTTTGTATAGTAAGCATATTTAATCACAATAATAATAAATAAATATCGTAGGACATTACACGCAGTGCCATCTGATTATGCTAATAATTTACTGTTTTATTCAAGCAATTGTGATTTATCGCAAATAAAGACCAAAATAAACGCCAGTAGCTGTGATTTCAGTGTAAAATTATGCTCCATTTTTCCATAAATGGCAAACATTTATTTGTATGGAAATCGAACCACCTTAAATACAGCAGATTATAATTGAATTTGTCCCGTCGTCACCAGCACTGGACAAACGATTTAATGAAAGGGAAATTCTGTTAGCAATGTCAGTCTATCTAACCTCCATTTAAACTAATTCTACAAACTCATAACGCAGACCCCAAACTGTGGCCTTTGAGTATAACTAAGAAAATGTCTTCATTAAACGGGACCCTAGTCAGGATTTTCCTCATGGGCATATAAATAATTAAAGAAAGAAAATAATTTTATTTTGTAACAAAGAACAGAACACAACAAAAATAACAGCAAACAGAGACAAACAGTTACAAAATAGGGGTTCACCTCAGCATAATACTGGTCATACTAAATGGTATGACCAGCGCTGGTCTTCCGGTAAGCCGATTAGATTATGTAGCGATGATAGCTCAGTGGTTAGCGCGGTAGGTTCGCATACGGAAAGGCGTGGGTTCAAACCTCAACAATGAGCTTGAGTTGCCGGTGAAGGAAAAATATCGTGAGGGAACCATAGCATGGTTGTAGGGTATTTTCTAGTACTCAGCTGGCTAGCTACCACCCTCAAGTTGAAAAATAACGGTGTGTTCCGGCAGCCTCACTTGAGAGCCAGTTCCATTCCAGGCTAGGTGTGATTTACCATCTTCGACCACACATTCCCTTAACATCAGGTGAGATGAGGTCAATCACCTAGCCTGCCAACTATAAAAACAAAAAAACTGCGCCTGGGTGTACTGTATGTATTTACAAAAAAAAAGTTATTCAAGTATTCTATCAATTATCTCACTTCCATAGTACAAGCTTTGCTTTGCGATAAGATCGCCAGTTGTTATCGCTTTTAGCGATAAGGTCGCTAGTTGTTACACCTTTTAATTAAGTTTATTTCTTCTGTATTGTTTTTGTTAGTGTGTGCAATAAAGCGTTAATCAATCAAATGTGTGTTCTGTGTCTGGGTGTTCTGTACGTATTATAATTATGTATGTAATTACAAAAAAAAAACGTATTCTATCAGTTATCCGAGCACCATAACACAAACTTTGCTTAGTTTGGGGTCAGATGGCGCTGTGTAGTCCTACGATATTTATTTATTATTTATCTATTACTGAATAGGCTGACGTTAGTTACCCCATTTTCCCCTTCCTCACTACGCCCGCATCATTAAACCGACTCCTTAGTTTCAGCAAACATGTTAAGGAAGTCCCATCATACTTTAAGTTAATTTCTCAAGAAAATGCGTTCATTTAGGGAGTAAGTTGACAAATTTCAGTAATCTTATAACGTTACATGAGGGAGCCAACAAGTATGTGTCAAAGCAACCGCCCCGTGGTAGAACTTTTAATTGAGAAGAGTTTCATATGTTAGGGCACCGTGTAGCTTCAAGTATGAAACTTTCCTTTGTACTTAGTTCAATATTTCATTATTAATATTTAAGACATCTTATATCTTAGGATAGCTACTAATCCCACTTCATCACTGCATAGTATAAAACAAAGTCGCTGTCGCTGTCCGTCCCTATGTGTGCTTAGATCTTTAAAACTACGCAATGGATTTTAAAGCGGTTTTTTTTAATAGATAGAGTAATTCAAAAGGAAGGTTTATATGTATAATACATGCATAATGTTGTAGAGAAACGCTGATAAATTTAGAGGTTTCTAATGTGATGTCGTAAATAAACACATTTTTTTCCGCTTACATTGCAAACGCTAGCTGAACCCTACGAAATAAATCAAAATAATGTACTATTGTATTGTACACCTTTAAAAGGTCAACAAAAAAGTCCGGGATAGTATATGTCTATCTCTTAAGAATAACCCACAATAATAATTTTTTATCCTTTACATTTTACGGGGAAAAATGGCTTATTTACGAACCGATTTTAAGCAACACAACATTATTTTTTATCCAATTAAGTACATTATCCATTTAAAATAGATCAATATGGCCCTTTACAGCATCTAATTATTACAGATTTAAAATGCAGGGACCTAGCGGTTGCGGCGGTACCGGCCAATAAAGTCGTCCGCCGCGTCTGTTTGTTCGCGATAAACATAAAAACTACTGAACGGATTATCACGCGAATAGCACCAATAGATAGAATTATTCAAGAGGAAGGTTTATATGTATTATACTTGCATATGTACCACATTAGTATCTACACTGCACCCGTGCGAAGCCGACGCGGGTCGCTAGTAATATAATATTATAAACGTGAAAGTTTGGATGGATGGATGTTTGTTACTCTTTCACGCAAAAACTATTTAACGGATTTGGATAATATTTGGTATGGAGCTAACTGAGACCCTAAATTAAATTAAAAAAAAAAATATCGTGGAACTATTCACACAGCGCCATCTGGCCCCAAACTAAGCAGAGCGTGTGTGATGGAAGTCAGATAACTGATAGAATACATAAATACTTTTTTTTTGTAAATACATACTTATAATACATACAGAATACCCAGACACAGAACAAACATTTGTTTATTCCGAAAATGTTAAAATCTACACTGTCCCAATTTTATCCCAAAAAAATGTAGCGGGTAACACCACGGGGCGCAACTAGTATCACATATGTGAAAGTTTGTGTGGATGGATGGATATTTGTTACTCTTGCACGCAAAAACTATTAAACGGACTTCGATGAAATGTGGTATGGATCTAGCCGATACCCTGACTTAAAATATAGGCTACTTTTTATCCCAAAAACATGTAGCGCGTAACACCACGGGGCGCAGCTAGTATTATATATATGTAAAAGTTTGTGAGGATGGATGGATGTTTGTTTGTTACCCTTTCACATAAAAACTACTGAACGGATTTGGATGAAATTTGGCACACGTACCTATACCTAGTTTATGACCTGGATTTAGCAGGGCTGGGCAGTCAAGAAGGGTGTTCAAAATAAAATTCGACGTCAAACGATAACATTATTTGATTTTATATCGAATTTGTAATTTGTAATGAAGATAAATGTCACTATCCGCTTTTCAATTCGAGTGTCATAATCGACCACATCATCGAAGCTATCAATAAAGTTGAGGGCGCGAACATTACAGAAATTGTAGCTATCGAGTGTAAAGTGTTTGACCTGTCCGAACAAATTGATCCCAATTTATTCATCTCTGTCTGCGATTATTTTTTACCAACACTCTCATCAATATCAAAGTCCAGGACATAGGGCCTCTCTCAAGACACATCACCGAGCTTGATCTTCAGATATTCGCTGCCATCCACCGCCAGCTGTACTACGTATATCGTCACTCCTCATATTCGGTAGAGCGGCATTCTGTTTAACTTATTGATGATAAAAGTTGGTAAAGAATAAACAAAAGCTATAATTAAAATAGGCATTTGTGTGTTTTTTTCCTTCATCATCATCATCATCATCATTTCAGCCGTAGGACGTCCACTGCTGGACATAGGCCTCCCCCATTGACTTCCATAAAGACCGGTTGGAAGCGGCTCGCATCCAGCGCGTTCCTGCTGTCTTTACTAGGTCGTCTGTCCACCTTGTGGGTGGACGTCCTACGCGGCGCTTGCCGGTCCGTGGTCTCCACTTCAGAACTTTGCAGCCCCATCGGCCATCATTCCCACTGCCACTGGATCTCCTCATTTTCCTTTTGTTTTTTTTTCTTAATGAAGCTTATTTAACGAGTTTTGCTTGTTTACTGATTCCAAAATAAATTCACGTCTCAAATAGGTACTCCAAAAATAACATTCTATCGCCGTATTCATTTACGAAAATAAATTCATTGTTTATTTAAACGGAATCCATTTCGCAGTTTGTTTTCAATAAATAACCACTGAAAATAAAGCCGATATGTAAATTATTCGAGGTTTTCATGGCTATATTTTTAGTTTTTCGATTATTCAAACTGTATTTCACTTTCATCATCATCATCATCTGAGCCTATGTTAGTCCACTGCTGGACATAGGCCTCTCCCAAGACACGCCACTCAGCCCGATCTTCGGCTTTTCGCTTCCATCCACCGCCAGCTGTCAGCTACGTATATCGTCACTCCATCGAGTCTCAGGGCGTCCTACGCTACGCTTGCCAATACGCGGTCTCCACTCTAGAACACGTCTACCCCAGCGGTTATCGGTTCGTCGACAGATATGTCCAGCCCATTGCCACTTCAGCTAATACGCTGAGCTATGTCAATGACAATGTATTTCACTTTACAGTACAAGAGTTACCTATTATGTTTCATGTAAGATAACTAGTGCGACGTTTTCGCTGTGCGAAAAAGCACTCTTAAATAAAGATTAAAAATATATATATATATATATGAGGGTAGTATGGCTCGTTGGTACCTACGTAAAGTTTTATGACCAGTGAAAAATGAAATTATGTTTTGTCTGATAACTATATATACCAAAGTTCACACCTATAGGATGGCACTGCCAAGTGCATGTTTCCTTTCTGTTTTTTTTAAATAATTATTATTATTATGTAAAAAGTTTTTTTTTGTTATTTATAATTTGCAATCAGTCTTTTAGACTATAAGCAGATGAGGTGAAGTTTTGCTTAGTCGTTTAGCACGCTGCCCCCATCGGAGCCAGCCCTTTCTTCATCACTAGCTGGATTTTAGACCACCTAGTTATCGAAAATGTCTTGCCGCTTTTTAAGTCGACGAATTATGTAAAAAGTAATGAGACGAACGAGACTCTCTCCTGATGGTAAGAGATAACTGATACTGCGGTGCTACCTAGACGTCCTCCTGCTAAAGAGATCTACTACCAAGTAAAAAACGTTTTAACTAATAAATGATACCAACGAATAGCGTATTATACGAATATTAGAATAAGGCTCAAACTTCTCATATTTCGTCCCTTAAGGTGGTACGATTTTATTTTATTTTATTTATTTATTTATTAAGGTACGCCAACAGCACACATATTGTTAAATTTACAAAAACACATTGCGTAAAGTTATGTTCCGATACATGCGCCAGTTATAGGCATACACAGCTTGATAAACATTGCTTTTTTATGGAAATAAACCTACTCTTAAAGAGATTCTACACATATTTTTTTTTTTTAAACTATTATGGAGATTCTAAACTTTTTTTTTTTTTTATTATTTACTTGCGCCTCTGAAACTACCCTCTTAAATTGTCCTAAGGAGCCAGAGAAAACATCCACACTGTCACTGATACTATTATAAGTCGAACACATGCGAACCATTGGTGAATTTAAGCCGAGGTTAGTTCGGCACAATGGAAGACTACAAATTTTATTTATTCTACTTCTGGGGTAGTGATAAGGTACACGTAATTTGACGTTTTCAAGTAAATATGGGCTGTCGATGTAATAGTGAATAATTTTGTATAAAAAATGTAAATCACGTTGTTTACGCCTTATTCGAAGCGAAGACATACCGAAAAATGCGAGACGAGTGTCATAGTCGATCCTGTGAGATATGCCACTACTTGAGAACGCAAGCGATCTAGTAAAAGAACGCTGCAGGCTCTCAATACGTTGCGAATGACAACTATACAACGGGTTCCAGACTGAAGAAGCATATTCAAGATTACTTCGGACAATTTCTATACAAATCAGTTTTTGCCATTTATGGACAAATGGAGCATAATTTTACAGAAAAATTACAGCTACTGACATTTATTTTGGTCTTTATTTGCGGTAAATCACAATTGCTTGAATGAAACGGTGGATTATAAGCATAATCTACTGTTTTATTCAAAAATCATTCATAAATTTGATTTTATTCTAATAATAATCTACTGTTTTATTCAAGCAATTCGGTATGTAAAGAAAAAAAAACTTTACTGATTCCAAAACCATTTCGAACAATACATTTCTGTACAATATTTTTACGTTTAAAACTCTGTAAACTATGAGGTGGGGTTTATTTTAATAAAAAACATAAATCAAACTTGACTTTCAATTGATGTCTCATGACGTCATCTCGTCGGGCAACTTTCATAGACTGGCGAACCAAAACAAAACTTGTCAATGTCAAGTCAACGGCGATCATAATAATATTTTCAATACACATAGGTACGTCGAGATGTTTTTCGGTTTATTGATACAAATATCTGGATTATTTTACTTGAAACGTTATTTGGACTCTGATATCTCTTTTATGACGTAAGACTTGTTTACTTTATGTCATGAATTGTAAAAACCGAAGACGTGGCAGAATGGCTTTACAGCTTTAGCCTGCCCGATGTGGCAAATTAAAAAAAAAGTTGTCAGTTCTGTTGTCAAATTTAATAAAATGTGTCAAATGTTTTGTATACTTTTTTGTTTTGTATGGCAAAGGCATATTCTACATATTTAGCCGTACTCATGACGTCATAACTATAAAAAGTTTGAAAACGTATTAGAATTAAACTACCGCATAGAAAGCCAAAATATTCAAATTAGTTTCTTAAAATAAAGTTTACTATCAGTAAAAAATATAAAATAAATACAAAAAAAAAACTTTACATACCGAATTGTGATTTACCGCGAATTTATGGTAAGTTGACAAACAAATCTGGTGCTACTGAAGACGAATAAATAATTACAACCACATACAAACTCTTTCTGTAAGGATGTGACTACACACATTAAAACAGTAATTTGTAGGGGCGGGCCATGTCATCGTAGTAAATCTCTATGTATAGATTACTCAAGAATGTTTTGAAATTTCTGTGTAAAATGTCTAACAATTTTATCATGAAGATTTTACTCAGATAAATACATTGAGATGTACCACTTACTACAGCTTCAGATAAGATTCTTCAATGATTCTTCAGATAAATAAGCTACATATTAATATTATGTAAGCGTATATATGAAACTAATTTTCTCTGGAAACGGCATCTATTATTACTGAGAAAAGTTAATACACAAGCTTAGAGGTAGATGGTTTTATGTGAGATGGAACCAATTTCATTTACTGCGTCTGAAAAACAATTTAAAAATAAATGTTGGAATGTTTCCACGAAATATGTTGCGTATGTTATGTTTAAAATTAATATTGCTTTTCTTCTATTTTATTACAAAGTAGCGGACGCCTTGCGGTTTCACCCGCGTAGTTCTCGTTCTCGTGGGAATATAGTGATAAAAAGTAACCTATGTCATCCGGGGATAAAGTACCTTCTCAATGATGAAACAGTTTTTGAAATTGGTTCAGTAGTTTTTATGTTTATGACAAACATACAAAAATCTAATAGATAGGCTTGCGTTTGACCGCCAACTCGCCTGACGTTAAGCGAAGATGCGGTCTACGATGTAGCTTAGAAGAAACAGATTCATTAGGCACCCTGATTGTAACTTTTTTGTTATGTTTGACTGTCTAGGTGGTTCACCACTTGTCACCTGAAGTTAAGTGACAGTGTCGAGGATGGTAAACACACCTAACCAGGAATTGAACTGGCTCTCAAGAGAAACTATCGGAATCACACTGTTAGGTGTTTCCGATAGATTTTCAACTTGAGGTAGCTAGCCGGCCGAGTACTAGATAATACCTCGATGCTATGAATTCTTCACGATGGTTTCCTACACCGGCAGCTCTAGTTCATTATAGGGGTTGGAACCCACGCCCTTCAGCATTCGAACCGACGGCGCTAACCACTGAGCTACCAAAAATACAATTATTATTATTATTATTAAAAAATACAATTAGATCCCGCTGATGACAGAACAAAACAGTAACAAATGATCATGATAAACAGATGGTGAACAAAAACTGGTTACACAAATATATAACATGTTTATGTAACTGTTTTTCCAATCCTTAACAGGAAGATCACCAACAACCTATTGAAGTTGCAACGACAGGACTTTCGTCTTTTGGTAGGCCTTATAACCGGTCATTGCAATTTGAATAGTCACCTGTACAAACTGGGAGCCACGGATAGCCCGCTTTGTCGTGGCTGCTTTCAGGAAAACGAAACTGTAGAGCATGTGTTGTGGCACTGTAAAGCCACAGCAGAAACTAGAGTTGCCACTAAATTGCATGAGGTAGCTTCATCTATGTCACCGCGAAGTGCTGACTGCTTTTGATCATTGTTAACAATTCCATCTCACCCACTGGAGCTACTATGCCAGCGGCCCAGAACCTCGCTCCGGTACTTCAAGGAGCTGGGTTGGCTCGGGTAGACGCTGGAAGGGGGAAATGCACAATACACCCCAAGCGGGACGTCAGTGCAGGACTCATCGCCCCCATTCCGAATAAGAATAAGAACATGTTTGTTTTTGGTTTGGTTCTTTGTTACATGACACCACACTATCACATAACTTTTGATACGGTTAATAAGGGTGGAGGGTCAGGTTAAGGGCTAAATAGTAGCGCAAATATTACTCTATGAAAAGGGACAATCACAAAAAGCCAGTCTTATTCGGGTTTTGTTTATATGGGCCATCGACAAATTAAGGTCCAATATGGTAATGAAGCAATCTAAAACTACAACACAAACAAAATGTGTTTTCGTTATTACAAAGCAATCAGTTACCTGGTTCCCATAGGACAAGGTTTGCTTTGTTTGGGGCTAGATGGCGCTGATTGAAATGCCCTAGGATTTTAATGAATGGTTTGACTAAATAAAATAAAAATAAATCTCGTAGGACTATACACACAGCGCCATCTGGCCCCAAACTAAGCAGAGCTTGTGTGATGGAAGTCAGATAACAGATAGAATACATAAATACTTTTTTTTTGTTTGTAAATACATACTTATAATACATACAGAGCACCCAGACACAGAACAAACATTTGTTTATTCACAAAATGTTTGCCCTGAGTGGGAATCGAACCCACACCCTACAGCTCTCAAGGCAGATATATTACGTTATAAGTGTAAAGTGGAGTGTTTTTAAAGATAGGTTTGGTCGGTGCTAGCCGAATTTTAACTGGGAGCTCACTCCATAGGCGAACCGCCACAACTCTAAAAGAATCACCAACAAAAGAAGTAGTATGACTAGGAGTACCGAGAAGAAGAAATCCACTACTCCCAGGAGGGTTGGAGTGGATATCTGAAAGATAAGTGAAATAGTTTTTTAGGTAGGAAAGAGATTTAGGATCATTCAGGACAGGTACACCTACAGTAAAGCCAAAATTCTGATATTTCTTCTTTCGCGAATCGTTTAGACCGATATTGAGTAATGTGATCGGACTTGCGCAGACCAAAAAATGTATGTGTCTCTCTCTCTCTCTCTCTGTGTGTGTGTGTGTTTGTGTATTGACATATTTTTGTAGTGACATAATTATTTTATAATGACAGTATTTTTATATTGACACGTTTGTAATGACATATTTAAAATGTTGAAGTGACTTGTAACATTGGTGTTATCAATAAAATATTTGTACTTATAGGTTATGTCGGGGTATGCCAACCAAAAGAAAAACACGTCACAATTTCATAAATCATGAACGTATACATATTGTCTACATTAAAACAAGACATAGGAATTAATACTACTAATAGAACTCTTAGGAAATTAATCCCATTTTCTAATATTTATAAATCTGAAACGTTCGCCATGATTTATTAATATAGTAAATGGTTTAGCAGAAATAATTTTTATTTTTATAAGAAATAATTCGTAAGTATAGCTTCGTAGACTAAAAGGCTTAGTTTTGACCGCAAAGTCACCCGCTAATACAGAGGGGTCAAACTTTATGAGGTCAAGCGATGTTATTTCATCTAAAGAGCATTTTGATTGAAAAATTTAAAATTTAAAGTTAACAAACTTTTGTAGTTGAAATTTAATGAATTTCAAAATGTTGGTTAAAATAACGCAACAGCTGTGTATGACGTTAATGGCTGATATATAAAATTAAGAAAACATTTTTAATTCGTTTACAAACCGATCATAAAGAAATTAAAAATATGAACATTGTTTCACTGTTTTTTTTAATGTAAAAAGTAATGCGACGAACGAGACGCTCTCCTGATGGTAAGAGATAACGCCTGTCCATGATCATCGCAGCGATATACAGAACTTTAAGTAACAAAACAAAGTCCAGAGTATCACTGCTTTGGCGCTCATTACTTTGAGACTTTTGATAGAGTTAGTCTCAACAGCCCAGTAATTTCGCTAGCTGCAGTACCCTTCAAACCGGAACACAGTAATGCTTACACACTACTGCTTAGCGGTAGAATATCTGGTACTGCGGTGGTACCTACCTAGACGACCTGCTAAGGAGATCTACCGCCAAGTAAAATTGCATGTATTGCATGCAATGTATTGCTGCAGTGGTCATTGGACATGACTGTGTTATCTCTTACCATCAAGATAACGTTTCGTTCGTCTCATTAAAAAATATACATAATTAAACATACATAAATTATTACTTGTCTTGTCTGACTGACTGATCCGTGTTGTGTGTTTGTCTGTAGTTATTCGTTGTTGTATCTAGTGTTTAATAAAAAAAAAAAAGATTTCTTTCTTTCTTTCTATCCCACTAATATTGTAAATGTGAAAGTTTGGATGGTTAGATGTTTGTTACTCTTTCACGCAAAAACTACAAAACGGATTTAGATGAAATTTGGTATGGAGGTAGCTGAGACACTGGATTAAGACATACGTTACTTTTTATCTCGAAATCATGTAGCGGGTAGCACCGCGGGGCGCAGTTATTATAAAATGTTTGATCCCCGAATTGCCGCTCCTAAATTTTGCCACCCTAGGCTCAAGACTGCCAGTTAACCCGCCACTGACTGCGAGTTTCCGTCCCTGAAAAGTGGATATAGTGGCAGCCCTGTTGGCTCATTGGTGGCATATCTGCCTTAAGAGCTTAAGAGCGTGGGTTCGATTCCCGCTCAGGGCAAAACATTTTATGTATCAACAAATGTTTGTTTTGTGTCTGGGTGTTCTGTATTTATTATAAGGATGCATTTACAAAAAAAAAGTATATATGTATTCTATCAGTTATCTGACTTTCATCACACACAAGCTCTGCTTAGTTTGGGGTCAGATGGCGCTGTGTGTATGTCCTACGATATTTATTTATTTATATAACCCGCTAACCGATACTATTGAATTCTAAGAAAATTAGTCGTCCGAAATTTTCGCATTTATTATTATAGAGTGATTATAGAGAACCAATAAATTGGAATCATCTCACGATTGTCCGTCCGGAAGCCGACCCTTGCCTTGGACAACCCGCATCCTGTCCACCGCTGATTATAGCACCCCGGAGAGCTGAATATTCATAACTCGACCTCGATACGTGCGCTGGTTCCACAACGTGACAGAGGTCCTATAATGCTGTAAGCATGCTAAAGTATTTGTTTTTATGTTAACAAGTTATGAGAGGAAGAAGATGCTCTTTTTTTGTTTTGGGGTTGGTTTTCGTCGCATTTAGAGCATTTGCCAGTGTCAAGTGTTTCATATTTTCAAGTTTCAAAAGTTAAATCAGTTGCCTGGTAGCTATAGTTATAGTCAAAGTCCAGTCATGCTTTAGTAAAGTAGTGGCGACTTTACTAAATACTTCGATGAGTTTTGGAAGCAACACGAAAAGTCATGTTTCACCACATTATATCATTTTGCCACACTCGCGCTTATGATTCGGCACTTAATGAATAAAACACCACCATTTTTATGCGTAAACACTCGAGAAAACACTAGTTTTGGAAAAAAATACAACGGGGCGACACGACTCTTTCCGCGTTCCCGCCAAACTCCCAAGATACTCTTGCATCAGTAAGACATAACTTCTAACTAAACTAAACTGAACTGGAGTTTTCACGACTTTTTCCAAAACTTGTGTTTTTAAACGGGTTTTTTATTGTTGACAGGCTAGGTGTTTAACCACAGCTCACCTGATGTAAATTGAAGGTGTGGTCGAAGATAGTAAAGCACTCCTAGCCTGGAACGGAACTGGCTCTCGAGTGAGGCTACCGGAACACACCGTTAGATGCTTGGCAGCAGATTTTCAACTTAAGGGTGGTTGCTAGCCAGTCGTGTACTAGAAAGTACCCTACCACCATGCTATGGTTTCCTCACGATGTTTTCCTTCACTGGCAGCTCAAGCTGATTGTTGGGGTTTTCGCCCTTCGACATACGAATCGACCGCGCTAACCTATAGCTATCATCGCTACAAATGTCCTGCTACATTAAAAAATGAAGTTTTAATGTGTCAATGACATTACTATAAGTAAATTAGTAGCTCCTAGTAAGCGGTTAACTTAATCGAGTTAAGCTTAAGCTTGGGAATAGTTCTGTAATCGTGTATGTTAAGTTTAACTCATAAAGCATTTATTACAGTATATAAATAAAGACAGTACTTAAGATCTGTTCTATTATTTATCATACTAAAGTTATTAACGGCTATAGATAAAAGTGGCGATGATAGCTTAGTAGTTAGCGCGGTCGATTTTTTTTACACTTGACAGGCTAGGTGTTTGACCACAGCTCACCTGATGTTAAGTGAATGTGTGGTCGAAGATGGTAAATCACACCTAGCCTGGAATGGAACTGGCTCTCAAGTGAGGCTGCCGGAACACACCGTTAGATGCTTGGCAGCAGATTTTCAACTTAAGGGTGGTTGCTAGCCAGTCGTGTACTAGAAAGTACCCTACCACCATGCTATGGTTTCCCCACGATGGTTTCCTTCACCGGCAGCTCAAGCTCATTGTTGGGGTTTGAACCCACGCCCTTCGACATGCGAACCTACCGTGCTAACCACTGAGCTATCATCGCTACAAAACTCCATCTAGCCAAACTAAGCAAAGCTGAAAGTACATTGTCAAGTATTTTAAACTAAATGATTATTTATTTTATTAAATCTCTACTATTATAAAGAGGAAAGATTTTATTGTTTATTTGTTTGTATTGAATAGGCTCCGAAACTACTGGACCGATTTTAAAAATTCTTTCCGTTGGTTTACCGTTGGGTAGCTCACAATTTACACTCTCCCCGGGTGACATAGGCTACTTTTTATCCCTTAATCCCACGGGAACGGCAAGCTGTGAGCTGGTGAGCTGTGATTAAACATCTAGCCTATCAACCATTAAAAAACTCTTTGGTTTTGGTTAACCTTTGATACTGTTTTCCATTTTCCATAAACAGTTAAGCGCTGGCTGTTTGCAATCTAGAATGTATTCAAACCGCATTCAAACTTCAACTTAGATTGTGATTTAGCGCGTATAAACAGATTTCACTCGAGTATCGTACTTCACTTGATATCTGTGCCATGATGCTTTTTCTAAGTTTGTTTATCTACTCTATTATAGGTACATAATAGAGGAAAGATTTGTTTTTTTTTATCTACATATATATCTAGTGGCAGCCTTAGCGAGGTGGTAGCAAGCAGGGCAGGGGTAAGCGTATAACTTGAAAACAACTGAAACATTTTTTTTTATATATTTCATAGCTTTGTTGATTCATTGGTAGCATATCTGCCTTGGGAGCTGTAGGGCGTGGGTTCGATTCCCACTCAGAGCAAACATTTTGTGAAAAAACACAATCATGTTTGTTCTTTGTCTGGGTGTTCTGTATGTATTATATGTATCTATTTACAAAAAAAAAAGTATTTATGTATTCTATCAGTTATCTGACTTCCATCACACAAGCTCTGCTTAGTTTGGGCCAGATGGCGCTGTGTGTATAGTCCTACGATATTTATTTATATCTGATATTTTGATGATGATAATGAGGTTTAAATACAAGCGAGGGCAAAGGCCGATGGCTTCCGCATCGGTTTGAAGTACCGGATAATAAGTTAGTATCTATCTGTATACAAAAATCGAATGATGTTCCATGATAGTTCTTGTCATCCTGTACGTATCTACCTAGGCTGCCTAGAAGAGATAATCCTATAAAGCCGGTGGTTAACCCGTCGAAAAATTCCCAGTAGAAATACGCATTTTGCTAACTCTACTGCGACCGCAATTTGCACAAACATATTTAATTAGTCGTAACTACGTTTTAGCTAACCGCGCTATTTATCGTTTCTCCTGTAGAAAGTGTCTCTGTTTAGGAAAAGCTTAAAATTCTTTGGGTTTTTAAAAAAAATGTTTTACAGGCTTGGTGTTTCGACCACAGCTCACCTGATGTTAAGTGAAGGTGTGGTCGAAGATGGTAAAGCACACCTAGCCTGGAATGCAACTGGCTCTCAAGTGAGGCTGCCGGAACACACCGTTAGGTGTTTGGCGGCAGATTTTCAACTTGAGGGTGGTAGCTAGCCAGCCGAGTAATAAAGTACCCTACCACCATGCTATGGTTTCCTCACGATGTTTTTCCTTCACCGGCAGCTCAAGCTCACTGTTAGGGTTTGAACCCACGCCCTTCGGCATGCGAACCTACCGCGCTAACCACTGAGCTATCATCGCTACTACGCTACTTTTAAATCGCACCGATATAAAACTGTCAGGTGAAAATTTCTTTTGTTTTTTTTTCTTCTCCACAGACACCGGAGTCCGTGACCTTTTTAACTAAACACATCAGAGTTGGTAAAAACCGTTCAAAATGCGTTACAACTCCGCTACAGCTGGAAACCTGGCCCGGAGCCAGCCAAGCCATTGCTGGAGTATTTACTTTCACGTTTGCAAATGGTCCAAGGCTTAGGCGACGAGCTGGCGATTACTTTGAGACATTCGATGAATTGGTCAATAGCCTTGTAATTTCGCAGTCTGTAGTAGGTAGTCTTTCAGACAGAATCACTGCAATCTTTTTTCAATTAAATTTTTTAATATTTTTATATTTCAAACTTTTTGTTTTTTTGTTTAATTTTTATTTATATATAGGTATACTATACTATATACCTTTAAGTTTTTTTCTTTGTTTTATGTTTATTTTTTTGTATGTATGTATTGTAAATTATGTTGAAATGTGTTTTATGTCGCAAATAAAGTGTTGTCTATTGTCTAATTATAAATAAATAGGCTTGCGTTTGACCATTGCATGCGTGCATAATTTGGTTCCACCAGCCCCTTTCTATACCGGACAGATAGGCAGACAAGGCCTAAGCGCCATCCATACATGGTGGATATTCCCCACGTACAGGCTAAACACTTCGATTCCACATTCTTCATACGCACAGTGAGGATGTGGAGCTCTCTGCCGGCGTCTGCTTTTCCCGCGAAGTACTATTTGGGTGTCTTCAAATCTAGAGTAAACAGGTAAGCGTGCTTCATCTTAGACTGCATCCTGCTTAACATCAGGCAGGGCGCGGTGAAACGCGAACCTTTTACGTATATAAAATAAAAACATCGCCATCCCGCCTTATGTTAAGCGAAGATGCGGTCTACGATGGAGCACGCTTGCGTAGAAGAAACCGATTTACTCGCGACTTGAAGGTACCCAGACTGTATTCATCGGGAACACCCACTCGGGCAGCAGATGCCAATGTCTAGTTACTGGTCTTGACCCCTAAAGCCAGCCGCCCATAATGTGTTACACATAATATAAAATCCCACTAATATGTGAAAGTTTGGATGGATGTTTGTTACTCTATCACGCAAAAACTACTGAACCGATTTGACTGAAATTTGGTAAAAATGTAGCTGAGACCCTGGATTAACCAATAGGCTCCTTTTTATCTCGAAAACATATAGCGGGTAACACCGTGGAACGCAGCTAGTAATACATATATCGTAAGACATACAGCGTCATCGAGCCTCGAACTATGCAAAGCTATACTATGTGAACCAGATAACTGATAGAATACTGAATACGCTGATGATGATGATTGAAAGGATACTTGTATTCCGCCGCATAATAAAGAGGGTACTTTGAAAACAGCCCGCTACATAATGAAATTTTCACAGTGCCTGTATTATGAAAATTCTGAAATTTGCAAAAAACCTAGAGCACTTTGTGCGGTTAAATTCAGCGAGTCGGGATATTCAGGTAACAGGCAACATTTTTGGATATTACAGTTTTCAGGACTTTGAACTTTGAATTGACCCGAACGTTGAATCATATTGATTTTCTACTTAAACGGAAAAAAACCATTCTGAATGTAACTAAGGTATGACATGCTATGGCGTGGTACAGATGTTCTACTAAGCAGTGCTGTAGTAAGTAAAGGCTACTGAGTTTTTTTTTGCTTTGGTTTTGGCGTCGCATTTCGAGCATTTGCCAGTGTCAAGTGTTTTATATTTTCAAGTTTCATAAGTTGCCTCGTAGCTATAGTTATAGACAAAGAACAGTCCGTGTCAGTCCAGTCCAGTCATGCTTTAGTAAAGTAGTGGCAACTTTACTATAAAGCTTCGATGGAGTTTTGGAAGCAACACGAAAACTCATGTTTCACCACATTATATCATTTTGCCACACTCGCGCTAGTAATTCGGCACTTAATGACTAAAACACCACCATTTTTATGCATAAACACTCGACAAAACACAAGTTTTGGAAATAAATACAACGGGGCGACACAACTCTTCTCGCGTTCCCGCCAAAACACGCTACTGTGGTTTGAGACATACCGATGCAAATTTTTTTTTTGATTGAAGGACTTAGCACCTCATTCATAGAAATCATACTTCACTTGATATTACGGCCCTGTTGGCTTATTGGTAGCATATCTGCCTGAAGGGCTGAAGGGCGTGGGTTCGATTCCCACTCAGGGCAAACATTTTGTGAATAAAGAAATGTTTGTTCTGTGTCTGGGTGTTCTGTATTTATTATAAGTATACATTTACAACAAAAAAAAGTATATATGTATTCTATATGTGTTCTATATATGTATACTGTCAAATACTATACGGACCGTAGGACTCCCGTATATGCGTGCTTCCTCGACTTGTCCAAGGCCTTTGACCTGGTGTCGTACGATCTCCTCTGGGGCAAGCTGAGAGACGCTGATGTACCACACGAGATAATCAGCATGGTCCAGTATTGGTATGCGCACCAGATTAACAACGTCAGGTGGGCGGGGGCAATTTCGGGCCCGTACAAGCTCGAGTGTGGGGTCAGGCAGGGCGGATTAACATCTCCGACCCTGTTTAATTTGTACATTAATGGGCTGATCGTCGAGCTCAGCAACCGTCATGTCGGCTGCTACATGGATGGAGTATGTGTCAACAATTTGAGTTATGCTGACGACATGGTCTTGTTGAGCGCGTCGATCTGTGGTTTAAGGAAACTAGTACAGACTTGTGAGGAGTACGCCTGTGCCCACGGATTAAAATATAATGGTGTAAAAAGTCAGTGCATGGTCTTTGTGTCCAGCTGTGCGAAATGCCCTCAAGTTGTACCACCAGTTAGACTGAACAGTGTTCCCCTGGAAAGGGTAGAACAGTTCAAATACCTGGGGCATATACTCACGGCTGATCTCAGAGATCATGTAGACATGGAGCGGGAGCGGAGGGCGCTGTCTATAAGAGCTAATATGATAGCTCGCAGGTTTGCACGGTGTTCAAAAGAAGTAAAACTGAAGCTGTTTAGAGCTTACTGCACGTCAATGTACACGTGCAGCCTGTGGGCTAATTATACCGAGAGATGTTACAGCGCCCTCCGCGTCCAGTATAACAACGCCTTCAGAGTGGTGATGGGGCTGCCCCGGTTCTGTAGCGCTTCGGGCATGTTCGCGGAAGCGCGGACCGATTGTTTTAGCGCTACTATGCGTAAACGCGGCGCGTCCTTGGTGCGCCGGACGCGGGACAGCTCCAACACCGTTCTGAAGATGATTGCCGCCAGACTAGACTGCTCTTTCCTTCGGCACGCCTGTAATAGGCATCTACCAGTGCCGTTGCCGATGAGAAAGAGCTAAAAGTACATTATTATTACTTCTATTTATTTATTTCTACTCATATTATTATTTTATTATCTATATGTTTAAATGTTTTATGTGACTTGTAACATGTGTTATCAAATAATAGTTTTTGTAATGTTAAAATTTTAGTTTTTATTTTAGACAATTGAATGATATTTGTATTTGTATTTTTTTTTTTTATATGGGTCTTGTTGCCTGCAATAAATTTATTTTATTTTATTTATTTTATTCTATCAGTTATCTGACTTCCATCACACAAGCTCTGCTTAGTTTGGGGTCAGATGGCGCTGTGTGTATAGTCCTACGATATTTATTATTATTTATTAAGTGATGATGTGATTGAAGGTAGTACTACGCACCTAGCCTGGAATGGAACTGACTAACAGTCTGTGACGCTGCCAGAACACACTGGTAAGTGCTTGGCAACATATTTTCAACTCAAGGGTGGTAACTAGCCAGCTGAGTATTAGAGACTACCACCATGCTATGGTTTCCTCAGGATGTTTTCCTTCACCAGCAATTCAAGCTCATTGTTTGAGTTTCAAACTTTCGAGCGGTTTTTAAAAAAATCATCAACATCTAAAAAATTTATACGTCGATGATATTTTCGTTTTCTCGGAAACCTCGCTGTTTCATCGGAGCTGTTAGCGACGCGCTCATTATTAGTGTAGGTAGGTAGATTAAGATAGTTTAAGTTACGGGTAGGCTGCGGATGTGCCGCGGCCGCCCGGCTCCCAACCGTTGTTCTTGTCGGCCGAGAGGAGCGAGCGGGTGCATGTAGTGTACCGCGCACATTATATCCTTTAAAATCCCTCGGTCGATAAGCTCATTTGTATTTTTGAAAAATAAATACCTCATATAGTGTTATACGAAAGTGTTTTTCTTAATTATTTATGACCCGAGACCATTACAAACTCAACAGGAGCAGTGCGTTTAGTTGGCCTAAGGGTCATGGAGTCTGTAGCGGACGAATGCGCAAGCGTGCCCGCTACCCCGGTTCAAGGCGCGGAGACGGAACACCCCAGGGTTTTTAGTGGGTATGCCGTCATTCTTGACGGAGAGTCCCACATAACCACCTGCCACCCCCGTGGCCGGGTGGTATCCACAAAGGATTTTCCCTGGGGGGAAAAAAAGGGTCATGGAGTCTGTGTTTTTTTATAGTAAATTTATACTTGTTTTGAAAATTTGTTTTTTTTTATTCATTGATGTGTTATCAGTGTTTTAGAACTTTTTTTTAATGATTTATATTTGAAATGATTTTACGGATATTGACTTGTAACATTGGTGTTATGAGTAATTTTTTTTTTTTTGTATTTTGTATACTTACTTTATTTTGACTTTTTTTTTGTTCATTGTCATGATGTAATTTTTTGGTTTTGAACTTTTTAAATGATTAATTTGGTACTAGCGACCCGCCCCGGCTTCGCACGGGTGCAATGTTGATACTAATTGCTAGACAGTGGAATGCGCTGCCTGAGTGGGTGTTCCCCGATGGATATAATCTGGGTGTCTTCAAGTCGAGAGTGAATCGGTATCTTCTGGGCAAGCGTGCTCTATCTCAGACCGCATCATCGCTTAGAATCAAGTGAGATGGCGGTCAAACGTAAGCCTATTTGTTATAAAAAAAAAATCTGGTGCATATGCAAGCATTATACATACATACCTTCCTCATGAATCACTCTATCTATTAAAAAAACTGCATCTAAATCCGTTGCGTAGTTTTAAAGATCTAAGTATACACAGGGACAGACAGCGGGAAGCGACTTTGTTTTATACTATGTAGTGATTGACATGATATAACGAAAGTTGACTTATAACATTGTTGTTATCAATAATATATTTGTATTCTTAAATAAGTCTGAGTTTCTTTAATAAGTCTGCTTCTTATGTTTTTTTTCTTTTCTTGGTTGCCAGGAAGAGATCGCTGTTAGCGATAAGGCCGCCATTTGTGGCACTAGTTCATAAGGTTCTTTTGTTCTCTGTGTTTTTTCTTTTATGGTGTGCACAATAAAGAGTTATATCTATCTATGTATAAGAACATTCACAACCATAAAATCCAATAAATCTCGATACAACCCCAAACTAAATAAATAAAACAGAAAAATACTCGGTGAAAACTTCCGCGCCGACCATCTGTTTGCAAAACATAAGCAGATGTTTCCTACACTTTTCTCCAGATAAAATATTCTCATTTTTATCATCGTAAAAAAGTTCCTCGAGCCATCGATCAGGGCGCGGCAAAAATCTAACGCCACCTGCGTCCGGGCTGTACCGGTATTAATCAAGTCGGGAGTTTTCCTGGTCAGGTTGAGTTAAATTTGTTCTAACAGCGAGCTGGCTTTTGAAGCTACGAGAGTCTGTTTGGCATCGTCTTTATATCAATCAGGATGTCCCGGGTTCGAATCCAATGGCACACGATTTAATTTTTTCAGACTAAATTCATCATCATCATCCACGCCTTCTTATCCCACTGCTGGGTATAGGCCTCTCTCTTGCCATGCCATCTGCCTTGGTCCTGCCAATCTGGTTCAGGTTCGACGCGCGACGGTGACGATATCGTCGCCCCATCTTGCGGCTGGACGACCAACGCTCCGCCTACCTTGCCTAGGCCACAACTTTGTTGCAACCTTACTCCACCTGCCACCACTTCGCCTAGCAACTTGTTCTGCCCAGCACCACTTGAGGTTCATAATTGCGATACCGCCGTCTCGAACTTTCGTTCGTCGCCGGGTGTATATCGTTGTTACGAACTCGGTCTTGGAGTTTGATGCCGAGCATGGACCTCTCCATGGCTCTCTGTGCGACTCTAATTTTGTGCACAACCTCATGTGTGACCGTCCACGTCTCGGCGCCATATGCCATGGTGGGCAGGACGCACTGATTAAAGAGGCGAGTCTTCAGACACTGCTGAATATGGTGTGGCTTGACTAAATTACATTTGACAAATCGACAGCGATTGGTGTTGGCGGTTGATCCCGGGCGGCAATATTCTCAGCACTGAATATACAGCTATTTCTGCCGCCAATATCTATAATACGTATGTGCATAGCATGGCCCGGGGTACTAGATTAATGTAGAAAATTTGCCAAAATTTAACAAAACCATAGAATTATTACCTACAGAAAGTCGGTATTCAAACAACGCTTGCTCATAAGCTAAGCCATAAAGTCGCTATGTGTGCGTAACTATGCTGTGTTTACTTGCCGCGTCACGCACACAGATGCAATTATAGAGTTGCCAGTAATAATGTCTTTCCACTAAAAATTGATTCGTCTTGCGGAATCAGGTAATTTAATTTTTTTTATTATATTTTTATGTGAGAAATAATGAGACGAACGAGACGCTCTCCTGATGGTAAGAGTTAACGCCTGTCCATGACCATTGCAGCGATACACAGAACTTTGAGTAACAAAACATCACTGCTTTGGTGCTCATTACTTTGAGACTTTCGATGGTTAGTCTCAACAGCCCAGTAATTTTGCTAGCTGCAGTACCCTTCAAACCGGAACACAGTAATGTTTACACACTACTGCTTGGCGGCAGAATATCTGGTACTGCGGTGGTACCTACCTAGACGATCTCCTACTAAGGAGATCTACCACCAAGTAAGGTAATATAACCAATAAGGTCACAATCGGCGTAGATATTTGACTCTTTGGGACGATCCTAAACAACCTAGTAAATAAGATGGTTTTATATTAGTTTAAGAGCAGAGCGAAACTATTTTTTTTTATATAAAAGTACACAGAGGTAAATTATCACATTAGTTTTTAATTCATATAGTTTGTTATCCATCCCTTGTATTTTGCGACGTCCGTGAATAAGACGAAGTGCGTCGGGTCGCAGATGGCCGCGTCACGTCGCGCGACACTGCTCGACACGACGCCGCGGACGTGCCACGTTCCTGTCGCATTTGCCGCCGCGTCGCCTGACGTGTCGGGGACGAAAATATGGTAACCACCGCCACTGTCTCCATTACAAGCTGATGTACCTGGAAACGTACAGATTTTGATATCATTTTTAGGGTTCCGTACCCAAAGGGTAAATACGGGACCCTATTACTGAGACTTCGCTGTCCGTCCGTCTGTTACCAGGCTGTATCTCAAGAACGGTGATAGCTAGACAGTTGAAATTAAAAAAAAAAATCTTACCATTATGATATCCTGCGCAGAACTTGCGATCGTTCAGCATTCTGGAGAAAAACACTGGGTTACTCTTGAGGCAGGTAGACTCCGAGACTTTGGGTAGGTTAGCTTGTTGAAGTTGGCTGGCTAAAGTATCCGTTTGGTCGAATCCCCAACCCACGACCTGAAATAAAAAGAAGTGAAATGCATTGACATCCCTGTTGGGTCATTGGTAGCATATCTGATCCAAGAGCTGAAAGTTCGATTCCCACCCAGGACAAATATATTCGTGGTAAAAACAAATGTTTGTTTTGTGTCTATAATAAGTACGTAATTACAAAAAAAAGTATTTTTAGTATTCTATCAGTTATCTGACTCCCATAGTACAAGCTTTACTTAGTTTGGGGTCAGATGGCGCTGTGTGGAATGTCCTTAATACTTTATGTGATCAGGAATACAGGTTGATACAGGCTTTACCTAGTAAGGCACCCAATGGAAATCGTTATAATCTTAGTTTTTTTGGTTTTTTAAATTTTGTTTAATTTTAATTTTTGTTTTTTTGCTTTATTACTACTTATCGGAAGACCAGCGCTGGTCATACCACTTAGCATGTACAGCATTATGCTGAGGTGATCCCTTATTTAGTAACTATCTGTCTGTTTGATTTTGTTGTAAAATTTCTTTCTTTCTCTATCTGTGTATGTCTCTGTGTCTGTGTCTTTGTCTTTCTCTCTCTCTCTCTCTGTCTGTGTGTCTCTGTATCTCTCTCACACCTTTCTTTCCTAGCACATTTTTCAGTGGACTGCGATTTTCAAGCTGGTTCCTGATGCGTACTTACCGTGCCATGCACCTGACCAGTAGGTAGCTTCTTGAAAGCGTTGCTATTCCATAAGCAAGCTGGTTGTATGTAATCATTGTACACGGCTTCTGAGCTCAGCTTCAGCAGAGCAATGTCATTGTTCAAAAGTCTGGGGTCGAAGTTCTCGTGAACGATAACTGTATGAACCTGAAAATGTACATACATTACAAACAGACACGCAAAATTTAGTATAATATGGTGTAGCGATGATAGCTCAAAAGTTTCAGTTGTGTCTCAATAGTTAGTTTCAAGTCCAGCGATAAGCTTAAGCTTTGTAGTGCCCATATTGCAGTGGTCTAGTTCAAAGGGTACAGCAGCTAGCGAAATTACAAGGCTAACCTAAACCATCAAATATTTCATGATACACAGGACTTGATTTTATAATCTGATTTTTTGCATGCCGAAAGGCGTGCCATGTTTTAATTTCTACCTACTGTATTTTACCCATATACGCAAATAAATGATTATGATTTTGTATAGCAACACAAAATCCAGATCATTGCTGCTTTGGCGCTCATTACTTTGAGACTTTCGATGGTTGGTCTCAAAAGCCCAGTAAATAAATTAAAAGAAGGTTGCCGAAAAACTCCGTCGGATGCTTGGCGTCATATTTTCAACACGAATATGACATTCCTTGACGATATTTTCCATCACTGGCAGCTCAAGTTCATTTTTCGGATTTCAATCCACACTCCGACTCATAACTTTGAAAAAATTGCGCCAAATTATCAAGGAAATGACGTTTAATGTACCTGTCGTTCTTCACTTGATGTGTCGCCACCTATCAGGTTGTATTTTCCCAGAATCACATTTATGCTGTCTGTCAACACTGGAGCTCCTCTAGACGTGACACAATGGGCAGCTGTAAACAAATCATGTAACCTTTTAGTTTTTGCAATGTTATTAAAAGTATATTAATTTTGGTCTGGAGCGTAGAAAATTTAAGCCACATTATTGTATTATTTTTCAAAAACTGTGTTTTTTTCTTTGTGTTTAGAAACAGTTTTATTTATAGAATGTCGAACTTTGTGCTGAACTAGGAAATTAATATAAAGTGATGTAATAATTTTAATATTTTATAATGTCTTTTACCGTTGCTTCTACCTTTTCTACCGCTTCTACCGTTGCAAAACTACTATAGCTTGTGTTTGACTTAGTTTTTACGCATTTGACTGTGACTCAGACTCATTTAACTTGACTTATAATCGAACGCTCGTTAGTGGAATTTACTGCCCGAGTGGGTATTCCTTGACAGTTACAAACTGGGTGTCTTCAAGTTGCAAGTGAATTGATTTCTTCTAGGTAAACGTGTTACATTGTAGACCGCATCCGTGCTTAAAATCAGGCAAATTGGCGGTCAAATGGAAGCTCATTTAGTAATAAAAAAAACTTGAAAGATCTAAGATTACTCGACACTGGCAAAATGCATAAAAAGAGCTACTTAACAAAAAACAAAAAGCGTGTTAATAGAATCTTTATAGATTGGCAACGTATTTGTAGTGCCCTTGGTATTGCAGATATCTATGGACAAAGGTAGTAAAAATAGCTTACCATCAGGCAAACTATCTGTTTGACTGCTACCTGTGGCATAAAAAAAATGTCCTAACCAGTCAACACCAAAGTCTTCGAAAGCAACGTCCCTCCGCAAATGTACTGCAGACTTGTCCCGGTGAATCTGTACAAAGCCACATGCCACGGCCAGTCTCCAGGTTTTGTCGGGGAGCCGCTTACTATCAACTCGGTGTGCTCCACTTTACGTCTTCCACAGGAGCCGTCTGGGACTGTCAGGGTCACGGAAGCAGATGGCTGGACACCCAGTATCAGGGAGTCTAAGTAACCCTGGAATCAATGAGAAGAACCGGTTTTAGAGTTTCGGTAGCTAGTTGGGAGTCTGTTTGGTTTCCATTCCTGGCTTCGGATCCCACAGTACGCACCTCTGTCTTGTTTTATGTTTGACAGGCTAGGTGTTTGACCACAGTTAACCTGATGTGGTTGAAGATGGTAAACACACCTAGCCTAGAATGAAACTGGCTTTCAAGTGTTGCTGCCGGAACATACCGTGGGATGCTTGGCGGCAGATTTTTAACTTGAGGGTTGTAGCTAGCCATTCGATTTCCTACTAGAAAATACCACCATGCTATGGTTTCCTTCACCAGCAGCTTAAGCTCATTGATTGGAGTACTTGGAGTACTTCGGCGTACAAACTGACCGCAATAACTACTGAGGTATTATTATAGCTACAGAAAGTTAAATTATACTTACATTTTTAGGGTCATCGCAGAATTCTAAAGAGTTGATTATAATGCTTTTTACATAAGGAATAGTTCCAGTGGCGGGTCCTTTTACTTGCACGGCAAGTCCGGAGGTTTCTTTGAAATACCTTATGAGGAAGGTGTCACCACTGGTTGAAATCCTTGCTTTCGTTTCATCATTCTGTAAAAAGTAATTAAAATTACACTAATGTTCTACTAAGCAAAAGTTTGTCTGTATGTTTGTGTGTTTCTAACTTCTTCAAGCTGTAACGGCTGGATGAATTCAGATGAAATTTGGAGACTTACTGTTTATATTATTTATATGTATATGTGATAAGGAGAAAAAAAACATAATATTTTTTTATACTAGATACAATATAATAAAAAAACTAGATACTGCATCGAATAACTACAGTCAAAACACAACAAATCTGCAGGGTCTAATGCAGAGGAGAGTAGCTGAGCACTTGCTCAGCAATTGTGCTGAGGATTACTCCACAGCGCTGTTTTTCTGCACTAACCAATGTAGACGCAAACGGGTTAAAAAAATGACGAAAATAATTAAAGAAATTAAATTGCTTCATTTATTTTCCAATTTTATGTATGACACCGATAACCTTATATTTTACTAGCTGCGCCACGCGGTGTTACCCGCTACATCTTTTTGCGATAAAAAGTAATCTATGTATTAACTAATGTGTTAGTTCCTTTTTGCGTGAAAGAGATACAAACATCCATCCATCCATCCAAACTTTCACATTTATAATATTAGTGTGATAAATGTCGTGGGAAAGTGATTTTAATACACTTACCAAAGTGACAGTTGCTTCCGAATCAAACTGCAAACTAACTTTACTGTTCACTGGCAAGCCACCGGTCACATACAGATGGTACTGGTTCTCTTCTCCAGGCGGTAGTCCTTGTTCATACTGCACTGTTACTTCATCATTCCCTTTACACGGCCTAAAGTGTGCCAAAGGATTCCCAACTATACCTTGTCCTTTCTTCAGTACTGGCTGTTCTGTATTGCATCTTATTCCTAGCACAGTAAGAATTATTATCACTTTCACGAACATGTTCTTTGTTCGAGAAAAATGTGGCACAAACTTTTGTATCACAATGATAATTATCAACTGACTTTAAAACATTAAAAGTTTCTTTTATTTTTATCGTTCACTGTTTTTATTGTTATTTGTTTAGTTAATTACCTATTAATTGTATACGTCAGTCTCCAAGTAGCTACATGGAAACAGTATCAAAACTTTTATTTTTAATATAAATAAGGTTTATTTTAAATTAATCTATCAAGGTATATCAATACTATTATAAAGAGGAAAGATTTGATTGTTCGTTTATTTTGAATAGGCTCCGAAACTACTGGACGATTTCAAAAATTCTTTCACCGTTGGGAAGGTACACTACCCCTGGGTGACATAGGCTACTTTTTATTACTGTATTCCCACGGCAACGGGAACTACGCGGGTGAAACGGCGAGGCGTCCGCTAGTTATTTATGAACACAAATGCTTGCTTTGGAAGTATCTTGTGTAACTTTCTACACTCTTAGTTCATTGTCACATATATTGTAACTTCTTCAACAATCTTTATTATAATATATATATATTTATTTTATTTATATTTTTACACATCACTCGTGTAGTTCACACTTTGTTTTGTATTGTTTTTAAATAAATTATTACAGACTTGATACAACTTGTCCGCTGCGAATCTTACGTCATTTTGAATCTCGTTTTCCTTAATCGGAGGTACTGACACACTATGACCTTTTGGTGTCTGGGAATTACCGTACCTCTTTGGGGTTCTGTGTCCAAAGGGTAAAACGGGACCCTATTACTAAGACTACGCTGTCTAACCGTTTGTCACCAGGCTGTATCTCATGAACCGTGAAAGTTAGACGGTGAAAGAATTTTTGAAATCGGTCCAGTTGTTTCGGAGCCTATTCATTACAAACTAACAATCAAATATTTCCTCTTTATAATAGTATAATTTTTTTTTAAATGGTTGACAGGCTAGTTATTTGACCACAGCTCACCTGATGTTAAGTGACGGTGTGGTCGAAGATGGTAAAGCACACCTAGCCTGGAATGGAACTGGCTCTCAAGTGAGGCTGCCGGAACACACCGTTAGATGCTTGGCGGCAGATTTTCAACTTGAGGGGGGTAGCTAGCCAGCCGAGTACTAGAAAGTACCTTACCACCATGCTATGGTTTCTTCACGATGTTTTCCTTCACCGGCAGCTCAAGCTCATTGTTGGGGTTTGAACCCACGCCCTTCGGCATGCGAACCTCTTAAATCACTCTAGCCTTTTTGGAAACCGCATTAAATACTTTGCGTAATTTAAAAGATCTAAGCGTACAGACGGCGGGAAGCGACTTTGTTTTATACTCAGTAGAGATGTGCATATAGAATTTGACCTCCACCAGTTGCATTATGAGTATGGATCGATAGATTAGCTTTCAAATGACCGTTTATCAAAAAGGTGATTTATTTTCATTGTCTGTAGTGGCTATTTAGCTTGGTAAACTTTTAGTGTCCATAATTTTGTTCTAGATAAACATGTTTTCCATATTATTCTTATCATTGGCGACGTCACAAGATCGAATAAATTATATCGTGGGTGGCTAAAGTAAACAAATCACACTTATTATTGTAGAAATGATATATTTTTCTTTCGAGTTGAGATAGAAACACGAGCTGCTTGGCGGCAGACTATTTGATACTGTTGTACCTACCTAGACGACCCCCTGCTAAGGTAATCTATCTAAGAGAGTAATTTAAGAGATTCGACTAAATTCCCAGAATGTAAGGAATTACGTAGCGGATTCTCTAACAAAATGATTTATATCAATATAAGAAAATATTAATAAACATAATTATAGTCGCTTTATCGTAAATATTTTTAGGTTTCCGTAACTCGAAAGGAAAGAAACGCAACCCTTATAGGGTCACTTTGTTGTCCGTCTGTCATGATATTTTATCTCGGGAACGCGTAAAGGTTTCAAGTTAAAATTAAATCATTTACGCAGATTTGTATTCCTATACTGCTGTTATAAAATCAATCTTTTCAAAAGTTACAGACGTTTATGGCGTAAAAAAATCGCATAATTCGACAGTCATAAATAAGGGAATCAAAATATGTAGGGTAGAACTATAAAATTTGGCAAGAAGCATTGTCCTATATACTACTAAAACGGAAAAAATCTGAAAGCAGTTGAGTTTTAATTCAATCCCAAATAAATAGGGTCTTCTGAAAACTGTATATTTTTAATTCGATCACAAAAAATAGGATCTTTATGCAAAGAATGAGTGTCCAAATTTTATTAGTTACCCGTATCATGTGGGGTATTATATGAAAGAGCTGCACTATTTAGGTGTCAGATATGATAAGAGATAACGCCTGTCATGATCATTGCAGCAATACACATAACTCTGAGTAGCAAAACTAAGTCCAGGGCATCGCTGCTTTGGCGCTCATAACGTTGAGGTTTTTGATGGTTAGTCTCAATATCCCAGTTATTTCGCTAGCTTCAAACCGGAATACAGTAACGTTTTAAACACTATTACTTGGCGGCAGAACATCTGGTACTGCGGTAGTATCTAAAACGACCTCCTGCTAAGTAAATCTACCACAAAGTCTCAAAGTAATGAGCACCAAAGCAACGATGCCCTGAACTTTGTTTTGTTACTCAATGTTCTGTGTTTATTTACTATCAGAAGAGCGTGTGGTTCGTTCAATTAAGTTTACATTAAAAAAATAGTTTGACTCACTAATTGGTTTCATTCGACGCGCGATAAAATAGTTACCGTAAACGAATTTCTAAGTATGAAAACGGTTATGGTTAACTTGCTCTTACGAATTTAGACGACGTACTTAATTACCCGGGTTTCATTTAAAATTTCAGCTAAATTAAATACACAAAAATATAGTAAAAATGAGATTAAGAAATTTCTATTAACGTGGCTTAATGAATTTGACTATGATAGTTTAGAACACATGCATACTGCATCATAAAATGTAGAATGCACAAGTACACACGGACACACAATACACACACACAGACACATATGTAAACTAGCGGACGCCTCGCGGTTTATGTTGCACCCGCCTAGTTCCTATGTTACCTGGGGATAGTGTAGTTTCCCAATGGTGAAAGAATTTTTGAAATCGGTCTAGTAGTTTCGGAGCCTATTCAATACAAACAAATAAACAAGCAATCAAATCTTTCCTCGTTATAATAGTATAGATATATAGATAAATACATATAGATATAGATGGATAGATAGATGCATGTCGGTTAATTTTCATGTGATTGTTTAGTTTTTTAGTTTGCCTTTGTCATTTTGTAATTGTTCAAGATATCGGGAGAAACCATTGGCTCCCGAAACACAGTTATCACTTGTTCAAAGCCATTGGGTTAACTTTTATGTATCCAAAACTTATGGCAAATAAAAACATTTTGTGTTTTTGAGTGTACAGAAACTTTTTGAAACGTCTGAATTTCAACTGGCGCTAATTGCACGGATGCTGAAACGTTTCACGTCACTTTGAATTTCCTGAAGGTTGTCCCACTGAAAACTTGTCCGTGTGCGCTCCGATTAGTAGGGTCACCATGTTACTGCATTTTTCCCCCACAAATAACTTTCCAAAAATACAACACCATACAACGTACAACAAACGTAATTTTGCCGTTTTTATAGATAATGGGACCCTTCATGCGCGAGTCCGACTCGCACTTGGCCTATTTTTGGGATTTGAACCCATGCCCTTTGGCGTGCAAACTGACTGTGCTAACCACGGAACTATTACCGCTAGACATCTATTATCTATTTTCAAAATGTAATTACACTTTAGGTGAAAACATAGAAATCCGAAGGACTTTTTAGTGTTCAAAAATGTACACGTATTCATGTACACACGGCCGTGTTTAGGACACACGCCTACTTTTATCGACATTCTTGGCGTTTAGGCTTACGTTTGACCGCCATTCCGCCTGATGTCAAGCGAAGATGCGGTCTACGGTGGAACACGCTTACCTAGAAGAAACCGATTCACTCGCGACTTGAAAGCACCCAGACTATATTCATTGGGGAACATCCACTCGGGCAGCAGATTCCAATGTCTAGCGGTACGTATGAAGAAGGTGGAATCAAACCGCTTAGCTCGAGCTTTTGGAACACCAACCATGAAGCGGTGTTGCTTTTTAAAGCTCCTGGCTGTCCGATAGTAGAATAGGCAGCGTGGAATTAGGTCATGTAGATCTGACGCGCACTCACCAAAATGTATCCGGTAGAAAACCGACAGACAAGCAACTTTGCGTCGATGTTCAAGGCTTTGAAGCCTTTTCCGAACAAGCGAATCGTTGCTTATGAGCCTCTTAGCATGTTTATAAGATAACCTTATTTTTTTCGAGGCACACCAACTAATGACCGCGGTACACCAGTCTGTGTACACACTGGCTTAGCAGATCCAAGAGCGATGGTCGAAAAAAATACTCCTTAACCGCTCATAGTTGTTAAAAATCCACGCCTTGTAAGCGAATCGAATGAGCTGAACACTGAGCTTCGATCACGAACGATTTGCGAAAAAGTATTTGTATCGACATCGGCAAAAATTTGTATGAGATTTGTACAGCTTTATATGCTATCGAGGACTTTACCTTTACGACACGAATTCGTGATCGAGGCTCTGAGCTATAACCGCTAACTGCCAAAATGTCCTGGGTTGCAAATAATTATGGTTAGCGAGAATTAAGATACTAACATTCCCAGCAAACTCGCAAGACATCCTTACCAACTTTTTTTAACTAGAAACCTTTTCCGTTCTTTTACTTAATTTAGCACAATGATGGGCATTTCTGGGACGTCATTATTTCTTTTGAAACACGCTTTTTGATCTCGAGTCTGAAAGGATTTTATATTTCAGGGTTCCAAGGGCCATTGATAACAAACGATATTATTATTTTTTTATGTGAAAAAAGTGGCAAACAAACTACGGACCAGCTGATGGTAAGTGGTCACCGCTGCCTATGGACACCTGCAATACCCGGGGCATTGCCAGTGCGCTGCCTACCTTTAAGGACCCTATTCACCCTTCGTTTGAAGCTCTGTAGA
Source organism: Biston betularia (assembly GCA_905404145.2). Classification (NCBI taxonomy): domain Eukaryota; kingdom Metazoa; phylum Arthropoda; class Insecta; order Lepidoptera; family Geometridae; genus Biston; species Biston betularia. The sequence continues at coordinate 8,310,630 of FR989887.1, read as the reverse complement.
TTGAAACTCTGCTGAAAAACCGAAGGTGGTAAGCCATTAAACCGAATAATAATTGACGTAATTAATAAACAAAAAAATATATTGGAGGATATTTTTAACACAGCGCCATGTAGCCAAAACTAAGCAAAGCTTGTACTATGAGAACTAGATAGCTGACAATACTTAAATACCTTTTTTTTTTGTAAATGCATACAGTACACCCAGACACAGAACAAACATCGATGTCAGTCCTGAGTGGGAATCGAACCCACGCCCTTCAGCTCTTGAAACAGACATATTATCAATGAGCCAACAGGGCTGTCACATGTATTGACTACAGCTCACCTGATGTTAAGTGATGGTGTGGTCAGATGGAAAACACAACCTGGAACGGAACTGACTCCCAAGTGAGGTTGCCGGAATACACCGTTAGGTACCTGGCGACAGATATTCGGAGGCTGGTAGCTAACCAGTCGAGTACTAGAAAGTATCCTATCACCACGCTATGATTTCCTCACGATGTTTTTCCTTCATCGATAGGCTCAAGCCAAGTTGTTCTGTCAACAATAATTAATATTTAATAAAATCTAAAATTTATTATTAATCGTTTCAGATTAACTTAAATCTTTGTCCTTGTCAACAAAACTACTTTTAAACTGAGTTCAATACACTAAAGAAATACCATGAGATGAAATTCTGCAAAGTAACGCCTGAATCTATCAATTATTTTAAAACTTCAATCTTACCAGCGATAAATCTTATCTAACGTCAGATATTTGAAAGTTATCGAGGTGCATATTTACTGGAAATAAATTTTATTTCAATGCAAAATTGTTTACATAAAGAACTCTTTAATATGCGTGACCTGACACGAACTTGACTGTTATATGTGGGTCAAGAGCGGAGAGTGCGTTTTATGGGTTTTTGTAATTAAATTCAGATTTTTCCGAAACCGATGGCTTTTATAATGTTCATTTTGAAGTATAACTTTCAGATTTCAATTTGAATTTATGTCGTAAAATACACAATTATTGAATAATAAAGATTTTTAACATAATTATTGTTTTACTTACCCGAGTTTACTCACGTTTAATTATATCAGATACTCCGACTATAGTTGTACTATAGTATAGTACTATCGACCATAGTACGGTAGTCTTTTTCCAGAAGTCAAAACACAACATAAGAACAAGACAAACACCACGTAAGTTTTAACTTGATTTTATGTTACTTGTGCGGGGATTACTCACGTTTAATTACGTTGGACACTACGACTATAGTTGTACATAGTATAGTACTATCGAGTATAGTACGGTAGCCTTTTTCAAGAAGTCAAAGCACAACACAAGAACAAGACAAAAACCACGTAAGTTTTAACTTGATTTTATGTCACTTGTGCGGGGATTACTCACGTTTAATTACGTTGGACACTCTGACTATAGTTTCAGTCACATCCGGTGACTTTCTTCAAGGAGTCAATAATCCCGCATACCTAACTAAAACAAAAATGTATTCAAACCTTCTTTTTCAAGAAAGAACCAATTAAGTAATTAATCTTCCACAAGATGATACAAAAGCAATTTAAGTTTAATTTTAAACTTGGTAGTTTCTCATTAAGGTTCGAGTAAACAAACTCATTCATCATTTCTCTTCCTATTTCTGTGAAAAGAAAGAAAGAAAGAAAAGAAAGATCAGAAAGTATCACATTAAGATGTGATACTTTCTGATTTCTAACAATTTCAGTTCGCGTTTGTATCAACAGAATTTTAAATAGAAATAAATGTTAGGATAAATTTGATTACACCTTCATCATCCGAGTCAACCCTGTTTTTTATAAACTGGCCCACTGCTGGGCGTGGGTCTCTTCTCATTGTGAAGAAGGGCAAGGCCCTAGACTACCACGCTGGCCAAGTGCGGGTTGGCACCTTCATCATACAAACAGCAAAATATGGAATTTGACGTCGGAATGGGTGTTCCCCTATATAAACAATCAGGGTGTCTTGAAGTCGCAAGTGAATCTGTTTCTCCTAAGCAAGCGTGTTCCATCGTAGACCGCATCTTCATTTTAGTTTAGGCAAGTTTAGGCAAACGCATTTTTTTTCTTTTTTTAAAAAAGAAAAAAAAAAGAGTTTTTTTTAGAATTATCTAAGACAGAATAATAGCTTTTACTTTAGGTAAAGTGTAAAAAATCTAAAAATATAAATTTGACACTCGCGGCCATTGTGGCCTTCAGTAAGAACATTTTTCAAAACATCGGAACACAGGACCTTAAATAAAATAACAGGTAGGTCTGAACATTAATTTTATTTTATTGTAGCGGTGATAGCTCAGTGGTTAGCGCGATCGGTTTGCACGCCGAAGTATTTATTCATTGACATGTTATCAGTGTTTTGAAACTCTTTTAATGATATACTTAAAATGATACTATAGAATTGACTTGTAACATTGGTGTTATAAATAAAATATTTGTATTTGTGCGTGGGTTCAAACCCTAACAATGAGCTTGAGCTGTCGGTGAAGGAAAACATCGTGTGGAAACCATACCATGGTGTTAGGGTTCTTTTTAGGACTTAGCTGGCTAGCTACCACCCTCAAGTTGAAAATCTTCCGCCAAGCATCTAACAATGTGTTCTGGCAGCGTCACTAGAAAGTCAATTATATTCCAGGCTAGAATTATTGAGCTTTCAAATGACTTGTGATTTTTTTTTTGATGTCGTTTGTTTTTTTAATTTAAATTTTCATGGTACAGTAGAGATACAGTGCAGCCACTTCCATTATTTCACCTTTGGTGATTTATTGTAAGCACTGTTGTTGTATTCAAATAAATTTGTTTTGCTTACCAATGAAAGTTTTCACTGTAATAGAAATCGCAAAACAAATACAAAAGGTTTCACTTGGAGAAAACTTAAAATACGAGGGTTCTAAGTTATGACAGCTGCTCTGTATTCCGGGTACAGCTTTAGTATTAGGCCCTCCCTTTCATCCTTTTATTATTGAAGGGCATGACGGTGTGATCGAAGATGGTATCTCCTTTTGGCTCTCAATTTGAGGCTGCCGGGTGCTTGGCCGGGAATTTTAAATTGAGGGGTGTAGCTAGCCATTCGATTACCTACTGGAAAATACCACCATGCTATGGTTTCCTCACGATGTTTTTCTTCACCGGCAGCTCAAGCTCATTGATCGAGTACTTTGTCGTATGAACTGACCGCAATAACCACCGAGGTATTATCGCTACAGAAAATTAAATTATTTTTAATTTTTTTAGGGACATCTTAGAATTCTAAAGAGTTGATCATAATGCTTTTTACATAAGGGATAGTTCCAGTGACGGGTTCTTTTACTTGTACGGTAAGGCCGGAGGCATTTTTGAAATACCTTATGATAACTAGCCAGTCAAGTACTAGAAAGTACCCTATCACCATGCTATGGTTTCCTCACGCAGCTTGAGCTCGTTGTGGTTTGAACACACAGGTGCGAACCGATCGTAATAACTGATTGTGACTACCTCTTTAAACTAGGAGCCACGGATAGTCCGCTATGCCGTGCCTGCTTGGAAGAGAATGAAACTGTAGAGCATGTGATTTTGCATTGCAAAGCCACAGAAGGCACTAGAACTGCTACTAGGCTGCATGAAGCTGCTTCGCCATCATTCATGTCATCGCCATTGAACATTCCACCCAACTCACTGGAGCTACTTTGCCAGGGGTCCAGAGCTTCGGTCCGATACTTCAAGGAGCTGGGTTGGCTCGGGTAGACACTGGTAGCGGGAAATGGACAATATGTCACTTGGTGGTAGATCTCCTTAGCAGGAGCTAGTCTAGGTAGGTACCATCGCAGTACCAGTTATTCTGCCGCTAAGCAGTAGTGTGTAAGCATTGCTGTGTTCCGGTTTGAAGGGTACTGCAGCTTGCGAAATTACTGGGCTGTTGAGACTAACTCTATCAAAAGTCTCAAAGTAATGAGCGTCAAAGCAGTGTTGCCCTGGACTTTGTTTTGTCACTTAAAGTTCTGTGTATCGCTGCGATGGTCATGGACAGGCGTTATCTCTTACCATCAGGAGAGCGTCTCGTTCGTATCATTATTTCTTACATAAAAAAAAAATACAACTCAAGCGGGACGTCAGTCAGACTTCACTTCGAATAAGAATAATAATAAGAACTGATAGTGACACAGGTATCATCGCTACAAAAAAAATCGAGGATTTTTTTTTCCTTCTATTGTTGTATCTGTTTGTTGTCAGATACCTCATTGTTATTACAATCTCGCCTAGTTGAGACTAATAAGTAATTTTAATATAACTTAAGTTGCTAAGTAGAGTATAATCGAAGAATGCGTCCATCGGCACTTTTCTTACTGTCTCTATTAAGGGGAAGACACTTTGTTCACGTGTTTTATAATATGTAGTACTCACTGCACTGACATTACTAACTTAATACACTAACTCAAAAGGTTTTGTCATTTTTAGTCTTCTTACTATATCCGTGTTGTCGAGGAGCTGGATAGCCTCGACATTCACATGTTGGTGAAGTCTATTTTCATGAGCTTCAGCGTATTTTTTAATGATGGTTGCGACCATGTCCACTTTGAGGTCCCGTCATCGAGGAAATAGGCCCATGGAACCAGTATCAAACGCAGCAGCATTTACGGAAGTATCCAAGCATCATCTGTTTATCCCATCGTATTGGCAATACAAAGTTATCCGCGCTCTATGACACATGCTCCTTATACTTTATTATATTACAAGTGCCGTTCGCCCTTTGTTTTCGCACGCTTTTTCCTGTCACTATAACAGTAGGAACTATATGGGTTTTTTAATATATCGCACCCCTAGATCTAAACAGCGATTAACTCAAAACAACACTTTTTTGGCAATAGGCGAAAAACTGATTACTGTGCACTGCAGGACTTTTTTGTGTAGATTTATATGTACTTGTGTTTTAATCATGTTTTGGGACTGAAAATTGGGTTTTTGAAGTTATTTCTCTATTGCTTAATAAAATATGTGTATTTGTTTTATTATTTGTTGGCTCTCTTTTGAAGGGACAACAAACTTAAAATGTTATAACATTTTGTGTTATTTGTAATTATTTCCCATTCATGGAGCAGTCTGTGGCCAACAGTAGGGGTATATTAGGCGATGAATTAGCAAGAAAACACTAGAAGTACTGAAATCAATCAATCTGGCGTTATCAGGCGTCGAGTAGTGAAGATATTTTTAAATCTGTTTTATTGGTCGGTAGATATTGACATAGGAAATTCGATGGTGTGCATAACTAAAAAAACGAGATCTTCGACTTAGCTCCCTTTAGATCTAGGTGTGCGATGTAAATGTAATGAGACGAACGAGACGCTCTCCTGATGGTAAGAGATAACTTGTATGGCAGCAGGGGCAGTGGTGGGGCTGCCCTACTTCTGCAGTGCATCGGGCATGTTCGTAGGGGCGTGCACAGATTGTTTCCATGCTATTATGCGCAAGCGATGCGAGTCCCTTGTTCGCCGGGTGCGGGTTAGCCCCAACGTTGTCCTGACTATGATTTCCGATCGGCTTGCCTGTGTATACATAAGGCGTGGCTGCGGCAGACATGTCACGATCTGGCAATTGTGGCATACGCTCAATGTTTGTCACAATTCAATAATAATTATATTATTTTATTGATATTTTTGTTGATTTTTTTGGCATTTTAGCTGCTAAAGAGCGTGTGCTGCAAATTTTGGTTAGAAAACTATGTTTCCTAACTGACATTTACGGCACACTCTCAATGTCGTCACAATTAAATAATTATTTTATTGACATTTTAATATTGTAGCTATCCCATACTGCGGCAGTTTATACGGTAAAAATGTTATCGTACCAAACGTTTTCATTATAGCGTAAGGAATCCCTTTATTTTCATACAGAAAAGAGAAAAACATTTTGATTTTGTTTGCTGACAATGCAGATACGGTCCGCTAGCGTTTATTTGTAATTTGTAGATTTACTTGGTGGTAGATTTCCTTAGCAGGAGGTCGTCTAGGTAGGTACCACCGCAGTACCAGATATTCTGCCGCCAAGCAGTAGTGTGTAAACATTACTGTGTTCCGGTTTGAAGGGTACTGCAGCTAGCGAAATTACTGGGCTGTTGAGACTAACCATCTAGTCTCAAAGTAATGAGTGCCAAAGCAGCGATGCCCTGGACGTTGTTTTGTTACTCAAAGTTCTGTGTATCGCTGCAATGGTCATGGACAGGCGTTATCTCTTACCATCAGGAGAGCGTCTCGATCGTCTCATTACTTTTACATTTAAAAAAAAAAAAAAAAAAAAAACTTCAATACTGTGTATAGGCGATAGGGTTACTCGGTACAATACTACTAAGTGTAAAGGAGGTTATTGTACTCATCATGGTGGGCAATTAAAAAAAACTTTTTGAAGTTTCGAGGGGAATGCGGAAAGAGTCGTGTCGTCCCATTGTATTTTTTTTCAAAACTTGTGTTTTTTTTGTGTTCATATATAGAAATAGTGATGTTTTATTCATGAAGTACCAAGCCTGCCTTGAGAGCTGAAGGGCGTGGATTCGATTCCCACTCAGAGCAAACATTTTGTGAATAAACACAATGTTTGTTGTGTGTCTGGGTGTACCTACTGTATGTATTATAAGTATGTATTTACCAAAAAAAAAAGTATTTATGTATTCTATCAGTTATCTGACTTCCATCACACAAGCTCTGCTTAGTTTGGAGCCAGATGGCGCTGTGTGTATAGTCCAACGATATTTATTTATTTATCTATTTATTTAAGCTCGAGTGTGGGAAAGTGATAATTATAATGTGGTGAAACATGATATTTCGTGTTGTTTTGAAAACTACATCGAGCTTATAGTAAAGTCGCCACAACTCAGGGGCTGGATTTTACCAAGACTGGATTTTGATTACTTTTTAACTTATGAAATTTAAAAATATCAAAACACTTGACACTGACAAATGCATAAAATCAAAGGAGACGAAAGAAAACAAACTCAATCTTTGAATACATTTTATGCTACATCTCTAATCAAAAGTCAAAGTCGAACTTGAACAATTTAATGAATTTCTTCTGATTTACTCAGCAGAGTATAATAACTGTAAGCTCCTTTCAGGATCTGTAAACAAAGAATTAACCTTTTTTTTTTGTTAAAATAATTTTATACATATTGTATATCCCGCTTGTAATAATTAGTCCAGATCAGCCCATCCCACTAATGTTATAAATGTTTTTTTTATGTGAAAAGTAATGAGACAAACGAAACGCTCTCCTGATGGTAAGAATAGCGCGTGTCCACGACCATTGCAGCGATACACAGAACTTTGAGTAACAAAACAAAGTCCAGGGCGTCACTGCTTTGGCGCTCATTACTTTGAGACTTTCGATGGTTAGTCTCAATAGTAATTTCGCTAGCTGCAATACCCTATGTGAAAGTTGAAAGGATGGATGGATGTTTGTTACACTTTCACGCAAAAACTACTGAACGGATTTGGATGCTATTTGGTATGGAGGTAGTTGAGATCCTGAATAATGGCAGGCTACTTTTTATCCCGAAAAAAATTTGCGGGTAACGTTGCGGGGCGCAGCTAATATTATAAATGTGGTAGTTTGGATGGATGTTTATTACACTTTCACGCAAAAACTACTGAACGGATTTGGATTAAATTTGGTATGGAGGCAGCTGAGACCCTGGCACATTGGCTACTTTTTATCGAAAACATGTAGCGGGTAAAACTGCGGGGCGCAGCTAGTTTTTCATAAATTCTCCTACGCAATGTTTTATTACTCTAGCCAAGTGTAGCTAAGCAACGTTTATAAGTAAGGCCTAATGTATTTAGCTCAAAAACACAGAATTTTTTTGAAACTCAGAAATAACTTAGGTAAATCTCAGTATGTACCTATTGTACCAATGGCCTATTTAATAAGTCGATTATAACTAATAAGTAGTCATAATAATTAAACCATTGGTACAAGATGTATTAGGGTTTACCTAAGCTATATAAACTTGACAGCCCCGTTGGCTAATTGGTAGTATATCTGCCTTGAGAGCTGTAGGGCGTGGGTTCGATTCCCACTCAGGGCAAACATTTTGTGAATAAACAAACGTTTGTTCTATGTCTGGGTGTTCGTAATGTAATAAGTATGTATTTACAAAAAAAAGTATTTATGTATTCTATCAGTTATCTTTTTTTTTTTTTTATAGTAGATAGGCTTGCGTTTGACCGCCATCCCGCCTGATGTTAAGCGAAGATACGGTCTACGGTGGAGCACGCTCGCCTAGAAGAAACCGATTCACTCGCGACTTGAAGATACCCAGACTATATTCATTGGGGAACACCCACTCGGGCAGCTGATTCCAATGTCTAGCAGTACGCATGAAAAAGGTGGAATCAAACCGCTTAGACTTCCATCACACAACCTCTGCTTAGTTTGGAGCCAGAAGACGCTGTGTGTCTAGATAAAGATAAAGATAATTTATTTGTATACAACATGAGAAATTTTATACAATATACGCATAAAAGATGTTCCAGTACTTAATGTGGCTGAGTCATGTGGCTAGTCCTACGATATTTATTTATTTACTTACACTTATAAAAGTATCCACAGTTAGCTTTGCAAACGGACCAGCGGTGAATACAATTTTCTTTGTATATTGAGCAGTTAAAATGTACAAATTCTTGCGGCATGTTATGTTACGATGATACCACAGACTTTCATAAGGGCCATGCTGTAGGGATAAACTCTGAAATTAAAAAAAAGTATTTTTTATGGACAGGCTTGTTGTTTGACCACAGCTCTTCTGATGGTAAGTGATGGTGTGGTCAAAGTTTGTAAACATACCTAGCCTGGAATGAAACTGGCTCTCAAATGGTGTTGTTAGAACACTCTGTTAGGTGTTTGGTAGCTAGCCAGCCGAGTACTAGAGATTACCCTACCACCATGCTATGGTTTCCACACAATGACTTCAAACATTTTGACTTTTTGAAAGCTGAAGTGTGTGGGTCGATTCTCACTCAGGATTAACGTTTGTGTGACGAACATAGTTGTTTGTTCTATGTGGGCGTTCTGTACCTATTACTTATTATTTTAGCCCGTCTTCTGCCACTGCTGGGTAAAGGCCTCTCTTCCCCTTTTTTATGGCTTTCTGTTGTAACTGTCCAGCGACTTGTAACATTGGTATTATCAATAAAATATTCGTAAGTGTTTTTGTAGCGATGATAGCTGAGTGGTTAGCGCGGTCGAGTCGCATGCCGAAGGGCGTGGGTTCAAACCCCAACAATCAGCTTGAGCTACCGGTAAAGGAAATCATCGTGAGAAAACCATAGCATGGTGGTAGGGTACTTTCTAGTACTCGGCTGGCTAGCTACCACCCTCAAGATGGAAATCTGTCGCCAAGCACCTAGCGGCAGCCTCACTTGAGAGCCAGTTCTATTCCAGGCTAGGTGTGTTTTACCATCTTCGACCACACCGTCACTTAACATCAGGTGAGCTGTGGTCAAACACATAGCCTGTCAACCATAAAAAAAAAGTGTTCGTTGCTATCAAGGTCCAATTCCTTTCATGAGCATCGAATATATTGTATTTACAAAAATAAAGTGTATTAGTATTCTATCAGTTATTTGGCTCCCATAGCACAAGCTTTGCTTAGTTTGGGGCTAGATGGCGCTGTATGAAGTGTTCTCCAATATTTGTATTGTTGATTTTTACCCAAAAAAAACTGCTCCTAAACATTTTTTTTATGATTGAGAGGCTAGGTGTTTGACCACAGCTCACCTGATGTTAAGTGAAGGCGTGGTCGAAGATGGTAAAGCACAGCTAGCCTGGAATGGAACTGGCATTGAAAGTGAAACATTGTTTTATTGTTTAATTATAATAATCATAACTCACAGCATATGATACTTCGTTTCCATGCCAGCAGTACATGAAAAGCTGGGCAACTCCAAAAACAAGGTACTCTGTGGTTAAAAAACGCTGCATTGGATTGGTTTCAATCTGAAACGGCGAAGTAGCAGTGATCTATAAATCTCAAACTAAAAAAAATATTAAATTTCTTGTAAGTAATTATGGTTATTTTTTCATATCATTTTATTACATTAATGATATTTTTTGTATTGCCACATTTTTATATTGACCGTATTTTTTTAGGGTTCCGTACGCAAAGGGTAAAACGAGACCCTATTACTAAGACTCCGCCGCCCGTTTGTTAACAAGGCTGTTTCTCATGAACCGTGATAGTGAGCCAGTTAAAATTTTCACAGATGATGTATTTCTGTCGCCGCTATAACAACAAATACTAAAAAACAGAATAAAACTATCATTTAAGTGGGCTACCATACAACAAACGTGATTTTTTTGCCATTTTTATAGATAACTAGCTGCGCGCCGCAGTGTTATCCGCTACATGTTTTCGGGATAAAAAGAAGCTTGCGTATTAAATCAGGATGTCAACTACCTCCATACCAAATTTCATCCAAATCCGTTCAGTAGTTTTGTGTAAAAGAGTAACAAACATCCATCCATCCAAACTTTCACATTTTTAATAATAGTGGGATGGTACGGTGGTAAAGTGGTTTTCGCCCAGAGCTCCGCTGGCATTCGGCAGACGTGTCCAGCTCAGTCCCACTTTAGAATGGCAGCTTTTTCAGTCACGTCAATGATCTGTTTTAGTTTTTTTAGTATTTTTAAAAAACGATTTGAAAAAAGAGGAGGTTCTCAACTTCACTATGTTTTTTTTGTATGTTACCTACATGTTACGCGATCATTCCGCCAATTATGAATCGATTTTGATGATTCTTTTTTTGTTCGGTAGATCATACTTCAGAGGCGCTCCCATATAAATTGTATCTTGATCAAACGAGCAGTTTTTTAAAAAACCAAGAAAATTTGTAACAAACAGAGTCTGCCGGAGAACAACTCTCTGCCGGAGTCTGTGTTCCCTCTTAGGTACAATATTGGCGTCTTCAAATCTAGAGTAAATAGGTTTCTTCTAGGTAAGCGTGCTCCATCTTAGACCACACTACTGTTTAACATGAGGCAGAGTGTGGTCGAACGTGAACCTATTTGGAATTAAAAAAAAAAAAACCAGACAAGTAATAACAACTTACAGTAATTTGGTAAGCGGTAACGCATAGCATGACAGAACATACAAACATGTAAAGAAGCATGATCGGAGACAGACAGGCGTCAAACACGCCCGCAAATCTGAAACAAATAAATACATTTATTTACATGATTATTTAGGTATGTGCATAGCTCTCAACTTTACCTGTATCACCCTTAGTTTTAATGAGATTTAAACTTAAGATAAATTAAGTTTGATAAAGTTATTTATATAAATGTCTAAATAGTATTAAATTAAAATATTTTATGTTGATTAATAACTGTCCCAGTTAGCAATTTGTTAGAGCATTTTGCCAATCATTGTACACTTGCAGCCTCTGGATCCAGCACACGAAAAAAGCATACAATGCCTTGCGCGTCCAATATAATAATGCCTTCAGGGCGCTGTTGAAACTGCCCCCCTTTTGTAGTGCTTCAGGGATGTTTGCGGATGCGCATGTTGACGGATTCGCAGCGATAGTGCGCAAACGAGTTGCGTCCCTGATGCGCCGCGTGAGGGGCGGTTCCAACGGCTACCTCCAGCTGTTCGCCTCGAGGATGGATCTGGAGTGCCCAATAATGCAGCACTGGAACAGGCTGCATGTTGATCACTCTGGATCCAAACCAAAATAGAGACTGCGTTAAAATGTTTTTTTTTTGTTTGTTCTTATTATTTTAATTTGTATTGTATTTGACATTGATCTACTATTATTATTATTATTTATCTTTACTCTTTAGAGTTCTCTCGTTTCCGAGGTAGTATTGCTGTTAATGCGGGCTTTTGGCCAAGCAAAAACAGGGGTATTAATTATGCTGATCTGAAGACAAAAATTTGCGGACTATCCTACAGGTATTTAATATTGCTGCTTTTTGCAACAGTATAAAGGTGAGTTTGTGAATATTTAAAGTTTCTAAGCTTGTCAAAAGTGAATGTGGGACTACACCGGTGGTTGATATAACTATAGGTATGGTTTTAACTGTTTTGACCTTCCACTGTGATTTTATTTCAAGGGTTGAATCTGTATATTTGGCAATTTTTTCGGTGTATGTGCTGGAAATGTTGTGGGTGTTGGGCACGGCAATATCGATGAGGTAAACTGTGTCATTATTTTATTATTATTATTTATTTTTTTATCACTGACATGCTTGTATATTTATATGTTTAATTTAATTAAGAACTACTAATAATACAGATTCATTATTAATTAAATACAATACAATTTAATTTGATTTGTTTTAATGAGATATTGTAAATAATTATGGACCGAAATCCGAAATAAATGATTTTATTATTATTTATTATTATTTGTCTTATATGAAAAAGTTCTTGTTATAAATGAGGCAAAATTCTTACTTTGTTCTTCCTATGCGAGTGTAGGATTCTGTGTCAGTGTACATGAGTGTGTGTATGAGTATGTGTGGGTGTATACACACCCACACATACTCATACGGTGGTGGAGTGTAAGTATTTTTTTTTAAATATAAGTGTGAGACTTAGTGTTAGTGTTTTTGTGAGCATGACGTGTGAGTTTACGTATGAGTATGTGAGTGTGAGCGTAACGTTCAGTGCTAGTTTTAGTGTGCGAGTGTGTGTGAGTGTGAGCGTATCGTTCAGTTCTAGTTTTAGTGTGCGAGTGTGTGTGATTTTTTTTTTTTTTTTAATGGTTGACAGGCTAGTTGTTTGACCACAGCTCACCTGATGTTAAGTGATTGTTTTACTCATTGGCATTTAAAGCAGTTATGTAAATTAAAATATGATTCTCTTCTTGATCTCCTACTAGCGGACGCCTCGCGGTTTCACCCGCGTAGTTCCCGTTCCCGTGGGAATACAGGGTTAAAAGTAGCCTATATCACCCGGGGGTAGCGTAGCTTCTCAACGTTGAAAGAATTTTTTAAATCGGCCCAGTAGTTTCGGAGCCTATTCATTACAAACAAACAAGAAATTAAGTCTTTCCACTTCATATTTTGTGTAGACTAGCGAACGCCTCGCGGTTTCACTCGCGCAGTTCCCGTTTCCGTGGGAATACAGGGATAAAAAGTAGCCTATGTCACCCGGGGATAGCGTAGCTTCCTAACAGTGAAAGAATTTTTGAAATCAGTCCTGTAGTTTCTGAGCCTATCATAACAAATAAACTATCAAATCTTTCCTCTTTATAATAGCGTAGATAAAAAAATTCTTTTCACAATGAAAGATTTCAACCGATTTACTAAGTTTAAGGTGGTTCGATTTCCATACAAACAATTTTTTGCCATTTATGTACAAATGGTGCATAATTTTACAGGGAAATCACAGCTACTCTAGCTTAGCATAATGTACTGTTTTATTCATAAATCATTCATAAATTTGATTTCATGCTAATAATATACTGTTATAATCAAACAATTGTGATTTGCCGCAAATAAAGACCAAAACAAATGTCAGTAGCTGTGATTTCACTGTAAAATTATGCTCCATCTGTCCATAAATGGCAAAAAACTATTTGTATGGAAATCGAACCACCTTAACGTTTCTCGTTACAGTTAAGATTTCAGAAATAAAGTTCTTTGCAAGCGCCCTTCTTGCAACAATTTACACACACGTAATTAAAGTCACACGGCCTAAGGCACTAAAAACAAAGAACACAAGTTCATTTCCCTCGGTGTTGCCAGCTCCCCAGTGTTAATCTCCCAGCGAAACTCATAAAGAACTTCACCGAAGAATTTATCGCTAAACGTAACTGTACAAGTTAGATTGACTTCTCCGATACTAATGGCCATTTTGCACGTATGTACACAAACTTCGATATGGAATCCGATTTAAAATTTTCAAAGTGTCATTTTCGGAACACATAATGTGTATACTAGCAGCGCCCCGCGGTGTTACCCCCTACATTTTTTTGGGATAAAAAGTAGCATATGTGCTAATCCAGGGTCTCAGCTACCTCCATACCAAATTTTATCCAAATCCGTGCTGTAGTTTTTGCGTGAAAGAGTAACACACATCCATCCATCCATACAAACTTTCACATTTATAATACTAGCTGCGCCCCGCGGTGCTACCCGCTACAAGATTTCGGGATCACGCAAAAACTACTGAACGGATTTGGATGAAATTTGGTATGGAGGTAGCTGAGACCCTGGATTAGCACATATGCTACTTTTTATCCCAAAAAAATGTAGGGGGTAACACCGCGGGGCGCAGCTAGTCATATAATATTTGATCCAAACCCAGACTTTCATATTTCTGGTCTCACGTATACATTTAACAGAAGACCAACAGAGAAGAATTACCACTTACTTGATCAACTCAATATGTCTTCTTTGGAATTGTTTTAATCTCTCAAGAGCCTTTTCGTCTGACAACGGCTTAGCTTCTGTTCCAAAAATGGAAGCGGAATCTAGCTTCAGTAGTTCTAGTTCAGCTTTGAAGAATACCATGATGACGATAGCGTTCGTGTCAAAGGAAGTAATCCAGCCTCCTCCGTAAATGGCTGCGTAGCTCTGGTAGGCTGATGCGGCTAAATATCCCGGGATTGAGGTCTTGCTGAACGGCACCCAGGAGCTGACGACCTGATCGTGAAATATCAAAATACGAAACATTATATTTAAACTACTAAAAGACTTTGGCTTCTTAAAGAAAAATACTTCGGTGTGTTCCGGCAGCCTCACTTGAGAGCGAGCCAAAAAAAACCCTTCACGTAAACATCAGGTGAGCTGTGGTCAAACACCTAGCCTGTCAACCATAAAAAAAAACACATTGCGCCCGTGACTTTGTCCGCGTTGAGCTAAACATTGGGTTCAAAGAGAAATTAAACATAACTAGCTGCGCCCCGCGGTTATGCCCGCTACATGTTTTCGGGATAAAAAACCATGCCAAAATTACCATGTGTTAATCCAGGCTATAAACTATCTGTGATTCAAATTTCATCCAAATCCGTTCAGAAGTTTTTGGGTTAAAGAGTAACAAACGTCCATCTATCCATCAAATTTCACATTTTATAATGTTAGTGGGATAGTGGGATTAGTGAGATTTCTCTCTGAATCCAATGCGCGGAAGAAGTCGCAGGCGCAAGCTAGTTAATTATTTTTATTTAATTCATTTATTTCATTTCGTTCATTGCATGCCTTTCATTCATTATTTTTTTTTTTTTTAATTTTTGACAGGCTAGGTGTTTTACCACAGCTCACCTGATGTTAAGTGAAGGCGTGGTCGAAGATGGTAAAGCACACCTAGCCTGGAATGGAACTGGCTCTCAAGTGAGGCTGCCGGAACACACCGTTAGATGCTTGGCGGCAGATTTTCAACTTGAGGGTGGTAGCTAGCCAGCCGAGTACAAGAAAGTACCCTACCACCATGCTATGGTTTCCTCACGATGTTTTCCTTCACCGGCAGCTCAAGCTCATTATTGGGGGTTGAACCCACGCCTTTCGGCATGCGAACCTACCGCGCTAACCACTGAGCTATCATCGCTACAATTCATCTTCAGCGCTACAATCGCTCATTTCGTTCGCTTCGTTCATCTCATCAATTTCTTTTGTTAATTTCATTAATACTTTGTTGTTGTTGTTACATTGTCGTTCATTCCTTTAGTTCGCGCCCGCCGCCACTTTAATGCGCTCCTTGTCTCCAACACTGATTTTGACATTTTATTTGACAACTGGAAAAGCATCTTAGCATATTTTTTGACTTATTGTGAAAATTTGACCGATCAATGGGATAAGTGTAACAGCTCTATTACTCTTGACGATGTTTTTTACTGATGAAATGATTATTATTATTTTTGCTAACGTTTTTTTTTCTTTTAATGTGTTTTTTTTTTAATGTACATTTATTAATTATTTTTTTGCTTTTTTTGTGTGACATAATTGTAAATGTGCTATCGTTTTTATGTCAATAAATAATTTAATAATAGTTTTATTAAACAAAATAAAAAATACCTTAAATTATACTACCTATTTACAAAATGTATACAAAAAACTTAGTCTAAAAGTCCGTCAGAGGAGGGATATGTGGCCAGAATGCTGGTAACATTGCCACGCTGGATGGCAATGCTTAGCTTTTGACCAAAGTAGATACCAGCATTATGGTCACCTGAAGCCTCCTCTAGACGTTTGGCTAGGTCCCGATACAGTTCGAGAGCGGCCGGCCCCCACGGACCGGATAAATAATTTGAATTTGAATTGTTCATTTCATTCATTCATTCACTCTTTTTGTTCATATCGTTCATTCGTTCATTTATTCATTCATTCAAAGGGCTTTGTCGTCCAGTGACCACACAACCTACTTCTTAAAATACAAAAAATATTTTAAAAACATGAAACACTAATTCTCAAAGAAGAAGAATGAGGTTAAGCCTAGCATGGGTATTGCGTTACGAGGAATACGTAATGATTAACTTTTCGTAAATTCTGCTAACTGAACAATCTTTTTGCTACGCTCTATGCCTGTTTATTTTATTTTATTGACATTTTTATTTTTATTTTATTGTATTTTTTTTGACATGTTTATTCTGTTTTTTATTATTATTGTATTTTAATGAGTCCATGTGTTACTTGAAATAAATAAATAAATTAATAAATTAATTAATTAAATTCCACGTGAACGAACACGCGAGTAACGATAAAATAAAAAGTAGTACAACAATAAAATACCCACCTCAAGGTACGTCCCCGTTCCATTCCTAACATTCTCTCTGTAGATTTCCGAAGAAAAGTACATGTAAATTGGTTGTGTCATCACAATCAAAACTGTCGTGTACATCAAAGACCAATAGAAATACGTAATCTTCCTACAATACGCTGTGAATCGATTGATCATAACGATTTTAGTTTCATCTTCAGTGTTTCTCTGATACAGATCTGCTTTAGTAACGTAATCGATTACCGACTTCCAATGCTTTTGCCAGCAGAGGAAGGTGGTCACTTTGCAAACACTGACAGTTGCCAACATTGTGATCTTCAAGTTGTTCAGAAGCAAATTTAAATCGGATTTCACATACCAAACGTCCACGTATTCCGTTGCGGTGAACACTGTAACAGCAAAATGCATTAATAAATAAAATATTCTGAGTAATACATTGTCTGGTAGCAAAAGACCCCAAAATTTTAGGGCTTTAACGTTGGGTCCGAGGAGAGGTCGCGAAGGGTCTTCTAATTTAGCCAGTAGCTTCAACATTTTCGGTGTCGTGTCAAATGATCAAAAAATACGTGCTACAGTGATTTTATGATGGAACAGCGCGAAGAAATATTTAATTAGTGCGACACTTATAGCTAGTGTTGGGGTAAAATTGAGATACATTTTGAATGTATAGATAAGATTAAATAAAATAAAATAAATAAATATCGTAGGACTATACACACAGCGCCATCTGGCCCCAAACTAAGCAGAGCTTGTGTGATGGAAGTCAGATAACTGATAGGATACATAAATACTTTTTTTTTGTAAATACATACATATAATACATACAGAACACCCAGACACAGAACAAACATTTTTGTTTATTCACAAAATGTTTGCCCTGAGTGGGAATCGAACCCACGCCCTACAGCTCTCAAGGCAGATATATTACCAATGAGCCAACGGGGCTGTCAGATTTTATTAGTCAGATTATTATTAAAAAAAAATTCAAAATCATAAAATATTTTTAACAGAAACATCTTAAAAATAATGGTAGCGGCTAGGTAAATTGTAACTAGCGGCCTTATCGCTTAAGCCGATCTCTTCGTTTGCAATTCCGAGTTGCAGCGGTGCACTTTTGGAATGAGTTCCCAATTAAACTTCGGCTAAAAGATGTGCCGATCTTAAAGAGATTTTTTTTAAATGCCACTAATATTAAAAATGTTAAAGTTTTTTTATTATATTGAATAGGTTTGCGTTTGACCACATCCTGTCAGATGCTAGCAACGATGCGGTCTAAGATGGAACATGCTTACCTAGAAGGAACCTGGATGTTTGGATGGATGTTTGTTACTCTTTCACGCAAAAACTACTAAATGGATTTTGATGAAATTTGGTATGGAGGTAGCCGGCTTCTCACGATCTATATAGGGACCTGGCCAGATGTTTTGAGGAGGTTCCAGGTGACCAGAATGCTGGCATCTACTTTGGTCAAGAGATTAGCATTGCCAATCAGCGTGGAAATGCTGCCAGCATTTTGTCCATGTTTCCTTCCTCTGATGGATTTTTAGATAAGGTTGTTTTTAAAAAAAATTAAATGAATGTTAGTTAAATTAGCTAAATTGATTTAGCCGTTCTTAATTTATGTTGTTGCTTTCAAACATCATTTGTTTTTATTTATATAGATAATGTATATTATGTTTAAAAATGTTTTCTTTTCCTTATTTTTTTATTTATGTTTGTTATTAATTTCTTTATGTGTTCTTTATGTCATTGTAATATTGATAATTGTAATTAAAAGTTAATTAGTCGTGTATAGAATAGTAAAATTTTGAATAAATACATATTAATTATTCTAAACACGAAAAAAAATTAAAAGTAATAAGAAAAGGTTTTTTATGTCACAAATAAAGTGATGCCCATTGCAAATAGTAATGATTTTAAAATATGTTTTTAATTTGGGCTACGTAAAATTTATCGACAACACCACGTTAATCGTTTCCCCACACTAGCGGACAAATAATACAAGAAAAGTATAGGCCGAGGTGTTATTTCACAATGATTCAAATGTCTTCATTAAAATAATTTTCTACAATTATTTCTTTACATCCAAATAACGTATCATTTTGTGTAATTATTTAGCTTTGAACTTTTAAGCGAGCAACCAACTCGCACTTAACGCAGTTTTATTGAAAATTTGAGTAAAAATTCGGCTCAATAGTAATCTAAGACGTACTTATAACACCAAGCTTCGAGTGGTGAGCTTTATGCCTACTTAGCTTTCACAGCAAAACAGAGATCAAAAAGATATTTTAGGTTTTCTATTTCATCGGTGATATTGAGATAACCTTGTATAACATATTCTTGTATTGTACAAAAGACAGGCTTTTACAGTTACTCAAACGAAAAAAAAAAGTTATTTGATAAATAATTGGCCGAAGAAAAATGTATTTCAAATTCTTGTGACTAAGCCAAATTGTGCGATCTCTCATAAATCAAGTGCTACGTGAAAAGAATTATCGATTTCTTAATAAATATACTAATCTATGTAATAGATAGCTTTGCAGCGAAGTGAAATGGAAATAGTTATAAAGTTAAAGAAGTACACTAGGACTATCTAAAAGAACTAGCGTTATACCTTCCATATGCAATTAAGAGAAACTAGCTATCTACCCGTGCTTTGTCCGCGTAAAATCTTACAAAAAGTTTTTTTCAGTTTCCAATGAAAGCATTTCAAACTTTTTGTTTTTTGTTTAATTTTTATTTATTGGAGAGGCCGGGAAATACCTGTTTGTAGTTTCCGTCGATAGCAGAAGCAATGGTGCTGGTCGGTACGACCCGGTTCCTGTCCAGTGTGCGTTTTTAGTTTTTCCACAAAATTATGATGGTTCACACAAGACGCACATTGATTTGTGATGTAGAAGCACACGCGTCGCACTCGCGATGAGAATTTTGAGTTTTTAAGCGCACCGATAACAATTGTGTAAAAGCGTATTGCGTACTATTATTCAACCGCCAGTTCGCGACTACTTTACACTGGCAGGTATTATAAGGAAGGTGAGGGTAGGAAGGTGTGTTTTGTGTGCGTGTATGAGGGTAGATAAAATACTTATTATATAATAAACAAATACGAGAAAATATATTATATGTGGCGCAGCCATTTATATATATGTACTATACTATATACCTATAAGTTTTTTTCTTTGTTTTATGTTTATTTTTTGTATGTATGTATTGTTAATTATGTTAAAATGTGTTTTATGTCCCAAATAAAGTGTTGTCTATTGGCTATTTGTCTATAAATATTTAAGCTCCCATACAACAAACGTGTTTTTTTTTGCCGTTTTTATAGATGACTAGCTGCGTCCGCGGTGTTACCCGCTACATGTTTTCGGGATAAAAAGTTATGTGTTAATACAGGGTCTCAGCTACCAAATATCATTTAAATTCGTTTAGTAATTGTTACGTGAAAGAGTAACAAACATCCATCCCTCCAAACTTTCACATTTCTAATATTATTTAGTGTCCGTTACTACTATATCTATAATATAGTAGTCCGACTCACTCTTGGCCGGTTTTATTTTGACCCATTGCGCACGCATTTATTGTTATTCTCACTCTCGATCACTCTTCGACACTCATATCAGAAAATCATTCCTAAACATTTCTCTCCGGATCAATTTAATTTCACCACGCCGGAAAGATTTTAGCGGAGCAACTTGAAAAGAAACTTTCGCCCTAAATAAATGAGTACCCTTCAGGGATGTCGGTAATCTGATATACCGTCAACATTATCAACCGCTTGTTGGCATGATCGATGATGATTAATTGAAGGGGAAAATTGGCTCAATCTGGTAAAAATACATGACACAGTTTTTGTAGGCCTTCGATTCGACTGCCCTGCAGTGTTTCTGCTTCAAGAGCTGGATCAATATAATTCCCATCCAGCACAAAAATGTATATGATGAGTATAAATGTTTGTTCTGTTTTTTTTTATGTAAAGCGACGGTGCTGCCGAGGATGGAGCACGCTGTTCTAGAAGAAATCTAATTGATTGATTCAGGCGTTACTTTGCGGAAGTTCATTTTGAATATTCAAGGTATATGTTTAGTTTTTTTCCGCGTAACAGTCGTTCCAGTTACAACAATGATGAGGACTTAAATTTAAGTAATTTGATAACAACTTATTAATTAATAAATAATAATAAAAAAAGGATATTAAGACTTGTGGTTACTTTAATTAGATTTTTGTTTAATTATATTTCCAAAGTTTGTGTCAAATTAGTTCTAGACATTAAGTAAGATTAGGTTTTTAATTAATAAGTTGTTATCGAATTAGTTTAATTTAAGTCCTCATCACTGTTGTAACTGGAACGACTGTTAAGCGGAAATAAACTAAATATATAACTCGAGCATACCAATTTGTGACAGGTATAAGTACATTATAATTCAGTAAATACATCCTGACTTAAAATTTAATCAAGTTTTATAACTACAAATCTTGGCTCAGACCGAATCCAAGAGCCAATCATCAAAAAGCTGTGCAGAAATCGCCAAAAAAGCCTGCGGGATAATATAATCCTATTCAATTATTTTCGCTTCAATTTAAGGAATTTCCTTTTCGTTGGGAAAAATTGGCCGCAGTATGGTCAGATTATTCTGTTAAGCAATTTCCTGTAGGGCGTTTTTTTATTGAGAATGGACAGAGTTGTAGTGAGTGATGGCTGCGAGAGGCAGCGTGATGGTCTTAAGGCCCCAAAGTCGAGACTTCGTTTCAGTCCACTGCTGGGCATATTACTCACGTACGATCTTCGACTATTTATTTCTTTTTTAATGTAAAAGTAATGAGACGAATGAGATGCACTCTCGATGGATAGAGAAAACTCATGCCCATGATCATTGCAGCGATACACAGAACTTTGAGCGACAAAATCCAGGACGGCTGTTTTGGCGCTCAATTCTTTGAGATCTACATTGTCTCCAATTGCTGCCAGTTAATAAATAATAGATAAATAAATACCGTAGGACATTACACACAGCGTCATCTGACAGTTCTTTTGTAGCTGAGCTAATTTGTGCGCCAGTAATCATCCCCTCGACGAGATGAGGATTCTTAACATTGAATGGAATCGCTGTGCGGGTGCTCGATCCATTGTTTTGCAGGAACAAAAACTCGTACAGTGCCTAGGACTTTTGATCCAGCGGTAGGTTATAGTCCTATGCCTTACCAAATTTGATATGATCCTGCCAATCATAGCATCCATTAAAACATTCTCAATCCAGTGAAAGTTTGTGGTGCAATAAGACTGAAACGTTATTTTAAGTAGTTAATCCTTAATCCTGGAGTACGTGCCCCTTGTAACCGTAAACTCTGGCCATTCTGACAGATTCTCGATACAACAAACTGTTTTTGCTACCTCGAATTTATTGGGATAGCCCCTGACCCGTAACTTTGGTGGCACGTAAATTTTTACAGAATCTAAGGTTACGCAAATTTGGTATGATGTTTATCGTTGAACTGCATGAGGTTTATACCAAGCATATACCAACCCCATGAAAAAGTGATTAGGCCATTTCACAACGCAGTGTAGCTTAACAGTTTACGTTTGCCTTTGAATTTCTTCTCCAGACGTGAGCAGACTTCTTCAAGGTGTTTTATGGTTTACCATCATGGCCATCCATCCATGGAAGACTTTCCCCACGTTCGCACTAAGCATTCATTCTTCGATTCCATATTTTTTTATCCGCGTGAAAATAATTCATAATTCATAATCCATTTATTTGCGCTATGGGTAAGTACAGATGTAAAATATTTAGTGAAGTAGCACCACAGACTACCTTTCGGCATGCAAGTTAATTTGAAATTTAAAATAAGACATTATTAATACAATAAAATAAAATGTCAGGAAACAAGATTAAAAAACGAATGTCAAACAAAATAATTCACAATAATAATAAAGTCAAAAGCAAAAAATTAAAAAAAAAATAATAAAGCAATGTCAAATTCAAAAAATAATAAAAACAATACCTAGCTATAATAAATAATGTCAAGACTAAAAATTTTCATTAAGATATTCCTTAGTTGTGTAGTATGCTTTTTCCAGCAAGAAGCATTTTAATTTGTTTTTAAACATAGCTGCCTCTTTAATGTAGGCAATTTCTTTAGGTAAGTGATTGTAGATCATTGGAGCCATGCATATTACACTATTTGCAAGCAAAGATGCCGCTTAGGTACATTGATTTTATGCCTATGTCGAGCAACTTTTAAATTAACAAACAAGTTATAGTTATTTCGTACAAACATCACACATTCATAAATATATAAACAAGCCATGGTCAAAATTTTTAGGCTTTGGAAGTGAGGTTTACAGCTGTCCCTTTGGCGTAGACTGCAGATGGCTCTAATGCATTTCTTCTGTGCCTTAAACACCGATTCTTTACCAGTGCTATTGCCCCAGAATATAATTCCATATCTAAGCAATGATGAGACATAGCCATTGTATGCCATTAGGACTGTAGATCTGCTTACAGTTTTTGATTGCATGTACAGTGCATATGAATGTTGGCTTAGTTTACCACGCAGGACTTCAGCATGCTCTTTCCAGTTTAAGTTGTAGTCAATATTTAGACCTAAGAATTTAGTTTTGTTTATAATGTCAATTTTGTTCCCATAGTAATTTATGTCAATATTATTTAATTTATTAATTCTATTGCTAAATGTCATTAAATTTGTTTTACCTAAATTAATTTTCAAATTAACTGATGTCAACCATTGAATTATTCGATTTAATGTTTCATTGACATCTTTTTCAACAGAGGTCTTGTTTTCACCTGTGAATAATATAGTGCTGTCATCAGCAAAGAGAACAGTGGGATGGTTCGTGATAGAGGGTAGATCATTTATATAGATAATAAATAGTAGCGGACCTAGAACACTTCCCTGTGGAACTCCAAATTTAACTGTTCTGTATTTTGACGAGTAAGTTATTTCTTTTTTAAATGTTGACAGCCCTATTGGTTCATTGGTAGTATGTCTGCTGAGCTAAAAGGCTGGCTTCGATTCCCACCCAGGATAAACAATTTGTGGTATAAACAAAATGTTTGTTCTGTGTCTGGGTGTTCTGTATTTCATTACAAGTATATTTAAGTATTCCATCAGATTCTATCAAAAAAATTAAATGCAAAAAAAAATATTAAGCAAATTTTAAGTTGACAAAACCAATTCACTGTATTCCATAATCCTTGAGGTCTGAATTATATTTTCGTCTGCAAATAAAATTGCGGGTAGGCGTGATCAAGCCGCTTATTTACTGACGCTACTGCTTTTCTCAGGACTTTACGAGGATTATTTGAAAGGCATAATATTGTTCTTTAATAGTTAGATAAATTGTTTCCAACAGAATTGTTTTTTTAACTTACGGCATTTTTCTTGGTCAAGTGCAAGCCTGATTCACAGTTTGAGGGTACCATACAAAAAAATCAGCTAATCTATGAAAAAAGACCTACTCTGTCCAAAGATAAGGTTTTTTTGACAGCACATACAAAGTTGACGACATAACTTTGTACAGCGTCTAGCAAAATAAATCTCACACAAATAAATACGTTTAATCTAGCATTACCTCTTTACAAGGCTGCGTTGAGAGCAATTTTTATTGAAATTTTTATTTTGCGCTCCACAGACATCGGTGTCCATGACCATTGTCAACTTTGAATTACATTTCTTTTTAAAAAACATGAAGAGAGAAGTTAGTTATATCAATAATGTTTTTTCTTTTTGTTTTTAGGTTAAAAGTAATGAGACGAACGAGACGCTCTCCTGATGGTAAAAGATAACGCCTGTCCATGACCATTGCAGCGATACACAGAACTTTTCTGAGTAACATAACAAAGTCCAGAGCATCACTGCTTTGGCGCTCATTACTTTGAGACTTGCGATGGTTGGTCTCAACAGCCCAGTAATTTCGCTAGCTGCAGTACCTACCCTTCAAACCGGAACACCACGTAATGTTTACACACTACTGCTTAGCGGCAGAATTCCAGGTACTGCGGTGGTACCTACCTAGACGACCTCTTGCTAAGGAGATCTACCACCAACTCAACAATCTTCTACAATCATAATCTAGTGTTAAAATACTACAAATACAAATATTTTATTGATAACACGAATGTTACAAGTCAATTTTAAATTTCAAATATGTATGTCATTAAATGAGTTTTAAAACACTGATTACATATAAATTAATAAAAAAAATAAGTCAGTGGTTAGCGCAGTCGGTTCATATGTCGAAGGGCGTGGGTTTAAAAACTCTTACAACAAGCTTGAGCTGCGGTTGAAGGAAAACATCGCGAGGAAACCATAGCATTGTCGTAAGGTGTTTTCTAGTACTCGGCTGGCTAGCTACCACCCTCAAATTGAAAATCTGCCGCCAAGCACTTAACGGTGTGTTCCAGCAGCCTCACTTATGACCCAGTTACATGCCAGTGGGCTTTACCATTTTTTTAATTATTTTTTTTTAATACCGATCAGTCCGCGTTTGACCACCAACTCACCCGATGGTAAGCGACGATGTGGTCGAAGATGAAGCACGCAGACCTAGAAGATACCTACTCACTCTGACCTTGAAAAGATCTAGATTATATCTATCAGGAAACATGGAAGCCGGCAGCTTGTTCCATTCCTTGGCCGTACGAATGAGAAACGTAGAGTCAAAACCAACTCAAAACCTTCAATCACAGCGTCATAAGTGACGCTGTGATTGAAGATGGTTTTGGTTTTGAGCTGTAGTCAAAAACCTAGCTTGGCAAATATAAAAAAATGTAGTTACTTTTATCGTCGTCAGATGGTCTACCGTTCGACGAAATAAGTCCCATCTATTTAACTACCTTTTACTTACCGATGTCGTGAATTTTTACGACAAACAGATGCCCATAAAATGTCTAGAAATTGTTGATGTACATGCCATTCAATTGTTTTGATACTTCACCGTACTTGGCGGTTTTTAAGCGTTGTGTTCTGTTCAAGTATTTATTTGAAAATGATAATTTTTGTTAGCACGCAAGAGTTATATTGGTAATGATTTGTTGGTAACACGCTTGATGAATTTGCGATTGGTAATGATTTGTTGAAAACGCTAATTTTGTTAGCTCGCAAGAGTTGTATTGTTAATGATGTGTTGGTAAAAATGTTAGGTTATTTGGTAATCTATCTGCTTTTAGAACTGTAGGGCGTAGTTCGATTCCCACCCAAGACAAATATTTGTGTGACGTGAATAGATGTTTGTTCTGTGTCTGGATGTTCTGTATGTATAAATACGTATTTACTAATAAAGTGTATAGTTCTGTCAGTTATCTGGTTCTAGGTAGTACAAGCTTTGTTACTTTGGCGCTGGGTGAATGTCCTTGGATATTGGACTTGGACAGCCCTGTTGGTTCATGGGTAGTCTGTTGCTTCAAGAGCCGAAAGACGTTGGTTCCATTCCCACCCCAGACAAACAGTTTGTGGTATAAACAAATGTTTGTTGTGTCTGGGTGTCCTGTATGATAAGTATGTATGTATTTACAAAAAAAAAGTTTTTTTTTAAATTAGTTATGGGCTTGCGTTTGTCCGCCTGATGTTAAGCGAAGATGCGGTCTACGGTGGAGCACGCTCGCCTAGAAAAAAACCGATTCACTCGCGACTTGAAGGCACCCAGATTGTATCTATCAGGGAGCACTCGGGGAGCAAATTAGTATTTAAGTATTCTATCAGTTATCTGACTTCCATAGCACATGGTTTGCTTAGTTTTGGGGTCAGATGGCGCTGTGTGTAATGCCCTACGACATGTGCTATTTATTTACAAGTTTCCACTTTTAACAAAAACGTTTACAGACAAGTTTAAAGCATCCCATAAAACAAGGATAGGTTGGTTTTGTATTAATTTAGTCGAAATTTAATTATGCAAGACTGGCAACACATAATCAGTGGTTCAGAACGAACTCATACAGCGTATATTAATTGTTTGAATACAAAAGGCAGTGTATCGCTTTAAATGAACAAAATAATACGTATTTTATACACGAGTGCATTGTTCTACGTCCCTCTTAATCCGTGGCATCATATCCCATATTAACCCCTATGGCTTCCGGATTTAGTATCATTGCAATATAGCCGATGTATCTTTCACTTATGACTACATCTAACTAAACATATTAAAATAAATAAATATCGTAGGACTATACACACAGCGCCATCTGGCCCCAAACTAAGTAGAGCTTGTGTGATGGAAGTCAGATAACTGATAGAATACATAAATACTTTTTTTTGTAAATGCATACTTAAAATACAGAACACACAGACACAGAACAAACATTTGTTTATTCACAAAATGTTTGCCCTGAGTGGGAATCGAACCCTACGCCTTACAGCAGCAGCTCTCAAGGCAGATATGCTACCAATGAGCCAACGGGGCTGTCAAATATCATTATTTATATTATCAATACTAATGTGGTGCATATGCAAGTATTATACATATAAACCTTCATCTTGAATCACTCTATCTATTAAAAAAACCGCATCAAAGTCCGTTGCGTAATTTTAAATATCTAAGCATACATAGGGACACAGGACTTTCTTTTTATTTAACGATTGACAGGCTAGGTGTTTGACCACAGCTCATCTGATGTTAAGTGAAGTTGTGGTCGAAGATGGTGAAGCACACCTAGTTTGGAATGGGACTGGCTCTCAAGTGAGGCTGTCGGAACACACCGTTAGATGCTTGGCGGCCCATTTTCAACTTGAGGGTGGTAGCTAGCCAGTCGTGTACTAGAAAGTAAAGTACCACAAGCAATGGTTTCCTCACGATGTTTTCCTTCACCGGCAGCTCAAGCTCATTGTTGGGGTTTGAACTCACCCCCTTCGGCATGCGAACCTACCGTGCTAACAACTGAGCTATCATCGCTACAAAACATTGACTTTACTTACGTTTAATTGTGTCAGACGAACGAGACGTTCTCCTTATGGTAAATGATATGACCATTGCAGCGATACACAGAACTGAGTTGCAAAACAAATTCCAGGGCAACGCTACTTTGGCTGCTTTTGGCTCATTCCTTTGAGACCGATGGTTAGCCTCAACAGCCCTGTAATTTCGCTAGCTGTAACACCCTTCATACCGGAACACAGTAATGTTTACACACTACTGCTTGGCGGCAGAGTAGCTGGTACTGCGGTGGCACCTAACTAGAATACCTCCTACTAAGGAAATCTACCACCAAGAATGTTTATACAGACTGTGTTTGACAAAAATAATGTTTATTTTTATGGTTGACAGCAAACACAGCTTAATAAAATTGATTGATTCAGGCGTTACTTTGCGGAAGTTCATTTTAAATATTCAAGGTATATATTTAGTTTATTTCCGCTTAACAGTCGTTCCAGTTACAACAGTGATGATAACTTAAATTTGACTAATTTGACAACAACTTATTAATTAAAAACCTAATCTTACTCAATATCTAGAACTAATTTGACCTAGCTTAATGTTTACACACTACTGCTTGGCGGCATATTGTATATTTAAAATGTCTATGGTAGTAACTTACTATGCAAAACAGTTTTTAACTGTAACTTTATCGGGAACTATGCTGAGTGCAAACCGCGCTCTTGTAGTTGTTTGAGAACTGAACTCTGTTTTCAGAAAAGATATAAAGTTGTACTAGATACGCTTTGTTTTTTGTTGAAGTGAAAACTTCTTGAGCCGCGTTGAGCGATTTTTGGTTGGGGCTTAACTTATGAGTATGACGTGTTTTAAGTATTCACTTCTGTCGATTGTCGACATGACGTGTCTATTTTTTTTTAATGTTTGACAGGCTAGGTGTTTGACCACAGCTCACTTGATGTTAAGTAAAGGCGTGGTTGAAGATGGTAAAGCACACCTAGCCTGGAATGGAACTGGCTCTAAATTGAGGCTGCCGGAACACACCATTAGATGCTTGGCGGCAGATTGTCGACTTGAGGGTGGTAGCTAGCCAACCGAGTACTAGAAAGTACCCTACCACCATGCTATGGTTTCCTCATGATGTTTTCCGTCACCGGCAGCTCAAGCTCATTGTTGGGGTTTGAACCCACGGCCTTCGGCATGCGAACCTACCGCGCTAACCACTGAGCTGTCATCGCTACAAAAACTGTCTATTTTTGTATGACGGTTTCGGTTAAATTAATGAATATAGAAACATATCTATAATTTTTTATTTCATAACAGTTTCAGATCCATTACAGTTTAGGCCATATTTGCAGAAAATTTTAATTGATTTTTGAAATCGCTAAATAAATAGTATAAAACTGCAAAAAGGATTTTTTTTTAAATTATTTACGTGTATCATGCTAACCAATTTTTCTAATTTAATCAATCAGCTATGGTCATGCACTATGATGCATTTTATTACAAGAAATCCTGTGATCAACGAGTGCAAAAGACAGGGTAATATATGTATTTCAACTCCTTTTTCTTCCTTGTTGATTAAATGGCGATCTATAATTGTTTACAAACCAAATTTGTAAACATATCAATTCGATAAAGTTTGAGCTTAAAAGTATTACCGGAAGACCAGCGCTGGTCATACTACTTAGTATGACTAGCGTTATGCCGAGGTGCGCCCCTATTTTGTAACTTTTGTCTATCTCTGTTTGTTTGTTTTTGTTTTTGTTTTTGTGCTTGTTACAAAATTAAACATTTTCTTCTTTCTTTTCTATTAGACAATAAACAACACTTTATTTGTGACAAAAAACATATTTCAACATAATTAACAATACATACAAAAATAAACAATAAACATAGAACAAAGAAAAAACTTATAGGTATATAGTATTTATAAATTAAATATTCAAAAACATTTTACGTCACGAACCGGCCTCGACTCAGCATAACGCCGACTGCAGCCACTCGGCAGCCAGCCGGCGCTGGTCTTCCGTCGAGGCCGGCAGATGACGTCACGAACGAGTGTGCCGGCCGTTTTCGTATAAATCTGAATCTATTTCCACTAAACGCCTTCTAGTGATTTTATAGTCCTTTTGGTGTCGTCACCGCAAAAGTTTCTGGTTGCATTTTAATGGATGGATAAATATTACCGACTCGTTTATAGACAATAAAAAAATATCAATTTTAAACAGCGTAGCGATTTTGCCTTGCCCACTGCATCTTCAACTCGCTGATTCTCTGGGCTATAAATAGATATCATAGGACATTATACACAGCGCCATCTGGCCCCAAACTAAGCAGAGCTTGTGTGATGGAAGTCAGATAACTGATAGAATACATAAATACTTTAGTTTTGTAAATACATACTTATAATACATACAGAACACCCAGACACAGAACAAACATTTGTTTGTTTACAAAATGTTTGCCCTGAGTGGGAATCTAACCCTACAGCTCTCAAGGCAGATATACTACCAATGAGCCAACGGGGCTGTCAATGTATCAACTATATCGGTTACGAGGATGGTTACGTCTGTTGTCGATCAGTTGCGAGGCTATTATTGATTTATGCTATCTCACCCGCTCCCAGCCCGCCATACACTTACTTGGTCTTGGTTTTTTTTTTAATGACTCTTGCTGTTGGCCGCAGATGGCCTCTACAGCGTCACCGGACGGTGCTTGGTCTTGGATACACTTACACGCCATATGCTTTACTTGGTGCTAGATTTCCTTAGCAGGAGCTCGTCTGGGTAGGTACCACCGCAGTACCAGATATTCTGCCGCTAAACAGTAGTGTGTAAGCTTTACTGTGTTCCGGTTTGAAGGGTACTGCAGCTAGCGAAATTACTGGGTTGTCGAGACTAACCATCGAAAGTCTCAAAGTAATGAGCATCAAAGCAGCGATGTCCTGGACTTTATTTTATTACTCAAAGTTCTATGTATCGCTGCAATGGTCATGGACAGGCGTTATCTCGTACCATCAGGAGAGCGTCTCGTTCGTCCATTATTTTTCGCATAAAAAAAATTAATACAACTGAGTTCCACGCTCGCAGTAATCAGTATCAGTAATCAGTAATATTTATTGGCCATAAATAACAATAATGTTAAAGGCAAGTCACATGTACAAAAAAAACCTTACGGTTACACACGTTTCTAGTAGCTGGCTCTACTC
Organism: Biston betularia; assembly: GCA_905404145.2. Classification (NCBI taxonomy): domain Eukaryota; kingdom Metazoa; phylum Arthropoda; class Insecta; order Lepidoptera; family Geometridae; genus Biston; species Biston betularia. The sequence continues at coordinate 8,279,831 of FR989887.1, read as the reverse complement.
GCTTCTCGCTAATCGTCTGAAGTAGGACACCTGCCTAAAAGCTAAACTGAGGTCTTGAAACTTCATGCGCCGACTGCAAGTAACGTTTCTCTAGGTTTCACAAACACGTTATAAAGTTATGACTTGGACGGTTGTAACGTTAGAAATTACTTAAATCGGATTTCAGAGATTGTACGCTGTCGAAACTACAACGTTTGCTCTATATGGTTTCCTTGTTGATTTTAAGTTAGTAGTAATGATAGCTCAGTGGTTAGCGCGTTCGGTTCACACGACGGGCGTGGGTTCAAATCCTAATAATGAGCTTGAGCTGCCGGTGAAGTAAATATTGAGGGAAAATCATAGTGGTAATCTCTAATACTCGACAGACTAGCTACCTTCAAGTTAAACAATGTGGCGCGAAAGCACGATACGGTGTGTTCCGGTACCCTCACTTGACGGCCAGTTCCATTTCAAACTGGGTGTGTTAACCATCTTCGACCACACCGTCACTCAACATCAGGTGAGCTATTGGCAAACACCTAGCCTGTCGAGTATAAATTGATCTATAAAGAACTCGATGGCGCGTAAAAGTCGAGATCAATTCAACCTATACAGTAAGTTTTATTTCAAAACTTTCTAGTAGATATTATAGTATTCCGAGAAACAGTCAAGTAGTTCGACAGCCCTGTGGGTTCATTGGTAGTATGTCTACTCCAAGAGCTGAAGGGCGTGGGTTCGATTCCCATCCAGGACAAACATTCTGTGGTATAAACAAAACATGTTTGTTCTGTGTTTGTGTGTTCTGTATTTATTATAAGTATGTATATACAAAAAAAAAAGTGTTTAAATATTCTATCAGTTATCTGACTTCCATAGTACAAGCTTTGCTTAGTTTGGGGTCAGATGGCGCTGTGTGTAATGTCCTACGATATTTATGTCGTAAAATCATTTCTAAGCTCAATGTTTTATCAGAAAAACTTAACAAAATAATAACTTAGTCCTCGGCCATTTCTACAAGCGACAAGATCACGAATTTAAAAACAACTTTGTCCATATCATTCTATCAATCTTCCTCAACGTTTTTTTCCCCCGGAAATCTCAAAATAATCCATTCAATGGCAAATTTTAAACAGATTTCCGGCCGAGTCTGTCGACAATACATCGACGTCGGCGGTGACAAATCACCCCATTCTCCTCTGAGGGGAAACCTGTGTACTTCGTTATTGGAGAAACTTATTTCATTCAAGGTGTTGTTTATGCGCTAAAACCAACGCAGGTTTTAAGGCCGTCCTGGTCGGTAAGTTGTTTGAATCTACTTTTATTATTCGAACGCTTAAAGCGTGGAATACGTTACCCGAATGGGTGTTCCCTGAATGATGCAACCTGGGTGTCTTCAAGTCGAGAGTGAATCGGTTTCTTCTAGGCAAGCGTGCTCCATCGTAGACCGCATCTTCACTTTTTAACATTTTATTACTTTTACATATTAAAAAAACAATATCATTTATGCCTAACTATTACAGTTGTCATCTACATCTGCACTAATTATTATTTATTATAAAGAGGAAAGATTTGATTTTTTGTTTGTTTGTATTGAATAGGCTCCGAAACTACTGGACCGATCTGAATAATTCTTACATTATTAGATTGCTACATTATCCGTGATGGACATAGGCAATATTTTATTTATAAAAAAGAAAAAAAACCGGCCAAGTACGAGTGGGACTCGCGGACGAAGGGTTCCGTACCATTATCTGTATAAACGGCAAAAAAAAATCACGTTTGTTGTTTGGCACCCTTAAATATTTATTTTATTTCATTTTTAGTATTTGCTGTTATAGCGGCAATAGAAATTCATCATCTGTGAAAATTTCAACTGTCTAGCTATCACCGTTCTTGAGATATAGCCTGGTGACAGACGGACGGACAGACGGACAGCTAAGTCTCAGTAATAGGGTCCCGTTTTTACCCTTTGGGTACAGAACCCTAAAACAGTTAGGTATCCGTATGGAAACTCCGATAATGTAACCCAAGCTGTGAAAAATTTACCGAAAAACCCTTACTTAGCATGCGAAAACTATTGACAATAGAATACAAGTGACGTTTTATAGAGAAAATTGACAGCTACAAATAAGTCCGCAATATCATATGTCTAACTATTACAGTTGTCATCTACATCTACACTTTTATAAAGAGGAACGATTTGATTTTTTGTTTGTTTGTTTGTATTGAATAGGCTCCGAAACTACTGGACCGATTTCAAAAATTCTTTCACCGTTGGTAAGCTCCACTATTCCCGGGTGACATAGGCTACTTTTTATTCCTGTATTTTCACGGGAACGGGAACAACGCGGGTGAAACCGCGAAGCGTCCTGGTGTTATGTATTTCCGAGCATTAGACGATATTTTTACAAAATCTGTCATGATGCCTATAACTCTAGTTCATCTTTCTATGCTTTTTAAGTTATTAAACAAAACGTTAATAAACAGCACTAAATTTATTACAAAACAGGTTTTAAGTGTAGTCGAAATTAATGTGGTGACAGGGACAGATGGATAGTTGTACGCTACGCCGTAAAAATCATTTATAATGGAGATGGGACACAGATTAAATAACAGTTGTTGCATTTAGGTTGGGTAACTTAGGAAAGGAAGGGATGGCAGTGAAATAAGGTACTGCAGAAAATAAAAAAGACAAAAGATAAAAAGATAACTTTACTTGGTGGTAGATCTCCTTAGCAAGAGGTCGTCTAGGTAGGTACCACCGCAGTACCAGATATTCTGCCGCCAAGCAGTAGTGTGCAAACATTACTGTGTTCCGGTTTGAAGGGTACTGCAGCTAGCGAAATTACTGGGCTGTTGAGACTAACCATCTAGTCTCAAAGTAGTGAGTGCCAAAGCAGCGATGCCCTGGACGTTGTTTTGTTACTCAAAGTTCTGTGTATCGCTGCAATGGTCATGGACAGATTGGACACGCGTTATCTCTTAACATCAGGAGAGCGCCTCGATCGTCTCATTACTTTTACATTAAAAAAAAGATAAACATAAATTTAAAAAAAAACCGACTCCATGATCCTTAGGCTAGCTAAACGCACTGCTTTGTGTGTTTGTGTATAATGTTTGTGTATAAAAATATAACATACCTTATTTTGACATTTTTGTGTTTTTTCGTTGACATAATTATTTAATCAGTGTTTTAAAACACATAGCCATTATTAGCATAATCTACTATTTTATTCAAAAATCATAAATTCATAAATCATTCATAAATTTGATTTTATGCTAGTAATCTACTATTTTATTCTAGCAATTGTGATTTACCGCAAATAAAAACCAAAATAAATGCCAGTAGCTGTGATTTCACTGTAAAATTATGCTCCATTTGTCCATAAATGTAAACAAATCTGTTTGTTTGGAAATCGAACCCCCTTAACATCCAAACATAAAAACTTCGACATTTATAATATTAGTAGGATTTTTAAAGTGCTAGAAATTAATTATTACAAATGTTCTGAAATCACACAAAAGGCTCGGAGTTTGGATATAAACGACTAGGTCCCAGGTAGTTATAACTTCTAACGTCCTATTTCAAAGGAAGTAATAAGTACATCCTGAATAATGGGCATCCGAGGGTTCCGTTATTCACTCTAGAATTCAGATTTATAGTGATTTAATGCCGCGACTTCTACATTCTAACCGCAAAGAGATAATCGATATTTCATCACTGTGTTAAATGGAAAGTCTCTTTGAAAGTGTAGGATTATTTTTTCTATTTATAAAAAGGTATATTATAAAAAAGGAAAGAAAGGTTTTTAAGTTATTTTTTTTTCTCTGTCCTTTTTTCTGTTTATGGTGAGTTTTAAGCTATTGCATAGCTTCTATCGCGGGCCTTGAGCGTGGAGACCGAATCCAGAAATTCCGTAACGAAAATAACCTAACACCCCCCACTCCCACCGGCACAGCGGTGATACTTTTTAGTTTTGCCATCTATCGATGAATAGCAGAACTTTTAATGACTTTTTTGAAATATCACGCTTGTCTCTTTAGTTCAGCAACTCGTCTCTAGGTGGCATTGGTTGTATCGGCGTAAAAATGCTATGCAATAGCTTTACCGCGGCAGTCCGCGAGTGCCACACGTCTTTTTTTATCTATATTTCTATATGTTATAACACTTTTTTTTTTAATTTTCAATGTTTAGCAATCTAGGTATATGATAGAAGTATTTTGTTGCGATGATTGCTCAGTGGTTAGCGAGGTAGGTTCGCAAGCCGAAGGGCGTGGGCTCAAACCCCAACAATGAGCTTGAGCTGCCGGTGAAGGAAAACATCGTGAGGAAACCATAGCATGGTGGTAGGGTGCTTTCTAGTACCTACTCGACTGGCTCTGGCCTCAAGTTGAAAATCTGCCGCCAAGCATCTAACGCTGTGTTCCGGCAGCCTCACTTCCACAGTACTAGCAAATACCCTACCGCCATGTTATGGTTTCCTCACAGCAGCTCAAGCTTATTGTTGGGCTTTGACCCCACACATTACGGCGTGTGAACCTACCGCGCTAACCACTGAACTATCATCACTACAAAAACACAGACATGTATTAATAATTCAAGAATAGAATAAACTGGTCTACTTTATATTATGATAAAAAATATCGTGTTACATTATCCTGCGACGACATAAAAATGACCATTAGGGAAAAACACCATCTTTCCTTTCCCAAATTGTTTACCCGTCCCATAAATTGATGAGGTGCCCTACAACGCAGTGCATACATACGCTCCAAAAAACATTTTATGGCATATTTTTATAGATTTTCTTCTCTTTTTTATGAGTCGTTACAGAAACGACGTTGTGTGTTGTCGCATAAAGCATGTGTTGTAAAAATCGTGATTGGCGAATCAATTTAGCAAGAAAATTAAATGTTTTGTTTCGCATAAATTGTTTTTTTTTCTTTGACGTCGCGTTTTGAGCATTTGGCAGTGTCAAGTATTTATATATTTTCAAGTTTCAAAAGTTAAATAAGTGTCCTCGTAAGTGAAGTTATGGTTAAAGTCTAGCCCAAGTACAGTCCGCGTCATGCTTTAGTAAAGTAGTGGTGACTTTACTATGAAGCTTCGATGGAGTTTTGGAAGCAACACAAAAGTAATGTTATCATAGGATAACACACAGCGCCATCTGACCCCAAACTAAGCAAAGCATGTACTATTATTACTTTGACATCGATTAAATTTGCTATTATTTTTTTGACAATAAATTATGTAATTTGAATTATTTTTAAAAAGCTACGTCTTAAGCTTATTTATCTCTATCTCTATCTCTATTTCTATCTCTGTCTCTATCTCTATCTCTATCTTTATCTTTATGGAAGTCATATAACGGATAGAATACATTTTTTGTGAATACATACCTACTTATAATAAATACAGAACACCCAGACACAGAACAAACATTTGTTAATACCACAAAAACTGTTCAGCTTCAGCTCTTGGGGCAGACCAATAAACCAACAGAGCTGTCCCAATATAAAAAAATACCATATTTAAAGATGTCTGTCTCGAAATTGATCGTTTAATAAAAGAAATACCTATTTACAGAAATACCGTTTTGCCCTTGTGGCAACTGAAATTTCTGCGTTGCTCGGTTAATTATGTACAAAACAAAGCTGAAAATTTCTAATATAAGTAGGATTTTAACATTTTCAGGGAAAATAACGTAGTCTGAAAGAAGAATTGCATAAGTAGCCCTGGAAGGGGCCGTGATCATTCAAACTTAGCCAATTTTCTGTGCCGTGAGCAGGGGTCAAGTGGGGAAAGTTTGAACTCAGGGTATTAACCCTTTTTTGCTTATTTAGTGCATCAAATAATTTAAATGATTTATTATTACATTTTATAACATAATTATAATTTATTTATGATTAATTTATACATGCATACATAAAGTTGTAATAAATGTAAGAAAAATTAGATTTTAGATTGTTGCAACAAAATGATACAAACTTTGTTTATTAAATGAATTTACATTTATTGTTAATAATATAAGACGAATGGATAAAATCGTTTCAATATAGAGATATTCTTTCCCAAAAATAATTCACCTCTCTTTTTTTTCAAAGCATAAACTTTTAGATTTTGATTGAAAAAACTTTAAGAAGAATGAATTAAGAAGTAAATTGACAATTGTACATAAATAACAAAAACACGTAAATAAAATAAAATACACGTAGATGGTTGAAATTTAATTTATCTTAATAAATGGCACCACAGATCCGATAAATACACACTTTATTTGCAAAAATAAATATATACAGCGTAACAACTTGCACGGGATGCGAAACAAAACATGGGCGCACGCGCATCGTACTCAACTTTGACTCCTTGAAGAAGCGTTTCTCCGCCGGATGTGGCCGATACTGTATTCAGAGTACCTGACGCAATTAAACGTCTCTATTCCCGTATTAGTAAAACAAAAACTTGCTTTATACTTGATGTAAACCTACTTGTACTTCAAACCTTAATTGATAGTATTAAATTTATTCTCTGATATTACAATAATCTCAACTTTAAGATCTATTAACTATAGTCAAAAGAAAATTTCAAATTTGAAAAAATGTAAAAAAAAAAATATCTAAAAAGCTGTCCAGATTCAGCCAACTTTCCCCCGCTCCGGGTACTGCGAGAATGATGGCACATTTTATAAAGGTAAAAGAGAAAAAATTATAACCATTTTTAACTTTCCCCTGTTGAACGGTAGAAAATTGGATGTTTTAGAGACGTGACATTGTTTCGAAAAACAATGTACCTGCATACATTTTATTCGATTGATATTAGTTTTGTTTTCGGAAATAGTTTACGATTGGCTAACAAATAACCTGATGGTATGTGATAATGTGATCTAAGATGATAAAGCACATCCAGCCTGGAATGAAACTGGATCTCAAGTGAGGCTACCGGAACACACCGTTAGGTGTTTGGCGGCTAATTTTTAACTTTTATGCCCTACCATCACGCTATGGTTTCATTACGCTGTTACCCTTCACCGGCCGCTCATTGTTTTGTCCAGTCCTGGTCGCTTTGGTTCAGGTCTATGGACATATTTTGTAAAATAAGAAATATTTTAATTGATAATTTAATTTAGGCACAAGGTTTAAATTGTCAAATACTATCTGGGGGCATGGTAGTGCTCCCGCCACGACGAGCCAAGCGAAGCGCAACCTACCTTTTCACAAAGAGTTTTGACGTCTTGGCAGCATTTTAGATGAAAACGTTTTCGGTGGGATTTCACTACTTTTTGTAAGTTGCATAAGACAATATTTTTCACATAATTTTTATTTGGTAAGATTAAATATTTTTTCAAAGTTATCGAATTTCCTCACGGTCGAATAATATCCGGTCTCGATTATTCGAATAATCTGATTTTACGTCACTAGTTGTTATTTTGCTACCAATAGGTATTTCCTCTCTGAACAGGCTTCTGAAGCTGTTTATATTGTTATTTATTATTTTACGAAATACAAAATTCGGAGGCTGGGTTCGAGGTCACTGTTTCTGGTTTCAGAGAGCTGCTTGTTTCATGTACCGACTAGTCATTAGCTACTACGTCACAATGGGAATGTTATTCAAAAATATACCTGAATTAGGCTTGAATCGAATTACAAGGAAACATCGAGAGGAAACCAAACCATGGTGGTAGGGTACTTTTTAGTACTTGGCTGGCTAGCTACCACCCTCAAGTTGAAAATTTGCCACCAAGCATCTAACGGTGTGTTCCGGCAGCCTCACTTGAGAGCCAGTTCCATTCCAGGCTAGGTGTGCTTTACCATCTTCGACCACGCCTTCACTTAACATCAGGTGAGCTGTGGTCAAACACCTAGCCTGAAATGCATAAAAAAACTGGAAGATGCAACTAAATTTCTCTGTTGAGCCATCTATCGAATAGCCGGAAATTTTTACTTTTCACTTATAATCGGCTCTCAAAAACGTTTTTATAGTATAGCTTAATGTCAGTATATGGTTAAATGCTCCCATAGCAACCTGCACAACAAGTATGTAAGTGTACAACTATTTCTCTGGCTACGAGTTTTAATCTCACAAATTCGTCGGTTTCAGTTCAGACATTGTTTGTTTAGGCGCTAATCATAAGCGAAAGCGGTAATTACGGTATTAGAAAAGTTGAAAGCAAAACAAACAAAACAACAATTACAGGAAAAAGCGAAAAGAAATGCGGAAAATTATTTATCATTATGCTCAAAAGCACTACAAACACAAAAATAACATTTCAATAAAAATTATAAAAACAAATCTACAAAAATTTCGTAACACTAATTGAATTAAATTTAATTCAATTGTTATGATATTTTTAATTTTAGGTAATTCCATCCTAACGTTAGAAGAACCATTTTTTTTACCAAAAACTTACGGATCCTTATCATCATTAATCATGTAGCAGTTTTTACTTGACTGCAGCGAAGCTAAAACAGAAAATTTGCGTTTTTATGTGTATGTATGCATGTATGTATGTCCATCCCTATATTTCCTCTTTTGAAGAATGGTACGTTGTTGGATTCGTCTGTATTGTGGAAATGTCACTGGGAATTTTAAAATTATAAAAATAGAGAATTTTTGGCGACAAAATATATGTTACCCCAAACTAAGCAAAGCTTGTACTATGGGAGTCAGATAACTGATAGAATACTTAAATAGTTTTTTTTTGGAAATACATACTTATAATACATACAGTAAAATAACAATATATAACTAAAGTAACGGTAATTATGTTGCTTGTTTAAGGAAGCACAAAATGCATTATTTAAATATGTAACATAACATAATGAACGAAATTAAATCAAAATCAAAATTAAAAACGTAAAACAAAATTAAGATCAAATTAAAATTAAAACCATAATCAAAATTTTAACCACTTGCAATCATAATCAAAATTAAAATCATAATAAAAATTAAAACAAGAATCAAAATCCAAATCAAAGTCATAATTAAAAGGTAAATAATAAAAAAAACAACCAATTAAACAATTCAGCCTTTTATAACAAGATTAAATGACAAAATATCGTACCGCACATCTCTCATCCCATGTTCCCTACGCTATTAGGGAGACGGGAGCAGTCCCCACATAACAATCGTAGCTATTTGACATTAACGAGCGAAGTTCAGCCATTAGATGAGATTACTCCAGTTAAAATACTTAAACCGCTATAGACGCAGGGATTGGGAGCGGGGAAGGAACGGAGCTTCGAAAATGCACATAGCCAAACTCGGCAAACTAAATGTGGCTATGACAGCCATGTTTACAACGTTAGCTGTGCACTCAAAATTTAAGAGCGTAGTCTGCGACCGTGGGAACTTCTGCTTGAACACCTACATTGATATTTTCCACTCACACAGACGTACATACGTCTGACGCGCAGTATTGGTTGGTATACGCTGAGGCATAAACACTATAACTAGATATGACCAAAACACATCGATTGCCTTATTTCACAAGACTTGCCTGTTAAAAAAAAAACCATTGGAGTAATAAGTAATCATAGTGTTTAAGAAAATTAAATAAACTATAATAATCTATAATTTGAAGGTGGTAGCTAATCAGCCGTGTACCACCATGAGAACTGTTATTTCCCACTAATAATAATAAATGTGAAAGTTTGGATGGATAGATGGATAGATGGATGGATGGATGGATGGATGGATGGATGGATGGATGCATGGATGGATGGATGGATGGATGGATGGATGGATGGATGGATGGATGGATGCATGGATGGATGGATGGATATATGGATGGATGGATGGATGGATGGATGGATGGATGGATGGATGGATGCATGGATGGATGGATGGATGGATGGATGGATGGATGGATGGATGGATGGATGGATGGATGGATGGATGCATGGATGGATGGATGGATATATGGATGGATGGATGGATGGATGGATGGATGGATGGATGGATGGATGGATGGATGGATGGATGGAAGGACGGAAGGATGGACGGATGGATGGATGTTTGGTACTCTTTCACGCAAAAACTACTGAAGACATTTGGATTAAATTTGGTACTTTTTATCCCGAAAATATGCAGCGGGTAACACTGCAGGGCGCAGCTAGTAATATTATAAAGGTTAAAGTTTGTCAGTGTGTAAGTGTGTTTATTACTTCTTAACACTCAAACAGCTGGGCCAATTTTGCTAAAATTTGGTATGAAGGTAGCTGACACCCTGGATTAACACATAAGCTACTTTTTATCCCGATCTTGTTTCAGCGGGTAACACCGCGGGACACAGCTAGTTAAAGATAAAAAAAAACTTTCCCTTCGATTTGACTTTGAGTACTGTCTCAAATTTATTTACGATAGTAATATCATACCGTAGTCGGTGGCAAGCTTAAAGGTCTCAAAAAATGTCATAGAAATTTTACGCAGTAACAGACTGAGCGACTTATACATCTTAAAGGTTCATTGCACACGTCATCAAAAGCTAGATTATCTTGTCTATTCCTTTAAAACATATTTTAATATTAAGGTAGAACGATTTTCAAACAAATGTTGTTTTCAACAACTGTTTGTCTCTATTTGTTGTTATTTTTTTATTTATTTTTTTGTATTGTTGCAAAATAAAATTATTTTCTTTCTTTCTTTCTTTCTTTCAAATAATTTTTGCCATTCATGGACAAATGGAGCATAATTTTATAGTGAAATTACAGCTACTGGCACTTATTTTGGTCTTTATTTGCGGTAAATCTCAATTGCTTGAATAAAACAGTAGATTATAAGCATAATCTACTGTTTTAGTCAAAAAACATACATTCATAAATTTGATTTCATGCTAATAATCTACTGTTTTGTTCAAGCAATTGTAATTTACCGCAAATAAAGAGCAAAATAAATGCCAGTAGCTGCGATTTCACTGTAAAATTATGCTCCATTTGTCCATAAATGGCAAAAATTTATTTGTATGGAAATCGAACCACCTTAAAGGTTTATTGCACACGTCATCAAAAGCTAGATTATCTTGATTTATTTTTTCACAACATTTTTTTAAATTAAAATTTAAAACTTCTTTATCTTTTATCAGGGTCCATTATTCCTATCATAGAAATGTGAAAGTTTGTGAGGATGGATGGATGTTTGTTAATCTTTCACGCAAAAACTACTGAGTGTATTTCAAAGATAGAAAGAAAGAAGGAAAGTAGTTTCATTTTGTAACAAGTACAAAAACAAAAAAAAACAAACAGAGACAGACAGTTACAAAATAGGGGCTCACCTCAGCTTAATACTGGTCGTAATTTGGATGAAAATTGACACAAAATTTGGGGTTGTAAAAGATTTGTATTTGTATTTGTAAAAGATAATATTTCTTTTATAAATGCTATTTGCCTTTATTGCTCAAAATAAATAGACTTAAAACAAGTGGAAGACTAAAGTATTTTTCATTTCACCACACATTATTTGTTATTTACAAACAGCAGCAATTTGAATTTGAAATTAGTTTCCGGGGAAGTTGACTTGGCAACGCTATTCGCTTTGGCAGTATTTTGTAACGTCGCGGCCACTTTTTGTTTATTTGATACTAGCGGACGCCTCGCGGTTTCACCCGCGTAGTTCCCGTTCCCGTGGAAATACAGGGATAAAAAGTAGCCTATGTCACCCGGGGATAGTGTAGCTTCCCAACAGTGAAAGAATTTTTGAAATCTGTCCAGTAGTTTTGGAGCCTATTCAATACAAACAAACAATCAATCAAATCTTTCCACTTTATAATAGTATAGATAGATACATGTTGGAAACAATTAGAGTTTTAGCAGGAACACGGTGAACTCCGATGATAGCACAGTGGTTAACGCGGTCGGTTCACACGCCAAAAGGCGTGGGTTGAAACTCCAACAATGAGCTTGAGCTGTCGGTGAAGGACAACATCGTGAGGAAACTATAGCATGGTGGTAGTGTACTTTCTAGTACCTACTAGGCTGGCTAGCTACCATACAGAAGTTGAAAAATCTACTAAGTACACTGCCCTAAGCATCAAGTCCTTCAAACACTTTCAAGTCGCGAGTGATTCGGTTTCTTCTAGGCGAGCGTGCTCCACCGCAGACCGCTTCTTCGCTTAACATCAGGCGGGATGGCGGTCAAACGCAAGCCTATATGTAATAAAAACAAAAAAAGATAAAAAAAACATTTTTTTTCTGGTTGACAGGCTAGGTATTTGTACACAGCTCACCTGATGTTAAGTGAAGGTGTGGTCGAAGATGGTAAGGCACACCTAGCCTGGCATAGAACTGGCTCTCAAGTGAGGTTGCTGGAACACGCCGTTAGGTGCTTGGCGGCAGATTTTCAACTTGAAGTTGGTAGCTATCCAGCCGAGTAGGTACTAGAAAGTACCCTACCACCATGCTATGGTTAACTCACGATGTTTTCCTTCACCGGCAGCTCAAACTCATTGTTGGGATTTGAACCCACGCCCTTCGGCATACGAACCGACCACGCTAACCACTGAGCTATCATCGCGACAAAATCGCTACAAAAACATCTACATAAGCACCTAACTGACCTAACGGTGTGATCCGGCAGCCTCACTTGAAATCTTAACATCAACTGATGATAACATCTAAAACCCAGCTTATCTTGCTTGGCAATAGATTAGCTGAGTTCTACAAAGTATTCCACTATAGTAGTGGTAACTATGATTTCTTCACCAAGTTTTCCTTCAACGATGCCTTGAGCATATTTTAAAACTGCGAATGCATTATACGAACGACGCCGTTTGTGAAAAGCGGAATACAAATTGCCTGCAACATACATAAATTACCTCCACATTAAAATGAGATAATACGCTGAACTATATCGACAAGATCAGTTATTGTCCATAACCGCAAAAGCCTTATCGTCTTAGCTTTTAAATAACATTTCTTAAAACTGGGATACTTAAGCATAAAGTTTCGCAAACAATTAGCTTTTGTTTGTGCCTCTTTATCTAAATTAGAACAGGCGCTCTGTATCAAGTTTCTTACTTAACAACTTAATTAGAGATTCGAGTTTAAGTAATTTGTAGTATATAGCTAAGGTAAAGTTTGGTTACGTTTGCTGAGGAACATTGTTTTTTTATACTCATTATAAAAAAAACCATGCTGTTAGTAACTTGCATTACCGCAAAAAGTATTTATATAAATGAAATTAGTTACAACTAACATAATATACCTACGATGGAAGTGGTAGATCTCCTTAGCAGGAGGTTATCTAGGTAGGTACCACTGCAGTACCAGTTATTCTGCCGCTAAGCAGTAGTGTGTAAACATTACGGTGTTTCGGTTCGAAGACTGCAGCTAGCGAAATTACTGGGCTGTTGAGACTAACCATCGAAAGTCTCAAAGTAATGAGCGCCAAAGCAGTGATGCCCTGGACTTTGTTTTGTTACTCAAAGTTCTGTGTATCGCTGCAATGGTCATAGCCAGGCGTTATCTCTGATCATCAGGAGAGCGTCTCGTTCGTCTCATTACTTTTTACATTAAAAAAACCTAGGACATTACGCACAGCGCCATCTGACCAAACTAAGGAAAGCTTGTACTATGAAAGTCAGATACTTAAAATATTTTTTTTTATAATTACGTACAGAACACAGAGTAATCATTTGTTTATACCACAAAAATGTTTGTCCTGGGTAGGAATCAAACTCGGCGTGGGTTTGATTCCCACCCAGGACAAGCATTTTGTGATATAAACAAATGTTTGTTCTGTGTCTGGGTGTTCTATATGTATTATAAGTATGCATTTACAAAAAAAAAACTACCTTAGTATTCTATCAGTTATTTGCCTTCCATAGCACAAGCTTTGCTTAGTACAGCAGCAGATATACCAATGTGCCAACAGGGCTGTCAAAGTTATTGTTCGTGTAAAAAATTCGTCCCAAAAGCCTCATTACTGTAAGTAACTTCTCAGTTAAATGAAACATAACATAATTTTATTCAACTCCATGAAGGTCCATGGCGATGTATTTTCAAAATTATGCAAACATAAGTCCCTGTTTTGAATCCATTAATGCCAAACATATCTGATCACAGTAAGGACATCTTCTATAAAAAGTGATAATATCATAGCTTTTACTTTTACGTACAAATTTAAAATTAAAAACAACGCCCAACACCAGTAATACCAATTTTTTTTTACGCTTTACAGGCTAGGTGTTTGACCACAGCTCACCTGATGTTAAGTGACGGTGTGGTCGCAGATGGCAACACCTAGCCTGGAATGGATCTGGCTCTCAAGTGAGGCTGCTGGAACACACCGTTAGATGCTTTTCAACAGCGGCAGATTTTCAACTTGCGGGTGGTAGCTAGCCAGCCGAGTACTAGAAAGTACCCTACAACCATGCTATAGTTTCCTCACGATGTTTTCCTTCACCTGCAGCTCAAGCTTATTGTTGGGGATTGAACCCACGTCCTTCGGCATGCGAACCGAACGCGCTAACCACTGAGCTATCATCGCTACAAAATTTCGAATCGATCAGTGGTAAATTCTCACAAACATAAGAGTTGCTTATCAAACAGCTGAACAGACATCCTTGAATCAAAGTTAAGTTCACTTTCGATCAAGTCACATAAAAAAAATATATTTTAAATGATTCATAAAATGATTAGTAGAAGTAGCACGAGAGAGGGCTGTGCTCGGAGTTTCCCTACGAAATCGAATCAGAAATGAGGAGATCCGCAGACAAACTAAAGTTACCGATATAGCCCAGAGAATCAGCAAGTTGAAGTGGCAATGGGCACATAGCACGCAGAACTGATGGCCGATGGGGCTGCAAAGTTCTGGAGTGGAGACCACGGACCGGCAAGCGCGGCGTAGGACGTCCACCCACAAGGTGGGCAGACGACCTAATAGAGACCGCAGGAACGCGCTGGATGCGAGACGCTTCCAACCGGTCTTTGCGGAAGTCAATGGGGGAGGTTTATGTCCAGCAGTGGATGATGATTAAATGATTAACTATATTAATATATCTGCAGTTGTAATTTTTACGATTTCGATTGCAGTCCTCATATTGCTTCGTGATTGTTTGTGGTAATATTGTTACAAAATGAAATTGGACGCATCTTTTATTATTTTCCAATTAGCGGGTATTCGTGACATGGAAGCAGTAAGGGCAAAAATTAACATTAAAAATCAGCTTCGTTTATACACCATCCCACGGCTGGGCGTGGGCCTCTTCTCAAAGTCAAAGTATAGTTTATTGCTATGCTGTGTTACATTAAGGTCTTAATATATAGGTAGAGCAACAGCTACGTTCAGTACGAACATGCAATATTAGAGGCTGAACTTAAAATTATGGTATTCAATTATTTACATTAACAAAACGGAATCCGAAAAAATTAAGTGGCATACTGTAATTGTCAAACAAATAATTAGATAAAAAAAATGTCACAGTTAATCATTTAAAATTTATCGTCAAGAAAATCATTTATTTTATGGTATCCCTTATCTATAAGAAAATTGAATAAATTGCGTTTAAATATAGAAACACTTCCTGACTCCAGTATTGATGTTCTCATTGTCAGAAGGGTAAGGATGGCAGACTTCACACACCTTCGAGAACTGCTTTTTAAAATCTCTCCAACATGTAAGTAATAATAAATAATAAATAAATAATAAATATCATAGGACATTACACACAGCGCCATCTGACCCCAAACTAAGCAGAGGTTGTGCTGTGGAAGACACATAACTGATAGAATACTTAAATACTTTTTTTTTTAGTATCCTCACGATGTTGATAGACATTACGCACTTAATTTATAAAAAACAGAGGTGCTTGCCATGGAAATCGAACCCATGCCCTTCAGCTCTCCAAGGAGACCTTTTCTTCCCAGGTAAAATACTTTATGTATACCACCGACCCTGGGGCGGGCACGGTGGTTATGTGGGACTCTCCGTCCTTATGACGGCCTACCCACTAAAAACCCTGCAGTGTTAGCCTCGGGTAGCCCTAGCTCACCTCGCCACGATGACGATATGTCCGAACACCAGACACATTGTGATCCACCTCAGAGAACAAACCAGCAAATGGGCGTCGGACAGCCCCATGTCCGTATGCCCCTGGTCTTTATGCGACGGGCCAGATGAGTGGCCCCGCCGCCTGCCACTTTGGTTGCTTGGAATGGGGATCACCAGAGCGGCACTCCCTCCATCCATTAGCGGCAGGATATCTGGTACTACGGTGGTACCTACCTAGACGATCTGCTAAGGAGATCTACCACCAAGTAAAATTCTAAAAACGCGGTGTCATGTACAAATCTCGTAAAGTATCAGACCACTTCAAACCTAATAAAAACTGTAAGATTTTCTAGAAACTTTTCATATTACCATTGGGTACAGCATCGGTAATGCTGGTAATACTCCCGAGTTCAAGCCTTTTGCGGAAGCTCTAGAAGTTCAGATAAAGTGTAACAAAGTCGCGATACCCTTCTTGGATACTAAGTTGTTTCTATCCTGTTAACATTTTCTCGCTAGATGAACTTTGGCTTTAGTAGTTTATAAAAGAAATAAATGATGTAAATTTGAAGATAATATAACGGAAGATTTGATTTCGCTTGATGCGGGGCGTTGTAGCGATGATAGCTCAGTGGTTAGCGCGGTAGGGTCGCATGCCGATGGGCGTGGGTTCAAACTATAACAATGAGCTTGAGTTGCTGGTGAAGGAAAGGTTCGTGAGGAAACCATAGCATGCACTTTCAAGCACTTTCTAGTACTCGGCTGGGTAGCTACCCTCAAGTTGAAATTCTGCCGCCAAGCATCTAACGGTGTGTTCCGGCAGCCTCACTTGAGAGCCAGTTCCATTCCAGGCTAGGTGTGCTTTACCATCTTCGACCACACCTTCACTTAACATCAGGTGAGCTATGGTCAAAACACCTTTTTTTAACGCGCTGGATGCGAGCCGCTTCCAACCGGTCTTTATGGAAGTCAATGGGGGAGGCCTATGTCCAGCAGTGGACGTCCTACGGTTGAAATGATGATGATGATGATAAAGTGTTTTAAAACTCATTTAATGACATGTTTAAAATGTTGAAGTGACTTGTAACATTGGTGTTATCAATGAAATATTTGTATTTGTAAGAAAGAAGCCCCCGCTAGTCAGTTCATTTCTCAAACAGTCTTCAGTAGACCTTCATGAGAAATATCAGAGAACATCTTCAAATAAACTCCTGACCGAAGGGTAAATCTGCGCGTCCAATATTTTGTGATTTTTATATTAAACTCAGGAAATGTACCGGTTCGTGATAAAATACGCTGACTAGATAGTCGTCGGCAAAGTCTGTGAGTAGTGTTACCATATTTTAAGCATAGTAGTTTCGTTTTGATTACAATTTTTACAATGAATAAGACAGTCCCGTTGGCTCATTGGTAGTATATCTGCCTTGAGACCTGTAGGGCGTGGGTTCGATTCCCACTCAAGGCAAACATTTTGTGAATAAACAAATGTTTGTTTTGTGTCTGGGTGTTCTGTATGTATTATAAGTATGTATTTTAAAAAAAACAGTATTTATGTATTCTATCAGTTATCTGACTTCCATCACACAAGCTCTGCTTAGTTTGGAGCCAGATGGCGCTGTGTGTATAGTCCTACGATATTTACGCTATATTTTACGATTTACGATACGGACAAGTACGAGTCAGACTCGCCTACCGAGAGTTCCGTACATAAGAACTTATTTAAAAAAAATTCAAAATGTACATTTTTCCGATATTTTTCTTTATGTGTACTATAAGGTAATGCTTTTTGCCAAATTTAATTTTTCTACGTCAACGAGAAGTACTCTATATAGTATCTATAGGTTTTGGTTCTCTTGTGAGTGTTGAAATTTTATTATGCGGTTTATATATGACACCTACAAATAAGTCCGCAATATCATATGTCTAACTATTGCAGTTGTCATCTACATCTACACTAATTATAAAGAGGAAAGATTTGATTTTTTGTTTGTTTGTTTGTATTGAATAGGCTCTGAAACTAATAAACCGATCTGAATAATCCTTTCATCATTAGAATGCTACATTTTTTTTACAACTGGCCTATAGCACAAGCTTTGCTTATTTTGGGGCTAGATGGCGCTGTATGAAGTGTTCTCCAATATTTGTATTGTTGATTTTTACCCGAAAAAAGTTGCTCCTAAACATTTTTTTTTATGGTTGAGAGGCTAGGTGTTTGACCACAGCTCACCTGATGTTAAGTGACGGTGTGATCGATGATGGTAAAGCACACCTAGCTTGGAATGGAACTGGCTCTCAAGTGAGGCTACCGGAACACCCCGTTAGATGCTTAGCGGCAGATTTTCAACTTGAGGGTGGTAGCTAGCCAGCCGAGCACTAGAAAGTACCCTACCATCATGCAAATGCTACATTATCACTGAGAGACATAGGCTATATTTATCTTGTTAATCGAGTTTTGTTTTGTGCGAATTTTTTAACACACTATCAGCTCGCCCCGGCTGGGCGCGCTGTGCTAGTGTGTTATAAAATTTAAACTTTCGTTCTTTAAACGTAGTAAATAAATAAAAAATGTCACTTCTTTTTTTCTTTGCTAACACGAGGTCGCAAATGAACAAATCTTGGTCCCCCTAGTTGTAATGCAGAAATCAGGCAGCCCAGGTTTTCGGACGTCAGAATTCAATAACTCCACGTCTGTGCCAGGTTTATGAACATTTCCACTTGATATTTTTGAGTCTGATTGTCGGAACGTAAAAGACGTAAAAGACATGACCTAATATATTGTAAGCAGCCACGATATTTGACAGCCCTGTTGGTTCATTGGTAGTGTGTCTGCTTCGAGAGCTGAAGGGCGTGGGTTCGATTCCCACTCAGGACGAACATTTGTGTGACTAACATCGATGTTTGTTCTGTGTCTGGGTGTACTGTATGTATTATAAGTATGTATTTACAAAAAAAAAAAGTATTTAAGTATTCTATCAATTATCTGTCTTCCATAGCACAAGCTCTGCTTAGTTTGGGGTCAGATGGCGCTGTGTGTAATGTCCTATGATATTTATTTGATATATATTGATATATTGTAAAAACCGACCAAGTGCGAGTCGGACTCGCGCACCAAGGCTTCCTTACCATTATCTATAAAAACAGCAAAAATATCCCGTCTGTTGTATGTGAGCCACCTTAAATGTTTATTTTATTCTGTTTTAGTATTTGTTGTTATAGCGGCAACAGAAATACATCATCTGTGAAAATTTCAACTATCTAACTATCACGGTTCATGAGATACAGCCTGGTGACAGACGGACAGCGGAGTGTTAGTAATAGGGTCCCGTTTTATCCTTTGGGTACGGAACCCTAAAAAAGTAACATATTCTAAAATCGACTTATTTACATAAAATAAATGGTAATGAATGCGGATTTTCTTGTAAGAGCTGAAATAATGGAGACGAATGATTTATTCAAATCAGGCTGTGACCGCCGGCTTACCTGACACGCTGACGTATACAGATGACGCCGAGCCTTGTAGGTTCCGGCATCTCATTTGACCATAACTACCTTCCTACCCCAGTGATGCTGTCTACAGTGATGTCTACCGTGTAAAGGCACACTGTAAGTCGAAAAAACGCGTTTTGAGAAACTGCTCATTTAAGGTGGTTCCATTTCCATACAAAGAAATTTTTGCCATTTATGGATAAATGGAGCATAATTTTACAGTGAAATCACAGCTACTGGCATTTATTTTGGCTTTTATTTGCGGTAAATCACAATTGCGCCATCTGGCCCCAAACTAAGCAGAACTTGTGCGATGGAAGTCAGATAACTGATAGAATTCATAAATACTTTTTTATTTTATAAATACATACAGAACACCCAGACACAGAACAAACATTTGTTTATTCACAAAATGTTTGCCCTGAGTGGGAATCGAACCCACGCCCTACAGCTCTCGAGGCAGATATACTACCAATGAGCCAACGGGGCTGTCGTTCTATCAGTTATCTGTCTTCCATAGCACAAGCTCAGCTTAGTTTGGGGTCAGATGGCGCTGTGTGTAATGTTCTATGATATTTTTTTTTATGAGTGCCGGAGCTGAGGTGGTGGAATATTTTAAGTCGCAAAATATCTCATTTAAAATCTCGCAGTTATTAACAAAGTCCCACGCGTCAAATAAAGAGGATGATTTAGATAAATCGCCGCACATATCACCGCGTCGGGGTTCCGTCGGATACGGAAACGGAAGCTGGGCTTATCTCCCGTCTTTCTGATGGGAGGCGGTAAGGGATGGGAGGCAGCGGAGAAATTAAAAAAAAATCCTTGGAGAGTAACGGGAAGTTTGGTCAAGTGAACATGTTGTGATTTTTGTTTGAACTTATGCGAGATTTAAGGATTAAAGTATGCGATATAATTAAACGTGAGGGCATAATTATATCGGACACTTTAAGTATAGCTGCAGCCACATCCGGTGGCCTTCTTCAAGGAGGCCAAGCTGAGTACAACCGGCCTCGTCTCACTTCGTACTGCGGATTACTGGAAGACAGCGGTTGATGCGCGGATGCGGGTATGGTAGTGAACACTCGTCAAAGGGTGTGGGTTCAAACCCCAGCAATGTTAATCACAATAGGTAGGTACCATTTATCTACACTCGTTCACAGAATTTGGCACTTTATTATAAAGACTCCACTAATCCCACTAATATTAAAATTGTAAAAGTTTGGATGGATGGATGTTTGTTGCACTTTCACGCAAAAACTACTGAACGGATTTGGATGAAATTTAGTATGGAGAAAGCTGAGACTCTGGATTAACACATAGGCTACTTTTTATCTCGAAAACATCTAGTGGGTAGCACAAGCGCAGCTAGTTATATTTATTGACTGACCCAATTTTTTTTTTTTTTTTTTTTTTTTACTTTTAAAAGATTTACGTTTGGCCACCAACTCGCCTAATGCAAAGCGACGGTGTGGCCGAAGATGGAGCACGCTGATCCAGAAAAAATCTATTCACTCTAGCCTTAAAAACGTCCAAATTGTAATTTATGGGAAACAGGGAAGCCGGCAATGAGTTCCATTCGTGGGCCGTGCGCATCAGAAAAGTAGAGCGGAATCGCTGCGTACGAATACTGGGAACGCCCACGAGGAACGGATGGTAATGAGCCGTTTTCTGCTCGTCCTGTGGTGGAACGGAGACGGTGGGATGAGGTCATGGAGCTCCTGCGAACACTCCCCGAAATGTATCCGATAAAAAATAGATAGACATGTTAAGTGATGGTATGGTCGAAAAAAGTGGTCGAAGTAAACTTAGGCTGGAGTAATACAGGCTCTCGACTGAACTGCAGCCGGAACACACCGTTAGATGCTTGGCGGCAGATTTTCAACTTGAGGGTGGTAGCTAGCCAGCCGAGTACTAGAAAGTACCCTACCACTACGCTATGGTTTCCTTACGATGTTTTTCCTTCACCGGCAGGTTAAGCACATTATTAAAATTCGAACTCACACCTTTCGGCATGAGAACCGACCACACAAACCACTAAGCTATTATCACTACAAAATCAGACGACAGTAATAAAAAACTGAAACCTTTCTTTTTATGTAAATTCAAAACAGTCAAAAACGAATTAGTAAGAGAGAAAAGGAAAAAAGTTGTATTTTGTAACAAGCACAAAAACAAAAACAAACAGAGACAGACAGTTACAAAATAGGGGCTCACCTCAGCATAGTTTTATTCATTTTGTTCGTTTTGTTCATTTGGTTCATTTTGTTCAGTTTGTTCATTTTGTTCATTTTGTTCATTTTGTTCAGTTTGTTCATTTGGTTCATTTTGTTCATTTTGTTCAGTTTGTTCATTTTGTTCATTTTGTTCATTTTGTTCAGTTTGTTCATTTTGTTCATTTTATTTATTTTATGAACACCAACGTTAGTGAGTTAATAGCTTCTCACTTGTACTATAGACTTAACAACACGCTACACGCGTTTGTTATTCCCCAGAAGCTATTTTATAATGTAATTATTAAGTCTTCAGGAAGATTGTTTGTGTTTATATATTACCTAATACTATGGCATTATTAATGGCTTGTATTTAGAGAATACATGTCACCGTTTGGCCGGAACGAAAGTGGACGGATAATGAGGTGGCGTGGTATCGTTTTATAAATCAACTATGTAGCGATGATAGCTCAGTGGTTAGTGCGGTCGCTTCGCATGCCGAAGGGCGTGGGTTCAAACCCCAACAATGAGCTTGAGTTGCCGGTGAAGGAAAACATCGTGAGGAAACCATAGCATAGTGGTAGGGTACTTTCTAGTACTCGGCTGGCTAGCTACCACCCTCAAGTTGAAAATCTGTCGCCAAGCATCTAACGGTGTGTTCCGGCAGCCTCACTTGAGAGCCAGTTCCATTCCAGGCTAGGTGTGCTTTACCATCTTCGACCACACCGTCACTTAACATCTGGAGAGCTGTGGTCAAACACCTAGCCTGTCAGTTATAAAAAAAAAAAAAAAAAACTAGCTGACGCCCGCGACTTCGACCGCGTTAACTTTGGAATTAGATTCCGAGAGAAATGAAACATGTTTGTAAGTAACATATAAGCAATAGTCTGGCCACAAATGCGTCCTCTGACGGACTTTTAGATTAAGTTTTTTGTATATATTCTGTAAATAGTTTTGATTTCAAGATTTTTTATTTTGTTTCATAAATAATTCCTTTAACGTTAATCCACTACTGCTTGGCGGCTGAATATCTGGTGCTGTGATGGAACCTACCTGGACGAAATCCTACTAAGGAGATCTACCACCAAGTTTTTATTTCAGCAAGTTATGAATTAATGATAATTGTAGTTTTTTTGAAAAATAAATGAAATGAGGATGAAATAAATCTGACATGTCAACCTGACATCTGTTAATGTGACAACTGTTAAACTGACATCTTTCACAGGTCAATCTGCCTTTCTGTCAATCCATCAATGAATAAATAAGCTTTCAAATTAAATGAATCTGTTGTAAAAGTTTTCAAGCTATGTGTAGGTATGCCAAATTTTATTAAAATTGGTCCAGCCGTTTGTGTGTAAAGTAACAAAAATACAAACGCACATACACACTCGCAAACTTTTGCCTTTATAATATTAGTCTACTTGGTGGTAGATTTCCTTAGGGGGAAGTCGTCTAGGTAGGCACCACCGCAGTACCAGATATTCTACCGCCAAGCAGTAAATAAATATCGTAGGACATTACACACAGCGCCATCTGACCCCAAACTAAGCAAAGCATGTACTATGGAAGTCAGATAACTGATGGAATAATTTTATACTTTTTTTTTGTAAATACATACTTTTATTAAATACAGACACAGAACAAACATTAAAAATAGTAGTGTGTAAACATTACTGTGTTCCGGTTTGAAGGGTACTGCAGCTAGCGAAATTACTGGGCTGTTGAGACTAACCATCGAAAGTCTCGCAGTAATGAGCGCCAAAGCAGCGATGCTCTGGATTTTGGTTTGCTAAGTAAAATTCTGTGTATTGCTGCAATGGTCTTTTTTTTTAATGGTTGACAGGCTAGGTGTTTGACCACAGCTCATCTGATGTTATGTGAAGGTGTGGTCGAAGATGGTAAGCACATCTAGTCTGGAATGGAACTGGCTCTCAAGTGAGGCTGCCGGAACACACCGTTAGATGCTTGGCGGCAGATTTTCATATTGAGGGTGGTAGCTAGCCAGCCGAGTACTAGAAAGTACCCTACCACCATGCTATGGTTTCCTCACGATGTTTTTCTTCACGATGTTGGGGTTTGAACCAACGCCCTTCGAAACTACCGTGCTAACTGAGCTATCATCGCTACAAGGACAGGTCATGGACAGGTGTTATCTCTTACCATTAGGAGAGTGTATCGTTTTACGTTAAAAAAAAGTATGATAAAGCAGTTGCCGGATAAATTCCCTTCACTACTGATAATATGATTGAAAGATCACTGAATACTGCTAATTTCGCGAATATACAAAATAACCTTCGTAGGAAACGGTATAATTAAGTTTAATTTACCTTTCAGGGCCTTTTTAATTATACATTACAAGCTTTTCAATATCGCTTCAATTAGCAATAGAGTTGGATAACTGACTTAAGGTGGTTCAATTTCCATACAAACAATTTTTTTTCATTTATGGACAAATGGAGTACAATTTTACAGTGAAATCACAGCTAATGGCATTTATTTTGGTCTTTATTTGCGGCAAATCACAATTGCTTGAATAAAACAGTAGATTAATTATTTATCAGCAGGAGGTCGTCTAGGATTCTTTTAATGTAAAAAGTAATGAGACAAACGAGACGCTCTCCTGATGGTAAGAGATAACGCCTGCCCATGACCATTGCAGCGATACACAGAACTTCGAGTTGCAAAACAAAGTCCGGGGTATCTCTGCTTTGGCGCTCATTACTTTACGACTTTCGATGGTTAGTTTTAACAGCCCTGCAGTACCCTAAACCGGAACACAGTATTGTTTGCATACTACTACTTGGCGGTAGATGATAGATAGTAGATGTAGCGATGATAGCTCAGTGGTTAGCGGGGTCGGTAAGGGCGTGGGCTTAAACCCCAACAATGAGCTTGAGCTGCCGGTGAAGGAAAACATCGTGAGGAAACCATAGCATGGTGGTAGGGTACTTTCTTGTACTCGGCTGGCTAGCTACCACACTCAAGTTAAAAATCTGTCGCTAAGCATCTCACGGTGTATTCCGGCAGCCTCAGTTGAGAGCCAGTGCCATTCCAGGCTAGGTGTGCTTTACCATCTCCGACCATACCGTCACTTAAAATCAGGTAAGCTGTGGTCAAACACCTACCCTGTCAACCATAAAAAAAAACCAGCCAAGTGCGAGTCAGACTCGCGCACAAAGGGTTCCGTACCATTATCCATAAAAACGGCAAAAAAATCACGTTTGTTGTATGGAAGCCCTCTTAAATATTTATTTTATTATGTTTTTTAGTATTTGTTGTTATAGCGGCAACACAAATACATCATTTGTGAAAATTTCAACTGTCTAACTATTACGGTTCATGAGATACAGCCTGGTGACAGACGGGCAGATAGACAGACCGACGGAAAACGGAGTCTTAGTAATAGGGTCCCGTTTTACCCTTTGAGTACGGAACTTTAAAAAACCTGTCAAGATAAAAAAAACTTATAAATATTTTTTGCGAGTTTTGCATAAGTTTTAAGGTCTCAAAAAACCGCATTATTTAAGGAATTACCCCATAAGTCTTGTCTCATAAGTGCTTTGTCTTCCGCGGGATATTATCCTTTATTTTTCCCAGCTTAGGGAATTCGAGATAATTTATTTCCGGTACTACGAGAAATGGAGACGCAACGTAATAACAGTATGGGCATAGAGTGTTACGTAGAACGGTACTACAGAGCCAAAAAAAGAGAAAGACTCGGTCTCTGCCAAGCGCTCCAAGAAAGAAAGAAAGAAAAAGATTTTATTTTGTAACTAGTAGGTACAAACAAAAAGTAAAATAAACAAACATTTATTACGATCTTTGTACACATATATTCTGGTAAATAAATATTTTTGTATTTTGTATTTTGTGTTTGTAGTTACAAAATAAGGGCTCACCTCAGCATATTACTGGTCACACTAAGCGTAACCAGTGCTGGTCTTCCGGCAAGCCCTTGTAGTTGAAAACCAAAGGATGTGTGTATGCCAGTGTTAACCCATACTGTTTTTGCAATTCAGTAGAAGTTCTGAAGCATTTCCCTGGAGCTATGTAAAATTTCGCCTGTAAGCTCTTTTTTGCGAGACAACTAGTGTTTTGTAATTTGTTTTAAATTATCTGTTTTGAGCGAAATCGCTGTCTGACGTCATTTTTATAACAGTTTTAATTACCTACTTCAACTTTGATGACGTAAAAACATTTTTTTTCATCTGTTTTAATCGCGAGCTAATGACTTTTTATGGTTAACAGGCTAGGTGTTTGATCACGGCTCATCTGATTTTATGTGACGGTGTGGTCGAAGATGGTAAACACAGGTTACTTTGGGCGGCAGATCTGCCGCTCAAGCTACTCAGCCGAATACTAGAAAGTAACCCCCTCCCAGTAGAAAACTGCGTAGCCTACCAAGGTTTTTGATAAAAAATACAATCAAAACTGAGAAAAAACTGTATATTTGGGCAGATTTATTTCTCAAACTGAGATGACCAAAAACTGTAGATCTACCGTTAAAACTGTAGATCTACCGTTAAAACTGTAGGGTTATCTACACTGCACAGCACTTCCAAATTGTCAGTCAACGGTCTCAACTATGCTGCCGTTTCGTCCACGCCTTAAACAAAAACGAATGAAAAAACTTAAAGTAATAAAATTCCCACAGTTAATTCGCAATCGATCCGCAGTCCCGATGCGTTCAAAACGGGGATTAAACGGGATTCAAATAAAACACGGGATAAATTTCCCGGGGGAACAATTATACGGGACGTCCCGATGTCCCGTATTGCTGGGATAGGACCGGGGTTAGCGGGACTACTGTAAATCTTAACTGGACGGCATTGATTTAGAAAATCAGAGCAACGGTCTGTTTGGAAACTTGCTATTTATTTTGGAAATTAACAAAGTTTTAAATAATCTCATTATTAAAGTAATTTTATTAGTTGTCTTGATGCACGCATTTCCTTACTAGTCAACCAATAGTTTTTTTGTAATCCCACTAACATTACAAATGTGAAAGTTTGTATGGTTGGATGGATGTTTGTTACTCTTTCACGCAAACACTACGGAACAGATTTGGATGAGATCCTGGATTAACACATAGGCTACTTTTTATCCAGAAATTTTACAATCCTTCAGTACGGATAGCTCGCCATTATAATGAGATGAAAAAATTAATTATATTTTTTGAAGTTTATGTCATATTAGTTCTAGATATTAAGTAAGACTTTTTTAATTAATAAGTTGTTGTCAAATTAGTCAAATTTAAGTCCTCGTCACTGTTGTAACTGGAACGACTGTTAAGCGGAAATAACCTTGACCTTAACCTTAATACCTTGAATATTCAAAATGAACTTCCGCAAAGTAACGCCTGAATCAAGCAATAATATAGTTGTTAACGTCTTTTCTAGAAAGAGTATCCATCCATCCAAACTTTCACATTTATAATATTAGTGGGATTAAAATGTGATTGAGAGAGTGAGGAGAATCGAAAATTGTCCATATTATGAAGTAAGTAGTTAACTATTTGTCCCGTACGTCACGTACGTACATGCAAACATCTATCTTCCGGTATCAGTTATCTGTCATTTGGTATAATCTGATCCCGTAGTCAGCGAGCCGTACTCTCAACTGTAGGGTTGTATAACAATAATGCATGTCATTAAACAGGGCTGATGAAAAACGCCTTTTTTTGTAAGAATTAATGAGACGAACGAGGTACCTCTCTTCATGGTAGGAGATAACGCTTGATTGGGAGTTTTGGCGGAAACGCGGAAAGAGGTCGTATCGCCTCAGTGTAATTTTTTTTCAAAACTAGTGTTTATTTCTATGTATAGAAATAGTGTTTTGTAGCGATGATAGCTCTGTGGTTAGTGCGGTAGGTTCGCATACCGAAGGGCGTGGGTTCAAACCCCAACAATGAACTTGAGCTGCGGGGAGGAAACCATAGCAAAAAAAAACTAAAAAAAGAAAAACTATTCGAAGGTATTTAAAGAAAAAAAAACTATTCGAATTAAAACGTATTAGAATTAAACTACCGCATAGCAAGCCAAAATATTCAAATTAGTTTCATAAAATAAAGTTTACTATCATTAAAAAATATAAAATAAATACAAAAAAAAAAAACTTTACATACCGAATTGTGATTCACCGCAAATAAAGACCGAAACTAATGCCAGTAGCTGTGATGTCATTGTAAAATTATGCCACATTTGTCCATAAATGGAAAAAAACTGTTTGTCTGGAACTCGGACCACCTTAAGAAAAAATGTTGACGAAAGAAAATAGTGTTGTTTCAGTTTTTCATCTGTCACGTTTCCCAGCCCTACATCGTCCGCCTGGCTGCCGGTACTTACCCATGTTGTCTAGTTGTGAACTAATTACACACGGTTCAATGAAATATGTACTAGACAGGATATTAGATTAACAATTATACAATTAGGAATGATGAGTAGAATCAGCATGCAATGGTGCATACGGAAACCTAAGCTAAGATTACGATGACAGGTGCAATAATGATGTCACACTAATGTAAAGGCAAAAGTTTGTGTTTTTTTACATTCAAACGGCTGAACCAAGAAGAAAGTTGGTAGGAGAAAACTTTTGAGTCTTGAACACCGCCGGAGGGTAGCAAGTCTCTCAATTTTCTACAGGATTCATTTCGGTGAATGTGCTACCGAGCTGTACGACCTTGTTCTTCCATCCCCTTTTTACCACAGGACAAGTAGAAAGACGGCCCACTACCACCCATACGTAGTGGAATTTCCTTGGGTGCGTACCAAACGTTTCTCATCCGTACGGCCAAGGAATGGAACAAGCTACCGGCTTCCTTGTTTCCTGATAGATATAATCTAGATCTTTTCAAGGTCAGAGTGAATAGGTATCTTCTAGGTCTGCGTGCTTCATCTTCGACCACATCGTCGCTTACCATCAGGCGAGTTGGTGGTCAAACGCGGACTTTTTTTTTTTTTATGTTTGACAGGCTAGTTGTTTTGACCACAGCTCACCTGATGTTAAGTGAAGGTGTGGTCGAAGATGGTAAAGCACACCTAGCCTGGAATGGAACTGGCTCTCAAGTGAGGCTGCCGGAACACACTGTTAGATGCTTGGCGGCAGATTTTCAACTTGAGGGTGGTAGCTAGCCAGCCGAGTACTAGAAAGTACCCTACCACCATGCTATGGTTTCCTCACGACTTATCCGTATTAAAAAAAAAAAAACAATTATGATGAAATTTGGTATGTAAGTAGCTGCCACTGCCATCTCATCATCTCATCATCATATGGTGGATAGTCGTGTCTAAATGCAGAGTTGGGAGAGAATAGATACATGTGTGCGTTGGACCGTCCATGATAATATAAATAAATAAATATCGCAGAACATTACACACAGCGCCATCTGAGCCCAAACTAAGCAAAGCTTGTACTATGGAAGTCAGATAACTAATAGAATAGATAAATACTTTTTTTTTTAAATACTTACTTATAATTTATACAATACACCCAGATTAGACTTCTTCTAGAACAGCGTGCTCCATCCTCGGCCACACCGTAGTTTTACATTAGGCGAGTTGGTGGCCAAACTTAGATCTATTTAAAGTAAATAAAAAGACAGAACAAACATTTTGTTTGTACCACAAAGTTTGTCCTGGGTGGGAATCGAACCACCCTTCTGTTCTTGAAGCAAACATTCTATAGTAAAAGCTTTCAGTATGTACGTAGCATTTGCCTCCAGCACCACATTTCGAATGTATCTATTCTCTGTTTCTGTCTTGCTCTGATTGTCTACGTCTCTACTCCGTAGAGAAAGTAGTTCGGGAATAGCTCCAACTTAACTCTTTACTTTCTCTCTTTCTCTCTCTCTCTCTCTCTCTCTCTCTCTCTCTCTCTCTTTACTTTACAGCCAAATCGTAAAGATTTTTAGTTCTTTATTATTCTATTCCCATTGTCACCTCTCTATCATATCTAATCTCGCAAACTCCGAGCTCAGAATTCTGAAGAAAAACGCCGACTTTAATACTTCCAACAAAGTTTGCCGATTCAACTGCACCTTCCATAGATTATATCTCAAGCTTTCCTTCTCCTTCCAATCATTAAAGTTAGAAAAAGACTTAAAACCTGGTCCCGGTTCGTTCATTTACATGGAACTTTTTAATACCTTTCCGCAAGTCACAAGATAATGTCCAACTAAAGGCTTAAGTGTGGAGCCATTAAACAAGCGATTTAAGGCTTGATGCACATACACAAGTTACTATTTATTTACAAATACAAATCTTTTATTTATAACACCACAGTTACAGTTCTTTCATTCATATTCAAAAACATCAAAATCATAACATAATTATGTCAATACAATGAAAATGTCAATGAAATAATATGTCACATATAAAATAATTATGTCAATATGATTAAATGTCAGTAATAAAAATAAGTTCAGGACTTAAAAAGTTTTGGCAAGAACGCAGAAAGAGTCGTGTCGTACCATTGTATATTTATACAATCCAATCGAGTGTTTAAAATGTATAAAAATAGTAGTGTTCTATTTATAAAGTTTTTTTTTTTTCCTTCTGATGATGTATCTTTCTGATGATAGATACCTCATTGCTATTACAATCTAGCCTAGTTGAGACTAATAAGTAATTTTAATATAACTTAAATTGCTAAGAAAAAGAATATTATATATATTTATAAAGTGCCGAATTACAAGCGTGAGTGCGAGAAAGTGATATAATGTTGTGAAACATGACTTTTCGTGCTGCTTCCAAAACTCCATCGAAGCTTATTATAGTAAAGTCGCTACTACTTTAGTAAGGCATGACTGGCACGGACTGGACTTGACCATGACTGTACTTTGACTGTAACTATATTACAAGGCCGGATTGTTTTACAGTTTTAGCTTGCCCGATGGGACAAATCAAATAAGAAAAAAACCTTAAACATTTTTGAGGCTTTATATTGTTGTCGGCATTTATAGATATAATTATTCTTATGTTTCCTTTTGTAATTAGATATTTTTAAGTATAAATAAATAATTCAACACATTGAATTATTCGTTTATAATATCCTATCCATCTATCTATTCTACTGACGCAAACTTTTTGCAAAATCACATTTTTTGTAGCGTATTTTTTGTAGTTAAATCAAAATTGAGAATTTCATGGCCCTCGGCTACAATCTGCGGACTTTTCGCCTTAACTCGGACTTAGGCCGAAGTTAAGGCTCCAGACACGATAAGAGCGTGAACGGTAAAAACTGGAATTAAAACTCTTTTCTGGGACTTTCTCGGGTATTTACAGTGATCCAGTGTGTCTTTGGCATGTATCAGTAATTTTTAGAAGAGTTTACTGGAACGATTATAGAAAAAAAAACGTTTTTTGGTAACTAACTGTCCGATAAAGAAGTTTATACATGATTGTAATTAAATAAACTGCCGAATTAAGTGAATAAGTTTTGTGCTGACAAGCGTGTTCCATCGTAGACCACATCTTCGCTTAACATCAGGCAAGTTAGTGGGCATACCTAAAAGTATTTACATCAAAAAAATTGTTGTATGTAGTATTAGTAGATAACCCGCCTTGATATGGTGAATTAAACACACTCGGGATTGCGTACAAAAACATAGAATATTGGTGTTTATCAACACAAGCGTAAGCCCCTCGGTTTCATCTACGTAGTTTCCGTTCCCATAAGAATACAGGGATAAAAAGTAGCCTGTGTCACCCGGGGATAGTGTAGCTTCCCAACGGTCAAAGAATTTTTGAAATCGGTCCAGTAGTTTCGGAGCCTATTTTAAATCTTTCCGCTTCATAATAGTACCTATAGATAATTTTTGTATATATTGGGGTTTATCCAAAGGTTTTTAAAAAATCAACAAAAATTTAAAAACTGTGTACATCGATGATAATTTCGTTTACTCCGAAACCTTTCTTGCTGTTTCATTGGAGCAGTGCGTTTAGTTGGCCTAAGGGGCATGGAGTCGGTTTTTTTAATTGTATATTTATATACAATTAAAAAAAACTAACATTTGTGTGACTAACATCGATGTTTGTTCTGTATCTGGGTGTACTGTATGTATTATAAGTATGTATTTACAAAAAAAAAAGTATTTAAGTATTCTATCAGTTATCTGTCTTCCATAGCACAAGCTTTGCTTAGTTTGGGGTCAGATGGCGCTGTGTGTAATGTCCTGTGATATTTATTTATTTATTTATTTATTTATTTATATAATGGTTTACATTTTCTCCAAGAAGATCTACTAACCAGATAAATCTAGTCTGAGTTAGGCCTCAGTTTGAACACCATACAATAATCAGACAAATGTTTATTTGACGGATACGCTAGCTAAGCGGTAATCCAAAGCTCTAAATCAAAACTAGAAGCATAAAAGTAGGTAAATAAGCCTCAGAATTCCAAATTAAGCCAACAATTTGCGAGCATTGCTTTAAGATAGACCTCTTATCAAGCGAAAGCTCACTTAAAGCACCTTAAGCTTCTCAGCAATGAATATCAAAGCATCTGAGACACAGAATATACAAAAAGGCAGATACGTGACAAAATTTGTGATTGACATCTCTGTTGGCTCGTTGATAGTATATCTGTTTTATGAGCTGTAGGGCGTGAGTTAGATTCCCATGATCTCGATTTCGATTGAGGAACAAATGTTTGTTCTGCGTCTGGGCGTTCTGTATGTAGTATAATAGTAATAGTATAATAGTATTTACAAAAAAAAGTTATTATGAATTCTATCAGTTATTTGACATCCAGCGTACAAACTTTGCTTAGCTTGGGGTCAGATGGCACGGTCTGAAATGTTCGGCGATATTTATTTATTTATAATTTACTAAGCGAAGCGAAGGACAGATGACACTTGGTGGTAGATCTCCTTAGCTTAGCTTTCCTTATCACCTTTTTTTTGTGTGGCATAATTGTAAATGTGCTAACGTTTTTATGTCAATAAATAATTTGAATTTGAATTTGAATTTTAATTTGAATTTTAGCGGGAGGTCGTTTAGGTACGCACCACCGCAGTACCAGTTATTCTGCCGCTAAGCAGTAGTGTGTCAACATTACTGTGTTTCTGTTTGAAGGGTACTGCGGCTAGCGAAATTACTGGGCTGTTGAGACTTACCATCGAAAGTCTCAAAGTAATGAGCGCCAAAGCAGTGATGCCCTGGACTTTGTTTTGTTACTCAAAGTTCTGTGTATCGCTGCAATGGTCATGGACAGGCGTAATCTCTTACCATCAGGTGAGCGTCTCGTTGGTCTCATTACTTTTTTACATAAAAAATAAATAAAAAAGATTCCCTTCCAAAAACCCTTCTAAGTTCGATGCCGTGTCTATTGAGAGAGAAAGAGACAAAAACATTTTTATCAGTGCTGTTGAGATATTGAAAATAATGTTAAATAGTCAGGTCTGTAATTCCTCGAGCATTATAATTTTGCAAAAAAAAAAGCAACGTGTCTAACATAAGCGATCGGAAAACTTTAAATTTTTTACATCACAAAAAAAGTCATTGTAAACTCATTTGCTGTTGACACTCTATTTCTTTGTCGAATTGGTGTTTAAATTTTTTTTAATTAGATTGTTTATTTAGCCAGTCGATACACCAACCGCGACCTATGTCGATGTATCCCGACGGCAGTTTTCTAATGGCAAAGTTAAGTTTTCCACTCAACTTAGCTTTACGTTGTAACAAATATTCGGTGTTTTCATAGTTTCCATAATGGACAAACTGTTTACATTACAAGTTTGTACGGAATCCTTGGTGCTTGGTTCTTGCACTCGAGCGGTTTTTTTGTGCCGATTAAATCTTTCGTTCTATTTATTTATTTATTTGGATCCCCAACACTATATACATCACAACAATCATAGCGGTCATCAACAGAAAAAAAAAACTAGATGTTACAGCAATTTTAAGTGACGACTTCATGCATAAAGTTAACTAAAATTAGGAAATGTCAGTTACATAGTTAAGTTAATTAATAAATATGTCAAATCTATTTGTAAGTCAAATTAATTAATATTCAATTCAAATTTATGAGCTCTTGTATCAGAGATAGATCATGTAAATTAATTAAAGAACTAATGAGCTCATTGAAAAAATAAAAAAACAAATTTAATGATATAAATTTAAATAATATAAAAATCATTATAATGCAAAATAAAAAAATCTATCGATTAATCTATCTATTTATCTATCTATCTATCTATCTATAAATCGTCTAATAATTCAAGGTGCCAAGGATCTAATAGATCGTTTGAAAGAAAGCAAACAAAAAAAAATAGACTTATTTTGTAACTGTTTGTCTCTGTTCATTATTGTTTTTTGTGTCTTTAAGTTACAAAATAAAATATTTTTCTTTTTTTAAAAGATATCGATATTATCAATATTGTTTTTATAAATGTTGTTATTATATCTAACTAGTGATACCTCTGTATTATTCAACTTGTTAAACGGTTCGATGTTTTATCGCCACCAACCTCAAAACGGATACGGGCCGTGACGTTAACTAAATAATGTAGGAATGTATTTCGTACGCAGGGGAAAGTGCCGCAGAACTTAAGGTCGGTCCGTTCACAAATCCTTAAAAAATGTTGTTACCGTCAAAACTTATATTCTGTCTAACCACTTTTGACTGCAAAATCAAGCGCAAGTTTAATTGTATTACTCAGTTGTACTGCAGCAAAATTATAGGGCTGTCAAGATTCATCATCAAAAGTCTCAAGGTAAGAGCGGTAAATTTTCCCTTAGAATTTAAAAGACTGTAATTTCTTATTAATGTCAGCTATTGTAGCGATGATAGCTCAGTGGTTAGCGCGGTAGGTTCGCATGCCGAAGGGCGTGGGTTCAAACCCCAACAATGAGCTTGAGCTGCCGGTGAAGGAAAACATCGTGAGGAAACCAAAGCATGGTGGTAGGGTACTTTAGTACTCGGCTGGCTAGCTACCACCCTCAAGTTGAAAATCTGCCGCCAAGCATCTAACGGTGTGTTCCGGCAGCCTCACTTGAGAGCCAGTTGCATTCCAGGCTAGGTGTGCTTTACCATCTTCGGCCACACCTTCACTTGACATCAGGTGAGCTGTGGTCAAACACCTAGCCTGTCAACAATTTAAAAAAAAAAAATCTATACAATCAACAAATCACTAGGACAAACGTTGAGCATAGGCACAGATTTTTTACCCATTGACTTGATGCACTTTGATATTGACTTGAGTCACTTATAGCAACCCATGGGCTTGACCCATGGGCTGCTATAAGTGACATGTTCACGTGGGAGGGCTGCCACATGTAGTTGTTTTAACTCAAGAAATCGTTTACTAAACATCATGTATGAAGAGATTTTATTGAGATTAATACAAAAAAATGATATTTAAAGACTCGAAACTTCGATTTGCAAAGAAAAAGAATGAGGTTAAGGTTATTATGAGCATTTCGTTGCGAATATAGAATTATTAACTTTTCCTAAATTGTGCGAACTGAACGAACATTTTTTGTTAAAATCCACGCGGACAAAGCTAGCTAGTAAAAAATAAATGTTAAACTTTGTTTCGTTTTTCAAAGTCTTGATTAACGCTGCAATGATCGCGGACATGCGTTGTCTATAGCCACATTTGTTTGTCTCTGGAGAGCATATTACACGTTCATCTCATTACATAAACGACTAAAAAAAGAATTACTAAAAGACGACTTTTTGTCAAAACTAAAACTGCAGTTTCGAACATGTTGTTGAGGATAAATGACTTTGTTTTGCGGAACAAGCGATTATTTAATGATTTCAGGGTTGATCCCATTCTGTAGTTGTTCATAATAACGAGTACAATGACCTTTCTGCTTTGCACTACCGTTTCACGTAAGTAGGTAATTATGATGGTGTATGTGAAAAAGGAAGAGGTTATTAGGGATGAGTTTAATTTTGCATGGATATTTCGTTGAGAGAAATGCATAATTATAAGCGGGAAGTATATTCATTAGAAAGGGGGTCATTGTATTCATCACTATAAACAACTTTTGCTATGCCATACACTCGGTCAAACCTTTTGTAGAACAACTGAAATTTTTTTCGCGATTTCTCAGTTTTACCCATAGCAAAGGTAGTTAAGACACAATGATGAGTAAAATTACCCCTTTCAAAATACACTTTTTTTTTTGTTTTGGCGTCGAATTTTTAGCATTTGTTAGTGTCAAGTATTTTATATTTTTAAGTTTCATCAGTTAAATAAGTTGCTTTGTAGCTATAGTTATAGTCGAAGTTCAGTCTTGGTCAAGTACAATCAGTGTCAGTCAAGTCCAGTCATGCTTTAGTAAAATAATGGCGACTTTACTATAAAGCTTCGATGGAGTTTTGGAAGCAACACGAAAAGTCATGTTTCACAACATTATATCACTTTCCCACACTCGCGCTTCTGATTCACTTTATGAATAAAACACCACAATTTTTATGCATAAACACTCGACAAAACACTAGTTTTGGGGAAAAATACAACGGGGCGAAATGACTCTTTCCGCGTTCCCGCCAAAAAAAAAAAATCTCAAAATACACTTACAATCCTGTATACGTTTTCTATCAATTATTTAGTTCTCTCAAGCTTTGCTTCGTTTGGCGATAGACGGCGTTGAGCGAAGTATACTTGCCAAATATATAAAAAAAAAAAACTCTTCGTGTCTCGTACAACTAAGCCCCTTCTCACTCTCCGTCTCTTTCCCTCTCGCTCTCTCCCCCTCTCACTTTCTCCCCCTCTCACTCTCTCTATCTTTCTTTTGTCTTCTCCATAGAAACCTATAACACTGCTTTCTACGTTTAATAGGCCATTCATCTCGCTCTGACGGCACATTCTAATGTTGCGTCTCACTCACACGCGACCTTGAGGAAAACGGAGCATCGTTTTTCAAGGTGGCGTAAGTGAAAGGAAATGACGATGTCCATTTAAGTCCTCGAGTTGCTTAAGGAACATTCTGACAACATCGCAAAAGCCGGTTCATTGGACAGCCGTATTGGTGGGTACAACTTACATAAAAAAAACTGGTCAATTTGGAGACAAATTTGCGTAATTTTCTATTTTGGTTCCTCTAGCTAAAAAGATCTATCACCAAGAAAACTCATTTCCGGCTTCATTATTTACTATAAACTACAATTTGGCCGATTTAAACACTACAGTGAATTGACTTAATCAAGATCATACTGCTTTGATAGCTCATTTGGTTATTTATTTGCTTCAAGAGCTGCAGGGCGTGACTTCGATTCCCAGCAAAACAAACATTTATGTGTCGGTAAATGTTTGTTCTGTGTCTGACTGTTCTGTATATATTATAAGTAAAAAAAGGTATATGTATAGGCTTTGATTATTTTGGGGCTAGATGGCACAACGTGAAATGTTATATCTAAGATATTGACAGCCCCGTTGGCTCATTGGTAGTATATCTGCCTTTAGAGCTGTAGCGCGTGGGTTCGATTCCCACTCAGGGCAAACATTTTGTGAATAAACAAATGTTTATTCTGTGTCTGAGTGTTCCGTATGTATTATAAGTATGTATTTCCAAAAAAAAAGTATTTATGT
This sequence comes from Biston betularia, assembly GCA_905404145.2. Classification (NCBI taxonomy): domain Eukaryota; kingdom Metazoa; phylum Arthropoda; class Insecta; order Lepidoptera; family Geometridae; genus Biston; species Biston betularia. Next base: position 8,242,633 of record FR989887.1, on the reverse strand, counting down.
ATTCTATCAGTTATCTGACTTCCATCACACAAGCTCTGCTTAGTTTGGGGTCAGATGGCGCTGTGTGTATAGTCCTACGATATTTATTTATTTATTGTATGTCGTCTGTCAGTCGTCAGTTGCTTTCCATCAGGCGTTTTGGTAGCCACAAATAGCTCACATTTATTTTTGTAGCGATGATAGCTCAGTGGTTAGCGCGGTAGGTTCACACGTCGAAGGGCGTGGGTTCGATCCCCACAATCTGCTTGAGCTGCTGGTCAAGGAAAACATCGTGAGGAAATCATAGCATGGCGGTAGGGTACTTTAGTACTCGGCTGGCTAGCTACTACACCCAAGTTGAAAATCTGCCGCCAAGCACCTAACGGTGCGTTCCGGCAGCCTCACTTAAGACCTAGTTCTATTCCAGGCTAGGTGTGCTTTACCATCTCCGACCACACCTTCACTTAACATCAAGTGAGCTGTAGTTAATGAACTAGCCTGTCAACCATAAAAAAAATTAGTAAAAAAATAATTCAATCGCGATTTCTTATAGCTTGCACCAGCTTGCAAGTATACGCGGTCACAAATACCGCGAGAGAATTACCGAGTAGACTCGCGATAATTCTTGTTCGGTCCACTGTAATGCGTCTAAGTTTTGTTTACATTTATGTTTAGCCAACATTTATGATGAAGCTAATTGTTTAGTTGTTCAGTAGCTTGTATTTTTACTACTAATGTCGTGGCTACAAGTTGATTATATTGGCATACTAGCTGCGCCCCGCGGTGTTACCCGCTACATGTTGTCGCGATAGTCTCAGCTACCTCCATACCAAATTTTATCCAAATCCGTTCTGTAGTTTTTACGTGAAAAAGTGACAAACATCCATCCATCCAAACTTTTACATTTATAATATTAGTAGGATAAGTTGGAGCCAACACGCCAACGGAATTCTGGCGGGAAAGAGAAAAAATGTTGCCGCATTGTATTATTTTGAAAAAGTTGTGTTTTTATGGTTGGTTTCATGGTGGTAGGGTACTTTCTAGTACTCGGCTGGCTAGCTACCACCCTCAAGTTGAAAATCTGCCGCCAAGCACCTAACGGTGTGTTCCGGCAGCCTCACTTGAGAGCCAGTTCCATTCCAGGCTAGATGTGCTTTACCATCTTTGACCACACCTTCACTTAACATCAGGTGAGCTGTGGTCAAACACCTAGCCTGTCAATACTAAAAAAAAAAAAAAGCTAGTTATTTGACCATATCTTAGGTTTTTTATGGGGGTCTGTTTGTCGTAAAATTTCACGACATCGGTTAGTAAAATGTAGTTAAATAAATCGGGGCTTATTTCGTTGAACACGGCAGCTCACCTGATCCTGATGGTGTGGTAAAAGATGGTAAAAACACCTAGCCTGGAATAGAACTGGCTCACAGGTGAGGCTTGCGGAACACACCGTTAGATGCTTGGGGCAGATTTTCAATTTGGGTGGTAGCTAGCCAGCCGAGTACTAGAAAGTACCCTACGACAATGCTACGGTTCCCTCAAGATGTTTTCCTTCACCGGCAGCTCAAGCTCATTGTTGAGGTTTGAACCCACGCCCTTTGGCGTGCGAATCGACCACGCTAACCACTGAGCTATCATCGCTAAGATTACCTTATTTACCTCATGAAATCTCAACCTATTTCTTGACTCATCATACTTCAAAAAAGTGTCATGCGGAGTTTCTTTATAAATACTATAATATTATTTATTGAAGAAACCTTGAAGACTAGAAGTGGCGACATTGAGAGCGCTGATCCTCTGTTTGGTTTTATCTTACAAAATGTTTGATCAGTTTTGGCCTAGACCGTTATAATGTTTGCATATTATCGAAATTTTCTTGCTAAGCATCATATTTTATGCCAGTCATGTAAACTATAGCGTGTAGCGATGATAGCTCAGTTGTAGCGATGATAGCTCAGTGGTTAGCGCGGTCGGTCCGCATGCCGAAGGCCGTGGGTTCAAACCCCAACAATGAGCTTGAGCTGCCGGTGAAGGAAAACATCGTGAGGAAACCATAGCATGGTGGTAGGGTACTTTCTAGTACTCGGCTGGCTAGCTACCACCCCCAAGTTGGAAATCTGTCGCCAAGCATCTAACGGTGTGTTCCGGCAGCCTCACTTGAGAGCCAGTTGGTTGACAGGCTTGTTGTTTGACGACAGTTCAGCTGATGTTAAGTTACGGTGTGGTCGAAGATGGTAAAGCACACCTAGCCTGGAATGTAACAATACCGCGTATTTATGTTTATATTGTACAATATACGTAAAAATAGCTGCATAAAATAGTTACAAAGTCAAGAATATAACTTTGTGCATACATTTAAGTACCCAATAGGCTTAAATTTATTAGGAACAAGGTGTTCTCCGCCGTTTCAGTGGAACCATTCACTGGGTAAATGCCACAAGATTATGACGAAACTTAGAATTATACTTTAAGACAATCTACGCAAACCGGGGACATATTTTTTTAACCTTGACCTAAGCTTTTCAGTTTCGACAAGGATTACAAAACTACGTGATTTTTCATCACACGACAATCACATTTTAAATAACACTAAAATATTTAAAACAACTTTATAATCTCTAAATAAATTTAAACATCAAATCAACTTCAAATTATTTATTGACACAAAAACGAATAATCAGTTACATTTATGTCACAGAATTGTAAAATAAACAATGAACTAAATTCAAAATAAAACGTCAAATTCAAATATTTAAGCTCAAATATACAAATTAAAACAATTATAATGTCAGTTCAAATACGATGTCAAAATACAAATAAAAAATGACAAAAATTTGATACAAACATATAACCCCCTACCCCCACCATCCCCCTTCTCCCCTCACCTCCCTTTCCCGCTTTTTCTATCCCTTTTTAACTTCCTTTATTTGGACATACTACGCGACATGTAGGTACTTTTTTTATTAGCGTAATATTATTTTGCACCAAAAATCAGCCATTTTGTTTTTTTCAAAACCGTTATATAGGTATTAGTAAATCCACTTGGGGTTTTATGAAGAATGAATTTTTTGATAGCAAAAATATTTAAAAAAAAAGTTTGGCAAAGAAAATTTTGTATATTTTTCTGAGGCTTATACATATTGTGAATTAATTAATCTATTAATTTGTTTTTTATTTAATATTTTGTCTAAATTTTGAAGTTATATTTATAGTATGTATTATAATTTTTACATCTGTCCCCGCGCCGGTGTGGGTTCAGGGCACTGAAACTTAATTTATTTAACATAAGTGAAAACTTTTTAGGTTTTAGTATGTTCACTTATCCCCTATTTATTTTCAAAATTAGCAGCTGTTTGTTTTCCATGTATAATAAAACAAAATAATAACTGTCGAAATCCATCCAGCCGCATGGAATATACGAGAGAATACAGAAATTTACAAATAAACATAGTTGGGTTGCTGGGGGACCGAAGCCAAAAAGTTTATAAATTAAATAGGTCACAGGCTTAAAGATAGGACAGGTGACTCCCGCTCCGATTCGTTCCTGGTGCTGAGGTTGGCTATGGCCATTCAGCGTGGGAATGCGGCGAGTGTGATGGCCACCTTTGCATCGGGAACTGTCAGGGGCGGGTTATTTTAGTTTTTGAAAATTGTATTTGACATATTGATAAAATTTTATAAAATAAATATTTTTTCAATTAACATAGGTACATACATACAAAAAACATAGCCCTTCCTTGGCAGTCGGGTAAAAATACCCACTGAGTTAAATTTGTAGTACTTTATCTACAAGTATTGCACCCACTTTAATGTAACACAGTACCTCCGACCACTTCCAATCCAAAGTTACGAGCTAAGTTGCGAAAGTGTGCGACGGTCCGCGAGCTAAGTACAGTTCTTATCGTGCTACTGAATGAAGTAGTGCAGCGCAGTAGTGTGCAAGTTTCGCTACCATGTGGTGGGTTTTACTGTTCTGTGTCACTGGAGTGTTGTGCGAAAATGTTACGGAAGTCGGAGGTAGGATGAGTTTATTTTTTATTTAATTAATTTTATTTCAGCAAATTTTTTTTTTTTTTTTTAAATAGTATTTAGGCTTAATTTTGGCCACCATCTTGCGTGATGTTAGATGATGATGCGGTCTAAGATGACTGTGTTTGCAAGATACTTATTCACTCTCGGCTTCAAGATATCTAAACAGGTAGCGCATTCTACTGTCTAGCGGTCCGTACAATGAACGTGGAATCTGGAGATTTTGGAACGTCCAACATAAAACGATGTCTTTTTCAAGCTTCCGGCTGTCCGATAGAAAAATGACCATGGGGGCATTACCTATACCATGTAGTTTTGAAGCACACAAGTAAGGATTTTTTAAATTTTTCACAGTTTGGGATACATTATTGAATTTTCCATACGGATTCCTAATTGTTTTTTAAATGAAATATAGCCTATGCCCATCACGGATAATGTAGCATTCTAATAATGAAGGAATTATTAAGATCTGTCCAGTAGTTTCGGAGCCTATTCAATACAAACAAACAAACAAATCTTTCCTCTTTATAATAGTATAGATAGATAGATTAATACATATGTTATATGTTTTCACATTATTTTTTAACACCTTGTTCCAGGTTTAACCTTTACAATGGCTAGGTAGTTTCTAGCGCCTGGCGTGTGCAAGGAATGTATTAGGAAATGAGTGGCAACTGGTTACCTACACTTGTTTAGTGGGTCGACCAACTTATAGGCACTTGTTCGAAGGATGTCCTCATGATTATCCGAGTGTCGACTCAAGAATATAATACTATTTTCAATTTTCTCTTAATAATAATCTGCTAATAATCTACTGTTTTATTCAAGCAATTGTGATTTACCGCAAATAAAGACCAAAATAAATGCCAGTAGCTGTAATTTCACTGTAAAATTATGCTCCATTTGTCCATGAATGGCAAAAAAAATTTGTATGGAAATCGTACCACCTTAAATAAGATATGCTGGCATTTATTTATACTTTTTTTTGTGGTTGACATGCTAGGTGTTTTACCATAGCACAACAGATGTTAAGTAACGGTGTGGCCGAAGATGGTAAACATACCTAGCCTTGAAGGGAACTAGATCTCAAGTGAAGCTGTCGCACCATTAGATGCTTGGCGGCAGATTTTCAACTTGAGGGTGGTAGCTAGCCAGCCGAGTACTAGAAAGTACCCTACCACCATGCTATGGTTTCCTCACGATGTTTTCCTTCACCAGCAGCTCAAGCCCATTGTGGGGCTTAAACCCACGCCCTTGCATGGGAACCGACCGTGCTAACCACTGAGCTATAATTTCTAAACGATGATTGATCGGATTCTGTAACAACCATATTGAGAGTCGAAGCTGTTACCAAATGCTATTTAACTGCACTTTGCTATAACTGTATTTACGTGTTTCTTAACAACTAAGTAACGTATTTAGTAATATTGCACTTACAGCGAATGGATGCCTAACCACACACTTCCAACAACATCCTGTATAATGCAATTTATGTTAAACTATCACGATTACCTGGATATCCGTTTTCACGTACCTTTGTAAAATAATCAAAATCAAAATCAAAAATCAAATCATTTATTTTGCATTAAATATACACGTATTCCAATTAAATTTAAAATAGATCCACAACATACTGTTTAAACGCTTGGCAGCAGAATTTAACTTGAGGGATAGCTAGACAATCGGGTACCAGAAAGTAGTCTATCACCATGCTATGGTTTCCTCACGATGTTTTCCTTCACCGGCAGCTCAAGCTCATTATTGGGGCTTGAACCTACGCTCTTAGGCGTGCGAACCGACCCAGCTAATCACTGAGCTACAAATTTAAATACATCCTTACTAGTCACTACATAGTATAAAACAAAGTCGCTATTTTTGTCTGTTTGTTTGTCTGTATGCTTAAATCTTTAAAATTACGCAACGGATTTTGATGCGGTTTTTTGTAATAGGTAGAGTGATTCAAGAGGAAGGTTTTTATGTATAATAACATCTATTAAATAATGGAGAAATACTGTTATTTTCAGGGTTTCTAATGTGGTGTCGTAAATTCTTACATTTCTTGCCGCTTACATTGCGTACGCAGGCTTAACCTTACAGGATTTATAAAAATAATGTACTAAGTATTGTACACCTTGAAAACGCGACTACTTTTTTTCGAATTTTGTACCCGTGCGAAGCCGGGGCGGGTCGCTAGTATATTATAAACGTAAAAGTTTGGATGGATGGATGGATGTTTATTACTCTTTGACGCAAAAACAACTCAATGGATTTGGATGAAATTTTGTATAGAGGTAGCTGAGACCCTGGATTGACACATAGGCTACTTATTACTAAAAGTATATATGTATTCTATCAGTTATCTGACTTCCATCACACGAGCTCTGCTTAGTTCGGGGCCTGGTGGCGCTGTGTGTATAGTCCTAAACATGTCGCGGGTAACACCGCGGGTTTCAGTTAGTTTTTTAATATAAATATGGTAAACCACTGCTTAGTCTAAGTCTATAGCATGTTTAATTGTTTATTATGACTATTTTCACATATTTACCCTTTAAAAATTCTTCACAGTACCTCTGGAATTTGGTCTGGACTATCACTCCATGCCTGTGCTGTCTGAGCTAGATGACTTCGACCTCTGCCTGAGGAAGCCTGACGCCGTCTACTGCATAGTGGACATGGAGCTGCTGGAGGATGACACTCCATTGTACCAGTTTATAAAGGTAATCCAAAATCTCCATATTGTACATATCTGGAAATTACCGCACGGTTTTTATTATTCCGTTGGTTTACCTCTGGTACTATTATTTAAAAAAGGTCTTCTGTATCAGTTTTTAATGATTTCTTTTATAATGGCTTGCGTTTAAGCGCCATCTCACCTGATGTTAAGCGATGATGCGGTCTAAGATGTAGCACGCTTGCCGAGAAGATGTCCCATGTCCATGATCATTATTACAATATTAGCGATGATAGCTCAGTGGTTAGCGCGTGTGTTCAAACCCCGAAAATGAGCTAGAGCTACCGGTGAAGGAAAACATCGAGAGGAAACCATAGCATGGTTGCTAGCTGCCACCCTCAAGTTGAAAATCTGCTGCCAAGCATCTAACGGTGTGTTCCGGCAGCCTCACTTGAGAGCCAGTTCCATTCCTGGCTTTGCCATCTTCGGCCACAACTTCACTTAACATCAGGTGAGCTGTGGTCAAACGCCTAGCCTGTCGATCATAAAAAAAAACTATGTTAGTTCATTAGAAGTGAATCCTGATACGGTTCCGCCCCGTTTTATAAGTTGTCCCACCTTCACCGTTTGAAGTTAGCGGCAATATGAACATGACCTAAAAAGACTAGTGTGTGTATTTGAACTCAGGACCTCCACAGTGGCAGCTCCATTAGGCGATTTATAATGTAACCAATCTGAACTAAATATTTGAAAAAAAAAAACGATTTTGTTACACTTGTAACAAGATCTTAAACCTACCTTGCCTTTGATAGCCTTGAGAAATAGCTTTCAACTTTCGAAATCTTATTTTCATAAAGTTCTAAAAATACGTAATTGAAGATAACTGCATTGATATAGTGGGGTTTGACCTCCGCCACAAAAATAAACTGCAGTATAGTTTCCGAATCCAAAAGTTGTATAAATATTTCCTTTTACTTGCTGTGTCAATATTGGTACTACGTACATACTCGTACTCGTGTTCAATAGGAAAAAAAATTTCGTCTAAAATTAAAGGTCAAACAATAGTCAAAATATCGCTAAATCATTTTTTTTTTAAATTTTTTAACATACTTAAAAAAAAAGTAGTTCTCAATTAAGTTGAATATACTCAATACTCAATCCTTTATTTCAGTATATGTACAGGCGTAGGACTTATAAAATACTAGCTGCGCCCCGTGGTGTTACGCGCTACATGTTTTCGGGATAAAAAGTAGCCTAGGGTCTCAGCTACCTCTATACCAAATACAATTTTCAGCGAAACTACTGGACCGATTTCAAAAATTCTTTCATCGTTGGGAAGCTACTTTCTCCGGATAACTACTTTTTATGCCTGTATTACCACGGGAACGGGAACTACGCGGGTGAAACCGCGCGGCGTCCGCTAGTTTAGAAATAATTAACAAACCATTATAAATTTATACATATGAACATACTTAGTATAAATATGTATATTTTTGCCATATGAATGACTTTTCCAAAATCTGCCGCCAAGCACCTAAAGGTTTGAGTGTTCAAGTTATATTTATTTTATATCCGCTTAACAACTACTAATCAAATATATGCCTTGAACACTCAAAATGAACTTCCGCAAAGTACCGCCTGAAACAATCAACTTAACATCAAGTGAGCTGTGTTCAAACACCTAGCCTGTCAACCGTACAAACCGTCAACTGTAGCGATGATAGCTCAGTGGTTAGCGCAGGCAGCTCGCGTGCCGAAGTGCGTGGGTTCAAACCCCAACAATAAGCTTGAGCTGCTGGTGAAGGAAAACATCGTGAGGAAACCATAGCATAGTGATAGGGTACTTTCTAGTACTCGGCTGACTAGCTACCACAATTGAAAATCTGCCGCCAAGCATCTAACGATGTGTTTCGGGAGCCTCACTTGAGAGCCAGTTCCATTCCAGGCTAGGTGTGCTTTACCATCTTCGCCCACACCGCCACCTAACATCAGGTGAGCTGTTTTTTGTTTTTTTTGTTCATTTGCGACCTGGTGTTAGTTAGCAAAGAAAAAAAGAAGTGACATTTTTATTTATTTACTACGTTTAAAGAACGAAAGTTTAAATTTTATAACACACTAGCACAGCGCGCCCAGCCGGGGCGAGCTGATAGTGTGTTATAAAATTCGCACAAAACAAAACTCGATTAACAAGATAAATATAGCCTATGTCTCTCAGTGATAATGTAGCATTTGCATGATGGTAGGGTACTTTCTAGTACTCGGCTGGCTAGCTACCACCCTCAAGTTGAAAATCTGCCGCTAAGCATCTAACGGGGTGTTCCGGCAGCCTCACTTGAGAGCCAGTTCCATTCCAAGCTAGGTGTGCTTTACCATCTTCGATCACACCGTCACTTAACATCAGGTGAGCTGTGGTCAAACAACATGCCTGTTAAGCATAAAAAACACCCTGTTTATTCTGATGATGTTGATTCCAGAGTTCCATTTGTCATCCAAGCCCTGTTTTTCCTCCTGCCCGTATATTTAAAGTGTTCTAACGAGGTTATCAATCAGGGAGTGCCTGCGGATAATTTGTGGCGTTCGGTCAACGTTGCCAATTTTCAGATTGTGATCAATCTTACGGGCTTTGATAAATCAACCGCGAGTTAACGCTTGCAGTCGGAATGGGGCTTTGGTTGGCTTTAGAACGAAAAGAAGGCGCTGGAGTCCATTAAAACACTTGCTAGGAAACTCATCAGTCATACTCGTTTGTTCAGAAAAGACTCCAAAGCCTTGAACATAGACGTAAAGTTGGGTTTTCGTCAGTTTTCTAGTGGATACACTTTGGAAAGTGAGCTTCAGATCTACCTAACCTAATTCTACCCTAACCATTTTTTTTACACACAGCGCCATCTGATCCCAAACTAAGCAAAGCTTGTGCTATAGAAGACAGATAACTGATAAAATACTTAAATAGTTTTTTTTATTGTAAATACATACTTATAATACATACAGCACCTACACCCAGACACAGAACAAACATTTGTTTGTACCACAACGTTTGTCCTGGGTGGGAATCGAACCTACGTCCTTCTTGAAGCAGACATTCTACCAATGAACCAACAGGGCTGTCAAATATTATAAAATATATTAAACATGTAACACAAATAAGCAACTTAAGGTGGTTCGAGTTCCATAAAAATACATTTTTGCCATTTATGGACAAATGGAGCATAATTTTACAGTGAAATCACAGCTACAGGCATTTATTTTGGTCTTTATTTGCGGTATATCACAATTAAAATATTAGCATAATCTACTGTTTTATTCAAAAATTCATAAATTTGATTTTATGCTAACAAATAATCTGCTGTTTCATTCAAGCAATTGTTATTTACCACAAATAAAGACCAAAATAAATGCCAGTAGCTGTGCTTTCACTGTAAAATTATGCTCCATTTGTCCATAAATGGCAAAAATTTATTTGTATGGAAACCGAACCACCTTAAGAGATAGTGCCATAAATGATTGCCTTATAGTTAAAAGCGATCTCTTCTAGGCAATCATAGCATGAAATCAAATAAGAATCGCATGTACCTTGGAAGCCATTGTCCCGCAATGAATTCGAGACTGGAATGCAGTCCCGAAATGAGAATGACACAAGTCACGCGGTTATGATGTAGTGCAATTGGTATAGACTTCCAATCGCCTTCTGCTATGGCTATAATGTATTCATTCTTTACAGAACTACTCCTCGCTGTCTTATAAAAACTACATGCACTCCAAGCTGCATCGAGGAGTTTGCGCCAACGAAAAGTGTGGACTAGACGTCAGCCATGGTAACACCAGCGACGCCACCGCGACAGCTCTCAAGGAGTGCTTTAATAAGAGTATACACGAAGGATTTGGGCTGCAGGTGAGTTAGAATGGAAACCTATAAGTAGTGGTTTTCCTTTGTCTGAAGTCTAGGTTACATACCCAACTACCTAATTGTTATGCTTTGTATATTATGTACAATTTTAATAATAAATACATTAAAAAAAAAATCTCTGACTGACATTTTGTAATTGACCTCGTATTTAGTTAAATTTTGTAGCGATGATAGCTCAGTGGTTAGCGCGGTAGGTTCGCATACCGAAGGGCGTGGGTTCAATCCCCACAATGAGCTTGAGCTTCCGGTGAAGGAAAAACATCGTGAGGAAACCATAGCATGGTGGTAGGGTTTTGATTTAGTACTCGGCTGGCTAGCTACCACCCTCAAGTTGCAAATCTGCTGCCAAGCACCAGCATGAATGGTGTGCTCCAGCAGCCTCACTTGAGAGCCAGTTCCATCCCAGGCTAGGTGTGTTTTACCATATTCGACCACACCTTCAGTTAACATCAGGTGAGCTGCGGTCAAACACCTAGCCAGTCAACCATAAAAAGAATATATCTAAATTTGATATTATTTAATAAGTAATTCTATTTTATCCAATATTTGCACACCCAATTCTGGGTTAAGTTTTTTTTAATGTAAAAGTAATGAGACGAACGATACGCTCTCCTGATGGTAAGAGTTAACGCATGTCCATGACCATTGCAGCGATACACAGAACTTTAAGTAGCAAAACAAAGTCCGGGGCATCACTGCTTTGGCGCTCATTAATTTGAGATTTCTTTGGTTAGTCTTTAATTTCTTTAGCTGCAGTAGTAACTTCAAACCGAAGCACAGTAATTTTTAAACACTACTGCTTGACGTCAGAATATCTATGGAATTGTATGGTCTAAGCGACGTTTTAATGTGTGTACCAACAAATAAATATATTTTGATTATTTTTACTCATTTTATAAAAAAAAATATTTGACAAAATACTTTTCAACTCCCGACGAAAAAAACGACGGGGTGTTATAAGTTTGACGTGTCTGTGTGTATCTGTGGCATCGTAGCCGAATGGATGAACTGATTTTGATTTTGTATTTTTTTTTTGTTTGAAATGTGAATAAGTCGGGAGTGTCCTTAGCTTTGTTTGATGAAAATCGGTCCAAGATGGCCGCCGCCACAAAATGGCGGACTACATATTTTTTCACAACTCCCTCAATATGGGTATCAAATGAAAGGGCTTGACTAGTAGAATACTGTACACCTGTCTGGGGGTTTTTAAATTTTTAATTTACACTTGTTTTATCTACAGGTGGAAAATCTATCAGTTCGATATTGCAAGACTCAGAATGATAGTAAACCAGCTGATGCCCTGGACTTTACCGTCGGGACCTTGCTCCTACTACTCCTGTTGGTGAACCTCGCCTGCTCTGGATACCATTTTTTCAGACCAGCGGAAGATGGAGAAGGTAAATAAATAATAATAAATATCGTAGGATTACACACAGCGCCATCTGCCCCCAAACTAAGCAAAGCTTGTACTATGGAAGTCAGATAACTGATAGAATACTTAAATACTTTTTTTTTTGTAATTTTTTTTTTTAATGGTTGACAGGCTTGTTGTTTGACCACAGCTCACCTGATGTTAAGTGAAGGTGTGGTCGAAGATGGTAAAGCACACCTAGCCTGAAATGGAACTGGCTCTCAAGTGAGGCTGCCGGAACACACCGTTAGATGCTTGGCGGCAGATTTTCAACTTGAGGGTGGTAGCTACCCAGCCGAGTACTAGAAAGTACCCTACCACCATGCTATGGTTTCCTCACGATGTTTTCCTTCACCGGCAGCTCAAGCAAATACATACATGTAAATACATACTTATAATAAATACAGAACACCCAGACAAAGAACAAACATTGTTTATGCCACAAAGTTTGTCCTGAGTGGGAATTGAACCCACGCCCTTCAGCTCTTGAAACAGACATTCTACCAATAAACCAACAGGGCTGTTCTGCTGGCTGGCAGTTCAAAATATTTTAAAACAAATAAACACTCGATAGGTTTGCGATGATGGTTAAGTGGTTAGCGGGGTCGGTTCACACGCCGATGGGCGTGGGTTCAAATCCTGATAATGAGCTTGAGCTGCCGGTGAAGGAAAACATCGTGAGAAAACTATAGCATGGTGGTAGGGTACTTTCTAGTACTCGGCTGGCTAGCTACCACCCTCAAGTTGAAAATCTGCCGCCAAGCATCTAACATCGTATTCCGGTAGCCTCACTTGAGAGAAAGTTCCAATCCAGACAAGGTGTGCTTTTTCTTTGATCACACAGTCACCATCAAGTAAGCTGTAGTCAAACACCTAGCTTGTCATCCATATAAAAAATGTAGAGCGTATGTTGAAAAAACTTCTGGGTTCTACGCAAATTTTTATGTGTACACCTATACAGGGTGCTAAGCTAAGGCTACAAATCCGAAAGGAGGATAGTAATTCTTCGTTCAATTTACTAAAATCAAGGTTTGTCCAACAGGTAATCGGCTCATGCTAGCTTTCTGCATACAGCAGAATTGGAAAGCTCTGAAACATGGAGGCAGCGCTGAAGGTGGATTATTCAAGTGCTTTCAAGCACTGAGGTAATTCATATCTTCTTTACTTTGCCATGAAACTTACGCTATTTTATTATTAGACTAGCGGACGCCTTGCGGTTTCACCCGCGTAGTTTCCGTCCCCGTGTGGATACAGGGCAAAAAGTAATGTCACCCAGGGATAGTATAGCTTCCCAACGGTGTAAGAATTTTTGAAATCAGTCCAGTAGTTTCGGAACCTATTCAATACAAACAAACAATCAAATCTTTGCTTTTTATAATAGTATAAATATATTAAGATAAAGGATACCTTTTATCCCGGAATAATGTTCCATAAGACGTATATATACCAAATATCAAGTAAATACGTCTAGTAGTTGGTTTCTTGATAATCTTACAGAAATCTAACGTATTTTTTATTTAAAAATTATCCTTTAGGTTAATCCAGGTAATCCTACTAAAATTATATATGCGAAAGTTTATGAGTATGTTTCTTACATTTTCACGCAAAAACTACTGAACGGGTTTGGATGAAATTTGTTTTGGAGGTAGCTGAGACCGTGGATTAACACATAGGCTACTTTTTATCCTGATAACATGTAGCGGGTAACACCGCGGGCGCAGCTAGTAAATTATATGTATACCTAATTTCATCGAATCCGTTAAATCCATTCATACGAACTTTCACATTTACAAGTTTTATTGTCCGCCAACTCGCGTGATGTAAAGCGAAGATGCGGTCTACGGCGGAGCACGCTCGCCTAGAAGAAACCGATTCACTCGCGACTTGAAGGCACCCAGATTGTATCTATCAGGGAACACCCACTCGGGCAGCAAATTCCATTGTTTAGCGGTTCGTACAATGAAGGTAGACTCGAACCGTTTAGTTCGAGTCTTTGAAATAACGAGCATGAAGCGGTGTCGCTTCTTGGAGCTTCTGGCTGTTCGAGAGTAGAATGGGCAGGGTGGAATTAAGTCATGTACATCTGAAAAGCGCACTCTCGAAAGTGTATCCGGTAAAAAACTGACAGACAAGCCACTTTTCGACGATGTTCAAGGATTTGGAGCCTTTCATTTAAAATATAACTTTGCGTTCCACAGATTCTACACGATGGTGATGATTCTCGGCCTCCATTCGATGATATTCATCGGCTATGGATACACTGCGAACCCTGAATTTATTGAGCATGTGAGTAATCCTTTTAATTACAATGTACCAAACCATTACCGAATTTCCACTCTTGATAAAACTAGCTTTTTCTTGAGATAAAAAAAATTAAAAATAAATAAATAAATAAATATCGTAGGACTGCACACACAGCGCCATCTGTCCCCAAACTAAGCAGAGCTTGTGCTATGGAAGTCAGATAACTGATAGAATACTTAAATACTTTTTTTTTTGTAAACACATACTTATAATACATACAGTACACCCAGACACAGAACAAACATCGATGTTAGTGACACAAATGTTAGTCCTGAGTGGGAATCGAACCCACGCCCTTCAGCTCTCGAAGCAGACATGCTACCAATGAACCAACAGGGCTGTCACGACTGTCACGGCTGTCAGGGCTGTGGGATGAACGAGACGCTCTTCTATTGGTAAGAGATAATGCGTATCCATGACTATTGAAGCGATACAAAGAACTTTACTTCACCGATTTTGTAGCGATGATAGTGGTTAGTGCGGTAGGATCGCATGCCGACGGGCGTGGGTTCAATAAGCTTGAGCTCCCGGTGAAGGAAAACATCGCGAGGAAACCATAGCATGGTGGTACGGTACTTTCTAGTACTCGGCTGGTCAACCTTAAAAGGAAAAATAAAAACATAAAAACATAGATAAACAAATCCAACCACTTTCGTAATCAGAAACTTTATGGGTAGGTACATAAACAAACGTTGCTTTAAATGCACTGTAATGTACATCGCGGTTGCGAAATATTTCGTGCACACGCAAACTTTACCAATTAAGTCACTACTTACTAGTACTCGCGGTCGCTAAGTTAGTGTTAAGTTAATTTAGATAGAATCACTTTGACATTGTTTTGACTGTCTGTTAACTTATTCTTGAAGTTTGTATTCAGAAAAATGGAAATTAGTGTGGTTTTGACACTTTTTTATCTAAAAGTAGATAGATAGAAACTCTTTATTGGGAGTTTTGGCGGGAACGCGGAAAGAGTCGTGTCGCCCCGTTGTATTTTTTTCCAAAACTAGTGTTTTGTCGCGTGTTTATGAATAAAAATGGTGGTGTGTTTATATTACTAAAGCATAACTGGACTTGACTGACACGGACTGCAATTGACCAAGACAGGACTTTGACTATTACTTAGCTACGAGGACACTTATTTAACTTTAAAAACTTGAAAACATAAAATATTCGACACTGGCAAATGCTCAAAACGCGACGCCAAAACCAAAGAAAAAAAAACTCTTTATTGTACACAGCAAAAATATTTTAAAAAATTACAGAAAACAAGAATCATAAAAGTAAAGTTACAAGTGACAGCCTTATCGCTGAAAGCGATCTCTTCCAGGCAACCAAGAATGAAATACAGAATACAGATTAGAAACAGAGAGACGTTGTAGCACAAATAATACCTAAGCTTGTAAAACTAATAGTAAAGTATTAAAATATTTGTATATTTATGTTTTCTTCATGTAATGTTTAGCGAACCTATTTAAAAACATTTACATTGGACAGATGGGCAGGGCCTCATCCGCGGGGTACTTTTTTAAGTCTTGATTTTATCAGAGAAATACAAAACAGATCATTCCATAGTTCGCTGAACGACTTTGTGCTACTGGACCATTCTTACTGTGTTCACGTTTCGTCTCTAGTATTCTAAACTAAACCTTAATATTTTCAGCAGTTAGGATAATTATACAATGACAAAAAGTTTTCTAAAAACAAGACTATATCGCGATTGCAATACCATTTCCTTTCATAAGGAAACAATAAAGTATCTAACTACGAAAATTGCTAAACGAAAGTGGTTGGACAACTTTGCACTGAATTTCCAATATCGTCAAACAAATTGGCAAACCGTGTCGACACATCAGTCTGGCCTTGAGGCTTGCCGGTTCATACCCTCATCTTGCTCCATCATCGGAAAAAGTCTTGACGATTTTTACCTACCTGCAGAAATATGTCGATTGCATTTCTGTCTGGGTGTACTGCATTGATTGACTTGACTAAGGTGGTTCGATTTCCATACAGACATATTTTTTTTCCATTTATGGACAATTGGAGCATGATTTTACAATGAAATCACAGCTGCTGGCATTTATTTTAGTCATCATTTGCGGTAAATCACAATTGCTTAAATAAAACAGGAGATTATTAGCATAAAATCAAATTTATGAATGATTTATAAATTTATGATTTTTGAGTAAAATAGTAGGTTATGCTATGTGATTTCACTGTAAAATTATGCTCTATTTGTACATAAATGTAAAAAAAATATTTGTATGGAAATCGACCACAGCTCATCTGATATTAAGTGGTGTTTTGGTTGGAGATGGTAAAGCACACCAAGCGTGGAATAGAATTAGATCTGAAGTGAAAATCTCAAGTTGAAAATCTGCGGCCAAGCATCTAACGGTGTGTTCCGGCAGCCTCATTAGAGAGCCAGTTCCATTCCAGGGTAGGTGTGCTTCACCATCTCCGACCAAAACATCACTTAATATCAGATGAGCTGTGGTCAAACACCTAGCTTGTCAACAAATCACGACGTCATGAATTGTGGTAAAATCCATTGCCCTTCGCTTGCAACCGTACTGTTTACGCACTAAGTAGGTCTCTTTCCCAAGTTGCAGTTGACCGTCTCTTTACTCTGTGGGTAGGTCATCGACACTTCTAGGTCAAGTACACAAAGTTCTTGATTGAAGCTGGCTGCGGTTTTAAATTTACTTTAACTGTGTACACAGCCTTTGTTTAGACAAACAGGAGTTATTGCTAGACTGTTTGTTTTGTTGATGTTTAAATTATTACTGGTGTATTATTATGCAATAAGTACAGAAATATCTGTATTTTCTTAATGGACAGCCCTGTTGGTTCATTGGTAGTATGTCTGCTCCAAGAGCGTGGGTTCGATTTCCACCCAGGATAAACATTTTGTGGGGTAAAAAATGTTTGTTCTGTGTCTGGGTGTTCTGTATTTATTATACGTATGTATTTACAAAAAAAATGTATTTAAGTATTCTATCAGTTATCTGTCTTCCATAATACAAGCTTTGCTTAGTTTGGGGTCAGATGGCGCTGTGTGTAATGCCCTGCGATATTTATTTATTTATAAGAAAAAGAAAAGGTTGGCATAATTTTGTAAAACTTTCATGAGGCTTATATTGTAAATTAATTATTTATTTATTGGTTTTAATTTATATTTATAGTAAAGTAGTTTAAGTAGTAGTAGTAATTTAATAGTTGTAACATACGGGCATAAATGCGCGTCACCGACCGTTGCCAGGGAGCCTCTACTCGAACGGTCGGGAATTTGGGATCGCGCGCGACGAGACTCGAAGGGGCGAGGCGCGCGGGGAGGATATGTGACGCCGGCCGCGATACACGCGCGAACCTGTTGCTAACTGATCGTACCTGCGCGCGCGCGCTGTTACATAGTTTATTTGTAGTAGTTTTTATAGTTGTTTGTTTTTTTAGTTTTATTATAATTCATACATCTGTCCCCATATCGGTGTGGGCTCCGGGCTCTTAAACTTAGCTCAGATAGCATAAGTTGAATATATAACTAGCCGCTGTTTGTTTTCCAAGTAATGAAGAATGTTCACTAGTTTCGATTTTTAACTTTTCTTATAGTCCATATGAAATAAAAAAAACGTGTGTAAAAATTATTTCGATATGTCACTTAGTTCCCGAGATATTGAATTTTAAACGGCGCGAGTGTCGGCCGGCCGGCGCTCGGTGCGCTGACGTCACAAGTCATACACTCACGCAGTACGTTGCGCGCTCCGGCACGTTTCACTACGAAATAATGCAAACATTATTCGAAAATATCGAATTTAAATACAAGAAAATCATGTGTTGTGCTAAAATGTAAAAGCACTACCACCAATGCACCGGAAAAGTTATTTTTTTTGGTTCCAATGGATACTAAAATACGCAAGAAATGGATAAAAGCTATGAAGAGGTTGGATCCATTTGGAGATAAAAGCAAAGTATATTGTTGTGTAGATCATTTTGACGTAAGTACATGACAATCTGTTATGTATACAAGTATATTTTTTATTAGATGGTAGGTATATATGTAGTTTGCAGTAGGTTAGTATCTCTTATACCTATCTAGTTTGTATTTGGTTGGTATAAGTAAGTATCAGTGGTGGCTCGTGATTCCAAGAAATGATGGTTCAGTTACATAGAACAAACAAACAATAAAACTATAATCTTTCAAGATGTCGCATCACAGGTGCGAAACAATAAACGACTGAAATTAGGTCAAGGTCACGCAGGGCCTGCCCGGGCGCACCGAACGTCGTCACTCGGAAACATAGGCCGCCCGTGCGCCGCTCCAATTTATTCCTCATTCATTTAGTACCTACAGAACATTTTCCGTTTCACGCGCGAGAACATTTCTATCTTCTAACAATAGTTTGTATGGAGAGACGTGCGCTCTTTTAAAAGCACTCCGCAAAATTTGAGTTAAACAAAAATGGATAAAGTTGTAAAACTTAAAGATGTAGTCGTTCAGTGCGTGCACGAGTGCAGTCAAAGAGCGGCCGCCGCCGCCAGCAATAGTACCTACCTAAATATGTAGGAACTTATATGAAAAATAAAACCAGAGGTGCAAAACCTTTGGTATCAGTTTAAACGTATCTACCTAATATGTAAATAAAAAAACAACTAATTTTACGTCATCCTTTGTTTATTTTATCTACTAGCTTTCGCCCGCGGCTCCGCCCGCGTTACTGTCGATCCCTCGGGAACTGTATTATTTCAGGGATGAAAGCTAGCCTATGTCCTTCTCCGTGTTCTTAACAATACCAATGCTATATTTCATGAAGATCGGTTCAATATTTTTTGCGTGATAGCGTAATAAACAAACAAATAAACGAACAAACTCACTTTCGCATTTATAATATTAGTTAGGATAAGAACCTACAAGTATTAGTGTATCAATACGAGCCAAAACCTTTTGCTCCACATGCTTCAAATCTTAACTTATAGTATTTATTCTTGAAAGAGGAAAGAGGTGTATGACCTGTGACGTCACACCGAAGCAGCGCCACCGCGCAGCGATTTCAAATTAACAGGATTTTTGAATGTCTATAAAATCTAAACTAATTAATATTTTGGCATGAAACAAAAACTAGTATATTTATATTCACATAGGCTTTACTGTGACAAAGATTCAAGCGATTTTGCATACCCAGTAACATTCTCCATTAAAATAAAAAAAAGTGTTTTTGTATTTATTTGCTTAAACAGTACAATTTAAACGAGCGAAGCACAAATTCCACAGCTTCAAGTTGAAAGATTAAATAAATAATTAAAAACGATTAAAAAAAATGGAATGCTGAATACTTTGGTTAATAGTAAGTGGATGCCCTAAAGCCTCTTAGTTTGCGTAGAAACATCGGGTTTCTGTCGTATTCTATTGCATTTACAACGGGGAGTGTTCTCAACAATTATTCGATGACACGTGAAAATGTGGGCAAGTTTATTTGGTGGTAAATCTACTTAGCAGGAGGTCGTACCACCGTAGCACCAGAAATTCTGCCGCCAAGCATTAGTGTGTTAACATTGCTGTGTTCCGGTTCGAAGGGTACTGCAGCTAGCGAAATTACTGGGCTGTTGAGACTAACCATCTAGTCTCAAAGTAGTGAGTGCCAAAGCAGCGATGCCCTGGACGTTGTTTTGTTACTCAAAGTTCTGTGTATCGCTGCAATGGCCATGGACAGGCGTTATCTCTTACCATCAGGAGAGCGTCTCGTTCGGCTCATTACTATACATACTATACATTTAAAAAAAGTGTGAACCATGTTCCTATAAGTTTCCTCGAAGTCTTCACCGATAGACCGCACGGCGTGCAAAGTGTTAACTAACATTACATATTAATTTTAACCAGTCGCAGAGCCGTCGCTGCTACCACAAACCACAACAGCTTAGTGTAACGACCCTTAAGCGATATATCTGTCACATTGAGCTGCGGCTTTAATATAAGACATGATTATATAGCATTACTGGTAAATAAATGTAATCCTGCCAATATTATACCTAAATATACCTTACCATCTTCGACCACACCTTCACTTAACATCAGGTGAGCTGTGGACAAACAACTAGCCTGTCAACCATAAAAAAAAATGTGGAATTTTGTGTTTGTTACTCAATCACACAAAAAACGGCTGAACGAATAATGAACGAGTACCAGTTATTTTGCCGCTAAGCAGTAGTGTGTGTAAACATTACTGTGTTCCGGTTCGAAGGGTACTGCAGCTAGCGAAATTACTGGGCTGTTGAGACTAACCATCAAAAGTCTCAAAGTAATGAGCGCCAAAGCAGCGATGCCCTGGACTTTGTTTTGTTACTCAAATATCGTAAATGTATAAATACATATCGTTGGACTATACACACAGCGCCATCTGGCCCCAAACTAAGCAGAGCTTGTACGATGGAAGTCAGATAACTGATAGAATACTTAAATACTTTTTTTTTTGTAAATACATACAGAACACCCAGACACAGAACAAACATTTGTTTATTTACAAAATGTTTGCCCTGAGTGGGAATCGAACCTACGCCCTACATACAGCTCTCAAGGCAGATAAGCTACCAATGAGCCAACCGGGCTGCCAAAGTTATATGTATAGCTGCAATGGTCATAGACAGGCGTTATCACTTACCATCAGGAGAGCTTCCCGTTTGTCTCATTCATTTTACATAAAAAAAATATCTCATCCCATCATCTCTTTGTCCTCAGTCTTACGATGACTTCTTCAAAGCTTTGCTGTTCAACGCACGAGTCATCGTTCAGATATTCTTCGTGATGGGCGGATTCTTGATGGCCTACAAGATGCTGGTATACGCTGAGAGTCACCCATTCTCGCTGAAAACGGTGCCAATGGCGCTGATCAACAGATGGTTGAGGTGCGAAACTTATCTATAACTTTATTTATATAGTTAATTATTATACCTGATTTATATATATATATAGGCACCTACACATAATATGTTTGTTTTAATGCGCGCCTACAACCATATCTTATTTACTGAGGGGATGGCAGAAAATGCTTTAGCATTAAGTCCTCCCTTTGTACATGTTTTTTTATGTGTGCAATAAAGTATTAAATAAATACCTAAATCAATTCCAGCCATGACATAAAAAAATTTACAACAAAATTAAAAAAAAAATGCCCTTAACAGCCCTGTTGGCTCATTGGTAGAATGTCTGCTTCGATTCCCACCCAGGACAAACATTGTGTGGTACAAGCAAATGTTTGTTCTGTGTCTGGGTGTACTGGATGTATTATAAGTATTCATTTACAAAAAAAATATCCATTTAAGTTTTTTTTTATGGTTGACGGGCTAGGTGTTTGACCACAGCTCACCTGATGTTAAGTGAAGGTGTGGTCGATGATGGTAAAGCACACCTAGCCTGGAATGGAACTGGTTCTCAAGTGAGGCTGCCGGAACACACCGTTAGATGCTTGGCGGCAGATTTTCAACTTGAGGTTAGTAGCTAGCCAGCCGAGTACTAAAGTACCCTACCACCCTGCTATCAGTTATATGACTTCCATACAAGCTTTGCTTAGTTTAGGGTCAGATGGCGCTGTGTGTGAGATTCAAGATACGCGTCTTCTCTTGTCCATGAAAGTAAACAAAAAACAAAACAAACAATAAACAAATGTTTGTTCTGTGTCTGGGTGTTCTGTATGTATTATAAGTATGTATTTACAAAAAAAAAAGTATTTAAGTATTCAATCAGTTGTCTGACTTCCTTCACACAAGCTCTGCTTAGTTTGGGGCCTGATGGCGCTGTGTGTAATGTCCTACGATATTTATTTATTTATTTATTGCATCAAGCCAAGGACTGATTTTCTTTAAATTTCCAGGTTAATTCCAGCAGTCCTTGTCGTTATGGGTCTTGCTATGACGTGGGTCCCACACATGGGATCAGGGCCCATGTGGGATGCAGTGGTGGGACGCGAAAGAGAGATGTGCCGAGCGAACTGGTGGCAGCTCATTATACTGATGCCTAATTTGTTCCCATTCGAGTATCTTTGCTTGCCTCAAGCGTGGTAAGTAGTATGCAATTTATATTAACTAGTTGGTTATGTTTTACTTCTTTTGCTGTGAAAGCTGTCTTACTTTGGAATGCACTTCCTTCCATTTTATTAGACAGACTAAGTCAATTAATATCTATACCCATCTGTCTATACTATTATAAAGAGGAAAGATTTGATTGTTTGTTTGTATTGAATAGGCTCCGAAACTACAGGACCGATTTCAAAAATTCTTTCACCGTTAGGAAGCTACACTATTCCCAGGTAAGATATGCTACTTTTTATCCCTATATTCCCACAGAAACGGGAACTAGGCGGATAAAACCGTGGGACGTCCGCTAGTGGTTAAAGTCTTTAGCCTCCATTTTTGTATATAATGTTAATTTAAATTGTTTTCGTATTTAACTGCATAGTTAAGACTGTTAACGTTCATTTTTTTAGTTCAACCATGTTATCATATTATAGTGTTTGATTATAATACTTAGGTTTAAATCTTTAAACCTAAACCTCTTTCAACATTTAGCTCTATAATTTGTGATGGATGATGTAATCACAATAGCATTTTTATAATCAGTCCTGTTGGCTCATTGGTAGCATGTCTGCTTCAAAAGCTGTGGGGCGTGGGTTCGATTCCCACCCAGGGCAAGCATTTTGTGATATAAAACAAATGTTTGTTCTGTGTCTGGGTGTTCTGTATTTATTATAAGTATGTATTAACAAAAAGAAAGTATTTAAGTATTCTATCAGTTATCTGACTTCCATAGTACAAGCTTTGCTTAGTTTGGGGTCAGATGGCGCTGTGTGTAATGTCCTACGATATTTATTTATTTATTTATAATAGATAGGGCTGCGTTTGACCGCCATCTCAGCTGATGTTAAGCGATGATGCGGTCTAAGATGGAGCATGCTTGTTTAGAAGATCCCGATTCAATTTCAACTTGAAACCCCCCATATTGTATCCATCGGGGAACATTCACTCAGGAAACGCTTTCTACTGTCGAGTGGTCCGCACTTTATCTACGAAACGGTGTCGCTTTTTTGAGCTTATAGCTTGTTCCAAAAGAAGAATGGGCATTAGAGAAATAAAACATGAAAAAATCACACTCCAAAATTAATTCATTAAAACCACAATGAACTAGCAAATTTACGTCGATGTGTATTTTGCTATTTTTGTAAAATCGCGTCACTTTTGATTACCCGATAGTGTTAACCCAAAACTCAATAAAGAATCATTGAATAATGACTAATAAGCAATCGGATATGTCGATTTCTGCAATTAACGACGCGTGACCGATTGCAAAGGAACTATAGTCAGATATTGCAATGCAGTTGCAACGAAGCGTGCTGTATGCGTTTTAACAGTAGTTATAATTTCTGTAACCATTTTAGTAAACAATTCTCAATCGGTTTCTTATAAAACCTTCGTTAGTTTGTAGATCTCATTAGCATCTCAACTTTAAGACAAAATGTAAATGAAATAGACGCTGCTTTTTAAAATAAAATTACACTCCGAGGTCAATTATACATCGAAGGCAAGCTTAACAAGACATAAATCCATGAAATTTTTGCACGTTTAAATGTATACTTTTGTAAGATTATGACTGTTTCTCAAAAGAACATAATGGAATTCTCGTAGGACTGCCCTCTTAGCTCATTTGGTAGAATACCTGCTTCAAGAGCTGTAGGGTATGGGTTCGATTATCAGAACTTTGAGTAACAAAACAAAGTCCAGGGCATCACTGCTTTGGCGCTCATTACTTTGAGACTTTTGATAGTTAGTCTCAACAGCCCAGTAATTTCGCTAGCTGCAGTACCCTTCAAACCGGAACACAGTAATTAATTAAAAAGAAATAAATTAATTAATTAATTCACAGTACGTGCAAGCCTCATAAAAGTTTTACAAAGTTTTCTGAGCCAACGTTTTCTTCTTAGATTTTAGAATATGTGGTAATCCTTAGAGTAAATGACTTCATATACTAGCATACCTTTGTGTTTAACAAATATTTGCGGCAGTTTCGCGACAAGGTGTTTGTTGCGACACATAATATGATCCGACTTCCAAACGGACCTTGGTTCAGTTTTCTCGCAGTTATGAAATTGTAAGGAGGACATCTTGATTGTTTTTATGGAGTCAGGCTTTATAGTACGATGACAATTGTTTGATGGTATTCTTTTTTATTTGAATGCTTTGCTAAACTGGATGGTAAATACGTTGGCAACCTTTCTAGCATAGCATTATTTAATTAATTTCAGGTACCTAGGTACAGACACTCAGCTGTTCCTCATCACCCTGGTGGTGATGCTAGTGATCTGGCGTTGGCCCCGGAGCGCGGTACCGGTTCTCTCCACTGTGATGGTGGTCAGCCTCGTCATACCCTTCTTGCAAAGCTACCTTATGAACCTCCTGCCAATTCGAGTCAGCATCTTCCCCGAGTGAGTTTATCTTACCGCCTTTTTTATGCTCGACAAGCTAGGTGTTTGACCACAGCTCGCCTGATGTTGTGTGTCGGTCGAAGATGGTAAACACACCTAGCCTGGAATGAAACTGCTCTGAAGTGATGCTGCCGGAACATACAATACACACTTACAAAAATTAATTAAAGTATACCTATAATATAGCCAGTTCCATTCCAGGCTAGGTGTGCTTTACCATCTTCGACCACACCTTCACTTAACATCAGGTGAGCTGTGGTCAAACAACTAGCCTGTCAACCATTAAAAAAAAAAAAAATATGGGCTCGTCAAAAAGTTTGTACAATTATTATTAAGTCAGCTGTATAGAAGCTTCGTTTTTATTTATTAACAATAAAAGTAGCACAAACATTTAAAAAGAGTTAAAAAAAAAATTAATTAAATTAAATATCGTAGGACATTACACACAGCGCCATCTGACCCCAAAATAAGCAAAGCCTATAACGATCGAAGTCCGATAACTGATAGAATACAATAGTTTTTTTTTTGTTGTAAATACATACACAGAACCAGTCACCCAGACACAGAACAAACATTTGTTAATTCACAAAATGTTTGCCCTGAGTGGGAATCGAACCCACACCCTATAGCTCTCAAGGCAGACATACTACCAATGAAACAACAGGGCTGTCAAATTTTTCCCCATGACTACCATTTTCTTAGTTTATCTTTCTTAAGCTCTAGTTAAAACGCAATTTACTTTAAAAATGCACCCATTAAAATAAACTTTAACTACCTATTCCATAAAAGTAAAGTTAAGGTTGTAGTAACCTTTCGCTTTTAAAATAACGTAAATCTAAACATAAACCAGTTTTTTTATATTTCAAACCTGAACAAAAGTGTTCATAAACATCAGCCATGTGCACACCCTATAAAGTTTTTACTGTACAATATATTTTATCCGACACTACACCGATTTTACTGTCTCTACACCCAGTTGTATATAGCTCTGCTAGAAGTACGTTAAATGGGAATTCGGTATGTAAAGAAAAAAAATACAAAATACAAAATAATTTTATTTCATAAAATGTTATGTACAGATTTCATCGTTGCTTGTAGTCCCTGCACTAGGCGAGGACCTGATTCGCAAGGACAAACTTTTTTTTTTATGGTTGACAGGCTTGGTGTTTGACCACAGCTCACCTGTGTTAAGTGAAGGTGTGGTCGAAGATGGTAAATCACATAGTAAAGCATCAGATGGTAAAGCATCATACCTGTATCATACCAACACTTGCGATTACAATATTGATTGGCGCGTGTGCGTGCGTGTGCGTGTGTGTGTGTATCTGCGCTCAGAGCTAATTACTAAATAAATACTCTACTGATTCCATAACCATTTCGAATTATTATATTCCTGTTCTTTTTTTTAAATGGTTGACAGGCTAGGTGTTTGACCATAGCTCACCTGATGTTAAGTGACGGTGTGGTCGAAGATGGTAAACACACCTAGCCTGGAATGGAACTGGCTCTCAAGTGAGGCAGCCGGAACACACCGTTAGATGCTTAGCGACAGATTTTCAACTTGAGGGTGGTAACTAGCCAGCCGAGTACTAGAAAGTACCCTACCACCACGCTATGGTTTCCTTCACCGGCAGCTCAAGCTCATTGTTGGGGTTTGAACCCACGCCCTTCGGCATGCAAACCGACCGCGATAACCACTGAGCTATAATCGCTACAAACGTTTAAAGTTTTACAGTTTAACGTTTAAAACTCTTTAAGCTATGAGATGTGTTTATTTTAATAAAATACATAAAATAAACTTGACCTTCATTTGACCTCTAGTGACGTCACATAGTAGTGGGCTATACATACATATATAGTAGGGTCACTTTCACGCAACGTTTTAATTTATGTACCAACATTTTGACACCTGTACTTAGCAAATAAATACATTTTGATTTTGTAAACAAATTTTAGATTTATGTTGATTATTTAAAAAGCGTGCAACCGATTTCGATAAAATCTATGGGACTTTTTTTATATGTTCGTGTTTGACCACACCCTGTCTGATGTCTAAGATGGAGAACCTAGAAAAACCCAGCTTACTCTAGATTTGAAAACACCTAAATTGTACTTCGCGGGAAAAGCAGACGCCGGCAGAGTTCCGGACTACCTCTGAAGTATCATATCTACCAAGACAAAAAAAAACAAAAAAAAATCGATTAATTAATAATAATGATTCGATTAATGAATCGATTAATGAATGGGATGATCGCGTAAAACAAACACAAAAAACCTTTTTTGATTCAGTTAAAAATAGAGTTTAAAAAGTAAAGTGAACATAATAATTATTATATTCAATAAACTTTTTTTCTGACGCGACCGTAGAATTTACGTTGCCTTGAATTTGCAAAGATTAAGCACTAAAATAGAAATAAAGTTTACGGACCCTGACCTGCGTATTCTTAATTAATCTCATTAATTTACTCTGCCATAACTCCGTCTCGAAAGTTTCCAAATATTGCATTCAATTAAAATAATAAAAGTTTAATTATATTCCACTCTTTGTCTTCCAAAGCTATTTCGTATAACTTCGTTTCCATTTGTAGTGCTTAGAATATTTTTTTTTATGGTTAACAGAATTTTTTTTTCGGTTGACAGGCTAGGTGTTTGATCACAGCTCACCTGATGTTAAGTGACGGTGCAGTCGGAGATGGTAAAGCTCACCTAGCCTGGAATGGAACTGACTCTTTAGTGAGGCTACCGGACCACACCGTTAGATGCTTGGCGGCAGATTTTCAACTTGAGGGTGGTTTCCAGCCAGCCGAGTACTAGAAAGTACCGTAACACCATGCTAAGGTTTCCTCACGATGTTTTCCTTCACCGGCAGCTCAAGTTCATTGTTGGGGTTTGAACCCACGCGTTTCGGCACACGAACCGACCGCGCTAACCACTAAGCTATCATCGCTACAAAGATTAATAGTTTTGAGAAAATTATTAATAATAAGATACTTACGCACGCCTAAAGAAAAACATTTATTTTTCTTTATAAAACACTAGACACAAAACAATTATAAAAAATTCAAACAAAATTGTCACGTAGTGTAAAATATTCTTAATGCATGTGTATTGTGTACACAGTTTTAAATTAAAAATTCTAAATTATGTTTGAAGTCGATTTATACCGAAAGTTCAATTTGAAAACAGAAAATTATATTGAAAAAGTTTTTATTCAAAAACTTTAAGCTTTCAATTGATCGCCATAGCGCTTTGATTCCCTAGCATCAGCCTTTGAATAATGCATTAAAATTGCTGTTATTCATATCTCATATAAAAAGATGCTTTACTTTTAAAACTCGTTACGTATTTTTTGGACTATCATTCTTGAGACCACGACTTATTTAAGCAGTGTCTTCGAAACATTTTTAAAGATTTCTTTATTTATCGTAAATATATGCATAAAACATAAAAACAAGACAAAGTCTTGACAGCCCGGTTGGCTAATTGATAATATCTCTGTTTCAAGAGCTGTAGAGCGTGGCTTTGATTCCAACCTAGGACAAACATTTTAACAGTATAAACAAATGTTTGTTCTGTATCTGGGTGTTCTGTATTTATTATATGTATGTATTTACAAAGAAAAAAGTATTTAAGTAATTTATCAGTTATCTGTCTTCCATAGCACAAGCTTTGCTTAGTTTGGGGTCAGATAGCGCTGTGTGTGATGTCTTACGATATTTATTTTTTTTATTTTAAAATAAGTTCTAATTGTAAAATAAATTTCCCAGATCGATAAGAGATATATTTGGATACAACGAGACGTTCTACCACGCGTACGTGTCAGCCCAGGGTAACTGGGCCGGTTACCATCTCGGAGTACTGACCGCTTACTTCTACCACAAAGCTCAGGCTAAGAAGTGGAACCTAAGAGAATCGCTGGTAAGTTCAACGGATAAATACTTATTTGTTATACAAGAGTGCAAAGTTGCTTTTAAACTACGTGTTTAATTTGCCGAGCAAGCGAATGATTCAAAAATTGGAATCCTGAGCGCTAGCGAGGGAATCAAAAGAGCACGAGGTGAAAAATCTTTGCACTCGAGTGCAACACGTAACTTTTCATCCCACCTCAGCGAAGAAATTACTACATGCAAAAAAACATTTACAATCACAAGATACTTTTATTTCAGTTTAGGTACTAACTACTACATTAACAATATGACGTGAAAAGAAAATTGCGCGCGCAAAGCAATTTGAAAAAACTTACATCAAGGAGATTCCGAGTCTGAGTTTTTAACAAATTAAAAAAAGTTGTATGATTAATTTGGCACCATGGAGGTAGAAGTAAATAGGTTTGAGGCGACGCTTGTGTCAATAAAATAACTATGCGAAATGTCATGTATGAAATTTTATGTTTGTGTGTAATGTGTGTAAATTATATACGTAAACAGATAAAGTCTGAAATGTAAACAAGTAATTGATTTGATCTGTATGATGTTGTTTGTATTTGTTTATTTGATTTTTCGTTTGTTGTTTTTTTTGTATAATAATAATAATTATTTATACAAATTAAAAGCTAAGAAAATCAATAAATAACTGAAATAATTAAATAGTAATAATTTCATACAATTATTAAGTGTAGCATTAGCAAGTCAACAGCAAGTAGTGCTGCAGAATACGTGAAAATGATTTTGGTAACCCTGTAATTGTTTTTAATTTCAGTTGTTGAAGCTCCTCTATCTTTCATCACTGCCAATCGCGCTGGGAACAGTGCTGATGGGCTGGGATCTACATCACAGGGAGGCATCTGCATTTGAATCAGCTATCTTCAACGCATTAAACCAAAATTTCTTCGCCCTAGCCATTTGTGTCTTCATTGTCGGATACTTCTACAGGTGTAATAGTAAGTGTTTCTTATAATAATTAATAAATAGTTCATAATTATGGATTTTTTAAATGTTTGACTAGCTAAGTGTTGAGAGACGACCTAATAAAGTCCGCAGAAACGCGCTGGATGCAAACCGCTTCCGACCGGTCTTTGTGGAAGTCAATGGGGGAAGCCTATGCCCAGCAATGGACGTCCTACGCCTGAAATGATGATGGTGATGATGAAGCTAACTGTTTGACTACAGCTCCCCTGATGTTAAGAGATGTTATGATCGTCTGGTAGCAAGCTCGCTAAATCTAGAACGGAACTGGCTCTATGGCTACCAGGCGGCTAGAAGCTCGGAAAAGCGACATCGTTTCATGGTTAACGTTCCAAAACCCGTACGAAACGATTTGAATCTACTTTTATTATTCGAACGGCTAAAGCGTAGAATACGTTACCCGAATGGGTGTTCTCTGAATTATATTCCCACCCAGGACAAGCATTTTGTGATACAAAAACAAATGTTTGTTCTGTGTCTGGGTGTACTGTATGTATTATAAGTATGTATTTACAAAAAAAAAGTATTTAAGTATTCTATCAGTTATCTGACTCCCATAGTACAAGCTTTGCTTAGTTTGGGGTCAGATGGCGCTGTGTGTAATGTCCTGCGATATTTATTTATTTATTTATTATTATATAACCTGGGTGTCTTCAAGTCGAGAGTGAATCGGTATCTTCTAGGCAAGCGTGCTCCATCGTAGATCGCATCTTTATTTAACATCAGGTGAGATGGCGATCAAACGCAAACCTATATAATTCATTAAAAAAACCAGGTACTTCAACTAACCGAGTACCAGAAAGTACTCTACCACCATTCTGGTTTTCTCACTATGTTTTCCTTCATCAGCAGCTTAAACCCATCGGTATCGTCGATCCATCTGTCACATGACGACCAACGGTCCGCTTACCATGCTTTTGTCAAAAAACAAATAATATAAATACAAATCATTTATTAATAACACCAAAGTTACAGGTCATATTTCCATTCATATTTAAAAATTGTCATAATTTTACTTTAACATCACTCATCACTGTCCCTAGGAACTCGTCTTATTCAGTTTAATTTAGCTGCATAACCGGAGTTTTTAATGTTGATATTAATTTCACTTTCCAGGACTCTATGTGGGATCTGTAGAATGGGGTCCTTTGCAGCCTCTAGGAAGGTTATCCTACTGCGCTATGTTACTCCACGCGACTGTGCTCAGGACTTACGGGGGCCAGATGAGAAGGAGTTTCTACGCTACTGATTATACTGCTGTAAGTCTTTGTACTTTTTTAAAGTAAAGAGACGTATGAGATGCTCTCTAGATGGTATGAGATAACGCATGTTCATGACGATTGCAGCGATACACAGAACTTTGAGTAATAAAAGCATATGAAGTCTAGGGCGTCACCGCTTTAGCGCTTATTACTTTGAGACTTTTGATGGTTAGTTTCAACAGCAGTATTTCACTAGCTGCAACACCGTTCAAACTGGAATACAGTAATGTTCACACACTACTGCTTGGCAGCAGAATATCTGGTACTGTTACGGTACCTACCTAGATGTCCTCCTGCTAGGAGATCTACCACCAAAAAACTGGTGCTGGTGAAGGAAATAGGAATGTGATAAAATCAAATTTTACTATGTACCAACATTTTATAGATCAATACAATCAAGAAAATAAGATATTTAAGAAGTAAAACTATGCCGACGTCATTATAGGCATCAAAAATTAACAAATACCTCGCAGTTGGTGCAAATAACATAAATTTGTCAGATAATGGAATAAACAAGACATTAAAAAAAATTAAACATTTTTTGAAATTAGAAAAATAAATGTACCTGATATTTATTTAGATTGTTTGTATTATACGTAGGTATATATATATATATATATATATATATATATTTTAATGTTTGACAGGCTAGGTGTTTTGACCACATACATACAAACTTTCACGTTTATAATATTCATCATCATCATCAGCCCTTCGCTGTCCACTGCTGGACGTAGGCCTCTCCTAATGCACGCCACTGAGCTCGGTCGACAGCTTTTTGCGTCCATTGTTTTCCCGCCGCTTTACGCAGGTCGTCACACCACCTGGCCGCAGGGTGCCCTACACTACGCTTGCCTGTACGCGGGCTCCACTCAAGAACTCGTCTACCCCATCGGTTATCGGTTCTTCGAGAAATCTGGCCGGCCCACTGCCACTTCAGCTTACTGTTTATAATATTAGTAGGATCGAAGTGATATTACAAAATTTGTAGCTTATTCATTTTATTGTGTTTTTTTCTCAGATAATGCTGTATGCGGGTATTGTCACCACCACGTATTTCCTATCTTTGCTGTTATACCTCTTCGTAGAAGCACCCGCTTGCTCCCTACAAAAAGTGTTGCTAGGACCAAAAAGAAAGCCACAGAAGGAAAAAGAAGATTCAAACGCTAATCACGTCAAGCCGGGAATTTCTACCGTTTCTGTTTCTACGGTTTCAACTCACATATAAACCCAGCGTTTTTATGCCAGATAAATAAGTTTTGATTACAAGCTGTATTTTTAACCTCTGACATATACAGAAGGACATTTTTCATGTGGGTTTATAACATACGTGGCATCAATCTATTTGATTTATTTTCTTGTTTGAAAAGGAACTTGATCGAGAGTATTCTTAGCAATGTTTGGAAAAAAGTAAATATTATTTTTTATTATAGCTTTTTCCTATTTTTGAATGGATGTGACCATTCAAAAATCCACAGGTCTGATTGAATCTAAATTTGGTACCCTCTTACGGTGTCAGGGTTTTCAAATTTTTGTTAAATTTATATTTGTACCAAAAAAAACATTTATTGAACTTCTCTGTTTAATGTTATGCTATGGTAATCTTTACGTCTTTAGGTATTTAATTATGTGGTCATAGGATTGGAAAGGCTTCTACGTCTACTGCTCAGAGAAGAGTCTGTGGGTGTTCTTTTTGTATTTAAACGATCGATTTACAAATATATTATCGCTTGATAAAACTAAATATTTAATAACAATATCCTTTTAAATGTCACGTACTTAAATACTAATAAAATAAAATTAAAATTAAAATAAACATTCAGTCAAAAAATACATCGCCACTGACTGAACCTGGTGCAAAGGAACCCATGAGGCTGACAGCATTACCACGCTGGATAGCAATAGCCAGCCTTTGCACCAAGTACGAGCCGGAGCGAGGGTCATCACACTGCTCTCTAATGCGTTGCCCCAAATCACGCACCAACACCTGAGCATCCACACCCCAGCTGCCGAGTCTCTCCACTTTATTTTCAAATTAAATTAATTAAACTACGTCCTGAAAACATGTCTTTTATAAAACTTTGTTTCTTGTAGTTATGTTGATTTGGATTTTATAAGACAGTATTTTAAATCTTGTATGTAAACATCAAAAGTAGAGTGAATTGTTGAATCAGTTTTTTTTAAGTAGCTGGTTTTTTCTTAAGTTTTTATTACAAAAATGTTCACAAGTATAAAAGAGGGAAATAAAATAGCTATAGAGGCTCACTTCGCTTACTTCTAAGAATACCTGATTTTTAATTACTTTTCGCTTTGGGATAGGTTACATTAATTGCTGATACAATTGACTTTAATATTGTTTTGCACAACATAATGTGGAACGCGACAAGTTTTGAGAGCATCGAGTCAAAAGCTTTAATGTAAAGTTGATCTGTAGATAAGTTTATCTTTAGTGGAAATAAATATAATTTAAATAAAATAAATGTCTAAACAGTGATAGTTATAAGTTTTATATAAATATAATATAATAAATCTACAAATATACAAATCTCTTTTTCATTTGTACCATTTTAGAGAATAGTAATTAATAAAGTTTTGATTGATTCAGGCGTTACTTTGAATTTTTTTTTATTGTATTCCCTTTTAATGTAATTTGTATATAATTTTATACATTTATTTCTAATAATAATGTATCTTAAAAATAATTATAAGATATAATTATATTGATCCGAAATAAATTTTATATCCATAAATTTAAAGACTAAAGACTTTAGATAACCTTTAAACCTAAATTAGTTTAAAGTTAGATGGCGCTGTATGAAAATGATCAATATTTAAATCATCATCATCATTTCAGCCGTAGGACGTCCACTGCTAGACATAGGCATCTCCCCCATTGACTTCCACAAGGACCGGTTGGAAGCGGCTCGGATCCAGCGCGTTCCTGCGGTGTTTATTAGGTCGTCTGCCCACCTTGTGGGTGGACGTCCTACGCTGCGCTTGCCGGTCCGTGGTCTCCACTCGAGAACTTTGCAGCTCCATCGGCCATCAGTTCTGCGTGCTATGTGGCCTGCCCACTGCCACTTCAACTAACTGATATTTAGCATTCAGTTAGTTAATAATATATCTGTAGTAATCATTTCGACAGCCCTGTTGGTTCATTGGTAGTGTGTCTGCTTCGAGAGCTGAAGGGCGTGGGTTCGATTCCCACTCAGGACTAATATTTGTGTGACTAACATCGATGTTTGTTCTGTGTCTGGGTGTACTGTATGTATTATAAGTATGTATTTACAAAAAAAAAAAAGTATTTAAGTATTCTATCAGTTATCTGTCTTCCATAGCACAAGCTCTGCTTAGTTTGGGGTCAGATGGCGCTGTGTGTAATGTCCTATGATATGATATTTAATTTATTTAATATTTACGTGCAATGAAACACCATGCATTTACACATAAATTCTAAGCAAGTCGATAAAATATAATGTCAATCTAAAAGGGAGTTGGTCGGAACGACAGAAAGGGCGAACAACCGTCGGCGAGTCGTGACCTATGAAGTCTAGCACATACAATACGACCTAACGAAGGACCCAACCCGTCTAAGGTCGAACATAAATTTCAACCGGAATTGAATTTGGCTATAGATTGTTGGTAGGCTGGTAATATATGATATGATAGATAAATCTTGCGTTGCCAATTCGGAAGAGCTATTTTTGAAAAAGTCTTCTTATAAGTTCGGAAATCAGAAATCAGAAACATTTTTTACTAGATCTTTAAATAAACATAATATGTATAGTACACAACGGTCTGGCCTTTTACAGGCATACAATATTTGAGATAAGTCGTAGTCATGTATAATAATATCTATTCTAATTTAACAATTTTAATAACATTAAATAATAGCGATCTTAGTCCATCAAAGTATCATTTAAAAAGTCGTCAATTTTATAATAAGTAATTAAAAAGTTAAATAATTTTCCCTTAAAGGCTACGCTCTCTTTTTTTTTTTAAATCAACCTGCAAAGGTTTGATCTCGATAACAATTAATATCAAAATTATTAGCTATTATTCATATGTAAAATTCAGTCTTACATAGTGGTAATTTTAAACTTTTTTTTTGTATTAGTTTTTAATAGACAAGTATGTAGGTGGCCATGGCCAATAGCCTGATTTTGTCAAACATTGATCTGTAACGTGCATCCTTAAACTGTGTTTAGTTTGTATGTGAGTGTACTTATTTATGTAAAATAAAGAACTTAAGAACTAAAAAACCACTGGACCCATTCCCGAAACCACTTTTTTTGTACAGTGCGGTTGTTTGTACCAGCGTACTAATTACATTACGATGACGTTTTGTTATCTGACTTCCATAGTAATAATAATTAATTCTACACATGAATGCTAGACGAAATTTCACGAGCGTTGTGAATTATCTTTGGTCCTATGTTTTGTTATTTCCGAATATTGAACTGAAATGCAGCAACCTATCGTAGGTTGCTGCGAACTGACAGAGAAGTCATAGATATTATTTTGCATTCACAATTTTAGAGATGGAAATACATGCAGCAAACGGTATAAATTTGTTTTGTTAAAGTCGCTTTTAAATTAGACAATACACAACGTTTTATTTGTGACATAACAAATTTCAATCCATTCAACAATACTTACAAAAAGAAATAACAAATATAAATAAAAAATAAATCCTGCTCAGTGGCGGC
Organism: Biston betularia; assembly: GCA_905404145.2. Taxonomy (NCBI): domain Eukaryota; kingdom Metazoa; phylum Arthropoda; class Insecta; order Lepidoptera; family Geometridae; genus Biston; species Biston betularia. The sequence continues at coordinate 8,206,997 of FR989887.1, read as the reverse complement.
CTTAGGGGGAGGCAAGCAGGGCAACCGCCCGGGGCCTCGCAGTTGCAGGGGCCTCGCGTCTTCATAGAAAAAAGTCTTTATCCTATATGTACGAGTATGTGTATCTCGCGCCTCGCACTTAACAAAACCCCCCCTGAACGCACGGTTTCATTATTAGTGCAAGCATGTTACGGCCACTCGAGCACTCGATTATTTTTTTTAGTAAAACGGACTCAAAGAAAAAGGGCCTCACAATGATCTGTCGCCCTGGGCCTCGCAACTAAGGCCGCCGCTGATTCTACACTAATATTATAAATGTGAAAGTTTCGATGGATGCTTGTTTGGATGAAGGCCCTAGATTAATATATAAGCTACTTTTTATCCTATGCATATGTGTTAATCCAGGGTCTCAGCTACCTCCATACCAAATTTCATAAAAATCCGTTAAGTAGTTTTTGCGTGAAAGAGTAACAAACATCCATCCATCCAAACTTTCACATTTATAATATTAGAGGGATGTTTCAGGTATTGCAATCTAAAAAAAAAAGAAATTCCGGCAAAAAAAATACAATCTGAATTGAATTTATCGAACCGAAACTAAGGATGCAAATAATCGAATCGTTGCGATATGTCCTCATCTCTACTACCAATCGCTATAATCGTCGCCGAGTATCGAGTGACCATAGAATTTACATGTTGCTCTGTGGGGAGCCATTGAAGAGTAATCCGAGCTTTTGGCATGCGTGATACGAAGAGTTACCATGAAATTGGTTTAATGGTTTAAAATTGGACACGGGACATAATCTAGAGTTTTTATTCTAGTACAGCGATTATTTTTAGTAAGTCACAGTAAGTATGGCACTTCAATTGTTTTCGATTGCATTAGACGTCATGCATGCACTTGGACTCGAACGAGACGCTGTCCTGATGGTAAGAGATAACGTTTGTACCATTACAGCGATACACAGAACTTTGAGTAGTGAAAAAAAGTCCAGGGCGTCGCTGCTTTGGCGCTCATTACTTTGAGACTTTCGATGGTTAGTCTTTACAGCTCTGTAATTGCTCTAGCTGCAGTACCCTTCAAACCGGAACATAGAAATGTTTACACACTGCTGCTTGGTGGTAGAATATCTGGTCCTGCGGAGGTAGGACCTACCTAGACGATCTCCTTCTAAGGACATCTACCACCAAATAACAATAAAGAGTTTCTATCTATCTAATATTAGTTTCTCTATGTTTCTTTCCATCCAAAGGTTGTCCGGAAGAAATCGCTGAAGGCGATAAGACCGTCGTCATACGCCATATGTTTTTATAATAAATAGATATCATAGAACATTGCACACAGCGCCATCTGACCCCAAACTAAGCAATCTTGTACTATGGAAGTCAGATAACTGATAGAATACTTAAATACAAAGAAGACATAGTAGTAGGTATATAGTAGAGGTACAAAGACACTGAACAAACATTTGTTTATACCACAAAGTTTGTCGTGGGTGGGAATCGAAACCACACTGTAACGTTGTGAAAAAGGTGGTAAGGTGTGGTAAAATGAAATGTTGGGAAACGTTACAAATAAGTTGAGTATTGAATGAATTAAAAGTGTCCGGATACTGCAAAGTCAACAGAACAAAGAACTTTTGTTGAAGGACCGTACCGTTATTGTGAGATTGTAGTTGTTCTATGAAATAAAAGATTTAGTTAAATATTAACACATATTATTTAATTCTTATTGCTTATTACTAAGTTAATACAAAGTGGTAGTGTAGTTTCTAGAACGCGAAACTACCTACATACAAGAGTTGTTGTGGACTAATTGATAAATATTTTACACGAAACTACCTACATACAAAAAAACTAAAAGGCTTCATACTGTGATGAAGAATATTGAAATTGATATTAAACTGAAAATAACGAGAGCGGTACAGATTGCTAGCTAGACAATCTGTCCGTCTTTATGCCAACTATTGTTACAATATAAATTAAGTAAAGTGTAGAAGTTTCTCTCTTCAACTCGTACGTTTCGGTTGAAAAACTGACGCGGCAGAAAGACCGAAGACCATAATTATGATCCACACAAAATGTTAAATATTAAAAGAAAAAGGATACTGTAGTGTTGTAGGCGGATGCCGAACTGCGTTCTCAGCCGGCACGCCGAACATCCAGATCACGGAAATACTTGCAGGAAACCGTGGGCGTTGCAGCGGTCCGTCAAATCAAGTATCGGTTCACGGGTAAGCCAAAAAACCCACTGTAAAAAACATACAGTGTTAGATCGCCGGTCGGGAACGAAAACGGCCCGAGAAACGGAGAAAAAGGAAATCTAAAACAGACTCACCTTCTTGCGGGTTTTGAAATTGATTATAAACGTCTTGTATCGACTGGGTCGCTGCGCGTGCGCGCAGGATCGCTTGCAAAATCTTAATCGTTTTCTCATCGTGGACGAGACAAAAATCATCGGCGGCTCCGATCGGAAAAATGCCAAATCACGACCATAAACTAGATCAAGTCACCGATGAGAAGCGTTCCGGTTCACACAGACGGTTCGAGTATCGCCAACAGTCAGCAATAAATTAAAATGAAAATGTAGTAATTTCATACCTTTTTCAATGTAAAATTTAAGTTATTTTTTTACTATTAAACAAATTATTTTAATTAATTAATTTTATTCTATTTCTAAATGCAAAAGAAGATCGAAACAAATTTTACGATAACCATAAACAATTTGTTTCGTTTCGATTATCAAAAGCGAGTATTGTCTTCATGACAGTCTGCGACGTATGTCACTGTCATTGTCTACTTTAGACTTCTGTCATCTTTACATGACAATTTAACGTAAACAAATTAGTTTGTTTACCATTTGTGGAAATAACAATAAAATAGAGATATTGTATTCAAGTTAATTGATAAATATCATAAATGAATGACAAAATACGATGAAATGAGTGCCAGTATGTTTCTTGTGTTTTTTATAAGTAGCTACGCTACAATACCCCCGTTTTCGGAAAAAGAGGTTAACTTAGTTAACCGAAAAAAACAGCCGACAAAGCAGGGTTTAAAAAGTAGTAGTGTTCACAACTAAAAAGTACAACAAAAAGACGGTCGACAAAACGACACGTAGTAGTGAACACTCTAAAACAAATAATATTAAGAAAACAAAAAGCACACATAGGCTAAAAATTGGAAATGCTTATTAGTTACCTGTATGTTATTTTCAGATAGTGGTCGTCTAGTTTTGATTCCTTTACTTGCATCTATATATCTACTCATTTTCCTTTCTTTCTTCTCTTTCACGCAATTCCTTCCAAGGTGTCCTAAATCTCTCTGTCAATTTTCTTTCATAGCGCGTTCCTTTCATTCTTTCCCTTTCATGCTCCACTTTCGGTCTTATTTATTTTTGTATTATCAAATCTGAGACTTCCAAAATCTTCAGTAACTACACGATTAACTGAACATTCCTTGCTGTTTACATATATGCCTGTTATGGCCGTAAGCTATTAAAATTAACTAACTCACGCGAATGATGTCTTTCGCATGGTATTTTCCTAGTTTGCCTGACTCGAGTTCCTTAAGTTCATACACAACGTCAGATATCTTCTTCTCGACTTTGCATTTTACAAATTTGGGTGCTAGTTTAGCTGAGAAAAATTTGGCCGCGTCTGATTGGACAAAGTTCTTCCGCCATACTATATCCCCTTCATTTACTCTTATTTGCGTTCGTCTTAAATTATACCGTTGTGCATTCTTTTGGTAAGCTTGAGTCAAAGCATTGCCTACTTTAATAAAAATATCAGACAGTTCAGTTAACGCCAAAGCTGTCTTACTTCTATCCGCTAACGTAATATCATCTACTGAAGTTGGTAAATCCCTCATAATGGAATGGTATTTACCGTCAATAATGATATCCCGTCCTGTCGCTAAAAAGTAAGGACTATATCCTGTGGCTAAATTAACTGTACTATTTAATGACAGTTGTATCTGCTGTAAATATTTAGACCAGTTTCTTTGATCTTGCTCTACTAAAATTGACAAACAAACTTCGACAGTTTTGTTGTAACGTTCGACAGTATTTGATTGAGGCGCGTAATACGCATTGTAAAAAATTTTTGGTATTGAGAATCTATCACAAAAGTGTTGGAATTGTCTGCTCTTAAAAATTGTGGCATTATCGCACAACAAAATGGCGGGAGTTCCCCATTTGTATATAATTTCTTTTTCTATAAATGAAGTAACCGTTTGGGTAGTAGCTGTACGTAAAGGATGCAGCCAAACGTATTTTGAGAAAATATCAACGACTGATAAAATGTATACATGGCCTGAGTATGCCTTTGGTAAAGGACCAATAATGTCTAATGACAAAGTGTGAAGAGGAGCATCGACTTGCTTCTGATTGGTCATTAAACCGTGAGGTGCTGCGTTAGAATGTTTATAAGCTTTACACTTGTCGCACTTTGTCACGAAGTTTTTAACATCATTGAACATGTCCTTCCAATAATAATGATTCCTAATTTTGAGATACGTCTTTTGTATTCCTGGGTGGACGCTATCCATGGAATCATGACTTTCCAGAATACATTTCTCTACTAATTCCCTTGGTAATACTATTTTCCAATTATTATTCTGCAAATCTGAATTCATTTTACAAAAACGAAACAAACGGTTGTCTTTAATTTGATAATTTTTGTAGAAATAAGGTCTTGTCTGGCAGCCTTCAAAAATTTTGCTATACCATTCATCCTGAGTAGTTTGTATATCTCCGTTATAGGATATTAAATCTATTGATATTCTCGACAAAGCGTCTGGTACGACATGTAGTTTGCCTGCTTTGTGACGGATATCAAAATTATACGAAGAAATTTGCATAGCCCATCTTGCTAATCTACCGGATGGGTTGTTGAGTGACTTCAACCATTTTAAGCTCATATGATCTGTTACAACAGTAAATTTAGTACCTTCTACGTACGCGCGGTAATGGTTGATGGAATTTACAACGGCCAGTAGTTCTCGCTCTGTCGTGCTGTAATTCCTTTCGGGCTTGGACAGCAAGCGCGAATGAAAAGCTACTGGACGTTCTACCCCATCGACTTCCTGTGTTAGAACTGATCCTATCCCTACTGACGATGCGTCACAGTGAATAACAAATGGTTTTGTAAAGTCCGGTGATGCAAGAACAGGTGCAGTAATTAAACTACGTTTAAGTGTGTTGAAAGAAACTTCAGCTTCCTGCGACCAGTCTATGCTATCTTTCCCTTTCCGTTTTCCAACTAAAGCAGTCATTGGTGCTATTATAGATGAGAAATCTTTGACGAATCTACGATAGTATGAGCAAAGACCTATGAAACCTCGTAGCTGTTTTGCAGTTACGGGTCGCGGAAAATTTTCTATACAGCTCAGTTTATCTGGGTCTGTACGTAGACCTTGCGAATTTATGATATAACCTAAGTACTTGAGTTCTCCTTTGCAAAAATCGCATTTTTTCAAGTTGACCGTAAGACCTGCCTCCTTGAGTGCCTTGTGAACTGTTGTCAAAATTTCTAAGTGTTCGTCGAATGAGCTTGTAGCTATTAGTAAATCATCAAGATACCCAAAAACCTTTCCATCAAATTTATGTAAAAATAGATAATCTATTAGCCTTTGTAACTCTGCACCAGCATTCGAAAGTCCGAACGGCATTCTTCGAAATTCGAAAAGACCACGATTAGGAACGACAAAAGCAGTTTTTTCACATGAATTTCCACTTTCGTTGTCCTTTTCGCACAATTTAATTTGCCAAAAACTAGATGATAAATCGATAGAACTAAGATAATGAATGCCGCGGAGGTTATCTAATATTGAACTGATATATGGAAGAGGATAAGAATCCTTGACCGTGACGTCGTTTAATTTTCGAGCGTCCAGGCAAAATCTCCATGAACCATCCTTTTTAGGTGTCATAACAACCGGGTTGGCCCATGGTGACCTTGAAGGAGCTATGACGCCAAGTGCCAACATATCATCTACTTCCTTATTTAGTGCAGCTAACTTAGCGGGAGAGAGAGGGTAGTATCTCTGCTTAATAGGTGGTCCTTTGGTTATGATTTTATGTTCAACTAGGTGTGTTTTACCTAAACCCATTTTATCTGATGAAATTGATTCAAAACGTTCAATTACTTTTTGTAATCGCTCAGTTTGGTCTGAAGATAGACCATCTCTAGGAACTAATGCCTTTACTTCACAAAATTCAGTACGAAGATCTGATGAATTTGTACTGCCTCTCCTAATTACATTTCCAAATTTAAAAATATCTACGAGGTTAAAATTGTCCGTGAAGTCCATCCCACAAAGAAGTTTGTGATGGATTGCTGGACAAACCAAAAATTTAAAGTTGGCCATTGTGCCATTGCATGTAATAGGCAAAACCATTGTCCCTATTACATTAAGTTCAGATAAAACAGCTAAAAATACCGTTAATGGTTCTTTAGCAATTGTAAATCCAAGTTTTTCAAAATATTTGTGCTCATTGGCACCTAATATTGACAAATGTGCCCCTGGATCAAGTAAAGCCTCATATTCACTTTCTAATATTTTAAATTTAACAAATAAACGAGAATCACCAATAAATGAACATACTTCTGATTTTGGTAATCTAATATTAGGTGATGTTTTTGATTTAGCATTACTTCGGGGCGTAGCTAGTTTTTTCCTAAAGCTGGGTTAAGTACATTTCGAGCACGAGGTGTCTGTTGGCATATTGAACAGTCTTTAATAGTCACACCTTTTGCTCCACACTTAAAACAGATCATGCCTGGTATGGTTCTACAAACCTTGTACGAGTGACCTATCTTTTTACATTTAAGGCATGCTATGGGTGTTACTTGTCGAGTTGGTGCTGCACTTGTAATTGCATTGACCTCACGCTTGGGTGATGGTTTTGAAAGAGCACCCGAGTAAGCTTCAAAATTCTTACTAACATTAATCAATTGTTCAAATGTTCTTATGTCATTTATAGCTAAAAGTTGAGCATATGAGCTGAGCATGTTATGCTTGACTATTTCTAACAAATTGCCCTCTGAAATAGGACATGCTAATCTTGCATTTAAATCCTGGACATCTAAAATAAAGAATGCTACTGACTGTCCAGGCAATTGCTTAAGTTCTCTAATTCTTTTCTCAGTATTATAGCAGTAGTCTTTTGATTGAAAAAAATTTCTAAATTCAAAACAGATGTCTTCCCATGATTGTATTCGATGAGAGACCGTCCTATAAAATTTCAGTGCTGTTCCATTTAAAAGTTCTGAAAAACCCCGAACCAAAGTTGTGTCATCGATTTGCCGTGCTTGCCTAGTTTCATTTACACGTAACAAAAATTCATCAATATCAGATTCACCAGTAAACTTAATGTTCATTGATGATAGATTAAGTGACCGGTAGTACACAGCTGCTCCTACCGGAGTGTGCACTGTTTTTTCCGTGTTAGCACATATTGCTGGGTTAAAAGCTTCATGATGAGTTAAGTCATTGTTAAATTGCATGGTACTGGTTTTCATTACACGCATAGAGGGTAGTTCAGAAAAAGTATGTACTATAGGTTGTGAAATTGCTGCTGTGGCTTGTGTGACGACACTCACACCGCTATATGAACAAGAAGAGACTGGTGTTGTGGTAGTTATAGTTGTATGACTGTGCGTAAGAGACGAAGCACTAGTCACTAAAAGTTCCGGAACAAAGTTGGTATTTACTCGCCGAGCAGTGTTCACCATATCTATTGGAATGTGGAGCTCTCTGTGTCCAACTGGACTAAAAGCTGCATGTGGACCATCATGGCCAGGTGAAAAATATCCAGGCTCAGCATCAGAATGTGTTGCAGAACGAACCGACATGTTGCAATGCTGTATTGTTAGATTTGAATCCGAGAGTACACTTCTTTACAATAAATTTGATACCAATATGTCTAAAACAATATTATTAAAGTTCCTCCTATAGTTCCTTATAACTATGCCGCAACAACTTATATTTTTTGAAAGATATTTCCACTAAATTAAATTTTAATTTAAGATTTTCAATAACACTTTATCTTCATAGAACAACTTTAAATTAATAATTTAAAAATTCGGGCGCCATTGTAACGTTGTGAAAAAGGTGGTAAGGTGTGGTAAAATGAAATGTTGGGAAACGTTACAAATAAGTTGAGTATTGAATGAATTAAAAGTGTCCGGATACTGCAAAGTCAACAGAACAAAGAACTTTTGTTGAAGGACCGTACCGTTATTGTGAGATTGTAGTTGTTCTATGAAATAAAAGATTTAGTTAAATATTAACACATATTATTTAATTCTTATTGCTTATTACTAAGTTAATACAAAGTGGTAGTGTAGTTTCTAGAACGCGAAACTACCTACATACAAGAGTTGTTGTGGACTAATTGATAAATATTTTACACGAAACTACCTACATACAAAAAAACTAAAAGGCTTCATACTGTGATGAAGAATATTGAAATTGATATTAAACTGAAAATAACGAGAGCGGTACAGATTGCTAGCTAGACAATCTGTCCGTCTTTATGCCAACTATTGTTACAATATAAATTAAGTAAAGTGTAGAAGTTTCTCTCTTCAACTCGTACGTTTCGGTTGAAAAACTGACGCGGCAGAAAGACCGAAGACCATAATTATGATCCACACAAAATGTTAAATATTAAAAGAAAAAGGATACTGTAGTGTTGTAGGCGGATGCCGAACTGCGTTCTCAGCCGGCACGCCGAACATCCAGATCACGGAAATACTTGCAGGAAACCGTGGGCGTTGCAGCGGTCCGTCAAATCAAGTATCGGTTCACGGGTAAGCCAAAAAACCCACTGTAAAAAACATACAGTGTTAGATCGCCGGTCGGGAACGAAAACGGCCCGAGAAACGGAGAAAAAGGAAATCTAAAACAGACTCACCTTCTTGCGGGTTTTGAAATTGATTATAAACGTCTTGTATCGACTGGGTCGCTGCGCGTGCGCGCAGGATCGCTTGCAAAATCTTAATCGTTTTCTCATCGTGGACGAGACAAAAATCATCGGCGGCTCCGATCGGAAAAATGCCAAATCACGACCATAAACTAGATCAAGTCACCGATGAGAAGCGTTCCGGTTCACACAGACGGTTCGAGTATCGCCAACAGTCAGCAATAAATTAAAATGAAAATGTAGTAATTTCATACCTTTTTCAATGTAAAATTTAAGTTATTTTTTTACTATTAAACAAATTATTTTAATTAATTAATTTTATTCTATTTCTAAATGCAAAAGAAGATCGAAACAAATTTTACGATAACCATAAACAATTTGTTTCGTTTCGATTATCAAAAGCGAGTATTGTCTTCATGACAGTCTGCGACGTATGTCACTGTCATTGTCTACTTTAGACTTCTGTCATCTTTACATGACAATTTAACGTAAACAAATTAGTTTGTTTACCATTTGTGGAAATAACAATAAAATAGAGATATTGTATTCAAGTTAATTGATAAATATCATAAATGAATGACAAAATACGATGAAATGAGTGCCAGTATGTTTCTTGTGTTTTTTATAAGTAGCTACGCTACAACACCCTTCAGCTCTTGAAACAGACATTCTACCAATGAACCAACAGGGCTGTCTAGTGTAATCTTTGGTGTATAATAAAGTTTTATTCTATTCTAATATTTTTTCCAAATCATGGTCTCCACATAAATACCATTATCCAATATACATAGGTTAAGGTATTGCACGTTTGAGTTTTAAGCGTAGAGAAGTGGTCATCAATATTACTGTTGTTACTGGGACTGGTATGTATGTGTTATCTGTGCATTTAGTGCCCACTTTGTGCCTAAAATGTACACAAGCAAACACAAACTACAAAACGTGAATTTCCACTGTAGAGTTAATTTTGAATTAACAGTTCTTATTTTTACACGACTGCCCGAAAAGAACATATTGTTTTCAGCGTTCTTGTGAGTTATTTTATATTATACCACTATAACTTTGTAATCCCTGAACATATTAAGATGTATTAGGCACCTTTTTAAACCTTACATTATTCTGAGTGACATTGGTTTGCCAATTAATATTCTGATTTTATTTTTGTACACTTTTGACGCATTTTTTTTTTTTAATGACGATAAAAGAAAGAAAGAAAGAAAGAAAGAAAACATTTATTTTGCCACACACAACACTACAACAACAAAAAACACACTACAAATAAAAGATTAGAAAAATAAAAATAACAGTAATAATGAGTGGAAAGTTGTCGCTGTAGTGTCCAGTGCGACAAAAAAGGTTAGTTCTCAGCATTAGTGCTGCCGATTTCTCAGCAGCGCTGGTTTTCAGAACTAACCTTTTGGGACGCACGAGACTGAATAATAAAATACATAAATACATACGCGAATATATAATAGAATAAATAAATTATAAATATAGAAAAAGTCTAGAGAGATTTAAAATGACTAATTAATATACTAATTTTATTATGTATTATTTAATTTAAATCGCATTTAAAATGTTCTATAGTTATTATTATTTGACTAAAATTGTTTGCCATACCCTAATGGGGCCATATGGGCCGCCTTACACGTTCAATCATGATCACGATCCGCGATCCGCGATCCGCGATCATGATTTCAAAATTTCTAGATATTATGCGATCCGGAGCATCAGTCCGTCAATCCGCTTCGTACACGATCAGTCTGGATCGCGATCATTGATCGCGGATCGCGGATCGCGGATCGCGGATCGCGCGGAACGTGTACGGGCTGCCTATGTGCTAGGTACAACATGTAAAATTTATAAGCAGAAGCTGGGCACATGTTGCAATAAAGTATTGAGTATATTTTTTTTCATAAAACATTATTTGTTTGCGGTCATTTGTGGTTTTTAATTTCGTTAGCCAAAAAAGAGAGTTAAGTATGTAATCTGTATGGATGCCCTTATGTTCTCTCGTAACTAAACTGCTGAACGGATTTTCACGTGAGTGATATGAAGTTAGATTCTCTTTTTTTTCTAGTATTTCATAACCCGCCCGGCTTCTTATAATTATACGAATACAAATCATTTATTTCTAACACCAAAGTTACAGGTCATTTTTCCATTCATATTTTAAAATATCAAAATCGTAACATAAATATGTCAAAGCAATGAAAATGAAAATGTCAATGAAGTAAATATGTCACATACAAAATAATTATGTCAATAAAAACCAAACTATTATAATTATGAACAAATTATTGTATCTCATTACACAAACGTTTCGTAAAAAGTAGCTTTTTTTTTTATGGTTGACAGGCTAGTTGTTTGACCACAGCTCACCTGATGTTAAGTGAAGGTGTGGTCGAAGATGGTAAAGCACACCTAGCCTGGAATGGAACTGGCTCTCAAGAAATAAATATCGTAGGACATTTCACACAGCCGAATCTAGCCCCACTGAGCAAAACGTGTTCTATGGAAATCAGATAAGTAATTTTTAAAAAATCGTAGGGCATCACACACAGCGCCATCTAACCCCAAACTAAGCAAAGTTTGTACTATGAAAGTCGGATAACTAACAGATTACTTAAATACTTTTTTTTGCAAATACATACAGTTTATAATAAATAAAGAACACAGAACCAACATTATAGAATAATTATATACTTTTTTTTGTAAATAGTTACATACATATATACTTATATTTATGTATATACATGTAATTTCTTCTCCAGCATCACATTTCGAGAGCGTCTATGTAACTGTCAATAAAGAGTTAATTTTTATCTCAGAAAAGACAGTCGTTTCGAAAAAAAAACGTCGTTAAGGAAAAGCTAAGAACTGCTAATTAAGTGATTAGAAACTACAGCGTTCCCTTGGCACAAAGGGAATGTTGAAAACAGTACCTCACCGACTGCGCTAATAACTGAACTACCTTTTAAGGTATATTTAATTATTGATATTGTATAATATAGTTATAGGGCAGCATTCGGAAAACTAGGTTGAGTCTTCTCGTCATCCATCCCACGAAGTCTTAAGACAAAAGTCTTCAATCAGTGCGTTCTATCTGTCATGATCTAAGGAGCCGAAACGTGGACACTTACAGCGGAAATGCGAGCTATGGAAAGAGCTATGCTTGGCATTTCTCTGAGGGATCGTATCCGAAACGATGTAACTCGCCAGAAAACTAAAGTCATATACATAGCTCAGCGTATTAGCTGAAGTGGCAATGGGCTTGACATATCTATCGCAGAACCGATAACCGCTGGGGTAGACGTGTTCTAGAGTGGAGACCGCGTTGGCAAACGGACGCCCTGATACCCGATGGAGTGACCATATACGTAGGACAGCTGGCGGTGGATGGAAGCGAAAATTCAAAGATCGGACTGAGTGGCGTGTCTTGGGAGAGGCCTGTGTCCAGGAGTGGACTTTGATAGGCTGATGATGATGATGATGATGAAATAATTATAACCACACCGATTCCACACTACCGTACTAATGTTTGCATGTCAGTCACTGTTTCATTAGTCTATAGTACGTCCCCGTGATTCCTGGAGTCTAATGAGATATCCGGTTCTAAGTCTTTGAGGAAAGAGTCGCTCGTTGGAGAAATAGTTCGTAGGAGTTAAAATCTATATAGTACGGTTTTACATTACATAAATAATAATAAATAAATAAATGACAGCCTTTGTAGCATTGGTCAAGAGCTGTAGGGCGTGGTTTCGATTCCCCCCCCAGGACAAGCATTTTGTGATATAAAACCAAATGTTTGTTCTGTGTCTGGGTGTACTGTATGTATTATAAGTATGTATTTACAAAAAAATATATATTTAAGTATTCTATCAGTTATCTGACTCCCATAGTACAAGCTTTGCTTAGTTTGGGGGCAGATGGCGCTGTGTGTAATGTCAAAAAAAAAAGTGCGAGTCGGACTCGCGCTAATCGCGCTATCTATACTATTAAAAAGAGGAAAGATTTGATTGTTTGTTTGTTTGTATTGAATAGGCTCAGAAACTACTGGATCGATAAATTTATATTGTTAATCGAGTTTTGTTTTCCCGTGCTAAGCTAGTACTATTACCTATAAATAGGGAAGATTTGTTTGTTTGTATTGAATAGACTCCGAAACTGTTGGACCGATTTCAAAAATTCTTTCACCGTTGGGTAGCTACACTATCCCCGGGTGACATAGGCTACTTTTTATCCCTGTATTCCTAGGGGAACGGGAACTACGCAGGTGAAACCGGGAGGCGTCCGCTAGTTATCTATAAAAACGACAATAAAATCACGCTTGTTGTATACCTTTATTCTGTTTTTTTGTATTTGTTGTTATAGCGGCAACAGAAATACATCATCTGTGAAACTTTCAATTATCTAACTATCACGGTTCATGAGATACAGCCCAGTAATAGACGGACAGACAGACAGACGGACGGACAGCGGAGTCTTAGTAATAGGGTCTTGTTGTACCCTTTTTATTTTTTTATTTTTTAATGTTTGACAGGCTAGGTGTTTTGACCACAGCTCACCTGATGTCAAGTGAAGGTGTGGTCGAAGATGGTAAAGCACACCTAGCCTGGAATGGAACTGGCTCTCAAGTGAGGCTGCCGGAACACACCGTTAGATGCTTGGCGGCAGATTTTCAACTTGAGGGTGGTAGCTAGCCAGCCGAGTACTAAAGTACCCTACCACCATGCTTTGGTTTCCTCACGATGTTTTCCTTCACCGGCAGCTCAAGCTCATTGTTGGGGTTTGAACCCACGCCCTTCGGCATGCGAACCTACCGCGCTAACCACTGAGCTATCATCGCTACCCTTTGGGCACGGAACTCCAAAAGCGTTGCAAAGAAATCAACTTTATTCACCAGTGACCAGAATGCTGGTAATTTCTTTGGTCAAAAGATAAGCATTGCCATCCAGCGTGGCAATGCTGCCAGCATTCTGGCCACATATCCCTCCTCTGACGGTTTTTTAGACAAAGTTCTTTGTATACATTTTGTAAATAGTATAATTTAAGGTATTTTTTATTTTGTTTAATAAATAATTGTTACTTTATTCACTATCCATGACATTTTATTTACGGTTCTGTTATTATCAATTTATTACAAAGGAAATGCCGTCTAGTTGTCCTGGGACGGCAATTGGCGCAAAAATCCAATATAAATGCCGTCGTGATCAATACACCCGGAATCTGCATGGGAGATGGGAGCGGACTATTTGAATATCGCACTGCCCTTTCCGACAGATTCTTAGAACGCTACGTAAATGTGGAATAGGACTTTAAACTAGACAACCGAGTGCGAGTTTCATCAATTTTATTGTTAGAACCATTTTAGTTTGTTTTTTTTTTATGTAAAAATTAATGAGACGAACGAGACGCTCTCCTGGCGGTCAGAGTTAACGCCTGACCATCGCTGCGATACACAGAACTTAAAGTAACAAAACAAAGTCCAGGGCTTCGCTGCTTTGGCGCTCATTACTTTGAGACTTTTAGAGAGTTAGTCTCAACAGCCCTGTAATTTCGTTAGCTGCAGTACCCTTCAAACCGGAACACAGTAATGTTTACACACTACTGCTCGGCGGCAGAATAACTGGTACTGCGGTGGTACCTAGACGACCTCCTGCTAAGGAGATCTACTACCAAGTGAATAAGATCGTTAGATGGCGCTGTCCTACTCCAAATCGTGCAAACGTTTGGCTCATCAAAGATTGTACAGATTTTTTGGTACTTCATTCAATAGAAAGATAGGACCTCTTCCTTGTGCACAATAAATAAATATCGTAGGACATTACACACAGCGCCATCTGACCCCAAACTAAGCAAAGCTGTGCTATGTAAGACAGATAACTGACAGAATACTTAATTTTTTTTTGTAAATACATACAGTTGACCCAGACACATAATGTACACTTGTTTATATCACAAAATGCTTGTCCTGGGTGGGAATCGAACCCACGCCCTTTAGCTCTTGGAGCAGAGATACTACCAATGAACCAACAGGGCTGTCAAAATAGAAAGTACAGATAACAAAATAATCTTATGAGCAACGAAGTATCTTATGTTAATGTTTTTGGATTTAGAATAGAATAAATATTGTTAAGTATCAGTGCATTTCTTTTTGTGATCTCATTGTACGAGTTCTTTCAACTAATTTTTAGTTTCATTAGAGTAGTATCATTGCCACTAGATGGCGTTGCTCATCTCACTAATATTATAAATGTGAAAGTTTGGATGGATGGATGTTTGTTACAAAAACTACTGAACGGATTTAGATAAAATTTGGTGTGGAGGTAGCTGAGACTTTGGATTAACACATAGGCTACTATTTATCCCGAAAGCATGTAGCAGGCAACACTGCGGGGCGCAGCTAGTTATACATACAGAACACCCAGACACAAAACAAACATAATGTTTATACCACGATAATATCTGCTTTAAGAGCTGTAGGGTATGGGTTCAATTCCCATCCAGGACAAAAATTTTGTAGTATAAACAAAATGTTTGCTCTGTGTGCTAGTTAGTCATTGGTAGTATAAATACTACCAATGAACCAACAGTGTTATCAAATATTAGATTCAATAAATCAATAATTTTAGAAGCTAACAGATTAGACTAGGTACTTTTAAAACAACAAAATAAAAATTCCTCTCTTTACAATTATATCTCCCAGATCGCACAATAGGAATCAAGATCCAAGATACGGGCAGAAGTAGCAATACGGTTGAACAGTCATTTATTGGGTTATATAGGTATTTAGAATATATTTTACCCATCAATTTCTGAGCCGGACGAGCTTTGAAGTAAAAAAGACAAGACGGCTTTCTTAGAAATTGATAAGCAAAGGCAATATTTACTTACTTTAATATCGCATAGTCTTTGGGGCATCATCATCATTGTCAGCCTATCGAAGTCAACTGCTGGACATAGGCCTCTCCCAAGACACGTCACTCAGCCCGATCTTTGACTTTTCGCTTCCATCCACCGCCAGCTGTCCTACGTATATCGTCACTCCTTCGAGTCTCAGGGCGTCCTACGCTACGTTTGTACCCTAGTACGCTCCACCATGCACCCTACCACCTACCTACGTTACAGATCAAATAATAGTTCAAATGTTTCTAATGGACTGACTATTATTGACATGCGTACGATGTGCAGTGCCAGTATTATCTCCCGACTCGTTACTCACGATACATAAGCTGCATTTATTTACAGCGCACATGGAAATGAGGCTGCATGTTAAAAATTATTGAATCCAGTGATTGAAGTTCGCACGACTATATGCCGATTTTACGTAGCGTTCACTCCAAAAAATGCGCCATCTATTGAATTGCTACTTAACTATTACGAGATGGCCAACGTACAGGCAAAATATTCCAAAACGGACACAGTGAGTGGCGCCATCTGTCTCGTATGACAATGGAAATAGCTCGAAGAAGACCCCGATTTACCGCAATACCGTTTCATCATCATCATCATCATCATTTCAGCCGTAGGACGTCCACTGCTGGACATAGGCCTCCCCCATTGACTTCCATAAAGACCGGTTGGAAGCGGCTCGCATCCAGCGCGTTCCTGCGGTCTTTACTAGGTCGTCTGTCCACCTTGTGGGTGGACGTCCTACGCTGCGCTTGCCGGTCCGTGGTCACCACTCCAGAACTTTGCAGCCCCACCGGCCATCAGTTCTGCGTGCTATGTGCAATACCGTTTGTAAGATTGGAATTAACATTGGAATCTGCTGTCCGAGTAGGTGTTCTCCGATGAATACAGTCTGGGTGCCTTCAAGTCGCGAGTGAATCGGTTTCTTCTAGACAAGCGTGCTCCACCGTAGACCGCATCTTCACTTAACATCAGGCGGGATAGTAGATAAACGCCAGCCAATCTATTAAAAAAAAAGATAAATAAATAAATAATAAATAATAACTATTTTTTCTGCATTGCTTCAAACGCTGGGGGAATGTCAACAATAAATAAAATAAATAAATATCGTAGGACATTAAACACAGCGCCATCTGACCCCAAACTAAGCAAAGCCAGAAGGATGAAAGTCAGATAACTGATAGAATACTTAAATACTTCTTTTTGAAAATACATACTTATAATAAATACAGAACACCCAGACGTACTAGTAGGTTACGCCGTATAAATGGGTATTGTAGGTGTCCATAGGGCCGTCGTTTCTTTACCATTTGACAGGATTGGTTTTTTTTAAATGTAAAAGTAATAAGACGATCGAAGCGCTCTCCTGATGTTAAGAGACAACGCCCGTCCATGACCATTGCAGCGATACACAGAACTTTGAGTAACAAAACAACGTCCAGGGCATCGCTGCTTTGGCTCTCATTACTTTGAGGCTAGATGGTTAGTCTCAACAGCCCAGTAATTTCGCTAGCTGCAGTACCCTTCAAACTGGAACACAGTAACTACTGCTTGGCGGCAGAATATCTGGTACTGCGGTGGTACCTACCCAGACGACCTCCTGCTAAGGAAATCTACCACCAAGTAAAGGTTATAGGTTTGTTCAATTCATAGTGCACCAACATAATTATTATGTACACCTATCTGATACATCCCAAAATAAAAGATTTTGACAATTTTTTTTTGACATAAAGTTACGTACTGCGTATATAGGTACACCGCGGTGCTTAGTCAAGTTAAATGTGCTGTGAATAATAGAGGAGTTGTTTACTTAAAGGTCTAAGCAGTATTACTTTGGTAGTACAAAACGTAGTGAGCAGTATAGCTCCACTGAGCTAAGCGTAATTGGTAAAGTTTTTGATGTTCAATTGACTGATAGATTAGTCGCCTGGTTTAGGAAGTAACCTCGAATTGACGGTAAACAGTTCTGTGCTGGAGTTTTGAAGATTAATATACACGATTTTTTTTTTTTTTTTTTTTTTTTTTTTTTTTAATGTTTGACAGGCTAGGTGCTTGACCACAGCTCACCTGATGTCAAGTGAAGGTGTGGCCGAAGATGGTAAAGCACACCTAGCCTGGAATGGAACTTTTATTAACTGACCACTAAAACTACTTTTTTCACTGTTTACTTATTTATATTTTTATTAAACAAAATGAAATGTCTTAAATTAATACTATTTACAAGTTTATACAAAAAACTAAATCTAAAAGTCCGTCAGAGGAGGGATATGTGGCCAGAATGCTGGCAGCATTGCCACACTGGATGGCAATGCTAAGCTTGTTTACTTGACCACAGCTCATCCAATGTTATGGAGACGGTGTGGTTGAAGATGGTAAAGCACACCTAGCATGTGTGGCTGCCGGAGCACGCCGTTAGGTGCTTGGCGGCAGATTTTCAACTTAAGGTGGTAGCTTAAAAAGTTGGTAAATCCTAAATTTGACCAAAGCAACTAATTTATTGGATCTTATAGACATTTACGGTGCTGTTTAATGGCACTGCACCCACTGATAACACTGAGCTATCATCGATACCAAAATAAAAAGAGCAAAGTAAAATTAATTTGTATCTTAACTTGACAGCCCCGTTGGCTCATTGGTAGTATATCTGCCTTAAGAGCTGTAGGGTGTGGGTTCGATTCCCACTCAGGGCAAAACATTGAACATGTGAATAAATAAATGTTAGTTCTGTGTCTGGGTGTTCTGTATGTATTATAAATAAGTATTTTAAAAAAAAATTATGTTTTGTATCAGTTATGACTTCGATCACACAAGCTCTGCTTAGTTTGGGGTCAGATGGCGCTGTGTGTATAGTCCTACGATATTTATTTATTTATTTTAAAATAATTCGACGAATTTTTTACTTTGTGTTTTCCATTCTTGGAAGAGATAGCTCTTAGCGATAAGGCCGCTACTTGCGGCGCTAGCTCATAAGGTTCTTTTGTTTTCTCTACTATTTTTTTCCATTTTTGTGAGCACAATAAAGAGTTTCTATCTATCTATGTCTAACAAAAACAAAATAAATTTAATTAAACTTCAGATCATTCAGAATTATAGCTTGTTGATTAAAAAATATAATATTTTTCCAACAGGATTAACTGTAAGAAATAAAAATAATTTCCGTCCCCCATCTCATTTACAAGCCAACACGAAATACGTTATAACGTCCTAATAAATCAGAGCGTAATATTTCAGAAATCTTATCCTCACTTAAGGATGTACATCAAAAATTACCAGGCCATGTCTTAATAAAGGGGGGGGGGGGCGTTATTTTTTTCGCGTACATTAAGGTGGAAAAGTTTTAATTCGTTTTTGTTTTATATTTTGATATGGAAGTGTCTTAAATTGTAATCCATTATTAAAATTACATCTTATCAATATAAAAATATAGTTTTTACATATATGTAGTTTTGATTATTAGCAGATATTTTTTGAAACAATTAGGTAATGTTTTCATTTTAATTCAGCGGGGTTGTTCACGTGTAATTAGCCATGTCTCGTACCCTTCTTCTAGGAGTCAAAGCAGAGTACAACGCGCGTGCGGTCTCATTCGCACTACGGGCCGCTGCACGCGTCACCCGTAAGTACAGCGGTTGGTGCACGCGCGCGATGTTGGAAGCGGGTGGGGTGACGTGATGTGCCAGAGCGCTATAATAGAGCCCTGCCTCACCGGAGTTCTGCTATCCGTACAGTAATAGTCAGGAATACGAGCTTACTGCGACGTCTTCAGATACGAAATCACCCTCACGAACTCCGAGACAAGGTCTTCAAGTTGATAACAAATTCCACTCTCCATCTTTTTTCATTTTTTTCATGCGATAACCAACATTCTACGTTTATTGTTATATTTCTCTCTCTACGTTCTGCTCTCACGTGTAATTTTTTTTTAAAGTTATAGTCTTTATTCTCGTCTAATTTTATCAAACCGCTGTTTAAGAATGTTCACTTCGAGAATATTATATTTTAAAAAGTGCGCTTTGCCCTTGACTTTTGCTAAGTTAAAAGAAAGACAGTTAAAAAATATTTTCCAAGTGTGCTTAGAATTTTCGAAATATAATTTTGATGTAGCAGTTATCAAATGTACCCAAAAGCAGGGCTGTACAAAACACGACCTGCGGGCAGCATGCGGCCAGCGGTTTGCACTTATGCGGCCCGTTTCGTTTTTAAGATCTACAGCAAATAAATAATAATTAGTATTAATTTAATGTAACTGGCTTTTAGCCATTTTTAATTAATTAATTAAATAAATGCATAAAGGAAATTTTCGGTTTATAAAAAATATTTTATTCGAAATTAATTGACGACCTCCTGCAACTGTCTTTGCCTTAAATTAATCACTAAACTGTTGGTTACGCGCACGAATGTACAAAGGAAAAAGGATAAATTGCGCGCGTTGCTCCTGACAGAGCAGTCGTTATGGTGGAGCTTTATGTGGAGCGCTTTATCACGGGATGAGCGTAGAAATGGACACTACCAAATGTTCTCGAACATCACTTCACCCCAAATATCTCTAGTAAATAATTAAAAAAACATCCACAAACACAGTTGATACAAATTAAATACAAAGTTGGCAAAAATTAAGTGCTGTCGCAATTATAGGTATAAACCTCATTCAATATTACAGTAAAATTAATAATATCAGTAAATCAGTAATATTTATTGGTCATAAATAACAATAATGTTAAAAGCAAGTCACTCGTACAAAAAAAAAACTTACGATAACACTTTAATGAATGAAGCTATATACGAATAATTAACCCAATCTAACAACAACAATAGTATGCTTCATCATCATCATCATCATCATCATCATCATCATCATCATCAGCCTATATTAGTCCGCTGCTGGGCATAGGCCTCTCCCAAGACACGCCACTCAGCCCGATCTTCGGCTTTTCGCTTCCATCCTCGTCACTCCATATTATTATGCTTAAAAATGTTAACACGTAATTTAAAAAAAAAACAATTGAATTTAAACCAAACGTTAGGGATTTAAATTAAAATTTAACAAAATTGACAACAATTTTAAAAAACTTATCCGAAACATTACTTAATATCTAAAACTAAAACTTGAATTATTCTTGACATCCATTATTGTGTATTGATTATTATTATTTCTGGACATTATTTTGATTGACTTGTACATTTTTTTATCTAATTTGAATTTATTATTTTACATGACATGCCATCGCTCATATATGTACGCCTTAAGGGCAAAACACGATCACAGGACATAATTAAATAATCTATCCATGTATTTCAATTTATATTACTCGTGTTTTAACAAATAAAGAAGTAAAGAAAAGAAAATGTGTTTTTAGGATACACAATAGATAATACAATTAGTCACAATGCTCATATCGATAATATATGTAAGAAAATTGCCAGCGGAAATTATGCGTTATTTAAACTTAAGCCGTTAATAGATAAAAATACTCTTATATCCGTGTATTATGCATACATACATTCTGTTATAAGATACGCAGTTACGATATGGGGTAACGCAGCTAGTATTACAAAAGTGTTAAGATGTCAGAAGAGAGCGATTAGAATAATAAATGGTTTAAAAAAACGTAGTTCTGCAAAAAAATACTTCAAAACTAACAAAATTATGACAGTGATATCACTATACATATACAATAGCTTATTAGAAATACACGGAGCTAATTTGCCAAAGAACAAAGACAGGCATCAATATAACTTGCGAAACAAAGAAAAGCTGGTCGTGCCATGGACTAGGTTAGGTAAAGTTGAAAAGCAGGGCCGTCACGCCAAAATATTAATGTATAATAAATTGCCAAAATATATTACAGAATTAAATCATACCGAATTTAAAAAAACCATTAAATTTTTTTTTGAAAACAATCCATTTTACAAATTAAGTGAATATATGTCAATGAGGTTCTCAGAATCCTCATTTATGTGTAGTACATAAACGGAGCCTCCGCTGTAGTGTGTTCGTTGTTAATTACTCGTATAGGTATAGCTTCATTCATTAAAGGGTAATCGTAAGGTTTTTTTTTTGTACATGTGACTTGCCTTTAACATTATTGTTATTTATGGCCAATAAATATTACTGATTTACTGATTTACTGGATAAATTATCTTTATCTTTATCTTGGCATAAACTTAAAATCTGAAACAAAATAACTACACCCGAACCATTAGTACCACCACTCCAAAACGGATTGTTAAGGATTTTTTTCAGCCTTTTGTCTGATGACTTGAATAAATAAGGTTTGCGCGTTGCTTACTTAGTGACCTGCTTGGAGTCAAAGGGAAATGGCGGGAAAATGCGAATAACGAAATAATTTTGCATGGGATTGGTCTTGGACTTTAGGGATTTATTTTATAAAGATACTTGTTTTTAAGATTTAGCTTAATTTGAGTTGAAATTAGTTTAAAATTAATAAATTTCGTGAGACATTATGAGACCACGGCAACCAGATAACTGATATAATATTAAGATTCTTTTTTTTTGTTGTAAATATAATACACTTTTAACAGATACAGAATACCCAGACACAGAACAAACATTTATCGTCACATAACCTTAAAAGCATACTTTGGTTACATTTTCATCAGAGTAATTTCCCGTATTCAGGTAACTTAAATAATAAAAAAAGAAAGGTAACATTTATAAATAACAATTATAATATACCTAATTGTTATCAGATCACATTTAAAACATTCAAACATCAAGCACACATGGTTTTCTTAATTTAATATTTTCATCACAAACGGCACTCTGTGTTTAAAACATAAAATGCTCATTTTTTAAATGACTTGCATTTGATTGCCAACTCACTAGATATTAAGCGAAGATACAGTCTACAATGAAACACGCTTGTCTAGAAAAAATCGATTAAGTAGCAACTATGAAAAAAATCGATTAAGTAGTAAATATGATGTGGGTGCCTACCCACATCATATTTATCTTGAAACAAATTCTAATTGGCGGTGTGTGCTATGATAATGATATTAAACCGATTGAATAGAAGATAAATCATTAATATCTTGCTTTATCATGTGCATCTTGCCTTTAATCCTATTGGTGGGGTCAGTACAGCATGCATCCTTTCTCCACTCTAAGTTATCATTTGCAATTTCCCCATTCACTTCCCTCATGGACACGTCATCTTCATCATGTGCATCTTCTTGTGTTTAAACCTCTTGGTAGGGTCAGCGCATTATGTATCTTTTTTCCACTCCAAGTACGCATTTGTGATTTCTCCATTCACCCACATAACGCATGTCATCTTCATCATGTGCATCTTCTTGTGTTTAAACCTCTTGGTAGGATCAGCGCATCATGTATTTTTCTCCACTCCAAGTACGCATTTGTCATTTCTTCATTCACCCACATAACGCATGTCATCTTCATCATGTGCATCTTCTTGTGTTTAAACCTCTTGGTAGGGTCAGCGCATTATGTATCTTTTTTCCACTCCAAGTACGCATTTGTGATTTCTCCATTCACCCACATAACGCATGTCATCTTCATCATGTGCATTAACAATAAAATAAATAAATAATACAAACCGCAAAAAGATTTAGAACTTCATGTGCCACACAAACATCTATCCGCCTAGTATGACCAGTATTACGCTGAGGTGAGCCCCTATTTTGTAACCGTTTGTCTCTGTTTGTTTGTTTTTGTTTTTGTGTTTATGTTTGTTACAAAACAAAATCTTTTTCGTTCGTTCTTTCTTTATTACTCTTTCTTGTTCATTTCATTGACAATTTTCATGAATATTTTAAAATACTCATTTATCCGTTCGGTCAATCTTTCTTGTTTTTCATGACAATCTTTCAAGGCTTTCATTACATTTTAATTACAATAACCAAATACGTAGTCACACTGCCGAGAATCTGAAAATGTTTTGTTTCATTAACAATGGAAACTCACGTGGTTTAGACACATTTTTGGCTTTACTTATGCAGAGTTACCTCACGTTTATGTATGTATCTCCGCAGTACCAGATATCCAGAACTGTGTAAACATTACCGTGCTACTGTTTAAAGGGTATACAGCTAGCGAAATTATAGAGCTACTGAGACTAACCATCGAAAGTCTAAGTGATGAGCGCGAAAGCGGAGACGATTGTAGCGATGATAGCTCAGTGGTTAGCGCGGTAGGTTCGCATGCCTAAGGGCGTGGGTTCAACCCCAACAATGAGCTTGAGCTGCCGGTGAAGGAAAACATCGTGAGGAAACCATAGCATGGTGGTAGGGTACTTTATAGTACTCGACTGGCTGACTTGAGAGCCAGTTCCATTCCAGGCTAGGTGTGCTTTACCAACTTCGACCACACCTTCACTTAACATCAGGTGAGCTGTGGTCAAATAATTAGCCTGTCAACCATAAAAAAAAAGACGCCCTGTACTTTGTTTTGCTCAAAGTTCTGTGTATTGCTGCAATGGTAATAAGCATGCGTTATCTCTTACCATCGGGAAAGTGTCTCGTTTGTCTCATCATTTTTAAATAAATAATTTAATACAGACATTATAAAAATCAACATCATCATCATCATCATTTCAGCCGTAGGACGTCCACTGCTGGACATAGGCCTCCCCCATTGACTTCCATAAAGACCGGTTGGAAGCGGCAAAAAATGGCATTGCTTAAATGTCATTACAATGACAATGACAGGTAATTGAAGCTAGAAATTTTGGATACTAAGAAAAACTGGAGAAAAGAAACGTGGCGTATCAGCTCTATTAGTAGTAATTGGTGATAACAATGATGATTATGCTTACTTTAAGCACCAAACCTCTCGTGATGACAATGACATTCAATAATTTATAAGATGCTTTACTGAGGGCAAGGTTCTTGCAGAACTGTTTTAATTCAACCATCAGTGGATCATGTGGAGAATGCGTTCTGCTCATAAGCTTGCTCACCAACTCACGGGTGGTCTCCATCTGTTTACAATCATAAAGAGTTGGAAGAAACAAGAGGTAAAAACACAATCGAGTGCGTCTCGTTTGTCTCAATACTTTTTACTTTAAAAAAAAAAAACTAAACGTAAGTAAAACAAAATATTTAAAAACCACGATCAAGCTCGAACTTTCCGATTTGATTCCACCTTTTTCATGCGTACCGCTAGACATTGGAATCTGCTGCCCGAGTGGGTGTTCCCCAATGAATATAGTCTGGGTACCTTCAAGTCGCGAGTGAATCGGTTTCTTCTAGGCGAGCGTGCTCCACTGTAGACCGCATCTTCGCTTAACATCAGGCGGGATGGCGGTCAAACGCAAGCGTATCTTCTATAAAAAAAAAAACGTCAGTTTCCACTGTAAAATAAATACTAAATAGGATGAACAATTCTACATGTTACAGTTTGATCACGTTGATAGGTTTCTCCGTGATCAAACACAGGTACATTTAATCGTAAAACAGATACCTCCACATTCGTGAGATGACAGGGCTCAACGATCACCAGCAGATTGACGATGTGGATCACGGCCCAGAGTATCATCACCAAGTTATAGAACATGTA
The DNA here is from genome assembly GCA_905404145.2 of Biston betularia. Taxonomy (NCBI): domain Eukaryota; kingdom Metazoa; phylum Arthropoda; class Insecta; order Lepidoptera; family Geometridae; genus Biston; species Biston betularia. Next base: position 8,181,636 of record FR989887.1, on the reverse strand, counting down.
AACTGGTTGATCCATTGTGACATAACCATAAACTGTGAAGTCAACAAGAAATTAAATGAAAGAAAATTAAACATAATTATGAGTTACACATTTGTATTAGTTCTTGAAAAAAATAAAAAAAAATATCATAAGGTGGTACGATTTCCATACAAATCAATTTTTGCCATTTATGGACAAATGGAGCATAATTTTACAGTGAAATCACACACTGGCATTTACTTTGGTCTTTATTTGCGGTAAATCACAATTGCTTGAATAAAACAGTAGATTATTAGACATAGAATCATGACTAACTTATGTTCACGATGAAGTAGAACAGCGTGGAGATGATGCGGCAAAGTAAGAAAGCCAGCATCGTCATGACCATCGGCCCTTGTGAGCGATTCACAGCTCGCACTGCACAACAAGCGGACTCATACGCAGAGCGCAAGCAATGGAAATCGCTATCAAGGGAACTACGCCTTGTCTCTAGACAGAATAGGAAAACAAAACAATGTTAGTGGCGAGTTTTGGCGGGAACGCGGAAAGAGTCGTGTCGCTCCGTTGGATTTTTTTCCAAAACTAGTGTTTTGTCGAGTTTTATTCATAAAGTGCCGAATCACGAGCGCGAGTGTGGGAAAATGATATAATGTGGTGAAACATGACTTTTCGTGTTGCTTCCAAAACTCCGTCGAAGCTTTATAGTAAAGTTACCACTACTTTACTAAACCATGACTGGACTTGACTGACATGGACTGTACTTGACCAAGACTAGACTTCGACTATAACTTTAGCTACGAGGACACTTATTTAACTTTTGAAACTTGAAAATATATAAATTCTTGACACTGGCAAATGCTAAAACGCGACGCCAAAAACAAAGAAAAAAAAAAGATAGTGGCTGGCCACTGACGTGTCGCGTCGGACATCGTATACCGACCTCGCAGAAGGTTTTCGTTAAAAAGTTTTAATGTAGAAAATATTTATTTTTTTACAATTACCTAAGCATCATAAATGAACATTCGAATTTGAACATTTTTACCCACGACGGAACGGAGACGGTATATGCGTTTGGGATGAGAGGATGTTTGTTTGTGCGAATAATAATATATGTTGCCATTTTTCTCCAAAACTACTTTTTTTTTTTTTTTATTGTTGACAGGCTAGGTGTTTGACTACAGCTCACCTGATGTTAAGTGAAGGTGTGGTCAAAGATGGTAAAGCACACCTAGCCTGGGATGGAACTGGCTCTCAAGTGAGGCTGCCGGAACACATCGTTCATTGCTTGGCGGCAGATTTACAACTTGAGGGTGGTAGCTAGCCAGCTGAGTACCAGAAAGTACGCTACCACCATGCTATGGTTTCCTCACGATGTTTTCCTTCACCGGCAGCTCAAGCTCATTGTTGGGGTTTGAACCCACGCCCTTCGGCATGCGAACCTACCGCGCTAACCACTGAGCTATCATCGCTACAAAACTACTACTACTACTACTACTACTAGTCTGATTTTAATGCAGTTTTCAATTATAGGTTCGGGTTTGATTGGTGCATGTTTATAGGCAAGTGTTACCGTGACAACTCACCAGGGGGCGCTGCAGCAAACATTGTTTGTGCAAATCCATGTTGCTATTTTTCTCCAAAACTACTAGTCCGATTTTGATACAGTTTTCAGTTATGCGTTCGGGTTTGGTTTGTGCATTATCTTAGATAGGTGTTATATTATTTTATCCTTTTTCAATTACTTTTTAAACGTCGCGTCGTGGCTTTTTACAAAAAAAATAATTTTGTTTTTTTTTTACTTGTTATGAGCAAATTTTTACTGTCTTATTTCATTGCAAAATGGAAAACATTTACGCGCGATGATTTTTTTAAGATTTCAAATGTTGAAAATATTAAAACTGAAAACAAATGATAGACTTGAAATGCGTATTGAATGTGAGTAGTATTAATTACAATTAGTAATTCCCTGTTATTTTTGTTCTTTGTAAATAAATCAGATAGATTTTGTTAGATTTATATAATTTTATTACCTTGCATCAATCCTTTTAAATATTCGTTAACAAGTTGAAAACTAGTTCGGACATGCAACACTGTCAGAACGTGCTGAATTACCCGCAAATTAACCATAAAGTGCATCACGTAGTATAATAGATCCACCATTTTTAAACAGGCTGTAAACAAAGAAAAAAAAATTAAATTATAAGCCTCATAGCCTTGACCAACACCTTAAGAGACGCGCAAAAGGCCCGGTGTGCAAGGGTCAGATCTAAAAGGCAGTTAACCTTGACACGACTCGCTCTGTTATGAGGTTCGTCACTCTTAACGGCACTCTATTTTTATTGTATTATTTGTGTTTTAGTATAAAGTCATTTTTTTTAATAAGGAAGAGACTAAATACATGATAAGTGTTCAAGGTTTTATTTAGTGTATTTACGCTTAATAGTCGTTTTGGTTACGATAGCGATAATTATTTAAATTATTTAATATTTTTTTAAATCTATCTGAAATATTATTTAATATATAAAAACTCAAATCCAACAAACTTCAAATCTTGACAGCCCTGTTGGCTCATTGGTAGCATGTCTGCTTCAAGAGCTGTGGGGCGTGGGTTCGATTCCCACCTAGGACAAGCATTTTGTGATATAAAACCAAATGTTTGTTCTGTGTCTGGGTGTACTGTATGTATTATAAGTATGTATTTACAAAAAAAAAATATTTAAGTATTCTATCTGACTCCCATAGTACAAGCTTTGCTTAGTTTGGGGTCAGATGGCGCTGTGTGTAATGTCCTGCGATGTTTATTTATTTATTTATTTATCTAAATAAATTCTCTTCAAAACATCCTCTTCTCGCTGCAGTAATCAGTTGCTGGCACGTGTTTCGCCTCTACAAGTAAGATAGTATTACTTTGTAGCGATGACAGCTTAGTGGTTAACGCGGTGGTTTCACACCCCGAAGGGCGGGGGTCCAACCCCCAATGAGCTTGAGTTGCCAGTGAAAGAAAACAAAGTGAGAAAACTATAACATGGTGGTAGAGTACTTTCTAGTACATAGTTGGCTAGTTAGCCTCACTTGAGAATCAGTCACATTCCAGCCTGTGTGTGCTTTACCATCTTCGATCACACAGGTGAACTGTGGTCAAACACCGCGTAAAACATAAAAAATACTATTTATTTGTTTGTTTGCATGCGTGTATATTTGTTCCGAAATTACGTTTGTTGTTGTTGGATTCCGATTTATTTTATAAATATAGCTTATACCCTCGCATTAGATCCTAGACTAGCAGCTCGCCCCGGCTTCGCACGGGAAAGCAAAACTCGATGAACAATATAAATATAGCTTATGTCACTCAGTGATAATGCAGCATTCTAATGATGAAAGAATTATTCGGATCGGTCCAGTAGTTTCCGAGTCTATTCAATACAAACAAATAAAAAAAACAAATCTTTCCTCTTTATAAATAGTGTAAATAACACGAATGAAAACAGCATCTGATGCACTGAGTTATATCACATAAAAACATTATGAAAGCATGTACTTACGTTGGGGCTGAACTATAAAAAGTATGGTAGTCAAGTAATCGCACAAAATGGAGAAAAGGTTAAACGTTGTCCATAAAATAAGTAAAATGGCACAGCTTCTCTGCGGTATCGGTCGAGAGTGAATTTTCGTGAGCTCTGCGTTTATCTGGAATCATACACGAAATTACTACTTCCTTTTTATTACCTCAAAATATTACTTAAATAAATATTAAAGGCCATTTCACATAGTGCCATCTAGCCCCAAACTAAGCACAGCTTGTGTGATGGAAGTCAGATAACTGATAGAATACAAAAATATTTTTTTTGTAAATGCATACTTATAATACATACAGAACACCCAGACACAGAACAAACATTTGTTTATTCACAAAATGTTTGCCCTGAGTGGGAGTCAAACTCACGCCCTACAGCTCTCAAGGCAAATATACTACCAACATATAGAATACAGAATACATACATAATACTTATAGGTCTTTTGAGGCGAAACAATTGATTAATTGATTGATAACTCGTTATTGTACACAGTAAAATGCAGAAAAACAAAAGAAATAAACTTAAATATAGGTGTAATAACTGGCGATCTTATCGCTAAAAGCGATCTCTTCCAGGTAACCTTAGGACGGATAGGATCAGAGGAAGAAAAGACGGGCTGTGTCAATAACGAGAATATGCACAATGCACATAGGAGAATACATAACTATAGGATCAGTCCATCAGGAGAGTGGCTCGTTTGTCTCATTACATTTTTATAAAAAAATATTGAAACTAACCTTTTCGACCTGATTTAAGCAAGTTATCAATTCTCGCATATGAGTTGATGAGTGACAGACGATCAAAGTTGCAATGGCAGTCATTCCAAACGACTCAGCAAACCAAATGACACGCTGGTTGGTTCTCCAAGATGAAATGTCTTCATTTGGCGTAATAAAAAGCAGATAAAATGAGATCCACAGATACAAAGTGCCTGAAAACATAAGCTAATCAAGGTCAACCAAATAATATATAACAGAACTAGCGGATGCCTCGCGGTTTCACCCGCGTAGTTCCCGTTCCCATGGAAATACAGGGATATAAAGTAGCCTATGTCACACGGGGATAGCGTAGCTTGTCAACGGTGAAAGAATTTTTGAAATCGGTCCAGTAGTTTCGTAGCCTATTCAATATAAAAAAACAATCAAATATTTCCTCTTTATAATGGTATAGATAGATAATAAATTACTGGCTGCGCCCCGCGGTGTTACCCGCTGTATATTTTCGGGATTAAAAGTAGTCTATGTGTTAATCGAGGATTTATTTTTAGCGTAAGTAAGAGAGCAGTACTTCTTGACAAGTCTTTATCTCTTACAATCACAAAAGCTCTCGTTACTTTTATAAAAAAGACAGACAGGTGAAAAACACTCTACAGAACCCCCAAAATGAAATTGACATACCTGAAACTGTGACAATGAGACAGCTGATGGCATAAGTTAATTTCGAAGACAATCTGACAGTCCAGCTATTTTGTCGTTTCTCGAAGCTTAGAGGAGCGACGCCCATACATTTTGATATACGTAAAACTGATACTAAAGTTCCTGAGACGTGACCCTTGGTATCTACCATGATTAGTTCTCATGTTCCCTTAACATACATCTATAATAATAAAACGATCGTTACCTTAATAGACCTTTTTGTGTATTGACTCGTTATCATAAATAAACTTAATCTTATGCATTTGAAAGTGTGTTTGTGTTTTCCTTTACGCAATTACGTTTGATCTTACGGGTCGATAAGTCGTTGAGGGTTAGCTTGAGCTATGAGTTTTAGGTTTGAGGTAATTAGCTTGGGGTATGCTGACCTGAAAGGGGGTTTTTGTACTCATTATTATAAACAACGTGATTGCTATAAATAGGAGCACTGTAGATTGGAACTATTTTTTGTAATCGTTCGTTATTTTTGTTTCAATCTGTAATTGACTCGTTTGTTAGTATATTTTCTGCAAAAGCTGTAGGGCGTGGGTTCGTTTCCCAACATGAACGAATTTTATGTGACGAAACAATAATTGTTTGTTTTTTGCCTGGGTATTCCTGTTATATATTTACAAAAGAAGAGTATTAAAGTATTCTATTAACTGTCTGGTTCCCATAGTACAAGCTTTGTTTATTTTGGGGCTGTGTGAAATGTCCCACAATACTTTTTTGTTTATAAGCACAACTCTGAAATAGTACAAATACAAATATTTTATAGATAACACCAAAGTCACAGTTCACTTTTCCATTTACATTTAAAAATAACATTTGAAATTAATGAAATTACAATAAATCTATTGATATTTCAAATGTAAAATATGTCAATATGATAAAATGTTAATGAAAACATTAAAACTACTTTTTAGTAATTCAATAATTTCTTATTTTAATAAACGTCAAAATTATAAAATAAGGTATCTTGAAGGCAAGATCTTAATTTGCATCTGAAGCACGCGATGGTAGGTGCAACCCGAATGGAAGTTGGTACGCGGTTGTAGACCGCGGGCCCCAGAATAAATTTGTAAATTTGTAGCGATGATAGCTCAGTGGTTAGCGCGGTAGGTTCGCATGCCGAAGGACGTGGGTTCAAACCCCAACAATGAGCTTGAGCTGCCGTTGAAGGAAAACATCGTGAGGAAACCATAGCATGGTGGTAGGGTACTTTCTAGTACTCGGCTGGCTAGCTACCACCCTCAAGTTGAAAATCTGCCGCCAAGCATCTAACAGTGTGTTCCGGCAGCCTCACTTGAGAGCCAGTTCCATTCCAGGCTAGGTGTGCTTTACCATCTTTGACCACACCTTCACTTAACATCAGGTGAGCTGTGGTCAAACAACTAGCCCGTCAATCATAAAAAAAAAATAAAAAAATACCGTAAAATATATAGTAAAAAGAAACAGCTATTTGGTAAAAAAATGGAGCATTTTTTTTGCGACTCAAGACTCGTGACCATAGTAAAACAGCCTTTCAGCTATCTATACCGAAAGCTTACAGCCCAGTACAAACAGGTCGTTCATCATCTATTACTCTAATACATTACCGTTAAAGATTATTGTGATAACTTATAATTTTCATTATTTATTATCATTAATGAAGCGAACAGTGTTTCTGTTTTTGATGGTGACGTTTTTAACGTAAAATACACTCTCCTGATGGTAAGAGATAACATATGTCAATATGACAATTGCAGCATAAAACAACCAGAAAAACAAAGAATAAACATTTATGATCGTGATACAAATGTTTGTCCTGGGTGGGAATCAAACCCACGTCCTATAGCCCAGGAGGCAGGAAGAGATGAAAATAATGTACTATACTTAGTTCAGCCAGTTCCAGTCCAGACTTGATGATGTTTTTGCCATCTTCGATCACATGGTCACATAACATCAGAAGAGCAAGGGTCAAAAACCTATTAAAAATCTTTAAACATAAATAACGCATAACAACCACATTATAAAAAAAACATATATACACAATCTTGAAGTATATTTTATTTTAATATTTCACAATCTTTCAGGCGTTACTTTGCGGAAGTTTATTTTGAATATTCAAGGTATATATTTAGTTTAAGCGGAAATAAATTAAAGATATACATTGTATGTACAGGCAAGCGTAGTGTAGGGCACCCTGCGGCCAGGTGGTGTGACGACCTGCGTAAAGCGGCGGGAAAACAATGGACGCAAAAAGCTGTCGACCGAGCTCAGTGGCGTGCATTGGGAGAGGCCTACGTCCAGCAGTGGACAGCGAAGGGCTGATGATGATGATGATGATGATGATCGAATATTTCACAATCAGACAAAAAAGAACATAATTTGATCATCTATTTAAACAAAACATAATAAGTATAATAACCTTGGGAATGGATTGAAATAAGAAAGATAGACAGATAAACTATTTATTATTGACATCAAATATTGTATTCAATGTAGATTGTATTTCTAATAAAATAGACAAAAAACCTAAGCAAGGAACGTTTAGAGGAGACTTCAGGCGACCAGAATGCTGGTATCTACTTTGGTCAAAAGCTAAGCATTGCCATCCAGCGTGGCAATGCTGCCAGCATTCTGGCCACATATCCCTCCTCTGACGGACTTTTTGTTTAATAAATAAAATCAGTCAGAAACATTTGTGTAACAATTGGTAGAGTTCACTAAAAGCGATTCCAGACGTGAATAGTTTTGTAGTAAATAAGGCAAACTTAGTCAATTTTTTTTTTATGGTTTATAGGCTAGTTATTTGACCACAGCTCACCTGATGTTAAGTGACGGTGTGGTCGAAGATGGTAAAGCACACCTAGCCTGGAATGGTCGATCTCTTCTGTGAGTGACTTGCAATTAATATTCATACTTTAATTATTTACTAGCGATCCGTCCCGGCTTCGCACGGGTGCAATGTAATAATGCGCCAAAAATAACGGAGTTTCATATAAATTTCAAATTTTCAAATAATAAATTATTGTATGTTTTTATGTAACAAAAACATAGGTACAATAATTAAAAAAAAATAATCATAAATAAAAAAAATCAAGATAAATTAATAAATCATACATAAATTTGATTTTATGCTAATAAACCTCAAATGAAGACCAAAATAAATGCCAGTAGCTGTGACTTCACTGTAAAATTATGCTCCATTTGTCCATAAATAGCAAACATTTATTTGTATGGAAATCGAACCACCTTAACGAATGAATAATCTTACTAAGTCTAACTATGGTCGAGGTTAACATCGTAAGGAAAGCAACATATCTGAGAGTACTTTAAAAAAAAGTTTTTGGAGATGTTTGACGTCTGCTAACCCGCACTTGGCCTGCGTGATGGACTATGGAGAAGAGACCCGCGCCCAACAGTGGGGCAATTTATAAAAACAGGGTTGATTCAGGACGTATGTAAAGGAGCTCCCGCCAATCGTACGCTTCCGTTCTTCCAAGGCACAGTTGCTGTCTTTTTAATTTTTATTTAATTTTAATCAAAATTACCAAATACGTAGTTACGCTGCTGAGAATCTGAAAAAAAACGTATCTTTATAGAGGGTTACGTGGAACGGTTATGCTCACCCAAAAGACGATCATTCGGAGCATCTTTGTAAATAAGTTTTTCTATGAGATTTAACTTTGATGTTGATGATATTACATAATATTATGTCCGATTATTTCGGATAAATCAAATTGAAATTGTTTTAAATCACATTAAATCCTCGTTTTTATTGTAACCAAATCGACTTATAAGCGGAAATAGACAAAAAAAATAAAAATCTTTTTTCAAAAAATTATTGCGACTGCCAGTGTCACTCTGAAGACATCCAAATCTGTTTAGGCATTTAAAAGTAATGGGGGAATAAAAAATACTCACATAATATACATATGTATATGAAAACATACTTTTTGGGTAGTCGAGTAATCAGAGTTCATAGCCCTGTTATTTTCCTAGTTGAAGTAGTTCTCAAACCGAAGCTCTCACAGCTTCCACTGTATGATTGACAAGCCAGATGTTTGACCACAGCTCACCCAATCTGGTACTGCTGTTTTACCTAGACGACCTCCTGCTAAGGAGATTCAGTTTATTCGGCTAAGGCCAAGTACATAATAATGGTTATACTCACCGCAAATACCAAACCTCTTGTCATTGAGATTGCATTTAACGGTTTATAGCACACGTCACTCACAAGCAAAGTTACATAGAACTGCTCCAATTCGACCACAACCGGGTCATATTGTGACGCCTGCGTGTGGCAAATAATGTCACTCACCACTTTGCGGGTAGTCTGCATCTGCCAATAATTTTAAAAATAAAACTGGTTAAATAGAAACTCGTTCTGAAAATTTCGTACCTTGACACTTAAGGTGGTTCGATTTCCATACAAACAAATTTTTGCCATTTATGGACAAATGGAATATAATTTTACATAATTTCATAGGATATGTATTATAGTATTTATTAATTTCAAACCTCCACATAATGTATAACGTCAGATAAAACAGCGACAAAAACACATCGATTGCCTTCATTTCACCAGACTAGCCTCTTAAGGTGGTTCGATTTCCATACAAATATTTTTTTGCCGTTTACGGACAAATGGAGCATAATTTTACAGTGAATTTACAGCTACTGGCATTTATTTTGGTCTTTATTTGCGGTAAATCACAATTGCTTGAATAAAACAGTACAACAGTCATAGACATGCGTTATCTCTTACCACCAGGAGAGTGTTTTTTTATCTCATTAGACTCTACTCGACTCTACTCTACTTTTACATTAAAAAAACACCAAAAACAATTGTTGTCTGGACTAAATTTCTATAAATAGAAAGCTCCAAGCAACAATGTTAATTTTGAATTAGTATAAAATTAACCCAAAAATTTGTTTTATAGTGAAGTAGGTAGGATTGGAATTAAAACCCGAATTATAAATAAAAAACAAAATATATACAAATAATTACCTCCTCATGAGTCAAATAGCAGGGTTCAATGATGATCAGAAGGTTTAAGAAGTGAATTAGTGTCAAGAGCAACAGCAATACCTCGTAGACTATGTAAATCAGATCCATTGAAACTAAGCCATAAACTGTCAAGATGATAAAAAAAATGAATTAAGATAAAAGCAAAACTTAACAAGTTTAATTAAGAACACGAATGACCACAAAATATATTTAAAAATTAGTGCCCTAGTGTCACTTGAGATGACGTAAGATTCATAACGATACCCTGAAATCTGTTCAGACGTTTAAAAGTTATTATGGAATAAAGAAACTCACATACGTATACATAGTATAAATCCTAAAAACATTACACTCCTTTTTTTGGCAGTTAAACCTAAAATGTAATTAAATCCTTCCGCACGAGATTTTGGAACGTCAACCATAAAACATGATCTCGCTTTCGTCCAATACAAGATTCTGACCCGATAGTAGAATTTGGGGGATATCAGGCTAATAAAAATCTTTTCAGATCACATCCTCACAATCAAATAAATCCAGAAGTTCTTAAAAGCGACATCGCTTCATATTCCTAAAACTCGAATTAAACGGTTCAAATCCACCTTCATCGTGCGAACCGCTACGAAATGGAATTTACTGCCCAAATAAGCGTTTCCTAATAAATACAATCTGGGTACCTTCAATTCGCAAGTGAATCTGTGTCTTCTAGGCAAGCGTGCTCCATCGTAGACCGCATCTTCGCTGAACATCAGGTAAGATAGCGGTCAAACGCAATCCAATTAAACGGTGTAACTATTAGCTTACTTTGCAACAATTTTCTAGGTTTTGTAGTTTAGCCCAGATGAGATACGTAAAAATTTTTGTAATTTTTGGGGATTCCTTGTCATGCGTTTAACCTCCATCTCGCCTGTTTCTATAAGCGAAGAAGCTGTTTATAATAGCATAAGATACTTAGTTATGCGGTATGCGGGAAGATTCTCTGTTACACACCAAGAAGAAGAAACAAGGAGTGAGCACTAACCTGGCTTGCCGACTGGCTTCTGGCACGGAGCTGGTGAATGGCAATGCACTGCGTTCCTTTCTCAATGCACAAACGAAAACAAAGCTACTTACGGCGCAGCGGGAAGAGAAAGAGGGAAATAGCGGGAACAGCGAGATTGAGGAAGGGAAGAAAGGTAGTAGCACGTATAAAATGTCGGTTAAATTAAATGTGAACATAGGTATGTACAGGTGCGATGCGAGAGAATGACAGCGAAGGAATGCTGCCCATTGGCCACTTGCGCGAGAAACGTCAATGGCCAGCTTAGGCAGTGTCTCACTCCGATGCATCATTCCTCCTGCTTGTGTAACAGAGAAGGATAGAAACGGCGTAAACAACTCTCAACTAACTTATAGTGGTGATGGTGTAGTAAACTGAAGTGATGATATGCTGGAGCAAGAAGCCCAACATGGTTATCATCATCGGCCCTTGCGAGGAGTTCAGGGCGCGTACCACATCAGAAGCAGCGAGGTACGCGCAATGCAAGCAATGTATATCATTGGAGAGAGAATCACGCCTAGTTTCTGAAAAGAATAGAATACAATTTTAGTTTTGTTAAAATTGCCAGCACGGAAGCTATAATCAAATTCTATGAATTAAATCTTAATTGGTTTTGGGATATGCACATCCTGTGATGTGTCATCTCATATTATGTTAAACTCAGCGAGTAGATTGTGGCTAGTCGCGGTCTTTTTAGCCGAAAGAGGTAATCACTGGTGTCCAGTAGTGATGCAGCTAAATGGTTTCGATGCAGTCTAAGTCTTTGTTTATAGGCCTCAGAAGACCTTACTAATTCCTCTTTGATTGTACAGATCTGCATGTATTCATGCACTTCCGTGTTTCGTATAAACCATGGGGCATTGCTCACAGTTTTTAGTGCTTTATTCTGGAAGCGCTGGAGGAAGAATACAAAATTTGCGAGATGGTAGATCTCTTTACCACAAAGTCATCTGGGTAGTGATTGCAGCAGTACTAGCTATTCTGCCGCCAAGTAGTGGGGTGTAAACTATTATATTACAGTCTGAAGCACATGTAACTAGCAAAACCATAAGACTAAGTCCAAAGCAACGATACATTGGACTTTCTTTTGTCACTGAGAGTTCTGGGTGCAGTTGCAATGGTCATGGGTAAAACCAACACCCTGAGGAAAGAACACTCCTACTGCCAAGACAGCGTTTCATAACTTTTAATTTTTTTTTATGGCTTACAGGCCAGGTTTTTGACCACAGCTCACCTTGCGTTAAGTGAGGATGTGGTCAAAGATGGTGAAGCTCACTTAATGTAACTGATTCTCAAGTGAGGCTGCAGCACATTTTTAGGTGCTTGGCGGCAGATTTTCAATTTGAAAGTGGTAGCTAGCCAGCAGAGTACTAGAAGATACCCTACCCTACCCTACCTACCTACCTACCTACCGCCATGCTATGGTACCGGCAGGAGATTTGTTTCGAGCTCACTGTTAGGGTTGAGAACACGTTCTTCGGCGTGTAAAGCAACTGTGCTAACCACTGAGCTATAATCGATTCAATATATTAATGGTAATTTTACCTTGTGTTAAACTTCTTAAAGAATCGTTCACAACTTGAAAACTGCATCGAACATGCAATACTATTAATAAATATTGCAATCCACGCAATTGAATTATCCAATAGCTTATATAGTACGGCAATACCCACATTATTCTCAATGCTGGAATCAAATTAATAGAATAGAATAAAATAGAATACAACTTAATTATACACCTAACATAAAAACTTAAAATAAGTAAACAAAAACAATATAGACTAATAAATATATGACGTACAACGGCGGCTTTATCGCCTAGAGCGATTTCTTGTACCTTTGCATGGCAAGTAATTGAAAAAACAGCTATAAAAATAAATAAATATCGTACGACTATACAGTATACACACAGCGCCATCTGGCCCCAAACTAAGCAGAGCATGTGTGATGGAAGTCAGATAACTGATAGAATACATAAATACTTTTATTTTTTGTAAATACATACTTATAATACATACAGAGCACCCAGACACAGAACAAACATTAATTGTTTATTCACAAAATGTTTGCTCTGAGTGGGAATCGAACTCACGCCCTACAGCTCTCAAGGCAGATATACTAACAAGAAGCCAACGGGGCTGTCAAAAAAATGACTTGTGATGAATAAAATAAATGAACGAATGACCAAGACTAGTAGGCGCTGTGAGAAAATGTCATCTAATATTTATTTATTGTAAACACATTTGTACACAAATGTCACGCAATGAATATACTAAGACTTACACGCAGGTCCACTAAAGAAACATACGACAATAAGAAAATCCGCCAACATAGATACGAAGTTAAATATCATCCATAAAATGAGTTGCGTGGTATAGTTCTTCTGTTTAATCGGGGAAGGATGTATGCCCATCAGATCTGAGTATATCTGAAATATAAATAACGAGACACCCACTTGACACATTTTTGCTTTTTCTTTAATGGTTGGCAGGCTAGGTGTTTGCCTACAGCTCACCTGATGTTAAGTGAAGGTGTGGTCGAAGATGGTAAAGCACACCTAGTCTGGAATGGAACTAGCTCTCAAGTGAGGCTGCCGGAACACACCGTTAGATGCTTGGCGGAAAAATTTTTCAACTTGTGAGTGGTAGCTAGCCAGCCGAGTACTAGAAAGTACCCTACCGCCATGCTATGGTTTCCTCACGATGTTTTCCTTCACCGGCAGCTCAAGCGCATTGTTGGGGGTTGAACCCACGCCCTTAGACATGCGAACCTACCTTGCTAACCACTGAGCTATCATCGCTACAAAAATTATGTATACTTCCCTAATTTGTTATTTTTTTTACATTTCTGTATATATTTAGTTTCTTTCCACTTAACAGTCGTTTCAGTTACAACAGTGGTGAGGACTTTAATTTAACAACAATTTATTAATTAAAAACTTAATCGTAACTTTACTTGATATTTATAACTAATTGTGACATAAGCTTAAAAACTAAGTAAACAAAAATCTAATTAAAATAACCACTAGTCTTAGTCTTCTCGCTGCAGTAACCACTTGCCGACACGTGTTTCGCCTTTACACGAGGCATCCTCGAGGCATGCCTCGTTTGTTGTTAAATTTAAGTCTTCTACCAATACCACATGTTAAGTCATAACATTTTTAACTAACCTGCTCCAGTTGATTTAAGCATGCCATCAGCTCTCGCATGTGAGTTGGTGAATAATAGACAATCAAATCTGCAATAGTAGCGATTCCAAACGCCTCCACAAACCAAACGAAGTGCTGTGACATTCGCCATGCTGATACAATCTCAGAAGACGCGATAAAAATGTGGATATAAGTATTCCACAGATATACAGCATCTGTGAAAAGAAGCTGATTAAAGTCGTTTGAAATAACTTCTTGATAGTCAAAAAAGTCTAACGTCGAAAGTTTTCAATCATGCGTTCTGACGTGCCTTTACCGGAGCCGTAATGTAGACACTCACAGATGGATCGGTCCATAGATTCAAAATCGCTCAACGAGCTATGGAAAAGGCTAGGTTCGGTGTTTCGATCCAGAACGAAGCAATTCGCCAGAACATTTCTTCAGAATTCCTTGTCTGGAGTCCGACATATTGTCGTTATGTTCACAAAAAAAATCTTGAAATTGAAACCTTTTTTTAATTGTTTTAAGTTTTTATAGTTACCAAGAAATGAACCTAAGTTGCCCTAAATAAATACTTTGATTTGATTTTCTTTTGGCTAGGCAAAAAAAAACAGTTTTTGAAGTTTTAAAATTTAGTCGAAGGCAGGTCGAAGGTCGTACCTAGTGGTAACGAAGGTCAAAAATGAAGCAGATTATTATTATTTAGAAGATACTTATTCTCCAATTAAACTAAACACTGACAAACTGACTAAAGTTCATAAATAACCCTAACACTCAATTCATCATCATCATAGTCGTAGGACGTCCACTGTGGGACATAGGCCATGAATACCGGTTGGAAGCGGCTCGCGTACAGCGCATTCCTGCGGTCTTCATTAGGTCTGTCCACTTCATGGGTGGACGTCCTACGCTACGCTTGCCGGTCTGTGGTCTCCACTCCAGAACTGTACAGCACCATTGGCCATCAGTTCTGCGTGCTATATATCCATTGCCACTTCAACTCGCTAATCCACTGGACTATGTCTGTCACTGTAGAGCGTCAACGGATCTCTTCATTCCTTATTGTAGAGAAACGCCGAGCACTTAAAATAAAATTGCCTCACTTAAAATCGTTATAATGACACAGCAAATCACATAGGTTGTTCTTGAAGACAAGCTGATGTTCCATGCATTCCCTCGTTTTTCAAACTTTAATGGAGCGATGCCCATATATTTTGAAGCAAGTAACACTGTAGCTAAAGATCCAGAGACGCAGCATTGCAGCATGACTAGAGTTCACTGGATCACCACACTAATATTCATCGTGATAATTATTCTTAAATGTAAAACTACTACGCACTTAATACACTTAATGAGACTAAAATGTCTATTATAATGTATTGTCTTGCAAATAAACCTTACCAATATTATTGTTCTGACAATATGTCTGTAAGTTTTCTTCAAACTTTTGCTTGGGGGTAGGGTTTTTCACGTACTAGCTAGCTACCACGCTCAAGCTCAAAATCTGCTACCAAGCACCTAACAGTGTGTTCCGGCAGCCTCACTTGAAAGTCAGTTCTATTCCAAGCTAGGGGTGATTTACTACATTCGACCACACCGTCACTTAACATCAGGTGAGCTGTAGTTCAAAACTGTGTAGCTCGTTAGTTGTAAAACAAAAAAAAAAGTAACAAAACAAAGAATTGATACAAAAAGTATTTAAAGTATTTTGTAAAAAAGCATTTGGTATAGTTTTTTTTGGCGCCGTACTTTACGATTTTGTGTGTATTTTCAAATATTTAAAACAAATCAAGTTTAAGTCACAGTCATAGTCAAAAAGTCCTCGTCAAGTCAGGTTATGGCTAAGTAAAGTAGTCGTGATTGCAAAGTTATACAGTGCAAACTTCGATGGAGCTTAGGCAGCAACACGTAAAGTCATAATTCGCCTCATTATAATATCTTTAACTCTCACGCATTGAGCACGCTCTCTATGACTAAAACACCATTATTTTATACATTGGTAGGCAAACTCTAGTGCACAAGTTAGTCATATTCCACCTAAACATCATAGGAGTATGATTGTTGATTTTATAGCTGTACAAACGTCGTTCATGGCTTTAAATAAATATTATTATGTCATCAGGGGAAACTTTAATCTTCTTTACACAGTCGTTCATCTACTCATTATGTTGCCTTTAAAAGCGATAATATAATTATATTGATGATTGTTACAAAGATCCGAGTCCGAACAATAAGCTTGAGCTGCTGTTGAAGTGAAACATCGTGAGGAAACCATAGCATGGTGGTAGGGTACTTTATCGTACTCACCACGCTAGCTACCACGTTCAAGTAGAAAATCTGCCACCTAGCATCTTACAATGTGTTTCGGCAGCCCCACCCTAGTTTCGACTTCCCTGGTAGCTCATTTGGTAGAATGTATTATATAGCAAAATAGCATAGCAATAGCATTTATTATATTGTAAATTGTTTATATAGCATCCCTTTCGACAGCCATGTAGGTTTGCTGTAACAGCTACGTAGTTGTGCTGTAACATGAAGTCCCTATCCGACAGCCATGTCCGTATGCTGTTACAGCTATGTAGTTGTGCTGTTACATGAAGTCCCTATCAGACAGCCATGTAGGTTTGCTGTAACAGCTACGTAGTTGTGCTGTAACATGAAGTCCTTATCCGACAGCCATGTAGGTTTGCTGTAACAGCTACGTAGTTGTGCTGTAACATGAAGTCCCTATCCGACAGCCATGTAAGTTTGCTGTAACAGCTACGTAGTTGTGCTGTAACATGAAGTCCCTATCCGACAGCCATGTAAGTTTGCTGTAACAGCTACGTAGTTAGCTACGTAGTTGTGCTGTAACATGAAGTCCCTATCCGACAGCCATGTAAATTTGCTGTAACAGCTACGTAGTTGTGCTGTAACATGAAGTCCCTATCCGACAGCTATGTAGGTTTGCTGTAATAGCTCGTAACATGGAAATCTCTATCGCATAGCCATTTAGTTCTGTAACAACTATGTTAGGTGTACCATAACATGAAGTTCTTATCCGACAACTATGTAGTTTTTCTGTAAAAAGAAGTCCCCATCTGACAGCCATGTATGTTTGCTGTAATAGCTATATAGGTGGGCTGTAACATGGAAGTCTCTATCAGACAGCCATGTAGGTTTTCCTATGTAATAGCCATGTAGGTGTGCAGTAATTTGGAGATATATAAGCACATCTTTTGTCCTAAAACCCAATACCTTGTTATCTATTGTAGTTATGCTTCATGTTTTAGGAAAAAAAACTCTGTTCAACTTTAGTCATTTATTTTCACAGACAATAAATAAACATTTAGTGCAATCTGTTTAAGATGACAATGAGGGTATCCAACGTCGAATGTTCTTGGATGAGGTCGACAACGTAGGTGATTCGTTTCTGGCGTATAACCACGTCCATTGCAACAATACACAGAACTTTGACTAGTAAAACAAAGTCTAGGGCATCATTATTTTGTGACAATCGCTGGTTAGTTTTTTTTTTTTATGGTTGACAGGCTAGGTGTTTGACCACAGCTCACCTGATGTTAAGTGAAGATGGTAAAGCACACCTAGCCTGGAATGGAACTGACTCTCAAGTGAGGCGGCCGGAACACACCGTTACATGCTTGGCGGCAGATTTTCAAGTTGAGGGTGGTAGCTAGCCAGCCGAGTACTAGAAAGTACCCTACCACCATGCAAAGTGTAGTTTAGTTTTAGTTTCAACAGCCCTGTAATTTTGCTAGCTGCAGTACCCTTCAAACCGGAACACAGTAATGATTACACACTACTGCTTGGCGGCAGAATATCTGGTACTACGGCGGTATCTAGACGACCTCCTGCTAAGAAGATCTACCACCAAGTCAACCCTGGTTTTATACTTACATTTATATAGTTAAAATACGTATTGATAGTTCTTATTTTATTTCAATCAATATGACCAAATACGTAGTTACGCTGCCAAGAATCTGAAAAGTTTCAAAGAAAGTTTTAAACTATTGTTACGTACTTTGACTTTTTCTCATTCTTTGATCAAACCGCTATGATTTTTTTTTATTGTTGACAGCCTAAGTGTTTGACTACAGCTCACCTAGGGTTAAGTGACGGTGTGGTCGTAGATGGTAAACACACTTAGCCTGGAATGGAACTGGCTCTCAAATGAGGCTGCCAGAACACACTGTCGGAATACAAACCACATGGAACTAATAACAAATTCTTTTTTTCGATTCGAAATTTTTCGATTGTACGGCCATTTTGAAATTTTGAAACGTTTTTCGTTACTCCTTTTTACTTTTATTTAATAATAAAATAAATAAAAATTTCACACAACGCCTTGGCAAAACTAAGCTTTTCTAAACTAAGCAAAGCTTGTACTATGAGAACCAGACAGCTGACAGAATACTTACTACCAAATATGTTATAAGGGCAGTTAAACCCTATCAAACAAAAACAACAAACCCCAAACAAAACAAAAGAAATATCGCACGTTGAAAACAAAAGTGACACTAAACGAAATTTGGCGGTATTGACTTACAGCGACATCTGAAATCTACACAAAAAACTACGTCGTCTCCAAAGATCCGTCCCTAAATAATTCGCTTAGATATTGCTAGATGTTACCATGTGTCACTTCATACTTCAAGGCTTTGTGCTTGTTCATGAAACAAAAACCGACACTAAATCAGTTCGCGTCCGGACGCCGGCGACAACTGTTCACGGAGTAAGTGAAAAAGTGACATATTTTGTTTAGTGTCACTTATGTCGTAACTTTTCATAAAATAATTATAATTATGTGATTACAAACAGTGACATATTTTGTATAGTGCCGCTTATTGCGTTAGTAAATTAACAAAAATGTGTTAGGGTATACAAAAAACGACATTATTGTGTTTAGTGCCATTATTGTACTAAAATCGTATGAATGAATTTTGATTGTCTAATGAAATAAACGGCATATTGTGTTTAAGAGTCACTTTCTCGATTAAGAAACATTTAAAGAAAAGACTAATAGCGAAGAAAATATACTCTTTTTCTGTAACTAAAATCGTTCACACGATATTAGTACATTCTTTACAAACTATTTTGTTTTACTTATAAATAAAATCTTGCAAATGATACCTATTTGATTCAGTTTTCGTTGTTCGATTGAGTTGAAATATGCATCATTTTATCAGATTCCGATGACACTGTAATGTTATGATTATCAGCGAGCTGATCTGATGATAGTGTCAGAAGCTGTTAATTTATTTGTTATTATTATATTATTATTAATATCATTATGGATCCTTCCAGAAGTAGAGTAAAAAGACTACTACAACTAGCTATTCAGAAAAATGCCGAAGAACAAAAAGACAATTTAACATCTACAACTTTTATTAAACAAAATGACTCCTCAACTTCAAGAAAAATCCCTGCTGATTTAAATTTTACGAAGAACCAACCCTTAACCGATAACTGCTCAAACGCACTACCTACTGGAAACAACGACGATGATTATGTAGACTTTTCTCCCGCCTCAGACGATGATAGGACGTATGTACCACCAACACTCTCAAAGAAGAAACGACGCATGTCTAGCTCTAGCTCGTCGTCTAACAGTTCGTCCTCCTCCTCGTCTTCCTCGAGTACGTCATCTTGTTCGTCTTCTACTTCAACTGAGTGCGAGAAAAAGTCCAAAAACGTTTTGAATCCTGTCGTCGAAACGATGAATACGATAGCAACTCCTAATACAGACAAACCCCCTGCTGATTGTGAAAAAATTACTTCCGGCTCACTATTCGTTGAAAATGTTTTAGAACAAGGTTTTGAAAACTGTTCAACACCGGTTGATAACTAAGCTCAAATCGAAGATGTTAATTTTGGAACAACTGTTGTGGATTTACATTCTGAAGCACTTCTGGCTGCATACGATTGGGAACAAAGAGATGAAAACATACAGACAATTATTGTTAGCGCTCCTGTTGCTATTCCAAATCCAGTTCCGATAAGTCCGATTAACCAAAATGTGCAAACTCCAAATGAAAATATCGAAATAGTGGTAGTGGACACTCAATTAGATTCTGCAGTTACTGAGAAAACGAAGAAAAAAAAGAAAAAGAAGAGGAAGAGGACAATAGCATAACAATTAAGAAATTCTGGTAAAGAATACGTCTCAACTTCAAAAACAAAAAAGGTTTTTCGGGCTAGAATTCTCAAACAAACTTGTGGATATAACTGAAAGCTAAAATGCTCAGAAAAAGTATCAGAAGGATGTAGACAAAATCTATTTGAAAGTTACTGGGACATGGCTTTAATTGAAAGACAAAGAGAATACATTGCTCGTAATATTGAAAACATAACTCCCAAATATCAATACAAGAAAATCAACTCAAATAGAAAACCTAAAAATGCTTTTTACTTTGAAGTTAATAGCACCAAAATCAGTCTGTAAAAATTTTTTCAAAAATACTTTGGATATAACTGACAGATGTATCAGGACTGTTTTGGATAAAAAAATGCGCTAAAACGGGTGTGTTAGAAGGGGGAAAAAGAGGGAAGCGCCTAAAACATAAGAAGTTGGCGGATTATTTGATTGAAGGAGTAAAAAGTCACATAAACAGCATCCCACGTTTTGAAAGCATTACCTGCGACAACAAACTACTAGAGAATTCATATATAACCGACCAGTACAGCAAGGATCTCAACAACTTAAACCGTTGTATGAAAGAAAATTGGAAGTATCCGAAAGAAAGAAAAATGATGTGAGGAGCCTCGTAGAAGCAGGCCTGATTCCAAATTACTACAGTTCCTACTATGACCTAAATACAAATTGTATTGATCTCATGTTACGTTAAAGTTTAGTACCTACTAAAAGTAAACAAGAGTCTGAAGACCTTACTTTAAGAATTTAAATAAGTACATAATAAATAATGATACTTTCTGATTGATATTTTCTTTCTTTTTTTTATTCACATTTTTTCCTGATTATGGTCCTATTGATATAATTATTGTTAGGGATCACTAAACAAAAAATATAGAGGCCATGTAAGTACAAAATTGGCACTATGCTTAACTTTTCTTAAAATAAAAGACACTTAGCAAAAAAATACTTGACAATGTGAGAACAAAAGTGGCACTATGCTGAACTTTTTTTTAAATTCATTTTTTTTTACATATTTACCTGTTATTCTGATTAAAATCAATCAGGTTCTGATAGAATAATACCAGAACTATTATTTAAAACAAAACAACAGTACATTATGTCAAGTCACAGTTGAGTTATTAACCTCATAAATTTACAAAAAACTTAAAATGGCCATACTGAAAAATTGAGTTTTTCGTTTAGTGTCACTTTTGTTTTCAACGTGCGATATATTCAAAGCGTTCCAACTATTTTCAAGTGTCTGTGAGACTAACGCATGCCATTCGATATATAAAAGTTTAAACTTAAACTAAGTCTTATCATACTTACTTTAAGCACCAAACCCCTCGTCATCGTGAAGATGTTAAACGATTGGTAATACACCTTAGTGATGATAAGACTCTTAAGAAACTGTTCCAATTTAAACGCCAATGGTTCGTGTGATCCTTTCGTACTACACGCAAGCTTGGCCACAATTCCGGTGGTAGTCTGCATCTGTTTACAAGAGTCATAAAACGTTACAAGTAGGTACAAATCCTAAATGGGAATCATTTGTAAGATCATGGTTCTTGTCACATTGTTGTGATGATGGGTATGTGGTTTGTGCAACCAGATCACAAACTGACAGACGCGAGTTCAAATTACAATAATGAGCTTGAGCTGTTGAACTGTTCATGAAGAAAAGAAAAACATTGTGACCAAAGCATTGTGGTAAAGCACTTTCCAGTACTTAACTGGTTAGCTACCACCCTCAAGTTTACAATCAACCACCATGCAACTAACGGTAAGTTTCGTCAGCTCCATTAGAGAATCAGTAGTAAGTCTGTCAATTTTCTATAGGATTCATTTCGATGAATGTGCTACTGAGCTGTATGTTATATACTTCCATCCCCTTTTTTAATACAGGACAAGTAGAAAGACAATCCACTACCACCCATAAATTGTGGCATTTCCGTGGATACGTACCAAATGTTTTGACTCTACGTACGACCAAGGAATGGACCAAGCTGACGGCTTCTTTGTTTCCTGAGAGATGTAATCTAGACCTTTTCAAGGTTAGAGTGAGTAGGTATCTTTTAAGTATGCGTGGTTCATCTTTGACCACATCGTAACTTACCATCAGGCGAAACGTTGGTCAAACGCGGACTTATCCGTACAAAAAAACTAGTTCCGGTTTCTGGAGAGGTGATTTCCCTACCTTATACCACATCATCTCTCAACATCAATTGACCTTTAGTTAAACAGTGAGCTGATCACGAATAAAAATATATTGAAGAAGGTTAAACCAAAGATCACTGTGGCTTTAACTTTAAATTCATAACTTCAAAACATCTGAAGAGTAATGATCATTGAGAATAGAAAATGTGAGGTACCTCTACATGTGTCAAATGGCAGGGTTCTACGATGGCCAGTAAGTTGATCACGTCAAAGATGATCCAGAGCAATAGGACCACTTCGTAGAATCCGTAAACTGGTTGGTGCATTAAGGCAAACCCATAAACTGCCAAAACGTTAGAAACTTAAATTAGTATATAACATCCAGTTTTGGCAAAAACGGGAACATCGATGCCCTCTTAGATTCTTCTACATACCACTATCAATCATCATCATCAACCTGCCTAGACAAGAAGTCAGTGGTAATATAACTGATTAATATCCTCGCCATATTAACAGTGGTATTAGCGTCTTAGCAACCTGAAGAAGCAATGGGCTGGACATAACTGTCGCAGACGCAATAACCGCTGGGGTAGACGTGTTCTGGAGTGAAGACCCCAAATTGGCAAACGTAGCGTAGACTCGATGGAGTGAAGATATACTTAGGACAGCTGGCTGTGGATGGTAGCGAAAAGCCAAAGATCGGGTTGAGTGGCGTGTCTTGGAAGAGGCCTATGTTCAACAGTGGACGTCCTACGGCTGAAATGATAATAATGATGTTGATGATCAAATTTCTTAACGTAAAGTACCCTAAAACAACAATGCTTAGGATTTAGGCCACCGCAGTACCAGATATTCTGCCACCAAGCAGAAGTGTGTAAACATTACTGTGTTCCGGTTTGAAGGGTACTGCAGCTAGCGAAATTACAGGGCTGTTGAGACTAACCATCGAAAGTCTCAAAGTAATGAGCGCCAAAGCAGCGATGCCCCGGACTTTGTTTTGCTACTCAAAGTCCTATATTGCTGCAATGGTCATGGACATGCGTTATCTCTTACCATCAGGAGAGCGCATCATTCGTCTCATTACAATTACACATTCAAAAAAATAGTTTTATTGCTTAATGTTTTCGGTACTGCTGCAATATTAATAATCTGACATTACGAATGTATTTTACCGTCAGAAGAAGAGAAAATTAACTATATTATGTATACTAACGTATATTGGTGATGAAGAAGTAAGGTAAAACGATGAAATGGTAGAATAGGAAAGCCAGCATCATGAGGAGTATTGACCCTTGCGAGCAATTTAAAACACGCACCACATTACAAGCGGAGTTATACGCTGAACTCAAGCTATGGAACCTTTCCGCGAGGGGGCCTGGTTCGCTGCTTCCTGCAACGATATAATCTGGTATATAATATATATCTGGTTATATGAAAAAACTAGCTGCGCCCCACGGTGTTACTCGCTACATGTTTTCGGGATAAAAAGTAGTCTGTGTTAATCCAGGGTTATTATTTTTTTTTTTTTTATCCTCTTTAGTTTTAGAGATCTATGTATGATTCATGCAAAATTTCACATTTATAATACTAGCTGCGCCCCGCGGTGTTACCCGCTACATGTTTTCGGAATGAAAAGTATGCTTATGTGTTAATCCAGGGTCTCAGTCTCTGGTCTACCTCCATACCAAATTTCTTCGAACCATCGCTCACGCTGTTGAAACTACCAAATGAAGTAACAAGGCAGTCGGTGACCTTCTTCATGGAGACAAAGCTGAATACATTGCGTGTGCGGCCTCGTCTTGCGTTGCACCCTTTGTTGCTCCTTTCGCATGATGAAGGGATGTGGCCGCAACTATCAATTAATTATTAATCGTTAGTGATCCCGCATAAGTTAAAAAGGTGTCAAAACTACGTCAATTTCAATACGTACAGAACAAACATTTATCATCACATAAATGTTTGTCCCGGTGGGAATTGAACCCACGGCTTGCTGCTGAAGCAGATATTCTAAGAAATATTAGGATTACAATATATACCTTGAAGCAAACGGTTTAAGCCATCGTTTATTGCTTGGAAGCTCGATCGAACATGCAGAACTATCATAATGTATTGTATCATGCGCAATTGAATGATCCAGTAACACCAATAGAACGATAAGTCCAATAGTTTTATCCACACTGCAAAAACAATTACATTCATTACCTGTATATTAATATACCATTAACTGTACGATTTTTTACATGCCAACCATAAAATTTTCTATTCATGGACAAATGGAGCATAACTTCACTGTGAACTCACAGCTACTGGCATTGATTTTGGTCTTTATTTGCGGTAAATCACAATTGCTTGAATAAAACATTAGTTTTGTCGGCCAAGTGCTCGAAGAGTCGACTTCCGCAAAGTAACACCCGAATCAATCAATTATATAAATTTTAAATAATTCCCCTGGAACGTTGTAACCAAAACGAGTTTTAAGCAGAAATACACTAAATATAATTATACCTCGAACACTCAAAATTAACTTCCGCAAAGTAACGCCTGTATCAATTATTTAATTATTAACACTTAGATCAAATACATTATATCATCACCATAGACATAGGCCTCCCCCTTTGACTTCCAAAAAGACCGGTTGGAAGCGACTCGCATCCAGCGCGTTCCTGCGGTCTTTATTAGGTCGTATGTCCACCTTGTGGGTGGACGTCCTACGCTGTGCTTGCCGGTCCGTGGTCTCCACTCCAGAACTTTGCAGCCCCGTCGGCCTGCCCATTGCCACTTCAACTTGCTGTTTCTCTGGGCTATACATTATATAATAGTAGTCTAATACAACAAACAGGTTCATCATGCCGTGCAATACCATCTAGCGTGACAATTTCGTCAGCTTTCTGGCTACATTTTCCTCCACTTAGAAGTTTTTAGATTAAATTCAAGTATAGATTACACTATCATCCTTGTAAAATATCAAATTTTAGAATGACATTTATTTTTCCATATTCCCGCGGAGTTACAATATTGGATTCTTCAAAAGGCATGGTAATAGAATCTTAAAAGGTCGTCGTATGTAGTTCCCCTGGTATTGCAGGTATTTATATATCAGGCAACGCGTCTGCTTGATTGCCGCCTTTTGGCATAAAAAATCCTCCCTACATTTTAATCACTTTTAAAACTAGAGTAAATATATTTCTTTCGGATCAAGATGGTTGCTTACGATCAGGCAAGTTAGTCGCCAAAAGTAAACACTTAAATTGATTTGCATAGTTAATTAGTTATACCTTAGTATTGATGGGTCTCCGCGCGCTTCGACTAGATACCACGTTCTTGTAAAATACGGCAACAAATACTACGCCAAAGTCGGCGTACCCGAGCCAGTCTCGTTGCAAGCAATGTTCAAGGTGGTCGTGCCGAGTGTTTTGATTAATATACGTCATAATCTTAAGTAAAATGCCAGTTTGCGTAATGAAACTGTATAAAAATAATACTACAAGAAATAAGAATTTGGCCACAATTTTTGCATCCTCGCAAATTGTCTCACACACACTACAATATGAAGTTGCCGCATTCGGGGCTGTTGTTTTAAGGTAGCGCGGGATCTAGTCGGAGACCCATCAATAATCTAAGAGTTATACCTACATGTTGGTCGAATTATTAAGCATATCAACGTAAAGTATTCGCATACTAGTGAAAACATGTTGACTATGATCCATGACGTCAGTAACTTTGTATGCTTTCTCTGCTGTATAAATTTACGATGGAAACTTAACAGCACCGAGTCTATCTGAAATAAAAAAAGGTAAAAAACTTTTCTTTAGTTTAGATCAATCATCTCAATCTTAAAAAGCCAACACTCATTTAAAAGATCTCTTACGCATTGCCAGTCTTCGACGCAATGCATTATATCGATAATGACAAGTGGCTGTCGAGTTTTGGCGGGAACACGGAATGAGTCATGTCGACCGAAATATTAAAACATTTGACGACGGCAAATGCACAAAATGCGACGCCAAAATTAAAGAAGAAGATGTGGCTGTCATACGCTTCCACTACTCTTCTTCTTTGATTTTGGCATCGAATTTTATGCATTTGCCAGTGTCAAGTGTTTTCGTTTGATGTTTTCCAAAACTACTGAACGGATTTGGATGAAATTTGGTATTGGGGTAACTGAGACCCTGAATTAGAAAATAGGCTACTTTTTATCCCGAAAACATGTAGCGGGTAACACTGTAGGGCGCAGCGACTGTATTATAAGTTAATCACAAAAAATAATTTACTACGAGTAAAAGTAATTTACAAAACAAAAATATTTTGTAGCAATGTTAGCTCATTGGTTAGCGCGATCGGTTCACGCGCCTAAAGACAGGACAGTATGAGCTTGTTTTACCGGTGACGGAAAAATATCGTGAGGTAACCATGGCATGGTGGTAGAGTATTTTCTAGTACTCGGCTGGTTAGCTACAATTGAAAAGTTGAAAATCTGCCGCTAAGCACCTCACGGTATGTTCCGATAGCCTCACTTCAGAGCCAGTTCCATTCCAGGCTAGGTGTGTTTTACCATTATGACCCACGCTGTCACTTGACATCAGGTGAGATGTGGACATGCCAACAATAAATAAAAAGTATTCTATCAGCTCCTGCTACCGTACAAGTTTTGCTTAGTTTTGGGTCAGATCGCGCTGTGTTCCTATGTGTATGATTATATTATTTATTTGTAATGCAGTTATGCATTTGATTCAAGCAAACCAACCTTTTGTATTTGATTCAAGCAAGCTATCAGTTGCTGCATATGGGCTGGTGAGCAGTATACTATCATGATTGCCATGACGACTATCACGACTGACTCTCCAAACCAAATCACGCGTTGGCTCATTCTCCACGATAATAACACTTCCGTCGGTGCGACAAAAAGTTGGGTGTAAGTAGTCCAGAGATAAACCAACCCTGAGAAAAATTGATTAGATTAGTGTAGAAAATATAATTGTTTTACTTGGTGGTAGATTTCCTTAGCAGGAAATCGTCTAGGTAGGTACCACCGCAGTACCAGATATTCTGCCGCCAAGCAATAGTGTGGAAACATTACTGTGTTCCGGTTTGAAGGGTACTACAGCTAGCGAAATTACTGGGCTTGAGACTAACCATCGAAAGTCTCTAAGAGCGCCAAAGCAGCAATGCCCCGGACTTTGTTTTGCAACTTAAAGTTCTGTGTATCGATGCAATGGTCATGGGCATGCATTATCCTTCAACATCAGGAGAGTTCATCGTATCGTTCGTCTCATTACTTGTATAATTATATAAGCAAAGAAAGTCTTGTTTTAGTTGACGTGGCAGAAATCTTTGAAAGATATTGATTTTGTTGCGATGACAGCTCAGTGATGAAGGGCGTGGGTTCAAACCACAACAATAAGCTTAAACTGTTGGCGAAGGAAAACATTGTGAGGAAAACATAGCATTGTTTTTGTAATGTAAAAAGTAATGACACATAACGTGACGCTCTCCTGCTGGTAAGAGATAACGCCGTCCATGACCATTGCAGCGATACACAGAACTATGAGTAACAAAACAAAGTCTAGGGCATCAATGCTTTGCCGTTCTTTACTTTGATACTTTTGATGGTTAGTCTCAACAGCCCAGTAATTTCGCATGGTTGTTATTTTATAGTACTCGACTTGCTATCTACCACCCTGTCGCCGAGCACTTAACGGTATGTTCCAGCAGCCTCACTTGAAAGCTAGTTCTATTCTAGGCACCTTGTGTTTACCATATGCGACCGTTACATAGTCATATCTCGTCAAACATAAACAAAGAAGGTGCAGATTGTTTTCGGTGCGCTGCAAAGTTACGCGTGGCTGTACCAGCTAAGCCAGCATGACCTAGTTTGGTGCTTCAGAAAAAACTAAAGAATCTCCAGCAGAGTTTAAAACTTCTTGGCGTAAATTTTAGAGTCCCCCAATGTTAACAACTACTACACATCAACTTGACAACTATTTTATCGCTGCATGTACTACTGTTAGTTCTGTTCCAGGCGTTGTGTGCTTTACCAGCTTCGATCTCACTGTCACTTAACATCAGGTGAGCTGTGGTCAAACGCCTAGCCAGAAAATATTTATGAGCTTCATTGTGAACCTTTTTTAGATCACTGGCATATAATTAGTTGTGACCAACATAGTGTAACCTGTCTTCCCGTGGCACGCTTTCCGCGGGCTAGCGCTTCGTCCCCGTAACACAAGCAGTCTGCTTAGTTCGAAGGCAGAGAGGCGCTCCGACGTCGCGGCGATGGGATGAGGGGCAATTCCTTGTAAATGCTAGTCACAATACTATACTTTATGCCTATTAAGGTGGTTTTTGCCTACACAATATTTACTCATTTAAATAAAGATTTTTGTTTATTGTATATCAGATCGTATCATCATGCAAAACAACGGTCAATCGCGCCTATTTTATCAATAAGAAATGACAACTCACCAATGAGCGTTACACTAACACAACTAATCACAGAAGAAGACCTTGAGGATATGCCAATACGCCAACCATTTCCTTGTTTCTTAAATGTTAGAGGAGCTATGCCTATGTATTTTGAAACGCGCAAAACAGTAGCTAAAGTCCCTGAGACGACGCACTCGTTGTGGCCTACCATTATGACCGCGTTCACTAGGAATCGTCACACTTACTGACTTGGTCTTTAATAAGTCTTGACAATCTTTAAGGACAGTTCCTGCATTACATAAAAATATATGTCCAAGATGTAAGTAGGTATTTGATCATTGACATTTTTATGTGATGTATGATTAATTACATTGTCAACTTTAGGTACATAAAGCTTTTATATTATTGTGTCAGCTGTCATGTTGACGCGTAAAAGACTATAATTATCTTGTTGATTTATTTCCCCCAATCTTTTGTAATTAGGTTATTCCGATGTGGCGTTTACTTAGTCGTAAATAAATTGAGTTTGTCATTAATTCTGCTATTGTTTTCTTTCTGCTGTTTTCTGATTATGTTATATTGATGATGCATTACTCTGATGTCATTACTGAAAACTGCATCAAAATCGAACTAGTAGTTTTAGAGAAAAATGGCAACATGTATTTGCACAAACAAACATCCTCTCACGCATATACCGTCTCTGTTCCGTCGTGGGTAAATGGCAGCTGTACGCGAACGAGATCTATTTTATACCTACCTGAAGTTATCGTCCGCACAGGTTGAATTCGTTCACTTGAAATTCTAAACGCGTCAGCTGAATCTGAGTATCATTATCAAAACCAGTATTAATTCGGACGGTGGTGGCGCCGATATGGGAGATATTAGAACTAAATTACCTAGTAGACTCCGCACAATGGACGCCCAGGTCATCTTGAAGCTGCGTCCACATTGGTACTTATTTTCAACAGAATGCCCAAAAAAAAAAGTACAATACCATAACTATGGAAACTGACATGGTTTTTTTTAGACAATAGACAATAGACAATAGACAACACTTTATTTATGACATAAAATACATTTCAACATAATTTACAATACATACATACATACAAAAAAATAAACAATAAACATAAAACATAGAAAAACTTAAAGGTATAAAGTATAATATACAATAAATAAAAATTAAACAAAAAAACAAAAAATTAAACAAAAAAAAACAAAAAACAAAAAGTTTGAAATGTATTTTATGTCACAAACCGGCCTCTTTTATTTTGAATATTCAAGGTATATACGTATTTAGTTTATTTCCGCTTGACAGTCGTTTCAGTTACAACAGTGATGAGGACTTAAATTTAACTAATTTGACAACAATTTATCTATCTATGTCTATTCTATTATAAAGAGGTAATATTCAATTGTTTGTTTGTATTGAATAGGCTCCGAAACTACTGGACCGATCTTAATACTTATTTAGCGAAAACTATTGACAATAGAATAAAGTGACGTTTTATAGAACAAATTGACAGCTACAAGTAATCCCGCAATATCATATAAAATAAATAAATAAATAAATATCGTAGGACATTACACACAGCACCATCTGACCCCAAACTAAGCAGAGCTTGTGTGATGGAAGTCAGATAACTGATAGCATACATATATACTTTTTTTTGTAAATGCATACTTATAATATGTACATACAGAACACCCAGACACAGAACAAACATTTGTTGATAGATAAAATGTTTGTCCTGAGCGGGAACCGAACCCACGCCTTTCAGCTCTCAAGGCAGATATGCTACCAATGAGGGATGTCAATATCATCAAATGTATGTCTAACTATTACAGTTTTCATCTACATCTTATAAAGAGGAAAGATTTAATTTTTTGTTTGTTTGTATTGAATAGGCTCCGAAACTACTGGACCGATAAATTTATATTGTTAATCGAGTTTTGTTTTCCCGTGCGAAGCCGGGGCGAGCTGCTAATTAATTAAAAACTTAATTGTAACTAATTTGACATAAACTTAAAAAATGTAATTAAACAAAAATCTAATTATTATTAAAATAACCACAAGTCTTAATATCCTCTTCTCGCTGCAGTAACCACTTGCCCACTGTACTGTACATTGTACTATACTTTTACTGCTGCGAGAAGAAAATATTAAGAGTTTTGGTTATTTTAATTAGAAACTTAACATGTAAACTTGTAGTCTTGTAACTTTACTTGTAATTTGAATAATTTATTAATGTCAATTCCAACCAAAACACATGTTTTAGTAAGCCATTTTTATACTACGTCGCTCAGTGCGATGTAGTCAAACCCTTACCTGGAGAATGCTCACGTATATCGTAATGACGTCACGTCTCCCTTCTAAGAGACAAACTCATGAAAGATGATCACAGAAAATGCGCCTCCAGACAGCTACCTTCATTATGAGGCTGTTGGAGAGACTTTCGACGTGATTTGTAATTTTTTTTGCTTTGTTTTCAGCATCGCTCTTTGTGTTTTTTGTCAGTATCAAGTATTTTTGTATACTCCCAGTCACAAGACTGCATTTTTTTATTATGGTTGACAGTCTAGGTGCTGCATATTTTAATAATAATAAAATCGTTTATTTCGGATCAAGCCCATAAATATTTACATTCATATTAATTACAATATAAAAATGACGATAAAATAAGTATAAATATAAAATCAAGTCAGTGAAAAAAAAATCAAAATAATAATAATTCAAACCCAATTCAAATTCCACTAATATCATAAATGTGAAAGTTTGGATGGATGGATGTTAGTTACTTTTTCACGCTAAAACTACTGAATGGCTTTAGATGAAATTTGGTATGGAGGTAGCTGACACCCTGAATTGAGACAGTGGCTACTTTTTATCCCAAAAACACCGCGGGGCACAGCTAGTGTCAAATAGTATTTTAGTAGCGATGATAGCTCAGTGGCGTGGTTTCACACACCAACAATGAGTTTGAGCTGCCAGTGATGGAAAACATCGTGAGGAAACCATAGCATGGTGGTAGGGTACTTTCTAGTACTCGGCTGGCTAGCTACCACCCTCAAGTTGAAAATCATGTAGGAATGAGTGATAAATGTATAAATAACCTACAAACAAAAATTGCTGATGCAATGGGTATTCTTAAAGAGTGGTTTAGCGCCAATGGAATAATTTTAAATGCGGACAAAAGTGTTGTTATGCAATATCGATCACGTAAAGGTATTGACATGAACTCTAGCGTAACCGAAAATGTGTTTTTAGGATATACTATTAATCATACTATTAGCCATTCGGCTCACATAGAAAAACTATGTAAAAAAATATCAAGTGCGAATTATGCATTACTAAAGTTAAGGCCTTTGGTTGACAGAAAATCTATAATATCAATCTATTACGCTTACATACACTCGAGAATAAGATATGCTATTACTGTCTGGGGAAACGGGGCAGATATAAAAAAAGTTTTAAGAGCGCAAAAAAAAGCTATACGTATGATGTTTGGTCTACGAAAGCGAATATCTGTTAAACCTATTTTCAAGGAAAATAAAATTATGACTGTGATTGCATTGTATATATATAATTGCTTGCTAGAAATGTTTAATGAAATGGGTAAAGCTGTAATTACTAAGAAGGAACGATATAAGCTTAATGTTAATTTAAGAAATGATCATAAATGGCATTTGCCAAAAGCAAGACTAACTAAAACAAAGAAGCAAGGAATTTACAACAAAATAGCAATGTTTGAAAAACTACCGCGAACCATAACCGTTTTACGCAAATGAGTTCAAAAGAAAACTAAAACAGTTCTTTGAGTCCAACCCAATATATTCTATCAATGAATTTATGAATATGAAACTGACTGAATCTTCATTCTTGCATGGAACTAACCATCAATAAATTGTTCACTAAGTACTGAATCTAATTGTTCTTTATTGTTTGTTTTTTTTTTAGATTTAGTCACTTGACATTTTTTTGTTTTTTGTTTTTTTTTTTTTTTTTTTTTATTATTATTCATTTGACATTATTTAATATTTTGACATAATAGTACTAATTTGACATTTTATAATAATCACTGGACTTTTCTTTTTTTTTAATATTAGGCAGTGACATTTTGTTTAATTGTTCCTATTTCATTTTGTAATTTTATATAATTTTGATTAATAATTGTAATTTTGACGTGCCTAGTGTAACATATGCAGTTATAAGGCGAATAAAAATATTCTATTCTATTCTATTCTATTCTAATCTGCCGCCAAGCATCTAACGGTGTGTTCGGGTAGCCTCACTTGAGAGCCAGCTCCATTCCAGGCTAGGTGTGTTTCGTGAGCTGTGGTAAACAACAAGCCCGTCAACTAAAAAAATAATAAGAACAAATTTTGGATCATTCTGGAAACGAAAAACTAGCAAAAATTTAATTTCAATACACATTAGCAACATAGCCAAAATGTATACCCAATAGTTTATACCCCATAAACTCCGCGAAAACCACTAAAAGGCGAAACAAAACGTTCAGATCCGGTTGGAACCGGTTACTGCTGGTTAGTTTCCTGCAAGAACCGGATTTATGGCTTGTGTTTAAACAATGTTGTGTGAAGCCTCGGAAATGGGAGTTAAATGTGCTACTCTATACTTATGTGTTTTACTAGCAGACTGACAGACTAGTGGTTGGTTGGATTTTGCCGCAAAAAGATGAAGCGTCTATCTATATGTATATATCTATCTATCTTACTATTATAAAGAGGAAAGATTTGATGGTTTGCTTATATTGAATAGGCTCCGAAACTACTGGAACGATTTCAAAAATTCTCTCACCGTTGGGAAGCTACACTATCCCCGGGTGACATATGCCAGTTTTTATCCCTGTATTCCCACGGGAACGGAAACTACGCAGGTGAAACCGCGAGGCGTCCGCTAGTTCTTTATATTTAGCGATATAACAATGGCTCGGATGCAGTTGCAATTTGCATAGCCAAATAGGCATGGACCAAAATTTGATTTGCAGACTAATTCTATTTAATTACAGGGCAACCTAGGTTAACTCATGAAAATTCAATTCTCATTCGATTGCACAAATTAGTGGTGGTGTGGTTAGTACGGTGACCATTTTTTTTAAGTCCACGGTCTAAAAATCAGCTATTTCATATAATTATAACTCTAGAGCAAATGGTATTTCGTTTATTCACTATATCGCAAAGATGGGATCAACGCGGAACAAGCTGGCCTATAGGAAACCGAGTTACTCATGACTTAAAGGCATCTAGATTATGTCTTTTGGGGAACAAAAACAAATACAAATATTTTATTGATAACACCAATGTTACAACTCAATTCCGTCAATTCAAAATTTCAAATATGTATGTCCATTAGGTTGAAAAATCATAATTTTTAAAACACTGATTACATGTCAATGAATAAAAAAATTTCAATATACAAGCATGTCAATGTAGAAAAAATATGGGCAATATAAAAATACTGTCAACATAAAAATATGGCAATACAAAAAAAAATGTTGTCAATGTAATAAAATGGCATGACGAAAAAAATCATAATTACTTACTAGTAATTTAATTGATCATAATAATTACTTATTAGTAATTTAAGTAAAATAGCCTAAGCTATGGAAAGAGCTATGCTTGGCATTTGAAAACTATAAAAGTTTTGGTTTAACTATCAAAAGTAAGCGTGCAGGGCTGTTAAGACTAACCATCGAAAGTCTCAAAGTAATGAGCGACAAAGTAGCGATGCCCAAAACTTTGTTTGTTACTCAAAGTGTATTGCTGCGTCATGGGCATGCGTTATCTCTTACCACTTTAAGGAGAGCGTAGCATTCATTATAAAAAATATTTCGAACCTAATTTTGATCAGCGATGGTAGCTCAGATGTTAGCGCGGTCGGATCACACGCCGATGAGCGAGTGCAAACCCCAACAATGCGATATGAGTTACAAGTGTATCTTATCTACCACCCTCAAATTATAGATTGTGACGGTGTGTTGTGTTCTTGAAAGCCAGTTACATTCTAGAATAGATGGCTTTACTACCTCCGACCATCACTTTACATCAGGTGATCTGTGGTCAAATGCCTGTAAACAGCTGTAAAAAATATATCTTTCCTAAGCAAAACAAGATAGGTCGCCATGAGCCGGTCGAACGCGATTTACGATCGAGATACCCGTAAAAACCTCAGGGAGGGGTGTAAAAACAACGCAAGCCACCGTTTAGGGGTGGTTAGGGGTACCAAGCTTTAAGTGATTACCCCGAGGTTGAGGTAAAAGCTATTACTTCGGTAACATATCTGTTTATCCCTATAAGGTATTTTTGAATATTTACGACTCTTGTTTAAGACTTTTGTCGTTGATGCTTCATAAAGATGAAGTTTTACATTTTTTGATGAACCAGAAATAGAATTTTGGTGAACATTACCACAATCAATAATTGATGATTTATTTATCTACTATCTATATTATTGATTACTTATATTTGTATCTACTATCGGACAGCCAGGAGTTTTAAGATTCGACACCGCTTCATATTTGACGCTCCAAAACTAGAACTAAACGGGTCTCCTCTTTCATGATAAGAACTGCTTAACAATGGAATATGCTGCCCGAGTAGGTGTTCATCATCATCAGCCTAACGAAGTCCACTGCTGGACATAGGCCTCCCCCATTGACTTCCATAAAGACCGGTTGGAAGCGGCTCGCATCCAGCGCGTTCCTGCGGTCTTTACAAGGTCGTCTGTCCACCTTGTGGGTGGAAATCCTACGCTGCGCTTCCCGGTCCGTGGTCTCCACTCCAGACCTTTGCGGCCCCATCGGCCATCAGTTCTGCGTGCTATGTGCCCTGCCCACTGCCATTTCATCTCGCTAATCCGTTGAGCTATGCCGGTAATTTTGGTTCGTGTACGGATCTTTTTTTTAATGTAAAATGTAATGAGACGAACGAGGCGCTTTCCTAATGGTAAGAAATAACGCCTGTCCATGACCATTGCAGCGATACACAGAACTTGGATTGACAAAACAAAGTCCAGGGCAAAAAAATGGTCTTCTTTTACTGAATTATCTGCACTCCAAATTTATATAAAATTATACATATTTATTTTATATTATTATATATTAATTGGTCAGTGCTGAAAATCAGCGCTGTGGAGTGATCCCCAGCACTATTGCTGAGCACTGGCCTTTTTCCCTTGGTAATGCACCGGTCACTGCAGCGATAACCCGCTTACTGATTTTTCAAATTTGTTGTCTTTATGTTAATCTGTACCTATTTATTTGTGTGTGTTGTCTGTACTTATCTGTTGTTGTGTCTAGTGTTTTGTAAGGAGAAAATAAATGTTTTTCTTTCTTTCATAAATAATAATTAAATTAAAAAAAGATAAATGATCATAATAAAAATCGTAACAAACTCAAGAATGCAGAGCATCTCGGTTCGTCCATTATCATAGTATTCAAATAGAGCCCGAATAAGAATTCTGAGTGAAACGCAAATATGAGATTCAGGGAAGGAAAGTGCATGAAAAATATGCTTGTTATATTAACTTGGATAAAATGTTTTAAGTTTGCGATCGAGAAATATCTGAAAGTGCTGCACTGAGTAGATATATTTTTGACAGCCCTGTTGGTTCGTTGATAGAATGTCTGATTCAAGAGCTGTAGAGCATAGGTTCGATTCCCACCTAGGACAAGCCTAAACAAACAAACGTTTGTTCTGTCTGTGTGTACTGTTTGTATTATAAGTACTATGTATTTACAAAAAAAAACTATTTAAGTATTCTATTAGTTGTCTGACTTCAATAGCTTTGCTTAGTTTGGGTTTGGATGGCGCTGTGTGTAATATCCTGCGATATTTATTTAGCGGACGCCACACGGTTTTACCCGTGTAGTAGCCTATGTCACACGGGGATAGTGTAGCTTTCCAACGGTCAAAGAAATCGGTCCAGTAGTTTCGGAGCCTATTCAAACAAACAAAAAATCAAATCTTTCCTCCTTATAATAGTGTAGATTAAAATACTGTAGAAAAGTTACTGCGCTTTTGACATAATTAGTAACAAAATGTTTTTTTTAATTATAGTTTTATGTAATAGTAATGATACAAACGAGGCGCTCTCCTGATGGTAAGAGATAACGCCTGTCCATGACCATTGCAGCGATACACAGAACAAAACAAAGTCCAAGGCATCACTGCTTTGGCGCTCTTTATTTTGAGACTTTCGATGGTTAGTCTCAACAGCCCAGTAATTTCGCTAGCTGCAGTACCCTGCAAACCGGAACACAGTAATGTTTACACACTACTGCTTGGCGGAAGAATATTTGATACTGTGGTGGTACCTACATAGACGATCTCCTGCTAAGGAGATCTACTACCAAGTAAAATAAATATCATAGGACATTTCAGATTAGTACTTTGGCAGGTTTCACATAATATCTTAAATTTTTTTAAGAACGATCTTGCTTTCGTTGGTGTCCTCACGATGTTATCTTTCATCGTTTGGTTTTATCGGCAATACTTAGAAAAGACAGAGGCAGATTGGAAGCTAGACATTAAAAGTCATATTTATTTCTCAAATGCAATCTTTATTTTCAAACCACTCAAAATTCACATCAATTTTTTTTTGGTATACGAGAAAAACAAACAACCTTATTTATAAAATCGGTTAAATTTAATCTATGCTTAAAATAGCCTGTCTTGTTTTCATCCATGACGTAACACGTCAACGAGAAGTTGATTGATAAACTTGAGTATAATTTTTAAATAAGATTAACAATTTTAATTGTAATTGGGTCTATCCGTTTTTTCCTCAAAAATAACTAACATGGTAATAATTTATGGTAGCGTGCTAATTAGTTAGTAAGAATGTCACAATTTGTACAAACAAAAAATTATTTAAATGTCAGAGGTATGTCAAAACGAATGTCACAAAAAATTAAATGTCAAAAAATAAAAGAGAGGAGAGGAGAGGGAGAAGATGTCAAAATTTTAAAAATATTAACTAAATGATAATAACAATAAATTAAATTAATTATTGTTTCTCAAATTATGTTTTCATTAGGAGCAACTCACATTTTATTGTATTGCGACGCAAGCTCTACCATAAAAGTAATTGTAGACAAGGACAAGCCAGTCGCATACAAGTACCAGGGTATGGCAAAATACGCCACAAACGTCGCCGGCAAAAACGGGTACTGCTTCGAGTCATGGTACAGCGTACGGTTAAAATAAAGATGTTTGATAAACCTATTTAGTAAACCACTCTCTCGGATCCGTATTGCAATAATATCTAGGTTTTGTTTCATAGGCAGCCCCTTTGCAAAATATATCGCATAGATCACTTTTGTGTATGGATTCTGCAGTGAGTAAACTACAGAACGTCCGTATCGGTCGAAAAACATACGATTTTGATAAGAGTAAATCGAATTAATGAAGACTGTAAACCGCTGTGTCGATTTGCTCACCGTTTGAATGCTTTCAATCAGCGATACGCAACCTTTGGTCCCAAATTCAGCGTTTTTGACAATATCACCACGATAATGTTCGGATATCATGTATTGGCCCACAACTAAGCTAATACAAGGCTCAAGCTGATTATGCATTATCCCTACCTCATCATTTATTTGGTAATTCATGGTGGGCTTCGTGGTCAAGCTCATCATGATGGACGTGTAAAAGTTGTTCACCATGTACGCAAATAACACCCATATAAAAACGACGTATTTCACCGATTGTCTGGTACGAAAAGTTGCTCCGTGGGACAAAAGACTATAAAACAGCACTAGTATGACCTGGCCTTTATCTTTCGTCTTTAATAATACGATCACCAATGTTGAATACAGAATTAATGTCAGCAATATTAAAACCCATACTCCAGCAGTAAATTCAAGGTAAACGTTTTTCCACGCTGGTGCTTTCTCAGCCATTTTAACCATTAGCCTTACTTCGTCAAAATAGTCAACATATCCGCTTATATATGAAAAAACTTGCGCTCGAGACGGTATCAGCATCAGGCCCCCCAACATAAAATCAGTTTTATTTTTCTCCAGCCGTTTCATCGGTCCTGTTATCGTCAAGTTTTGTGTCACCGTCGAGAAATCTTCAGGGTCATAATCAAAGTGAAATTTATATCGAAATTTCTGCACTTCACTTATTAAATGAAACATGTATTGTTCTAGACCCATGATCTTTGAGTGCTCTCCGTTTAATTTTGCCGGATCAATTGACCATGGAGGCCAATGAGCGATGGAGACGTTGAAAAGGCAGTTTTTTAAACCTGTAACTGCTTTCCCGGGATAAATATCAGCTGTCACATCCAAACATTTTCCATATGCGATTATTCTAGAGTAGTACTTGCCACATGCAAAGTTTTCGAAAGGGTTGTAAGTGTATAGCTCTGTTGTATTTGTAGCGTTCAGAACAACAACGTTGACAGCACGCTGCCGAAGAAAAATGTCGAATACCCTTCGTAGTTCTTCTGTTCTGAGGCGTTTGATCACAACAAGAAAGCGTGCATAAGGATTCCAGTTGGTTTTTTTCACCTTATCTAGTGCATTATTCTGTAGGAATGAATGCACATTTTTAGAGATAATCATATACGAAAGATCCGGATGTATATTTAAATTTCCATTGTTGAACGAAATTATATCCATTGAATGTAGCAATTTTAATAAATCGTTTTCATTATTACTATGCGAATTTAAATAAAATAAACTTTTGACATCTCGCAAATATTGACGTGTTATATTTTCTATACATCTTAGTTCGGGTAGATTGTTAATTGGTATTTTTATGCCAGGATTTATTTTTGAGCAATTTCCGCTTAAAAGCAAAGTAACTAGCATCAATATAACTAACATGGTCGGTAGACGAAATACGACTGGTAAAAAATATGTACCCTTAGATATTTAAGCAAGTAATTAAAAGAGTGGCTTACCTACGTTTATTTTAACTCCATTAATCACTGATAGAAAAAAAGGTATTGCGTTGGAAGTTCCTAAAAGTTACGGGGCCAGTTCAATTTTTTTTAGCGTGTATAAGCCCTCATTTTTCCACCAACTCGCTTGATAGTAAACGACGTTATGGTTGAAAATGGGGCACGCAGACTTAGAAGATTAATACCTATTCACTTTGACCTTGAAAAGCCTCTGATTTCACCTGATGTTACGTAATGATGCGGTCTAAGATGGAGCACTCTTGCCTAAAAGATTCATTATCGATTTGAAGACCTTAATTGTGTCCATCGGGGAACACCCACTCTGGCAAAACATTTCACTGTGTAGTGGTCCGCACAATGAAAGTGGAAGCACGTTAACCATGAAACGATGTCGCTTTAAGTCAAACCCTTAGTGCGTATTCAAGAAAAATCGACATGGTAATGGGCCGTCCTTCTAATTTTCATGTAGTAAGAAGTACTTAGAAGTACACGGTCGACCAGCTCAGTAGCATATTGTCCAAAATATACGTATTGTATAGAAAATTGATAAGACTTCATATATTTCGACGGTTTTTAAGAAAAAAAATGAAATTTGTTTACTGTCTGAGTTCATCATGATACGTAGTTTTTTTAAACCACTGCAAGGTGGGGTTTTTATGGTTGATAAGTTAGTTGTTTTACCGTTGCTCACCTTATGATAAATAAGTGACAGTCTGACAGTCTGGAATAGAACTGGCTCTCAAGTAAGGCTGCCGGAACACAGCGTTAGGTGCTAGGCGGCAGTCTTTCAACTTGGGTGTGGTAGCTAGGTTTCCTCACGATGTTTTTATTCACCAGCAGTTCAAGCTTATTATTGGGGTTTGAACCCAAGGCATGTGCACCGGCCGCGCTAACCATTGAGCTATCATCGCTATCTGGAATTTTCTGCTCCACGTGCTTCGCTCACGCACCAGTCATTTTCAGTTATTTCTTTATAAGTAGTCCAGTCAAGTATTACAGTACCCGACTTCCCACTAATATTATAAATGTGAAAGTTTGAATGGATGGATGGATGTTTGTAACTCTTTCACGCAATAACTACTGAACGCATTTGGATGAAATTTGGTATGGAGGTATTTGAGACCCTTTTTCCCCAAGGAAAATCCTTTGTGGATACCACCCGGCCACGGGGGTGGCAGGTGGTTATGTGGGACTCTCCGTCAAGAATGACGGCATACCCACTAAACACCCTGGGGGGTTCTGTCTCCGCCTGGAACCGGAGTAGCGGGCACGCTTACGCATTCGTCCGCTATAAGTATTTGAGACCCTGGATTAACACATAGGCTACTTTTTAATCCGAAACAACGTAGGCGGGGCGCAGCTAGGAACATATGCACAGACAAAGCGTCAGCATAGATTGACAGAGTCTATTTTCAACAGAACCCTAAAAACGGTAGTCGATTAAAAGTCCAATGAGCGCAATTACGTACACTAATATTTTCAAAAATTATGTTGTCTAAAAGACTGATCAGCTTTTTTGTTTAGTTTTTTATTAATGATTGATACTGTTAATCAATGTCTTGTTAATGGAAAACATTACTTATTTTGTAGTTTATGAGATAGAGTTACTGATAGTATGCCGTTATTAGTAGGTGAATTTGATAAATCAGACAGTAAATAGTGGTCATACTAAATAATTGTAGACACATTAACTAGATAGTGCATGTCCTTAGCAGACAGTCGTCTAGGTAGGTACCACCGCAGTACCAGTTTTTTTTTTTTAATGTAAATGTAATGAGACGAACGATGCACTCTCCTGATGGTAAGAGATAACGCATGTACGCAACGCATGACCATTGCAGCAATACACAGAACTTTGAGTAGCAAAACAAAGTCCAGGGCATCACTGCTTCGGCGCTCATTACTTTGAGACTATCGATGGTTAGTCTCAACAGCCCAGTAATTTCGCTAGCTGCAGTACCCTTCAAACCGGAACACAGTAATGTTTACACACTACTGCTTGGCGGCAGAATATCTGGTACTGCGGTGGTACCTACCTAGACGACTTCCTGCTAAAGTAATCTACCACCAAGTAAAATACCACCAAGTCAATTCAACAGCCATTTAAAGAACCAAGCCCATTCCCAGCTAAATGTTTACGACTCAACCACACCGTCACTAAACATCAGATGAGCTATGGTCAACAACTCGACCATGTTGTAAATGTCCCCATAGACTTTAGTCGGCGCCTTTAGCGATATCGAGCGATAACGAGCTATATTTCCAG
This sequence comes from Biston betularia, assembly GCA_905404145.2. Taxonomy (NCBI): domain Eukaryota; kingdom Metazoa; phylum Arthropoda; class Insecta; order Lepidoptera; family Geometridae; genus Biston; species Biston betularia. Next base: position 8,139,581 of record FR989887.1, on the reverse strand, counting down.
GTACTTCTGCGATTGGCAAGAAAACCAAAGCGAAGTGTCTGATAGAAGTGGAATAAGTTCTTTAATTTTTATTTTATGTAAAAAGCAATGAGACGTACGAGACGCTCTCCTGATGGTAAGAGATAACGCCTGTCCATGACCATTGCAGCGATACACAGAACTTTGAGTGACGAAACAAAGTCCAGGGAATCACTGCTTTGGCGCTCATTACTTTGAGACTTTCGATGGTTAGTCTCAACACCAAAGTTAGTCTAAGGTTTGAGTGGTTTATTTGACTGCCCCGTTAGTTAATTTGGTAGAATATCTACTGTGGATATTCTTTATGTATTGTAAGTATATATTTACAATAAAAAGTAGTAGTACATAAGGCTATTATATTATTAGCTATCCGGTTCCCATAGTACAGACTTTGCTTATTTTGGGGTAAGATGACGTGTGAAAAGTACTACTATAGTTAAATTAAATTTGTCCACTTTTTATTTTCTTTTTTTCTATCTGTACCTTCTTATGTACAGATAGAAAAAAAGTAAAAATACAATGAGGCGTGGAAAAAGAGTCACAGTGATGAGTTGAGAGTTAATGTGTATGACTATGCCCTTACATTTTTTGTAGGTAACAGGCTAGGTGTTAGACCACAGCTCAAGCTCATCTCAAGTGAGGCTAACATTTTTTTTCTTGTCTAATACAAATAAATTATGTATTCTATCAGTTATCTGACTTCCATCACACAAGCTCTGCTTAGTTTGGGGCGAGATGGCGCTGTGTGTATAGTCCTACGATATTTAATTTTATTTATAATGCTATTCGTAATTATTTTATAATGCTATTCTAGTTAACATAGTAGCGAAATAAAGAAATCTTGATGATATTCTTAAAAAAAACATTTACTTTTGTCGTCCGTGAAGTCTACTCCATACTCCCCGAACATTTCCTTTTCCTTTCAAAAAGGAACAAGGTTTGTTCAGTGTTGAACCGTGAAATATTTAAATTGGGGCGGGAGCAGCCGATAGCAGACGACGGTTAAAAAGGTAATACGGTTTTATGCTTTTAGAGTTCCGCGGGTATAAAAATGAAACACGCATCTTAAGATGCACGCTCATAGTAAAATAAACATTTATGTGAACAACTAAACTTTTTATTTTCATAAATTAATACATAGTAGATTTACAATAAACAATAATACAATAAAACAGCCCTGTTGGTTCATTGGTAGTATGTCTGCTTCGAGAGTTGAAGGGTGTGGGTTCGATTCCCACTCAGGACTAACATTTGTGCGACCAACATCGATGCTTGTTCTGTGTCTGGGTGTACTGTATGTATTTACAAAAAAGAAAGTATTTATGTATTCTATCAGTTATCTGTCTTCCATAGCACAAGTTCTGCTTAGTTTGGGGCCAGATGGCGCTGTGTGTAGTCCTACAATACGATACGAAAAATAACAAAAAAAAAATCTTAAAATTAATACTAATACCATTTTATAAAAACAAAAAATGACTCATAGCATTAATTATTTAAAATTACATAATGTAAAGATCGAGTAACTCTGCATACCTATCTATGTAGAAGAGAACTTCTAAACAAAGAAGTTTATGCAAAACGGTCCACATAATTATCTACGTGATTACTCTGTATATGACTTTGTCATTCAGGACGTTCCTCATTATCGAAAATGATTTTAAATTAACCAATCTATACTATTATAAAGACGAAAGATTTGATTGTTTGTTTCGTTTGTAATGAATAGGCTCCGAAGCTACTGGGCCGATTTTTTTTTTGTTTATGGTTGACTGGCTAGGTGTTTGACCACAGCTCACCTGATGTTAAGTGAAGGTGTGGTCGAAGATGGTAAAGCACACCTAGCCTGGAATGCAACTGGCTCTCAAGTGAGGCTGCCGGAACACACCGTTAGATGCTTGGCGGCAGATTTTTCAACTTGAGGGTGGTAGCTAGCCAGCCGAGTACTAAAGTACCCTACCACCATGCAAAACCACCACCATTTACCATTACCATTTTAAAAATTCTTTCGCCGTTGGGAAGCTACACTTTCCCCGTGTGGCATAGGCTACTTTTTATCCCTGTATTCCCATGGGAACAGGAACTACGCGGGGGAAACCGCGAGGCGTCCGGTAGTAACCAAAAAAATCGTTCACAAAAATAAATTAATTTTTTTGTGGAGTAATGAAAAGGTTCTGTTCTCTTCTGCACTTGATATGAATGATTTACTTGGTACATAAATATCGGTCGTCAAAATTAATTAAACAGCTACGGAACCCAATCAGCTTTATGTTCCTCACGTCTTTTACCTACCTACTGGAAGCGTAAAATTGGTTACTCTCTTTTCACCCGTTCACGAATTCACGTCTAGAAGTTGGTATAAAAAGTTAAAAAAAAATTCTATGTAACTGGCAACTTATTTTTCTGCCAAGATTGTAGTAAGATTTTAGCACTTTAAAGTCTTTAGTGAGGAAAAGTGTTGCCATTTTTTGTGATTTATGACAAAGCATATTTCTGGTACAATGATAACGTGTTATAGTGATTAAAATAAGATGATAATTGTATTGACTGGGACGTTAGTGGGTTTATTCACAACTAGCGGACGCTTCGCGGTTTCACCCGCGTAGTTCCCGTTCCCGTGGGAATACAGGGATAAAAAGTAGCCAATGTCACTCGGATAGTGTAGCTTTCCAACGGTGAAAGATTTTTTGAAATAGGTCCAGTAGTTTCAGAGTAAATTCAATACAAACAAACAAATCTTTCCGCTTTACAATAGTATAGATTTAGACTAGACGCAATCCGCGGATTTGTTCGCGTGGAAAAAAAACAACATTTTAAAATAAAAAAGTTTGACTGCAGATGGCCTTTTTCCTGATTCCGAAAACGTATGATTGTAGAATTATAAATATGATGTGGGTAGTTTACAAATACAAATACAAATAAATACAAATACTTTATTGATAACACCAATGTTACAAGTCACTTCAAAATTTTAAAGATGTCATTAAATGGGTTTTAAAACACTGATTACATGTCAAAATAAGGGATGTCAATATCCAAACATGTCAATATAAAAAATATTGTCAATATAAAAATACTGTCAATATAAAATATGTCAATATAAAAATATGTCAATACCAAAACAATATTGTCAATATATTAAAATGACATGACAAAAAAAATGCGCGTGATTTATTTGATACGACAGCAGAATTTTGTAGCGATGATAGCTCAGTGGTTAGCGCGGTAGGTTCACATGCCGAAGGGCGTGGGTTCAAACCCCAACAATGAGCTTGAGCTGCCGGTGAAGGAAAAACATCGTGAGGAAACCATAGCATGGTGGTAGGGTACTTTCTAGTACTCGGCTGGCTAGCTACCACCCTCAAGTTGAAAACCTGCCGCCAAGCATCTAACGGTGTGTTCCGGCAGCCTCACTTGAGAGCCAGTTCCATTCCAGGCTAGGTGTGCTTTACCATCTTCGACCACACCTTCACTTAACATCAGGTGAGCTGTGGTCAAACACCTGGCCTGTCAACCATTACAAAAAAAAAAAAAAAAAGAATGAAGAAGCCGTTCTACTATACTTTTTTATACTGTGGCTTCCTCGATCTTTAAATATCTACTTTAGGAATTTATCCGAAAATTTGGCCTAAATCAGGAAACCTTTTCACGGATATTCAGTGGAGCTGTCAAAACTGACAGCTTCCTTACCCGCCCTGCCGCCCACAGCCGCCCTAGATGTCTGACAGCTTAAAGCAGGAGTCACACAGCCGATTTAGATACCGCCTGTATTATCTCAAGAACACAGCTGACGATAACTGATAAGTATCATTTTCTTCTTAGTTTCAGGCATATCACTTTTGTATTTTGCCAGTTTCAGATAGGATTTTTTATTATATTGACTTGGACGTTGACGTGTCTACTCATAACTAGATGTTGTCCGGCGGCTGCGTCAGCGTTGTGTATATAAAAATACAAGTAGGCTATGACTGCCCTGTTATGTGAAGATAAATGATTGTCCTCTGCTGGGTGTTATGTATGTTTTATGAGTATGTATTTATAAAAAAAGTATTTAAGTATTCTGACAGTTATCTGGTTGCCATAGTAGATACTTTGTTTAGTGTAGGGCTAGATGGCGCCGTTTAAAATGTCCTACAATATTTATTTATTTATCCTTAAAGAAATAAATATTAAAAAAACTTTTGTGACAGCCAGATAGATGGCAGTCCCATCGCATTTTCTATAATGATTTTTTTAAATTAAAATAGTTTTTACCTATACACACACATGCTTACACAGATAACTGACAGAATGCTTAAATACTTTTATTGTAAATACATACTTATAAAACACTAGCGGATGCCTCGCGGTTTCACCCGCGTAGTTCCCACTCCCGTAGGAATACAAGGATAAAAAGTAGCCCATGTTACTCGGGGATAGTGTAGATTCCCAACAGTGAAAGAATATTTGAAATCGGTCCTGTAGTTTTTAAGTTTATTCGTTATATACAAAAATACAAATCTTTCCTCTTTATAATATTAGGATAGATAGAGAACTGCCAGACACAGAACAAACATTTATCGTGACATTTTTTTTTTTATGTAAGAATTAATGAGACGAACGAGACGCTCTCCTGATGGTAAAAGATAACGCCTATCCATGACCATGACAGCGATACACAAAACTTTGAGTAACAAAGCAAAGTCCAGGGCATCACTGCTTTGGCGCTCATTACTTTGAGACTTTCGATGGTTAGTCTTAACAGCCCTTAATTTCGCTAGCTGCAGTACCCTTCGAACCGGAAGACAGTAATGTTTACACACTACTGCTTAGCGGCAAAATAACTGGTACTGCGGTGGTACCTACCTAGACGACCTCCTGCTAAGGAGTTTTACCACCAAGTCAAAATATAAAATGGAATAAAAAAAACTACGAGTACTAATTGTTGCCGTAATCCCGGCACCCTCCACAACCGCAATTAAGTTTCAAGTGGGTGGACAGTACACACTTAGATGTCTTACCTAACTGTAGTGGGACACCTGCCTAAACCTTGCTGAAATGTACAACTTGTACAACCCAGCAACCGGCGACGTGTTGATAAGCAATGAAAAATTGTTGACGATGGTGACCATGGTTTTTATGTATTTCTTTTCTTTTATTATTTTTTTTGGTTGTCAGGCTAGGTGTTTGACCACAGCTCACCTGATGTTAAGTGAAGGTGTGGTCGAAGATGGTAAAGCACACCTAGCGTGGAATGGACTGGATTGAAAGTGAGGCTGTCAGAATAACTTTTAGGTGCTTGGTGACAGATTTTCAGCTTGAGGGTAGTAAGTAGCCAGTCGAGTACTAGAAAGTATCCTACCACCATGCTATGGTTTCCTCGCGATGTTTTCATTCACCGGCAGCTCATGCTCATTGTTGGGTTTGAACCCGCTCTTTTTCTTAGTATTTATTGTTTGACTGACTATCCGAATCTGTGCGTTTTTATTAACAGTTCCGTACGTAAATTACTTTATTGTCACCCTATCTAAAGATCTTTTAGAGGAGAGAGAGGAAGGAGGAAATATATTAAAGGATTTCTCTAAATAAAACTTGGTGGCAGTTTTGTGAAACAATAATTTCAGTTGTAAATTTGCGATTATAGATTAAAGTTAAATAAAATTAAAATTAAAATTAATTTAAAGTTAAGTTACTGTCATCAAAACTTGGTCTAATAATTTATATTGTTCATTTAATAATTATACTTGTTTGGTAGCGATGATAGCTCAGTAGTTAGCACGGTCGGTTCGCATGCCGAAAGGCGTGGGTTCAAACCTCAACAATGACCTTGAGCTGCCGGCGAAGGAAAACATTGTGAGGAAACCACAGCATGGTGGTAGGATACTTTCTAGTACTCGGCTGGCTAGCTACCACCCTCAAATTGAAAATCTGCATCTTACGATGTGTTCCGGCAGCCTCACTAGAGAGCCAGTTCCATTCCAGGCTAGGTGTGATTTGCCGTCTTCGACCATACCGACACTTAATATCAGGTAAGCTATGCCTGTCAACCATAAAAAAAAAGTAGAAAGTAGGATGTTACGTATAAAGTGCAAGTGGCGGATTGCTCTCACTCGGTGGTAGATCTCCTTACCAGATGGTAACCTAGATAGGTACCACCGCAGTTATATTGTGCCGCCAAGCAGTAAAGTAAACGTTACTGTGCTCCGATTCGTACTACTGCAGCTAGCAAAATTACAAGGCTGGTGAGACTAACCATCGAAAGTCTCAAAGTAATGAGCACCAAAGCAGCGATGCCCTGGACTTTGTTTTTGTTGTCAAACTTTTGTGTATCTATGCGGGATGTTAGTGCAGAACTTATCGCCCCCATTCCCAATAAGAACAAGACTGACCACGTATCAGCTGCAAAGCCGAAGCACCGACGTAAAGTCGCTGATTTGTGTATACTCTATCAGATACATTTTAGAGAGTGTTTTGAATTATTTTACAAAAGCTGTGACAACATTTGTACGCTCATTGAGGCAAGAACATGACTTCGGTAATCTAAGATCAGTACTATGCAACCTCTCATGTTTATGCAAATAAATATATCTTTACTGATATGGAATCACTCACCATCAATTACGTCTGATGCTTAGCCTATTAAGGATATATATCGGAACAATTAATTCAGTTTTTTTTTTAATTTAAAATCATGTTTAAACCAATGCAACTTGTAACTAAGCCTTCATCTAGACCCCACCTTATCTCGGTTAAGTTTCCATCTAGATTGCAACGAGTTACGATTTACAGCGGGCTATAAAAAGGAGTTACAGCTTAATTAGAGTTAGCGCGTAAGTTTACTCTGTTGTTTCTATGTTTTTTCCCCCCTCTAATGATGTATCTGTTTGTTGTTAGATACCTCATTGTTATTACAATCCAGCCTAGTTGAGACTAATAAGTAATTTTAATATAACTTAAATTGCTAAGTAGAGAATAATCGAAGAATGCGTCCATCGACACTTTTCTTACTGTCTCTATTAAGGGGAAGACACTTTGTTCATGTGTTCTATAAAATACACAAGATCCTTTAGTTGACTACAGGCAATTATTCAAAATATGCTCCATTGGGGTAAAGACACGGTATGTGAAATTATTCTCACTGATCTCCTCCCCTGCCCTTCCTCAGAGGGCTCGGAGATCTTCGGTGTAGAGGCGAAACACGTGTCGGCAACTCGTTACTGGAGAGAGAAGAGGATATTAAGACTTGTGGTTATTTTAATTAGGTTTTTAAAATGTATGTCAAGTTACACACAAGCCTATCTATTAAAAAAAACTAAATGTAAACCTTGATGTCAATGATGATCAATGACATCATCTGTTGTTTTTTTTAAATGATGAATAGACTTTCGCTTAATCGCGTAATGTTAACTGAATATGCGGACTACGATGGAACACGATTGCCTATAATATACAGATTCCCTCAAGACTTGAAGACACCCAGAATCCCATGTATCTGTCAGGAAACACCCACTCGGAGCTGTCCAAGAGGGTGTTTCCTGTGGGTGTTTATTCCGCACTTCTCCGCCCAGAAACACTCCACTCAGAAAGTAAAGACCAGAAAAGTTAACCGTGCAGTAAATTATAACTATTGAACTTTTCATTATTTCTTTACAAAGTCAATGTTAGACAACTATTGTTCCAACATTTGCTGGCTGCAGAAATAGGAACAAATGTGATCCCATTGCACTACAAAAGACATCAGAGATTTTGTTCAATATAGAACAGTAATATCAAATAGATTGATTGATTAACTCTTTATTGTACAAAAATAATACAATTCAGAAGAAATAAACTTAATTAACAGGTGTAACAACTGACGACCTTAGCGCTAAAAGCGATCTCTTCCAGGCAACCTTAGGACGGATAGGATCAGAGGACGAAAAAGACGGTGTATGTCAATAAAGAGGATCTCTCTCGCTTGTCTCTTTAGTTCAGCAACTCGCCTCTAGATGGCATTGGTTGTATCGGCTTAAAATGCTATGCAATAGCTTTACCGCGGCAGTCCCCGAGTGCCACACGTCTTTTTTATTTTAGTTGTGTTTTACATGTGAGAAAATAAGATGGGACTGCCATATGGCTACCATAAAAGTCCCATAAATAAAATAGAATTTAAAAAAGGACGTTCTATATAAAAATAAACCTTTGTTTCACTAAACAATGAACTCCATTTAGCGTTTAGAATTTATAGCTCCAATACAATTTTATTTCTTTTTGTCGGTGCAACCACTGAACACAAAATTATTACAGAGATACATACTACTACTACCAAAAACATTGTTTTACTAGTTTTTCGTTTGACCACAATTCGTCTGATGAAAAAAAATCTTTTCAACTTGAAAGTTTAACTAGTCTGCTAAGAACTACAAAATATGTCATGGTTCCTAACGATGTATTCCTTCACTGGCAGCTCAAGCACATTGTTAAGATTTGAAAACACGCCACCCTCCGAGATATTTATAAATCCGACTAATATTATAAATGTGAAAGTTTGGATGGATGGATGTTTGTTACTCTTTCACGCAAAAACTACTCAACGGATTTGGATGAATTTTGGTCTGGAGGTAGCTGTGACTCTGGATTAGAACATCATCTCGTTTGGTCGACGCCACACGTGAACAAAACGCTGGCCTTTATTTTGCTCAGCGTTTGAGTATTGCCATACAACGCGGCAATGGGGCCAGCGTTTTGGGAACTATTCCCATTGATTGCGGTCTTTTAGAGTAGTTATTATTTTAAGGTATTTTATTTTAGGTCAATTCTTGTGTGTTTATTATATGCGTATACTCTAAATAGAATTAATTACAAATGTCAATTCGATGTTAAAAATTCAATTAAATTACAATAAAAAAAAAATTAATTAGCAAAGCTTGTACTATGAGCCGCTGGGCTATCATGAAAGTCGAATTGATTACTACTACAGTCTCTAAGAAAAAAATATTTGTCATGGATCTATCTCTCTAAATGATATCCTACTCGGGGTGAAATGCAGCGAGAACTTTATTTTCTTTGCTCCAAGGGAACGTTACTACGTGAAGATTGCCCCCGTTTTAAAGTTTTCAATATTCTTGACCATAAACAAACAGAAAAGATTTTACCGAACTTCTTAAGTTTCTAGCAAGCCCAACGCATGCACACACACACGCACACACACACACACACATACTCTCTCTCTCTCTCACACACACACACACACGCATGATGCTTGTAATATTTAATAAATTTTTAACATATTTATTATTCTTAGCCCATGAGACAAATCCTTGGCGACATGTGTATGGCCTCCTGCGATACAAGCCTTAGCTTAGTGCAGGGACCGCTGTAAATGTTTGTATTTCTATATGCACTATGGTTAATATTCTCGGATTTAAAATATTGTTTCTATATAAACATAATTCATAATTTATTTATTGCATAAATATGGGTACGTAGGTATACAAATAAATAGATGGAAAGTAAATAAGACCTCCATATTTTGACAGCCCTGTTAACTCATTGGTAGCATATCTGCCTTAAAGAGCTGAAGAGCGTGGGTTCGATTCCTGCTCAGTACAAACATTTTATGTATCAACAAATGTTTGTTCAGTATCTGAGTGTTCTGTATGTATTATAAGTATGCATTTACAAAAAAAAAGTATAAATGTATTCTATCAGTTATCTGACTTCCATCACACAAGCTTTGCTTAGTTTGGGGCCAGATGGCGCTGTGTGTATTATTTTTTTAAGTTTTTGTACTGTGTTACGGTATGAAGAGTATACGAAATTACAGTGCTATTGAGACTAACATCGTAAGTATCAAGTAATGAGCGCCAAAGCAGCGATGTTCTGGACTTTGTTTTACTACCAAAGTTCAGAGTATCGCTGTAATGGTCATGGCATGCTTTATCTCTTACAATTAGGAAAACATCTTAATCACGCTTTGGTTTTCAACTACAGGGCCTCACCGGAAGACCAGCGCTGGTCATACTAGTATGACCAGTATTATGCTGAGGTGAGCCTTTATTTTGTAACTGTTTGTTCTGTTTTTTATTTGTATTTTTATGTTGCAAAATAAAATCTTATTCTTTCTTTCTTTAATCTCCTTATTAATTTAACATACATAAAATTAGGCAGCCATGGGGACTACTGACATGAGTGAAAACTTAAAACACATCTCACTAGTATGTCAGTAACGCGATTTTATATGTTTTACCGCTACCAAAATACGCTCAAAGAGGCCAAAAAACCCTTTACTTTAAAAAATAAATCGTACCTACTCACAATTACGCCTTTTTCCGCAGCTGTGAGCGGAGACTTTTCAACTACCTAAAACCCTAACAGACATCTTTCACCTTTTTTCCACCACCATTTTTTACATCCTCGTACTTGTGACCTAGATATAAACCTACAAAAAAGACCAACCACCAAGTAAAAAAGTCTTTACGTAGTAATACGCGTCGTACAAATTGTAAGCCCTTTTAATCCCCCTCATTATACTTAACTGCTTAGGAAAAGCGTAACAAATAAAAGTTGTATCTTTTCTTATTTGTTACGACTACCTATTTCACGGGACGTAAACCCGACTTACTAATCTGAGCTTGATCTAAAAGTCTGAACAAAGTGATTCTACACAAAGTAGGATGGATAAGCGGTTCTTAGTAAATTTACTTAAGTCCAGTTTTTGAGCGAGTAGATGTCAAAAATGTTTAAAATTTTACAAAATCAAGATAAAAATCATTTTGATAAACAGGTGTACGTTTGACCGCCACTCCGCTCAATGCTAAAATATGCCAGATGAATGCCATCAGAGATGGAGATGAGGAGAGATGGATTATGGCGACTCTAGGCGACTGCCTAGAGTCGCCACAATCCATCTCTAAAATATGTGAAATATTATAAAATATGTGAAAGTTTGAATGAAAGAAAGAAAATAATTTTATTTTGTAACATAGATGACAACAAAAATAAAAATAAATGGAGACACACAGTTACAAAATAGGGGCTCACCTCAGCATAATACTGGTCATACTAAGTGGTATGGTCATAACAGCGCTGGTCTGCCGGTGAGCCCTCGTCGGTCTAACAAAACAAACATAACAAATTACCAACAACAATGGATGGATGGATGGATGGATCTGTTACTCTTTCACGCAAAAACTACTGAACGGATTTGGTATGGAAGCTGAGACCCTGAATTAACACATAGGCTACATTTTTCCCCGAAAACATGTAGCGGGTAACACCGCGGGCGCAGCTAGTATAGAATATAGAAATTCTATAGTACGTTTCTTTCACAAGTATGGATATACTTGAATAGTGGCTGGAACGGCCACTGGAACAGTCTAAACTCGTGCGAAGTAAAGTTTCATAGCACTAAAAACGCTAAGGTAAGGTTTATCTTCGGAGTAATGCTTACGTTGCATAACGATAGTTGCTAATGAAGCTGGGAACGTCTGTTGGGTAATAAAAAAAATATTTTTTACAGGTAAAACGTTTCTTTTATTAAGGAACACAAAAAATTACTCATGAAATAGGACTTTTTTATGAGACGAACATAAGTAATTTTTTTTAAATGTAAAAAGTAACGAGACGAACGAGACGCTCTTCTGATGGTAAGAGATAACGCCTGTCCATAAACATTGCAACGATACACAGAACTTTGAGAAACAAAACAAAGTCGAGGGCATCACTACTTTGGCCCTCATTACTTTGAGACTTTCGATGGTTAATCTCAACAGCCCAGTAATTTCGCTAGCTGCAGTACCCTTCAAACTGTAACACAGTAATGTTTACACACTACTGCTTAGCGGCAGAATAACTTGTACTGCGGTGGTACCTACCTAGAGGCAGCTTTATCGTTCAGAGCTATCTCTGCCAGGCAACCTTGGCACTTAGTAAAACGACGTGGCGTGCTTACTAGAAAAATGCATACATAACATTTATATAAATACCCATATTCATCTAATACATAATTAAATACTAATAAAAAATATATGTTTACATAAAATGGTCGTGGATAGACATTATCACCTACCATCAATAGAGCGTATCATTCGCCTCAATACTTTAAAAAAAAACATCTCACTGAATTTTCAAAGTTGGCCAACTTTGAAAATTCAGGGAGGAAATTGAAAAATAAATAAGTCTGTATCAAAAATGGTCGCTTATCATTCTTTTTAAAACGTAAAATGTTAACTAAAGAAAACAATTTTCTTCATAAACTTTCCCTGTTTTGTAAACAAAGTTCGAGAGGTCAAATTTTGTTTCGTGCTCCGAAAACCCCGTGGAAAATACACGTAAAATAAATAAGCATTTGTTTTATCACTTTGAAAAGTAAAAAGATACATCGATTTTAACTTAAGCCAGTCAAGAGGGATAACAGATATTAAATAAACACAGTCATCGTGACTCTGCGGAGTCTTTGAGAACCTCAACCCTTAGGAGGACCTGAGTCTCACCGAGACAACAAACTCTCACACATACACACACTCAACGCACATACACACTATATATACACTACACACATATTTAATTTTATATAATATGTATAATTTGTCTCTTTGTCTTTTTTTCCATGTTTAAACTAAATTTTATCTCGAACCTATTCAAACCTAGAAAAGTTTTGACAAATTCCGGTAGGCCCTGCGACACAAATTCTTACTCAGTAACGCCACAGAATCTAGTATGCTAATTGTAAGGTTTTATTATATTATTATTATTGTAAAAGAGACAGGTCAGGGCCAGCTATACATGCATTCATTTGCTAGATGCAATACACTGTATGTATAGACAGACACACATTCGGGGATAAGATTACACCTATATATAATTCACACTTAATAACACCAGACAGTCAAGCTCAGGCAGGTGTGTTCTCGAAGACGACTGGGAGCCAAGTGACCGCAAGCGGTCGGACCATCACGAACGAAGAGAAGCGAAAGCGCCTCAGTTTCCGTTACGGTGATACCCATCAACACCTGGCACGTATTATTAAACAGAATTTTGCATTGTTAACGAACCAAAAAAAAAGTGTTGGTGTTGAATCTGATAGGTAATGTATTTTGTAATTTTTGTAATGTGGAGACATAAAAGCTAAGGCGCTAGTGGGCGCTTGAATCGAAATCTCCAAAAAAGAATGTCCTAAAAGCCAAAGCAAATAAACATAACATAGATTCTCATGTTATAGTAATGGAGAAACGAAACGCCTCAGGGTTCCGCAGAGAATTCCACTCCCTTAGTACTGTTTGCATAATAAATGTGGAAACGAAACGCTGTGCGTAGAATAGGCACTTATTTGAAAAAGGAAACGTTCAGTTGCGTTTTGCTATCGCGCGCTTGTTCTAAAATTGAAAGGTTTTTTTTTCAAGGTCTGTTTTTTTTTCTTTGGTTTTGGCGTCGCGTCTTGTGCATTTGCCAGTGTCAAGTGTTTTATCTTTTCAAGGTTCAATGGTTAAATAAGCTGCCTCGTAGCTATAGTATTAATCAAAGTCCAGTCTTGGTCAAGTATAGTACGTGTCAGTCAAGTCTAGTCATGCTTTAGTAAAGTAGTGGCGACTTTACTATAAAGCTTCGATGAAGTTTTGGAAGCAACATGAAAAGTCATGTTTCCCACACTCGCGATTGTAATTCGGCACTTTATGAATAAAACACCACCATTTTTATGCATAAACACTCGACAAAACACTAGTTTTAGAAAAAAAAAAAACGGGGCGACACGACTCTTTCTGCGTTCCCGCCAAAACTCCAAGGTCTATATAATCTGTTATTGTTTTGTTATTTTTTTTTGGCATTGCGCTTTGTGCTTTCTGCCAGTGTCATTTAGTTAATATTTAACTTTATCGAGGAAAACGAGTATCACGCTCAAACAAAGTCACAAAAGTAAGTCATGGTGAAGTCTAGCCCATGCCCTACTAACTTAATAGTGACTTTACTAGAAGATTCCATAAAAACTAGACGTTGACAAAGCATTGATTAAATTTAAGCAAGTTTTATTTATGAGTATAAATACTACATAATTATTAAACATCTTAAAATACATTTTTGGATAAAGTTATTTGCAAAAACATTCACGTTTTAATGTAATATAAACTTATACAAAAAATACATTTTCAAATACTGAATTTTAAAATTTGTTATTTCAAAACGTAGCTAAAGAAATTGAGATATTAAATTTACACAATACCATACAGAATTCAATTGTAGTCAAGAATTCAACAGAAAAAACAAAAATAGCGAAAATTTAACTTAAAAAGTATTTATATTTATTCAAAACTTTTTTTTTCACTTGCGAGTAGATCTCAGGAGGTCGTCTAGAGGTACTTCCGCAGTACCAAATAAATCAGTCACCAAGCAGTAGTGAGAGAGTAAACATTTTTTTTTTAACGGTGACAAGTTAGCTGTTTGACCACAGCTCACCTGATGTTAAGTGACGGTGAGGTCGAAGATGGTAAAGCACACCTAGCCTGGAATGAAACTGGCGGCAGTTTTTTCAACTTGAGGGTGGTATACGGTAGCTAGCTAGCGGAGTACTAGAAAGTACCCTACCACCATGCTATGGTTTCCTCACGGTGTTTTCCTTCACCGGCAGCTCAAGCTCATTGTTGGGGTTTGAACCCACGTCCTTTGGTATGCGAACCGACCGCGCTAACTACTCAGCTATCATCGCTACAAAACGACCTATCGACCATGAAGCGTTGTCGCTTTTAAGAGCAGATTCCTGGCTGTCCGAATGGGCAGGGTGGAAATAGGTCATGAACTCTAATCAACTTGCGGCGATAATCAAGGCTTTGAAGCTGTTAACGAACAAGCGAATAATTTGTTAATGAGTTTCCTAGCACGTTTCTCAATTGACTCCAACGCCTCAAGCTTGTACGTTTTTTTTATATTCAAGGTATATATTTAGTTTATTTCAACTTAACAGTCGTTCCAGTTACAACAGTGATGAGGACTTAAATCCTGTTTCCTTATCACTGTTGTAATTGGAACGACTGTTAAGCGGAAATAAACTAAATATATACCTTGAATATTCAAAATGAACTTCCGCAAAGTAACGCCTGAATCAATCAATTATGGTCAGAACAGTATTCCATGCATGATCAAACTTGTGATTGGTATAAAGTGAACAGCTGTTCCGGCGTGAAGTACCGCGTACCTTTGTAAGGATACCCAGCTCTTTGGCAGCCAATTGGGCTTTTGGCGTAATATAGGAGTCAAAACTGACGGTCGGGGTTAGGGAAACACCTAAAGGTTCAAGGCTGTCACAAATTGGAACGGATATACTCCTATTTTTTAGGATTCCTATAACAAAAAGAAACTGAAATAATTCAAAACCAAATCATGTACAATTCCTACATACATACAATGTAATCTTGTATTCCAAGTGCTTCTCTCTCAGAAATACCATCTGACTCAACTTTTTATACAAAAACTCATATTTTCAGAGAACAAACTAAGTTGTGGGTGAACTATCGACAAACGTTTGAATTGGCTGTGGAATGTCCTACTGATTTAATAACTGTCGCTAGTACTATGAGCGTGTTTTTTTCATTCGTTTCAGATTTATACATCTATTTTAAATTTACATTATTTGTGATAACGTTCTACATAGGGTTGTAAGCTAATTTATTAATTTTAATATGAATGGAACACTGAATAAAAATCAGGTTTGGAGTTGGTAATTTTTTTACACAATTACGGATTTCAGTTTTACCTATCGTTATAGTTTTACATAATAATGATATATTATACTGACCATCTATTAGCTTGTTATGTCTTTATATCCAACACAGTATACATAATGTATACTGTATGTATTATAAGTATGTATTTACGAGAAAAAATAGTATTTATGTATTCTATCAGTTATCTGACTTCCATCACACAAGCTCTGCTTAGTTTGGGGGCAGATGGCGCTGTGTGTATAGTCCTACGATATTTATTTATTTATAAATTAACATTTCATATATAATTATTTACCATGCAATTAAATGTATGTATTACATTTACGTAATATAACATATATAATTAAATATTAAATTGACATTAACTACTCTATTAGCTTAAAATACTCCAAACTTGGCATTGTTTAGTTCAGTTTAACCTAAAAGTTTTTACTCAAAAATAAAACCTAAATTTAATTTTAATTTGTTCTATGTTACTTTTTTCTGTTTATGGTGTGCACAATAAAGAGTTTATATATAAATCCAACTTCAGTTTGACTTTACTATTTACAGAACTTGTAACATTGGTGTTATCAATAAAGTATTTGTATTTGTATTCGTATTTTGAACGTTATTTACCTTTTATTGTTTTTTCATTTTGTATATTTAAGTTTTTATGTTTAAGGTTTTTAAGTTTACTTGTAAATAACTGTAAGTAAGCATAGTAGGTAAGTTTATCAATAAATTACTATGAGTTTGAGCGCGCAGGAGACGGAACCAGCCTGTTATTTAGCTCTCCATGTTGTGATGTTCCGCGGCTGTACCTACTAGCCTACTACAGAAGGGCTGTCAGGCTCGGATATATCCAAGAATAAGAAAGCCACTACAAGTTTTGGTATTAAACCCCTTTTTATTGGTTTGTGTAGACGAGAAGGTCATCTGTGTCCTTCGAGTAGTAGAGTACAAGTTACAAGCATTTACTTAGTCACGACTTCAACATTAATAAACAGTCAAAATACCCATTATAAATTATAAATAAATAGATATAAATGTAGGGATATGTTTCGACTTAATTTCATTTATTAATTTATTGTAAAATTTTAGAGAATTGCAACAATATACATGTAGTAAAAACAGTAGAAAACCATACAGAAGTTATGTGTTTGGTGACTTGTTTTTAATTAAATATATTGTCATTATGTTTGTAAAATGTAAGTTTGTAAAAAAAATAGTGTATTTGAAGAAGCGGTCTCTCCTAATACCGGTTTATTGTAAACTTAAAAAGAGAGGCCAAGCCCATGTTTTAAAAAAAAAAAGAATTAATAAAGATTATTTGTATTCGTACAAGCGAATCTGAATTATTGTTGGTACAAGTAGCGTTATGTAAAAAGAACGCTGGCGGTCAAACATGTTTTTAATTATATTTAATGGTAATCTATCTAACATATTTTTCAATGTACCTACAATAACCAATATACGAAGCCGCGAGGAAAGGCTGGTTTAAAAATGAAGCAATAGGTCTAGTACTTTGGTACTACCCAAACGCAAACACTTTCCTCCAGCGTTATTTTTACATGACACAAACAAAAAAATAATACTAAAGATGAATAGAGACTTTCGCTAGACGGTTGGGTCAAGGGTCAGCTTCAAAAGGCAGAGATCCTTGACCCGGCGCGCATTGTGAGGAGGTTCCTCAGTAGTAGAGATTCACCGGTTCTGCCTCACGGCAAAATCCGTTCTGCCTCACCCCTAAAATCGAGACCCGGCAAACTTCGCCGCCTAAAAAAAAAAAAAAAAAAAAAAAAAGTTTGGTGTCTTTTTAGGGGTTTTCGGGGATGCCCGATCGTTTGCCGCCATCAGTTTTCTTATATCTCTTCAGGATCGCGAGATAGGTTTCAGGATCTAGGACCTCATTATCGCACGCTTCCTTATCTACTCGTATTGTTACGTTCGTCTATTGTTATTAATCACCTGCTACGAATGAGGGGGGTATTGTTCTTGACGTTCATGTTATCGGGGTCAATAACAATAACAACACGATCTTTATTCTGTATACAGCTTTATTTAAAATTGTATTGGAACATTGCGTTAACCATTACATCATTCAAGATACTACTACTACTCTCCAATGCATCCGTGAAATCTTGCATACTCTTCCCATGATATTTGTACCATAAATACAACACACAGTACTCGCCACATACTGAAGTCCACTCGTTTTGTAGTCTCTTACTATTGAAGCTCCATTGCCTACTATTCCTGTTCAGAAAACTCTTGTGAAACCCCGTCGGTGCTCGACCGAACGAATCAAAATACTGTCCCATGCCGCCTTTCTCTATGTGTATGGCTACCCAATGAGAACCTGGCCGTGTATCTGGATCCAGATTGCTAACTAAAAACGTGGGTGCTTCAACACGCACTGGTAATCTGTTAGCTGCATACACGTTATTGTATAAGGATGGGTGAATTTTTTTTAAACATTCCTGGATCTTGATCGTGTTCATATTCTATGTAAGGTATACCTACTCGTGCAAATCACTATTGTGAATGCGCCACTTGGCAGCATGAGCTAGCTATTTAAAGGTGGTACATAAAAAAATCAAAAAAATGTTTCATGTTATGTTTAAACTTTTATTGATCACAAATTCTTAAAAATAAACGTTATTATAATATACATACAATCATTTTGTCTTAGCTACTATAGTCTACGATAACATTGCGATTCTTGTCTATTTCGATTACATTATCAAACTCAGCATAAACAATACAATTTATAGTTTGGGAAAGAGAAGATTCAAAACGAACTTCTAATCTTACGCTACCATTCCTTATCAAATTCCAATGGCTCGATGAGTTGGCTGATAAGTCGGGGGTTAAATCAAAAGCTAATAAACAATATCCATTAGAATACTGATCCCTAGATATTCCATTGCCTTCGTTAAGAAAATGTATGCCTGTTCCAGAAAATAAGGTGTGATAGGCTGCTGTGAAAATATTACTCTTAAATGATGGTTGTAACGCTTTAGAAGGTATTTGCTGACCATCGATATATAAGCAAAATGAACTCATATCGTAGTTCTCAAAGTTGAACGGATTTTTAGTGAGACTACCGTTAAACGCCATGTTATTAACAAACCCGACTATGCATCTTTTAGGTATTTGCCCAAGGAAAATGTTATCAAGAGTTTTTCCTTGAATCCCTGCTGGTATTGTTAAAACTTTAACTTCAGCTCTAGTAATAGGATACTTTGCCGTAGTAGTGGCTAACACTTTTTGATGTGCAAGTAAAACTGTTGGGTTTATTCGAGCTCTACGCACAATGAGAGTTGCGTCTACAATGCATGCTTTTATCTTTAAATCATTAGAAGAAGCCATCAAGTTAAACGTTTCTCTAGATCGTACTAATTTTACAGACATATCAACACCATTGATTAAAAATTTTTCTTGATTGAAAAGATCACCATGCAAGTGTCCAATCATTTCTATTTCCTTACTTTCACCTGCAAATTCTTGTCGCTTTGTGAACCCTTTATTACTCTCATCAACTGAATCCATCTTTCCATGGGTGTCTTCATACCAAAGTCCACATGTTAGGTGAGAGTCTTTAGCTGCTGGTGCATAATTCAACAGAGTTTCAATGTATGCACGATAAGCGTATGTATTGTTTGGTGGTGAAATAAGTTTTTGATTCAAATAAACATCAAGTTGGTTGAAAAGGGAATGTAGCCAGTTATTAACAGGGGCAACTACTGCCGATGTAGCTAGTTTTGTTGAGTCTTGATTCAGTACTTTCGCTTTTATATGTAGCAACGTATTAGATAAATCAACGTAGTCATCGCCTGCTCCTGGCACTTGGAATTCTATAGGTCCATCATCAGCGAGAGATGAAATTGGCTTGTAATGTATCCACGTTCCGTTTTCTATACTAGTTTGTGTAGAAGGTAAAGCAAATAAATCTAATTCGGACTTGATGCACTCACATGAATGACTATGTAAAAAAGACATTTTTAAAAAATATTTTAAGAAAATATGTCCTTAATTTTTTTCTTGTCAAGTTTTATTTTTTTTGTTGCTTTCACCTTCGCAGTTGATGGTAAAATGAATGAAGACTGACGTTTTCTCTTTGTTATATATCCTGAACCGAACATGTTAATTCGATCAATTTTGGCATCTGCTTTTCTTTTCAAGTTTGAGCTTGCCTCTTTAAGCCGGGATTTAACTGACTCTTCCATAGGACGTGAACTAACCATATCAGATAAGAGACCCACACCAGCATTTAAAGCCTCTTTACCAATTACTCGAGCTCCACTAGAAAGTAACGGTAAAACTGATCTAAACAATCCTCCCAAAAAGCTACCAATTCCATGCCCACGCTGATATGGGACTCCTTTGTAAATTACTCCAATGCCGGATCCAGCTTGATGTGAATAGTAATGTTCATAGGGACAACTTATTTTATCAGTTTGAGAATACATTATTGTAATTTTCTAAAATGAAGTTTAATACACACCGTTCCAAACTGGAATGGTATTTTTTGTCCAGTGCTTGTTCTTATATCTATTTCAATAGTATCGAATTCCCTCCGCATTACTGGCAAGTAGTGAGGTGGTGAAAATACATGCATTTTATTAGCTCCATAAATGTACTTGGACGGATCTAATGGTATTATTCTCAGTAACGGAGTCATAACATCTCCGACAATTTGTGGTTCAATTATATCACAGTATACAAATAATTGCGGTGGCAATCCTAAATGTAAATTAGCCGGACATTTTCCAAATCCTTTTTCAATTAGATTTCTATTTGGTTCGAAACCAAGTTGTAGTGATAATTGAGGCGATAACGAAATTGACTTTATATTTTCATCCATTACAGTCACATTAACAAATTTCGATAGTTCATCATAGCGAAATCTCACTTTTTCTCTTATATTATTTAGTGCAGTTAATATATGATTAATATTATCATAATTTGTCGCTGGAATATGAGTCTTGTAGTAAACTGTAGAATGTTTATCTTCATGAGGCATTTTCATTATTTTAGTTACATAAACAATGTTTTCGTGTTCTTGAACAGTAAACATTGTACATGGATACTGAAACTCTACTACACCGACGTGCCATGTTCCTTCAAGTATTATAGGCTTTGGAAGTTTAGTTGAAAATCGGGTTGTTTTATTGTCAGGAAAATATTCCATTGAACTATTGCTGAGCAATGTTAAATAAAAACTTTCTTTTATCATATTTGATTTAAATTAGACGCTAACACCCAACTGTTAAACTTATTTGGGTAACCTTTCCACTTGACTAATACTTCTTTTCTGTCACCTTTCCCGCGAGAGCGAATGATTTTATCTATTTTATAACTAGAAGTGGGGTCGTAAGTTACTTTCTGTAGTTCTCTTTCATAAAATGTTCCTATGATTGGTTCATTTTTTAGATCTACTAATGTATAAACTACCCATGGAGATCTGTCTATTACTGATGATACAATGAATATCTCATCACTCCAGTTAGATTCATATCCTTTTTGAAATATATGCTTGAATTTCGTTATTCTTACATGATCCCCTACATTAAATTTTGGTAATAAAGTTTCTGAACCTTTTTTGGTAGTCTTTTTATCATATAAATTTTCCCATACAGTCATTATATTACTAGATTTGACATCACTTGGACACATTTTTATACTAGAGTGATAGCCATGGTTATACGCATACATCAAATCTTGAAGAATATCTATGTATTTATAAGTGTTTCTGTGGGTAAAGTATCGCCACATTTTCATTTTTAATGTTCTTTGAAATCTTTCCACAATACTTGCTTTAATATCCGGATTATTTGTCGTATAGTAATTGATACCTTTACCTTTAAAATATTTTTGTACATCTTTTGAAACAAACTCTGTGCCTTTATCAGATTGTATGTGAGTAGGGGTTGCATTAGCTTCACTAAATATACTTTCAAAACATTGTTTGATTGTTTCCGAATTTTTATGTTTCATTGGTCTAGCATATGCATACTTAGAAAACACATCAATTACGCAAAGTATATAGTTATAACCATCATTAAATTTGGAATAAGTCCTCATGTCGCTTAAATCAGCTTGCCAAAGTTCGTTAAAATTAGATAAAATATATTTATTTCTAGGGAATCTCTTACGCACAGGTTTATGAAGTGTGTAAGTTTCTTGCAACTGTAACCATTTTTTAACATCATCTTTGTTCATTTCGCCTTTCATTGCTTTAGTTAATTTGTCTATGCTACTGTAACCAGCAGGATTAGAAACATCATAATATATTTCATTAATTCGTTCTAATGGATTCATAACATTATCAGTATTTAGTAAGGAGTCCATTTCTCCCAATCCAGCTTCTTACGAATCTTATTTTTGTGTATTATGATGGAAGGAGTAGAAAATTCTTCATCTGATGTAGTATCACCAAGGTTTTGCCGTGTTAATTTTTGTATATACTTGACTCGTTTTGGATTGCCTAGGTAAGTGAGTGGTATTTTAATATCTTTTAATGCCTTAGCAAAACTCTCCCAACCAATGGGGTCATCTCTTTTTAGAGGTCTAAGTAAATCATTAATCAAATCCACTATGTTGCTTCCTGGCACTTTGTCATTGTCTATGAGTACTGTGCCGTCATCGCTCCATGAAATTTTGTTTTTACTTAAAGAAATCGAGTTTAATAATGATTCACCTTTCTTAACGTATGTTTTAGGTATCAAACTTAGTATGTGACTCGTTGTGTATAGAGTATTACTATCACTAGCGGCGGTGACTTGCCTTTCTTCTCCAGTCAATTTCTGAGTTGAGACTGAATCTGAAGCTTGAGATTCATTTTTTATATTTGTTTCAATGGAATCAGTCTGTTGCGATATAATGGGTAGTTCAATAGGGCGTCGATTTTCTTCATTGAAATGTAAATATCGTTGTAAAACTTGTAAATATAAAATACTTTTTTTTCTGTCATCCATTTTGCTGTTTAAGATATTTTTCATTTCATTGTCTAATCTAGATGTTGGATTATCAGAATTGTTGTGTTGATTTATTTTTTCTATCAGACTAGGTTCAATGAGTAACATCTTTTTAGCATGTTCCATTGTGATTAATTATTATGTTAGAGATCCAAGTAATGTACTCAATAATGAACCTAATATTAAAGGTAAAAATGCACCGCCAGTTTGTATGATAATATTTTTTCTCACTTTATCACTCCCTTTTCGTACTAACTTACGAAGAACCGATTTATATTTCTTCAATTTTTTCTTATTATTCTCTTCAATTGGAATTTTACCTTGCAGAACGTTGTGAATGCATTCACAAATACAATCAATTTCTTCCTTATCACAAGATTTTAATAGGGCTTTTCTATATTTTGGTTTAAGTTTGTGAAGCGCTGACAGTAAGTCTATATGCGTGCTAAGACTTCGCGACATTATTTATAAATGATGGAAATTTGCTGGTTCTTGCCATATTTAAACCCCTTTGTTGGTACATACACAGTGCAATATCCATTTGAAGGAAAAACATTTGTTTTAATGCGACACATGTCATCGGTATTTTGTTTTAGATCGATCATTAAGTACCCATGTGCATCCTTAGTCGCATCTCGGTAAGCATCTTCAATAAATTTTGGATTTTCTGGTGATACTTGACGTGCCAAGTATCTAATTTGTGTTTTATCTCGAGGGTTTTTGAAATATACAATATAGCTTGTATTTAAGGAAATATCTCTTTGTCCTTTACCCTGATGGAATAAATTTTGTGTAATATAGAATACACTTAAATTTCGATGATGACTACCTTTTGTAAAAATATCAACGATTCGACCATCAGATTCTCTCATAAGATCATCAATAATTATAAGGTTTGCATCCTTTCCATCAAACATGTTAACATCTGGTAAACCTTGATAGTAGTTTACATTTGCTAAGTTGTATAAGGGTTGCATTTCATCAAAGCACCAAATAATTTGACTAATATTTTTAGAGCATACCTCTTTTATGTATTTAATAAAGTTTGTAACGAATATGGATTTTCCACAACCACTTGGTCCCGCAACTATAGCGGTGAAAGGATGAATAAATTGAAACATTTTTATTTACGTGTAGATGCTTGAAAGGTTTAGAAAGGAATAAAACATGTAGTTGGCAAAATACGTTTTTATTTGGTACACACTAAGTAAAACATTGCACAGAAATGAAATCATTTACAATAAATCTTACATACATCAATAAGTTCCTAAACAAAAATACATCAGTTCTTAATTTAATAAGCACAAACACAACTTTTAAACATTATTATAATATTCATAGATTTTAAACATGGTAAACGATAATTAAGAGTAACTAAATTTAATTCTATACCTACTTTACAACTTAAAAGTATTTATTATCTTAATTTATAATGTCCCCACGCTAATGTATCAATTTGATTTGATAGGATAAATCGTTTTGTGTCGTTATATGACAAGCAGGTTTTATTAATTTTCTGTGTAAATATTGTATGTTTAATCGATTTAAATCTGTACATACTACTAAATAGTATGTTTTTATTGAAGAGACATGACTTGTAATTTTCCATATTCATTTTTTTTGTGACACTTTTGTTTACACCTTTTGCCTTTGCGATAAATTTATCTTCAATTTTAAATGCATACATTTTGGAACGAAGACCTACGAATTCTTTTAAAATTTTGCCATTATTTTCATCTTTAAAGAAACCTATTTTCTTTTTGTTTATTTTCGGATAGCCAAATAAGTTATCAGAAGGGTAATCAGATGTATCGAATCGAGTAGCAAGATCAGGTTTAATGTCTTCATAAAAATTGTTGGTGAAAATTTGATAGATTAAACTATCAGTATCAGTGTATAATAATTTTACTTTACTATCGAATTTGTTTAACATGTAGTTGTAATGAAAATCATACATAAGAGTCTTTGATATGTCTAATATACAAAATCCTAAATAAATAGGTTTGTCATAAATCAATTTCGTTTTTCGTAACTGTATCGCTACTAAGTTCTCAGCAAAAATTGATAAACTATGAAATTCGGGTCTAGCAATTAAATCTTGAGCACCTAAAGTCTTACCCCGATTTTCCCAGTGTGTTAGTAATTTTACATTAACTCGTTTTTCGATGTTTTCCATTGTTTTTCCGAATACTGAGTTGTTCATTAGTTTAAAAAAATCTTTATCAAAATCTGATGTGGCTTGCGTTCTTAATTTGGTATTTAGGTCTATGTATCTTTCTAACCAAGGACTTTGACGAAACTTTAAAATCCTATGAATTTTTGTAATTTTGAGACCCATTTTAAGACACTGTTTGAGATTTCTGTAGTGAATTTTGTATTTGATTTTATTGTTAAGATTTGGGATTAGTTTTGTTTCTTTGGAAACACCTATACATATATTTTCTGGACATAGTGGTAAATCTGAATGTAAATCGTGGAGTTCATCGGGATACTCTAAATCAACTTCTAAAATAAAGCCATATTCAGATGTATCAGATACATTGAAATTTGTATCCGGACTCACCCATTCAAAACTTCCTTCTGGAAGATATTGAGACATAGCCCAACCGTAAAGATTGTTAGCATCAAAATACGCTAAATATGATTTAGGTTTATCCCTATCAAAATCTTCTAAAAACTCATTATTTGCTTTTGCGTACCGATTGCTACATTGTGATACGCCTCCTCGTATTCCTGCCTTGATGAAAGCGACTTTATCATAGTCCGTTAATAACTCTAATTCAATTTTTGTATATTTTAACATAGCGTCCCAACTCAGTCCTGGTGCTGTGTAATAGTGAGCCGGATCTAAATCGTACGTTGAAATGCAAAGATTTCTAAAATTCTCAAACACATCAGTCAACAACAAAACGTCTGTTTTTAGGTATAAGTTGGAGTAATCCAACATATTTTGACAGTTAAAATGGTGCCACACGTCTTGAGCACGATTATAATCGTCATCAGATATATTAGAATCCGAAAGTGAGTTGTAAAACTGATCCTGGCTGGGGAGAGTTGTTAATTTTAATTTTTCATATGATGTCATAAATTCGTAAGGGTATATACCTTTTTTCCTAAGAAGGCTAACGTCTTCATTATTTGGGTAATGTCTTTTAAGCGTGTGGAATTGTCCATCTTTAAGATTTTTAGCTAACTGATCAAGGCTGCATGATAAAAATTTAAAGGAGTCTACGAATCTTAGACTGATTTTTTGGTTGTTTATAGTAAGTATCTTTGAAAAAGATATATATTTCTCTTTGTTTTGAGGAATGACTTCAACTCCCCCTTCAACGAAGTTTAATGCATGCACAATAAAATGTGCATCATAGTGACTGAGGTTATGAAAGAAAACCGGGATGTGACGGGGAGTTCGATACTTTGCTACACATACTTCATGTGCAACACCTCTAAACATTCCCGTGTGCCAATCATAATCCAAAATCTTTTCTCCGTTTAAATTGATGTCACAAATGTAACATTTATCCGAACCGGCAATTTTATTTTCATCTTCGGTTGATAGTTTTTTAGGACATTTCTGAAAACTATTTATTCTACAAATCGTTTTTAAGTCATCGTACAAACGTTTCATGAATTCTTGTGCACAGTTGGGTCCACTGTATGTTTCATACTTTGACAAGTTTTGATCGTAGGAACATTTTATATAATACCCGAAACTATAAACTTCATGTTTATGAACGTTGTTAGTATACGACTTAGACGGATCATTGGAACATGATTTTATCGGGTTCAAAAATGCTTCAAAATCAGCGTACACTACAAATGACATTTTTATTTTTTTATGAAATTTGTCAAACTTTAATTTGTCGTTAGAAACAGGCTGTCCGAACCAATTTTTTGATGTTTTTTCATTACTTGGTAGATGTATGCAAATATGAGAACAATCATGTTGCTGATGGTTAGTTAATCTCTCTTCTGTGGGAAATTGAAGTAAACATCCATTACAGATATAAACTGCATGCTCTTGATTTGAAATCTGTTTGCTGACTAACCGTGACAAGTTTTTTATATAACAATAGTGATTTTTTGATCCGTTACTTATGTACAATAAATTAACATGACGATTTTTATGAGATTTTGTAAAGAACAGTGGACCTACTACACTATGTTTTTTTGTTTCTTTGTTATATTCCAAACCAAAAACATTTATACTAATGTCGTTCAATTTTTCAACTTTAGGTATGTCAGTCAATTTAACTGGGAAAGATACACCATCAAATTTAAGTTTATTGGAGTGCATGCTGTAAGATGTTACGCGATCTGAGTTTTTAGCTATGGGATACAACGCCGAGAGTAATGCCCATTTAAAACATAAATTATCAGCGTTTTTCACATTAATTACAGCTTTTTTAGTTTTAACATCATGAGGTAAGTCAATATAAGAAGTTCCCCGAAGAGGATTGAATTTGTTTATATTCACATCAAGACATTTAACTTGTTTGAGACTCCATCCACTATCTTTTTTCTCAAAAGCGCTTATTTTATTTGTAATAGTGTCCAACAAAGATGAATAGAATAAATTAAAGTCATCTCCTTGAAAAACAATGTAGTTACAGGTTTGGAAATCAAATGAATTTGAAATATTTTTGCTTTGTTGTACAAAATCAGCATGCAAAACAAAATTAACTTTGAAAATTGTTTGTTTTTGAATAGAATCTTCAATCAAAAATAAAATGTCATCTTTTATTGAATTCAAAAACAACTCTGGAGTTTCGAATTCCGTGTCGGATGAAAGATTTCTTTTACTTTTAATTTTATACGTTATAAGTCTTTGTCCAAAAGCAGATTCAACCACAGAAACATTTGGTAAAGTGTTATGTGATTTAAATAGATTACCTTTATGTAAATTACTATTTAAATGATTCGTTAAATACCTTCTGCTAACTAAAACTTGACAAGTACTGCAAGTTACTTTATCAACGTAGTCAACTTGTGGTCTGGATGTTGAAGCTTCTTCTACCGTAATTATTGGCCTCTTTACTTCTATATCATCTTGTTCTATTCTCCGCCTTTTCGAAGTCATTATTTGTGGTGCTTCTTGAGTACTCAGAGTTCTTTTGACACCTCCCCCAATTTGTTGATTACTGCAAATAGAAAAATACATTGTTTTTAAAAATAAATTTCATAGAGTTGAATATTTTCAATCAAAGCTTTAATGTAGATAATAACTTACTTTAAGGTTTTCTCAATCGTACAGCAGATGTTGTTTAATTCGT
Organism: Biston betularia; assembly: GCA_905404145.2. NCBI lineage: Eukaryota > Metazoa > Arthropoda > Insecta > Lepidoptera > Geometridae > Biston > Biston betularia. The sequence continues at coordinate 8,111,657 of FR989887.1, read as the reverse complement.
TATCGTAAAATGAATCATTCAGTTCAGATTTTTCCATCTCTTCACAGAGTTCATATAAATCCACATCTTGAAATATTTCATCGAGTTCCGAGTCATGTAAATCCACATTTCCACTGATTTCACAACAAATTTCATTACTTTCTTCCATTTGCGTTGTTAAATATTTTAAAATTATTGTAACAGGCAGACTCAACGTTGCAAAATGATGCTTCTTAAGGGTTTGCGATTACTATTTATACAACTATTATCTAGGTGCTATCTAATTGTTTTCAATTGTACCAGTAAACATAATACTAGTATTGAACTAAGGAACACTAATTAACTAAATACTATTACTCATAAAATTGCGATAAGAGGTATTTAACAATAGGTAAGTCATAACATACAAAGGATGCAACTAATCAACTTGGTTAGGCATTATTAAAAAAATATTGTTTACAACTGTCTTTCTTTGATATTTCTTTGGTTATTTGATAAATTAGATTTTTACTGTCAACAAATTTGTTATTTTTAGAGTCTGTATAGTATTTCATTCGAATATCAGCATTCTTCCAATGTTGTGTTGGCGGTAATGTCGATAGCTTCTTCATGTCATAGATTTCTATTTTTATTAGATGAGTTGCATTCGTACTATCGTCAGCGTTTGTTGTCATATAAGCAACACCTTCTCCACGAGCCCTTGAAACTGAAGAAGAAAGTTTTTTCTTCTTAATTTGAGGCACCTCAAACAACTCATCCAAACTCTCAAGTGATGTTTGGTTTTGCTTTCTTTTGGTTTGTTTATTTGAATTTTTATTGTTTAGGTCGTCACTTCCATCATCTGATAGAGCATAATAATACTGTTTGTATGTATTTTCTTCATTATTGAAAGCGTTCTGTAACAGTATTTTAAAATCGTCAGAAAAAAAAAAATTAAATTGATTTTATTTTCAAATGTAATAAACTTACTTACCTCCATTGCAGAATCGTGAATAGAGCACAATAATATTTTAATAGCACGTCACTAAAAGTAGTAACACTAACAAGGGCCTCACTGCTCACTTAACTCTAACCATACTCAGCAGAATTTCAAGCTTAAATACTTACTGAGAACAATTAAACAAACCATCACCATTAACGTAATCACATACATTAGGATATGAAAAGAAGAAAGGACACATTCCAAAACATTGATAAGATTGACAAATAACTAGAAACTAAGGATGTAATTATCATTAAAATATTTTTACTAATGGTGTTTTGCAACGAGTCATTCCATATCGTATACATTCCATAATACATACGCACATCGTGTATACGAATAAACCCAACAGTTTTACTTGCACATCAAAAAGTGTTAGCCACTACTACGGCAAAGTATCCTATTACTAGAGCTGAAGTTAAAGTTTTAACAATACCAGCAGGGATTCAAGGAAAAACTCTTGATAACATTTTCCTTGGGCAAATACCTAAAAGATGCATAGTCGGGTTTGTTAATAACATGGCGTTTAACGGTAGTCTCACTAAAAATCCGTTCAACTTTGAGAACTACGATATGAGTTCATTTTGCTTATATATCGATGGTCAGCAAATACCTTCTAAAGCGTTACAACCATCATTTAAGAGTAATATTTTCACAGCAGCCTATCACACCTTATTTTCTGGAACAGGCATACATTTTCTTAACGAAGGCAATGGAATATCTAGGGATCAGTATTCTAATGGATATTGTTTATTAGCTTTTGATTTAACCCCCGACTTATCAGCCAACTCATCGAGCCATTGGAATTTGATAAGGAATGGTAGCGTAAGATTAGAAGTTCGTTTTGAATCTTCTCTTTCCCAAACTATAAATTGTATTGTTTATGCTGAGTTTGATAATGTAATCGAAATAGACAAGAATCGCAATGTTATCGTAGACTATAGTAGCTAAGACAAAATGATTGTATGTATATTATAATAACGTTTATTTTTAAGAATTTGTGATCAATAAAAGTTTAAACATAACATGAAACATTTTTTTGATTTTTTTATGTACCACCTTTAAATAGCTAGCTCATGCTGCCAAGTGGCGCATTCACAATAGTGATTTGCACGAGTAGGTATACCTTACATAGAATATGAACACGATCAAGATCCAGGAATGTTTAAAAAAAATTCACCCATCCTTATACAATAACGTGTATGCAGCTAACAGATTACCAGTGCGTGTTGAAGCACCCACGTTTTTAGTTAGCAATCTGGATCCAGATACACGGCCAGGTTCTCATTGGGTAGCCATACACATAGAGAAAGGCGGCATGGGACAGTATTTTGATTCGTTCGGTCGAGCACCGACGGGGTTTCACAAGAGTTTTCTGAACAGGAATAGTAGGCAATGGAGCTTCAATAGTAAGAGACTACAAAACGAGTGGACTTCAGTATGTGGCGAGTACTGTGTGTTGTATTTATGGTACAAATATCATGGGAAGAGTATGCAAGATTTCACGGATGCATTGGAGAGTAGTAGTAGTATCTTGAATGATGTAATGGTTAACGCAATGTTCCAATACAATTTTAAATAAAGCTGTATACAGAATAAAGATCGTGTTGTTATTGTTATTGACCCCGATAACATGAACGTCAAGAACAATACCCCCCTCATTCGTAGCAGGTGATTAATAACAATAGACGAACGTAACAATACGAGTAGATAAGGAAGCGTGCGATAATGAGGTCCTAGATCCTGAAACCTATCTCGCGATCCTGAAGAGATATAAGAAAACTGATGGCGGCAAACGATCGGGCATCCCCGAAAACCCCTAAAAAGACACCAAACTTTTTTTTTTTTTTTTTTTTTTTGGCGGCGAAGTTTGCCGGGTCTCGATTTTAGGGGTGAGGCAGAACGGATTTTGCCGTGAGGCAGAACCGGTGAATCTCTACTACTTTCCTCACTCTGCAGCCCTGACCACCGGCAGCTTGAGCTCTGCCCCGCTGCCGGCGGCACCCAAGTTTTTAAGTTTTTTATGTTATATTATGTTTTGTAAATATTTAATGTAAGAAAAATTAAAAATAAGAATGAAATAAATAACGAAGATAAATAACAATAAAAAATAAATAAAAACTTTGTTATTATAAAAAAAAATAGATTATTATTTAATTTATTAAACAACAATATTCTAAAAATTAGGAGAACTTCGTCTCGACTATTTTCATGTAAAAAAAATACATACAGTCGAACATAGAACCTCCTCCTTTTTTGAAGTCTGTTAAAAATTAGCACGTCTCAGTTATGGTAAAGACTTTGACGTATGGAATTGATACAATCTGGGTGACTTAAATTCATCAAGTCGCAGGTGAATTTAAAGTGAAAGAGGTGAAAGCGTTCCCGCCAAAACTCGAGGTCCTTGTGACTTGGGACACAAAATAAGGGCTAGCGCAGACTTGCCTCGTAAAATACAAGGCGGTGTCGCAGCCGTAAAGCGCAGATTCACGGTGCCGTTGGTTTTTATTTGACCACGAGTGGTAGTTATATCGAGTACTTTGGATGTGTATTTTTTGGATATCGAATAGCAATCTTTTTTGTTTCTTTTTGGCGTCGCACTTTGTGCATTCTACCACTGTCAAGTAAATCTATATTTCAAGTGTTAGATGATAAAATTAAGTAAGTTGCGGTTGCACATAATGTAAGTCACGGTCAAGTCCGATCTAGTCAAGTAGTAGTTACTTTATTAAAAGCTATAAACTGTCGCATAAGTCAGTTTTGTTTTAGTTGTTTTCTGTTAAGACTAACCATCGAAAGTCTTGAAGTAATGAGCGCTAAAGCAGCGATGCTCTGGACTTTGTTTTGTTACTCAAAACTTTGTATATCGCTGCTATAGTCATAGAAATACGTTCTCTTACCATCAGCAGAGCGTTGCTTTCGTCTCATTACTTTTACAAGCGAAAAGTTAGTATGTATAATTTATTTTCTTTAAATTTTTGTCCTGTATTCCAATTTGAAGGGCAGCTGCAGCTAGCGAAATTACAGGGCTGTTGAGACTAACTATTGAAAGTCTTAAAATAACGAGCGCCATAGCAGAGATGCTCTGGACTTGCTATTGTTACTGAAAGTTCTGTGTATCGCTGCATTGGCATGGACAGACGTTATCACTTACCGTCAGGAGAGTAACTCATACGGCTCATTACAATAACATTAAAAAATACATACAGTAGAATTGAGAAGAAATTGAATTGAACTTTTTTTTGAGTATGTTAAAAAAGTTTGACCGGTTTTAAGACTATTTTCTCAGTTACTTGGTGGTAGATTTCCTTAGCAAGAGGTCGTCTAGGTAGGTACCACCGCAGTACCAGTTATTCTGCCGGTAAGCAGTAGTGTGTAAACATTACTATGTTCCGGTTTGAAGGGTACTGCAGCTAGAGAAATTACTGGGCTGTTGAGACTAACCATCGAAAGTCTCAAAGTAATGAGCGCCAAAGCAGCGATGCCCTGGACTTTGTTTCGTTACTCAAAGTTCTGTGTACCGCTGCAATAGTCATAGACAAGCGTTATCTCTTACCATCAGCAGAGTGTCTCGTTTTTCTCCTTACTTAAAAAAAATACAACAAAAACATTACAACATTTAATTAAATTACCAAAATTAATTAACAGCAATCACGAAATTTTACTACCATTTATAACAGAGCTGCAAACAATCTATTTAACGTTATAAAATAACGTTTTATTAGTACATTTTCCTAAATAACGGCTTTAACTGTCGTTATGCCAGTCTGTCGGTAAATTGTACTTTGGCAGGTGCGTATTCTTGTTTATTATGAGCGTAAAAAGGGATGGACCTAGGTGAGAAAAAAGGGGCTAAGCACATTTTTGTTTGCAATGTGCCCATCCCTAAATGTGCTGTGGTGACGAGCGGTACCGCAAGGCATGACAGAGCGCACAGCGACGGCGACGATCCCATGCGAGCGGCACGCGCAGACTGGCGCGCGAAAGGTCCCGACTCCCGCTCGTATTACGTATACTGCGGTATACTTATATTGGTGCGAGTGAGAGAAAACGACAAGCCGTTTCACTCTATAGCTACATACATGGTTTCACTCGCACCATGATCATCATTTGATTTAACTTTGAGAACTGTGCAAACTACTAATAAAGAGAGTGAAAATTAATTATAAGAAATGCAGAATTAAAATTATTGACACAGAGTACAACGACGATCCTAGTTTATCTTTTACCTTCCGATAAGAGCCCACAGTGCCAAATTATTTTCTTTCTTACTTTTAAAACTGATTAAAATTTAAGTATTTTTATGTTTGACAGGCTTGGTGTTTGATCACAGCTCACCTGGTATTAAGTGACGGTGTGGTCCAAGATGGTAAAGCACACCTTGCCTGGAACGGAACTGGCTCTTAAGTGAGGTCACCGCAACACACCGTTAGGTGCTTGGTAGCAGATTTTCAAGTGGAGGGTGGTAGCTAGCCAGCTGAGTACTAAAAAATATCTATGGTTTCTTGACGATGTTTTCTTTAACCGGCAGCTCAAGCTCATCGGAGGTATACTAGCGTGGGTGGCCTGCGGCAAATCAGATGAACTTTAAACTGGCGCGTTATAACTTAACTTTTCTACGAAACTCTTCCTTGTTTCTTTAATATAGCTTTACTTCCGGTATAGCTTAACTTTCGTACTTTCTTTTTTCAATATCGCTTATCTTTCGATGTACCTACCACAACATTCTTCCTACTAAATGGGACTGACATAGTCATAATTATGTGACTCAATGTCCCCAAATAAAAATAGATTAAAAAAAAAACCCACTTACTAATATTGCAATTTTTTCTCAGATAATTTTATTTTATTTTTATTTTACATGGAAAACAAACAGCTGCTAAATTAATAAATAAATGAAGTTAAATTAACATACAAAAAGCCTTAAAAGTTTTCACTTATGTTAAATAAAGTAATTAAAGTAGTTATGTTTAATAATTGATTGATTGAGTCTCGACCAAGCGCTCGAAGAGTCAACACGTCCTGAGGATGCCTCGTGCAGAGGCGAAACACGTGTCGGCAAGTGGTTACTACAGAGAGAGGACGATTTTAAGACTTGTGGTTATTTTAATTAGATTTTTGTTAAATTATATTTTTAAAGTTTATAGTCAAATTAGTTCTAGATATTCAGTAAGATTAGGTCTATAAATAATAAGTTTTTGTCAAATTAGTTAAAATAAACTAAATAATTATGTATATACCTTGAATAATTTTTTTTCTTACTTAACTCTTCTTTCTTTGATGTAACTATACTTTTAATTTAGTATAGGTCGAAAACAAAATGCTGCATCAGAACTTTACAAAACACAGGGGCAACTGCCCCTTTCCATCTTCTACTTAAGTACGACCACATACTTTGACGCAAATAAAGAGAGAATTACTCGAATTACATGGAGTTTTATTATCATGGTATTACTTTGTCGGTGCTTTTACGTATTTTCAGATGATGTTATTTTTGTTAATACCTTTTGTTGGGACTGAATCATCTGCTTCAAGAAACGCTGGGTCAACAGTATCATAACAGGTAAACAAGTACTCGCTGTTCTGAAGTGATAAACATAATTTTTCAAGGACGCCCTGAGACGCGATGGAGTGACGATATATTTTGGACAGCTGGCGGGGGACGGGACTACCTACGTACCTATACGGGATTAGGTACTCACGTTCCATCAAGTTTCTATTTCAGGTTAGGTGTGTTTACCATCTTCGACCATACCGTCACTTAACACCAACTGTGCTGTGGTCAAACACGTAGCCAGTCAACGATAATTAGGTACCTATTTTAAAAAAACATCATTGCATAAACTAAAGCTCAGATGAAGAATGATGAATATGATTACGGTTTCGGAATATTTTGCTAAAATCGTAAAAATAAATTAAAAAATACGTGAAAGAAAACATGAGTTATTGCATTCCAAACTATTGAATTAGTGTATCTAGTGTTTCACTTTCCTCGAGCGATCGAAACTTTTATAGGAGGTACCTAGAATGTTAAGGGTAAAAAGAAAAAGCATGCAGACAAAACTCCGATCAAAATATAAAGCATTTCATTTATAATGTATCACGCAGAATTCGATCAAATTTAAAATTATATCGAGTTATTATGTAATTTATCTCGTAAGACTAAATAAGTTCATACTTGCATATTATAAACGGCTAATTAGGAAGGATTAGGTTCAGAATGTACACTTCTCAAGAATATGTATACCCTCTAGCTCATTCTATAATTATTATTTAATACTAGAAAATAAAGCTTTGTTGTATTAAAATTTTAAGGATTTATATTGTTCCAGTTTTCAAATTATTAGATTTAACGCCATCTGTTGCATATGTGAAGAACTACGTAAGAAGCCCATTTGTATGGTAAAAATTTCACGTATTGCATTGTAAACGTAGCTAGGCTAAACCCCATGTAGTAAGTAACGAAATCCCTAGATGGCGCTTATCCGATACAATCGGTTAATTGACTATAGACATCCATAGTATAAGCTTTGCTTAGCTTGGGGTTAGATGGCACAGTGTAATGTCCTACGATACTTATTATTTTATTAACAAACTCAAAAAAGGACGTTCTCAATTCGACTGTGTCTTTATTTGTATGTAGGTATGTTCCGCGATCATCCCGCCAATTGTGAATCGATTTTGATATTTCCTTTTTTGTTTGGTAGATCATACTTCAGAGGTGGTCCCATACAAATTTTATTAAAATGAATCGTGTTTTATTTAAATAAACAAAAATCAAAAAATTGTATACATCGATGACATTTTTGTTTACTCCGAAACCTCGCTGTTTTATTGGAGCAGTGCGTTTAGTTGGTCATGGAGTTAGTTTTTTAAATTGTAAATTAATTTACAATTAAACGTGAATAGTTCCACGTAAGTAAAGCAAAAAGACTGACTAGGCGTTGACCACAGCTCACCATATTTCATATGATGAATAAATATTTAACTTTACTTGGAAAAGTATCAGTAGGAACGATAAACGGCATTCCGATATTCCTGCTTTGAGATAAATCATAGAAGGATAAAGGCTTCACAGTTAGTGCTGTATTGGTTCTACACACGGGTCAAAGACCTCTCCTTCTGTCAACTCGGACAGGGAAATGATTAGAGTGGTTGTCATTTATTTTATTACTAGCTGCGCCCCGCGGTGTTACTCGCTACATGTTTTCTGGATTAAAAGTAGCCTATGTCTTAATCCTAAACTAAAGTGAGGCTGGTGCGTACGTTGGTATTCTCAATCTTCTTCTATGGCGCCGAATCCTGGACAATAAGGCAGAAAGAAAGAGCAAAAATCGATGCTTTTGAAATGTGGTGCTGGAGGCGTATGCTGCGAATTCCATGGACCGCACGTCGAACCAACGTGTCTATTCTTCAAGAGATCGGAATAACCACAAGGTTGTCGACTATTTGCTTCCAGCGAATACTCGGATACTTCGGACACGTCGCTCGCAGAAGCCCTGATAGTCTGGAAAAGCTGTTGGTAGTTGGTCAGGTCGACGGGAAAAGACCGCACGGTCGCTCACCTACCCGTTGGTCAGACCTAATAAAGACGATCACTGGCCTACCAATTACTAAAGCCATTAAGACCGCTGAGGACAGAAACACGTGGAGGAGCATGCTAAGCCGAGTGCAATAAACACTAGACACAACCTTCAGCAATGAAGATGACGACTAGGAAGAAGATGTCTTAATCCTGGGTCTCAGCTATCTCCATACCAAAATTTTATCTAAATGCGTTCTGTAGGTTTTCCGTGAAACAAACATCCATCCATCCATCTAAATTTGACATTTATAATATTAGTGGGACTAGCGGTTACCCGCGATTTTGCCCGCGTCAAATTTAACGGCAAAATGTTTGTTCAGCAGGAAGTCTTCTAGGTAGGTACCATCGCAGTATTAGATATTCTGTCGCCAAGCAGTAGTGTTTATAACATTCCTGTGTGTTACAGGGCTGTTGAGACTAACCATCGAATGTCTCAAAGTAATGAGCGCCAAAGCAGCGATGCCGCGTACTTTGTTTTGCAAAATTAATTGAGTGAGTTGATGCAATGGTCCTGATGCGATATCTCTAACCATCAGGAGAGCGTATCGTTTGTCTCATTACTTTACATAAGTTAATTCTGTATTCTTCTATCTTACATTTTTCGCTATGAAAAGCATCCTATATGGGTTTCCAGATAAAAATGTCATCCAAATCCGCTCAGCCATTTTTGCGTGATTGAGTAACAAAGATCTAAAGATCCAAACGTACCTACAAACATTCACAATTATAATATTAGTAAATTGTAAAAGTACTGTTAAAATTTAGTTTTATTTCCGCTTAACAGTCGATTCAGTTACAACAGTGATGAGGATTTCAATTTAACTAACGTGGCAATAATGTAAAACGCTTATCCGAAACTAATTAAAATGAACTTAAAAGCTAAAACAAATTAAACAAACAACTTATAGTACTTATACGTATAGTATAGTACTACGTATAGTACTACGTATAGTGCTACGTATAGTACTACGTATAGTACTACGTATAGTACTACGTATAGTGCTACGTATAGTGCTACGTATAGTACTACGTATAGTACTACGTATGGTACTTATTAGTACTTATCTCTCGTAAACACCTACAAAAATATCACAACAAACAGCTCTACACTACCTCTGTTGTTTAAAAATATTCACTATTCAATGTAAGGTATCCATGCGCTCATTACAGTGGTCTTGCGACCATACGGGCCCTTGTTATCCTGGTCCCGTACTGTGAACTCTTATTGCCATACAAGTTAGGTGCTCACAAAAAAGCTATGCGACCATATAATAATTTTATACACACAATAGAGTATGATATACGTTTATTGTATTGTTTTTTTATCTTAATTTTATTTTGTATACACCAATCCTAATATTTATTTACTTTTTTCCCCCATCCAAAGGTTGTCTGTAAGAAATCGCTGTAGGCGATAAGACCTCCCTTATACATCAAATATCTATTATATCATTTTGTTATGCTATATATCTTCTTCTTTTTTTATTTCTTGTTTCATATTTGTATTTCATTGTAATTTGTTTTTGGTTTATAATTAAAGTTATATTCTATTCTATTCTATAGAGAGAATAGAGAGCCAGTTCCATTCCAGGCTAGGTGTGCTTTACCATCTTCGATCACAGCGTCACTTAGCATCAGGTGAGCTGTGGTCAAACACCTAGCCTGTACGCCATAAAAAAAGAGATATCATTGGCGTAACTTTCCCCCTAACAATATCAGTTCACAATACGGCACTCATGACATCCGACCACAAAACAGCGATGACAGCTCAGTGGTTAGCGCGGCCGGTTCGCATGTCGAAGGGCGTGGGCTCAACCCCCAACAATGAGCTTGAGTTGCCGGTGAAGGAGAACATCGTGAGGAAACCATAGCATGGTGGTAAGGTACTTTCTAGTACTCCGCTGGCTAGCTACCGCATACCACCCTCAAGTTGAAAAAACTGCCGCCAGTTACATTCCAGGCTAGGTGTGCTTTACCATCTTCGACCTCACCGTCACTTAACATCAGGTGAGCTGTGGTCAAACACCTAACTTGTCACCGATAAAAAAAATGTTTACTCTCTCACTACTGCTTGGCGACTGATTTATTTGGTACTACGGAAGTACCTCTAGACGACCTCCTGCTAAAGAGATCTACTAGCAAGTGAAAAAAAAAATAGTTTTGAATAAATATAAAAATACTTTTTAAGTTAAATTTTCGCTATTTTTGTTTTTTCTGTTGAATTCTTGACTACAATTGAATTCTGTATGGTATTGTGTAACTTTAATATCTCAATTTCTTTAGCTACGTTTTGAAATAACAAATTCCAAAATATGTATTTTTTTTGAGAATAGAGAGCCAGTTCCATTCCAGGGTAGGTTTGCTTCACCATCTTCGACCACACCTTCACTTAACATCAGGTGAGCTGTCATCAAGCAAATAGCCTGTCAACCATAAAAAAAAAAGTTCAATCCCCAACAATAAGCTGCAGGTGAAGGAAAACATCGTGAGGAAACCTAGTATATTTTGTACCACCTACCACCGTCTAGTTGAAAATCTGCAAACTCAATTATGACTCTATTTACATAATAGAGAGAATTCTGCGTTCTCTATCTATTGAAATATTTCTCACATCTCGTGAAACATTGTGTCTGTTAGGTGAACAAGGTTACACGGAAAGGATTTCCTTTGTCAAAGGGGTACGGTAAAGTAATTTTTCAGTAAACAAGTTTTACAAATCGCTTTATTTTTTTTTTAAATATAATAACGTTTTGGTAGTTATAAATAAATAAATATCATAGCAAATGATACAGCGCCATCTGACCCCAAACTAAGCAAAGCTTGTGCTATGGAAGTCAGATAACTGATAGAATACTTAAATAGTTTTTTTTGTAAATACATACTTATAATACATACAGTACACCCAGACACAGAAAAAACATTTGTTTATGTCACAAAATGTTTGTCCTGTGTGGGAATCGAACCCACGCCCTTCAGCTCTTGGAGCAGACATACTACCAATGAACCAACAGGGCTGTCTTGTCTTCTAAAAATAAATAGTTTCGAGTTTAGTGAAACGTAATCATTTATTTAAAAAATGTTGTATTAAAATTGTTGCCTTATATAAAAAAAAGAAGACAATGGTACCATTAAAACAAATATTGTACTTAATACTGTCTCAAAATAAAATTTACCTATAAATATATATTTAGTATTATTTTAGATGTTACTTAAAATAACATAGTAATTGAGTTTCGAGAACAATGATCCCTTCAGAAATATACGTAAGATTTTTTTTTTTTTTTTCCTTCTGATGATGTATCTTTCTAATGATAGATACCTCATTGCTATTACAATCTAGCCTAGTTGAGACTAATAAGTAATTTTAATATAACTTAAATTGCTAAGTAGAGTATATTCTAAGAATGCGTCCATCGACACTTTTCTTACTGTCTCCACTAAGGGGAAGACACTTTGTTCATGTGTTCTATAATAAGCACACTCACTCACTGCACTGACATTACTAATACACTAACTCAAAAGGTTTTGTCCTTTTTAGTCTTCTTATACGTGAGATTAATAATACATATTTTTTGATGCAATAAAATGTATGATGTACTTTACATTTTTTTTTAGATATTTTTTGCAAAATCAGTTTCAAATAAAATTTAAAAATAGGTTAATTTATTTGTAAGTATACCTGTTCCGAGTAACCCTATTCCTACTTATTTCGTTGTACGGTAATGTGAATTGGGTAGCTGGTATCACTTGAGATGTATTGTACACCGCAAATTGGGATTATTATCGACCGAGACTGGGTTGCCAGAAGTCGCTGGCTGGTCCCAGTAAATGAGGAAAATTATGTCAAAATCTACCCTAACACATAAGACCCGTCTAATCTAGGTAGGTACCATCGCAGTCTCAAATATTCTACTGGCAAACAGTAGTGTGTAAATATTACTGTGTTCTGGCTTGAAGGCTGCTGCAGCTAGCGAAATTACTGGGCTGCTGAGACTAACCATAAAAGTAATGAGCACCAAAGCAGTGATGCCCTGGACTGGGTTTGTTGCTCAAATCGTTGCAATGGTCATGGACAGGCGTTATCTCTTACCATCAGTAGAGCGTCTCGATCGTCTCATTATTTTTCACATAAAAAAAAAAAACATTCGCCCTAGGTTTTGCGAACGAAAGTTATTTGTATCGCTGCAATGGTAATGACTATTCGTTACATTTTATACAGCGTTTTTTTTTCATCTCAATACTTTTACATAAAAAAATGATGCAGTGATTGGTAAATATTATTTCCACTAACATGGCAACCGCATTTCGCAACAGGGAAGTGAGTTATGGGTACGAACCAATACCTTGCCAACATGAAAACTGGATAGAATTCCAAAAGGGTTACCTGGACCAAAATGGAAGAAATGATTACTTGGTTAGAAGTACTATTGAACTGTAGATAATATAATCTCATGCTTACGAATCCTTTATAGGGTTCCGTACCCAAAGAGTAAAAACGGAGCCCTATAACTGAGACTTCGCTGTCCATCCGTCTGTCACCAGGCTGTATCTCAAGAACGGTGATAGCTAGACAGTTGGAATTTTCACAGATGATGTATTTCTATTGCCGCTATAACAACAAATACTAAAAATAAAATAAAATAAATATTTAAGGGGGGCAATACCCACACAAAAACTTGATTTTTTATATATAATAGTGCGGAACCCTTCGTGCACGAGTTTGACCCGCCGTTGGCCGGTTTTTTTTGAAAAAAAAGTATAAATCAAATTTACATTTTAAAAACACTGACTATGTCCCTAAGCCCAAACAAGGCTAAGTTCAGGTGTTTTTTGTGGTTGACAAGCTAGCTTTGTAAGGTGACGGTCGAAGATGGTAGAGCACACCTAGCCTGGAATAGAACTGGCACTCAAGTGAGGCTGCTGAAACACACTGCTATGTGCTTGGCGGAAGATATGATCAACTTGAGGGTAGTGTCTAGCCAGCTAAGTCCTAGATGCCCTACATCATTCTATGGTTACCTACTTGGTGGTAGATCTCCTTAGCAGGAGGTCGTCTAGGTAGGTACCACCGCAGTACCAGTTATTCTGCCGCTAAGCAGTAGTGTGTAAACATTACTGTGTTCCGGTGCGAAGAGTACTGCAGCTAGCGAAATTACTGGGCTGTTGAGACTAACCAACGAAAGTCTCCAAAGTAATAAGCACCAATGCAGCGATGCCCTGGACTTTGTTTTGTTACGCAGAGTTCTGTGTATTGCTGCAATGGTCATGGACAAGAGTTAACACTTACCATCAGGGGAGCGTCTCGTTCGTTTCACTATTTTTTACATTATAAAAAAATCTAGCGTTTTCCTTCACCGGCAGCTAAAGTTCATTGTTGGGGTTTGATTCCACGCCGTTCGGCGTGTGTATGAATCTCTACAAAGTTACGCTAATACTTACGTGCTAACCTTCTCGACGTGCCCAACATTTTCAAACCAACACACAAGATAGAGTACAAAAACTCGAAAAGTTTCAAACTTTTGGCTTTAGCATTATTTTAGTACTTTCCGACGGGTTCCGGAAGTGTTATCATGCTCTAGTTAAAGTTTAATCACAGTTTGTTAATGTTTGCTGCATACTTTACTTATAGAACATTTCTACGATTAGTTGGTTCATGAAGTTATGTATTCGTGACTGTAAATTTTGACCAGTTTGTTGGTAGTTCATTTTTATTAGGGTTTAATTATTCATTTTATATATTAGTTAGTAGAACCCGCCTTCTTTAAAAAATCCCAATTTTTTCTTTCTTGTATGTTGTCGTCTCCAGTCTTATAGACGCTTTCCTGATGGTAAGAGATAGCTTCTTTCCATGACTATTGCAGCGATAAACAGAACTTTGAGCGACGAAACAAAGTCCAGGGCATCACTACTTTGGCGCTTATTACTTTGAGACTTTCGATCGTTACATTTATACCGTACTAGCGGACGCCTCGCGGTTTCACCCGCGTAGTTCCCGTTTCCATGGGAATACAGGGATAATAAGTAACCTTTGTTATCCGGGGATAGTGTAGCTTCCCAACGGTGAAAGAATTTTTGAAATCAGTCCAGAAGTTTCGGAGCCTATTCAATACAAACAAACAAACAATGATATCTTTCCACTTTATAATAGTAAGAGCGGACGCCTCGCAGCTTCATCCACGTAGTTCCCGTTCCCGTGGGAACACATGGATAAAAAGTAACTTTTGTCACCCGGGGATAGTGTAGTTTCCCAACGGTGAAAGAATTTTTGAAATCGGTCCAGTAGTTTCTGAGCCTATTCAATACAAACAAACAAATATGCCCTCTTTATAATAGTATAGAATTATAGATATACCTATAGATAGATATAGATATAAGTGTAACCAAAGAAGTTTTGAACTCATAAAATAATTGAAACCCTCGCCATGACTAAAGCTTGTGTAATTTATTTAATGATAAATTTAAAATTCTAAGTTCTGTCATTTAGTTAATTAGAACTATGTAGTTCTCGGTAAAACTTCAAACAAAAACCTTTACAGCAAAATGCCATTTTAGCATAAAATTAGCAAATTTTAAAAATGTCAAAGTTGAACTGAACCTAATGAATGCCAAACTAACACAAAGGAAAAAGCTGTACATCTGAGTAATTACTTTTAATGAGGGGACACCAAAGTTATAGTCGCGGAGTCGCCGGTTGTTCCCATCAAGATTAAAACCTTAGACACCATTAGTTACATCAATTTTGATGAATCAAAATACAATGTAAAAACTTGTCATAAAATGTTAAACAAAGAAAAAAGTTTTATTTTGCAACAGCCACAAAAACAAACAAACAAACAGAGACAGACAAAAGTTACAAAATTGGGGCTCACCTCAGTATAATACTGGTCATACTAAGCGGTATGACCAGTGCTGATCTTCCGGTCTACAAACAAACAAAGCTTCCTTTAGAAGTATGACGGTAGCCTCTCCACCAATATTTTATAACCGCAAAATCATCGCGTGACGAGGCAGGGGGTGGCAGATAGCATGGCCAATGTCACGGCGAAAATAATAAGCTTGAAAATACTGTCCTGACCCGAGCGTGCTGCCAGAGTTATGTGGAAAATTCCAGGATTCCTTCGTTGAGACTTGTGAACTTTACCTAAATATAAATGTCATTAATGTAGCCTATACTCACATACCGAAGACTATAAAGGTATTTAAGTATTGTAGCGATGAAAACTTAGTGATTAGCGCGGTTGGTTCACACTCCGAAGAACTTGGGTTCAAACCCCAACAAGAGGGAATAAAAACATACGCGGGAAATTCTTATTCGTTTTTTTTTCTAAAATACTAGCAGACGCCTCGCGGTTTCCCCCGCGCAGTTTCCGTTCCCGTGATGGTAAACACATTTAGCCTGGAATGGACTGGTTTGAAAGTAAGGCTGTCAGAATAACTTTTAGGTGCTTGGTGACAGATTTTCAGCTTGAGGGTGGTAAGTAGCCAGTCGAGTACTAGAAAGTATCCTACCACCATGCTATGGTTTCCTTACGATGTTTTCCGTCACTGGTAGCTCAAACTCACTATTGGTGGTTGAAACCAAGCACTTCGGCGTTTGAACGGACGGTTAATTTTAAATGATTTTTTTTAACTACCTACATTTTGGCATATTTCTTTGTTTTTGTTTAGAAAACCAATTGTTTGTTTAACTTAATTTAGTTTCTATTGTATTAGATTAAATACAGTATTTAGTGTGAACAATAAAGATTTTATCTATGATAAGGAAAAGATAAAAAAATATTATATAGAAAAGAGTAGATAAAGTCTCAGTAAACTTATAAAGGTAATAAGTTATTACAATCATAATTATGCATGAAATCTAGATTAGTGAGCAGAGACATGTATATTTTTCTTCTAAATAAAACATAGACATTAGACACAGCGCCATCTGACCCCAAACTAAACAAAGCTTGTACTGTAGAAGTCAGATAACTGATAGAACACTTAAATCATTTTTTTTGTACTTATACACAGAACAAACATACAATACATACATACTATAGTACAAGCTTTGTACAACTCTCTTTTTTCATATTATATTACATACTAGCGGACGCCTCGCGGTTTCACCCGCGTAATTCCTGTTCCCGTGGGAATACAGGGATAAAAATCCTATGTCATCCGGGGATAGCGTAGCTTCCCAACGGTGAAAGAATTTTTGTAATCGGTCCAGTAGTTTCGGAGCCTATTCAATACAAACAATCAAATCTTTCCTCTTTGTAATAGTATAGATCAGATAATCTGTTCTTCCCAGAGAAATATCTTCATTTCTTCCTCCCGTTTTTTCTTTTTTCAATTTTTTCTTTCTTTTATTCCTTTCTGCCGTCTTTCCTTCCATCTTTCCTCCCTTCCTTTCTTCCTTCCTTTCTTTGTTCGTTCCTTCCGTCTTTCCTTTCCTTCTTTGTTATTTCTTCCTTAGCTCTATTCTTTTCACTTTCTATAACACTTTAATAGAGTATGTCCAATTTAAAAAAGCAAAGAAACTACCACAATGTAAAGCTTCAGGATAATTTTGAGTTGTAATTAGCAGTTGCCGTGTCCTGGCGCTATTAACTTTGTTCTAATGTTTGTTGACGATGAATTTAGTTTGAACTATATTTAGATTTATGTACTTAGTTCTAAAAGTTGCCCAGGTATCTAACATTGGTGCATGCACGAAATGTTTTAATACAAAATCTGATAATTAAAATTTAAATACTTAAACTTTAACTACTTGAATAAACCAAAATTTTAAATTGATAGTTTAAGGTATTGCTATCAATATTTTGATCATGTTACACGCTATTAAGAATTTTATTTTCATTACGTAGGTAATGCACTACAGACTACCCTGTACCTACCCTTTACTAGGCATATATGTAGACTTTACTTGGTGGTAGATCTCCTTAGCAGGAGGTCGTCGAGGTAGCACCACTACAGTATCAGATATCCTACCGTCAAACAGTACCGTGCAAACATTATTGTGTTCCGTAAGGGTACTGCAGCTAGCGAAATCACAGTGCTATTGAGACTAACCATCGAATGTTTCAAAATAACGAGCGCCAAGGCAGCGATGTCCTAAGCTTTGCTTTCATGGGCAATCGTTATCTCTTACCATCAGAAGATCGTCTCGTTCTTCACGACTTCTTGTACCTTAGGTTAGATTTTCAACGCTCAAGCTATAAAGAGTTGAACGGATGCACGCATCAATATGTGAATGAACAGCCCTAAATAGACAATGATCAGTATTGATCAGGAAACTAAACAGAAACCACCCAAATCTATCCACATAAACTTGCCACTTAATATCTGGAACACCTTATTCATTCATGAGATTTTATACTTATCAACTACAACCAAATTTGAACCTTAGAAACTTTATTAAATTTCTTATAGACGTAGATAATTTCATCGTGTTTGAATTATAATTCGCATATATCTCTATAATCGCTTTTCTGATTCCTATTTTAATTTTGATAAATGAATTGACGTTTCATATATGTATGTATATTTGATATAATGTACATAAATAATAAAGTTAAAGCCAATGAAATGGTCCCAAAGAAAATGTTTGTGAAGATGCTTACTCAAGGACAGAGTCAATACAATAAGGTTGAACATTGAATGGCAATATCTGCCCTTGACAAAACCTTTGCCTCGCAGTAGGTAGGTGTAACTACAACTAAACACGAAACTTATAAAGGGGGATTGATTTAGTAAGTATGAGACAGTTGGCGGTCTGTTTACCAATGTTGAAGTAAAATATACCTACCCGAAAGTTTGCGGATGTACAATTCGGTATGTAAAGAAAAAAAAACTTCACTGATTCCAAAACCATTTCGGAATAGTACATTTCTGTACAATATTTTTACGTTTAAAACTCTGTAAACTATGAGGTGGGGTTTATTTTAATAAAAAACATAAATCAAACTTGACTTTCAATTGATGTCTCATGACGTCATCTCGACGGGCAACTTTCATAGACTGGCAAACCAAAACAAAACTTGTCAATGTCAAGTCAACGGCGATCATAATAATATTTTTTAATACACATACGTCGAGATGTTTTTCGGTTTATTGATACAAATATCTGGATTATTTTACTTTAAACGTTATTTGGACTCTGATATCGCTTTTATGACATAAGATTTGTTTACTTTATGTCATGAATTGTAAAAACCGAAGACGTGACAGAATGGCTTTACAGCTTAAGCCTGCCCAATGGGGCAAATTAAAAAAAAACTTGTCACTTCTGTTGGCAAAGTTAATGAAATGTGTCAAATGTTTTGGTTACTTTTTTGTTTCGTAAGGCAAAGGCATATTCTACATATTTAGCCGTACTCACGACGTCATAACTATAAAAAGTTTGAAAACGTATTAGAATTAAACTACCGCATAGAAAGCCAAAATATTCAAATACTTTCTTAAAATAAAGTTTACTATTAGTAAAAAATATAAAATAAATACAAAAAAAAAACTTTACATACCGAATTGTACATGTAACACGGATATAGTAAGAAATTTAAAAAGGACAAAACCTTTTGAGTTAGTGTATTAAGTTAGTAATGTCAGTGCAGTGAGTACTACATGTTAAAGAACACATGAACAAAGTGTCTTCCAAGGGGAATATATATATTAAGGAATAGAGACAGTAAGAAAAGTGTCGATGGACGCGTTCTTCGATTATTCTCTACTTAGCAATTTAAGTTATATTAAAATTACTTATTAGTCTCAACTAGGCTAGATTGTAATAACAATGGGGTATCTAACAACAAACAGATACATCATTAGAAAAATTGTACATGTATCTACAGTGAATATTATAGAAATGCTTGTTTATCATAACTCGCAAAAGTCAATGTCAAAATTTAATTCTACTCGTATCTTTCTTTCTTTAGTTTTGGCGTCGCGTTTTAGCATTTACCAGTGTCAAGTATTTATATATTTTCAAGTTTCAAAAATTAAACAAGCGTCCTCGTAGCTAGTTATAGTCAAAGTCCAGTCTTAGTCAAGTCCAGTCTGTGTCAGTCAAGTCCAGTCATGCTTTAGTAAAGTAGTGGCGACTTTATTATAAAGCTTCGATGGAGTTTTGGAAGCAACACGAAAAGTCATGTTTCACCCCATATATCATTTTCCCACACTCGCGCTTGTAATTCGGCACTTTATGAATAAAACACCACCATTTTTATGCATAAACACTCGACAAAACACAAGTTTTGGAAAAAAATACAACGGAGCGACACGACTCTTCCCGCGTTCCCGCCAAAACTCATTCTACTCGTATGTACAGTGGAATCTCGGTAGCTCGAATGTCAAGGGAAATGTTTTTCGAGTTAATGAGTTTTCGACTTATTTGAAAACGCTAATTATTTATTTATAAGACAAAAGTTTATAAGCCATGCCACATTCCCAAATATTTTTTTAACAAATCGTCTTTGACGTGTGACCCCCAACTCACCTGATGGTAAGCGATGCATGTGGTCGAAGATAAAGCACGCAAAATTAGACGATGTCTCTTTACTCTGACCTTGAAAAGATCTAGATTATATTTCTCGGGAAACTAGGAAGTCAGCTTGTTCCTTTCCAGATAGAGCTAAGAAAGTACCGAGCACTACCAGATTTTCCCTTTTTCAAGTGCTTAGCAAGAAACTGGATTTCTATGAAATTAGATAAATATAACCAATATCGATATGCCGTTCTAATCTTCGGCCTTGGATTTCACTTATCGGCAAAATAATACATGACTTATTCACAAAATATTCGTGAAAATTAATTTTATGCCTGTATTACATTAGAGTATTACGTAATCAGCATTTTAATAGTAAAACCCCCTTTGTCAGCAAAGTCACCCCCATACCAAGTTTCATCCAAATTCATCAGAGTAACAAACATCCATCCATACATACGTACTCACAAACTTTCGCATTTATAATATTACTAGCGGACGCCTCGCGGTTTCACCCGAGTAGTTCTCGTTCCCGTGAGAATACAGTGATAAAAAGTAGCCTTTTTTTTATGTGAAAAATAATGAGACGAACGAGACGCTCTCCTGATGGTAAGAGAAAACGCCTGTCCAAGACCATTGCAGCGATACACAGAACTTTGAGCAACAAAACCAGTACAGGGCAGCACTGCTTTGGTGCTCATTACTTTGAGACTTTCGATGGCCTATGCACCTGGAGATAGTATATCTTCCCAACGGTGAAAGAATTATTGAAATCGGTCCAATAGACAATACAACAAAAGAAAAAAAGAGAGAAGTATCCTTAGTCTTTCCCAGAGAATCAGCGAGTTGAAGTGGCAGTGGGCAGGGCACATAGCACGCAGAACTGATGGCCGGTGTGGCTGCAAAGTTCTGGAGGGGAGACCACGAACCGGCAAGCGCAGTGTAGGACGTCCCCCAACAATGTAGAGAGACGACCTTATAAAGACCGCAGGAACGCGCTGGATGCGAACCCCTTCCAGCCGGTCTTTGTAGAAGTCAATGGGGAAGGCTTATGTCCAGGAGTGGACGGACTAGTTAGTCGTACGGCTGAAAAGATGATGATGATGTCCTTAGTCTGTCGCCGGTGAAATGTCAGGGTGTTGAATTCATGCGAGCACATTAAATTGGTAACGAACTACCCGAGCAAACAAGTGACACGAAGGTCACAGATAATGTGTTGACATCACGCTAAAGCAATAAAGTCGCACCTAGCCCCACCTAGTGACGTCACGGGGTGTGCCTTTTGACATACAGCCAGGACATGAGATTGTTCATTAGTTTTTCATCACATCTATAATATCAGTGTGAAATGATACTTCCTACTTCTATCTGTACTATTATAAAGAGGAAAGATTTAATATTTTATTTTTATTTTATTTATTGATACACAAAACAGAACATAGTCAGAACAGATACATAGTTTGCTTTTGCTAGTTTTTTGTTTGTATTGAATAGGCTCTGAAACTACTGGACCGATCCGAATAATCATTTCATCATTAGAATGCTACATTAACACTGAGTGACATAGGCTATATTTATATTGTTAATCAAGTTTTGTTATCCCGTGCGAAGCCGAGGCGAGCTGCTAGTTTATTATTATTTGAAGATAGCGGCAATACGAATGAAAAATGAAAATGAAAATGAAAATGAAAAATTATTTATTACATTTACCAGTTGCTATTACAAAATACTAGGTTGGGACCTTCTGGTAAGTATAAAGAATACCTGTGGCAGAAGATCCCGCTCTTCTATATCTATGTATATCGATAAAATAATATAGGGGTGTGTGTGTGCGTGTGTTGTGTGTGTGGGTGTGTGTATGTGTGTGTGTGTGTGTGTGTGTGTGCGTGCGTGTGTGTGTGTGTGTGTGCGTGTGATTGTATGTATGCGAGAGTGAAAGAGAGTGTATTTGGAGGTGTATTGGTGTGTTGACTTAAACATTTATTACTTATAAAATAAGCTAATATACAATTAATTGCTAAAATAATATAGATTTACATGATAGTTTAGGTACATTATATTGGCTTTTCTAGCAGTGCTTCTATACGAATATAAATTATCATAGAAAAGATATAGTTGCGTGCCCTGGGATTTGAATTCAGTATCTCCAGATTGGCGGTCAGATGGTACCCCGACTATGCTGTCGAAGCTTATACCCGTTTAATGCAATTTAATTGTAATCCACTTTCAAGAAGCCAACTAAATGTAAGTTCAAGGCGATACGGTAAACAAAGTAATGCTAAAACCAACATTATCGACTTCAGTTTTTTAAGTTTTAATGTGGACGCTATTTTATAAGTGAACACCAACAGAAAGTAATATGTAGACAGAATCTATAGTGATTTGATAATTTTAATAGAAGGACGCCCTGAGTCTCGGTGGAGTGACAATATAGGCGGTTGTTAACTTAAAGCGGAAAATCGGGCTGGGTATCTGATTTAGGAGAGGTATATTGTGTCCAGTGGACTGTTTAAGACAGATTAAGATGATGATAAAAAATCAAGGCAAAAAAAAATCACTAAGAACATCCTCGCTTAAAACATACCGTCAAATTGTTTGCAATAAAACCTTTAGTGTTAAAATTCCAAAACAAAAATATAGCACAACAGAAATGTTTGCCTTAAAATAGAACCCATAGAAAACCGCATAATGGATTCCGTGATCTAGCACCGCGAGTTCTTTAACCTTTATACCAAACCTTTAAATGTGTAAATTTATTCAAATTTAAAGAAAAAAAACTAGACGCTTGCATCCTTTTCACGACATGACAGAGTGAAACGGGTAGATAGTAAGTGATAACTAGCTGTAGGAGCGAAAGAGAGGACACTAGAACGAGTAAAAAATACTTTTTAACAGTAGCAACGATGTGATAGCGCATTTAAAAACATTTCGCAAAAACAAAACACAACTTTATCAAGGAAATCACGAATCGATATTATAAAGCAGATTTAGGCCCGTACGTAATAGTTCTGTAAATAAAAATATTGAAAAATAGAAAGAGATATTTTTTTTTTGTTCACCATCCATCGAGTTTCCGGGGAAGAAACCTGTACTACCTATATATCCAGGATTTGCAACCCAGGTATAAGTTCAAAGGATCCCTTCCGTTCACTTTCACTGGCCACTGCCTGATTAAATTTCAAATGATCCTACCAACGTTGGTTTGGATACCTTTTCCAGCAATTAATTATTCTTGGTTTTTTTGAAAGAAAGAAAGAATGATAAAGAATTTACTTTGCACAAATCATCATCATCATCATCATCATTTCAGCCGTAGGACGTCCACTGCTGGACATAGGCCTCCCCCATTGACTTCCGTAAAGACCGGTTGGAAGCGGCTCGCATCCAGCGCGTTCCTGCGGTCTTTACTAGGTCGTCTGTCCACCTTGTGGGTGGACGTCCTACGCCGCGCTTGCCGGTCCGTGGTCTCTACTCCAGAACTTTGCAGCCCCATCGACCATCAGTTCTACGTGCTATGTGCCCTGCCCACTGCCACTTCAACTTGCTAATCTATGTCGGTAACTTTGGTTCGTCTACGGATCTCCTCATTCCTGATTCGATCTCGTAGGGAAACTCCGAGCATAGCCCTCTCCATAGCGCGTTGTGCTACTTTGAGCTTACCAAGAAGGCACACAGACAGAGACCACGTTCCAGCGCCATAAGTCATCACTGGTAACACACGCTGCACAAATACAAACACAAAAACAAAAACGAACAGCATACTACTGGTCATACTAAGTATGACCAGCGCTGGTCTTCCGGTGTGTCCTTGTAGTTGAAAACCAAAGCGCGCGTGTTTGTGTGTGTGTTTGTGCACTATACAGTCTTATAGTTCACAGGTGGTTTTGTAGCGATGATAGCTCAGTGGTTAGCGCGGTAGGTTTGCATGCCGAAGGGCGTGGGTTCAAACCCCAACAATAAGCTTGAGCTGCCGGTGAAGGAAAACATCGTGAGGAAACCATAGCATGGTGGTAGGGTACTTTCTAGTACTCGGCTGGCTAGCTACCACCCTCAAGTTGAAAATCTGCCGCTAAGCATCTAACGGTGTGTTCCGGCAGCCTAACTTGAGAGCCAGTTCCATTCCAGGCTAGGTGTGCTTTACCATCTTCGACCACACCTTCACTTAACATCAGGTGAGCTGTGGTCAAACAACTAGCCTGTCAACCATTAAAAAAAAAGGTGGCAAACAAACAGACAAGTCACCTGATGGTAAGTAATCGCCGTCACCTATTGATATCTACAATACCACTACCAATACGTTTTAATATTCTATTGGCACGCACTTTTGATCGAATCAAAAATAAAAAAAAACTATTTTTTTTTCGATTTTTATCTAGGTTATAAATCATTTTTAATTAATCAATTAAAGACAGAAAGAAAATAATTTTATTTTGTAACATGGAACACAACAAAAATAACAATAAATAGACACAAACAGTTACAAAATAGGGGCTCACCTCAGCATAATACTGGTCATGCTAATTGGTATGACCAGCGCTGGTCTTCCGGTGAGCCCTTGTCGGTCAAACAAAACAAACATGACAAATTACCAACAACAAATACCTATTATAACAAAACGAAATAAAAAATTCAAACAAGCAAACTACTGTGTAAATAACTCCTCTCAAGGGTTTTTTGGCGGGAACGCGGGAAGAGTCGTGTCGCTCCGTTGTATTTTTTTCCAAAACTAGTGTTTTGTCGAGTGTTTATGCATAAAAATGGTGGTGTTTTATTCATAAAGTGCCGAATTACAAGCGCGAGTGTGGGAAAATGATATAATGTGGTGAAACATGAGTTTTCGTGTTGCTTCCAAAACTCCATCGAAGCTTTGTAGTAAAGTTGCCACTACTTTACTAAAGCATGACTGGAATTAACTGACACGAACTGGACTTGACAAAGACGACTTTGACTAAAACTAGCTACGATGGCACTTATTTAACTTTTGAAACTTGAAAATATATAATTACTTGACACTGGCAAATGCTAAAACGCGACGCCAAAACCAAAGAAAAAAAAAAAAAAAACTCCTCTCAAAATAACAACACAAAAACAACAGGCTCACGTTTAACCACCATCACGCCTGTTAAAAAGAGAAGATACGATCTAGAATGTAACACGCATGTCTTGGTGGTAGATCTCCTTAATAGGAGGTCGTCTAGGTAGGTACCACCGCAGTACCAGTCATTCTGCCGCTAAGCAGTAGTGTGTAAACATTACTGTGTTCCGGTTCGAAGGGTACTGCAGCTAGCGAAATTACTGGGCTGTTGAGACTAACCATCTAAAGTCTCAAAGTAATGAGCGCCAAAGCAGTGATACCCTCGACTTTGGTTTTGCTGTTCAAAGTTCTGTGTATCGCTGCAATGATCATGGACAGGACAGATCTTACCATCAGGAGAGCGTATCGTTCGTCTCATTACTTTTTGCATAAAAAAAAAGAGTTAAGGGTGGAGCTCAAAAATCACCTATCTTGACGGCTTTAAATATAATTCAACAAACGTCGTTATATACAATGCCTTCACACAACACCATCTAGCCATATACCAAGTAACACATGTACGGCAGCCCCGTTGGCTCATTCGTAGTATATCTGCTTTGAGAGCTGTAGGGCGTGGGTTCGATTCCCACTCAGGGCAAACATTTTGTGAGTAAACAAATGTTTGTTCTGTGTCTGGGTCTTCTGTATTTATTATAAGTATGTATTTACAAAAAAAAAAGTATTTATGTATTCTATCAGTTATCTGACTTCCATCACACAAGCTCTGCTTAGTTTGGGGTCAGATGGCGCTGTGTGTATAGTCCTACGATATTTATTTATTTACTACGCGAACCAAATAACTGATATATTACTTACTAGCAGACGCCTCGCGATTTCACCCGCGTGGTTCCCGTTCCCGTGGGAATATAGGGATAAGTCAACCGGTGATAGTGTAGCTTTCGAACGGTGAAAGATCTTTTGAAAGCGGTCCAGTAGTTTCGGAGCCTATTCTAAAAATCTCTTACCATCAGGAGAGCGTCTCGTTTGTCTCATTACAAAAAGATATGTTATTTTCAGTGCTTACTTACTTTTTTTTAAATGTTTGATAGACTAGGTTTTTGACCACAGCTCACTTCATAGTAAAGATAGTAAATACACCTAGCCTGGAACAGAACTGGCTCTAAATTGAGGCTGCCGGAACACACCGTTAGATGCTTGGCGGTATATTTTCAACTTGAGGGTGGTAGCTAGCCAGCCGAGTACTAGAAAGTAGCCTACCACCACTTTTAGTTTCCTCACGATGTTTTTCCTTCACCGGCAGCTCAAGCTCGTTGTTGGGATTTGAACCAACGCCCCTCGGCGTGCAAACCAACCGGGCTAACCACTGAGCTATCATCGCTACAAAATTAATGCAGTTTTAAATAGCAATGTAGAAATATCCCGTTTGCTCACAAGCATTTAGAAAAAATAAAAGATAAATTACTTCGCCGTCAAGAAAAAGGCACATACGATAATTATTTAGTAAATTTCACTTGCAAAGTAACATGCTTTGCTTCCTCCGACAAAAAGAAGTCTTGATTAATTACCTTTAATTCCGCACCCGTCGAGAGTAAATCACTGGTTGCAAACATTTAATTTCGTATAAATCTTTTAAAACTAAACAAAATATTAATTACACAAACCGAAATTCAAAATAAAACAAATCAAACACGAATTACGTGTTCGAACGCAAGATCTTTTGAAATGAAATAAAAAAGTTTTTGACACGTAAGCTTTGATGTATTTCCTGTGTAAGCGAATAATTTTTGTCTTTGTTTTTCATTTTTTTTTTTTATGGGTGACAGGCTAGTTGTTTGACCACAGCTCACCTGAGGTTAAGTGAAGGTGTGGTCGAAGATGGTAAAGCACACCTAGCCTGGAATGGAACTGGCTCTCAAGTGAGGCTGCCGGAACACACCGTTAGATGCTTGGCGGCAGATTTTCAACTTGAGGGTGGTAGCTAGCCAGCCGAGTACTAGAAAGTACCCTACCACCATGCTATGGTTTCCTCACGATGTTTTCCTTCACCGGCAGCTCAAGCTCATTGTTGGGGTTTGAACCCACGCCCTTCGGCATGCGAACCTACCGCGCTAACCACTGAGCTATCATCGCTAAATCTAATCATGAATAATCTTTGTTATAGGTACATTGAATTTTCCTTTCAAGATGTTGATTCCTCATCAGTATGAATTTGCTCAGTCGTTTCTTTTTGTACGATAACAAAACTGTAATCTTATATCGTCTTATTATGAGTCAAAAAAATTTACCTGTCATAATCTTTAGCTTTATTTTTTCTTTTGATTGTTTGGAAGATACCAATTAAGGTGATAAGGACACCACTAGCTAATAAGCTAAATGTATAGAAACGAAGGAAACTTTTCTTTTGCTTTCACACAACGCCATCTAGCCCTATACCAAGCAAAACATGTACTACGTGAACCAAATAACTGATATTTTGTATTTGTAATTGTTGTTTCTATTTCCAGTGTGCACAGTAAAGAGTTTTCATCTATGTGTTTAATATTTGAAATTTCTGATCGTTCTATTTATTTGGTTCTACTACTATTATGAAGAGGAAAGATTTGATTTTTTGTTTGTTTGTTTGTATTGAATAGCCTCCGAAATTACTGGACCGATTTCAAAAAATCTTTCACCGTTGGGATGCTACACTATCTCCGGGTGACATAGGCTACTTGATGATAAGGCAAAAAATATATAGTAAGTATTAACACTTAAATAAATTGCTCTGATTGACATTTTGTAATAGACCCCATGACATATTTAATTAATATAAACATGACATTATTATTTTATTCAATTTGACAATCTAATTAATTTAATTTTTTTGCACACGCAAATTCGGTATGTAAAGAAAAAAAACTTTACTAATTCCAATTTTCCATTTCGAAATAGTACATTTCTGAACAATATTTTTGTGTTTAAAACTCTGTAAACTATGAGGGGGGGTTTATTTTAATAAAAAACATACATCAAATTTGACTTTCAATTGATGTCTCATGACGTCACCTTAAGTATGGTCTAAGCGACGTCTTATTTATGTAACAACATTTTGACACATGTATTTAGCAGATAAATACATTTTGATTTTGATTTTTGATACTTTTTATCCATGTATTCCCACGGGAACGGAATCTACGCGGGTGAAACCGCGAGGCGTCCACTAGTCATTTATATTTGAAAAACATATGATATATTTTTATGTGTCAATTATTCTTACTTGTAGGTAGAAGCATGCAATACATTTTTGTCCATCACATCTCTCAAAATAACGGTTTCCTTAAGGTTGTTTTTGTCATACAATGTAACAGGAGAAATCGAAGCGAGTCACTTTCGGAATTCCTTGGAAGATGAAATTCACAATGTTTCTTTTATCGTTGTTCTCCGAAGACAGACAAAACAAAATTATTGGCGTTCTCTGAAGAAGCACTGGATTGGTTAGTAGAGCGATTTTGTGGAAAATGTCCATATTTTTTTTAAATGTAAAAGTAATGAGATGAATAAGACGCTCTCCTGATGGTAAGAGATAACGCTTGTCCATAGCCATTGCAGCAATACACAGAACTTTGAGTAGCAAAACAAAGACTTTGTAGCGATGATAGCTCAGTGGTTATCGCGGTAGGTTCGCATGCCGAAGGGCGTGGGTTCAAACCTCAACAATGAGCTTGAGCTGCCGGTGAAGGAAAACATCGTGAGAAAACCATAGCATTTCCAGGCTAGGTGTGCTTTACCAACTTTGACCACACCTTCACTTAACATCAGGTGAGCTGTAGTCAAACTCCTAGCCTGTCGACAAAAAAAAACTTTCGATGTTCTCAACAGCCTTGCAATTTCGTTAGCTGCAGTAGATACCCTTTAAACCGGAACACAGTAATGTTTACACACTACTAATTGGAGGTGGAATATCTGGTACCGCGGTGGTAGCTATCTAGACGACCTTCTGCTAATGAGATCTACCACCAAGAAATTCTGACAAGTACTTTTCCCACTCTGCATAATATCAAAACGATGACAATGACAAAAAAAACTTACAACGACAATACTACCAACAATTTTTTTTAACCAACAAATAATAGAAATGACAAATAATTATAAAAGCTATATGCTCCAATAAAATTTTCAAACAACTACTTACCTGAGTCCATTCTTTCAGAAAGAAGTCAAGTTCGTCCCTCTATCTAAAAAAAAACTTAAATTTCATAAATTATCACTTATAATACCACAAGAGCTTCAAAATTATCGGGTATTTCCCGATAGGTTCGTTGCAAACAAATGAAGGAGTCAAGTTTTTCAGGTTAAAAAATCACGAGCGCGAAGAAGCGCGAGTGATTTTTTAACCTGAAAAACTTGACGACTTTATTTGTTTGCAGGGAACCTTGAGGGAAATGCCAGATAATTTTGAAGCTCGTGTGGTATTCGGGGGATTATTTTTCCGTCCCAAATGTCGGCCAATAGAATTGCACCATTCGACGTCACGTGGTACAACGAGAAAATTTTCAAAAAATTATCACTTATAATACCACAAGAGCTTCAAAATTATCGGGTATTTCCCGATAGGCTTCGCGCTCGTGATTTTTTAACCTGAAAAACTTGACTCCTTCATTTGTTTGCAGGGAACCTTGAGGGAAATGCCAGATAATTTTGAAGCTCGTGTGGTATTCGGGGGATTATTTTTCCGTCCCAAATGTCGGCCAATAGAATTGCACCATTCGACGTCACGTGGTACAACGAGAAAATTTTCAAAAAATTATCACTTATAATACCACAAGAGCTTCAAAATTATCGGGTATTTCCCGATAGGTTCGTTGCAAACAAATGAAGGAGTCAAGTTTTTCAGGTTAAAAAATCACGAGCGCGAAGAGAAGCGCGAGTGATTTTTTAACCTGAAAAACTTGACGACTTTATTTGTTTGCAGGGAACCTTGAGGGAAATGCCAGATAATTTTGAAGCTCGTGTGGTATTCGGGGGATTATTTTTCCGTCCCAAATGTCGGCCAATAGAATTGCACCATTCGACGTCACGTGGTACAACGAGAAAATTTTCAAAAAATTATCAGTATAATACCATGTAGGTTGTACCACGTGACGTCGAATGGTGCAATTCTATTGGTCGATATTTGGGTCGGAAAAATAATCACTTATAATACCACAAGAGCTTCAAAATTATCGGGTATTTCCCGATAGGTTCGTTGCAAACAAATGAAGGAGTCAAGTTTTTCAGGTTAAAAAATCACGAGCGCGAAGAAGCGCGAGTGATTTTTTAACCTGAAAAACTTGACGACTTTATTTGTTTGCAGGGAACCTTGAGGGAAATGCCAGATAATTTTGAAGCTCGTGTGGTATTCGGGGGATTATTTTTCCGTCCCAAATGTCGGCCAATAGAATTGCACCATTCGACGTCACGTGGTACAACGAGAAAATTTTCAAAAAATTATCAGTATAATACCATGTAGGTTGTACCACGTGACGTCGAATGGTGCAATTCTATTGGTCGATATTTGGGTCGGAAAAATAATCAGTATAATACCATGTAGGTTGTACCACGTGACGTCGAATGGTGCAATTCTATTGGTCGATATTTGGGTCGGAAAAATAATCAGTATAATACCATGTAGGTTGTACCACGTGACGTCGAATGGTGCAATTCTATTGGTCGATATTTGGGTCGGAAAAATAATCAAGCAAATTTATACCTATAGGTAATTCTTATCAAATTTTTCTTAAAAATTAGGTAATTAACTACCAAAACCACTGGCACGTCTTCAATTAATACGACTTCGTCATGTTCCAAAAATTTAATACACACAAAAATATGATAAGATTCCTCACGACTTCAGATAAACTTCTGAAGGATTATCTCACTGCTGGCAAACAAGCAGTCTCGGTGGTGATGTAACAATTACACAATTCAATCACGAAGAGGAAGTTTTTGTCAAATATTGTGATTGCGTCAATTATCATACAGTCTGCGGAACAGGCTAGATTTATGATTGAAATAAATATATTGTGTGTATCTACTATTTTAGGTTGTATCGTTCATCTCTAGAACAATACTATAGCTTCCAACTTTGTACAATTCAAATCAGATTAAAAAATAACATATTTTGTTAAAAAGTTTTGTCATTTATAGTGTTGATAAATATCAGGTAAATTAACTTGAAAAAAAAATGGTATATTAAATTAACTTTTAGCGATGATAGATCAGTGTTTAGCGCAGTTGGTCCGCACGCCGAAGGGCGTGGGTTCAAACCCCAACAATGAGCTTGAGCTGCTGGTGAAGGAAAACATCGTGAGGATACCATAGCATGGTGGTAGCACTTTCTAGTACTCGGCTGGCTAGCTACCACCCTAAAGTTGAAAATCTGCCGCCAAGCATCTAACGGTGTGTTCCGGCAGCCTCACTCGAGAGCCAGTTCCATTCCAGGCTAGGTGTGTTTTACCATTTTCGACCACAACGTCACTTAACATCAGATGGGCTGTGGTCAAACACCTAGCCTGTCAACCACAAAAAAAGAAGACATAAGGGTATCTACCGTCATTTAAAAATAAGATGTTAATGGAATATAATAAGCTAACTAAAACTAGCTTTGTCTCTGTTTGTTTGTTTTTGTGTTTGTGTTTGTAACTATTTGTGATAAAATAAAATATTTTTCTTTCTTAAAGTTTCGGCAGCCTAGTTGGGAGACCGTTTGTCTTCCAATCTGGAGGTTCTAGGTTCGAACCCCACGGCAGGCACGCATACGCCTATAACTAAAAAAGAGAGAGTCTTTTTTAAGTTATATGCGTATTACCGATAACTGCAAACGGTGAAAGAAAACATCGTGAGGAAACCTACTAGTCAGAAAGTTCTTAAAAAATAGGATGTGCGAAGTCTTGACCAGCGTTGTGGACTTTGGGCTTCTCAGAATAATAAGTAGGACAGTATATATAAACAGACCTGACTCGGAAATAAAGGACATTAAAAGAGATTCCCCTTAATAAGAACCATATTGTCGCACACCGCGCCAGGCAAAAGATTCATCGCAAAAGCTCGCACAATCCAAAATGCAATGAAGTAGAGTCAAAGCACAGCATACTAACAAGTCACTTGCGCGACTTGAAAAAAAAAACAACAACTTTTGCCCAAAGCAACCGGTCGGCAACCAACTTCACTCCTTCGCATTTCATTATGAAGGTCAGAATCAGTGTTGCCATTTTAGCATTTTGTACTCTTTTCGTATATTTTAATTTCTCTTGCATTTATAAATTGTAAGTATGTTTTATTAGTCTATTATGAAATAAAAACATAAAATCGAAATATTACAAGGAACGTTCTTTCACTAGTTTCTTCAATCAAGGACACAGGACATATCGAAGTTTCTGTTAATTATTGGGACTTTATAACAACAACACAAATAAAAACATAATTTTGTACATTGAATTATTTATTAACACTCTCATTGCTAATATCTCGAAAATGGATACACCTACGTTATATCGGTGTTTAAATATTTGTTAGTTTGTATGGTGATGCTATTTTTTATAATATTTGATGAAATACATAATTATTATACACATATAATTATTTTAAAAATAACAGTTACATTCTAATAGAGTTACATCCAAAATAACATTAACAATATCTCTATACTATAATTTGTCAATGTATCTAAGTATAATAATTATAATTATGCAATTTTAGTAATATGTTAATGTCTTGAGAGTTAAGAATAACTTGGTACTATGTTAGCAAATTTACTTAAAACATAGTTACCTATGCTTTTTACTGGGACACTTATAGATTTCCTTCATAGTGATTGATTACCGGTAAATAATAAAATATAAATAATTAATTGACATTTCGAAAAAAGCAAGTTTGCGTATTTTTGTCGTATGTTAACATCTCTCTAGCATATTTCGTAGAAGCCGTGCTGGCAACACTGCCCATAGTATCCAAGCCAGCCAAGTCAGATGCTTAGAAACCATCGTGCGGAGCGCACGTCGCCCGTCGCTTCAATCAAAAAAACTTTTACGTCACTAAAAAACGAAACACAAGTTCTTTTTTACGGGCAATAATGTAAAGAAATACTTTTTGTGTTATTTCACGATTCATTTATGTAATAAAAAGTGTTATTTCAACATGTTTTTTGACGTGTAAGTTCTGATAGAAAGTTGTGACTTGGTACTGAATATTTAGTGAGTCTGTGTATCAGTTTGTGAATATTGTGCTTTTGTGAGTTTTTTGAACTTTTCCGCTGAAACAGCTCACAACTTTGCGTTGGGTAAGTGTTGAGTCTAGTTTTTTTCTCTCTATATGTCATGCAAGTCGAGTTGAATAATAATTGCAATGCTTGCAATAGTCGTGAGGTAACTGGATCCGTCTATTTTCGCTTGTTCGACAACCTTGGGGCGTAAGTGTAAGTCTTGTTTGACGTTTTATGTGACAAGTTCGGTAAAATGCTTTTATGTATCTTATTGAACTTGGCTGTTTTATTTCTCAGTCGTCATTTTGAATGTAGAGCTAAATTCTTTGAGCTTTTTATCCAATCCGTAAATCACCTAATTTTATTTGTATAGCTAGATAGATTATTTAAAAGTGAATGTTTAGATGTAAAAATGTATGTAATAAATATATTATTATTTATTTACCTTTCATCGCCTTACTATTATAAAGGCGAAAAATTTGTGAGTATGTAAGTATGTTTGTATGTGTGTTCCTTCTTCACACTCAAACGGCTGGACCAAGCTTATGTATACATTTTTTCGTGATAAAATATAGTCTACATGTTAACCCAGGGTGTCACCTATCTCCTTACCAAATTTCATTAAAATTGGTCCAGCCGTTTGAGCGTGAAAAAGTAACAAACATACAAACACACTTACACATTCACAACTTTCGCCTTTATAATATTAGTGTGATCTAAGCAGGCAATCTCTTAAACTTAATTGTAATTTACAAAATCAAAGGTCACATTTTTTCGAAATATCTTGGAAAAAAAATGACATTGAAATTTGTATTTACGACGTACCTACGTAACTAAAAATGAAACAAATGTCATTATAATTTAAATCTCATACACTGTTGCAATAACGGGACAGAAATAAAAAATAGTCAAATGCGAGTCCGACGCGTGCACAGAGTTCCGTACAATATACCAATATACCATGTTTTATATAAACCGTTAATTTCAGAATCTGTTATTTAATCTAATTAGCACTGGGCCAGTTTTCATTGATTTTGCAATGATATTAAATGTAATACTTCTATTTAGTACCTTTGTCATGATAGAGCAAAGACAAAACGTTTGTACCTACTAAAAATGTGCCCCATTAGATGTTTTATTACTTGGACAATAACTACTTTCATTAGCGCAGCGATGCAAAATGTGTCTTGGTTTCCGATACGAAAAATAAATAAATATCGTAGGGCGTTACACACAGCGCTATCTGACCCCAATCTAAGCAAAGCTTGTGTGATGGAAGTCAGATAACTGATAGAATACTTATATACTTTTTTTGTATATTCATATTTATTATACAAACAGTACACCCAGACACAGAAAAAAACATTTGTTTATATCACAAAATGCTTGTCCTGCGTGGGAATCGAAACCACACCCTTCAGCTCTTGGAGCAGACATACTACCAATGAACCAACAGGGCTGTCAATTATAACAAGTTCTAGAGTGGAGACCGCGGATTGGCAAGCGTGGCGTAGGACGCCCTGAGACTCGATGGAGGACAGCTGGCGGTGGATGGAAGCGAAAAGCCGAAGCTCGGGCTAAGTGGCGTGTCTTGGGAGAGGCCTATGTCCAGCAGTGGACTAATATAGACTGATGATGATGATGATGATGATATAAAGTCTGTCCGACACTGACACAGCATACAGCAATCCTGTTAACGGTCTCAGATTTATTAAAAACCGTATGAGTTGACCCTAACATAGTCGAATGAATACACTCGTCAATCACAAAGTCAAGACTCAATCTAATTTCGCAATCTACTACAACGATAGTAGATAAGTGACTTCTTGCGTTGCTTAGAAAATATAAGGACAATATTGCAACATAACCACATAATAAACGATATATAAGACAACCTTTTTATCACTACTCGTTTAAATTTGTAATGCGATACTATATTGCAGGTGTGTAAAGGCCGACTAGGTTTTACCCTTATTAATAATGAATATATATACACTAGCCTCACTCTACTTGATGCCTC
Source organism: Biston betularia (assembly GCA_905404145.2). NCBI lineage: Eukaryota > Metazoa > Arthropoda > Insecta > Lepidoptera > Geometridae > Biston > Biston betularia. The sequence continues at coordinate 8,076,374 of FR989887.1, read as the reverse complement.
GCGGTTTCACCCGTAGTTACCGTTCCCGTAGGAATACAGGGATAAAAAGTAGCCTATGTCACCCGGGGATAGTGTAGCTTCCCAACGGTGAAAGAATTTTTGAAATCGGTCCAGTAGTTTTGGAGCCTATTCAATACAAACTAACAAACAATCAAATCTTTCCTCTTCATAATAGTATAGATGAATATATTATATACACTAGCGGATGCCTGGCGGTTTCAACCGCGTAGTTACCGTTCACATAGGAATACAGGGACAAAAAGTAGCCTATGTCACCTGATAGTGAACCTTCCCAACGGTGAAAGAATTTTTGAAATCGGCCCAGTAGTTTTTGAGTTTATCCGTTACAAACATACAAAAATCCAAATATACAAAGCTTTCTTCATAGTTAGTGTAGATAATTACAGTGACTGACCTGTTAGCTCCTTTGGTAGAATATCTACTTCTAGAGCTGTAAGATGTAGGTTCGATTCCCACCAGGACAAAAATGTTGTAGTATAAACACATGTTTGTTCTGTGTCTGAGTATTATGTATTTACAAAAAAAAAAGTATTTAAGTATTTTATCAGTCATCAGACTTCCATATTACAAGCTTTGCTTAGTTTAGGGTCAGATGGCGCTGTGTGTAATGATGTTACTCCCATTCTCGTGTGAACCGACCGTGCTAACCACTAAGCTATCATCGCTACGTAGTTGTGGAAATCGGTTAGCAATATGCCTAGTAGATAGGGGGTTGAACCCGCTCACTTTGTCATGTGAACCCACCGCGCTAATCACGAAACTATCATCGTTAGTTGTCGGTTAGCACGATGCCAAGACAGGAAAGTGCACCGATGCAATTGAATCTGTTTAAAACAATTGATTTGGAAAACAAAACGCCTTGTTACGGTAGCTGCTCGCACTGAAATTCTTAGGAAGTAACTGTAATTGCTTTATTACTGTCACCTAAAACGGAATTCTTCGATTGTCTTGTTAAGAATAAAATTCGGAATACAACCCTACAATTAGCAATGTAAATATGGATGTGTTACTTTGTTACTAAAGTATGATGAGCTGTCTTTAAATGTCACCAAAGGCAATTAAAATATTTAAGTGATTTATTTTGAATATTTAAGTATTTAATAAATAAAATAAAACATCAATCAAAGAAAGTAGGCAACATTGAAAAGGAAAGCTTGATCTATCTTTTACAAACGTATGAAAGTCAGAATAAAATAACAGTTGTCAAATGTTTAACAATAACACATCACGTGTTCACACGACATGTTTTTTTAATACACCACAGGATAACAATCAAAACTTTGACGCTCATAAGCTTCTAAATATGTAGTCCATCTGTGGGCGTATGCTACTCGACAGATTATAGAATGCTGCAGATGGGCAACATCAACAATATGAGAAATAACATGAAGCAATAACAGAAAATGTATTTTTTTATGTAAAAAGTAATGAGACGAACGAGACGCTCTCCTGATGGTAAGATATAACGCCTGTCTATGACCATTGCAGCGATACACAGAACTTAGAGAAACAAAAGAAAGTCCGGGGCATCACTGCTTTGGCGCTGATTACTTTGAGACTTTCGATGGTTAGTCTCAACAACCCAGTAATTTCGCTAGCTGCAGTACCCTTCAAACCGGAACACAGTAAAGTTTACACGCTACTACTTAGTGGCAGAATAACTGGTACTGCGGTGACACCTACCTAGACGACCTCCTGTAAGGGAGATCTACCACCAAGTAAAACGTTTGTCGTATGTGGAAATTAGTTTAGTTTTGAACTTTGTTTTATAGAATTCTGGTTGTAATTGCTACAGTTTACGCATTTCATCGTAACTTTACAAAATATGCTTCTACAATATATTAAAGCCATATTTCCAGACGTGATTGCAAGTTACTGTGTGTAGTTGTCTCTCTGCAATATTCTGCATTAAGTAACTAACCACTTTCTCTCTATTGTGCTGTCTGGACCTACCTACAGTGGCTATTGATTAAGTTGATTGATTAGCTTAAAATTCGTTGGTATGTAGATTTTGATCATTATTATGAGCGGATAATGAGGTTCACTATTTGGAAAAAGTATCGTGCTATAAAACATTTACGGATCAAACTTAAATAGCTCCTAATTTGTGTTATGTGTTTTTGTACTATATGAGCATATTTTTTTTAAATTAGGTACTTGTAATTTATGAAAATTATTTATATTAAAAATATTCTTCATGGCTATTTATAGTGTAGTTTTATTAAAGAAGAAATCAGCAAAATTTCACATATATAAATTAAATAATAAGCATTTCATTCGAAAAATAAGCTGGTATCTTTAAACGTGATTTCCCAAAAAACTCCTTTTTCGTATTGTGCCGTTGTATTACTAAGGGTGCGATTTTGTTATGGCATATATGCATTTTTTACTAACTACCCACAATTCAATTAAAACAAATTCCAATTGATATTGGATACACGAATTGGACCAACCACGAGTAGGACAAGATTTTTACCATTGGACTAACCGCACCTATAGCTATAGGCGTATTATTTATTAGCCTATAGTTTAATAAAAATAGTTTTTTTTTTATAGTAGATAGGCTTGCGTTTGACCGCCATCCCGCCTGATGTTAAGCGAAGATGCGGTCTACGGTGGAGCACGCTTGCCTAGAAGAAACCGATTCACTCGCGACTTGAAGGTACCCAGACTATATTCATTGGGGAACACCCACTCGGGCAGCTGATTCCAATGTCTAGCGGTACGCATGAAAAAGGGGGAATCAAACCGCTTAGTTCGAGCTTTTGGAACATCAACCATGAAGCGGTGACGCTTTTTAAAGCTCCTGGCTGTCCGGAAGTAGAATGGGCAAGGTGGAATAAGGTCATGCAGATCTGAAGCGCACTCTCCAAAATGTATCCGGTAGAAAACCGACAGACATGCAACTTTCCGTCGATGTTCAAGGCTTTGGAGCCTTTTCTGGGCAAGCGAATCGTTGCTTATGAGCCTCTTAGCACGTTTCTCAATGGACTCCAACGCCTCAAGCTGGTATTTGGCTGATCCGTCCCAAAGGTGCGAACAATACTCCATGCACGACCGAACTTGCGCTTGGTATAAGGTAAGCAACTGTTCCGGCGTGAAGTACCGTCGCACCTTCGAAAGGATACCCAGCTATAATAAATAGTATATGTATTAGTCGATAGATTATATTTGTACGTTGAAAACGTAATCAAACATAGATTTTCCTTAAAATGCTAGGTGTTATCGTAAGATAACAAGTTAGTACTTCTGTTATCAATTTCACTCTTATCTGAGATATCAGCTCTTTTTATGAACTGAATAATTTTTGATAGAGCGATTATCTAAAATATGACGTTTTAGTCTCTGATTAAGTTTCTGTCAGATGTTTAGGTATTTGCTAAAAAGGTGTTTCTGGAAATATATACCTTACAGATCAAAGAAATAAATTTTATTTTCTACAAAAATTTAATGTCTTCAGTTCAAATTAAAATTATGTTTTTGGAGCGGCGATGGTTCAGTGATTAGCCCGGTTAGTTCATATGCTGAAGGGCGTAGGTTTGAACAACAATGAGCAAGGAGCTGTCGTTGAAGGAAAATCTCGTGAGAAAACTTAAACATGGTGGTAGGTTACTTTCTAGTAACCTACTACCAATAAATAATTAATAATAAATAATTCAATATACTGTTTTAATCAAGCAAATGTGATTTGCCGCAAATAAATACCAAAATAAATGCTATTAGCTGTAATTTCACTGTAAAATTATGCTCCATTTGTCCATAAATGGCAGTAATTTATTTGTATGGAAATCGAACCACCTTAAAGCAGATATACCAATGTGGCAACAGGACTATGAAATCGCATAATTTTTTTTAATAACTAAAGTAGGTTCCAATAAACCTGAGCTAGTCACGTCTGATACGCTTGTCAAATAAATATTTAAAATGGAAAGCAGAAAATTATGATTTATCATCGTATTAAAATATTTGGCATTGACCCGCTGTTAAATGGTATAACGCATTAAGGTGGTTCGATTTCCATACAAATAAACTTTTCCATTTATTAACAAATGGAGCATAGTTATACAGTGAAATCACAGCTACTGGCATTTATTTTGGTCTTTATTTGCAATAAATTACAATTGCTTGAATAAAACAGTAGATAGGTCTACTGGTTTATTAAAAAATCACAAATTTGATTTTATGCTAATAATCTACTGTTTTATTCAAGCAATTGTGATTTGCCGCAAATAAATACCAACATAAATTCCAGTGGCTGTGACTGCATTGTAAAATTATGCTCCATTTGTTCGTAATTTTTTTTTTTCCTTCTAATGATGTATCTGTTTGTTGTTAGATACCTCATTGTTATTACAATTTAGCCTAGTTGAGACTAATAAGTAATTTTAATATAACTTAAATTGCTGAGTAGAGTATAATCGAAGAATGCGTCCATCGACACTTTTCTTACTGCCTCTATTAAGGGGAAGACACTTTGTTCATGTGTTCTATAATCTGTAGTACTCACTGCACTGACATTACTAACTTAATTTGTTCATTAATGGCAAAAAAATATTTGTATGGAGATCGAACCACCTTAAGTGATTAGTTAATGCGGATGAGGTCAAGATTATCTTAATCATTTGACATTATTTTTCCTTTATTATAGCCACGTGCGTGACTGAAAACTGATTGTTTGAGATATTTACGCGTTTTAGATTCACTTCACGGCTCTGAAAATGTATTGAATATTAGTTTAGTAAACAATCTAAATTAAGAAAATTAATTGAAATTTAAAAAACTTAAAATCCCAAACACGGCTAGGTTTTAGGCTTAAGGTGGTTCGATTACCATACAAATACATTTTTGCCATTTATGGACAAATGAAGAATAATTTTACAGTGAAATCGCAGCTACTGGCATTTATTTTGGTAAATCACAATTACTTTAGTAAACCAGTAGATTATTAGCATAATATATGTGCAATCGGGGAACATACATAAAAAAAAAGATTAACGAAATGAGAGAGAGAGTTTGACAGCCCCGTTGGCTCATTGGTGGTATATCTGCCTTGAGAGCTGTAGGGCGTGGGTTTGATTCCCACTCAGGGCAAACATTTTGTGAATAAAGGAATATTTGTTCTGTGTCTGGGTGTTCTGTATGTATTATAAGTATGTATTTAAAAAAAAAGAAGTATTTGTGTATTCTATCAGTTATCTGACTTCCATCACACAAGCTCTGCTTAGTTTGGGGTCAGATGGCGCTGTGTGTATAGTCCTACGATTTATATATATATTTCCTCGTTTTTTGAAGTTGGTTAATAAAAGAGAGATCCAAACAACCTACCATACTAAATTCGCATAATGGAATCAAACAAGCAATTATTTACCCTGAAAGTAACGGTTACAAAATAAACACAAAAATATAATAGAAAAATTCTATTCAAAACATTTCTGTGTCAAAAGCGAACGCACGATAACCGAATCGCTGTAAGCTGTAGCGAATTTTACATTTCGGACCGTAACGTTTGTACTTTGATTTTTAGGGTTCCGTACCTCAAAAAGGGGAAAAACGGAACACTTATATGATCAGAATGTTGTCCAACTGCCAAGACCTTCTATCTCGGGAACGCGTAGAGCTATCGAGTTTAAATTAAAACCATATTCGCAGATCTGTAGTCCCTTGCAGCTGTGAAAAAAATAAAATTTCTCAGTTTTTTTTTATTGCATTTTTTGGGACGCTAATTGCGTTGACACATTTGCGCCGTTACATCTTCCAAGAACTCAGATTAGGGCTGGCGCAGCGGCGGAATTTGCAGAAGACCTCAAAAGGCGTATAGTACCCTGGACAGTGGGTACATATGTAAACCTTTTGAAAGTTGGGGAAGGATGGTAGCTACGTCCAAGTCTACTAAAAAATACCCTATCACCATGCTATGGTTTCCTTACGATGTTTGCCTTCATCGGCAGTTCAATCCCTTGGTGGTAGATCTCCTTAGCAGGAGGTCGTCTTGGTAGGTACCACTAATTAGGCAGTACCAGTAATTATTCTGCCGCTAAGCAGTATTGTGTAAACATTACTGTGTTCCGGTTTGAAGGGTACTGCAGCTAGCAAAACTACTGGGCTGTTGAGACTAACTGTCGAAAGCCTCAAAGTAATGAGCGCCAAAGCAGTGAAGCCATGGACTTTGTTTTGTTAGTGCATTTCTGTGTTCTGTGCATCGCTGCAATGGTCATGGACAGGCCTTATCTCTTACCATCAGGAGAGCGTCTCGATTGTCTCATTACTTTTTACGTAAAAAAAACCATTGTTGGGGTTTGAACCCACGCCCTTCGGCATGCGAACCGACCACACTAACCACTGCGCTATTATCGCTATAATATTTATAATACCTACTAATTTGTACGGAGCCCTCGGTGGGCGAGTCTGACGCGCACTTATCGTGTTTTTACATTTGCGAATTGTACACTTTTCTCTGGGTTATGTAAAATAAATACCTAACTGTTATGTTACTGACACCCAGAACTGTGTTTAGCGTAACGGGTTAATAACGTTCGTCAAAAAATATTTTTGACTTTTTTTTTATTTTATAATTTACTATACAGGATGTTTGGACAACTTTTCTTTAATTTTCACCCATGACACCTAATTAGGTAGCCTGCTCATGTGAAGCAGTATTTCAGTCTAAAATGGTATACCGGCTACCAGCTGATGGTATCTTAGGTAGTTTACCTAAGAGAAACCTATTTAGTTTAGATTTGAAGACACCCAGCAGAGTCCGGCAGAGTTCCACAACCTCGCTGTTTTTTTTTTTTTTTTATGGTTGACAGGCTAGTTGTTTGACCACAGCTCACCTGATGTTAACTGAAGGTGTGGTCGAAGATGGTAAAGCACACCTAGCCTGGAATGGAACTGGCTCTCAAGTGAGGCTGCCGGAACACACCGTTAGATGCTTGGCGGCAGAAAAAAAATAAAATAAAAATACACACAAATAAATACAACTACATATATGTATATATCAAAACGTATAATGTCAACTCAAAACTATAAACCATTCATCTTAACAATCTTGTACTTCCTGCCCCTTTTAGAAAGACGCCCCGTCACCTATACATAGTGGAGTTTTCTTGGGTAGCAAACGTTTTGACTCTAAGTTTCTCATCCGTTCGGCCAAGGAATGGAACAAGCTGCCGGCTTCCTTGTTTCCTGAGAAATATAATCGAGAGCTTTTCAAGGTCAGCGTGAATATGTATTCTTCTAAGTCTGCGTGCTTCATCTTAGATCACATCATCGCTTGTCATCAGACGAGTTGGTACTCAAACGTGGACTTAAGCTCATTGAACCCAAGTCCAACCGCGCCATGTACAGTTCTGGTCCTAATTCGATGGCTGTAAAAATCTTTAATAAGCTGCCCAACTCACTCAAGGACATACAAGACAAAAAATAATTTTATTAACCGGCTGAAATTAATCCTGGAAGCTAAATGCTACTACACTCTTGACGAATTTTTTAACGATGACAATATTTATTGTGACTAATTATGGCCAGTTAATACCTGTTCTGATTTTATTTTTGTACACTTTTGACGAATTTTTTAATGATGATAAATAATTAAGACAAAGTATGACTAATTAATATACTAATTTTATTTTGCTATTATTTAATTTAAACCGCATTTCAAATTCTGTAATTAATATTATTTAAATCTTTTGACTAAAATTGTTTGCCATACCCTAATGGGGCCATATGTGCTAGGTACAACATTGTTAAATTTATAAACATAAGGACCTGTGCAATGTGCATATGTTGCAATAAAGTATTGAGTATGAGTATGAGTTTAAAAAATCTGGTTTAAATAAAATACTACAGTGGAAAGTTGAGTATTTTCTGTGACCTATAGAGATTTATGAGCACGCTAATTCTCGACACCCTGTACAGTACAATTCACACTTAGGTGGTAAAGCGCTTATTGTAATTCAAAATCTGCGAGTGCCGTTACTCCAAAACAATGCTTCGCCAAGTTGACATTAATATTATAATGGGAGTGAATGAATAATGCTCACATGAATATGCACGATTTAAGGTTTCATGGTTAATTTATCTGCATGTTATTATTGTCACACTGTAGGTAGGAAACATTGTTTCCCAATACAATTCTTTACCAAGAAATATCTCTACATAGTATAAAATCGAAGTCGCTTCTCGTCGTCTGTGCGCTTAGATCTTTTAAACTACGCAACGGATGTTAATGTAGTTTCCATCAATAGACGGAAAAATTCAAGAGGAAGGTTTACATGTATAAGACATGTATATGCACCACATTAGTATGTACATTGCATCCGTGCGAAGCCGCGGCGGGTCGCTAGTATCTACATAGTATAAAACAAAGTCGCTTCCCACCGCCTGTACGCTTAGATCTTTTAAACTACGCAACGGATTTTAATGTCGTTTCCATCAATAGACATAGTGATTCCAGAGGAATGTTTATGTGTATAATACATGCATATGCACTACATTAATATCTACATTGCACCCGTGCGAAGCCGGGACGAGAATGAATTAGAATTGAACGATTATTACAACCAATGCTGAATTTCTCGATGGGTCTCAGCAGGTAATAAAAACCGCGAACAAAACCACGAACCGAAACCTAGTGTTTAATACATATATGTATGAATGCACGGGCCTTGGCCGATTTGTCTCGACTCACTTCCTAGCTTTGATTTTAATTGTCCGTGTACCGTTCGCTTGTGCTAATTCAGGCTAGCGGTTTAAGCACGTCATGAATTTTACTAGAATTTTTTTGTAGCAACCGTCAGTCTGTGACACAGAATTTACCCACAAATAGTTAGAACAAAACGTCAACCGCGTACCCGCTTCCGTCCGGGATGCACCTTCCACCGCGTGCTTCATGGCTGCGATAAACTTTGTTATATACATTAAAGAGCATTTCAAGCTAAAAGATTTTATTAAAGTATCTATTATTAAGATTTAGTATGATTAAGTATTTATTAAGATATACTAGTATGGTCGAAGTAAGTTACTATGATTTTTTTGACATATTGATTGTTGATTTTTTTTAATGTACTTTGTACTTTTGTACTAATAATGAGACGGACGATGCGCTCTCCTGAGCCTCGATCACGAACGAGTTGCGAAACAGTACTCGTATCGACATCGACAAAAATTTGTACAGCTTTGTGTGCTATCGAGGTCTCGACACCTCTAGGATACGAATTCCATAAGTTTTCGTGATCGATGCTCTGATGGTAAGATATAACCTGTCCATGACCATTGCAGCGATACACAGAACTTTGAGTAATAAAACAAAGTCCGGTGCATCGCTGCTTTGGCACTCATTACTTTGAGACTTTCGATGGTTAGTCTCAACAGCGCAGTAATTTCGCTAGCTGCTAGCCCTTCAAACCGGAACACAATAATGTTTACACATTACTGCTTGGCGGCAGAATATCTAGTACTGGTACCTACTTTATTTTGAAACGATTAGAGGAGGCTTCATGTGACCAGAATGCTGGTATCTACTTTGGCCAAAAGCTAAGCATTGCCATCCAGCGTGGCAATGCTGCCAGCATTCTGGCCACATATCCCTCCTCTGACGGATTTTTAGACTAAGTTTTTTGTATAGGTACATTTTGTAAATAGAATAATTTTTGCAATAGTAGTTTTTATGTCAATAAATGTTCTCTTTATTTTGTTTTTTATTCACCGAAATAAGCTATTTACTTTTCGATAATGTGACTTTTTAACTACTTCTTTATATCTTTTTCAAGATTTCAAAATCATCTTAAGGATAAGTTGATTTTTGTTTTTAAAATCTGTAAAATCCCTTTTCTGATATAATTTAGAGACCTTTATTATCGGGCGCCAGCAGTAAGAATGACGTAAGTACGATGTAGGAAATCTTGAATCTTGGTAATCTTGACCTCAAAATTCTAGGTAAGTCGTGATCGAGAAATATTAGTCACTGAAAATAAACGCACTGCGTTGAATATTATCCAGAATCACGGATACGATACGTAGATATCGTGATGATATCGGATAAATTTAATGAGTTTACATATCTCAATGAAATCATGGAGATGAGTAAGATACATTAGTGTATCTTCAAAACACGTTTTTAAAACTACACCAGAAAGTTTACGAATACATCTACATTATCTACATTAATATCATAAATGTGAAAGTTTGGATGGATGGATGGATGTTTGTTACTCATCATGCAAAAACTACTGAACCGATTTGAATGAAATTTTATATAAAGGTAGCTGAGACCTGTGGCTACTTTTTATCCCGAATACATGTAGCGGATAACATCGTGGAGCGCAGCTAGTAGGCTGTATAATATCGCTGCAAAGCTCTGGGCCGCTGGAATAGTGGTAGATATGGGTGGAATATTTAATAACTTTAATGACGAGAAGAGATAACGCTTGCCCGTGATCATTACAGCGATCGATCTTTAACCAAATACAGAGCCTCGCTGCTTTGGCGCTGATTACTTCGCTAAAAAGAGGTCTACTGCCAGTAGCAACACGACCTCTTTTTATCTACCACAAAGCCTAAATAATGTGGTAAAATATGATTTTGCGTGTTGTTTCCCAATCTCCATCGAAGTAAAGTCACCGTTACATTATTAGGCCATGACCAGACTCGACAAAGACCTACATTATGTAACTTTGACTACATGACTTATTAAATCTAATTTTTCGTAAAATACTCGTACTTGAAAATACCGAAACATTTGACAAATGCATAAAGTGCGTCGCTAAAAACAAGAATGTATGCAATTTGCATGGTGACAGAGTATTTTCTATTCCATCACTTAACATTAGATGAGCTGTGGTCAAACATTAATGTTAAGTAAAAAAAGTTGAACACTTGAAAAAAGAACGCAAGTGCCGATGCGTACTGTTCATATGTTTTGGTGTTTTTAGAGATTTCCGATTCTTATTATAAATTTTTTATTCAAATGCAAAATATCTAAAGTCCTATTGAATGTGAAATTCCAAGTACGAATTATACAAAACTGCAATATGAGAACCAAAAAACCCAGTCATAGAAATGCTAAGACAAATAACTTTCACTATATCTCGCGCCATCGGCTATCGGGGTTCGTTGTGTGTTAACTAATGATTCGGCTTTCACTGATAATTTCAAATATCGTGGATATTTAAGAAAGCGAAAGTGCTGAGATAAGATGACATTTCTTTGCTTTACTTTTTACATACAGCTGGTTTCTGCTTCAATGTTGAGAAGCTTCGCACTTTATGAAACTTTCAATACGATTGTGTTTGATCTTTGCTAAAGTTAATATAGGTACGAGTATATGAAGATCACGTTGTTTGAATTAGAATCGAGCTAATATTTCAAACGTTCTTACTAAGCGGCAGATGAACCAGCCAGGCCAGTTTGGATAGGTGACCATGAGCAACATTTGTTAGTAAGACGAAGATCTACCGACATTTATACCAAAACTAACTACTTGACACATCAACGAACGTTGTACTCAAATTATTGCGAGAAAAACGATATTAAAAAGAAATAATTTTATGTTATTAAAATATTTAAAAAAATGGCTAAACATTCTGCATGATTGTTTTGTAGATGACTTTGTTATTCTTGACGTTATTTAAATAATTTAAAATATTAAACTTTTAACCCTGTGTGCCACCACCATGGTTTCAGTTCACTCAAAAATATTAATATAAGTTCATGATAATGCAAAGCTAAAATTTAGTTTTTTTTTGTTTAAAAACAAATGGCAAAATCGTTTTTATTTCTATTTATAATTCCAAATGCCACTGAGACCGGAACTACTACAGCGTTTAGCTTCTTCATTGAAAGGTCAAGACTCTTACGAACCGACGAACTCATAATATTCTGTTGTTTAAATGATGATTTTTTTACGGATAGTTGTCAGGTTTGCTTAGAATTCACTTTAGTGCCTCTTCAATTCGACTATATGAATAACTTGGCTGCAATTTACGGCAGTCTAGCATTTTTTTTATTATGATTAGTCATTATTGATTATCTTGAATCATGTTGTTGGTAGACAAAAAATGTGGCTGGTGTTGTGTTGAAAAGTGTCAATTTTTTCTGAGCTATTATAAAAAGCTGACTTTAGAGAAAAATAATATTTCTCAAACATTTTTGAAATGCATTGATTTATTTTCAATACCAACGGCATATTTTGTGTGCAGCGTACTTAGCTTTTTGGTGGTTTTGACTGGAACGTGAAAATATTCATGGACAGGCGTTATCTCTTACCATTAAGAGAGTATGTATTTGTATTTTTTTTAACTTGTGTTGTTTTTGTAAATAGTACCGTTAATAATAAGTAGTGAAATGTGTATTCGTGTTGTTTTTAAAACTGACTAAAAGCACCTTGTGAAGTCATCACTACTTGACTAGGGACTGTTACTAAGATTTATTTTACTTGATTTTGACTTGAAAATGTTGAAAAGGTTGAGCCACATTTTCTAAATCTACGTTGGCAAAATGCATAAAGTTGCAAAATGTTTTAATATGATTGCCTTAAAATCATAACGATCATTATATTATTTGTCAAATTACAAAGAGTAGGTACTCAAAATGTGTCCTCAATTTCGCGGATTTTTGCCTTGCGTTGCTCTTCCAACTAACTCCCGATAAGTAGGTCAAGATCTACGTGCTAAACTTATCGTCACCTCAATAATACTGACGTACGGTTTCATTTATTGTTAGTCATCTTTCTTAGCGTGACTTGATTGTAATTTGAAACCTAGTTCTGGAAAAAACATATCTTGGCATACCTACCTAGTTTATTTTCCTTAAAAATGGCGAAATGTAGACAGAATGATCACTTAACAACTGGTGAAACGATGGTCAAACGCAAGCTTGTAATGATAATAGCTCAGTGGTTAGCGCGGTCGATTCACACGCGTAAGTGCGTGGATTCAAATCCCAAAAATGAGCTTGAGCTTTTTTTTGTATAAATTAATGAGATGAATGGTACGCTCTTCTGATGGTAAGTGATAACGCAAGACCATAGCAGCGATACACAGAACTTTGAGTAGCAAAACAAAGTCCGGGGCATCGCTGCTTTGGCGCTACCACTTTGAGTCTTTCGATGGTTAGTCCCTTCAAACCGGAACACAGTAATGTTTATACACAACGTGTCTTTAGACAGCTCCGTTGGCTCATTGGTAGTATATCTGCCTTGAGAGCTGTAGGGCATGGGTTCGATACCCACTTAGGGCAAACATTTTGTGAATAAACAAATGTTTGTTCTGTGTCTGGGTGTTCTGTATGTATTTACAAAAAAAAAAAGTATTTATGTATTCTATCAGTTATCTGACTTCCATCACACAAGCTCTGCATAGTTTGGGGCCAGGTGGCGCTGAGTGTAATGTCCTACGATATTTATTTATTAACTGCTTGGCGTTAGAATTTCTGGTACTGCGGTGGTACCCAGACGACTTCTTGCTAAGGAAATCTACCGAAAAGTAATAGTAGGATTATCATTAAGAAAACTCATTCGCAATAGTAATTTGTAATGGCGCTAATTCTTCATATCTTTAAAAGCTAATAGATAAACAAATATGTAAGTGCTATTTCATTTGTAGGAAATTGTGTCACTCCGATAACCTGATTTTGCGTTGATAGTGCTTATCGATACTATGTACCTACTTGACGTGTGAAAGTTATTAAAGTACTTGACCGAGATCTATTTTTTTTTAATGTAACTACATCGCAGTTTCGTAGCGATGATAGCCTAGTCATTTCTTGATTTTATGCTAATAATCTACTGTTTTATTCAAGCAATTGTGATTTACCGCAAATAAAGGCCAAAATAAATGTCAGTAGCTGTGATTTCACTGTAAAATTATGCTCCATTTGTCCTTAAATGGCAAAAAAATATTTGTATGGAAATCGTACCACCTTAAATTAAAAAAAAAACCTGAGGTAACTTCAAGTAACTTAGTTTCGCACGACTTCACTATGGAAATTGCCGGCATTTTTAGTAAAAAGAAAAGATGTCCTGCGACTCCAATCGAATGGAATTTTAGATTGATTTTCTATAGAACGACCAGCATCCTGGCTGAACACCAATAATTACCGAGTCGCACTGTTATGTAAACTATGTAAGTTAATGGCTAATAACTTAGTTACTCAATGTCGTTCGAGCTGGCGAGAAATTGTTTTTATTATGGCCATACACTTAGTAAGTAATGTAAGTCGAGAGTGAGCGTGTTTTTTTTTAATGTAAACGTTATGAGACCACCAAAGCCGAAGACCGGGCAGTCTGGATCTGGAAGGAGGAAAGGGAGACCTTTGCTCAGCAGTAGGACATTAGAGGCTCAAAATAATAATTAATGAAACAAACGAGAAACCCTCCTGATGAGCTACCACAGCTCACCTGACGGTAAGTGTCGGTGTGGTCGAAGATGGTAACCACACCTAGCCTGGAATAGAACTGACTCTCAAGTGAGGCTGCCGGAACACACCGTTAGATGCTTGGCGACAGATTTTCAACTTGAGGGTGGTAGCTAGCCAGCCGAGTACTAGAAAGTACCCTACCACCATGCTTTTGTTTTCCTTCACCGGCAGCTCAAGCTGATTGTTGGTGTTTGAAACCACGCCCTTCGGCATGCGAATCGACCGCGCCAACCACTCAGCTATCATCGCTACAAAATCGCTACATCGCGGAAAGAGTCGTGTCGCCCCGTTGTATTTTTTTCCCAAAACTAGTGTTTGGTGGTAGGTTTCCTTAGCAGAAAGTCTCAAAAAGTCAGTGAATGTCTCAAAGTAATGAGCGCCAAAGCAGCGATGCCCTGGACTTTGTTTTGTTGCTCAAAGTTCTGTGTATCGCTGCAATGGTCATGGACAGGCGCTGTCTGAACGTTGAAAAAAAAATGCCTTTGCCAATATTATGTCCCTACAATACATGTGCTAGTGATGTTTGTAGAATAGTAATGATACTTTGTACTACTAGACAATTCTTGTACTACTAAAACGGGAATGCTGCCAAGTGGCTTTCTAAAGTAGGTCCTTTTGTTATGTATGTTTTCTGCACTGGAGCGATATAAAGTAAACCTCACGTAGTTACCTGCTATTGCCGTGATGTAATCTAATCTGACTTAATCTTGTTATGTAATCAACTTGTACTATTTTACGTAATCAACACCCTTAGCATGAATATGATTTGGACAATAAACGTACTATATCCATATAAATATATACAGACATTATGTGCCAAAACAAGGCGACAGTCGGAGATCGATGTCACTTTCTACAACCTAGTTTATGGCACAATGATCACATTGACCAAGCTGTACTGGTGACCTTCCGACGCGCTAGAATCAAAGTAAGTAATGCCAGCCAGGGACTGATGCATAGTGCTGTGGGGCACTTGTCGGAAGGTAAAAGAAACTCGAATCGTTGTTGTACTCTGTGTTCTGCCATGCTTAACGATGCCGCTCGTAGTCACTACAGTGCAATGGGCAGGGGGAAATAGATCAAACAGATTTAAAACGCATTGTCCAAAATACATCTGATACAAAACCAAAAGACTATCGATTTTTGTAGCCTAGTTCCAACAAGGGTTCAACAAATCAATGTTTATTTGAGTAAACGAAAAAAAATGAATGAATGAATGCTCGACAAATGTTTTCTTTCTTTTCTTCAGTAGAGCGTGGGCTCGATTCCCGCCCAAGAGCAACATTTTGTGGTATAAACAAATGTTTGTTTTGGTTCTGGGTTCTGTTTATATTATAAGTATGTATTTACATTCAAAAAAGTGTTTAAGTATTCTATCAGTTATCTGACTTCCATAGTATAAGCTTTGCTTAGTTTAGGGTCAGATGGCGCTGTATGTCCTACGATATTTATTTATTATCGCTTGGTGGTAGGTACCACAGCAGTAGGTACTAGATATAAGCAGTAAGTGTGTTAACATAAGTGTTTTCCGATGTGAAGGACACTGCAGCTAGCGAAATTACAGGGCTGTTCAGATTTGAGACTAACCATCAAAAGTTTCAAAGTAATGAGCGCCTAAGCAGCGATGCCTCGGACTTTGTTTTGCTACTCAAAGTTCTGTGTATCGCTGCAAAGGTCATGGACATGCGTTATCACTTACCATCAGGTCCATCTCATTACTTCCACATAAAATGAGAGAAGATATTATTAATCAACGACAAATTAATAATTAAACACAAACAATTTAATTACATCTATTATTATAAATTCAATAATAATCAATTACAAATTGATGAAAAAAATAAATAAACAAGAGAGTAAAACCACGTAGGCGTAACAAAGGCACATTATCAAGGCTACGAACAGACGTACGGACAAATTGATTGATGTATCGAAACGTACAATGATGAATGATCTAGAAAATGATCTCATTTGGCCTCTGGATGATGGTAAAATGATTTTTATGATGGTATCAGTTTCATGTTGTGCCATACTGAATTAAGGTGGTACAATTTCCATACTAATCAATGTTTGCCATTTATGGACAAATGGAGCATAAGTTTACAGTGAAATCACAGCTACTGGCATTTACTTTGGTCTTTATTTGCGGTAAATCACAATTGTTTGAATAAAACAGTAGATTATTATTAGCATAAAATCAAATTTATTAATGATTTATAAATTTATGATTTTTGAATAAAACAGTATTGATTATGCTAATAAATCTACTGTTTTATTCAAGCAATTGTGAATTACCGCTAATAAAGACCAAAATAAATGCTAGTAGATGTGATTTCACTGTAAACTTATGCTTCATTTGTCTATAAATGGCAAAAATTTATTTGTATGGAAATCGAACCACCTTAAAGCAATCTTTACCATATTGCAACGTAGTCCCACTAATATCATAAATGTGAAAGTTTGGATGGATGGATGTTTGTTACTCTTCCACGCAGAAACTATCGAACGGATTTGGGTGAAATTCAGTATGGAAGTAGCTAAGCCCCTGAATTAGAAAACAGGGTACTTTTTATTCCGAAAACATGTAGCGGGTAACACCGCGCAGCTAGTTAATAATATTCTTTTAAAAGTTAGTGTTTTGTATGCCATCACATTACAAATCTCTGAAACTGATTTTCTCTACTATATTATGCATGTATTATACAATATCAACCTTCCCCTTGAGCCATTCTGTCTATTAATGGAAACCACATTAAAATCCGTTGCGTAGTTTAATAGATCTAAGCGTACAGACCGCGGGAAGAGATTTTGTTTTATACTATGTAGAGACTAGGGACCCGCCGCGGCTTCGCATGGGTGCAATGTAGATACTAATGTGGTGCATATGCATATATTATACATATAAACCTTCGTCTTTAATCACTCTGTCTATTGATGGAATCACAATAATATCTGTTGCGTAGCTTAAAAGATCTAAAGCATGCGAAAAAAGCTAAATGTATTATATGTAAACACATTTTCCAAAGAACACCACAAATTGATTTTCCTATCAGTAAACGTTATTTTGTTCGAGCATCACTGAAATAACAGATCTTTCTAGTGTTTATCTTGTGTTTAAATCCCATATCTAGATGCCCTATAGAACTCTATTTCAACAATGGGACCTCAAAAGCCTTATACGTATTGACCTTTAGCTCCCATAATAAATCTTCGAGATAATCTGCTAACAATTTTTTTTATCTAGTATTAAAATCTTATGAAACAGAGGATAGTCATGATTTTTTTTTTTCAATCGAGATAAATAAGCAGTTTAATTCGACTATCAAGCTAAATTATGAAATAAAGTATAATGAATATCTTCAATTAAACAAGACAAAATAACTTAAAATAATAACTACTCTAAAAGACCGCTATCAATGGGAATAGCTTATGATGACTTTTAAATGTTATAAAAAAATGTCGCTGGTTTTGTTACCCATGACAGAACGGAGATGATGCGTTTGGGGTGAGAGGATGTTTGTTTGTGCAAATACATGTTGCCATTTTTCTCCAAAACTACTAGTTCGATTTAAATGCAGTTTTCAGTTATGGGTTCGGGTTTCATTGGTGCATGTTCTTAGATAAGTGTTACGGTGACAACTCACCAGCGGGCGCTGCAGCAAACATTTTTTGTGCAAATCAATGTTGCCATTTTTCTTCTAAGCTTCTAGTCCGATTTTGATGGAGTTTTCAGTTATGGGTTCGGGTTTGATTGGTATATGTTCTGAGATAGGTGTTACGGTGACAATTCACCAGCGGGCGCTGCAGCAAACATTTTGTGCAAATCCATATTGCCATTTTTCTGTTATGGGGTAGGGTATGATTGGTGCATTATCTTAGATAGGTGACAATAACTTTTTAACCGTTGTGGGTTTTTTCAAAATTCTTAATTTTGCTCTTTATGCACTCGTTATATTTTTAAATAGTCAAAGATAACAAAACGTCGCTTTCAAACAACGTTAGCAGTGAAAAGGAAAACAAAAAGTGGAAAAATACAAAAGATTGCACTTTCACTAACTCTCAGTTAAACGAACTTCTTTGTTACGCACTCAAGGTAAATTACGTCCGGTTTGAAACACTTATTTGCACTTTAGCTCTAATATAGTTTTTTTGTAGCGATGATAGCTCAGTGGCTAGCGCGCTCGTTTGAGATCAATAAGCTTGAGCTGCCGGTGAAGGAAACGATAGCGTGGTGATAGGGTACTAGTACTCGACTGGCTACCTACCCTCAAGTTTATAATCTGCTGTCCCCATTCCAGGCTAGGTGAGCTTTACCATCTTCGACCACACCGTCACTTAACATAAGGTGAGCTGTGGTCAAAAACCTAGCCTGTCAACTATAAAAAAAAAAATAACGGTGTGTTCCGAAAGCCACACTTGAGAACCAGTTCCATTCCAAGCTAGGTGTGCTTACCATCTTCGATAACACCGTCGCATAACATCAGGTGAGCTGCTGTCTAATATTTAAAATTTAATTTAGTTAGACTGGTGAAGTGCGCTGGATTTCTTGTTTTTTCTTAAATATACTATAATTGCGACCTATTTCGAATCCAGGGAAGGATTAGACAATCTTATTCTTTTTTAGTTATACCATGAACCCAAAACACCACCATTTTTATGCATAAACACTCGACAAAACACTAATTTTGAAAAAAAATACAACGGAGCGACACGACTCTTCCCGCGTTCCCGCCAAAGCTCTTTCTTTATTTAAAGTTACAAATCACATTTTTTTAAATAGGTCAAACACAAAGAGGGTTATCCTTCTTTGGCTTTGCCATCTATAAAATAATCTTATAAATATATGCTTTGTAATACGTACATAAAAAACCTTACCCAGAAACCATCAAAATTTAGCGCCATTATTCTCATGAAAATATCATTAGTTCACACAATGACGGAGGCCAATGCGGAGCAATTTACTTCATCACCTGTTTATTTATACTAATGCGTTAAAAGATTAACTTTGGTTTTCTATTGAATGACATAACCTTGCTTATGTGAATACCGCTTTGTTGCCGTTTTCAGTTTCGTTTTTACTCTATTTGGTTTAAACCAGGGATTCTTAAACTAGTTGATAGTTCCACGTACGGAGCGCGGAGAATCGTTCGGGTATTTAATTTTCAAAACAACGGCCAACCTCTTTGAAAAACTGACTAAAGACAGAAACATTTTTTTTTTAATAACAAAAGAGTGTTGTTATGTATTTTTTATTCGTCTATGTGATAGGGCCGCCTTACACGTTCAATCATGATCACGATCCGCGATCCGCGATCCGCGATCCGCGATCATGATTTCAAAATTTCTAGATATTATGCGATCCGGAGCATCAGTCCGTCAATCCGCTTCGTACACGATCAGTCTGGATCGCGATCATTGATCGCGGATCGCGGATCGCGCGCTACGTGTACGGGCTGCCATAGGTGGGCTTGTTAGGGTTCCATACCTAAAGTGTAAAACGTAACCCTATTACTAAGACTCCGCTGCCCGTTCGTCTGTCTGTTACCAAGCTGTCATCAATAAAATATTTTAATTTAAGGTGTTTTTATTTATCTATACCAGTTCAGATCGATGTTATTATGTAGATTGGTTGATTTTGTTAAAAAAAACACATTCTTTGTAGTTTATATTCGCTTGGAAGCTTCGTTATCAATTTGAATCCGACGTTCAATTCGTCACGCCGTTAAAAATCTTTACCATGGAATCTTTAATCTCAGGTTTATGGAACAACAATAGATAAATTATATTCTGAATTTCATGCACATTGTAATTTCGATGGAACCTTTTTGAGTTTTAGTGGAACCATTATTAAAAAAGAATCAAAGGGGAGTTTCGGCGGGAACGCGGAAAGAGTCACGTAGCCCCATTGTATTTCTTTCCTCTTTCCAAAGCTTGTGTTTTTTCGAGTGTTTTTGTATAGAAATAGTGGTGTTTTATTCATAAAGTACTGAATTACAAGCACGAGCATTTTTTTAAATTGATATGTTTGGATATTGGCATACCTTATTTTGACTTGTAATCAATGTTTTAAAACCCATTAAAACCCAAGGGTAAAACGGGTTACGTTTTACCCTTTGGGTACGGAACCCTAACAAGCCAACCTATCACATAGACGAATAAAAATTACATAACAACACTCATTTGCTATTAAAAAAAAAATATTTCTGTCTTTAGTCAGTTTTTCAAAGAGATTGGCCGTTGTCTTGAAAATTTAATTAGCGAACGTTTTTCCGCGCTCCCTACGTGGAACTATCAACAAGTTGCAAGTCAAATTCCAATTCAATTCAAAATGTCAAGTTTTATTTTTAAATCAGAATTTCAATAATACAAAATCATAATAATTCAAAACAAATAAATATATTTGTTACATGTCAAATGAATGATTAAATACTATACAATAAATAATAAAAAAACTAAACATACAATTTTATTTTTCAAATAATTGAAAATAAAAATGTCATTATATTAATTTCACGTTATGTCAATGTAATAAAATGTCAATACATAAATACATGCGGAATGTTAGCAAAAGGGTCACGTTTAACCTTTTGGGTACGGAACCCTAAAAATTCGTAGCGATGATAGCTCAGTGGTTAGCGCGGTAGATTCGCATGCCGATGGGCATGGGTTCAAACCCCAACAATGAGCATGAGCTGCCGGTAAAGGAAAACATCGTGAGGAAACCATAGCATGGTGGTAGGGTACTTTCTAGTACTCGGCTGGCTAGCTACCACCCTCAAGTTGAAAATCTGCCGCCAAGCATCTAACGGTGTATTCCGGCAGCCTCACTTGAGAGCCAGTTCCATTCCAGCCTAGGTGTGCTTTGCCATCTTCGACCACACCTTCACTTAACATCAGGTGAGCTGTGGTCAAACGCCTAGCCTGTCAACAATAAAAAATAAAAAATAAAAAAAATTCGCTGCTTTTGGTCAAATATCAATAAAAAAAATTATACAACAGATATCTTTACAATTTCAAAGTTACGTCTTAAATAAAGTCAATAAAGATGTGTATAATCTAACTTCCTTTCGGCTTAGTATACACTATGTTTATAACCTTGTATAGAGAAGAGAATAAGCGTCATTCCGGTAGTAAAGATTACCATATTGGTGTAATTAATTTAAAAAAAAAAGCATCACGCATACTTGTAAAAAACAGATTCACCACTACCGTAAATATTGGAACAAAAACCTAAGGATTTTTTTGCTCAAAATAATTACAATATTGCTTGTGAAATATTTCCTACTATTTCATTGTGAAATCGTGAGTATAGGCATTAAATAACAATTTGTTTGAACTAATAGTGTATCCAAAATACTTCTATTTCCATTTTCTACAATATATTATGTTTTTGGATATTCAAGGTATATATTTAGTTTATTTCCGCTTGACAGTCGTTTCAGTTACAACAGTGATGAGGACTTAAATTTAACTAATTTGACTACAATTTAATAACAGCCCTGTTGGTTCATTTGTAGAATGTCTGTTTCAAGAGCTGAAGGGCGTGGGTTCGATTCCCGTACATGACAATCTTTGTGGTACAAACAAATATTTGTTCTGTGTCTGGGTGTTCTGTATTTATTATAAGTATGTATTAACAAAAAAAAGTATTTAAGTATTCTATCATTATCTGACTTCCATAATACAAGCTTTGCTTAGTTTGGGGTCAGATGGCGCTGTGTTTAATGTCCTACGATATTTATTTATTTATAATTAAAAACTTATCCGAAACTTTACTTAATACCTAAAATTAAAATTTGATATAAACTTAAAAACTAAAACAAATTAAATAGTAGCACTTGTGGTCACCACTAGCCAGCAGTAATCACTAGTGGTTACTGCAGCGAGAGACTAAAGACTTGTGTTAAATGATGGTGTGTGTGGTGTGATGGTAAATACACCTAGCCTGGAATGGAACTAGCTCTCAAATGAGGCTGCCGAAACACACCGTTAAGCGCTAGACAGCAGATTTCCAACTTGAGGGTGGTAGCTAGCCAGCCGAGTACTAGAAAGTGCTCTACCACCATGCTATGGTTTCGCGATATGTTCCTCTCAAGCTTATTATTGGGTTTTGAATTGAACCCGCGACCTTCGGCGTATGACCCGACCGCGCTAATTACTAATAAAACTTTATGAAATATTGTTTTAACTGTGTCTTTTAAATATAATCTTATCTGTTTGTCTATTTCATAAAAAAAATCTCATCAAAATATCATCTTAATTTCGATTGTATTTTTTTGTTAAATTACAAAACAAAACATCCAAAAGTTAACTTTTAGAAACTTCTTGCTTTGTTAACAAGCGCTGCAAGTTGAAACTCACAAAACTTTTTGCGAGATTAAACTTTGAGTTTTTTTTTCTCTTTCTTCTTGGCATAGCACTCTATGCATTCTGCCAGTTTCAAACTTTGGGTTATGCATACCAGAGGATTCTCTCAGACCTATCACAAAAACACGGGACTTGATCAATTTACAATCATAAAAATAACAATGATAGAAAAACTAAGATGTGTTAATAAAATTACACAATGGCGCGTAAAAACGGTTGAAGCGGATACAGTGCAGGTTTTTAATTTTTTCTAGTTTTATTGCTCTTTTCATTTAGTTGTATATCGGCTTTAAGAGCTGAAGGGCGTGGGTTTGATTCTAACCCATGACAACATTTATGTGACGATAAATGATTGTTCTGTGATTGGGTGTTCTTATATATTATAACTATTGGTAAAAAAATAATTAAATAGATGCGTGAATGAATTTCAGACAACATTTAAAACTCATATATAAATACTTACATAACATTTAGAATTTTCAACGGTTATCCAGTGTGTTATATTTAAACGAAATCCATTAGTATCTTAGTACATTAAATGTTCGTTGTTGAATATTTAAAAAAAAAACTTAACTACCCGCTTCTTTTAAGCTCATGCGTAACTGTATAAAAAAAATCTAAGAATTTTGAAAAAGATGATGATACTTTTTAAATAAATACAGTAGATGTAAAGCAATTGCGTACATCCGTAAACAACTACCACAATCACGACATCAATTTACTGTATAATTTACCGTGAAACTTTGTAATATTTTAGTTCATAGCTTGTGAAAAAAAAAACACCATGAAGGTTAAAAATTTAGCTTAAAAAAATTAACGCATGACTAATTCGTGAAGATTTTATAAGGAAGTGATTACATTGAATCATCCGACAAAATATGATGTCATTAATTGCCTGAAGTTCACGCTTAATGTGGTAGTCGGTTTGTGAGTTATGATTTGCAGTTTTTTTTTCTTCAAAAATAATATATTTTGTAGCTAATGACGCAAATGATAAATTATTTTAATTATTACATTAAAATTTGTCAAATTAATATAAAACAAAAATAAACTACAAAAAAATATATTTTTTTTTTCGCTTACAAATTTGATTATTTTAAAATATACGATGGTAGTTTTTTTTATTATACTCCATACAGAAAAGGCAGTTTTTAAACCACAGTTTAGATTAAAATCATTCAACATCATTATTTGACATATTTTTACTGATATTTTTGTTAAGTACTAGACATATAATTTAATTTTTTGGGAAAGGATACTTTTTATATTATTACCTACTAATCGATACGGACTTATTCTGAAATATTTTTTTATTATTATTAACAAAAAGCCCAACAAAAGTCTAAAAATAGAAATACCTAACAGTTTCTAATTTTACATAAGCGGGACTCGGATACTCCAACTTTATTCTAATTCAAAATAGGTTCGCGTTTGACCACACTCTGCCTGATGTTAAGCAGTAGTGTGGTCTAAGATGGAGCACGCTTACCTAGAAGAAACCTATTTACCCTAGATTTGAAGACTAGTAGTGTACTGCAGCTAGTGAAATTACTGGGCTGTTGAGACTAACCATCCAGTCTCAGAGTAATGAGCGCCGAAGCAACATAACTTGGTGGTAGATCTCATTAGCAGGAGGTCATCTGGGTAGGTACCACCGCAGTACCAGATATTCTGCCGCTAAGCAGTAGTATGTAAACATTACTGTGTTCCGGTTTGAAGGGTACTGCAGCTAGCGAAATTACTGGGCTGTTGTAACTAACCATCGAAAGTTTCAAAGTAATGAGCACCAAAGCAGTGATGCCCAGGACTTTGTTTTGTTACTCAAAGTTCTGTGTATCGCTGCAATGGTCATGGACAGGCGTTATCTCTTACCATCAGGAGAGCGTCTCGTTCGTCTCATTATTTTTCACATAAAAAAAAGCGATGCCCTGGACTTTATTTTGCTACTCAGTTCTGTGTCAAAGCTACCGTCAGGACAGCGTCTCGTTCATCTCATTACATGATTTTAGTACTCTAGATTCAAGTTTAATGTGATTATAGCAAGGTACCTTTTACAAAGGTTAAGTGGGCGGATCAGTATTGAGTGCTATAGATACTTACCTGTAGCTTATGTAAAATAACTTTTTATGGACATATTAGGTGGCAGCTAATTTTATGGATGATGTTACTTTTTACTATGGAAACTGGCGTGGTTTTGATACATTTTTGTAGTACTTATGTGGAATTACTCACGTTTACTTGGATCGTATACATCATGGAGAAGCTGAGTACAACGCGCGAGCGGCCTCGTCTTCTACCTTTCTTCTTTCGCCGACCTTCTACCGGACGGCCAGACAAACGCGACCAAAGCGTCATCCGTACATGATGGATGTTCCCCACGTACGCTCAAAGCGTTGTGATTCCACATTTTTCATTCGCACAGCAAGGTTGTGGAACTCTCTGCCGGAGTCTGTGTTTCCTGTTAGGTACAATATGGGTGTCTTCAAATCTAGAGTAAATCGGTTCCTTCTGCGTAAATATGCTCCATCTTAAACCACACTACTGCTCAACATCAGGCATGTCAAAAGCTAACCTTATTTTGAAAAAAAACTGAGAAGATCTCTGACCAGTAGTTAGACGATATAAATAAAATAAAAAGAAATAAAACCTGAAAGGTCGAAGACGTGGTCTGGCATTCCATTTGGTTGTTCGGCACCTAAGTTATAAAAAGCTAGGTTGTTATACAAGTTCGTGATTCGGATCCTTATTCTATCCAATGAACTTGAAACCACGCTGATCCATTAAGCCCTCGATAAAATCTCGTCACCTTTCTATCGCAATCAAATTCGACATCCTAAGTGACCAGTGCCAATATCGACTTTCCGATCACAAGGTCGTGATCATCACGTTTTGTCATTCGAGCTGCCAAACTAGTCGTCCTACTGGTTTTACAAGCTGTGTTAGAACAATAGGGACTCTTTCTTAAGACGTTGGACAGCATCAGATTATGGTGCAATGAGAGTAATTGATGATGAGATTTTGTCGTCATATTGTCGAGCTGGTCTTAACGCTTGTGGAGTAGTTTGACTAGGTGCAATTGTCGATCCAGTCAGTCTGCAGATGAGTGACCGTTACTGCCATTTAGAGCTGATCGCTACCTTGAAATATCATGAAATATAGAGTACCATTTACGACTGAACAGTTGCTTAACATCAGATAAGTTGTGGTCAAACGCCTTTTTTTGAGATTTTTGTAAAAGTACCTAAATACGTTCGCAAACACATGCGTCATGAAAGCATGCGCTTACTGGAATCCCCTCATAACTGGAATCCCCTCGTAGCTGGAATCCCCTAGTAACTGGAATCGCCTCGTAACTGGAATCCTCTCGTAACTGGCATCCCCTCGTAACTGGTATCCCGTCGTTAGCCTGCTTCTCCATGTCAAAGGGCACTAGGATCTCTTTTTGAACACACTGGGTACCCTCAAGTCTAGAGGTCCCCTTTTAATCGGCTCTTACTATTAGCGAAGGATACCAAAGGTGTTTCAAACCCCTAGTTCCAGAATTAATACTCAAAGACATATGTAGCATGTACAAAAAAAATGTCGTTTTGACCGGTATTATGTGTTGTACTTATGTGATAATACTCAAGTACTGATATGAGATTTTCTTGTTATGTTTAAAGTTTTTATTTTATATGAACAAGTGGCAAACAAGCTACGGGCCACCTGATGGTAAGTGGTCACCGCCGCCTATGGACACCGGCAATACTCGGGGCATTGTTTCACTCTTCGTTTGAAGCTAGATAGATTAAAACAGCCCGGTTGGCTCATTGGTAGTATATCTGCCTTGAGAGCTGTAGGGCGTAGGTAGCTGTAGGATTCGATTCCCACTTAGGGCAGACATTTTGTGAATAAACAAATGTTTGTTCTATGTCTGGGTGTTCTGTATGTATTATAAGTATGTATTTACAAAAAAAAAGTATTTATGTATTCTATCAGTTGTTTGACTTCTATCACACAAGCTCTGCTTAGTTTGGGGCCAGATGGCGCTGTGTGTATAGTCCTACGATATTTATTTATTTATTATTTAAAACTCGGCGAAAAAATCGAAGGTAAAAGTTGCGAGATAAAAGTTAGTTCGTAGCAGCTGACGAATTATTTAAACCTTTCGTCTATGATACAGTTTCCAACTTTCATTTCCAAATAAAGTTTTTCTATTGGTATGACTTACTTCAATGCCATGTCATTGGGTCACAATATTGGGCACTCCGCCTACAAGCTCATGCCGTTCGTATACGAGGCGATCAAATTAGACATAACATAATTTTCGTAGGGTATAATGACACTCTCCAAAACTATAAAAATGCCATAAATTAACATATTAGCTCAGTGGTGAATGCCATCGGGTCATAAGCTGATGGGTGTGGATTCAAATGACCTTGGCCTGGTAAAGGAAAAAAAGTAATTAACTTTTTTTTTGACATTACACACAGCGCCATCTGACCCTAAACTAACCAAAGCTTGTACTATGGAAGACAGATAACTATACTTTTTTTGTTGTTGTAAATACATACAGTACACCCAGACACAGAACAAACATAATCACAAAATGCTAGTTATGGGTGGGAATCGAACCCACGCCCTTCAGCTCTTGGAGCAGGCATACTACCAATGAACCAACAGGGCTGTCTACGAAATTATAACGTAACAGACTGTAGCGTACTCAAGTTAACCGCCACTTGTGGTAATAGTTGATAAGATTATTTTGTTCTCTTTTTTCTGAAAAACTAGAAACTTTTATCTTTATTGAAAGAAGCGCATGCTTTTTTAATTGTATGGTTGAGTAGCTAGTTGTTTAACCACAGCTCCCCTGATGTTAAGCGACGGTGTGGTCGGAGATGGTAAGGCACACCTAGACTGGAATAGGCCATAAGCCATAATCCATTATTTTGGTCAAGTGCGAGTTGGCAGATTTCAGATATCGTGGTGTACATTTAAAAATCGGTCAAGTGCGAGTCGGACTCGCGCACGAAGGGTTCCGTACCGTTATCTATAAAAAAAATCTAGTGTGTTGTATGGGAGCCTCCCTTAAATATTTATTTTATTTTATTTTTAGTCTTTGTTATTATAGCGGCAATAGAAATATATCATCTGTGAAAATTTCAACTGTCTAGCTATCACCGTTCTTGAAATACACCCTGGTGACAGACGGACGGACGGATGGACAGCGAAGTCTCAGTAATAGGGTCCGGTTTTACCCTTTGGGTACGGAACCCTAAAAACTCACATACTCAGATGTCTCGAGATGTATTTTCTGCACAGTTTGAAGCTAGCACAATTAACAACAAACACCGAAGGAAAAAAATCCTTTAATAATTATGTTCTTTAAACTAATTAAACTCAAGAACTTTCTTTTAACCGTCAGAACATGTCATCAAAAATTTTTAAATCAAACAGAAGGATCTAGAATTCACTTTCATTCCCGATTGTCTGGCCCCATTGCATTAATTGTAGCGCTGTTCGTACATTGGATAACATTTATTGGCAATTAAATAAACAACGCAATTCTAGTAAGTTTATTTAACACAATGATGCTACCCTTTGTCGGTTAGTGTTTAAACACAAACAAAACATACCACTGCATTTTTTTTAATATGAAACTAGTTGCGCCCCACCCGCTACATGTTTTCGGTATAATAAGCAGCCTATGTATTAATCTAGGGTCTCAGCTACCTGCGTACCAAATTTCATCCAAATCCGTTCAGTAGTTTTTGCGTGATAGACTAGTCACATCACACACATTCACACACACACCACATTTATAACAAATAAACTAGTATTTGCGTGGTGCGCGGGCCGCTTGCGGGGGGGTCTGTAGCGAGGGGGGAAGGCCACAGAGTTTTTTTTTTAATTGAATAAATAGGTAAAGAATCGCTATACAGTTGACTTAAAGCTGATGATTAATTTTATGACCGATTTTTGTAGCGATGATAGCTCAGTGGTTAGTGCGGTCGCTTCGCATGCCGAAGGGCGTGGGTTCAAACCCCAACAATGAGCTTGAGCTGCCGGTGAAGGAAAACATCGTGAGGAAACCATAGCATGGTGGTAGGGTACTTTCTAGTACTCGGCTGGCTAGCTACCACCCTCAAGTTGAAAATCTGTCGCCAAGCATCTAACGGTGTGTTCCGGCAGCCTCACTTGAGAGCCAGTTCCATTCCAGGCTAGGTGTGCTTTACCATCTTCGACCACACCGTCACTTAACATCAGGTGAGCTGTGGTCAAAACACCTAGCCTGTCAGATATAAAAAAAAAAAAAAAAAAAAATGACCGGTACCCTAAGACTAATTCCATCAAAAAAATTACTTGAAAACGAAAAACTTACTACTCCGGACGTATGGTACGTCAGGTCAGATAACTGATAGAATACCTAAAATACTTTTTTTTGTAAATACATACTTGTAATAAATACAGAACATATAATATTAGTGGGATATAAAAGAATGAGGAGAAGACCACGCCCAAAAGTGGGACAGTTTATAAAAAAGGTCGGATCTGGCATACAGTTCACAACTTAAAATGAAATTGTTCCAAGCAATGAAATTAAGTAGAGATATTATTATGTTCTTATTAAGATTAGAGACCTTGATTTTGCGCGTGACCTGTATTAATTAGTCTTGTGGCCAATGAAATGGCTTATGAATTACAATTACTGTTATTGTTCCAAATTATGTGTGGAACGGACTCGAGAATTTAAGGTGGTTCGATTTCCATACAAACAAATTTTTTCCATTTATGGCCAAATGGAACAAAATTTTACAGTGAAATCACAGCTACTGGCATTTATTTTGGTCTTTATTTGCGGTAACCCCAAACAATTAGTTTGAGCTATTGATATAGACATAAATATAGACAATACTTTAATTGTGACATAAAACATATTTTAATACAATTACCAATACATAGAAAAAGAAATAAAAAACATTAAAAAAAACTTATACTATTGGTAATAGAAAACATTGTGACCAAATCATAGCATGGTGGTAGAGTATTTTCTAGTACTCGGCGGCAAGCTACGACCCTCTAGTTAAAATAAATCTACCACCAAACAGTAGAACGGTGTAGGAACAACCTCAGCCGCAGCCGCTTTCTGGCAGTCTCACTTAAAAGCCAGTTCCATTCCAGGCTAGGTGTGTTACCATCTTCGACCGCACCGTCACTTAACGTCAGATGAGCTGTGGTCAAGCTCACCTGATGTTACGTGTCATTATAACTTCATATGTTAGATACACGTTCACTTTCGACCAGCATACATATTAGTATAAAATAGTGAAAATCGTTCATAATAACCCCTTTACGGCTAAGTACATCCCAAACTTATAACCTTGACTATAATCAAACCATCAGATTCATAGACAAGGGCTAATTCCATAAAAATCACAATGAAACAACTCAATTACGACTACTGTAGGTACTTTTAAATAGGTTTCTCAACCATATACCATTACGAAATACAAAAATTACGTGTCACTTATATATATTAGGTTATTACAAATTACATGTTTTGTAGCAATAAAGGTTATTTTCGTATGCGTTGGTAACTTCTGGTAGTAATAACAGTCGTATTACCGTTTACCGTGATAATGACTGGTAAGACCAGGGAGGGCAAGGAAAAATGACACCTAAACGAGCGGAAGTTACTTTTAAGAGCGTTCAGTATGTAATTTGTACTAACTTCGCTTGGGCAAGTTTTCATATTATCTTTTCTAACGCGGGACTCGTTTTAACTCGAAGTTAATTTGTGTAAAGACTAGTTTAAATACTATTAGCAAATAGCTAGGTGTGATTTACCATCTTCGACCAATAAACCAACAGGGCTGTAATGCTTCCACACTAGTGCTTGGCGATAGAATATTCGGTACTGCGGATATTTCGTGACGTATAGTATATCACCAACGTCTACTAGTATGCAAACATGTGTTATTGGCTCGAATGGTATTTACCTTACAACATCTACGATGTGTGTTTTATACTAATATGTATACATACTGGTCGAAAGTGAACGTGTATCTAACATATAAAGTTATAATGAACGACATTGAATCAATGTATGTAGGTAATTCTTTGACAATGATCTAAACAGTAAAACAGTGGAAGTGGCTTCATTAATCACCTTTTTTATGTAAAAAGTAATGATACGAACGAAACGCTCCTGAGAGATAACGTCTGTCCATGACCATTGCAGCGATACACAGAACTTTGAGTAACAAAACAAAATCCAGGGCATAGCAGCTTTGGCGCTCATTACTTCGAGACTTTTGATGGTTAGTCTCAACAGCCCTGTAATTTCGCTAGCTGCAGTACCTTTCGAACCGGAACACAGTAATGTTTACACACTACTGATTAGCGGCAGAATAACTGGTACTGCGGTGTTACCTACCTAGACGACCACTGCTAAGGAGATCTACCACCAAGTAAAGTAACGTGAGACCATAATGGTGATCTTTCCCCCTTTGGTGAGATGTTTTGAAATTTGTCTCGAGGAAACCCTAACATTAATTTTTATGAGACGTCATAAAAATCAACCTCAGCATGATGTCGTCTAGGTAGGTTGGTACCTACCTAGACGGCATCATGCTAAGGTAGAAGGTTAGGATAAGGTTGGTCCGCAGTAAGTACCAGATATTCTGCCGCCAAGCAGTAGTGTGGTAGTGCGTAAACATCACTGTGTTCCTGTTTGAAGGGTACTGCAGTTAACAAAATAACGAATGGCGTTGATATAAATACACTACTGCCGATTTATTTATTTCATTTTCATCATTATCATCATCATCATTTCAGCCGTAAAACGTCCACTGCTGGACATAAGCCTCCCCCATTGACTTCCATAAAGACCGGTATTTCATTTCATTTTTACAAATAATTACGACTTTATCGTCATATTTTTCGTCAAACACTAAACACAATTTTTGTTGCATTTAATTACCAGTCAATTTTACTGACATTTCGAACATTTATTAAAAAAAATCACGCTAAATGATATTTCTCTTAGAACGTTATCTTGATGGATGATGTTGCCTTAAAGATCGGACAACCTGAACGAGTCGGACCACACAAAAAGATATTTCTACTTGGTACATTTTTTATTTAGGACGGAATTTTGTTGCGGTATTAAAGTTTTTGAATCTCTACATAGTATAAAATCGCGTCTACTTGTTCCGCTTGCTTCTAATAAACCACGCAAGTGACAGCCCTGTTGGCTCATTGGTAGTATATCTGCTTTAAGAGCTGTATGGCGTGGGTTCGCTTCCCACCCAGGACAAAAGTTTTGTGTGTTTTTAAATTATTTTGACATTTTTGCATATATTTTTATAATTTTTAATATTGACATTTCTTATTTTTGTTTATGATTATTATTGAAAATTGACCTGTAACACTGCGTTATCAATAAACATGATTATGTTTATGATTATGATTAAGTAAAACAGAAAAAGATAAACTTTTTAAACAAGTGCTTTCAACTTTTTAGTCGCTTCCAGTCACTCTAGATCAAGTATTAACCAATCATAATCACTCAAATAACTGAGCTCTGTAACTAGGGTAAATTCGGACACCTGGCGAAAATCTTTGTAACATTGCACATTATCACAGTTACGTATTTATGTAACTTGTAAGAACTTATGTCAAACTAGCTGCGCCCGCAGTGTTACCCTCTACACGTTTTCTGAATAAAAAGTAGCCTATTTAAGTAGGGATCTCTGGGTGATGGGTTCGGGGGAACCTATCGCCTATTGTATGAGTATCCCGAGGATGAAAGATGTATGTCGTGTTCCCTTACATCTTCGTTAAGCCGGGTGGAGCAAAAGCTCCCCGAGAGGGAGTCTGGGAGACTAGCGCTATCGAGGTAGCGGACGAATGCGCAAGCGTGCCCGCTACCCCGGTTCAAGGCGCGGAGACGGAACACCCCAGGGTTTTTAGTGGGTATGCCGTCATTCTTGACGGAGAATTCCACGTAACCACCTGCCACCCCCGTGGCCGGGTGGTATCCACAAAAGATTTTCCCTGGGGGGAAAAAAGGGTGTCAGCTACCTCCATACCAAATGGTGTCGCCCCTGTCGAATACTTAAATAAAAATAAACTAAATGATGTTTACTATGTATAATAGGTGTGTGTATTCACTAGAAAGTTAGAGACTAAAGTTAGCATAGAGGGCGCTGGCGTAGCATCATCACCCAACCGAAGTTAGCTGGGAGAGGGTACTACGGCAGCGAACTCACTTTCTGTTCAGCTGTGAAGGGAATAGCCCGTACAAAATTACTACTACTATTTGAAATATATATGTTGATTCTCTCTTTGAGTTCATATTGTTGAGATATACGTTACACAAATTTCATCCAAATCCGCTCAGTAGAAACATCCATCCATCCATCCAAACAAGATGGCAAGAAGGGGCTTAATTGCCATTTGAATCCTAAAAAAAAATATCGTTCTAAATTTGATATTCCAAAAACAATACCGAATAGTCTACTATCATTGTGAGAACCGTACGCTATCTGAATCTGTGTTTTCGAGTCACGTGACTGTGTTTTTTTTTCGGCAAGCGTGCTTCATCATAGACCGCATCATCGCTTAACATCAAGCAAGATTGCGCTAAAACTTATTAAATAGTCATAAAAAATATGTGCTTATTTTTAATGGACACAAAATTGCTATCATATCAATAGAAATATTCTTTGTTTGCCGCGCGAAATAAAACATTCAAGCACTAGTTTTTACAGAAATCTAGATGTGATCCTTTTGTATGAAACCTAGCATCTAATCAAGTTTTTTCTCTTCCAGGATTTGGACAATCATCCCTTCAAAGAGGTGAGTTAATAACATACATTATTTTGGCAATTTATTTCTTACCGACCGTACCCGATTCATTTGTTGTTAGCAACAAACAGCCAAGAACAAGGCCTCTTGTTGAGGGTTCCGAAATTTTATTATAATATTTTAAATGTTCAAGGTGTACCTATATTTAGTTTATTTCCGCTTAACAGTCGTTTCAGTTACAACAGTGATTTAAATTTAACTAACTTAACAACAATTTAATAATTCAAAACTTTTACGACACTTTACTTAATATTTAAAACAAAATTTGACAAAAACTAAAACAAATTACGCAAAAAACGAATTAAAATAACCACAATTGCTTATATCTTCTTCTGGCTGCTGGAACCACATGCAGATACGTATTTCGCCTGTACACGAAACACACGAGGACTTATGTTTTTTTTTACAAATAGGCTTGCGTTTGACCGCCAACTTGCCTGATGTTAAGCGAAGATGCGGTCTACGGTGGAGCACGCTTGCCTAGAAAAAACAGATTCACCCCCGAATTGAAGGCACCCAGATTGTGATTTTTAGCGAACACCCACTCGGGCAGCAAGTTCCGTTGTTTAGCGGTTCTTTCTATTGTTTTCTTTATTTTACCAAAACTATAAGAACATATGTTTTGTTTAAATTTTGATTATTGATAGGTGTACCTATTGTAATATGGTATTCTTACATCTGTCCCGCGCCGGTTTGAACTCGGGGCTCTTAAACATACGTTAGCATAAGGGAAAACTTTTTTGACTTTTGTGCTATGCTTAAAAACTGCATCAAAATCGGACTAGTAGTTTTGGAGAAAAATGGCAAAACATGTATTTGCACAAACAAACAAACATCCTCTCACCCCAAACGCATATACCGTCTCCGTTCCGTCGTGGGTAAAAACGTTTAGAGAAACATCGTTACCCATGCTAGGAATGAACCTGTGTTATACCAGAACATAACCTTCACTAGAGAAAGAATAAATACCTATAACAATCTGGAATAAAGAAAAAAGTTATTTGGGAATCTGAGAATACAATGTGGATAGGTTAATATAATATGTACGCAAGCCAGTAAAAAGTTAATTTAGCTAAACGTTATAAAAATAGATTGACTAAGATGCAAAACGTCTCGAAATGTATATGCAAGCAATTATGAACCTACGGTAAGTTGGGTTGAGATAAATTTTCCACTTCATTTGTTTCCTTTTTGCCTGAACTTGCCAATCAGTTTTGGATGTCGGAGTTCTTTTTTCCGTTTTGGTACGGAACCCTACAAAGAAACTCGTTCCATAATTTAACTTGATTGGTATCTTTTGTTACGTTGGCAGGATTGATTTTGATTAGGATGTTCTTGTCAGGCGATGCGAATTGGTGTTGGAGAAAAAATGGGTTTTCTGATGAGGAAATGAAGAGGTTTGAAACTTTCTGACAGTGATTATGGTTTGGGTATAAGGTCAAGAGTCAGGCCATTGTTTTAGATTGAGTTTCGTGTTTTCGTGGAAAATAAATTTACATAATTATGTACGTATGTCTAGATATCCTGAGAGATTTTGTAGCTCAGTGGTCGGTTCACACACCGACGGGCGTGGGTTCAGACTTCAACAATGATCTTGAGTAAAACAGCGTGAGGAAACCATAGCATGGTGGGTATTTTCAAGTACTCGGCTTAAGCTTGATACAAATTGAAAATCTGTCGCCAAGTATCCGCCAGTGTGTTTTATTTATTTATACCTACCACTAATATTATAAATGTGAAAGTTTGGATGGATGGATGGATGTTTGTTACTCTTTCACGCAGAAACTACTGAACACATAGATTACTTTTTATTCCGAAAACATGTAGCGGGTAACACCGCGGGGCACAGCGTGTTTATAACATTTCACACCATCCTTACAGTGTTTCCCTAATGCGATGGTACAATAATTTTTATTATGAAATTTATATTAAAATGTCACATCAAATTCAATTCAAATTTTCATAAGTGAAAACAACAAAATTCATAAATTACCTAATTCAATGAAGTATTCCGGCAACCTTACCTCACAGAACCAGTTCTATTCGAGGCTAGGTATGCTTTACCATCTTCGACCACACTGTCATTTAACATCAGATGAGCTGAGGTCAAACACAAAGTTTATCAAAAGAATCCGCAATTTTTTTTTGTGACAAATTTATTTACATTCTTGTATCGCGAATATGTCTTGTTAGGTTTTTAAATTTACTATCCAGATTATAATATTTACAAGTTAACCGTGTCGAGGCAAGCACTTGATCTTTGAAATGAATTTATCACCTTTCTTTCACTAAATCTTGCGCAAGTTCGAGTTCAAAGTTCTGCAATAAATTTGCCTATATTGCTGTTATTTTATGAACGAAATTGGCTTTAATTGGGGTATAATTAACGCTAAAGAATTTCGTATGCATTTTCTGAGTATTTTACTGATACTAAACTGAGACTGTTTTTAGAATAAATTGATTTTAATTTGTCTTATACCTACAATGTTTTCTTGGCAAAAGTAAAGATATTTTAAAGTAATAATACAAAATTTAATTAAATTTTCGTCGAATGCTGTTATCTCTATATGATCTACTAGCTGCGCCTCGCGGCGTTACCCGCTACATGTTTTCGGGATAAAAAGTAGCCTATGTGTTAATCCAGGGTCTCAGCTACCTCCATACAACATTTCATCCAAATCCGTTTAGTAGTTTTTGCGTGAATGAGTAACAAACATACATACATAC
This sequence comes from Biston betularia, assembly GCA_905404145.2. Taxonomy (NCBI): domain Eukaryota; kingdom Metazoa; phylum Arthropoda; class Insecta; order Lepidoptera; family Geometridae; genus Biston; species Biston betularia. Next base: position 8,039,993 of record FR989887.1, on the reverse strand, counting down.
TCACAAATTTTTGCATTTATAATACTAGCTGCGCCCCGCGGTTTTACCCTCTGCGTGTTTTCGGGATAAAAAGTAGCCTATGTGTTAATCCAGGGTCTCAACTATCTCCATACCAAATCCGTTCTGTAGTTTTTGCGTGAAAGAGTAACATCCATCCATCTATCTAAACTTTCACATTTGTAATATTAGTGGGATTAAAAAATTAATTATGTTTCTAACCAGCTCTTATTACTGACATTGATTATTAGTTGGCCATATCGCTAAGAGTGTTGTGTTGACTGTGTACCATATTTTAGCGATGATAGTATTAATGATTAGCGCGGTTGGTTCACACGCCGTAGGACAAAGGTTCAAACCCTAACAATGAACTTGAGCTATCGGTAAAGGAAAACATCGTGAGGAAACCATAGCATAGTGGTAGGGTGCTTTCTAGTTTTCGGCTGGCTACCACCCCATCTATATACAATTTTAGTATAGAAAGGATTTTACAGAATAATTTAAGGGGGATTAAAAAAAAATTATACGTATTTGGAAGCAACTTACACAAAATAGATAAGAATTGAATTTTCACAAACAAATATACGTCGAATAACTGAATGCAAACTGGCTAAAGACATTTGAGCCGAGTTCAATTAAAATGTCTGACATTGAAATTAATTAATTAAATTAAATAGTACTGATTTAATTAACTTCATTGTGAGCTGAGATAAATACATAATACGACCACTACATAAGGCTGTCAAAAAGTAAAAGTATAATTGATTATGTATTAAAGTATAATTATTTTGTAGCAATGATAGCTCAGTGGTTAGCGCGGTAGGTTCGCATGCCGAAGGGCGTGGGTTCAAACCCCAACAATGAGCTTGAGCTGCCGGTGAAGGAAAACATCGTGAGGAAACCATAGCATGGTGGTAGGGTACTTTCTAGTACTCAGCTGGCTAGCTACCACCCTCAAGTTGAAAATCTGCCGCCAAGCATCTAACGGTGTGTTCCGGCAGCCTCACTTGAGAGCCAGTTCCATTCCAGGCTAGGTGTGCTTTACCATCTTCGACCACACCTTCACTTAACATCAGGTGAGCTGTGTTCAAACACCTGGCCTGTAAAACATTAAAAAAAAAAATGTATTTAAAAGATCTTAATCATTGGCAATGTGTAGGTACAATTATAGGTAAATTATTTTACGCAATATAATGATGCAATGCAAATCATGTCTAGGGTCGTCATTTTTTGTTCGGCATTGTCAAAAGACGTTGCGATCGAATTACAAAACAATAGACTTCATAATGTGTCGAATGAAGGCGTGGATATGCAACGATTTCAATGTACGTGTCGTAGTCCAAACTATGTTTAAGAATATTGGCGAAATGCCCGGGATCGTTGAACTGTTGGAGAAAAAATAGTTAAAACTTGACAGCCCTGGTGGCTCATTGGTATGTCTGCCTTGAAACCTGTAGGGCGTGCGTTCGATTCCCACTCAGGGCAAACATTTTGTGAATAAACAAATGTTTGTTCTGTGTCTGAGTGTTCTGTATGTATTATAAGTATGTATTTACAAAAAAAAAACATATTCTATCAGTTATCTGGCTTCCATCACACAAGCTCTGCTTAGTTTGGGGCCAGATAGTGTCCTACGATATTTATTTATACTTTTTTTTGTTACTAAACTAGCAATCCGGCCCGGCTTTGCACGGGTGCAATGTAGATACTGATGTGCCAAAGAAAACGAAGTCTCGTATACATTTCCAACCCCTATTTTGCACCCTTAGGGGCGGAATTTATAAAAATCCTTGCTTAGTGCACACCTATGTCACCTAACAAACATTTGTGCAAAATTGTATGCTTCTAGATCCAGCGGTTTCAGCTGTGCGTTGATCGATCGGTCAGTGAATCAGTCTGTCAGTTTCTTTTATATATCTATACAAAATATAAATACTCGTATGCTGCCAACTCGCCTGATATTAAGCGAATATACGGTCTACGATGGAGCACACTTACTTAAAAGAAACTGTTTCACTCACGACTTAAAAGCCCCCAGATTGTAATTAAAAGGATGCATCCAATCGACCAGCATTTTTTTAAATTGTGTTAACCTGGTGTTAAGTGACGGTGTGGTCGAAGATGGTAAACACACCTAGCTTGGGATGGAGCTGGCTGTCAAGTGAGGCTGCCGGAACACACCGTTAGTTGCTTGGCGACAGATCTTCAACTTGAAGGTGGTAGCTAGCCAGTCGAGTACTATAAAGTACCCTACCACCATGCAAATTTCACTGCACAACAGTTTAAACTACTTTTCATGTATTCATGGTGGCAATTTAGCCAGTGTACTGGATATATTTCCAACTGTTAGTAGACTTAAGCATTGATTTACTATACTTTCATTAGTCACATATTATGTAAATGTACAATTAATTTGTTTTTGTAGTAGCAAGTTAGGTTGTATACATATGTATGGGATATCGCCAGCATACATAATCTAATAAATTATTTAATCATCGTAAACTTTTAAGTATCAAAGTTCATAAATAAAGTCATAAGTTGTGTCGCTTCGCACGATTTACGTAATCCTTTCAAAAAATATTTTGCGATCCTTTAGCGTTCTAACTATAGAAAAGAAAGTAGAAAGCGCCCACCTAGTTTCTGCATTGATCGACTATATCAACAGTGAATATTATTATTAATCATAAACACTTCTAAGTAGTCTGACAACTCTTCGAGATACCCCAGCTGTCGACAACAATACCTATTCACCATTAATCAACATTCGGAATTTGAAATGCTAATCGTAACTCGAATTATTCGGGCCGCGCCCGAGTCCCTTTGTGACATTGACAGCTGGACAATGTAACGAAAGTGCGATTTCGCACTACGCCACGTAACATTTAGCCCGCATAACAATTATCTATATTACCATTGTCTTTTATTCCAGAGAAAGGGCGGTTGTGTGAAAATTCGTTGGTGAAAGTAAGCATTTTGTAACTAAGCGTAGTAAGCTTTGATAGTAAAAGTGGTTTTGTCATGTACTGTAATAGTGGACAATTTGATGAGTCAGTCGTTTTATTCGTAATGGAGAATGTTTTAGAGGGCTTACACACTAAGATGAAAGTACAGATTTTTTGATTTGACTATTATTTAAAAATAAGAGATTATTGAATTACTAGGAAGTAGGTAATTATAATGTTTTTGTTTTTATTGGCATTTAATTATATTGATCTAATTATTTTATATGTGACATATGATTTCATTGACATTTTCATTGTATTGACATATGTTATGATTTTGATATTTTTAAATATTAATGGAAAAGGAAGATTTGGTGCTATTAATAAAATATTTGTATTTGTACCCATAGATAATACATGTGTGTACCTTCCTTCTAAAGAGTAACTATAGAATGTTTCAAAGTAATAAGAGCCAAAGTAGCGACACCCTAACTTTATTTTGGTATTGTTATGGTCAGGCGTTATCTCTCCATTTTTTGTTACCATAAAAAGACTCTCCGTGGTCAAAAGAATCCGTAGTTTTATAATGTAGCGTATTCATACGTCATTTGACGTATTACTTGGTTGAAATCGATAGCCGCGGCTCTAAATATATCGTTTGTTATGAAATCCAGTTCTACCCTAACCGGCTGTACTTGACCTTACGTAACGTTACTTTGACTTTCGCATAAAGAAACACTCATCATCATCTCAGTCGTAGGACGTCCACTGCTGGACTTAGCCCCATTGACTTCCACAAAGACTGGTTGGAAGCGGCTCGCATCCAGCGCGTTCCTGCGGTCTTTATTAGGTCGTCTATCCACATTGTGGGTGGACGTCCTACGCTGTGCTTGTCGGTCCGTGGTCTCCACTCCAGAACTCTATAGCTCTATCGGCTATCAGTGCTAAGTGCCCCGCTTTCCTATATAAGTTCTGGAGTGGAGACCACGGGCTGGCAAGCGCAGCGTAGGACGTCCGCCCTGAAGGTGGACAGACGACCTACTAAAGACCGCTGGAACGCGCTGGATGCGAGCGGCTTCCAAGCGGTTATCATAGAAATTATTGGGAAGCCTAACAATGGGTGTCCCACCATGGGTGGGTGTAGACAGCTGAGTTAATGATGGTGACTATGGCAGTTTCTTAAAACAATCTGGTCATCCAGCGACGGGCGGCGGGTGGCGGCTTGTAACACTCTTGAAAGTTCTGAAGTTCTCTTCTAGGCACATCATATAATTCATTGTCTAAATATAACGTACTAGCGGACGCCTCGCGGTTTCACCCGCGTAGTGCCCGTTCCCGTGGGAATACAGGGATAAAAAGTAGCCTATGCCACCCGGGGATAGTGTAGCTTCCGAACGGTGAAAGAATTTTTGAAATCAGTCCAGTAGTTTTGGAGTCTATTCTATACAAACAATCAAGTCTTTCCTCTTTATACTTGTGTAGATAGATTAATATTTGTTTGTACATACTTATAATACACAAAATACATGCATAATAACTATAGCATAGTTGTGTAATATTTTGTCTCGACGCGAATACTTTTGAAGTCCTAAAATAGAATAAAGACATGGCGTGATAACGTCCCATAATTCTGAGCAAACTGGGGGAGAAAAGTGGGGAGGAGGGAGTTTCGAAGTGTGTCAGGATAACTGCTAAAGTTACGCCTGTAGATTTAAATCAATATTAAACTTACGCAGAAGTTATTTTTAATTTGTTAAAGAAAATAGGTTACTGTGTTAAAGAGGTGGAATTCGTATCGATTAATACGGACTCGCTTAATGGTATCATTGAACACTCTTCGAAATCTATCGATATATTTTAATCCCTCTAATATTATAAATGTGAAAGTTTGGATGGATGGATGTTTGTTACTCTTTCACGCAAATACTACAGAACGGAATCGGATGAAATTTGGTATGGAGGTAGCTGAGACCCTGGATTAGAACCTGAGATTAGAACATAGGCTACTTTTTATCCCGAAAACATGTAGCGGGTAACACAAAATACAACTATTCGATTTTTTTTATAGCTATGATGCGAGCTTAACCTACCGGTGAAGGAAAACATCGTAAAGAAACCATAGCGTGTTGATTAAGTACTATCCAGTTGAAAATCTGTCGCTAAGCACCTAACAGTGTGTTCCGGCAGCCTCACTTGAGAACCAGTTCCATTCTAGGCTAGGTGTGTTTACCATTTTCGACCACACACTTATTAACATCACATGAACTATTTTTAATGTATCCGCCAAAAATTATATATTTTTGTGGAGTACCTACTGAACGAGGTGTATACACTGCTCTGCAGATGAGCTAGCAAAACGATTTATATAGCCGATAAAATACTGGCTTAAAACTCCAGTTTAAACATTCTCAGTAAATGTTCTATAATAGTGCACATTAAACTCTAAATTCTCAACTGCAGCAAGCGAACACAAAGCGCAATTTTAAAATCGATTCAATCGATCTCCACTCGATTATTAGCCATTCGAGTCGTAATCGTCTAATGAGAGTTCTGCTCGTAGCTTCTGCTTAATAGCACTATTTACATAGAACCTCATAACCTGACATTTGTTGCTATCTCTCTCGCCCTGCCAATGAGAAAGCAAGACAGGTGAAACTTTGAATCTCTGTATTGTGTTGCGTCTCATTTTTACTGATAGAGAAAGAAAAAGAGGAACAACAAAATAATTATGTAGATTTAATGTTCCGGAAGCCATTTTTAGTGTGTTGCGTTGCTAATTTAATTAAGGGTAGGCCGTAAGCTAGAGATAAACCACGATTGAAGTCTGTAAAGTTTTACTAAATTAGTTCAGTATTGTTTTGACTTTAAATCTATACTATTATGAAGAAGAAAGATTTGATTGTTTGTATTGAATAGGCTCCGAAACTACTGGACCGATTTCAAAAATTCTTTCACCGTTGGGAAGCTTCACTCTCTCCGGGTAACATAGGCTAACATAGGCTTTTTATTTCTGTATTCCCACGACTACGCGGGTGAAACCGCGAGGCGTCCGCTAGTATTTTATATACCGTATCTATCTTAACTATTATCATCAGCCTATCAAGATTTACTGCGTTGACGAGAAGGAACGATTTTTTTTAATGGGTGACAGGCTATGTGGTTGGCCATAGCTCATCAAATGTTAAGTGACGGTGTGGTCAAAAATGGTAAAACACAACTAGCCTGAAATTTAATTGGCTCTCAAGAGACGTTGCCGGAACAAACGGTTAGGTGCTTGGAGACATATTTTCAATTTCGTTTTTAAACAAAAAAAAGTTTTTTTAAAATTGACTTGAAACAGCACACTGCACGATTCCGCAATTTTCTTTAAACATTTGCGATTGGCCGTGAATCATGATCTAATATAATTCGGTAAACTCAGTTACATCATACAGAGACGAGTTTCTTCAACAAGAACCGGTAGACGTTCAAACAACACGATCTTGAATGAAAAAGTCAATATTTAACAAAAAAAAAAATACTTCATTAAATTGGTAACGCTTAATTGAAAAATGATAAGGCAAAATTATAATTCACGTAACAAACACTGGTTTTTATTTTTGAATAAACAGATTGGGTGGTCGGACAACAAATTTGAGTGTTTTAAGTTTGGCGGAGGAGGACGGTTAGAGGAGGCTTCGGGGGACCGGAATGCTGGCATCTTTGGTCAAAAGCTTAGCATTGCCATCCAGCGTGGCAATGCTTGTAACGTTATGCGTTACATGTTGTACCAACTACCCACTTACAAGTAACAAAGTTACTTGTGTGTTCATTTAATGTAAATGGATTTGCCTATTAATTTAATGTAACTGGATTTTAACCGTTATTAATTAATTAAATAAATAAATAAATGTTTCACTCTTTAATGTCTTTTTTTGTATACTCTTCAATACAAAATATCATTTATCACCAAATAGGCTTATGTTTGACCTTGAGTACGCCATAGTAAAATTAATACTATTTACAAATTTACAATGTATACTGTTATAAAGATTTGTTTGTTTGTATTGAATAGGCTCCGAAACTACTGGACCGATATCAAAAATTCTTTCATCGTTGGGAAGCTACACTATCCCCGGGTGACATAGGCTTTTTATCCCTGTATTCTCACGGGAACGGGAACTACGCGGGTGAAACCACAAGGCGTCCGCTAGTCTATCTATACTATTATAAAGAGGAAAGATTTTGATTGTTGGTTTGTTTATTAGTTTTTATTGAATAGGCTCCAAAACTACTGGACCGATTTGAAAAAAAAAAATTGGGATGCTACACTATCTCCGGGTGACATAGGCTACTTTTTTGTCCCTGTATTCCCACGGGAACGGAAACTACGCGGATGAAACCGCGAGGCATCCGCAAGGTTCACAGAATTATGAACTTTTTGTAAATTCTGCAAAGTGTAAAAAAAAATTTGTTTAATTCCACGCAGACGAAGTCGCGTGTAACAGCTCGTAAACATAAGTCTTTAAGGAGGAAGGATTTTAAAGAAACTGTTTCGGTATCGATAATTTTAGGAAGTAAAAAATCGATAATACCTCTATTACTCACTCGATCAAATAGAATAAAAGAAGACTATTGTATGAAATCGTGATAGTTTTTGCAAAAGATGATATCATACCATTGTTGGATTCAGTAAACAATTTTAAATTGGGATTGGGTTGCATAATATGAAGCTAGTATTACAATACTATACATGACAATAAATAAATGAATAATAATATTGTTCATGACGATTGTACAGCACCTCCTCCTCGAGATTAGTACAGTAGGTTAACATATGTAGTACCGAATAGTATTCACCACTCTTGCACTTTGTACTACTTGGTGGTAGATCTCCTTAGCAGGAGGTCGTCTAGGTAGGTACCACCGCAGTACCACATATTCTGCCGCCAAGCAGTAGTGTGTAAACATTACTGTGTTCCGGTTTGATGGGTACTGCAGCTAGCGAAATTACTGGGCTGTTGAGACTAACCATCGAAAGTCTCAAAGTAATGGGCACCAAAGCAGCGATGCCCTGGACTTTGTTTTAGTTCTGTGTATCGCTGCAATGGTCATGGATAGGCGTTATCTCTTACCATCAGGAGAGCGTCTCGTTCGTCTCACTATTTTTCACATAAAAAAAAACTTATCTCTTTGGATTCGGTGCTGTACAATTATGATAGAACTTTACGTACAAGTAAGTTCGTTTAATCATTCATTGTACAGCACCTCCTCCTCGAGATTAGTATAAAGCGCAAGAGTGGTGAATACTGTGCGGTACTATGTAGTACCGCATAGTATGTTAACCTACTGTACTAATCTCGAGGAGGAGGTGCTGTACAATTATGATAGAACTTTACGTACAAGTAAGTTCGTTTAATCATTAATTGTCAAAAACAAAACAATTTGAGACTAACCATCGAAAGTCCCAAAGTAATGACCGCCAACGCAGCGATGCCGTGGACTTTGTTTTGCTACTCAAAATACTGGATGCTGCTACAATGGCCATGGACAAGCGTTATCTCTTACCATTACCAGTGTGTTAAATAATTTAACATAAAAAAATAAGTTTCTCCTTAAACGAAAAGCCAGTAGCGTTGTATTTTAGTTACCATAAATTTAGTTTCCTCATGATGTTTTCCTTCACTGAAAATCTAGTAGCGTGGTATTTTAGTATCCATAAATTTAGTTTCTGATGTTCTCCCATCACGAGGAAACTAAACTTATGGCTACTTAAATACCACAGAAAAGCGAGTAGTGTGGTGTTTAACTAGCTAGTTCCAAAGTCACTAGGGTATAATCATTTTGTGTGTTAAATCCTAAATTCAAGCCCTATTATGTCTACATTCCCGATAAGCATCTACATTAGTCGCAGACAAGTTACAACGCCAGTTTTACCGCATTCTAAGTGATTCATTGTGTAATCAGATTTGTGTTGAAATGTTTAATTGTCTCAGTGTACCTACACAACGCATTATTTTAAGGATTTCCCTTTTATTTTAATTGTTGACAGGCTAGATTTTTCATCACATCTCACATAATGTTCGACTACCCCGTCACTTAACAGCAGAGCAAAAATAAAATAGGTGTTTCCGTTATTTTGTCGGCTGTGCTAATGAAAAAAAATAATGTCATAGGATCATTACACACAGCGCCATCTGACCCCAAACTATACAAAGCTTGTACTAATACTTGTTTTTGTGTTTTTGTTAATACATACAGAACGCTTAGACATAGAGCAAATATTTGTTTAAAGAAAGAAAGAAAGAAAATAATTTTATTTTGCAACAATACAAAAAAAAAAACAACAAATAGAGACAAACAGTTACAAAATACTGTTGTTGTTGTTGTTGTTTGTGCGACAAAATGTTTTTCCTGGGTAGGAATCCACGCCCTACAGCTCTTAAGTAGATATACTACCAACAAGCCAACAGGGCAGCCAATGTAATTTGTAAGTAAAGATAAGGCACTTCAAGTGTATAGTAGGTAAGTTAATGCAAATAAGCTAATTTTCTATCTAGCTCACAAACAAGCTAATATCAATAAGTCTTCCAATCTAGTCTTGTCTCGGAACAAAACAATCTGAATTATGCATTCGGACAAAACTTTATGTAACAGTAACAACTAGTCCTTTGTCGAGTGTTGGCGACTTGCCCAATGCTTCCGACATGCTATTACATACTTTATTGCTTGGAAGATGAGGGACACCATTATTTACGAAAATTTTAGGATATGCTATAACTGTCCTGTACCAATTGCAGCGATGCTCTGGGCTTTGTTTTGCTACTTAAAGTTCTGTGTATCGCTGCAATGGTCATGGGTATACGCTATCTCTTACCATCAGCGTTTCGTTCGTCTCATTTCATTTACACGGAAAAAAATATTTACACACAAAATTCTGCATTTAAAAATTATTAATTTATTAATGTGTCTGTTTTGAAATGACAATTCGGTATGTAAAGTTTTTTTTTGTATTCATTTTAAATTTTTTACTGATAGTAAACTTTATTTTATGAAACTTATTTGAATATTTCGGCTTTCGATGCGGTAGTTGATTTTTAAAAAGTTTTCAAACTTTTTATAGCAATGACGTCATAAAGGGTTGGCCCCTGCTATGTCAAACAAAAAAGACTACTACATAGTTATTTTGTCACATTTGATTGGCTTTAACAATTGACATGAAGTAAACAAATCTTATGTCATAGCCTCATGAAAGCGATATCAGAGTCCGAGTAACGTTTAAAATAATATAATCCAGATATTTGAATCAATAAAGCGAAAACAACTCGACGTATGTGTATGGAAGAGATTATTATGGCTGCAGTAGACTTGACATTGACTAATTTTGTTTTGGTTTGCCATTGTTTTTTAGGTACTGAAAGTAGCCCTATTCAGCTTGTACAGAATTTATTGTAAACTAAAGAAACATACATACATAAAATTTGAAAACGTTACTCTTTATTTTTGGACAGTCGTGAAATTTAAAATAAAAGTGTGGTCACCCTACTGTAATCGTCCACAGATAAATAAACAGAAGATGTGTTATTTGCATTACGTAATATTTGCCAGAGACTGCAGTCAATGTAATAATTATATTAATCTTGTTTTCTTATCTAAGCAACTTTATTATTTGTTTTCATGTCTGGAGAAATGAATAAACAAGACAATTACATAATAAGTGATGACTAAGCTTAGATCTGCTTAGCAGGAGGTCGTCTGTGTAGAGATTACTGTACTGTATTCTGCCGCCAATCTACAACTGTATTACACACCAAACATACAAATATAAAACAATAAAAATTAATAAAGAATATAACAAAACAATGAATGTATTCCGTATAACGGCGGTCTTATCGCCTAGAGCGATTTCTTCCAGGCAACCTTTGGATGGAAAGAAACCTTCAGAAACTTGGTGGTAGATCTCCTTAGCAGGAGGTCGTCTAGGTAGGTACCACCGCAGTACCAGTTGTTCTGCCGCTAAGCAGTAGTGTGTAAGCATTACTGTGTTCCGGTTTGAAAGGTACTGCAGCTAGTGAAATTACTGGGCTGTAGAGACATCGAAAGTCTCAAAGTAATGAGCGCCAAAGCAATGATGCCCTGGACTTTGGTTTGCTACTCAAAGTTCTGCGTATCGCTGCAATGGTCATGGACAGGCGTTATCTTATACCATCAGGAAAGCGTCTCGTTCGTCTCATTACTTTTGACATAAAAAAAAAAACAGATATGAAAACACAATACTGCACAGTGTATGTGCAGTATTTCTTTTAATGAATAATTAAATTAGTTCTTCATAAGATCGTCTAACTTCGTAAATAAACTGGAAAACTATCCTGTATTCTGACTTATTTAATATTAGTACTAATTTCGTTAGACTAAATATTGTTTGGTGTGTCCCACTGTCTGACTTTTATTTCATAACACAAAAATTATACTGCGTATACTTTTCTCATCTCTATTAGCAAAAAAGTTTATGTTCAATTTGCGAAAACTGATAAATGATGTTTAGATAGTAATTTTTTTTTATGGTTGACAGACTAGGTGTTTGACCACAGCTCACCTGATGTTAAGTGACGGTGCGGTGGAAGTTAGTAAAGCACACCTATCCTGGAATGGAACTGGCTCTCAAGTGAGGCTGCCGGAACACACCGTTAGATGCTTAGCGGCAGATTTTCAACTTGAGGGTGGTAACTGGCCAGCCGAGTACTAGAAAGTACCCTACCACCATGCTATGGTTTCCTCACGATGTTTTCCTTCACCGGCAGCTCAAGCTCATTGTTGAGGTTTTAACCCATTCCCTTCGGCATGCGGACCTACCGCTCTAACCACTGAGCTATCATTGCTAAGATGGCATTGATTATTATATTTATCACTGTATGTTTTCCACATAAAAAATAAATAAGGATGGTATAATGACCACATTTTGGCTTCGTACCTACCACCTCACAAGCCCATATAAAACTACTAATAAACATAGTTAACTTCACGCATTCGCGTTGTTGGTGCGCAGTCACGTCCGATGAGCGACAATAAACTTAATATTGTAAACGGTTAGGAAGGGTCTCCCACTCTTCTATTAACAACTATTCTAAATATTTAAGGTACATATTTAGTTTATTTCCGCTTAACACTCGTTCCAGTTACAACAGTGATGAGGACTTAAATTTAACTAATTTCACAACAACTTATTAATTAAAAACCTAATCTTACTTAATATCTAGAACTAATTTGACATAAACTTAATGTGATCAAGCAAGTAAGTGGTAAGTGGCTTAAGTGGTCACCGCCACCTATGCACACGTACAATACCCGGGGCATAGTCAGTGACAATTTTATTGACAAATAAACACAAAAAAAAATATTGTCTTAAAAAAAATAATAATGACCAATTGTTTAAAAAAAATGATTTAATAAAAATAGATTGCAAAAGTACCGCGGTTTCTGGAATAGTTTTAGTCGGCGAAACCAATCGATCGGATTGCTCTATGATAACACACATGCAATTTGAGTTGATTGTCAAAGTGATATCGCACGCATTGCGTTAAGACGTCATGAGGAAATGCTCTCAAGATAAATGGGCTGAAAGTTTTGTTTATTAATATTATGATTTAAGTGAATACCACACGAATAGTACAATTTTTTTTTTTTTGCATAATTGTATAAGTTTTACTGTAATAGATATATACGTATTTTTGAAATAGACGTAGCTTATGACTTTTTGTTCAAGGGAAAATAAATAGTTCCCGTAAGATAGCAAGTAAATAAAATGATATACAACGTAAAAAGATAATTATAAATAATAAATATTACAAAGCGCCATCTGATTCCAAACTAAACAAAGCTTATACTATGGGAACTAGATAGCTAATAGAATAATTAAAAAAAAATACATTGCTTTTCTGTTTTGAAGTTTGCCGCTGTAACACATTGTTTTACAAAAAAAACAGGCACCAAATTTTTTTTTTTAATGGTTGACAGGCTAGGTGTTTGACCACAGCTCACCTGATGTTAAGTGAAGGTGTGGTCGAAGATGGTAAAGCACACCTAGTCTGCAATGGAACTGGAATTTATTTATATTCTTGTTATTTTTGAAGATATACCTATTGTTTAGTTTGGGTTTTTTAAATTCTCAAACGTTTAGAGGAGGCTTCAGGTGACCAGAACGCTGGTATCTACTTTGGTCAAAAGCTAAGCATTGCCATCCAGCGCGGCAATGCTGCCAGCATTCTGGCTACATATCCCTCCTCTGACGGATTTTTTGACTAAGTTTTTTGAATATTTTTTGTAAATAGTATTAATTTAAGATAAATGTTTTTAATTCTCAATTTATAAGTTAGGTTATGCTCTCGGAACCCTACCCAAATAAATTCCTAGACCACAACATGATAAGCACTAGATTATAAGATACTATCTTTATTACCATTGTTAATAATAGTCGACCACTGGATATTTATAATTGGTTACGGCTCGGATTATAATATTACAGTAAACTATTATCAGTAAGATTGCAATCTGATTGTGTGTCAATCATTATTTGACACAGAAGCAGGCTTATAATTATTTTTGGGTGTTACCATTGCCACACATTATTTATTTTCAACACCTTGTGACCTTTAAATTTGAAAAGTGATTTTTTAAGTAAGTAGAAAGAAAAACATTTATTTGAAATCAAATTATTTATGACTTTTTTTTTTTTTTTTATGTAAAAGTGATGAGACGATCGAGGCGTTCTCCTGATGTTAAGAGATAACGCCTGTCCATGACCATTGCAGCGATACACAGAACTTTGAGTAACAAAACAACGTCCAGGGCATCGCTGCTTTGGCGCTCATTACTTTGAGACTAGATGGTTAGTCTCAACAGCCCAGTAGTTTCGACTACCTACTAGGTACTTACAATTATTAGTTTAGTGTTCAGTCATTGCCACCCAGCGGACCTCCTGCTAAGGATATCTACCACCAAGTAACCATCAAATCTATTACAATAATGATACTTTATATTTTAGAACATTTGTAACTACTATTAAGTTCAAAAGGTACATTTTGTGTAACCAAGATAAACGCTAACAAAACATACTAGACACATTTTTTTTATATATTCTCATATGATTGTAACTTTGGTGTTATTAATAAAAGATTTGTATTTGTATTATACTAAAGATTAATTTTAAGCAACGTTTACAAGTAAATCCTTTTGTCATAATAATTATTAAAAAACTAAGGTAGATCGTAACCGATACAAATGCAAACAAAATATACTTTCAATGTATTACTCACTGAAACTATGTCAAAGATCAAGCGTAGCCGCCGATAGGTCGCGTGTGTCAGCGCCTATGTTAACGATTACTTCATAGTTTGTATGTTGTACTAGATTAATAAGTAGTAGCAGCTCCCTCTGCCATAGATTACGTAGCAGTTTGTATAAGAGTACTTAATGTAAGCATTCCTTATGTTTTGGAGGCAGACGGTGCCAAGCCTGTGACGTGATTAGACGATTTTAAAAAGAACAAGTTGTTGATTTATTTCCTCCCTTCTGTCATCAGAAGTGGGATAGAATAAACTCGCCTCACAATGAACAATATAAAAGTGAAAAATAAAAGAATGAACAATATACGAGTGAGAAATAAAAATAAAAATTATAAATAAAAAATAATTAATGTTGACTCATAACGTGAGTGACGAAAGTTAAAATAAATAATTAAAAAGAAATTATAAATATTTAATTAATGATGACTCATAACGTGAGTGAAGTGACGGAAATTATTATTGTTGGAACTTTCGGGACTTGTAGTGAATCCGCAAGTATAAGCAAAACTATAGTTTGACCTAAGTGTCGGTTTTAATTGAAGCACAAATGTGGACAGCTAAAGTGAATAGTGTGTTCGTGAAGTTAATTTAGTGCTCACGAAATAAAGATGGGACGATGTTGAGACTAACACAACGGAACACAACCGTTTTAGCCGGCCCGCACGAGATTTGTATAAAAAATGGACACCGTTGATAAGGGGCTTGGTCTGCTCTAAAAGAAGAACTGGGAAACACATTCTCAAGAAGCCATGATTTGCATTGTGACTTCAAAATTGCCGAAGATATGACAATAGACAAGTGATCAGTACTTAACAGTTTTTAATTACACTGCAAAGAAACACAAACATATAGGTAGATAGATAGAGAGAAACTCTTTATTGTACACACCAAGAACAGAAAAAAGTACAGAGAACAAAGAACAAAAGAACCTTATGAGTTAGTGCCACAACTGGCGGCCTTATCGCTAAGAGCGATCTCTCCCAAGCAATCAAAAATGGAAAACACGATACATATTAAGAACAGATATAATATTGGAAAAATTGAGACTTGAGAATTGATTGAGAGAAGAATTGCAATGTTGTGAAAATAAAATATTATAATTGATTAAAGGAGACGTTACCGACCCTCATGCAAAATCAACCGCAAGTAGAGCAAAAACAATTACAGTGTTTTACCAGAAATAACGAAATACATCTTGATTACAATGAACTGCGCTAAACAATCTATCTAGAGGCAGTAAAACTAGTAAGAGCTTCGCTATCTACGTCGAAAAAAATAAATACATAACAAAGCTCAATGATGGAAGCTGAAGCTCATGATGGAAATAAAAACATGTTGTCTCTGTAACCGATGTTGATATCCTCGACGTGATTGTTGAATCAGCGTACTTAAATTACCGATAGACGATGAGGGAAGAAAACATAAAATGTTATAAAAGGTTGGACAAAACAAAATATACAGACATTAATAGCAGGGACAAAGTTCGTACAACTATAATCATTGTTAATGGTAAAATATTAGAGAGATCAGAGAGTCATCAGAGCATCGTGTTCTTTGATGAGAGATTCTATGGCTCGATCTTTAAGAACTCATCGCTGATATTCCGTAGTAAATCTTCGTGGACTACCGAACGAGATATGATTTCCAATGAAAAAAAAATGTAATATGATTATTCAATTTGAAAGCAAATTTTGAAATAATTGAAGAGAAAGAAATTAGAGACGCAACAAAGAACAATGTTTAATGTTTGGAACTACTCTAAACGGCACAATAATTAGAAAAAATATCTTTATCACAAGCTCACGACCAAGAAATAATTTACAGTATAGACGACATAATAAATAATGTCGTAACTCAGGCCCCAAACAACACTCAAAAACCACACAGCGAGAGTTGTTAGGGAACCACTTCAGTTTTATTTACATTTACAAAAATATGTGTAAGATTAACAGCTGCTATGTTGGTCCGGACTACAACAATCAAACCATTGAAACGAACGATAAGAGTAAAAGTTGTGACGTCATACCATTGTGACGGAACTTTTAAATAACTAATTAATACAAGACTTAAAATCACCAATTTTGTTGGTCAGAATAAATATCGAGTGACAGATTTTGTGTGGATTATCGGGCATTAAACAGAATAACTCAAGGATAGATACTTACTACCGATGATTGAAAATCAATTAGGCAGCCTAGGGAGATCCCAGTACCACTATATCGACGGTGGGAAACAGTAAGGGCGTAACCCTAGAAAACCCAACTTTACACCAGAGCCAAAAAACAGAAAAAAAAGTGAAATAAATTCATATCTTTGTAACGTTACCCACGAAATTGGAGGTTATTCGTTGTCATTACAAAATTACAAACTGAAAAATATCGTAAGTAATGACGTTTAAAGAAATACATCCCGCATAAAGGTCGAAACAGCTGTCATGCATATAACGTCGATATGCTGAATATAGCGTCAAGTTTCCATGACATAAATTATAAAAAAAATATAGCTTTCGTGAGACCGGAAGTTACGATAGATAACGAATTCCTTTTGGATTATCATAACTATTGCCTTATGTAAAAAGAAGACGTAATAATATATTGTTCAAGTACAAAATAAAAAGATTTCGATTCGAAAGATTGGAAGATGTTTTAAAAAAACAAAAAAGAAAGACCAGAAAAATCCAAAATAACAACTATGGGCTAGAAATGCTTAGTATATGCAATGCACTATACTATTTTCGAATGTAATTATTGGGCAAAGGATTTAAATTACGAATTATAGTGCTGTGAATACGAATTCTACTAAACGAGACTTGTTACTACGAGCAAGATGATGATCGTGCACTTAGACTACAACTTGAAAGTAAAATACTGGAAGGGAAGCGGTATAAAACATGCAATATATATGGTGTGAAATGTAGTAAAATATTACATGAATAAATATACAATTGAAAGATCAAGAAACTTGCTTGGAAGCTACACAAAAACAAGATCAAGCAGTGAATCTAAAAAGAAGAATCAAAAAAATATCTAGAAAGTTTAAAAGAATACACAGCATAAAATAGTATCCTGATGATTTAAAAAAAAAGCCACGAAAAGAAGTTAAATATTATGTACCATCAAGTGTTGGATTTAATCTAATAAGAACTTTTCATGAAGAGCAGTGTCATGTTGGCGTAAAACAAAATCCTTGAATCGATGAATGAAACCTAACGAAAAAAAAAAAAAAAAAAAAAAAAATATAACTAAGACGGGAAGAAATCGATCTGCTTTCGTAAAAAAAAACCATAGATATTAGTCATCATTTGAAAGACAAAAAAAAAGGAAAGAAAATACATAAACATATCATGATGATGTGATATTTTTTGTTTATCATCGATACTACTTAGAGGATCAAGACAAGGATAATTACACACAAAAAAAAAAGTGAAAAAAAAAAGAAAATGAAAAGTTACGGATTTCATTTTATACACTACATGCTAACTGTACAAGTACTTTGGGAACAGTGGATGATCGGAATGAATACCTATTGTTATTGGTAGACGCCTACACCAAATTCACATATTGATATCAATCGAAAATTCTACAACCTCTGAACTTGAGAAAAAAAGCTTTGGAACCGCAACTCAGAACAAAAAAAAATTGATAACAGATAAAAGAGCAAAAAAAAAAATAAGATTACAGATAAAAGAGCGAGCAAAGCCAACGGACAAGCTGAAAGATACTGGGCAATAGTATTAAACTTATTAGCCTACAAATTAAACCATTGGTCAGAATGGACGAGTGTGGTTTATAAATTACAGTCAACAGTCAAAACCATTGTCAAACAAAAAAAAAAAAAAAAAAAACTACAAATTACTGGCTGTACTCCAATACATTTACTGAAGAATTGGTTGATTGATTTCATGGATGGATACGATCCGAAGCACTAGCAATAAACCGCATAAATAAAAGACTTCAAGATTAATAATTATATCGATATGAATCAATTACGAGTCACCGCAGGAGAATGATTAAGAAATAATTATGTGAAAACAAAATACAATTTGACAGAATGCAACGCAATAATTTGGTTCTCAAAGAAGCCAATGTTGTTTACGTTCAACAGCAGCAACCCCGATAAAGCAAACTAGAACCAAAGTAACAAAGGAACATATACAAAAATGTTTGCCACAACGATACAAAGTCAAAAATATTGAGAACAAACCACATCAAATTTTACCAAAATACAGAATTAGACAGTATTGAATCACTGTCGATGGAATTAAGAGGCTTTGGAAAAAGCCGTGTCAGCGAGAGAATAGAGAATTTAGAATTTGAGAGAATAGAGAATTGTAATCTGTAATTATTGAATAATTACTGTAAGTATAATAATACTAAAATGGCGTAAGCGACTCATAGAGTGCGCTGGAATCGCCCGAGAATAAAAAGCGTAAGCGGCTCATAGAGCACGCCGGGATCGCTTAAGAATAAAATAAATAATAAAATGGTGTAAGCGAATCAATGATTGCGCTGGAATCGCCCATAAATAAAACAAAAATATAAATAATAGCGTAAGCGGCTCATAGAGCGCGCTGGGATCGCTGACAAAAACAAAATACAAACAAAAAACTAATTAATACAAAAAAAAAGGTTCAACAACTTACTGGGATAAGAATGCGCAACTTATTTGAGTAAGGGTGTTGAGCTTGTAAAGCAAGCCACTCAGTGTAAGTGGACAGAATTCATTCAAAATAAAGAAAGCAGAGTTGCTAAAAAAATGATTGTGCAAACACATGCCATAATAAAATAATTAATGACAAATGGTAGTGTAAAGCACAGCCCATAATAAAAATAACAAATGAAAAATGGTAGTGCAAAACGCACAGGCCATAAAAAAAAAAAAAAAAAAACAAATGAAAAATGGAAGTGCAAAGCACAGGCCATAATAAAAATAACAAATGAAAAATGGTAGTGCAAAACGCACAGGCCATAATAAAAAAAAAAACAAATGAAAAATGGAAGTGCAAAGCACAGGCCATAAATGTTAGTATTGTTGTATGGTGTTGCTTTAATATTTTTCAAATTTCAGATAAGCTAAGACGAGAGGCTTCGAGAGCGAATCCTGGGCAGGAAGGCCGTGTCAGCGCCTATGTTAACGATTACTTCATAGTTTGTATGTTGTACTAGATTAATAAGTACCTAGTAGCAGCTCCCTCTGCCATAGATTACTTAGCAGTTTGTATAAGAGTACTTAATGTAAGCATTCCTTATGTTTTGGAGGCAGACGGTGCCAAGCCTGTGACGTGATTAGACGATTTTAAAAAGAACAAGTTGTTGATTTATTTCCTCCCTTCTGTCACGTGTGTCCCACTTTCAAAGTTTGAAATAATAATGCCTACACTATTGCGACGCGGACAATAATCTGAGTTATGAACTTATTAACGTCTCCAGTGTCTTATGTGTGTTATTAGGGTAAGAACGCACTAAGACGTAATGCGATACGACAAAAGATAGTACGGATTGCTCCACCACAATATCGTACCTACTTGAAAATGATATTTTTTAAATTTTAGCAATTTTAATTTTGACAAAATATTTCTTTACACTAAAAAGCGCGTTTTATTGAAATTTATCATACACTTCAGAAGGTCGTTAAAGTTGATACATAATGAAAAATATGTTTTTCAAGACTTGCAAAGTGAGTTTAAGACGATAACTTTTGTAGCGATGATAGCTCAGTGGTTAGCGCGGTAGGTTCGCATGCCGAAGGGGTTCAAACCCCAACAATGAGCTTGAGCTGCCGGTGAAGGAAAACATCGTGTGGAAACCATAGCATGGTGGTAGGGTACTTTCTAGTAATCGGCTGGGTAGCTACCCCCCTCAAGTTGGAAATCTGCCGCCAAGCATCTAACGGTGTGTTCCGGCAGCCTCACTTGAGAGCCAGTTCCATTCCAGGCTAGGTGTGCTTTACCATCTTCGACCACACCTTCACTTAACATCAAGTGAGCTGTGGTCAAACACCTAGCCTGTCAAGCATAAAAAAAAATTGAATTAAATTAAAATTTGCTTTTTTTTTATCGTTGACAAGCTAGGTGTTTTGACCACAGCTCACCTGATGTTAAGTGAAGTTGTGGTCGAAGATGGTAAAGCACACCTAGCCTGGAATGGAACTGGCTCTCAAGTGGCACTGGCTTGCTTGACATGTAGAAGATATAAAGTCTTTATTTAAATAATCTAGAAGCCGCTGAAACAAAATAAAAATATCATATTTAAAATTAATAGTTGTAGTAACTACTATAATGCAATTTAAATGAAATTCATTTCATTAAAAACAAAACTAAAAACAGTAAAAAAATCTCATTCAATATTTCACACAGTGCAATCTAGTGTCAAACTAAACAAAGCTTGTACAATGGGAACCAGATAGCCGTTAGAATACTTAATTTTGTTTGTAAATACATATTTATTTCACATAGTAGAACACACAGACAAAACAAATATTTATCGTCATCCTACATAATATTATAAATGTGAAAGTTTGGATGGATAGACGGATGTTTGTTACTCTTTCACGCAAAAACTGCTGAACGGATTTAGATGAAATTTGGTATGAAGGTAGCTGAGACCCTGGATTAACACGTTGGCTACTTTTTATCCCGAAAACACGTAGCGGGTAACACCGCGAGTCGATGTTGATTTATCTATCAGCTCACAGGGCAGTCAAATTGATGGAGCTATTATAATTTTGTTGTCGACACATTAAATTATAGGATTATATATATCGTCCTCATAAGATTACATATACCGCACTTTCTATATCATCCATCCTAGTGCAGTGTTACCTTCAGTTAACCTTAGGTAATTAAAATTATCACAGTGAAGTAGCAATTTTTCAAGTCCTTTGTTCCATCAGAAGATTTCTGGCACGCTTCTATTGACGACATAATAAAGTTATACACATCTTTAATTTCACTCACTGTATGTTATACATACTTACGTACGTATGTTGTACTTACGTCATTGTAACAATCCTCGTGATTTAGAATAATTAGCTACCTTTTGTTTTTTTTTTTTTTTGCGAAATAGTTGCGAGAAATTTAGAACGG
Organism: Biston betularia; assembly: GCA_905404145.2. Taxonomy (NCBI): domain Eukaryota; kingdom Metazoa; phylum Arthropoda; class Insecta; order Lepidoptera; family Geometridae; genus Biston; species Biston betularia. The sequence goes on along the minus strand of FR989887.1, from coordinate 8,018,649 downwards.
GAACATTAGTAAAGCGATTGGTCAAAGTGTCGTGAATTTAAGCCCCAAAACAAGACTGATTTTTGAAGGCTTTTTTTTTTAATAGTTGACATGCTAGGTGCTTGACCACAGCTCACCTGATGTTAAGTGATGACGTGGTCGAAGATGGTAAAGCACACCTAGCCTGGAATGGAACTGGCTCTCAAGTGAGGCGGCCGGAACACACCGGAAGCCCAGAAGATACCGACTCACTCTCGACTTGAAGACACCCAGATTATATCCATCGGGGAACACCCACGATGATGAAGCGATGATAGCTCAGTGGTTAGCGCGGTAGGTTCGCATGCCGAAGGGCGTGGGTTCAAACCCCAACAATGAGCTTGAGCTACCGGTGAAGGAAAACATCGTGAGGAAACCATAGCGTGGTGGTAGGGTACTTTCTAGTACTCGGCTGGCTAGCTACCACCCTCAAGTTGAAAATCTGCCGCCAAGCATCTAACAGTGTGTTCCGGCAGCCTCACTTGAGAGCCAGTTCCATTCCAGGCTAGGTGTGCTTTACCATCTTCGACCACACCTTCACTTAACATCAGGTGAGCTGTGGTCAAACAACTAGCCTGTCAACCATAAAAAAAAAAAAAAAAAAACCCCACTCAGGCAGCGCATTCCACTGCCTAGCAGTCCGCACAATGAACGTTTCGTTCGAGTTTTTTTTCAGGTATATTGTACGTTCATGTAAACTAAAGCCTATAAAGTTGGTGGTAAAGAATGTATGCATCAAATGATTTTTAATAGTATAAGAGCGAAAGTGTTTTCGTTTGTTCTTCTTTGATGCTAGCAACGATTTCACGTGACTTTTAGCGTATACTTGCATAATGGAATACGCGAAACGTAATAGGTAGGTATATACTAAGCCTGGATATGATTTTAGTTGTTATTATAAACAACTTGTACTAAGGTATAGTAGTAGGTATTTTATAGCGATGATAGCTCAGTGGTTAGCCCGGTCGGTTCACACGCCAAAGGGCGCGGGTTCCATCGTGAGGAAATCATGTGGTGGTATGGTACTTTCTAGTACTAGACTAGCTGGCACTCTCACTTTAAAGTCTTCCGCCAACGAACGGTGTTCACTACGGCAAATTCACTCGTGAGCCATTTCCATTCTAAGCTTTGTGTGCTTTTCCATCTTCGACTATACGTCACTTCGTCAGGTGAGCTGTAGTCAAACATACAGCCTGCCAACCATAAAAAAAGTCTGCCTTTTTCTGGAGTCCACATGTCATGTTTTATGTGATTAAGTATATATTATGATAAGTGAGATTAATTATGGTATTTTTATAAGTTTATATTTTCACAACAGAGTAAATATTTTTGAAGAAAATAAAGCTTTTATTACAACACGGTATAAACTAAGTGATCCCAAAATCGTCATCGGCGTCGTAGGCATATTACAAAACGTTTCTGTAAATTATTCTATAAGGGTGGGTGCACATTGCGCGCGAAAGCGTAATGAGAGCTGTTTTCACTCTCAGGTAAAGACCTCTTTATCTAAGTAAAAGAAAATTAACTTTCTTCCCATTGTCATGATGAGACATAACTACTTATTGTGGTTATTATACAAACATACGTATTACATTGTTTTTACTAAGGGAAGACTCCCTTAGTAATTTAATTAGCAGCGATACACAGAACTTTGTGTAGTGAAACAAAGTTCAAGGCATCGCTGCATTGGCGCTCATTACTTTGACACTTTCGATGGTTAGACTCAACAGCTGCAATTTAGCTGGCTGCATTACCTTTAAAACCGGAACATAATTATCTTTACACACTACTGCTTGGCTACTAAATATATACTGCGGTAGCCTAGAAGACCTTCTGCTAAGGAAATCTACATCCAAGTCATTATCATCATCATCATCTACAGGATATAGGCCTCTCCCAAGTCACGCAAGCCCGATCTTTGGATTATCGCTTCCATCCACCGCCAGCAGTCCTACGTATATCGTCACTCCATCGAGACTCAAGGCGTCCTACGCTACGTTTGCCAATACGCGGTCTCCACTATAGAGCATCCAAGTAGCAGTAATCTAATGTTTACACACTACTAGTAATAGAATACTTAAAAGTATTTAAGTATTATATCAGTTATCTGAATCAGGAATGAGGAGATCCGTAGACGAACCAAAGTTACCGACATAGCCCAACGGATTAGCAAGTTGAAGTGGCAGTGGGCAGGGCACATAGCACGCAGAACTGATGGCCGGTGGGGCTGCAAAGTTCTGGAGTGGAGACCACGGACCGGCAAGCGCAGCGTAGGACGTCCACCCACAAGGTGGACAGACGACCTAGTAAAGACCGCAGGAACGCGCTGGATGCGAGCCGCTTCCAACCGGTCTTTATGGAAGTCAATGGGGGAGGCCTATGTCCAGCAGTGGACGTCCTACGGCTGAAATGATGATGATGATGATGATCAGTTATCTGACTCCCATAGCACAAGCTTCGCTTAGTTTGGGGTCAGATGGCGCTGTGTGTACTGTCCTACGATATTTATTTACTTTATTTATTTACATGGCGGCAGAACATTTTATATTGCAATAACTGCTTAGACGACCTTTATATGTGAGGTTCAATAAACTTTTAAGAGGACTGTCATTGTCATAATAAGCCCTAACTTCCTTCACAACTTTACGCCATAAGGCGCAACAGTATTGGAATTTTACGAGTTTTATGTAAATCGTCATGAATCACCGCAGCCGATAACGGTGGCATTCCATACTTATAAAATACGTGTTTCGTTTTAAAAATATCTAACAAAGCAACGTTCGAGATGTGGAAAGGTTGTGTTTTGTAAAGGATTTTTCCTTTAGAAGAAACTTCACTTTTTTTGTAACCATCGAGGCAAAAACGACGGGTGTTATATTTTTTTTCCCGTATTTGTAATAAGCCGAACGTGACGCTCTCCTGATGGTAAGAGATAAGGTATGTCCATCCATTACAGCGATACAGAGAACAGCAGCCCTGTTGGTTCATCGGTAGTATGTTTGCTCACCCAGGATAAACATTTTGTGGTATAAACAAAATCTTTGTTCTGTGTCTGGGTGTTCTGTATTTATTATAAGTAGGCATTTACAAAAAAAGTATTCAAGTATTCTATCAATTATCTGACTTCCATAGCACAAGCTTTGCTTAGTTTGGGGTCAGATGTCGCTGTGTGTAATATCCTACGATATTTATTTAATTTAAATTAAATTAATTAAATTAATTAGTTACTCTTTCACGCAAAAGCTACTGAACGAATTTGGATGAAATTTGGTATGGAGGTAGCTCATTTTTTTTTTTTTTATGGTTGACAGGCTAGTTGTTTGACCACAGCTCACCTGATGTTAAGTGAAGGTGTGGTCGAAGATGGTAAAGCACACCTAGCCTGGAATGGAACTGGCTCTCAAGTGAGGCTGCCGGAACACACCGTTAGATGCTTGGCGGCAGATTTTCAACTCAATACTATGGAGGTAACATCGTGAGGAAACCATAGCATGGTGGTAGGGTACCTTCTAGTACTCGGCTGGCTAGCTACCACCCTCAAGTTGAAAATCTGCCGCCAAGCATCTAACGGTGTGTTCCGGCAGCCTCACTTGAGAGCCAGTTCCATTCCAGGCTAGGTGTGCTTTACCATCTTGGACCACACCTTCACTTAACATCAGGTGAGCTGTGGTCAAACAACTAGCCTGTAAACCATAAAAAAAAAAATAGCTGAGACCCTGGATTAATACATAGGCTACTTTTTATCCCGAAAACATGTAGTGGGTTACACCGCGGGGCGCAGCTAGTAAATAAATAAATTGAATTGAGTAAAAAAGGTAAATTTCTGTTCCAGGTAAGATTCATTGTATGCGCTGGTATTCCGTGCATCTGTTTAAATAACATTCCCTAACAGGCATCCCCATTAAAATGTCGTTAGTGCAATACTTACATTTTAATCTGACGAGTTCTGAGTACGGCGTTTTTCACTTAAACCCTGACATTACTAGAGAAGGGAAAACAAAGACCGGAATTGAGTTTTTTAAGACTGAAATAAATTTAAAGGACTGATTTTTTAATATTTTCTTTTGCTATATAATATTTAGTAAGTAAATTGTTTAGATTTTAATTTTCTTTTAAATAAAAAATAAAATTTTAAAATTTGAAATTTAGTTTGTAAATAATAATTTGTATTAAATAACACTCATAAAGGCGAAAGTTTGTGAGTGTGTAAGTGTGTTTGTTTTTTACTTCTACACGTTCAAACGGCTGGACTAATCTTTTTAAAATTTGGTATGGAGGTAGCTGATACCCTGGATAAACACATGCGCTACTTTTTATCCTAAAAAATCTAGCGGGTAACTGCGGGGCGCAGCTAGTAGTAGAAATAAACAATTTTTTATTTTTTTTATGGTTGACAGGCTATTTGTTTGACCTCAGCTCACTTGATGTTAAGTGAAGGTGTGGTCGAAGATGGTAAAGCACACCTAGCCTGGAATGGAACTGGCTCTCAAGTGAGGCTGCCGGAACACACCGTTAGATGCTTGGCGGCAGATTTTCAACTGAGGGTGGTAGCTAGCTAGCCGAGTACTAGAAAGTACCCTAGCACCATGCTATGGTTTCCTCACGATGTTTTCCTTCACCGGCAGCTCAAGCTCATTGTTGGGGTTTGAACCCACGCCCTTCGGCATGCGAACCTACCGCGCTAACCACTGAGCTATCATCGCTACAAAAACAATTAAAACCCTACTATAAAACAAAGATTTCTTTTGACTATTATTATGTAGAAAGTTGTTAAATTCGTTTACCATCACGCACAAAGTACAATTCATTTAATGGAACTGGCTCTCAAGTGAGGCTGCCGGAACACTCCATTAGATGCCTAGGAGCATATTTTCAACTTAAGGGTGGTACCATGCTATGATTTCCTCACTGATGCTTTTACCACCGTCAGCTCAAGCTTGATGCTTAAACCCATGACCTTCGGCGAGCGAACCAACAGTGCTAATCACTGAGCTATCACCGCTACAAATTAAAATATAATATTTTCAAGACACATCTTGTAGTCCACGAATTTACTAGAATAATTATGTTTGAATTGCGAATTATTTAACTCCGATAGGGAAAGGCGTTATTGTATTTTTCAAGACTAGTGCCTTGAAGAACGCTCATGTCCCATCACTAGCAGCCGTCAGTCAAGAAGCCGTGACTGAACGCTCTCCGTTTCCAGGCAAGCGCTAACTTTGTATAATGCGCTTAATTCACATGGTCCAGGGATTAACTCGAAACAAAATTATACAGACTGATGTTATTTCAAAAATGTCTTATCTAAAAATTACAGGGTTATAATTAAGTAAATAATAATAGACTAATTAGAATTACATTAGTTAATATTATACAACCCTGTTGGTTCATTGGTAGTATGTCTGCTCCAAGAGCCGAAAGGCGTGGGTTCGATTCCCACCCAGGACAAGCATTTTGTGATATAAACAAATGTTTGTTCGGTGTCTGAGTGTACTGTATTTATTATAAGTATGTATTTACAAAAAAAAAACTAAGTATTCTATCAGTTATCTGACTTCCATAGTACAAGCTTTGCTTAGTTTGAGGTCAGATGGTGCTGTGTGTTTTAATAATCAGCCCCACTAAGTGATTTAGACCTATTTAATACATGTATACAACGAAGCTTTGGCACTTGCTGAATATATTTTTTCGAATAATTCTTCATCATCATCATCATCAACATTTCAGCCGTAGGACGTCCACTGCTTGACATAGGCCTCCCCATTGACTTCCACAAAGACCGGTTGGAAGCGGCTCGCATCCAGCGCGTTCCAGCGGTCTTTATTAGGTCGTCTGTCCACTCTGTGGGTGGACGTCCTACGCTGCGCTTGCCGGTCCGTGGTCTCCACTCCAGAACTTTGCAGCCCCATCGGCCATCAGTTCTGCGTGCTACGTACCCTGCCCACTGCCACTTCAACTTGCTGATTCTTCTGAATAATTCTTACTTTTTTTATACAAACGTAATAAGTCAGACCGTTAACGATAGCAGGCATGCGCTCCACTTTCTACTTGGTGGTAGATCTTCTTAGCAGGAGTCGTCTAGGTAGATACCACCGCAGTACCAGATATTCTGCCGCCAAGCAGTAGTGTGTAAACATTACTGTGTTTCCGTTTGAAGGGTACTGCAGCTAGCGAAATTACTGCGCTGTTGAGACTAACCATCGAAAGTCTCAAAGCAATGAGTGCCAAAGCAGTAAAGCTCTGAACTTTGTTTTCTCAAAATTCTGTGTATCGCTGCAATGGTTTTGGACAGATTTTATCTCATACCATCAGGAGAGCGTCTCATTACTAATACATTTGAAAAAAACTTGAATTTCCAACTGGAGTACATACAATTAATCTGAACCTTTATTTACAACTTTTCTGTAACTGCAGCATCCTGTATATGGTGAAGCCGTGTATCATATTTCGTTCAGTAATACGTCACGGGCCAGCCTCAGACAGAAAGCCGCGGAAATTAATTATCCACATCTATTAGGATAACACTCAGTGAGAAATTGTGCATTTCTTCAAGGAATGGCTATGGTTTGCATTTCTCTAGAGCAGGTGTCGGCAACATGCGGCCCACAACTGTTTGTAAATCCCACTAATATTACAAATGTGAAAGTTTGGATGGATTTTTGTTACTCTTTCACGCCAAACCACTGAACGGATTTGGCTGACATTTGATATGGAAGTAGCTGAGACCCTGGATTAACACATAATGCTACTTTTATCCCGAAAACATTTAGAAGGTAACACCGCAGGGCGCAGCTAGTATTATAAATGTGAAAGTTTGGATGGATGGATGGATGTCTGTTACTCTTTCACGCAAAAACTACTGGCTCATTGGTAGTATTATCTGCCTTGCGAGCTGTAGGGCGTGGGTTCGATTACCACTCGGGGCAAACATTTTGTGAATAAACAAATGTTTATTCTGTGTCTGGGTGTTCTGTATGTATTTACAAAAAAAAAAGTATTTATCTGACTTCCATCGCACAAGCTCTGCTAAGTTTGGGGCCAGATGGCGCTGCGTGTATAGTCCTACGATGACATTTATTTTGTAAAAAAATAGTTTTTTCTGATATTATTTTTTGTAGATATCTCTCTTTACGAATGCTCCTGGTTTAGAACTGGCTATTTTCATTAACAGAACGACTAGATACTTATATAAAAGCCGTTTTGACCCTGTCATGTAAAGTAGTAACTAATTTGTGAGGTGTCATTTTTTCTTTTTTTTTTTTGGGACGTTAATTGTTTTACTTTCCCAGTGTAACCAATGAAGCATGATAAATATCGAATGACATCATGTGAACCAAGTGTTTACTTTTGAGGAGACAATCAACAGAGGAACAGTTTCCGAAGGTGGTTTCGCTGATCCAATTTTCATTTTAATTCGTTAACATTATATTGTCATTTTTTATGCTGATCATTCGTTACTACACATGTTGTCCTTGGGACAATTTGTTGTACCGTTTCAGATAATTTTCGTTTATATCCGATGTACCTAACACAATCGACGTATCTTGAAAAAGCGAAATCGTTTCATGTTGTTGTTGTTGTTGTTCCTTCATTGTACGAACCGCTAAACAAAAAGTTGTAAAGAATGTATGCATAAAAATTATTTTATGCATACATTCTTTACCACCAACTTTATAGGCTTTAGTTTACATGAACGTACAATATACCTGACAAAAAACTCGAACGAAACGTTCATTGTGCGGATTGCTAGGCAGTGGAATTTGCTGCCCGAGGGGGTGTTCCCTGATAGATACAATCTGGGTGCCTTCAAGTCGCAAGTGAATCGGTTTCTTCTAGGCAAGCGTGCTCCACCGTAGGCCGCATCTTCGCTTTACATCAGGCGAGTTGGCGGTCAAACGCAAGCCTAAAGGTAATTTAAAAAAAAAATGTTGAGAATTTTTTTTGTTGACATAATGGTTTTTCATTGACATGACATGTAATCATTATTTTAACTGATATTACGGAATTTGACTTTTAGTTACAATACCAATAAAGCAACCAAATTGTGTTTGTGTTTTGTAACTTTTACTTAACTATGGTAAGGCTTATAAATAATTAATATGGAAAATAGCACGTGGTTTTTGATACTTTTTTGTTCGTGATTTTGGAACGTGGAGGATGTAATAAGGTATTGAAGCACTTGCGTACACTCCCCAAATCCTCCTCAATCCTCCCATGTATCCATGTAAATGTGTATTTATTTAGAACTTTAAAAAAAACTTAATTTAAAAAAAATAGGTCTGAGATCCGATCCTTGTATAATATTGTACTTTTAAAAGCTGACATTCTGCATATTTTCTACTCAATAAAATATATAAGGCTTCGGGAAATGCTATCACCTGTTTAATATGCACTCCTGGTTCTGTAGACAATACGCAGGCTGATTAGTATGCGGACCGGTATAGCGCCATCTAGCGACGTGAGGTGAACTTTTGTGCCCATGGACTTCTGTGAAAAGCACTAAAATAACCTACACTAATTATAAAGAGGAAAGATTTGTTTTTTTATTTATTTGTATTGAATAGGTTCCGAAACTACTGGACCGATCTTCTTTATTAGAAAGCGTCATTATCCGTAGACGCATAGGCTACATTTTATTTAAAAAACAGTTAGGGATCCGTATGGATACTTCAATAATGTAAGCCAAGCTGTGTTGTTTTTTGGCGGGAACGCGGGAAGAGTCGTGTCGCTCCGTTGTATTTTTTTACAAAACTAGTGTTTTGTCGAGTGTTTATGCATAAAAATGGTGGTGTTTTATTCATAAAGTGCCGAATCACGAGCGCGAGTGTGGGAAAATGATATAATGTTGTGAAACATGACTTTTCGTGTTGCTTCCAAAACTCCATCGAAGCTTTATAGTAAAGTCACCAGTACTTTACTAAAGCATGACTGGACTTGACTGACACGGATTGTACTTGACCAGGACTGGACTTTGACTATAATTTTAGCTACGAGGACACTTATTTAACTTTTGTAACTTGAAAATATATAAATACTTGACACTGGCAAATGCTAAAACGCGACGCCAAAACCAAAGAAAAAAAAAGTGACGTTTTATAGAGCAAATTGACAGCTACAAATAAGTCCGCAATATCATAATATATAGGCGCTATTCTTACCATCAGAAGAGCGCTTCGTTCGTCTCATTACTTTTTACATAAATCTACACTAATTGTTAGGGGCAAAGACATTCAAATCACCCGCCAAACCGCGCCGCGCCATCCAAGCGCTAGTGGCGCCGCCCTCGCGCGCCTGTCGGCTGTCAAAATCGATCACCGGCGAAAAGAACTGCGCGCGCGCTTTGTTTTACAAAATAAATTCAAAATACGTGTTGTGCACCAATATCGGCGGGTGAGTCCTTTAGCTTTTGGGTTTATTGTCATTTTACTTTCATTTTTTGATGTACGCAGCTACACTAATTATAAAGAGGAAACATTTGATTTTTGTTTGTATTGAATAGGCTCGGAAACTACTGGGCCGATCTGAATAATTCTTGTCATCGTTAGAATGCTATATTATATAACACCGTTTATTATAGGCTATATTTATATCGAGTTTTGTTTTTTCGTGCGAAGCCAGGACGGCCCGGTTTAAAATGTATAAATTTATTCATGAAGAAAATTTCGCATATTGTTGTTGTTTTTTACAGGGAAAAATAAATGTTTTTCTTTCTTTCTTTGCATGTAAAACTGTAAGTCAAGACGCAAGCAAACAGTAATGAGTATAAACATGAGTTTGCAACAACTCGTAAATAAAGTACATAAAGTTTCTCGATTTTTATATCGAATTCATTTCGGCGAGTTGTAGATTTGTATAATCTAAAACCCGATTCGATTTCCCATTTTCGCTCTGAAAAATAAATTACACTCCCGGTCACCCCATCCGAAGATAGACCGGACCATACATTGCTTAACATCGGAGATCGTTTGAAAACGCTTATTTAAGCTATGCCATGAACGCTACATAGTAACAAAGCTAATGAGACAATGCGCACGAGTCTGAAAATGCACTCACCACATTGTATATGTAAACAAAAAAAACAAAAATAAACCTTATACTAGTTTAACTTACAATGCTACCTATAGATGGCGCTAAACGAACGCCAACCAAAAGTTGTTCAAACATGAAGGTGTGGAATTTCTTTTAAAAGGTGTTGGTGGTGTTTGGTTTAGGATGCGTTCACAATACACTTTTAAAATAAGAAAAAAAAATATTTATTTAAATTTTTAGTAAAATCATTTTAAATATGTGTATCATTAAAAAAAGTTTTTATGTTGTTTATTTTATAATTGTCAGGCTAAATGTTTGACCACAGCTCACCTAATTGTTTCACTCTATTTTATATAACAGCTGGGTATATTAGCTGTATCAAGCGGTTTTATCCGCGTTTTCCAAATAAATGAAAAATAATTTGTTGTCAATCACATTTGAAAATGGAGCCATACTGCCGCCATTTTGTGTTTTTTTTTTTTAAATTTATAGTCAGTTTCACTCGGCATCATCATGTCTGAACTTACTGTGAACGTATCTCATTTCGGAGTTCAAAGGGTCCTTTACTTTATTGTTGAAACAAAGAGCTCTTTTTAATACGCTCGAAGACAAAAGTGTTTGGACCGAGTAATGTTTCTGGTGAAAGAGTTACGTAATTTCATTACAGTATACTACATAATTTTGACTCTAGTCATTGTTAAGCTCGTGTTTAATAGAATTTTATTTATGGTTTTTTTTTTAATTTTGTAATATATTTTTTAATGACTTGAGTTTGTATAGTAATAATGTGATTCCGATCTATATTTATTTAACTAATTTATTTTGATAACGTTTTGACATTCACATATTTCATTTTGACTATATAATTACATTTTTTAATATTATTTTAAGGACTATTGTAATTGGCATATTGTGCCGTTTTAGTCTAGAAAAAAAAAAAAAAACTACGCTTTGACGCGGTGGTTTTACTTTTACGCGAATTTCAAATTTCGCTTTCTTTTTAACAATAGACGAGTTTTGGCGGGAACGCGGGAAGAGTCGTGTCGCTTCGTTGTATTTTTTTTCCAAAACTAGTGTTTTGTCGAGTGTTTATGCATAAAAATGGTGGTGTTTTATTCATAAAGTGCCGAATTACAAGCGCGAGTGTGGGAAAATGATATAATGTGGTGAAACATGAGTTTTCGTGTTGCTTCCAAAACTCCATCGAAGCTTTATAGTAAAGTTGCCACTACTTTACTAAAGCATGACTGGCACGAACTGACACGAACTGGACTTGACTAAGACGACTTTGACGATAACCATAGTTAAGATACAGCAGAAATATCACTGAAGACGAGGCAGTATGGCTTTATAGCTTTAGCCTGCCCGAAAGGGCAAATTAACGAAAAAAAAAAAAAATTAACAATAGACAGAATTCAAGGACAAGTAAAAAAACGGGTTATGTAATTAAGATAAAAATTAGCTTAGTTACATACAAAAGTATATCACAGGCATACATTCCAATATATATAAATAATATATATAATACCGATATTCTGCCGCCAAACAGTAGTTTTTTTTTACCCCAAACTAAGCAAAGCTTGAAGTCAGATAACTGATACAATACTTAAATACTTTTTTTTGTAAATACATACTTTTAATAGATACAGTACACCCAGACACAGAACAAACATTTGTTTCTACCACAAAGTTTGTCCTGTGTAGGAATCGAATACACGCCTTTCAGCCGACATTTTTTTTTTTTTTAACCGTCCTCCTTCCTCTTGTAATTCCCCCGATATTGTCGGGGACCTTGTTTAGGTTGTGTAATAAAGCCGACATATTACCTATTTAAGTATTCTATCAGTTATCTGACTTTCATAGTACAAACTTTGCTAAGGGGTCAGATGGCGCTGTGTGTAATGTCCTACGATATTTTATTTATTTTATTACCACCAGGTTTTCTCACGATGTTTTCCTCCACCGGCAGCTCAAGTTCATTGTTGGGATTTGAAACGACGCCCGTCCAGCTTGAAAATTCCAGGATCATTTAGTAGTGTAAGCGGCGTATTATTGTACATTTAAGTTAGTCGTATTTATTAATGACATTTCGTCAATGTAAAAAATGTATTTCAACATGGCTTATCCAACTAAACTACGAGCAAACAGAGCATTTACTTAGTCACGACTACAACATTAATAAACAATTAAAATACCCATTATAAATTATAAATAAATAGATATAAATGTAATATGTTTCGACTTAATTTCATTTAACAACAGTAGAAAACCATACAGAAATTATGTGTTTGGTAAATTTCTTTAATAAATAAATTTTGTTATTATAATAAATACATCAAAAATAGTGTAGCGATGATAGCTCAGTGGTTAGCGCGGTAGGTTCGCATGCCGAAGGGCGTGGGTTCAAACCCCAACAATGAGCTTGAGCTGGCGGTGAAGGAAAACATCGTGAGGAAACCATAGCATGGTAGTAGGGTACTTTCTAGTACTCGGCTGGCTAGCTACCACCCTCAAATTGAAAATCTGCCGCCAAGCATCTAACAGTGTGTTCCAACAGCCTCACTTGAGAGCCAGTTCTATTCCAGGCTAGGTGTGCTTTACCATCTTCGACCACACCTTCACTTAACATCAGGTGAGCTGTGGTCAAACAACTAGCCTGTCAAAAAAATTTGAAGGAGCGGTCTCTCCTTATACAGGTTTATGTAAACTTAAAAGGAGAGGCCAAACCCATGTTTTAAAACAATATGCATAAATAAAGATTATTGTTTTTTTTTATGCCACATGTGGCAATCAAGCTAACGAGTTGCCTGATGTATTGGTTGTATGATTTGTATTTGTATATTTGTATTAAATTTCTATTTAATACAGATTTCTAGTAAGTATAAAGGAAAGTCATTAGAATTCTACCGTCATCGCACATCCTTCAACAAACTCTGCGGACGTCCGTTCTAACGGTCACGACGCTTTCTTCTTACATAAAATATTAATAATATCCTTTTTCAGGGTTACACAAAACGGCAGTACTGTACCGAAGGGAGGCACCTAGAAAAACTCTTTATTTTTCACACCAAATATTGTATATTGTATGTATTGTATTGTATGTAAGTAGTGAGCACCAAAGCAGCGATACCCCGGACTTTGCTTCGTTACTCAAAGTTCTGTGTATCGCTGCAATGGTCATGGACAGGCGTTATCTCTTACCATCACGAGAGCGTCTCGTTCGTCTCATTACTTTTTACATAAAAAAAATAATCTAAAACTAATTTAAAAAAACTAAATAATATATGTACACTAGTGTAACAATTAGCGACCTTATCGCTTAGCGCTTCTCTTCTAGGCAACCTTAGAATGGAAAGGATTCAAGAACAAGTTAAAAACAGGTTTTGTAATGAGGATGAAAAATAAGATTAGTAACAAATCTATAGTAACATATCTTAATAACAAATATATCATAGACATACATTCCAATATTCCAATATACAGTACCAGATATTCTGCCGCCAAGCAGTAGTGTGTTAACATTACTGTGTTCCGGTTTGAAGGGTACTGCAGCTAGCGTGCAGGGATGTTGAGACTAACCATCGGAAGTCTTGAACTAATGAGCGCCAAGACAGAAATGCCCTGGATTCTGTTTTGTTACTCAAAGTTCCGTGTATCGCTGTATTGGTCATGGATAGGCGTTTTACTTGGTGGTAGATCTCCTTAGCAGGAGGTCGTCTAGGTAGGTACCACCGCAGTACCAGTTATTCTGCCGCTAAGCAGTAGTGTGTAAATATTACTGTGTTCCGGTTTGAAGGGTACTGCAGCTAGCGAAATTACTGGGCTGTTGAGACTAACCATTGAAAGTCTCAAAGTAATGAGCACCAAAGCAGTGATGCCTTGGACTTTGTTTCGTCACTCAAAGTTATGTGTATCGGTGCAATGGTCATGGACAGGCGTTATCTCTTACCATCAGGAGAGCGTCTAGTTCGTATCATTACTTTTTACATGTAAAAAAAAAAAATCTCTAACTATCAGGATAACGTCTTGTTCAGCTCATTAAAAAAAAGCTAAAATAAAACATAACCTCGCGCGTTGATGTCGTTTGTATGACAGCTTCGCTTTTCCTCAAATATCGAAATGTATTTACGAGGAAGTTGTCCCGATAAAAGTATACAAACAAAATTTACTTTTTGACGCATTTTTTCCACTATAGCAATACCACCTCAACTTCACACAATTTCTTTGCAAAAATATCTCACTTATCATTTCGTTCCGGTATACTAAACTCAATTAGCACCGCCATTCAATTTTACACCTTATAAATAACGTAATAACGTACAGACTCTTTCAAAGTTTCGGATAATTGTTTCTGCAAAAAGTTTCAATGGAAATTCAATTTTAAGGCGCTCAAAATAAGACTATTTTTGTTTTATGAAGGGCATTAATTTAACATAGGGTGCTCGTCGATGCATAACGTCGTTTAATTCGTTTTAAATGAAACATATGACGGAGTGAGGTGAGGTCAATGACCTTGAGAAATTGCATTTAATAACAAAAGAGATGTTTGACAAGCCGTGACTTTGTTTTGTTTCATACTTTTTTTTTAAATTTACATATAGGCTTGCTTTAGATATATTATTATTATTTGTAACCAAATGATTATTAAATTACAAATAAGTTGTGATTTTTACTTTTTTGACATTTTATTGTATCGGCAATGTTTTCTTTATATATTTAATGTAAACTACATTAAATATATAAAGTCAGTCAGTCAGTGTCATTAAAATATTTGTTTCTGTATTGTTTGAATTTGAAGTAGCGATGATAGCTCAGTTGTTGTTGCGGTCGATTCACACGCTAAATGGCTCGCGGCGCGACGTGAGTTTTTTTTTCTGTTGACAGGCTTGGTTTTTGACCACAGCTCACCTGATGTTAAGTGACGGTTTGGTCGAAGATGGTAAAACACACCTAGCCTAGAATAGAACTGGTTCTCAAGTGAGGCTGCCGGAACACACCGTTAGATGCTTGGCGGCAGATTTTCAACTTGAGGGTGGCAGTTAGCCAGTCGAGTACTAGAAAGTACCCTAACACCATGTTATGGTTAATACCAAGCACTTAATTTCTCAATAGATTCCAACGCCTCCAGTTGGCATTTGGTGGATCCATCCCAAAGGTGCGATGTTTATCAAGCAATAAGTGTTAAATTTTTTTGGAAAACTAATTTTATTTTTCTTTATTCCAGATTTCAACTTTGCAAGACGTTCGAAAGGTAAAATTATCATTGTATTTATTGCAATAGGGCACTTCTGTTCAATAAACACCATAAGACCTAGTTTATTGATGTAATTGATGAAACAAAGCAAATTATAAATGTAGGGCAACAGGAAAGTACAATAAATTTGTAATTTAAAAACCGACTCCATGATCCTTAGGCCAACTAAACGCACTGCTCCAATGAAACAGCGAGGTTTCGGAGTAAACGAAAATATCATCGCTGTGTACAATTTTTGTTGTTTTTTAAAAACTTGATAAAATTTATATGGAACACCTACATCTGAAGTATGATCTACCAACCGAAAAAGAATCATAAAAATTGATTCATAATTGGCGGAATGATCGTGCGACATACATATAGCAAGAAAACAGTGGAATTGACAACCCGCGATGTTATCCACTGTTCCCACGTGAAAATTACATATTTTTTTTAATGGTTGACGGGCTAGGTGTTTGACCACAGCTCACCTGATGTTAAGTGAAGGTGTGGTCGAAGATGGTAAAGCACACCTAGCCTGGAATGGAACTGGCTCTCAAGTGAGGCTGCCGGAACACACCGTTAGATGCTTGGCGGCAGATTTTCAACTTGAGGGTGGTAGCTAGCCAGCCGAGTACTAGAAAGTACCCTACCACCATGCTATGGTTTCCTCACGATGTTTTCCTTCACCGGCAGCTCAAGCTCATTGTTGGGGTTTGAACCCACGCTCTTCGGCATGCGAACCTACCGCGCTAACCACTGAGCTATCATCGCTTTTTTCGGAATAAAAAGTAGCCTATGTGTTCAAGGTGTCAGCTACCTCCATACCAAATACATTCTTTTTATGTAAAAAGTAATGAGACGAACGATACGCTCTCCTGATGGTAAGAGAAAACGCCCGTTCGTGACCATTGCAGCGGTACACAGAACTTTGAGTAGTAGAACAACGTCCAGGGCATCGCTGCTTTGGCGCTCATTACTTTGCGACTTTCGATGGTTAGACTCAACAGCCCTGTAATTTCGCTAGCTGCAGTACCCTCCAAACCGGAACAAAGTAATGTAAGCACACTACTGTTTGGCGGCAGAATATCTGGTACTGTATATATTATTTATATAACAGTACCAGAAAAAACAAAGTCCAGCGCATCGCTGCTTAAAATTGGTCCAGCAGTTTGCGCGTTAAGATTTTTTTTTTAATGGTTGACAGGCTAGATATTTGATCACAGCTCACCTGATGTTAAGTGAAGATGCGGTTGAAGATGGTAAAGCACACCTAGCTTGGAATGAAACTGGCTCTCAAGTGAGGCTGCCGGAACACACCGTTAGATGCTTGGCGGCAGATTTTCAACTTGAGGGTGATAGTTAGCCAGCCGAGTACTAGAAAGTACCATACGACCATGCAAATAATGTGACAAATAGGAAAACACACTGACAAAATTTCGTCTTTATATATAATATATTAGTGTGATACAACATAGTTCTATAGATACGCGTAGCCCTGTATAAAAGTTCTGATACATGACCCGTAAGTGTTTACCCGAGTACTAAAATGTTCGCAATGCAAGCGACACGGTCTAGACTTGAGCATTCAGGCTAAAGCTCCAAGGTTATTGGGCGCATGACGAAGCAGATGGAATCTGCGTAGGCGCAATCACGTCGTTAACGACATGTGATGATAGACACAGACATACCGGAGCTACCTACCGTGTACTGGATGTTTTCTTACACGACCATTCTGACAGCCGTGTTGGTTCATTGATTGTATATCTGCATCAAGAGCTGAAGGGTTTGGGCTCGATTCCCACCCATGACAAACATTTTGTGGTATAAATAAATGTTTGTTCTGTGTCTGGGTAAAGATAAAGATAAAGATAAATTGGCTCATGTGGGATGTTGATTTGACGATCATTGCCCCGATAGTCATCACGGCGAACGGTCTTATAGCGAAGAGTCTCGACCAACATCCTAAGACACTCTCGCTAGACGGTTGGGTCAAGGGTCAGCTTCAAAAGGCAGTGACCCTTGACACGGCGCGCATTGTTAGGAGGTTCCTCACTCTGCAGCCCTAACCGCAGGCAGCTTGAGCCAGCCCCCCACTTTTAAAATTATGTGTTTTTTATACATGTATATTTAATTAAATAAATAACTGCATTATTGATAATCCAACCTGTTGGATCTCCCACTCTTTCTTGCAAAATACCCGGTCTTTAGCTTTGGGGGTCCAGTAACTGTAACCACTTTCGTCTGAGTCACATGAATTTTGGGGTCCAAACTGTGGTGGTATTTGCGCAGCGGTCGTTCGACATGCGACAAAGATGTCTAAAGTGGGACTGGGTGGACCACCCAGGCATCTGGCTTTGTGGCTGGCATCAGCGATTTTGAAGCCTAGTAGCAAACATCAGGAGCGGTCTTCGGATCTTTAGTCAAATACCAAGTCATGACTTTGAACTTGTGAATTAATCCAACTGTGATTGTCCATATTTTGGCGCCACGGGTCCTGACTGGTTGGGAATTGAACCCACGCCTTTTAAATCAAGAAGCAGAGCAACAAGCTAACGAGGCAGTCAACAATGCTTCTAAAATAATTGGTCTGTCGTTAATTAACTAATAACTCAAAAATATTTTTTAAATTAAGGCGTACCCTTATAAAATCAATGAGCCAACAATAAACTTGGCTATTTGCGTCAGAGGTCATCGAAAAACAACTCTCGAACTTTAGCATTTAGGTTTCATTCGTATTGATGACAGTCGTTATAGCTGCAATGTGTTTGTAATGCTTAGCGCATAGGCTTAGGTATTTGAATAACTTGGATATTCGTACACAAGGAGATTACTCGAGGAGTCTCGTCTTATTTTTGTAATGTTTTTTTAATGATTTGTCAACTATAAAATATACTAGGCTAGGTGTTTGACCGCAGATTACCTGATGTTAAGTGACGTTGTAGTCGAAGATGGTAAAGCACACCTAGCCTGGAAGGAACTGGCTCTCGAGTGGCGATTCCGAAAGACATCGTTAGGTGCTTGGCGGCAGATTTTCAACTTGATGGTGGTAGCTAGCCAGCCGAGTACTTGAAAGTAACCTATCACAAAATTCCTCACGATGTTTTCCTTCACCGACAGCTCAAGCTCATTATTGGGGTTTGAACCTACGCCCTTTGGCGTGTCGACCGACCGCGCTAGCTACTGAGCCATCATCGCTACAAATGTTATTACAGTAAGTGTAGTAGTTCCTGATGGTAAGAGATAACGCATGTCCAATTGTCCATGACCATTGCAGCGATACACAGAACTTGGTGGTATAAAAAGAATCATAAATGTCATCGCTATAAAAAAATTGGAAACATGTTGGAAAAAAAAACTACCGCATAGAAAGCCAAAATGTTCAAATTAGTTTCATAAAATAAAGTTTACTATCAGGAAAATAAAAAATACAACACAAAAACACATACCTACCGAATTCTAGAAAAGAACGATCAGCGACTTGGGAGCGAGTCGCGAGTCGCGAGTCATCGATTTAATACAAGTCGCATTGTATACGAAAGGCGTTATTGAAAAGCTTTAAGACTTGCCTATCGATGTTAAGGTTATGCAAAGTTATGTATCATATTTAAAATAATTTTATGTGCGAATGACGTTTGGATTTAATATTTGTTAAATTCCTTTCAGCACAGTCAATTTTACAATGCAATATTTTGTAAACGGCGGTGTGTATATTTTTTTATGCTTTTTAGGGTTCCGTACCCAAAGGGTAAAGCGGGACCCTATTATTAAGACTCCGCTATCCGTCTGTCTGTCCGTCTGTCACCAGGCTGTATCTCATGAACCGTGATAGTTGGACAATTGAAATTTTCACAGATGATGTATTTCTGTGATGATGTGTTCTAAAAATCGGAACAAAATTAATATTTAAGAGGGCTTACAACAAACGTGATTTTTTGCTGTTTTTATAGATAATGATAACTAACATTTGTTTTAAAATAAAATAAATATCGTAGGACTATACACACAGCGCCATCTGGACCCAAACTAAGCAGAACTTGTTTGATGGAAGTCGGATAACTGATAGAATACATAAATACTTTTTTTTTGTAAATACATACAACATACATGCATACATCATATATACTTGTTTTACATCGCAAAATGCTTGTCCTGGGTGGGAATCGAACCCACGCCCCACAGCTCTCGAAGCAGACATGCTACCAATGAGCCAACAGGGCTGTTATATTTTTTTTTTTATAACAACATCGTATTCTAAGTATACGACAAATAAGGCTTCACTATCTATTGGAACGTTTATTTTTTGCAAATTTGTTTCTGTTGTCTTGATTCTCGTGCTGGTTTACATTTGCGACGTCCATCCATATTCAAAGTGAAATTAATAGTTAATTTGCATGCAGGGAGTGTTGTCAGTGAAAGCGCCGTTTAGAAAAGTGCTGTTACGTTTTTTATAATGTTATGGCGGATTATAGTTTGTCACGGAAACGATTGGGCAATTTTTTTTTATACAAGGTTTACCAAACATTTATAATTCAGGATTTTTGCAAGCGTTTACAATTGATTTTGTTTCATTGGCGTAACTTCAATTGATGTGTCAAAAGTTAAGTTTTTTTAATTGAATATAATATGATTTATTTATTTATGATTTATCGTCGCTGCTGATGTTGGTTTTTATTTTACTTTTGTTTTTATCTTAATGTAGATATATATATTATATATGTATATTAGATGTATAATGAGTGTATATATTTATCTATGTAAATATTTCGTTTGATTTGAATACATTAACGTGATTATTTTTATATACTCAGGTTCAATGTTTTATTTTTCTTATTAGTGTTATATCTACCGTCTGTTTCTTATGTATTCTATCGTGTTTTTCTTTTCTTGGTTGCCTGGAAGAGATCGCTGTTAGCGATAAGGCCGCCACTTGTGGCAGTAGTTCATAAGGTTCTTTTGTTCTCTGTAGTTTTCTGTTTATGGTGAGCACAATAAAGAGTTATATCAATCTATCTATATTATGTACAATTGCGAGCATATAAATTAAATGTCACTGTACGACCCGGTGGCGACTTATTTGACATGACTTCATGAGTTTTAGGGTCCTGTACCCAAAATGTAAAACGGGACCCTATTACTAAGACTCCGCTGTTCGTCCGTCTGTCACCAGGCTGTATCTCATGAACCGCGATAGTTAGACAGTTGAAATATTCACAGATGATGTATTTCTGTTGCCGCTATAACAACAAATACTAAAAAACAGAATCAATAAACATTTAATGGGGCAAATGTGATGTTTGCCGTTTTTATAGATAATGGCACGGAACCCTTAGTGCGGAGTCCGACTCGCACTTGGCCGGTGTTTACGAGCTAGATCCCTTCCAGGCTAGGTGTGTTTACCATCTTTGATCACACCGTCATTTAACATCAGGTGAGCTGTGGTCAAACATTTAAGCACAAAAAAACATACAGAGTTATCAGTTTGGGGTATACTAATTCAAAAGGAAGGCATTCCTTTTGAATTAGTATACTATATTCTACTTAACATTATAAATAACTAGTATGACTTCCCGGAAAAAATCATCGACGTCTTGGTCAAAGTCAATAAACTTTTTCTATAGAACTGCAATTTTTTTTATTATTTCAGGATTGTGGATATTGTAAAAGTTGTCCATAATGTTACAAAAAAAAATATCACTATCTGACCCCAAACTAAGCAAAGCTTGTGTGATGGAACTCAGATAACTGATAGAATACATGAATACTTTTTTTTTGTAAATACATACTTATAATACATACAGAACACCCAGACACAGAACAAACGTGATTGTGTTTATTCACAAAATGTTTGCCCTAAGTGGGAATCGAACCCACGATGTTTAGTACAATAAGCCCCTTTCGGCTTAGTACCCTAACCTTATTGTAAAGTA
This sequence comes from Biston betularia, assembly GCA_905404145.2. Taxonomy (NCBI): domain Eukaryota; kingdom Metazoa; phylum Arthropoda; class Insecta; order Lepidoptera; family Geometridae; genus Biston; species Biston betularia. The sequence continues at coordinate 7,997,439 of FR989887.1, read as the reverse complement.
AAAGTGAAACCACTATTGCATTGGATACACGACTGATTTATTAATAGGTACATGGAATGTAGGTAAACACAAATTTATAGATTCCTAACTACAATCACACTTATAACCCTGCACAAAATGCTAATCAATTTATTAATATCTTGTGGCAAGATTCCATATATGTTCGAATTGTGACTTTGACAGCGAGCTAAAGTTAACTTTGTCACAAACCGGGTCGCTCAGCGACAAAGCCAAAATTAAATTTAAAAAATAAAAACACCGGATTCGCTGTGAGCTGTATTTATAAAAACAAGAAATTATCGGCCCCTTTAAATTAATAAAAGATTTTTTTTTAAAAAGCGCGTCGCCCGGGTCTATGCTGCCGAAAGTTCACACAGATTATAATACCGATTGGATGTAAAAGCTGAACTAAAGGAATCAGCCTTGAAGCAGGCTCATCTAGTTAATAGAATAAAAAGTTTCCACCTATGGACGTGTACACGATGGCAGATCATTTTACCTGTCTCGTACCGCGGACGGACGAAAAAAAAAACTTACTGGTAATACATGTAGGTACAGGGCAGAAAGTACTGGTAAGTGAAAAAGTGTTTTTTTTTTAAATAGGTAAATATCGTAGGACCATTCCACAGCGCCATCCGACCCCAAGCTATGCAAAGCTATGGAAGTCAGATAAGATACTTTTTTTGTTGTAAATAAATTAGCCAATATTTGTAGCCATGATAGCTCAGTGGTTAGTGTGGTTTGCACGTGAAAGGCGTAGGTTCAAACCCCGATAAAGATCTTGCGCTTCCAACTTTTTAATTTAACATTGGCAGAGTACCATGCCACGTGAATTTACCTCGTATTTCGCCTCGCTATGTAAACGCTGCGTATTACGAGTTGATAGCGAAAAAGGGCTCTAGAGGGCTTGTTCGTCTCATTAGCTGTTGCCATAAACTAAATGTTTTATGCCTTTTGTGCTGCACTGTACAAGTTTGATTAGAATTTAAGTACTTGGCTGTAAATATGAGTTGCAAATGTACTATTATGAAAATAATTGATGACTGGCGTGTAAAAAATTAAGTAATAATTATTCTGGGTATGGCATTAAAATAAATACATACATGTAAATATTAACAGAGGTGAACAATATTGCTTCATATTTGCAAAAAGTTTCTTTAGTAGGAACATGTACAGGCGGGCATTCAGAAATTTTAAATCGGTAAACGACCACTTTTTAATATATCGAAACGCGAAGCGATTGAATCGGGTATAATAATAATAATAATTATGTATTTATTTCAGACCATGTACCTATGTCCATATTACATATATTATAAAATTAAAATTGAAATCAAAATGTTATATACAAATTTGACAGCCCTGTTGGCGCATTGGTAGCATGTCTGCTTTAAGAGCTGTGGGGCGTGGGTTCGATTCCTACCCAGGACAAGCATTTTGTGACATAAAACAAATGTTTGTTCTTTGTCTGGTTGTACTGTATGTATTTACAAAAAAAAAGTATTTAAGTATTTTATCAGTTATCTGACTCCCATAGTACAAGCTTTGCTTAGTTTGGGCTCAGATGGCGCTGTTTGTAATGTCCTACGATTTTTTTATTTTTTTTTAAATTTATGTCACTCAATAAAATAGAATTAATAAATGTCAAACTTAAAATTAAAAATTATAAGTTTAGTTATGTTGTAAACACGCCCGTGTGTACATGAACACGTGTTCACACGTGTAGTGTTTTTTTTAATGATTGACAGGCTAGGTGTTTGACCCCAGCTCACCTGATGTTAGGTGAAGATGTGATCGACGATGGTTAAGGACACCTAGCCTGGAATGGAACTGACTCTCAAGTGAGGCTGCAGGAACACACTGTTAGATGCTTGGCGACAGATTTTTAACTAGAGGGTGGTAGCTAGCCAGCCGAGTACTATAAAGTACCCTACCACCATGCTATGGATTCCTCACGATGTTTTCCTTCACCGGCAGCTCAAGCACATTGTTAGTGTTTGAACCCTAACAATACAATATAACAACCGCGCTAACCACTGACCATCGCTACAAAAATACATAATTATAATTTTATAAGAAAATCTTGTTCGATAAACAAACAGATATACTTGAAAGAAAGAAAGTAACTACTCAAAGACACTACTGTTCTCTCTGTTCTGTTCTTCTCTACTGTTTTGATACTCAAAGTTCTATGTATTGCTGCAATGGTCATGGACATGCGTTATCTCTTACCATCAGGAGAGCGCATCGTTCGTCTTAATACTTTTCCATAAAAAAAAAGAAAGAAAAATATTTTATTTTGTAACTTTAAGACGCAAAAACAAAAACGAACAAACAGGGGCAAACAGTAACAAAATAAGGGATCACCTCAGCATACTTACTTTTACTGCCTACTGTGTCTACGTTATTCAACCGACTGAACTGTCCACTAATGGCCACTCACTATTACAAGTCACGACCTTCTCGATTCCATATTCGGTACTCGATTAGAATCGATCCTTCCCGGAATCGATATGAGGACGTTACGGTAATGTTATTAAAATCAATACTGTACCGTTATTTTGGCGGACTAAATCGAATCGTAATCATATGTCGTTAAATTTAAGTTATGTGATCGATTCATAATAACAATCGATTATTTTTTTGTAACAGGATTTTACATTTTTGTAAAAATACTAGCTGCACCGCGCGGTGTTACCAGCTACATGTTTTCGCGATAAAAAGTAGCCTATGTTCTAATCCAGGGTCTCAGCTACCTCCATGCCAAAATTCATAGTGAAAAGATATTTTCTTGTACTAGGCTGGCTAGCTACCACCCTCAAGTTGTCAATCTGTCGCCAAGCACCTAACGGTGTGTTCCGGCAGTCTCATTTGAGACCCAGTTCCATTCCAGGCAAGGTGTGCTTTACTATTTTCGACTGCTCCTTCATTTAACATCAGGTAAGCTGTGGTCAAACATCTAGCCTGTCAACCATAAAAAAAAGTCACGGTTAGGTTCATGGAAATCCGTTCAGTAGTTTTTACGTGAAAGAGTAACAAACATCCATCCATCCATGCAAACTTTTACATTCATAATATTAATGGGATATATTTTTTGACATTTTAGCTCTGGAAATAAGCTAGTTTTCATCTTGGAAAATCCATGTGAAACAGCGGGGCACGAGTCCTAAATCCATTAAGGTCTGTTAACCCCACTTAGACATCAAATTCCGTTACAAGCCAGAGAGCTGGTATGGACTAGTGGTGTTTGACCCAACCTGACCTTCCAGGATTGATTCTAGGTAATCGGTTGGAGACTGTGGGATTTATTTGCTTTGGTAAGCCCTAGTGTCATACTTATAGAGTTTCAGATAACGAGTTTAGTTAACACACCGGAACACACCGTTAGGTGCTTAGCGATAGATTTTTAACTTGAGGGTGGTAGCTAGCCAGCCGAGTACAAGAAAGTACCCGACCACCATGCTATGGTTTCCTCACGATGTTTTCCTTCACCGGCAGCTCAAGCTGATTGTTGGGGTTTGAACCCACGCCCTTCGGCATGCGAATCGACCGCGCTAACCACTGAGCTATCATCGCTACAAAACTACTACTACTGCTATTTTATTTTGTTATAACCTGAGATACTTCAAAACGAGGACTATTGTCATTCGCCATTCACAAATTCAAATTCTTTACTTTGCAGAAACATGGGTTACAGAGATAAAAGTCATAGGTTGTTTAGAATCGCCATGCTCTAGCACCATGGCATGCAAACATTTATGAAAACTGGCTGCAATGGTCATGGACAGACGTTATCTCTTATTTATTTATTTATTTAATTCTTTGTTGCACACTTTATAGAAAAATATGTACAAAGGGAGGACTTAATGCTAAAGCATTTTCTGCCAGCCAACCCCTCAGGAAAGAACAAGGTTGTAGGCGCGCATCAAAACAAACATAATATGTATTTATGTATATATGTATATATATATATATATATATATATATATATAAATATATATTATATATATATATATATACATATATATCAGATCATGTATAAATATATAAATAAATAAAAAATACAGTAAACAAATAAATATGATATACTACTTAATATAAATAATAAACATCTATATAATATACAAAAACCTTAATCTTACCATCAGGAGAGCGTCTCGTTCGTCTCATTATTTTTTGTTATATAAAAAAAAACTTAAGTTTTCACACAACACACAAAGTCCGTTGCCAAAATTATGAAAAAAACAAAACACTTAGCTTGGCCCAAAATCGGCCCGAGGAGGTAGCTGAAACACCGTTAGATGCTTGGTGAGAGATCTCCCACTTGAGAAAGTATGCATAGAAGGAAAACATTTCAAAGTTAAGGCCAACACACGTTCTAAGTAATTTGTAGCGATGATAGCTCAGTGGCTAGCGCGGTAAATTCGCATGCCGAAGGGCGTGGGTTCAAACCCCGACAATGAGTTTGAGCTGCCGGTGAAGGAAAACATCGTGAGGAAACCATTGCATGGTGGTAGGGTACTTTCTAGTACTCGGCTGGCTAGCTACCACCCTCAAGTTGAAAATCTACCGCCAAGCATCTAGCGGTGTGTTCCGGCAGCCTCACTTGAGAGCCAGTTCCATTCCAGGCTAGGTGTGCTTTACCATCTTCGACCACATCTTCACTTAACATCAGGTGAGCTGTGGTCAAATACCTAGCCTGTCAATCATTAAAAAAAAAAAGTAATTAAAAACACAGCTAGCCATTATTCTTCATTGCCGCCATAAATTAAATGAGAATAAAACTCAGTAGACTTTATCACTTCTGAGTAATTATGTCTAACTATGCAAAAGGTTTAACGATTGGGCATAAAGCTGGCTAAGGTAATGACTTAGAATAATGTTTTAGAATGAAATGGAGATGGGCTTAAAAACGATAGTGCGAACAGGAGAACCTTGTTTTGTTGCCCAAAGTTCTGGACAATGGTTATGGACAGGCGTTACCTCTTACCATCAGGAGATCAAGCCGTTGTTACCCCGTTTATGGCACCAACTTGTAATACACAGCAATAAAACATTTCGAACGAGTGCAATATAGATCCTAATAAATAAATATCGTAGGGCATTACACACAGCGCCATCTGACCCCAAACTAAGCAAAGCTTGCACTATGGGAGTCAGATAACTGATAGAATACTTAAATACTTTTTTTCGTAAATACTTATCTACTTATAATAAATACAGAATATCCAGACACAAAACAAACATTTGCTTGTCCCACAAAATGCTTTTCCTGGGTGGGAATCGAACCCACGCCCTTCAGCTCTTGGAGCAGACATACTACCAATGAACCAACAGGGCTGTCAATGTTTTTTTTATAATATAAATCTTTCTCTTGAATCACTTTGTCTATTGATGGAACCACATTAAAATCCGTTACGTAGTTTAAAAGATCTAAGCGTACAGACGGCGGGTGACTTTGTTTTATACTATGTGGAGATTTGAATTTGAATTTTAAGAACCATCAATTCCAGGCATACGAATACGAAGGGTTTTTTATGTAAAAAGTAATGAGACGAACGAGACGCTCTCCTGATGGTAAGAGACACCTATCCATGACCATTGCAGCGATACACAGAATTTTGTGTAACAAAACAAAGTCCAGGGCATTACTGCTTTGGCGCTCATTACTTTGAGACTTTCGATGGTTAGTCTCAGCAGCCCAGTAATATCGCTAGCTGAAGCTGCAGTACCCTTCCAGTAATGTTTACACACTACTGCTTAGCGGCAGAATAACTGGTACTGCGGTGGTACCTACCTAGACGACCTCCTGCTAAGGAGATCTACCACCAAGTAATACAAGGGTATACAAACATGAACTAAAGTCTCACATATTCAAATGAAGTTGCGAAACTTATTGTCGCTTTCATAACTCCCAAGACCATTGTCATAGGTTTTGCAATATCTGATTCTTTGTGACGTGCCAACACAATGCTCACTCAATTACAGTTTTTACTCAAAATTGTTTGGTTAAGTTAAATGTAATCATCGAAAAGTACATCGGTACGTTGTAAAATAACATTTTAAACATGTTTTGCAAGCTAGCAAAACCTTATATTGGGTTTTTATTTAACTACTAGCTGACCATCCAAAGCTGATACTGCCAAACAGTCTCTAATTTTAGGCATAATGCCCAAAGTTCTGATCACATTGCCCTGCTAAAGTGCAATTTTAGAGTTAGAAAAGTCTAGAACAAAATAATACGATTGTCTAAGAACATTCAATCCAATATTGTGCCAAGCCGTGGGTGACTGAGCACCCACGACCCTGATTTACCTACAGGCCCGCTGCTAAATCTTACATCTTATCTGAGAGATAGTGGTGTCTTCCGTGTGTAGGACCACCAAGCGTCTGGATTTGTCAGGACCAGAAATAAATGTATATTGACACGTTATCTAGCACAAAACACAAAAAAAACACTTCAAAAACTATTCATAGACCACTAAAACTTCATACTGTGCAACTAAATAGGCATATCTATAGGCGACGATGGACCTGGAATTAAAATAAATACTTATTTATTGGTTGGCTAAAAATAACACTCATACAAACTTCGGGATTAGTTTAAACAATTTCTAAGTCACGCGGCAAAAAGACGCCTCCTTAAAGTGAAAAGACACTTGAGCGGGATCATTTTTTTTTAAATATTTTACAGGCTGGGTGTTTGACCACAGCTCACTTGATGTTGATTGACGGTGTGGTCGAAGAAGCTGAACTCTTTACTTGGTGGTAGATCTCCTTAGCAGGAAGTCGTCTAGGTAGGTACCACCGCAGTACCAGATATTCTGCCGCCAAGCAGTAGTGTGCAAACATTACTGTGTTCCGGTTTGAAGGGTACTGCAGCTAGCGAAATTACTGGGCTGTTGAGACTAACCATCGAAACTCTCAAAGTAGTGAGTGCCAAAGCAGCGATGCCCCGGACTTTGTTTTGGTACTAGTTTTACTAAGTTCTGTGTATTGCTGCAATGGTCATGGGCATGCGTTATCTCTTAGCATCAGGAGAGCGCATATTTCGTCTCATTACTTTTACATAAAAAAAAAAAACTCTGCCTGGAATGGAGTGCATTTCCAAAAACATACATTTTTCTTACAGAGCACTGAGACTGCCCTGTTAGCTCATTTGGTAGAATATCTGCTTCAAGTGTTGTAGGGCCTGGCTTCGAATCCCACCAAGACAAAAGTATATACAAAAAAGTATAAAAGTACATATTCTATAATACATTTATTTACTAATACTAATAACGGGCGCTGCTCACAAAAAGCGTGTTGCAAAATATACTTAATTATTATTTTAGAGTAAAACATGTATTTAAAAAAAAAAAGTATATCCTGACCTACTAATCCCACTAATATTATATTATAAATATGAAAGTTTGGATTTGTATATACATAATAGCTGCACCCCGCGGTGTTACCCGCTACATATTTTCGGGATAAAAAAGTAGCCTATGTGTTCTCAGCTACCTCCATACCAAATTTCATCCCAATCCGTTCATTAGTTTTGCGTGAAAGAGTAACAAACATCCATCCATCCATCCATCCATTCATCTCTTCATACATCCATCCAAACTAGTGTAAAATTGCTTTACCAAGTAATTAAAATGGAGTACAATGATTTTGTGGATCAGATTTTTTTGGAATTATCCTAATATTTTGGAGGAACAGATGGTAACAGTATGGTATATGTGGTATGCGTTAGTGAATCATAGTAGAGAATACGCCTGGTTTGTTTGAGATTTGTCTGCTTTAGAAAAGCTAAGCAGGATTAACGCTCTAGCCTTTATTTGGCTTTAAACACCACAGTACAGTGAGCTTGACATTTCACAATTCATCTGATCAATGGCGTGCTCCTCTGCTAAATAACTACAGTTCTGTAGACTACAGGAGACATGTTTATATTTTGTCTATATAAGTTTATGCAGGCTACAAGACTCAATTTAAGCTATCTTGAATTTTTTACTCAACTGCCAAGGAAGGGATATTTTCGCGCGAATCTTGTATGTTTGTTTACTTGGTAGTAGATTTCCATAGCAGGAACTCGTCTAGGTAGGTACCAGCGCTGTACCAGATCTTCTGCCGCTAAGCAGTAGTGTATAAACATTACTGTGTTTCGGTTTAAAGGGTACTGCAGCTATCGAAATTACTGGGCTGTTGAGACAAACCATCGAAAACCTCAAAGTAATGAGCGCCAAAGCAGATGAAGCCCTGGACTTTGTTTTGTTACTCAAAGTTCTATGTATCGCTGTAATGGTCATGGACAGGCGTTATCTCTTACCATCAGGAGAGCGTCTCGTTCGTCTCATTACTATTTACGTAAAAAAAATGAAGGCCTTAAAGTTTATGATATCCTTATCCTTACTTAATATTTTAAATGCGAAAGGTTTTCGGTCTGTAAAAATTTTGTCTGTCCGTCTATCGCGCTTTCACGCGAAAACTACTGAAGCGATTTAAATAAAATTTGGTACACAGATAGTCTAGAGCCTGAGAAAGGGCATGGGCGACTTTTTAATGCAAAAAAAGGGTTGTAAGTGGTAGAAAGGGGGGATGAAAAGTTGTATGGAAATATCGTCATTTTTAGAGCTAGAAGCTTGAAACTTATTTTTTTGAGTGGTGATTCGATATAATATTAATATTATAAATGCGAGCTCTGTCTGTCTGTCGCGCTTTCACGCCAAAATTACTGAACTGATTTAAATGAAATTGGTACACAGATAGTTTTAGAGCTAGAAGCTGGTTGATGTAAAATGTAGAGTGTTCTAACATCATGCAAACAGCTTTAAGTCTAATTGAGATTTATCAGGTATAAGGTCTACAGGGAAATTCCACCTACTAATCTTTCTATGGTTCTTCGCCTTTAGCTGTCTTTATAAGACTTTGAGCGGAAATACATCGGGTTTGATTAAAATGTGTCTACTTAAAACCGTGTATAAAGTTTCATTGAAACTTAATATGTATTACTTTACAAAAAGCTTGGCATTTAAAAGAATCCTCATTTGTAAAAGATTTTATGGTCGCGGATATAAACTCGCTTAAGGGTTAAAAAAAATTATTGCATTGATGTTTTGTTGTTCTTAAAGTGCTCTGTCAACTTTTCGCTGACCTGAAATGTCGCGTGTGTAAACGAGAGAGGCGATAAGCACGCAAATTGTTTACCACCAGGACGTAATCACGCATAAAATACTATGAGGCCATGATGCAAATCCAAAATTCAATAGCGACTTTTCTAAAAAAACTACGGCGATGAAATGGTCATGTCATCGCCATTTATTACACACAACCACACACGTAATTCAGTATTACATGAATAAAATATTACTATTTTTAAAACCATTTAATTGTTGCCAGCCGCTTCCTATCGGTCTTTGTGGAACTTCTACGGCTGAAATGATGATGATGATTTTAGTTTGTTTGTATTGAATAGGCTCCGAAACTACTGGACCGATCCGAATAATTCTTTCAGCATTAAAATGATACATTATCACTGAGTGACATAGGCTATATTTTTATTGTTAGTCGAGTTTTGTTTTCCCGTGCGAATCCGAGGCGAGTTGCTAATGTGTAATACATATGATCAAATAAACGGGTGTACTGTATGTATTCACAAAAAAAAAGTATTTAAGTATTTCTGTCAGTTGTCTAGTTCCCATAGTACAAGCTTTGCTTAGTTTGGGGCTAGATGGCGCTGTTTTAAATATCCTCCAATATGTATGTATTTAGTTTTAGTATTTATGTTTTTAAAGATATTTTCGCGGTCCCGCCAAATCTCTTCCCTTGAGACATTGGTTTGTAAGTATGACAGCCGGCGTCAGTGCTGACAGCTCAAGCACAAAAAATTGACATTCTATCGCGAGCACAACAAGTACGGTAAACAGTGGGATCCTTGACATTCAGACACACGGCGAGTATTTAGGTTTCGTAAGTGTGAGGTATCAACAAACGGATGGCCAGGGCCTTTGAACTGCGACTTTGTGGTACAAGGCACAAAAATAAGCGGGGAGCGTGTATTTTATAATTGAGCTTAAAAAGAAGTAATATAACCGTCAGTCATATAAAAATAAATAAATATCGTAGGACATTTAAAAGAAAAAGATATTTAAGTATTCTCATCAGTCTCATCAGTTATCTGACTTCCATCACACAAGCTTTGCTTAGTTTGGGGCCAGATGGCGCTGTGTGTAATGTCCTGCGATATTTATTTATTTGTATTACACACAGCGCTATCTGACCCCAAACTAAGCAAAGCTTGTGTGATGGAAGTCGGATAACTGCTACAAATACATTTTTTTATATGCTTGACATTTAAAAAAATTGTACTAAAATAGATAAAACATTAATACAAAACTAATTTTTTTTGTATGCTAGACGTAACTAGACGTTGTATTTTTTTACTAATATCTTAAAGTCATTTTGTTCAGCAATACTTACATTAAATTAAAAAAGTTATTGCATGCATACATGATGTAAAATGTTCATCATGTATCTTTTTTAATTGTATTTAGTTTTATTTATTGATTTAATGCCATTTTTTATAGTCGTCGCCTCGTGACGTAAGAACTTAAGTAATTATTAAAAAAATATACAAATTACAATTAAAATTAATAGTATATTTGAATTGTGGAAGGCAAAAGATCTTAGTTGATCTCTATTTGGTTTATTTTCTCTATTTATTGTTTTCTCTGTTTTTCTGTTAATAGTCTTAAAAAACTATCTAAAGTATTAGATATTTTTTAAGACTATTAACAGATTCTTTTGGTTTACAATAAAGTGACAGGACACATTCCCAAGTTTTACCCAATAAACTAGTCTTTCTATCCGCGTCAGCTTGTGCCACAGGCCGTGTTCGTATCTGACCGTCCCGTTAACGAGATACTGACCGATATGTAGGCGAAAGGTCGACTGTTGGTGCACGTAGGTACACGGGGCTGCCACCGACGGGTTGCCGGGACTGTCCCACTTTTGACAGAACAATTTTATTCTAATATTTCAAGGCGTTTTAAGAGGTGCGTGTCGTGGTACTCGAAGACGCCTGAACCTCTTTTATTTAAAAGTGGTCCCAAAGATTTTTTTATGTAAATCAGGTTCAGTAGTTTAATTTTTAAACCAAAATACCTAAAACCTTTAAAGTCTCAAAGTAATGAACGCAAAAGCAACATGTATCGCTGCAATGATCATAGACAGGCGTTATCTCTTACCAGCGTCTCGTTTGGCTCATTAGTACTATTAGATAAAAAGCCGTGTTTGGGCTAAGGAGCTTGGTCGGTTTTTTAAATTGTTAATTTATAATACTTTACTCACTAGTCTACCTCTTTATTACAATTTCATGCTTCTTTCAAATTACCAAATGTCATCAAATCCTGGCCGTTATTATCAACAAGCTGCGCCCCGCGGTGTTACCCGCCGCATGTTTTCGGAATAAAAAGTAGCCGATGTGTTAATCCAGGCTCACGGCTACCGGTACCTAACGGTGTGTTCCAGCAGCCTCACTCGAGAGCCTAGTTCCAGGCTACGTGTGCTTTACTATATTCGACCACACCTATACTTAACATCACGTGAGCTGTGGTCAAACACCTAGCCTGTCAACAATTAAAAAAACACAATACGTGTGAACACGTGTTCATGTACACACGGGCGTGTTCACAACACAACTTTACTTTTAATTTTTAATTTTAAGTTTGACATTTATTAATGTCTTAAATTATATTTTATTGAGTGACATTTAAATAAATAAATAATATAAATAAATATCGTAGGACATTACACACAGCGCCATCTGACCCCAAACTGAGCAAAGCTTGTACTATGGGAGTAGATAACTGATAGAATGCTTAAATACTTTTTTTTGTAAATACATACAGTACAACCAGACAAAGAACAAACATTTGTTTTTCAAGAAAAAAAAAATATTGAGAGTAAAATAATTGTCCCGAATGTAATGTAAGGTGTGGCATCCCTAGTAGCAAGACTCGTGATGGAACACAGCGTGTTGAGTTACTAGGTTGAATCGGAGACACTTAGGTCTTGTATTGTTGCTGTGCTGATAGTAATTGTAGTTACGTAGCTCGTTTGTTGAGCTTATCATGGGAGGTCACTCACAGCGGGAATGGTCCACAAGTTCAAAGTCGCTCAGCGAGCTATGAAAAGCTATGCTCAGCATTTCTCTAAGGGATCGTATCCGGAACGAAGTAATTCGCCAGAGACTAGTCACAGACAGTTCGAGTCTACCTTCATTGTACGAACCGCTAAACAATGTAATTTCTCGGTGCCTTCAAGCCGCGAGTGAATCGGTTTCTTTTAGGCGAGCGTGCTCCACCGTAGACCGCATCCTCGCTTTACATCAGGCGAGTTGGCGGTCAAACGCAAGCCTATATGTAATTAAAAAACGTCATAACTATAAAAAGTTTGAAAACGTATTAAAAATAAACTACCGCATAGAAAGTCGAAATATTCAAATTAGTTTCATAAAATAAAGTTTACTATCAGTAAAAAATATAAAACAAATACAAAAAAAAAAACTTTACATACCGAATTAGTGTAAGATGTGCTGTACTAATATTATATATTTAAGATTAAAAATGTAACCACATCTTGAACGAATTAAACACTTGAACACTTGTCATATTTTAAAATTATGTTTATTTTTTAATTGGCACGTCTAACATAAACGTGTCATAACCACTTGAGTTTTCGCAGTAAAACAAGTTACTACAGCGACAATAAGTCACAATTCGTGTTATTTCTTGTTAAATGAAACCTCGTACGCCATTTTACAGCATAGAATAAAAGTAAAACCGTCACCCACCTTTCCTTTCCCGACAGTTTTACTGTCGAATAAATCGACTATTTAATATCATCCAGCGCACGGGCTCTTAAACTTTTCCTCATTACTTGATATTAAACTATTCGCAATTATTATTAGGTTTGCGCTATACACTGTGAAAAGGTTACAAGCATGCATACATACAAACTAACAAGCAAGCGACATTTGACTGTGACTGATATATTTAGTTGATTTTAGCTAAAACACTTTTAATAATTTTTCTACAACATTTAAGTACGTACCCATATTTGAGTACCGAAAAACCATGTTGGTCTGTCTCGGTACAAATGCAATATAAATTTAATTTTAATACTAGGTAGTACTTACAACAATTTTTTTGTAAGACATTACACACAGCACCATCTGTCCCCAAACTAAGCAAAGCTTGTACTATGTAAGTCAGATAACTGATAGAATACTTAAATACTTTTATTTTTTGTAAATACATACTTATAATAAATACAGGACACCCGGACACAGAATAAATATTTGTTTAAACCACTAAATGTTTGTCGTGGGTGGGAATCGAACCCACGCCCTCTTGAAAAAGACATACTACCAATGAACCAACAGGGCTGTCAAAAACATGTCTACTTGACGCCGGCACAATGTATTTACAAAGTGCGATACTAAAATAAAGTAAAGAAGATTGCTCAACTTTTTCTATTTATCGTCAAACTGATGTTAATTGAAGATGTGGTCTACGGTGGAGCACGCTTGCCTAAAAAAACCGATTCACTCTCATTTTGTAGGCATCCAAGTTGTATCTATCGGGGAACACCCACACGGGCAACAAAAAATAACTAAACAATTTAATCTAAGACGGAAGACACTACACTTCGCGACACAGGTGTTCCTAGTGTAAAGCCTAGGGTACTTACTCAATTACCTAATTGTTATACTTTATATACCAAGATAAGATTTTTTTAAATGTACTATAGGTATTAAGGGTCATGTAATATTAATATTAAATAAATAAGTTTGAGAAACACTGACCTAGCTCTTGTGAAATGACCCAACAACTCGTAAACCGTAAATAAATCCAAGCTTAATGCAAGATATAGGCAAAGATATTGTGCGTTTATGCTAGCTTTAAAATGGGGAAAGAAAAACAAAATGGCGCGATGGGTGGTCCAAGTTTTGAATTTCCTTTTACACTATTTTTTTAGTGGACATAAGAAGGTTTCAAAGTCAAATCGTAATGGTCGACATAGAAACGTATCTGTTTTTTAAAATTGTCGCCAGCCATATTTACTCAAAATGTATTAAAGTAGTTGTTAGCTTATAGGTATTCTAAACTAACAGTACCTGTCGGTTTTTCCCACAATCGGCTTCTAAGGATCTTATCGAGATGTTAAATATACCTACTATAATAGGAGATAAGAGGATCCTCAAACCCGACTGGAAGTGAGTACCTAATATTAGCGTGGTCGAACAAACAAACACACCCTTCCGCTTTATATGTACACAAGCAGCGCCCCGCGGTATTACCCGCTGTTCCCACACGTACACTACATTTTACGGGATTTTTATTCCGTAAAATGTGGTGTTATTGTGTGTAATTAGTGTTATCGTTTGCGTGAAAGAGTAACAAACATCCATCCATCCATCCATCCCTCCAAAACTTCACATTTATAATATTAGTGGGATTCAATTCTTTTAACAAATATAGCCCATGTTACTCAAGGAAAATGTAGCATTCTAATGGTGGAAGAATTTTTGAAATAGGTCCAGTAGTTTTTGAGTTTATTCGTTACAAACATACAAAATTACAAATCTTTCCTTTTTATAATATCAGTATAGAAAGGCGAAAGTTTGTTTATATGCAAGTGTGTTTGTTACGCTCAAACGGCTGGACCAATTTTGATGATATCTGGAATGGAGGTAGCTGACACCCTGTGTTAAACACAGGCTCTTTTTTATCCCGAAAACAAGTAAATAAATAAATAATAAATAAATATCGTAGGACTATACACACAGCGCCATCTGACTCCAAACTAAGCAGAGCTTGTGTGATGGAAGTCAGATAACTGAAAGAATACTTAAATACTTTTTTCTTTTTTTTTTTTGTAAATACATACTTATAATACATACAGTACACCCAGACATAGAACAAACATCGATGTTAGTCACACAAATGTTAGTCCTGAGTGGGAATCGAACCCACGCCCTTCAGCTCTCGAAGCAGACATGCTACCAATGAACCAACAGGGCTGCGGAAAGTAGCGGGTAACTCCGCGGGGCGCAGCTAGTAAGGTAATATTTTATGATTGTTGTGATATTTTGTTACTGAAAAGTTGAGGATAAATTCATAAAATCACTTTAAACGGTACATTGAATATAACAAATTCTGTGCGAGTAAACCGGGTCAATGCCTACTTGAGCGTGTGAGCAAAAAGGTGTCTAATTAACTTAACAAGTAATTAATTATCCTTACTCGATAAACCGTAACTAGCGGTTAAAGCTAAATTATAGCGTTAATAACATCTTCGCTAAACGAATGATTTGTAGGCTTCCTAATAAAATAATATGCGAAACTGCTAATTTTAATCAGTTAACGTGTGTAAGAATAATAAATATCGTAGGACACACAGCGCCATCTAGCTCCAAACTAAGCAAGCTTGTGCTATGGATGTTAGATAACTGAAATAATGATTAAATACATTGAATATTCAAGGTATATTTTTAGTTTAAACCCGCTTTTAAAACAGTTGTTTTAGTTACAATAGTGACGAGGATTGACAAACATTTGATAATTAAAAACTTAGCCGAAAAAATAAAATTTGACATAAACTTAAAAAACTAAAACAAATCCTACAGACCCATACTACTAATCCCACTAATATTATAAATGTGAAAGTTTGGATGGATGGGTGTTTGTAACTCTTTCACGCAAAAACTACTCAACGGATTTGGAAAAAAATGACTTGGTGGTAGATTTCTTTAGCAGGAAGTCGTCTAGATAGGCACCACCGCAGTACACGATATTCTGCCACCAAGCAGTAGTGTGTAAACATTACTGTGTTCCGGTTTTAAGGGTACTGCAGCTAGCGAAATTATTGGGCTGTTAAGACTAACCATCGAAAGTCTCAAAGTAATGAGCGCCAAAGCAGCGACGCCCCGGACTTTGTTTTGTTACTCAAAGTTCTGTGTATCGCTGCAATGGTCATGGACAGGCGTTATCTCTTACCATCTGGAAAGCGCGTCGTTCGTGTCATTACTTTTACATTTTAAAAAAAAGACCCTAGATTTACACATAGGCTATTTTTTATCCCGAAAACATGTAGCGGGTAACACCGCGACTTTTTTTTTTACTGCGGCTTAGGCTTATTTAACTTTAACTTCATGATATCCGTGATTGTGTCTAAATACTTGACAGTGGCAAAAGCACAAACTGTGGTATCAAATGCAAAAAGAGGAAGTAGAAAAGATAGCGGTGATGATAGCGGTCTTTTAGAGTAGTTATTATTTTAAGTTATTTTATTTTAGGTCAATTCTAGTGTGTTTATTATATCTGAGTGACATAGACTATATTTATATTATTAAATGTTTATTATACAAAAATTAAATTAAATTTAACAATATAGAAATCATAGTAGAAAATTATTATCATCATTTATTTTTTGTCTTATTTTTTAAATTTTTTTACATTAAATATTTAAAAAACATATATAACATAAAAACTTATAAACTAGGGTGCCGCCGGCAGCGGGGCAGGGCTCAAGCTGCCGGTGGTTAGGGCTGCAGAGTGAGGAACCTCCTCACAATGCGCGCCGTGTCAAGGATCACTGCCTTTTGAAGCTGACCCTTGACCCAACCGTCTAGCGAGAGTCTCTATTATTATTTTTATATAAATTTATTAATTTTTTTTGTTTCAGTTTGAATGATCGGAGAAGTGGACTCTAAAAATCTAACTGTTTATAAGGTAAGTCTACCACATACATTATTTTAAATCTCATAAATAAAATTTTGTAGCGATGATAACTCAGTGGTTAGCACGGTCGGTTCGCATGACAGAAGGCGTGGGTTCAAACCCCAGGAATGAGCTTGAGCTGCTGAAAGAAAACATCGTGAAGAAACCGTAGCATGGTGGTAGGGTACTTTCTCGTACTCGGCTGGCTAGCTACCACCCTCTAGTTGAAAATCTGCCACCAAGCATCTAACTGTGTTCCGGCAGCCTCACTTAAGGACCAGTTTCATTCCAGGCTAGGCGTGCTTTACCATTTTCGATTACATCGTCAATTAACATCAGGTGAGCTACGGTCAAACACCTAGCGACTGCACGGGACCAATGTTAAGGATGCACCTGGATTTTAATTTTCAGCAAATAAGTATCTCACTAATATTACAAAGGCGAAAGTTTGAAAGAAAGAAAATGATTTTATTTTATTTATTTATTTATTGAGGCTTCATAATAGCAACTACAATAATAATTATTATAATTTTACACAACTTAAGTAATTCTCTAGCTAATTGCGTTACTTATTTAAAGAAGCACAACATGCATTTAAATATATTAATACAATTAATTAAATTAAAATCAAAAACAAATTCAATAAAATTAAAATCAAAATAAAAACCATAATCAAAATAAAATTAGCAAAAACCATAATCAAAATTAAATTAAATTAAAATCAAATTCATAATCAATTACAATTCAAAATTTTTGTTACAAATACAAGCACAAAAACAAACAAACAGTTCCAAACGTATAGTTTATGAGTGCGTGTGTTTGTTACTTCATCACGCTCAAACGGCTGGACCAATTTTGATGAAATTTGCTCCACAGGTAGCTGGCATCTTTTTTTTGCCCAGGAAAATCCTTAATGGATACCACCGGCTCCGGCGGAAGCACGGAGGTTATGTGAGACTTTCCGCCAAAGTGGCGGCCTACCCACTAAAAACCCTGGGGTGTTTCTGCCTGACACCTATGTGTCGGGCCTACGGGAACGCTTTCGCACTAGCTGGCGCCCTGGATTAACACATAGGCTACTTTTTATCCCGAAAAAATGAAGTACTTACTTGAGATTTGCGGGTAACGCAGCGGGGCGTAGCTTGTGTAAAAATAAAATGTTTAAAGTTATCTTTACCAGGTTTACCGAGTTTACATAAAGTTCCAGATTGCTTAGTACCGGCGCATCCATTAGAAGCACACCGTTAAAACGAGGGGAATTAACGTGGAATTAGATGGTCTCAATCAATTTGAAGCCGTCTGGCCAGCGGTACAAGATACAAACGAAAGCGAATAAAAATAATGTTATTTTAAACGACGCACACACTTAAAGGTGTGATTTTACCTATTAAGGTGGTTCGATTTCCATACAATTTTTGCCGTTTATGGACAAATGGAGCATAATTTAACAGTGAAGCATGAAATCAAATTTATGAATGATTTATGAATTTATGATTTTTGAATAAAACAGTAGATTATGCTAATAATAATCTACTATTTTATTCAAGCAATTGTGATTTACCCCAAATAAAGACCAAAATAAATGCCAGTAGCTGCGATTTCACTATAAAATTATGCTGCATTTGTCCATAAATGGCAAAAAATTATTTGTATGGAAATCGAACCATCTTAATATGAAGCTACCTAATATACTAAAGATTATATGACGTGAGGTGACGTGTTGTGACAGCCCTGGTGGTTTATTGGTAGAATGTCTGCTTCAAGAGCCGAAAGGCGTGGGTTCGATTCCCACTCAGGACAAACATTTAGTGGTTTAAACAAATATTTATTCTGTGTCCGGGTGTCCTGTATTTATTATAAGTATGTATTTACAAAAAAATAAGTATTTAAGTATTCTATCAGTTATCTGACTTCCATAGTACAAGACTGACTTCTTCATCTGACTTCTATGGCTTAGTTTGGGTTCAGGTGGTGCTGTGTGTAATGTCTTACGATATTTATTTATTTATTTAAACATTCAAAGTCAAAATATTAAGTAAATCAAAAATTAATTAATTTAATGATTTCGTAACATTACATTACACTATGAAGTTTAGGCAGCCTAGTTGGGAAACCGTCTGTCTTCCAATCTGGAGGTTCGGAGCTCGATTCCCACGGCATGCACCTCTTTATTTTCTAAGGTACATATGTCAAGATAAAAAAATAATGTCAATCATTATAAAAATACTGGAAATATAAAAATATGTCAACACAAACAAATATTGTCAATATGATAAAATGACATGACAAAATAAATCATATGAATTTTTTAATACATAATATATACCTAAATATAGCATATAACATGGCTAATAAAAATTGAAAATTATAGATACATAAAATACATAACATGGATATTAAACATAAAAATGCCACATTAGCTTGACCCTTATGACTTGTACCACACAAAACAGCAATACAGGAAGGTATTACGGGCCGCATTGGACTAGTTTACTTGCATCAGATTGCTTTTAGGTGTTGAACCGGGCCTTAATCTCGCTAACTTGTCGTGTAGCGTTCGGTTCTTGCTGCTTTTAACATACCATACTGTAGAACTTAACACGGCGCAAAAACGTGAAGTAACCTTTGACCGAGTCGTTTTTAAGATGGGTGACCGCGCAACTCAAAGGGAGCCTAAACTGTTATTATTTTAACGACTAGTTGAGTATGCCTTAAAAACAATGTATCTATCTATTTGTTTGCTTAATTTTATAAAGGTTTAATTGACATAAATAGGGAAAGGTAAAAAAAAACACGAAAATAGTTACAGTAAGTACTAGCTGCGTCCCGCTGTGTTACATGTGCGTTTTCATGTTTTCGGGATAAAAAGTAGCTTTTGTCTTAATACAACCCTGTCATCAGCTACATCCATACCAAATTTCATACAAATCCGTTCAGTAGTTTTTGCGTGAAAGAGTAACAAACATCCATCCGTCTATCCAAACTTTCACATTTATAATATTAGTGGGATAGACAATTCAAACGAATTATTGAAAAAAATATTTTTTTTAAACAACATGTTAACTGTAGTAAAAATGTAATCTTGCATTTTTCTTAAAATTAGGCCTCCGTTTGTGCAGGACATTCACCCTGACACCGGGTGCAAAAAGCCAAACGTACACTGCGGCACACAATTAAATACACTCTTCACATAAGACTAAAATATTTCAGCATTTTTAGCAGCCATTTATGTAAAACCTTAATAATGTCTTCCAATCGAACCCCCATATACCTAGAAACCCAATACAGATCCATAGTACAGACACTTGTATGTAATTTAACTTTGAATTTGATATAGAAAGGGCATTTATTACAAAAAAAAATACCTTAAATTAATGCCTTTACTTGGTGGTAGATCTCCTTAGCAGGAGGTCATCTAGGTAGGTACCACCGCAGTACCAGATATTCTGCCGCCAAGCAGTAGTGTGGTAAACATTACTGTGTTCCGGTTTGAAGGGTACTGCAACTAGCGAAATTACTGGGCTGTTGAGACTAACCATCGAAAGTCTCAAAGTAATGAGCACCAAAGCAGCGATGCCCTGGACTTTGTTTTGTTACTCAAAGTTCTGTGTATCGTTGTAATGGTCATGGACAGGCGTCATCTCTTACCATCAGGAGAGCATCTCGTTCGTCTCATTATTTGTTACATAAAAAAAAAAAACTTTTTACAAAATGCATACAACTTAACCTAAAAGTCCGTCAGAGGAGGGGTATGTGGCCAGAATGCTGGCAGCATTGCCACGCTGGATGGCAATGCTTAGCTTTTGACCAAAGTAGATGCCAGCATTCTGGTCACCTGAAGCCTTCTCGATACGTAATTTTTTTTTAATTTTAATCCCCTAAAACGTGACGTGTGTATTTCGTGGCGAGCAGTGTACATGTCGAGTTATAAATCCTTGTACACATCAACGAGACAAGTATAACGGTTACCATCGCACGTGTCTTGCAAGTGTGCAGACTGCTTTACATCGCATGTTGCCATTAATAATTTTAATTTGTAGGTGTGTATATCTAAACAGGATGGAAAACTGTTTTTACATACATTAAGTACTATTTTTTTTTAATAATTATAGATTACTAGCCCGGCACGTATAAAATTAGTCTTTATAGTCTTTGAATATTTTTCTGTAGTTGTGTATTATTAGCAGTATGAATACTAAAGAGTTATTTTTTCTTAAGTAACAAGAAATTCAAACACTTTTTTTTTTTATTGTTGACAGGCTAAGTGTTTGACCACAGCTCACCTGATGTTAAGTGAAGGTGTGGTCGAAGATGGTAAAGTACACCTAGCCTTGAATGGAACTGGCTCTCAGTGAGGCTGCCGGAATACACCGTAACCTACAGAACACGTTATTTTTTTTATGTGTTAAGTCTGACAATGGTCACGGACCCTGGGTTCTGTAGAGATGAAATTTAAAAAAAAACCTACAGAACGCAAACCTCTTTAAAATTGCAGCCCAGTGGTTAGCGTGGTCAGTTCAAACCCCGACAATGCGTTTTAGCTGCTGGTAAAGAAAAACATCGTGAGGAAACAATAGAATGCTGGTATACTTTCTAGCACTCGGCTGGCTAGCTACCACTCTCAAGTTATAAATCTACCGCCAAACCCCTAACGGTGTGTTCCGACAGCCTCACTTGGGTGCCAGTTCCATTCCAGACTAGGTGCCTTTATCGTCTTAGACCACACTTTCATCTGACATCAGGTGAGCTGTAGTCAACAAAAAAAATAATTACTGTCAAATATTTTAAAAAATCTACCTAATAAGCCAATGACTTGTCTAATAAAAGCGTTATCTGCACCATAAAGTAAAAATCTCATTACATATTCCCGTCCACAGATCTCTTATCCTGTGTGATTAAAATTAATATTCCATCGATATGAATCCCTCAGAATGCAAAAAGAATACTTACGGAAAAAGAATAAAGGCATATTCTCTCAGGGTATAAGCACACAACGGCGAAAACAAAACCCCATTTGTAGCGGTGATAGCTCAGTGGTTAGCGCGGACGGTACACATCCCAAAGGGCGTGGGTACAAACCCTAACGAGCTTAAAAACATCGTAATATGGTGGTAGAGCACTTTCTGGTACTTGGCTGGCTAGCTACCACCCTCAAGTTAAAAATCTGCCGCCAAGCATCTAAGCAGCCTCTGGCTACCTCACTTAAAAGCCAGTACTTATTCCAAGCTAGGTGTGTTGTACCATCTTCGACCACATCGGCATCCGATTTAACATCCGATGAGAATAGAATAGACTACAACTTTATTACACACCAAACATACATACAGTGAGCTGTGGTCAAACTCCTAGCCTTCAACCATAAAAAAAACACGCACGCAAAACGTCAAAAACAAAAAGTTTTTATTTGTGTGTGTGACAGGTACAGAACTAACATTAAGATACCTAGCACAATATGTTCAATAGAAAAAGATATCGCAATGTATTCCGCTTTTACAAAATATACCAACATAACATCGTAACATGGTGGTAGAGCACTTTCTGGTACTCGGCTAGCTAGCTACCACCCTCAAGTTGAAAATCTGCCGCCAAGCATCTAACGGTGTGTTCCGGCAGCCTCACTTGAGAGCCTGTTCCATTCCAGGCTAGGTGTGCTTTACCATCTTCGACCACACTTTCACTTAACATCAGGTGAGCTGTGGTCAAACACCTGGCCTGTCAAGCATTAAAAAAAAAATATTATTTAAATTAAAACATTTTTATATGTATGTATCTTTATTGTTATGTGAATGTATAAAAAACTTGATAAATCTTGACTACACCGCGGTTTAGTCGAGTCTTATCCTAAAATTATAAATAAGTATTCATGGTTCCATTTTATGCAGAACAGGCGTTTTGTTTTGAATAATGCATTATAAAGTAATCATAGATTACTGGAGATCGCCGATATCCTTGAAGAATGCGGCTGTCAAACTTTTCTTTCAATGGTCCTTTTAGAAAAAAAATACATACATTGTTATCGTATCGCGTTGATTACATTCACTAGACAAATAAACAAAAAAATTGGTACGGCTTGTAATTTTTACTTAACTATTGTATACCACTGGGTTTTCGCTTAAGAAAATCATTATAAGGAAAGCTCATAGTGATTTAATCATAAATCACATATAAATAAATTAATTAATATGTTTGGGTATTGGCTCAATCACCATTGGAAAAAATATTTGACTAGTAACTTTGGTAGTATCATAAAAATTTACATTTTAAAAGCTGATGGAATGGAATTACTTTTTTTCTTGAATTATCCATAAATCATGGATCCATATTATAAGAAAAAATATCGGTATCGCTCCTTTGCATCTTCGTAAGTTTTCTATGGCTAGGTATTTATGGTGAATAGCCTTTAAGATTTCATAAAAATAGGTCATAATAGAAGAGTAGGTACTAGTCATCGCAATACAGGGAATCCTACGGCGACTAAAATTTTTTTTCTTCAACTGTCTGTTCATTTTTTTGTCAAAATTTAATTCATGTGTAAAATAAAATCTTTATCTTATCTTATTTGACGACAGGATACCTGATGTTAACTGTCACTATGGTCAAATGATAAACACACTTAGCTTGACATTTTATAAATGACAAAAAGTTTCTAACTTTGACGGTCACTGTGCCAGTGTAATAAAATCGTTAATTCCCGATGTAAGCTGGCTCACATCGGGGCAACTGTCACGTATGCTGTGAAGGCCTGGGAAGGAAGGCCTAACTTGTACTTTTTGTACTTTTTACCGGCCGGGTACGCTAGCAAGACTCGTTTGGACCGTTATTGTCGGTCGTCCAATATGGACGGAGAGCTGACGGTTATTTTGATGAAGATTGACGTGGAAAAATTCATGTACATTTCACCAACCAAACTTGGATGTGAAACATTGGTATTGTTTTTTACGGAATATAAAAACTTATGTCGTTTTTCTTATAATTTTATTAAATCTGTATCTCTCTTAAAAATATAGCAATTTGTTGACGTGAAACACATTTATAATGTTAGTAGAAATGTAATGTCTGTGTGAAGTTTTCTTGGTTAAAAATCGATTCACGTATAACGTAATACGGTACGGATTCTTTTAAAAAGTTGCTTACTGACTCAGACAAAAATCAAGTCCTGAATGAAATGAACAAGACGCTCTCCTAATCGTAATAGATAACGCATGTTCAGGACATAGTGATCTTTGGCTTTTTTTTTATGTAAAAAGTAATGAGACGAACGAGACGCTCTCCTGCTAGTAAGAGATAACGCCTGTCCATGACCATCGCAGTGATACACAGAACTTTAAGTAACAAAACAAAGTCCAGGGCATCACTGCTTTGGCGCTCATTACTTTGAGACTTTTGATAGAGTTAATCTCAACAGCCTAGTAATTTCGCTAGCTGCAGTACCCTTCAAAGCAGAACACAGTAATACTTACACACTACTGCTTAGCGGCAGAATAACTGGTACTGCGGTGGTACCTACCTAAACGACCTCGTTGGCGTTCATTGCTTTAAGACTTTTGATGGTTGAAATTTTGCTAGCTACAGTACTCTTCAAACCGGAAAACAGTAATGTTAACACAATACTGCTTGACGTTAAAATATCTGGAACTGCGGTATTAGCTATAATAATGTCCCAAAGTGTCATAAAATAAGAATATAACATATATGTATTCATGTATTCTATCAGTTATGTGACTTCCATCACACAAGCTCTGCTTAGTTTGGGGCCAGATGGCGCTGTGTGTATAGTCCTACGATATTTATTTATTTATTTATTTATGTAATAATTTGAAAGATAAATTTTCTATAAGAACACTTGTATTTAATCATATTTAAAAGAAAGAAAGAAAATGATTTTATTTTGTAATCAATACAAACACAAAACTAAAAAACAAACAAACAGAAACAAAGAGTTACAAAATAGGGGCTCACCTCAGCATAATACTGGTATGGTATGATATGAGTTTATCAATTCGAAAACAACATTTTTAAACACAAATCTTTGACAGACATTGATAAATGTTTTTTACTCGTTACCTTTCTTAACCGCAGCCTCTTAGACTACTCTTGGACATGTCCGAAGACATGTCGTTTTTAATTACAACAACTCGCGTGCAATAAAATTGACCAATCAATGTTTGCTTCAACCGTAAGCTGTAAATCAATTTGGAGATTTACAAGCTTAATTTGAAATGTAAACGAAATCAAATATTATAATTAGCAGTTAGTCTCTAGTTATTAAATACGATTAATTTTGTGTCGCATGCTAAATAGTTAAAAAAGTCTTGTAACATAATGATAGCTTAGATATTGGTGCGTTCGAAATGCCCGGAATTGTAATAGCTTTAAATGCTTTTAGTATACAATTAACCAGAGAGCTTAAGTCGTAGACATAGCTCAGCGTATTAGCAAGCTGAAGTAGCAATGGGCTGGACAAACTGGACATATCTGTCGCAGAACCGATAACCGCTGGGGTAGACGTGTTCTAGAGTGGAGACCGCGAATTGGCAAACGTAGCGTAGGACGCCCTGAGACATCCACTGCTGGACATAGGCCTCCCCCATTGACTTCCACAAAGACCTAGATGGATGCGGCTCGCATCCAGCGCGTTCCGGCGGTCTTTATTAGGTCGTCTGTCCACCTTGTGTGTGGACGTCTTACGCTACGCTTGCCGGTCCGTGGTCTCCACTCCAGAACTTTGCAGCCCCATCGGCCATCAGTTCTGCGTGCTATATGCCCTGCCCACTGCCACTTCAACTTGCTGATTCTCTGGGCTATGTCGGTTACTTTAGTATTCAATACAAACAAACAAAAAATCAATTGAGGTTGTACTGTATAATGTATATAGAAGCGTCAACATTATTTTAGTATGACTGTCTCTCTAATACAAACTATTGTTAAAATATTTTCTATTTACTACCAATATTAAACAAAATAACCTAACGTCAAATGCCGCTATCAATGGGGATAATTTCTAGTCTATTGTGCACCCGTGTGAAGCCGGGGCGGGTCGCTAGTCTCTACTTAATACAAAACAAATTCGCTTCCGGCTGTCTGTACGCTTAGATATTTTAAACTACGCAATGGATTTTAATGCAATTTCCATCGATAGACATAGTGATTCAAGAGAAAGATTTATATGTGTAATACATGCATATGCACCACATTAATATCTACATTGCACCCGTGCGAAGCCGGGGTGAGTCGCTTGTTAGTTAATGAGAATGCTTCTGATTGGCCGAAAAGGTTTAATTTATTTAATGTAATGAAAAATTTGCATGCTAATGGAAGTGAAACCTGTTAAATTTATTACTGAGAAGAGACGTGTGAATTTATTAATGAGTGTTAAAATTCTGAAAAGAAAATTTTGCAAATGTTTTTAATAAATATCCCCGCGCGTTGGTCCGATTTATTTCGAGTTTAATGTTTCGATTTTTTCCCCGTTTCGTATATTGTTTAGTTCAGTGAACACCATGCTTTCTGCTTCTCAAGTTACCAACTGGTCCAAGACTTTAATTGGATCTTGTATTTTTTTATTTATTTTGAAACTTAAATTCATTTTTGTTCAAAAAATTCAGTGAAAAATATAAAACGCACTATAACATACGATAAAAAAAAACCTACCAAGAGCGAGTTGATTACATGTACCGAGATGTCTGTACCACCTCACGGCACTAAACTTTTGATATGCAAAAAAATGCTTTCTTTGAAAAAAGTTTTTCTCAGTTCGAGACCAATTCACGCTAAACTGGTTTTGTTGTTTTTTTTTTACTGCTTAGTCTTCAGATGGTTTTCCACGAGTGGCATTTAACACTCCGGTCAGCGTGAGTTCAGTTATTTTTTTATAACAGGAAGTAATGAAACGAACAAGTCACTCCCTAGATGGCAAGAGATAACGCCTGCCCATTACCATTGCAATGATATCCAGAACTCTGATAAATATAATAAAGGATATGGATACTTTAAGATATAACATTCGTTTTGCGGTGTACCTAACGGTGTGTTCCGGCAGTCTCACTGGAGAGCCAGTTCCATTCCAGGCTGCTTGTGCTTTACCATCTTCGGCCACACTGTCACTTAGCATCAGGTGAACTGTGGTAAAAAACCGGCCAAGTGAAAGTCGGACTCGCGCACGAAGGGTTCTGTACCATTATAATCTATAAAAACGGCAAAATAATCATGTTTGTTGTATCCCCTTAAATGTTGTATTTAATTTATTCTGTTTTTTAGTATTTGTTGTTATAACAGAACAACATCATCTGTGGAAATTTCAACTGTCTAACGGTTCATGAGATACAGCCTGGTGACAGACGGATAGACAGACAGACGAACGGATAGCGGAGTCTTAGGAATAGGGTCCCGTTTTACCCTTTGAGTACGGTACCCTAAAAACCAGTTTAAACACAACTGCTTGGCGATAGAATATTTGATACTGCGGTTGTAATAGTTGATCTTCTAAGGATATTAACTACTCATTACAAATTTAGTACTGCAATCTAGCCACTAACTAATACAACTATATAGTAAACTTAATCACCAGCCTTAATTATAAATAAGTCTTTATGACGTCCAAATTAGGGAACAGGACAAATCAAGTTGTAATAAATCAGTCGGCATGGGAACCGCAATAGTTCGCAAAGTTTGGGCCATGAAAACAGCGGGCACTCGGGAATAAAACTTACACAGAATCAACAAAAATATTCCTTGCCTTGTGACCTCAAAGTTGACGCAGACATAGAAAGGAAGCGAAGGACGTTGTCTATGCACAATAGCATCCATACGCAAATATATAGTCTCTTGCAGCTGTGAAAAAATCAAAATAAACAATTATTGTAAAAAAAAGTTACAGCCGTTTATGTGACAAAAACCGCATATTCGCATATTTTGACACTAACAAGGGTATCAAAACCTATAGGTTACGAGTATGTGGAGCTCTTTGACGGAGTCTGTGTTTCCCGAAAAGTACAATATAGGTGTTTTCAAATCGAGAGTAAACAGGTTCCTTCTAGGTACGCGTGTTCCATCCTAGACTATATCATAGCTTAATTTCAGATAGGATATTATAAACTAGTAAAATTCTCGAAAAAATCCTGACAACCCGCTCTTTCCATGGCCACACACTCTCTTCCTTATTTGTCTACAAGATATCTGATACAGTTACCTTTAATATTATCTCAGCTTTGATTTTTAAAATCCTTTCTTTCAACTCTATTCCCAGGGAATAAAGTTCAAAATGCTTCTAATACGCGTCCAATATTCTTTAATCGTGCTTTTATGTCGTGACGTACATTCGACCACGAAGAACGAAGATGTCTATTGAAAAATATAAGTATTTGTTGCTATAGAAAAACCATTTTTGCTTATTCACCGACGCAAAATAGAAGCAACTTGGTCAGTTCGTTCAATATTACAGAATTAAATCATACCGAATTTAAAAAAAAAAACATTAAAAATTTCTTAGAAAGCAATCCTTTTTACAAATTGAGGTGGTTCGATTTCCATACAAAGACAATTTTGCCATTTCTGGACAAGTGGAGCAAAATTTTACAGTGAAATCACAGCTACTGGCATTTATTTTGGTCCTTATTTGCTAATAATCTATTGTTTTAATCAAGCAATTGTAATTTACCGCAAATAAAGACCAAAACAAATCCTTGTAGTTGTGATTTCACTGCAAAATTGTGCTCCATTTGTTCATAAATGGCAAAAATTTATTTGTATGGAAATCGTACCACCTTAAGTGAATATATGTCAATGAGGTTCTCGGAATCCTGATCTATGTGTAGCACGTAAACGGAGCCTCCGCTGCAGTATGTTCGTTGTTGTTAGATTGGGTTAAGTACTCGTATATAGATTCATTAATTAAAGTGTAATTGTAAGGTTTTCTTTTTTTTGTACATGTGACTTGCCTTTAACATTATTGTTATTTATGGCCAATAAATATTACTGATTTACTGATATTATAATTTAGATTTTTAAACAAATTCCGCGAAAGCCGAAAAACATTTCCGCATACTAAAATCTCGGACGAACAAAACGCATTCCTACGATGGAATTGTTCTGCAAAAACTAGGGATCACAGAACTGAATACAATATTAGAATATATATTTAATATAAAAGTAACGAGACGATCTCCTTATAGTAAAAGATAACGCCTGTCCATGACCATTGCAGCGATACACAGAACTTCGAAAGTCTCAAAATAATGAGCGCCAAAGCAGTGATGCCCCGGACTTTGTTTTGTTACTCAAAGTTCTGTGTATCGCTGCAATGGTCATAGACGTACGTTATCTCTTACCATAAAGAGAGCGTATCGTTTGTCTCATTAATTTTGCATTACAAAAAATCTAGTACTGCGTTGGTGCCTAGACGACGAAAATCTATAAGACGCCTCTCAATTTTTATTTCATCTGTCGATCTATACTTGCGCCGTTTTGTACAAAAAAAACTTGTTAAATAAAATATTTTGTAGTTGCGAATCTTCACAGTCTGTATGTTGGTTTGCTTCGATCTGATAACGTTGATGAGATTCTCCTCAACAGATAGTAGTTTTTGTGAAGATGATTTGAAATGAGGAAGTTAATGGACTGTGTTTAGTTTAAGCTAATGGAATGAAGTCAACATTCTGGTAATAATACAGTATTCAGTTTAGTAACTTGGTGGTAAATCGTAGCAGGAGGTCGTCTTAGTTACCCCCGCAGTACCAGTTATTCTGCCGCTAAGCAATAGTGTGTAAACATTACTGTGTTCCGGTTTGAAGGGTACTGCAGCTAGCGAAATTACTGGGCTGTTGAGACTAACCATCTAGTCTCAAAGTAATGAGTGCTAAAGCAGCGATGCCCTGGACTTTGTTTTGTTACTCAGAGTTCTGTGTATCGCTGCAATGGTCTTGGATAGGCGTTATCTCTTACCATCAGGAGAGCGTCTCGTTCGTCTCATTATTTTTTACATAAAAAAAAATACCGCGAGGCGTCTGCTTGTTTAATAAAAATATGTAGATGGATACAAAACATTGTTAGAAGATAAAAAATTAAGCAAGCATAATAAACCTACGAACCACTGGGGCAGACGTGTTCTGGAGTGGAAACCACGAATTGGCAAACGTAGCGTAGGGTACCATGAGGCTCGATGGAGTGACGATATACGTAAGACAGCTGGCGGTGGATGGAAGCGAAGAGCCGAAGATTGAGCTGAGTGGCGTGTCTTGGGAGAGGCCTATGTCTAGCAGGGGACTTCGATATGCTGATGATAATGATGATGATGATGATGATGATGAATAAACCCACAAAAATGCGGAATCCCAGCATCGGTGACCGCAGATATCGCATCATGAAAGTTAATGCTACAAACTAAAAACAAAATAACATAACGGGTGTGAACAATTTGTGTGAACTGACCACTGCTTTGCGGATTTACGTAATTCTTTATTGTGTGTGTGTACCAGAAATTGTAAAGAAAACAAAAAATAAATTAAATACAAACAAGAACCTTATCAGTTAGTGCGATAAGTGCGGCGTTATCGCTAAAAGCAATCTCCTCCAGACAACCATAGATTATAGAATAAAGCAAAAAAGTCGACGAGATGCCACAAAACACTTTTTATAATATCATGGAAAAAAATCACACTATAATATTATGAGAAAGTTTGTGAGTGTGTTTGGTACTTCTTAAAGCTAAAACGGCTGGACCAATTTTGATGAAATTTGGTATGGAGATAGCTGACATTAGCTAACACAAAGGCTAGTATAAATATTTTCACAGCGCAACTAGTTAATCAATAAATCTAAATAAATAAAAACCAAATGTTCGTAATTATATTTATATAATAATAATATGTCTACAGGCTATTCTCAGTTATAAGATTAATATTTTATATACACTAGATAAACTAAAAATGTTACATTTAAAAACTTTTTTTTCTTTTTTTTTATTACATTTATTAAATTTAATGAAACTTTATTGAATTTGATTTTGTATTTTGCACGCCTAGTAAAGTCCGAATATAAGATACATTGTAACTAAGTAACATTATAACTTTGACCTGACCTGTGTTTGCCTATAATAAATAATGATAACGGCAGTATAGGCAAGTACAAAGTAAAGTCGCCCTGTGTGCCTATATTCTTTGAATTTGTTTTTTTTTTAATGGCTGACAGGCTAGGTGTTTAACTACAGCTCACCTGATGTTAAGTGAAGGAGTGGTCGAAGATAGTAAAGCACACCTAGTCCGGAATGGAACTGGCTCTCAAGTGAGGCTGCCGGAACACACCGTTAGATGCTTGGCGGCAGATTTTCAACTTGAGGGTGGTTGCTCGCCAGCCGAGTACTAGAAAGTGCCCTACCATCATGCTATGGTTTCCTCACGATTTTTTCCTTCACCGGCAGCTCAAGCTCAATGTTGGGGTTTGAACCCACGCCTTTCGGCATGCGAACCTACCGTGCTAACCACTGAGCTATCATCGCTACAAAATGTTATATTAAATGTGTATGTTTCCCGCTAAGTACAATACATAATATCTTCACCGTAGACCGCACTATTTCTTTAAATCAGGCTGGTTGTGGACAATTGCAAAGTTTTAACAAAGACAAAAGTCATAATATGCTTCAGATGAGTTTATTGCTCATAAAACAAGAATAACTTGCAATTGATATAGCAATAGAGACACCGCAAATGTTACTTTTATTGACTATCGAACGAACGCAAATGACGTAAGAACAGTTATATCATAAACGTGTTGTCATTCCGCTGCTAAAAACTAAAGCTGCAAGCTGGAGGCACACCGGGTGACGTCTAACAGAACTATAAAAATATTTTCAAAAATGCATATCCTACTAATATTATAAACTAGCCCCGCGGTGTTACACGCTACATGTTTCGGGGAAAAGTAGCCTATGTGTTAATCCAGGGTCACAACTACCTCCATACCAAATTTTATCCAAATCCGTTCGGTAGTTTTTGCGTGAAAGAAGAAGAAGAAGAAGATTAAAAACATTTATTTTTTCCCTACAAAACACACACACAACAGATAAATACACACAAATAAAAAGATGTAGATTAACATAAAGACAAATTTGAAATGACAGTAAACGGGTTATCGCTGCAGTGACTAGTGCATTACCAAGGAAAAAAGGCCAGTGTTCACCAATTGTGCTGGGGATTACTCCATAAGAATAACAAACATCCATCCATCTCAGCAGCCATCCATCAAAACTTTCACATTTAATTTGTTACTCAATCATCCATATAATCTGACACTTTTTATGTCAGAAACATGTTAAATTCCTGTGGATTATTATTAAAAAACGAACTACTGGACGTATCCACTTGAAATTTCGTATGGTTGTGTCTTATGAAACATTATTCAGAGATATCCTTGATCTTAAATCTAGTAATAAAATAGCGCAAGTTTCATGTTTTATATGTTACATTTGTCTCTGAATCTAATTCTAAAATTAACGCGGACGAAGTCCCAGGCGTAAGCTAGTATATGTATAAATCTTTGAGACCTGTCAGCAACAGGGCAGAGCATAAGTCCTCCTGATACACGCTCAGTTAGAGCTAGTTCCATTCCAAACTAGGTGTATTGACCATATTCATTTCTTGGTTAGGGCTGCAAAGCAAGAAAACTCTTGACAATGTAAGACGTGTCTACTATCTAGGATCATTGCCTTTTGGATCTCACCCTTGACACAACCGCCTCGGTTGAGCCATTTAAAATGTCTTAAAAGGTTAATTCTTAATTAGATAGCTTCTGATCTCAGGAAGATTCATAATTTCATTCACAACAACTTTTGTTATGCAACTATTTAACTTTTGGCAAAACTCTTTAATTTCTCCCTAAATTTTTTTTACTTTACTTTTTATTAAGAGAAGCTTATCCCCTGTCTCTGAAAACTGTTCGGATATCTTTTTCGTTTTTCGTTTGAATGCGCATAGGTACATTTAATGTCTTTAAAATTAAGTTATCACATAAATTTAAATATTTTCTTAATGTAAATTTAACAAGTACATATAATGTAAACATTTATTCAATTAATTTGGGAGCTCAGCACGCTAGCGCCCTAGCGCTCGGTGTGCCTCCGGCGAACCCGTCGGCGCGTAACGTGGTGTTACTGAAGTTGCTCCATACGTATTGTTCATGTACAATGACCTTAAACTTGTGCTGTTACTAAACTTAATTGTTCCAATTGTTTTGTACTTCACCTCGATTCAGGTAAAAGGTTCCGTAGGTTTGTGTTAACAGCTATAAACACATTTTAAAATACTTCATGAGTACAAAATCATTTTTTTATGGTTAACAGGTTAGGTGTTGATCACAGCTCACCTGATGTTAAGTGCTGGTGTGGAACTGGCTCAGGTGCTTGAGGGTGGTAACTAGCCAGCCGAGTACTAAGAAAGTAGCGTAGTAGCTATCATGTAGCGATGATAGCTCAGTGGTTAGCACGGTAGGTTCGCATGCCGAAGGGCGTGGGATCACACCCCAACAAGAGCTTGAGCTGCCGGTGAAGGAAAACATCGTGAGGAAACCATAACATGGTGATAGGATACTTTCTAGTACTCGGCTGGCTAGCTACCACCCTCAAATTGAAAATCTGCCGCCAAGCATCTAACGGTGTGTTCCGGCAGCCTCACTTGAGAGGCCAATCCAGGCTAGGTGTGATTTACCATCTTCGACCACACCTTCACTTAACATCAGGTGAGCTGTGGGCAAATATCTAGGCGGTCAAAGATAAAAAAAAAGTACCCTACCACGATGAAAATATTAATAATATGTGTTTCCTATATCATTATGTGTTCGTTTAAGTAAATATTGATTGATTGTTTGATTAACTCTGTATTGTACATATAAAAAATAATAGAATACAGAAAAAAAAATAGAAATATAATTATGATTGAAGCAACAAAATAAATTTAGAAAAAATAAATGTAGAACTACGGAACATTTTTACAACAGATTCACGACGCTTACTTGACAGTTTTTTTGTGGTTTTGCGTCAAAGCAATTCAATGGTAACGAATCGTATGATTTGGACTCATGACCACTGAAGATCTGAAATACACACATAATAACTGTTACATTTTACTTCCACAAACTGCCTCAACGTCACGGTAGACGGTAACACTTTTAGTAATGGTTCGTCTCGTAGACAGATAACTTTATGTGCATTGAATATCAGACGACAATACACATAAAGATGTTCGTTGTAATAGAATCATGTATAGATGAATGTAATTCAGTAATTAGTCATTAGTTTTATTTTTAACCTATTCCTTCTCTTTATTTCAGATGTGACTAAACCCGAAAATGGCAGCGACTGACGGTCAAGTCTTGGTCGCCGCATCACGCTGGTCAGACGAAGGGAACTACCTTCGAGAATTTGTCGGAAAAACTCGCCTCCCCAGCGTCGCTAAAATCATCAAAGGCCAATATGGAGGCCTCGGAGTGCCCACGCTACCGAGCCCAGGCCTACAAAGCACTGCCTTGCTCATATCAGCTGGAAAGAGAAAGAAGATCATCGCGCAAGCAATTAAGCTTAAAGAAGGACGGCGCATGGTATCCATAGGACCAAGGATCGCAATCCCAGAATCTTATAAAGGCTATTTTGAATTGCTGAGTGAAGAAGGCAGAGCTGTCAGATGTATGGAGTCAGTATCAGAAGTCGCGAGAAGAAAGTTAGATGACGGTTGTTTAGTCAGAGAACCTGTAAGAGTCATATGTGCTAAAGTAGATCTAGATGGTAACATAACAGCCGATGGAGCCAGAAATTTGCCTGCAGGAGAAGTCATAATGCCTAAAGGAGAGACGTTTCTAGGAAAAAATAAGTATCTGAAATGTAGTGACTCAAAAGGAGATACAGTATTGTTAAGTCTAGATCAGAGAGGGAAATTTTCGGCTATAGCTAAAGAAGAGAATATAAGTGGAGTTCATACTGCTAAAACTTTGCTGACTAAAAGACTTCCAATAACAGTGCGACTGGTACATGGAACACCTCCAAGAGGATTGAAAAGCGCAAGCCATTTCGTTGCTGAACTGAGACTGTTATCAATGTTTGAAGAAGACCATGTTTTCGCTTTACCACTTCAGAAAGAAGGCAATGCGTTAATAGCATTACCTTTAGCAGCACCTCTGAAGATGCAGAAATGTAAGAACGAGGAGCAGATAAAAAACTTCATGGAGTTTTCTAGACTAGTCGAAAAGTGCAATCGTTTGTTAGTAGACGTGGTAGATAGAATACACGTTTTAGATGGGAAATTGGGAGACCCAAAAAGACTCCTAAATGGTCCTTTGCACGCTCCTCCTATAATTAAAACTGGATACTTTCTACGGAGAAGCGTGTCATCTGACGCGGCGAATCAGCACAAACATTTGTCAAGACACAACCATATATACAGTAGCCATAGAGACGATAATAGCATTCCTGATGAATATGACGAGATTGATCAGATCTACGACTACGTACGAGGCTTCGCTCCACTTCCAAAAAACATTAAAGCTTCATACACTAATGAACCAAGTTTAAAGCACGAATCAGCGCCGGTTTCTCCTGCCGCCACTCCAATTCACATGCCATTAATAACAGAAATAAAACCTGAACCTCCACCAATTGAGACTATACCTTCCAAAAAACCATTACACATCCAAAAAGCCGAAAAGAGAACTCGAAAAGCACCCATAAAAGAGACTCCCGTAACAGTTTACAAAGAAAAATGTTCTATAGCTCCAACACCAAACTTACCCAAACTTTTTATAAAAAACAGTGTTAATAATAATAAACCACGAATGGTGTTTAGACAGAAAAGTGATTCTCCGACGAAAGAAACTCCTAGTCCTTTAGGTAGTCCAATAAAAGTGTCGAAAGACGATTCTCCCATCTTTAACATCAGATATAAGAGTTTAAGTAACATTCATCAAGCAATGGAGCTTGACGGTACTTTGGATTCAAGCCATTCTGGAGGTAGAACGTCAGGTGATTCAGGAAATGGTCCAAAACTGCCAGAGAAAAGGTCCAGGAAACTGAGCAGGCCCAAGTCTTTGACGAATTTAGTATGGGAGTTAAAAGGGTGTCCAGTGGAACCAGAGAAACCAAAAGTTAGGGTTAAAAACGAAGGATATAAAAAGCTGGGATGCAAACTGTCTTTAGGAGCGCAAAAGAGGGTGCCGACCTTATATCTATAAATTTCTGGTAAGTATTGTTTTACTACGTAAAATGATTCTAATCTTGTTGTCAATTTTACAATATGTATATATTATTTTATGGCTGAAAGGCTTGGTGTTTGACCACAACTTACATGATGTTAAGTGACGGTGTGGTGGAAGATGGTAAAACACACCTAGTCTGGAATGGAATTGTAAAAATTTCAGTGACCACAAAAAGCAGAACTTTAAATCAAAATTCTATATCGCTCTATGCTCGTATCTCCATACTCTCCTATAATCTCCTTCATATTTTTATGTATTTGAAAGTTAAGAGACAAAGCAAACGCTCTCATCACGGTAAGAGATAACGCCTGTTCATGACCATTGCAGCGATACACAGAACTTTGAGTAGCAAACCAAAGTCCAGGGTATCGCTGCTTTGGCGCTCATTACTTTGAGACTTTCCATGGTTAGTCTCGACAGCCCAGTAAGCTGCAGCACGTTTCAAACCAGAACACAAAAATTATTACACACTGCTGCTTGGTGGCAGAATATCTGGTACTGCGGTTGTATCTACCTAGACGACCTCCTGCTAAAGATATCTACCACCAAGTAGGTATAAATTTATGACTAAAAATGTATCTTTATTTTTTTTATGATTGACAGGCTAGGTGTTTGACCACAGCTCATCTGATGTTAATTAAAGGCGTAGCTGAAGATGGTAAATCACACCTAGCCTGGAATGGAACTGGTTCTCAAGTGAGGCTGCCGGTACACACCGTTAGATGCTTGGCGGCAGATTTTCAACTTGAGGGTGGTAGCTAGCCAGCCGAGTACTAGAAAGTACTCTACCACCATGCCATGGTTTCCTCACGATGTTTTCCTTCACCGGCAGCTCAAGCTCATTGTTGGGGTTTGAACCCACGCCCTTCGTTTACTTTATTTATACACACCTTGTTATCGACAAAAAATATCAACATGATGTGACCACACAATATTTGTACCATATGATCATATAGTTAATAATAATAAAATAATAATAAATATTGGAGGACATTTAACACAGCGCCATCTA
The DNA here is from genome assembly GCA_905404145.2 of Biston betularia. NCBI lineage: Eukaryota > Metazoa > Arthropoda > Insecta > Lepidoptera > Geometridae > Biston > Biston betularia. The sequence goes on along the minus strand of FR989887.1, from coordinate 7,960,428 downwards.
GCCCCAAACTAAGTAAAGCTTGTACTATGGGAACCAGACAGCTGACAGAATACTTAATAACTTTTTTTTCTAAATACATACTTATAATACGTACAGTACACCCAAACATAGTACAAACATCGATGTTAGCCACACAAATGTTAGTCCTGAGTGGGAATCGAACCCACGCCCTTTAGCTCTTGAAGCAGACATACTACCAATGAACCAACAGGGCTGTCATTACAAAAAAAAACCAATTACATTGTACATGGTAACCCCCTTTAAGTGTCTATTTTTATCACTATTTACTGTGGATGTTTTATCTCAAACTATTCTCTTAAAAATAACATTTTACTTGCAATAAAGTTTCATGAAATAATGTGTGTCATTAAAATAAAGGGGGTTTTATAGATTCTGCATAAACGTTATCTCAAAATTAAGACTTGATAATAAATTTTCAAGGTAAGAGCCTGCATCCTAAGATAACCATATTTGGATTCTTATAGACTAAGGTATAGGTGATTACTTCCAAGCTAATACATTGTTCACTTAGGTACTGTCAGTATGGTGATATGTGGTTTTTATTTTGTAGCGATGATAGCTCAGTGGTTAGCGCGGTAGGTTCGCATGCCGAAGGGCGTGGGTTCAAACCCCAACAATGAGCTTGAGCTGCCGGTGAAAGAAAACATCGTGAGGAAACCATAGCATGGTGGTAGGGTACTTTAGTACTCGGCTTGCTAGCTACCACCCTCAAGTTGGAAATCTACCGCCAAGCATCTAACTGTGTGTTCCGGCAGCCGCACTTGAGATCCAGTTCCATTTCAGACTAGGTGTGCTTTACCATCTTCGACCACACCTTCACTTAACATCAGGTGAGCTGTGATCAAAACAACTAGCCTGTCAACCATAAAAAAAAACTAGCAGATGCCTCGCGGTTTCGCCTGCGTAGTTCCCTTTCCCGTGGGAATACAGGGATAAAAAGTCGCCCTACGTGACCCAGGGATAGTGAATCTTCCCAATAGTGAAAGAATTTTTGAAATCGGTTCAGTAGAACAACCAAACAATCAAATATTTCCACTTTATAATAGTATAGATAAATACAGTTAAAATATACAACATAATAATATTGCAACACCTAATCGAAGAATTCCATATTTTCACAATTTATAGAAAACTCCCTTGCATTTAGCATACGTTTGGCATATCACGAAGTAAGCTTTCAAATTGCGGAATCTAGGCAGATTCACTTGTATTACCTACATTTACAATACCTAATGTGATTTGTATGGTAGTATAGAATAGTGATGTGAGGGGCGGCAATTTAGTCGAATGGAAATCCGGCCGAAACGAATCCCTATACTTTTCCAAAATTTCATCGAAGCTTATAGTAAAGTCGCCACTACTTTACTAAAGCATTCCTGGGCTTGAATGACACGGACTGGACTTCGACTATTAACAAGGCGACCTATTTAACTTATGAAACTTGAAAATATGAATCACTTGACACTGGCAAATGCACAAAATGCGACGCCAAAAAAAAAGAAAAATAAAGAAAGTAACATCGTTTTTAGCGATGACAGCACAGTGGTTAGCGCGGTCGGATTACACGCCGCACATAGCAGAATACATAACTATAAAATAAATATATCTACATCTACACCCGACTTTAAGTGACGGTGTGGTCGAAGATGGTACCATGGAATGGAACCAGATCTCAAGGGCAGTTGCCCGAACACACCTTTAGATGCTTGGTGATAAATGTTTAACTTGAGCTTGCCAGCCGAGTACTAGAAAGTACCCTACCACAATGTTATGGTTTCCTCACGATGTTTTCCTTCACCGGTAGCTCAAGCTCAATGTTGGCGACCAAAACCGACCGCGCTAACCACTGAGCTATCATAACTAAAAAACGGTGTTTCTTTATTTTTTTCTTTTATTTTGGCATCGCATTTTGTGCATTTGCCAGTGTCAAGTGATTCATATTTTCGAATTTCATAAGTTAAATAGGTCGCCTTGTTATAGTCGAAGTCCAGTCCAGGAATGCTTTAGTACAGTAGTGGTGGCTTTACTATAAGCTTCGATGAAATTTTGGAAGCAACACGAAAAATCATGTTTCACCACATTATATCATTTTCCCGCACTCGCACTTGTAATTCGGCACTTTATGAATAAAACACCACCATTTTTATGCATAAACACTCGAAAAAATATACAACGGGGTGACACGACTTCGCGTTCCGCGTTCCCGCCAAAACTCCTTTATTTAATGGAATGTTTTCGAAGAATTTTAGAGATTTTTAAGCTGGCTATGTATACAATAGAATTTGCAAGGAGGAATTAATATAGAAAACAATATTCTTATTTTTTTTATTACCGTTCGCAAATGTACAAAACATACTATTGTTATATAATTTCACATCCTGTTGCATCGGTCACTGACATCGGCAAAAAATCGGAATATCGATTTATTTATTCGGCATGCAATTATCGATTAAAATGTGTTTTATCGATTGAATCTTCACGAGCGTGGAGAATGGTTTTATGAACATAAGCTAAGGAATTTCTGAAAAACTACACTTTAATTTAGATAAATGCTTTCTTGCTTGTAACAACGTGATATCTTCTCAGAGTTTTACAAAAACTCGTATTGTATTTAACCTTTGAATCTCGTAACATTGTAAAGTTGGTTCCATTCATCGCCTATCATGAATAACCCATGCAATCATACATCATTGTATTTAACATAGTCGCCTTAAGGAAGATTATGATCAAACTTGCAGCAAAAGATTGAAAAAATATTGTAATACTTTTGAAGACTCATAAAAAGCTACATAACATTTTCTTGAGTTTATTTTTTAATTTAACGTATGAAAACGAACGAAACATTCTTCTGACGGTTAAATAAACGCATGTCCATGACCATTACAGAATTATCCAGAGCTTGAATTAAAAAAATAAATAAATATTGGACACTCAGCGCCATCTGACGACAAATTAAGCAAAGCTTGTACTATGGAACACTTTTGTTTTGTAAATACATACTTATAACACACAAGCGGACGCCTCGCGGTTTCACCCGCGTAGTTCCCGTTCCCATGGGAATACAGGGATAAAAAGTAACCTATGTCACCCGGGGATAGTGTAGCTTCCCAACGGTGAAAGAATTTTTAAAATCGGTTCAGTAATTTCGGAGCCTATTCAATACAATCACCAATTAATAATTGTATAGATAGATATAGAACACAGAACAAACATCTGTTTATACCACAATATGTTTCTCCTGGGTGGGAATCGAACCCACGCCCTACAGCTCTAAAGCAGATATACTACCAATGAGCCAGCAGCGCTGTCAACTCACAACAAAGTCCAGGGCATCGTTTACTTTGAGACATGGGATGGTTAGTCTCAATAGCCCTGTAATATCGCTAGTAGACCTTTCTGACTGAGCATTGTTCATTGTTCATGATTGTTCAATCATTTTACATAATATATACAAAATTGCCGGAGTTAAAAGAACATTAAATAAGTAGCAAATACTAAAATCATCCTAGTAGTATTATAAACGTGAAAGTATGTATAAATGTACGATGTACGTTTGTTACTCTTTCACGCAAAAAACTACAGAACGGATTTGGATGAAATTTGGTACGGAGGTAGCTGAGGCCCAGGATTAACATATAGGCTACTTTTTATCTCGAAAATATGTAGCGGGTAATACCTCGGGGCGCAGCGAGTTAGAGATAAAAGTAAATTAAGTATCCATAGCTCCATCCATCCAAGCAAGTATCCATCCAAGCTGGGCTGGGCAGCATTCGGAAAATTACGTCGAGTCTTCTCGTCACCCATCCCACAAAGTCTCAAGACAAAAGTCTTTAACCAGTGCGTTCTACCAGTTATGACCTACGGAGCCGAAACGTGGACACTCACAGCGGGAATGGTTCACAAGTTCAAAGTCGCTCAGCGAGCTATGGAGAGAACTATGCTTGGCATTTCTCTAAGGGATTGTATCCGAAACTAAGTAATTCGCCAGAGAACGAAAGCAACAGACATAGCTCAGCGGATTAGCAAGCTGAAGTGGCAATGGGCTGGACATATCTATCGCAGAACCGACAACCGCTGGGGTAGACGTGTTCTAGAGTGGAGACCGCGAATTGGCAAACGTAGCGTAGGACGCCCTGAGACTCGATGGAGTGACGATATACGTAGGACAGCTGGCGGTGGATGGAAGCGAAAAGCCGAGGATCGGGCTGAGTGGCGTGTCTTGGGAGAGGCCTATGTCCAGCAGTGGACTACAAAAGGCTGATGATGATGAAGTATCCATATTTTTAAGCATGTATCAATGTAGGTATCTAAGTAATGAAATATGAATTACGATCAAAGATAAAGATAGGACGTCCAAGTTATAAAAGTCGATAATGCCCTTTACTTTTTTATCCCTTTTTCTAGAGAGCGGAACCGAGCTAAAGGCCTTCGCCCTATTATACAGTAAGCTTAAGTTATACATTATTCAAGAACTATTTTATTTATAGCTTACTGGGCACACCAGGACACAGTGCTAACAGTATGGGTTTTATCGGTTAGTTTTATCCGTTGTGAAATTTCCAAAAATTAGGAACTGTCATCTCTTTTGCAGTACCCTTATTCGCTATAAGAAATAATATGTACCGCGACATCGTTTCGTGTTTGGATTTGCAAGGAAAACATAAAAATTAACTACAAAAAATGTTAACTTATTAAAATAACTAGCGGACGTCTCGCGGTTTCACCCGCGTAGTTCCCGTTCCCGTAGTAATACAGGAATAAAAAGTAGCCTATGTCACCCGGGGATAGTGTAGCTTCCCAACGGTGAAAGAATTTTTGAAATCGGTCCAGTAGTTTCGGAGCCTATTCAATACAAACAAACCAACAATCAAATCTTTCCTCTTTATAATAATATAGATCTATATTTACATATTTATTATTAAAAACTTAATCTAACAGTTCATCAGAGGAGAGAGGTTTGGCAATGTTGAGCTTTTTGACCCGTGTAGGTGCAAGCAATTTGGTCACCTGACGTACAAGTCCGTGAAGTGCGCAGTAGCTCGTAGTGCGAATTAAGACGAAACCGCACGCGTGCGCTCAGCTTTGTCTCCCTGAAGAAGGCCACCAGATGTGAACGAAACTATACTCGGAGCATTCAACATAACTAAATAGATAGAAAGATAGAAACTCTTTTTTGTGCACACCAAAAATAAATAAGTATCATAGGACATTACACACAGCGCCATCTGACCCCAAACTAAGCAAAGCTTATGCTATGGAAGACTATGATAGAATACTTAAGTACCTTTTTTTTGTAAATAGAGTACAGAAAACAAAAGAATCTTATGAGCTATTGCCACAAGTGGCGGTCTTCCAGGCAACCACGAATAGAAAACACGATACGTATTAAGAACAGGCGGGAGATGTTGTAAGACTAATTAGTTATGAAAAAAATAACTAAACTATTACATATAATACATATAGTATGTAAAAAAATAGAGTAATTACCGCATAAATAAAAGAAAGTGTGTGAGCATTTCAGTTTGCATAGTAAAACCATCCATACTGTTATTATGAAACAACGAAGAGCAGTAAAAACTAGAAGTCGAGAATTACTAGTTTTATACAACTGGCGCAATTTTAAAAAGAAAAGTGAATATGACATTTGTATCTAATACCTTTTATTCACGGGAATAGCCCTTGAACATAACTTCTTAACAAGTTGTTGACTTTTTACTTGGTGGTAGATCTCCTTAGCAGGAGGTCGTCTAGGTAGATACCACCGCAGTACCAGATATTCTGCCACCAAGTACTAGTGTGTGTACGTTACTGTGTTCTGGTTTGAAGGGATACTGCAGCTAGCGAAATTACTGTTGAGACTAACCATCGAAAGTTTCAAAGTAATGAGCGTCAAAGCAGCGATGTCGTGGACTTTGTTTTGCTTCTCAAAGTTCTGTGTATCGCTGCAATGGTCATGCGTTATCTCTTACCATTAGGAGAGCGATCGTTCGTTTCATTACATTGAAATAAGAAATTAATTAAGTCACAACATACTGCAAACGCAATGACAAGAGGAACCTAACAAATTGTTTTTATTACTGCAATGTTTTACATCTGATCGCTCAGCGATTTGGATAATCCGCTGCATATAAATTAGTTAGTAATCATCTGCAATTGAAGCCAATTTGATAATGCGGATAAATTTACATTTTAAATTGAGCGCGTGGAAAGAAAATCGGTCAGTATTTTTAAAAATTAAACTCAAGGTTATAACTGTTCATATAATTTACATATACACTCGTATTTTATGGTTGACAAACTAGGTGTTTGACCACAGCTCTCTTAATGTTAAGTGACGGTCTGGTCGAAGACAGCACACCTAGCTTGGAATAGAACTGACTCAGAAGTGAGGCTGCCGGAACACACCGTTAGGTGCTTTTTGTATGGAAAGGTAATGAGGCGAACAAGACGCTCTCCTGATGGTAAGAGAAAATAACACCTTGCTTGCTTGCTTGCTTGGCGATAGATTTTAAATTAAGAGTGGTAGCTAGCCAGCCAAGAACTAGAAAATACGATACCATCATGTTATGGTTTCCTCGCGATGTTTTCCTTCACCGACAGCTCAAGCTCATTGTTGGGCTTGAACTCATGCCCTTCGGCGTGTGAATTGACCGCGCTAACCACTGAGCTATCATCGTTTCTTTAGTCGTCCGTATTTGATCTGCAAACAAACATTTGGAACTTTGTGGAACTCTCTGCCGGCGTCTGTTATTCCCGCGACGTACAATTTGGGTGTCTTCAAATCCAGAGTAAACAGGTTTTTGTTTTTACGTAAACGTGCTGCTTCATCTTAGACTGCATCCTGCTTGGCATCAAGTTCGGCATGGTCAAATGCAAATCAATTTCGTATAAAAAAAAATTGATGCGCGTTAATTGTTTCTGACGTGCAGCTTATTTTTTTATCAAATATTCTAAATTCTAATTCCTTTGTTATTCACAAAACGCACATCGAGTTTATTTTCGGAAAATGGCGTATTCATTTCGCCATTTCTCCATAAAACGCCAGCTTTCTGAAACTAATTGCTTTTAATAACGCAATCGCCTAATGGCTGGGTGTGTAGAGTGTAGACACTCCCTTATCATCGAGTAAGTGACAGTTATCACGCCTTGTTATTATATTCTTTGCGAAATTTGACATTTTTACGATGTTTACAACTTTTTTTTTTATGATACACATTTATTAAAAATAATTTTACTAAAATTTGACTTGTAACATTGGTGTTATCAGCAAAATATATGTATATGTAGTATTTGTGTTTGAGAGCCAGTTTCACACCAGGCTAGATGTGCTTGCAATCTTTGACCACACCCCCACCTAGTTAACATCAACCTAGTCTATATACCATAAAAAAATTGAATATAATTATGTTTTTCATAGATTGAGACCGAACCATTCCGTTCAAAGGAACCTCTTTTTAGCTCTGATAGTAATGCCTTTTTTATTAAAATTTTAAATTAAATCAACTAAGTTTCAACTGTCAATCACTGGATCGTATAATTTTTTACAACACTCTTTTTTGGCATAACAATAAATTAATTCTTGTTATACATCACTACACTTTTTACACCTCTAACCCACCTGTTATATCATAAAATCTAAAATTTATTATGAAGTATCGCCTACAAGTCTTCCGATATGGCAAAAAATCTCGAGACAAACTAAAGACTACGTTTCTTGGTCATCGCGCACTACACGGCGCTACTCAGAATGGTTGTACTATGAAAGACGCTCACTATATTCAGAATTTTAAACAACTATTGAAGTTTGTTTTCGGTATGGAAAGAAAAATAAACTTATACTGATTCCAAAACTATTTTAAAATAATACATTCCTATATATTACTTTTACGTTAAAACTCTTTAAGGTGGTTTGATTTCCATACAAATAATTTTTTGCCATTTATAGGCAAATGGAGCTTAATTTTACAGTGAAATCACAGCTACTGGCATTTATTTTGGTCTTTATTTGCGGTAAATCACAATTGCTTAAGCAAAACAGTAAATTATACCACCAGGTACCACCGCAGTACCAGTTATTCTACCGCTAAGCAGTAGTGTGTAAGCATTACTGTGTTCCGGTTTGAAGGGTACTGCAGCTAGCGAAATTACTGGACTGTTGAGATAACTCTATCAAAAGTCTCAAAGTAATGAGCGCCAAAGCAGTGATGCCCTGGACTTTGTTTTGTTACACAAATTTCTGTGTATCGCTGCGATGGTCATGGACAGGCGTTATCTCTTACCATCAGGAGAGCGTGTCTCGTTCATCTCATTACTTTTTACATAAAAAAAGAAGAGTACCTCATTAGTCTAACTAATTTTCACATAAAAAAATTGCTCAAAATTTCAGTGGTCAAAACTTGGACCGTAAAGCAAGTGCACGATAACCCTTCATCTTCCGATGTAGAGCAAAAACTATACAAACAAAAAAGCCGTCCGTGGCGCGGGTCAACGTAACCATATCTGTAAACTAGATCAGACTGAAGCTTTGCGTAAGCGATGGGCCAGATAAACGGATTTTTGATCATCACAGCTTAAGGCACGAATACACTGAGCTCCAAAAAAGCTTGCGATTGTTGTAGATTACGATATGCAATACCGTTTAATATTCAATGTTCTGTGTATCGCTGCAATGGTCATGGACATATATTTTCCCATCAGGAGAGTGTCGATGATAACTTAGAGGGTAGATATTAGTAGAGTAGATACTTTTTTGGTTATTGACATACCTCATTTTAACATGTAATCAGTGGTTTAAACCCCATTTAATGACATCTTCAAAATTTTGAAATGCCTTGTAAAATTGGTGTTATCAATAAAGTATTTGTATTTGTATTTGTAGCGCGGTTGGTTCATACGCCGAAGGGCGTGGGTGCATACCCCAACAATGCGCTTGAGCTGTTGGCAACGCCTTGCCTGGCAAAAAAAACGGAAATGGAAAAAAACATGGAAATTAAATCTCTTCAAAAATCTTAAATATTTGCGGTTACAGCCACTACCAGCTGTTGCGTATGTATATCATCACTCCATCGAGCGTTTTCAAATTGCAATCAAACGCGCTAATCAAAAAAAAATGTTCGCTCTTACTATAAAAAATCAAACAACTTAGGTGCATAGAAGTAGGTAACCCCAAATTGATATATACATTTTTTCACGATTTTAAAATGTTTCTATAGTAAACGTTGTCAATAATAATGAGTACGTATTATCCTTCATTCGGCGAACCGTAATTCGGTATAACCTAACCTTATAACCCAGTGTACCAGTGCCCTATGACGCGGTACAATTCACTATCAAACCATCAGAACTGAGCTAGACACATCTCATATTTTATGGGCACCTAGTACTTTTGGTCAGCGGTTAGACGAAAAGAAATGGTTAACTGTACTGGCCAAATTGAACTGGGTTTAGTGTCTAGTCTACCTAGATTTTTGTTTTGCTAAAAGAGTTGTGATTTTATTGTGTGCGTATGCCATCTTATAAAATACTTTTCATGAACTGAACCGAAGAAAACATTTTTTGTTAAATTCCAAGATTTTTGGTGAGTGCGCCTCAGATCTGCATGACCTAATTCCCCCCTGCCCATTCTACTATAGGACAGCCAGGAGCTCCGAGAAGCGACACCGCTTCATGGTCGATATTCCAAAGACTCGAACTAAACGGTTCGAGTCTACCTTCATTGTACGAACCGCTAATCAAAGGATTTTGCTGCCCGAGTGGGTTGTTCCCTGATAGATACAATCTGGGTGCCATTAAGCCGCGAGTGAATCGGTTTCTTCTAGGCGAGCGTGCTCCACCGTAGACCGCATCTTCGCTTTACATCAGGCGAGTTGGCGGACAAACGCAAGACTATAATAAAAAAAAAACGAAGTCGCGGGTAAAAGTTAAAATAGGTTAAATAAGTCACAGTCAAAAGCTTAACGTAAATCTTCGTCGAGTCCAGTCATGCCATAGTAAAGTAGTGGTAACTTCACTACAAATTTCAAAGGAGTTCTAGAAGCGACATGAAATATCATGTTTCACCACATCATGTATTTATGTTATAGTTATATATTATCCTTTGTGCATATCCTCGTTATTGACACACCCCGTATTTTTCTTCCTCTGATCCTGTCCGTCCTACGGTTGCCTGGAAGAGATCGCTTTTAGCGATAAGGGCGCCAGTTGTTACACAAATTAATTAATTTTATTTCTTCTGTATTGTTTTTTTAGTGTGTGCAATAAAGAGTTAATCAATCAATCATCTAAAGTAAAAAAAAATATTTAAAAAAAGTATTCTATTCTATGTCACTTTCACACACTCGCGCACATGTTTTTTTGACTTTAAAATTTTATGAATAAATCGCTAAATTTTTTATTCATAAACACTTGAAAAAACACGAATTTTGGAAAATAATACAATGCGACAAAACCTTTTCGCGTTCTCGCTCCCCGTTGGGTCAAAATTTAGTTATACCTAAATACTAAACTAAACTTAACTAACCTTTTTGTGTTCTCGCCAAAATTCCTTCAGGATTGTATGTAGGTATGTGTAGGTACACAGAGCATTGAGCATTTGGTAGAAATGAGGTGCGGCGATAACAAGTTTCGTGAGTAGCTCTTTTCTGCGAATCATTCTTATAAATGATTCTCCTGTTACCTATCATTCGATGATGAGCGATGGTTGTCGACTCTATATCTCAACTTGAGTCAATAAATACTATCTGCTTGCCATAACTTATAGGGTTGTTAACTACTTTGATTATAGTGTTTGTACTCATGATATTATAGTCCATATAAATAGCTAAAAATCAAGTGATGATGATGTAAGCGTATTACTTGAGAACGGCTGAACCGATTAAACTGTTTTTTTTAATGAGATTTATATATATACGTAAGGGCAAAGGTCGCATACAATCGCCTCCTTTCGGTTTGTACACCCTAAGTTTGTCACCTGGTATTTGACGATTCCTCTCTCTTCTAGAATATAATTTATTTCTTTTTAATAAAATGAAAACTCTTGTTTAATTTTTTTAAAAACTTGTCGCAATTATTTATTTGCACATAATCTTTAAGCAATTTTATTTTTATCTTAATAGGCTCACTTTTGTCTACATTATTTAAAAAAAATCTTTAATAAATAGGAATTTCGACAACCCTACCCTCAAAAAGGCGAATGTTTACAAATATAACGAGAAAGCGCCTCGGCTATGATAAGACCGTTTTGTTATGAGCCAAAAAAGGCAAAGGCGAGTATACCGTTACAGCCAGCTCGTTATGTCAGATAATGCCAGACCATACCCATGGTAGAATGCAATATCATCGTTTGAACAATCAATGACGTTTACAAAACAAGTAGACTTTTTTAAGTTGCCAGTGACTAAAAAGCAATTTCCTCTCGAACCTCAAAAGCAGTGGGAAGGAATTTTGGCGGGTACGCGGGAAACTCTGCATTGTATTAAGTTATGTGTAAAAATAGTAAGAATGCCGAATTAGGTGTGTGTGTGGGGTACTTAGTGAAACTTGACTTTTCGTGTTACTTCCAAAACTCAATCGGAGTTGTGGTACTACTACTTTACTATAGCGTGGGCTCATTTTGATCGCCATTTTATGACTTGAATTGCCATTAAGACTTATTGTAGTTAATTTTAACTTGAGATTTTTGCTCGAAAATATAGACTGTTCAATTTTCAGAATGTACGAATTGCGATGACAAATCCTTAGAAAAAAATAAAACTCATTATGTAGATTTATTTTTTAGTGATTGGCAACAACGATCCCTTCTGTAATCAAAAAAATTGAGTCCAAATTAAAAATAAAATAGAAAGGAAATGAATAAATGTCTCGGTTTCCCCCCTCTTTTTAGTTCTTGGAAAATGTTCAGAGATGGCATCACTTGAAATTTTTCGACATTTAAGTATAAACATATATAAACATGTATACTACATACCTACTTAAAATGTTCTAGCTTAGTTTCACAGCCCAATCTTGGAAAAGTGTGAATATTTACTATGTGCTAAATTTTCTTTTCCGTATTTTCAGATGGCTGCCACTGATGGATCACGAAAAATGAGAAGACAAGAAGCAAACTACCTACAACAGAATTCTTTTCGTACTGCCGCAGACGAAAAATTCAACTTGCCTTCCTTGTTACAATGTTTTGAAGACAGAATGTAAATTTCCTAAAAGTGTATCTTATCTATCTATTATTATTTTTTTGTACCCTTTTTACATGATTCAACACAATTATATTAATCATCAGAACTTAATCGCGCACAAAAATACTATGAATTAGTTTTGTCATTTAGCTCGACGTTTCGACCACATTAGGCAAATAAACAAAACTAGTACTTTGTGCGGAATTAAGTTCAAGTGATAATCATAACTATGGGTTCATTTTTAATATAATTCGATGAAAGCGCTCGAAAAATTAAAATACAGAGATTGTTTTGAATTTAATTCATCAAATTAAAATATACTGCGGAAACTGATTTAGTCATGACACACTTTTGTTTTACTTGGGTGACTCACGTTTGGTTAGGTCGGACGTTAGGTTAACTATAGTTGCAGTATCCGACCTAACCAAACTTAAGTAAACCCGTAGAAATAAAACAAAACTAAAATTTCCTCTAAAATCTTTACTCTCAATAAATAATTCTTTAAAATATTTTCTTTTCACTACAGTTGTGATAAAAATAGTACTTACAGATACGGAATTATTTATGGACGTTGACTTAGTGTCCGGTCATAAGCTTCGTCCTGGGGAGGGGATCAAAAGAAACCGTGACAAATCGTAACTTTATCACGTCATCACATTACATAAATATTGAAATTACAACTTAATAATTTTGTAAAAAGTAGGTATGTCACATTTCACCAGGGTGTCAGAAATGTGACAAACGGGGGAGGGGTCCAAAAATCATAAAGTTAGTGTGAAATAATTTATGGATGGCCATTTACTTATTAGGAAATTACACTTGTGTGGAAATTGCCGGTGAGAGCTGTAGCATTACTGTAAAACATACCTACTTATTGAACATGGAACCATGAACCTACGTATAGAATTTAAAAAAATTAGTACAGTGTATACTTATATGTAATTTTCGCAAATTGATATGCCAATTCTTCTGTTATACTGTTGCGTAAAAAATGCGTGTAACCCCCATGGTCGTACAATTTCATTGACGGAACTACACACACACAAACATGCTGATGTGAATATAAAACTATGACATATTTGTGTGCGTATAAAGTATTTATCCATTTTCGATGCAACATTACATCTGTATTGCATATTTAAAGAAATGGATAAACACTTTACTAAATATAATTTATTTGTTGAGAAAAAAAAATGGTTACATTATTTAAAATACGTCAAATGTCTTAAACCGTAAACTATACGATAGCATCAAAATCGCAATACCATATATCGTAAAATAAATGTCACAAAAATTATGTTATTTATTTCTTTGTGACATAATACAATGATTATTTTTAATGTTCTATTATGTACTTCCCGAATAAATGTGACCATTAATTAAATGTTCACAAACATTTATGTCAAGCAAAACAAATATTTATCGAAGGACTAGCATATTTGCGAGATTTACGTAAACCATAAAATAGTGTACGGAAATTAGAACAGCACCTCTGGCGGGAGTGAACTGAAACTGTTTTTTTTTTTCATACACTCGACTATTACTTCCACAGATATACCACTGATAAATCGAGCTAGAAAGAGTATATTCGTCTTCAATGGATAACACAACTGATACAAACATGTTTTTTTTACTATAATAATCATAATTAGATTTTATTTTACTGCGATAGTTTTTGACGTATAGTAAAATGTCACGCGTACAATTCCGAAAGATATGGCTTTTAACGCATGAAAATGTATACAATAAAAAATAGTTACTTGTAAATGAAAATGTGTAAGATGTGTATTTTAACGCAAGACATTGAAAAATGTAAAATTACTAGTTCTGAATATGATTGATGTTTTTTTTTTAAACAAAACTGAAATTTGTAGAATGATATTTCAAAACGTAATTTTATTCTATTTTTTTAAAGCATTTTCTCCATTGGGCTGGCTAAAGGTGTTAAGCCATACTGCCTTTTCCTACGTGATACAATTTCGTTCAAGTTTTACGGATACATAAAATAACTTGGATTAAAAATTTAAAAAAAAAAATCTAAGTTTTTGAATTTTAGACGGAATTAACTTAATTTTGATCTCTTAATGATTAATTATAAATATTATATTTATGATTTGTAATGCCATATTAAGGTGTAATTCTCTATCTTGGTGTTCTTATAATTTTTAAGTTAATTAAGACGTACGATTTAAATGTAATTTTAGGTAGAATTCTGTTATTTTAGTAATTCCTCTTTTGATTTGTGGTTAAAAACTATATGGTAGGAAAGAAAATCATAATACGATTTTAAATCTAATAATAATAAAACATTCCATTATAAGGTACACGTGAATTTAAAAAAAAAATTTAAACCAAAAACATATGGTGCCTTAAAAATAATTAATATTTTTGAAATCGAAAAATTATTTAAGACCAGTCACAAAGATTGTTAATTTTAATTCTTTTAATAACGACTAATGTTAAAAGTGTTTCTTACCGTTCCACTGCCAAATCTGTTATTATTTTTTTGCTAATGAAAAAAATAGTAAATAACAGTTTTAACATAACAAATAGCTATAAAATTATGCATTTAACTATTAATATTAACAGTCATATTAATTTTAGAATGTTTAATTCTAGCTGTATGTGAGGGTTTGTTTGTTAAAAGTTAAGTTTTTTCGGTAAAACATATTATTTAAAAAACTTAACTTTTCTCTTGGTTTAGTGGTGAAAATTTCTCATAATTTTTATCTGCTTGTTCAAAATGCTGTCGAACAAACCGACAATAGCTATTAAACTTAGATGTAGGTAAGTAAGTGTTTTTAATTATATCCACTCTTATTAATTGACAAGTCACTTGGAGATTCAAAAAAAAATTTGAGTCTTTGATTGGTTTGTCGAGCGCTAAGTGTAATGTATTTGACAATGTATTTCATTTATACTCATTATTTACTTTACAATAAGTTTACTGGGAATGGAGTCATATTTTCAATGGTAGGGAAAGGGAAACTATTGAAATTCACTATTTTCATGGAAAAATTGTCTCAGTCTCATGCCAAACGATTTAAAAACCCCAGAGTCCACGGGAAAACTGAAAAAAAAATCTTTTTGTTTTTGGTATCGCACTTAGTGCATTTTACCAGTAAAATAATAATTCAAATATTTTTAAGTATTCTAATAAAAAAATTACTTCTGCTACTTTGACAGAGAAGATTTATGAAAACTTTGATGATGAAAGGCTATAAAATATGTTTGACTATCTCATGTAAAATGATGGTTCATTTCACATAATACTTAAAGGCATTAATTACTTGACAGTGGCGAATGCACAAAGTGTGTTGCCCAATGCAAATAAAAAACGCCTTGTTTTTAATTCACGTTTCAACTCCATCTACAAAAATACGGAAATGTGCAAGTGATACTTGGGGTCTTATTTATAAACGTTGCTTAAAGTTAACAAATGCTTAGAATGAATCAACTTCTTGCTGTTCGAAATGCCACGAGGGATAGCGAGACAGATTTTTTTTTTTTAATGTAAAAAGTAATGAGACGAGCGAGACGCTCTCCTGATGGTAAGAGATAACGCCTGCCCATGACCATCGCAGCGATACACAGAACTTTGAGTAACAAAACAAAGTCCAGGGCATCGCTGCTTTGGCGTTCATTACTTTGAGACTCGATGGTTAGTCTCAACAGCCCAGTAATTTCGCTAGCTGCAGTACCCTTCAAACCGGAACACAGTAATGTCTACACACTACTGCTTAGCGGTAGAATAACTGGTACTGCGGTGGTACCTATCTAGACGAACTCCTGCTAAGGAAATCTACCACCAAGTAAAGATTGTTTTGAGTAGAGATTTTATCAATAAGACTTTTAATGATTGTTTTTGGTTTTTACTTTGTCATTTATTATCTCTTCTCTTATACCTAGATAGTGTCAAACAAAGTCACTACCGCTGTCTGTGTTTCCGCTTCTTAATCACGCAACGGATTTCGGCACTGTTTTTTTTTTCTTTGGTTTTGGCGTCGCTTTTTGCATTTGCCAGTGTCAAGTATTTACGGCACTGTTTTTTCGCTTTAGATTTTTTTTTTCTTTATTCGGCCATGGCACTTTCGTGCATTGTGCTTTAGATATTTTTTCCCAGAAAGTTTGTATGTCCGTGCGAAGCCAGACCGGATCGCTAGTTATGTCATAAATAGGTATCATATTTCTCGATAGTTTAAGCTAGATGTCCCAACATAAATGATTCCTAAGGTACTATATAAATGATAATCGTATGTTGTAGCTGTAAGTTTTCAAATCTCGACATTGTCATAATTTTACGATAAATAAATGAAATGATTATGAAGTAAAGTTCGTTTTCGTTTGAACCTGAAAATTATTTTCTTTTTATAGATTATCGTAGTCCACTGCTGACAATAATGCTCTCCCAGGTTACGCCACTGAGATCGATCTTCGGATTTTCCCTTCTAGCCTTCCAGTGCGGAAACCATAGCATGGTGTAAGGGTAATTTCTAGTACTCAGCTGGCTAGCTACCGGCCTCAAGCTGAAAATCTGCCGCCAAGCATCTAACAGGGTGTTCCTGCCGCCTCACTTGGGAACCAGTTCCATTCCAGGCTACGTGTGCTTTACCATCTTCGACCACACTTAACAACAGGTGAGTTGTGATCAAACACCTATGTCAACCATAAAAATAAAATGTAATGTCATATATGGTAAGGTATTGATAAAAATTGATTACACTTTAACTTAAAACATTTTGTAAAGGAAAAGGAATGTAATTGAAAACAGTTACAAAACAAAATGTCACATGATTATGTAAATACTCGATAGTTTATTTAATTTAGTTTGACATTTTCGTAATTAATAATAGTATCTATCGAAATCCTATTATGTTAACAAAGAACTAGACTGTTAACACTCCCATAATATTAAGACCTTTATGTAACAGTTCTACGAGTTTTGGCGGAAACGCGGAAAGAGTCGTGTCGCTCCGTTGTATTTTTTTCCAAAACTAGTGTTTTGTCGAGTGTTTATGCATAAAAATGGTGGTGTTTTATTCATAAAGTGCCGAATTACAAGCGCGAGTGTGGGAAAATGATGTAATGTGGTGAAACACGAGTTTTCGTGTTGCTTCCAAAACTCCATCGAAGCTTTGTAGTAAAGTTGCCACTACTTTACTAAAGCATGACTGGAATTAACTGACACGAACTGGACTTGACAAAGACGACTTTGACTAAAACTAGCTACGATGGCACTTATGTAACTTTTGAAACTTGAAAATATATAATTACTTGACACTGGCAAATGCTAAAACGCGACGCCAAAACCAAAGGGAAAAAAAAACAGTTCTACAATAAAATACCTAGTACAAGTAGCGCCATCTGTATAATGCGTCATGTAACACATAGTGTCAGATGTCGCTTGCATTCAAGAAAAACATAAAACAATGCTGGGGTTTTGGCGGGAATGCGGGAAGGGTCGTGTCGCTCCGTTGAATTTTTTTCCAAAACTAGTGTTTTGTCGAGTGTTTATGCATAAAAATGGTGGTCCTAAGCTAAAATACTGTTAATGTACTCATCTTCGTGAACAACTTTTGCTAAAGGCACGTCTTTGCAATCGTGGATACAATCCTTGATGGAGCAAATTATATATTTTCGCAGTTTCTGATTTTTTTTTTTTTTTTTATTAATTTGCCCCTTCGGGCAGGCTAAAGCTATAGAGCCATACTGCCTTGTCTTAAGTGTTATTTCTGCTGTATCCTATAGTTATCGTCAAAGTCGTCTTTGTCAAGTCCAGTTCGTGTCAGTTAATTCCAGTCATGCGTTAGTAAAGTAGTGGCAACTTTACTATAAAGTTTCGATGGAGTTTTGGAAGCAACACGAAAACTCATGTTTCACCACATTATATCATTTTCCCACACTCGCGCTTGTAATTCGGCACTTTATGAATAAAACACCACCATTTTTATGCATAAACACTCGACAAAACACTAGTTTTGGAAAAAAAATACAACGGAGCGACACGACTCTTCCCGCGTTCCCGCCAAAACTCCGCAGTTTCTGAGTTGTGGTCGCAGTAAAAGCTGTTCATAATCACAGAGTACAATGACCCCCTATCAAAAAAATTTACTATTTTTTTCAATTTTATTGAAATATCAAATTTCTTTGGTACTTGTGTGTATAAATAAATTATTTAAATAAAGTACCTACATACATTGATATTGATCAGTGTACTGTTTGTCTGTAGTGGCTTTACTAGATGTTTTACACTGAATCTTTCGGCATCTCTACCTATACTCTCTCTCTCTCCTCTCTATGTGTGTATGGACTAAATTAAATAAAAAAAGAGAACATTCCTTAGTCTTTTTTATTTTTACTTTATTTATCAGTGTATTTATCATGTTCCAATCTATTAAATAAATCAATCAGAATCTGTTGATCTATATATAATATTGTACATAATATCGAATCGATTGACACCTACTTAGATCAATAAATAAATATGTAATATTGTACATAATATCGAATCGATTGACACCTACTTAGATCAATATAATAAATATATAATATTGTACATAATATCGAATCGATTGACACCTACTTAGATCAACATATTTATTATATAATAAATATATAATACTGTGTGCCTTCTTGGTAAGCTCAAAGTAGCACAACGCGGTATGGAGAGGGCTATGCTCGGAGTTTCCCTACGAGATCGAATCAGGAATGAGGAGATCCGTAGACGAACCAAAGTTACCGACATAGCCCAACGGATTAGCAAGTTGAAGTGGCAGTGGGCAGGGCACATAGCACGCAGAACTGATGGCCGATGGGGCTGCAAAGTTCTGGAGTGGAGACCACGGACCGGCAAGCGCAGCGTAGGACGTCCACCCACAAGGTGGACAGACGACCTAGTAAGGACCGCAGGAACGCGCTGGATGCGAGCCGCTTCCAACCGGTCTTTATGGAAGTCAATGGGGGAGGCCTATGTCCAGCAGTGGACGTCCTACGGCTGAAATGATGATGATGATGATGATGATTGTTGTTATAAATATTTATTATAATTGAAATGAAAACTTCTTTAGCCGCGTTTAGCGATTGTAGGTAGGGCAAAACTTACGCGCCATATATGCTGCTATCAAAGTTTTCACTTCTGCCAATTTATTTTATATTTATTGCTGTTCAATCTGCTATGCTGTATCTATATATATCTATCTATATGCTGTAATCGGATTCGCAATGGACGCACGCAAGAAAACACTTTGAAACTCTAGTATGCTATGCAATGAAGTCAAGGACAGTAGAATAAAAGAATGATGAAAGTTATGCAAGTGGCGTTTATAACATGCGCTTAGCATACGGAACTGTCGACCAACCTCGGCAAAATAATGTTTTTTACGTCAACTTATTTAAATAGCTTGGGCATGCGGTTACACTCGTGTTCAAAAAGTAGCCTAGGTATGTGTTATTGCAGGTCAAAAGCTAGCACCATTTTAAACTACCGCGTTATTTACTGGTGAGTACTATAAAGTACCACAATGTTTCAAGATCTTTTCCTTCACCGGAATCTCAAGGGATTTGATCCCACTTTCTTAGGCGTGTGTACTGACCGCGCTAACCACTAAGCTGTTATCGCTAAATCATCTATCAAGTGTTTTTTAAATATTTTTCGTGAAAATTTTCCTGTCTATTTTTAAGCAATTTATAATGTCTATTGCTATGATATGGGTTGGAACCAACCAGTTAAATATGGAGGATACCTTGTATAGTTTTAATGTAATTGTTAATCTTAAGCCAAACGTGATTGGCTCAAAATTATTAATTAACAAGTCGTTAAATTGACGAGCTGTTCAAGGTGGTTCGATTTCCATACAAATAAACTTTTGCCATTTCTGGACAAATGGAGCATAATTTTACAGTGAAATCACAGCTACTGACATTTATTTTGGTCTTTATTTGCGTATAATACACTAACTCAAAAGGTTTTGTCCTTTTTAGTCTTCTTACTATATCCGTGTTTTTTAATAAAACAGTAGATTTATTAGCATAATCTACTGTTTCATTCAAGTAATTGTGATTTACCGCAAATAAAAACCAAAATAAATGCCAGTAGCTGTGATTTGACTGTAAAATTTATGCTCCATTTGTCCAGAAATGGCAAAAATATATTTGTATGGAAACACCTTAATAAGTAGAAAGTAGGATTAAAATATATTTTTTTACAAATTTGTTGCGCAAACTTGATTAGTGATTTTGATTCTTCCTACCTAAAGTATTTTTAAGAATCGGTAATTGTGTGCGTGTATTTAGTGTATGACACGCTAAAATTGTAGGACCAAGGGTTCTTCACAAGTAGAAGCACACTCACCGGTGTTGGATACTTATCAAAAATTATCTTGAGCAAGACAATAAAATTCGTTCATGGTTTTCACTCTAGGAAGTAATGAAATAACGTAAAATAATGTTTCGTGTATAAGTTTGTATCTTTATTATGAAACACAAATTGACCAAAACACGTTAACTTATTTAAAACTACTCTATTGCCAATTTATATAGTACGTCAGTATTAATTACACACAAAAATCTGAATTACTTTTAATAAGGCTCCGATCATATAAGTATAAAAAGACACATCTTTGGCTAATTATTTAATTGTATCTTATGGTAGAAAAGCGTTCAAACCGCCCAAATGTCCTTCATCTCTTTTCCTCTGTTTAGCTAACCGTTCCTCGTCATTCCCATCTATACCTAGACCCAATCTCTCTATCAGCTTGTCCCCTTTATCTCCATGAAGACTTATGAAGGTTTTTCGTCTCTTCTGTGCTACGTTTGGATCGAAAATCCAGACTTTTCTGTCGTGTATCACTGGATATCCGATGAGGTTGGTTCTGACAAAAGCCGCTACAGGACCCGATACTGATAACTGGGCGGAGCTGCGTCGGTAAAGCAGTGTCAGGATACAGAGTGACAGCTGAAAGAAGAGAAAATGAAATTGGTTTTTTTTCTAATTCTACTTAGTAATTCTAACTCGGACGAATACATAATCAGAATTCTAACGTGATATTCCATTAAGGAAACTGGCATTATTTTACCTAGGGCCGAATTTAGACTTGACGTAACTTACTTAGGGTGACTTTGACTGTGACTTGATATCACGAACTTGAAAATTCATTGTTTTTATTGTATGTTTTGATTGAGGATAATCTAGGTATTTGACCACGGCTCACCTGATGATAAGTGACGGAGTGGTCGAACATGATAAAGCACACCTTGCTTGGAATGGAACTGGCTCCCAAGTAAGGCTGTAGCAATACACCGTAAGATGTTCGGCGGCAGATTTTCAACTTGAGGGTTGTAGCTAGCTAGCTAGCCACAACGCTATAGTTTCCTCGCGATGTTTTCCTTCACCGGCAGCTCAAGCTCATTGTTGGGGTTTGAACTCACACCCTTCGAATGGCATGCGAACCGACCACACTACTAAGATATCATCGCTACAAAAGTAAAAAAAGGTATAACCTTCATTGCAATGAAATTGTTACAGATTTGATTTATGATAATGAACTACCAAAAAATCTGCAAAGGAAATAACAAAAAAGCGGATGCGCTTAAAAAAATTAAAGTAAATGTTTATTTGTTTGGAAGGAAGTCATATTTTTATTTTTTATTGTAATCCTTGGTTAATAAACATGCATTTCACAAACGTAGACGTGAAGTCAGGTATAATTAAATAATTTTATAATTATTTTATTGTGCATAAAGAATGTTGCTGGTTTAACAATTTAAAAATTTTGTAAGTGCATCTTTTAATAATTAAAATTTAATTGAACTGACAAATTAAAATACACATGTTTAAAATGTTGTATAGAAAATAAATAACTGCTCTTTTACCATTACAATATTTGCTTGTCTTAAATATTCACTAGTTTTTTTTAATATTATCTTGATTTAAATCTCATTTTTTTTTCTCGCAATCGAGTGCTTTGTTGTCCTAGCCTCCAATAAGAACCAAGCCATTTCGGCCATTAAAAAAAAATATGACCTTTTTAATTGACATTTTTTTCTGATTATCTAAATTCTTATAGCTTGAGTGGCCAATTCTAGTGCCGTATTTAATATGCTGTCCGAAGGCCTTCGAAATGGCTGGACAGATGTTGCCATAGAAATATATAACAAACAACCGCGACCTACGACTTTTTTTATGGTTGATGCTGGGTGTTTGACCACAGCTCACCTGATGTTAAATGACGGTGGGGTTGAAGATGGTAAGGCATACCTAGCCTGGAATGTAACTGGCTCTAAAGTAAGGCTGCCGGAACACACCGTTAAGTGTTTGACGCAGATTTTCTACTTGATAGCCAGCCACAAGTTCATTGTCATTAAACTTGGCATAGTTTTTTTTTTTTTAATAATTTGCCCCTTCGGGCAGTCTAAAACTATAAAGCCATACTGCCTTGTCTTAAGTGTTATTTCTGCTGTATCTTAGCTATAGTTATCGTCAAAGTCGTCTTATAAACTTGGCATACGATCCACGACAGCGCTCAGAAAGAAATGTCATTCACGGTCACCCATCCGAAACTCCGGTGGAATCGTTTATAAATACTTAAGCATACGCCACTAATATTACGTAGATAGGCAGCATAAATTAAATATATATAACCATGCCAGAAATATAAACAAAATGACAACAAAAATTTGACTTTCGTAATGAAGAGCGCAGAGAGCAGTAGGTATGTACTTACTATTATTCTATTCGTCGTTCCAAACATTTTTAAATAATTCACTTTACAGAAACGAGAACACTAAAACTTCCCAGATACACGTAAGTTTCAAAAATGTCCTTTATTAAAATTTATAATTTTTATATAAATATTTCAATTTTTTAACCACAAAAAAATATAAACATTTCAAGACGTGTCTACACTGGCTGACCGCCAACTTGTTTATTGCAACTTTTACATTTAAAGCAGTGCAAGTTACTAAATAACCCTGTCATTATCATTAGGGTTGGCAGTTCTCACTTCTAAGCAACGCCACAGAATCATGTGCAATAGTTTTTTTTTTCAAATTTTTTGTTTACCTTCTTTTCCCTATAAGGCAACATTCTCAATAGTTTTAAGCGACCTTGTGTGACTTTGACTGTGGCTTAGACGTAATTGACTTGATTTTTCATGAAATATAGGCAAATGTAATAACTGCGACGCCAAAACCGAAGAAAAAAAAAACTGTCAAACTACAATTTTTTTTTTCATGTTGTACAAAAGATTGTGACATTGATTGATTTAAACAAAGTAATGTAGACTTGGAGTTTTGGCGGGAACGCGGGAAGAGTCGTGTCGCTCCGTTGTATTTTTTTCCAAAACTAGTGGTTTGTCGAGTGTTTATGCATAAAAATGGTGGTGTTTTATTCATAAAGTGCCGAATTACAAGCGCGAGTGTGGGAAAATGATATAATGTGGTGAAACATGAGTTTTCGTGTTGCTTCCAAAACTCCATCGAAGCTTTGTAGTAAAGTTGCCACTACTTTACTAAAGCATGACTGGAATTAACTGACACGAACTGAACTTGACAAAGACGACTTTGACTAAAACTAGCTACGATGGCACTTATTTAACTTTTGAAACTTGAAAATATATAATTACTTGACACTGGCAAATGCTAAAACGCGACGCCAAAACCAAAGAAAAAAAAAATGTAGACTTGAACCATTTTCGTTTTGTTAATGTGATCTTTTAGAATGTAATATTATTTTAGTGCAAACCAAACCTTCACATAATATAAAAAACTTACAAAGAAAAAATTATATCTACAAACAAAACAAAAACAATATCGACCAATGTCTGCTAGTCAACTAATGTAAAACAGCGGCCTTATCGCCTAGAGTGATTAGTTTATTTTAGTGGCTTAGTTAAAATGTGTAAATAAAACATATCTCCCGACTAGCATCTGACGGTGTGATCCGGCAGCCTCACTTGAGAGGCAGTTCCATTTCAGGCTAAGTGTGTTTACCGTTTTCTACAACACCGTCACTTAACATCA
This sequence comes from Biston betularia, assembly GCA_905404145.2. NCBI lineage: Eukaryota > Metazoa > Arthropoda > Insecta > Lepidoptera > Geometridae > Biston > Biston betularia. Next base: position 7,936,216 of record FR989887.1, on the reverse strand, counting down.
GGTGATCTGTGTTCAAATACCTAATCAAATATTAAAAAATATATACATAAAAAAGTAAGAGCGACACCCCTAACGCCAACTTGCTATACCGCCGTATCAAGCTGTTACGACATCAGGTGGATGACGAAGAAACCAAACGTCCTATTCAAAGAATCCAAGTAACATCTCATAGTTTTTCTAACTTATTTGACTAATAACCTTGTGAACTTACTCAATGTCTATTATTGTCTAAAGAAATTGCCAATTGGGATTTTGACAGGCATCAATTATTTTTTTAGTCAGTAGGCAAAAATGTTGTAGATAAATATCAGTTTTAATTGTTAGCTAACTTTTTAGGAATGCGTCTTCCTCGAATATCTGTTTTATGCAGTCAAAGAAAGATTTACCCTTAAAACGGACGTTTAAGGTTTGAAATATGACAGAGATACATCATAAAATATATAGGAATTTTGGCGGGAATTTGGAAAGTTTTATATTATTTTTTTGAATTAATGTTTTTCCGGGTGCTTATGTATATAAATAATGGGATTGTATTCATAAAATGCAAAGTTATGGGCGCAAGTATAGAACAGTGGTCCAATGCAGTAAAACGTACTTAACTTTTCGTTTTGCTTCCAAAATTCTACCGAAGATTGTAATAAAGTCGCCACTACTTTACTAGAGCATGACCGACCTCGATCAAGACTTGCTTTGTGTGACTTATTTAACTTGATTTTTTATAAGATACTTGAAAATATCGAACACTTGACAAGTTGACACCGGCAACTGCACAAAGTTCGACGCCAAAAACAAAGAAGAACCGTATACAATAAAGTTATTCAGGCTTCCCGCTAATTTTCACAATAACTTCCTGATTGGCTGAAGTTGTACTCTTCTCTGCTTTACCGACAATGACAAGAATGCGCGCGCATGAAAAATCAATATTTTCCAGCCCGAATGTAATTGACACATCGAGCATAGAAACAGATGTTTTTAGCTTTATAAACTTCTGTATTTCGTGAAAATAATTTATAAATAAGGCTCAAAAATGATGCAAGAATACGATGACGATTTCTTTTTCGAAGAGGACAAAATGTACGTAACATTAGCTCGCCACCATATTTGTTGTTATCTTGTATCACTTATCTATGTGTACTTCCTTTGCAGTCACTTTTGTGTTTGAGTTTGGCAGATTTTTGTGTTCGTTGTTTTGGTGATTTTGAAGCATGTGGAAGCAGCAAGACACCTTCTTTCTGTTCACTGACCCGAGGTTGTACCCTCTAGGACCGGCGCCCCTCAATGTTTTTAATTTCGAAGATCGCATGTAATGTTTTTTTTATTAACTTTATTTTTTGGCCTCTGCCGCATGATAAATATCTGATTTTACTTTTCCCAAGGTCTACTTACTACAACGATTACTTCTTTTTAAAATTTAATTAGATTATAATTAGGTTACACTATAAGTAGATACGGAAGAATAGTCCAATTATTTTATGAAGATGAAGGACTATAAAATTATTGTAGTTTAATGCTTTGTTTGGATAAAGATACGCGTGGCAAAATACGACTGAAACTTGATCATATTCGGATTCTAATAAAAGTTTTTTTATGTAAAAGTAATGAAACGAACGATGCGCTCTCCTGATGGTAAGAAACAACGCATGCCCATCTAAGTATCTTAAGTATCTTTTATTCAGTAATGAAAGATACAACTCCGCATCAAAGTAAGCTTTTGTATCACTTATGTGCTAAGGTGTTATAAGAAAATATAGGTATCAATGGTAACATGGGCATGCAGTACTAACGCGGTATTGTCTGACTTTTAGCAATTATTTTAGTTTCCTTTTTAGGGTTCCGTACCCAAAGGGTAAAAACGGGACCCTATTACTGAGACTTCGCTGTCCGTCCGTCCGTCTGTCACCAGGCTGTATCTCAAGAACGGTGATAGCTAGACAGTTGAAATTTTCACAGATGATGTATTTCTATTGCCGTTATAACAAAAAATACTAAAAAACAGAATAAAATAAATATTTAAATAATTTGATTTTTTTGCCGTTTTTATAGATAACGGTACGGAACCCTTCGTGCGCGACTCGAGCCGACTCGCACTTGGCCGATTTTTTAGGTTCTACAAAATAACTTTTATATAAAAATAATCTCAATCTCATTTTATTACAATGTATAACAAATGTAAGACAAAATATGAGTATGAATATTTTTATTATGAAGAAAATCTTAAAATTCTTGGTGTAATCTAAGAAAAAAACCCTCAAAAATAAGCAGTTTGACTCACGTAACGTCATACTCTTTTGCTCCGCTAAATGAGATTCTATAACCACGAAATAAGAGTAATGATTGACTGCAGTAACAGACTTGTTGAAAATGTTGGATTTATTCTAAGAAAGGATACGTTACTATATAAAATAAATAATTAATTATATAACGAACCAATAATATATTACAGATTAGAAAAAATAACAGGCCGAGTGGTCATTAATTATTTTCTACGCAGCATTAAATTTGTACTCATTTCTAATCGGTTTAATAAATTAAATCATTATATGATTATGTGTGATTCATAATCGAGGTATGTAATTAATTTTTACTTAACGACTTGTTTCTCAGCAAAGAGATGGAAAATAAAAAGTCCAACAACTTATTACTTCAAATAGACGAAACGTAAGTTATGTGCATACAAAAATGAAATCTATTTTCATTGCCTAAATTTGTTATTTTTAATATAATAATACTTTTCTAGTGCTACAGTTTCATTGCAAGCATCCATGACAAATATGCCCGATCTTCATGTGATTGCAGAGTAAGTATAAAATATTGTATTAGTTAAGACTTTTAACGAATTCTAATTTCGTCCTACTCCACATGAAGTAAAATATGTACTTTTGAGAGTGACTTACTTAATTGAGTTTCATTTCGTCTCATTTTGCTTAACGTTAAGTGCTTAGTTACAGATTTTCATGTGGGTCACTTGGGTGGTAGCTAGCCAGCCGTACTAGAAAGTACTTTACCACCACGCTATGGGTTCATCACGATGTCTCCTTTACCGACAGCTCAAGCGCATTTTTGGGATTTGAACACACGCCCTTACTACTGATTACTGATTCGATTTTTGTAATCACAAAAATCGAATTAATTAATTAATCGTTGCCGTCGTCATAGCAGCGATTCACTATTGTGTGTGTGTTTGTGTGTGTGTGTGTGTGGGTGGGTGTGTGCTCACTATAGTTTACTATAGTAAACTTCGTAGTGGACAGTGACAATAAACCAGTCGGAAGTATATTTTTATTAACAACACTAGTTTGCAATCCCGAAAATGACCACCAAAATTCTCCTTACATAATCGAGAAATACAATCATCTTACTCGACTGACAACAATATACTTTATACCTACATCACATGCATGTATAAAGCACCTATATTGTTGTCAGTCTATACAATAAACTTTTTTATCCTTAATCACTTGTTCTCACGTATAGCATGTAACACATGGGAACAATAACACTTCCCTAAGATACGCCTGGTCTTTTTCAAAGACTTACCAATGTTTAATTACTTACCATTAACTAGTAAAGTTTTTTAATAGTCTATTTTGTACGAATGCTAAAAACAATGCATACAATTTTTGTTTTATGATTCAAGCATTTGAATAGGTAAACAAAATTTCGGGGGACGCCGTGTTAAATGCTTGAGATAATTATGTCAGAAGTAAATTATTAATTTTGTAACTTTTTCACAGGAACACCGAAATAGAAGAAAAAGTCGTAAATGAATCGATAGAAATTACAGAATGTGTTTATAATGATCGTCGTTTCGAAAGATACATGATTTATCGCCAAGATTTGATGTAAGAGTATAAAACTGTTTATATAAGCTAGCAAGATTAAGAAGCTAGAAAAAATTTTGAATCTGCTAGATTACAATTCAGATAACTCTATCCTAGCTCCCAATTAGCTACATCCTATACCTTTTATCGGTGATTTTTTTTTTAAATTAACACACCACAATGATTTTTTAAACACGTCGATCGAAAGATTCAATCGAAAATAAAATAAAAATGTAGTAAAAGAGAAGTTTTTTGAGTTTTATTGTAATTCCTTAATCTTTGTGCTATTTTCATTTCCAGATCATTTCAGAGTAGCAGGCGCTAGAATATCTAGAAATTTAATTTTGAACGGGTTTTGTATTATTTTCGCTAGTTCAATAAAATATTTAAAGAAGACGATGATGTTTTATTTCTGTAGTAATCTAATTTGTAAAATTTTAGCCCTTATAGCCAATTTTATTTTACTTTTCTTCGTTTCTGAAACTAGCTCTCATATTTTGGCATCGATGTAAATATTTATTTTTAGTAAAATTAAATCCGAAATGTTGTAGTAATCTATTCTATAGTAAGTAGACCTTTAACTACTTTTTGTCCGTTTTGTTCTTTTCTTATGTATTTGGCAATCTTCTTTCTAGCGTCATTGTTATTTCAGGGGTATGACAGTGACGTCAGGAAGTGTTGTTTTGAGCAAAGATGAAAAAAACCTGATCGGTATTAGCATCGGTGGAGGAGCTCCATTGTGTCCCTGTTTATATATTGTACAGGTAATACATACTTATAACTACAAAAAAAAACTATTTAAATTGTGTGAAGATCTGCTCATGTGCTTATGTTAGATAGATGTTTGTTTTGTGTCTGGGTGTTGCTCATGTGACGTATGAATTTATATAAATGTATTCTATCAATTATTATTATTATTATCCTGTACGAGTACAAGCTTAGTTTGGGACTAGATGACGCTGTGTGTAATGGCATATAAAGTTGTTGATAGCAGTTATTTCAGAATGGTTAAATTTGAATGTAGGTAGATTGTCAAAATTAATTAATGAATAATAATTTTTAATTTCTCCTCACTGTTGTTTTCTTAGTTTACTTTATTATTTCAAAAATTATATCGCAATAAATGTAATATTTTAAATAAGCATACTTTAGATTCTTTTGAAAGGCTTGGTACGAATGCTGTTTTAAAAAGTAAAAGATCCTCGAAAATTCTTACGAAACAATTATAATTTATAGCCATCTTTATCGTTCTGCTAGATACATTGGCCTAAGTTCTGATAAAACGTTACAGATATTTGACAATACGCCCGCTTCTAAAGAAGGAACTTTGCAAAGTGGAGATGAGTTAGTAGGAGTCAATGGCCAGTCAGTTAAAGGGAAGACAAAGGTCGAGGTAGCAAAAATGATACAAACTGCAAAGGTAACTAACATATACTTTAAAGAAACAAATATGTTTACATTGTCTAGTACAATAATTATCTTATAATATACCAACTAAAACACGATATTTAAAATGTAAATAAATTACAACTTTAATGAGATTATTAGAAAACAAAACATTCAGAATTCACAGTCCATTATATTATGATCATATAACTAATACTTTCAAATCATTTTACAGTAACATAATATTTATCATTAGTCCAATTTTTTAAATTAAATTGTTTCCTAAATATGCACATGCAAATAACTTGTAGAAATTAATCAGAAATCAAAGGTAATACGATGAGTACCTAAGCTTTACCTACTCGTGTTTAATAGTATCTGTATTAAGCAGTTAAATGCTACTGTCTAATAGGTATCTTGTTACTTTCCTTTGTTATGTCAGTTTAGTCTACAACTTTCTTTTGTACCAATTTTACTTTTACTGTAATTCACAAGTTATTTTAGAATTTACATAATAGTTTGCAGTCTTCATTATCACACTTTTGTGAATTAGGTCATTTCTTAACATGTGATCAGCTTCGGCTCTTTTTTATTGTGGTTCAGTATCAATTTGTAATACTTACAATAACACCGACGTGTACATTTTAGCGCTAAGTCTGTCACTTGTGGCAGTAACTCATAAAGTTCTAGTCTGTATTTTATTTCCTTAATTATTAAGTACATTCTCAATGAAGACTTTCTATCTTTATGTCCAAAAATAAGAAAAATATTTCAATTTTAGGATGAAGTAACGATCAACTATAACAAGCTTCACGCGGATCCCAAGCAAGGTCATTGTTTAGACATTATCATGAAGAAGATGAAACATCGCCTCGTCGAGAATATGTCATCCGGTGCTGCGGACGCTTTGGGTAAGAAAAGGGGCCAAAACAAACACAACACTGAACATTATCAAATAGCAGAGAGTAACCAAAGACAAATATTTCTAGTTTATGTGATTAAAATTTATGCACCTTCCAAGCTAAAATTTATGGAATTATAAAGCAATGCCATTTTTAAGATATTGTATTTACAGGTCTTTCCAGGGCAATACTATGCAATGACACTTTAGTAGCAAAGTTAGATGAATTGAAAGAAACTGAAACAGTTTATAGGAAATTGGTGGAGCATGCCAAAAGGTATGAAATGCTTTGCTACAGAAATGATTTAGAACAAATGTAATAAATCTACATAGCTGCCACTAAAGTGACATTTACTTTAATGCTAATTTTACTAAAAGTAAATAATTGTTAAACTTTCAGAATGCTTAAATCCTATTTTGACCTTCTACAAACGTATAAAACTGTAGGCGACATATTTGCATCAATTGGAGTGAGAGAACCGCAAGCTCGAGCTTCTGAAGCTTTTACAAAGTTTGGCCAATATCATAGATTATTGGAGAAAGACGGAATCAAAATGCTAAAAGCATTAAAACCGGTGAGATATACATAAAAATATAACTGAAGTGAATCTATTCTTTAAAAAAATAATTAACAAAATTTAGCGTATGTTAATAACAAAACTTCTATATTTTTTCCACAGATTCTAGCCGATCTAGGTACTTACCTTAACAAAGCCATACCAGATACGAAACTAACCATTCGCAAATACGCCGATACCAAGTTCGAATACCTCTCCTACTGCTTGAAGGTAAAGGAGATGGACGATGAAGAGTATGGCTACAATACTTTACAGGAACCGTTGTACCGAGTGGAAACTGGGAATTATGAATACAGGTGCATATAACATAACTACGCTTGAATATTTACATTTTAGAAATGCTTAAATATAGTAAATAGATGCGACCCTAATATTATACCTTGTAGTACACCAAACGCTTTATGCATGGAAGTAGTCTTTTCTAGTATCTAGGTAAGTTTTATTAGTTTTATTTTGACATTATTGTAAATATACTTAGTGTTAGATCTTAGATCTTATTACCAGGTGATTATCTAGGTAGGTGCACCCTGGTACTAGATTTTCATACGTCAAGTAGTAGCGTGTAAACATTACTGTGTTCTGGTTCAGGGTACTGCACCGGTGAGATATACATAAATATAATCGAAGGTTATTAAGACTAACCATCGAATGTCTCAAAGTAATGAGTGCCAAAGCTTGAACTTCATTTATTAAGTCCTGTGTACCACTACAAGAGTCGTCAACAAGTGTTATCTCTTACCATCAGAAGAGCATTTCGTTCATATCATTACTTTTACAAAAAAAACTGTGTTCTGGTTTGAACGGTATCTAATGTAGCTAGCGAAATTATTCATATATCATCGATCATATGTAGGCTTATGAGACTTTATGTTAAATTTGCTACCACCAACGATGACCATTTCAATGCCTTATTCTTATTCCGAATGGGGGCGATAAGTCCTGCACTGACGTCCCGCTTGGGGTGTATTGTGAATTTCAATGCCTTGTAAGAATGTCTTGTTCATATCATTGCTGCTTGCCATTAAAACATAAGTACTTACCTTTATATATTCCATGAGAATGTCATCGCTATAAAATTGAAACAGCACATTTATTAACTAGTCTATCTCACTAGTCAATCAGCCTATTGATTGGCCTCTTTACAGAACATTTACCATATTTATAATAAGTAGGTACCTAATAATTTAAAGTGTTGGTGATATAATATTGAAACCATATCTTAGAGTAAATAAGTACCAGTAATACTAGTAGTACACTTTGTCCAGATCTTCTGTCATGAGCGTGGACAGCCGTGGGAATATTAGTCGGGTAGCTACAAATACCTACTGTGAACACCACAGTCCTTAATGCCGGAGGGCATTAAGGACTGTTCTCCGATTCCAGCTCCCCAATACAACCAAAACATGCAACTCTCAATCTTTACAATTCCGTAGTCATTGCTGACAATATCAAATGACCAGTGGTCCCATGCCATTGGTGATCCCGGACACCTCAATCTAAAAAACAATCATCAGTACAACCAAGGAATGTTGAACAACAATCAATCTCAATCAATTTTTTTTTCAGACTAATTCTCCGTTGTCGTCAAGACGCACGAGCTCGTTTCGCCCGGCTTCGATCCGACGTGCTCATCAAACTAGAGCTATTGGAGAATAAGAAGACGCAAGATGTGGCCTTCCAGCTCAGGCGATTCATAAACGGTTTTGCTGCTTATCATGAGTAAGAGATCTTTTACCGAGTCACTCGACGTTTCTATAACATGGTATTTATGTCATACCTTCAATATTATGGTAGGTCAAGGATTTGAACAATCATAGTGTAAAAGTCTGAGGGGCAACAATGCAAGTTATAAAAAATAACGATAATTTGAATGTTACAAAAGGTAAAGGTCAAATAAATAGTTAACAAGGCTTTAAATTTGTAGCCACTTTTATTTTACTTACTGAATGGGTTCTGAATGGGTTGTTTTGTTTCAGAGTAACCTTGAACCATTTAAAAGAACACGCGTCACTTTTCCCCATAGAAGTGGACTTATCTCAAAACGCTTTCCAATATAAGTCTACCGCTCAAATAATACAGGTAAGTCTAGCCATAAGTATTCAATAGAGTTGTTGATCAGCTGACAATTTTTGTTTCTTTTAGGCTAAATTTCTTCATCGTATTTTTCTGGGTAAAAGTAATGCAAACATGCCCCTCTCATGATCATCGCAGCGATGTACAGAACTTTGAGTAACAAAACAAATGTCAGGGCATCGCTGCTTTGGCGCTCATTACTTTGACTTTCGATGGTTAGTCTCAAGAGCCTTGTAATTCTGATAGCTGCAATACCCTTGAACTGGAACACAATAACATTTACACACTGCTTAGCGGCAGAATATCTGATACTGCGCTTGTTCCTACGCGACTTTCTGCTAAGAAGATGTACCAAGTAGAAGTAAAGATCATCATAAAGCGAGATGTCAAACAAAAGCCGGCCTTATTTTAAACTCTTTACTATACAGAGAAATAGAAAATCTTTACCTTGAAGCAGCAGCGTATTCTTTACTAACCCATAAATGTTGTTTTCAGGATAGCGCTGAAAATGAAGAGGAAATCGAATTCGCAAAGGAAATAAAAGAATACCACGATATAGTGGAAAATGAACCAAATAACAAAACCCACAAAGTCGACAACCGGAGACCTTCCAAAGAAACTGACATCACAGAATCTTCGCAACAACTATTGCCAGATTTCGATACTGTTGACAACTTAGTCACAGAAAACGATAAAAATGTTAACATTGACAAGGCCGAAGCTGTAGACAATCTATCGCTGTTGAAAGAGCTAGGATTGGCTGATATGAATGATTTTGGTGATTTTCAGAATGGAATGGAAGAATTTGTGGCCAATGATCCGCAAAATACTTTAGATGATGTTTTTGAAAAGTTGCTAAACGATTTGTAAATAGTGTGAAAACAAAATATATGTATAAAACACAAATGACTCACGGGAAATCACATAACGAAGATTTGTTTTAAGGGACCTCGAAAAGGTCAACCAAAACAGACACGCAAATAAGTGTTAATGTTACATTGAAAATCTATTTAATGTTATCGTTGTTTGTACTGAGTGGAAATATATCGTAACTATTTAGCTAGGATTTTATATAGAGTCTATTTAATAAAATGTCTTGGAAATTATTATTTGTTTTTAATAAAAAAAGTGCATTTATAAATATTTGCATTCACTTATCCTAAAGACCCATAGTCAGAACACGCAGTCGAAGAATTAAATATAGATAGAATTAGATAAAATAAACATTTTTACTGATTGGTATTTGATTTTGCTTATTACATATTTGTAGAAACAATCTTTCTAGACTTCATATTTCAATTTTTTTAAAGTAATGTCTAGGTGGCATCTTTTATAAGACTTTTAATATTTCTTGTTTTGTACTTATAAACAACAGGCTAATCAGCTGTTTTTTTTTCAATCTATTCATAAATGTATTCAATCCTTCTTCTAACAACTGGCCAAGGATATTCTCCATCAAAAGCTAACAACAAATCCTTATCTTTCACGCTCTTAACACCTTTAATCTTTTTCAAGATCAACTTCAGTTTTTCGCCGTGCGAAGGGAAACCTTTATGAGCCAGTTTATTCTGAACTTTTGGCACAATATTTAAGAAATCCAATTTTTTCAACTTGTCATAGTCTATGCTTTCAACAAACTCATTTAGATTTGCTTTGGCGTTTTCTTGTAGTTGCTTGAAGGTGGTGGAAGCTTTTTCTCCTAAGTCGTGCAGTTTGACTGAAGCCGTATCTGTCAAAGTGTGGATTTGGGTGGTAGCTGTGTCAGTCAACGTTTGGAGTAACGGAGTAGCAGACTCCTTGAGTTTCTTCACGTCTATTGTAGCCGTTGCGGTGTTAATTGCAATCAGCAATGAAACCTGTAATTTAAAAACAAGAATTTATTAGATGTTTTATTTTATTTTTCAGGATACAATAGTATAAGCATTACTGCCATCTAGCACAAGTTAAGCGAATTTTAGGCTTTGCGGCGCTAAAATTCGTAAGATAAGTGCTTAAAAAGACAGTTTATTTCATTTCGCACTGCGTTTACATCATTATGATAACTGTATCACAGAGGACCGAAAAGACCGTTATGTGCTTGGCGGCTTTTTAACTTGAGGGTGGTAGCTAGCCAGTCGAGTACTAGAAAGTACCCTACCACCATGTTATGGTTTTCTCACGTTTGCCTACAACTCAAACTCATTACTAGAATTTGAACCCGCGCCACCCAGCATGTGATCTAACCGCGTTTACCACTGAGCTATTATCGTTACAAAGTGAGCTGTGGTCTAACGCCTGTGAACTTTCAGAAACACGCCTTAGAAACCTACAGTAAATAACTAACAAAACTTGTAATATGTTGTTAAATAAATACATTTCAGTTATTTATTTTGTTTTGTTTAACAAGTCCATCAAGGCCTAGTTGTGGCTAAGGCTTGTATAGTAATTTTCTCAAATAATGCGCGGAAATTAGCTTTCTATTTGGAACTCTGATAAAAAAACCAGCCCTGTATGCTCGAAGATTTGCAATCCAGTTCGAAATTTAAATATAACCTTTACCTAACCATAGGTTACCTCCTTGGTTGCCATGTTTCGAAGTAAAAGACCGTTCCATTTTTAAATTACACGATAGATAGATAGATAGATGAGTTTACTATGTAACCTATATGGACACAAAAGATATGGATTTTTATACAACTTTTACCGGCCACTGCTATATTTACACAAATAAAATACAATTAAAACAATACAGCAATTTCGATTTATCTCGAAGAAGGTTGTCAAAATAATGTTCAAATTTCCAAGCATGCCTGAGAAAATATTAATTAAATTGATTGTTTGTAGAGATGCGAGTAACCCACTTACCAGAACAATTAAACCTTTCATGGTGGCTCTGTCCACTATAACTTTATTAACAGACTGAGGCGCCGACGTTCCACCCCTGGATATAAGGAACGTAGCTGCCGAAGCAGATTTGGAAGGAGTCCTATTCTAGATCATATCGTTTGATAATCTACGATTTCTGTCGTTCGATATCGCTTTATTACCTACTTTAGGTATGTCATCTCTTTCACACTAATTTACTCAAATCATCCGTGCGAGTGGGATGACACGATTATTTTATACTACGTACTTTATACACTAGTGGAAAAAACTCCAAATTTTTATCGATTTTTCAGATGGCAGTATTTTTTTTGAAAAGTATCCGTATCAGAATCATAAAAAAAGCAATTTGAAGTTTAAAGTTTCTAGCTTTAAGATTTTAGGTACGAAACATTTTTTTGAGCAACGAGTTTATTTTTTTGGTGCACGGTCTTCGATTTTTTTTTGCCTAATCCTCTGTATGTATTAGATAGACTATTTATCCAGCTTTAATAAGTTTTTTGTAAGCTTTAATACGACCATTTCTTACTGATCTATCGGACTTTGAATGGAAATGGATAGTTTTGTCTTTTGTCTCAGCAACCAATGGCCTCATAGTGAATTGAAGATGGGTTCAGAAACTTATGGTCTCTGTTTGTGAATAAAAATCTACTTTACCTTTCGGTAAAGTAGTAGATTTTATACGACTACGAATACGAAGGGGTTTTTTTATGTAAAAAGTAATGAGACGAACGAGACGCTCTTCTGACGATAAGAGATAACGCCTGTCGATGACCATTGCGGCGATACACAGAACTTTTGAGTGAAAAAACAAAATCCAGGACATCGCTGCTTTGGAGCTCATTAGGTACTTTGAGACTTTAGTAAGTTTCAATAAATAAATATAGTAGGGTATTTGAAACAGCGCCATCTGGCCCCAAACGAAACAAAGCTTGTAGGTGCTAGATAGCTGATAGAATAATAAACATAAAATAGAAAACGATTTCGAAGTCGAATTATTCTTCAAAATCGTGAAACCAGAATACTTCCCAATAGAAAGTATCAGTATGTACGTCAGGATTTTATCAAAATTCTGTACGCAGGCGACAAGCATGCTTTCTGAATCACAAACATTGTCGGACACAAAGATTTATGTGTTAGCACTTGCGTAATTATGCATTACGTAACTTGGTTCCCTTTTTTGGTACCTGCAGGATATATTTTTGTTCCATATGGTTGGTAAAGAAATGGTCTGGTAGTGAAACTTAGCGTGAAAGTTTGAACACTGATTAGATCAAATATTTATAAAAATTTAGAATTGGGCCTGGGTAATGGGAATTTTTATTTTAATATTTTATGACGAATGTGACATTGGGTGCTAAAGGGTGGGACTGGTCTTAAATTTTGTAACGTCATATTTCAAAAATAATATTATATTTAGGTAATCGTTCAAAGACGAGAACTGTTAACGAAATCGTCTTTTGTTTTGTTAATTTATTGATGTTTCATTTGGTGTTGATTAATTAAAAAATAATTTAAATGGAAATAAACCTGATTTCGGAACTGCTGTTTTAATTTAATATATTCCTGATGTAAAATTGCAAAATATGTGACGTGCACACTACGGGAGTATTACTAATGTGACCAGAAACAAAGAAACAAGTACAAAGACGGGTCAAAAAATTATGAAATTCGTGAATTTATGGAATTTGTCTGTAGGTATGTACAACAAGAATATTTTTTTTAATACTTCCTATGCTAAAGATAAAAAAAAAACTCAGATGTGTAAAATTTAATTACATATTAACGAAAAACTAGACGTTTTTAGGGTTCCGTACGCAAAGGGTTAAAACGGGACCCTATTACTGAGACTTCGCTGTCCGTCCGTCCGTCCGTCACCAGGCTGTATCTCAAGAATGGCGATAGCTAGACAGTTGAAATTTTCACAGATGATGTAGATATTTCTATTGCCGCTATAACAACAAATACTAAAAATAAGATAAAATAAATATTTAAGGGAGCCCATACAACAAACTTGATTTTTTTATAGATAACGGTACGGAACCCTTCGTGCGGGAGTCCGACTCGCACTTGACCGATTTTCATCATAAGTGTTGACCACAGCTCAAACATAGGTACATCTAATGTTAAGTGAAATTGTAGTAGAAAATGGTGGACACCTACATAGACTGGAATGGGAACTTGCTTTCCAGTGACACCATTAGATGCTTTGGCTTTGGTTAGTACATTGTGAGAAGGATAAGACCATAGTACACCACGCTGGCCAAGTGTGTGAAGTACCTATGCCAACTAGATCTTCGAGAACTTTTTTAAGAATTCAGCCTCACTTGAAAGCCAGTTCCATTCCAGGCTAGGTGTGCTTTACCATCTTCGACCACACCGTCACACAACAGGTGAGCTCAAACACCTAGCCTGTCAACCATTAAAAAAAAAATAGAATAATAAATATCGGTGTATGGATCTTACGTTGAAAAACTACGTCAGCTGTTAAGAGAGATGATGACACTGCAGAAGTGGTCTTACGATTCCTAAACTGATGCTGGCTCCATCTATAGGGAAATTCCAGTTTTATACTTCTACTGTAAGCAAGACGTTTGCTGGGAGTTTTGGCGGGAACGCGGGAAGAGTCGTGGCGCTCCGTTGTGTTTTTTTCCAAAACTAGTGTTTTGTCGAGTGTTTATGCATAAAAATGGTGGTGTTTTATTCATAAAGTGCCGAATTACAAGCGCGAGTGTGGGAAAATGATATAATGGGGTGAAACATGACTTTTCGTGTTGCTTCCAAAACTCCATCGAAGCTTTATAATAAAGTCGCCACTACTTTACTAAAGCATGACTGGACTTGACTGACACAGACTGGACTTGACTAAGACTGGACTTTGACTATAACTAGCTACGAGGACGCTTGTTTAATTTTTGAAACTTGAAAATATATAAATACTTGACACTGGCAAATGCTAAAACGCGACGCCAAAACCAAAGAAAAAAAAAAAGACGTTTGCTGGAGTTTTGGCGGGAACGCGGGAAGAGTCGTGGCGCTCCGTTGTGTTTTTTTCCAAAACTAGTGTTTTGTCGAGTGTTTATGCATAAAAATGGTGGTGTTTTATTCATAAAGTGCCGAATCACAAGCGCGAGTGCGGGAAAATGATATAATGTGGTGAAACATTACTTTTCGCATTGCTTCCAAAACTCCATCGAAGCTTTATAGAAAAGTCACCACTACTTTACTAAAGCATGACTGGACTTGACTGACACGGACTATATATATAGTCTATATATAGTCAAAGTCTAGTCTAGGTCAAGCCTAGACTAGACTTTGACTATAACTTTGGCTACGAGGACACTTATTTAACTTTTGAAACTTGATAATATATAAATACTTGACACTGGCAAATGCTAAAACGCGACACTAAAACAAAAAAAAAAAAAAGAGGTTTGCTAGATGCGGGTAAAATATATTATTAGTGAAATAAAACATCATTAATTTAAAATAAAAATATATTAAAACAAAATATGCACAATTTGATGTTAGAACTTATTAAAAAGTGTACGTTTAGGCGATACTTACAATAACATTACCGATAGCACTATTTTACGACTTTTTTTTGTTTATTGAGATTTATTTTTTAATATCAAAAGGGCTAAACACTCTTATGCATAAACGTTTTATAGGATACCCGCAAATGACGTGCATATGCTTGTATTATACATATAAACTTTTCTCTTTAATCACTCTGTCTATTGATGGAAACCGCATTAAAATCCGTTGCGTAGTTTAAAAGATCTAAGCGTATAGACGGCGGGAAGCGACTCCGTTTTGTTACAACGTACCTAATATGTAGAGAGCAAATTTTAATAAAATACTCTATGAGTTGCCAGTTGCTTTAAGAAATTAACCAAAGCCTGACTTTTCCGAAAAATTAATAGCTTCTTCTTTCGGAACGCATTTTATAAGACTTTTTTTAAGTTTTTTTTTTTTTTTCATGACTTTATGAAAACTAATTGGAATCAACAATCCCTCAATTTTGTTATCATAAGTTTTCTGAATTGCCTCCAAATATTAAAAAACCTACACTTAAACGATTTAGCGATTAAAACTGTTTTTTTCTCCTCTTCAAAATAGCGGTAAGGTAAGTAAATAAATAATAAATAAATATCAAAGGACATTACACACAGCGCCATCTGACCCCAAACTAAGCAGAGCTTGTACTATGAAAGTCAGATAACTGATAGAATACTTAAATACTTTTTTTTTTGTAAATACATACTTATAATACATACAGTACACCCAGACACAGAACAAACATCGATGTTAGTCACACAAATGTTAGTCCTGAGTGGGAATCGAACCCACGCTCTTCAGCTCTCGAAGCAGACACACTACCAATGAACCAACAGGGTTGTCAAGTTTATTTATAAAACGTTTATGCAAAAGACACCAAAGCCAAAAAACATGAACCTACTTTTGAAATCTGTTAACCCTTTTGTGTGATAGTGCAAAAATGAGTTGTTGTTAATATAATTATATATATGCAAGTTTACTAACATAGCAATGAATTTTCAGGGTTATTTTAACCCATTCAATGAAATTATTCTAAATACATATTTATATGAACAATCACCAGCGCGTCCTAAAATATCTTATCAATTATAACCTGCATAAGGGCTAATAAAGTTCGATTTGGACATTAAAAGCCCTAAATTTTAATATTAATTCTATACAAATACAGGTGGATTAATAGAAGCTAGCGCTCTAAGGCCCGATGTCAACTTACGCAACGTGACAAGTCAAATTTTTAGACGAATTATATGTTCTACAAGACAAGCACATATAGCACATTAGGTTTGTGCCCTCTAGAAATTAAACGATTTAATGTCTAATGATTAATTATAATTATGTACGTAACAAAAAACAAATTTATTTTTTAGTAGCAGCTCGGGCCGGATTCGCATGGAAAAACAAAACTCGATTAACAACATAAGTATAGCCTATGTCACTCAGTGTTAATGTAGCATTCTAATGATGAAAGAATTATTCAGATCGGCCCAGTAGTTTCGGAGCCTATTCAATACAAACAAACAAACAAAAAATCAAATCTTTCCTCTTTATGATTAGTGTAGATATGTAGATAAAACAAAGATTTTAATTTTAATCATTTGAGGAAAACAAGTTCAATGTAAATAGCCATTCATGCACATGACAGTGAATTCCGAATAGTGTGACGTCACGCCTTGCGAAACGCCATTAGTGTTACTCACATTTTCGTACAACATCTTACAAATATGATTATTTCACACGGTGTGACGTCATTCAAATGATATGATAGTTCTGACCGTTTTCAAAACAGAAATTTGGATTTTTTATTAATAAAATCCCATGCGATTATACTAAGAAGCCAATAATAACCTAAAACGTGTATGAAAACTGACAATCGTAGATATTTACAACAAAGCTATGAGACAAACACAAAAACGCGTTTTGAGAATTTTCTTACTACCTTGTTACATCATCAAAAGCATTCTACTAATAACAGAGCGATAGCAGTTATGTGCTCACAGACTCGTTTTTCGTATTTTACAGAAAACTTTATTTTATTTATTTATGGTACAATACCCTACACGAAACACACGACCACTCTGTCTGTGTCTTCTTCTGTCTCTTTCGTGTTCGTATTCGTACACGAAAGAGACAGAAGATCTGATCCAGTCAAATACCCCATTTGTAAACGAAAGAGATAGATCTTGCGTATTCAATTGAAGCAAGCGCTAGCTCATCCACCTATATCTAACCACTTTCAGACTGACCTAACTTCTATCAATATTTTATCTATATATGAAATTGTAATTATATATAAATAAGGCTTTAGGATATACACTATCGCGAATAACAAATCGAATTGTTCAAACTTTCATTCGATTAACTCGAAATCGTATTTGTTCGGTTTCGAATTAGAGCCTCAATCACGAAAATTTATCGAATTCGCATCGTAAAGGTATCGAGTCCTCGACAGCATACAAAGCTGTACAAATCTCATACAATTTTTTGTCGATGTCGATACGAATACTTTTTCGCAAGTCGTTCGTGATCGAGGCTCTGTGAACGCAATTATTATCGTAAAATAATTTGAAACCAAAGTTAAAAAATAATGAAATACAATAACGATCAATGTTGAAATCCTTAGTCGACTAAGGATTTCAACATTGATCGTTATATCGTTATATAGATCTACTAGCCCATATTAAAAAAAAAATATTGTCCTTGTCTAATTAACTACAACGAAGTTTTTTGGTGGGAACGCGGGAAGAGTCGTGTCGCTCCGTTGTATTTTTTTCCAAAACTTGTTTTGTCGAGTATTTATGCATAAAAATGGTGGTGTTTTATTCATAAAGTGCCGAATTACAAGCGTCAGTGTGGGAAAATAATATAATGTGGTGAAACATGACTTTTCGTGTTGCTTCCAAAACTCCATCGAAGCTTTATAGTAAAGTCACCACTACTTTACTAAAGCATGACTGGACTTGACTGACACAGGCTGGACTTGACTAAGACTGGACTTTGACTATAACTAGCTACGAGGACACTTATTTAACTTTTAAAGTTGAAAATATATAAATACTTGACACTGGCAAATGCTAAAACGCGACGCCAAAACCAAAGAAAAAAAAACTACAACGAAAAAGACAACAACACTTTTAGAAAGTTTACATTTTCATAAGGTTTAGAATTGATTTTAATATCAGAATGAAGTTGATCATTGCTCGCTTGTTTCGATTAATCGAATAAAAGTATACAATCTGATCGATTCATTTTTATTATTCGCAATAGCTCATCACTAAATAAGGCTCATGACTGAAACTTAAGAAAAGCCGTTTCTAATATTAGATTACATATTTATACATTTCGTTTCATCAGGGAGGCGCTTTGGTGAATTTGAATTTAACAACACGTGAGCTGTAGTCAAACACCTAGCTTGTCGCATATAAAAAAAATGATTTCGAGGCGGTGACTTTATTTGATGTTTTGAATTCAAACATCACATGTATTAGTGTTATTATTAAAAAATATATACATAACTACACTTTTTGTTAATTTCTTTTCGTAATGTATGACTTAGTTTTTAGTTTAATGTAAAAATGTAAAGGAAAACCATTGTTCTCGTCATCATGAACAACTTTTACAAAAAAATAAATAATCAGCTGTGCCTTCTGTCGTGTCTATGCGAAGGTTACCTGGAAGAGATTGCTTCAGGCGATAAGGCCGCCGTTGCATTACCGCTAATTATCATTGTTTTTTTTTCTATTTTAAGATATGTATATTATATTATGCATGTGTACAATAAAGTTGTATAATATTCTGTTCCATAAATTTTATCCAGGGTCAATGATTTTTTTCTATGAAACAGAACTGAAATACTCACTTTTGTGTTCATAGTAAAAGTTCGCCGTGACGAGAACAATAACCGCCTTTCAGTAGGTACTAGAGGTCTGCGCAACCTTGTAGTTTGTAGTTTCAGATATTTTTAGGAACATGGGAGTCCTTCACTCATTTTATAAGCAACAAGCCATTTTTATACAAGGTTACAAGTATCGGGTGTCTTAAATTGAAAGGGGGTAATTTTACACATCATTACAAACAACTTTCACTATGGGCCCAACTTTGAAATCGTGAAAAGCATTCCGCATGTTTTTAGACAATTTGCTACCTAGAAAAAGTTATCCCAACACTCATATTAATGTATAAAACAGCTGTTTTTTTTTATAATAGATAGGCTTGCGTTTGACCGCCATCCCGCCTGATGTTAAGCGAAGATGCGGTCTACGGTGGAGCATGCTCGCCTAGAAGAGACCGATTCACTCGCGACTTGAAGGTACCCAGACTATATTCATCGAGGAACACCCACTCGGGCAGCAGATTCCAATGTCTAGCGGTACGTATGTAACCCCTTTCGGCTTAGCACACCCCAAACTTACGACCCAGTATTATCAGATCCGCGCTGTATCTATGAAAGCACCTCCCTAACTAAACTGACAGAATAATATACAGATAAATATGCGGCGAGGTTTGTTTCACAACTGTTGCATTCTTTATGTCGCCCAGGACGCCAACTGAGCCAGTTCGTCGTCCTCCTCTGTAATAAAAAAAATATATATTATCGGCCTACAGATAAAATAACTATAATTATATAACTAGCATGGTGGTAGGGTACTTTCTAGTACTCGGCTGGCTAGCCTCAAGTTGAAAATCTGCCGCCAAGCATCTAACGGTGTGTTCCGGCAGCCTCACTTGAGAGCCAGTTCCATTCCAGGCTAGGTGTGCTTTACCATCTTCGACCACACCTTCACTTAACATCAGGTGAGCTGTGGTCAAACAACTAGCCTGTCAACCATAAAAAAAAAAAAACTATAATTAAAAAAAACTATTGTCCTTGTCTAATTAACTACAATGAAGAGTTTTTTGGCGGGAACGCGGAAAAAGTCGTGTCGCCCCGTTATATTTTTTTTCCAAACCTAGTATTTTTTGTATAAGTTTATATTACATTGAAACGTGAATGTTTTTACAAATTAATTTATCCAAAAATGTGTTTTAACATGTTTTAATACGTAGTATTTATACTCATAAATAAAACTTGCTTAAATTTAATCAATGCTTTGTCAACGTCTAGTTTTCTAGAATTTTCTAGTAAAGTCACTATTAAGTTAGTAGGGCAAGGGCTAGACTTCACCATGACTTACTTTTGTGACTTTGTTTGAGCGTGATACTCGTTTTCCTCGATAAAGTTAAATATTAACTAAATGACACTGGCAGAAAGCACAAAGCGCAATGCCCAAAATAAAGAAAAAAAAAATTGGTAATAAAAACAGATTATATAGACCTTGGAGTTTTGGCGGGAACGCGGAAAGAGTCGTGTCGCCCTGTTATATTTTTATCCAAATCTAGTGTTTTGTCGAGTGTTTATGCATAAAAATGGTGGTGTTTTGAATCAAAAGTGCGAGTGTGGGAAAATGATTTATAATGTGATAAAACATGACTTTTCGTGTTGCTTCCAAAAGTCCATCAAAGCTTTATAGTAAAGTCACAACTTTACTAGAGCATGACTGGGCTTGACTGACACGCACTGTACATGACCAAGACTGGACTTAGACTATAACTATAGCTACGAGGCTGATTAACTTTTAAAACTGGAAAATATAAAACACTTGACACTGGCAAATGCTCAAAATGCGACGCCAAAACGGAAAAAAAAAACATGTGATGGGTGAATGGCTGTTTGTTACTCTTTCACGCAAAAACTACTGAACGGATTTGGATGAAATTTGGTATTGAGATAGTTGATACCCTGGATTACCCTGGATTTCGATGGTCAGTCCCAACAGCCCAGTAATTTCGCTGCAATACTCTTCAAACTCGAACACAGTAATTTTTCACACTACTGCTTGGCGGCAGAATATCTGTTACTGCGGTTAAGTCTCAAAGTAGTCCATAGCATGGTGGTAAGGTACTTTCTAGTACTCGGCTGGGTAGCTACCACCCTCAAGTTGAAAATCTGCCGCCAAGCATCTAACGGTGTGTTCCGGCAGCCTCACTTGAGAGCCAGTTCCATTCCAGGCTAGGTGTGCTCTACCATCAACGACCACACCGTCACTTAACATCAGGTGAGCTGTGGTCAAACACCAAGCCTGTTAGCTATAAAAAAAAAGAAAAAAGTAATGAGCGCTAAAGCAGCGATGCCCCAGACTATGTTTTTATGTGGACATGAGTTATCTCGTGTATCATTCGTTTCATTCCTATTAAATATGAATATGGGGCTAAAAGCATGGCGAGTTGTTGCTTAGGATATAATATAGTGGAGCAAGAGCACTGACCAGTCTTGGACTTGCTGGGCTTGGGCTTGTCGTGGACGAGCTCGGCGGCCGGCACGTCGGGCAGGTTGTCCGTCGGGACGCTGATGCCGAGCATTTCCTTGTCCAAGTCCTCCTGGAAATTAACACAAACATAAGTAATAAAACATATTGATAACTAGCTGACCCGGCAGACGTCCTGTCTTAATGTGAAATATACACTAAGAAAATTAACAAAGAACGAAAACATTTATTTTGACACACACAACACTACAACAACAAAAACACTACAAATATTTTTTTTTATTAAAGATTAAAAAGATTATTGATTATTATGATTTTTTTGTCAATTCATTTTAATATATTGACAATATTGTTTTGGTATTGACATATTTTTATATTGACAGTATTTTTATATTGACAATATTTTTATATTGACAATATTTTTTTTATATTGACATACCTTATTTTGACATGTAGTCAGTGTTTTAAAACCCATTTAATGGCATCTTTAAAATTTTGAAGTGACTTGTAACATTGGTGTTTTTTTTTTTTTTTCTTTTGTTTTGGCGTCGCGTTTTAGCATTTGCCAGTGTCAAGTAATTATATATTTTCAAGTTTCAAAAGTTAAATAAGTGCCATCGTAGCTAGTTTTAGTCAAAGTCGTCTTTGTCAAGTCCAGTTCGTGTCAGTTAATTCCAGTCATGCTTTAGTAAAGTAGTGGCAACTTTACTACAAAGCTTCGATGGAGTTTTGGAAGCAACACGAAAACTCATGTTTCACCACATTATATCATTTTCCCACACTCGCGCTTGTAATTCGGCACTTTATGAATAAAACACCACCATTTTTATGCATAAACACTCGACAAAACACTAGTTTTGGAAAAAAATACAACGAAGCGACACGACTCTTCCCGCGTTCCCGCCAAAACTCCCAACATTGGTGTTATCAATAAAGTATTTGTATTAAAAAATAAAAATAACAATAAGTAGAAAGTTGTCGCTGTAGTGTCCAGTGCGACAATAAAGGTTAGTTCTCAGCATCAGTGCTGTCGATTTCTCAGCAGCGCTGGTTTACAGAACTAACCTTTTGGGACGCACGAGACTGATTAAAAATACATAAATACATACGCGAATATATAATAGAATAAATAAATTATAAATATACAAAAAGTGTAGGAATTACATGTAAAAGAAAGGATATTCTAGTACATTACATTAAATGATAAATTAATTATTTTATCAGTTGTGGTGTATGTACACCAAGGAGTTTTTATACTTTTTATAAGTGGCCTGTTACTTTTGTGTCGTGCGCTTGGCCGATAGTCTTTTGTTTCGGCAGCGTGGTTTTTTGTCAAATAAATGGTTTGATTAGGAAAGCATTTCGCTGTGCTGTTTTAATTAAAATACACAATAATAGTGTTGCCGTGAAACATGGCTAGTTCGGCGATGTTCGGGGGCAATCTCACGTTCGACCACAAAATTCAAGACTGGAAAATATTTTCAATACACATTAATCAGTATAATTCCGAGCCATGCATGTGTTTTGACTTATTATTTTATTTGCAGCGCAAATTCTGTCAAACGACTGACAGTTATGTCAGGAGCCATAAGGTTACATTAGAAAAGTTGATACGGTCGTCCGGCCGGGAACAAATGACTTTTCGTTCATAAATTTTTTTTCTTTTAATTTTTTTTTTTTTTTATGGTTGACAGGCTAGTTGTTTGACCACAGCTCACCTGATGTTAAGTGAAGGTGTGGTCGAAGATGGTAAAGCACAACTAGCCTGGAATGGAACTGTACTGTATTACTGTGTATGTACTGTGTATTTATACTGTTAATCGAGAAATCCAACAAATCAACAAGCATGAAAATCGGTTCAGCAGTTCTCGAATTCTATGCGTTGTAACAAACACCACTTTGTTTCATATATATAGATGAAGAGATACCTTAATTTGATGCGGGCAAATTTCGCGATGCCCTTTCCCCTTATTAGAACGTGTAAGTTTTTTTTATATATATATAAATAATGAAACGTAACAAAGTGGGAGCGATGAGTCCTGCACTGACGTCCCGCTTGGGGTGTATTGTGCATTTCCCCCTGCCAGCGTCTACCCGAGCCAACCCAGCTCCTTGAAATACTGGAGCGAGGCTCTGGGCCGCTGGCATAGTAGCTCCAGTGAGATGGGTGGAATATTTAAAGGCATTGATGACGAGAAGCATTCAAGGTGCTGCGGCGACATGGATGATAGCGAAGCAGCATCATGCAGCCTAGTAGCAATTCTAGTACCTCAACAGCCCAGTAATTTGGCTAGCTGCAGTACCCTTCAAACCGAAACACAGTAATGTGTACACACTACTGCTTAGCGGCAGAATACTAATACTTACTATACTTGGTGGTAGATCTTCTTAGCAGGAAGTCGTCTAGGTAGGTACCACCGCAGTACCAGATATTCTGCCGCCAAGCAGTAGTGTGTAAAATACTACTGTGTTCCGGTTTGAAGAGTACTGCAGCTAGCGAAATTACTGGGCTGTTGAGACTAACCATCGAAAGTCTCAAAGTAATGAGCGCCAAACCAGCGATGCCCCGGACTTTGTTTTGTTACTCAAAGTTCTGTGTATCGCTGCAATGGTTATGGACAGGCGTTATCTCTTACCATCAGGAGAGCGTCTCGTTCGTCTCATTATTTTTCAAATAAAAAAAAAAGAATATCTGGTACTGTGGTTTCCTGTTCCATTCATTGTTCGCTGTCAGCACACTAGCTCATTGTTGGGGTTTGAATCCACGCCCTTCGGTGTGTGAACCGACCGCGCTGACCACTGTTCACAGTATTTTTGTAACGATAAGCTATTATCGCATTTGTGAACAGTATATAGGGCTTCTCACCTGTTCCAGCTCTTCGAGTTCCTTTTCAAGCTCGTCTTCGTCTATATCGTTGGGGAAGGCCACGTTATTGCTGATCGCGTCGGTGATCTCGCGCGATATATCGTGCTGTTCCGCAATATCGTCCATGATATCGTGCACTTTGTCCACGTCTCTGTAAAACAGAAAATCGTATCTCACTTCTCTTCTAACATTACAAATGTCAATTTTTTATCAATTATTCACTTTTTAACGGCTTAACGATTTCGAATGAAATGTAGATAAATAAATATCGTAGGAAATTGCACACAGCGCCATCTGACCCCAAACTAAGCAAAGCTTGTACTATGGAAGTCAGATAACTGATAGAATACTTAAATACTTTTTTTTGTGTAAATACATACTTATTAACACAGTACGTTGGATCTTCGCAGCAATAAAAAGAAAGACCAGCTTGTAACACCGTCACACCGGCTCGTCAAGTCGGAGAGGTCGGTATACATTTTGGGGCCCGCGGTCTACAACCGCGTACCCGCCTCCGTACGGGATGCAGCTTCCACCGCGTGTTTCAGAACCAAGTTAAGATCTTGGCTGCTAGAAACCTTGTTTTATGACATTGACGAGTATTTCAAACTTAAAGATTATTGAATTACTAGTAAGTAATTATGATTTTTTTGTCATGTCATTTTAATATATTGACAATATTGTTTTGGTATTGACATATTTTTATATTGACATATTTTATATTGACAGTATTTTTATATTGACAATATTTTTTTATATTGACATGTTTGGATATTGACATACCTTATTTTGACATGTAATCAGTGTTTTAAAACCCATTTAATGACATCTTTAAAATTTTGAAGTGACTTGTAACATTGGTGTTATCAATAAAGTATTTGTATTTGTATTTGTATTAATAAATACAGAACACCCCAGGCACATAACACATAAGGTTTATTAACAACGAAATTATTTGGTTCTTCGTTCATTGTGCGGACTGTTAGACAGTAGAATGCGCTGCCTGAGTGGGTGTTCCCCGATGGATATAATCTGGGTGTCTTCAAGTCGAGAGTGAGTCGGTATCTTCTGGGCAAGTGTGCTCCATCTTAGACCGCATCATCACTTAACATCAAGTGAGATGGTGGTCAAACGTAAGCCTATTTCTTATTAAAAAAAAATGGGATATACAAGTCAAACGTAAGCCTATTTCTTATAATGAAAACAGGATAGACAATAACATCTTTGTTAATAACAATATATTGTGCACT
The DNA here is from genome assembly GCA_905404145.2 of Biston betularia. Classification (NCBI taxonomy): domain Eukaryota; kingdom Metazoa; phylum Arthropoda; class Insecta; order Lepidoptera; family Geometridae; genus Biston; species Biston betularia. The sequence continues at coordinate 7,910,616 of FR989887.1, read as the reverse complement.
TTGTCCAACTCACTTCCTTTGACTCACCTCAACTGACAGCCCTGTTGGCTCATTTGGTAGCATGTCTGCTTCAAGAGCTGTGGGGCGTGGGTTCGATTCCCACCCAGGACAAGCATTTTGTGATACAAAAAACAAATGTTTGTTCTGTGTCTGGGTGTACTGTATGTATTATAAGTATGTATTTACAAAAAAAAAAAGTATTTAAGTATTCTATCAGTTATCTGACTCCCATAGTACAAGCTTTGCTTAGTTTGGGGTCAGATGGCGCTGTGTGTAATGTCCTGCGATATTTATTTATTATTATTTTATTTATTTCTAATATTAAAAATGTGAATCATTATTCTTTCTGTACTTCGCAACGACTTAAAGATCTGAGAAATGTAGATTACTACACTAGACTAATATTATAAAGAGGAAAGTTTTGTATGTTTGTAACAAATAAACTCAAAAACTACTGATCCGATTACAAAAATTCTTACACCCTTTGGAAGATTTTTTTTTTTTTTTAATGGTTGACAGGCTAGTTGTTTGACCACAGCTCACCTGATGTTAAGTGAAGGTGTGGTCGAAGATGGTAAAGCACACCTAGCCTGGAATGGAACTGGCTCTCAAGTGAGGCTGCCGGAACACACCGTTAGATGCTTGGCGGCAGATTTTCAACTTGAGGGTGGTAGCTAGCCAGCCGAGTACTAAAGTACCCTACCACCTTGCTATTGTTTCCTCACGATGTTTTCCTTCACCGGCAGCTCAAGCTCATTGTTGGGGTTTGAACCCACGCCCTTCGGCATGCGAACCTACCGCGCTAACCACTGAGCTATCATCGCTATTCATCATTCATCGCTCCACTATTTTCGGGACCATAGGCCACTTTTTACCCCTGCATTCCCACGGGAACGGGAACTACGCGGGTGAAAACGCAAGGCGTCTGCTAGCACTTTACAAACAGGATAAACTACACCTTTATTCCTAACAATACAATAAATTTTACTTAATCAGGAATATGATAATCTCACTAATATTATTATTGTGAAAGTTTGGATGGATAAACGTTTGTTAATCTTTCACGCAAAAACTACTGAACTGATTTAGATGAAATTTGGTATGGAGCTAGCTGACACCATGGATTAACACGTAGGCTAATTTTTATCCCGAAAACATGTAGCGGGTAACACTTACCATAACTATTTTCGTGTTTTTTTACCTTTCCCTATTTTATGACAATTAAACTTTTTTTTTTAAACACGTGTAAAACCAAGTGGCTCAGCTAATGTACACAAAAGAGTATTACATACATATCTTTGTGAGCCAATTTCATTGCGTTAGCCGCATCGCGCATAGTGTTGAGCACTTGAGCATTAGTATTAGCTCCTTCCAATGCTTCTCTCTGCGCTTCTATCTGTGTGAGTGTTCCATCAATCTGGGTGAGCTGTTTCTCGTAACGCTTCTTACGCTTGAGAGCAGCGATGGCAGCTGGAATCAGGATTATAGTTCATTTTAATAACAAATTAACATCATATATCGTACAGTCCCTTCGTACATAAAGACAATATGTCAAAAACCGAGGTTTACAGGAAAGATTTATATGTTCAAAACACTCTGGAAATAATTCTATGTACAATTCTGGAATAAATACTTTTTTCCTATAACGTGTTATTCGCTTTAGGAACTTTAGGTATGTGCATATGAAAAATCTAAAGCCAATATGCAATTTAAAAAAATTATGTTTTTGACATGTCTTTATGTACGTAGGGACCATCGATTTTATGGTTGATAAATCTAAAACCTTGATTCAGTAGTGCATCACGGACAAAGTGGCTATTCCCAATAAAGTAGCGATGATAGCTCAGTGGTTAGTGTGGCAGGTTCTCATGCTGAAGGGTGTGGGTCCATACAACAATGAGCTTGCGCTGCCGGTGAAGGAAGCGTATAGGAACCATAGCATGGTGGTAGGATACTTTCTAGTACTCGACTAGCTAAGTACCACTCCCAAATTGAAAATTTGTTACCAAGCACCTAACAGTGTGTTCTACTTCATTTGAGAGCCGGTTCCATTCCAGCTAGGTGTGATTACCATCTTCGAACACACCGTCAATTAACATCAGGTGAGCTGTGGTCAAACACCTAGCCTATCGACTATAAAAAAAAAGTACAATGAGTATTTTCTTTCTGACAAGCATACACTTTTATACACTGCATTTTCACTTAACATCATAAAATAATTAGTGTACCATTATAATTGTGTCAAGACATAATAAAATGACAATCTTAATTAACTGATTGCTTCACTCATTTGGATGCTATGATTCAACAATGTTTACCATTCAAAAATATAACAATGCACTTTAGAATTCACTTCAGGTAGAACCTGTAAATGTCTCGAATATCATTTAAGCAATCTAGAAAAGATTGGCAATATTGCCACACTGGATGGCAATGCTAAGTTTTAGACCAAAGTTGAAGACAGCATTGGTGTCAGGTTATCCAACACTGCTAATGATTTGACCATGTCCCTATACAGCTTGTAAAGCCCCTTTAGACCTAAATAGTTTAAATTAGTAATTTTGTTTTAAGTGCTAACAAATAATTTTAATACATATTTATAAATCCAGATAATGTACTAATTTGTTAACTTGGTAAATTAAAACATGAACAATATCAGTGTAGGATTTCACTACAGTATACAGGATTTACCATTTAATTAAGACATATATTCTTGATTTCAATCTCTTCCACTTTAATCCCTTCTGGTGATGATTTGTCCTGCCATTTTTGTTTTTCTTTACTATGCATTATTTAACAAGCAGATCATGGGATTAATAATTGTATAGAGCTGTGACTCACACAACGATACAAGGAATTAATTGAACAAGACTAGTTGTACAAGAATTGCCAATTTACCAACACTTTATAGAGAAAATTTGCTTTTGCGCAGAATTTCCTTAACTACTATATAGCTATGCCTAGATGTCTTGTCTGTTATGTGTGCTTCATATTAAAAATGTGTGACACACTGACGAAATTTTGATCCAAATGTCTAATTAGTCAAGTCAAGTATGTTCGTCGATGTACGAAACCACAATAATATTGGCGTTCTACAAAACAACAAGGTCAACACAACAGTTAAAAAATCATTGTTGTCAAAATATAGGAGTACAATGATCCGCAAATTACCTCTCTTATTTTTCGTGCCATGTTTCCTCGCCGTTTGGATCTCTAATTCTACCTTCTTTTCAAGAAAATCCTGTTTTTTCACTAACAGCTCCTCAGTCTCACGTAATTTCTGAATTGCTTCGTGGGTTGATGGACCTTTTTCCTCTTTCTTCCCTCCGAATATCTTGCCGAGAAAACTCATTATAATGCCGTATAAGATATCTTGATAATATTATAAACTATATAAATACTAAATTGTTTAAAATTACACTTAAATCTCAAAATTATTCAATTCTTTTTCTTTGTACAGAACTACAGACGGCACGAGAATGGGGATGCGTCATCTGGTCTGGGTTGCGTTCAGCAACCTTGTCGACCAATGATGGATCTTTAGAGTATGATCAATTTTATACAATACCTTTATTGTATAAAATTGATCATACTCTATTTTAATTTAATTTCTATTTTAAGACGACAAAAAATCATTAATTTATCTGTTTATGCGTTAAACGATCAAAATATGCTTATGATTGAAATTAGATTCCAAAACCACATATAACTTTTTTTAGTATTTAAACGGCAATTTCTGGCAAAGGATTTGTCACAGCCTGAGGTCCGAATTACAATAATAAAGCCAACAACACCGATTGCGGTACAATTAACATGGCTATTTACGAAATGAACGAAAACTATGTAAATTTTTATTAGAATAGTACCGTTGATATTGCAAGTATTATTAGTAATTGTATTTAGATCCACAATAAATAGATCGAGTGCGAACGAGTGCGAGTGCGTCACCACTTAGTATTATTTTGCTTAACGTGTGGGAGTTTTACGCGAACGCGAAAAAGGTCATGTAGTTATTTTCCAACGTTTGTGTTTTTTCGAATGTTTATGTATAAAAATATTGGTATTTTATTCATGAAGTGCTAAATTATAAGCGTAAGTGTCGGAAAGTGATATAATTTGGTAAAACATGACTATTCGTATTATTTCGTATTCATACCAAAACTGCTTTGAAGCTTAAAACCTCGGTGGTGCATCTATCTTTCTTTTCTTTAGTTTTGGCGTCGCATCTTGAGCATTTGCCAGTGTCAAGTGTTTCATATTTTCAAGTTTTAAAAGTTAAATAAGTTACCTCGTAGTTACAGTCAAAGTCTAGTCCGTGTCAGTCAAGTCCTGTCATAAAATAGTGGCGACTTTACTATAAAGCTTCGATGGAGTTTTGGAAGCAACACGAAGTCATATTTCGCCGCATTATATCATTTTCCCACACTCGCGCTTGTAATTTGAATAAAACACCACAATTTATATGCATAAACACTCGATAAAACACCAGTTTTGGAAAAAAATACAACGACGCGACACGACTCTTTCCGCGTTCCCGCTAGAACTCTAAGGCGCATCTATCTCGGGTATATAGTGTACCTATTATCCATACTGGCAATGCTTAAAATGCGACGCAAAAAAAAAGAAGACTACATAGATAACTACATCGTACATAATAACATACTACATAATATTTCGTTTTCATTAAATGATTATTTTTTATATACTTACTATATTATGTTTAATTTTTTTTTTATTTTTAGTTCTTATTAGTGTTACATCTCCCGTCTGTTTCTTTTCTTGGTTGCCTGGAAGAGATCGCTGTTAGCGATAAGGCCGCCACTTGTGGCACTAGTTAATAAGGTTTTTTGTTCTCTGTACTCTTTACTATATATGATGTGCACAATAAAGAGTTATATCTATCTATCTACATCAATACATGTGATTTATGAAACTTACAATCTAATACAACTAAACGTGTTATCTCTTGAAGGAAGCACCGTATTACAGGTCCATGTGTCGGTAAACTGACTAAAAAATAAAAATCATTTTAGTAAAATATTCATTTATTGATCACATTTCACTCTTAACAAAAATATCGTTAACAAGTCACGTAATAACTAATACGCCAGCACGCCAATAGTTACCCTAATCAATATGAAAAAATCAAAACCATTGTACTTACAAAAAATGCTACCAAAATAGTAAGTTTTCAGAGTAGGTAGATATTTCAGTGGAAGTAACGCGACTATGACTGCACATCCATCTTAAAAACAACGCGGTAAACTAATGCATATTCTTTGAATACAACCGTAAAACTAAAACACAGAATAAAAAACCTTGGCATAATATCACTGCAGCCAACACCTACAAAACATTGTGTAGGTACCAGTTTAGGTGGGAAAAATTAAAAAAAAAATCGTAACAGATACAAAAAAATTAAAACAACACTAAAATTAAAGCAGACAGCATACAGGGTTGGATTTAAGTAGGCACGTAAAAAAGACGGTGAAAAAGATTGTATTTAGGTCGTATGACATCGTATGAACATTTTTACTTAAGTTTTTTTTTTTTTTTTTATACGGATAAGTCCGCGTTTGACCAGCAACTCGCCTGATGGTAAGCGACGATGTGGTCGAAGTTTGAAAGTAATTCTCTTCCTAGACTTCCTCTGAACTATTCAATTATTTTACTATTGTTAAATGCAATTGTTAAGTACTTTTACATTCTTTGACAGCGGCACAGGGCAACAAAAGGGCGTCTATGGGCTGTTCTAATTTGTTGCAGATTTTTGGTATTGGTTTAGTAATTTGCTTTACCTGTTAAATATTTTCTAATGTTCAGGGTTAGCAGATGGAAGTTACTAAGCAATCTAGGGCAAAGACATTTTTTTACAATGGTTTGTCAAATCTAGCTTACTCCATTAATATGAAGTCATGAAATTATTTTTAAGTACGATCCTAAAATTGTACGTATAAAAACTATAGCTAATGTACAAAATCCAACCCTGGGTATAAGCTTGGGGCGTATTACGCCGAAAGGGGGTCATTACAATTTACGCCAACAATTCCAAAACCACAAAAAAACAGTTGCTATATTTCCGGGGTCAATAAATTTATTCTATGGACTAGCCAATTTGTGAAAAAGTTACTTTTTCAATAATTGGCTTCGGACTTAGAAATCGAAAACAAAAATTACACTACAAAAACATAATCTCGAAGATTGTGAATCACATGAAAAGAGAATGAAATATTCATAACAAAACTTAAAACAATATTTTAGTTAAGAACTTCCGCATACAACGCACTTTCGACTGCGGATCGTGCGTTTTATCTAATCCAAAGTTTCCAAAAGTCTGTGTTACAAGCCACCGGTGGGCCTCGTTCCCAGTTAAAGTACGCACGACTACTGACCGTCGACGGCAAGCGCGTGGCGCTCGGTCTGTAATATTTCGTCGTGTGCTATACCGAAATACATAAATTGAACGTATCCAACTAATTGAGATTACATGTCATTAAAACTAAAGTTGATAATAAATCACAAAAAAAAGGAAACAAATGCATCCATCTCATTAAAAAATAGCTAAAATTAATAATAAAAATAAATTTAAAAGTAACTAAAACTGAACTTGATATTTTAGCTATAATGACAAAAAAATCGGAAACACTCGTCCCTTCTCATTAATTATTCATTAGCACTCTATTTAAAATGTATTGAAGTAGATAGTAAAAAAAAATTAAATGATTTTTTTTCGTGTTTGAACAAACCTTAATTCATATAGTGTTCCCTTTTTTTTAGCGAAATCCAAGAGAGTTTTTTTAGTGGAGTCGCGGTACAATCAAATTTGGGAACCACTGTCTAAAACAATTTTAAAAATACCCATTTGTTTCACCATCAAAACTTATATTAAAAGTAACATGCAATTCGTATAACAATAGTACCTAATACCAACATTAAAAGCGCGTATCGTTAAATAAATTAACACTTAAAAAGATTCAACGCAACTTTTTCAAAGCAAAGCATTAACATCTAACATCTTACCGAGATTATAAAAAAAGAACATAAAACTAACGAGATAAAAACGATTCCCTTGTTTTTTTTTCGACTTCATTGTTATATCAATGATAATTAATCTTCATTTGACAATATGTACTTATAAAAAAAAGAGCAACAGACAAATGAAGTTAAGGCACATATAATAATAGTTGACTACTGCTACGTTTTGTATAATCTAAGATGCTTATCAAAATTGATGTTGGGTCTATATAAACCTGCCAAGTGCGAGTCGAACTCGCGGACCGAGGGTTCCGTACAAACTTGTAAGTCAAAAAGATCGCCCATCACGGGAACTATTAATTCTATCTAGTTTATCTTTAACGAAAAGATAAACTAGATTGAGGGACAAACAGTCCTGGATTAACCTTTAAGCTTTTTAAGCAATTGCTTAGGGCATCCCGTCTAGGTGGGCACCAGAGACGACCGGGAAGAATGATGATGATGATGAAAAAAAAACTGTGTAGTTTACTTAAGGATAGGGAGGCCCACAGCGGAAGATTACTTAGGGCATCAAATTACTTTAACCCGGCACTGGGGACAAACTTAATTTTGGCGTTAAATAAACTGTTCCTCTCTCACAGTGACATAGGTCGCGGTCAGTTTCTCAACTGCAAATAATGAGATTCTAATGAATTTTTTTTTTTGTGATGTTACTCTAAGACATTTTTTGTTCATGACGGAAATATAGGATGTGTAAAAGGTTTTGATTCCTTTGCGAGTGTCAAAATATGCGGCATAAAAGGCCGTATCTTTACCGTAATTTAGAAGTTTGATTTTTAATAGCTTCAAAAGATGCAGCCCTGAGTAAAAGGGTATTGATAACAAAGTGATCCTATAATGGTTCCTTTTCCCTTTTGAGGTACGGAACCCTAAAAACAGGAAATTAATTTCCTGGCTTTTGTAAAAATACTTATTAACGTACATACAATTATAAAATCTACAGCGTCATATCGTAGTAACTAATTATTTAAAAAGTGCATTACAAAAATAAATTGTGATCTTAGTTTGGCACGGACATTTTTCGAAAATGATCCCGGTTACATACTCTTATTTCCTCGTTTAACTTTGTTTCGCAAGGTTACTGGAAAGACAGAGGTAGATACGAAGTTCAATAAAGACAATAATTGCGACACAATGATATTTTAAATTATAGATTCAACAAAGACGGCATCAAAATGCAGTTGAAAATATAGCCTGGAAAAGTAAAGTCCAGTAGCGGATCTAGGTTTTGGTTTCGAAGGGGCTTGAGCCCCTTAGCTATCCTTGGATTCGCTACTGATAAAGCCTACCGGCTTCCATAGTCCACGTCTTATTTTTACCAGCTTAAGATACCAACAACGATACATTCAAAAACTTTTTTGTTGAGGAATTTTAATTATTGTTGGACTTGAAGAGGACGGCAAAATATTAACGGCATATACTTGAGAAATGTAACAATCCGCTACTGCTATAAGTTCTTGTAATTTATTTAAAAATCGAGACCATTTTCGTTCTTTTTATAGGTCAATGTTAAATCTGTATTTTTAAATATCACTGTACCTAACGCACAGATTAGAAAAAAAAATGTTACAGATATAATTTTACGTAGTGAATTGGTGAAGCCTTCTAGGTCTTACAAATATCGCTTATCATATGCTAACTTTAATACATATTATATGTCCTTATTTGTGGTTTTTTAAATACGCATAAGTCCGCGTTTGACTACCATCTCTCCTGATGGTAATCGATGATATGGTCAAAGAAGAAGCACTCTGACTTCGAAGAGTTTACCTATTCACTCTGACCATGAAATTAGATTACTAGATTTCTCTCAGAAAACAATTTGTGCACGTTCGACCGAGGCGTTTTAACCTGTTTCTGTAAGCTGTAAGCAACATTACTTTTTATATCTGTGTTGTATCAAAATTAGTTGTAGGTTTCACGCCGTGTCGCTGTACTGGCGCGCTCGTTGTACGAACTTCTGGTAATTCCATTTTCTGTAGTTCATTATCTTCTTCCCGTTCATGATTGTGTGGACCATAATGCGTTCGTTGTAGTCTAAATTTGTAAGGAGCTGGAAAAAAAATTGCTTGTTTGTATTGAATAGGCTCCGAAACTACTGAAACGATTTCAAAAATTCTTTCACCGTTGGGAAACTACTTTATCCTCGGATGTCATAGGCTACTTTTTATCCCTGTATTCCCACGGGAACGGGAACTACGCGGGTGAAACCGCGAGGCGTCCTCTAGTGTGTTATAAATGAGAACTACTTCGAAAAGTATTAGGTGACATTTTTTCAGATAGCGCCATCTAGGACCCAAGCTTGTTTTGTAGCGATGATAGCTCAGTGGTTAGCGCGGTAGGTTCGCATGCCGAAGGGCGTGGGTTCAAACCCCAACAATGAGCTTGAGCTGCCGGTGAAGGAAAACATCGTGAGGAAACCATAGCATGGTGGTAGGGTACTTTCTAGTACTCGGCTGGCTAGCTACCACCCTCAAGTTGAAAATCTGCCGCCAAGCATCTAACGGTGTGTTCCGGCAGCCTCACTTGAGAGCCAGTTCCATTCCAGGCTAGGTGTGCTTTACCATCTTCGACCACACCTTTCACTTAACATCAGGTGAGCTGTGGTCAAACAATTAGCCTGTCAACCATAAAAAAATAAAAAAAAAAGCTAAGCAACGCTTGTACAAATACTTATACAACATTCACACACTAATATAAGCACCAATGATCGTCGTAGAAATATTTGTCCTGGGTAGGAATCGAATCAACGATACGCTCATGAAGCAGAGCTAATATTGAATGAGCTAACAAGCCAGTAAATTTGTATGATTAAGCAAAATACTCTGTTTATTTGTTTAGAAGATACCGTGAGGAAGAGAGCGCGCCGGCGAAATAAACAACACGACTCTACCCGCTCCCGTCTCCGCGCCCGCGCATCAACCGCCTTGTTTAGTGAGGCGGGCCGCGTGCGTGTCGTACTCTACTTTGACTCCTTGAAAAAGCCCACCGGATCTGGTCGAAACTATAGTTAGAGTATCCGACCTAGTCTAAATATTATGTAAAATCAGTAAGATTAAAAAAAATATTTCCAACCTTAGGTGTCAGTAAGAAATACTGCGCGTTATCACATTCAGTGGTGACTTTGACGAGAAGCTGGAACATCTTTCGCTCGTTTATAGGATCCATGCCTTGGTTTATCTCGTCCACGCATCTGGAGAAACGAAAAGTTTGCTACATTAGCATACTACAGTATCAAGGTGTCAAGTGCTTCAGGTATTCAGTGGCTGTGCGTCAAATGGTCAAATCCATTCTAGAATCGTGATCGTTTTAGAATAAACGCGATCTAGACTGAAGACCAGGAGAGTGAGAGACTGGAGCAATTATTGCAAGTAGTTATGAATTCGATCTTAATTTTGTTTTATAATTTTGGTTTTGATTTTAATTTAATTAATTACATTATGTTACATGTAAAAATTGCAGGTTATGCTTTCTTAAACAAGCAACGCAATTAGCATTACTTTAGTCATATATAATTATCATTGTAGTAACTATTGTGAAATCTCAATAAATAAATAAAAAAGTGTCACCTGAATGGCACAGTGGTAAGCGCTTGAAGTGCCATAAGGTACACGGCGGTAGAGAGAGCTCGCTCGCCGCCGGACTGGGCGTGCCGCGTCAATTGTTGCAGTGTCTCTGAGGTGCGGAAACTGACCAGGATGCATATACCATACTTGTCGAAATCCTCCTGTAATCCAATATTGGTGAATTTCAAACAGCACCTGAATCTTTTACATGGTGGCAGATCTCCTTAGCGCAAGATTGTCTGGGTAGGTAACACCAAAGTACCAGATGTTCCGCAAAAAAAAAAAAAACTTTGCAAATGTTCTAAAGTAGATCACTGATAATATGAAAGAAAGTAACTACAACAGCAATACGGCAGGATATGTACATACACATAACTTAAAAAAAAAAAAAAAAATCGCAGGACTTTATACACAGCGCCATCTGACCCCAAACTAAGCAAAGCTTGTACTATGGAAGTCAGATAACTGATAGAATACTTAAATAGTTTTATTTTGTAAATACCTGACGATAATATTAAAACAGCATTATCATTTGTGGTGTCGTGTTGTGACAGGCTAGGTGTTTGACCACAGTTCATCTATTTGTTAAGTGATGGCACACCGTCACTTGTCAGTAGAATACTAGAAAGTATACAACCAGCATGACGAGCTACAGGCAAAATTTAAAAATTCGGCGTGCCCATCCTCGCAGTCAGTCATGGCACCATTATAAAGATTATTTTCTATGGTCATGGCATCCACATGCATGTCTTTAAAAGATTAAAGGTTTACCTTGTTATATTGCTTTCGTCCACACAGGATTGGTTCACCCTCAAATACTCAGCTCTTCTATAATTCTAGTAATTCAGGGTAGATAATCTTAAGAATACTCACATCACTGTCAGCTTTCTCCAGCTTGATCTCACCAGCACAACCTAGTTTGGCGAACATATCACCGAAACTCTTGTCGATGCTGCGTAGTAGTGACTCCAGCGGAGGCAGCCATTTGCCACTAAAAACAGAAAAGAAATACACGATTGCAGTCTATTTTGTTTTTTCGATCAAAGAACCTATGGCTTTGTAGTGAAGTCTTCAATTTTTAACAATGAAATTGAGATGCAGAATCTACAGATGAAGGAAAACCATAGTATAGATGTAGGGTATTTTCGACTACTTGGTTGGCTATCTACTACAGTAAAATTTCGCGTTCAGTTTCGCGTCTAGCATTTAAGGTATTTTCCGGCATTCAATTTTAATTCTAGGCTTGATATATTTACCATCTTATGTTATATTATTATTTACGACCAAACCATTATTTAACAATCACTAGGCCCCCAGGATCCCTTGGCTATTTTGGAGAGAAATTGTCTGGAGTACCTACCGTAACGTCTGCATCTTTTTTTCCAACATTTTGTTCGTGTCGCTTGAGTTGTCGACATCAGATTTGAGTTTTGAAATCGTCTTCTCACGTTCCTCGTACTCTTTAACCACCTGACAAATGTACAAATAACAATTAAAGTTATCAATATTCAAGGATGTAGAATCAGAAAAATATGCTATTGGCCATAGCAAAATAAATAAGGAGCCTTACAAGGAGTAAGGTTCCTTAGTCGCAGTTATGAATATTAAGTAGAGCTGGGCAGGACACGTTGCTAGGCGAAATGTTGACAGATGGAGTAAAGTTGCAACAGAGAGGTGGTCTAAGTGAGGCAAGCGGAGCGTTGGTCGTCCAGCCGCAAAATGAGTCGATGATATCGTTACCGTTGCTGGTCGAACCTGAGCCAGATTAGCACAAGACCGAAGATGGCATAACAAGAGAGAATCCCATATCCAGCAGTGGGATCAAAAAGGCTGTGGAAAATGATTATGACAAGGAGTAAGTATCAAAATTAAATGAAAATCATAAAACTCAAATAACCTTGGACATGTTGCCGGATACTAACATTGACAAAAACATACATTGGTGGTTGCGAACAGATAAACAAAGGGTTGAAATTCATCAACTCGTTGGGCCAAAAATATAGCAAAAATCACGGATCAATCTGAAAAAATGTACCACAAAACCAAGTTGAAAGATGAAGTGACCTTGATTTTGAGGTAGTTTATCGTCGCAGTAACATTAAGTTTTGCATACCGCCCCAGTATTCTGAGGTCCTTATTGTGATTCCGTGCGCAGCGTGACTGCGCTGTGCGGTCGCGTAGCTTTTTTTGTAAACGCTTAGCGTGAGTCGCAATAAGACATTCGGAGTACGGGTGCTGATCTGAAAATTTTGCTTTCCATTCATCATACCTGTTCGTCCCCTTGTTCCATGCAGTCCATTCTTGTCTGGAGCTCGTAGTAATGCTCCTGTAGTGTCGTCATATCTGATGGCAGCACCTCAAACTCCTCTTTGTATGGGAAATCGGGGTCTTGGGGTAGTTTGTTGTTGCAACCATGTTTAGCCTCAATAAGCTTCTCTTTAGCATTGGATTTGGCGCGTGTCAGCTGGTTTTCTATGTTATCAAGGGTTCCCTGTAAAGTAAAAACTTGCCTATTATACTTGCTGCTGGTTTCACTCGCTGTTTTGTGAAATCTGTTTTGAATGTCACCCATTAGCGTGAAAATATTTAGCAAAATCGAATTGTCCTAAACAGTATTTTTAAGTTGCATGCATTTTTTATAGCTAACTACGATATTTTGTGGTGTTGATCGATGCACAAGCACAGAGTGACAAAGAAGCAAGACGACCACTTGATGGTAAATAGTCACTGTAGTCTACGAATCAGCCATGTTTTTTATGATCAACCCCACTGCTCGTTGCGGGCTTCTTCTCAATTCGAGAAGGGTAATGCTACAGTCTACCACGCTGGAAAAGTGCGGGTCGACAGGCATCACACGATTTCCTCACGATCTTTTTTTCACCGATTGTAGACATCGGAACATAAGCACATAACTTAGACAGGACAGAAGTACGTGCCGTAAGATTCGAACCCAGGACCTACAGAATTAAATCATACCGAATTAAAAAAAACATATTTTTTTTTGGAAAGCAATCCTTTTTACAAATTAAGTGAATATATGAGTCAATGAGGTTCTCAGAATTCTCATTTATGTGTAGCACATAAACGGAGCCTCCGCTGTAGTATGTTCGTTGTTAATTACTCGTATAGGTATAGCTTCATTCATTAAAGTGTAATTGTAAGGTTTTCTTTTTTTTGTACATGTGACTTGCCTTTAACATTATTGTTATTTATGGCCAATAAATATCACTGATTTACTGATTTAACTACAGATTGGAAGCCAGACTATCTCCCAAATAGGCTACCGAAACTGTATTACTCCTGCCTCTTTTTAATTTCCGCTCTTCTCTCAGTATTTTGGAGACCCCCGGCCTCTGATTAGATCAACTAAAGAATGAACAATTTTCTGATAACTAATAAGTAACTTTAACTTAATAAATTAACTATAATAAATTAAAAAAAAAAACCATTACGTGAATAAATCTTTTCGAAGTGAATACGGTTACGCCATGAGATCTGTAAGGTTTTTGCGAGCAAAAAAGATTGCGCGATACAAAAACTCGATCGAATTTAAGTTTTAAAACATACATATATTTTGCAGTTATCTGCTCATCAAGTAGATAAAAAATATTTCTTTTATCTGAACAAACACGTATAATTAAAATAAATTATATGTAATTACCAGAGCGCTAGTCAATTCGCTTTTCAGCTCTCGCAGTTCGGATTCTTGTTGAACTATTGAGTTTCTGCTGAAGTCTAATTTCACCTGAAACAATTGAAAGCACATTATAGTTTATTGATTTTCCGAGGTCTGAAAACAACTGAAACTATAAGATTAATAACACACATTTTTAGGAAATAAAACGAATCAAACTAATTTCTAACATTGTATTTTCACTACAATAAAAGTTATCGTTTTATAACTTACTAGCTACGCTCCGCGGTGTTACCCGCTACTTGTTTTCAGGATAAAAAGTAGCCTATGTGTTAATCCAGGGCCTCAGCTAAATCCATACCAAATTTCATCCAAATCCGTTCAGTGTTTTTTGCGTGAAAGACTAACAAACATCCATCCATCCATCCAAACTGTCACATTTATAATATTAGTGGGATCATTTGACAAAGAAAATCGTGTTCCGGCAATTGCTAGCCATTCCAGGCTAGGTGTGCTTACCATCTTCGACCACACCGTCACTTAACATCAGATGAGATGTCGACCATAAAAAAACAAAACATTCTCTTGTTTTGATACGACTTCATATTGGACGATAAGTTTTGGTTTAATTAATTCACAACAAATGTCCAAAACCTTCTGTCAAAAATCGTCATACTTTATGACAGGGTCGGGCCTATCATCGTGTGAATTTTCATAACGATAAGTAATATAATTATGTGTAAATTTGTTCACTGTTATCAAATTTTTTTAAACATATTAGTAAGAATGCAAGTACATTTTTTAACATTTTAGGGTAAAGAAGGGTAATAGCGACTCGGGTAAGATTAACAAATAAACTCTTAGAAATCAGTTGTTGATCTATTAATAGGTAAAGGCGGTCGTCCAGTTCCGAACTAGACCACCGCAGTACCAGATGTTCTGCCGCCAAGTAGTAGTGTCTACACATTACTGTATTCAGGTTTGAAGGGTATGGCAGCTAGCGAAATTGCTGTGCTGTTGAGACTAACCATGTAATGTCTCAAGGCAACGCAACGCTGATTTGGTATTCATGAACACCAAATCAGCGTTGCCCTGGACATTGTTTTGTTAATCAAAGTTAAGTGCATCGCTACAATGGTCATGTACAGGCGTTATCTCTTACCATCAGGAGTGCTTTTAGTTCGTCTCATTAATTTTAGATTTTAAAAAAGTGGCGGCGTCGTCGATGATGGTAGATGCATTCAGCTCGGAATAAAACTGGCTCGCTCTTAAGAGAGGTTGACGGATGGTTTTGGATTTGGTGCTTGCACCGTTCTACCGAAGTGTGGTAGCTAGTCAGTCAAGTCCTTTTCCTTCACCGGCAGCTCAGTTCTGTCTTAAGGCTTTAAAGAAACAAAGAAGCACATACGAAATTTCCCCGTCATCCCCATTTTTGAATTTACCGCGTCAAATTAATTTTCCTTCAAGATAACATATATGATAAACAAAATTTTGAGATGATCGTGTGAATTTCGCACGTTATACATTATTATAGGCTCACTTGTAGGTATAATATCACAGAATATTAAATTGAGAGTACAGAAGTTTTGATTTACCAATTAACCAGAAAAAGGTACCTAAAGATATTTTTAGCAGGAGGTCGTCTACGTAGGTACCACCGCAGCACCTGATATTCCGCCGCCAAGCAGTAATGTGTAAACATTACCGTGTTCCAGTTTGAAGACAATTGCAGCTAGCATAATTACAGGGCTTTTGAGATTAATCCTAGTATTTTGTGTGCAATATGTGTGCACATCTTCACTTAACATCAGGTGAGCTGTGATCAAACACCTAGCCTGTCAACCATAAAAAAAATGACGTCTGGGTAATTTTCATAACAGGGAAGGTAACAGAGCCTCGATCACGAAAATTTATCGAATTCGCATCGTAAAGGTATCGAGTCCTCGATAGCATACAAAGCTGTATAAATCTCAGACAATTTTTTGTCGATGTCGATACGAATACTTTTTCGCAGGTCGTTCGTGATCGAGGCTCTGAACGTTAAGAATTCGTAAGTTTCAAATTTAAGTACAATACCCTGGACAGTGGGCACATATTTGAGCCTTTTGGGTTAAAATATTCAGACTCGTCAAACTCTCAGAGTGACTCTATTCAGAGTCGACGCCACGCGTAAACAAAACGCTGGCCTTTATTTTGCCCAACGTTTGAGCATTGCCATACAACGCGGCAATGGGGCCAGCGTTTTGGAAACGATTCCCATTGATAGCGGTCTTTTAGATTACTTTATTTTAATTCATTCACGTGAGATTTCCTCACGATGTTTTCTTTCACCGGCAGCTCAAGTTCATTTTAAGGTTAACCACTAAACTATCATCGTTATAAAAGATGTTTTATCTGTGTTTATTTTCTATACATGTGCAGCTAGCGTCATTAATCGTTCTAAATATTTGCTACAGAGTACCTACTTTAAATATTTATTCAATTCAAAATCAGAAGAATCGTTTAAAAATTGTAATGGTCCAAACGACTTCTAATGCTATCTTTTGATGCACGTAGTGATAACATAAGGATGTAATTAAGTTAAGAACAATATAAAACCATAAAATCTAACAATAACAATGGAAATGACGTTAGAATCCTTTTTTAACCCACGACGGAACGGAGACGGTATATGCGTTTGGGGTGAGAGGATGTTTGTTTGTGCAAATACATGTTGCCATTTTTCTCCAAAACTACTACGCCGATTTTGATGCAGTTTTCAGTTATGGGTTCGGGTTTGATTGGTGCATGTTCTTAGATAGGCGTTACGGTGACAACTCACTAGGGGGCGCTGCAACAAACATTGTTAGTGCAAATCCATGTTGCCATTTTTCGCCAAAAATCGGCGTAGTATACTGTTTTATGCATGCAATTGTGATTTACCGCAAATATAGACCATAAAAAATGCCAGTAGCTGTGATTTGTGCACTGTAAAATTATGCTCCATTTGTCCATAAATAGAAAAAAATAATTTGTATGGAAATCGAACCACCTTGAGGTGAAGCCACCGTAACACACCGTTAGGTGCTTGTTTTCATTTATATAGGGATACACAAAAAAAAACATACATTTTGTGGGAACAAATAACTTTTCACTTCTGTTGTTAATCGTATTTATCTTTGCCTGTTCATGTATAAAAAACATTTGTAATACCACATCTAGTTTTAGTCAACATTAAATATCCCACCCACGTAGCAGTCTCTTATAGTTTAGGCATCATTAATAAATGAACTCATTAAAAAAAATCATTTAAAATATTTTCCACGAATAAAAAAAACCTCAATTTGTTCGGTCAATTAAAAGTTGCTTTATATTTTTAATCAATATTATTACTATAGTAAAACAAATGTGAGTCATCGTACAACAAAACAAAGGTGTTCAACCATGACAATATCACCATTTGTCAGACAAGTAAGTAATTATAAAGAACATTTCGTTTACATAAGTCAGAATTACTTTTTAGTCTTATTTTTTCCATTATGAAATAGGTTTTCGTAAGACCGCCGACTCGTCTCATGTTATTTAAAACTATATCATTTACCAGCAGCTCGCCCCGGCTTCGCATGGGAAAACTCGGTTAACAATATAAATTTATCGATCCAGTAGTTTCGGAGCCTATTCAATACAAACAAACAAAAAATTAAATCTTTCCTCTTTATAAGATGTAGATGACAACTGTAATAGTTAGACAAATGATATTGCGGACTTATTTGTAGCTGTCAATTTGTTCTATAAAACGTCACTTTATTCTATTGTCAATAGTTTTCGCTGCGCATACTAAGTAAGGACTTTTTCAAATTTTTCACAGCTTGGGTTACATTATTGAATTTTCCATACGGATCCCTAACTGTTTTTTAAATAATATAGTATATAGCCTATGTCCATCACGGATAATGTAGCATTCCAATAATGAAACAATTATTAAGATCGGTCAAGTAGTTTCGGAGCCTATTCTATACAAACAAACAATCAAATCTTTCCTCTTTTTGCAAATTTAATTTTATTGATTTTTTAATTGTATTTATTTAATATTTGTGACTTGTAGTATTATATATACGATATACATAATATGGTAATAATAAATCAGTATGAGTTTAGCGAAGATGCTTACATTGTAATGTCCATCACCTCCAGATGTATGCATTAATGTCATTGTATTCTTTTCTTTGTATGTGATGATAGCCGAGTGGTTAGCGCGGTCGGTTCGCATGCCGAAGGACGTGAGTTCAAACCAAACAATGAGCTGCCGGTGAAAGAAAACCTCGTGAGGAAACCATAGCATGGTGGTAAGGTACTTTCTTGTACTCGGCTGGCTAGCTACCACCCTCAAGGCAAAAATCTGCCGCCAAGCATCTCACGGTGTGTTCCGGCAGCCTCACTTCAGAGCCAGTTCCATTCCAGGCTAGGTGTGCTTTACCATCTTCGACCACACCGTCACTTAACATCAGGTGTGCTCTGGTTAAACACCTAAAATCATGCATAATTGATCTTTTGATACAATAGATAATACAATTAGTCACAATGCTCATATCGATAATATATGTAAGAAAATTGCCAGCGGAAATTATGCGTTATTTAAACTTAAGCCGTTAATAGATAAAAATACTCTTATATCCGTGTATTATGCATACATACATTCTGTTATAAGATACGCAGTTACGATATGGGGTAACGCAGCTAGTATTACAAAAGTGTTAAGATGTCAGAAGAGAGCGATTAGAATAATAAATGGTTTAAAAAAACGTAGTTCTGCAAAAAAATACTTCAAAACTAACAAAATTATGACAGTGATATCACTATACATATACAATAGCTTATTAGAAATACACGGAGCTAATTTGCCAAAGAACAAAGACAGGCATCAATATAACTTGCGAAACAAAGAAAAGCTGGTCGTGCCATGGACTAGGTTAGGTAAAGTTGAAAAGCAGGGCCGTCACGCCAAAATATTAATGTATAATAAATTGCCAAAATATATTACAGAATTAAATCATACCGAATTTAAAAAAACCATTAAATTTTTTTTGGAAAACAATCCATTTTACAAATTAGGTGAATATATGTCAATGAGGTTCTCAGAATCCTCATTTATGTGTAGTACATAAACGGAGCCTCCGCTGCAGTATGTTCGTTGTTAATTACTCGTGTAGGTATAGCTTCATTCATTAAAGTGTAATTGTAAGGTTTTTTTTGTACATGTGACTTGCCTTTAACATTATTGTTATTTATGGCCAATAAATATTACTGATTTACTGATTTGACGTCGTAAAAACGTATTAAAGATCTTTTAACTGCCAAGTGTTAACATTTTTTATTTATGGTGTAGCAGATACATCTAGATACACACACCTACATAAATCAATTGCAGCAAGTCGATCTCGCAATAAAATTAAAATCTCTTGCCCGGTATGAATTTTCTTCTCCTGGAGTATAAGGCGAAATTTATGCAAAACGTTAACAAGTAAAAAAAAAATTGACAGAGCAAAATTCAAATTTGAAACTGAAACGAAAAAAAAGGAAGGTTTTTTTTCAATTCAAAATAGGTTCGCGTTTAACCACACTGTGCCTGATGTTAAGCAGTAGTGTGGATCAGATATTGACAACGTCTGTTATAAATAACTTTTTTGTAGGTACATGTATATTGTATATGCATAATTATATATTTATTTGTGAACCGTAAGTGCTTGATAAATCTATACTATTAAGAGGAAATATTTGATTGTTTGTTTGTTTGTAATGAATGAATAGGCTCCGAAATATCAAAAATTATTACACCGTTGGGAAGCTACACTATCCCCGGGTGACATAAGCTACTTTTTATCCCTGTATTCCCACGGGAACGGGAACTACGCGGGTGAAACCACGAGGCGTCCGCTAGTAATTTTATAATTATATAATCTTATTATTGTTGCATCAGGACACCTCTTAATCAATTCCATTTGTGAGAACTATTTAGGTAGCGCATAACCATTATTGTACCCACTCTATTATTAAGTAGCTGTGTGATTTCCATATAAAATTTAAAAAACAACAAAGTCCAGGAAATCCTGGCTTTGGCGCTCAGTACTTCAGAGACATTCGATGGTTAGTCTAAATATCCCTGCCTATAATTTCATACAAACAAACATCGCGAAATTTAGTTAAATAAAAAGCTTGCAATGAAAACATGAAACGGGGGCTGCAAAATTCTGTAGTGGAGACTACGGACCGGCAAGCGCAGCGTAGGACGTCCACCCACAAGGTGGACAGACGACCTAATCGACCTAACCGCAGGAACGCGCTGAATGCGAGCCGTTTGCAACTGGTATTCATGGAAATTATTGAGAGAGGCCTATGACCAACACTGGACGTTCTGTGGCTGAGATGATGATGATGAATATCCTATAATAACACCTAGGTTAGTAAGTTAGTAGTATTTTCATATTGCGTAATTCTTTCAGCTGCTAGTCGCGGGCTCACCTCAGCTGGCCGCTTTGTCAGTGGGCGGCGCTGTGGGCTACCCAAGCGTTTTACTCGAACAGCTCGCTTCTAATGACAGCACGATTCATCTCGACTTGGATACCTGTTCATGGATCGGTAATTTTATATTTAAATTCTAACTAATTTAATAAAAATAAAATGAATAAATGATAAATATTTTGTATTACACGCCATACTCGTCAACCATCACAATACCAATATTATAAAAGAAAAAAAATCTTTAATTTTGGCCTCGCATTTTGAGCATTTGCCAGTGTCAAGTATTTGATATTTATATGTTTCTTAAGTTAAATAAGTTGCCTCGTAGCTATAGTTATAGTCCAGTCTTGGTCAAGTCCAGTCCGTATCAGTCAAGGCTAGTCATGATTTAGTAAAGTAGTGGCGACTTTACGCACTCGGCCCCCAAGATACAAGCATTGTGCTTAGTTTGGGGTTCAACGATAACCAGTGTATACACCGAATTACAAATTGTAACGTCCAACACTTATCCATTATTATCATTAATTGTCCATATGTTTGTATTAATTTCACTGTTTTCTTTTCTTTGCATATGTGCCAAACACTTTCTGTTAAATAAATTTATCTTTACTATAAAGCTTCGATGGAGTTTAAAAGCAACACGAAAAGTCATGTTTCACCACATCATATCATTTTCCCACACTCGCGCTTATAATTCGGCACTTTATGAATAAAACACCACCATTTTTATGCATAAACACTCGAAAAAGCACTAGTTTTGGGAAAAAATACAACAGCGCGACACTACTCTTTTCGCGTTCCCGCCAAAATCAGGAAAAGTTTAGGGTACGTACTAAACGTTTTGACTGTACTTTTCACATACGTTCGGCCAAGGAATGGAACGAGCGGACGGCTTCCTTGTTTCCTGAGATATATAATCTAGATCTTTTCAAGGTCAGAATAAATAAATCTTCTAAGCCTGGGTGTTTCATATTCGACCACATAGTCGCTTACCATCGGGAGAGTTAGTAGTCAAACGTAGACTTATCCGTATTTTAAAAAAAGTTTGTAAAATTTTGTCTAAATTTGTTTTTAACTTATGGTATCTAAATATTAAATAACAAAAAACACATAAATATACGTTAAGCTAAAATGTAGTTATCTAACAAATTATTCAATTTAAGTTAGGTCTTACGCTGGTAATGATACCTAACTTACCTTTTTTATCGTCACTCGTTTCAAAATTGATTAAAAATAATAATTTAAGTAGCAGACTTTGGAGCGATGTTCATCAAAGTGTAACTACGATTTTTTAGTACAAGCGACTTAACAACTGTAACATTATTGTTATTGATGACCAATAAATACATATTACTAATTTACTGATGGAGCGAAGCATACTGGCCGTGAAGTTATTAGACCGCATCAAAAACTCAGTACTACGCTCCAAAACACAGATCATTGATATGTCTCAAAAAGTTACCATGCTGAAGTTACTGGGCTGACCTCGTTGGCCCAATGTCAGCACAGCTCTGAGCGAAAACCATAACCGGTTGGGTCCCGGAGGTAAAACGTCCACGAGGCAGTCCTAGAAGACTAAGGAGAGATAACCTCGACGCTCATGATAAATATTCAAACTGATTTGCCCCATGAGGCATACACAATCCTGGAATCCGAGCCATGCATTATCGGCAGTTCGGCCGTCATGAATAGCAACTTTCCGCTGCTCACATAATCCACAATGGTATATTTATTCCTCAAATAGCACGATTGCTTCAACAAAAGTAATAAGATCATGATACTTCATGCACTGGCTCTCAATAGCAGCAAGCTTTAAGAAGCATATAAAGTCTCTCCCGTCTGGTTCTTATGTTTTTCTATCGTATTTTTCTTTTCTTGGTTGCCTGGAAGAGATCGCTGTTAGCGATAAGGCCGCCACTTGTGTCACCAGTTAATAAGGTTTTTTGTTATCTGTACTCTTTTCCATTTATGATGTGCACAATAAAGAGTTATCTATCTATCTATAAAGAGGAATAAGAGGAGCAGTAGGACAAAATAGGCTTATTATAATAATGATTAAGAACTAAAATCCTACATTCATCTTTTTGCTAAATCGCTAAAAGCTTGGAGTATACGAAGCCGAGAGTGAAAGTTTGGCATATTTAATTCGAGTATCTGTTCTCATTGAGTAGTACCAGAATAATGAGGGTTAACTCACACCATCCCGGACCTTTAGGGATTCGCTAGAATTTAGGTTTGTAATTTTATTTTGTTGGTTGAATGCTATCGAATGTACTACTTCTTTACTTGATACCCGATGATCTGTATTTGAGTCCTACCAACATCCCGCTCGGTGGCATAAAACATAATTATGACATTTAATAATAACTTCAATATTGACTTTTAAATGAATGCTCTTTTCTCTCTTCTAAACGTTGCTGTGCCCATATTTGACAGTATGTAGTTGACAGTACATACTTGACAGTAGACAGGGTCCATATTTGACTGTGAACCATATACTAGTTTGTATTTACAACCTCTTGTACAGTATGGAAGCAATAAATATTTTGAATCTTCAATATGTATAAGTTGATAATTTCGACACGGTTAAAGCATTGTTTCTTTACTTTCAGGTTCCATTCACGGATTAGCTGGCATTCCGAGCATTTTAATGCCGACCCTCATGCAATGGCGGGGAAGAAAATTCACTTTCATCGTCGCCTGTATCGTCAGCATTATTGGGTGGATCCTCGCCTACACAGCTACCAGCTCCGTCACTATCCTCGTCAGTGAATTCTTCCATGGATTGGGCACCAACAGTCTTCTAGTAGTCAGCTTACTCAGCATGAGTGAAATGGTCTCTCCGAAATTCAGAAACGTGTCTATGGTTTCTTTCCATATTGTGCAATCCTTTGGTATGGCGCTCGTAGGAGTAATTGGAAGATATCTACATTGGAAGATTGTAAGTCTAATTATGGGAACACCTATAGTCGCCGCAATGATTATAGGCTTCATGTGGCCCGAATCACCTTCTTGGCTAGCTTGTAAGGGTGAATTTGAGAAATGTCAAAAAGCTTTCATTTGGTTACGAGGCACTGACGATGCTTCCAAGAAAGAGTTGCAGGATCTCATCAGTGCTCAGAGGAAAACCTTATACGTTGAACAAAATGAGAAGTCTCAGCTGAAACACTTCTGGGACACCCTCAAGAGTAAAGACTTTTACGTGCCAAGCATTCATATATTTGTTTTGTTAAATTTGACTTACTGGAGCGGAAGTTTAGTCATATTAATATATTCCATTCAAATGATACAGAAAGTTACACAGAATGAGGATGCTGCTTTCTTTGGAGGTATCATTATGAACTCTATATTATTTGTTTGCGTTGCCATTAGTGCTGGTCTTATAAGAAGGTTCGAAAATAAATCTGTTTTACTATTTAGCACTTCGTGTACCACAATATGTTTGCTAATAACGTCTGCGGTAAATTATATGCAGACGATAGGTTGGATCTCAAAGGATTCGCTTATTTGTTTATATTTCTTGATAGCGTATATGATAGCTACAAGTTTAGGCGTGCTACCGATAGTTTTTACTATAGCAGCAGAATTGATGCCTGTTAAGCATAGGGGTGTAGGTGGCGCGCTATATGTTATATATACTTGTTTACTGCATTCTTCATCTTTGAAGCTGGCTCCCTACTTGTTTCTGTATTTAAATTTATCAGGCACTTTACTAATATATGGTTTGAATGCGATTGTTTGCGGTTTGATAATATGGAAGTTTGTTCCCGAGACAAAAGGGAAGACGCTGCAAGAAATTGAAGATTTTTACACATTGGGAAATTTCAAAGAGCGCGATCTTGAGAGTGAAGAGCTAAAAACGCAAGTTTTATTATTTGAAATGAATGAATTGAGCAGCTAAATTATGTTTAAAGACTGAAAAGGAAGATAATTAGCAAAATAAAATGTAAATAAAATTACTTAATATTTTTGGATACGATGATACCCTTAATAAATTTAAATATCTCTTTTATCATCTTGACGTGATGAAATGTTACATTATAATTATTTTATACATTGTATACGATTACAATAATATCGTATCGTATATCGATCTTATTTATTCATGCTTTAGTATGGTTACTTCACTAGAAGCTCCGATAGCTTTTGGAAATAACACAACACAACACAACAAAATTCGAAACAAGAATGACACTGTAAACATAATAATTATTTATTACCTTATACAATAAAAACAATGTATTAAACAGATTTATATAATCTACAATAAATGTTGGAGATAAAATGATTATTTTTAACTCGTTAACTTTTTGTAAATCCCAAAGCCATTGTTTTCAATTAGGAAACTTTATAAGGATAATAACAACAACAGAAGATGTTATAACGTGTCTTCATTCAGACAACAATGACCGAAACAAGAATGTTTTACTAAAAATTTATTTAAAAATAAAAAAGGTCCAGACTAGCGAATAAATTGAGTAAAAATAAGTCATGATCATTTCACCAACAATTCGTCAGGTGAGTACTCGTTTTCACTCTAAGAACTATTTGATTAATAAATACACGCTGTCGTAGCAGATTTACAAATAAAAAAATCAAGCACCGACAGAAGTGAAAACGACAGCACCGGCTTCTATCGGCAATAGTGAGTGCTGATAGAAATGAAAACTTGTTACAAGTCATGTCGGTCGGTTTCTTCACTCTGTTTTCCTTCACCTGCAGCTCAAGCTTTATTGTTGAACCCACGAACTTTGTCGTGTGAACCGACCGCGGCAGTATCCCCTAAACTATCATCTCCACAAAAATGGTACAAGGGACGGAGCTTGCAAGACCTAACGAGAAAATATCTCTGCAGTCAACATTACAATTTAAGTATATACTTATACGTGTTCCATCTATCTAAAACGCATAATTGTAGGTGATCGTGGTCGGATCGTGTCAATTGGGAGCGTTATCGGCTGGAGGAGCAATGGGCTATCCCATGGTGCTACTACATCAGCTCAGTATGGAAGACAGTCCAATCAAGCTAACAGTCGATACTGCTTCATGGATCGGTAATGTTTTTTGAAATACTACCCGACAATGGAGTCGGCAAAATAAGTAGTCTTTTCAGTCTCAAGATGAAAGTCTTCAATCAATGCGTTCTACCTGTCATTACCTACAAAGCCGAAACGTGGACACAGACAGCGGGAACAATCCACAAGTTTAAAGTCGCTCAACGTGCTATGCTTGATATTTATCGAAGGGAAGATATATATGGAAGGAAGTAACTGGCCAGAGAACTCAAATCACAGACGTAGCTCAGCGTATTGGCAAGCTCAAGTTGCGATGAGCTGGGCATACGAGTATCTATTGCAGAACCGATAATCGCTGGGGTACATGTATTTCAGAGTGAAGACTGCGAATTGGTAAACGTAGCGTAGAACGCCCTGAGACTCAACAGGGTGAGGATATACGTAGGACAGCTAGCGGTGGATGGAAGCAAAGAGCCGAAGATCGGGCTGAGTGGCATGTCTTGGGAGAGACCTATGTCCAACAGTGGACTGATGATGATGACAAATAAAAAGTACCTACAATAAGTAAAACGAGCAAATGTGACGCCTCGTGTACATGGTTCAATGTAGAACAGCAGACACGGTGCGTGTTGCACAAAATTATGTTCTGAAAAAATTTCGATGACGCGACTCACTCGTTTACAGATAAATAAATACTTATTGAGATGAAATTTATTTACATACATTGTTTATCAAAAAGTTATACATAAGGGTTGTTCAAAAATATCACTCACAGAGAAGCATTGTTTCCCATGCTACAGGAATTAATCTGTGTTATGGCATGATAATAGCCTCCGCCGGACAAGAAAATCAATACAAGCACATATATATCATAAACACTAATAGAATAATCTAAAATGTCTACTATAATCTAACTCTAATATAATTAATGCATGTGGATAAAGTGCCTACAATGAACCTAAATTAAACAATTTTTTGGTTGCGTAACCTAAACATACTATTGAATTTAATGTAGACACTCCTAGTAATCAAATAACTAACTAGACTCGCGGTAATTGAGTGTAGAGTTACAATCATTATCCGTTGAGAGTAGTAGTTGTATCAGTAACTGTACTCATCAAAGTCTTCTGAAAAGAGATTAATTTAATTAACTTACTGACTACAGACGTGCAAGTAGAACAGATAGCAGAACTAGTAAAATGGCATCGAGACACGCAGAATATTGTACGAGAGTTATTTTGTTACAGGGTCCATGCATGGGTTGGCCGGTATCGCCAGTATAATAACACCGACGTTTATGCAACGAATGGGCAGGAAACTAGCTTTTATCATCGGATGCCTTACTTTGATTGTCGGATGGCTCGTAGCGTACACCGCCACAAGCGTCAGCGTCATAATCGTTAGCGAACTTATTCATGGTTTTGGTACCAACTCTTTATTCGTTATAGGTTTGCATAGTATGAGTGAAATGATATCTCCAAGAGCCCGAAATGTGTGTGTTCAATCGTACGCTATTCTACAAGCTCTAGGCATGGCTACGTCAGGGATTTTGTCCACTTTCCTCAGTGCGAAATATGTCTGCGCAGTCATGAGCGTTCCGATTATAGTAGCTTTTATCGCGTCATTCTTGTGGCCCGAATCACCGTCTTGGTTAGCGTGTAAAGGGAGATTCGACGAGTGCTACAAAGCTTTTGGAGAGCTCAGAAATACTGACGTAGCTTCAAAATTAGAAATGGAAGAGCTCATCACTGCACAGAAAGAAAACCAATTATGTGACGCAAATAAAAATGAGAAAATATTTAGGTTTCTTTGGTCTACATTAAAAAGGCGGGATTTCTATTTACCAGTTATTCATGTCTACGTTCTTTTACATATGACGTTTTGGAGTGGAAGTGCATTTGTACTAATAAATTCTTTTGATATCATTAAAAGGATAACTAGTAATGATAATGCACCATTCTGGGGTGGCGTAGTATTTTATGTTATTTACTTCATTGGAATGGTTCTAAATAGTATTATAAACAAACGATTCAATAACAAAACAGTTCTACTGATGAGTGCTATATTCACATCGACAAGTTCATTTGGGGTGTTTTTGGTAACACTCTTGCAAAGCATTGGTGTTATAGGAAAAGAGTCATTATTATGCTTGTATTTCTTATTTGTGTATGTGACATTCGACAGTTTAGGTATAATACCCATGGTGTACACAATTGCATCTGAGATAATGCCTGTTAAGCATCGAGGTCTAGGAGGCGCTGTTTTTGTTACATTCAACAGTTTGTTATTCGCTTCAACGTTAAAAATAACTCCTTATTTGTTTTATTATATCAATGTTTGGGGATTGTTTTTGTTGTATGCGCTTAATACTATAGTTTGTGGACTTATTGTACGGAGATTTATTCCCGAAACCAAGAATATGACATTACAACAGATAGAAGATTTTTATATGTTTGGTAACTTTGTTGAGAATCGTGTGCATCATAGTGAGGATACGTCTTGTGTTTAATTTGCTGAAGAAAATATCAAGTAATAAGTAACTGTTTTTGTTCCTTATGAAAAATACAAAAAACAACACAATACAACATTTTATTAATGGCACCAAAATAACAAGTCAAATTTCGTAATACTATTTCAAATGTATCATTTTCATGATCAAGGTAAAAAATATCAATTACTAGCGAACGCCTCGCGATTTCACCCGCGTAGTATCAGATCCCGTGGGAATACAGGGATAACAAGTAACTTACGTTACCCGGGGATAGTATAGCCTCCTAACGATGAAAGAATTATTGAAATCGGTCCTGTAGATTCGGAGCCCATTCAATACAAACAAACAAACAAAAAATCAAATCTTTCCTCTCTATAATTAATATAGACATCCAAAAAAGTTATCAGATACACAGAAACTCTTTAAGTCGAAAGAAGAAAGAAGTTGAAGTTGTTTGAGTTTGAAGTTATGTTACTCGACATACATTTCATTTTGTTTTTAATACGAGTATGTTTACGATTGATATTGCATTTGCAACTGTTATAGAAGTAAGAATGATAAATACAGATATTTTACGATATTTTGATATTTTCAAAAAATAAAACCGATAATAATGCAATAACTGGCAATTGAGTATTCTTTCCAAAAAATCCTGAACTTGACGACAAGCACACAGACAAGAATAGAGATCCAATTATGGAAGATGCTACCGCAGCATAATACATTATACAATCAAACAGAAATGTGATAACAATAGTCAGTTTGAAAGGTTTTGCTTCAGCAACATACAGGAGTCACTCTTATACAAATTAACTTTACTTAAATTACTGCTCATCATCATTAGCCTACCGAAGATCACAGCGGGACATATGCCTCTTCTATGATACGCATCTCAGCTTGGTCTTCGGCTTTTCGCTTCAATCCACCGCCAGCTTTTTAGCACTGTCACCAGTCTCAACACTAGAACACGTTAATCCAAGTTAGTCGCAACTAAGCGGGAGATCTCCTTAGTAAGAGATTGTCTAGGTAGGTTGAGGTAAGACCGTGAATAAGATCAACTTCAATTATTTATTACCTAGATAATAACTTAAGCCAATGACGAAATGACTTCGGTGAATTTTGATTTGATTGAAAAGCAATTTAAAAGACTACATGTTATATTCATTAAAAAAAAATTAAAATCTTAATATTGTCTTCGATCAAAATTTATATGTACAACAGCAGAAAACAATTGAAAGATAGGGATGGCAGTGCATAGCATAAACATGATGATTATTACCTTATACAAATAAAACATTATAATCTACAATAAATGTTGTAGGTAATATAGTTATTTTAATCACATGAATTTTTTGTAAATCAAAAAGCCATTGTTTTCAACTAGAAAACTTTATAAGGATAATAATAAAGGAACAAGATAATAAAACGCGTCTTCATTTAGTTAGTGGGACAAGAATGATCTAGTACAAAAGTTTTACCAAAATATTATTTAGAAATAAAAAAGATTCAGACTAGCGAATAAATTGAGTAAAAATAAGTCATGATCATTTCGCCAACAATTCGTCAGGTGAGTACTCGATATATTTCTACGAACTTTTTGATTAATTAATAACTGCTGCCTTTGCAGAGTTTACAAATAAAAAATATGTAGTGAAGAGTAATGCTAACAGAAGTGAAAACTAGTTACACGTCAAATTAGTACGTCGGTGAACTGAACTTTATAAGGGTTTGTCCCACCAAAAAATTTTTACTAAAGAAGTTTTCACATTTAGCCTAGAATGGAAACGGTTCGCAAGTGGATAAACCGTTAGGTGCTTGGCGACAGATGTTCAACTTGAGGGTGGTAGATAGACAGCTGAGTAACTACTAGAAAATACCCTATTATCATAAAATAGTTTCCTCGCTATGTTTTCCTTCACCAACAGCTTAAGCTTATTGTTGGGGGTTGAACCCTTCGTCGTGTGAACCGACTGCGGAAACCCCTTAGCTATCATCTCTACAAAAATGGAAAAAGAGAGCTTGCAAACAATGAAACAATATCTCTGCAATCAACATTAAAATATATATACACGTGTTCTATCTATCTAAAACGTATAATTGTAGGTGATCGTGGTCGGATCATGTCAATTGGGAGCGTTATCGGCTGGAGGAGCAATGGGCTATCCCATGGTGCTACTACATCAGCTCAGTATGGAAGACAGTCCAATCAAGCTAACAGTCGATACTGCTTCATGGATCGGTAATGTTTTTTGAAATACTACCCGACAATGAAGTCGGCAAAATAAGTAGTCTTTACCGTCTCAAGATGAAAGTCTTTAATCAATGCGTTCTACCTGTCATTACCTACAAAGCCGAAACGTGGACACACATAGCGGGAACAATCCACAAGTTTAAAGTCACTCAATATGCTATGCTTGATATTTATCGAAGAGATTGTATATGGAACGAAGTAACTGACCAGAGAAATCAAATCACAGACATGATGCGTGTCGCACATAATGTTGTTCTTAATAAATTTAAATGACGCGACTTACTCGTTTACAGATAAATAAATAAACAATAATTATTACCAGTGCGTGTGGATGTAAAGTGCTTAATTGGAACCTAAATTAAACTATTTTTTGGTTGCCTAACCTAAACATACTATTGAATTTAATGTAGACACTCCTAGTAATAAAATAACTAGACTCGCGGTAATTGAGTGTAGAGTTACAATCATCATCCGTTGAGAGTAGTAGTTGTACCAGTAACTGTACTCATCAAAGACTTCTGAAAGGAGATTAATTTAATTAACTTACTGACTACAGACGTGCAAGTAGAACAGATAGCAGAACTAGTAAAATGACATCGAGACACGCAGAATATTGTACGAGAGTTATTTTGTTACAGGGTCCATGCATGGGTTGGCCGGTATTGCCAGTATAATAACACCGACGTTTATGCAACGAATGGGTAGGAAACTAGCTTTTATCATCGGATGCCTTACTTTGATTGTCGGATGGCTCGTAGCGTACACCGCCACAAGCGTCAGCGTCATAATCGTTAGCGAACTTATTCATGGTTTTGGTACCAACTCTTTATTCGTTATAGGTTTGCATAGTATGAGTGAAATGATATCTCCAAGAGCCCGAAATGTATGTGTTCAATCGTACGCTATTTTACAAGCTCTAGGCATGGCTACGTCAGGAATTTTGTCCACTTTCCTCAGTGCGAAATATGTCTGCGCAGTCATGAGCGTTCCGATTATAGTAGCTTTTATCGCGTCATTCTTGTGGCCCGAATCACCGTCTTGGTTAGCGTGTAAAGGGAGATTCGACGAGTGCTACAAAGCTTTTGGAGAGCTCAGAAATACTGACGTAGCTTCAAAATTAGAAATGGAAGAGCTCATAGCTGCCCAGAAAGAAAACCAATTATGTGGCGCAAATAAAAATGAGAAAACATTCAGGTTTCTTTGGTCTACATTAAAAAGGCGGGATTTCTATTTACCAGTTATTCATGTCTACGTCCTTTTACATATGATGTTTTGGAGTGGAAGTGCATTTGTACTAATAAATTCTTTTGATATCATTAAAAGGATAACTAGTAATGATAATGCACCATTCTGGGGTGGCGTAGTATTTTATGTTATTTACTTCATTGGAATGGTTCTAAATAGTATTATAAACAAACGATTCAATAACAAAACAGTTCTACTGATGAGTGCTATATTCACATCGACAAGTTCATTTGGGGTGTTTTTGGTAACACTCTTGCAAAGCATTGGTGTTACAGGAAAAGAGTCATTATTATGCTTGTATCTCTTATTTGTGTATGTGACATTCGATAGTATAGGTATAATACCCATGGTGTTCACAATCGTATCTGAGATAATGCCTGTTAAGCATCGAGGTCTAGGAGGCGCTGTTTATGTTGTATTCAACAGTTTGTTATTCGCTTCAACGTTAAAACTAGGTCCTTATTTAGTTTATTATATCAATGTTTGGGGATTGTTTTTGTTGTATACGCTTAATACTATAGTTTGTGGACTTATCATACTGAAATTTATTCCCGAAACCAAGAATATGACATTACAACAGATAGAGGATTTTTATATGTTTGGGAAGTTTGTTGAGAATCGTGTGCATCATAGTGAGGATACGTCTTGTGTTCAATTTGCTGAAGAAAATATCAAGCTATAAGTAAGTGTTTATGTTCCTTGTGAAAAATAACAAAATACAAAATATTATTGATAACACCAAAGCAACAAATCAAATTCCGTAATACCGTTTTAAATGTATCATTAAAAATGTCAAAAACATTAATTTTATGGAAGAAAAGCTAAAGATAGATAGAAACTCTTTAAGTAATAAGACGTTGAAAGAAGAATGAAGTTGATTAGGTTTAAAGTTACATTACTCGATGTATATTCGTTTTATTTATGTAATACGTTTATGATTGTTATTTATCATGCATCTGTCATAGAAGCAAGAATAGTAAATACAGATATTTTTAAAGATAGATTTAGAATTAGATTTTTTTTTTAGATTTAGTTTTTTTTTTTTGTAGATTTCTTCTGGATCAGCGTGCTCCATCCTCGGCCACACCGTCGCTTTGCATTAGGCGAGTGGGTGGCTAAACGTAGATCTATTAAATGTAAAAAAACAAAAACAAAATACAGACTATAATGCAATAACTGATAATAATGGGTATTCTTTTCCAAGAAATCATAAACTTGTCGTTCATAAATAAGATTAGAGTTTATTATGTTATGTTTTTTTACAATCTGTAATAAATATATAACACACACCATTCATCCTCCACTCCTCATCATTAGCCTATCGAAAACTACTGCTGAACATATGCCTCTTCCATGACACGCAACCCTGGTCTTTGTCTTTTCGCTTCCACCCTCCGACAGCTGTCCTACGTATATCCTCTATGCAGTCCCAGGGCGTCCTATATTACGTTTACCAAATTTGCGGTCTCCGCTCTAAAACACGTCTACCCCATCGGTTATCGGTTCTGCGACAGATATGTCCAGCTCATTGCAATTTCAGCTTGCTAATATGCCGAACTTTGTCTATCAATTTAGTTCGTTGTAAATTACCGCTCATAAATGTTAAGGAAGTCGTCTAGGTAGGTACCACGGCAGTCCAGATATTCTGTCGCCAAGCAGTAGTGTGCAAATATTACTGTGTTCCGGTTTGAAGGGTACTGCAGCTAGCGAAATTACTGGGCTGTTGAGACTAACCATCGAAAGTCTTAAAGTAATGAGCATCAAATCAGCGATGCCCTGGACTTTGTTTTGTTGCTCAATGTTCTGTGTATCGCTGCAATGGTCATGGAAATCTTTTTCAAGAAAAAAATATCATAAAAAACAAAATAACCCATATGTTTTTACAAATATGGTATGTGTGCGTGAGTGTGTGTGACTGCACGTGTGGTGTGTATGTGCGTGTTCGTGTACTTGTGCATTCATACATCAGACCCCCAAACTAGGCATAGCCTGTATTTTTGTGACCCAAGTTCACAAAGTTGCCAGCTTTGGTTTCGCATTTCTACATGTATTTTGTGGAATAAGGAAATTATACATATTATTATATATAAATAAACTGGGTCTCTTGTGTATATGTGTGTGTGCGCGTGCTTGTGTTTATGTGTGAGTGTGAGTTATGTTTATTTTTTATGGTTGACAGGCTAGATATTTGACCACAGCTCACCTGATGTTAAGTGAAGGTGTGGTCGAAGATGGTATAGCACACTTAGCCTGGAATGGAACTGGCTCTCAAGTGAGGTTGCCGGAACACACCGTTAGATGCTTGGCGGCAGATTTTCATTAGTTGTGTGAGTTATGTATTAGTATGTACGTGTGTGGAAAGATTGGGAGTGTGCTGGATGAGAACATATAATATGGTAGTTGGTAGAGCCTAACAGTCGTATACTTTAACCAGTTCTTCGGTTTACTCGTAATGCTTGGTCATCAGCTAGTCCTTCACTTTCGCCCGAGCTTTCCTATGTGTGTACATAGGAAATTATCACTAGGACAATAGGATAGGCCCTTTTTGTTAAAAGTAATTTAGGAAATTATAACACTTTGATGGTTAAGCGGCATATTTTATGTTTGCCAAAATATTGCTTAGCTGTGTATATATATATAATATATTTATATATATATATATATATGTAAAAAGGGTAGAAATATACAAGAAACTACCCCAAACATTGATGAGATGAGATATCCTAAGTATAAACATGTATTTTTAAATTTAAACTTAAAGCGATGAACCCAGGTGTCGACATAAAGGAAAACTTCTTTTGGAGGTCGACGAGGTTTAAAAATCGACCCATATTAATTAACACAAGTTTTCATTTGAAACTTTAGCTAGATTGGTAGAAAGTCACCAGGTACATCCATCTACTGAAATACTTAATATTTTTTACGTAATTTGTATTAATAAATAATTATTAATTACACTTGATATTTACTGAATATTGTCTATTTATTTTAATAAATTTGAATGTCAAGTTTACTCACTTAACCAACCGCAAAGTTTTTAAATTGGTAAGTATTTTGTAACGATAGGAAAAAAAAACTAGAGATATGATTTTTTAAAGAAATTTTGCTATGGATGTCTGAGGTATCAGTTCATTTTGGAAAAGGGGTAATATAGTTAAATAATTTGGGAATCCCTGATTTAGACAATATAATATAGTTTACCAACCATATTTGGATTCTTTCTAAAACTTCTTCACCAACAAAAGGCTCATTTACATTTGGCTTATTAAAAAATCCCGTACTGTAAGATTTTGGCGCTCATTACTTCCACACACCAGCAAGATATGAAAAACAAATGAACGTTTTCACTGAGAATGGCAGTGACTAATTTAAAATTTAACAGAGACCGAGACTTTGTTCAGTCCAAAATTGAGTCTCACATGGCTTTGCTAAAAAAATTACAATGCAAAACACGTGATTTTTTTTCTGAATTGTATTATTGTATGGTTTTAGGCATTAAAAATTCTGGGAAGGTGTTTTTTTTTTCTCAGAATTGATACTATTTACGAAGTGCGAAGTATTGAAATAAGCTTATGATTTAAAAAAACAATAAAGAGCCAAGTAAGAACACATTAAAACTGGAACTGAACGGTTCGATTCTACCTTCATTGTACGAACCGCTAATCGTGTGTACATATCTGTGTAATAAAGTTATATTCTGTCAGATAACTGCCGGAGATTTTTTTATGAAAAAGTATTGCCAAACGAGACATTCTCCTGATGGTAAGAGATAACGTATGTATGCCCATAGCAATAGCAGCGATACACAGAACTTCGAGTAGCAAAACAAAGTCCGGGGTAAGGCTGCTTTTGCGCTCATTACTTTGAGACTTTCTATCGTTAGTCTCAACAGCGTTTTCATTCCGCTAGCCCCTTCATACTTGAATACAGTAATGTTTACAGACTACTGCTTGACAGCAGAATATCTGATCCTGCGGTGGTACTTACTAAGTAGATCTCCTTAGCAGGAAGTCTGCCACCAAGTAAATCCTAACAACAAGGAAATCTGCCACATACCACCAAGTAAGTCTTTTTTTAAAATTACAAATAGGCTTGCGTTTGACCGCCATCTCGCCTGATGTACGCGAAGATGCGGTCTACGATCAAACACTCTTGCCTAGAAAAAACCGATTCACTCGCGACTTAAAGGCACCCAGATTGTATCTATCAGGGAACACCCACTAGGACAGTAAATTGTGTAGCGGTTCGTATGAAGGTTAATTCGAACCGTTTAGTTCATGTGTTCTTACTTAGCTCTTAACTGTTTTTTTTTAATCATGAGCTTATTTCAATAATTCCCATTACGTAACTTTATTTATGAGATTATATTATTAGACTATATTAGAATATCGACCTTGAAAGCGGCGTCGCTTCTATGTTGACGGTATGATGATGACCATCGTATTAGGGAAACCATGTGATGATAATGTGAGATGTAGTAAATAAATAAATAAATGTAAAAACTAATTTAAATAATAATAATAATAATAACTGTGGCCAACAGCAATAGACATTCACAAAAAAAAAACTAATGTGCGTAACTGCGCCCCGGATATTTCTCCGCGCGCTTTCTAGAACAAAAGTAGTATGTTAATTCAGGGAATGAAATGTTAAAAAAAAGAAATAAGAAAAATTTACACCCATGGGGTTTAGATTATAAAAAATAATACAGAACATTAAATTTATAAAATGAATTAGTACTTGACCGTTAAGTATTAAAAAAAAAATATTTAAGAAGATAGTTTTCTCGTTTCTTTAAAATGTTCATAATAATGCTGGGAATTAGTCATTCAAATTTAGGTTACAGTTCAAAACAAACGTTAAAATATTTTTTTAAAACAGATAAAAATCTTTATAATTATATTTATTATATTTGACGACACTAAAGACGTAAGCAGTCTTAAGAAGCTAAAAAATGATATTACCAATTTGGAGACAAGCAAGTTTAAAAATAAATAATCAACACATGTTTTTTTTTAATGTAAAGTTTATGGACGAACGTTTTTACGCTCTTCTGATGGTAAGAGATAACCCATGACCATTGCAGCAATACCCAGAACAAAAAAAACAAAACAAAGTCCAGGGCATCGCTGCTTTGGCGCTCATTACTTTGAGACATTCGTTGGTAAGTCTAACAGCCCTGTAATTTCGCTAGCTGCAGTACCCTTGAAACCGGAACACAGTAATGTTTACACATTACTGCTTGGCGGCAGAATATCTGGTACTGCGGTGCTAATGAAATCTACCAAGTAAAAAATTAAATTCAATTTTTTTTTAATGACTAAATAAATTAATACAAAAAGGTTACATGCGTAAATTTTACATAGATTACAGGAGAATAAATGCGTACCTTAGTGGTTATATGTCCTCGACACTGGGATAGACCTGTATTGTGAGATGGGAATAAAAAAAAAGGAAAAGTAAAACGTTTGAGTACCAGCTCCCCGAATGGTAAGCCATGATGGATGATGCAGAATTAGAAGATTCACTCTGACCTTGAAAATATCCATATTACACATATATCTCAGGAAACCGGCAGATTGGCTGTACGGATTAGAAACGTAGAGTCAAAACGTTCGGTACGTACTTAAGTAAATTCCAGTACGTACTATGTATAAATTGCATCGAAAAGAAGTAGGTAACTGACAGTTACCTACTTCTTTTCGACATTACACACAGCACCACCTGACCCCAAACTAAGCAAAGCTTGTACTATGAAAATCAGATAACCGATAGAATATTTAAATACTTTTTTTTTGTAAGTACATACTTGTAATAAATACAGAACACCCAGACACAGAACAAACATTTTCTATACCACAAAATGTTTATCCTGGGTGGGAATCGAACCCACGCCCTTCAGCTCTTGGAGCAAACATGCTACCAATGAAGCAACAGGGCTGTCCATCGTCGTCCCTTTACAAATTTATCCAAAATTGTGTAAATTATGAATGTAGTTTTTGTATCATCTTTTAAATTTTCAGTTGAGCATTGCTGTTGCGACCCAGCTAGCGTCGTTTTCGGCA
Source organism: Biston betularia (assembly GCA_905404145.2). NCBI lineage: Eukaryota > Metazoa > Arthropoda > Insecta > Lepidoptera > Geometridae > Biston > Biston betularia. The sequence goes on along the minus strand of FR989887.1, from coordinate 7,872,816 downwards.
GGCGCTGGAATGGGATTCCCCGCTGTTCTACTATATCAACTGAAGAAGAACGACAGTGAAATTCAATTAGACTTGGATTCCGCGTCGTGGATAGGTAAAAGTTCACATCATGTATTAGAGGAACCAATTGTTTGTTAAGTGGTGGTTTAGTCAAAGATATCGACTGCCCTGTTAGTTCTTTCGGTAAAGTTTTGCTTCGTGAGCTAAAGGGCGTGGGTTCCAGTACCACTCAGGCTTCACAAACATCTCACAGTCATCACAAACGCCTGTGTGACTAACATAGAGGTATATTCTGTGTCTGGGTGTTTTATATGTATTTACAAAAAAAAAGTTTAGTATAGTTTTAAGTGACACCTAATTATGTTTGTATGATATGATTTTGACATTTTTAAATTTGAATAAATACTTAAATACTGAAAAAAAAAGAAAAAAAAAAGTATTTAAGTATTTTACCAGTTGTCCGACTTCCATAGTACAAGCTCTGAATTCTCGAATGGATCTTGGATCGGCAAGCTACGCAGGAGATCCATCGACGATCTAATAAAGACCGCAGGACCGCGCTGGATGCGAGCCGCTTTTTTTATGGTTGACAGGCTAGTTGTTTGACCACAGCTCACCTGATGTTAAGTGAAGGTGTGGTCGAAGATGGTAAAGCACACCTAGCCTGGAATGGAACTGGCTCTCAAGTGAGGCTGCCGGAACACACCGTTAGATGCTTGGCGGCAGATTTTCAACTTGAGGGTGGTAGCTAGCCAGCCGAGTACTAGAAAGTACCCTACCACCATGCTATGGTTTCCTCACGATGTTTTCCTTCACCGGCAGCTCAAGCTCATTGTTGGGGTTTGAACCCACGCCCTTCGGCATGCGAACCTACCGCGCTAACCACTGAGCTATCATCGCTACGAAACTTCCAGGCCTTTATAAAAAATCAATGAAGAAGGCCTATGTCTAGCAGTGGACAACCTATGGCTGACACGATGATGACTTTGAGACATTTGATGGTTAGTCACATTCCCACTAATATTATAAATGTGAAAGTTTGGAGGGATGTATGTTTGTTACTCTTTCACGCAAAAACTACAGAACGGATCTGAATGATATTTGGTATGGAGGTAGCTGAGACCCTGGATTAACACATAGGCTACTTTTTATCCCGAAAACATGTAGCGGGTAACACCGCGGAGTGCAGCTAGTAGTCTTATAATTCCCCTAGCTGTAGTACTCTTCGATCAGGAAGACAGTACACAATTGCTTGGCGGCAGAATATCTAGTACTGCGGTTGTAAGTACCTAGACGACCTCGCCCTAACGAGGCTTAGTCGAATCACAATATTAAAATAATTATCTCTTTTCAGGTTCGATGCAAGGCCTAGCCGGTATACCTGGTATTATAGCGCCAATGGTAATGCAATGGAAAGGAAGAAAATTCGCGTTCTCTGCGGGATGCATCATAGTCATAATCGGTTGGGTGATACTACACTTCGCAAAAGGAATATCAATGATATTTCTGAGCGAAGCTATTCACGGATTCGGAGCAAACGTCCTCATAACTGTGAGCTACGACTGTCTCAGTGAAATGATCACTCCCACGTATAGAAACGTTGCCGTGCAGTTTTATGGAATAATCAACATTTTAGGGTTAGCGTCTACCGGAGCTATGACCAAAATCGTGTACTGGCGGACACAGAGTATATTTTTGTGTTTACCAGCGATCATTGCTCTCTTGATCTCCTACACTTGGCTTGAATCGCCTCTCTGGTTAGCATACAAAGAGGATTTGAACGCGTGTAGATTAAATTTCACCAAACTTCGAGGAACTGACGAACATTCAGCGAAAGAATTACAAGAGATGATGGTAGCTCATAAAGAGCGATCGAGCAGAAAAAGTACAACAAGAAGAGATATTGTTATACGACGGTTTTTGCAGCAGATTTCTAGTAGAGACTTCATAATACCGGCTCTTCATGTCTTCTTACTTATGAATCACTCGTATTGGAGTGGTTCTGTTGTTGTTTTGATATATTCAATCGATGTTATATCAAAAGCTACTCAAAATGAGACGGCGGCGTTTATTGGTGGCATTATCATAAACTTCGTACTCGTTTTCAGTGCAATTATCAGTACGATTATGATAAGGTTTTGTAAAAACAAACTCATGATATTGGCAAGTACTTGTGGAGCGACATTATGTCTGTTTTGCGTGTCTATAGTGATGTATCTTCAAGAAGCGGGCACTTTACCAAATGAATCTTTGCTTAGCTTGTATTTTCTAATTGGTTACATGATAACTACCGGTTTAGGCCAGACATCGGTAGTGTTTGCAATGTCTTCTGAATTGATGCCTGTGAAGTATAGAGGGCTAGGGGGCGTTTTATTTGTCATATACGCGTGTTCATTGCACGCTTCTTCATTGAAAATATCTCCGTATCTTTTCGTGTATTTGGGATTATGGGGGACGTTTTTAATTTACACTCTTAATTCTATAGTATGTGGATTTTTAATATGGAAATATGTTCCCGAAACTAAGGGGAAGACATTGCAGGAAATAGAAAACTTTTATGCGCACGGAACATTCGAAATAACTTTACTGTCAAACGATGAGGCGGAACTAATAGATATGGCACATTCTTAAAATAAATAAAATTTAAAAAAGGATATTTTTGAATTTTGAATTATGTACCTACTTCCGTAGCTTTCATAAACTTTAAAATCTATTCCGATCTCTGGGTAATGAATAGTCGGTTTAACGATACGTAGTTACCCGATCGTGTGTATGTATTATAAGTATGTATTTACAAAAAATATGTATTTAAGTACCCTGTCAGCTGTTAGGTTCCCATTGTACAAGATTTGCTTAGTTCGGAGCTAGATGGCGCTGTGTTAAATGTCCTCCAATATTTATTTATGCTTTTCAAACAAATGCTTTTCTGGAGTGGGAATCGAATCCACGCTCTACTGATCTTGAAGCAGAGATATATTTATTTAAGTTTGTCCACCAAAATTTCTCAGTGTTTTTGTCCAATCTATGCGTCTGTAATTCACATTGTGCCCGCCTCATTTCTATAGCAAACAAGTAAACTTCAAATTAGATAATAATTGATAGATTCAGGCGTTACTTTGCGAAAGTTTATTTTGAATATTCAAGGTATATATTTAGTTTTTTCCCGCTTAACAGTCGTTCCAGTTACAACAATGATGAGGACTTCAATTTAATTAATTTGACAACAACTTAATAATTAAAAACCTAATCTTACTTAATATCTATAACTAATTTGACATAAACATAGAAATATAATTTGACAAAAATGTAATTGAAATAACAAAAATCTAATTAAAATAACTACAAGTCTTAAAATCCTCCTCAAAACTTAAAATTACACTTTGCCTATTACATGCACCAGAGAATCCTAGAACTTCTGATAAGCCATCACTTCCTGAAATTATTACGAAATCCCTTTACTTATTTCTGATCCCTAATGGGGTAGATGTTATTCCAAAATTTTGCTGCCGTAGAGTGGAATATTAAAACAAAAACGGGCACACGCGTTCTGCACTCTTTGACTTAGTTTTTGAATATATAGACCTAGTAAAAGCCTTGTTATACTGGACACAGAGATAATGTCGACTGTACCCAATAGTCGTCCGATGATGCCAGCGGATGACGTCACGGACGGGTAAAAAAACAAACAAAAATATTAATTACAAAATCTGCATAATATAATACTATCTGTAAAGTAATCGTTGTTTTTTTAGCGATGATAGCTCAGTGGTTCGCGCGAACGGTTCACACAAAACATCGCCAGGAAACCATAGCGTGGTGGCAGGGTACTTTTTGAGACTCGGCTAGCTAGCTACCACCCTCAAGTGTGTTCCAGCAGCCTCACTTGAGAGCCAGTTTCATTCCAGGCTACGTGGGGTTACCATCTTTGCTCACACCGCCACTTAATATCAAGTTAACTGTGGTCAAACACCAAGCCTATAAACCATAAAAAACTAGATATCAGTTTTTAGAATTTAAAATAAGTTGTTGTCATTTCTTAGAGCTGAAGGGCGTGGGTCCAATTCCCACCCAGGGCAAATACTTTGCGGTATAAATAAATGTTTGTTCTGTGTCTGCGTGGTATGTATTTATTATAATTATGTAAATATTAAAAAAAAGCATTTATCTATTTTATCTATCAGTTATCTGACTTCCAAAGTACAAGCTTTGCTAAGTTTGGGGTCAGATGGCGCTGTGTGTAATGTCCTACGATATTTTTTTTATTTAAAATCATAATGATGATTATGCATAATTTAGGTAGGGAACTTTACCATAAGTACGACTTGCACTTCACAGATTATAAAAGGAAATTCATTTTTGATGACCATTTTAGGATGGGAGTGTGTGTAGCAATAATAGTACAGTCCGGCCTCCGAGAAATGGGTATGGGAAATAATAATTAACAGTATTATTTACTTCTTAACTGAACTAAGTGCGTAAGTTTCAACTAAAGAAAATAAAAATATGCTAATAACATTCAGAAATATTTAATCCAAAATATAAACATTATTATTGCCAAGTTTCTATTCTTACAATCGTGCGTTAATTTTGGGTGCAACTCTATGTTAATAATACTTTTGTGAGTACATTATATTATTACCAAATTATTAGAAAGGAAAAACTGTACACTTCATAGGTCATAATTCCAATTCAATTTTAAAATATCTTTATTTGTCTTAAAAAAAAATAGAATTGTACAATTACTAGTGTAGAACTAAGCCTAGTAGCACATAAAAATAATTACAAAGTTAACTGTTTATCGAGCACGTAGGCTCTCATTAAACTTAAAATAATAATAATAAATGAAAGACACAATATAAATAAAGAAGAGTAATCATAAATATTTTGCTACGTAAGCTTTAGTATATAGCATTCCGTTCGATAAAATGAATTTATTTAAAAAATTTAGGCGGTAGGCCGAAATGTCTGGCAAGTCTGCGAGTAGCAACAGGAACGCCTCATGCGGTGGTCATGCACACAAGCACGCACCGGCCCAGGCCGACACGCGCGCGCGCCAATTCCACCCGATGTCTCATAGGTCATAGGTACGTACTTTAAAAACAAATAACGTTACGATCGTCTGCTAGTTTTGACACATCACCACAAAAATAAACAAACACAAAGTCCAGTCATACCAAAGTCAAAGCTTGCCTAGGTTCCATAACTTTATAACAGCGTAGAAAAAAAGATGATTCCACTTGATGAGCGGTTTGATTCCACTTTTTTCATGCGTACCGCTAGACATTGGAATCTGCTGCCCGAGTGGGTGTTACCCAATGAATATAGTCTGGGTACCTTCAAGTCGCGAGTGAATCGGTTTCTTCTAGGCGAGCGTGCTCCACCATAGACCGCATCTTCGTTTAACATCAGGCGGGATGGCGGTCAAACGCAAGCCTATCTACTATAAAAAAATAAAATAAAATATGTATTTAGCACAAAATTGTGAAAGTTATTTTATGTACACGTAACAATTTATGGTTTTTTAAATGATAATAAATATTCGTTAGTAGGGCAAATAAACGATGTTTTTTTTTATCGTTAAATTATCTTCACTTCAAATTTATATCATCCGTTCGTTCACGACCTGTCAGGATCGCATTTGTTCGGCGGTCGGACTATATAATAGTTATGCTGAATACGTGAGTGTGCGTCGAGTCATTAGTAAGGTATATTTAAGTGTGTCCTTACATAAATAGGGCACGCTTTTAATCAATTATTTAGAAACCAGAATACTCACATACTATCAATTCGTGACATACGGGTAATATACCATACAATGGCTATAACACCATTCGTGAGACAGGTAAGTTTCAAAAGTATATAAATAAATAAATATCGTAGGGCATTACACACAGCGCCATCTGACCCCAAACTAAGCAAAGCTCGTACTATGGAAGTCAGATAACTGATAGAATACTTAAATACTTTTTTTGTTTGTAAATACAGAACACCCAGACACTAAACAACCATTTGTTTATACCACAAAGTTTGTCCTAGGTGGCTAGCTGTACACTATACTGTACTATAATATTTTGATAATAATTTTTAAATATGAATGGAAAAATGACCTGTAACTTTGGTGTTATTAATAAATGATTTGTATTTGTATTTGTTGTATTTGTATTTTTTTAATGTAAAATGTAGTGACACGAACGAGACGCTCTCCTCATGGTAAAAGATAAAGCCTGCCTATGACCATTGCAGCGATACACAGAACTTTGAGTAACAAAACAAAGTCCAGGGCATCGCTGCTTTGGCGCTCATTACTTTCTATGGTTAGTCCCAACAGCCCTGTAATTTCGCTAGTTGCCTTTCAAACCGGAACACAGTAATGTTTACACACTACTGCTTAGCGGCAGAATAACTGGTACTGCGATGGTGCCTACCTAGACGACCTCCTGCTAAGGAGATCTACCACCAAGATATTATGATTGACAGTTGCCGAATTATTGATGGAATTTTTAAAGTAACACGAAGTTACGCCAATATTTTCAGCTGGGAATTGTCGTCGCGACGCTGTGCGTCGGATTTTCAGCAGGCGCAAGCTTGGGATTTCCTAGTGTTCTACTATACCAACTGAGGATGGAAGATAGCGAATTTACAATAGATTTAGACACGGCATCGTGGATGGGTAAGTTATTAGAGATCTACATCATTAGAAATATGAGAAATATCATACATTATAATAAATAAATTATCATATTCTATTCATCAACTGAACCTAACTAACCGGAATTTATGTAACCCTAAATCATCTCCTCTGTAGAAATTGCGACTTTTTTTTAAATTATTTTAACCGGTTCTCGAATCACTTGTGAATAATGGATCGTTCGTTTGTTAAAGTTTAAATTAGATTAATTTAGGATATTAAAATAAATACATTTAATAAGGACATTACACACAGCGCCACGTGACCCTGACTAAGCATAGCTATGTACTATGGAAGTCAGATAACTGATGGGGGGGAATCAAACCCACACCCTTCAGATCTTGAAGCAGACATTCTACCAATGAACTAACAGGGCTGTCATTATTCTCCATGTTTTGTTTAATTAAGTAAAAATCTATATTAATTTCAGGTTCAATACATGGTCTGGCCGGTACACTTGGCGTCATAGCGCCCGTCGTCATGCAATGGAGAGGAAGAAAATTTACGTTTATAGCAGCATGCCTCATACTAATTAGCGGTTGGGTATTAGCATTCGCAGCAAACAGTGTAGCAACAATACTGATGAGCGAATGCGTTCTTGGTTTTGGTGCAAGCGTTCTATTAACCGTCAGCTATGACACCCTCAGTGAAATGATCACACCTTCATACAGGAATGTCGCTGGACAGTCTTACTGTACAATTAATTCTTTAGGTATAGCCATAGCTGGAGTCATGACTAGGTTTCTACACTGGAGAATCTTGAGTATCATATTATGTCTTCCAGCAATAGTAAGTGTATTGATCTCATTGACGTGGCTCGAGTCACCGCTGTGGTTGGCGTATAAAGAAAACCTAGAACAATGCGAAACGAATTTCATCAAAATTCGAGGAACTGATGAACATTCGATGAAAGAGTTGCGAGAAGTGATAGCTGCACAGAAAGAAAAAAAAAGCAGTAAAATGGTATCAAAGAGAGATAAACTTGTAAAACGTATCTGGCACCAAGTCAGTGCGAGAGACTTCATAATACCAGCTATTCAAATAATCTTACTTTTGAACCATGTGTATTGGAGCGGTACATCTGTTGTTTTGATATATTCTGTAGAGTTGATATCAAAAGCAACTCAAAACGACTCGGTTGCGTTCATTGGTGCTATTGTCATCAATTTTGTCTACTTCATCAGTTCATCACTCAGTAATGTTTTGGTAAGATGCTTTGACAACAAAACAGTGTTAATGTTCGGCACTTGTGGCACGTCGGTGTGCTTGCTGTGTACATCTATAGTAACATATCTCCAAAGTATAGGCACTCTGCCGAATGACTCTTTACTTAGCTTATATTTCTTATTGGGTTATATAATAACAACCAGTTCTGGTCAGGTACCCGTAGAAGTATCGATATCAGCTGAGCTAATGCCAGTGAAGCACAGGGGATTAGGAGGTGCATTATTTGTCATAACCGCATGTTTTTTGAACGCTTTGGCATTGAAAGTGTCTCCCTATCTTTTTGTGTATTTAGGGTTATGGGGAACATTCTTAGTTTTTACGCTCAACTCGGCAGTGTGTGGGTTTCTTATTTGGAAATACGTCCCTGAAACTAAGGGTAAGACTTTACAAGAAATAGAATGTTTCTATGCACATGAAACAATTAAATTGATTCCATCAAATGAAGAAAAAGAACCTCTTAAAATGTGATTATTGTAAATACTTAAACAATCCAACGAGGTAACGCAGCCGACCTTACGAGAACGTTGGACGAGTGGGTGCAGAGCGCGAGTGTCTTGTTATATGTTTTTGGATGTATTTGTGAATTGACAGTAATTATGTATATTGACAATTGAATATTATACGTATACACTGTACAATGATATATCTACAAAAATGTAATGAATAAACTTTTTATTACGTATTATGCAGCCCAAAAAAATTTATACGTGTTTAACTTGGATTTGAATTACCAATTTTTTTTACCTAAGTGTAGCCGAAATAGACTTGAAATCCTCGGCTAAATTATTATTTTATTAAATATATACTTCTAAAAAAAAACTAAATTTTACATTTTGAAATCCGAGCGGCGATTGCAGCTGTGTGACTGAATTTTTAGACTAAGGATTTTTTTATTCAACTATAAATAAACCAATTTTAAAAGTAGAAATGCAATTTAGAATGTTAGACCTGATAGAAATTTAAAATAAAATGTATTAAAATGTATAATGTATGTAAAAATGTAAAATGTATTTCTCGATACAGATCTCATTTTAATAACATGCGAATATAATAATAATAACACACAATAAGAAGAAGAATGAAGGAAGTCATATATTCATTTGTAGCGACGATCGCACAACGGTTAGCGCGGTCGGTTGGCACGCCGAAGGGCATGAGTTCAAACCCCAATAATGTTCTTGAGCTGTCGCTGAAGGAAAACATCGTGAGGAAACCACAGTGTACTGGTACTTTCTGGTACTAGGATCGCTAGCTACCACCTTCCAAGTTGAAATTCTATCACCAAGCACTTAACGGCTTCCGGGAGTTCCAACCACACCGTTTCTTAACATCAGGAGGTCAAACGCGCGACGTCACACGAGAAGCCTTACACGTGCTCACTATTTTTGTGTGATGTGAACAAATAAATCAGACAATGAAATTAAAAAAATAAACAGTTATACGTCGTAGTCATCAGTTATGTGTTTTACTGTTTGTTTTATTCTATTTTAATTCTACACAATACATTTTATTTTTTTCTCAATAATGCGTTTTCAGTTGTTATTTATAATAATGATGGTATTTTTAAATTTGTGATGAATTATTTTAGACGAAAATATCTTAGCATTCAATGCTGCGGGTGGCGGGTCCCACGCTTTGCAGGGGCAGAAGCCAGTGCCTAAGACTTGCGACCCAGGTTTAGGTTTAATGGGCCCCCTTTAAATACCTATTAACTGTATCGTTAAAAAAAATGCAATTCAAAGTTAACAAATGACACGGACCCCGATGTCTGTGGAACGTACATTAATAAAAACTTATCCCTCACTGCCTGTGTTCCCATCCCTTTTTTTCCAGGGTAAATGTTTTGTGTATGCCACCAGCCCCGGGGCGGGCACGGTTATGTGGCACGGTTGTGTGTGAGCGTAACGGAGCGGAGGACATAATCAATATCATTCAATCTACCGTATTCGGTAAGATTGAATTTCAGTTAAGGTGGTTCGATTTCCATACAAATAATTGTTTGCCATTTATGGACAAATGGAACATAATTTTACAGTAAAATCACAGCTACTGGCATTTATTTTGGTCTTTATTTGCGGTAAATTACAATTGCTAGAATGAAACATTTCCATGCTCATTCACATTGCTCCATTTATCCATAATTGGCAAAAATTTCTTTGTATGGAAATCGAACCACCTTAAGGCCACCCCCCACCTTATGTAGATCCGTAGAACGAGTTACGCCAAACAGAGATGGTGCCACTTGTATTGATGAACCAGAGCTGAAGATAAATAAATATCTTAGGACATTACACACAGCGCGATTTGACCCCAAACTAAGCAAAACTTGTACTGTGGAAGGCATAACATGGTATACATCTCATAAAGAGGAAAGTTTTGATTTTTTGTTTGTTTGTATTGAATAGGCTCTAAAACTACAGGACCGATCCAAATAATTCTTTCATCATTAGAATGCTACATTATCACTGAGTGACATAGGCTATTTTTTTTTTTTAATGTAAAAAGTATTGAGACGAACGAGACGCTCTCCTGATGGTAAGAGATAACGCCTGTCCATGACCATTGCAGCGATACATAGTACTTTTAGTAACAAAACAAATTCTAGGGCATCACTGCTTTGGCGCTCATTACTTTGAGACTTATATACTTAGACTTTGGCTATTTTTATATTGTTAATCAAGTTTTGTTTTCCCGTTCGAAGCCGGGGCGAGCTGCTAGTTTTTAATATATTCTTTTTAGTCCATAAACCCGAGTGAAACTGCGACGCGTAGCTTGTTAATTATAAAATAAATAGCAAAATTTAAAATGTCTTTACGTATTACGCAAGTTAAACGAGATTTCGGTGGACTCAACCGTGACGATTGCACGTGGCGCCAAATAATACGGGATGTTTTTTTTTGGACTGCCCCTAGTCCACAGCACATCAGGCATGTTACAGGCACACACTAATGAGACGAACGAGACGCTCTCCTGATGGTAAGAGATAACGCCTGTCCATGACCATCGCAGCGATACACAGAACTTTAAGTAACAAAACAAAGTCCAGGGCATCACTGCTTTGGCGCTCAATACTTTGAGACTTTTCATAGAGTTAGTCTCAACAGCCCAGTAATTTCGCTAGCTGCAGTACCCTTCAAACCGGAACACAGTAATGCTTACACACTACTGCTTAGCGGCAGAATAACTGGTACTGCGGTGGTACCTACCTAGACGACCAGATCTACCACCAAGTAAAGGTTTCTACGCGACCTTGAGGTCACGAGCGGTGTCCTTGGGCAGAGCTCGGGTCAGCTAGAACACTATTCTGCAAATGGCTGCTGTCAGATTTAAAAGAAAGAACATGATTTTTTTATTATGTAACACCACAGAACACACAAGAACAACAACCAGTTACAAAATAGGTGCTCACCTCAGCATAATACTGGTCATACTAAGTGGTATGGACCAGCGCTGGTCTGCCGGTGAGCCCTCGTCGGTCAAACAAAATTACCAGCAACAAAAACAAATCACAGCCCTGTTGGTACTTTGGTAGATTGTTTGCTTCAAGAGCTGAAGGGCGTGGGTTCGATTCCCACCCAGGAGAAACTTTGTGGCATGAACAAATGTTTGTTCTGTCTGGGTGTTCTGTATTTATTATCAGTAACAGTACAAAAAAAAGTATGTATTCTATTAGTTATCTGACTACCATAGTACAAGCTTTGTTTTGTTTTGGTGTCAGATGGCGCAGTGTGATGTCCTACGATATTTATTTATTTAAATATAGTAAACGAAATTGTTAATAAATAAACAAACAACTGTTAATAGACAACTCCGAAAATATCAACCTACAAATGACAAAACAAAAACAACAGGCTCACATTTGACTGTGCTTTGATTTCACTGAGCTTTCTGTGTGAGTCTGTACTGTACTTGATAATCGCTGTTTGATGTATGGAAGCATTGGTACGAAATTCCGTCCATAACTCTTGAAGCATCTTTCGCCAATACCACATTTCCAGAGCGTCTATCATTTTCTTTTCGATATCATATTCAGGGTATACTGAATATAACATTTCTAACATATTTTAACGTAGCACACTGTGTTAAAAGTTTATTAAATATATGCTAATTCCATTATTAACATATGAAGTATTCAAATAAAATACATTTAAATTAAATATATAAATAAAGTAATAACAATTTGACAAGTCGTCGCTTAGTCGATTTCAGTTCGAGAAAGATGTCTAAATCGCCGATACTGAGACAAGTATGTTTTAAAATTTTACTTTTCTTAAATTTAACTAGGTGATTATTTTTAGACCTTATGAGGTGTCCTCATAAAAATAGTGTTCAGATTTGAAAGGTATTGCAGCTAGCAAAATTACAGGGCTGTTGAGACTAACCATCAAAAGCCTCAAGGTAATGAGCGCCAAAGCTGCGATGCCCTGGACTTTGAATTTTTACTCAAAATTCCGTGTATCGCTGCAATGTTCATGGGCAGACGTTATCTCTTCAGAAAAGCGTCTCGTACGTTAACTTATTTTCACATTTAAAAAAAATACAATGTTTTGGTGTAGACAGTAAAGAGTTATTTATAAATTATATTGTATCGATATCATAAATTTAGATTTTCATCATTTTGAATCATGATTATATTATGTGTATATATTACAACTATGTTAGTATGTTTGTTTAAACGGAATCCGCATTTGTTTTCAGTTTTATAACTTTAGGTATATCTTATTATTTAAGTGCAGATTAAATACTAAAATACTCTATATAATACTCTTATATCCGTGTATTATGCATACATACATTCTGTTATAAGATACGCAGTTACGATATGGGGTAACGCAGCTAGTATTACAAAAGTGTTAAGATGTCAGAAGAAAGCGATTCGAATAATAAATGGTTTAAAAAAACGTAGTTCTGCAAAAAAATACTTCAAAACTAACAAAATTATGACAGTGATATCACTATACATATACAATAGCTTATTAGAAATACACGGAGCTAATTTGCCAAAGAACAAAGACAGGCATCAATATAACTTGCGAAACAAAGAAAAGCTGGTCGTGCCATGGACTAGGTTAGGTAAAGTTGAAAAGCAGGGCCGCCACGCCAAAATATTAATGTATAATAAATTGCCAAAATATATTACAGAATTAAATCATACCGAATTTAAAAAAACCATTAAATTTTTTTTGGAAAACAATCCATTTTACAGATTAGGTGAATATATGTCAATGAGGTTCTCAGAATCCTCATTTATGTGTAGTACATAAACGGAGCCTCCGCTGTAGTATGTTCGTTGTTAATTACTCGTATAGGTATAGCTTCATTCATTAAAGTGTAATCGTAAGGTTTTTTTGTACATGTGACTTGCCTTTAACATTATTGTTATTTATGGCCAATAAATATTACTGATTTACTGATTTACTGATTTAATATTGACCTGAAAAACTGCCCGATGTTTTAATTTCTTAGGTGGCAATACCAAATTCTCCACTAGCGTAGCTGTCAACTGAACAGATAAGTTTTGGCGAGAACGCGGAAAGAGTCGTGTCACCCCGTTGTATTTTTACCAAAACTAGTGCTTTGTCGAGTGTTTATGCATAAAAATGGTGGTGTTTTCTATTCATAAAGTGCCGAATCACAAGCGCGAGTGTGGGAAAATGATATAATGTGGTGAAACACGTTTTGTGTTGCTTCCAAAACTCTATCGAAGCTTTATAGTAAAGTCGCAACTACTTTACTAAAGCATGACTGGACTTGACTGACATGGATTGTACTTGACGTAAGACTGGATTTTGGCTATAACTATAGCTCCAAACAACTTATTTAACTTTTCAAACTTAAAAATATAAAACATTTGAAAATGGCAAATGCTCAAAATGCGACGCCAACTCCAATGAAAAAAAAACTGTACAGATAAGATGGTGTGATTGTAAGGTTCTTGAACAGAGTATAATGGCCAACTTTCTAAAACTAATATTTTTAATATGTAATTGTGATGGTATCAGGAGATACCAACAGATTTTTTTCTCGCCTAGCATGCGAGCCGTCATACAAGTCTTACAAACAAATCACATGTGTGCTAACTTTACACTAACTTTGCAGGTGGGTATAGCCGCCGCGACACTTTGCGTGGGTTTTTCAGCAGGCGCCAGCATGGCATATCCCGGAGTTCTGATATATCAACTAAAGATGAAGGACAGTAGATTCTCATTGGATTTGGACACTTCATCGTGGATGGGTATGATAATAAAGTTCGGCATCTATCAATGAAAATAGTGACGTATTTTGACTATATTAAGTCAATCCATCTTACATGATTGGATAGCCAGAATACGTCGCTTTTTTTAAATCTTGTGGCTTTAGTCACAAACCGATTATGCCAGCTATGTTTTACAAAGCTACATTTGTTATACAATTCATAATAAAAAATAATAGACTGTCGTCTTTACGCTGGGCTAGAATTTCCGAGATGCTGGCATACAAGGTCTTCGCCGCAGCACATGTGGGTGCGGTCAAGATACCTTAAAAGTCACAAATACAAATAACTTATTAATAACACCCTAGTTACAAGTCAAACATTAAACAAACACGCGCCCGCCGCCACTTTAATGCACTCCTTGCCGCCAACCCTGAATTTGACATATTTTGTGACAACTGGCAAATAGCCAGGACAACTTTTTTGACATATTCTGAGAAATTAATTGACCAATGGGACAGGGGCAAAAAAGTCGATTACGATTCTGACATTTAAATTTTAGATAACTGACCGTGACATTAAAATATTTTTATGTATTTGATAATTTGCTCTTGACATTTGTATAATTTTATTACTTTGACATTTTTTTATTTTACTGATATTGACTTGTATTATTTGTTTTGACATTTTTGTAATTCCTTGACATTTAGATTTTCATGACACTTATGTAATTCTTATTTTTATTATTATTTTATTTGATATTTGTATAATTTTATTTCATTGACATTTATATTTACCTTATATTGACATTTGTATAACTTTTTATTTTTGATTTTGGCTTGTGAGATAGATGTAACTGAACTATTGTCGTTTTTATCTCAATAAATAAATAAATAAATTATTTACTTATTTAAAATTAATGATTATATTCTTTACGAATAAATCTTATCGACTATTGTTAGTAGCTATTGCAAATTCAAGATAAGACGTTAGGACTGAAAATAAACATTTAATTAATGTTCATTTAAAATCATTCAAGATTTAAACATCAGGCGGAACGGCGGTCATTTACATCTAAAATGTCACGTGAAAAAACTATGTATTTCTTTTAGGGTTCACTTAGCCTAGCCTCTGTTAATACATGATTATCCGCACTCGTAATGGGGTCTTCAATGGAATTATTTATATTTGTTGCTTAAGATGTTGATAGCAACTCTCTTGATTTAGTTCACGAATTGTAGAAATAGAAGGAATTACTTATTTTAATTAAATATACGAAACAATGCTGCAAGTTATTTAACATCTTAGAGGTAATCCTATGTTTACATCAATTAGAATCTTATTATTCTTAATCTTACAATCGATACGTACATTCATTTCCTAAACAACATTCACTCGCTATGAATAGGTCAATCTATCTCTATCTGGTAATATTTTGTAGCGATGATAGCTCAGTGGTTAGCGCGGTAGGTTCGCATGCCGAAGGGCGTGGGTTCAAACCCCAACAATGAGCTTGAGCTGCCGGTGAAGGAAAACATCGTGAGGAAACCATAGCATGGTGGTAGGGTACTTTCTAGTACTCGGCTGGCTAGCTACCACCCTCAAGTTGAAAATCTGCCGCCAAGCATCTAACGGTGTGTTCCGGCAGCCTCACTTGAGAGCCAGTTCCATTCCAGGCTAGGTGTGCTTTACCATCTTCGACCACACCTTTACTTAACATCAGGTGAGCTGTGGTCAAAGAACTAGCCTGTCAACCATAAAAAAAAAAAAAAAAAATCTAATTGGTATTGGTGACCATGAAAATAACGCTACTTTTATTCAAACTCCCGTATCGATATCATCATAATTATATAAGTTGTAAAGAACACATGTCATGTAAAAACGACTTTCGCAAGTCTGATACAATTAACAATAGTTCAATTTTAGGTTCGATGCATGGTCTGGCTGGTATATTTGGTGCAGCAGCGCCTATCGTCATGCAATGGAGAGGAAGAAAATTTACGTTCGCTGCAGCATGTCTAGCACAAATTCTTGGCTGGGTGATAGCATTTGCAGCAAACAGTATAACAATGATATTACTAAGCGAATTCATTCTTGGATTCACCACCAGCGTCCTATACATCGTCAGCTGTGATACCCTCAGTGAAATGATCACACCTGCATATAGAAATATTGTTGGGCAGTCTTATTGTACAATGGACTCCTTAGGGATAGCTATGGTAGGAGTCATGACTAGGTTACTGCACTGGCGGATCATTGGTATCATAATGTGTCTACCAGCATCAGCGGCTTTATTAATCTCATTGACGTGGCTCGAGTCGCCGCTGTGGTTGGCATATAAGAATAACATGGATCAATGTAAAACAAATTTTATCAAACTTCGAGGCAATAACGAGCAATCTATGAAAGAGTTGCAAGAAGTGATGGCTGCATATAACGCTAGATTAAGCAAGAATCAGATCATTAAAGGAGACAATGTCATAAAACAGGTTTGGCGTCAGGTTACAACTAGAGATTTTATAATACCAGCTATTCATGTATTTCTACTTCTAAATCACATTCATTGGAGCGGTGTTGTTGTAATTATGATATATTCTATAGAATTAATATCGAAAGCAACACAGAACGACTCGGCTGCGTTTGTTGGTGCTATTGTTATCAATTTTGTCTTCGTCATCAGTTCAACAGCAAGTAACATTTTGGTGAGATACTTCAACAACAAAACAGTGTTAATGTTCGGCACTTGTGGCGCGACAGTGTGTTTGCTGTGTGCATCTATAGTAATATATCTTCAAAGTGTAGGTACTCTACCAAAAAATTCGTTACTTAGCTTATATTTTTTAGTAGGTTTTATAATAATGTGTAGTGCAGG
Organism: Biston betularia; assembly: GCA_905404145.2. Classification (NCBI taxonomy): domain Eukaryota; kingdom Metazoa; phylum Arthropoda; class Insecta; order Lepidoptera; family Geometridae; genus Biston; species Biston betularia. Next base: position 7,855,836 of record FR989887.1, on the reverse strand, counting down.
TCAAATACCAGTAGAAACGTCTATGTCAGCTGAACTAATGCCAGTAAAGCACAGAGGAATAGGAGGCGCATTGTTAGTCATATCCGCAAGTTCTTTGAGTGCCTCTTCATTAAAAATATCTCCGTATCTCTTCGTATATTTAGAATTGTGGGGCACGTTTTTAATTTACACATTGAACTTGACAGTGTGTGGACTGTTAATATGGAAATACATCCCCGAAACTAAAGGCAAAACGTTGCAAGAAATAGAAAATTTCTATACACATGGTACATTTGAAATAAATTTACTGTTGAATCAGGAGTTAGAGCCCATTAGAAAACAAAATCTGTAAATATTATTGAATATGATAAAATTTAAAAACTGTGTTTTTTTTAAATCTCAATAGATCTGGCACCAGCGCGGTGATAACATTCAAATTTAAAAAGTCTAGTCTACGAATAAAGTAAGTAGGTACACTAACTTTTTACTACTGAGGTAACAATGCAACTAAATGGATATAAATTGTTTAAGCTTTTATTCACTCCGAGTGGTTCAGCTGCAACTTTGAAACAGGTATGACCTTGTTAACAAAAAATTAATGACATCAAATTATTCATCTTTTGCTATTGTTTCAACTATTTCTGTATAGTACGAGAGCCCACGACCAAAACCATGTACCATAGCAATACGGTCGAAACTGTATAAAATCGTGTAATTATATGATTCTGAACCCGACTAGGTGGGTAATAATGGTCAAAAGTGTAGCAACTAGGTGGAAGGCCATTTATGTTGTCAAAAAAAAAGGCAGTCGGTATCATAGCAATACGTCTGACATTGGAAATGTACATAGGTTTTGTTATTTTACGACGAAAAAGCTCGTTTTGAGAAATTTAGCCGACCTGTATCATAATAACCCGGATTTTTTTTATATCTTTCGTATGGCTGCCGGGATTATAAAAAAAACTGTTTTCAGACATTTTCTCTGTCGTCTATACTCCCAAAAACGAAAAGAACGTTCCGGAAACGCCTGGCAATCGTTTCAGCGCTTGTTAGGCTCCTAAAGCGACAGTGATTAAATATATTCACAATTTGTGACTCAAAATTGTTGAAATAAACAGTTTTTACTTTATCCTAGTTTTAGTGTCATTTATCAAATTCAGTTTTACGGTTTCAGATAAACTCTTTGTTAATCATCATCTAATAATTTGAGGATCGTAATTTATTTTTTGACTTGTAACATAGTCTTTAATATGCCTTAATACGATTATTAAATTATTTCGGAGTATCGAAAAGTTTTCTGATAAAAAGGATGCTACACTAAATTTTTTTGATATAATTTTTTTCTACATCAAGACAACTTATTTTATCACGTCCAACAATTTCCAGACATATTGCAATGATGGCAAAGCGATGGTGGCAATGAGTGTTAAGAGTTAAGAGATAACTCTTCGTAATGAAACACCTATGTACCCATATTATATATTCCAAAACTCCATCGATGCTTATAGCAAAATCGCCACTACTTTACTAAGGCGTGCCAGGACTCGATCGGCCGAAACTGGGCTTGGCCATGACAAGACTTTGACTGTAACTAAATAATCTAAATATGTTAGACATACGTGGCAATTACCGAAGTAAAAATAAAGATTGGGCATCAAAGACATATTGCCGGTGAATTATATAAAAATAATATTTCATGATTCATTAAATGGGCTAATTGTTTAAAATATCCAGTTTGTAGTGCTCACTCAACATACCATGAATGTATGTACCTATCAATTGTAGATATATCACGTGTCTTGTCTCGTTCGTGGATTAAAATATAATAGACGGTGATAGGTGTCAATCCCACACCTCATAACTACTACTGAACGGGCAACGAATTCATTTCAAGAAACTGCGAATAAATTTATAGTTGATCGTAATCATCTAATTAAGTTAATGTCACGTTTTAATGTAAAATACATATATTTAATTACATATTTTGGAATTAGTTAACGCTTAGCCTATTCCAAAAAAGCGTGTGAAACAATAAACATAAACTGTTTGCGCAGGAGCAAAACTAAATAGTATTCAACCAAGTGTAGAGGTTACATGTTAGTAATTTGCAGTAAAATTGATCTTAAATAAGTACAAATAGATATACGTATACTTGAATATCTAAAGACCACTGATAGTTCACTCTGCAAATTCCGTTGGAAGAAAATGGATATGTCGCCAATGTTAAGACAAGTAAGTGAATTATGGCAAAGCAGTAGTGTGTAAACATTACTGTGTTTCGGTTTGAAGAGTAATGCAGCTAGCGAAATTACAGGACTACAGAATTACAGGACTGTTGATACTATCCGTCTAATGATTAAGCAGCGATGCCCCGGACTTTGTCTCGGTACTCGACAGTTCTGTGTTGCAAAGATCATGGACATGATCTCTTACTATCAGGGGAGTCTCTTCTCGTCTCATTCCCGTCCCACAGATTGGCGCGGGTCTCTTCTCATTGTGAAAATGGTAAGGTAAAGTCTACCACGCTGGCCAAGAGTGGGTTGGCAGAATTCACATATCTTCGATAACATTTTTTTTAATTACTGTCGAACATGTAGCTTTCCTCACGATGTTTTCCTTTTCCGTTTGAAGTCAGCGGCAATACGCGTATAACTTAGAATAGATGTGCGTGCCGTAGGATCTGGACCCAGGTCTTCCAGATTGGAAGCCAGACGGTCTTTGTTTAAATCAGGCAGGATGTAGTCGACACTTATTACAAACAAAAATGATTTTTTTTTTTCAGACTTTGATAGTTGTATCGTCTATTCTGGCAGCGGTATCAGTGGGTGGTGCTGTAACCTTTCCCACGTTGCTTATCGATCAGTTTAGGACGAACGAGTCCACTATACCATTGGATACGGAGACGAAGTCATGGATAGGTATGACCGATGCTATTTAGACGCGTTCTATCTATATTTGCAAGGTGGTAGTGTATTTTTTAGTACTTGGCTTAATGGTTAACACGCCTAGCCAGGAATGGAACTAGCTCTTAAGTGAGGCTGACGCAAGACAATGTTAGGTGCTTGGCGACAGTTAAGGGTGGTAGTTAGCCAGCCAAGTACTAGAAAAGAAGCCTACCACCATGATATGGATTCCTCACGATTTTTTCCTTTACCGGCAGCACAAGTTTATTGTTGGGTTTGAACCCATGCCCTTTGGCGTGTAAACTGGCTGAGTTTCAACGTTTTAAATTTGCTAAAATAGAACTCTAAAGATAATGTATTCATTCATTTCAGGATCCATATATGGTCTAGCAGGTATACCATCAATTTTTATGCCAATTATTTCTCAGAAGATTGGAAGAAAATGGGGTTACATAACAGCCTGTATTTTTTTGAGCGCTGGCTGGATAACTGCATACATAGCGACTTCTTATACGGAGCTTCTCATAAGCGAGTCATTGCATGGACTAAGCACAAACAGTTTGTTACCAGTATGTTTCATTGGCATGACAGAGATGCTAGCGCCCAAGTATCGGCATGTCTCGATGCAAGCGTTTGGAATAGCGCAAGCCGTGGGCATGGCAGCGTCTGGAATTCTCGGACAATATCTCCACTACAGAACTGTCAGTATTATAATGTTAGTGCCTTTAGTAATTGCTATAGCAGTAGGTATGATGTGGCTAGAATCACCCTACTGGCTCGCTTGTAGAGGAGAATTCGACAAATGTAAACAAGTTTTCATACAATTAAGAGATTTGGATTGTAACGGGTACGCTTAAAATATGTAGGTAGTGGATACATAAAAGAAATAAGCGAACTGTTAACATATATTTATTTAAGTTTGTGGTCCGTATTGGCCAGGTCTAATTATACGCTTCCCTTGGAGTGCCGGCCCAAGTACTCCCCTTATCGAGCGTCCTGGATGACTGGAACTGGCAGGCGATAAAAAAAGAGAGTGGTCGAGGATGCAACCGAGTTGGACGAACGTAGGGTCGTCCCGGTAGCAAGGACCCTGGAAAAACACCAACTTATTGTTGTCTTCCTTCCCATAATTCCGCTGACCGTGATTCTCGTGCAAATAATGAGGGTGTACTCAGGCAGTTAAGTGGTGTGTGAGAAAAACCACGATCAGACGGAGCATAGGATATAAAATCTTGACACAGTGGAAAAAATATGTTTAAGTAGAATTAACAAAATACAAGCTTCAATTTTAGTATTGTAACTACCTACATTCCTATGATTGATTTAATAAAAAATGTTCAACACTTACCAATTATGTGGGTTTCACTGAATTTAATAATAATTAAGAGCAATGCAAATAATTATGCTTTTGTTTAAATTTATATGATGTACGTAAATAAGAGGATAAGGATACGTCTGTGAGCGTGCGCTCAACTGCACTCGGCAAGCGATGTGTGACGAACAAATAATAATAATCCGTAACACCACGCGCGAAGCACAGGGCCGTACGCAAGACACAGCTGTGGACAGGACGTATTAAGGGAGATTGATTAGGCACTACTATATTTTACTTTTATTTTAATTGTAATATTACTTATTATAAGTAATTTGTAACGTTTTATCGTTACAATACCCCCGCGCGTAGTGAAGGGTTTTGTACTATTTAGATGGACAAAATCCGCATGAGGTAAACCGTTAAAATTTTGAGTTTTCGGATTGCCGACTGGCCTAACGTGCGTCAAGGGAATTTTAATACGGAATTGATGGACGTGTCTACTAAGAACAAGAGAAAATGCTGCTAAGTACCTAGCTGAACTGTCTTGGATGCTAATTTCCACTAAAATTAAACTATGATTAATAGCCAAGTAATTAAATAGTAAATCACAAGTAGTATACTAAGCGTATTTTTTACTATCAACGAGTTTAATATCCTTAATGTGCCAGGAACCTAAATTCTTACCAGACAAATCCTTAAGTACATATACTAGTGGGGACTTCTTTGCAATAATTTTTGCCTTGATGAATTTCGGGGCTAATTTCTTCGAAAATTGGTTACCTTTGTCACTTAAGAAATAAGCACGTTTCATAACCGTGTCACCGACATTGAATTCGGCAAATTTTCGACGTAGATTGTAATGTGAGGTATTCTTTACGTGAGCTTGCCAAAGTCTCGATTGCACTGTATCAAAAATATTTGATAAGCAACCTAGATTTTCGGCATAAACTTCTCGCGGTAAAAACAAAATTTCTTGGCCGAGATCGTTATCAATGTAATGAGTCCCGCAAGTGACTAATTCTCTGCCAAATACAAGAAAAGCAGGAGTAAAGCCTGTGGCTTCATTGACGGAACTGTTTATGGCAAATTGTACCTTAGGGATAAACAAATCCCAAGAGCGGTGATCATCGTTTACAAAAGTAGAGATACAAGTAATGATAGTCCTATTATACCTCTCTACTAAATTAACTTGAGGAGTGTATTTAGGGGTATAATAGACATTTGGTATGCTGTATTTCTTGAATAAAGCATCGGAGACCTTTCCAGTAAACTGGGTCCCATTATCCATCAGGACAGTTTGAGGAATTCCGTGTACAAGAAAAACTGATTCTTCTAGAATTTTTGTTATTGTGTCTGATGTGGCTCTCCTGATGGGAAAGATCAAGCAAAATTTTGAGAAGCAACAAGTAACAACTAAGATGTAGCTATTCTGTTTTCTAGTGGTAGGCAGCGGTCCCATCAAGTCGATCGAAAGCATTTGGAAGGGTCGTGAACAATTCTTAGGTCGACCCATTTCGCCCAGTACTTGGTGATTTTGTGTCTTATAAGCCAGACACTTATCGCAACTACCAATGAATTTCACAACATCTTGGTACATACCAGGCCAGAAGTAACGTAAGGCAAGTCGTCGGTAGGTTTTGAATATTCCCATATGACCAGCAGTTGGCTCTGAATGATTTTCAGTAATGGCCTTTTCACGTAATTCTGCTGGTAAAACCTCCTTCCAAGAGAATTCGGTAGTGAGATCGTGTTTATTCTTCGAGAGCCTATATAAAACATTGTTGTCCCTAATTATGAAGTTCGGGTACTTTGAAGGATCGCGTCGGGAGCCATTATAAATATTTAGGTACCAAGGATCTTTAGTGTCCGTATGGATACTTGACGAATCAATAGCGCTCACTGGAACACTTCTGGAGAGGGAATCGGGAATAACGTTGTCAACACCACGACGATGTTTAAGTATGAAATTGAATGCTGACAAACGTACTCCCCAACGAGCTAAGCGTCCAGTGGGGTTTGTAATGGAAAGGAACCACTTTAACGCGCTATGGTCTGTATATACGGTAAACGGCTGTCCGTTTTCGATGTAACATCGCCAATATTCGAGAGCAGTGACTACAGCTAACGTTTCGCGTTCGGTGATGCTGTAGTTCCTTTCGGCAGGAGTCAATGACTTACTCATATAGGCAATCGGGTGTTCTTTTCCATCTATTGCTTGAGTAAGCATTGCACCAATACCGAAGTTACTAGCATCTGTATGCACCTCGAATGGTTTATTGTAATCCGGGCAGGCCAGTACTGGAGCTGAAACCAAGCATGCCTTCAATTTCTGAAAAGCAGAATCAGCTTCAGGTGTCCACTTAAATGGAGGGGTGCCCTTCTTAGTTGACGTTAGAGAGTTTAGGGACCCGGCAATGGTACTAAAGTTGGGGACGAACCGCCGGTACCACGTCGCAGTTCCAAGAAACCGCTTAAGGTCCTTACGACATTTAGGTGTCGGGTAGTTGACGATTGCCTCAATTTTTGAGGGATCAGTGTGTAGGCCAGAGCTGTCTACGACATAACCTAAATACTTAAGCTGTGAGCTAAAGAATTTACATTTCTCAAGGTTAATAGTGAGATTTGCTTGGTTTAGCTTATCGAGGACACGTAAAAGTAAGGTCACGTGACTCTCAAAGTTTGGGGATATTACAATGACGTCATCTAAGTAGGCAAATACCTGCAGGTCGAATTCAGCAAACAAAAAATCAACAAGACGCTGCTGAGTCGCTGGAGCATTTGTGAGACCAAAAGCAGTTCTTTTGAAACGAAAAGTGCCTCTGCCAGGAACGTAAAATGCGGTCTTATCGCGGTCCTCCTCAGAAATTGGTACCTGCCAAAATGCTTTGGATAAGTCAATAACTGACAGGTAACGACTATCTCTGAGGTTGTCTAAAATCTCCGAAATGTAAGGGAGGTTGTAAGCGTCGCGCTTAGTGACAGAATTCAACTTGCGACTGTCGAGGCAAAAACGGGGTTGGCCGTTTTTCTTTGTGACTATGAGGACAGGTGATGACCACGCACTCTCGCAGGGCTCGATGACGTCGAGTGAGAGCATCTCATCAACCTGTTCCGCCAAGATACGTTGCTTCTCCGGCGACAACCGATAATAACGTTGACGAATAGGCTTTGAATCTCCCGTGTCAATATGGTGTGTTATGACATTTGTAACACCGAGACCTTTTCGTTCAAATGAAATGTCGTCAAACTTTTTGATGACATCATCAGCGATTTTCTTTTGCTTATTGTCTAAGTTAGTGTAGCTTTGTATAAAAGTTTGATCTGAGGGATCTTTGGTCGTTGAATTGTTGACATCGTCCTGATTTTTTTTAATGATAATGCTACTGACATATTTGGGACAGAGATGAAATTTACGCCAAAAATCAATTCCTAAAATGAGACTTAATTTGATTTGAGGTATGACGTAAGCTCTTATGATGTTAATTTGGTTTTCAAAAGTAATTGGAACATTAATGTAACCTATACTTTGTAAGACTTGGCCGCCTACTGCCGTGACTGAAATACGGTTATCTGAAATCAGAGGAAAATCATGGCTCTCAATAGTTGTATGAGCACCGTTACCTAGAATGGTAACAGCAGAGCCAGAATCTAAAAGTCCAGATATTGTGATGCCGTTAATACTAACTAACACGTAAGGCCTGTTATTGTCTAGCTTGTGATTATCGAGAATTGTGTGAACATTATAGGTGTTAAAAAATAATTTTATTGTGCGAAGCCAATTTTGCCAATCATCATTATCAAGCCTACTATTTACACAATTCTCGGATGCTAGTTTTTTGGATCAGACTCATTCTTTTTGATGCAGTCCGGGCAATCTGGAGTCTTAAAACCTTGGCGACCGCATACAAAGCAAATCACCTCATCTTTGTTAGCCGTACACTGTCTGAGATTATGTGTATTATTACGACAACGGGGACAGAAACGCGGCTTTTGATTGGAAGAATCTATTGCGTGCACATAATTGGGAACGCCTCTATTTGCGTTGTCAATTTGTCGATTTTGGCTTGTTTTATTACTTATATTGCTGTTGTAAGAGACATATTTACTATTATTGCCGTATTTATTGAAGTTAGTACTTTGTTTATTCGATGATAAGGTAGCGTAAGCCAGTTCAGGTGCTAGTGTGTCAGCAGTCGGTCGTGGAGGTTCTTTAAATTGAGAAGCACGAGACTGCATGTTTTCGTAATTACGACATATGTTTTTTAATTCTTCAATGGATTTTATTTCGGGTACCAACGATAATGAATTAGCGTAACATGGACGAATATTATGTAAAATTATCTCTAGTTTTTCGTCGTCAGGTAGTCGTTTTGACAGCCTCGAAAAATATTCTGACATTATTGAAAGAAAAATTACTATAGTTTCTGTTTCTCCTTGGGTACGGGACCTGATTTCTGACAGTAGCCTATAATCGTAGTCATATGGACTGAAATCACGTTTCAGAGCAATAGAAAGATCACTCCAACTGGTTACGGATTCCCGTATACCTCGATACCAATGTATGACGTCACCTGTAAAAATCTCGGTGGCGTTGGCTAGAATTTTCGCACTCGTAATATTTTTTACCAAACAAAATTCATCGACACGTTGAATGAACGCTCGTACGCACGTTTTGCCATCGAATTTCAATTTCGAAAACTGATTCGAATTCCCTTCGCAAGTTAATGTAATATTCATAGTTTGCCCAGGGTTAGGAGTGGGAGTAGGAATATCACTGCTACTAGCTAGAGGGTCACAAGCTGTATCCTTAAGTGTATCAAGTTTAGCTACCGCTCTTTTGTAAAGGGAGGCACTTTCATTATAACTATCCTCAAATTCATCATCCACTACAATGCGGTTAAGCCGATGGTACAAATGATTTAAAATATTTTGAAGTCGAAGAAAGGTGTTTTTGTCTATGGTTGTTGATTCCAAAGTTAAATGAACCTTTTGGAGGGAATCTACAATACCATTCAAGTCTGTTGAAATATCAAAGGGGCTGGTAAAGATGTCTTCGGAAGGAAACATAGGCCCACATTTAGCAATTTGCTTGCGTAGTTCAGATACAGTAGAAGCAGGTGTTTCGCCTCTAATTGCAACTTCATACTCAAGCTCTGACTTTTGAAGTGACATAAATTTTACCGGATGTGCCATGACGAGAACTCTTAATTTTCAGTTCCCTAATTGGTAAATGCTGAACAACTATTTGTTAAATAATATAATATCGTTGTAAATTAACTACGATGTACAAGCAAGTGGTGAAGTTACTAAAAAAACAACGAAAAAAATACTCCGTCTGTTACAAATAAAAATTAGTAATTTAAGTACGTTTTGGTTGTTTCTTTATAGATATATATTTATTAAGAGTGGTATCTAAATGTGCAAACCATAAATAAATACGAAATTGCAACAAAAAAATGTAAGCAAAATAAAAGAAAATAGCAACTAATATGTATGTATATTACTTGTGTACATTCGGTTTATATTTAAAAAATATCTAATTACTATTGTTTACACTCGGTTTTTAATTATATATAAAAGATTAATATGTTGTTCTAATTAATAGTTCTAGAGATTTATGCAGCTGATTGTACTTTTACCATACAGACCCAGAAAATTAAATATTATTTTTACACAGTTTTAAGGTAGTTGTACAATATTTTATTTTAAAACAATGTATCATTCACATTCGTTATGAAATACAAGGTTAAGTACATTCATATTAGTTGCTGGCCACAAAACGTATAACAAGCATATAATATATAAAAAAAAATCACAACACCATTAAGAAAAAAAAAATGAAAATAGACAACCCAAAGAAAGCGAATATAATGACCTTAACAACCACGTTAGGCGCCAGTGTAAAGGGTACGCTTAAAATATGTAGGTAGTGGATACATAAAAGAAATAAGCGAACTGTTAACATATATTTATTTAAGTTTGTGGTCCGTATTGGCCAGGTCTAATTATACGCTTCCCTTGGAGTGCCGGCCCAAGTACTCCCCTTATCGAGCGTCCTGGATGACTGGAACTGGCAGGCGATAAAAAAAGAGAGTGGTCGAGGATGCAACCGAGTTGGACGAACGTAGGGTCGTCCCGGTAGCAAGGACCCTGGAAAAACACCAACTTATTGTTGTCTTCCTTCCCATAATTCCGCTGACCGTGATTCTCGTGCAAATAATGAGGGTGTACTCAGGCAGTTAAGTGGTGTGTGAGAAAAACCACGATCAGACGGAGCATAGGATATAAAATCTTGACACAGTGGAAAAAATATGTTTAAGTAGAATTAACAAAATACAAGCTTCAATTTTAGTATTGTAACTACCTACATTCCTATGATTGATTTAATAAAAAATGTTCAACACTTACCAATTATGTGGGTTTCACTGAATTTAATAATAATTAAGAGCAATGCAAATAATTATGCTTTTGTTTAAATTTATATGATGTACGTAAATAAGAGGATAAGGATACGTCTGTGAGCGTGCGCTCAACTGCACTCGGCAAGCGATGTGTGACGAACAAATAATAATAATCCGTAACACCACGCGCGAAGCACAGGGCCGTACGCAAGACACAGCTGTGGACAGGACGTATTAAGGGAGATTGATTAGGCACTACTATATTTTACTTTTATTTTAATTGTAATATTACTTATTATAAGTAATTTGTAACGTTTTATCGTTACAGGATGAGCTTTCAAAGAAAGAGCTTCTAGAACTTTTAGCGGCATATAAAGAGAATTTAAATGATACTAAAATACTAAAAGAATTTACAGTAACAAATTTCTATAAGAAAATATCTACGAGAGATTTTTACATGCCGAGTATCCATACTTTTTTTTTGTTTCTAATAATGTACTGGGGCGGAGTAGATGTAATTTATGTTTATTTTATAGAAATAATTAAAAAGTCAACTAAAAGTGGCGACGCTACTTTATACTCTAGTATAGTAATGTATTCAATTGTTCTTGTAGGACTTTGTTTTACGAATTTATTGGTAAGAAAACTGAAATGTAAAACTGTACTTAAATACAGTGCCAATGCAGTTATCATGTCTTTGTTAGTTTCTAGTTTGATATCTGGTTTACAAACATTAGGCGTTTTGTCTGGAGATTCTTCATTACTCGTGTATTCTCTGATAGCATACACTGCATGTGTTAGTTTAGGTTTTCACGGTATAGTGTACATAATAGCTGCAGATTTGATGCCTGTAAAACATAGAAGCATCGGTGGAGCTTTATTCATTGTAATTAATAGTGCCCTTTACGCTTCCTCACTTAAATTGTCCCCACATTTATTTTCATATCTAGGCCTTTGGTGTACATTTTTAATTTACGCATTGAATATTGCGATATGTTTATGGTTTATTTTGAAATATGTACCAGAAACTAAAGGAATGAACTTACAGGCGATCCAGAATTATTATACGTTTGGTAGTTTTACACAACGGCATGCGGCAGAATCAAATCTTATCCAATTACAACATGAAAACATCGTCCAGATATAATAAGTAAGATTCGGAGAGTAAACACAAAGTATGCACATTCCAGATTTTAAATAATCACAGTATTCATAAGCAATTAAAACGATGGAACATTTTAGTGATCAAAAGTTAAAATATTAATGGTTTCCTTGGTGATAGATTTCCTTAGCAGGACGTCGTTTAGGTTACCAGTAATGTTTACACACTACTGCCGTCAAGCGGTGTATAAACATATATACAGGGTTGTATATTAATAAGGCATAAATTTTTAGTGACAATAAAAATATTTTGTATTTGTACATTTAGAAAAAAAAAGTATTTATGTATCCTATCAGTTATCTGACTTCCATCACACAAGCTCTGCTTAGTTTGGGGCCAGATGACGCTATGTATATAGTCCTACGATATTTATTATTTATTTTAATGTCAATTTAAATAACTGACATATATTTTGACATTAATGTCTAATTTTTTTATTATTTTCTTCCGTTAAGTAGCTTATAAATTATATGATTAAGATGAACATAAATCATTTTCCTTTTGTCGAAATACAAAAAAAATAATGCATATAAAAGACATATTTCTTTATGACTATGCTTGTCAACTTATATACAATACAGAACATCAAAGTCTTAGTAACGTTTAAAGTAATATAATAATAGGTTATATAGCGATGATAGCTCAGTGGTTAGCGCGGTAGGTTCGCATGCCGAAGGGCGTGGGTTCAAACCCCAACAATGAGCTTGAGCTGCCGGTGAAGGAAAACATCGTGAGGAAACCAAAGCATGGTGGTAGGGTACTTTAGTACTCGGCTGGCTAGCTACCCCCCTCAAGTAGAAAATCTGCCGCCAAGCATCTAACGGTGTGTTCCGGCAGCCTCATTTGAGAGCCAGTTGCATTCCAGGCTAGGTGTGCTTTACCATCTTCGGCCACACCTTCACTTGACATCAGGCGAGCTGTGGTCAAACACCTAACCTGTCAACCATTAAAAAAAAATATATATAAAAAATAAGATAATAACAGATATAGAGTATCCTACTATTATAATAAATAATTATAAAACGTAGTTCTGCAAAAAAATACTTCAAAACTAACAAAATTATGACAGTGATATCACTATACATATACAATAGCTTATTAGAAATACACGGAGCTAATTTGCCAAAGAACAAAGACAGGCATCAATATAACTTGCGAAACAAAGAAAAGCTGGTCGTGCCATGGACTAGGTTAGGTAAAGTTGAAAAGCAGGGCCGTCACGCCAAAATATTAATGTATAATAAATTGCCAAAATATATTACAGAATTAAATCATACCGAATTTAAAAAAACCATTAAATTTTTTTTGGAAAACAATCCATTTTTCAAATTAAGTGAATATATGTCAATGAGGTTCTCGGAATCCTCATTTATGTGTAGCACATGAACGGAGCCTCCGCTGTAGTGTGTTCGTTGTTAATTACTCGTATAGGTATAGCTTCATTCATTAAAGTGTAATCGTAAGGTTTTTTTTGTACATGTGACTTGCCTTTAACATTATTGTTATTTATGGCCAATAAATATTACTGATTTACTGATGTACTGATAAATTTAACTAATTATTTATTAAAATGTTTCATACCAGCTTGCATTTATTTGCCAAGAATTATGTGAAACGAATACGTACACAAAACAAAGAGAATAACAAATGAAGAATGTTTATTTTCGGAGGATGCTCAAACATTTTACTAAAAAAAAACAATTAAGCTTAAGTACCATGAAAAGTATTATTGTTGAAACCAATTTACACAATTACGAAAGAAATACATGTATAGATATATCCAAGTAAATAACAAGGAAAAAGTAAGGAGACACAAATTGTAACGTCCAACACTTCCATTTCTTCATCATCATCATCATCATCATCGTCATCATTTCAGCCGTAGGACGTCCACTGCTGGACATAGGCCTTCCATTTGTATGTATTAATTTCACTGTTTTCTTTTCTATGTATAATACGTGCCTAACACTTTCTGTTAAATAAATTTATCTTATCTGCATGGCTATATGGCGTAATAAAGAAAGAGAGTGGCACTAAGGACCTAAATCAAGTAACATTCGATAAGCGATAACGCTAATAGAAACGTAAAAATGTAAGAGTTCGACATAAGCTTTTGTAGTGATGATAGCTTAGTGATTATCGCGGTCGTTTCACACGCCGAAGCGCGTGGGTTCAAACCCCAATAATGAACTTGAGCTGCCGGTGAAGGAAACCATAGCATGGTGGTAGGGTTTTTCCTAGTACTCGGATGGCTAGCTACCACTCTCAAGTTGAAAATCTGCCATTAAGCACCTCACGGTGGGTTCTGGCAGCCTCATAGAGCCAATTTCATTCAGACTAGGTGTGCTTTACCATCTTCAACCACACCTTCACGTAACATCAGGAGCTTTGGTCAAACACCTAGCTTGTCTAACAGTAAAAATAAACAAGCTGTCAGAATGTCAGGTTATGTCACTGTCACTCTCGGACATTTTTGGACGCTGACAGCGTTGTCTGATATCGAATATTACTTTGCCTATGTCGTTTGGTGTGCGGTTGCTTAGGTTTTCGATCGGTAGTGCGACGTGGCGTTATCAACACGGCGTCGTTCCTCTAATGTGTCTTGATAGGTATGTATGTGTTTGTATTAGTAAATATCGTAGAAACTGGTTTTAGTTCTAGACACTAGTTCAAAAAACCATTTCGGTAAATATTAGAAACGCAATGTATTCAAAGTTTATTTTTATATTCAATGTTCGAAACAGAACAACGAACCGCTCTGAAATAATTTCATTTTGTGGAATGTTTTTTTTTTTCAAATTCTCAACCTTAATTATTATAATTTTAATTTTTCATGCATTGTTCTCAAAATTAATTTGCAAATTCGTTCATTTTTGTATCGTACAACGTACACTTAGCCGAACTAAGAATCTCGATAAACCAGAGACGAATTGTGTATGAATTCACTAGCAGTTCCTTTTTAAATAATAAATGTAGGCTTACGTTTAACTGCCATGCCATCTGATGTTAGGTGGCGATGCGATACGATGCACCTAGGATGATTTTACTACCCAACCGTTCATTTTTTTTAAGATTTTGAACAGAGTTCAAAAAGGAGGAAGATTCTTAATTCCACTAGCAATCTTTTCTCTTTATTTTTGGTCTAGCACTTATCTTTTAAATACTTTTTTTTTTAATTTATATTGATTCGCTTTTGAGTAGGTAGGTACACTCTGCTTGATGTAAAACATTTTTTTGTTTAATAAATGTTTTCATTAATTGAAATTAATAAAAAAAGGCACACCCTTCTTAAAAAAATGTTTCTTATAAGTCCCGAAGTCCCGGGTATTCCCAGGACTTTGATTGTAGGCTGTCTCGTGTCCCGGGTCTTTGAAATTGTCGGGAATTCCCAAACCCAAGTGTGTACACATGTTTACATTGCGCCCCGCGGTGTTACCCGCTATATGTTTTTGGGATAAAAAGTAACCTATGTGGCAATCTATGGAGGTAGCGACCTCCATACTAAATTTTCTCAAAAACCGTTCAGTAGTTTTTGCGAGAAAGAGTAACAAACATCCATCGAAACTTTCACATGTACCTACCTAGACAATCTCCTGCTACGTAGATCTACCACAAGATAGTAAGTATACGTGCTTAAAATATTGCAATTAACAGTTAACGCTGCGTTTAAAGCCCACTTAAAATAACACGTGATTAAATGCCTACTTATTACAATTTATTGCGCGAAATAATTAATTTCACGCTCAGGTCATTTCATGAAAAATATATAGGCTGTAAAAAAATTTGCTCGTTAAGGATAAACAAACATTTAATATGAGTATTTCATATTAACAAAACATTTTTTTTGCTTAAATACCTGTTATTGCACACAGCTCGATATTCGAGAAATTTAGAAGGTCATATATTAAAGCCATTTAGAAGCATGTATATCAAAACTAGTCTTTCAAAGTCTAACAATAGATGTGTAGCTAGAAAATTTATTGTAATGTTATGTAAATAAATAAGATTTTTTAACTATGTCGGAACGAACGTCAGCGTGCCGATCCGCATCAGAGGTGGTTATGTCGGAAAATGTTAGGTGGTGGCTGTGGTATAGGCGATATTCGCATCATACATGGTTAGAGACTTACTACGATAACATGACCCGGCCCTCCAAAATTCAAAACATTTGAAAGTATTTACAACGCACCACCACGCATGTGCGCTTACTGGTACTGCCGTCAAACACCTAGTCGAGCTAGCAAATCCATGGATTTGTGTGTCGACTAGTGGCGTTCATTAATCACTCTTTATTATTAGTATGGTGCTGACGTACTCTATGAAAATGACACGTGCGTTGTCTTCCGCGGTCAACTAGTTATGGTAAGTTGACAAACAAATCTGATGCTACTGAAGACGAATAATTACAACTACATACAAACTCTTTCTTTAACCCACTACACACATTAAAACAGTAATCTGAAGGGCCCGGCCATGTTATCGTAGTAAATCTCTACTGGGCGAGGTTGTAGCGGGCGAGGAGACAAACCATACAATTCAGTTCTCTTATACAAAGTTTAATCAGCACTTCATATCGATTGTAGTTTTAAGAATAGTTAGAACAGTATAGACACTATTACATAGCTTAGGGGCAAGACGTTCCGCTTAGCTCCGCACTCCACAACAGTCCAACTCAATCTCTTCCAAAGAATAATATCTCTCCACCTCAACATTCAACGCACGGCCAGCTCGCTTTCCACAGCGCCTCTACCAGACGACATTCGCAACTTCTACCGCGCTCTAATTGGTTGAAGTCAAAATACGTCACACGACTAACAAGCAGCGCACGGCACCAGTGTTACGTCAGAGGTGGCGCCATTCCACCTCTAGTCCACCAAAATTACGCAAGATGGCGCTAAACTAAACCAACATTAAAGCTAAACGCCGACAACTAAATATGACTGTAAATTAACAGTAACATAGTAAACAAGCCTGCGGCAATAATTTTTTTTTTTTATATGGTTGACAGGCTAGTTGTTTGTGAAGGTGTGGTCGAAGATGGTACAGCACACCTAGCCTGGAATGGAAGTGGCTCTCAAGTGAGGCTGCCGGAACACACCGTTAGATGCTTGGCGGCAGATTTTTCAACTTGAGGGTGGTAGCTAGCCAGCCGAGTACTAGAAAGTACCCTACCACCATGCTATGGTTTAAATGTGTCTATTTATTTATAGCCAATATTACTTGGGATGATGTAAGGATTCTAACGATACCCCTAAGTCCAAATCTTTTCAGGCATTTAAAAGTTATGGTGGAATAAAGAAACTTACGTACATAAATCTTAAAATCATTCCATTTTTGGGTAGTCGTGTAAGAACTATTACAGAAGCCAAGATGCTTGTAATAGTATCTGATATTGTTCTACAATTAAAAAAAAATCTATAAAAGCCCTGACTCAATGACTGACAGACAACGTACAGACTCAACCGCTGGTCGCACACTTAAAATTTGGAGGGTGTATTTGTCTTTACGCATTGGAGTGTACTGAAAACGGTTTTTTTATAATTCAACCTCTAAGGGGGTAAAAATGGGTGAAAACGTTTGTATGAAAGTCCTTTGTTTTTCAACTTACAGTTGTGAAAATTTGTATTTGAATAGTCCATTCAAAGATAAAAATAATGCGTCCAATATTTTTTTGAAAGGTGTGACTTAAGGGGGTGAAATTATGGATGAAACTTTTTATGAAAAGTTATTTATTTTCGAAGCTATAGTGATTTTAAAAATAAAATTATGCAACAATAATACATTTTGCTAGGGTTAATTTAAAGGATGAAAATGGGGGGAAAAAATATAGTTTCAGAACTTCTTCATATTCGAAGTCACGTTTGTAAAATCGGTAATTATTAGCTAAATATTACCTATTTGCTTTAAAAAATTATATTACAATTATTGATGGGTAGAAAAGTAGCAAAAAGGTTACCAAAAAGTATTCTATATGTTAATTAAGGTACACACAAATATTATAATAGCGAAAGTTTTGCGAGTGTGCAATTGTGTTTGTATGTTTGTTACTTCGTCACGCTCAAATGGCTGGACCAACTATGATATAATTTGGTATGGAGGTAGCTGACATCCTGGACACATAGGCTACCTTCCATCCCGAAAACATGTAGCGTGTAACACTGCGGGGCGCAGCTAGTCAGAAATACTTCTACAGAACACGTCAAAATAGTTAATAATAAAAAATAAGCACAAAATATAATACATAGATAATCGAGCAAAATATCACTAAAACTGAATTCATATCGAACGAATCCAGTTTCATTCTAAAATTAAAAAAAAAAAACACAAAAAGAGGTAATTTCACGGGCATCGGGACATTTGCATAATTATGGTCGCATAGTTTTTAAAATTTATTAAGCTGGTATATTTAAAACATTGTCTCAGGCAAAATTCTAAAAATATGTAACATACATTAATAATTATGAAAATGACAAAATGTCAAATATTATATTAGGATTCCGCGGCCAACTACGCTGTACGTGGAGACGGTATAATGTATTAGGCAACGGACGATCCAGACAGTCTTCGGATGGGGACCGTGAATGGCATTTCTCCCAGAGTGCTAGCGTGTGTGGAACGTCATGCTCATTTTTCTATCGGACAGCCAGAAGCTCAAAAAAGCGACATCGTTTCATGGTCGACGTTCCAAACGAACGAAACGATTTAACACTTCGTTCATTGTGCGAACTGCTAGACACGGAATACGCTACCTGAGTGGGTATTCCCTGATGGATATAATCTGGTTGTCTTCAAGTCGAGAGTGAATCTGTATCTTTTAGGCCAGCGTGCTCCATCTTAGACCGCATCATCATTTAACATCAAGTGAGATAGCGGTCAAACGTAAGCCTTTTTCTTATAAAAAAAAAACGCGTACTACTAAATAAATATCATAGACATTACACACAGCGCCATCTGATCCTAAACTAAGCAAAGCTTGTGCTATGGAAGTCAGATAACTGATAAAACACTAATTTTTCTTTTTTGTACATACATGCTTATAATACGTACAGTACACCCAGACACAAACAAAAATTTGTTTATATCACAAAATGCTTGTCCTGGGTGGGAATCGAACCCACACCCTTCAGCTCTTGGAGCAGACATAATACCAATGAACCAACAGGCCTGCCAAACATTCAAACACAAACTTTTCACATTTATAATATTTGTAGTATTAATTTTAGTGCAAAATTGTAAAATGTATTTAATCTTACTCGTAATGATTTATTTTTTTAATGATACAATATAGGTACATACTGTAGGTATGCTCGTTAGTAGCGCGAATAAACAATGATTTTATTTTTATTGTAAATGTATCGTCACTTCAAAGTTGTATCATCCGTTTCTTCACGACCTGTCAGGATCGCATTTGTTCTGCGGTCGGACTATATAATAGTTGTGCTGAATACGCGAGTGTGCGTCGAATCACTATTAATGTATCTTTAAGAGTGTTCTTACATAAATAGTAAACGATTTATATAAATTAATTGGAAACCAGAACACTCGCCTACTAACAATTCGTGACATACAGGCTATATACCATACAATGGTTATAACACCATTCGTGAGGCAAGTAAGTTCAAAAATTTATTTCAAAATAATAAAACAAATTTGATAATAATAATAATAATAACCTCTATTGGGGCCGGTCTATCATCACGGACAGGACTATTGTCGCCAATAAGCCTGATATCGTGATGGTCGACCGAGCCCAACGCTGGGCAGTGCTCGTCGACATCACCATCCCACATGATGAGAATCTCGTGAAGGCCGAGAAGGACAAGCTCAGCAAGTACCTTGACTTGGCTCACGAGATTACCGCCATGTGGGATGTTGATTCGACGATCATTGTCCCGATAGTTGTCACGGTAAACGGTCTTATAGCGAAGAGTCTCGACCAACATCTTAAGCGACTCTCGCTAGACGGTTGGGTCAAGAGCCAGCTTCAAAAGGCTGTGATCCTTGACACGGCGCGCATTGTGAGGAGGTTAGTTTTAGTAGTGTTGATAGCTCAGTGGTTAGCGCGGTAGGTTCGCATGCCGAAGAGCGTGGGTTCAAACCCCAACAATGAGCTTGAGCTGCCGGTGAATGAAAACATCGTGAGGAAACCATAGCATGATGGTAGGGTACTTTCTAGTACTCTATCTAACGGTGTGTTCCGGCAGCCTCACTTGAGAGCCAGTTCCATTCCAGGCTAGGTGTGCTTTACCATCTTCGACCACACCTTCACTTAACATCAGGTGAGCTGTGGTCAAACAACTAGCCTGTCAACCATAAAAAAAACAGGTTCCTCACTCTGCAGCCCTAACAAACGGCAGCTTGAACCCTGCCCCGCTGCCGGCGGCACCCTGATTTTTAAGTTTTTTATATTATTTATGTTTTATATTTAATGTAAAAAAAATTGAAAAATAAGAATTCAAATAAATACCGATGAATAACTAATAGATATCTTATACTTTTTTTTTGGCAGGCCAAGGTATTAAAATACCTTGGCCTGCCAAAAAAAAAGTATTATAAAGATTAAGCTGGAATATGTTTCCTTTGAAAAATTGGAAGTTCTATTCTATAATCATTATAAATAACGTACATAAGAATTTCAAGGTTTAAATAAGAAACAAACTAAGACAAGCAACATTTAAAATAACTCATGAAAATCGGACTCATGAAAGGAACTCATGAAAGACGGAGATAAATCATGAAAATCGGTTTTCTACCGGATACATTTTGGAGAGTGCGCTTCAGATCTGCATGACCTAATTCCACCTTGCCCATTCTACTATCGGACAGCCAGGAGCTTTAAAAAGCGTCACCGCTTCATGGTTGATGTTCCAAAAGCTCGAACTAAGCGGTTTCATTCCACCTTTTTCATGCGTACCGCTAGACATTGGAATCTGTTGCCCGAGTGGGTGTTCCCCAATGAATATAGTCTGGGTACCTTCAAGTCGCGAGTGAATCGGTTTCTTCTAGGCAAGCGTGCTCCACCGTAGACCGCATCTTCGCTTAACATCAGGCGGGATGGCGGTCAAACGCAAGCCTACTATAAAAAAAAAAAAAAAACCGATTTTCATGGTTGTTGATTTGTTGGATGCTACACTATGCCCGGGTGACATTTATTGGCTACTTTTTATCCCAGTATTCCAACGGGAACGGGAACTACGCGGGTGAAATTATAAACATAACATTTGAAATTACGGTTAAGATTTTTAAATATTATTTTGCATTGTTAAAAAAGCTAATTAAATTTATAACGGATCATTTTTCAGATCACTATAGTGGTGTCATCGCTTTTAGCGGCGGTGTCCGTCGGTGGAGCGGTCACCTATCCCACTTTGCTGATCGATAGCTTTCGTACAAATGCCTCGGCTATACAATTGGACGTGGATACCAAATCTTGGATAGGTAAAAGTGTCTTATTAATTTTACTTGGTGGTAGATCTCATTAGCAGGTCGTCTAGGTAGGCACCACTGCAGTACCACATATTCTGCCGCTATTTATATGTTCTGGTTTGAAAGGTTCTGCAGTTATCGAAATTACAGGGATGTTGAGACTAGCCATCGAAAGTCTCAAAGTAATGAGCGCCAAAGCAACGATACCCTGGACTTTGTTTTGCATACGACTATCGCTGCAATAGGCATAGATAGACGTTTTTACTTACTATCAGGAGAGCGTCTAGCTCGTCTCATAACTAAAAAAAATATGTTTTCTATATATACACATGAAATGCTTTGTTCTGACTGACGAATCAACGCACAGCCTAAACCGCTGAGCGTAGAGACCTGAAACTTAGAGGGCGTGTTCTTTCTATGACGTAGGCATCTGATAAGAAAGGATTTTTCGAAATTCTACCCATAAGGGGGTGAAAAAACGAGGGCAAAGTTTGTATGGGCCATCGTGATTCCT
Organism: Biston betularia; assembly: GCA_905404145.2. Classification (NCBI taxonomy): domain Eukaryota; kingdom Metazoa; phylum Arthropoda; class Insecta; order Lepidoptera; family Geometridae; genus Biston; species Biston betularia. Next base: position 7,834,136 of record FR989887.1, on the reverse strand, counting down.
CGGTCCAATTTACTTAAAATTTTGCATGAATATTCTTTAACAGAATTGTTAGAAGACATTTTACGTATTTTATTAAAACTCATCGCTTAACTGGGTTAAAAAGGGGTAGAAAGTTATTTTGATGGTGATTTGCATCGACATTTATATCAATATTCGCAATCGCTTTTGATTTAAATTACATTTAATTTCGACACACGTTTGAAATCTCAATCCGATTTTATTCGAAATTTGAAACACATCTAGACAAGCGGTAACGTGATCGGTAGAACGCACTGGTGTTAAGAGAATTTGTCAATTAAATATTAATAAAGCGGACGAAGTCGCGGGCGTGAGTTAGTATACTTATATAACGAATTTTTCAGGGTCTATATATGGCTTGGCAGGGATACCAGCAATTCTTATGCCGATCATATCTCAGACGATTGGAAGAAAATGGGGATATATAACAGCATGTGCGTGCACATCATTAGGATGGATTTTAGCATACAGAGCTAATACAGGCACAGAAATACTTATAAGTGAATCATTACACGGATTGGGTACCAACAGCTTAAGTCCGGTGTGCTATATAGCTATGACGGAAATGCTAACACCAAAGTATAGACATATTTCTATGCAAGGTTTTGGAATAGCACAAGGCGTGGGCATGGCGGCGTGTGGAATTCTCGGGCGGTATCTCCACTACAGAACTGTCAGCATTATAATGTTAGCGCCAATGGTAACCGCCATAGGGTTAGCTTTCGTATGGCTGGAGTCACCTTCCTGGCTCGCTTGTAGAGGTGAATTCGATAAATGTGAACAGGTTTTCAAAAAATTAAGAGGTGTGGATGAGCATTCGAAGAAAGAGCTATTAGACCTTATAGCTGCTCAGAAAGAAAATTTAAGATGCAATACAAGAGAAAGATTCACTATAACAGCTTTCTGGAAGAGAATAACGAGGAGAGATTTCTACGTGCCCAGTATTCATATTTTCTTCGTTCTTCTCATAATGTACTGGGGTGGTATTGACGCTATTTATGTTTACTTTATTGAAATAGTAAAAAAATCTACAAGTAACGACGACACCGTATTTTATGCCAGCATCGTAATGTATATCATAGTTCTCTGCGGATTTTGCGTAACTAACATGGTGATAAGGAAATTTAAAAACAAAACAGTTCTTTCTTGGAGCGCGATCGCTGTCATTGTGTGTTTACTGATCTCTAGCGTTATATCTGGTTTACAAACTGCAGGCGTTTTGTCTGAACGTTCTTTGTTGCTAATGTATTCCTTATTACTTTATACGGCGTGTTCTAGTATCGGGTTTCACAGTATAGTGTTCATTATAGCTGTAGAGTTGATTCCTGTGAAACATAGAAGCGTGGGTGGTGCGCTGCTCATTATATTCAATTGTATTCTATACGCGTCGTCACTCAAAGTGTCGCCGTACATAACACAGTATATAGGCTTGTGGTGTACATTTCTAGTTTACGCATTGAATATATTTGTGTGTATATGGTTTATATCGCGATATGTTCCTGAAACTAAGGAAAGGAGTTTGCAAGAGATAGAAGATTACTACATGTTCGGAAGTTTTACACAGAGAGAACAAGATGAATCGGCTCTCGATCATTTGACGGCATCTCCTGTGCCCCAACAATACATTGACCAAAGAAAACAAAGCAATGAGAATGATTGATCTTAACTTTTACTATAAAAACTGACATGAATATGACACATTTTTAATTGATTGATTGATAAACACTTTATTGTACACACTAAAATACAGAAAACAGAAGAAACTTAAATATAGGTGTAACAACTGGCGACCTTGTCGCTAAAAGTGATCTCTTCCAGGCAACCTTAGGACGGATAGGATCAGAGAAAGAAAACGGGGTGTGTCAATAACGAGGATATGCACATAGGAAAATACATAACAATAAAAAAATGAAAATGTTTTATTTCGGTTACCAGTTTTACTTAAAAATAGTAGGGGCCTTCTGGTAAGTATAAACAATACCTGTGGCAGAAGATCCCGCTCTTTCTATATCTATGTATATCAATAAATTAAATAAGCATGTTGGGTGTGTGTCTGTGTGTCTGTGTGGTTGTATGCGAGAGTGAGAGAGAGAGTGTATTTGTAGGTGTATTGGTGTGTTTACTTAAACAATTAATTTTGTTAAGACAAAAATATCCAGCATACTTAGAGAATTAGCTAATATGCAATGAATTGATAAAATAATATAGGTTTACATTATAGGTAGTTTAGAAGTTGGACAGAGATTACATATATATACAAATAAGCGACAAATAACATCAATTAGTAATTATAACTGCGAGAGATAAAAAAAGTTTGACTTGCTCTTTAAAAACAGCGATCGACGGAGCACGTTTAATAGCAACAGGTAAGCATTCCACAGTTGGACTGCCTGGAATGCAAAGCACTTACCGTAAAACGTTCCACAGTGTGCTGAAGGGGTCTTGAGAGTAAGGTTCTCTTTTGTTTTACTTATGCGAGTTTACTCATGTCTAATTAAATCGGATACTGCGACTAGTGTCGGCCATATCCGGTGGCTTTTTTTTAAATTTATTATATTCACTCCACAGACACTGAGGTCCGTGACCTTTGTCAACTAGTACATTTTTTTTCACTTTGTATTCAATACAGGCAGAGGGAAGCTAGTTTAAATTTATTTAATTGACAGCCCGGTTGGCTCATTGGTAGTGTATCTGCCTTGAGAGCTGTAAGGCGTGGGTTCCTTTCCCACTCAGGGCAAACATTTTGTGAATAAACAAATGTTTGTTCTGTGTCTGGGTGTTCTGTATGTATTATAAGTATCTATTTACAAAAAAAAAGTATATATGTATTCTATCAGCTATCTGAATTTCATCACACAAGCTCTGCTTAGTTTGGGGTCAGATGGCGCTGTGTGTATAGTCCTACGATATTTATTTATTTATTACCTAATCTTAATCTAAGGTTAAAGTAGCTATAAGTTTGTGTGTATACCGCGAGTAGAGCAGCGACCGGCAAGCAGCACCCGATCACGAGTATGACGCATGTGCCGCCATCGCTGGTAGTATGATGTAGCGATGATAGCTCAGTGGTTAGCGCGGTAGGTTCGCATGCCGAAGGGCGTGGGTTCAAACCCCAACAATGAGCTTGAGCTGCCGGTGAAGGAAAACACCGTGAGGAAACCATAGCATGGTGGTAGGGTACTTTCTAGTACTCGGCTGGCTAGCTACCACCCTCAAGTTGAAAATCTGCCGCCAAGCATATAACGGTGTGTTCCGGCAGCCTCACTTGAGAGCCAGTCCATTCCAGGCTAGGTGTGCTTTACCATCTTCGACCACACCTTCACTTAACATCAGGTGAGCTGTGGTCAAACAACTAGCCCGTCAACCATAAAAAAAATAAAAAAATCGCCCTCTTCAACCACATCGCCGCAAGCAGCTTTCGATGGTGAGCATGAATGCTCGAGGCAAGCACACAATCCTTAATAAGGAAACAACGAGGATATCAGGTGGCCTTCCTCGAGGAGACAAAGCTGAGTACAACGCGCGCGCGGCCCCATCTTACTTCGCACATAGTCTAGCATACCTATGGTCGGAGTATACGATATTTTATTTATTTATTTTATTTTTATTTTACATGGAAAACAAACAGCTGCTAACTTAATAAATAAATAGAAGATAAATTAACATTCAAAAGCCTTAAAAGTTTTCACTTATGTTAAATAAGTAATCTAAGTTAAAGTGCCCCGAGCCCACACCGGCCGGGGACTGATGCAAGAATCATAATACTATACGATACGATTTAATTAAACGTGAGTAATCCCGCAAAAGTAAAACACAAAGATATTAATTTTGTTGTATTTTCGGTGTCGTATTAATTAATATGTATTAAAGGTATTTTTACTATAATAATATGTATGTATAGTGTCTTTGCTTAGAGCGACACGTTTAATAGCTTTGACGCCGCTGATCTGACAAACTTTTCATTGATAAATATTCAGGCGTTTTTTTTAATGTAAAAGTAATGAGACGAACGAGACGCGCTTCTGATGATAAAAGATAACGCCTGCCCATGACCATTGCAGCGATACACAGAACTTTGAGTAACAAAACAAAGTCCAGGGCATCGCTGCTTTGGTGCTCATTACTTTGAGACTTTCAGATTCAGATATATTTATTGAAGAAAACACTGATACAATTTAATATTATGCTAGGTGTTCTTGCAAAGATTGTGTCATCAGTTTACCCTTATCGGGCATTCAATAATTTAATTAAACATGTCATATTGATTTTAAAAATAATGATTTAATAAACAATTTCAAAATATACAGTCAAGTGATAATATTAAAATGGCATGTCAATTTGTAGCAAATATATATTTAAATTGTAATTTAATGTCAAAAATATTATATGTCAATGTCAATAAGTGTTAAAAAAAAAATAATAATTAGGTAATAATCAAATTTAAAATTGTTTATTTAACAATGTCATCTCACCGGATATGTCCCTATTTGTAAATTCTTTTAAGTCATAAAACACATTGTCTATTAGCCACTTTTTCAGTTTGCTCCCAAACTGGGCATTGTTCGGAATGTCAGTGATCACCTTGGGTAACAAATTGTAAATATGGATAGCACTAATAAAGGTGCTCTTTTTGTAAATGGATGATTTGGTCTGTGGCATACTTTCGATGGTTAGTCTCAACAGCCCAGTAATTTCGCTAGCTGCAGACCGGAACACAGTAATGTTTATACACTACTGCTTATCGGCAGAATATCTGGTACTGCGGTGGTACCTACCTAGACGACCTCCTGCTAAGGAGATCTACCACCAAGTACAAGCAAGGCGTTATTTTGCTGAAGTTCATTTTGAGTGTTCAAGGTACATATTTAGTGTATTTCCGCTTAAAAGTCGTAACGAGTTCTTTCATTGATTAGACCTAAGTTACAAATCTGATACAAGTAACAAATAAACACCTAAGTTACAAATTGTATGATAAATTAGCTGACTTAAGATTAAGCTCACCTGATATTAAGTGACGGTGTAGTCGAAGATAGCAAACACACCTGGGCTGGAATGAAACAGGCTCTCAAGTGAGGCTGCCGGAACACACCGTTACAGCTACCTACGTCACAGCTATGTACATTACAGTTATGTACGTTACAGCTATCTACGTTACCATTGACTACTTTACAGTTATGTTATAGCACAAAAAAGGAGGAAAAAACCCCGCATAATCTTACGCATTTATAACATTGGTCTGAATAATGAGATGAGATTTAAATTCAAGCTATAGAATAATAAAGACATTACAATATAATTAATAACCTTTTATTTCAACGCATTAATCCGGTTAAGCTTGTGATGGCACAGGTAATGAATTTTTAATTAAGGTGAACATTTTTTTTTAAAGCATACACAAAACATATTCGGCTACTACTACCAAATACACAAAACTATTGTTGACTATGTCATCTATAATACTAGTAATTATTTTATTTTATATTGTTAGTTAAAGCGCCATCTATGGATTGAACGCTGCACTACTTCGAAGTTGACAACGTAGCCATTTACAGGGAGTTATAAAAAACTAAGATTATCAAAATATTGCCTCGAGTGGTGCCATCTGGATCCCCACTGATGTAGAAGTATTATTATCGGAAACACTAAAAGGGGGTTTCGAATTTTACTAAGAGATGTTTTATGTTCCATTTTTCATTTCTCTCTGAACCTAATTTAACAGTGTGTTCCGACAACTTCACTTGAGAGCTAGTTTCAAGCTAGCTATGCTTTACCATCTTCGACTACACCGGCACTTAACATCAGGTGAACTGTGGTCAAACACCTAGCCACAATTATAAAAAATCTTAAATCATTATATTAAAATACAAATACTTTATTTATGTTGTAACACCAATGATACCGCATTTTACTTGGTGGTAGATCTCCTTAGCAGCAGATCGTCTAGGTAGGTACCACCGCAGTACCAGTTATTCCGCCGCCAAGCATTACTGTGTTAAGTTTTGAAGGGCACTGCAGCTAGCGAAATTACTGGGCTGCTGAGACTAACCATCGAAAGTCTCAGAGTAATGAGCGCCAAAGCAGTGATACCCTGGACTTTGTTTTGTTACTCAAAGTTCCGTGTATCGCTGCAATGATCATGGACAGGCGTTATCTCTTACCATCAGGAGAGCGTCTCGTCAGTCCCATTACTTTTTACAATAAAAAAAAATGTAAAGCAGGCATCAAGTCCATTTAGTAAAAGTACTGTCTTGCTCGCAGACCTACGTCAAACACAACAAGACATTTCCGATAACTTTTATCTTTATAATGTCTTTTATATCTCAATTATGATAATGAGTCTTTGTTCCGAAAAAAATAAAATCTTTGTTTCGAGTACAAATAAGTATGTTTATTACGATACCTACCTGTTAATATGTGTTATGATTGCTCTCGCTTCGTTTAGGGAGGACAATAAGAGTGTCTTACTAAACAAACGTAATAATTAACTGTATTAAATAAATTTTTAATTAAAAGTATTAAATAATATTCGGATATGATTCCGGTTATGCGACAAGTAAGTTATATTGTTATATCTACATTTTTTATGTACGAATTTTCTAAAACAAGTATAAATTACGTTTCTCACAAGAACTTTAGCTGTAGTATACTAAACTAGCTACCAAAAAAAATTCAACAGTTGTATACAAATAGAATAGTTGAGGCCGGTTTGTGACACAAAATATGTACATATCTATCTTTCTTTTCGTTCTTTGTGTTCAATTTATTTATTTTACGTTTGTTATTTATTTTTGTATCTATCTATCTATACTATTATAAAGAGAAAAGATTTGATTGTTTGTTTGTATTGAATAGGCTCCGAAACAACTGGACCGATCTGAATGATTCTTTTATGATTAGAATGCTACATGATCACTGAGTAACATACGCTATATTGTTAATCGAGTTTTGTTTACCCGTGCGAAGCCGGGCCGGTCCGCTAGTACGTGATAAAAATGTGTTTGTATTATGTCACAAATAAAGTGTTGTATATTGTCTAATACATTATACAAGAGACAATATATAACATATATTCCTTGAGTTTTACTTCTCAGCTCTTTGGCTGGTTTTAAACTACATTTACGGGCGTAAACCAAGTAAATGTAGCGCGTGATGTGTTTAAGTTAAGGGTGCGTTGTGATGAAAGCCTGTATCATTTTCTTCAATCTGCATGAACTTTCGTACAATTCGACATGTATTTAAAATTGCAGCTTTTTGTAGGGTTATGTAGAGGGTTTCCTTTAAATTTAGTAACTTGAGGCTATGGAGGAGATGATTGGGGATAACGCCTGTTGTTGAGAGGACTATAGGAACTACATACACTTTTTCTTGTCGCCAGATTCTAGTCACTTCGTCTTTGAGTTCTGCATATTTACTAATTTTTTCAGTTATTGTCTTCTGTATGTTGTGGGTGTTGGGAACTGCAATGTCTATTAAGTAAGTTACTTTGTTTCTTTTATCCTGTAGGGTTATATCCGGTCTGTTATAGTGAATCGTTCTGTCGGTGAGTATGGCGCGATCGTAGTAGAGTTTGTGTGTTGACATATATTTATTATTATCATTATTATTTTAGGCATTATATCATTATTATTTTAGGCCCTCTTATCCCACTGTCGGGCAAAGGCATGTCTTCCTCTTTTCCATGCCTAAGCTGTTTGCTGCTATTAAGGTCCAATCCTTTTCATGAGTATCGAGCTCATCTTTCCACCGTCTTCTAGGCCGTTTAACCTTCAAAACTCAGCCGGTGGTGGATCGGCTTGCACTCGTCAGACAAATAAATAGAAACGTGTAAATATTTAAATGTAGATACAATTGGTTAGTTGTTGTTAGTTCGTGTATAAACACGAAAACAAAAGTGCAATTATTTTGGCTTTCATTGAAAATATTTTCTTCAAACGTGCGCGGTTACAGTGTTTTTATTTCTGTATGTATGTAACGCGATCATTCCGCCAATTATGGATCGATTTTTGAGATGATTAATTTTTGCTTCAGAGGTTTTGCGTGGTGGTAGGGTACTTTCTAGTAGGTACTCGGCTGGCAAGCTACCACCCTCAAGTTGAAAATCTGCCGCCAAGCATCTAACGGTGTGTTCCGGCAGCCTCACTTGAGAGCCAGTTCCATTCCAGGCTAGGTGTTCTTTACCATCTTCGACCGCACCTTCACTTAACATCAGGTGAGCTGTGGTCAAACGCTTAGCCTGTCAACCATAAAAAAACCTGATTGTGAGATACATTGTGTTTTCATGCGATGGCCAAGTCAATCTATTTTATTTAGAACATTAAAGATTTTTAATATTAACATGGTCACTATAAGATGTTGTTAGGGTATCTAATTACGTAATAACTTAAGACAAAAGGTACGTTAAGCAGGGACTGAATAAATTAACCGAGTACTAGAAAGTACCTCACGATGTTTTCCCTCACCGGCAGCTCAAGCTCATTGTTGGGGTTTGAACCCACGCCCTTCGGCATGCAAACTGACCGCGCTAACCACTGAGCTATAATCGCTACAAATACATATATATGCTAAAATAATATATATAGGTAATACATATTTTATTAAACAAGCGGACGCCTCGCGGTTTCACCCGCGTTGTTCCCGTTCCCGTAAAAATACAGGGATAAAAAGTATATGTATATGCCACCCGGGAATAGTGGAGCTTCCCAACGGTGAAAGAATTTTTAAAATCGGGTCCACTAGTTTTTGAATTTATTCGTTACAAACACACAAAAATCTAAAAATATAAATGTTTTCTCTTTATAATATTAGTGTAGATAATATTAGTTATTAAATGGAATGGAAACCTAAAATCCTACTTACGCCGCACTATATTTTTGATTGTAACCAAATCGGACTTTTGTTTTACAACAAAATATTTTCAGTTATTGGTAGCGCTGTCATCGCAACTGGCAGCGCTAGCGATGGGAGGTTCTGTCGTTTACCCGACACAACTGCTGCAGCAGCTGAAGTCTAACGACAGCGCCTTACATTTGGACTTGAACACGTCATCGTGGATTGGTAAGGAACTTTTGTACTATTCCACTAATATTATAAATGTGAAAGTTTGGATGGATGTTTGTTACTCTTACACACAAAAACTACTGAACGGATTTGGATAAAATTTGGTAAGGAGGTAGCTGAGACCCTTGATTAGAACATAGGCTACTTTTTATCCCGAAAACATGTAGCGGGTAACACCGCGGGGTAAAATAAAAAACTATATAAATATCGTGGGACATTACACACAGCGCCATCTATCCCCAAAATAAGCAAAGCTTGTACTATGGAAGTCAGATAACTGATAGAATACTTAAATACTTTTTTTTTGTAAATACATACTTATAATACCTAGACACAGAACAAACATTTGTTTATACCACAAAATGTTTGTCCTGGGTCAGAATCGAACACACTCCCTACAGCTCTTAAAGCAGATATACTACCAATAAGCCAACAGGGTTGTCAAAATCAATTTAAATAATAATTAAAAGTACCTTAACGAGATATGGAAAAGCTATGATCGGTATTACTGCAGTACCCTTCAAACCGGATCACAGTAATGTTTAGATACACACGCTGCAACGGTCATGGGCATGCGTTATCTCTTACAATCATGAGAGCGTCTCGTTAGTGTCACATAAAAAAGAAAAAAAAAAAAATCTTTCGCGGAAAGAGTCGTGTCGGTCCGTTGTATTTTTTTCCAAAACTAGTGTTTTGTTGAGTGTTTATGCATAAAAATGATGGTGATTTATTCATAAAGTGCCGAATCACAAACGCTAGTGTAGGAAAATGATATAATGTGGTGAAGCATGACTTTCCGTGTTGCTTCCAAAACTCCATCGAAGCTTCATAGTAAAGTCACCACTACTTTACTAAAGCATGACTGGACTTGACTGATACGGACTGGACTTTGATTATAACTTTAGCTACGGGGACACTTCATTTAACTTTTGAAACTTGAAAATATATAAATACTTGACACTGGCAAATGCCAAAACGCGACGCCAAAAACAAAGAAAAAAAAATTAATGTGAAAATTTTTGTTTGTATTTCAGGATCAATCTTCGGTTTAGCCGGTATACCAGTGATATGCTTGCCAATGTTTCATGCATTGGAGAGGACGAAAACTTGCTCATATCGTCACATGTTGCTTCATTATCATCGGATGGGTCCTGGCGCTTGTCGCGAATAGTACAGCCCTCATCCTCACAAGCGAAGTTTTCCAAGGTTTAGGAACCAGCAGTTTGATGCCAGTCAGCTGTCTTAGTTTAAGTGAAATGTTAGCTCCAAAATACAGATTCATTTCCATGCAATTTTTTGGCGTCACTATGGCTGTAGGAATGATGATTGTTGGGATCTTAGGGAGGTTCATCCACATTAAAACGATCTGTCTCATCATGTTGGCGCCAGCAATCCTTGCTGTAAGTATGGCATTCATTTGGCCAGAATCGCCCGCTTGGCTAGCATGCAAAGGCGAATTCGACAAATGCGAACGAACTTTCTTCTCGTTGAGAGGCACGGACGAAGCATCCAAAGTCGAACTGAGGGAGCTCATTGCCGCTCAAAAGGAAAACTTACCGAATTTAAAGTCTAAACCAACTTTACAAGGATTTTGGAGAAAGATATCGAGCAGAGATTTTTACATGCCAGCTTTACACATCTTTATTCTGATGACTATGCTGTACGGAAGCGGAGGTGATGTTGTACTGATATATTTTTTGGAGCTTGTAGAAAAATCGTCGCAGAATCAAAACGCTGTATTCTATGCGGGAATTGCGCTATATGTCATTGTATTTTTAGGGTGTATTATAACGACTATAACAACAAAGCGCTTTAAGAACAAAACTGTGCTGTTGTCGAGTACTTTAGGAGTCATCGTTAGTTTGACTTGCGCTTGCATCGTCACATACCTACAGAGCATCGAGATTTTGGCAAAGGATTCTTTGTTATGTATGTACTGTTTGTTAGGATTCGTGACGTCGAACAGTCTCGGTTTGAATGCTCTTGTATTTTACATAGGAGCAGAGTTAATGCCCGTCAAACATAGAAGTATCGGTGGCGCTTTATACATTATCATAAACTGTGGTTTATACGCTTTGACTCTAAAAATATCACCTTATTTAATAGCATATATTGGTATGTGGCCAACATTTTTGATCTTTACAATTAATGCAATCGTTTGCGCTTTGTATGTATGGAAACGTGTTCCGGAAACGAAAGGTAAAACTCTGCAGGAATTGGAAGATTTCTACATGTACGGAAAGTTTTACAAGCGGATATTGCAAAACAACCTGAAGGGCGTGGGTTCGATTCCCACTCAGGACTAACATTTGTGTGACTAACATCGATGTTTGTTCTGTGTCTGGGTGTACTGTATGTATTATAAGTATTTACAAAAAAAAAAAAAAAAAGTATTTAAGTATTCTATCAGTTATCTGTCTTCCATAGCACAAGCTCTGCTTAGTTTGGGGTCAGATGGCGCTGTGTGTAATGTCCTATGATATTATTATTTATTATTTATTAAAGCCAAAAGTTTGTGTGATTAAGATAATTAAAATAACTCAATTTTTTTTCTTGACGCTGAGAACTTGACTTACAACAGGCAAGTCACAACGTAAAAAAAGCGACGGAAAAAATGATCTTTAATCACTTTAAGCACTACAAATACGTTGCCGACCTTTTAAGATTCTATTAACACGTCTTCAAAAAACCCTTTGTAACACCGGGGAAATACGGAAGAAGGAAGATCATTCCACATTTTGCAAGTGTAGGCCAAAAGGATCGCGTTGAATCGCACAGTGTGCGATTTCCATGAATCAATTATATGCGGATATGCTTTCAGGCGATGCCGGTGATGGAACCGTGACGCTAATAAGGTCAAATAATTCTTCAATTCCTCCTACCTATACACATTTCATAAAACATTTAAATCCCTCTAGTAAAGAATAAAAACTTATTTTAACCATTTTTTAATTTTTTTTTAGTTGGTGGTACCACCGCAGTACCAGATATTCTGCCGCCAAGCAGTAGTGTGTAAACATTACTGTGTCCCGGTTTGAAGGGTACTGCAGCTAGCGAAATTACTGGGCTGTTGAGACTAACCACCGAAAGTCTCAAAGTAATGAGCGCCAAAGCAGTGATGCCCTGGACTTTGTTTTATTACTCAAAGTTCTGTGTATCGCTGCAATGGTCATGGACAAGCGTTATCTCTTACCATCAGGAGAGCGTCTCGTTCGTCTCATTATTTTTCATATATATATATATAAACGCCTAAAAGTAACATTCTCAACAATATGTTTGCTATCATGTTTATCTGAGACTGACGTTAGAGACTTGAATATTTTTAATAAAGCATGTACTTCTAATATTTTTTCACTCTTACATTTCTAACTAGGCGAGGATCTTTATAACTTTTTTTTTATGATTGACAAGCTAGACCGATCGCGGTAACCACGGGACTATCATCTATCTACAAGGACTAATCTACAAGGTAAATTATTAACACATTTGTAGGGTTCCATACCCAAAGGGAACGGGAACGGGACCCTATTACTAAGACTCCACTGTCTATTCGTCTGTCTGTCTGTTTGTCCGTCTGTCACCAGGCTGTATCTCATGAACCGTGATAGTTAGACACTTGAAATTTTCACAGATGATGTATTTTTATTGCCGCTATAACAATACTAAAACACAATAAAATAAATATTTAAGGCGGCCCCTATACAACAAACGTGATTTTCTTACTGTTTTTGTAGATAACTAGCGGACACCTTGCGGTTTAACCCGCGTAGTTCCCGTTCCCGTGGGAATACAGGGATAAAAAGTAGCCTATGTCACCCGGGGATAGTGAAGGTTCCCAACGGTGAAAGACTTTTTGAAATCGGTCCTGTAGTTACGGAGCCTATTCAATACAAACAAACAAATAATCAAATCTTTCCTCTTTATAATAGTAAAGATAGATAGATATAGATAGTATCAAACCCTTCGTGCGCGAGTCCGACTAGCACTTGGCCGGTTTATTTAAATTTAGGTATAGATAGATAGGCTTGGTGGTAGATTTCCTTAGCAGGAGGTCGTCTAGGTAGGTACCACCGCAGTACCAGATATTCTGCCGCCAAGCAGCAGTGTGCAAACATTACTGTGTTCCGGTTTGAAGGATACTGCAGCTAGCGAAATTACTGCACTGTTGAGACTAACCATCGAAAGTCTCAAAGTGGGTGCCAAAGCAGCGATGCCCCGGACTTTGTTTTGCTACTGAAAGTTCTGTGCATCGCTGTAATGGTAATGGGCATGCGTCATCTCTTACCATCAGGAGAGCGTCTCGTTCATCTCATTATTTTTCACATAAAAAAAATAATAAAACTGCGAAATTACTGGGCTGTAGAGACTAACCATCGAAAGTCTCAAAGTAGTGGGTGCCAAAGCAGCGATGCCCCGGACTTTGTTTTGCAACTGAAAGTTCTGTGCATCGCTGTAATGGTCATGAGCATGCGTCATCTCTTACCATCAGGAGAGCGTATAGTTCCTATCACTACTTTTACATTAAAAAAAATATATATAGATGGTATGAAACCCTTCGTGCGCGAATCCGAATCTCACTTGGCCGGTTTATTTAAATTTAGCCTAACTAGCGTTATTGTTAGATAAAAGAAAGGACAAAAAACAATCGCTCTTTACTTGCGTATACGTAAAAGAAACTAAAGCGAAACGAGTTCTCTATGCCACATAACAGTCTCGACTTTTATATCTCCTTCTTATGTCGTGGTCGTATTTAAGATTCATACAATTTTAAACAAGCATCAGTTTTGTATAAGTAATGAATACAGTTATTTGTCTCTACTGTAATATTTTATCATAAATATAAAAATAGTTATTATTATGTTCAATACACCAGTGTGGAGACAGGTATGCGTTAAAATTAATTTTATTTTTATCCACGACGAAACGGAGACGGTATATGCGTTTGGGGTGAGAGGATGTTTGTTTGTGCAAATACATGTTGTTATTTTTCTCCAAAACTACTAGTCCGATTTTGATGCAGTTTTCAGTTATGGGTTCGGGTTTGATTGGTGCATGTTCTTAGATAGGTGTTACGATGACAACTCACCAGGAGACGCTGCAGCAAACACTTTTTGTGCAAATCCATGTTGCCTTTTTTCAGATTTTTTTTAAAATTTTTATGTTGAAATACTGCTTATTCGGTTTTCGACTTATGTCTACGTACTATGAATAGAAGTTGAGTGTTTAAGAGATACGAGGGAAAATATACATGTCATGTATTATTTTATATACTTACACAACCTTCCTTTTGGTCCATAAATATATATTAATTTTTAAATATATATATAGTGATCAGTCGTTAGCGCCGGTTTGCATGCCAAAGGGCGTTGGTTCAAACCCCAGCAATGAGCTTGAGCTGCCGTTATTGCGAGGATACTAGCATAGCGGTACGGTACTTTCTAGTACTCCATTGGCTATATATCATCCTCAAGTTGAAAATCTTTTGCCAAACACCTTAGTGTCGACAGCCCTGTTGGTTCATTGGTAGTATGTCTGCTCCAAGAGCTGAAGAGCGTGGGTTCGATTCCCACCCAGGACAAACTTTGTGGTACAAACAAATGTTTGTTCTGTGTCTGGGTGTTCTGTATTTATTATAAGTATGTATTTACAAAACAAAAAATTAGTCAAGTATTCTATCAGTTATCTGACTTCCATAGCTTTGCTTAGTCAGATGGCGCTGTGTGTAATGTCAGTAAAATATGATATGAATTATGATTTTGAAGGAAAACATCGTGAGGAAACCACAGCATGGTGGTAGGGTACTTTCTAGTACTCGGCTGGCCAGCTACCACCCTCAAGTTGAAAATCTGCCGCCAATCATCTAACGGTGTGTTCCGGCAACCTCACTTGAGAGCCAGTTCCATTCCAGGCTAGGTGTGCTTTACCATCTTCGACCACACCTTCACTTAACATCAGGTGAGCTGTGTTCAAAACACCTAGCCTGTCAACCATTAAAAAAAAAAGAAAAAAAGATACTATGCATGTATCTGGGGGCACAGCAGTGCCCCGCCAACTCAATCTTTAATTTACATTTCACATCTTCATATGAGATATCTACGTAGTAATGTATATTCATAGTATAATTATTCTATTTACATAAATTAAGTGTATTTCTCAGTCAATTTAGTTTAATCACATATTTTAAAAATAAGTTATTTACGTACATTTTATTGCCACATGATTTATAGAAAAAATATACATAACTTACATGATATATAAGATTTGATATTTTATAGTAGTGAATATTATATCATAACATAAGTAAACATATAGGATAAGGTTGTGAGCTTTGTGTACTAGCTGAAGGGAGACTATTGTACTAGTCATAATTAACAAATGTACTGTGAAAAAATAGTTATTTGTTATACAAGAGTGCAAAGTTGCTTTTTAACCGCGTGCTCAATTTTAATGACCGAGCAAGCGAAGGATTCAAAAATTAGAATCCTGAACGTTAGCAACGGCATCAAAAGAGCACGAGGTGAAAAATCTTTGCACTCGAGTGCAACACGTAACTTTTCATCGCACCTCAGCGAGGAAATGACTAAGTGCAAAAAAATCTTTTACAATTACAAGATACTTTTATATCAGTTTAGGTATTAACTACTACACTAATAATATGACGTGAAAAGAAAATTGCGCGCGCAAAGCAAATTAAAAAAAACGTACACCAAGAAGGCTCCGAGTTCAAGATTTTAACGAATTAAAAAAAATTGTATGATAAATTCGGCACCATGGAGGTAGAAGTAAAGTTTAATGATAATTGATTGATTCAGGCGTTACTTTGCGGAAGTTCATTTTGAATGTTCAATGTTTATATTTAGTTTATTTCCGCTTAACAGTCGTTCCAGTTCCAACAGTGACGAGGAGACTTAAATTAAACTAATTTTACACTGCTTATTAATTAAAAACCCTAATCTTACTTAAAATCTAGAACTCATAAACTTAGAAATATTCTTAATTTGACAAAAATTAAATTAAAATTACAAAAAATCTAATTAAAATAATCAAGAATTCTCCTCTCTGCAGTAACCACTTTGTCGACACGTGTTTCACCTCTACACGAGGCATCCTCAGGACGTGTTGACTCTGAGCGCTTGGCTTGGCGCTTGGTTGGTTGGTGGATTCTTGATTATTTTAATTAGATTTTTTGTAATTTTAATTTAATTTTTGTCAAATTAAGAATATTTCTCAGTTTATGAGTTCTAGATTTTAAGTAAGATTAGGGTTTTAATTAATAAGCAGTGTAAAATTAGTTTAAATTAAGTCTCCTCGTCACTGTTGGAACTGGAACGACTGTTAAGCGGGAATAAACTAAATATAAACATTGAACATTCAGGTTTAATGATGTTTTGACTTTGCAAACTTAGTGCACACGATGTTCTAAAATCAAATTTACTTTATCCTCTAGCGGATAAAAACGACTTTTGCACTTAGATATCGAAGAGATGGTTAGAGAGAATCTCTTTCCGAGATGGGTGGATGAAAATTATATTTTTAATCACTTGATCATTTTGTTACAGCTTATCGTAGCTGCCTCGCCTCAGCTGGCAGCACTATCTGCAGGTTTGTTTCAATTTTACGTAAATAATAAATCTATCTTTTCTTGTATATGTACATCCAAAATATACTCTATCCATTATGTTAACCGCTTTTTCACAGCTCATACAAGGTTGACGTCATAACTATGTACAGCGTCTAGCAAAAAAAATCTTACACGAAGAAATACGTTATATTAGTAGGATTTGCCAAAATCATGTTTGTATTTTACGTCATACGAGAATATTACAGATTTTAAACACTACCTATAGCAACTTCTAAAGCTGCACAAGTTTACCTTTTTTTTAATTTAAAAGTAATAATACGAACAGGAGTAAACTTCTAAAGCTGCACAAGTTTACCTTTTTTTTAATTTAAAAGTAATAATACGAACAGGAGTAAGGAGTAAGGAAGGCAAGGAGGAGTGGAGTAAGGTTACAACAGAGTGGTGGCCTAGGCAAGGGAAGCGGAGCGTCGGTCGTCCAGCCGCAAGATGGGTCGACGATATCGTCACCGTCGCGGGTCAAACCTGGACCAGATAGGCACAGGACCGAGGCAGATGGCATGTAAAGAGAGAGGCCTATACCCAGCAGTGTGATAAAGAAGGCTGTGGATGATGATGATGATGATGATGAATACGAACAAAACTCTCTACTAATGGTAAGAGATGACGCCTGTCCAATTGTTCATAACCATTGCAGCGGTTCAGAGAACTTTGAGTAACAAAACAAAATACAAAGCATCGCTGGTATTGCGTTGCTATATTGACATTTGTAATTGTCGAGAAAAAAAATTATTAAAATCTAATGTTTTTTATATTTACTTTTTTACATAAATTGTAATACATTTGAATGACATAAATGCTAATTTAATTGAAATTAATTTTAGACTACTACTACTATTAATGAAGATTAATATTTCGACGGTCCCTACGTACATAAAGACTTATCAAAAATTTCATTTTTTTTTTATGTGAAAATTAATGAGACGAACGAGACGCTCTCCTGATGGTAAGAGATAACGCCTGCCCATGACCATTGCCGCGATACACAGAACTTTGAGCAACAAAACCAGTCCAGGGCATCACTGCTTTCATTTACCTAAACTTCCAAAAGCTAATAAAACATTATAGAAAAAAAGTATTTATTTATATGTAATTGTACATAGGATTATATCTAGAGCGATTGGAACATAAATTACGCTCTCCTGTAAACCTCGGTTTTTGACATGTCTTTATGTACGCAGAGACCGTCGATTTTCAAAATGTTATGATCAATTTAATTTGATTCATACTAATTAAATATGATTTATTTTAATTTACCTACGTATTTATTGAATATGTAACAAAGATTTTTTTTTTTTTGTGGTTGACAGGCTAGTTGTTTGACCACAGCTCACCTGATGTTAAGTGAAGGTGTGGTCGAAGATGGTAAAGTACACCTAGCCTGGAATGGAACTGGCTCTCAAGTGAGGCTGCCGGAACGCACCGTTAGATGCTTGGCGGCAGATTTTCAACTTGAGGGTGGTAGCTAGCCAGCCGAGTACTAGAAAGTACCCTACCACCATGCTATGGTTTCCTCACGATGTTTTCCTTCACCGGCAGCTCAAGCTCATTGTTGGGGTTTGAACCCACGCCCTTCGGCATGCGAATCTACCGCGCTAACCACTGAGCTATCATCGCTAGATGTTACCAATAAAGACTTTGAATCGGATTTGTAGTTTTTGAAAAAATTGCGGACATAGAAATAAACATACAACAAAGAAACAAACATACATACATATGGGTCGAAGGGATAGGGAACCTTCTTTTTTGAAGTCGATTAAAAACAAATTTAATAACGGATAAATAAATGAATATAAGAAAGAATGAATGAATGAATGAATGAATGAATAAATGAATGAATGAATGAATGAATGATGTATTGTTGTTGCAGGAGGCGCTGTGACCTACCCCGCCGTGTTACTGCAGCAACTCGGAGGAAATGACAGCACTATAGAGCTCGACTTCCATACCGCATCATGGATGGGTAAGGTTTAACCTTTAATGTTATATACCTACTATTAAACTACTATACGAAAACTAAAAAAAAAAAAACGAAAACACGAAACACAAAACACGAAATTACTGGGCTGTTGAGACTAACCATCGAAAGTCTCAAAGTAATGAGCACCAAAGCAGTGATGCCCTGGACTTTGTTTTGCTACTGAAAGTTCTGTGTATCGCTGTAATGGTCATGGACATGCGTCATCTCTTACCATCAGGAGAGCGTCTCGTTCATCTCATTATTTTTCACATAAAAAAACAATAAAACTGCGAAATTACTGGGCTGTTGAGACTAACCATCGAAAGTCTCAAAGTAATGAGCACCAAAGCAGTGATGCCCTGGACTTTGCTTTGCTACCGAAAGTTCTGTGTATCGCTGTAATGGTCATGGGCATGCGTCATCTCTTACCATCAGGAGAGCGTCTCGTTCATCTCATTATTTTTCACATAAAAAAACTGTGCGAAAATACTGGGCTGTAAAGACTACTACTACGACGTAAAGACTAACTAAAAAATATCGTAGGACTATACACACAGCGCCATCTGGCCCCAAACTAAGCAAAGCTTGTGTGATGGAAGTCAGATAACTGATAGAATAAATACATACATTTTTTTTGTAAATACATACTTATAATACTTACAGAACACCCAGACACAGAACAAACATTTGTTTATTCACAAAATGTTTGCCCTGAGTGGGAATCGAACCCACGCCCTTCAGCTCTCGGAGTAGACATACTGCCAATGAGCCAACGGGGCTGTCTATTTAATTTCACAAATAATAAAAAAAAAATATTACCTACACAACTTAAAAACAAACACACAATGATTACCTAAGTTTCTATCCCAGATCCTTGAGATAAACTTCGCGAAACAATTCTATAAGTACATAATTATGTTTATCTGCGGGTCTTAATCGCACACAAAATACTATACAATTAGTTTTGTTCATTTACCTCGACGTTTCGGCTATGATGCAATAGCCACTTGACTGGAAAAATGGGGGTTTATCTATGTCGCGAAAGTTTAAAAAGGATTCTGAAACTGTGACTCAATGCTTGATTAAATCGATTTTGTATCGATGATAACTCAGCGGTTACCGCGGTAGGTTCGCATGCCGAAGGGCGTGGGTTCAAACCCCAACAATGAGCTTGAGCTGCCGATGAAGGAAAACATCGTGAGGAAACCATAGAATGGTGGTAGGGTAGGTACTTTTTAGTACTCTGCTGGCAAGCTATCACCCTCAAGTTAAAAATCTGCCGCCAAGCATCTAACGGTGTGTTCCGGCAGCCTTACTTGAGAGCCAATTCCATTCCAGGCTAAGTGTGCTTTACCATCTTCGACCACACCTTCACTTAACATCAGATGTGCTGTGATCAAACAACTAGCCTGTCAGTAATTTAAAAAAGGCTTATGACGAAATTATATTGTTTCAGGTTCCATTCACGGCATAGCAGGAATCCCTAGCGTCTTGTTGCCGGCCATAATGCAGTGGAGGGGCAGAAAGATCGCGTTCATCTTAGCGTGTCTCACCATCATCGCAGGATGGGTGGTGGCGTTCACAGCTAAAAACACTATTTCAATATTAATAAGTGAATCTATTCATGGATTGGGAACGAATAGCTTGTTAACAGTGAGCTTTCTTAGCTTAAGCGAGATGATCGCGCCCCAGTACAGAAATGTATCTATGCAAATGTTTGGCATCGTTCAGTCTCTAGGCATGGCTGTAGGCGGGATTATGGCACGTCTAGTCCACTGGAGAACCGTCAGTTTGATCATGTGTTCTCCAGTGATCATCGCTTTGTTCATATCTTGTATGTGGCCAGAATCGCCATCTTGGCTCGCTTGTAAAGGAGAATTCGATAAATGTGAAAAGGCGTTCGTATGGTTGAGGGGAACTGATGATGAATCACAGAGGGAATTGAGAAATTTGATCACCGCTCAAAAGGAAAATCTCCACAGCACTAGAAATAAGCACCGAAACAGTTTCCAAAGCTTCTGGGTTAAGATTACCAGTAGGGATTTCTATTTACCAAGTATGCACATATTTCTGCTGATGAATATGATGTACTGGAGCGGAAGTGCTGTCGTTTTAATATATTGCATTGACATGATAAAGAGCTCTACACAGAATGAAAATGCAGCTTTCGTCGGTGGAATAATAATCAATTCTATTTTGTTTTTCGGAGTAGGAACAAGTGGTATTCTGATAAAATATTTCAACAACAAAACTGTTTTACTCTGCAGTACTTTTGCGGCCACTCTATGTTTATTGTGTATATCCGCGACTTCGTATTTGCAGAGTGTCGGTATGTTACCCAAAAACTCGCTGTTATGTCTATATTTTTTGATAGCTTTCATGGTGCCTAATTGTTTAGGTTTAAATTCGATAGTATTTGTAATCGGAGCAGAGTTGATGCCTGTAAAACATAGAAGCATAGGTGGGGCGTTGTATGTTGTATACAACTGTGCTTTATTATCGTCGTCATTGAAGATTTCACCCTATTTAATGTATTACATAGATTTGTGGGGAACTTTCCTAATATATGCGTTGAACGCGACAGTTTGTGGTTGGCTTGTCTGGAAGTATGTGCCAGAAACAAAAGGAAGAACTCTGCAAGAGATAGAAGATTACTACGCATATCAAACATTCGACAAACGTCGAGAGATAGTAACCTTAACACCCATTAATAAATATGATTTTAAAAAACACGCATCGCAGCATTGTTTATCGTAATAACACGTCAAATTATTTTTATGCTTCTGACTTATATTCGAATTGTTTTAGTAAAATGTTTATTTGTATATTCAAAACTAGTTTTTTTTTTAATTATTCAAAATAGGTTCGCATTTGACCATACTCTGCCTGATGTTAAACAGTAGTGTGGTCTAAGATGGAGCACGCTTACCTAGAAGAAACCTATTTACTCTAGATTTGAAGACTGTCAGAGTCTGTGTTCCCTGTTAGGTACAATATACCCATATTGTACCTAACAGGGAACACAGACTCCGGCACAACCTCGCTGTGCGAATGAAAAATGTGGAATCAAAACGCTTCGTGCGTACATGGGAAACACTCATGTATGTGGGTTTTAATACCCTTTTGCAGGTAAATCAGCCAAAGATATTGGATTGGATTTTGCCATAAGAACTTTTTATCTTTCCTTGGCGGTAGATCTCCTTAGCAGGAGGTCATCTAGATAGGTACCACCGCAGTATCAGATATTCTACCGCCAAGCAGTAGTGTGTAAAAATTACTGTGTGCCGGTTTGAATTTAGGCTATTTAGATAAAATATTGAATCTTTGAAAGTAATGAGCGCCAAAGCCGCGATACGCGATGCTGGTTTTGTACTCTTAATCTATCTAGACTATTATAAAGAAGTAAGATTTGATTGTTTGTTTGTTTGTATTGAATAGGCTACGAAACAACTGGACCGATTTCAAAAATTCTTTCACCGTTGGGAATCTACACTATCCCCGGGTGACATAGGCTAGTATACTTTTTGCCCCTGTATTCCCACGAGAATGAGAACTACGCGGGTGAACCCGTGGGATGCAGCTAGTATATTATAAATAATAATAATCAAACAATATACAATGCCTAGAAGAAAAACAATTCCCGCGATCACAAAACAAAAGGATATAAAATATTCGTAAATACCTAATTGTGTTTAGTAACATCAAATAAACACCTGAGAAATGTCTTTATTTTCGGCAGATAAATAGATACTATTGTATAATAAGTAGCGATGACTTTCTCACCGTTTGCCAAACAAGTAAGTATTTTAAAGTTCTTTTTTCATAAAAAAAAAGCTCATCAAATTTAGTATCACATCAACATTTTAATTTCAAAAGTTTGTCTGCTTTTATGCATGCATGTTTACATAAAAAGCTGCTAACTAGCAGACGGTTTGTAGAATGGTAAGCTCAGCCTATGAACAACTGCAATATTAAAGATGCGGTCGATGCGTTGCCAACCCAGTTGTTTTAAAGATAAAGATTATTTGATTAAACACGAGTAATACAAATTGATATACATGAATAGATTTAATTATGACCTGTGATCGTGTTTTGCCTTTTAGGCGTACAAATATTTTGACAGCCCTGTTGGCTCATTGGTAGCATGTCTGCTTCAAGAGCAGTGGGGCGTGGGTTCGATTCCCACCCAGGGCAAGCATTTTGTGATATAAAACCAAATGTGTGTTGTGTGTCTGGGTTGTATTGTATGTATTTTAAGTATGTATTTACAAAAAAAAAAGTATTTAAGTATTCTATCACTTATCTGACTCCCATAGTACAAGCTTTGCTTAGTTTGGGGTCAGATGGCGCTGTGTGTAATGTCCTACGATATTTATTTATTTGTTTATTTAAATATGAGCGATGTCAATAAATTATTTTTTTAAATTATATTAATAAATTCAAATTAGATAATAAAATGTAAAAGTCAATCAAGAAGATAATAAGTAGGTTGTCAAGAGTAATAATAATAAATAATGTCAAGCAAATATGTCAAAAGTTTAACTCCTTTTAAATGTTGTAAAATAGCTTCAGGTTGTAAATCCGCGGAAAGACCTCTCGCAGGTACTAAAACTGAACGGAACGGAATTTCATAGTTTTCAAAATGTAGGGATGAGCCTTTTGACGATGACGGGAAGTGCGGTAGTGGAACTCCGACGCAGGAATTGATCAAAAACCCCATTAGATCATTCTCCGAATAACAAGCGGCAGAACACTCAATAAGAACCCACGTCTCTGCAGAGGCTAACTAGACTCGTCAACAATTTTAAAATTCAAAAATTTCCAAATTCATCATATTTTTTTTCACAGTGTCAAGTAATTAATTCAATTTAAAATAATTTATCTTCAATATTATCCTTAATCATGTAATATTTCCTCGTCAATAATGAATTGAATTAACATTTTTTAAATGGACCTATGCTCTTCGATTCCAGCACGGATTTTTTTTTAATGTTTGACAGGCTAGGTTTTTCACCACAGCTCACCTGATGTTAAGTGAAGGTGTGGTCGATGATGGTAAAGCACACCTAACCTGGAATGGAACTGGCTCTCAAGTGAGGCTGCCGGAACTCACCGTTAGATGCTTGGCGACAGATTTTCAACTTGAGGGTGGTAGCTAGCCAGCCGAATACTAGAAAGTACCCTACCACCATGCTATAGTTTCCTTCGCCGGCAGCTCAAGCTCATTGTTGAGGTTTGAACCCACGCCCTTCGACATGCGAACCTACTGCGCTAACCACTGAGCTATCATCGCTTCATCGATTTAGGCAAATGATTGTATATCTTTTGACGCAGCCTTAGAATACCTTTGAAAAGTACAGTCGAATGACGAGGCATGCTAATTTTATTTGCATGACGTTTTAGCGGCTCGTCGCTGTAAAAAGTCAAGAGGCTGAAGCTGATAAGCCGGTGTGCCATTCCACACGTGGGAGCAATACTCCACTCCGCAGCTATGCTTTGTAGAGCAGAAACCGCTGACCCGGCGTGAAGTATGACTTCACTCTGTCAAGCACACCAAGCTTCGTGTAGGCGAATTTTGCCTTGCCGTAGCCCCGTAACTGGACCGTGATAGAAATGTTAACCCCAAGGATCTCTAAGCATTTCAAATTTTTTTAAGGGAATTAAACTACGGAAAAGCTACAAAACGGACTCCGGATTAACACATTTGTTCCATTTGAAAGAAAAAGAAATAAGTTTTATTTTGTAACAAGCACAAAAACAAAGAAACATAGACAGACAGTTACAAAACAGGGGCTCACCTCAGCATAATACTGGTCATACTAAGCGGTATGACTAGCGCGGGTCTTCCAGTGAGCCCTTGTAGTTTAAACAAAAAAAAACACTTATTAAGTACATATCGGCTTACATAACATACGCACTTAAACTATTGTATACCTTATTTTTTTTAATTTTGTAAATAATTAAAAAAAAAGTAATAACATTAAAATAAACTCTTAATTAAACGATTTATTTCAATGGTATACCGCATTATTTTAGTGTAACAACTATTCTATATAAATAACTTACCAACAACGCCAATTTACTCAGGTGTTCACTTACCTAGAAATAAAAGAAAAAACATTTTTAAAAAATCATATTACATACTAAACAATCACCATACATGATCGATTGATTCAGGCGTCACTTTGCGGAAGTTAATTTTGAATATTCAAGGTAGGTAATATATTTAGTTTATTTCCGCTTAACAGTCGTTTCAGTTACAACAGTGACGCGGATTTAAGTTTAACTAACTTTTTCACAAACTCTGTGGTACAAACAAATGTTTGTTCTGTGTCTGGGCGTACTGTATGTATTTACAAAAAAAAGTATTTAAATATTCTATCAGTTATCTATCTTCCATAGCACAAGCTTTGTTAAGTTTGGGGTCAGATGGTGCTGTGTGTAATGTCCCCTATGATATGATATGATGATATGATTCAAAACCACAACCAAAAAATTGAATGAATGAAATGATGTCTTGAAGTGTAAACCAATATTTTTGACCGGCCATTCATTTGGGTCGGTCTAGCGATTCTAATTGAAAGGTTTTTGAAACGTCTTGTTCTTGACCTGATGTGTTTATAATTTCAGTTCTTCGTCGCAGCATCCCCCTTACTAGCAGCGCTGTCTGTAGGGGGAGCCGCTTCTTTCCCAACTGTTTTGCTTCATCAACTCAAGAGCAATGGAAGTACTATAGACCTGGACATGGATATGTCTTCATGGATAGGTGAGAATTTGTTTCTTTTGAAATGGAAGTATTTAAACACATTTTTGGTTTATAGAAATTGTTTTATCGAAATGTAGCTATATTTTTTACAGTTTTATCCAATGAACAACTATTATTAAAAATGTATCCTTTGTACGAGTGTGGCTAAAGACGCGTTGCTCTTCTACAAAGGAATAAGCTACAAACCAAAAGCTAGGTTAGGTTAGCTCGATGGAGTAGAGACTTGGAAAATCCGAGCAAAAGAGAGAGAGAGAGACATAGAACAGATACTACGTTTTTTTATAGTTTTTTTTTTGTTTAGATTTTTACTTAATTATATCAATGGTGATCTGTTTTACAGAAGATATTTGTCATATTTTAATTAACTTCAAAACGGGAAAAAATATTTTTTTTAATCGGTTTTTAACAGACTCAAAACAAGAGGAGGTTCTCAATTCGTTTTTGTATGTATGTTACGCGATCATTCCGCCAATTATAGATCGATTTTGATGATTTTTTTTTTTACTTGGTAGATCATACTTGAAAGGTGGTTCCATATAAATTGTATCGGTATCGATCGAGTAGTTTTTGAAAAATCTCAAAAATTGTATATATCGATGATATTTTCGTTTACTCCGAAACCTCGCTGTTTCATTGGAGCAGTGCGTTTAGTTGGCCCAAGAGTCATGGAGTCGGTTTTTTTAAAATTGTAAATTATTTTTATTTATTTTTTTTATTGATATAGGTACAGTTACAGACCTTAGGCTACTTAGTATATGTAATGTATTATATAATTAAGATATCGTAGTGAGCCTAAGGCCCAATTACAACTATACACAACTTATATGTAAATATAAACCGACTTATGTGTTACTACTTAAATAAGTAATACAATTTATTGGAAAGCTTTACAGACACTAAGCTTAAAGGAAAAGAAGTTACATGAGAATATGTCTCTGGGATCCCTTAAACCATCATATGTGCGGCACATCCTTGCAAGAGGGTTGTTTTGTGATACATTATTGTAAGCAGGCGGGATGCTAAATAGTTTAAAATTGCGTACGGAACGTGTGGGTACTTTAAAATTAATACGCTCCAACAATGCTCCACTATATGTGCCGTTGACAATCTTGTGCAGAGCACAAAGGTCCGTGATTGTTCTGCGGCCTTCAAGACTCTTCATTTTAAATTTGTCCAACCTGTCCGAGTATTCCCTAAGTTCACTTATTAGTATATTATTTAGTATTTTTTTCTTAAGTAGGTACATACTTTACTCCGACATCTCGAAATATTTGTACTTGTTTCTATTAGTGAAGAGTTATAAAACTCTCAAAATAATGCTTTTAAAAATTTACTGGTTCCGTAGTTATTTTAGCACCTTCTAAAAATGTTTCAGGATCAATTCACGGACTCGCCGGCATACCCAGCATATTGCTTCCAGCCATCATGCAATGGGGAGGCAGAAAGTTCGCTTTCATCGGTGCTTGTCTCGTCACTACACTCGGTTGGGTAGTGGCATACACCGCTTCAAGTACAACAGCGCTTTTAATCTGCGAATCCCTTCACGGCCTTGGTACAAATAGCATACTCGCAGTGAGCTTCTTGTGTATAAGCGAAATGATATCCCCGAACTACAGGCAATCGTACATGCAGACATATGCAGTGCTACAAACGACAACTATGGCTTTTAATGGACTGTTGACGCATTACTTACACTGGAAGACGATAAGCTTAATCATGTGCGTACCAATGGTGATAGCAGTCATAATAGCTTTCATGTGGCCAGAATCACCGCACTGGCTAGCACTGCGAGGAGAATACGTCAAATGCGAGAAGAACTTCATTTGGTTAAGAGGAACGGACCCAATTTCGAAGAAAGAGCTAGAACAATTGATTCAGGCTCAAAAGGAATCAGACAGAAAGAGCCTCAAAATTAATTTCAGGTTGTTTTGGAACAAGATAACGCAGAGAGATTTTTACATGCCTTCGTTTCACATGGTCATACTACAGTATTTATTCTACTGGAGTGGAAACTATGTAATTCTAATTTATTCTATTGAATTGATTCAGAAAACAACTCAGAATGCAAAGGTTTCTTTCTTTGGTGGTTTAATAATGAATGCTATAGTGAGCCTTGGTATTGCCACGAGTTTAGTGTTAAATAGACATTATAAAAAGAAAACTATATTATTATGGTGTTCAGTAATAATAGTAATAACTATGTCTGGTGCTTCTCTT
Organism: Biston betularia; assembly: GCA_905404145.2. Classification (NCBI taxonomy): domain Eukaryota; kingdom Metazoa; phylum Arthropoda; class Insecta; order Lepidoptera; family Geometridae; genus Biston; species Biston betularia. The sequence continues at coordinate 7,806,479 of FR989887.1, read as the reverse complement.
GTATCTTTTCTACAATCAATAGAATGTTTACCTAAAGATTCTAAGCTTTGTCTGTATTGTCTGATAGCTTATATGGTAGCTAATGGCATTGGTATAGTTCCAATTGCTTACAACATTGCTATCGAGATAATGCCAGTCAAACATAGAGGTTTAGGAGGAGCCCTTATCGTTGTATGTTCTTGTATATTACATTCGTCTTCGTTAAAAATTTCTCCATATCTGTTTCTGTACATAAATTTGTGGGGAACGTTTTTGTTTTATACAATAAATACAATATTGTGTAGCCTGTTCATTTGGAAATATGTGCCAGAAACTAAAGATAGAACATTGCAAGAACTAGAACAATATTATTTACATGGGAAATTTTTCGATAAATCGAAGGATGGTAATGGTGAAGAGATTGAACAGATGACACAATAATTTTAAGCTTTTGACGTACAGTTTGATTTACTATATGTGGATTAGTTAGATAGTGCGAATGGTGAAGTAAATGACAAAATTTTACTAGAAACCTATTGATGGTAACAAAGATAAGATTGAATCATTGGCAAAGTATATTTAGGTTATTAAAGTAGAGATAATTCGGTATGTTAAGTTTTTTTTGTATTTATTTTATATTTTTTACTGATAGTAAACTTTATTTTAAGAAACTAATTTGAATATTTTGGCTTTCTATGCGGTAGTTTAATTCTAATACGTTTTCAAACTTTTTATGGTTATGACGTCATGAGTTCGGCTAAATATGTAGAATATGCCTTTGCCATACGAAACAAAAAAGTATACAAAACATTTGACACATTTCATTAACAAGTAAAATAATCTAGGTATTTGTATCAATAAACCGAAAAACAACTCGACGTATGTGTATTGAAAATATTATTACGATCGCCGTTGACTTGACATTAACAAGTTGTGTTTTGGTTTGCCAGTCTATGAAAGTTGCCCGAAGAGATGACGTCATGAGACATCAATTGAAAGTCAAGTTTGATTTATGTTTTTTTATTAAAATAAACCCCACCACATTAAAACAAAATAGTTTACAGAGTTTCAATCATCGTCGTCATCCACATCCTTCTTTATCCCAATGCTGGGTTTCTCTCTTGCTCTGCCACATGGCTCGGCACTGAACTTAAAAATAACTTGATGGAGGTTTGATGAACTACGATCTACAATGGCTACGACATATACAACGACATGGCTATTTTGAATAAGAACTAATGAAATAGAATCCAAAAGATGAAGTACATGATAAAACTTTGCAGTAAAAAATATATTACAATCAAATTCAAAATTGTTTATTTAACAATGTCATCTCGCCGGACATGTCCTTATTTGCAAATTCTTTCAAGCCATAAAACACATTGTCTATTGGCCACTTTTTCAGTTTGTTCCCAAACTGGGCATTGTTCAGAATGTCAGTGATCACTTTTTGTAACAAATTGTAATTGTGGATAGCAGTAATGAAGGTGCTCTTTTTAAAATGGTTGATTTGGTCTGTGGCATTAATAGATAAATCATTGCCTCTCATTTCAGTATCTCACAGTCATATATCGGACTTATTTTTAAATAGCCCATTGTTGTTTCTTACAAATAAGGCAATTTGAAGAATATTAATACCACTTAGAGCTAGAAACTGTTTTTTAGTAAATCGTTGACGTAATGTATCATCACTTTTTTTACAATAAATTATTCTCAGACTTCGTTCTTAGAGTATCTTTGTAGTCTGCTTAAGTATAAAATTAGAACATACTAGCCATTAATATATTTTTAGAGTTCTGTAAAACTACATTCATCTTGCCTTTCTTAGACAATAACGTGTAAATTTAGTTACCCAATGTAAAATCGATGAACCTACCTAATACACCAAAAATAGGCATTTCAAATTTATTTAGTTATAAACTGCAATCTTGATTATTTTTTGTGGTAAGATCGTGAGATTTCTTTAAATCTTTCTATACGAAAGATTCCTCAATAACTACTATTTATAATTATTTTTCAAACATGTATATAAAATTAGAATAAGTTACATAAAATTAATATTATTTTTGCAACATCAAATTTAGTTAAGTAAATACAGTCATGTATATTGTCTATTACAAGTTGTCGTTGTCGTTGTTGTTTTGCAAAAATTTGGAAATAATCAAATTGATTATGGAAAAACATTTTTTATGCGTGTTTGAATAAATCCCTTGTTAGTTTATATTTACAATTGGACCAGGTAGGTGGCGCTGCGAGCGCGACACGGGTCAGCTAGTATTTTTTTTATCAGTGGAATTCATTTTTTTGTGATATAAAGAACAAAAAATCTGTTTGTTTTAGCAGATAGCTCTACTAGAACAAAAAAATTGTTTATGCTCGTTTTTCAACACTTGTTACAGTTGTTTAATTTTTTTTATTACTTATTTCTGAGTGTATTTTTCGTGGCATTTCTTAGTGAATATTCGATTTGTATTTGAAATATACATAGATAGATTCAGTTAGTTTCAGTCTTTAAATTGAATAGGGAAACAACAGACTATGCATATTTCGCCATTTTTAAAACAGGTGAGTGTATTAATTTTAATGTATATATTTTTGAGGATTTTATATTTAAAAGTAGGTGTAGACTTTTGAATAGTGTTATTATTACCAGCGAGCAGCAACCTTGGGGTCGACCCAGACGACGGTGCTGTCACGACAGTCACTGGACCACCAAAGTCAAAGACCGGGTAGTCTCGAAGGAGGAAAGGGAGACCTTTGCCCAGCACTGGGACACTAGAGGCTGAAAATAAAAAATCGGTGATCGCTATTCTTAGGCTTCAACACAAAAGTTCTGTGCTTACCTTGGCTTACAGCTCGTCAGTCATTAAAGCTAAATCATAGAGTTTGGATATTTCTCAGGCAATCAATTTAGCCTATGCTAACGGATACCAAAAAGCAAAGAAAAAAAAAATGATGCTTTAAGAATCTATAAGCTTGTGCGGTGTAGAGCACAAAAGTGGAGACATATTCACAAATACATAATGTATAGACATAAATTACTACCATGACAGCATCTTCTACCATATGTCGTCCGTATTGAGATAATTGCACTTCCTGTTTCCCAAGATATGATGACGTTACAGTCAATTCGGTATGTAAAGAAAACACAAAAAAAAACTTTACATACCGAATTCAAAATGGCGGATTGTATAACCGAAATTCTCACGTAGAAATCAAATTAATGAAAATAACTTTATTACCAACATCATTGCTAAGAAACAAAAATATCTTACTAAGGTAAGGCAACAAATAGGTTTTTTTGCAAAGCCTCTGCCAAGGCAACCTGTAATCTCGTTGGCAAGACAGTGCTCCTTTAAGTATATGTTAAACACAGTTTCCTAAATTATCAAATATTTTTAATTTCCATGTTATTTACTGAGGGGATGGCTGGCAGAAAATGGTTTAGCATTACGTCCTCTCTTTGTACATGTTTTTTAAGTGTGCAATAAAGTATTAAATAAATTAATGAGTTATTCATTTATTTTTATATTATTTTGTCACTGTGTAACAATATTATATGGTAATTTCCAGTTGTACGTAGCGTTATCGCCGTTTTTAGCGGGCTTGTCCGCAGGCGGAGCAGTATGCTACCCGACAGTATTACTTCAGCAACTGAAGGCGAACGATACATATATACAGTTGGATTTTGAAACAGCTTCGTGGATGGGTAGGTTTGGGTTTTTTTAGACAGGTTTGCTTTTCAGTACACCACCTGGTGTGGCCGAAGAACACTCATCTAGCACGGACTGGGGAATAGTTCCTCATCACCCTTAGATGCTAGCCCATCCAGTGGTATAATAGAATAACTCCTTGCTACGATTTCTTCCAGAAGTATTCTTTCACCGATAACTGAAACTCATTGTTAACTCATCACTAATATGCTGGATCTTTTTGTCATTAAAATGTTTTTATTAACACACCAATAAAAATACATACGAATTCGGTAGACTAAAGTGGAAATGGGTCGTTTAAACGCAAGTCCGATGATGTATAGGCCAAAACGGAAACAATAACCAATGATTAAAATTCCACGATACGCTCAAAAAGGCATGACAGGGCAAAGTCTTCCACTACAGCGACTGGTCCACAAAAGATCTTTATTATGAGAAACGAAAAATGGAATGTGAGATATTTGAAATGAAAAATGCCATGCTTTTCTTGATCTATTTTATCCAATCTGCATTTTTACATTGCAGGGTCCATACACGGCCTAGCCAGCATACCAAGCATCTTCATGCCCAGTCTGATGCAATGGAAAGGCAGAAAGTATGCATTCATCGTGACCTGTATCATCACCAGCATAGGCTGGGTGTTGGCATACTTTTCAGCAGACGTTACTGTCTTACTTATCAGTGAATCATTCCACGGTTTCGGCACCAGCAGCCTTCTGACAGTCAGCTGTCTCACTATCACAGAGATGATGTCACCCAAATATAGAGATACCTTCCTGTTTATATTATACATAGTACAAACGGTAGGCATGGCCACAGATGGACTTTTGATGCAATACTATCACTGGAGAACGATAAGCATCATCATGCTTATGCCGATGGTAATAAGTATTTTAGTGGCGTGCACTATACCAGAATCCCCATATTGGTTGGCATACAGGGAGGATTTTTCCCTGTGTGAAAAGAATTTCATGTGGCTAAGAGGATCAGACCCAGCTTCCAAGAAAGAACTGAACGAGCTGATGAATAGATCAACAGACAACACAAACTCTTTTGGTATCAAATCGATGAAAGAGTTATATGACAAGATAACTGAGAGAGATTTCTACATTCCTGCAGTACACCTTACTGTATTACAATTTCTTTTATACGGCAGTGGCAGCATCGTCACGTTAATTTATGGTATCGTGATGCTTCAAAAGGTCACTGATAACAACGATATTTCGGTTTATGGAGGTTTCATAATGAACTTCTTGCTTTGCGTAGGAATGTGCATTGGTATTGTACTGGACAGATATTTCAAAAAGAAATCTATACTGTTGTGGAGCATTTTAGGCGCAACGTTATCTTTAATCACTGCAAGTGCATTTGCTTATTGTCAAAGCACAGAAGTGTGGCCAAAAGAATCTTTAGCGGGTTTATATTGCCTAATAGTGTTTATGTTATTTAGCAGTGTTGGGATAATGGGTTTGGCGTATTCCATAGCGGCAGCACTAATGCCGGTGAAAAACAGAGGTTTGGGCGGAGCGTTAATGTTAATTAACACAGGTGTGTTTCATACCTTATCTTTGAAGACTGCACCATACATGTTCTTGTATTTAAACATGTGGGGTACGTATCTGGTATATGGAGCTTTATGTTTATCCTGCGGTATGTTTATATGGAAGTACGTTCCTGAGATAAAAGATCGCAGTTTGCAAGAAATAGAAAACTATTATCGAAGCGGTTCATATTCTAAAAACAATTACAACGATGCCGAATACGAACATATCATACCTAAAATTGTTTATGAAAGAGAAATGGAACTTTTAAATAATTAAGAGAAATTATGGGAAAAAAAAATTGTTTATGGTTATGGTTAGGCGATCGACGGGACTGTGTCAATATTTTAGTGTGGATACTGACGTGGTTCCGACACGTTTTTAACGTGAGTTAAATGTATCGGATATTCCGAAACCACGTTAAATTACATTTTCCACAGTAAAATATTGACACAAGTCCCGTCGATCGACTGACTATCAGCTAATTCATATATCTACACTATTTTAATTTTATTGTTAATGATATTTTGTAAGTAATGTTTTGGAAAAATTAGTTAATAAAAAAACTCGGTGCTAAATAATAAAACAGATGTCTAAGTGATAAGAATTTATTAATTTTATTTTCCGAAAAACCTGAAGAAACCCTATGTTTAAATCCTTCGTTTGCTTATTTCTTTTACGGTTGACGGGCAAGATGTTGGACCACAATTTGCCTCATGTTCAATGATAGTGTAATCGATGATGGCAAGCACAACAAACCTGTAATGGAACTGGCTCTCAAGAGAGTGGCAGAATTTTCATCGTCCTCCTGACGGCGTGTAAATTAACCGCAATAATCACAGAGTTATTTTTGCTACGAATAAGATTGTTTAAGCATTGCTATCTTAGTAACATTTAAAGGTAATTTATTTCATGATGTTCTTAGTGTCTTCTAAGTCCTTATTATTAGCCTACTTTTTTTATGCCACGGGTGGCAATCAAGCTGACAGATGCCTGATGTTAAGCAATCACCGTCGCCTATACATATCTGCAATACCAGGAGCACTACAAATACGTTGCCGACCTTTTAAGATTCTATTAAAACGCCTTTTGAAGGACCCAAACTCCGCGAGAATACGGAAGAAGGAAGATCATTCCACAATTTGCAAGTATATGGCAAAAAGATCGCGTGAATCGCACAGTGTGCGATTTCTATGAATCAATTACATGTAGATGAGCACTTTAGTCGACTACGGGCAACAGGTCCCCTAATGCACGCCGACTTAGCTCGATCTTCCAGTCAATACCCACTGCCTAACGTATATCGTCACTCTACCGAATCTCAGGGCTACGCTACGCTACGTTTGCGATCTCCACTCTAGAACACGTCTTTTTTTTTTATAGCTGGCAGGCTTGTTATTTGACCACAGGTGATCGATGATGGTAAAGCACACCTAGCCTGGAATGGAACTGTCTCAAGTGAGGCTGCCGGAACACACCGTTAGATGCTTGGCGGCAGATTTTCAACTTGAGGGTGGTAGCTAGCCAGTCGAGTAGGAAGTGCTAACTAGAAAGTGCCCTACCACCATGCTATGGTTTCCTCACGATGTTTTCCTTCACCGGTAGCTAAAGCTCATTCTTGGGGTTTGAACCCACAAAACAAGTTACAAAAACGTATATTCCAACTTTAGTGTTACTAAAGACAAAAATGCTACTTTCTTGATTATCGATTAATTAGCAGCTAAAAACACAATATTCATTTTTTTAACAATCATGAAAAGTTAGGTAAAAAATTTCAAGAAAAATGGCAGTTCTATTGCTATTCTTGTTCTTTGGCAGCTGCTAAAACACACATTAATGCGTGTGAACATTGTATTTTTTTAAAACGTCACAAATCATCTCTTTATGTATTGTTTCCCTACGATGTACTTACTAGTAATAAATAAAAAAGATTACCAGAATCACTAGATAAATTACCGGTAGGTAAATTTTTAAGGATAACTGTACGAATTTTATTTAAATCGTTTCTATTCGTTTTCGCTTTGTGGTGACTAAAGGTAGACAATGATATTTTCGCCTTTTTGGAGACAGGTGAGAAGTTTTTTTTAATTTTTTTTTACTCAGAAAACTTAAGGTGGTTCGATTTCTATACAAATAATTTTTTGCCATTTATGGACAAATGGAGCATAGTTTTACAGTGAAATCAAAGCTACTGGCATTTATTTTGGTCTTTATTTGCGGTAAATCACAATTGCGGTAAAAAAAATTGTCACTCATAGTTCTGTGTATCGCTGCAATGGTCATGGACAGGCGTTATCTCTTACTATCAGGAGAGCGTCTCGTTCTTCTCATTACTTTCTTACATAAATAAATGAGAATAGGTCGTAAAGTATATTTTCAATTCTCTCTCTCAAAAACGCGGACGAAGTCGCGGGCGTAAAATCAAAAATGTAGCGCGTGGCGTATGGAAGCGGTTGAGTTATAATTTTGAAACATGCATTTTGTGATAAGTTTTTTAACATAACAGCGGAGTTTGACTGCTGATAGGTTCACGATAATAAGTGTCCATTCCAAGTGCTTTAGAAGAAGCGGTTTATTCCTTCGTTTTATATTTTCTAGTTCTACGTAGCGCTGTCGCCGTTATTCGCAGGAATATCCGCGGGAGGAGCAGTAAGCTTCCCGACAGTACTGCTTCAGCAACTGCAAGCTAACGACACGTCCATTCAATTGGATTTTGAAACGGCCTCATGGATGGGTACGAATACATTTTGAAAATATTAATGAACATTATACATTAAAAAACCCTGTAAATGTTTTGTGTTTTGTTTGGTAGTAAATTATTATTATTTAGATAAGACAATTCGCATTTGCAGGTTGATGTTTTGGGAGAAGTTATTGACACAGTTGTTTGTTTGCGATTTCAATTTCGTTTTATTATATTTGTTTTTGTTTTTTTACAATAGGCACTTAAACAGTTTTGTCCTCGTGGGCATACAATATTTTAGCAGCTTTAAAGTTAAATTGTGGACTGTGAAATAGTAAAATTCTTTGCTTGCGACTAGAAATCCCAAACAAAAAAAAACCAGTGCTTTGTATCGCCATCATCAAGAGTATTGATAACCCATATGTTACTATTATCTACTAATACTTATATTTGATCGATCGTAACCCATCATAATTTCAAATATATTTTTCAGGATCTATACACGGCATAGCCGGCATACCAAGCATTTTTATGCCCAGTCTGATGCAATGGAAAGGCAGGAAGATTGCATCCATCGTGATCTGCATCGTCACCATCATAGGCTGGCTGGTGGCCTACTTCGCGACAGACGCTACCTCTTTACTTATTAGCGAATCCATCCATGGCTTTGGCACCAATAGCCTTCTAGTAATCAGTAGTCTCACCATTACAGAAATGATGTCACCCAAATATAGAGATACCTTCATGTTTATGTTCTACATTGTAGAAACGGTGGGCATGGCTACAGAAGGGCTTTTAGTCCAACATTATCACTGGAGAACGATAAGCATCATCATGCTTATGCCGATGGTGATAAGCCTTTTAGTGGCGTGCACTATACCAGAATCTCCATATTGGTTGGCTTACAAGGGGGATTTTTCCCTGTGTGAGAAGAATTTCGTCTGGCTCAGAGGTGCAGATCCAGCTTCCAAGAAAGAACTGAACGATCTGATATATGGATCAAAAGAGAATATTAACTCGTTTGGTATTGAATCGATAAAACATTTCTGTGAAAAGATAACTGGCAGAGATTTTTACATTCCTGCAGTACATGTTATTGTTTTAGGATTACTTATATACGGCAGTGGCAGTATCGTCACTTTGATATACATAATAGTAATGCTACAAAAATCAACTAGTAACGCGAATATAACGGCATATGGAAGTTTTATAATGAACTCTATAGTTTGTGTAGGAATGTGTATTGGTGTAGCTTTAGACAGAAATTTCAAAAAGAAATCCGTCTTGTTGTGTAGCATTTCGGGCGCAACGTTATCTTTAATCACTGCAAGTGCATTTGCCTATTGTCAAAGTGTAGGAGTGTGGTCTAAAGAATCTTTAGCAGGTTTGTATTGTCTATCGCTGTTTATGTTATTTAGCAGTGTTGGGATAATGGGTTTGGCGTATTCCATAGCGGCAGCACTAATGCCGGTGAAAAACAGAGGTTTGGGCGGAGCGCTGATGATAATTACCACAGGTGTATTTCATACCGTATCTTTGAAGACTGCACCATACATGTTCTTGTATTTAAACATGTGGGGTACGTATCTGGTATATGGAGCTTTATGTTTATCTTGCGGTATGTTTATATGGAAGTACGTTCCTGAGATAAAAGATCGCACTTTGCAAGAAATAGAAAACTATTATCTAAATGGTGCATATTCTCGAAATAATTTACACGACGTCGAATTAAGAAATACTATACCTAAAATTGTTTGTGAAAGCGAAATGCAACTCTTAAATAGTTAAGAGGTTGTGAAGAAAGTATGTCGTATATCATGTTAAATTATATCAGTGTTAATTGTAAGTAGTTAGGAACGTTGATTTAAGGTTTAAAATAGTTGTTGCCTACATACCTACTTGTTGCTATAGTATATGATACCAAGTCAAAACCCTTTCTTTTTCCGGACGGCCAGACAAACGCGACCAAAAAGTTATCCGTACATGGTGGATGTTCCCCATGTACGCACAAAGCGTTTTGATTCCACATTTTTCATTCGCACAGCAAGGTTGTGGAACTCTCTGCCGGAGTCTGTGTTCCCTGTTAGGTACAATATTAGCGTCTTCAAATCTAGCGTAAATAGGCTTCTTCTAGGTAAGCGTGCTCCATCTTAGACCACATTACTGTTTTTTATCAGGCAGAGTGTGGTCAAACGAGAAAATATTTTTTAGTTAAAAAAAAAAGCACAGCAACGTTAAGCCATTATTTTTTATGTCACAATTTATTCATAAAATTGTTTTTAAATGACATATTATTTTGATTATATCGTGAAATGTACTAGGAAAAAAATCACTAAGACACGATGACTAAGCGGTTTAATTCCACCTTCTTCAAATCTAGCGTAAATAGGTTTCTTCTAGGCAAGCGTGCTCCACCATAGACCGCATCTTCACTTAACATCAGGCGGGATATCGGTCAATATCGGTTATAAGAAAAAAAGACTAATGCCATGTTTACACGGGCTTAGTTACTAATGCTTAGTACTTGTCACTTGCACTAATAACTTGTGTGTAAATATGAATAAGTGCTTAATATTAGTAAAATTGCCTGTGCAAGTGAATAAAATTTGATTCTATTTAGGTTCTAAGCGGCAAGTCGACTACCTCCACCACAATTCACGAAGCAACGGCAAATCTTTATGCTAATATTCTACTGTTTTATTCAATTGTGATTTGCCGCAAATAAAGATCAAAATAAATGCCAGTAGCTGTGATTTCGCTGTAAAATTATGCTCCACTTGTCCATAAATAGCAAAAAATTATTTATATGGAAATTGAACCACCTTAAACGAAAAATCTGTAGGTATGATTGGTTTGTGTCTTCGCAATAAGCGTGGGCAAACCCTGGAGAACTTTCTTGAATAAAGACATCTCTACGCAATGCAGACTTTCTTTAAAAAGCAACCAGATACCCAAAATGGATTATATCGACTCCTAGAGGTCGACAACGACCAACACGGACTTGAAAAAAATTGGGAGTCCGAAAGATAAAAAGCTCTGGAAAAAAATAGTCTACTATTTTTTTTTTTTAAATAGTCATTTTTGGTTCTACGACTAAAAGTTACTCACCAAAGTTGTATAGAATTTTATTTGCAACAAAAAATGTTTCGATGTCTTATTTGTGAGACATATAGTTTGTCAGATAAACCATTTGGACCCCTTTTTCTAAGATGGCGGTCGTGAGATAAGGGTTGCGACCCCACAAACTTGGATTTAACTTTACACTAACTTCTTCTTGATATCTAGAAAATAAAATTTCGTCCTCTGACAAACATTACTCCAATTTTAATTTTTCAATGGACTGTTATGTAGAATTCTTTCCATACTAAAACGATCGCTCTCAGCCGCCAATTGTTTCACTAGTGTTAAATAAAATAAATTAAAAAAAAAATTGTAAATATAAAACCATTTTATGTATTTATTATTGTAATACTAGAAATTTAGGGACGACTGATACTTAATTAACTGATTACTTATTAATTAATTGATTGATTCAGGCGTTACTTTGCGGAAGTTCATTTTGAATATTCAAGGTATATATTTAGTTTATTTCCGCTTAATCGTCGTTCCAGTTACAACTTCTAAGAGGACTTAAATTACCTAAATTTAAGTTCTCATCACTGTTGTATACTAAATATATACCTTGAATATTTAATACCTAGTTTTAGGTTGTAGGTAAATATAAAGAAAAGGTTTTTTAATTTCACCCAACGATCGCTAAATCATGAAACTACCAGAAACTCACGATACATAAATGTTTAAATTAGAATTACAATAGACCAGACAGAAAAGCGGTAAATTTTATTGTAAGATCTCATATTCTTCGTGTCGCAGAGAATATCTTATAACGTGGGCTGTATTGAAGCAGGACACATGTTATAAGTTAAAAAAGTTTACAAGTTTTTATTTCATTCAGTGTCTGATCTCAATATGAATATTTCACCTTTCTCAAGGCAGGTTAGTCAAGATTTTATATATTAATTAGACGAGTATGAATTTCACAAAAAAAATAGACTTCATTCCACTTAGCCTAAACACGGCACGGGTTGCATTTTTTTTTGTAAAGATAATGAGACGAAAGAGACGCTCTCCTGATGGTAAGACATAACAGCTGTCTGCAATGATATGCAAAAAACTACAATGATCATGACCATTGCAGTGATACACAGAACTTTGAGTATCAAAACAAAGTCTAGGGCATCGCTGCTTTAGTGTTCATCACTTAGAGATTTTGTTGGTTAGTTTCAACAGCCCAGTAATTTCGCTAGCTGCACCTTCGAACCGGAGCACAGTAATTTTTACACTACTGTTTGGCGATAGAATATCTGGTACTGCGGTGGTATTTACCTAGACGACCTCCTGCTTACTACCACCAAGTAACAAGGGCAATATTTACCAAACGGATGTCACTGATCGTGTATTTTCTTTTTGGTTTTGTAATGCTTTAGAAATGGTGGGGGTTTTAAATCGATAATTCTAGCTATACCTACATTAGTTTTGAACTACAAAAATATTTTATTAGTAATTTTTGACATAATTATCCTACTAATATTATAAATGTGAAAGTTTGGATGGATAGATAGATGCATGGATGGATGGATAGATGGATGTTTGTTACTCTTTCACGCAAAAGCTACTGAACGGATTTGGATGAAATTTGGTAATTATAATATATTTAAAATTAAAAAAAAATCTATGGCTAAAGTTTTACTAATAGATACACTTTAGTAGCTGAGACCCTGGATTAACACATAGGTTTTTTATCGCAAAAACATGTAACACTGCGGGGCGCAGCTAATTATTGTATAATTTTAATAATAATTGACATTTATATTATTTTATGTAAAAAATTTGGCTATAGTAAATATAATTGTCAAAGTTACGTTAAAATAAATAATTACAAAACGATTTTTGTTCTATAATTGATTGATCAGATTACGACTAGAATCTGATCAGTCAATTTTAATCAGAATCAATTTTAATTAGATTTAAATAACGTGATTTTTTTTTTAATTCTAGCTGTTCGTAGCGGGATCCCCGCTTCTGGCTAGTCTGTCAGTAGGGGGAGCAGTTTCTTACCCCACTGTACTGCTACATCAGTTAAAGAGAAATGACACGGCAATTCCACTAGACTTTGAAACCGCCTCCTGGATTGGTAAGGATCCCCCAATGTATTCAATGTTCAGTTCTAAATGACCTTTTTAGGGTTCCGTACCCAAAGGGTAAAAACAGAACCCTATTACTGAGACTTTGCTATCCGTCCGTCCGTCCGTCTGTCTGTCACCAGGCTGTATCTCAAGAACGGTGATAGCTAGACAGTTGAAATTTTCACAGATGATGTATTTCTATTGCCGCTATAACAACAAATACTAAAAATAAAATAAATATTTAAGGAGGGCTCTCATACAACAAACTTGATTTTTATAGATAATGGTACAGAACCCTTCGTGCGCGAGTCCGACTCGCACTTGGCCGGTTTTATTCCTTTAGTTTTGGCGTCGCATTTTGAGCATTTGCCAGTGTTCAAAAAAATCCGGAAAAAAATCTGCAAAACAGTGTAAACTATATCGAAATCTGTTTTGTGGTTTACAGAAGCGGATAAAGATAAATTAATTTGCATGAACATGAGTGATTAACAGTAAGTCTTTTGCTACGAAAGTTTTATTTCTTTATGTTTGAACACGGTGTATAAAATTAAATGGAATCACTGATGTCGAACATAAAAATAGTTTTTACCTGCTCATTCAGATTATTTAAAATACAGTTGATGTCAAAAAAAGGTTAAAATATTTTTACGTGTCTTGTATAATATTTGTGTGATTTAACAGATAACTCTTTAAATTTTCCATGGCAGCATGTTTATTTTTTTTTAACTTTCAGGTATATTATTATAAATATCAGAGCTTAGAAAACAGTTTCAGTAAAGCTCACGCCGATTATGAAATACTAGCAGCTCGCCCCGGCTTCGCACAAACAAAACTCGATTAACAATATAAATATAGCCTATGTCACTCAGTGATAATGTAGCATTCTAATGATGAAAGAATTGTTCAGATCGGTCCAGTAGTTTCGGAGCCTATTCAACACAAACAACTAACAAATAAAAAATCAAATCTTTATAATTAGTGTAGATGTAGGTAGATGACAACCTTTAGACATAATATGATATTGCGGACTTTTTTTATTTGCTCTATAAAACGTCACTTTATTCTATTGTCAATAGTTTTCGCTGCGCATGCTAAGGGATTTTTCAAATTTTTCGCAGCTTTGGTTACCTTATTGAATTTTCCATAAGGATCCCTAATTGTTTTTTAAATAAAATGTCGCCTACGTCCATCACAGATAATGTAGCATTCTAATAATGAAAGAATTATTAAGATCGGTCCAGTAGTTTCGGAGCCTATTCAATACAAACAAACAATCAAATCTTTCCTCTTTATAATAGTATAGATAGCAGACAAAAAGACAAATTAGAGATTGGATCGATAAAATACTTGAGAGTCCTCGATCTAATCTCCTTTTGTTTTCGTACGAAAATAGTTCGTGTAAACGTAATTTTTGAGTTTTAATAATGAGTTACATCAGTCGCGAAGGTCGTGAGGATAATAGAGATAGCAAGGTCAACTAACAACAATTACATTATTAGACAACAGTAATTTGATAGATTACATCACATTACTAAGGACGTAATAAAATTTACTTTTTACACGAATACGGCTAGGGAACCATTACTTCTACTGAAACGTACGTCTACATACATACCAGTAAATATGTCAGACATAACCTTTTTTAAATTATTTGTTTAACTTCAATTTAATTTTCAATAATATCATTCGATTAATGTAATTTTATTAAACACTTTAACAAAAAAAAAATATATTTACTGTAGTTTTAACCAACTCATGTTCTGAACCCAACAACCCCTGTTCTGCATTAATGAGACGATGCGATGGTTAAAACAAAAACGAAATAATATACAAATTTACAATAAAAAAACCGACTCCATGGCCAACTAAACGCACTGCTCCAATGAAACAGAATTTCGGAGTAAATGAAAATATCATCAATAAATATGTATACAATTCACATAATATCATATAAAATATGTATATAT
This sequence comes from Biston betularia, assembly GCA_905404145.2. NCBI lineage: Eukaryota > Metazoa > Arthropoda > Insecta > Lepidoptera > Geometridae > Biston > Biston betularia. The sequence goes on along the minus strand of FR989887.1, from coordinate 7,791,410 downwards.
ATATATTGTTTCGCAAAATTGTATACATCGACAGGGCAAACATTTTGTGAATAAAAAAATGTTTGTTCTGTGTCTGGGTGTTCTGTATGTATTTACAAAAAAAGGTATTTATGTATTCTATCAGTTATCTGACTTCCATCACACAAGCTCTGCTTAGTTTGGTGTCAGATGGCGCTGTGTGTATAGTCCAACGATATTTATTTTTAGAAATTTGTTGTTTTTTTAAAAACCGCTCAATCGATTTCGTTAACAATTATATGCGACCGCCCTCTGAAGTATGATCTACCGAGCAAAAAAGAATTATCAAAATCGCTTCATAATTGGCGGAGTGATCGCGTAACATACATACAAAAACAAAAAAAAACACAGCCGTATTAAGGACCTCCTCCTCCTTTTTAGAGTTGGTAAAAAATATATCTTATTTTCATTACGTTTGACATATTTGGAGTTTCACTGCAGCTCACGTGATGTTTAGTGACGGTGTGGTCGACGATGGTAAACACACCCAACTGCAATGGAACCGGCTCTTAAGTAAGGCTGCCGGAACACACTGATAGACGCGTGGCGGCTTGTTTTCAATTTGAAGATGGTAGCTAGCCAAGCACTAAATAAATAAATAAATATCGTCGGACTATACACACAGCGCCATCTGGCCACAAACTAAGCAGACTTTGTGTGATGGATGTCAGATAACTGATAGAATACATAAATACTTTTCTTTTGTAAATACATACTTACTAGAAAGTACCACCATGTTATGGTTTACTCATGATGTTTTTCTTTCACCGGCAACTCAAGTTTGGCCACGCCCTTTCTAACCACTAAGCAATCATAGCTTCAAAATCGAATCTCAAGTATGACAGCTTAATGTAAACTACAATTACACAAGTGGTGTAAGACAATAGAGCAATCACAAATCAACACAACACAGTAGCGTGTTCACCAGCAAGCCCAAAGTTTGATCGTCGAAACTTGTATCAACAAATTTAATTTAATTCATTTTGGAATTGATTACGTATGTAAAACAAACAATACAAAGAAATTTTGTGAAATTTTCATTTTGTGAATAAACAAATGTTTGTTCTGTGTCTGGGTGTTCTGTATTTACAAAAAAAAAATAGTATTATGTATTCTATCAGTTATCTGTCTTCCATAGCACAAGCTCTGCTTAGTTTGGGTTCAGATGGCGCTGTGTGTAATGTCCTGCGATATTTATTTATTTATTTAAACTTTTTGTCTGATCATCTAGTCCAGAAATAAAGTTCAGTATTATTTTTTAATACAAGGTTCCGCGTGACGCCACCACGTACCGAAAGTAAGCCAGTTATCTCCCATAGCTGAGCATAGGCCTCTCACCTTGTACACCACTCATCCCGGTCGTGGTGACGGTGTGGTCGAATATGGTAAAGCACACCTAGCCTGGAATGGAACTGGCTCTCAAGTGAGGCTGCCGGAACATACCGTTAGATGCTTGGCGACAGATTTTCAACTGGAGGGTGGTAGCTAGCCAGCCGAGTACTAGAAAGTACCATACCACCGCGCTATGGTTTACTCACCATGTTTCCCTTCAAACTCATTGTTGGGGTTTGAACCCACGCCCTCCGGCATGCGAACCGACCGCCCTAACCACTGTACTAGCATCGCTACAAAACAAGATTCGGGATCTTTACGTTGTTGACCTGAAAAATAACTGATACTGCAATGGTACTTAGAAGACTTCCTCTAAAGGATTTCTACCATCTCGTCCACTTTAATTGTACGAATATTTCATTTTTTATTTTCAGGAGCTATACATGGCCTGGCCGGAATACCGAGTATATTAATGCCAACAATAATGCAATGGAAGGGCAGAAAGTTCGCCTTTATTCTCGCTTGCCTCGTATCGATCTTCGGCTGGATTCTCGCCTGCGTCGCTAACAACGCTTCCTTCATACTAGCCAGCGAATCCGTTCACGGGTTTGGAAGCAACAGCATTTACGCAGTCACTTGCCTGAGCATCACCGAAATGATGGCGCCACAACACAGAGACATGTTCATACAACTATATTACATACTGCAATCGGCTACCATGGCCCTGAACGGGTTGCTAACTCAATACGTCCACTGGAAGACTATAAGCATGATCATGTGCTGTCCAATGGTACTGGCATTGCTTATTGCTTGCATGTGGCCAGAATCTCCTTATTGGCTAGCCTGTAAGGGGGAATTTGGCAAATGCGAAAAGACTTTCAAATGGTTAAGAGGTTCTGACGACCTCGCCAATCTGGAGCTGATGGAACTAATCAACGCTCAAAAGGAAAATCTGTCTCGCCAGAGACAAAACAAAAGGGGAAGCATCAGAAAGTTCTTAAAAAAAGTTTCCGAGAGAGACTTCTACATGCCGATCGCTCATGTATTCATTCTACAGTATTTAGTTCAAGGTATCGGATGTATTATCGTTCTGATATATTCTATAGAGTTATTCCAAAAAGCTTCTAGTATTAAAGGCGTTACTGTATTTGGTGGTTTTATAGTCAACACGATACAACTTTTAGGAGTTGCGGTTACAATACTGATTAGTAGATTTCTGAAAAAGAAAACTATGCTATTATCGAGTATATTAGGAGCGACTGTATCTTTGATATGTGCTAGCGCAGTTTCCTACCTTCAAAATATTGGTTCTTTTCCCAAAGACTCATTGCTATGCGTGTACTGTTTAATAGCTTATATGATAGCTATATGTTTAGGTGTCATACCGATGGCTTATCCCATCGCGTCAGCACTGATGCCTGTTAAGCACAGAGGCGTTGGTGGAGTAATATATGTCACCAATACATGTCTACTGCATACTATAGCGTTAAAACTAGCCCCATATCTATTCAAATATATAGACTTATGGGGAACGTTTCTTGTATTCGCATCGAATGGCATAATTTGCGGAGTCCTCATTTGGAAATTTGTGCCAGAAACAAAAGGTAAGACTTTACAAGAGATAGAAGATTATTACACTACTGGAGAGTATAATAAACGGAAGATGGACAATGGTTCTGCTAGAAGACAACTTATGATTAAGAATATGACGGAGGCTTAAAGAGCTAAGTATTTGTACCGTCCCGGTAGGAACGTCGCAACTCAAAAACATACGTAGTCATTTATTTTTTAAAGCGGGTACTGTAGCTCTTAAGGCGGTAGCGAAATGCAGGTGACATCAGCTGTCATGCACCACGCACTCGTTCATTTTTTTTTTAATACGGTTAAGTCCGCGTTTGACCACCAACTCGCCTGATGGTAAGCGACGATGTGGTCGAAGATGGAGCACGCAGACCTAGAAGATACCTATTCACTCTGACCTTGAAAAGATCTAGATTATATCTATCAGGAAACAAGGAAGCGGGTAGCTTGTTCCATTCCTTGGCCGTACGGATGAAAAACGTAGAGTCAAAACGTTCAATGGGGGCGACAGATCGTCTTGAGTTGTGGACAAAAGCGGTTGACAAAGTGCTTCTTCTAAAATCACATACACACCGGTGCAGAACATTCAAAAGGCAACATACAAAGGAGAAAATGTCATTGAAGGTCTGGAGCAGTCCCAGGTACGTGATTGCATGTATATTTGCTACCGCCTCTGTTCAGAACTGAGATCGATGAATACGTATTGTCCCAGAGTGTGATAGGCCGCGAAGCTTTCGTGCGACGTCACAGTAATTTTTTTCTTTACATACCGAATTAGGTTTGCGTAGAGAATTAACACTACCAGTAACTTTGTAAAAGTAGAATTTGTATTTGTATTTGTGGGACTCTCCGTCCTAATGACGGCCTACCCACTAAAAACCCCTGGAGTGTTCCACCTCGGCGCTTTGTGTCGAGGCTGCGGGCACGCTTTCGCACTCTACCGCGGCCTCGACAGCGCTTGTCCTCGCGGACCCTCGGAGAGCCCAAGCTCACCCCACCACGATGACGATGTATCCGAACACCAGACACATCATGATCCAAACCAGCAAATGGGCGTTGGACAGCCCCATGTCCGTACGCCCTTGGTGGTCGCATGGAGATATGACGGATCACTTAGCCGACCCGTTCGATGTAACCTATGTCTTCAAGTCGAGAGTGGCTCGGTATCTTCTAGGCAAGCGTGCTCCATTTTAGACCGCGCCATCACTTACTATCAAATGAGCCGTAGTCAAACACCTAGCTTGTCAATCATGAAAAATATAAATATCTGCTTAATACGAAGTATAGTAATAATCGTAGTTTAAGTAATAGCTGACCCTACGATTAGAAATCTCCAATTACCGTGCCCTTTAGATTTCCGTTGGAAGTTCATTCCACAGTTTAAATGTCTTCACAGTGAAAGAGCCTCTATAGAACGAGGTTTTTTAGTTTTGGGGTACCTATAACAAGTTTGCGTTTGACCGCCATCTAGCCTAATCATGTTATGCAAATCTGAAACATACCTAAGTTCTCGACGCGTTGGAATATAGGAGCCTTAACGAAACACATTTGGTAGGTAGTAGGTATTTCTAACCTACAGACTCCATTTCAGATTTAATTGCCTTTAGAATTTGACATAAGCGTGGGAAACATAATATTTACTCAATGAGTGTTGTAATTACAACAGAAATTAACATTGTTTTCAACTAATCAAGATTTACTACTTTGGTTCTATTTACGTTGTTAACTACCGCTAGTTTTCGCCTAGCGGTTTCACCCGCGTAGTTCCCGTTCCCGTGGAAATACAGGGATAAAAAGTAGCCTATGCCACCCGGGGATAGCGTAGCTTCCTAACGGTGAAAGATTTTTTTAAATCGGTCCAGTAGTTTCGAAGCCTATTCATTACAAACAAACAAATCTTTCCTCTTTATAAATGTATAGATAGATCATCATCATCATCATCACCAGCCTATATGAGTCTAGGTCTTACAATGCTGGGCATAGGGCTCTCCCAAGACACGCCACTCAGCCCGATCTTCAGCTTTTCGCTTCCATCCACCGCCAGCTGTCCTACGTATATCATCACTCCATCGAGTCTCAGGGCGTCCTATGCTACGTTTGCCAATACACGGTCTCCACTCATAGATATAGATAGATAGATGTATATGATTAATGTAGATATTTATGTAAGTATTATGTGTTTCTCTATTCAGCACACACCGTCATTTTACAGAGTCCTATCCATACCAACGTTGCCTGGAAGAGCGATAAAGCCACCGATTGTTCTCACCATCTGAATGTTATTTTTTTAATATTTTTTTATTATTTCTGTTGTTGTTTTAGTGTGAACTATCTATATTCAAAGTCATAAAAAAAAAGTGTGTTACTGGACACGATTACCAGACTATAATATTGTATCCAATAGGGTCACATCTACCGGAACAAAATTATCTAGGTTTTTTTTTCACATAACTCAACAATTTCACTCACTTTTGTTTATTTCAAGTTATAGTTATACCAATGAAGCAGCTACTAATACAGTTGATACACATTAAACACAAAGTTGGCAAAAATTACCATTAATTAGGACCTAAATTATACCTATAATTATAGGTATAAACCTCATTCAACATTTTCCTCATTTTGTAACATAATTAAATTGAATTTAAATTAATTTGATTTATACACAAAATATTTAGGTACGTATTTAATAAACAAAACGCAACTGATTGACATTATGTAATTGATTAGTTTTAGTTTATAATATTTCCCATGTAATGGAGTAGATGTAACTTTAAAACAAGCTAACGATATTTGTTAATTTAAAATTATAATTAGACATTATTTTTTAATCTTGTTTTATTATATACTGAGATACACACAAAATTAAGAAAAACAAACACTACGTTGATCAAACACGACGAAAGAAGAAAAACAAACACGACGTTGTAAGTTCATCTATTATCTTAATAAAAAATAATAACCTTAATAAATGATTTCTTTCTTTCTTTCTTTGATATTATAACTGTGAACGTTTGCAAATTTGTTACTCAATCACGCAAAACTACTGTATGGATTTTGATGAAATTTAGAACGGAGATAGCTTATGCAGACGCCATGGTCTCAATACTCAATACTTGGCATGCAAAGCAAATATGCTTTTCGAACGCTCTGTGCAATAAAAAGTTAATACAAACACATAGTTTTAAGAACATCAAAAAAAAGATTTTTGTTCGAAAGATTTTTAGTAGGTAAAAACATAAACTAAAATTGCGAAAATTCTGTGCCTTAACATGGCGAAAACAATTATTTTTTTGGATATTACGTCCAATGGGAGAAATGAACATAAAAGTCTAATTTAATCTAATAAAAATCAGTCAAGTGCGAATCGTTCTTGCACTAAGGTGCGGTACCTTAGTGCAAGAACGATACTCCAAAAAATTGGTTTAATTAAATTTTAATAACTACGTACTAATGGGCACGCGATAGTAAAAGGAAAAGAGACAGACAGACGAAAAGATGGATAGAAGACAACAGAGGAAAACTAGAGACAAAAGAATAGAAGCAGCTGGAAGAGGCCTATGCGTCAGAGGAGACAGGATACGCTGATCACTAAACCGGGAAACCTGATGTGTTAGTTTTTAAGTTATTTTTGTATTAAATTTTATTTGCACCATGTATAGTATTTAGCAATAAAGGCTTAATAATAATACCTATGACCATGACCTGGACTTGTGTTTGTGACTAACGATTACTGTGTTTATCATCTGACTTGATTTATCCACATTTATTTGATTTTTTTTTTATAGCGTTTTTTTTTTTTTTTTTTTTTTTTATTAGCGTTTTGATTCCACATTTTTCATTCGCACAGCGAGGTTGTGGAACTCTCTGCCGGAGTCTGTGTTCCCTGTTAGGTACAATATTGGCGTCTTCAAATCTAGAGTGAATAGGTTTCTTCTAGGTAAGCGTGCTCCATCTTAGACCACACTACTGTTTAACATCAGGCAGAGTGTGGTCAAACGCGAATCTATTTTAAATTAAAAAAAATAAAATCCTCGAGCTATTAACAGAATGCACAGAACGCGATGTGATGTCAATATTTGAAGAAGAAGGTATTTGATACGGAAGCATATATTATATATATATGTATATACATTTTCTACGACTATACTATATCTATATATATATGTATGTTACAGTTGTAGTAATTAAATAGCTCTTATAAATAATGTCATGTTATTATGTATAATGACTAATTAGTCCAGACAATGTGATAAACTTATCAGTAGGTTTCTCCGAGGTAAGCATACTCCATCGTAGACTGCCTCTTCGCTAACATTAGGCAAGATGGCGGTCAAACGAAAGCTGTTCAATAAATATAAAAAAATAACTTGCTTTACTAGCTCATCCGACTCCAATTGACCTCCGATGCTAAAAGGCATTTAAAGCTAATAAATAAATTATTTTTTCTTAGGATGAGATGACAAGTTGTAAAAATAAAAACATTTTCGGATAATATGTTCGGAAAACCTTGATAGCATTTGCAAAATGACTTTTTTTTCGTTGGTTATCCAATCCTACTAATATCATAAATGTGAAAGTTTGTATGTTTGGATGTTTGTTACACAGTCACGCAAAAAGTGTTGAACGGATTTGAACGAAATTTGGAACACATATAGTTTATTACATACAGGATAACTTTTTATACCAGAAAAATTTAAGATCTGTCTGTATGTTCGTCATTCACCAGGCTGTATCTCATGAACCGTGATAGTTAGACAGTTGAAATTTTCACAGATGATGTATTTCTGTTGCCGCTATAACAAGAAATACTAAAAAACAGAATAAAATAAATATTTAAGCCATACAGCAAACGTGATTTTTTTGCCGTTTTTATATACGGACGGTTTTTGTGTACGGACCCCATCGTGCGCGAGTCTGACACGCACTTGGCCTTTTTTTTCATTGACATGTAATCAGTGTTTTAAAACTCATTTAATGATACTACGGAATTGACTTGTAACATTTGTTTTATCAATAAAAAAATTGTATTTGTGGAATCTTCGACCACACCTTTCACTTAACATCAGGTGAGCTGTGGTCAAACAACTAGCCTGTCAACCATAAAAAAAAAAAAAAAACATTCAAAGGTTAATGTGGACGAAGTCACGGGCGTAAGCTTGTAATAAATAATAAAATCGGAAGATTCCACCAATAGACACGAGGGTTCTGTATGCATCATGATCGAACGATTTTAATCGCTGAAAATATCTAGATCACAAGGGATATTGCTTTTATGTTTTTAAGATCGTTTTCAAAGTAATGAACGCCTAAGTAGTTGTTATAATCGAAATTCCGGGTAATGTTGCAATGGTCATGGACAGTCGTTATACCTTACCATCACAAAAACGTTATGTTTTATTTATTTCTACCTAACAAAATAGTTAAAAATGACATCTACATAGACTATCAATTTTAAATGACTTATTCAAAAACAAGCTTATTTAAGAAAATAAAAAAAAACACGAATTAGCACAATACAATTGATTGTTTTTTTTTAAAACTCCGCCTAAAGTATCCTGCACAATTTACTTTTTTTTATTTCTATAAAAATCTTACGTGGTTGGCACCGCGGTTTTACCCGCGTAGTTCCCGTTCCCGTGGGCATACAGGGATAAAAAGTAGCCTTTCTTACCCGGGGATACTGAAGCTTCCCAACGATGAAATAATTTTTGAAATCGGTCCAGTAGAAATGTTTTTCTTTCTTTAGTTTTTGAGTTTATTCGTTACAAACATACAAAAATCCAAAAATACAAATCTTTCCTCTTTATAATATTAGTGTGTGTGTGAGTGTGTGTGTTAAAAAAAAAAAGTGTAGATATCGAATCGACATTTGTAACTTAATCTATTTATTTTATTACTATTTAATTGATTTGTAACTGATGTTATCAATGAAGTACCGACTATGACTACAGTTTCCGCCACATCCGATGGCCTTCTTTATGGAGACAACGTGGAGTACACGCGCGCGCGGCCTAAATCATTAAAAAAAGTTTAAACGTCCCGTACACAAATATAAATCTTCGCTCGTATCGAACAAAAAAGTTCTCACAACTGATTACGCTACTTTTTGCATAGACGGCAGAGACGAATGTGTAAATTCGAGACGCGCAATCGTTCCGAGCTGGGGATCGACAATCCACGGAACCATAAATAGGCGAATCGCCACAACCACATCACAAACTTATCTTAGTGTACGCAATATTTTTGCGCATATATGTTGATAAAACCGTGTATTTAAGTTTCTTTGCAATAATAAATGTGACAGCTAAAGAATTATAAAATTAAAAAAAAAAAATTTTTCTTAAGATGACCGTTTCACCTGGTTTGAGACAAGTGAGTATAATTTACGATTATTGTTTTTTTTTTAAGCATAGTTTTATTTTTTTTTAATTAAGTCATTGCGATGATTGGTTACAAATAACAGCGAGTCCTTCGCGAAATTATAATACGAAATCTTTCTATTACACATTTCTATTCTCAAAGCGAGGTTGTGGAACTCTTGAAAAATCGATATCATCGAAATTATATGGGTAGACACAGTAAGAATGTTTCTTGCATGCTCTATTTTAATCATCATCATACTAAGTATCAGATTTTTATTTTATTTTACAGTAATTATTCGAACCAGACTCTCTCCTGATGGTGATAGATAACGCATGTTCATGGCGATTGCAGCGATACACAGAACTTTGAGTACCAAAACAAAGGCCTTGTACTCGAGCTTCTTATTTCGATATTTGTTAGGCGCTCACGAAAAAGCTACGCGATTGCAAACTTTATTACGAAGACGTGCACAGATAGATACAAAATAATTTATTTCATAAGATGAGTACTAGGCGAGGACCTGTTTCGCAGGGACTTCTTACACTTGCGATTACAATATAGATTGGTGCGGTGCGGACGATGTGTATGTATATGCGTGCGTGTGTGTATCCGCGCTCAAAGCTAGTTTTAAATTATTTTATTATTTTAAGTAAATTTTTAAAATAAAAAAAAAAAAACAAAATCAAAGTAATGTCAGTATCTGCAACCGTGCGAAGCCGGGGCGGGTCGCCAGATATTGATATTTCATACATAGAAATTATTTATGTGCAAGCCATAAACTAAAGTGGCAGCTTTACTATTTCAAAATTTTCCAAACTACTCTCTCAAACACAAACCGGAATAATAAAAAATATCCAGAACGAACGTATTGTTTGTGCAGAATTTTCGATTCATAAATTATGCCAAAGACGCCAATAAAAATAATATACACGACAGCTGCGCGCATACCGACAGGCAGTCTTTTCTACTTTTTGTTTAATTAATTTATTTCGTAGCGATGATAGCTCAGTGGTTGGCGCGGTCGGTTCGCACGCTGAAGGGTGTGGGTTCAAGCCCAACAATGAGCCTGAGCTGCCAGTGAAGGAAAACATCGTGAGGAAACCATTGCGTGATGGTAGGGTACTTTCTAGTACTCGGCTGGCTAGCTACCACCCTCAAGTTGAAAATCTGCCGCCAAGCACCTGTGTGTTCCGACTGCCTCACTTGAGAGCCAGTTCTATTCCAGGCTAGGTGTGCTTTACCAGCTTTGACCACACCGTCACTTAAACATTACGTGGGCTGTGGTCACTCACCTAACTTGTCAAACATAAAAAAAAAGATTTAAAAAATCTATATTTATGTATCCTACCTATAGTAAACCGATAGATTAGCAACTTTGTGTCGGTATTAGAGGATTTCAAGCTTAGCCCAAACAAGGGAATCCTTACTGATGCTCTTTTTAACACACTTTTCAATGTACTTTTTTTTTTGTGGTGTCAATAAAGGCTATTTTTGTCAGTTGCTGGTAGCTGGATCTCCCCAACTGGCTGCTTTGTCTGTGGGGGGCGTGGTTGGTTACCCAGCGGTGCTGTTACACCAGTTCCGGAGCAATGACAGCTCCATACAACTCGACTTGGCCACCGCGTCGTGGATAGGTACGTCGTAGGAACTGTCACCTAATAACCATCATACGTTACGATATCTACAAGCGACGATACTTTGCGTCTATTTCGACAATTGGGTATTAAATATTTGTTCAAGGATAAAATTTGTAAATTCTATAAATAATCTTTATGCAACGTAGTAGAATGTAGTTTACACGCTGAAGGGCGTAGTTTCAAATCCCCAACAATGAGGTTGAGCTGCCGGTGAAGGAAAACATCGTGAGGAAATCACAGTGTGGTGGTAGGGTACTTTCTAGTACTCGACTGGCTAGCTACCAACCTTAAGTCGAAAATATGTCGCCAAGCACCGTTAGCGTGTTCCGGCAGTCTCACTTGAAAGCCAGTTCCATTCCAGGCTAGGTGTGCATCTTCGAACACACCGTCTCTTAACATCAGGTGAACTACATACGTAGCTTGCCATTATAAAAAAAAACTCTTTTGTTATCTATATGGTTTTGCTATCAGAATCTACAACTGAAGTTTCACAGATGTCTACAATTTACCCATTAAAGAGAATACTTGTTCTACGAGTGCGTTTCTTTCAGGCGTACACTAAATATCAAAACTTTAGCAGTTTGCATCATACATATTGTTACCGTAGAACTGTTGAATGCACTTCCATCCAACGAGTTTCTTACGAAATGTTTAGACATTTCCAGTCTGTCACTTTACGCCAAAATTCCTCATAAGTTTAGAAAAGACCTTATTTGTCTTTTATATATATTTTGATGTCAGTATCTATAACTGAAAATGGGGCGTTCCAAAGTTTTCTTCTTTTTTTTTTTTATTGGTTGACAGGCTAGTTGTTTGACCACAGCTCACCTGATGTTAAGTGAAGGTGTGGTCGAAGATGGTAAAGCACACCTAGCCTGGAATGGAACTGGCTCTCAAGTGAGGCTGCCGGAACACACCGTTAGATGCTTGGCGGCAGATTTTCAACTTGAGGGTTGTAGCTAGCCAGCCGAGTACTAGAAAGAACCCTACCACCCCGCACAAGTCGCAAAATACAGTTACAGTGTCCCGTTTTGAACATAAATTTAAATGGTAACGATAGAAATAACCTTTGTGGTTTATGTTTTAGGTTCACTACATGGATTAGCCGGCATTCCAAGCATAATGATGCCACTGATCATGCAGTGGAGAGGCAGAAAATTCGCCTTCATAGCCGCTTGCGTTCTCATCATCACGGGATGGATCTTCGCTTACGCAGCCACCAATATCACCTATATACTCGTTAGCGAAACTTTCCACGGCCTGGGTACAAACAGCATCCTAGCTGTTAGTCTATGCACACTGGGAGAGATGGTTACCCCTAAATATAGGAACGTTTCCTTGCTATCATTTAGCATAGTCCAATCTTTGGGAATGGCGTTGGTTGGAATATCAGCGAGATATCTACATTGGAAGACGATAAGCGTTTTAATGGGAATCCCTATAGTACTGGCTTTGCTTTTGGCTTGTATGTGGCCTGAGTCACCGTCTTGGTTGGCATGTAAAGGAGAATTCGATAAATGTGAAAAGGCTTTTCAATGGCTGAGAGGAATCGATGATGAGTCGAAGACGGAACTAATAGAACTCATTAGCGCCCAAAAGGAAATCTTGCGCAGTTCCAATAAAATAAAATCTTCGAATATATCCATTTTTTGGAAGACGATCACAAGTAAAGATTTCTACATACCAGGTTTACATATGTTCGTGCTCTTAAATTTGATGTACTGGAGCGGAATTATGGTTATATTGATATACTCGATAGAGATGATCGAAAAAGTGACTTTGAGTAAAAATGCCGCTTTCACAGGCGGCATCGTAATGAATGCCGTGCTGTTCGTAGGCTATACAATGACTGGAGTTTTAATACGTTATTTTAATAATAAGACAGTGCTTTTGCTCAGCACTATGGGTACAGCAATGGGTTTATTAGGAGCTAGTGTTGTGACATACTTGCAAAGTTCGGAATTGTTGGCAAAAGATTCTTTGTTATGTTTATATTGTTTGCTGGCATGTATGATATGTGCTAGTCTAGGTTTAAACTCTATAGTTTTCGCAATGTCCGCTGAATTGATGCCAGTGAAACATAGAGGATTGGGTGGTGCTTTATATGTGATATACACATGTATGCTACATACATCTTCATTAAAACTCTCTCCGTATTTCTTTTTGTATTTCGATATGTGGGGAACGTTTTTAGTTTATACTGTAAATGCAATTTTATGCGGTTTATTTGTGTGGAAATATGTGCCCGAAACAAAGGGTAGGACACTGCAAGAGATTGAAGATTTTTATACACACGGAAAGTTTGTTAAGTGTCGAAACAATATACATGAAGATGGAGAAACAATGAGGATTGTTAAAAAACATAAAATATGTCAATAAAGGATGTGGTATTTTATTTCTAACCCTACAATTTTGTTGTAGAAATTCTTTAGTAATAAAGTTTTTTTTTCCTTCTAATGATGTATCTGTTTGTTGTTAGATACCTCATTGTTTTTACAATCTAGTTTAGTTGAGACTAATAAGTAATTTTAATATAACTTAAGTTGCTAAGTAGAGTATAATCGAAGAATGCGTCCATCGACACTTTTTTTACTGTCTCTATTAAGGGGAAGACACTTTGTTCATGTGTTCTATAATATGCACACTCACTCACTGCACTGATATACACTGATATAGTAAGAAGACTAAAAAGGACAAAACCTTTTGAGTTAGTGTATTAAGTTAGTAGTAATAAAGTAATAATAAAATTGTAAATAATATAAAATAATTTTAATTCAAAGCATGAAGACTGAAATATCGTAGACAAAGAACTGATACAATGTTTGACTGCCTCAAAAAAGTTTGAGGCAAACAATCACTTTATCAGTTGAGTAAATAAATAAACAAATATCGTAGGACATCACACACAGCGTCATCTGACCCCAAACTAAGCAAAGCTGTGCTATGGAAGTTAAATAACGGATGGAATACTTAATATTTTTTTTTTTTTTTGTAAATACATAACACCCTGACAAAAAACTAACATTTGTTTATACCACAAAGTACCTAGCTGTATTCGCAATGATGAGTACAATAAGCTCCTTTTGGATACTACCAATCCGCTTAACCTTGTATATATATCACTTACCTTCCATATATCTCCGTTCATCTGCTTCCCTTGCAACTGTTTCATGACGTCGCACAGTTGTCGCTGCATGTCGCATTGTTTCATGACGACGTCGCGTTGTTGTTTCCGCGTGCGTTCAGTTTCCATTCTCACGTCGAATGTCGGTTCGTTTTGAATATCGGACACTTTCTGAGTCTGCAGTCTGATTTGAGTGCTTATTGTCCGGACCTAAAAATATTTTTTTTTAATGTATATATGTAAATATTTATGTTTCTTTTTTTGTATATTTCATGTAAAAACTAAGAAAATAAATAACTGAAATAATAATTTCAAAAACAAATACACATTTTTTGCTGTCAGTTTTAAAAGAATAGAGATCACAAGGTCACGTTCCGGGGCGACCCCCTAGTTGCCATAAACTCACCTTTTCAACGCCGTCGTTGATGGTCTTCCGACGCGTGTTGAGTTCGTTCAAGTTGACTTCGAATGTTGATATTTTTTGGTCCAAGTCTTGCATGAGAGCTAAGTGGCTTTGCGCTTTGACATCAAAATTCGACAATCTGCAATCGTAATACAAAACAGAATAAGTGGTAGATTTTTCTTTTTCTTTTTTTAAATTATTGTGATTTGGTGTGGTAGGTAACACCGCAGTATTTTATTTACTAGCTGCGCCCCGCGGTGTTACTCGCTACATGTTTTCAGGATAAAAAGTAGTCATGTGTTAATCCAGGGTCTCCTAACTCCATAACAAATGTAATCTAAATCCGTTCAATAGTTTTTGCGTAAAAGAGTAACCATCCATCCATCCAAACTTTCTCATTTATAATACTAGCTGCGCCCGCGGTGTTACCCGCTATATATTTTCGGGATAAAAAGTATGTTCTAATCCAGAGTCTCAGCTACCTAAATTTTATCCAAATCTGTTTAGTAGTTTTTGCGTGAAAGAGTATCAAACATCCATGTAAACTTTCACATTTATAATATTAAGAAAGAAAGAAAACATTTATTTTGACACACAACACTACAACAAAAACACTACAAATAAAAGATTAAAAAAGAGAGAGATTAGTGAGATTTATTGGCACAGGACCGAGGCATATGGCATGACAAGCGACAGGCCTATACCCAGCAGTGAGATAAAGAAGGAATCAGGACTTCCCAACCGGTGGGGCGTTATCTGACTTCCATAGTACAAGCTTTGCTTAGTTTGGGGTCAGATGGCGCTGTGTGTAATGTCCTGCGATATTTTTTTTTATTTTTTTTTTATGGTTGACAGGCTAGTTGTTTGACCACAGCTCACCTGATGTTAAGTGAAGGTGTGGTCGAAGATGGTAAAGCACACCTAGCCTGGAATGGAACTGGCTCTCAAGTGAGGCTGCCGGAACACACCGTTAGATGCTTGGCGGCAGATTTTCAACTTGAGGGTGGTAGCTAGCCAGCCGAGTACTAGAAAGTACCCTACCACCATGCTATGGTTTCCTCACGATGTTTTCCTTCACCGGCAGCTCAAGCTCATTGTTGGGGTTTGAACCCACGCCCTTCGGCATGCGATCCTACCGCGCTAACCACTGAGCTATCATCGCTACAAATTTAATTGAACACTGACTGTTGGTTGAAGTTGTCTAGCTGTTCCACGTCGACAGTATTGGCTAGGAGTCGCGCGGGGCGGATTTCGATGGTTGAGGAAGACTTGGCACCACTATAAGCTGACACGCGCACTGTAAACCGGTGGTTCTCTGGAAACAACAATAACAATTTATGTTTTATATATATGTATATAATATATAACCGAATGGGATAAGGGTTTGGCGGGAACGCGGAAAGAGACGTGTCGCCTCATTCGCTAGTGTATCTACTTCAAAAGTTGTAGGGTGTGGGTTGGATTCCTTTTTAGGACAAACGTTTGTTTTGTTTTTTTGTCTCACTATGTTACAATAGCTGCGCCCCGCGGTGTTACTCGCTACATGTTTTCGGGATGAAAAGTAGCCTAGATGACTGTGTTAGACCAGGGTCTCGGCTACCTCTCGCCGAGGTGGCACACGCCAGGGTTTTTAGTGGGTAGGCCGTCATTAGGACGGAGAGTCCCACATAACTGTTAAATGGTGTTAAGATAGAATTATAGTTTAGTAACTAAGATATTTTTCACTGTATGTTTTCCAAATAAAATGAAATAACCACCGTGTCCGCCCGCCCCAGGGCCGGAGTGTTTTCCCTGGACAAAAAAAAAGGGTCTCGGCTACCTCCATAACAAATTTCATAAAAATCCGTTCAGTAGTTTTTGCGTTAAAGAGTAACAAACTATCCGTAATTCGGTATGTAAAGTTTTTTTTTTGTATTTATTTTATATTTTTTACTGATAGTAAACTTTATTTTATGAAACTAATTTGAATATCTTGGCTTTTATTTTAGTATTTTTTTTCTTTACATACCGAATTATCTGCTAATAGACTAAACAAAACATCACATAAAAGGCCTAAGCCATAAATGTATCTGCATCAAAGTTAGCGTCTTTTAAAATACGGCTTTCCTATAATTATTTTGATGTCAAGATTACGGGTTGAATATAATTTAGATATTAAAATAGGTTCAAAATAGTTGAAAATAAACAATTTTTTTAATTTCACATACTAATTCAGGATATGTATTATAGTATTTATAAATATCAAACCGCATAATGTTTTTTTTTTTATAGTAGATAGGCTTGCGTTTGACCGCCATCCCGCCTGATGTTAACGATGTATAACGTCAGATAAAATAACAACAAACGACTTTTTGCAATGTGATTGTGAATTTAACAATATGTGTGCTGTTGGCGTACCTTAATAATTTTTTTTTTTGTGTTTAACAGGCTAGGTGTTTGATCACAGCTCACCTGAAGTTATGTGAAGGTGTGGTCGAAGATGGTAAAGCACACCTAGCCTGGAATGGAACTGACTCTTTTTTTTTTATGTTTGACAGGCTAGTTGTTTGACCACAGCTCACCTGATGTTAAGTGAAGGCGTGGTCGAAGATGGTAAGGCACACCTAGCCTGGAATGGAACTGGTTCTCAAGTGAGGCTGCCGGAACACTCCGTTAGATGCTTGGCGGCAGATTTTTAACTTGAGGGTGGTAGCTAGCCAGCCGAGTACTAGAAAGTACCCTACCACCATGCTATGGTTTCCTCACGATGTTTTCCTTCACCGGCAGCTCAAGCTCATTGTTGGGGTTTGAACCCACGCCCTTCGGCATGCGAACCTACCGCGCTAACCACTGAGCTATCATCGCTACAAATTCTCAAGTGAAGACACCGTTAGATGCATCATCGATTGCCTTCATTTCACCAGACTAGCCTCTTAAACGCTAAGAAGTTTCACCGCTTATATATTCGTCCAAGTATACGTATATTCGTCCAAGGTTCTACTCACCGGTGTAAAAGTAAGTGACATTGGCTGGGACTCGTCCACTGTTGTTGTAAGTGTGCTCGTTGCCGATGGGTATCTTGTTGATGGAATACTGCTTACAGAGATAGCGTACTATCGCGTCCGGGGCAGTTATTGTATCCACCAGATAAGTGTAGAAACCGAGGTAACTGGAAACAATATCATGTTTTATAGTTTTTTCCAACCAACCAACCAACCAACCAAGACCAAGCGCTTGAATAGTCAACACTGAGCATGCCTCGTTTTTTTTTTTTAATGTAAAAAGTAAAGAGACGAACGAGACGCTCTCCTGATGGTAAGAGATAATAGACGCCTGTCCATGACCATTGCAGCGATACACAGAACTTTGAGTAACAAAACAAAGTCCAGAGCATCACTGCTTTGGCGCTCATTACTTTGAGACTTTCGATGGTTAGTCTCATATGTTTGTATTGAATAGGCTCCGAAACTACTGGACCAATTTCAAAAATTCGCTGTTGGGCAGCTACACAATCTCCGGGTGACATAGGCTACTTTTTATCCCTGTATTCCCACGGGAACGGGAAATACGCGGGTGAAACCGCGAGGCGTCCCCTAGTATATTAATAAATAAATATCGTAGGACTATACACACAGCGCCATCTGACACCAAACTAAGCAGAGTTTGTGTGATGGAAGTCAGATAACTGATAGAATACAAATATACTTTTTTTTTGTAAATACATAATTATAATACATACAGAACACCCACACAGAACAAACATTTGTTTATTCACAAAATGTTTGCCCTGTGTGGGAATCGAACCCACGCCCTACAGCTCTCAAGGCAGATATACTACCATAGAGCCAACGGGGCTGTCATTATTAATTATTAAAATTAATTAATTAAAATAATTAATTAAAATTATTATATAACACAGTAGTCTTGCATGTGGCATAAAGTGCATACATACCTCAACTGTTGAATATTGTTCGTCTGTACTTTGAAACTGCTGCCAGGGCTGCATATAGCGTTCACTCTCTTCAAACCTCCTTCCGTACGCACTTTTTGTAGAAACAAGTTCATATCCGAACTCGATTCAAACGTGAACGCCACGAGGTCTCGCGCCGGAACTGTCGATTCTAAGTAACGAGCGAATTTAGAATCCGTGAAGTTAATCTGTAAGGGAAAAAGAGATTTGAAGAAATCCCACTAATATTATTATTAATTTTTTTTATGTAAAAGTAATGAGACGATCGAGACGCTCTCCTGATGTTAAGAGATAACGCCTGTCCATAACCATTGCAGCGATACACAGAACTTTGAGTAACAAAACAACGTCCAGGGCATCGCTGCTTTGGCACTTATTACTTTGAGACTAGATAGTTAGTCTCAACAGCCCAGTAATTTCGCTAGCTGCAGTACCCTTCAATCCGGAACACAGTAATGTTTGCATACTACTGCTTGGCGGCAGAATATCTGGTACTGCGGTGGTATCTACCTAGACGACCTCCTGCTAAGGAAATCTACCACCAAGTAAAATGTGAACCATGTTTTATAGGTTAACTATAGTAAAAAAAAAGTATAATGATTAGAAAAAAAAACAGAAAGAAAACGATTTTTATTCTATAACACCAAAGAACGTACAAAAACAACAAACAGTTATAAAATAGGGGCTCACCTCAGCGGTCAAACAAAATAAACATAACAAATTACCAACAACAAAAACTAATATTTGAAAAACCAACAAAAACGCGTGCCCTATGAACATAGAAAAGAAGGTACACTAACTTCTAGCATCATGGGTTCATACACAGGGTGTTGGAACATCTGTTTGTTCTCTCGCAGCCACATCACGGCCTTGAAGCAATCTTCGCTGTACGAACGGAGCACCTCTAAGCGTTTCACGTCTACGTCTTCCAAATTACGTATTCTGAAATAATTAGAACATAAATTGTTTCCTTTATTCAGAATAGGTTCACGTTTGACCACACTCTGCCTGACGTTAAGCAGTAGTATGGTCTAACTAGGAGCACGCTTACCTAGAAGAAACCACCACTACAACGAATACTAATTTTTTTTTTTTTTTTTTTATTGGTTCACTAAACTGGCCGTTACATAAAATACGAATTTCGGTAAACATTCATGAGAAGTAAACAATGTTATGCACGACCTTCTCGAAGTGAACACTGCATGCATGTGAATAAATACATAAAGGTACAATGTACGTAAGTATAAGTGACAGGCTAACAATTATTATAAAAAGATTTGATTTTACCTGGTGTAGTGTTAAAAATATCTAAACTATTGGAAATGTTGTTGTAAGACGAGAACATACGGTACAATGGCGAATGTTGACTATACATGGTTCGACAGAAAGAAAGGCTGAATGTGTTTCTGTTAACGAGACGGCTGCTGGAACGTGGAACTAATAAGTTACATTTTGCGAGTAAGTCAGGACTACCAATTTTCCCAGATATAATTTTATGCAAAAATACGATATCAGCTGTATTCCGTCTATGCGCGAGAGTTCATATTGAAATGTGCAAGTCTGGAGTTATAAGATGTCAGGGTACGGCAAAGGTTGTTCACATACGAAAGGTGGTAAAGAAATTGCTTCTGCAGTCTTTCTATACGATTAATGTGTACTGCGTAAGTGGGGCTCCATATTGGGCTACAGTATTCCAAGAGCGACCTTACGTAACAGTTGAATAAAATTATCGGGATTTCCGGGTCCCTGAAAAATTTTGTCTGTCGAATTACAAACCCCGCCAACTTCGAACCCCTAGCACACAAGGAATCAAAGTGTTTGCGAAAGTCCAGTTTAGAATCCACTATCACACCCAAGTCACGCGTGCTAGAGACTTCACCAATCGGGGTTATTGATAACACCAATGTTACAAGTCAACCTGCTCCCACCTTTGGCATGGATCCGCCAAATACCAGCTGGCGGCGTTGGAGTCAATTGAGATATGTGTCAAAACACTCATCTGTAATGACTCCCTAGTTCAAGCTAATCTTCATAGCCTTGAACATCGTCGCAAAGTTGCTAGTTTGTAGATTTTTTTCAGATTCATTTTGGAGAGCCCTAATTTCCCCCCATGCCCATTTTTCTATCGGACGGCCAGAAGCTCGAAAAAGCGACATCGTTTCATGGTCGACGTTCCAGAAACCCGTACGAAACGATTTGAATCTACTTTCATTGTTGGAACGGCTAAAGCGTGGAATACGGTATCCGAGTGGGTGTTCCCTGTTAGATGCAATCTGGGTGTCTTCAAGTCGAGGGTGAATCGATAACTTTTAGACAAGTGTTCGTGTACGTTTCGGATAAAAATAAAATTTTCTAAAAATCCCTATTTCACGACTTATATTGATGTTACGATCTTCTAGTTCACATGCTAACAAAATAATTTATTGTATCCGATTAGCGAAACGCCAACTCACTCGCTGAGACAAAAAGGCACTGACGATGCATTCATCGCCAATAAGCCAAACGCAAGCCTATTATGAGCTTATTATGCGTATTAGCAAGCTGAAGTGGCAATGGGCTGGACATATCTGTCGCAGAACCGATAACCGATGGGGTAGACGAGTTCTTGAGTGAAGACCGCGTACAGGCAAGCGTAGTGTAGGGCACCCTGCGGCTAGGTGGTGTGACGACCCGCGTAAAGCGGCGGGAAAGCAATGGACGTAAAAAGCTGTCGACCGAGTTCAGTGGCGTGCATTGGGAGAGGCCTACGTCCAGCAGTGGACAGTGAACGGCTGATGATGAAGATGATAAGCCTATTATTAAAAAACTCCCTCGTTTATTCTAAACATTGCTGTGCCCGACAGGGTCCAGTTTGACTGTTTGACTGTGTACCATGTAAGTACTACTTTGCATTTAAAAACATCTTGTACAGTATGGAAGCAATAAATATCTTGAATCATGATATTCTAGTTCTGACTGTAGAGCATGTGCTTTTGCATTGCAAAGCCACAGAAGGCACTAGAACTGCTACTAGGCTGCAAGAAGCTGCTTCGCCATCATTCATGTCATCGTCATTGAACATTCCACCCAACTCACTGGAGCTACTATGCCAGCGGCCCAGAGCCTCGCTCCGGTACTTCAAGGAGCTGCGTTGGCTCGGGTAGACGCTGGTAGGGGGAAATGCACAATACACCCCAAGCGGGACGTCAGTGTAGGACCTATCGCCCCCACTTTGAATAAGAATAAGAATTATAAATGCGAAAGTTCGGTTGGATGGATGGATGTTTGTTACTCTTTCACGCAAAAACTACTGAACGGATTTGGTTGAAATTTGGTATGGAGGTAGCTGTGACCCTGGATTAGAACATAGGCTACTTTTTATCCCGAAAACATGTAGCGGGTATCTCGTCGGGACGCATAATAATAAATATCGTAGGACCTTTATACACAGCGCCATCTAGCTACAAACTAAGCAAAGCTTGTACCTACTATGGGAACCAGATAGCAGATAGAATACTTACTTACTTTACTTTTACTTTTTAAAAGTACTTTTTTTATGTTTCTCCTGGTGGGAATTGAACCCATACCCTACAGCTACTAACTCTAGTATTAATTTTGACGTAAACGTTCTAGATATAAAGTAAAGTTACTTATTTAGTTAAGTATTTAATTAATAAATCGTTGTTAAACTTAAGTTCTCATCACTGTTGTAACTGAAACAACTGTCTTATCGCCCCCACTTGGAATAAGAATAAGAATGACAGTTCTAACCGTTTCCGCAGTAAAATTGGAATGGATAAAATCGCAAAAGACATAACGTAAATTTGCGCTTTTTTTTAAGTAACGTAGGTATTTTAGAGCTAAACTAATTAAACATTTTTTTTTTCAAATTTAGTCAACTAGCTTATTTAGCCATCAAGTGTTAGTATGGGCTAAGCGTGCTTAGAAAAAAATTACTTACCGATTTTGATAGAGACGTATTTGCGGCACAACATTGTTTTCTAAATCATACTGTATCTGCATTTTCTGTTTCTTGAGTGCGTTCATTCCGGCGTTGCATTTTGATATCGCACGCACTACATTGTCAAGGTCCATTTTGACGCTTTTATCTGGAATGTTGTAAGGAAACCACATTTTTTTTAATTTTTTTTTTTATGCCACAGGTGGCAATCAAGCTGACGGGTTGCCTGATGTTAAGCAATCACCGTCACCTATAGATATCTGCAATACCAGGGGTACTACAAATACGTTGCCGACCTTTTAATCTATCAGCAATCAGCCCGGAAGCCATAATCAAATTTTATACAGGTTTTGAGATATGCACATCCTGTGATGTGTCATCTCATACATTCTGTTCAACTCAACGACTAGATTGTGGTTAGTCGCGGTCTTTTTAGCCGAAAGAGGTAGTCACTGGTGTCCAGTAGTGATGCAGCTAAATGGTTTCTATGCAGTCTAAGTATTTGTTTATAGGCCTCAGAAGACCTTACTATTTCCTGTTTGAAACAATATTTATTTTTACTGTGGACATCAGTCACCACAAAAAAAAACAACTACTATAGCAGTTGGTAAAGCAGAAGTTGGTAAACCATTTTTTTTTTTATTGTAAAAATGTAATGAGACGAACTAGACGCTCTCCTGATGATAAGAGATAACGCCTGTCCATGACCATTGCAGCGATACACAGAACTTTGAGTAACAAAACAAAGTTCAGTGCATCACTGCTTTGGCACTCATTACTTTGAGACTTTCGATGGTTAGTCTCAACAGCCCAGTAATGTCGCTAGCTGCAGTACCCTTCAAACCGGAACACAGTAATGTTTACACACTACTGCTTAGCGGCAGAATAACTGGTACCGCGGTGGTACCTACCTAGACGACCTCCTGCTAAGGAGATCTACCACCAAGTGAACCACCATTTTTGTCCTTGCTCGAGTTATAGCTCTTTAAAAATTTTAACTTGTAACAATGCATTTGTAAATGGGGACTACTTGACACAGGCAAAATGTATAACTAGCTGCGCCCTGCGGTGTTATCCGATACATATTTTAAATTAGCTATAAAAAAAAAAAAAAAAAAAATATCATAGGACATTACACAGCGCCATCTGACCCCAAACTAAGCAGAGCTTGTGCTATGGAAGACAGATAACTGATAGAATACTTAAATACTTTTTTCTTTTTTTTTTTGTAAATACATACATACTTATAATACATACAGTACACCCAGACACAGGACAAACATCGATGTTAGTCACACAAATGTTAGTCCTGAGTGGGAATATGAGTGGAGTGGCTATGTGTTAATCAAGTGTCTCAGCTACCTCCATACCAAATTTCATCCAAATCCGTTCAGTAGTTTTTGCGTGAAAGAGTAACAAACATCCGTCGATCCAAACTTTTACATTTATATTGGGATGATGCCAATAAGAAGAGAAAAATGATTTATTAATACCGTCTCCTATTTTTTCCTTGAGTCGTTCGCTGTCGGTACGCAGTTTGTCCAGTTTGGCGTTAGCTTCGGCCAACTCCTGTTCGCGGTGTTTGAGGCGCTCAGTCTTCTCCCGGAGCGACGCTGTTAAGTCCTTTATACTGTATTCGTGGTTCTGGACGCCAGATATCAGATCCTTGGCTTTGTCTTTTAGGGTGTGGATTTCTCGATTCTGGAAAGTTTGTAGGTATAAATCTGAATTAGCCCTGTATTTATAAACTTTCCCACTGCTGGGCGAGGGCCTCTCCCCATTTTTAATCAACTCAAAAAAGGACGTTCTCAGTTATAATTTTTTGTATATATTGTTACGCGATCATTCCGCCAATTATGAATCGATTTTAACGATTCTTTTTTGTTTCGTCATCATCATCATCAGCCTATACTAGTCCACTGCTGGACATAGGCCTCTCCCAAGACACGCCACTCAGCCCGATCTTCGGCTTTTCGCTTCCAGCCACCGCCAGCTGTCCTACGTATATCGTCACTCCATCGAGTCTCAGGGCGTCCTACGCTACGCTTGCCAATACGCGGTCTCCACTCTAGAACACGTCTACCCCAGCGGTTATCGGTTCTGCGACAGATATGTCCAGCCCATTGCCACTTCAGCTTGCTAATACGCTGAGGAAAACATCGTGAGGAAACGATAGCATGGTGGTAGGGTACTTTCTAGTACTCGGCTGGCTAGCTACCACCCTCAAGTTGAAAATCTGCCGCCAAGCATCTAATGGTGTGTTCCGGCAGCCACACTTGAGAGCCAGTTCCATTCCAGGCTAGGTGTGCTTTACCATCTTCGACCACACCTTCACTTAACATCAGGTGAGCTGTGGTCAAACAACTAGCCTGTCAACAATTTAAAAAAAAAAAAAAAATACGTTTTGGTACATTTCACACATCTTCGACGACATTAAGGACTCTGATATGCATGCAGGTTTCCTCACGATGTTTTCCTTCACAGTTTGAAGCAAGCAGCTATTCGCACATAACAAAGGACTTATGTCGTGGGGTTTCCACCTAGGACCTCAAGATTCTGTAGTAGAAATGCCGCCAAGCATCAGTGGACAATAAAGAGATAATAAATTTTAATAAATAAATAATCAATCAACTAAATACTTTTTTTTAACACCTATATAGATGTATATTTGTACTTGCTTCAGCAGTACATATATACTAAAAAATTTTTTATTTATAAATGTATTTGTGAATGTTTTAATTTAACTATGTAAAAAAAGATTATTTAAATAAATAAATAAATATCGTAGGACTATACACACAGCGCCATCTGGCCCCAAACTAAGCAGAGCTTGTGTGATGGAAGTCAGATAACTGATAGAATACATAAATACTTTTTTTTTTTGTAAATACATACTTATAATACATACAGAACACCCAGACACAGAACAAACATTTGTTTATTCACAATATGTTTGTCCTGAGTGGGAATCGAACCCACGCCCTACAGCTCTCAAGGCAGATATACTACCAATGAGCCAACGGGGCTGTTTGAAATGATAATGATGTTACGGAATTTATATGTAAGTATTTATGCAAACTAAAAAAACGAATATAAAAACATTTTAAGTTGATGATCACATGACATATTAATAATAAATACCCTTAATTATACTATGTTTGCATCGGGACCTGGCCAAACGTCTAGAGGAGGCTTCAGGTGACCAGAATGCTGGCATCTACTTTGGTCAAAAGCTAAGCATTACCATCCAGCGTGGCAATGCTGCCAGCATTCTGGCCACATACCCCTCCTCTGACGGTTTTTTAGACTAAGTTTTTTTTTTGTATACATTTTGTAACTTAAATAGAAAACAATAATTCAACTTTCCAATTCTACTTACAGCCATTAATTTCTGCTGCTCTAACTTGCTGATCCCACTCTTTGCCTTGTCAATGACTTTCTGCAAAGGTTCCACTTTACTTTTATGCGTGCTCACCAGTTTGAGAGCTTGTTTCTTATTGTTTGTGTATTCTATAACTTTCTCGCGGAGGTCTTGATACTCGAGCCAGCGTTTTTTCTTTTCACACATTTCTATTTGATTTTCCATGTCTTTTCTTTGCTTCATAGCCTCTATTAAAAGTTTTAACCTGAAAAATTTTATATTAAACTCGTAAACCTCTCCCCTTTAACATATTTTTCTCTGTATTTTTTTTACCGCTTATAATATTAGTGTGATTATTATTCATCATGTCGTAGCGATGATAGCTCAGTGGTTAGCGCGGTAGGTTCGCATGCCGAAGGGCGTGGGTTCAAACCCCAACAATGAGCTTGAGCTGCCGGTGAAGGAAAACATCGTGAGGAAACCATAGCATGGTGGTAGGGTACTTTCTAGTACTCGGCTGGCTAGCTACCACCATCAAGTTAAAAATCTGTCGCCAAGCACCTAACGGTGTGTTCCGGTAGAAGCTGGTAGGGGGAAATACACAATACACCCCAAGCGGGACGTCAGTGTAGGACCTATCGCCCCCACTTTGAATAAGAATAAGAATTATAAATGCGAAAGTTCGGTTGGATGGATGGATGTTTGTTACTCTTTCACGCAAAAACTACTAAACGGATTTGGTTGAAATTTGGTATGGAGGTAGCTGTGACTGTGGATTAGAACATAGGCTACTTTTTATCCCGAAAACATATAGCGGGTATCTCGTCGGGACGCAGAATAATAAATATCGCAGGACCTTTATACACAGCACCATCTAGCTACAGACTAAGCAAAGCTTGTACTATGGGAACCAGATAGCACATAGAATACTTACTTTACTTTTACTTTTTAAAAATACTTTTTTTTATGTTTCTCCTGGTGGGAATTGAACCCACACCCTACAGCCACTAACTCTAGAATAAATTTTGATATAAACGTTCTAGATATTAAGTAAAGTTACTTATTTAGTTTAAAAAAAAATTTAGAGCTGAAGAGCATCCCACAATGTTACAAAACTATTGACAACAGAATAAAGTGACGTTTTATAGAGCAAATCGACAGCCACAAATAAGTCCGCAATATCATATGTCTAACTATTACAGTTGTCATCTACATCTACACTAATTATAAAGAGGAAACATTTGATTTTTTGTTTGTATTGAATAGGCTCCGAAACTACAGGACCGATCTGAATAATTCTTTCATCATTAGAATGCTACATTATCACTGAGTGACATAGGCTATATTTATATTGTTAATCGATTTTTGTTTTCCCGTGCGAAGCCGGGGCGAGCTGCTAGTATTGTATAAGAACGATTGTAATATTTAATAAATAAAAAAACCGGCGAAGTGCGAGTAGGACTCGCGCACGAAGGGTTCCGTATCATTATCTATAAAAACGTCAAAATAAAATCACGTTTGTTGTATGGGAGCCCCCATTAAATATTTCTTTGACTTTATTTTTAGTATTTGTTGTTATAGCGGCAATAGAAATACATCATCTGTGAAAATTTCTACTGTCCAGCTATCACCGTTCTTGAGATACAGCGAAGTCTCAGTAATAGGGTCCCGTTTTTACCCTTTGGGTACGGAAACCCTAAAAAACAGTGTCTTGTTCCTCTCATTACAATAAAATTAAAAAAATACTGTACGACGGTCTGTACCTCTCATTTAACTGAATCTGTTCTTGCAACAGCTGAGTATTATTGACTAGCTTGGTATTAAGCCCTCGCTGTTGGTTTCTTGTTTCAATGAGCTCGTCCAGCTGTTCCACACTCTGGGCTCCACCGACAGCTGACAAGGTGCTTCGCAATAATTGCCGTGGATCCATCTTGGAGAAATCCTGCACACGATCTTGTGGCAGGAGCTGGCAGAGATTGTCAACCTGGAAATGTTTTAATGGTAATTTTAATAAAAACCTTTCTCTAATTTCGTCATAATTTCAACCGTAGGACACCCACTGCTGGGCATAGGCCTCTCTCATTCATTTCCACAAAGATCGGTTGGATGCGGCTCGCATCCAGCGCGTTCCTACGGTCTTTATTAGGTCGTCTGTCCACCTTGTGGGTGGACCTACGCTGCGCTTGCCGGTCCGTGTTCTCCACTCCAGAACTTTGCAGCCCCATCGGCCAACAGTTCTATAATTTAATAATATTATTAACCGACTCTATGACCCTTAGGCCACCTCAACACACTGCTCCAAACAGCGAGATTTCGGAGTAAATGAAAATAACATGTAGGTATACAATTTTTAGATTTTTGTTTATTTTTAAGAAAACTGCTAGATCGATTTCGATAAAATTTATATGGGACCACCTCTGAAGTATGATCTACCCAGCAAAAAAAGAATCAACAAAATGAATTAATAATTGGCGGAATTATCTCGTAACACGCATAACGACGAACCTTAATTGTCGCAACCCCTTCGGCCGTTTGAAAGAAACGAGGTAACAAAATTACATACATACTGATCCATAGCACTTACGTCTTCTCAGTGCCACTCTTTCAAAACGAATATGCGATGAAGATTATCTAACAATCCGTAACCGGGCCCTAACGATCACAAGACAGGTCCAGAAAAACATAAACCCTTTCTTGAACGGGTAAAAATATTAAGTAGTGTGAATGAAATTTCTTGACTTAAATGGTATTTTTTATGGTTGACAGGCTAGTTGTTTGACCCCAGCTCACCTGATGTTAAGTGAAGGTGTGGTCGAAGATGGTAAAGTACACCTAGCCTGGAATGGAACTGGCTCTCAAGTGAGGCTGCCGGAACACACCGTTAGATGCTTGTCGGCAGATTTTCAACTTGAGGGTAGTAGCCAACCAGCCGAGTACTAGAAAGTACCCTACCACCATGCTATGGTTTCCTCACAATGTTTTCCTTACACCATGGCAGTTCTAACTATGACATAAATATAATAATAAATATCATATGACATTACACACAGTGCCATCTGACCTCATACTAAGCAAAGCTTGTACTATGACAGTCAGATAACTGACAGCATGAACCTGCTTCGCTATCATTCATGTCATCATCATTGAACTTTCCACCCAACTCACTGGAGCTACTATGCCAGCGGCCCAGAACCTCGCTCCGGTACTTCAAGGAGCTGGGATGGCTCGGGTAGACACTGGTAGGGGGAAATGCACAATACACCCCAAGCGAGATGTCAGTGCAGGACTTATCTCTCCCACTTCAAATAAGAATAAGATTAAGAACTGATAGCATACTTAAATACTTTTTTACATATTTCCGTAAAACAGTAAAGGACTAACCTGGATATTCAACGAAGCTATAAGATCTTGCACTTGCTTTTCCCTCACAGTCTTGTGGTCAATAGACCAAGTTGACACATCATTTATATTAAAGTTTCGAGTTATGATTACATTACGCTGACCAGGCTTCTGGTAAAGCTCTATTTCTATTGTAGCTTCTTGACACCCACTCCGAACATATTCTGAAATCTAACATTCAAGTTTAATAGCTATGCATTCATGGAATTTCAACACTAACATCACCATAAGTGGGACATCATAACCAGTGTAAACCTTTACTGCCCTCGTTTAAAATCAACAAAAAAAAATATTTTTGGTAGTAGCTGCAGTATACAAGTAAGAATCCATTTCATATCTAACCAGAAAGGCAGAAAGTACACAAGTTATGAAATTGTGTCTAGAAGTCTTTTTTTTTCACCGGTAAGTAGAATTAAATTGGTTAAAAAATTAATAAAGAGCTATTTAACAAATCCAAAATAAAATATAATAGCAAAAATAAAATAGCAATGTGTTAAAACCACGTAAGTTTCTATAATAAAATAATAAGATACCTTTTTGGCTCTTCCAATTACACTTGTCTTTCCGCAAAGGCCAAGAATGATGGCACAAACAAATGTGGATTTACCGGTACCATTTGGTCCAATAATCATGTTCAATGAAGGTCCGGGAAGTAACATTACTTGTTTGTATGTCCTAAAATAATATATAGGTTAATACTGCTATGTTTATGTATTTTACATGCATGCTATGAAAAGTTTTCAAAAGCAAGAAGGGAACTTACACAAAGTTTTCCAGCGCGATACGATAAATACAACCGGGTCTTACACCCTCCGTGTTTACTATTTTAGACATATTTGCTCACATAAAGTCTTAACTAATTGTAAAAATTCTGTACCCTGTGTATATTTTCCAAAAATTCGAAAATGCGGCTTTCCCTCTGAAACGAAAGATAAAAACGAGCAGAACAAGTTATGACAAGAGAATCGCGCAATTTTCGACTTGACAGTTGAAGTGACATTGACATTTTTAATCAATCTGTCTTTGACTTTTTTTCTCTGTCTTCTTGGCATCGCACTTTGTGTATTCAGCCGGTTTTAATGTTTCTGTATTTTCAATTTTGTGTCAGTATGTAACAACAGAATTACTATTACAATATTTACATCAATCCCTATGCCCATGCTCATAGTAAAAAGTTATTCATAATGATTAGTAAAATGACGTACCTATATGTATTTTTGTAAATTAATTAATACTAGTAGTAAGCCCTGTTGGTTAATTGATAGTATGTCTGCTCCGAGAGCCGAAGGGCGTGGGTTCGATTCCCATCCAGAATAAACATTTTGTGGTATAAAGAAATGTTTGTTCTGTGTCTGGGTGTACTGTATGTAATATAAGTATGTATTTACAATCTAACTTCCATAGTACATGCTTTGCTTAGTTTTGGGTCAGATGGCGCTGTGTGTGCAAAGGCAAAAATCTGTAACTAAGCTCTGTTCGTGTTAAAGCAAACCAAGCATGTTTTTTTTTTCTGACAGCACCATTTTGATATTACATTAAATTACCGAATAGTGAAAAATAGCGTATGATTGAAAATAAATTAAAACATATCCTTAACGAAAAAAACAGTGAAAAATTAACAGGAAAACAGGTAGACTACTAGGAAAATAATTTAAATAACAATGAATTAAAAACTTATCATAACAAAAAAATGTACAATAGCTAAAAAAAAGATAATATTATTTTATTTACATGTGCAATGCACATACGATGATTAGATTAAGCGATGATAGCTCAGTGGTTAGCGCGGTAGGTTCGCATGCCGAAGGGCGTGGGTTTAAACCCAACAATGAGCTTGAGCTGCCGGTGAAGGAAAACATTGTGAGGAAACCATAGCATGGTGGTAGGGTACTTTAGCACTCGGTGGGCTAGCTACCACCCTCAAGTTGAAAATCTGCCGCCAAGCATGTTCCGGCTGCCTCACTTGAGAGCCAGTTCCATTCCAGGCTAGGTGTGCTTTACCATCTTCAACCACACCTTCACTTAACATCAGGTGAGCTGTGGTCGAACACCTAGCCTGTCAACCATAAAAAAAATACAAAACACAAACCATACTCTCGTCAGTGCAGTATTGATCTCTTTCGTCGCTACTGCAAGAAAACACTTAGACTTAGAAGCAATCGTAAACGTTATGATACAAGGAAAACCGAAGATAAATAAAATAATTTGCATAATGGAAGGTACTTGCAGCGAAACAAGGTATATTACTTGGGATCGGTAGTATAGTTACATTATACAATGCGAGAACGGGATCATTGAACGCTCGATTCGGCTCAATATTATTTTTAGCGATGATAGTTTAGCGGCTAGCGCGGTCGGTTCTCACACCGAAGGGCGTGGGTTCAAGTCCCAACAATGAGCTTGAGCTGCCGTTGAAGAAAAATATCGTGAGGAAACCATAACAAGGCGGTATTTAGAACCTACATAAGGTCACGGGCATTCCCAAGGAATAGTTAGTAAAGTTAAATCCTCATGGGTACAAGAAACCATTATTGACAAGCGAATACTTTAACACAAACTCTTCAAGTGGTATTTCCTTGCTGATTAAATTATTAAAATTCATGTTTCAAACAAAGATGCGATCAAAACAAAAAAATACACACATAATATCAAAAGGAATGAACACCAACCGCAGAACGAAAAGGCGTAAGATGAAAGATATACGCGGTAAATTGAACTGTACCAGTGGGTAGCACGAGTCATATCGGGTTCCATTTGCGTATGGGCCGCCTTACACGTTCAATCATGATCACGATCCGCGATCCGCGATCCGCGATCATGATTTCAAAATTTCTAGATATTATGCGATCCGGAGCATCAGTCCGTCAATCCGCTTCGTACACGATCAGTCTGGATCGCGATCATTGATCGCGGATCGCGGATCGCGGATCGCGCGCTACGTGTACGGGCTGCCTATCAGATGATGAACTAAGCGTTTGGTCAGTAAAATCAAACTTGTTTGTATTTTCCGAGTAAAGTGCGCCTGACGCTCGCGTAGAACGGACGTGTCTCCCGAAATTAGTGTTTAGTGTTACATGTTGTGATAAATTTTGAGAATGGCTCCCGCGCTAATTTTCACTATTGTCGCCACGTTCTTCTGCTACGTGAACGGACGTAAGTTCTTTTAACACTAGACAGGATATTGGCTACTCGTAAGACCTTGAAATCGCCGGTTTTGTTTTTGTTTCTCTATTTTGGTTTGGGAGCGAATGATGCGATATCTAGATCTAAATGTAATCGGAATTTCTGTATCTTTTCACAGTTGAGTTGTCCAGACTGTCGGAACCGTTCAACTTAACGGAACATTAAAATTAAGTCAATATGAACAAAGATTTCTTTAAATAATTATCAACAGACATCTTTACGAAATCACGTTACAATTACAATTAAATATAGGTAGGTTAATTAAATATAGGTAGGTAACCTACTTCCGAGGTTTACTTCCGAGACAGTTTTCCAAAATCTGTCGTCATGCCTATTGTAGGAATGTATTTGGTACAGATATAATTGTACATAGGTATACCTACATAGATATTATATTTGTGTACATATATTTTTTTGTCGTTAAGTAAAGCCAATATATCTTTATGTGAGGACTATTAGCAACTTGCGTAACGCTTTCAGACGGCATTTTATGTCTGGTCGTTCAGCCAATAACATGAACTTACAACTTAATATGCTTTACAGGTAAAGAGGTTCTTAGTAGACATGATAACAATACGAGGATAAATTTGGAAATAAATGTTTAATTTTGGTAACAAAAGAAACAAAAAACAAACAGAGACAAATCGGGGACAGTTACAAAATAGGGTTTCACCTCAGCATAATGCTGGTCTTAGGTGACTGCTCGTATTATGACCGGCGCTGGTTTTGAGTTTCTGGTGTCATTTTTAGGGTTCCGTACCCGAAGGGTAAAACGGGACCCTAACGGGAATAAATAATAAGCGAAAACTATTGACAATAGAATATAGTGACGTTTTATAGAGCAAATTGACAGTTACATATACATATAAGTCCGCAATATCATATGTCTAACTATTACAGTTGTTATCTACATTTTATAAAGAGGAAAGATTTTTTTTTTATGGTTGACAGGCTAGGTGTTTGACCACAGCTCACCTGATGTTAAGTGAAGGTGTGGTCGAAGATGGTCAAGCACACCTAGCCTGGAATGGAACTGGCTCTCAAGTGAGGCTGCCGGAACACACCGTTAGATGCTTGGCGGCAGATTTCCAACTTGAGGGTGGTAGCTAGCCAGCCGAGTACTAGAAAGTACCCTACCACCATGCTATAGTTTCCTCACGGTGTTTTCCTTCACCGGCAGCTCAAGCTCATTGTTGGGGTTTGAACCCACGCCCTTCGGCATGCGAACCTACCGCGCTAACCACTGAGCTATCATCGCTATAAAACGCTATCGCTGTTTGTTTGTATTGAATAGTCTCCGAAACTACTGGATCGATAAATTGATATTGTTAATCTAGTTTTGTTTTCCCGTGCGAAGCCGGGTCGAGCTGCTAGTCCTTAAATAAATTAATAGTATCAAATTATAATATTTTTTATATTTAAAACGATTGATATTTCGTTTGAGCGTAAGTTTTTGTCTCAAAACTGATATCAAATTAATCATATGAAATGTCAAGGAAGTTACACATTATCCTCGTTATTCCAGTGATGGTTTTCCTCATATATAATTTTTTGCAACACTTGACTGCAGTCAATGATATTCAAGAACAACATACCACTTGTTCAGTAAAACAATTAAATATAAAGGAAATACATGCACTTGCACTTGCATAAACAAAGACATAATTAGCACAAGATCATTATAAAGAGTTATAGAACTATTTTCATTCAAATACAAATACAAATCATTTATTAATAACACCAAAGTTACAGGTCATTTCTCCATTATATCACATATAAAATAATTATGTCAATATAATTAAATGTCAATTAAAAACAAAAATATTATAATTACTTACTAGTAACTCAATAATCTCTTAGTTTTAAATAATTGTCAAAGTCATAAAACAAGGTCTCTTGAAGCCAAGATCTTAGTGTTTGATCATTCGAATGTAATTTAATACTTATAAACTAAAATTTTAGGGGTTGGCGCGGTCGGTTCGCACACCGAAGGGCGTAGGTTCGAATTTCAACAATGAGCTTTAGCTGCCGGTGAAGGAAAACAGCATGGTGGTAGGGTACTTTTTAGTACTCCGCTAGCTAGCTACCACCCTCAAGTTGAATATCTGCCGCCAAGCATATAACAGTATGTTCCGGCAGTCTTACTTGGGAGCTAGATCCATTCCAGGCTAAGTGTGTTTACCATCTTCAACCACACCATCACTTAACATTCGCTGTGGTCAAAAACCTAACTTGGCAAACATAAAAAACGTAATTATGAGGTCTTAGTTAGTTAGCAATAGTTGATAAGCAAACACAAACGTACAAAGATAGTATTTTTGGAGCCGAAAAACGCATTGGAGACGTCTAAAGTGGGTTTGTTACATTAATAATGATGAATTCATTATTGTTAATAGACATTAATAATATAATTGGTATCATATGGATCGTAATGCTCTTGGTAGTGTTTATTTGGAACCCTAAGTTAATAATCGGGTTAAATTATATTAGACTTTACGTAAAGCGATATCAACGAGCTATCGAGAGGTGTGCTTGGAGTTTCCCTACGAGATCGAATCAGAAATGGGGACTTGAGGAGATCCATAGTTGAACCAAAGTTACCGACATAGTCCAACGGATTAGCGAGTTGAAGTGGCAGTGAGCAGGGCACATCACGCATAACTGATGGCCGATGGGGCTGCAAAATTCTGGAGTGGAGACCATGGACCGGGAAGCGCAGCGTAGGACGTCCCACCCACAAGGTGGACAGACGACCTAGTAAGGATCGCAGGAACGCGCTAGATGCGAGCGATTTATATTCTGTCATTTTATAACATACCCTATAACATGAAACAAACGAAACTATAAGAATCTTAGAAACATTATCTATATCCATAGTACCTGTGCAGGAATACTTAGAAAATAAAATAATAGAAGAAGTAAACAAGAAAAGACACGACGATGAGTAATTATAAACGAAATAGGCTTCAACTGTACAGAAACCAGTTAAACTTGTCAACAGAAATGATTATTAAGATAAGCATGACAACTATAAACTTGAATTTTAATGGGAACACAAACGTCGTGTAATCTTTGGGAAATACCCGCAGCAAGGTGAATTGCAAAGGTGGAACAGATGTTTCTTGAATGTTAACAATTTTAATAAAATTAAAAGTTGACATCAGAGGTCAGATACAACGAATATGTAAAATGTCATTAAGGATGACAAAGAACTAAGGTATACTGTGACTGTGACTTGTAATACTATGTATGCAACATTAAAGAGAGAGATAAGAGAGGAAGAAGATTGTAGAACTTGGTATAAACGAGATCGCTAGAAGAAGGTTCCAAACCTTATACATTCGGAAAATCTTTTGCTAAAACTTACAGGATTAAGTATTGGCAACAGAATGATAGGGCAACGTTTTATATGAAATATGAAGAGACTGCAGTTAGCCAGTGTTATCCACAAAGAAAAGGTATATAAATATTGAATTTCAAAAAGAAAGTACCAACACGTGACACAAATGGCTAAGTTTCGCGTGGTTGAGTCACACTAAATAAAATCAACAAATTATGTCACCCAAGGCACAAGGAAAGTCACCAACAAGATGAAAGCTAAAGCAGCTATAGTAGATGATGAACTTACGAAGTGAAGTTCGACCCATAAAATAAAACGACGGCCTTTTGAGGTAAGTAGTTCCGACAATGGTATTCCAGTATTATTTAAAACGTGAAAAATACTTTCTGAAAATCCCCGTGAGTATGACGCGATGAACACTTAAGCGGAAAACCTGTTAAGATTTACAATTGTAAACGCCGTGAGTCATCTTAAGAAGACCTCAATGCATAAGAAAATGTATAATGTGCACCTACTTATGAATTTACATTAATTAATTGCAATGGAATCCTAAATGGAATTTACAAAATGATCGCTCTCATGACGGCCCTGCTAGCTCATTTAGTAGAATAACTGCTTCGATTCCCATCAGAACAAACATTTATGTGACGATAAATGTTTGTTCTGTGCTGGGTGTACTGTATCTATATCTACTATTACAAAGAGGAAAGATTTGATTGTTTGTTTGTTTGTATTGAATAGGCTTCGAAACTACTGGACCGATTTTAAAAATTATTTCACCGTTGGGAAGCTACACTATCCCCGGGTGACATAGGCTACTTTTTATCCCTGTATTCTCACGGGAACGGGAACTACGCGGCTGAAACCGCGAGGCGTCCGCTTGTACTATTATAAGTACGTATTTACAAATAAAATAAATAAATAAATATCGTAGGACATTACACACAGCGCTATCTGACCCCAAACTAAGCAAAGCTTGTACTATGGGAATCAGATAACTGATAAAATACTTAAATACTTTTTTTTTGTAAATACATACTTATAATACATACAGTACACCCAGACACAGAACAAACATTTGTTTTATATCACAAAATGCTTGTCCTGGGTGGGAATCGAACCCACGCCCTACAGCTCTTGAAGCAGACATGCTACCAATGAGCCAAATAAAAAGTATATGCGAGTAAGTATAGGTACTATCAGTTATATGGTTCCCATAGTACAAGCTTTGCTTAGTTTGGGTCTAAATGGCGCTGTGTTAAATATTTCTTTATTTATCTTAGAACATAATGATATGTAGCATTAAAACATAAATTCTTATCTCAATATACCAATAATACTGCAATGATTTTTTTTTTTAATGTAAAAAGTAATGAGATGAACGAGACGCTCTCCTGATGGTAAGAGATAAAGCCTGTCCATGATCATTGCAGTGATACACAGAACTTTGAGTAACAAAACAAAGTCCAGGGCATCACTGCTTTGGCGCTCATTACGTTAAAGACTTTCGATGGTTAGTCTCAACAGCCCAGTAATTTCGCTAGCTACAGTAGGCACTGCTTAGCGGCAGAATAACTGGTACTGTGGTGGTACCTACCTAGACGACATCCTGCTAAGAAGATCTACCATCAAGTAAACCAAGTAATAATAATTAATAAATAAATATGAATAATCAGGTATTATTATATGTATAGTAGGTAGTAATTTTATCAAGGGCACCCTGACAGGTGGAACATACGAGAGTCTGGCCCAGTTGATGATGAAGATGATTTAAGAACCAGAGGTCCCAATTGATAGACGTTGGTTCAGTGGTTAAAGCAGCGCATTCACATGCCGAAGGGCGTGAGTTCAAAGTTAAACCGCAACAATGAGCTTGAGCTACCGGTGAAGGAAAACATCGTGAGAAAACCATAGCATGGTAGTAGGGTACATTCTAGTACGCGGCTAGCTACCATCCTCAAGTTCAAAATCTGCCGCCAAGCACCTAACGGTGTGTTCCGACTACGTCGATTGAGACATTTAACAGCTCCGACCACACCATCACTTACAATCAGATGAGCTGTGGTCAAACACCTAGCTTGTCATAAAAAAATGTAGGATAAAATTATAAATGATCAAACGTTAGTGGTAGCGGATGATATACATATTAAAACAGATTTTATTTCTATTCCATAGTAAACAAAACAGGTAGATTAAATTCAATGAATTAGCAAATCTTTCAAAATTAATAATGCCGTTGTAACTTGTTTGTTATATACCTTAGGAAAGATCGTTGTACCGTAGGAGGAAAATATCATAATATTATTCTTAGTAACTGACGTGATAGAGATAGAGTCTAGTAAATTAGTATTAATTTCAACTCAATTATCAAAATAATAATTTACGATAGGCAAATTGTTGTCAGCTAAAACTAGGCTACACGGATGACGACACGTATGTGTCGTAGATAAGAGGGTAGGCTTTTACTATTACGGTAATTGATTCCACACACACAATTCGGTATGTAAAGAAAAAAACACTACTGATTTCAAAACCATTTCGAAATATTATATTTCTGTACATAATTTTTACGTTTAAAACTCTTTAAACTACGAGATGGGGGTTATTTTAATAAAATACATAAAATAAAATTGACATTAAATTAACCACTAATGACGTCACATACTAGGCTGTATAGGGCTAAATTTAGTACCTAAAAAAGCAATGGCAAACCAAAACTAAATCTGTCAATGTCAAGTTAACGTGAGCCACAATAACCTCTTCCACACAAGTACGTCGAGTTGTTTTTTGCTTTATTTGTACTTAGATATGGATTATTTTACTCTAAACGTTACTCCGACTTTGATATCTCTTGTACCAGGCCTGAGTATCAGGCTATGATATAATATTTGTTTCCTTCATGTGAGCTGTCAAAATCATTCAAATGTGTCAAAATAGATATGTATACTTGTTTTGTTTTACAGTTCCATTCCAGGCTAGGTGTGCTTTACCATCTTCGACCACACCTTCACTTAACATCAGGTGAGCTGTGGTCAAACAACAAGCCTGTCAACCATAAAAAAAAAAAAAAAATGGCAAGAACATACACGTACATGTATTTAGCGTATTTTAAAATATCATCGCATCAAAAAGTTTGAAAACGTATTAAAAATCAACTGCCGCATAGAAAGCCAAAATACTCATACTAGTTTAATTAGAAAACTTTACGTACCGAATTGGCTCCCACGAATTGGTTTCCAATCAAAAACTTTCAATAAACTTTGGTCGCAGGTATTGATGGAGACGTTATATATTTTCCGAACGACGAATCAGACTTTCGCACACCGAAAATCGAAAAACGTAAAGAAAACTACATAGGTAACATAAAAATTACGTGGCTTTAGTTGTTTGTTTTTATGTCCTGTTTGTTGAGGTAAATTATTATTAGCCACGCAATAGTTTATCTGATCTTCAAATTAATACATGGGTTTATTAGAAAATATTAACGTTTTCAATGCGGATATGCAAAGCCACATCGGCTTTATCTTTCTTTTTAGAATTTTAGTCTTTATATGTGATACTATCCCAGTATACAATTTGAAGATTTAGGATAATTCAGTCACTCACATTCATAACTTTAGTAGGTACACTCACATAAAAAAGTTGCAAAATTTTATCATTTCATCTTGCAGTTGCTTCGTGTTGTCATGTCTTTCGCACTTTTCGCACGTATGTGTAACACCATGTTTTGAATATTCTAACACTTTCTACATTTAATAAAATTAACAACAAAAAACATCACAGTCATTTTAACATGTAACGTTTGACGTGAGTCTTAATAATAAATAAAAGCGACACGAACAGGGTTTACTGTATATACCTTCATCGCTAGATGCAAGACACTGTTTATATAGACAGACACACATTTGGACACAATATTACACCTATATATAATTCACACTTAATAACACCAGACAGCCAAGCTCAGGCAAGTGTGTTCTCGAAGACGACTAGGAGCCAAGTGACTGCAAGCAGTCGGACAATCACGAACGAAGAGAAGAGAAAGCGCCTCGGTTCCCGTTACGGTGATAGCTATCAACAGCTGGCACGTAGTTTCCGGTATAGACTTTGATTGTTTTGCATTCGGAAAGGCGGCAAATACAAGTGGCGATAACATCCGGCCGTCCTGCTGACGCATTCGTCCTCGAATAGCGTAGTGGTCTGATGCAGAGCTGAAAACATGAGTACAGAGTAGGCACAGCACTTAGAATTCGTCATTTATTTATCAATTCAACATTGAACCGTACATAAGTCATTGGTTTGTATCCTCAGTGGTTTGAGCTAGATGATGTTCATACAGGATCAATCTAACCGTGTATCACCACTTAATTTAACATTGGACTGTACATTAGGCATTGGTTCGTATCCTTAGTGGTTTGAGCTAGATGATGTTCATACAGGATCAACCTAACCGTGTATCACCACTTACTACAACAGCGTTCACAGCACGGATGCCTGTTGTAGCTTAGACAACCAACCAACCCCCAAAATACTATCCACGATGTTGAAGCGATTGCATTAGACCATTAATATATTTTTTTTAACAGCACATTATTAATGTT
Organism: Biston betularia; assembly: GCA_905404145.2. Classification (NCBI taxonomy): domain Eukaryota; kingdom Metazoa; phylum Arthropoda; class Insecta; order Lepidoptera; family Geometridae; genus Biston; species Biston betularia. Next base: position 7,751,176 of record FR989887.1, on the reverse strand, counting down.
ATTGAACTTTTTTAAAGATCATGTTTGTAGCTTTTCTGTAACTACGTTAAACATGAAAACTAAATCGTTACAATTTTGACATACACACTTGATAACATCCGGACTTAATCTGCCACGTGGATTCATGGTTTTAGTGGCATCATGACGTTCTGTTGATCTTTTAACTCATATCATGTCCGCTACTTGATATATTATATAGTGACCTAGAATTTTCGTCATTTGAAATAGGCCTTTGTAGAGAGGTAACAGTTTACGGGATTTGACCATCGTTCGAGTGCCTTGTCTTTCCTTTTAGCGTCGAATAAATCTTTTTACTTTTCAGCAATTAATTGTTTATTGCAATTCAAATTTTTTTTTTAATATGAAAGTTTTAGTGACAAGAATTTATTTTACAATGTGTGTGGAGGCATGTACATTTTTTTCATTACTCATACTCGGCAAGTAGGTCTGAAGTAATACTTTGCCGCCTTAGGAAGAATCGCTTTCAACTGACTAGTGACAACTGTCAAACTATAAAAATCTAGTTTTTATTTTTGTTTCTATTGAACTTTGTTCCAACTTTCTATACAGCCACTCAATTACAGCGCGATGTAAAATTGAAATAACATTAAGTTGACTAGGTATACAATAATAATTAAAGAATATACTTTTTTTAATTACTCTATAATCATCAACTCACAATCATTTCTTTACCAACATATATTTGTAAAAAATCTTTACCATTGTTTTTGTTTTTTAACGGTGAAAATGAAAAACATTTGCTGAAGAAAGTTTTTTTTTTTTGCGGGGACGTGGAAAGATTCGTGTCGCCCCGTTGTATTTTTTTTCAAAACTACTTGGTGTGTTTCGAGTGTTTATGCATACAAATATATAAACACTTGACACTGGCAAATGCTCAAAATGCGACGCCAATATCAAAGAAGAAGAATGGGTGAAGAGCTGACCGGTCACAGAACAAAAAAAATGTCGGGAAAGCCACAATCCGATCTTCATTTTGTTTTGTTGATTTATGTCAAATAACATTCACTAATTTTTCTTTTTTCTAATTCGTTTTTACATTTATTTTCGTTGTATTCGTAATGAAAAGCACAGTGTTTACCCCGGGTTAAAGACTTACCCAGTCCCTCGAGCTATTGGCGTCTAAGCGCAGCGAGGGCGCCAACCTTGACTCGGGACTAAACAAGTTACTTACACCCGTTGGGCAACAATGTACTATTGATTTTTGATCAACAAACAATCCTTGAACATTATTGTAGAAGCCTACAATAAGTTACTTCCAACAGACAAACAGGCAAATGTAATCACCACTATTTTATTATGTTATGTGGGTAGATCTCAATTTTATATATAACCACTCTCTGCCATTACTTGATACTTATTGAATATTATTCTATTCATTTGGCTCGGCCTCACCTGACATTATTACTTCTCGAATACTACAATACTGGTAAAAGAACTACGTATCTCCGCCGGTTGGGAATTGTATTTTTTTAAAGCCTAGCGAAGTACAACTCCTGCGGCCTGGTTCTATAGCCAACCCCTGGGGTCTTGTAGTTAAAACCGAAAACAACCAATGTAAATAATAAAAACTGAGGGTAGTTTTTTTTTTTTATATTTTCAATTATACTGCTTAGAGGATTTCTGCTTGTAGTTACAAGCTACCTCCATATATCCTAAGTTTTTGCACGAGGAACACTTAACATTGTCTACCAGTGGGTCGAATTCGGGGATCACCGACAATAATACAACATTGTAACTCACGGTTTGGGATCCCTTACGACATCTCTTATGTTAGTGCTGCATGGTCACTATCGTTGCTGCTCGAGCTGTAGAACGATTTACTTGAACAATTGGAAGGCCATTGTGCATTTTGTAGACGTAGTACTTATCAACACTTCTGATAAAAGCGACACGAACAGGGTTTACTGTATATACCTTCATCGCTAGATGCAAGACACTGTTTATATAGACAGACACACATTTGGACACAATATTACACCTATATATAATTCACACTTAATAACACCAGACAGCCAAGCTCAGGCAAGTGTGTTCTCGAAGACGACTAGGAGCCAAGTGACTGCAAGCAGTCGGACAATCACGAACGAAGAGAAGAGAAAGCGCCTCGGTTCCCGTTACGGTGATAGCTATCAACAGCTGGCACGTAGTTTCCGGTATAGACTTTGATTGTTTTGCATTCGGAAAGGCGGCAAATACAAGTGGCGATAACATAAATTAACAGTATTTACCTATACGCACAACTTTGCACAACCTTCAACTGCTACATGTATGTTGCTACGTTTTGTGTATATTGCTATGTTGTTTCATTAACTACCATATTTCTCATCCTGTTATTATCAAGATAAAGATTGTATTTAACATCGACTTCTCTTAATGTATGCAATTTATAAAGTAAAGCTACATGAAGGTAAAGCATAAAGTGTTTGGATTCTAAAACTACTTTACACAAATGTAAATGAGTATATAAATAGCGACTACATCTCCGACCAACCGATCACCGTTTGCAAAATCCATAGCAAGCTATGGAAATATGCGTTCGCAATTTCGCTCAAGGATTATTTCTGGAACGAAGTAAATCTCCAAAGAACCAACTTCACCGATAGAGCTAAGCGTCTACCACAGAACCGATAAGCGCTCGGGTAGTTGTGTTTTAGATTGCAAACTACAAATCAGCAAACGTTGTGTAGGACGCCCGAAAGTCAATATAGTAACATACGAGTATATGTAGGTACACATAAGACAGCTGATAATGGCTGGAAGCGAATAGCTGAAGATCGGGATGATCGCTGTATCTTAAGCAAGACCTATATCCAGCAGTAGACTATGATACATGATTGGTTGATGATGTTGAAGTGTAAAAGGAAAAGTCTGGATAAACCAAATGTACTTTTAGCTGACCATTCTTTGAAGAGTACATGTTAAAGAAATAATGCAGTTAAGAATGCCGCACGCGTTCATAGACGAAATCTATTTACCTACTGTACATTTGATGACACTCTTAATGGTATAGTTTGACAGCTACAAGGGGATGCCCCTGCATGCGTATATTTCACATTTCCTCCATAACATTTTCAGAATCAGCATGTACCACGCCTGGCGGTGACAGAGGGACTTGCAAGTCTCTATACGAGTGCCAGTCAATGCTAGATATAATCAAGAAACCTGACAAAACCCAAGCGGACATAGATTTGCTAACGAAGTCGAAATGCGGCTTCGATGGGAGTACTCCTATGGTAAGATACTCTCCATCTTACCAATCCCACTAATATTATAAATGTAAAAAAAAAAAAAATATCGTGGGACTATACACACACCGCCATCTGACCCTAAACTAAGCAAAGCTTGTGTGGTGGAAGTCAGATAACTGATAGAATACATAAATACATACTTTTTTTTTGTAAATACATACTTATAATACATACAGAACACCCAGACACACAACAAACATGATTGTGTTTATTCACAAAATGTTTGCCCTGAGTGGGAATCGAACCCACGCCCTACAGCTCTCAAGGCAGATATACTACCAATGAGCCAACGGGGCTGTGAAAGTTTTGATGGATGGATGGATGTATGTTTATTACTCTTTCACGCAAAAACGACTGAACGGACTTTAATGAAATTTGGTATATAGGTAGCTGAGACACTGGATTAAGACGTAGGCTACTTTTTATCCCGAAAACATATAGCTGGTAACATCGCGGGGCGCAGCTTGTATTATAAATGTGTAAGATTGTATGTTTGGTGCCGATCACACCGTCACTTAACATCAGGTGAGCTGTGGTCAAACACTTTGACTGTACATAATTTTAAAAAAATGTTTCAACATTTTAAGTCTCGGCCATGTCGTAAATAGTTTTTCTACTCAAAGTTATGGACAGGCTCTTCTCTTATTATCGGACGAGCGTTTGTACGTCTCATTACTTTTACAGTAACAAAACATTCGATGTATTTCAGGTGTGCTGCCCGAACCCCTGCTACACTCCCGATGGCAAAGAAGGCAAGTGTGTCAGCATCTACTCATGTCCACATCTTGCAAGTATGCTCCAACCACCGGTCTCCAAGCAAAACATGCAATACGTCCAGAATTCGAAGTGAGTGATTATGCAAACCTAAAAGTTTGTCACCTAGCTTCTCGAAATAGTAACACAAAAATGGTAAAGTTGCAACTTTGCAATTCAGACACGCCGTCCATTGTGTTGATTATGCCACGACTAGCAGGATCGCTATATTTTATCAGAATAAATGACAGCGGCGTCAAGTGTATACAATTTTTCCCTTTCGACCGCTTCTAACTAGCTTAATACGTTAAAACTCTCTCGTAAAGTCAAAACAATTGGTATACTAAATTCATTATAATGTAATTTGCAGTCTTGCTGTGCTTTGCATTTACCTCTTGGCAACGTTACTGCAACAACATGAAGGAAAGTCAGCCAATAATATATATTTACTAAGTATAAGTAAAAGACTACCTGCCGTATATTTATTTAGTGTGGCTTGTGGCTTAAGTTAATATTATTTTTGGTTTGTTTGTTGTACTCTGTGTACTTTGTTTTAATCCAGGATATTAAGTCTATATCAAATTTTCCAAAAAAACTTTGATGAGTTATACATATAGAGTGTATCTTAGATAGATACACTCTATATATAGATAGATCTTCTATACTATTATAAAAAGAAAAGATTTAATTTTTTGTTTGTTTGTATTGAATAGGCTCCGAAACTACTGGATCGATTTAAAAAATTCATTCACCGTTGGGAAGCTTGGGTGACATAGGCTACTTTTTGGCCCTGTATTCTTTTCTTTTTTTTTTATTCAAGATAGGTTCGCGTTTGACCACACTCTGCCTGATGTTAAACAGTAGTGCGGTCTAAGATGGATCACGCTTACCTAGAAGAAACCTATTTACTCTAGATTTGAAGACGCCAATATTGTACCTAACAGGGAACACAGACTCCGGCAGGGAGTTCCACAACAAAATGAAAAATTCCCACGGGAACGGGAACTACGCGGGTGAAACCGCGAGGCGTCCGCTAGTAACCCACAGAATTTCAAATCTTGATGTATTTTAATGACGAGTACATATAAGAACTTATGAAGGAAACCTGTATTTCAAATGTCAAGGGCAATGAGGTGCAATATGTATTGCCATTAGGTAGGTACTTATTTATGAGCTGTTTTGTTCATTTTTAATTATGTGGATTTTTATTTATGACAAAATGTTCCCCGCGTTTTCACCCGTCATCGGCTTATAAGGATAATATCGTGATAAGATATCTGAAACTTTACTTAATATCTAAAACTAAAATTTGGCATAAACTTAAAATAGATTGATTCAGGCGTTTCTTTGCGGAAGTTCATTTTTAATATTCAAGGTATATGTTTAGTTTATACTTAATAGTAGGTTTCAGTTACAACAGTGATGATGATTTTAAATTCAGCTAACTTGACACTAAACTTAAAAACTAAAACAAATTAAACAAAAACTAAATAAAATAAAATAACCTCTCTTCTCTTCTTAAGTCTTTACATTCTTTTGTCGCTGCAGTAACCAGTTGCCGACACTTGTTTCGTCTGTACACGAGGCATCCTCAGGATGTGTTAATTTTATTCGAGCGCTTGGTCTCCAAGCGACCAAGCATCCTGGGGATACTTTTTTGCAATTTTTTTTAATGCCACAGATGGCAATAAAACAGACGTGTTGTTAGTGGTGACTGTTGGTATGCAATCACCATATCTGCAATACAAGGGGAACTACAAATACGTTGCTAACCTTTTAAGATTTTTGAAGAACCGAACAAATAGTCTTAATTTTCTAAAGTAAAACCTCGGTTTGTGGAAATCCTGCCAACAATATACTTAGGTACCTATTTGTGAATCATAGCAGGATAAATAAGTCATAAAATAAATTGAGGTAAACTAAAAATAATTGAGGTAAACTAGTGAACAGAATGAAATTAAGCTTAAATTAAAGTAATGGACTTATTAATACGGTAATTGAAACGGGTTTTTTTAATTATACCACCATTCATTATAATTAAACTTAAAAATTAACTAAGAGGTATACATACGTACCTAATCCCGAAATTTTTTAAGTTCGCAACGTACACGTTCGAAGTTTTCTAAACATTTATTTACATTTTGTTTTGGTTTTGTTATTAACTTTTTTCATCATCTCATTTTTTGTTTTCTTATGTTATAATGTATATTTGGTATGCAACAAAGTTATATTCTAAATAGCGAGCTCATTAAATCGTCATCAATCGTCTCATTACTTTTACATAAAACAATGAACTTTGCTTAGTTTGGGGCCTATAAATATCCTATAATTTTTGTTGTTGTTCTATTTAGATGCACAGGCAGAGAGCAATATAGCGTGTGTTGCGGACCTCCGCGTGACGCGGGGGTCGTCGCCGTGCCCACGGGGGAATGTGCCTCCGCCGTGACTGCGTTCCCGCCCGAACCCCGGACCGAATGCTGCGGAGTAGACAGCCGAGTCGGGAACAAGATCGTCGGTACGTTCACACTCAGCTCTGTCCAATGTCACTGCAGGCAAGGGAGACGCATATGATACTCAATGTGACCATTTCAAAATATGTTAAAAACGGGACATCTCCAACATTGTGACGACAGACTACAATATTCACTTTCGTTATGAATTGTTTTTAATGCACTAATCACTGCAGCTATAATCCTCTTACTGACGTTTAAAATTTGTTGTGTCTGTATGTTAATTTAAATCTTTTTATTTGTGTGTTTTGTTTATTGTTATTCTTTGTAAAATACTAACAAACCAACTAAATTTAAATATCTATCACGTTATATCTAGGTATAGTTGTATGGACATCGTACGAGATGGCACCAATGTAAACACAATAATGTTATCTATATTAGCGTTATTGTTAAAGGGCATTTAATCGAGCATTACTATGCTATGCTGTAGGGCGCGAATACTATTCCCACACATGACAAACAATTTGTGGTATAGTCAAATGTTCTATGTCAAAAAAAAATAATTAAGTAACTTATTCTATCAAAAATCTGAGTTCCGATGATTCTTATTCGAAATAGGGGCGATAAATCCTGCACTGACGTCCCGCTTGGGGGTTTTTTTTTTTTTTTTTACTTTTATAGATCTACGTTTGACCACCAACTCGCCTAATGCAAAGCGACGGTGTGGCCGAGGATGGAGCACGCTGATCCAGAAGAAATCTATTCACTCTAGCCTTAAAAACGTCCAAATTGTAATTAATAATTGGGTGTAGTGTACATTTCCCCCTACCAGTGTCTACCCAAACCAACCCAGCTCCTTGAAGTATCGGAGCGAGGCTCTGGGCCGCTGGCATAGTAGCTCCAGTGAGTTGGGTGGAATGTTCAATGACGATGACATGAATGATAGCGAAGCAGCTTCTTGCAGCCTAGTAGCAGTTCTAGTACCTTCTGTGGCTTTGCAATGCAAAAGCACATGCTCTACAGTTTCATTTTCTTGCAAGCAGCCACCACATAGCGGACTATCTGTGGCCGGTTCCGATGATATTTAGTTATTTTATTTTTGTCTGTTTTATGACAGGCGGTAATGCGACGACCGTGGACCAGTACCCTTGGCTGACAATCATCGAGTACATCCAAGCGGGCAAGATCAAGCTGCTCTGCGGAGGAGCTCTCATCAGCGGACGCTACGTGCTCACCGCAGCGCACTGCGTGACTGGGGACGTCTTGAAAGTTGGCACCCCGTGAGTATTGTTGCAAATAACTTTAATAGAAGCTATTTTTTGAGTGTTTAAGGTAGGCATATTTTTAGTTTATTTTCGATTTTTTTGTGTTTGAACTCAATCTATATATTTAAAACGATTCTTTAGATACACATCACCTTCACTACACAAGTCTTGTTTGTTTTCAGTAAAGAACATAAGTATATAACATGGTACCTATAGGTAGAATGACCAAATCGGCATAACCTTTGACAACGTTTGTTACAAGCAGAACATTATCTTCCTTTTTATTTCCTTCAGTAAAAACGTTCGACTGGGCGAATACGACACAGCCAGCAACGGGAAAGACTGCGCCCCCGTGGAGGCTGGCGGCCAGGACTGCACAGAGGGCGCCGTCATCATACCGATAGAGCACACCATCCCGCATCCGAACTACAGCACTAACAAGAAGCAGTCACCGAATGACATAGCCCTTATAAGGCTTCAGCAACTAGCGCCGTTCACTGGTAAGATTTCATTTTAATAATAATGCTTCAATTCTTTAAAATGCTTATAATTTAAGTCGATGTCTTCTTTTAGGCATGAATTGCATGTGTATAAGTAACTAACTACGCTCCGCGGTGTTCCACGTGAACACTAAATTTATCGGAATAAAAAGTAGCCTATGTGTTAATCCAGTGTCAGCTACTTTCATACCAAATTTTATTAAAATTGGTCTAGCCGTTTATGTTAAACAATGTTGCGATCTTAAAAGATCGTCTGTGGTAGAATTAAGTTTTTTTTATGGTTGACAGGCTGTGTTTTATCACAGCTTATCTGATGTTAAGTGACGGCGTGCACCTAGCCCGGAATGGCTTTGGCTCTCAAGTGAGGCTGCCGGAAAATACCGTTTGGTGCTTGGCGACAGATTTTCAACTTGACTTAGAACAGAATCTTATTATCTTCAACTTTAGAACAGAATCTTATCGTAGTGTACTACACAAGTAAGTTTTTATGTAAAATTAATACGACAAACGAAACGAAACGGTTTCCCTGCCCCAGCGAATTAAGTTCCGCGCCAGCTCTATTCTGCGTCTCATTGACGTGTCATATTCTTGATTTCAGACTTCATCCGCCCGATCTGCTTGCCTACGATAGACGTGACGCTGAACCCTCCTCCGCCCCAAAATTTCACTCTATTTGCCGCCGGTTGGGGAGCAGTGTCTACTACACAACCATCCAGCGCTGTGAAATTGCACGTAGACTTGCCTTATGTGGGGAAAGATGTAAGTAATATCATTTCGATCGTTTCACAAATGCCATTGTTTAAAAATTAGGAAGCATCAATAGCTTTAGCGCGTCTTGTACCTATGTGTTAGTTGTTTCATTCAGCGATGGTAAAACCAAATTATTGTATGTGCATTATGATACATCGTTATCAGCCTTAGGAGTATAATTACTATCATCATCTCAGCCGTAGGACGTCCACTGTTGGACATAGGCCTCCCCTATTGATTTCCATAAAGACTGGTTGGAAGCGGCTCGCATCCAGCGCGTTTCTGAGGTCTTCATTAGGTTGTCTGTCCACCTTGTGTGTGGATATCCTACGCTGTGCTTGCCTCTCCATAACTTTGTAGCCCTACCGGCCATTAGTTCTGCGTTCCTTAGGATTCTTCTAGACATTCCCAATGCTCGCCATTTAGCCAGCTTCTTGATTTTTTTCGCATCGCGAACATTTAATTTTTTTCTAACACCTAACCTTATGCATGAATAGAAAAGTAGTTCTTCACTCCTTTAAACATTCTCGGCATCTCAAACCAAGCCTGAAGTAGGTAATACAAAACATGTTTTTTATTTTATTACAAATAGGCTTGCATTTGACCACCATCTCGCCTAATTTAAGCGAATAAATAAAAACAACTAATTAACTAAAAAATAAATATATTAGGTCTAAAAACAATGCAGCAATGCCAGTCAAAAACCCGCTCCTGACTGTATCTGGTCGAAAAGTACCCATAATGCTGGCACCAGGAACGAGCTGGAACGTGTGTCACCACAATGATCTCTCATGCGTTGCTCTAATTCGCGCATCGATTCACTAGCATCTGCCACCCAAATTAATTTAAAAAATTGTAGTAATTATTGTTGTTATTTTTTTGTTCATTTAGTTTATAAATGTTTTCAGATTTGTGAACCGGCGTACAAATCCGGCGGTAGGAACCTTAAACTGACTGCAGGGCAATTGTGCGCCGGCGGCGTCGATGGCAAAGATTCCTGCAAAGGAGACTCCGGCGGTCCGTTGATGTTTGAAAATGGGCGGACCTGGGAAGTCATCGGAGTTGTCAGCTTTGGTCCTACCCCTTGCGGCTTGCCCAACGTCCCCGGAGTATACACCAAAGTGTATGAATATAATCAATGGATCAGAAGTGTTATCGTAGCTTAGAAATCACCGCTTTAAAAAAAAATAGCTCTCTGTTTCTTATTCTTCTTATTCTTATTCGAAGTGGGGGTGATGAGTCCTGCACTGACGTCCCGTTTGGGGTGTATTGTGCATTTCCCCCTGCCAGCGTCTACCCGAGCCAAGCTCTCTATGTTTAATTTTCTAAGTCACATAATGTAACTTTTTAGTAACAAAATAAGTCTGAAGAATTAACATTTACTTACTACTAAATTATACAGGCTACCTATATAATACTCTAAAATGTCTAATGTCTCAAATACACTAAAGATGAATACATTATTAGAACAATATAGTATTGTTAATAGCGACTTTATCTACATTACAATAAACTTATTTTTGTAATGCCATAACATATTTTCTTTTTACATAAGCTTAGTTATATATATACATTTCTGCAAATGTCAAGGTTTTCTATTTGATTTTATTGATATGAAGGAAATGTATACAACTTATTTATATATAAGTACAGTATTTAACAAATTTTGTGATGTAATTGATCACCACATTCCCTGAGCTGGATTAGATCTGATATTGTATTGTATTGTTCTGAAGCTAGATTTTAAGATTTGCTTCGAATTTTTATATACTTAATGTCTGAGATTAAATATTTTCGTACTTTTGAAGATTTTGTTTTATTGAAATTGATTTTGTTGAATTTAGAAAAATGAAATTCCACGAATACGAATTTAGGAGGATTTTGTTTTATCCTTACTTACTTACTTTAAGAGAAACATAAAAATAAAATGTACTTGTAAATTTGTGATATATTCCATAACAAAGATACACAATTTTCTTTATTATAATTAATTGTAAAATAAAACCTGTTTGTTGCTAAATGCATCACTTAAGAATGGCGATTTGGCAATTTTTTTAGCATGGTGGTGGCATCGTTTTACACCCAACGCTGTTCCCGCAGCTTCATTGGAGAACCAGTTTCACCCCAGGCTAGGTGCACTTTACCATCTTTGACCACACTGCCACTTAAAATTAGATGAGCTGTGTCAAACACCAAGCTTGTAAGTCATAAAAATAAAAAAAACTATGCAAAGGTAGGAGATCATCATGTAAAGACTAATAAAGGAATGTTAGTAATATCAGCAAAATCTCTCTATTCTAATAAAATAATTCGCCCTGCCAAGAACATATTGAAAGTTCAAAGCTGGAAAAAAATCCAAAGCATTGGTAGGTAGCATAACATTTTTTCAGTATGTACACTTACACCTTAAATAAAGGACATGAATAGAAGATGGTAGCAATATCAATCAAGCCAATAAAAGCAACGAAATTGTATTACTTAAAAATGTATCTATGTTTGTTAAAATAGTGATATTTTACATGAGACCAGAACTTTTTTTAATCGAATTTGATTAAGGGACTTTTGTGATAGCCACAAGGCAGGGAAAACTACACACAACACATGCTTACACACACATTCACTCCCTCGCATACAAACTAATTATGATAAAGATGGGTCACTTGAGGTCTTCAGAACAGGGCTCGGAAAGCAGCCTGTTGTATTTACCAATGTCCAGTCTGTTCAAATGTGATACCAGAACTTTTTATATATTTTTATTTATTTTAATTCATCAACAAAGAAAATGTTTCAATATAGGTAGTCTCCTATTTTTTCCTTGAGTGCATAGATTGACAAGTTTTCCTTAAAATTCGAATGTGCAAATTCAATGCCCCAAGAGATTAGAGAATGTAATCCTCAGACGAATAATCAGGGTCCTAGATGTAATCAGAATCACTACGTTTACTATGATTTATTATGACAACAAAAATAAAAGAGAATCTGAGAATCGCGCGATTTTCGACTTGACAGTTAACGTGACATTGACATTAATATCAATCTTTTTTTTTCTTTTGTTTTGGCATTGCGTTTTGAGCATTTGTCAGTATCAAGTATGTTATATTTTCAAGTTTCAAAAGTTAAATAGATATCCTCGTATCTAAAGTTATAGTCAAAGTCCAGTCTTTGTCAAGTATAGTTTGCGTCAGTCATGCTTTATTCAAGTAGTGGTGACTTTACTATAAGCTTCGATGGAGTTTTGGAAGCAACATGAAAAGAGTTTTTGGCGGGAACGCGGGAAGAGTCGTGTCGCTCCGTTGTATTTTTTTCCAAAACTTGTGTTTTGTCGAGTGTTTATGCATAAAAATGGTGGTGTTTTATTCATAAAGTGCCGAATTACAAGCGCGAGTGTGGGAAAATGATATAATGTGGTGAAACATGAGTTTTTGTGTTGCTTCCAAAACTCCATCGAAGCTTTATAGTAAAGTCGCCACTACTTTACTATAGCATGACTGGCACGAACTGACACGAACTGGACTTGACTAAGACGACTTTGACGATAACCATAGCTAAGATACAGCAGAAATAACACTTAAGACAAGGCAGTATGGCTTTATAGCTTTAGCCTGCCCGAAGGGGCAAATTATTAAAAAAAAAAAAAAAAAAGCAACATGAAAAGTCATGTTTCATCACATTATATCATTTCCCCACACTCGCGCTTGTAATTCGGCACTTTATGAACAAAAAACCTCAATTTTTATGCATAAACTTTTTTGACCATTGTTTGTTGACAATTTTCGTAGATATGACAAAGTATTATTACGTAGTAGCATTTAGGAGATTTTCACATTACCATAATTATTATTTTATTATTACAAAAAATAGTTTTGTGGTGAGCTGTTGTCAAACACCTCATATGTCAAACAAAAAAATTGCATTTAAAGTTAATAATGAATGCATTTGACGTATAATTATGTCGACTTAAACCACAAAATGTTTTATAGTATTCATTTACAAAGAACATTGTTATGTTAGTGAAAAACAACTTAATTTTCACAAATAAATTGAATTGAATTGAAAACAACTTAAATAATTTTATTAGAGTGCTTTAATCGTGAACTGACATCAAACTGCGCTACAATTACACCTATATCAAAAAAAGCTCGCAAGTGTTTGTTCCACACTTTAAAAGAAGCGGAAATAAATATTTTAACTTATTATTTAGACTGAAGAAGTTCAATAATAACTTTTATTGTAGTTCCTGATGGATAATATATCTCATCAGAATACAGGAAGAACATTCTTTCTGATTTCTGTCTAATATTTATTGGTGAACTTTTTAATGAAAAATTATGTTGTGAAATTCTGGATATTCATAACTTATTTAATGAGAATTAGAATTATAAATCATAGGAATGAAAGTTATCATTTGCATATTAGACATTTAAGTTGAATCTGTAGATACCTAAAGGTTTGAACATATTGTCGCAATTTACTTTATTCTAATATCTATATAATATTATTCCAGTACTGTATTTACGTTCAAGCGAATGAATTTGATTTAACTAATAAATGAAACGAATTTATCTCTTTTTATTTTTAAGTTTATGGTAACAGTTATTTGGCATCGATTGAGATATTGCAGATTTGGTAGATATTGAATTGTGTTCGTGTTATAAAAAATATTAAATAATTACGATTTACGATCATGAGCTCATTGACTCGATTTTTGTTTCGATAGTTTGAAGCAAACCAGGCATTGGAGTTTTGGCGGGAACGCGGGAAGAGTCGTGTCGCTCCGTTGTATTTTTTTCCAAAACTAGTGTTTTGTCGAGTGTTTATGCATAAAAATAGTGGTGTTTTATTCATAAAGTGCCGAATTACAAGCGCGAGTGTGGGAAAATGATATAATGTGGTGAAACATGAGTTTTCGTGTTGCTTCCAAAACTTCATCGAAGCTTTGTAGTAAAGTTGCCACTACTTTACTAAAGCATGACTGGAATTAACTGACACAAACTGGACTTGACAAAGACGACTTTGACTAAAACTAGCTACGATAGCACTTATTTAACTTTAGAAACTTGAAAATATATAATTACTTGACACTGGCAAATGCTAAAACGCGACGCCAAAAGCAAAGAAAAAAAAAACCAGGCATTACATTTTTTTTTCTGGCAGCACCATTTTAGAATTAGCCAATCATATCGCTTAATTTTGTTCGAGAGCTGTACTGCTACCATAAACAAATCAATCTATCTCCCTCGTCGACTCCTTGCTTGAGTTTTTTTTTTCTTCAAACAATACGAATTCTGACGATGCGTGATGTACTCGTCTGTCGTCAAAAACGCGTCGAAAAATAATTTAATCGTCAGTTAGTTTGGTGTATGAAAAACAGTGAATAATTAGTGTTTCTGAATTAATGTGTGTCTGAAAAGATTTTCTACTAAAATTAACAGTACGAACCCTTATTTTACATGTGAAATTGTGTCAGTGCGTCAATTTTATTCATATCGCGCTTACATGGACGGTATTCATGTTTGTAAATATTGATTTGTTGCATATCGAAATTTTCTTATGTTTCTATTGTACTATATGACATAAAATGAAATGTAGGTAATCTTAAAAAACGTTTTGTGTAAATAAGTACTTTAGTTGTGGAAATGCAACAGATGCCGAAGAAAAATACTGTAATGGCGCGATATCGCCTTTGATTCCCATAGTTTGATCAGGTTATTTGGTGTTTGTGTTGTGTTTATTTGACAATGGAGGGAACTACGGAGAAGGATTGTTCTCCGTTATGGAATCTGTACCAGCAGATCGTGTCGGACATGAAGGTAGGTCACGTATTTCTGATCGTGTTCATGAGTGTTTCGCTTCGACCGGTCTCGTCGCCCCAGATTTCCTATGAAATCGTCCCGGTAAATCGCTGGCGTCGAACGAAACATCGCGATCAGACGCTTCGGTAGCCGCTTGTTGGTTTTTAAGTGGCAATTACCTGAATTTTTAAGTGATTTGTAGTTTATTAATACCATTCCGTTGAGCAGTCGTAACTCATGTAAGCTACATGCTTTTACAGTTAACTGGAAACTGTTTTGTGTGAATTAATTTTTGACATAACTTATATATACGTTTAATTACATAACTTGTATAATATGTATTGTTTGTTTTTGTTCAATTAACAATTTAAAAAATAATGATCAAATCAGGGATATTATGTAGGTACCTATCTTGTAATTTTTTTTACAAGACAACATGTAAAAAAACTATAATTATCACCTACTTGTGTTAGACCTACTTATGACAAAACTCAAAAATATAAAAAAGAAGCAAGTAGAAGTAGTATTATAATGTTCTTATCAAACTATGGTTTTTTTAACTTGCCTTTGATATCTAATTACATTATTTTCTCTTATTACATGGTGATCATTATTTCAGAGCCAATGGGTTCATTTTAGTGTATCCATAATTCATCATCATTTTACATTTTATATTCTACATTCAAGGTAGGAATATATAGAATGAGATGTAGGTGTGCCAATGCCATAATTTAGCTTTTAGCTTTATAGGACCAGAAAATAAAATAGAACTCTTATTCACAACAGTAATGTAAGGCTTACAAAAGTATGTATGTTGGTAGTTCACTTAGTGTTTCTCTTGTGGTATGTATACATGTGGCTTATGTAAGCTTACATAGTACCATATAAGCTTATAATCTATCAATTGCATAACCAAGATACTACCATCCATTGCTCTGCCAAACATTTTAAATTTCATTTTATTTAAAGACTTAATTTTATGTAAAGATTTAATTTTTTAACTTAACACAAATGTGGATAAATCCTTACTCTGGATAGTAGGTAACACTTCTGGTATTGCAGATGCTCATAGGCAGTGTTGAACATTTACCATCAGATATTTATTTAGATACCCTATTAACGGAAACCATTATATAATTTTAAATTTTAATTTTATTAGCTTTATCTTGCAAGAGCTGGCAGTCCAACATTACTTAGGTATTTTCTGTTATCTGTTGTTCATAGGTTGATATTGAAAATAAAGCAATAACTATGAAACTTATAGCTATGCTTCCATGTCTTGCCATGGTGGAGTATCACCCTAGCTCATTAACTGCAGTTCTGCATAAGCAATTTATCCACAAGGTCAATATAGAATAAATGTTTATTCATAATATTTAAATTCAGAATGGAACCCGATGATATCAGACATTTGGACCTTACTTGGTAATTCTTATATTTAGACATTGCCAATAACATTATGTCATCGATGATAGAGTGTGTATAAAGGTCGGATCTGTAAGAGGTTTTTATTTCTTAATGATACAAATGTAAAAACCTCTTTTATGTTTGATTGAAGTGTACAAAAACCTGTCCAACTCAGTTGCTTTAGTACCTATATCTGTACAGATAAAAAATATTTTTACTGTAAATACCTACTTGTGTAAAACATTTGGAATATAATTTTAACATTTTCCTACCTGCTTACCTACCATAAAAAGGTTTACTGCCTATTTGCCTGTGTTATTGCACAGACATTGCTAAGTTGTATTTTACTTGCATTCAAATAGAGCCAATGGGTTTTTTCAATCAGTCCTCTGCTACATTGAATAATGAAGTTTATTGTCTTATTATTTGTTTTGTACGTTTTAATTTAAGGTGGTTTGATTTCCATACAAATAAATTTTTGCTGTTTATGGACAAATGGAGCATAATTTTACAGTGAAATCGCAGCTACTGGCATTTATTTTGGTCTTCATTTGCGGGAAATTACAATTGCTTGAATTGCTTGCTTTTTTGTGATTGAATTAAAAATTTAGTTTTCGGATTTTTCCCTTTATGTGTACTATCTATCTATATAAATAAGGCAATACTGCCAAATTTCATAGTTATAGTCAACGGGGAGTACCCTATAGTAAGTGTCGAAATATGCGGTTTTTTGCGACAAACGTTTTTTGTAACTAGGTACCTAAGAAGTTTGATTTTTCACAGCTGCAAGGGACTACAGATATGCATATAATGTTATAATTTCAACTTGATACCTCCTAGCGTACATGATATAGAAGGTCTTGATAGACTGACAACAAAGTGATCCTATAATGGTTCCATTTTTTTCATTTGAGTTACGGAGCCCTAAAAATCTGTAAAACATTTGCGCGCTCCATTTACTTTAAAGTACAGCTACAAGTTATACGCGTCCAGTAATGAGCGTGGCTAATTGATTGATAAAACGGGTTAGATTACTTACTTTGATGCACAAAAAAAAAATACAACACCTATTAAGCCATACAGAAAAGGCAGTTTTTAGATTAAGATGATTTGACATTTTTATATGCACTGTTGCACGCTAGTACTGTTATAAAGAGGAAAGATTTGATTGTTTGTTTGTATTCAATAGACTCCAAAACTATTGGACCGATTTCAAAAATTTTTAACCGTTGGGAAGCTACACTATCTCTAGGTGACATAGGCTACTTTGTTTCCCTGTATTCCCACGGGAACGGGAACTACGCGGGTAAAACCGCGAGGCGTCCGCTAGTACTGTTATAAAGAGGAAAGATTTGATTGTTTGTTTGTATTGAATAGGCTCCGAAACTACTGGACCAATTTCAAAAATTCTTTCACCGTTGGGAAGCTACCTTATCTCCGAGTGACATAGGTTACTTTTATCCCTGTATTCCCACGGGTTCCCTAGTATATAATATTTTGGAATTTATAATGTTAAAAATAATAAAACAAAATTGCGTTGAAACCACGTCAGTTTTCATTGTCAAATAATATATGTTTGTTTTTCACTGTTTTCTTTAACTCGTTAGGATGGCGAAGTCAGTCATCTGCTCTGGTATCTGTCAAAACTTTTAAGATTCACCTTGACCCGTCTGGCGCGTAAAGGTCGCGCGATTTATTGACTTTTGCAGGGACCCTCGGGATTTGTATTTTGTTTTGTAGGCGCTTGAGTAACAACAACGTAAATTTAACGTTTTCTTGTTTAGAAATGTATACTTTTTGCTATTAACAGCGTGATTTTACCCGAGTTGTAATTAAAATTAGAGTTGCTGCTGATAATGATGAAAAGTACCTAGTTCAATTTATAAATATGTCGGCGTTTAGCTTTAATGTTGATTTAGTTTAGCGCCATTTTTGCGTAATTTTGGTGGACTAGAGGGGGAATGGCGCCACCTCTGACGTAACACTGGTTCCGTGCACTGCTTGTCGTTAGTCGTGAAACGTATTTTTACTTCAACCAATGAGAGCGCGGTAGAAGTTACGGATGTCGGCCGGTAGAGGCGCTGTGTGAAGCGAGCCGGCCGTGCGTTGAATGTTGAGGTGGAGAGATTGAGTTAGACGGTTGCAGAGTGCGAAGCTAAGCGGAACGTCTTGCCCCCAAGCTATGTAATAGTGACTATACTGTTCGAATCATTCTTAAACTAAAATCGTTGTGAAGTGCTGATTAAACTTTATACAAGATAACTAAATTGTGTGGTTTGTCTCCTCGTTCGCTTCAACCTCGCCCATGTAACCAGTAACCCAGTAACAAATGTATGATGCGAATATCGGCCATACCACAACCTACCATCATACCACATACACCATCGCCCACCTGATGTCGTGTCTTTCTTTTTCTTCTCTCTGACAAATACCTATATTTGTAGCTAAACACGACAATTCAGTTAGTTCTGTTTGCAGTTTGAAGGTTCCCTGCGGTTTCACCCACATGTTACAAGATAAAAAGTACATTATGTGTTAGTAAGTACCTAATTGAAAAAAAAATAATTATGTGTTCTATCAGTTATCTGACTTCCATCACACAAGCCCTGTTTAGTTTGGGCCCTGATGGCGCTGTGTGTATAGTCCTACGATATTTAAATGAGAAAGTTTGGATGGATGGATGGATGTTTGTTACTCAATCACGCCAGAACAGCTCAACGGATCTTGATAAAATTTGGCACAGAGATATATTAGTCTATTCACTGATCTCTGAAACTAAAGGTTATATCCATATCTTTTAACTATGGTTGCATTATATTTTGTCCTATTTCTCCGCAACAAGGCAATTAAAATAATAAATAAATATCGTAGGACATTACACACAGTGCTATCTGACCCCAAACTAAGCAAACCTTGTACTGTGGCAGTCAGATAATTGATAGAATATTTAAATACTTTTTTTTATTGTCTATACATACCTGCTTATACAGAACACCCAGATATTTATAACACAAAATGTTTATCCTGGGTAGAAATCGAACCCATGCCCTACAGCTTTTTTTTTCCTTTATGGTTGACAGGCTAGGTGTTTGATCACAGCTCACTTGCTGTTAAGTGACGGTGTGGTCGATGATGGTGAAGCACACCAAGCCTGGAATGGAACTGGCTCTCAAGTGAGGCCGCCGGAACACACTGTTAGATGCTTGGCGGCTCTTAAAACAGATATATTACCAACAGGGTCAACCTGTCATATTTACTTTCATACTAATTCTCAGTAGTAATAATTTAAAGAAAAATTTAGTATTATCAAAGCAAAACCATTCTAAACATGAGACGTCTCGACGTCGTCTGTTAGACGTCTATCCGTCCGTTCAAAAGTAAACGGAAACGCCATACGTTTGCGTGTTGCTCCTATTTTAAACCGCGGAAGTCCTCTCACAGTAATGGCAGTAAGAGCCTTCATTGAAAAACAACATCTAACCGACAAGTTTTAATTTTATAGGTGTTACCATCTCGTAATTAAAGTAGAGTATACCGGGTCACTTAGTCTAACAACGGTCATTGGACTTATCATTATGAACAATTTGCGAAAGAAATCAGTTGTTACATAGAAAACCGGCCAAGTTCAACCATTGGTCCCCACCTCAAGGTCAGTGTTGGAGTTTCAACCCACGCGCCCTTCGGCATGCTAACCGACTGCACTAACCACTGTGCTATCATCGCTTTAAAAGTCTTAATTCTCCAAACGGATCCAGTGTCGGTTGGCGGATTCACTTACCTCTCATACTGTTAATAATATATTTATATTGTTAATCGAGTTTTGTTTTTCCGTGCAAAGCCGGGACGGCCCGCTAGTAAACTATACGTTACTTAATAACTATTATAGAAACTTAACTTCAAAAATACTATGTCATATATATGCTTATATATGTAAATATTGTATATCTTTACGATTACGTAACTTGACTAATTACAATTTCTGTGCACGTTGAATCAATTCAACGTGCAAATAGACGTAACCTAAGGTTTACAATGTAAACTGGGTTCTATTCTACACAACAAGAACATCGTGTATCGTAGGCAGAATGCGTGACAGGTTTTACATTACGTTTGAGGCAAAACAAAAGAAACTGCTACAAACGCTTTTAAATTCTCTGAAGTTCATCTATTTTCAATAACGTTACTCGACTCTTATCTCGTTGAGAATTCATCTACAACTGAACAGCAAACGAGTTTTGGCGGGAACGCGGAAAGAGTCGCGTCGCCCCATTGTATTTATTGTCAAAACTAGTGATTTTTATGTATAAACATTGTGGTGTTTTATTTATAAAGTGCTGATAACAAACACGAGTGTGGGAAATTGATATAATGCGGTGAAACATGACTTTTCGTGTTGCTTCCAAAACTCTATCGAAGCTTCTAGTAAAGTCGCTATTACTTTACTAAGGCATGATTGGATTTGACTGGACTTGACCGAGACTGGACTTTGACTGCAACTAAAGATGTTAGACGTGAATTGCAAAAACCAAAGACAAACCGAATCGAAGACGAGTATGGCTCTATAGCTTTAGCCTGCCTGATGGGGCAGATGAATTATATAAAAAAAAATGAACGGCATACTCCAGAGTGGTTGAAAAAGTATTTTTAATAGCAGAATGCTCATGTAATACTCATGTGAGGTAACGTAAATGTTTTATTCGTGCTCACGTCCTCCAAATCGTTTTGCCCTACTTTGCATGTTTTCGGAGACAAATCGTTTCTTGTTAGTACTTTGACACTCCACTCTGAATGGATTCTAAGAAAAGACTTTGATTCGATGTTTAATATTTCACGTGCAGACTATGCAATTGTATGACGATAATAATGACTGCCCTCTTAGCTCATTTGGTAGAATATCTGCTTCATGAGATGTAAAGCGTGGGTTCGATTCCCACCAGAACAAACATTTATGTGACGATAAATGTTTGTTCTATAATATGTATCTGTAGCTATCTGGTTCCCATAGTACAAACTTTGCTTAGTTTGGGGCTAGATGGAGCTGTGTTTGAAGTCCTACGATAGTTATAATTAATGGTTTTTGAGATGGGTGTCGGATTTATTTAGTGGTTTTTAAAGTTTGTTTTCAAAGAAGTGTCATCTATTTCATAACCAATGCACCAATGTTTATCAAAATCAGTGAATGGAATGAGTACACAGAAATAAAAACAGTCAAAGAAGAAGTGGAACACAGAGCAATTGCATATCAAAGCCGAATAAACAAACACACAAATACCCTAGCAACTGCGTTATGCGAACCGCTATTTGGCAGAAGGCTCAAAAGGCAACACATATGGGACTTTGTTGAACTGAAATAAAATACAGCTTCCTCACAGGAGGAACAGCTCTTACCTGACAATAACACTCAACAAATCTGGTAAGGGCTTGTAGAGCCGATCGCAAGATGACACATAGAAAAAAAAAAACTATGTACCTACTACTTATAAAATGTATTAGCCGAGGGGAATATCTATTCCTAACCCAACATACTGATGAAGGTGTCAGTTAACGTTACGAATAAAGTGCAACACACGGCGCAGATAGTATGATATTTTATCTGCGAGTATCTGCACATAAAAACTTATAGTAACTGTAAGTATCACACACGGAACTTATACGAAAACCGATACATTTAGAAATAGATCTTTGTACAGCTTCATGTATATTTTGTATCTGACAAAATATCTGTCCATATCGGTCCGTATCTGCAGATACTGAACGATGAAATTTATATTATCTGTGCCGTGTGTGCTATTCTATTGATTTGTATTATTTTATGAGCTATATTGACAGATATACGCTCAGATACAGATATCTTATGCGTGACAGGCTTTAATCATATTAAATATAACAAATGCCTACTAGCTAAATATCTATACTATTAAAAAAGGAAAGATTTGATGTGTTTGTTTGTATTGAATAGACTCCGAAACTACTGGATTTTAAAAATTCTTTCACCGTTGGGAAGCTACACTACCCCTGGGTGACATCTATAGGTTACTTTTTATCCCTGTATTCCCACGGGAACGGGAACTACGCGGGTGAAACCGCGAGGCGTCCGCTATTTTTTTTTTTTTTTTTTTTTTTTTTTTTATAGTAGATAGGCTTGCGTTTGACCGCCATCCCGCCTGATGTTAAACGAAGATGCGGTCTACGGTGGAGCACGCTTGCCTAGAAGAAACCGATTCACTCGCGACTTGAAGGTACCCAGACTATATTCATTGGGGAACACCCACTCGGGCAGCTGATTCCAATGTCTAGCGGTACGCATGAAAAAAGTGGAATCAAACCGCTTAGTTCGAGCTTTTGGAACATCAACCATGAAGCGGTGACGCTTTTTAAAGCTCCTGGCTGTCCGATAGTAGAATGGGCAAGGTGGAATTAGGTCATGCAGATCTGAAGCGCACTCTCCAAAATGTCTCTGCTAGTCTGTAAATATATTGGTGGACATTGCACACAGCGCCATCTACATTCGATACCTTATACAACTGACATAATCTTTATGTACCTACTTTTTTTTTGTAAACTCATGGTTATAATACTGAATTACCAGATACAGAACAAATATTTATGTTTGTAAATATTTGTCCGGGCGGGAATCGATCCCAAGTCTTACATCGCATAAAACAACTACAATAAATACTAATAGTGCAGTCAAAAAGAACTATGTAAGAAGGTAATGAATTTCCTACATATTCTGCAGCCAAGCAGTAGTGTGTAAACACTAGGTACTATGTTCCTATAACTTACAAAATTATGACTTTGTTTTGTTACTCAAAGTTCTGGCTACCCCTAGAATAGTCATGGACCTATCTTGTTACATCAAGAACGCCTCGCAAGAATGAATTTTGTTTCGATTATAAGTCGGTTTACTGTAAACGTAACTCATTGCAAAAGAACTAATACGGTTAGTTACCAACATAAGCCGATACAAGTTTTTATCATCCGGACCGGATATTTCGCCAAACCGGCTTCAGAATTAGCACTTGTAAATTATACT
Source organism: Biston betularia (assembly GCA_905404145.2). Lineage (NCBI taxonomy): Eukaryota > Metazoa > Arthropoda > Insecta > Lepidoptera > Geometridae > Biston > Biston betularia. Next base: position 7,727,951 of record FR989887.1, on the reverse strand, counting down.
AATTGCAAGATTAAATACACGAACGATTGTGTCAACGACATTTTGATGGGCGTAAAAGGTATTTAATCACCCTGTGAACTGTGCTTAACTGCCTGCACATGTCTCTATTGTTGACCCCTTTATAATACATACATACATAATTATATTGATTGATTGATTAATTCTTTACTCATACTCATTTATTTATAACGAACAGTTACAAGTCACACACATTACAAAAAAAAAACAATAAAATTAAATTTGCTTAGAAAATTAATAAAAAAATAATTTTCAATACACAATTAATTAATTTAATTCGAATTAGGTACAAAAATAAATAAATTGGTTTACATTTTAACTAGTCTACTATTAGTAGAAATACGTCTACTTTCTAGAATACTTGCTCCACAAGCCACTTCTTAGTACGTATTTTAAATGAGTGTTGTGAGGGTGCATCTCTTATACTGTATGGTAGGCGATTATATACATCCGCAGACATAACGTTTATTGTACACACTTGTAGCAGTGATAGCTTAGTGGTTAGCGCGGTCGGTTCGCATGCCGAAGGGCGTGGGTTCAATCCCCAACAATGAGCTTGAGCTGCCGGTGAAGGAAAACATCGTAAGGAAACCATAGCATGGTGAGTACTTTCTAGTACCTACTCGGCTGGCTAGCTACCACCTTCTAGTTGAAAATCTGTCGCCAAGCATCTAATGGTGTGTTCCAACAGCCTTACTTGAGAGCCAGTTCTATTCCAGGCTAGGTGTGCTTTACCATCTTCGACCACACTTTCACTTAACATCAGATGAGCTGTGGTCTAAAAATAATACAATACAGAAGAAATAAACTTAATTACTTAATAGGTGTGACAACTGGGAGGACCTATGTGTATTGGAATTTGAATTAAAATCATCATGACTTTAAATTAAATTCGAATAACTAGGCATGTATAGAAGTTTCGGCAGCCTATTTGGGAGACCGTCTCACTTCCAATCTGGAGGTCCTGGGTTCGAATCCTACGGCACGCACCTCTGTCTTTTCCAGGTTATGTGCGTAGAACTGCTGATATCTTCAAACGGTGAAGGAACATTAGGAAAGCTTAGGAAACATGTCTGAGTATATAAAAAAAAAAATTGAAATGTGTGGAGTCTACCAACCCGCACTTGGCCAGCGTGGTGGAGCTATGGCAAATACAAATATTTTATTGATATTACAATTTAATTCAAAATTTCAAATATGTATTGTATCATTATATACCTATATATGAGTTTTATAAAACATGTAATTGACGTGTGAATAAAAAAAAACACACAAAAATGTCAAAATAAGGTACATGTCAATGTATAAAAAACCAACAATATGAATATTGCGTTTGGGCCAGTCTATAAAAACTAAATCTAGAGTAAATAGGTTTCTTCTAGGTAAGCGTGCTCCATCTTAGACCACACTACTGTTTAACATCAGGCAGAGTGTGGTCAAATGCGAACCTATTTTGAATAAAAAAAAAAACAAGACTCTGAAATAGGCATGCTAAAAAAATGATTAAAAAACTATAATTATGATTAATTCTATCTAGTATGCGTGACGCCTAATGAAATTTTGCAATATTTATAGCAGCAACATTGTTCTTAAATTACGATGTTCTACGTTATATTTAATTGAATACAGTAATCATTAAAGAATTTTTTGATCTTATTGTTACTTAGAACTTCCTGCAAACTCATGGCTTCCTTTTTCTCAACGGACGCACGTTTAATTTGTTTTATTTCCCTATCGCGTGCTGTTTCGAATCGCTTGATATGTTATGCTAAGCGAGGTTGAAATTTATGTTGTTTTTTAATTATTATCGAATAGACTTGCGTTCGACTGTCATATCTATTTTTTATATTGAATAGGTTTGCGTTTGACCACATCCTGCCTGATGTTAAGCAACGATGCGGTGGAACACGCTTACCTAGAAGGAACCTGTTTACTCTTGATTTGAAAACACTCATATTGTATATTTCGGGCAACACAGACTCCGGCAAAGAGTTCCACATCCTCGCTGTGCGAATAAAGAATGTGGATTCGAAGAGCTTAGTCCGCACATGGGGAACGTTCACCATATGCGGGTGACGCCTCGGTCGCGTTTGTCTGGCAGTCCGGTAGTAAAAAGGGGCGGGGGGAACCAAGCCGTGTAAATCCAAAGAACAATCCTATATCGCCTGCTGTTAACACTTTCATTGCCACCACTATTTTAGATTAGTTCCCAGCGATGCCGCCCTATATAAAACGCGAGCACGCCAGGCGTGCTCTCGGCACTGCAAGATGAAATAACATGGGCATGCTAGGCGTGTTCACTAGCAATGTATAAAGGTGAATGAAATCGTAAAAAAGCCGTATTTCGGCTTCAGATAGAAAATATGCCCTAATTCATGAAAAATCCAGAGCGCGCCTGGCGTGCTCGCGGCATCGCGATAGGAATTGGTGAAGACACGCTAGGCATGTCGGCGGCACTGAATGTGTTAAGCGAAGATCTATACAGTCTACGATGGGGAACACTTTTCTAGGAGATATCGATTTACATCAACCATAAAATTACTATACGTATCATTTTGATAACACTGTAGTTGTTCCATACCTACAAGAAAAAAAAAGTGGACTTCTTTGCATTTGGGTGAAGGTAACTTTAGTTTCTTCGTAGTTTCCTTGTAGTGTTGTGAAGGGTCTACCCGATGCCTGTTCCTATTGTGTTAATGACGACGCCCACTTTTAGGGTGAAACTAGAGGGTGAGCATATCGATTTCTATATTACAAGGTTAGGGTTATGATTCCGAGAATCGCTCCCGATTACGTGTTGTGTCAAGTAACATGTATATGGAATCAGATACTTATGAAACCATTATGTTAGAATACATAATTATTTACATAACTAGCGGCCCGTACCGGCTTCGCACGGGTGGACATTTTTTAATTAAATTCTAGTAATAAATATAGCCTATGCTATTTAGGGATAACGTAGCATTCTAACGGTATAACAATTTATGGAATCGGTCCAGGAGGTTTTTTAGTTTATTCGTTACAAAAATACAAATCTTTCCTCTTTATAATATTATTATAGGTATAATATGTAGTGTAGATAACAGTCATGGGGACTGCCGAAAGAAGATTTTCCCTACTAATGAACAGATAAAAATGTCAAAATTTGTAATTGTATACTAAACTTAATAAACAGATTGCAAAACTTATAATAATAAATGTACATATATTTATAATAGGAGTTTAAACGCAGCTCAATCGATGTTAAGGGACGGTGCGGTCGAAGATGGTAAACACACCTAGCTTGAAATAGAACTCACTCAAGTGAGGCTGCCGGAACACAATGTCATGTGTTTGGCGGTAGATTTTGTAACTAGAGGTAGCTAGCCAGCCGAGTACTACCACTCGCTATGGTTTCCTTCACCGGTAGCTCAAGCTGATTAGCTATTTGAACCCACGCCCATCGGCTTGTAAACCGACCACTGAACTATCACCGGTACAATTTAATGTTTTTGACTTAACAAGTTGGCGACTGGTGTTTTTTTGTTTGTTTAATTCTTTTGCGTTTTATAATTTTGTTGACGTATAATGGTTTTAAATATTACGTGTAAACCTACCAACGTGAAAATGGTACGCGGCGATCATTAGCAGATCCGTCTTTGTGATGAAAACGTCGACAACACAAAGCAAAATAACTCGTTATCACCATCCGTCAAGCTATATTACCAAAGACCGCGTGTTTATTTCCATAACAGTTAATGGCTTACCCAGAAAGCGTGAAGGTAAGTTCTTCTAATCTTAAATCATCGTCTAAATTAAAAATATTCAAGCAAATACCAACTTAGGATATTTTTTTGGATCTGATAGCTTTTATGTGCGTATTACTGAATACTTAATTACTTTGGAGGTCGTCTTCTTTTTTTTTTTTATGGTCGACAGACTAGGTGTTTGACCACAGCTCACCTGATGTTAAATGAAGGTGTGGTCGAAGATGGTAAAGCACACCTAGCCTGGAACGGAACTGGCTCTCAAATGAGGTGGCCGGAACACACCGTTAGATGCTTGGCGACAGATTTTCAACTTGAGGGTGGTAGCTAGCCAGCCGAGTACTAGAAAGTACCCTACCACCATGCTATGGTTTCCTCACGATGTTTTCCATCACCGGCAGCTCAAGCTCTACCGCGCTAACCACTGAGCTATCATCTATACAAAAGTCTAGGTAGTACCACCTCTGTACCCGATATTCTGCCACCAAGCTGTTTAATAAATAGTGTTTAAAAACATTACTGTGTTCCGTTTTGAGGGATACTGCAGACTAACCATCGATAGTCTCAAAGTACCTAATTAGTGCCAAAGCAGCGATGCACTGGACTTTGTTTTGCTACTTAAAGTCCTGTTTACCGCTGCAATGGCTATGGATACACGTTATATCTTACCAGTAGGAGGGCGTATCGCTCGTCTTATTACTTTTTTCATAAAAAAAAAACTTCAAAACGGCGAAGGAAAACATCGTGAGGCTACATACAAATTCGAGAGTTCTTAAAAAAGTTACCTTATATTGCTAAAGGCTTGCGCCCAACAGTGGGACAGTTTTGTGGAAAATGTATGTTGTGTGTAGCTGTGTAAGTACATATGTACTTAAGTCTGTTCTGACTTCCTGAGGCTAAGACAGATTGTTGGCTGTTTATTTGTTTTATGTGAAAGTAAAAAAAACAAACAAAACTCTCTCCCGATGGTACAATGTAATGCCGGTCCTTAAGTCACCGTTGAAGTAGTTGTGCCTCTAGTATTGTTAGTAATTATGAACTTGAATATAGAGAATGCATGAGATAGTTTAATGATCAAGTCACGCACATCTATAGACATCGTATGGTAATAGAGTCCATTTAAGATTGCACGCTCGCTGTGCCCTTTGTTGTGATGATATGTACTAGTATTTGCTGTAGCAAAATAAATAAATACATTATTATTATTATTTATTTTTTTATGTAAAAAGTAATGAGATGAACGAGACGCTCTCCTGTTGGTAAGAGATAACGCCTGTCCATGACCATTGCAGCGATACACACAAGTTTGAGTAACAAAACAAAGTCCGGGGCATCACTGCTTTGGCGCTCATTACTTTGAGACTTTAGATGGTTAGTCTCAACAGCCCAGTAATTTCGCTAGCTGCAGTACCCTTCAAACCGGAACACAGTAATGTTTACATGTATACTACTGCTTAGCGGCAGAATATCTGATACTGCGGTGGTACCTACCTAGACGACCTCCTGCTAAGGAGATCTACCACCAAGTAAATATACTTACTATATGTTTTATTTTTCTTATTCGTGTTACATCTCCCGCCTGTTCCTTATGTTATCTATCGTGTTTTTCTTTTCTTGATTGCCTGGAAGAGATCGCTCTTAGCAATAAGGCCGCCACTTGTGGCACTAGTTCATAAGGTTCTTTTGTTCTCTTTTTTTCTGTTTATAATGTTCACAATAAAGAGTTTTATCTATCTAAAGGAATCGGGTAGCTGATAGCATACTCATTTACTCTTTTTTTGTAAACACAGACAAAACGAACATGTTTGTTTTATGTATCTAACACTCAGTGTGTTAGATACATAAAACAAACATGTTCGTCACACAAATGTTAGTCCTGAGCGGGAATCGAACCCACACCATTAAGCTATTGATGCAAAACTACTGCCAAATGTGATGGCAGGGCAATCAAAAAGCAATAGAATCCCTGTCAAAAATTACCAAATTTTTACGCTGACATTTTGCTTAAGAGACATTCTGCGTCAAAACCTATTACGGTGGTCAGTACACTATTAAGTAGGTACAAGTACAACATAATTATCATAAATATCCGGTAACAGCTAGTATGTAAATGTCACCCAAACATTCCGATCACTAAAAAAACAATAGAATTACTCTTCAGTTATGAAGTTGTATGAAAGCATTTTGTTAGCTCTTACTTGCTTGTAATAGATGAATCCGCTTTTCGTAAATGGAGAGTGGACTGATATTTCCACAAAGTAACTCTAGGGAGTTTCTATTTTTAAAATGTTCACACTTTCGCAGATATCTAGTTAATTAGCGTAATCAGCAACCCGTATCTGTCCACGGTGGAATATAAAAAGCCGCAGAGTGGAAAATGTACATACCTACATTACATATTCACTTTCGAGATTTCATTTTACGTATAAAACTTTTGATAATTAAATTTAATATTTTTACAATAAATTTAAATATATAAATTTGGTTCAAACCCCAACAATGAGCTTGAGCTGCCGGTGAAGGAAAACATCGTAGCGATGATAGCTCAGTGGTTAGCGCGGTAGGTTCGCATGCCGAAGGGCGTGGGTTCAAACCCCAACAATGAGCTTAGCTGCCGGTGAAGGAAAACATCGTGAGGAAACCAAAGCATGGTGGTAGGGTACTTTAGTACTCGGCTGGCTAGCTACCACCCTCAAGTTGAAAATCTGCCGCCAAGCATCCAACGGTGTGTTCCGGCAGCCTCACTTGAGAGCCAGTTGCATTCCAGGCTAGGTGTGCTTTACCATCTTCGGCCACACCTTCACTTGACATCAGGTGAGCTGTGGTCAAACAACTAGCCTGTCAACCATTAAAAAAAAAAAAAAAAACAATAAAATTTACATGAATGTTTATTACATGCGTGTTACGTAAATCAAATGTATGTAATATATAAATCTAGTACCTACTCAGCTGGCTAGCTACCATCTTCGAGTTGAAAATCTTCCGCCTAACTGTGTTCCGGCTGCGTCACTTGAAAGCCAGTTCTATTCCAGGCTAGCGACACTTTTAAATATATTTTTTTATGTAAAAGGAATAAGACGAACGAGACGCTCCATAACCATTGCAGCGATACACAGAACTTTGAGTAGTAAATCAAAGTCTAAACTCTAAAGCATCGCTGCTTTGGCACTCATTTTCACTTTCGAAGTTTAGTCTCAACAGTCTAGTAATTTCGCTAGCTGCAGTACCCTTCAAACCGGAAAACAGTAATGTTTACTCACTACTGCTTGGCAGAATATCTGGTAGGTACTCCGGTGGTGTCTACCTAGATGACTTACTGCTAAGGAGATCTACCACCAAGTACATCAGCTGTGCTTATACATCTAGCTTGTCAACCATAAAAATAATTATTTGATTCATTGACAAGAATGTTTTGGTCACAAATTCAATACGACTAAAGTAACGCCTTTCAACGTTCCAACATCCGTAAAATTCCTCGTATTGTTTATAAATCAGATATGCTCCAGCCGAGGATGAACTGGTAAATTATTTTGTATAGTTTTGAAAGTAAAATCTCATCTCAATTCTATGTCACGGTTCAACCGCACAAGGAACTGTTTGTTCTCAATGCATGGAATATGAAAGCCACCGTAATGTCTAGATAATAACATAATAACGCTATTTGGAGAGGTTTATAAACTTACAAAGCTATTGAAAAGAATGGCAGTTTGTTTCGTAACTTTGTAATATGTCTGGGCTATTGCGTTGAAGATCTCTGCATAATATAAAACAAAGTCGCTTTCCGCGCCGTCTGTACGCTTAGATCTTTTAAACTACGCAACGGATTTTAATGCGGTTTCCATCAATAGACAGAGGAATTCAAGAGGAAGGTTTATATGTTTAATACATGCATATTATAGTACAGAAAATCTGAAAAAATTGCAAGATTTGCAATGTGAAGTCGCAAAATATATTTATTGCAAACGCTGGCTTAACCTTACGAAATAGATCAAAATAATGTACCTACTACATTAGTATCTACATTGCACCCGTGCGAAGCCGGGGCGGGTCGCTAGTTTGCTTATAAATGTGGACCTGTTACATATTTTACATTACATTTTTTATAATAATTGCGAGCGTAATAACAGCTATCTTCAATTTTTTTTATTATTATTATTTTAGCCCACTTTGTCCCACAGCTGGGCAAAGGCCTCTCTCCCTCCCTTTCACGCCTCTCTGTTTGGTGCTAATGGGGTCCACTCCTTGTTGTGGGCATCGAGCTCTTTTATTTCATCGATTTTTAATTTAGTGCTTTTAAAATAATGATATAATCGATTGATTCAGGCGTTACTTTGCGGAAGTTCATTTTGAATGTTCAAGGTATTTATTTAGTATATTTCCGCTTAAGGTGGTTCGATTTCCATACAAATAAATTTTTGCCATTTATGGACAAATGGAGTATAATTTTACAGTGAAATCACAGCTACTGGCATTTATTTTGGTCTTTATTTGCGGTAAATCACAATTGCTTGAATAAAACAGTAGATTTTTTTTTTTTAATGGTTGACAGGCTAGTTGTTTGACCACAGCTCACCTGATGTTAGGTGAAGATGGTAAAGCACACCTAGCCTGGAATAGAACTGGCTCTCAAGTGAGGCTGCCGGAACACACCGTTAGATGCTTGGCGGCAGATTTTCAACTTGAGGGTGGTAGCTAGCCAGCCGAGTACTAGAAAGTACCCTACCACCATGCTATGGTTTCCTCACGATGTTTTCCTTCACCGGCAGCTCAAGCTCATTGTTGGGGTTTGAACCCACGCCCTTCGGCATGCGAACCTACCGCGCTAACCACTGAGCTATCATCGCTACAATTGATTATTATTAGTGTAATGTCCTGTGATATTTATTTGTAACGGGCATATATGTAAAAGGTAATGTGTGAATGACTGTCTTACGTATAACTGACATATGATCGCTTATGGTGCCATTTTGACACGTAAAGACATAGCGACGGCTCCCCCTCGAAAATCTCCAAAGACCTTTGCCCAGATGGGGATTGATGAGAAGATTACCTTTAAATTAGGAGGTAATAAATCTTTCGATACCGATGTCAGTGAACGCTGTCAGATTTTTTTATAGTTGGCATGAGCACGTCTGAATGGCGTGGTCGAAGATGTTAAGTCTGATACCTGGCATGATTGCTTTAAAAATTGCAGTGTCTCTTAAGAATTTTAAACATTCGCCCGATTCCCAAATGGTAGTAAATACAGCATCAAAATGTGATATTTTAGAAGAACTACAAAGGAAGCTAGAAAAGACCCAAATGCGGCTTCATTTTATACTATTTAGTGATTTCGCTCGGCTCTCGGCCCACGGCTCGTCAAGTGATCTAATACACAGAATTCTTGTTTAGTCTTTGAATAGATTATAAAATATCAAATTGAAATTAAAAACAAAATCAAAACGTCAGTAAGTAGATAAATAAATGACAATCAAAATTAATACCCTTAACCCGGACTCTTACCACCGCCAATTGCGCAGCCATCCTAGAGCCGAGCGGCCTTATAAGAGATGATGGTAAGAGACCTGACGGAATGACTTTGATTCCCTGGAAGATGAGACGGCCTTTAGTGTGGGACGCCACCTGCGTTGACACTTTTGCGCCGTCACATCTTCCAAGAACTCAGATTAGGGCTGGCGCAGCGGCGGAATTTGCAGAAGACCTCAAAAGGCGCAAGTATAGTACCCTGGACAGTGGGTACATATTTGAGCCTTTTGGGGTTGAAACTTTGGGACCGTGGGGACCGGGAGCAAAAAAAATTTTTAAAGAATTGTCATCTCGTTTGGTCGACGCCACACGTGAACAAAACGCTGGCCTTTATTTTGCTCAGCGTTTGAGTATTGCCATACAACGCGGCAATGGGGCCAGCGTTTTGGGAACCATTCCCATTGATAGCGGTTTTTTAGAGTAGTTATTATTTTAAGTTATTTTGTTTTGTTTAATTGAAGATATTTATTATACTTTTTTTCATAATTTAGCTTGATTGTCGAATTAAACCCTTAAACACTTAATACTTAACCGTATAATAATAATTATATACCATTGTTTTTTATTCGACAAAAATACCTATTTATCATATGTATAAAATACATATGAATATATGTCTGTCCTTGTATATTTTCAAAGACAGTAAAGTTGCATTATTTGTCACAATGATGAGTTAAAAAAATAATAAATGAATAACTTATAGATTGCTATTTTCCTATTATTTTTGTTTTTTTTTTTAAATTCAAATCCACACGGCAGAGGGTTACTTAATAGTGTTGCAACATCTCCAGTCTGTTCTTAAGATGTATCGTGTTTTCCATTCTTGGTTGCCTTAAAGCGACAAGGTTGCCTCTTATGGCATTATAATAAGATTCTTTTGTTTTCTGTATTTTATACTTTATTTTTGGTGTGCACAATGGTTTCTATCTATCTATATCTATTCTATACTATTATAAAGAGGAAAGATTTGATTGTTTGTTTGTATTGAATGGGCTACGAAACTACTGGACCGATTTCAAAAATTCCTTTGGAAAGTTACACTATCCCCGGGTGACATAGACTACTTTTTATCTCTTTATTCTCACGGAAGCGGGAACTATGCGGGTGAAACCGCGAGGCGTCCGCTAGTCTATCTATAAACAAAAAAATTGAACTACGTTAAAATTTGCCACATAGTCAATTAAGCTTATTGAACATCCGTTCTCCTTGTAAATATCATAAAGCAATAACAAATGTTAGCGAAACGCTAATTGGATGTTCAACACTCATGATCCAGGTTGTTAGCGAGTTACTGGGAAGTTGCTTGATGTGAAGTTGTTAAAGGTAAGTTCTTGAATTGAAAGATTGAAGGTTTGCGACGTCGTTAGTTTACCCTATCTTGGCCCCTTTTAATTCTCAAGTGTTTTTTTTTTTTTTTTTTTGGTTGACAGGCTAGTTGTTTGACCACAGCTCACCTGATGTTAAGTGAAGGTGTGGTCGAAGATGGTAAAGCACACCTAGCCTGGAATGGAACTGGCTCTCAAGTGAGGCTGCCGGAACACACCGTTAGATGCTTGGCGGCAGATTTTCAACTTGAGGGTGGTAGCTAGCCAGCCGAGTACTAGAAAGTACCCTACCACCATGCTATGGTTTCCTCACGATGTTTTCCTTCACCGGCAGCTCAAGCTCATTGTTGGGGTTTGAACCCACGCCCTTCGGCATGCGAACCTACCGCGCTAACCACTGAGCTATCATCGTTACAAGTGTTAAAAGAACGGAGAAACAAACACGTAATAAAGAGCGCATTAACGAACAAAAATCGCAATAGAATTTCTTTTTTTCGGGCCGGACATTGTTGGCCTCGTATTTTAATTGGTCATGGAAGTGTTTTAAAAGAAAGATACCACGATCTATAGTTGCTCGTTCTGTCTTGAAGCCTTGCTGAGTTTGGGGATACGCTTAGTAAGAATGTGTAAACAATTTAGCAGTGCAAACTTCATTAGCCGCGGTGAGCGATTGTTTGGTAGGGGCACAACTTATAGGTTCGCATAACCGACATGTAGCATTACAACAGTACATTTGTAGCGATGACAGCTCAGTGGTTAGCGCGGTAGGTTCGCATGCCGAAGAACGAGAATGAAGAGAATGAGCTTGAGCTGCCGGTGAAGGAAAACATCGTGAGGAAACCATAGCATGGTGGTAGGGTACTTTCTAGTACTCGGCTGGCTAGCTACCACCCTCAAGTAGAAAATATGTCGCCAAGCTTCTAACGGTGTGCTCCCCACTTTGCACCCAAACAAAAGGCGATCAAAGTAAAGTAATCCCTTTCAGTGTAGTTTGTTCCCAATCGGTCAACCAGTCCGCTCTCCGTTAGACCAACAACATAGCATAGCGGTAATTAGCAACGGTGGACTGTGCGAGTGCGTGGCGAGGTGATATTAGTTATGTGGGATTGTAATTACTTGCGAGCTCGCAGTAAGGTAAACATTATCTTGCTTTGAGAAAAATATGTACTTACAAAAAAACTTCTCGCCAAAGAAGTATTTGTAAAACTGCCAACCATAATCTATATTGACATTACAGCCCTGTTGGTTCATTGGTATGTCTGCTTCAAGAGCTGAAGGGCGTGGGTTCGACTCCCACCCAGGATAAACATTTTGTGGTATAAACAAATGCTTGTTCTGTGTCTGGGTGTTCTGTATTTATTATAAGTAGGTACCTATGTATTTAAAAAAAAAAAGTTTTTGAGTATTCTATCTGTTATCTGACTTTCATAGTACAAGATTTGCTTAGTTTGGGGTCAGATGGCGCTGTGTGTAAAAAAAAGAACGTTACTCTACTTTCTACATATTTGTTGTTTGAATGACTTTGTCTTTCGTTTATATACGACTATACGTATACAATATACAGAACACTCAGACAAATTTGTTGTCACACTATTGTTTTTCCTGGGTGGGAATGGAACCTGCACTCCACTTTGTAGAAGATTCTTACGGAAATAACAAGACGCTTCCAACGACACCTAGTTTGCCAAATTATGATAAATAGTTTAGAAGTTAAGAGGGAACAGATGAACACACATAGGTACATACACACACATTCCGGTCAAAAACATAACCCTCCCTTTTGTAGGAAAATTAAGAAAATTGAAAAAAAAATTTTATAGCTCGAGCTAGCACAGCACAGCTAGCAACAGCTAACAGCTAACAGCTAGTTTTCAATAGAGACCTGTTAAAAGGTGATCGATATTGGCTGTGTCGCATGTTGACCTAAGTTCTTTATACTTGTTCTGAATAGGTCAACCCAGATTAATTCTCTAACAAGAAATGAGCGGTCCACCGGTCGTAATGCGTACAAAACGGTGCGACCGATATCCCACGCACTCTCATTCAGTGAAAGAATGACATGTCATTATAAATGGATTCAGTACGAAAGGTCACGGTTCTTTTCGCCAAATTGGGGTTGAAACGTGTGGAACAGAATCACGATAATGCTTGTGTGGGATGATCCTGTTTGGGAAAGAGACATCGAATCCTAATTCTAAATATCCATGTAAGTGTGCAAATTTAGATTTAAGGGCGATACTGATAGTAAACATTTTTATTGTTGAGGCTTATTCAAATTCAAAAATAATTCAAAATTATTAATTTGAAATGGTTTACAAAGTATCAATAGTAAAAACGATGCTACCCGCGACAGTTTAGTGGGAGCGAACAACGCTCACCTTCAGGAAGTATTGAGTATGATAAATCCAAGATTTAGTTTAGTATTTAGTTTATTCTAAAAGTAACTTATTTAATATATGTACCTACTAGCTGCGCCCCGCGGTGTTACCCGCTATATTTTTTCAGGATAAAAATGTAGCCTTGTTAATCTAGAGTCTCATCTACCTCCATGCCAAATTTCATCCAAATTCGTTCAGTAGTTTTTGCGTGAAAGAGTAACAAACACCCATCCATGACCAAATAAATTAAAAATAAAAGTTGCAAAACGATTTTTCTTACGTAATGAAATTTAAATTTATGCAATTTCAAGTAAGAATTTTAATTATGAATACAAAAAAAATGTAAAAAAAAAAATGTAAATGTCAATGAAATTAATAAAATATAAAAATATGTCTAATAAGTACAATACAAGGGTTAGAATTTGCCAATTTAAAAATATTAATTCAAAGTTAATTTTACTTTGGTAACTTGTCTAAAAATATAAAATTCCAAAAACAAGATATTTAAAGCTATTGTTCGGCTATTTTAGTACAATTAATTATTTAAATGCTGAACGGAATTTCCGCTCAGTACTAAAATAAACTTATTACTCTGCTACACCTACACGTCAAGGAGCTTTAGAAAAGTTATTATTTGGAGTTCACCAAATATAGATATCTGGATTTTCAATCGAGACGTTAGATCGAGTAATTTATAACTTCAGACTAATTTGGCGATTCGACTTTTTCTATCATCGTAAAACTCTATATTATGTATTTAAGTCCTAGTCATGTCAGACGCCTACGTTCGATTTATTATTATTGTTTTACTAGCAGACGCCTCGCGATTTCACCCGCGTAGTACCCGTGGGAATACAGGGATAAAAAGTAGCCTGTCTCCCGGGGATAGTGTATCTTCCCAACGGTGAAAGAATTTTTGAAATCCGTTGAGTAGTTTTATTCGTTACAAACATACAAAAATCCAAAAATACAAATCTTTCCTCTTTATAATATTAGTGTAGACGTGTAATAATATACACGCGACGAATTAATTCTAAATTATATTACAAACAGACGCACTTTCAATATGCTAGTGTGATTTTAAATTTGAAAAAACTGCGTGTTTCTTTTATCTTCATTTAAATAAATCATTCAAGGTTCAGTCGGGGATTGAAACTTGACATTGACAGATTTTGTTTTGGTTTGCCATTGCTTTTTTAGGCGCTGAAAGTATGTATAAAACATACTATGTGACGTCATTAGAGGTCAATTGAAAATCAAGTTTATTTTGTCTCTACTAGCTGACGTCCGCGCGACTTCGTCCGCGTTAACTTTAGAATTAGTTTCAGAGACAAATGAAACAAATAAAATAAATAGTCATGAATCTGACATCTGACATCGGTCAATCTGACATCTGATTAAATTACATCTGTCAATCTGACATTTGCCAATCTTACAATCCCTCCATGAATAAATAAGCTTTCAAATGAAATACATCTGTTGTAAAAAGTATTATAAATGTGTATGCCAAGTTTCATTTAAATCCGTTCAGCCGTTTTTGCTTGATGAAGTAACAAACATCCAAACGTACAAACTTTGACATTTTTAATATTAGTAGGATTTTATTAAAATAAACCGGATTTTGTAGTTTAAAGAGTTTTAAACGTACACATGATATACAGGAATGTAACATGTCGAAATGGTTATGGAATCCTGATCTTTTCAAGGCCTTCTTCGACCACAGCGTAGCTTACCATCAACCGAATTGGTGTTCAAACGCGGACTTATCCGTATTAAAAAAAAAACAGTAAAGTATTTTTTTTATTTACCTACATACCGAATTTTATATAATATTTATTTTCGTAGCGATGATAGCTCAGTGGTTAGCGCGGTAGGTTCGCATGCCGAAGGGCGTGGGTTCAAAACCCAACAATGAGATTGAGCTGCCGTTGAAGGAAAACATCGTGAGGAAACCATAGCATGGTAGTTTTCTAGTACTCGGCTGGTTAGTTATCACCTTGAAAATCTGCCGCCAAGCATCTAACGGTGTGTACCGGCAGCCTCACTTGAGAGCCAGTTCCATTCCAGACTAGGTGTGTTTTACCATCTTCGACCACACCATCACTTAACATCAGGTGAGCTGTGGTCAAACACCTAGCCTATCAACCATAAAAAAAAAAAAGAATTGATCTGATAACCCGGCAGTACCAAGTACCAACCGGCCCATCATATTTGACCTGGATCCCTTGGCGTCCTAATAAACTCAATCGCGTCGAGTATCGACTTGAGTTTAATAACGGATCGAAAACACGCCTGACTCATATTGTTACGTATTCTGTAGTAATAGTTGTTAAGGGGAACATGTGGTTGCTGATTAATTTCTAACAGCTATTTAGATAGGAATTCTTCAATTGAACAACTCTACTAATAATGCTAATTAATTGTGTGCAGCGATGATAGCTCAGTGGTTAGCGCGGTCAGTTAACAAGCCGAAGGTCGTGAGTTCAAACCCTAACAGGAAGCTCGAGCTGCTGGAAAGAATCGCAAATAAACCATGTGGTGGTTAGAGTGGCTAGCTACCATTCTTGAGTTGAAAATATGCCGCCAAGCACTAAATGGTGTGTTTCGGCAGCCTCACTTGATACCATCTTTAACCACACTGTTACTTAACATCAGGCGAGCTGTGGTCAAACACCTAGCCTGTAACTAAAAAAAAATTTTTCTACAGGATACATTTCGGAGAATTAGCTACAGAGCTCTACGATTTTAGCCTTCCATAGTCTTTATGCGAAAGTAGGTAAGTAGTACTTATATATTGAACATTTCCTTCGAATACATACAGAACGTTTTACTTTTGAATTGACGTTTGAATCATACAGTGAAAGAATGTAAGTATCCTTGATTCCTGAAAAAGATGGTTACTCAATGCTGAATATTTTATTGTAAGGTTAAGTTGTCAAATGGCGGGTTGATAGCCAAACGTAGACATATACTTACGTGTTAAGACTGTTAGCTCATACGATAGAATATCTGCTTCAAGAGCTGTGTGGTGTGGGTTCCAATCCCACCAGGACATATATTTTATGTGACGATAAATGTTTGTTTTGTTTTCATAAGTATGAATTTTCAAAAATAAAGTGTTCTTCAGTTAGGTTCTCATAGTACAAGCTTTGCTTATTTTGGGGTTAGATGACGCTGTTTGAAATGTTCTAAGCAGAAATATAAACATACACTGCGACATAAGTATGATATGAAAGAAAAAAAAGAAGGAGTCGTTAAGTCATAATATTTTATTTTGATCTATGTAGGTGTGTTTTGATCATCGAAAGTCTCAAAGTAATGAGCGCCAAAGCAGCGATGCCCTGGACTTTGTTTTGTTACTCAAAGTTCTGTGTATTGCTGTAATGGTCATCGTTAGGCGTTATCTCTTATCGTCCATTACTTCTTACATAAAAAAAAAACTTAAAATTACAATAGAACATCGTGATTTGCATTGAAAAAAACAAACTTAAAATATAAATATCCCATTCGTTATGCCCAGTAACCGTTTCCGATTTAATTTCCCCATATTTTGGCCCAAATCTTGTTCCACCCACTTTGCCTTAACGCGCGACGACCCAAAATCTCGGATTATGAAATTGGTCGACGCCTCGGTTGATGCTAAATCTAATTTAGGGATTTAGTACAATAACCATTTGGTTAAATATAGTTATGTACAACGAAGAACAACGTAGGAACTCAGTATATATGTTAGGTCTAGGTAAGGCACTAATATTTTACACACAACCAGTACGGTCTACTTCATATGGCGCAAGTTCGGCCGTTTGGCACGTTTCAGTTTTTTTATTCCTTAATGGTACTTTTAAAGCGTTTGATCGCCAATTCGCCTGATGCTCAGCGAACACGCGGATGAGCCATTCGTAACATATACGGCGTTCAGGACGACGTCTCTTGCGTGGAGCTGTTTAGACCCTAAACAGACAAGACTGGATCTTTAGCATACAGGTCTTTGCCGTGAGAGTTCATTTATCAGGTAGCCCTGTTTACCCATCAAACATACATAAATTTCAACGCAGGGGCGTCCAAAGCACGTTTGATCTTCACAGTAATAAAATGCATCCGATTAAAAATCTAAGGCTACTCTTGCGTAGGTGTTCGAGGGTTTAAATTTAGTTTAGCTTCTGGGCACACTCTTAATATACTCCAAAGCTTTGAACTGATTCACAGACGAACCGTCCCAAAGGTTAGAAAAGTACTCCATGCATGATCGATCTTGTTCCACTTGATTCCCTTTAGAGAAAACCCGTTAGACTTTTCGGAGACGCAAGACTCACCGACGAGCTGAAACCTTTGGGCCTGTGCCGTGAACTTTGTAATTACCCAAAGTTCTGGGTAAGTCAGGCGTTATTTCTTACCAGCGATCAGAAAGTCATCAATCAATCAAAGCGATAAAGGGTATATCGTTCATCTCATTACTTAGCATAAAAAATACAATTCTAATCCGGATTTAGTTCAGAGAACGATAACGTTATATATATATGTATATATACAGTTCAATTCCATAGTTGGGGTAACTGAAGCTGTGCTTATGTTTCAAGTAAGCATTAAGTTCTAATTTCGCTTACTATCGGATTCCTCGCTGCCTTACACGCATTTGTCTACGGCTATAGTGAATTAAAAAATTATCACCCGTATGCACAGCTTCTAATGTATTTGTTCACATGTAATTTTTTTGCTTAGTTAGTGCAATTCGACCGGTGTCAAGTTAAACTTTCCGCACACTAGAGCACTTTATGTTAATTCTGTTCTTGACACTTACGTTCAACTCAATAAAAATGATAGTGAGCATTTTAATCATCACTGTTCTTTAATGCTGGATGTTTGAAAAAAAGCCATTATGCAAAATATATCTATACTATTATAAAGAGTTTGTTTGTTTGTAGCGCGGTAGGTTCGCATGCCGAAGGACGTGGGTTCAAACTCCAACAATGAGCTTGAGCTGCCGGTGAAGAAAAACATCGTGAGGAAACCATAGCATGGTGGTAGGGTACTTTCTAGTACTCGGCTAGCTAGCTACCACCCTCAAGTTGAAAAACTGCCGCCAAGCATCTAACGGTGTGTTCCGGCAGCCTCACTTGAGAGCCAGTTCGATTCCAGGCTAGGTGTGCTTTACCATCTTCGACCACACCTTCACTTAACATCAGGTGAGCTGTGGTCAAACACCTAGCCTGTCAACCATAAAAAAAAACGAAAAAAAAACAATGTTATTATAAACTAAACGATGTCATCAAAATATACTAGGCCAACTGTAAGTTATAAAATTTCTGCGCTCTGGTACAGCCGAGTGCGGAAGCACAGATTGTGCCATAGTTACTACGGAAGTTTAGTGACGTCTCTGGTGTCATCTCGACCTAGTTTGGAGCCGATGACCCAGAGGTCTCATTCAAGCTTACGCGACGGCACGAGCTGCTACTGCGATTTTTTTAAGTATCCTATAGAAGGTCTATCGATTGGTTCACCATTGCAACCTTCAACCTTTGCACTGCTTATAGTTGCAAATCCAAAGTTTGGACTTCTGAAATATCTGAATGATTCATACAATTTCATGCGATGTATTTTTAGAACGGAGAGGAGAGGTCGGTATATTCTATATTATATTCTGGGGCTCCTTTATGTATGAATGCACCTTCCACCGCGTACTTTAGAACCTGCTAGAGACCTAGTTTGTCGAGTATTTTAAACTGAAAGATTATTAAATTACTATAAGTAATTATCGGTTTTTTGACATTTTACGGAATTAGATTTTTGATGAAACATCTGTATTTATATCTATATTATGGTCAAAGAAGTCATTTGACCTGAACGTAAAGTGTTCCAGTTCAGGTCAAATGATTTCTTTGACCATCCATTAGCGTTATTCACTCTTACACAGATTTATACAATGTCTTCCCTAACTCCCTACTCCGTCCTGGGACCCAACTCTCGACCTATTTTTAGTACGGCGACCTGAGGTTTTATTGAGCTCTCTCACGTGACAGTCATGACGTTTCGTAACGGTGACATGCGGGAATGCATTGTGAATTCCCATGTTTTGGAGCACATTTAGCGTTTCTTCATCATACCAGTTTTACCATTTTCTTTTATTTTTTTCATAAGAAATTGAAAGCCATTTGTTCGCCTGATGGTAAGTGATCACCTGGTCTAAGATGGAGCATGTTTGCCTAAAAGATAGCAATTCACTCTAGATTTGAAGACAAAGTTACGATCTGTGTGTCTTCAAGTCGAAAGCGACACAGTGTCTTCTAGGCAAATTTTAAACTGCATCCTCGCTTAACATCAGATGAGATGGCGGTCAAACGTAAGCTTCTTGTCTTCTTCTATTAATAGGAAAAGATCCCTTTTGACATGCGTGACAATGTGGTCCGCCCACCTGGTTGGTGAATCTTGAAGTCGTCGTTTGTTTACTCGGTATCAGAAATTTTTATGTAAAATTGTGCTTTCGTGACGTAGAATCAAAATAAGTATCTGTTTATTTTGATTTTGCTTCTTGCATGAGTTAAGCAATGAAAGACTGTAATGAAACTTCCGCAAAGGTTTCCTACAAAGTGCTCTCCTTTATTATGTGATTAATATTGTTATGTTTTACAATTGTGGATTGATGAATCAACATGACATGACATGGAACATTAAGCCGATCGATTGGAGCTAGGCAACGGAGAACAAATTAACTATGAACGACGTCAGATTTAACGACAATAGAATCCCTGAAAGATTTTAATGGAATACATAGCTAGAATAGCCCAGTGGTTAGCTCAATCGGTAAACCATAGTATGGTGGTAGGGTATTAGTAGGTACTCGGCTGGTTAGCTATCCTCAAGTTGAAACTGTCACTAAGTACATAACCGAGTGTTCCGGTAGCCTCACTTTAGAGCCAGTTCTATTCCAGACTATTTGTGATTATCTTTGACCACACCGTCACCTAATATCAGGTTAGCTGTGGTCAAACACATAGCCTATCAAACAAAAAAAAAAACTACTTTATTCCATTGAATTGATTAAGATCATTACCTGTGTCGTGCAACAATCGTAACTCGCATTGAATGTCTGGTTTCTAAATTTTTTTAATAATTGACAGGCTAGGTGTTTGACCACAGCTCATCTAATGTTAAGTGACGGTGTGGTCGAAGATGGTTATTCGACACAACGCTCTATGCTTTATTTTTCCAAAAAAATATATGCTTTATACCTCTTCTTTTTAAAATATAGTAACTGTCCTAATGTTTATATGTTTACTTAAGCTCCTTTATCAAATTGTATTTTAATGTGTTGTGGTGTCATTTTAAATACTTTTCACTTTATTAGTTTTGGATGAGTATTATGCTGGCAAAATAATAATATTTACACGGTTGTACTGCTAGTACCAAATAAATATAGTACACACTGGAAGTTGTACATGTTTGTAACATATTTTATGATACAATAAAGAAATTTTAAAACTAAACTACTCTCTGCTGGTTTTACTTGGTGGTAGATCTCCTTAGCAGGAGATCGTCTAGGTAGGTACCACCGCAGTACCAGTTATTCTGCCGCTAAGCAGTAGTGTGCAAACATTACTGTGTTCCGGTTTGAAGGGTACTGCAGCTAGCGAAATTACAGGGCTGTTGAGACTAACCATCGAAAGTCTCAAAGTAATGAGCGCCAAAGCAGTTATGCCCTGGACTTTGTTTTGTTACTCAAAGTTCTGTGTATCGCTGCAATGGTCATGGACAGGCATTATCCCTTACCATCAGGAGAGCGTCTCGTTCGTCTCATTACTTTTTACATAAAAAAAAAAAATAGTATGTCGTAGCCATCACAAGATGCATTTATATTCCATAAAAGTTTCATATCGTCCAAAAAGCAAATGCTTTCGCTAATACGATACGAAACAGAACAGAGGCTCGCCTATTTTGGGAAAGTTAAACTGTAAACAGTTAAACACCAGTCACGTTAACTTCCGGTAGAATGTTCATAAATCGCCTAAATTTTAATTTAAAGCGTGCTGACACGTCTGCTTTTTGTTCTCGGCGTTACGCCATTCGAGGCCGATGCCTTACAAATTCTGTGCTGGCTCCTCGACAACACGGATATAGTAAGAAGACTAAAAATGACAAAACCTTTTGAGTTAGTGTATTAAGTTAGTAATGTCAGTGCAGTGAGTACTACATGTTATAGAACACATGAACAAAGTGTCTTCCCCTTAATAGAGACAGTAAGAAATGTGTCGATGGACGCATTCTTCGATTATACTCTACTTAGCAATTTAAGTTATATTAAAATTACTTATTAGCCTCAACTAGGCTAGATTGTAATAACAATGAGGTATCTAACAACAAACAGATACCTACATCATCAGAAGAAAAAAAAAATGATATAAGCTACGTAGAATGTATCTAGGTGCCTGATTTTATATGGCGTCGTCCTCTATCTTTGCTTACTAGATGTATCATAAAATCAAGAATGCACAAGTACGCACACTTACACACAAATAACATATTTATATACACAGGTTAATAGGCGTGTAAATATTATTTCATTTTTTTTAAATGCGACTACATCAGGCTCACTGATTTCCGAATTTCTTGTTATCTAATGTAAAATATTTCAAAACGTCAAAGTAAACAAACTAACGGATAAGCACGTCAGAAATATTAATCGGCACCATCAATTCTTTATTCAGATTGATGTTGTTCTTTTATATTTCGTAAAACGCTACTCCAGTGGCATTCGCGTCTAATAGCTTGTAATATACTCCATTAACCGAACCACCCTGACCTATATTCCATAATTACCTGACGATTAATTTCGCCCTCGGTATCTTACCGTCGAAACTTGATCATCTAAAATTTCTCATTTGCCGAGATAGAGTGCCAGTTTAGACGTAATTATGACACCATTTGCAGGGACCGTGAAGTGCCATGGGGTCGATGCGAACGATGATATTAATTGTGATATTAAATCAAGTTCGCAATAGACATTTCATCGAATTTGACAAAGGGAAAGCTATAGCGATTGTTCTGTTCATATACTACAATCTGAAGTAAGGTTTATTTTATTTCAGGATAAAGTAGACATCCAAGATTTTTTTAGGTAGATCTATTGAAACTGTAGTTTAGTCCAGTATATGAATAGAATAGGAATGTCTTCAGATTTATAGTAGACTTGCTCTATCCTTCTATCCAAGGCCGCGTCATTGTAAATAAGTTAAAATGTATACATACTTATTTAAAATTAATAGCAACAATTTTCATAAAACTTATTAAGTAATTTGGACGAACTAAAACGTCACGACAGTCACTGTACCACCAAAGCAGAGTCTAGAAGGAGGCTTTTGCCCATCAATGGCATAATAGAGCCTGAAAAAACAAATAAATTGTTTTGTGTTCGATTCAGGATTTTGATTTGGTCAATGTTTGCTTATGAAAAACTAAAAACATAAATTATTGCTAATTTTAATGCTTATCTCATCGCCAAACAATTTGCCCTCAAATTAAGAATAAGAACATAAAACCAAATTGACTTGTTTATCTCAGTGAACTATCTAATGAATAAAAATTGTTTTGTAAATGATATCAATTGTACATCTGTTAGCTTCAATCAAAACAATTAGTGCTGCTCTGAGTCTTAGCTAAAATTAAAATGTTGATAACGTTCGTTGTCAATAGTCCTTCAAGCAACACAATATCATGAATAACACTATCTCACTTCCTTATAGTAGCAGTTAATTTTGCTATTAAAGGCATTTGCATGGCGGTAACTTAACATCAAGTGAGTTGTTGTCAACCCCCTAGCCTGTCAACCATAAAAATATCTCAGAGCTTAAGAATTAACTATCAAAAATCATAGACGATAATGCCAATATTCTTACATTTCATTCTTCCAATACGAGTACAAACAAGATGAAAGCGGAGAGCCAAAACAATGCATTTAAAATAAATATCACAAACAATAGGCTGTAAAAAGCCGACTGCAAAGTATCGGGACAAGACAATAATGCCACTTTCTTACTTCCTTGTAATGATAACAGTAATTTAATTGGCAAAACCTGTAGATAAACTGACATTAATAGCTAGCAATATACTCATATATTTCCTAAAACAAGCAAACTAAATCATAATAAAATGAACTGGAAAGCAGAGGCCGAAACAATGCACTTCAAATAAATAACATCAACAATAAGCCGTAAAAAGCTGAAAGCGAAAGTATCGGGGCAAGACAATACGAGTAACTGTTCAAATAACGCGCGTATATTGGGTTATGGTAGTTGTCTAATACATGTGCAATATTCTATGTACTTTGAGGATTCAATTTAAAGAGATCATTATTAATTTCTTTGATATATATATTCATTGAAGCCAGTATATGGAACTTCAAATTATAATAAGGAATATGCGTGTCGTATCTTCTTATTCTGATTCAAAGTGGGGACGATATGTCCTGCACCGACGTCCCGCTCGGGGTGTTTTGTGCATTTTCCCCCATACCAGAATCTATCCGAGGCAACCCAGCTCCTTGAATTTTCAGAGCGAGGCTGTGGGCCGCTGGCATAGTAGCTCCAGTGAGATGGGTGGAATATTTAATGACGTTGATTACGAGGAGCATTGTGGTGTGTCGTCTTATTTTAACAATGCTCGAGTCGTAAGGACGAAATGTAATATCAGTAACCTGTTTTATAAATGTATGTTTTCCTCAATTGCTAATTTGATGTCTTGTTTTGTTACAGGTAATAATCACTACTGCAAGATTCTATACAAACTATACAAAGGTACAAATAAATAAATATAGGTAGACAAACCAAAGCCACGAAGAAAGATGAAGTAATTGTTGTCCATGAACTTGTTACCAATTCTACACAACGTTTCATTGAAAATTTAAGATTGAATCAAAGAAAAACAATTATAGTCTCAATTCAAGTTAGTGATTCATACTCGATTCCCACGGTTCTGGTTTTTTGTTTGATTCTGATAGCTTCATCTCGCTCTCATCTGTTTCTTGTGGACCTTTCATTATGCATACGTTGGTTTACATTAAATTTTGATACGTTCTCATAAAATTTAGATTTTGACGCCGATTTTTTCAATATTTTTTTAAAAGTCTACCTTTTCAAACAAACTTTTATTTACATTTTGAATTATATTGATAACGAAATTAATATGAAATGGATTTGAGCTTTCACAATAAAAATAAATACTTAATTGAAAATTACCTTTTTGATTAAAATCTATCATTTAATTGGAGTCCAAAACTTTGCAATAATTGCTTTCAGTCATCATTCATAATTATAATTCAGCCACGTTTACAGTTAAGAAATTAAATTTATTAATTACCATGCCAAAAAAAATTCGACAAAATGGTAATAAATTAATTTGTATAGTTTTTTGTTTTGGTCTGAATCCGTCACTAAGTACATGTATCACCTGATGATATGCATTGATTATGTCGATGAACTATACATATATGATGTTTGTAAATTTGTTGTAAGCAGGCGATGATTATAAAATGGGAGAAAAAAACCCTAGCTTTTTCTCTTACACCATTAAAATCTATTTGGAGTTCTTGAATACATAATGTAATATATATAGAGAACGCACTAAGTATAGCTAGATGTGATGATAATCATTAGGTATATAGGCCCAGGCAGGCAGCCCCTTTAGGTCTACGGAGCAATTTATCACCCCACGTTCGCATTGGTTTCATTTCCTTACGGCCCGCTTTCCCTTCTGATCGAATTACCAATCACGGAAAGTGGGTTTCGAGACTCCTCATGCATGTAGTCGAACTTGAAGGATACTTTATCTTTGAGCGATAAAGTTTAAATTTGATATTGAAAATGTGAGTTGTCTTTGGGGATTGGAACGCATCATAGGACTTTAGGTGTGATAAGAATTTTACGAAGTTGTGTCAGACACAGTGACTATGTATTGCTGTTTCTTTGCGATCAAGTTTGCACATGTACATTACAACGGTTGATCAGAAAATAACATTTTGATGAATATTTTATTTTAATTTTATTTATTTGTTAATTTAAAAAGTTAATCTTTTTGTTGTACTTATGCTGGATTACTCACGTGAAATTATATCGGATACTCCGACTATAGTTTCAGCCATATCCGGTGGCCTTCTTCAGGGAGACGATGCGGAGTACCTACAACGCGCGCGCGGCCTCGTTGTGCGAAGTAAGAGTAATCTCGCATAAGTAAAACAAAATGTGTCAAAACTACGTTAGTTTCCTTAGTTAATCTTAGGTCCTCAAAATGAAAATCTGTGTATTGCTCATTGCCGTATATGTATACCTACTCATAATAATGTTTATGATTATGTTTTCATACTACATACCTAAGTATGAAAACGCATCGGATTCACTTCTTGCCTTTTTTCATGATTATATTCACAATTCAGTGATGCATGATACCGGTGGACATGATGATACCACCTTAATATATTTAAGAAATATATTTAGGTGGTAGTGGTAGGTGGTAGTACAATTTCTGATTTTTTAATACGCACATTCTCAATATTATTTCCGTGCTACATATTTATGATTAAAATAAAAAACATACGCTGTATTATATACAGGATTTTAAGCTTGCATTACATCAAGCCAAAACAGGGTCAATGTACTCATCATTATATGAAAATCGCGAAAAATAATTAGCTGTCAATTTTTTTCTATAGGTAGATTTACTTTTTCAAAATTTCAGAATTGTGTTCGTAGTAAAAGTTGTTTATATTTATGAGTTCAATGACCTCCGTTTCGGTGTACATACCCCAGCTTTAAGGTTAAAAGTGTAATGACGAATGTTTAAGGATAGGTATAAGTTTGCCAGTAGCTGTTAGCAACGCGGACGTGGTTACGGATATTTGGTTTCATACGAACTGAATATCCACCGTCCGAAATGGTAAATGACCCGTGAAATTCTGAGAAAAAAAGAACGCTTTCATTAATTACTTGAACAATGGCTAACTAACTGGGCTGGACCGATCCTTATTATTTTGTGACTAAACATGTGTTTCCAGATTATACACATACGCTAATTGGAATTTGCGTTCATTTTGTGCTAATAATGTGATAGGTTGCGAATTAAACAGATTTAGATTCAGATAGAATTTTACTGCAGAACTGTGTTACATTTAGTCTTAATATTAAGGGAGTAAAAGAAAACAAAACAACAACAAAAAACAACTGTGAAAGTAACGAAAGACATTGACATCTCTTATTGCATCATAGATAAACTAAACTTTAAGTGATTAATAAACCCTTTCAAATATCTTATTGGCGCTGGTTGGGGGGCGAGGTAAGTACTCTTGTTTCTCATTGGCTGGAATACATTTCACTCAAACTATCGACGTACGTGATTGGTGCAAAAGATTACATTGACATTAATTAGTGCTGTAGTAAAATACATGTAATTAGGTAGGTACATATCGATAATGTCATCTACCTTATAATCTATCTATACTATTATAAAGAGGAAAGATTTGATTGTTTGTTTGTTTGTATTGAATAGGCTCCGAAACTACTGGACCGATTTCAAAAATTCTTTCACCGTTGGGAAGCTACACTATCCCCGGGCGACATGGGCTTTTTATCCCTGTATTCCCACGGGAACGGGAACTACGCGGGTGAAACCGCGAGGCGTCCGCTAGTATAGTATAAAGCTAAATGATTTATTTTTAGTAATGTCAAAACCTTTTTGGTTTTGAATAGTAAGACGACAAAATAATTTTTTTGTTCCTATTTAAAATTGCTCTCTTGCAGGCGTAAGAAATGTCTTGAAACATATACATGATTTAATCGAATAAAATATATACCTATATTCGATTGACTGTAGAGTTGGTTGCAACACCTCTAACATTCCATTACTTCCAAAACATACCTTCCTATTCGTGTATTGTTTACAGATAGAGCTATAAAAGTCTTAGAATAAAACACGTATCACAATGTTTCTAAACTTCGCGTCGTGTGAGGCGGATTGTAATACAACGGAATGTATTTTGAGATTTTCTGTTGTATACCTGTTGTAAAGGAGTAGATGAGCTTGATGTTAATTTGAATCTAGGTTTTGTTGGCAGTTCAATAACATAACGTTGCCTTTTGCTAAAACTATGAAAGCCAGCGGGATTATTCTCGAATCCTTTATATTGTATACTAGCGGACGCCTCGCGGTTTCATCCGCGTAGTTCTCTTTCCCGTAGGAATACAGGGATAAAAAGTAGTCTATGTCACCCGGGGATAGTGTAGGTTCACAAAGGTAAAAGATTTTTTGAAATCGGTCAATCAGTTTCGGAGCCTATTCATTACAAACAAACAAACAATCAAATCTTTCCTCTTTATAAATAATAGTACTTGCGGACACTTCGAGGTTTCACCCGCGTAGTTCCCGTTCCCGTGGGAATACAGGGATATAGAGTACTCTATGTCACCGGGGGATAGTGTAGCTTTCCTACAGTGAAAGAATTTTTGAAATCGGTCCAGTAGTTTCGGAGCCTATTCAATACAAACAATCAAATCTTTCCACTTTATAATAGTAGGTATAGATAGATATATGTCACTGTCATTTATATTGACATACTAGTAAGAACTATAGGTACAGAAATTGAGTTATGGCGGGAATGCGGAAAGAGTCGTGTCATCCCGTTGTATTTTTTCCAAAGCCAGTGTTTTGTTCATAAAGTGCCGGATTAGAAGCGAGAGTGTAATTTTTCGTGTTGTTTCCATAATTCCAACTTAACTTACGAAACTTGAAAATATAAAACACTTGACACTGGCAAATGCTCAAAATGCGACGCCAAAATCAAAGTACTGAAATAATTTTACATAAGGGAAGTTTCGATTTCATTTATCTTCTTTGTCTTTGTATTGTGGCTATTTTTTATCCCGAAAAAATGTAGCGGGTAATACCGCTGGGCGCAGCTAGCATAAAATGTTGATAACATAAATAGCTTAACAATAGTCCAACAACTGACCGGCCTTATCGCTTAAAGCGATCTCTTCCAGGCAACCGTAGTGCGGAAGGAGATATCTAAGGCAGGGTAGTAAAGTTAATCATCTCTTGTTTCCTGTGTCATGCCAAACTCCAAAGTACTTATTAAACTGGATGTCAATATTTTCATAACATTGCTATAAGAAGGTGCTCTTGAGATGAGACCTTCTCTTAAACGTCCCTGAAACGGTTTTCTTTTCATCCTCCGCAATTTACTCGGCTTCAATTTCCATTTGGTCTCCTTTGAAAGTATCTCTTTATGTATGACGACAATTTTGTTTCGACCGTGACGGATTTTTGAACTGGGTAGCTGAAATGAAAAGCTTTTCAGGATTACGATTTAAAAGGAGAAATAGTTCCCACCGACTCGATAGATAGCGACTATAATCTATCTGGTGTCTCTAAAATGAATCTAAAATGACTTTTACTTGGTGGTAGATCTCCTTAGCAGGAGCTCATCTAGGTAGGTACCACCGCAGTACCAGATATTCTGCCGCCAAGCAGTAGTGTATAAACATTACTGTGTTCCGGTCTGCAGCTAGCGAAATTACTGGGCTGTTGAGACTAACCATCGAAAGTCTCAAAGTAATGAGCACCAAAGCAGCGATGCCCTGGACTTTGTTTTCTTACTCAAAGTTCTGTGTATCGCTGCAATAGTCATGGACAGGCGTTATCTCTTACCATCAGGAGAGCGTCTCGTTCGTCTCATTATTTTTCACATAAAAAAAAAAAGACATACGTATAAGCGGAAATATACTAAAGATACACAGGTATATCATACCAAATGATTACATATGTATCTAATTTTCTTTTATCGATCTTAAATAATAACCTATTTAAATTAACAATCGTTATTTCACTTATTTTATTTTTATGGTTGACAAACTAGGTGTTTGACCACAGCTCACTTTATGTTAAGTGACGGTGTGGTCAAAGAAGCACACCTTGTCCGGATCAGAACTGGCTCAATACACCGTAAGGTGATTGGCGGAAGATTTTTAAAAGAAAGTTTTTTTTTTTAAAGTATCACCACAACAGTAAAAGTAAATTTTTTTTAACTTAAGTGTGGTAGCTAGCTAGCTGAGTACCTACTGGAAAATACCAGACCACCATGCTATGATTTTCTCACGATATTTTTCTTCACCGGCAGCTCATTTTTGGGATTTGAACCTACGCCCTGAACCGACCGTACTAACCACTGAAGTATTATCGCTACAAAACAACTACAATACAATACTTACTTCTGCGTAATGTATAAATAAAACGAACATCACTAACATTATTTAACTTTAAACAGCGTTTTAAGTAAAGCTTTCAATTTCGAAAAGAATTACTGTCAGTGCGTAAAGTACAGTGGCGCTTGTAAAAATAGAAGTGTCATCCAGTGAAATTGCCACGTGTTTGTTTCGCCGCTCAGATGGTATTGTTTCTTTTCCTTCTTCCGGGGGCCGTGTTTTTGTTTATACATGGACGTTTTATGATAATTTTGGGGTGCCATTACGTACAGAGTACAGACAGTGCTAGAGTTTTCTAGTAGGTACTTCATAAATAATAATAATAATCTACATAACCCTACAAAAAGCTGCAATTTTAAATACATGTCGAATTGTACGAAAGTTCATGCAGATTGAAGAAAATGATACAGGCTTTCATCACAACGCACCCTTAACTTAAACACATCACGCGCTACATTTACTTAGTTTACGCCCGTAAATGTAGTTTAAAACCAGCCAAAGAGCTGAGAAGTAAAACTCAAGAAAAAATAATAATAATAAATATCGTAGGACTATACACACAGCGCCATCTGGCCCCAAACTAAACAGAGCTTGTGTGATGGAAGTCAGATAACTGATAGAATACATAAATACTTTTTTTTTTTGTAAATACATACTTATAATACATACAGAACACCCAGACACAGAACAAACATTTGTTTATTCACAAAATGTTTGCCCTGAGTGGGAATCGAACCCACGCCCTACAGCTCTCAAGGCAGATATACTACCAATGAGCCAACGGGGCTGTATTAACGTAATGTAGCGGTTCACACGTCGAAGGGCGTGAGTTCTAAACTTCATCAATGAGCTTGAGCTACCGGTGAAGGAAAACATCGTGAGGAAACCATATAGTGTAGTTGAGCCAGGATGCTTTCACCTTTAGCTACCACCCTCAAGTTAAAAGTCTGCATCATCATGGCTGTATTATAATTTATTCTGTAGAAAATGGCACGTTTATTAGTAAAGTTTTACTACCCCTGGTCTAGGCCCTAAGGGTTTAATATAGTAAAAATATTTTCAGACAATATATAATCACAATTTTATACTAGCAGTAACCACTAATATAATTTGTATTTTACCACCGCAAGCAATAAAGTTTAATAACAGTTAGATATGTATATGTATAAATCTGCAATCGTATATCGTTTAACCAAACATATTGAACATCAAAGGATCATTTAGCGGTATTGGAATGGTAATTGGCCGACTTGCGGGAGTTTGATTTGAATGTAGATTTTAAAGAATTTAATTTTATATTCAACGGTTTATTTTTACAATGTTGGTGATCAGTGATTTTTTTTTAATTCAATTTGGCAAATTATTTTGTCTGTTGTATGTTTTATCCGACTGCAAAAGAACGAAGTCAAAGCTTTCTTGTATGCTGACATGGTTGGACTGGGAAAATCCAAAGTGTGTGTGTATATCTATAGCATGGCAACTTTGTAACCTATACAAAGTATTTTTCTATGTATTTTTTTATTAATTTTAAAAAACCTAGATGTTCTACAATAAATTTGACATTGAAGACTGTTCACTATCGTAGTAAAAAGAATAAATGTTTATCCTATGACATTTCACACAGCGCCATCTAGCCCCAAACTAAGCAAAGCTTGTACTATGGGAACGAAATAACAGACAGAATACTTATATACTTTTTTTAAATTATTTTATATACATATACAAAAAATGTATGTATGTATGTGTGTGTTTTGTCTGTTGACATGCTTTTCTCATGTATAAATAAGATCCTACGCTACACAGGCTGACAATAAAAATATTTAAATTTGAAAAAAAGAGCAGAAAAACAAGTCATTAAAAGTATATTGATAAGCTCGCCAACTGACACTTGTACACGGAGATAAATTTAAAATCAACACAAATTAAACCACCGATGACATCACTAATCATTCGTCTAACATTGACCTCATTATCTTTCTAAAGCTAAAACATTGCGGAATTGAGGTATCAAATTGCTATGCTTCGAGCTAGCATATTTATTAGGATTATATTCAGGAAGAATTTGATTTCAATTAACAAGTGAAGACAGCCTTGTTGGTTCATTGGTAGTATGTCTTATCCAAGACCTGAAGGGCGTGTGTTCGATTCCCACCCAGGACAAGCATTTTGTGCTATAAACAAATGTTTGTTCTGTGTCTGTGTGTTCTGTATGTATTTTATCAGTTATCTGACTTCCATAGTACTTTACAAGCTTTGTTTAGTTTGAGGTTGATGGCGCTGTGTGAAGTGTACTAAGTTATTTATTTTATTTACTTGTAACATTGTTACTTATGAGTTTTATCTGCTTTTTCTCGTTTGATGTTGAGCGAAGTTGCAGCGAAAATGTCTACGGCGGCAGACCTGATTCACTAGCGATTTGCAGTCACCAACAACAATGAGCTTGAGCTGCCGGTGAAGGAAATCATCGTGAGGTAACCATAGCATTCTAGTACTCGATTGGCTACCACCAACCTCAAGATGAAAATCTGTCGCCAAGCATCTTACGGTGTGTTCCGGTGGTTTCACTTGAGAGCTAGCAGTTCCATTTCTGGCTAAATGTTTGATCATCATCTTCGACCACACCGTTACTTAATATCAGGTGAGCTATCAACCATAAAAAAAATGTATCTACCTACTTAGTTGATCTTTGGTTAGCGTAGAACAAACTGTGGCTAGTAATATAGACATTTCATTTGTGAAAATATGTTGAGAAACGCGAGATGAGATCACAGTAACGGAGGATGAGGCTGTAGTCTCGGCGGCATCTCATTAGATGACAGGAAGCGGCTCGCAGGTCGCGGCAAAAACTAGCGTTAGCAGTGTCAATGCTCTCTTGGTAGTGGCGGGCTAGTGATGTACTCTACTTGCACGATTTATGTACGATACAATTATTGAACAAGTTACCCCATCGCTTGCGTGCTTGTGCCGCACGTATACATTGGTTTAACTAGCGGCCTTATCGCTAACACATTTCCTTCCAGGCAATCTAAGTTTTAAGAAGATTAAGTTAAGTTATCTAAGTTTTTCCCCCATACCCATTTTCCAATCGGACGGCTAGAAGCTCGAAAAAGTTCGTTTCATGGTTGACGTTTCAAAAATTCGTACGAATCAATTTGAATTTACTTTCATTATTCGAACGGCTAAAGCGTGTATTACGTGTTCCCTGATATTTACAATCTGGGTGTCTTCAAGTCGAGAGTGAATCTGTATATTCTAGGCAAGCGTGTTCAATCGTAGATCGCATCTACACATAAAATCAGATGAAATAGGCATCAAATGCAAGTCTATTCATCGTAAAAAAATAATTAAGAGCAAGTAGAAAATGATGTCTACCAATAACTTAGAAAATAAATAATCAGCATAATTCACATGACATAGATTACGTCACCGCCTAGCTTGTCAACGGTAAATAAAAACAGAGTAATTCTATTATATCTCCTTATTCTCTTTACAAGTATCGATGTATATTTTTTTGTGAAGTCACATCACTAGTAAGCTACGAGGCGTGACGGTGCAACTCACGATCCGAACGCACTGGTCTGCGTCTACGTCAGGTCTCTGATCGAGTACTAGACTAATCACAAAAACTAGTAAACAAACCTGGAAGTTGTAAGTAAGGTGAGCTTATACAAAAAGTCAAGTCAAATTCAAGTTGTCGTCAAAATGATCTCATGAGGCGAGACTTGTCCGATCTTAATTCAAAAATGTATAATGTATATTTAGGTGGCCAGAAAGCCTGGCCGGCTATGTGATGTATATTCCAAATTCGTGGGCTGTTGAGACTAACCATCGAAAGCCCCATAGTAATGAGCGCCAAAGCAGTGATGCCTTGAACTTTGTTTTACTACTTAAAGTTCTGTGTATCGCTGCAATGGTCATGGACAAGCGTTATCTCTTACCATCAGCGTCTCGTGTGGTTTATTACTTTTTACAAAAAAAAAAACATACTAAAAATAATTTTCTTTCTTTCTTTATCTAGCAAAAAGGTAAAAAAAATACACAATTCTACCGCTGTCCTGTTTCATGTCATTTGAACTAATCGGTAGTTTCAAGTCCATTGAACTTTCCATACCGAAAAATCTATTCATACAGACATAAAGGCTGTACAGAAATAAAGTGCGGGTGTGTCTGTACGTTCCGAAACAGGGGGGATAGGACAAAGGGGGAAACGTGGGTGCCTTTTGTGATGCATCGGGCTGGATACGGTCCTTTGTTTTGGGGATCACTTGCCGTGAATGGCCGTAGTCCTAGACGGTGTGCTTGTTTGGATTGGTCTCGCCTGTCAATAAATACTTCTTGCAACTGAAGATTTTAGATTGTACACGTTTGGAAAAGGACGGAAATCGTCTGAAACGTCAAAACTATGGATCACAAAACATAGTTGCCAAACGGAATACATTTGATGATCCAATCAAGATTCAAGATATTTATTGTTTCCATACAAGATGTTGTAAAATACAAAATGGTACATAAAAAGTCAAATATGGACCCTATCGACCACAGCATCGTTTAGAATAAATAAAAAAATATCGCAGGACATTACACACAGCGCCATCTGACCGCAAACTAAGCAAAGCTTGTACTATGCAAGTCAGATAACTGATAGAATACTTAAATAGTTTTTTTTTTAAATTACATACTTATCACAGAACAAACATTTGTTCATACATATAACACAATGTTTGTCCTGTGTGGGAATCGAACCCACGCCCTACAGCTCTTGAATCAGACATTCTACCGATGAACCAACAGGGCTGTTTAATGTCTAGTATAAATAAATCAAAAATGAGATATTGATTCATAAGTAACTTTCTAAATATAATTTACATTCCTTCGTCAGAGTAAGTAAACACCATAGGCTGGGGGGTCTATTGATATATTCGTCCAAGACAGTAAAGTGTCTCGTGATTGTTAAGTTTGAATTAGTTATGTCATACGGTAGACCAACCTTTTAATGCGGCTAATTCATTCGAATTAGGTTAGTAGCGAAACTCGTTGTTTGTTGGTAAGGCCAGTACGTAATGTGTACTTATAAATAAATAAATATTGGAGGATAATTAACACAGCGGCATCTAGCCCCAAACTAAGCAAAGCTTGTACTATGGGAACCAGCCAGCTGATAGAATACTTAAATACTTCTTTTTTTTTGTAAATACATACAGTACACCCAGACTCAGAACAAACATCGATTTTAGTCACACAAATGTTAGTCCTGAGTGGGACTCGAACCCATGCCTTTCAGCTCTCGAAGCAGACATACTACCAATGAACCAACAGGGCTGTCAAAATGTATTATGTATTATAGCAATGATAGCTCAGTGGTTAACGTGGTTGGATCACACGTCAAAGGACGTAAGAACAATGATAAACTTAGTATTATTATTTTATTAAGAATGTCCAGTCCGTTTTCGTAAGTCATTGGTGGCAATCGGATAAAAGCCAGCATTGTGTCGATGAGAATGGGCCTTGTTCATGACGTTATTAATATGGGGTAACCGCTACGTAATAACTATTACTGGCGACATTCAGATGTTCCGTGAACGTACTGCCTATTGTGTGGATGCCGCTTGTGTCAGATGTGTTGTTGTTGACGTTCTCTGTTGCTTTTGACCCGACTGCCAAGGAAGGGTTATGTTATTCGCGCGTATCTTGTATGTATGTAAATTTTTTTTCTCAAACATGCTTGGAAATTTAAGCATTATTTTGACAACCTTCTTCGATATAAAACGATATTGCTGTAGATACTAGCCAAATACATGCGAGCAGCGGCCGGCGAAAGTTGTATGAAAATCCATATCTGTCGTGGTTTAGCGGCCAAAAGTTGTCAAATTTGACAATTTTTGGCCGCTAAACCTTTTTTCTTTGTAATAGACCTCATGACATATTTATATGTCATATGTCATGAGGTCTATTACAAAATGTCAATCAGTGCAATTTATTTAAATGTTAAATACTCACTCAATATTTTTTTGCCTTATCATCAATAAATTCTTTTATAGAGTAATATGTCTCACCTGATGTTAAGTGACGATGTAGTCGAAGATGGTAAAGCATACTTAATCTGGAATAGAATTGAGGCAACCGGAACACACTGTTAGGTGCTTGGCGGCAGATTTTCAGCTTGAGAGTAGTAGCTAGCCAGCCGAGTGCTAGAAAATACCTTACCATCATGGTATGATTTCCTTCACGGGCAGCTCAAGGTCATTGTTGGGGTTTGAACTTACGTCCTTTGACGTGTAAACAAATCACGCTAACCACTGACAGCCCTGTTAATTCATTGGTAGTATGTCTTCTCCAAGAGCTGAAGGGCGTGTGTTCGATTCCCACCCAGGACAAGCATTTTGTGATATAAACAAATGTTTGTTCTGTGTCTGGGTGTACTGTATGTATTTACAAAACAAAAACTATTTAAGTATTCTATCAGTTATCTGTCTTCCATAGTATAAGCTTTGCTGATTGGAGTCAGATGGCGCTGCGTGTAATGTCCTACGATACTATACACTGAGCTATCATCGCTACAATACGTGATTCTTTTCACACATTAAATTTGGTGATCTGAAGTCCTCCTTTAATGATCTCGTTCACTACTTTTACACCCTCGAAGTACGTTCACCCGCACTCGACATCTGACCCGTTGCCAGTTTAGACCTCCGCACTGACGGCGCGAGAGAACCTAATGGCACTTAGGATCAGGTTTTACTGCACGACTCGAGTGTGTGTTGTGATGGAGCCGGGTCACGTCGAGGATGCAGGATGTGGTAAGAGGAGCCGTCGTCGAGGACGGAAATGGTGTTGTTGGGGCGGTACGGCTAATTGGATTCATTACGTTTCGCGGCCACGAGTGGCTCCTGAATTGCCAGGGTCGGGGTAAATTATGTACCAGGGAGGGAGGTTTATTTGTATCTTTTGTGTATATAGACATAATAATGTTGAAGTAGACAGTCATGCTGCAGTTATTAGTCAGATATATGGTCAACCAAACAAATAATCAAATCTTTCCTCTTTATAATAATTTGATTACATAAATATCACATGGAAATACAGTCAATTACTTGTTACTTATTTTCAATGTATACATATATTTCTATAGTAAAATATTATATGGTTTGATAACTTAGCTGAATTTTTTTTTTATATAAAAAGTAATGAGGCGAACGAGACGCTCTCTTGATGGTAAGAGATAACGCCTGTCCATGACTATTACAGCGATACACAGAACTTTGAGTAACAAAACAAAGTCCAGGGCATCGCTGCTTTGGCGCTCATTACTTTGAGACTTTCGATGGTTAGTCTCAACAGCCCAGTAGTTTCGCTAGCAGCGGTACCCTTCAAACCGGAACACAGTAATGTCTACACACTACTGCTTAGCGGCAGAATAACTGGTACTGCGGTGGTACCTACCTAGACGACCTCCTGCTAAGGAGATCTACCACCAAGTGAATTTAAGACGCTTTTTTTATTGTTATATTGAATTACCTATAACAATCGTTGTTATTTATGGCTAATAAACGATTCTGATGCTGATTCTGATAAGCGGCATGTGGACCGTTATCTCATTAACACATTTCAATATTTTTCGAAATCACTGAATGTTTTTTATGAACAAAAAAGAGAGGCGATATCGTGTATCAAGTGGTTACGCCCACCTTGAACACCGGGACCTGAACAAATATTGCAACTGACTTAAATATGAATGATGTAATTGACCTTAAGCAACGATGACGGCAGACACGAAACTTAGAGTTGGCAAAGTGACATTATTGTACACCTCTAAAAGAGGTAATTTGTATGGAACTGTATTAATTATTACATAAGATCTTTACTACCTACATATGACAATAAAATCTTTGAATCTTTGAATCTTTGAAAGTGCCAAGTTTAGGTGAATGCTTCACAAGGGGTTGTTGCTAACAAGACAAATTTTAATTGTTTACGACGTAAACAAATTGATTTGTTATCTTGTTTTTTAATACGGAATAGGTAAGCAAAGCAAAGTAGGTAAGGTAAGCAACGATATGGTCTAGAATGGAACACGCGCACCTAGACGGAACCTGTTTAGTGTTTACTCTTGATTTGAAGGCTGTCTTCAAATCAAGAGTAAACGGTATAATGTACTTTTTGATAAACGCAGATTCTAGCAAAGAGGTCCACATCCTCGCTGTGCGAAGAAATAAATAAATAAATATCGTTGGATATAACACACAGCGCCATCTCGCCCCAAACTAAGCAGAGCTTGTGTGATGGAAATCAGATAACTGATAGAATACATCGGTTAGCGGTTTGATTCCACCTTTTTCATGCGTACCGCTAGACATTGGAATCAGCTGCCCTAGTGGCTGTTCCCCAATGAATATAGTCTGGGGTACCTTCAAGTCGCGAGTGAATCGGTTTCTTCTAGGCGAGCGTGCTCCACCGTAGACCGCATCTTCGCTTAACATCAGGTGGGATGGCGGTCAAACGCAAGCCTATCTACAATAAAAAAAAAAAAACTTTTTTTTTTGTAAATACATACTTAGGTATAATACATACAGAACACCCAGACACAGAACAAACATACAGAAAGAATATGGATTTGAAGAGATTAGTGCGCACATGGGGAACGTCCATCTATGGATGACGCTTTAGTCGCGTCTGTCTGGCCGTCAGATAAAAAAAGGATCTCAAACATACAGTAATTACTTATTTATCTACACTAATAATATAAAGAGGAAAGATTTGTATTTTTGTACGTTTGTAACGAATAAACTCAAAAACTACTGGACCGATTTCTAAAATTTTTTCACCGTTAGGAAGGATCACTATCCCCGGTTGATATATGCTTTTTATCCCTGTTGCACCAGCACCACACGGGAACGGGAAATACGCGAGTGAAACCGCGAGGCAACCGCTAGTGTATAATATGTGTTAATAGTGCTTTTTATATCTTAATTCGAGTCCCTATTAAAATAACCGTACTATAGATTGCGGTCACTGTTATAATTGTGTAACCTTGAATCTGAAGCGTACTTTCATTCATGCAGAGAATTTGATCTAAGAAGTTTTCCACTGCACAGCACGTCACGCAAACACAATAATAGCCAAGTATTTACCAACCTTATAGTTGTGATTATAGAGGTCATAACTGAATAGATAAATTTAGTAAACAATCAAGATTTCGCACTGGTTTAGTATTCAAGCGACAGCACCGCAGCCTATGCGAAATTTATGTAGGGGAGCATCTGACGTGAATGAAAATTGATGGTCGCGTGGATCCTTTGTATGTCCGTATTGACGCATCTGTTGCCTTTTTTGTGCCAAATATTATCAATCTAATCAAACCATCTTAAAATATGGATTACAAGGTGCGATTTTTCAACTTGAGGGTAGCCAGCCGAATATTAGAAAGTACGCTACCACCAAGCTATGGTTTCCTCACGATGTTTTCCTTCACCGGCAGCTCAAGCTCATTGTTGGGGGTTGAACACCCGCGCCCTTCGGCATGCGAACCGACCGCGCTAACCACTCTGCTATCGCTACATATACTACTAGGTGCGCCCCGCGGTGTTACCCGCTATATGTTTTCAAGATAAAAAGTAGCCTATGTGAAATTTGGTATGGAGGTAGCTGCGACCCTGGATTACCAGGGTCTCAGCTACCTCCGTACCAAACTTCATCCAAATCTGTTTAGTAGTTTATGCGTCTAAGAGTAATAAACATACATCCATCCATCCAAACTTTCACATCACTATCACTACATAGTATAAAACAAAGTCGCTGTCGCTGTCTGTCCGTCCCTATGTATGCTTAAATCTTTAAAACTATGCAACGGATTTTGAAGCGGTTTTTTTAATAGGTTTTTGTAGCGATGATAGCTCAGTGGTTAGCGCGGTAGGTTCGCATGCCAAAGGGCGTGGGTTCAAACCGCAACAATGAGCTTGAGCTGCCGGTGAAGGAAAACATCGTGAGGAAACCATAGCATGGTGGTAGGGTACTTTCTAGTACTCGGCTGGCTAGCTACCACCCTCAAGTTGAAAATCTGCCGCCAAGCATCTAACGGTGTGTTCCGGCAGCCTCACTTGAGAGCCAGTTCCATTCCAGGCTAGGTGTGCTTTACCATCTTCGACCACACCTTTCACTTAACATCAGGTCTTATCTTCATTCAAGCACATGTCCTTAATTACTCAAAGATTAACGTCCAGAAAGTCAATCTCCTATGGTCTCAAGGTGACCCTGATCACAATTGCCTATTGTCTAGACGTTTTTAATTACAATTCGACTAGAATTTCAGTACCATGTTCATTGGACATCACAATAGTCTATCTATCACTGCGTATGGGATAGCCGCACAGAATATTTAGTGACTCGTTACATGTATATAGGGTTAGCGGAACGGCGAAGTATAGTCGAAAGCAGGTCTTTGTACCCATTTATTTATTAACCTAAAATATAATTGGTTTTTTGCTGAGAATGCGGAAATAATCACTGGATTGTATTATTTAATCAAATCAAGTGTTTCTGAAATGTTTCTGTGAAACATGTTTGTTTTACTTATGCGGGATTACTCACGTTTAATTATCTAAATATTTGATTCTCTGAATAAATAAATTTAAAAAAAAGTGTGAAACCCACGTCAGATTTCATAGTGTAATGTGGTGAAACTTGTCTCGTCGTGTGCCTTCTAAAACTTCGTAGAAGTTTCTTGTAAAGTTACCATTACTTTACTAAGGCATGACTGGACTAGGACTAGGACTGGACTGGATCTTGTCTTTTGTCTAAGAATCAGAATTATTTCACTTGTTTGATCATTAAGTACTTGAAAATATCTAAATTACGTGCAAAATGCACAAGGTGCAATGCCAACATTTTGAGGGAGATGTCAAACGACCAATCAACCACGGTCTAAGAGATAATCACAATATTATGTGTCATAAAAAGCCTGTCGAAAGGATAAATACATAGGATATTTAACTATAAATATATAAAAAAAGGTAACAAATAAGACTAATTGCTATTGATGAGTAACGGTGAGACAGTCTTAGTATAGATCATTATTTTTAATTTCCCTAATTATGAGTGCCTATAACAAACCCCTATCGGCTTGGTACCGTTCTATGTAACCCTGTATAGTAATTCTACGTTGCCTGTAGTGAACATCTTTGAAGTCCATGGTTAACGTCGCGCCCGTCGCACGTGTAAAAGTTTTTATAGCTCTGGACTTTGGTTTAGAAATCTATATTTTTAGTACATCCTCTGTCCTTGCCGAGCTACTTGTACTTTCACCGACTCTCTTTTCGCTTTACCGCTTAATGTTCAGATTATTTAAGTTATTATTATGTGTCCTGGGTAAAATTTTATTAATTTTTTAGTTATGGTACGAGCTGATACCGCCTTCTACCTTTCGCTAGGACGTCCAAAAATCGGAGAGTCGCTTCACCTCATTTGCGTTCGACGTGCCTCGGTTACGTTTTTTATAAATAAATAAATATCATAGGTCATTACACACAGCGCCATCTGACCCCAAACTAAGCAAAGCTTACAGATACAGTATACACAGACACAGAACAAACATTTGTTTTCATATCACAAAATGCTTATCCTGGGTGGGAATCGAACCCACGCCCTTCAGCTCTTGGAGCAGACATACTACCAATGAACTAACAGGGCTATCAAATGTGGCAGGTATTTATTGCTGGCAGGCTAGGCTTTCGGCCACAGCTCACCTAATGGTTATTGACGTTGTGGTTTAAGATGGTGAACACACCTAGCCTAGAATGGAACTCGCTCTCAAGTGAGGCTGCTAGAACACACCCGTAGGTGGTTAGAGGCAGATTTTCAACCAGCCGGTCGTTAGCCAGCCGAGTACTAGAAAATACCTTACCTACCACTATGGTATTTTTTTTTTAAAAGCCCGCGAACACATTATACGCCAATAAATTAAAAATTAAATTACCAAATTACAAAATATCAAGATAAGTGTCACAGCAATTATTGGCGAAGCGGGCATGCATTACAATCAAATATTCAGTAAAAAACAATTAAATAGTCAAAATTAATTTATGATTCCCTCACCAGCAGTTCAAGCTCACTGGCTATATAGAGTTTAAATTTTGAATCTACGCCCTTCGGAAGGTGAACCGACCCCTCAAACCACTGAGCTATCATCGCTACATTTTGTTTATAATGACGAAAGTTTATGCTTATGTATGTACTATTTTATTACGTACGAATGGTTGTCAGTATCGAACTCTGGCCATTTACAAATAGTATCGAGTTGCATTTGAAACAACCTCGGTAAGCTTCCTTACATGGTAACCAACTGTGAAGATCATGAGATTGCTCGTGTGTTTCTAAATGCTAAAGCTGATGCTCTAAATATCACATACTTAGAATGTTAAACCTTTACATTTTGACATTTTCAAGGTCAGTTTCAGTTGTACACGACATCCGTTGTAAAACTTGCTAGTTAGCAAATTTTACAACTTGCAAAGTGAATTGTGCATTGTGGACAGTGTGTTTCAGATCTAAAAAATAATAATTAGTAATCTAGGGCAGGGCTGTCCAGACAACGCCCGCAACGCATGTTTTAATCAGAAAATAGTTTTGGACGTAAATTGATTGGATAATAGAATTCTTTGTCATAACATATGATCAATATTTGTGACCATACTGGACATAGCGACAATTGATATCTATAATAATCATAGAAATTTCAAGTAAAAAATTACACCAGATTAC
Organism: Biston betularia; assembly: GCA_905404145.2. Classification (NCBI taxonomy): domain Eukaryota; kingdom Metazoa; phylum Arthropoda; class Insecta; order Lepidoptera; family Geometridae; genus Biston; species Biston betularia. The sequence goes on along the minus strand of FR989887.1, from coordinate 7,685,967 downwards.
CGTGTATTTTTTTACTTGAAAACTGAAAATATTTTTTTCTGCGGCCCTCTCAGCTTTTGTAGTAAATTTTATTAACCCACTAAGGTATGTAGTTTGGACATCCCTGATCTAGGTCATTACACAATACACACAGCGCCATCTAGCCCCAAACTAAGTAAAGATTGTACTATTAGACTCAGATAACTGATAGAATATTTAAATACTTTTTTGTTGTAAATACATACTTATAATACACAAGCTTGCGCCCGCGACTTCGTCCGCGTTGACTCAAGACTGAGGTTCAGAGAGAAATTAACATAATATGCAAATTTGTAATAAGTCACTAGTGGTACATAGTGGTACAGCATTAGTTCACATGGTGGTAGATCTCCTTAGCAGGAGGTCGTCTAGGTAGGTACCACCGCAGTACCAGTTGTTCTGTCGCCAAGCAGTAGTGTGTAAACATTACTGTGTTCCGGTTTGAAGGGTACTGCAGCTAGCGAAATTACTGGGCTGTTGAGACTAACTATCGAAAGTGTCAAAGTAATGAGCACCAAAGCAGCGATGCCCTGGACTTTGTTTTATTACTCAAACTTGTGTGTATCGCTGCAATGGTCATGGACAGGCGTTATCTCTTACCATCAGGAAAGCGTCTCGTTCGTCACATTATTTTTCACATAAAAAAAAAGAAGTCAAGAACAACATTTGCGTTTCGACGTATTCTTAAAGTAGGATCCTTTATTTCATTAATCGATGTTAAAACACCCAAGGTATACCAAATGTCTCGAAAGCAGCCATGTGGCCCTTATTCTGTCGAGCAGATGGAACGTGTCAGTGCCTTGACAGATTGCATAACGTCCAAACAGGGTAACAGTATAGCTATTCGCGCTTATTATTATTTATCTTTCGCTGTGGTGGCGCCGCCACGGCTGGCGTAGCGGTACTGTGACCCTTTACGTTTGCCACAAGGTAAAAGAGATGGGACTTCTTTGTTTTTTTTTTGTAAATATCTCTTCTATATGACGTTGCGACAGTTATTCTGTGATGTAATGGACACTCACCTAAAATAACTTTTTTGATACAACCTGTTTTATTCTTTGTAACGTCCAAAACCTTCACGTTGTTACAGCGTGAAGTAGTAGCAATCAAACATACATGCATACAAACAGACATAATTATATTCGTATTTATATTGTTTGTGTGATTTAATATACTTATACTTATTATTATTTTGTAGACATAACGTACAACAGGTCTTTGTGGAGCGGTATAAAACTCTTTAGCGTTAAAACGTAAATTCTATTAATTTAGCTTAGCATGTAATGGGAAAAATTAATTTATTGGATTGATTTAAAGGCTTTAGTTACGCAGGAGTGTATAATACAATCGACGAATTCCTAACAGAGAAATAGTATAACCTAATAAAATTATGATAAAAACATGACATTGAAAAATAACTGTATGAATAAATTTTGACGTTCAAAATAATGCTCCTTTCTCTCTTCTGAACGTTGCTCTCCCCGACAGGATCCATAATAGACTGTGTACCATATACTAGTTTGTATTTACAACCTCTTGTACTGTATGGAAGCAATACAAATCTAGAAGCTTGGATTTGAGACGTCAAATCATCTGTTATTTTCTCGCTTTTTTTAAATATTGGGACGTGTTTACTTCGTCTTTCACTTGGACCACAGCTACAATGAGTGTGCTTAATTCGCGGTCTCATATAACGAGCATCGGTTATTTATGCTGACGTTTAGGGCAAACAAACTGAATGCTGGTAGCCGCAGCCGCATCTGGAAAACAAACAGGGTAATCGAAATATTTTGGTTAATTTTTTACCAGAATGCCCCGACAACAAAATTAATGGGGTTGCTTTTGAATCTCGTTGTAAAAAAATCTTTCAAATCAGCAACGATAAAGGTCATAGGTTTAAAGTTAAAAGTAATATATTTTTCTACTAGCTGCGCCCCGCGGTGTTACCCGCTACATGTTTTCGGGATAACTAGCCTATATGTTAATCCCAGGGTCTCAGCTACCTATGGAGGTAGCTGGTTTTTGGTATGGACCAAATTTCATTTAAATCCGTTGAGTAGTTTTTGCTTGAAAGAGTAACAAACATCCATTCATCCATCCAAACTTTCACATTTATAATATTTAGTGGGATGTAAAGGTAGACGAACGAGACGTTTTCTGATGGTAAGACATAACCATGGCCGATAGTAGCGATACATAGAACTGTGAGTAGCACAACAAAGTCCAGGGCATCGTTGCTTTGACATCGATTTCATATAAAATACATAAGCGGCTTTTTAAAAATGAATATACATATTCCAATTGTGTAGTAATTTGTTGATAAAATCGTGGCATGGCTTAGTAACAATAAAAAACATGGCCAGAGTAAGAAAGCCGTGGAAATATGGACGTGTGGGATGTAGAATATACGTCAACGTACCTATTGATGCAAAAACCTTTTCATCCCCCCCGTCTCGGAAAGAATTTTAGAATCCTTCGCTTGCTCGCTCATCAAAATTAAGCACGCGGTTTAAAAACAACTTTGCACTCTTGTATAACAAATAACCATTTTATCCCCCCACCTCGGAAAGAGTATTTTTGCTCTTCGATATCTGAGTGCAAAAGCCGTTTTTATCCGCTAGAGGATAAAGTAAATTTGAATTTAGAACATCGTGTGCACTAAGTTTATGAATTCAAAATATCATTAAAACTATTTACTTTTACCTCCATGGTGCCGAATTTGTCATGCAACTTTTTTTAATTTGTTAAAAACTCAGACTCGGAACCTCCTTGGTGTTGTGATTGTAAAAACAAACAAATAAACAAGGAGGTTCCGAGTCTGATTTTTTTGCATTTAGTAATTTCCTCGCTGAGGTGGGATGAAAAGTTAAAAGATTTTTCACCTCGTGCTGTTTTGACTCCCTCGCTAACACTCAGGATTTTAGAATCCTTCGCTTGAGTCAAAATTGAGCATGCGGTTAAAAAACAAATTTGCACTCTTGTATAACAAATAACTATTATTCAACACCAGGAAGCAATGCTCTGTTATTAGATTACCTGTAAACGATAAGAAAATATGCATATATTTTCTATGAAATAATACGACTCGCTTACTCTCGATTCTTATAAGTTAAAAGTGTATATATAGGCGAAATCCTAGTCATCAATGACAAACAACACAATACTCGCATCTGAGACCACCAAAATTTCTAGCTTGGAAGGTTCCAAAGAATTCCGACCAACCGTATCGAGCCCTGCGGTCCATTGTAATGGGACAATAGACCAGAAAACGGTAAGACAAAATGAACTCATGAATATGCAACGACAGGTGCCTTCGGCTACTTTACCCTGGAAGCGGCTGTGTTTGTAATATACGATGCGACACCGACGTGGTCGAGCCTTTTTTAATGTATTGTATAAGTATATATGTACTTATATGTATATTGTACCCTATTATTATTACATTATAGACAATAAACAACACTTTATTTATGTGTATTATTATTGTTTTATTTTTGTATCGTGTACAAGCTAGGTCTTTGACCACAGCTCTCCTGATGTTAAGTGACGGTGTAGTCAAAGATGGTAAAGCACACCCAGCCTGGAATGCAACTGGCTCTCAAGTGAGGCTGCCGGAACACACCGTTAGGTGCTTGGCGGCAGATTTTTTAACTTGATAGCCAGCTGAATACTAAAAAGTACCCTACCACCATGCTATGGTTTCCTCACGATGTTTTCCTTCACCGGCAGCTCAACCTCATTGTTGGGGTTTGAACCCACGCTCTTCGGCATGCGAACCGACCGCGCTAACTACTCGGCTATCATCGCTACATATACTAGTAGGTGCGCCCCGCGGTGTTATCCGCTACATGTTTTCGGGATAAAAAGTAGCCTATGTGTTAATCCAGGGTCTCAGCTACCTCCATACCAAATTTCATCCAAATCCGTTAAGTAGTTTTTGCGTGAAAGAGTAACAAACATCCATACATACTTTCACATTTATAATATTTGTGGGATTGATCCCTAAAACGTTCTATAACTTAAAACTACAACTGTTTCAATAACAGTTGTCCAAACATAATCATAATGAGTTTTGGTTGAACAATTTCTCGCTTTGTCTCATGTGCTATGTTGGAACAACAATGACTATTATAGAGCTGTGTTTTCTTTAATAAGCAATTTTTCTTATGTCAGTATGCTGATAACGTTTATATTATGAAAACTATCGCTTTCACTTAATATCGCCATTATAGCAAAATCATTCTGAACCGTGATATTTAAATAAATAAATAAAAAATATCGTGGGGCTATACACACAGCGCCATCTGACCCCAAACTAAGTAAAGCTTGTGTGATGGAAGTCAGATAACTGATAGAATACATACATACTTTTTTTTGTAAATACATACAGAACACCCAGACACAGAACAAACATGTGTTTATTCACAAAATGTTTGCCTTGAGTGGGAATCGAACCCACGCCCTACAGCTCTCAAGGCAGATATACTACCAATGAGCCAACGGGGCTGTCAAAAATATTTGGTGTTTTATTGTAATTAATGAAGATTTTTTTTATTATCGACAGGCTAGATGTTTAACCACAGCTCAACTGATGTTAAGTGACGGTGTGGCCGAAGTTGGTAAACACACCTAGCCTGGAATGGGAGTTGCTCTCAAGTGTGGCTGCTGGAACATACTGTTAGAAACTTGGCGGCAGATTTTCAAATTAAGGGTTGTTGCAGTGTAATCCATCATATTATTTTCGCAAGGAACTCCGTTTCGTGGTTCTCGTCGGTTAGGTAACTCCGGCGGATTCTTTCCTTACAGGATACATGTTACAGGAAGCTCTAGCTAGCTTCCTGTAGTAGGCAATAGAAAGTACTCTACCACCATGCTATGGTTTCCTCACGATGTTTTCCATCACCGACAGCTTAAGAAAGAAAAATATTTTATTTTGTAATAAATACGTACAAACACAAAAACAAACAAACAAACAGTTACAAAATAAGGGCTCCCCTTAGCATAATACTGGTCATACTAAGCGGTATGACCAGCGCTGGTCTTCCGATGAGCCCTTATAGCTGAAAACCTTTGTTTTGAAAACCTTTGTTTGTTCTGTAGCGATGATAGCTCAGTGGTTAGCGCGGTAGGTTCGCATGCCGAAGGGCGTGGGTTCAAACCCCAACAATGAGCTTGAGCTGCCGGTGAAGGAAAACATCGTGAGGAAACCATAGCATGGTGGTAGGGTACTTTCTAGTCCTCGGCTGGCTAGCTACCACCCTCAAGTTGAAAATCTGCCGCCAAGCATCTAACGGTGTGTTCCGGCAGCCTCACTTGTGAGCCAGTTCCATTCCAGGCTAGGTGTGCTTTACCATCTTCGATCACACCTTCACTTAACATTAGGTGAGCTGTGGTCAAAACAACTAGCCTGTCAAACATAAAAAAAAACCCAGCTTGTGTCTGTTTGTGTGTGTGTATGTGTGTGTGTAAACACACACACATACACACGTATGTGTGTGTGTTTAGTTCGGCGTGCGAACTGGCCGCGCTAATCACTGAGCCATCATCGCTACAAATATGACATCTGTCAATAATAACATTTCGTATGTTCTTGTGCTTCATTAAAATTGTTTCTTAACAATTCGTCTCAGTTGCGTGCTCTTTTGTAATTGCCGTTGTTACGAGTATGTTACAACAATGAGTGGTTACGTTACCTAAAACACGAGTAACGGTTGGGCCGTCCACATGCGACATTGGTATATACAGCTAACAATGTTTACACAGATGCGAATCTTCTGCTTTATGTTTGTTATGATCCAGTTCAATTATGTCTTCTGTATGCTTTTGCAACTGTATGTACCTAGCTTAATTGATTCTTTAGGGTTTGTTTGGTATCAATAAATATCGTGTGACATTACACACAGCGCCACCTGACCCCAACCCGAACCTTTTGTAGCGATGATAGCTCAGTGGTTAGCGCGGAAGGTTCGCATGCCGAAGGGCGTGGGTTCAATCCCCAACAATGAGCTTGAGCTGCCTGTGAACGAAAAACATCGTGAGGAAACCATAGCATGGCGGTAGGGTACTTTAGTACTCGGCTGGCTAGCTACCACCCTCAAGTTGAAAATCTGCCGCCAAGCACCTAACGGTGTGTTCCGGCAGCCTTACTTGAGAGCCAGTTGCATTCAGGGCTAGGTGTGCTTTACCATCTTCGACCACACCGTCACTTAACATCTGGTGAGCTATGGTCAAATACCAAGCCTGTAAAACATAAAAAAACCTGGATTATGTAATTTCCTTTATAATCAGTTTCATAAAGTAGATAAACAACTATACTCGCTACTTTTACTCGATGGAAGATCTCCTTAGCAGGAGGTCGTCTAGGTAGGTACCACCGCAGTACCACATATACTGCCGCCAAGCAGTAGTGTGCAAACATTACTGTGTTCCGGTTTGAAGGGTACTGCAGGTCTTGGGGTGGACTCCTTAAAGAAGGCCACCGTGTGTGACTAAAATAATAGTCGCAGTAACCGACTGAACTAAACGTGAGTAATCCGGCATTAATAAAATAAAAATGTGTCAAAACAACGTCCGTTTGTCTTTTTTTTATACTTATAAGTCTGCGTTTGACCACCAACTCGCCTGATGGTAAGCGACGATGTGGTAAAAGATGAAGCACGCAGATCTAGAAGATACCTATTCACTCTGACCCTGAAAAGATCTAGATTATATCTGTCAGGAAATAAGGAAAGAAAGAAAGAAAAACGTTTAATTTTGTAACAAGCATAAAAACAAAAACAAACAAACAGAGACAGACAAAAGTTACAAAACAGGGGCTCACCTCAGCATAATATAATGCTGGTCATACGAAGCCTGCACGTTGGCGGTTTCTATAGTAAATATGAGAAATATCTCTCGATACACACAAATAGGTTAGTCTATATACTTCTAAATCGATATTTTTTACATAAAGTAAAACGCTCATAAATAATTGTGAAACGTAAGTGTCCTACATTTGCGACTGTTTCGCTAAAGCGTACTAAAGCACTCTTTAAAAAACGTCTCGTCCCGAAAAATATCCTTGAAATACAACGTTGCCTCCAACTTTAAAAGTTTTGATATTCATGTCGTGCTCCCGGAGTTTGTTGGGTGAAGTAGGATGAAAGAGCTCCCGAAGGATTTTATACGTGGCAAGATGATTCCACTTCTATACGTAACTTTTTATCCAATCGTTTTATTTTGTGGCAAATTATACGATAAATAATTTCTGTATTAGGTTGTTGTTATAATATCTTTAACCTGTTTTCTAGGCTACTATAAATAGATAATAGTTATTCTGCCGCTGAGCAGTAGTGTGTAAGCATTACTGTATTCCGGTTTGAAGGGTACTGCAGCTAGCGAAATTACTGGGCTGTTGAGGCTAACTCTATCAACAGTCTCAAAGTAATGAGCGCCAAAGCAGTGATGCTCTGGACTTTGTTTTGTTACTTAAAGTTCTGTGTATCGCTGCAATGGTCATGGTCAGGCGTTATCTCTTACCATCAGGAGAGCGTCTCGTACGTCTCATTACTTTGGACATAAAAAAAAAGAAAAATGTATACAGGAAGACTTTCAGGGGGGGGGGGGGGGCTCACAGATGTGATTAGCTATGACAAGGACGGGGAGGGGTCAAAAAACGTGATGAAAAGTTGTTAGAAAAAACATTATTAGCCCTTGAACACCGCTGGAAGGTAGCAAGTCTGTTTTTAAGTTTATATCAAATTTTAAAGTTTCAGATAAGTTTTTTAAATTATTATTGTTAAGTTAGTTAAATTGAAATCCTCATCGCTGTTGTAACTGAAGCGACTGTTAAGCCAACTTGAGGCATTAGAGTCGATCGAGAGACGTGCCAGGAGGCTAATTGGCAACGACGCTTTACTAGAGTCTCGGCTTCAAAGTCTTGAGCATCGTCGTAGTATTGCCAGCCTGTCAGTTTTCTACCGGATACATTTCGGAGAGTGTGCACTCGAGCTGCACAATTTGGTTCCACCTGCACCTTTCTTTTACCGGACGGCCAGACAAACGAGACCAAAACGTCATCCGTACATGGTGGATGTTCCCCATGTACGCACAAAGCGTTTTGACTCCACATTTTTCATTCGCACAGCGAGGTTGTGGAACTCTGCCGGAGTCTGTGTTCCCTGTTAGGTACAATATTGGCGTCTTCAAATCTAGAGTAAATAGGTTTCTTCTAGGTAAGCGTGCTCCATCTTAGACCACACTACTGTTTAACATCAGGCAGAGTGTGGTCAAACGCGAACCTATTTTGTATAAAAAAAAAAAAAAAAAGCGGAAATAAACTAAATATATGTATACCTTGAACACTCACATCACGTTTTTTTTTAACGGGAGTTTTTTTATAATCCCGCGTAATTATGACAATAATAAATAGAATATGTTTAAAATAATATTCGTTTCTGATCTTTATTTACCTACTCTTGATTCTAACTCGGAGTTTACGAAATCCCCGTTTTATGAATACTCCAGCTGTTCATTAGATCTGGCCTATTTACTACACCTCTGTCTAAATTTAAAAAGTGCCATGAGCACAACGTTTTCGTCTCTCCGCGCTATTTAAAATATCTATCAAATTTATTAAAAGTATAGTAAACGTTTGAGTATTAAAGCTTTTTGTAACAGATCGTATTAATATTAAATACGATCTGTTTATTCTTCGATTTGAAATGATTTTACTAATTGTTCTCATTATTATCCACGTTAAAGAATAGGAAATCTTTATTTATAAGAACGTTCTTTTTTTATGTTAGTCAGGCTAAGTGTTTGACTACAGCTCACCTGATGTTAAGTGACGAAGTGTGGTCGAAGATGTTTAAACACACCTAGCCTGGAATGAAACTGGCTCTCAAGTGAGGCTGCCGGGAAACGTCTTTAGATGCTTGGCGACAGAATTTCAACTTGAGGGTGGTAGCTAGCCAGTCGAGTACTAGAGAGTACCTTACCACCACGCTAGGAGTGAATAAAGTTTTTCTAGATCAGCATGCTCCATCTTCGACCGCACCGTCGCTTTCCATCAGGCGAGTTGATGGTCAAACGTAGATCTATTTAATATAAAAAAAAGACTGCGCTGTTAACTCATTTGGTAGAGTATCTGCTGCAAGAGTTGTAAGGCGTTGGTTCGATTCCCAACAAGACAAACATTTAACGATAGATGATAATTGTTTGTTCTGTGCCTGGGTGTCCTATATGTATTTCAAGCTGCGCCCCGCAGTGTTACCCGCTACATGTTCTCGAGATAAAAAGTAGTCTATGTTCTGTATACATATATCTATGTTCAGGGTCTCGGCTACCTCCATACCAAATTTCATCCGAATTCGTTTTTCAGTAGTTTTTGCGTGAAAGAGTAACAAACATCCATCCATCCATCCAAAATCTCACATGTATGATATTGGTGGGATAAATATGTATTTACAAAAGTAAGCATATTCTATCAGTTAGCTGGTTCCCATAGTACAAGCTTTGCTTAGTTTGGGGGTAGATGGCGCTGTGTAAAAAGTCCTACGACATTTATGTATTCACTTGCAAGTTCAACGGGTTCTCGACCTTGCAACGCGATGGACTCGCCCCCCGCACGCCGCATATAAATTTCGTCTCGTGTTATGCCCGTGATTCTGTCTCGTTCAGTTTAAAGCGACGCAAACAGCTGAGCCTGAGAGTGTGTCTAACCCAGACGCTTGAATGTCTGTTTTGATATTGCGTTTACGCATCTGGCCGCTCGCCAAAGTTTGCAAGGTCTCCGAGGAAGTCGTCTGTACGGCTGACCCGCAATTGATACTCGTACTAGTAGTTTGACGGCAACCACATGTTATACGCTGTGATTGGACTTAATGTCTGTGATATGTTACTTTTTTAGGGTTCCGTACCCAAAGGGGAAAACGGAACCCTATTGCTAAGACTCCGCTGCTCGTCTGTCACCAGTCTGTATCATATGAACCGTTAGATATAGTTAAGACAGTTTAATTTATTTTTGTTGCCGCTATAACAACAAATATTTGTTTCGTAAAAGGTGGGAATCATAAAGAGAGTAACTTTTAAACTAGCTAAATAATAATTAAACCAAACACAAACATGTGTTCGAAAAATGATTATATCGTACTTTAATAAGGCAACGTAAACTGTGTAGTTTTTTTTTTTTGCGATAACCTCTAACTAATAACTCAGTTAAAATATAACGCAAGCAAATAATCCATTCACAAATACAAACAATTACGACAGATACATCCGACAAGTCTCGTAGCATGTCATTAATCAACCAACTGCCTCAGAAACGCGTAGGAGTTTGCTCGTAAATTGTTCAAGGCTAGCCGAAGAAAGTGTGCCAGAGCCAGACTAATGTCGTAACGTGATTAGCTGATAATGTACTCTCAATCGCTAAACGTGATCCAAATTATGATCAAACATATGGCGTCGGGGATGAACATTAGGGCATTTTTTTAATGACTATTGCTGTTGGCCGCCGATGACCTCTACAGCGTCACCGGACTGTGAATTATTAGGGCATGTAATATCGGAAGGTTTTAAATTCCGTCAAATACCAGCTAGAGTAGGCGTATTGAGAAGCTCATCTGCGATGACTCCATCGTTCAAGCTAAGTTACAAAGCCTAGAACATCGTCGCAAAGTTGCAAGTTTATCGGTCTTTTATCGGATTCATTTCGGAGAGTGTGCTTCAGGTATAATACCAATAACTACTAGGTATAATACCCCCATGCCCATTTTTCTATCGGACAGCCGAAAGCTAAAAAAAGCGACTTCGTTTCATGATCGACGTTTCAAAAACTGGAACGAAACGATGTCAATCTTCGTTCATTGTGCGGACTGCTAGACAGTGGAATGCGCTACCTGAGTGGGTGTTCCCCTATGGATATAATCTGGGTGTCTTCAAGTCGAGAGTGAATCGGTATCTTCTAGGCAAGCGTGCTCCATCTTAGACCGCATCATCACCTAACATCAAGTGAGATTGCGGACAAACGTAAGCCTATTTCTTAAATAAAAAATAATAAAATAAATCCCGATACTGATTTTTGATATTAGATTTCAATATCGAAATTCCGATAGTGATATCGGAATTACACAATACACAGTTCTACAATTCTACATACGGTGGTTCGATTTCCATACAAATATTTTTTTTTCCATTTACGGACTAATGGAGCATAATTTTACCGTGAAATCTCAGCTACTGGCATTTATTTTGATTTTTATTTGCGGTAAATCTCAATTACCTTTATTCTCTAAAATCATTAATTTTATCCTAATAATCTACTGTTTTATGCAAGTAATTGTAATTTACCGCAAATAAAGACCAAAATAAATGCCAGTAGCTGAGATTTCACGGTAAAATTATGCTCTATTAGTCCGTAAATGGAAAAAAAAATATTTGTATGGAAATCGAAACACCTTAATTAGACGTTAGGATTGGAACCCATCCCTACTCGTCTAATTCTTACGCGCTAAACATTGAGCCGTCGTTGCTGAAGCTGTAATTGCCTCTCTTTACTCTTCAAACAAAATATACCCCATACCATTATGATATCCAAGTACAAACGTTGCCAATGAAAAGACAAAAGCCAATCTTAAATTTTCCACATAATGTGAAGGCGTACAATTTCTATGGTATTACATTTCACGCCTTTCAAGTCTTTTATAAAGTTGTTATCGCAAACATCCCTATACCCTCCATATACAAATCCATTCACAGCATAGTTATCCCTTTCTGGCTCAAAAGTTAACGGCATGTGTGAAAGAGTTGATGCTAGCTCGAATCCCGATGTGGAAATGGCATTTGAATCGCGACGCTTTGAGGTTGCTAAATGGGGGTCTACCGCTTGATCAGTGAAGGTGTACGAATTTCTCAACACTCGACCTACGCTCAATTGTACTATAGTACATAACTACTATAGTACCGAGCTATGAAAGAGACAATTGTGACATCTGTTTTTATCGATTGAATTTTTTATTTCTTTCTCAGACAGTTCCTTCACAGTAAAATAGTATCATATGCAGGGTTAGAACTTTGGGGTATACTACACGGAAAGGAGGTCATTTTACTTTTTGGGGCGAGTGACAATCATTGTCCTGATAGTCGTCACGTAATTATTATTATGTAATAAGATGTATTGGAGAACTCTAACATATTCAGTTATAGTCCAATTTAAAACGATCATCAATAAAAAGTTAAAGTATCGTATAAGCTATTTATTTAAAAGAAATCAAACGGAATTTCATTGCCTTGCAATTCGTCTCTCTTATTAAACTACTCCATTAACAGTTAACCAAATAAACTCCATCTCGATTCTGCGCACGGAATACGTGTCAGCAGATATCCGAATCGAATGCCAAATTGTTATCGATATTGCAGTCACGTTCACATCACTACGCGACGCTGCTGCCTACGTTTAAAATCCCGTATCGATTTTAAACTTTATTAACGTCCAAATTGGAAATAATCGAGATGTTTGGTAAACGGATATTGCTTTCTGTCGCCCACTGAAATAACAGGTTACGTGTATCAAACTAGTAATTTTACTTTTTTTCTCTTAATCAAATGGTCGTACTTAAAGCAAATGTGCCATAGACGTAGATCAATTTTGTAGTAAGTACATACGACATTATGGCCGTTTATATATTGTAAGTAAATTTCTGAACGTTGGTTTTTTATTTAAAAAAAATTACCTTTATGCTTCTTGTTAATTTTTTAATTTTTTTATGTAATAATAATGAGCCGAACAAACAGTTCTCCTGATGGTAAAATATAACGCCTATCCATGACCATTGCAGCGATACACAGAACTTTGATTAACAAAACAAAGAAATTAAATATAGATGGATGTTTACCCTGTCCCGGATACGATCCCGCAGAGAGTGAGGTAGAGAGAGAGAGAGAGAGAGAGAAAGAGAGAGAGAGCGAAAGAGAGAGACTGCGAATATATCCAATTGTGGCTGGTGGGGAAGCACCAATTAGCAAGATGAAATTAGGAACAAAGATAACTTATTAACATAAATACATACGTAGGCTATATTTTATTCCGGAGTATGCAGGTAAAATCGCGAGGCTCAGCTAACTTATTCACAATTGCAAAATCATTAGCATGTTGTTTTTAACTGTTTGTGCGTAATGAATTTGTTTTTTGTAATTTCAATTTTTTCTCCAAGTTGCCTTTCAAACTGGTTGTATAATACATACCTCAGTGAAATGATCATGATTTAACAGTCTACCACTCTGAAGTTGAAAATCTGCCACCGAGCACCGGTGTTCTGGCAGCCTCACTTTAGAGCCAGTTCCATTTCAGGCTAGGTGTGCTTTACTATCTGATGTTTTGGTTCTGAAGCTGTTTTATTTGATGGTTATCTCACCGCCTCCTATGGACATCTGCAGCATTAAAAAATGGGACTTTTGACGAGAACAATATGTGATTGAAGTTGTTAATTAAATTACAGAACTATTTAGGCTTAATTATCGAATGTCCCATTCTGAGATGCACTGGACTTTGTTTTGTTACTCGACGTTCTGGGTACTGTTGCAACGGTCATTGACATGTGTTATCTCTTACCATCAGGAAAGAGTTCGTCTCATTTCTTTTACATTAAAAAAAGTATCGAATGGGTCGGCATACAGGGCACAGCGATACATTTGAAATGTATGCCGTGTCGGTTTAAGGTTCTGTTATATATACTGATTTGGTCTGATAAAAAAGATCGATTACAACGATCGTATGAGTATAAAAGTCCTCAAAACTTTATTTGCCTGTATTTTTGTTGAACTTAACCATTTGTCTAAACCCGAGAATTCCAATCATTCATAAGTTTTCTTGCTAAGATCAATCGCTTCTAGAATATAATACAACTTTATTATATACACTGTAATTTTGTTGGTCCGCCACATAGCGGTCGGCGTGCCTGTTTTCGTTTTAAATTGAAAAGCAGGATTAAAAGGCCGCCATGAAACCACTGACATCGTTAAACTAAATGAGGTCATTTAGGATTAGATCGTAGTGGATTAAATTAAAACAGGACTACATAAAGGTTAAAGCTTTAAGGTAAATAGAGCTATGGACTTGGCTACATTAATCAGGGGAGGCGATAATGAGGAAAATAATAAAAGTCCTCCCGGCTCTGATAGTATAATGTTTTTTTTTTCTTTGTTTTTGGCGTCGCACATAGTGCATTTGCCAATGTCAAGTGTTGTGATATTTTCAAGAACTTTATGAAAAGATTCATGATATCTATTGCTTCCATTCAGTACAAGATATTATAAATACATAGTAGTACCTATATGGTACTCAGTAAAATATGGACCCTGGCGAAACAACGTTTGGAAGAGATTATTTTAAAAGTAAAAATTTAAGTTTTTTTTTTTAAATGAAAAAAATGCGTGTTGTTTATGTTTTAAACGTTTTTTTAAACTCATCCCACTAATATTATAAATGTGAAAGTTTGGATGGATGGATGTTTGTTACTCTTTCACGCAAAAACTACTGAACGGATTGGGATGAAATTTAGTATCGAGGTAGCTGAGACCAAACAAATCTTTCCCCTTATAATAGTCTAGATATAGATAAATGTATTTGGAATCACAGAATTGTAGTGTAATTTGTAGCGATGATAGCTCAGTGGTTAGCGCGGTAGGTTCGCATGCCGAAGGGCGTGGGTTCAAACCCCAACAATGAGCTTGAGCTGCCGGTGAAGGAAAACATCGCGAGGAAACCATAGCATGGTGGTAGGGTACTTTCTAGTACTCGGCTGGCTAGCTATCACGCTCAATTTGAAAATCTGCCGCCAAGCATCTAACGGTGTGTTCCGGCAGCCTCACTTGCCAGTCAATTCCAGGCTAGGTGTGATTTACCATCTACGACCACACCTTCACTTAACATCAGGTGAGCTGTGGTCAAACACCTAGCCTGTCAACTAGAAAAAAAAAATTTAATGATATCACTTAAAAGCGACCCTAAAACATTTCCAATTTGACGTTTGATGTTTTTATTCCCCTAATCCGCGGGCAACGTATCAAAATTCAAATAACTCCGCCGGATGATTGCCTCATATTTGTCATAAACTCAAGTAAATGGACGTATCGTTTGAATATATCCCGATATACGCAAACACGTTACTGGCGCCGTTATGATAGAAGGTTTCACATAATATTATTATGTATATTGAAGGGTTATACAAAACAGGATTTTTCTTTCAGCGCATCGTTTGCTTTTTTTTTCATGGTTGACAGGCCAGGTGTTTGACCACAGCTCACCTGATATTAAGTGAAGGCGTGGTCGAAGATGGTAAAGCACACCTAGCCTGCAATGGAACTGGCTCTCAAGTGAGGCTGCCGGAACACCGTTAGATGCTTGGCGGCAGATTTTCAACTTGAGGGTGGTAGCTAGCCAGCCGAGTACTAGAAAGTACCCTACCACCATGCTATGGTTTCCTCACGATGTTTTCCTTCACCGGCAGCTCAAGCTCTACAAAACTAAAGAAGGGGGTTTTCTTCTCTCAGCTTCTAGTGTTCCACAGCTAGGCAAAGGCCACTTACAAGCCACAAACATGCTAACTTAAGAAAATTAAATCAACATGAATCAGCAATAAATGTTTTTTTAAGTTATTGTTAGTATCACTCGGGATGATGAAAGTATTCTAACGATACTCCATCTATCTAGATCTATCTGTTTAGGCATATCGTAGGATTATACACACAGCGCCATCTGACCCTAAACTAAGCAGAGCTTGTGCGATGGAAGTCAGATAACTGATAGAATACATAAATACTTTTTTTTTTGTAAATACATACAGAACACCCAGACACAGAACAAACATTTGTTTATTCACAAAATGTTTGCCCTGAGTGGGAATCGAACCCACGCCCTACAGCTCTTAAGGCAGATATACTACCAATGGGCCAACGGGGCTATCAGCTATTATCATAGGACGTTACAGCGCCATCTGACCTCAAACTAAGCAAAGCTTGTGCTATGGAAAAAAGATAACTTATAATAAAATTTTAAAAGAAATAAAAAAATTTGCTCTGCTTTCGTGTTGTTCTCCTCCTAAATGAACGACAAAACATCCGTTCTTGTTTGGAAAGCTTTTAAACAAGTGTAATAAAAAGTTCCTGCGTTTGCCTTACCTTGCATATCTGCGAGAGGAAATAGATCGGAAATTGAAACCACAATTTGTTTTGTAAATGTATTGGGAGCAAACGGAAATTAAAATGAACAGGTTGCGTGTCGTCATTTGTCCGTCTTATAATTTATTATGGTAGAACCTCACTGATAGTAGCGATGATAGCTCAGTGGTTAGTGCGGTAGGTTCGCATGCCGAAGGGCGTGAGTTCAAACCCCAACAATGAGCTTGAGCTGCCGGTGAAGGAAAACATCGTGAGGAAACCATAGCATGGTGGTAGGGTACTTTCTAGTACTCGGCTGGCTAGCTACCACCCTCAAGTTGAAAATCTGCCGCCAAGCACCTAACGGTGTGTTCCGGCAGCCTCACTTGAGAGCCAGTTCCATTCCAGGCTAGGTATGCTTTACCATCTTCGACCACACCTTCACTTAACATCAGGTGAGCTGAGGTCAAAACACCTAGCCTGTCATCCATAAAACAGGTAAGTTCGTTTAATAACTAATTATAGCTGAAAACGTCTCATGTTAGTTTGAAAAAATGTTTTTTTTTTTTAATTTAGTTCGTTGATGCTTTCTTACCGTCTTTAGCCGTTAAGTTTATTGCAAAGGTAGAAAGCGAAGAAATAGCTAGTGTTAATATTTTTCCATACTATTGTTGTATTTGGACCTGTTGTATACTGGACACGTCTGCCGAATGCCAGCGGAGCTATGGGCGAAAACCACCACCGACTGGGTCCCGGAGGTTAAACGGCCACCAGGCCGGCCTAAAAGGCGGTGGAAAGATGAGCTCGATGCCCACAATAAAGAGTGGACCACAACAGCACACAACAGAGAGGTGTGGAAGGGGGGGGGAGAGAGGCCTTTGCCCAGCAGTGGGACAAAATGGGCTAAATAATCATAATAATAATAATTGTTGTATGAAAGTCTTAAATTAACGAACACCAAAGCAGCAATGCCCTGGATTACTTTTACTTAGTAGTAAATTCCTTTAGCAGGTTGTCGTCTAAGTATGTACCACCGCAGTATCACGTATTCTGCCGCCAAGCAGTAGTGTGTAAACATTGTTGAGTTCCGGTTTGAAGGGTCCTGCAGTGAAATTACAGGGCGTTTAAGACTAACCATCGAAAGGCTCAAAGAAATGAGCGCCAAAGCAGCGATTGTTTTTTTGTTTTGCTACTCATAGTTCTGTGTATCGCTGCGATAGTCATGGACAGTCGTTATCTCTTACCATCAGGAGAACGTATCGTTCGTCTCATTACTTTTACATAAAAAAATAAATTAATAAAAAAACTTTGTTTAGTTACTCAATGTTATGAGTATCGCTTTAAAGGTCATATATATGTGTTGTCTCTTACCATCAGAAGACTTATAATATTAAAATTGACTTGGAACATTAGTGTTATCAATAAAATATTTATATTTGAATTAAAAAAATGTATATAATTATGTGTATTAAACTTAGTAATCAATTGAAAAAGTTTACCTATTAAAATGTTCTACCAGATCTACCGTGAACACTTTCAAAAGGCAAAGATTAAAGATACAATAGATGGCTTTAAGGTTTATTCATATTTGCCTTTCTTTGTTTAAGGTTGGTATCCAGAAGTTTGAACAAAAGGCAACAAAACAAATACAAGCAGTGAATTTCAACAATAGAAAAAGATTCAATAGAGCTGATTGTTACTCAACGTAACTTAGAATAAGGTTCCCTTTAGTATAAATGGTTTAATAGACTCGTAGAAAAAGAAAAACAGCTTCGCTTCCGTAGAAAATAGTTACGCGACCATATATCGTGTGGCTGCGCAATAAGGTTTGCATTCGCATAGCTTATTAGTGAAAGCCTAGTAGTTTTTTTTACATTAGGTAGATTGTTGGTTCGTTGGTCGACAGCCCTGTTGGTTCATTGGTGGAATGTTTGCTTCAAGAGCCGAAGGGCGTGGGTTCGATTCCCACCAAGGACAAACATTTTGTGAATAAACAAATGTTTGTTCTGCGTCTAGGTGTTCTGTATGTATTATAAGTATGTATGTATTTACAAAAAAAAAGTTTTTAAGTATTCTATCAGTTATCTGACTTCCATCACACAAGCTTGGCTTAGTTTGTGGTCAGATGGCGCTGGGTGTAATGCCCAACGATATTTGTTTATTTTTATTTAAACAAAAAATCTCCTTTTTCCGGATTCAATTTGCCTAAGAAATATATTTAACACAATCTTTAATATCGAACCTGAGAAAAAAATCATAACGAGATTAAGTCGTGCTCATATTAAAATGTAAAGTGCGCTATCCATCCTTCAGTCCCCCACTTCTCGGCTCAACCCCATTTTGTACATTAGCCGACAATAATCGAGCTCTGGTCGGGTCATCGACTTCGATAACCTCATGGCCTTGGGGCCATTGAGATGAGATGGAGAAGCACTCTACCGTTTACTTTAGGGGTAATCGGATAGGGATGTTGGTTCAGGTGGCTGGTCTATAATATTTGGATACGTTTTCTGAATGTTTCGTTTCATTATTCCTGTTACCGACAACAAGTATTACATAAATGTCGATTTATTATCATTTATCCTATAAAGCATTGATTACAAAAAAAATAATGTTCAAGAGTACAGATATATAATTATGTTTCGACAGCCCTATTGGCTCATTGGTAGCATATCTGCCTTTAGAGCTAAAGGCGTGGGTTCGATTCCCGCTCAGGACAAACATTTTGTGTATCAACAAATGTTTGTTCTGTGTCTGGGTGTTGTATGTAATATAAGTATGCATTTACAATAAAAAAAGTATTTATGTATTCTATCAGTTATCTGACTTCCATCACACAAGCTCTGCTTAGTTTGGGGTCAGATGGCGCTGTGTGTATAGTCCTACGATATTTATTTTATATTTATTTATGTAGATAGATAGAAACTCTTTATTATGTACACCAAAAACAGAAAAAAAGTACAGAGAACAAAATAATCTTATGAGGTATTTTTTTTTATGTAAAATTAATGAGACGCGCGGTACGTACTCCTGATGGTAAGAGATAACGCATGCCCATGACCATTGCAGCGAAACACAGAACTTTGAGTAGCAAAACAAAGTCCGGGGCATCAGTGCTCTAGCGCTCATTACGTACTTTGAGACGTTTGATGGTTAGTCTCAACAGCCCTGTAATTTCACTAGCTGCAGTACCATAAGCTAGCTGTTGCATATTGTATTTAAAGGTTATGCTTAGGTAGGTTTTTTTTTGTACGTGACATGTAATTACAACGATAGATAGATATAACTCTTTATTGTGCACATCATAAATAGAAAAGAGTACAGAGAACAAAAAACCTTATTAACTAGTGCCACAAGTGGCGGCCTCATCGCTAACAGCGATCTCTTCCAGGCAACCAAGAAAAGAAAAAAAGAAAAAAGTAGTAGTTTGTATTATTATTATTATTATTGTATTGTATTGTTTGCCGCCAAGCATCTAACGGTGTGTTCCGGCAGTCTCAGTTGCGAGCCAGATCCATTCCAG
Source organism: Biston betularia (assembly GCA_905404145.2). NCBI lineage: Eukaryota > Metazoa > Arthropoda > Insecta > Lepidoptera > Geometridae > Biston > Biston betularia. The sequence goes on along the minus strand of FR989887.1, from coordinate 7,666,292 downwards.
GTTCCAAATTCGCTGCGAAAAATCGCTCAATTCGCGGCTAAAGAAGTTTTCACTATAGAAACAGTTCAAAATAAAGCTATTTCTCAACACCTTACCTTATCTGAAACGTTTCTCCACCCTAAGCTTGAAATTACTCAAATAACCTCGCGTATGTAAACACATGTTCATTCAACCTGCTGCAGATCCGAGATAAAAATACGAAAGTTAAGAAACTCACGTGTTATCTGAACGTTACTCGCTATAATTAGGGCTGTTTTGCTTACATGTCAAAGGTTTCTTTAAAAAAAAATATAACAATTTTTTATATCTACTTGGCGGTAGGTCGGACAGAATTATTACTGCATTTTGTACCTATAAGTACATACTCTATGTGTGTATATGTGGCTCTAGTTTACTTGGTGGTAGATCTCTTTAGAAGGAGGTCGTCTAGGTAGGCACCGCCGCAGTACCAGATATTCTGCCGCTAAGCAGTAGTGTGTTCCTGTTTGAAGGGTATGTTTATGTTTTTTTTTTTTTTTTTTATGCGTGACAGGCTAGTTGTTTGACGACAGTTCACCTGATGTTAAGTGAAGGTGTGGTCGAAGATGGTAAAGCACATCTAGTCTGTAATGGAACTGGCTCTCAAGTGAGGCTGCCGGAACACACCGTTAGATGCTTGGCGACAGATTTTCAACTTGAGGGTGGTAGCTAGCCAGCCGAGTACTAGAAAGTACCCTACCACCATGCTATGGTTTCCTCACGATGTTTTCCTTCACCGGCAGCTCAAGCTCATTGTTGGGGTTTGAACCCACGCCTTTCGGCATGCGAACCGACCGCACTAACCACTGAGCTATCATCGCTACAAAATCGCTATTTATTCATAATTATAATTATTTTTTTATGGCTCGCAGGCTATATGTTTGACCACAGCTCACCTTATGTTAAGTCACGGTGTGATCGAAGATAGTAAATGTACATAGCTTAGAACAGAACTGACTTTTGAGTAAGGCTGCCGTAACACACCGTTATGTGCTTGACGGTAGACTTTTAACTTGAGGATGGTAACTAACAAGCCGATTACTAGACAGTACCATCATGATATTGATGCTTTCCTTAACTTTTTTTTTTTTTTCTTTTTTTTTTTATGGTTGACAGGCTAGTTGTTTGACCACAGCTCACCTGATGTTAAGTGACGGTGTGGTCGAAGATGGTAAAGCACACCTAGCCTGGAATGGAACTGGCTCTCAAGTGAGGCTGCCGGAACACACCATTAGATGCTTGGCGGCAGATTTTCAACTTGAGGGCTAGCCAGCCGAGCTCAAGCTCATTATAAGAATAAGAATTACTTTATTGACAAACAAACACAAAGAAAAAATACACGTATCGTGTCTAAAATAATACAATAAATGTTTATTGTCAAAGGGAAAAATCAGCTTTATGATATGCATGAATTTAGTTTTTACAGCGCTGGTTTACATTTTACCCCATTATTGGGATTTGACTTTCGACGTGTAAACTGCGAGTCTACAAAAAATCTAAGACAGTTACCGCGGAAAGCTGTAGTTCGATTCAAGTGGCGTATCTCGGGAGTTAACTATGATAGGCTGATTTGTTTATGAGTTTTTTTTTATTTTTATTGTTGACAGGCTAGTTGTTTGACCACAGCTCACCTGATGTTAAGTGAAGGTGTGGTCGAAAATGGTAAAGCACGCCTAGCCTGGAATGGAACTGGCTCTCAAGTGAGCTAGGTAAATAGTAAAACACGTTTGTAAATACCTATACAAACATGGTTTTACAGTCCACTAAAGTCCTTACATCATGGTATCATCACTTCCAGCCAATGAGGTCACGTAATGCAAGCGGCCCAATTCCGCCGAGCCACACCACGTGTGATAGTATGTAGGTTGGGTAGGCTCTAGTTTGCGAAATATATACCCGGGAAACTGTTACCGCTTTTCCTAACAAGGCGAACGTCGGGTCATTGACTCCACGCACGGCCCCTTTATACTGTACGCGACGCGATGCGGAGATCTGGTTTCATTAAAAACCATTTTCGTGTCGTCGGGCGATGCCAATCGTAGGATGTAAATATGCTTAAATCTATTGGTTTCCGCGTTTTTATAGTAACTGCGAGGATATTGAATTCTGTTGGTTGGTTTGTGTTCTACGAAACGTTCTTTTGGGCGTCTTTTGATCTTCAGTAAACAGTGTAACTGATGGAAGGAAGTGTGTAATCAAACGCATCCTTAACAGGATGTAGTCTAGATAAATACTACCGCAGTATCAGATATTCTGCTGCCATTGCCGTCAAGCAGTAGTGTGTGAACATTGCGGCGTTTCTGTTTGAAAGGCCACAGCTAACGAAATAACAAATTCAAACTACCCATCGAATGTTTCAAAGAAATTAGCGCTTTAACAGCGTTGTCCTGAGCTTGTTTTGTTACTTAAGTTCTGGATATTGCAGCAATTATCTCTTCTAGGCCTGCCTGGTGGCTGTTTAACCTCCGGGACCCAGTCGGTGGTAGTTTTCGCCCATAGCTCCGCTGGTATTCTTATTCAGTAGTGGTAGAGATAAAAACATAATGTTATATCGTGATTTCAATTGTGACTTTCAGATGTCTTGTTCTTTAAAGTTGTCGTCGGCTGTAAAGGTTCCGTGCACTTCCATGGCACACCGGCATTATTACGGTCGAGTGGACCCGGACATGACAATTTGGCCGGTCCCATAGAACGGCGCAGTTCTCGCAAACCACCACACAAGTACAATCAGCATCACTGCGATATAACCCTTTGTAAACTTAAAAAACAAAACCTACTAAATAAACGACAGCCGAGTTCGCAATACAGATATCCGGCGACGAATGAAAGTTCGAGACGTATCGCAGTTATGAATCTTAAGAGGTGCTGGGCAGGACACGTTGCTAGGCGAAGTGATGACAGGTGGAGTATAGTTACAACAGAGTGGTAACCTAGGAAAGGGGAGCATTGGTTGTCCAGCAGCAATATGGGGCAACGATACCGTCACCGTCGCGGGTCGAACCCGGACCAGATTGGCACAGGATCCAGGTAGATGGCATAACAAGAGAGAGGTCTATACACAGCAGTGAGATAGAGAAGGCTGTGGATGATGATGATACCATTCTGACATTTAGCCGAAAAGTTATGAAGTTAGTTGTGGCCTCTACATTATCGTCTTAGATTATAGTCCGGTCAAAATAGTCGAAAAAACAGTGGTAGGTTTACAATATATATAGCATAGAGCTGAAAGAGCATAGATAATTTAATGATCTACAACCTTTTTCAAAACTATTTTTTTTTGTTTGACTTTAAATAACTTTTTTGCAGATGTGGGATCGGGGGGGGGGGGGGGGGGGGGGGACTTTTATTTGTAATGATGTTCCCAAAGTCTGTATCTACCACTTTACAGCTCTGCGAGTTATTGTAAATTGAAATGTCTACGTTGACCGGACTATTAGTATAGTTTTTTATCTTTAAGGCTAGGTGTTTGACCACAGGTCGCCTGATGTTAAGTGACGGTGTGGTCGAAGATGGTAAGGCACACCTAGCCTGGAATGGAGCTGGCTCTCACTGGCGGCCGAATACTGAAAAGTACCATGCTATGGTTTCCTAACGATGTTTTCCTTCACCGGCAGCTCAAGCTCATTGTTCATGCCCTTCGACATGCGAACCGACCGCGCTAACCACTGAGCTATCATCGCTACAAAAGTTTTTGATATTTCAATTCCAAATTTGTTTTGATTTTATTTTATACCAACTAAATCTAACTAACCGTCATCAAGTCAACAATGATGCTTACTGTGTGAGGGTAGCAATCACCCACTTGTGTCGACAGGGTTAATTGCGTGAGTGTAAAATGTGCGGTGTTTTGATATTTTTTTGGACTGTGCCGGGGGGAAAGTTCTCTTTAGTTAACGTCGAGGTTGGAGTATGTTTTTGAAACTTTAGCTCGCACGTGCAGGAATTATTATGCTGAAATTTGTGGTGTAATGTGTATTTGCGAGAAGCAGAAACGAGCGCATGTATTCATTGTTTATAGTTTCCACTTATAGGTGAGTGGTGTTGTTAGTTTATTTATTTCAGCCTCTAGTGTCCCACTCTCGGGCAAAGGTATCCCTTTCCTCATTCCAGACTGCCTGGTCCTTGGCTTTGGTGGTCCAGTAACTGTCGTGACCATTTAGTTCATCACACCACCTTTGTTTGGGTCGATTGTGAGGTCGGTTAAATTTTGGGGCCCAACTATGGCGACCTGTGCGGTCGTATGACATGCGACAAACTTGGCCTGTCCAATCCCACTTCAGTCGTCCTGTCAGTCGGCTTTGTGTCTGACATCAACATCAGTTTTGGAGCGTAGTATCGTGGTCTATATACGGTCTGTTAATTTGACTGTCAGGATGATGCTACGCTTCATCGCTCACTGGCAAACGGCCCAAGCGCAGTCTTCTGATGTTTTCATAAATACCAGAAAGTCCCAACCAATTCTTAACACTTTATAATGTGATTCTGATGTGTTTTGGTACTCTGGAATTGTAGTGAACTTTTGCAGATGAGTAAATCCCTTAAATCCCCTAGCGACGGCCTTGCTCCAATTACGGGTAGTTAAGACCCTTCCACTTAGACCGGCTAAATATTTGATGCTTATATCTTTGTTGCATTGATGATCACATTGATAGAGAAGTAATATCTACTATCGGACACATATACCCAAAAATGCATGGTTGTGCAATGTGTGGTAGATCTCCTTAGCAGGAGGTCGTCTAGGTAGGTACCATCGCACTACCAGATATTCTGCTGCCAAGCAGAATATCTGGTAGTGCGTGCATTACTGTGTTCCGGTTTGAAGTTATGATAGTTCGTAAACAATTCTGACCGTGAACAGTTTGCTTTTTAACGCGTTTGACAACTGGACGCTTTATATCAATTGCTGGTAATGTCATTTATTTTTATTTTGTGAAGTAATATTTTATTTTGTTTTAATTATTTTTCTGAATGTTTGGTCGCATATTATATTCTGTGTTGTAAAATGATAGTTCATAATAGGTAAGATGTCAAAAATTTGCATGCCGAAAGGCAGAATATGGCGTTCAATTAATGTACTCCTTCCAACTACTTGTATACCCATATACGTTAATAAATAGTAGGAATATAAAATACATGGCCATATCGGTCCGTATCTGCAGATACTGAACGATGTCATTTCTATTAACATTTTTATTTACATATTTTTTTTACATTTATCTTTTATTTGTAGTTTTTTTTTGTTATTGTAGCGTTGTGTGTGTCAAAATAAATGTTTTCTTTCTTTCTTTTATCTGCGCCGTGTGTGACAGTCTTATAGTTTGCTAAGTTCTGTCTTGTGCCTGCTAATGAGTCCACCTTTATACCTGTTACAAGTATTTCCTCGATGCTGCCGCAGGATTAACAGCTTTCATGTTTCATCCTTGAGTTTCATGTTAACTTTGTTGACATTCCCCATGAGACTTGCTTGGCACTCCTGGCTAAATAAAGTTCTTGACAATAGTTGACGGGTTTAATTGTTGACAGGTTTGACTGTAGATATGGCTAGTATGCGGTTGAGGTGCTTAAACTTTACATAATTGTCTGAAGCTAGTTTTTATTTGAATTTGTTTAAGCTGGCGTTTGACCGCCAGAAAGATTATGAATTAATAAGATATTTTTTTTTAGTAAACTATCAATTCTTATTCCTGCTAACTATTGCGTATTAGCTAGTCTATTCTGTTTCTAAGCTTTTTTATTATTCAATATAGGTTTGCGTTTAACCATTCTGCCTTAAATGCTTTAAGGGGGGGGGGTCGATTCCCACTCATGAGATGTCTTGGACGATAATTTATGTGACGAACGTATAAGTTTGTTGTGTATGTAATAAAAAAACTTGTACTAGTTATCTGGTTCCCATAGTACAGCTTTGTTTAGTTTGGGGCTAGATGGCGCTGTGTAATTTTTTTCCCAATATTTATTACTTTTTATTAAGCGACATAAAAATAATTAGCAATGTCATAGAAATTAGTGATGCAACTATCATGTGGGTAAAGATGGAGCCTTGAAGCACATATAAGTAATCGGAAATCGTTTTAACAAATATCAGTAATATTATGTGTGTTAGCAAGTTTGCATTGAAATAAGCAAATAGCTAATGTATTAAATTGCTATTGAAAAATTGCCAGTCACTATTAATTATCTCAATCTTTTGAATCACAAGATTGTATTAAAATTGATTTGTTGTATTTAGTATTTGAATGTGAGAACCAATCGTATTTAACAACTGAAAAAAACTATTCTTATTTCTTATCTACCTATATATTGATTACTTTTCTATTATGATTAAAATATTATGATGATGATTTCAAAAATGTAAACCAACAAGCATAAATGATGTAATAAGAATAAGGATTGTGTGTAATTGTGTATGCCTCGAGCATTAATGCTCACCATCGAAGGCTCCGTCTAGCGGCGGCGTCGCGTCGCTCTCTTCCATCAGACGTGGTTGAGGAGGGCGATGGCTGCACATGCGTCATACTCGTGATCGGGTGCTACTCGCGGTATACACACAAACTAGTACCTACTTTAACCTTAAATTAATTTGACAAAATGTAAGTGTAATTATGTATTAAGTAAGTGATTTGGTTGTTTAAACTACAAGGGCTTACCGAAAGACTAGCGCTGGTCATATCACTTAGTATGACCAACACTATGCTGAGGTGAGCCCCTATTTTGTAACTTTTAAATAAATAAAATAAATAAATAAATAAATATCGCAGGACATTACACACAGCGCCATCTGACCCCAAACTAAGCAGAGCTTGTGCTATGGAAGACAGATAACTGATAGAATACTTAAATACTTTTTTTTTTTGTAAATACATACTTATAATACATACAGTACACCCAGACACAGAACAAACATCGATGTTAGTCACACAAATGTTAGTCCTGAGTGGGAATCGAACCCACGCCCTTCAGCTCTCGAAGCAGACATGCTACCAATGAACCAACAGGGCTGTCAATGTCAGGGTTTTGTCTACCTCTGTTTGTTTGTTTTTGTTTTTATGCTTGTTACAAAATTAAACGTTATTCTTTCTTTCTTTCTGGTTCAGGCCGGTACCCGGTCTACACGAATTACTGTTTTCTACACGCTTCAGTGGTTTAATGATAAGCCCACTTGTCCACAAATCGTCGACGGTTTCTTTCACATCCTCAAGGTCATTATCATTATGTTTGATGGTCATCTTCTCAGTGAGTGGCCGGTAGCCGTCGGCCATTTTGGTAACGGTTCGTGCAACTTAATCGTAATCTGAGAAAATTGGTAATATGTTTCGTATGGCAGATTTAGATTGCTAATATATGTGATTAGTGTTACTATTACGAGTATAATTGTTTGAAGCATATCCTTAAACTTTTTTTCACATGATAAATAAATAAATAAATAAATAAATATCGCAGGACATTACACACAGCGCCATCTGACGTTTGTCATCTTTGAGTGTTGCAAAAAATGTAAACGCTACGTTTGTATTTTTTAAATGTAAATGTGCCTCACTTGACAGCATTCCAGGCTAAGTGTGTTTATCATCTTGGATAACATTTTTATTTAACACTAGCGGACGCCTCACTCAGTTTCACCCGCGTAGTTCCCGTTCCTGTGGGAATACATGGATAAAAAGTAGCCTATGTCACCAGGGGACAGTGCACCTTCCCAACGGTGAAAGAATTTTTGAATTCGGTCTAGTAGTTTTTGAGTTTATTCATTATAAACATACAAAAATCCAAAAATACAAATTTTTCCTCTTTGTAATAGTGTAGATGTAGATAAGTGTAGACTAGCGGGCCGTCCCGGCTTCGCACGGGAAAACAAAACTCGATTAACAATATAAATGTAGCCTATGTCACTCAGTGATAATGTAGCATTCTAATGATGAAAGAATTATTCAGATCGGTCCTACTGGACCGACCGTTTCGGAGCCTATTCATTACAAACAAACAAACAAAAAAAACAAATATTTCCTCTTTATAATTAGTGTAGATATTCAGTTTTGTAGCTTTCTTTTGAAACAGTTTATCCCACTAATATGATAAATGTTAAAGTTTGGATAGATGGATGTTTGTTACTCTTTCACGCAAAAACTGAACAGATTTGGATGAAATTTGGTATGGAGATAGCTAAGACCCTGGATTAAGACAGGCTACTTTTTATCCCGAAAATATGTAGCGAGTAACACCGCGGGCCGCAGCTAGTGATATATACGAGTTGTTCAAACTGCTCATAACACAGTCATCTAAAACATAATCTGAACTACGTGCCTCAAAATTCTGAATGTCGGTGAACTTGAAAGATTTCGACCCTTTGTGTCTGACGCCGGCATGACACATTATGTCATTAAGAGGGTCTTTATTGCCATCAGATATCCGTAATGATTTGAAGGGGTCCAATTGAATATTTGTTTCAAAATTGAACTTTAGTTTGCTCGCCGTTGGGTTCCATTTTAGTATTGTAATGTAAACTTCTGGCCGCATTTGTATAACAATTCTAAGGGTTGAAATTTGAGATGTTATGCTCTTGTACAATTTCTATTACGACCAGCCGTTCTACCTCTCTTTTCCTTGTTATATCTATCGCAATGATGGGTAAATAGAAAAATAGGGATTCATGTTAGAAACTAAAATCATTTACTAAGCCGTTATGAGTATGTTCAAGCCCTGAATAACGTTGGTGATTGTGGGTACGCCCGTACATGGTGGACGTTCCCCATGTCCGCACGAAGCGCTTCAAATCCACGTTCTTTATTCGCACTGCGAGGATATGGAACTCCTTGCCGGAGTTTGTGTTTCCCGAAAAGGTTCCTTCTAGATAAGCGTTTTTCGTCCTAGACCACATCGTTGCTTAACATCTGGCAGGATTCGGGCAGGATGGAATTTGTTGCCCAAGTGGGTGTTCCGTGATAGATACAATCTGGGTGTCTTCCAGTCGCGAGTGAATCGGTTTCTTTTGGGCGAGCGTGCTTCACCGTAGACCGTATTAAGAGTCAAACGCTAGCAACTTTGTAATAAAAAATGGATGTGGTCAAACGCAAACTTATTACGTTCCTGATCTTCCCAAGATGTATCTACCTCAACGACCACCTTCAAGTCTATATTTAGCAACGTCAAACATGAGGCAGTTAGAATCCCAATTGACGTCAAGACTTAAGGCATATAAACGGACAAGAGCAATCTTTCTATTACTGCCTTCAGCCAATGTGTTCGAATTTTAAAGGAATACAAGTCAAACCAGTTATACGCTAGTATGAGACTACTATGAAACCCGGCTTTTGTTTCTCACTGAATCAATGTCTTCTACTGGTGTTATAGTTTAACAAGCTGCGCTCCGCGGTGTTACGCGCTATTCCTACGTTAACATTTAATTTTTTCGGGATAAAAAGTAGCCTATTTGTTTATCCAGTGTGTCGGCTACCTCCGTACTAAATTTCAACAAAATTGGTCCAGCCGCTTGACCGTGAGGATGTAACAAACATACCAATACACTCACAAAGTTTCGCCTTCATAATATTAGCGCGAAAAAAATTTAAGAAACTTATTAAATCTATGGATTTCCACTATTTCCACTTAATTTGGCATATAGGGTCTCTATTATAGCACCATTTATTTCGTTCATGTGTTGATTTTCTTCACTGCAATTCCTCAGTATTTTTTTCTTCTCTTTTTATGGTTGACATGCTAAATTTTCGATCACAGCTACCTGATGTTAAGCGAAGATGCGGTCTACGGTGGAACACGCTCGCCTAGAAGAACCCGATTCACTTGCGACTTAAAGCACACATATTGTATATATCAAGGAACTGATATACCCAACACACACACCCCACACCAGCTGTGAAGCGCGAAATTACGGGGCTGTTGAGACTAACCATCTAACGTCTCAAATCAGCGACGCCCTGAACTTTGTTTTGCTACGCAAAGTTCTGTGTGTCGCTGCAATGGTCATGGACAGGCGTTATTTCTTACCAACAGGAGAGCGGTCTTATCATTAAATAAATAAACGAGATGAAGCGGTAATCGCCTTGTGTTCCAACGTAACTGAAAATGACTAAGTTTAAACACTTTGACTAATTGAACCATTTTTTGTTCACAGAGCAGTGCGCCGATGTGGGAGGAGTTCATATCGAAGGCGACCAAACTACATTCCGCGTTAAAGTAAGTATGTTACCTAACGTATGTGTTCAACTGAAACGGATTCGATGAATTCTTGTGAAAATTTTCCTTTTTTAGTCAAAACAAGTAAGCATTAACACGAAACATTCTGGTCTTACATTTGACTGACTGACGACTAGACTTGACGTTAGTACATACGGCAGGCTGCTGTCCGAGTCCTCACATCGTGATCCACCTCGGAGACCAAACCAGCAAAAGAGCGTCGGACTTCCCCATGTCCGTACGCCCCTGGTCTTCATGCGACGGGTCAGATTCTCCATGCGACGGGTCGGATTGCTGTCTGAGCCCTGTTCTAACGCAGCCAGGGTACTGTTTAGATGTGTGAGTCGAAACTAAGCAGAGCTTGTGTGATGGAAGTCAGATAACTGATAGAATACATGAATACTTTTTTTTTGTAAATACATACTTATAATACATACAGAACACCCACACACAAAACACACTCACTAACTTTCGCCTTAAAAATGAATATTTGTGTGATTTTATTACTGCACTAGCTGCGCCCCGCGGTGTTACCCGCTACATGTTTTCGAGATAAAAGGTAGCCTATGTTTTAATCCAGGGTCTCAGCTACATCCATACCAAATTTCATCTAAATCCGTTCTGTAGTTTTTCCGTGAAAGAGTAACAAACATCCATCCATCCAAACTTTCACATTTATAATATTAGTGGGATGACACGTGCCGCCGTAAAACATATTCGTACATGTATTAGCCCCGTTCAATGACGCTTGATAACCATTTGAGTGTCATCGCGTCCATGCGATATGCACGGCGGTCAATTGGCGCTAAACGAACGCGATTGTAGTTACTATCGGGTTTGTTGAATTCAATTTATGATGCATGATCACTACACACACATATACATACACATATACGCACACGCACACGCATAAATATGTAAATTCATAACGAAAATCATTTATGTTTTTTTTTTTAAGTTAATGTGTTCAATGTTTTTTATTTTTTAAACCTTAGTGGGAAGACACTGTCTGCAGCAACACAGCGAAGGCTACAGCTGCAGGCAGGGTTACTATACATACCTGTACTATTTTGATGAAACATTAAATTTATTTGTGTATTTGTATTTGCACTTGATACTTCATCATCGCTGTCGACCTTCTTGGGATGAAACTTGTTAGTGTTTGTATCTATCACATTGAATGGAGTGCCTAGGATTTGCGATTCATGTATAGGTTCGACCTTACTTAACATCAGGTGAGCTGTGGTCAAACTTTATGCTTTATGGTTAATGTTCCAAAAGCTCGAACTAAGCGGTTTGATTCCACCTTCTTCATACGTAGCGCTAGACATTGGAATCTGCTGCCCGGCTGGGTGTTCCTCAGTGAATATAGTCTGGGTACCTTCAAGTCGCGAGTGAATCGGTTTCTTCTAGGCGAGCGTGCTCCACCGTAGACCGCATCTTCGCCTTACATCAGGCGGGAAGGCGGTAAAACGCAAGCCTATCTATTATTAAAAAAAAAACACCTAGCTTGTCAACCATAAATAAAAAAGGTTTTATAAGAGACTTATTTTGATACGTATTCCTTCTTATGGTTAATCCATGCCTAATGTTGCGTAACCCAGTTTAATATGGTCCTGCCAATGCTTTGAATATTTTTTCCAGCATTGAAGTTAAAACAGCATCGTTGTTCTTAGACGGACGATTTAAAAAAAAAGTGTTTGTAATGAGACGATCGACATGCTCTCCTGATGGCTGATAACGCCTATTCACGACCATTGCAACGATACACAGACCTTTGAGTAGCAAAACAAAGTCCGGCCTGATGGTAAGTCCTTACTATCAGGCAACCTGTCTACTTTTTTATGTGGCATAAAAAATGTCATTTCATTTAAAATAAATATTTGTTTAGCAATTGTTTTTTCTGTCGTCTTGTAAATTGTTCAATAAACAAATAACTAATTGTTATTCAGACACGTTCTGATATCTTTGTTCAAAGCTCTATTATTGTTTTACAGATCAGCGCTCGTGGCAATTGCAGCTTTTCTGGACGCATTCCAGAAGATAGCGGACGCTGCCACCAATGCCAGAGGTTAGTGACCTTTGACAGTCATACAATTGAAATTATGGGTATTCTCTACCATAGTATAGATAAGAAATGATTTAAGATAGTTGAACTCTTAATTGATCACACTATAGATTGTAGTTTATTTTCTACTGGCTGCGCCTCGCGGTGTTACCCGCTACATGTTTTCAGTATTAAAAGTAGCCTATGTGTTAATACAGGGTTTCAGCTACCCCCTTCCAAATTTCATCCAAGTCCGTTTAGTAGTTTTTGCGTGAAAGAGTAACAAACATCCATCCATCCATCCAAACTTTCACATTTATATTATTAGTGGGCTATATACTTAGATATATTTATATGTAGTGTAAGTTATTTCTGATGTTCATGTAAAAATTAATCAACAGAATTAATCTCTTTAAAATTTAACAACTTTGAGGTATCAATAAAACAAAATCTTCAAAAGTACGAAAATATTGAATCTCAGACGTTAAGTATGTAAAAAAACGAAGCAAATCTTGAAATCTAGCTTCAGAACAATACAATACAATATCAGATCTAATCCAGCTCAGGGAATGTGGTGATCAATTACATCACAAAATTTCTTCAATACTGTACTTATATATAAATGAGTTGTATACATTTCCTTCGTATCAATGAAACCAAATAGAAAACCTTGAAATTTGCAGAAATGTAAGTTTATGCAAAAGGAAATACGCGTTACAAGAATAATTTTTTTTTTTTTTTTTATTAATTTGCCCCTTCGGGCAGGCTAAAGCTATAGAGCCATACTGCCTTGTCTTAAGTGTTATTTCTGCTGTATCTTAACTATAGTTATCGTCAAAGTCGTCTTTGTCAAGTCCAGTTCGTGTCAGTTAATTCCAGTCATGCTTTAGTAAAGTAGTGGCAACTTTACTACAAAGCTTCGATGGAGTTTTGGAAGCAACACGAAAACTCATGTTTCACCACATTATATCATTTTCCCACACTCGCGCTTGTAATTCGGCACTTTATGAATAAAACACCACCATTTTTATGCATAAACACTCGACAAAACACTAGTTTTGGAAAAAAATACAACGGAGCGACACGACTCTTCCCGCGTTCCCGCCTTACAAGAATAAGTTAATTGTAATGTAGATAATTTCGCTATTAACAATACTGTTTTGTTCAAATAATGAGACATCTTTAGTGCATTTGAGACATTAGACATTTTATCACATCATTGGTAGCGTTATTTTATTTTCAGACTTATTTTGCTTTTTTTTTTTGTTTTATGTGAAAAATAATGAGACGAACGAGACGCTCTCCTGATGGTAAGAGATAACGCTTGTCCATGACCATTGCATTTCCATTGCATTGCTACTAAAAAGTTATATTAAGTGACTCACCTATGGGACATAGAAGTTTAAAAAAAAAGCAGTGTTATCTAAGCTACAATAACACTTCTTATCCATTCATTATATTCGTACACTTTGGTGTATACTCCGGGGACGTTGGGCAAGCCGCAATGGGTAGGACCAAAGCTGACAACTCCGATGACTTCCCAGGTCCGCCCATTTTCAAACATCAATGGACCGCCGGAGTCTCCTTTGCAGGAATCTTTGCCATCGACGCCGCCGGCGCACAATTGCCCTGCAGTCAGTTTTAGGTTCTTGCCACCGGATTTGTACGCCGGTTCACAAATCTGAAAACATTATTTTATTATATAAACTTGGTGGTAGATCTCCTCAGCAGGAGGTCGTCTAGGTAGGTACCACCGCAGTACCAGATATTCTGCCGCCAAGCAGTAGTGTGTAAACATTACTGTGTTACGGTTTGAAGGGTACTGCAGCTAGCGAAATTACTGGGCCGTTGAGACTAACTATCGAAAGTCTCAAAGTAATGAGCGCCAAAGCGGCGATGCCCTGGACTTTGTTTTATTACTCAAAGTTTTGTGTATCGCTGCAATGGGCATGAACAGGCGTTATCTCTTACCATCAGGAGAGCGTCTCGTTCGTCTCATTATTTTTCACATAAAAAAAATCAACTAATAAAAGAAAATGAAAATAAGTAGTATAATTTTATACATTTATTTTGGGAGCCGGTGCTAGGGACTCGGCAAGTTAAGGCAACGCATAGGAAACCATTGTAGTGACCCTCGTTTCTGGTGCAAAGCCAGGCCATTGCTATAGACCACGGATCGGCAAGCGCAGCGTAGGACGTCCACCCACAAGGTCGACTTACAGACTTGTGTGTGGCATGTTTTAAATTTTTAATTTATACTTGTGAAACAATGGCATTTGTGATACGATCGAAATGATATAACTTACATCTTTCCCTACATAAGGCAAGTCGACGTGCAATTTCACAGCGCTAGGTGATCCTGTAGTAGACACGGCGCCCCAACCGGCGGCAAATAGAGTGAAATTTTGGGGCGGAGGAGGGTTCAGCGTCACGTCTATCGTTGGCAAGCAGATCGGGCGGATGAAGTCTTAAATCAATAATATGACACGTTAATGAGACGCAGAATAGAGCTGGCGCGGAGCTTAATTCGCTGGAGCAGTGAAACCAACTGTGTTTCTTTTGTCGTATTACTTTTACATACAAACTCGAACGAAGCGGTTCGATTTCACCTTCATAGTACGAACCTCTAAACAATGGAATTTGTTAAAGTTGATGCTATCCTAAGGATACGTAACATCAGGCGAGATGTCGTGGCGATGATAGCTCGGTGATTAGCGCGGTCGGTTCACACACCTAAGGATGTTGGTTCAAAACTTTGTGAGGAAACCATAACATGGTGGTAGGGGTATTTTCTAGTACCTACTCTACTAGCTCTACTCTACTAGCTATTTTCTATTACCCTCAAGTTGAAAATATATCGTCAAGCACCTAACGGTGTGTTCCGGCAGCCTCACTTAATACCAGTTCTATTCCAGGCTAGGTGTACTTAACCATCTTCGACCACACCGTAACTTAAAATAGGGTGAGCTGTGGTTATGCAATTCATGCCTAAAAGAAGACGCCGACCTAAATTGTAAACATTTAAAAGAATTGAAGCATTATTATTAAAATGAAATCTCACCAGTGAACGGCGCTAGTTGCTGAAGCCTTATAAGGGCTATGTCATTCGTTGACTGCTTCTTGTTAGTGCTGTAGTTCGGATGCGGGATGGTGTGCTCTATCGGTATGATGACGGCGCCCTCTGTGCAGTCCTGGCCGCCAGCCTCCACGGGGGCGCAGTCTTTCCCGTTGCTGGCTGTGTCGTATTCGCCCAGTCGAACGTTTTTACTGAAGGAAATAAAAAGGAAGATAATGTTCTGCTTGTAGCAAACGTTGTCAAAGGTTATGCCGATTTTGTCATTCTACCTATATACCATGTTATACGTATGTACTTTACTGAAAATAAAGAAGACTTGTATAGTCAAGGTGATGTGTATCTAAAGAATCGTTTTAAATATGTACCTATGTAAATATGTGTACCTACCTTTGTATATTCAAAGTATATATTAAGTTTATTTCTTCTTAACAGTCGTTCCAGTTACAACAGTGATGAGGACTTAAATTTAACTAATTAAATATGTAAGTCCACATCACTGTTCTAACTGGAACGACTGTTAATCGGAAATAAACTAAATATATACAATACACCTTGAATATTCAAAATGAACTTCCGCAAAGTAACGCCTGAATCAATCAATTATCTAACTTTGTGTTAAATGTACACTATTATAGCGATGATAGCTCAGTGGTTAGTGCGGTCGGCTCACACGCCAAAGAGCTTCTCAATAAAGTGGAAATAAACTAAAAATATGCCTACCTTAAACACTCCAAAATAGCTTCTATTAAAGTTATTTGCAACAATACTCACGGGGTGGCAACTTTCAAGACGTCCCCAGTCACGCAGTGCGCTGCGGTGAGCACGTAGCGTCCACTGATGAGAGCTCCTCCGCAGAGCAGCTTGATCTTGTCCGCTTGGATGTACTCGATGATTGTCAGCCAAGGGTACTGGTCCACAGTCGTCGCATTACCGCCTGTCATAAAACAGACAAAAATAAAATAATTAATTACTTTCTTTAGACACAGAACAAACATTTGATTATACCACTAAATGTTTGTCATGGGTGGGAATAGTACTCACGCCCTACAGCATACTACTAATGAGCCAACAGAGCTGTAATGTACGATTAAATGCCCTTTACCTAATAATGACGCCATTATAGATAACATTATTGTGTTTACATTGGTACATCTCTTACGATGTCCATACGACTATACCTAGATATAACGTGAGATATTTAAATTTAGTTTTTTTTTTACGTTTTTCTTAATAATACACAACGAATAACAATAGATAAAACACACAAATTAAAAGATTTAAATTAACATACAGACACAACAAATTTTAAACGTCAGTAAGAGGATTATAGCTGCAGTGTTTAGTGCATTAAAAACAATTCATAACGAAAGTGAATATTGTAGTCTGTCGTCACAATGTTGGAGATGTCCCGTTTTTAACATATTTTGAAAAGGTCACATTGAGTACGCGTCTCCCTTGCCTGCAGTGACATTGGACAGAGCTGTCTGTATGAACGTACCGACGATCTTGTTCCCGACTCGGCTGTCTACTCCGCAGCATTCGGTCCGGGGTTCGGGCGGGAACGCAGTCACGGCGGAGGCACATTCCCCCGTGGGCACGGCGACCCCCGCGTCACGCGGAGGACCGCAACACACGCTATATTGCTCTCTGCCTGCGCATCTAAATAAAACAAAAAAATTTAGAGGACATTTCAGTCAGCGCCGTCTAGACCCCAAACTAAGCAGAGCTTGTGTGATGGAAGTCAGATAACTGATAGAATACATAAATACTTTTTTTTTGTAAATATATACTTATAATACATGCAGAACACCGAGACACAGAACAAACATTTGTTTATTCACAAAATGTTTGCCCTGAGTGGGAATCGAGCCCACACCCTACAGCTCTCATGGCAGATATATTACTAATGAGCCAACCAAAAAACTAGCAGCAACGTTACCATTTTTGTGTTACCATTGCGGGAAGCTAGGTGACAAACTTTTAAGTTTATATAAAATCACTCACTTGGAATTCTGGACGTATTGCATGTTTTGCTTGGAGACCGGTAGTTGGAGCATGCTGGCAAGATGTGGACAGGAGTAGATGCTGACACATTTGCCTTCTTTGCCATCGGGAGTGTAACAGGGGTTCGGGCAGCACAACTGAAATACATTGATTTTTTTTACTATAAAATTATCTAGAAACAATAATAAGAGATAACGACTGTCCTGTCGTAACGGTTACCTTTGCAATGGATAACCATTACAAAAGGTAAACAAAACTTTAAGAAGAATTAAAATTAAATTAAATCAAATTTATTTATTGAGATGTGAACGACTATTTTACAATTTAAAAAAAAATCGGATCCAATATAAAATAGTTTTTCAGATGTCAAAATAAATTAGGTTTATGAATGTCAAAAAGGTTATACAATATAAGGAAAACCTAAATGTCAAAGGAATAAAATTATACAAATGTCAAGAGCAAATTGTGAACAATCAGTTATCTGAAATCTAAATGTCATAATCGTTATCGGCATTTTTCCCCTGTCTCTTTGGTCAATTAATTTTTCAGGATGGTCATGGTTATTTGCCCGTTATCACAAAATATGTCATATTCAGGGTTGCACCAGAAAAGTCTCTTGGACTTTTTTCAGCTTACGCGTATAGGTTACGTGACGCGGATTCCAAATACACGCACTCGTTTCAATTTTACGCCTCACTACGAAGTTAAGGTCATAAACTATGTGTGTACCAAATTTCATCGAAATCCGTTTAGGCGTTCTCACGCGACTGAGCAACAAACATGCAAACATACAATCTTTCAGATTTCTTATATTAGTAAGATGGAGAGTATCTTACCTTAGGAGTATTCCCATCGAAGCCGCATTTCGACTTCGTTAGCAAATCTGTGTCCGCTTGGGTTTTGTCAGGTTTCTTGATTATATCTAGCATTGACTGGCACTCGTGTTGAGGCTTACAAGTTCCTCTGTCACCGCCAGGCGTGGTGCATGCTGATTCTGAAAATGTGAAATATACGCATGCAGGGACATCCCCTTGTAGCTGTCAAACTATACCACTTAAGATTGACTTCAAATGTAGAGTAAATAGATTTCGCCTAAGAACGCATGCGGCATTCTTAACTGCATTATTTATTTGTTTATAAAAGGTTTTTTGTAAACATTTCATCATGATTCCAAACTGCGGCAGTTTCTATAGTGATACCATCAAAGCACTTTGTACTCCTTAAATCTATTCTCTACATAGTATAAAACAAATTCGTCCGCCTCGTAACCTTCGGATGGAAAGAAAAACAGAAATAGATATTAGGTTGGTGTATAAAAAAACAACACAATAAACGTATATCCATATAAAATACTAAATATGAATTATATAAATATAAATAATGTTTATATACTAAATTATTTATTATTATTGTATTATTTATTAGATTTTTTGTTTGTTTGTATTGAATAGGCTCCGAAACTACTGGACCGATCTTAATAATTGTTTCATTATTAGAATGCTACATTATCTGTGATGGACATAGGCTACATTTTATTTAAAAAACAATTACGAATCCGTATGGAAACTTCAATAATGTAATCCAAGCTGTAAAAATTTACCGAAAACCTCTTACTTAGCATGCGCTGCGAAAACTATTGACTTTAGAAAAAAATTGATGTTTTATAGAACAAATTGACAGCTTCAAAAAAGTCTGCATTATCACACGTGTAATAATAATGTACACTAGTGCATCTAAATTACGAGAACTATTCACCATAGTATTTGTATTTTGAAATATTTCTAATCCTTCAGAGGTATAAGAGTTTAGTTTAAGGCAAATTTTATGGAAGACCATGTAAGGTACCTTTTTTTATAGCTGCCAGGCTAGGTGTTTGAGGCTAAGTCTGTACTTTGTACCTATTTTTTTTAATGGTTGACAGGCTAGGTGTTTGACCACAGCTCACCTGATGTTAAGTGACGGTGTGGTCGATGATGGTAAAGCACACCTAGTCTGGAATGGAACTGGCTCTCAAATGAGGCTGCCGGAACACACCGGTAGATGCTTGGCGGCAGATTTTCAACTTGAGGTTGGTAGCTAGCCAGCCGAGTACTAGAAAGTACCCTACCACCATGCTATGGTTTCCTTCAGCGATGAAACACAGACCTACACAAGCTACGACTAGAATTGTTGATATTTTGAATAGATAAAATATATTCAACAGATACATTTTGACCCAGTTGAACTTCAACATACGATAAATCAAGACTAAATAACGAACCGAATCAAGTTTACCGACTTTTTATTGACATGTGAACGCTGGTGGGGTTTAAACACTCCAGGTGGTACTGTCACGACATTTTAATAAATATAATTTATTGACCAAAAAATGTTTAGAATAAAAAAAAACTATAGCTGTTGCTTCTTTAGGAATAGTTTTACTTCATGGAGTCATGTTAAAATACCAATCGAAGCAGAGAGCATATGAAAAATCCTATCTACATTGCATCGAAAAATAGTCTTACTAGATTATGCATTTGTTTGTGGTGTGGCACGAATGCACTATGGCAAATGAGCTTCAAACAGTCTGAAGTCTTTTCGATAGGAGGAAGGTAAATTATTTGTAAACGCTGGTCATTATACTTGTCATGGTGGTTTTGCCTGCACAAAAATTTTTTCATGTGAAATATATATTTTTTCTTTTTTTGCTTTGTCTAGCAGTGGGGCATTAGAGGTTAAGAAAAAAAGCAGAATTTGCAAACGAATGGGGTTATAGAGCTGAACAAACATTTTTGTGTTAAATTTAACTGGGATGAAGTCGCTGGCAACAACACCAGCTTTACAAATATATTTTTTTTGTTGTCAAATAAATTTTAAGTGATACGAAGTTCATCGGGTCATCTAGTGTTTATATAAAAATGACATCAGAAACTCAAAACCAGCGCCGGTCATAATACGAGCAGTCACCTAATATGACCAGCATTATGCTGAGGTGAAACCCTATTTTGTAACTGTCCCCGATTTGTCTCTGTGTTTGTTTTTTGTTTCTTTTGTTACCAAAATTAAACATTTCTTTCCAAATTTATCCTCGTATTGTTATCATGTCTACTGAGAACCTGTTTACCTGTAAAGCATATTAAGTTGTAAGTTCATGTTATTGGCTGAACGACCAGACATCAAATGCCGTCCGAAAGCCTTCGTTACACAAGTTGCTAATAGTCCACACATAAAGATATATTGGCTTTACTTAACGACAAAAAATATACACCAATATGTACAATTATAAAGATTTTGAAAAACTGTCCTATAATGCTCGGAAATATATTGTAATAATTGTTACGTGACTGTAACGTGTATGTATTTTCATAATTTTAAAAACGAATCCTTCATATTTACTTTATTTTAATGTTACTTTAAGTTTAACGGTTCTTACAGTCTGGATTCACTCAACTGTGAAAATATATAAATTCCGATCAAATTTAGATCTAGATATCGCATCATTCGCTCCCAAACCAAATAAGAGAAACAAAAACAAACCGTCGATTTTAAGGCTACTTAGCAATTTAAGTTACATTAAAATTACTTATTAGTCTTAACTAGGCTAGATTGTAATAACAATGAGGTATCTAACAAAAAACAGATACATCATCAGAAAAGGAAAAAAAAAGATTTTAAGGTCTTACGAACTTACGTCCGTCCACGAAGCAGAAGAACGTGGCGACAAGAGTGAAAATTAGCGCGGGAGCCATTCTCAACATTTCTCACAACATGTAACACTAATTTACTAATTATTTCACTAATTTTGGGAGACACGTCCGTTCTACGTGAACGTCAGCCGCATTTTAGTAAGAAAATGTAAAATAAGCTTGGTTTAATTAGTTGGTTTTACTGACTACACGTTTAGCTCATCTTCCGATTCGCAAATGGAACCCGATACCACTCGTGCCACCCACTGTTACAGTTCAATTTACCGCGTATATGTATCATCTTACGCCTTTTCGTTCTTCAGTTGGTGTTTGTTAATTTTATATGTATGCATTTATTATTATAAATACTTATTTGCGCAGGCACAGAGTTCAAAATTGCACGCACGCATCTTTGTTTGAAAAATAGGTTTTAATAACTTAATTAGCTAGGAAATAACACTTTTAGAAGTGTGTAAAGTAGCTATTCTCTTATCAATAATGGTTTCTATTTGCACGTTAGGGTTAACTAACTTTAACGTCTTTGTGGGAAGGTCAACATTGCTATGACTTAACTTTACTAACTTTACTTGGTGGTAGATCTCCTTAGCAGGAGGCTGTCTAGGTTGGTACCACCGCAGTACTAGTTATTCTGCCGCTAAGCAGTAGTGTGTAAACATTACAGTTTGAAGGGTGCTGCAGCTAGCGAAATTACTGGGCTGTTGAGACTACATCGAAAGTCTCAAAGTAATGAGCGCCAAAGCAGTTATGCCATGGACTTTGTTTTGTTACTTAAAGTTCTGTGTATCGCTGCAATGGTCATGGACAGGCGTTATCTCTTACCTTCAGGAGAGCGTCTCGTTCGTCTCATTACTTTTAACATAAAAAAAATCTATCTACTAGCATACGCCTCGCGGTTTCACCCGCGTTTTTCCCGTTTCCGTGGAAATACAGGGATAAAAAGTAGCCCGGGGATAGTGTACCTTCCCAACGGTGAAAGAATTTTTGAAATCAGTTCAGTAGTTTTTGAGTTTATTCGTTACATTTTTTTTTTACATAGGTATTATTTTTAATACTTAATTTTTTTTAATATCTAGTGTTATAACATCTACCGTCTGATCTTAAGATGTATCGTGTTTTCCATTCTTGGTTGTCTTGAAGAGATCGATAAGGCCGCCACTTGTGGCACTAGCTCTTAAGATTAATCTTTCCTTTTTATAATTAGTATAGATGTGGATAAGACACGTTCTAAAGCTCAGTGTATTGTTCCAGGAGCGACGAAAGAGATCGGCACTGCACTGACGAGAGTATGTCTTCGCCACAGAGCCATCGAATCCAGAATGAAAACCTTCATCGGGTAATTTGAATATGGATATTAATCTTTCTCTTGTATTTAGGTGGTAGATAGCGTTGTGTGAAATAGCTATCAATATTTTTTTGTGGTTGCAGGCTTGGTGATTGACCACAGCCTATTCAATACACACAAACGAACAAATTTAAATCTTTCATCTTTATAATTAGTGTAGATAAATAATAATCGTTCCGAATGTATTCCACTCGCGCTTCTTATACTTTTTAACTTTATATTATTTCAGCGCGCTTATGGATACTTTGATCACTCCTCTTTCGGAGCGAGCTGATGAGTGGCGTCGCGGCGGCTGCGCCACGGGAGCTCTCAGTCGCGAGCACGCTCGGGAGTGCAAGCGAGCCCGGACCGAACTCAGGAGGAGAGTGGCCGACGCACAGCGACAGGCGAGGAAAGCGCGGAGGCAACCTACAGACGCGAGGAGGCGAGCTGATGTTAACATGCAGGTAAAGTGAATTTAGCTCGTAGCTAAATGTATGATTTACCTTTAAAATAAAATAGTTGACAATTTATATCATTATATAGCTAGCGTATTGCTTGAATACAGCTGACCTAACGTTAAGTGACGGTTTGGTCGATCATGGTAAATCACACTTAGCCTGGAATGGAATTGGCTATGAAGTGAGACTGCCGGAGCATATCGTTAGGTGCTTGGTGGCAGATTTTCAATTTGTGGATGGTAGCTAGCCAGCCGAGTACTAGAACCATCAAGCTATGGTTTCCTCACGATGTTTTCTTTCACCGACAACTCAAGCTAATTATTGGGGCTTGAACCCACACCCTTCGGCGTGTGAACCGACCACGCTAACAACTGAGATATATTCACTACTAAATCGCTGACAGGCCGAATTAACAACAGTGGTGGCTCAGGCGTTGACATATGAGATGGATAACGACAATAGCCTATTGACGTGTGGATTCGTGATCAATTTATAGTATCCTATTTAACAGAGAATACTAGGGACAATACTAAAATGACATATTCAAAGAGTTCAATTATAATTTTAACATTCCAGGATGTCCAAGAACGGAAGCAGCAACTGGAAGAAATGGAGGAGAAAGCCGTCAAAGCGGCACTTATCGAAGAGCGCAGCCGCTTCTGTCACTTCGTATCCTTGCTTAACCCAGTAGTGGTCAGTTACCTTTGATTTTGTTTCTTAAAAATGTCAATCGGCCCCTTAGGGTCTACATTTACCCCTGAATCCTTCATCAGTTTCGTGCGTAATCTTGGTGACCACAGTCTTTACATATACGAAACATTTTCCCATCGTGTTGACTTTCAAAATAATAAACCAGCTTATATACAAATATTTTTTTAATTTTAATCATAGAGTTTATGGTCTGATCTTATTCTAAACCAATGTTTTACTCAGGAGAGTGAAGTGGCAATGCTAGCGGAGGTGGGACATCTGCAGGAAGGCAGCGAGCAACTGGTGAGGCAGACGGCCGAGCCGCGGACCCTGCCAGCGGCCAGCTTACAGGTGAAAACAGTTTGGTCATTTGTGAAATGAATGTGACTGAACGCGAATCGAGTTATGATTGAATTCATTCTTGTACACTTTGCGATAGAACTTAAGATAATTATTGTCTAGCACTTGTCGCGAGTCCATTTTACCGAACCGTAACAGAGATAGCACGATTCAGGATGTGAGCCAAAGAACCCTTATTAGATCGTCTGATTTGAGTTAAGATGCTCAGTTGACTTTAAGCCACGTCAACCTAGTTGGGATACCACTTGACTGCTAATCCGGAGCTCCTGGATTAATAACTTATGGCACCCACGCTTTAAACAGTGATATAGTACGTCGTAATGAAATCTGCATGTTGTTATTGTTCTCGAAGATATGTGAAGTCTGCCAATCTGTACTAGACCAATGAGAAGAGGCCCACGCCGAGTAGTGGGACGGCTTATAAAATAGAGACCCGGTTTAATCCGCTTCTGCGTTTGATCTAGCTGAGGTTCATGACCTAAACACCCTCTTATAGCCCACAAAGCAAAGCTGCTACCAACTACAGCTATAACGCAATCAGTTCCGTGTTGACAGATTATTACTGACTTGATTGCAGGTGATCTGCGATATAAAGTCGTGCTACAGCGGCTGGGCAGAGGCATCGAGCGCGCCTCATTCGCCCACTGCTTCGCGGCTCGGCAGCCGAAAGTCCAGCCTCACTTCCATCTCGAGCCTAACGAGCCACTGCTCTGACCACCAACTCGGTAAGAACAATTGGGATATCTTATAAAAAATAGGGGTCAATATGAAGAAGAAAAGGTAGAGCAAATTCCTACTACGCTAACTTTGATCAAAGATCAAGAGATTTCCAAGCCCTCCCCAAAAATTCGCCTATATGCGCTAGTACATTATTTAATCGGTAATCGGACGTGGTCACTGGAACTCCTTAAACGGACAATTCGCCTCCATCGACTCCGGTACGGCCGCAGTATCCCTCCTGGTGGTGGCTTCTTTAACTTGGTCAGACCATTGTGTTGGCGACCAGCAATGACCAGCTTTTCAAGGTTGCCATCCCCTCTTCGCATGCTATTCCTCAATTCCCGTACCTTCGATGAATAAACGGGATTTCACTCAATTTCCCCTGACCAGATCCTACTAAACTCCGTCTAGTGCGCCGGTGCTGCAGCTGCGTACATTCAGTTCCCAGTCTCTCATTTCCACCTCCAGTATCACGAGCCATTCATTACCCTGACTACCAGTTAAAAATGCCTTGATTCAAGTGCTAATTACATCTCACTTATTGGTACTAAACAAATACCAACCCTCACATACAATTGCTGTATGTTTTTATAAATATGATTGGGAATGTATTTCCAGGCGTCTCCGGGTCGAGCGTGAGCTGTTCGACGCCGATATCGAACGCATCTTCGGCTGGCACCATTCCCACGCCGAATAATGACAATCAGCTGTGTCTGTCACAGGTAACTTTTATTTTTTATTTTTGGCGTCGCACTTTATGTATTCTGCTAGTATCAGGTTCAGATTCTCAAGTGTCGAAATTTAAAATCAAGTCAAATAAATCGTAGTCACAGTTGATGACACGTAAGTCATAGGTTTTACTAACTCCTACGCAGTTTTGAAAACAACACGAAATGGTATATTTTTTTTTTTTTTTAATCCATAATAGGTTCGCGTTTGAACCTGCACCACCCTGCCTGATGTTAAGCAGGACGCAGTTAACATGTTTCTCCACATTAAATATCATTTTGCCACACTTACGCGTAATATTTGGCAAAATGATTTAAAACACACAAAAGTGACTGAGAACCTTATTGCGCCTTATTGACTTTATATACGATCGCTAACCTTTTTTTGATCGCCTAATCTGAATAGCAATACGAGTTCACGGTACGTTTGACCACAGCTCTGTTGTTTAAGTGACGGCGTGGTCGAAGACGGTATACACACCTAGCCTGGAATGATACTGGCTCTCTAGTGAAGCTATCGGAACACACCGTTGGGTGCTTGGCGGCAAATTGTCAACTTGAAGGTCGTAGCTAGCCAACTGAGTACTATAAAGTGCCTATCGCCATGCAATTTGTCATATCTCATTAGTGTTTTTTTTTTAATAATAAATTGGCTTACGTTCGATCACCATCTCAACTGATGTTAAGTGATGATGCGGTCTATGAATGATGATGTTTAGGTCTTAAAATCTATTTGCGTTGTAAACTTTGCTATTTAGTAATTATATATTCTAGTGAGGATAGTTAGTTGCCCCGCACTGTTCACTTGCACTGCTATTAACGTTGTTTATTTTTGAAACTTCTTTTTTGAAAATATATGAAGCATGTAATACTAGATACATTTATTGTTATGTTTTTTTAAGAGAGCTAGTTCAGATAAATATTGTTAATTTTTTTTTAACTGACTTCAAAAAGCAGGAGGTTCTAAACTCGGTTGTATAATTCTTTTTATTTTTAAGTTTGTTAATACCTCAGTCAATTATAAACAGATTTTAAAATATTTTTTAACGGATATAATTTCGGATTGCTCTCATAGTAATTTCATGAAAGTTTGTCTCTTTTTTGATTTGAATTTTCTTGAAAAATTTGATTTTTAAACTAAACCCAACCAAAAACAAGGCCGCGCCTAGGTTTAAAAAAAAACTATGTAAAAGTAATGAGACGATCGGGACGCTCTCCTGATGGTACGAGATAACGCCTATCATTGACCATTGCAGCGATACATTGAACTTTGAATACGAATCAAAGTCCAGGGCATCGCTGCTTTGTCACTTTGCGTACTTTCGATGGTTAATCTCAACAGCCCTGTAATTTCGCTAGCTGCAGCACCCTTCCAACCGGAAGAAAGTAATGTTTAGACACTATTGCTTGGCGGCAGAATATGTGGTACTGCGGCGGTACCTACCTAGACGACCTCCTGCTAAGGAGATCTACCACCAAGTAAATTAAGATTAGTAAAGAAGGACCGTTTTGTCTGAACTAGCTCCCAGTAGAATGTTGAGTTTTAAGTTGCTTTATTTGTTTTGTTTTGCATCTGATTGCTCAGTCGGCGCGGCTGGTCAGCGTGAGCAGTGCCGACTCCGGCTTCCGATCCCAGGATGCGTTGCAACGCCCTTCGCTCTACGTTGATAATGTAATTTGAAACTTCGGCTAATCGCCGTAAATTCTCTTTTAGGTTCTCACGTGTATCTGCGATTAGTGTTTTTTATGTTAAACTAGCTGCGCCCCGCGGTGTTACACGCTACATGTTTTCGGGATAAAAAGTAGCCTATGTTCTAATCCAGGGTCTCAGCTACCTCCATACCAAACTTCATCCAAATCCGTTTAGTTTTGCGTGAAAGAGTAACAAACATCCATTCATCCATCCAAACTTTCACATTTATAATATTAGTGGGATTAATTGACGAACGAAATGCTCTCCTGATGTTACTAGATAAGGTTTGTCTATAACAGTTGCAGCAATAACCAGAATTTGGAGTAACTGAACAAAGTTTAGCCTAGAGTATCATTACTTTGCTAGACAGTGGAATGATTTCTTTGATTCAAGTATTCTATCAGTTATCTGTCTTCCATAGTACATGCTTTGCTTAGTTTGGGGTCTGATGGCGCTGTGTATAATGTCCTACGATACCTACTATGGAAGTCAAATAACTGATATAATATTTAAATTTTTTTTTTGTCTAAATAGTTACAGAACAAAATGTTTATCCTGGGAGGGAATTAATAAATAAATATCGTAGGACTATACACACAGCGCCATCTGACCCCAAACTAAGCAGAGCTTGTGTGATGGAAGTCAGATAACTGATAGAATACATACATACTTTTTTTTTTGGTAAATACATACTTATAATACATACAGAACACCCAGGCACAGAACAAACATTTGTTTATTCACAAAATGTTTGCCCTGAGTGGGAATCGAACCCACGCCCTACAGCTCTCAAGGCAGATATACTACCAATGAGCCAACGGGGCTGTCCCAACGGGAATTGAACCCACACTCTACAGCTCTTAAAGCAGAGACTTGGTTTTCGTTATTTGCTGCATTATTTTTTCCGCACAAATTATAAGCTGTGATTAGAGTTAAGATGTATCGATTCATTTTGCTTGGTTATTTGATGTACAAGTCTGATCAGTTTTGTAGTTTATTTTTTTGTATTGTTTTTTCTAATTATTTTATTCTATTCTGCACGTTGTTGCTTTAAAAATTGTTGCTAAACGCCAATGAAAGTAGAAGCGAAGTATGTGTCTGACTCTGCAAGTAGAGATACGTAGTAGTATACATTTAACACCGACTTTGCACAGACATTACAAAATATAATATACCTTATGGTAAAAACCGTATCAAAATCTGTTTAGTAGTTTATAGGTACACACTTGGAATAAGACTTAATTTTTTTATTTTTAACAACATCTCACCTGATGTTATGTGACGGTGTGGTCGAAGATGGTAAAGCACACCTAACCTGAAATAGAACCAATTGACGGTGCTGGAACACCGTTAGGTGCTTGGCTGCAAATTTCCAACTTAGGGTGGTAGCTTGTTGTCAGTCGAGTACTAGAAAATACCTTACCACCATGTTTTCTCACAATGTTTGCCTTCACCGGCAGCTAATAGTTGAGTTTTTTTTTTGTTTAATTTTATACCCTTTG
Organism: Biston betularia; assembly: GCA_905404145.2. Classification (NCBI taxonomy): domain Eukaryota; kingdom Metazoa; phylum Arthropoda; class Insecta; order Lepidoptera; family Geometridae; genus Biston; species Biston betularia. Next base: position 7,637,798 of record FR989887.1, on the reverse strand, counting down.
TAATGTTTTTATACCCCTGTGTTTTTACAATAACAATACATTGTTAGGTTTTGAACCCACGCCCTTCGGTGTGTGAACCGACCGCGTTAACCACTGATCTATCATCGCTTCAAATCGCCATCATTGTACACTAATTAGTGATAATTTAATCTGACAGGGTTCAGATAACCAGAGCGTAAGCAGCGAATGCCTTACACCGGCCAAGAGCAAAATTGAAGGCGACCATGTGGACGAATCTGATTCTGATATGATGGGAAATGCAGGTAAAAGACAGAAAATAACATTTATTTTTTTATTTTAACTCATTTTTACAGATCCATCTCTATGTACTATAGATCAGATCAGAGGGCGTAGACAAAGTAACACTCGATTAGCCATAAACGCTGATAGAAAAGTAAAAAATAAAAAAAATATCGTGGGACATTACACACAGCGCCATCTGCCCCCAAACCAAGCAAAGCATATTATGGGCATCAGATAACTTTTTTTTTTTATGTCAAAGTAATGAGACGATCGAGGCGCTCTCCTGATGTTAAGAGATAACGCCTGTCCATTACCATTGCAGCGATACACAGAACTTTGAGTAACAAAACAACGTCCAGGGCATCGCTGCTTTGGCACTCATTACTTTGAGACTAGATGGTTAGTCTCAACAGCCCAGTAATTTCGCTATAACTGATAGAATACTTATATACTTTTTTTTTGTAAATACCTACAGAACACCTCTTTTTACTACAAAATGTTTGTCCACCTACCCTTCAGTTCAGCATAATTATACTATCAATTAGCCAACAGGACTGTCGATGTTTCAAGCGGACAGTTTATGTCATTCCCGTACATTTTGAATTTTTCTCTTAGCGATATTGAATGTTAAGGTGGTTCGATTTCTATACAAATAATTTTTTGCCATTTATGGATAAATAGAGCATAATTTTACAGTGAAATTACAGCTACTGGCATTTATTTTGGTCTTAATTTGCGGTAAACCACAACGTTTGTTGTCGTTTGTCTAGGCCCTCAGATGTCACTAACTTTTTTGTTTTGGTAATTTTTGATCGATGATGTAAATTAAATAAATAAGCGGCAGTGGGCAGGGCCCATAGCACACAGAACTGATGATGTCAATGATGCTTTCAAGTTATCGAATCGAGACCATTGGCCGGCAATTGCAGCGAAAGACATCCACCCACAAAGTGGACAGACCGAAACCTAATAAAGACCGCTGGAACGCGCTGAATGCGGGCCGCATCCAACCGCTCTTTGTAGAAATCAATGGGGGAGTCCTATGCCCAGCAGTGGCTGAGATGATGATGATATTGGTGTACATTGAAATGTGACTTTTTGTTATGAATAAATTGTACTTGTAGTTATTGTAATATTTGTATTGTATTTCTCAGCATCGGCGACGTGGCCAGACTTGAAAGACACGGCGCAGTTTGAACGCGCCGCCTCTGCCATCATGGGTCGTCCCCACACGATATCAGCAGGTGATCTCTTCATAAAGAGAACAAAAACACTAAACATTATTTTTTTCATTTAACTTAATTATTTAACGAAAGAACTTATTTTCTATTCAAAGAACTTCCTGTTTGCTCATGGGTAATATATCTGTTTCAATTGCGTGGGTTCGATTCGCACTCAGGGCAAACATTTATGTGACGAAAACATTTGTTTTGTGTCTGGGTGTTCTGTATTTATAATTATTTTTTTTTATAATAGATAGACTTGCGTTTGACCTCCATCCCGCCTGATGTTAAGCGAAGATGCGGTCTACGGTGGAGCACGCTTGCCTAGAAGAAACTTATTGATTATGAACTTAAACTTATTCTTAACTTGTAACTTATATACCTATGTAAGAATCTATCTTTTATGACATTGACGAGTATTTCAAAGTAAAAGATTAATAAATTACTAGTAAGTAATTATGTTTTTTTTTGTCATGCCATTTTATTATATTGACAACATTTTTTTTTGTATTGACATACATTTATATTGACAATATTATTTTGTGTTGACATGTTTGCATATTGATATTTTGTTTTTTAATCATTGACATGTAATCAGTGTTTTAAAACTATTTTAATGATATATTTGAAAAGATAAAACGGAGTTGACCTGTATCATCGGTGTTATCAATAAAATATTTGAATCGGTCATTTCAAAAACCACTTAAGTCACATTTTTTCCAAAATGCTTTTTTTTGCTGAAAATGGTTCCTCAAAGGTAGATGCGTATTCTGGGTAAAAACAATTTAAGTCAATACATTCCTTCCTCTTTTAACAATACCGCGTGAAAGACGTTCATTGCATAAACAACATTAGTCAGTGACTTAAGAGGTTTTTGCATGCACCACTAGATGGACGTGCCAAGGAGTTTTACAACAAAATTTCATCAATTCAAGATCTTTGTAAGGAACGAGATGATGTTGCAGCGACAACATGCGATTTTATGCAAAATCTACCATTGCCTCACATACCTATACAAAACATTTTTTATTTACGACAATTATGGGTTCACTGTTTTGGTATTAAGGATTTAAAAACAGGCAAATCGACATTTTACATGTATCATGAAGGCCTTGCTAACAAAGGAGCCAATGAGGTTTGTTCAATGTTGATGCATTATATAAAAAATAATATTGGGCCAAATATTAAATATTTATATCTTTTTTCCGACGGCTGCCCTGGTCTAAATAAAAATAATACATTGTTGAGATTTATGTTGGCTTTGACTGACTCTAAAAGATTTGAAAACGTTTATCAGTATTTTTCCATACGTGATTTTGGAGTCATAAAAAAAAATGTTCGAAAGCATGATTGTATCTACGTCCCAGGAGAATACATTGATTTGGTTTCGAACTCCAGCTCAACATTTACAGTCATAGAGCTAAAAACTGAAGATGTTTTCGAATTTAAGAAATGGTAGCCAAATTTGTACAAAAAAACATGTTTGTCAACTGAATCTTATGGAAAACAAGTCCCAAAGGACCAGAAAAAGTCATTTGCACCTTCGACATACATGAATTTTCAGTATGATTCAGATCAAAAAAGAACTATCATAGCCGAGGAATATATTGATGGATTGATTAAATATTCATTCTCATTAATAAAGAAAATAACAACTTCTGTTTCACTTCCATCAACCAAAACCTATGATTTGAAAGTGCCCATCAAAAAAAAAAAATAGACGATTTAAAACAAGTTCAAGATAGCATTCTGTAAGAGCATATGCCATTTTGTAACAACATTTTTAGCTGGTCAACTGCAAATGTTGAAGATAATGCAGATGAGAATGATGGAGAATATGACTATGTACCATAAAGATATTAAAACATGACTAATTAATACATGTAAAATGTTAATAAGATTATTTTTAAGTGTAATTCTTAATTATAAGCCAAAAAAAATTTGATTACTACGATTGTTTTGGTTAAATTATATACCACTAACCCTATTTCTCGCTAAAACAACATAAGTCAAGAACTGTTTTTCAGGTTTTTTTCATTATTTCTATTAATAAACTGTAAAGGTTATACACTATTTTAATTTTTTACAACTCAAATACTAAATTAAACATAAAAAAGTCCTTGAAAACTCATTTGTTTGTGTATAATACAGTTTTTATTGATTCCTGAAAAATTATAATTTTGTGACTTAAGTGGTTTTTGAAATGACCGATTCATTTGTATTTGTATTCTATGTATTTACAAAAAATATATATTTATGTATTCAATCAGTGATTTGGTTCCCATAATACAAGCTTTGATTAGTTTGGAGCTAGATGGCGTTGAGTCGATTTTTTTTTTTTAAATATTGAATAGGTTCGCGCTTGACCACATCCTGCCTGATGTGAAGCATCGATGCGGTCTAAAATGGAACACGCTTACCTAGAAGGAACTTGTGAAATGTCCAACGATGTCTATTTTTTAGTTACGGAGTAAAGTCTTGATGTTTCACTTAAGTGTAGGACGTAGGTGTAGGTGTAGCATATGAAATTAAAAATAAAAAAAATAAATAAATTATAATAAAATAAATAAAATTGTAGAATCATGGAGTGTTCACCCGTTTTCTACGCAACATTACATCTGTACGACGTTGTGCTGACCTGTATAAATTGTCCGTATTTCAGCGTACGAGCGTGGCCACCCTCGTCCCGCACTCAGTGTGCACACGTTCACTCACTCTGAGCAAGAGATGTCGCAACTGAGGGAAAGCGGTATATACGCGCGACCGCCGCTACCTACTGTGAGTCTGAAAACTCAACCTTATATCCACACGGCTTTGGTATATTTCGGCCTGTAACCACTTCCAAGCTCAAAGGAACTTAAAAAAACTTTTAAGTCTTTGCCGGTTGCAAGGGATATACGCGCTACCGCCGCTATCTACTGTGAGTCTGAAAACTCGACCTTATAGCCACACTGCTTTGGTATATTTCGGCCTGTAACCACTTTTAAGCTCAAGGAAAAGGAACTTCAAAAAATGTTAAGCCATTAAAACCGCCGGTTGCAAGTCTGTCAATTTTCTACTGGATTAGTTTCGAAGACTTCTGAGCTATACGACATTGTACTTCCATCCCCTTTTTAACCCCCGACCCAAAAACTACGGGGTATTATAAGTTTGAAGTGTGTGTGTGTGTCTGTCTGTACCGTACCGTAGCTCCCGGACGAGCGAATCGAAAAGCTGATGAATTATTTATTGATCTAGCGAAATTACAGGGCTGTGGAGACTAACCGTCGAAAGCCTCAAATTAATGAACGCCAAAGCAGCGATGTCCTGTACTTTGTTTTGTTACTGAAAGTTCTATCATTCTATGTATCGCTGCAATGGTCATTGACAGGCGTTATCTCTTACCATCAGGAGAGCGTCTCGTTCGTTTCATTACTCTTACATTATTTTGTAGCGATGATAGCTCAGTGGTTAGCGCGGTAGGTTCGCATGCCGAAGGGCGTGGGTTCAAACCCCAACAATGAGCTTAAGCTGCCGGTGAAGGAAAACATCGTGAGGAAACCATAGCATGGTGGTAGGGTACTTTCTAGTACTCGGCTGGCTAGCTACCACCCTCAAGTTGAAAATCTGCCGCCAAGCATCTAACGGTGTGTTCCGGCAGCCTCACTTGAGAGCCAGTTCCATTCCAGGCTAGGTGTGCTTTACCATCATCGACCACACCTTCACTTAACATCAGGTGAGCTGTGGTCAAACAACTAGCCCGTCAACCATAAAAAAAAAAAATAACAAAAACGATTCTGCTAATGAACAGTCTACTAACACTTCTATTATCGGGTAGGCTAAGTCTGTACTTTGTACCTATTTTTTATAATCGAATCGAGTATTTATCCGCATGCTAATTTGTACTCATGGTTTATACCTGTGTGTATGTTATATACCTAGTCTGGCCATAAATACTGTTAAAACTAAAAATAAACAAAATATTACTTTTGAATTTGGAATCTGTAATTTTTATATGATTGTTCATTGTGTTTTTTCATTTTGGCGCCAATAAATTGTACAATATTTTGCGATATTAAAATGGAGTGGGGTGATAAAGAGAACCGAATCGCTGTAATTGCATTACGCAAAGTAGGTATGGAGCGAAATGCAATTTTTAAAACTCTCCATACGCTTGGTATTAGTCAAATGTTTGTTTACCGGACTATTAATAGGTACAATGAGACCTCCTCTGTTTGTGACAGAAAAAGATCTGGCCGTCCACGTAGTGTTCGTACAAAAAAGGTGGTCAAAGCAGTAAGGGGTAGAATTCGAAGAAATCCTGACCGAAAGCAAAAGATTTTATCTCGGGAGATGAAGATGGCACCTAGAACCATGTCGCGTATTTTAAAAGATGACTTAGGACTTGCAGCCTATAAGAGACGCACTGGTCCCTTCTTAACTGATAATTTAAAAAAGAATAGGGTGGTAAAATCGAAACAACTACTGAAGCGGTACGCAAAAGGAGGTCACAGAAATTTTTTGTTTACGGATGAGAAATTTTTTACAATTGAGCAACATTTTAACAAACAAAATGACCGTATTTATGCTCAAAGCTCTAAGTAAGATTCCCAATTAGTCGACAGAGTGCAACGTGGGCATTATCCGACTTCAGTGATGGTTTGGTGGGGTGTTAGCTAAGAATGAGTGACTGAGCCATATTTTTGTGAAAAAGGTATCAAAACATCGGCACAAATGTATCAAGATACCATTCTTGAGAAGGTAGTTAAGTAGTTAACAACACCATATTCAATAACCAAGTATGGTTCTTCCAGCAAGACTCGGCGCCAGTCATAATGCTCGGTCCACGCAGTCTTGTTTGAAAGCGTACGTTTCGGACTTCATCAGAGCTGAAGACTGGCCGTCGTCTAGTCCCGATCTTAATCCGCTGGATTATGATTTATGGTCAGTTTTAGAGAGTAAGGCTTGCTCTAAACGCCATGATAATTTGGAGTCCCTAAAACAATCCATACGATTGGCAGTGAAGAATTTTTCCATAGAAAGAGTGCGTACTTCTATTGATAACTGGCCTCAACGTTTAAAGGACTGTGTTGCAGCCAATGGAGACCACTTCGAATAAGCTTTTTATATTTCAAATTGTTTTATATTTATGTATTAAACTAACACACTGTAAAAGTAATAAATGTTATTTGGAAAAGAAAAAAATAAATTTTCTTTGTTACAATATTTATGGCAAGACTAGGTATATTCCTTGTATATATTTATTATTATTACTAGCTGCGCCCCGCGGTGTTATCCGCTACAATTTTTCGGGATTAAAAATCATCGAAAGTCTCTAAAATAGAAAGTAATGAGCGGCAAAGCAGCGATGTCCTGGTCTTTAGCGTCTTTTTAGCATCATTATAATAAACATGAAAATAAACGAGCACACGGGGTTTCTGTTGAACAATAACCGTCGTCTATCGATACAACACCTGGGACCCTACAAATACCTTGAGAGATCTTAATTCGACTAGAACTGCTACTAGGCTGCATGAAGCTGCTTCGCCACCATTCATGTCATCGTCATTGAACATTCCACCCAACTCACTGGAGCTACTATGCCAGCGACCCAGAGCCTCGCTCCGGTACTTCAGGGAGCTGGGTTTGCTTTGGCAGATGCTTGATCACACTCCAAGCGGGACGTAGCGCGTCGCTGCAGGACTTATCGCCCCCACTTTGAATAAGAACAAGAAACACGTCGACCATTTAAGATTCTATCAACATTGTGTATAAATTGACAGCGATGTTCGTCGCTGGAGCGGCCGTCTGTCCCCGCCAAGTCAACGAACGCGAACACGGGCCAGCACGAGTTCAAGCCCAGCAAGCCGTCCTCACTGCCGCCGCACCTTACTAAAGGTAAGCTGGTTATAGTGACATGGCGGTGGTTCTGGCTGATCACAATCTGCATTATGCTGAGTTGAGGCCGGTTTCTGATATTTTAGTGATGATAGTTCTGTAGTTAGCGCGGTCGGTTCCAACTCTAACAACGAGCTTGAGCTGCCGGCGAAGGAAAACGTCGTGAGGAAAACATGTCATGGTAGTAGTGTACCAAGTTGAAGATCTCCGAGAAGAGAAGAACTCCGTTTGCTGCCAAGCACCTAACGGAGTTCCGGCAGCCTCACTTGAGAGTCCGTTCCATTCCAGGCTTAGTGTGCTTTACCATCATCGACCACACTGTCACTTAACATCAGGTAAGCTGTGGTCAAGCACCTAACCCGTCAACCATTAAAAAAAACTTATCTCGTGAACTAAATAAAAAAAAACAGTTTTTATTTCTTTGAGATTTTTATTCATGTTTGATGAGGATTTAGTTTAATTTTAAATATTTACCTAACTTGTAGGCAACTTTAAATGTTTATTCGAAATATTACTTATATTATGATATTCTTGACTTTACACTAATTTCGTTTGTGTCGTTTTTTTGATGATGATGATGATGATGATGATGATGATGACACATAAACTTGTTACAGAAATGCCACAAGCTCTGTACGTCAACATGTCGGAATTGGCGACACTGGCAGCTTCACGGGCTCAACAGCAACAACAACAACAACAACAACAGCAACAAAACACAGACCACCCCCATCAGGAGAAGGTAACAATATACTATAGCTCAGATAATAATTATACATCATCCTATACAAAAAAACGGTTCTGCTATAAATCGGTCTGGTTTATATTGTCATACATAGAAACTAGATGGCGCCACTACGTACGTATTTCGAGCTTTTTTGACTATTATTTTAGGATATATTTTTTTTCTTTTTTCTTTGGTTTGGGTACCGCTGCTCCGATGAAGTTATTTCCTACACATGAAAGAGTCTTCCATGTCTAATTAAAATTTGTTGCGAAACGAAAAAAAATGTATTGGCACCCACCCATAGTGAATTGTAATCAAATTTAATTTAATTTTAGTTATCGAGTTAAGTAAGGACAATTCTTAAGGTTTCCAATTTCAACTGGTATTAAATCTAGTCGATTTAATAAATAATCAGAATTAATTTTAAAATCTAACCGTCAGTAACTGTCAAATAGATTTATTATTAAATCAATTTACAATTAAAAAAAAACGACTTAATTAGGCCAACTAAACGCACTGCTCCATTGAAACAGCAAGGTTTCGGAGCAAACAAAAATATCTTCGATGTATACAATTTTTAGTTTTTTGTTGATTTTTAAAAAAACCGCTTAATCTATTTTGTTAAAACTTATGTGTGACCACGACTCAAGTATGATCTACCAAGCAAAAAAAATAATCACCAAAATCGATTCATAATTGGCAGTATGATCGCGTAACAAACACAGTCGAATTGAGAACCACCTTTTTGAATATTCAAGAGTTAGTTTATTTCCGCTTAACAGTCGTTTCAGTTACAACAATGATGAGGACTCTTTTTATGAGTCCGTTAAAAAGGAACAACCTATATAACTGAAAGGGGCCAAATTGCGTCATATATTAAAGAAGAGGGCAGAGGTCTAATGTTACCACTTGTGTCAAGGATGGCGAAGGTCACAGCTCACCAGATGTTAAGTGAGCAAAAATCATAAAGTTAGCTCCAAAGTGTGGTTATAATCTGAAGAAACTTAAAAGTTCTCGTGTCTGTGCAATGTATTGTCGTATGAGTTTCATGTCTATAGGATTTATGTCGAAGAAGTTGCCTAATCGGTTGTAAACACTCTCATGTTTGTCGTTTTGTCGAAGTGGTACAGCGGCTTCTCTCGTTTTTGCCTCCGGGCCCTGAAATTTGAAAATAAAATTTTCAAACGTGAGACGTACGGAAGGGAAGGGGGGGAAGTTAGTTTTTTTTTTAATAATTTATTCTGGCCATGGATGTTACACAACTCCTTCAGCCGGAGTCTTGTCTTAAGTGTTATTTCTGCTGTATCTTAGCTATAGCTATCGTCAAAGTCGTCTTTGTCAAGTCCAGTTCGTGTCAGTTAAGTTCAGTCATGCTTTAGTAAAGTAGTGGCGACTTTACTATAAAGCTTCGATGGAGTTTTGGAAGCAACACGAAAACTCATGTTTCACCACATTATATCATTTTCCCACACTCGCGCTTGTAATTCGGCACTTTATGAATAAAACACCACCATTTTTATGCATAAACACTCGACAAAACACTAGTTTTGGAAAAAAATATAACGGAGCGACACGACTCTTCCCGCGTTCCCGCCAAAACTCCGGGGAAGTTAGTAAAATTAATGTGTTGCCAGTGTCTTACTAGTACTAAGTATAGATAGATAGATAAAACGTTTATTTATGACCTATTTTTAACAATAAATATAATAATGTATACTTAGGTATGTATTTTATAAGTACTCCAAAAATTGTATTCGATTGTTTATTTACACCAATAGTGGTGTTTTTTTTATTCAGCGCTTTATGTTGAATTACTACAAAAAATAAAACTTATGAATATCGAAACTTTTGTCTTTGTGAATATTTATCTTGACGACAAATCCTCGCGATGTTTTCCTGCACCGTTTGAAATCATCTAAAATACGCACATAACTTGGAAAACACAGATGTGGGTGCCGTGAGATTCAAACCCAGGACCTCCAGATTGGAAGCCAGACGGTCTCCTAACTAGGCAGCCGAAAGTTCTCTTGGAAAAACGTTACGTGTTGATACGTGTTAAAACTTACAGTAATTCCCAGTTGAATTTTGCGGCTAAGGTTTCGGATATCTGGCCTTCTTTGAGCTGCTTTTTGATGACTCTTTCGAGCATTCTCAAAGAGGAAAATAGATTTTGAACGGCTTGCGGTTGGCGGCTGCGGGATGTCATCTGCAACATGTCGGTTTAATCACACATTGAAGGCAGTATTAACAACCCCTTCTACTTTGCTACACGCTAGGGGCGTGAGCTGCATCCTAGATCGCTTATTGCTTGACTGGATTGCTTTATAACTAGACAATAGATTATACTTTATTTGTAACATAAAACATATTCCAACATAATTACCAATACATACAAAAATAAACAACAAACATTAAAAAAAAACTTATAGGTACATATTTTATAATATTTTTTATTTTACTGTTACATTAAACTTGTTGTTTGTCCCAAACTGTGACCTCGTGGCCAACATGTTTTCATAATCCCCTGAACATTTCATTTCATTTCTTTGCTAACCTATTTTGAATCATACGCTGAACTCATCCTACTTGATATCGAGCAATTACAATAATTATGCGTAAACTTACCATAATTTCAACTGTGTCAAACAGTTTCTTTAGTTCCTTCCTCTCTCTATCATTTAAATCGACCATGTTCTGGTCGAAGATGCCACTTTCTTTCAGTTTTATTTTGATCTTGTCCAACGTTATAGGCGTCGAGTAGTCTAACGTTTCGCCAGATTTGTACGCAGCTTTCATGTCTTCTAAGTCGCCTTTTGGACTGAAAGTAATGTTTTAAACGTGTGTTTTGAATCCAGACTATGTAATATTATAAAAAAACGTTTATAGCTATGTCACTCTGTCTGTTTGTTTACGCCTAAACTACTGATCTGTTCTTACTATAATGTAACACACTTTGTATATTCAAGGTATATATTTAAATTTATTTTTAGTTAAATTTAAGTCCTCGCTGTTGTGACTGAAAAGACTGTTAAGCGGAAATAAATTATTAAAATAAATTAAAGTAAATTTTGTAGCGATGATAGCTCAGTGGTTAGCGCTGTCGGTTCGCATTCCGAAGGGCGTGGGTTCAAACCCCAACAATGAGCTTGAGCTGCTGGTGAAGGAAAACATCGTGAAGAAACCATAGCATAGTGGTAGGGTACTTTCTAGTACTCGGCTGGCTAGCTACCACCCTTAAGTTGAAAATTTGTCGCCAAGCATCTACCGGTGTGTTCCGGTAGCCTCACTTGAGAGCCAGTTCCATTCCAGGCTAGGTGTGCTTTACCATCTTCGACCACACCGTCACTTAACATCAGGTGAGCTGTGGTCAAACACCTAGCCTGTCAGATATAAAAAAAAAACTAAATATATGTATACCTTGAATATTCAAAATGAACTTCCGCAAAGTATAGTAAACGCCTGAATCAATCAAATAACATACTTTGTACAATGAGGATTAACTTTTTGTGATTTTGTCGGATGTTCTGTATATAAAAATAAATAAATATCGCAGGACATTACACACAGCGCCATTCTACCCCTAATTAAGCAAAGCTTGTACTATGATATAACTGATAGAATACTTAAATACTTTTTTTTTGTAAATGCTAAAATGCTTTTGACCAAAGTAGATGCCAGCATTCTGGTCACCTGAAGCCTCCTCTTAACGTTTGGCCAGATCCGGATATAGTTCGAGAGCGGCCGGCCCCCACGGGCCTAAAGTTGAAACTTTAGGTCCGTGGGTCCGCCAAACGGCACAAAAAGATACATTGTATCAAGTCAAGTCATTTGTTAATGCAGAAAACGCAATTTTCGTCTTTATTTCACGAAAGCATATCACTATTACATGTATTGGGTTATTATTGTTTTTCCGCGGTTGTACTTTGTCATAGACTGAACAAAGCCTTTTTTCCTTTGATTTTGGCGTCGCGTTTTGAGCATTTGCCAATGTCAAGTATTTTATATTTTCGAGCTTCAAAAGATAAATAAGTGTCCTCGTAGCTAATGTTATAGTCAAAGTCCAGTCTTGGTCAAGTACAGTCCGTTTCAGTCAAGTCCAGTCATGCTTTAGTAAAGTGGTGACTTTACTATAAAGCTTCGATGGAGTTTTGGAAGCAACACAAAAAGTCATGTTTCGCCACATCATATCAATTTCCCACACTCGCGCTTGTGATTCGACACTTTATGAATAAAACACCACCATTTTTATGCATAAACACTCGACAAAACACTAGTTTAGGAATAAAATACGGGGCGATATATAAACGGGGCGACACGACTCTTTCCGCGTTCCCACCAAAACTCCCTGAACAAAGCTTAGTCGCCCAAGTATTTTTACATTTAAACAAGTTATAAGTAGGTATAATAGTAGGCAAATCTTACCATTGTAGAGTATTGTGCACGTTGAGAATTAATCTGCAACAATATTTACAATTCATCGTAATTTCTTACACACACGTTATCGCATTTCTCATGAATGAAATTCGTTTTTTCCATCGTAATCATAGATTAGAAAAAAGTTTAGTACATGGTACAGATATATTTACTTGGTGGTAGAACTCCTTAGCAGGAGGTCGTCTAGGTAGGTACCACCGCAGTACCAGTTACTCTGCCGCTAAGCAGTAGTGTGTAAACATTACTGTGTTCCGGTTCGAAGGGTACTGCAGCTAGCGAAATTACTGGGCTGTTGAGACTAACCATCGAAAGTCTCAAAGTAATGAGCGCCAAAGCAGTGATGCCCTGGACTTTGTTTTGTTACTCAAAGTTCTGTGTATCGCTGTAATGGTCATGGATAGGCGTTATCTCTTACCATCAGGAGAGCGTCTCGTTCGTCTCATTACTACTTACATAAAAAAAAAAATATCATTGTTTGATTGCACTGAACCGGAGGTATATAGAATTACAATAAAATCCCACTAGTATTATAAATGTGAAAGTTTGGATGGATGGACGGATGTTTGTTACTTATTCACTCAAAAACTACTGAACGGATTTGGATGAAATTTGGTATGGAGGTAGCTGAGACCCTGGATTAGCACCTACTTTTTATCCTGAAAACATGTAGCGGGTAACACCGCAGGGCGCAGCTAGTTCTATGATATGGTTAAAATGCCTCTAAACACACAAACATATTAAACACACTGTCATATTTGATAGAAGAAGACAGAACAATAGACAATTATAAATTGCTAAGTAACGTTGGTATGTAGGAGGGTTAATATTGTGCAGAAAATATCATTATCAGGTTATTGGTCCTACAATCCATCTTCTACAATATGTATAGGAACTAAACGCACATATGCGAACACCTCGATGTGTTTGTGTGACATAGAGCATTGACGTGTTTATGTGCTTGTATTTCGCGTATGACAAGTCAATATTGTAGGCCATCTCTTTTCTGCACAATTTCACATCTGTACTATTTTATTCTAATCTGTGATTGTAATATTATTTTCCGCCATTCTGGTTTAATTTGACCAACTTAATTCTATCTGTAAAGGAAGAAGACGAAGAATAACGATACTATTAGGGTTCCTTTTGTGGTACCGGACCCTAGAAAGAGCAAATTAAAAGCAGTGAGATCTGATAGGTTAGAAAAAATAGGTCACACTTACAAAACTTTTAGCAGTAATTTCATGTGCGTTGACATTTTTACTGCAAAAACAATAGAAAACCAATCACAGTACAGCCTGACGCGTATGCGCTTAAGAACTGAAACGATTCGCTGCGGTCATTCAAGTACTGCGTTATATTATCGGCACGCGATACGACGCCCTACAAATTTTGATACTTTTGGTATTACAAATACAAATCTCTTATTGATAATACCAAAGTTACAGGCAATTTGTTCCATTCATACTTAAAAAATATCAAAATCATAATATATGTCAATACAATGAAAATGTCAATGAAATAATAATTATGTCAAATATGTATATAATATTGACATGTTTTATATCGTATATGTATTATGTATAATAATATATGATTAAATGTCTATAAAACAAAAAAAGCAATATGATATATTTTTTTATTACTTACTTGTAATTCAATAATCTCATATTTTTAAATAATAATAAAAGTCACAAAACTAGGTCTCTTGAAAAAAAGATCTGTTTGCTTCTTAAGCACGCTGTGGAAGGTGCATCCCGAATGGAAGCGGGTACGCTGTTATAGACCGCGGGTCCCAGAATGTATACCGACCTCTCCGAGTTGACGAGCCGATGCGACGGCGTTACTAGTTGCTCTTTCTTTTTATTACTGCGAAGATCCAACGTGCTGTAGACGCTCCGGTGTCTACGGCATACAACATACATACAGCTACAGCATACCCTAATGGGGTCGTTTGAATTAGGGATAGAAATGTTATATTTTATAAGTCCTGCACCTGTGCACTGTACAATGTACTACATATGCTGCAATAAAGGATTGAGTATTGAACAAATACAAATATTTTATCTTAACACCCATGTTACAAGTCAAATTTTAGTGAAAACATTTTAAATATGCTTGTGTATCAATTACTAAAATTAAAAAAAAGTTATAAAACTTTTGAAGATGACCGCAGCGAAACATCGAGATATCAAGTTGTCGTTTCGTTTGTCATCGAACTTCAAACAAATTTTGTTACATTTACGTTTGTTTCAATGTTAAAATTGTATTTAATCAAGGATCAAATTGTTTCTGTCCGTACAATTTCAGTAATTTGCGTAACCACCAAAACATAACATCGTAAAACTCTATTGTTTCAAGGAACATAATGCGACTCCACATACTATATTGTCAATGTCAGTATGTTATCATTCACATAAGTATTTTGTAATGTAGAATAATATTGATGGAAATAAATCCAGATCAATGGTCTGTTTTATTTAGTTTTTTTTTGTCTCCCATATTTCAATTTTATATTGGCTCGTAAAAACCATGCTGTAAATTTCGCTTTGTAACATATCCTTTTTCTAAGTATAAACGTGGTCATCCTGTATTTGCGAAGGACCAGAAAAGCTTTCATTTGATTTTTTTTTTTTAATGGTTGACAGGCTAGGCGTTTGACCACAGCTCACCTGATGTCAAGTGAAGGTGTGGCCGAAGATGGTAAAGCACACCTAGCCTGGAATGCAACTGGCTCTCAAGTGAGGCTGCCGGAACACACCGTTAGATGCTTGGCGGCAGATTTTCAACTTGAGGGTGGTAGCTAGCCAGCCGAGTACTAAAGTACCCTACCACCATGCTTTGGTTTCCTCACGATGTTTTCCTTCACCGGCAGCTCAAGCTCAGCTTTTTTGTCACGATGACTTGTTAGGTTAGGTTAGGTTAGGTTAGTGCTATATCTATCTGTCTTATAATGCTAGTATAATACATATGAATGTATATTTTGTTTCTAGGTCTGGTCTCTTATTACATACAAACCCACTACATTCACGCTTATGGTGTTAACTGTGTCAAGTTTGACGTGTGGAGTATCCTTCTGGAAATCAATCAATATGTAGAAGTGACAATACGGTAATGTTCAGTTTTGTCTCGATTCCAGGTTTGTTCAGAAAGCAGCGCCAGCGAATCCTCGCTGGAGTCATCGAGCGGATACGGAAGTCAGGGAGCGTTTGCGGCAGAAGACCATGGGCATCAACATCAACTCCAGCATCCTGACGGTAAATATAACTTTAATATTGAATGATATGTTTGATTTTCCCTTGGAATTAGATTTTGCTATCACCGTATTACGGACATGTTTTTTTTCTATGTTCGCTATTTTTTTTTTGTGTATGATTGGAACCCTATAGTTGTGTAGTATTGTTTCTTGTTTGCTATTGTGTTGCGTGTAAGTTTGTTTCATCGTTTTAGTTTTACACTTACTGTTTACAAAGTTTCACCGTTTAAAAGATTGAAATATTTTCATTTAAATATAGTGGGAGGAAATAATAGTGCTTAGATCATTGTCATTGTTGATCTTAAAATCTAAGATCATTATTTATAGAATTCATTCCAGTGCATTCCTATATTTGCATAGTTAATTTTATCGTGTTTTGTTTTGCTTTTGTGAAAAATCATTTGATGTCATGACCAATTTTACTAAATGTCCTAAAAAGTGTCAGATTTTATAATAACTCTTTTTTTAGTGCAAATTTTTTGAAGTTCTGTAAACATTTTGTTTTCGTAAAAATAACGCCTTCTTATCAGCAAGAAGTGTACAGATAAATGTTTTTATATTAACCGATTATTTTCCCTTTGTTTCTTTGTTGTATCTATACTTAAACGGCGAAGATCAATGAAAGCCAAATCTTCTTAATTTTTTGGTAACATTGGTCGTGATATGTGTTTTTATTTGTGTTGTGGTTTTATTTTCGGTTACCGCTTAGCATGCTCCTCTATAGTCGATTGCGAGATCGTCACTCTGCGGCGGGACAGCGATGTATCTATCACGGCAGCCCGAGAAAGTTTCTCCATATCTCTGGGCAGTCTGGAAGAAGCGGTCCGCTCTTTGGACGAAGCCACTGAGACGCCGTCTTTCGCGACTATAGGGAAAAAACCAGCAGTGCCTAAAAGACGTCCCGTCTCTATGAATGGTTAGTAGATTTGTGAAAAATTTGTTCATAAATTCAGGTGATGTTAATGACTTTTAGCAATGTTTACGACATTTGTGGTAGACCTCCTTAACAAAAGGATATTTTGCTGCCAAGCAGTAGTGTGTAAGCATTATTGTGTTCCGGTTTGAAGAGTACTGCTAGCTAGTAATATTACAGAGCTGTTGAGACTATCTATCAAAGTAATGAGCACCAAAGCAGCGATGTCCTGGACTTTGTTTTGTTACTCAAAATTCTGTGTAGGTACTGCAGCAATGGTCATGGGCAAACGTTACTTCTTACCATCAGGAGAGCGTCTTGTTCGTCTCATTCCTATTAGGTATATAAAAAACGATTGCGATTGTAAAAACGAGTGAAATACATGTGATATTAGATAAAACGCGAGTCATTTTGAGTAAAAAAAGTGTCATATCTATGTCTCGCCCTTTAAAAGTACCAGGACATCATAATACGCAGTAGTAGAATAAATTACTTTTAACCTTCCAGCGACCGTGTGGTCTCGCCGAGGATCGTCTAGCTCTGTAGGCAAGCCGCCGCCGCCCGTGCGTCGCTCCTCGTCAATATCGAGACCTCAACGACCGCCGTACAACCAGGTAACTCTCTGTCTCTCTCATTCTCTTCTTCTCTCTAATTCTCTCTCTATTTTTATTTAGGTGTTCCCTGATAGACACAACTTTCTACGCAAGCGTGCTCCATCGTAGACCGCATCATCGCATAACACCAGACGATGTGGCGATCAAACGCAAGCCTTTCTCTCTGCTATTTTTGTCCCTCTCACTCTCTCACTTATAAACACAAACACAGGTCCTGCCTACACGTTAGTAAGTAGTGGTGTATAGTACGTGTGGTTTATATTTCAGGGTAATAACCAAAGCCCGGTGTCGGGGCCGAATGACGCCGACAACTTGCCACCACCGCCAGCTTTCCTCTTGCAGCCTGATACCAACGACTCTCCACCGCCAGGTAACTTGTATTATAAGTATGTATTTACAAAAAAAAACTATTAAAGTATTCTATCAGTCCTCTGTCTTCCATAGTACAAGCTTTGCTTAGTTTGGGGTCAGATGGCGCTGTGTGTAATGTCCCCTGATATTTTTTTATTTTGTTTTCTACGGCTAGGTGTTTGACCATCGCTTTCTTGTAAACTCCGCGTCTCTTAAGTGAGGCTGCCGGAATGCACGGTTGCATCATTGACGGCAGATTTTCAAGTTAAGAAGGCAGCTTGCCATCCGAGTTCCTGGCTTGTTCTGCCGTTATATTTTAGCTAATGCTGAATGTGTTTTTTTTTTTACACATAAACACATTACAATGTATAACAAAACAAATTCTAGGGCATCGCTGCTTTGGCGCTCGTTGTTTTAAGATTTTCAATGGTTAGTCTTTAATTTCAATAGATGGCAGCACTCTTCAAACAGGAACATATTAACTTTTACGCACTACTGCTTATCTGACACGATATTAAGTCGATAATCGCTTGCAGTAACGAGCGTGCTCAAAACGTCGGGTATTATATGTAATTTTATTAATTTATTCATGGAATCAATAAGTTTTTTTAAGTATGTACAAATCAAATCTCATTAAATAATGTTAGTACAACAATTCTTTGCAGTTTCAATAAACAGTGTTTACAATCATCATCATCATCATCCACAGCCTTCTTTATCCCACTGCTGGGTATAGGCCTCTCTCTTTACGTGCCATCTGCCTCGGTCCTGTGCCAATCTGGTCCAGGTTCGACCCGCGACGGTGACAATCTCGTCAATATCGTTTACAATACATACATAATTAGCATCAATTGAGTTTCGGATTTACGAACAAAGCTAAAAGTAGCGTGTGTTTCGGAAATCCGTGCTCCCCGTATGGTGCTGAGAGAAACAGAAAAAAATTACAGAAAACAAAAAAGAAAACTTATGAGCTGGTACCATAAATGACGGCCTTATCGTTAAGCGACCCCTTCGAGGCAACCAAGAATTGAAAACACGTCACGGATTAAGAACAAACGGGGGATACATTGTAACACTATTAAGTTTAAAAAATTAAACTAATAAAATAGTACATAACATAAATAAATATTAATGCATGCAATAATTTGACTTGCACTGTACAATGTACATATAGTGGAAGTCAAATTATTGTTAATACATATCTATACAAAACATAAAACGAAGCCAATTTTTTTTAATGATTAACCGGCTAGTTGCTTGACCACAGCTCACCTGATGTTAAGTGACGGTGTGGTCGAAGATGGTAAAGCACACTTAGCCTGGAATGGAACTGGCTCTCAAGTGAGGCTGCCGGAACACACCGTTATATGCTTGGCAGCAGATTTTCAACTTGAGGGTGGTAGCTAGCCAGCCGAGTACTAAAAAATATCCAACCACCATACTAAGGTTTCCTCACGGTGTTTTCCTTCACCGGCAGCTCAAGCTCATTGTTGGGGTTTGAACCCACGCCCTTTGGCATGCGAACCTACCGCGCTAACCACTGAGCTATCATCGCTACGAATCATCCAATAATGCGAAAGATAGCGTTTTTTATTTTGTATTTATTTATATATTATTATTTATTTTCAGGAATAAACGTAGCCGAAACGGTCAAACAATTGACCGAATTAAAACACATGCCGGCTTCCCCGGGCCTAGTCCGTCGTAGCGTCCAGCAGCTGCAAAACCAGACTAACGCCAACACCAGCCCCACACAACTTTCCAGCTTTCAACAGTCCAAGACAAACTGGTGCTCGGTGACCAGTATAAACAGCACCGGGAACGTAAACCCTATATATGGGCAGACGGGTCAGCGGCTCGTGGCTTTTGAGAATTCGGTGTACGGACGTAAAAATAGCTTGAATAGCTCCAATTCTGATCTATATAGAGATGGGAATACGGGTTAGTATAGATAAATTCATTAAAATTAGTAATGTTTTTACTCGGTGATAGATTTCCTTACCAGGATGTCGTCTAGGTAGGTACGGCATTAATTATTCTACCGTCAAGCAGTAGTGTATAAATTTTACTGTGTTCCGGTAGAAAGGGTAATTGCAACTAGCGAAATTGTTATTGTTATTGTCGAATAAAACAGCTATTGAGTTGAGACTAACCATCGAAGGTCTCAGAGTAAAGCGCCAAAATAGCGACGCAAAGTTCTGTGTATCGCAGTAATAGTCATGTTATTTTAAACTACACAAATTTCTTTAGTAGTAGCCCAGACCCCCCAAGCCCCAACCTGTCTCCCCCCTCCCCACACAAACTCATGGTCTACCCCTGAGTACAGTGACCCCCTAATCCCCTATAAGTATTATATAAGTTTGGTTCCCATAATACACGCTTTGTTTAGTTTGGGGCTAGATTTTTTTTTTCATAGTTGACAGGCTAGGTGTTTGACCACAGCTCACCTGATGTTAAGTGAAGGTGTGGTCGCAGATGGTAAATCACACCTAGCCTGGAATGGAACTGGCTCTCGAGTGAGGCTGCCGGAACACACCGTTAGGTGCTTGGCGGCAGATTTTCAACTTGAGGGTGGTAGCTATCCAGCCGAGTACTAGAAAGTACCCTACCACCATGCTATAGTTTCCTCACGATGTTTTTCTTCACCGGCAGCTCAAGCTCATTGTTGGGGTTTGACCCATGCCCTTGCCCTTCGGCATGCAAACCTACCGCGCTAACTACTGAGCTATCATCGCTACAAAAAAGTAAATAAAATGACTAACTAATGTTATGTGACATTTTGTAAACATGTATTTATTTTGTCAGGTGGTATGTACGAACCCCGTGGGTCACCACACGGGTCGAGTCCATCCACGCCAAGTTACGGTGACAACTCCTTCACCAGCTTTGGACCTCGGGTGGCGAATGATTCTCACTACGGGCAGACTGGTAAGACAACTTTTATTTTTACTAGCTGAGCTGATTGTCTGGGGTTTTCTTACCCGGTGCGGTGCAGTTTGGTATTAAAAGAAAAAGAAAAGAAATAAAAAACGTTTTATTCTGTAACAAGCACAAAAACAAGCAAACAGACACAGACAAAAGTTACAGAATAGGGGCTCACCTCACCATAAGGCTGGTCATACTAAGTGGTATGACCAGCGCTGGTCTTCCGGTGAGTCCTTGTAGTTTACACAACAAAATATAAATAAATAAATATATGTACGACTTACATTATATGCTTCTAGTTTAATTAATAATAAATATCGCAGGACATTACACACAGCGCCATCTGACCCCAAACTAAGCAAAGCTTGTACTATGGGAGTCAGATAAATGATAGAATACTTAATTTTTTTTTTTTTGTAAATACATACTTATAATACATACAGTACACCCAGACACAGAACAAACATTTGGTTTTATAACACAAAATGCTTGTCCTGGGTGGGAATCGAACCAAAGCCCCATAGCTCTTGAAGCAGACATGCTACCAATGAGCCAACAGGGATGTCATTTAATTATAATTATTTATTACATATAGACGAATAACAAAAATAAATTAATATCATCATCATCATCATCAGCCTATATTAGTCCACTGCTGGACATAGGCCTCTCCCAAGACACGCCACTCAGCCCGATCTTCGGCTTTTCGCTTCCATCCACCGCCAGCTGTCCTACGTATATCGTCACTCCATCGAGTCTCAGGGCGTCCTACGCTACGCTTGCCAATACGCGGTCTCCACTCTAGAACACGTCTACCCCAGCGGTTATCGGTTCTGCGACAGATATGTCCAGCCCATTGTCACTTCAGCTTGCTAATACGCTGAGCTATGTCAATGACTTTAGTTCTCTGGCGAATTACTTCGAATTAAATTAATATATTAATATTTAAATAAATGAACGCTAGGTAACTAAAACTTAAAAAAAAATACTATAAAAAACCCTTTAGGCCAACTAAACGCACTGCTTCAATGAAACAGCGAGGTTTCGGAGCAAACGAAAATATCAGCGATGTACATTTTTAGATTTTTGTTGATTTTTTAAAAACCGCTCGATCGATTTCTATAAAATTCAAATGGGACCAACTTTGTTTACCCGGTTTTTATAACCGGTCGGTTAGTGGTAGTGGTTGGTTAATGTTTTGTTATGGTTGTATTAAAATTAACATTTGTAACGTACGGGTATCGATGCGCGTCACCGACCGTTGCCAAGGAGCCACTACTCCAACGTTCGGGAACGCGCGCGACGAGAGTCGAAGGGGCGAGGCGCGCGGGGAGGACAAGTGACGCCGGCCGCGATACACGCGCGAACTTGTTGCTAACCCATCGTAGCTGCGCGCGCGCTGTTACACATTGGATTAAATGTACCTTCATAATTTTAAAATCATCAAAATACATAAAGGAATAATTTAGCTTTCGTGCGAGTAATATTTTACAGTATGTTATTAGGTGACATCATTGCTGAGACAAAAAAATAAAAATAATATGTCGCCAGCAGGATTCAAACTCCAACAAGAGAAGAAATACGGCCAAAGCAACACGATATACGCGCAGCCGTCGCAGGTAATCGGCGGCTTCAACAACATGCCCGCTAACCATCACGCGCTCAGCCCGCTCGCGCTCAGGAAAAATATCGCCGCGCGCTCGCACAGTGCCGATAGACATCATATAGAACGTGAGTACAAAATAGAAACTGTTGAGGTAGAAAGTTAAAAAAAAAAAACAGAAATTTATTCGTTCAATATACATAATGCACCAAGCCAGTTTTCAACATTCCACAAACAACATTTATTTAAATTAAGAACTTCGTAACATGGCACAATACGCTTGCTAATCATTTTTCTTCTTTTTAGTATTTGGCGTCGCACTTTGTGTATTCGCCAGTGTCAAGTGTTTTGCTATTTTCAAATACATTATAATACGTAAAATAAATATAATTCGCAGTCGAAATCACGCAAAATAAATCTTGGTCTAGTCTAGTCATGCACCAGTAAAGTAGTGGTGACTCTACTACAGACTTCGATGACGTTTTGGTAGCGAGAAGAAAAGTCAGGTTTTACGTCGTTATATCACTTTCCTATACTTAGCTCCGGACTTAATGAACTAAAACATTTTAATGCATTAAATAGGTTTTAGAAAACAATATCTTTAATGTGGCAACGCGACCTTTTTGCGTTCCCGCCAAAACTCTACAATTGCTTATTCAATTGTTTTTCACAATTTGTTACAAATGCCAAAGCCATTTAACAGAAAAATCACGCAGATTGAATTTTTGAACAGAATTTTATGAATAATTTAATGAAGTTTTGTTCAAAAACCTATGGACAGTTTTCCAACTTATAGCTTGTTTGTTTGTGTTCAGAGAGCGGTCTGATTGCGAGTCTGAGCGCTAAATTGGCGCCGCAGCTGTCCCCGCGCGCCGGCCGCCGCGTCGTCTCAGCTGTCACCCCTGCTGAACCTGCGCCCAAAGGAAAAGGTATCACAAAATAACAAATATATGCTCCTTATAGTGAAGTCCCACTATAGGAAGACGGTTTTCTGAGCTACATCGGCTGAGTCCTGCAGCGCAGTATTGTGTTTCTTATTTTGTCTATAAGTTACGACTAAGATACTGCGCTTCATGGCTTGTTGGCATGCTCCGCGAGCGAACTTCTGATTTTCATATTTCTTTGGTTTTGGCGTTTTGAGCATTTGCCAGTGTCAAGTGTTTTATATTTACAAGATTCAAAAGTTAAATAAGTTGCCTCGTAGCAATAGTTATAGTCAAAGTCCAGTATTGTTCAAGTACAGTCCGTGTCAGTCAAGTCCAGTCATACTTTAGTAAAGTAGTATTGATTTTACTAAAGCTGCGTTGGAGTTTTGGAAGCAACACAAAAAGTCATGTTTCGCCACATTATATCATTTTCGCACACTCACGCTTGTGATTCGACACTTTATGAATAAAACACCACAATTTTTATGCATAAACACTCGACAAAACACTAGTTTTGGAAAAAATACAACGTGGCGACACGACTCTTCCCGCGTTCCCACCAAAACCAAATTGTTTACTTATTAACGATGCGCATCGATGTCAATTTTTAATTTAACGAAAACGCACATCTCTAGTGTTGAACAATGTATAACAGTGTCAGCGCCGGCAGCCGTTCAGCCAGCGTTCCTGGACAAGCTGTCGGCGACTCTGCAAGCGCGTCGCCGGCAGATGTCGCCGCGCGCCGGGCGCGTGCTCGACCTGGTCAACCGGCAGGCGCAGGTGATGCCCCCTCCCTATTACCGATTGTGTTACTGATCTATAATTTTTCATCATCAACAAGTCTGTACATGTTTTTTTTTTTTTATTAGACTTTTTAAATTAAGCAGTACCGTTGGGCCCCAAACTAGGCAAAACCTGTATCTTGGTGGCCTTACAAGTTACAGTTTACAAGCTTTATACCAAAAAGTGTTACACGCTACTTAGTGAATACATACATAGATGGTTTATTGTTTATGTTTGTCAGGCTAGTTGTTTGACGACAGCTCACCTGACGTTAAGTGAAGTGAAGTGTTAGATATTTCCATAGCAGGCAGTCGTCTAGGTTAGTACCACCGCAGTACCAAATATTCTCTTACCATCAGGAGAGCGTATCGTTCGTCTCATTACTTTTACATTAAAAAAAAAAACGATAGCATTTTAATGTTCACACTAAGATTACTAAATAAAGAAATATCGCAGGACATTGTACACAGCGCCATCAGACCCCAAACTAAGCAAAGCTTGTGCTATGGAAGTCAGATAACTGATAGAATATTCAAATACTTTTTGTGTGCAAGCAATTGTGATTTACCGCAAATAAAGATCAAAATAAATGCCAGTATCTGTGATTTCACTCTAAAATTGTGCTTCATTTGTCTATAAATGGCAAAAATTTATTTGTATGGAAATCGAACCACCTTAACACCTTATTGTAATTCAAAATTGACAAAGTCTGTGGAGCGTATATTTTTAATTAAATAAAAGGCAATGTTATTATGAATACCTACACACACTGGTAGGTACGTACTACGTATGTTAATTGGGAGATTACCTACTTACATCATGCACCATTATTATGTGATCATTTGCATTTGGGAATTCCCTTCTAGTTATGGAAGGGAATAAACAATTGAATAACTTATTTAGTTACTAATTTGCACGCCTTGTTAGTTCATTACGAGAATAGTCATCTCACAATCGTGACGTCACAGTAGTTTCGATGCCGGGCCCTTTCCAATGAGTTTGATATAATTCTAAAAGGAAAACATTGCGGAGAAACATTACATGATTGTGTCTGGAAATAGAATCGAATGCCCAGTAATGGGATGATTAAAACTGATGTCGTTGTTCAGAAAAAGAACCCGCCATCGGTGACGCGAGTTTGACTTACTCGGTGACGCGAGTTTGACTTACTCGGTAACGCCCGTGTTTTCAGTCTAAAACTTTTCAAATTAGGAACACAATATGGTTTTCATTTTTACAGTTTTCAAAAAGTATATGTTTTTCTAACAATACATCATAGATAGTTCAGTGGGCAGGGCACACAGAATTGATGGCCGATAGGGCTACAAAATTCTAGAGTAGACGCCACGAACCGGCAAGCGCAGCGTAGGACGTCCACCCCACAAGGTGGACAGACGACCTAATAAAGACCGCAGGAACGCGCTGGATGCGAGCCGCTTCCAACCGGTCCTTGTGGAAGTCAATGGGGGAGGCCTATGTCCAGTAGTGGACGTCCTACGGCTGAAATGATGATGTTCCTCAATTACAACTCTTTCATTAGTCTTAGCAAAATAAAAGTTATCTTACTTTTTTTTATGACACGGTCTTACAGACATATGTCACCGATGACGGGTTAAAATAGTTCAGAGCTGCCAAAATTGTAAAACTCGAAATAAATCGAAATGTGTATTGCCCGGAGTGAAAGTTCCTAACGTACAGTTAATAAAATTTATACTATTGTGCCCATATTTAAAAATAATGATAAGTATTTGTTTTTACTTCAATTTAAAACAATATTATACTCTGACAGCTGAATAGGGTCCTTATAAGAAGGCAACGCGCTGGCAATGTCCCGGGTATTGCAGATGTCCATAGGCAGCGGTGACCACTTACCGTCAGGTGGCCTGCCGCTAGTTTGCCTTCTTTTGAAGATTTCCCAGTACGTCGCATCCGGCCGCTAGGATGCAGTATACTCTGTTATGATCATTGCTGGAAAACTCAGCTACTTGTTCAAACTTGATTCCGAGAATTACATTTTGTACGTAATTTAAAATCATTATTGTGTGTTTTATCGAATCGAATGAATTGTCAATATTATTTCTAAAATATTTAAAATCTGTCTGTGAAGTTAGCATCCCAAAAAATTACTTCAGATTCATTGGCATAACTTGATTGACTTAATTGCTATTTTAGGGTTCAGCACCCAAAGGGTAAAACGGGACTAAGACTACGCTGTCCGTCCGTCTGTCACCAGGCTGTATCTCATGAACCGTGATAGTTAGACAGTTGAAATTTTCACAGAAGCCAGTATTTCTGTTGCCGCTATAACAACAAATACTAAAGAATAATAAATAAATATTTAAGGGGGCTCCCGTACAATGAACGTGATTTTTTGCCGTTTTTGTAGATGCTGGCAGTAAATGCTGGTCACAATACTTTATACCATACATTATACTTTATGCATATTAAGGTGGTTTTGCCTACACAACATTTACTCATTTAAAAAATAAATAAAGATATTTGTTTTTTTTTTTTTTTTTTTTGATAATGGTACGCCACTGCATTTCGTCTCTACGTTTGCCAATTTGTTTGAGTTTCACTTAGAAACAGAATATTGTTTCATCATCATCATTATCATCCACAGCCTTCTTTATTCCAATGCTGGGTATAGACCTCTCTTGTCATGCCATCTGCCTCGGTCCTTTGCTCAATTATTGTTAAAATAAAGCAAATTGCTACAGGAAAACTTAGTAATTATTGTGAGCATCGCAACCGAAACACAATTTCATACCTAATTAATATAATTAATATATTAGGTATAATTAGGTAATATTTATGGTAATTGATAATGTTGCTAGGGGCGAGAAACTTAACTTGCCATGACGCATATCAGTGAGGCATAGGGGAGGGCCCATTGTAGTAACTCACCGTGTCCTGATTGTGTCACGTTAATTGGTACAGTTGAACCTCTGTACTTTAAAACCCAAGGGAAACACAAAGTATTTTAAGTTATAGAGTTTTTAATTTATTAAGAGTTATGTAAAAAGTAATGAGACGAACAGACGCTCTCCAAATGGTAAGAGATAACGTCTGTCCATGACCATTGCAGCGATACACATAAGTTTGTGTAACAAAATAAGGTCCAGGGCATCACTGCTTTGGCGCTAATTACTTTGAGACTTTCGATGTCTCAATAGCCCAGTAATTTCGCTAGCTGCAGAACCCTTCAATCCGGAACACAGTAATGTTTACACACTACTGCTTAGCGGCAGAATAACTGGTACTGCGGTGGTACCTGCCTAGCCGAGTGATGTCATGCTAAAGCTGCTACCACCAGTAGTACAAGTAATAATAATAAATATCGTAGGACATTGCACACAGCGCCATCTGACCCCAAACTAAGCAAAGCTTGTACTATGGCAGTCAGATAACTGATAGAATACTTAATTACGTTTTTTTTTTGTAAATACATACTTATAATAAATACAGAACATGCCGCAAAGTTTGTCCTGTGTGGGAATCGAACCCACGCCCCTCAGCTCTTGAAGCAGACATTCTACCAATTTATTTATTTATTTATTAGATCACCAACACTATACACATCACAACAGTAATGGCGGTCATTAACACAAAAAAAAAACAAAACTAGATGTGATAGCAGTTACAGGTGACGACAACATGCAATAAGTTAACAACGAACCAACAGGGCTGTCAATAACAAATAACAAATACAACAATGTTCGCTAACCTGTTATGTCAGCTTTCTGCCTGAAGATATTTGTAGAAAAAAACCAGGTAACTTATTTGAAATTGCAATACAGAGGGTATTGCAATTTCAAA
Source organism: Biston betularia (assembly GCA_905404145.2). Lineage (NCBI taxonomy): Eukaryota > Metazoa > Arthropoda > Insecta > Lepidoptera > Geometridae > Biston > Biston betularia. The sequence goes on along the minus strand of FR989887.1, from coordinate 7,610,107 downwards.
TAAGTTACCTGATGACACATACATTTTTACTGGAAATAATTTAAAAAAATGTTTTACTGATTGGCTCCTCAACAAATGTTTCTACAGCGTTTTAAGGAGTTCATGAATTTGTCGTTAGCGGGCCAGCTGAGGTGGTACCAAAAAAAGTATTTATGTATTCTATCAGTTATCTGACTTCCATCACACAAGCTCTGCTTAGTTTGGGGCCAGATGGCGCTGTGTGTGTAGTCCAACGATATTTATTTATTTATTAGGTAATGATGTGGTTTCCTTCCAGCTCATTCTTGGGATTTTAACGCAAGCCCGAGCGTGTGATCCAACCGCGCTGACCACAAAACCTATATATTTATAGATCTTGTTTTATTTGTGTTCAGCCCGACCCCCGAATCTGCCACACGTCGCTGATGGAGCAAATCAAAAGAGGCGCGACTCTACGACGCAACAAGCAATGCAACGACCGTTCCGCGCCCAAGATACGCTAATTGTATGTAAGGATTGAACCCACACTATGACGAACAAGTTATCTACATGATGACAGTGGTACTATGCCAACAGCAGATTATTTATTGTCATAATCATTTAAACGAATTTTACCCTGGTCCTTGTATCCCTTAGATTTCTCAATATTATAACCGATTTTTTTAACATAATTTACGTCCTATGTCCATCCTCAAGAATCATACTATAACTATTTCGAAATCCATTCAGTCAGTTTGTCGTGAAAAAGTAATACACAGACAAACAAAAATAGAGACAGCTTATAATATTAGTTAGGGTTACGACACAGAATATCAAGTCCAAAGCCTGACATATACATGGCACACCGAACCGCTAATGATTAAAAAAAATAATTGAAGAGTATATATGTAATGTATTCTTTGTACATTTACTGAGAGACGATGTTTCAGAAATAGAGAAAAAAAATTAAAGCCACTCTCAACAAAACGTATAACACCTACGATTTTGGGGTTTACTCGATGTAAAAGTAAAATAATTTTCCACCCTTTTGGCTTAGTACCACCGTTATGTGTAGCCCCTTATAGAATGGCCAAAGGAATACTTGCAGGATGTTGAAAATTCTTGACTCCATTACTCGAGGACAAGAATTCACAAGGGATAAATAAGCTCGGTCGAATTGTCTAATTTGAAAAAAAAAAGTGAATTAATAATTCGAAAAAACATTGAAACTGTGCATAAAGTACAATATAGAAGGGGTAAGTGGTTACCGTCTATGGAAGTACTACTTATTGCTACCTTTCAAATCATTCAATGTTCAATGGAATATAGTTTTTAAATGTATTGGAAGGGAGTACAATTTCAGTTTATCATCTAAACTAACGATGTGAATGCAACACTTGTACAATTATGGATTTTCCAACACTGTTAATTAAAAATGTATACTCGTTTTGTGAAATTTTCTATGACTAAATATAATACGAATTCAAAATTGAGTCATGAGTACACAATAATGATCCTCCCATGTGTTCTTTCGAGTATTAACGGACGAAGCAATAAAAATATACTAAGATTTATCCACCAAATGGATAACGCCAATAGCATAATTTTCTCAAATTAATCTCATAGTGAATAAGAAAAAAATATATCCCAAATGTTACATATTATAACGTACATGTCAGAAATGATAATAATTTCCAGGAAAATTATATCTATGTCGTAGCTCCATCGCAGAAATTAGGCATATTGTAATAGGGCCGGTTATTTTATAAAATGACGTCATTCTATAAAATATCAATTTTGCATTGGCTACATCACGATGTGGCCTGCTCCTATAGTTGGAAAAAGAACAATTTTTTTCGATATTACCCTCAACCTTTGGACGCATCAAAAAATCGCCCCGATATCTTTGTACAATCTTTGTTTTTTTTTTCTTTCGACCATGTAAACAATCTAAAAAGAAAATTAGAAGTTTCAAATTCAATTTCTGCTCTATCATATAGCTAAAGGTTATCGGCTTGATCGAGAAACGTACAGGGACGTAAAAGTTTGTGAAAATTTAACGTTTTTACAAAAGAGCCATTTGATGAATTTACTGGACTTTTCATTGCATATTCAGGTTTCTACGATGGAACAACGACAATTCTATTATATCATAAGATGTTTTCGATGTTGCGATGTTATGTAGGATTGGGTAGCTATTTAACATTCTGGCTATTTTGCGTGTATTTTAATCGAAATTAAAAATAAAACATCTCATAAATTCGAAACTGGTCGACTATAAAAAAAATCTCATTTTGTGACTGTATCTTAAATTATAAATTACACGCGAAATCGCAAGATATGACAGCTAACCTTAATAAATAAATACCTTTTGGTGAACTTTCAATGCCACATATCTAGGGAAGCGGTTTTCTGAGCAATTTTCTATGTTTAACACTCACACATAATATATTTATGTATTTCGTAAAATATTCAAATTTTATATGTGAGTATTAAAAATATATTCTTGTATATCTGAGTAGTTTTAGTATTTGATACATAAGCTTCGTAACTGAATTATATATCGACTGTCTTATATTTATACATAATAATATATATATAAAGTTTTGTAAGCATAGATTTTTTTTAGATATACCTACGCGTACTAATGCAAACATTTTTATTATTTTTTTAAAATATAGCGTACATTTAGATGATATATATAAAATCATTTGTTCCTTTGTCAACTTTGTCAGATAATTAATTATATTTTTTTAACTTTTTTTTTTGTTGGTTGTTTTGTCATTAGTATATATATATGTACTGATACTTTTGTAGTTTGAATATCATTATTTTATTAGATATAAGAGTGTTTATAATTATTAGAGATGTAGGATAGATGTTGTCAACATATCTGATTAATGATTGTAATTAAAAAGAAACCCTATAATTATAGCATGACGTCCATTTCATGTTTACATTACAAAAGATATCATGATGCGAGAATTATTAATGTGTGTTAAAATGTGCTTACAATTTTATTTCGGATATAAAGATAGTTTGTATGTGTGGGCAGTTCTAATGCGAAAATCATTATGCCATCTTTTTATAGACGGTCTGATGTGGCCTCGCCATGTGGGCAACTTTACGTCGTCCGCTGTACACGCAGTAAAGTATGATTGTAAATACAATCGCGGTTACCCATCCGAACACTGACGGCATCGTCCGTTGCTTAACTTTGAATTAAAAGTAAAAAAAAAATATTTAATTGTGCTGCTCTTTAGCGCTGTAAATATGTTATACTAGATACCTTCTCAGCTGGGATATTTTATTGAGACGCTAAAAGACTTGAGTGTAGTCTGCTGCACTTTTTATGTGCATCTATAATCGTAATATGGTTGCGATAAGCATTAAAACATTAAACAGATTGGACTTTTTTGTCTAAAAATAAATTACTCAAATTAAACAAACCGCATATAATATACGTTGACGTTTAATTGCATACGAGTAATGCTAAATTTGATGCTGCAGTCTTAGACATCTCTATATATATCTATGACTAATGTATACTACTATCGATTACAATATATCCTAAATACATAATAATTCATAATTAATTTATTACGTATATGGGTATAATAGATATTTAAAAAAGATTACGACATACTGTGCGATTCACGCGATCTTTTTTGCCATACACTTGCAAATTGTGGAATGATCTTCCTTCTTCCGTATTCCCGCGGAGTTACAACATTGGGTTCTTCAAAAGGCATATTAATAGAATCTTAAAAGTTCGGCAACGTATTTGTAGTACCCCTGGTATTGCAGATATCTATAGGCGACGGTGATTGCTTAACATCAGGCAACCCGTCAGCTTGATTGCCACCTGTGGCATAAAAATAAAAGACGAGCGACATATTCTGCCTTGCGGCATGCAAAATTTAAAATTAACGTTAACAAAATTAAACATTACAAAATAATAACTACAGTCAGTGATTCGTTAAAGCAAAAGTAAAAAAAATAAAATAAAAATGTCAATGATATAAAATGTCAAGCAATAAAATACTATTTCGTCAGAGCATAAAAAAAAATAATTTAAAAATAAGCTATCTTCAAATTACATCCTAACATACAAACTATAGTGTTTCAAATACTACAGACGAACTAGTAAATAAATTGAAATAAAATAAACTATTGTAAAAGGCCGCTATCAATGGGAATAGTTCCCAAAACGCTGGCCCCATTGCCGCGTTGTATGGCAATACTCAAACGCTGAGCAAAATAAGGGCCAGCGTTTTGTTCACGTGTGGCATCGACTAAACGAGATGACAAGAATATGTACCTATACCAACTTACTACATATATACGGATAAAATTTATTTCGATAAAAGTTAGGTATTCGTCATCGACCACACCGTCACTTAACATCAGGTGAGCTGTGGTCAAATACCTAGCGTGTCAGCTATAATAAAAATACGTATGATGGAGCATCACTTGAGGACGGCGCCTGATTTCATTTTCTTTGTTTTCACAAGACATGGTTTTTATGAAAGCAAATTTTTGGAAAGCCCCTCGAAAATGTCAGATATTAAAACACCAAAATGAACACTTTTTTTTTAATATCTAGAAAACAACTAAAGACATTGGGGGTTTAAGACGAATGTAACGATACTTTAACTGTCAAAATCCATCCAGCTATTTGCAAAATACGAGGTAACAATCAAACCCGAACCCATAACTGAAAACTGCATTAAAATCGGCGTAGTAGTTTTGGAGAAAAATGGCAACATAGATTTGCACAAACAAACATCCTCTCACCCCAAACGCATATATATACCGTCTCCGTTCCGTCGTGGGCAAAAATGTATTTATAAATATATATTATACATACATACGCGCAAAAACATAACCCTTGCAGTCGGGTAAAAAAGGGTTCAGTAAGTGTATAGGAATACTGTGTGTAGGTTTCTTTTCTGAAAAACGTTTCAAAATGACGAGCCGTCGGAGTCTTTTTTAATTTTTATAGTTATTTAGTTGTATCTCTTTATCGAGTAAGCACATTTTGATATTAACATTGTGTCGATTCTCGCAATCCCTACTTCCGATTTGCGTTACTAAAATTATATAAGCTAAGAGGATAATGTGTATTCTAATTGATTTTTGTCAAATAAATCGATATTATGCCCCCTTTTTGTTTGTTTTTATATGTACCCTTAGTATCTAAAATTTAGTTTGAAGTATAGTGAGTATCAAAGTATTGTTTTATTTTCTGTAAAAGTGATAAGACGAACGAATCGCTCTCTTGATGGTAAGAGATAACGCATGCGTTCCATTGATGAGACCAGCCCCCATACTCTGAAGTTCATTTTACAGTTCCCGTTAGGTGGTCACGAAATAGCTACGCGACTGCGAACTTTACTGCGCGGGTATACGATATGTGGTCGCGTAGCTTTTTTGTGACCACCTAACGGGAACCGTAAAATGAACTTCAGAGTATGGGGGCTGGTCTGCCTCCGACCGTATCTTCGCTACAGGGCTACAGGGGCAGAACCTTGAAGTTCCGTTTTGGCATTTAAAAATGCCAAAACGGAACTTAAAAATGTTAAAAAATGCTCAAGTTTGATTACCGCCAGGCAAATGTCTTATTATTTTATCTGCCATTAGACATAATTATCAAGTTTTGTAAATTATGACACAAAGACAAAAAATACTTGACCGTAAACCTCCCCGTCCGGCAGCCGAAGCGGTACTAAACCGGATAGAGGAACAGCGTGGTAGCTCTGCTTAGAATGGACGAAACGCGCACGAATTGATAGAATCATAAGGTTTTAGAAATGGTAGAAACTTTCAACGGTAAGCTTGAAAGTGTCTATAGGCGTACACTTTGAGAGCCTCTGTCTTATGTTTTCAGTGGCGCTGAAGTCTTTGATAGCTTTGCGCTTGCGCAACTATATAACAATGACGTAGTAGAAGGATAAGTGCCCGCGTAAGTTATAACATTGTAGTGGGAATAACAGGTTACTAAATAAAGTACATTTTACAAAGGGTCAGTCTACATTCGTTCTCCGGCTCGATCGGTCAACTCAAAGTCGAGGATCTCTCGACGGTTGTACCGTGCCGTCCTTATATCCTTTCACAGGATCAGGAATTAGAGGCGCTCTTAAATTTAGTTTCAATAATGTTCAAAGTGCTAACTGTGATCGCAGTGCTGAGTGCTGTGGATTGCTTTCCACTGGAAGAAGCCGGTAAGTTTGAAAAAAAATTCGGTACGGATGTACTTTCACTAGGCCTAGGCCTAGGCCTAGGCTGCTGGAATACACTTTTAGATTACTGTCAACAGATTTGGATAAACTTGAGGATGGTAGCTTGATAGTAGGTACTACAAAGTAAGGCGCAATTCGTTTTTCATAAGATCGTCTCACTTCGTAAATAAACTGGAAGACTTTAGGTACTGAGTTTGACGTATTTAATACTAGGAACCCGCCTCGGCTTCGCACGGGAAAATAAAACCCGATTAACAATATAAATATAAGCTATGTCACTCAATGATAAATAATGTAGCACTCTAATGATGAAAGAATTATTTAGATCCGTCCAGTAGTTACCAAGCCAATTCAATACAAACAAACAAACAAAAAATCAAATCTTTCCTCTTTATAATTAGAGTAGACTAGTACTAATTTGATTAGACTAAATATTACTACAAACTGGTTTTTGTGTCCTTTCTGAATTTTACTTCATAATACAACCTATAATACCTACATAGGTACCTACTTTTCTCATCTCTACTTATTAGCAAATAAGCTTAGCTTCAATATGCGAAAACTGAAAACTGCTATTTTGAGGGTAGAACACAAACAGCATTAATTCCTTTATGCTGTTATGAGGAACTACAGCATCGCTTAAAGGATTTTATAGACTTAATAGCTAACGCCCGCGATTTCGTCTTAGGTTCAGAGAGAAATGAAACAAATAAGCAATAGTCATGAAGAGTTTTGGCAGGAACGCGGAAAGATTGTGTGGCCCCGTTGTATTTTTTTCCAAAACTAATGTTTTGTCGATTGTTTATGCATAAAAACGGTGGTGTTTTATCAATAAAGTGCCGAATTACAAGCACGAGTGTGGGAAAGTGATATAATGTGGTGAAACTGACTTTTCGTGTTGCTTCCAAAACTCTATCGAAGCTTATAGTAAAGTCGCCACTACTTTACATGACAGGAGTTGACTGACACGGACTGGACTTGACTTTGAGTACTTTTTAACTTATGAAACTTGAAAATACATTTGACACTGGCAAATGCACAAAATGCGACGCCAAAATCAAAGAAGAACCTTAAAGATAACTGACTCGGCACTGGGCGGGACATGTTTATCGCAAACTAGAGGCTGAAATAATGATTTATTATTTATGTTTCACAAGCATTGCCATGTTTCTCTGATACCCTATATTAGTATACTAGCGGACGCCTCGCAGTTTCACCCGCGTAGTTCCCGTTCCCGTGGGAATACAGGGGTAAAAAGTAGCCTATGTCATCCGGAGATCGTGTAGCTTCCCAAACAAACAATCAAAGCTTTCCTCTTTATAATTGTATAGACAGACAAATTAAACAAACATGAAAACTTTGCCAGAGACTATGATTAATTTCATAATTGCGTATCATTCCTATTTTCACATAACTTTATCCTCCAAATCAGTAATTTTTTATAAATTGCCCCATTGCTGGGCATGAGCCTCTTTTCATTATAAGATTGTGTAAGGCCATATAAAGGAAGTCTTTAGTCCATTACGCTAGCCATGTGCGAGTTGCCATACTCCCCATAACTTTTTTTTAAAAACTCTCGAACATGTTGTTTTCTTTACGGTGTTTTCCTTTGCCATTTTAAAGTTATTTGCAATGCGTTTAGCTTAGAAAAAACAGAGGTGCGTGCCGTAGGATTCGAACACAGGACCTCCAGATTGGAAGCCAAAGGATCTCCCAACTAGGCTACCGAAATTTTTTAATGTTATCGTTAATGTTTTCGTACTTTTTCCCTGGCGAAATTTTAACGGTTTGTTTTCATATTCTCTCAATAAGTAATGCAAACCGACTCTTATGAGTCTGTTTGCATTAAACGTCAAACGTCACTAGGGATTCTTTAGTTTACTCCAGAAACCTAAAAAGCGCAAAACAAGAATTTCCCGTAAACACTAGTGCATGCGCAAATCACAGTATACAGGGAAAATAGCGCATTAATTATATACTTTAAAGCATTAGCTTGTAGGCAATTACAAATTTTAATAAACATGTTGACCGAGTGTTTTATGAATGAAACGCACGTATATACGTCAAATGATCGAAATTTATACACTTATCCTCATAAGAACCACCAACCAATTAATTCCATCCCACCAATATTATAAACATTATAAATATTGTTCATAAGGTTCTTTTGTTCTCTGTACTTTTTCTGTTTATCGTGTGCACAATAAATAGTTTTATCTATCTATTATAAATATGAAAGTTTAGATGGATGGATGTCTTACTCTTTCACGCAAAAACTACTGAACGGATTTGGATGACATTTAGTGTGGAGCTGAGACCCTGGATTAACACATAGGCTACTTTTGATTTACATTTTGTCACTTTAGTAAAGTTCAATTGTTTGTACATAGTTATTTTCTACAACTGATATTTGAAATAAACGGATGAAAAGTAGAGAAAAACACAGAATTACAATTACTTTACGTTTGTTTTTAATTACGTTTTACAATTTAATTACGAAGGTCGCTTTATAGGTAATTAACAGGAAAATATCTGCTATTAGAACTATGAACAAATTTAACAAGTAGGTTAAAATTATAATTAATCACATGCTGTACAATAGTACATTTATAATACAATAAACATTTATTATTCATACAGAATAAAAATATAAATACTATACTATATAATTCCGGTAAGCTGCCTTTGAAAGCAAAATTAAAAACATAATTAGGCCATCTTTGGCATATTTTTGATTGAACTTTAGTTTAAACTTGATGGTAACAAACAAAAAAATGTAACACATTAGTACAACATACAATTTAAAAAATATAATTAGTACAAATAGTGTTAACAGTTATAACCTTATTGCTAAAAGTGAATAGGACGATGATAGCATCGTCTTACTAGTGGTCTACCAAAGCAAAAACGTTCAAAATATAAATCTTTTTAGTGCAAGAGCTCTTCTATCTCAGGATATTTACCATGTTTACCAGCATGTCGAATGGATGAACAATAACTTAGCGGTTGGCACTGTGAAAGTTCCCAAACCGTTCCCTTCGAATTTGTGAGATTAACAGAATAAACCCGCAGTTACTAAATCTATTTAATTACCTCTATCACTAATTATCTTTTTACCTTCTCTCCAAAGGCCGTTGTGGTATCCAAGCAAGCCAGAATCTGGTCCACCAAAATCCATGGACAGTTTACCTGGAATACCTTCTGAATGGCCAGTTGACTCACATCCGATGCGCAGGCACTCTTATCAGCAGCCGACATGTCATCACCGCCGCCCATTGCATGAAGCATCCTCGGTTTGACGCGTAAGTTATCTAGCCTCACAATTTTATTGTTTTTGGTAGCCAGGCCAGTTTGCCTGTTGATGGTGAGAGCATCACCATCGCATATGGACAAATTCAATACCAGAAGTTTATTTATTACTTACTTAATTTAAAGTATGCTTATCCATATAGTAATAATTAATATTTTGTTATTACAAATATGATTGCTTTTGGCCGCCATCTTGATCGCCATCTTGGCTGATATTAAGCAAAGCTCTCGCCTAGAAGAAATCGATTCACTCGCTACTTGAAGGCACCCTGTTTGTTTTTATCGAGGAACACCCACTCGGGTAGTAAATTTTTCATTCGGACGATGAAGGTGTAATAATTTGGGACATCAACCAAAAAGCGGTGTCGCGTTTTAAAGGTCCTGGCGGTCTGATAGTGGAACGTGTAGGGTAGAATTAGGTCATGCAGATCTGAAGCGCAATCTCCAAAGTGTATTCGATAGAAAACCGACAGACAAGAAACATTGCGTTGGTTTTCAAGGCTTTAGAGCTTAAAAACGTGATGTTGGGTTTTATATTTATCTATCGATCGATATCGATATTTATATTTATTTGCTAATCCATTTCATAATTTTATTTAGGCCATCTTATCAAAACTTACTACAAGTATCCTTGTTTCTCCAGGCTCAAAGCCCGGTTGGGAGAGTACGACATCGAGCACGGTCGTGATTGCGTCGATGGCATCTGCACCGATCGCATTGTAGTCATCGAGGTGGAGTCTATCACTGTGCACCCTGACTACGACAACAAGGAGAATGACATCGCCGTGTTGACACTTAAAGAAGACGCCCCCTACACAGGTAAGGGAGTCAAATAATTAGCCCATATCATCAGTTTTCACAAAAATAACGCATGCCCATGACCATTGCAGCGATACAGAGAACTTTGCGTAGGTACCGAAAAGCAACATTGACTTTGTCGCTTAAAATGAGTTTACCTACTATCAAACATTTCAACACAGTCATCTATAAAATAAACACAACAAACGTGTTTGCACGAACAGAAAATTTCAATGACGGTAACCACATAGACGTCAATACTTTCCTATGTCACGTGCGTGACTTAAAAGTTTATTTGAACAACTCTTGTTTTTAGAATGATGAATCAGCCAGTACATGCTGCTCCTGGTAGGGTATCCTTGTTAGTGCGATAGACCATCTAGGTCTCAAACGGTTCTTTCCCTAACACGGTACCAATGGGACTTTAGGGATGTCCCTGAAAGTATTCCGAAGTTTTTTAATTTAAGTTAAGATAATGAAATTACTCATTTGCCTTGAAGATTCATCATTATTGAATAACATGGTTAGGGGGTCTGTCTTAATAAGTCCAGTAGCAAAGTAGGGGGTTTTCTTTGATACTACTTACTTTGATCGTGTACTTGAGCTATCTTGTAATGAGATAATTTAAAGTTTAGAATCTAATAATTTGAGGATATTCGTAGTTTATGTTTCATGGTTGACTAGCTAGTTGTTTGACCACAGCTCGCCTAATGTTAAGTGACGGTGTGGTCGATGATGGTAAAGCACACCTAGACTGGAACTGATTCTCAAGTGAGGCTGCCGGAACAGACCGTTAAGTGCTTCGCGGCAGATTTTCAACTTGAGGGTGATAGCTAGCCAGCCGAGTACTAGAAAATACCTTACCACTAAGTTTTGGTTTCCTCACAGTTTTTTCCGATTGTCATTTTTTGTCCTCCCCAATAGCTAAGCTTGTTATTATTCAAAAACTGCTGTGGAATTCGTACTTTATTAAAAAATGCTGTAAATTGTATTAAACTTAAATTTTACTTTATTCACGTTTCTTAATATTATAGATAGTTTAAACTATCCATTGATAATAATAATTATAATTTAAGATCTTTATACTGTACTATTGAAAATTGAATATCAAGGTACCTACATAATCATTTTCATTTTTTAAATATCTATTTTTTCTTTACAGATTTCATCCGCCCCGCTTGCTTACCGACTGGAGATTTCAAAGAAAACGCTGTTTTCACTGCAGCTGGCTGGGGTATCATCCCACAAAGAGGAGTTTACAGTCACGTAAAGAAATCTGTCACTCTTCCATATTTTAAGACTGACAGTTGTCAAGAAGCGTTCGGTGACAAAACCTTGCCTAAGAACGTGATTTGCGCGGGTGGGGCAGCAGGCGTCGACATGTGCAGTGGAGATTCTGGTGGGCCTTTGGTTTGGATGAAGCAACGCGCAGAACTCTGGGGAGTAATCAGCTCTGGTAGCATTCACTGCGGAACAGCTGGGATCCCCGGGATTTATACGAAAGTTGTAAATTATCTCGATTGGTTAAATATGGTGATTGAAGGCAAATAGTACGGACATGTCAAACACGAAATAAAGCTTCCTATGAAAATATTTGCTATACATACTTAGGACTGTGGTTACATGGACAATGGCAGTACGTGTGTCGCTTCATCACTATGTAGATTTTAAGGAAGTAGGGTACGGCAAAACATCTAAAACAATCTAAACGGGCTAGATGTTTTGCCCGGAATAGCAATCCAACTGTGTAGCGATACAACTTGTTCTGGTCTACTCCACCGTATAAATTTTGATTGCGCGATGCAGGTTCTCATCGCTGATTGGCCGTCGCGGTACATGTTGACGGGTTGGACAGATGGCGCTGTACGTAACGAGATTATTCAAAATTTGTAATGTTGCGTACTGAGTATTTTTACTCGAGTGCCCATGATGGAGGGTGATGCTTTTGATTTATGTGGCTTTTTAATTTTAAGAATCACGAAAAAATATGTTCTTATTTCAATTTGAGTTTTTTATGATAGGTTTTTGTGTTCGCTTATAAACAGCTGTCGTTAAAAATGTTATGCGTGCTCGATATGCTGTGTTACGATACTTAGACTATTCATAACAATTAGTTCAGATTATTTTGAATATTAGTCTTGTAAGGACCAGTTCTTGGCAGGTACCAAAGAAATGTTACTGTTAGTATTAAGGATAGTTTAGTAAATGATGACGGCATGGATACATCGAAAATACTTTCAAATCACTTTTTCTTTTATTACATTTCAACTTTTTATTTTTTTATACTTTCATCAATAATACTGTGTAACGCTATACCTAGATTCTTGTTTTAAAATAGTTCGTCTTAAACAAACGAAAGTGCAAGGAGAGAAGAACGAGGAACTGGAAGAAGAAAGAGAGAGATAAAGACGAATTTATAAGACTGAAACAGTTCTATATAGTTCACTGATGGAGAACTATTAGTTACATACATACACGTGTAAATACTGTTTTGTAATATTTTTTCGCAGAAGATGCAATGGTAATAATAATAAAAAAGTCAAAATGAGATTAAAATAAAAAAAAATCACTTTAAATGTTGTGTTTTTTTTCGTAGCTACTGTACTCGAATGTGAGTGGTTGTGTTTTTGTTAAAAGAGATGTACGCTGTACGCGTACTTAGTACCTACTTACAGAACAAATCAAAAAATAAAAATTCAAGTAGGCTTGCGTTTGATCGCCATCTCGCCTGATGTTAAGCGACGAAGGAGCACGCTTGCCTAGAAGAAACTGATTCACTCACTTCTTAAAGACACTCAGATTAATTATATGAGAATAAGTTTCAATCACGCAAAAAAAAAATTCGTGATTAAAAAAAGAATAAATAAATTATAATAATATTTATTACATGTTAAGTTCAACATATCATACACTTTTTAATTTGTATAAGCTAGTGTAGGGGTCTGCAACCTGCAGCTCGCGATACCCAATACCCAAGCACCATGGTTTCTTCACGATGTTTTCCGTCATCGGCAGTTCAAGCTCATTGTTGACCGACACCCTTCGACGTGTGAACTGACCGCGCTATCATTGCTACAAAAAATAAAATCGTGATTATGGTCCAACGCTCTCCCGACATGCGGCTGACATGGCCGGCCCAGTTTCACTTTAGGAAAGCGGCTTTCTCAGCTACATCTACTATTTGAGTCCTGAAGCTGCTACGCTTCACATTCTTAAACAATAAATATCATTTAGAAGTATTGGCGTGAACGCGGTTTTTGTGTCTCCCCATTTTATTTTTTGCATAAAAATGGTGTGTTATTATTAAAGTGTCGAATTACAAGCGCGAGTGTGGGAAAATCATATAATGTGGGGAAACATGACTTTTCGTGTTGCTTCCAAAACTCCATTGAAACTTTAGTAAAGTCGCTACAACTTTACTAAAGCATGACTGGACTTGACTGACACGGACAGTACTTGACCAAGACTGGACTTTGACTATAGCTAAGAGAAAACTTATTTAATTTTTGTAACTTGAAAATTTGTTTACAGGCCAATGACGTAGGTCCCAGCTTAAATTCTGCAATAGGTACTTACTTTAAAATAACTACGTCAAATATGTACTACCTACTTACACAGTGATGTATTGGACTGCGGAAACGGAAATGACGCAAGGTACCGTCAACATATTAATAGGCCTACCATAAGAAGGAAGGAAATAACTAAATATTAAGAATAGTTGATTTAGCTTAAAACATAGTTAAAATTAATAACAACGATAATAAAAACCTACTTATTTTATATAGTTATTATTTCTTTTCTACCCATCATATAGGAATAATATAATGTAACACGTCAACCAAAATGTTTAATTTATATAAATATCTTGCATGGTGGTAGGGTACTTTAGTACTCGGCTGGTTAGCTACCACCCTCAAGTTGAAAATCTGCCGCCAAGCACCTAACGGTGTGTTCCGGCAGCCTCACTCAGCTCTTGCTCAGCAGCAGCTCTTGAGAGCCAGTTCCATTCCAGGCTAGGTGTGCATTACCATCTTCGACCACACCTTCACTTAACATCAGGTGAGCTGTAGTCAAACACCTAGCCTGTAAACCATAAAAAAAATAATTAATGATAGTTAGGTTTCGGCAGCAGTTGGGATATTGTCCTGCTACCAATTTTGTGGCACTGGGTTCGAATCCCACGACACGCAGCTTTGTCATTTGTACGTTATGTACCCACATATGCCGATTACTTTAAAACGGTAAAGGAATACATCGTGTGGACCTGACATGTACTCATATGTACCTACATGTACGAGAGTTCTATAAAAAAGTTCTCAAAGACGTGTGAAGTTTGCAAACCCGCACTTGGCTAGCGTGGTATACTATGGCCTTACCCTCCTCACAATGAGAAAATAAATAATTTTATTTATTTTCTTGAAAAGGCCCGCGTCCATCTATGAAACAGTTTATGAAACAACAAGGCTGATTCGGAATGTCCAAACAAATTGTAGTCAAATAAACCGCCATTGACACGAAAAAGTGCCCATCACACACCGTATTCTTTTCGCTAGAATAATTGATAATTAATAATTACATGTAATAAAAAAAATGGTTTTAATTATAAAATTTATTTTGCATCTATTTTACTATTTTCAAGTTGAAAATCTGCTGCCAAACATTAGTGTGTTCCAGCAGCCTCACTTGAGAGCTAGGCCCATTCCAGGATAAGTGTGCTTACCATAATTGATCACACCGTCACCTAACAACTAAGCTGTCAACTAAACTTCGAGAAAAGTATGGTACGGCCTTGCTGCTTTTTTGCTCGACTTGGCGAGCAGATAACTAAACTATCATAAAAATTACGATAGCCTACAAATACCTACAAATTGATATACTAGTATCTACAAAATAAAACCACCTTTCACTTTGTCTAACATTTATTTATAAGTATCTACATCAAAATTGTATAGAAACTGAACAATAATTAATTATTTATTTAAGATGAATATAATCAGTCTTTTAAGATGTATAGTAATTAATTTATGTCAACTACTAGCTTACAAAGACCTTAAACTAATATATACATTAATATTAATCTAAATTTAAAAAACAAACGATGTTTGTTGGTAAGCGCATAACTTTAGAAAGGCTAATCCGATATAGCTCTTTTTGTTCGTGATACTTCGAACGAGATCGTGTTACTTCAATCGAGGTCGTGACGCTTCGAACGAGGTTCATATACTTGGATGGCAGGCGCTACGACACCGGGTATGAAGTCTCAAAGTAATTAACGCCAAAAAACTGATACCCTGAACTTTGTTTTGTTACTTAAAGTTCTGTATATGGCTATAGTCATGAACATGCGTTATCTCTTACTATCAGGAGAGCGTATCGTTCGTCTTATTACATTAACATCAAAAAGCCAAAACAAACGATGTAATAATCAAAAAGACTTTCAAGCTGAAATTTTCCAAAAATTGTTTGTCTTGTTACTGTTTATATTTCATAACAATTGACTTAAGTAAACATTTAAATATTTATAACAGACATAACACATTCAGAGTTTGGTAATACAGTAGTAACACGGTTTTTTTTAATTTTCCACCCAGACCACAGAGACTACTCCAGAGTAACACGAACAATTTTAGTTATGTAGTAACACGAACAAAAAATAAACTTTAATGATTGCTAGTATTTTTTATCATTGATGAACAATTTCAAATTAAAAACGTATTCTAAAATGACACAAACGATGCTCAGTTGAGTTTTGAACACAATCACCATAATTTGCTAAAATCATATACCAAACATAAATACAATTGTGCCGTGTGCTTGCACCTACAAGAGGTTGGTAATAAAATAAATATATAAGTATCGTAGGACATTTTCACACGGCGCCATCTAGCCCCAAACTAAGCAAAGCTTGTACTATGGGAACCAGATAACTGATATAATACTTACATACTGTTTTGTTGTAAAATACATACAGAACACCTAGATACAGAACAAAAATTTATGGTCACATAAATTATTATATTGGTTATGAAAATATGCATCATTCATTTTTGTTGTAGGCCTTTATATAGACATATAGGTACCTAGTCTTGCAATAATTTTCAACGTAATGACTACCAAATAAGGCCTATATAATAAAATACCGGGTAAGTATAGCTTATAAGTGAGATTTCCTTTTAAGTTCTGGAAGCCCCATTGTAATATACTTATTTAACGTAGTTCGATTTCCATACAAATATTTATTGCCATTCATGGACAAATGGAGCATAAGTTCACAGTGAAATTACAGCTACTGGCATTTATTTTGGTCTTTATTTGCGGTAAACCACAATTGCTTGAATGAAACAGTCGATAATAATTAGCATAATCTCCTGTTTTATTCATCATCATCATCATCATCATCATTTCAGCCGTAGGACGTCCACTGCTGGACATAGGCCTCCCCCATTGACTTCCATAAAGACCGGTTGGAAGCGGCCCGCATCCAGCGCGTTCCTGCGGTCTTTACTAGGTCGTCTGTCCACCTTGTGGGTGGACGTCCTACGCTGCGCTTGCCGGTCCGTGGTCTCCACTCCAGAACTTTGCAGCCCCATCGGCCATCAGTTCTGCGTGCTATGTGCCCTGCCCACTGCCACTTCAACTTGCTAATCCGTTGGGCTATGTCGGTAACTTTGGTTCGTCTACGGATCTCCTCATTCCTGATTCGATCTCGTAGGGAAACTCCGAGCATAGCCCTCTCCATTGTTTTATTCAAAAATCATAAATTCATAAATCATTTATAAATTTGATTTTATGCTAATAATCTAATGTTTTATTCAAGCTATTGTGATTTACCACAAATAAAGACCAAAATAAATGCCAGTAGCTGTAATTTCACTGTAAACTTATGCTCCATTTGTCCATAAATGGCAAAAATTATTTGTATGGAAATCGAACCATCATAAACCATTATAAGTATAAATATAAATCAATAAATAAATATCGCAGGACATTACACACAGCGCCATCTGACCCCAAACTAAGCAAAGCTTGTACTATGGGAGTCAGATATCTGATAGAATACTTAAATATTTTTTTTTGTAAATATATACTTATAATACATACAGTACACCCAGACACAGAACAAACATTTGGTTTTATATCACAAAATGCTTGTCCTAGGTGGGAATCGAACCCACGCCCCACAGCTCTTGAAGCAGACATGCTACCAATGAGCCAACAGGGCTGTCATGCATTATATCATCAACAAGTCACGTAGACGTACAATTGGAACGAAACTACGAGTATGTTATTTTTATGTGATCAAAACTGAAGAAATTCCTCGCAATATTAACAAAAAAATTTTTTGTTGCGGTTTAACCATAATTCAATTTAAATAGGTAACAAATTAATGTTTTAACGTAGTAACAGAAAGTAGCCTGGTGTGACAAAAAAACCATAGGGATACATTTTGTATAGTGCGACATCATTATATATTACCAACGGCAGGCCAAGTTTTTAGTATTAAATATCAACAGTCGAAGTTTCCGACATAATTAAACGTTAATAATCCTGCGTAAGTAATTAACTACCTACACAACTGATCATTAAGAAATTTTGCATATGATTTCAAAGGTACAAAGTTTACTTAGTAACTTTCACCCAGAAAAAAAGTATTATTTCCATTAAGAACACTTTTTTAATTTTATTTATTTTTTTCTTTGAAAATAAATCGTTTCATAAATAAATAAATTACTTAGTAACTTTCACCCAGAAAAAAAGTATTGTTTCCATTAAGAATACTTTTTTCTTTTATTTTTTTCTTTGAAAATAAATCTTTTAAATCAATAAATAAAATGTAATTATATCAGGCAACAAGACCCATATAAAAATACAACTACAATTAAATTCACTAAAATATTAACATAACACAAAAATTAAACAAATATTTGATAACACAAGTTACAAGTCAAATAAAACATTTAAACATATGGATTAAGTCGCGGGCAAAAGCTAGTTACTTAAAAGAAGTATTTTTAGAAGTCGAGTGACGATGAGTTGCGACTGCGAATGTTGAGTTGGTTATGCATAGATAAGTTACTTCCTTGTAGATTAATATTGTGAATTAATAGTGAGTCAAACACCAGAAATATTTCTATAAATGACGGTAAACTAAGTACTTTAAATACCTACATATTTCTAAGAACAATTATACAATTTCAATTTAACGCTGTGCGTTTACCATTACAGATATTTTCAAGGAAATAGTTGGTACACATTATCACTTACATAAGTTAATCTTACGTTTTTAGTATATCTATTTATTTACATGAGCCGTTATGAATACTACAATTTTTTTACAGTATTCATAAGATTTGGCGAAAGCTGGTGCTTTTTGTAAAAACTTAAAGGTAAAATACGTTATATCCCATACGTAATTACAATAATAGAAACAATACATAAATAAATAAATAAATAAATAAATAATACTCATTATACCAAATAATATTGCCCTGCCCATTTTACTCTCCGACCGCCAGCTCTTTAAAGCGTTACAGTTTCCTTGTCGGTGTTCGAAAAGCTCGAACAAAACGGTTGGATTCCACTTTCATTATACGAACTTCTATACAGTGGATATGCTACCCAAGTGGGTGTTTCCCGATAGTCGTTAACAATCAATCCGAACGCCCTCAAGCCACGAGTCAATCGACTTCTTTTGGTTCCATTCACGCGAGTTGGCGGTCAAACGTAAGCTTATTTAGTGATAACATTATAGAGTCATCATTATTTTTAAAGTTTTAAACAAAAATTTAACAGACGTGTCAGAGTATTTCTACGAACTACATAGATAATGTCAATACATTAAAAAAGTGTCGCCAATGTGACACTTTTTTACTTTGATAAATAAAGACTTCTGACAGATTTCGTAATATGTACAGAAACGAAAACTCTTTTTTAATTTATTTACATCATTCTTTAAAACTGTATACAATATTAGTACCGAAAACCTATTTTGTTTTTTTTTACATCGGCTAGGCATGCGTTTGGCCACGATCTCACCTGGTGGAAAGTGACGATGTGGCCGAAGATGGAGCACGCTTGCCTAGAAAATACCTATGCACCTTCTTCTTAAACAACCCCGGATTGTATTTTGGTGATGTTATCGTGTAGGGAGGGATAGGGAAGAACGTAAAAGATATTAATACATATATTGTTTTGCATATACATCAACATCAGCAAAATTAGATTTTGAGATATTTGTAGCGATGATAGCTCAGTGGCTAGCGCGGTCGGTTCGCACGCCAAAGAGCATGGGTTAAAACTCCAACAATGAGCTTGAGCTGCCAGTAAAGGAAAACATGGCAAGGAATCCATAGCATAGTGCTAGAGTACTTTTTAGTACTGGGCTGGCTACAATCTCAAGTTGAAAATCTGCCGCCATCTGACCAAAATTAAGCAAATCTTGTACTATACAAGTCAAATAACTGATATAATACTAAAATACTTTTTTTTATAAATACGTAATTTGATACATACAGAACACTCAAATAAAGAACAAACATTTGTTTATACCACAAAGTTTTGTGTATCGCTGTTATGGTCATGGACAGGCATTGTCTTTTACCATCAGGAGAACGTCTGGTTCGCCTCATTATTTCAACATAAAAAAAACAAAATGTTTGTCCTGTGTGGGAATCGAATCTACAGCTCTTAAAACAGATAAACTACCAATGAGCAGGGCTGTCACGTCAATTTATCAGTGTCAATAATAATTTATCAGTATTTAATTAAGATTGATTAGGTTTTCTGTCTTCGTTTCCCTTACACCCGGTATACTTAAAAAAAGCAATGAAAAAGTAAAAACAAATCTTAAAAAAAATTGATGCAAAATTAAAAGAATTAAAAAATCACGTAACACAAGCCGTTATCACAGGGCTGTGCTTTCGATGTTCCGTGGGAAAGACATAGTGGTCCGCTGAAATAATTGTATAAAATACTTAAAATGTAAGCCCTTGGTTGGTTACCTATGATGCGGCGTCCGGCATACTTCTGAAAAGAAAATAAATAAATATAAATATCGTAGGACATTACACACAGCGCCATCTGGCCCCAAACTAAGCAAAACTTGTACTATGGAAGTCAGATAACTGATAGAATACATCGATACTTTTTTTTTGTAAATATATCCCATTAATATTATAAATGTGAAAGTTTGGATGGATAAATGTTTGTTACTCTTTTACGCAAAAACTACTGAACGGATTTGGATGAAATTTGGTATGGAGGTAGCTGGATAAACACATAGACTACTTTTTATCCGAAAATATGAAGCGGGTAACATCGCGGGGCGTAGCTAACTTAAACATATTTTACATTGAGAAGTTCCGGCAGCCTAGTTGGGAGACCGTCTGACTTCCAATCAGGATATTGATGTTTAAATCTCACGACACACACATCTGTCTTTTCTAAGATGGGCGTATTGCCGATAACTTCAGACAGTGAAGGAAAACATCGTGAGGATATCTGAATGTCCAAAAGTTCTTAACTTGGCCAGCGTGGTGAACTATGACCTTACCCTGAACAATGAGAAGCGACCCACGCCCAGTAGTGAAACAGTTTATAAAAACAGGGCCGACTCGGAAATTGTTTGCAACATTAGTGATTCATGGTCGTCAGAATCAGTTCAGAATTTTGTAGTAATAATTTTTCTAATAGGTTAATTACCTCAACACTAACATGTTTTCAAAGAATAACACTTAACGGTGTAACGTGAGTCATCTTCATAATATGGTCTAAAAGCATTTCCGGATCTAAGATTACATTGACCGGGAGCAAAAATTGATGGTAGCACCCTCTTCTGTAGCGTTTGAGCTAAATTATATTTTACTTAGCAAGAGGTCGTCTTGATACCACCGCCCAATTACCAGATATTCTACTGTTCTGTGTAAACTTTACTGTGTTCCGGTCTGAAGTGCAGCTTGTGAAATTACTGGGCTGTTGAGACTAACCATCGGAACTCTCAAGAGCGCTAAAGCAGCAATGCCCCGGATTTTGTTGCTCAAAGTTCTGTGTATCACTGTAGTAGTTGTGGACATGTGTTATATCTTACCAGCAGGAGAGCGGCTTGCTCGTCTCATTACTATCATAAAATAGAAAAAAACTAAACTACTTTTTAATATACCGAGTCAGACCTGTTTTTTAAAAATTTGCCCGCTGCTATGCGCGGGTCTCTTGTCATTATGACAAGATAAGATTAGAAGGATAAGGTAGCAGACTCCAAACATCTTCGACAACTTTTTTTTCAAGAACTCAGACATGTAGGTTTCCTCACGATGTTTTCCTTCACCGTTTGAAGTTATCGGTAATGGGCACATAACCTAGATAAGACAGATGTGCGTCCTGTGGGATTCAAACCTAAGACTTCCAGATTGGAAGTTAAACGGTCTCCCAACTTTAATTATTAAAAAAAAACAATCTACTATGACCTCAACATCATGAAGATGGCATAAAAGCGTTAAGAAAAATGCCCCAATTCAATTCGCTCCCCCCTCTTGATCCGGGGTTATCAAAGAGACTAACTTGCGAATTACACACAAATAACTTACTTCTAGGCACACTTTTGAGAGTAGACTTTGATATGCTGTCACTGTCGTCTGATTCAGAGCATACTTGGAAACTTGTTTCTGCAAAAGAAACACTCCTGTGAACGTCATAATAAGTAGGAATAACGTCATCTGGCAAGATAATGCTATTGAATAGGTGAAACGCAAATTAAAACCTCCTTGGTGAGTTTTAGAATACTTTTAGTTTTTTTTTAAATTATTGTTGACAGATAGGCCTGGGGATTTTTTTTCTTCACCATTATTCCCCTGACATTATCAAGGTATTATTATTGACCTTATTATTTTTCCTGACATTATTATTTACCTTGTTAAGGTTAAATAGTTTTTAGTATCTCTTTTAAATTTTAATTTAGTTACTTAAAAATGTAAGTTTTTTTTAAAATGTTTCAATTTGTTTTATACACATTAAATTTGTATATATCGTTTGTATTATCTTTGTTTCCTTAGTCAAATATATATAAATTAAATATCGTAGGACATTATATACGCACCGTGTCATCTGATCCCAAACTAAGCAAAGTTTGTACTATGGAAGTCAAATAACGATAACAAAGTGATAGAATACTTAAATACTTATAATAATTATAACAAAGTTACTTCGGTCCAATTTTTTTTTAATTCTTTTATTTTCTAAAGAGTACTTTGAAATGCTTTTTAGTACTTTTCGGTACATTCTAGTACTCGGCTGGCTAGCTACCACCCTCAAGTTGAAAAGTGACCACCTCCAAAATTTCAGGCTGCGACCGCGCCTGATTACTAGACCTATTGTTTTATTTTGAATCTTTCGCTCGCGGCTTTGTGTATTGGTTATTGGTAGATATGTCGAAAAATATATTAAATAGATTATCATATAGAATTAAAACATTTTTGACCGCCAGCGTTCTTTTTACATGACGTAACGTGAGTGGTGATGACAATTCCACGCGAATTCATCCGCATGGAATTTAAACAACTAACACTTAATTTGTGAACCACAAAACGTTACTCACTTATTCGGCATGCGTGTAAACGTTGTTGCTTAAACTTATTTTACCTGTATCGTATCTCTGTTTGTGGTGCCGTGGGGGGAGGTCCTGGTTGTCCACGTGACCGAATGTCCGGAACCCGACGGCGAACTGGGCGTAAGGGCTTATCTCGTACAGTTCTGAAATACAACATCAAAACACTAGCAGTAGTAAATGTAGGGACATTGTCTTATTTATATATTTTTTTTATAGTTACATTCTAGGTTAATAGAGTTTAGGTGTTTGACCATACCTCACCTGATGTTAAGTGACGGTGTGGTCGATGATGGTAAAGCACACCTAGCCTGGAATGAAACAAGCTCTCACGCGAGGTTGTCGGAACACACTGTCAGATGGTAGCTAGCCAGTCGAGTACTAGAAATTACTCTACCACCATGCTATGGTTTCCTCAAGATGTTTTCCTTCACCGGCAAGTTAAGCTCATTGTTGGAGTTAGAATCCACTCCCTTCGTGTGAACCGATCCCGTTAACTGTTGGTGACAGGTTTTCAACTTGAGCACCTAACAGTGTGTTCCGACTTCTTCACTTGAGAGCTAGAAAGCCATTCCATTCCAGGCTAGATGAGTTTATCATCTTCGACAACACAGTCACGTAACATCAGGTGAACAGTGGTTAACACATACCATAAAATATTGTTTCTCACCATGTTTGCTATTGTTCCTCATATGTAAGGGCGCGCTGTATATGCGGTTTTGTGCGTTTATGGCGTTTTCCTTCACGTTGGGCAGGTTGGTGTGCGAGGTGTTGGCGGTCAGGTTGCCGCTTTCAGACTTATTTTCCACCGTTATCGAGTCGCGGTACTCTGTCAGGTTGCCGCTTCTAAAACCACACCGTTCAATACACCAGACTAATAAATCAGACAGTAGAATGGAAAATGTATCATACTAATATTATAAATGTGAAAGTTTGTATGTTTGTACCAGACTTTCTCAAAGTGATCGATAACGCCCTCTTGTGGGCACTGGAAGCCTAGAAGGGGGCGGTAAGGAACCCAGAAAAAAAGTAGTTGTAGGTTGTTGAAATTTCATTAGGCTGTTGAAATTTCACTAAGCGGGCGAAATTTCAATAGGCTGGCAAAATTTCAATAGGCTGCCAAAATTTCAATAGGCTGCCAAAATTTCAATAGGCTGCCGAAATTTCAATAGGCTGCCGAAATTTCAATAGGCTGGCAAAATTTCAATAGACTGGCAAAATTTCAATAGGCTGCCAAAATTTCACTAGGCTGTCGAAATTTTATTAAATTAACAAATTTAAAAAAAATCGGTGCGAAATTAACAAATGTTTTAGGTACTATGATGTCATATAACATATACACATAACGTATATATCACTATACATATACAATAGCTTATTAGAAATACACGGAGCTAATTTGCCAAAGAACAAAGACAGGCATCAATATAACTTGCGAAACAAAGAAAAGCTGGTCGTGCCATGGACTAGGTTAGGTAAAGTTGAAAAGCAGGGCCGTCACGCCAAAATATATTACAGAATTAAATCATACCGAATTTAAAAGAAACCATAAATTTTTTTTGGAAAGCAATCCTTTTTACGAATTAAGTGAATATATGTCAATGAGGTTCTCGGAATCCTCATTTATGTGTAGCACATAAACGGAGCCTCCGCTGCAGTATGTTCGTTGTTAATTACTCGTGTAGGTATAGCTTCATTCATTAAAGTGTAATTGTAAGGTTTTGTTGTACATGTGACTTGCCTTTAACATTATTGTTATTTATGGCCAATAAATATTACTGATTTACTGATTTAGTGATTATGTCATATTGTGTTGTGTTTGCGGTTTAATCTCATTATAAAGTACAAATAATTTTCCTTCCTCCCAACCGCTCACATCACATTGACAGTTACCTCTGCCGCTTGAGCAGTATGTAGACGCAACACATCAAGCACACAGCAAGCAGTATCGAGCTGCACACGATCACCACCATGTTGATGTCGAAGAAGTCCGAAGGAGGACCCACTTCACCTGTAACACGCAATTACAGATATATTTATGGTTGACAGGCTAAGTGTTGATTGATGATGTTAAGTGACGGTGTGGTCGATGGTAAACACACCTAGCCTGGAATGGAACTGAATCTCAAGTGAGGCTGCCGGAATACGCGTTAGGCGCTTGGCGGCAGATTCAACTTGAAGCTAGCCAGTTGATTACTAGAGTACCCTACCACTATGCTATCGTGATGTTTTCCTTCACCGGTAACTCAAGTTCATAGTTGGGGTTTGAACTCACGTCCTTTGGCGTGTAAACTGATCGCGCTAACCACTGAGCTATCATCGCTACAAAACTTTTTATTAGTGAAGCGTCAAACTATAATAACAGATGGCGTTTTTTTTCATTGAATT
Organism: Biston betularia; assembly: GCA_905404145.2. NCBI lineage: Eukaryota > Metazoa > Arthropoda > Insecta > Lepidoptera > Geometridae > Biston > Biston betularia. The sequence continues at coordinate 7,584,814 of FR989887.1, read as the reverse complement.
TTCGTTTCTTTGTAATGAGAGCCCGTGGCTTAATACGCTGTAAGTAGTTAAGATGGTAACATAGTACATTTTTTTAGCCAAATGTAAGCATTTTAGCAGCGGACAATAGTTAATGTTGATGATATAAAGGGATCATTGTTCTCGAAGCACGTTTGTAACAAATTTTCTCAATAGAAAATGTGTACGCCTACGTTTATTCTATAGCAATTACGCATGTTATTGTCATTTTTTAATAGTTTTTTTTTAAATTGTAATATTAGTATAATTAGAAAGAAAGAAGAAGAAACTATTTGAGCTGTGGTCAAAACACCTAGCTTGTCAAACATTTAAAAAAGTGCCCGATGTAATCAAGCGCCAGCTGAACCCACGCCTAACACTACAAAATAGCCAGAAGAATATTATGCAATAATTAAATATTTAAAAAAATATCGAAATACTTGATACTGAGAAAATGCACATATTCGGTGACAAAAACAATAGAAAAAAATTTAATCGAACTTTGTAATGAATATAAATAACGCCATCTAGTGTCAAAATGCGACACTAAACATATTTGATACAAAGTTTACGCGAATAATTTTTTTATAATAACGCAAATTGCATGGGATAAAAAAACAGAGAATTTGCTCTGAAAATGAAATTAGCTTTTTCGTTGAATAGATTAATATGGTCTTACCAAAATAACTGAAACAGCAGTTTTTTTATGTCAAAAATACTCAAATAATCGAACTTTGTAATGAATATAAATAACGCCATCTAGTGTCAAGATGCGACACTAAACATATTTGATACAAAGTTTACGCGAATAATTTTTTTTAGTAACCCAAATTGCATGGGATAAAAAAACATAGAGAATTTGCTCTGAAAATGAAATTAGCTTTTTCGTTGAATAGATTAATATGGTCTTACCAAAATAACTGAAACAGCAGTTTTTTTATGTCAAAAATTAAAAAATGTCTTACTGCCATCCTCATTTTTCGTAGCAAAACTATACACAGTAGTGACGCTGCCAGCTTCGTTCGTTGCAATCACTCGAACCTGATACCAAGTGGCGGGGGCCAGGTCTGCTATCGCGAAAGAACCAGTTCTGTACGTCTTGGCTTGGTATGGCAGCTGCCAGGATGGGTGTTCACTGTACGCTTGCTGTAAAAAAACAGTCGTTGAAAGATATTTAAAAAAAAGCTTAAACAATAAATTTAAGACTGCTGGGTATCAGCTTGAGGCTTTGGAGTAGATCGAGAGGTGCGCTAGGTGGTTGGCGACTCTCCGGCCACGTCTCAGTTGCAAAGCCTTGAGCAGCGATGTAAAGTCGCTTGTTTATCTGTCTTCTATCGAATATTTTTCGGAGTGTGCCTTGGAATTGCATAATTTGGTTTCATCTGCCCCTGTTTATATACACGGCCAAAGTAGCATCCATACTAGGTGACCATTACCCAATTACGTATTAAACGCTTCGATTCCACATTCTTCATACTTGCAGCGACGATGTGGGACTGCCAGGGGTTTTTCCCGCAAAGTACAATTTGGGCGTCTTCAAACCCTAAGTAAACAGATTCTTTCTAGGAGTTTTGGAGGGAACGCGAAAAGAGTCGTGTTACTCCGTTGTATTTTTTTCTAAAACTAGTATTTTGTCGAGTGTTTATGCACAAAAATGGTGGTGTTTTATTCATAAAGTGCCGAATTACAAGCGCGAGTGTAGGAAAATGATGTAATGCGGTAACATGACTTTTCGTGTTGCTTCCAAAACTCCATCGAAGCTTTATAGTAAAGTCACCACTACTTTACTAAAGAATGACAGGACTTGACTGACACGGACTATACTTGACCAAGACTGGACTTGGACTATAATTATAGCTACAAGGCAACTTATTTAACTTGTAAAACTTGAAAATATGAAACACTTGACACTGGCAAATGCTCAAGATGCGACGCCAAAACTAAAGAAAAGAAGGTTCTTTCTAGGTAAGGTGCTTCATCCTGCGTAATATCAGGCAGGTCGTGGTCAAATGCAAATCTATTTAAATTAAAAAAAAAAAACACGGACGTGTTATAACCACTAATAAATGTTTAATCAGTGCTACTTGGGATAATATACAGATTCTAATCACACCCCATCCAAATCTGTTCAAATATTGGAATAAAGAAACTTACATACAAACATGAACTCTGAAAACATTACACTCCTTTTTGAGCAGTCGTGGAATAAGATATCTAGAACAAAGTACGTTATGGTCAACTCACTGCAGTGTCCCTCACTCGAAACCAGGTCTTAGTCCCGAGGGGTCGGTACTCGGCCCCCCACCCTCGCAGCGCACACCCCCCGTCGTCCCACCCCGCCAACTGCACTAAAACATGACTGCTGTTGCTCCAAAACCACTCGTTTGTCAACGGCGCTATGGGGACTGAAAAAATAATCAAATTTGTACATGTTATGTCAATGATTTCCCCAGATATTGTTTATCCCTATTTTTAAGATTTATGATTACATAATACGTTGTTTATGTTGTTTTTGTCCGTGCCAAAATATCGAAGCACTTCTTGCGAAATCAAGCCTGCTCCAGCTAAGTTGTTGTGCCATTTTGTTATTAGATTAAGATAAAGGACACCTTTTATCCCTGAATAATGGGCTATAAAACACCTCCATTCCAAATTTCTAGTGAATACGTCCACTTGTTTGTTTCATGATATTTTTTTTTTTTTAATGTAAAAAGTAATGAGACGAACGAAACGCTCTCCTGATGGTAAGAGATAACGCTTGTCCATGACCATTGCAGCGATACACAGAACTTTGAGTAACAAAACAAAGTCCAGGGCATCGCTGCTTTGATGCTCATTACTTTGAGACTTTAGATGGTTAGTCTCAACAGCCCAGTAATTTCGCTAGCTGCAGTACCCTTTGAACCGGAACATAGTAATGTTTACACACCACTGCTTAGCGGCAGAATAACTGGTACTGCGGTGGTACCTACCTAGATGACCTCCTGCTAAGGAGATCTACCACTAAGTAAACAAAGATAATCTCACAGAACCCTTACATTTTTCTGATATAAAAAGCATATAAAATGTTATTCCAGGTAATAAACTACACGTGTGCCAAATTTCATCTAAATCCGTTCAGCCATTATTGCGTGATTGAGTAAAAGTGTTCTCACCTCCACCTAAAGTGCTAACATCCATGTACGCCGGCTGGGAAGTCCCGACTCGGTTTGTCGCCGTTATTCGCAGCGAGTATTTTGTACCGCATTTAAGTCCGGTGAGTATGTACTTTTGTACGCCGGACAAGTTGGGCAACTTGTTCGCCGGCCAGGCCTCCTGCCATGGACCGCTCGACTCTTTCCATGTTAGGCTGTAAGCTGGAAAAGGTAAAGTATTAAGTGAAAAAGTGCAACTGTAGATTTTATACTGATCTAGGCGCTGAAAAAGCTTTGCGCGATGCAGACTCTCGTTTCTGATTGGCTGACGCGGCGATGTTGACGAACGTTGCAAGATAGATGTCGCTGCTTATACGAGTAAGATATAACGAGTATATCAACTGATACACATTGGCGTATTTTTACTTTTTTAATTGAAAACTCGAGCCACACTTTAATTAAGCATTATATTTCTTCGGTAGTTAAGTATAACAAAATACATAGTACTCACTTATCTTCTGACTAGAACTCCTATTGCTGATAGGATAGTAAGGTTGTTCCCATTCCACTAGTATAGAGTCCTTGTAAGGCGTGGTTCTGAGTACTGGCGCCTCTGGTAGAGGCAGCACTGTCACAGTGTATTCAACTGAGTCAGAACCATAAAGGTTCTTAGCTAAGCATGTGTAATTCCCGCTTAGAGATTGGTCTATATCTGTGGGTAGTAAAAAAAAAAGAAAGTTTAGCGTGACTTATAATCATAGGTTGCAGTCCTTGTTTAATTGACAGCAACGAAAGAAACAAATAAAACAACATTCCCCTCTGGTAATGGACACCTACACATCACTTAAACAGATCGAGTGCCGTAAAACAAACAGTTTGTGAACAAAAAGTGAGTTTTCAAATTTATCGCCAATTTGTCGTCGTCGGTTATTGATAGTTGTGAATTATAAACACTCGACACTGGCAAATGCACAAAATGCGACGCCAAAATCAAAGAAGAAGAATGATGCTGATACAGTTAACATAAAAGAAATAGACTTGGCTTAGGAATCTCGAAAAAACAGATCGTCGGTACAAACACACATTTCAAAAATGTAGACTAAGCGAATTACATGGGGTTTTGAATGGTGGCCTTTTCCTTTAAATTTTAGACTATTGTGATTTCTATTGCTATATAATTTTTTTATTTAATAGACAACTGAGGTAAATTTCTTATCGTAAATGTAAAAGCTGCTCTAGTGTCTCATTGAAAGTTAAACATGATAATGTGTTTAAAACACTTACTGTTGATGAGCAGGCTGTCGTCATGGTTCCTGGTGAACCTGGGATGGTGGGTGATGATGTTGTGCTTGTGGTACCAGACGGTGCGCGGCGGCGGCGCGCCCACGCACTGGCACACCAGGAGCAGCGAGCTGCCCACGCCCACAGACACCGGCCCACCTAAAGACGCCACCCCCGCCACCACTGGAATACACAATCGAGCAAGATAAAGAACTCACAGGTTATTATTATCACAATTACAAGTTTTTGAGGCAGTCTACAACAAAAGTAGCTTGCTAATTTAAAGCAGGGAATATATAATATAATTACAAATAATTTTATTAGCAGGCATTTAATAAAGCGCCATCTACCCCTAACTAAGCAAAGCTTGTAATCGATGGTAGCACCTAGAACTCATCAATCAAGTCATATTAGTAAATTCAGCCAGCTTAATGACAGTGGTATCATTTTGGAAATTGATTTATGGTCTACTTAATGTTATGAATAGACCTGCAAATGTTAGATTAAGCTACGAGTATACGTGACCTATTGATGTTGATGTCAAAACTAATATTTTGCGTTTTAATGCTAACTAACCCAGTTGATCCAAGACCAGTGGAACCAAGGATTTATCATTTTACAATGCTAAATTTAAATATTTGATGTATTATCCCAAATACATCATTTTCTATAAAAAAAAATGAAGTATGGGAATTGGGACTATTAGATAGAATAGCTAAAAATATTTTTAGTGATATGGGGGTCTAGATGGCGCCACTCTACTTGCACATATTTCTGTTTTGGCTTGACGTTGTTGCTTCGAAATAGTAAAGCCAAAAATCAATAGATGGCGCTTATTTAAATTATAATTTGGTTTTTTCTTGATAAGATCTCCAAGCCTCCACACCGACCTCTTGTGCTGGGGGTATGCATGACTCGTCTTGTAGTAGCTCCCTCGCCAGCTGCCGTGCTCGCCGTTACCCACGTTTCGTACGTGACGCCATTAGTGAGGCCAGCCAGCTCGGTCGAGGTGCGAGCTGCGCCAGCGCGGTGCGCCTGGGCTAGTCCTGCACTGTAGAAGAGAAACTATCTGATAAATTCATGTATATTTAAAGTTTATTAGTACATTTATGGATGGCTTGCTGGCACGCACTATATGCTAATTTGAGTTTTTTGAATTTGAATTATTTGATCGAAGTTTATTATTAATTTTATTTTACATTAAGTAGGTACGCATTAAAAAACAAAACATAAAGTCACCATTATCGTCATTAACACGTCGTAATAAATTTTTCGTAGTGTCTACTAATAATTTGTTTGTAAGTTCAACAATTTTGTTAAGACAATGGATAACACTAGACGATGACTTTTTTGTAAATAACGTCTTACGAATACATACCTTGAAGTTGGTTTCGCATACACAGTATAATGTAATATTTCTCCGTTCGGATTTTCTGGCTTCTTCCAACTAACAAGTAGAGAAGTCGAAGATAACACAAGAACTTTTATATCTGCTGGAGAACCTGGAACTGAAATAACAAATATTCAAAGGAAATGTTCAGTGGTACTTCTAACATATTTTTACCATATCTTAAGCTCCACAAAAAAAAACACATTAAAAATACCACTAGGCACGGTGGTAGGGTACTTTCTAGTACTCGGCTGGCTAGCTACCACCCTCAAGTTGAAAATCTGCCGCCAAGCATCTAACGGTGTGTTCCGGCAGCCTCACTTGAGAGCCAGTTCCATTCCAGGCTAGGTGTGCTTTTCCATCTTCGACCACACCGTCACTTAACATCAGGTGAGCTGTGGTCAAACAACTAGCCTGTCAACCATAAAAAAAAAAAAAAAAAACTCACCATCCTGTAGAGTGGCGCAAACAATGGGGTAGGAATGAGGGCCAACTCCAAAGTTTGAGAAGCCAGCAATTTTGATGGTGTAGTTGGAATACTTCAGCAATCCTTGCAAATACAACTCAGTGTGAAGTGACGTCTGATTCTGCCAGACACCCTCTGAAGAATAAAATAATATCTTTATCATCATCGTTTTAATAAAATAAATTATAATACAAAAGTAACTAAACAAAAATAGTGTAGTATCTCTTTTTGTGTGTCTCCGTCTTTTGTGTCCCTACCTTCATGTTAGGTATATGTTTTTTGAACAAATAAATAAATTTCAAAATTTCATTTCAATATCAAATAAAATGAATACTTAAGGATAAATATTAGCCATACAAACTTTGCTTGATTTACATACTCTTTCCTGTTATAATTTTAACTTTTTATCTTAATATTGGCCTAATATAAACTTATATTAGGCCCTGACAGCCTTGTTGGTTCATTGGTAGTATGCCTGCTCCAAAAGCTGAAGGGCGTGGGTTCGGTTCCCACACAGAACAAGCATTTTGTGATATAAACAAATGTTTGTTCTGTGTCTGGGTGTACTGTATGTATTATAAGTATGTATTTACAAAAAAAAAGTATCTGACTTCCATAATACAAGCTTTGCTTAGTTTGGAATCAACTGGCGCTATGTGTAATGTCCTATGATATTTTATTTATTTATTCTATACTATCGCAAAATGAATAATATAATAATTAAATAGTGTGTTTTATGTTGATAAAATTCGACAAAATAATATTATGTTTGTGTGGTGCAGGGTTATATCTAACCCACAAAATGTTTCTCCTGGGTGGGAATCGAACCCACGCATACAGCTCTTATTTAAAAAAAATTCAAAATAGGTTCGCGTTTGACCATACTCTGCCTGATGTTAAGCAGTAGTGTGGTCTAAGATGGAGCAAGCTTACCTAAAAGAAACCTATTCTTAAAGCAGATATACCATCAATGAGCCAACAGGACTGAATGAAAGTAGTTTGTTAAAGTTAACAACAATTTGTTAGTGTAATGTTTTTATGAGCATGTGTGCGCGTTTGATGTGTTTACCTTCAGTAGCGTATAGAACGCTGTACCCCACTAGTGCACTGCCTTGTCCGGGCGACACTATGGGCTGCCAGCCGACTCGCAGAGACGATGAAGACACTGCCGTACATTCCACCGAAGATGGAGCTTGTTCAGGAGCTATAAAATTAGACATTTTATTTGACTAATAGTATAATTTTAATTAATTTATTTTTTAATTATTATTTAACCAACTGTATTGAATTGATTTACCTAGTATAACGAAACTCTGTTATAAGGTGAATAAATAATCTGAATCTGAATCATAAACAAAATTATCACACCAATTAATTGATCAATAAAATACCATCCAACGTCTCCAATTAATAATTAACAAAACAACAATATAAATAAAACAATTAATATCGTAGGACATTACACACAGTGACATCTGGCCCCAAACTAAGCAAAGCTTATACTATGGAAGTTAGATAACTGCTGGAATACATAAATAGTTTTTTTTTTTTGTAAATACATACAGTACACCCAAACACAAAAATTTTAATATCAAATATAGCGCACGTCGTTCTAATCGTACAAATCTCTTTGCTACAAATTTATAACAACAATATTTCTATATTACAACCCTTTAGTATGGATGGCTCGCCAGTATAATGAGATGGCAAATAAGGATATAATTGTCGACATCTTCTCTCCTAAATTTAGAACTTTTATCAAAAATGCTTTATGTCCTAAACGCCTGGCTCAGTCCGACCCCTAGCTAATTATATAGATACATATATTGTACCCATAATGATAATTATTTAAACGCTAAACCAACATTGCACATATGGTCTGAGTTGCAATCCCGCTCTGATCCAACATTACTCTAGTTTTCTAATGATTGTTAAATAAATAAAAAAATAAAAAACAGAACAAACATTTGTTTATATCACAAAATGCTTGTCCTGGGTGGGAATCGAACCCACGCCCCTCAGCTCTTGGAGCAGACATACTACCAATACAGCCAACCGGGCTGTCAAAATATCAATTTATTTCAAAACCAGTCGATGTCGATTATTATGAATTAGTCATTAGTTATTGTCATTTTATTGAAAACTAATTTGTTTAAGTCATTACCTCCTTCTCTTGTATCTTGGAATACTGGCAATGAGAATGGTCCTGAACCAGCGATAGTGTAAGCAGACACTGCAACTGCGTATCTGAAATATAATTATGATAAACAAATTATATGTATTGTAAAATTCATTTGTAAAAATTCATTAAATAAAGTTGTTTGTTTTGTTTGATTACTTAAAATCGAAAGTCTCAAAGTAATGAGCGCCAATCACATCGACGTGCTGGTATTTGTTTTGTTACTGAAAGTTCTGTGTAACGTTGCTATCATCATGGTCATCTCTTACCATCAGGAGAACATCTCGTTCGTCTCATTACTTTTACATTAAACAAATTAAGCTTAGCTTTTATTTTTTTTATTATTATTATTTTTTTCGGCTGGCTAGCTACCACCCTCAAGTTGAAAATCTGCCGCCGAGCATCTAACGGTGTGTTCCGGCAGCCTCACTTGAGAGCCAGTTCCATTCCAGGCTAGGTGTGCTTTACCATCTTCGACCACACCTTCACTTAACATCAGGTGAGTTGTGGTCAAAACAACTAGCCTGTCAACCAATAAAAAAAAAAAAAATTAAAACAAAGAAGGAATGTTTTCGATAGCACAAGTTGTGATATTCTAGGAAAACTACTTTTAGTGTATTTTCATTTGTAAGTCGTATTGTTAACGTCAACGGTAAGGATTTAACTTATCTTAAAACAATTATTATTATTTATTTAATTTTTTTAAAACTTGTTGCAGCTGTTGAGCATGTTATTATGCTGAGTGACGGTGTGGTCGAAGATGGTAAACACGCCTAGCCTGGAATGGATCTGGCTCTCTAGTGAGGCTGCCGGAACACACCGTTAAGACGCTTGGCGATAGATTTTCAATTTGATGGTAGTAGCTAGCCAGCCGAGTACTAGAAAATACTCTACCACTATGATTATCTTATGATGTTTTCCTTCAGCGGTCACTCAAGGTGAAATGTGAACATGGCGTGGCGTGTGAACTAGCCGCGCTAAGCCGAGCTATCATTGGTTGGTGTTCCAAAAGCTCGAACTGAGCGGTTTGATTCTACCTTTTTCATACGTACCGCTAGACATTGGAATCAGCTGCCCGAGTGGGTGTTCCCCAATGAATATAGTCTGGGTACCTTCGAGTCGCGAGTGAATCGGTTTCTTCTAGGCGAGCGTGCTCCACCGTAGACCGCATCTTCGCTTAACATCAGGCGGAATGGCGGTCAAACGCAAGCCTATCTACCTACAATAAAAAAAAAAAATCTTCTAAAAAATATGTAACGAAAGGGTGGGTGGTGGGTGGGTTCGCTCCAGGTTTGTAAAGTGTATATTCTGTATATGTATGATGAAAATATCATTTAAAGCTGTTTCGTTCATTTGATACTAACCTCGTGTTTTTTAACAGCCCGCTCAGCAAGCATTCCTGCTTGCCAGATAACTGAGAAACTTTAACGGTTCTCGAATCAGCATCATCTGAAATATATACAATATTTTATATCTGTTAGTTTCCCATGCTCTAGTTTTTTTATGGTTTTGGGGGGAACGTGGGAAGAGTCGCGTCGCTCCGTTGTATTTTTTTCCAAAACAAGTGTTTTGTCGAGTGTTTACGCATAAAAATGGTGGTGTTTTATTCATAAAGTGCCGAATTACAAGCCCGAGCGTGGGAAAATGATATAATGTGGTGAAACATGACTTTTCGTGTTGCTTCCAAAACTCCATCGAAGCTAAAAGTAAAGTCGCCACTACTTTACTAAAACATGACTGGACTTGACTGACACGGACTGGACTTGACCGATACTAGACTGTAACTATAGATGTAAGACATGAATTCGTTCTTCGCAAATAATGACATGGTTCAAAGGCCTTTGTAGCCAAACCATAAAATCCCAAAAAAAAACAAGTTTTTTTAATGTAAAAGTAATGAACGCTCGTAGCCCAGTGGTTAACGCGGTCGGTGCATACGCCAAAAGGCGTGGGTTTAAGCCCCAACAATGAGAGCTGCCGGCGAAGGAAAACATCGTTAGGGTACTTTTTAGTGCTCGACTCGACAAGCACCCAATAGTGTGTTCCGGCGGCCTTACTTAAGAGCCAGTTCCACACCAGGCATGTTCACCATCTTCTTTCACACCGTCACTTAACATCAGGTGAGCTGTGGTCAAACACTTAGCCTTTCAACCATATAAAAAATTAGACGAACGAAACGCTCCCCTGACGGTAACAGATAATGCGTATCCATGACCATTGCGGCGATACACAGAACTTTAAGTAACAAAGCAAAGTCCAGGGCATCACTGCTTTGGCGCTCATTACTTTGAGACTTTTGATAGAGTTAGTCTCAACAGCCCAGTAATTTCGCTAGCTGCAGTACCCTTCAAACCGGAATACAGTAATGCTTACACACTACTGCTTAGCGGCAGAATAACTGGTACTGCGGTGGTACCTACCTAGACGACCTCCTGCTAAGGAGATCTACCACCAAGTAAACCTCCAAACCAAGTAAACTTTCACCTGCGTCTATAACATTCTGTGGTACGGCTCTCAAGTGGTATCCCAGGAGGACACCGTTGTGCGTATCTTTCAGTGGTGGCAGCCAAGACACGTACAGCTCCCCAGGATTTTCCGTCTGTTCAACTTGCACGTTTACTGGTGCTGATGATGGAGCTAGAAAATAAAACGCGTTATAAGTCACTTTGTGGAAATTCATTCTTTTTATGAACTTGTATAAATTTACAATTTAAAACAGAACTCTATGCCTTTAAACCTAAACACAGCTAGGTTACGTATTTTGGTTTAAAAATAAACTGTTGAACCGATTAACATGAAATTTCTATGGGATCTGCCATGAATGTCTGTCTGAATCAGTCTGTCAGTCTATCCTTTTTAAATCGATTTATATATGACGGAGTTCTGTGGTATCGAACACAAAAAAAAGAGAAATAAAATATAATAAAATTGAGGACCTTAATACCTAGAATAAAAATTAAATAAATACCACTATTTCGATACGTAAATATTTAAGAAAATAGTGTTTTTTTTTAATTTTTATTTATTGTTTATAGGCTAGGTGTTTGACAGCTCACCTGATGTTAAGTGAAGGTGTGGTCGAAGATGATAAAGCACACCTAGCGTGGAATGGAACTGGCTCTCAAGTGATGCTGCCGGAACACACCGTTAGATGCTAGGCGGCAGATTTTCAACTTGAGAGTACTAGCCAGCCGAGTAGTAGAAAGTACCGTACCACCATGTTATGGTTTCCTCACGATGTTTTCCATCACCGGCCGCTCAAGCTCATTGTTGGGGTTTGAACCCACGCCTTTCGGCATGCTAACCTACCGCGCTAACTACTGAGCTATCATCGCTACAAAAAAATAAATAAAATGACAACTTGACTTTTTGCGTTTCCACCAAAAAATACCTTCAAAAAGTTTATATCTACGCTGGTTCTTATGTTATCTTTCTACTACATAGTAGATACCTCAGACGAATAATCAAGAAGGGATATAATCAAAATCCCTTGAGGGTTTGATGAAGGGTCCAAGGTAGATACTAAATGGCAACTAACATCATAATGCTACTTACCTTCTTCGTGTGTGGTTAAGTGCACAGGTGGAGTGTAGACACTGACTCCGACCTGATTCCCAGTGGCGACCCGTACGGCATACGACGACGCGGGACGAAGGTTCTGAAGCTCTACGGACTGCCGGAGTTCGCTGTCTTTCCTGGAAATAAAGCATTTGTAAACTAAAAAGTAGACGAAATGGTGGAACTCCGTAGCAGAAGGTCACATATATTTTTCACCGAGCAATAGTGTATAAACATTACTGTGTTCTGGTTTGAAGGTCACTGCATCAAACGTGCAGAGTGATTGAGACTATCCAAAGCAACGATGTTCTACTCAAAGTTGTGGATACCGCTACAATAGTTTTGAATAGGAGTTACCATCGGAAAAGCGTTTCGTTCGCCTCATTACTTTTGTTTTATGTAAAACATGGGGATCTTTCAAATTTTAACTTCAACTAAACAATAATCTACCGGGCAGACGTGTTTTACCTTAGACCTTGTGTGCATCTCGGTGAGGTAATGTGAAACTCGGAACCGTTCTATTTTTTTATTATTTCAGCCCATTTTGTCCCACGGCTGGGCAAAGGCCTAACTTTCTTCCTTCCACACCTCTCTCAAATAATCACACACACAATGGAATCAAGAAAAGTGGCGTAGAAGGGGATATGACGAGAGAGCGTCATGCCATTTGCCGTCCCGGCATACGCGTTAGTTTAACTGCTAAGGCGCATCAATAGATGTTTCTCACCTGCCAAATATTGCCACCAAAAACTGTCAAGTGTCTGTCTTCTCACCTGGTGACGTTGATTGTGGTGCCGTGCTCCCAAGTGTCCGTGTAGTGAGTGTGCGAGTACTGGAGTGAGTAGTGTCTCGCGTGCGCTCGGAGAGTGTCTCGCCACGAGACGGTCGCCGTCCGAGACCGCACCGACTCTATACGGAGATCTGACGGCGGTGTTGGAGGTTCTGCAAAATAAAGAGATATCGGTACATATTCTTTTAGATAACACTAATTTGCGATAATACTATGCAATCCTTAAAAATCTACTGTACTCTTTCGTAATGCTAATCAAGTTAGGCAATTGTGAAAATTTAAGCGAGTATAAAACGGTTGTGCGGTGTTGCGATATGCAGTCTGGCAAAAATGGGAACTGGCTTTTAAGTGAGGTTACCTGAACACAATATCGTTAAGTGCTTTATAACATATTATTAACTTAAGAGTGATAGCTAGCCAACAGAGTACTAGAGAGTAATCTACCGCCATGCATATAAATTAATGCTTGAAATAAAAATAGTTACCTAAAATGGTGAGATGCACATGAAAAGTTGCCGCTCCATACGGATTGGTGGCACGACACTGGTACAGGCCAGCATCACTTATCTCCGTGTACTGGAGACTGACGGTACTCAACAGTCCTTGAGGCGTCTTAGTTTCTGATACTTTTACCCTGAAATGAATTAGTTTGTTATAATCAGATTACCACTGCAACCTCAGAACGCGTCACGTGAATCAATTGTGCTAAACCGAGACAAAACTAAAATCACTGATGATAGCCACAAAGCCCGATGACTGACGTAAGGCTGCCAGAACACACCGTTAGGTGCTTAGCGGCAGGTTTTCAACTTGAAGTAGCTTTCAACTTGTAGCTAGCCAGCCAAGTAGAAAAAACGCCAAGAAGAAGTTCAATACCGAAGAAAAAATACTTGCAGCTAAAAATAACTCAATCACTTGCTATATATTTTATGAACGACTTTTCAATATTTTTTCTTAACATATCTGAGTACGTACTTTTACCCCATATACGAACATTTACCCAGATTAATGCGTATTTCTACCCACAAGTCGGGGCAAAAGTTCGCACTCCGACCTGGTTACATTTTTTTAGCAGAATGTCTGATACTCTGGTATTACCTACATAGACAACTTCCTGCTAAATAATTGGAATTAGAAATATTATAGCAGCAAGTCTTCTTACCTCTGACTCTGCGCGTCTACTGGTACTCCATCGTGCATCCAGGTCACTCTGATTGGCTCATCACCCAGGGGTTTGCATTCCAATGTGATTGGGTGCCCAAGTCGTGACGTCACGTTAGGTGATGACAATTCGAAATGAACCGGCTCTAAAATTGATAATAAACAACAATATTGTTTAATGTACTACGTAATTGCTAGAAGTTTCGGCAGCCTGGTTGAGAGACCGTCTGGCTTCTAAACTGAAGGTACGAGGTTCGAATCATAAGTTATGTCAGTATTAATGCTGAGATCAAACGGTGAAGGAAAACATCGTGAGGAAACCTACATGTCAGAGAGTTTAAAAAAATAATAATCTCGAAGATCTATCGACCCACACTATAGATACCTAGATAGGCACAGAACCCGCCCCTGAACGGCCCCGATGCAAAGGTGCCCATCTCGGTGCATTCCTACGCTGAATGGCAATGACCTTTGCAATCATAGATAAATAACCCAATAAAAATGAAAATGAAAAAGAAAATTATTTATTTCGGTTACCAGTTTCTCTTAAAAAATAGTAGGTTGGGACCTTGTGGTAAGTATAAAGAATACCTGTGGCAGAAGATCCCGCTCTTCTATATCTATGTATAACGATAAATTAAATAAGCATGTAGGGTGTGTGTGCGTGTGTGTCTGTGTGTGTGTATGTGTGTGTGTGTGATTGTATGTATACGAGAGTGAGAGAGAGTGTATTTGGAGGTGTATTGGTGAGTTTACTTAAACATTTACTTGGTGGTAGATCTCCTTAGCAGGAGGTCGTCTAGGTAGGTACCGCCGCAGTACCAGATATTCTGCCGCCAAGCAGTAGTGTGTAAACATCACTGTGTTCCGGTTTGAAGGGTACTGCAGCTAGCGAAATTACTGGGCTGTTGAGACTAACCATCGAAAGTCTCATAGTAATGAGCACCAAAGCAGCGATGCCCTGGACTTTGTTTTGTTACTCAAAGTTCTGTGTATCGCTGTAATGGTCATGGACAGGCGTTATCTCTTACCATCAGGAGAGCGTCTCGTTAGTCTCATTATTTATCACATAAAAAAAAAAAAAAAAAAAAAAAAACGTAGGTTACCTTCAAAGGATAAATCTGGTACAACTCGGTTTGTTTCTCGCGTTTGTTATACGGCTCGGCCAGAGATACTTTATATAAGCTGCTACCTAAATTCCAACTCGTCGGCCGTCTTAAGTTTTACGACAAAATTTAATGTTTTAACTTCGTAAGTACCTTTTTGAATCAAAATGAACGTTTACAATTTCCTTTTTTTAAATTGCATTAATGACTAGCAGCTTGCCCCCGCTTCGCACGACTCAAAACTCGATTATTAATATAAATTTATCGAACCAGTAGTTTCGGAGCCTATTCAATACAAACAAACAAAAAATTAAATCTTTCCTCTTTATAAGATGTAGGTGACAACTGTAATAGTTAGACATATGATATTGCGGACTTATTTGTAGCTGTCAATTTGCTCTATAAAACGTCACTTTATTCTATTGTCAATAGTTTTCGCAGCGCATGCTAAGTTAGGATTTTTTCAAATTTTTTCACAGCTTGGGTTACATTATTGAATTTTCCATATGGATGCCTCATTGTTTTTTTAAATAAAATATAGCCTATGTCAATCAAATCAAATGTAGCATTTTAATAATAAAAGAATTATTAAGATCGGTTCAGAAGTTTCGAAGCTTATGCGATACAAACAAACAAACAATCAAATCTTTCCTCTTTACAATAGTATCGATAGATAGATAGATTATTTTTTTAGACACAAATTAGATTAGTTTGTAGGTGTCAATATAGAGTATAATTTTATTTTCTCAAACATTCTTGGAAATTTAAGTTTTATTTTGACAACCTTCTTCGAGACAAATCGAAATTGCTGTACTGGCCAAATACATGCGACCAGCGACCGGCAAAAGTTTATTTATTTATTTATAAAGTTCGCCAACACAGTGTACACCGATACATTAAAAATAAAATTACTAAATTACAAATGGCAACATAAGTGTCACAGCAATTATAGGCGAAGACGGCATGCATTACAATTAAATATTCAGTCAAAATTAAATAATAGTATAATATTAAGTTTATTGTATAATATTAGGTT
Organism: Biston betularia; assembly: GCA_905404145.2. Classification (NCBI taxonomy): domain Eukaryota; kingdom Metazoa; phylum Arthropoda; class Insecta; order Lepidoptera; family Geometridae; genus Biston; species Biston betularia. The sequence continues at coordinate 7,568,716 of FR989887.1, read as the reverse complement.
TAGCGGCCAAATAAATTACATAGTAAACTCATATCAGTTCTGCCGTGTAATTTAAAAATGGAACGATCTTTTACTTGGAAACATGGCAACCAAAGAGGTAACTTACCAAAGGTTTTATTTAAATTTCGAACTGGCTTGCAAATTTCCGAGCATTCAGGGCTGGTTTATTGATCTCAGTTGAAAGCTAATTTCCGCGCATTATTTGAGAAAAGTGCTATACATATAAAAGCCTTGGTCACAACTAGGCATTGATGGACTTACGTATGTGTGGCTCGGCTTCGCCTCGGTCCGCATTTACACGATCGTCCATCATGCTTATTTTGCTAGCCGCTGCAGTAATGTAGGTACTACCAAAAAAAAAAATGATACATTCTTATGGCCCGTGACTTACTGTTAACGCTCATCCAAACAGTCTTGCTAAGCGGTTGCCCGACACCATTCTCCACGTTGCAGGAGTAAAGGCCCTCGTCAGCCAAAGACACCTCCTCAATGACCAGGGTTCCGTTAGGCAGGCTCAAGATGCCACCGCCTGCTAGCTCTAGAACGGGCTGCCAGGTTCCAAGAAGCGCTGAAAGAAAATTTCGATACATCCCACTAATACCAATTATAGATGTGAAAGTTAGGATGGATGGATGTTTATTACTCTTTCACGCAAAAACTACTGAACGGATTTGGATGAAATTTGGTATCGAGGTAGCTGACACTCTGGATACTTTTTAGAATCTGGATTAGAACATAGGCTACTTTTTGTCTCGAAAACATGTAGTGGGTAACACCGCGAGGCAGCTAGGCAATACTAAAGCAGGACCAGGACAAGACAGCGTAGATACAGACAACCAGCACTTTTCAATCGGGCATGTAACTGTCGAATGAAACTCACATAAGAACGGAAATAATTGTATTAACTTGAGAATATACTATGGAAGTCAATGACCTAAGTCCAGCAGTGGACGTCTTACGGCTAAAATGATGATAATGAGGATACATTCAGTTATGTGTAAGGACAGGCTGTAAATATAATTATATGTAGGTACATACAACATGGTAACCTACCATCTTTTTTCATCCAGTGTACTTGCGGTTCTGGGTATCCGTTGGCACTGCACGATACTGTTCCTTTTCTTCCCAGGAGCAGTGATGAATTGGAAGGCTCTTCCAGCCATTTTGGCGCCACTGTATGAAAGTTTTTTTAACTATAATAACTTCAATTCGCTGTAGATTTAAATATATTAAGCCGATTTGTGAGCTATATTGGTAGATCGAACGATTCTTTTAATGAACATCTATGACGGCCCATAATTATGTTACAAACCCCAATAATGACTTAGTTACTGGTGAAGAAATACATCGTGCGGAAACTATATCCAGCCTCGTGGTAGGGTACTTTCTAGTAGTCGGCTGGCTAGCTACCACCCTCAAGTTGAAAATCTGCCGCCAAGCATGTAACGGTGTGTTCTGGCAGCCTTACTTGAGAGCCAGTTCCATTCCAGGCTAGGTGTCCATCTTCGACCACACCGTCACTTAACATCAGGTGAGCTGTGGTTAAACACCTAGCCTGTCAACCATAAAAAAAAGTTACTTTTTCCCCGAAAAAATGTAGTGCACGCATGGGGACAGCGGGAAACACCGCGGGGCGCAGTAAGAGTATAAAACAAATGCAAAATTAATAGATAGAACTGTTCTGTAAATAGAACTAATGACAGTGGACTTGATGATGATTAGTTTTCAGCATTAACTATTGTTCGTCTTTAATACCTTTGATGTAAAGTTCCGTAGATCGATTAACTTTGGCGACGTGGTTAGAAGCTACACAGGTGTATGTACCGCAGTGTTCCAGGGAAACTTTCTTGATAACTAGAGCGCTGAACAGTTCAGAGTTTCGTTCGACGACCTAAAAAATTACTGTATCATTTACGATACGTTTGACAAACGGTAATACGGTTTAAGGTGGTTTCGATTTCCATACAAACAAATTTTTGCCATTTATGGACAAATGGAGCATAATTTTACAGTGAAATTTTGTTCTTTATTTGTCATTTATTTTGGTCTTAATTTTTTAATTTATAAAACAGTAAATTATTAGCGTAATCTACTGTTTTATTAAAAAGTCATAAATTCATAAATCATTCATGAATTTGATTTTATGCTAATAATCTAATGTTTTATTCAAGTAATTGTGATTTACTGCAAATAAAGACCAAAATAAATGCCAGTAGCTGTGATTTCACTATAAAATTTTGCTCCATTTGTCCATAAATGGCATAAAACTATTTGTATGGAAAATGAACCACCGTAAACCGTATTACCGTCAATTCGTCAAAAAGTCAACAAAAAAAAAATTTTGTTTCTTTTTCATATATTCACGTCCTGAACATGACTAAAAAATTAAGATTCAACTGTATCTCTAACAGTTAAAAGACGATATTGATTTTTATCAAAAAAAAAAACCAAAAACGCATTAATATAGTAGTAGTATATGGTTTAAAAATGGCTAGTGAATTTATTTTCTTCATAATTTTTTTTTCACTAGCTTACCTTCAAATTACTGGGAATCCTTTTTCCATCCTTCAGCCACTCAAAATGTATTGGCAAGTCACCCGTTCTCACATTGCAATATATATTGGCAACTTGCCCCTCTTGAAGGTTATTTCCTAACAGCAGATCATCTAAAACTGGTGCCTCTATGACCTGAATCTCAAATGCTCTTCTAGCCATTTCTCCACTGGGGCTTGTTACAATGCAGGTATAAATAGCACCGTTCAGTTCTTTAGTAACTTCTGCGATGGATAAAACACCATTTATGTTGATGCTGGGAGCGTTACGGCGAGCTTTGCGATTTGTGTGTAAGCTTCTCTTGTATCGAGTGGAGAAAAGACTATTGGTGTTTAGGGTTTTCCCTTGGTATTCCCAATCTATTTTGCTGTAATAAATTTAATTTTTAGCTTTATTCATTAGTTGTTTCTGTATATAAGTGTTATCTACCTTATGCAACACCAGAATATAATAGAATATACAATTTTATTATAAACCAAACATATAACACACAAAACTTAAAAAAGTGATAAAGAATATATAACAAAACAGAAACAACATAGACTAATAAATGTATGACGTACTACGGCGGCCTTATCGCCTAGTGATTTCTTCCAGATAACCTTTGGATGGAAAGAAATATAAAAAAGCTATTAAGGTTGATGTAAAAAAAAACTTAATAATTGGTGATTTTGCCATTATCACACCGGCGTCCACTACACCAGTCTGTTAAATTTTTATGATATATATAATTGTATATTAATACCTGATAGGATAACCATAGAATGGACATCTTAAGTTGACAGCGTCTCCACTCTGCACCTTTATAGGAGGCAGAGCTCTGATGTATGGTGGCCCTGAAACGTACCATCTGTTACTTTATGAAATTCTTGTCTCAATTTTATTGTGGGCTGTTAAAAAGTTATGTGACTACTCCAATCATTCAAATATTTATGACAAAAGAAATTTCCTAAGCAATAATGAGGCAAATTTCTCGTCCCACGCGATTTTTAGAATTGCTTTGGCTTTTTATCGCGATAATACAGTCAGTGTTTTAGTCATCGAAGCCTCACTGAAGTCAAACTTTCTTTCATTGATAATTGAAGTGTTGTTCGATGGATTTCGATTGTTATTTTTTTTAAGTTTTCATAGCTAGCTTTTGCTATATATATGTACAAGGTTATAAGTATGGAATCCACATAGTCTACTAAGTCAAATATGTTACTAAGTCACATATTAAGTTTGCTATGTGGACTTGAGTGTGAAATCGCAAAAATAAAATCAGTTGTTCCATATCAAGAGTCAACAGCGACGAGCGATGATTATGATTTAGCGATGAGAGCTCAGGTAAAGGCAAACATCCGTGAGGAAACCATAGTGTGGTGTTAGGGTACTTTCTAGTACTCCAATGGCTACCACCCTCAAAATCTGCCGCCACGCATCTAATGGTATATTCCGGCAATCTCACTGGAGAGCCAGTTCCATTCCAGGCTAGGTGTGTTAACCATCTATGTTAATCTCTTACGGTAATAACCTTATATGAAATTAATTTTTAGTAAAATTGTAAACTAGTTTTTAAAATTATTAGTATTGTGTATATACATCGTAAGTACCATAAACGTCAAGTCTGTTTTCATGACTGGCTGTATGTTCTCCTTCTTTTGCGGTGCAAGAGTAAAGTCCACCATCCTCGACCCTCACTCGAGTGATGTTCAGTTGTGCCACCACTGAGTTATCTGACGTCATTATTTGTCCCAATGCATACCTAAAACACAAATTTTATACGTAGGTATATATACTTACACTGAATAGAGGTAACCTAAGTCACATGTTCAAGATATTTGCGCCAAAGTAGCGACTCCCCAGTTAGACATGTTTTTATTACTCAAAGTTCTGTGTATCGCTGTATTGGTCTAGCACAGGCGTCATCTCTTACCATCAGGAGAGCATCTCGTACATCTCATTACTTTTACATAAAAAAGAAATAAATAAATAAATTAAGAAAAATACAAAGTACCTTGCATCGGTGTTACTAGATACAACGATTCCGTCTCGTTCCCACATGAACTGCGGCGGTCGATCACCAGTAGCTGAGCACTGCATGCTAATCTGAAACAATAACATATGCCACAAAGCTGAATTGTAGAAAATAATTTTATTGCCCTTAGCTTAACAATTGGACACATTTATCATGTGCCATGAAGATTCTATTTGTATTTTTATTTTGTATAAAGGACCTAGCCTTCTATCTCAGAAATGAAACTACAATAAGGGGTTTTTACAACTTGCTACTTCTTTACTTTTACGATAAGACTAACTACTAATCCAGATGGCCGCGGTGACGAGTATCTGTATCTACCCCCATATCGCTTCGGTGTCAACAACGCATGTCTAGTATTTATAAACGTCAGTGTCGCTCGCAATACAACTGTCAATGTCAACAGATGCACGTCACCACAGAGTATAATTTAGATCCGAAATAATGTACATAACTAGACAAGTATACATATATGTACTCGTATACATAGCATTAGTCGAGTAGGTATCTTACATTTGATACCAATATATTCACCAAAAAAGTAACTTTACGAGTATTTTTCCAGTCAGTGTTCTCGTAATACAAGTTTTGCTTAGTTTATGGTTAGAAGGCGCTATGTGAAAAGTCCTACTACATTTTTTTACAAAAAATAATTATAGCGTGATTAGTTTTATGAGCAAAAACAGAACGGCCGATGTGGTCTGGGAACCTTAAAGTATTTAATGTCTAGGTACAGCAAAAGTAACTATTATTGACATATGTTATGATTTTGATATTTTTAAATATGAATGGAAAAATCACCTGTAACTTTGGTGTTATCAATAAAAGATTTGTATTTGTATTTGATTTAAAGTCAGCTAGTTTGAAAAATACCTTCACCTTCGTTGCGCGCGTCAACGCGCGTTTGCCAAGATAAATTTACCCTATGTATCAACCAGAATCTGTGTTTCAAATTTCATCGAAATCCACAGCGTGAAGAATAAACATACACACAAACAAACAGATAAAATTCCGTAATCATTTTAGTAGTGTGATTGAAAAATAACCATCATGAAACGCCAAATCTAATTGAGATACAAATTCATGTTGGGTAGAAAATCAGTGATTACTTTTTAAATCTAAAAGCGCGTAAATAGGTCGCCATTAATTGCAGTTAACTAGAACCATCTAAATAAACTAGAACTTTATACGGTTTTGTCGATATGAAAAATTTGTTTGATGGATTTTCAAAGGCACACGAAATTTCAAATTATTTGTTGGCAGCTCTAAATTAATTCTTTGAAGCACGTCTTCGGCTAAAATACCAAATCCATGGCCAAAATAAATTAAAAACAAAGCTTTGAAGCACCACTGCCAACCGAACAACACAATCACTGTAAGTATTTAAGGGCTCTCATGAGTTTTGGCGGGAACGCGGAAATAGTCGTGTCACCCCGTTGTATTTTTTTCCAAAACTAGTGTTTTATCGAGTGTTTATGCATAAAAATGGTTGTGTTTTATTCATAAAGTGCCGAATCACAAGCGCGAGTGTGGGAAAATGATAAAATGCGGTGAAACATGACTTTTCGTGTTGCTTCCATCGAAAACTCCATCGAAGCTTTATAGTAAAGTCGCCACTACTTTACTAAAGCAAGACTGGACTCGACTGCCACGGACTAGACTTGCCCTAGACTGGACTTTGACTATAACTATGGCTACAAGGCAACTTATTTAACTTTTAGAACTTGAAAATATGAAACACTTGACACTGGCAAATGCTCAAGATGCGACGCCAAAACTAAAGAAAAAAAGGACTCTCATCACTAATCATGATCGACCAACCCTCACTAATGTTACTCACATCGCCTCCAGACGTGACGGTCCGCTCAGTGAAGTGTTGTGTGATCATCAATCGACCGTCTGCTATCCGTTTTCTTCTGTCCAAACCTGAAAAGAATAATACATTTCTTTCAACAATATATAGACGATATTATTATCTCTCGCACACAATAAGTATTTCACTACTAAACGTGTAGCTGTTATAGCAAAAGTAATAAATCCGGATATTATATATAGTATCCATTCATTATGTTTAATATATACTCAATTTGGACAAAGTGACTGTAATTGACACAGAATTAAACACATAAACTAGATATTTTATATAATGTCTTAGGAGACTCGGATAAAATAATAAAACAATTTTAGGTGAAGATTATAAAAAAATCTGCCATCATTAAACACCGTTACAAATGTACAAAATCGCGGTAATTGCAACAAAACAACAACGAACATTATGCGTCAACCACAATATGGCGGGATCACGCCACGTGGCGATGGAAAGAGACAACAACAGAAAGAAAAGCACGTCGGACCAGATATATTACAATAACTTTGACCTGATATTATGAATAATATCCGGATAAAGTGATAAATTTATCACATTGTCAAGACAATTATACATAATGACTAGTCAAAATGTATAATAACTATTTAATCACTATGACTGTAACATAGCTATAAAAATGCACCTACTCTTACGAGCGTCATCTACACGCCAAATTGAAACTTATCGTGAGTCACGACCGTTCATATTTGGTTGGGTATTGTTAACTTGAAATCGGTTTAACTGCGGAAATGTAGGGTTGCAATTCGCCGAAATAACACTATTTATTAATATCATAAGATTTTTTGTCCCGTTAAATGTAAATAGAAATAAATTAACTAATATATATCTAATTAACTTGCTTAGTTTGGGGCTAGATGGCGCTGTGTTAAATGTCCTCCAATATTTATTTATTTATCATAAATGAAAATGTGAATTTGTTACGCTAACTGCTCAACCGATTATCATCAACTTTTGCACACACGTCGTCAGGAGTAGAGAAAAGGATATAGTAAAATAAAAATATGTATGTATAAACATAGTGTTCTTTCATCCAGAAAAAAAGTTTATTCCCGAAACGTAGAAAAAACCTATACTAACGTAAACGAAGCCGCGGACTAATATATAAAATATGCATCTTTTCAAGGTTGACAGGCTAAGTATTTGTCCACAGCTTACCTGATGTTAAGTGATTGTGTAGTCGAAGATGGTAAACACATCTGCCAGGACAGAAACTTGCTCTCAAGTGAGGCTGCCGGAACACAACGTGAGGCGACAGAATTTCAACTTGAAGGTAGAAGCTAGCCAGTCGAGTACTAGAAAGTTCTCTCACACCATGCTATGGTTTCCACACGATGTTTTCCTTCACCGGCAGCTCAATCACAATTAAAGGAGTATTCTACCTTTACATGACCTTTTGGAATAAAATAAATAAATGACAATCAACTTGTTTAATTATATTTTTACTACATCGTTAAGAAATCCGTGCAAGATATACGAGAGGAATGGCGAGCGACAATCATATGCCGTGTGCCTCACGGTGAGGTAAGACCGTACGAATACAGATTGTAGAGTTACACTCCTCTATCTCTAACTAGAGTACCTACTACCCAGAATAGATGCAAAATATAATGCAAGCCACTGAAAATGGCTTTAAAGTGTTTCTAAGCATCGTGTGACTTCATCAGCGTAGTGGCATAGATATTCAGCAAAGCATTAGACCGTAAAAGCGTTGATTGGAGCACTCAGAGTGTTAAATAGGTCTTTGATATACGTACAGTTGGTTGCAAATTTAATGGGAACTACTTCATATACAAAACAGGTACGAAATTAGGCAAGCGATTTCTAAGAGAAATAATGTATAAATTTGTAATTTAAAAAAAAACCGTCTCCATGACTCTTAGGCAACTAAACGCACTGCTCCAATGAAACATTTTTAAATCGCTCTATCGATTTCGATAAATCATACATTATCGAAATCGATAGAGCGATTTAAAAATGTTTCAAGCCATTCGATAATGTATACCAAGCAAAAAAAAAAAGGAATCATCTAAATGGGTTTATAATTGGCGGAATGATCGCGTGACATAAATATAAAAAAACATACAGTTAAATTGAGAACCGTTTCCCTTTTTGAGTCGGTTAAAGTGTCGCGGTTTTTTCTACATAAACGGCTGTAACTTTTTCACTAAAATTAAGAAGTTTGACACTTTGTTTTTTTTTATAGTTTCACAGCTACAAGGGACTACAGATCTAAAAAAAAAACAATTTAAGAGTATTCTATCAGTTATCTGACTTCCATAGTACCTACAAGCTTTGCTTAGTTTGGAGTCAGATGGCGCTGTGTGTAAAGTCCTGCAATATTTATTTATTTTTATTTAGATCTGTGTATATAGTTTTAATATCAACTCGATACCTCGACGCGTTTCCAAAATAGAAGGTCTTGACAAAAGGATAGACGGACAGACGGACAGATAGACAGACGGACAGACGGAAAGATGGACAGGCGAACAGCTGGACAACAAAGTGGTCCTATAAGGGTTCCGTTTTTTTCTTTTGAGGTATAGAACCCTAAAAATACTCATGTAGCACCTACCCCAGTGTACGTTTGCTGGATACACCGTAATACGATCTAAATATAACTCGTCCGAAGTAATTCTTTCACCAAATTGAAAGGGGAATCAAAATAAATAAATTACGTTTGAACCTTCCAAACGAAATTGATCAGACACTCTAACAAATTTTCCTCTTTGGAGATTATTTTATAGACAAATATTTATTGGCTGTTTTGGTTTTGTATTTTGATCAGAAATCTGTGAAGAACGCTTTGCTTTCACGATTTCAGACTTGTGCCAATGGTAAAGGATGCTCATAACGCTGAGCACAATGACCTTCTTTCGGCTTAGTACATACAATATATGTACATAACCCTATATATTTTTTTAAATTTATGTAACGGTAATGAGACGAACGAGACGTTCTTCTGATAGTAAGAGATAACGCCTGTCCATGACCATTGCAGCGATACTATCGAAAATCATACTAACGTGTAAAATATTTCAGCAGCTCAAGGTCACGAAAAAACTGTACCCTTTTTTTTATTTGTTGACAAGCTTGTTGTTTGACCACAGCTCACCTGATGTTAAGTGACGGTGTGGTCGAAGATGGTAAATCACACCTAGCCTAGTATTTTTATATTGACAATATTTTTTTATATTGACATACCTTATTTTGACATGTAATAATAATCAGTGTTTTAAAACTAATTTAATGACATGTTTAAAATTTTGAAGTGACTTGTAACGTTGGTGTTATTAAAAAAATATTTGTATGTGTATTTGTATTTTGGCCAGGATGGAAAGTATACACCTGGAAAAAGAGATCCCGAGTCTGTCTCAGAGAGACCAATGTCTGTCTGTCTGAGAGATCAATTTAGATATTTATAATTGCTTTAGTGAAGGGGCAAAATGTAAACCACCGATTTTTTTATTATTTTTAATGGTTGACAGGCTAGTTGTTTGACCACAGCTCACCTGATGTTAAGTGACGGTGTGGTCGAAGATGGTAAAGCACACCTAGCCTGGAATGGAACTGGCTCTCAAGTGAGGCTGCCGGAACACACCGTTAGATGCTTGGCGGCAGATTTTCAACTTGAGGGTGGTAGCAAGCCGGCCGAGTACTAGAAAGTACGCTACCACCATGCTATGGTTTCCTCACGATGTTTTCCTTCACCGGCAGCTTAATCTCATTGTTGGGGTTTGAACCCACGCCCTTCGGCATGCGAACCTACCGCGCTAACCACTGAGCTATCATCGCTACAAACTAGCGATTTGATTCGATTTTACTAGCGATGTAAGAATTACATTCTTACAGCATAAAGCTGATTTTGTCCCAATTGTTAAATACTCTATTTTCATAAGACATAATAGGTAATAATTTGATTATTATAATACGAGAATAATCATTGTCAATAAAGTTGATCTTTTCTTTTTACACGATTGTCCAAAAAAAGAGTAGAATGTTTTTAGGGTTCTAGTATGTGTGTAAGTTTCTCTATTCCAACATAACTTTTAAATGCTTGTCTGAGTTCTGTGCATCGCTGCAATGGTAATGGACAGGCGTTATGACTTACCATCAGGAGAGCGTCTCGTTCATCTCATTACTTTTTACATAAAAAAAAAATGGATGTACGGGTTTATTGCTAGAATTCTTACATACAACATTCTGAGTGACGCTGGGTATAAATTTTCAAAAAAAACAAAAGGGCGGCAGCATGGTTCCATTTTTAAAATGTGGCAAAGTTACTTCGTTTTTTGACAGACATGTATTTTAATATTTTAAATTATTATGATTGCTCATTATTTTCAATCAGTGAGACGACATTTCTACGTTCGCTATCTCCTTTATCTCAAGACGGTCCAGAGTCTGTAGCGAGCGCATAATGATACGCCATTCGATAGCCGTTTCGATTTAGCCGCTGATTGCCTTGGAATTGAAGCAAATTGGACACCTCTGCCCGAGGGTCTCAGGCATAGGTAATTTAGGAACTAATTCCACAAGTTTATCTCTCTAATAGAGTCGGCTGTCGATTGCAGTAATACTGTAGCAAACGTTAATGCATTACGTTACACGGACTTCAGATAATAATAACTTAATAACTAATTGATGTCTTTGTCGCTTATTTGTATATACATTCTCTGTATATAAGTATTTATTTAATTTTTAAATAAAAATTAATTAGGATTACAAATTAAATACCACATACTTAAATACTAATAAAATAAAATAAAAATTCAGTCAAAAAATACCCCGCCCCTGACTGAACCTGGTGCAAAGGACCCCATGAGGCTGGCAGCATTACCGCGCTGGATAGCAATAGCCAGCCTTTGTACCAAGTACGAGCCGGAGCGAAGTTCACCACACTGCTCTCTTATGCGTTGCCCCTAATCACGCACCAACACCCGAGCATCCACACCCCAGCTGCCGAGTGTCTCCACCGCAATAGACACAGAGTAATATTGGGGCCCAAAGCTGCTTCGGCAGGACGCGTCCTCCGCAGCTGTAGCTGGAGAAAGAATGGAATGACTCGGGTGACTGGCGGCTACAGTGTTAACGCAAGTAGCATCCCACACCAGACACCTGCCGTTTTTCCACGGTACCAGAGCCATTCCATCCGGACTCTTACCGTCACACCTGCTGAGACCCGGTGGTTCCTGTGATGATGATTTATTTTTAAATAATAAATTAATTTTATATAATTATATTAGTGTATTTTTAATCATTTTATGTTTTAGGATATTTATTAATAGAATGTAGATATTTATGTCATCATCATCATCAGCCCTTCGCTGTCCACTGCTGGACGTAGGCCTCTCCCAATGCACGCCACTGAGCTCGGTCGACAGCTTTTTGCGTCCATTGTTTTCCCGCCGCTTTACGCAGGTCGTCACACCACCTGGCCGCAGGGTGCCCTACACTACGCTTGCCTGTACGCGGTCTCCATTCAAGAACTCGTCTACCCCATCGGTTATCGGTTCTTCGAGAAATGTGGCCGGCCCACTGCCACTTCAGCTTACTGATTCTTTGAGCTATGTCGTTATGTGATAGTTATGTATTCTCGTATGTGCATATCCTCGTTATTGGCACACCCCGTCTTTTTCTTCGTCTGATCCTATCCGCCCTAAGGTTGTCTGGAAGAGATCGCTTTTAGCGATAAGGTCGCTAATGTCTTCAATATTGTATTATTTTTATACGCGACTGTGGGACACGGGTGTAAATATATGCGAGACTTGTTAAACTAGTAGCAACTTTGGTTTCGATGGAGTTTTGGTAGCAACAAGAAAATTCATGTTTCTTTTACCGCATTCCACATTACCACACTCACACCTGTAATTCATAAACTTTCATAAACGCGACAATTTTATACAAAAAAAACTCCAAAAATACAATCTGGCGACGCAATTCTTTTCGCGTACGTATTGCTACATCTAGCTGGAACACACTGTATATGAAAAGCGATCAGAAATGCAGACGTCCGTAATCAAACACTATAATTAAAGTAGCGTTGCGTCAACACGAATAGCCGATAGATAGTGGACTAACCACATCATAGATGCCAAGATTATAGATGAGACAGTCGATATAAAAAAACCAACAAAAAAAACAACAGCTCATAAAAATCAAGGAATACAATTCTAATTTTCAATTAACAAAATAACATTCCAAATTTTTGTCCTGACTGCCTTGTTGGCTTATTTGGTAGAAAATCTGTATCAAGAGCTGTAGGGCGCGTGTTCAATTCTCATCAGGACAAATATTTATCCTTTCTAGTAGTTGCAAAATCAAGTACAAAATCTGCATCTATTAAGCACTTAACGGTGCGGTGCGGGCAGCCTATGTTGAGAACCGGTTACATTCCAGGCTAGGTAAAAGCCAAGCAGTAGTGTGTAAATATTACTATGTTCCAGTTTGAAGGGTAGGTACTGCAGCTAGCGAAATTACAGGTCTGTGGAGACTAACCATGGAAAGTCTCAAATTAATGAGCGCCAAAACAGCGATTCCCACACTTTGTTTTGCTACTCAAAGTTCTGTGTATTGCTGCAATGATCATGGACATGCGTTATCTCTTACCATCAGGAGAGCGTATCGTTCGTCTTAATTTTTTTAATGTTATATTAGTATAACTTAAAAAAAGGTGTGCTTTACAATCTTCACACTTTCAATTAAAATCAGGTGAGCTGTGGTCAAACACGTAGCTTGTCAATAAATAAAAATTATTGGACCAAAAATCTTTTCACTTTGTGGCATCTAGTAACTTTATCTTCGTTGTGATTCCTTGTATGACCGACAAATTGCTATAGCGAAACTGTGGCTAAATCCCCAGATGAAATAGGTGGATGAATAGCCTGTATTTATAGTATGTATTAATATACATACTATAAATACAGCCTATTCATCCATTCTCACCTGGAAAATGTTGAATTTCGCGAGATAATGGCTGACGGCTACCACTCTCAAGTTGAAAATCTACCAGCAAGCACCTGTGTGTTCCGGCAGCCTCACTTGAGAGGCAGTTATTTTCAGGCTAAGTGTGCTTATCCATCTTCTATCACACCGGCACTTAACATCAGGTGAGCTGTGGTCAAACATCTAGCTTGTCAAAAATAAAGAAAAAAAAATGACAATATATTTTTATCAATTTCTTCTCTTAAATTTATTGAATATAGATTTAAGATTGCAATTGTTATCTCTTACCATCAGGAGAGCGTCTCGTTCGTATCATTACTTTTAAATTAAAAAATAAAATCAATTATTATTCGAAAATTCTAGCACATACATACGTAAGCAATAGTACAATATGAATAATTAGTTCCCATTTACGACCGTCAGAGGCGCTGTCCTGGTATCCTTACACTCTTCTAATATTTACTAACTATGCAATTCTTGTAAATATGTCATATCTTAAGCAGTTAGGCTGGCAACCCTAACAAAAAGGACTAGTAGACCCTAAAATACAGCGCCATAGCTCAGCAAAACCCACAAAAACACTCATTTGTCAATAAAACACTCACACAAATAACACAACACTGAAAAGATCATAAAAAGCCTTAAAAACGTCCCATTCACAAACTACTTAGTAAAGGTAAAAACACACTAGAAGATGAAAACAACACAGCACGACAAAAAATTTAATGGAAAGTCCCATAATCAGGTTTTTATTTCAGTATTATCAAAGTAATTGTTTTATAGTTGAGTAAGTTAGTTATATTTTTAGGCTATAATTTAGCTGTACATATGGCAGTAATTTCGTATGATGTTATGCAAAGATGCGATCTACGATGAAGCACGCTTCCCTAGAAGAACTCAATTCACTCGCATTTGAAGGGACCCAGATAGTATCAATCGGGGAACACCCCACTCGAGCAAATTTTAGTAGTTAGCGGTTCTTATGAGTGAAGCTTTTAAACATTCGTGACAGGCCTTGAGTCGGGAGGAGGCGATTTCAAATGAAAACTCATGATGTAAATAGAAATAAGGATTGTGTGTATGCCTCGAGCATTCATGCTCACCATCGAAGGCTCCTTCTTGCGGCGGCGTCGTGTGTCGGGTCGCTCTCTTCCCTCAGATATGGTTGAGGAGGGCGATGGCTGGCACATGCGTCATACTCGTGATCGGGTGCTGCTTGCGGGTCGCTGCTCTGCTCGCGGTATACACACAATCTAGTACCTACTTTAACCTTAGATTAAGATTACTAACGTAACTTTCCTCTTTTTGTAATGTAAAATTGTAAAAAAAAAAAAAATATGTAACTAAAGTTGACATAGGTCACGGACCCCAGTGTCTGTGGAGCGTATAATTAAATAAATAAAAAAATAAAAAATACATTCGTGACATGAACACAATTATGTTTATCACCGGGTCTTAATCGCGCACAAAATATCATGACATTAAATGATACCAGTTTAGGATAATGTGCCGAAAAACTCGAACGAAACTTTTTAATTCCGCTTTCATAAGTGATCATGAAATTAGTTTTGTTTGTTTACGTCTCGAAGTTTCGGCCTTTTTGCAATAGCCGTGGTCGCGAATTGTTGTAAGAATAAAGAATGGGGTGTGCTACAGTCAAAAGTTACAAATCATTCAAAAAAACTTACAAAAAAACAATAATACATATCAATACTTTAATAATAAATACCTAATACTAGCGACCCGCTCCGGCTTCGCACGAGTGCAATGTAGATGTAACTAGACTAATGAGTCAAAAATAACCAAGTTTTATACATAAATTTCCAACCACTATTTTGCACCCTATTTTGGGTAGAATTTTTGAAAATCCTTTATAAGTGCACACGTCACCTAAGGAACATTTGTGCAAAATTACATGCTTAGACCCAGGTGTGTCAGCTGTGCATTGATCGATCGGTCAGTGAATCAGTCTGTCAATTTCTGCTTTTATAAAAATAGATAAAAATACGTACATAAATACTGTATTTATAACACCATTGCAAATAAACCGTGAGATTGTGCTGCAAAGAGCTATCGCTTATTACATGTTTCGTCGCGACGCGTCCAAGGTTTTACCCAAGTGAGATTGTAGTAAAGGTCTGTACACTGTACAGGCGGGCGATTCAGAAGGCAGATAAATAACGGCCATAAATAATCTGTGCATGACACGGGCCGTGTGGAGAGCCCCTTATGTCGGCGATTGGAGCCGTCTGTTACACCGTACTGCAATGTGCAATTGTCAACAGAACGCCAAACGTCCAGCTCAGATAAGTTACGCATGCTCGATCCGATCTTATATATCCACATTAACTTTCATCACATCATCATCATCATCATCATCCACATTTTGTTTTTGTTTTTGTTTTATTTTATTTTTGCTTTTGATTTGACTAATCACTGACTGTAGTTATTATTATATTTTTTTTGTAATGTTTAATTTTAAGTTTTGCATGCCGCAAGGCAGAATATGGCGCTCGTTATCTTTTTTTAAAATATCTATTGTACCCATATACGCAATAAATGAATTATGAATTAACTGTGCAGTTTCTTCCATTTTTTTAAATTTCAAACTGGCTGTTACCATCGATTTCTTCCACGTAATATCTTATATAACATATTATTTATTAGTAGAGTAGCAAGTAGGAAGTAAAATTGCGGGGCGCTGTGTTAGCTAAGCGATAAAACCTTTAAATAAATGAAAAAAGCCTTTATAAAAGCCTTATTATAAGTATGCATTTACAAAAAAAGAGTATTTAAGTATTCTATCAGTTATCTGATATTCCAAAGCACAAGCTTTGCTTTGTTTGGGGTCAGATGGCGCTGTGTGTAATGTTCTACGATATTTTTTATTTATTTTTATGTAACATTTCGGTGTAACACAAGGCTGCGTTTTATTGGAATGCCCTTTGTTGTTGAAAGCGTGGATTACGGTTGTTTTGTTTTCAACACGCCTCTGCTAATGATTCATGGGACATTCTGAACTATAGGCCATGTGACGTGAAACCGTGTTCAACAGAATAAAATTAAATATAAATAAATATGAATGGGCAAAAAATACAGCGCAACGCAGCTATCGGCAAACACCGCCGAGTCTTTTTGTCTGACATCTCGTAGAAATCACTAAACATAAGTCTTAACAGGAGTTGTAAGTACTAGGACACATGGTGTATTATGCTTTGTCAGAAAAATAAGTGTAAAAGTAAGCACATATTTTTACGTTTATTAGTTGTCGGTAGCGATGATAGCTCAGTAGTTAGCGTGGTCGGTTCGCGTACCCAAGGGTGCGGGTTCAAACCTGAGCTTCCGGTGAAGGAAAACATCGCGAGGAAACCATAGCATGGTGGTAGGGTACTTTCTAGTACTAAACTGGCTAGCTAGCAATTAAGTGGAAAATTTATTGATAAGCACCTAATTGTGTGTTTCAGCAGCCTCACTTGAGAGCTAGTTTCATTCCAGGCTAGGTGAGTTTACCATCTTCGACCAAACCGTCACTAGCCATCAGGTGAGCTATGATCAAACGCCTAGACTGTCAATAAAAAAAAAGGTAGGATTGTTGATAAACGTAATCAACTACGAAAAGTATTTTGGAAAAATTAGTCGCAAATATAAATGAATATTATTGGATTGTTGTCAGAATTATTTACGTGGGACAGTTCTTGAAGCACTTTTGAAAAAAATCCCGCCCTCACTCTGTCATCTCGTATTATTGTACAAAACATCTTCACCTTTCTGAATCAATGTTTCTAGGAGCGGGGCTTTCCATTGCTTTCACATAACTCTTGTTGCAGTATACTTAATAACAGTGGTGAAGTTTTAATTTACTAAGAATTTAATTGTTACAAATGTAAAATGCAAATACCTACAAATATTTTACTAACACCACAAAAGAAAAAGTAACTTTACAGGTTATTTTTTCATTAATATTTAAAAATATCTAAATTATAACATACATGTATATACTATTAGTATACGTAGTATTTTAATTGTTACTAGTATACGTAGTATTTTAATTGGTACTAGTATACGTAGTATTTTAATTGTTATTAGTATACGTAGTATTTTAATTGTTACTAGTACACATAGTATTTTAAATGTTACTAGTATACGTAGTATTTTAACTGTTATTAGTATACGTAGTATTTTAATTGGTACTGGTACACATAGTATTTTAAATGTTACTAGTATACGTAGTATTTTAACTGTTATTAGTATACGTAGTATTTTAATTGGTACTGGTACACATAGTATTTTAAATGTTACTAGTATACGTAGTATTTTAATTGCTATTAGTGTACGTAGTATTTTAATTGTTATTAGTATACGTAGTATTTTTATTGTTATTAGTATACGTAGTATTTTTATTGTTACTAGTGTACAAGTATAGGACGGGAATAGTCTATAAGATTTCATATCAATAGGCCAGTACAGGTCATCGCAACACAGATAGTTCTACGGCTATGTAGTGATGGAATCTTGTACATTTATTATGTCTTACATTTATGATAAAATTTACCATTTAAAGCATTGTCTCATGTAATGTTCTTTAACTTTAGATTGCGCTTTAAGTACATATTATGTTTTTCTGTATAAATAAAGATATTATTATAATACCTGATGCAGAAATATTCCGGGACTTTTGTTCGAGAACGTTGAATGAATTATTTATTATTTTGATTACAATTATGCTTACGTTTGACTGTCATCTCGCCTGATTGAGACTAAAGATTTTGGAATAAAACGGGGTTTCTTTACAGAATTCCTGGCGGTCCGATAGGAGGATGGGCAGGGTGGGATTAGGTCATGCAGATCTGAAGCACACTCTCCAAAGTGTATCTAGAATACCGACATAAGAACAACTTTACATCGATATTTAAGGCTTTCGAGTATTTTCTTATTCTGTGACTTTAGTTTAATAATAAGAATGTGTCTTTGCTGTGATAGTTATTTCTGAAATATCGAGAAAATCCGTCACATCCATTGAAGTTATTCATGGAAAACCAACGAACTGTCAATACCAATACTGCGTTATTATTTCTGCCTCAGTGTGCGAAGAGACAGGATGTCAGAAAACATAGCTTTACGGCCGATTGCACACGTATATATAGACATACCCATAAAGATATATAATTACATATATGTTTTTGTGTGCCAAAACATTTGTATACGTGAAGATCAGATAGATGCGTCTGCTAGAAGCTCAAACAACCGGCCAAGTGCGAGTCGAACTCGCGCACGAAGCGTTCCGTACCATAATCTATAAAAACGGCAAAAAATCACGATTGTTGGATCGGTATTTGTTGTTATAGCGGCAACAGAACTACATCATCTGTGAAAATTTCAACTGTCTAACTATCACGGCTCAGAGATACAGCCTTGTCACCAGGCTGTATTTCATGACGGGTAAATTCCATAAATATTACAAACGTTAAAGTTTGGCTAAATGGATGTTTGGATGTCTGTTACTCTTTCACGCAAAAACTACTGAACGGATTTGGATGAAATTTCGTATGGACGTAGCTGACACTCTGGATTAACATATAAGCTACTTTTTATCTCAAAAACATTTAGCGGGTAACACCGCGGGGCGCAGCTAGTAAGTAATAAATTTCACAAAGCGCCATCTAGCCCTAAACTGGTGTCTTTCTCGAAAGCTAAGCTAAGCTTATTGCCAAGATTTGAACCTACGCCGTGAAGCGAGCAATCGTAACAAGCTAACCACACAGCTAAAATGTACACTTCATATCGTCAGTTATTATTGTTGTCCTATATAAACATTTACCGAAAATGTGTTTTTGTTTGAAAAACAAGGACCTTTGTTGCGGAGTAAAAAGTCAAGATTTGAGAAGGGTCTACGAGATATACATAAAATAATAGACAGACCAGTGGAATCATAATAGATACACTTACCTATTTTCAAATTGTTTTCACGAAATTTTATTTTCGGTTATTTGATCAGGGCTAAATTACAGGGTGTTGAGCCCTCGACTTTGTTTCGTTAATCAAAATTCTGGGTACCACTGCAATGATAACGGATATATTTTTCTATCGTATTTGATATTTAATTATATTTATCGTAATTCACTCGAGTATCGCAGGCGTCCCACCAGTCATACTGTATACCTGACCCATGACGTACTCGTACCTTCGGAATCCAAAACCAGATGTTATCTACTTTTTTTAATGTAAAAGTAATGAGACTAATAAGGTGTTCTCCTGATGATTATAGATAACACCTATCCAAAAATATACGTAATTTGATATAGTATTTTGTTACTGTAATTATAAACAAGCTTATTTAAGAAAATTTAAAAAAATCTAATTTCCACAAAAGTGTTTATAAAAAAATATAGCTAGGGTCACTCGGGATGATGTAAGGATTCTAACAATACCGTGTACAGGCAATTCTGTTCAGATATTTCAAAGTTATGGTGGAACAAAGAGCAACCGCTATCTTCGCGTGCGAGGCGCGCAGCGGCCCGCAGTGCGACGCAAGACGAAGCCGCACGCGCGTTGTAGGTACTCAGCTTTGTCTCCATGAAGAAGGCCACTAGATGTGAGATGTGGCCAAAACTATAGTCAAGAGTTTCTGATATAATTTAAAGCGAATAATCCCGCATAAATAAAACGAAAATGTGGAACAAAGAAACTCCTATCACACATACAAACTTTCAATACATATATGTATCCTGATAACATTACTCTCCGTTTTTTGGGCAGTCGTGTAAAAAGTTACTATGTCAAATTTTTCAATTCATGCATAAACTGTGAAAACAATGCCAGCAGTTAAAAAGTTAATCCTTCACTCCCAAATCGCATTCTTTCTGAATTCCGGCACATTTTTTTTTTTATTGTAGATAGGCTTGCGCTTGTCCGCCATCCCGCCTGATGTTAAGCGAAGATGCGGTCTATGGTGGACAAATGACAAAACACATGAACGACTTCCAAATAAATGCTAAACTTACATGACACAATAGATCACCTTCTGTATATTTATTATTTCATTATTTTTCAGGTCACTGAACAGTCAAAACATGAAACTACGCTGCCAGTTTCAAAAGAGCCTCAAACGCTATCAATATCAGGAGAAATCCGAAGAATTTCAATCTAAGTTCAACGGGGAAAGGTCAAGTTACATTTGTCATCTCTAATATTTTTCTTGTGTCGATTTTTTCGTGGAAATATCTCCGAGGCGTCGAATGTATGTTATATTTTATGCAATACTAGTGATATCGTTTGGCTTCTTTAGAATAATGTCTCTGTTTTTGTCTTGTTAGGTATGTGTTGGTTATAATTTTGTTTGCACTCTTTCATATACACTCATTGGTATTGGCATTGTTGTCTCATTGTCTCATATCAGCTATAAAACTTGAAGGGCGTAGGTTCAATTTCCACCCAGGACAAACATTTTATGGTATAAGCAAATGGTTGTTCTGTGTCTGGGTGTTTTGTATGTATTATAATTATCGAGTTACGAAAAAAGAAAGAAAGAAAATGATTTTTTATTTTGTATCACCACAGAACATACAAAAACAACAAACAGAGACAAACAGTTACAAAATAGGGTCTCACCTCAGCAAAATACTGGTCATACTAAGTGGTATGACCAGCGCTGGTCTTTCGGTCGGACAAACAAAATAAACACACAAACATGTTTAATGTTTATGTATATTGTATAGTTTATGTAAATGTATATCTATACGTATTTATGTATGTCTATAAGTGTATATTACATAAGATATTTAAGTATTGTTATTTTATAATATAGTTAGGTATATACCTATATATGTATATGCTTATGTATTATGGTTAAAATGTTTTTTATTTTATTTAATCTTTTTTCTTTTTATCTATATATTTTTTTTTTTAACTTATCGACACACCCCGTCCTTAGTTTAGAATATTTTTCCGTGTTATGGTTGCCTGGAAGAGATCGCTTTTAGCGATAAGGCCGCCAATTGTTACATTAGTTTTAAGTCTTTATTTTTATATATTTTTTTGTAATGTGGTGTATACAATAAAGAGTTATATTATTATTATTCATCGTTATTTATTTTTCATCTTCTTATTTTTTAAATTTTTTACATTAAATATTTAAAAAAAAACATATAATATAAAAAACTTAAAAACTAGGGTGCCGCCGGCAGCGGGGCAGGGCTCAAGCTGCCGGTGGTCAGGGCTGCAGAGTGAGGAACCTCCTCACAATGCGCGCCGTGTCAAGGATCACTGCCTTTTGAAGCTGACCCTTGACCCAACCGTCTAGCGAGAGTCTCTTGAGATGTTGGTCGAGACTCTTCGCTATAAGACCGTTTACCGTGACGACTATCGGGACAATGATCGTCGAATCAACATCCCACATGGCGGTTATCTCGTGAGCCAAGTCAAGGTACTTGCTGAGCTTGTCCTTCTCGGCCTTCACGAGATTCTCGTCATGTGGGATGGTGATGTCAACGAGCACTGCCCGGCGTTGGGCTCGGTCGACCACCACGATATCAGGCTTATTGGCGACAATAGTCCTGTCCGTGATGATAGACCGGTCCCAATAGAGCAAAGCACGACCATTTTCGAGAACTGGCGCTGGTGCGTACTTATAGTACGGCACCTCAGACTCGACAAGGCCGTATTGAAGAGCAAGCTGCTGATGGATGATCCTGGCTACTTGGTTGTGCCTGTGCAAATACTCGCCGTTAGCAAGATGCGAACAACCGGAAATAATATGTCGGAGCGATTCTCCGGGACGGTGGCATGCCCGACAGATGTCGACCGTACCGTCCTTCATGATATATTTCCGATAATTGTTCGTCTTGATAACTTCGTCCGCAATCGCACAGGCAAAACCCTCAGTTTCCCCAAAGAGGTCTCCGAAACGTAGCCAGTTCACCGACGCGAGCATGTCCACATCGGGGCCCGTTAGGACCCGATAGAACCGCCCGTGCAGCTGCTTGCTCTTCCATACTTCCTTGCGGTCTTCGGTGCTGAGCACCGATGGTTTGCGCCAGTTCTCGTTCGCTAAGGAGAGCGGCGTGAGGCCCTTGTCAACTGCCACAACATCTCGATGCATCCCGCACTCGTTGTCGCGGAAATAATCCCTGAGACTGCACACTTCACGATTATGGAGGTTCTTGGCGCTTAAGAAGCCACGACCCCCCAATTTTCGTGGAATGTACAGTCTCATAACAGACGAGCGTGGGTGTAGCATGCGATGAGTTGTGAGCTGTTGACGGACTCTTCTATCCAGGGCGTCCAGCTCAGTCTGAGTCCACCTCAGTATGCCAAAGGAGTATATCAGTAGAGGCATCACCCAACCGTTGAAGGCACGCACCTTATTGCCACCAGACAAAAAACTATTAAGTACTTTTGTCAGGCGACAAAAGAAGCGTTCCTTCACCGATCGCTTGATGTCCACTACCGCTATACCCAACGACTCTGACATACCGAGGTACTTGTAAGTCTCGGCCTCGGAGAGAGATCTGAAAGTCATTGTCTCGGAAAGCTGTAAATCTGGACAATTTACAACTTCCCCTCGCTGTACGTGCATGACCGCACACTTGTCTACCCCAAACTCCATCTTGATGGCATTGCTAAAAACCTGTGTAGTTTTTAACAATTCCATCAAGTCTGGACGTTTTGGTGCAAACAGCTTGAGGTCATCCATATACAGCAGATGAGAAATGACTTCACCACCTCTCCGAAGCCGATGGCCTAGCCCTGATTCCTTCAGCAAAGTGCTGAGAGGATTCAGTGCTAGACAAAACCACAATGGACTCAGACTGTCACCCTGGAAAATGCCTCGCTCGATCCTAATCAAGTCCTGCGGCTCAGAAGAGCCATCTCCACTACCTGGTTGACGAAGGTCTGTGGTCCATTGCCTCATACATGCGCCTAAGAAAGATTTTAGAGTTGTATCAATTTTATATAACTCTAAAACTCTCTCTAGCCATGAATGAGGCACTGAGTCATAGGCCTTCTTATAGTCAATCCAGGCAGTGGAAAGGGCTCCCTTGTTCCGCCGAACTTGCTGGCTAATGGTCATGTCGATGAGGAGAAGCTCCTTAGTACCACGGGACCCTACCCTACATCCATTTTGAGCAGGAGCCAAAACGTTATTTGCGACAACATGCGCGTTAATTTTTGTTCTCAAAATGGACGTAAGGAGCTTGTAGATGGTAGGCAAGCACGTGATGGGTCTATAATTTTTTGCTTCTGTGGTACTACCGGTCTTATGGAGCAGGAAGGTGACACCAGTGGTCATAAAACAGGGAAGGGAACCAAGCTCGAGGGCTTCTTGGAATTGTGTCGCTAAGCGGTCATGTGAGCAACGAATCCACTTAATCCAAAAGTTGTGCAATCCGTCCGGCCCAGGACTTTTCCAGTTCTGTGCCGTACGAATCGCACAACTAACGTCTACGGGGTCTATTAAAACAGACCCCATGGATTCGATAGACTCACATTCCCGCTCGACAACACGCATCCAATCACCCTCGGTGTGCTCGACAGGCAGCGACCAGATACCACGCCAGAATTCAGTCATGACGCTAGTATCCGGTAGCTGCCTGTCACTCACACGTTGGCCGGTTCCTTCCCAATCTCGATACACCTTCCTTTGGTCACTTTGAAAGACGCGATTTTGCCAATATCTATCCGCACGCTCTCTATAGCGGCGAATACGGTTTGCCCACGCATAGACTTTCTGCTTCAGATAGTCAATGCGTTCCGTGACACTGGCTAGATAGTGCTGGGGCCTAATACCCGTTCCAGCAAAAGCCTGTGTCACAAAACGCATGACTCGGGGGCGATTATTCCCCCGGCTGAAACAGATCAGCTTTGCAATGAGAGTCCTGAACGTGCTGATACGCCGCTCGATCCGCAATTGCCATGCGGGCACACCCCCGGCGGGTCGCGGTGCACGGTTAGTGTCCGGAAACTTAACACGTGCAACGCGACACGCCGCGATGGCACCGCAGTATAATATCGAGTGGGTATCAGTCAAATCTTCGCTAGCCCGTAAATACGGGGCTAGCAAAGCGTTCAAGGCTCCCATCAACGCTAAATTTCGTCTATGGGTGGGCAAACGTGGTAGTCGCGGCCTAGAATCGGGTGCGAATCTATATTGACAAATCGCGTCTTCCAAAGTCCTCCTCAAATGCTCACTCACCTGGCTACATACACCCATGCTCGTGCATTCGCCTACATCAACTACGGGATCAGTAGGTGTCGCTAGTGTCGCCATCGACGTCGGCACTGACACCAGTGTCGGGGCTGACGACGCGACAGGCGAATCCCGTGTCGAAACAGGCGTTGGACGAGCAGGAAGTGCCTCCAGGCGGAGCCGATCAAGCACGGACTGATCCAACAGCTGAAGTCGCTGGATAGCCCGCACTTGATCCGATAGTCGTTGGGTAGACACGGCGACGGTCGGTTCAAGGGCCTGAAACAAAGGCAGCATCCTGACACGGTACGCTGAAAGGTTAATTCCCCCCTCTGTAGCCCCATAATAGGCGCGCATGCAATTCTCATTATTTGTCTGTGACCATCGCATGCGTCGCACTACACCACCGGCAGCGAGAGCCGAACGCGAAGCAGATTGCCCCGCAGGCCCCAAGCGTGCCGGCAGCGGCGGCCGTCCTCGACGCGCAGGTGGTGGTGGCGCCGGTGTCCGCGGCCCGCTCACGTCGCTGCTGCTCGACGAGGCGCTTGTTGCCAGGGGTGTAGCAAACTCTTCATCCCCCGACGAAGCGCTCGGAGTTGACGGAGCGGGCGGTGATGGTATATGTGCGTCATGTAATCCCGAAGCCGCAGCTGTTCTTGAGCGCGTCCACATAACTTGCTTTCATTCTTGATAAAATATTTTGCTGATTGAATGATTTGATTGACGTATAAATGTCAATCGGTAAAAATTTTTAAAAGATTCTAATAAACTCGGAAAATAGGCAATATGGAATAAAACTTTAAACTGGTAGGTGTTTGTAAACTATTGCTGATATTTGGTGGTGAAATCGAGGTCAAAAAGTTGTTGGATTAGTTATTATTATTATTATTAACATAACAAAATATACAAAGTTACTGAGTTAAAATGAGTGAAGACACTTTCTGAGTCATACTTTTGTATGAAGGAAAATCCTGAAGTATTTTTGAGCATGTAGTTAGTAAGACAAAAAAATTGTAGGGCTTTAAATTTACAAACACCTTTTCCTTATTTTATCTGTTATTTATCTAATAGAATAGAATAGAATACAAATTTATTGTACACCAAACGTACATATACATTGTAAAAAATAAAATAAAAAAAGATATAAAGAAAAAAGATAAAATAGGTAACGTATAAAAAAACAAAACAACATCGACTAATATGTGATAGAATAACGGTGGCCTTATCACCTAGAGCAATTCTTCCAGACAACCTTTGGATTGTCAGAACCTATGGTATGGCTATTAAGGTTGGCGGTGTAAAAAAAATAGAAAAAAGATGAATAAAAAAAATACATGATTGCAAAATCGTACGATCAATAAAAAATAAATACATATCCATTATGTATACATAATACATATACTACATAATACAGTCATATACTACATAAGTAAGTGACAATTAGCATACGTATAAAATAATATATAATGTATAAATACTAGATAATTAAAAATGTTTCAGAGTAAGTGAATTTCAGAATCCTTTCAATTAATTCTGTGGATCTGTTTGATGATGAAAATATTCCATTTCAGTGTATTGAAATTGCAAGCCAAGAGTGATTTCAAAAAATAAATTATAAACACAACCTCCTTGACAGGTTGTGTTGAAATCCAGGCAAGCCAGAAAACTGAATAATTCATAATTTACGTCTCTGGCTTCCACGGGGAAGAGATATGTTGGCTATACAGAAAATAAAGGCATAAATCAGAAAACGATATTTTTGTGGTTTAGGTACATGCCCGTCTACAGACGTTGACGACAAATGACAAATGACAAATTTTAACGTGGCAGGAAAGTCTTGCTGTAGATGAGATTATTGCCATAATGGATTGAATAAATATTAAAAATTCTGGCCCTATTCTAGTGTACGGAAGACCAAGCTATGTATCAAATCTTACT
The DNA here is from genome assembly GCA_905404145.2 of Biston betularia. Classification (NCBI taxonomy): domain Eukaryota; kingdom Metazoa; phylum Arthropoda; class Insecta; order Lepidoptera; family Geometridae; genus Biston; species Biston betularia. The sequence goes on along the minus strand of FR989887.1, from coordinate 7,542,193 downwards.
ATCCTAGTTGTAGCATATTATAACACCAAATATGTATACTGTTTCTGTGTCTTTCTGCCATTTTGTAACATTTTTGACAAAACGGCTGAATGGGTCTTGATGAAAATGGAAATAATAGAAGCATATTTTTTTAAAATAGATATTATTAGCTCCTTTTTTCTAAAAACAAGCATTGTATTTAAGTTCTGACAAGAATTTTGATAGATAATATTTAACACTGCGTATTGCGTATAGATGTTTGGTCAACATAATTTATTTCATAGAACAACATTTTTCTATAGTTAGTTTACTTGGTGGAAGATCTCCTTAGCAGGAGGTCGTCTAGGTAGGTACCACCACGGTACCAGTTATTCTGCCGCTAAGTAGTAGTGTGTAAACATTACTGTGTTCCGGTTCGAATGGTACTGCAGCAAGTGAAATTACTGGGCTGTTGAGACTAACCATCGAAAGTCTCAAAGTAATGAGCGCCAAAGCAGCGATGCCCTGGACTTTGTTTTGTTACTCAAAGTTCTGTGTATCGCTGCAATGGTCGTGGACAGACGCTATCTCTTACCATCAGGAGAGCGTTTCGCTTGTCTCATTACTTTTTACATAAAAAAAAGTCCCCGTACAAATGTACAATTTAAAAAAATGTCGAATTTGATCTCCTTTTTTTAAATGATTGTGTTTAGTTCTTTAAGTAACAGGTACTTAAAAAACTAAACACAATCACTTAATTTGTGTATAAATAAAAATATTATTGAAATATATGATTATTGCTCTAAGATTTTTGTTAAACACTCAGGAAATAGCTACGAAACTATATATCGTATGTAGTGTGTACGACTATACAATGTAGTATTGCATAGTTTTTTCGTGGGTAGATTTATATTACATTTTCTTCAAAATGTTACTAGCAAACAAAGAGATAAAGTTGTTAGAATTTAACTGTGAAGTATCGAACATGATACACATTTTTTATACTTCAGTAAATATAAAAATCCCCAGTTACGGCACTAGAATTCGCGTCGTCGACGGCTGGTGTTCGTGATGTGAAACTGCAGCTCAGTGGAGCGAGAATGCTTCGGCTTATGGCTTCACTCTGTTTATTTTTACGAGATACAGCTTCTAATTATGGTAATGAAATGTATTAAATTAAAATGATATTGCAGTAAAGTAGCTGTCGTTTAAATAACTAATGATTGTCTATTATCAATTCTTGAACAAGACTCTTATGGAAATTTACGTAAATTGGATTTTTATTTTTTGTTTACTGCAAACGTGTTTTTGATCTTAGTCCGTGACATTTCTCATGAAGTGCACACAAGGTTTGTTTGATAAGCTAAGTTTTTGACCACAGCTCACCTGTTGTTAAGTGACGGTATGGTCGAAGATGGTAAAGCACACCTAGCCTGGAATGGAACTGACTCTCAAGTGAGGCTGCCGGAACACCGTTAAGTGCTTGGCGACAGATTTTCAACTTGAGGGTGGTAGCTAGCCAGCCGAGTACTAGAAAGTACCCTACCACCATGCAATGGTTTCCTTACGATGTTTTCCTTTACCGGCAGCCGCTAACCACTGACCTATCATCGCTTCAATGCCAATAAGGAGTTCTACTTTTGTTTTAATGTATCGATCCCATCTCGGTTTATTCAGTAGTTTTCCTGCTTGTCTATCGAGTAGATATCGTGCCATACCTCAATGATTCCAGTTAATTGCTTGTTACGATAGTTCGCTCGCTACGGATCCAGATATATCGATCTTGGTTGCTGTGAATATCCATTCGTTATTGACATGTCTATGCATCTGCATATTTGCTGAAGCTAACTACATAGTACTGTAGATGGTATCGATTGGAAACTACCCTGTTAGCTGAAACTGTTCAGCTCTAGTGCGTAGATTTGATTCTCACACATGACATTTTTTTTTTGACATTACACACAGCGCCATCTGACCCAAACTAAGCAGAGTAGAAGTGATGGAAGTCAGATAACTGATAGAATGCATAAATACTTTTTTTTTTTGTAAATGCATTCTTATAATACATACAGAACACCCAGACACAGAACAAACATTTGTTGATACATAAAATGTTTGTCCTGAGTGGGAATCGAACCCACGATCTTCAGCTCTTAAGGCAGATATGCTACCAATGAGCCAACAGGGCTGTCATTTACATATCTGACGAACATTGACATCTGTAAACCGTCTGTCTGTCTAAATGATTTTTTTAATGTAAAAGTAATGAGACTAACGAGGCGTTCTCCTGATGGTAAGAGATAACGCATGTCATTGCAGTGATACAGAGGAATTTGTGTAGTGAAATAAATTTCAGGGCATCACTGCTTTGCTTTGCTCCCGCTCATTACTTCGAGACTTTCGATGGTTAGTATCAAAAGCTCTGTAATTTCGCTAGCTGCAGTACCTACCCTTGAAACCGGAAAACAGTAATGTTTACAAACTACTGCTTGGCGGCAGAATATCTGGTACCTATCTACATAATCTCCTACTAAGTAGATCTACAACCAAGTAAGGTTAGTTCGTTGTTCCTACCTTGTACCTTGTACATTGCCTGTTGTTTTCTTTCTGTTAAATCAACCTTTTAACTATTTTGGCGTAATTTCTTACAAAAATTACATCAAAATCATTATTGAGCTGCTGACGAAGAAACCATTTCGTGAGGAAACTCAGCTGGCTAGCTACCACCCTCAAGTTAATAAAATCTGCCGCCAAGCAACTAATGGTATGTTTCGGTAGTCTCATTCAGAGAACCAGTTCCATTCCAGACTTGGTGTGCTTTACCATCTTCCACCACACCGTGACTTAACATCAAGTTAGCTGTGGCCAAACGCCTAAATATGATCAAAAAACACGTTTGCGGTAAACACGCAATCAAAAAAAAACTATGCCTGTAAACCATAAAAAAAAGTCCAGGCATTCCAGGCTAAGCGTGTTCACTATCCTCGACCACACTGTCACATAACATCGTGAACTGTGATCAAACAACTAGCCTGTCAACTTTAAAAAACTATGTAAAACCAGAATTTAGGTTGTTTTCTACCCTACCAAGAAGCAAAGTGCATTTAGAGTGCTTAATATTAATATCCAAACAGGTTGTAGCTAAGTAGAGATTCTGGGAAAGAAAACATTAAGCAAATGCACTGAGACGCGAAAGAAAATCTCCACAAAGTTAAGTAAGCTTTAGAGCTGTTTATAGCGAAGATACAATTTTATTTAATGCGTTTTAAATTTACATCTTTGAAACATTTGAAACTAGTTTTTTACTGGTAAATAAGTGGATAGTACCTACGATATAACAAGCTATAAGGTTAAAAATGACTAAGTTTTGATCACCGTCGCAGAGCATGTCTGTCTATTTTTTATGTCCATTTCGAGGAGTGTGCGCAGAAGCTCCAAGACCTTATCCCACCCTTTCCCTTCCACCACAGGACAAGCAGAAGAACGGCACACTACCATCCGTGTTCGTTAGTTAGTTCGTCGTGGACGCTCCCAGTATTCGTACGCAGCGATTTCACTCTACTGACCTGTAACTTTGGTGTTATTAATAAATGATTTGTATTTGTATTTGTATTTGTACTTTCTTGATGCGTACAGCTCATGAATGGAACTCATTGCAGGTTTCTTTGTTTCCTATAAATTACAATTTGAACGTTTTTAAGGCTAGAGTCAATACATTTCTTCTAGAGCAGAGTGCTCCATTCTCGGCCGCACCGTCGCTTTACATCAGGCGAGTTGATGCCAAAAAAACATCGTTTTACAAAAATTAATATCTTTTGCTTTACAAATTATATTTGTGTACAATATAAATATAGGAAAACATTTTTTTTATTTTACAGTGGAAGCTTTATTTAGTTTGGGGCTAAATAGCGCTGTTTGAGTTGTCAGGTCCCGTTGACTTTGAAAATAGTACTGTTTACACAATACCACGTCAGAACGATGTTTCTTTTGATAATTTAAAGATAAAGTTTTTTTATGAGAGTTTAAAATATGGCGTTAATTTTTCAAATACCGGACGCACGTTCTCAGTGACTCTTATCCTTATTTATAAATCTTTATATTTGAAGAAGCTTTAGGAAGTTATTAGACTGCCCTCAAAGGCTTGTGCTTCTAATACACAATACAGCACTCGAAATCTCAAAACCCCATTGACCCGAGCCTCTTTTCACTAAATCATACCAAAAAGTCTTAATTTGAAAACTTTTTACATTATCAAAAGTCTATTCATCGCAAGCTACGAACCTCCCCGAAAGGTGTTCGACGAATGAGTAGAAGGAAGGTCTGTAGGGTTGACACCTTTCCAATTCTTATTCAAAGTGGGGGGATAAGTCCTGCACCGACGTCTCGCTTTGGGGTTTTTGTGCATTTCCTTCACCAGCATCTACCTGAACCAACCCAGCTCCATATTTTGTACTTGCTTTGTTCGTGTGGTCATTTAGGTCATTTTGGAAAAAGTAGTCACGGTTTTTTACGACTTTACTATAGTGATCATACTCAAGTAAATAATATGATGGCCTAGGCAAGGTTTTTTTCAAAGTTTCAATTCAGCTTACCTGATGTTAAGTGATAGTGTGGTTAAAGATGGTAAAGCACACCTAACCTGGAATGGAACCGGCTCTTAAGTGAGGCTGTCGGAACACATAGTTAGGTTCTTGGCGGCAGATTTTTAACTTGAGGGTGGTAGGTGGTTTTATGTACCTAGAAAGCGACTTAAATACAATTTAGTAGCGACAGTGGGTATATCTTTGAGCCAGTGGGTATATCTTTGAGCCTTGTACAAAGTGTTAAAAAACTGAAACTTTAGGACTATAGGACTTGTATTTTGCAAATCGTTTGAGTTTTTTGACTTGAGGGTAAGGTAAGCGGAACGTTGGTCGTCCAGACGTAAGATGGGTCGATATCGTCACCGTATTGGCACAGGACCAAGGCAGATGGCAGCAGTGGAATAAAACCAAGGCTATAGATGGTGATTATGGAAGCAAATTTAAAACGCATGCATATCAAAAGTCGAATGTGTGTAGCAACATTTTTGGACAGCCCTATACAGAATAAAGTAAGCTGTATTAAACTTTTCTCGTTATAGTGCATTGTCGCTAAACAAACTCGGGATTGGGCGGCTTGTCGCCAGAGGCCTGTAATGTAATGATACAAATATTTACATTTCGGAAGTTTCCAATGGTTTTAAGCTATAGGTTCTTACCTAGTACAAGAGTACTTTGACTTACAAAGTACTCATGTACTTTGTAAGTCAAAGTTGTTGTAAGGCTGACTTTGTTTTGCTACTCAAAGTTTTGTGTATTGCTGCAATGGTCATGGACACGCGTCATCTCTTACCATCAGGAGATCGTACCGTTCGTTTAATTGGTTTTTTATTTTTTTTTAAAGAAATTTTGAATTTTGCACCAATGATCGCTGGCAGATACTAGACTAGAAATGCTGAGATGGACTTATTTGGCATTCATAAATTTGAGTAAGCCCCAAGTAAGTGCGTTCAAACACCAACAATGAGCTTGAGCTGCCGGTGAAGAAAAACATCGTGAGGAAACCATAGCATGGTGGTAGGGTACTTTCTAGTAGGTAATCGGCTGGCTAGCTACTACCCTCAAGTTGAAAATCTGTCGCCTAACGGTGTGTTCTGGCAGCCTTACTCGAGAGCCAGTTCTATTCTAGGCTAGTTGTACTTTACCATCTTCGACCACACCGTCACTTAACATCAGGTGAGCTGTGGTAAAACACTTAGCCTGACAACCAAAAAAAAATTGAATTAATTTATGAATTTTATTGTTATGACTTATGAATTTAATTGGAATTGTACTTGATATGTGACATTTTAATTTTATAATATTACCTATGTATTAATTCAGATTATAAACTATGTGTTTAAAATATCATCCAAATTTTGCGTGAAAGAGTAATAAACATGCTCACAAACTTTCGCATTAATAATGTTAGTAAGATTTACCTATGTTGACTTACATTGTTGGAGAAACTGTGAAGATAGTGTGAAATCATGATCATAATAAACTTCGTTTTTATGATCATCATCATCTCAGCCGTAAGACGTCCACTGCTGGACATAGGCCTCCCCCATTGACTACCACAAAGCCCGGTTGGAAGCGGTTCGCGTCCAGCGCGTTCCTGCGGTCTTTATTAGGTCGTATGTCCACCTTGTGGGTGGACAGACGCTGCGCTTGCCGGTCCATGGTCTCCACTCCAGAACTTTGCAGCCCCATCAGCCATCGGTTCTGCGTGTAATGTGCCGTACCCACTGCCGCTTCCACTTGCTGATTCTCTGGGCTATGTTTTTATGATAGACATTGCAAAATCCCCACTTTGTTTTTTCATCAAACCAGCTAGATTATGTTACTTTTCTTAGAAAACAATAACGTGTATCACTTGTAGAACTTACTGAGAAATAACTATCCTTAAAGAGCGCACGATAAAACTAAATATACATTGTGGTCTTACAAATAAATTTATTAATTTAATTAAATTTTACTGGGAGTGGGAGCGAGGGGAATACCTGCAAAATCTCTCTATTATATTTTATTAAAACATCGCAGCCTTCCAAGAATTTTATTTAAAAACATTCTAGGAGAATTCACTTAGCACTATCCAGCCCCGAGCTAAGCAAAACCTGTTTATTGGGAACCAGATTTCCGATAGTATCATCATCATCATCATCAACAGCCTATTGAAGTCCACTGTTGAACATAAGCCTCTCCCAAGACACGCCACTCAGCCCTATGTTCGTCACACGAATGTTTATTTAATAATAATTTATTGCACACTTATCCCAAAAAGATTATAAGTGTGGAAGTTTGCATGGATGGATGGATAGATGTTTGTTACTCTGTCACGAAAAAACTACGGATTGGACGGATTTGGATAAAATTGGTATGGAGGTAGCTAAGACCCTGGATTAAAACATAGGCTACTTTTTATTCCGAAAACATGTAGCGGGTAACACCGCGGGGCGAAGCTAGTAAAATAATATGTACAAAAGGAGGACTTAATGCTAAATCATTTTCTGCCAGCCGTCAGTGTATGAGATGTGGTTGTAGGCGCGCATCAAAACGAATATATGAATCCATATGTATGAATAAAATAAAAATAATAAACTACTATAAAAATATACACATAAACGTTGTACAATGAGGTCCTTTCGGCTTACTACACCCTAAGCTTATACACCGAGCCTCGTATAGCGAGGATTGTCCGAGAGTACGTTACATATTTTATCACAGCCATCAGTGCAAACGGAATACTGAATGTGCGAATGGTAGCTTCCAATGTCTATGCTTTAGAAATTTCATTTAAAAGGTTGAAACACGATTTGACACTCGATCTGCGATGTGACGTCTGACTTCAAAAAGAGTTAAAAAGCCCTTCATAAATTACGTCACACGAATTTCATGATTTTTTTTTACCCCTCTCCCGTCCTTGTCACAGCTGGCTACATTTCCACCCTACCTACTTATTATATGTATTTTGAAAAAATGTGATGTCACAAAATTTGGGACCCCTCCCCGCCCCTTGTCACACAATGTCACACTTCGTCGATTTTCATCACATACACATTAAAATAACAGTCTCTTAAAACAACAAGTCACAACAATAAAGTTCAAGGTATCATTGCCTTGGCCCTCATTAACTCAATTGTTGGCAGTAACTCTGCTTCGGGCTGTAGGGCGTGGGTTCAAACCCCAACAATGAGCTTGAGATGCCGGTAAAGGAAAACATTGCGAGGAAACCATATCATGGTGGTAGGGTACTTTTTAGTACTCGGCTGGCTAGCTACCACGGGTTCTTGAAAGTCTGCCGCCAAGCATCTAACGGTGTGGTCTGGCAGCCTCACTTGAGATCCAGTTCCATTCCAGGCTCTACGCCCTTCTGTGTGTGATCTGATCGCACTAACCACTTAACATGGCGTGTCATTTTTCAGTACAAAAAAATCAGTGATAGGCTAACAACAAATATTAATAAAATTGAAATTGCTATTGTAAAATTTTAGAAAAAGATAAATAATACTATAAAAAGTCAATCTACCTGTATATTTACATATTATATCTAAAATTTGATGTGGACTGCAAAACGGCGTAACCGCTTTTTCAGGAAATCTTTACATTAGTCCGACGGGTGCTCCTGTTGAATTTGGTAGCGATCTTTACAACAAATGTTTTTTGGTTTATCCTATAGTGTTTTTGGTCGTCCATATTTCTTGTAAATAGAGATGAAAAGTGATGTAGCCATAAACCATTGGTACCGGTCAGCCTAGAAATTATATTTACCTAACACTTATAAGCGGCTTTAGCGGTAAAAAATATTGTTAACAAACTCTCCTCTTTCGTCAAGCTTGCATCAAAATATATTGATGTAAAGGTATATTAACAACAACAATCATTTATCAAAATCAAGCGCAGTTCTATCACTCAATCGCGGTCGTCGATCGACGCGATCGTTACCGCGAAACTAGATATCATGATAAATTATGTAGGTAAGCTCATTTCACCTGGCGAACCAGTCATTGTATTAAATAAGTGAAGAGCTACCGTACATTATTTTTATATTAATAACTAGCTACGTCTCAAGGAGTTATACGCTACATGTTTTCGGCTACCTCATTATGGATGACGCCTAGACGCTTAATGTCTTGAATCGAAATGCAAAACGCCTAGTGACGCTAATTTGATAATATCGTAAATTAATATAAGGCTCCAGTCTACCTGTTTACAGTACACAATTAACTTAAAAATTCATTGAGTTTAATATGAGACGAAATGATTTACTTATTTATATCGGGTCCTGTCATTTGAGTAGATAAATAACATTACGCGACTCAGCGGAGCTGAAAATTGTTCGTGGTAAAGGTGCGGTGGGGTGAGAGCGGTTAGCGTTTTCCTGTTGTAATTAGCCGAAAAAAAAATATCTTGAATTTTGGATCTTAAATCCAACACACAGCCAACACAGTGCACACCAATAAATTAAAAATTAAATTCCCAAATTACAAATTGTTAAAATAAGTGTCACAGCAATTATAGGCGAAGACGGCATACATAAAAAAACAACACAAAATAACACAACATTAGGTACTATCAAATATTCAGTCATACACAATAATAGTGAAAAATTCAGTTAATATCTACTTAGTCAAAAGTTACAAATACGTATTCATCATTACATGGTCAAAAATAATCTAGATATTTATAAAATAAAACAATACAATTCTGTGTCTGTTATTATAAGTATCTGTATTTACAAAACAAGTATTTAAGTATTTTATCAGTTATCTGACTTCCATAGTACAAGCTTTACTTAGTTTGTGGTCAGATGGCGCTGTGTGTAATATTATACGATATTTATTTATTTAATCATTTAAATGTCATCAGCTAAGTCAATATTGCGGACTTTGCAACTACAACATAAATCTTTTCCCCTGTAACACATTGTACCTATGTATTTTAATATTTTAAAATTGTGTAAATATTGTCGAACGAGTGATTTTTTTTAAATTTTTTTTTAATCTAAAAAGTAATGTGACGAACGAGACGCTCTCCTGATGGTAAGAGATAACGCCTGTCCACGACCATTGCAGCAATACACAGAACTTTGAGTAACAAAACAAAGTCCAGGGTATCATTGCTTTGGCGCTCATTACTTTGAGACTTTCGATGGTTAGTCTCAACAGCCCAGTAATTTTGCTAGCTGCAGTACCCTTCAAACCAGAACACAGTAATGTTTACACACTACTGCTTAGCGGCAGAATAACTGGTACTGCGGTGGTACCTACCTAGACGAACTCCTGCTAAGGAGATCTACCACCAAGTCAGAATAGTCAGAAACAAGCAAAATAGTTCATCATCATGTTCGGGTCTTATAAAATTGGGAAAACTATACGGTGCTTTCTTCATTGTTTTGAGGTTACATGAGAATGGGTATCATATTTATGCATTGACTCCATTTTTTGGATAAAGTGTCGCGTAATTTAAATATCGCTATAACTATAGCCTCACCTTTTTGTTGGAAGCTTTCTGAGTTTCGTTTGCAAATAATCTTTTCGGTTTTATTATGGCCTCTGGGATACTGACTGAAATTGTGTTGTTTCGTCTACTTGATGTTTTTTGATGAGACACAATTTGTAGGATAAGTTTTTTAATGACGCAATTTTGTGGTAGAGTAAGTTATGTTTCATGTATCAAAGTGTAACAACATCGCGCGTTCTACCTAGTCTATAATCTGTTTTAATTATTTTTTTAATGTAATTAATTTTACATTTAAAAAGAAGTGAGAAACGAACGATACGCTCTCTTTATGCTAAGAGATAACGCATGTTCAATTGCCCATGACCGTTGCAGCAATACATAGAACTTTGAGTAGCAAAACAAAGTCCGCAGCATCGTTGCTTTGGCGCTCATTAATTTGAGACTTTCGATGGTTAGTCTCAACAACCCTGTAATTTCGCTAGCTGCAGTACCCTTCATACCGGAACACAGTAATGTATACACACTACTGCTTGGCGGCAGAGTATCTGGTACTGCGGTGGTACCTTCCTAGATGACCTCCTGCTAAGGAAATCTACCACGAAGTGAAGTTTGTTTTCAGTAAATCTTAAAAGACCCAATAAAAAAGTATATTTAAACTTCTTCGCCATAAAAAGACGTTTAGTTTAACGTATGCCATTTGAGAAACTACTTCGTCTTCCAAAATTCGCAAAAAGCAGAACATTATGCAGAGTATGAGAAGCTCAAGGAATCATTTGGCCTTAATTGCAGTGTCTTGCTAAACTAAAATCACTTCAAGCCACTGGAGTTTAAGATATAAATTCCCTTGGGCTTGTTGTAAAATATTTGCCTATACTATACAGAGGTGCTACTCTGAGGTTTTGCGACAGTATTTTTACAAGCAGTACGCGATTTCAAGGTAAATGATTTTGTTTTATTATATATCCACATAGGGAAACAATTGTGGTAAATCTCTTTTTTTCTATAAATCTATTTCTAAAATATAGATTCCTGTAATGGTGTCGTTGATTATAATAAGCACATGCAGCTTGGGATGGGTATTGGCTCTCCAGTAATAAGATTCTCTACTTGAGGGCGGTGGTCGCCGAATATTTGAGAGTACTACTATGAAGTTCCTTCGCGATGTTTTCCTTCACCGGTAGCGCAAGATCATTGAATTGAAGGGGTTTGAAGTCGCGCCCTTCGTCTTGAAACACACTTTATGCCTAGACGATTTTCATGATGAAGCTAGAAGGTGGCCACAAGCATCATGCGTGTGTATGAGTGTGTGTGTGTGTATGTGTGTGTGTGTATGTGTTTGTTGTGATTACATTGTGTGATGAATATGTATGCATGTATGTAAATGTGCGCTCAAATAAATGTTTGTTACTCTTTCACGCAAAAACTACTGAACGGATTTAGATGGAATATGGTATTAAGGTAGCTGAGGCCCTGAATTGGAACAAAGGTTACTTTTTATCCCGAAAACATGTAGCGAGTAACACCACGGGGCACAGCTAGTTTAAAACTAAATTTTATCAAGTATTTGGCGTGTAGGTACTTACTTATATCCTTAAAAGCTTGAGGCACAACCCGTTACAGGCCATTTCTTTAATTGTTGCGAGACCAAATGTAATTTTGTGGAAAGGCAAGTCACTGCCGATGCAGAAACCGCTGTGATTTGGTTGGCATAAAGGGTGGAAGAGATATTGCGGGGCGAATGTGAAGAGACAGCTCTGCTGTTTGCTCGCCAAATGTAAGGAGCTGGCTACAATGAAAGTACCTACGCTTTCTTAGAACGGAAATTGTATTACGGGCGTAAGGTAATATTTTTTTGAGGAAAATGACAACAAGCGTATTGTTTTTTCCAATTTAACATACTTTGGAAACTATTGGCAGAATGCTGGCGGCAATGTCACACAGATATAGAATTGGCCCAAATGGATTTTTTTGAGAGTTTTAGCGGGAATGCCGTAAAAGTATACCGTTACATAACCAAAAATTTAGAAGAGAATATAACTTTATCGTACTCCAAACAAACACAATATGCACATTGTAACATACAAAACTTAAAAAAGATAATAACAAAACAAAAAAATACATTGATATAAATAAACATCGCAGGACATTGCACACAGCGCCATCTGACCCCAAACTAAGCAGCGCTTGTGTGATGGAAGTCAGATAACTGATAGAATACATATATACTTTTTTTTTGTAAATGCATACTCGTAATACATACAGAACACCCAGACACAGAACAAACATTACTTTATTGATACATAAAATTTTTATCCTGAGCGGGAATCGAACCCACGCCCTTCAGCTCTTAAGGCAGATATGCTACTAATGAGCCAACAGGGCTGTCGAATTAGTCAAATATATATGTTTCTATGTTTGCTATGCTCGGAGTTTCCCTACGTGATCGAATCAGAAATGAGGAGACCCGTAGACGAACCAAAGTTACCGACATAGCCCAACGGATTAGCAAGTTGAAGTGGCAGAGGGCAGGGCACATAGCACGCAGAACTGATGGCCGATGGGGCTGCAAAGTTCTGGAGTGGAGACCACGGACCGGCAAGCGCAGCGTAGGACGTCCACCCACAAGGTGGACAGACGACCTAATAAAGACCGCAGGAACGCGCTGGATGCGAGCCGCTTCCAACCGGTCTTTATGGAAGTCAATGGGGGAGGCCTATGTCCAGCAGTGGACGTCCTACGGCTGAAATGATGATGATGATGATGATGTTGCTATAGCAAAATATAGACAACAACCTACGCAATAATCCGGTGTAATCCCATATAGATAATACAGATATTATTGTTGTATCTGCCGTCAAACATCGGATATTGGGCGCTGGGCAAACACAAGATACAGTCCTACTGGGAAATTAAGATAATGTTGAATGGGAAACGTGAAACGTTATATATTACATGCGAATGTATTGGTTAGGAAGCTTAGCCGTATTGATATGAGCCGATATTGGATTCGGAGAGTTTGGAGTAAATATTTGTCTTGTAGACTGACTCAATTGGCATCACCATTCTGTAGCGATCATAGTCCAGTAGTTAGCGCAGTTGGTTCACACGCCGAAGGGCGTGGGTTCAAACCACAACAACTGAAGGTGTTTTGTGCACATGTTTTTTCAGATTTAGTACTTTGTTCTTGCCATCAAATTCTTTTTTCTTTTTTTAACTCTGAGGCGTCCGGTAGTCCTGGTACCCCTTTGCCTGCATTTCATCTTTATTATGTGAACCTGGTCTCCGTAAAACAGAGACTTTGAATTTAATTAAATTTTAATGTCAATTAACAATACTACCATAAACATTTTGGTAAATATGTTCAAACTGTTTGAAAACAATTATGTGTTGTTATAGTCACCTTAAAAAAAAAGATCATTGAATTAAAAAAACCCAGTAGATACTTTATTTATTTATTACATAACATTTAACATTTTTGTAGCGATGATAGCTCAGTGGTTAGCGCGGTAGGTTCGCATGCCGAAGGGCGTGGGTTCAAACCCCAATAATGAGCTTGAGCTGCCGGTGAAGGAAAACATCGTGAGGAAACCATAGCATGGTGGTAGGGTACTTTCTAGTACTCGGCTGGCTAGCTACCACCCTCAAGTTGAAAATCTGCCGCCAAGCATCTAACGGTGTGTTCCGGCAGCCTCACTTGAGAGCCAGTTCCATTCCAGGCTAGGTGTGCTTTACCATCTTCGACCACACCTTCACTTAACATCAGGTGAGCTGTGGTCAAACAACTAGCCTGTCAACCATAAAAATAAAAAAAAAATAAAAAAATTGGCGGCTCATTCTGACAATAGGGTTATAATAAGATGTGTTGTTGGAAAATACTTGTAAACTAAAGATATTATAATTGCGGTTACGAGACCTAAAACGAGTGTTAAAATTCAATAACGAGTGAAGGGACCTTATACCAGATACCTTATATCCAGATCCACTTGGTGGTAGATTTCCTTAGCAGGAATTTGTCTAGGTTGGTAGCACCGCAATACCAGATATTCCGCCGTTAAGCGGTAGTGTGTAAACATTACTTGTGTTCCGGTTTGAAAGGTACTGCAGCTAGCAAAATTACTGGGCTGTTGGGACTAACCATCGAAAGTCTCAAATTAATGAGCGCCAAAACAGCGATGCCCCAGACTTTGTTTTGTTACTCAAAGTTCTGTGTATTGCAATGGTCATGGACATGCGTTACCATCGGAAGAGCATTCGTAGGTCTCATTAGTTTTACATTAAAAAAAAATAGTTTTTTACTTATACATCAGGAAATTGTTTGGTTCCTGTGGTATTATCAAAAAACGAGGTACTGGATGTGTTAGCGCCACTCAGAGGCGCTTCCTTCTTCTCATTCCTACCCTCATTTTCCCATGAACGACGACTAACTGTGTTGAACTTCGTGGGATGAGACACCACTGCGAAGCAGTCTGCCGTTGACCCTCGTCAGCGACGCATGTGAGTCTGCCGTTGACCCTCGTCAGCGACGGATGTGAGTCTGCCGTTGACCCTCGTCAGCGACGGATGTGAGTCTGCCGTTGACCCTCGTCAGCGACGGATGTGAGTCTGCCGTTGACCCTCGTCAGCGACGCATGTGAGTCTGCCGTTGACCCTCGTCAGCGACGCATGTGAGTCTGCCGTTGACCCTCGTCAACGACGGATGTGAGTTTACCGTTCCTCGTCATCGACGGATGTGCGTTTCTATTGACCCTCGTCAACAACGGAAGTGTACTAGTGAATACGTTTGCCCGCAACACCGCTTATCCTACCACCGCACGGGATACAGTTCCCGCAGGAGCCGAAGGTTCCCCGCGCCCGCATCATTTACCCGCAAATACAGTCCACTACTCCAGATTCGCGATTACCTAGGACTGGGTAACGCAGCTCTACTCATCAGCCCGGAAACCAGGTAAGTCGTCGTTCGTCACCCCTCCGTGTTGGGCGCGCTCTGCCATAATATTTGGTGGCCGCGCTAACAGGATGTATTCACTTAACATTTGGTATAGATGCGTCTTATGGAACATTATTAAAAAAAAGTATACATGTATTCTATCAGTTATCTGTCTTTCATAGCACAAGCTTTGCTTAGTTTGGGGTTAGATGGCGCTGTGTGTAAATGTCCTATGATAATTTGTATTTTATTTTATTCAGGGATAAAAAGTATACTTTACCTTAATCTAACAATATTTTTTTTATGACTTTTGCTTTTTTGTTACACATGTTTCATATCTCTCTGAACTTATTTCTAAGGTTAACGCGGGCGTAAGCAAGTATTTATAAAATTGTATGGATATTTTTGGATAAGTACATCCAAAAATATCCGTCTATGTTTCATCATATTCCAAGGATATCGATACCTATTTCAAGGAAAACGTTTCTTATTAACGTGTATATAAGGTACTAGCGAACGCTTCGTGGTTTCATCCGCGCAGTTCCCGTTCCCGTGGGAATACAGGAATAATAAGTAGCCTATGTCTATGTGTACGATAGTGTAGCTTCCCAACGGTGAAAGAATTTTCGAAATCGGTCCAGTAGTTTCGAAGCCTATTCAATACAAACAAACAATAAAATCTTTCCTCTTTATAATTAGTATAGATTGAATTGATTCACTCCCGATTTCAAAGCACCAAGATTTAATGATCCAGCGCACTAATGTCATAAAGGCGAAAGTTTGTAAGTGTGTAACTTCTTGACACTCAAACGGCTGAACCAATTTTAGTGAAATTTGGTTTAGTTCAGTAAGCGCCCTAAAAAAACCCAAGAAACTGTTATAACAAATTCAAAGCTTCCTGTTCTGACACAAAAAAAAATCGCTTCTCATTGTCTCCTTTTAAATTCACGTTGAAATTTTCAGTAGCCACTTAAGGCGGTGAATTTTTCATCACGTACTTAGAGAGATGTACCGAGAACACCTGTCGTAAATAGGGGGCTATGGGCCAGGGATGAGAACGCTTTACTGGAAGGCGTAGTATGACGTTCTCGAGGAAATTCTGTTACATTTTTAACCAACTTCAAAAAAGGAGGAGGTTCTCAATTCGAATGTATGCTGTGCCCCGCGGTGTTACACGCTACATTTTTTTGGGATAAAAAGTAGTTTATGTGTCGATGTCAATCCATGTCAGCTACAAATAACAAATTTTATCCAAATCCGTTCAGTAGTTTTTATGTGAAAGAGTAACAAACATCCATCCATTCATCCAAACTTTCACATTTATTATATTAGTGGGATTAAGTCATTATTATTGGGATTTGAACCCACGCATTCCGGTAGTGTATATGTATGGCGGCGCTAATCACTGAACTATGATCACTACAAACGGAACCATATCAAAAAAAAAACCCCATCAAAGTACCGAAACTTGCCGATATGAGGCCAACAATTTTTACTAGGCACCGGTTCTGAAATTGCGAAAAACAAATCTGTGCACATTTTTAAGAAAAAACAAAAAACAGCATATTTTTTTCGCGATTGTAGAATCATCAATCAAGTCAGCTCTTATTATAAGTTATTCGCATTTATGAGTGGATTAGCACTTTTCAGTAATTATACAATTCTACGAAACTCTTTGTACAAGTAATGTTATTTATCTTAATTACTAGTATTCTATCTTTTAGTGTTATTAAAAAGATATTGTATTCCAATAAATTAATGCTTGGTGTACATTTCACACAGAGCCATGTAACTCCAAACTGAGCAAAACGTGTACTATTAAATACAATTCAATTTGTTAAAATATTTTTTTTGGAAACAGTGTAGGTTCAAACCCCAATAATGAGCATGAGCTGTCGGTGAAGAAAAACATCGTGATGGAAGGGTACTTTCTAGTACTTGCCTGGCTAGCCCTCAAGTTGAAAATCTGTCCCCAAGCACCTAACAGTGTTCTGGTAGCCTCACTTGAGCGCCAGTTCCATTCCAGGCTAGGTGTGTTTACCATCTTTAACTACACCGTTAATATAAAAAAAAAGAATTTATATACAAAATATTACATATCAACAGACATACTCTAGACAAGAAATTCCGTTTCCCAATTTCTTCTTGCGGTACACAAAATGTTGTTTTCAATAATTTCTATTGACTAAAATAAACTTTAGAAGTATACACAAACAAGCAGCAAACATGCATACATGCATACAAATATTAGTTGACGGGCAGGTAAACTGACAGCGGCGATCAGTCGCAACACAATTCATGACACAAGTCTGTCGGTAAACACAGTGCAAGCGGGATAGCTAATAGAACCGGTTCTACTTTACCGACAGAGTGAATGCTACGGGAACTAGATATTTGATCTTATAAAATACTTTTTGTTAATTTACATATGTATATGAAGCTGGACTACTAAAGGAGCTAATAGGAATAATAATAGAATATCAGTAAAAAGTAGTCCCGAAAAAAGTGCGAGATTTTTATAGAAGCGCGGGAAAATCTGCGATAAGTAGGCATACACGTAGCGAGATTACCATATAGGAGCTGGGGAGCATATCACTGTGAGATCCTTCCAGCGGTCTTGTATCCTTAGAGACAGTGGGGTCGAGCTTGCAATCACCTAAAGTGCCTTCCCGCAAGGCGACGTGGTAGGGTGTCTACACTAACCCAGTCTTCGGAAGTTAGACAGGATTTTAGCATTTGCTATTTTGAAAAGATTTAGCACGATTCGTTTCCAAAAAAAGTTACATAGTACATAGTTATATAGTACATTTTGTTGTAAAGAAAAATGTTTAACATATTTTGTTATTCATGGCACTTTTTGGTACAAAGGAAAAATTTTAGTACGTTTTGTTCTACAGAAAAAAATATACACTCATACACTTTATGAGATATTTTTGCTACTCAGTGACAGTGACAGTGAGTTACAATATTTAGTGGCAGAATCATCCAAAAATTACTTTACCCACGTTAATCGTACAATATTTCGCACAGTCGATTGTCAAGAAAATCCTATCAGACCACAAATCAGTGTCACCCTACAGCTACACCAACACGCTCTTGAGTGATAAATGTGTGACATTTCGCGAAACATTCGTTACCATTACGGTGTTACCTGCTACGGCTGATGTTATTAATTGATTTATGCATCGTGGCAACTAGCGTCTACGCCGTAGCAGAGAGACTACGCCGTAGTAGTGTAGCTACGCCGTAGTTTCCTATCAATTTATCTATTAGAACATGAGTGAAGATTTTTGACATAATAGCATAGAACCGCACAACAGATGTTAAAACCCCTTTTTTCTTTATCATTTTTGGCATTTTATTTCATGCATTGTTCCACGGTCAAATATTTAAAACTTTGTCACGTATTTAATATCTGATACTATAAATGTAAAAGGTGAAAATTTGTTAAAAAACATTACGTGATTAATTTAAGATAATTATATATCTAGGCACCAGGAAATTCAGTTCTCAAAAAGATGTGCAACTTAAAATCTACCACTGCGTCGAATTTTCTACATCTGTCATTTCATAATTAAATATTCATACTAAAATAAATATAAATAAAACATGTATCGCAAATTCTAGCAAACATCGCATGTCATAACAGCATGAATAAATCATTCACCATACAGACGAGATTAAAAACTACATTTCCCGGCATGAATATGTTATTAAAATGAATTTTAATTAAAAGTCTTTACAGCGCGTTCATTGGAGGTTTTCAGCATGATATTGAAAATACTCTTTTTTCTATTCTATTTATTTTTTTACAGAGACAAAGCGTGCTTATTTAAAAATGACTCGTGTTATTTATAGTGCTCTTAAAACAAATAAAACACTGTGATAAATTATATTATCCGCGTATAACGTAACGTTATTAATAAGTTCAATAAATAAATAAATTAGAAACTATTAGTATGAAAACAATGCTGAAATCTATGCTTGGTATTTCTCTAAGGGATTGTATCTGGAACGAAGTAATTCGCCAGAGAACTAAAGTCAGAGACATAGCTCAGCGTATAAGCAAGTTGAAGTGGCAATGGGCTGGACATATCTGTCGCAGAACCGATAACCGCTGGGGTAGACGTGTTCTAGAGTGGAGACCGCGAATTAGCAAACGTAGCGCAGGGCGCTGAGGAGATGGACGATATACGTAGGACAGCTGGCGGTGGATGGAAGTAAAGAAGTAAATAGGTTTATTCTAGGTAAGCACTTAACATCAGGCAGAGCGTGGTCAAACACGAAACTAGAACGTAGAATTAAAAAAAATGAGAAAACCTTAACATAGTGATAGGGTACTGTATAGTATTGTATTCGGCTGGCTAGCTACCGCCGACACACATGCCGTCACTTAACATCAGATGAGCAGTGGTCATACACCTAGCTTGTCAACTATAAAAAATATAAGGGAATTTAAAAGGTATTTCTAAAAAAATTAGAATTTTTGCATAAACATGAATTATTTATAAAATTAAATTCGAGAGAGTTAAAAGCCTTTTATACTTGGAGTCAGGTTTAAGTTGCGGTATTCTTTCTTTTACATTTCTTGCTAGAAAAGACACGCATTTTTTTAAATTCGGTTACCATTATTTAGTTAACCCATTTATTTATACTGTTCAGAAGTCTTAGAGCGCGAATTTCTCTATTGCTTATCATACTAATAATATAAAACAGGAACATTTGTTTTTTTTAACCTATTTACTCTGTATCAGTTTTCTTTACTTGGTGGTAGATTTACTTAGCAGAAGGTCGTCTGCCACCAAGCAGTTGTAGGGAACTAGCAGCTAGCAAAATAACAGGACTGTCGAGACTAACTATGAAAGTCTCAAACTAATGAGTACGAAAACCGTTTTATTTCACGGAAAAAACAAAACATAATAATTAATCTAAAAAAATTACATGTAATGAGACGAAAGAGACGCTCTCCTGATGGTAAGAGATAACACCTGCCCATGGCCATTGCAGCGATACACAGAACTTTGAGTAGCAAAACAAATTATTTTGATCTAGGACTGGGTTTTGTTTCCCTGGGATCCTATTCCATTCTAGGCTAGGTATGCTTTACCATCTTTGACAACACTGTCGACATCAGGTGAGCTGTAGTCAAACACCTAGCCTGTCAACCGAAAAAAAAACCTGCGAGGATCAACCTCGAAAGGTAACCGAAATAAACTATGCTTTTGTGGAAACAAATATTACCACCGAAATACGATAGCGCTCAGTTGTGTATATCTGTTGTGTTTCTAAGCTTTATACGGATTGAATATTTTTGTTTGCCAGCGGAATCGAGTTAGAGAATTCATTTCTATTTTCGTCTCCGCCATTCTTGTGTTTCCTTCAGTAAAAATAATGAGTATCAGGAATCAAAGTTAAAGCTTAAGTTTAAGTCTGGTGATCTATTTTTGTCTTTGATCGCCTAGTTATCAATTGTAATCTATTTGTTCAATTTATGTAAGTGGGTTCGCGTAGTATTGGACAATATTAGAATTTTTGTTCTATTGAACAAAGGTGTGACCGAGTAATTGACCGAGTTCATAAAAGGAAACAGGTTCTCAATTTGTTGGAATATTTTTTTAATATATGTTTTCCGATTACTTGAAGATGTCTAGACCGATTCTAGGATTTAGAAAGGTCCTAGGCGATGAACGATAAAGGTTAATACTTACTTTTTGTTTGTAATGAGGATTCCCTAAATCAGCTAAGTTGGTTAAGTCATTCTTAAGTTAAATGCTCACTTGCAATCGTCATTTGTTCTTTAACGTTTATGTTAAGTGTTAAGTGTCGCTTGAGGGCGGAGAATAATAATACAACAGCTCGTGAACAAGAGGTGTATTCGACTCCCCGTCACAGCGCCGGTCGCAGCCGCGCGCGCACCTATATCTACTTATAGCTAACATTAAGTTTATTCATTTGTTTTAAATTTACTTCTTATTATTTTGTGTGTATATATTTTTTTTACCGTCCGGCACACACGTTGTAACGATACCTCGGCTGGCAGTCGGCATTCCGGTTAGAGAATTTTTGTTTTGTTTTTTTCAAGTTTTTTTTTATGTATGTTAGTTATTTCTTTTTGCGTGTATTATAAAATTGATGAATGTAATTTAAATTTGTTTTATGTCACAAATAAAGTGTTGTCTATTTTCTATTAAAAAAACTAAAACACGTTTGACAAGCTTAAAAAGTATTATATAGCGGCCTGACAGCACTGTTGGTTCATTGGTAGTATGTCTGCTCCAAGAGCTGAAGGGCGTGGGTTCGATTCCCACCAAGGATAGACATTTTGTGGTATAAACAAATGTTTGTTCTGTGTCTGAGTGTTCTGTATTTATTATAAGTATGTATTTACAAAACAAAGTATTTAAGAATTTTACCAGTTATCTGACATCCATGCAAGCTTTGCTTAGTTTGGGGTCAGATGGTGTACTGTCCTACGATATTTATTTATACATCCAGAAAATATTTAGGTCTGCGTTAAACTCGAAGTGGAATATTGAAATTTTCCGGAAACTTCGGTCCCGTTTGACGTCTGACAGCGGTGGCCGATAATTAGAAATGATTTCCGAATGACGTTCATTGGAAAACTCTTCCTGGGAGTATCGGTCGATTCTAGAGCTGACA
Source organism: Biston betularia (assembly GCA_905404145.2). Lineage (NCBI taxonomy): Eukaryota > Metazoa > Arthropoda > Insecta > Lepidoptera > Geometridae > Biston > Biston betularia. The sequence goes on along the minus strand of FR989887.1, from coordinate 7,520,626 downwards.
TTATATCCACCCGTGATACTTTTATACCCATCACGGTGATTGACGCGTGACGGAATTATTCAGTGTGTTTGTATACAGATAAGGATAAACAATGCTAGCTATTGCCCTTGGCTTCGGTTACGTGGACACTTGACAATAAAATTACAAAAAAAGTAGCCCTTATGATATAATGTATCTGTTTAAGTAATAGGAATATCAGTTCAGCTATTTAGGTCTAACAGGTAACAAACAGACAAAGTTACAAACGTTTTTTATGAACATTTTTGTTAGTTTGTTTGTTTTTGACTTAGCTTCTAATGATTCCCAAACTTTAATATAAATTTCGCTGAAGCAAAAGATTGAAAATTTTTGTTGTCAATTTTTTTTTATGGTTGACATATTCGTTTTATCACAGCTCACCTGATGTTAAGTGACGGTGATCAAAGATGGTAAGCACACCTAGCCTAGAATGGAACTGGCTCTCACGCCTGAAAAACTAGTCACAAACTTGTCTCAACTTAACATGTAAATAATGCTCTTTAAATAACTGGCACTAATTTAAAAAGACAAACAAATTCTAAATTTGAAAGTCAGCAAAAGGAGAAAAATTTGGCCAGAATGCTGGTAACATTGTTACACTGGATGATACTGGGTGCGGTTGAAGGACTAGTATCCATGACCAAGAATAAATTAAAAAAAAAGGATGACACTAGAGTTTTTGGCGGGAATCCAAAAAAAGTCGAGTGTTTATGTATAAAAATAGTCATATTTTATTCATAAAGTGCCGAATCACAAGCGTGAGTGTGGGAAAGTAATATAATATAGTGAAATATGTAGCATTTTCATCTAGCTTCCAAAACTCTGTGCAAGCTTATAGTAAAGCCACCACTACTAAGACATGACTGGACTCGATCGGCACGGACTGGACTTGACCATGACTGGACTTGGACAGTTACTAATGTTAGACATAAATTTCAAAAACGCAGTATATTTATGAAGATTAGGCATTAAAGACTCCGTATCCACATGCCGATAAATTATAAAAAATGGATGCCACAAAAAAAAACGCTAAACGCTTGAAAAGTTCGGCAAGGGCTCTAGGTATAGGTATATGTAGTTAGTGACGTGCCGGCCCGCACGGAGCTAAAGAAAAGAAGATATTTATTTTTTGTTTTTACATAATAAACAGTCAGTTGAGTTTTGGCGGGAACGCGGAAAGAGTAGTGTCGCACCGTTGCATTTTTTTCCAAAACTAGTGTTTTGTCGAGTGTTTATGCATGACAATAGCGGTGTTTCATTCATATAGTGCCGAATTACAAGTGCGAGTGTGGGAAAATGGTATAATGTGGTGAACATGACTTTTCGTGTTGCTTCCAAAACTCCATAAAAAGCTTCATAGTAAAGTCGCCACTACTTTACTAAAGCGTGACTGGGCTTGACTTACACGAACTATACTTGACCAAGACTGGACTTTGATTATATCTATAGCTACGAGGCAACCTATTTAATCTTTGAAACTTGAAAAGATAAGACACTTGACACTGGCAAATGCTCAAACTGCGACGGCAAAACCAAAGAAAAAAAAACAGTCAGTTATTTATGTGCAGTTTTAATGTAATGAAATAGTGTTAAACTTTGTTTTTTTTTCAATTTTTAATGTAAAAAGTTATGAGACGAACGAGACGCTCTCCTAATGGTAAGAGATAACGCCTGTCTATGACCATTGCAGCGATACACAGAACTTTGAGTAACAAAACAAAGTCCAGGGCATCGCTGCTTTGGCGCTCATTACTTTGAGACTTTCAGTAATTTCTCTAGCTGCAGTACCCTTCAAACCGGAACACAGTAATGTCTACACACTACTGCTTAGCGGCAGAATAACTGGTACTGGGTTGGTACCTACCTAGACGATCTCCTGCTAAGGAAATCTACCACCAAGTACTAATGCTTTAAATAAACTATAGGTACTATCAACTCAAGTCTCTAGAGTAAAATACAATCGGGATTGTAACCAAAAAGGCATATAAATGTCAATAAAATACAAATACCCTCATCAAATAGGGCGTAGCATTCTGACAGGTAAAATTTACAATTTCGATTTCGACTGTCGACCGGTATGTGATTGGAGATCGAAATCTTTACGGATGGGAGATATTTTTTTGTAATAAATGTTCAAAATATTGAAATGGAAAAAATGAGTTAAGATTTTGACAGCCCCGTTAGCTCATTGGTAGTATATTATCTGCCTTGAGAGCTGTAGGGCGTGGGTTCGATTCCCACTCAGGGCAAACATTTTGTGAATAAACAAATGTTTGTTCTGTGTCTGGGTGTTCTGTATGTATTATAAGTATGTATTTACAAAAAAAAAAAGTATTTATGTATTCTATCAGTTATCTGACTTCCATCACACAAGCTCTGCTTAGTTTGGGGCCAGATGGCGGTGTGTGTATAGTCCTACGATATTTATTTATTTATTTGATTTGACCAACGAGTTTTTTTTTGTGCTTGGCAGGCTAGGTGTTTGACCACAGCTCACCTGATGTTAAGTGACGGTGTGGTCGAAGATGGTAAAGCACACCTAGCCTGGAATGGAACTGGCTCTCTAGTGAGGCTGCCGGAACACACGGTTAGATGCTTGGCGGCAGATTTTCAACTTGAGGGTGGTAGGTGGTTTTATTTACCTAGAAAGACTTAAATACAATTTAGTAGCGACAGTGGGTATATCTTTGAGCCTTGCACAAAGTGTTAATAAACTGAAACTTTAGGACTTGTATTTGGCAAATCGTTTGAGTGTTTTTTTTGAGACGAACGAGGCGCTCTCCTGATGGTAAGAGATGACACCGTTCACGACACGACACTGTCCATGACCATTGCAGTGATACACAGAACTTTGAGTAGCAAAACAAAGTCTAGGGCATCGCTGCTTTGGCGCTCATTACTTTGAGATTTTGATGGTTAGTCTCAACAGCCCAGTAATTTCGCTAGCACTTCAAACTGAAACACAGTAATGTTTACATACTACTACTTGGCGGCAGAATATCTGGTACTGCGGTGGTACCTAGATGACCACCTGCTAAGGAAATTTATCACCAAGTAAAAGTATTGCTATACAACGCGGCAATGGGTCCAACATGTCTAAACTATTCTTAAACTTTTGTAGCGATGATAGCTCAGTGGTTAGCGCGTTCGGTTCGCATGCCGAAGGGCGTGGGTTCAAACCCCAACAATGAGCTTGAGCTGCCGGTGAAGGAAAACATCGTGAGGAAACCATAGCATGGTGGTAGGGTACTTTATAGTACTCGGCTGGCTAGCTGCCACCCTCAAGTTGGGAATCTGTCGCCAAGCATCTAACCGTGTGTTCCGGCAGCCTCATTTGAGAGCCAGTTCCATTCCAGGCCTGGTGTGTTTTACCATCTTCGACCACTCCGTCACTTAACATCAGGTGAGCTGTGGTCAAACACCTAGCCTGTTAAACATTAAAAAAAAATCCCATTGACAACGGTCTTTAAGATTACGTAGGTATTTAATTCATATTGTTGTATTATTCTTATTCTAAGAAATATAAAGATATACATAAATATTAATGAATAACAACTTTTATCAAGGTGTAGATAATAGACAATAGACAACACTTAATTTGTGACAGTATTTTTTTTTTGTATTTGTGTAGTATGGATCTGTGAGGTAAGATGGCGGTCCAACGCAACTTTATAAATAACTTCTATTGAGTCGTTGTATTTCTAGCAAACTAGTGAACATAATTGGCCTAGCGATGTGATCCCTACTTACGAACTCGTTATACAGCTCTTACGCCTTTGTATCGACGGGCAAATACTCGTACCTAAATGGAGAGCAGAAATGTACGTGGAATACAGTTACAAAGATACAACGAAAAGCCTCTGTCGATAATAAAGGTTCTTTTAAACAAAATAATTAAAAAAAAAAAACCCGGCCAAGTGCGACTTGGATTCGAGCACGAATGGTTCCAAAACGGCAAAAAAAATCACGTTTGTTGTATGGGAGCCCCCTTTTGTATTCTATCAGTTATCTGACTTCCATAGTGCAAGCTTTGCTTAGTTTGGGGTCAGATAGCGCTGTGTGTAAGCTAGCCAGCCGAGTGCTAGAAAAATTACTCGTACCCAAATGGAGAGCAGAAATGTACGTGGAATACAGCTACAAAGGTACAAAGAAAAACCTCTGTCGATAATAAAGGTTCAAAATAATTAAAAAAAAAAATAATTTAAAAAAAAAACCCGGCCAAGTGCGACTTGGATTCGTGAACGAATGGTTCCAAAACGGCAAAAAAAAATCACGTTTGTTGTATGGGAGCCCCCTTTTGTATTCTATCAGTTATCTGACTTCCATAGTGCAAGCTTTGCTTAGTTTGGGGTCAGATAGCGCTGTGTGTAAGCTAGCCAGCTGAGTGCTAGAAAGTACCCAACCACCATGCTATGGTTTCCTCACGATGACTTTTCTTTACCGGCAGCTTAAGCTGATTGTTGGGGCTTAAACCCACGCCCTTCGGTATACGAGCCGACCGCGCTAACCACTAAGCTATCATCGCTGCAGACTTAAATACTGTTAATCAAGTATATTGCGTACAATGTACCTACCGTTATCTAAGGCTATCATCACAAGTGCCTGCTCGAGGGGATGAAACAAAAGGGGCTTAAATTTGGCCCCAATGAAGAAAAACACGGCTGGTGTTTGCCAGACCCTCGCAAGTAACGACACGGTTACACTTGAAGACAATATGATGTAGAATTAAATTAAGTTGGTTTCTTAAAGTGGGACCGATGGCATTCTTTCTTCAGACACAGATGCCTTCCGCAAATAAGGCTTTTAAGATTAGCTATTTTAGTAGCGATGACAGATCGGTTGTTAACGTGGCCGGTTCACACGCCGAAGAGCGTGGGCTCGAATCCCAACAATAAGCTTGAGCTGCTGGTGAAGGAAACCATAGCATGGTAGGTACTACTTTCTATATCTTTTTTCCTTTCTATATATCTTGTATTGAAATATGTTATGATTTTGATATTTTAAAATATGAATGGAAAAATGACCTGTAATTTTGGTGTTATTAATATAAGATTTGTATTTAAATATAAATATCGTGGGACTATACACACAGCGCCATCTGACCCCAAACTAAGCAAACCTTGTGTGATGGAAGTCAGATAACTGATAGAATACATAAATACTTTTTTTTTGTAAATACATACTTATAATACATACAGAACACCCAGACACAGAACAAACATTTGTTTATTCACAAAATGTTTGCCCTGAGTGGGAATCGAACCCACGCCCTATAGCTCTCAAGGCAGATATACTACCAATGAGCCAACGGGGCTATTTGTATAACTCGGCTGGCTAACTACCACGCTCAAGTTGAAAATCAGCCGCCAAGCATCTGACGGCAGCCGCACTTGACAGCTAGCTCCATTCCATACTGTCATTTAATATCTGGTAAGCTGTAGCCAAACGGCTAGCCTGTCATTCAAAATATTTACCAGAATGCTGGTCTTTGGTCAAAAGCTTAGCATTGCCATCCAGCGTGGCAATGCTGCCAGCATTCTGGCCACATATCCCACCTCTGACGGAAGTTTTTTATACAAAAAATAGTATTAATTAAAGATATTTTATTTTTTTCATTTGTTTCTTCTTAGATGGAAATGAAAAATATTTTAAACGTTTGATTTCACGACTTTATTTAGTTTAATTTGTAGTCTCCAAAGTAATGAGTGCCAAAGCAGTGATGCCCTGGACTTTGTTTTGTTACTCAGAGCTCTGTGTATCGCTGCAATGGTCATGGACAGGTGTTATCTCTTACCATCAGGAGAGCGTCTCGTTCGTCTCATTATTTTTTACATACAAAAATAAATAAAAAATAAATTATTATTTGGACCCGAATTTAGACATACCGCTGAAAAATTCAAATTGCAAACAAAAAAAGACATAATACGTAATAATAAAAATGCATGGTTCTATAGAAGGCACCTTCAAAGTAAAGGTTGTCGTTTCAAAGAGTAAATAGATACAAAAGTATTCTTAAAAAAACTTGGCGGAATCTTTTGTAAACGTACGCAATATTTTTCTTTTCGCTTCTTACCTTTGTCGGGAAATGCGGAAGTTCGGTAATTTTTTTCTAGATGACTGCATCTACAGAATTGGAGTTGTAATGGCTTGCCGAATTTATTAGGGTCCCGTCGGCGGAAAAGGGAACCTTATAATTTGGCAGTACATATCGATTCACATTTCGTTTACTTTTTCTTGTTTACGGAAGTGGAAATGTCAACTGTCATAGACTTCAATAGGAAGAAAGATTATAGTTTAACTGTGGTTTTGATAAAAAATAATTGGAGTATACAAAGCAATGTTAAGCGTAAAATTAAAAAAAAATGTGAGACGAACGAGACGCTCTCTTGAAGGTAAGAGATAGCGTCTGTCCATAACTAAATCATGACATATGTCAATACAATGAAATAATGTGTCATATACGAAATAATTATGTCAATGAAAACAAAAATATAATAACTACTTACTAGTAATTCAATAATCTCTTATTTTTAAGTAATCGTCAAAGTCATAAAACAAGGTCTCTTGAAGCCAAGATCTGAATTTGCTTCTGAAGCACGCGATGGAAGGTGCATCCCGAATGGAAGCGGGTACGCGATTGTAGACCGCGGACCCCAGGCTCACGGTGGTAGATACCAAATCAGATGACCTCTTGCTAATGAGATCTAATACCAAATAAAATTGTCCCACTGCTGAGCATGTTTTGTCATCACTTCTTACAATGAGAAGCAATTCCTATTACAACAAAAGCAACAAGCGCCTACTACGCTGGTCAAGTGGTCATGTGTGGATTGGTACTTCACACATTTTCAAGATTTTTTTAAAGAATTCTCTCATACATGTAAATTTCCTCAAGATGGAAACTGACGTGTTTTTGACACATTTTTGTTTTACTTATGTTTAATTATACTCTGACTATAATTTCGGCCACATCCGATGGCCTTCTTCAAGGAGACATACCTGAGTACGGCGCGCGCGTGGCGTTTGCTTCACACTACGCTGCACGCCTCGCACGTTCAGACAGCTGTTGGTGCGCGGGCAATATAAATTCATAACGATGTTTTCTCTCACCGTTGAACTGTGAGAAATATCTACTTATTAATAAAAGAGTAAGTCTTTGTTCGTTGCAAGCTACTACGCACTCAAGCTACAAAGGGAAGCGAGAAATGGAGACAAGTGGCAAATACAAATGTCGTCACACTAGCAGTCGGGAAAAATGGCGCGGCTTACGGCAAAAAGAAATTGCCTTCTGAGAATTTGGGGAGGTCAAGGTTAATAATAAGTAGTGAGCATTGTTACTATTTTCCTTGAACTTTGTGGGGTATTGTTAGTTATATCACGAGCCAGTTTAAGTAAGATTCTAGACTGTTTTACTAATGTTATAAAAGCAAAAGTCTATCAGTATAGTCTTGGCGGGAACTCTGATTTTTTTAAATAGTTTCAATCTATCTAATTTTTAACTTTGTTTTTTTTTAATGTTAAGATACTCCAGGTTCCATTCCGGTTCCATTCAAGGCGGTGTGCTTTACAATCTTCGACCACGTCATCACTTAACATCTGGTGAGCTGTGGTCAAACACCTAGCCTGTCAACCATTAAAAAAATAAAAATAAAAATAGTGATATTTTATTCATAAAGTGCGGAAAGTGATATTATGTGGCGATACAGCTTCTCGTGTTAGTGTCAAAGCTCCATCAAAATTTAAAGTTAAAAAAAAAGTTATTACTAGGGAACGAATGGACCCGATCTTGACTTTGTGTGACTTTGATTTGACTTCTCATGATACCTATACTTGCAAATATCGAAATAAACAAAACACCTTCCAAAGATTGTAGGTCATTGACTATGGACAAAATAAAGTCAATTCAATGAGCGACAATAAAAACATCAAACGTTCTGAATACCACAGTGCTGTACGCATATTATCCATATAGAAGAATCCATCTATCTTTGAAATTACGTTCTATTGTTTGTATGGACAGAGCAGAACGGAAATAACCGGGAAATTAAAAATTCTCCGATAGAAAACTAGAAATGAACGCTCTATTGATTATGTTTTCCATAAAGATATTATTTTTTACGCTATTACATAACGAGTCGAGGGAAATATAAAAAAGTAAAAAAGATGCTCGAAACATTTGGTTCAGCAGCTGTTGTTTTTTTTTAGATTTTAGAGTTTAGCTCATAGTAAAAGTTTTTAATATTAATGAATACAGTGACCTTTCTTAGTTGCTACAAGCTTTTATCTATGTATCATTATATACATTACTGTGTTTTGGTTTGAAGGGTAGGTACTTGTAGCTAGTGAAATTACAGGGCTATTGAAACTAACCATCGAATGTCTCAAAGTAATAACATTGAGAGTTTCGATGGTTAGTCTCAACAGTAATTTCGCTAGCTGCAGTATCCTTCAAACCGGAACACAGTGATGTTGACACACTACTGCTTCGCGGCAGAATATCTTCTACTGCAGTGGTGCCTACCAAGACCAACTTATGGTAATGATCATCTTCAAAACGGTCTCCAAATTTAATGCGTTCAAATTTTTTTCTGAAAAAAATATTTGTGCAAATTTACTCGTGAAAAAGATTTTCAGACGGATTGCTATGATATTTTTTTAAGTCTCATTTATAATCTTTTTTAAGTGATCTTTGGGATTCGTGCTACTACTACTACTGACTTCTGAAAAACATGTTTTCGGTATCTTACAGCTATTGTTGAACTAAGGCCCGAAAAACAGACAGATTGTAAACAGTAAACATTTTTGTAAATTTGGTTAGGTCGAACGCTACGCGAAAAAAATTCTGCTATTGTCCTAGTTCAGGATAATCGAATCTATAATCTATGAATTTGACGTGGTTTTGGCCGTATTACTATGAGACAAACATTTTTAGAGAGAGAGGGAGAGATTTTGCGCTATGGAGAGGGCTATGCTCGGAGTTTCCCTACGAGATCGAATCAGAAATGAGGAGATCCGTAGACGAACCAGAGTTACCGACATAGCCCAACGGATTAGCAAGTTGAAGTGGCAGTGGGCAGGGCACATAGCACGCAGAACTGATGGCCGATGGGGCTGCAAAGCTCTGGAGTGGAGACCTCGGACCGGCAAGCGCAGCGTAGGACGTCCACACACAAGGTGGACAGACGACCTAGTAAGGACCGCGGGAACGCGCTGGATGCGGGCCGCTTCCAACCGGTCTTTGTGGAAGTCAATGGGGGAGGCCTATATCCAGCAGTGGACGTTCTACGGCTGAAATGATGATGATGATGACAATGAAACATTTTTGTCGTAGGTTCTGGTACTTGGTTATCACCAAGTAAAATAATATCGGAATCTTTAACTTACTAGACATTCTAGGACACTAGGCGATGCCAGCCTGAACGTGTTATAAGTTTGAAAAGGTTTTACGAACAGTTCTGTGAGTTTCGTCGCGTTGTTTCTGTTGGAGGAGGATGGAGGCCTTCGTCACAATAGTGTTAAAGTTTCAGTGGGTTCGCCTGAAACAGGTGTTGTGTAGAAACTGCCACATATACAGGCGAGTGAGTTGAGTGTAGTTTTATTGTGAAAGTTTGATGCGAACGTGATAAGCTCCATTTAAATGTTTTCTAGTGTATTTTTATTTAGTCGTGTAAGTTTCGCCAGTGTAGTTGGGAGGACTACTGGCTTTAAATCTAGAGGTTCTAGGTTTGAATCCTGTCTTTTTTAAGCTATGTGCGCATTATCGATAAATTCAAACGGTGAAGGAAAATATCGTCAGGAAAACTATTTTTTTTTGTGGTAATGATTGACGGACTTGTTGTTTGATCACAGCTCATATGATGTTAAGTGACGGTATGGTCAAAGATGGTAAATCACACCTAGCCTGGGATAAAACTGGCTTTCACGTGAGGCTGCCGGAACGCACCGTTAGGTGCTTGGCGGTAGATTTTCAATGTTATAATTTTAGATTGAATATCTGTCGCCAAGCACCTAACGGTGTATACCGGCAGCCTTACATGAGAGCCAGTCCATTCTAGGCTAGGTGTGTTTACCATCTTCGACCACACCGTTACTTAACATCAAATGAGCTGTGTGTGTCAGCCGTAAAAAAAAATTGCCAAAATTTTCTAACCGTCCAAATAAACTAGCACAATTATGATAACACATTACGAGGTATCAAATTCAAACCGTTTGATCCGCTGTACCTCATTATAACATACAATGCCTTCACTAATGATCTAGGACGCACATTGTTCTACGTTAGTAATGAGAGAGTATGGTATCCCTTTGGTCCTTTTAAACCTCCCTGTGCCCTTTTTCGAACGTCAGCTTTGAAATTCAGGATTTTTCAGTGACGTGTGATTATCGAGACGGACTTTGTGACAGTTTTATTTCTCGTTCGGATTTTTCGTTTCGTGACATTTTTTAGAGAAAAAGTTTGATTGTAGCTATCGCCATTATGTAAATGTTCAGTTCATTAAAATAGTTGATTGTAGCTATTAAGATTCATATGCATAAATAAATACACGCAGGACATTACACACCGCCATCTGAGTCCAAACTAAGCACAGTTTGTACTATGGGAAGTCAGATAACTGACAGAATACTTACTTCATCTTTTTTGTTGTATATATATTCTTATAATACATACAGTACACCCATACACATTCGTTTATACAACACAATGTTTGTCCAGACATTCTGCCAATGCCAATATTTTATTTTGTCATGATTTGAAAGAAAGAAAGAAAGAAAATTATTTTAATTGGTAACAAATACAAATCTTTTGAAATGGCACAATGCACGAATGTGCCATAGCCGAAGAAAAAAAAACAAATACAACCACAAAAACAAAAACAAAAAACAGAGACAAACAGTTACAAAATAGGGGCTCATCTCAGCTAATCATTAAAATCAATCTATTACGCAAAAACGGATCTGTTTCTTTGTGACAAAATAATAGTGATTTGTTATACAAGAGTGTAAAGTTGCTTTTTAACCGCGTGCTCAATTTTGATGACCGCACAAGCGAAGGATTCTAAAATTGAATCACGGGCGTAGCGAGTAATTCAACAATTAGAATCCTGAGCGTAAGCGAGTGAATCAAAAGAGCACGAGGGGGAAAATCTTTGCACTCGAGTGCAACATGATCACAAGATACTTTTATTTCAGTTTAGACAATATGGCGTGAACAAAAAATAATGCGCGTGTTAGATTTTACTTTATTTTAGGCATCAAGAAGGAATGAGGATAGGAACGGAATGTACCACATACGTCATCAACTTTACTATAAAGCTTCGATGGAGTTTTGGAAGCAGCACGAAAAGTCATCGTTTCACCACATTATATCATTTTCCCACACTCGCGCTTGTAATTCGGCACTTTATGAATAAAACACCACCATTTTTATGCATAAACACTCGACAAAACACTAGTTTTGGAAAAAATACAACGGAGCGACACGACTCTTCCCGCGTTTCCGCCAAAACTCGCGCAAAACAATTTTTTTTTTTTTTTTTTTTAATAATTTGCCCTTTCGGGCAGGCTAAAGCTATAGAGCCATACTGCCTTGTCTTAAGTGTTATTTCTGCTGTATCTTAGCTATAGCTATCGTCAAAGTCGTCTTTGTCAAGTCCTGTTCGTGTCAGTCAATTCCAGTCATGCTTTAGTAAAGTAGTGGCAACTTTACTACAAAGCTTCGATGGAGTTTTGGAAGCAACACGAAAACTCATGTTTCACCACATTATATCATTTTCCGACACTTCGCGCAAAACAAATTATTATTATTTTTTTTTTTTTATTTATTTGCCCCATCGGGCAGGCTAAAGCTGTAAAGCCATACTGCCTTGTCTTAAGTGTTATTAACATTCATCAATGGAAATTTCTAAACAATGTCATACGTTATTTATATTAGGTACATTACACACATGCTATACTACACACATTATTACACTATATTTCACCAACAGTATTATTTATATAAGTATATAAATGTTTATACGTTGAGGTATTTATAAGCAACTCCTTGACGCAATGCGGGACCGATTCAGAGTTTTTAAATATTTCAAGTAGTCCGTCTATGAGCATAAGGCGCTGAATGCCAAACGACGGACAATCAAAAAGGACATGATCAAGAGATTCGACCTCTGCGCAAAACAAATTATAAAAAACGTACACCAAGGAGGTTTCGAGTCTGAGTTTTTAACAAATTAAAAAAAATTTGCATGATAAATTCGGCACCACGGAGTTAGAAGTAAATAGGTTTAGTGATGTTTTGAATTCACAAACTTAGTGCACATGATGTTCTAAATTCAAATTTACTTTATCCTCTAGCGGATAAACACGGCTTTTGCTCCCAGATATTGAAGAGCAAAAGTACTCTTTCCGGGATGGGGGGATGAAAAATTATTTTCTTTTTTCTTTCTTTCTTTTCTAGCATGTGCCCAAAGGAGGTGACCTTGCGTCTCATAATTTTTGACATCAACTATCTTTCGCGGTTGGTTCATGCGATTTCATCTCAAATGCCAAGGTTCTAGTCCTTGAAATTTAAGGTGAAACTGGTCCAAGGAGTTTGAAACAAACTAGCCGTCTAACTACTAGATTAGAAATGTTCTGCGATAGGTACGCAACTTACATAGGCTTTACACTTTCCTAACACCCCTGTCAAGTAAACTTGATCACTTAACGCACCCCATATAATCCTGATAAGTACACAACTCTGTTTGACCCTACGTGGGTACGCGACCGCGGCCTCTAAACTTTACTAATTAAGGGCTTTATGTATGTGTACTCTATGTATGTATGTATTTGTAAGTGGTTTGGAGTTAGGAGATTGTTTAGCCCAATCTTTTGCTGGTTTGTGATTGGTTCTTCGATTAGAATCTGAGTTCGTTTTCGTTATCGATTGTTTCACTTCATTACCGATGACAATTGGGTTGACGTGAATTGTCATCATGAATAAGAAGATATAAGATGCTCTGAGTCTCGATTGAGTGACGTCAAATGTAAACCACCTGGGCCTCGATCACGAACGGCTTGCGAAAAAGTATTCGTATCGACCTCAACAAAGATTTGTATGAGATTTGTACAGCTTTGTGTGCTGTCGAGGACTCGATACCTTTACGGTACGAATTCCATAAATGTTCATGATCGAGGCTCTTATAGTGGTGAGAATCTGCTCTCTTGGGAGAGGTGTGTGCACTTATGGAGCTTGACCCGCGACTTCGTCCGCGTTGGCTTAAGAATTCGGAATGTAAAGTTTTTTTTTTGTATTTATTTTATATTTTTTACTGATAGTATACTTTATTTTAAGAAACTAATTTGAATATTTTGGCTTTCTATGCGGTAGTTTAATTCTAATACGTTTTCAAACTTTTTATACTTATGACGTCATGAGTACGGCTAAATATGTAGAATATGCCTTTGCCATACGAAACAAAAAAGTATACAAAACATTTGACACATTTCATTAACTTTGACAACAGAACTGACAAGTTTTTTTTTAATTTGCCCCATCGGGCAGGCTAAAGCTGTAAAGCCATTCTGTCACGTCTTGGGTTTTTACAATTCATGACATAAAGTAAACAAATCTTATGTCATAAAAGCGATATCAGAGTCCAAATAACATTTCAAGTAAAATAATCCAGATATTTGTATCAATAAACCGAAAAACATCTCGACGTATGTGTATTGAAAATATTATTATGATCGCCGTTAACTTGACATTGACAAGTTTTGTTTTGGTTTGCCAGTCTATGAAAGTTGCCCGTCGAGATGACGTCATGAGACATCATGAGGTTAAGTTGATTTATGTTTTTTACTAAAATAAACTCTACCTCATAGTTTACAGAGTTCTAAACGTAAAAATATTGTACAGAAATGTACTATCTCGAAATGGTTTTGGAATCAACAAAGTTTTTTTTTTCTTTACATACCGAATTGTGTTTTGAGAGAAATATGTAAGTAGTTTTGTTCATCACGAAATTTGCGCTACTTAATTGCCTTAAATATAAATGATACCTTTTATTCCGGAATAATATTCCATTTGACACACTTACACCATATTTCAAATGGTGACGTCCTGTAGTAACATTTTCCCGCGATAAAAAGTCTCCGAAATAAAACTATGTATGCCAAATTTTATACAAATCCGTTCAGCCGTCCGTTGTACCCTTTGGTACGGAACCCTAAAAAAGAAGACAAAACTAAGATCAATAATACTAGCAGTAGATTTTCGACGAAAAAAATATTTTTATCGATGTCTAAATTAAATATGAAATAATTTCTAGTAAAGTGTATTATTTAAGCCCAAGAATTCATTACAACCAAAAAAATTACTCTCATTAATTCCTCGTAAAATAACCGTCTCATTTTCTCAAAGTAATCGTTCCCGCGAAATAATTTATCACAAAATCTCCAAACAATTTGTACAGTCAGGGGAATGCTTAGGTAAGTATTTAGAGAATCCGCTCGGTTGTACTTTGATCTCAGCCGGATTCTACCCCATTATCGGTATAGGGGTCGAATTTCACGATAGGCTGTGAAACCTTAAAGTTTAGGGGCGGGACTACGAATAGATTGTTTCAATGGCATGGGATAGTTTGTACTCGTATTACAAGGACTGAAGGAATATTTGATTTAGGGCTTATTCGGTGAATTCTGAAACTTAGTAGCTTATTTTAGTTACTTTAACTTTTCTATATTTCTTTCTGTTCCAATATTTTCTTAAATATGAAGAAACTTCGATACAATATCTAAAATGGATTACTCATCAATGTACAGCAGTAGGCACGCCTCGAGCCAAGCTTACCGATTCCAATGACTAACGAGACTCCCGAAATAGAGCTAACGCATTCAGTCAACAGATAGGCATAAAATGTGCATATAAAACAATTGTAAACAATTATATTTACTATTGTTACCCGCGATTTAGTTCGCGTGGAATTTAACAAAAAGCTTTCCCAGTTTTCAGTAAAAAGTATCCTACATATTAATCCAAACCATAAACTATATGTGTGTCAAATTTCATTCAATTCCATTCAGCCGTTTTTGCGTGAAAGAATAACAAACATCCATCTATCCTCATAAACTTTCACTTTTATAACAATGGTAGGAAGTAAGTGGAAAGTCTCTTTTTTATGGTTGACAGGCTAGGTGTTTGACCAGAGCTCAATTGATGTTAAGTGACGGTGTGGTCGAAGATGATAAAGCACACCTAGCCTGGCATGGAACTGGCTCTCAAGTGAGGAACATACCGATAGGTGTTTGGCAGCAGGCATCAACTTGAGGGTGGTGGCTAGCCAGCCGAGTACTAGAAAGTACCCTACCATCATGCTATGGACTCCTCATGATGTTTTCCTTCAGCGGCATATGAAACTCATTGTTGGGGTTTGAACCGTGCTAACCACTGAGCTATCATCACTACAAGAGTAGTATTATAATTTCATAAAAAGTGCTCCAAAATAATTATGTATTAAGCCTTTAAAACTGGCAGTACACGAATATGGTCTATGGTCAAAGAAAAAGAAAAAAAATATATATACATGAATATGAATTTTACGATAAAGAAAAAAATATTTAATTGTAAAATAACGATTCTATTAACACGCTTTTTGAAGATAAAACAATAATCAAAATAAATTAATAAACTAATATCGTAGGACATTACACACAGCGTCACCTGGCCCCAAACTAAGCAGAGCTTGTGTGATGAAAGTCAGATAACTGATGGAATACATGTATACTTTTTTTTGTTGTAAATGCATACTTATAATACATACAGAACACCCAGACACAGAACAAATATTTGTTGATACATAAAATGTTTGTTCTGAGCGGGAATAAAAAAAGCAAATGCAGTGATGCTCTGGACTTTGTTTTGTTACTTAAAGTTCTGTGTATCGCTGCGATGGTCATGGGCAGGCGTTATCTCTTACCATCAGGAGAGCGTCTCGTTCGTCTCATTACTTTTTACATAAAAAAAATATAGAATGCTTTTCAGCTCTTAAGGCAGATATGCTATCAATGATGGCAAAAAGAACTGTGTATTTACACAGTTCTTTTTGCCATTGCGGTGCTGGTACCGTGACGCCGGCATACCCTAAAGAAGCACTTGCGTAGAAAAGTTCATTTTATTGTCTACAAAGTATAAAGTCGTTGATCGAATCAATGTTCCTCGTCTACCGGCAGCCCTCAGGGAAATAAGCAAAGTTTGAACTACCGAATTGACTCTGGAGTGGAAACAAATAACGCGAGAATTGCACGAGACAGGCTGATCTCACTTGTATTGGTTCTGGATGTTCCGAGGACGCCCAGTCTCGCAGATTAATCATGTAATTATCAGTGTTGTGGATTTTATCAGTCTCGTGAATTTGTTGATAACCCTGTTGGCTCATTAATAGTAGTAGGTATATCTGCTGTAAGACCTGTAGGGCGTGGGTTCAATTTACACCCATGACAAACATTTTGTGGTATAATTATGTATTTACAAAAAAAAGTGTTTTTTCGTTGATTATGGCGTCGCATTTTGTGCATTTGCCAGTGTTAAGTGTTTTAACATTTTCAAGTTTTAGAAGTTAAAAAGTAGTCAAAGTCCAGTCTTGGTCAAGACCAATCCATGTCAGTCCAGTCATGCTGTAGTAAAGTAGTGGCGACTTTACTATAAGCTTCGATGGAGTTTTGGAAGCAACACGAAAAGTCATGTTTCACCACATGATATCATTTTTCCACACTGGCGTTTGTAATTAGGAAAAACGCGTATTGCGTTTTGTTTTGGCGTTTTGGTTTGGAAATAGTGGTGTTTTATGAATAAAACACCACTATTTCTGTACATAAGCACTCGATAAAATATTAGTTTCGGACGCTTTCCGCGTAAACGCCAAAACTTCAGAAAAAAGTATTAAAGAATTTTCTCAGTTATCTGGCTTCCATAGTACAAGCTTTGCTTAGTTTGAAGTCAGATGGCGCTGTGGGTAATGTCCTAAGATATTTATTTTATTTAATAGAAAAATGTATGGAAACTGTTACAGCAGCCTTGGTAGGAGAAAATGAAAAAAGCATATTTATTTGGTTTTCGTTTACCTAGCGTTTGTATTTTTTTTGTAAATATGACGAAAAAGTATCCCTCATTCACAACAAAACACAAACATAACGTAGACATGCCTATTTAACAAGTTTCAAAAGTTGTTAACAAAGTGCAAAACAAGAGTTTTGATAAGGAAGAGATTGTCTTTCGTTACAAAAGGAGTTTTGAAGACGTGCTACTTTGGTGACAGTCGGGTGGAGGAGGGAGGAAAAGGGGGAAGGACGGGGGAGTTTTCTTAATGTTCAACTGGAAAAGGCAAATTGATATAATGAAACGTGGGCGTATGGAAATAAAATAAATTAAGCGGATAATTTAGAATGGCATAGAATATAGCATATATATATATATATATATGCAAGAATATAAGTATGATATATATATGAATGATTGAAAAATAATAAAGAAAAAAATAATAACGAAACAAAAGTGTAATTTATACTTTTGTTTTGTTATTTAAAAAAAAAGTACATATTTAATTTTAATCTAAACTTTGTTTTACTAGAGATATTAATGTTATTTTTCAAGTTTATGTAAAAAGTAATGAGACAAACGAGACGCTCTCCTGATGGCAAGAGATAACGCCTGTCCATGACCATTGCAGCGATACACAGAACCTTGAGTAACAAAACAAAGTCCAGGCATCGCTGCTTTGGCGCTCATCACTTTAAGACCGCGATGGCTAGTCTCAACAGCAAAGTAATTTCGCTAGCTGCAGTACCCTTCAAATCGGAACTCAGTAATGTCTACACACTACTGCTTAGCGACAGAATAACTGGTACTGGTGTGTACAATAAATATATATGTATGTCATTGTATGTAAAATAATTTGATAGTAATTTATTTATCTTTGAAATTTTGTAAAAATGACGTTATATATTCTAAAGAGGAAATGATAGGTGAAATATTTTTAGAATATTAACAACGAATGGCACACCGACGGGCGTGGGTTGAAACCCCAACAAGGAGCTTGAGCTGCCGGTGAAGATAAATATCGTAAGGAATCCATGGTATGGTAGTAGGGTACTTTCTAGTACTCGGCTGGCTAGCTACCACCCTCAAGTTGTAAACCTACTGCCAAGCACGTAGAGATGTGTTCCGGCCGGCAGCCTCACTTGAGAGCTAATTCTATTCCCGGCTAGGTGTGCTTTACCATCTTCGACTACATCGTCAATTAACATCAAGTGAGCTATGATGGCGTTACTTTACGGTAGTACGTTTTGATTATTCAAGATACATCTTTTGTTTATTTCCGCTTAACAGTCGTTTCAGTTACAACAGTAATGAGGACTTTTACAAGTGTTAATATCCTATTCTCGCTGCAGTAACCACTTGCCGACACGTGTTTCGCTTCAACACGAGGCATCCTCGGGACGTGTCACTCGTCCTGAGGATGCCTCTTCTCTCAGATGGTGGTGATGAGAATATATAAAGACTTCTAGAAGTCCTCATCACTGTTGTGATTAAAACGAGTACAAACTAAATATATACCTTGAATATTCAAGGGAGCTATAGTCAAAGACTTCACCAAATTATTTTTTTAATTTATATATTCCACACACACCGGGGTCCGTGCCCTTTGTCAACTTGAATTAAATTTTTTTTACGTTAGTACAATTTAGGAAGAGCGAATTTTGTCGACCAAAATGTATTTTTTTTTTTTTGGCATGTACAAATTTATTTATTCATATTTTCGTTCATATGTATGTATAAAAGTAAATATTTAAGCCAAAAGATCTTACAGGCTAAGCTTACACTTTAAAAAAAAGTTCTATTTAAAAAGAACACGGTCCCAGAAGTCTATATCTTTCTGTAACTGTATAAATCGTAGATCTAGTAGTATATACTAACGTTATCTATCTATCTATACTATTATAAAGAGGAAAGATTTGTTTGTTTGTATTGAATAGGCTCCGACACTACTGGGCCGATCTTAATAATTTATTTATTTATTTATTGGATCAATTTACAAAAATCACGAATAGTTGTACAATACAATACATACACTGACGTACAAGATACATAGAAAGCATTCCGGCAAGACGTGCACAATTTTATGTATAAGTTCATATTGCATCGAAAACAGTACAAAATTTATAAATAACTATTTAAAGTCGTTCATCTTGGTTGGCCGCTTTCATTCAAAATAGCTGTACATTTCTAATTTCACTTGGACTACGTACTCCTCTATAAATTCCCCCAAGTAGCTGTCACATAAAGTAACGTAAGCTATAAAGTTTCTGCAGAGATGCAAAAATGAAGAGCAAAGCTAAATTGAAGATTGCTTCGACGCTTGTCCTGAAAGAGGAATAAACTTTCCGAGTTTTAATTTTAAATGAAACGATTTACTTGGTTATCTATTTTCTGTTATCTTTAAACTTATAAAGTTTCAAAAAGTATTAAAACAAAAATAGTTAAGATAGTTGTTTTTATGTTTTGTACGCAAGCCTGTGACGTGAAAGACGACATTACAATTTTTTTTTTTAAACAAGCTTTTATTTTGGACACTGAACTAAAAAGTTAAACTTAAATTCTAGTAAGTATTTGGCGTGTAGCGGTGCTTCAAGCTTTTGAGAATATAGGTAAATGCATACACGCCAAATACTTCTGGAATTTATTTTTAACTTTTTGGTTCATTGTCTCAGAGAAAAGTTTGTTTTCAATAATCTTTTTTAATGTTAATTTATTTTTAACTTTTTATTAGGTAAGAATTTTAGAGAGTGTTCATCGAGACGAAGCAATCGAGCCCAAGCTCAGTGGCGTTATGTTGTTTTATCACAGAGATTATTTTTGTTAATACTCAGCGAAATTTAAACAGTTAAATTAACTAATTCTCTGAGTATGTGGGACACGGTCTACTTCATTATAACATTGGATGGAGGATCATAAATATGCAGGGTCCCGCGTCGCTTGGACGTCAAACGAGCATGCCTTATTAGCACCTTGCTGGATTACTATGCATAAGCTTGCTAAAATATAAATTCACCAAAAGCATCAGCTAGTTTTATGACTAGTATTTTAATTTGCCGCCAAGCAAGAGTGTGTATACATTACTGTTTTCCGGTTAGAAAGGAATGAATAAATAATTTATAAATATAACTATCATAATGTTCTTTACAAAATACCCGCCATACTAAAGTACTCAACTGTAAGGTACAAACACCTGAGTTTGAGAGTAGGGGTAAAATGTAAGAACTTAATTCTTACAGCATAAAGCTGATTTTGTCCTTTTGACAATAAATATCTAACTGACAGGCTAGGTGTTTTACCACAGCTCACCTGATGTTAAGTGACGGTGTGGTCGGTGATGGTAAAGCACACCTAGCCTGGAATGGTACTGGCTCTCAAGTGAGGCTACCGGAGCACACCGTTAGATGTTTGGCGGCAGATTTTCTACTTGAGGGCGGTAGCCAGGCGAGTACTAGAAAGTACCCTACCATCATGCTATGGTTTCCTCATAATGTTTTCCTTTACCGGCAGCTCAAGCTCATTGTTGGGGTTTGAACCCACGCCCTTCGGCATGCGAACCTACTAACCTAACTTAACCTAACCACTGAGCTATCATCGCTACAAACATTTATTTATAAGACATTTACATATATGTATTTTTTCTTTGTGTTTATTTGTCAATAAAGTTACTCTTATTCTTATTCTTAAACAAGCCTTGTTTGTATATTAAATATTAAAAAAATATCATCAATTATAATTTCGATCGCAGTCAAGTTTTTGGTATCATTAAATATTTTTTACTTGTTAAGACAACGTAGTGTAAAAGTAACAACGTTCTGTGCTAAATTTTTATAGGATAAACTAAGTAAAAAAGGTTTATGCATATGCATAAACCTTTTTTGCTGAAATATAAATCGGTGACTTTGATCGTAGGAGTTTTGGCGGGAACACGGAAAAATGATGCCACCGTATGGCATGTATTTGAGTAAAGTATTTAGAAATAGTAAAATAATATTGTGTATATTTTCCGGTTGCTTTCAAAACTGTGTCGAAGGTAATAGTAAAGCTGCGAATACTTCACTAGGCCATGATCAGACTTAATCTTGAAATACTTTGACTGTGACTCAGACTCAAATAGTTTTTATTAAATACTTTAAAAAAAATTAAAATCAGTTTTTTTTGGCATACATTTTGGACACATTAATATGGACACACTGTGCCCAAACTATTGATAACTGTATTTCGGACACCAATGGCTTCTCTCAATGCCATAAACATACTTAAAAACAAAACAATTGACAGTTGACACTAGCAAATACACAAAGCGCAATGCCAATAACAAAGAAAAAATACTCTCGTGCGTTTCCAAAACGTTCCGAAAGTAAGTTATGCCCTTAATCTATCGCCATCAAGTAAAAGTAATAATAAATTGCGAATTTCCGTATTTCTTTCGCCGCCGCTCAATCACAATTACCTTAGCTTGTTTTATTTACCGACAAATAACGCCATATTTTATTCATCGTATGTAAAAGTCATTCGTGTAGATTTTGGTGTAAAACATACGCTGAAGCGACAATGTACCTAAGATTTTTTTTTCAAAGTTATAGATTTTAAAGAAATAAATGGTATAGGTTTCTCAGTGCCTCAAGTCGAAGATCTTCGACCAGTGTGTATTACCAGTGATGTATGGCTTTAAAACATGGTAACTAACTATGAACCTTATGCTAAAAGTGGCACAACGTTCTAAGGAGAGGGTTATGCTCGGGGTATCTCTAAGAGATCGAATCAGAAATGTGGAGATCCGAAGACAAATTAAAGTTACCGACATAGCCCAGCGGATTAGCAGGTTGAAGTGGCAGTGGGCAGGGCACATAGCATACTGGTGGCCGATTGGGATGTAAAGTTCTAGATTGGAGAAAACGGACCGGCAAACCTAATGAAAACAGCAGGAACGCGCTGGATACGAGCTGCTTCCAACCGATCTTCATGAATATTGTGGGAGGCCTATGTCCAACAATGGATGTCCTAAGGTGATGATGAAGATTTTTCATTAAATTTGGTATCAGAGGTAGCTGAGATTTTACTGTAAAATTTTGTTCCATTTGTCCATAAATGGCAAAAAATTATTTGTATGGAAATCGAACCACCTTAAGCGGAAATAAACTAAATTTATACCTTGAATATTCAAAATGAACTTCCGCAAAGTAATGAATTAATTAAATTGAATTGAATAAAGTTTGAGATATTTTTTAGCTTTTGTTAATTTCTTTTACGTTTGTACCACACACGGATACATAATTCACGTGGCGTCTACCGTCTAATGTATTAGATCCGTTCTTAAATATTTATGTGTGATCTCCAATTTGCTAATGAATTTCAGTACCCGGTAATTGTTACTGAACAGAGTAGGTACATGATTTATTCAGATCAGTTTGGGAAGTGTTGGAAGAGGAATACGTATAGAAAATGCTATAAGGAAAATGCTAGTTTCTGGTTAATTATTATGGTGATGAAGGATTCTAAGCCTAATTTCCTTTGTCGTCGCGCATCGTTTCATGATGGCGCCTCACATCCTACTAATATTAATATTTTTTTTTTTACTCTTAGGTTTTTTTAATTTACTAAAAAGTATTTAATTATTCTATCAGTACGACTATCAAGCTAAATTATGAAAAAAAATTATAATAAATATCTTCAATTAAACAAAACAAAATAACATAAAATAATAATAATAATATATTAATATTATATTAAAAATATTATAAAATCGAAAGTTTGTAAGGATGTATGGATGTATGTTTGTTACTCTTTCACGCAAAAACTACGAAATGAATTTGGTATGGAGGTAGCCGAGACCCTGGATTAATACATAATTTTTCGAGCATTAAAAAAAAAAGAAATCTGTGAAAATTTCAACTATCTAACGGTGATAGACGGACGGACAGCGGAGTCTTAGTAATAGGGTACCCTTTGGGTACGGAACCCTAAAAACCGACTACATGGCCATTAGGCCATTTAAATGCACAGCTCCAATGAAACAGTGAGATTTCTGATATTGCAGATATTCATAGGCGACAGTAACTGCTTACCATCAGGTATCTGCTTAATTGCCATAAAAAATACAAAATTTTCGTTCAAAAGCTTTTGTTGAAAAGAAAAACTGTATTTCAAATTTATAACAATACGTTCAAGGAGATAAAATAAACATTAGCAATAATTCACTCATTAGACACAAAGTGTCAGGGCCGTACCCACATCTAGTTCGACCCTCATTGGATCGTATCCTGTCAGAAGGACTTATTGCAAACCGTACTGAGTACAGACGTTACTTGCAATGAGGGATATTCTAAGCCGTTTTGTGGAGAAATGTATCGTGAAAGTTTTTATTTATTGGAGTTTTTGGACCGCCTTTTGTGTTTATCTATATTGTATTGTTTTGTTTTATTTACTTACGAATCAGCCTTGTTTTCAATACTATTATAAAGAGAAAAGATTTAATTGTTTGTTTAGGCTCCGAAACTACTGGACCGATTTCAAAAATTCTTTCACCGTTGGGAAGCTACGCTATCCTCGGGTGTCATAGGCTAATTTTTATCCCTGTATTCCCACGGGAGCGGGAACTACGCGGGTGAAACCGCGAGGCATTTGCTAGTTAATCATAATCATAATTATAATCTTATTTATTGATAACGAGGTGTTAACGAGGCAAAGGACCGGACATGTTTGCCGCAGAATCGATACTCGCTAGGCTAGACGTGTTCTAGAGTAGATACAGTGAATTGGCAAACGTAGCGTAGGACGCCCTGAGACTCGATGGAGTGACGATATACTTAGGACAGCTGGCGGTGGATGGAAGCGAAAATCCGATGATTGGGATGAGCAGCATGTCTTGGGAGAGGCCTAAGACCAGTGGACTTCGATAAGCTGATGATGATAATGATGAAAGTATAATACCTATGTCACCTTAAATGACATACACAAAGTTGTGACCTAATCGTGGAAACTTGTTTTCCATTTCTTAGTACAGAAACCAAAACAACTCGTAAAATAAGACGCGAAAACAACCTTTCCCTTATTGTGTTAGCTTCGCCTCTTTGCAGAAAAAAACACTCCCAAACGTAAAATGTAACATGTCATAAACAAATCATAATAATTCCACCAAGTGGCATATTGGGGGATAATACAACGAAGTTGACAGGTTGACTGGCAGTAAGCTAGGCAGCCGGCGAGCCGGTTTAACAAACAGACAAACTTGGCAATACAGTATGACATGGGTGTGCTGTTTTGACAGATAGCGCTGTAATGATTCTGGTTAATTAGGGCCAGAATAATACAATTAAATAAATAAACAGCGTTTTAGGGCTTAACCAAATAGTAAAACGGGACCCTATTACTAAGACTACGCTGTCTGTCAGTCTGTCTGTCTGTCCGTCTGTCACCAGTGGGCCAGTTTAAAAGAAAACAATGTAGACTCGAATATTTATTTTCATGACCGAAACAGCAACCATTGCTGACACAATATCACTCGTTGCTGTCAAACTTATGGATGATAATTATGACAGATATGATTTTGGAATCGCTTTCATTTGAAAATAAAATCATTAGAATATCCGTACCACTGATCAACGAGAGGAAAAAAGAGAAAATATATTCCTGCCCCTTTTTCTCTCGTCGGTTGAAAAGAGTCGAGTTTTAAGCAGAGTTTACCTCGTATGAAGAAACCCACTTAGTTATCTCTATAACATATTCAGTTATTCATGAAGCTAAAAATATCAAAGAGTCCAGATTTCACGTTTCCATTCCCACCAAAAGGTATCTTTATACAGCTGAAATATTTTGAGAAATTCTCCCTCTATTCGCTTCTTTTGAAACCCCTGAAATCTCAAGAACCACAATACTGAATACACAAAGTGTATGTGTGTGTTGCGAGTGAGTTTGTGTGGTATATCTGCATATTCTAAGAGCTACGCAATAATCCTGAGTGCTCCTTACTTGTCATAAGGTGGAAGATATACTTTGTTTATGGTTGTGACGAAACATGTTGTGGATTATGCTACAGCTTTTTTTTTATTTATTTATACGCTCTTTAATAAATTGAAAAAGTATTTGTAGCATTTATTGCAGTTACATAAACCCATAGAACAATAGTCAACAACGTCTAATTTAAAACTAAATTATTAACAATTAAAACTTTTTTAACTTCAAGCATTTAAACAGACCTAAGATTAATGAAAGAGATCACAATTATCATTGTGCAACTGCAGCGGCCTTACTGTGTAAAGCCGTTGAACGTTAAAGTATATCGCAGTAGCCAATCAGCGAAGAGATCCTGCATCGCGCAAACGACATTTCTAGGGCTGATTAGACTACTATAAGTTTTAACAACAGGCTGTTGTGCCCGGGCATAATATACAAATATAAAATAATATGTTATTGATAACACCAAATACAAGTCAATTTAAAATTTCAAATATGTATGTCATTATATGAGTTATAAAACAATGAGTACATGTCAATGAATAAAAAAATCAAAATAAGGTACCTATGCCATACAAAAAATATTGTCAATATAATAAAGTGACATAACAAAAAATCACAATTACTTACTTAGTTCAACATTATTAAATTAGGTACTAGTAAGTAATCACAATTACTTTAAGTTTGAGCTTGAGCTGCCGGTGAAGGAAAACATCGTGAGGAAACCATAGCATGGTGGTAGGGTACTTTCTGGTACTCGGCTGGCTAGCTATCACCCTCAAGTTGTAAATCTGCCGCCAAGCATCGAACGGTGTGTTCCGGCAGCCTCACTTGAGAGCCAGTTCCATTCCAGGCTAGGTGTGCTTTACCATCTTCGACCACACCTTCAGTTAACATCAGGTGAGTTGTAGTCAAACACCTAGCCTGTCAAAAACAAAAAAAGAAAAAAAAGAAGATCTTAACTTGGTTCCAAAGCACGCGGTGGCAGGTGGTGTATATTGTAATCCTCTACCACACGGGAGAGTATGTTATCTTTTTCCTGCTTATTATTTTGATCCATACAATTACTATAGGAATAAATTTAAAACCATAGATAAATTCGATATCAAAGCTATATAGATAACTTCATTTAACTATGTAACAGTATATACTTTTAACATGTAACTACGTAAATTTTTCCAGTACTATAGAGATTTTTTAAACCAAAATGAGGGTAGGAGATTGCAACATCCTCATTTTTCATCGAGATTACCCGCACTCCCCTCTCCAGTCCGTGACCACGGCTATTGCAACACGGCCGAAACATTAAGGTAAATAAACAAAACTAATTTAATACTATTTTGTGCGCTATAGAGACCCGGTGACAACTATATGACATCGGTCATCTATTATAATAGAATCAGTAAGAAAATTCATTATTGTGAACCGTTCTTTATTTTGTCGTGTGAGACATCTCGCGAACCCAAGTTTTGAAGCCTAGGTACGTAAAATGAAATAGTTTCAGAATAATTCTAGCAAGAATACCTACATATAATATTTGCCAAAATTCCTGTTATTTCAGCTCCAGACGAGGTTTATCTCGACTCCTTGGCTTTTCAACGACGAGATTTTACTAAAAAGAAATATTACCGGGAAGGAGCTGAGCTATTTACATTTAAATTTGAATAACTTCTGTTTCCAGTTGCTTTTGCGATGCGAAAAAAAATGTTTTTGAAGATGTTTGAAGTCATGTTGGCAGACTGCTTACACTTCTGACAATAAGAAGCGGTCCGCGCCCAGCAGAAAAAAAACAGGTCTGATTTGGAAGTATTTATATAATTGTTACTTATTTCTTCACGCTGTAAAGTTAAATAAATAAATATCGTAGGACTATACACACAGCGCCATCTGGCCCCAAACTAAGCAGAGCTTGTGTGATGGAAGTCAGATAACTGATAGAATACATACATACTTTTTTTATTGTAAATGCCTACTTATATTACATACAAAACACCGTGACACAAAACAAACATTTGTTTATTCACAAAATGTTTGCCCTGAGTGGGAATCGAATCCACGCCCTACAGCTCTCAAGGCAGATATATTACTAATGAGCCAACGGGGCTGTCAAGCTATAGCACATTAGATAATTCCTAATTAATATAATCCTAATTCCTAATTCCCCCATGCCCTTATTTCTTTCGGACAGCCAGAAGCTCAAAAAAGTGACATCATTTCATGGTTGACGTTTCAAAAACTCGAACGATCGTTCAATCTTCGTTCATTGTGCGGACTGCTAGACAGTAGAATGCGCTACCTGAGTGGGTGTTCCCCGATGGATATAATCTTGGTGACTTCAAGTCGAGAGTGAATCGGTATCTTCTGGGCAAGCGTGCTCTATCTTAGACCGCATCATCACTTAACATCAAGTGAGATGGTGGTCAAACGTAAGCCTATTTGTTATAAAAAAAAATAGATGAAACTTGATATATGGGCTTACCTTGAATTCAAACTTAACCCTCAAGTTGAAAATCCGTCGCCAAGCACCTAACAGTGTGTTCCGACAGCCTCGTTTGACAGTCAGTTCCATTCCAGGCTAAGTGTGCTTTACTATCTTTGACCACACGGTCACTTAATATTAGGCGAGTGGTCAAAAACCTAGCCTATCAACCGTAAAAAGAGACTACTTTTCATCCGAAAAACGCAACTGAAACCAAAACTCTCTGATACATAGGAACAAACCATTAAACCAATACGCGTCCAATTGTCCATGTATATCTATCACAAAATAATATAATACAAAACAAACATTGTCCCCTGTACATTGAGAGTGAAATTTATGATCTTACTTTAAAAGTATGAAAGTTGGACAAAGTTTACACCAAACTATAACTAATAAACTACATTCTTTGTTTTACTCTGGAAACTAACGTCGGTTTGAAACATTTTTATTTACTTATGGGGGGTCACCTATGTTTATTTACGTGGGAAATTTTTACTATAGATTCCGTACTACAATTTCGGCCACATCCGATGACTTTCTTCAAGGAGATAAAGCAGGGTAAAACCGAGAAAAATCTAAAATAGCGCTGCGCTAAGCACATAGCTTTTCTGACAATCGATTGACTCGGGGACTAAATTCTTGAAGCAGGCTACTAGGCGCTAGGAAAATAACACTGGCTGTAGTAGGCGGTAGAAGGATAGGATTAGAACTCTAGATGAGGAATTAGGGGTTCTTATTGGTTAAGTAAGTTTAATTACATTGTATCGTATTTTATTTATATCATCATCATCATCATTTCAGCCGTAGGATGCCCACTGCTGGACATAGGTCTTCCCCACTGACGTCCACAAAGACCGGTTGGAAGCGGCTCGCATTCAATGCGTTCCTGTGGTCCTTATTAGGTGGATGGACGTCCTACGCTGCGCTTGCCGATCCGTGGTCTCCACTCCAGAACTTTGCAGCCCCAGCGGCCATCAGTTCTGCGTGCTATGTGCCCTGCCCACTGCCACTTCAACTTGCTGATTACCTGGGCTATGTCAGGTATTTATTTTAATCAAATATGTTCGGTAGGCTTTGAACCATTCTTCACTACAAATTCCTCATATATTTTTAATTTGTAAATAAATGTTTCGTATATTACACGAAGTGCCATCGGACCCCAAGCTAAGCAAAACTTGTACTATAAGAATTAGATAACTATTACTTGATTTTTTTTTGTAAATACATACAAACAGTACATCCAGAGACAAAACACACATAATGGGATTGTATAGTATGTAGCTGCGCCACGCGGTGTTACCCACTACATGTTTTCGGAATAAAAAGTAGCCTATGTGTTAATCCAGGGTGTCAGCTACCTCCATACCAAATTTCATCCAAATCCGTTTAGTAGTTTTTGCGTGAAAGAGTAACAAACATCTATCCATACATCCACAGATACCTACTAAGTAACTACTAAGGTAACTTTCACATTTTAAATATTACTAGGATAGTGACTAATTTAACCATTGTTTTATTTAAAATATGAAATAAATCTACGTTAGGCCACTAACTCGCCTGATGGAAAGCGACGGTGCGGCCAAGGATGGAGCAGATCTAGAAGATATCCATTCACTCCTGCCGTAAAAACGCCCAAATTGCAGTTCATAGGAAATAAAGAAGCCACCAATGAGTTCCATTCATGGGCTGTACGCACAAAGAAAGGTTTTTTAGTTAGTAAAAATACAAGGCATTTTTTGTTATATATGTTTTATGTTACGTGGCGGTGTGATTGCATCCATTCTACCTAGACCTCGACGGCGCAGTGCTACCGAATACCCAAACACATCTTGTGGAATCGTAAATAAATCAAACGGGATTTCTACTGGGAAACAAGCTATGTAAGAGTATACTGAAAGCTTGAAACACGTACCTATCGTTAAGTTGTACATAATTATGATTTGTAATATGTCCAAAGATCTTAAATGTAAGGATATAACATTTACGTTTACAACTGACGCCTCAAAATGCTCAGTCTTTACCTTAAATCTGTTGTGATAGCACAAAATTGCATTTATTTTACAAATCCCGTTCAAACATTACAAACATGCCTAGACAATAATTTTAATCGTACAAAATTGCATTTAATTCACAAATCCCGTTCAAACATTACAAACATGCCTAGACAACATTTTTAGTCGTGTAAATTTGCATTTAATGCACAAGTCCTATTCAAACATTACAAACATGCCTAGGCAATAATTTTAATCGTACAAAATTGAATTTAATTCACAAATACCGTTCAAACATTACAAACATGCCTAGACTATATTTTGGTAGTTCTTGACGCCTCCAAAGCTACTTAATGAATGGAATATAACCACATAGCTTAGTTGAATGGCTGTTTGAAACAAAGTTGCCTCAGAATTTAGGTCTCTTCTTTGTTACTTTGCAGGTTCCGTTTTAAATGGTGTCTATTTACTGCAGCGCTCCTGCCTGTGATGGTCTTAACTGTGGAACTTTTTCAACAGCAATCAGTAAGTTTTTCACTGTTTGTTTAGACAGTTTAATTATTATTTTTTTTGCAATGAGACTGTAAATGCTTTATTAATAGATTGTTTTTATCATCTTTGTATGTAAGCTAGTGTATAAATAAACGTATAGCGTGGGACAATCCGGGACAATTCGTTTATTGGTACAAAGCTTTAAAAAACTAAATATAAGAACGTGGGTAAAGTTATCGTTTAATATCGTAGGACATTACACACAGCGCCATAAGCAAACAAAGCAAAGCTTGAACTAGATAAAAAATAAAATACTCGTGCATTTTTTTGCATTACAGCCCTGTTGGTTCATTGGTAGCATGTCTGCTTCGAGAGCTGAAGGGCGTGGGTTCGATTCCCACTCAGGACTAACATTTGTGTGACTAACATCGATGTTTTTTTTTTTTTTTTTTTTTTTTTTTTTAATAATTCTTTATTTGACATAAGAAAAAATGTACATTACATTAGTATCCGAACAAGAAAAACTGAAATAAAAAGTCTAACTAACAAAAGTCGGACACCGTTATTTTTGGCCGGACACGCAATCACAAAGCCTAACTATGTCCGGCTTTATCCGGACGCCTGGCAACGCTAACTACGAATAGTAAGATTCGGTATATCATAATTCTTGTGACAGCAAACGTCATATGTTTGCATTACTGGTTACATCCTACATGAAACTTTACTTACCTCTAAGTTATTAAGAGATTTTCGTGCAGAAAGACTTTATCGCGGTAAAAATATCTACATTCAAATAGTATGAAAACATTATTTTATAATTTAAAAAGGGGCTTGCGTTTGACCGTAATCTCGCCTGATGTTAGGCGAAGGTGCGGTCTACGATGGAGCACGTTTGTCTATAAAAAACCGATTCACTCGCGAAATTATTTTTTCGTCAACCCAAAATATTATTTGCAGTAAACATAAATAAATAAAATAATAATAAATAAAATAAAAATCACACATCTGACCCCAAACTAAGCAAAACTTGTACTACGGAAGTCAGATAACTGATAGAATACTTAAATACTTTTTTTGTTGTAAATACATACTTATAATACACACACAGTACACCGAGACACAGAACAAACATTTATTTATACAACACAATGTTTATCCTGTGTGGGAATCGAACCTACGCCCTACAGCTCTTGAAGCAGACATTCTACCAATGAACCATCAGGGCATAAATCAAAATAAAAACAAACATACATTCGAATTGAGAACCTCCTCCTTTTCGAGTCTGTTAAAAAATACTAATAACTGTTATACCCAATCACAAGTTTAGTAATATACCTATATATTTAATCTGTGGCATCAGGACCAACATCGTGCCAAATGTATTACTTTAATCCAGCCACAGAGCGCCGGAATTAGGCAAATGCAATCGGATCCCGACCGGATGGTGAGCGCAGCTGTGCAGGTGGGATTAGCCCGGAACTGTAGTATTGGGAGATATGTAACTAGGGCACAGAGCTATCTGTAGCTTTGTTGGGAGCTCTTGGATTAACGATTTACGCCTCTACTATCCATTATGGTAGCTGTATTTACACTGCCCTTTACTTGGTGGTAGATCGCCTCAGCAGGAGGTCGTCTAGGTAGGTACCACCGCAGTACCAGATATTCTGCCGCCAAGCAGTAGTGTGTAAACATTACTGTGTTCCGGTTCGAAGAGTACTGCAGCTAGCGAAATTACTGGGCTGTTGAGACTAACCATCGAAAGTCTCAAAGTAATGAGCGAGCCAAAGCAGCGATGCCATGGACTTTGTTTTGTTACTCAAAGTTCTGTGTATCGCTGCAATGGTCATGGACAGGTATTATCTCTTACCATAAGAATTCATCACGGATATTGTAGCATTCTAATAATGAAAGAATTATTAAAATCGGTCCAGTAGTTTCGGAGCCTATTCAATACAAACAATCAAATCTTTCCTGTTTATAATAGTAGGTATAGATAGATTTGCGGCAAATATTCCATATTTTAATGCGGCGACGCAAATGCCATTTCGAAACCCCCAGTTAGTGGAATTGGTGCAAACTCGCACGCGATAGTGTCTGCGTTGTCAGTTGGATTTATGTGACGCACAATTGCTGATGGCAAGTAAATTAGACAGCTCACATGTCAACTGTGAGTGCCGACTTTAATATAGGCACTGCAAGCTTGTAATGTAGTATATAAAGGCCTAGCTTTCTATCTCAGAAATAAATCAACGATAATTAAGCTACTAAAGGTGGAATGGCGTCTCCTCTGACGTAACACTGGTTCCGTGCTCTGCTTGTCGTTATTCGTGTAAAGTATTTTTTTTTTCTTTGGTTCTGGCGTCGCGTTTTAGCATTTGCCAGTGTCAAGTAATTATATATTTTCAAGTTTCAAAAGTTAAATAAGTGCCATCGTAGCTAGTTTTAGTCAAAGTCGTCTTTGTCAAGTCCAGTTCGTGTCAGTTAATTCCAGTCATGCTTTAGTAAAGTAGTGGCAACTTTACTACAAAGCTTCGATGGAGTTTTGGAAGCAACACGAAAACTCATGTTTCACCACATTATATCATTTTCCCACACTCGCGCTTGTAATTTGGCACTTTATGAATAAAACACCACCATTTTTATGCATAAACACTCGACAAAACACTAGTTTTGGAAAAAAATACAACGGAGCGACACGACTCTTCCCGCGTTCCCGCCAAAACTCTCGTAAAGTATTTTGACTTCAACCAATGAGAGAAGGTGAAGTTGCGGATGTCGGCCGGTAGAGGGCTGTGGAAATCGAGTCGGCCGTGCGTTGAGGGGGAGATATTGTTCTTGCTTTGGTTGAGGAGAGATTAACATTGGTTCTTTGAGAGGCGATTGAGTTGGACGGTTGCAGAGTGCGAAGCTAAGCAGAACGTCTTGTCCCCAAGCTATGTAATAGTGACTAATACTGTTCTAATCATTCTTAAACTAATATCGTTTTGAAGTGCTGATTAAAGTTTGTACAAGAGAATTGAATTGTGTGGTTTGTCTCCTCGCCCGCTACACCCTCGCCCAGACGCCTATGAAACCATGTATGATGCGAATATCGAGCATACCACCATGATACCACTACTACCATCTACCCCTTCTGTCGTTTCTTCCTGATTCTACACACTTTGTTTTCTTTATTATGTTTCCGTTATATTCACAACAAATCAAGACGGCTACGGTGACGAGTATCTGTCCCATAATATGTATCAACGTCAGTGTCACTCGCGATACCACTGTCAATGTCAACAGATGCTTGTCACCACAGAGTATAATTTATATCCGGGGTAATGTACAGATAGACATATAACTGTACTTATTCGTATATATAACATTGGTCGCGTATCTTACATGTATGGCTAGAGAGCGATGCTCCGTTTCAAATACAAATAATTTATTGATAATTCCAATGTTACAAGTCAATTCCGTCAATTCAAAATTTCAAATATGTATGTCATTAAATCAGTTGTAAAAATTTTTACTTTACTTTTGGTTTAATACAATCTGCATGTAGCCCTGTATATTCTTTTTTTTTAATATTTAACAGGCTAGGTGTTTGACCACAGCTCACCTGATGTTAAGTGACGGTGTGGTCAAAGATTGTAAAGCACACCTAGCCTGGAATGGAACTGGCTCTCAAGCGAGGCTGCCGGAACACACCGTTAGATGCTTGGCGGCAGATTTTCAACTTGAGGGTGGTAGCTAGCCAGCTGAATACTAGAAAGTACCCTACCACCATGCTATAGTTTCCTCACGATGTTTTCTTTCACCGGCAGCATAAGTTCATAGTTGGGGTGTGAACCCACACCTTCCGGCATGCGAACCGACCGCGCTAACCACTGAGCTATCATCGCTATTCTGCAGCCGTAGTCCTTCTCATTCCACCATCTTGATTATAAATCTTGCAAACAGCCACCTTTATATCAGCCCATCTGAATTTAGAATAAAACGCTCATTAACATGATTAAGAGTTTCCCCACTGAGATTGCTAAAAAGATTTTCAAATATCATCCGCCGAGGTTTATGAGGGTATTTTATTCCTCAAAACGTTTCTGGATTTTAGAATATTTGGAATTACATGTTATACTCTTACTATTAAACAGTTAAAACTACTGGGAATAGAATATTTGTTTGTAATAGTAAAATGTGTGAATGGTCCGTAAGTTCAAAGTCGCTCAGCGAGCTATGGAAAGAGCTATGCTTGGCATTTCTCTGAGGGATCGGATCCGAAACGAAGTAATTCGCCAGAGAACTAAAGTCATTGACATAGCTCAGCGTATTAGCAAGCTGAAGTGGCAATGGGCTGGACATATCTGTCGCAGAACCGATAACCGCTGGGGTAGACGTGTTCTAGAGTGGAGACCGCGTATTGGCAAGCGTAGCGTAGGACGCCCTGAGACTCGATGGAGTGACGATATACGTAGGATAGCTGGCGGTGGATGGAAGCGAAAAGCCGAAGATCGGGCTGAGTGGCGTGTCTTGGGAGAGGCCTATCTCCAGCAGTGGACTAATATAGGCTGATGATGATGATGATGAATGGTAAAATGCGACTTTTAGGCTCACCGAACATGGTCACTCGCAACACCACGAAAGGTGAAACTGAAAATAGCTACTATTTAGCAAATACAAATGTTTTATTATTGACACCAAAGTTACAGGTTTTATTGCCATTAATATTTAAACATAACATTAAAAATGTCAAAATCATAACATATGCCAATATAATAACATGTCAAATATATAATTAAAAAAAAATGTAACTAAAGTTGACAAAGGTCACGGAACCCAGTGTCTGTGAAGCGTATAATTATAAATTAAAAAAAAAATCTAATAAAGAAACAAATAAACAAAAACCAATATCGTAGGACATTACACACATAGATATCTGACCCTACTCATCAAAGTTAAATCAGATAAATACTTAAATAGTTTTTTTTGTAAATATATACTTAGAATACATAAGTAGCGGGTGTTCCATACAGACACAGAACAATTTGTTTGTACTACAAAATGTTTGTTCCGGATGGGAATCGAACCCACGCCCTTTAGTTATTAAAGCAGGTTACACATTAGCCACCAGGGCTGTCAATATGATTAAATGTCAAGAAAAAAATTACTTACAAGAAATTTTATCGTCAAAGTCATAAAGCGAGGTTTCTTGAAGCCAAGATCTTAGCTTGCTTCTGAAGCACGCGATGGACGGTACATCCCGAATGGAAACGGGTACGCGGTTGTAGACCACGTCCCCCAGAATGTATATCAACCTCTCCGAGTTGATGAGCCGATGCGACGGCGTTACTAGTTGGTCTTTCTTTTTATTACTGCGAAGATCCAACGTACTGTGCATCTGTAGCTCCCTAAACAGCTCCACGCAAGAGACGTTCTGAACCCCACATATGGCACGAATGGCTCGCTTCTGCATAACAAAGGCTCTATTACGATCTGAATATAGCGGATAGTGGAACCGCTCTGCAACATTGTAATCGGTTGTCGACACAATGGGTGCAATGGCGTGATGCGTTTAGACGTGAGGTCAAGATAGCGTTTAGGCGGTCGACACGTCAAAGAACGAGAATAGACTTTGTATGGTAACAAAGTGCTTTACTTTTTTTTTTTTAATGTAAGAAGTAATGAGACGAACGAGACGCTCTCCTGTTGGTAAGAGATAACGCCTATCCATGACCATTACAGCGATACACAGAACTTTGAGCAACAAAACAAAGTCCAGGGCATCACTGCTTTGGCGCTCATTACTTTGAGTCTTTCGATGGTTAGTCTTAACAGCCCAGTAATTTCGCTAGCTGCAGTACCCTTCGAACCGGAACACAGAAATGTTTACACACTACTGCTTAGCGGCAGAATAACTGGTACTGCGGTGGTACCTACCTAGACGACCTCCTGCTAAGGAGTTCTACCACCAAGTATATGTGGCTTAGCTATATAGGCTGAGTGGTCAGTCTTAGTGTCAGAACTAAAGTGTCGCCCGATGGTCTTCGTGGCTTGACGATTGTTATATAAGCATATTACAAAGGACCGGTAGCTACTATTTAACGTGCCAACCTAATACCTCATCATCATCATCATTTCAGCCGTAATACGTCCACCGCTGGACATAGGCACTCACACTAATACCTACTATTTACAAATTCATGAAATACTAGCTGCGCCTAGCGGTGTTACCCGCTACATGTTTTCGTGATAAAATATAGGCTGTGTGTTAATCAAGTTGTTGTTAATCAAAATTGGTCCAGCCGTTTGAGCGTGAAGAACTAACAAATATACATGTGCAAGATAATCACAATAATATATATAATATAATTTATCATAGTAAAGTATTTCAGAATCTTTTTTTTTTAATTCGCTATCATCATCATCAGAATTCGGTATGTAAAGTTTTTTTTTTGTATTTATTTTATATTTTTTACTGATAGTAAACTTTATTTTATGAAACTAATTTGAATATTTTGGCTTTCTATGCGGTAGTTTAATTCTAATACATTTTCAAACTTTTTATAGTTATGACGTCATAACATTGGCTGAATATGTAAAATATGTACTTTTTTAGGCACTGAAAGAATCCTTATACAGCCAAGGACATGACGTCATTAGAAGTTAATTGAAAGTCAAATTTATTTTATGTATTTTATTAAAATAAACCCCGTCTCATAGTTTAAAGAGTTTTAAACGGAAAAATCATGTACAGGAATGTAATATTTCGAAATGGTTTTGGAATCAGCAAAGTATTTTTTTTCTTTACATACCGAATTGAATTCTCAAAACAACACTGGAAATTTGATATAAAAAGTTAAATATTGCCATGAAAAAAAATAATATTCAAAGCTATAGTGATAGCTAACTTTTGGACGGATTCACAAAGAAAAACTATCTGTCACAAGAAATCTTAATTACACATAAAATGTGCAAAATTTAAATTGTGCAACATTTTCTAATCCCCCCATTACAAAGTACGATAAAAAAGAATAATTAATAAGGTAATCCTTGCTAACTGTGCTTACTCGTGACCCGGTTTGAGCCGGTTCACGTTGGATTAATCCGGATTTATGCAGTTTTACATAGATTGGACGTTGGATACGATGTAAATTTGCACATTGGAGGTATACCTACGATATAAGACCAGAATTTGTTTTCATTTAGGTACGTCAGTATATCTGTGACTAAAAGACAGTACACGAATACAAACATAAACATATGAAAAGGACAAAATAACCATAGAATATCTCTATGACCCCTAAGCCTTCGTTTGACCGTCATATCGCCTGATGATGTGGCCTACGACGCTTGGGTAGATTCACTTGCCAGGGAAAGAAAGCCATCGTGAGGAAACCATAACATGGTGATATGGTACTTTCTAGTACTCGGCTGGCTAGCTACCACCCTCAAGTTGAAAAATCTGCCGCCA
Source organism: Biston betularia (assembly GCA_905404145.2). Taxonomy (NCBI): domain Eukaryota; kingdom Metazoa; phylum Arthropoda; class Insecta; order Lepidoptera; family Geometridae; genus Biston; species Biston betularia. Next base: position 7,483,166 of record FR989887.1, on the reverse strand, counting down.
AGCACCTAACGGTGTGTTCCGGCAGCCTCACTTGAGAGCCAGTTTCATTTCAGGCTAGGTGTGATTACCATCTTCGACCACACCGTAACATGAGGTAAGCTGTGGTCAAACTCTTATACTGTCAACCATAAAAAAAGAAGAATAATTTAATGGTTAAAAGTAATTTATTAACTACTTGACTTAACTTGGTGGTAGATTTCCTTAGCAGGGAGTCGTCTAGATGGCTACCACCGCAGTACCAATTTCTGCCACCAAAGTAATGAGCACCAAAGCAGCGATGCCTGGATATTGTTTTGCTATATATCGTAAGAAACAGCGGTGACCTTAGCTGTTGCGAGGCCCGGGGCGACAGATCATTGTGAGGCCCTTTTTTCTTTGTGTCCGTTTCACTAAAATTTAGTTCAAGTGCTCGAGTGGCCGTAACATTGCACTAATAATGAAACCGTGCGTTCAGGGGGGTTTTGTTAAGTGCGAGGCGCGACATACACATACTTATATGATAAAGACTTTTTTCTACGAGGACGCGAGGTCCCGGGCGGTTGCCCTGATTGTCACCCCCTAAGGCCGCCACTGGTAAGAAATAAAAAAGATATTTCTTTTTTATTTATTTTTTTAGATAGAACTGTAATGCTGTCGTAAGATACCACTCGCATCAACGGCTGATCACTGTAAATCCAGAGACATACTTACAGCCCCCGACTACCTAAAACCGCCTGAATCCGCGCAGCGCGGGATAAAACCAGATTTATGCAGTTTCCACCGGATCCCAAGCTCCGAGACGGGGAAAATGCAAATGCGCCCTCGAAGCGAGATCAAACGGAAAATTGTCCGACTTTTCGTGGGTTTAATTAAGATTTATTCTGGTTCGAGATGAATATTGATGAGGAGTTTTACCACTTGAATGGATAAGGCGCAACGTGAACAAAATACTCGTTAAGGGTTAGATGAAATTTTAGAGATTTTTTAAAAGACTGCCATGTTGTTTATGGTTTTATTATAGACTAGCGGACGCCTACAAGGATAAAAAGTACCCAATGTCACCCGGGATAGTGTTTTTTTTATGTAAAAAAGTAATGAGACGAACGAGACGCTCCCCTGATGGTAAGAGATTACGCCTGTCCATGACCATTGCAGCGATACACAGAACTTTGGGTAACAAAACAAAGTCCAGGGCATCGCTGCTTTGGCGCTCATTACTTTGAGACTTTCGATGGTAAGTCTCAACAGCCCAGTAATTTCGCTAGCTGCAGTACCAAACCGGAACACAGTAATGTTTACACACTACTGCTAAGCGGCAGAATAACTGGTACTGCGGTGGTACCTACCTAGACGATCTCCTGCGAAGGGCATCGACCACCAAGTAAAAGTGTAGATTCCTAATGGTGAAAGAATTTTTGAAATCGGTCCCGTAGTTTCTGAGCCTATTCAATACAAACAAACAATCAAATCTTTCCTCTTTATAGTAGTTTAGATAGATAAATAAATCGATTGATTCAGGCGTTACTTTGCGAAACTTCATTTTAAGTTTTCAAAGTATATTTAGTGTATTTCCGCTTAAAAGTCGTTTTGGTTACAACAGCGATGAGAATTTTAATTAGTTTATAATTATTTCAAGCAATTATCGCATAACAAACATGCAGTTGAATTGAGAACTCCTTCTTTGAGTCGGTTAAAAACAGAGCATTTACGAATGTGACAAACCTGTAACATCAGAAGGTGCGTTAAATAAAATGAGAGAACATCGTAAAGGAATCCCACGTAAAAAAAATACGTATAGATGGAGAAAGAGAGTGATAGAGAGAGATAGGTATACTTATGGAACTTACCTTTGAATGAATTCCTTAGATTTCTGGAACAAAAATGGTTCATTAATTGATGAAACAAATCTCGGCTAGTTAGATAAACGAAAAAATTTTTTATATCTTTATTACTTTAAAGAAATGAAGTCTTATAAATTACTGCTCTTCCGCGTTGTTACTTTATAGCGGTCACCCATCCAAAAATTAAAACTATTTAATTTATTTAATTACTTATTTTTAGTCAAGATTTAACATTATCATGTTTATTGACAGGGCCCTACAGTTTTAAGTTTTATGCGATAAAAATAGTATCAAGGGTATACGTTTTAAAATTAGGAATGATTGATTTGATTGCCCTGTAGGCTCATTTGGTAGAATGTCTGCTTCAAGGTGCTGAAGGACGTGGGTTCGATTCCCACCAGGACAAACATTTATAAGACGAAAAATAAAAAGTATTCTATTAGTTATCTAGTTCCCATAGTACACGGTTTGCCTAATTTGGGGTTAGGTGGCGCTGTGTGAAATGTCCTACGATATTTTTTATTTTTTTTATTTAGAAACTCTTCAAGTTTGAAAATCTGCCACCAAGCATCTAACGGTGTGTTCCGGCAGCCTCACTTAAGAGCCAGTTCCATTCCAGGCTAGGTGTGCTTTATCAACTTCGACCACACCTTCACTTAACATCACGTGAGCTGTGGTCAAACACCTAGCCTGTCTACAATTAAAAAAAAAAGATCATTTGTGACTTTACAAATATCGTTTAGAGTATTTTGCTTTTAATATACCGTTTTCCAAGCGTTCTTTTCAGTTTTCTAACAAGAGAGAGACCAGCTTAGACGTAAGACCTGACTAAACAAATACAAGGGAATCTCCTGCCAAGTAAATCCTATTATGGAACAGTTGAGTTTGCAAGTTTTTCCAATCGGCTTAGCTGCTGGACGCAAGTCGAGTCGGGAGCTGGTAGGAAAACTGTTTGCCATTGACGACATAAGACTTAAAAAGCGACCTTAGCCGTTTAACATTAAGACACTAGACGAACGATTCTAATAATATTTAAAATAATAATAATGCAAACCTGAAATTATTTTAGATTTAAAAGACTACTGGAATAGAACTATAATTACAGACTTGAATTTTAATAGACCAGACATCATATAATAAATAAAATGTTTGTCATTATAAAGTCTACACCTCCGGCAGCTAAAGCCATCAGGAGAGCGTCTCGTTCGTCTCAATCCTTTTTACATTAAAAAAGAAAGAAAAAGGTCTGCAGAAGAAAAGGATGTAATTAAGTTTTATTTTTATTGGTGATTGGCTGGGTGGTTGACCACAGCGCATCTGATTCTTATTGACGATATGGTCAAATATAAAAAACTCAGATAAAAAACAAAACTAGCAGAGAATGTAAACTGGCTCTCAATTGAGGCTGCCGGAAGAAACCGTCCTGTGATTGACGGTAAATTTTGGTGGTTTCTAGCCGATTACAGCTTAAACTCATAGATGAAATATGAACCCACGCCTTCCGGCGTATGACCCGACTGCGCTAAACACTGAGCTATACTCGCTACAAAGAATCGTTAAATTTTTTCTTCAAAATCTCAATTGTTTTGTTAGCACTTTCTTTCAATTACATAAATTTCAGAGAATTTCTCTGTTATCGAAACACTATTTTTCAATGACTTAAATTTCAAAAACTAAAATATGCTAAAGTCGTGTTTACTTTTAAAATATTATCATTTATATGAGAGAGTTGGCCACAATTCTAGATTTATACGAGAAAAATAAATCTCGTCTCAAAAACCCCAAGTCTATTATGATTCTTGCCATCCAAGCGATTGTTAATCAAAACTGGCATATCTTTTCATATTTTTTTCTTTGACCCAACTTTTGGTGAAAGTAGAATAAAACCTTTTAACACAAACTCAAAAGACATTCGAGTAATGAAACCAAAGTATGTAACTCTTGTTCTAAAGTTGAAAGTTTTCATTTCAAACGTTTTTCTTGTAAATGCTGTATTTAAAAATGTTAACACTTGTTTTCTATTTTAAAAAGAAATGAAACAAATAAGACGTTATTGTGATGGTAAGAGATGGTGCCTGTACGTGACCATTTTTAGGGTTCCATACCCAAAGGGTAAAACGGGACCATCTTCGACCACACCGTCCCTTAACATCTGTGGTTAAACACCTAGCTAGTTAACCAAAAAAAAAAATGAATTTTGAGCACCAAAACACTTTCCGAATTTCGAATCAGCCCTGTTTTAATAAACCGTTCCACGGCTGGGAGTGGGCCTCTTTTTATTGTGAAAAGGATAAGGCCAAAACGCTGGCCAAGTGCGGGTTATCGACTTTGTAACCGACTCAAAAAAGGAGGAGGTTCACAATTCGACATATTTTTTTATTTATGTTAGGCGATCATTCTGCCTATTATGAATCTATTTTGATGATTCCTTTTTTGCTTGGTAGAGATTCATACTTCAGAGGCGATCCCATAGAAATTGTATCGAAACAGATCGTGCGGTTTTAAAAAAATCAAAAATCTAAAAATTGTCTCGGGCGATGATGTTTTCGTTTACTCCGAAACCTCGCTGTTTCATTGGAGCAGTGCGTTTAGGTGGCCTAAGGATCATGGAGTCGATTTTTAAATCGTAAACTTATATATTATTTTTATGAACATAAAAAAAGTTCTCGAACAAAACAAACACAACTTTCTTAAAAATGCTTTTAAAGAAAACTTGACAGAATATTTGTGTACTTGAAAATGCTGACATAGTTTTTTTTTTTTTTTTTTTATTCTTATTTTTATTGGGGGCTTTTATCGCAATGCGATTATGCCAGCCCCGTATTACAAAACAAATCATATTTACAAATTTATAATATGTCATCTGGACTTCGATTGGCTAGTATTTCCGAGTTGCCGGCATATAAGGCCCTCGCCGCATCACACGTGGGTGCGGCCAGGATACCTTGACACATGCCAACATCTCGGGGGTTAACACCATATTTTAGCGACATATTTCTCCTCACAGTCTTGGTTCGGCCACATTCCACCAGGAGGTGAAAAACGTCTTCAGGGCTCCCGCAGAGAGAGCAGGCGGGGCACTCAACTCTGCCCATTAGATATTCAAACGCTGACATAGTTAAATGCTTCCTTGACCCATGTAATAAAATTCTGTCCAACACTTTTGTCCACGTGACAGAAAAACTACCTATTTTGAATTTCAAACAGACCTTTCACGTGCAGCGGCATCCCTTATTTCGCTTCACATCCTCATTATAATATTAAAACTACCCTACAAACTTTCATCACACCAAAACAGACCTTAACACATATTGTATAAACTTTAAAATGGACTAACATCACCTTTACAAAAGATCGAACGAGTTATGACTACGTCGTATCATCCCAAATTCAATCTTACGGTTACGGCGTAGAGTCTACAGTTTATTATAGAGCTATGATATGAGAAAATAAGAAAAGAATACGGTTCTTTTTTGCCATTTTAAAATAAGCTTTAAATATGAGGATATAAGGTGGTGAACTTACGGCGACGTGAAGACGCTCGAGTGTATGTCAACATCAGATGTGAGGCCCGCGCCATAGACAAGCAGAGTATCTGTAAACAAACGGAATTCTGTTATGTCTCTTATGGTGATAAGGTCTAGGATATTCTTGGGTTATATCACAGACTAAGGCCCACATACTTCGCACCGAAAATGATAATGACAGCAAATCCAGTAATACTTTTTTTTTTTTTGTGTAAATAGTAATGAGACGTACGAGACGCTCTCCTGAGGGTAAGAGATAACGCCTGTCCATGACCATTACAGCGATACACAGAACTTTGAGTAGCAAAACAAAATCCAGGGCATCACTGCTTTGGCGCTCATTACTGTGAGACTTTCGATGATGGTGTTTGTCTCAACAGCCCAGTAATTTCGCTAGCTGCAGTATCCTTTAAACCGGAACACAGTAATGTTTACACACTACTGCTTGGCGGCAGAATAACTGGTATTGCGGTGGTACCTACCTAGACGACCTCCTGCTAAGGATATCTACCACCAAGTAAATACGCTAGTTGTCCCGTGTGTTCAAGAACTATAAAAACAGTCATCAAATACAAAAAAAGCTACGAATCACACGTAAGTTTCATTATTTTGATGAATAACGATAAAAATACAAATACAAATATTTTATTGATAACACCAATGTTAAAAGTCAATTCAAAATTTCAAATATGTCATTACATGAGTTTTAAAACACCGATGACATGTCAATGAATTAAAAAAAAATGACAAAATACGGATATGTTAACATATAAAAATACTGTCAATATAAAAATATGTCAATACAAATAATACTGTCAATATAATAATGTAACATGACAAAAAAATCATAATTACTTATTAGTAATTCAATAATCTATAAGTAGTTTCTTAATTACTTTTCTATTTACAACTTGGAACACAAAACCTAAATTTTATCTGCCGGCATCATAACTCTTACAGACGCACGAGCTCCTACTGCGTAAAGAGCGCACGGCGGATATGTGCGGTGTCACGCACACATACCTAACTAAGTAACTTCACTGCGTTAGATTTAAAAACCTATCTGCCTATTTTCTTAACATCTGTGGGTGTTACATTTATCTGATATGCGAGGATTCACGGACATAAAATCGTAAAAACCCAAAAATAATTAAATACTAAGATGAAATTACAAATCTGAAAACTTTGAGAACGATAGTAGCTCAGTCTTTAGCGCGAATTATTGTTTTTTTTAAAGGAAACGGGCAAGTTGTTTCTACTATAGTGACATTAAACATCTAACCCTGAATAGGAACTGACTCTTAAGTGAGTCTGCCGGAATAAACAAGAACCTAATAGCTAACGTGTTCTGGCAGCCTCAATTGAGAGCCAGTTCCATTTCATTGTGCTTACATCTTCTGATGACCGAGAATGGGACAATTAAACGTAGGTTACAGCGCATATCTAGTTCTAAGTTTAGCAAAGCTTGTATGCTGATTATTAATTATTAAGTAGCAATAATTTCATTTACTAAATATTTACAATACATACAGAACACTATATATAGATTATATTCGTCACATAAAATGTTTGTCCTGTGCGGGAATCGAACCAACACCCTTACAGCTCATGAAGCAGAACTACTGTCAATTAAACGTACACTGCAGTCAGATGATATACATTGGCATTTTCATAATACATATGTTATGATTTGATATTTTTTAAAATATAAATGGAAAAATTTCTTTTTTTTTTTATGGTTGACAGGCTAGTTGTTTGACCACAGCTCACCTGATGTGAAGTGACGGTGTGGTCGAAGATGGTAAAGCACACCTAGCCTGGAATGCAACTGGCTCTCAAGTGAGGCTGCCGGAACACACCGTTAGATGCTTGGCGGCAGATTTTCAACTTGAGGGTGGTAGCTAGCCAGCCGAGTACTAGAAAGTGCCCTACCCCCATGCTATGGTTTCCTCACGATGTTTTCCTTCACCGGCAGCTCAAGCTCATTGTTGGGGGTTGAACCCACGCTCTTCGGCATGCGAACCTACCGCGCTAACCACTGAGCTATCATCGCTACGAATTTTACTACGAAAATACCTGTAACTTTGGTGTTATCAATAAAAGATTTGTATTTGAATTTTGTACTACTAGCTCTAAAGAAAACACCAATACGATTATTCCATTTAATACCAGAAAATAAAACAAATTAACAAATTTATATCGAAACAACAGAGACTTGAACAGAAATAAGGCAAAAGCGTTCGGCTTAGCGACAAACTGAAGTTCTTCTAACAAGCACAGCTAATAATCCGCCTGGAAGCACAAAAGAACGCTTATAGGAGACAGACGCTAATAGATCTTTACATTAATATTTGCGAAGAGTTGTTTACATCGATAACTAACGTAACATGTCAACAAAATTGTATAACTGAATTACGGAATCTTTTTTTTAATGTAAAACTAATGAGACGAACGATACACTCTCTTGATGGTAAGAAATAACGCATGTCCATGACCATTGCAGCAGTTTGACAGCCCTGTTGGTTCATTGGCAGTATGTCTGCTTCGAGAGCTGAAGGGCGTGGGTTCGATTTCCACTCAGGACTAACAGTTGTAATAAATAAATATCGTAGGGCATTACACACAGCGCCATCTGATCCCAAACTAAGCAAAGCTTGAGCTATGGAAATCTGATAACTGATAGATTTTTTTTTGTAAATACATACTTATAATAAATATAGAACACCCAGACATAATATGTTTGACAGGCTAGGTGTTTGACCACAGCTCACCTGATATTAAGTGAAGGTGTGGCTGAAGATGGTATAGCACACCTAGCCTGGAATGCAACTGGCTCTCAAGTGAGGCTGCCGGAACACACCGTTAGATGCTTGGCAGCAGATTTTCAACTTGAGGGTGGTAGCTGGCCAGCCGAGTACTAGAAAGTACCCTACCACCATGCTATGGTTTCCTCACGATGTTTTCCTTCACCGGCAGCTCAAGCTCATTGTTGGGGTTTGAACCCACGCCCTTCGGCATGCGAACCTACCGCGCTAACCACTGAGCTATCATCGCTACAAAACACATAGAACAAACACAGTTTATACCACGAAATGTTTGTCCTGGGTGGGAATCGGACCCACGTCCTTCAGCTCTCGAAGCAGACGTACTACCAATGAACCAACAGGGCTGTCAACTGTGTCAGGCACAGGCTGTCGGCTGTGTTGTGTGACTAACATCGATGTTTGTTCTGTGTCTGGGTGTACTGTATGTATTATAAGTATGTATTCACAAAAATAAAGTATATAAGTATTCTGTCAGCTGTCTGGCTACCATAGTACAAGCTTTGCTTAGTTTGGGGATTAGATGGCGCTGTGTTAAAATGTCCTCCAATATTTTTTAATACACATAACTTTGAGTAGCAAAACAAAGTCCAGGGCATCGCTGCTTCGGCGCTCATTACTTTGAGACTTTCGATGGTTAGTCTCAACAGCCCCGTAATTTAGCTAGTAGGTACCCTTCAAACCGGAACACAGTAATGTGTACACAATACTGCTTAGAGGCAGAATATCTTGTACTGCGGTGGTACCTACCTAGACGACCTTCTACTAATAACGCCAAAGCAGCGATGCCCCGGACTTTGTTTTGCGACTCAAAGTTCTGTGTACTTATTGCTGCAATGGTAACTGATATGCGTTATCTCTTACCATCAAGAGAGCGTATCGTATAGAGCTATATAGCGTATAGAGAGATTAGTTTTACATAAAGCAAAATACATATTTGCTAAGCCCAAGTTACATATATGCCATTTCCATATCCGTTTAATATTCAATACAAAAATGTAAAAATAGTTTTCCAGCGTAAAAACAAATAAAAAAGACATAAAAAATGTCGTCCAGGGCAACGCATTCAGCGCGATGTTTGCATACGGGGCATACGGACGTTCTGTGTTCATTAAAATGCATGAAGTTACGAAAGAGGGTATAGAGTAGGGTGCAGAGGGTCGACATGTAGGGCACCGGTTGTTTGCCTATTCCAAGTAAGCTCTCATGTGCGTGGTACTATGAACTTTGTGCTAGTGTAAAGTTCTATAATAATATTTTGAGCTTTATATATATAGTCCCACTATATATATATATATATAGTGGGACTATATATATAAATATATATATATATGAACTTATCAAAGTTCTTTAGAATATCGATAGTGCCACAAGTGACGGCCTTATCGCTAAGAGCGATCTCTTCCAGACACCCAATAATGATAAACACGACACAGTTTAAGAACGGATGGGAGATATTGTGTTGTAATGTCAGTGTTATCAATAAATAAATAAATACATATCGTAGGACAGCGAGAGATTAAAAAATTTGTCAAAAGAGCACAAGGTGAAAAATCTTTGCACTTGGATGAAAAGTTATGTGTTGCACTCGGCAACACATAACTTTTCATCCCACCTCAGCGAGGAAGTGACTGAATGCAAAAAAATCTTTTACAATCACAAGATACTTTTATTTCAGTTTAGGTATTAGGTAACTACTACATTAACAATATGACGTAACAAAAAAATCGCGCGCGCAAAGCAAATTAAAAAAAACGTACACCAAGAAGGTTCCGAGTCTGAGTTTTTAACAAATTAAAAAAAATTGTATGATAAATTCGGCACCATGGAGGTAGAAGTAAATAGGTTTAGTGATGTTTTGAATTTACAAACTTAGTGCACACGATATTGTAATATCAAATTTACTTTATCCTCCAGCGGATAAAAACGACTTTTGCACTCAGGTATCGAAGAGCAAAAATAGTCTCTCCGAGAAGGGGGATGAAAAATATCTTAAATTAACACTATTTACAAATCTCTATAAATAACTTGATCTAAAAGTCCGTCAGAGGAGGGATATGTGGCCAGAATGCTGGCAGCATTGCCACGCTGGATGGCAATGCTAAGCTTTTGACCAAAGTAGATACCAGCATTCTGGTCACCTGAATAATAATCACGTTGTGTTGTGTGGTTTTTTTTTATACAGAATAGGTTCGCGTTTGACCACACCCTGCCTGATGTTAAGTAGGATGCAGTCCAAGATGAAGCACGCTTACCTAGAAAAAAATCTGTTTATTCTAGATTTGAAGACACCCAAATTGTACTTGAAAAACTTGTACAAAAACAGACGCTGGCAGAGATTTCCACATCCTCACTGTGCGTATGAAGAATGTGGAATCGAAGCGTTTAGTCCGTACGTGGGGAATGTCCACCATGTATGGATGGCGCTTAGGCCTAGTCTGCCTCGCCGTCCGGTAATAGAAAGGGGCTGCGGAACCAAATTGTGCAATTCCGTGGCACACTCCCCGAAATGTATCCGATAGAAGACAGTTGTATTATAATGTTGTATTGTCGCTTCTGCTGCCGTCTCATCTATGTACCTATTATTTTTTATATGACTTCTGTCACTGTCCTTTGCCAGTCGGAGTAAAAAATAATGTTTTTTCACGAAACTTCTTTCTGCGAGTATGTTTTTGTTTGTGAAGAAACTAAATGAGTCTGGATTTTTACTCGAAAATCTGGTTTTTAGTATTTCAAGCACGTTTTTGTGGCGAAACAGTGAATGGACTTTAAAATCTGTTTTATGCATTTAAGTAAATGTAGTCAGCGTGTGCTTTTATTTCGTTTTACTAGGTAGTTTAATTTTCTTTACTACTACTGTTCCGCATAACCCTTTTTTATCGTCTGCCTATTTGGTAGAATATCTGCTTCAAGAGCTTTAGTTTTATTTGGGTTCGATTCCCACCAGGATATAAAATATCTATGTGACAGTTATTTTTTATTATGTGCCTTAGTGTTCTGTATGTATTTACAAAAAATATATATTTTCGTAGCGATGATAGATAAGTGATTAGTGCGGTGGGTTCACACGCCAAAGGGCGTGGGTTAAATAAATAAATAAAATAAATATCGTAGGACATTACACACAGTGCCATCTGACCCCAAACTAAGCATAGCTTGTGTGATGGAAGTCAAATAACTGATAGCAGACTTTTTTTTTGGTTCAAACCCAACAATGAACTTGAGCTGCCGGTAAAGGAAAACATCGTGAGGAGGGGATAGCGTAGCTTCCCAACGGTGAAAGAATTTTGGAAAGCAGTCCAGTACTTTCGGAGCCTATTCATTACAAACAATCAAATCTTTCCTCTTTATAATAGATTTGTCTTAAGATTATGTTCAGCACATAAAGCTGATATTTTATGTACTAACCCCGTTTAAGCTACAATTACAACCTTTACATTCGACGAAATTTTTCAACGCTACATTGCGAATTCCAGGTTCGCAAACTGACCGGATAAGCGATATTTTCCACGGAAACATCACATCAATAACCCAGGCTTTATATTCGATTAGTGTGATGTACAGAGTGTTGCCAAAACGTATGTGTACCCATATGTCACTGTCACGCGAAAGTCTCAAGAAATACGCCGCGGCATTGATATGAGAAATGTCAAACATTTATCATTGCGAAGTATATTGTACTATAGTTAGGAAAAAACTTTTAACTGCGCATATTCGTGATAATAGTTCCTTTTTTTATTGGCGACAGGATAGGTGCTTGACCACAAATCACCTGGAGGCCTAGACAAAGTAATATTCGATCACTGAAATGGTTAAAAACCAGCCAAGTGCGAGTCGGACTCGCGCACGAAGGGTTCCGTACCATTATCTATAAAAACAGCAAAAAAAAAATGACGTTCGTTGTATGGGCACCCCCTTCAATATTTGTTTTACTCTGTTTTTTAGTATTTGTTGTTATAGCGGACACAGAAATACATCATCTGTGAAAATTTCAACTGTCTAACTATCACGGTTCATGAGATATAGCCTGGTGACAAACGGACAGACAGACAGTCAGACGGACAACGAAGTCTTATTAATAGAAAGAAAAAACTTTAAAATGTTTTATCTTATTTTTTTTTATGTGTGTGAAATGAACGTGTATACAAGAAGCTCTCCTGATGGTAAGAGATAACGCATGTCCGTGATCATTGCAGCGGTACACAGAACTTTGAGTAGCAAAACAAACTTGGTGGTAGATTTCCTTAGCAGGAGGTCGTCTAGGTAGGTACCACCGCAGTACCAGGTATTCTGCCGCTAAGCAGTAGTGTGTAAACATTACTGTGTTCCGGTTTGGTACTGCAGCTAGCGAAATTACTGGGCTGTTGAGACTAACCATCAAAAGTCATAAAGTAATGAGCACCAAAGCAGTGATGCCCTGGACTTTGTTTCGTCACTCAAAGGTCTATGTACCGCTGCAATGGTAATGAACAGGCGTTGTCTCTTACCATCGTTCGTCTCATTACTTTTTACATTAAAAAAAAAATGACCGGGGCATCGCTGCTTTGGCCCTTTGAAACTTTTGATGGTTTATCTCAACAGTTCTGTAATTAAGACAAATGTGTAAATTAGAAGGTAAATTATTTGAAGAATCTTTCATCCCATTACTCCTTTAATATACAGCTCAGCGATTAGATAAACAGGAATATGTTGTAATTACTCGCTGAGAAACTGTTGATGTTTCGCTAAAGATGAAACAATATTCTACTTAAAGCTCTTTGATGCGTAATTGGTGAAAGTAAAGACATCGAGTTTGTTATGAAATGCTTTAGATGTGGTAGCTTTGCTGGGGAATCTTATTATTTTGATAAAATGTTATTAAGGTATACCTTTACTTCTTAAGACTTGTTAATTATGTATTTGGTATCGAAAATGTTGCAGATCTCGCATACACTTAAACGACTCGCACTTGGCCGGTTTTTCTAATTTTTTTATGCTTATTTGATGTTTATTAACGGTGTGGTAAAGCACACCTTGCTTAGAATAGAACTGGCTTACAAGTGAGGCTGGCACATTATCGCTGGCTAATAAATAATTCTGATTCTAATTGCGTTGAGTTTTTGTTTGAGTTGATAGCCCCTTCAAACCGGAACACAGCGATGTAGCGATGATAGCTCAGTGGTTAGCGCGGTAGGTTCGCATGCCGAAGGGCGTGGGTTCAAACCCCAACAATGAGCTTGAGCTGCCGGTGAAGGAAAACATCGCGAGGAAACCATAGCATGGTGGTAGGGTACTTTCTAGTACTCGGCTGGCTAGCTACCACCCTCAAGTTGAAAATCTGCCGCCAAGCATCTAACGGTGTGTTCCGGCAGCCTCACTTGAGAGCCAGTTGCATTCCAGGCTAGGTGTGCTTTACCATCTTCGACCACATCGTCACTTAACATCAGGTGAGCTGTGGTCAAACAACAAGCCTGTCGACCATAAAAAAAAAAACAGTAATGTTTACACACTAAACATTTGTTTTTCGTTTTTCTCTGTTTTGTTTTGCTTGGTTGGAGAATATCTGGTAGTACGGTACCTACCTAGACGATCTGCTGCGAAATAGATCTACCACCAAGTAAATATTTTATTTATCTTTTTCAATAATTAAGAATATATGTTTCTATTCGATTCATATTTACATTTTGTTACTTCTAAAATGGAATACATTGTGGTGTTTTGTTTGTTTACATTGATTGATATAATCGTTTTTGAATTATTTTTTTTATTCCTATCGTCATTTATTTTTTCTTATTTTTAAGTTTTTTTACATTAAATATTTACAAAACATATATTATATAAAAAACTTAAAAACTAGGGTGCCGCCGGCAGCGGGGCAGGGCTCAAGCTGCCGGTGGTTAGGGCTGCAGAGTGAGGAACCTCCTCACAATGCGCACCGTGTCAAGGATCACTGCCTTTTGAAGCAGACCCTTGACCCATCAGATTGGTGTTAAGGTTTTTGTATTTTAAAATGTATAGTTATTATTGTAGATTGACATTATGTGATTAATTAATTAGTAATATAAATTTTTAATTTAGTTAATGTTGGGAATGTTAAGTTTGAATTCGTGTAAATAATTATAATTTCTCATATAAATTTTGCTATTTGACATTTCATTATGTTGACAATACATCATTATGTAACAATACAAATTATATTTTTGTATTAAAAACTTAATCTAATCTAAGTCCGTCAGAGGAGTGATACGTGGTCAGAATGCTGGCAGCATTGTCAATTGTCTTTGTGACAACTTGTGCGTATCGCTACCATTCGAAACATTATAAGTGTGGGTCCTATCATTGTTATGATATTTTGATAGAGATCTCCAAATGAGAAGTCGCCCTTACTTATCTTCCACCCTGTCTCAAATAGTTATTAAACTATAATTTGATTCTATACACACGCAAGGTTTCCCTATCATCGTCAAAGGGCCGCTTTCAACTCGACTGAACCCTTTACTTCGTGCCATATTAATTATTTCAGTAATTAATACTGTAATATCGTCCTTTGAATTAATGGAGCTCGTATGAGATACACTGTAGTTAGATTGTACAATGTACAACGTGTGAGGTGAGTATAACATAACCAATACGATGTAGGATTATGTAAATTTCATCCAAATTCGTTCAGTAGTTTTTGCGTGAAAGTGTAACAAACATTCATCCATCCAAACTTTCACATTTATAGTATTAGTGGGATACTACATTTCAAGAGTCAGAAGTAACTGGCCATATAAAAAAAAACTTTGTGTTTTGGCGGGAACGCGGAAAGAGTCGTGTCGCCCCATTGTATTTTTTTCCAAAACTAGTGTTTTGTCGAGTGTAAAAATAGTGGTATTTTATACATAAAGTGTCAAATCACAAACGAGAGTGTGGGAAAATGATATAATGTGGTGAAACACGACTTTTCGTGTTGCGTCCAAAACTCCATTGCAAGCTTTATAATAAAGTCGCTACTACTTTACATGACTGGGCTTGACAGACACAGACTGGACTTTGACTATATCTAATAGCTACGAGGCACCTTATTTAACCTTTAAAATAAATATAAAACTTGAAAATTTAAAACACTTTACACTGGAAAATGCACTAAATACGACACTAAAACAAAAAAAAAAACTATCCAAAACGTCAAACTGAAACCCAAACTCATTTGTCTGCCGCTAATGCTAAAAAAAATCTTTGTTTCGCAGTTGGAAATCAACTTGTAAACTCATCTGTCTGAACAAATTTTAATGAGTCGACCGCAGTAGAGGATTTTATCTGTTTTTTTTATTTCATATCTATTTTTGTAACATTTTTTTGCTGTTTGCTCGCCAGAGCGGGATTTTATAATTTTTGAAGTAGAGTTCTTTGATCATTGAAAATTGTAAATGTACCTATCAAGCATATATGATACTGAGGTTCTACTAACACTGACATAGGTTCTCGAAAAAGGTACATAGCATGACCTCATTTTGATGTAGTGTTAAGAAAGAGGTTTAATGCATTTGGAAATTTTGCTTTGAACCTTACTAATTTTATTCGACCATGGAAATATATTATTTTTAAAAGATTTAAAATTAGAAGTACTTTTATTAAAATGCAACAAAATATTCCTTATCTACATCTACACTAATATTATAAAGAGGAAAGATTTGTTTTTTTGGATTTTTGTATGTTTGTAACGAATAAAATGATTTCAAAAATTCTTTCACCGTTGGGAAGTTACGCTATCTCCGGGTGACATAGGCTACTTTTTATCCCTGTATTTCCACGGGAACGGGAACTACGCGGGTGAAACCGCGAGGCGTCCGCTAGTAAATAGATAAAATTAGAGTTCTTGAGAATTGGCACATGTATGAACGTGCTACGGTGAAAGAACAAAAAAGAAAATAGGGATTTGGCGGGATCGCGGAAAAGTCAAAGTACCCAATTACGTGCGTGTTCTTAATTAGATAGATATAGATATAGATAGATAGATATAACTCTTTATTGTGCACATCATAAATGGAAAAGAGTACAGATAACAAAAAACCTTATTAACTAATGACACAAGTGGCGGCCTTATCGCTAACAGCGATCTCTTCCAGGCAACCAAAAAAGAAAAATACGATAGAAAACATAAGAAACAGATTAGGTGAGATATGAATTTTCGTGTTGCTTCCAAAACGAGATCGACTTTACTAGGACATGACCAGACTTAACCTTGACTTAGTTTAGATAAATAGATAGATAAAACTCTTTATTGTTCACACCATAAATAGAAAAAAGTACAGATAACAAAATAACCTTTAACCTTTACCTATGGCTTAAGATATCTATTTCTTAAACCCTAACGGTGAATGTTTGTGAGTATGGATATATGTTTATAACTCTTTCACGCAAAAACTACAGAACGGATTTGGATTAAATTTGGTATGGAGGTAGCTAAGAACATGGATTAACACATAGGCTACTTTTAATTCTGAAAACATGTAGCGGGTAACACCGCGGGGCGCAATTAGTACTTAATAAAGATATCAAACCATAACATGCCACCATACCATGGAAACCATAGCATGGTGGTAGGGTACTTTTTAGTACTCAGCTGGCTAGCTACCACCCTCAAGTTGAAAATCTGCCGCCAAGCATCTAACGGTGTGTTCCGGCAGCTTCACTTGAGAGCCAGTTCCATTCCAGGCTAGGTGTGCTTTACCATCTTCGACCACACCTTCACTTAACATCAGGTGAGCTGTGGTCAAACACCTAGCCTGTCAACTATAAAAAAAAAACAAAGTAAATAAACATTGAAGGACAAACAGACCATAGAAAACTCAAGCTCACATTCCCACACTCGCGCTAATAATTATTATGCACTTTATAAATAAAAATAACACTATTTTAATGCATAAACACTAGAAAATACACAAGTATTACAAATTATATTATAATGTTTCTAACGACCCTTCCATGTACCCGCTAAAACTCCCAAATGTTTGTCATGGGCGGGAATGGCACCCACGCTACAGCCCTTGAAGCAAGCCTACCAACTAAGCTAACAAAGCAATCGAATTAGATTAAGTATTATACAATTATAATAAGTATGGTATAGATTGTGTTACAAGTTGGCTTCAGTCGAGTGTCAGGATTCTGTTGGAAGGCTATTCGCAAAGTTTTAATTACTCTGCTAATGAATATCAGATTAACTTTAGACTCATTTCGTGTTTGTTCAAGTGATGTACAGCACTGCTGACCGATCGTGCATTTAAATTGGAGATTTATAATATATTTGGTTACGATTAATTGCTGTTTTTACTGTTGACAAGCGGACGCCTCGCGGTTTCACCCGCGTAGTTTCCGTTCCCGTTTGAATACAGGGATAAAAAGTAGCCTATGCCCTTTGGAGATAGTGTAGCTTCGCAACGGTGAAAGAATCTTTGAATTCGGTCTAGTAGTTTCGGAGCCTATTCAATACAAAAAAAGCAATAAAATCTTTCCTCTTTATAATAGTATAGATAGCCTATCGACAGCCCTGTTGGTTCATTGGTAGCATGTTTCGAGAGCTGAAGGGCGTGGGTTCGATTCCCACTCAGGACTAACATATTTTGTGTGACTAACATCGATATTTGTTCTGTGTCTGGGTGTACTGTATGTATTATAATTATGTATTTGCAAAAAAAAAAAGTATTTAAGTATTCTATCAGTTATCTGTCTTCCATAGCACAAGCTTTGCTTAGTTTGGGGTCAGATAGCGCTGTGTGTAATGTCCTATGATATTTATTTATAATCACGTACAATATATCATAGTATTTTGTTTTACGAAAATATAACTAACTATATTATTGTTTAACATGATACGTACGTAAAGCGAAGATAAAGACGAATAAAATGTGCACTCTCTCGACCATCTCGCCAATCCTGAAACAATAGAAATAATATTATAGTAGTATAGCTTAGACTAGTAACGTAATTATTAACGTCCGCTAGTATAGTATAAATTACTGTAATCGGACACCGAGTTTTTAAAACAACTTAAAACAAAAACAATTTTACAAAAGGCAAACTGAAAACACGCATTCGTATCTGAATTAAATTTGAAACGAATAATTTCGTGTATTGCAAACGACGTGTCGGATATTGGAGAATTAATATTCTGATACTGTATTTATGTATTGGTTTTCAGAGGAACAAAAAACTGCAATCACTTCTTTGTTTTCAACGAACTTTATTTTAATTCGGTTTCAGCTTGCCGCAAGCAAACGCGACCTACGGTAACGGTTAAAAGCGCATTCAAATTAATACTTCGATTTAAAACGTTACATCTAGTCCAAAATGATTATTAGGTATTTTATTATTAACAAAAGCTGTGAAAAACCAAAATATTAATGTATAATAAATTGCCAAA
Organism: Biston betularia; assembly: GCA_905404145.2. NCBI lineage: Eukaryota > Metazoa > Arthropoda > Insecta > Lepidoptera > Geometridae > Biston > Biston betularia. The sequence continues at coordinate 7,464,613 of FR989887.1, read as the reverse complement.
ATATATTACAGAATTAAATCATACCGAATTTAAAAAAAACCAATAATTTTTTTTTGGAAAGCAATCCTTTTTCAAATTAAGTGAATATATGTCAATGGGGTTCTCGGAATCCTCATTTATGTGTAGCACATGAACGGAGCCTCCGCTGTAGTATGTTCGTTGTTAATTACTCGTGTAGGTATAGTTTATTCATTAAAGTGTAATCGTAAGGTTTTTTTTTGTACAAGTGACTTGCCTTTAACATTATTGTTATTTATGGCCAATAAATATTACTGATTTTACTGTACTCTTCATGATAGTGAACTTTACCTATTAGATAAGTGAGAGTAGTTTTGAATAAATTTCTTTGCAACTTTTCTATAATGTCTTTTTATAAAAAAGTTACTAAGAAATGACAGTTATGACAGCCCTGTTGATTCATTGGTAGTATGTTTGCTTCAAGAGCTGAAGGGCGTGGGTTCGATTCCCACCCAGGACAAACAGTTTGTGGTATAAAAAAATGTTTGTTCTGTGTCTGGGTGTTCTGTATGTATTATAAGTATGTATTTACAAAAAAAAAGTATTTAAGTATTCCATCAGTTATCTGACTGCCATAGTACAAGATTTGCTTAGTTTGGGGGCAGGTGTCCTACGATATTTATTTTATTTATATAGAATTTTGTCTATCATTGCTTACATAATAAAGCTCAATATGAGCTAATCTGTCTTTCATTCATATATCTCTGATAAAAGTTAACCTCTATAAAGAGGTAAAAGTTAACCTCTATAAAGAGGTTAACTTTTATTACCTAAAGTGCGCACTTCACAAGAAGCGCTTCTTGTGTTTATTTTACAGAATAATCTATGTTAATTAAATTTAAAAAAAAACACGATACTTTATTTAGTGAGGCGTTTAACCATGTCAAGTTTTAATCAATTAATGACAGTGACGGTATCAAACAAACAATTGTAACAAACAAACTTAATCAATAAAATAATAAAACAAGAAAGCCCACTTTTGGCACTAGCAAATTCTCTGTTCCTGGTATAATGATAGTAAGTGATTGGAACTCATTGCATTGAAACAAGAGTGTAATTAATTCTGCAATTCTCGATACAGTGCCATGCTACTTTTGTCTTTAGGCACATAAAAGAAGTATGAACATTTTTACACTCAAGCGACACGACAAATCCATTCGAGCACATCTCTATGACACTCTACATAATCCTCACTCTAGAGTAGGCATCCTTCACTGGAATATTAAAAAACTCTCCATCCCTCAAAGTATCAAAGTAAACAAACATCTTCAGAAATTCTAGAGTTAAAAAAGTTAAAGTGTGGATCGCGCCGCCTTAAGTAGAACTTAACACGCACTTAAGAGTCCGCTTTTCCGGGCGATGCTTCAAAAGCTAGGGTTGACACCTACGTTAGTAATTTTGTAAAATATATTGAGAATAAACTTTAAAATTTCAATTTTATTTCAATATACTTACATTGAAATCACAACTAACCAAGTTTTGCTTAGTTTGTGGGTAGATGGCGCTATGTGTAATCTCCGCAGATTTTTTCTTTTTATATTATGGCGTTTTGATTTCTATTGACCTAATCTACTAAAATTTATTCAAATAGGTATTCAAGCACTGTCTTACTTACTTCAATAATTTAAACTCCTTTGGTTTTGTTATTGTTGGGTATACAAACAATAACGAAGGTATTGTCGATGTATATAACCACGTCAGTTTCAATGGTCAGTACCTAAGGAGCAAGTTAAGGCTGCGCGCGCGTTATGCTCTGCTTTGCGTCCTTGAAAAAGGCCACCTAGACGAAATTATAGCCGGAGTATCCCACATTGTTGTTAAACGTAAATAATCCCGCATAAGTAAAAAAAAACACTGATATCTGTCACAGACATAATATAATGTAAAATTATGTTATTGAAGTTAAACTACTACAATCAATGTTTTAATTTATAAATAATAAAAGTTAAAAATGGAATAGCGTATTTTAATTAAATAGCGTAGTACTTTAATAGTTTTATCTAACAACCCTGTTCAAGGATTTTAAGAACAAACTTGACTTAATGTCGGGCAAGATTTTTCTGCGCCCTAGGTTAGAATAAGAAATCTGCTGAGAAATTTAAAAATTTCATAAGGAAATAGACGAGAGTCAGGCAAATTACCACCCGCCTGGGTTTTTAATTATTTTTCGTAATAAGGAAAGGAAATAGACGAGTCGAGGAGAATGACGAAAAAATGGCGGACATACTTGCACGAGTGACGCGACTGCTGACGACTGTAAGTCAAGGTCATATTTTTTTATGGTTGACAAGCTAGGTGTTTGACCACAGCTCACCTGATGTTAAGTGACGCTGTGGTCGAAGATGGTAAAGCACACCTAGCCTGGAATTGAACTGGCTCTCGAGTGAGGCTGCCGAAACACACCGTTAGATGCTTGGCGGCAGATTTTCAACATAAGGGTAGTAGCTAGCCAGCCGAGTACCATAAAGTACTCTACCACCAAGCTATGGTTTCCTCCTGACAAGTGTTCTTGATAACACCATCAAGTGCCGTTTTTATACTCAAGTTTGAAGGTCAGTCGGAAAAACTTTTTGCTTGCTAAGTCCAGTCCACTCCTTGATGTCGTCAAGCAAATTCCACCTTGGACGTCCTGGTAAAGATCATAGAACAAGCTTATTTTTATTTCCACTGTCCTTTTAGGCCATTTGATATCTTTGTGTATCCGCTTCAGAAACTTAAAGATACGGAGTATAGATCATTCTGTAAAGAACCTCGATGCAAACAGCTAATACACTAGTGAGATCTTGTTATTGGCTATAAGTTAAAATTTAAGGTAATAAAACTTACCAATGCTATTGAACGAATACGTATAGCGAGAAAAAAGTCAAATGAATACAGGGCGTCTACTGAAACTTTTAGAATAATATTTTTACGATTCAATTCACATAAAACTAATTAAATAAACTTAACTTTGCATAAATGATTGCATGCCATGGTGTCAGAGCATGGCGATTCTATCCTACCTATAACTTTTATCTTTGAATACCATGTCTCTGCAAAATAAAGAATTTGAATTTAAAATGTCTCCTGTTTTTAGTGGACAACTTGCAGTCACCCTTTGTGTAGGTATATCCGGCATAAAATATATGATTGGAACATTTTGTAATATTTCAATTTCGCGCGTCAAAGAATTAACGTCATTCATAAAATATGATTTAAAAATGTCTACCGGATACAGACAAACGAATTCATTGAAAAATAATTAGGAAAAAAATAGCATTGTTCAGTTATTATGTAACAAAAAAGTTCAATTTGATTTTTAATGTTATTTATAAAATGTAACGAAAATCTTTCTTCATCAAATCTTTAGAAAAATCAAAGGGGCTTTTTATTTATGTTTTCCCCATAGTACTTACAAGTGTAGGATTGATGGCGCTGTATGTTTTTAAATTAACTTACGGTCTTTTTAGCTCAGTATTGATCAAAAATCAAATTTTATAACCTCGCCTGCTGTTTCATCCCTTCATTTAATGCTACAAAATATAAGTACATGCTCGTATAACTTTTCAAGTAAATGTCCAGTAATGGTTGGCTTTCGAGTTTCATCTTTTATAAGCGAAAGCTAGCTCGAGTTATATTGGAACTTACGTGTCAGTGTTTTGTTAAAGTTTTGATAGTTTTCAGAATGAGTATGAAGTTAGTTTAGTGGTCCGTTCGTATCTTCTCTTATGTTATACCTGACTCGCTTTGTTATTTTAAAAGCTTCGTCCAATATTTTAGTTAGAATATTTAAAATGAAACGTATGTTATGTAGAGTAGCCGAATTTTATTTTTACTTTTCTTTTACAGTATTATGTAGTTACGTAAATGTATAAATCTATGTTGATTTGCACTTTTTTTAATGTAATATTAATGAGACTAACTAGACTCTCTTCTGATGGTAAAAGAAAACGGCTGTCCAAAACCATTGCAGTGATACACAGAACTTTACTACTTTGAACTTTGATTATAACTTGATTTAACCTATGCACAGAATAGTTTACAATTTGTATACATGTATATAAATACATATATTACTTAAATAGTATTATGTATGTATCAGAAATTACTACTCATGGATACTAATTTCTAAAAGTTCACTTGGTGGTAGATCTCCTTATCAGAAGGTCGTCTACATAGGTAGGTACCATCCCTAAGCATTACTGTGTTCCAATTTGAAAGGTACTGCAGCTAGCGAAATTACTGGGCTGTTGAGACTAACCTTCGAAAGTCTCAAAAGTAATGAGCGCCAAAGCAGCGATGCCCTGGGCTTTGTTTTGTTATTCAAACTTCTGTATATTGCTGCGATAGCAATGAACATGCGGAAAAGCGGTGTCGCTTTTAGCCTACATGGAAGACCGTCTGGCTTCCTTGTGTGAACCGACCTCTGAGTTATCACCGCTACTAAATCTTCTACTTACTTATTTTAGTTTTTTTTCCAGCAACAATATCTGTCATGTCGTGACAAGACAATCAGCAGCTTTTACATAAAAACGTGACTTTATCATAATAATCCAAAAAAAAACTGTAAAAAATAAAGATCTCGATCCTATTTCCCGGCCGTCACCCGCAGTTGGCCGACACATAAAACTATGTCATCTCATAATACATAAAACGGGCTATATGGCCAGGGTCGGATTTTATGAGAGAGCTCTTATATGCGGTATTCCCTTTCTCATATCATGTTATGGCCTTATTATTGTGTTTGGATTCGATATGAAACTTCAAAACTTACGCGGGAGCAGATGTTTTTTTAAATTAACCTAAATAAGGCATTCTTCCGTTTTTTTTAATGTACATTAAATGAGACGAACGAGACGCTCTCCTGATGGTAAGAGATAACGCCTGTCCATGACCATTGCACCAATACACAGAACTTTGAGAAACAAAACAAAGCCCAGGGCATCACTGCTTTAGCGCTCATTACTTTCAGACTTTCGGTGGTTAGTCTCAACAGCCCAGTAATTTCGCTAGTTGCAGTACCCTTCAAAGCGGAACACAGTAATGTTTACACACTACTTAGCGGCAGAATAACTGGTACTGCTGTGACACCTACCTAGACGACCTCCTGCTAAGGAGATCTATCACCAAGTAAATTACCCATAGTAATAGTGGAGTAGTGACCAATGTACGCCTTCAGGCCACTTCTTATTTTCAAGCCATTTATTTTAACTTTTAAATCGTATTTTAAACGCATTACGTCTTCCATTTGATAGTATGAAAGTTCCCATATTCCCAGCGCTCCCGGTTCCCGATGGCTCGCTAATCGCCGACGCTGCCGGGAGTTATTGATGACGGTAATTAATCTTAATCACTCCTTTCACTTAGCGACCGTTTGTTTTTCTAGGAGGGCTGATTGGAAATGAGCCTTTAGGGGGTTTTTTCGGAAACGGTATTAAGTGAACGTTTCCACGGATTATTCAATTTATTAATGATCTACTCTATCGTCTCTGCAAGGAGGTACAGGTGACCATTTGAACAGACTTGTAGCGATGGTAGCTTAATGGATCGCGTACTGAAAGGCGTGAGGTCAATCCCCAATAATGAGCATGAGCTGCCGGTGAAGGAAAACATCGTGAGGAAACCATAGCATGGTGGTACATTTTCTAGTACTCGGCTGGCTAGTTGTCACCCGAGCGAGAGACCGCCCGTGTGCTAGATGGGCTGACGAAATACTATCGGTGGCAGGTCGAAACTGGCTAGAGTCAGCTAAAGATAGAACTTTGTGGAATTCCTTGGAGGAGGCTTTTACCCGAAGGGTAAAGGCCCATACTTTGCGACTAAATTTAATATTTACATTGACCATTTATTTTATTTTGACATAACTTATTAATTAAATTTTTTATTTTTTTATCTGAATGCAATTATGAATCTATTTATATTATCACTGTATGGAATTATTAAAGCTTTATTATTATTATTATTAGTTGTCACCCTCAACTTGAAAATCTGCCGCCAAGCATCTAACGGTGTGTTCCGGCAGCCTCACTTGAGAGCCAGTTTCATTCCAGGTAAGGTTTGTTTACCATCTTCGACCACACTGTTACTTAACATCAGGTAAGCTGTGGTCAAACACCTAGTCTGTCAACCATTTAAAAAAAAGTAAGGAATTGAAGCTATCTTGTCGAGCAGAATAAAGTACGGAATAAAATTAAGGGCACCTATCTACTGGTTCTTTGATTTAAGTTTCGACAGCCTAGTTGGGAAACCGTCTGACTTCCAACTGGAAGTCCTGGGTTCGAATCCCATGGCACACACCTCTGTCTTTTCTAGGTTATGTGCGTATTGCCAATAACTTCAAACGGTATAGAAAAACATCGTGAGGAAACATTACATGTCTGAGAGATAAAAAAAAATGTTCTCGAAGACATCTTCGAGAACATTTCATTTCATTTTTTCAACATTTCATTTTTTCATTTTGCACCCGCACTTGGCCAGCATGGTGGATTAACCCTGCTTACAATGATAAGAGACCCACGCCCAGCAGTGGGCAAGTTTATAAAAACAGGGCTGATTCGGACTGGTTCTTTTACTGTAAGTGTAATTACCATATTGCTTTTATTTCGTCGAAGAGAATAAATCTCAACATTTCAATACAAATGCGAACAGAAATCTCCCAACAAGGATATATTTCTGCTTATCCTTTTCCACTCGCGTGTACGAGCTTTCAAACAAATGACATCGCGGGCTAAGCTCTGCGCTAGTGATGTTCTATTTCTTTATTCGCTCAGAGTGTGGTTACATCGATTCGATATTATGTTCAAACAGTCAGTGTTTGAACATTAGCAACATTCAAAGACATGTTAGTTAGTGGTCATATGAAACGTATAATAATAATTAATAACACACAGCGCCATCTGGCCCCGAACTAAGCAAAGCTTATAATATGGGAGTCAGTTTACTGATATAATACTTTAATATGTTGTCGCCACTTGTATTTGCCGCCTTTCCGAATGCAAAACAATCAACGTCTATACCGGAAACTACGTGCCAGCTGTTGATGGCTATCACCGTAACGGGAACCGAGGCGCTTTCTCTTCTCTTCATTCGTGATGGTCCGACTGCTTGCAGTCACTTGGCTCCTAGTCGTCTTCGAGAACACACTTGCCTGAGCTTGGCTGTCTGGTGTTATGAAGTGTGCATTATATTATAGGTGTAATATTGTGTCCAAATGTGTGTCTGTCTATATAAACAGTGTCTTGCATCTAGCGATAAATGTATATACAGTTGACCCTGTCCGTGTCGCTTTTGAATACTTTTTTTTGTAAATACATACATCCTTACATACAGTACACCCAGACACAGAACCACCATTTGTTGACCACAAAATGTTTGTCCTAGGTGGCAATCGAACCCACTCCCTTCAGCTCTCGAAGCAGACATACTACCAACAAATCAACAGGGCCGTCAAAGTAATAAAATCGAATCAAATACCAAAATAAAAAAATATTCCAAATCGAGAATTTTTTGTTTTGCATTACCTAATCAATAAGTAGTATAAGTAACTTTTTTCTCTTTTTTTAAGTGGTAGTAATGAGACTATGACTATGATGATGCACTGAACGTTGAGTAACAAAACAAAGTCTAGGGCATCGCTGCTTCGCCGCTCATTACTTGAACACAGTAATGTTTACACACTACTACTTAGCGGCCTCTACCAAGCACCTAACAATGTGTTTCGACAGCTTCAGTTGAGAACCAGTTACATTCCTGGCTAGGTGCGTTTGCCATCATCGATCACACCGTCAGCTAACATCAAATGAGTTGTGGTCACCCAGCCTGTCAACGATAAAAAAAAACATGATTATATTTTCGACGATATCGTCACCGTCGCGGGTCGAACCTGGACCAGATTGGCACAGGACCGAGGCAGATGGCATGTAAAGAGAGAGGCCTATACCCAGCAGTGGGATAAAGAAGGCTGTGGATGATGATGATGATGATATTTTTATCGATAATATGAAACGAAACATCGATATAGCCCTTCTCTAAATGCCATTCGAAATATTAATAAAAAGTCATCGATGCACGTGGTTCCCTCAGAGTATTGGGAAAGGACGCATGCTGGCATTAATGTGTTTGAAATGTCGGCACTCAAGCGTGATGTGCTTTTGAACACAGCTCAGAGGAAATAAAATGTGTCATATAAACACACGTTATACATACAAAATACACGCGATAAAAATAAAATAAATAACTTGGCTAGCTGGAATGGTGTAAACGTATTACTTTTATGTGTTTCATTTGTAGTTAAATTTGTTTAAGCTTAGTTTAACTCCAAGTTTACAAGGGTTTCACGAAACCTTCAGTATCACTGAGCGGGTGGCGGGTCCATCGCGTTTGGGGACAGAAACAGTGCCTTGAACTAGTGAGGTGACGCGGGTCCAGCGGACTTTGAAAAATAGGTACCTATTTGAAGAAACCATTGTCATCGCGCTGCGGCCGAACACACAAGTTGTCTAAGTGTGTGTGAATAGTGTGTTTGTGTGTATTTTTCGAAACATTATCAAAAAATACTATTCCTTAGTTATATACGTATTAGTATGGAACCCCCTCACTTCCAGCTTTTCCCCGTAGAGTGCGATAGGGACAAAGGCAGCTCAGACCGATTATCCCACTAATATTTTAAATGTGAAAGTTTAGGTGGATGGATGTTTGTTACTCTTTCACGCAAAAACTACAGAACGGATTTGAATGAAATTTAGTATGGAGGTAGCTGAGACTCTGAATTAACACAAACTACTTTTTATCGTGAAAACATGTAGCGGGTAACACCGCGGGGTGCAGCTAGTAAATCTTTGACTTTATTGAGGTTTCGTATTCTCCTGTTCTCTCCTCTAAAAATTAAGCTTATCCAATATTTTTTTGTACAAACATTATGAAAAAGCATGAGTCTATATCCCTATAATTTTTTTTAGTATAAAATGTTTTCGAATTTGTTTCATGGTCGTCTGATTATGTTGGTACAAATGGGCCATTGGCAATTTTTTAGAGTCATATTTTTTTATGTAATTTTAGTTCGTGGAAAAAAGAAATGATACGGACGTAGCTTTAGCAAGCCTTGAATTTATGACAAAAATTATTTATCTATAAACATTATCCAGGGAGAAAATAGGGGAATACATTTGTATGGAAAAACGCTACTGGCGTTCCCCTTAAAATACGTAGTAACGCTCACTTTCACTGCACGTGTTCTCATCCCTATACAACCAAATTAGATATGATCCTACCAACGCTGCTTTGGATACTCTTTGCAGTAATGAAATTACGATAATGTCAGTAAATTTTAGAAAGATTTTGCTGGCAATCAAATACAAATATTTTATTGACAACTTATGACAGTTTATGAAAAAACAGGACTGATTTGGATTCATTTCTCATTTACTTTTGCTCTAGCTATCAGCTACAAGACAGCGAACGGATTTCAGTGGATTATTTTGGTTCGGTAGTAATTAGGTATTTACTGAATACGGAGAATTTATCAAGTTTTCATCATCCCTCGAATTTCTGACGGCTCTAGCCCGGTATTTAGCCAAAACTTTGCTAATTACTAAAGTTCGTGATACAACCCCACATCTGCGACTAATAGTTTGACGTAGTGATGGGGTAAAATTATAATTACAACCTTGATCTTGAAACATAATTATTACTGTTAATAGTCAATCAGAGAGGATAGTTTTGAATATAGAATATACTTTAGAATAGTTTAGAATGTACTTTAGAATAGTTCTAATGATCTATCGACCTTCCTTTCCGCCTGATATCAAATGATGACAGATAGTAGATAGACACCGAAATTCCTTAATAAATCAATGACAATGACACTTGACATTATGACTGCGCTGTCTTTATTTTTTTGGGTTTGGCATCGCCTTTTGAGCATTTGCCAGTGTTTTTCTATTTTCAAGTTTCAAAAGTTAAATAAGTTGCTTCGTACCAATAGTTATAGTAAAGTCCAGTTTTGGTCAAGTGCAATCTGTGTCAGTCAAGTCCAGTCATGCTTTAGTAAAGTAGTGGTGACTACTATAAAGCTTCGATGGAGTTTTAGAAGCAGCACGAAAAGTTATGTTTCATCATATGATATAATTTTCCCACACTCGCGCTTCTAATTCGCCACTTTATGAATTCCAACCACCATTTCTATGCATAAACACTCGACAAAACACTAGTTTTGGAAAAAATACAACGGCGCGTCACGACTCTTTCCGCGTACCTGCCAACACTCCTTCGCTGTCTTAGAAAGAAAACGAATTAGAAACAAAAAGAAATTACGATAAAAATGTCCTCATAAATAAATGATGATTGATACATTTAATGGCAGCGTTTATTATTGCCATAAAACTGTTTCTTGATTTATTATTACTATGGAGTCATACTTTATAGGTATACATTGTACTCTGGCCATAAACTAAGTGATGAATAGTGAATCCATTTAATTACAGCCCTCGTACTACGGGCTTCTTACTGCGATTCCCGTTTCGTGCTCACGAGAAAGTTGCGAACACGACTGCGAACCTTATTGCGCGGATATACGATATGTGGTCGCGTAGCTTTTTTAAGAGCGTCTAGCAGGAAACAAAAGCATTTTTGTAGCAATGATAGCTCAGTGGTTAGTGCGGTCGGTTTGCACGCCGCGCCGAAGGCCGTGGGTTCAAGGGTTGAGCTGAGGAAAACATCGTGCGGGAACCATAGCATGGTGGTAGGGTACTTTTTAGTACTCGACTGGCTAGCTACCACCCTCAAGTTGAAAATCTGCCGCCAAGCACCTAATGGTTTGGTCCGGCTGTCATACTTGAGAGCTAGTTATATTCCAGGCTAGGTGTGCTTTACCATCTTCGACTACACCGTCACTTAACAGGTGAGCTGTGGTCAAACACCTAGCTTGTCAACCATAAAAACACCCGGCAGGAGAAGCTCATTGTTGGGGTTTTAACAAACATACGATCAACAAACTTTTTTTTAAAAGTTGATCTAAAATGATCAACTTTCAAAAAAAAGTTCGATGCTTTCGGCCTAATATACACTTTATACGTGAACATGACACATTATATTATATAACAGTACAAAGTTTTGTACTGATGACACTGTGTGTAATGACTTACGATATTTATTTATTTTAACAAAGAAAAATACACATTTTGATCGACGAAACATATTAATGTCTTTTAAAGTCTTGCAAGACTATTCAGGCGTATTAGTATGGTCCCAACACTAAACTAACATTTAGTTCGGAAACTCGAAAATAACTTGAAGCTGGGCACACATTTATCCAGAACACTTTTATTCTTTGCGGTCCGTAAATACCAGGAAAGTATGTGTTCGTACAATATTCATTCGTAGTTCAGTTTTAAAAAAGCATTGTGAAATATATGTCGGAGTATGAATCAATGAATGAACGACATCTGGTGGGCGATGGTGTAAGGTGGTGGTAGTAGTGGTAGTGGTATGGCCGATATTCGCATCATACATGGTTACTGGTTGCTGGGCGAGGGTGTAGCGGGTGAGGAGACAAACCATACAATTTAGTTCCCTTATACAAAGTTTAATCAGCACTTCACAACGATTTTAGTTTAAGAATGATTAGAACAGTATAGTCACTATTACATAGCTTGGGGGCAAGAAGTTCCGCTTAGTTTTGCACTCTGCAACCGTCCAACTCAATCTCTCCTCAAAGAATCAATGATATCTCTCCACCTCAACATTCAACGCACGCCCACACTTCCCACAGCGCCTCTACCGGCCGACAACCGCAACTTCTACCTTCTCTCATTGGTTGAAGTCAAAATACGTCACACGACTAACGACAAGCAGTGCACGGAACCAGTGTTACGTCAGTGGTTACGCCATTCCACCTCTAGTCCACCAAAATTAATCAAAATGGTGCTAAACTAAATCAACATTAAAGCTAAACGCCGATATATATTTAATAGTCAAACTATGTTTGTTTACCATTAAAATGAAAACGTTAAAATAAAACATAGGATGTATTTTTTTGATCTTATCTTTATACCTACCGACAATATTGTGTGAAAACCTTACATATTTGAAATATAATTGATTAAATGATCTATGATTATTATGTAACCAAAAATATAGAGCGCCAAAGCAGCGATGCTCTGAACTTTGTTTTGTAAAGTTCTGTGTATCACTACAATGGTCATGGGCATGCATTATCTCTTACTATCTTATGAGCGTCATGTTCGATTCAATACTTTGACATTTTACTGCGATGATAAATAAATAAATAAAACGCCGGACGCCTCGTTTTCACCTGCGTATTTACCGTTCCCGTGGGAATACAGGGATAAAAAGTAGCCTATGTCACCCGGGGATAGTGTAGCTTCCCAATGGTGTACAGCGTTCTCTAGTACTCGGCTGGCTAGCTACCACTCTCAAGTTGAAAATCTGCCATAAATCTGTGTGTTCTGGCAGTCTCACTTGGAAGCCAGTTCCATTTTTTTTTTATGGTTGACCGGCTATGTGTTGGACCACAGCTCACCTTATGTCAAGTGAAGGTGTGGTCGAAGATGGTAAATCATACTTAGCCTGGAATGCAACTGGATCTCAAGTGAGGCTGCCGGAACACACCGTTAGATGCTTGGCGGCAGATTTTCAACTTGAGGGTGGTAGCTAGCCAGCTGAGTACTAGAAAGTATCCTACCACCATGCTATGGTTTCCTCACGATGTTTTCCTTCACCGGCAGCTCAAGCTCATTGTTGGGGTTTAAGCCCACGCCCTTCGGCATGCGAACCTACCGCGCCACCACTGAGCTATCATCGCTACAAAATATCCATTCTAGGCTAGGTGGGCTTTACCATCTTTGACTACACCGTAACTCAACATCAAACGAGCTGTTGGCAAACACCTAGCCTGTCGAACATAAAAAATACGTAAATCCAAAAAAAAAGAACAAATCTAGATAGATAGAAAACTCTTTATTGTGCACACCATAAATAGAAAAAAGTACAGATAACAAAATAACCTTATGAACTAAAACCAAAGACTAACTTAAAACTACAAGTTTTGTTCATTACTTTTTGGGATTTCGGTACAAAATTTATGTAATCTTACAATCATAACTTTTAGAATAGCTCGAGATAAATACCCAGACCAAATTCATAACCCAGCCTTCAAGTATTTCTTTTCATATAAAGGAGGAAAAAAAACTTTTTGTATTAATCTGAAGAAAAATATATTACCGTCCATTTTCGAACTTTTAACTTGTGAATAAAAAATCCCAAGTCAATAGAGCTAAAGAAGTTTCTTTTTTATTCGGATTCTTTTTGTTCGGAACGACTTGTAAGTGATGTTTCGGTAATACTTCCCTTCCTTATAGAACTGTTTAAGTTTAGCACAGGTAAGCGAGTTTCTACTCAGTGATGCAAAATAATCAGATTTATTGGGAGGTCTACTGATTTTAGCTATTGTCTCTTGATTTTCCGATTTATTTCCGGACTACTACTAACACCTATTTTCTGTATTTCAAAATGCTTTAAAAGAAAATGTTTAAAATTTGGTCTCTACATCTACACTGGTCTGCAACGAAATCCTCCTTTCAATAAAAATATGATTAGTTTATAGACTTTAAACATGTTGAATCTAGATCTGGTTTCTATTTTTTGCTATTACGTAAAGATTTTTTTAATAATTTAAAATTCTGTATTTTTCGACTGTCGTTCTTAACTGAACTTTCCTCAAATATTTCCTCTTTATAATCACAACATAGTATAAAACAAAGTCACTTCCCTCTGTCCCTATGTATGCTTAGATATTTAAAACTACGCAACGGATTTTGATGCTGTTTATTTTTAATAGATAGAGTGATTCAAGAGGAAGGTTTATATGTATAATACTTGCATATGCACCACATTAGTATCTACAATGCACCCGTGCGAAGCCGGGGCGGGTCGCTAGTAATTAATATAAAGAAGAAAGATTTGATTTTTTGTTTGTTTGTTTGTATTGAATATGCTCCGAAACTACTTGGCCGATCTGAATAATTCTCTCATCATTAGAATGCTACATTAACACTGAGGCTATATTTATATTGTTAATCGAGTTTTGTTTTCTAGTGCGAAGCCGGGATGGCTCGCGAGTGTTTATAATCGTTAGTTTAAATAATTTTATTTGTGTGTGTCATCTTTAGCATTATTCGTTGTTGTATCTAGCGCCTTATAAAAAAGGTGTTTTTTTCTTTGACTAACCTAAGCCTATCTAAGAGCCAGTTCCTTTTCAGGCTAGGTGTGATTACTATCTTCGATTACACCATCACTTAACATCAAGTGAGCTGTAATCAAACACCAAGACAAAAAAAAAAGGTGTGAAGACAGCAGCGGCAAAGTCATTGTTCGGGGCGAACAACTAGTATTAATAAACTGTAAACCACAAAAGTAATCCAAAGCGAGCAAGGCAGCCATAAAAATATTTCGAAATATGCTTACAATTTCCTCCGCCTCAAAAGAAGTTCGCACAAACAGAGATCTTATTTGAAACGGCTCAGAAGTTTTTCGACAGACATTCTCGGCAGTAAACACCGCAGTTTGCATGTCACAGTTAATCGTTAACACAGTAAGTGGAGCTACATAATAATAAATAAATAAATATCGTAAGACTATACACACAGCGCCATCTGGCCCCAAACTAAGCAAAGCTTGTGTGATGGAAGTCAGATAACTGATAGAGTACATAAATACTTTTTTTTTTGTAAATACATACTTATAATACACACAGTACACCCAGACACATAACAAACATTTTTGTTTATTCACAAAATGTTTGCCCTGAGTGGGAATCGAACCCACGCTCTACAGCTCTCAAGGCAGATATACTACCAATGAGCCAACGGGGCTGTCTAAAAGTAATGTAGTAAAGTATCTAGATGTAAATAAAAAGTATATATACATATGTAGTGTCATATGTGTGTAGTATGTATAATGTATGTTGTTTATTTTTTTTGTATGTATGTATTGTTAATTATGTTGAAATATGTTTTATGTCCTAAATAAAGTGTTGTCTATTGTCTATAAATAAATAAATATCGCAAAGGCGTAACACACAGTTCCATCTGACCCACAGATGACATTGTATATAGGGTATACAGATGACAGCTAAATGCTTTGTTGTGTTTCTGACCCCGAACTAAGCAAAGTTTGTACTATGAAAGTCAGATAACTGATAGAATACTTAAATACTTTTTTTTGTAAATACATACTTATAATAAATACAGAAACCCCAGACACAGAACAAACATTTGTTTGTACCACAAATGATTTATCCTGGGTGGGAATCGATCGAACCCACTTCAAAGTACAGTTTTGGTCAAGCCTTTAGTTTGTTTTTGCTTTAGTAAAGTTGTGGTGACTCTACTATAAAGCTTCGATGAAGTTTTGGAAGCAACACGAAAAGTCATGTTTCACCACATTATATCATTTTCCCACACTTTCCCACACTTTCCCGCGCTTATGAGTCGACACTAACACCACCATTTTTATCCATAAACACTCGACAAAACACTAGTTTTGGAAAAAATACAATGGAGCGACACGACTCCTTCCGCGTTCCCGCCAAAACTCCGTCAAAATATTTAAGGTGGTTTGATTTCCATACAAATATTTTTTTTTCCATTTATGGACAAATAAAGCATAATTTTACAGTGAAATCACTGCTACTGGCATTTTGACCTTTATTTGCGGTAAATTACAATTGCTTCAAAAATCATACATTCATAAATTTGATTTTATGCTATTAATCTACTGTTTTATTCAAGCAATTGTGATTTACCGCAAATAAAGACCAAAATAAGTGCCAGCAGTTGTGATTTCACTATAAAATTATGCTCCATTTGTTCATAAATGGCAAAAATTTATTTGTATGGAAATCGAACCACCTTAATATGTTTTTTGCTCTGCGTCACAAACTTGTACTTTCGCGGTCCTAACTTGCAGAGTGACTCGTCCCGCGCAAGTAATAATTGCGCAAGTTCCTTGTTTATTGCCAGAGACTTTTTAAATTGATGTTTATATTGTATCTCGAGATTGATGGCGAAGTTCTTTTGATTATTCATGGACCAATTTGAATCAGCAAAAGCTGGAATACTTTAAGTTTAGCTTAGTTTATAAATACAGAAATATTATTAAACAGCTTACGCCCGCGACTTCGTCCGCATTAGCTTTAGAATTTGGTACAGACAGAAATTAATCATGTGCAAGTAATAAATAAGCAATAGTCATGAAACTTGTGCTATTCTAT
This sequence comes from Biston betularia, assembly GCA_905404145.2. Classification (NCBI taxonomy): domain Eukaryota; kingdom Metazoa; phylum Arthropoda; class Insecta; order Lepidoptera; family Geometridae; genus Biston; species Biston betularia. The sequence goes on along the minus strand of FR989887.1, from coordinate 7,448,328 downwards.
TCTTAGTATACCTTTGATAGGTATATCGTGATGGTTAGACAGTTAAAATTTTCTTCATTGTCAGGGTTCCATACCCAAAGGGTAAAACGGGACCCTATTACTAAGACTCCGCCTTCCATCTGTCTGTCACCAAGCTGTATCTCATGAACCGTGATATTTAGACAGTTGAAATTTTCACAGATGATAATTACACAATTGTACATATTTCTGTTGCCTAACTAAATATTTAAGGGGGCTCCCATACAACAAACGTGATTTTTTTGCCGTTTTTGTAGATAATGGCATGGAACCCTTCGTGCGCGAGTGAGAAACATGACTTTTCGTGTTGCTTCCAAAACACCATCGAAGCTTATTAAAGTTGCCACTACTCTACTAAAGCATGACTGGACTTGACGAGGCAACTTATTTGAACTTTTGAAACTTGAAAATACACTGGCAAATGCTCAAAATGCGACGCCAAAACCAAAAAAATGTGATTAGTCTCAACAGCTCTGTAATTCCGCTAGCTTCGTTAATGTATCTAACTTTGCTCGGTCTGTCATCAAACATCGACGGATATTAACTCCAATATGTAGTTAAGGGACGCCATAAAAGCTGGTTGATGCATCCTATATGAAGTTTCAAACTCATTACCCTGGTGAAGGTCGAAAGGAAACAGATTAACAAGGCACAGAAACCTATATTTCTCTTGACAATACTATTAATAGACGATAGACAATACTGTATTTGTAACAAAACATATTTTAATACATAAATATTTGACAGCCTTGTTGATTCATTGGTAGTATGTTTGCTTCAAGAGCTGAAGTGCGTGGGTTCGATTCCCACAGGATAAACAGTTTGTGGTATAAACAAAAATGGGTGTCCTGCTTGTATTATAAGTATGTATTTACAAAAAAAAAGAATTTAAGTATTCTATCAGTCATCTGACTGCTATAGTACACGGTTTGCTTAATTTCGGGTCAGATGGCGCTGTGTGTAATGTCCTACGATATTTATTGTTATTATAATTTATTACTACAAACTATTATTACTACAACTTAAACTACTTATTTTTATTTTTTTTTCTTTATTATTTACAATTACCAAAAATACAAAAAACAAATAACAAACATAAAAAAATCTCCATAAATGTGAAAGTTTGGATGGATGGATCGATGTTTGTTATACTCTTTCACGCTAAAAATACTACACGGATTTGAATGAAATTTGAGATGGAGGTATCTGAGACCCTGGCTTAACACATAGGCTACATTATAACATGTAGCGGGTAACAACGCGGGGCGCAGTAGTTTCTAATATTAGTGGGATTTATTTATTTACCACCAAGTAAAATAGTTATCCTTCTGACAGTTTTTAGTCAATTCTTGACACAGATTAGGACATAAAGTGTACAGACCGACACAGATTGCAGTGAGCTACGTACGAGTAATAGAGCATTCGCTCTATGAGTGGTTTAACTACAAGATACTTCATTAATATCTAAGCTTAGGTATCCGGATCTGAGCAGTGATTTAATTTACAATTTAACCCTGTATTAAGAACGAATACAAACAATATGTATGAATACAGAAGAATCCATAAATTTCACAAATTTATAGAATCAGTTTTGTAGCGATGATAGCTCAGTGGTTAGCGCGGTCGGTTCGCATGCCGAAGGGCGTGGGTTCAACCCCTAGAATGAGCTTGAGCTGCCGGTGAAGGAAAGTGTGAGCGTGAGGAAACTATAGCATGGTGGTAGGGTACTTTCTAGTACTCGGCTGGCTAGCTACCACCTTCAAGTAGAAAATCTGCCGTTAAGCATCTAACGGTATGTTCCGGCAGCCTCACTTGAAAGCCAGTTCCATTCGAGGCTAGGTGTGCTTTACCATCATCGACCACACCGTCACTTAATATGAGGTGAGCTGTGGTCAAACACCTAGTCTGTCAGCTATAAAAAAAAGAAAAATCAGAAACACAGTTTAAGCTTCATCGTGTGAGTGTGTACAAATGCTGTTATCTTTATTTTCAAAGATGATTTTCTATTGAATACAGAAGAGGCTCAACAGGGATTTTTCTACACTTTAAAATTACACAAAAGAAATCAATTTTTACAATGAACCAATTTCTAGCGGAATTGTAGTAAATTACCCGATCATTTTTAATGTTACTAATGAGATCAATGAAACCTTCTTTTGATGGTAAGAGATAATGTCTGTCCATGACCATTACAGCGGTAGCTAGAACTTTAAGGATCAAAAGAAAATCCAGGACATCGCTCATTACTTTGAGACATACGATGGTTAGTCTGTAATTTCACTAGTTTCAATACCCTTCAAACCGGAACACAGTTATGTTTATGTTATCGCTTAACATCAGGCGGGATGGCGGTCCAACCGTAGAATCGATGCGTTGGCGCTCATTGCTATGAGACATTAAATAATAATAATAATAAATATCGTAAGACATTACACACAGCGCCATCTGACACTGTGTGATGGAAGTCAGATAACCGATAGAATACGTTAATACTTTTTTTTTTTGTAAATACATACTTATAATACATACAGAACACCGAGACACAGAACAAACATTTGTTTATTCACAAAATGTTTACCATGAGTGGGAATCGAACCCACGCCCTACAGCTCTCAAGGCAGATATACTACCAATGAGCCAACGGAGCTGTCAATTCAATGGTGAGTTACAACAACCCTGTTATTTTGCCGCCTTTTGTATTTATTCATAATTTGATTTGATTAAAATAGTACCGTCTCTAGCGAAATTAAGTCCCAGTTTGAATTCACACAAACTTTGAGACAGAACTTTCTACCCGCACAGAAATAAATGTGTAACGAAAAGTCAGAGATGTTAGATTACCCTCAAAAACATGTAAATTTTGGGACGTTCGAATTACAAATTCAAGCCGCGGAGCTAAACAAATTTTCGTGAAACTTTGCCCCTGTTTGTATTTACTGATGCATGACTGATTTAAATAACATAAAACTTTTATGAAAAGACATATATGAATTTATTTTGGCAATTTACGAAAGCTTGTGACCAATTTTACCCTACTTAAAAAGGAGGTACTGTATGTATAAATAAATAAATATCATAGGACGTCATAGGTGAAACATGACTTTTCGTGTTGCTTCCAAAACTCCATCGAAGCTTAAAGTAAAGTAGCCACTACTGGACTTGACTGACACGAACTGTACTTGACCAAGACTGGACTTTGACTATAACTACAGGTACGAGGCAACTTATTTAACGATTGAAACTTGAAAATATAAATCACTTGACACTGGCAAATGCTCAAAATGCGACGTCAAAACCAAAGAGAAATAAACTATTTTTTTCGTAATTTCAGAGCTGATCCCATAGTACGTACACTAGAAGTTGTACTGTAATATAAGTATAATTAACCCTTATCGGCTTAGTACTAATACTAATAAACTAATGTTTTTAAAGTAAATTTATAACATATTGTTTTCAGTCGGGCATGTAAAGAAGAGCTTGAAGTTAACAAAACATATTGATATTCGGAGCGAACAGCCGTTGTCAGCTAACAAAATGTTTGAAACCTGAACCAACGTGGCCAAACCTCACTAACTCTCAGAATAAACAGAAAGTTTGACGGAGTTTAGGTGAAAATGGCATAATTAATTAGTGCTGGCAATACCATTTTAGCGACTGATCGATAAAATTATATTTTTTTCTAGATTTTATTTTTTTATTTTTTGAATCGAGTATCTTAGAAAGCCAGAGGTACGTATAAGAAAATTATGTGTTTTGTACAGTTAAATAGAGGCAAACGGGCAACCGTTGTGTTTGAAAAATGTTTAGCATGTTTAAGTTTTTGATTATTTATAACTATTTCAGTTCTATTCCAAGCTAGGCGTGCATTACCATCTTCGACTACACTATCACTCAACATCAGGTGAGATGAGGTCAAACACCTAGCTTGTCAATATTTTTTTTCTAATTATATCGTATCGCTTCACTAATTTTTTTTTGCAGATGTCTTTAAATGACTTTGTAAACCGTTTCAAAATTCGTTCGTGTACTTTAGAAACAAGTATATTTTTAAAATTTACAGAACCCCTGACACCTGTAATACACAAAATACCTAATTTTTAATCGTTAAATGGTAAATAAATAAATAAAACAAATTGTTGAATCATAGTTAAGATCACTTTCTATCAAGTCACATAAAAAAATATGTAATCGGCCATTTTGTGGCGGCGGCCATCTTGGACCGATTATTATCATAGCTAAGAACACTCCCGACTAATTTCACCGATTTATTGACTTTTCTAAATTATGTACGTATTGCTGCTGACTTCAGCGAACGAAAACATCGTGAGGAAACTTATTGGTAAAATAATTTATTTTAATTATTTTAAAATTAATTTTAATTTATTTAATTTTAGGTGAATAAATCTCATATCATTTCAATAATTTACAAAATATAATTATCGATACTTGAACACTTATCGATGTATTATACACACATCGATATATTTACCTGAAGCACCGCACTAACCAACGCAACGATTCCCGTTCCAGATTGTACCGAGCGTGAAAGTTACTTTTCTCCTTCCCGCGCATTCAAATCGGGATTTTATTGAGATAATCACCCTCCGAAGAATTGGTCTTGAACAAACAGTCCTACAAGCGGGCGGTTGGAAATGCAAAAACCGAAATAAATCTTGGAGCGAGACGTCAGACCGATTCTCAATCGTTTCTCATTTAAAATTCTAGTCCGCGAAGTAATTCGGAACGAATCTGGAACACTACTCTGTGACTTTACATCTTTAGCGCAAACTCACTACCTGGAGTTTTGGCGAGAACGCGGAAAGGGTCGTGTCGCCTCGTTGTATTTTTTTCCAAAATTATTGTTTATGCATAAAATTGAAAAAATAATACACTTGACATTGAAAATATAAAACACTTGACACTGGCAAATGCTCAAAATGCGACGCCAAAACCAAAGAAAAAAAGCTATACATAATACTAGTCAATACACTGCTTATTAAATTACTTTTAAACAATACTATACATCTACTGCTGCTATTAAATATAATCAAGTGTGTAGGAGGTAATAAAGAAAACAGATGATAACAAAATTAGAGGATACAGATCGGTGTTGCAACTTTTTTTTTTTAGTATTTGACCACAGCTCACCTGATGTTAAGTGAAGGTGTGGTCGAAGATGGTAAAGCACACCTAGTCTGGAATGGAACTGGCTCTCAAGCAGCGGCAGATTTTCAACTTGAGGGTGGTAGCTAGCCTGCCGAGTACTAGAAAGTACCCTACCACCATGCTATGGTTTCCTCACGATGTTTTCCTTCACCAGCAGATCAAGCTCATTGTTGGGGTTTGAACCCACGCCCTTCGGCATGCGAGCCTACCGTACTAACCACTGAACTATCATAGCTACATAGAGTTCGCTAGAGTTATCTATTATGTGCAGCGATTGGAATTATGATTTGAATGTATGAAAGTTAATAATTTTCAAAGTGATTTCCAGGTGAGTGATAATGAAACTCACAGTATCCCCCTCAGGTTCATTTGAATTCCGCCGCGCTATTTGAATTGGAGATTTTACTGCCTTTAATCTAAAACTGACGTCGGATGATGCTACAAACGTGTGCCGTGCCGCTAATTACGGCTCTGTTGGGGCAGATGTTAGATTCTTGAGAACAGGACCGGAACAAGGGGCGGTTTAACAACTAACTGCTTTATAACTCAGGTGGCAGCGACTCTGTCTTATGACAAATGCAGACGTGATTAATAATTGGTACAATATTTTTTCCAAAAATAAAACAAATATATCGAACACTAGCTGCGCCCCGCGGTGTTATCCGCTACATGTTTTGTAAAGCCAACGCTTCAGTTACCTCCATACCAAATTTCATCTAAATCCGTTCAGTAGTTTTTGCGTGAAAGAGTAACAAACATCCTTCCATTGAAAACTTTCACATTTATCATACTAGCTGCGCCCCGCGGTGTTACCCGCTACATGTTTTCGGGATTAAAAGTAGCTTATGTCCTAATCCAGGGTCTCAGCTACATCCTTGCCAAATTTCATCTAAATCCGTTCAGTAGTTTTTGCGTGAAAGAGAAACTAACATCCGTACATCCATCCAAACTTTCACGTTTATAATATTAGTGGGAACTGTGATTGATGTTTTTTCTGTGTTGTGGTGTTAAATAGTAATTAAAAACATTTTAGGTATACATTTATTTTATTTCTGCTTAACAGTCGTTTCAGTTACAACAGTGAAATAGATAAAAAAAGAGTTAACAAAAAAAAATGTCATCATCATCATCATTTCAGCCGTAGGACGTCCACTGCTGGACATAGGCCTCCCCCATTGACTTCCATAAAGACCGGTTGGAAGCGGCTCGCATCCAGCGCGTTCCTGCGGTCTTTACTAGGTCGTCTGTCCACCTTGTGGGTGGACGTCCTACGCTGCGCTTGCCGGTCCGTGGTCTCCACTTCAGAACTTTGCAGCCCCACCGGCCATCAGTTCTGCGTGCTATGTGCCCTGCCCACTGCCACTTCAACTTGCTAATTCGTTGGGCTATGTCGGTAACTTTGGTTCGTCTACGGATCTCCTCATTCCTGATTCGATCTCGTAGGGAAACTCCGAGCATAGCCCTCTCCATAGCGCGTTGTGCTACTTTGAGCTTACCAAGAAGGCACACAGTCAGAGACCACGTTTCAGCGCCATAAGTCATCACTGGTAACACACACTGGTCGAAGACTTTCGACTTGAGGCACTGAGGTAATTCGGACGAGAAGACGTCGCGCAGTTTTCCGAACGCTGCCTAGCCGAGTTGGATTCGCCGACTGACCTCTTTCTCAAAGTTGGACCTACCTAATGTATGTGTTATGTGTATGTATTAAAAAAAAATGTATTCGATTTTTATTATGCTTGACAAGTTAGATGTTTGACTACAGCTCACCTGATGTTAAGTGACGGTGTCCTCGAAGATGGTAAAGACCACCTTTCCTGGAATGGAACTGGTACTAAAGAGAGACTGCCGAAATACACCGTTACTCATAAGTGCTAGATTGATTATATTAGACAGAGAGCGTGCCATAGTAAAAAAAAAACAAATTTTTTAAAATATTTTTTTTATTATTTATAGGCCAGGTGTTTGACCACAACTCACGTGATGTTAAGTAAAGGTGTGGTCGAAGATAGGAAAGCACACCTAGCATGCAAAATGCATGAAAACTACAGCAGTTTTAAGAAGTGATTAAATAAATGGTTTTGTAGAAAACCCGGTAACATTTTATCCAACAATAAATTATTGTTTTGTGCTTTCCAAAGTTTTCCTAGAAGGTCTGATTTCCTCTCACGTAACCCGGAGGGAGATATTTACACGTGTTACGTAAATTACTTGCCTAAATAAATACAAGTAATTTCAGATAAATTTTACAGGCAGATTACTTAATTCAAGAATATTCTCGAGTAATTTTAGTATAATGGTTAAAATTGCTAAGGCGTGTAAAACGTGAAAATAATTTGTCTACAAGCTGCTTTTTTATTATGAGAAACTAGATGCGCTCCACGGTGTTACCCGCTGTTCCCGCGTGAACATATTTTCGGATAAGTTTTTTTAATTATTATCAAGTTAGTTAAATTAAAATCCTTATCACTGTTGTAACTGAAACGACGGTTAAGCGGAAATAAACTAAATATGTATATACCTTGAACACTCAAAATGAACTTCCGCAAAGTAACACCTGAATCAATAAATTACAGTTAACAGTCTTCAAATATTTTATCGTATGACTAAAAGCTTGTGTGATTGAAGTCAGATAACTGATAGAATACATAAATATTTATTTAACTTTTTTTTGTAAATACATACAGAACACCCAGACACAGAACAAACATTTGTTTATTCACAAAATGTTTGCCCTGAGTGGGAATCGAACCCACGCCTTACAGCTCTCAAGGCAGATATACTACTAAAATCACCCAACGGGGCTGTCATAATTGCTGGTTTTATACTCAAAAATGCGTAAATACATCTTACGGCTTAACTTTTGCTAGGATGTGATTCAATTTTTTTACCCGATTACTGCGAAGCAAAAAGGAGGGTTATGTTTTTGATCGGTATGTGTATGTATGTATCATCTGTTCCGTCATAACTACTAAACTACTTATCATAATTTGACAAAATAAATGAGGTGTCGTTGGTGTAAACTTTCAGAATATTTTATGTTAGTTTTTTGTGTAGAATTACACGGTATAAAATAAAATTTTCAGTAAAACAGTTTCAAATTTTATTATAGTAAAAAGCTATTTAAAAAGAAAGTGTTGATTACGATAAATTAACAAAAAATAGACAAAAAATCAATTTTTTTATTTCAATGGTTAAATAAACATTTAGTTTATCTTTTTAAAATTAACATTAAAAATACACGTACTAATAGGAGACAAAAACATTATTTTTTTTGTAGAATTGCGCTGTATAAATACAATTTTCAGTATTAAAACAGTTTTAAATTTTTTATAAAGAACGTATTGATTACGTTGAATAAAAAAACAAAACGTTTTATTTCAATTGTTATTTATTTGTTTAATCAATCAAACCGCAAACTTAACGAATTACACTAATTATAATATTAAAATTAACTTATTCAATTACGAACAAATTATCCTACGAAGAAATCAAGTAATTAAAAACAAAATAAAAGTCAAAATCGAAATGTATGTGTCAATACAAAGAAAAAATAAAATGTCAATCAATGATAATAATAAATACATTGCCAAATACATAAATAAATAAAAAATAACAATAATTAAAAATATATATATTAATGTTGACTGTTAAATGAACTATTAGTTTATCTTTTGAAATCAACATTAAAAATATAGCTTACATTTTTCTTTATAATTTATCATCTGACATAATTAGGTATCCACTTCTTACCTTTTCACATACACACTGAATAGTATTCCCACATCACATCAATCCTTCACTTTGAAAGTATCGACACGTCCAACTTTCACAGAACATCAGATACCATTTATTTCTCAACTTTTCGAATTACGAGCTCGTGACAAAGTTGCCTCGTTCGACCGCACACGTCCTCTCGACTCGACGGCAACGAACGCACTGAATGGGATGAAAACTGCCAACATACGTATAATATCAGGATCTGGAAACCTGAAACAATGGACTTTTAGCTCTATGTTTGCTGAGTTAAGTTTCAAATTACATTGGTGCTGGTTTTATATGTAACAGAAGTGATTTTAGTTACCTATGGAAGCAAATATGTTGGTACAGGAACTTGTGTCATATTTTGAGGTAAGCGAGTAAGAAAGTCGTTAGAATTTTAATGTTGGCACTGATGTAGCTGAGCTATGGGAAGAATACACTTTTTTTTTAATTGTCTTATGGAATAAAGGCTAGTATAGAACAGTCAGGAGCATCGAAGTCAGGAGCTTGATGTCCTTCTAGCTAGAGCAAACATTGATACAGGTTTATAAGCTTTGTGTATACTAAGCCGGAAAGGGACAATATTCATTATGATCATTCTATCGTAATTCACTGCTGAACATAAGCACCTCCCAAGAGCCACATTTTTTTTATATAGTTAACAAAATAGGTGTTTCACCAGCTCACCTGATGTTAAGTGACGAAGAGGTTGAAGACGGTAAACACCTAGCCTGGAATGGAACTGGCTTTCAAGTGAGGCTGCCTGAACACACCGTTAGATGCTTGTCTGCAGACTTTGGGGTGGTAGCTAACCAGCTGACTACTAGAAAATGTCCTGCCACCATGCTACGGTTTCCTCACGATGTTTTCCTTCACCGGCAGCTCATTGTTGGGGTTTGAAACCACATCAGCATGCGAACCGATCACGCTAGCCACTGAGCTATCATCGCTACAAAAGCAGATAAACGAGATGCTCTCCTTACTGTAAGAGATAACCTGCCCGTGACTATTGCAGCGATACACAGAACTTTGAGTAGCAAAACAAAGTCCAAGGCATTGCTGTTTTGGCTTACTTTGAGAGTCTCGATGGTCAGTATCAACAGCCCTGTAATTGCAAACTGAAACACAGTAATGTTTAAATACTACTGCTTGGCGGTATATGTGGTACTGCGGCGGTAACCTAGACAACCTCCGGCTAAGGAGATGTACCACCAAAAAGTGTTAGAAGTAAAAGTGCATTTTATAAAGCATGGTCCAGACCGTAGTAAAAACTTTAAAGCTTAAACAGTGAACTCAGCACCGTAAAACTTTTATAGAGTGTAAGTACATCATGTAACTTGTGTAAACAAACCTTTACAGCCGTGCCTGTCCTATTGCGAATGTAATAGCGTGTACACATTGGCAAAATTTATAGGTAAGTACTTTGTTGTTTATCTAAATAATGTTTGTTTTATATTTTACAGGCTTGGTGTTTGACCACAGTTCACCTGTTAGATACAATATGGGTGTCTTCAAATCTGTAGTGAAAAGTTTCTTCGAGGTACGCGTGCTACATCTTAGAACACACTACCGCTTAACATCAGGTAGGAATTAACGCAAACCTATTTAAAAAAAACTTTATGTTAAGTAACGGTGTAGTCGAAGATGGTAACCGCGCCTAACCTAAACAAAAACTTTGTCTGTTTGCAGCATAAAAAGTATTCTAAGTATATAATTGAGTCACAAACATCCAAACATATAATCTTTCACATCTATAATATTATAAGTAGGATTAGAAATCTGACATTTATTTTAAGAACTATAACTAGAATAGAACTATATATCAATTTGTTACACAACGAATTTCCCCCAACTTTTCCCAAAGTTTCCTGCCTCCACTACACACTACACCCTTCCGCTTCGTTTCCGCTGGTCATAAAATTACTCCGCACATGCCCCCGCCCTAATGATTTCACAAATAAATGGCGCGTCCTCAAATGTCTTACATATGGGAATTGCTTGTTACAATACAGAGAATACACAGTATGGACTGAATATAACAATAAACTTGAGCTGCGGATGAAGGAAAACGTAATAGACAATACTTTGTTTGTAACATAAAAAATATTTCAACATAAACCAATACATATACAAAAATAAACAACAAACATAAAAAAAAGAAAAAATCTGACAAGCAAACAAAAAAAAAACAAAACAACAATGGTTGGTATTTTCTAGTACTCGACTGGCTAGCTACCACTCTCAAGTTGAAAATCTGCTGCCGGACATCTAACGGTGTGTTCCGGCAGCTTCACTCGAGTGCTACTTTCATCCAGGCTAGGTGTGTTTACCATCTTCGAACACACCGTCACTTAACATCAGGTGATCTGTGGTCAAACACCTAGCTTGTTCTTTTAAATTTTATTTTAGAACAAGTCAATATCGATTAATAATAATAATTAAAAGTTTTGTTAAAAGTTTGATAATGTCAAAAAATTGCAATAAATTCCAAAAAATTACTTCTTAAAAGTGTCAATAAAAATATGTCCAATAACATTTTTTTGGACTGACTTTTATCAAAGCAAGAACGTCAAGTGTATCAATTTAGCATCGCGTCGTATGCATGAGTAAATACCCTTACTGTTATTATCGAGGTTTTCTTAAAACGAATTCTTACTTTGAGGCCTTTACGTGAATATTACGAGAAGTTTAGTGAAATGATGGCGTTATTTTTATATTATCCTTTTTGAAGCCCCGAGTTATATTGTGGTGGAAAATAAATGAGTTTGAAAATGGAAAAAACGTAACATTCCGAGTATAATTTAAAAATAACTTATACAGGGTTCTAATTTTGGGGTGAACTAAGCCGAAAAGGGATTATTGTGCTAATAACAACCTTTACTAATGGTTACGACTTTGATATCATGAAATAAATCTTCTGCTACATTTTGTCACAAAAATAGAGCCGCATATTTTTTAACGATTTCAAGTTTATGACTGTAGTAATACAACAACAAAACATACCCATAACAACAAAAACCCACGCTGCACCACACCATGCCACGCTACGCAACGCTACTCCACGCTACGCTACGCCACGCTACGCCACGTTACGCCACGCTATGCCACGCTTCGCCACGCTTCGCCACGCTACGCCACACTACTCCACGCTACGCTACGCAACGCTACGCCACACTACTCCACGCTACGCCACGCTACGCCACGCCACGCTACGCTACACCACGCTACGCCACGCTACGCTGCGCCACGCTACGCTGCGCCACGCTACGCCACGCCACACTACGCTACGTCACGCTACGCTGCGCCACGCTACGCCACGCCAAACAACGCCACGCTATGCTACACATCACATCGCGCAACACCGGAAGCAATGTAATTTTGATAGACATGTCTGCAAAGTGTAGTGAGTGACAGATATGGTGCGATTATTGCACAGAGCGGCTCTTGGTAAAGCCACATTGATCTGCTTTCAATATTAACGAGCGTCTGACGAAGTTTCCGGAATCCAATCTCGAGGAGTCGTGGAACAATGCCGGTGGCATCCGGACATCCTATCGCTGCCAGAACGTGATGTTATTAGCTCGATAGTTTACCCGGCTGGAAACTTGCTTTTATAGAAAGACATAGATTAATTGCTGGAAAGAGTATTCAACGCAGTTTTGGTAGAATCTTATCAAATTTGGTTTGGCATGTATGGAAATAAAAGCAGTTAAGGATTTTTTAATTGTTGACAAGCTTGGTGTTTGACCACGGCTCACCTGATGTTAAGTAGTCGTGTGGTCAAAGATGGTATAGCACATATATTTTTTTTCTGATAGGTTTGCGATCACACACTAAATTTGGCTAGCTTACTAAGTACCTTAAAAAGTACCAAAAGTCGAACGTTTGCCGTACTGGCTATCTACAAACATAGGTACTTGAATTTTCCGGCGGCAGCAAATCTTGACACAAACTTTGCAAATAGTTTACGTAACTTCATCTCCAAGAAATACTGTCGGACTTTTGATCGCTCTAAAAATTAAATGAACTTCAAGTTGGAATACTTCGATGGTTCTTAGCGATTCGGATTTAAAGTTGTGTTCAAATTTTAAACTATTTTAAAATGTAGGAATACTATTACCGATTAAGTTTTTATTCGAAAGCAAATTGATGGGATTCCTCTGTCGCTTTTACGGTTTATTAATGAGTGTCAAAAAAGATAAATTTATGGGTCCCAATTAATTTCAATCCGATATAGGACAGTCTCGGTAAATTTACTTGGAATTGACATCAACTAAACTTATTTTGTGCGAGTATTCGTAGCGATGATAGCTCAGTGTTTAGTGCGGTAGGTGCACATGCCGAAGGGCGTGGGTTCAAACCCCGACAATGAGCTTGAGCTACCGGGGAAGGAAAACATCGTGAGGAAACCACAGCGTGGTGGTAGGGTACTTTGTAGTACTCGGCCGGCTAGCTACCACCCTCAAGTTGAAAATCTGCCGCCAAGCATCTAACGGTGTGTTCCGGCAGCCTAACTTGAGAGCCAGTTCCATTCTAGGCTATGTGTGCTTTACCATCTTCGACCACACCTTCACTTAACAAACACAACACTCAAAAAAAAGATGATCGAAACGCTTTTGTAGCGGTAAAAGATTACCGTATCCGTGAAATGCAACGGTATTTTGAACTTTGAACACAGAACTTTGAGTAACAAAACAAAGTCGCTGCTTTGGCGCTTATTACTTTAAGACATTAAATGGTTAGTCTCAACAATACCTACCTGTAATTTCGTTAGCTGCAGTATCCTTCAAACCAGAACACAGTAATATTAACAGACTACTTTTGATAGCTCTCTTGGCTCATTGGCAGTATCTGCTTTAAGAGTTGTAGGGTTCAATTCTCATCCAGAACAAACATTTTGTGGTATAAACAAATATTTGTTCTATGTCTACCCAGACACAGCCTGTATGTATTTACAAAAAAATATTTTAGAATTTTATCACTTTTCTGGCTCTATGGGAGTCAAAGCTCAAAGTCAAGCTTAGCTTAGTTTGGGTTCAGATGGCGCTGTGTGTAATGTCCTACGATATTTATTTACTATGCTTATTTATGTACCACTGCTTGGCGGTTGAATATCTAACCGAATGTTAAATGTATGTTTATACTCTTACAGCAAATCTTCATGAAGATTATATCGCATCCGCGTAGAAAAACGTACTGACTACTGCATACAATTGACTCAAGGTCTGACTCTTTTGTTATCTGTATAGAATATTAGCGGGCTGTCCCGGTCAAAACAAAACTCGATTAACAATATTAATATAGCCTTTGTCACTCAGTAATAATGTAGCATTCTAATGATGAAAGAATTATTCAGATCGGTCCTGTAGTTTCGGAGCCTATTTAATACAAACAAACAAACAAAAAAATCAAATCTTACTAAGCTAAGCATTGCCATCCAGCGTGGCAATGTTGCCAGCATTCTGGCCACATATCCCTCCTCTGACGGTTTTTTAGACTAAGTTTTTTGTATACATTTTGTAAATACAGTATAATTTATAATTTAGTGTAGGTAGTATAATTTAAGGTATTTTTTATTTTGTTTAATGAAGAAAAATCTTACTTCTTTATAATTAGTGTAGATTATTTCTGGTAGCGCCTAATATTTATTTTAATAATTAATGAAAAACGTTTTCCTCACGTCTTCCGGTACAAATAGCTGTAAATATTTAACGAAGTAATTTTCTTGTTTCAAAATTTCACCACAATTTTCAAGCTACATTAAACGTTACTAAAACCTCTTAAAATTCCTACATGAGATTTATTTACTGAATACGCAGAGATGATAAACTATAGAGTTGCCCATAGATTCTGCGTCTGACACAACTCTTTGTTCTTTCGAGCATATTTCCTTCAGACTAATAATCAGGGTCCAAGTTTTTTTTTTCTTTGGTTTTGGCGTCGCGTTTTGAGCATTTGCCAGTGTCAAGTATATATATTTTCAAGTTAAATAAGTGTCCTAGTAGCTAAAGTTATAGTGAAAGTCTAGTCTTGGGCAAGTACAGTCCATGTCGGTCAAGTCCAGTCATGCTTTAGTAAAGTAGTGGCGACTTTACTAAAGCTTCGATGGAGTTTTGGAAGCAACACGAAAAGTTGTGTTTCAACACATTATAATTTTCCTACACTCGCGTTGGTGATTCGGTACTTTATGAAACACCAGCATTTTTATAATAAAACATTTGACAAAACAAGTTTTGGGGGAAAAATACGCAACACGTGTCTTTCCGCGTTCCCGCCAAAACTCTCAGCACTGAGTTTTATGACTATGACTCAAATTCAAATTCAAATTCAAATATTTTTATTGTCAGCCTGTGTAGCGTAAGATCTTATTTATACATGAGAAAAACGTGTCAACAAACTGCGCCTATTGGGGCATACAATTATAATTAAATATATTACAATCAAATAAAAAAAAAAAAGTCAATTCAATGTCATTATAATTAATTAATCAACAATGTCAAATACATAATTACTTAAATTTACAATAGTTTATCTTCAATATATTCCTTAGTCGTATAATATCCCTTTGTCAGCAAAAAATTAAATAAATATCTTTTAAATGCATGAAATGTATAAAACCCATGTCGAGTACCTTTTGATTAAATTATTGTTTCTAAGAATCGACAGAGAGCACGATACGCCTATCCAAACTTATTCGATTTACACTCGACTCGAATAAGACTTTATTGTCGTAATCGATTCTCGATTAATTCGGTCGAAATCGAGAGCTCTCGAGCCGTTGTTAGAAATGTTACCTACATTTATTCGGATTTAATGATTTGCGTAAGCTTGCTTGATTTATTTGTACAGATGTCGGGTAATTTAGGATTAGGGGTGATTTTAACATGCGGGGGTTTTTAGGGTTTTTGCAATGAATCTGTCCTGTGTATTACTTTAGTTGGTATTTACGACAATACGGATTTTTTTATGGTTGACATACTAGGTGCTTGGCCAAAGCTCACCTATTGTAAGTGACGTGGCCCATACATTAGTCTTGGGTATGCACTATCTCATAAATTCTCATAACAACATTCGCTAGACTCGTTACTTAAAAACTCTTATCTCTCTATACTACTATTATAAAGAAACTACTGGACCGATTTCAAAAATATTTTCAATGTTGGGAAGCTACACTATCCACCCACTATCCATCCACTATTGACAGCCCTGTTGGTTCATTGGTAGTGTGTCTGCTTCGAGAGCTGAAGGGCGTGGGTTCGATTCCCACTCAGAACTAACATTTGTGTGACTAACATCGATGTTTGTTCTGTGTCTGGGTGTACTGTATGTATTATAAGTATGTATTTACAAAAAAAAAAAAAGTATTTAAGTATTCTATCAGTTATCTGTCTTCCATAGCACAAGCTCTGCTTAGTTTGGGATCAGATGGCGCTGTGTGTAATGTCCTATGATATTTATTTATTTATCCCCGAGTGATATAGGTTACTCTTTATCCCTACATTCCCACGGAAACGGGAACTACGCGGGTGAAACCGTGAGGCATTCGCTTGTAGCAAATAAAAAAAAACAATAAATATACTGATTCGCGGAATCAATCTGTGAGTTTTTAAAAGAAACTTTCCCATTTCAGAATCTGTCGGGAATAAGTCCATCAAACTTACAATCAGAACGATACGCTTCCGAAATTCCGCTGTTCCCAATTTTCTGAAATATCGGAAAGCAGTCGTGCGAAGCAACATCGTTTACAAGTAGGCGATTACTGGCGAACGGCAGCGATATTATAAGTTTTCCGGAACAAATAAGGTATTTTTTGGGTGGGTTTTTTACTCTAACCTCATATATATGTGTGTAAATGACTGAGGTATTGACAGAGATTGTGCGGAACACTGGGAGATTCCAATAGAAATGAGAACGTATAGCCTGACAATTTGCGTAAAAAGTTTCGTCAAGATACCGAATTTCGTTTATTTATGAAACACACAAAACAGAATGTAATAATATTAATTTCTATTTTTTTATCAAATCTTTCCTCTTAATAATAGTATAGATTTAATAATGTAATCTATATTGAGATAATCATTATAAAACATGCATAAGAATTTTAAGGTATAAATAATTAAAGTAACTAAGACTTGCAACATTTAAAATAATAACTAATCTAAAAGGCCGCTATCAATGGGAATAGTTTCCAAAACGCGCCCCATTGCCGCGTTGTATGGCAAAATAAATGTAGATTAAATTTAAATTTCTATTAGCAAATACAAATTTTTCAGGTCTGTATCACATTCCAAAACTATGTACGTCTAGCTGCATTATAATTACGTTTGTTAAAAGTCACTAGATAATTTATTTGTAAGCAAACTAAAACAACTAAAATTATTCTGCGCCCCTAGTGGACGAAAACAACAACTGGAATTAGCATGATACGCAGCAATCTTTATGCGTTTTGAAAAACTTGACGGAAGGTTTTTCGCAAAATGATGTATGTGGATGTGTACAGGAATAAAAACTTGAGTTGCTGCAAAAACATCCGGCATAAATAATGAACGCAATCCCTATTGCAGCTTTTTAGCGCAAAAAACAGTTTTTTTTATATGTAACATCGAATTATTTTTCCTTTCATTGGTCGGACAATACGGGTCATAAAGTTTTATAGTGGCTGGGCCGGCGCCTCCGCAGCCGGTTATGGCTATTATTTAATCTGTGGTTTAGGGTACGGAAACGCTTTTTAACGGTTGATTAAAAGAACGGTTTATGTTTTGCGTTAAGATTGTTGAATAAAAGGTTTTTTTTTAAAGTATCACGACCATTTTAGAATGAGATAAATTGGTTTAGCCGTTCTCAAGTTATGCGCTTACCAACAAACATCATTCGATTTTTACATGTCTGCCCCAAAAGGAGTGTAGTGTTCTCAGGGTTTAAATATGTATTTATGTGAGATATTTATTTCACCATAACTTTTAAAAGCTTAAACATATATGGGTAAGTGTATATTGTGACAATACTTACATTATATACCGAGTGACGTCGGCAATAAACATTTGAAAAATTTAGCTCCTTTGACAATTGTAAAAAAATTTCTTCAATCTTCTTCTTCTTTTTTTTTCTTTTTTACCTACTTCTTCAATTGAAAAAAATTTTTTTACAATTGTCAAAGGACTACTACTGTTTTTTGGTCCATTCAATAATTTTTCTATATATTCGGTAAATAGACTATCGTTTTTTAACTGTTGGTTAGTAGCGTAGTGCCAGCGGCCCCCAAATGCAAGCAGCTTATTACCGATCGTCCCCTATACCGGATTAGTGCGGAAACCACTTAAGATTTTATTTTTCGTCATTTCTCTACCTCGTAAAGATCGTACGTGGCGCTGTCAGGATTTGTGGTGAGTTATGGCACTAACACGAGTATGGTTTCTTATTTATCAAACTAGTAGAAAAAATAAAATAAATGGGTGGGTTCGATTCTCACCCAGGACAAGCATTTTGTGATATAAAACCAAATGTTTGTTCTGTGTCTGGGTGTACTGTATGTACTATAAGTATGTATTTACAAAAAAAAAGTATTTAAGTGTTATATCAGTTATCTGACTCCCATAGTACAAGCTTTGCTTAGTTTGGGGCCAGATAGCGCTGTGTGTTATCCTACGATATTTATTTATTTATTTTAAATATTATAGGACATTACACACAGCGCCATCTGACCCCAAACTAAGCAAAGATTGTGCTATGGAAGGCAGATAACTGATAGAATTTTTTTTTTTTTTTTGTAGATACATACTTATACTACATAGTATACACCTGATGTTAAGTGACAGTGTGGTCGAATATGGTAAACACACCTTACCTGGAATGAAACAGGCTCTCAAGCGAGACTGCCGGAACATACCGTTAGGTGTTTGGCGGTAGATTTGCAACATGAGGGTGGCGGCTAGCTAGCCGAGTACTAAAAAATACCCTACCACTATGCTATGGTTTCTTTCACCGGCAGCTCAAGTTCATTGTTGGGGATTGAATCCAGGTCCTTCGGCATGCAAAACGATCGCGCTAACCACTGAGCTATCATCGCTTCTTGAATCGACATGTCGCTTATCGTTTCAGTTTTGGTCATAAAGCCTGTCAACGATTAAATCCAGTTTCTGCTAAACATGCTCATACTAGAATTAAACACTACACGATACATAATTGTAAGCGACAGCGGCCATGTCTTGGGTGGAGAGCGAGCGTAGTGGCGATAGCGGGCGTGAAAAAATGAAAACGCTATGTTCATATTGAAGCGAGCCTGGTGGGCAAACGACGGCATATGGTGTGACTGGTCGTGAATGGGTTCTTGAAAATGTATCATTTTTTTTATGGTTGACAGTCCAGGTGTTTGACCACAGCTCACCTGATGTTAAGTGACGGTGTGGTCGAAGATGGTAAACACACCTAGCCTGGAATAGAACTGGCTCCTAAGTGAGATTGTCGGAACACACCGTTAGGTGCTTTTTTTTTATTTTATATAAAATAGGTTCGCGTTTGACCACACTCTGCCTGATGTTAAACAGTAGTGTGGTCTAAGATGGAGCACGTTTACCTAGAAGAAACCTATTTACTCTAGATTTGAAGACGCCAATATTGTACCTAACAGGGAACACAGACTCCGGCAGAGAGTTCCACAACCTCGCTGTGCGAATGAAAAATGTGGAGTCAAAACGCTTTGTGCGTACATGGGGAACATCCACCATGTACGGATGACGTTTGCTTGGCGACAGATTTTCCACTTGAGGGTAGTTGCTAGCCAGCCGAGTACTAGAAAGTACCCTACCACCATGCTATGGTTTCCTCACAAGTTTTTCCTTCACCGGCAGCTCAAGCTGATTATTGAGGTTTGAACCCACACACTTCAGCATGCGAATCGGCCACGCTAACCACTCAGCTATCATCGCTACATGTAAAAGTAGTCATCATAATCATTATTTCAGCCATTCAAAAATAGGATGCAATTCAAAAACCGCAACTGATGATAATTATTTATTAAACAAAATAAAAAATACCTTAAATTATACTATTTACAAAATGTATACAAAAAACTTAGTCTAAAAAACCGTCAGAGGAGGGATATGTGGCCAGAATGCTGGCAACATTGCCACGCTGGAAAATATAAATAAAATATATAAAATTACAATTCAAAAATAGGGGTTTGGTTTGTTCTTGTTAATGCAGCGACAATACGATATTAAGACTTTTTGATTGAATTGTGATTTAAAAAAAAAATATATAATAATAAAAAAAAAAAAAATCCGCAATTAAAGACGCAAAAAAATAAATGCCAGTAGCTGTGATTTCACTATAAAATTATACACCATTTGTCCATAAATGGCAAAACATTTTTTGTATGGAAATCGAACCACCTTAAGTAATGTTTTGGTTTTTTTAGATTGTCGTCAAAATAGTTAAATTTGAATCCTCGTCACCTTAGTTCATCTGTAGTTCGTTTTGGTTACATCACCTGTTGTTACCAAAACTAACTAAATAGTTATACCTAAATCCTGAACACTTTTTGGGTATCATTTGAATACAATATTTGTATACTCACACACACTATTAATAACATCGATATCTTTTCCAACAGCTTGCTCGCTTTCAAAGATTCTATTAGGTCCTTGTCACCATGAATTATTTATTTTTATTTTATTATTATTCCTTTATTTAAAATTATTATGATTTTTATATTGTTTAAATTTAATTTAATTTGTATTATTTAATTTGACTTATTGAAAATTGACATATTTATCCATTGACTGTTTATTTAGCTGACATTTCTTAATTTTGTAAATAATTGTTAACTTATTGCATGTTGTCGTCACCTATAACGGCTATCACATCTAGTTTTGTTGCTTTTGTGTTGATGACCGCCATTATTGTTGTGATGTGTATAGTGTTGGTGATTTAAATAAATAAATAAATAAATAAATAAATAAATAAATAAATAAATAAATAAATAAATAGATAAATGAATGAATGAATGAATGAATGAATGAATGAATGAATGAATGAATGAATGAATGAATGAATGAATGAATGAATGAATGAATGAATGAATGAATGAATGAATGAATGAATGAATGAATGAATGAATGAATGAATGAATGAATGAATGAATGAATGAATGAATGAATGAATGAATGAATGAATGAATGAATGAATGAATGAATGAATGAATGAATGAATGAATGAATGAATGAATGAATGAATGAATGAATGAATGAATGAATGAATGAATGAATGAATGAATGAATGAATGAATGAATGAATGAATGAATGAATGAATGAATGAATGAATGAATGAATGAATGAATGAATGAATGAATGAATGAATGAATGAATGAATGAATGAATGAATGAATGAATGAATGAATGAATGAATGAATGAATGAATGAATGAATGAATGAATGAATGAATGAATGAATGAATGAATGAATGAATGAATGAATGAATGAATGAATGAATGAATGAATGAATGAATGAATGAATGAATAAATGAATAAATAAATAAATAAATAAATAAATAAATAAATAAATAAATAAATACTAATACAATACTAATACAATACTAATACAATACGTACAATTCAAAAATAGGATTTTATTTTGATCTTGTTTATTAGATACAAGAACTCACGATACATGGTGACTAGTTAGAGGATTACCACGCTCTACCGCATACTCGCTCGACTCGTGCTTATGCCCGCGCCCGCTCCCGCTTGTCGACTCTGGATGAGGCCTAAGCTACATTCTGTGGCCACAACTTTGGAGCCTTGCCAAGACATGCCGTTACACTTAACAAAGCCCGTTTAATTGTTTCACGTGCTGCGACTTCAAATGCTAGCTTAATTGGACAATTAATACATTTGTGTAATAACCTAATAACAATATATTTTTATTACGCGGTGGTAGATCTCCTTAGCAGGAAGTCGTTTAGGTAGGTACCACCGCAGTCCCAGATATTCTGCCGCCAAGCAATAGTGTGTAAACATTACTGTGTTCCGGTTTGAAGGGTACTGCAGCTAGCGAAATTACTGTGCTGTGAAAACTAACCATCGAATGTCTCAACTCTCTACACTTTGTTTTACTACACAAAGTTCTGTGTATCGCAGCAATGGTCATGGACAGACGTAATCTCTTACCATCAGGAGAGCGTCTTGCTCGTCTCATTAATATTACATTTAAAAAAAAGTGTCGGTGATTCGAGCTATAAATAGAGTAAAATTACACACACGAAATAAATGTGCAAAAAAACATTTTACACTAAAATAATAATGTTATAATAAAAGACTTATTATAATTGTTAATTATTTTCGCTGTAATAGCACTACTTTTTAAGTGTAGATGAAACTGTGCGGCACACCAAGTTTTTTTTTTATGATTGACATGCTAGGTGTTTGACCACAGCTTATCTGATATTAAAAAACGGTGTATTCAAAGATGATACACACACCTAGCCTGGATTGGAACTGGCTCTCAAGTGAGTGTCGGAACACACCGTTAGGTGCATGGCGATAGATTGTCAACATGACGGTGGTAGCTAGCCAGTCGAGTTCATATTCCAGCCAGGACATACGTTGTATAAAAAAGTCGAAATAAAGTAAGTTGCAATAAAAAAGTATATAGTTAACATATTTTATCCGTTATCTTCTATCTATATTTATCTATCTTCTATCTATACTATTATAAAGAGGAAAGATTTGATATTTTGTTTATTTATTTCAAAAATTCTTTCACCGTTGGGAAGCTGCACTATCCCCGAGTGGCATAGGCTACTTTTTATCCCTGTATTCCCACGGAAACGGGAACTACGCGGGTAAAACCGCGAGGCGTCCGCTAGTCAGGTTATACTTTTGGCTTTGTATACTCTAATCAAATAGCCCTGTACGATCAATTAAACCTTTCATATCTCTTTTCATGTCATTTTCTATGTAAAAGGACTTCCATTGAATAACTGCACAATTTGAGAACCATTGAAAAGTTATTCTATATTTAAAGCTGGCATTCAAGCGCCGGCTGCATCTGACAATGAATAGACGTCATTAGGACGTTTAGCCAGGCGTGACTTAACGTGAGTTGCATTTAACCCCAGACACAAATTACTGACTCGAAACTTTAAAGAAATCAACAGTACTTCTTTCTTTGTCACACGCATATCCTTCTGAATGGGAGTAACAAGGTAAGTGATAATTATTTTCCTAAGAATTGGATTTTAGAATAATTTGCTAAGACAAATGTTTTTTTTTGTTGTAAAACGGGACCCTATAACTAAGACTACGTTGTCCGTCCGTCTCTATGTTTGTCCGTCTGTCACCAGGCTGTATCTCAGACAGTTCAAATTTTCACAGATGATGTATTTCTGTTGCCGCTATAAGAACACATACTAAAAAAACAGAATAAAATAAATATTTAAGGCTCCCATACAACGAACCCGATTTTTTTCCGTTTTTATAGATAATGGTACGGAACCCTTCATGCGCGAGACCGACATTTAGAGCATGTCAAAATCTCAAATTTAGAAAGTATGTATTGCAAGTTATCCCACTAGTAATGTTATAAATGTGAAAGTTTGGAAGGACGGATGGATATTTGTTACTCTTTCACGCAAAAACTTCAGAACGGATTTGGATGAAATTTGGTATTGAGGTCGCTGGGACCCTGGATTAACACATAGGTTACGTTTTATCCCGAAAACATGTAGCGGGTAACACCGCGGGGCACAGCGCGGTATTACATTTTTTTTTTAATTATACGCTCCACAGACATCGGGGTCCGTGACCTTTGTCAACTTTAATTACATTTTTTGGTATTACCTTTAGATTTCTACATAAGCGAAGCCGTGGGTAGCAGCTAGTTCCAAATATACTTTTATGACAAATAAATTCCCGAGGAAAATATTACAAAATGATCAAAAGATTAAGGCGCTCCCTTCTGAGTTCTGGCTCCGTTACAAGCCCAACCACGCTGTATCGTGTTACAACATAATGCTGGATACTCGACGCCTACCCCTTAATTAGTACACGCGATATAATGAGGCAGAAAACAAGGAAAACTGACACAAAAATAACACTTCGAGGAGAACAATGTTTTTATTTGTGTTTTCATGACTTCTTTGTTTTCAAACTTTGACCTTTTTACTAAAAGGTTTCAAATATTGTGTTAACAGTCACGTTGTTTGTTTAGAATTTGTAAAACAAGTAAAACGGTAGACTAAAAATACGATGTCAGTAATCATTATTGGCGTAGGACGTCCACCCACAAGGTGGACAGACGACCTAATAAAGACCGCAGGAACGCGCTGGATGCGAGTCGCTTCCAACCGGTCTTTGTGGAAGTCAATGGGGGAGGCCTATGTCCAGTAGTGGACGTCCTACGGCTGAAATGATGATGAATCATTATAACCAGTAGCTCTACAGTAAACTAGATATAACAAAAAGTTACCTAATCTTGCCATTGAACTTTTCAGCTTTCAGTGATATTTGGATTGAGGAATGTTTTTTTTTGTGATTGACAAACTGGTGTTAACTAGCTGTGTGATCGAAGATGGTATACATACGAGCCTGGAACGTAAGTTACTATCAAGTGAGGCCGCCGAAATATACCGTTAGGTGCTTGGCGGCAGATTGTTTAATTTGCGGCTTGTAGCTAGCCGAGTACCTACTAGAAAGTTTATTTTTTTTATGTGAAAAATAATGAGACGAACGAGACGCTCGCTTGATGGTAAGAGATAACACCTGTCCATAACCACTGCAGCGATACACAGAACTTTGAGTAGCAAAACAAAGTCCAGGGCATCACTGCTTTGGCACTCATTACTTTGAGACTTGCGATGTTTAGTCTCAACAGCCCAGTAATTTCGCTAGCAAATAGTTAAAAAACATACGACCTAGCAAAAATTCTTAATAAAAGAAATGTTATGAAACATTTAGAACTTGATAATGTAATAAAATCAAACTAAATCGTGGACAAGGGCCGTCAATTTAAATGCAAACTCAGAATTGATGCGACAATCAGTCGGCTATCTGTGTGAGCAACTGTGTCGCAATAATTCGTAAAGGCGGATGTCGGTCATGCCTCGTTTAGTATAGTATTTGTAGTTAAACTATCCCCTTTGGTTACGGAAACTGTCATACCACCAGCACACAACGGAGTTTTTTTTTAAATACGTTCTAGGTTCGCGTTTGACCACATCGTGTCAGATATTAAGCAACGATTTGGTCTAGAATACAATGGAAATGCATCCAATCCATCTGCAATTCAATTCAATTCAATTACATAATAATATGGTATAGCATTACAAAGTACATAGTACCAATTTCTATTTTAATTTTTATGTTTAATAATTTTATGTTGAAAAATTGTTTCTTTTAGTTAGTAAACTTAGTTATACAGAAAATATTGCATGTTCGCTAGGATAAACTGTTGTATCAGAAAACCTATATAGGGTGTTTCTCTAGACGACGGACATATTTCAAGGGGGTGTTCAGAAAGCGATACTGGACTCAAATACGTCATAAAAACAATACCTTACAATTTGACCTAATTGTCCCACAAACTAATGTAATCAGACACATAACAAATCCAAGTAGGCATAAACAAATCCGGGCGTAAGCTATCTGTGCCTACACGTCGCGCGGCGCGGGCGCAAAGCTGCGGCGGCGTCTGAGGGGGTGGCGCGGGGGTGCGTGCGATTCTCGGGTCAACAGGTCACGCAGTCAGTTCGCCACCTGCGTTCAGCGCGATTACAACGCCGCACCGTCCCGCCGGGTCGCCGCCGCGCCGCATACCGCTCTCGCGTCGAGTGATGATTATTATTATTATTTATCGCTCATCGTGACGATTCCTTATCAATACACCAACGAAGAGTATTGAGATAATTAAGTTGTGTGTGTATGTACAAGAGTACTTTGACAAAATTCCATCCCGCGCGAATACCTAAGTACCTACTCAGGACGAGATATTATTTTTATTATCGGGTCATATTACGAATACGTGTACTTCGTTTAGTCGAACTATTGGACTGTCTCGAGAAATACCTACAGCTACAGCTGATATTAGATGTTTTTGCCTGTTCTAAGCTACGTTGGTACTAACTCAACAAGTTCAATGAACTCTACTTGACGTTGAGTTTTCCTTTTTTGACGTTATACTTAGAAGTATTAGGGAAAATGGGAAAATTTAGGAGAAAGGTACGTATTACACTTGTACTTAACTAACCGATAAGTATATACAAACATCGCGTCTGCTCGAGCGAGCGCGCGGCGCGGGGCGTGCGGGCGACGACCGCTGTACTTGCCTACTTGAACGATAGGCGCGTCGCGCCGCCAGCTGATCAGCTGTTTTTGGTGACCGTGAGTCTTGTAGTCCCGGGACAAAATTTGAACACCAATATCTTTTTAATGCTGGCGTAATTTTTTTTTATTTTATTTTTTTCCGTACTATATAAACCTAAATTATAACGTCATGAAATATGTCCGTCGTCTAGAGAAACATGCTGTATATATAAGACCATTATGTACACAGTCTGAAACAAAAAAAACATGAAAGGTAATCTTATCTTAACTGATTTATTTCTAAATTAATTTAACCACAGACAGACACAGACCAATTCTATGTAGGTATATACAAATAAAATCAATTTATTTGGGTTTTCGTTGGCAGCTATATTAGGTAATCCTGTATTACAGTTGCCACAAACTGCAATGGAACTGGCTTTCAAGTGAGGCTGTCGGAGCACACCGTTAGGTGTTTCAACTTGAGGGTGATAGTAACTATCACAATCACTTGTCCAAATCAAACACTCCACTGCTCCTAAGCCGAAATTCATATGTGGGTTGCATCTCTCATATTGTTCTGTCAGAAACCAGAGATTGCAACGGAATTAATGTGTTATGCTTTTTCAACCTTTTTAAACGCTACCGGCGCTTCTTTATCATTTACCAAGGTTTTTTGGACAGTTGGCGTAGTTTTTTCACCGACATCTCGCTGGTTCGTGGCTTCATAGGTCTGTAGGACGAATTAATTGGGTGACTCGGATTTTTTGTAGGAAAATGCGGAAATAATGAGCTAGGGATTTGGCAAAAGGATTTAATAAAGATGCTTGGGGACTGCGGACCAAATTTCAAAGCCAGAGCTTGTATTTGGTTTTTTTGGCTGGAATATAGAAGTAAAGCTTCATTGCTCTAAACATGGCTTTATCTTTGTGGGTTTGAATTGTCGCGAGATATATTGTATTTTTACTAGTTATATTCTATGGTTTCACCACTGACGTGGTTTTGATACATTTTTGTTTTACGCATAACAAAAACGTATCTGGGTTTGCTCGAGTTTAATTGGACAGCCCCGTTGGCTCATTGGTAGTATATCTGCCTTGAGAGCTGTAGGGCGTGGGTTCGATTCCCACTCACTGTGTCTGGGTGTTCTGTATGTATTATAAGTATGTACCTATTTACAAAAAACAAAGTATTTATGTATTCTATCAGTTATCTGACTTCCATCACACAAGCTCTGCTTAGTTCGGGGTCAGATGGCACTGTGTGTATAGTCCTACGATATATATTTTTTTAAATTATTTTGAATACTCTTACTATAGTTTCGGGCACATCCGGTGGCCTTCTTCATGGAGACAAAGCTGAGTACAATCCACGCGCGGCTTCATATTTAATAGAAACAAAAACACTAGAGAGTTATACCACCATGCTAAAAGTAATAAATGCTGTTTTAAAAGTAATAATATATTAATATTTCGAGGATATTATAGTTTATGTATAGTAGTTAACATTGAAGTGGATAATGTAATGTAATGTGGTGTATGTGGTATTTAAAAAAATATAAATGTGATGACACGAACGGGACGCTCTCCTGATGGTAAGAGTTAACGCCTGTCCATGACCATTACAGCGGTACACATAAAAGTAGCAAAACAAAGTCCGAGGCATCGCTTCTATAGCGTTCATTACTTTGAGACTTTCAATGATTAGTCACAACATCCCTGTAGTTTCGCTTGCTGCAGTTTTTTCTGACCACAGCTCACCTGATGTTAAGTGACGGTGTGGGCAAAGAAAACACACCTAGCCTGTAATGGGAATGGTCCACAAGTGAGGCTGCCGGAACACACCTTGACGCTTGGTGGAAGATTTTCCGGCGGCGGCGGAGGAATGGTTCCCTACAACGCGATGGACCCTGCGCTATTGAATGTTAAGAAGCTTCGACTTTACATTCTTTTATATACTCTCTAGTAATTCTCCTATATAGATATGCTATAACTATAAAACTACAGATAGTTCTATTTTTATTCAAACTATCGGGCCGTCCCGGCTTCGCGCGGGAAATCAAAACTCGATTAACAATATTATAAATATAGCCTATGTCACTCAGTGATAATGTAGCATTCTAATGATGAAAGAATTATTCAGATCGGTCCAGTAGTTTTGGAGCCTGTTCAATACAAACAAACAAACAAAAAATCAAATCTTTCTTCTTTACAATTAAATAAATATCGTAGGATATTACACACAACGCCATCTGGCCCCAAACTAAGCAAAGCTTGTACTATGAAAGTCAGTTAACTGATAAAATACATAAATACTTTTTTTTTTGTAAATACATACTTATAATACATACAGAACACCCAGACACAGAACAAACATTTTGTTTATACCACAAAATGTTCATACTGGGTGGGAATTGAACCCACGCCATTCGGATCTTGGAGCAGACATTCTACCAATGAACCAACAGGGCTGTCGTTAGTGTAGATTCTTTTATATACTCTCTAGTGATGCTCCTATATAGATAGATATGCTAACTATAAAACTATAGATAGTTCTATTTATATTCAAATACCCTATCTGCAGACGGCAAGCGGTTAACAGCTGCCACGCAATTTGCATGTATATAGGGTGATTCCCAACTGTAACGCGAATTGAAATACCGCATTTAGAACTAGGATTTCAGTTGCACGTATTATTAGTTCAAAATAGAATTATAATTTTGGTTCACTTTCATATTTTTATAGTGTTGAATTTTAACCCATTTAATCGCTACCAAATTAATACTAACAAATACTAGTTCATTTAATGGCAGCCCCTGTTGGATATTCTTGGGTTTTTTTTAGTTTATAGGTAGTTTTAAATCACTTAATACTTTTTCAATTACTTTACAATTTTTTTTTTTTTATGGTTGACAGGCTAGGTGTTTTGTTTTTATGGTTGACAGGCTAGGTGTTCAGCTCACCTGATGTTAAGTGATGGTGTGGTCGGAGATGGTAAAGCACACCTTTTTTTTTCCCAGGGAAAATCTTTTGTGGATACCACCTGGCCACGGGGGTGGCAGGTGGTTATGTGGGACTCTCCGTCAAGAATGACGGCATACCCACTAAAAACCCTGGGGTGTTCCGTCTCCGCGCCTTGAACCGGGGTAGCGGGTACGCTTGCGCATTCGTCCGCTACCATGGTAAAGCACACCTAGCCTGGAATGGAACTGGCTCTCAAGTGAGGCTGCCGGAACACACCGTTATATGCTTGGCGGCAGATTTTCAACTTGAGGGTGGTAGCTAGCCAGCCGAGTACTAGCAAGTACCCTACCACCATGCAAATGTTTTAATCTTTATAGAGAGCATACATATACATTTTGATTTTCTTAACCCTTTTGATCGTTACAAAATAAATACTAGCATATACCTAAACACATTTTGTTTTTGATTTTGAGGCTGCTTTCGATGTTCAAAATACGAAAACAAAGCGGCGATGAAGGTTTGGCGAGAATGACGAATGTCGCCAAATGTTTTTTTTTTTAAACTTGTTTGTTTTTCGAGTATTAGTATAAAAATGGTGTTTTATTCACAAAGTATCAAATTACGCGTACAAGTATGACAATGTGTAGAGATAAGAGTTTACGTGTTGCTTTCAATTAATGTCTGACGTGTTATTTAATCATGAAGTACACCCATAAATTGAATTTATTTAAAAAAAATATTACCTAGTTTTTCCATTTTAGGGTTAACATTTAGTATTTATTAGGGTGCTGTACATGTACATGGCACATTGCCTGGTCTATTTGAAGTTTATTCTTGTTTGCGATAGCTACACCTAGATTTCTAGAGAAGTGGTTTGGCCGCAGCTGTACGCAATTTGCATCCAAACAACTTCGTACAACGCAGACTCGTTTCGCAGTATTGCAGGCAAAAACTTGGAACGACTTTGGTGCTACTTTACTTAAATATATATATAATATGTATATTTTCCCCATGGAACTATAAGTGCGAGTTTGTGTATACTAAATGACTAGGCTCGGTGCCAATTTTTTTCTTTTTTTCTTTTTGGCGTCGCACTTTCTTTAGCTGCCAGTGTCAAGTATTTTGTAATAGAGAACGAAGTTCTGATCTTGGCTGCTAGAGACATTGTTTTCCTCCTGAAATTCCCCATCCTACTTCCCTCAAATGTCTCCTATCCCTAGTTTTTACTCCCTTTGTATATATTTTATGTAAGTACATTAAAAAAAAAAATAAGGTTGTAAATATATAAATGTATAGGATTTTAACACTCACTCTGTCCCCTACTTATGTATATGTATATGTTTGTGTATGTCTTGTAGCATGTTAAATGTTTTGGTTTCAGGGTGACAAACAAAAACCTCTGCTATACGAATTCACCGAACAACGAGGCTCAACACCGTACAAATTCTTGCGTTTGATGGTATATCGTTCTACGTGACAGTGGCGGAATTGTGAAACGTTTTCACAAAAGCCATAAACCAAGAATTGAATTGAATTGAATTGACATTTATGACATTGACGAGTATTTCAAATTTAAAGATGATTAAATTACTAGAAAGAAAGAAAGAAAGAAAATAATTTTATTTTGCAACAATACAAAAAAAACAAAAATAACAACAAATAGAGACAAACAGTTACAAAATAGGGGCTCACCTCTGCATAATACTAGTAAGTTGTTACGTTTTTTTTACTTAATTTTATTTATTATTTACTGGGCTGGAAACATCTGCCAGCGAAACTATGGGCGAATCCAATCACCGACTGGGTTATGAAGATTAAACGGTAGAAGACGGTGCAGCGGTGGAAAGATGAACTCAATGCTCATGATAAGGGTTGGATCTCAATAGAGCAAACAGCAGTGAGACAAAATAGTATATAATATAAGTATTTTTACAACAAAGCAGCGATTCAATAATTGTCACCGTCCACCACACCGTTCCGTACAAGTCGGTGTTGGTTTAGTCATGATATGCCACGGTGTTGGTCGATGACGAGAAATTTAAATTCTAGTGCGGTCATTTGTCTATTAAGTAATATTAAATTTTGAGGTTATTTTACTCTGATTTTAGGGTTCCGTACCCAAAGGGTAAAACGGGACCCTGTTATTAAGACTCCGCTGTCCGTCCGTCACCAGGCTGTATCTCATGAACCGTAATAGTTAGACAGTTGAAATTTTCGCAGATGATGCATTTCTGTTGCTGCTATAAGAACAAATACTAAAAAAACAGAATAATATAAATATTTAGCTCCCATACAACAAACGTTATTTTTTGCCGTTTTATAGATAATTGTGCGAGTCCGACTCGCACTTGGCCTTGGCCTTCAACAACATGCAGTAGCAGCTGCCATGTTATTACGTCATACAGCACTGTAAAACTAAAATAATATGTCAACTGTTAATGATCGGCTTATTTGCTTAGTAGGTACTTTTAATTTTTGACTAACATAATTTTAATAGATTTAGAATGCATCCAGATGTAATCTATTGGGGAATACCCACTCTGGCAGCAAAATCCATTGGTCGTTCTATGAAGTTGGAATTGAACCGTTTAGACCAAGTTTTATAATTACGATACTATTGATATCTAGATTTATTAAACAAAATAAAAAATACTTTAAATTATACTACCTATTTACAAAAGGTATACAAAAAACTTAGTCTAAAAAACCGTCAGAGGAGGGATATGTGGCCAGAATGCTGGCAGCATTGCCACGCTGGATGGCAATGCTTAGTTTTTGACCAAAGTAGATACCAGCATTCTGGTCACCTGAAGCCTCCTCTAGACGTTTGGCCAGGTCCTGATACAGTTCGAGAGCGGCCGGCTCCCACGGACCTAAAGTTTCAACCCCAAACGGCACAAAAAGATACATTCTATCCAAATAACTATATTTGTGCCGTTTGAGGTTTTCAGCTTTAGATGCGGCAGCACCAGCTTGTCCCGAAGTCACAGGAAGATGAGACGGCGCCAAGGTGTCGACACAAGTGGCGTCCCACACAAGAGGCCGTCCCATCTTCCAAGGGATAAGGGTCATCCCGTCGGGTCTCTTGCCGTCATCACGCATCAGTCCGTTTGGTTCTCACTATTGATTGAAATAATTAAAATCGATAGCTAATGCCAGTGGGCAGAGACCTTAACGCTGTACACTGCGCCGTCCCGTGTAATTCCGCTAACCGAATCGACGCCGTATCGCGATGCGGGCAGCCGATATTCGCAATGATATGGCTACAAGCGGTACGAGGACTGTTTGCACGAAACAAACTATTTTAGACTGGTGGTAGATTTCTTTAGCAGGAAGTTGTCTATGTAGGTACCACCGCAGTACCTACCAGTTATTCTGCCGCCATGCAGCAGTGTGTAAAAACTACTGCCCCGTCGGCTGATATCTGCCTGGAGAGCTGTAGGGCGTGGGTTCGATTCCCACTCCGGGCAAACATTTTGTGAATAAACAAATGTTTGTTCTGTGTCGGGGTGTTCTGTATGTATTATAATTATGTATTTACAACAAAAAAAAAAGTATTTATGTATTCTATCAGTTATCTGACTTCCATCACACAAGCTTTGCTTAGTTTGGGGCCAGATGGCGCTGTATGTATAGTCCTGCGATATTTTTTTATTATTTTACTGTGTTCCGGTTTGAAGGGTACTGCAGCTAGCGAAATTACTGGGCTATTGAGACTAACCATCGAAAGTCTCAAAGTAATGAGCGCCAAAGCAGCGATGCACCGGACTTTGTTTTGTTACTTGAAGTTCTGTGTATCGCTGCAATGGTCATGGGCAGGCGTTATTTCTTACCATCAGGAGAGCGTCTCGTTCGTATCATTACTTTTTACGTATCATTTCTCATCATGTTCTTGCCTGAATGGGCGTACAAATGTTGGCACAGCTTTTTTAAAATAATTGAAATTACATAATTTAATGTCAAAATAATTATTAATCTAACTAACTATCATCGCTACAATTATTACAAGCCTTTGGATTTAAAATGCTACTCAGAAAATGATCATGGTTAAGAACTGGTACGAGTAAGTGTCCGATGTAAAGGCGGCACAGGCTGTAACAACATGTTATCTGACGGCGCGGTCAGGCGTCCGCATCGGAATGAATTTCCAGCTCCGAGCCCAGCTGCTCGGAACTCTAGTCTCTGATGGATTTAGGGAGCTGTTTTTGGAAACAGCTGAAATTCGTTTTATCTACATGCTTTGGGGAACTGAAGCAATTGGTACTAGATAAATTGTAACAAAAACGGTTAACCTTTCAATTTTTTTTAATTTCTGCAGCGTATACCCAATTGTGTATCTACATTAAAGCGCTTTGCTTTTTTTACGTCTATAATTGATGTTTTTGCCTTATGTAATTGTGTTTTGTATACCAATACGTGAATGTGCTGATTCTTTTCTATACCTACTATTATTATATCATCCCAAAAACATCAAGAGCCCAGCAGTCGCTTGGGACGTAAAATCTAGTATTCAGTGGCGGGTAAAGAGGCTTTTGTACCAAAAACTAGGTCGTTCCGTGTCA
Organism: Biston betularia; assembly: GCA_905404145.2. NCBI lineage: Eukaryota > Metazoa > Arthropoda > Insecta > Lepidoptera > Geometridae > Biston > Biston betularia. The sequence continues at coordinate 7,414,559 of FR989887.1, read as the reverse complement.
GTGATACACACCAATGCATAAAAAGTACACCCTACACTCGTACAAAATGTTTTAATTACTTATTTTGTTAGATTTCCTGAGCAGTCTAGGTAGGTACCACCGCAGTACCAGATATTCTACCGCCAAGCAATAATGTGTAAACCTGTCTTTTGTAAGTTATATGCGTATTGTCGATGATTTCAAGCGGTGAAAAAAGGTTTTTATTAAATTAAATAGATCTACGTTTCACCACCAACTCGCCTGATGGAAAACGATGGTGCAGCTAAAAATAGATCACGCTAATCTAGAATAAACCTATTTACTCTATATTGAAAAATGTCCAAATTGTAGTTTATAGGAAAAGGCAATGAGTTCTAGTCATAGGCTGTACGCATCATGAAAGTAGAGCCGAATCCATGCGTACGAAAACTGGGAACGTTTACGAGTAACGGATGATGGTGTACCGTTTTTCTTCTGGTCCTGTGGTGGAATGAAGAGGGTGGGATATGATTATGGAGGTCTTGCGCACACTCACCAAAATGTATCCGGTAAAAAATAGACAGACATGCTTCTCTGCGGCGGTGATTAAGACTTAGCATTTTTTGGTGACAAGATCGCTATCAAAATAAGCCCCATAGCACTTTCAAAGCTTCCAACTGGAAGATGCTAAACACTGCCAACCCGCACTTGGCCAACTAATAGCCTTACCTTTTTACAATAAAAAATAAAAAAATAAAATTATTTTTTATGATTATTTTTTTTACAATGAGAAGACGCGCTCAGCAATTAGACAGTTTTAAAAAAAAAACAGTGCTGATTCAGATTTGGATATCTCCAGAATATTTTGTAGGTTATGTCACGCCAATTGTCCTCAAGTGTATGTCACGTTGCTCCGAAGTACGTGTCACGCGTGCTGTCCACTGAACGCAGTTTCCAATTATCGCTGAGCTTTGTTCCGGAAATGATTGTCACGTTGGTAGGCGACTAAAAGCTAGATATGTTTTTAAAAGTGCGTTTAAGGGATCATTAGTTATCACTCACAACTTCTTATATCAGCTTATGTACAACTTTTTAAATGTAAATGTAATGAGATGTATGAGACGCTTTCCTGATGGGAAGACTTAACGCCTGTCCATGACCATTGCAGCAATATTTAAAAGTTTGAGTAGCAAAACAATGTTCAGGTATCATTGTTTTGGCGCTCATTACTTTGATTTTTTGATGGTTCGTCTCAATAGCCCTATAATTACGCTAGCCACAGTTTCTTTCAAACTGAAATCAGGTTGGTTCTGGTCTTATGTTACGTACTGTTGGAAGCACGTACTTGTCGCGTGATCAAAATATCGTTATCGGGAGTGTATCCACGCTTCATTTATTTATAGGGAAATTGGGGCAAAAAAGGAAGTAGGTACCTAATTTTATTACGTAATTATAACGAGAATCGATCACCGAGCACTCTCCTTCAGTATCGTAGGTGTTTCATCAGATCAGTCATGCTGTATATTACTGAGAGTAAAAGAATACTGTATATAGAATAGCTGTTTTTAACATGAAAATAATAAACATGAAAGTGCTTTGCGAGAGAGTTTTTAATCGGAGAATTAACTACTTGCATAATACTTACTTTTAAATTAATCTACATTTTAAAATAGAAGTAATTCTTCTGGATTTGTAGGAGGTATGCTTTTGAACTGTACTACATATTGAATTAATATTTAAAAACTAACTCATTTTGTTATTCTACTCTTACACATTTTTTGTTAAAAAGTGGTACTACATGGTGGCAAAGTACTATATATTTTTTTTTTTTTTTTAGTGGTTGACAGGCTAGTTGTTTGACTACAGCTCACCTGATGTTAAGTGAAGGTGTGGTCGAAGATGGTAAAGCACACCTAGCCTGGAATGGAACTGGCTCTCAAGTGAGGCTGCCTGAACACACCGTTAGATGCTTGGCGGCAGATTTTCAACTTGAGGGTGGTAGCTAGCCAGCCGAGTACTAGAAAGTACCCTACCACCACGCTATGGTTTCCTCACGATGTTTTCCTTCACCGGCAGCTCAAGCTCATTGTTGGGGTTTGAACCCACGCCCTTCGGCATGCGAACCTACCGCGCTAACCACTGAGCTATCATCGCTACAAAATGTTATTGTATTCTCACGTTGTTTTTCTTCATTGACAGCTCAAGCTTATTATCGATATTTATTTATAGCTTTTAGGATGTAAACCGATTGTGCTAACCACTGAGTAGGCAGTGCTAAAAAAAATATTTATTACAAATAAAATCATTGACTTGGCGTGATATTTTCTTTGTTGAGTTTTATTTTTAATTTTTTTATGATATAACAAGATATAACAGGACTAACATTTGTGTGACTAACATCGATGTTTGTTCTGTCTGGGTGTACTGTATGTATTTACAAAAAAAAAAGTATTTAAGTATTCTATCAGCTATCTACCTTCCATAGCACAAGCTCTGCTTAGTTTGGGGTCAGATGGCGCTGTGTGTAATGTCCTTTATTTATTTTATTTATTTATATTTCTGTGTCTGATAGCATTGCCTTAATTACAGAGATACGAATAAGCTAACAGTGTTTTACCAGACCGCAACATTTCACATTTAAATTCTTGCATCTAGCTACATTTTCTAGTGAAGATAGGTAAAGAGGTAAGGGAACTTATAAATCGGAAAACATTGTAAACACAAAAAAAAAAACAAATTACTCTATTTTCAACCTTTTTATGTGAAACATCCAATGGCGTGCCTCAGCAGTAAACCCAACTCGTATGCCGTGACGACAAACAGCGTGACGCGCTGCTACATCGCCGTCACGCCACGCCACTTTTACCGACTCTTTTATTTGTGTGCGCGCGCGTATACACACTTTGCTGCTTCTTTGTGTGGGCTGCTTACAATTTAAATGTGTTCCATCTGCCGGGGATCTCATGTCGGCTAACTTTTTTTCTGAATTACTGATATTAAAGTTATGAATAGAATGTCAAGAAAATAATCTGTATCAGTGGTTAGCGCGTTCGGAGCGCGCACCGAGTGACGTGGAGATGCGTATCAAAAGGAGCCACCCACTCGTCCTAGACACTGAAATCACGAAGATTTGTATCTAGCATCCTACTTAAAATGACCAACACCTCTCGTATCTGTACCCACATTTTCACAGCAATGTTTGGACGGGAGCCAAATGGCATTGGTTTTTAAATTTTTAACTCGTTCGTGAGGTAAAGCGGACAGAATTGATGGCAACATTAATATTTCATTCCGTATTCGTATGTTGAAACTACGCTGTTTCAATGATGACTGTTTTAAAGCCAATGTATACGTTTATATAGATGATGAATGATATTTTTGCGCAGGAGCTTAGAAATATGATTAAGGTTTTACTGTATTATCTACACTTATTCTTGTCCCCCATCCCACAAAGTCTCAGGGTAAGAGTCTTTAAACAGTGCGTTCTACCTGTCATGATCTACGGAGTCGAAACGGTTCGGTCCAAACCTTTGATTTTTCCTCCGAGTTTCAATCTACAGAGCTTCAAACGAAGGGTGAATACGGTCCTTAAAGGTAGGCAATGCCCCGGGTATTGCAGGTGTCTATAGGCGGCGGTGACCACTTACCATAAGGTGACCCGTCGCGTGTTTGCCACATTTTTCACAATGAAAAAAAAACGTGGTCACTCACAGCGGGAATTGTTTACAAATTCAAAGTTGCTCAGCGAGCTATAGAAAGAGCTATGCTCAGCATTTCTCTCAGGGTTCATATCCGGAACGAAGTAATTTACTAGAGAACTAAAGTCACAGACATAGCTCAGAGCATTAGCAAGCTGAAGTGGCAATGGGCTGGAAATTATTGTTAGTAAAGTAGAAAACAAAGCAAAAGATAAGGCGTTACTTAAACTGTCGCAGAACCAATAACTGCGTTCGCGTATTGGCAAACGTAGCGTAGGACGCCCTAAGACTCGATGGAGTGACGATATATGTAGGACAGCTGGCGGTGGATGGAAGTGATAGGCTGAAGATCGGCTAAGTGACGTATCTTGGGAGAAGTCTATATCCAGCAGTGGACTTCGATAGGCTGATCTTTATGTAGGCACATTTTTCTTCTTGGTAAAATCTTGTTTATTGGTTCTTAGAATGTATTTTTTTAGTTTTTCATGGAATCTTATAATTGGCCATTAGCGACTTTTTATCAGTTTTAATCTCAGTTCCAGCTGTAAGAATCACAAAAATGGTATAAAATAAATAAAGTTAAAAATAAGATGGGAATAAATCGCAATGGGATGGAAAAGTAGCGATGAAAAGTAGTTTTGTAGCGATGATAGCTCAGTGGTTAGCGCGGTAGGTTCGCATGCCGAAAGGCGTGGGTTCAAAACCCAACAATGAGCTTGAGCTGCCGGTGAAGGAAAACATCGTGAGCAGACCATAGCATGGTGGTAGCGTACTCTCTAGTACTCGGCTGGCTAGCTACCACACTCAAGTTAAAAATCTGCCGCCAAGCATCTAACGGTGTGTTCCGGCAGCCTCACTTGAGAGCCAGTTCCATTCCAGGCTAGGTGTGCTTTACCATCTTCGACCACGCCTTCACTTAACATCAGGTGAGCTGTGGTCAAACACCTAGCCTGTCAAACATTAAAAAAAAAGTAGAAAAATATTAGCTTGTTAGTTAGGGTTGCTACTTAGGTTCAGGCCAATCACAAAGTCTAGAGGAAATTAGGTTTGCTAAATGAACCTCTACTACGCAAGGAAGACAAGAGCAACTATACTAACGAAGTCAATTTGTTGTATCGCATTTAGGATTCATTGAAAGCGGCCATGTTTACTCTTGGGATAGCCGTAATGAGCTAAATAGTTAATAAGTTTAAGATAACCTTCACCTTGAATAGGAGTAGTTTACTGAAATTAACATTTATATATTAATTGGAATTTGAAAGGTTTTCCCGATTGGAACCTTAATGGTAAGTAAAGAGGGATTAAACTTTAAAATTAGTTTAAACTCATTCTGTTTTAACTTCCATGAAAACAGAGAGATGTAAGTTTTACGTGTTTCTATGGCATCATAGCTCTCAAAATATTTATACCAAATTTGTTTTGTTATCAAGAAGATTCGACCTGACTATGATACAAGAAAATCAAATCTGTTTAGCTGTTTAAAGATTTTATCAGCTCTTTTCTAGTTATCTTATATAAGTTTGATTGAGTGGAAATTTTCCATTATTTTACTGGTGCCGGGATTTTTTTTAACTAAATTAATTCATAACTTTTTATATTTGGCTTAACGTAGACGTCCTGAGACTTGACGGAGTGACGATATACATAGAACAGTAGGCGGTAGATGAAAGAAGAGGCTAGAAACCAGAATATAGAGAATAAATACAGGTACTATTACTAATTCTGTGCTTACATCTAGCGCGCTGTTACGCTACGCTACGTTTAGCTACGCTACAACTGGTACGTTATGATAAGCTACGAATACTATTTTATGCAACCGCTGCGCTACGATTGCTACGTTTTGCTAAGCTACGAGGGCTTTGTTACGTTACCCTACGCTACACTTAGTTTAGCTACGCTACGAGTGCTACGTTGAGCTAAGCTACGAGGGCTTAGTTACGCTACCCTACGCTATACTTAGTTTAGCTACGCTACGAGTGCTACGTTGGCTAAGCTACGAAGGCTTTGTTACGCTACCCTACGCTATACTTAGTTTATCTACGCTACGAGTGCTACGTTGGCTAAGCTACGAGGGCTTTGTTACGCTACCCTACGCTACACTTAGTTTAACTACGCTACGAGTGCTACGTTGAGCTAAGCTTAGAGGGCTTTGTTACGCTACACTTAGTTTAGCTACACTACGAGTGCTACGTTGTGCTAAGCTACAAGCGCTATGCTACGAGTGTTATGTTGCGCTGCGCTACGTGTGCTATGTTGCGCTAAGCTATTAATGCTACTTTACACTGCGCTACGAATAACTCACTTGTTCGGAAAAGGCTCCAAATCTTTGAACATCGACGCAAAATCGCATGTCTGTCGGTTTTCTACCGATATAGTCCAGTTTTTTATTATGGTGATTTTCTATTGCGACAGACACAAAACGTTAATTGGTTGTTTCACATTTAGAATTCATTGAAGTCGGCCATGTTTGCTCTTGGGACCACATGTAGACTACTGGGTTATTAGTAACATTCCTGGCACAGCTTGCTTGTATTAGGTTTAGCATGATACCTGGAAATGCAAAGTAATGATTTTGTGTACCGTTCTTTAAAATCCGTTTGTTTAAATTGTACTTACTGCGCCTTGCGGTTTTATCCGCGTGGTGATAGATGGTGACGATGAAAAGTATCCTATGTCTTATTTCAGGGTCTAAAGTACCTACATGCAAAATTTCACCTAGATCCATTGAGTAGTTTACACGTGAAAGCGTAACAAACAAACAAACTCACATTCGCATTAATAATATAATTAGGATTGTAACAGAAACAACAAGTTTTTATTTTTATAATTATCTATTTTCTCGCTCATTGTTTGGGTTTGAACCCACGCTTTTCAGCGTCTGAACCGACCGCGCTAACCACTGAGATATCATCGCTTCACATCTATCTACAAATCTGTCATCCCAATTGGTATGAACAATAAATAATTATCTTATCTTTGGCGATCACCATACTAATTTCCAAAACAAGCTTTATGCTTTGACAGCCCAGTTGGCTCATTGTAGTAAATCTGCATTAAGAGCTGAAGGGCGTGGGTTCGATTCCCACCTACGGCAAACATTTTGTGGAATAAGCAAATTGTGTTCTGTATTATAGTAGTTATTGTTAGTCTGTATAATTTACAAAAAAAAGTATTTGAGTAGTCCATCACTTATTTGTCTTAAATAGTACAAGCTTTGCTTAGTTTGAGGTCAGATGGCGCTGTGTGTAATGACCTACGATACTTATTTATGTGTTTTATATTAAAATGTTGTTGGTTTGTTGGTTAAATACAATAAAGTTATATATTCTATTCTATAACAAAACACAATTACAGAAACAAATGAAATGGCTTAGCATAGTCACCTAGTTTTCCTCGAAAACATCGTGTCTCAGTGAACTTCCTCGTACTTCTATCCACATAAGACTTATCTTGACGTTTATGAAATTACTCTGTGAGCTATTCCACGTGTTATGCCGCCGCAGCTCGACTTTGTTTATCTCGATTGTCATTCTTTTTACCCGACTACTGCAAAACTAAAAGCATATAATAGTGACAATATTTTTCATACTTTTTTTTCATATAGGCTTCCGTTTGACCGCCGTTTGCTCTACGGTGGAGCACGCTCGCCTAGAAGAAGCCGATTCACTCGCAACGTGAAGGCACCGAGATTGTATTTATCAGGGAACATCCACGAAACTCGTACTCGGGCAGGAAATTCAAGAAGATAAAAAAAGAGAAATGAAAAAATAAAAAGAAAAAAAGAGAGAAAATGAGAAATTAAAGAGTTATCAATCAATCAATCAAATTCCATTGCTTAGCTGTTCGCACGATGAAGGTGGATTCAAAACGTTTATTTCGTGTTTTAGGAACGTCTACCATGAAGCGATATCGCTTTCTCATTGACATGCCATCAGTGTTTAATGATAAATTTGAAATGATATTACAGAATTGACTTGTAACATTGGTGTTATCAATAAAACATTTGTATTTATGTTTTGGAAGGGTTGTGTATTAGCAGCCTAATTAAGTCAAGTCTGTTATTTAACTCGATCAAAAATATATATAATGTTACTCAGTGATAATGTAGTATTATAATGATGAAAGAATTATTCAGATCAATCCAGTAGTTTTGGAGCCTTAACAATACAAACATACAAAAAACCAAATATTTCCTCTTTATAATAAAAAAATGTGTAGATGGAGATTAACACTGTTTGTTTCCCGAATAAAACAAAACAGATCCCTATTGTTTTTAAATCAATTAATTTGCAAACTTTGAAATTTCGTCCAAATTTCCTTTGATTTAAAAACACCGTACCAATAACAGATACACCAGTTCAAAGTTGAGTCGTCAATTCACACAACATGCTCAGGATCAAAGATCTCGGGCTCACTTTCAAAATTCAATTTAAGATTTACCCATTTCATATCATCAAATCATATTTTCAATAAAATCTACATTTCAATGGCAATTCGTTTGAGGTTAAATCGTATTTCTTCCTTTACTACTTTTCCTTCCTTTACTACTCTTCCTGCTTTATCATAAGGCGTATTTTCATTTGACAAATGTTGCTTTTAAGTCAAGACGATAGGTTTTTGTGGATGGGAAAACCTGCTTTATTCTGGGAGTGTTATGGTGTAGATTAGAATGAAAGAGGCTTAGGATAGAAAGCAGTGAAGCGTAGTATAACCGGAACGCTCGGTGTAAGTGTAAGCCACAATCTGCCGACACTCAGGTGGTATGAAGCTAGGTTATAATGGAGAAGGCTTTAAAAAATGTTAACAAAAAATAAGTAGAATTCATTCAATTCAGATATTCGCCGCTGCTTGGTTTGAATGTGTGCGTACCGGACGCCGTGTACGTACACAATGCACACATTAACATAATCAATTTCCTTTATCCCGAAATCATAAATGAGTGGCTGCTAGGATTAACTCCTGCAGACAGCTTAATTAACAAAAAGCTTCAATAAAAGGTAAGATGTAAGGTTCTTTTTTATGTTTGTCCACAGCTCACCTGATGTTAAGTGAAGGTGTGGTCAAAGATGGTAAAGCACACCTAGCCTGGAATAGAACTGGCTCTCTCTCTGACGCTACCGGAACTCACCGTTAGATGCTTGGTGGCAGATTTTCAACTTGAGAGTGGTAGCTAGCCAGCCGAGTACTAGAAAGTGTCCTACCACCATGCTATGGTTTCCTCACGATGTTTTCCTTCACCGGCAGCTCAAGCTCATTGTTGGGGTTTGAACAAAAGCCCTTCGGTATGCTATCATCGCTACTAAATCACTTCGTTTTCATCTATAAGATTTTGCTGCGGTTTTCTACCAGTGTCCCGTTCCACACTTGCGCACCCACTTTATCTGAATCCGAGCAGATCTACCCGTGAAATATCGGCAGCGCTCGCCGAATGCAAAGAGACTCACATTACCATATCGCTTGACGTTTCAGTGCCAATTTTATTGGTGCCGTTATCGACATGGCGATGGAATTTAAACCGCGCATTAAGCGCTTTGCTGTGTTCTTTAAGATGTTTCGGATGCTATGCATACTGAGTACGCGCTTTCGAGCGATTTTAGCTGAAAGATACTGAACATATATAATCTGTTTTCATTGATATATATGTATTACGTTCCATTCGTTGCTTATTTTACATATACGTACGTGTACTGGAGGACGTGAGAGTTTTCTTACTAAATAATAATACGATATATTTCAAAGTAATGAGCGCCAAAGCAGTGATGCCCTGGACTTTGTTTGTTACTCAAAGTTCTGAGTATCGCTGCAATGGCCATGGACAGGTGTTAGGCGTTATCTCTTACCACCAGGAGAGCGTCCCATTCGTCTCATTACTTTTGCATTAAAAAAAAATCTCGCAAGTGACTAGTGGATGTTAATTGAATAGACCTTTTCGAGCGGTCTGACACATAGCCTCCGTGGCGCAATGGGTTAGCGCGTTCGGCTGTTAACCGAAAGGTTGGTGGTTCGAGTCCACCCGGGGGCGTATTCCTGGATTATTTTTTATAGAAATCAACCAAAAAAAGAAGCTTGATTAAAAAGTTACAATTATCTAAAAATTTCTAATAAAATTATAGCAAAAGTTCAAGCCCTTTGTTATTCGGCTAGTTGCTACATATTTATTCATATGAAACAATGTTGTATTCGTGTTGCAATATTGTCCTTTATCGCCTCGACTATGGAACATTAAACGTTGCAGCCATCCAATCCAGCTGAACGTAAATAGGAATGTATAGGATAAAGCTGAATTTCGTTTGAGTCCGCCTTAAAAAAACGCTGAGTTAAGCACGAAGCCGGGCTCAGACAAAAACTGTACTACCGCGCTGAATTACTTTGTGACACACTGGGACAAAAGCGAGTGGATAAATGGCAAAGTAGCTATCATTAGCTGTTAGGTATTCAAAACTAAACATGTTATCGAAGTGTGGGTTCGGGCCCATCACACCACGTCCATCTCACGCTTAAAATCAGGCGGGATGGCGGTCAAACGCAAGCATTTATCTAGTATAAAAAAATAATACAAAACACATTAGGTATGCGTCTCTATGAAATTTGATGGTTGCCCTCGATTTTTCTGTGACCCCATCATAAATCTTGACCTGGTGCCAATGGAACTACCTGGGAAGCTTCGAATAATCCGGGAACATACATTAAAATAAAGATTCCAACGAATTGAGAACTCCTTTTTTGAAGTCATTAGAAGAAAAACGTTTTAACATCGCCAGTAATTGTATCCATGTGTATCGCACCAACGAAGCTTCAATTAAAATAAGTCCATCTCAATATTCGCTCTGAAACCATTACTTTATACAGCTCCTCGGTGTCCTTAACTGGGATATAATTGTTTAAACCTACGGCGAGGCTTTCATTGAAATATCTAAGCGCAGAATTCTACTGAGAAATTAAATACAATTTGTTAATTTAAATTGATATTATTTTCTTAACGACTTTATAAATAAACTCTTTTTGTACTCGGACATACTTCAGTTACAAATTAAAATCACTTGGTGATAGATTCCCTTAGCAGGAAGTCGTCTAGTTAGGTACCACCGTGGTACCAGATATTCTGCCGTCAAGTGGCAGTGTGTTAACATCAGTAATGTTTAATAATATGATCTGATTGTTGTTGGTTTTTTGAAATCATGCAAGTGATACAAATATGGTTCAGACTTGGTGGTTGCTTCTTAGCAGGAGTCGTCTGGGTACGTACCACTGCAGTACTAGATATTTTGCCGCCAAGCAGTAGTGTGTAAACATTACTCTGTTCCGGTTTGAAGGGTACTGCAGCTAGCGAAATTACAGGACTGTTGAGACTAACCATCGAAAGTCCCAAGGCAGCGATGCCTCTGACTTTGTTTTGCAACTCAAAGTTCTGTGTATTGCTGCAATGGTCATGTGTATGCGTTGTTTCTTACCATCAGGAGAGCGTATCGTTCGTCTCATTACTTTTACGTTAAAAAAACCCTTCGATTCCACATTTCCAAGATTGAGCGAATCAGATTTCAAGCACACACTACGAAATTGATTTGACTAGCAACTTTGCTTAAATACTTTTTTCCTAGTCTTGTTCATTCTGACTATACTTTCATCTGAGCATTCAAATTTCTACCGCATAAAACCACATTCACATCTCTCATTAATTTTATTTTCCATAAAGTTTTAGAACGGTTAGATTCTACTTCTATCTTCTGAACCGCTAGACAGTAGAATGCGCTGCCTAAAGTAAGTGTTTTTCAATAGACACAATCTGTGCTCTCTATCGGAGACCGCATCTTCGTAACAAGGTGGTGGTCAAACGGTTATTTGGAAAAAAAACTCTGATCTAGACAACACTAATCGTCTTTTCACTTCTATGGAAACTGACGTGTTAATGACGCATTTTTGTTATAATTATGCGGGATTACTTACGCATAATTTTGTTGGATGCTTCAACTATAGTTTTGGTTACATTCGGTGGCCTTTTTCCAGGGGTCAAAGCATGGTACAACGTGCGCGCGGCCTCGTCTTATCACTGTTTTGTAGAATACATGGAGATTCATAACTTTGCGTACAAATATGCACGACTGACGGCGATGGATCACATATTAAAATTGTTCAAAACCTCGTATTTGTATGCAAAAGCTTATGCCTACGTAAGATTCAAAAATCAAGCCCCTACTAACAAACTTACGTACCAGTACATCGTGAAAGCGTGCAATTACACGGAATCAGTAGGTAAAGTCGAAACTCAGGCGCCCGGATCGCAGGTAGAATAAATTAATGCGGAGACACTGTTGAAACATTACGGAGTGAGAAAGAAGAGGTACATAGATGTGGCATTTTAGGCAAAAAATTACAAGTTAATTATCGTATTTCTTCTACAAGCGCGCCTAATGCCAGAAAAATGCAAATAAGGGTATTGTCGATGTCACTCTTTGATATTTAGAAACATAAATATTACAACAAGTATTACAATATTGGAGTATGGTCTAATTAAATTTAAAAAAAAATTGGTCAGTTCACACGCTGAAGGGCGTGGGTTCAAATCTCAACAATTAGCTTGAGCGGCCGGTGATGAAGCATTTTTTTTCAATGTAATAAGTATTTAGACGTACGAGACGCTCTCCTGATGGTAAGAGATAACGCTTGTTCATGACCATTGCAGCGATACATAGAACTTTGAGTAACAAAACAAAGTCCAGAGCATCACTGCTTTGACGCTCATTACTTTGAGACTTTCGATGGTTAGTCTCAACGGCCCAGTAATTTCACTAGCTGCAGTACCCTTCAAACCGGAACACAGTAATGTTTACACACTAGTACTGCTTAGCGGCAGAATAATGGTACTGCGGTGGTAGGTACCTACCTAGACGGCCTCCCGTTAAGGAGATCTATCACCAAGTGATCTACCATCGTGATGGTAGGGTACTTACTAGTACTCGACTGCCTAGCTACCACTCTTAAGTTGAAAATGTATCGCCAAACGCCTAACCGCATGTTCACTTGAGAGCCAGTTTCATTCCAGGCTAGGTGTGTTCACCATCTTTGATCACACCATCACTTAACATGTCAGGTGAGGTGAGCTGTGGTCAAACACTTAGCCTGTCAATCCCTTTAAAAAGAGTGTTCAAAATTTTGAATGTAATTATCAAGGTCATACCAGCCCAATACTACCGTTCCAATGTAATAATTATGGGAATTATTTGAGCCTTTTTTTCACGCCAAACGACATGTTGTATTCAAAATAAAAGCTATTATTAGAATGAAATAATCTTGCCAACATCGATCGTCTTACCCGCTACGAAGCGCAGCATTTTTCAGTAAAATAGGCAACATTTAAAAAAATATATATTCCTTATTCTCCACAGTGTATCATTAATCATCTGAAATTCAATCAAAATTACCATCTCTACAATTTTAACATCTGCGTTCTTTCCCCCCCTCACCCCGCAGAGTATTGCGGCCTTAATCTGCATGTCGTTACGTGTCCCAACTCATCCATAATGAGGAGCTGAACGAAGGAGACGAAAGCAACTGAGGTTTCATGAATAAGAATACTTAACTAAGGTAAGACTGACAGAGGTGTGACAATCGAAAAATACATCTGAGCATTTCGCTCAGAAACTTTTTTGTTTTACATGGCAAGGGCATACCTACATATTCAGCCTACTTCATGACGTCATCGCTGTAAAAAAGTTTGAAAACTTATTAAAAATCAACTGCCGCATGAAAAGCCAAAATATTCAAATTAGTTTCATAAATAAAGTTTACTATCAGTAACCAAAAAGAAAGTAAATGCAAAAAAAACTTTGCACACTGAATTCTACGTTCCAATTTTTTTTTATTACTCAATAAAACTCACGAGATTGTCAGCCTTCCACGAGTAGGAATGTGTTTTAATTCCACTTTCATTGTGCGTGGAATAGATTTCAAGACAAATTGTAAACAAACATAATCCTTCCTTGGCAGTCAGGTAATAAAATACAAATAGGAATTCTATATTCAAGAACCATTGTCATTGCCTGGGGACAATTATAATTATAAACTAGAAAAAATAGTTGTAGTGGGAAAGATTAAGGACAAAAGACTGTGGGGCGACACATACTCGATTAGATAAAGGCAACGGGACTCTCCGTCACTACAGCCCTGAGACAAGCCGAAGGAAAAACGGTGTGGTAGCTGGTTAATGGTGATCGCCTCGGTAAATACATTTTTTTTTTCATTTCCTCGTTATTGACACACCCCGTATTTTTCTTCCTCTGATCCTGTCCGTCCTGCGGTTGCCTGGAAGAGATCGCTTTTAGCGATAAGGTCGCCAGTTGTTACACAATGTAATTAATTTTATTTCTTTTGTATTGTTTTTTTAGTGTGTGCAATAAAGAGTTAATCAATCAATCAATCAAGACGGGCACAACCTTCAGTAATGAAGACCACGAAGAAGAAATTCCAGTGCCATAAATATTGGAAACATTTCATTTTTTCACATGGAATACAAAGGGTGACTCAGAAAATGTCCTCCCACCATGCTATGGTGTTCTCATGATGATATTTAACCGACTCAAAAAAGGAGAAGATTCTCAATTCGACTGTATATTGTTTTTGTACGTATGTTATGCGATAATTCTGCCAATTATGAATCATATTTGATGATTATATTTTTGTTTAGTATATCATACTTCAGAGGTGGTGCCATATAATTTTTTTAGAAATCGATAGAGCGGTTTTTAAAAAATCAACAACATTGTAAAAATTGTACACGTCGATGACATTTTCGTTTACTCGGAAACCTCGCTGTTTCATTGGAGCAGTGCGTTTAGTTGGCCTAAGGGTCATGGGGTCGGATTTTTTTAAATTGGAAGTTAGTATATTATTGTTTTTTATTGTGCGTTGAAGCATACAGAAGACATACAAGTAATAGTCATTTGCTGTGACTGCCGACATCACAAAGCAGAACATCTGCTAAGCTTACCAACTTCATTTTCCATTGCATTACATAAAAGCCAGCACTCACGTCTGTAGCTAAGCTGGATTAAGAGCTATTTTCGTGTTACCCTATTTTCAGGACGCCACAATTTATTTTGGTACCTGCTCGCGAAAATTTCCGTTATCTGCTTCATAAATAGCTCTTAAGTAGATGTGATACAGTTCAAAGTTAAAATAATGTTGAACAAACTTTGGTTGGTAATTTTGATAACTCCGAAATTCGTCAAGTTTGCTTTTAATGTTGATATTTCATATTCTAAGCCTTTAATGGACCGTGTGTTTACATTGCCAGGTTTGTTTGATTTGATGTAATTTTGTTAACAATTTATAAATGTTTGAGTTGTCCTTTGATTTCATTTACTTGGGTTCTTGGGCACGGAGGGAAATTACTGATATCATAGTTGCTTGTTGGTTTTGCATAGGTATTTATCACACTAATAGCGTAGTTTTGCGTATGTATTTTTTTATATAACTTTATTGTACACCAATACATTACATACATATAAAAAACAGATACAACAAGAATCAGTGGTAATACATATTACCGGCGGCCTTATCCCCTAAAGTAGTTTCTTTCAGGAAACCTTTAGGTGTATAAAAGGCACAGCTAATATGGTTGATAGTAATAAAATAAATAATAATTCATAACAAGAAAATACTGCATAAATATATTTTGTAGCGATGATAGCCCAGTGGTTAGTGCGGTCAGTTTCCACGCTGAAGGGCGTGGGCTCAAACCCTAACAATGAGCTTGAGCTGCCGGCAAAGGAAAAACATCGTTAGGAAACCATAGCGTGATGATAGGATATTTTCTAGTACTCGGCTGGCTAGCTACCACCCTCAAGTTGAAAATCTGTCGCCAAGCACCGAACGGTATGTACCTGCAGCCCTTCCATTCCAGGCTACTGTCACTGAGATCAGGTTAGCTGTAGTCAAACAACTAGTCTGTCAACTATAAATAATATATATAAAATACTAAACAAATTTTTGGCGACTAAATCGTTATTTCCAATTCCTTAGTCCACCGTTCCCAGTTGATATTTAGGTTATTTACTTGACAGTATGAAATCCTAACAGTGGCAGTATACACAACATGCGATGGCAAAAAAAATGTTATAGGTAGGTATGTATGTACGAAACTAGGCACATAGAGAGAATAGATGTAGTATTCCAGCCACCCAAGCGCTCTAAAGGGAATGCTGAATGAAGCAGGCTGCGTGAACGTACAACGCTAACTAAATTACACATTCTGATTGTAGCAACTACGATCCAGCAAACAGAATAGAACTATATGCCGGAAATTGTTCTTGCTAAGCTTCACTTTGTAGTAAATCTTTCACTAGATATAGCTTAGATATATACAAGTTACGGCAGCCAAGTTGCGAGACCATCTGGCTTCCAAATTACAATTTTTTTAGAGGCTTTTTTTTTTAATGGTTGACAGGCTAGGTGATTGACCACAGCTCACCTGATGTTAAGTGAAGGTGTGGTCGAAGATGGTAAAGCACACCTAGTCTGGAATGGAACTGGCTCTCAAGTGAGGCTGCCGGAACACACCGTTAGATGCTTGGCGGCAGATTTTCAACTTGAGGGTGGTAGCTAGCCAGCCGAGTACTAGAAAGTACCCAACCACCATGCTATGGTTTCCTCACGATGTTTTCCTTCACCGGCAGCTCAAGCTCATTGTTGGGGTTTGAACCCACGCCCTTCAGCATGCGAACTGACCGCGCTAACCACTGGGCTATCATCGCTACAAGGCTAGGTGTGTGACTGCAGGTCACCTGATGCTAAATGACGATGTGGTCGAATATGGTTATGGAAAGGTATGTTTTGGTGCGGTGGTAGCATGCCAATTAGCCTTACGCGTGTATCTGTGTCATTGAAAATTGATATAATATTATATCCATTTACTCTTCCATCAAGTTGAAGAGTTATTTTTTTTACTTCCTCAGCGAGTGTCATCCTTATCACGTTTGCCTCAAAGGAGATCGTTCTAAGAGATAAATTTGAATGTTAATTAGAGTTTTTTTTAATTTAACTTACGTAACTATAACTTATTGATTCAGGCGTTACTTTGCGGAAGTTTATTTTGAGTGTACAAGGTATATTTAGTTTATTTCCTTCTTTTTTTTACTTTTTGAGTCCTTAATTAATAACTTTGTTTTTTTTTTAATGCAAAAGTAATGAGACGAACGAGACGCTTTCCTGAGGGTAAGATTTAACAGTCGTTTCAGTTAAAAGTCTTTACATCCTCTGCTTATATGTTTTTAATTGTTAAATTGATGTCAAATTAGTTAAATTTAAATCTTTATTACTATTGTAACTAAAAATACTATTAGACGGAAATAAACGAAATATATACCTTGAACACTGTTATGTAACTAAATCGCTTCTCGATCTGTAGGGTAAAATAATAGTAAATAGTTACAGTATTGTATGCTTTCTAAACATACAAAAAAATAATAATGTTGGTTTGAACAATAACGAGGTATCTACCTAAAATTTTTTTTCAACGTATTCGTCTAAAGACTAACTTAATATTTTCTTGGGTTTTTTGCATGGTTTTCACCGCATGGCTTTATAAGTTCACTTACGTAATGAAGATGCTCTGTAAAATAATCTCACCGTGAAATAGACGTTATCAGACAAGGATATAAAATCACGAGAAGAGAAAAAAAAAATAAAAAAAATCGTGTGACTATAGACACAGCGCCATCTGACCCCAAACTAAACAGAGCTTGTACTGTTGAAGTCAGATAACTGATAGAATACATAAATACTTTTTTTTTGTAAATGCATACTTATAATAAATACAGAACACCCAGACACAGAACAAACATTTGTTTATTCACAAAATGTTTGCCCTGAGTGGGAATCGAACCCACGCTCTACAGCTCTCAAGGCAGATATACTACCAATGAGACAACGGGGCTGTGAAAACAGCAGGGTGGCGGGGGCTAGGGCTGTGAAAAGGCAACGTACATAGAATGGAAGAAGCATTTCACTGCCCTGTTGGTTCATTGGTAGTATGTCGAAGGAAAACATCGCGAGAAAACGGCCAAGAATTCTTAAAAAAATAAGTCTCGATAAAACGTTTTTTTTTATTCAAAATATTTTCGCGTTTGACCATACTCTGCCTGATGTTAAGCAGTAGTGCAATCTAAGATGGAGCTCGCTTACCTAGAAGACACCTATTTACTCTAGATTTGAAGACGCCCATATTGTACCTAACAGAGAACACAGACCCCGGTAGAGTACGTAAAGTTTCCCACCTGCACTTGGCCAGCGTGGTGGACTATACGTGGCCTTAGACTTTTCACAATGAGAAGAGGCCCAAACCCAGCACTGGGACAGTTTATGAAAACAGGGCTGATTCGGAAATAAAACGTATCGCGTATCTCACCTGTCTTTTCCAGTACATTCGAGTCCTTCCGACCTACATAAGGCAAACGTTTAGCAGGTGTGTGTAATGGTGCCTGTAATAGCTGTCTGCAATATTGTTCTATCATATTGTTTTCGTAACGGGCGTGATATTAAAACTAGGCGTTTTATGGCGCGATGAAATGATCATTTATTAACACTACATACGTAAACAGGATCATTATTAAAGTACTTACCATAACGATCAACTTTTACTATGGGCACAACTCTAAAATCGCAAAAAACAACTGCTGCCATACATTTCATATTAATTCTATAGAATAGTTGATCTTTTGAGTTATGCCTATAGTAAATACGAACAACTTTTATTACGGGCACAACTCTAAAATCTCAAAAAAACAACTGCTGCCATACATTTCATATTAATTCTATAGAATAGTTGATCTTTTCAGTTGTGCCCATAGTAAATACAAATAACTTTTGCTACGGGCACAACTTTAAAATCGCTTTTTTAAAAAAAATTCTATTAACAGCTGATTTTTAGTTGTGCCCAGAACAAATACGAATAACTTTACAATGGGCACAACTTTAGAAACAACTGATGGCAAACATTTAGTCAAAGGGCAAAGATTACTTTTTATAAACAATAGCAAATTTTTTGAGTTGTGTCCATAGTAAAATACAGTTATTATTATTTTTAAGTTTAGCATTCCAGGTTACACAGATCACAGCTCACCTAGTGTGCAGTGTTGGTGTGGTCGAAGAGGGTAAAGCACACCTAGCCTGGAATGTAACTAGTTCTCAAATGACGCTGCCGGAAAACACTGATATGTATTTGGCGGTTGATTTTCAACTTAAGGGTGTTAACTAGCCAGCCAAGTACTAGAAAGTGTCCTACCACCACGCTATGGTTTCTGTCACGATGTTTTCTATCACCGGCAGCTCAAGTTCATTGTTGGGGTATGAACCCACGCCTATAGCGCTAATCACTAAGCTACCATCGCTAGTTTTTGTAAATATGATGTACAACGCTGATTTTTTTTTAAGACAGAAATCACTAATTCCATATCTACTCGTATATGGATATATTCTAGTATTTAAAGTATAATACACTAAACATCTGAGTATATATGTTGTACAATTTTTTTAACTAATAGCAGGAAAGTACTTACAATTATTAGATATGTTTGATAGATGTAGATAAATCAATAAAAATACCGATAAAGACTATATTCTATAAGTACGTACATACACATAATCAGTTGCACTGGTGAACGCAAGTGCATGTAACATGTCATTTACCATCACAATAAACTCTGACACAAACTACGATCAAATCTAAAATTAAATTATTGACAGTCTTTTTCTTCTCTAAGTATACGGTAAAGCCACACGAGGTGTTATTATTAATGAGCCGGCCTTTAATAATAAATTAATTTTGTAATAAATATGATAATAATATATATTCTGAATAGCAGCTTAGTCTAATGAGGCTTAGAGCTCTATTTGTATTTGTTCACAAGTTAGCAAGTCCGGCTTCTAATGAAGCAGGTTTATGTTTGTTTCCGCACCAATAGTTTTCTCGTTTGCGACGATGATTATCTCTCTGAAGAGTTATCAAAACTCACCGACAGATCGAGTGAGTAAGGGCGAGTGCTCATAGTTGGCTGGACATACTAATGCGAATATTTTATCGATAACACCAATGTTACAAGTCAAATTCCGTAAAAAAAAAACAAATAAATCATTTAAAATGTTTTAAAACACTTCAAACACATGATTCTGTTTTAAACACGTGTCCTTGAATAAAAAACAAAACGTATATTTTTTTGTTATGTTTGACAGGCTTGGTGTTTGACCACAGCTCACCTGATGTTTAGTGACGGTGTGGTCGAAGATGATAAACACATCTAGCCTGGAATGGAGCTGGCTCTGAAGTGAGGCTGCCGGAACACACCGTTAGGTGCTTGGCGACAGATTTTCAACTTGAGGGTGGTAGCTAGCCAGCCGAGTACCTACTAGAAAGTACCCTACCACCATGCTATGGTTTCCTCACGATGTTTTTCCTTCACCGGCAGCTCAAGCTGATTGTTGGGGTTTGAACCCACGCCCTTCGGCATGCGAATCGACCGCGCTAACCACTCAGCTATCATCGCTACAAAGTATGTGAATATAAAAACATATCATTGTAAAAAATATTGCATAAATAAAAAATAATATATACTCAGCAGGATGTCAGAAGTCAGTTCACACGCCGAAGGGTTTGGGTTCAAATCCCAACAATGAGTTTGAACCAATCAAATCCCAACAATAAGTTTTACTTGGTGGTGGATCCTTAGCATTTGGTTGTATAGGTAGGTACTACCGCAGTACCAGATGATATTCGGTCATATTTTGATATTTAGTGTGTTTTGTGTGTTTATTACTGTATTCCGGTTTGAAGGGTCTGCAGCTAGCGAAATTACAGGGCTGTTGAGACTAAATTTAAAACTAGAAAACTAGCCCTGCACACCCAATAAAAAAACCCTGCACAAAGGGTCCATACCATTATCTATAAAAGCGCAAAAAACACGTTTTCCGTAAGGGGGCTCCCCTTAAATATTTACTTTATTCTGTTTTTTAATACCTATTTCTTGTTATAACGGCAACAGAAATACATAATTTGTGAAAATTTCAACTGTCTAACTATCACGGTTGATGAGATACACCGTGGTGACAAACGGACAGCGGAGTCTTCGGAGATCTGCTCTTAAATAAATAATAATTTATAATATAATAAGATAAATATCTTACGACATTGCTGCACACTGAACGCCTTTATTACATAAACACGAACACACATGAATTTATATAATAATTATATTGCTTATTTTTATTTGGATAATTATCTAAGTAAGTATACATATTCTGATCGCAGTACCAATATATTACAGTACTTTTAACCACCGATGTTAGATGATATCTACAACACAGGGAATCCTAGTGTGGAGATCAACATCCGTCGTAATTCTCCATTTCATTACATAATTCTATAAAAACAGTACCTGCCCGTCTGTATAGTACTAAGATTCATTCCACTCCCGTTTATATGTACCTAAAGCTTATTTTGTCATTAGTCTGTGGCGCTAGTTTTGATCTAGGGTTTTAGTATCGTAAAAAAAGTCTTATTATCACCATCAGCCTTTTGTAGTCCACTGCTGGACATAGGACTCTCCCAAGACACGCCACTCAGCCCGATCT
Organism: Biston betularia; assembly: GCA_905404145.2. NCBI lineage: Eukaryota > Metazoa > Arthropoda > Insecta > Lepidoptera > Geometridae > Biston > Biston betularia. The sequence goes on along the minus strand of FR989887.1, from coordinate 7,393,284 downwards.
TTGGCTTTTCGCTTCCATCTACCGCCAGCTGTCCTACGTATATCGTCACTCCATCGAGTCTCGTCTTGCCGAATCGTTCGTCCGTTATACGTAGCCAAAGTCAGTGGGTTTTGGCGGCCTACTGCGGTAACCCGGAGATTCTACGCACCCCTCGCCCTGCCGCCTTGGCCAGGAATAGCAGGGCGGCCGGGAACTCGGGGCCGTTCGTATGTAGAGTTTATCATGGGAGGTTTGTGCCCATAGTCGCCACGCTGGGCATGCGGGTTGGCGACCGCAGGGGCGTAGCTTCTCGAACTGGCAACGCTGCTGCCCGTCACCAGACTAAATTTTGCTACGCCATAATTGGAATGGTTATACCGCCATCAGTCGGTCCCCTTTCAGTAGGTTCCTACTACAGGCAGGGGATGCCGATGCCGTATTCTGTCGCCCCGGCCCCAGGGCCAGTCTTAGTAATAGGGTCACATTTTACCCTTTGCGTACAGTACCCTCAAAATGATCCCACTATGAAAGCGAATTTAAGCTAGTATTTACTACAAAAATCATAAATCAGTAGCCACAGTGTGTGTCAGCTTTATCCCCACATTGCCAGAGAAGCGATCCAACTTAGATTAGTTGGTCTGTTTGCTTCTCTCGCAATTACCGCAACACTCACCCACCGCCAGTTAATGCTATATTGGAATAGTTTGTCTGTGACTGTTGCAAACACACTCGTAAGGAAGTTTCTTTTAAAACCATATAGGTACAAGTACAAAAAACCTAAACCTAAAACATATAAATGAGTACATAAAACCTATGTATCAAAAACGTTGGTTAAAATTAGAATTAAAAAAAACATAATAAAACATAAAATTTGTTTGAAATTATAATGGAAATACAGAAATTAGAAAAGAAATAGGACAAAAGTCAGTCTCGGCCAATGGCTCGAAGAGTCAACACGTCCTTGACATAAGCTGTGACAATTTTTTATTTCACTCGATTTTATCATGAGAAACATTTTTTTTTTAATGTCAAAAGTAATGAGACGTCCGAGACGCTCTCCTGATGGTAAGAGATAACGCCTGTCCATGACCATCGCAGCGATACACAGAACTTTAAGTAACAAAACAAAGTCCAGGGCATCACTACTTTGGCGCTCATTACTTTGAGACTTTTGATAGAGTTAGTCTCAACAGCCCAGTAATTTCGCTAGCTGCAGTACCCTTCAAACTGGAACACAGTAATGTTTACACACTACTGCTTAGCGGCAGAATAACTGGTACTCCGGTGGTAGCTACCAAGACGACCTCCTGCTAAGGAGATCTACCACCAAGTAAAATATGTTTAACTATTTCCACAAAAGGTCAAAAATTCAACAAAGAATGTTATCTAGCCAACAATATATAAAATAGCTTCTACGTACTAAACTTTTATCATCCCAAAGTGAAGCGAAAAAAAACTCATCAAAGTGGAACAAAAAGAGTCTCTATTCGCTTTTTATTTTAGAAGTGCAATCAGAGCATTCGCGATGCCAGCTGCAAACGCGATCTGTGCATTTCGCGTCCTAATTCTGAAACTAGCAATTAGGTTACTGCGGCTTATGCACAAAGATATAATTTAGAACAGAAGTTTATTTATTATTTATTTTGGTCTAATACGGCAGTCACCAGTTACAATAGTCTCAAATTAGATATTAACTAGACGCGTAAAATAAAAAAAACATCATATTCGAATTAAAAATACACGATGCAGATTGTATTTAATAGAAGCGTTTATTTATATATACTAGCTTACGTCTTAGTCTGAGTTGACTACGTCCTGTAGTTAGTTTTTTGGTAATCCCACAAGAATCTAATATTTTTCCGGGATAAAAAGTATAATATAGTCTTAATAGTAGGTATAATAAGTCTTATACGTTAATCCAGGTAAAAAACTATATTGAATGAGTATCCCGAGGATGAAGTATGTGTCTCGTGTTCCCACACATCTTTGTTAAGCCGGGTGGAGCAAAAGCTTCCCGAGGGGGAGTCTGGGAGACTAGTGCTATCGAGGTAGCGGACGAATGCGCAAGCGTACCCGCTACCCCGGTTCAAGGCGCGGAGACGGAACACCCCAGGGTTTTTAGTGGGTATGCCGTCATTCTTGACGGAGAGTCCCACATAACCACCTGCCACCCCCGTGGCCGGGTGGTATCCACAAAGGATTTTCCATGGGGGGAAAAAAAAAAAAAAAAAAATTATGCGTACCAAATTTCATCCAAATCAATTTAGCCGTTTTTGCGTGATTAAATAACAATACAGACATTCAAACATCCAAATATTCAAACGTCCAAACATCCAGACATTCAAACATTCAAACATAAAAACATACAAACATCTAACTATCCAAATATACAAACATCCAAACATACTTACAAACTTTCACATTTACAATATTCACACTAATATAAGATTTGAAAGTAACCATTTTGAATAGATTTTAATGCGAACAAACTGTTACATCCACAAACCCTGTGTACCTTATAATAAAACTTTTTTACACAATGATTATATGACGATAAGGCCGCCACTTGTGGCACTAGTTCATAAGGTTCTTTTGTTCTCTGTACTTTTTTCTGTTCATGGTGCGCACAATAAAGTGTCATATTTATCTAACTATCTATCTTTACATCCATATATCTATCTATACTAGAATAAAAATATAATTTATTGGTTTTCTGTAGTTTGTATCAATAATTTAACTGGCGCATGTATCAGAACGTAACTCTTTGTTATTTGTTTGTACTTTTCAATAGGTATATGTGCTATTGGCGTACATTTACAAATAAATTAGCTTGTCTTGGTATAAATTGATATTATGAAATAAAATCGATACAAACTGTTTTATAATAAAAAGCAAACAAGCGAATCTATAGCTGGCATAGGCAACAGCCTTTACGATAACAATTTAAAAAGAAACGGTTATTTAAAATTAAAAAAAAAAACAGTTTTATTAAAGAGTTGACTTAAAAAAATGTTATAAAGAATCTTCCAGTTATAATAGGACAACAGTAAGCGCTTTACCTAAACCAGCTATTCTCAAAGTATGTTCCGCGAAGTCAGATTTTACCGACCTCATTAACTGGAAGTCGTGTAGGTTACATTCTACCGCTAAGCAGTAGTGTGTAAATATTACTGTGTTCTGGTTCATAGGACACTGAGTTTGGTGAAATAACATGATTATTGAAACTAACCATCACATTTACAATGTAGCACATTTGTGGTTTTCCTTAATATTAAAAAATATGTATATTTTAGTTTAAAAAAAAAGTTTAGAAACTTTGTAACTGTTAAGCTTGCTTGACAGCTTACCATCAGGCAACCTGTCAGCTTGATTGCCACCAGTGGATTTAAAAAATATCCCTTCATCTCCTTACGTTAAATAAAAAAAAACCGGCCAAATGCGAGTCGGACTCGCACACAAAGGGTTCCGTGCTATTATCTATAAAAACGGCAAAAAAATCACGTTTGTTATATGGGAGCCTACTTAAATATTTATTGTATTGTTTTTTTAATATTTTATGTTATAGCGGCAATAAAAATTCATCATCTGTGAAAATTTCAACTGTCTAACTATCACGGTTCATGAGATACAGCCTGGTAACAGACGGACAGCGGAGTCTTAGTAATAGGGTCCCGTTTTACCCTAAAAAACTTCTCAAATCGCGTTTCTTTTCTTCCGTGGCTAAAATTATAAAATAGAAAGCATCTAAACATTTAAAGTTCCGTATTTTTTTTTTGTTTCAAAATAGTATGGTCGCGAAAAAAGTTTGAGAATTGGCTAAACTACCTCCAGGATTCATGAGCACATCATACGCATAGCTTTTGTATCGGGCACAATGGCCATCAGATGCAAACTTTTTACTATTTTTATTGTGAAAACATACCATTGTTTTTCGGCTTCATTGCGAATATATTTTTCAGCCTTTATAAAAGTTTTGTTTTTACATTTGGAAGTGATGATAATTGTTTGTTCAGTTTTTATTAAGGTGGTACGGTTTCCATACAAATATTTTTTTGCCATTTATGGACAAATGGAGCATAATATTACAGTGAAATCACAGCTACTGGCATTTATTTTGGTCTTTATTTGCGGTAAATCCCAATTGCTTGAATAAAACAGTAAGCCTCCTTAAGCTTTTATTTATATATATTTTTTTAGAATTTGTATTTTTTTTTTGATAGAAACTCTTTATTGTGCACCCGATAAACAGAAAAAAAGTACAGAAAACAAAATTATCTTATGAGCTAGTGCCACAAGTGGCAGCCTTATCGCCAAGAGCGATCTCTTCTCTCTAATGTATCAATTTATGTAAAAGTAATGAGAAAAACAAAATGTTCTCATCATTTATATCCATGACCGTTGCAGCGCTATCCAAAATTTTGAGTAACAAAAGAAAGTCCAGAAAATCGCTGCTTTGGCGATCATTACTTCGAGACATGCGATAGTTGGTCTCAATAGCACTGTAATTTCTAACTGCAGTACCCTTCAAATCGGAACACAGTAATGTTATGTTAAAAATATCTGGTACTAAATAAATAAATAACCAAACTAAACAAAGCTTGTACTATGGAAGTCAGATAACTGATAAATTACTTACTAAAATACTTCAGTTTTGTATCTTGCTTGTAACAGCTTTTAATAACAAATGCAGAACACCCAGACACAGAACAAACATTTGTTTATACCATTTTTTTTTTATTTTTTTTTTGTTTATACCAAATGTTTATCTTGGGTGGGAATCGAACCCACGCCCTTCAGATATTGGAGCAGACATAGTACTAATGAACCAAAAGGGCAGTAGTGGTATTGCGGTGGTACCTAGACGACCTCCTGCTAAGGAGAGCTACCACCAAGAAATCAATCAATATTTTATATGAAAAAAAATGTAGGCTGGCCCATAAGACCCAGGGCCCCACAACCTCCTATCCGCTCCTGGACAGCAAGGTAATGAACACATAAACATGATTTATCAAAATGAAGCGCCTAAGTAAGTAATTTCAAACCAAATCAACTTAACCCTACGAAATTGTCTTAATGTATAAAGAGTCCCATTTAAACTCGGGATATGACGTAAGTTACCTAATGACGTCACAGGCTTGAATCACCCTTCCGTTCCGGTACCGTTATTAAATTTAATTACGCCGTTGTGCGCGCCGTTGCGTAGGTATGACACATTTTTATTAGGATTATGTTAGATCTAATGAAAATTTGGATCTTGAAATTTTACAGATACCTTTATTTGCCATTATCTTCTAGCCCCAAACAAAGCATATCTTGTACAAAGGGAACCACATAGCTGATAGAATACTTATAAATTACCTTACCTTCGTAATGCGAACCGCTAAACAATGGAATTTGCTGTCTGAGTGGGTGTTCCTTGACACAATCTGGGTGCCTTCAAGTCGCGAGTGAATCGGTTTCTTTTAAGCAAGCGTGCTTCATAATAGACCGCATCTTTGCTGAACATCAGGCAATGGAGGTCAAATGCAAGTCTATTTGTAATAAAATAAATTAAAAAGTAAATACGTAGGTGTACTTACCTATACCTAATACATACAGAACACCCAAACACAGAACAAATATTTATCATCACATAGATGTTTGTACAGGACAGCCAGGGTTTTGAATTGCAAGTAAACCAATGAGAATTGATTAACGAGCTTTGGGAGAAATTGGTTATTTTATCTAATGTAGTAGTTTTAGATTCTAGTACTCGGCTGGCTAGCTATCGCACGAGTGTTGAAATTCTGCCGTCAAGCATTAAATAGTCTATTTCGGGACCCTCACTTAAATCTGGTACTCGATCAAGACTGGGTGTATAATGTATATTTTTTACCAATTCGACTATGCTTTCAGTGAGCAAGAACATCAAGTGAACTGTGGTCAAACATCTAGCCTGTAAATTATAAAAAAAAAACTAAAAATGATAACAATATATAATTCGCCAATCGATACCACTCCACTTTTATGTGAAGTAAGCGTCCACAGTGAAGCGACACACTTTCTTAGGCGTTGGTGACAGGTCGTATGCTCCTGGCTGCATCGCCTGACAACAAATGTGGGGAGTGCAGGTGCAGGTTTCGAACTGAGAAATAGAAAAACAAAATTAAGATAATAAACTTCCGTGTGACAGCTAACTCGGCGAAGATGCAATCTACGATGAAGCTGTTCTGCCAGTTAACTTGCAACTTGGAAATTCTTGATTGTATCTATCGAGAAATACCAACTGAAGCGCTGAATGACAACCAATCATTTCACTTTTTTGAGCATCTGCTATAAACGCTATCGCATTTTTGAGCTCCTTCGACAACCAACCACGGTTTTTTGGAGCCTCTGCCACAACCTACTGTATAATTTTTTGAGGTCTTGCGATAATCAACCATATCGCTATTTGAGGTCCTGCGACAACTAACCATATCGCTTTGTTGAGCACCTGCGACAACTAACCGTATCGCTTTTTTGAGCTCCTTCGTCAACCAACCAAATGGTTTTTTGAGCTTCTGCGATAATCAACCATATTGCTTATTCGAACTCTTACAATGGTGACGTAAGTTCTTAACGACACTTCAAGTGTACCTTCACTTTTTTCACCCGTTTGCCAGCCTGTCTTCTTATCTTCAACCATTTGGGCCTGTTCGTACAGCGACAGCTGTTATTCTTCCGCTGCTTGGCTGACTGCTGCAGCCGAGTCTTCAGGTCAGTCCATGAAGCTCTGTAGCAAGGGGCTCCACAAGAACACGATGAGCCTAGTGTAGACAAAGTAAAGAAGGCAAGTCTAGGGGTACAACGCCTTTCTATAAACCATTACATCAGATCAATGATTGCACTACAGTTTTTTGTTTTTTTATCAGCCTCTAATGTCCCACTGCTGCGCAAAGGCTTCCCTTCCCTCATTCCAGACTGTAGACTTCCAGACATCCATGTAAGTATAGCTGGTCACACCACCTTCTTCTGGATCGACCCTGAGGCCGTTTAGACGCAAACATTTAGCGTCTAAACTGTGGTGACCTTTCTCCAGTCACCCGGCTTTGTGGCTAACATCAGTGATTTTGGTTTTGGACCGTAGTATCGTGTTCCTTATACGGTCTGTTAATTTGACTCCCAAGATACTACGCTCCATCGCTCGCTGGCAAACTCCAAGTACGGCCTTCTGATCTTTAGTCAAAGACCAAGTCTGTGCACCGTAAGTGAGAATAGTTTACCTTTAAGTAATTTTATTTAGAATGTGTTTTTTAAGTACCCTACCATCGTGATATGGTTTCCTCACGATGCTTTCCTTCAGTGGCAGATCAAGCTTATTGTTGGCGTTTGAACGTACACACCTTTCGACATGCGAACCAACCGCTCTAACCACTGAGCTATAATCGCTACTAAGACGTATCACGCCATTCCAGTGGCGTTGACAATCTTCCGCCAGGCATCCAATAGCAAGTTTCAACAGTCTCGTTTGAGAACTAGTTAAAAATAACTAAAGTTATTTATTTATTTAATGGCACTTGAGTCATCCAGCACGAAATACGCATATTTACTTTTTTATTACGAGCAAGATTTATTCATATTTTGATAAAATAAAACTACAAAACACAAAAGTCCACCACGATATATAATTATAATTTAGAATTCTACATCAAGAAAATAATAGTACATTTTAAAATTAAATCCTCACCCATTTATAAGCGTTCATTTAATATGAAAATTTTGAAACCATCTTTTCATGACCAACTTGAATTTGCATTTGACATTTCGATTTTGATGTAGAAGCGAAACTTCTTGGCATTCTATGGTATCCCCTAATAATATGTTCCTAATATTGTGCTGTTGTGTTTTTGTGTGTGATAAAATAAATTATTTTTCCTTTATTTGTTTGATTTAATCTTTGATAAGTAGGTAGAAAGTTTATTGTTGAACGAGGTCTGCAATTGCAGAGCTTAGCCTGTATTTGGCAGAAAATAATTGCATATGGCCTCATCCTGAAAGCTAGAAGTTAGAAGTCATCACCATGGTGTGGTTACCTCATGATGTTTCCTTTTAACGGTACCTTGACTCAAACTCATACCTACGACTCAAAAATGGAGGAGGTTCTCTATTCGACTGTATTTTTTTGTATGTAACTATGTTACGTGAAAATTCCGCCAATTATGATTCGATTTTAATGATTTTTTTTTTTACTCGTTAGATCATATTTACTCGGTGGTCCCATATAAATCAAAACCGTTTGAACGGTTTTTGAAAAACCAACAAAAATCTGAAAATTATATACATCGGTGATATTTTCGTTTACTCCGAAACCACACTGTTTCATTGGAGCAGTGCGTTTAGTTGGTCTAAGATCTTAGAGTCGATTTTTTTTAAAATGTAAATTTATATATTACTAGCGGTCTATCCCGGTATACGGGAAAACAAAATTCGATTAACAATATAAATATAGCCTATGCCACTCAGTGATAATGTAGCGTTTTAATGGTGAAAGAATTATTCAGATCGGTCCAGTAGCTTCGGAGCCTATTCAATACAAACAAAAAAAAAACAAATATTTCCTCCTAATTAGTGTAGATTATTAAATAAATAAATAACACACGACATTACACACAGCGCCATCTGAGCCCAAACTAAGCAAAGCTTGTATTACGGAAGACAAGTAACTGTAGAATTTGAAAAAAAAAAACTTTTTTTGTAAATACATACTTATAATAAACCCAGACACAGAACAAACATAATAACAGCATATTATTGTTAAGTTTTTTTTTTAATACGAATAAGTCCGCGTTTGACCACCAACTCGCCTGATGGTAAGCGACGATGTGGTCGAAGATGAAGCACGCAGACCTAGAAGATACCACCTATTCACTCTGACCTTGAAAAGATCCAGATTATATCTATCAGGAAAAAAGGAAGCCGGTAGCTTGTTCCATTCCTTGGCCATACGGATAAGAAACGTAGAGTCAAAACGTTGGTACGTACCCTAGGAAATTACACTGGGTGGCAATTTATGTTATTCAAATACGTCAGCATCTGATCAATTATCGCTAACAAATATCTAATCCATAATGTTAACAAATCTGCGCATTAAATTTCTACAAATACCTGCAGCTGAGAGTGAACCTAAATCAAAGTTGTGTTATACAGAAATACAGCCAAACTACAAGACAAACTCAAATAAGCAATTAAACTGTGGCCGCCTCGGATTAATTATTTGTTTGTCGACAAACTGAATAGCTTGCTACTAATGGAACTAGAAAGTTACTAGAATTACATTATCTATGGCAGCCCGTACACGTAGCGCGCGATCCGCGATCCGCGATCCGCGATCAATGATCGCGATCCAGACTGATCGTGTACGAAGCGGATTGACGGACTGATGCTCCGGATCGCATATCTAGAAATTTTGAAATCATGATCGCGGATCGCGGATCGTGATCATGATTGAACGTGTAAGGCGGCCCTATGGAAAGTATGAATATATTTTAAGAAAGTTCCGTCAGCCCAGTTGGGAGACCGCCTGACTGCCAATCTGTTGATAATAATGGGTTCTAATACACCTTTTAATTTTTATGATTGACAGGCTAAGTCTCTGGCCATAGCTCACGTGATGTTAAGTGACGGTAGAATATTTAATTGGTGTTTTTTTTTAATGTAAAAAGTTATGGGACGTACGAGACGCTCTCCTGATGGTAAGAGATAACGCCTGTCCATGACCATCGCAGCGATACACAGAACTTTAAGTAACAAAACAAAGTCCTGGGTATCACTGCTTTGGCGCTCATTACTTTGAGACTTTTGATAGAGTTAGTCTCAACAGCCCAGTAATTTCGCTAGCTGCAGTAGTTACTCTTCAAACCGGAACACAGTAATGCTTACACACTACTGCTTAGCGGCAGAATAACTGGTACTGCGGTGGTACCCACCTAGACGACCTCCTGCTAACGAGATCTACCACCAAGTAGATTGAGAGACTTGGTGGTAGATTTCCTTTCCTTATATCTCAAGGTTGACATCGAAGACAAGTAGTACTTTTGCGCAAATAATTGAAGCAAACTTTATATTATTGTAGTTTGCAAGTCTCGGTCGCACCAGAACATGCTCGTATCTCAAATCGGTGAGAACTATTTCGGACTTTGAAAACTATGATTTAATGCGAGTTCAGATAAGTGGGTACCTACTAACTCGGTAGGCACCAACTCATCCTTAAGAAGACAGCGGCACAGCGTGCGACAAAAGGGAACTGCGCTCAGCATTTTTTTAAAATACATAAGTACTAGCTAGTTTGCTAGCTTGCTGGGTTTACCCGCTACATGTTTTCGGGATAAAAAGTAAACTATGTTGTGTTAATCCAGGGTGTCAGCTACCTCCATACGAAATTTCATCCAAATCCGTTTAGTAGTTTTAGCGTGAAAGAGTAACAAACATCTATCTATCCATCTATTCATCCAAACTCGCCGTCAACTCGCCTGATGTTAAGCGAAGATGCGGTCTACGGTGGAACAAGTTTGCCTAGAAGAAACCGATTCACTCGCGACTTGAAGGCACCCAGATTGTATCTATCAGGGAACACCCACTCGGGCAGCAAATTCCGTTGCTTAGCGGTTCGTACAATGAAGTGCCAATGTAAAAGTGTGTACAATTTCCTGGAGTGTTGCCGAAAGAAGAGTACAAGGGGTGCCAATGCGTTCCTATGGATGTCCCGGTGCCCTCTGTCAGGTACAGAGACAGGCCACCGATGGGGTTTTAGTATGTATAATTCTACATAACCTGGCTGTAGGTACCTACTCCAATTAAGCCGGGTATCTTTAAAAGATTATTACAAAACCTCGTCTCCCCCTTTACTAAAAAAAAGATACCGACTCATCATTATAAACTAAGTAAAGGTCAGGTTTGCGGATCTGATCTCCCTTTCATAAGATTTCAGGAAATTTATTTTATTACAATTTAGTAGGTACCAAATGTCACTAATTATACTAACGATAATAATAAACTTAATTAAAGTTATTTACTAATTACTCTATGAAATTAAAAACAAAATCGAAATATTGTCAATACTCTTAAATAAAATTGAATTTCTCAACATTAGAAATTCCTAAACCTTTATCGACGTACATTGAAAATACACATGAAACGTTTGAAAGACAAGAATTGGATCGAATAACTTACAGAGCGCGCATGGTATGTCTACTGCCTTCCAAATAAGTATTACCTGTTACATTTGCAATAACGACCCGCTATCTATTACAAAGTTGCTGCCTGTAATAGTTCTAGCTTTATCACTTGCCAAATACAGCACCATGTCTGCAATTTCCTCTGGTTGGATCAGTATCTTAAGAGCAGTCTGAGCCACTATAGGGCTCCAGTCAGAGAATCCAAAACTTTCTATAATTGGGGTATTAGTGGGGCCAGGGCTAATCACGTTTACCCTTACTCCTTTATCAGCCAGTTCTAAAGCAGACACGCGTGAGAAATGGTCAATTCCAGCTTTGGACGTGCAGTATGCAGTCAGTCCTAAGTTCATGCCACCTCCTGTAGTTCTTCCAGCGATGCTTGAGATACTTACTATGTTCCCTTTAGTCTTAACAAGATACGGTGCCGCAAAATGCGTCATCAAAACGACAGACGTCAAATTAGTATTCATTACTTTGGCGTAAACTTCTGGCAGATTTTCATCTAAAATATTAGCTGTTAATCCTATACCTGCACAATTGACCAGGATATCCAATTTTCCATATTTATCGATGGTTTTTTTGATGATTTCTTTGACACTTTCTTTTTTGCTAACATCGGCTTTGATTGCGAGAGGCTCTTTGCCGAATATGCGAATGTTTTCAGCGACAACGTTGAGTCCTTTCTCGTTTATGTCGACAATGGCGACGTCGGCACCTTCTTTTGCAAAGGATCTGGCAGTGGAAGCTCCCATACCCGAACCACCCCCCGTTACGAGCACTACTTTGTTGGAGAAACTCATCTTTATTTCTAGGTACGTTTATTGTTGTGTTTCGCCTTTATAATGTGTTTTTCCTTTGTTTTTATAAAAGATAAACCAAACATTGTCATTTAGAGTAATGTCGGGTAATAGCGGCCAAGTGTTAACGGCAATCACGCTATTATCTTTTACAATAATGAATTAATGAAGCTCTTGCATGTTTAACTGGTAAAATAACATAATCCTGCGCGGGAATATCCCGTCCCTTTTAACTTACAAGCATACAAAGACGAATAGAATAGAAAGAATAGAATATAACTTTATTATACACCAGAAACACAGATCACAATTAATACAAATAGGAAACAAACAAAAAAAAGAAGATAAAATAATATAACAAAACAATAGAATAAATTATGTATAAGGGCGGTCTTATCGCCTAGAGCGATTTCTTCCAGACAACCTTTGGATGAAAAGAAGAGTAAATAAATATAAGGTTGGTGTACAAAAGAAATAAATAAATAAAATAACAATACAATAAACGTATATACATAATTATGAGATACTAAATAAACTAAATATATAGATTAGCAGGCTGATAAATAATGTTTATATACTAAATTATTAAAAATATAAATTAACTTAGCCTGTCTAATAATGGTAGGAAGGGGATTCCAAAGTAAGATAGCTTCCACAGTAAAAGAAGTGCTGTTGAAAAGGTTGGAACGAGCAAAACGAGGAATTTTTAGTCGGAGGGATTTTTTTTTCTTTATTTTATTGTTTACTAATGTGTGGCAATATTGAAATTTACTTTATTTTAACAGTTGAGTCCCATGGTCAAATCTGTGGCTATAGTAGATATATCAATTTTCATGAAAATTATGTTAGTAGGTACGTAAATGTCTGTCAATTAAATGATAAATGATAAAAAAATATGTCCATTTACTCCAGCTAGAGACGATATCCTATTTAACATACATTTCTCACGTATTACCTACGCAAAACTCGTAAATTGATATAGACATCTGTTAGAAACTTTTAACTAACAAAATGTTATTTCTATTTAAGTTTCAAAATAGAGATAAGTGACCGCAAATATGCCCCAAATGAATTTCCCCAACGTTCCCCTAATGAAAATTTGTCACTAATAAAAATAATCGCATAATGAACTTCTTATCTGTAATTTAACACTAGATACTTACAATTACAAAGTCATAATGTCAATGAAGGGTAAATATAAAGTGACTTTGATTTAGGTAGGTAACCTACCTATACTACGAGGTAAACAATAGAATGTATGGAAAAGTATGACAATACTTATTTGGTACTTAGTTGGACCATCTCTGCATTCCAGTCTTGTGTGCTGGATTACCTACCATTTACTACTTATTTTTGAACTTTCATAAACTTTATTTTATGAAACTAATTTGAATATTTTCGCTTTATATGCGGTAATTGAATTTTCATACGTTTTCAAACTCTTTATAGCGATAACGTGGGCCGAATAGTAGGTATGCCATGCAAAACAAAAAAGTATAAACAACTAAGCAGGCACTGTAAGTAGCCCTGTACTGCCTACTATGTTACGTCATCAGAGGTCAATTGAAAGTCAAGTGTATAGTCATAGTTTAAAGTTTTAAACGTAAAAATAATGTTATTTTTACGTTTAAAACTAATGTAATATTTCGAAATGTTTTTGGAATCAGTAAGTATTTTCTTTTCGTTTCATGCCGAATTGCCTCCCACTATCAATGCAAAATTAAAGACGTACCTACGCCTACCTATTACGTACCTACGTACGTACACCTACCTATCTATTCACATAAAAATACTATATTGTTAAAGGTGAAATAGGTATGACCATTCATTGCTCGATGAATCCCGATAAGTTACTCAAACAAAACAATTTTTTAGTCGCGCAGGTCTGGTCGAGTGTGAAATTGGATCTGTCGGAATCGATGACCTAATTTGAGAAGGTTTGGAGATTTATTGTTCTGGAAGGTTCCATTCTCAAGTGTTATGGGTGTGCGAATTGATAGGGATTCAATTTTCGGTGCTCAATCACAAGGTTTTATATATTATTATGTAGGGTTAGATTTGCTTAGGGGGCTCGTGAGTGGTCATAGTATCTGAAGACGTCGCGGTGAGCTCTGTTTCGTGCTGAAATATTTCTGACACCGTAGAGAAGGGCTCCGGTGAGGTGTCCAAAGCGCGTTGACGCATCTCGGTGCACAATCCGCCCCCAGCCCCGCGCCCGCGCATCTACCGCTGTCATCACCTGCGAGGCGCGCAACGACCCGGAAGCGAAGCAAGACGCGTCCGCGCGCGCGTTGTACTCAGCTTTGCCTCCATGATGAAGGCCACCGGATATGGCAGGGTACATAGCACACAGAACTGATGGCTGCTGTGGCTGCAAAGGAGACCATGGACTGGCAAACGCAGCATAGGACGTCCACCCATAACGTGGGCAAACGACCTAATAAAGACCGCAGGAACGCGCTGGATGCGATCCGCTTCCAAACGGTCTTTACGGAAGTCAATGGGGAAGGCCTATGTCCATTGGACGTCCAATGGCAGAGATAAATAAATAAATATCGTAGGACATTACACACAGCGCCATCTGACCCCAAACTAAGCAAAGCTTGTACTATGGGAGTCAGATAACTGATAGAATACTTAAATACTGTTTTTTTTTTTTTGTAAATACATACTTATTTATACATACAGATGATGATGATGATGATGAATTTTTACGAAAATAAATGCAATTCCTAGGGAGAAACAGTAGGGAGTTATTTCTAATAAATAAGAGCACAGCGTTAATTTCTAACATTAAATTTATTCAATATTTTTGAAATTTACACAGTTTTATCTAAGTAAATCGAGGATTTACAAATAAAATTTTAAATAATCAGTCTTTTAGAAGATAATTTTAATTTTGGCTACTTCCATAATTATTACACCCGGTGAGCGAATGAAACATACGACACTTTCTTACGTTCATGGAATGGAACAAGCTGTCGGTTTTGTTTCCAGATATATATCTAATCTTTTCAAGATCAGTTTGAAAAAAATGTATCTTCTAAGTCTTCGTACCTTCATCTTCGTCCAAATCGTTTACCATCAGGCGAATTCGTGGTCAAACGCGAACTTATACGTATTTAAAAAAAAATTATGTTAATTTTGTTCCGAAATCATTACAAATTCTGATTATGATTGTTGTGGATATATTTTGAATTCTGGCTTATTTTAGTTTATAGTTGAAGGTTGAACCTTATTATGGATTTCTTGATAAAGTTTTTTTTTTAATAGTAGCTAAAGCACCGAGTATATCGGCTCAATTAGCGCAGGCTAATTCTCAAGCGCTTTATGCTCCATGTTTTGTTCGCTCACCGATTACAACCAAAATATAGTCAATATAATTATGACTACATTTTGACATTAAAATATTTTATATTAAGAAGACTCGACTTATCTTTACAATAGGTATGATATGAAAATTAATGACTATTTATAATTATATTACGCAATATAAATCGTATCAAAATTATTAACGAAACAATCGCAACATACTGCAATTCTCAGTAATTTGACCGATTTCCACTTTTTACAATGGCGAGTAATGTTTTAGTATATTGTACGTAAAAATTCGTAGGTAACAAAACATTTGACTATGATTCAGATAATCGATTCCATATTTAAAAAAAACACATATATTATGTATTTCTTACCAAGTATTAATTATTCGTTTCCTTAAAATAATAATAAATTAAACACAACCAGTTGATGGTTTTGGATATCATATTTATATTTCTATAGGGTTTTATTTCTCCAGCTACCTATGATGTGGTATTCTGCAACCTTCTGAAATAAATTAAAAATACAATCAATTAAAAATAAAAATAAAATAAATAAATATCGTAGGACGATAAACACAACGCCATCTGACCCCAAACTAAGTAGAGCTTGTGCGATGGAAGTCAGATAACTGATAGAATACATACTTTTTTTTTTGTAAATACATACAGAACACCCAGACACAGAACAAACATTTGTTTATTCACAAAATGTTTGCCCTGAGTGGGAATCGAACCCACGCCCTACAGATCTCAAGGCAGATTTATACTACCAATGAGCCAACGGGGCTGTCAGCCAGTTAAAGCCAGTTATCAACGCTACAAGTAATCAAAAAAAGAACAAGTAGAATAATTGAGATCGCGACTAGATAAAGTTACCTACTAAGACTGTGACTGGACTAAGTTAATATATATATTTTTTTTAATGTAAAAAGCAATGAGACGAACATGACGCTCTCGTAAGAGATAACTCCTGTCCATGACCTTTGCAGCGATACACAGAACTTTGAGTAACAAAACAAAGTTCTGGGCATCGCTGCTTTGGCGCTCATTACTTTGAGACTTTCGATGGTTAGTCTCAACAGCCCAGTAATTTCGCTAGCTGCAGTACCCTTCAAACCGGAACACAGTAATGTTTACACACTACTGCTTAGCGGCAGAATAACTGGTACTGCGGTGGTAGGTACCTAGACGACCTCCTGCTAAGGAGATCTACCACCAAAAAAAAAAAAGTAAAAATAGTAAAGTATTTAGAAGTTACTCGAAAAGTCAACTCATTCAATATTTTATGTTTGACAAACTACGTGTATGACCACAGCTCACCTGATGTTATGTGACGGTGTGGTCGAAGATGGTAAAGCACACCTAGCCTGGAATGGAACTGTCTATCATGTGAGGCTGACGTTAGGTGCTTGGCGGCAGATTTTTAACTTGAGGGTGGTAGTTAGCCAACCGAGTACCTACTAGGAAATGATTTCGTTACGACGTTTTCTTTTACCAACAGGTCAAGCTCATTGTTGAGCTTTGTACCCACACCCTTCGGCGTATGAACCGACCGCACTAACCACTGAACTACCATTGCTACATAATCATTTAAAAAATATAATAAAACATTGACTCGAAATAACATCTTTAGGAAAAAAAAAATTAGGCGACATGATTTTCCGCATTCCCGCCAAAACTGAAATCTTGCATTTCGTTAGCATTTTACTGAAAATTCACTTTGTATGCAACAGATGTCGCTGTTTCATAAGAATATCGTTTATCTAGAAATTAGAAACAGCGCCATCTATTGGTTTCACTTGAACGAATGTTTGGCTAGATGCGACTTACTAGCGCTATGGTTTGTTTTTGCAACTTTTTAATATACTTTTGGTGTTGCAGAAAATTGGGGAGCTTTAGGAAGCACGCGACCACGCCAATGGAGTTCTGGCGGGAACGCGGAAAGAGCCGTGTCGCCCCGTTGTTTTTTTTTTCAAAACTATTGTTTTTTCTAATTGTTATGCATAAAACGGTGGCGTTTTATTCATAAAGTGCCGAATTAGAAGCGCGAGTGCGGGAAAATGCTGCAATGTGGTGAAACATGATTTTTCGTATTGCTCCAAAACTACATCGAAGCTTATAGTAAATTCGCCACTACTTTACTAAAGCATGACTGGACTTTACTAACACGGACTGGAATTCGACTACAAAATAGCTACAAGGCAAAACTTGAAAATTAAAAACACTTGACAGCGGCAAATGCTTAAAATGCGACGCCAAAGTAAAAAAAAAAAAGAACACGGCAGTGGCATCTAGATTTTGTTTGACAAACTTCCAATATGCTTGTAAATGTTTTCTCTAATAGATGTTATAATCATAATCCATTTAATTGGTGGTGGCCTAGGCAAGGGAAGCGGAGCGTCGGTCGTCCAGCCGTAAGATGGGTCGACGATATCGTCACCGTGGCGGGTCGAACCTGGACCAGATTGGCACAGGACCGAGGCAGATGGCATGTAAAGAGAGAGGCCTATACCCAGCAGTGGGATAAAGAAGGCTGTGGATGATGATGGGTAAGTACAGATGTAAAACATAATATTTAGTCAAGAAGCACCACAGACTACCTTTCGGCATGCAAGTTAATTTAAATTAGACATTAATACAATGAAATAAAATGTCACGAAGTAAAAGATTAAAAACGAATGTCAAACAAAATAATTCATAATAAAAAATAAAAAAAAATGGTTAAAATAAAAAATAACTGTTGGGAGTTTTTGGCGGGAACGCGGGAAGAGTCGTGTCGCTCCGTTGTATTTTTTTTCAAAACTAGTGTTTTGTCGAGTGTTTATGCATAAAAATGGTGGTGTTTTATTCATAAAGTGCCGAATCACAAGCGCGAGTGTGGGAAAATGATATAATGTGGTGAAACATGACTTTTCGCGTTGCTTCCAAAACTCCATCGAAGCTTTATAGTAAAGTCGCCACTACTTTCCTAAAGCATGACTGGACTGGACTGACACGAACTGGACTTGACTAAGACTAGACTTTGACTAAAACTAGCTACGATGACACTTATTTAACTTTTGAAACTTGAAAATATATAATTACTTGACACTGACAAATGCTAAAACGCGACGCCAAAACCAAAGAAAAAAAAATGTACTATATACACTTACTTCTGGGCGCGCTCTTTAACGTCGTGGTCCGGGACACGCAGTCACTCTCTTCAGACTCGGATCTCATTTGAAAACTAGTTTCTGAAATATAAAACAAATTATACTCAGTCAAATTTTTAATATATGCTGTGGTAAATACGAGCGGCATCCAAAGGCATGGCAGACCTCGGAGAAACGGCGACCATTTGTATTGCTGCAATGGTCATGGGCATACTCTCAAAGTAATGTGCGACAAAGCAGCAATGCTTCGAACTTTGTTTTACTTTTTTTTTATAGTAGATAGGCTTGCGTTTGACCGCCATCCCGCCTGATGTTAAGCGAAGATGCGGTCTATGGTGGAGCACGCTCGCCTAGAAGAAACCGATTCACTCGCGACTTGAAGGTACCCAGACTATATTCATTGGGGAACACCCACTCGGGCAGCTGATTCCAATGTCTAGCGGTACGCATGAAAAAGGTGGAATGAAACCGCTTAGTTCGAGCTTTTGGAACATCAACCATGAAGCGGTGTCGCTTTTTAAAGCTCCTGGCTGTCCGATAGTAGAATGGGCAAGGTGGAATTAGGTCATGCAGATCTGAAGCGCACTCTCCAAAATGTATCCGGTAGAAAACCGACAGACAAGCAACTTTCCGTCGATGTTCAAGGCTTTGGAGCCTTTTCTGAACAAGCGAATCGTTGCTTATGAGCCTCTTAGCACGTTTCTCAATGGAGACAAAGACAAATTTAACTACACAAAGTTCTGTGTATTACTGTAATGGTCATAGACATGCCTGTAATTTCCCTTTTTTTTGTTTTATAAAATTTATAAATAAATACTTACCGCTATCGTATCTAGGTTTGCTGTTCCCCGGAAGGTGTAATCTTGTTGGCGCCTCTTGGTTGTCCTGGTGTCCAAACGTACGAAATCCGAGCGCGAATTGCGCGTAAGGACTTATCTCGTACAACTCTAGAAATAGAGTTGAAAATCGCCTGGCATTAGAATTTTTCTTTACAACAACGATACAGAACTAAAATTCTCATCATCAAATAATTAAACAAAAACCGGCCAGTCAGAGTCGCGAACGGCAAAAAAAAAAAAACGTTTGTTGTATGGGAGCCCTCTTAAATATTTATTTTATTCTATTTTTTTAGTATTTGTTGTTATAGCGGCCACAGAAATACACCATCTGTGAAATGGCACAGCTAATAAGGCTTATTACTTGTGTTATTTTTAATCTGTAATGATATTTTTCATAAAACGCCAAATTACGCACGCGTGAGGAAAAGTGATATGTGTTTTAAAGTGACATGACTTTTCGTGTTACTTTCAAAATTCCATCGGAGCTTTAAAATAAAGTCGCCACTGTCGACAGACACGAACTGTACTTGACCAAGACTGGACATCGACTATAACTATATCTACGAGCCAACTTATTTAACTTGTGAAACTTGATAATATAAAACACTTGACACTGGCAAATGCTCAAAATGCGACGCCAAAACCTAAGAAAAAAAAAATTACAATTTAAAAAACCGACTCCATGAGTCATGTTTCACCACATTATATCATTTTCCCACACTCGCGCTTGTGATTCGGCACTTTATGAATAAAACACCACCATTTTTATACATAAACACTCGACAAAACACTGGTTTTGAAAAAAAATACAACGTGGCGACACGACTCTTTCCATGTTCCCGCCAAAACTCCCACAAAATAAATGAATGTTCAAAGTATATATTTAGTTTGTTTCCGCTTAACAGTCGTTCCTGTTACAACAGTGATGAGGACTTAAATTAAACTAATTTGACACTGACACATTTGACACTAAACCTAATCTTACTTAAAATCTAGAACTATTTTGACATAAACTTAAAATTATAATTCGTCAAAAATTTAATTAAAATAACCACAAGCCACAAAATACTTAAAAATTTCGCACGATCTCAACGATCTGTCAGTGTCTAGTACGACACTGACAGATGCACAAACTGTCATGAGGAAGACGATATGTCACTGTCACTCACCGTGTTTAGCGTCTGCTGTCAAATGTACAGGAGTGCTGTAAACTCTGTTGATATCTTGCGGCGCGCCCTGAGGAGTGTTCACAGTCACGTTGCTCCGTTCTGATTTGCACTCTGTTGTCAGCGAGTTACGGTACTCTGTCAAGTGTTGCTGGCTGAAATGTTTTATAAGCATACATTATAAAGATATATTATGTGTGTGCATATTATAGAACACACGAACAAAGTGTCTTCCCCTTAATAGAGACAGTAAGAAAAGTGTCGATGGACGCATTCTTCGTTTATACTCTACTTAGCAATTTCATCATCATCATCATCATCATTTCAGCCGTAGGACATCCACTGCTGGACATAGGCCTCCCCCATTGACTTCCATAAAGACCGGTTGGAAGCGGCTCGCATCCAGCGCGTTCCTGCGGTCTTTACTAGGTCGTCTGTCCACCTTGTGGGTGGACGTCCTACGCTGCGCTTGCCGGTCCGTGGTCTCCACTCCAGAACTTTGCAGCCCCACCGGCCATCAGTTCTGCGTGCTATGTGCCCTGCCCACTGCCACTTCAACTTGCTAATCCGTTGAGCTATGTCGGTAACTTTGGTTCGTCTACGGATCTCCTCATTCCTGATTCGATCTCGTAGGGAAACTCCGAGCATAGCCCTCTCCATAGCGCGTTGTGCTACTTTGAGCTTACCAAGAACACACACAGAAAGAGACCACGTTTCAGCAATTTAAGTTACATTAAAATTACTTATTAGTCTCAACTAGGCTAGATTGTAATAACAATGAGGTATCTAACAACAAACAGATACATCATTAGAAGGAAAAGAAAAAATTATGTGTGTAGTATAGTGTGTAAACATTACTGTGTTCCGGTTTGAAGGGTACTGCAGCTAGCGAAATTACTGGGCTGTTGAGACTAACCATCTAGTCTCAAAGTAATGATCGCCAATGTGATGGCCCTGGACATTGTTTTGCTACTCAAAGTTCTGTGTATCGCTGCAATGGTCATGGACAGGCGTTATCTCTTAACATCAGGAGAGCGTCTCGATCGTCTCATTACTTTTACATAAAAAAAAAAAACTAATCCTACTTACAGCAATGACGACTCGGTGAGTAATATCAGTGGGATTCAGTAAATATACTCACTTGTGTCTCTTTACTAGTATGTAGACACACGTGAGCGAACACAGCATAAGTAGTACCGAGCTGCAAACGATGACCACCATATTAATGTCCAAATATTCCGTTGGAGGGCCGATGGTCTCTGTAACAAGAATTATTTATTAAATCCAATTACTTTTTTTTTCATCCAAAGGTTGTCTGGAAGAAATCTACCTATATATACTACACTGAGTAAAAAGTTTTACTAAACAAAATAAAAAATACCTTAAATTATACTACCTATTTACAAAACTTAGTCTAAAAAACCGTCAGAGGAGGGATATGTGGCCAGAATGCTGACAGCATTGCCACGCTGGATGGCAATGCTTAGCTTTTGACCAAAGTAGATACCAGCATTCTGGTCACCTGAAGCCTCCTCTAGACGTTTGGCCGAGAGCGGCCGGCCCCCATGGACCTAAAGTTTCAACCCCAAACGGCACAAAAAGATACATTCTATCAAAATAACTATATTTGTGCCGTTTGAGGTTTTCAGCTTTAGATGCGGCAGCACCAGCTTGTCCCGAAGTCACAGGAAGATGAGACGGCGCCAAGGTGTCGACACAAGTGGCGTCCCACACAAGAGGCCGTCCCATCTTCCAAGGGATAAGGGTCATCCCGTCGGGTTTCTTGCCGTCGTCACGCATCAGTCCGTTTGGTTCTAAAACTGATGGGACGCCGGCACTGACAAAAGCCCGACGGATGACGTCGTTTAAGCTGGCGTGCCGCGATATACGCCCAGCACTCCTACTGAATGAAAGCGCGTGGTGGCCGAGGCGATCCGCTATTTCCCTGCACGAACAGCGATGAGGGACCTGGCATACTGCTCCTACACTTAATAATAACCTACATTTACTACACTTAGTTTGTGTTTAGTCATAGTATTAAAAAAAAAAAAAGTTTAGAATCTCCTTAATAGTTAAAAAGGAGTTTTGGCGGGAACGCGGGAAGAGTCGTGTCGCTCCGTTGTATTTTTTTCCAAAACTAGTGTTTTGTCGAGTGTTTATGCATAAAAATGGTGGTGTTTTATTCATAAAGTGCCGAATTACAAGCGCGAGTGTGGGAAAATGATACAATGTGGTGAAACATGAGTTTTCGTGTTGCTTCCAAAACTCCATCGAAGCTTTGTAGTAAAGTTGCCACTACTTTACTAAAGCATGACTGGAATTAACTGACACGAACTGGACTTGACAAAGACGACTTTGACTAAAACTAGCTACGATGGCACTTATTTAACTTTTGAAACTTGAAAATATATAATTACTTGACACTGGCAAATGCTAAAACGCGACGCCAAAACCAAAGAAAGAAAGAATAGTTAAAAAAAATAATAAAAAAATGTGTAGAATCTCTTTAAGAGTAGGTTTATTTCCATAAACAAGCAATATGTTAATCAAGCTGTGTATGCCTATAACTGGCGCATGTATCCGAACATAACTTTACGCAATGTGTTTTTGTAAATTTAACAATATGTGTGCTGTAGGCGTACCTTAATAAATAAATAAATAAATAAATCGCTCTAGGCGATAAGACCGCCCTTATACAACATGTATCTATTCTATTGTTTTGTTATATATCTTCTTTTTTTGTTTGTTTCCCATTTGTATTAATTGTGATATGTGTTTCATTTTTGGTGTATAATAAAGTTATATTCTATTCTAAATAAACATAAATATCGTAGGATTATACACACAGCGCCATCTGGCCCCAAACTAAGCAGAGCTTGTGTGATGGAAGTCAGATAACTGATAGAATACATAAATACTTTTTTTTTTTGTAAATATATACTTATAATACATATAGAACACCCAGACACAGAACACACATTTGCTTATTCACAAAATGTTTAACCCTGAGCGGGAATCGAACCCACGCCCTACAGCTCTCAAGGTAGATATACTACCAATGAGCCAACGGGGCTGTCAAATGAATGAATCAAAAAACAATTTGTGGGGTTTTAGTTTTTTTTTTATGTAAAACTAATGAGACGGACGATACACTCTCCTGATGGTAAGAGAGAAGCAAACTTAGATCTTGGCTTCAAGTGACCTTGTTTTATGACTTTGACGATTATTTAAAACTAAGAGATTATTGAATTACTAGTAAGTAATTATAATATGTTTGTTTTTATGGACATTTAATTATATTGACATAATTATTTTATATTTATGACATATAACTTCATTGACATTTTCATTATTTGACATGTTATGTTTTTGATAATTTTAAATATGAATGGAAAAATGGCCTGTAACTTTGGTGTTATTAATAAATGATTTGTATTTGTATTTGAGAGAACGCATGTCCAAGATCATTGTAGCGATACACAGAACTTTGAGTCGCAAAACAAAGTCCAGGGCATTGCTGCATTGGCGCTCATTACTTTGAGACTTTCGATGGTTAGTCTTAACATCCCAATAATTTCGCTAGCTGCAGTACCCATAAATGTTTGTTACTCTTTCACGCAAAAACTACTGAACGGATTTGTATGAAATTTGGTATGGAGGTAGCCGAGACTCTGAATTAACACATAGGCTACTTTTTATCCCGAAAACATTTAGCGGGTAACACAGCGGGCGTAGCTAGTACTCGAATAATACAATAGTACAAGAAAATAATACAATGTAACGACATTACTTAGGGTACCGTAGCGATGATAGCTCAGTGGTTAGCGCGGTCGGTTCGCATGCCGAAGGGCGTGGGTTCAAACCCCAACAATGAGCTTGAGCTGCCGGTGAAGGAAAACATCGTGTGGAAACCATAGCATGGTGGTAGGGTACTTTCTAGTACTCGGCTGGCTAGCTACCACCCTCAAGTTGAAAATCTGCCGCCAAGCACCTAACGGTGTGTTTCGGCAGCCTCACTTGAGAGCCAGTTCCATTCCAGACTAGGTGTGCTTTACCATCTTCGACCACACCTTCACTTAACATCAGGTGAGCTGTGGTCAAACACCTAGCCTGTCTACCATTAAAAAAATAAATAAAAAATAAGGTACGCTACTGGAAAAACTCGAAATTTACTTGCCCACAAATTTGTGTAGAAATAAAAAGATATCTTACCCCCTAGTATGGTAGTTGTGGCGTAGTTATATGTATGTACATCTCGTCCCGCTGAGTTGGCGACGGTAACACGGAGTTGGTACCACTGTGCTGGCAGCAGGGGCCCCACTGCGAACGAAGTCGGGGGCCCCGCCGTGTAAGGGGGCCACGGGTTTTCTATTAGTGGCTGAAATTAAATTGGTTGATTTCTCGGTGTGCGTTTTTTTTTCTATAAATATCATAAGACATTACACACAGCGCCATCTGACCCCAAACTAAGCAAAGCCTGTACTATGGAAGTCAGATAACTGATAGAATACTTATATACTTTTTTTTTGTTTTAAATATATACTTATAATAAATACAGAACACCCAGACAAAGAACAAACATTTGTATATAAATAAATAAATATTGGAGGACATTATTAACACAGCGCCATCTGGCCCCAAACTAAGCAAAGCCTGTACTATGGAAGTCAGATAACTGATAGAATACTTAAATACTTTTTTTTTTTGTAAATACATACTTCTGTATTTATTAGTATTTTATTTAGTTGTTTGTCTGGACACAAAACAAACATTTTGTTTAAATCACAATATGTTTATCCTGAGTGGGAATCGAACGCACACCCTTCAGCTCTTGGAGCAGACATGCTACCAATGAACCAACAGGGCTGTCAAAAATACACCAAAATTTTGCCCTGGATGGATTATAAAATTGAATCTTACCAGTTTATTATCGGCCTTTCTCCACGTCTTGCTGCCGTATTCCCTATGATCAACTTCGACAGTGATGATTTCGCAACCGTTGTCGTCCCACCCACTAAGTTGTATGTAAATATGGGTCGCATTACTCCACAACCATTCGGTTGTAGCCGGGGCTATGGGCACTGAAATGTAAAATGTAAAATCTATACTTTTTATGATTGATACCATTTTTAGGGTTCCGTACCCAAAGGGTCAAAACGGGGCCCTATTACTGAGACTTTGCTGTCCGTCCGTCTGTCACCAGGCTGTATCTCAAGAACGGTGATAGCTAGACAGTTGAAATTTTCACAGATGATGTATTTCTATTGCCGCTATAACAATAAATACTAAAAATAAAATAAATATTTGAGGGGGGCTCCCATACAACAAACTTGATGTTTTTTACAGATAACGGTACGGAACCCTTCGTGCGCGAGTCCGACTCGCACTTGCCCGATTTTTTATGGTTGACAGGCTAGGTGTTTGACCACAGCTCACCTGATGTTAAGTGAAGGTGTGGTCGAAGATAAAGCACACCTAGCCTGGAATGGTATTCAAGTGAGGCTGCCGGAACACCCCGTTAGATGCTTGGCGGCAGATTTTCAACTTGAGGGTGGTAGCTAGCCAGCCGAGTACTAGAAAGTACCCTACCACCATGCTATGGTTTCTTCACGATGTTTTCCTTCACCGGCAGCTCAAGCACATTGTTGGGGTTTGAACCCTCGCCCTACAGCTCTTGAAGCAGACATACTACCAATGAGCCAACAGGGCTGTCAAATCTATAATATACCTCACGACTTCACTTGGTGGTAGATCTCCTTAGCAGGAGGTCGTCTAGGTACATGCCACCGCAGTATCAGATGTTCCGCCGCAAAGTAGTATGTAAACATTACGGTGTTCCGGTTTGAAGGGTACTGCAGCTAGCGAAATTACAGGCTGTTGTGACTAACCATCGAAAGTCTCAAAGTAATGAAAGCCAAAGCAGTGTTGCCTTGAACTTTGCTTTAGTATGCAAAGTACAGGGTATCGCTGCAATGGTTATGAACATGGTGTTATCTCTTACCATCAGTTCCATTCCAGGCTAGGTGTGCTTTACCATCTTCGACCACACCTTCACTTAACATCAGGTGAGCTGAGGTCAAATACCCAGCCTGTCATCAATAAAAAAAAAAAATCACGAGACCGTCTCGTTCGGCTCATTACAATTACATAAAAAACGAGGATTTTACATTTACCTCCTCCTAACGTAGCAACGTCGATATATGCCGGTGGAGAAGATCCCACTGCATTCACCGCCGTTATTCGTACTGAGTACTTCGTTCCACACTTTAACCCTTGAAGAGTGTATTCTTGGAGACCCTGAAGTGTAGTTTCTTTGTTGTTCCACGTGTCTTGCCACGAGCCTGTAGTTTCCTTCCAGGTCAGGTTGTAAGCTGGAAAAAGGGGTAGAATGGGGAAAAATTATCAATATGTTATTGTGAACGTTTATTACTTTTCTAGTAATTGGGTTGTTTATTTTGTTTAATAAATACATTGGAGTTAATGTATTTTTTGTAAAAGTAATTGTGACGAACGAAACGCTCTCCTGATGGTAAGAGATAACGCCTGCCCATGACCATTAAAGCGATGCACATACTTTGAGTAGTAAAACAAAAAAAAGTCCAGAGCATTTTTGTTTTGGCGCTCATTACTTTGATACTTTCGATAGATTTAACAGCCCTGTAATTCCGTTAGCTGCAGTACCCTTCAGACCGGACCACAGTAATATATACACACTACTGCTTGGCATTATTCTTATAACAATAGCAAATTTTAATGTATCTAATCAAATAAAAACAATGTTGTAGTTAAACTCAACTCAAGCTTATTGATGGGATAGGAAAACACACATTTCGGTTTGCGACATCAAAATAACAATAAGATGATAGATACTGCGGTCCCTCACTAGTCGTTGCATTTAGGTTTAACACGATTTACAATATCTTTGAAAAACCTAGGGTCAAAAATTGGGGCCGCATACGGTCGATAAAAATATATGTTAAAATAAAACAAACAATTAACTTCAAATGCGCATTAAAAGTTTATTGACAAAGATTGAAAAATATAAAAGCGAAGCACTAAAAGGTAAGAAAATAACCTAACATATACAAAACGGGTAGAACATCTATATGTCTTCCAATTTCTAATAAATTCTACTCCAGAAAATACAAAGACAAGGACACTTTAAATCAAGACCGAAAACTTGGACATAGGATTTATGTTGTACACAATAAGATCCTAAATCTTAAGTAATATTCCGCTGTCTACCACAAAGTTGCTGCCCGTAATGCTTCTTGCTTTATCGCTCGCCAAATAAAGAATCATGTCTGCAATTTCTTCTGGTTGAGTCAGTATCTTCAGAGCTGTTTGAGACACCATAGGACTCCAATCAGTGCCACCAGTATATTGTATAATCGGAGTTTCAACGGGTCCGGGGCTCACCACGTTCACCCTTACTCCTTTATCAGCCAATTCCAAAGCAGATACGCGAGAGAAATGTTCTAATCCAGCTTTGGAAGTGCTGTATGCCGCTTTGCCGTATCCTAAGCCAGTACTCATTCCGAGAACGCTCGATATATTTACAATGTTCCCTTTACTCTTAACAAGATAGGGTGCAGCAAAATGTGTCAGCATAACTATCGATCTTAGATTTGTATTCATTATTGTGTCATATGTCTCCGGCAGTTTGTCATCAAGAATGTCAGCTTCCGAAACGATACCCGCATTATTAACCAGGACATCCAATTTCTCAAACTTTTCGATGGTTTTCTTAATTATTGCCGTGAGTTCTTCGTCTTTGCTAACGTCAGCTTTGATTACGAGGGGTTTTTTGCCCACTTTCTTTATTTCTTCTGCGACATTGTTGAGTCTCGTTTCGTTTCTGCCGACTATAACGACATCGGCACCTTCCTTAGCGAAGGATATAGCAGTAGAAGCTCCTATACCGGAACTGCCTCCAGTCACAATCACTACTTTATTGGAGAAACTCATTGTACGCCTGTTTCTTGTGTTCACCATATGAGAAATTGTTAATAATTTACTTCTCCTTATCTAGTGAAAACTTAAGATAGTGTAAAATGCAATTCGTTTATCTCATTGTGTTGCGCAAATATCCGTTTTATCAGTTGACATAGTAAATACTCATTTGATAACATTTGTTTAAAATTATGAAGATAGCCGTTACTTTTGAAATACGCCTTCTCTTATTGGTTTTTTTTTATAATAGGCTTGCGTTTGACCGCCATCCCACCTGATGTTAAGCGAAGATGCGGTCTACGATGGAGCACGCTTGCCTAGAGGAAACCGATTCACTCCCGATTTGAAGGTACCCAGACTGTATTCATCGGGAAACATCTACTCGGGCAGCAGATTCCAATGTCTAGCGGTACGTATGAAGAAGGTGGAATCTTTTAAATATACCGCTGTATTTTTTTATGTTTGTTAAGCTAGGTACTTGCCCACAGCTCATCTGTTGTTAAGTAACGGTGTGGTCGAAGATGGTAAACACACTTAGCCTGGAATGGAACTGACTCTCAAGTGAGGCTGTCGGAACACACCGTTAGATGCTTGGCGGCAGATTTTCAACTTGAGGACGGTAGCTTGCCAGCAGAGTACTAGAAAGCACCCTACCACCATGCTATGTGAAGTGAACAACTTACGTGCAACAACAAGTGTGCAACTTACGTTTCCTCACGAATTGTTGCTTCAACAGCAGCTCAAGCTCATTGTTGGAGTTTAAAACCACGCCCTTCGGCATGCGAACCGACCGCGCTAACCACTGAACCATCTTCGCTACAAATAAACATAAAACGGTAAAAACTAACGCGTTAGAAGTATAACATATGTGCGTATACTTACTGATTTTATTTCCGTTTCGTCCCACAGGTGCGTCCCATAGCAAATGTATGGAGTGCTTTTGCGGCGAGGCCGTTAGAGATGGCGGCGTCGGGGTCGCCAGCACAGACACCGAATACGACACTGAATCAGACCCGTACAAGTTCTTGGCTAAGCACGTGTAGTTACCACTAAGCGACTGATCTATATCTGAAATTAGTAAAAGAAGACTTACACACTACTAGTTTTTAATTGCTAGTAACATTTTAATGGGTAACACAGACCGAGTAAGACATCGTAAATGTGCAAACAGAATTTTCGTTTACTTCATAATGCCAAAGTAATTACTAGTCAACATTTTCGGAAATCCTGACTTAAATTATGGACTCATTTACTACAAAAGAATACTCAAGTTGAAAATCTGCCGCCAAACATCGAACGGTGTATCTGAGAGCCAGTTTTATTCCAGGCTAGGTGTGCTTTACCGTCTTCGACCACGCCGTCACTTAACATCAGGTGAGCTGTGGTAAAACACCTATAGCCTGTCAACCATTTAAAAAAAACCTACAACCCTCAGGGCGTTGTCTGCCTCAAAAAAAATTGAGGCAGACAATAGTTTCATTACAAGTAGTAAGGGACAAATTAAAGATACAATCAATTATTATCCCGGACTTCTTCAAAAGGCCTGTTAAAGGAATCTTAAAAGGTCTGCAACGTATTTTTACCCAACGACGGAACGGAGACGGTATATGCGTTTGGGGATGAAAGAATGTTTGTTTGTGCAAATACATGTTGCCATTGTTCTCCATAACTACTAGTTATTTCTGCAGATATCCATGGGCGACAGTGATTATTTACCATCAGGCTGCTTGATTGCTACATGTGGCATGAATAAAACAGTTCTAATTGGAATCGCAGGACATTACACAGCGCCATTTGCCCGCAAACTAAGCAAAGCTAGGGAAAGTAAGTACTGACTGTTGATGAGCAGGCTGTCGTCATGGTTCCTGGTGAACCTGGGATGGTGGGTGATGATGTTGTGCTTGTGGTACCAGACGGTGCGCGGCGGCGGCGCGCCCACGCACTGGCACACCAGCAGCAGCGAGCTGCCCACGCCCACAGCCACCGGCCCACCCAGAGACGCCACCCCAGCCACCACTGTACACAATTCAACACTTATTTATGACAAACACAATCAATAATAATAAATATGTCGGCGTTTAGCTTTAATATTGATTTAGTTTAGCACCATCTTGCGTAGTAATTTTGGTGGACTAGAGGTGGAATGGCGCCACCTCTGACGTAACACTGGTTCCGTGCACTGCTTGTCGTTAGTCGTGTGATGTATTTTAACTTCAACCAATGAGAGAAGGTAGAAGTTGCGGATGTCGGCCGGTAGAGGCGCTGTGGGAAGCGAGCCGGCCGTGCTTTGCATGTTGAAGTGGAGATATCATTGATTCTTTAAGAGGAGATTGAGTTGGACGGTTGCAGAGTGCGAAGCTAAGCGGAACGTCTTGTCCCCATGCTATGTAATAGTGACTAATACTGTTCTAATCATTCTTAAACTAAAATCGTTAAGTGCTGATTAAACTTTGTACAAGAGAACTGAATTCGGTATGTAAAGTTTTTTTTTTGTATTTATTTTATATTTTTTACTGATAGTAAACTTTATTTTATGAAACTAATTTGAATATTTTGGCTTTCTATGCGGTAGTTTAATTCTAATACATTTTCAAACTTTTTATAGTTATGACGTCATAACATTGGCTGAATATGTAAAATATGTGCACCTTTTTTAGGCACTGAAAGAATCCTTATACAGCCAAGGACATGACGTCATTAGAAGTTAATTGAAAGTCAAATTTATTTTATGTATTTTATTAAAATAAACCCCGTCTCATAGTTTAAAGAGTTTTAAACGGAAAAATCATGTACAGGAATGTAATATTTCGAAATGGTTTTGGAATCAGCAAAGTATTTTTTTTCTTTACATACCGAATTCTATGGGTTGTCTCCTCGCCCGCTACACCCTCGCCCAGTAACTCAGTAACCATGTATGATGCGAATATGCGGCCATACCACTACCACCTACACCATCGCCCACCTGTCGTGACGTTTCTATTACCGATAAAAGTCATCTAATATAAAATCATAATAATAACAAATGTCAAAAAGAAAAAAAAGAATAAACAAGACACCCATAGTCATCATCATCATCATCATTTCAGCCGCAGGACGACCACTGCTGGACATAGGCCTCCCCCATCGACCTCCACAAAGACCGGTTGGAAGCGGCTCGCATCCAGCGCGTTCCTGCGGTCTTTATTAGGTCGTCTGTCCACCTTGTGGGCGGACACCCATAGTCATCGCAACTAATTCAATGTAGTTAGAAAGGAACTTCCAATACAAAGAAGTATGTGTAAACAAACGTGTATGACTCCTTTATATGTCAAAATTTACCAGTTTGTGTTAATTATGTTTTTCATGTCAAAATCTATCCATTTACGTGAATGATCTTGATCTTTTTTTGTGTCAAAATAAAACGATTTTCGTTATTGTTTTTTTGCATGTCAAAACTAATCAAATTGTGTGAATGATTTTTTTGTGTCAAAAATGACCAATTTCAAAGTCAAACCCTACCAATTTTCGTGTTGATTAAGGCGTTTTTTTGCGGAAGCGCCTAGCGGACGCCTTACGGTTTCGCCCGCGTAGTTCCCGTTCCCGAGGGAATACACGGGTAAAAAGTAGCCTATGTCATCCGGGGATAGAGTAGCTTGCCAACGGTGAAAGAATTTTTGAAATCGGTCCAGTAGTTTCGGAGCCTATTCATTACAAACAATCAAATCAATATATAGATATAAATAGATTATAAGTCGTTTTGGTTACAACAATAACGTGGGTTTTATGTAATTTAGTTAGAATATAACATCAAAAATGTGTATGTCAAAACCAACCAATTTTTGTGAATTAATTTTTTTATGTCAAAACAAACTAGAGAATTGTATAACAGTTACCTCTGTCAGTGAGTGTCGCCGTAGCTACAGTAGACGTCGCGCCCTCGCCGGCAGTAGTGTGCGCCGAGACTGACACTTCATACTGTCTGCCACTGAGGCCGGCCAGGGGGAATGTCAGCTGTCGACTGTCGGCCGCTTCCACGCGATAGCTTTGTGGAGAATTTGAACTGAAAAAATTCATAATTCATTTATTTCTTGCAAAATAGGTAAACAAAAAATTGTGGTCTTAAGTCTAGATAGTTAGTACTCTATTTTTGCTTGAAAAGCATGCAAGTATTTTTTTAAATCTAAAAAAACAAAGGAGAACAATAATTAAAAATCTACTTTTGTCAGGGCATATAAAAAAATAATAACAATAAACCAATAAGAATATCAAAATAATAATAATATCATTTTTGTTTTTCATTTAGAAAATCGTCAATGCTATAATATACTTTTTCAATTAATAATTTGGTGAGAGCCGATTTGAATACGTTGATATCATCCTCAACCCATATAACAGTAGGTAAGTGGTTAAATATGATTGGTAGCATACAGAAAACACTCGTCCGTAATAAATGGGTTCTGCAGTTGTGGAGCCATATTTTTTTCCTTATTCCTGCCTCCTTTAAATTTGAAAAGATGCGGATAGGTTTTAACAAAAAGTGCAACTTCGAGGATCTATGATTGAAAATGCTGTATGATTTTAACGTATTCAATAACAATTTTATTATGCTCAGCAGTGAGAGTGATGCTAGATCTGGATATAAGGTACCTACATTACAATAACCATAAGTCTTAAAATACTCCTCTCTCTGCAGTAACCACTTGCAACGATGATAGTACTAAAACTGACGTGGTTACGACACTTTTTTAAACGACTCAAAGTAGGAGTAGGTTCTCAATTTGACTGTATGTTTTTTTTGTATGGATCGATTTTGATGATTCTTTTTTGCTTGGTAGATCAAACTTCAGACGTAGCCCCCATATAAATTTTAAAAATTCAACAAAATCTAAAAATTGTATTAATCGATGACACTTTCGTTTACTCCGAGAACGAAACCTAGCTGTTTCATTGGAACAGTGGGTTTAGTTGGCCTAAAGATTATGGAGTCGGTTTTTTTTAATTGTAAATTTATATATTACGTTGAACTTATACGTAATGGCTCACGTTTAATTACGTCGGATACTCCTTGAAGAAAGCCACCGCCAAAACTATTGGTCTAACTATTGTTGGAGTATCCTGGAACCTTGAGCTATAGGCTAGAATCATTTCCTCTTTTTTTTCTTTTTTTCTTTGGTTTTGGCGTCGCATTTTAGCATTTGCCAGTGTCAAGTATTTATATATTTTCAAGTTTAAAAAGTTAAATAAGTGTCATCTTAGCTAGTTAAAGTCAAAGTCCAGTCTTAGTCAAGTCCAGCCCGTATCAGTCAAGTCCAGTCATGCTTTAGTAAAGTAGTGGTGACTTTACTATAAAGCTTCGATGGAGTTTTGGAAGCAACACGAAAAGTTATGTTTCACCATATTATATCCTTTTTCTACACTCGCGCTTGTAATTCGGCACTTTATGAATAAAAAACCACCATTTTAATGCATAATCACTCGACAAAACACTAGTTTTGGAAAAAAATACAACGGACACGACTCTTCCCGCGTTCTCGCCAAAACTCCCTCATTTCTTCTTATCCAACGCAGATGACATTTGACAGTTCCGATGACAACGTATGTTTAGGGTAAATGTGACCAGATGAAAGAACTCGGCCGACATAGCTATCAAATTGTTCTATCCAGTTTTCTTTTAACTGCCGGTTATAAATTGCACCATTAGCAGGGTGCAGTACGTATAAAAGCTTATTTAACAAAATATTTTTCATAAATAATTCATTTTTATTTCACTTACCCAGAAACCGGTTTTACGTAAACTGTATAGTGCGTGATTTCACCGTTTGGTTGCTCCGGTTTCCTCCAACTGACCAGCAGTGACGTAGCCGAAGATACGAGCACTTTGATAGCCGCGGGCGGGCCAGGCACTGTAACCGGTTTATACTAGTATTAACTGAGTACCGATGCAATAGTTAAATAAATAAAATAAATATCGTAGAACATTACACACAGCGCCATCTGACCTCAAACTAAGCAAAGCTTGTACTATGGGAGTCAGATAACTGATAGAATACTTAAATACCTGTTTTTCTTAAAATAATTTTAAGATGCCTTACCATCTTGTAGCGTGGGGCACACGATGGGAAAGGAAAACGGTCCCACACCGTAATTAGAGAAGCCAGCCACCTTGATTGTATAGTTTGTATATTTGAAAAGAGCTTGTAGATATATCTCCGTATGGGGAGATGTTATATTCTGAAACGGGCCATCTGAAAACAATATATTTATTTTACACTACAAATACAAACCTTTTATCAATAACACCAAAACTACAGGTCATTTTTCCATTTATTTTTAAAAATATCAAAATCATAACATACGTCACATATAAAATAATTATGTCAATTTAATTAAACGTCAATAAAAACAAAAATATTATAATTACTAGTAATTCAATAATCTTTTATTTTTAAATAATCGTCAAAGTCATAAAACAAGGTCTAGCCGCACCCCGTGGTATTACCCGCATTTTTCGGAATAGCAAGTATAAATTAAAAAAAACCCCCCGACAGGTGTATAGTATTCTACTAGTCAAGCCCTTTCATTTGATACCCATATCGAGGGAGTTGTGAAAAAATATGCAATCCGCCATTTTGTGGCGGCGGCCATCTTGGACCATCCATCAACCATTTCATCAAACATAGCTAAGAACACTCTAATTCAACTTTCAAATAAAACAAAATAAAAAGCAGTTCATCCGTTTGGGAGTCACACAGACATGTCAAACTTATAACATCCCGTCCTCGGTTAAAAAAAAAGAAATAAATGTTATGTCACAAACCAGCCTCAACTCAGCATAATGTCGACTGCAGCCAGTATAATTATGTATTTACCTTCCATTCCATAATAGACAGAGTATCCCAGGAGGCTGGTCCCCTGTGCGTTAATGGGTTGCCAGGAAACTCTTAGAGACGTTGAGGAAACTCCCCTGCATTCCACTGCAGCAGGTGGCAGCTCAGGAGCTAAAACATGTTCCAAGAATTTGGATCGAAAAAACATTGTAAAGCCACAGAAAATAAAACTAAATAGATATCTTACGACATTTCACAATTCTTTCAGATAATTAACCTTTGGATGGATAGTAAAAATAGCACAGCTATTATTGGCTTTATGTGAAACGTTCTCCTATCCAAAATTACTTGATTCTCTGGAAGATGGGACGGCCTTTAGTATGGGACGACACATTTGCGTCATCACGTTTTCCAAGAACTCAGATTAAGGCCGGCGCAGCTGCAGAACTCGCAGAAGACCTCAAAGGACGCAAGTTTTTATGTAAAGATAATAAGACGAACGAGACGCTCTTCTGATGGTAAGGGAAAACACCTGTCCATTACCATTGCATCAATACACAGAACTTTGAGTAGCAAAACCAAGTCAAGGGCATCGCTGCTTTGGCGCTGATTACTTTCGAGACTATCGATGGTAAGTCTCAACAGCCCAGTAATTTCACTAGCTGCAGTACCTTTCGAACCGGAACACAGTAATGTTTACACACTACTGCTTGATGGCAGAATATCTTACCTACCTAGACGACTTCCTGCTAAGGAAATCTAGCACCAAGTAAACTTGTACTTGATCACAAAGTACTTGACTGGCAATTAAAACGAATGACCCCCCTTCGACTTTGTACACCCCATGCTTATAACCTTGTATTTACAATCGATGTTACACAAACCTCCTTCTCTTGTGGTTTGGTACACGGGTAGAGAGTAAGGTCCGTCACCCGCAGAATTAAATGCAAGCACCGATACGGCATACCTGAAATCATTGCAAACTTATTCTACCACCAAGCAGTACTTTTTTTATGGTTGACAGGCTAGACCACAGCTCACCTGATGTTAAGTGACGGTGTGATCGAAGGTGGTAAAGCACACCTCGCCTGGAATGGAACTGGCTCTCAAGTGAGGCTGCCGGAACACACCGTTAGATGCTTGGTGGGTGTGGTAGCTAGCCAGCCGAGTACTAGAAAGTACCCTATCACCATGCTATGGTTACCTCGCGATGTTTTCCTTCACCGGCAGCTCAAACTCATTGTAGGGGTTTGAACACGCGCCCTTCGACATGCGAACCGCATCACTGAGCTATCATCGCTACAAAAACATCGTTCATGACAGCTTTCCATTTTTTTGTATTAATATTGAGTCTGTTTTCATTTAGTAAGCTTACCATCTGGCGAAATGTGCGCGTGCTTATCACTCTTTAAAAAAAAAAATTTAAAACGACTAGTTGATCTAGTAAAAGGGACTTAGGTTATGGATCGTTTCGAGAATATTGCGAATGTTACGGCATGCACCTAAAGGATTCCAGAAAAGAAAAAAAAAACAGAAAAAATAAGTAACATGTCATCATCATTGAACATCCCACCCAACTCACTGGAGCTACTATGCCAGCGGCCCAGGGCCTCGCTCCGATACTTCAAGGAGCTGGGTTGGCTCGGGTAGACGCTGGCAGGGAATGCACAATACACCCCAAGGGACGTCAGTGCAGGACTTATCGCCCGCAGTTTGAATAAGAATAAAAAAATAAAATGGTAGGGAAAGTAAGAACAATCTTACCTTGTATTCTTTAAAAGTCCTGTGAGGACGGTTTCTTGCTTGCCTTTCCGGGACGACACTTTCACAGTTTTAGTTTGTGTGTCATTGGGACCTGAAAGATTTTATTTTTAATTAAAACTGTCTGATTGACATACCAGGCTCAATTTGGTCATGTTTGTGTTTTACTGATTGACACTGATATCAACTAGAGTATACGAACCAGGTAACGAATCGACGGCAGGCGTGGCCCTCACGCGGTATCCGTGGAGTAGACCGCGGCTCGCTCGCGGTGCGACCCATGTAACTGACAGCGACCCCGCTTCAGTTGCCTGTTGGACTTGGATGCCTACCGGCGGTGATGATGGCGCTGTAGAACGATATTAAGTTTTTATTATTGACAGGTTAATCAGGTGAGCTGTGGTCAAACACCGGTGTGGTCGAAGATGGTAAAGCACACCTAGCTTGGAATAGAACTGGCTTTCAAGTGAGGCAGCCGGAACAAACCATTAGGTGCTTGGCGGCAGATTTTCTACTTGATGGTAACTGGTTCTGGTTGAAATTGTTGCACGGTTGGTATCACCCTTAAGTCACTAAGCACCTAGCAGTGTGTTCTGAAAGCCTCAATCGAGAGCTAGTTCCAAAGATGTTCAACGTCACCGTAACATCAGGTAAGCTGTGGTGAAACACCAACCCTGTCGAGCTAGAAGAAAAGTAAGCAATAAGTTGACTGGCTTAGAATCACATTGTTTCTAATCATTTCAATTTATCATCATCATCATCATCAGCCTATCGAAGTCCACTGCTGGATATATGCCTCTTCCAAGACACGCCACTCAGCCCGATCTTCGGCTTTTCGCTTCCATTCATCGCCAGCTTCGGGGCGTCCATACTACGTTTGCCAAGTTTCATTTCAATTATCATTATTTATTTACATAAATAGTATAATTTACAGATCTTTTACAAAATGGTATACATAAGTCCTGCCTATTTTGCCATGACTCGACATAATAATATGCTTTACACCAAACATTAATAGGTACTAATAAATGTCTTACCTTCTTCCTGTGTAGTGAAATGGACAGCTTGCGTATACGCACTGAGAGCCACCTGGTTTCCTGCAGACACCCTCACACGATATTCTGTCGCGGATTGAAGTTCGCGAATTTCCGCACTTTGTCGGATTTCGTTAACTCGCCTGT
This sequence comes from Biston betularia, assembly GCA_905404145.2. Classification (NCBI taxonomy): domain Eukaryota; kingdom Metazoa; phylum Arthropoda; class Insecta; order Lepidoptera; family Geometridae; genus Biston; species Biston betularia. Next base: position 7,355,138 of record FR989887.1, on the reverse strand, counting down.
AACATTTGATTTTTCACGTGAACGCCTTTAAATTTGCTTTCATATTGGGAGGCGATTCAGAAAACTGATGATAACAGAAGTTGGGGGATACAGTTTGATGTTGCAGCTCTATCATCTACATCCACAAGTAATAAAAAGCAAAACTATTTTTTTTTAACCCACAACGGTTTAAAAGTAATTGTCACCTATCTAAGATAATGCACCAATCAAATCCGAACTCATAACTGAAAACTGCATCAAAATCGGACAAGTAGTTTTGGAGAAACATGGCATCATGGATTTGCACAAAAAATGTTTGCTGCAGCGCCCCCTGGTGAGTTGTCACCGTAACGCCTATCTAAGAACATGCACCAATCAAACCCAAACTCATAATTGAAAACTGCATCAAAATCAGACAAGTAGTTTTAGAAAACAATGGCCACATGGATTTGCACAAACAAATATCTCAACCCAATCTCAAACCTAAACTCTCACCCCAAACGCATATACCGTCTCCGTTCCGTCGTGGGTAAAAATGTACTTACACAGTTTCTTCCAATTCTTTTCTTGTTTCGCAAAATCTTATTTAAGTTTTACAGAATTCAAATACAATTCGCATAAAAAACTTTCACATTGTATTTATATTGCGTTAATTATATTATTAGGTACTTTATTTGTGCATGCTATGAAAATGTATACAAGTGGCATTGACCTTATTTTTTTATATTAAAGTTAAAAAGGTTCACAATATTTCAACATAACAGCTCGAAGGACCAGAAACTACCTTACCTCGTAACATTGACGGTTTTAGCCACGTCCCACATCTGGTATTCGTTGTCAGTGTACTGTAGAGTGTAGTAGTGTGCGTGGGCTCCGCTGTCGCGCCATGAGAGGCGAGCTGCTGTACTGGTCACCAAGTCTAGTTGTAAATCGTGAGGCGGGGTCGGAGGTTCTGGAAATAATTGTGAATATTGCTGGCGTGGTTTCAACCGCGTTCTTATCCTAACATCGCTGCCATGTTAGGTCATTTGGTAGTAGGCCTACTTCATGAGATGTGGAGCGTGGGTTCAATACTCATCCAGGACAAACATTAATGGAACAAACATAGATGTCTGTTCTGCGGCTGAGTGTTAAGAAGAATATATTATGTATTTATAAAAAAAGTATAAAAATATCATAATATAAGCTTTTTTTTTATGTAAAAAGTAATGAGACGAACGAGACGCTCTCCTGATGGTAAGAGATAACGCCTGTCCATGACCATCACAGCGATACATAGAACTTTAACATAACAAAGTCCAGGGCATCACTGCTTTGGCGCTCATTACTTTGAGACTTTTAGTTCAGTTAGCCTCAACAGCCCAGTAATTTCGCTAGCTGCAGTGCCCTTCAAACCGGAACACAGTAATGCTTACACACTACTGCTTAGCGGCAGAATAACTGGTACTGCGGTGGTACCTACCTAGACGACCTCCTGCTAAGGAGATCTACCACCAAGTAAATTTGTGTGGATCTCATAGTACAAGCTTTGTTTAGTTTAAGGCCTGATGGCGCTGAGCGCAAATCTTACAAAATAAATAGGGGGTAGATCTCCTTAAAAGGAAGTCATCTAGGCACCACTGCAGTACAAGATATACTTCGAAACTGCAGCGACATTACACGGGTATTGTGACTAACCATCCAATGTGTCAAAGCCGCCAAAGCGGCGATGACCTGGACTTTGATTCGTTACTCAAATAAATAAAAATAATAAATAAATAAATAAATATCGTAGGACATTACACACAGCGTCATCTGGCCCCAAACTAAGCAGAGCTTGTGTGATGGAAGTCAGATAACTGATAGAATACATAGAAACTTTTTTTTGCTGTAAATACATACTTATAATACATACAGAACACCCAGACATAGAACAAACATTTTTTTATTCACAAAATGTTTGCCCTGAGTGGTAATCAAACCCACGCCCTACAGCTCTTAAGGCAGACATACTACCAATGAGCCAATGGGGATGTCAAAGTTATGTGTACCATTGCAATGGTCATGGACAAGCGGTATCTCTTACTAAGATAAGTGTCATAAAAATGACACGATCAAAAACTTACCAAGTATATTGAGATAAACATTAAAGATGGCCGTTCCAAAAGGGTTGCTTCCTCGACATTCATATGTCCCACCGTCACGCGTTTCAACGTAGTTTATATTTATGACACTGTCCAGTCCGATGTGACTTACAGTCTCTGATACAGTTATTCTGTAAAGGAAATAATTCTTGTTTAATAATTAAACGCTATCCTCACGTGCGAAGCGCACAGCGGCCAGCAGTGCGAGGCAAAACGAGGCCGCGCGCGCGCCGTACTTATCTTTATCTCCGTGATGAAGGCCACCGAATGTGGCCGAAATTATAGTTGGAGTTTCCAATATAATTAAACTTGATTATAATGTGGCCGAAATTATAGTTGGAGTTTCCAATATAATTAAACTTGATTATTTTAATCAAGTTTAATTATATTGGAAACTCCAACTATAATTTCGGCCACATTCGGTGGCCTTCATCACGGTATATTAATCAAGTTTAATTATATTGGAAACTCCAACTATAATTTCGGCCACATTCGGTGGCCTTCATCACGGAGATAAAGCTGAGTACGGCGCGCGCGCGGCCTCGTTTTGCCTCGCATTGCTGGCCGCTGTGCGCCTCCCACGTGAGGATGGCGTTAGATGCGCGGGCGCGGGGGTGGAGGCGGGTAGTGTACCGAGACACGCCGGAGCGTTCTGAAACCCTTCCTCATCGGAGTCTTCCTCTACGGTGTCAGAAATATTCTAGCACATAGATCTCATTTTCGGCGACTACTCTCACGAGCTCGATAACGTCAAGTTGTCCAAGGCGGTGGCGGATTCCACCCTCCATCTCTATTAAAATTAGGACGCTTATTGATCTCTATGGTCTCCTAGACTTTCTTTTTTATGAATTTTTCAGTTGTCAGATTGTTTTTTTTACTTATAATACTGACTCAGGACTTTGTTTTCAACTATTTAGAGATATAGAACACGTCATTGACGCATACAAATAAATTGCTAAACAAATTATTGCTCATTATTAGACCAATTATATTTTAAAATCAAAATCAAAATCAAAATGTGTTTATTTAACAAATTATAATAATATTATCAAGTAATTATAATTATATTTTTTATGATTGACGGGCTATTTGTTTGACCACAGCTCACCTGATGTTAAGTGTCGGTGTGGTCGAAGATGGTAAAGCACACCTAGCTTGAAATGACACTGGCTTTCAAGTAAGGCTGTCGTAACACACTGTTAGGTACTTGGCAACACCATTACTTTATATAAGAAAACACACTCAACGAACTATAATTTAGCAGTAGTACAACGGCCTTATCGTCTAGCGTGCAGGCAACCAGGCAACCTTTGAATGAATAAAACAGATGGCACAGCTATCACGACATACAAACAACTGTTTACATAATTATGCACCAATCTTTTAATTTATTTAATAAACATACCTAGCCGACGTGAAGTCAATGAGTTTTCCATCGTGAGTCCACTTGACTCTAATAGGGCTGTCACCAAGCGGCCGACAAGGCAGGGACACTGACAACCCTACCTTTGAAGTTAGGTTCGAACTGACAGCTTCGAAGTGCACCGGCTCTAGAAATAATCGGTTCAGATTAATTAAACTCAAGAATTAAGATTTAATTATTATTTTTTTTGTGTCAAGGATTCTAACAATACCCCATACATCCAAATCTGTTTAGGTATTAAAAAGTTTTAGAACCAAAAAAAAATCACATGTATGAGCCCTAAAAACATTACACTCCTTTTTTTGGCAGTTGTGTAATTAGGCAAACTCTTCAATTGGGGTAAACTTGAGAAATATTTACATAATTTCTCTGGTATTGAATGTTCAAATTTAGGCAAACTTTAATGATTTTATTATTTACGACTAGCTGCGCCCCGCGATGTTACCCGCTACACGTTTTCGGGATAAAAAGTAGCCTATGTGTTAGTTCAGGGTCTCAGCTACAGCTACCCCTATACCAAATTTCATCCAAATCCGTTCAGTAGTATTTGCGTGAAAGAGTAACAAACATCCATCCAAACTTTCACATTTATAAATATTAGTGGGATTAGGCAAAATGTAGAAAGGATTAGTTACGATTAGGCAAACTCCAGAACGAATCAATTTTAAGTCAGGAAAATTAATACAACGTTAGGTGCTTGGCAGCAGATTTTCAACTTGAGGGTGGTAGCTAGCCAGCCGAGTACTAGAAAGTACCCTACCACCATGCTATGGTTTCCTTCATCGGCAGCTCAAGCTCATTCTTGGGGTTTGAACCCATGCCGGCATGCCCGCTAACCATTGAGTTATCATTGCTACAAAACAGAGAATTTTAAGCAGTGGTTAACTTTAAGTAACTGTTATAAGTAAGGCTTCGAGTAGGTATGTTATTCTGCTCATAATACTTACTATTAACACTGATCCATACATTTCTATTCAGCGCATCTCCCACTCCGTTCTCCACGTTGCAAGCGTACATTCCCTCGTCGGAAAGCGACACCACTTCTATGACGAGTGTTCCGTTAAGCAAACTCATTACTCCACCGCCGGCCAAGTCTAGAACTGGCCGCCAGATACCTAATGCAGCTGGAGGGAAAGAAAAAAAAAGAAAAGTTATTACTATGCCAAGTGCGGGTTGGTAGTTGGTAGTCACACATCTTTGAGATTTTTTTTTAAAGAATCTTTGGAATTGTAGCTTTCCTTACGATGTTTTCCTTTCCCGTTCTAAGTTATCAACAATACGCATACGACTTGAAAAAGACAGAGGTGCCTGCCGTGAGATTGGAACCTAGGACCTCCAGATTAAAAGCGAAACGGTCTCCCAACAAGGCTTTTTTATGGTTGACAAACTAGGCGCTTGACCAAAGCTCACCTGATGTTAAGTGACGGTATGGTCGGAGATGGTAACCACACCCAGCCTGGAATGAAACCGGCACTCAAGTGATGCTGCCGGAACACGCTGTTAGGTGCTTGGCGGCAGATTTTTAACTTGAGGGTGGTAGCTACCCAGCAGAGTACTAGAAAGTACCCTACCACCATGCTGTGGTTTCCTCACGATGTTTTCCTTCACCGGCAGCTCGAGCTGATTATTGGGGTTTGATCCCACGCCCTTCGGTATGCGAAACGACCGCGCTAACCACTCAGCTATCATCGCTGCAATAGGTGGCCGAAACTATTACTTACTAGAAATGTAATCCCTTAGTTTTAAACAATCTTCGAAGTCATAAAACAAGGTATCTAACAGCTAAGATATCGTTATTCTCGCAAATTAATATGCTTGTGTCACTGATTATGGTACAGATATATCGTACGGGTCCCTAAAATACAATGAAACTTACCATCTCTCTTCATCCAGTGTATTTGGGGAGTGGGGTATCCATTAGCGTTGCAAAACACGACCCCTTTTTGGCCCAGCAACAACGACGTATTCTGAGGCTCGTCTATCCATTTTGGGGCCACTGCAAATCAAGTAATATAAGTAGGTATTTTAATAAATATTATTGAATATTCAAGGTATATATTTAGTTTATTTCCGCTTAACAGTCGTTCGTGAGAGCTGACTCAATCTCAACCAAGCGCTCGAAGAGTCAACACGTCCTGAGGATGCCTCGTGTAGAGGCGAAACACGTGTTGGCAAGTGGTTACCGCAGAGAGAGGAGGATTTTAAGACTTGTGGTTATTTTAATTAGATTTTTGTCAAATTATATTTTAAAGTTTATGTCAAATTAGTAAGTAGGTTCTAATTGATAAGTTGTTGTCAAATTAGTTAAATTTAAGTCCTCATCACTGTTGTAACTGGAACGACTGTTAAGCGGAAATAAACTAAATATATACCTTGAATATTCAAAATGAACTTCCGCAAAGTAACACCTGAATCAATCAATTATAAATATTATTGATTCCAACATAATGAAAGGCACTTCCTAGTTCTCGGCTGGCTAGCTACCACCCTCGACTTGAAAAATCTGCCGCCAAACATCTAACGGTGTATTCCGGCAGCCTTGAGAGCTAGAGCCATTTCAGGCTTGGTGTGATTTACCATCTTCGTCCACACTGTCACTAACCATCAGGTGAGCTGTAGTCAAACACCTAGCCTGTCAACAAAAAAAATGTGCTAACAGAGTAGGCGATGGTAATATACTTCTTTTTTTTTTTAATGTGAAAGATAATGAGACGAACGAGACGCTCTCCTGACGGTAAGAGATAACGCCTATCCATGACCATTGCAGCGATAAACAGAACTTTGAGTAATAAAACAAAGTCCAGGGCATCGCTGCTTTGGTGCTCATTACTTTGAGACTTTAGATGGTTAGTCTCAACAGCCCAGTAATTTCGCTAGCTGCAGTACCCTTCAAACCGGAACACAGTAATGTTTACACACTACTGCTTGGCGGCAGAATATCTGGTACTGCGGTGGTACCTACCTAGATGACCTCCTGCTAAGGAGATCTACCACCAAGTGAAAGGATACGAAGGTCATATCGTTAACATACCATTGATATAAAGGTCAGCCGTCTGGTTGACCTTGCCCACGTGGTTGGCAGCAATACAAGTGTATTTCCCGCAGTGTTCCAGCGAGACTCGCTTTATGATCAGAACGCTGAACAGCTCGGAACTCCGTTCAGTTACCTGTCACAAAGTAAAATATAATATACTAGCGGACGCGTCACGGTTTCATCCGTAGTAGCGTAGTTCTCGTTTCCATGGGAATACAGGGATAAAAAACATCCTACGTCACCCGGGGATAGTGTAGCTTCCTAACGGTGAAAGAAGTTTTGAAATCGGTCCAGTAGTTTCGGAGCCTATTAATTATAAACAATCAAATCTTTTCTCTTTATAATAGTATAGACTAGCGGGCCGTCCCGGCTTCGTACGGGAAAACAAAACTCGATTAACAATATAAATATAGCCTATGTCACTTAGTGATAATGATGAAAGAATTATTCAGATCGGTCCAGTAGTTTCGGAGCCCATTCAATGCAAACAAACAAACCGAAAATCAAATCTTTCCTCTTTATAACTAGTGTAGATGATATTGCGGACTTTTTTTTAGCTGTCAATTTGCTCTATAAAACGTCACTTTATTCTATTGCCAATAGTTTTCGCTGCGCATGATAGAAGGCGTATCAGATGATGATGATGATGATTATGAAAAAATAGGTCTGGTCTGGTCTGGTGTGTAGGTGGTATAGTGTCTTATACATTTTCATATACATCTCAAATTGTATTCTAGGATGGCAATCTTACTTTTATTCTATTGGCAATTAAATATGGTAATATACAGTACATATAGTAATTAAATTTAAATCAAAGAGGGCAAGCGATAAAACCGCCAGTTGTTGCACTACTGTTAATTAAGCTGTTTCTATGATTGTTAATTAATTCAATGTGTGAATAAAGAATTATTATTATAAAAAAAAAAATCTTTATTTTATTTTGTTTTCCTGTGAAAGAATAAAAAAACAATCACGTGAGTTTATCGTAGAAGAAAATAAGACATCGTGACTGTACTGAAAAAAATAGCACTTGGCAAAGAAAGGTTGACTCAAATAATATGTTGTACTATCTACGCCCCGCGGTGTTACCAGCTACATGTTTTCGGGATAAAAAGTAGCCTATGTGTTAATCTTCAGGGTCTTGGCTACCTCCATACCAAATTTCATCCAAATCCGTTCAGTAGTTTTTCGGTAGAAGTAACAAATATCCATCCATCCATCCAAACTTTCACATTCATAATATTAGTGGGATTAAAAACTTACTTTCAAACTAGACGGCATTTTTTTCCCATCTTTCAGCCATGAGAAATATATCGGCGGGTCTCCACTGATGATGTTGCACGTGATTTGTACTATCTGACCTTCTTTCAGGCCCGTACCCACGCGTAGCTCGTCCAACTCGGGCGCTTCTACTACTTGGATCTCAAATGATCTAAAATATAGAATATAGACAAGTTATTGTAAATACAAGACGACCTAGTAACGACCGCAGGAACACGCTGGATGCGGGCCGCTTCCAACCGGTCTTTATGGAAGTTAATGGGGGAGGCTTATGTCCAGCAGTGGACGGCCTACGGCTGAAATTATGGTGATGATGATGATTGGAAATACTTCTATAAGCGGAATGGCAACGTCGCATTCCGTTGGTTTGAGGCTTTGCCACTCTATTCAGTCACGGTTTTGCGATGTGAGTGCTACGTTGCCACTCTGCGGCCGACGCGAAAGCGTCGTTGCCACCCTGAAGTCGAAGCGAATGTGAGAATTTTGGCGGGAACTCGGAAAGATTTGTGTCACCCCATTGTATTTTTTCCAAAACTAGTGTTTTTTTCGTGTGTTTATGTATATAAATAGTGGTGTTTTATTAATAAAGTACCGAATTACAAGCGCGAGTGTGGGAAAGTGATATGATGTGGTGAAACATGACTTTTCGTGTTGCTTACAAAGCTCCATCGAAGCTTATAGTAAAATCGCTACTACTTTACTAAAATATGGATGGATTTGACTGACACGGACAGGACTTAACCCAGACTGAACTTTGACTTCTTAACGAAACTTGAAAATATTAAAACACTTGACACTGGCAAATGCACAAAACGCGACGCCAAAATCAAATATCGCAGGACATTACACACAGCGCCATCTGACCCCAAACTAAGCAAAGCTTGTACTATGGGAGTCAGATAACTGATAGAATACTTAAATATTTTTTTTTTTTGTAAATACTTACTTATAATACATACAGTACACCCAGACACAGAACAAACATTTGGTTTTATATCACAAAATGCTTGTCCTAGGTGGGAATCGAACCCACAGCTCTTGAAGCAGACATGCTACCAATGAGCCAACAGGGCTGTCAAAGAAGAAGATGCGAATGCGACGTTGCCATTCTAGAGACTATAACAGAGTACAACTATACATGGACGAATGTAAAAAAATATACAGAGTATTGGTTTTTTTTTGGCAACTATGAGAAAAAATCATGTGTCCGCATTCTTTTCAAAGCTTGTGTTTTTTTTTTCTGATCTGTCGTATACTAACCAGTGGCTCATATGCAGTTTCAGATGTAAAATTAACGGAAATATTGTTAAAACTTATCAAGAACTGTAGAACTCGGAAAATTTCATCTCTAATGACGTGAAATCTGCGAATTTCGATGAGATGCTATGATTTGTATTGCAAAGTTACCATCTCATTTTTCATAATCCAGTTTCGATAGTAAAATCTATAGAACTGTTATTAAAACTTTTCAAGAACTGTAGAACTATGCTGGATGCCAATGAATCAGAGTCTCAATCACGAAAGACTTGCGAAAAAGTATTCGTATCGAGATCGACAAAAATTTGTATGAGATTTGTGCAGCTTAGTATGCTATCGAGGACCCGATACCTTCACGATACGAATTCGAGAAATTTTCGTGATCGAGGCTCTGAAGTTTTTTTTGAGATGCTGACTTCACGGCCGCATTTTTAATTATGTTTTACATATCGCTCGCAAAAATTTAAGTACGCTAACCAAACGAAGCGATGTTCATTGCTTGAACACACGCTATAAAGATAAATTATTGTTTCCCCGATTTAGATTGCAGAAAAGTAGCAAGGGATTTTTGGGCAATGCAATACGCTTCTATAATGATGTCCCTAAAGAAATATTGGAGCTTAATGAAATAAGCTTTAAACAATTTATTAAAGAGTTTTTATGTAGTAAGGCGTATTATAAATTAAAAGACTACACTGAAGACAGAAACGCATGAAAGCTGTCTAGCTCTGAACGAGTAAATCTAGAAAGATTAAAAATAATTGTAACTCGCTAAAGTATATAATATTGACAATGCCTCTTTATAGCAGCTTATTTAGTTTTTTTTTTTTTTTTTTTTAATGGTTGACAGGCTAGGTGTTTGACCACAGCTCACCTGATATTAAGTGAAGGTGTGGTCGAAGATGGTAAAGCACACCTAGCCTGGAATGGAATGGAACTGGCTCTCAAGTGAGGCTGCCGGAACACACCGTTAGATGCTTGGCGACAGATTTTCAACTTGAGGGTGGTAGCTAGCCAGCCGAGTACTAGAAAGTACCCTACCACTATGCTATGGTTTCCTCACGATGTTTTCCTTCACCGGCAGCTCAAGCTCATTGTTGGGGTTTGAACCCACGCCCTTCGGCATGCGAACCTACCGCGCTAACCACTGAGCTATCATCACTACAAAATTAATTAATTATTTATATGTTGAATTTTTTTTGTAATCTGACATGTTCAAGTGTTCTTAATGTTCCAATGGAATGTAAATACAATACTTAACAAATAGTATTTTTCTATGGGACAGTTTCTTTATTTCACAGTTCTGTTCAACTCACCTTCTAGCCATTTCCCCATTGCTACTATACACGATGCAAGTGGCCGCATCTCCGCTGTCCTTGTTTACCCTGGCTATATTTAGCACAGCGTCTCCCCCTGGCTCAAACAGCTGTCTTTTCAGTCTCCTGTTGTGTCTCTTGAACCGCATGTGCTGTGGTAGCGTCGTACTGACTACCTTCTTGCCTTTGTATTCCCACTCTAGTTTGCTGCAAGATACCACTTTATTGCAACACAATGGTCATGGACATGCGTTATCTTTTACCATCAGGAGAGTGCCTTGTTTGTCTCATTATATTTACACAAAAAAACTTTTTGTTATAATTCAACCATGGCGAAGGGTGTGGGTTCAAACCCCAACAATGAGCTTGAGCTGCCGGTGATGGAAAACATCGTGAGGAAACTATAGCATGGTGGGACACTTTCTAGTAGGTACTCGGCTGGCTAGCTACCACCCTCGAGTTGCAAATCTGCCGCCAAGCGTCTAACGGTGTGTTCCGGCTGCCTCACTTGAGAGTCAGTCCCATTTCAGGCTAGGTACGCTTTTACCATCTTCGACCACACCGTCACTTAACATCAGGTGAGCTGTGGTCAAACATCTAGCCTGTCAAGTATAAAAAAAAACTTGTGAGGATCCCCTAAATATAGCTATATCGGATTATTCATATAGAGTACAGCCCGAGGTCGTTCAAGAAAAAATTGTAAATAGGTATCGCTTTCCACCAGGTGAGATCGGAACCAAATGCCAAAATAAAAAAAAATCTTGTTGTAAGTAGTTTCCTTGGTGGTCTCCTTAGCAGAGGATCGTCTAGGTACCACTGCAGTTTCAAATACTCTGCCGCCAAGCAGTAGTGTGTAAACCTGTGTTCCGGTTTGAAGGGTACTGCAGCTAGCGAAATTACAGAGCTGTTGAGGCTAACCTTTTTAAAATTGTAACCGAAACGACTGCTAAGCGGAAATAAACTTATTTTATACCTAACACTCTAAACTAAAGTAACGTCTGAATCAATCAATGAATGCAAAAACTCTAAATAACATAGACTAAAATGACATAGACTAGCGTTAGACAGCCATCTCGCCTGATGTCAAGCGAAGACGCGGTATACGATGGAACACGCTTGCCTAGCAAAAAACCCATTCGCAAGGTATAGCCTGTATATATCGTAGGATGTTACCTGATGGGATAACCATAGTATGGACATCTTAGCTTCAATGGTTCCCCGCTCTGAACCTTAATTGGTGGCAGCGCTCTGATGTATGGCGGTCCTGAAAAAATAATACATTCGCTTGACAAAAATATTCGGTCTCGACCAAACGCTCGAAGAGTCAACACGCCCTGAAGATGCCTCGTGTAGAGGCGACACACGTGTCGGCAAGTGGTTATTGCAGCGAGAAGAGGATATAAACACTTGTGGTTATGTTATTTTAATTTGTTTTAGTTTTTAATTTTATGTCAAATTTTGGTCTTAAATATCAAGTATATATAGTGACCATCGTTACTGTTCTTTACCATCGATTCTTCGATTAAACTTTTTACTTGGTGGTAGATCTCCCTAGCAGGAGGTCGTCTAGGTAGGTACCACCGCAGTACCAGTTATTCTGCCGCTAAGCAGTAGTGTGTAAACATTACTGTGTTCCAGTTCGAAGGGTATTGCAGCTAGCAAAATTACTGGGCTGTTGAGACTAACCATCGAAAATAATGAGCGCCAAAGCAGCGATGTCCTGGACTTTGTTTTGTTACTCAAAATTCTGTGTATCGCTGAAATGGTCGTGGACAGGCGCTATTCTTACCATCAGGAGAGCGTTTCGTTCGTCGCATTACTTTTTACATTAAAAAAAAATAAAAAAATAGCTATCTTGTCAACAGTTAACAAAATCGTGAGAAAACCATATTATGGTGGTAGAGTACTTCATAGTACTCGGCTGACTACCTTGAAATTGAAAATTTGCCGCCTTCCGGTGTGTTCTGCGAACCTCACTTGAGAGTCAGTTGCATTCCAGGCTAGATGTGTTACCATCTTCGATCACACCGCCACTATTCAAGCATTACGTGAGCTGTGGTGTGCCAGTAATATCGCTTATTATTTGTAGTTTCTAGCTCGAATAGCTTATTGTACTTACCATAAACATCGACTCGCGCCATATGTCCTGAGTTAGAATCTCCCTCGAAAGCTGTACAAGAATACAGTCCGCCATCTTGGTTCCTGGACCGTGATATGTTGAGTTGAGTGACCACACCTAGCCCTGATGGAGACATCATTTGTCCTAGCGTATATCTAAAAAAAAATCTCCTATCAAGAAAGAATTAAGAGAAATAACATACAGAAATTTAAAAATTTTAAATCCCCCGACAGGTGTATATCATTTTACTAGTCAAGCCCTTACATTTGATACCAATTTTGATGGAGTTGTGAAAAAATATGTAATCCGCCATTTTGTGGTAGCGGCCATCTTGGATTTGAAATTTATCATAGTGTATAGATAGTATTTCACTAGTGAAGCCCCTTTCATTTGATAGCAATTTTGAGGGAGTTGTGAAAAAATATGTAATCCGCCATTTTGTCGCGGCGGCCATCTTGGACCGATCTTCATCAAACATATCTTAAGAACACTCCCGACGAATTCACTTTTCAAACAAAATCAAAATCGGTTCATCCGTTCGGGAGCTACGATGGCACAGACAGACAGACACACACACAGACACGTCAAACTTGTAACACACCGTTGTTTTTGCATCGGGGTTTAAAGAGTAACTTGGTGCCGATAAAGTACTTGCTATTATCCGCCCGCTTTCGCTGGGTTTGTACCATGAAGGTGGAAAGCTATCCATAAAAGTTAGATATATATTTTTTTCAAGGACTTTTTCTAGATCTATACAAGAGGAATATCCCACTATGGATTGTTATGTTATATCTCAAAGAGATTAGGCAGCGTTTTCGATGAAAGCTCCCAGGTTGCTTGACTTTTCCGACACTTCCAACTATTATCATCATATTTCAATCAATTTACATAAAACCTCAACAAATTAATACCTATACCTTCCTCATGAATCACTCTATCTATTGGTGATACTTGCATGATAATCCGTTCAGTAGTTTTTAAGCTTATCACGAACAAACAGATAGACGCGGCGGACGACTTTGTGTTATAATATGTAGTGAGTACTGTGTTTTACCTAGGATCAGTATTGGATGATATGACTACTCCATCTCTCTCCCAAATAAATCTGGGTGGTCTATCAGCCGTGGCTGTGCATTGCAGACTCACCTGGAAAATTAAATAAGTTTCATAGAATTACCATACCGCCAGATAGGGTAGGTGGTTAACGAGCGATAGCTAACCCTTCTCCTCCTCCTTCCTCCTATTCCAAATTTTTTCCAACCGCCGTCTTAAAAGTTATCAAGTGCAACCCGACCGAACAGTGGCTGCACTTGTGTGAATATAAAAATAATAAACTTCTATGTCAAGAACCCAAAATCGCTAAACAGGTATACTACCAATGGCCCAATAGGGCTATCAATATCAAGGCTGTATGAGTATACAGATACACATAAATGTATGTATGTATGAACTCTAGCCCATGCATCATCATCATCATCATGTCAGCCGCAGGATGTCCACTGCTGGACATAGGCCTCCGCCATTTACTTCCACAAAGACCGCTTGGAAGCGGCCCGCATCCATCGCGTTCCTGCGGTCTTTATTAGGTCATCTGTCCATCTTGTGGGTGGACGACCTACGCTACGCTTGACGGTTCATAGCCTGTACTCCAGAACTTTGCAGCCCCATCGACCATCAGTTCTGCGTGCTAAGTGGCCTGCCCACAACCACTTCAACTTGCTGATTCTCTGATTCTTCATGCACACATACAAAGATTTCATGTTATTAGTTGTATGGCTAAGATAAAAATGAGTATAAAAATACTTACATCTTCACCCGGAGTCACAATCTTATCATTAAAATGCTGGGTGATGATAATGTTACTTGAACCCAAGTCCCTTTTAATTCTAATGTCGACTTCTGAAATCACACAACAATTCAAATAAGTAGTTGGCATAAAAATACAAAAATACATTAAATAAAAGAAATGTTTTTTTTTCAAAGATTCTTTTTATGGTGCGTCTGCTTATTATCATAAGGTAATCACAACAAACTAAAGAACTCTTAACTAAGGTGTTTGTAGGGACAGTGTCTTTGCTGACAGTGGCACATTCCATAGCTTGGTTGCCACTGGTCAGTTGTCCCCTATTCATGCTAGAGTATACTCGAATATCTATGTAATCAGTACTGAGTGTACATATATACCACTTAACATCAGACGAGCTGTGGTCAGTTTTAAATTAAACCAGGTTTATTTCTACAATAATGGATATATATGTACCTCTTTCATAAGGATATACATTGTTTTGTCTCCTTTTTGTTTTTCTGTGAGGTGCTGATCTGGAAAAAAACAATAACATAAATCAATAAATAAATCTATGTATATCTGTGGGCATTTCACGCAGTGCCATCTCACCCTGAAACTAAGCAAAGACTACAACCACTTTTTTAGTAGTACATACTTTTTATACAAGAAGAACACACAGAAGAAACATCTATGTTTGTTTGTTACACAAATCTTAGCACCGAGTGGGAATCAACCCCACACTGTAGCTCAGGAAGCAGAGCTAAGAGGGCAATCAACACATGACCAATCCTAAACATATTGCTTTTTATTGCAATTCTTTTTTCACAACTCACCTGATGTTAAGTAATTGTGTTGTCAAATATGTAGAACAAAACTAGCCTGAGCTCTCAAATGAGGCTGCCAGAACTACCTGTCAGGCGCTAGCCATCTAAGTTTCAACTAAAGGTAGTAGCTAGCCAACCAACTTCTATAAAGTATGCTACCACAATGCTATGGCTTCCTCATGATGTTTTCCTTCATTGACAGCTTTTTTGAACAGACTGCAATTTTCTTAGGAAGTTTAGATCTGTCTACTAAAATTATTATTTTTTAGGTGGTATTTGACCATCTATGAGATAGTTCATCTGGTTGGTATGTAGCTTCAGCCAACAGACACCTCCATAAGTTTACTATTAATACTATACTAACCCCAAGGTATGTTTAAGGACATTTTGATTATAAGCTGATGCCCGCGCCCTCGTGGTACAAGCATCGGCGGAGACCCACCAAAGTGTTGGATGACGAGGTCGGGGCAAGATTGTTTAATTTACATGAGTATTGTACTGATCTTGGTCGTCGGCGTCCACAATAATCATAATAATTTTTACGTTCTAATTATTTACTCCGGAGTACACTTTACTAAGTACTCATAATTATATCTCTGAGCAAGTACGTGTGATTCATGTCAAAATGTTTAATAGCCCGCCACTATACCGTAGAAAGAATAAAAAGCAACAAATTTGTTTGAAAATATTTGAACATAGCATTTTAATTTGTGTTTTTGTTTTGGTTAGGGTCATGTCAAAATAGACAGTTTTTTTTTTTTAAATTTAATTTGCCCTATCGGACAGGCTAAAGCTATAAAGCCATACTGCCTCGTCTTCAGTTATTGCGATTATTCATGTCTTACATTTATAGTTACAGTCAAAGTTGTTTTACCGTCTGTTTGTTAAAGTTTTACAAAATTTTAACAAACAGACGGTAACAACACAAAAAGACATGCCCGTTCATGTTCCACCACATTACGTATGATTGTATTATTCAGTAAGTACTTTAATTGTTTTAATCAACCAGACAAAACAAAACAATATAGCGCAGCGATATACCTACCTATTTTTATCTTGTTCCCGCCAAATCTCCGACGGCAGAATTTTAGCGCAAATTTGTATTATGATTTGTTTTAAAACGATGCGCGTACAGGCGTGTCAACGCTCCTGTTTAAAGAGCCATTATAAAAAGCGGTAAAAGCTGCACTTCCATCATCTCTGTACACACAGTTCAGTCGCAAGTCATAAATTCAGATCGAGCATTATGCGGTGTCATGGCTCGCGCGCGTAATTTCATTAATCTCTCTAATTTATGCAACTAACTGACGGTTCTGTTGTGGAGTACCTACATAAGTTTGACGCAGAATAGAAACGACCTATGATGATTTAGAAATTTAGACAAAAGGCAATCATTGATACATAACAAAAAGTAAAAAAAAAACCCCAAAACTGATACGTATCTACCTATTATAATACAACAAAGACAAAGTAGGTAAGTAAAAAGAATAAGTTTTTTATTTACCATTTCCACAAACTGGCAATATATCAGCATGAAGCCATTTGCTGCCAATCGGACGGTGCTGGACTTCCGTTGGGCTTGGGGGTACTGTTCGGGCTTAGCAATGTTTTTCCGCCGTCCCAGACACAATAAATCTTTAGTCTCCAAATAGTATTAAATCGCGTTTTGTCTACATCCGTTGACTTCTTCTCAACCACACAATGAAGTTATTACCTATACTTAATATTAGTAAATATAAATAAATATTGGAGGACATTTAACACAGCGCCATCTGACCCCAAACTAAGCAGAGCTTGTACTATGGAAGTCAGATAACTGATAGAATACGTATACCTATAGTAAAAAAAATGTAAATACATATTATTATAATATTAAGTATATTATAGTATTAGGTTGTATTAAGTATGTACCTACCTACATAATTATACGCCGTAATGAATTTTGTCTAAGAAGAGGTTTTTTTGTATTAATTAAGGAAGCATTGTTGCGAAGCACACCAATGCTTTCGTAAGCATAGAAGGGGAAAGTGCTTTGCTTGTTTTCATTAAGGGGGATTAAAAATTACCTACTAAAATTCTATTTACGTACGTACTTAATACTCCTTATGTGCCTATTGAGGCTGTTTCGGAGAAGTTAAAGGTTTGGCACGGATTATACGTAAATACCTACCTACCTGCTACTTGTAGGGCAAAACTTACTTCGTAGAGTGCTTAGTCTTCTCTGCGTAATTTGATCCTGAAACAGAACAAGTGAAATTTAACTAGCGAAATTACAGAAGTAGTTACTTATCTAATAATGAAGTATGTTTGGCATTGCCACACAGCGTGGCAATGCTGCCAAAGTGTCAGCATTCTGGCCACATAATTATATCTCATCTGACGGACTTTTAGATTAAGTTATTTGCATAAAAATATTAATATTTATTAAGTATTAATTTTAGAAAGAAAGAACATGATGTAGGTATGTGTGTTTTAGTATGTTTTCTGTTATAATTTTCTTATAATATTCCGTTAGTCAATGTGTACCTACTGATTAACGGCTATTTTGCCTTGAACGTCATTCCCGGTCCTGCCAAAACTGGCTCTCAAGTGAGGTTGCCGGAACACACTACCTACTGTTAGGTGCTAGAAAATACCCCACCACCATGCTATGATTTCCTCACGATGCTTTCCTTCACCGGTATCTCAAGCTGATTGTTAACACTGAACGCACGCCGTTCAGTGTGTGAACCGGCCGCGCTAACCACTGAGCTATCATCGCTACAAAGCAATGAAAAAAAAAACTTGAATTTGAACCGCGAATGCACTCCAAACCAATTACGCCAAAGTAAAATTAAATCTTAACTTCTAAATAAGAACAAAATAAAACCCGAGTGCAGTTCAGCAAAGCTTCGGAACTATTTAAAACACCGATCTCGTAGTTCCTACTTCAGTTTACTGGAGTACTGCGATGCACTACAAACTTATCCGTTGGCACAGTAGATATAACTAGCAGTATCTAGTTATCTTAATAGTATCAAAGTTATTCGCCAGAGAACAAAAGCCACCGACATTAGTAAGTTGAAGTGGCAGTGGACTGTACATATTTGCCGCAGGACCAACAACCGCTGGGGTAGACGTGCTCTAGAGTGGAGACCGCGAATCGGCAAACGTAGGGTAGGACGCCCTGAGACTAGATTGAATGATGGTATACGTAAGACAGCTGGTAGTGGCTGGAAGCTAAAAGCCGAAGAGTGGCGTGTCCTGGGAAAGACGTATGTCTAACAGTGGACTGTGGACTATGGACAGTACTAACATCAGGCGGGATGGAAGTCAAACGCAAGCCTATCTATTAAAAAAAAATGTTAGGTTGTTAATAATGATGATGATCATCTAGTTATGTAAGTAAATAATTATGGGCAACTAGCAACCCGCCCCGAATAAATATTGAAATGATCTACTCATACAAAAGTTGAATACAGATGTACTAACGCCACTTCATTTCACTCACACATGCACTTGAGCTATATCTACGTCAATAACTCTAGGCGGCCCGTACACGTTCAATTTGGATCGCGATCCGCGATCCGCGATCAATGATCGCGATCCAAATTGACCGTGTACGGGCCGCCAATTTGATGCTATTGTTACGACGGAGAATCACATTTACACACACCATTAATGTAAACACACCCATACAAACACTCCTTTTGACTATTAACTACAAGATTCGCACAATAACTGACTCTAACATCCCACTAATATTATAAATGTGAAAGTTTGGATGGATAGAATAATGTTTGTTACACTTTCACGCAAAAACTACTGAACCGATTTGGATGAAATTTGGTACGGAGGTAGCTTAGACCCTGGATTGACACATAGGCTACTTTTTATCCCGAAAACATGTAGCGGGTAACACCGCGGGGCGCAGCTTGTAGATACATATGTATCACTGATTTGCTTGAGATTCATGTAGGTACATAATATACGTATCCATGGTCCTTCAAGTTAAATTACTTATTACTTAAATTAATGAAATTATATCTTTCATGTTAAAGCAACGCTATACGTGCTTTTTGCAAGGAATTTAATGTGTTAAAAAGTTAAGAGCCCAGTAGCAACAGAAAAGTGACTAAATTCAAAACTACCCTCATCTTTATTTGGTGATATTAGCAGAAGATAGTCTGACTGGAAGGTACCTACCTACCATCGCAGTATGAGATATTCTGCATTAATTATGTCTAGCAATAGTATGTAAATATTACAGTGTTCCGGTTTGAAATGTACTAGCGAAATTAAAGTGCTATTGAGACTAACCGTGAAAAGTCTCAAAGTAATAAACGCCAAAGCATCGATACCCTGGACTTTGTTTTTCTTCAGAGACTCAGATATCTTTAACGTTGTCTATTTGTTGTTTCCTCTCTGTAATTCTCATCTGCGATGGGCCTAAACTTTATTTGTATCTATATTGGTAACTGCACGAGAAAGTACACCACGCTATGGTGCAAAGTTTCCCGTTTCCCAACCACTAATCTATATCGAACTTTGCTAATAAACCAAGCCAATTCCAACTTTAGACTGAAGACTTAAGCTGCAATTCCGAATGCAGGACGAAGTTGAAGGACTGGTAAAAGTTTGGGAACGAGAGCGACTAGCGTCCTATAAAAAAAGGATTTGAAAAATATAAACTTTTCCGTTTAGTACAGCTTAACTGTGTGCGGGACATTTTTTTTTTCTCTGAAATAGGCTTGCGTTTAACCGCCATCCCGCCTGATGTTAAGTGAAGATGCAGTCTACGATGGAGCACGCTTGCTTATAAGTAACCCATTCACTTGCGACTTAAAGGCAATAAAAATTGTAATAAATTTTAAATAACGTTATATTTCCATATTTGGTCGCAGGAATTCTATAATATATTAATCTTTTTGGTTGACAGGCTAGGCTAGCTAACAGGTGTGGTTGAAGATGGTAAACACACCTAGCCTGGAATGGAACTGGCTCTCAAGTGAGGCTGCCGAAACACACCGTTAGATGCTTGGTGGCAGATTTTCAAGTTGAGGGTGGTAGGTAGCCAGTCGAGTACTAGAAAGTACCCTACCATCATGCTATAGTTTCCTCACGATGTTTTCCTTCATCGGCAGCTTAAGCTCATTGTTGGGGTTTTAAACCCACGTCTATCGGCATGCGAACCTACCGCGCTAACCACTGAGCTATCATCGCTACAAAAATCTAATAATAAAATAGTAGGTATATGATTCAAAACTATTGCTTATTTACATTAAGAAAACAACTACCGAATGAATTATTTAAAACTTATTGTGAGTTTAAATATTTCTACTCGTGTGTGTTGTTTGTAGTTTTATTCGTAGTAGGTATCTAGTTTATTAAAAAAGAATTTTCTTTATGAACGAAAAAATATCCGAGAAACTGTCGAGAAATTTCCCTATGTGCTCAATTATTTCTGAACGTAGAACTTCCCAATAATTGGTTTTCCTTACATTGCGATAAAACTTCAGAACCATTTTTCTTTATTATTTAAGTCGAACGATACGCTCTCCTGATTGTAAAAGATAACGCCTGTCCATGACCATTGCAACAATACACATAACTTTGAGTAACAAAACAAAGTCCGGGGCATCGCTGCTTTAGCACTCATTACTTTGAGACTTTCGATGGTTAGTTCCAACAGCCTAGTTATTTCGCTAGCTGCAGTACCCTTCAAACCGGAACAGAGTAATGTTTACACACTACTGCTTAACGTCAGAATATCTGCGATAGGTACTGGTCTTATTTTATGTTCGTCAACAAAAAAACCTTTTGCCACCCCAAGGAAAATTTCGCAACCGAATCGAATGTGTAGGACAACTCAATCAGCTCAAGTTATGTCCATCTGTAAGTTATTTATCGGATTTTTCTGATATAAGTGGATTTTCCGCTTTCGGGTTTTCCGGGACCATGGCAAAGTTAGTTAAAGGTACTTATAGAATAATAATATAAAATAAATCCACATGGATTTTATTTACAAGTTCTATTTACGATTTATAGTTCTAAGTAAATATTTTTACTAAACAATTTATTTTACAAATTATGAGTGACTTGCGCATTCTTATTGTCTTGAATGCTCATTTCATCCTCAGGGTTCCGTACCCAAAGGGTAAAACGGAGCTCTATTACTAAGACGTCCGTCCGTCTGTCTGTCCGTCTGCCACTAAGCTGTATCTTATGAACCGTGATAGTAGACGGTTGAAATTTTCACAGATGATGTATTTCTGTTGCACCTATAGTATAACAACAAATACTAAAAAAAACAAAACAAAATAAATACTTCCTATACAACAAACGTGTTTTTTTTGTCGTTTTTATAGATAATAATACGGAACCCTTCGTGCGCGAGTCCGACTCGCATTGGCCGGTTTTGCGCGTGTACCTATTGTATAGTTTATATACATATAATTAATATGAAATGTGGTTTAATTATAATTTGTAAATATATATTTTTTTTGTAACAAGTCTTCTCTGTAACATAATTAGTTAGTTTGTGCCTGCAATTTCGACCACGATGACTTAAGACACATGCATAACCTAATCCTAATGTTAACGCGGACGTAGTCGTGAGCGTAAGCTAGCTGGTATAATTTTGCTAATGAAACACGGGAGTTTATGTACTGAATAACATTCTGTACGCACCCATTGTAGGTACAAGTTTACTTCGGTAGATACAATAGCGGACATTCTAAGTTATAAACATTATTTATTGCACCATTAAATGTTTATTAGGTTAGTACAACTCAGTAAATTTAGTACATCTCCGTAAATTTGTTAAATGGCGCGATACTTAGCGGATTAGCTAGTGTTGTTTGTTGTTGTGTCCGTTATCCTTCAAGTTGAGATTGGTTTTTGACAAAAAAACATATCTCGCAGCTTAAAAACATATCTCACTTGGTGGTAGATCTCCTTAGCAGGAGGTCGTCTAGGTAGGTACCACCGCAGTACCAGTTATTCTGCCGCTAAGCAGTAGTGTGTAAGCATTACTGTGTTCCGGTTTGAAGGGTACTGAAGCTAGCGAAATTACTGGGCTGTTGAGACTAATTCTATCAAAAGTCTCAAAGTAATGAGCGCCAAAGCAGTGATGCCCTGGACTTTGTTTTGCTACTTAAAGTTTTTGTGTATCGCTGCAATGGTCATGGACAGGCGTTATCTCTTACCATCAGGAGAACATCTCGTTCGTCTCATTACTTTTTTCATAAAAAAAAGCTTAGGTCCGGACACACTCCGCCATGACAAGCTTTGAGGTTGTGATCGAGAAAAGTAAATATATAATAAACAAACTAAACACACTCGCTATAGCTAGTGAATGCCGTAAACGCTTGAGCTACATAATATGCGTTATCCTGATTACGCGGTGACTGATTGGATCTCCCATTGCCGGGCTCCGATAGGAAGGGGCGATGCTGTAGAAGATAGAGCACGCGCCTTTTTATAATAAGTGCTCAAAATGGACCGAAACTCACCGAAACGCCATTCCGTTTCGTGAAATAAGCGTTACGTTTTATAAAAGTTATCCTTACATCGAACTGATTCGACAAAAAAGCGAAACAAAAATATAAATAAAAAGCAAAACTAAATAATGTAAACAAAAAGCAAAATTAAAGGAATTTCCAATTAGGACGTGGGAATTGGGAATTGAGAATTGGGGAGTGGGAATTGGGGAGTGGGAATTGACATTAAGAAGTCGGACGTGGGAAGTGGGAAGTGGGACTTGACTTTAGGAAGTGGGAAGTGGAAAGTGGGAAGTGGGAAGTGGGATGTGGGAAGTGGGAAGTGGGAAGTGGGAAGTGGGAAGTGGGAAGTGGGAAGTGGGAAGTGGGAAGTGGGAAGTGGAAAGTAGGAAGTGGGAAGTGAAAAGTGAAAAGTGAAAAGTGAAAAGTGGAAAGTGGGAAGTGGGAATTGGAAGTGGGAAGTGGAAAGTGAAAAGTGGGAAGTGGGACCTGGAATTTGGAAGTGGGAAGTGGGAATTGACTTTAGGAAGTAGGAAATGGGAATTGGAATTTGGAATTGGGAAGTGGGAATTGAGACATGGGAATTGGCATTAGGAAGTAGGAATTGAAATTGGGGGAAGTGGGAATTGAAACTGGGCAGTGGGAATTGAAATCAGGAAACGGGAATTGGAATTGGAATGGGAATTGGTATTGGGAATTGGAAATTGGGAACTGGGAAGTGGGAAGTGAGAAATGGGAATTGGGAATTGGAATTGAGAAGTGAAAAGTGGGAATTAGAAGTGGGCGTGGGATTGGAATTGGGAAGTGGGGGTGGGATAGGAATTGTAAAACGGGTAGTGGGAATTGAGAATTGGGAAGTGGGTGTGGGATTGGAATTGGGAAGTGGGGTGGGAAAGGAATTGGGAAGTGGGATTGGAATTGGGTAGTGGGAAATGGGGAGTGGGAAGGGGAGTGGGAAGTGGGAAGTGGGCAGTGGGAAGTGGGAAGTGGGAAATGGGAAGTGGGAAGTGGGAATTGGGAAGTGGGAAGTGGGAAGTGGAAAGTGGGAAGTGGGAAGTGGGGAGTGGGGAGTGGGAAGGGGGAATTGGGAAGTGGGAAGTGGGAAGTGGAAAGTGGGAAGTGGGAAGTGGGAAGTGGGAAGTGGGAAGTGGGAAGTGGGGAGTAGGAAGGGGAGTGGGAAGTGGGAATTGGGAAGTGGGCAGTGGGAAGTGGGAAGTGGGAAGTGGGAAGTGGGAAGTGGGAAGTGGGAAGTGGGAAGTGGGAAGTGGGAATTGGGACGTAGAAATTGGGAATTGGGACGTGGGCATTGGAAATTGAAATGGGAATTAAGAATTAGAAAAGTGGGAAGAGGGAAATAAGAATTTGGAAGTGGGAAGTGGGAATTGACTTTAGGAAGTAGGAAATGGGAATTGGAATTTGGAATTGGGAAGTGGGAATTGAGACATGGGAATTGGCATTAGGAAGTAGGAATTGAAATTGGGGGAAGTGGGAATTGAAACTGGGCAGTGGGAATTGAAATCAGGAAACGGGAATTGGAATTGGAATGGGAATTGGAAATTGGGAACTGGGAAGTGGGAAGTGAGAAATGGGAATTGGGAATTGGAATTGAGAAGTGAAAAGTGGGAATTAGAAGTGGGCGTGGGATTGGAATTGGGAAGTGGGGGTGGGATAGGAATTGTAAAACGGGTAGTGGGAATTGAAAATTGGGAAGTGGGTGTGGGATTGGAATTGGGAAGTGGGGTGGGAAAGGAATTGGGAAGTGGGATTGGAATTGGGTAGTGGGAAATGGGGAGTGGGAAGTGGGAAGTGGAGAGTGGGGAGTAGGAAGGGGAGTGGGAAGTGGGAATTGGGAAGTGGGCAGTGGGAAGTGGGAAGTGGGAAGTGGGAAGTGGGAAGTGGGAAGTGGGAAGTGGGAAGTGGGAAGTGGGAAGTGGGAAGTTGGAAGTGGGAAGTGGGAAGTGGGAAGTGGGAAGTGGGAAGTGGGAAGTGGGAAGTGGGAAGTGGGAAGTGGGAAGTGGGAAGTGGGAAGTGGGAAGTGGGAAGTGGAAAGTAGGAAGTGGGAAGTGGGAAGTGGGAAGTGGGAATTGGGACGTAGAAATTGGGAATTGGGACGTGGGCATTGGAAATTGAAATGGGAATTAAGAATTAGAAAAGTGGGAAGAGGGAAATAAGAATTTGGAATGGGGACGTGGGAATTGGTATTTTAGTAGTAATTGCATTTATTGGTATCGGGAAGTGGGAAGATAGAAGTGTTTGCTGCGGCGCCCTCTGGTGAGTTGTCACCGTAACTCTTATCTGGGAACATGCACCAATCAAATCCGAACCCATAACTGAAAACTGCATCAAAATCGGACAAATAGCTTTGGAGAAAAATGGCAACATCGATTTGTACAAACAAACATCCTGTCACCCCAAACGCATATACGTATAATTATATACCAGTCCGTCGTGGGTAAAAAAGAATTGAACTGAACTATTTTTTTTTACTTTTTAAAGTAAGCTTGTTTTTCAACTTTTTTGTAATTTCGTATGCAATAAAAAAAATGGCGAAATTGGGACAACGCCTCTAGCGAGAGTATATGTTGACTGCTTTCAATCACTATCACTACATAGTACAAAAAAGTCGCTGTCGCTGTCTGTCCGTCCCTATGTATGCTTATTAAATCTTTAAAACTACGCAACGGGTTTTTTTTTTTAATAGTTAGAGTTATTCAAGAGGAAGGTTTATATGTACAATACATTAGTATACAATAATATTGTAGAGAAAATTTAGAGGTTTCTTATGTGATGTCGTAATTTTTTTTTTTTTCCTTTACTAGACCTGCGATCAGTCGCCTAGACTATAATCAGGTGAGTTGCAAGAGGTTGTTAGTTTAGAGAGGTAGAGCCACTGCTCCATCTCCCCTTAGTAAGTCAGCACATCGGCTCTCTTGTGTCTTCTTATTGGATTTGGCAGCAGGAGCATACTGGATAACGGGTTTGGGTGAGTTGTCAAGCGGTCCTTGTAGTTGGCTGAGTATTGTTTTGCTTCGTCCAAAATAGTTGGGATTTCCAGATACTCATGACATGTGATGTCGTAAATAAACGTATTTTTTTTGCGCTTACATTGCAAACGCTAGCTGAACCCCATGAGATAGATCAAAATAATGTACTACAGTATTGTACATATTAAAAAGGTCAACAAAAAAGTCCGTGATGGTATATGTCTATCTCTTAGGGATAACCCACAGCAACCATTTTTATCCTTTACATTTTACGGAGAAATATGGCTTATTTACGAAGCAATACAGCATTAATCTTTATCCAATTAAGTACCTTAAATACATTATGATTATCATGCAAGTGTCACCAATAGATAGAGTGATTTAAGAGAAAGGTTTACATGTAATACTTGCATATGCACCACATTAGTATCTACATTGCACCCGTGCGAAGCCGGGGCGGGTCGCTAGTATAATTAATATTCTAAAGTTACAAAATTACGCAAAAGCATAAAGAGGTTACGCAAGTATTTTTTTTAACAATTGATAAAAGTAAAAAAAATAATATGTTGGGCAAGTAAGTAATCATTGTTAAAATACTTTCGTAACCGAAAACATCATAAAGAAACCATAGCATGGTGGTGGAGTACTCTCTAGTGCTCGGCTGGCTAGCTACCATCCTCAAATAGGAAATTTGCCACCAAGCACTTAAACAGTGTGTTCTGACAGCCTCACTTGAGAGCAAGTTCCAATCCAGGCTACGTGTGCTTCACCATCTTCATTTAACATCAGGTGAGCTATGGTCAAACACCTAGCTTGTCAGTATAAAAAAACAGTCAAGGGATTCAACGCTCATTACTTTGACTTAGTATATTCCTCGTAATTCTGTACACATGTATCTTTTGATCTTGAAAGGTTTGCTGTCGAGTACTTGGGTAAGTTCACAGCGTTTATACCTTTCCCTATATCTAGGTATACAATAAAGGTTATGTACCGAGATCCTCGCTCCCTTGAGCTTCCCGCGGGTTGTCATCTCTGAAACAAAGGTGTTAGTTAATTATGAGCAGACTAATCAAGAGAGATCATGTTGTGTCGGGTGTAACAGCTTGGACGAATTAACTACGTGACATGTCATTTATATTAGTTTTTATTTTATTCAAATTTGACTCTTCTGTTGGCGCATTTGGCAGTACCTACCTCTACGTCTAATTTTTTAAATGAATACTTCTTTAGTCGCGTTGAACGTTTTTTTTTGGTAGGGGCAAATATTATCGGCTCCCATCACTGACATGCTATATTATTATAATTACTAGCTGCGCCCCGCGGTGTTACCCGCTACATGTTTTCGGGATAAAAAGTAGGCTATTTATGTTAATCCAGGGTCTCAGCTACCGCCATACCAAATTTCATCCAAATTCGTTCAATAATTTTTGCGTAAAAGAGTAACAAATATAGTACAGTATATAGTACCAGATATTTTGCCGCTAAATAGTAGTATGTAAACATTACTGTGTTCTGGTTTGAAGGGTACTGCAGCTAGCGAAATTAGTGGGCTGTTGAGACTAACCAGCAAAAGTCTCAAACTTCTGTACCCAAAGTTCTGCGTATCGCTGTAATGAATAGACAGGCGTTATCTCTTACCATCAGGAGAGCGCCTCGTTTGTCTCATTACTTTTCTAGTAAAAAAACTTTTAATCCTACTATCCTACTTAATATTATAAACGTGAAATATGAAGGTAGCTGACACCTTGGATTAACACTTATACTACATTTTATCCCGTAAACATGTAGCGGGTAACACCGAGGGGCGAAGCGAGTAACAAATAAAAGTCCAGAGCATTGCTACCTTGACGATCGTTACCTTGTGACATACGATGATTAGTCTCAATAGCCCTGTAACTTCCTAGCTTGTTTATGTAAATTCATGTCGATTAAAATATTCGTTCTAGTGCAGTCGGCTTAGTAGTACATATGAGTATTTCAAGGTTAATTTTGAAGTGGAATTAGCAGTGGGATGCCTTTGTCACTTGATATTACATTGCTGTATTTTAACTAAATGTTAAACTAAATATCCTATGATAGGCTAGCGTGACAATTAAAAATGAGTTCTTTTTAAAAAAATTCGCTTATTAACTTTGCATTTGACAGCCCTGTTGGCTCATTGGTAGCATGTCTGCTTCAAGAGCTGTAGGGCGTGGGTTCGATTCCCACCCAGGACAAGCATTTTGTGATATGAAACAAATGTTTGTTCTGTGTCTGGGTGTACTGTATGTATTATAAGTATGTATTTACAAAAAAAAAAGTGTTTAAGTATTTTATCAGTTATCTGATTCCCATAGTATACAAGCTTTGCTTAGTTTGGGGTCAGATGGCGCTGTGTGTAATGTCCTACGTTATTTATTTATTTATTTATTTATTTCGCGATTACAAAAACCGATTAATATTTACCACGGAATCTGGAAGGGAATACTATAATTCTCATAATTATAGTATTCCCGCGGAGTTACAACATTGGGTTCTTCAAAAGGCACGTTAATAGAATTTTATAAGGTCGGCAACGTATTTGTAGTGCTCCTGGTATTGCAGATATGTATAGGCGACGGTGATTGCTTAACATCAGGCAACCCGTCAGCTTGATTGCCACCCGTGGCATAAAAAAAATACAGATATAGTCTTAATGACATTAAGCCTTTTGGAATAATCTTAGCTACCTCTATATTATATTCAATTAAATTTAAATAGTCTCTGAAAAAATTAACTACACACTACTTTAACATGGGTCAAATATATATTATCAAATATATTTACATGGTGGTAGATTTTCTTAGCAGGAGATCGTCTAGGTAGGTACCACCGCAGTACTAGTTATTCTGCCGCTAAGCAGTAGTGTGTAGACTGCTCTGCACTGCTCCAATGAAACAGCGAGGTTTCGGAGTAAATGAAAATATCATTGATGCATACAAGCCAACAATAGATTTTTGTTGATTTTTGAAAAACCGCTCAATAGATTTCGATAAAATTTATATGGGACTACCTCTGAAGCATAATCTACCAAGCAAAGAAAGAATAATTTAAATCGATTCATAATTGGCGAAATATACATAAAAAATAAATATGTAGTCGAATTGAGAACCTCCTCCTTTTTGAGTCAGTTAAAAGTAGCCTATAATTATATCATACGTTCGTACCGGAACTTTGTAAATCGATTCGACGATCGAATCGATGGATTTTAATAACACTCTAGTTACAAGTCAACAATTGTAAAGTAATTTAAAACTGATTAAGAGTTGTCTTATCGAATTAAAATTAAAATAAGATGCATATTAAAATTACTAAACAGTTAAAGTATTTGAAAACCTTTTGGTTTTAAAGTCTCTTATGTCATTTAATTTTTGTTGTAGTATCCGAGATTTTAATCTACGATTACTTTTGAACGTGGCGACACGACTGGAGGTGCATATTATAATAAAGTAAGTATGTACATGACGTAGCCAGCACTGACTCAGCAGTGTCTGAACAGCGTGCTTAAGACCTCTGTTCATCGATCAAACGTTTCGACTCTACGTTTCTCATCCGTACGGCCAAGGAATGGAACAAGCTACCGGCTTCCTTGTTTCCTGATAGGTATAATCTAGATCTTTTCAAGGTCAGAGTGAATAGGTATCTTCTAGGTCTGCGTGCTTCATCTTCGACCACATCGTCGCTTACTATCAGGCGAGTTGGTGGTCAAACGCGGACTTATCCGTATTAAAAAAAAAAAAAAAATGAACTATGATTAGTCCGGTGATGATCACCAGTCCAGTAATGATCACAATGATTGTCGTATATCCACGTACAGTACTTTTTAATACCGTTCTCTCAATTTAACATTTCAACGGTTTACGGTGCTGTTACTTTGTCAGTAGCACTCGTAAATGAGTAAGCTTTGGGCACACCCAGATATAAGTTAATTATCTAAATAATTACTAACATCACATTAATTATCAAGTGAAGTCTTACTTGAAACTGATAGCAAAATATCATGAAAACAGGAAAATTTAGGTCGAAAATTTGGTCAATAAAAGTTTATTTATGTTTATATTTTCACATTGAACCTTCGGCTGCTTAGTTGAGAGACCACCTAGCTTCCAATCTAGAAATCCTGGGTTCGAATTTCACGGCACCTCTGTTTTTTTTAAGGTGAAGGAAAACGTATGGAAACCAAGTGTTCTCAAGGAAAGAAATCTTGTCAAAGAAATGCGAAGTCTGCCAACCCACACGTCGTCAGCATGGTTGACTATGGCTCTACCCTTCTTATAATGAGAGGAGGCCCGCGTCTAACAGTGGGAGTCAGTTTATTAAAAAAAACATAAATTTAAAATTTAAAAAACCCCCGCCAGGTGTATTAATCTACTAGTCAAGCCCTTTCATTTGATACCCATCCTAGGGAGTTTTGAAAAATTATGTTATCCGCCATTTTGTGGCGGCGGCCATTTTGGACCGATCTTCATCAAACATAGCTAAGAATACTCTCGACTAATTCAATAATGGATGAATTAGTAGAGTTAAATAAATAATAGTAATTTTTAGTGAACGTTTTTAACAGCTCTAACCTAAGTTAACCTAACCTTGTACTTGCAAACCAGATAACTGATAAAATACTTAAATTCTTTTATTTTGCAAATACATACAAGAACAAACTATAAGCACACAAATGTAAAATTCGAAAAATAAATTAACCTAACTTGAGCTATATTTAATTTAAATTAGCTCCCACTGTACATACAACCTTACTCGGTACATTCAGTGTCATAAAACTTTAAAGCCAATAAAACGAGGACCATCTCCGAAACAGCTGATAAGCGCTTTTTTATTTAACTGTACTTTGGCCACGCTCGCTCGGCGATTTCCATTTTTCAGTCAAGTGAATTTCGGGTTTAGTGTTGGGACTTAAATTTTTTAGGATTTTACAGTCTTAGACTTATCTTAACGGTTCAGTTAAGGCAACATTTTGTTTCTGTACCCTGAATAAAAGTTTTAAGGTGGTACGATTTCCATACAAATAATTTTTTGCCATTTATGGACAAATGGAGCATAATTTTACAGTGATATCACAGCTACTGGCATTTACTTTGGTCTTTATTTGCGGTAAATCACAATTGCTTGAATAAAACAGTAGATTATTAGCAGATGGTAGATTAAAAGTTATAGCGGAATTAATAAACTCAATACATGAACCATGCAAATTTTTGCGCAAAAAAAAAATCCTTTTTTTGAGCAGTCGTCTAAAAAGGGCTATGAAAGTAGAAAAAAGCGATAGATATGGCAAGATCGCAGCGAGTGGAAAACATATTTATTTTACATTCATAGCTACTTGCTACGACATAATTTTATATTTTTTTTAACTCTGTATTTGTGTGTAAGTATGTATTTACTTAGAAAGTTTTTCGTACCTGAAAACTGCATCAAGTAATTGATCTTCATTTTCCACGTTGCTCAATGTTATAGCCGCATCTAAAACAAAGAGTATATACAATTAATATCATATTTAAAAAAAGTTAAATTATTCGCAGTAATTGTTCCTAATGATTATCATTTTTTTTTATGATTGACAGGCTAGGTGTTTGAGCACATCTCATTGTTGTTAAGTGACGGTGTGGTCGAAGATGGTAAAGCACTAGTCTGGAATAGACCTGGACAAGTGGGGTTGCCAGAACACAGCGAAAGGTGCTTGGCGGCAGATTTTCAATCTATATAATAATAATAATTTATTTCATCCCACTAATATTATAAATGTGAAAGTATGTATGGATGGATGGATGTTTGTTACTCTTTCACGCAAAAACAACTGCACGGATTTGGATGAAATTTGGTATAGAGGTAGCTGACAACCTGGATTAACACATAGGCTACTTTTTAGTCCGAAAACATGTAGCGGGTAACACCGCGGGGGGCAGGCTAGTTGTACATAAGTCTTGGTCATTTTTAGCAAGCTTAGTCGACCATACAGATAAGTCGAACAGATGAACATAAAGTTGTAGTTATTTCCCACCTCAGTATTCCGAGACACCTACTAGCTTTTTGTAAGTTGAAAATTGGGCTTCATTACCATAACAATAGAGCTCAAATATAGAGCACGAGCGGACAGATTTTCAATACAACTTGTTACCTCAGCCGACAAAATTTGTAATTTTCAGTAAATTTTCAGGCGTTTCAGTGAATAGCGCCTCATTAAACGCCGCTCGTATACCCGCAAATTGGGATTTATTGTACTGTAATGACATAAATTTGTTTGGAAATGTTTATTCGACTCGCGTTTTACAGATTTTGCTTTGTTCCTTTTTGTTTTTGATGATAATTGTGATCGCAATGGTTATAAAACAATTAAACTTATTATGTACTAGCGGACGCCTCGCGGTTTTACCCGCGTAGTTCCTGTTCCCGTGGGCATACAGGGATAAAAAGTAGCCTATATCACCCAGAGATAGTGTAGCTTCCCAATGGTAAAAGAATTTTTAAATCGGTCCGGTAGTTTTGGAGCCTATTCAATACAAACAAAAGTCAAGTACAAGCAGTAGTTAAATTTGACTTATTTACAAAACGGAACGCATTACCCTCCAAACTTTCCGATAAGTATTTTAATAAAGTTAAGAGTACGTCCTTAAATATGTGTAAATAAAATAAAGTTAAACTCTCGACTTTTATTTAAATATAATAACTTTTATTATATACAAAGAGACGTAAATAAATATTGTTATCGTTTTTCTACATCTAGTTAGTTAAAAATTAACTTCATTCAAGCACAGGTCCGTGATGGAGCAGCCTGTTGAAGCGTAATGCAATCAAAGTTTGTTACGCATAAAACAAATTAGCTTTAGCTCACCCGGAGTTGTAAAACAAACGACGAGCACTAAAATTCAAATTGTTCGCCCGAACAATTTGACGTTTTTAATTGTTGAAATCTCAGACGAGAAAGGTAACTAACGGGAGTATTGGCGGGAACGCGGAAAGAGTCGTGTATTTTTTTCCAAAACTAGTGTTTTTTCGAGTATTTAAAATAAAAATGGTGGTGTTTTATTCATAAAGTGCCGAATTACAAGCGCGACTGTGGGAAAATTATATAATGCGGTGAAACATGACTTTTCGTATTACTTCCAAAACTTCATCAGAGCTTTAAAGTAAAGTTGCTACTACTTTACTAAAGCATGATTGACGTTACATACAAAAAGGGCCTCCTACGCTACGTTTGCCAATTCGCAGTCTCCACTCTAGAACACGTCTACCCCAGCGGTTGTCGGTTCTGCGACAAATAAATGTCCAGCCCATTGCCACTTCAGCTTGCTAACACGCTGCAAGCTGAAGTGGCAATGGGCTGGACTCGATGGAGTGACGATATACGTAGGACAGCTGGCGGTGGATGGAAGCGAAAAGCCGAGGATCGGGCTGAGTGGCGTGTCTT
Organism: Biston betularia; assembly: GCA_905404145.2. Classification (NCBI taxonomy): domain Eukaryota; kingdom Metazoa; phylum Arthropoda; class Insecta; order Lepidoptera; family Geometridae; genus Biston; species Biston betularia. The sequence goes on along the minus strand of FR989887.1, from coordinate 7,322,096 downwards.
GGGAGAGGCCTATGTCCAACAGTGGACTACAAAAGGCTGATGATGATGATGAAAATGTTTGTCCTGAGCGGAAATCGAACCCACGCTCTTCAGCACTTAAGATAGATATGCTACCGATGAGCCAATAGAGCTGTCAAATTGGTCACATAAAAAACACATTTCAATTATTATGCCATGATACTTAGTAATGTAGTATGACGAATATAACAAAGAAACAACGCGACTTACATTATGAAGTTTAGTTTTATAACTTGTGTAGTATATCTTAAAGTTACTTAGCGTCTTATTTATTACACGTGCGACTAGCAGCAAGTTCTTTAAGTTAACAACTTATTTAAGCGAGTTCTTCTCGATTGTTTACACAATAAAAACAGCTCGGGGCAAACCACTACCTAACTTTCTTTACAGAACTTTTACTGCAAGATTTAACTTGGTTTAGGAAAGAAGTTAAGAATATAAAATCATGGGAAAGTTTGATAACAATATCGCTAGTTACTTTAATCAATATAAATAAAAAACATAAGAATGATTAAATCATATTTCATCAGTAAATTTTACTGATGAAATATGATAAACTACCCCCACGGTGTTATCCTTTACAAGTTTTCGGGATAAAAAGTAGCCTACGTGTTAATTCAAGGTGTCAGATACCTCCATACCAAATTTTATCCAAAGCCGTTCAGTAGTTTTTGCGTGAAAGAGTAACAAACATCCATCAATACAAACTTTCACATTTATAATACTAGCTGCGCCCCGCGGTGTTACTCGCTACATGTTTTCGGGATAAAAAATAGCCTATGTGTTAAACCAGGGTGTCAGCTACCTTCATACCAAATTTCATCAAAATCCATTGAGCAGTTTTTGCGTGAAAGAGTTTTTTTTTTATGGTTGACAGGCTAGGTATTTGACCACAGCTCAACTGATATTAAGTGAAGGTGTGGTCGAAGATGGTAAAGCACACCTAGCCTGGAATGGAACTGGCTCTCAAGTGAGGCTGCCGGAACAAACCGTTAGATGCTTGGCGGCAAACTTTCAACTTGAGGGTGGTAGCTAGCCAGCCGAGTACTAGAAAGTACCCTACCACCATGCTATGGTTTCCACACGATGTTTTCCTTCACCGGCAGCTCAAGCTCATTGTTAGGGTTTGAACCCACACCCTTCGGCATGCGAACCTACCGCGCTAACCACTGAGCTGTCGTCGCTACATAATTATGTGAGTAGCAAACACACATACAAACTTTCGCGTTTATAATAATTATTAACTAGGATAGGATACTGCTTTAAAATTGCATACTTTGTTTTGGTGTTGCTAAGACGACGTTTAAATGTCCAACGATAAATTATCACTGATTTTTCGATGCAAAGATGACATAAGGTAAGTTCCAGTTAAACCTTACCCTCAGAGACATTACCCTACCGCCCTTAACTTACAAGGGGTAGAGCAAGTGCGTGTAATGAGACCGTAGCTCACTGGCGTTCGTATAGCTATAGTTATAGCGATTTCATAGGCGGAGCGTAATTTATGTGTTCAAGTTGAAAATCTGCCGCCAAGCATCTAACAGTGTGTTCTGGCAGCCTCACTTAAGAGCCCGTTCCTTTCCATGCTAAGTGTGCCTTACCATATTCGATCACACCGTCACTTAACATCAGGTGAGCTGCGGTCAAACACCTAGCCTGTCGACCATAATAATATGGTATCAACCAACGCAGCCTACTTTGATATTATAAATCAGCATCGGCACTTGCCACTACATAGAATACTATCTAGTAACCGCACGCGCGCGCGGGTGGCCTAAGCTGGCTAGACCCCTTACGCCGCTCGGCGGTCTGCGTCTGCTTCACCCCCTCAGAACCTGTGCAATGCGTGACACATTTCACCTTAAAGGATAAAAAAAGGGGTTTCGAATAAAACTTGGGTGAATTCGCAAGGCCCAGCTAGTTTGAAAATAAAAACAATGACAAATGACAATACATGTATAAAAAAAAAACATCAAAGACATGAATGTATAAATGACATGATTATGTAATTAATGAACAAATTTAAAATGTAAATGTGTAATTCGTGAACAAAACGCTAGCCTTTATTTTGCTCAGCGTTTGAGTATTGCCATACAACGCGGAAATGGGGCCAGCGTTTTGGGAACTATTCCCATTGATAGCGATAGCCTTTTAGATTAGTTATTATTTTACGTGTTACATTTGTCTTAGTTACTTTACTTATTTATACCTGTAAATAGATTTCTTTAAGATATTTTCTTTTGTTTTATTATGTAATTAGGTAGGTCCAACTTTGAGAAAGAGGTCAATCGTCGAATCCAACTCGGCTGGGCAGCGTTCGGAAAACTGCGCGACGTCTTCTCGTCCGAATTACCTCAGTGCCTCAAGCCGAAAGTCTTCGACGAGTGTGTTTTACCAGTGATGACTTATGGTGCTGAAACGTGGTCTCTGACTGTGTGCCTTTTTGGTAAGCTCAAAGTAGCACAACGCGCTATGGAGAGGGCTATGCTCGGAGTTTCCCTCCGAGATCGAATCAGGAATGAGGAGATCCGTAGACGAACCAAAGTGACTGACATAGCCCAACGGATTAGCAAGTTGAAGTGGCAGTGGGCAGGGCACATACAGGGAACTGATGGCCGATAGGGCTGCAAAGTTCTGAAGTGGAGACCACGGACCGGCAAGCGCAGCGTAGAACGTCCACCCACAAGGTGGACAGACGACCTAGTAAAGACCGCAGGAACGCGCTGGATGCGAGCCGCTTCCAACCGGTCTTTATGGAAGTCAATGGGGGAGGCCTATGTCCAGCAGTGGACGTCCTACGGCTGAAATGATGATGATGATGTAATTGGCATTGTAAAAAACTAAACGAAGTAATGTTCTCGTACTCTTAGGTAGTACTTTATACGTCACATGGTTTGTGGGTAAAATCTCCACCCGCTGTCACTCGCGCTGCACGAAACCCAGCGGTCGTGGTTAATGGAGTGAAATACATTAAGAGCGGGACAGTGTAGTTAGGAAGGAGGAACAGTTGGCGTTTGTTTGTGATTTTTATGCAGTTAAGTTACGTTTTCACGTAAACTTCAATTTATTTATTTTCTTTGCAGTAGTCTTCTTTGAATTTATTTGAGAAAAAAAAGGTTTTTTTTTTGTTTTTTTTAAACACAAACAAAAACGAACAAACAGTTACAATATTTCATATCATTTCATATTCCCACTTGATTCCCCACTCAGGGCAAACATTTTGTGAATAAACAAATGTTTGTTCTGTGTCTGGGTGTTCTGTATGTATTATAAGTATGTATTTACAAAAAAAAGTATTTATGTATTCTATCAGTTATCTGACTTCCATCACACAAGCTCTGCTTAGTTTGGGGCCAGATGGCGCTGTGTGTATAGTGTATGCCCTACGATATTTATTTATTTACTGTGACTACTGACATGACAGCCCTGTTGGCTCCTTGGTATGCCTGCTTCGAGAGCTGAAGGGCGTGAGTTCGATTCCCACTCAGGACTAAAATTTGTGTGACTAAGATCGATGTTTATTCTGTATCTGGGTGTACTGTGTGTATCATAAGTATGTATGTATTTAAAAAAAAAGTATTAAGTATTCTATCAGCTGTCTGGTTTCCACAGTACAAGCTTTGCTTAGTTAGGAGCTGGATGGCGCTGTGTTAAATGTCCTCCAATATATTTATTTATTTGGTTTTGACACAGTTTTGGTTCACTTATGCGAGATTACTCACGTTTGTTTTTTTTATCACTTACACATTACCTAAACTGCGGTCAAACACCTTTTCTTTTAGCTAGCCTTTAATCGATAAAGAAGAATACATGGACTGAATCTCAATAATCTGTAATTATTATTTAAATTGCCAACATAAAGACGATAAAATTGTATGGTATCCCTTTCTCTACGAAAACGTCTCTAAACAATAATAATTGAAAACAAAGGAATATAAAGTGACCCTCTACTAAGTTAGGTATCATTGTGCGGCCGTCCTAACGTAACATTTGCCGCTAACGACACTCCCGTTACATTAGTAGGTACCATTATCTGCAGATACATTATATTTATAGCTAGATATGCATTACTTGCTATAACGGTTCCGTTAGTTATAGCTACAGTTTCGCTAACGACCAGTATTAAGATGGTTTCCCACCACGATAGGTAAGTCTGATTCAATAGGATAAGGACTGAACAGAACACGCAAAACATAAGATAAGTCATACCTTATTTTTGCAGCGATGATAGCTCAGTGGTTAGCGCGGTAGGTTCGCATGCCGAAGGGCGTGGGTTCAAACCCCAACAATGAGCTTGAGCTGCCGGTGAAGGAAAACATCGTGAGGAAACCATAGCATGGTGGTAGCGTACTCTCTAGTACTCGGCTGGCTAGCTACCACCCTCAAGTTGAAAATCTGCCGCCAAGCATCTAACGGTGTGTTCCGGCAGCCTCACTTGAGAGCCAGTTCCATTCCAGGCTAGGTGTGCTTTACCATCTTCGACCACACCTTCACTTAACATCAGGTGAGCTGTGATCAAATAACTAGCCTGTCAACCATAAAAAAAAAGCATTAATATGGTATGACGGTGCGTTCTAAGCTTAATTTTTTGCTATTTTAATACAATTTTTTTTTTATTAGTTTAGTCCACTTCGTCCCACTGCTGGGCAAAGGCCTCTCTTCCTCCCTTCCACGCCTCTGTTTGGTGCTTTTGAGGTCCACTCCTTGAGCATCGAGTTCATTTTTCCACCGTCTTCTAGGCCGGACTAGTGCCCGTTTAACCTCCGAGACCCAGTCAGTGGCGGTTGTTTCAAGTTGAAAATCTGAGGCCAAGAACCTGTGTGTGTTCCGGTAGGAGTCAGTTCTATTCCGGGCTAGGTGTGCTTTACTATCTTCGACCACACTGTCACTTAATATCAGGTGACATCAGGTTTGTAGCGATGATAGCTCAGTGGTTAGCGCGGTGGGTTAGCATGCCGAAGGGCGTGGGTTCAAACCCCTACAACGAGCTTGAGCTGCCTGTGAAGGAAAACATCGTGAGGAAACCATAGCATGGTACTTTAGTAGGTACTCGGCTGGCTAGCTACCACCCTCAAGTTGAAAATCTGCCGCCATGCACCTAACGGTGTGTTCCGACAGCCTCACTTGAGAGTGAAGTTCCATTCCAGGCTAAGTGTGCTTTATCATCTTCGACCACACCTTCACTTAACATCAGGTGAGCTGTAGTCAAACACCTAGCCTGTCTATAAAAAAAAAAAACTTTAGCTTTAGTGATTGGTAGGCCAGTGATCGTCTTTATTAAATAAATAAATAAATAAATATCGCAGAACATTACACACAGCGCCATCTGACCCCAAACTAAGCAAAGCTTGTACTATGGGAGTCAGATAACTGATAGAATTCTTAAATTTTTTTTTTTGTAAATACATACTTATAATACATACAGTACACCCAGACACAGAACAAACATTTGGTTTTATATCACAAAATGCTTGTCCTGGGTGGGAATCGAACCCACGCCCCACAGCTCTTGAAGCAGACATGCTACCAATGAGCCAACAGGGCTGTCTGTATTATGATACTTATTTGTTTATTAGGTCTGACCAACGGGTAGGTGAGCGCGCGGTCTTTTTGACCTGACCAATTACCATCAGCTTTTCTAGGCTATCAGGGTTTCTGCGAGTGATGGGTCCGAAGTACCTGAGTATTCGCTGGCAGCAAATAGTAGACAACCTTGTGGTTACTCCAAGCTTGAATAATAGACATGTTGTTGGTTCGACGTGCGGTCCATGGAATTCGCAAGAAAGTGTGATAAAGACAGCTAAAACCACATATATAATGCAATGCCCTTAAGTTTGCTCGGAGGACTACCTATAATTAGAACTTATCCACTGATCTGAAAACACATTCAAGTTAACGCTACATTTTCCATTAACGACCACCCTTGCACATTAGTAGGTCATAACGTGTACATTGTATAACCACAACTAAAGATCTTAAATGTAAGGATACTTCCTACTGAACATTTACGTCCCAGTATGAAAATCTGCCGTCAAGCATCTAACTGTGTGTTCCGGTAGCCTCACTTGAAAATCAGTTCCATTCCAAGCTCGATGTGTTCACCATCTTCGACCGTCACTTAACATCAGGTGAGCTGCTGTGGTCAAACACCTAGCCTGTTAGCCATAAAAAAACTATAGGAGTTTAACACGTCATTTTATATGGTGCTGGTTATATTCCAATTTACTCTTATTGTTATTTATCTAAAGAGGAAATATTTGTTCGTTTGTAATGAATAGGCTCCGAAACTACTAGACTAATTTCAAAAAGAGAGAAGCTACACTATCCCCTGGTGACATAGGCTACTTTTTATCCCTGTATTCCCACGGGAACGGGAACTACGCGGGTGAAACCGCGAGGCGTCCGCTAGTAACTTATAAGTATATTGAGTCAAAAACACTCACAAGTATAGGTTTTTTTTTTTTTTTAAAACGGATAATTCCGTGTTTGACCACCAACTCGCTTCACTCTGACCTTGAAAAGATCCAGATTATATCTATCAGGAAACAAGGAAGCCGGTAGCTTGTTCCATTCCTTGGCCGTACGGATGTGAAACGTAGAGTCAAAACATCACAGTCAATAGTGCTTACAACTTTTTTTTTTTTTTTTGTATTGTACCTACTATAAATAACTCAAAACGTTTTGGTCTAGTACTGTAAGTTTTGAGTGAATGAAATAAAATAAAATAAACTAAACTAATGAAAACATGGTTTATTATTATCATGTTTCATGAGACCTATCCTTACGTAGTTATGCAGTATAGTCAATGGTCACAACGATGTATCTAACTATCGCTGTGGTCATTATATTGAGGACATTACAATGCACTAATTGCTATATTAATTGGCGCAGGCTTTACTGATTACACGGAAAATTAGCGAATTATCAGGTGTGGTGGTGAATTTACACGGTAGTACAGTTTCACAAAGATAGCTACGAATTAGGCTCGGCAGCATACGGAAAACTGCATCGAGTCTTATCGTATAACCCATCCCATACTCTTAAGATGAAAGTTTTCAATCAGTGCGTTTTGCTCGCTGAAACACGGAATCAACTGGATCGATCCACAAATTTAAAGTCGCTCACTTATCTATGGAAAGGGTTATACTCAATGTTTCTCTGAAGATTTCTCAGTCAAGCGCTCGAAGAGTCAACACGTCCTGAGGATGCCTCGTGTAGCGAAACACGCGCCGGCAACTGTGTAACTGCAGCGAGAGTTATTATAAACGCGAAAGTTTCTAAGAATGGATGGGTGTATGTTTGTTACTCTTTCACGCAAAAACTACTGAACGGATTTGGATTATATTTTGTCTAGAGGTAGCTGAGACCCTGGATTAACACATAGGCTCCTTTGTATTCCGAAAACATGTAGCGGGAGACACTGCGGGACGTAGGTAATATGAAATAAAGACTTGTGGTTATTGTAATAAGTTATAATAAATAAATATCGCAGGACATTACACACAGCGCCATCTGACCCCAAACTAAGCAAAGCTTGTACTATGGAAGTCAGATAACTGATAGAATAGAATGAATATATGTTTAATATATGCATATGCAATGCATCCCATTAGTCTGCTCGGTGGCCGAATCTCCTTAGCAGGAGATCATCAAGGTAGGTACCACCGCAGTACCAGTTATTCTGCCGCTAAACAGTAGTGTGTAAACATTACTGTGTTCCGGTTTGAAGGGTACTGCAGCTAGCGCAATCACTGGGCTGTTGAGACTAACCATCGAAAGTCTCAAAGTAACGAGCGCCAAAGCAGTGATGCCCTGGAATTTGTTTTGTTACTCAAAGTTCTGTGTATCGCTGCAATGGTCATGGACAGGCGTTATCTCTTACCATCAGGAGAGCACCGCGTTCGTCTTATTACTTTTTACATAAATAAAATAATAGTATCTATTACAATAGTAATTTTAGAAAGATATGTCTAAAATATAGGTACTATAAACTAAATACATATTATACTAACTAAAATAAGAGGTAGGTACTTTAAACTCTATTTCCAAGTATTTCGTGTAAAATAAAGCTGCAACAAGGCATTAAGCCACTTCGATAATTACCCCTATGAGGTTTCAAAAGCGCCTCTATTTGCGCGGTACATTAGCTCTCTACAAATACAGTATGGAGCCACAAAACTTCACAATAAATTAGATATAACGACCGACTATTTTTATGGAACGACTGTTAAGCCGAAATAAACTAGATAATATACCTTGAACATTCAAAATGAACTTCGCAAAGTAACGCCTGAATCAATCAATTATCAAAATAGATCTATTACCATCAGGCGCAAGCCTATCTAACTACCTACCTATTATAAAAATAAAAAACGTTTGCAGTCTATTTTTTAAAACTTATGGAAAAAAGAATAGTTATAAATATTTTACTGTGGAAACTGACGTCGTTTAGACACATTTACGTGAGTACCACACAATAAAACAAAAATGGGTTAAAAAATATAATGTTTTTTTTTTAATTCTCTTGTCAACACACCCTTAACATAATAAAATCCTCTACATAGTCATAATCATATTTTATAGATAACGAGGTGTTACAGGTCAAGTTCAATAATGTTCATAAACTAATAAAATAAATGTCAGTAAAAATATTAAAAGTTAGTAAGGTAGGTAGGTAGGATTATACTAGCTCTTTGCGAGGCCGCCATTTGTTTCACTACTGCTAAGTTTATGTTGTTATAATTGTTTGTGAACAATAAAGAGTTATATTATGATCGTTATTATTATGTATTCCACATTTTTAGTCTTGAACCAATTTTTTTCTCCCAAAATAGTACATAAAAAAAATGAATGAAAACTTTTCGGCCTTACTCTTTTTACTTTAATTGTACACACATATGTCAAGGTGTTACGGCACACAAAAGCATCCTATACATAATCAATAAATAAGAGTAACTTTACGGGCATTATTTGACTGATCTAAACTTACTAAAAAACAAAGAAATAATAATTTACAAGTTGACAAATGTCAGTCTGTCTTGTAAATCTCGTACTGTATGGAAGCATCTTAAATCTGAATCTGACAAATCTCATTGTCTGTAAAGCGAATATATAAAAAAAAGACTAAAATGTTGTTGTCTTTTTCGTTTGGAATAAAACCCCCTGCAATATTTTTCAATTCAATAATCTCCAGCGTGATCATTAGGTACACTGACAGGATCTTGTATCATCCTTATATCGTATATGATAAAGCATCCTTACTGCTCTAATATAGCTTTCAGTAACTAGCTGTCCGCAAAAAGCGAAGCAGAAAAACCTAAACGGCGATGTTAGATCGAGCGAAACTCCGCGTCATTAGCTTAATTACGAAGGCTTTTGAGGGGTTTTTGCGCTGTGTCTTGGTGTATTGGATTGCGATACGTGATAGGTAACCTGTAGCAATATAGATAAACGCTCCTGGAGGCCAATCATCATCATTTCAGCCGTAAGACGTCCACTGCTGGACATAGGCCACCCCCATTACCTTACAAATACTTTTTCTTTTTTTTTATGGTTGTGTTTGACCATCAGTTCAGCTGATCGTCGGAATTTGAACCCACGCCCTTCGGCATGCGAACCGACCGCGCTAACCACTCAGCTATCATTGCGACAATATATCGGTTGGAAGTGGCTCGATTCCAGCGGTCTTTATTAGGTCGTGTGTCCACCTTGTGGTTGGACGTCTTACACTGCGGTTGCCGGTCCGTGGTCTCCACTCCAGAACTTTGCGACCCCATCGGCCATCAATTCTGCGTGTTATGTGCCCACTGCCACTTCAACTTGCTAATCCGTTATGTAGGTAACTTTGGTTCGTCTACGGATCTCCTGATTTCTGATTCGATCTCGTAAAGAAGAAGAGAAGGGCAATCGTGAAGCAAAGAAAAAGTGTATTTGTTTTCTATCAGTTTTGGTTTCCGTAGTAAACCAAAACTGAAAGCTTTGCTTAGTTTGGGGCTAGATGGCGCTGTGTGTTTATTTTGAATGGTACTAAGAAATTATGGCCCATTTGTTTTTGAGAACAATTACACAACCCTTACACATGCACATAGCTTTATGTAAAGCTATTTGTGCCTATAATTTTGGCGTGTGGCGTAAATTACTTACTTACTTTTCAAAGCCATATAGAGTGGAATTTCTCGTCTCAAAATATCAATTGACACACGTTGGTAGGCATAACATATCCCAGCCACAATTTACGCGCTCGCATCGAAACGTCTCAATTCCAATATGGCGGCACTTCCGTTTCCTGTCACATTAGCATCCACTCGAGATATTACACGCAACTCTCAAAACATATCGGCTATTTCATATACATACTAGCTGCGCCCCGCGGTGTTACCCGCTACATGTTTTCGGAATAAAATGTAGCCTATGTGTTAATCCAGGATGTCAGCTACCTCCATACTAAATTTCATCCAAATCCGTTGAATAGTTTTTGCGTGAAAGAGTAACAAACATCCATCCATCCAAACTTTCACATTTATAATATGAATTAATAGAAGCGAGCATTTCAAATTTTAATCCTAAATTGCACTGCATGTATGTATCCCGCATGTATCAAATTTGATTCTTTGATCAACTCGTTTGTTTTATCATGCGTCTAAAAAATTTAAAAATAAAACTTTTTTAAACTGTTTTTTTTCTTTGGTTTTAGCGTCGCATTTTGAGCATTTGCCAGTGTCAAGTGTTTTATATTTTCAAGTTTCTAAAGTTAAATTGTAGTCAAAATCCAGCTTTAGTCAAGTACAGTCTGTGTCAGTCAAATTCAGTCATGCTTAAGTAGAGTAGTGGTGACTTTACTATAAAGCTTCGATGGAGTTTTGGAAGCCACACATAAAGTCACGTTTCACCAGATTATATCATTTTCCCACACTTGCGCTTGTGATTCGACACTTTATGAATAAAACACCACTATTTTTATGCATAAACACTCGACAAAACACTAGTTTAGGAAATAAAGTCTTGGTGTACTGTATGTATTTACAAAAAAAAAGCTATTTAAGTATTCTATCAGTCATCTGTCTTCCATAGTACAAGCTTTGCTTAGTTTGGGGTCAAATGGCGCTGTGTGTAATGTCCTGCAATATTTATTAATTATTTTATTATTATTAAAAAAATCGGCGACACGACTCTTTCCGCGTTCCCGCCAAAACTCCCATTAATTTGTGAAAGTGTTCAGCTTTTATTTAACAACGAAATCATTATTGAAATTCCCTCATTAATTTCAAAGTATTTACACTCTTGTAAATTGACTACCTAATCAAATCTTAGCAAGTTGTTTACTTGTATTTCTTATTTCAGAATTAGAAGATATCAGAGCCGTCGTACCGGAATGAACCGATATAAACCAGAATTAACCGGAATTAACTAGATTGAACAAGATTGTGAGCGAAATTGCTGCCAAGGATTCGGCCGCAATCTGAGATTTTGTTACAATTGACGGAGATGAGGTTTTTGTGGATGTGCTACCATTTATAAAGAGAATTTTTGCTCTTGATAAAACACTGATTAAAATAAAATAAATGTTAAATTACTAATAACACATGGCAGCTAACTGAAACTTCATTTTTATTTTATTGTTTAACTAGATATGCCACGCGGTTTTACCTGCGTGGTGATGAATGATGATGATGATGAAAAGTATCCTATGTCTTATTCCAGGACCTACATGGAAAATTTCGCCCAGATCCGTTGAGTAGTTTGCGCGTGAAAGCGTACCAAACTCACATTCAAATATAAAATACTAATTGCGCCCCGCCGTGTTACCCGCTACATATTTTCGAAATAAAAACTAGCCTATGTGTTAATCCAAGTTATAAACTATCTGTGTTCCAAATTTTATCCGAATCCGTTCTGTATTTTTTGCGTGTAAGAGTAACAAACATACATCCATACTCGCAAACTTTCGCATGTCAGGACTAGTAAGGAATTTTAAATATGGCAATAGCAAAAAAACATTTTCAGTATAACAAAATGACATGAAAAAAATCATAATTACTTACTGGTAATTTAATACTCGTCAATGTCATAAAACAATGTCTCTAGCAGCAAAGTACTGTTTTAATCAAGCAATTGTGATTTACCGCAAATAAAGACCAAATTAAATGTCAGTAGCTGTGATTTCACTGTAAAATTATGCTCCATTTGTCCATCCAATAGAACCACCTTAACTTGGTTCTGAAGCACGCGGTGGAAGGTGCATACGGCGGCGGGTACGCTGTTGTAGACCGCGTAGTAGTAAACAGAGTAAAAAACCACATCCACACAATTATTCCGCAACGTTGAAACATTGGAGGCGTGAGCACAGTTAGCTATCTTCTTACATTTCAATTATCTAGAACTGTCTTTATTTTCCACGAAGGAAATTTGATAATATCTCAGCGGAATATAATGAGAGTTTCCTTCAATTACATTTGTAAGAAATCCGCATCTTGGCAAACGGATATCACTTTATTTACTCAGAAATCAGAAGTTATATCTATACAATAAAATTGTAAACGAGTCGTGTCTGTACATTAAATATTTTTTGGAAAAAACAATTTATACACTTTGTACTTGTCTTGTCGAGATTTTGGAATTTTCGTCTGTTTGCCTGTGCGTTTGTGCATGCTATACTCAGAAACGGCATTACCGATTTGAATGCAGTTTTCATTTATGTATGTACTGTAGTAAGTTTTATATAAAATTTTATGAATGATGAATAAATTAATGATGAAATGAACTATTTGTCTGTGAAATTATCATTAAAATTAAGAGGGGGGAAAGGAGAGAGGGGTTAACGAAATTTTAGCGTTTTTTTTATTTCTATCGGTACACAAACAACAAGTTAAGCAATATTACGCTATTCTAAAAAAGCGCTTCGATCAATTTAGCTGAAACGTTTGTCAACTGTAGTTTGCAAAACCATAATTGGAAGTTTGTATAAACACAATGAACACAAAGTTATAAAAATAATATCGTCGGCTATTTCACAGAGCGCCATCTAGCCCCAAGCTCAGCAAAGCTTGTACTTTAGGAACCAGATAGCTGATAGAATACTAACATACTTACCTACATACTTCTTTTTTGTAAAATATACACAGAAAAAAGTTTTATCGTCACAAAAATATTTTTGTTATGTTAGGAAGCGAACCCACGCCTTACATTTCTTTAAGCAGTTATTCTACGCTAACTGGAGCTAACAGGACCAGGAATGAATGGTTTCGAAGATATAGACATATCTAGTTTAAAGCAATTTAAGTTGAACTATCCAACCCTTCCCTTCCTACTGTCCTACTTCCTACTAATATTATAAACTCGAAAGCTTGTATGTATGGATATTTGTTACTCTTTCACGCAAAAACTATTGGACGGATTTGGATGAATATTGGTATGGAAGTAGCTGACACTGGATTAACACATAGGCTACTTTTTATTCCGAAAACATGCAGCGGGTAAAACCGCGGGGCGTGGAAGACCAGCGCTGGTCATACTTAGTATGACTCACCTCAGCATAATACTGGTCATACTTAGTATGACCAGTAGGCCTATTATGCTGAGGTGAGCTCTTATTTTGTGTTTTCATGTTGCAGAATAAAATCTTTTTCTTTCTTTCTTTCAGTAAAGACCACCGTATTAATTTCGCCCCTAACAAAAATCCACGCGGACGGAATTGCGGGCCCAGCTAGTGCTGACTAAAGAAGGATGTTTATGAAGTTAAAGCTACAAATATTGTCTAGTTACCAAAAACAGAAATAGAAAATGTTATAAATGAGGTTTTTTTTCTTTTATGGTTGACAGGCTAGATGTTTGACCACAGCTGACCTGATGTTAAGTGAAGGTGTGATCGAAGATGGTAAAGCACACCTAGCCTGGAATGGAGGTTGAATATAAATATAGGTATTTTTTTATTGCCTGAGCAGAATTCATCTCGTGTAATAAACAAAATTCTTTTTTAATGTACGTATAAAATATCGTAGGACATTTCACACAACGCCATCTAGCCCCAAACAAAGCAAAGCTTATACTATGGGAACCAGATAACTGGTAGAATACTCATAAATACTGTTTTCGTAAATTCATACATATAATAAAAAAAAAAAAAAATATCGTAGGACTATACACACAGCGCTATCTGGTCCCAAACTAAGCAGAGCTTGTGTGATGGAAGTCAGATAACTGATAGAATACATAAATACTTTTTTTTTGTAAATACATACTTACAATACATACAGAACACCCAGACACAGAACAAACATTTGTTTATTCACAAAATGTTTGCCCTGAGTGGGAATCGAACCCACGCCCTACAGCTCTCAAGGCAGATGTACTATCAATGAGCCAACGGGGCTGTCAAACATACAGAACATCCAGACATAGAAAAATATTCATCATCACATAAGCATTTATCTGTAAAGCTCTAGAGCATATGCGAAACTGTAGAGCTTTTGGATTGCAAAGCCACAGAAGGTACTAGAATTGCTACTAGGCTGCATGAAGCTGCTTCGCCATCATTGATGTCATCGTCGTTGAACTTTCCACCCAACTCACTGGAGCTACTATGCCAGCGGCCCAGAGCCTCGCTCCGGTACTTCAAGGAGCTGGATTGGCACGGGTAAACGCTGGTAGGGGGAAATGCACAATACATCCCAAGCAGGACGTCAGTGCAGGACCTATCGCCCCCCCTTTGGATAAGAATAAGAATACCTTATTTTTGACATATACAATAATCAGTGTTTTAAAACCCATTTAATGACATGTTTAAAATTTTGAAGTGACTTGTAACATTGGTGATATCAATAAAATATTTGTATTTGTGTTTGCAAATTTGTATTTGAATAAGTGTTTGTCCTGGCGGGAATTGAACCCACGCCCTACAGCTATTGAAGCAGATATTCTACCAAATGAGCTAACAGGGCAGAATTTATAGTACAAGCTTTGTTTTTTATCTATTATCGTATCTAAATAATGTTTCTATCTTATTTGTTTTTGTGGTAGCCTATTTACGTTTCATTGTAGAAGAAAATTCAATAGATAGCTTTGAAATTGGGAGAAAAGAAAACCTTTCGAAATGCTACATTTTTCGATAACATTTCGGCTTCTCTCAATATATTAAAGAGACTTTGTGGTACTTCTTTGTAACATCATCTCAAAAGAAATATGGCTTCTAGAACATGATGCGGTCCATGGAATTTTACGAACGAATTACCTTGAGCGGGTTAAAATTTTTGGTGCAAAAATTTCGTAGGTACAGGATAAAATGCGGTAGAAATTTTGATGAAACAGGAATACGAGGTGTGAAATATTTTGTGTAGAAACACATTTTAGCGCTCACTTTATTAAACCAGGAATTTTGGTCAATATTGCTTTTATTAAAAGTTTTTTGGTACAATCTGAAATAAATTGTGTAACAAAAAATAACGACTTATTACCTTTACCTTTTTACACGACTGCCCAAAAAGGAGTGTAATATTTTCAAGGGATGTGTATGTTTTATTTTTGTTTTTATTTAAAAGTAATGAGACGAACGAGACGCTCTCTTGATGGTGTCTATTACCATTGCGGCGATACACAATACAAAGTCCAGGGCATCGATGCTTTGGTGCTTATTTCTTTGAGACTTTTGATGGTTAGTCTCAAGAGTCCTGTAATTTTGCTAGCTGCTACCATTCGAGGAGGGATATGTTGCCACGCTGGATGGCAATGCTTAGCTTTTGACCAAAGTAGATACCAGCATTCTGGTCACAGCAGGTAGTAAGTATTGTAATAAATACAAAATCAATTGTTACGATGTCAACAAATATAACCTAAATTAGTCACTTACGAGTAACTTTGAACATTTCTGTGTTTTCAACAGATTCTCAATAAAACATTTGCAATAAAATGTATCCAAGCCATTTTACACCCCAACGATTTCTTTATTCATTACGTTCTAGGCGGGATGTTCTTAAGTGCTCCAAATACTCTACGAAGTGCTCCTGACAATAAAAAAAGCTATTATTTCCTGGCGCTATCTACAGCCACCGTTCGTTGTAACAAAATAAGGGCCCGGTCACACGATTTGCTGCTACACCACACTGCAATTACTTCACCGCATTGGCTGTTACAACGTGCTGGTGCAGGAAACAACTTTGTACCCGACTGTTGAAGAAGATTTTTTCGAGTATATAATTATATACATAATATATGTTATGTACGAGTATATTTAATTCATTGGCATGCTCTACGATCGAAACCGTTTGACAGATTTCAATATAAGGTATCACAGTGATTACCGATCCGACTTGGAGTACTTATTATGTATAGTATAGTAAAGGTTAAACTGGTTTTCGTGTTGTTTTGTTTAAATTGCATTGGTTTTTTTATGTCTGATTTTGATTATTATTAATTTTTGACTAATTATTTATTATTCTTAATATTATTTTACATTTTTAACATTTATTTTTAAGCATTGATATAATAAGTATATTTTGTGTATTGGTTGAATACCGTTCTAATTATTTATTTGAAAAAAATATTAATAAATTAGATTCGTCTCAATAGTGGGTGTGCGATCATCAGCGAAAAAATGTAGACAAAGTGTAAAAAATTAAGTAAAACTAATATTTGGAAGCGGGTTTTTTTAGTATAAATGTCATCTAATCAGCGATGCCCTAGAGTTTGCTTTGTTACTGAAAGTAATGTGTAACGCTGCGATGGCCATGGGCAGGCGTTCTCTTACTATCAGGTCACAGTTTTGTTCCAACAATGAGTTAACGTTGAGTTATTTTTTTAAAGTTTGTCATGTTGCTAGATAGCATAGGGGTTATATTATTATACATAATCAAGTGGTAACGCAAAATCTAACTGCGGCTTTGCGACGCATCGTGTGGCGCAACCTTTAGAGAATACGGCGTAGCAACGCTTACCTCTAGTCTAGTATTTAAGAGAGGGCTTGCGTACGAGGTTCAATTATCATTATGTGGGAGAGAAGTACATTTACCAGTAGTTTTTTGATTGGAAACATTCGAAGTATTTACCAAGATATTTTTAAAAGATTACTTGTTGTATAGTTTGTGTTGTAATTTTTAAACACAAACCATACAACTTTTAGTATGTCTGCTTCAAGAGCTGTAGGGTGGGGGTTCGATTCCCATCCAGGATATATATTATGTGGTATAAACAAATGTGATGTAAGTGTGCTATCAGTTGTCTGGCTTCCATAGTACAAGCTTTGCTTAGTTTGGGGGCAGATGGCGCTGTGTGTAATGTCCTGCAATATTTATTTATCTTTGCGACTTATTTGTAAAATACGATGAAATTAGTTTTGTTTGTTTACCTCAACGTTTTGGCCATGTAGCCGGTCACGAGTTGACTGGAGATTGGAATGGTCTCGATGAAATGTAAAAAAATACATATAAATAAAAGTAATGCGATCTATTCATAGAAACATTATCTTTCAGTCTTAAAATCTACATTAAATCGGTAGATGTTTTATGTGCTACCTACCGTACATCGCATCGGTCGGTGCATGTTGCCAGCAATTTAATATCCGCTTGTCACTCTTTTGTGTAAAGGTGTTGGACACATCGCGACCTGACACAGTTTAGGTTGAAAGTAGAGGTTTTGCAAGTTTTTTATAAATTTAAAATAAATTAAAATTTAATTTTTATTTAAATTCAGTTTCTTTATTGTAAACCGTAGTGCTGTTTCCTTTAGAATTTATACGATGTTATTTTAGAAATTAAATTATTTATGCAAGACTCTTGGACATTTCAGACAGCGCCATCTAGCTGTAAACTAAGCAAAGCTTGTACTATCGGAACTAGATAGCTGATAAAATACTTGTATATTAAACATTTGTGGTATAAACAAATGTTTATTCTGTGTCTGAGTGTACAGTCTGTACTCTGTATATTTATTTGTATTATAATTATGCAACTATTTACAAAAAAAATAATTAAGCATTCTATCACTTATCTGACTTCTTGCTTCCTCTCGAATAGAACAAAATTATTTATGCTCATTATGCAAATATATTTGTTTTGAGTGGGCACCGAATCCACGCCCTACCGCTCTTGAAGCAGACACTCTATCAAATGAGCTAACAGGGCAATCAAATGTCTATGTTGGTCGTCATTGGCAGTTTGTCAAGGACAGGAACAGAACTCACACTTACGTTAAAAAAAATATTTATTCCACTGTAGAACACGTCTAACCCAGCGTGTTCTAGAGTAGAGACCGCGTATTGGCAAGCGTAGCGTAGGACACCCTGAGACTCGATGGAGTGACGATATACGTAGGACAGCTGGCGGTGGATGGAAGCGAAAAGCCGAAGATCGGGCTGAGTGGCGTGTCTTGGGAGATGCCTATAACCAGCAGTGGACTAATATAGGCTGAAGATGATGATGATGATTTATTTATTATTTTAAAAAGACACACGTGAAATACGACTACATTTCCGTAAAGTGTTTAGTACCCAGCGCTCGTAAATCATAGACCGGATAACGTACCGACCTACCACGCTTTTGTGTCAGTGCACAACGAAATAGGAGGCACCGGATAAAAGAAAGATTTTGCGTATTTCAAAATATTAAATGTGGCGACACGAGTAAATGGTTTGTAAATAAGTGACGGTTTACTAAAGCCACCTTCACACTTACGGGGGGGCGTCATCGAGACGGCAGACTGCGGGCGGCATTGCCACAACCACAACGTTAAACTGTGGTGATTGTAGTTTCTGTCTATTTTTATGACAGCATTTTGCTAAATGGAAATTATGCCGTGTTTTTAACCGACTCAAAAGAGGAGGAGGTTCTCAATTCGCAATTGAGTCAATCTAACAAATTCAGATATTCCGATGCCAGTGTTTTACAAATATTACTGTATTCTGGATTGAAGCAACATTACAGCTATCTAGACTCATCATCATCATCATTTTAGCCGTAGGACGTCCACTGCTGGACATAGGCCTCCCCCATTGGCTATCCATCGAATATCCTAAAGTAATTAGCGCCAAAGCAACGGAACCAGAATTTTGGGGAAAAGTTCAGGGTATCGCTGCTTTGGCGCTCATTATTTTTAACCGACTTCAAAAACACAATAAAACACAATATGTCACGGTTTGTGACATATAATATATTTCAAACTTTTTGTTTTTTGTTTTTTTGTTTAATTTTTATTTATTGTATACTATACTATATACCTTTAAGTTTTTTTCTATGTTTTATGTTTATTGTTTATTTTTTTGTATGTATGTATTGTAAATTATGTTGCAATTCAAATTCAAATTCAAATTCAAATTATTTATTTGGCACAATTCATAGTTACATAAAAATGAACCCATTGGCTCCGAACTAGTAATAGTACTGTGTTTCGGGAACCAATGGCTTCTCCCGATATTTTTATACAGAAGGCCAAATGCAGACAAAAAAAACTAATATGTTTTATGTTATAAATATGTTTTATGTATAAATATGCAATATGTTTTATGTTATAAATAAAGTATTGTCTATTGTCTATTGTCTAAAAAAGGAGGAGGTTCTCAATTCGACTGTATTTCCATCCACTGTGATAAATTTTATCAAAGTGGATGGTTGGTTTTTAAAAAGTCAACAAAAATCTAAAAGCTGTATACATCTATCTATCTAGATATCTATACTATTATAAAGAGGAAAGATTTTATCCCTCTAGGATTCACATTTTAACAGCCCTATTTACGGCATTGCAGCTAAGTTGGGTTATGTGTACAGTTCTTAACAATGGCATTATTACGGCACATCCATACGGAAGAAGGCGTCGCGTGCTCTATGATTTATACAATACTAGCACCACCCTGTGGTTTTACTCTCTACTTCCCTCGCTATTGACTGTACGTTGGTAGTATCTCTGTTTGTTGAGCTATAGGGTGTCGGTTCCAATCACACCCAGAACAAATATTTGTGCGACGAGTTTATAAATGCATGTTCAGTGTCTGGGTGTTCGTAGGAATTTATAGGGTTCCGTACCCGTACCCAAAGAGTAAAATAGAACCCTATTACTAAGACTCTGTTGTCCGTTCGTCTGTCTGCTTGAAATTTACCTCTTATCAAAATAAAATCTTATTAAATTAAAAATGTCTTGTTCAAGTGAAATGGAAATTAGAATATTTTTTTTATATTTACTTCGCTGACATTTTAAACTATCTTTGACAGCCCTGTTGGTTCATTGGTGGTATGTCTGCTCCAAGAGTTGAACGGCGTGGGTTCTATTCCTACCCAAGGTAAACATTTTGTGGTATAAACAAACGTTTGTTCAGTGCCTCAAAATAAAAAACAAAAATATATTTATACTAGCGGACGCCACGCGGTTTCACCCGCGTAATTCCCGTTCCCGTGGGAACACAGAGATAAAAAGTAGCCTATATCACCTGGAGATAGTGTAGCTCCCCAACTGTGAAAGAATTGTTGAAATCGGTCCAGTAGATTCGGAGCCTATTCAATACAAACAAACAAACAAAAAATCAAATCTTGCTTCTTTATAATAGTATAGATATTTTTAAGTAAGTATTCTATTAGTTATCTGACTTCCATAGTTCAAGGTTTGCTTAGTTTGGGTTTTAAAAAACAAACAACAAACTACGACCCGAATACACTAACCACTAAATGAATAAAATCGAACTTACTATAAATACACAAATTTAATATCCATAGAAAGAATTTGTCTACAACGCGTAGCTTTCATCTACGAAATATCTACGGCGTAGCATTATGAGGCTACGACTTTGCTTGCACCGTGTACACAGAATAGAAAAAGTTCATAATAGAAAAAGTTGCTCGTGCAGAGTTGCATTGAGTTTCATACAATAGTCTTTAAGCTGCGGGTTGAAAGTTTTGTGCGGAACTGTTCTATTCTCGCTGAACATTTTTTGTACAATATTTTATATAAATTTGCAATATTCGTACCTATCTAGTTTTTTCATGTTTTACAGGCTAGTTATTTGACCACAGCTCACCTGATGTTAAGTGACGGTGTGGTCAAAGGTAAACACACCTAGCCTGGAATTGAATTGGCCGTCAAGTGAGGCTGCTGGACTACACCGTTAAATTTCTTCTAGATCAGCGTGCTCCATCCTCGGCCACAACGTCGCTTTGCATAAGGCGATGATTTATGAAAGTAGCTGACACCCTAGCTACTTTATGTAGGGGATAACACCGCGGGGCGCAGCTGGTTTTACATAAAAATAATTTATATTTTTACAATTTTAAAAAACCGACTCCATGACCCTTAGGCTACCTAAACGCACTGCTCCAATAAAACAGCGGAGTTTCCGAGTAAACGAAAATATCATCGATGTATACAAGTTTTAGATCTTTGTGGATTTTTTAAAAACCGCTCAAACTATTTCAATAAAATTTATATGGGACCACCAAGTATGATCTACCAAGCAAAAAAAGTATTCATAACTGGCGGAATGATCGCGTGACATACATACAAAAAATAACATACAGTGGAATTGAGGTGAGGTGATGATGAGCAGCTGTGGTCAAACACCTAGCCTGTCAACCATAAAAAAAAATGAAAAATTTAAAAGCTCTTTTCTTGAGTCGGTTAAAAAAGGCGCCAGATGATGATGATGATGATGGTGATGATGGTGACGAGGAATTGAGCTGTACACTCGTTAGCCCGTAATTTCGGGCGCCCATCAATTTATCGGTAAATAGGACGTCACGCACACGACGCGGTGCTAATTGGATACCGCGGGCCCCTCCCAAGCTAATAACTTAAAGCGATCTAATTAATCTAAGCCGACTCGCCTGATGTTAAGCGATGATGCGGTCTACGGTGGA
Organism: Biston betularia; assembly: GCA_905404145.2. Taxonomy (NCBI): domain Eukaryota; kingdom Metazoa; phylum Arthropoda; class Insecta; order Lepidoptera; family Geometridae; genus Biston; species Biston betularia. Next base: position 7,300,254 of record FR989887.1, on the reverse strand, counting down.
GCATGTTTGCTTAGAGGAAACCGATTCCCTCTCGACTTGAAGGCACACACTGTAGCGATGATAGCTCAGTAGTTAGCGCGGCCGGTTCGCATACCGAAGGGCGTGTGTTCAAACCTCAACAACGAGCTGCCCGTGAGGATACCATAGCATGGTGGTAGGGTACTTTCTAGTACTCGGCTGCCTAGCTACTACACTCAAGTTGAAAATCTGCCGCCAAGCATCTAACGGTGTGTTCCAGCCTCATTTAAGAGCCAGTTCCATTCCAGGCTAGGTGTGTTTACTATCTTCGACCACGCAGTCACTCAAAATCAGGCGAGCTGTGGGTAAACACCTAGCCTATCGAGTACAAAAATAATGTACAAATTTACAATAAAAAAACGGGTACATGACCCTTAGGCCACCTAAACGCACTGCTCCAATGAAACAGTGAGGTTTCGGAGTAAACGAAAATATTTATCATCGATGTATACAATTTTTAGATTTTTGTTGGTTTTTTTAAAGCCGCTTGACTTTCATAAAATGTATATGGAACCTGTGAAGGATAGCAAGTTTTTGTGTTACGTTAATCATCATCATCATCATCAGCCTATATTAGTCCACTGCTGAACATAGGCCTCTCCCAAGACACGCCACTCAGCCCGATCTTCGGCTTTTCGCTTCCATCCACTGCCAGCTGTCCTACGTATATCGTCACTCCATCGAGTCTTAGGGCGTCCTACGCTACGCTTGCCAATACGCGGTCTCCACTCTAAAACACGTCTACCCCAGCGGTTATCGGTTCTGCGACAGATATGTCAAGTCAATTTAATTGTAGGTAATGGTATTTTTATATAGGCCTTGTTGCCTGAAATAAATGTTTTATTTTATTTATAATCTACCAAGCAAAAAATAATTATCAAAACCGATTCCTAATTGGCGAAATTATCGCGAAACAAACATAAAAAGTGTCGGTTTAAAAATGAGCAGCAGCTGTTCGTTTTCCACATCAAAATCAAATGAATTCGCTTTGGTCTTATACCTTACACCACACACACAATATCAGCTACCAACAACGCTACTACACCCGCAAACACGACCATGAAACAGTAATTAGTATGCTATAATTAAATTTCACCAGAATTTGCTAAGCCTAACCTTTATTCCTAAATGTATCAGATTATACTTACTTCGTATTAAATTTCAATCTACGTCTATCACTTTATAATGCCCTAATTATATAAGTTAACAGGAGGAGGAGGAGGTTAAGTTTTTTTCATTCAGTAGGAGTGCTGGGCGTATATCGCGGCACGCCAGCTTAAACGACGTCATCCGTCGGGCTTTTGTCAGTGCCGGCGTCCCATCAGTTTAAGAACCAAACGGACTGATGCGTGACGACGGCAAGAGACCCGACGGGATGACCCTTATCCCTTGGAAGATGGGACGGCCTCTTGTGTGGGACGCCACTTGTGTCGACACCTTGGCGCCGTCTCATCTTCCTGTGACTTCGGGACAAGCTGGTGCTGCCGCATCTAAAGCTGAAAACCTCAAACGGCACAAATATAGTTATAGAATGTATCTTTTTGTGCCGTTTGGGGTTGAAACTTTAGGTCCGTGGGGGCCGGCCGCTCTCGAACTGTATCGGGACCTGGCGAAACGTCTAGAGGAGGCTTCAGGTGACCAGAATGCTGGTATCTACTTTGGTCAAAAGCTAAGCATTGCCATCCAGCGTGGCAATGTTGCCAGAATTCTGGCCACATATCCTCTGACGGTTTTTTAGACTAAGTTTTTTGTATACATTTTGTAAATATGTAGTATAAGTTAACAGGCATTTAAGTTAAGGTGGTTCGATTTCAAAACATTTTTGTAGTTGACAGCCCCGTTGGCTCATTGGTAATATATCTGCCTTGAGAGCTGTAGGGCGTGGGTTCGATTTCCACTCAGGGCAAACATTTTGTGAATAAACAAAAATGTTTGTTCTGTGTCTGGGTGTTCTGTATGTATTATAAGTATGTATTTACAAAAAAAAAAGTATTTATGTATTCTATCCGTTATCTGACTTCCATCACACAAGCTCTGCTTAGTTTGGGGCCAGATGGCGCTGTGTGTATAGTCCAACGATATTTATTTATTTATTATTTATTTTTGTAGTTAAAATGTTATGCCATAAATCTATGTCGAATGATTTAATATGATGATTACAATCAGTTTTCCAATTACTGTTCACTCGAAATACGATACTACGAAATTTTAATAATCACTACAAGCAATAGCTCATGTGCGGAATGGTAATCATTAAAATTTACGAACGACCATTTTGTAATGATTTATGACAATACGTGTTTGCGTGGACATTCGGAAATGACATTTTTATGATATCATTTAGCATGTCATGTAGCGCTCGTGGCATAAATTCGACTGACAAAAACATTCTAAATATGTTTACGAAGTAAATTTAATTTAAACGCATTAATTGATGTTTTTATAAAGATGCATTTCGAGGAATTCCTTACTATTTTTCCTATTCAGAGATAAGAAATTGTTGATTTTTAGGGTTTTTTGTGCGAAGGGTAAAACGGGGGGGGACCTATTACTAAGAATCCGCTGTCCGTCTGTCACCAGGCTGTCATAAACCGTGATTGTTAGACAGCTGAAATTTTCACAAATAATGTATTTCTGTTAAATAAATATTTAAGGGGGCTCCCATACAACAAATGTAATTTTTTTGACGTTTTTATAGATAATGGTACAGACCTCTTCGTGTGTGAGTCCGACTCGCACTTGGCCGGTTTTTTGTAAATGTTAATTAAAGATGGTTTTCCAAAATGTACAGGGAAACAAAAATCTCGATCAAAACCAATTTAGTTTGTAATAATATAATTAAACAGACGCCGACAAATCTCATAAACACCATTCATTAGTAAAGCCTTTAGTTGTACAGCATGGAAAATTACAGCTTTAGGACCCTTACTCTGCTTCACTCGATTATAAGCCTTGAGTGTATAACATAAACGTCAAATTAGCTTATTTGTTCAATTTCCATTTTGACAATACATGATATTTCGAATTACGTTCTATTCGATTGCAATTAAGTTAGTATTTGACTGTACATACGAACACGGATTCGGCTACGGAATAGTAAACCATAAGCTTTAGAATTACAGGTCCATTTAGCTAGTTTATTTTAGGTGTCAGAGCTACTTTATAAACTGAAGTGTATCCTTATGACTTCGGTTTAAAGTTGTTTTCTCTTCGTCTGTTTAATCTTATAATTATCGCTTCGCTATTAAAATTCGTGATTCATTTGTCTGTCTGATGCAGGCGGTTTGTTTCTAAAAGTTAGTTGCGCTTGTTTGTATTTAAAGTTGTGAATTTAAAGTGAGTTGGACTGAGTAAATGTGGAGCAAATAATGGCTTGGTGTAGCCGCAATTATATTTGAAAGTTTGAGCTCGTAAACTGACCGGAGAGTTATAACAGAACGCGAATAAGTTTTACGATGTTTTGCCGCCTTGTCGCTGAGATATTTATGTAAAAATATTCATATGCCTGCAATATAGCAAGTCCTAGAGGCAAAACTATAACTAACAACTGTTAGTTATAGTTTAGCCTTTAGCCTTCAAGTCGCGAGTGAATCGGTTTCTTCTAGGCAAGCGTGCTCCACCGTAGACCGCATCTTCGCTTAACATCAGGCGGGATGGCGGTCAAACGCAAGCCTATCTACTATAAAAAAAAAAACTGATACTAAACTAAGATTTATGAATGTATTATAAATAAACGAATGAACAAATGAGCGAATGTACGAATGAACGAATGAAAGAATGAAAGAATGAAAGAATGAAAGAATGAAAAAATGAATGATTGAATGGACGAATAAACAAATGAACGAACGAATGAACGAATGACAGAATGAACGAATGAACGATTGAATGGATGAATGAAGGAATGAATAAATGAATAATGATAAAAAAAAGGTTGATAAGCTAGTTTTTTGACCACAGCTCACCTAATGTTGAAGTGATGGTGTGGTCGAAGATGTTAAAGCACACCGTTAGATGCTTGGCAGCAGATTTTCAACTTGAGGTTGGTAGCTAGCCAGCCGAGTACTAGAAAGTATCTTACAATAATTAACTACCTTCGTCCTTTTGAAAAATGTAAAATTTGAACACTGATTTCGAAGAAATGTAAAAATAGAACACTGATTGTGGAAAGTTCATAAATTACGCACGAATTTTGGTTTATTAAATAATTGTGACTGAAATGGCCGAAAGTACCGAAAGGCCATATTTAATGATAGCCAGATGTTGCTAGATAAAGTCTGGGTTTTATTTAGGTTTACCTTTCAGCTCCCTCAAAGGGTAAAGAAGAACATTTTGTGTCTTAAACTATTAGACGCGGTATATACATTTTTTGCTGAAATTCGTCTGACTTTTGCTGAACATCTTATCCCTTAAGCAGCAATATGAATAATGTTATACTAATTCCGAAAAAAGAAAAGTCCGCAAAATTAAAATTGAATACAAAGCTGGGGCCATAGAGCACGTACCCATTTTCACTCCTTGGTAAAGTTCACCGGAACCAAACGAGATTTTTTTATCGGATATGAAAATTATATTTAAAACTGTTTTTATTTTTAACAGACTCAAAAGAGGAGGAGGTTCTCAACTCGGACTGTATGTTTTTTTTGTAAATGTATGTTACGCGATAACTCTACCGACCGATTTTAATTAATCTTTTTTTGCTTGATAGATCATAATTCAGGAGTACAATTAAATTTAGACCACATTTTATCGAAATCGGTCGAGCGCTTTTTAAAAATCGACAAAAGTCTAAAAATTGTATACATCGATAATGTTTTCGTTTACTTCGAAACCTCGCTGTTTCGTTGGAGTAGTGCGTTTAGTTGGCTCATGGAGTCGGTTTTTTTTTATTGTAAACTAGCGGACGTCTCTCGGTTTCACCCACGTAGTTCCCGTTCTCGTGGGTATACAAGGATAAAAAGTAGCCTATGTCACCCAGGGATAGTGTAGCTTCCCAACTTTTGAAATCGGTCCAGTAGTTTCGGAGCCTATTCAATACAAAGAAACAATTCTTGTGTGTTTATTATATCTGAGTGACATAGACTATATTTGTATAGATAGATGTATTATATAAAGTAAAAAAACACTATATACTAATGGATATTAACGAAAACCAAAATTGTTAAGAGTCTGAGATTAGTCTTAAATAATTATCTGTTCAAAGAAAGTTGAAAGAGAGCAACAAACAATCTAATCTTTCCTCTTTGTAATACTTAGTATAGATTTGTTAACATGGAAATTTGTTTATTGATATGGAGGAACAAACAAAAAAAAAAAACAACATTTAAAAAAAAATATTAACCTCCATTTAATGTTTTAAGTTTTCATAATATATTTTTAACAACTTTTTGTTTTTTTAAACAGAAGTAAAACTCGCAACGGGGAAATTCGATCTGAATTTGTGCCAATAAATGCAATATCACCATAACAATATTTTTTTATTGCAGATTTATGACCGGCCGTAAATCGTTTGTCGATATTTAGTTTTTCCGCTTCGTATTTATTTTTTGTTCGCACTATATTAATGGCCGTAACAGAAACGTGTAAATTTAAACTGACAAAAATGTTTTTTTTTTTTTTTTTATTGTTGACAGGCTAGTTGTTTGACCATAGCTCACCTGATGTTAAGTGAAGGTGTGGTCGAAGATGGTAAAGCACACCTAGCCTGGAATGGAACTGGCTCTCAAGTGAGGCTGCCGGAACACACCGTTAGATGCTTGGCGGCAGATTTTCAACTTGAGGGTGGTAGCTAGCCAGCCGAGTACTAGAAAGTACCCTACCACCATGCTATGGTTTCCTCACGATGTTTTCCTTCACCGGCAGCTCAAGCTCATTGTTGGGGGTTGAACCCACGCCCTTCGGCATGCGAACCTACCGCGCTAACCACTGAGCTATCAAAATTCTATTAAGATACTACTACTAGTCTGCATGAAGCTGCTTCGCTATCATCCATGTCGCAGCAACACCTTGAATGCTTCTCTTTATTAATGCCTTTAAATATTCCACCCATCTCACTGGAGCTACAATGCCAGCGACCCAGAGCCTCGCTCCGGTACTTCAAGGAGCTGGGTTGGCTCGGGTAGATGCTGGCAGGTTGAAATGGAATAACAGGCGTGATGGGGGTCAAACGTGAGCCTGTTGTTTTTGTTTTGTTATTTGTAGGTTGATATTTTGAGAGGAGTTATTTACATAGTAGTTTGTTTGTTTGAATTTTTTTATTTCGTTTTGTTATATTTGTTGTTGGCAATTTGTCATGTTTGTTTTGTTTGACCGACAAGGGCTCAACGGAAGCCCAGCGCTGGTCATACTAATTAGTATGACCAGTATGCCCCTGAGCCCCTATTTTGTAACTGTTTGTCTCTTTTGTTGTTATTTTTGTTGTGTTCTATGTTACAAAAGCTGTGAAAAATTTGAAACAATCCTTACTTAGCATGCACAGCGAAAACTATTGACAATAGAATAAAATGACATTTTATAGAGCAAATTGACAGCTACAAATAAGTCCGCAATATCATATGTGTCTAACTATAACAGTCGTAAAGGTAGAAAGATTAAATTTTTTGTTTGTTTGTATTGAATAGGCTCCGAAACTGCTGGATCGATAAATTTATAATGTTAATCGAGTTTTGTTTTCCCGTGGGAAGCCGGGGCGAGCTGCTAGTGTATAATAAAGTAATACACACAGTTTAGTAATATTTCAATGTACGGAATATACATCCGCGACATGCCTACATAGCGCATCCATTAAGCTCAATACATCAAAGGAAAAAGCCGACGTCTTCCCCCTTACATTACGCTATCTCAAAGTAACGGAAGCGCGAGCGACGCTTCCCGTCGTTAAACGTCAACCGACTGCCTACTGTCTTGCCATGGAACATATACGGAGAGGAGATGCCTGACAAATGTAAGAAAGAAAGAAAATCATATTATTTTGTAACACAGAACACAACAAAAATAACAACAAACAGAGACAAACAGTTACATAATACTAGTCGAATACAATTTTTTTTTATTTTCCGTGGAGTACAACATTTAGGTTGTACATGAAATATAAAAATATTTTATAATAAATATTAGTTATTAATAATAAATAGTTTTGGAGATAATAGAACGCGAGATTGCAGATTGAGAAAATTAGTAATACGAAAAATCGTATAATTTGAGATGTCACACTTTTGTTGCAAGTGCACGATATCTGGTTTCACTTTGTTTACCTACCTAGGCGACCTACTAAGGAGATACACAGTTTTTTTTTTATTGTTGACGGGCTATGTGTTTGACCACAGCTCGCCTGATGTTAAGTGAAGGTGTGGTCGAAGATGGTAAAGTACACCTAGCTTGGAACGGAACTGGCTCTTAAGCGCAACTGCCGGATCCCGCCGTTAGGTGCTTGGCGGCAGATTTTCAACTTGAGGGTGGTAGCTAGCCAGCCGAGTACTAGAACGTACCCTACCACCATTCTGTGGTTTCCTCACGATGTTTTTCCTTCACCGGCAGCTCAAGCTCATTAGTAGGGGTTTGAACCCACGCCCTTCGACGTGTGAACCAACCCGCTAATCAACGCTAACTATCATCGCAACAGTAAAATAATAAAATTAATTTTCTGTTAATAATTATATTTCTAGTCCACCCACAAGGACAGACGACCTAGTAAAGACCGCAGGAACGCGCTGGATGCGAGCCGCTTCCAACCGGTCTTTATGAAAGTCAATGGGGAGGCCTATGTCCAGCAGTGGACGTCCTACGGCTGAAATGATGATGATGACGATGCATTATATTTGTGATGACGATGGTGGTTCGATTTCCATACAAATAGTTTTTGCCCATTTATGGACAAATGGAGCATAATTTTACAGTGAAATCACAGCTACTGGCATTTATTTTGGTGTTTATTTGCGGTAAATGACAATTGCTTGAATAAAATAGTAGATTATTAGCATAAAATCAAATTTATGTATGATTTATGAATTTATGACAATTATGATTTACCGCAAATAAAGACCAAAATAATGCTTGTAGCTGTAAATCCACTGTAAAATGTTGCTCCATTTGTCCATAAATGGAAAAAAAAATTGTATGGAAATCGAACCGCCTTAAATCTAGTATGGGTAGAAACAGACACCCAGTACAGACGACTCGGTAGTTCTAACAGCTCTCAGCTGCTATTCATAGCTTGAGATAATGGTATACCGCTTACAAGTCTTTTCAGACGGGGCGGATATAAATATTTATGCGAAACGCCTCGCACCTCTGTAGCGCCGCTCTGTACTCAGCACAAGTTGATGCAAAAAGTTTGCACTGTTTAGACCAGTAATTATGGAATACTAAGGGTCAGTTTTTTTTGTAAAGTTTCTGCGGTTTAGTGGGACATTGTCTGGCTTCCAATGAAAGGCTAGAAATTAGTGTATTTACTCTACTCTTAACATTTGCAAGTTTGCTTGCCGACTGAATACATTGTGAGTAAATACAAAAATTGATGTAAGACATATTATTTATAAATACCTACAATACCTACTATGTATGTATGTATTCTTGCAAATAAATTATTTGTTTTGATTTGAAAGTCCTGGGTTTCACGGACCCCAGTGTCTGTGGAGCGTATAATTATAAAAAGTCCTGGATTCGAATTCCACGGCACCCGTCTTTTTACACGGCTGCCCAAAAAATTATTTACTATATTAGATTTGGATGTATGGGGTATCGTAAGGATCCTCACATCATCCCAAGTCATACTGGATATAATAAAAAAAATTATTCGTGCTTTTTACGGTCCAAAGGGTAAAACGGGACCCTATTATTAAGACTCCGCGGTCCGTCAGTCTGTCCGTGTCACCAGGCTGTATCTCATGAACCGTAACTGTTAGACAGTTGAAATTTTCACAGATGACAGATAAATAGATAGATATAACTCTTTATTGTGCACACCATACACAGAAAAAAGTACAGAGAACAAAAGCACCTTATTAACTAGTGCCACAAGTGGCGGCCTTATCGCTAACAGCGATCTCTTCCAGGCAACCAAGAAAAGAAAAACACGATAGACAACATAAGAAGCAGACGGGAGATGTAACACTAATAAGAAAAATAAAGATGATGTATATCTGTTGCCGCTATAACAAAAAAAATAATAAAATGAATATTTAATTTTCCCATGTAATAAACGTGATTTTTTTGCCGTTTTTATAGATAATGGTACGGACCCCCTCGTGCGCGAGTCCGACTCGCACTTGGCCGGGCTTTTCTGAGTTATATGCGTATTGCTGGCTTCAATTTTATTTGTATTTAAGAAGGTACTCTTAACGTGATTAAAATACTTATGGAAAGGTTAGAAGGGAAATGCCTTCCGGTTCGTAAATAAGTCCATTTCAGCCATATAGTCAAATAAAAAAATTAAAGTGAATTGACCTGGACGTTTTTCCGCTTATAAATTTTTTTTGATATAACAATTTTTTTTTTTTTTTTTTCCTTCTAATGATGTATCTTTCTGTTGATAGATACCTCATTGTTATTACGATCTAGCCTAGTTGAGACTAATAAGTAATTTTAATATATCTTAAATTGCTAAGTAGAGTATATTCTAAGCATGCGTCCATCGACACTTTTCTTACTGTCTCTATTAAGGGGAAGACACTTTGTTCATGTGTTCTATAATATGTAGTACTCACTGCACTGACATTACTAACTTAATACACTAACTCAAAAGGTTTTGTCCTTTTTAGTCTTCTTACTATATCCGTGTTGATTGATATAACAATGACAATATTTAATTCGCTTATCTTACTTGAAAAAATTTAAACTATTTATCCTAATTTGAACTCAAAATATAAAACTAAATCAGACTTTTTTTCAAACATAGCTCTACGTTAGCTTCATTTCATAACCGACTGTTATGTTAATGGTACCAATTTATATTTTTGGCATTATTTTCTTCCAGAAAGGTTATGTAAGGAAAAGAAACAGTTTCGCTGCTCCTGATAAGGATGAATGACGTAAGATAGGCCTACTACGTGACACATATTTTTAGAAATATTTTGTAGGACTGAAATGTAATTTTTTTCTTTTTATTTAAAAAATAAATAAATAAAATAAATAAGTGACAGCCCTGTTGGCTCATTTGGTAGCATGTCTGCTTCAAGAGCTGTGGGGCGTGGGTTCGATTCCCACCCAGGACAAGCATTTTGTGATACAAAAACAAATGTTTGTTCTGTGTCTCGCAACGGATTTTGATGCGGTTTTTTTAATAGATAGAGTGATTCAAGAGAAAGGTTTATATGTATAATACTTGCATATGCACCTCATTATTATCTACATTGCACCCGTGCGAAAAATAAAGTCGCTAGTCAAAAATAAAGTGATTTTATCTTGTAAATAAATATAAATTTCCTAGCTACCACCAAACACATGGTTACCGCATTTGGTCCTGCCCTTACAAAATGTATGAGGCAGTCCCGCCCTCTATCGGGTAATGAAGTAAATAGCCCGCGGCAAATCTCTTTGTCAAGGGAATCATGGTCACTATACAATGCATCAGCTCCGTAATTCTTGATAGCACCATGGGTAAAGTACAATGGTCTCTGTTGAGAGACTTGCGGGTGCGGGGTAGTAACTACTATGTAACTTTAGCAACACGGCTTTGCACGGACATGTATACAAGGTTATAAGCTTCGGTTATACTAAGCTGAAAGAGGGTCGTTGCACTCATCATCGTATATTCTATATACTGGACACAACTTTGAATTGTTCAAAAAAACGACTGTTCAATAAAAAAAAATGTAAATGTGAAAGATCGGATGGTAGATGTGTGTCACTCTTTCACGCAAAAACTACTGAACGGATTTAGATAAAATTTGGTATGGAGGTAGCTGATACCCTGAATTAATATATAGGCTACTTTTTATCCCGAAAACGATATAATACGATATATGATAATATAAGATGATACGTGATGTTGTGGTAACGCACACCTAGCCTGGAATGGAACTGGCTCTCAAGTGATGTTGCCGGAACACAGCGTTAGATGCTTGGCGGCAGATTTTCAACTTGAGGGTGGTAGCTAGCCAGCCGAGTACTAGAAAGTACCCTACCACCATGCTATGTTTCCTCACGATGTTTTCCTTCACCGGCAGCTCAAGCCCATTGTTGGGGTTTGAACCCATGCCCTTCGGCATGCGAACCTACCGCGCTAACCATTGAGCTGTCATGGCTACAAAAAGCGATTGCTACAAAAATGCTTTGAGAGGAGATTGAGTTGGTCGGTTGCAGAGTGCGAAGCTAAGCGGAACGTTTTGTCCCCAATCTATGTAATAGTGTCTATAATGTTCTAATCATTTTTAAAATAAAGTCGTTGTGAAGTGCTGATTAAACTTTGTACAAGAGAACTGAATTGTGTGGTTTGTCTCCTCGGCCGCTACACCCTCGCCCAGTAACCCAGGAACTATACATGATGTTGATCGGCCATCCCACTTGATGTCGTTCTTCTTCTTCTCTCTCCGACAAGTATATACAGTAAGTATTATTGAGTATTGGACAGCCCTGTTGGCTCATTGATAAGGGCGTGGGTTTGATTCCCGCCCAGGACAATCATTTTATGAATAAAAAAAAGTTTGTTCTGTGTCTGGGTGTTCTGTATGTATTATAAGTATTTACAAAAAAAAAGAGTATATAATTATGTATTCTATCAGTTATCTGACTTCCATCACACAAGCTCTGCTTAGTTTGGGGCCAGATGGCGCTGTGTGATGTGTAATGTCCTCCAATATTTATTTAATTTCGCTAGCTACAGAATTGGTTATTAAGACTAGCTTGTTTAATAAGGTTGTATCTACCTCTGCTAGTACACTGTTGAGCTTGTTAATGCGAACATATTCAATTTTTTAATAATATCATCATTTATTCAGTTTGGTGTACGAAAATGAAATGGTTATTAATATTCCGCCTTAAGTTACAAAGGATTTCCAATACGACGACTGAGGTACGTTCTGAATAGTCAAACTGTGGATATAATTTTGCTCCCATTGAAAAGGTCTGTTCAAATTGCTTGAATAAACGTGTATATCTGTACATACTGTATAGTTTCACATACTTTTTTTTTATAGTAGATAGGCTTGCGTTTGACCGCCATCCCGCGTGATGTTACGCGAAGATGCGGTCTATGGTGGAGCACGCTCGCCTAGAAGAAACCGATTCACTCGCGACTTGAAGGTACCCAGACTATATTCATTGGGGAACACCCACTCGGGCAGCAGATTCCAATGTCTAGAGGTACGCATGAAAAAAGTGGAATCAAACCGCTTAGCTCGAGCTTTTGGAACATCAACCATGAAGCGGTGTCGCTTTTTAAAGCTCCTGGCTGTCCGATAGTAGAATGGGCAAGGTGGAATTAGGTCATGCAGATCTGAAGCGCACTCTCCAAAATGTATCCGGTAGAAAACCGACAGACAAGCAACTTTCCGTCGATGTTCAAGGCTTTGAAGCCTTTTCTGAACAAGCGAATCGTTGGTTAATCGTTCAGTTTTGAGTTTAAGCTATGTATAGATGTCTCCTGTACAGCATAACTGGTGAGACACCTACAATACTGAAGGCGATCTCGGTAATCGACTCTCCTTATAATCATCTAATAGAATTAGGTACTTAATTTTTGACCAAATTTCCCTTCAAAAAATGAACGTGGATACTCTCCTATTGCTGATAACGATGTCACGCGAATCACGCGATCAATAACGAATCACGCGACAAATACGTGCTTGTTTGTCTCGCCCGTCGTCGGCGCGAGCGTCCTCACAACGTTCAGCTTGTGCGTCTGCGCGGTGTCCATGCCTTGCGTAACTGATTACATAACTTTCGGTTAAGTTTACCTCGTAGTCAGTTAAAATTTATTTTTGCTAGCCTATGTGTTAATCCAGGGTGTCAGTTACCTTCATACCAAATTTCATCAAAATCCATTCAATAGTGTTTGCATGAAAGAGGAACAAACATCCATCCATCCATCCAAACTTTCACATTTATAATACTTGCTGTTCTCCGCGGTGTAACACGTTTTCGGGATAAAGAGTAGCTTATGTTTTGATTCAGGGTTTCAGCTACCTCCGTACCAAGTTTCATCCAAATCTATTCTGTAGTTTTTGCATGAAAGAGTAACAAACATCCATCCAAACTCTCACATTTATAATATTAGTGGGATTCGTTTTTTTTTGTTTTCTTTGTATATGATCGCCAAATATCACGTCCTCGAATATTATAGGTGGCTCACTAGTCATACTGTATATATATAGTCTGACTCTTACATCACAAGCTCATGCCCATATACATATTTATGTCGGCATGACAGACCGTCAGTCGCCATTTCTTTCTGACATTTCGTGGGCGTGTAGTGTGTAATCGTGCGAAAGGAGAAACCGCTCTTGAACACACTCCGACTTTAACACTCCGGTTCCAATGTTGAGCAAATTTAAATCTAATAATAATTCAGTGAGGCAACAGTGATATTGCAGTAAGTTCCAAGTTGTGTTCACTCGACGGTTGTCGGGAAGTCTATTCTAAACCATCCCCGAGTGATGACAGCTTGGAGTCCAAAATGTCACCTCACTTTCACGTTTGATCTACCTGATAAGTAAGCGTGCTCGATCCTAGACTATATCTTAGGGTTTAAGCACGCTTATTTAGGAGAAATCTATATTTGAAGGCACACAAATTGTAATTTGAGAAAAAGACAGGCTTCGCTAAAAAGTTCCGTATTCTCAGTAACAATAGTCGCAGAATCCGAAATCACACTAATATTTTAAAGGCAACAGTTTGTGAGTGTGTTTGTATGTTTGTTATTTCTTCTTCACACTGAAACGGTTGCACCAATTTTTATGAAATATGGTATGAATATGACACCCTGGATTAACACATAGGCTACTTTTTATCCCGAAAAATGTAGTTTTCATTGTTCACGTGGGAACTGCGGGTAACACCGTGGGGCGCAGCTAGTCCGAAATAATTGAACGTGAGCCCGCACAAGTAAAATATAAAAAAATAACACGATATTTTTTTAATCAAATTAAGCATTAAATTACCTAGTTTAGATTATAAATTAAGTGCATGCCGCATTATAATCATAATATCGTTGTGACATTTTTCATTTCAATATTAAATTTAATAGGTTTTTTGCCGTGTCATCGGAATGGACAGCGTTATCCAATAGCAAGCCAGGAAACAATTGGCGCTTGACGCACCGTTGCATAATTAATTTATTATTCATCCAGTTTGAAGTAATTAAAATTTTGGAAGCACTCTTCGTGGTATAATGCATGAATAATAATCGAGCTTTCTGGAGGTATTAAAACTATAGATTTCGGATTACACACCTGCGGTTTTTGTTATTTGTATTGGGGATTACAGTCACCGGTCTTTATTGAATTCCATGGGAGACCTATGTCCAGCAGTGGACGTCCTACAGCTGAAATGATGATGATGATAATTTCTAATAGCGCCATCTAGTCTCAAACTGAACAAAGCTTGTACTATGGGAACCAGACAGCCGACAGAAAAATTAAATATTAGCTACTACTTAATTACTTACTTAATTAAAGCTAGCCAGCCGAGTACCCTACCACAACGCTATGGTTCCCTTACGATGCAATGGTATGGTGGTATGGTTCCTTTTCTGAAATCATCAATTTACATAGCTTTTTAGTGTAGGTTTTAGCACGCAGAACTGATGGCCGATGGGGCTGCAAAGTTCTGAAGTGGAGACCACGGACCGGCAAGCGCAGCGTAGGACGTCCACGCACAAGGTGGACAGACGACCTAATAAGGACCGCAGAAACGCGCTGGATGCGGGCCGCTTCCAAACCGGTCTTTATGGATGTCGATGGGGGAGGCCTATGTCCAGAAGTGGACATCTTACGGCTGAAGTGAAAATGTTAGGTCATTTCAAGTTCTGCTGGAAGGCTTCGATTCCGACCAGAATAAACATTTGTCTTTTTTTTCTCACATTTGCAAGGAAAAATGTCAGAAGTAGCAAACATAGCGGCTGTTGTGGTTATAAAATATATGGTGCCTTAGTGATGTAAAACAACAACGGAATTGTTTGCAAACTAAGTAAATTACTTTGATGAGTTTTAATTTGTTTTAGCAGAGCTTTCTGATTTCCCTCGCTGTACTACGAAAACAACATTTTCACAAAATAAAAAGTATACGTTGTCTCTGTAAAAGATTCGTGGTAATTCAATTTTTTTAAATCTTCATACTAAAATATTGTATGTCTGCAAACACAACACTGTTTATATCCTTATCCTGACGCTCCTGATGGTAAGAGATAACACCTGTGCAATGTCCATGACCATTGCGCCGATACACAGAACTTTGAGTAGTAAAACAAAGTCCAGGGTATCGCTGCTTTGGCGCTCATTGCTTTGAGACTTTCGATGGTTAGTCTCAACAGCCCAGTAATTTTTAACTATTTTTTATTTTTGTTCCATATTTCATCTAAATCGATTTTATAGTTTTGTAGTATGTTTTAAAAATATTAAAAGGTATTAAAAGCTATTTGAAAAATCATCTATCAGAAGTATTGTTCTCGATGACGTATAGACGTATACTTATATATATTATTTTTATATTAGAAGAGACCTACGTTCAGTAGAGGACAGCAAAATGCTGATTGACGATGAGAAAGTTTTGAATTAACGCAATGATTTAGATAAATGCTGCCCAAGTCAATCATTCACGTTGCACTGAGAAGCAGCATGCCCACCAAATGTCCACAGAAGACTGTAGAAGTAGAATCATTAAGTAGACTTGTTAGTGAACTTGCATAGTTTAAAATATGTTCGTTTTTAGAAAAAATAAGTTAAACAAAAACAAATCGACGTGGTTTTGTCAATTTTCTGATGATTCTGTGGCATGTTTTATATTAAAAAGATAAGTATGATTATACAGATTTCACGCTTGTAAAGTATTCTCTAGTGATCCATAAACTGGCTTCATGTCCTCGGTAATTATTAAGCGATTGCCATGATTTCCTGTTAGCTCGGCTAGGCGTCCACGTAACTAATAAAAAATACGGTTGACAAGCCAGGTGTTTGACGACAGCTCATCTGATGTTAAGTGACGACTCTCGACGTAGAATGGAACCGACTCTCAAGTGAAGCTGCCGAAATATACCGTTAGTACTTGTATACTTTTTTATTTATTAACATTGAAAATTGTCATCATTTCTACAAAAGAAATACAAGGTAAACTTAGATAAATCAATTGATTGATTCAGGCGTCTCATTCTTGGCCAAGCGCTCGAAGAATCAACACGTCCTGAGGATGCCTCGTGTAGAGGCGACACACGTGTTGGCTACTGGTTACTGCAGCGAGAAAAGGATATATAGACTTATGATTGTATTAAGAAATATTTCAAATGGACATTAAAAAATTGTCGATAATCAATTTTGCCGAACACTTTCCGCAATGAACTCGTACCAGACGCTTTACAGCTTACAAAAACTATTGTAACTTTATTTACATTCTCAGTCTTGATTTAATACACCACAATTTTATAATTACGGGGGAAAAATGGCGTTATCTACTGCTGTAACTGAATCCATCTATAAAAAAATTGAAAAAATCGATGTCGAAAAATTATCCACAAAGAAAGATGATTCCTGGTTATTATTCTACCCCTAAGCATTTACCTAAACCTAGTCCGTAGCAATTTCATTCATAAATCACGCGGCAAGCTCGTGCAACTGGATCGGGAGGACTCAGCCGCGATAGTGCCATAGAGAAAGAAAATGTTTTCGCAAAAATTCAATGAAAGCCGCAATTGGTTACCGCCAGCTGATCCAATGATAGTGCTATATTCATAATTTTAGGCAGGATCTCCGAAAATTTTGACTTAATAACTTTGACATTATGAAGTGAACAAAATTTTGATTGCACATTTACGATGTCTTAATCAGTCTGTAGTAACCATTACAATCTTTCTAGTAATTAAAAAATAGTGGTGTATATGATTCTCAGGGAACTATTAACAACTACAAATACACTGCCTTAAATGAGTTATTGCAAAACTGAGCCACTCTTCAATGAACTGAGCTGTGAAAGATATACGTTCTATCCAACTCTACGTGACTGCTTCCTGTTACGTGAATTGGGAATTAGATTACAGTGAGCGAGTTGTTAATAGCATTACACGTCTAGCTTGTGTATAATTTTCCAAACTCTTGCAGAAATCAAATAAATAACTTAGTAGATTTTGCTAACGTGGTTTACATGGGGTTTATTTTAATAATATTCATTTATAAAATAAACTTGACTCTCAATTGACCTCTAATGACGTCACATTATAGGCAGTATAGGGCTACTTTCGGTGCCTAAAAAACAATTGCAAATCAACACCTGACAATTTCAAGTCGACGGCAGCTATAATAATCTCTTACATACACCTCGAGTTGTTTTTCGCTTTATTTTTATACAAATATGGATTATTTTATTTTAAATGTCAGATAATAATTATCGCTTTTATGAGGCTATGATATAAGATTTGTTTAGGTACTTCATGTCAAAGTCAATCAAATGTGCCAAAATAGCTACATTTACTTTTTGTTTTACATGGTAAGGGCATATTCAGCCTACTTCATGACGTCATCGCTATAAAAAGTTAGAAAACGTATTAAAAATCAACTACCGCATAGAAACCCAAAATATTCAAATTAGTTTAATAAAAAAAGTTTTACTATCAGTAAAAAATGTAAAATAAATACAAAAAAACTATTACATACTGAATTCGATACGAAATTATTTTACTTGATGGTAGGTCTCCTTAGCAGGAGGTCGTCTAGGTAGGTACCACCGCAGAACCAGATATTCTGCAGCCAAGCAGTAGTGTGTAAACATTACTGTGTTCCAATTTGAAGGGTGCAGCTAGCGAAACTACAAGGCTGTTGAGAGTAAGCATCGAAAGTCTCAAAGTAATGAGCGCCAAAGCAGCGATGACCTGGACTTTCGTTATACCACTTAAAGTTATTTGTAACGCTACAATGGTCATGGATACAAATACAAATCTTTCATTGTTACCACCAAAATTACAGGCAATTTTTCCATTCATGTTTGAAAATATCAAAATCATAACATAATTATGTCAACAATATATGAAAATGTCAATGAAATAATATGTCAAATGTAAAATAATTATGTCAATATGATTAAATGTCAATTAAAAAAAAACAATAAAATAATTACTACGTTCATTGAAATTTTGAGTGGTAATGGAAAACACAATTTAGTTATAATAAAATGCGAGTTGTTACCAGAAGTTTCCACTCAAGTTGAAGCAAATGGCCCGTATGACCAGAGCGTAATGAGCGACCAACTGAGCGTCATCACCGCCTTGATCTTTATTTATAGAGGGGTCCTTCGGTAGGAAGTCAAGTAAGTAATTAAATTGGGTTCAGAGCCTTTTGAGGGCTTTTACACGCAGTTACTTTTTGCGGCTATGCAAATGGGCTACTGAAGCTTCTCTGTTATGATTTTTAACTAGATTTTTCCGCATGACTATTATTCTAATCACTTCATTAGGGTTCCGTACCCAAAGGGTAAAAACGGGACCCTATTACTGAGACTTCGCTGTCCGTCCGTCCATCCGTCTATCTGTCACCAGGCTGTATCTCAAGAACGGCGATAGCTAAACAGTTGAAATTTTCACAGATGTATTTATATTGCCGCTATAACAACAAATACTAAAAATAAAATAAAATAAATATTTAAGGGGGGCTCCCATACAACAAACTTGATTTTTTTATAGATAACGGTACGGACCCCTTCGTGCGCGAGTCCGACTCGCACTTGACCGTTTTTTTTTTATCTGACCACAAAACTAGGCAATTGTTAACAACCAGAAAATTAAACAAGCTCCCGACTTTCTATATTTTTTATGGTTGCCTGGCAAAATTTTTGATCACAGCTTACGTGCGGTTATGTGACGGTATGGTCGAAGATGGTAAACACACCTAGCTTGGAATAGAACTGGCGCTCAAGCAAGGCTTTCGGAACACCGCTAGGGGCTTTGCGGCAGATATTCATCAATTGCCTAATGATCTCCTCAGTGACCGTCAATATGGTTTTCGCCGAAACCGGTCCACTGGGGATCTTCTAGCGTACGTCTCACACATCTGGAGCCAGGCCATCGAGAAACATGGGGAGGCGCTTGCCGTTTCCTTAGATATCTCAAAGGCCTTTGACAGGGTCTGGCACGATAGCCTTATTAGCAAGCTTCCTTCTTACGGCCTGCCCGCTGGGTTCTGCGTGTGGATTTCGGACTTCTTAAGGGATCGATCGCTGTGGGTGCTAGTTGACGGTCGCTCGTCAGGTCGAATGACAGTCAATGCTGGTGTTCCCCAAGGGTCAGTGCTCTCTGCGACTCTCTTTCTGCTGCATATCAACGATCTGCTGAAGCCCGGTATCTTTGGGTACGCAGACGACAGCACAGTTGTAGAGAGTTATACGTCCGACGCACGAACAAGCGGTCCTGAGATCCAGTCCCTCAGAGAGGCGATGGTCGAGCGCTTGAACCTGTCCCTTCAGGCAGTCTCCGATTGGGGCGATGCCAACCTGGTCAGGTTCAACGCTGCAAAGACCCAGGCGTGTTTATTCTCCGCCAAAAAGAGACCATTTTTACTGTCTCCCTCTTTCCGGGGTGTGTCCGTGCCGATAACAGACAGCCTTGAACTTCTTGGTGTCAGTCTCTCGACAACTCTCAATTTCGGCTCATTTATTGAGGCGAAAGCTCAAACAGCTGCAAAAAAGCTAGGCATCCTCGCCAAGGTAAGACGGTACTTCACACCAGAACAGTTGCTTTGTTTATACAAAGCACAGGTTAGGTCGTGTATGGAGTACTGTTCACACCTGTGGGACGGCTCTGCCAAGTTTCAGCTTGAGGCTCTGGAGTCAGTCGAGAGGCGCGCTAGGAGGTTGATAGGCAATGACACTTTGGTCAAGTCTCGGCTGCAAAGCCTCGAGCATCGACGTAAGGTCGCCTGTCTATCGGCTTTCTACCGGATACATTTCGGAGATTGTGCCTTGGAGTTGCACGACTTGGTTCCCCCTGCCCCTTTTTACTACCGGACGGCCAGACAAACGCGACCGAGGCGACACCCGTACATGGTGGATGTTCCCCATGTGCGCACTAAACGCTTTGAGTCCACATTCTTTATTCGCACAGCGAGGATGTGGAACTCTTTGCCGGAGTCTGTGTTTCCCGAAAGGTACAATATGAGTGTCTTCAAGTCAAGAGTAAACAGGTTCCTTCTAGGTAAGCGTGTTCCATCTTAGACCGCATCGATGCTTCACATCAGGCAGGATGTGGTCAAGCGCGAACCTATTCAATGTAAAAAAAAAAAAAAAAAAATTCAACTTGAGGGTGGTAGCTAGCCAATCGAGTACTAGAAAGTACCCTACCACCATTCTATGGTTTCCTTCACCGGCAGCTCAAGCTCATTGTTGAGGTTTGAAGCGAAGCCTTCGGTGAGCGAACCGACCGCGCTAATCACTGAGCTTTAAGACATAATTAGCTGAGTAAGTGTGGTAGTTCGTAATCAAAGTGTGCTACATAATTCACGCGGCTGTACCTGGATGCGGTTTAACTTTATCACTTACTAATTGAATATCCAATCCGAGGCGGACATGGAGAGTGAAAAAATGGAAGTGACATATTAACATACAAAAACTTTTTAACTGATTTAAAAAAAAGAGTACCTAGAACTGACTATGCAGCCTATAGAAGTTTATTTAAATAAATAAATATTGTGTTCTGTGTCTGGGTGTTCTATATATATTATAAGTATGCATTATAAAAAAAAAAGTATACATGTATACTATCAGACTTCTATCTGACTTCCATTACACAAGCTCTGCTTAGTTTGGAGTCAGATGGCGCTGTGTGTAATGTCCTATGATATTTATTTATTTACTTTATGAAAATAAAATAATTCTGAATGTTGTCTCATCCAGTGAAACTCTATGTTTGGAACAAAGTTTTGATTGGTTCGGAGTTTCAACCACACAAGAGTAGTACCAGCAAACTCCACGTTAACATGAAAGTACTAATTGCTTATTGATTTTTGGAATTTGGCCTCCAGGTGGTCTAGAATACCAGTGACATTAATTATAATTGCAGATTTTTTAAATCGCCTTGCGTTGCGCTCTATTTTTAATGGTCGACAGGCTAGGTGTTTGAGCACAGGTCACCTGGTGATATGACGGTGTGGTCGAAGAAAGGAAACACATCTAACCTGCAACGGAACAGGCTTTTAAGCTGTTTGTTCTGGTATATTCAACTGCTCTGGTAGTTCATGTGGTAGTATATCTGCTCCGAGAATTGTAGGCCGTGTGTTTGATTCCCACTCTGAACAAACATTTATTGACAGCCCTGTTGGTTCATTGGTATTATGTCTACTTCGAGAGCTGTAGGGCGTGTTTTCGATTCCCACCCAGGGCAAACATTGTGTTGTATAAACAAAAATGTTTGTTCTGTGCCTCTTGCGCTTCTTTTTTTGCGCTGTTCAAAAAACCTAATACTGCATTTGGACCCTTGATTTTTTTCTAGAAATGTTATTTCTAACGTTTTGGGTTAGAATGTTGTCGCCAAAACTGAATTTAAACTAGGAAATTGACATACAAAGAAAATCGATTTTCCAGCACCTCCCTGACTTTGTAAATAACAAACACTCTGTTTCACATCCGATAACATTTTTCAAGACAACAACTTCCAAAGTTGGACACAGAAATATCTCCCAAGTTATGTAAATAGGTGCCCGCGTTGCGACCCTTCGATAAATCAAAAAAGGAGATACGGTTTATTTTCATGTCGTAGCAAAAACGTTCATAAAATATAGATAAAGATGTATGTATTTAGATTCTTGATACTCTTTTACAGATAAAGCCTTGAGTGATATAGAAATAAAAAAACTGGCAGTGGCATTATTAACGTTAGCTATGGCATTATTAACGTTGGCTATGGTATTGTTAATGTTGGCTAGGACATTATTAACGTTGGCTATTGCGTTATTAACGTTGCTTATTATTTATTTGTCATAATGTGTCGTCTAATGTGTCATTTGACGTCAGCGATAAGACTCATTAGTTTCACACTATTTCCAAAGTACCAAGTTAACACATCTTCCATTTTTTTGTCATCATACGAGAACCAGATGTTTGTAGAAAAAGTTTTTTAACAAAACATGTTGATAGTCAAAGAAAATGCGGGCGCGAAGTTTCCCCCAACAATTATCATATCACATGGAGTTAAAGGGAAAATTAACATAGGGCTCGTGCTGCTCCAAAGTTGTGGCATAGGCCAGAACTGTGTGCGTAGGTTGAATACAGATTCCTGGAAATTATAACCACGCCAACTTGGAAACAGGCTTAACTTTTAATTGTTTTACCCAAAAAGAGAAGACTACGAAAAGAAGGGATATGGTTTTAGCAATTCATATTTGTGTGTAATCGTATATATATTTTTTTTATTATGAATTGAGGCTTACGTTTGACTGCCATCTCAGTTGAGAATTAAACGGAGATGCGGTCTACGATTAAGCACGTTGTCCCACAAAAAACCAATTCAATCGTGATGTGAAGGCACCCGAATTGCACATAATATCAGGAAACACCTAAGTACTCGGTATATTTAAACAAGAAATTTATAAATAAATGACCTGATATACCTGTATACTAAATACCTGTGGTCTATTTGATACTCTGTGTATATTGTATATGCATAATATTTTTAGTATGTGCCGAAATTCTGCCATATCATTCACAGGTAATGGGCCCAGCTCGCTTCCACTGATTAGGCATGCAAGTTACTTACGCAAAACAGTGCATGTCTGCATAAATGTAATCCAATATATTACGTACAATTTAACCGGAGTGCAAACACAATAAATATTCTGATTATGTTACCTTTCAATCTGTGTCGTGGGGTGGCAGTTTACACTATCACCTAGTGGGGGGACAAAGAACCACGAAAGTACATAGGTACTTGTTCTTCCGTAATCTTTTTTTTTTCTTTTGCATTTATTTATTTTGCCAATAAATAAATGATTATTACCTACTTATTATACAGTCTTCACCTCCATGGGCGGGTGGATGTTTTCCTTCACGGGTAGCTCAAGCTAAACGTTGGGATTTGAACCCACAACCTACAGTGTGTGATCTAACCACGCTAACCACCGAGCTATCATCGCTACAATAGTATACCTAAGTAACCTAGTTTTAGCTTTCTGACGTAGGTACATGTATCTCTTATGTATTCCGGGATGTGCGCGTTTAAATGTACTGGATACTCCAACGAGTTTGTTCGCATGCGGTGATTAAAATCGAAATAATATCGGGTGTCATGGGTGAAAGCATATGCGGATGAGGGATCTAGAGAATATAGACACAGAGCACTTATTTAGTAGCAACTGATGTAGGAGGTCCAATACTATTCTATTTGCTACAAGCATTTATTTAACTTGCAATGTTAGCATGTTAAGGTGGTTCGATTTCCATACAATTTTTTTTTGTCATTTATGGATAAATGGAGCATAATTTTACAGTGAAGCAATCTAAATAATGTACTGTTTAATTCAAGCAATTGTGATTTACCGCAAATAAAGATGATTTCACTGTAAATTATGCTCCGTTTGTCATTTTTTTTTTACTTTTAATCGATCTACGTTTGGCCACCAACTCGCCTAATGCAAAGCGACGGTGTGGCCGAGGATGGAGCACGCTGTTCCAGAAGAAATCTATTCACTCTAGCCTTAAAAACGTACAAATTGTAATTTATGGGAAACAAGGAATTTGTATGGAAATCGAACCACCTTAAGGTGAAATCTTGTAAGGCGAATTAGACTCAAGTTATCTTGAAATTTGACATGTTGGTTTACTTGGTTTGATTGCTTTCATAGAGCTTCAAGAGCTGTAGGGCGGGGGGTAGATTCCCAGGACAAACGCTAAAATATTTATTCGGTATGAATTAAGAACAAAAAAAATGTACCAAGTGTGTAAGTGAGTGTGTGTAAGTGAGTATGTGTATTCTATCAGTAATCTGGTTCTCATAGTACAAGCTTAGCTTAGTTTGCCTGCTAACTTTATTATTGTTATTTTATTTTATTTAACCGCAAGGTATAAAAAATGAAACGTATATTACTAAAAGTATTTTGAACGAGATATATTTTCCCACATTCAGCTCATCCGGGTCGCGATGAATTCACAAAATGTCGGACCGGATCCGCGCTCGGAAGCTTCGGCGGTACCAACAAAAGGGCTTTAACGAACTCACTTCAGCTGAATCTACGAGAAAATTGTATTTTAGATAGATTTTAGAGTTGTAACTGTAGGTTTTAACTATTTTTATAGCGATGATAGCTCAGTGCTTAGCGTGGTCGGTCACACCGACGTTCAAACCTCAATATTGAGCTTGAGCTGCAGAAAAACATCTTAAGGAAACCATAGCATGTCGGTAGGGTATTTACTAGTACTCGCCTGGCTAGTTACTACTTAGTTGAAATTCTTCACGATATTTTCCTTCACCTTTGCTCATAATATCATTAGTGTTGTAAAAACTTTTAGAAACTGGTCTTTTCGCTAGAAAAAGAGTGGTTCGAGTCAGGAATCTTTTGGTTTTTTTTTATATAAAAAGTACTGAGACAAACGAGACGCTCTCCTGATGGTAAGAGATAACGTCTGTCCATGATCATTGCAGCGATACACAGAACTTTGAGTAATAAAGAAGTTCTTTGGCTGGAATTACAAGGTAATCATAACTATTGATTATCAGGAGAGCGTACAGTTCGTCTCGTTACATTACATTAAAAAAAAAAAGAATTTGAAAGAGGATTCAAGCCTCATTATTTTAAGACTTAGAATTAAAGTTTCCACAGCACTATCTAGCAGGCCGCTGCATGGAAGCACAATGCTGAAGGCGCTGGTGCGTTTCACTGGAGATTCCGGAGCCTTCCATAAGGAGGGGGGAAGCGATTTTATTGGATAAATGTTCTAAATTACAAAAATTTTTAGCTCATAAGACTCTTTTGTGTTCAGTATATTCTTTATATTTCTGGTGTACGCAATAAAGAGTTTCTATCTATCTACTATGAAGAAAAAATAAATAAATCTCGTAGGACATTACACACAGCGCCATCTGACAAAGTCCCAAACTAAGCAAAGCTTATACTGTGGAAGTCAGATAACTGATAGATTATTTAAATATATGTCATTGCTAGTTTCATGAATCGACTTCCCCTAGACAAGCATGTTACATCCTAGATCGTAAGATCGTATCTTCTCTTTTGGTAACAGGCGCGATGGTGGTCAAATGTGAGCCTGTTGTTTTTGTTTTGTCATTAATTTGTAGGTTGATATTTTGAGAGAAGTTATTTACATAGTTGTTTGTTTGTTTGCATTTTCAATTTCGTTTTATCATATTTGTTGTTGGTAATTTGTTATGTTTGTTTTATTTGACCAACAAGGGCTCACCGGAAGACCAGCGCTGGTCATACCACACATAGTATGACCAGTTTTATGCTGAGGTGAGCCCCTATTTTGTAACTGTTTGTCTCTTATTTTTGTGTGTTTTGTTGTGTTTCAAAATAAAAAATCAGTTTTTCTTTCAAATACTTTTTGACAGCCTCGTTGGCTCATCGGTAGTATATCTGCCTTGAGAACTGTAGGGCGTGGGTTCGATTTCCACTCAGGGCAAACATTTTGTGAATAAACAAATGTTTGTTCTGTGTCTGTGTGTTCTGTATTTATTATAAGTATGTATTTACAAAAAAAAAGTATTTATGTATTCTATCAGTTATCTGACTTCTATCACGCAAGCTCTGCTTAGTTTAGGGCCATATGGCGCTGTGTGTATAGTCCTACGGTATTCATTTATTTGTTGTTAATACATACTTATAACCAATATAGAACACCCAGAAACCGAACAAACATTTGTTTATACCACAAAATGTTTATCCTGTGGCGTGTGTGGTACCACCAAGCGGTGATGATTCTCCTACAGTGCGAGAACTATCATTGAGCAAGTCAGCGCAAGCTGTGTGCGACGGGCTTTATGAAACGAGACAATAGGGCTGTAACGAACTGCAACGACCCAGATAGTTAGCTGAACAGATAATATTCATGTACGAGTATCATATATGAATACACTGTAATTGAAAACATTTAAACCTATTTTCTGCAAGCTTCCAAAACATCGTCGAAACTTCTACTAAAGTTGTCACTTCTCTACTATCGCTTGACTTGACACCGGAATACTTTTTATTAGACGACTGCCTAAAAAAAAGAGTGTAATAGATTATGTATATCTTTTTTAATGTAAAAGTAATGAGACATACGATTCACTCTCCTGATGGTAAGAGATAACGTATGACATATGCAAAAAAAAAAATATTATGTTACTTAGTCGAATATGGGGTCCAGGGTTGTCGGGCACAGCAACGTTAAGAAGAAAGAAAGGAAGGGCAAAGGCCTCTCTCCCTCCCTTCCACGCCTCTCAAGTTATTTTTTTAATAATCGTATCATGAAATCGTACTATTTTTCTGCCAGGAATTCGTCTATTGTATAATCGCTTTGAAGATAAATAAATAAATAAATATCGTAGGACATTACGCACAGCGCCATCTGACCCCAAATTAAGCAAAGCTTGTACTATGGGAATCAGATAACTGATAAAATACTTAAATACTTTTTTTTAATGTTTTTTTAATAAGAAGTTAGTTTAAATTTTTAGCTTTATTTTGTTAGTTTCCGAAAATGCTTTATAACAATGTAATTTGAACTCAAAAAATAACTAACGTTGAGTATAATTTTTGACCGATTTTTTTTTTTTTTTCAACGCCATCTGACCCCAAACTAAGCAAAGCTTGTACTATGGAAGTCTGATAATTGATAGAATACATAAATACTTTTTTTTTGTAAATACATACTTATAATAAATACAGAACACCCAGACACAGAACAAACATTGTTTATGCCACAAATTTTGTCCTGAGTGGGAATCGAACCCACGCCCTTCAGCTCTTGAAGCAGACATTCTACCAATGAACCAACAGGGCTGTCGATTAGTTGGAATAAGTCTAGAAAGTTGGAAAAGTTAGAAATACCCGACTGATTTCTTTACTCTATACAAAGCGGGAAGCTGCGCGGTTTGGGCCCTGCGAAATTGACTTGAATTTAGCTTGAATTCAACTTGATGAGGCACACAAAAAGTTTCGAGTTGGGTGTTTTAAAAGACTTTATTAAAAAGAAACGGCTGGGCCTGCAACTAATTTTGCGCGTTCGTCCGTAAATTATGGTTTCATTTTTCAGCTCCGAAGTTATTTGTTCTGGTTTTTGGTAATTTACCGAAATTTTTTGGTTTGAATTTTTTCAAAAAGAATAGCTAAAAATTAAAGTGTATTAAATTTAAGTGTTCAGAATTCATACCTTGTTTTATGGTTCCAATGTGTTTGACCACAGCTCACCTGATGTTAAGAGGCGGTGTGATCGAAGGTTGTAAACACACCTAGAAATGTAACCGGCTCTCAAGTGAGGCAGCCGGAACAATGAGCTTGAGCTGCCGGTGAAGGAAAACATCGTGAGGAAACCATAGTATGGTGGTGGGGTACTTTCTAGTACTCGGCTGGCTAGCTACCACCCTCAAGTTGAAAATCTGCCGCCAAGCATCTAACGGTGTGTTCCGGCAGCTTCACTTGAGAGCCGGTTCCATTCCAGGCTAGGTGTGCTTTACCATCTTCGACCACACCGTCACTTAACATCAGGTGAGCTGTGGTCAAACACCTAGCCTGTCGACTATAAAAAAAACACACCGTTAGGTGCTTGGCGGCATATAGAAGGTGGTAGCTAGCCATTCGAGTACTAGAAAGTACCCTACCACCATGCTATGGTTTCCTCATAATGTTTTCCTTCACCGGCAGCTCGTGAACGTATGAAGCGGCTGCGCTAACCACTGAACTATTATCGCTACAAAATCATCTCTTATCTTGAATATTACATATTGGCGAATTTAATTTAATTGAAAGTAGAATAAAGATAGGATGCTTTTTTTTTAAAAGGAGAAGTGGATTGGCACTGCAATTTGATTTTGATGTTGTAACGGTACCAATAACCGTTAACATTTACAATTATTGTAATAACAATTACAATAGGGGTTTATCTCATTTATTCAAAATAATTTATTTAGGAAAATTTCCTACGATATAAAATTACTATCTTCGTAAATTTTGGGGGTTGCTGTAACGGTCCAGATAACCGTTAACATTTATAAATAGTATAATAACAAATAAAATGAGGGCTTAATACATTTACTCATTTAAAATTAATGTATGATTCTAATTAAATTTAAGATAAGTTAATTTTCATTTACATTCGGATTTGGTACAAAAGCGCTACGTTAGATAACGGAGAGGTAGCAAACTACAAAGTTAAGTGACCATGTGAAAATCAATAAAGTTAGTACCCAAACACAATAGATGGCGCTATTTCAAATAATTTAAGCCAATAAGTCACGGAAGAATGGTTAGTAATTAATTATGTCTAAATGAGGGACAGACACTATGTAAACTCGGCACTGATTTAAAACCCATGTGTTCTGTTGTTAGTTTAATTATATCATTACATTAAAATTAGTTATGACATAGAAAAGATCTGCACGTCCTATGTAGATTGTGGGGATGCCAATAGATGGCGTGCTTTATTTTAAATAGGGATGTGCCTTTTTCAATATTATGTTGATATATCATTGGAGTACCGAATATTTAATCGAATTAAATAATTACTTTAGTAAAAACAATACTTGTATTAGATATTTTAGTAAAATACATAAATTCTAAATTATAAATTGTTACAGCTAATTTATAGAAGAAATAGTTATTTAACTATTGTATTGAACTATTGTACATTGTAGATAACTATCTTATAATCTTACCTAACAATCTATAATGCCAAAAATATAAGGTAAATGATTGTTATCTATACTATACCTAGGTTAGGGATTCTAGTAAATAAGAGGGCATGTTGAAACGGGGTTTGTCTCACTTACTTCATAAACATAATTAGAATGGTTAGAGGTTACAATATAGTTGTGTAGCTTGTCTTCCAATATTTTCATAACTAAATGACATAGGAAATTGTCACAAGTGATGGTCATTCGGAGTGGAAAACACTTGGGCTTGCATTAATTAGTGGATTGGAATTAACAATGCGGGATGCAACAAGTTTTATATAACGGTGCATCTACAATTCTTAGAAATTATATATGGCTGATCAGCAAATGTTTATTGGGGATTTACTTAATCAAACCTCGTAATAATTGGGGAGTATAATTAAATGTTGTGTAGTTTATTTATTATTTTAAACAAATCTGGGTTGTATTTTAAATACTAAAAATATTAATCAAAAATATTGATAGAATGGAGTATCATGGCGACACTAATTGTTACCTATCGCATGTTTAATTTATGAGTTTAGTGCGGCGCGGCACAAAGGGAAAAATCACACATTGATAGGGTTTGGATGTGTGGAGTCACACGGATAGGATCGCTCTCACGGACACGTTGGGCTGCTTGAGCGGCTTCGCATGCTTGGGGGCCATCGAGGTGTAAGTTTGCATCAAAGAGGAGTATATATAGAAGCCGCGAAGCGTCGCGCGAGGATTCAGGATTGATATTCGGTCTTGTACGTTTCTCCTGTCGAATTCTTTTAACGGCTGTCCAATTCAGTAAAATTAATGGTGAATCTCTGCTCAAATACTGTTTGTACCTAAATAAGGTTAATTAATAAAACAAACATGTGACTTACTTGTGCCTCAGCTCATGAATTGGTATCTATTTCACGTTAGATTGCGATATTTACCGAGATTGGGTTTTTGAGTGAATTCTGCTCCCATAAGGAATGGAATGTAAATTCATTTTATGTGATAATTCGATCTACATCGATTTGTGTTATAATTGGCCAGTCTGTTAACGCACGAAGTGTGCAAAGCTGTTAATTCGAACCTTTGAAGCTTCCCTTCTTAGTGACAACATAATATTGGCAGCTTATTCCTCCCCGTTAGGCTCGGGTTTATTGTGACTAACCGAGCGGTGCTTTTGCCTAGAAATAGGAGCATCGAAGTCACCGGTTTGGTTGTAGTTTGGCCTGTGCTTGATATAGTCCGTAGTTCCCTGGGACAAGTTCCTGGATTGCGAACTTGGTGGCGTCGTTCTTTGATGGTATCATTACGTGGGCCAAGCTTCATGCAAACTGTCTTACGTTAGGTTGGATGTACCTGACCTTCCCATGACTGTCTCTTGTGTTATAGATTCGGTCTAGGCTTCGGCCATGCGAAAGTCGTCCCGTAGGGCTGGTTAGAGTCTTAGTGCTTTTCGGGCTGACCCCCGCTAGGTAATAGAGTAACATAGTTAGAAGGGTATTTGCACGTCTGGATACCGAGCATCTAGATAATACCCCGTATTAGGGTTGGGAACGGGGATAAAATCACAAAAATAAGACCGCGAGTCTTTTGTTGGGCTTCTGATTGTATCTCTAGACAGTTTAGGGATCGTCTTTAAGTGTAGGTTTATTTAATTACTAGGTAGGACTTAGGGATATCACGTCGATCTAATATGTTCTACAGAATGCGAATGTATCAATCGGCGGGATTCAGGGACAAGTAGGGTTTTTTATTTCAGGTTAACTATGGAGTAACTCACTTAATTCTTGTTGGAGTGTTCCGGCTATTAGAATATCAATATAAAGTCATCAATTGGATCTTGTTGAATTGTGTATAACCTAGAAGTCAGATCGACTTGCATTTGGCAAATTACGGGAAGCTTGTGTTGTGGTTAGCTCTCTTGTTGGCCAAGCGAAGCCGTGCCAGTTGGTTTTCTCTTATCTAATCAGGGGAGAAACTGACATTATTAAGAGTACTACCTTAAAACCATGATTCTTAGTATACAAGCCAGAAGTATTGAGGCTATTACTATTCAACAAAGATTGAACTAATGACTTTCCAGGTTAATGATAAAACCCTGGTTCTCATAACTTTAGTATTTATTTAAATACTTTCCTAACTAAAAGCTAAAAGAATTCCGATGCCATAAGAATCATAAGAACATTGTAGTTATAACTACTGCATACATACCTACAGACCAAGTAGAGTCATTTATATATAATTTATAATGACAGACAGACTTTGCCAAAAGATAATGTCCTCTCAGTCCCTTGATTGCTATTTATGAATCTTAACGACTGACATCTATACATACAAGTTACTAGAATGTAATTTAATTATGTGCAAGACACAAGTTCCCCATATGAAAGAAAATGTGGAAGACTGCTGTCCAGTCAGGATGCCGAGGCAGATTTTCAAGAGCGGGGCGGGGCTCTTGAATTAACCACAACTAGTTCAATGCTAATATAATACGTACTAAAATTCTTTCTTTCAAAGCAAATACAATACTAAGATTGAGCTATTGAATTAACCACAAACAGTTCAATGCTAATGTAATACTTAAATTCATTATAATAAATTATATACAGTACTAAGATTGAACTCTAGAATCAACCACAAATAGTTCAATGCTAACATAATACTTAAATTCATGTTAATACTTTCTAAGTCATTTATATCCCGAAGAGTACATTACTTGCATTTATCTTTAACTCTTTGTATGTGACAAGACTGACTGTTTATATCTGAGTTTAATAATGTAGTAGGTATCTTTCAATATGCTAAGGAAGCTAACTTCAGTAATAGGTCTAGGTTTAGAAGTAGGGTCTAGATATTTTAGGCATTATAGGAATTCATCTCAAACCTGTCTTGGGTTTTATTACGGTTGCAAGGTAGAGTCCTCCTTAGACGATCACATGGCCAAAATAGGGATTTAGATTATAAGCGGTTAACCAGTTAAAATCACCATTAACCATTTTAAACCATTAAACCAACATATTACCATTTTACCTTAATATCGTATCTTTAACCTTGTAATAAATATAAACCATTTAATCCATTTAAATATCTTTAAAAATAAATTAGTTTTAAAATTGTTAAAGGGGGTTGTTACAAAATGGGTGTGCCTTAGACCAGGATCAATCATTATAGGGTTTTTACAAAATTTAGCTTCATAATTATGTACTTGGGTAGGTTAGGAACTAGCACCTTTGCTATAAGTAGATAAAATAAGTGTGTCTTTCTGCCCAGGTGGAATGGCACACAAATTGTTGCTGTGTAGTGATGCGAAAGGTTTGAGATGAACAATCATAAATAGGTAACTTGCATAGGAATAGGGAAAAATACAATCAGTAAGATGCGGTCAAAATGAAAGTCATTTTAAATTAATAAATTCAGTAACAAGTCATACAACAAACAACAACATAGTAAACATACGATTATGTTACATAGGATGTTTTCACTGACATAATGGTACTCTCTTTTATTCTACTAAAATTAAAAACTTATAGATTCACAGTCTAGATTATTATAAGTATACTTCAGCAAGTTACTTATAAAGTAAGGTTAACACTCAAAATATAGGACATAATCTTTGGTTCAGCATGTTTATTGTCTAGAGATAACACTATCTTTTTATTAATCCTAGTGAGCTTAAATGAAAACAAAATAGGAAACTATTTAATTCAAAACTTTAAAGTTATATGAAATTGCATATAAAAAATAGGATTCTATTGTAGCAGGAAACAGAGGAATGTTCTTGTAGAATTTTCAAAATACTTGTAGTGGCGGGCAAGTAATTTCTAATGTCTCAGTTACTTCATCTGAAAGGTAACAACAACACACTTTAGAATCTTATAGGGTTCCGACTAAAAAGTTAGTAATCATACTACAAATATGTTAGGGTATATGCAATAAATAAGCAGTTGTTAATTGTAATAGGCTGTACTCTTACCATTAGGCTATAGTTTGCTTAAACTATCACTTAGTTTTCATAATAAAACACAGTTACAGTTAATAGGTAAATTTCACTAAATTATTTACATGTGTACAACAATTGTCAGTAAGCCAGTTATTAACTAGAATTTTGTTAGATAGATTTTTAACACTTCTTGTTGTCTGCCAACTAGCAGCTTACTGATGGGAGTGGTAAGCCATCATAATACTTTATAAGGCCTTACTATCTCAAGACTAGATTCAACTAAACAAACTATCCGTGTCAATTTATATAAATTGTAATAATTAAATTAGGGTACTACTAGATTTATTTAAAAATTTATTTTTATACACTCACTTGTTAGGATTCCATATCTGTCATCTTTCGTTAGTGGTTGAGTTCGATTAAAAATATAAGCTTCATTAACTTGTCTTACAACGCTGAAAAATATTACAATTATATTAGGATTAACTAAAAATTACATAGGTATAGTTAATTTGATCACCTGAAGTTTTAGTCACATAACTCAATTTAGGTTTCACAATTTCAATTTAAACAGCTGAATAGGGAATGAAAGACTGGATAATATCTAATCTAATGAGCTTTAACTTTGCTACATAAGTACAAATAAGATTGTATTGCGGAGTTAAGTTGTTACTTTTGAAAATAAATAAGGATAGTGACTTACTTATGTAATAAATGCTCTTAGTTGTAGTATGAACAGTAGGAAAGTTCTACATTCATCACTTTATCCGTTTCATGTAGTTGTATAGCCATTTTTGAACTTTCTGGGCTTGTAATTTAGTCATCAAATCAGATTGCATTCAATGGTTCTGTAAATATGAAAAATAAATTAGGTATGTATGTATCTACAAAAACTCAAATACACACGAAAGATAAGTAAGATATCTGATAGGCAAATATTAGTTAATCAGCATTGATGTTGTGCTTGGTTATAAGGTTAAAGTAAAACGATTACAGGTAGTCATTTCAAAGTTAGGTCTAGAAACTTTAAGGTTTACTGGATTGGGGTTGTAACAATAGGGAATAAGAGGGGTGTCTACTTACCAAATAAAGATGCAGCGCTACAGCGTATCTGTAATGTATCCATCTTAGGCACTCGTACATTAGAGGTTAGCGGCTTTTCCATTTTGGTCGAAATTTGTAAAGTTCACTGTAGTAACGTCGAGAAATGTACTACAACGTATTTTAACGTGTAATTATACTATTAGTGGTCTCACGTAACTCGTAAGTCCAGTTTGTTGTTGCATAAAATCCATAGTTCAAATTTTCGGTCAAATAGAGATGAGACAATTATGAGTGACGGTTGGTAAATGAGTTCAAATCGATCGAGACTTATGAATTAAGAAACAAATTTAGTTACTTGTAGTTGTAAGGTTTTAAAAATAAGATGGTAACAGGTAAAGGTTCATGGTAAAGGTAATGGTAATGTCGTGATAAGATTCAAGGTAATGTAAGGTATGGAAAAATCTTCGCCATAACAACTTTAATTTCGAACCAAAAAGTGTAAGTATACCTACGTAAGTATTTTTATTTTAAAATGCTAACGCTATCTGATAGGTATGTAAAGGAAATAGACAAATTTAGTGGTTACTTTAAATGACTGTATCATAGTTAAAATTTTGAAACACACTTGAAAAATAAAATTAAAAAATTAAATCTGGTCTCAACATAATTCGGAAAACAATGCTTCATTGGTTGTATGTTTGTAATTTCTCTCATTTAGATAACACGACCTATCCTAGTGAAATTGGCAAAGGAGAGAATATCGAAATACAATTTAATTAATTGCGACTAATTACATACAGGAATTACAAGGAACAACTTTACTATTGTATCGATTAAGAAATGTAATCAAATTAGAAATCAACATACCTATCTATTGAGGAAAAAAAAAAAGTTAAAAAAGAAATGTTTGACATTTCATTCAAAACTTTCTATATAGCATCGTACGGTCGACATTTGCCAAAGTCAAGTAGTTTAATATTTATAGAGCGATGTTAACTCGATAAGCTTTGGTCGCTGTTCAAAGTCACAGAAATAAATCTGTCATAATAAGTCACATAGTCACAGTCAAGACCTCAGAGAATAATATTAGAACTTATGATAGTTCTCGTTTAGTAAAATTGTCATACTCATAATGTTCTTTAGACATAATGTTAATAATGACTGTATAAATATGTTTGTGTAAATTTTATATTTGATTTCAGGAAAATGTAGTATTCTTCGGAAGAAAAGTCATCAAATGTATAATTTGTACGTAATCAAAATAGAAAGCGGAATGTGTTCTTATAAAGCGAATAGGCAAAATAGATTATAAAAAAAAAAATTCTACGTCATCTAGCGTCCAGTAGCGGAATTTATTGAATTGAGAAGTGAAGTCGAACCGGGATCAATAAAACTTCAATGGAAGTAGAGGCAATGATTCGAGAAGAAGTCGACAAATGACATTACAAATAACAAAAATAAATTACAGGGCTTGAATTACGAAAATTACAGGGCTTGAATTACGAAAATTACAATTATTTTAGCTAGCAATTAACGTACCTAGTATCTATTGTTTAAAACGTACAGTTATTAAGGCGGCAAATTTAAAAAGTATTACTTTTCTGATTTGATTAATAGAGGCGGTAAATTTGAAATTATTATTTCAACTCTTCAATTCGTGGA
Organism: Biston betularia; assembly: GCA_905404145.2. Lineage (NCBI taxonomy): Eukaryota > Metazoa > Arthropoda > Insecta > Lepidoptera > Geometridae > Biston > Biston betularia. The sequence continues at coordinate 7,264,621 of FR989887.1, read as the reverse complement.
AGAATTAAATTTACTATGCTTGGTGGAGAATTTCTTATAATTATTATTTGTAGTTCCCGCGATTCAAGAAAGCAAGAATGGGGGGTTGCCTCATAACAACTTACTACATGAATTTAACGTAATACTTTATTTTAAGAATATCGACGTAAATATTTGTGTAAATTCTCAAACTAAATAAATTCATTTAGTTAACTGATGTTAAGTAGAATTGCTAGTAAACAATATGGATTGTAAGGGCATCATAATTTTCACGGATTTCTAATACGAAATTTGTTAGATTGAGTTGGAGGTGGAATTTAGTTCAGGAACGGTTTATGAAGTGGTGCAAATTTTTAAATTAAAAAAATATAGGCGAGACCTATGTTCAACAGTGGACGTCCTACGTCTAAGATGATATAGTTATAAGAAATATGAAATGTACCTATTGATTATAAAAATAAAATTATACTTATGGAAAAATGTTTTCTTTTATTGGTTTGATAAAAAAATAATAATAATAAAGCATTGCTAAAAACGGATTTTGTGCTTATTGTGTTATACTCAAATATCACTATCCCTACATGACTTGGTAATTGGTATTCGGTAAAGGTCTACACAGGTATTGGTTTTGATTTTCAAGGTATTAAATTATTTTTAAAAAAAATAAATAAAAATAAAGGTAATGCGGTGGTAGTTTTATTTGTTTAATTTAAAGAAGTTTTGTTATTTATCATTTAATGTTTGTTCAGTAATGGTGCAAAATTTTATAGACTCTTGGACCTTAGATGGTGTTATTCTATTGGATCATTGGGGCGAGGGGTTACAGTTGGGAATATACATAGATAGATAGATTGTTCGGTGGGAATCGAAACTATACGTATAATATTGGAATATATATTCTATATATGATTATATATGTACATCTTTATATTGATAGATAGAATGAAGCAGTTTAATAACACTGTCGGAATGGGAGTCGTTTGTCAGAATTTGGGGTTTGACAAAACACTTACTCAAGTTGACCTTTATAAAGGAGGTTTGGTGTTAGGTTAGGCCAGCTGGCATTTCATCAACAGACGTTGATTTTATAAAGGTCTTTTACTCTACAAAGTATGAAAATCTGATCTGGTACACTGCACATTCTCCAAAGGAAAGTAATCTGAGTTCTACTAACATCTCTTGGTGGGATATTGACGCTATACGGAATTTAATCCATTTTGCTTAAGGGATCTGCTAAATCTGGAGGGGATGTATGGGCAACTCCTGATAAACGGAAAGTAGGTTTGTTGAGGAGTGGTCTATCCGTCTGTGGCTAGCGCTGTTTGGACTCACAACCCAAATCTTTCTCAGTTTTAGGGGGTTCTGTGGAAGGGAGAATTTTTCTTTATTGTTGATATATTATCAAGCTTGGAGATGGAGGTTTTATGATGATTACATTCTTGTTGGTTTAAAAACACAACTTAATCATATTGTGTTAGGGAAAATACACCTACATTAGTTGACATATAGTTATATTGTTGGAACTCGAATACTGACAAATTTAACTTGCACCTTTACATAAATTTCCTTTCCATGTTTAACGTTGATGTTTACTATAAATATTTGTAAATTAAAATTAATTTCTTTGGGAAAAATTTTCTACGATATAAAAATTAATATCTTCGTAAATTTTGGGGGTTGCTGTAACGGTACCAATAACCGTTAACATTTACAATTATTGTAATAACAATTACAATAGGGGTTTATCTCATTTATTCAAAATAATTTATTTAGGAAAATTTCCTACGATATAAAATTACTATCTTCGTAAATTTTGGGGGTTGCTGTAACGGTCCAGATAACCGTTAACATTTATAAATAGTATAATAACAAATAAAATGAGGGCTTAATACATTTACTCATTTAAAATTAATGTATGATTCTAATTAAATTTAAGATAAGTTAATTTTCATTTACATTCGGATTTGGTACAAAAGCGCTACGTTAGATAACGGAGAGGTAGCAAACTACAAAGTTAAGTGACCATGTGAAAATCAATAAAGTTAGTACCCAAACACAATAGATGGCGCTATTTCAAATAATTTAAGCCAATAAGTCACGGAAGAATGGTTAGTAATTAATTATGTCTAAATGAGGGACAGACACTATGTAAACTCGGCACTGATTTAAAACCCATGTGTTCTGTTGTTAGTTTAATTATATCATTACATTAAAATTAGTTATGACATAGAAAAGATCTGCACGTCCTATGTAGATTGTGGGGATGCCAATAGATGGCGTGCTTTATTTTAAATAGGGATGTGCCTTTTTCAATATTATGTTGATATATCATTGGAGTACCGAATATTTAATCGAATTAAATAATTACTTTAGTAAAAACAATACTTGTATTAGATATTTTAGTAAAATACATAAATTCTAAATTATAAATTGTTACAGCTAATTTATAGAAGAAATAGTTATTTAACTATTGTATTGAACTATTGTACATTGTAGATAACTATCTTATAATCTTACCTAACAATCTATAATGCCAAAAATATAAGGTAAATGATTGTTATCTATACTATACCTAGGTTAGGGATTCTAGTAAATAAGAGGGCATGTTGAAACGGGGTTTGTCTCACTTACTTCATAAACATAATTAGAATGGTTAGAGGTTACAATATAGTTGTGTAGCTTGTCTTCCAATATTTTCATAACTAAATGACATAGGAAATTGTCACAAGTGATGGTCATTCGGAGTGGAAAACACTTGGGCTTGCATTAATTAGTGGATTGGAATTAACAATGCGGGATGCAACAAGTTTTATATAACGGTGCATCTACAATTCTTAGAAATTATATATGGCTGATCAGCAAATGTTTATTGGGGATTTACTTAATCAAACCTCGTAATAATTGGGGAGTATAATTAAATGTTGTGTAGTTTATTTATTATTTTAAACAAATCTGGGTTGTATTTTAAATACTAAAAATATTAATCAAAAATATTGATAGAATGGAGTATCATGGCGACACTAGTTGTTACCTATCGCATGTTTAATTTATGAGTTTAGTGCGGCGCGGCACAAAGGGAAAAATCACACATTGATAGGGTTTGGATGTGTGGAGTCACACGGATAGGATCGCTCTCACGGACACGTTGGGCTGCTTGAGCGGCTTCGCATGCTTGGGGGCCATCGAGGTGTAAGTTTGCATCAAAGAGGAGTATATATAGAAGCCGCGAAGCGTCGCGCGAGGATTCAGGATTGATATTCGGTCTTGTACGTTTCTCCTGTCGAATTCTTTTAACGGCTGTCCAATTCAGTAAAATTAATGGTGAATCTCTGCTCAAATACTGTTTGTACCTAAATAAGGTTAATTAATAAAACAAACATGTGACTTACTTGTGCCTCAGCTCATGAATTGGTATCTATTTCACGTTAGATTGCGATATTTACCGAGATTGGGTTTTTGAGTGAATTCTGCTCCCATAAGGAATGGAATGTAAATTCATTTTATGTGATAATTCGATCTACATCGATTTGTGTTATAATTGGCCAGTCTGTTAACGCACGAAGTGTGCAAAGCTGTTAATTCGAACCTTTGAAGCTTCCCTTCTTAGTGACAACATAATATTGGCAGCTTATTCCTCCCCGTTAGGCTCGGGTTTATTGTGACTAACCGAGCGGTGCTTTTGCCTAGAAATAGGAGCATCGAAGTCACCGGTTTGGTTGTAGTTTGGCCTGTGCTTGATATAGTCCGTAGTTCCCTGGGACAAGTTCCTGGATTGCGAACTTGGTGGCGTCGTTCTTTGATGGTATCATTACGTGGGCCAAGCTTCATGCAAACTGTCTTACGTTAGGTTGGATGTACTTGACCTTCCCATGACTGTCTCTTGTGTTATAGATTCGGTCTAGGCTTCGGCCATGCGAAAGTCGTCCCGTAGGGCTGGTTAGAGTCTTAGTGCTTTTCGGGCTGACCCCCGCTAGGTAATAGAGTAACATAGTTAGAAGGGTATTTGCACGTCTGGATACCGAGCATCTAGATAATACCCCGTATTAGGGTTGGGAACGGGGATAAAATCACAAAAATAAGACCGCGAGTCTTTTGTTGGGCTTCTGATTGTATCTCTAGACAGTTTAGGGATCGTCTTTAAGTGTAGGTTTATTTAATTACTAGGTAGGACTTAGGGATATCACGTCGATCTAATATGTTCTACAGAATGCGAATGTATCAATCGGCGGGATTCAGGGACAAGTAGGGTTTTTTATTTCAGGTTAACTATGGAGTAACTCACTTAATTCTTGTTGGAGTGTTCCGGCTATTAGAATATCAATATAAAGTCATCAATTGGATCTTGTTGAATTGTGTATAACCTAGAAGTCAGATCGACTTGCATTTGGCAAATTACGGGAAGCTTGTGTTGTGGTTAGCTCTCTTGTTGGCCAAGCGAAGCCGTGCCAGTTGGTTTTCTCTTATCTAATCAGGGGAGAAACTGACATTATTAAGAGTACTACCTTAAAACCATGATTCTTAGTATACAAGCCAGAAGTATTGAGGCTATTACTATTCAACAAAGATTGAACTAATGACTTTCCAGGTTAATGATAAAACCCTGGTTCTCATAACTTTAGTATTTATTTAAATACTTTCCTAACTAAAAGCTAAAAGAATTCCGATGCCATAAGAATCATAAGAACATTGTAGTTATAACTACTGCATACATACCTACAGACCAAGTAGAGTCATTTATATATAATTTATAATGACAGACAGACTTTGCCAAAAGATAATGTCCTCTCAGTCCCTTGATTGCTATTTATGAATCTTAACGACTGACATCTATACATACAAGTTACTAGAATGTAATTTAATTATGTGCAAGACACAAGTTCCCCATATGAAAGAAAATGTGGAAGACTGCTGTCCAGTCAGGATGCCGAGGCAGATTTTCAAGAGCGGGGCGGGGCTCTTGAATTAACCACAACTAGTTCAATGCTAATATAATACGTACTAAAATTCTTTCTTTCAAAGCAAATACAATACTAAGATTGAGCTATTGAATTAACCACAAACAGTTCAATGCTAATGTAATACTTAAATTCATTATAATAAATTATATACAGTACTAAGATTGAACTCTAGAATCAACCACAAATAGTTCAATGCTAACATAATACTTAAATTCATGTTAATACTTTCTAAGTCATTTATATCCCGAAGAGTACATTACTTGCATTTATCTTTAACTCTTTGTATGTGACAAGACTGACTGTTTATATCTGAGTTTAATAATGTAGTAGGTATCTTTCAATATGCTAAGGAAGCTAACTTCAGTAATAGGTCTAGGTTTAGAAGTAGGGTCTAGATATTTTAGGCATTATAGGAATTCATCTCAAACCTGTCTTGGGTTTTATTACGGTTGCAAGGTAGAGTCCTCCTTAGACGATCACATGGCCAAAATAGGGATTTAGATTATAAGCGGTTAACCAGTTAAAATCACCATTAACCATTTTAAACCATTAAACCAACATATTACCATTTTACCTTAATATCGTATCTTTAACCTTGTAATAAATATAAACCATTTAATCCATTTAAATATCTTTAAAAATAAATTAGTTTTAAAATTGTTAAAGGGGGTTGTTACAATGTAGGTATATTATGTGATTTTGTTTTTGTTAGTCTCTTTAGTTTTATTAAGTTCTTTAGCTTTTAACTACTGTCACCTTCCATGACCGCGGGGGAAGTTACCCGCCTCGGGAGCGAATTCCTCCCCCGAGGTGTAAAGTTACTCGCACGACGCAGAGTTTGTCCCGCGCTAATGAAGTGCGCGGTAAGCTGCCAATTATTGTGGTGGCAACACTCGGTGTCTTTATAACAAGGTACTACGTGACACGATTAATGAACTACTTTTTAGTTACGGCTTTGCTCGCGTGGAAAAGAAATCCTGAAACTTGGGTCTCGCTCATACTAGCGACCCGCTAAGGCTTTGCTTTGCTTAGCGTGCCGCAGCGGCAGCTTGACAGCCCTGTTGGTTCATTGGTAGTATGTCTGCTCTAAGAGCTGAAGGGCGTGGGTTCGATTCCCACCCAGGATAAGCATTTTGTAATACAAACAAATGTTTGTTCTGAGTCTGGGTGTACTGTATGTATTATATATATGTTTTTACAAAAAATAAACTATTTAAGTTTTTTTTTTAAGGTTGACAGGCTAGGTATTTTGACCACAGCTCACCTCATGTTAAGTGAAGGTGTGGTCGATGGTAAAGCACTGGAATGGAACTGTATTCTAAGTCTGTAAGTATTCTATCAGTTATCAGATAGCACAAGCTTTGCTTAGTTTGGGGTCAGATGGCGCTGTGTGTAATGTCCCACGATATTTATAATTTATTATTATTTAAATGTGGTGCATATGGATGTAATATACATAAAAATCTTCTTCTTGAATCATTCTATCTATTGATGGCAACCGCATCGAAATCCGTTGTGTAGTTGAAAATATCTAAGCGTACAGACGGCGGGAAGCGACATTGTTTTATACTAAGTAGATATTTAGAACGTTCAGACAAAACAAACATCTATGTTTGCCACGTAAATGTTTATTCTAGTCGGTACACAGCTCAAAAAGAAGAGCTGCTAGCAAATGAGGGAAGACTACATACCACATGTTCCACATGTTTGTTGGCACGTGTAAAGGCGGAAACACACATGTTTGTAGCTGGCACAAAATCATAATGAAACAACGCGAGGAAACCATAGCATGGTGGTAGGGGTACTTTCTTGTACTCGGCTGGCTAGCCTAACGGCGTGTTCCGGCAGCCTCACTTGAGAGCCAGTTCCATTCCAGGCTAGGTGTGCTTTACCACCTTCGATCACACTGTCACTTAACATCAAGTAAGCTGTGGTCAAACACCTAGCTTGTCAACGATAAAAAAAAACGACCCCCAAAGTCCCCTTTGATGCTTAGTACTATATGCTTTCAACCCTGTACATATTCAATCAAATGATTACATTATTAACATACAATTGACAGCTATTCCGAAATAGAATAGAATTAAAAATGTTGAAAAGAACGGAGCGAACCAATTCAATTCAGATCAAATTACTTCCTCGTAAAAAAGTTCAAAGAAAGTGTCTCGCCTTGCATTGATTGCAGTTCACTCATTAATTATTTCATGATTTTAGAGACATTACCTTAGTTAAAGCAATTAGAATACATATAAAAAGTATATAATATGTATGTATTATATCAGTTATCTGACTTCCATCACACAAGCTTTGTTTAGTTTGGGGTCAGATGGCGCTGTGTGTAATGTCCCACGATATTTATTTAATTCTTCTGTGGTGTGATGTGTTTTTTTTTGTTTTAGGGTAGCGTTTTGTGCGTTTGCCAGTGTCAAGTGTATTATATTTTCAAGTTTCAAAGGTTAAATAAGTTGCCTCGTAGCTATAGGTATAGTCCTCGTAACTATAGAATTTAACCAAGACTGGAGTCTTGGTCAAATACAGTCCATGTCAGTCAAGTCCAGTCATGCTTTAGTAAAGTCAGTTTAGTTTTAGAAGCAACACGAAAAGTCATGTTTCACCACATTATATCATTTTCCCACACTCGCGCTTGTGATTCGGTACTTTATGAATAAAACACCACCATTTTTATGCATAAACACTCGACAAAACACTAGTTTTGGAAAAAAATACAACGGGGCGACACGACTCTTTTCGCGTTCCCGCCAAAAAAACTATTCTATAATATTTCCAGTGATTTTAATTACTAGAAACAACCACACCACAGACTATTCAACACTATCAAACAAATTAAACTTTACTAGCTAAATTTCCCGTAGCTAATTTCCATTTACCAGACATTTTTAGCAAAGTTACGTCAAGTTTCGACATGGCAACTTGTAAAGGCTGAATTTGAGACGTGTACCACCCGAGGCTGACGGGTTCAAGACTTATAATGTTAGCTTGGTTTCTAATTTTGTGATCATCGTCAGAACTACTCGGCTAAAATTTATGTCCGACTTTGTTTTTTTTCTTTTTCGTTTTTGGCGTCGCAATTTGTGCATTTGTGTCAAGTATCTAGATATTTTTATTACCTACTTTACTGGACAAATACCGCCAAAAAAACATGTTGCTGCCTGCTAAAACTTGTGTTAAGTGTACATAACTGTATATAATTCTACATAACTGTATGTTATATAATGAGTTATTTCAAAAACTTTTTTCCAAATTGTATAGTATTACAAATAGTATTTGGTTCGTAGACCAAACCAAATTTCTGTTATTTTTCTTCTTTTATTCTATTTGATTTATAACAAACAATTTAAAAATAATTATATAAAATACATGGCATGAGCAAAATGCACAAAGTGCGATGCCTAAAACAAAGAAGAAAAGTAACAGTTTTTTATGACACATTGTTTTTTGACGTAAAAGTGGTAAATTTCATTCGTTCATGGATCCATCAGATTCTTGCACTATAATAAAGCAGCAATGAAACAATACATGAAGCAAACAAAAAGAACAGAGACCTCTCATTAACCCAGAACACGAAAGGGGTCACGAACGTCCGAAATTCTTTTCAATCTCCAGATTTCATTGTGACGAAAATTCACTGCTCATTACAAACACAATGAATGCAGAATACCTCAATGCTTTGTGCTGACATGCGAAAGAATGAATGTGAACTACGAATGAGGCGGTGAATGAAAGAATGAATGCGGATAACGATGCATGGCATGTATGCGGTTACTCCTCTTACTTTAATACATGTAGCGGAGTTTTGGCGGGAACGCGGGAAGAGTCGTGTCGCTCCGTTGTATTTTTTTACAAAACTAGTGTTTTGTCGAGTGTTTATGCATAAAAATGGTGGTGTTTTATTCATAAAGTGCCGAATTACAAGCACGAGTGTGGGAAAATGATATAATGTGGTGAAACATGAGTTTTCGTGTTGCTTCCAAAACTCCATCGAAGCTTTATAGTAAAGTTGCCACTACTTTACTAACGCATGACTGGAATTAACTGACACGAACTGGACTTGACAAAGACGACTTTGACGATAACTATAGCTAAGATACAGCAGAAATAACACTTAAGACAAGGCAGTATGGCTCTATAGCTTTAGCCTGCCCGAAGGGGCAAATTAATAATAAAAAAAAAACGTCTTTTGGAGATTTTGTTTTTTGAATGTTTGAAACTTGTAACATCATTTTGTGTTGTTTTATATTTCTCAATAGTTGTTTCTATTTTTATAGTGAAGTTTATGTTTATTAAAAACTTTTACTGTGGAATAATTTTAAAAATTCAAATTGTTTTTGTCACAACAAGAACCAAGATGGTAACTAAAACAATTATAACTATTTATTGGAAATAAACTTAAAATCTAGAAGTAAATTTTTAGTTTAATATTTTTTTTCAGAAGATATCCTTATCGTTCGGCCATAATTTAATACAAAAAAATGCAATTGTTAAATTTACTTTTAGATTTTTTTTATAGTTGACTGGCTTAGACTTTGACCACAGCTCGCCTGATGTCATGACGGTGTGTTCGAAGATTGGCTAAAGATTTAGAACCGGCTCTCGAGTGAATCGGCCGGGATGTATCATTAGGTAATTGGCGACAGATTTAAAAAGTAAAAGTTTATTATAGTTTTTTGTTTAGTTTATTTTGGATAATATTTTTTTTTAATTTGCATTAAATTCTCATCCTTTTTGTAACCCAAACGACTTATATCTTATTAACTAAAGACCCAGCATATTTTTTCTGAATTCAAAGTCAAAACTACAATTTCTTTGTCTTTTAATTCCGTAAACAATAAATAAAATATCTACCAATTATGCCCTTGTGAACTTTATCGAGGATATCACGATGTCTAGAGAAACAGACAATCTAAACACAAAGATACAAGTTTGATTAGATTGAAATTTCAGAGTCTTGGTCAAGTACAGTTCGTGTCAGTCAAGTCCAGTCATGCTTTAGTAAAGTAGTGGGGACTTTACTATAAAGCTTTGATGGAGTTTTGGAAGCAACATAAAAAGCCATGCCACATTATATCATTTTCCCACACTCGCGCTTGTGATTCGGCACTTTATGAATAAAACACCACCATTTTTATGCATAAACAATCGACAAAACACTAGTTTTGGAAAAAAATACAACGCGGGGACGACACGGCTCTTTGCGCGTTCCCGCCAAAACTCGACGATATGATTGAAGATGATAAACACGCCTGGCCTGGAAGAATGAACGAAGAATCAAATCGTTTCATTCGTGTTTTTGGAAAGTCGACCATTTTTTTTTTTTTTTTTTTCTGTCTATCTATCTGCAATTAGCCTGGAAGCCATAATCAGATGTTCTGAGTTTAATTTCTTAATTGGTTTTGGGATATGGACATCCTGTGATGTGTCATCTCATATTATGTTACTCTAGATTGTGGCTAGTCGCGGTCTTTTTAGCCGGAAGAGGTGGTCACTGGTGTCCAGTAGTGATGCAGCTAAATGGTTTCTATGCAGTCTAAGTCTTTGTTTATAGGCCTTAGAAGATCTTTCTATTTCCTCTCTGATTGTATGGGTCTGCATGTATTCATGCACTTCCGTGTTTCGTTCGACCATAAATAAATGGATAAATAAATGTTGGTCACATAAATGTTTGTTTTTGGTTAGAATCAAACCCACACCTTATAGCTTCGAAGCATAGCTGTTACTAAATGAGCTGTCGGAGCAGTCAGTCTTTGACCTATGAGTTTTTAATCTGTCTTTTTTAATCTGTGGAAGGTAACGTTAAATATCAAGAGTCGAGCTGAAATTAGTGGCCCGAGGCAAGACGTGTATGAAATTTTGCCCGTCTACCGTTGATGTGGGTGTAATATGTTGGGATACACATTTGTGTGTGTAGGAGTAAGGTAGTTAATCGATATTATTATAAAGAATGATGTGTGTTATTTATAAACTACTATATTAAATTACTAGCAATCCCTTTCATATTGTTTTCATATACAATACAAACACAATTTGTCTACAAAGACATTGTTTACAAACGCTGAATTATATAAATATTTTTAATCAGTTAAATTAATCATTAAGGTGGTGCGATTTCCATACAAACAATTTTTTACCATTTATGGACAAATAGAGCAGAATGAAAAAGCAAACAGTAGATTTATGCTAAGAATCTACTGTTTTATTTAAGTAATAATGATTTACCGCAAATAAATGCCAGCAGCTGTGATTACACTGTTAAATTATGCTCCATTTGTCCATAAATGGCAAAATAAATATTTGTATGGAAATCGAACTACCTTAACTAAAAACCCAAAGAGTTCTAAATTAAAGCTAAAATGTACTTGTATAATTTAAATACTTGTAATTTTTGCAGAATATAAATACCTAGGGTTTTTGTTTTTTTTTTATGTAAAAGTAATGAGACGGTCGAGGCGCTCTCCTGATGTTAAGAGATAACGCCTGTCCATGACCATTGCAGCGATGCACAGAACTTTCAGTAACAAACCAACGTCCAGGGCATCGCTGCTTTGGCACTCATTACTTTGAGACTAGATGGTTAGATGAGAAGTGTTTTAGGTACATTCAAATTTAAACAAACACAATACCTAAATACATTGTATATTTATATTCTAGGTGAAATTCTCTATAAGGCAGAATAGAGGCGTACAAAAATCCGAAATTTTTGCATTGAACTTTTTTTTGCATCGTGGTAGGGTACTTTCTAGTACTCGGCTGGCTAGCAACCACCCTCAAGTTGTAAATCTGCCACCAAGCATCTAACGATGTATTCCGGCAGCTTCACTTGAGAGCCAGTTCCATTCCAGGTTCCACCTTCACTTAACCTCAGGTGAGCTGTGGTCAAACAACCTAGCCTGTCAACCATTAAAAATAAAATAAACCTTAGATTTCAAAAATGTACACGTGTTTATGTACACATGGCCGTATCCACGTCACGTGTCTACACACAACCCCTTTTTTCACTACTTTTTTTTAAACAAAGAAAGCTACGTGTTAAATTTTTCTCTGGCAAAAAAGTTAATTCCAAAACACACCACTCAGCCCTTCGATCTTCGACTTCTCACTTCCAGCCACTACCAGCTTAGCCTTACGTGTGTCGTCACTCCATCGAGTCTCAGGGCGTTCTACACTACGTATGCCAATTAATAATAATAAGGTTGATTTTGCCCATAAATAACATAAACCATGAATAGTATTCACACAAATTAAATTTTTCACTAAGATGTAGGATTCACGGTCTCCACTGTAGAACACGTCTACCCCAGCGATTATCGGTTCTGCAACAGATATTTCCCCGCCCCTTCAGCTTGCTAATACGCTGAGCTATGTCGATGACATAAGATACTTACAGGTGTGTAAAAATACAGCAGCGGCAGCCAGCTTCCAAATATTCTTCATTGTTCTTAATTTTCTGAAACCACAAAGAAAATCATGTTTAATATCTTAATGATTGACTTAATGTTGCTACTGGACCAACCCTGTTATTAAAACTACTGGAGGCTATCCCACTGTTAGACGCGGGCCTTTTCTCATTGCGAAAAGAGTAAGACAGTAAAGTCCACTACACAAGTCAAGTGCGGCTTGGCAGACTTCTCACAACTTCGGAACTGACGGAAAAACAGAAGTGCGCGCCGTGGGGATCGAACCTAGAACTATCAGTATGGAATCCAGACGGCTTACCAACATGGCTGCTGCAATTTAACATAATTTTGCTTGATATTAAAACTATTGAGACCAGACTAACCTTTGAATATCTCAAAGTAATGAACACCAAAGCAGCGATACTCTTTATCCTATACACCAAAAACAGAAAAAAGTATAGAGAACAAAATAATTTTATGAGCTAATGGCGGCCTTATCGCTACGAGCGATCTTTTTTCCAGCCTGCAACCTATCGTGGCTTATTTATACGTGTTCAAAAATCTGTGCATAATTATTTTTTTAACTGTAAATAGTTTTATAAAAAATATGTCAAACGACCGCTGAGCAAAAGTCACCACAGTTTGGACGCCAACATTTAAACGTTCTCAAGGTTGACCCACACGATGGTGATGTGATGAACTACATCGTCAGGATAGTCACCGGACTACCAAAGCCAAAGACCGGGCAGTCTGAAAGGAGGAAAGGAAGGGGAGGAAGACCCAGCAAGGGGACAACAGAGGCTGATGAAAAATGGTTCTGTATTTTAAAACGCTTTATCAGTTTCCACTCCAAGCGTAGTAAGTTTGACCTGACACATTCGGGCCAGCATTACGTCCAATCGGGAAACTTTACGGAAATGTTTCAATTAAAAGCTGCTCTGATAGAATAGAATGTTCCTCGAACTAAAACCGGAAGGTTTGGAGTAATATATTGAAGTGATTTTAATCAAGCACAATTCAGTACAATTACAAATTATATTGAAGTTTTAACCCGATAAACAACAATTTCCCGATTTATAAACTTTTTAACAAATTACTCTCACAGTTGAAAAATATATGCTCGTTCAACGCATTTAGGAAACATTTGGCTCACCATATACCATCGAAAAGTAGTTAATTGCCTACTTTTTGTTGGTAATACAAGTGCGTTGAACGTGCCTAGTTCATTTTAATATTTTGCCTCAAACGTTGTAAAGTTATGTTAGTTTATTTATTTATAATGTTTTCGTTAAATTTAAATTGTTAAGACTGAATATAATTATTATTATTTTTTTTAATGGTTGACAGGCTAGGTGTTTGACCGCAGCTCACCTGATGTCAAGTGAAAGTGTGGCCGAAGATGGTAAAGCACACCTAGCCTGGAATGCAACTGGCTCTCAAGTGAGGCTGCCGGAACACACCGTTAGATGCTTGTTGATGTCCGATGTCCGTTAGATGTTAGATGTAAGTTCAACCATGTTATCATATAAGTAAAAAAGAAATAAAATAAATGTCGTGGGACACACAGCGCCATCTGGCTCCAAACTAAGCAAAGCTTGTGTGATGGAAGTCAGATAACTGATAGAATACATAAATACTTTTTTTTTTGTAAATACATACAGTACACCAAGACACAGAACAAACATTTGTTTATCTAGAAAATGTTTGCCCTGAGTGGGAATCGAACCCACGCCCTACAACTCTCAAGGCTAATATACTACCAATGAGCCAACGGGGCTGTCAACAGTGACAGTAATGTCTTCGCTGATTATAAAGTTTCTTTAAACCTAAACCTTTTTTTTTCTTTTTTTACATAGGAGTAGGCATGCGTTTGGCCATGATCTCACCTGGTGGGCATGGACAGCGATGTGGCCGAAGATGGAGCTTGCCTAGGAAATACCTATTCACGTTTTTCTTGAACAACCCCGGTATGTACTTAGTTGGAAACCCAGACGCTGGCAACGAGTTCCACACATCAGCAGTTCTTACAAGGAACGTGGTCTGGAAACGTTTTTGCGTTTCAAGTCTTTTGCTCGAGCGTCTGGTCGTGCTGTTTGTAAAACGGTGATGGCAATATTTAAGTCGTGTAGTTTTTGGGCACACTCACCGTAGTTATTTAACTTGCAATGTTATTTTGTTAATATTTTTATATTTTTGTATATCCGCTTTAAAGTTGTTTTACTTACTATAGTGACGAAAATTTAATTTAATTTGAAAATTTTCTCCGAAATATTTCTTTAAATCTTAAAATACAACATAAACTTAAAATCTGATTAAATTCAAAGTAGGTATATATCTAACTAGCGGACGCCTCGCGGTTTCCCCCGCACAGTTCCCGTTCCCGTGGGAACACAGGGATAAATATGTCACCCGGTGATAGTGTAGCTTCCCAACGGTGAAAGAATTTTTGATATCGGTCCAGTAGTTTCAGAGCCTATTCAATACAAACAAACAATCAAATCTATCCTCTTATAATACTATAGATTACTCTCGGAATAAAATTATTGTCAAATAAGCAATTGAATATAAAAGATAGATTTAAAAAAATAATTGAAGCGTTTGACCATACCCTCTCTGATGTTAAGTAGTGTGGTCTAAGATGGAACACACCTACATAGTAGAAACGTATTTACTCTAAATTTGAAGACACCCATATTGTACTAACAGGGAACACAGACTCCGGCAGAGTTCCACAACCTCGCTGTATGAATAAAAAAAAATAGAATCAAAACAACAGACCATATTTTCAAGAATGAAAAACAAAGTATTTTCTTATGAAAACAAATGTCTCAACATATAGATATATAGTCGTATGTTAGGAAAAATCTAGAAAATTTATTCATAGGCCCCTCGTAACTGCCAATAGCCAGTTTTCGGTATATTGCCGTGTTTACTGCCACTTCAGTTACGGCTGAAATATAGAACCTACGGGTATACGTGTGATAAAATGGCGGTAGAAATATGTGTTTGAGTAACTTTATGAAGGTTTTTATCTCGTTCTTTTACGAAGTGATCTGGCAAACTTTTACTACAATTTGATTGGGTAGAAGTAATTTATGGGTTTTTTTTTATGGTTGACAGGCTATGTATTTGATCACAGCTCACCTGATGTTAAGTGAAAGTGTGGTCAAAGATGGTAAAGCACACCTAGCCTGGAATGGAATTTGCTCTCAAGTAAGGCTGCCGGAACACACCGTTAGATGCTTGGTGACAGATTTTCAATTTGATGGTGGTAGTTAACCAGCCGAGTAATATAAAGCACTCTATCACCTATGGTTTTCTCACAATGTTTTCCTTCACTGGCAGCTCAAGCTCATTGTTGGGGTTTGAACCCACGCCGGCATGCGAACCGACCGCGCTAACCACTGAGCTATCATCGCTACAATACTGTTTACGTTCAGAAATAAGTTTTCCATCTCAGTTCTTTTTTTATACTGATAAATCCGCGTTTGACTTAAAATTAAAAGCGTTGCGTCGAAGGTTAAAAAGCTTTTTTTTTTTATACATAATAGGTTCGCGTTTGACTACACCCTGCCTGATGTTAAGCAGGAAGCAGTCCAAGATGAAGCACGCTTACCTAGAAAAAAACCTAGATTTGTGCAAAAAAAATATCACTCTTACAGTGCGTGTTCGCAACCAGATAAATATCGATCGGTTAGTTG
Organism: Biston betularia; assembly: GCA_905404145.2. Classification (NCBI taxonomy): domain Eukaryota; kingdom Metazoa; phylum Arthropoda; class Insecta; order Lepidoptera; family Geometridae; genus Biston; species Biston betularia. The sequence continues at coordinate 7,248,571 of FR989887.1, read as the reverse complement.
CCAAATCACCCGGCAAATGTAGCATTATATAAAAGCCAATCGAGTTTAAAAAGAAAGTTATCCGGCGGTCGCCTGTCATTTGTCATTCTGGTTCTGGTTGTCACGTACGTCCCCAGCCCCTGATCCCGTATAATTCCAATCAAAAATTTAATTATGATAATAATTATTATGAAGAAGATTCCCCGTCGTCTTTCCCGATAATTAGAGGCGGGATCGAAGCACGAGATAATGATTAGATATATTTCTTCTCTCGAATTTGATTAAATTACATTTTAAGGAAAATTGTTTTATTTTTTTTTATTTAATTAACATTTATTAAAAAAAAATACCCATACATTTGCAAATTGTGAGCCGCCAGTCTCACTTGAGAGCCAGTTCCATTCCAGGCTTGGTGTGCTTTACCATCTCCGACCACACCGTCACTTAACATCACGTGAATTCACGTGAGCTGTAATCAAACAGCTTGTCAACGACTTAGATAAAAAAGGATCTTTTTCCCTCCGTATTTCCGCAGAGTTACAACATTGTGTTCTTCAAAATGTATGTTAAATAGAATCTTAAAAGGTCGGCAACGTTTTTATTGTGTCCTTGGTATTGCAGGTATCCATAGGAGACGGCTTTTTGGTGGTAATAGATAACGCCTGACCATGACCATTGCAGAGATACACAGAACTTTGAGTAGCTATATAAACACTACTGCTTGGCGGCAGAATATCCGGAACTGCGGTGGCACCGACCTAGACAACCTCCTGCTAAGGAGATCTAGCACCAAGTAAAACCATCAAGCAACCCACCTGCTTGATTGCCCCCTATGGCATACAAAAATAAATTCGGAGATTTATTTGATTTCATCGAAAAAAGAGATTTTATTTTTATGATTTACCGATATAATAGGTACCTATATTCCGTGTAATTTTTTTATTTTTTTTACTATACACAGCACCATCTGACCTCACCCTAAGCAAAGCTTGTGTGATAGAATTATGTATGTCTCATCCATTTAAAAAGTTTTAATTTTAATTTTAAAATTTTATTAACTTTTTTATTTAATTACTTGACATTATCTCACTAATATTATAAATGTGACAGTTTGAAAGTTTGTTACTTTTTCACGCAAAAACTAATCAACGAATTTTGATGACATTTGGTATGGAGCTAGCCGAGACCCTGGATTAACACATAGACTACTTTTTATTCCGAAAACATGTAGCGTGTAACACCACGGGGCACAGCTAGTAAATAATATATTTTGACTCATTTTTTTAATTATTAATAATTAATAACCATTTACCGATTGTATTCTAGTTTGCGCGTAGCCTTGGTGTTGCAAATAAAGCTTAATATATCAGAGTGTAAGGTCGACTATTACTCGTGATAAATTACCGTCCGAGCTGTGATGTATTGATCGTGATTTTGGGTCGAAAGATTAGCGTCTGGTTTCCTTGAAGGAATACCTCCATATATTTATGTGCTATGTGTTATTGCCTTTCCGAATGAGCCCAGTTTTTGAAACTGTCCCACTGCTGGGCGTGGGATAGTTAAAAAAACAAGAAGAAGACACATTGACACACAGACATTAATAATGATAATAATATTCGATCTGGGGTAGTAGATAGTGGGTTCGATTCCCAAACAGGACAAACTTCGTGGTATAAAATAAATGTTTGTTCTGTGTCTGGGTGTTCTGTACTTATTATAAGCATGTATTTACAAAAAAAAAGTATGTAAGTATTCTATCACTTATCTGACTTCCATAGTACAAGCTTTGCTTAGTTTGCAAGCGAAGCTATGCAATATCTTAAAAATTATTTTATTTTGTAACTTAAAGACACAGAAAACAAAAACGAACAAACAGATACAAACAGTTACAAAATAATAGTTGGTTCGTTTTTTTTTTTTTTATGGTTGACAGGCTAGTTATTTGACCACAGCTCACCTGATGTTAAGTGAAGGTGTGGTCGAAGATGGTAAAGCACACCTAGCCTGGAATGGAACTGGCTCTCAAGTGAGGCTGCCGGAACACACCGTTAGATGCTTGGCGGCAGATTTTCAACTTGAGGGTGGTAGCTAGCCAGCCGAGTACTAGAAAGTACCCTACCACCATGCTATGGTTTCCTCACGAGGTTTTCGTTCACCGGCAGCTTAAGCTCATTGTTGGGGTTTGAACCCACGCCCTTCGGCATGCGAACCTACCGCGCTAACCACTGAGCTATCATCGCTACAAAATTATACAAATTACATCGCTATAATATTTGCATGTTCTTCTGACTGTCGGGTATGGTAGATAATGAAACTATATTTCGGTGATCACCATTTCTTTTCATTCACTTTGATTACGGACAGATTACATAGTTAAAGTCGAGTGCACTCTAGCGCGGCTATGGGACAACTGACTACTAGCGACCAAGTTATGTAATGCCCACTGTTAGCAACGACAATGTGACCCTACAGTGACAGCCGTTCTTGTGTAGCAAAAAATGTTTGGCTTGACGCTTTTCGACACAAAAGAAGCATTGAATATTTCGCGCCAACACCGCACATCGCTTATCTCTGGACCTATCTCCAAACCGTTTCGCCTTCGCTACCCTAAACTCCAAATTTCACATGTATGTGATATCAGTTCGATTTTGAACTCTATTCCTTAGAACATTTCTTGTAAATATCGATGAAAGTTTGAAAGCAAAGCAGATAGAGGGCTTGATTGTCAAAAATATCGGAGAAACCTTCAAGGAGGCAGTTTGAAAAGAAGGGCGAGGAGTCGTTAACAGTCACAGTGTAAAGATGGTCTAAAAATAGAAATCAATGAAACGTTTCAAAGTATTTTTCCTACTTTGCGAATTCATAACTATTTTTTTTCATCAGCGGGAGATTTCAAACTACCAATTAACATTATGTTCCCTGCTAGGTACAATATAGGTGTCTTCAAATCTAGAGTAAATAGGTTTCTTCTTGGTAAGCGTGCCCCATCTTAAACCGCTCTACTGCTTAACATCAGGCAGAGTGTGGTCAAATTTGAATTAAAAAAATTAAAAAAAAAATTTGGTATGTAATAACAAAGTATTCATACGCAGCTAAGTAGGTACATATATTATATTCAGCCTTGCATAGGTACTAACGTTGGTATAATTTTATCCATGCTTAAAATTTCACATAAGCAAAACGTTAGTTAAGCATTGGCTAACTTTAAGCAAAGTAGGACAATTAGTTTTGAATTCTTTTTAAGTAAATTTAAATACTAATAAAATGCAAAATTACCTCAAAAGTGGTTTAACTGTATTTCTGTGACTCTCTTTAGATAACATTTTTTTTCTTTTGTGATCAATTTCGGAACACATTGGGCGCGCAAACAGCTGCTAGATTCGTCCCAAAAGTCACTAAGCTCTCAATTATTTTCCGGATCCGGAATCCTTAGTATCAAACGAAGCGAAGATTCCCAAGTTTACAAAAGAAAGTGGCCATTTAGCATGTTAGAATTACTATAAAGGCCCGTTCGACATTTTCTAGAAACATATCGATCCGATTTTCTCGATACTTTGTTTTATGACTCTTTATTGTGCATATCATAAATAGAAAATAGTACAGAGAACAAAGAACCTTATGAACTAGTGCCACAAGTGTATTTTTGTATATAAGGTAGAAATATGAATATGAATATGAATATTATGAAACCAAAAACAAAACAAGCTGAAAAGTTTAAAAATCTATAACCCAGCCCTGTTGGTTCATTGGTAGTACGTCTGCTCCAAGAGCTGAAGGGTGTGGGTTCGATTCCCACCCAGGACAAGCATTTTGTGATATAAACAAACGTTTGTTCTGTGTCTGGGTGTACTGTATGTAATACAAGTATGTATTTGCAAAAAAAAAGTATTTAAGTATTCTATCAGCTATCTGACTTCCATAGTACAAGCTTTGCTTAGTTTGGTGTCAGATGGCGCTGTGTTTAATGTCTTCTGATATATTTTTTTAATTTATTTATTTATAACCCGATTGCGAATAAAATAGCTATAATTAAATAAAAACTTTTTGAACCAATGTATTATTCCTAATTAAATTTAAACATATAATGTTTCAGTATTTTTTGACTTTACACCTAACGGTGTTTTCCGGCTGCCTCACTTAAGAGCCAGTTCTATTCCAGGCTAGGTGTGCTTTACCATCATTGCCCACACCGTCATTTAACAACAGGTTAGCTGTGTGTGTGTAGCTAGCTTGTCAACCATAAAAAAATCTAGGATTTCATCGGAAGTCAAATCTAGGATCAATCAATCAATCTGGGATTGACGATTTATGTGAAACCGGTTTCGCATAAATCGTGTCGCTTGTTTCAGTGGCTATTGACCCTCCTAGCCATCTTCACCCACGTCAAAAAAGTGACAACTGACAAACCAACAAATTGGGACGAAAATAATAAACCGACAGTTTTTTTTTTATTCGGAAGCTTAACGAACCTCCCCTTTGTACGTATTTTTCTGGGAAAATAAAGAAATTCCAAATAAAAAATGTTACAAAATATTTCTAAATGAAGGCGCTCTTATTTGATATCACCATATTTGGTTATGTAGGCTTCTGACGTTTATTAGACGGCTATTTCTGAGAAGATTTCGTTTAACTGTGACTGAACCTACTTATATACCTACTCTAATTAGATTTTGAACTCGTAAATAAGCAGGAAAAAGAAAGAAAGGCTACCACCATTAAAAGCGACACGCGTTATGGTCAACTGTATATATATTCAACGCTAGATGCAAGACACTGTTTATATAGATAGACACACATTTGGACACAATATTACACCTATATAATTCACACTTAATAACACCAGACAGCCAAGCTCAGGCAAGTGTGTTCTCGAAGACGACTAGGAGCCAAGTGACTGCAAGCAGTCGGACCATCACGAACGAAGAAAAGAGAAAGCGCCTCGGTTTCCGTTACGGTGATAGCCATCAACAGCTGGCACGTAGTTTCCGGTATAGACTTTGATTGTTTTGCATTCGGCAAGGCGGCAAATACAAGTGGCGACAACACCATCAAGTTAAAAATCTACCGCCAAGTACCAAACGGTGTGTCCTGGCTGCCGCACTTAAGATCTAGTTCTATTCAAAGCTGCCACATGGGTCAGGTATATAATTATCTGATATGAGGCAGCTTCCAAGCCTAAAAATCCAAATCACCATGATCCGCGACGTGTTATGAAAGAATATCAATTACAAGTTATAGGATCTCCAATTCGGCGACAATTGGGACTAAAAGCGCTGTATGAAGTGTCCTCTAATATTTATTGTATTCTTTAGTCATCATTACCTGGTTCCAGTTTCAAGGGACTGCAGCTAGCGAAATTACTGGGCTGTTGAGAATAACCATCAAAATCTCGAAGTAATGAGCACCAAAGCAGCGATGCCCTTGACTTTGTTTTGCTACTCAAAATTCTGTGTATCGCTGCAATGGTTTTGGACATTGGGCAGGTGTTATCTCTTACAATCAGGAGAGCGTTTCGTTTAAAAAAAAAATACATTTTCCGCCCGTTATCGTCCACTGCTGAGCATAGGCCTCTCTTCTTGAACGCCATTCATCCAGGTCCTGTGCTAACCTTTTTTTTTTTTTTTTTTTGTCCAGGGAAAATACTTTGTGTATACCACCGGCCCTGGGGCGGGCACGGTGGTTATGTGGGACTCTCCGTCCTAATGACGGCCTACCCACTAAAAACCCTGGAGTGTTCCACCTCGGCGCTTTGTGTCGAGGCTGCGGGCACGCTTTCGCACTCTACCGCGGCCTCGACAGCGCTTGTCCTCGCGGACCCGCCTCGGGGAGCCTAAGCTCACCCCGCAACAATGACGATGTGTCCGAACACCCGACACATCGTCATCCACCTCGGAGACCAAACCAGCAAATGGGCGTCGGACAGCCCCATGTCCGTACGCCCCTGGTCTCCATGCGACGGGTCAGATAAGTGGCCCCGCCGCCTGCCACTTGGTTGCTTGGAATGGGGATCGCCAGACCGGCACTCCCCCCATTTCGCAACCCCCTCCCACTCGGCTCCTCCACTGCGCCCTCAGCTCATCAGAGGGACACGTGGAGAGCCCGTCGCCAGGCCACCTCCTGGGGTCGGGCCCCTCTTGCCGTCACGACATGCCATAACATGGCTTGCCATGCAAGCCATGTTATGGCATGTCGTGACCCACCTCGAGGACCAATATCAACTGGCGCCAGACGACCCCATGTCTGAACGCCAGTGGTCCTCATGCGACGGGTCAGGTGAGTGGCCCCGCCGCCTGCCACCACGGCTGCAGAGGACAGGGAGAGCGGCACAACGCGACACCGACACTCCTCTTCCCCTGCAGCCCCACCGCGTCCGCCATCAAACGGTGGCGGCCCCGTTAAGGCCGCGGAAGGTAGGGAAAGCGGCAACGAAACACCGACAGTCCTCTCCCGCCGCGGCCCCCAACCCTCAGCCGCAGTGTCTCCCATTCGACACTGCAGCCCGCCTCAGTTGCGATACCGCCCACACAGTCCGCAACCTACTTGGCCGCTTCTACCAGGCCCGGAGGAACACCCGGAGAAGCAGCCCCACCTCGGGTTCCGCTTAGTTTCACCGTGGTGACCAGTCACGGTTACTCAGCCCCCCCGCCACGACAAGGCGGGAACCCACGGGGGGGAGGCGGGAACCCACGGGGGGGGGGGGGTCCTTTTTTTTTTTTTTTTTTTTTTGCGTGGGGGAAATGCACTTACGCATTTCCGCCCGCCGGGCAGACGGGCGGGGTATGTCGGGCTCGGCACCATAGTGGTGCCCCTACCGACTAAAACCCCCACGTGTTCCCTCGGCAGTGACTATGTGGCAGGGTCGCGGGATCGCTCTCGCACTCAACCGCAACCCCGCCCTGCCAGCGTCCTTCCGGACCCGCCTCGGGAAGGGAAAAACCCCCTCCCATTCGGCTCCAGCGACGCGCCAGGAACAAGTGGCGCGTCACCTACTCTCGAGGGCCTATCCCTGGTGTGGGGCGTCAGACAGCCCGTCGTCTGACGCCCCAGGCCCTCCGATCGGAGACGGAGTACGAGCCAAGTTGGCTCGTCTCCGTGTCCACACCCGCCGGCGGGGAGGAGTCCAGCTCACTCACCCGTTCCTCGGCCTCATGACCTCTCATCGGCGACCACCTTAGTTAAGATGGTCGGCAAGGAGAGGTCTGCCCCCACAACCGCGACCAGGGATTGCCGCGGTTCCACCTCTCCAGGGCATGTCGCCTAACTTTCTTCCATGGCCACTACGGGGCCAGTCGCCTGCGACTTGGCCTTGGTCTCAGTCGCAGCGGTGCCTCTCCTCCGTCTTGACTTAGACGGAGGCTTGGCGCAGGCCTTGCCCCCGGAGAGGTGCGCTGCCGGCTTCCCTGCTGCTGCACATAGAGTGCAGTGCGGGGCGGCAGAGCAGTCTCTGGCCTTGTGGCCCTGCTTACCGCAGCGATGACAGTCATCGCTGCGGTCCACCTCTGACTTGCACTGGGCCCGTAAATGACCCGGTGCAAGACATCTAAAGCAGCGGCGCGGCCTGGCATCCAGAAGCCGGACCCGCGCCGCCACCCATCCCACCATCAGGCGATCTCCGCTGGCCAAAACCTTCTTGACGGCCACGACAGGGCAGCGCACAAAAGCAGTGCCCATGCCCGCGGGGCCCCTTCGCACTTCACCAACCTTGATGTTGTGCTCAGGGCACCCGCCGGCTCTGGCTAAGGCCCCCCTCAGCTCGTTGGAGTCCACGGTGTCGTCCAACCCACTCACACGCAAGTCCGCGGTGGTGGTCGGTCTGGACACCCGTATGTCCTCCGAGCCTTGGAAGACCTGCCTAAGCCTTTCGGCCAGGGAGTCCGCCTTCCCGTCCCTCTCCTCTCCAGGAACTTCGAGGACGCGCGCCCCAGTGGCCGCGGCCCGCAACCTCAAAGGAGGCATTCCAAGAGCCGCAAGATCGATGCGGCTCTTGGCCTCCAGCAACACTTTGGCGTATGTGAGGCCCTTCTCCGCCGCCCCCGGTTGCAGCGTGATGACCACAGCTGCGGTACGGGGAGGGCGGAGTTTTGCCGCCTTTGCCTTCGCGGCCTTCGGGGCTTGAGTCCGCGCTGGAGTCCGCGCTCCTTCGGGCTTCTTTCCCTTCCTCGACCCGCGCCTTACGACCTCCGACCATTTCTCCTGACCAGGAGGCATAGGTCGAGTCGCAGGCGCAGGCTCCGGGACTGCAGGCTGAGCCGCGGCGGCAGTCTTCTTCTTCGTCCTTGGGGCTGCAGGAGCGACTTGCCGAGCCACTGCCGCCGATGTGCTGGCAGTGGAGGGCGTCACCCGCTCCCTCCGGCGGTCCGCCTCTAGAGGAGGCCTAAGACGCCTTTCGGGGAGAAGTCGCTCCTCCAGTCCCTCAAACCGAGCATTAATCATGGTGCCCACCTGCACCATGATAACTCTCGTCATCTCCTCCAAGGCTGGAGCCGTAGAAGAGGGCACCGAGGGCGGGTTCTCCCGCGCGGCACGTAGTTTCTCCAACTCATGGCGGATCTCTTTGAGTTCCGCCGTGAGCTTCCTGTTGGCCTCCACCAACAGGGCCACCTCCTCGGGCATGGTGCGATCGCGCATCTCCCTGAATGACTCCTGCACTACTCGTGCGGCGTCCTTCAGGGCAGCCACGTACGTGCCCTTGAGGTTCTTGGACTTCTTGGCCACCATCGTGATGGTGTCCAAGGAGTCCGCGACCAACCTCTCAAGCTCGGCAGCGTCGTGGCTCCCCACCTCCCGCGGGTCCTTCTTGAGGAAGGTGCGCGATCGCTCCATCTTTCGTTGCAGCTTATCTGTCAACTGCTTCTCGGCCTCGAGCCGCAGTTCTTCCTCCTTCGCTCGGTTTAGCTCGGCCTTTGCTTTCGCAAGGCCGACGTACTCCCCCGTGGTAGGCGGTCGGCCTCTGCCCCTGCGCACCGCAGTAACCTTAGAGGCCGGACCCTCCAAGGCACCCTCGGCGCCGGAGCAGCTGCCGGACCCGTCCTCCGTCTCATAGGCCCTCTTGCGAGTAACCCTATCCGGTGACTCGGACACCGTCATCATGGACATGACTGACGAGTCCGAGTCATCATCCGAGTCACAACGCGTCAGCAATATACGCGCCTCCCTTCGTTTTCCTTGTTGTAGGTCCATCCGTTTAGAATCGGTATCCGTTTTCATGCACTGGTCGTTGTTTGAAGAGCGATTTTTGCCCCCCCCAGAGTACGCGGGGCTGCACGCCGAAGCGTGGAGGGATTCCTCCTCTCGGAGACCCTCCTGGGTAGACGTATTCAAATCGCTTGTATCCATGTTTTTTGTTTTGCTCAATTTTAAATGGGTAGAGCTCCCCACACAATATAAAATAAATAGATAAATATATATATATATATAGGGGCCTAGCGACCAAACCACCTCAACCTTTGGCCATGCCCAGGAATGCCAGCCAGGAGCTATGTCGCAATAGCAACATAGCTCCAGGCTAGCAACCCGAGCACTCCCTTCGGCGACCCCCGAACCTTGGGTATGGGGGGGGGGGGGGGGGGGGGGTGTCCTGTGCTAACCTTGTCCAGGTAAGGCATGACATTATGTATATCCACCACACAAACCTTTAACCAACTTTCCTACCTTTAACTTACTATATATTTTATCTTTATTTATTTTTCTTATTAGTGTTACAACATCTCCCGCCTTTTCTTATGTCATCTTGGTTGCCTGCAAGAGAGCGTTCTTAACGATAAGGCCGCCACTTGTAGCAGTAGTTCATAAGGTTTTTTTGTTCACTGTACTTTTTTCTGTTTACGGTGTGCAGAATAAATAGTTCTATCTATATTTCCTCTTCCTGTATAGTAAAAAAAAATTGTTTTTTTTGTTTAAGTTGACAAAGGTCACGAACCCCAGTGTCTGTGGAGTGTATATTTTAAATAAAAAATATTGATTTATATTATTAGTATGATCACTGTTCATCATATGGCATATGCCATTTTATTGTGACTTATAAAAATAGCACTTACTCACGTAAAGCTGTAAATCATCCTTCTTACCGGCCGTGTGCCAGTAATTTCCCCAGAGCCCCCCCGCCTGAGACGTTCAACCATTTTAGTGCCATCCTATGTCGCTAACTGACACTTTACTATCAGTTGATACTTTGATAAACGACGCCTGGGCTCTGTTAGTACGACATATAGTATGTTTATTTTTTACGTGAAAAATATGGCGATGTTACTTTTGCAAAGTTTATTTGTTTCTACTATTTTTTACATATTATGCACAAAATAAGAGATAGGTACACTACTAGTACATTGCCTTAGACACAAAGAGATTATGCAGGACTAGCTGCGCCCCACGGTGTTACCCGCTACACTTTTTCGGAATAAAAAGGAACCTATGTATTAATTTAGGGTGTCAGCTACCTCGACACCAAATTTCATCTGTATTGATCCAGCCGTTTGAGCGTGAAAAAGTAACAAATATACAAACACACTTACACGCTCACAAATTTTCACCTTTGTAATATTAGTGTGGCTAGCTGCGCCCCGCAGTGTTACCCGCTGTTTTTTGAATTCTTTGCTCGTCCCGCGTGAATACATTCGAGATAAAAGTAGATAATGGTCCATCGAGCCGGGTCAGAGTTAAGTAAATGTGGCGAGCCCCGTTACGTATAAAACTTATTTTTTCTTCAAATTTTCTCCGCATGAGCAGCGCAACCTTAAAGATGAATATTGTATGAAGATAGATCATCCAAAATTAACTTTCCCCGAGGTCATTCCGCGTGCGCCATTAACGCAGTACATAATTTCTTATTACAAAACGGAAGTGGAGTTTCATGAATAACATCCATCGGTGAAGGTAAGATACCTTTCGACCCGGAGCACCGTATCAACAGCATGGGAAACTTTGTAAATTAGTAGAAAAACAAAGCAGCTTCAGGGTCTACTTAGTTAAATATCGATAACCGTTAACCCCGAAGCCGAGGTTTTCGAATACGGCTTCGGTATATCTATTAGAAGATCCGATTAAAAGAGGACTTCGCTCGCAAGCGGTCAGATTTTAGAGATTTGAACTCCTTCTTATGTGTAAAGAAGACAACTTTGCAAGTTACTTGGTGGTAGATATCCTTGGCAGGAGCTTGGCTAGGTAGGTATCACCGCAGTACCAGATATTCTGCCGCCAAGCAGTAAGCAGTAAGTATGTAAATATTACTGTGTTCCGGTTTGAAGGACACTACAGCTAGCAAAATTACAGAGTTTGGCTTTTGATAGTTAGTCTCACTAACCATCAAAAGCCTCAAACAAATGAGCGTCAAAGCAGCGATGTCCTAGACGTTGTTTTGTTACTCAAAGTTCTGTGTATCGCTGTAATGATCATAAACATGGGCTACCATCAGGAGTGCGTATCGTTCGTCTTATTACTTTTACATAAAAAAGACAATGACGCAGTGTGACACGTGCTGACATAGAATACGCACCTCTGTCTTTTCCAAATTATGTGGGAATTGCCGATGACTTCAAACGGTGAAGGAAAATGTAGTGAGGAAACCAGCATGTCTAAAGTTTTCGAAGGTGTGTGAAGTCTGCCAACCCGCACTTGGTCAGCGAGCTGGACTGGGCCTTACCCTTCCCACAATGAGAAGAAGCCCGTGCCCAGCAGTGGGATACTTTATAAAAACAGGGCTGATTCGGAACTCTAATACATCTAGGTATCTTTAGATTTTTAGAAGCTTCACTCCCTCTAAGATAAATTTAAAAAAAACCTTAAGTGACACAAACTTCCCTTACTGTTGTTACAAATCTTTATTATGCGACCGACGAAGCACCGGACCCTTCCGGTTAAGGTCCAGACTGAATGAATTTTGCAAAAGCGATGCCATATTTTTAAGCATTTTGCTTGTTTTTGTTGTTCCTGTCTTGTTAATTTTTAAACAGTTTTCCGGTAATGTTGGAAGTTTAGAAAGAACATTGGAAGATTACGTTTCTGATATTTGGTTGTTGCTAACTTTTTTTTAGAATGGATCTTTACACACATGTACAGCTTTCTTTATCCCACTGTTGGGCATAGGTAAGTTCTCGTGCTATGCTTCTTGATAATACTCGGTTACGTGAATTGTGCGCCCCTTCAACTTACAATTTATACAATATCGGCGACCCATCTAGCTGGCGGATGACCACCGCTCCGTAGACCTTGCTTCAACATTATTAAGGCGATATTCTCCAACTTTTAACAATGCACGTTTTTCTCCTCTAAAATGTAGCTTAAATAATACGACATTTTTTTTTTGAAATTTAAAAAATTAACAAGACAGTCTTTTGGACACCTAAAACAGGTCACATTAGCATGTCGGTGACGCGAACTCATATGTTTTGCCCTTACCAATAAACTGTTGAAGGCGGCTCAACAAGTTTACACTTTAAAAAACCAGAAAAATTAAATATAAAAGAAATTTGAATGGCATTACAAAAAAGTTTTGTTCTAAAACCTACTGAGATAATCCATTCAACATGTGAATTTAAGAACAATGGATAATTATGATATCAAACCTTTTTATATCATAAAACAGAATTTAGGTTTCGGTTTTTTAAAAATACTGTAAGATAGAATTTTAAGTCGCACGGACAAGCATATTTTGCTTCATTAAGTGTTACGCTATCTAACACAGGATAAGGATGATGATCGAGTGCTGTAACAAACGCACATGTAACATCGGTCTATGAATATATTATCTAATTTAATAGTTTTGAAGTTCTTATTTTTATGATAAACAACAAGCCTGTCGGAGTTTTGGCGGGAACGCGGGAAGTGTCGTGTCGCTCCGTTGTATTTTTTTCCAAAACTAGTGTTTTGTCAAGTGTTTATGCATAAAAATGGTGGTGTTTTATTCATAAAGTACCGAATTACAAGCGCGAGTGTGGGAAAATGATATAATGTGGTGCAACATGAGTTTTCGTGTTGCTTCCAAAACTCCATCGAAGCTTTGTAGTAAAGTTGCCACTACTTTACTAAAGCATGACTGGAATTAACTGACACGAACTGGACTTGACAAAGACGACTTTGACTAAAACTAGCTACGATGGCACTTATTTAACTTGAAAATATATAATTACTTGACACTGGCAAATGCTAAAACGCGACGCCAAAACCAAAGAAAAAAAAAAAAAAAAACAAGCCTGTCTAACAAACATCTATCTGTCTGTCATAAAAAACAAGCGAGAATTGATCAAACGTGAACCTATTTTGAATAAAAAATAAACAGAACTCTAAGAAAGAAAAAGCAATGGTACTTTTTTTTTTTATGGTTGACAGGCTAATTGTTTTACCACAGCTCACCTGATGTTAAGTGAAAGTGTGGTCGAAGATGGTAAAGCACACCTAGCCTGGAATGGAACTGGCTCTCAAGTGAGGCTGCCGGAACACACCGTTAGATGCTTGGCGGCAGATTTTCAACTTGAGGGTGGTAGCTAGCCAGCCGAGTACTAGAAAGTACCCTACCACCATGCTATGGTTTCCTCACGATGTTTTCCTTCACCGGCAGCTCAAGCTCATTGTTGGGGTTTGAATCCACGCCCTTCGGCATGCGAACCTACCGCGCTAACCACTGAGCTATCATCGCTACAAAATACAATAACGCTACTTTTTACCATAAGAAGCGATGAGATGATACGCTCTCGTAGTGATAAGTTGTCGTTATATTTGACTTAAAAACTCAAGTGTCCTTAGGTGTTTGAAAAATAACAAAATGGCGGATTTTTGGCGCGAAATAGTAATCTACACTAATTTTATAAAGAGGAAAGATTTGACTTTTTGTTTGTTTTTTCTATTGAATAGGCTCCGAAACTACTGGACCGATTGAATAATTCTTTAATCGTTAGAGAGCTATATTATCACTGGATGACATAAACTATATTCAAATTGTTAATCGAGTTTTGATTTCCCGTGCGAAGCCCGGGCGAGCAGCTAGTACGTTAATAAAATAAAATTAACCAAACCTGTCTCTCCCAATGGTAAACGTATCTATCCTGGAATGGAGCTAGCTATTATCTGACAGTCCTGTTGGCTCATTGGTAGCATGTCTACTTCAAGAGCTGTGGGGCGTGGGTTCGATTCCCACCCAGGGCAAGCATTTTGTGATATAAAACAAATGTTTGTGCTGTGTCTGGGTGTACTGTATGTATTATAAGTATGTATTTACAAAAAAAAAAAGTATTTAAGTATTCTTTAAGTTATCTGGCTCGCATAGTACAAGCTTTGCTTAGTTTGGGGTCAGATGGCGCTGTGTGTAATGTCCTACGATATTACGATATTAAGTGTGTCTGCCGGAACACTAGTTTAGGTGCCTGGCGGCAGATTTTCAACTGATTTTGACTTGGTAGCTAGAAAGTTAGCTACCAAAGTAAAAGCTGTTCAAATTAATGGGTTGATCAGTACCCTTAGATATTACTTTACTTCTCAAAAGAACCTTGTTCGTCAAGATTGTCCATTTCGGTTTGTATAACGTCTACAAGTGACCTCAAGTAGTATTTACGTTCATCTCACTGTGACGAGGGTGTTGCCTCGAGATGTTTCATCAAGATTGTCTAAAGTTTCGCCTTTAGTTAAAGTTATCTTGTATTCGGGGGATTAAACTTGTTAAAATCTTTAAGTTATTAAGTTACAGGGCTGTTGAGACTAACCATTGAATATCACAAAGTAATACGCGTTGAAATCAGCGATGACTTGGACTTTATTTTGTTACCCAAAGTTCTAGGAAGCACTACAATGGTCATGGGCATGCGTTATTTTTTCCATCAGGAGAGCGTGTCGTTCGTCGGATTACTTTTACATTTTTTTAGAAGTTCTGGTAAAATATAAAAAAAAGTTTAGATATATCTATCTATCCATCTTTCTGTCCGTGTATTATTCATAATAGGCACGATAGGTTATTAAAAAAGATAACAAACAGATAGAGTGATAGAGTTACAAACGTTTTTATAATATTAATCTGGATTAATTACTTTAATTTTATCATCAGTTAAATTTTTTTAACTGTGGATTGAGTTTCTTTAATAAATTACATTATAATGCACATTATAATTAGCAACTCGAATAACCAAGTTGATAAACAAATACGATAATTATTTACCATAATTTATCAACATGCCAATTTTTTTTCTTTTGGGCCGTCGTACTTTAGGAAAGTTTATTATGCGCATAATTAATTACCTTTGATGGTACAATTAACAATATGAACAATATCTCTACTCTCTACTTACCAAACAAACATCCCAATTAGCCACTGAAAAAGTTCTCACGAAACATTGACGAGATCGCACAAAAAGTTTCAATTTAAAAACGAAACTATGCTCGAAAAAACAACTGTCATTTTTCCCGCCGAAAAGAGGAAAACCAACACGACTTTCACCCGCAATAGCTAAAACGGTACTGAGAGGGAAGTCGGGTGGGGTTGGGTGAGGTTGGGATGAGAGGGGAAATTTGGGGGTAGGATGGAAGCTGCAAATGATAGCGATGTTCCAAGTTTGAAACTTAGGAGGGGAGGTTGGTTTATAGAGAAGGCGATTGGAAAATTGTTGGAAAACTTTTCGTAGATTGCTCGCAGCTCGGATGTTAAAGTTATTTCAATGTAGAGCATATACAGAACGCGTTGAGAAAGTTATTGGGTACCTATCACACTAATACAGGGTTATTAACTTGATGTATGACTGGGAAAATTCGACGGTAGACCTTCCTAGCGTAGAACAACTTTTTCTCTTGGCTCAAGATGGAAAGGTGTTCGCTAAGCTATCATCCAACAGCGTGTTAGCGATGATAGCGCAGGTCCTTTCCTTGGTGGTAGATCTTCTTAGCAAGAGGTCGTCTAGGTAGGTACCATTTACGAAAATCATCATAAAAAACCGGCTTTACTAGATAAAACTAAAAGAGACCGTCGTAGTTCTGTCCTGTCAAAATTGAAATTTGCTCGTAAAACATATAAATTACTGTTCCGCCTTTATACCACAAAAAAAACCGACTTAAAATAAGGAAATACTAGCTGCACCACGCGGTGTTACCCGCTACATGTTTACTAGATAAAAAGTAGCCTGTGTTAATCCAGGTTATAAACTACATATCTGTTTTCCAAATTTCAACCAAATCTTTTAAATAAATAAATATCATAGGACATTACACACAGCGCCATCTGACCCCAAACTAAGCAAAGCTTGTTCTATGGAAGACAGATAACTGATAGAATACTTAAATAGTTTTTTTTTAAATACATACAGTACACCCAGACACAGAACAAACATTCGTTTATATCACAAAATGCTTGTCCTGGGTGGGAATCGAATCCACGCCCCTTAGGTCTTGGAGCAGACATACTTCCAATGAACCAATAGGACTGTCAGTGGTTAGTTGTTATATCAGTCGGTTCAAAATTGTGTAATAAGTTAATTTCAAGTTAGTAAAGCCTCTGACCAACCTTGAATACGTTGAACTAAGGTATAATAATGTAAATCGCTTCGCTTGTGTAAAAGGCCTGACCCCAAACCACGTGACCAACCGACGTTTCGTGGCACAGTTATTGAGTTATGAATTTTGGAGACAATTTATTTCCAATTAAGCCGATTTATGGCATCATCTTTGAAGATTATCATTGTCTGCTTCGAAAAGAACAGTTTGAAAGACAAAAGTACAAACGGAATGACAATTTCATTCGAGCATTGGGCTTTTACCACGGAGTATGTTTTTTTAAAGTTGATAGGCTAGGTGTTTGACCAGCTCGCCTGATTTTCAGTAACAGCGTGGTCGAAAATTGTAAACACGCCTAACGTGGCGTGCATTCCAACAGCCTCACAAAGATTTAGCTAAAGTAAAAATATTCATAAAAGTTTTTTTTTAGTAAAAATCACGTATTTGTTATGCCGATCGGACTATTTTGATCGAATGGGTAGCGTATTTTTTAATAATAAATAGGTTTGCCCATTCTCTCACCTGACGTAAAGTGATGCGGTCCAAGAAGCACGCTTGCCCAGAACATAAACTGATTCACTTTGCTCAGTGGTTAGCGCGGGGGGTTCGAACGCCGAAGGATTTAAGCCCCGACAATGAGCTTGAGCTGACGAAGGAAAACACAGTATGGTGGTTGGATGTTTTCTATTACTCGGCTGGCTAACTACCACGGTCGAGTTAAAAATCTGCGGTCAAGCATCTAACAGTGTGTTCCGGTAGCCTCACTTGAGAGCCAGTTTCATTCCAGGCTGTGCATAACTATCTTTGAACACACCGTCACTTAAGCCACTTAACATCAGGCGAGCTGTGGTCAAACACATAGCTTGTCTATCATAAAAAACATAAAACTTCCAAACATCCCGGTAATAAACTATATGTATGCCAAATTGCATCCAAATCCGTGCAGCCGTTTTTGCGTGATCATGTAACAAACTTCCAAGCATACAAACTTTCACATTTTTAATAATAGTAATATATAGATACATAAATCATAGCTTTTACAAGCCGACCACAGTCGGCTAATAAAAACCCTTGAAAGAAGGATCTCTTTCCTGAAGTAACTTTAATAATAATCATTGTCTTCCTTTCATAACATCCATCCTTATCAATGCCATTGATCCGTCTGTGCTATGTACCCACTTCAAAACTCAAACATAACTTCTGAAATCTGTAAAGTTTTACTTAGTTCTTATTACTCTAACTGTGAGGCGGGGTTGGCCTGGCAAACGAATAAATCAGTCATTTATTTAAGTTGGTTTTAGCGACAAGAGAAGTCAATTTAAGTTTATCTTCATCTTCATAATGACTTCATGAGTTACGTACAAATCAAACTTGTCCTAATTATTGAAAGTGTGGCAGGAATGTTGACTACTTTTAAGGCATATTTTAAAAGTTAGATTTAAACCGAAAACGTAACTGTTCTTGTTTTAGAGTAATACCGATATCCGGCGACGAACGAAAGTTCAAGACTAGTATCGCAGAATTAAGAATCTTAAGAGCGCGCTTAATGCCAGAAAAAATCAGATTCCACCCGCTCTAGTGCCAAGAAACAAGTCAAGAATTGCATGATTTGAATGAAACTGGCTCCCAAGTGAGGCTGCCGGAGCATACCGTTAGGTAATTACTGGGCTGTTGAGATTAACCATCGAAAGTCTCAAAGTAATGAGCGCCAAAGCGGTGATGCCCTGGACTTTGTTTTGTTACTCAAAGTTCTGTGTATCGCTACAATGGTCATGGACAGGCGTTATCTCTTACCATCAGGAGAGCGTCTCGTTCGTCACATTACATTTTACATTAAAAAAATATATATATCATCGCAACTGTTGTCTTAAATTGCAGATCTTATTATTAAAATTCTAGGTATCAAATATTCTACCTTCGTAGGTGTACAAACATTGTTAGTAGCTTAAATATTAGTAGCTTGCCATCTGAGTACGATATATTTTACTTCACCGGCAGCTCAAGCTCATTGTTGAGGTTTGAACCTGAAAGATTATAATTATACAAACATAATCATCGCTACAAATTGCTTTTAGTAAAAAATGGACCAAAAATTCGGAGAAATTATTTTCCTCCTACATAATCTGTTTACATGACACGCGTGTACATGTACAAGCTATGAGCAAGAAACCATCGTTTATGAGCATTCGCTCACAGCAACCGCAGCACGCGCTCGCGACTGCGGCCGGGTAAATATTTGATTTGCACCAAGATGGGATTTAATGCGGCCCTCGAATTATGAACGTCTGGATGAGATTCATTAAGGTGATGATGTTATGAGAGATTTTTGTCTACATTTTCTCACTCAATTACATAATTTAGCTGTTCATTACATAGCGGCTCCATAGGTCGGCTGCCACTCGTCAGATGTCCCAAGCCGCATATAATAATAATGAGCATCACCATCCCACATGACGAGAATTTCGTGAAGGCCGAGAAGCAACCGCCATGTGGGAAGTTGATTCGACGATCAATGTGCCGATAGTTGTCACGGTGAACGGTCTTATAGCGAAGAGTCTCGACCAACATCTTAAGAGACTCTCGCTAGACGGTTGGGTCAAGGGTCAGCTTCAAAAGGCAGGGATCCTTGACACGGCACGCATTGTGAGGGGGTTTCTCACTCTGCAGCCTTAACCCCCGGCAGCTTGAGCCCGGCCCCGCTGCCGATGGCACCCTAATTTTTAAGTTTTTTAATTATTATTATTTTTGGTCAGTTTGATATCTCCTCTGATTACAGAACGTCAAACTTGTAGAGTGCCAGTTCTTTAGTTTTCTTTTAAATGATTCCCTAGAGGGCGCGTTGCGCACGTGCTGTGGCAGCCGATTTTTTATTTTGTGAAACTGAAATAACTATATTTTTTTGCATATTTATATATATTTTTTTTTAATGTAAAAAGTAATGAGACGAACGAGACGCTCTTCTTATAGTAAGAGATAACGCATGCCCATGACCATTGCAGCGATACACAGAACTTTGAGTAACAAAACAAAGTCCAGAGGGCATCGCTGCTTTGGCGCTCATTACTTTGATTATTTTATATCAATAGTTTTTAAGAAAATGTTAGAGAAATTATGTTTTACAATAAAAAATGGCGTAAAGTGTTCTTGGAAGAATCGTTGTATGTTTGTGTGTCACCAGCTTAACTACAACGTGCTTAATATATTAGACTTATAATGTGAGATCGAGACGAGATAGGTACGTACGTATATTTAGTTTGATTCGGGGATCTAATTTGAATATGTCTAATGCAGATACATTTATTATCTTATGTATTCATATCGCGAGAATCTGAGATTAGATTACGTGCTTGCTTATCCAATAGTAATTGTATTTAATTGTATGTTATTGTACAGACTAAAGTACGGACGTCGCATATCGAACATGAGAATTACTGCAAGTTCGATAATCTGAGATTAGATTACATGCTTGCTTGTCCAATAGTAATTGTATTTAATTGTATGTTATTGTAAAGTACGGACGTCGCGTATCGAACTTGAGAGTTACTGCAAGTTCGATAATCTATAATCTATCTATACTATTATAAAGAGGAAAGATTTGATTGTTTGTTTGTTTGTATTGCTCAGAAACTACTAAACCCGTTCCAAAAACTCTTCACGGGAACGGGAACTACGTGGGTGAAACCGCAAGGCATCCGCTAGTTTTTAATAAAATTGCTGAGGTACTAGCTCTTCCTTATTAAGATTAATCTTATGCATTTAACGTCTCCAACGAAATAAGGTCCGAAGAAACTTGCCTACGCGGAAGGTCGAAGAAAACTTCTAAAAATAAAGAAGTTATCCCATCAAAACGCCGTCACCACTTTATTTGTAGCCGTGTGATTCCCGTTATAAGGCGACACGGGAACCCAATTTAACTTTGGCGAAAACTTGATAATAAAATTCATGAATTACAACAATCTTAGCCTAGAATGTTCTGACCAGTTTGTTTACACTTTAACACATTTAAATAAATTAGGTAGAAGAGGTAGTGACTGGAATAACCGTTACACATTTTTACAATAATAATTAGGTATATAATGGGTATTCTTCTCATTCCTCGCGAACATTTTACACAGCGCCATCTATACCTAAACTAAGCAAAGCTTGTACTGTGGGAACCAGAAAAAATTAAACTTTATTTTTGTAACAACATACTTAAAATAGACTTGCGAACGCCTCGCGGTTTCACCCGCGTAGTTCCTGTTCCTGTGGGAATAGAGGGTTAAAAAGTAACCTATGTCAGCCGGGGATAGCGTAGCTTCCCAACCGTGAAAGAATTTTTGAAATCGGTTCAATAGTTTCGGAGCCTATTCATTACAAACACACAATTAAATCTTTCCTCTTTATAATAGTATAGATAGATACATAGATACACAAAGAATATGCACAGACACAGGATAAACACCCACATTTGTCACATATTTTAGTCTCGTGTGGGAATCGCTTCTCGCCAAATACAAAATTATAATTTGATGCAGTAGTAAGTACCTAACGCTCTAATTGTTACAGTCATATTTGGCCGAAAGATTCGGTGAGTTTTTAAGCTATTCTATACCTGATTTACAATCCTAGTTGCCTACAAGAGATCATATTTGACAGCCCTGTTGGTTCATTGGTAGCATGTCTGCTTCGAGAGCTGAAGGGCATGGGTTCGATTCCCACTCAGGACTAACATTTGTGTGACTAACATCGATGTTTGTTCTGTGTTTGGGTGTACTGTATGTATTATAAGTATGTATTTACAAAAAAAAAAAAGTATTTAAGTATTCTATCAGTTATCTGTCTTCCATAGCACAAGCTTTGCTTAGTTTGGGGTCAGATAGCGCTGTGTGTAATGTAAAAAAAAAAAAAAAAAAAAACTTAGTGATAAGGGCACTTACAGCGCAATTTTTTTTTTTTTGTTTTCTGTACATCGGTTCTTCACGTGACCTGCCCACTTCCATTTCCTTTGTAAAGGAAAACTCAACGCGTCAATTATTTTTGTTTTAAAATACTTTATCCCTTTATAATTTGAGCAAAGCTAAAATATTTTGATTCGTGAACAATCAAAGTTTGAAAAGTTTTCCTGAGCCCACGTAATTGAGACGAGATTTTCTAACCAGGTAAAGTTTCAAGACTTAATAATTAAGAATATAAGTACAGATACTTACCTCTTAATAAATTAGAAAGATTCTGAAAGTTTTAGTTCGTTTTGCTATTGTTTAGTAAAGAAGTTTGAGAGAAAAGTAAAATTTCATGATAATAAGAATATTTTGATTTAGTTTACAATTGGCAGCATTATCTCTTAAAGTGGTTCGATTTCCATACAAATATTTTTTTGCCATTTATGGACAAATGGAGCATAATTTTACAGTGAAATCACAGCTACTGGCACTTATTTTGGTCTTCATTTGCGGTAAATCACAATTGCTTGAATAAAAAGCTGCCGGTGAAGGAAAACATCGTTAGGCAACCATAGCATGGTGGTAGGGTACTTTCTAGTACTCGGCTGGCTAGCTACCACCCTCAAGTTGAAAATCTGCCGCCAAGCATCTAACGGTGTGTTCCGGCAGCCTCACTTGAGAGCCAGTTCCATTCCAGGCTAGGTGTGCTTTACCATCTTCGACCACACCTTCACTTAACATCAGGTGAGCTGTGGTCAAACAACTAGCCTGTCAACCATTAAAAAAAAAAAAAAAAAAAAAACAGTAAATTATTAGTGTACTTAGTGTATTTCTACTGTTTTATTATACTGTTATAGAAGTCAGATAACTGTTATAATACTTAAATATTGTTTTTATTTGCAAATACATGCTTATAACAAATACAGTACACCCAGAAACAGAACAAAAATTTGGATAGAAAAGTTTGGATAGATGGATGGATGAATGTTTGTTACTCTTTCACGCAAAAACTACTGAACGGATTTGTATGAAATTTGGTATGGAGGTAGCTGAGACCCTGGATTAACACACAGGCTACTTTTTATCCCGAAAACAGGTGGCGGGTAACACCGCGGGGCGCAGCTAGTATTATAAATGTGAAAGTTTTGATGGGTGAATGTTTGTTAGTCTGTCACACAAAAACTACTGAACGGATTTGGATGAAATTTGTTATGGAGGTAGCTGAAATCCTGGATAAACACATAGGCTACCTATATACAATCCTGTCCGTATAGCTGTAGTGCAGCAGACAGTGCTCTCCCTTAAATTAGTACAAGCTAACAAACATAATTTGATTTAATGTGATATTTTGAATTTTGTGTAGATTCTCTAAGCTTAACTATTAAAGAAAAATTCAAAGACATCACATAAAACGAAATTATGTTTTTTTTAACTATTTCATTTCGCTATTGCGGTTGGGCTTTGGCACACATATATAAATACCTTCTTGCAAATCTTACTCAACTTAATTCTCCTTTAATTCAAGTTACGTTTGAAACATTAAGTCATGACTACAAACGGGAATAAGCACGGTGTTTACTCTAACGTCGGGATAACAGCGGAGAGCTGGCGCTTATCTCCTTGTTCGCATCTCTGTATAATACAATTGGAACGGTCGGTGCTCGGATTAAAACTGTCTTGCTCAAAAAGGCAAATTTTTACAATTTTTTTTTGGTAACATCAAAGTTACTGGTAATTTTTACATAGTGTTTAAATGATGTATTTGAAATTACATTACGGAATTTGACTTGTAACTTTGGTAATATTAATTTAAAAAAAAAAAAACTTTTTAAAACCAGATATGACGATCGTATCGGAGAGCTAATGTTACGACTGTTGTTTTGTAAACCAAGATGACATTGATTAAAGTGGGCGTCACCCCTATTGAATATCTCCAAACGCCGCAATTGAAATAAAAATCAGTCCTAAATCAATAATGAAGTTATTAACACTGTATTTATTTCTGCACCATGCCTGGGCGCAATTACCGCACCAAGACTGCGTCATCCAACACAGCACAGAAAACATGTGGGAACAGAAATTGGTTCAGGAACTTAAAAAGTGCGGTTACAACTACTTCACACCGCCTTCAGATATGAAAGGTATCAAACCGCTTCAACTCAAACTTCATTTTGGCATGAAATCCTTCAAATTCAACAGCAAAACGCAAGAGTTTTCAACATCAATGTGGACCACTTTTTGGTGGATAGATGAGAGATTGAAATGGGATCCCGCAAAATACGACGGTGTGCAAACAATTACAACATCAAATTCTCTATGGATTCCTGCTGTTAGACTGATCAACAATATAGATGACAATTACGATTTCAGATACATATATACCCCTTGCGAAATCAACAGCATGGGCAAAGTATTTTGCGTTGCTTGGATTGTATATAACGCGAAATGCAACACTGATTTAAGAGATTGGCCTTACGATGTGCAACATTGCAGTTTGGAGTTTGGGTGCTACCATGAAAATGGTGTTTTGGGCACGGTACAGCTTAACACAGGATCTAAAGCCGTAACTATGATTGGATCAGAGTATGGGACGGAATGGGATATAATGGATTATCAGCAAATAACTAACGTGACCTCTGAAAAGCAATTGATCATGAAGTTCCGGTTAGAGCGTCACGCGGAAGTCCTCGCATCTATTGTAATCTTCCCTTCTTTAATATTATCTATGTTAACTCTTTCTGCTCTTTTCATCGATGCAAGGCTCGATATACGTTTGATAATGATTTGTTTCAGTTTAATGTGTCATTATTACTATCTCACTGACTTACCCTTAGAAATTCCGGAGAACGCTAAAGATCCACCAAGATTGCTCATGTATTTCCGTGGATCATTCGTTCTGACTAGTGTGGTTACTGTTTTAAGTTTCGTTTTGTCTATCATGTGCAAAAAAGAGGTTGCGTGCCCTAATTGGATTATTTATATAAATGACTTATTCACAAAGATAGGAAGATTTATCATCTGGCCACGATGGCAAACTACAATTAACGAAGAGTCGTGTGATAACTTCGTCAAAAATTGGACAGATTTCGCCAACATCGTCAATACGGTCTGTATATTTACGTCAATGATTGTTTATGTGAGTTTGTACTATGTGTTCATTCCTCAACCAATTCCTTTTAACTAATTTACTATTATTTCGATGCTCAATTAACACTTTCATTGCCTCCAATATTTTTGCGTAGTTCCCAGTGATGCCGCCCTATACAAAACATGAGCACGCCAGGCGTGCTCTCGGCACTGCAAGATGAAACTACACGAGCACGCTAGGCGTGTTCACTGGCACTGTATAAAAGTGAAATCATAAAAAGCCGTATTTCGGCTTCAGATGGAAAATATGCCCTAATTCATGAAAAATCGAGAGCAGGTCTGGCGTGCTCGCGGCATTGCGATAGGAATTCGTGAGGGCACGCTAGGCGTGTCAGCGGCACTGAATGTGTTAAGGTGGTTCGATTTCCATACAAATATTTTTTTGCCATTTATAGATAAATGGAGCATAATTTTACAGTGAAATCACAGGTACTATTTAATTTGGTTTTTAATTGCGGTAAATCACAATTGCTTGAATAAAACAGTAGATTATGCACAGATTTGCAGTTTTATTCTTTGCATGAGGCGTCATTATGGTCGTAATGTGTTAATCCATATGGCTGTAAAAATATCAAAATTGTAATTGTGTGTGGGAATTGCCAGTTTACACTACTTGTACTAAATAAAAAATTATACCAATTATATAAAATTAAACTTTTTTTATTGTTTTGTATTTTATGTTTTACTTGATGTAACCATCGACTTCATCCGCGTGGAATTTATAAAAAACTTTATTCAGTTTGCAATGTAAAAACTGTATTGTAATCAATTTCAATTATGTGCCAAATTTCATAGAAATGCATTCAGTAGAGTAAAAACATCCATCCTCACAAATTTTCAGATATGTAATATTAGTAGGGTTAAGTTCCCGCGACTTCATCAGCTTAGAATAAGTATTCAAGTAGCCTTTTTTCCTCTTCAAACTTTCATTAATTACTAATTAAGTAAGTCAAAAAACTGTTTACTGTTTAAACGGTTTTGACGTGGTATCAATAAAATATAATAACGATCGATAAATAACTATATAATGTATTAAAGTAATGAGTGTCAAAGCAATGGTGCCTTAGACTTTGTTTAGCTACTCAGAATTCTAATCTTTCATCTCATTGTACGTCTCACGAATATAATATCTATTAATATATTCCAGCATTTTTAATAACAAATGATGGAAACACTCATGTAACTCGACAACGTTAAAACTGTGACACAAAGTAAGCTTGTACGAGATAATCCTAATCGATCTACAGCATTAATCCCACAGAGAGAAACTGAATAAGATTTATCTCATCTAGATACATTTCCTGAAACGCTAAAGGCCCCAGGGGAAGCGTTCTGAATCTGTCATCTTATTTAGTTAGCGACACATGATGGTACATTAATATTATCAGTATGGATAGCACAATTTAGGTACACATATTGTTGTAAAGAATATTCAATTTCGGCAAGCGCCGTCGGAACCTATTTTTAAACGGCTCGACCGCGAATATTTAAAATATGTTATTAATGTTTCTCCAAACGATTCATCATTTAAGAAAATGTACATAATTTTATGTATATTTTGTATTAGTTTATCATTTATATATAATTAGTAGTGTCATATTTTTGTTTCTTTGCTACATTTCTTTGCTGCTTTGCTTCATGACAGCCCTGTTGGTTCATTGGTAGTGTGTCTGCTTCGAGAGCTGAAGGGCGTGGGTTCGATTCCCACTCAGGACTAACATTTGTGTGACTAACATCGATGTTTGTTCTGTGTCTGGGTGTACTGTATGTATTACAAGTATGTATTTACAAAAAAAAAGTATTTAAGTATTCTATCAGTTATCTGTCACCCATAGCACAAGCTCTGCTTAGTTTGGGGTCAGATGGCGCTGTGTGTAATGTCCTATGATATTTATTATTATTATTATTATTATTTAAACATAATTATATATGTATATACCCATCTTAGTGTTGTTTTTACAACCACATATCATATTCTGCGGCTGGTAGAAAATGCTTTAAATTTTAACAAGCTTGCCTGATGTGAATCATTAAATAGTAGTAGGATAAAGTAACTCTACCTAGAGATGACCTATTATAACCTAGATTTGAAGATATTCATATTATAATACTTCGGCATACACAAACTTGGAAATAACCCGTGTGACGCGCTGTGTCAAAAAACGTGTGGATTGGAAACACTGGGTAGGTAAGTTGAAATAAAAACTAACAATTATTTATTCAATCAAATCATCGTTAACAACGATCATTTCAAAATCATCATTCAATTGTTCAAAACATTCGTCATTGTAGAAATCTTCAATTTCTTGCAAAGTTTTATCTTTGGTTTCAGGTACAAATTTCCAAAAAAGTAGAAGTCCTATAAAATTTACAATAGCAAAAAGCATTAACGTGCCTGACATATCGATGGCTTCAAATAAATAAGGAGACATTTTCAGTGACAGTGAATGGAATAGACATGAAATTACTATAAACAATACACCACCTAATCCTCTATGCTTTACGGGAATTAACTCTGCAGACATACTAAACGTTAAATAAGAACTACCGAACACACAACAAAATATATAACCTAACACAGAAACAAGTAAAAAATGCTTTGGTATTACATTTAAATCCTTAAAATATATGAAAATGCTTGATATGATTAAAAACACTCCGGACCCAAATAAACTGGCGACCATTATTGGTTTATTTTTAAAATGTTTTAATAAAATAATACTGAATATAGAAGCTACAATATAAACAACATCTATGTAGATAAAGCAAACGAAATCTGAATCGTTTGTAGTTTTAGCGATAATATCAACTGCATAAGTAAAAACTACTAGAGAACCGCTAAAATAAAAAGTAAACATAATTAAAGCCAGATACATGATAGGTATGACAAAATCTCGTCTAGTCAACCTAAGCCAAACACCATGATAAGCAGATTCATTTAAAGATTTCTGTAAAGATAATTCTTTTAATGATTCTTTTTGCGCTCTGAGTAATTCTGTCAATTCTTTAGTTGTTTCTTTATCGTTTCCTCTTAATAAAAAGAACGCTTTTTCACATTTTTTGAATCGCCCTTTACAGGCTAGCCAGTAAGGTGATTCCGGCCATATTGGTACTGGTAATAAAGCTATTAACATTGGTGCTCCTAAAACTAAGCTCACTGTTTGCCAGTGGAGGAAGTATCCTGCAAAAGTGACAACAACTAAACCAATAGTTTGAATGGAGTTGAACAACACCATAGACGTGCTTCTTAGTTTGGGGTCAACCATTTCACTAATAGTTATTAAGCTGACAGCGATCAAACTGTTTCCACCGAATCCATGAAATGATTCGCCGATTAAAATTGTTGTTACGTTGGTTGCGGAGTAGGTGAGAATCCAACCGATGAGGGTGCTGACACAAGCAGCGATGAAAGCAAACCTTCTGCCTTTCCACTGCATGAGGATTGGGATAAGAATGCTCGGTATACCAGCTAGGCCGTGTACAGATGCTGTAAAACAAAAACAAAGAGCAATTCAAATTAATGTTTTAGATACTTATTGGTAGATTTTGATTGATATTCTGTCTTCGGAATGGTAGGTGCCACAGTTGTACTGAAATTGTAGATATTCTGCCGTTAAGTAATTTTGTGTAAACGTAACTGTGGTCAAACATCTAGCTTGTCAACCATAAAAAATTATACTATTGCGTTATATGTATAGACATATATAACGGCAAAAAATTTCGTAATATGTCTATACATATAACGCAATATTTAGTCGTTATAAAGGTTACAAAAAAGTTTTGTTAACAACACACACATTACGCCAATTTTTCCACTGTTTTCAATAATGTCATTATTTACGTTTTTTTTATGAAAAAAGTAATGGGACGAACGAGACGCTCTCCTGATGGTAAGAGATAACGCCTGTCCATGACCATCACGGCGATACACAGAACTTTAAGTAACAAAACAAAGTCCAGGGCATCACTGCTTTGGTGCTCATTACTTTGAGACTTTTGACTTTTTTTTATTACAAAATATTAAGTATACTTCTCCACATCACACGTTTTTAGTTTTGGTAATTATTCATTAATTTTAAGTTATTATGTAGGTAGTTAGTATTAAATTGTGTGAAGATTTTGTTTTATCTACTATTTTCTATTGAATTCATCTCGCGTTTTCCCGAATGTTAATTAAGCCATTCTAGCCATTCAATCATGTTTTATTTGTATTAAAACTGAATAGATCTTTTTAATGTTACTGAACAATGCCAGAATGCTGGTATCTAGCGATGATAGCTCAGTGGTTAGCGCGGTAGGTTCGCATGCCGAAGGGCGTGGGTTCAAACCCCAACAATGAGCTTGAGCTGCCGGTGAAGGAAAACATCGTGAGGAAACCATAGCATGGTGGTAGGGTACTTTCTAGTACTCGGCTGGCTAGCTACCACCCTCAAGTTGAAAATCTGCCGCCAAGCATCTAACGGTGTGTTCCGGCAGCCTGCCTTGAGAGCCAGTTCCATTCCAGGCTAGGTGTGCTTTACCATCTTCGACCACACCTTCACTTAACATTAGGTGAGCTGTGGTCAAACAACTAGCCTGTCAACCATAAAAAAAAAATCTACTTTGGTCAAAAGCTAAGCATTGCCATCCAGCGTGGCAATGTTGCCAGCATTCTGGCCACATATCCCTCCTCTGACGGACTTTTAGGTTAAGTTTTTTGTATAAATTTTGTAAATAGGATTAATTTAAGTTTTGATATTTATAATAAATTATCTTTTCAAAGTAGTTAAAATAGTCAGTAGCCATAAGTTTGAGTAGAAAAAGCCAAGAGCCAAAAGTTTAAGTATCAAAAGCCATATATTATGTATTTGAGTCGCAAACTTGGTAGTAGATCTCCTTATCAGGAAGTCGTCTAGCTAGGTACCACTGCAGTACCAAATATTCTGCCACCAGGCAGTAGTGTGTAAACATTACTGTGTACCGGTTTGAAAGGTACTGCAGCTATCGAAATTGCTGTGCTGTTGAGACTAACCATCGAAAGTCTCAAAGTAATGAGCGCCAAAACAGCGATACCCCGGACTTTGTTTTGCTACTCAAAGTTCTGTGTATTGCTGCAATGGGCATGAACATGCGTTATGTCTTACCATCAAGAGATCGCATCGTTCGTCTCATTACTTTTACATTAAAAAAAACTTAAGTAATAGCGTATAGGCGGAGCGACATGGGATATTTTTTTTTTTTATGGTTGACAGGCTAGTTGTTTGACCACAGCTCACCTGATGTTAAGTGAAGGTGTGGTCGAAGATGGTAAAGTACACCTAGCCTGGAATGGAACTGGCTCTCAAGTGAGTGATGTAAGTGGTATTTTTGATGGTTCCTGCTTTTAACATGTCAATTTATTTCTTACGGTGTTTTAACCTAGCGTGCTAATCACTTGCGATAGCAACGTATACCAACCAATCCAGGACGAGGAATCCAGATCTAGTACTATGGAGGTGTCATTTCTCTTCAGTTGGTTGAGCACCACGGCCGGGTATCCTGTCAGGCCTCCGACTGACAGCGCGGCCAGCTGTGGTGAACTAGCCACTAACAACTGTAATAAAAAATATTGGAGGACATTTCACACAGCGCCATCTAGCCCCAAATTAAGCAAAGCTTGTACTATGGGAACCAGACAGCTGACATAACTGATATGACTTACAGAACACTGTCACACAATAGATGGATGGATGTTTGTTTCTCTTTCACGCAAAAACTACTGAACTGATTCGAATGAAATTTGGTACGGGCGGTAGCTGAGATCCTGGATAAATACATAGGCTACTTTTATCCCGAAAACATGTAGCGGGTAACACCGCGGGGCGCAGCTAGTTATGTATAATTTCTTTATTCTAGTGTATATTTGCGTCAGTATATTCCAATAAGTTTTTTAATTATCTATCAAAATTAAAAAGTATTCACGATAAAAAAGAAAACATAACCAATATTTTACCTGTCGGGCGAGTGGAGGGATTAAATTCATTTTCCATTAATTAATTTTAATTGTATTTTTATCAAAAGTTGCACTAAAATGTTTATATACTACAACTTTAACTGTATAACTAAACTGATTTCGGCACACGTGTTTTACCTTCAAATAATATTAAATAACTAATGAAAACAAAAAGCAGCAGTTTGCTGTAATTTAGTAGCTTTGCAACAGTAATTTTTTAACAATAGTTTATTTGCTGAATATAATTATAATAAAATTTATAGTGCGAGATTTTCTTTAGACAAGATGCGTTTTATAAATGAAATGAAAATATTTCCCCGTGTCTGGTTGTTCATTTCATTAGGCTTACTATACTCCTAGCTATTCCTTTTAGCGATAAGGTCGCCAGTTGTTACACATGTAAATTAAGTTTATTTTTTCTGTATTGTATTATTTATAGTGTGTACAATAAAAAGTTAACCAATACAATGATCAATCAATGAATCAATCAATCAATCTATCTATCTATCTATCTATCTATCTATCAATCTAGATAACCCTGGATAAAATAACTTTTGTTCCATAGATTTTTTTTTGTCGTTTGTCATCATCGTCATCAGCCCGTAATCGCCCACTGCTGAGCATAGGCCTCTCTTCTCGTGCACCATTCGTCCAATCTTATCCAGGTTCTACCAGTGATTTTGATTATGTCGTCTGCCCAACAAGCTGGTGGTTTTTTTGTAGTTACAAAAACTTTTTTTTTAATCAGCTGTCTAAATGACGATAATTTTCCAATGAAAAAAAAGACTTTTAAAACTTAAAAATCAGGTGTTGTTAAAACAAAAAAAAAAGTAGACAAACTTCGTTTTATTTTGGATAATATTTTGATTTCTTTCACAATACATAGAACAAAGGTTGTTTTGTATGACGCCATGAATCTACCTGCGAGCAGACACACGGTAAAAAAAATACTTTGTATAACAATAAATTTATCTTAACAGTATAATTTTTAAACACGTAATCATTATTTTACAAACATCGCTTTTTAAATCAACCACATATTCAACTTATAGTATACTAAACATAAAATTAAAGAGAGATCATTTAAAGTATCAATTAACAAAAAAAGCCTATAGATAGTTCGAAATGATCTCTTATTTCTGGGTCCTGATTCTCTAACTAACGTGAGATTCCGCAATAGCATTTGTAAACGCATATAGCATTTGTCACAGTTTATGTCTATAAAGTTTCTTTTGACAGTTTAAACTGAGCCCGTGACATAGCACGTTTTTAAAGTTGGCTTTGGCATATGCAATACCATTTTCATCATAATCATCAACATCAGCCTTTAGTAGTCCACTGCTGGACATAGACCTCTCCTAAAACGCGCTACTCAACCCGATCTTCGGTTTTTCGCTTTCATCCACCGCCAGCTGCCCATAACATTTCTTGTGTTATGTAATCATAAAGAAGAAGGTCCCAAATGCTGGCTTCGTTTTCTGGTGTATTATGAGCCTTAATTTACAAAATAATGGCCAGTATTTTATATTTGAAGTTATTTTGATATTACCATAAGTTGATAATAATATTGTTAATAATAATTATCACTTTATGGTAATTTCTAATGACTCTTCTTTTAGCAAAGCCATATTGCCAAAGTTATAAAAGCTTTCAATTTCCTGTAAAGTTTTACCCTTCGTTTCAGGCACAAACTTCCAAATCAACAATGCTCCTAGCAATGATATGAGTGCAAAAAAAAGAAACGTTCCAGATATATCTATAGATTCAAATAAATATGGTGATATCTTCAAAGATCCCGAATGACATAGACATGCTATAATTATATATAAAGCCCCGCCCAGTCCTCTATGCTTAACAGGTATCAATTCTGTAGATAAACTAAATGTTAAATAACAACTACCAAATACTGAACATAATATAAAACCTAAAACACATGCAAGCAAAGCCTGTTGAGGTATAACATATAAATCTTTTGCATACATAATAATGCTAGCACACACTAAAAATATTCCACATCCAAATGAACTAGCAATCAATATAGCTTTATTTTTAAAATGTTTCAGCAAAACAATACTTACAATGGAACCCATTACAACGACACCATCAATGTATAGGAAGCAAGTGAAATCTGATTCGTTAGTCGTGTTAGCAATAATATCAACCGCATAAGTAAAAATAACCAAGAGACCGCCAAAATAAAAAGTAACCATTATGAGGATCACATGAACAATGGGAAGCAAAAAATCTATCCTATTTAATCTATACCAGGCATCTTTGAAGACAGACTCTTTCAAAGATTTCTGTAAAGACATTTGTCGTATCGACTCTTTTTCGGCTATGATCAATTCGTTCAGTTCTTTTAAAGCTTCATGGCCAGTTCCTCTTAGTAGAATGAATGACTCTTCACATCTCTTGAATTCTCCTTTACAGGCGAGCCAAGAAGGAGATTCTGGCCAGAGGAAAACTAGCAGCAGAGCTACCAACGTCGGTACACCCATAACTACGCTGACCATTCGCCAATGGAGGAAGTATCCAGCAAAAGTGACAAGCACGAGTCCAGTCATCTGAGTGATTCCAAACAATACCATCGATGTGCTTCTGAATCTTGGATTGACCATCTCACTTATGGTTATTAAGCTGACGGCGATCAGGCTGTTGCCTCCGAATCCATGGAAAGATTCTCCAACTAAGATCGTGGTTACGTCATTAGCCATATAGGTCAGCATCCACCCGATGAGAGTGCTGAGACAAGCAGCAACGAAGGCAAATTTTCTGCCTTTCCATTGCATCACGGTTGGGATAAGAACACTGGGAATTCCAGCCAAACCGTGTATTGATGCTAAAAATAAAAATTAATGTCAGGGAAGCATTTTTTACGTACAATTAAAAATGTATTTCTAGCTTGCGCCCGTGACTTAGAATTGGGTTCAGAGAGAAATGAAGTATATTGTTATGTAAATTTCAAAAAAGGTTTAGTTCATTACTGAGCTGCTGTCATCGTTACAAACATACAATCATGCTTTTTTTCTCGACGGTAGGCAGATACTATAGGGATCCTTCCACTCACTACGAACTTGGCATACATAGTGACGCGCTCACTTAATCAACTTGATAAAATTTAGATAACCTCAAAATAATGAGACCACCAACCCAAGTCGAAGGTTCTTTTTCAAGAAACTTCTCTTGACTTTGCTCATGACTGATAAAATAATTATAGTCTGATAATATGTAGACAAATTATTTCAAATTTAATTCCATTCTGTTGTGTTTAAAATACATACTTCTAACCATAGATTACGCAGTAGGTACTGAAAACAAATTAAAAAAACAAACAAAACAAAAAAAACATTGCGGTTTATGCAAGCAGGAATAATGTTCCCAATTTACATTATTCTATGTAAAAGTAATTTGACGAATGCGATGCTTACCTGGATGGTAAGAGTTAACCCATATCCAAGACCATGCACAGAAATTTAAATAACAAAGTCCATAGAATCGCTACTTTGATGCTAGACATTCGATGGTTAGTCTCAACAGTCCTTTAATTTTCCTACCTGCAATACCCTTTAGACCGGAACACAATAATGTTTACCCACTACTGCATGGTAACACTATGTCTAGTACTGCGGTGGTAGGTACCTAGATAATTTCCTGCTAAGAGCATCTACCACCAAGTAATAATTACATTAATACCAACCAATCCATGAGGAAGTATCCAAATCCAGTATTATAGAGCTATCATTTCTCTTCAGTTGGTTGAGCAATACGGCCGGATATCCTGTCAGGCCTCCGACTGACAGCGCGGCCAATTGTGGTGAACTGGCCACTAACAACTGAAACAAAAATTATGTTACTGTTAGATACAATTAATTAAACAACCTTACTTCTACCATTTGAACAGACTGGACGTTGATAGATACGACAGGCTGCTCTCCGAGCCCTGTTCTGACGCAGCCAGGGTGCTGTTTAGTTGCGTAAGTCGCTTCAAGTGACCCACCTAGATTATGATTAGTGTGTATGCGGGGGAGTGAATGTGTATATGAGAGAGTGTGTATATGTTTGTGTGGTGTGTAGTGTGTACAAATATTTTTTATTTTAGTTGTAACATTTTAGTAAATACGGACTGCCATGTGTTGCCACTGCTATCACAAAATTCCCGTAAATAAATTAGAAAAAAATACCTTTTTTGTAATTACACAATTTACTTTAAGACGCTACGGGCAAGTTCGATACATAGAAACCAAGGAGGGTTTGGGTTAATAATAACGTTTAACCCATTCACTTATTCGCATAATATTGTTAGGCATGATTTTTAAAATCAAATAATAATTTTACAATCTTACATTGTATGTTAGTAATTATTTTTTTAAGGTTAACTGGCTAGGTTTTTTATCACAGCTCACACCTAGCGAAAGGGTGTTCCGTACCCAAAGGGTAAAACGGGGCCCTATTACTAAGACTCCGCTGTCCGCACGTCTGTCTGTCTGTCCGTCTGTCACCGGGCTGTATCTCATGAACCGTGATCATAATTAGACAGTTAAAATTTTCACAGATGATGTATTTCTGTTGCCGCTATAATAACAAATACTAAAAACGGCGCGAATCATTCGTGCGCGAGTCCGACTCGCACTTGGCCGGTTTCATTTTGACTAGGTGTTTGATAAGTGGCGGTGTGGTCGAAGGTGGTAAACACACTCAAGTGAGACTGCCAGAACACACCGTTAGATGGGGGCAGATTTGAAATTTGAGTTTGGCTAGTAGGTAAGTATTGACAAAAACTTCACAAAAAAATTTGCATTTACGATACTTACTAGTATTGTACTAGTAAGTATCCATTTAAAGTTTTCCATTTACCTGTCTTGCAAGTGGAGGTAAAAAATTCATTTTTAAATAACGGAAGCCAGTTGCAATAAAATATAAATTAACTTTGTATTCATTCACGTTGAATAATTATGAACAAAACTCTTATTGAAAGCGGACGATAACCAACTCTCTTAAAAACCTTAAAGAAACTAATATACGATACGAAATAAATGAATTTAAAATGCTTTTACGTCAAGAGAATATGTAAATTATTGTTGCATACGTTAATTTGCATATATTTTTCATGAGACAAAGGTTAGTACAATGAAAAAATAAAAAGAGATACCAATTTGTTTATTTTTTTTGTCACAGTAGATTTTTTAAACGTAAGCGTAGCAAACGCGTGTTTAAATAATTATAAATACATTACAATTTGTAGCGATGATAGCTCAGTGGTTAGCGTGGTCAGCTCGCACTCCGAAGAGCATGGGTTCAAACCCCAACAATGAGCTGAGGAAAACTAAGATCCAAACATCATGGTGGTATCTTCACGATGTTTGCGATCTGCGTAAATCTCGTTAACTAATTTACTAGCCCCTGGTGATGTGGTGATGTTAAGTGCGGGAAAAAAAATATCTCTTCTGCCATGTAGTTGAAAGAATTAACTTAGCTTTTAGGGTTCCGTACACAAAGGGTAAAACGGGGCCCTATTACTAAGACTCCGTTGTTCGTCCGTCATCAGGCTGTATCTCAAGAACCGTGATAGTTGGAGAGTTGAAATTTTGACAGATAATGTATTTCTGTTACCGTTGTAACAACAAAAACTAAAAAACAGAATAAAATAAATATTTAAGGGGGCTTTCATACAACAAACGTGATTTTTTTGCCGTTTTTATAGATAATGGTACGGAACCCTTCGTGCGCGAGTTCGACTCGCGCTTCCATTTACATTCAAAGGTCCATTGTTATTGTAATTATGACTTGTGAAAAGCTTGTTACATTTATTTCTACAGATTCGGGAAACGTGACAATAATGTTATGGTTTTTATGAGTATTGTACATTTAGTTATAATATTTATAATTTCGTAACACGTAGCATTCTATTTTCTGGGAAAAGTAACACTAATTACACCATTATAAAGTTACATCTTGTGTAATTCCGCTTTTTTTTATATGGTTGACAGTTTAGGTGTCTGACCATAGCTTACATGATGTTAAGTGACGTGTGGTCGAAGATGGTAAAGCACACCAGGCATCTAGCATCTCGCATGTTATTTTGCAAGAATACGAAAAGCAGAAGAATGAACAATGCAATTTCCATTTACTCCCACCTGGGGCGCTGTCCTACTTTCCATAAACTTTGAAATCGTTAACGTGGGAAGTTTTTTTTTTATGTTAGCTGTGATTTCACTGTAAAATTATGCTCCATTTGTTTATAAATGGCAAAAATTTATTTGTATGGAAATCGAACCACCTTAACATCAGGTGAGCTGTGGTCCAAACAACTAGCCTGTTAAACATTTAAAAAAAAAATATGATAGAAAAGATAGAAGATATTAGATAGATAGAATATTCTACGTAAGGGTTGCTACACACTCGAGCCCTTCAGCTGGCAGCATTCCCTGGTGGTTATTTATGAAATCCATTAATTGTACAATAGAGTGAATAATTAATTCCGGTATCATTTGTTATGAATGTCTAAACAAAACAATCGAATTGCGACTACAAATCTCGCATAATAGGGATTCATTAATTTTCAGTTTGCGCTTAAAATAAGTAGGTGAGCACGTTGCTATAGACTTAATTCTTTATGGAAGTGACATTGCATTTATTATGCTAAAATGCAATAAATAATTGTAACACTTGACTTTGGAGTATGCACTTGTGTAGATAGAAAATTTGAGCGCCAAAACGCCAAAAAATTACCGGCCAACTGTTAGCTGTTAAACTCGTTCCGACAGTTTAGTCCCAAAAAAGTATTTGTTTCTGACAGCCGCACAGACAGTATTATTTAGCAATGACAGTTTGCGCCGTCAAAGCGTGTAGGAATTATAAAAGATGATTGCAAACAACTACAGCCTATTATTGGGAAGTTAAATTTTAAATTATTATAAAATGAACTAACACTTTATCTTTTCGTTACAGCAATGCTTTCATAATTCTCGTGACGGTCGAACAGTAACTATTTACATACATACAACTTGTAGCCAACAAGTTTGTACGGAATCCTCGTTTTAAGGGTTCCGTACCCAAAGGGTAAAACGGGACCCTATTACTAAGACTCCGCTGTCCGTCTGTCACCAGGCTGTATCTCAAGAACCGTGATAGTTAGACAGTTGAAATTTTCACAGATGATGTATTTCTGTTGCCGCTATAACAACAAATACTACAAACTGGAATAAAATAAATATTTAAGGGAGATCCCTTACAACAAACGTGATTTTTTGCCGTTTTTATAGATAGTGGTAGGTACGGAACCCGTCGTGCGCGAGTCCGACGCGCACTTGGTCGGGTTTTTTTTACTTAAACAATTGGAAAAATACAATGTGGCGATATGATTTAAGCACATTCTTGCCAAAACTTTCTTATGTCAATTTTTTTTGAAAACGATATATTTTACAAGTTAAATGTGACACATCTAGAATGTATACGTCATTGTTTTACGAGAACAACGGTAATCGTGATAATTTGCCAGCGAATTGGAACCGTTTCCGGTTATTTCACGTTAAAATGCAAGCCTCGCCGATTCATCACGTACCTATTTTGTGTTAGCTTGTATTGGTTTTAGAATACCAGAAATTCGAACTTAACTGTTTAATACAGGCTGTTTGGGCGTATTGTCTGACATTCGACAGCTCCGGTTTTTTTCTATTTTTGAATGCGCAAAGAAACGAGATCGTGAATTGCATGACAATTGAATGATATGATATCCGAGGTATTTTTTTTATGGTTGAAAGGCTAGGTGTTTGACCACAGCTCACCTGATGTTAAGTGAAGGTGTGGTCCAAGATGGTAAAGCATACCTAGCCTGGAATGGAACTGCCTCTCAAGTGAAGCTGCCGGAACACAGGCGGCTTTTCGGCTCTTGGAGCAGCCATACTCGTACTACCAATGAACCAACAGGGCCGTCATGGTTAGGTTTCCATTTACTTCCATCAGAGGCGCTGTTCTACTTACCATTCCATTATATGTATCTGTTTTCAGTAATGTATACTGGTATATTTCAGTACCTATAACTTCTCTCAAAGCTCTCAGATACTCTATTCGAAGTGAACGACAAAAGTCGGAAGGCGGCTGGCGACTGCTTATCGCCGGCTGTCTAACTTTGAAACCGGAGTTTCGCTGACCAGATAGAAGGTACATGCTAGACTTATCCGCAGAACTGAGCGAGGGAGCCTCAATTACGTTTCATAACAGCCCTGTTGGCTCATTGGTAGCATGTCTGCTTCAAGAGCTGTGGGGCGTGGGTTCGATTCCCACCCAGGATAAGCATTTTGTGATATAAAACCAAATGTTTGTTCTGTGTCTGGGTGTTCTGTATGTATTATAAGTATGTGTTTACAAAAAAAAAATATTTAAGTATTCTATCAGTTATCTGACTGCCATAGTACAAGCTTTGCTTAGTTGGGGCCAGATGGCGGTGTGTGTAATGTCCTTATTTTTTTTTTATTTTATAAGCAAAACATACAGATCTCTTGTGGCCTGATACTGTTAGATACAAAATGAGCGCCATCAATTCAGTGATTCGGTTTTTTCTAGACAAATGAGCTCCATCTTAAATCAGGCGAGATGGCGTTCAAACTCAAGCATACATGTACTTTATTCGTTTCATTACATTTTCATTATGAATATAATGAAATTTTGTAGCGATGATAGCTCAGTGGTTAGCGCGGTAGGTTCGCATGCCGAAGGGCGTGGGTTCAAACGCCAACAATGAGCTTGAGCTGCCGGTGAAGGAAAACATCGTGAGGAAACCATAGCATGGTGGTAGGGTACTTTCTGGTACTCGGCTGGCTAGCTACCACCCTCAAGTTGTAAATCTGCCGCCAAGCACCTAACGGTGTGTTCCGGCTGCCTCACTTAAAAGGCGGTT
The DNA here is from genome assembly GCA_905404145.2 of Biston betularia. Taxonomy (NCBI): domain Eukaryota; kingdom Metazoa; phylum Arthropoda; class Insecta; order Lepidoptera; family Geometridae; genus Biston; species Biston betularia. The sequence continues at coordinate 7,209,192 of FR989887.1, read as the reverse complement.
TAATTTCAAGCTAGGTGTGTTTACCATCATAGACCACATGGTCAGTTAAATATATCAGCTGAACTGTGGTCAAACACTTAGCCTGTCAACCATTAGCGCCAAAGTAATGAATTTTAAGTAATGAGCGCCAAAGCAGTGATGTCCTGGACTTTTGTTTGCTACTCAAAGTTCTGTGTATCGCTGCAATGATCATGGACAGGCGTTATCTCTTACCATCAGGAGAGCGTCTCGTTCGTCCCATTACTCTTTACATAAAAAAAAATTAAAAAATCTTGTGGTGCTGTAAAGTTTTGATTCGATTTCTATCTAAGACAAATATTTGAAAAGTGTTTCATCGTAACAGTTTCAGTTACTTTAGGTTTGGAGCATGTAGCTCCAAAACTAAAGTACCATACATGTAAAAAACATCTAATACAAACACTAAAAGTTAAACGACTGGAAGAAATCCCCTAAAAATACCTAAGTAATTACAACCTACACCTAAAACTAGCTGTGCCAAAGCTTTTATCTAAATTGCTAACAGTTTGCAGCAAGAATAGTCCTAAGTACCTTCGCATGTTACAGTGCCAAAAAGACGTAACTTGCTTCTCTTATCGTACTTTTGTGAACTAACTGTTCTATGAAATGATTGTGAAACCATAGCGTTGCAGCTATTTCGAACTCTATTTCAGATCCAATAAAGGTTATTAAAAAATAATTTAATAAAAATATGCATAATTATTAAACAAAATAAAAAATACCTTAAATTATACTACCTATTTACAAAATGTATACAAAAAACTTAGTCTAAAAAACCGTCAAAATGTGGCCAGAATGCTGGCAACATTGCCACGCTGGATGGCAATGCTTAGCTTTTGACCAAAGTAGATACCAGCATTCTGGTCACCTGAAGCCTCCTCTAGACGTTTGGCCAGGTCCCGATACAAAAAGATACCGATATAAAGGTTATTTAAGTTTAAAAAGAAAGATTTTCGGATGACCGATTTAGACAAAATGTTATATTTGTAAGTGATTATTCATTGGAGTAATTTACGAGCACTTTACTCGAGCTAGAAAACTTACGATTTGAATATTTATTGTTATTGAAACGCAAGAAAAATCTGCTTTAAAAACCGTTTAATAGAACACATAAACAAAGTGTGTTCCCCTTAATAGAGACAGTAAGAAAAGTGTTGATGGACGCATTCTTCGTTTATACTCTACTTAGCAATTTAAGTTATATTAAACTTACTTATTAGTCTCAACTAGGCTAGATTGTAATAACAATGAGGTATCTAACAACAAACAGATACATCATTAGAAGGAAAAAAAAACCGTTGGGCGTGGGTTAAGTTCCCAGCCAGGACAAACATTTTATGACATAAACAATTTTGTATGCGGGTGTTCTGTATGTATTATAAAGTAGCTGCGCCCCACGGTGTTACCCGCTACATGTTTTCGGGATAAAAAGTAGGTTATGTGTTAATCCAGGGTCTAAGCTACCTCCATACCAAATTTCATCCAAATCCGTTCACAAGTTTTTGCGTGAAAGAGTAACAAACATACATCCATACTCACAAACTTTCGCATTTATAAATAATATTAGTAGGATAGGATGTGTATTTTACAAAAAAAAAATTAAGTATACCTTTGCTTAGTTAGAATATAATAGAATACAATTTCATTACACACAAAAATACATACATTTGTTTGGGGTCAGATGGCGCTGTGTTTGATATTTGTTTTATTTTTTATTTTAAATACAACGTTGAAGTGGTAACGAGAAAAAATAGTAACAGAAACGATTCTACAATTTCTCACTAACTTCTCCCCTATAATTATCTTAAGAGCCGTTCTCAAGGGCGCTTTGTGATGAAACTAGCCTCCCTTAATGCTGTGTGATTAAAGGCGTTATAAATGTCCCGATACAGGCCTCTGTGGACCACTGTACACAAAAGACCTTTGTTTCATCTTTGATATCTCTTAATGCACCACTATAGAAGGAAATACGATCAACTACAGTGCGATGATTGGCTTGAAATTTTTTTTGTTCGATGACAGTAATCTTAAAGAAAGAAAGGGACAAAACATTACAAAGTGCAAGAGCGATAAAAGTATCTGCGATAAAAGTTTTTTGTATTTTAGTATCATGCTTTAAAGAAATTTGTTTTGATATTTGTCCATCAAAAAAAAGTGTTTCTAAAAACGTACGGTGTGTTTTATTTTCTATGAACACGTATCGCGGCAGAGTTTCAGTAAAGAGCAATGGTACACTCTAAACCAGTAAAAAAAAATGTAACGAGTTGCAAAAGAAAGTCGTTTTCAAATTAAACTACGCACGTACGTATACGACGATATGAGCTTCTTTACAATAACTAATTTTACGGTCTTTCGAGTAAATTCTTCTATATGACGTTTCCAAATTGGTCATACGGGTAAAGCCTTCCAAATACCCTTGCAGAATTGGCCTCGTATGTAATATCTAGTTCCGTACACGACGTGAATACATTGACAAGTCGAAAATGCATACTTAATGCATACATTTTTTATAATTTTTATACGTATTTAAGTAATCGGAATTTTCAGATAATGTAAGTATAATAATAAATTATCGTTTTAATCAACAAAAAAATGACATATCAAGTTGTTTACCGACGACTTGTCAAGTTATTCACGCCGTGTACGGAGTTATAGATACATAATTATATTACTTACACTTCTAGTAATATCGCACCATTACTAGTCGAACGGAGTTTACTTCCGAGGGTTGAATGAATAGACGAGGTAAGAGCTATATTGTGTAAGGGATGAAAACTTGGGCATGGGGAACAAATAGCCATTGTTTTACATCCCTCTTGCTGAGGCGCTCCGGTTAGCAGTAGTGGAATGAATGCAGTTTCACTGTAAGCTGTTATACTTACTACTAACTGTTTTACTTGGTGGTAGATCTCCTTAGCAGGAGGTCGTCTAGGTAGGTACCACCGCAGTACCAGATACTCTGCCACTAAGCTTAAGTGTGAACACATTACTCTGTTCTGGTTTGAGGGGTACTGCAGCTAGCGAAATTACAGGCTGTTGAGACTAACCATCGAAAGTCTCAAAGTGATGAGCGCCAAAACAGCGATGCCCTGGACTTTGTTTTTCTACTCAAAGTTCTGTGTATCATGCAATCGTCACGGACATTATGTCTTACCATCAGGAGAGCTTTTCATTAATGTACATTTTATCAAAAATTTGTAATTGAACAAAATAATTCCTGTCAATCCAAGATAAGATAATAAAATAATAATAAATAAATAAATAAATATCGCAGGACATTACACACAGCGCCATCTGGCCCCAAACTAAGCAAAGCTTTTACTATGGAAGCCACATAACTGAAAGAATACTTAAATACTTTGTTTTTTGTAAATACATACTTATAATAAATACAGAACACCGAGACACACAACAAACATTTGTTTGTACCACAAAGTGTGTTTGGGTGGGAATCAAACCCACGCTCTTGAGCTCTCGAAGCAGATAATAAACAAGATAATTACTGTTCATGAGCATTGAAGCGAAACCCAGAACTTTGAGTCATCATTTCAGCCGTAGGACGTCTACTGCTGGGCATAGGCCTCCCCCACATTGATTTTTGAACTTGAGTAACAAACCAAAACCCAAGGCATTGCTGGGTAAGGTCTCACGAATGTGACCAGCTGAAACAAAAACGGGTAGGGATAAAAAAAATCATGAAATTCATGTGACGTAATTTATGAATGGGCCGAGTCAGCAACAATGGCTTGCTATCGTCTTAATACAGTCAAACTTTTACACCTAGATTGTTCGCTAACCATTGTTATGTAGGTTAAAGTTTCTGTAACGATTTTGCGTCTATTTTTCTCGAATAGAACTTTGACTCCTTCGCACGTACAGAACTAAAGTCTATCGTTCTACGTGCATGTGTTGTAAATTCCCGAGTTTACACCTTCTTTACCTCGTGCCATTGTTGTTACGGTTTCATGTTGTAAGGCATAAAGATGCGAGATACTTTAGAAAACCTTTGACAGAATCATTCGTCATTCATTCATCACTGTTATTTGTGTCTTAAAATAAATAACAATGAATAAATAAATATCAAATCATAAATGTTTTTGTATAACCACAGCTCACCTGATGCTCACACCTGACAGCTCACCTAGCCTGGAATGGAACTGGCTCTCAAGGGAGGCTGCCGGAACACACCGTTAGATGCTTGGCGGCAGATTTTCAACTTGAGGGTGGTAGCTAGCCAGCCGAGTACTAGAAAGTACCCTACCACCATGCTATGGTTTCCTCACGATGTTTTCCTTCACCGGCAGCTCAAGCTCATTGTTGGGGTTTGAACCCACGCCCTTCGGCATGCGAACCTTCGGCACGGGGGGGGGGGGGGGGGGTATGGATGCCCTGTGATAATGAAGGAGCGGTTGATTATTTTCCGAATAAAAATCAAAATCGTAATATACATAATTGCGATATTATTGGTAAAAATACTGTTTGAAAAAAAAACGTAAAAGTTGCTGAACCATCGAAATCTGGTTTTTTTTTTTTCTATCGTGGAGGCCCCAGGACAGTCGCCCCGCCTCCCCCAAATCCGGCCCTGGGCATGGATGAGAATTAGTTAAGGGCCAAGTCCTCGACCGTGGGAACTTCTGCTTGAACACCTACATTGATATTTTCCACTCACACAGACGTACATACGTCTGACGTTAGATTTGAATACATTGACGTCACGGTAAAATAGATAAGGAGAGTTAAATTACTATAGCCACGAGCAAGAAGGAGACAGAATGTTTATTCCTATTGCCGGAAGCGGATTTTACATTGATTATCTGTTACATTATGACAGAAGTTTTTTTTTTTGTTTTGGCATCGCGTTTTGAATATTTGCCAGTGTCAAGTGTCAAATAAAAACGGGCGGGAAGCATGCGCGCGGTGCTCGGTACCGCCGCCACCGCGCGCCCACCTCTTGCGGCCTCTCGTGACGTGCTATACACGACCACGAGACTCGTGACGTTAGATTGTCAGATTCAGAGATTCTCGATGGTTTGTAGCGCCTACCAAAATAAAACAGCAACAGACGTAACGCAGAAAAGAGATTTTCAGCAGGCACTATCAGAAATTTTCATCAAACTATCCGTACTTATCTGCTAATAGAATAAACAAAACGTACAATAAAAGGTCTAAGCCTTAAATGTATCTGCATCAAAGTTAGCATCTATAAAATTGCGCCTTTCCTATAATTATTTTGATGTCAAGATTACGGATTAAAAATAATTTGGCCATATTCTATTTCATAATTTCAAGAAACGAAAAGCGTTTGAAACTATTTTTTCTCCAAGCATAATAATTCAGGATATGTACTATAGTATTCATTAATTTCAAACTTCCACATGATATATAACGGCACAAAAATGTTGACAAAAACACATCGATTGCCTTATTTCACAAGACTTGCCCGTTAATGAAAATCAATCATTCTTTGCGATGTTTTTTTTTTATATTTGTTAAAGTGTTATACCACCGCTGATGTCAAATGACAGTGTGGTCAAAGATGGTAAACTCATTTGAAGTGATGATGTTATTACCTACTTGCTACCACTAAATAAAGCCACACTTAGCAAATAAATTAAACAAATGTTCGTTAGTAGGTATATTTCCTTACCTGCAATAGTGATTATCCATTGCATGTTTGTTTTGCCATTTCTTAAATTAACTATTGTATTTGGTATATTTAGTTTTGTTTTCGTTGTATTTACTAAATTAAAAAAAAAAAAAAACATAAAATGGTTTAATATCTTAACACTTGAGTAATGTTTTTGGAAGCACTTGAATTATACATTGCGACAAATAGACAATGAGTGTGCTCTTTTAAAAATTGAAGTTCTTATAAAGAGATAAAGTAATACATTTCTATATAATATTATGCAATAATTCTATGAAATGTCATGATAATATATCTTCATCATAACAAAGGGATGTACAAGGTAATCTGGTGCTGCTGGTAAATCACCTTTTTTATGTTTGACATGGTAGGTGTTTGACCAAAGCTCACCTGATATTAAGTGACGGTGTGGTCGAAGATGGTAAACACACTTAGCCTGGAATGGAACTAGGTCTCAAGTGAGGCTGCTGGAACACACCGTTAGGTACTTCACCGCTTTTAAACTTGAGGATGGTAGCTAGTCAGCTGAATACCTCACGATGTTTTCCTTCACTGACAGCTAGAGGGTTTGAACCCATGCCTTTTGGTGTGAACCGATCGCGCTAACCACTGAGCTATAAAAACGGAAAAACGAATCACGTTTGTTGTATAGCAGCTCCCTTAAACTATTTTTTTTATTCTATTTTTATAGTGTTTGTTGCTATAGCGGCAACAGAAATACATCATCTGTGAAAATTTCAACTGTCTCACTATCTCGGTTCATGAGATACAGCCTGGTGACAGACGGACAGGAAGACAGACAGACGAACGGACAGCGGAGTCTTAGTAATAAGGTCCTGTTTTACCCTTTGGGTTAATAAACATTCTATTCGTTAGGTTTTTGAATATTCTTTCCGGGCATCTAAGGTTGGATTTTATCTCTTTAATTTTGAACGTAACCCCTCTTTTTAAGAACAATAAAACAGAAGGCTCCAGCATCATTTCCGTATATCTTCCACTGAACAAATCACCTTGAATTTATCCCAATTTCGCTGCACATTTCTACGTGAGATTTACGTAAACAATACATCTTCGCTAAATCTCTTTGTATACCTTGTACGTAATTTATATTATCTATCTAGAGGGTGTATATATACGCCGCCATTTATAAAAAAATCTTAGGGAGTTTCCGCATCGTGCAATACGAGGTGATCAATATCGAAATATACCATAAGAAATATCGTCAGAACGTGCGATATCATTCGTAGACATTGTGGGGGTTTGTAGCGATGATAGCTCAGTGGTTAGCGCGGTAGATTCGCATGCCGAAGGGCATGGGTTCAAACCCCAACAATGACCTTGAGCTGCCGGTGAACGAAAACAACGTGAGGAAACCATAGCATGGTGGTAGGGTACTTTCTAGTACTCGGCTGGTTAGCTACCACCCTCAAGTTGCAAATCTGCCGCCAAGCACCTAACGGTGTGTTCCGGAAGCCTCACTTGAGAGCCAGTTCCATTCCAGGCTAGGTGTGCTTTACCATCTTCGACCGCACCTTCGCTTAACATCAGGTGAGCTGTGGTCAAACGTCTGGCCTGTCAACCATAAAAAAAGGTGGGGTAGATAATGACTCTCAAAAAAATAAAAATGAAGGTTTTTTTTAAATTTCTGGTGATCAATATTTCTATTTCTCACAATACGGCGTACTGATTATATTATGGTAAGCGAGTGTACCCTAGCGCGGCTATGGAACAACTCTCGAATGGCGACCAAGCTATGGAAAGCGCCATTCTGTCCCATTTTTGTAGATAAAATTAATGAGTCGAACGAGACACTCTCCTGATGGTAAGAGCTTCTCCATGACCATTGCAGCGATACACAGAAATATGAGTCACAAAACAAAATCCAGGGTATCGCTGCTTTGGCGCTCATTACTTTAAGATTTTCGATGTCTTAACAGCCCTGTAATTTCGCTAGCTACAGTACCCTTCCAACCGGAACACAACAATGTTTACACACTACTGCTTGGCAGCAGAATATCTGGTACTGTGGTGGTACCTACCTAGACGACCTCCAGCTAAAAAGATCTACCACCAAGTAAAAATAAAAGTAGTTTTGATGATTAACCCTTTCTAAAACAATATCTCAATTTTCTTCATAAATGTCAAAAAACTTTTTAAAAGAAAATGTATAGGGAGCGCGTATCTCACGTATCTCTTCCAAAACATCGAGTGAGTGCACGTTTTAAATCGAATTGAATTCGTATTGAATCCGACTCTGTATTCGAATGAGGATCTCGCCTGCTTATTCGATTTGTTTCGCACGAGATTTGGGTTTGTAAGGTGTTCAGGAAACTTTACGGAACGAAAACTCAGAAGTATTTAAATATGCATAAAGAGCCGAAAAATTGTATTTAGGGGCAAAACGGGATCAATAAATTTTATTTGAAATTATTAATAACTAATTTCTTGTGATTATAATTAATTTTAGTAAATAAAACTTGTGAACTATTAATATTATTATATTACTTTCTGATGTTCTATTCTACCCTCAATATTAAATATTTTTTTCTTTTTTTTTTACAAATGACAACCTAGCCTATCTAACCACACCTAGCTTGGAATGGAACTGCTGCTGGAACACACCGTTAGATGCCTGGCGGCAGATTGTGAACTTCAGTGTGGTAATTACCCGAGTACTAGAAAGTAGCATACCACCATGCTATGGTTTCCTCACGATGTTTTCCTTCACCGGCAGTTTAAAAATAAAAAAGGAATTTTAAAAACTACTCTTCTAAATGAGCCACACAAGCGAAGCCGCCGGTAAAAGCTAGTTATATCTATGTTTACACCACACATATATCGTGGTATACAACTTTGTAGTCATAAAACTAAAATTTTATTCCCGCAAAGAAACCAACTTGCAAAAACAGATCCAAGCTCAATGATGCATCCTTTTCAATGAGCCCGTCTCTCTTTAACACGTGCCATCCAATGCGAGCGAAAGAGATAAACAGTAGCTATAATCTGTCAACAAGTACACGCTAATTGCACACTCAGGGTTGTGTTTTAGGGTGACCATGGTTTTGGTTGTGTAAAATATGATTATGAAATTTCTTGTATGTAAAATATGTGATAATAATTTTTTTTTAATATATTTTACTAGTTGCGTCCCGCGGTGCTACCCGCTACATGTTTTCGGGATAACAAGTAGCCGATGTGCTAATCCAGGGTGCCAGCTACCACCATACCAAATTTCATCCAAATCCATGCAGTAGTTTTTGCGTGAAAGAGTAACAAACGTCAAATATTCGTGGGATAAGCCAGATTTCCAACCAGTTCACTCACAACATACTAAAATGATAGCTCAATGGCTATTACGGTCAAATCACACCGGAGGGCGTGTGCTCAAATCCCAACAATGAGGTTGCCGTCAAAGAAGGGAAATGAGGAAACCATGGTGTAGTGGTAGAGTACTCCTTAGTAATTGACTTAGCTACCACACTTAAGTTGAAAAGCACTTAACGAAGACCTAACTGTGTTTTCACATCCTAACTTGATAGATTTTATTTCAGGCTGAGTGTGTTTGCTTTCATCAACACGTCATCAATTAACATGAGCTATTTGATTGATTCAGGCGTTACTTTGCGGAAGTTCATTTTGAATGTTCAAGGTTTATATCTAGTTTATTTCCGCTTAACAACACGCGTGTTAAGCGGAAATAAACTAGATATGAACTTTGAACATTTTAACATGAGCTGTTATCAAATATTTAGCCTGTGAACAAAAAAACGAGCTATGGAGAGGGCTATCCTCGAAGTTTCCCTACGAGATCGAATCAGGAATGAAGAGATCCGTAGACGAACCAAAATTACCGACATAGCCCAACGGATTAGCGAATTGATGTGGCAGTGGGTAGGGCACATAGCACGCAGAACTGATGGCCGATGGGGCTGCACAGTTCTGGAGTGGAGACCACGGACCGGCAAGTGCAGCATAGGACGTCCACTGACAAGGTGGGCAGACGACCTAATAAGGACCGCAGGAACGCACTGAATGCGGGCCGCTTCCAACCAGTCTTTATGGAAGTCAATGGGAGAGGTCTATGTCCAGCAGTGGACGTCCTACGGCTGAAATGATAATGAACAAAAAAAAAGTCAACTGTCACTGTCAAAGTCACTGTCAACTTATAAGTTTCAATCATTCTGAAACACGACTTCATAACGCCTAAAGCTTTGCTAATTGCCTGGGGAATTCTCAGAAAGAACAAAACGAAAATACTCATTAATTTGTGCGTACATTAAAAACACTCTAATACCGAGTATACGCTACTCACTTTGTAAACTATAAGCATTTGAATAATTTCAAATGAAATTTCTGTAATTATCCGTGGAAACAAACAACTTACTAGCCAGACTGTTTTGTGTAAGATCAACATTTTTGGAGGTTCCGCGAAATATGTATCGAGTACGATGCTTTAGGAATATAGGGCTCTATTTTGTAATTTGCTGTATTCCAACGATCAAGATTGTACACATTGTAAGTTCTTTCAAAATTGTTCTAAACGTTTTTGTTCTACTCCGGAGAAAATAATCAACATCATAGTGTCAACGTAAAAAAAACAGTAAACTGTCACTTTTATCCAGGGTGAAAGGAAAGTCAATATTTTTTTTTATTAATTTTAAATAAATTGGAGCCAACTTTGTAACAAGGGCAAATGGGCTAATTATACTATGGCGTAATCTACTTGGAAAAAAATTGTATGAATAATGAATCTGTCAAACTTTCGAACGTTGGAATTTGAATTCCCATGCATGTTGTTATGAATGATGCACTAAACCTTTAACGATATGACTTTTTGGATTTCGTTCCTAAGGCGGCCGCATTCGTGTACGTATGCATATGATGCAAAAGTGATCCCCTATGTTCTATTACTAAGGTTGTCTGGATGAAATCATAAGGAAATGATAAGGCCGCCATTGTATAACCACAAATATTGGTCGATTTTGTTTTGTTTTGTTATTTTTTCTCTTTATATCTTTTTTAAGTTTTTTATGTTATGCTTAATTATTTACATTTTTTTTTACACAGCGCCATCTGACCCCAAACTAAACAGAGCTTGTTATGGAACCCAGATAACTGGTAGAATACACAAATACTTTTTTTGTACATACATACAGAACACCCAGACACAAAACAACCATTTGTTTGTACCACGAAAAATGTTTGTCTTGTCAAACAATAAAGTTGTATTCTGTTCTAAGGTCCAAAATTTAAATTGTAACGCACACTACTGCAAAGTGTAGCATTATTTACCCGCTTGTTGTTTAGTGTACTTTTGGTAACACACTTACCTGCCGTAGTTAATGTTTTTTGTCCTAACATTTCCAAACGTATGGTGGCTTATCGCCAGCTATCCCGTGAATACGCCTCGTTAATTAGTCAGTTTATTAGGGATTCAAGTGTTGTTTGCAGAGGTCGCTCCAGATACAGTCGATGTTATACTCTTTACAAAACGTGTACTCATGAAGATCTTTTTAAAATATATGTATACGTGTCTCAAATTAATGAGTCGTTTTTAATGAAACAATCACCATCTCCCAATTGCGTTGAGTGTGGCGTTTTTGAAGACACCATGCATATTTTGGGGGAATGTGTGCGGAACGAATCCTTTAGAAGACTATCATTCAATAGGAACAAAATGATGGATGTCGGATTCTGTAACTCTATATTGGCTAACCCAGAATCCGAGGAGGCCAAGAACCTATATAGGTTAACAGAAATCGGCCTAAATAAATAAATAAGTACCTAGCATAGTGGTCATGTATGTATATGTATATTAAGATTTTTGTATGTATAGTGTATTTACAGGGCGATGTGGTCGCTAAGCGACAAAGCCCTTAAAAAAAAAAAAAATTAATGAGTGCCAAAGCAGCGATGCCCGGACTTTGTTTTGCTACTCAAAGTTATGTGTATCGCTGCAATGGTCATGGACATGCGTTATCTTTTACTATAAGAAAAGAGCGTATCGTTCGTCTCTTTATTGACTTGTAACTTGTGTTATCAAATTTTTGTTTAGTTTTTTTGTTACGTTAATATTTTAGTCAATTTAATTGTATTTGTATTTCTGTATGGGCCTTGTTGCCTGAAATAAATTATTTATTTTTATTTATTATTTACTTTTACATTAAAAAAAAAAACCTAATCTTTTATAAGCCGCCGCGTATATGTTTTACGAAAAATAAGTTAGGTTTCGTGAATAAAAAAAATACTTTACTAGGTCATGCCCGTGACTTGTGTGACTCGACTGTGATTCAAGTTTATTCAATTTATCGTCAGTTACTCGAAAATATCGTTACATTTCACACTGGCGAAATACACAAAATGTGAAACCAAAGAAAAAAAAAGGACAATTTCTTTACAAAAGAACACATAGGCAAATGCTATAACGCGACGCCAAAACCAAAGAAAAAAAAAAAAAAAAAAGAACACATAAGTACGCGTGTTATTATCTAATATATTTATAGAATAGGACAAAGAGAGACATCTGCGGAGTATCGAATCCTTTTATCTAGATTGAATGTCTGCCATTTTGCCAGTTTTACACTAAAAGTGCTTTTACTGCTCGGAAAACTTGGATTTGGTTTACTTTGTTGCAATTGGTTAAGAATGAGTGCTTAGTTTAGTTTTGTGGTGTCTGTGGATTTATGTAAGAAAAGTTTTACTGTTTGTTTGTGCTTGAATCTTTTTAAGGATGTCCAATTCTAAGACATAGATACCTACTGTTAAAATACCATTCCTTGACAATATTTGAGTAAAAATAATTAAAAAAGTGAAAATTTTACAGTTACAGTATTTGTACGAGATTTGAGAGTGAAGCATTGATGTATGTTTCTTTGAACGAAAGAGGTAAGGGGTGGTTTTTTTTTCAAATAAACACCACATTAATCTCTTCATTTAAACTAAATAACATTTTAGACAATTTATAGTATGTAATGTATATAACGGATATATATACCCAACGGATTAGCAAGTTGAAGTGGCAGTGGGCAGGGCACATAGCATGCAGAACTGATGGCCGATGGGGCTGCAAAGTTCTGGAGTGGAGACCATGGACCGGCAAGCGCAGCGTAGGACGTCCACCCACAAGGTGGACAGGCGACCTAGTAAAGACCGCAGGAACGCGCTGGATGCGAGCCGCTTCCAACCGGTCTTTATGGAAGTCAATGGGGGAGGCCTATGTCCAGCAGTGGACGTCCTACGGCTGAAATGATGATGATATATAATACATTCCGATGATAAGTGATGCAGTCGAAGATGGTGAAACACCTAGCCTGGAATGGAAGTAGCTGTCAAGTGCGGCTGCCGGAACACACAGTCAGGTGCTTGGCGGTAGATTTTCAACTTGGATGTGGTAGCTAAGAAGCCAAGTACTATAAAATACCTTACCACCATGCTCAAGCTTTAAGCTGTATTATTCTAATAGTACCTACATTAGTACCAGGTGAGACTTATGTACCACGTAAATGATTATAAAATGGATAGCTAGACAGCGGATCCCCGATGACGTGACGGGACGTAAACGAAATCTGCTTTTTATTTCACACAAAATTAAATACTCAATTATCGTACATTGAATTGGCAAATCACTGATAATACCCGATAACGCGTGACTTACATAATTATTTCACCACATATTTAACTAGTTATAAAGTCAAATCGAGTTTCACTTTATTAGTGCTCACCACTACTGAACTCGAAAACCGAGATCTGCAACTTCTTGAGAAAGTTAGAGGGACCTAGCTTGTTCCAATTATCGCAAAATTAGGGATGACGCTCGAGGTGACAACCGATCTTAGCTTTTATGGCTCGGCTTTAGGTTCTCTTTAAATGGACGGGAGACCTATCTAGCGATACCGCCAACACGCATTGGAATAACACAGCGTTTTGGTAATAATTAAGACTCATTAAGGATACCAGCTTTAAAAGCTTTGGAAGCGGTGGACCGACGTGCTGTGAGGCTTTTTATGACTCGCCCCCGCTTCGCACGAGAAAACATAACTCGATTAACAATATAAATATAGCCGACTAGCTGCGCCCCGCTACATGTTTTCAGGTTTTTTTTTTTTTATATAGTAGATAGGCTTGCGTTTGACCGCCATCCCGCCTGATGTTAAGCGAAGATGCGGTCTACGGTGGAGCACGCTCGCCTAGAAGAAACCGATTCACTCGCGACTTGAAGGTACCCAGACTATATTCATTGGGGAGCACCCACTCGGGCAGCAGATTCCAATGTCTAGCGGTACGCATGAAAAAGGTGGAATCAAACCGCTTAGTTCGAGCTTTTGGAACATCAACCATGAAGCGGTGACGCTTTTTAAAGCTCCTGGCTGTCCGATAGTAGAATGGGCAAGGTGGAATTAGGTCATGCAGATCTGAAGCGCACTCTCCAAAATGTATCCGGTAGAAAACCGACAGACAAGCAACTTTCCGTCGATGTTCAAGGCTTTGGAGCCTTTTCTGAACGAGCGAATCGTTGCTTATGAGCCTCTTAGCACGTTTCTCAATGGATAAAAAAGAAAAGGTATCAGCTACCTCCATACCAAATTTCATCCAAATCCGTTCAGTAATTTTTGCGTGACAGAGTACCAAACATGCATCCGTCCATCTAAACTTTAACATTTATAATATTAGTAAAATGTCACTCAGTGATAATGTAGCATTCTAATGATGAAAGAAGATCGGTCCAGTAGTTTTGGAGCCTATTCAATACAAACAAACAAAAAATCAATTCTTTCCTCTTCATAAAATTAGTGTATAAGATCATTTACAAATCCAAATAATCTTGGCACATAGACTTCGGTCTGGCCACATGCCACTTAATAGGTTTGAATATCTAATGGGCAGAGTTGAATCCCCCGCCTGCTCTCTCTGCGGGAGCCCTGAAGACGTTTTTCACCTCCTGGTGGAATGTGGCCGGACCAAGACTGTGAGGAGAAATATGTCGCTAAAATATGGTGTTAACCCCCGAGATGTTGGCATGTGTCAAGGTATCCTGGCCGCACCCACGTGTGATGCGGCGAGGGCCTTATATGCCGGCATCTCGGAAGTACTAGCCAATCAAAGTCCAGATGACGTATTATAAATTTGTAAATATGATTTGTTTTGTAATACGGGGCTGGCATAATAACATTGCGATAAAAGCCCCCAATAAAAATAAGAATTAAAAAAAAAAACAAATAAACGATTTATACGTATGTTTTGGTTGTATCATTTTTGTCGCGATACTTTGTTGCTGCGGCCAATCTAGTGATTTTACTGGGGGCCCCATCCAATAAAACTGTCACAGGCCTCAGATAGTGTAGTTATGTCGATGGTAAATTGAAGTTCTCATTCCGCAATTATTTCAGCATCGTATCTTACAAAGTACGTTGTATCTCTAAGTTAGCAAGTGAGATTTTAACTTGAATTTCACAGCCCTAGTTCCGCAGCCAATCTCAAGTTATTTGTGGAGCGAGCGAACTTGCTTTTGAAACTGAGTGCAGTTTTAGTTCCTGTACTTAGATCTAAGTGTCTAATGTTTCTTAGTTGAAGCTATCAAGTGATAACCGTCCAATAAACTGCTCTGCTTAATCATTCGGTTGTAACTTTGCTTTAAGAGCTGTAAGGCGTGGGTTCGATTCCCATCTTCCATCTGGAACAAACATTTATGATTAAAACACAAATTTTTAAATGTATGTATTAAATAATATATTATGTAGCATAACGTATAATTTTTGTAGTTATGATAGCTCAGTGGTTAGCGTGGTCGGTTCGCATGCCGAAGGGCGTGGGTTCAAAACCCATCAATGAGCTAGAGCTATCGGTAGAGTAATTTATAGTATGCGTGGCTATGCGCGTGGCTACCAGCCACCCTCAAGTTGAAAATCTGCCGCTAAGCATCTAACGGTGTGTTATTAAGAGCCAGTTCCATTCCAGACTAAGTGAGTTTTTCATTTTCGACCACATCGTCACTTTACATCAGGTGAGTTGTAGTCAAACACCTAGCCTATCAAACATAAAACAAAACTAATGATATGGACTGGTTCTGAAATAAATTGAAATAAATACATTTCTAAAATTTAATATCTACATCAAAATTTAGGTTTAGCTACACTGGCTTGTCGTAGCCATACGTTATATACGATAGACGCTAAAAGTGCATTAAATTTATTTATTTTTATTTGCACAGAACTTGTCAAGTGAAGACACCCAGTTGTCATTTCTGTAATCCAGGGTAAAAGCCAATCGCGCGACGCAATCAGTTGCTTTTCAACTCGGTCTGCGATATAGTCTGTCCATTATTTTCAAGTGACTTTCTTTTTTTATTTAATTTTTTGCAGTTTAGAAAATTCTGACAATTATAAATAAATAAATGTCGCAGGACATTACACACAGCGCCATCTGACCCCAAACTAAGCAAAGCTTGTACTATGGAAGTCAGATAACTGATAGAATACTTAAATACTTTTTTTTTTGTAAATACATACTTATAATACATACAGAACACCCAGACACAAAACAAACAAACAGACATTTGTTTATTCATGTAATGTTTGCCCTGAGTGGGAATCGAACCCACGCCCTACAGCTCTCAAGGCAGATATAGTACCAATGAGCCAACGGGGCTATCAATGGCCGGATGGCTGGATGGATGGATGGATGTTCGTTACTCTTTCACGCAAAAACTACTAAATGGATTTGGATGAAGTTTGGTATGGAGGCTTGGATTAGAACAGTCTACTTTTTATTCCGAGAACATGTAGCGGGTAACCCGCGGGGCGCAGCTATATATATTTTAAGACTATTGTAATTGGCGATTACCGTAGTAGTCTAAATAATGTATGTTAATGTATGTAATCCTAAAATATATAAGCCAATTCACTCCACCCCGAGTACATCCCTATTGGCATGCATGAGATATACAGCGAGCGGCGGGTTTTGAACACCTACTCGTAATTAACTAAGTTAACACGCATGTCAATGAGCTAGCAGAACATTGTGCGGGTCTGAAGTGGGTCCTAGTTAAACATAAACTGTAGAGGAGCACGTGTTATTATGACCTACGGAAGCAAATTAGAACTGTAGGTTCCTGTAGAAATTCACAGAAAAATATGTTTAAAAAAAATGCCATCTACAGAACCCTCCCGCTTATTGACTGAGTTAAGCACTAAGCTAGTTTGACATTTTTGATATTTAAAAAAGCTATTAATTAGTTTATTAGGTGGTATTCCCATCAAGATCTTAGCAAGAGGTCGTCTAGGTAGCGGTAGCCCGCAGTACCAGATATTCTGCCGCCAAGCAGTAGTGTGTAAACATTACTGTTCCGATTTGAAATTAAAGGTTGAGACTAATCAAAAAGCCAAAAAATGGCGAAAAGCCGAAGATTGGGCTGAGTGGCGTGTCTTGGGAGAGGCCTATGTCCAGCAGTGGACTAATATAGGCTGATGATGATGAGGCGATTATCTCTTACCATGAGGAGAGTGCCTCGTTCGTCTAAATGCTTTTCACATTAAAAATAATTATAATCCGCTTGGGGTGTATTGTTCATTTGCCCCTACCAGCGTCCAACCCAGCTCCTTGAAGTATCGGAGCGAGGCTCTGGGCCGCTGGCATAGTAGCTCCAGTGAGTTGGGTGGAAAGTTCAACGACGATGACACGAATGATGGCGAAGCAGCTTCATGCAGCTTAGTAGTAATTCTAGTACCTTCTGTGGCTTTGCAATGCAAAAGCATATGCTCTACAGTTTCATTCTCTTGCAAGCAGCCACGGCATAGCTGAGTATCCGTGGCTTCTAGTTTAAAGAGGTGACTATTCAAGTTGTAATGACCGTTTATGAGGCTCTGAAGGTACCTACTAATATGCTATTATGTATATAATTTATTATGATCCATTCGTTACTATGTATATGATATTATAGTTTCATCCGAAACACATTAATGCATATAAGGACAACCGGAATACATAAATAATGTCATATTTTATAGGTATACAAACATCGTAAAACTGACAAACCAGTATGCTTGTACGCGATATGCGCTCGCCTATTTATCAATCAATTTACATACTGTATCGGCGTTATTACCGAGAGCGCCGGAATATTTAATGAAGCTACAGGAAATATAATATCGGAACACTCACGTTGATGACAAAATACCGACTGAATAACCTACATTTTTACAGATGATAGGCTAAATGTTTCAAACTTATCTGGTGGAAATCTGAGGCAGTGCCCCGAAAACAAGATTAGACAAACTAACACAGAATAAAAACTAGCAAAATTTACGACGAAACTAAAAATAATCAATACAAAAAAATACATAAAGATAACATGACATTTTTTTATATTTTCCATTTATGTACAAATGGAGCATAATTTTACAGTGAAATCACAGCTACTGGCATTTATTTTGGTCTTTATTTGCAGCTGTGATTTCACTGTAAAATTATGCTCAATTACCGGGCTGTTGCGACTAACCTTCGAAAGTCTCAAAGTAATGAGCGCCAAAGCAGCGATGCCCTGGACTTTGTTTTGCTACTCAGAGTTCTGTGTATCGCTGCAATGGTCATGGACAGGCGTTATCTCTTACCATCAGGAGAGCGTCTCGTTAGTCTCATTATTTTTCACATAAAAAAAAAAACATTGTAAAATTATGCTCCATTTGACCATAAATGGCAAAAAATTATTTGTATGGAAATCAAACCACCTTGATGCGAATGTCCCGATGTATCACACTAAATTGGCCCGCCTTGTCATTAAGCAATGGATTATCGGATTATGTTGAAGCGATGCTGTCTATTCAAACACATTATACGGAACGCAAAAATGGTAAACTATCGGTACTTATAAATTGTCAAGTATGACTTGTTCCTATAAGATCAACTCTGGTACTTGGTGAGCGAACCTTCTCAGCACTTCTCAGACAGCCCTGTTGGTTCATTGCTAGTGTGTCTGCTTCGAGAGCTGAAGGGCGTGGGTTCGATTCCCACTCAGGACTAACATCGATGTTTGTTCTGTGTCTGGGTGTACTGTATGTATTATAAGTATGTATTTACAAAAAAAAAAGTATTTAAGTATTCTATCAGTTATCTGTCTTCCATAGCACAAGCTCTGCTTAGTTTGGGGTCAGATGGCGCTGTGTGTAATGTCCTATGATATTTATTATTTATTTTATTTATTTACTTTAGGCCACCGATGAGCCCCTGTGCATGGATCCTGTAAAGATAGTCCAACTTCCCGGTGTCTCAGAGACAACATTTGCAGCTCATTATAATCCAAGATAGGAGATCGTTGGAGAATTTTAATTCTTCTAAATTTATTTGATACTATTTTTCAGCGGTTTTCCAAAATCTCGTAAGCGATATGATGGAACTAGGTATAAATTGACTTAAAACTGGATAAGAACACAATAAATAACATTTCACACAGTACAAAATTTTTATACAATTTTTTTTTATTATGCCATGAATTTGCAAATACATTATACGAATGACATTTTTTTTTAACGTTGAAATATTTGTTTGAAAATCTCTCGAACTAACATAAAACATATTTTTTACATGGGTTTTATAACGTCATGTCTAATCAAATCAAAAGCAGTTTATTTGTAAATTCAGATAATGTTCTACCTTAGTTTACCTACTGACAAATATTTCGAGTCAAATTTTATTTTACTTGTAATCTATAAAATATTCTTTAAAAGGATCATAATGCAAACTTTCTCTTTACCATAAAAAAAAACACGTAAATAAACTCAGAAATCGTATGCAAACTTAAATGGGTCAAACCTTCCGCTTAATTAAAGTGCGTTAAAAATACCTGCGGATTTTATGTAAATATGTAAGCGTGTAATAGATCTAGATTTCTTACAAACAGATTAAATTAATTAATTTAATTAACACTTGTACAGATAAAAAAAATACACGATAGTTAAAAAATGACAATGATCAACTTACTACAACGCGATAACAGCGTCAATTATCATACAAAAACAAACATTAAATTTTCGCCATAAGTAGTGTCGCCGAAATAGCTCAGTTGGGAGAGCGTTAGACTGAAGATCTAAAGGTCCCCGGTTCAATCCCGGGTTTCGGCAACGATAATTTTTTTCTTTTTTTTTATATTTTCTTTGCAACAGACATTAAATTCAAGCATCATTCATTTTGTTTAATTTTTTCTGGTTTCGTTATTTCATATAAAATGAGTTTCATTTTTCGTTCATAGCATAACTTGACTATTAGGTACTATAACTTATATCATCAATTATTGGATACAAACGTTACTTAGCAATGCTCTAGTTATCAAAAAAATCTCAAAAAAGGGAAATACTTAAAATAGCGCTTCTCTGTCTCTCTCACTCTTAAAATGCACTGTCATTTTAAGAGAGAGAGAGAGAAGCGCTGTTTTAACTACTTCACTTTTATTACTTGGTGGTAGATCTCCTTGGCAAGAAATCGTCTAGGTAGGGTACTACTGTACCTACTGCCAGAAAATGCCAGAGCAGTAGTGTGTAAACTATAATGTGTTCCGGTTTGAAGGGTACTGCAGCTAGCGAAGTTACAGGTTACGGAGACTAACCACGAGTAATGAGCGCAAAAACAGCGACGCCCTGGACTTTGTATAACACCCAAAGTTCTGTGTATCGCTGCAATGGTCATGTTAGGCGTTATCTCTGACCATCAGGAGAGCGTCTGGTTCGTCTCATTAGTTTTGCATTAAAAATAAAACAAAGTTATTAATTAAGGACTCAAAAAGTAAAGAAAAAACTACAATCAAAATAATATAAATGAAATATTATTTGTATAATTTACTAATCTTAAATTAATACTTTACAAATTTATATGAAATAACTTGATCTAAAAGTCCGTCCGTCCGCCGATATGTGGCCAGAATGCTGGCAGCATTGCCACGCTGGATGGCAATGCTAAGCTTGTGACCAAAGTAGATGCCAGCATTCTGGTCACCTGAAGCCTCCTCTAAACGTTTGGCCAGGGCCCGATATAGATCGAGAGCGGTCGGCCCCCTCGGACCTAAAGTTAAACGGACCTACCTATCAAATATAATTATATTTTTACTAACTGCACTCCGCGGTGTTACCCGCTACATGTTTTCAGGATAAAAAGTAGCCTATGTGTTAATCCAGGGTCTTAGCTACCTGGTATGGAGGTAATTTCATCCAAATACGTTCAGTAGTTTTTGCGTGAAAGAGTAACAAACATCCATCCATCCAAACCTTTACATTTATAAAATTAGTGGGATTTAAAAATGTCATTTGTGTATTGTAGTTTTGTAATTTCAAATATCATACTATTCTAATAGGCATAGAACACCACTCATCGTTCCAAGATCCATTAAAAATGTCTCATCCAAATTCTTTAAAACTTTGTGAAATTATGACAGCGACGAAACTCAGAAGCGAGACGGATTACCGCGTCATTCGGAACTTACGCGGGGTTTATTTAAATTTATACTTTATACATATAGACATACTCGCTTAGCTGAATTGCAAAGATATAGCAAGGAAGAGTAGACCATATCAGACCAGACAAGCTTTAAGAGAATACTTATTCTTGTTCAAAGTGGGGCGATAAGTCCTGCACCGACGCGACGACGCGCGTCGTCCCGCTTGGGGTGCATTGTTTTTTTTTTAATTGTAAAAAGTATTGAGACCAACGAGACGCTTTCCTGATGGTAAGAGATAACGCCTGTTCATGACCATTGCAGCGATACACAGAACTTTGAGTGACGAAACAAAGTCCAGGGCATCACTACTTTGGCGCTCATTACTTTGAGATTTTCGATGGTTAGTCTCAACAGTCCAGTAATTTCGCTAGCTGCATTAAGTACCCTTCAAACCGGAACACAGTAACGTTTGATCACAGCTCACCTGATGTTAAGTGAAGATGTGGTCGAAGATGGTAAATCACACCTAGCCTGGCATGGAACTGGCTCTCGAGTGAGGCTGTCGTACACACACCGTTAGGTGCTTGGCGGCAAATCAACTGGAGGGTGGTAGCTAGCCAGTCGAGTATTGGGCCGAGCCGAGTTGAGCCGAGTAATATAAGGTATTGACATAACTCTTCAGATGTAAATGAGGCTTGCACAACTTTTCTTAACATACTTAATAGCTCTATCAAGAACAACACCAATATTATCCGTCTCAGTCGGACCAAATTCGTGCTCCATCCATGGATCACACCTGGCTTAATAAGATGTCAGAAGAATAGAGACCGCCTTCACTTGGAAGCAAGACGAAATCCTTCCAACGAAATAATTAACAAGACTTATCGCAGATATCGAAACTTTTTAAATAAACTTCAATTCCAATTAAAATCGGATTACGAAAAGTGGGTGCTCACCGAAAACAAAGACAATCCTAAAATGTTGTGGAATAAAATAAAGGATATTTGTCATATGAACAGCCAACGTAACAATCCAGTAGAATTATGTAAAATTGATCAAAACCCTGTGGCTGCTCTAAATCAGTGCAATCAGTACTTCGCTAACGTTGGCAACGACTCGGCTGCTAAAATTCTCGACAAACTTTTTTCTACCCAAACATCTCTTGCTGCTGAGTATTCACCAACAAGATCGATTGCTGACACTATGTACCTAGCCCCTACTGATGAGATAGAAGTCGAAATGTTAATTAATAGTCTGAGACCAAATAGCGCACCTGGTCTTGATGGATGCTCATCATTTCTCATAAAATCATTAAAACACTTAATTATTCAACCATTGACCCACATTTTTAACCTAAGTTTGTCAGCTGGTATTTTCCCTGAATGCTGGAAATCCGCCGTTGTTACATTAATACATAAAGACGGAGATAAAAAGGTACCTAGTAACTACCGTCCCATCTCACTCCTATCAATATTTTCGAAGATTCTTGAGAAAATTATTAACAAAAGATTGGTAAATTTCCTTGATAAGCATTTTTTTTTTTTTTTTTTTTTTTTTTTTATGGTTGACTGGCTAGTTGTTTGACCACAGCTCACCTGATGTTAAGTGAAGCATCATGTTATCCCACCACAGCAATACGGTTTTCGTCATGGCAAATCAACAGAGGATGCAATGCTCCACCTGACTAACACTATATCTACTGCATTGGATCAAAATCGTTGTTGCATAGGTGTCTTTCTTGATTTAGCCAAGGCGTTTGATTCTGTGTCAATTCCAATTCTACTCCGTAAAATGCAATCCTTGGGAATTAGGGGTATTGCTTACAACTGGTTTTCCAGTTATCTGACAAATAGACTACAGTGCGTCAGGGTTTCACAATTCATCAGTGACATGCTTCCAATAGATTTCGGCGTCCCCCAGGGTAGTGTGCTTGGTCCTTCATTATTTTTACTGTACATAAGTGATTTAACAGCCGCTCCTCCTAAAAACGCTGAGGTGATATGTTTCGCAGATGATACTGTAATCCTATTTCAAGACGATAAATGGACTGACGTATTTAGAGCTGCTGAAAATGGCGTAAGACTGATTGCAGACTGGCTTGACAGAAACCTTTTGACGCTTAACGTAAAAAAGACAAAATTTATTTCCTTTTACAAAACACAATCATCTGCACCACGCAACCTTGGCCCTCTTAAACTTCACTCCCACAGCTGTATACTTTCATCATCTTCTGGTCTTGTTACCGATACTAACAGCCAATGTAACTGCCAAACAATTGAACGAAGTGACAAAGTGAAGTACTTAGGTGTGCTGTTTGACCAAACGCTTGGATTTGGTTCTCATATTACAGCTGTGTCAGGGCGCATAAGGAAATCTATTTGCATAATGAAATCGCTGAGACACTCAGCGGATAGAGAAACACTGCTCTTGGTCTACAAAAGTCTTTGTCAGTCGCTACTTTTATACTGCATCAAAATCTGGGGAGGTGCTGCCAAGACAAAAATGATTACTCTCGAACGTGCACAACGGGCCGTCCTGAAGGTTATGCTAAAAAAGCCGTTCCGTTTCCCTACTAACAGCCTATACGAGGAATGTGGTGTCCTGCGTGTTCGTCAACTCTACATCCTTAGATCCGTAACCGCAATGCATAAGATTGTACTGAGCTCTCCTGACTACAATCTCTTACTTAAAAAAAGAGTAGCAAAAATTGAGGTGCCGCGGGTTCGAACCACTTTTGCAAAGCGTCTTCCACAATATTTGCTACCATACATCTATAATTCTGCCTGTAGAAAATTGAGTAAACTGTTAAGTAGCTCGACCAGAGAAGTAAAAATACTTCTGGAAAAATGGTTTCTTGGTCTTGACTATAAACAAACAGAAAATATTTTACCGAACTCCTTGAGTTTCTAACAAGCCCAACGCACTCACGCGCGCACTTACATACATGCATACATACACACACACACACACACACACACTCCACCCACCCACACACACACAAAACAAACACATACACACACACGCATGATGCTTGTAATATTTAATATATTTTTCTTACATTTATTATTCTTAGCCCATGAGACAAATCCTTGGCAACATGTGTATGGCCTCCTGCGATACAAGCCTTAGCTTAGTGCAGGGACCGCTGTAAATGTTTGTATTTGTATATGCACTATGGTCAATAAAGTTATTATTATTATTATTATTATATAAATATCAATAATAACATATTTATTACATTCTTTGACAGGTAAAATAAAATTATTTATTTGAGGAACTTATTTTGACATGTAATCAGTGTTCTAAAACCCATTTAATGACATCTTTAAAATTTTGAAATGACTTGTAACATTGGTGTTATCAAAAACGTATTTGTAAGTACCCTACCACCATGCAATGGTTTCCTAACAATGTTTTCCTTCAAGCTCAAGCTTATTGTTGAGGTTTGAACCCACGCCTTTCGGCATGCGAACCAACCGCGCTAACCACTAAGCTATCATTGCTACAAAAATATGTATCACTACCTAAAATTTGACATAAACTTTAAAAACTAAAACAAAAAACGAATTGGGTTCGATTCCCACCCAGGACAAACTTTGTGGTATAAACAAATGTTTGTTCTGTGTCTGGGTGTACTGTATGTATTACAAAAAAAAAGTATTTAAGTATTCTTTCAGTTATCTGACTTCCATACAAGCTTTGCTTAGTTTGGGGGCAGATGGCGCTGTGTGTCAACAATATTTTGTTTTTTTAATGTCCTGTAAAAAAAAAAATGTGTAGAGACGTCCTACTGCAAATTATTTTGGAAGTACGTTCACAGAGTTGTTGATGGACTTTGAAACTGAGTCTCGTTCTTTTTACACACTTTTTTATTTGCGCGGTTGTATTTTATCGAGTTTGCGAAATGTGTGCAATATTATACAGATGGAATGTGTTTCAAACTTTCTGTGTTAAACTCGCAAATATTTTTTTTATTTAAGATACAAAGTTTTGTATGTATTTACAAATACAATACTAGCATACCGAATTGCAAACTATTGTTCTGTCTGGCTATTCATCTGGATATAATAAGTATGTATATAAGACTGACTGTCTATACGGTGTGGATTAAAAAAACACAAACAATAATAATTAAAATTTAAAATACTGTCGATGTGGTTTTCAGTATGATAAAAACAGGTTAGTTCTTAGCGATTTGTAGCTGATTTTCAGAACCGGTTAGGTTAGACGAAACGCGCTTTCAGGAAAGAGGGGTGGAGGCTCTCCTACAAGGAAAGGGTCCCAGGGGGCCAACGCCGTCGGGGCCGCGGATAAGTGCGAAAGCGTTCCCGTAGCCCCGGCACATAGGTGTCAGGCAGAAACACCCCAGGGTTTTTAGTGGGTAGGCCGCCACTTTGGCGGAGAGTCCCACATAACCACCGTGCTTCTCCCGGAGCCGGATTTCCGTGGGCAAAAAAAATTGTTTCAGTGTATGTGACAGTGTATTTGTTTATTATTAGTTTATAGTGTCTATACTATTATAAAGAGGAATGATTTCAATATTTTGTTTGTATTGAATAGGTTCCGAAACTACTGGACCGATTTCAAAAATTATTTCACCGTTGGGAAGCTACACTATCTCCGGGTGACATAGGTTACTTTTTATCCCTGCATTCACACGGGAACGGGAACTACGCGGGTGAAACCGCGAGGCGTCCGCTAGTATGTAATAAATATATTTAACGTTTATACATTTACTGTATATGTTATAAGTATTATGTATTTACAAAAAAAACTATTTAAGTATTCTATCAGTTTTATCTGTCTTCCATAGTACAAGCTTTGCTTAGTTTGGGGTCAGATGGCGCTGTGTGTAATGTCCAACGATATTTATTTATTTTTTAGTGTTTTTTTACATATAATAATCAGTAATGAGACGACGGAAACTTTCCTAATGGTAAGAGATAACGCCTAACTTGATCATTGCCGCAATATATAGAACTTTGAGTAACAAAACAAAGTCCAGGGCGTCGCTGCTTTGGTAGGTACTGCTCATTACTTTGAAACTTCCAAAGGTTAGTCTCAATAGCCCATGTTTAAAAATAGTGGCATTTTAATTATATACGCACAAATCCATAAAAAAAAACATTAAGTCCTCCCTTTGTACATGTTTTTTTAAGTGTGCAATATAGTATTAAATAAATAAATGATGTAGTGAAGTTAAACAATACATGTATTTTAGTAGTGTTTTCAAAACTCCGTAGAAGCTTCTACTAAAAACAGCACCAATTTATTGAGGCATGTACTGGACTTGACCGTGAATTATTTTTAATTGTGACACTTGTAAAACAAAACAAAGTTCAGATCAGGGCATCGCTGCTATGGCGCTCATTACTTTGGGACATTAGATGGTTAGTTTCAACAGCCCTGTAATTTCGCTAGCTGTAGTATCATAGTGTTAGTCTCAGTGATGAATTGAAAATTCTTGCCGTCTTATATTCTTGGAAGAAAACAAACTCAATATTCTCATTAGAACAGCAACTGTTCAAGCGAGACGAGATACATCTGTTTTGCAATTCAAACTCGAGCGTTCCTCATTTGACTGGCAAATACTTTTGAATCTGTGGACTTACAGTTTACGAGATTTGTTGCTACCGTTTCTATATGGTGTTGCTTGTGGTGGAAAATTCTGCTATTTAGTGGTAAATTTCCTTTGCAGATGGTCGTCCACCGCAGTATTAGATATACTGCCAAGCAGTAGGGTGTAAACATTCATATGTTCCGGATTTTTTATATTTGAAAGGTTAGGTGTTTGACCACGGCTCAACTGATGCAACTCAAGCATACAATCAAATTTATGAATGATTTATGAATATATCATTTTTTAATAAATCAGTAGATTATGCTAATAAATCTACTGTTTTATTCCAGCTATTGTGAATTACCGCAAATAAAGACTAAAATAAATGCCAGTAGCTGTGATTTCACTGTAAAATTATACTCTATTTTTACTCCTTTTGTTTGTTACTTGGTGGTAGATTTCCTTAGCAGGAGGTCGTCTAGGTAGGTACCACCGCAGTACCAGATATTCCGCCGCCAAGCAGTAATGTGCAAACATTACTGTGTTCCGGTTTGAAGGGTACTGCAGCTAGCGAAATTACTGGACTGTTGAGATTAACCATCTAGTCTTAAAGTAGTGAGTGCCAAAGCAGCGGTGCCCTAGACGTTGTAATGTTACTCAAAGTTCTGTGTATCGCTGCAATGGTCATGGACAGGCGTTATCTCTTAACATCAGGAGAACGCCTCGATCGTCTCATTACTATTACGTTAAAAAAAAAACATAAATGGCAAAAAATTATTTGTATGGAAATCGAACCACCTTAAAAAAATAACCTAATAACATTTTCACACGAGAATAGACAATTTTCTCAACGTCACGTGTACCTAAGTTTCTTCGGCAAAAACAAAGGAATAACTATTTCACGTGTTTTGTTTAAAATTTAAGTTTTGTTTAAACAAGTGTACCATTTAATGGTTATAAATCCTTACAAATAACAGCTAAGTACTTGGCTATTGCGTAGATACTCATTGAATTCTATTCAGAATAAACATATTTGGTCACACTACATCTTTGAGGCTTCAGAAATACATATTTCACTAATAAAAAATTTATATTTTAGATCAGTTTAGATTTTGTGCGGTACTAGTTTTAATAGACTGTATTCTATTCAAAGATTAACACTTGAATACTATGAAGTTATTTTTGGTGAGTTGCTTGAATATTATACATTATTAGACGCACTGCAAGATTTAATGTTAAAAATTAATTCATCATCATCATCCACAGCCTTCTTTATCCCACTGCTGGGTATATAGGCCTCTCTTTTCATGCCATCTGCCTCGGTCCTGTGCCAATCTGGTCCAGGTTCGACCCACGACGGTGACAATGTCGTCGAAAAAAATAATTACAGTGTTATGATCGATTAATTTATCTCAAATAAAACAGCATTAATTTAGAAAATCATGACGTGTTTATCGATCTCTTTAATTGATTAAAAATAATTAAAAGTTGCATTGTGGTAGCGTATTTTCTAGTACTCGGCTGGCTAGCTACTAGCTTCAATCTGCCACCAAGCACCTAACGGTGTATTCCGGCTACCTCATTTGATAGCCAGTCTCATTTAAGCTAGGTGTGCATTGCCAGATATGCCCATCCCAGCACGTTCTAGAGTGGAGACCGCGTATAGGCAGCCGTAGCGTAGGACGCCCTGAGACTCGCTGGAGTGACGATAAACGTAGGACAGCTGGCGGTGGATGGAAGCGAAAAGCCGAAGATCGGGCTGAGTGGCATGTCTTGGAAGATGCCTATGTCCAGCAGTGGACTTATATAGGCTGATGATGATGATGCGCTTTGCCATCGTCAACAGTTACATGAGCTGTGGTCCATGAGATAAATCAATATTAGAAATGAACTGTTGGTAAAAACTGACAAAGAAATTGTCATACATACATTTTAATAAAATACATAAATAACTAAAAATACTATTGGCGGTAACGCGAAAATATCATGTTGCCGCATTGTCTTATTTTACAATACTTGTGTTTTTTCGAGTGTTTATTTGTAAAATATTGTAGTGTTCTATACATAAAGTGCTGAATTTTGCTTGAGTGTGGGATAAGTGTATAATGTGATAAAACACGATATTTTGTGTTGCTTTCTAAACTACATTGAAACTTGTTATAAAGTCACCACTACTTTTTTAGGGTATGGACTGAACGTGACTGTGACTTGCTTTTATCTGACTTAACTTAATATACTTCTATGTATAATATCACGCGACACTTGAATACAGGAAATTCCAGTTCCATTCCATGCTAGGTGTGTTTACCATCTTCGACCACACTTAACATCAAAGTGAGCTGTGGTTAAAACGTAGCCTGTCAAATATTAAATGCGGAACATGACATTGTGCCACTAAGCAGTAATGTTTACACACTACTGCTTAGTTTACACATTACTGCACTAGTGGCACAATATCTGGTACTGCGGTGGACGACCATCCTGGTAAAATCCACCAAATTCTAACACCATTTAGAAACAGTATCAACAAATCTCGTAGGCTCACAGATAAATCCACAGATAATTCAAAAAACTTGACACTGGCAGTATACCCTACAAATTGCTATGCCAAAAATAAAAGGAAAATCTTTTGTTTCAGTGGGAGTTTTGGCGGGAACGCGGGAAGAGTCGTGTCGCTCCGTTGTATTTTTTTCCAAAACTAGTGTTTTGTCGAGTGTTTATGCATAAAAATGGTGGTGTTTTATTCATAAAGTGCCGAATTACAAGCGCGAGTGTGGGAAAATGATATAATGTGGTGAAACATGAGTTTTCGTGTTGCTTCCAAAACTCTATCGAAGCTTTATAGTAAAGTTGCCACTACTTTACTAAAGCATGACTGGCACGAACTGACACGAACTGGACTTGACTAAGACGACTTTGACGATAACCATAGTTAAGATACAGCAGAAATATCACTGAAGACGAGGCAGTATGGCTTTATAGCTTTAGCCTGCCCGAAAGGGCAAATTAAAGAAAAAAAAAAAAATATTGTTTCAGTGGTTGCCGCTTACAGCAGTCTTGGCGCTAGTGTCGCAACGCGCAGGCGCCGATGAATCTCCCTTCTCTCTGAACACAATTACTGATGAAGTAAAAAAGGACACTCAATCAGTCGATGTAGACAGCTTTATCAAACCGGACATGTGGTCCGAGATGATGTTACCTCCAGAAAACTCGAAGGCAGACCAGGACGGAAAGGAAAAGAAATGCTTCTTGAATTACTTGATAAACTTATTAATGAAACTTTTTGATTAAAACTTTTTAATTTATTTAAAATAAAACATATTAACTTTTTTCTATTGTACTTTTTTACTACAATCACTAGACACGGCGGCAGTATGGCTTTACAGCTTTAGCCTGCCCGACGGGGCAAATTAATAAAAAAAACAATCACTAGACACGGAGTTTTGGCGGGAACACTGAAAGAGTCGTATCGCCCCGTTGTATTTAAAACTAGTGTTTTGTCGAGTGTTTATGCATAAAAATGATGGCGTTTTATTCATAAAGTGCCGAATTACAAGCGCGAGTGTGGGAAAATGATATAATGTGGTGAAACATGGCTTTTCGTGTTGCTTCCAAAACTCCATCGAAGCTTCATAGTAAAGTTGCCACTACTTTACTAAAGCATGACTGGACTTGACTGATACGGACTGTACTTGACCAAGACGACTTTGACTATAACTATAGCTACAAAGTAACTTATTTAACTTATGAAACTTGAAAGCATCAAACAGTTGACACTGGCAAATGCTCAAAATGCGACGCCAAAATAAAAAAAAACACTAGACACAGACTAGTAAATTTGCAGAACCACTGGGGTCGAATGACTGGACGTGTTCTAGAGTGGAGACCACGAATTGTAAAACGTAGCGTAGGCCGCCCTGAGACTCGATGGAGTGACGATATACGTAGGACAGCCTAGGTCTTTAATTTCTAGCATAACAGTGAACCAAAATGTACGTTAAATGACAGTTTCAGTTTTTATTTTTGCCCGCACTCGGCGCTGTTTATTTTTTTTATACATGTTGATATTAGAAACATTGTGAAAGTGTTTTCGCAAAAGCAAAGTTTTGGGAAAAAAATATATAAGGCGATGACATGATTTTCCTGCGTTTCCATTCTCACTTTGTAACAATGCCAGTCAAAAGTCAAAATTTGTAACGTCAGCACATTCATGCCTTTATATTACGACAATCAATAATCCAGTGATTCGAACATTTCTAACCGAAGCCAGTTTTCAAGCCTACCTCAAAATACAATTTTTGATCCAATACACGAGATCAAAGCTAAAACTCGGCCGCATTGCTTTTCAATCATCGAATTCGAAAAATAAAGCAGAAACAACTTCGACTCGAGTTGTAATCGCCTACAATCGAGTCAGCATCGGTAAATCGAGTTACGAGCACCGTCGTCCGTGCTGTCCCATAACTCTATCAACTCCGACGATTTTAAAATTTCAAAAAAGTTATCAAAATTACTTATCACGGTAGTCATAAATACTACAACTAAATTATAAAGCAATTCTTAGCTATTTGAGTATAATAACTAATTATTACTGTAAAAATAATACTTTAAAAAGTGTTACATAGTGGATTTTTAAGTAAACCGAATTATGGAACGCGCACTTCGCCTATTTTTTAACTTTTTATTGCTTGCAATTTTTGCTGTGTTCGTTTTTTGAAAACCTTTCGCTTGCATCGGTTCATCTCTGAATCTTTGATGAGTTTCCCTATCCACTTCGTAGCTCCATCATCACATCAGAAAGGCTATCATATAAAACTGGTATTTTTACTGCCTTATACGTACTTATGGAAAGCTGAGCATATTATAGCTAAATGGAATTTTTGTCTAAATGGAATCCATGTGTATTTTTTTTTATGTAAAAAATAATGAGACTAACGAGACGCTCTCCTGATGGGGAGCTACGATGCCTCAGACAGCCACACCCAGCTACGTGAAATTTATAACACCCCGTCATTTTTACGTCGGGGGTTAATTAGTAGGTAGATACCATAAAGCAAAATTACGTTAGAACGTAAGGCTATAGTGTAGTGTAGTGTTAGTTTTGTTTGGTCAAGTTCTGTGTATCGCTGCAATGGTCATGGGCAGGCGTTATCTCTTATAATCAGGATAGCGTCTCGTTCGTCTCATTACCTTTTACATAAAAAAATAGATGCTAATAAAATAAAATAAAAAAAAAAAAATACAAAACAATTATTTATTTGTTTATTCCATTCAAACTACATTCATTCATTCACTTCTTAAACTTAAGGAAGCTGTTCACAGCTTTGAATACGTCGTCGGCGAAGCTCTTCGGTTTCTCGAAGGCGGCGAAGTGGCCACCGGTGGCCAGGTTCGTGGACCCCACCAAGTTGGGATACTTCCAGCGCAGGATGAAGTCCGAATGCTGGATCAAGTCGAACTTCATGCGGAGAGCCCAAGTCGGGACAGGCGTGGGGATCCTGAACAAAGAAATAAATAAATATCGTAGTACATTACACACAGTGCCATCTGACCCCAAACTAAGCAAAGCCCAACAATAAACTTGAGCAGCTAATGAAGAAAACATCGAAAGGAAACCATAGCATGGTGGAAGGATACTTTCTAGTACTCTGCTGGCTAGCTATCACTCTCAAGTTGAAAATCTGCCGCCAAGCACCTAATGGTGTGTTCCGGCAGCCACACTTGAAAGTCAGTTCTACTCCAGGCTAGTTGTCGTGACTTAACATCAGGTGAGCTGTGGTCAAACACCGTCAACAATAAAAAAATCCACTCTGCGAATACGAAATTTGGAATCGAAACGCTTTATGGTGATCCCCTATTTTGTAACTGTCTGTCTATGTTTGTTTTTGTGCTTGTGTTACAAAATAAAACTATTTTCTTTCTTTCTTTCTTTCTTTATGCGTATCTATCACGCACAGATGATGTTTTGGTCGCGTTTTAAAAATAACTTACGAAAACAACGCCTGTTGAACTTCATTAGCTCTCACACTCTCTTTGTATAGGCGCATGGCGGTGGTGATGCTCTTGCTGTCCCAGTACAACATTATGTTGTCGAACAGTTTCTCCAAGCTGTAGTGCTTGTTCAGCCCTCCCATGGATTTCTTCCTGTTCTTCGGGTCGGTTAGGACCATGAAACGGTCCACCATGTACGCGGCTAAACCTACTGGAGAGTCTTGAAGGGCAATTCCTGAAACAAAAGGGTAAATTCATTAACCTTCATCAAAACTTTAAAATCTTGTCAACTTCGCACTGTCGTGATATCTCATGTCTAAATATGAGGCAGGGTGTCTATAATTCAGATTCTTTGTCAGCAATTTACTTATATACGTGGATACAATTATGTGATAATAGATCGGTGATTAGCGCCTTCGAATCACACACTTTACTTGGTGGTAGATCTCCTTAGCAGGAGGTCGTCTAGGTAGGTACCACCGTAGTACTAGATATTCTACCGCCAAGCAGCAGCGTGTAAACATAACTGTGTTCCGGTTTGAAGGGTAATGGGCAGGCGTTACTATCAGGAGAGCGTCTCGTTCGTCGCATTACTTTTTACATTAAAAAATCACACGTGGCAAGTCCCAAAATGAGCTTGAACTGCTGGTGCTGGCAGGCTTGGTGTTTGACCACAACTCAACTGATGTTATGTGATGATGTGTTAGATGTTATACGCACCTATTTTATTTTGTTCAACTCTCACTATTCTGGAATGGGAAATGGCTTTCAAGTTGCTTGACAGCAGATTTTTTACTTGAAAATGGTAGCTAATCAACCGAATACTAGATAATACCCTAGAACCATACTATGGTTTCCTCACGATGTATTTATTCACCAGCAACTCAAGCTCATTTTTGTCATATGAACCCACGCTCTTCGACTTGTGAATCGACTGCGCTAACCTCTGACTTATCAACGCCACAAATACCAATTTATTGTCACGCCTGGCAATACTGAACTCACCGATAGTATCAGGCTTCGTAGATTGCAGGTGGATATAGCCAGACTCAGACATGAGGAACTTAGCTTTTTTCTTCAGTGGATACATTCTGCTCTCAACACCCTCAGCTACGAAGCTTGGCCAAATACCACCCAATGCCCAAAGCCAGAGAGCACCTTTCGAGAAACTAGCTGGAAAATAAAAATTTTTAGATAATGCACTATGCTAAATTTCGTCATTATCGATTCAACTGTATGATCATAAAACAGATATCATAGGAGACATAGTTACATTACTTGCATAAAATAAACTTTAGTAGCTGTCACAATAAAACAGCCCAACTATTTGTTCCTGTTTTTTTACCGGTGGCAAGCTAAATGTTTGACCACAGCTCACCTGATGTTAAAAGGCGGTGTGGTCGAAGCTGGTAAACATACCTAGCCTAGAATAGAACTGGTTTTCAAGTGAAGCTGCTAAAACCCATGGTTTGGTACTTGTTAGGTACTTGACGGCAGATTCTCTGCTTGAGGTCTACCTTTCTTCCATGCTGTGGTTTCCCCACGTTATAGTCCTTCAACTGCAGCTCAAGCTCATTGTTGGGGGTACTAAAACATAATCTCTAAAAAGTCTTTAATAGTTAACTTAGTTAAAAAAAAAAAATATCTTTGTAAAAAATATAGGGTCTGGTGAAATGAATACCTGGATAGTTGGTGTGGAATCCTAAAACTTCATTGGGGAAGATGGTGGCCATATGGGAACCAATAACGTGGCCAAAATCACCACCTTGAATATAATACTTAGTGTGGCCAATTCTGTGCATCAGGTTCCTCATGATAACTGCAATTTTGTCTGGAGATAGACCAGGTCTGGTAGCACCCTGAAATCAACAACAGCCAAGGTCTTTATTCGCCTCTAAAAAAAAGTTATGTGCTGCATTTACGTAACGTTGTAGCAACCTACCCTTTGCCAAGAAATCTCATGTGATATAAAGAATATGCCTGGATAATGATGCTGGGACAACACATGATGATACTAATTTGCCGAATTAACGCAATCGTACGCAAATCAACAGCAAATGAAACGTTTCTTTTTATGTAAAAGTAATAGGAAAACACTCATCTGACTGTAAGAGATAATACACGCCCATGGTCATGGCAACGATACACATAACTTTAACAGGCCATTAAAATTTTTACAGGAGATTGTCTAAGTAAATGGCACCGCAGTATTCTGTCACCAAGTAGTAGTGTGTAAAAATTACTGTGTTCAGTTTGAAGCATACTGCAGCTAGCGAAATTATAAGTAATCAAGACTAACCTACGAAAGTTTCAAAGTAATAAGCACCAAAGCAGCGATGCCCTGTACTTTGTTTTGATATTCAAAGTTTTGGGTACAGGCGAACCGTCTATCTGTCTCTTGGTCTTTCTATAATAAACCTTACCTCAGAATAGATAAAACCAGGTAAACTGGGCACGATAACTTCGAAGACAAAGTTGTATCCATCCCTAACGCTAGTAAGTTTTGGGATTGCCTCGTAAAACTCCCTGATGGATCCTGGCCACCCGTGCAGCAGCAAGATGGGGTACACCTGTGAATTTTTTTTTTTTTTTTAACAACCATCGGTGATACTTAGTTGGAAACACAGACGAGTTCCACACATCAGTAAATCTTACAAGGAAGAAAACTGAAAACGTTTAGTGCTATCTGGTGCACTTCCTCCTCCGTTTTCAGGAAGGTAGGGAGTCGGCCTAAGGTGAACGTCTTTGGCGCGGATGGGCTCCGGGGGATCTCTGTCCCCAAGGGGTGGTAGTGGCTGGTGCGATCTCGATGCCCAGGTAACCGAGTGGAGCTCGACCACCCTCAGGTACGATTAGTGCATTCAAAGGGAATTTTCAGTGTAAGAGGGAGTCTTTTGGTCAAGCGTCTGGTCTTGTTCAATGTTTTATAGTTTTTCTCATGTTGCTGTGCTAGGAGCAATATAATCTAAGATTACCTTAATATTCTTATCCTGTAAGTCAGGTTTCACGTGCATGTAATGCAAGTCCAGGCCTTGCACACGAGTTTTAAAGTGATCAAATTTGTTGAGGAACTTGGCTCGCTCTCTGAAGCTGTACTCGAAGATCCAGTTGGTCATGAAGGTGGCGAAGTCCGTGGAGTTGACACCGTAAGTCCAAGCAGACTTCTCGAGGCTAACGACTTGCGTGTTCCGGCGGTACAGCTCGAAAAGTGTTCGGATCTCTTCCTGCATCTGGAGAGTGATTTAAAATGATGTTAAAATTTAAAAATAAAATCCCAATGATACAAAACCTATTGATAAAGCTCCATTTTCCAAGTTTTATTCTAGGCTAGCATGCAGTAATCAGCACCAAAGCAACGATGTCTTAGACCTTGTTTTGTCACTCAAAAGTTTTTTAGCTGCGATGGTCATGGACAGGCCCTATCTCTTACCATCAGGAGATCGTCTCGTTTGTCTCATTACTCTTAAATAATAATAAAAAAAGGCTAGGTGTGTTCACCGTCTTCAAACACACCGACATGAGGTGAGCTGTAGTCAAACATCTACCCTGTAAAACACAAAAAACCGGATGGCCGCCGCCACAAAATGGCGGATTACATATTTTTTTTGCAACTTCCTAAATATGGGCATCAAATGAAAGGGCTTGACTAGTACTAATACTATGCACCTGTCGGGGGGTTTTTAAATTAATTTTGAACTGCTTCCAACGATGAAAATAAATTTATAGACGTTTCATATATGTCTAAAAGTTATACTTACAGAGTCAGTGAACACAATCCTATATGGTCTGATTGCCGTGTCCTTGATCTCCGTTCCCGCAGGTCCCCAGTATTCATCGAGGTCTATCTTCGGCATCGGAGGCACATAACTGATCACCGCGTACACCTGGTATGCTGCTATCGATGCTATTACTGCTACAACGGATGTTGATATTAAAAGCTGAAACAATAATACTAAACAATTGGAAAATCTTTTAAAAATGCAAAAAAACAAAAAAATATATATATATAAATATATCGCAGGACATTACACACGGCGCCATATGACCTCAAACTAAACAAAGCTTGTACGATAGAAGCACGCACAAAGACAAAGTGTGTGTCTGTTTTTTTTTATTTACAAAAGAATTGTAATCATCATCAGCACAGTTGTATCTTCTGCCAGGCATAGGCCTCTTCTAATGCACGCCGCCTAGCCCGATCTTCAGTTTTTTGTTTCACTGCTCACTGACTGACTCACTAACGTTAATCGATACTCCACCCGGTACCTGGGCGTCCTATGCTACATAAAAAAACTATACTCGTATATAAATATTCGTATATTACTTGGTAGTAGGTCTCCTAAACAGATCATCTATGTTGGTACCACCGCAGTACTAGATATTCTACCGGCAAGCAATAGTGTGTAAACATTACTGTTTTCCGGTTTGAAGGGGTACTGCAGCAGCTATGTCCTAGACTTTGTTTTGCTGTTCAAAGTTCTGTGTATCGCTGCAATCGTCATGGGCATGCGTTATCTCTTACCATCAGGTGAGCGTTTCGTTCGTCTCATTAATTTTCACATTAAAAAAAAAATCGTGGTAGTTATACGAGGTTTCGCATGCATAGGTGCGTCATGAATATTTAAGGTATATATTTCGTTTATTTCATTAGTGTTATAACTGAAACTGAAAATAAACTAAATAATATAAACCTTAAATATTCATAATGAACTTCGGCAAAGTAGCGCCTGAAGCAATCAATTATAGGTTCGTTATTTATTCCAAATCGAATTTTATTATTAATGGAAGTAAATTAGTACAATATCATAATTAGCTTTATCGAGGGTAATTAAATAAAAGTACACGTCAGCCAATAAAAATATTAACCAGTATTATCTTCCGGGAGCCGCTGATAATTATAAATAATCGATAAACAAACATGCGTTCTGTTTACTCAACGCTAACTTAATCAAATGTAATCGCATTCCGTGTGTGTCTCCTTTTTAGTTTAGTTCTTTTAAGCAACTTAACGCACGTAACTTTTAAACTTTCGCAACTTTTCTTTCCCCGATGAATATAGTCTGGGTATCTTCAAGTCGCGAGTGAATCGGTTTCTTCTAGGCGAGCGTGCTCCACCGTAGACCGCATCTTCGCTTAACATCAGGAGGGATGGCGGTCAAACGCAAGCCTATCGTCTATCATAAAAAAAAACTTATGAACACAATCGTGTTTTTCACCGGGTCTTAACTGCACACAAAATACTATAAGTTCAGTTTTGTTAGTTAATTTATTGTTTAAGTTAAGGTAATGAGACGATCGAGACGCTCTCCTGATGGTAAGAGATTAAACCTGCCCATGACCATTGCAGCGATACACAGAACTTTGAGTAACAAAACATCGCACAGCGCATCGCTGCTTTGCCGCTCATTACTTTGAGACTAGATGGTTGGTTTCACCAGCCCTGTAGATTCGCTAGCTGCAGTACCCTACAAACTGGAACACAGTAATGTTTGCACACTACTGATTGGCGGCAGAATATCTGTCTATATACTGCAGTGGTAGGTAGACGACGTCCTGCTAAGGAGATCTACCACCAAGTATGTAAGTATGGGGTCCGATGTGTCCAACAGACTCCTTTAGGCGATAGTCGGTGCACAGAACTTCTCATATATCATAACATAACTGAAAAAATTACTTACTGTGCAAGCATTGTATGATATTGACAATTATTTTTAAATAAAAGTGAACCCTTATCATAATAACAACATAATATGTAACATGTTATGTACTTAGATATATAAATATCATAGGTCATTACACACAGCGCTATCTGACCCCAAACTAAGATGATGGAAGTCAGATAACTGGTAGAATGTACATAGATATAAAGGACACAGAACAAACATTTTGTTTGTATCATTTTTTTTGTCCTGGGCAGAAATCGAACCCACGCCCTACAGCTCTCTACCACTAAGCAAACAGGGCCGATAGACTTAGGTACTAATTTGAGATAATTAATTTTTATTACATACTTATTGTAACTTGACGTATACCTATTATAATTTTATCAATAATCAAAATGTCATCCATCAAAAACCCTTCTTCTTCTATTCTTGTAAATTTACGTTATTTCCCCAAGCTTTTCTAATAGATAACGTATTTTTTTTTAAAATTAAGATTTACGTATAACGTAAAATTTTAACAATCGGCAATAGTTTACAGTCAAAAACTGCACAAAGTGCATTTTACACATATCTTGATTGAAAAATGTAATCAATTTAAATGTAGTAAAATGGTATACACTTACACATTTAAATATACCACAGAGTTTGCTACTTCCATTGTTCTTTGTTCCTTTATTTTCTTTTACATCCTTTGCACTTTTCACATCTTTTTCCGCTTTCCCTTTTTTTGCCATATTACCTACAATTGTCAACTGATTGACAACACAATCTTTTACAACTGCAATAGCTAAACTGAAATCTGAAACATACTTTTCAATCTTATCTGCAAATTTATCAAAATTATGTGATTAACGCAGTCATTTATCTGTTTTATGTAATTTTTAATCCATTGATAAATAAATATATTCTGTGGTTGCTATCATGATTTCAGTGTATGTACACGTAATTGTTATTCATTGCATGTAATGTACACGTCATGTAAAGTTTCCAGCCGAAATCGGTCATCGGATTTATTTATACTTCTATGATTTTGGCGTCGCAGTTTGTACATTTGCCAGTGTCAATTATTATTATTCAGATATTTTCACATGTATAAATTGAACAAGCTGCGCCCAGCGGTGTTAGAATAGAATAGAATAGAATATAACTTTATTAACCAAAAACTTACAAATGAAACACAGATCACAATGAATACAAATATGAAACAAAAAAAAAAAACCGGCCATGTGCGAGTGGAATCGCGCACGAAGGGTTCCGAAACGGCGAAAACCTCTTTTATTATACTATATTTTATTTTAACTAATTATATTTAAAGAGAACATAAAACTAAATATTCTATGAATAGTTAAAGCGTCTACCTGTCACCGTTACCGAGCAAGACACGATAAAAAAATCAAGTTTGTTGTATGGGATTGCCGCCGTTAAATATTTATTTTTAGTATTTGTTGTTATAGCGGCAATAGAAATACATCATCTGTGAAAATTTCAACTGTCTAGCTATCACCGTTCTTGAGATACAGCCTGGTGACAGACGGACGGACAGCGAAGTCTCAGTAATAGGGTCCCGTTTTTACCCTTTGGGTGCGGAACCCTACAAAAGAAGAAGATATATAACAAAACAATATAATAGATATATATAGTATTGGCAAACGTAGCGTAGGACGCCCTGAGACTCGATGGAGTGACGATATACGTAGGGCAGCTGGCGGTGGATGGAAGCGAAAAGCCGAAGATCGGGCTGAGTGGCGTGTCTTGGGAGAGGCCTATGTCCAGCAGTGGACTAATATAGGCTGATGATGATGATGATGATGATGATGACAACAAGTTACATAAGTATAAGTATATAAGTATGTAAGTTAATAAGTCACAGTCATACATAGTAATTCACAGTCAAGTCCAGTCGTGCCTTCGTAGCAGCGACTTCACGCTTCTTTTTAAAAGAAATCTTTTAAAAGCAGCTTCAGAATTGTGGCTTTAGTAAAATTTATTCATAACTAGCTGCACCCCGTGGTGTTTCCCGCTACAATTTTTCGGGATAAAAACTTAGCTACCAAATCTCACTAATATTATAAATGTGAAAGTTTTGGATGGATCTTTGTTACTCTTTCACACAAAAACTACTGAATGGATTTAGACGAAATTTGGTATGGAGGTAACTGAGACTCTGTAATAGCATATAGGCTACTTTTCATCCCGAAAACATGTAGCGGGTAACACCTAGGGCGCAGCTAGTGAAGAAATAACTACACTTTCTGTAATCTAATATTCGAATGGCAATGGCTCTCTTAGAATGGAGCAGTGAAGATGTTGTCTTTGCGCATAACGCCAACCTACAACATGTAAGTGAAGACGTGGAGTGAGAGGTAGGGTGACCATCAATTTGGAAATTGGAAGTACCAATTTAAAAAAAAATGTCCAAAAAATATACATTTTAATAGTAAATACAAGCTGTATATTGTAAATAGATTGTAACGATGATAGCTCAGTGGTTAGAGTGATCGGATCACATTGATTTATAATTTCTATGTAACACATGTTGTCTTGTTTTTGTACTACAAGAAATAAATAAACTTTTTACTTTTTTTTTAATTTTTATTTAAGAGTGCTTTTTTGCACATCGAAAATGTCGCACAACTTTTTACTTTAATTTTACATATCAGAAAGCGTTGCTGAAAACCCACCAAAGATTGAGTTCAAGCTGTCGGTAAAGAAAAACATCGTGAATTAACTACAACATGGTGGTAGGGTACTTTTTAGTACAGGCTAGCTACCATCGTCATGTTAAAAATATGCAGCCAATGGCATGTTACGGCTACAGCGCTTGATTCATAATTCATTATTTTTTTATAATTCATTTATTGCGTATATGGGTATAATAATGTCAGAATCAGAATCATGTATTGCCCATAAATAACAACGATTATTACAGGCAAGTCAATGTAACAATAAAAAGCGTTTTAAATTGCATTTCAAACACACTATATAGATCCAACCGTTTATTTTCTTTTTGACAGCACCAATAGAACGTAACTGCGTCATGTTACGCAAAAGTTCACTTTTAAATGCGAGGTTTTAAAAATATGACAACTGCCTAAGTTTGCTCCTTGATCCCGTATAATAATCATCTTTGACAAATTGAGTCCATAAGTGCACTAGTTTTTTTTATAAATTACATAAAACAACAAACGTTTTTAAAAATTTACGTTCTATGGCTATCAACATAGTGATGTTACGATTGAGATATCGATATTGTTTATTAACTATTTTTGCACGGGTATAATGTAGCATTCTAATGTAGTATAAATATAGATTGGTATGAAATGATATGAAACAATTATTGTGACTTTTATTTTTATTTATTTATTAATCAAAATCAGATTCATCGTCGCTGTCACTCGAGCTATCGCCGACATTTGTAATTAATTGTTGATTCATATTATCTATCGCCACTATAATAGAATGACGTTCTACTACTTACTAGCGCCATTCCTACGACTGTTCTCTTTCCGCACAGACTCGATAGAAAAATGAATCGATATCGTGTCCACTATAATCACTTGGTCACAACACTATAACCGTCAAATTAGATCTGTCAAATAGAAAATAAACGGTTGGATCTATTATAAGCTAAGTTAACAAACTACGTAACACTTTAGGAAATTGAAAATAAGTAGCAGGCAATTAACAACAAATTTAACTTAAATAATCTATGTTGCCATCTCATACAAAAATGAGTTTTCCGAAATATTCATTGACATGTATTCATTTAAATAGTAAAATGGGTTGATTTCAAAGAAATGCTTTAGTGTCTGTTTAAATGTTTTAAAATTCAATTGAGTAATACAAGTAGGTAATTTGTTGTACATTAGTATTTTGACATTTGGCATGACGGCCCTGTTTCTTAGCTTTACCTAACCTAGTCCACGGGGGAAATTACAAGTTTCAAAAACTTAAGTATTACTTACCCGATTTCCAAAAACGATACGTCGCTAAGCTCGCCTCCGTGTCCGCTATCCAGCACCTGAAAAAGAAAGTACACATTAGTCAAAATTCTTCAAAATTTTTTCAAAATTTCACTTTTATTTTTATAACTTTTCGAAATTTTTCTTTGGATTTTTTCTTTTATTTTTCCTGGTCTCTGGGGGTATGCCCGCGTCGGTTCCCACCCTCAGAACCTCGAAAATCGCAAATTTTTATTTCTAACCATACCGAGTTTACTTGGTAAGTGCTATTTTCTAAAATTTCGGAAATTACAAGTTTCAAAAACTTAAGTATTACTTACCCGATTTCCAAAAACGATACGTCGCTGAGCTCGCCTCCGTGTCCGCTATCCAGCACCTGAAAAAGAAAGTACACATTAGTCAAAATTCTTCAAAATTTTTTCAAAATTTCACTTTTATTTTTATAACTTTTCGAAATTTTTCTTTGGATTTTTTCTTTTATTTTTCCTGGTCTCTGGGGGTGTGCCCGCGTCGGTTCCCATCCTCAGAACCTCGAAAATCGCAAATTGTTATTTCTAACCATACCGAGTTTACTTGGTAAGTGCTATTTTCTAAAATTTCGGAAATTACAAGTTTCAAAAACTTAAGTATTACTTACCCGATTTCCAAAAACGATACGTCGCTAAGCTCGCCTCCGTGTCCGCTATCCAGCACCTGAAAAAGAAAGTACACATTAGTCAAAATTCTTCAAAATTTTTTCAAAATTTCACTTTTATTTTTATAACTTTTCGAAATTTTTCTTTGGATTTTTTCTTTTATTTTTCCTGGTCTCTGGGGGTGTGCCCGCGTCGGTTCCCACCCTCAGAACCTCGAAAATCGCAAATTTTTATTTCTAACCATACCGAGTTTACTTGGTAAGTGCTATTTTCTAAAATTTCGGAAATTACAAGTTTCAAAAACTTAAGTATTACTTACCCGATTTCCAAAAACGATACGTCGCTGAGCTCGCCTCCGTGTCCGCTATCCAGCACCTGAAAAAGAAAGTACACATTAGTCAAAATTCTTCAAATTTTTTTCAAAATTTCACTTTTATTTTTATAACTTTTCGAAATGTTTCTTTGGATTTTTTCTTTTATTTTTCCTGGTCTCTGGGGGTGTGCCCGCGTCGGTTCCCACCCTCAGAACCTCGAAAATCGCAATTTTTTTAAATTTTTTGCAAATAACTCCCAAAAAATGAAGGCTTTAAAGGAAGCGCTGGATCGTGATCTATCTCGTGACCGAGGACACAGTGACATGAATGCTGTCACCATTGACCAGCTTGTCGGCGAAGTGCGGGAGCTGCGCCAGACGACTGAAGCGACGGGGGAAAGGATCACCTCTTTACAGGGGGCCTTTCCCTCATATGCTGAAGTCCTGGCTAGGCCCACTGGCGCAGCTACACCGACAAAACATCGCTCAGAGCATTCTGTCATTGTGTCTTCGGGAAACGAGATGGACACCAGCGAGGAGGTCCTTGGGCACGTA
Organism: Biston betularia; assembly: GCA_905404145.2. Lineage (NCBI taxonomy): Eukaryota > Metazoa > Arthropoda > Insecta > Lepidoptera > Geometridae > Biston > Biston betularia. Next base: position 7,165,430 of record FR989887.1, on the reverse strand, counting down.
CGGGCAGCACTCGAAGCTAAAACGACGGGGCTGCAGCTGACGCGCGTCCAAAAGGTAAAGAACCAGAAGGTGGTACTGAGCTGCGCCACTAAGTCGGAGTTGGAGAAGGTGACGGAGAGAATCACGGCCAAAAATAAAAACCTCAGCGTGGAAATGGCCCATAATAAAGACCCGCTGGTGATTATAAAAAACCTCCTCACCTTCAACAAAGACGAAGACATAGTGGCGTCGCTCAGGACCCAAAATAAAAACCTTCTGGTAGACCTCAACGACCACGACATCAGGGCAGCGGTAAAATACCGCAGACGAGCCAGGAACCCGCACGAGAACCATGTGGTCCTTCAGGTGTCACCAAAATTGTGGCAAAGACTGACGCATGCAGGGCGCGTACACGTCGACCTGCAGTATGCGGCAGTTCAAGACCAGTCTCCTCTAGTCCAGTGCACAAGATGCCTGGGGTATGGGCATGGGCGCAGGCTGTGCACTGAGTCAGTCGACCTGTGCAGCTACTGCGCCGGCCCACATCTCCGGGCGGACTGTCCGTCACTCGCGGCGAGCGAGACTGCGACTTGCCGCAACTGCAGGTTGGCAAAGTACACAGACGTAGGCCACAATGCATTCGACGGTGAGTGCCCGGTACGTAAGCGATGGGACGCCATAGCTAGGTCTAGCGTGGCGTACTGCTAAGGTACTGGGCACCATAAAGAACACCGAAGAAAGGGCGACGCCTGTACTCACTGGTGAGATCGTGCGGAACCTAGGCAAAGGTCATAAGGGGTATGGGTTGGTGTTGGACTGGGGTGGACACTCGACATACTCGTATGACATCATGGCCGAAGCATTTGCACAGTTGCTTCAGGACAGCCCTGAACAAGACGCGACTAGATGCGTCCTGGAACCGAAACCGCTATACGCAAACCGACTTTCTATCCTGCGCGATGAAGAACGGAAGGGATCCAGGACGTACCTACTTGCAGTCGGCACACTTGAAGCAAAAGTATATAGGCAATAAGGCAAATGACACTGAGTGTCATTGTGCCTTATTCTGATAGTTTACAGTAGGGAAGGTGTGTGCAGCTCCTAATTCTGAAGAATCAGGAGTTGCCATGAAAACACGAATTTAATAAATATAGGAAATTTTAACAAGTATTGACAAAATTTATAATTAATTATTTATTTTATACAATTTTAAATAGGTTAAGAATTTAATTTATAGGACTGACATAATGAATTATACAATTTATTACAATAATTATAGGGAATGACGTTTTAATCTTATACAATTTTATCTAGTAATTATAAAAAACTTTTTAAACTAATATACATTTAATAATTTATACAATTTTAATCAAGTAGACTTTTTTACAAGTTTATTTAGAAATATACAAATATTCAAGTTACATAGAAGTACTTTATCGATATAAACAGTATACAAGCTACAGTTGTAGCGCAAAATAAATTAAGCCTAAGTACTTCAATAAAACAACCTAAACAAAGGCCCTGATCACGTTAGGGGTACAATGGTGGAGGAGGACGGATAAAAAAAAAAAAAAAAACCTAGTCCACGGGATGAGCAATTTTTCCTTATTTCTTGTCTGGTCTATTGTGGACTATTGTAACGTCTGTTTGAACCGGTATCTCCCACATTAGTTTCGCACTTTCATTCCTCTTGACCTGCGGTTGGGTTAGATGTTCTTGCCCCCACATGTTGGAGACTGGGAATGTGTGTTCTTCTGCTAGGATGTAGATTATATTATATATTGTAGATTATATACGAATGTACTTATTATTCAGTGATTAGCATAATTTCCTTTGACATATTTTTTCCACAAATACACCAAGTCATGGTGAGTGTACCGCCTTTGAACTCGCTGCACCACACGAAGCGGATGACCCAGAAACTGTTATCTTAAAATGAAACCTGTACACTCAGCTCTACGCGTAAAAAGCAAAGCCTGTATACTTCCTGTTAAACTTTATGACCGCTCTGGACCTACGTTGAGTTAAATAGAGAGAGATAATAGAATTCTTTGCCTTAACATATTATCAGTATTTGTGTCCATACTGGACATAGCGCCAATTGATATCGATATGATTGTTAAAGATAAATTAACGAAGAACCAATAAACGTTTAAAGAAATTGTTACCCTGTGTTTTTTTTACTTGAAAACTGCAAATATTTTTTTCTGCGGCCCTCCAGCTTTTGTAGTAAATTTAATTAGCCCGCGAAGGTATATAGTTTGGGCAGCCCTGGTTTAGATTACAGATGTCGAGTTTAAAATGTCTTAATCAAGTCCACGTCATGCCCTAGTATAGCAGAAGCTTCGACAGAGGAAAATTCTATAGTTAGTTCAATTTGAGGCAAGCAGGGCGTTTTAGCAAAGAAAAACACTCGCAGAAAGCCCCCAAACCGTATAATAACAAGGAAAGTTTCCATCGCTTCAAGCTCTCGATCTTCGTATCGGAAACTCTACGATTCCCAAATAATTACGGTTTAGTTGAACTCGACAATACGGTTTTTGATAATGGACTGAACCTCAGCTGGACCCGGGAAGTTTTAACAAGTTCCCCAACTGCTTCTTTGAGATTAATCTGAGTTTACGAAGGAAATCACGTCTTGTGTTTTAAAAAATATGCTGAATTTTTTTGGATAACAACTCATGAACTCTGAACAAAAGATTTCCTACACGTAAATACTTAACCTAAAGGCTTTTCACATGCTTGTATTTATTACGATGGATTATTTTGCACAAAAACAACAAACAGAGACAAACAGTTACAAAATAGGGGCTCACCTCATCATAATACTCGTCACAAGTCATTCTATTTTCCTGGTCCTTGCAGCGGTACCAGAATTTTGATTGGCAAAACAAAGTCCAGTCATCGGTGCTTTGGCGCTTATTACTTTGAGATATTAAATAGTGATTCTCGATAGCGCTCCAATATTTTTTAATTGTTTTTCTAATGTCTTAAAGTAATGAGCGCCAAAGCAGCGATGACTGGACTTTGTTTTGCTACTCAAAATTTTGGGTACCGCTTCATGGACCAGGAAAAGAGAGTGACTTATGATGACTTATGACCAGTATTATGCTGAGGTGAGCCCCTATTTAGTAACTGTATGTCTCTGTTTGTTGTTTTTGTATGTCAACCAATGAACGAACAAGGCTGTCATTGATTATCCAATTACTGTAAGTACGTGTTAATATAATGCCAGAGCAAGGTAAATAGCTAAAGCTTTCTGTTTTTTGCGTCTGTAATATATCATTCTGAATCTATAATCGCAATTTCCTCAGTTCCATTCCAATGCAGCACATTAAGTGAATTTTATCGAAGCGCATGAAATAGGTGTACAATTTGATATTCCTCCGAGCTACTCGGGCGAGTGCGCTGTGCTCGCGAATACGAATGAGGTTTTTCTGTTTATGTATACTGCAATATCGGACAAACGATCTATCTGTTAAAATTTATCTGTGTAGCGACGATGACCTCAATAGTTTACATCGGATGTCAAGGGGCATTTGTTCAAATCCTAACAATGAGCTTGAGCTACCGGGGAAGAAAAACATCGTGAGGAAACCATAGCATGGTGGTAGGGTGCTTTCTAGTACTCGGCTGGCTAGCTACCACTCTCAAGTTGAAAATCTGCCGCCAAGCATCTAACGGTGTGTTCCAGCAGCCTCAATTGAAAGCCAGTTACATTCATAAAAAATAATATAAAACAAAATAACTCTTAATCTTAAGAGAATACACCAAGGGCTAGAGAAATGAAAAATAGGTATTTGTAAAATCTATTGCTGTCGCGCGGTGCCCGACCAAGCAGCTATCAATGTGTGAGTGTGACTGTCAATGTTTGCGTGGCATACCGCGCTGCGCCGCCGCCGCCCCGCCCCACCGTCCACGCTCCCAGATTGCTTGCAGATGCAGTCGGCAAGTTGATTTCGGCGTTTGCGGAACATTTGTTCGTGTTATTATTATATTACCTACCTGCACTTTATTTGACTCAGGCTTGTTTACTGGACTTGCTTGTTTCTTTACTTGACTGTTTTGACTCGGCTTGTGTATTGAATTTTGAGAGATCGAACGGAGATAAACCGTAGGTAAGGAATTTTTGAATTATATAATTTGGTAGCTAGCTTTCTGTGTTTACATACCTACGCTATTGTTTACGTATCCACTTTTACTTTATTGAGATGAATAAAACTTCACGTAGGCTAAAAAGATACTTGCAATCAATCAATCTGTTCAGGACGACTATAGCTAGACATAGGGATAGCGATATATAATAGTTACATAGTCATATAGCATAGTTCCAGTTGTAATACAACACATAGAATTGTATAGAACTAACTTTTCGATAGATATAGAATAGTATGGAATATTCTAGAACAATATAGAACTTTCGGGAAAGTTCTAGAATAATAGTATAGTCAACCGAAAAAACTAGAAACTGCCAGAAAGATGTAGAACATTCTAGAAAGTTAAGTAGAACTTTCTGGAAAACTCATTGTATTATAGTACGGCAGTTCGAACACTCTGGAAAAGTTAGAGAATGCAATAAATAAAGATCGCAGATAGAACATTCGTTATAGGTGGATGGAGAATATTCCAGAAAATTATAGATTATCTCGCTCGGGATATAAATAGGGTCAGACCCGCCGACCGAGTCAGTTATCTACTAACTATCGAACAGTGAACATTGCGAATACAAGGGAAAATAGAAGAAGTACTCCTCCACCTCTGGCGTTATAGTGTTCTCTCTAAGAAGTTTCTGGTGTTTTATTGTCAGAAGCACTGACCAATCCAGCAATCGGTATGCACGTGGCCATCATCATAGTTTATACAGTCCACTTCGCTTAAGCCACACATACCGCGTACACAATCGGTCATTTATTTTGTGAAAATAGGTTACAGAGAAGGTGTTATTATTATTACATGTAGGTAATATTGTAACATGTAATGGGATCGTCGGATTGGGATCAAACCTGTAATGACGATGTCAGATGTGTTTAATTGAAATTATTATCACCACATAGTCTAAATCTAATCTAATCTAATAAGTACTCAATATTTTTGTTACAGATAAACCCTCACTTTGTTTAAAATGGGCAAAAGAAAAGGGAATAAAAAGCGTTTATATTTATCAGCTAAAAGAAAAAAACATCACTTTAGTATAAAGCGTCAGATACATTTCGCACCGCGTACAATCACCAGGTTGGTATTTTTTTTTGAGTTCCCTACTACCTACCCTTATAAGATCACTTTATGATCTGTCTGTCTGGCAGTCTGCTGCTGAATATTTTTTCATGTTTGCAAAGTAATAAGACCACCTCTTACCTACTATTTACGCTAGGCCCAATGTTTAGTTAAAATAATGAATTCTGTTTTTATATTTTTTACAGTGATGAAAATAAGGAAAACTCAGGTACTTCATCGCAAATACGTGAAACTTTCAAGGAGAATCGTGACATATTTGAAGGAAATGCAAGCTCTTCCTCAGAGTCTACACTTTCTGATTTGAATCTTGATGCTGATGATAACAATTTAGATGAAACTGTTCAGGATGAAGAATTAGAAGGACGTAGAATCGTAGATATCAAATATTTATTTTCCGAGCTTTCAAAAATCAAGCACGAACACACAGACTGCACGTTTGCTGATTTAAAGTTCTTAGGAGAACTGCGAACTGGATTTGTTAGCAAATATACATTTGAATGCAAAATGTGTAAAACGAAAGAAATGGTGTACAGCGAAGATCCAAAATTGAAACTATCTGTAAATGACGCTGTTGTAGAAGGAATAGTCTGTTCTGGAAATGGGTATGGACAATTGAACGAAATATGTAGTGTGTTAAATATGCCTAACATGAGTAATTCAACATACACGAAGATCGAACAACGTCTAACACCAAAAATTAAAAAAGGAGTCGAAAGAAAAAAATTGATTTCGGTGAAGATGTACCGAACAAAAGAAGAAAAGTTACTGGACCCGATGAGAATTATGGTCGGTTAGATTTAGAACCAGATATCCCACCTGAGATATATGAGCAAAAGAAAAGTGAATTTATATTACAGTTAAATAACACCAAATTTGATGAGCTTCAACAAAACACTGTTGGTCAGAGCGAGAATAAGTTGTGGGCAGTTGAAAGGCGTAAACGCCTAACAGCATCCAACTTCGGTCAAATTTGTAAACTACGAAAAACAACATCAGTTGCAGGACTATTAAAATCTTTGCTGTATTCTCAATTTAAAGGCACTCTTGCCACAAATTATGGTAGAGAAAAAGAAGATGAAGCAATACAACAATTCATTGAAGAAACCGGACTACAGGTGTCAAAATGTGGATTATTCGTCGACAAGCATAAACCGTTTTTGGCAGCAAGTCCTGATGGTCTTGTTGAAGAAGATTCGGTAGTGGAAGTTAAATGTCCTTACAAAATTGTTGATTTAACACCTAAAGAAGGAATAGAACAAAAGAAAATAGACTTCTGCGTATTTAAAAATGACACCCTACAATTAAAGAGGAATCATAATTACTACTTTCAAGTGCAGGGGCAACTACACATAACCGGTCGAAATTTCTGTTATTTTATTTTGTGGAGCCCTAAAGGCTTACTTTACGAAAAAATTAAGAGAGACGATGTATTTTGGCAGAAAATGGAACATATATTAGAAACCTTTTACTTCGAGTGCCTATTACCAGAAATAATCGACGGTCGTATACCACGACATTTAGCAGTAAGAGAGAGAAAAGGATTGGCCACGGAATAGTGACGTAATAATTTATCTACAAAATTATGAATATTAGTGTGATTTTAACATTTTAATAAAGAAACTGTAGAGAAAATGGTTATTACTTTTGTTTATTAGTTTATTACCTTTCAACAATCGAACCTGACAATCAGCTAAATACACTTCTCGCAAAATATTCAACTAAAAATATCGATATCGATAAACAACACTAGGTTATCGATAAAATGATCGACTACATGCACGTCACAAGTGTATACGTATTAGTCCGCGTCTCCCGAACTTCAAGCCTCCCCCCGCAGAGCGCGATAGAGACAACTGCAGATTGGACTGAAAATACCTATGTAAAGAACAGAAAATCAACGATTCGTTGTCCCCTGATTTCTTCTCCAAAACTTAACCGATTTTTAAATAGTTTTCATTCAAAATTAAAGAAAGGCTTGAGCTGTGTTTCTATGTTTTATTTTTTTTATATAATGTAGCCAATTTTTTTTCTGGATGTTTGAACACAGCGGAAAATCTGGCCATTTTTTTAGGTTTTTGAACGTTCATATCTCTTATAATAATTTATTTATAAAAAAAAGGAAAACATAGGGACATCATAATAGTGGCCATAGATATTCAGGAAAAAAAGTATAACTCTACCGGCATTATCCAGGGAGGAAACAGGGGACAGCGTTTGTATGGAAAAACGGCTCTAGTGATTCCTCTTAAATTTTAAAAAAAAACAATAAATCAATATTTATTTTATTTCTTAATGTTCGAAATGAACTTCCGCAAAGTAACGCCTGAATCAATCAATTAAGCAAAATGATGCCGCGTGCGTGTTGTACTTAGCTTTGACTCTATGATAAAAGCCACCGAACATGACCGAAAATATAGCCGGAGTTTCCGATAAAATTAAACGAGAGTAATCCCGCAAAAGTAACACAAAACATTGTCACTAATCAAAAATAGAGACATCTGTACAATCTGAGATCTACTAAAAATTATTCATCTCAGTTTAGATTCCATTACCACATAATCATTTCCGCTCAAAATATGAATTTTCCTCGCAGTAAAGGCAAATAAAATCGATTTATAATTTCCAAGTGAAATCTGTTACGATTTCTGCGAGACGCGCGCAAATCTTCATCCATTATCTGGATTACGAGACTGCGTGGCTCAAGGGGAGTATATATAAAATAGGTGAAGCGACGTGCTTTGCATATAATACTTGCATTCTATACAGTTTTAGGGTGTACCTACCTAATTTTGTATTAATGATAGGATCAGTAGGTACGCTGATGTTGCCTCATCTTATCATAAAGGCTAGGTTAGTTTTTTTAAATGTAAAAGTAATGAGACGAAAGAAACGCTCTTCTGATGGTAAGAGATAACGCTAACCATGACCTTTGCAGCAATAGACAGAAGATTGAGTAGCAAAACAAAGTCCAGGTCATCGCTTTTTTGGCGCTCATTACTTCGAGACTTTCGATGGTTAGTCTCAACAGCCCGGTAACTTGGCTGTCCTTTAGCCCGGGTCAACCGTAAGTAATGTTTACATACTACTGCATCGGCTGAATAGCAATCTATCATGAAGAAATCGGTCTGCGAGAGCCTCCTGAGCTCTGCCAGGAGACTGGGCTGCATGTCAACTTGGAGAAGGGAGGCGAGAGACATATGGAGGTGGAGATACCTAAACTATTGCGAAGACCATGAACCACGTGAGTTGTAGCGTCAAATGAAATGTTTTTCCCGCGAAATACAACTTAGGTGTTTTCAAATTCAGAGTAAACAGGTTTTATAGGTAAGCGTGCTTCATCTTAGCCTACGATTTAGACGAGACGAATATTAAAGATAGAGACGAAATAAGACGAACGATACACTCTCCTGATGGAAAGAGATAACGCCTGCCCATGACCATTGCATCGATACATAGAACTTTGAGTAACAAAACAAAGTCCAGGGCATCACTGCTTTGGCGCTCATTACTTTGAGACTTTCGATGGTTAGTCTCAACAGCCCTGTAATTTCGCTAGCTGCAGTACTCTTCAAACCGGAACACAATAATGTTTACACACAACTGCTTAGCGGCAGAATAACTGGTACTGCGGTGGTACCTAAGGAGATCTACCACCAAGTGGCACCATCAGGCACGGCGTGGTCAAACGCAAACCTATTGGGTTTATAACAAAATCCGCTTTTTCTCTCCAAAGTGACATCTTCCTTACGACTACATGAGAGTACGTCGACATTATGTAAATTAGTCGTTTGCTTGTCTTGAGGAATCGTTGCGGAGATCGATTTAAATCTCATACATTTTTGTTTGATTTCATATAATAATAATATAATAATAATAAAATCATTTATTTCGGATTTCGGTCCATAATTATTTACAATCAACAATTAATAAATTAAATTAAATTAAACATATGGTACCAGCCTTAATTTAATCGCTGAGACCCTACTCGCTTAGCAGAAGTTGTTGCAAAAGTTGTTTATTTTATCGCTGACAGGCTACGTGGTTGATCACAGGTTATCTGATGTTAAGTGACGGTGTAGTCGAAAATGATAAATACACCTAGCCTGGAGTGAAACTGGCTTTTAAGTGACGGTGCCGGAACACACCGTTAGGTGCTTGGTGACAGATTTTCAAATTGAAGGTGGTAGCTAGCCAGTCGAGTATTAGAAAATACCCTACCACCATGCTATGGTTTGCTCAAGCTCATTGCTGAAATTTGAACCCCCACCCTTCGGCGTGTGAACCGACTGCGCTAACCATTGAAGCAACATCGCTACAAAACTTAATTATAATGGTGGGAACAATATATTTTTTTAAATTAAACACATGTTCGATTTTGACCAAGATCTTAAGATTCAAGATATTTATTGCTTTCATCAGTACGAAATGTTGTAAATATAAAATAGCATACGGTTCACAGTCAAATATGAAACCACGTTCGAGCTTATACACAACGTACTATGAGCTTACCTACCCAGAACTCGAATACAAACCAAAATTAACTTTTTCTGTCAAAAAGTCGTTTCACAAAATGTCATCCTTATCTGCAAAGCGCGGAACATGACATATCGCCCGCGAATATGACCACGCAAAATGAAATGAAAACGCTTGCCTGGAAATACGACGTGAAAAGTTTTTAAATCGAAGTTTGCCATTGAATATGTGAATTTGTACAAACTATCTAACGCCAATGTCAAAATGAATACACAATACTTACTCCACTCTAAAATTATGTACATAAGTAATTAAAAGATCGACTCTTTTGCGTTTCCCCCAAAAACTCCTAATAATGTTTATGTAGGTATATACAATTATACACGCCAATTTTTTATTTTTTTATATTCTAAAACTTGTGTTTTTCGAGTTTATGTAAAAATTGAGTTTTATTCGTCATCATCATCATCATTATCATTTCAGCCGTAGAACGGCCACTGCTGGACATAGGCCTCCCCCATTGACTTCCATAAAGACCGGTCGAAAGCGGCTCGCATCCAGCGCGTTCCTGCGGTCTTTACTAATAGGTCGTCCTACGCTGCGCTTGCCGGTCCGTGGTCTCCACTCCTGAACTTAGCAGCCCCATCGGCCATCAGTTCTGCATACTATGTGGCCTGCCCACTGCCACTTCAACTTGCTGATCCGTTGTTGTTTGTTTTATTCATAAACAGCCGAATTATAAGAGTGTGGTAGTTAGTGTGGTAGTGATATAATGTGGTGAGGATATAATACAGTCATGACTTTTCGTGTTACTTCAGAAACTCTTTCGAGCTTGTACTACTTTATTAGGGCATAACTAGACTTTACCTTGACTTACAAGCAGTAGTGTGCAAACATTACTGTCTTCCGGTTTGAAGGGTACTAGCGAAATTACAGGGTTTTTGTGACTAACCATCAAAAGCCTCAAAATAATGAGCGCAAAAGCAGCGATGTCCTGAACTTTGTTTTACTACTCAAAGTTCTGTGTATGGCTGCGATGGTCATGGGCATGCGTCATCTCTTACCATCAGGAGAGCGTCTCGTTTGTCTTATTACATTTACAAAATGTTTTGATAGATTGACGAGGATTTTTTATACAAATACATACAAGATGAACTTTTTTTTCTTCTGTTTTTACCGTTTTTACTATTTCCTCACCACATCCGTCTGTGACCTACTAGTGTGGTGACTGAATTGTTGTCCACAGTTCAGTAGCACACTGTGTTGCGGCTACAAATAATTACCTATGTGTGGAATCCAACCAAACAATATAGTACAGATGTTAGTTTTATAGATATGGCATTATAACTGATATAAGTTTAACTTTTTTGGATGGAAAAATAATTAAACTATTAATAAGTCTATTATTATAGAAATATGTACATAAATTAATTACAATTTATTACAACAAATTTAATTTGCCAACTAATCTCTACACTAATTTACTTACTAAACTTCAAAATTTCGAATACACTTGGATTTGGGACAATGGCAGTACGCTGTTGATAGAATAGGCCGATGGCAGAATACATTGTTGACATAATACACAGCAGGCAGAATACACAGCTGACAGAATACACCGTTGACAGAATACACCGTTGACATAATACACTGTTGACCGAATACACAGTGGAAAGAATATCTACGTCTTTAACAACATCATCATCTTCAACAATCATCATCATCTTTAGCAGAATGCACTGTTGACCAAGGTGATTTTACGCTGCCATGAGAGAAGCATAAGCCCAGTGCTGCGGGCGCCGATGCGTTGCACTAGGAATCTCGAATCTCTCAGTCAAGCACCGAGGAAGGCCACCCAGATAGGAAAAGGAGTTCGTTATGTTAAAGCAATATATTAAATGTCTAGTTACGTATGACTGCGACACTGACGTGATCACGACATAACATCTCTACTACTGAAGACGTCTAGTGGACGTAAATATCAAATTTCCCGCGAGATATTACGAGGACGTTGAGAATACACGCGTCAGCCAAGCAGCGTGTCACTCCTATTTCCTTTGATATAGTAAACTACCTTCAACACGCGGCTTCACCCGCTATCCTACAGGAAACGTATTTTTTTTTGAGCTAATCCAATTTACGGGCAATAAATAAGCCTGTATGTCCAACTTTTAATCTATAGAGTTAAAAGCTTAAAGCGCGCTAACCCGAAAGGAGGTTACTGTACTCATCATAAAAAATGTTATGTTATATCAATATACTAATATAAAGAGGAAAGATTTGTTTTTTTTGTTTGTTTGTATTGAATAGGCTCTGAAACTACTAGACCGATCATAATAAATCTTTCATTATTAGAACGCTGCATCATTCGTGATATATTTTATTTAGAAATCAGTTAGGGATCCTTATGGAAACTTCAACAATGTAAGCCAAGCTGTGAAAAATTTACCGAAAACCCCCTTACTTAGCATGCGCTGCGAAAACTATTGACAATAGAATAATTATAGTCACGTTTTATAGAGAAAATTGACAGCTACAAATAAGTCCGCAATATCATATGTCTATTACAGTTGTCATCTAGATTAACACTAATTATAAAGAAGAAAGATTTGATTTTTTGTTTGTTTGTAATAAATATGCTCCGAAACAACTAGACCGATCTGTAAAATTATTTTATTATTAGAATTCTACATTATCACCGAGTGACATAGGCTCATAGTCTATATTTATATTGTTAATCGAGTTTTGTTTTCCCGTGCTAAGCCGGGGCGAGCTGCTAGTTTGTATTATACACAGAAAACTGCGAATTGGGAATATATTTTTACATATTGTGCGAGTTGAATTGCGACACCTCCACAGTTGCTCTGTGGCGTGGAAATGTGTGCTAGTGACGTCACAAAGTGTCCCCCATTCAGTTGCGAAATTACAACCGCCGACGCGACGTGCCGAACTAATTTTGCATGAATTTCGAACGAAACATATTCTCGATTATTCTAGAACATGCATTGAAAAGTTGTTTTTAGTTTAGTTGTTTATGTTGTCACACCATATTTAGTTAATTACCCTCATAACTCGTAGTAGGATTTTTTATCGTAAAAAAAACTTCAAGAAATATAAAATACTAGCGGACATCTCGCGATTTCACCCAAGTAGTTTCCGTTTCCGTAGGAATACAGGGATAAAAAGTAGCCTGTCACCCAGGGATAGAGCTTTCCAACGAAGAAAGAATTTTTAAATTGATCCAGTAGTTTCGGAGCCTATTCAATGAAAACAAACAAACAAATCTTTCCTCTTTATAATAGTATAGATAGATAGATGGGCACTCTCCTGGCATACTACTGCTTGACGACAGAATAACTGTTATTACTGTGGTATTTATTTTTTAACTTGGCTTTAGATTTCCTTAGCAGGACGTCGTCTAGGTAAGTACCACCGCAGTACCAGATATTCTGCCACCAAGCAGTAGTGTACTGTAAACATTATTTTGATCCGTTTCGAAGGATACTGCATCTAGCAAAATTACAGGGCTTAAACATCGAAAGTCTCAAAGTAATTTTAGCCCAAGAATTTGTTATGTTAGGTACTCAAAGTTCTGTGTATCGCTGCAATGATCATGCATATGCATTATTTCTTACCAGGAGAGTATCTCGTTCGTCTCATTACTTTCACATAAAAAAATAGATATACGTAAAAAAGTGTTAAAGTCTTTTTACAATCTTTTTTCACACTATTCGAAATTCCAGACTGTTCCGAATCGGTAACCGTTTTTGAAAAGAAATAACCCTTTTGAGCGATCGATGACGTCATTACCGGTTCCCAATGCGCCCTCCAATTAACCTGGCGTCGATATACCCTCAAATGCTAAAATCATTTTGGAACGTATACTGTAAGCAATACGCGTCCTTATCCACTAGCAAGTTGTATGCTTTCTGAGACTTTAATTATAATTTCGCTGTGTGTTTTGAATAGACGTGTTTGATCATAGCAAAATATAGGGTTAATGTTTATGGAAGTCGATCAAACTACAATAACACGGTAAGACTGAAATATGGTGGCCGTGGCTATTGTTTTTTGTCGAAAAAATGCAGAAGCGAATCATTCATTCGTCATTCAGGACACTGAACTGCACAATAATTATAATTATTTGGTGAAAGATCACCTTCATAGAAGGTATAATTATAACTCTACTGTGTTCCTATTAAAAGGGTAGTGAGATTATACAGCTGTAGAGACTTGTCCATCGAATGTCTCAAAGTCACCCAGACACAGAACAGAATACGAAAAGCTTATAGACTAACATATTATATCGCATTTTCGCTGGGTGTACTGTATGTATTATAAGTATGTATTTACAAAAAAAAATATTGGTATTCTATCAGTTATCTGACTCCCATAGTACAAGCTTTGCTTAGTTTGGGGTCAGATGGCGCTGTGTGTAATGTCCTGCGATATTTATTTATTTATTTTATTTATTTAGCGATAAAGTCTTACGCCTATTAATTAAGTTTAATTCATAACACACAAAACAGAATGCAATAATATTAATTTCAATAAATACAAAAACACATTTTTCAGATCTGTATCGCATCCCAAAACTATGTAGGTATTTCTAGGTGCATTACAATTACATTTTTTTAAAGTCACTAGATAATTTAATTAGGATTTAAGATTTACAATTTTTGTTTCTTCTGTATTCTTATTATTAGTATATGTACAATAAAGAGTTAATCAATTATTATATATGTATGCTACTTTTCATTCACGGAAAATGTGCTTAAAACTGTTTTCAGTCCTATGCTGTAACGTGAGCCGCTTCTGGGCTATTCAGCCTATACTAACTAAGATTTCTAGTAGTTAGTAGTTGTTTTTTTGTTCTCTTTACTTTTTTCTGTTTATGGTGTGCACAATAAAGAGTTTATATATCTATATACCTAATTTTACCTTATCCAACTAAAAAATATTCAACAAAATTTAAATGAAACTCATTCCTTGACGACACGCGTTCATGAATCTTATATTACATCTAATTAAGAAACAAAAAAAAATACATTCCTAACGTTGTTTGTTTCAGGATCATGTTATTTTATGGAAAATTACCAAGTTTCTTTGTTTGGCGATAAATTACCAAGTTTCAACGTAGCGGGAACTTTTTGAATACCATTAAAATTAACGAACGCTGTCGATCCTTCGAGAATCTTTGCGAAATTACGCTCTCTAATGGATGTTCTTTCATAATTAGTGTAATACAATTATGTACTGAAAATATTACATTTTATTCTATAATCTAATTTCTAGGTGATAGACTTTCTTGCTGATATAGCATCAAATAATCTGCCGCCAAACAGTAGTATTACTGTGTTCCAGTCGGAAGGTTACGGCAGAGAAGCGAAATTAGGACTGTTGAAACTAACCATCGAATGTCTCAAAGTAATCAGCCTCAAAACGACGATGCCCAGTTGTTTTGCTATTAAAATTTTTGGGTACCGCTGTAATGATCATGGGTATGTTATCTCTTGTCATTTGAAAAGGATCTAGATTCAATTTGTAAACTAGATTATTTGGACAATTTCAGTTCCTTCTTATAAGAACGCCCCCACGCGTCATGGCTGCGCGTCGCAGCGTCAGCGTCAACGCGTCAGCTCGTTGTTAAGCGTCAGGTTTGCAGCTATTAATGACCAGTCACAGACCCCTCACCCGCTCACAGTATACACCACAGAATTGATCCTCAGCAACTCCATTCCTGCGCCGCTGGTGACGGTGTCTTATGTACCGGTGTCTCGCTTCCAAGCATCACTACCTCTTGAGACTACCAATTGTCGTCTAGGAGGATGTGGTTTCGCTCAGGCATGCTAGCGTCGTATCCTTGCGACATAGCGCTCTGGTACCATCAACCTCCTCCGACTCGTTTGATGAGCCCAAACCGGCCTGGAAAATAGAAGTCTTCTCTAGTCCATAGTCTAGTCCTTGTCTATAGGTTTCAAAACCCAGGGAAGTTTAGGGGTAAACCTTCGAGAGAGGTAAGCATCTGTGGGAGAAGTGAATACGTCTAACCGGATATTCCAGTGATCACATGCAGTTTCCATTTCTTCCGCCAGCTTTCATCCCTGAACTACATGTTCGGCGATAAAAGAAATTAAGAAATAACGTTGTTTTACGATGGAATGTCTTTTCAGTGTCATATATTGATTGGTAAATAGAAACTTTTTACTGTGCACACTAGAAATAGAAAAATGTACAGTAACAAAGAATAATATGATCCAGTGCCACAAGTGGCGGCCTTATCGCTAAAAGCGATCTCTGCCGGACAACCAAAAATGGAAAACACGTCACTGATTAAGAACACACGGGAGATGTAACACATCATCATCACATCATCTTTGATTCTAATTTATGTCGAGTCGAAAGTTAAAAAATGAGGTATATTTATTCAAAATTTACATTTTAGTAGATAAAAACATAATGGCTGAACAACTTATACCGAAGACTATTCCAAACGTAGTTCAAGAAACTATCTCAATTCGTGTGTCCCATACTAAATCAACCAGATTTGTGTTGAAATTGGATTTATCACGCGCCGTCGGGAAATGGTGAATAAACTCGGTGTGGGTCGCTGATTCGATTCCCGCCGGCGTGAGCTGAATACCGGCCAACGACGCCCAAACTTTGCATAGCGGAACTTTATAACTCTTTAAGATTATAAAAAAAAAACTCAGATTTCGAACTTTCAAAGAATGTAATTACTATGCGAAATAAATGCAATGCATTTGTTGAGGTAGGTTAGGCCAAATTTTGCAAGCTTTTTTTTTACATAGCAAATAGGCTTACGTTTGACCGCCATCCAGCCTGATGTTAAGCGAAGATGCGGTCTACGATGGAGCACGCTTGCTTAAAAGAAACCGATTTACTCGCAACTTGAAGGTACCCAGACTGTATTCATCGGGGAACACCCACTCGGACAGCAGATTCCAATGTCTAGCGAACAGTGTTAAATTTTGCCATGTTTATTCAGTTCCGATGACAATGCGTATATTTCATTGCAACTTAGTTATCAATGAATCTATTTTAAAAAATATTAGTAATGTGGTTTTAGCATATTATTTTGTGAGAATTACGTAATATATGTACGTTAAATGTACGAAAAAAGTATTTTTCCCGTTTTATTGCTGCCAGGATCCCATTTCCCATACATTTTTATAATTTACATACTACGTAAATGTGACAAATTGGTGGTGGGACTAGATTGCATTGTGTAAAATGTTCTTTAAAAATAGCAAAAGCGAAGTTAGAATGGCTCTAAAGTTTGACAGCCGCTGTCTCATCGCACGTGACACGTTTGCCGGGACGCCGTGACGCTGCGAAGTGACGGGCCGGCTCCAAATGAGGAGGACAAATGTTGAGCGACACAACATTAGCTCTCGTAGAGTTGAGATCTCAGGGGAGCTTTTCGGAGTCAATCTGTAATTCTGTACGTTGAGATTCGTACGAGTAAATTAATATTCTGATGTTGTCACCTTTTTATTTATAATGTTGACAGATGTCAGATTGATAGATGTCAGTTTATCAGATGGCAAATTGGCAGATGTCAGATTAACAACTGATAGTTTGACAGAATATGTCAGTTTGACAGATGTCCGTTTGACAGATGTAACTTATCAGTTAACAGATGTCTAATTGTCAGACATCAAATTACCAGGTGACAGGTGACAGTTTGACAGATGTTAGATTGACAGATGTCAGATTGATAGAAGTCAGATTGACATGTCAGATTCATGACTATTGCTTATTTAAAAAAAAGGTATACCACACCCGACAGTCAAGAGAACACGCAGACAGTTTGGGGGTTGACGATTAATCTAATAGATGACGTCAGCATTAATACAGCCTTAAACCCCCCCACAGATGGATTCATTCATTTATACGAGCTGTTGAAAAAATGAAACATTTCAGAAGTCCGTAAAGCATAAATATCTTTGTTTATGTACAAGTCTAACAATGTGCGTAAGCTTAGGTTCCGTGCTTCAGTTAGAGGCGAGGCGACTCTCCGGATGATTTCTCTCGGGATCGCGTCGAACGGCGTGCGCGTTGTACTCCAACGTGGCTATCCATTCCAGGTAGCGTTGCCAGGCGTCCGGATAAAGCCGGACATAGTTAGACTTTTTGATTGCGTGTCCGGCCAAAATAAACGGTATCCGGCTTTTGTTAGTTAGACTTTTTACATTCCGCAAACGAGCGAGCGCCGAGCGTGGTCGAGCGTTTTTATCGTACCTATTGAAACTGAGACTCAAAACCATCAATAATGAAGGTCTTTTTACCCAAATGTCTCGCCAAATTTGCTGGTCTGTCTGACTATTAGGTTTGGCGACCTGGCAATCCTAATTCCAGATACCAGATTACGCTATATGTGTGATACAGTGTAGGACACATAATGTTAGATAGATTCTTTGAAGACCGAAACGTTAATCTATTATTGGAGTTTTATCTCTGGAGAAATTAATTTAGCCACGATTTATTATTTTCCAAAACTTGTAATTGTTCTTATTCTTATGCTTAGTCGGAATAGGAGCGATGAGTCCTGCACTGACGTCCCGCTTGGGGTGTATTGTGCATTTCCCCCTGCCAGCGTCTACCCGAGCCGTCTCCTTGAAGTACCGGAGCGAGGCTCTGGGCCGCTGGCATAGTAGCTCCAGTGGCTGAGATGGAAGTGTTAGTAATGATCAAATGCTGTCAAATTGTATTTGTTCTAATATTTATATTATGAACTAGCTGTTGATCGCCTGCTTCACTGGATTTGTACCATCAACAGTTGACGATTTACTTAGTGAACTTACTTACGAACCGGAACGCATTTTCCTTCTAACCTTCCGATATGTATTTTAATTAAGTTAAGAGTAGGTACTTTACTTTATTTTTTCTTTCTTTCTTCTACAAATGAAATAAAGTGAAACACTGGACTCTTATTTAAACATAATAACTTGTATAGAATTTTTACTATAAAATTTTCCACAATAGTTACACAGTTTCGCTTTTTTGTCGAGCCAGTACGATGTAAGGCGAGCTTTTACGAAACGGAACGGAGTTCCGGTGCATTCCAGTCCACTTTGAGCACTGACCATCAAAGTAGGTAAGTAAGTACATCGAGAAAAAATTCAAACCACACCCTATTTTACCTTGATTAATCAAATACACAGAAACAATCTTTATTTCTTACCAAAAGTAAAGATGTAGGTAATGATATATCTCTACTTGAGAAATGATTATTGGCGTGATTGGCGTATGTTGTACACAATCCCTCCACAACGCTCTCCACCGGCGGTATACAACAGTGTACGGCGGCGGTAACGGCGGTAAACACTTGTTCACAACAAAAATTCGTCTGACCTCCAACAATCAGTCTCTGTGGACAGACGCGTATTGTCAACCACGTGTGGATGCCGCCGTTGTAGAAGTGGGAGCTTTGTTGTAAACCAGTGTGGACGCAAACAACAACCGTGCGCTCCGCAAGCCTTCCACCAAGGTGACCCCTGTTGGAAGCTTGTTCACAACAGTCTGGCCACGCTTTTTAGGCGTGATAATATAACAGACACACATTCACATTTATAATATTAGTAAGCATAGTAGTAGATATGGCAGTATGAATGTGGTGTAATGTTCACTTGGTGGCAGATCTTTACAGCGAGAGGTCTAAGTAAAGGTACCACCGCAGTAGATACTAAATATTCTACCGCCAAACAGAGTGTTTCTGCACACAAACACTTTAAAAACAGCCGATATCTAGTACAAACTCCGTAAATTGAACGTAAGGCGGGAAGTCACGTTCGAGATATTGAAAATTGGTTCGTGACTCCTCGCGAGACGCCATTTTTGAGGATAAACTATTGAAATTGAATCGAGGTAATCTTCGGCAGCTCGGGATAACGATGCTTTTGTAGCGGTGATAGCTCAGTGGTTCGCACGGTCGGTTCACACTTCAAAGGGCGTGGGTTAAAACCCCAAGAATGAGCTTGAGCTGCCGGTGAAGGAAAACATCGTATGTAAACTATGTTTGTCTCCAAAATCATAATATAGATCCCTAATACAAAACACACAAAAACTACAAAATACAAAACACTTGCTACAAAATTAAACGTTATTCTTTCTTTCTGTTTCTTTTTCTTTTAATATGCTTGAAATGAAAACTTGTTTTACAAAGCGCCTAGCATCCAACACACGATTGTTCGATCGATTTCAAAAATTTGATTTTAAAACGCCTAGCTGGTTTTAAAACATATTATACGCAATTTATTTACTATTTACTTAATGAAAATATTCTAAGTCGATTTTTTGACGCTTACATAGAGTTCATGACATATGTTCCGGGAGAATCACCGTCGAATTGGAACGAGCTGAATAACAGCGGAGGTTTTTGAGGCTGAAAAATCGGTCTAGCCAAGTCTCATCTCTAGGAAAACGCATTTTTCATCCGTCGTCGCCCAGATACTAAGTATTATAGCCGTGCAAAGATTATTCTCCCGGTTACAAAAATTCCATCTATGATATGTACATATTGTGACGTTTTTAAACTATTTGAACGTTGGAGAGGTGGGGTGCGAGATTAAAGTGCTAAGTAAACGTTGGAACAATTTATCAAAACTAGGTCAGCGTTGATCGTACTTCAATGGACTGAAACTATATTATTTTACCTATATACAACGGAAATCTGTATACAGTTAATATTTCTCACAATAAAATAAAACAGCGACTACTGCAACCCTCACAAACAATTCACGAAGCGTTCGTTTCCGTGCTCTGAATGCATCTCAAATCCCTCGCCGCGGCGATCCCTCGTAAAATATGCTGGAATCAACCAGATATAACTGGATATAACGGGTTATAACCAGTTATAATATAACCGGATATCGCGCTATGAAACAGATTATCAGCCATAAGCTCCGCTCGTGAGAAATGAGCGAACAAAGGCTAGACATTTTTACCGCAGGGTTGTCACGCAAATGATATAAGGACGAGATCTAATATAAGAAATATATATCCTCATCTGTTCATTATTAATAACTAGCTGCGCCCCGCGACGTTACCCGCTACATGTTTTCGGGATAAAAAGTAGCCTATGTGTTAATCCAGGGTCTCAGCTACCTCCGTACCAAATTTCGTCCAAATCCGACCAGTAGTTTTTGCGTGAAAGAGTAACAAACATCGATTCATCCGACCTTTCACATTTATAATATTAGTGGGATAGAAGATATACACATAAATTAGTTTCCGCAATACAGGGAGTCCTAAGTATGGAGACCAGTGGTTTTACAAAAAGAAGAAATTAATAATTTTGTGGCAAAATTGATTTCTAAAAAATCGTGGAAAGGGCATTTGCATTTTTCTTTTATGTTTTCATTGATATGTACCTAATCAGTGTTTTTAACATACTTATTTATTGATATATTTGAAAAAAGCGATAGCAGACCCAAAAACCGATGGCGAGACGAGTTTGACACCCAACGAATAAACCACAAAAACTGTCTATCGTGAAATTTGGAAAGACGCCCAATAGGACATTTATGGCTAGAATAAAATGAACTCTAATCGGATAGAACGAACTGATTGAAAAACTCCATTTACTATGACGGTAACCACCGTCATAGTAAACCGTCATAGAGCAAGTTAACACTGTAATAAGCAGATGTAAGTTGCTAGTAGGATGGAACGACGCGGGGGTGTGCTTATCTTCGTCGGAAATGAGATAAGTACGAATAAGTACAGGAGCGGTACTCTGTGTTCAAGATCGCATTTGAATATTAAGTCAAAAGGCAGCGTCATTTGAGAGCCGGCACCATCTATGCTAGATGTCTTTACCAGCTTCGATCACACTGTCACTTAACATCTGGTGTGGAGTGGTCAAAGTCGTATAATTATACATTAATTGATGAGAAACGCGCAGCGTAGGACGTCCACCCACAAGGTGGACAGACGACCTAGTAAAGACCGCAGGAATGCGCTGGATGCGAGCCGCTTCCAACCGGTCTTTATGGAAGTCAATGGGGGAGGCCTATGTCCAGCAGTGGACGTCCTACGGCTGAAATGATGATGATGATGATGAGAAAACAAATAAAAAAATTATGACGTATTACCATTGCTATTGGAGGATGAATTATATTATTAATGGTTCTCAACACAGAATCCCTACCAGTAGTACCGCCTCCGTAACTTTATCACTCGTGAGAACAGTCAGGTGGTACAGAAATTAGACTCGGAACGTCAGAGATCTTGCCAAAGAATTATTATCTTATGGTAACGACAATTTTCTTAGGGCCCTTCGTAAACACCGTTTAGTTTTTCTTTCTTGAGATTAGGTCGGTAAATACTGCCTTTTGTCGGGAAAATAAATTTGCTTTTGCCACTCAAAGTAATTTTTCTCGATCCCATTGTCTGATAAATTAGATTAATAGTAAAATACATGTAAGAAGTTACAATACTTTTTGCTATGAAAGCACTTTTATTTTTGTAGCGATGATAACTTGATGGTTTGCGTGGGCAGTTCACATTCCTAAGGGCGTGGTTTCAAATCCCTGCAATAAGCTTGAGCTACCGGTGAAGGAAAACAGCGTAAGGAAACCATAACATGGTGGTAAGATACCTACTTCTAATACTCAGCTAGTTACCAAGTCAAGTCTCAAATACAGGCTAAGTGTGTTTACCTTCTTCATTACTAAACTGTGGTCAAACACCTAGCCAGTCACCTATAAAAAAGCAATATTACAACAGTGTTATTTTTACATTATTTAATGCAAAAATAAATAAAATGTACAACTGGAAGACATAGCGCTAAAACATTTTTAACCAGTCATTCTCAGAGCTCAAGAAATGAACTCAAATTATCGATATAATAATAAAAAAAAAAATTTAATGGTTAACAGGCTAGGTGTTTGACCACAGCTCACCTGATATTAAGTGAAGGTGTGGTCGAAGATGGTAAAGCACACCTAGTCTGGAATGGAACTGGCTCTCAAGTGAGGCTGCCGGAACACACCGTTAGATGCTTGGTTGATAATAAAATTAAAGTCATAATGAGTAAAATAGATTTTAATGACAAAAACAATAAGGATCAAATAACTGTAGTAACTGTAATTTCAAAAAATGTATATTATTATTACCAACTCGAAATTTAAGCGCTCAACAATTTAATCACGTGTTTTTATATTTTAAAACCCGTTATACGCAAACCAACTTTAACCATCTGTTATTAATGAACGAGGCTCTTGTTTCGATATAATAAGCAAAGAGTTATTGTGGCGAGATAATTAATTGCAGAGCAGGCAGCTTGTTTTTAGCAACGCGTCAGTTTGCATGTTGCTAACGATAAAATGGCAGGCGTTTACGCTAGATGTTTGCACATCATAATTCAAAGACGAATCTTTAAATGATAACTAGAGAATGTAACAAGTTGTTTGCTTCCTTGTTTCCTGGGACATAATCTAGGATTTTTCAGTATTAAAGTGAATAAATATCTTCTAAGTATGCGCATTTTATCTTCAATCACATTCTTAGTTACTAACAGACGTGTTGGTGATCCAACGCCCTTATCCACGATACAAAAAAACCTCAGAAGTCACCAAGCCGCTAAATATTTAGCGATAAAAATCTATCTCGACAACGGGGCAATGCACTGAACGTGATAAATATCGCCAAAAATTACTGCACACACAAAACTACAATCTCATTTAATAAATTAACTATTATTCGGTGATTAACGTTTTGGTATTAGTGACATTTACCTCAGAATATATTAGCAATGTAACACTAAGACATTTTGGTCATTCTATATTTATATTGAAATCCTCTATACAAATAGGTGTTATTATCAACCAAGCAATCTTTTTTAATCTAAGCAGGCAATATTTCTAAACCCCTTTGTAAAACAGCAGAGCCTTTGATCTAGTGAAAGTGATTTTAGCCAACATTACGTATTCATGAATCGATTCCCACTATGCGTGTCCTAAATGTCTAAGTGGGTACTTATGTTGACTGTAAATTATTTTTCATACGATGAAAAACGCTTCGTTTTCTTTAATGACAGAACTTTTCATACGTAAAACATTCTATATTTATATTGAAATCCTCTATACAAATAGGTGTTATTATCAACCATGCAATCTTTTTAATCTAAGCAGGCAATATTTCTAAACCCCTTTGTAAAACAGCAGAGCCTTTGATCTAGTGAAAGTGATTTTAGCCAACATTACGTATTCATGAATCGATTCCCACTATGTCTGTCCTAAATGTCTAAGTGGGTACTTATGTTGACTGTAAATTATTTTTCATACGATGAAAAACGCTTCGTTTTCTTTAATGACAGAACTTTTCATACGTAAAACATTCTATATTTATATTGAAATCCTCTATACAAATAGGTGTTATTATCAACCAAGCAATCTTTTTAATCTAAGCAGGCAATATTTCTAAACCCCTTTGTAAAACAGCAGAGCCTTTGATCTAGTGAAAGTGATTTTAGCCAACATTACGTATTCATGAATCGATTCCCACTATGCGTGTCCTAAATGTCTAAGTGGGTACTTATGTTGACTGCAAATTATTTTTCATACGATGAAAAACGCTTCGTTTTCTTTAATGACAGAACTTTTCATACGTAAAACATTCTATATTTATATTGAAATCCTCTATACAAATAGGTGTTATTATCAACCAAGCAATCTTTTTAATCTAAGCAGGCCATATTTCTAAACCCCTTTGTAAAACAGCAGAGCCTTTGATCTAGTGAAAGTGATTTTAGCCAACATTACGTATTCATGAATCGATTCCCACTATGCGTGTCTTAAATGTCTAAGTGGGTACTTATGTTGACTGCAAATTATTTTTCATACGATGAAAAACGCTTCGTTTTCTTTAATGACAGAACTTTTCATACGTAAAACATTCTATATTTATATTGAAATCCTCTATACAAATAGGTGTTATTATCAACCAAGCAATCTTTTTAATCTAAGCAGGCAATATTTCTAAACCCCTTTGTAAAACAGCAGAGCCTTTGATCTAGTGTAAGTGATTTTAGCCAACATTACGTATTCATGAATCGATTCCCACTATGCGTGTCCTAAATGTCTAAGTGGGTACTTATGTTGACTGTAAATTATTTTTCATACGATGAAAAACGCTTCGTTTTCTTTAATGACAGAACTTTTCATACGTAAAAGTCTCGACGCTTCATGGTGGAAATGTAACGCATGTCGCTTCTCATGTTACATATTGTAGTCGTGGTGGTACTTACTGCAAATTACCACGTAACGCCATTTCTTAACAAACATTCCATTTTAAAAATGAGACACAGGCATAAGCTTCATTTAGCTTGCCTTCTTTTTAACGTTGCTAAGTATCAAGCACCCTCTTATCTGTATGCGAAGTTATCATGGGCTTCCAGTCGACGGCCTCTGGTTTCTCGTCAATGTGCAACGCAGCTGTTGACGCAACGTCATACTTCTGCAGCGTTCAGGGGGAGTTTCCGCTTCACGGCAGCTAAAATATGGAACAACATTCCTCCCCCGATCAGAAACCAGAATTACGTTAAGGGTTTCCGTAATAACCTTAAAAAATTCCTGATTGCTCATCAGAAGTCCCAGGAAGCCCTGATACATGAAACTAGTGCTATATGTATAATGTTATCGCTAGTTTCATGAATCGGTTTCCCCTAGACAAGCGTGTTACATCCTAGATCGTATCTTCTCTTTTGGTAACAGGCGTGATGGTGGTCAAACGTGAGCCTGTTATTTTTATTTTTGTTTTGTTATTTGTATGTTGATATTTTGAGAAGAGTTATTTGCATAGTAGTTTGTTGTTTGAATTTTTTATTTCGTTTTGTTTATTTGTTGTTGGTAATTTGTTATGTTTGTTTTGTTTCACCGACAAGGGCTCACCGGAAGACCAGCGCTGGTCATACCAATTAGTGTGACCAGTATTATGCTGAGGTGAGCCCCTATTTTGTAACTGTTTGTCTCTATTTGTTGTTATTTTTGTTTTTTTTGTATTGTTGCAAAATAAAATTATTTTCTTTCTTTCTTTCTTTCAAATGGTCTATGTATGCCAGATGAAAAAAGACGCAGCTTTATCCCGCATACGTATTTCCGTTTTTAGAGAAGCGACGTTTCATTTGGCGGACGCGCGGAATTTGTCGCCGAATAAGCGGTGTTATTATTGTCAAACGTTGTTAACAATACAGCTCAGCGAAATACGCGTCACAACAGTGCCAAATGTCTACCGGAATCTTCAAGTAGTTTTTCATGTTACAATTGCAACTAAATACGCGGACCTTGTTTCGCAACTCAAAGTTCTGTGTATTGATGCAATGGTCATGAACATGCGTAATTTTTTACCTTCAGGAGAGCGTATCGTTCGTCTTATAACTTTTAGACAAAAAAGAAAACAATTTGGCTTCCATTGTAATTTGTTTAAGAATGAGTTAGGATCTATACGGTCATATGCAACTCTTGAATTGTTTTCCTTATGTATACATAAATACTGCACGTTTATTAGTATTGGAAATAGATCGAATGAAAACAATGGTCCTTGACAGCAATTATTTTCCATGAATGTTGCTAACGACAAAGTATCAGGCGTTTTCTCTCTTACATCGACCATGGCTTGGATTTTGACCTCAGTTCGCTGCAAACTAATCGATACAACAGAGATAAGGGTGTTATGCTTTAATTAACTATACGATATAACTGTACCCTAGCCTTACAATATTGTAGTAAATAGGTATGTATATTAATGGAAACATACGCAAGGCATATTCGATTTTATTCGTTATGTTTTTTATTTATGATTGACAAGCTAAATGTTTTACCACAGTTCAACTGATGTTAAGTAACGGTGTGATCGCAGATTGTAATTACACCTAGACTGGAATGGAACTAGCTCTCAAGCGAGGCTGCCGAAACACACCGTTAGGTGTTTGGCGATAGATTTTTAACTTAAGGGTTGTAGCCAGCCAACCGAATACTGTAAAGTACCATACTACCACGCTATGGTTTCCATGCGATGTTTTTCTTCACTGGCAGCTCAAGCTCATTATTGAGATTTGAACACACGCCCTTTGGCATGTGAACCGACCGCGCTAACCACTAAGCTATCATGATTTGACTTCCATATTACATGCTTTGCTTAGTTTGGGGTCAGATGGTGCTGTGTGTAATGTCCTACGATATTTATTTATTTTTTAATACTGGCTAGCTAATGATAATGTTTTGGTAAATATCAATTTTTGATCCCGTATGTACACATAGCTAGTAGGTTTAACCATGCGGCTTAATTAACTGATGTATTCTGTGACACGTGATAACGCACGTTATGATCACCCTTAACTCGTACTGACGCTGTGTTTAGCAGAATATTAGGTTTTGCATAGTTTAGTGTAACGTGCCTTTGTAAACCGACTCAAAAACTCTTTTTTATTGTTTGTTATGCGATAATTCCGCCAATTATGAATAGATTTTGATGATCGTTTTATTGCTACTGTGTTCTGAGTTGTGCAGCTAGCGAAATTAAAGGGAGACTAACCATCCAGTCTCAAATTAAAAAGTGCCAAAGCAGCGATGCCCTGGACTTTGTTTGGTTACTCAAAGTTCTGTGTATCACTGCAATAGTCATGGACAGGCGTTATCTCTTACCATCAGGAGAGCGCCTCGATCGTCTCATTACCTTTAAATACAAAAAAAAAAATATCTCAATGTCCTTGCCCCATCCCAAATAAACTTTGAGTCCAAAGACATGCAGCTAGCATTATACGTAACCATGGACAAACCAGTAAACAAATTAAATATTCCATCGACGTAACCCGTTATCTATGGTAATTAATATACAATCCGTGGCAACACACCCGCATATTTATAAATACTTATGCTAATGCACATTAGATACAATTTCGATACTTCTGTAACGTATATATTGTTATATTAAACTAGCGATCCGCCCCGACTTCCCACGTGTACAATGTAGATACTAATGTGATTCATATGCATGTATTGTCCTCTTGAATCACTCTGTCTATTGATGGCAACCGCATTAAAATCCGTTGCGTAGTTTAAAAGATCTATGCGTACAGACGGCGGGAAGCGACTTTGTGTTATACTATGGAGAGCCGTCAAAAAAAAATTCTTATTTGGTAACTAGTGACCCGCCCCGGCTTAACACGTGTACAATGTAGATACTAATGTGGTGCATATGTATGTATTATACATATAAACCTTCCTCATGAATTACTCTGTCTATTGATGGAAACCGCATTAAAATCCATTGCGTAGTTTAAAAGATCTAAGCGTACGGCGGGAAGCGACTTTGTTTTACACTATGTAGAGATCGATGATAGCTCAATGGTTAGCGCGGTAGGTTCGCATGCCGAAGGGCGTGGGTTCAAACCCCAACAATGAGCTTGAGCTGCCGTTGAAGGAAAACATCGTGAGGAAACCATAGCATGGTGATAGGGTACTTTCTAGTACTCGGCTGGCTAGCTACCACCCTCAAGTTGAAAATCTGCCGCCAAGCATCTAACGTTGTGTTCCGGCAGCCTCACTTGAGAGCCAGTTCCATTCCAGGCTAGGTGTGCTTTACCATCTTCGACCACATCGTCACTTAACATCAGGTGAGCTGTGGTCAAACACTTAGCCTGTCAAAGATTTAAAAAAAAAAGATTGGCTTGCGTATGACCGCCAACTCACCTGATGTTAAGCGAGGATGTGGTCTACGGTGGAACACGCTCACCTAGAAGAATCCGATTTACTCGCGACTTAAAGGCGCCCAGATTGTATCTATCAGGGAACAAAATACACTATACCCTACTCGAGTAGCAAATTCCATTGTTTTCCATCTCTTATCTTACCACCGTCTTAAGAACGCCTCGCCATGTTTTCTACATTGCTGGGAATTGAATCTACGCCTTACAAGGTGATTAGAATGTGCTTAACGACAACAATTGTTATGTTCACTACTGTTTATGCATAGTATGTTTAAAAATTTTAGACAGAGATGTCATCTATTATGCAGTTTGGTTGCTTTGGAGATTGTCTGACTATCAATCTAGAGGTCCTAGGTTCAAATCTCACGGTTAGCCATATCTTTTTTTAATCAATGTATTTACTGCCGCTAGCTTCAAACGGTGAAGGAAAAAATATCGCGGGGAACAAATATGTCTGAAGTCTGCCAACCCGCAGTTGGCCAGCATTGTTGACTACGACTTTGCAATTCTCATAATGACAAAGGGCCCGAATATTGAGATAGTATACAACAAGCTTAATTAAGTCAAACGTTTAGAGGAGGCTTCAGGTGACGAGAATGCTGGTGTATCTACTTTGGTCAAAAGCTAAGCATTGCCATCCAGCGTGGTAATGCTGCCAGCATTCTGGCCACATATTCCTCCTCTGACGGACTTTTAAATTAAGTTTTTTGTATAAATTTTGTAAATAGTTTAAATTAAAGTTTTTTTAAAGTTTGTTTAATAAACAAGCTTAATTAAGAATTTAAAAAAAAACACGAACACACAAAAATTTTTTTTTCAAATTCGTAACCTTATATAATATTATATAATTAGTGATTTAATGAACTTACGTGTAAGTGAAGCTCTATCATAATTATACGAAGGCTTCGCCCGAAGAGATCAGCAAATAGATTAACACTTGTAGTACTACAAGTACTATGTTGTTACTACAAGTGTTAATCTATTTGCTGATCTCTTCGGGCGAAGCCTAAAAGTATAATAGATAATATAATAAGTAAGGGTTTAATGATACTCCATACATCTAAACTCGTTTAGACATTTAAATAGAATGGTGATATAAAGAAACTCTAAAATTTATGAACCCGGAAAACATTACATTCCTTTTACGCAGACGTGTAAAAATAGACCGAAGTTTAAAAATATATACGCATTTTTGTACCGTTTATAGGTATGACGAAAATAGAAAACGGATATCTACATTTTGACACCGTTCGTAAAAGTTCGTACCTACGTAAATACCAAATGACCAACCTTACTTCCGATTTTCAAGGGTAAGTAAATCGTCACACATCGTGGCAACATTAAATACTGACTAACAAAAAAACCTACTGAAATTACCGCAACCTCACTACTGGGAAAACACCTCACAAAGTAAAGCCTTCTTAAAATTTAGTTTGCGTCGACATGAGGAAGCTTCGCGATTATACATGATATTGCCAGGATACTGTAAATTAAACATAATTGGGATCGAAACTAAACATTTCTTTTTCTCTGTCCATTCATAAGCTAAAAACGTGACACGTGTGTTCAAGGTATTTAGTGTATTACCGCTTAAAAGTCGTTTTAGTTACAACAGTGATGAGGATTTCATTTACAATATTTATTCTTATTATTACAATCAAGACAATTTAAATATGTAATCAGAAATATTACTTAACATCTAAATTAAATTTAAAAATATTTAATTAAAATTAACACAAGTCTTTATATCCTCATCTCGCTGCAGTAGGTAACCACTTTCCGACTCCAAATGATTTTCCGCTAAGTGACGCTCGAACGATAGACACAAGATAAAAAATAATAGATAATTAGATAAAATACACAATTTCTAAGCTAGTTTAGCTTTTTTAAAAAAATACTCAAGAAATGAGCATTACATTAATTTTATCAGTTAATCAGTAAACATTATTTCTACGCCAATTACTTTACTCTCAACAAATATAATTAGATTTGCGAGTTACGTTTCCGTGCTTACGAGCAACAATACGGTCGAGCGGTAGATTCTATTGTCATCCTTATACTTTTATGATTAGGGATTATATGTATGGGCGGAGTGAGCGTGGGATTGTTTTTTGAGAAAACTGCTTTTAATATTTAATTTTGATTATAAGAAAAATCAATCTCATCATCATTATCATCAGCTTGTTGAAGGTTCCCTTGAAACCTAATTAAATGGTGTCTAATTAATTGATGGCGGAATAATCATTCTAATTTACGGCGTAGCTAAATTCCGGGCTGGTAACGGGCAGCAGTGTTTCCAGTGCGAGAAGTTACGACCCTGTGGTCGCCAACCCGCATGCCCAGAGTGGCGACTTTGGGCACAAACCTCCCGTTAGCAAGTCTCCAAATCTCCCGAAAATTACATTATGAGTGTCTTAAAATTAAGAGTATAGATATAGATAAGTAAGCGTGTGCCATCCTAGACCGCATCGTTGCTTAACATCAGGCAGGATGTGGTCAAACGCTAACCTATTCCATATTTTAAAAAATATAAAAAAACACAAAACCTACCTGTCGAATTTCAATTCCTTAGAAACTGGTTCAGCTTGCAAGATTTGATTTAAACAAACAAACATTGCAAGTTAAATAAAAACTAAATTTTATCAAATTACTTGCACAAGTATTAATGATTTTCCTTGGAGGAAAACTGAGGATGAGGAAGTGTGAAGGACGCCGCAGCACGTGGGGAAGATATAAAGAGATGATTCGGATACTCTGAGGATGTCAACAAGGTTTTAATACAATAAGGTCAGGTTTGTTGTCTTCGAGATGACAAAGATAGGATTTCTTATTGCAAACAAGCTTAATTAAAAAAACAAATATGCCCAAAATTAATGTTTTTATTCAAACAATGTATTGTTTTTTTTGTAGCGATGATAGCTCAGGGGTTAGCGGTATCGGTTCGCACCCCTAACTAGCTCAACCCCCAATATTGAGCTTGAGCTGCAGGTGAAAAACATCGTGAGGAAACCATAGCATAGTGGTAGGGTACTTTCTTGTACTCGACTAGCTCGCTTCCACCCTCAAGTTGAAAATCTGTCGCCAAGCATCTAGCGGTGTGTAGCGGCAGCCTCACTTGAAAGCCAGTTCCATTCTAGGCTAAATGTGTTCACCGTCATCGACTACACTGTAACTGTAACACTTAACATCAGGGGGGTCAAACACCTAGCCTGTCAGCCGTAAAAAAAACGTAAAAATACGATGTGTAATTTTTTTTTTTTAATTATTTTGTCCTTTATAGTTTACTACTAGCTAACGCCCTGACTTCGCACAGCTTTAATGAATTCTCTATGTATATAAAAGTTTTTAAGATGTTTTTACGTATAAAAAACCTTCCGTGAAAAATGTCTCAAAGACAGTGAAGACTGTATGAAAATCCGTTACGAGGTTTAGCGACTTTGGTTTTATACTATACTGCCCCTGTGGTGTTACCTGCTGCATTATTCGGGATAAAAATGTGTGTTAATCCAGGGTGTCAGCTACATCCATACCTTTAATGTAACAATTGTAATTACTAAAATGACATCTATTTAATGTAATAATTAATAAATTTTTAAAATGTAATTGACATATTGTATATTTTATTTTATTTTAAGTGTAGAATGTAGAATGTAGAACACTGTAATGGTTGACAATAGATGCTAACTATTACATTTAAGACTTTTTGAAACTATTGTCATGTAAATAAAACTTTTGACTTTGACTTTGACACCAAATTTCACCAAAATTGGACCAGACGTTTGAACGTAAAGAAGTAACAAACACACTCACAAACTTTTCTCCTATAGATACTACGCAGACTATACGAGTACATTTCCATATCAAAACAATTTAGTTAGTCTCAATCGATTTGATTTCAATAAAAAAATATATGTCACTTATATTCACGGTCAATTATAGATTGCTATGTTAAAATAATTTTAAATAACTTACAATTGATATAAAATTGAAGTAAGTTTTATTTTCAAATTTTCTGTTATTTTTTTAACCTAAAAATACCTTTATCATCTTTCAAATCTATTGGAAGGATTAGCATGATTGTGTACAT
This sequence comes from Biston betularia, assembly GCA_905404145.2. Taxonomy (NCBI): domain Eukaryota; kingdom Metazoa; phylum Arthropoda; class Insecta; order Lepidoptera; family Geometridae; genus Biston; species Biston betularia. The sequence goes on along the minus strand of FR989887.1, from coordinate 7,132,923 downwards.
TGTGTCTGGCTGTAGCATCGTAAGTATCTTCCAAACGGCTGAACCGATTTTGATTTTATTTGATCGAGTGTTCTTAGATAGAATTAGAGATATTATAATCAAAACTAGTTTCTAGTTAATGAATCTTCCGTAGCTCTAACAAAACCACCGTAAGACACCCACTCTTTGGTCATCTATCCGGGTACATGTTTTACGAGTCAAATCACAATAAAAAATAAAATACCAGGCCTTACCTGCCAAGAAGCATTTATTTTGTACACCCAAATATATATATGTTTATGTTCATATATATACATAAATATACAAGGCGTAAAGAAAACGTGAAAACATAATAGTAACACCGTGGTGACCTCTACGTCACATAAGCGAAACACGCATTTTCAAATTAATTTTTATTTTCAAAAGCTTCAAAAAAATTGTTTGATTGTTTGAGTTCTTGTCAGGTAAGATAATTGCCTCAATGAAATTCATTTTAAATTCCTGACGTAAAAACGACGGGTTGTATCGTAGCTCCCGAACAGATGAACTGATTTTGATTTTGTTTGAATGGGCTTGACTAGTAGAATACTATACATCTGTCGGTTTTTTTTTTATTTATACTTGTGTTTGTTAATAATTCTTTGTAAAAAGGCAATTAAACGATATTCGAAAATCCATGCATTTAAATTGGTGCCGTAGCACTAAAACAATATAAAACTGTCCTGATGTTAGAATTTAATCATGGCTGTAAAGTCGTCCTCTAGCTTAAGTTGATAATAAGTCAAGCATCTAACGGTGTGTTCCAGCAGCCTCACTTGTGAGCCAGTTCCATTCCAGGCTAGGTGTGCTTTACCATTTTCGACCACACCGTCACTTAAACATCAGATGAGCTTTGGTCAAACAATTAGCCCGTCCACCATAAAAAAAAGTTCAAATTTGAAGACTTACAGTAATAAATTCATTAAAAATTTAACTGCCCTTGTCAATTAACTGCAAAGTAAAACATCAGCAACATTTTACACAAAACAATAAAACTGTGAACACAAATGTTTATTATCAGTGTTACATCTCTCGTCTGTTACTTATGTTATATATCGTGTTTTTCTTTTCTTGGTTGCCTAGAAGAGATGGATGTTAGCGATAAGGCCGCCACTTGTGGCACTAGTTCATGAGATTCTTTTGTTCTCTGTACTTTTTTCTGTTTATGGTGTGCACAATAAAGAGTTATATCTATCTATATATATATCTATATTATTTCCAGAATAAAAATGTATTGGCGTATACTTCTTATTATAAACTACTTATATTATAATATTTTTTAATGGGATATACGTATAATTTTATTGTAATTGACTCACGTTTGTTACATTATGTCTTGTGTCAGCGTTTCCCTGACACCAGGTATAATTTTATTTTATTTTCTTACAAGTAAACTAGATTCTACATTACTCTATATAACTGGTCGGTACATTGTCGACCTTGACTTATAAAATCTCGTCATTTTTATACCTCCGACCAATGCCCTGCTCCCCGAGCACAGAATAGATCCATTCTATAAGATAAAAATCAGTGAGAAATGTAGCAATGGAATCTACACATTTTCATATACGAACAATAGCGTACATATAAGTATTTTTATTGCATACGAAGCGAATACATTACAATAATTTTTCAATGATTTTTTTTCTTTATTTTTGCATTCTACCAGTGTGGAATAGTCCATATTTTTAGGAATCGAGTAAAATAAAGTGTAGTCGGAATTATAAAAAAGTAAGTTACGATCCTATTTACGTGTTTGACTTTTGAAATGAAAACTTCTTCAGAGTTGAGCGAGTTTTTGGTATGGGCAAAATTTATTGGTTCCCGTCATTGACATGGTAATGCTTTGCTAATGGGGCATGTTCTGTGGCTTTAGTTCTCTGGCGAATTACTTTGAAACACAAAGTAGGTAGATACACATGTTTTACAGCAAAATGGCTTTTCTGCGGTCTTGTTTTCTTGACGAGGTTTTTTTAAATTTAATTTAATGTAACAGTAACGAGACGAACGAGTCACCTGATTTTGTGGTTGAAGATGGTAAACGCACCCGGCCTGGAGTGGAACTGGTTCGCAAGTGAGGCTATCCGTCTATCAGAAAACAGACTGAATACAAATTATAAATAATTATAGATAGGTTTTTTTTAATGTAAAAGTAATGAGACGAACCATGCGCCCTCCTGATGGTAAGAGACAACGCATGCCCATAACCATTGCAGCAATACACAGAACTTTGAGTAGCAAAAAAAAGCCTGGGGCATCGCTGCTTTGGCGCTCATTACTTACATTTGGTACATTCTGAGTAACGTTTTAGTTATCAATATTTTTAAGAACATACTTGTTCTCAAAACGTCATGAATAGCATAAATTATTATTAGATACAATGTAAATTAATACCACAAGTAATTCTAAACTTTTTAACATTATAACCTTGGTCATAAACGGTGACATTTTCAAAAATCAATGTCAAATGCCCGAGGCGTCAAGTATGTAGTTATGATGGGTTGTATAATGTATATTTTATTTAAGATTTATGTATACTTGACCTATAGATGAAATAACGTAACATTAATCAAATTACTTGATACTAATTGGTGCGAGGACTAGTAAATCCTTATACAAGGAGGAAAGATTTATATTTTTGTCTGTAACGAAAAAACATAAAAACTACTGGACCGATTTTAAAAATTCTTTCATCATTGGGAAGCCACACTATACCCGGGTGACATTTTTATTCCTTATTCCTTAATTTCACACCATCCTTACAGGGTTTCCCTAATGCGATGGTGCTAGTCAATATACAATTATAAAAATTCAAAATGTCAAAAAATTATAAAGAAAAATGTCAATATACAATTATAAAATTAAAAATGTCAAAATATTAAATTAAAATGTCAAACAATAAAAAATAAAAATCATATATCAAAACCTTAAATTACTATGTCAAATTATAGCATGCGTCATAATTAACCGCCATTCTAAATTCTTGTACCGAACATACACAAACATCAATTTTCTGGGCAACCCGATTCAGTGCATGCAACCAACGGCGTCTTAGCCAATAAGTTGGTCCTAGCCTGAGGCACCGAGAACAGCTGCGGCCGCCGGCGGCGCGTCACGTACCTACCCGTCTGGCACGCTCAGTCCCATCATCGCTAGTATGTCCGGATTTGACAGAAAGCCCCGGAATACACGCATCATGTAATATGCGACATAGGCTACTTATTATCCCTATATTCCCACGGAAAAGGGAACTACGCGGGTGAAACCGCGAGGCGTCTGCTAGTAAGCTATAAACTTTAAAGCGAACCGTTCCGTCTTTCGACGATTTACATAATTACATAACATACCTCAAAGTAATATATTAGCTCATTTGGTAGAATATCTGCTTCAAGAGCTTCTCAAGAGATCTGGTCAAACATCTAGCTTGTCAACCATAAAAAATAAGTAATAACAAAATGTGGTGTATGTACTTATTTTGACAAGAAGTTTTTATACTTTTTATAAGTTGCCTGTTATGTTTTGTTTCGTGCGGTTCGCTGATCGTCTTTTGTTGAAGAACGTCGATTTATCAAATAAATGGATTGATAAGAAATGCAATTCTTTGTTTTGTTTTAGTTAAAATACACATCTATATAACAGTTTTCTTATTCTACAAATAGAATTATAGCGTTCTAACAGATTTATACCAACACGCCAATATATCTCATAATCACCAACCAACTTTCGATAAAACCATTTGTTTTTAACTAATTAATATTTCATGCAACATAATTAATGATCCCACATTAATTTATAATTATGATCAATTTTATCCTATTTATTGGATAGTGAAAGTTGTAATAAATCATTTCTGTCTATTATATTAGATAATGCTAATAAAATAACAATTTTAATTTTGGTAGATGGTAGAACTCCTTAGCAGGAGGTCGTCTAGGTAGTTACCACCGCAGTACCACATATTCTGCGGCCAAGCTGTGTCAAACATTACTGTGTTCTGGTTTAAAGGGTACTGCAGCTAGCGAAATTATAGAGCTGTTGAGACTAACCATCGAATGTTTTAAAGTAATGAGCGCCAAAGCATCGATGCCCTGGATTTTGTTCTGCTACTCAAAGTTCTGTGTATCGCTGCAATAGTCACGGGCTGCAATGGTCAGGAGAGCGTCCCGTTCGTCTCATTACTTTCACATTTAAAAAAAAATTGTCTGTATCTTTCCACTCTCATTACTGTTAGATATCTGCTTTACAGACTCTAGGGTTGGTGGGTTCGATTTCAAATATAACAAACATTAATTTATGTGACGATAAATGTTTGTTCTGTATCTGGGTGTTTTATATCTACATTTACACTAATATTATAAAGAGGAAAGATTCCCACTTCCCACTTCCAAATATTTTTGGTTTTTTGAATTTTTCTATGTTTGTAACAAATAAACTCAAAAACTACTGGACCGATTTCAAAAATTCTTTCACGGTTGGGAAGCTACACTATCTCCGGGTGACATAGGCATAACTTTTATCCTTGTATTCTCACGGGAACGGGAACTACGCGGGTGAAACCGCGAGGCGTCTGCTAGTGTATTATAAGTAAGCATTTACAAAAAATATTATTCTATCGGTTATCTGGTTCCCATAATACGCATAGTCCAAGCTTTGCTGAGTTTGAGGCTAGATTGAGATTTTGGTATTTTTTTACGGAAGGTACAAATAAAATAACAAAAATATATACATACAATACATCCTTATCAATCCTTATCTTAGTAATCAAGTCGCCAAAAAAATGCACACGTACGAAACCGGGTTGGTCGCTAGTTCTATGTATATAAGAAAACGTTTGAAACAATTATACATGTCATTTCATCCTCTGTTCTCACATTATAAAATTATTACTATTGAATACACAAAAATCACAATGTCCTTGTAATTTAATAAATAATAAAATATAAGATAGGTCCTTTTCTAAAAATAGCATAAAAATTACAATAACGTAGTATCAATAAGATAGATACAACGCTGCATAGAAATAGCCTTGGAAGATAATCCCACTCGATCACGTCATAAAAATCATAAGGGCTGACAACGGAGGAGAATAACAAATTAGCTAATTAACTCTCAGATCAATAGGAATGACCTGGCAAGGCTGCCGATAACGACCCATAGGAATCCTCAGACAAACACTCGGGTATGTAGACTAAGTACTGATGACGTTGATACGTGATGGGTTCGTAGGCAACATAATAACACACTTAAATAAAACTGCGGAAAACGTTTCTCAACCAGTTAAAATACATTCATTGTGAGTCGCGCACGTGAGAAGCAAGTTCAATCGAGACGCAATAATGTTAAAAGTTTTTACATTTGTATTGTTCGTGAGTTACGCCTTCACGGCCCCTAGTAAGAGCACCCTTGACTTTGCCCCGCTCAACGAGTTTTCCCTGCAATTATTGGATCATACGCACACGTATCAGGAGAACTTCGGAAGGAGCAATGTGGCTATTTCCCCGGTATCGGTCTGGAGCGTCCTGTCTCTACTTGCGGAGGGATCAGCGGGTCAAACGTTCCAGGAACTGATGAGAAACTTGAGATTACCAATGGCGCTTAGGGATACTCAAGCGCTCCACATGGACACCAGCAATTTACTCAGAGCCGACCGACAAGACGTGATACTGAAAGGACAATCGACTATGTTTTCTGACTGTAATTTACAAATACATCCGGAGTTTTGTGAAGCAGCCGTGTCGTACAACAACGATATTTACTCCGTAGACACGTCGAATACAGCTAAATTGGCCGATGATATTAATAGGTACATTTGCCTAGCGACAGAAGGAAGGATTTTGAATGCGGTCAGGGAAGAAAGCTTACAAAACCTGCGATTGATACTCATCGATGCTCTATACTTTAAAGCGAATTGGACTCTACCGTTTGACTCAACGCTGACAAAAGAGGAAGACTTTTATGACTATCAAGGAAAAACAATCGGAAGGATCAACATGATGTACCAAAAAGCTCCGCACCGTCTCATTGATGTCAATCAACTTCAAGCGCAGGTCTTGGAAATGCCTTACGGGAAGAATAAGGAGTTCTCCATGTTAATTCTTTTGCCATTCGACGGAACACCAATAAAACAAGTATTATCTAACATGGCATCTCAGCCTTTCAACTGGATTAATGATTTAACAACTGATGAAGAGTTATCTGAAATCGACGTTTACGTTCCAAGATTCAAGATCTCATCTCAAGCAGACTTGATTCCCCCTCTACAATACTCCGGAATCCAGTCCATTTTCGACATAGAGAAGGCTGAATTACCCGGTGTTTCTGATAGTCCATTATACGTTACTTCTGTTATACAAAATGTTGATTTAGAAGTAACGGAGGAAGGCACAGTGGCTGCTGCGGCAGTGGTATTTGGTTTAGAGGATAGATTTTTAGGGAATAGATTTGAAGCCAACAGGAACTTTGTCTTTTTAATTATGGAGAAAACTAGAAATCTTATACTCTTTGCTGGCGTCTATCAAGAACCTTCAGCTGTGTAAATTTAATGTCATCAAAATGTGTGTATGAATGAATGTGGATAAACGGCGGCAATTTGTGTCAATTATATGTATATTCGTGTTGTGATTGCCAGTTATTATGTAATTGTGTGTGTTTAAGTTATTAAATCGATAGTTTTATTAATTAAAAGGTTTTTATTTCGAACGTTAAGGCAGGAAATGAAAAGAAGGTAAAATGATTTAAGATAACAGACAACAGTTACCTTGAAATTGTAAATAAGTGTTGATTGTCGTCTGTTTTGCGATTTAGTTTTGCTAATATTTTTCCTATCATTATTTTTATCTCTCAAGGATTACAAAGATTTTTTTAAGAGAACCTAATTTTTATTTTTATATACTTGTAATAGGTCTAACGAGACGCTCACCTGATGGTAAGAGAAAACGCTCATCCATGACGATTGTCTCTGTACTTAGAATTTTGAGCAACAAACCAAAGTCTAGGGTATCACTGCTTTGGCGCTGATTACTTTCAGATATTGGATGGTTAGTCTCAACAGTCCTGTAATTTGCAATACGCTTCAAACAGGAATGCAGTAATGTTTACACACTACTGCTTGGCGGCAAAACATCTGGTACCTACCCAGATGACCTCCTGCTAAGGTGATCTACCACCAAGTAATCAACTTGTGTTGCGGAAAAAAACTCTTTTTTGCAAGGTATATAAAATCTAAAGTTAATTAAATATCGTACTTATTAGGCATGCTTGCCATACTTGTAATAAGATAGCCATTAAATTTAATTCAATCACTAAAAAGTATGTCCAGTTTATTAAGTGCGCCTAACATAGAATTTTATGTTCAAAGCTATAAAATTTGTTTCCTGGTTGTCTCCTGAATCGGCATTGAACTCCTTTGACCCCGAACATAAAATACAAACAACAATAACTGATTAAATTGTGACAAAATGATTTTAAGCAAGGCTATGCAAATTTTATTACGTCTCACAAAAATTCTTTGATTCACTTCAAGTATATTTCTCACAGTAAACAAATTGCAAGTATAGATTAATGAAAGGCAGAGCACAATCATTGGAAAATAATTTAAATATTATATAAATTTACAATTAAAAAAAAACCGATTCTATGACCTTTAGGCCAACTAAACGCACTGCTCCAAATGAAACAGCGAGGTTTCGGAGTAAACGAAAATATAATTGATGTATACAATTTTTATTGAATTTTGAAAAACCGCTCGATCGATTACGATAATTTTTTTAATGGGACCACCTCAAAAAGAAACATTCGAATTGAGAACCTCCTCCTTTATTGAGTCGGTAAAAACCAATTAAACAACCAAATCTATTGAGTTCCATCATATTACCTATTACAATTAAAACAAGAATCCCATCTGTACATATCATGTTTGTCATTTCTTCACGCTTTGACGGATTAACAGATTCAGATTAAATATGAAATGCAGATAGGTTATATCCAGATAAGTCTATACCCTACAGTTTAGTCCACTGATGGATATAGGCTTTTCCTTAGCCCGATCTTCAGAATTTTGCTTCCAGTCACTGCCCACTTTACGTATATCGTCACTCTAGCGATTTTCCGGGAGTCCTACACTACGTTTGCAGATACGCGGTCTTCACTCTGGAACTTTACCCAGCAGTTATCAGTTCAGCGACAGATATGTCCAGCCCCTTGCCACTTCAGCTTGCTAACACGCTAAGCTATGTCTGTGACTTTAGTTCTCTAGCGAATTACTGATCAAGAACTTTAGTCTTTTTTTATGTAAGAAGTAATTAGACGAACGAGACGCACTCCTGTTGGTAAGAGATAAAGCCTATCCATGACCATTACAGCGATACACAGAACATTGAGTAACAAAACAAAGTCCAGGGCATCACTGCTTTGGCGCTCATTACTTTGAGACTTTCGATGGTTAGTCTTAACAGCCCAGTAATTTCGCTAGCTGCCCTTGCGCTAGTACCCTTCGAACCGGAACACAGTAATATTTACACACTACTGCTTAGCGGTAGAATAACTGGTACTGCGGTGGTACCTACCTAGACGACCTCCTGCTAAGGAGTTCTACCACCAAGTAAATGCCTGTCATAGCTCTTTCCACAGCACGCTAAGCGACTTTGAACCTCTAAACTAACCCAACAGTATTAATAAATTGACTGATGCGGCAACGGCAGTTCAAGCTTATCTTATTTGTGTATCTGTTATATAATTTGTCTGTGCTGTATTCATGACATCATATAAACAAAAACTGTAGCTTCTCCAGTTTTTAACTTAATTTTAACATAACGATCCGGTTTCAAATTACTTATCTTGACTAAAACTTGTAGACTTTTTGATTATTACTTGATTGGGTATTTACCTAGACTTTTTATCTCTGTTTTTTTTTTTTGTTGAATGTATTTTGTGTTTGAACGTTACCGCCGTGCACCTAACGGTGTGTAACCAGCCTCACTTGAGAGCTAGATCCATTCCAGTAACATATCTGACCACACTGTCAGTTAGCATCAGGTGAGCTGAGGTCAAACACACTTTGATACAAGCTATATTTTAGGAGTAGGTTTTATATTAATTACTTCCAAGACAGTTTTTATAAACTGGCCCACTGGCCAGTTCTCTCTTCTCATTGTGAGAAAGATAAGGCCAGTCCTCTACGCTGGCCAAGTGCAGGTTGGCAGACTTCATACTGTTTCGAGATATTCTCTGGCATGTAGGTTTCCTCACGACGTTTTCCATAAGAGTCAATTTACACATGACCTAGAAAAGACAGAGGTGCGTGTCGTGGGATCCGAACCCAGGACCTCCAGATTAAAAGACAGGCGGTCTCCCGGTATATTTACTTAATAACTATTTATTTTTAATAATTGTTATAGTACTGCGGTAGATACACTAAATAGTACTAGTGTTTTAACAGAGTTAAAAAAACATTATTTTTTAATCTACACTTCTACACTAATGTTATAAAGAGGAAACATTTGTATTTTTGGATTTTTGTATGTTTGTAACGAACAAACTCAAAAACTACTGGGCCGATTAAAAAAAAAATCTTTCACCGTTGGGAAGCTACACCATCCCCTGATGACATAGGCTACTTTTTATCTCTGTATTCCCACGGGAACGGGATCTACGCGGGTAAAACCGCGAGGCGTCCGCTAATAATATTTTAGAGAGGAAAGATTTGGATTTTTGTGTTTGTAACGAATAGACTCCAAAACTACTGGACTGATTTAAAAAAATATTTCACCATTAGAATGCTACATTCTCCCTGAATAAAATAGACTACATTTATTACTAGAATTTAAAACAACATTAATTATCCATCCGTGCGATGCCGTGACGGGTCGCTAGTTCATAAATAAAACAACGCGGAAAACTAGTTATTTAACAATATAAACATCATTTATTATATAGGTATTGATGACACAAATGCATATTTAAAAACATTTACATATTTAGAATAACAGTTGATTATACAGTGTTACAGCCTTACACGGTTAAATGTGGAAGGTAAGGTTAGCTTAAAACCTCAAAAAGTTACACCATATTACAAAAAGGCGGGGAGTGAAATGTGGTCAAAAACTGACGCAGTTACTCTACAAACAAACTTATCAGTATGTAATTTATTGCGCGCGGACTAAAGTGGACTTGACTTGATCAAGAATAAGACTGACTCGACAAGACAAACTTGACGAGGACCTGGACGTACAACAAGGGGTGAAAAGAAAGATTTCATTTCTTGCTTATTTACTCATATTGGTCGGCTGGTTTGGTCTTGGTTGGCTTTGCTTAGTTTGGGGTCAGATGGCACTGTGTAATGTCCTACGGTATCTACACTAATATTATAAAGACGAAAGATTTGTATTTTTGTATGTTTGTAACGAATAAACTCAAAAACTACTGAACCAATTTCAAAAATTATTTCACTGTTGGGAAGCTAAACTATCCCCGGGTGACATAGGCTACCTTTTATCTCTATATTTCCACGGTAACGGGAACTACGTGGGTGAAACCGCGAGGCATCTGCTAGTTTATTTACATAGGAAGTGCACGTAAATATAATTCTAATGGAGAAATACCTACTTCGAAATGATTCATTAAAATACAAGAAGTAAATAAAATGATTGCGTTAATGATCTATCGAGACACGGCAATCATTCCTCATCACTTCGGCATTTATCTGAGATCAAAACTAATTACGTGCCAAGGAATCGAAAATTTAAACGTTTTATAAAGAAAAATATTTATAATCTATTGATGAATTTTTTAATAGGAATTTTTTACTACGAACTATAGACCTGTTTATAGCTACAATATGAGAAAAAATGCAAATCATGCATGCTCGCTTGCAAAATAAGATTAATGTTATAAATCTAAACTAAAAAGATTTGTATTTTTGGATTTTTGAATTTTTTTATGTTTGTAACGATTAAACTCAAAAACTGCTGGACCGATTTCAAAAATTCTTCAACCGTTGGGACGGTACACTATCCCCGGATGACATAGGCTACTTTTTATTCCTGTATTCCCACGGGAACGGGAAATACGCGGGTGATACCGCGAGGCGTCTGCTAATTAATAATATAGTAGATAATAATAAAAAAACATGTTAATTTTATATTAATACAGCTGTTACCAGCTGAACAGTACATTTTTAGGGATAAAAAGTAGCATATGTGTTAGTCCAGGGTGTCAGCAACCTCCATATCAAAATCAAAATTGGTCCAACCGTTTGAGCGTGAAAAAGTAACAAGCACACTCACAAACTTTCGCTTTTATTAGTGTGGTTAAAAAAGGATAGGATTATTCAAACGTTCAAATGTAGCGCGATCGTAAATATTCATTACTTATTCATGCCACTGAGTTTAGGATTTTGATTATTCCGAATTTTCGCAACTCATCAGACCACGAAAGTACAAACGAATATGTAGGCACAATTCATCTCATTACCTACTTTTACATAATAAAAAAAAACAGCAGTAGATTTTGATAGGTTGATGATGATAGAAGCAAATATAAAGACGTACATATTCACCAAAAAGACAGCCCTGATGGCTCATTGGTAGTACGTCTGCTTCAAGAGCTGTAGGGCGTGGGTTCCATTCCCACCAAGGACAAACATTTGTGGTACAAACAAATTTTAATGTTTGTTCTGGTATTCACGAAAAAAAAACTATTTAATTATTCTATCAGTTATCAGACTTCCATAGTACAAGCTTTCCTCAGTTTGGGGTCAGATGGCGCTGTGTGCTGTCTGACGATATTTATTTTATAAAACTTGTGTGTGTAAAAAGCGTTACCAAGTGGCAAAACCCTCATTTAGTTCATGGCCACCAGGTGGACATTATTGCATAAACAAAGTTTTTGATCAGTTATTCTCAACTGAAGTACTTTTGACAAATTTAGTAACTGTTTATGTTTGCTTAGCTAAGGTCATCGATACATCGGCAGCAACACTCGCCACAGAGAACTAAATGGTCATCCATCTAAATGGAAAGTTGTGTCGCAGCGTTATGTCATTTTCCAAAACTTTGGTTTTTTTAAATGGTTTACAAGCTAAGTTTTTACAAGGTTTTGCTTCTGCATTGCAAAGCCACAGAAGGTACTAGAATTGTTACTAGGCTGCATGAAGCTGCTTCGCTTGATTCATGTCATCGTCATTTAACATTCCACCCAACTCACTGGAGCTGCTATGCCAGCGGCCCAGAGCCTCGCTCCGGTACTTCAAGGAGCTCGGTTGGCTCGGGTAGACGCTGGCAGAGGGCACAATACACCCCAAGCGGGACGTCAGTGCAGGACCTATCGCCCCCACTTTGAACAAGAATAAAAATAAGAATAAGCTAAGTCTTTGATCACAGCTCACCTGATGTTAAACGTGGTTGGAAATGGTAAATACGCCTAGCCTGGAACGGAACTGGCTCGCAAGTGAGGCTGCCGGAACACGGCAGCGCTAGGTTTCGATCCTTTATCAATAAAACATTCTGCCACCAAACTATAACATTTTTATTAATTTGATTCTTAAATCAAGTATAGGTACTTTTCATCGCTGATTTGATCTAATAAATGATATAATTATGATGCAGGTAATATGAAACATTACTTTTCGTTTTACGTCCAAAACTCCGTCGAAACTTGTAATACAGTCACTACTTTACTAGGTCATGACTTAATCTCAATAATCCCAAAATACTTGAAAATATTGAAATACTTCAAATATGCTGGCAAATGCACAAAGTGTGATGCAAAAAACAAACAAAAAAGAAGAACTACAGATAAATGCCAAAATATAGAAAGAGTATGGGTTTTTTTTTAAGAGTATGGGTATGGCGGGAACGCGGGAAGAGTCGTGTCCCTCCGTTGTATTTTTTTCCAAAACTAGTGTTTTGTCGAGTGTTTATGCATAAAAATGGTGGTGTTTTATTCATAAAGTGCCGAATTAAAAGCGTTAGTGTGGGAAAATTATATAATGTGATAGAAATGTACGAAATAAACGAATGATATAGGGCAGCTGATTTTTATTCGCGTTTTTTCAAAAATGTGTCTACAGTAAAAGTTGTTCATAATGGTAGGTATAATGACCCCCTATCATCGTGTTACACCCTAAGCTTATATCCCCGTACTCTATGGTGTAAACCAAGGCTTTGGTTTGTAAGGTCAGCAAGGGAAAGGCGCCCTAATTCACCTTTGTTTCATTAAACAATAGGTCCGACTATCCGATGGCGTGTAAGAGTACCTGCATATACATACATTAGGCAAACCTCCAATGATGCAACTTTGTTAGTTTATTTCGACTTTACTTGAATATTATTACAGTCAAGTTGGTTAACATAGAATACTTTTTGCAGATTTTTACTGATATAAAAAAAATGTATCCGTATAACTATTGTACTCTGTAGGTAGTGTTCTTTTATACACTAAATTTAAATAACCTACTTAAATGGTAATTTATTAATTAAACTAATAAATAATATGAGAAATTGACTTTTAAGCAGCTGTTTAAAGTTAAAATCACTTTTGGGTAACTTTTTGAACCGAGTTATTTGGGACAAAAAATCCTTCGTAATTATGTGATCTGCGTAAGATCAACTAAGCAACATATTATTAATCACTTGACACTGGCAAATGCTCAAAATGCGACGCCAAAATCAAAGAGGAAAAAAGATTAATGAATATAAGAATGAAAATAAGAAATGTAGTAAAGTTGCTACTACTTTACAAGGACATGGCCGGACTCGACCTTGACTTACTTTGTATACATTGATTGTGACTTACTTTACTAGATTTAACTTATAGTTTTAGAAAATATCGGATTACTTGACCCTGGCAAATATACCATGTGCGATGCCTAAAAGAAAAAAGGCCTTGACGCGGCTTACGCAGCGTTCCGATCTACACTGATTAATTCTCTATTTTTTTATCAAAATGTTAAGAATCATCTTTCATAAATGGTTCCGCAATAAAGCGTACTTGTGTACATGATCTTCAATGTAAATATCATCAATTTCATGGTAGTGTTTATTTCTGCAAATGTTTATAAGCGCCATCTATAAAAATCTTAAAGAACTATTTACGAGCCTTCGTATCAACGGCGATTGCTAAGTTTATAATAAAACGAACTGAACATTTGGATAACTTGGATTTCATTTTAGTATTACCCAACTGAAATAGATGGCGCTTTGCTCTTCATATTTATCTTACACGTCCAGTTTTTTAAATTACAATCGCTTTATTCATACTTTACTTGATACTAGCAACCCGCCCCAGTTTCGCTTGCGTGCAATTTATTTTGGCAATTTGGTTACAAAACATTAACTATGACAAAAGTGCAATTGGGATGTATTGTAGGTAGGTAGTAGGTATACAATACAAACCTTTCGTAAAAACCAGTGTAAACCGTTCAAATTTTGTTATAAAGTTTAGAAGTAATTTTGTAATGATGATATTTTTTTTTTTAAATTTGCCCTTTCGGGCAGGCTAAAGCTATAGAGCCATACTGCCTTGTCTTAAGTGTTATTTCTGCTGTATCTTAGCTATAGTTATCGTCAAAGTCGTCTTTGTCAAGTCCCAGTTCGTGTCAGTTAATTCCAGTCATGCTTTAGTAAAGTAGTGGCAACTTTACTACAAAGCTTCGATGGAGTTTTGGAAGCAACACGAAAACTCATGTTTCACCACATTATATCATTTTCCCACACTCGCGCTTGTAATTCGGCACTTTATGAATAAAACACCAACATTTTTATGCATAAACACTCGACAAAACACTAGTTTTGGAAAAAAATACAACGGAGCGACACGACTCTTCCCGCGTTCCCGCCAAAACTCTCATTTTGTAACGATGATAGCTCAGTGGTTAGCACTTGCGCGAAGGTTATAGCATAGACAATTGTTTTTTTTTTTGCGACATGCACTATTACAGTAATAAGTAGGTACCTACATACAAATCTCAGCCTAATTAATCAATTAATCTTAGTACAAAATACGGTTTACAAGAAAATAGATTTCTGATAAATTATTCTTATTTTATAGCAACATTGGTAGAAAGTAACTTTGGTAGAAATTAGGTTTTACGCGTGACATCACCGAGTATTGCGTGTACACTACTGTTTGGAACCGTACTATAAAATTACACTGCCAGCCAACAGCCCAATAACAAATATGATTGTTTTTTGCTGTCAGCGACATCCATTGGCTAATTTCTTTCATATGAACACAATATGCTGCCGTTTCATGTCTCAATCATTTTAATGGTTGCTAGCGTCTGCAAATCAGCGATCAATATAGATAATATTTTATCATCGTTCAGTATCGATATTTTAGTAGGTACTAATAATATTTTATGTTAAAACATTGGATTTGAAAATGTTTTTTTTTAATTAAAACATAATTATAATAGTTACGTTTTCTATATGATTTTTCAATGTATTACCTATAGTCATTATCCTGAAGGATAGGTACGATAATTTTGATCCATGTACGATAATTTGACGGCCCTGGTACGATAACTCACTGGCTTGAGGTTGTATTATGTACAGTAAACACTGATGTAGGTTTCGCTGGGCGTATATCGCGGCACGCCAGTTTAAACGACGTCATCTGTCGGGCTTTTGTCAGTGCCGGCGTCCCATCAGTTTTAGAACCAAACGGACTGATGCGTGACGACGGCAAGAGACCCGACGGGATGACCCTTATCCCTTAGAAGATGGGACGGCCTCTTGTGTGGGACTCACTTGTGTCGACACCTTGGCGCCGTCTCATCTTCCTGTGACTTCGGGACAAGCTGGTGCTGCCGCATCTAAAGCTGAAAACCTCAAACGGCACAAATATAGTTATTTGGATAGAATGTATCTTTTTGTGCCGTTTGGGGTTGAAACTTTAGGTCCGTGGGGCCCGGCCGCTCTCGAACTGTATCGGGACCTGGCCAAACGTCTAGAGGAGGCTTCAGGTGACCAGAATGCTGGTATCTGCTTTGGTCAAAAGCTAAGCATTGCCATCCAGCGTGGCAATGTTGCCAGCATTCTGGCCACATATCCCTCCTCTGACGGTTTTTTAGACTAAGTTTTTTGTATACATTTTGTAAATAGTATAATTTAAGGTATTTTTTATTTTGTTTTAATAAATAATAACATGTAGGTACAAGTTGTAGATATATCGGTGCGGCTTGTGTATGTTTTGCAGACAAAATAATGGGCAAAATACTTTCTTTTTAACCTCAAACTTGAAAGAAAAAATCTACGTAAAAATTTTTTATCATGTAGGTATACTAAGTAGGTACTTACTTATAAACAGATGAGCGAAACACATTAAATTCTCAGCACTTGTAAGAGTTGTAGGTAATGTACCTATATCCAATTTCTATCCTCCAATCTTCTTGGAAACCAATCTAATAGGTACCCATCTTATTTCTAGGTAAATAAGCTTTTTAATTCCTTACTCTAAGTGTTTGAATCGTAAAGCGAGCGAGCAAATTAATGATACATAAAATAGATACTGTGGTATTAAGATTCTAGATAGGATAGGAACTACCTAGTAGTTTAAAAATATAAAGTTGACGGACGTAAACCGGCCAAGTGCGAGTCGGACTCGCGCACGAAGGGTTCCGTACCATTATCCATTAAAAACGGCAAACAATTCATGAATTTTTAAGCGTTAAGTATTTATTTTATTCTGTTTTTTAGTATTTAATTTTGTTGCTATAGCGGCAACAGAAATACATCATCTGTGAAAATTTCAACTGTCTGACTATAACGGTTCATGAGATACCTATCCCCTTTTTTATAATAGATAGGCTCGCTGGCTTGCGTTTGACCGCCATCCCGCCTGATGTTAAGCGAAGATGTGGTCTACGGTGGAGCACGCTTGCATAGAAGAAACCGATTCTGTTAAGCAAGCGTGCTTCATCGTAGACCGCATCCAACCACATCAGACAAGATGATGGTAAAAGGCAAGCCCGTTCTTATTCTTATTCGAAATGGGGGTGATGAGTCCTGCACTGGCGTCCCGCTTGGGGTGTATTGTGCATTTCCCCTTGCTAAAATCTACTCGAGCCACCCAGCTCCGCTAACAAAAAACGTGTATGAAACAGCGGTCCGCAACTAGTTAGCGCTGATATTTCTTAGAATGGACGAAACGCGCACGAATTTAATTATTTCCTTCGTATTTTTAAACAAACACATATTTTGAAAATTTTATGTGATAACTAAGTACATAGAGAAAATGTAATTTTATTGTTATACAAAGACTGATGACTTTCCGTGCAGTATTTACGCCGTGTCGCGGTTTTATTTAGATAGTTTGGGGTTACTTTGGATTTTTTTTCTATCGAGGAAACTAAAAGTAATCGTGTTTGTAAATTAGATTATATATAGAGTGGATCCTTAAATATCTTAAACATTAACCTCATAAATGATTTTTTAGTAATAACGAAAATACCACGGAACAAACAGTTCCAAATCCGCTCGGTAGAGGCTTAATCGGACACTTGGCAGAGTAGTCGTGGATGTAGATGGACAGAGTTGCGTCCCGTTGTCACTGCTGGTTCCTAGGGCAGTCTCTCAAATTGCGGCGAACTTCCACATTGCGAGCACACTGTACTGCGGTGGACTGCATAGTCTTCTTAATAAGATCAATCCAACGAATCGGAGACCGACCACGATGTCTTCTGCCTTCTATGCGGCCTTGCACAACAAGTCTCAATTGAGTCCTCATTCCTGGAGATATGCCCAAAGAACTTCATTATTCGCTACTGCACAATCGACGAAAGTCGTTTCGTATGTGAAACTCTTTGAGCATCAAGTTGTTGGTGCGGAACGCTGATTTTAAGTCTAAATAATAAAAACACTTTTGCGTGTCTCGTGCTTCCATCAAATATGTATCGGATAAAACCAAAGGCCATCGAAGACTTATCCAGTTTTTTTTTAAATCGTGACGGACCCGCACGACGCTTTACAAAGATACTTATTGTTTTGTATAATCTTCGATTAATACTAATGCGTCAATAAAACTAACGAAAATGTTGTTCGCTGGCCAGGGATTCGAAATTGAATCGCTTGGGTATTTTTAATGATCCACTTAAGGTTCTGTGACAATACAACAGTAGGTAGGTACTACGCGCAAATATTTGAGGCCTCGGATATTAGCACGAGTAAGCTGCTCAGTAAGACTATTTTATCAAGAGAGGCGAGTGTAGGTACTGCACGCGCACGTTGCTTCATCTTGTTCCTACATTCACAAACATCATAAAGATTTGCACGAACTGTACAAACACCCCACCTATAGCGAATATACTCCCATGCCCATTTTTCTATCGGACGGCCAGAAGCTCGAAAATGAGACTTCGTTTCAAAGTTGCGTTCCAAAAACCTGTACGAAACGATTTGAATCTACTGCTAAAGCGTGGAATACGTTACCCGAGTGGGTGTTCCCTGATAGATACAATCTGTGCGTCTTCAAGTCGAGAGTGAATCGGTATCTTCTAGGCAAGCGTGCTCCATCGTAGACCGCATCAGGTGAGATGGCGATCAAACGCAAGACTTTCCTACTAATATTACAAAGCTGAAAATTTGTATGTTTGAATGTTTGTTACTCAATCACGCAAAAACGGCTGAACGAACTTGAATGAAATTTGGCACACATATTGTAGTAATAATTATTTATTTCAATAATAAATTCGAGAAAATACTCACTTTCAGTCACGTGACTGTGATCACCTAAAAGAGAGCATAACATCATGCCATGCGAAACGCCACTGCTATAAATTGTAGACATTTAGAACTGTCATACAGAGATATGAAATTTAACACGGTGTGACGTCACACAGACACCATTTAGTCCTGGTTTGTTCCACGGTTAGGTTTAATTATTTTTTTAATTTTAATTGTATTTTGAAATCAATAGGTACATATGTTATAGTATAACAATCATAAGTAAATTAAAAATAAATTGAAGATAGATAGTAATATGGTAAGACAATTATATTTAACTTAATTGACATTAACAATAATTGATAATATGTATAACATAAACATAATTTACTTAAATAATAGATACCTAATGTACTTACTCTATTGAATTAAGATAAAAAACCTATAACGATAAATGTAAATCCCGGCCACGGGGGTGGCATGTGGGACTCTCCGTCAAGAATGACGGCATACCCACTAAAAACCCTGGGGTGTTCCGTCTCTGCGCCTTGAACCGGAGTAGCGGGCACGCTTGCGCAATTATCCACTACATACGTTGTTATACCTAAGTATTGGGGTGAGAAAAATCTGGACTTCTAAAACCTCCGAGATTCATATGACGGTGTAGGCATTCTGAAAACTCGCCTAGCCATCAAGTAGTCATAGTCATCGTGGTTTAGAAAGGTATTATGTTTTTGGACTGTGGCATTTAAGATATAGAGTTGTCTTACCTGCAGCACAGTAGATACTGGAAAGAACGTATCTTTCGTCTCATAATTTTTCCAAAAATTCTGCATCAATCTTTGCTTTACCACATAAAAAACTAAAACGGGAATCATGAGTGTACACCACAACTTTCTTGATCCCACTTTCTCTCCTTTCACGCGTTGTGTGGGTAAAACCGAAGATAAACAACAGTGGAATCCATTATAAAGATAATATATGAAATGTCTTATTGGTTGATTTTCCTGTTCAGTTGTCAGATATATAGGGGCACAAAATCAAGCATTAGCGATTGAGGTCAATGGAGGATTTAATTATCAAGGTAAGGCTGTATTTTTAGGGATTCGTACCCGATAGAAGTTTCATTAAGGTGGTTCGATTTCCATACAAATAAATTTTTGCCATTTATAGACAAATGGAGCATAATTTTACAGTGAAATCACAGCTACTGGCATTTTATTTTGGTCTTTATTTGCGGTAAATCACAATTGATTGTATAGAACAGTAGATTTATTAGCATAAAATCACATTTATGAATGATTTATGAATTTATGATTTTTTAATAAAACGGTAGATTATTTTGTGTTTTGTTTTGGTGTTTAATACATTTATATTCTATTCTAAGTGTGTACGTTCCACGTAATCTTGTAAGTGATTGTGTGTTGAATTCATTACGGAACTCCAAAAATATATTAACATAATCATATTATGTTTTTTTATGTAAAAAGTAATGAGATGAACGAGACGCCCTCCTGATGGTAAGAGATAACGCCTGTCCATGACCATTGCAGCGATACACACAACTTTGAGTAACAAAACAAAGTCCAGGGCATCACTGCTTTGACGCTCATTACTTTGAGACTTTCAGAACCAAAATGTCACACGTTTGCAAAGAAAGATTAACTTTCTAAAGAAAGCATGAAACCCGTTTAAGTATGGATTTCCAAGAACAAAACGGGCTTTGTTACTGACAACTTAATAAAAAGCGGACGGATTTTCTGTTAAGTTTTTCTAGTCAATGAGTGAATAGATATAATGGATATTTCTTTATTATATTTTAACGGGTAGGTACAGTGCCTAATGGGGAAAACAAAAGTTTTTTTGTGTCAGAAATAATGAAGCATTTGGAAATGAACTTTTTTTTTTATGGTTGACAAGCTAGTTGTTTGACCACAGCTCACCTGATGTTAAGTGAAGGTGTGGTCGAAGATGGTAAAGCACACCTAGCCTGGAATGGAACTGGCTCTCAAGTGAGGCTGCCGGAACACACCGTTAGATGCTTGGCGGCAGCTTTTCAACTTGAGGGTGGTAGCTAGCCAGCCGAGTACTAGAGAGTACCCTACCACCATGCAAAAATGTTGGTTTTGGGAAGCGGTGCAAGCATAGGCAGGCCATAAAGAACTTATAGTCTTCGCAAGTGGACGACATCATATTATAATACTATAGGGTGTTACGTAGAAGGGTACCTATAATACTAAGACGAAAGAACTAACATTTACTGTGAGACTACTGAGTGTTTTCAAGCCCAGAGTGAATCAATATCTTTTGTGGCGATGATAGCTCAGTGGTTAGCGCGGTAGGTTCGCATGCCGAAGGGCGTGGGTTCAAACCCCAACAATGAGCTTTAGCTGCCGGGGAACGAAAACATCGTGAGGAAACCATAGCATGGTGGTAGGGTACTTTCTAGTACTCGGCTGGCTAGCTACCACCCTCAAGTTGAAAATCTGCCGCCAAGCATCTAACGGTGTGTTCCGGCAGGCTCACTTGAGAGCCAGTTCCATTCCAGGCTAGGTGTGCTTTACCATCTTCGACCACACCGTCACTTAACATCAGGTGAGCTGTGGTCAAACAACTAGCCTGTCAACCATAAAAAAAAAAAAAAAAAGTATCAGGCGAGATGGTGGTCAACCGCAAGCCTATTCGTTATTTAAAAAATGTTGGACGAAACAGGATGCCCCGCAGACGTGAGACATTAAACAATAAGCAGTTCAGTGGATAGTGTACGCGCGCACGCACACAAGGGATTCGAGAGACCATGACGAGAGAGCGTCATGCCGTTTATCGTCACGGCACACGAGTCGGTTTTTTTTGTTGTTCCTTCCTCAATACGTCTATTAAAGCACTCTGCTAATATTGGAGCTACTGAACATATTACAGATTTAATCAGTTTAGTAGAAACACCGTACACATCTTTTGAAGTTTTAGCCGGTATGCGTGTGATAACTATACGGTACACCTCATTCGCACTAAACGCAGTAAGCGCATGGTCGGACGGCGGGCGCGTCGCCGCCGCTCGCAGTGCGTCACTCGCCAGTGACGTCGGTGCGGGGCGCGCCGCATGCAGCCGCCGCGCTCAAAAATAATGCATTCATCTCGTCTACGGCGTCTTTTGTCCGAAATTTAGTTCCATCAAAATTCTTTACTACGTCCGTAAAATCGAGAATTAATTATTTCATAGTTTAAACTAATTAAGTTAAATATTGTCATTAGCGTAATTCATTATGTATGCGGTACTAATTGAAATAAATAAATGGTTTCCTGAAGATGTTGTTTATCAAATCAATATCGGGGTTTCGGGAAAGAGTAGAGGTATCTACACAAAGCTGATAGGGCGTCATTGCACTCATTATTATGGACAACTTTTACAATAGAGCCTGATCGAAGTTTCCGGTGTATTGTCGAAGAGAGAATCAGGTTCAAAATATACAAAATAGGTACGCATTGCTTACAAATTGGTTTTCCCCGCGACGATTAAGAACGTGACTAAGGCAAAATAACGTGCGTAGTTAGCTAGAATAGTTAGGTACTATACTTTAAGGTGCAACACAGTGTTTTACTGATAATACCCAGGTTGTAAAGTCATATTTCCAGACATGTCTAAAAATAACAAAATTGTAATAATCATAATCAATTTATTCGTAATTAGCGGACGCCTCGCAGTTTCACGCGCGTAGTATGTTGCCACCCATGACATGCCACCCCCGGGTGGCATGTCATGGTCCGTCCCCGGACGGCGTAGCTTCCCAACGGTGAAAGAAATTTTGAAATCAGTGACAGTGACATTGCGTATACATTACAATAATATACATTATTTTACATTAATGTATAATTATCTATAGTTAATAAATAAAATAAATAAATAAATATCGTAGGACTATACACACAGCGCCATCTGGCCCCAAACTAAGCAGAGCTTGTGTGATGGAAGTCAGATAACTGATAGAATACATAAATACTTTTTTTTTGTAAATACATACTTATAATACATACAGAACACCCAGACACAGAACAAACATTTGTTTATTCACAAAATGTTTGCCCTGAGTGGGAATCGAACCCACGCCCTACAGCTCTCAAGGCAGATATACTACCAATGAGCCAACGGCAGTTATTTGTTATACAAGAGTGCAAAGTTGCTTTTTAACCGCGTGCTCAATTTTGATGACCGAGCAAGCGTAGGACTTTAAAATTGAATCATGAGCGCAGCAATTGATTCAAAAATTAGAATCCTGAGCGTTAGCGAGGGAATCAAAAGAGCACGAGGTGAAACATCTTTGCACTCGAGTGCAACACGTAACTTTTCATCCCACCTCAGCGAGGAAATTACTAAATGCAAAAAAACGAGGAGGAGGACCAAGGAGGTTCCGAGTCTGAAGTTTTAACAATTTTAAAAAAAGTTGCATGATATAAATATTTGGCACCATGGAGGTAGAAGTAAATAGTTTTAATGATGTTTTGAATTTATAAACTTAGCGCACACGATGTTCTAAATTCAAATTTACTTTATCCTCTAGCGGACAAAAACTACTTTTGCACTTTTTTTTTTCTTTGGTTTTGGCGTCGCGTTTTAGCATTTGCCATTGTCAAGTATTAAGTTAGAGTTTTAGAGAATTAAGTAAAGTTAAATTAAAAAGTGTCCTCGTAGCTAGTTATAGTCAAAGTCCAGTCTGTGTCAGTCAAGTCCAGTCATGCTTTAGTAAAGTAGTGGCGACTTTACTATAAAGCTTCGATGGAGTTTTGGAAGCACCACGAAAAGTCATGTTTCACCACATTATATCATTTTCCCACACTCACGCATGTAATTCGGCACTTTATGAATAAAAAACCACCATTTTTATGCATAAACACTCGACAAAACACAAGTTTTGGAAAAAAATACAACGGAGCGACACGACTCTTCCCGCGTTCCCGCCAAAACTCCAACTTTTGCACTTACATATCGAAGAGCTATACCCTTTCCGAGATATGGGGATGAAAAATTTATTATCTATTTAATAAATTGACTCAATATGACATTTACATGACATTCTATGACATTTTAATTTTATTTGACCAATAGTATACTTTTTTTTGTACTGAATGACTCACCCAAATACCCAGTATAACGAAACTCTGTTAGTGAATAAATAATTTTAATCTGAATCACTTTTACTTAAAACTTTCACTATCTTCTAATAACGGGTAGATAACACGCCAATTCTTCTGAGTTATCGCTATCAACAAAACATAACATGTAATAGTAGGTATCACGTCATACTAAAGTAGATAAATACTATAACTTCAATCATTCTTAGCTTTTACTATTTTGCGATTGTTAGGGTTCTGTACGATATGTATCTTATCTTACAAGTACAAATAGCGCTTTTCATTGTATCATTCGAATGTATTTTATACTAGCGGACGCATAGCGGTTTCACCCGCGTAGTTCCCGTTCCCGTGGGATTACAGGGATAAAAAGTAGCCTATGTCACCCGGGGATAACGTAGCTTCCCAACGGTGAAAGAATTTTTGAAATCGGTTCGGTAGTTTTTCAGTTTATTCGTTACATACAAAAATACAAATCTGTATAATTTTAGTATGATACCCAGACACAAACATTATTGACATCCAGACATAAACATATTTCGCACCGCAAAATCTACTCTTAAACTAAGCAAAGCTAAATACAATAATATGGAAATTATTTTTTTTGGAAATACATTCTCGCAGAACCCACAACAATGTTCGTCATATTATTGACTAACTGCGCCCCGCGGTGTTACCTGCTACATGTTTTCGGGATAAAAAGTATCCTATGTGATTTTAACAGGGTTTCAACTACCTCCATACCAAATTTCATCCAAATCCGTTAAGTAGTTTTTGCGTGAAAGAGTAACAAGCATACTCACAAACTTTCGCATTTATAACATTAGTAGGATAGTAGAATGGGAATCGAATCTTACAGCTCTTAAAGCAGTGATACTACCAAAGGAGTCAGTCAACCTCAACATCAAGTGCTCAGTACGGAACCCTCCTTTGATGCGCGAGCAGCATGAGCCAACTTGCAATTGACCGGTTTTTAAAACAAGCCCAGCGCTGGAACTGTTACGTTAACCTTCCATCTGTGACAGTATATTGTAATAGCACACGTTAAGGATAAAAATCGAACGACAGAACTATAACTGTAGTGTCGTATAAATTAGTAACAATACTTGTTTTGCATCGTTGATGTTCAGTATATCGAGAGACACGGTCGAGAGCGCTATGTTATACGCCGTGTTAATATTTTTTTCGATCGGTGCGTGTTACGGTGCAGTCGATTTTAGTGAACGACCGCGGAATTTTAGCATAGAACTTCTCTACCACACGCAGTCGGAGACAAACGGACATGTCGTGATATCGCCCTTCGGGATATGGACGCTCATGACGGGAGTTGCTTTGGGAGCGACTGGTAACAGCTACAGTCAACTCGCTCGAGCGTTTATACTCCCAAAAAACGCCAACACGCTCATTCAAGGTTACAAAGACTTGACTAACGTTGTTCTGTCGCCTCCATCTTCGAGTGGAGTGAGTTTGACGAGCAAAAACTTCGTGTTCCTTGACAACGATTTCACAGTGTATCCTCAATTCAAGTCCACTCTTCAGAATGATTTCACTGCTTCAATTAAAGTGCTGGACTTCGATGACCCGAACTCTGCCAACATAGCGAATACATACATCGAGACTTCGGGCGGGAGGGTATCTAATGTGCTCCGCTCCGATGATTTTCAAGAATCCAGGATGATTTTGACTAACGTGATCTCTTTTAAAGGTTTGTGGTCGTCACCGTTCAACGTCACCGATACGGTTCTGGAGCCTTTTTACAACGAACAAAAGGAAGTGATAGGCACCGTGAAAATGATGTACCAAAAAGGTCCGTT
Source organism: Biston betularia (assembly GCA_905404145.2). Taxonomy (NCBI): domain Eukaryota; kingdom Metazoa; phylum Arthropoda; class Insecta; order Lepidoptera; family Geometridae; genus Biston; species Biston betularia. The sequence goes on along the minus strand of FR989887.1, from coordinate 7,107,305 downwards.
TCCCTTCTCAAACATCAAGGCAATGAAGTCTTTCGTGCTGGAACTTCCATACGGAACAAACAAAAAATATTCCATGGTTGTCGTTTTGCCGTATCCAAATCAAAAAATTACAGATATGTATAGGACATTCGCCACTTTTACATTGAAGGATGTGCTCGATAAACTGGCCAAAGATGAGGAGCAGTTTGGTTTGGATGACATTGACGTGAAGCTGCCAAGATTCCAAATCAGCACGAATTTGGTGCTGAATAAGCCGTTGAACAACATGGGTGTTTATGACATATTCCAGCCAGATTTAGCCAGCTTTCAGAGAGTATCTAAAGACAATATCTTCGTGTCAGCAATAGTTCACAAAGCTGATATAGAGGTCACCGAGTCAGGGACTGTGGCGTCGGCTGCGACTTCAGCCACGTTTGCGGACAGAATATCAGCCCCTAGCTTTTATTGCAACCGACCGTTTGTTTACTTCATCATGGAGAAGTCTACAGCCACTGTTATATTTAGTGGTATTTACTCAAATCCGACTGTTTACTAAAATAATTGTGATTGTGATTTGAATGCATTTATGTTAAACGTGCGGATGTTAAAGACTTACAAAGTTAAAAAAATATATACTAAAGAGTGTACCTGTTATTTACTATTTTTTTGCTAATTTAAGCTTTTTATTGTGCACTTCACAGAGTGAATTGCATCGACCTCTTCCTCCGTTGCCTTTTAATAATATTTCTGATTTATATGTGTACATGTAGTTCATATGAACACCAGATTTATATAACTCTGTTATTCAAATGTCTAATTTCCTGTTTGTTTATAATCAAGGTACTGATTGTAACGATAAGTTGTGTAGGTATGAAAAAGTCTGAGAATTGTTTGACGAATATATACTTATTTTTATTTCTACCTATGCTCAGAGTTCCTATCTATAAAAATATCAAACAAGTTTTTATAATGCTGAGCAGCGAGTGGCTAGATAGGTAAGTACGTAGACGTTTAAACACAAATGCTAATGGTATTACTTGTTAGCTGAGTTCCAACAAAACATTAAAATTTTTCCTCAATTATGAAACCGCTGGCAATAGAACAAGAAGAGAACGAGATTCCTACAGTCGCAGATTAGGCACTATAGTAGTGACTAATTTGAGTAGCTCGTTAAAACACTCTATTTTAACTTGCGTCTCCATATTTGGGGAAAAAAGTCTTATTTTTTTAAATAGATCGTATTTTCAATACATTCGTCGAAGTTATTTTATGATTAACAAGCTAGGTCGCACCAAAATCATGGGCGTTAGGATGTGAGGCCGTTCGGTATTTTTTTTCTGGTATGGTTTCAGAGGTGGATCACGATGTGTCTGGTGTTCCGAGATATCGTCATCGTGGCGGGGTGAGCTTGGGCTTCCCGAGGCGGGTCCGCGAGGACAAGCGCTGTCGAGGCCACGGTAGAGTGCGAAAGCGTGCCCGTAGCCTAGACACAAAGCGCCGAGGTGGAACACTTCAGGGTTTTTAGTGGGTAAGCGGAGAGTCCCACATAACCACCGTGCCTGCCCCAGGGCCAGTGGTATACACAAAACATTTTCTCAGGAAAAAAAAGGTGTTTAACACAGCTCACCTGATGTAAATTGACGGTGTAGTCTTAGATGGTGCACGTTTACCCTGGAATGGAACTGGATCTGAAGTGAGGCTGCCGGGACAATATAACAAAGTAGGTACATAGTACAAACTAGAATTGGTTTTTTTTTGCGGCAGCAACGCGCATTGTTAATAATATTTGTGTAACTCTTTATTGTTTATGCTAATTTTAAAACACAATACACAAAATAATATACAGAACTTTGAGTAACAAAGTCCAGGGCATCGCTGCTATGGCGCGATTTTCGATGGTTAGTCTCAACAGCCCTATAATTTCGCTAGCTGCAGTTTCCCTTCAAACCGGAACACAGTAATGTATACACACTACTGCTTGGCGGTAGAATAGCTGGCACTGTGTGTACCTAGACGACGGGAGGTCTACCACCAAGTACTCGATCAAATCTTACATTTTGTGACTATGACTGTTAGACTTAACTTATGATGACAAACAAAAACCTCTACGAGGCTCAGCAACATACAAATTCTTGCGCTTGGTCTATCTTTCTACGTGACAGTGGCGGAGTTGTAAAACGTTTTCACAAATGCCATAAACCAAGAATTGAATTGATACAAAATCCTAGGTCCCTTGAGATCCCAGTTATACAGGTTTCACTGTATAAATTTTGCTAAATAAATAATTGCGAAACCATTTGTCTACAGCGTTTTAATTAACCTACGGGTTCTATTTGACTTGACTGCTTGACCTTATTGTCCATCAAATGCCGCAATGACGAATATTAATAGGTATTTTCCAGTTGTGACATTAATATTCTCGTTACGTAGGTATGACACAGCCAGTATTAAAACAAATGCCGCACAAAAACCACCGCAATATTAGATATTCTGCCGCCAAACGGTTGTGTGTAAACATTATTATCGATAAACAATCGAATATCTCAATATAAGGACAAAGAGTGAGTAAGTTATTCTGCCGCTAAGCAGTAGTGTGTAAACATTACTGTGTTCCGGTTGGAAGGGTACTGCAGCTAGCGAAATTACAGGGCTGTTGAGACTAACCATCGAAAGTCTCAAAGTAATGAGCGCCAAAGCAGTGATGCTCTGGACTTTGTTTTGGTACTCAAAGTTCTGTGTATCGCTGCGGTGGCCATGGACAGGCGTTGTCTCTTACCATCAGGAGAGCGTGTCGTTCGTCTCATTACTTTTTACATATCCTTCTATACGTAGGTATAAGCGTGCTCCATCCTAAACCGCGTTGTCGCTTATCATAAAGCAGGATGTGGTCAAATGGAAAATCAATAATTAATGAAAAAAATAGTAGCTTATGACAGCCGTTGCATAAATTGTATCGTGTGATTTTTTATTTTTTTTTAATCTAACGTCATTATTAATGATGCATGTGTCGTATAGTGTACCTAATGACGATTACGTTATTACCGTTTTACGTAACCTCAGCAGAGATAACACAGTAACTTTAGTTTATAGGTCATTGACAAAAAGTACCAGATATTTTTATATTATGTAAAATTAATTATGTCAACTAAACAATCTCCTGATGTTATCTGAGCCGAACGAGACGCTCTCTGATAGTAAGAGATAACGCCTGTCCATGATCATTAAGCAATACACAGAACTTTGTATAGTAAAACAAAGTTCAAGGCATCACTACTTTGGCGCTCATTACTTTGAGACTTTCGATGGTTAGTCTCAACAGCCTTGTAATTTCGCAAGTTGCAGTTCTACGGTGGAGCACGCCTGCCTAGAAGAAACCGATTCACCCTCGACTTGAAGGAACCCAGACTATATTCATTGGGGAACACCCACTCAGGCAGCAGATTCCAATGTCTAGCGGTTTGTATGAAGAAGGTGGACTCAAACCGCTTAGTTCGGGTTTTTGGAACATCAACCATGAAGCTAAATAACATAGTAATAACATCAAGTTCAATAGTGGGTGTTGTTAACTTTTTTCTAAAAAGTGTAATGAAATACTGCTAGCGAAATTATTGTAACTGTTGAGACTAACCATGCAGTCTCAAAGTAATGAGCGTGATGCCCTGGACATTGTTTTGCTACTCAGTTCTGAGTATCGCTGCAATGGTCGTGGACAGGCGTTATCTCTTACCATCAGGAGAGCGTCTCGTTCGTCTCTACTTACTACATATTAGGTACTTACTACACTAAAAAAAAATTAGAGGGGGGTGGTTTATTTTTTCAACTCTAAGTGATTGTATGCCTACCTGAGTATTTGATATTGATTTCAACTTGCTAGCTCTATGTGTTCCAGAGGAAAAGGGTCATGACAAACAGACAGACAGATATCCAAGTGATCAAAAGAATTCATTTTTTCCCTTTTGACGTATGGATATCTTAAAACGGCAAAGCTGTAATTTTTTTCTAATACGTGTATATACTCGGGCAAATAAGGATAATAATACTTAAGTTATAATACTCGTTTTGTACCGTTGATGATCAGTATTCCGAGAGACGTGGTCGACGACATTATGTTATGCGTTGTATTAATTTTCTATTCGGTCAGTTCTTGTTTTTGTGACATCGATTTCAACGAGCGATTACGAAATTTTACTGTAGAATTCTTCTACCAAACGCAATTGGAAACCAATGGTCATATGGTGTGTTCTCCCTTTGGAATTTGGACGCTCATGGCGGGCGTGGCTTTAGGAACAACTGGTTTTAGTTATAATCAACTGGCACGAGCGTTTGTCTTACCTGAAAATTCGAACACGCTCATTCAAGGCTACAAACATTTGACTAATGTTCTCCAATCGCCTATGCCTTCGGATGGTGTGATTTTGACGAGCAAAAACTTCGTGTTTCTTAACAACGATTTCACAATTTATAACCAGTACAAGAATCTTCTTCAGAATGAGTTCTCTACTTCAATTAAAGTGTTGGATTTCAATGATCCGAATGCTGCTCGTATTGCAAACACTTATATCGAGAGATCTGGAGGAAAACACAGCAATGTGCTCCGTTCTGACAATTTCCAAGGATCCAAAATGATTTTGGTAAGCGTGAGTTATTTAAAAGGCCTATGGTCCTCACCGTTCAACACGAGTAATACGCTTCTAGAGCCGTTTTACAATGAACAAAAGGATGTTATAGGCATAGTAAACATGATGCACCAAAAAGGACAATTTTCCTTCTCAAATATCCAGGCTTTGGAATCTTTCGCACTGGAACTTCCATATGGAACAAACAAAAGGTATTCGCTAGTAATCATCCTGCCGTATTCTAGTCGGAAAATTGTAGACGTACATAGGGAATTCGTCTCTTATGCATTAAAAGATATAGTAGATCAACTAGAGCGCGATGAGGTGCAGTACGGACCAAAAGACGTCGAAGTGAAGCTTCCAAGATTCCAAATCAGCACCAATTTGAAACTAAACAATCCATTGAACAAAATGGGTGTTTATGACATATTCCAGCCAGATTTAGATAGCTTTGAGAAAATGTCTAAGGACAATCTTTTTGTGTCAGCTGTATTTCACAAAGCTGGTTTAGAGGTCACGGAGTCAGTGTCTGTGCCGTCGCCTACAATGTCAGCCAATGGAATTTCAGCGGTCAGCTTCCATTGCAACCGACCGTTTGTGTACTTCGTCATGGAGAAGTCAACGGGCATCGATATTATTAGCGGAATTTACTCAAACCCGACAGCATATTAATCTTGTATGCTGTAAATTTTTGTAGGCATTTTTAGCTCCTGCCACAAACAGAGGGGTATTATATGCTGGTCAGTTATTTGAAGATTATTTACCAGCAGCTTATGTCTTATTGATGAATGGGTGTAACAAACTTTCACAAGTAGTCTGTGGAGTTAAGAACTTGTATTAAGTTACTGTTTTTTTTTAAATATACTTGCTAAATCTAATAACATTGTAAAGAAAATGCATGATGAAATATAAAGTGATTTTGATATATTCTTGTTTTATTTGAGACTAATAATATATGATGTATGTGTATTTTAGAATAACTTAAAGTAATAGGAATTGGAATTGGGCTGTGTTTTGTTATTCAAAGTTCTGAGTACCGCTTGAATAGTCATGTGCAGCTGTTTTGCTCATATAAATCTATCAGGCGCTGACTTCAAAGTTCTACCTACATACTACTAACTACGAATCTTGGTGTGATCAATATCATCTTCTTGCAGTAGAGTTTGTTAGCGTATACTTAATACTAGAGCTTCTATTACACACTGAGAACAAAGTTGTCTTTCTCCGCGCGAAACGTGACTAAAGTTAAAATATCAATAATTACGGCCATTTCGTTTTCGCGAGTGGAAATGCGTTTATCATAGTTTGCGTGGCGAGTAGGTCGATTAACCTAATTCACTTTCTTAAATCAGGACAGAGACAAATCAATGCAACGTTATTTCTATGACAACACACTAATAAGTCAATACCATCCGGCACTCCGTTTTCCCAAATCACGAGGCAATCTGCACATAAGTGCTTCAGCAAAGCAACGTTGTTGAACTAAATAAATTCAGGCTCACAAAAAAAGGTGAAAAAAATGTGTGCTCCGGATCGAGTCTTTTAGAAATAGGGAAAAATAAAAAGAAAAAAATCGTCCTGAAAAAGAAACGATTACTAATTAGCTACAGAATCATAAATAATAATTATTATGATAAATAATCAACAGTGTAATTTCTTTCAAGAACTTTAAGTACACAGTAAAAAAAAATTAGCTGAAAAAAAATCTCCAGGTACTTGAGGCAAGTAAAAGGTGAAATGACTACTGCAGAAAATGGTAATTATTTGTCTTTTGGCGACAGAAACTTCGGACTATCTACTATACAGAAATGGCACGAGCACAATCAGCGAATCCTTAAAGGAGACATCATTCATATCACTGATGACAACACCTCTGTCACCAAAAACTCCATAGTAAAGGTAAACCAAACCTCTTGTGACGATTTCGCTGATTCCACTGATCAGCTAAAACACAGAGCGAGGCATATCAACTACTGGAAGTCGGAGCTAGAACGTGCTATAAGAGATATTGACGCTGAAATTATTGTTCTTGAAAATCTAAGGCAACAGTTGAAAAACGCAATGGATACTCTCAAAATACCCGAATATATTACAGAAGAGTGTCTAGATTTAAGAAGACTTCGAATGCAGTCTGATCTAATATACGATCTGCCACAAGAAGAGCTCTTTACCGAATCAGCGTTGATTGAAAACGTTAAAAGATTGCATAGAGAGATGTTACGAGACATTGAGAGTCAGATGAAAATGAATGTAGCGGCCAAGACTGCTTTGGAAACCGATTGGAGCGATAAATATCTGGCTTTCAAATATGAGACATTTAATCATGAATTACAGACAAAATCTGAAAACGTAAAGGAATCCGCCGGAGCTACGAAACTGTCCGAAGGTCAGTCTGATGTACAGTCCTGGGAACACTACACAGTCAATGCTTTGGTTCAATTCAAACATGCAATGGTCAATTCTAAGGAACTCCGAGCTAAAGTCGACGCTACACTTATTAACACAGCTAGAGATTTACGCTCTCAGGATATTAAAGTGAACAATGCTTTGACAGAACGAATTGCTAGAACTGAGCAAGTAAAAACTGAGTTAGAAAATCAACTGCGTCTAACGTTGCAGAAGATAGTTGAAACTGAAAATTTACTAGAAACACTTCATGAAGAAATGCTGAAAGTATCTCAAAGAATCCAAGTCGTTCAAACACGGTTGAATACAAAGAATTGTCGTCCGAACGTCGAAAATTGCAGAGAAGGCTCTTTAGTTGGTCTGATAGAAGAAGTGAGAGACTTGAATGACAGTATGAGCCTGTTACAGAGCAGGTCTTTACAAACTGAGAAGCTACGCGCAGAGCTGATACACGAAAGATCTCAACTGGAGAATGAGATCATTGTAAAGAATAAATCTTTACACATCGATAACGAGAGGTGTCTATTCTTGAGATCACACTATCAATCCGCGGAGAAAATGTGCGGGTTTTGAATGTTTAAATTTAGATCTTGATTGTGTATAGTTATGTAAGCTTAAATACCTACAAACGATAATTATATTAACGTTTGTGTGTCATTATTAGTCTTGCACCACCGCTATTACGAACACATAATTAAATAAATATCCTATCACTACTTTATCAATAATTTAGAATAAATAAAGCTTTTATTTCATTTTAGACGAACTAAGATATTTTTTTCTTTGATTATACCTAGATATAAATATTTATCTACACGTACATAATATACATATAATAATGCTATGGCCAATTTTGAATGTTTTAGTAGCCAGATCTAAATTTATTGGAAATGTTACTGTCAATTAGATAATAAACTACAATTAGTTTTTTTTTTTTTTTTTTTTTTTCTTCTAATGATGTATCTTTCTGTTGATAGATACCTCATTTCTATTACAATCTAGCCTAGTTGAGACTAATAAGTAATTTTAATATAACTTAAATTGCTAAGTAGAGTATATTCTAAGAATGCGTCCATCGACACTTTTCTTACTGTCTCTATTAAGGGGAAGACACTTTGTTCATGTGTTCTATAATAAGCACACTCACTCACTGCACTGACATTACTAACTTAATACACTAACTCAAAAGGTTTTGTCCTTTTTAGTCTTCTCACTATATCCGTGTTGTCGAGAAGCTGGATAGCCTCGACATTCACATGTTGATGAAGTCTAGTTTCATGAGCTTCAGCGTATTTTTGAATGACGGTTGCGACCATGTCCACTTTGAGGTCCCGATGGAGGTCGACGTTTCTTATGTACCAAGGTGCGTTCAATATCCCTCTGAGTACTTTGTTCTGAAATCTTTGTATCATCTGTGTATTGCTTTGTTTGGTACAGCCCCATAGCTGAATGCCATAAGTCCATATTGGCATGAGGACTTGTTTATACAAGAGTAGTTTGTTGTGCACTGATAACGAAGAATGTTTTCCAAGTAACCAGTACATCTTCTTGTAGCGAAGCTCTAGCTCTTCGCGTTTCTTTTTGACATGAGCCTTCCAGCGAAGCTTTGTGTCTAGTGTCATACCTAAATATTTGGCTGTATTTTCGTATGGTATTATATTGTTATTAATATACACCGGATGGTAATTTGGTCTTTTGTTTGTGAAATCTATGTGAATGGATTTTGATTCATTCAGTTTTATTCGCCATTTCCTTGTCCAATCAAATATGGTGTTTATGGCTTTTTGAACCTTTTCCACTGCTTCCTCTTGAGTGACTCCTGTGGCCATAATAGCTGTGTCATCAGCAAAAGTAGCAATGGTGTTATTTTCTAGTTCTGGGATATCACAAGTGTAAAGTAAATACAGGACCGGACCTAGAACACTTCCCTGTGGCACGCCAGCTTTGATTAGCTTAAGCTCTGAGTATGAGTCGTCTTGCCTTACCCGAAACATTCTTTGTGTTAGGTAAGACTCTAATATGTCAGCAAACTGATTTGGGAGCATATTTCTTATTTTGTGTATAAGACCTTTATGCCAAACTTTATCAAAAGCCTGCGCTACGTCCAAGAATACTGTAGAGCAAACATTCCTTTCTTCTAATGATTTTTCTATTATGCTAGTTATTCTATGAACTTGGTCTATAGTTGAGTGTTTTTGTCTAAAACCAAATTGATAATCTGGAATTAGCTCTCTCTCTTCTATAATGGGTTTTAATCGTCTCATAAGTAGCTTTTCAAATAGTTTGGACACAATTGGCAATAAAGATATTGGCCTGTACGAATTTGTTACATGCGGTGGTTTTCCAGGTTTTGGCAGCATTATAACTTCGGCGACTTTCCAAGCATCAGGTACGTATTTAAGTCTAAATGACGCATTGATGAGAGTGGTAAGTTTTACTATGGCTTTACGTGGAAGATTTTGAAGGACTTCACCAGTAATTAGATCGTATCCAGGAGATTTCTTTTGATTAAGGCATTTGATCTCTTTGTAAACTTCTCTTGGTGTGACGAGTCTTATTTCTAGCTCATCTTGAGATGTTTCCAACAACGTAATAGATTCTTCACTGTCTTCAGTTGGTTGAAAGATTATTTCTAAATGTTCCGCAAACCTATCCGCTTTTTGTTTGTTATTTATAGCCCAAAGCCCATCAGATTTTTTGATCGGAGGGATCTGCATAACAGGTTTTTTTAAGCTTTTTGTAGTTTTCCATAAAGAGTAGTTTGTTGTGCTATCACTTGTTAGTTGACTAAGGTAGGTATTCATAGTTTCTTCATGAAAGTTTCGAATTCTCCTCCTTAATCTTTTCGTGAGAAGGTTTAACCTTTGTTTATCTTGTGGGCATCTGGTTTGTTGCCATTTTCTTCTTTGCTTCCTTTTTTTGGTTATGAGTTCTCTTATGTCTTTTGGATAGCTGTTCCCTATAGTTCTTCTTTTGTGTTGTGGCGTATTACTCCACGCGCATTGTTGTATGTTTGTGATAAATTTAATAACATCTTGATCTAGTTGCTGTGGATTCTTAAGTGGAACTTTAAGATCTATAGCAGAGTCCAAATCTAGCTTAAAACTCTCCCAATCAGTGTTTTTGTTGACAAGGGTGGGATTGCTCTCTCTTTGTACAATAGTTTCACTCAAAGTTAATAATATAGGTGAGTGATCGGAACTCATATCAAAACATTCCTCAATGTGAAGAAAGTTGGGTGATACGTTTTTATATATATAAAAATCTATTAAGTCAGGTATTTTGTTTGGATCAGTAGGCCAATATGTAGGCTTTCCTGTAGATGCGACATTGCATTTCAACTCTCTAATGGCACCGAGTAGTTCCCTTCCTTTAGTTGTTGTTAATCTAGATCCCCAGAAAGTGTTTTTAGCATTAAAGTCACCCCCAAGTATAAATCTGTTACCAAGATTTTTCAAGAGTCTCTTGTATTTATCTTCTTTTATTGAGTGTCTAGGTGGACAATATATGGCTGAAATAGTGACAGGTTGGCGTTTAGTTTTTACACTTACCGCCACAGCTTGTATGTCCTGTTCTTCATGCTTGTATTCTTCATGATTACAGATGTTCTCCTTAATAATCACAGCGCTACCTCCTCTAGCAGTGTTGTCGGGATGTAGAGCATGGTAAGCTTTATAGCCTTTGATTTTTATGTAGGATTCTTTTGTAAAATGTGTCTCTGATATGAGGCACACGTCAATATTTTTTGTATTTAAGACTGCCTGTAGTTCATTTTGATGCTGCAGGAGCCCATTTGCATTCCATGCCATAATTTTAAGTGAGTAAGTCATGATTTTTTCTCATAAGCAGTTGCATTAGTGCTGCTTTCTAATTTTTTTAATCTATCGTTGAATGAGGTCAATAGATTAATGATTTTGTTGATCTTTTCATCGGTATCTGAGCTCACTTTCTTGGATAGTTGTAACTGCGGGTCTGGTTTTACTCCTTTTGTTATTTGTGCAAAAGAAATATTTTTCATGATATTGTTGTTGGCAATTGGTTTTTTAACTTTGCTTATAGCTGGAACTGTATTGACAGCTGTGGGTGTTACACTCTTCTTCATTATTTTATATTTTAAGCTTTGGAGTTCTTTGGCTACAACACAGCCTCTATAACTAGCTGGATGGGGTTCACCACAGTGAACACACTTTGGCTTTGCTTCTGCTGCCTTTTTGCAGTCTCTGGTTAGATGTTTACCAGTGCATTTTACACACCTAGGTTCTTTGGAACAATATTTCTGTGTGTGCCCATATGCTTGACACCTCTTACATTGTGGAATTAGTTTAGATGTTTTTAGCGGTTGAATGTCCACTTTGCAGCCTAATACAGACTTAATTTTGTATATATTGTTAATGTCTTCTTCTTTTGCGAATGAGAGCATGAACATATTGAGAGGTTGCTTACTTTTCCAGCTCAATTTGTTTACAGCTGCTTGTATTTTGTAGCCTTTGGATGTCAGGTCTTCTATTATTTTTTCGGGCAAGCACGTAGAATGCAGATTTTTAGCCATTACTCTAATCGGCCTGTCTTGTTTGTTCTCATACGAGTGCCAAAGATAGCTATTCTCTAACAACAGCTTGGTAGCGGCTCTATATGAGTCCTCGTTATTTGTGTTAATCTTAACACTTTCACCATTCATCATCTTTGAGATAAATGACTCTTTGGCTAGACTTGTCAAAAGAAGATCATAGAACTCTTGGTAGTTCTTGATATTTTCAACAACTATAGGTGGAGGTAATGGTACTTTCTTCTCTTTTGGTTTTTCTTTGGCGTCTTTGCTAGAGTCAGATTCTAGCTGTTGTGGTGGGGTCAGTGATAAGTTAAGTTTCCTTTTCTTCCTGCTTTTTTGACGCACCCACTCGGTTTCTTTTGCAAGCTCCTCCTCGTCTGTCTCATACTGGACTGGTGTAGAGGCCGCTTGGGTTTGATGGTGTTGGTTTTTTAGAGCACTGTTTTGCTCCTGAACGTTCTTAAGTTGTTGTTTAAGGTTTTCTATTTGACCTGTAAGATCATGTACTAGGCTTTGCAGTTGTAAACGCGCTGCCCTTTCTTCTTTATAATGATTATATAACAGGGTTTCTGTTTCAGTTTCAGTTGTAAAATTAATTTTCGGTGTAGCCATAATGAAGTAAATATACAGCTGCGCCTTAATATTTGTTTACATTAACACTACACAAATGTTCGTGATACGATATCTGGGTCATCGCGGTGACCGTGAGCGGCTCGACGCGGCGGAGTAGGCTGCAGCGTCAGCGCTTTACGCGAGCACGTACTAACTAGCGCAAGAGCGTTAGCAAATGACCGTTCTTAGCGGAAGACAATTGATCACCCAACTACAATTAGTGAATTGCATATTTTATTAAATCCTCTAAAATTGTCTAGTAAGAAAATTTAAAAATGGCCTGCCCAAAAAATAAAAAATATATACCTACAATAAAAAATGAAATAACCACGTAAGTTCTCAATAAATAGAATTAAGGAATTAGCGTAAGGAAGAATTGTTGCATCATCTGTAAACATAACACATAAATGCTTTGTCGCCAGTGGAAATCATTTACATAATATTACTATATTAGAAACAGTAGGGGACCAAGAATGCTGCCTCAAGGTACCCCAACCAAAAGCAAAACATGCTTATAATTATGCTGATTCTACTCTTTCAGTAGTTTTGTTTTGGCGCTGGCAGTCTTCTCGCTGCAAAAATAGGAATACCGTACCATAGATACAATAATTTGTTTTTGTCATGGAAAGTTGCAAAATCTAACCTGGCGGCTGGCAGCCTTCCGCGGCCTTGTCTTATCTTTCTATCAGTGCTGCCGCTAGGAACACATAGTTTGTAGCTATTTGAAAGAAAAAAGTGATCAGTTTTCTAAATGAATTACTTTCAAAATTCGGCTAGAAGTGGCTTAATTATTTATTTTTGGCTTACTTTATCCTCATACTATTGATAATACAGGTACCCTGCCACTGTATCAGATTTAGAGGTTTGAAAAATTGTACAAAAATACTACACCTTTATTACATAGGTAGTAGGTATATTTATTTTAGTTTGAAAACAACAACAACGGATTTCATTTTTAAAAACGAAACATTAAACAAATTTTGTTGAGATAAAAACTAAGTACTATTGCAAAAATTATACTATTTACTAAATGTAAACAAAAAACTTAGTCTAAAATTCGGTATGTAAAGTTTTTTTTTTGTATTTATTTTATATTTTTTACTGATAGTAAACTTTATTTTATGAAACTAATTTGAATATTTTGGCTTTCTATGCGGTAGTTTAATTCTAATACATTTTCACACTTTTTATAGTTATGACGTCATAACATTGGCTGAATATGTAAAATATGTACCTTTTTAGGCACTGAAAGAATCCTTATAATACAGCCAAGGGCATGACGTCATTAGAAGTTAATTGAAAGTCAAATTTATTTTATGTATTTTATTAAAATAAACCCCGTCTCATAGTTTAAAGAGTTTTAAACGGAAAAATCATGTACAGGAATGTAATATTTCGAAATGGTTTTGGAATCAGCAAAGTATTTTTTTTCTTTACATACCGAATTCCGTCAGAGGAGGAATATGTGGCCAGAATGCTGGCAGCATTACCACGCTGGATGGCAATGCTTAGCTTTTGACCAAAGTAGATACCAGCATTCTGGTCACATGAAGCCTCCTCTAAACGTTTTGAAAACCATATTCTACAAAATGTCGGCTGTAAACGTAGTGATTACATTCTCTTGGGTCGAGTCTGACACTCTTCGAGTCTAGCACGCATGTTTTCAAAAACGCGTTTACAGAGTGACTGGGAAATCTTGCCGAGTTCGGATCGTAATACTTCTAACAGTAATAAAAATAGGTAGAATTCTAACAGTAGTAAAGTAGATAGATCCTAAAAAGTAGCCAGAAATTGCTAGATTCATTTTGGTGGCTAAAACAAATTATTTTTTGGCTAGAATGGTTGAAAATTCGCCAGGTCTAGCCAAAAAGTGGTAGCACTGCTTTGTATGTGTAGTTAACTTGATATGGTTCGAAACGTTGTAATAGCGCTAATAATGTCAATGTAGCTAATAAAAACCCATATGACTTACATTGTGTTTTCCTTAATTTTGTGTTGATTAAAGTTAGCGTTGTTTGTAAATTTGACACCACTGGCCTCTAATTACGTCCTTTTTCTGTCAGTGTCATGTCAATATCAGTACAATAATTCATTATTGCATTTATTTCATTCAAAGGAAGGCTGTTTTACGGTACATTTTACTGGACGATAATTACGATTTTTAAAATATCAAAATTTATGACATAGGTATTTTACGCTATAACTTAACAATTCCTTATTAGTAAGTAGTAAAGTTAACCAATTGTGAAATATATTTGTACTAAGTAAAGGTTAAGTTTATTGAAGTTTTGTTTACTTACCTAAAAATGATACTACGGAAATGTTTGAAGTTCCGATCAAATTTACTGAGGAAATATCTTCTTACGGATGCTGTTATCAGCACCGCATGCTTACGAACCCAAGAATACAGTGGTAAGTGTATACCTACATTACTTCTAGCAATTATCTCTTATTAATGTAACATTTTCTAGCATCCAATTGGTACCATGGTCCCACACAGTAACGATGATGATGGCTGTAAAATTAATAAATAGACATTTATCTAAAAATTAATACATTGTCCAGTTGATATAAGTATTTATGTGCATTTACATAAAAAATCCCCAATGTACCTACATGGGTAAAATACTTTGTAATAAGTTCAAGTTAAATCAAAGGATTTTTAGACAATAAGTACACATATAATAATATCCATGTTCTATCTCTATATATCTAGGAATACAATATATTTATGATGATGCCCCTTTACAGAATAAATAATATAATATGGATATTATTTACCAAAAATATTTTGAATTTTTTGTTATAATCTATACTAAGTACTATAAAGAGGAAAGAGTTAATTGTTTGTTTGTATTGAATAGGCTCCAAAACCACTGGACTGATTTAAGAAATTATTTTACTGTTGGGTAGATACACTAGCTCCAGGTGACATAGGCTAGGGGGTGGGTTTTTATCCCTGTATTCCCATGGGAATGGGAACTACACAGGTGAAACCGCAAGGCATCCGCTAGTTAATTATAAATAGTGAATTTGTTTCACTTCTTCTTTCTTTTTCTTGTAAATCTACTTATTAATAAAATTATCTTAGCTTATTATAGTTTGCATATAATAGAAATAAAATTGAGAGAGAAAATTAAATCAATGATCTGTTTGAATAAATAAATAAATATAAATTATCTATCAAATATGAATACCCTTATCAATAGTTAGGTGTAGACTATTAGATAGAGTGTTATTTAATGTTTTTTAACTGACATAATTTTTTTTTTTTTTACTATGTATGTTGATTTTGCTCTAGTTTTTTTTTTAATGGCTCTAGTCCTCATCTCCTGGTGCCCATAGTCCTAAAGTTTTTTTTTTTTAAATGTAAAAAGTAATGAGACGAACGAAACACTCTCCTGATGGTAAGAATAGCGCCTATCCACGACCATTGCAGCGATACACAGAACTTAACAAAACAAAGTCCAGGGCATCACTGCTTTGGCACTCACTACTTTGAGACTTTTGATGGTTAGTCTTAACAGCCCAGTAATTTTGCTAGCTGCAGTACCCTTCAAACCGGAACACAGTAATGTTTACACACTACGGCTTGGCGGCAGAATATCTGGTACTGCGGTGGTATCTACCTAGACGACCTCCTGCTAAGGAGATCTTCCACCAAGAAAAAAAAAAGTCTCAAAAAACTATCTAATAATACAAAGACTGTTGCTTCAGAAAGTATGTTTCTCTTTCAGGTGTTACTTCAAAAGTTACTAATAATATTGCAACATTACATAGCAGGGATCCGTTTGCATACCAAACCATTAATGGTACAATACCGTTGCATAGAAAATGGTATTGCAAAGGATTACTTGAAAAAGATACCAGTGAATTACAACAACAAAAAGGTAAAAGTTTATTTTTTAATCTGTAAACAATTACTTTACATTTAGATCTTATGAATATCTTTAAGGTGGTTCGATTTCCATACAAATAATTTTTTGCCATTTATAAAATAATAAAATAATAAATATCATAGGACATTACACACAGCACCATCTGACCCCAAACTAAGCAGAGCTTGTGCTATGGAAGACAGATAACTGATAGAATACTTAAATACTTTTTTTTTTGTAATTACATACTTATAATACATACAGTACACCCAGACACAGAACAAACATCGATGTTAGTCACACAAATGTTAGTCCTGAGTGGGAATCGAACCCACGCCCTTCAGCTCTCGAAGCAGACACACTACCAATGAACCAACAGGGCGGGCTGTTTATAGACAAACGGAGCATAATTTTACAGTGAAATCACAGCTACTGGCATTTATTTTGGTCTTTATTTGCGGTAAATCACAATTGCTTGAATAAAACAGTAGATTATTAGGAAAAAAATATTTTTTAAAGAACCTCTTAGTATTTTACAGTATAAAAAAAAACAGATAATCACCGACAACCTTCCACCCTGAGAAATTGAGATAGATGCTTGCATCTTATAGCTCACATTTCCATGCCCAAGAAGACAGTTTTGTCACACACTGTATCAATCTGTAGACTACTTTTATTTACTATTTCTACCCAGAATCTGCTGCTAAGCATCTAACGGTGTGTTGTGTCTGAGGCTGCTGGACCTCACTTGAGAGCCAGTTCCATTTTAGGCTTCGTGTGCCTTACCATCTTCAACCATACCATCATTCAATATCAGGTGAGCTGTGATCAAACACCTAGCCTGTCAACCTTTAAAAAAAAAAAAACCAGCCCCTGTATTGTTATACAATAAAGGTTAGAGAAGTCATAATATATTTTACACAATTTTGTTTATTTTTAATTTCAAATTTTATTATATGAGTGGCAAGCAAGCTGGCTACTTGCCTGATGGTAAGCTTACCACTGCCTATGAAAACCATACCACATGACATGCTTGTGATATCATAATACTGCGAAGGCATTCATAGTGATTTTATCTTTCTGACGATACTAATTATGATGATTTCAGAGCTGAAGAAAGTGTCAGAACTGTTCCCAGAAGCTCGAGTGACTCTCCACATACTATCTCAACGCACTCCGGATAAGATCTACGATGTTCATTACAAACAACACTTGCCGGGCAAGAAGGCTGTACGTAACCAGGAATGGACTTGTACCTATAAGTTCATCTGGCCAGAGAATATGAAGTTTGAAAGGTAATCAAAATAATATTCTCATTGACAAAAATAATAATAAGAATTTTAATATGCTATTTAGAGACAGTGCACAATGCACATACATATATCATAATACTAGCGGACGCCTCGCGGCTTCACCCGCGCAGTTCCCGTTCCCGTGGGAATACAGGGATAAAAAGGTAGCCTATATCACCCGGGGATAGTGTAGCTTCCCAACGGTGAAAGAATTTTTGAAATCAGTCCAGTAGTTTCGGAGCCTATTCAATACAAACAAAGAAACAATCAAATCTTTCCTCTATATAATATTATAGATATACATATATATACATATATTTTTTTTAATGTAAAAAGTAATGAGACGAACGAGACATTCTCCTGATGGTAAGAGATAACGCCTGTCCATGTCCATTGCAGCGATACACAGAACTTTGAGTAACAAAACAAAGTCCAGGGCATCACTGCTTTGACGCTCATTACTTTGAGACTTTAGATGGTCAGTCTCAACAGCCCAGTAATTTCACTAGCTGCAGTACCCTTCAAACCGGAACACAGTAATGTTTACACACTACTGCTTAGCGGCAGAATAACTGGTACTGCGGTGGTACCTACCTAGACGACCTCCTGCTAAGGAGATTACCACCAAGTAATGTATAATATGTTTTGAATGAAATCATGTTGCCCCATTGTTTTTTAATTATTTTTTTCCCCTTTTCAAATGTTCATAAAGTGCCAAATTATATGACTAAATGCCTCATGTAGCTAAAGCAAACGAAACTCTTCACAAAGCCATCAACTCTGCTGAAGCTTTTAAAAAGGCCGCCGCTGTTTTACTCGGGCATGATTTAGGCGCATCAGATTTTTACAAAGAGACTTCACTGGATATAAATATTAAAAATGCCGGAACGAGGCGCAAAGGCAAGATTTGTTTAGTGGTGTCCATAGTATTGTTTATGATATAGGGTGTTGTAACAGCATTTTGGCTTCACCCGCTTCAGATGAAGCCAAAATGCTGTTAAAAGTATATAAAAGTAGTGTATAAGTTATAAGTAAAAAAAAATAAAAAAATTGTAGTTTAGTGTATTCCGGGGGTGACATAGTCACTGCGTGACTAAACCCCCATTAAATTAATAAATAAAGATTGAAAAAAATAATTTAAATGTTAAATTTTTAACATATTTTTTATATGCTAGCCTGATAGTAAGACAACACATGCCCATGACCATTGCAATGGTACCCTGAACTTTGAGTAGGTAATAAAACACTCCAGGGCATTTTTGCTTTAGTATGAATTATTTAAATATATTTGATAGTTAATCACAATAGCCCTGTAATGCATACACTCACAAAGTGTAATAAATTAATTTTATATATATTAGTGTATTTTTAGTTACCTATTTTATAATTACCTATTTTAGTATTAGGATATATTATGATTAGAATATAGATATAAGTATTTATGTTATAGTTATGTATTATCCTTTGTGCGCATCCACGTTTTTTTTTTTTTATGTAAAGGTAATGAGACGATCGAGGCGCTCTCCTGATGGTAAGAGATAACGCTTGTCCATGACCATTGCAGCGATACACAGAACTTTGAGTAACAAAACAACGTCCAGGGCATCGCTGCTTTGGCGCTCATTACTTTGAGACTAGTTGGTTAGTCTCAACAGCCCAGTAATTTCGCTAGCTGCAGTACCCTTCAAACCGGAACACAGTAATGTTTGCACACTACTGTTTGGCGGCAGAATATCTGGTACTGCGGTGGTACCTACCTAGACGACCTTCCGCTAAGGAAATCTACCGCCAAGTAAAGTTTTGAAAGTCGTGCAATTTATGACAAAAAAGTTTTAGAAGAAATCTGAAGCAATTTGACACACCCCGTATTTTTCTTCCTCCTGTCCTGTCCGTCCTACGGTTGCCTGGATGAGATCGCTTTTAGCGATAAGGTCGCCAGTTGTTACACCTATTAATTAATTTTATTACTTCTGTATTGTTTTTTTTAGTGTGTGCAATAAAGAGTTAATCAAAGTGCAATGCCATAAACTAAAAAAAAAAATCTTAACAAAACTCTTTGAATTTTTAGCACCGCATTATCAAAACGTGTTGCAGCAGAAAAAGCTGCATTGCAAGCTGTACACTGGCTTTACTCTATGGGCAAAATAGACAAGGAAAGTCGTCCAATTTATGATAAAAAAGTTATAGAAGAAATCAAAAGCAATTTGGAGGAAACAATACGTGCAGAGATAAGCCAAAAGTCAGTGGAACGGGTGGAGAGAATCTGGAGTGACTACGAGAGTGGGATAAGTAGGTTTGTTCTGTAATTATTTTTAATCTAAATAATTTCGTAACACGCCAACAAAACTTTCCTATCATCTTTTGTTTTATTATCTAAGATACACAAAACAAAATACAATCGACTTTATAGTACAAACATATTATGTATTTACTAATCAATTCTTAAGTTTAAAAAATGTGTATACAAAAATACAGTTCTTGCAAATCTTTATGATATTACCGGGAGCAAAAAAAATTTGTAAAGAATTGTCATCTCGTTTGGTCGACGCCACACGTGAACAAAACGCTGGCCTTTTTTCTTTTTTTTTTTTTTTAGACATTACACACAGCGCCATCTGACCCCAAACTAAGCAGAGCTTGTGCTATGGAAGACAGATAACTGATAGAATTTTTTTTTTTTTTTTGCACAGCGTCTGAGTATTGCCATACAACGCGGCAATGGGGCCAGCGGTTTGGGAACTATTCCCATTGATAGCGGCCTTTTAGAGTAGTTATTATTTTAAGTTATTTTATTTTGTTTAATTGAAACTAAAACTGTGGAGACCTTATATATTATATAATTTTACTAATTAAATTGTAATTACGTGAATTATTTTGTATTTGGATTATTTTGACCATTTTTTTTTTACTTAAAATAAATCATTTTTTTTGTAAATGTTAACTAAGTTAAGTTTTTTTCCAAATTCTTTTATAATTTTTTTTTAAACTTTTATGTCAATGTTTCGATATTTTCGAAATTTCCCTCGGGGGAACCTCGTGCTCCCACAAAAAAGACCTGACTGGCAGTCATTAGTAGTACAACATTCTTCACTAATAATTGTAAAATTACAAATAAATAAATATCGTAGGACATTACACACAGCGCCATCTGACCCCAAACAAAGCAAAGCTTGTACTTTGGAAGTCGGATAACTGACAGAAATAATGTAACTTAACTAAAATACTTTTTTTTTGTAAATACATACAGTACACGGAACAAACTTTACTTGGTGGTAGATCTCCTTAGCAGGAGGTCGTCTAGGTAGGTACCACCGCAGTACCAGTAATTCTGCCGCTAAGCAGTAGTGTGTAAACATTACTGTGTTCCGGTTTGAAGGGTACTGCAGCTAGCGAAATTACAGGGCTGTTGAGACTAACCATCGAAAGTCTCAAAGTAATGAGCGCCAAAGCTGTGATGCCCTGGACTTTGTTTCGTCACCCAAAGTTCTGTGTATCGCTGCAATGGTCATGGACAGGCGTTATCTCTTACCATCAGGAGAGCGTCTAGTTCGTATCATTACTTTTAACATAAAAAAAAAAACATCGATGTTAGTCACACAAATGTCAATCCTGAGTGGGAATCGAACCCACGCCCTTCAGCTCTCGAAGCAGACATACTACCAATGAGCCAACATGGCTGTCAGTACAAGTCCAGTATATGTCCATAAATGTTGATTTAGTTCATTTTTTGTTTTGTAGTACAACTCGCCCTGTATATTGATGAAATATATTTAATTCTACAATACAAACATATCCATAGTAAAAAATGTTACTACTCGTTCATAATATAGCGAGATATTTAAAAAAAATGCTGTTATTTTTCAGAGCAAATCTATGAAAAGGCATCTGAAAAGGCGAAATTAAAAGTGTTAGAAGGACCCGCTCTTTTGACTAAAGACTCCACCATTGATGAAGAAGGTAATCTTTTAGGGTTCTGTATCCAAAGTTGTCCCAAGAGACCTTATTGCTAAGCCTACGCCTCCTAGTGTATTAAACATAATAGTTGTATTGTTTGTAAGTTTGTCAATAAAAAGTTGAATTGCACAATTCTTATTTAGAACGGGAAAGATTGATTATGTAATGGTTTGTGTCTGTTTACTTATTTAATAGTTAGGTGATAAATAATTCAATTGTAATTTTGAGTATTTGCGAGAACAACAATAAGACAGAAAAAAAAATTAGCAAATGCGTCTGTAGCGCAAAGCCAAAAGAGTAAAAAGAAAAAGAAACATTTTGAAAATAAATCGCGTTTTTGTTTCAGATGAATACTTAGATGAGACTGGATTGGACGAACAGTTGCCTCTTCTATCAGGTACTTAATTAAAAAAGTGTTTTATGATGAAGTGAACAAAACAAAAGCATAATTATAATTCTGAACAAATAAAGATAAATAAAAATGTGAGCTATTATCGGAAATATAATGTTATTTATTTATTTTATTTATTAGGCCAAAAGTATATACTCGCGGGTAACAGCTAGGAGCTGGAAGCGACATTGTTTTAATACTATAAATACTAGTGATTTACTATTGATGATTATGATTAATACTAGAAATACTAGTGACCCGCCCCGGCTTCGCACGGTGCACTGTAGATACTAATGTGGTGCATATACATGTAAACCTTCCTCTTGAATCACTCTTTCTATTGATGGAAACCGCATTAAAGACGGCGGGAAGCGACTTTGTTTCGCGTCGGATCCGGCCGGATTGATGGGAATCCGGTCGTATCCGGTCGTATTTACTTGGTGGTAGTTCTCCTTAGCAGGAGGTCATCTAGGTTGGTACCACCGCAGTACCAGATATTCTGCCGCCAAGCCGTAGTGTGTAAACATTACTGTGTTCCGGTTTGAAGGGTACTGCAGCTAGCAAAATTACTGGGCTGTTGAGACTAACCATCGAAAGTCTCAAAGTAATGAGCGCCAAAGCAGTGATGCCCTGGACTTTGTTTTGCTACTCAAAGTTCTGTGTATCGCTGCGATGGTCATGGACAGGCGTTATCTCTTACCATCAGGAGAGCGTCTGGTACGGCTCATTATTTTTCACAAAAAAAAAACCGGCCGGACTGAAAATGACGCCGTATTGCAATCCCTACCCCGAACTAGTAATAGTACTGTGTTTCGGGAACCAATGTCCTCTCGCGATATTTTGATACAAAATGCCAAATGCAGACTAAAAATAGCTAAACAATTAATAATGTAGATCACTACATTATTAATTGTTTAGTTATTGACAAATGAATTCTTAACTAATTATAATGTAAACTATTTCATTATGCCTAGATACGAAAGGTCCAGTGGACCCTGTTTATGGTCGCGTTTTGACTCCGCCAACTCCACAAGCCCTGAAGAGGAGAGCTGAAGCGTTGGACAGAACCTTTCAGCAGTATAATGAAAACCTCACACCGCTGCCTATTGATCAGTACATGTGAGTTATTTTTAGTTTCTGTGTTCTGTATTTATTATAAGTATGTATTTACAAAAAAGAAAAGTTTTTTTTTTTCTTTGGTTTTGGCGTCGCGTTTTTGCATTTGCCAGTGTCAAGTATTTATATATTTTCAAGTTTCAAAAGTTAAATAAGTGTCCTCGTAGCTCAAGTTATAGTCAAAGTCCTGTCTAGGTCATGTACAGTCCGTGTCAGTCCAGTCCAGTCATGCTTTAGTAAAGTAGTGGTGACTACTACTAGAACTAGAAAGTAGTACTAGAAAGCTTCGATGGAGTTTTAGAAGCAACACGAAAAGTGATGTTTCACCACATTATATCATTTTCCCACACTCGCGCTTGTGATTCGGCACTTTATGAATAAAACACAACCAGTTTTATGCATAAACACTCGACAAAACACTAGTTTTGGGAAAAAATAGAACGGAGCGACACGACTCTTCTCGCGTTCCCGCCAAAACTCCCGAAAAGCATTTATGTATTCTATCAGTTATCTGTCTTCCATAGCACAAGCTCTGCTTAGTTTGGGGTCAGATGGCGCTGTGTGTAATGTCCTGCGATATTTATTTATTAGTAATCTAACTTCCATCACGACTGCTAAACAATAGAGTGTAATAATAACAAAAATGTATCCTATGACATTTACATACAGACACAGCGCCATCTATCCTTAAACTAGGCATAGCTTGTACTATGAGAACCGTAGAACTGATAGAATACTGTACTGTATTCTGGGTGTACTGTATGTATTATAAGTAAGTATGTATTTACAAAAAACAAAGTATTTGAGTATTCTGTCAGTTATCTGACTTCCATAGCACAAGCTTTGCTTAGTTTAAGGTCAGATGGCGCTGTGTGTAATGTCCTGCGATATTTATTTATTAGTAATCTAACTTCCATCACGACTGCTAAACAATGGAGTGTAATAATAACAAAAATGTATCCTATGACATTTACATACAGACACAGCGCCATCTAGCCTCTAACTAGGCATAGCTTGTGCTATGGAAGTCAGATAACTGACAGAATACTCAAATACTTTGTTTTTTGTAAATACATACTTACTTATAATACATACAGTACACCCAGAATACAGTACAGTATTCTATCAGTTCTACGGTTCTCATAGTACAAGCTATGCCTAGTTTAAGGATAGATGGCGCTGTGTCTGTATGTAAATGTCATGGAAGACAGATAACTGATAGAATACTTAAATACTTTTATTTTGTAAATACATACAATAAATAAAATAGCATTCCAGGCTAGGTGTGCTTTACCATCTTCGGTCACACCTTCACTTGACATCAGGTGAGCTGTGGTCAAAACACCTAGCCTGTCAATCATTAAAAAAAATAAAAAATAGGTAGGTACCTACTTGCGGATTTTTTTATAAATAAATCCCACTAATATTATAAATGTGAAAGTTTGGATGGATGTTTGTTACTCTTTCACGCAAAAACTATGGAACGGATTTGGATGAAATTTGGTATGGAGGTTTTTTTTATGTAAAAGTAATGAGATGAACGATGCGCTCTCCTCATAGTAAGAGATAAGGTGTGTCCATGACTATTGCAGCAATACATAGAACTTTGAGTAGCAAAACAAAGTCCAGGGTATCACTGCTTTGGCGCTCATTACTTTGAGACTTTTGATGGTTAGTCTCAACGGCCCAGTAATTTTGCTAGCAGCAGTACCCTTCGAACCGGAACACAGTAATGTTTACACACTATTGCTTGGCGGCAGAATATCTGGGACTGCGGTGGTACCTACCTAGACCACTTCCTGCTAAGGAAATCTACCACCAGGTAGCTAAGACTCTGGATTTGAACATAGGCTACTTTTTATTCCGAAATTGTTTGTACAACAACTGTACAATTGTTTGTACAAAAAATTGTTGGCACAACAACAATTAGCAAACCTTGATTTACAAATAAAACATAAAGACAACAATAGAATACATTACAAATTTGCTAACCCAAACATTGCACACAAATCAGTCATAATTGTATAGTCTAAAGGGAACTCATAAACATAACCGAGCCTCAGAATCAGGACTACGGTCAAGGTCAGCCGCGTTTGAGGCACATCCAGTATATTTCCTTCTTTTCGAGGTCACGGGCTCGCCAAGGTTAAATGCTTGCGAATTTCTAGGTCACACTGCGGTATCTGGAATTCAAGGTTATGAAATGATGTTACTGGCACGCTTAATGGTATAATCTGGGTTATTTGTGCGAATCTGGGGCAGTTTGAAGGAGTCAAGGTTGATTTTGATATTGGGGCTTTCAAAAGAACTGTGAGCGTTTAAGATAGATAGTTCTCTTTATTGTGCACACCATTAGCAGAAAAAAGTACATAGGACAAATGAACCTTGTGAACTAGTACCACAAGTGGCGGCCTTATCGCTAAGAGCGATCTCTTCCAGGCAACCAAGAATAGAATAACACGATAGATGACATAAGAAACAGACATAAGGTGTTTAGTTTTTTTCCGCTTAACAGTCGTTTTGATTACAACAGTGACGAGGATTTAAATTGAAAATACTTATGCGAAACATTACTTCATGTGTGGCATAAACTTATATCTTTAAACAACTAATTAAAATAACCACAAGTCTTTATATCCTCTCCTCGCTGCGGTAACCAGTTGCCGATACGTATTTCGCATCTACACGAGGCATCCTAAGGACGTGTTGACTTTTAGAACGATTGGCTGAGACTGTGACTTGACTTGGCTTGACTCAGTCTCGGCCAAATCAAATCACAAACACTCAAAATAAACTTCCGCAAAGTAAAGCCTGAAACAATCCATTATCAAAAGATTTTTTTTCTGAAAACCTATACGGTACAAATACAATCTCTTTATTGATAAAGCCAAAGTTACAAGACAAATTCCGTAATAGGTATACCTAATTTCGATGGTTATTCTCAACAGCCCTGTAATTATCTAGCCGTAGTACCCTCCAAACCGGAATACAATAATGTTTACACTATTACTATACTACTGCTTGGCCGCGGAATATCTAGTCTGAGGTAGTACCTACCTACGGTACGGTGTGTTCCGGCAACCTCACTTGAGAGCCAGTTCCATTCCAGGCTAGGTGTGCTTTACCATCTTCGACCACACCTTCACTTAACATCAGGTGAGCTGTGGTCAAACACCAAGCCTGTCAACCATTAAAAAAAAAAAAAAAATATATCTACCACCAAGTAAAAGGTATGTACAACCATGTAAGTTGCTGATAGCCATTTCACACTATGACGCTTGTCTGACGTATGACGTACGTCATGAACGAAATCGGTAGGTAGTCAATAGAAAGTAAAAGTGTACGCAAAAGTTTATACTCGCTTTCATTTCACGTTACTTTCTCGTACCTGACGTCACAAGCACAACGAGTAAGCCGCGACGTAACCACAGACTAAACAATAACTAGTTTTATTACATTACGAAAGGAGTTTTTTTGTTTGTTTTTGTCTGACATGACAACGGCCAATCAATCCGCGGGGCTTTTTTTTCTTTGGTTTTGGCGTCGCATTTTGAGCATTTGCCAGTGTCAGGTGTTTTATATTTTCAAGTTTCGTAAGTTCAATAAGTTGCCTCGTAGCTATAGTTGTAGTCAAAGCCCAGGCTTGGTCCAGTGCGAAATTACTGGGCTGTTGAGACTAACCATCGAAAGTCTTAAAGTAATGAGCGCCAAAGCAGCGATGCCCTGGATTTCGTTTTGTTACTCAAAGTTCTGTGTATCGCTGCAATGGTCATGGACAGGCGTTATCTCTTACCATCAAGAGAACGTCTCGTTCGTCTCATTACTTTTTACATTAAAAAAAAAACTGCAGTCTATGTCACTCAAGTCCAGTCAGGTTTTAGTAAAGTAGTGGCGACTTTACTATAAGGCTTCGATGGAATTTTGGTAGCAACACCAAAAGTCATATTTCACCGCATTATATCATTTTCCCACACTCGCGCTTGTGATTCGACACTTCATGTATAAAACTCCACCACTTTTATGCATAAACACTCGACCAATCACAAGTTTTGGAAAAAAATGTAACTGACACGACTCTTTCCGCGTTCCCGCCAAAACCATCCGCGGGGTTGCTCTGTATATATATATATATATATACATATATAACTTAGTCATTCGTGACGTATTTTATGATCGAAATAAAAAATATGACGTGTTATGTTTCATAATTCTTGATTTATGTTCATCATACTAATTTCGCGTTAAGTAGTTGTGACTGGTAATGTTATTACTTAGAAACTTTAACGGAGTTTCGGGAATAACAACAAAAAAAAAAAACAAAAATCTTTATTTATTTTTAAAAGAGTAAATGTTGTGTAGGCAAAAACCACCTTAATATTCATAAAGTATAATGTATGGTATAAAGTATTGTGACCAGCATTTACAAGGAAATAACAGGAAAAGATATACTACTTGTTTCACCACATTTTGCCTATCACTTGTCACGCGGCACTTAAGGTGGTTCGATTTCCATACAAATACTTTTTTCCCATTTATGGATAAATAGAGCATATATTTACAGTGAAATCACAGCTACTGGCATTTATTTTGGTCTTTATTTGCGGTATATCACAATTGCTTGAATAAAAAAATCTGCCGCCATCGGTGTGTTCCGACAACCTCACTTGAGAGCCAGTTCCATTTCAGGCTAGGTGTGCTTTACCATCTTCGACCGCACCTTCACTTAACATCAGGTGAGCTGTGGTCAAACACCTAGCCTGTCAACCATAAAAAAATAAAACTTATATTGTGTGGGAGCCCCCAATATTTATTTTATTGTTTTTTTTTTTTAAATATTTTATTTATTTTTAAATTAGTTACATATTTACGAGGATATTACTGAACCTCACGACACAGGATTCCCCCAGTGTGAGGTTAAGGGTAACCCCTACATATCGATAATGTTAGTTTTAGGTTATAAATAAGTTTATTATTAGTTATTAAATGAGTTTATTATATTTTTAGTAATACGCCGCTCGTTATTATTATTATTGCTAGCTGTGCCCCGCGGTGTTATCCTTTACATATTTTCGGGATAAAAAGTAGCCTATGTGTTAATCCAGAGTCTCAGCTACCTCCATACTAAATTTCATCCAAACCCGTTGAGTATTTTTGGCGTGAAAGAGTAACGAACATCCATCCGTCCAAACTTTTACATTTATAATATTAGTGGGATTATTTAACGTTAAAAAATCCACTTGAATAAAATCGCAGGCGACATCTAGTTTTTAACTTCTTCTTCCTTGATTTTGGCGTCGCATTTTGTGCATTTGCCAGTGTCAAGTGTTTGATATTTTCAAGTTTCATAGGTTAAATAAGTTGCCTCGTAGCTATAGTTATAGGTAGTCAAAGTCCAGTCTTGGTAATAAAACACCACCATTTTTATACATAAAACACTCAAAAAAAAACATCGGGGCGACACGACTCTTTAATTATTCGACTCTTTATTTATTTGTAGCGATGATAGCTCAGTGGTTAGCGCGGTAGGTTCGCATGCCGAAGGGCGTGGGTTCAAACCCCAACAATGAGCTTGAGCTGCCGGTGAAGGAAAACATCGTGAGGAAACCATAGCATGATGGTAGGGTACTTTCTAGTACTCGGCTGGCTAGCTACCACTGCCGCCTGCCGAAAATCTGCCGGCAAGCATCTAACAGTGTTCCGGCAGCCTCACTTGAGAGCCAGTTCCATTCCAGGCTAGGTGTGCTTTACCATCTTCGACCACATCTTCACTTAACATCAGGTGAGCTGTGGTCAAACAACTCAACCATAAAAAAAAAAAAACCAAGTTCCCGCCAAAACTCCGTTTTTAACTTATTCGTGTTCCCGCCAAAAATTCCTGGTTAAACTTAGTCTCACAAAGTATGTATAAAAATGCAATCGATGAGGTATCATACGTAGTTGTAAAAGACATTTACGTCACAAACGAAACCGAAAGTCTCAATCGAAAGTAAAAGTGACAGAAACTCACTTTCGACCGTCTGACGCTCAGCTCCAACGTCACACAAACGTATGAATGACGTTAAACATTCACTACATACATACAATATGACACGGTTTAAAATGCACGTGCTTAGAAGATATTTTTTTCTATGGTGTTCATTTAAATAAAAATCTTTTACTCGTTTTTAATGTACAAGTTTGAAGTCCTGCAGATATTTAAAAACAGCTCTAGTGTAAATATAGACAGTAATTTAATCTTTAGTTTTAAGCTGTGTCGCAGTTTAGTTTTACTAGTACGCCTAGTGATGTTGCAATGTGAGAGAGATAGTGATGTACTATTATCGGCATCTCTCGAACTGTCGATATCTTTCCAAACTTTTACTGCGGGATAAAGTAGGTCAGCGGGTCACTGAGGCTTCCGAGTTAATCTGCTCCAGTGGCTAGAGCAATAAAGCGATACGAATATTTTTGCAGAAGATTGACTGTACTATACATATGTGCTAAACTCTTAAGCCATTGTGTTCACTATTTAAAAAAAACCTTACAGAAATATAAAATCGTTAAAAAATATCAGCTAGAATTCGTTGACCTTTGAAATGTACGGAGTAGCGGCATTTCAGAGCTTTTTTTTTTTTTTTTAATACGGATAAGTCCGCGTTTGACCACCAACTCGCCTGATGGTAAGCGACGATGTGGTCGAAGATGAAGCACGCAGACCTAGAAGATACCTATTCACTCTGACCTTGAAAAGATCTAGATTATATCTATCAGGAAACAAGGAAGCCGGTAGCTTGTTCCATTCCTTGGCCGTACGGATGAGAAACGTAGAGTCGAAACGTTTGGTACGCACCCAAGGAAATTCCACTACGTATGGGTGGTAGTGGGCCGTCTTTCTACTTGTCCTGTGGTAAAAAGGGGATGGAAGAACAAGGTCGTACAGCTCGGTAGCACATTCTCCGAAATGAATCCTGTTGAAAATTGAGTTGCGCCCATTGTAAAAGTTTTTCATAATAAATGCAATAATCCCCTTTCGGATTAGTATACCCTACGCTTAGCTTGAGCTGCCGGTGAAGGAAAACATCGTCAGGAAGCCATAGCAATTCATAGCATGGTTGTAGAGTACTTTCAAGTACAAGCTATCTAAATCTGTCACCAAGCCTGACCTGACGGTGTGTTCTGGCAGTCACCCCACTTGACAACCAGTTCTATTACCGTTACATAATTATGTTCACCATCTTCGACCACAACATCATCATTTAACTTTAGGTAAAATGTGGTCAATTGCCTAGTCAATCAAAAATTATAAAGAGGGGTTTTAAGAGAAATAAAATAAGCAGTTGACATATTTATTGAAATGATTACAAATTTTAAATCATTAAACTAAATTATAATCTACAAAAAAGTTACAAACACACCTTAAAAATACATATAAAGAGATAATTACTTAACGTAAATAAGTAGAGACCAAAAAATTAGACTTAACTATTTAGTACAAATAACAGAGCGATACAAATAACAATTTAGCCTTAAAATAGATTGTAAGTAAAACCGGTCAAGTGAGAGTTGCGCTTCGAGGGTTCCGTACCTCCATGCAAAGGTACATCGTTACATCGATGACTTAAGAAATATTTATTTATTTATTAAGACAACATAAATCATTAACTACAGGTAACTTTGGTGTTATTAATAAAATATTTCTATTACCAAAAAGTAATTGAAACTCGTAGCGCAAATCTGACTTGCATTTGTCCGTTTTTAGCTTTTTATTAGGTGATTTATTTACAAACGTATAATTTTAACGTCACAAAAAATACATTAATTATACAATTTTTATGTCGATAAACATTTCGAATTTGAATCAATAAAATCATTGTCCATAGTGTCTAGCATTACCTAGTTGACATTTGCCACATCAGTTCAATTTCGATGATGAATGTTTACGGTAATCATGACCTGATGCTATAACAAGATTTAACTCCTCACGAAAGAACTCCCGAACGGTCAACAGACTTCAAAAATGGATGAGATTTTCGATTCATTGGAATCTTTATGTTTATGTCTGTTCCCCGATTACTCGAAAACTTCGAAGGACCAATTCGAGAATTATTTTTTTGTTTAAAAAGTTATTCTGAAGATCCGATCTGATCTGATGATGGGATCCCAGAAAAATCGAAGGCAACCCTCATATTTTATGGAGACGCATAATGTGTTATGTATTTTTATTTTAATTTTAAAGGATATACTTTTTGTAATTTTTGTCTGTCTATGTTTGTTTTTGTGCTTGTTATGAAAAATGGGTAGAGTAGTTTGATTTTTCAACTATAATACCTAAAAACTAGCCGTGTTCCAGTTCCAGGGGCATGGAGTCGGTTTGTTTAATTGCAAATTTATTAGGCAGTTTCACAAGACAAGGAGTTTTTGTTTTTGTTACAACACATCTCGTACCACAATAAACGGTTAGACTTTAACAATAGAAAGCAGATATTCGTTAGTATAATTTGTATATTAACGGCCACTCCTATATATCCAGCATTATAAGTGTACGAAGCCAAATCCGAGTAAATAGTTGAAATCATTTGTACTAAAATTTTCGGTAACATCATAGAACCGCTCATCAAAAACGTGAAGGTTGCCGCTTGCAATTTCTGTTTATACAAAACTCTGTCGACAAACTTTGTATTACTAAAAAGACTATGCACAACTTTGACGTAAATCAAAAAATTACAAACTAGTGTTAGAGGCGACAATGCAACGGCGCAAATGGAAGCGATAATCCAGAAATAGTTAGATTCGGACAAAGTTGCAGCGTAAACGATTAAACTGGTGACTAAAGAACCGATCCAGACCAATAGAAAAGTTTTAAGTTTCATACGTGGAATGTGTACGGTGAAAACTTTCACTATCTTCATGTAAATATCGACTGACGCGATAAAAATCCAGCTAAGGTACGCGCACCACAAGAAACAAGTTAATATTTGAAACAAAAAGAAATCACCGGGCATTCCGAATAATATCATATATGAGACAACATATGTCATCGTGTAGCAGAGTATGAAATTAAGAGATACAAAGTTTTTGTACGAACGCCATTTCCTTATTTTGATCCAGGAGACGAATGCTACGACGCATACAAATAGAGATAGAACAGCAGCCGGAGTTCTTGTATAAGATAAAGCAGTCACGATTTTTTGTAAATGTTTTTTGTCAACATCTATAAGTACTGGTCTCGCTGAATGCCCGCTTGCGGTGAAATAAAAATTTGCATCCATATTTGCGACTATGTAATCTGATATGGATCCCTTCGTCTCCACTTGTGTGTGCTTTATGTCTTCCATTGTTTCTTCTTTTTGTAAATCACCAATTAAATATTTTTAATTTTGTGTTCGTTTATTTTCTTTAATGTTATTATTATGATTTGTGAAGTTATTGAACTGCAGTCTTGTTGAGATTGATTGTGCAACTGACGTTGGTTCTTCGGTAGTTTGAAACATAGTCTAATGTTTCTGCCTATTTCTTATACTATGTATTATATTATTCATTCAAAGCGGTGACTATCTCACTATAGGGCAAAGGCCTGCGTCTTTCCTCTTCACTACTAACATTACTAATGCGTAAGCGATTTGTTTATTTGTCATTACGCATCAAAGGAACAAGGTAATTGAAGATGATTTTTGGCATAAATATATATAGATATATACATACATATTCCCTTTGTATCAAATCATTTATTTTATTCCAAAACATTTCCCATGGGATAGAATAATCACCCAATTTCAGGTTTTAGTTGTTTGTATAGTGATAAATTCTGTTCGATTTTAAAACACATGACATATATACTATTATTTTGGTGAGTGCGCTTCAGATCTGCATGACCTAATTCCACCCTACCCATTCTACTATCGGACAGCCAGGAGCTCTAAAAAGCGACACCGCTTTATAGTTGATGTTCCAAAAGCTCGAACTAAACGGTTTGATTCCACCTTCTTCATACGTACCGCTAGACATTGGAATCTGCTGCCCGAGTGGGTGTTCCCCGATGTATACAGTCTAGGTGCCTTCAAGTCGCAAGTTAGTCGGTTTCTTCTAGGCAAGCGTGCTCCACCGTAGACCGCATCTTCGCTTAACATCAGGCGGGATGGCGGTCAAACGCAAGCCTATCTATTATAAAAAAAAACATGTTAGACCAATTGGTAGTATCTCTTTTTATACGACTACCCAAAAAGAGGAGTGTAACGTTTTCAAGGTCTCATGTAGATATTATTATTATGTTTGTATGCGAGTTTATTTATTCCACCATAACTTTAAAATGCCTGCACAGATTTGGATGAACGGGGAATCGTTAGAATCTTTACATCATCCCAAATGGCACTGGCTTATAAAAAGAACATTACTCGATTACATTCGTATTTTTTTTAATTTTTCCAATTAAGCTTTGTTCTTTGTTTGGGTGTGCTGTATATATTTATTTAAAAAAAAAAGTATATAAGTATTTTATCAGTTTCTGGTCTGGTTCCCATAGTACAAGCTACACTTAGTTTGACGCTGTGCAAAATGTTTTATTGCCTATTAAAACCAGATATCTTCTAGGTAGACGCACTCATCGTAGACCACATCTTCTGTGAACATAAGTAAAATGGCAGTCAAACGCAAGCTTGTAAAATCAGTTATACTTGTTTAAGATATGTAATTGATAAAAATATTGTATCATTACGTACTTTCAGAAAATCTCTCAACACGCATGTCTGAGAATTCTTTCTGCATTTGGTTTGCATTTATAATAAATAATTTGTAAAAAAAAATATGACTGATCCGATTTTTGTTTATTTGCTTGCCGTGAAACCGGAGCGAAATCTAGTATATATGAGTAATACAGGAAAATTTATTAGCATTGCTCATTATTAATTATAATTAAGTAATAATACGAAAAAGTCCCTTTTAACGATATTAATTTTATTACAGCACAAACCATAAAGTCCGCCCCAGATAGGCAGCCTGCGGTAGCGGCTAAGTCTTTATACTCTTCTGCGACTCATAGTGGCGGTCGTGTTAACAAATTTGTAGCGATGATAGCTGAGTGGTTAGCGCGGCCGGTTCGCATGCCGAAGGGCGTGGATTCAAATCCCAACAAGAAGCTTGAGCTGCCGGTGAAGGAATACATCGTGAGGAAACCATAGCATGGTGGTAGAGTACTTTCCAGTACTCGGCTGGCTAGCTACCACCCTCAAGTTGAAAATCTGTCGCCAAGTATCTAACGGTGTTTTCCGGCAGCCTCACTTGAAAGCCAGTTCCATTCCAGACATTGACATGGTCCATCGAAGAGCACTACTCATCACAACATAGGGCATCCTACACCGATGACTAACAACGTAATTTCGAGAATGTGGTGGCTTGTGAAATAGTGCCGAGTAGTAATGCAATGGGCACGCATTATCATTTTAATACGTAAAATAAAAATGATTAATAATAATAAAAAGTTGGGTTGGGTTGGTTCAAGGGTCAGCTGCAAAGCCGCGGATGAGTGCGAAAGCGTTCCCGTAGCCCCGGCACATATGTGTCAGGCAGAAACACCCCAGGGTTTTTAGTGGGTAGGCCGCCACTTTGGCGGTGAGTCCCACATAACCACCGTGCTTCCCCCGGAGCCGGTGGTATCCATTAAGGATTTCCCTGAGCCAAAAAAAAAAAGGGTCAGCTGCAAAGCCGCGGATGAGTGCGAAAGCGTTCCCGTAGCCCCGGCACATATGTGTCAGGCAGAAACACCCCAGGGTTTTTAGTGGGTAGGCCGCCACTTTGGCGGAGAGTCCCACATAACCACCGTGCTTCCCCCGGAGCCGGTGGTATCCATTAAGGATTTCCCTGAGCCAAAAAAAAAAGGGTCAGCTGCAAAAAGCAGTGATCCTTGACAAGGTGCGCATTGTGAGGAGGTTCCTCACTCTGTACCGGCAACTTGAGCCCTGCCCCGCTGGAGGTGGCACCTTAGTTTTTAAGTTTTTTTATATTATTTGTTTTATATACGTATATTTAATGTAAAAAAAAATAAGGAAAGAATTAAAAATAATCAAGAAATTATAAGAAAAAAATATCGCATGATATTACACACAGCGCCACCTGACCCCAAACTAAGCGAAGCTTGTCCTATGGAGGTCAAATAAGTGATAGAATACTAAAATAGTTTTTTTTGTTGTAAATACATACATCTTAAATATTTATTTTAATTACTTAACTTTTCCCCCATTTTGGTAATATTATCATTTGTGACATTTTATATCCTAGACTAAACTAATAAATTACAATTTTTAGGGTACCGTACTTCTAAAAGAAAAAAATCCTTATAGAATTACATTGTTGTCAATCGGTTTTGTAGATTGTTTTTTAAATCAAAATAACTGAAAATTATGTGTCATCAAAACAAACGAAAACACAATTGTATACG
Source organism: Biston betularia (assembly GCA_905404145.2). Classification (NCBI taxonomy): domain Eukaryota; kingdom Metazoa; phylum Arthropoda; class Insecta; order Lepidoptera; family Geometridae; genus Biston; species Biston betularia. The sequence goes on along the minus strand of FR989887.1, from coordinate 7,072,103 downwards.
AAAATTACAAAAAAAAATCTCTTTGTAAAATTCTAATCTAATAAACTACAATATGTATGGCTAAAAAAGCGGCCATTTTTTTAATCCAGTATAAACTAATTTCAAGTTTTGCTTAAAACTGTTGAGCCATTACTACCATAGACGACGCACATACACGCAAGCACGCATGCATGCACGCAGACACCACTTTCACATTTATAATAGTAGTGCACTTAGATTTCAATAGCAGTATGCTAATTTATTTTTAAATTTGCTTGTGGGAGGCCATTTATATAACTGTGGGCAGTGAGCAGGGCACATAGCACGCAGAACTGGTAGCCGATGGGGCTGCAAAGTTCTGGAGTGGAGACCAAGCGCAGCGTAGGACCGTCCACCCACAAGGTGGACAGACGACCTAATAAAGACCGCAGGAACGCGCTGGATGCGAGCCGCTTCCAACCGGTCTTTGTGGAGGTCGATGGGGGAGGCCTATGTCCAGCAGTGAACATCCTACCGCTTAGATGATGTTGATGATAGGATAACAGATGAATCCGCGAAGCTCTGCTAGTTCATAAAGACAGGATGTGGTCAAACGAGAACCTATTGTGAATATTAAAAAAAAAACAAAGATATTAAGAATGACGTCTTTCATTACATAGAATTATACCATTTATAGCATAATCATAATTATGTAAAATAATATTTACTTCTATTAATTTAATTTTCCAGAGTCTAAGTACATTAAATTATTCATTAATAATGTAAATAAAATATGAGTACATATTATTTTCCTAAGTATAGTACCTTGGACAGTGGGTGCATCAGTCTTTTGTTGAAACTTTTGGACAGTGGGAATCGGGAGCAAAGAAAATATTCAAAAAGTTTTTTTTTATGTAAAGTTAATGAGACGAACGAGACGCTTTTCTAATGGTAAGAGATAACGCCTGTCCATGACCATTGCAGCAATACACAGAACTTTGAGTAGCAAAACAAAGTCTAGGGTGTCGCTGCTTTGGTGCTCATTACTAGATAGACTTTGATGGTTCTCAACAGCCCAGTAATTTCGCTAGCTGCAGTATTCTTCAAACGACAACACGGTAATGTTTACACACTACTGCTTGGCGGCACAATTGTCACCATAACGCTGGTCAGTCTCTATTTTCCACAACGTACTCACAAGTATTGCCATAATTAAAAAAAAAAAAAAGTATTTAAGTATTCTACCAGTTATCTGTCTTCCATAGCACAAGCTCTGCTTAGTTTGGGGTCAGATGGCGCTGTGTGTAATGTCCTATGATATTTATTTATTTATTTAATTTACAACGCGGCATTGGCGCCAACGTTTTAGAGACTATACCCTTTGATAGCGGTCTTATACATTAGTTTATTTTAGTTAAATTTATGGATTTCTCTGTAGTACGTATTATGTTTTTTTTAACTTGATACATATTTTTATTATTTTTTTCGCTTAACATCAGGCGAGATGGCGGTCAAACGCAAGCCAATCTACAGTAAAAAAAAATACTATAAAGTTTTTTTCTAAGTATATTCATAAGGATATTCATTTGTATTTTTCCAGTATGTATCTATCTCCTCTTCATAGTATAAAACGAAGTCGCTTCCCGCCCGCGCTGCTTGTACGCTTAGATCTTTTAAACTACGCAACGGATTTTAATGCGGTTTCTAACAATAGACAGAGTGATTCAAGCGGAAGGTTTATGTGTATAATATGCATATGCAGCGCATTAGTATCTACATTGCACCCGTAAGAAGCCGGGCCGGGTCACTAGTTTTCTATACTATATACGTACCTGAATGAACCACATTCGAAATATCACGACCAATTTGGAAAAAAATCGGTTTTATATGATCACTTTTAAGTATTATAGTATTAAAATACTTACGTTATCTCGAGAAACATAGGTTAAAATCATGTATTTAAATAAAAAAACAATATAGCGACATTATGGCTCTGTATTTAAAGGTGAATAATTTTTTTTAATTATTTTAAATCTGAAAACTTCAGGGTGTACTGGTACTGGGTACTGGGGAACTTCCCTCTTTTAAGTCTTTATTCTGTACCTATTCTTATTTTTTCCTCGCGCTTGCTTTTTTTTTATGGTTCACCACAGTGCACCTGTTATTAAGTTACGGAGTCAAAACACAGACAATAAAAAGATGTAAATTAACATACAGACAACAAATTTTAAATGTCAGTAAGAGGTTTTTTTTCAGAAATGAAACGAACGAGACACTCTCCTGATGGTAAGAGATAACGGCGGATCTTTGCGGCGATACACAGAACTTTGAGTAGGTACTTAGTAAAACAAACTCCAGGGTATCGCCGCTTGGGTGCTCATTGCTTTACGACTTTCGGTGGTTAGTCTCAACAGCCCAGTAATTTCGCTAGCTGCAGTACCCTTCAAACCGGAGCACAGTGATTATCGCTGCAGTGACTAGTGCATTACAAAGAAAAAAAGGCCAGCGCTCAGCAATTGTGCTGGGGATTTCTCCGCAGTGCTGATTACTACACTGATAACTACTGAAACAATTGACGGCCTTGAATCCATCTGTAGACTAAATACATAAAGCAGCTAAAACTTCTGTATTATCTAACAGGGAGCACATAACATCAACTCTGCAAGAGAACAGGGTGTGCGTGATCGTTGGTGCGGCAGGATGTGGCAAGTCGACCCGCGTGTCGGCGGGCTTGCTGCGGCATTGCCGCCTCGACGCCAAGCTCATCGTGTCTGAGCCCAGGCGGGTGGCGGCGATCGGCCTGGCCGAAAGAGTAGCTAGCGAACTCGGGGAAGAGGTAAGTTAGACCGGTATATATGTTTTTTTGTTGATTGGCTAGAATTTTGAGTCCGGTCGAAGGTGGGAGTTTTTGACGAGAACGCGGAGAGAGTCGTGTCGCCCCTTTGTATTTTTTCCAAAACTAGTGTTTATGTAAAAAATAGTGGTGTTTTATTCATAGACTGCCGCATAACAGCGCGAGTGCGGGAAAGTGATTTAATGTGGTGAAACATGACTTTTCGTGTTGCTTCCAAAGCTCCATCGAAGGTTATAGTAAAGTCGCCACTACTTTACTCATGACTGGATTTGACTAGTACGGACTGGATATGACCAAGACAGGACTTTGACGACTTATTTGACTTATGAAACTTAAAAATACCAAAACACTTAACACTGGCAAATGTACCTATACATATTACGACGCTAAAATCAAAAAAGAAAGAAAGAAGAAACACAACTAGCCTGGCTCGCAAGAGAGAAGAGTTCGATGTTATTCTGTTTTTGAGTTCAATGTATACAAAGTTTCTGAAGAGTTTCAATAAAAAAGTTTGTTTAAGTATAAAAAGTGGGCACGTTTCAGGTGGGCGAGTCGATAGGATACCAAGTCAGGCTGCACTGTCGACCACCGCGGCCGCCCGCCGGCTCGGTCCTCTACTGTACCTCTGGTGTATTACTCAATCGACTGCAGTACAATCCTGGTAAACATCACCTTTTGTTTTAATATTGCAATCATCATCATCATCATCATCCACTGCTGGACACAAACTCGCAAGACACACTACTCGACCAAATCTTCGGCTTTTCATTCCTAAATGTCTGTATATCATAGTCCATTGAAAAGTTACATTTAGGGTTGCGTTTTTGAGAGGACGCATTATTTTTTTGATGTGTATGGGGCATGGGGGTTTTGTGGGGTCGCCCCCCTCGTCCCCCGGCCGCTATTTTGGAAAAAGGGTGCTGAGGGTCTTCGAGCTATATCTCGTAAACTTCGATGGAGTTCTGGAAACAACACGAAAAGTCATGTTTCACCACATTTTATCACTTTCCCACACTCGCGCTTGTAATTCGGTTCTTTATTAAATAAACACTAGTTTTGGTAAAAAATACAATGGGGCGACACGACTCTGCTTAGTTTGCGGTCAGATGGCGCTGTGTGTAATGTCCAACGAATTTTTTTTTTTTTTTCTCCGCGTTCCCGCCAAAACTCCAAATACCTACTTACATACAGAACAAACAAGCACATGAAATGTTTGTCTTGGGTGGAAAATTAACTCACGCCCTGCAGTTCATGAAACAGAGCTAGGTACTACCCATTGAGCTTACAATAAGCGTAATAATACTTCCCTTTAATTTGTAACGTAATTTATTAATGCCCCCTGAAACGCTGACGTACGGAAACTTGTACGACTATTGTGCAGGTTGTATAAACTGTGCATTTCCCACTGTTCTTATTCTTATTCTTATTCTTATTCGGAATGGGGGCGATGAGTCCTGCACTGACGTCCCGCTTGGGGTGTATTTTTTTTTATTCAAACACAAAACAAATTACGATCATTAGGAAACTAGAGTACAGAAATGTTGGATCAGAGCGGGATTGCAACTCAGACCATGTGTGCAATGTTGGTTTAGCGTTTAAATAATTATCATTATGGGCACAATATATGTATCTATATAATTAGCTAGGGGTCGGACTGAGCTAGGCGTTTAGGACATAAAGAATTTCTGATATAAGTAGGTTCTAAATTTGGGAGAGAAGATGTCGACAATTATATCCTTATTTGCCATCTCATTATACTGGCGAGCCATCCGTATTAAGGGGTTGTACATAGAAATGTTGTTATTATAAATTTGTAAAGCAAAGAGATTTGTACGATTAGAACGACGCGCGCTATATTTGATATTAAAATTTAGTTGAGAGAGTAAATTTGGAGTATCGACAAACGAGTGGACTATTTAATGGAGGAAAACAAAATGGAAGTATTTACGACGGGTTTCTAGTTTATGTACATTAAATTTAGACAAAAGTGATTCGTAATTAAAATTGGAACGACCTAACTTTAGTCGATAGCATAGCATTCGCAAACATTTCTTTTGAACCTTTTCTATTTCTTCAATATGCACCTTATAGAAAGGAGACCATATAGGACTTCCATACTCTAACACAGATCTGACGAGAGCTGAGAATAAGTAAATGAGAGAGTTTGGGTTTTTGAAACCTTTAGTAGATCTAAAAATATTATGCATTTCCCTCTACCAGCGTCTACCCGAGCGAACCCAGCTCCTTAAAGTATCGGAGCGAGGCTCTGGGGCGCTGGCAAAGTAGCTCCAGTGGATGAGATGGAGTTAAGCATGGTAGCACAAAGCAGTCTGCCTGTTGCGGTGATTTAGATGATTCCCCACTGTTGCAGGGTTATCCGGCTGTTCCCACGTGATAATAGACGAGGCCCACGAGCGGGACGTGAACAGTGATGTCACCATGCTGCTTCTCAAACGAGCCATGATCCTCAACCCTGAGCTGAAGGTGGTCATCATGAGCGCTACACTCGATACTGAAGTCTTTACACAGTACGTTATTATTACGATCAACTTAAGGGTTAACATTCAACGTGAACAATAGAAAAATTTAGAGGTGTTTTGGCGGGAACGCGGAAAGAGTCGTGTCGCCCATCTTTATTTTTTTCCAAAACTAGTGTTTTTTTCGAGTGTTTATGTATAGAAATAGTGGCGTTTATCTATACTATAATTTAAAACTAGCTTTGAGCGCACACACACACACCGTCCGCACCGCACCTATCTATATTGTAATCGCAAGTATAGGTAGTCCTTGCGAAACAGGTCCTCGCCTAGTGCAGGGACTACAAGCAACGATGAAATCTGAAAATAACTCATTTTATGAAATAAATTATTTTGTATTTTGTATTATAAAGAGGAAATATTTCATTGTTTGTTTGTAATGAATAGGCTCCGAAACTACTGGACCGATTTCAAAAATTCTTTCACCGTTGGGAAGCCACTTTTTATCCCTGTATTCCCACGGGAACGGGAACTGCGCGGGTGACACCGCGCTGCGAGGCGTCCGCTGGTTACCTCTTGTAATTTGGTACTTTGCAAATAGTACCAAATTACAACCGCGAGTGTGGGAAAGTGATAAAATGGGTTAGAAGGGTGTGTTATGTTTTTAGGATTCATAAATGTTATGTATAGGAATTTCTTAAGTCCATCATAACTTTTAAAAGCTAGAACAGATTTGTATGTACTTACGTGGTATCGTTAGAATCCTTACATTATATACTGTTTCGGGTTGATGGGTATTGCAGCTAGTAAAAGTACAGGGCTGTTAGGACTAACCATCGAAAGTATCAGAGTAATGAGTTTCAAAACAGCAATGTCGTTGCTACTCAAAGTTTTGTGTATCGCTGCAATGGTCATGGACATGCGCTATCTCTTACCATCAGGGGAGCGTTTTGCTCGTCTCATTACTTTCACATGAAAAAAGAAACATTCCTGGCCATAATTTTTTTTTTAAGATTTCGTACTTTTTTAACTTGATGGTAGATTTCCTTAGCAGGAAGTCGTCTAGGTAGGTACCACCGCAGTACCAGATTTTCTGCCGCCAAGCAGTAGTGTGTAAACTTACTGTGTTCCGGTTTGAAGGGTACTAGCGAAATTACTGGGCTGTTGAGACTAACCATCGAACGTCTCAAAGTAATGAGTTTCAAAGCAGCGATGCCACGAACTTTGTTTTGTTACTCAAAGTTCTGCGTATTGCTGCAATGGTCATGGACAAGCGCTATCTTACTATCAGGGGAGCGTTTCGTTCGTCTCATTACTTTCACATAAAAAAAAAAGTATTTAAAAAAAAACATGAAAAAAATCATAATATATTAGTTGGTAATCGTATTCTTTTAAATGGTTTTATAATATTATTTTCAGATATTTCGACTCTTGTCCCGTTATAAAAGTTCCAGGCGAGACGTACCCAGTAGAAATAAGTTATTTAGAAGACATAGAGAAGAAATATGGACTAAAATTGCCCAACACGCGAGCGAGTTGTTTGAAAGAGGACGGCAGGCCGCAACTGAATGTCGCCGAGGTAAGTTGTTGTTCATGCATTCAAAAAAGAATAAATACAAATACTACGTCTTTAACGTAATTTTTATTTATGAAGTAACTAGCTGCGCCTCGCGGTTTTACCCTATACATATTTTCGGGATAAAAAGTTTAAGCCTATGTTTTAACCCAGAGTCTCAGCTACATTCATACCTAATTCCATCCAAATCCGTTCAGTAGTTTTTGCGTGAAAGAGTAACAAACATACTCAAAAACTTTCGCGTTTATAATTATTAGTAGGATTCTGTATAATGAAACAAAAATATCAGTTTCCTCAAATCAAACCATTTATTTGGTACTAAAATATACACGTACAAGCTGCGCCCCGCGGTGTTACCCGCTACATGTTTTCGGGATAAAAAGTAGCTCATGTTTTATAATCCAGAGTCTCAGCTACCTCCGTCCCAAATTTCATTCAAAACCGTTCAGTAGTTTTTGCGTGAATGAGTAATAAACATCCATCCATCCAAACTTTTACAATTAGTGGGACGTGAAAGTTATGATGGATGGATGTTTGTTACTCTTTTACGCAAAAACTACTGAACGGATTTGGATGAAATTAGGTATGGAAGTAGCCGACATCTTGAATTAACACATACTTAGGCTATTTTTTTACGAATAAAAATGTATAATAGTATTAAAATAAAATAAATAAATATCATAAGACATTACACACAGCGCCATCTGACCCCAAACTAAGCAAAGCTTGTGCTATGGAAGTCAGATAACTGATAGAATACATAAATACTTTTTTTTTTTATAAATACATACTTTTTTTTTACTGTAAAAGTAATGAGACGAACGATGCGGTCTCCTGATAGTAAGAGATAACGCATGCCCATGACCATTGCAGCGATACACAGAACTTTGAGTAGCAAACTAAGTTCGGGGCATCACTGCTTTGGCACTCACTACTTTGAGACTTTCGATGGTTAGTCTCAACAGCCCAGTAATTTCACTAGCTGCAGTCACCTTCAAACCGGAACACAGTAATGTTTACACACTACTGCTTGGCGGTAGAATATCTGGTACTGCGGTGGTACCTACTTAGACGACTTCCTGCTAAGGAAATCTACCATCAAGTACTTACTTATACTACATACAGTACACCCAGAACACAGTACAGTATTCTATCAGTTCTACGGTTCTCATAGTACAAGCTATGCCTAGTTTGAGGCTAGATGGCGCTGTGTCTGTATGTCAATGTCATAGGATATATTTTTGTTATTATTACACTCTATTTTTTTATGGTTCGCGTTTGACCACACTCTGCCTGATGTTAAACAGTAGTGTGGTCTAAGATGGAGCACGCTTACCTAGAAGAAACCTATTTACTCTAGATTTGAAGACGCCAATATTGTACCTAACAGGGAACACAGACTCCGGCAGAGAGTTCCACAACCTCGCTGTGCGAATGAAAAATGTGGAATCAAAACGCTTTGTGCGTACATGGGGAACATCCACCATGTACGGATGACGCTTTGGTTGCGTTTGTCTTGCCGTCCGGTAAAAGAAAGGTGCAGGGGGAACCAAATTGTGCAGCTCAAGCGCACATGATTGTATTTTGTAGCGATGATAGCTCAGTGGTTAGCGCGGTAGGTTCGCATGCCGAAGGGCGTGGGTTCAAACCCCAACAATGAGCTTGAGCTGCCGGTGAAGGAAAACATCGTGAGGAAACCATAGCATGGTGGTAGGGTACTTTCTAGTACTCGGCTGGCTAGCTACCTCCCTCAAGTTGAAAATCTGCCGCCAAGCATCTAACAGTGCGTTCCGGCAGCGTCACTTGAGAGCCAGTTCCATTCCAGGCTAGGTGTGCTTTACCATCTTCGACCACGCCTTCACTTAACATCAGGTAAGCTGTGGTCAAACAACTAGCCTGTCAAAAATTAAAAAAAAAAAAACACTCCGAAATGTATCCGGTAGAAAACTGACAGGCTGGCAATACTACGACGATGCTCAAGACTTTGAAGCCGAGACTCCAGTAAAGCGTCGTTGCCAATTGGCCTCCTGCCACGTCTCTCGATCGACTCTAATGCCTCTCTATTGTTTGGCAGTCGTGATTCTTCCGCGTTCCCGCTAAATTTAGAAGTATTTAACTTTCAGATAACAGATGTAATAAAGGCAGTCGACAAACAAGAGAAAGAAGGCGCCATTCTAGTTTTCCTCCCGGGCTGGGCTGAAATTAAACTCGCCAAACAAATATTGGAGGAACATTACGCGGGCTCCTGCCTACATCTTGTTATACCGGTGCATTCTAGGTAAGACATAAACCGACTTCAGAAACAGTAGACGAAAATGGTGCATGAAATATGGTATTACATATTGAATATTCAAGGTATATATTTAGTTGTACTTGGTGGTAGATCTCCTTAGCAGGAGGTCGTCTAGGTAGGTACCACCGCAGTACCAGTTATTCTGCCTCTAAGCAGTAGTGTGTAAATTACTGTGTTTCAGTTTGAAGGGTAGGTACTGCAGCTAGCGAAATTACTGGGCTGTTGAGACTAACTCTATCAAAAAAGTCTCAAAGTAATGAGCGCCAAAGCAGTGATGCCCTGGACTTTGTTTTGTTACTTAAAGTTCTGTGTATCGCTGCGATGGTCATGGACAGGCGTTATCTCTTACCATCATCTCGCTGCTAGGTGAAACTGCGAGGCGTCCGCTAGTAAAATCATAAAGACTTTAAAATTGTAATTGATTTTTATTTGCTTAAATAAATAAATATTGGAGGACATTTAACACAGCGCCACCTAGCCCCAAACTAAGCAAAACTTGTACTATGGGAACCAGACAGCTGACAGAATACTTTTTTTTTTGTAAAGACTTACTTATAATACATACAGTACACCCAGACACAGAACAAACATCGATGTTAGTCCTGAGGGGGAATCGAACCCACGCTCTTCAGCCTTCGAAGCAAACATACTACCAATGAACCAACAGGGCTGCCAGCAGCTGTCAACAGCTTGTATTGAATAGGCTTATACTTTCACCTAGTTGTCGATACTTTTCAGGCTAGCGACAGCAGACCAAACTCGTATGTTTTCCCACCCAGGGCCTGGGGTCCGAAAGATAGTGTTAGCCACCAACGTAGCAGAAACCTCTGTCACTATACCCGACGTAATCCACGTTATAGACTCGGGCGCCCACAAAGAAAACACTCTTCTAGGCGGAACAGGTAATCACTGTCACTTTATTTTGACATTTTGTAATAGACCTCATGACATATATATATATATATGGTTTGTGACATAAAATATATTTCAAACTTTTTGTTTTTTGTTTAATTTTTATTTATATATACTATACTATATACCTATAAGTTTTTTTCTATGTTTATTGTTTATTTTTTTGTATGCATGTATTGTTAATTATGTTGAAATGTGTTTTATGTCCCAAATAAAGTGTTGTCTATTGTCTATATTTAATTAATATAAACTTGACATTATGTCCATCTATCTATCTATACTATTATGAAGAGGCAAGATTTGATTGTTTGCTTGTTTGTAATAAATAGGCTACAGAACTACTGGAGCGATCTTATTAATTCTTTCATTATTAGAATGCTACATTATCCGTGATGGACATTGGAAACTTCAATAACCCCAGTAACCCAAGCTGTGAAAATTTTACGGAAAAACCCTTACTTAGCATGCTCAGCAAAAACTGTTGATAATAGAATAAAGTGATATTTTAAAAAGCAAATTGACAGCTACAAAAAAGTCCGCAATATCACCAGTTGTTATCTACACTAATTATAAAGAGGAAAGATTTGATTTTTGTTTGTATGGAATAGGCTCCGAAACTACTGGACCGATCTGAATGATTCTTTCATCATTAGAATGCTACATTATCACTGAGTGACATAGGCTATATTATTAATCGAGTTATGTTTACCCGTGCGAAGCCGGGTCGGCCCGCTAGTAATAAATAATTCTATTTTATCCAATTCGTCATTATTTAATAGTAACTCTATCTAATTTTTGCACCCAATTTCGGGTTAAGTATGGACTAAGCGACGTTTTAATTTATGTACCAACATTTTGACACCTGTACTAATTAAATATTTATTTATTTTATGGTTGACAGGCTAGGTGTTTGACCACAGCTCACCTGATGTTAAGTGACGGTGTGGTCGAAGATGGTAAAGCACACCTAGCCTGGAAGGGAACTGGCTCTCAAGTGAGGCTGCCGGAACACACCGTTAGATGCTTGGCGGCAGATTTTCAACTTGAGAGTGGTAGCTAGCCAGCCGAGTACTAGAAAGTACCCTACCACCATGCTATGATTTCCTGTCAACCATAACAAAAAAAATCTATTCTATCGCTCGAACATCATTTTGGTGGTAGAACTCCTTAGCAGGAGGTCGTCTAGGTTGGTACTACCGCAGTACCAGTTATTCTGCGCTAAGCAGTAGTGTGTAAACATTACTGTGTTCCGGTTCGAAGGGTACTGCAGCTAGCGAAATTACTGGGCTGTTGAGATTAACCATCGAAAGTCTCAAAGTAATGAGCGCCAAAGCAGTGATGCCCTGGACTTTGTTTTGTTACTCAAAGTTCTGTGTATCGCTGTAATGCTCATGGATAGGCGTTATCTCTTACCATCAGGAGAGCGTCTCGTTCGTCTCATTACATCTTACACAAAAAAAAAAAAAATTACCTACCTACTTAGCTCTTAATCTATTCCAGGGACGGCAAGTTTGCAAACAGTGTGGGTATCTCTATCGGGGGCTAAGCAGAGAGGCGGCCGGGCGGGCCGCGTGCAACCAGGTACAAAACACGTTATTTAATTAAATAAGCTATTAATAAATAAACATTAGTTTTATGATCCTTACTATATATTTTTTTTTATAGCTTACAGGCTAGGTGTTTGACCACAGCTCACCTGATATTAAGTGACGGTGTGGTCGAAGATGGTAAAGCATATCAAGCCTGGAATGGAACTAATTGAACATTATTGAAATTTAACATAAATTATAGAAGAGAAAAGAAAGATGCCTATACCTAGCTGTGAAATAAAATCCCACTAAATTTAATAATATTATAAATGTGAAAGTTTGGATGGATGGATGGATGTTTGTTACTGTTTCACGCAAAAACTACTGAACGGATTTGGATGAAATTTGGTATGGGGGTAGCTGAGACCCTGGATTAACACAGGCTACTTTTTATCCCGAAAACATGTAGCGGGTAACACTGCGGGTCGCAGCTAGTTATAAAAAAATATCAGATGTTTTCTAGCCCCAAATGTATGTACGTATTATGATTCCAGGCCATTGCTATCGTATGTATACGAAAGAGAAAGAATTGGAATTCGTGCTGCACACTACGCCAGAAATACTGAGGTAAGAATATGATTTAAGAACAATTCGCGGTTTAATTGTTAAAAAATCTAATTTAGTAGATAAATATCGCAACAGCTTATTTGTGGGAGATATTCTCTTTGCTGGCCATGTAAAGGCAGTTACTTCAGGTCGTCTAACTGGTGTGGTTTTATAAGACTTTTAGCGATGATAGCTCAGTGGTTAGCGCGGTAGGTTCGCATGCCGAAGGGCGTGGGTTCAAACCCCAACAATGAGCTTGAGCTACCGGTGAAGGAAAACATCGTGAGGAAACCATAGCATGGTGGTAGGGTACTTTAGTACTCGGCTGGCTAGTTACCACCCTCAAGTTGAAAATCTGCCGCCAAGCATCTAACGGTGTGTTCCGGCAGCCTCACTTGAGAGCCAGTTGCATTCCAGGCTAGGTGTGCTTTACCATCTTCGGCCACACCTTCACTTGACATCAGGTGAGCTGTGGTCAAACACCTAGCCTGTCAACCATTAAAAAAAAAAAAAAAACTTAAAAAGCTATTATATTCCATTCCTTTTCTGATCATATTTTGTTCAGTTTCTACTGCTATTTTATTTCTTTTCTAATCCTAATAGTCTAATACTATATACGTACAAATATTAGGTACGTACGTAGGTACTAATAATCTTATTCTATTTTAATAACCCTATTTTATTTTAATTCTAATAATCCTATTCTATTTTAATTCTAATAATCCTATTCTATTTTGATTCTAACAATCCTATTCTATTTTAATTCTAATAATCCTATTCTATTTTAATTCTAATAATCCTATTCTATTTTGATTCTAACAATCCTATTCTATTTTAATTCTAATAATCCTATTCTATTTTAATTCTAATAATCCTATTCTATTTTAATTCTAATACTTATAGATTATTTACAATGTAATAGGATTACCTATAATACTATTACATTGTAAACAGTCTATAAGTTTACTGTTTGAAAATCGAATCAACATTTTTTGTTAACCGACTCAAAAAAAAAGGTTCGCCAGGTTTTTCGCCAATTATGAATCGATTTTGATGATTGTTTTGTGCTTCAGAGGTGGTCCTATATAAATTTATTCGACAGCCCTGTTGGCTCATTGGTAGCATATCTGCCTTAAGAGCTGTAGGGTGTGTGTTCGATTCCCACTCAGGGCAAACATTTTGTGAATAAACAAATGTTTGTTCTGTTCTGTATGTATTATAAGTACTATGTATTTACAAAAAAAAAAGTATTTATGTATTCTATCAGTTATCTGACTTCCATCACACAAGCTCTGCTTAGTTTGGGGCCAGATGGCGCCGTGTGTATAGTCCTACGATATTTATTTATTTATTTAAATTTTATCGGATTCATTTGAGCGGTTTTTAAAAATCGACAAAAACCTAAAAATTGCATACATCGATGATATTTTCGTTTAATCGGAAACCTCGCCGTTTCATTGGAGCCGTGCGTTTAGTTGGCCTAAGGGTTTTTTTAAATATATTATTTTATTTAAAATCATTGTTCGTTTTAGAGTACCGCTGGAGCAAACTGTGTTGGATTGTAAGACTTATGCCCCAGAAGACAAGGCCGTGGAATTCCTCTCGCAGCTGCCACAGCCGCCGAGCGCGAGCGCTGTGAAAATGGCCGTCAACGACCTCATCGACATTGGTAATTAGACTATTCGTATATAGGTAGACTCAACTTTTTGTTGTTCAATCGAAAAGTACTCTAAACAAAAGTGAAAACGGTTGATTTTTCAGATGCATATATCGCGTTTGCTATCAAAAGAAAGGGCTCAGTCTTCATCCTACTAATATTATAAATGCGAAAGTTTGTGAGTATGGATAAATGTTTGTTACGCTTTCACGCAAAAACTACTGAACGGATTTGAATGAAATTTGGTATAGAGGTAGCCGAGACCCTGGATTAACACATACGCTTATTTTTATCTCGAAAATATGTAGCGGGTAACACCGCGGGGCGCAGCTAGTCAGTAACCAAAATATCCATAATCTGTCATTTAAAAATGTAGCGTGGAAGTAAGTTGCCATTAGTTTTTTTAACCGACTTCAAAAAAAGGAGGGTGCTCTCAATTCGACGGAATCTTTTTTTAATGTCTGTTTCCCAATTACTCCAAGACGCCTGGACTTATTCGAGAAAATATTTTGTTGTTTTACTTCCTAGGTGGCCCCATAGAAATTTCATGAAAATCGGTTCAGATTTTCAAACTAAAATACCTAAAACCCTTATAGCCGTGTTTGTGCTTAGGAGCATAGAGTCGGTTTTTAGGGTTCCGTACCCAAAGGGTAAAAACGGGACCCTATTAATGAGACTTCGCTGGCCGTCCGTCCGTCCGTCTGTCACCAGGCTGTATCTCAAGAACGGTGATAGCTAGACAGTTGAAATTTTCACAGATGATGTATTTCTATTGCCGCTATAACAACAAATAAAATAAAATAAATATTTAAGGGGGGCTCCCATACAACATACGTGATTTGTTTGCCTTTTTTATAGATTACGGTACGGAACCCTTCATGCGGGAGTCCGACTCGCACTTGGCCGGTTTTTATTTAATAGAATAGAATATAACTTTGTTATACACCAAAAACAAATTACAATGAAACTCAGATTACAATGAAATACAAATTTATGCTTCTATTATTTCATGTTAAGATATTTACTATACGGTAAAGTCTTAAATTACTCTCAAATTGAATTACTGTCACAATTTGTTAACATAACAAATAATATTGGTTCCTTTTTTAATATAAAATTTTGTTCGCAGGTGCTCTAACCCCTTCAGAACAGCTAACCCCTCTAGGATCCATTCTATCTGCCCTCCCGCTCGCACCGCGCGCCGGTCTCGCTCTAACACGTGCAGCGATCGCTTGCGCGGTGTTACCCCAAGCAGACATACAAGCGATGCTCGACACTAACCAAGACCCGTTCGAACAAGCCGCCGACAGAAGGGATGGTGAGTTGACGCTATCTCGCTCTAACACGCGCGGCGACTGTGGCTGCCAGAGTGAGACGAGTAGGCACACAAGCGATGCTCGACGCTTACCAAGTTGAAGCTCTCTCTCTCTCTCTCGTTCGCTCTATCGCGCGCGGCGACCGCGGCCGCTAGAGCAGGACAGACAGACATACAGCGATGCTCGACGCTTACCAAATTGAAGCTCTCTCTCTCATTCTATCGTGCGCGGCGACCGCGGCCGCTAGAGCAGGACAAAAAGACATACAAGCAATGCTCAATGCTTATTAAGACCCAAACAAGTCGCCGACGTTGGCCTATACACCCATACACACACATACGAATAGACATAAATTCACACACACGTCGCTTTGGTACCCACGAAAAATGTTTCACCAAATTTTTTTTTTTTTTTTTAATGTTTGACAGGCTAGGTGTTTGACCACAGCTCACCTGATGTTAAGTGAAGGTGTGGTCGAAGATGGTAAAGCACACCTAGCCTGGAATGGAACTGGCTCTCAAGTGAGGCTGCCGGAACACACCGTTAGATGCTTGGCGGCAGATTTTCAACTTGAGGGTGGTAGCTAGCCAGCCGAGTACTAGAAAGTACCCTACCACCATGCTATGGTTTCCTCACGATGTATCATTTGATTTTTTTTTATTTGATTTTAATTGTATCATTTTCCCACACTCGCGCTTCTAATTCGGCACTTTATGAATAAAACACCCTAATATTTCTATAAACACTCGAAATAACACTAGTTTTGGAACAAAAATACGACGGGACGACACGACTCTGCGCGTTGGATGCGTCTGATTACTTGGTGGTAGATCTCCTTAGCAGGAGGTCGTCTGGGTAGGTACCACCGCAGCACCAGTTATTCTGCCGCTAAGCAGTAGTGTGTAAACATTACTGTTCCGGTTTGAAGGGTAGCTACTGCAGCTAGCGAAATTACTGGACTGTTGAGACTAACTATAGAAAGTCTCGAAGTAATGAGCGCCAAAGCAGCGATGTCCTGGACTTTGTTTTGTTACTCAAAGTTCTGTTTATCGCTGCAATGGGCATGGACAGGCGTTATCTCTTACCATCAGGAGAGCGTCTCGTTAGTCTTATTACTTTTTACATAAAAAAAAGATAGGTATGTCTTTTATATAGTAACCTATGTTTAAAATATTTTTTTATTTTAATTCTCTGATCAACACATCCCATTCTCTGATCAACACATCCCATTCTTAGTGAAATTCTCTCCTTACTAAGGTTGCCTGGAGGTTCCACTAGTGTTCATTTTATATTTTTATGAAAAGTCTGTCCGTGGGGGCTGGCCGCTCTCGAACTGTAGCGGGACCTGGCCAAACGTTTAGAGGAGGCTTCAGGTGACCAGAATGCTGGTATCTACTTTGGTCAAAAAAGCATTGCCATCCAGCGTGGCAATGCCGCCAGCATTCTGGCCACATATCCCTCCTCTGACAGACTTTTAGATTAAGTTTTTTGTATAAATTTTGTAACTTCATAGTGTTAATATATTTGAACAGAAATCCGCGAGATAAAACGTCAGTTCAGCACGACGTCGGATCACGCTGCCTTGCACATGATACAACGCGAATTCGAGTGCGAGCAGTCGACAGATAGGGAAGCTGTCGACGCGTGGTGCGGACGCCTCGGCCTCCGGAAGGAAAGACTCGCCTACGTCAAATGTAAGTTCACCTAGTGTAAGCGATGGGGCTGTGAAGTTCGATTCCCACTCGACCTTTGTCAACTTGAATTACAATAATACAATATAGGAAGTTAGTCTAAATTATTTGTAGCGATGATAGCTCAGTGGTTAGCGCGGTAGGTTCGCATGCCGAAGGGCGTGGGTTCAAACCCCAACGATGAGCTTGAGCTGCCGGTGAAGGAAACCACAGCACCGTGGTAGGGTACTTTCTAGTACTCGGCTGGCTAGCTACCACCCTCAAGTTGAAAATCTGCCGCCAAGCATCTAACGGTGTATTCCGGCAGCCTTACTTGAGAGCCAGTTCCATTCCAGGCTAGGTGTGCTATACCATCTTCGACCACGCCTTCACTTAACATCAACCATAAAAAAAAATCTTAATCTAAGGTTAGAGTAGGTACTAGTTGTGTGTATACCGTGAGCAGAGCAGCGACCCGCAAGCAGCACCCGATCACGAGTATGACGCATGTGCCTCCATCGCCCTCCTCAACCATATCTGAGGGAAGAGAGCGCTCGACACGCGACGCCGCCGCAAGGAGCCTTCGATGGTCGAAGTTACTCGACCAGCACTAAGTTATTACTAGGCAAAATTTTCGGAAATCCTGCCTAAAATTGTGGGCATAGCACTCATTTACTACAATAGAATACTATCACCGGACCAACTGGCGATAACCAATGGCAGCTTTCATTTATAACTGAAATTGCGCCGGACTAGGTTTAGGTAAATGCCTACGGGTAGAATAATAACCAGGAATCACCAGCATATCAGCAGCTCGTAGCGATGATAGCTGAGTGGTTAGCGCGGTAGGTTGGCATGCCGAAGGGCGTGGGTTCAAACCCCAACAATGAGCTTGAGCTGCCGGTGAAGGAAAACATCGTGAGGAAACCAAAGCATGGTGGTAGGGTACTTTAGTACTCGCCTGGCTAGCTACCACCCTCAAGTTGAAAATCTGCCGCCAAGCATCTAACGGTGTATTCCGGCAGCCTCACTTGAGAGCCAGTTCCATTCCAGGCTAGGTGTGCTATACCATCTTCGACCACACTGTCACTTAACATCAGGTGAGCTGTGGTCAAACACCTAGCCTGTCAACCATAAAAAAAAAAAACATTTTTGTGGATAATTTTTCGACATCGATTTTTCAATGGTTCAGTTGTAGCAGTATATAACGCCATTGTTTTCTAGTATGTAAAAAAATAGTGGCGCTGAAACGTGGTCTCTATGTGCCTTCTTGGTAAGCTCTAAGTAGCACAACGAGCTATGCTTGGAATTTCCCTACGAGATCGAATCAGAAATGAGGAGATCCGTAGACGAACCAAAGTTACCGACATAGCCCAACGGATTAGCAAGTTGAAGTGGCAGTGGGCAGGGCACATAGCACGCAGAACTGATGGCCGATGGGGCTGCAAAGTTCTGGAGTGGAGACCACGGGCCGGCAAGCGCAGCGTAGGACGTCCACAAGGTGGGCAGACGACCTAATAACACCGCAGGAACGCGCTGGATGCGAGCCGCTTCCAACCGTTCTTTGTGAAAATCAATGGGTAAGGCCTATGTCCAGCAATGGACATCCTACGGCTGAAATGATGATGATGATGGTGATGATTTAAAAAATAGTGGTGTACACGTACATTCTTTTTCAGCAATATCCAGCCTGTACCTCCGCGAGCTACTGAAAACTGGTATCATAGAACGTAACGTGGAGTTGGAAGACATCAACCGTTTCGGAGACATCGACGAATTGAGCGTCGCGACGCTGTTCGCGGGTGTCGACGCATTGTTCATTACAAAGAAACAAGTGAAAACCAAAGGAAAACTTAAAACTGTGAATGAAATTTTCTCCACGTAAGTGACATATTTCCGAGTCCAACTGTAGTATTCTTCTGTTGGATTCAATTTCAAAATTACTTATAATATACATTTTATGGGGGGTTTCAGCACTGGCGAACGAGCGCACATAGTATCTGAGAGCGTGAACTCGGGTCTGACGAAAACTGACATCAAGCCGACACTGTTAGCTTCCTATCGCGGGCGACATTCAGCCGAAAGGCGCGCTCTAATGCTTTACAAGACATCTATAATATCGCCACAAGCCGCTCTATTATTCACTATAGGACCAGTTGCAGAGGTTAGTAAACTGACATTGAAACTAACATCAACTGACATTAAACCTAACATCAGCTGACATTAAACCTAACATCAGCTGACATTAAAACTAACATCAACTGACATTAAAACTAGTATTAACTAACATCAGCTTTTATTATCAATAATTTAGTACCTATTAGGTTGATTACAAACAGGATATTCCTTTCAATGATTATGTCATAAATGTTATCAAACATATAATTATATATAGCCACAGTAGCCGCCAGAAGTAGGTAAACAATAATTAATTAATTATTATGTAATCTGAATCATATTTATTTTGCGTGAAAGAGTAATAAACGTACTCAAAAACTTTCGCATTTATAATATTAACAGGAGTAGGATTCTGTATAGTGAAACAAAAATATACGTTTTAGGTATTTTGGTTTAAAAATCTGAACCGATTTTCATGGGGCCACCTAGGAATTGAAACAAAAAAAAATATTTTCTCGATTAAGTCCAGGCGTCTTCGAGCAATCGGGGAATACATAAAAAAAAGATACCGTCGAATTGAGAACATCCTCCTTTTTTTGAAGTCGGTTAAAAAAATTATGGTATCACTAAATAGTTGGTAAACCAATTGCAACTTACTCCCACGCTACATTTTTAAATAACAGATTAAGGATATTTAAAAATATATACTGACTACATTTTTTCGGGATAAAAAGTAGCCTGTGTTAATCCAGGGTGTCGGCTACCGCCTTACCAAATTTCATCAAAATTGGTCCAGCCGTTTGAACGTGAAGCAGAAACAAACACTTATACACTCAAAAACTTTCGCCTCAACTTTTTTTTTATAGCATGTTCCATTCCAGGCTATGTGCGTTTACTATCTTCGACCACATCTTCGCTTACCATCAGGCGAGTTGGTGGTCAAATGCAGACTTATACGTGTTAAAAAAATACACTTCATAATTTAGTAGTGATGATAGCCCAGAGGTTAGTGCGGTCGGTTCACGCGCCGAAGGGCGTTGGTTCATACCTAAACAATGAGTTAGAGCTGCCGGTGAAGGATAACATCGTGGGAAACCCATAGCATGGTGGTAGGGTACTTTCTAGTACTCGGCTGGCTAGCTACCCACAAATTGTAAACGCTAACTACCTAACGGTGTTCCGGCAGCCTCACCTGAAAGCCAGTTCCATTCGAGGCTAGGTATGTCCACCATCACTTAACATCAGGTGAGCAGTGATCAAATACCTTTTTTTCAAGTTTCATAAAATGAAAAAGTTGCCTCGTAGCTATAGTTATAGTCAAAGTCCAGTCTTGGTCAAGTACAGTCCATGTCAGTCAAGTCCGGTCATGCTTTAGTAAAGTAGTGGCGACTTTACTATAAAGCTTCGATGGAGTTTTGGAAGCAACACGAAAAGTCATGTGTCACCACATTATATCATTTTCCCACACTCGCACTTGTGATTCGGCACTTTATGAATAAAACACCACCATTTTTATACATAAAACACTCGATAAAACACTAGTTTTGGAAAAAAATACAATGGGCCGACATAACTCTTTCCGCGTTCCCGCCAATCCTCCTGAGTCCTCGTTTTTTTTTCTTTGGGTTTGGCGTCACATTTTTAGCATTTGCCAGTGTAAAGCGTTTTATATTTTCAAGTTTCAAAAATTAAATAAGTTGCCTCGAAGCTATAGTTTTTTTTATATTTAAATTTAATGAGACGAACGATGCGCTCTCCTGATGGTAAGAGATAACGCATGCCCATAACCATTGCAGCAATACACAGAACTTTGAGTAGCAAAACAAAGTCCGGGCATCGCTGCTTTGGCGCTCATTACTTTGAGACTTTCGATGGTTAGTCTCAACAGCCCACTAATTTCGCTAGCTGCAGTACCCTTCAAACCGGAACACAGTAATGTTTACTCACTACTGCTTGGCGGCAGAATATCTGGTACTGCGGTGGTACCTACCTAGACGACTTCCAGCTAAAGAAATCTACCACCAAGTACATATAGTATAGTGTACCAAACATAAAAACCCCGTCAAGTATAGTGCCAAATTTAAATTTAAATTGTGCTATTGTTACAGGTTGAAAATGATGGCAACACTGCAGTCCTGTCAATGTTCAGGCATAAGTTAAACGTACACGTGCCGGCTAGGTTAGTACCTTATTGTCTCTATTTTATGTATTAGGATGTATCTCAGTGGGTAGCCTAGTGGGGGCGGCACGGGCGGCAAAATTTCACAATAAATAACAATAGCATCTATAAACAGCCCCGTTGGCTCATTGTTAGTATATCTACCTTGAGAGCTGTAGGGCGTGGGTTCGATTCCCACTCAAGGCAAACATTTTGTAAATAAACAAATGTTTGTTCTGTGTGTGTGTATGTATTATAAGTATGTATTTACAAAAAAAAAAGTATTTATGTATTCTATCAGTTATCTCACTTCCATCACACAAGCTCTGAAATCATGGAACAATATCTAAATTATTCCACGAATCTAGTGTTCACGTTTTGATTACTCAAATGTGTTATGTGATGTCACAAGAGACGCCATGACAATGACAAGCGTTTTGGCGCGAATTTTAAATATAAAAATTAAAATGTCATATTTTTCCTACCAAACCTTTAATTTGCAGAAATATGTTATTCGTTGTAAATAATATTTATGTACTTCCGAGCATTATAGGACATTTTTTTTCAAAATCTGTCACCATGCTTATTGGTCATACATGCATACATGTGCAAATACAAACCAGTTATCGTAACAAAGCAATACATTCTGCAAAGTAGCACATTAAGTACTTATAAGTTGACAATTAAACATAACAATTTCAGATGAGAATATTTTCTTGTTTAATACTTTTAACAGTGGATTTTTGTCGTTTAAAAAAATCGATTGTCATAGACATTTAACTTTTTTTACAGCCAATCAAAAATACTGCTGAAAGCTCGACAAATGCTCTGGGCCACGTTTGACTACTACATAGAGCGCGATTTAAAAAACTTGGAGTACGAAGACGTGACTTCGGTCGCAAGATTCAAAATCAGGCTACTGAAGGCGTTATGTAGCATACTGGTCGAAGCCAACGACGCCGAAGCTAATCAGAAAAAAATAAACAATGTTGAAGATTTTGGATAAATAAATTGTTTACAAATGGAATTTATGTTTTTTTTTCTCACCCACGCGCCCGCGCACCTTACCCTGTCCTTCACATGCGAGGCGCGCGGCGCCCCGTAGTGCGAAGCGAGACAAGGCTGCGCGTGCATCTCCATGAAGAAGGTCACCGGATTATCCCGCGTAAGTAAAACAAAAATGCGTGAAAACTACGTCTATTTCCAAAGTATAATTTTAAATTGATTAAGGTTCCCGTTTTTTTACTTATTCACTCGGTAACTACAAACCTAAGATTTACCAACTTTTAATGGTAAAAGTCCGAACCGTTCTGGAATCATCGTTTATTTCGAACTTTTACCACCATACACTTGGTAAATCTCAGGATTCGCAATGTTGAAATAAACATGTCGGATTGCTGATAGTTTTCAATGCCACCTACACGCCTAGCGTATCCTCGCGAATCTCGGGTAAAAAAATCTTGAAATTCGTGTGACGTGAATAGTGAATTTTTATATTTGTATTTAGCGTCAGAAAATACGCGGAATAAATTAAGATGTTTAACCAGTGTCGCGGATACGTCATACCTATGTAAGCTCTAAAATATGACGAACGAAATAGGTATGTCGAAACCACGTCAGTCTCCATAGTACCTAAGTTATTTTTAGAGTTTTGGTGGCAACGCGGAAAGAGCCGTGTCACACCGTTGTATTTTTTCCCAAAACTAGTGTTTTGTCGAGTGTTTATGCATAAAAATGGTGGTGTTTTATTCATAAAGTGCCGAATCACAAGCGCGAGTGTGGGAAAATGATATAATGTGGTGAAACATGACTTTTCGTGTTGCTTTCAAAACTCCATCGAAGCTTTATAGTAAAATCGCCACTACTTTACTAAAGCATGACTAGACTTGACTGGTTTTTTTCTAGGTAAGCGTGCTTCATCTTGGACTGCATCCTGCTTAACATCAGGCAGGGTGTGGTCAAACGCGAACCTGTTCTGTATTAAAAAAAAAGGCATGGACTGTACCTGCCCAAGGCTGGACTTATAGCTATGAGGCAACTTATTCAATTTTTTCAACTTGAAATTATGAAACACTTGACACCAGCAAATGCTCAAGATGCGACGCCAAAACTAAAGAAAAAAAATCTTATTTTTAAAATAATTGTCAGTCTTAAAACAAGGTCTATTAAAGTTAAAGCCATGACCAAGCTGCCCGCGGGCCATGTTTTGGACAGCCCATAAACGTCAGCATTCGGCATCGGCATTCCGGTCACCTGATATTGACTTAGAAATAAAAAAGCGCCATCGGCTCTCAACTTGTTTACAAATATAATGACACAATGATATAATTATGTAGATTCCAAATACGGACACGGTTTTCCTTATAGTAGGGGGTTTTGAATTCCGAAATCAATAAAACGACAGCCCGTCACAACCTTGGTATGAATTCCTGGGATGCGGGGATTATTTTGGCCGTTTAGCAGATGCGACGTGATAGAATGTTATTTTTATAACCATGTAGGATGGTAGGATGTAACATTAGCGTATACAGTCATGTAGGTATTTGGGGTTCAAGTTCTATCCTACACAGAACTAATTTTAAAAGAAATGTTATATTTTTACCACCTACCTGATGTCAATCCCCCTCGGGAACATCTTACAAAGCCAACATTATGTGTTATTTCCCGACCCAACCAAACGCCAACGAAAATTTAAAACGCACGGATTTTGAAATTGCTTTAACTTTCGTGTACCTACCTACTTGTTTTTTTTTCTTATTCTCCCTAGACGGGATACCCTAAGCAATTGCCGAAATAGCTTATAGGCTAATCCAGGACTGCGTAATTAGCTAACCTAACATCTTATAGTGACCATATCAACATTAAAAATCTTTTGTTTTAAATAAAATAGATTGACTAACTTGACCATCGCATGAAAACACAATGTATCTCAGTATCTCACAAGTAATACATTTAAATTAAATAAGATTGGTTAGTTTGTTTATTTATTATTTAGTTAAGTAGGTAGGTACATTCTCTTTGTTGCACCTTGCATCAACTTTTTGATTTTTGGTTCTGTATATCGCTTCACAAAGAACTGATTACTTAAATTAGTTTTGTTTGCGATTTCTGTTCCTATCACAATACATCATCGGCGTGTAGCGAGACCGCTGTTTACAATTAATTTATATAAAAACATATCATTCTAAAGTTAGTCACTAGTGCGGGTACAGACATCGGAGTCGCGCGCGGTCAGTTGGTATCGCGTCATCGAAACCCGTCAACGCGGTCCGTACAATCTGCAAACCGGTTTCTTTTTTCCTGTTTCTATAAAAATAAATGCTGTGCGAATGAAGACTGATCTCATCTACCTTTAACAGTGTTAAAACGTGCCACACGATGCGTGTCAGTGTATTTTTAATTTGTGTTGTGCTTTGCTATGGGCAGTCTAATGTTCCTGCAGAAAATACTCCTAGCTTGCACAATGGGCTTACGGAGAAGATTGGTAACTTTTCCCTTGAGTTGCTATACCACACAGCGAGCCTCCAACCTGAAGGGCAAAATATGATTATGTCGCCTTTCACTGTTTGGACGACACTTGCAGTTATATCCGAAGGCGCTACAGCCAGAACTAAACAACAAATCAACAATGCGTTACGACTTCCCACAAGAAACCAAGTAGCTACAAGACAAAGTTTCATAGAGATAGGTAAATGGTTACAAGTAAACACTTCAACTGTGGAACTGGCGAAGTTTAATGCTATTTTCGTAGATTTAATGAATCTACCATGGGAACACTTCCGTGATAAAGCCAAATTATATGATACACGTATGGTCGAACTTAATTACACAAATAATGTAAATGCTGCTAATTCTGTGAACACAGTTGTATCAAGCTTCACTCATGGAAGACTAAAAAACATAGTAGATGGTAGTTATTTCCAAGACGGAAGCATGGTCTTAACTAGTTCCGTTTATTTTAAAGGACAATGGACTGTACCTTTCAATGTAACCAATACAATGAAGCAACCGTTTTATGACAGCAATGGAAAACAAACTGGAGAAGTAATGATGATGTATAACCGTTACACCTATCCCTTCTCTAACATCAAGGCTTTGCAAGCTAGAGTCATAGAGTTACCTTATGGAAAAGAAAACCGTCTATCTATGCTTGTAATGCTGCCAAATCCAGGTGTATCTCTAGAAGCAATGTTCCAAAACTTCAACAATGTCACTTTAGATGAATTCTTTGAGCAACTCAGGTTGTCCAAAGAAGAATATGCTGACGATGAAGTGGATTGCTTCATTCCACGCTTCAAAATAGAATCTAACATTGATCTGACAGAAGTATTGAGAAGTAGAATGGGTATTAGTGACCTGTTTGATGCAAGTCAGTCGAGGTTAGAAAACATAGCCCGAACACCTATGTTTGTTTCAAAAGCAGTTCATAAAGCTGAGATTGAAGTCACAGAGGACGGGACTACAGCTTCTGCTGTGACAGTAGTTGAATTCAGCAACCGTATTGGAGTGGTACGATTTGAAGCCAACAGACCATTCACATATATGATTATTGAAAAAGTTACAAATTCTATTGTTTTTGGTGGTTTTTATAAACAGCCAATGCTATATTAAAATTAAAAATAAATCTGTAAAATCTATTATGACAAAACCGGCCCTTTTTCATCCATTGTTTTAGTTACTGTAGTTTTATTAGTGTGAAGTGATAGAACTGACATACTAGTAAAATTTTGCATTTTGTAAAACAATCAATGAAATAAAGAGCTAGGGTCATCACTTTATAAAACACATGATAAAATAATGGTATCAAATAAATATAATAGATATCAGAAAAAATGTACTTAAAACTAAATGGAGAATTTATTTTAATTTTCCACTACTAGTTATTTATGTATGAGTAGACAACATTGTGTTAAGGTGGTTCGATTTCCATACATATAATTTTTTCCATTTATGGACAAACGGTGCATAATTTTACAGTGAAATTACAGCTACTGGCATTTCTTTTGTCTTTATTTGCGGTATCATAAAATCAAATTTATGAATGATTTATGATTTTTGAATAAAACTGTAGATTATGCTAATCAAATCTACTGTTTTATTCAAGCAATTGTGATTTACCGCAAATAAACACCAAAATAAGTGCCAGTAGCGGTAATTTCATTGTAAAATTATGCTCCATTTGTTCATAAATGGCAAAAATTTATTTGTATAGAAATTGAACCACCTTAAATGTTGTTTGTGTGGTAGATTTAAATTATTTTCCTCATTGTGTTTTGTTTACCATTGCCTATACTATTGGAAATTAGAATACTCATGTTGGGCTGCCACAAGGATTTTCCTTTGATATTACTTCCCAGAATTTATAGCAATGGTCTTTTTCTGTCCAACAACATACCTACATGTTTTCATTAAGCAAACATTAATTGTCAAGACCACAAAATTATAATTTTTATCCAGTTTGTTTTATGTGATATTGCTGTTCGGGCATAACAAAACCAAAACATTATGTGGATCATTTTAACAAGGAAGCAATTAAAATACATACAATACAATACCTATATATGTTTGTTCGCACTGTACAGACAGCATAAAAAATAAATTAGTGCGGCTAATAAACTACTACCTAGTTGTGAAGAGACTAAATCATAATACTCACATATACAATTATTTATCAAACAATTGACTTTTAATAGATTTAACAAAATTGTAGTTTCGTTTTTTATCTGTAGTTTATGAGAAACTGTGAAATAGGTTTGTTATTCTAATCTATAACCTTGGATAACGTTTGGTCATAACAAATCGATTATTTATGTTCTAATGAAGTGGATAAAGCTGTGTTTTATGCAAAAGAAAAGTAAGACTAATTTAATTTTCCTGTCTTAAAATGGCTGTAGATATAGAATAAAAAATTGCAATCACAAATTTGCCTTCGCTTTTTTAAAGATTAGAAGAAATTACTTAGCGCTGTGAACACTAAGCACTAAGTGTAAATAATAGTTATTTGTAATAAATGGGATCTAAAGATTAATAATTATTATTTAACACATGTATAGCTACATTTTTTAGTATTCTTTGGATCAATAAAGAGATACCTACCAGTGACAACTTTGCCAGACAATGCTACATTATGAATATCGCTTATTTATGTTTTGTTTTAAGTAACCAAGGTACAAAAGGTCAAGGGTTCGATGGTCATAGTCTATTGATATCGTAGTTTGCAAGAATGTGTGCACTGTCTATATTTTAAAACAAAATTAGTTGATATTTATGTAGTAAAGAAATTCTCTCCTGTCTATTCTTCAAAACAAAAGGTTTCTTCCAGATTGTGTTTTTCTTTTATAATGTTGTGCTCAAAGTCACTAACCGCATCTTTTGATGAGTGTTTGTAAGTTACTTTTTATTTATAAATAAATTGATAACGTTTTTTTTGTATTATAAGACTTATGTATAATGTATATACCTAGTCTGGTATTAGTTATAAGGAAAATTAGTGTATTTACAGTCAGCATCATTGGCTTCTGAATAATACAAACATTAACAGTCACAAATTTTGTAATAGCCTGCTTAACATTACGCTTATAAACAACCTGATAAGCTGTTTACTACGTATAAAAAATGATACTTTGACATCAGAAAGCTGATATTATCAAGCTTCCATGAAATAACAATTCACAATACACAGTGTCATATGAAAGAAAGTAAAGTTAAATACTCTAATTGTCACAACCTAATTAAATATGTATATTTTAATTAGTAATATTTAATAATAACGGGGCAATGTTATCATTGTAGTTGTTGGAAATGTTTAGTTAAATACATCAAAACACTTAGTCATTCCTTTGCTATATGCATAATCTATTATTTATTTATTAATCAATTATATTAAATACTAGCGGACGCCTCACGGTTTCACCCGCGTAGTTCCCGTTCCCAAGGGAATACAGGGATAAAAAGTAGCCTGTCACCCAGAGGTAGTGTAGCTTCCCGACTGTGAAAGAATGTTTGAAATCGGTCAAATCTTTCCTCTTTATAATAGTATACATAGATATATAATTGATTAAAAAATTAATTACATATAATATAATTGATTAATAAATGAAGAAATAGGGAAACTGTCTAACTACAATGGCTTATAACCACACTACACTACCCTTCTACTTGTTTTCTGTCTGATTATATGATTTATTTATTCTCATTTGACTTATTAATGATGATAACATTGGTAACCTATGGCAGCCCAAAAATATTTTTAAGTGTCCTTTGAAGACTTTGAGATAGTTTTTAAGACAATGTATAAAACAAGATCTGTGAAAGATACTTGTGCAGTCATTTATAATCTCGCTTATTGACAAATAAATCTCAATTAAGATATGTTCAATTGTTCATATTAAGTAAAAGAGAGTATAGAAGATTTGCACTGTTCTTGATTACTCTTTTTCACACATTCAACCTTGTGACAATATAGGAGTAGTAAAGACAGCCTTGAGTGTAAAGCCTGAAAATTTCTGACATTGTCCAGTTATTGTGTATAAAACTAAAATTAAATTATTATGATTAACAAAGGTTTGAAATAATTTAGCAATAATAGTGATAATTATATACTAAGATCATTTTGAGTGTAAAAGATAATGTTCGAATTTATTTTTATAATAAGCTATAATAAATCTGGGAAATAAATGCCATGCCTATTTTCTTGTATTTTTTATTTTTATTATACTGCATCAAACTGTAGTATTTAAATTAATACATATAATTATAATAGCTACAAAGAATAAGAAAGAAATCTTGTCTAACATTTTTATGGCTGGACTTAAGTTGATAATATTTGCCATGGTACAGAATATGGTTTTGCACATGGAATGTACTAAGTCAAAAAAGTCTTTGTACTTTTTATGATCTAACTAGGTACTTTTACAATGGGTTCCATAAAGTAAGTACATTGTAAGTACACCCATGACCAAATGTATGGTAGTAGCTGACTTATTTTTGGGTGGTTTCAAAACTGTGTTCATAATAAAAGTTGTTCACAGCTGTGAGTACAATGCTACCCTTTCAGCTTTATACATTAAGCTTATAACCCTGCTGTTACATGCGTTCATAGAGGTAGACAAACCTGAATCCTAAAAAAAGAAATAAATTACAAATAGAACTTTACGTTCTGTTGCTGTCAACTCATGCAAGGCAACATACTGGAAAAACCTCTTTTATAAATCATCCGTACCTACTACGCATTCAGGCCGCCGGAGTTTAATCGCAGGGAAAACCTAACGCTAATTGTTTACGCCTTGGCAAATAAAAGTGGTTCTTGCCGGCTTGCAAATAATAATTATTATCCTGTGGGGGTTAACGAGATTGCGGTCGACCCAAAGCTGAAATACCTTGTAAAATATCGTGAGATTTCCAAGTCAAGTTGTTCTGTCTTTGTATATTAATTATTGTACTTTGTCACAGTGGATGTCTGAAGGTCGGAGTTCGCGTCAGAAATACAATCGCATCAGTGTACACAAAGAATAATATTACTCACAAACATATAAAAAAGACAATGCAGTTGCCTGTTGCTATCTTTAGGGTTACTAGCTGTTCGCATCTGTATGGAATTACACGTGAAGACGTCATGTTATGAATAAAATAATAGTCGATAAGTATTTGATATAATTTATTCATAACAGCAAAACTGTTTGACCACTAACTCCTATAGGTATATAATGTACTCTGTGACGAACTTGCTTGATTGTAAGCGACGATATAAGATTGATTGAGCCACAGCACGGCCGATCGTGAGTGGGATGAGCCCATTCGTAGTAGGTTTTAGTTGAATAACATTTGTCTGGATTATTGCAAATCCGAAAAAAAAATTATCGGTAAAAGGTACTTACTACACGTATTCACGAAGGTACATAAGCTGTGTCCATGACAATTGACACAACCACACGCCGATTTTTTTTAATTTTTAGTGTACAGCCGTCAAATTACAACGCACATCCAGTCCGGAGGTAATAGCAATTAGTTCAATTAAAATTTGAAAAATAAATATCTAGCTACCTATGTCTAACTAGAGTATAGCCGCATAATTAAATTTAACTAATCAGGATAACCTGCACACACAATATCTTGATCTACATCAAGTCGTCAACCATTTCTGCTTCTGCGTTCACGACGCTACGTAAGTACGTACAAATCCGTACAATGCAAAGTATGTGACTTTGTCTATGCTCTAAGCGTCTATGCCCTGAATTTGGGCCCAAAGTAACATTCGATTATCGATAACGCTCACAAACGTAAAAAGTGTACGAGATTGATATATTTATATTATGCTTTAACCAATCGCGTACCTTTTTTATTTTTATATTAGCAATGTAGAATATTTCTATATCTCGGCCCAGTGATCTTCCAATACTAAGTTTACAGGAAACCAAAAACGAGTTGAGGAATAATAAAATCAACATCATCACTATAGATCATACGATAAGATTAAAAATTAAACAGTGCTGGCGCTACAGGTCAATGTATAATCAGAGGTCGTCCATTAACTTTTAGCGTAACCTAATATTTTCGTACATATTTCGTACTTTTTAAGTCTTTAAAATCTGAAAGTTTTTATTTTATTGCATTGTAGTATTGCAGAAATAAGGATCGTATTTTCGTTGCCGATGATGTCGATGTAATGTTTGATTTGTAACTTCGGTTATTTTAATTTTTAACTGATTAAATAACTATCAAAAACTTTTGGATATATTGTTTTTATACATACACATTCAGCTATTTTTTTATTATTAGCTGATTTGTCTTTCTCTTATCAATTGTGTTGGCAGCACTGAGAAACTAAGTGCTATTAATTTTGACTTATTTGTGAGGTACAAGGGGACAACATTTTGAATAAATTGATACACTATTAGCGCCTACGTCACTTTATTTCATCAATTAAGTAACACGTACAATAACTATTTATGAACTAGCTTTTGGCCAGTAATTTGTTATTGTTACTTAGAAACTACAATCCTAACGGAGAGTAGCAGAACTGTACAGTAGAATTACTTTGGAACAGAATCGTTGCTGACGTAGTTTCACTACTCTCCGCTAGATGGCAAGTGCTTATTTACATTAGCAATTTCGTTTTGATTTAAAGGCTTTAGTTGACAGATTTCAATTTTATTTATTCGTTTTTGCCTAATAGCCTGCGATGACAGCTAAATGGAGTTTTAGCTTTTAGTTAAATTGACCTTTTGTGCATGTTGCTTCCGAAACTCTTTTGAAGCTTTTATGTAGATACTAAAGTAGTTAAATTTATTAAAGCATGACAGGACTCCACCATGACTTTGAGTTTTGAACTATGACTATGATTTGGATATATTTAACTTAATTTTTCATATCAACATCTCTTGTCTGTTCTTATACAGCCAGTGACTTATTTTCTTTACCTACCTGGTTGCCTGGAAGATATAGCTTTTGTTTCTGTACATTTTTCTATTTCTGGTGTGCACAATAATTTCTACCCATATTGATACACTTGATTCTGGCAAATGCTAAATTGCGACGCCAAAAATAAAGTAAAATACCGCAATTTTTTTATTAACTAAGTTTACATAAATCTGTCGGCTAAAGCTTTCAAAATTGGTCATGCCTATTAAGTAGTCCTAAATTACATAATTATACACGTTATTTTATAGTTAGGTTCCTATATACACTTTACAATACTGAGCAAATATATTTAAATAGTTAATCACATTTATTTAAGTATTAGATTACTAAGTCAAATATAAATGTCAGTAATTAATATAATAAATAATAAAAATAATGTAACGCTTTATACTCGTACTAAGTATACATACATTGACATAATTTGACCTTACTCCGCTGGAGACCATGTCACAAGGTCAAAATTATAATTGCCATAATTTTATCAGGTACATACATTTACATATGTATACTTATTTATAATAAAAAAAAATACGAATGAGAGATAGCAACAGTGTTGTAATGTTAAAGGTTATTTTGGCTGAAGGACTAGCATCCATGGCCAAGAATAAAATTAAAAAAAAAAGTTAAAGGTTTTTAAGGGTTGAGGTTTTTAAAGGATTATAAGTTTGAGTTGTGCTAAGCCAAGAGGGGATCACTTTTCACGTTATTCGAATGTAGGTAGGTACAACTTTTATTACGAGCACAACTGAAAAATCGAGAAAAAAATCAGCAGAAAAAGTTCGTCGATTCTTGTCGAAATGTATAGAGCAGCTATTTTTTCTTGATTTCAGAGTTGTGTTCATAATCTTGAGTACCTACCTACAATGCCCCCTTCGGCTTAGTACATCCCAAGCTTGTAACCCTGTACGTAATTTCAGAAGGTGGATACATCTAATCTATACTGAGAGTAGGTACTAATTGTAAATTTCAATTATTATAATAATTTATTTAGCAGTTTTAGAAGCCATTACAATCACTTAGCTGTGAGTAAATTACAACATTTCCTTATTTACAATCCTAACTTTTTTTAAACTATACAATAGATAATTGGTATGGATACATCCGCCGCTCATAATTGGTTATTTATTCAGAAAAGGGCTCGCTGTACACTTTTCAACTCTAGAAACTAAAAAAAAAAAAAAAAAATCCATAGACATCTGATTTGTTTGCCAACGCTCAGACAACCCTATCGGCAAGTGAAGTTTCAACAGCCTAGATGGACCGTTGGACTTCCAATCTGGAGGCCCTGGGCTCGAATCCCATAGCACGCACCTCAGACTTTTATAAGTTATGTACCTACGTATTGCCTATAAATTTAAACGGTGAAGGAAAACGTCGTGAGGAAACATATGTCTGAGAGTTCTTTTTTTTTTTAATGGTTGACAGTCCAGGTGTTTGACCACAGCTCACCTGATGTTAAGTGTAGGTGTGGTCGAAGATGGTAAAGCACACCTAGCCTGGAATGGAACTGGCTCTCAAGTGAGGCTGCCGGAACACACCGTTAATAGATGCTTGGCGGCAGATTTTCAACTTGAGGGTGGGTAGCTAGCCAGCCGAGTACTAGAAAGTACTCTACCACCATGCTATGGTTCCTCACGATGTTTTCCTTCACCGGCAGCTCAAGCTCATTGTTGGGGTTTGAACCCACGCCCTTCGGCATGCGAACCTACCGCGCTAACCACTGAGCTATCATTGCTACAAAAAAAAAGTTAGTGTGTTAAAAAAAAAGTTCTCGAATTTGTGTTAAGTCTGCCAACCTTCTCCATCTCACAATGAGAAGATAACCCATGCCCAGCAGTCGGCCAGTTTATAAACACAGGACTCACTAAGAGACAACTCTAATAGTTTTAATTTTGATGAAATATTCAACTTCGAGTTTCCGCGGCGTCACTAGTCGGAGCAACGATTAAAACTATCAGGCGAACAAAGCGCAGAACCGCTATGGCCAGCCCAGACGCTTATTTTTTCTTTAGATTCGCGGCAGAAACTGATTAGTGGCGCCAGTTGTCCTTCAGCATTTTAGATAAATAATCATTTTAACAACCAATTACCTACAAGGTGGGATATTTTTTCTTCAAAACTACTTTTAATGGCGTTCTCTGACAGGGACCAGGCACAGTTACCGACTGCCTGCCCTTAAATCCGGGGCTGCTTTTCACGTCGTTTTCCCTCATAAAACCTAGTTCAATTTTGATACATATCAGCGAGAACTTTCTCCATAGGCGTGTGACCAATGGTTTTGCTGAAGTATTCCGCTTCCAGTTGTCGCGGGGCGACCAGTCGGAGCAGCGGCAGAAGTAGCAGCAGGCGGCCGAACCGCGCCGGCGCCGCGCCGTGTGCTGCCCTCGCATGGGACATCAACATAACTTGCGCTTGATCTTGAAGGTTCTCTATTTGTAGGGGGTCCTTGAGGCCGCGGGTTTCTGGGGGCAACAGTGTATTATGAATAATTCACTTGTAGGTAACATTGGTGTTATCAATAAAATATTTGTATTTTTTTTTCTTTGGTTTTGGCGTCGCGTTTTAGCATTTGCCAGTGTCAAGTATTTTTTTTATTTTTTTTATGGTTGACAGGCTAGTTGTTTGACCACAGCTCACCTGATGTTAAGTGAGGGTGTGGTCGAAGATGGTAAAGCACACCTAGCCTGGAATGGAAAAGTATTTACATATGTTCAAGTTACAAAAGTTAAATAAGTGTCCTCGTCGCTACAGTTATAGTCGAAGTCCAGTCTTGGTCAAGTACAGCCCGTGTCAGTCAAGTCCAGTCATGCTTTAATAAAGTAGTGGTGACGTTACTATAAAGCTTCCATGGAGTTTTGGAAGCAACACGAAAAGTCATGTTTCACCACATTATATCATTTTCCCACACTCGAGCTTGTGTTTCGGCACTTTATGAATAAAACACCGCCATTTTTATGCATAAACACTCGATAAAACACTAGTTTTGGAAAAAAATACAACGGGGCGACACGACTCTTTCCGCGTTCCCGCCAAAACTCCGCCTGGTTGGTTTCCTAGTAGGTACGTAATACGTATCTTTTCTTCAGATTGTGGCGATGATAGCTCAGTGGTAATGATAGTCACTGGACCACTGAAGTTGAAGACTGAGTAGTATGGAAGGAGGGAGCAGCAGTGGGTCATTAAAGAAAAATCTTATTATTGGGGTTCGAACCTACGCCTTTCGGCGTGTGAACGAACTGCGCTAACCACTGAGCTATCATCGCTACATAATATGCCAAAATCTTCGCCAGCCAGTTTGAAAGTTGATGCATGGAAACTAGAATAGAGATGGCTTAGAATAGATCGTTACCCGATTTGAAGAGTACAATGGCTTTCATGCAAGCAAACTCGGCGGGATCGACTAGCACTGCCCGGTACCGGCCCAGCACCTCGCGCAGCCGCCGAAGAGTCGAAGACCCGCTGCCGCTCTCTGGAATACATCACGCACATACTGTTTTATAGCTATGCAAGGTGTCGGTTCAATTCCCACCCAGCAAAACCCCCCCTGAACGTACGGTTTCATTATTAGTGCAAGCATTTTACGGCCACTCGAGCACTCGAACAAATTTTTTGGTAAAACGGACTCGAAGAAAAACGGCCTCACAATGATCTGTCGCCCCGAGCCTCACAACAGCTAAGGCCACCACTACACGTACATATATGGTAAAGACTTTTTTCTACGAAAACGCGAGGCACCGGGTGGTTGCCCTGCTTGCCACCCTCTAAGGCCGCCACTGCCGATAGATAGGATAAGGTAGAGTCATTGTAATCATAAATATAATCACTAGAATTAGAGATCGTATGGTAAGCGGTTACTACTTGTATGGTCCCAAACTAGGCAAAGTCTATATAGCTTGGTGATCCTGTACTTTTAAGTCACCTTACCAGCTTACCTTGATCAGTCTGTTCAGTACCGAACAGAGTGGCGCACGCAGCATCCAGCGGAAGGCACCACTGTATTGCGTTGAGGAGAAAAAGCTCCGACCACGCCTCTTCCAGGAGTATAACCTATCGAGTACACGTGAACTGAATATATGGTATATAATATACAAATTTACAATTTAAAAAACCGACTCCGTGACCTTTAGGCTAACTAAACGCACTGCTCCAATGAAACAGCAAGGTTTCGGAGTAAACGAAAATAACAT
Organism: Biston betularia; assembly: GCA_905404145.2. Taxonomy (NCBI): domain Eukaryota; kingdom Metazoa; phylum Arthropoda; class Insecta; order Lepidoptera; family Geometridae; genus Biston; species Biston betularia. The sequence goes on along the minus strand of FR989887.1, from coordinate 7,036,373 downwards.
CGATGTATACAATTTTTAGATTTTTGTTTGATTATTAAAAACAGCTGAATCGATTTCCATAAAATTTATATGAGACCACCTCTGAAGTATGATCAGCCAAGCAAAAAAAAAAACCGTCAAAATTGATTCATAGTTGGCGGAATTATCGCGTTTTTTTTAAACATTTTTTTTACAAATTTATTAAAAATTATACAGTCGAATTGAAAACCTACCTACACCGTACAAAACTTTTGTGATTGTAGTGATTTATGTAAATGTCCTTGATAGTTGTCTAAACGGTGCCTTACCTACCTGGTCTCTGAACGCGAGGCTAGCGAACGAAGGTAAATTCTTGGCCCATTTCACAGCCATGAAAAGCAACCGTGCTGCCGTTTCCGCTGCGCTTTCTACTCCAAGAGGCCTAAAATAGAAAAAAAAGTCCCATGAGGTTCAACAGATTTTTTTATGTAAAAGTAATGAGACGTACGATACGCTCTCCTGATGGTAAAGAGATAACGCATGTTCATGACCATTGCAGCGATACACAGAACTTTGAGTAGCAAAACAAAGTCCGGCGCATCGCTGCTTTATGGCGCTCATTACTTTGAGACTTTCGATCGTTAGTCTCAACAGCCCAGTAATTTCTCTAGCTGCAGTATCCCCTTCAAACCGGAACACAGTAATGTTTACACACTATTGCTTGGTAGTATAATATCTGATATTACTTAGATCTACCTACAACCAAGTGCTTAGTTTTTGATACCCCTACGCTGGCCAGACGTCTTAGTTTTTTTAAGAGACGCTCACCTGATGGTAAGAGATAGCGCATGTTCATGACCATTGTAGCGATACACAGAACTTTGAGTAGCAAATAAAGTCCGGCGCATCGCTGCTTTGGCGCTCATTACGTTGAGAGTTTCGATCGTTAGTCTCAACACGCCTGTAATTTCGCTAGCTGTAGGTACCTACCCTTCAAACCAGAACACAGTAATGTTTACACACTACTGCTTCGCGGCAGAATACCTGTTACTACTTAGATCTACCACCAAGTGCTTAGTTTTTGACATCCCTTCGCTAGCCAGAGGTCTACCCATGAACATCTCCTCAATAGCATTATAGAACAATTGATTGCATTTATTTATATTGTATTATTTACCTGTAAGTGGAACAGTTTTGTGGGTAAGTGTTGAGGGACGTCGGCGGGGAGTAAGACGTCGAATCCTCTTCATTGGTCACGTCGATGCTATCGTCTGCAGAGATTAAAGTTGAAAATGTTTATTTATTTATCATGACTGGTTTACTTATCTACAAGACAGTTTTTGTGTATTATTGTTTAGTATTTTATAGTCTACAGTTATTTTTAGTATTATCTATTATTTATGTTGGCTTTGTTCTGTTTTATGTTCCATTCCAGGCTAGGTGTGTTTACCATCTTTTACCACACCATCACTTAACATCAGTTGAGCTGAAGTCAAACACCTAGCAGTAGAATACAAATGGAAATTAGACCCAGTAGAATATTAAAATCAATTCTGCGGCAAATAAAATGTTTTCGCGTTGTTTTTTGTGCCTATAGTAGAACCTACTTAGGTATCATGGAGTATGAGATAAGAAGTTTACCATCGCTGTCGGTGTGGGCGTTTGGCTCATCGTGGTCGAGAGAGGAGTCGGGCTGCGGCGGGGGCTGCGGTGGCGGCAGCGCGGGGTAGTGTGGAGACAGCAGCGGGTAGCGCGCGGGCGAAAGCGCCATCGCTAGCGACACTGGCGGCCTGCAGCAATAAAACAAAAAATCTCTAAATATTAAACACCAAGAACGAAAAGAAAGATAGGTAAATTTTATGTCAGAAACCGGCCTCAACTCATAATGCCGACTGCAACCAGCCGACTCTGGTCTTCAGTCGTGGCCGGCGAGCGCGCCTAATGCCAGAAAATATCAGATTCCACCCGCTCTAGTACGAAAAAACAACATTAGTTTATAGTCGCACAATTGAGCATGACAATGGATTTGAAATCCGGGTCTTTAATTACCTTTCTCAAAACTTAAAAAAAGTAATTAGTGACTTTACTAAAACACTAGTGTAGCTATTTTATTTATAAAAAAATAATGTGGGGTCATCGCTGATAAATCGACTATATGAATTAAAATAGATTTTTTCTGCGGAATTTGTAGGTTTTTCTTTGTGAAAAAACGATACGCACAACTCGCACTAACTTAAAAAACACGGTGCGAGCTCTGAGATTTGAGCCCAGGACCTCCAGATTGGCAGTCTTTTCTGATAAAGTAAAAAAAAATCAAAATAAGTTTATTCGACGCAGGCTCCCGATCTAAGTAGTCAATAACTGTGTGTCAGGTGTCAGTGGCTTCTCCTATTACATGATACATAATTATTATGTCTAAGAAAACAATAGTGAGCAACGAGTTAATGAATTTCGAATTTATACAAAGTTGTTTGGCAACTTTAATAAATTAGTGTTGCCAAAAACAAATAATTAATTATAGGTATTAAAGAAAAAAAATATCTATGATAATTCTGCCTGCAGTTCGTATAGTGTGTGTTCGTGTTTGTGCATACGTAATGTGTCTGTATATGCCTATCTTTTTGTAAGCTAGGTATTTGACCACAGCTCACCTGATATTAAGTGACGGTGTGGTCGAAGATGTTAAAGCACACCAAGCTTAGAATAGAAAGTCAGTCAGACGATACAAATATTGAAATCCAATTCCATTCCAGGCCAGATGTATATTTACCATTTTCAACCACACTGTCACTGAACATCGTCCAACAATCAGCCAGTCAAACTTAAAAAAAGTTTACATATTTAAATGCTACTTCCGACTTGGTAACGTGAGAGAAGCCAAGAAAGTTTCTCATAGCCAAGAAATACCTATATGTACTGTATCTACTTAACAATCTAAGCAGTTCATTTCATTATTAAAGTAGCTCATACTTATTTACGTAGAGCTACCGTCGAATACAATGATACATGAAAACGCACTAACTTGATTGAGATTTCCCTTCCAAATGACACCCTCACACACACAAAGCATAAATAATATGAATATAACAAAAACAAGGTTGTATCGTAGTTTAAGAGGTTTTGGCTGTTGAATAACTAAGTTCATAACCTAAGTGAAGTTGGATTTATTGGGGCAAAGCGGCGTCGCGTCTGCTAAGTTATATACATAAATATGTTAGTGTCCGATTGTATAGCTCATCGACAGATAGGAAACTCATTGAGAGAATCTATCTGTTCCACTAATAGCTGTTACCCGTGACTTCGAAAAAAAAGTTCTTCAAGATGTTGAAGAACTTTTTAACTTTGTTGTTGTTGACAGCCCTGTTGGCTCATTGGTAGCATGTCTGCTTCAAGAGCTGTGGGGCGTGGGTTCGATTCCCACCCAGGACAAGCATTTTGTGATATAAAACAAATGTTTGTTCTGTGTCTGGGTGTACTGTATGTATTATAAGTATGTATTTACAAAAAAAAAAGTATTTAAGTATTTTATCAGTTATCTGACTCCCATAGTACAAGCTTTGCTTAGTTTGGGGTCAGCGTGGTGGACGATGACCTTATCATTCTTACAATGAAAAAAAAAACAGAGCTGATTAGGAACGTTATAGATAATTCTCTTTGACATAAAGACCAAGCCAAAAATGAAGCTGCACGAGAGCGTGTCGCATGCGGTCGTCGTAGTATCACGGCACACCGGGACCTTCGTCTACTACGCCGACAATACTGAAGACGATGCTATCTGTCGGTTCGTGCGTCGTGCGTCGGCTGCGTCACCGAAGACCATCAAAGAATATAATTTGCAGATGGCCATCAAAGATCGGAACACGGCGGTGATGGAGGCCGTGAGTCGGGAGGAGGCGATTTCGAATGAAAACTCATGATGTAAATAGAAATAAGGATTGTGTGTATGCCTCGCGCATTCATGCTCACCATCGAAGGCTCCTTCTTGCGGCGGTGTCGTGTGTCGGGTCGCTCTCTTCCCTCAGATATGGTTGGGGAGGGCGATGGCTGGCACATGCGTCATACTCGTGATCTGGTGCTGCTTGCGGGTCGCTGCTCTGCTCGCGGTATACACACAATCTAGTACCTACTTTAACGTTAAGATTACGTAATGTAACTTTCCTCTTTTTGTATTGTAAAATTGTAAAAAAAATGTAATTAAAGTTGACAAAGGTCACTGACCCCAGTGTCCCAGTGGAGCGTATAATTACATATAAATAATTTTTTTTTTTAAACTGACCAGCATTATGTATCTGTCCCTGATTTGTCTCATTTTGTTTGTTTTTTGTGTGTTACAGATTAAAAACTTTCTTTCTTTTACTGTTTTTGTTTTTGGATTAGATTCTTTATACGCAACATACACTAGTTAGTTTCTACTTCGTATTTTTTCTATCTCACATAAACTACGCCTATTTACTAAACCAGTCATATGTGACTATCGATTGTCCGTCTCACCACATCTTCACAGTTCATCAGGCACCGCCGCTTCAAACCATCAACCTTTGATCAGTCCGCTCGCGTGGCTGGCTTGACGTCATACAATGACCCTTAGCGGTATTTAAAGCTTGATACAAGAGGTAGAGGTTATCTTTAGGTGTGACGTCAAAGAGAAAAGCCTAGGACATTTTCGAGACGCTCGAGGGCTAGAGGTAAAAATAGAAATTTTCTCGAAAATTTACTCTCTTGTAGGTAGACCTCCTGGATCAAAGTTTGTACTTACTATTCGACTTTATGTTTGGTGGCAGATTTTCAACTTAAGGATCGTAGCTAGCCAACCGAGTACCTTCTAGAAAGTACCCTACCACTATCCTATGGTTTCCTCACGATGTTTTCCTTCACCAGCAGCTCAAATCATCGTTGGGACTTTGAACCCACGCTCTTCGGCGTGCGGACCGACCGCGCTAACCACTAAACTATCATTGTCGATATTTTCATGTTCTCGAAAACTTTAACAGTAGCCAGTTTTCACGTCGCGTCACAAACATTTGACAAAGGAGGTCGATAGCTCTGTCACGTATCCAAAAGAATAAATAAAGAATAAAGAGACAACTTCACAACCACAGGAAATCTTTAAGAGATTTCTTCCGCCCAGACTTGTGGTGGTTGTTACATCAATTGAAGTTAATTTTCTGTCCTATACAATCTTTGGTGTTACTAAAGAGTTAAGATATATTTATGTTAGAACAGAGGAACTGCAAAAATCGAAACATTTATACCTACTTATGTCTAAAAATCGAAACCTTTATACCTACTTATGCCTAAAAATCGAAACATTTATACCTACTTATGTCTAAAAATCGAAACATTTATACCTACTTATGCCTAAAAATCGAAACATTTATACCTACTTATGTCTAAAAATCGAAACATTTATACCTACTTATGCCTAAAAATCGAAACATTTATACCTACTCGCGTAATCGAACCAAAAACGTGTTTTGTTACAAAATTTTATTTTAAAACAATCATTACTACATGTGCCTAGTTATTGAGAATGAAATTGTATAAGCAGTAATAGTACATACCAATGCCAAACCTAAATTTAAAAAAAATTAGGTTCATAATTTTTTGCCCAGCCAAATTTTTGACTGTAAAATATATGTTTGACATCATCGAATACATCGCACTTTATACAAGTGTATCGTATTGTTTCGACTGCTAGATGAAGAATAAAGCTAAATAAGTCTAAGTCACAGTCAAAGTCACACAAAGTCAGAATCAAGTCTGGTCAAGCTTTACCAAAATCTTTGACCAGTATTATGCTAAGCTGAGCCCCTATTTTGTAACTGTCTGTATCTAATTGTTTGTTTTTGTTTTTGTGATTATGTTACAAAATAAAACTATTTTCTTTGGAAAAACTTTGAGAGCAACATATACCTACCTACCTAGACCTACCTACGTACATTTAAAAAAAATGTATACGTTTTAAAAAAAAACAAGATTAGGAACACAATATAATTTACCAGTCAATTTCTTTGTGTCTGTTTAGGATTAGCGGAGTGAAGTCGGTTTTTTTGTAAAATAATAGTTTGACCAATGCATTTTATCGCTGGAAATCGATTTTTATTCAAATAATGCGAATTGCCTTACCTTTTTCTTTTTCTAATCTGTGTATGAATTTCCGACTGAGAAGCTCGAGTCAGATAATTCCTTCTGTGGAGTAGCCGTGTGGATAACGCGCGTTTTTATGACACTGACGATTATGAACGAGCTAAGCGTTTTGTGAAACCATGCGTGATCTAAAGGCTTTTCTCCTAGCAGTCGCCAAGCGCCTAACGGTGTGTTCCGGTAGCCTCACTTCACAGTTAGTTCTGTTCCAGACTAGGTGTGGTTACTGCTTACCCTCTTTGACCACAACACATAATCCTACTTAATAAAAACTTTACTTAATACCTATAAAACTCTAAACTTCTTTTTTTTTTTGTTTTTTGCACGCCTTGTGAAGGCTGAATATAGAGACGCATGACTTTTTTATTTTCGACCTGACCTGTACCTACCTATATTTATGCAAATAAAACATTTGACTTTGACTTTGATTATAATTTGACATAAACTTAAATTTTAAACAACTCAAAAAGCAAAAAACTAATTTAAAGAAACCACAAGTCCACAACCATCCTCTTCTCGCTGCAGTAACCGAAACGACTGTTAAGCGGAGATAAACTAAATTTGTTTATAATATTATATTATTTATGGTCGACAGGCTAGGAGTTTGACCACAGCTCACATGATATTAAGTGACGGTATGGTCGAAGATGGTAAACAGTAAACCCACCTAGCCTGGAATAGAACTGGCTCTCATGTGAGGTTGCCGGAACACACCGTTTTAGATGCTTAGCGGCAGATTTTCAACTTGGAGGTGGTAGCTAGCCAGCCGAGTACACCGGCAGCTTAAGCTCATTGTTGGGGTTTGAACCCACGCCTTTTGGCATGCGAACCGACCGCGCTAACCACTCAGCTATCATCGCTACAAAATATATACCTTTAACACTCAGAAATGGCGGTGACAAGATATGACAAGCTTATAACCCTGAATACTGAAGGCATATTCTTACCCAAAAACACCAACTGCGACCGCAGCTTCCCTCAAGGCTCGTTCCTGGTCCATGTCTCGCAGAGTCTCTGGGCGGATGGTCGCCGTGTTGCGAGGCTGCCTCTCGTTCTGAACCGCTGTGGTAGACCAGGCTAGTTAGTCATACCTCTATCTATTCTATGCTTATATTGTTCTTTAACTAGCAACTTTTTTATCATACGATCGCATGATATATCGTAGAACATTATACAGCGTCATCTGACCCTGAACTAAGCAAAGCTTGTACTATGGAAAGTCAGTTTTTTTTTAATTGTTTCACTAAACTGGCCGTTACATAAAATATAAATTTCGCTAAACATTCATGAAAAGCAAAAAATATCACCTTCTCGAAGTGAACACTGCTGACGTAAGTATGAAGTGACAAGCTTAAAATTATTATGAAAAGATTTGATTTTAACCGGTGTAGTGTTAAAAATATCTAAACTATTTGATATACAAAAAATACAAAATGCAAAACAATTTATTTCACTATAAATATTTTGTTGTAAGTGTTTATTTACAAAAACAACACAACATCTTTTAAAGGCTAAACAGTTACCGTATGTTCTCGACATACGGTAACTGATACTTTTGTAAATAATACACACAGGTACATAGACGAGGTTGATTTGCTCTGTTTTCTAGAAACTAAAAAATACTAAATACTATTCTGTTTAGCCTTTAAAGGATGTTGTGTTGTTTTTGTAAATAAATACTTATAATAAATACAGAACACCCAGACACAGAACAAACATTATTGTTTATACCACAAAATTTATCCTGGGTGGGAATCGAACCCACGCCCTTCAGATCTCGGAGCAGACATGCTACCAATGAACCAACAGGGCTGTCGTAAACGGCGTAGGATGGTAAAAACTGAAGATGGAACACGCTTGCCTGAAAATACCCATACACGTTTTTCTGGTTTCGAAATTACTGGGCTGTTGAGACTAACCATCGAAAGTCTCAAAGTAATGAGCGCCAAAGCAGCGATGCTCTGGACTTTGTTTTGTTACTCAAAGTTCTGTGTATCGCTGCAATGGTCATGGACAGGCGTTCTCTCTTACCGTCAGTCATTATTTTTTTTAAGATCCAAACAAAATATTATTCAGACAAACCATCATAATACATAAAATAATAAATAGATCGTTAGATAAGTGTTAGGTACAGAGGCCAGAACATAGGATTTAGATTTTTTGTCTGTTTGTCTGTGTGTTTGAGCACTCTAATCTCAGAAACGGCTTAACCACCATTGTGTATACGGTTTTCACTGATGTATTGTACAATACATTAGTTTTGTTCCAATCGGTTCACAAACAAAAAAGTTAAGTTAATTGACACAGTAAACATTCACACCAAAGGCGAAAGTTTGTGAGTGTGTGAATGTGTATGTATGTTTGTTACTTCATGACGCTCAAATGGTTGAACCAATTTTGATGAAATTTGAGCTGACACCCTGGATTAACACATAGACTACTGTTTATCCGGAAATGTAGCCGCTAACACAGGAGGGCGCAGCTATTTTTAGAATAATGTCTCCCGTACGGAACATCCACGCGGATGGAGTCGCGGGCCCAGCTAGTACACAATAATGCTGCACTAAATCAAAGTAAATCGAATCCTAAGATCTTACGAGTTCAGCTGTAAAAGATGGCGGGGGAGGGAGGCAATAAAATCAAATAGAAGCCTTTAACCCTCTGCCGCCCCTCCTTCTCAGGGGTCGGAGGCGGTATGTGACATTTTTATGTCAATTTTATGGCCACGTTTGAGGGGATGTTTTTATTTTATTTTTATTGCTGATGATATTTTTTTTATCTTGTTTCCTTTGATAAGTTTTGTCCTGGATCGAGTGACATACTTCATAGCAGATGAAAACTACAGCAAATTCTTGAGGATCTTTTTTGGGTTACTTAAATTGTTACCTACTTTACTCTACTTATTTTTTTGTTAACTTGGTTGCTTAAAAGAGATCGCCTTTGTTATTGTTGACAGGCTAGGTGTTTGACCACAGCTCACCTGATGTTAAGTGATGGTGTGGTCGAAGATGGGAAAGCACACCAAGCCTTGAATGGAACTGGCTCTCAAGTGAGGCTGCGAGAACACACTGTTAGATGCTTGGCGACAGATTTTTCAACTTGGTGTGTTATTATTATTGTAAAAGTTATGAGACGAACGAATCGCTCTTCAGATGGTAAGAGATGCTAATCCATGGGCATTGCAGTGATACACAGAACTTTGAGTAACAAAACAAAGTCCAAGACATCGCTCCTTTGGTGCTCATCACTTTGAGACTTTTGATGGTCACATAAGTCCTACCTAGTTTCAAGTGAGTAGTTAGGGATACCTACGTCGCAAGGTAAATAAATAAATAATTATTATCGTTGGCCATCACACAGTGCCATCTGACCCCAAACTAAGCAAAGCTTATACTATAGAAGTCAGATAACTGAAAGAATACTTAAACACCTTTTTTTTGTAAATACATACTTATAATCCATACAGAACACCCAGACACAGAACAAACATTTCTTTGTACTACACAATGTTTGCTCTGAGTGGGAATCGAAGCCACACCCCCTACAGCTCTTAAGGCAGATATACTATCAATGAGCCAACAGGTCGAGTCAGGTAGTCAGGTGGGTTATAAGAGGAACGAGTGGTTTGTTGTCAGTATCAATCATAATGTATCTTTTACTGGCGAGATGCCTAGCAGAGAACGGTGGCGTGTATCTCAATTGACAGCTTCATTGTCCCAGCTTCAAAAGAAATCTGTATAAATAGAAATCAATTGAATATAAAACATAGCTTGAGCGTGGAATTTGACTTTTATTATCCGATATATTTATACCGATTGATCTGATTCATTTTTTTAAAAGCTCTACCCTACTGGTTAAGTACCAGAGTATCCGGGCATATAAGTAAATAAATTAATAAATATCGTAGGAAATTACACACAGCGTCATCTGACCCCAAACTAAGCACAGCTTGTACAAAAATCTTTAATAAGCTGCCCAACTCAATTAGGTAAGGACATACAAGACGAAAATCGTTTTATTAATCGGCTGAAATTAACCCTGGAAGCCAAATGCTACTACACTCACAACTAGCCTGTAAACCATTAAAAAAAAAACAAAAAAAACACGACGAATTTTTTAACGATGACAATATTTATAGTGACTAAGTATGGTCAATTAATCCGGTGACGCTGTAGAGGCCATAAGCGGCCAACAGCACTAGTAATTAAAAAAAAAAAACCAATTAATATTCTTATTTTATTTTGTATTATTTCATTTGTATTTCTAATTTAAATCGCATTTAAAATGTTCTGTAGTTATTATTATTTAAATCTTTCGATAAAAATTGTTTGCCATACCTCAATGGGGGTATATGTGCTAGGTACAACATTGTTAAATTTATAAGCTGAAGGACCTGTATATAATTATGTTGCAATAAAGTATTGAGTGTTTTTTTTTTTATATTGAATAGGTTCGCGCTTGACCACATCCTGCCTGATGTGAAGCATCGATGCGGTCTAAGATGGATTTGTAGCGATGATAGCTCAGTGGTTAGCGCGGTAGGTTCGCATGCCGAAGGGCGTGGGTTCAAACCCCAACAATGAGCTTAAGCTGCCGGTGAAGGAAAACATCGTGAGGAAATCATAGCATGGTGGTAGGGTACTTTCTAGTACTCGGCTGGCTAGCTACCACCCTCAAGTTGAAAATCTGCCGCCAAGCATCTAACGGTGTGTTCCGGCAGCCTCACTTGAGAGTCAGTTCCATTCCAGGCTAGGTGTGCTTTACCATCTTCGACCACACCGTCACTTAACATCAGGTGAGCTGTGGTCAAACAACTAGCCTGTCAACCATAAAAAAAAAAAAAAAAAAGATGGAACACGCTTACCTAGAAGGAACCTGTTTACTCTTGATTTGAAGACACTCATATTGTACTTTTCGGGAAACACATGAGTATATAGGTACTATGGAAATAACTTATAGATCACTTAAATCCTTACTTTTTTTACTTACATACAGAATACCCGAGTATTTCAAACTAAAAGATTATTTAATTACCTACTAGTAAGTAATTACGATTTTTTATGTCTTTTTATTATATTGATAACATTTCTACATATTATGTACTTTATTTGTCATTTTGTTTTAATTAATTAACGTGTCATCAGTGTCTTATAACTTTTTTTAATGATGCGCATATTTATTTTAAATGACTGTACGAAATTTGACTTGCCACATTGATGTTATTAATAAAATATTTGTATTTGTACCCAGATACAGAACATAATACCATAAAATGTTTGTCCTGGGTGGGAATCGAGCCCACGCTCTACAGCTCTTAAAGCCTACTACGAATAAGACAACAGGGCTGTGAAACAATAACTAGAAGTACCTACCTAACAAGAATAACTTACAAAAATCTAGATTGGTTTCATTTTTTTTCACATTTGAAAATGGAGCCTATTCCTGAGTAAAACTGTTTTTAACCGACTCAAAAAAGGATGAGGTTCTTAATTCGAATATGTTTTTTTATATGTAGGTACCTATGTTACGCGATCATTCCGCCAGTATCGATTTTGATAAATCTTTTTTTGCTTGATAGATCATACTTCAGAGGTCCCATATAAATGTTATGGAAATCGATCGAGATGTTTTTAAAAAATCTTAAAATTGTAAGTATACATCGACGATATTTTCGTTTGGAGCAGTGCGTTTAGTTGACCTTAAGGGTCATAGAGTCATCTTTTTTTAATTGTAAATTTTTATATTTTTAATTAAATATGGCAGTATAGGTATAAAAAGTTATAGGTACTCTCTAAATAAAATATAACATTATAAGTAGCTATACTGTCGGCCATGATTGATTAACTTTTGAAAATTAGCTCGTGTGAGAAGCGCCATGTATTTGCAGTTGGAACTAAACAATTCCAGTGAACGATTTCCTTCCCAATATTGACTAAAATTGACCTGACAGTCCCAAACTAAACCCTGGATGTTTAACTGAAAATCCATACTGAACTATCCCCCTTCCCGTCCCAAGTATAAATCAAGTAGCCCCTCCCACTAACCGCAGCCATCTTTGAGGTCTCATTTCCGGTGTGAGAGCGAGACGGCTGCAATAGTTTGTAGGGAGTGGGAGCGAGAGAGGCACAGGTTTGTCGGTGATTTTTGCTTTGGACACCGTAGAATAGAATTGGAAAAGGTTTTTCTTTACTGTTACAATACAAAGAAAGGAAACTTTTTATATAATTTTAACATAGTTTCTATACAGGGACAGCCCCGTTGGCTCATTGCTAGTATATCTGCCTTGAGAGCTGTAGGGCGTGGGTTCGATTCCCACTAAGGGCAAACATTTTGTGAATAAACAAATGTTTGTTCTGTGTCTGGGCGTTCTGTATGTATAATTGTATATAAGTATGTATTTACAAAAAAAAAAGTATTTATGTATTCTATCAGTTATCTGACTTCCATCACACAAGCTCTGCTTAGTTTGGGGCCAGATGGCGCTGTGTGTATAGTCCTACGATATTTATTTATTTATTTATTTATTTTATACAAATAATTGTGTTTTTTTGAATATGTAAAAGTTTCGCGTTTGGCCACATCCTGTCTGATGTTAAGCGACGATGTGGTCTAGGATGGAATACGCTTGCCTAGAAGCAACCTGTTTTCTCTACCTTGTTTATCTCTCTATTGTATTTTGTTCAATAATGGTCCAGTGGGGGAACGCGCATCACAATTTTTGAGATTCTAGTTTCAATTCCGAGACTGTAGGTAGGTGTAGGTATCTAACAATGAATTGTTCAAAATAACATCTTAACAGAATTATCGGTAATTTTTTACAAATATTTAGTAACTAAGTATTAAAAAATAAGTCTTTAATACAGCTTGCTTTTCTTTGTTTTTATTTATGTTTGACTAGCCATAGCTCACCTGATGTTAATTGACGGTGTGGTCGAAGATGGTAAACATCCTAGCCTAGAATGGAATTGGCTCTCAAGTGAGGCTGTCAGAACATACCGTTAGATGATTCGCGGCAGGTTTTTCAACTATGGTGGTGGTGGTAAGGGGTGGTAGTTAGCCGGCCGAGTACTAGAAAGTATCCTACCACCACGCTATCACCGGCAGCTCAAGCTCAATATTGGGGTTTGAACCCAAGACCTTCGGCGTGTGAACCAACCGCAAGCCACTGAGCTATCATTGCTACAAAATTATTAATTAATTATATTTATTATGCGTATATTGTGATAAACATCCGACGAAGAGAACTTAAAAAGAATTGTGTAGGTACAAAACGGCGAACAAATCCTGAGTGTTCTGTAGATGACTTCAGACCGTCACTTAACATCAGGTGAGCTGTGGTCAAACATTTAGCTTGCCAGCCATGAAAATAAAACACAGTACGTATACGCACGTAGGTATACGCATACACAGTATTGTGCTAGTAATTTTAAATAGACAATTTTACTTGGTAGACAATTTCGGGTACAGGAAAAAGGATTGGATTTGACAGTAAAATAAAGCAGTAGGTACAACCATTATTCCAATGATAATTGCAAAATAAGATGAAATTAAGCAGATCAGGTGCTGGCTGGAACCATCTGTCTGTCTGACAACCCTAAAACCCATAAATTTAGGCCGCACATCACAAATACAGCACTATCTCTCTTACACATATAATATAACGTAATATATGTTTCCATCTCACACGCGATTTCTGTTGAAATGATTCGAGCTTAATGGTTATTGATTCCAAATGGATGACAAATGTATTTCCCGTTCTAGACCCTTTGAAATAAGGTTCAAAATTAAACGAAGTTAATGTTTCCACGATCGAAAACACGAGCAAGCCTTTTGAATTTGAGTTCACAGACTTAAAAGTTAGACACGTTGGAAATCCGCACTTCGTACAAATTTATTGAAGAAGGGATTTCAACTTTAACTGCGTATAAATTAAAGTTTAGATTAGGTTGTTAGACGAAATGAACTTGTGACTTTGTGGGTTGGAACGGCGATTTATACAGGGTTGGCTTAAGGGTTTTAGATGGAGATTAAAATCGCATTAATCAGTGCCAGTTACCGTAGATTTAACTCCGGTATAAACAGTTAAGTGTTATGGTACGCGATGTTGGATTTACGTACAATCATTCGCAAAATTGAAACCTTGCCAAGTCTAGAATGGTTTCAATAGCACCATAGACAAAATTAACAGCATGATTTTTAAAGTACTTATTTTTTTAAATGAGACGAATGATACGCTTTTCTGATGGTATGAGATAACGCATGTCTATGACCATTGCAGCAACACACAGAACTTTGAGGTGAAAAACAAAGTCCGGGGCGTATAGCTGCTTTGGCGCTCATTGCTTTCAGACTTTTGATAGTTACTCACAACAACCCAGTAATTTCGCTAGCTGCAGTAGTACCCTTCAAACTAGAACACAGTAATGTTATACAATACCTACTTACCTACATATATAAAAATAATTAAATTTGCCATAAGAGCTCAAATTTAAACTAGGGCGTAGAGATAACATATTATTATGTAGTTACCTACGTTGACTGACAATTCAATAACTAGGTATAAATGTTCAAAAATCTGCCACCAAGCATCTAACAGTGTGTTTCGGCAGCCACATTTGAGAGTCAGTTCCGTTCCAGGCTAGGGTGTTTACCATCTTTGACCATATCATCACTAAACATCAGATGAGCTGTGATCAAACACCAAGACTTTCCAACTAAAAAAGACTGTAGGTAACTTTATGCTGTCTACTTCAAGCACAATAGTTTGTACACTATGATCAAAAACTTTAGAAATATATACGATGAGATTGATATATTTACACAGATTATTAAAATAAACATGTGTTATCATTTCCCAATACAGTTAAAACCAAAATAAAATCTTCACATTGTACCTACACCAGAAATGATACTATTAGTTAGGACATATCTACAACAAAGTTAGTAAATTGAGCGTATAATAATTTTAGTATCACTTTTTCTCGCACTATTACTCCTAAATCCAAGCTTACGAAATGTACGGAGAAAGTGCGCCGACGGATTATATCTGAGAATCAGAGCCATTTAATTTTACAAATGAATCTATAATTCTCTGCTTTCTAATTTTTTATGTGAGTTCATAAACATTTTCTTTTGATTTTGTTCATGAACATGTATTGTGAATCTGTTACATCAAGGTCAAAATGACAACCCCCATTTCAATTTTAACTAACCAAAACTATAATTTTAATGTTCAACCACTCACACAAATTATTCTGAGTAATATTAAATCAAAGATAACATTAAATCTTTACAATATTTTTAAGCCTTGCAAATGAATACAATTACAATAATGACCATCATCGACCTAGTTAACCTCTATGCAAACACTTGTCAGTACTCTAATTAACAAAACTCACAAGCAACGCAACAAAGCTCGAGAATTTCCTAATTAATCCACTCGAACTCGCAGAGGCTTTTGACAAGGTGAACCTAACCCCCCACCCGAGAATAATTAAATTGTCACAGCGACATCTCAAAGTGTAACGAAATTACACTTTTCCTTTAACAAAAGGGCACCCGGTAGCAGAATACAACGGAATAATACAAAGCTTAAAGGCGTTACCGTCTGGCGTGCCGCAGGGCGCGGGTCCTCATTACTTTCTCCGCTACAATCTTTTTGACACTTTCCTTTCGTGCCAAATTGGATCAACGTTTCATTGTGCGAAGAGTACGTAATGGTAATTTCGGGAATGGATGTTGTTGAGTTGGTTGTGTCTTTTGATCGAGTTTTGTTTGAGTTGCTTTTATTGCGACGTGATTTATTTTGATATATATTTAAGTGCCACGATTGAGCTTATAAAGGACAATAACGATTTTATATGATAAAATTGTTAACCTTATGTGCAGTATTGACTTAGGCTCTCTTCATCTACGATCATTATGATGTATGGCAATTTATATTTATGGAAACTTTATTGGTATCTACAGATATAGATAGAAAACAAAACGAAATCTTCTGTGACTTCAACTGTCAACTTAGCATGATATAACCTAATTTTGATATTAGTGAAGATATAGGGAATGTAGCAGACAAAAAATTGATCTAAAAACATTTAGTCAGGAAGGCAACAAATTACAAAGCTGCAGTTTCACTTATCTCAATAACTAACAAAGGATTTGCAACAGGCAAAATTATCAGACCAGCATCCAAGCACTAACTATGAAATAACGCGTGCGGCTAAACATTTTAATCACCTAGGGGTGCTCATTTAAATGTAAAGTGTGAACGCCGCAGGGTCGTCGCTTTGTAGTTTTTGCTTAATTATGTGTTCGTGGTAACTCAATGTTCATTATAGCGGGGGGTGTGGCCTTATTAGATTCAGCTTAAGGGCATTTGGAGTAGCTGTGGTTGTTTTGTGGGAATATTGAGATACTGATAGAAAGCGTTGTGTCTTCTGTGGGTTTTTATTAAGCGACTGCACAAAAAGTACCTATCTTTAAGACTTTTAATAGAAAAAGCATTAAGCTAACAGACGGTTCGCCTGATAGTAGCTCTCTGTAACTTATGAAAATCTTTAACATTAGGGGTGTTAGCGATGCGTTTCCAACCCAGATCTCTCAAGATGTATCTAATGTTGTTGTATTTTTATCACTTAGTTATTTTTATGATTATCAACCACTGTTTTTAGCAATCACGGTTGTACGTTTAAATTATTAAATGTGGCAACGTAAGATCTGTTTTGGGGGCTTTACTTGACAAGGACTGGATTCAATGTGACTGACTTCAACATTGACGTTTTTTAATTACGAACAAAATATCAGTATGTCACACAAATCACACTTATATTATAAATGCAAAAGTATATGTATGTATTGATTCTTCACGCTGTAATGGCTTAACAGATTTCTATAAAATTTAGAACTTAGAAAGTTCATACCTATTCTGGATTAACACATGCCTAGCGTAGTTTAATATACAATATATTTATGTCTGTTTTTGGTGAATTAGTACACACTACTCCACTTATTGGCAAAAGAAGCCAAAAACCAGAACTCGGACTGAATGGTGCGGTAGAGGTCGGCCTATGTGCAGTTCAGTTGAACAAAGAAAGTAATTGAGATTTAAATTTAATTTTAGAAAATTAACGGTTCGATTCCATAAAATATCAGATGAAACAAAACGGTTTGTACAATGCTAACCTCCTAAACTAATTGCGCTGGTATTAAAAAACAAATGCAAAAGAAGTTTCTTAAACACGGTATTTAAATTCTCACACTACAGCGGAACCCATCATAGTTATAACACTAAACTAACAAACTTATGCACGACTTAACCCGAAATATTAGAGTGTAAACTGGTGTTTTTTGTAAGCCATCATTTGTATACGAAGCGGTTGGCGGCACGTGGCAGAACGTGCGTCTGAAAGGGGTACAAGCGGAGCGTTTTAGAATATTTTTTTGCATTGTTAGACAGCATAATCGAATGGAAGGATGGGTTAACGTTTGTCTTGTAATGGCTAATGATGTTGTCATTCCTATGGAAACTGATGTGGTTTTGACACATTTTTGTTTTAATTATGCGGAATTAATCACGTTTAATTATATTGGATAGGTACGTGGATACTTTCGGCCATAAGCGAAGCAAGAGGAGGCCGGCGGCGCGCGTTGTTCACGACTTTGTCTCTATAGAGAAGTTCACCGATGTGGCCAAAACTGTATCTAACTTTATTTTTTTATTGGTTATACCTTGACTTCATAATGATTTGTTTTATTTTATGTGAAAGTAATGAGGCGAAACTTGAAAAACTTCCATCGAAGCTAGTTATCAATTATAATTGTATTGTTAATAGAAATTAAATCTACATTGACGATGATGATAATGATGATGATGATGATGGTGGTGGTGGGTGGTTCGATTCCCACCCAGGACAAGCATTTTGTGATATAAAAACAAATGTTTGTTCTGTGGCTGGGTGTACTGTATGTATTATAAGTATTTATTTACAAAAAAAAAGGTGTTTAAGTATTCTATCAGTTATCTGACTTCCATAGTACAAACTTTGCTTAGTTTGGAGTCAGATGGCACTATGTGTAATGTTCTACGATATTTATTATTATTATTTGTTATGTTGTGTAATTACTTCCAAGATAAGGGGTTGAAAACTAAAACTGAAGAGTTTTAACAACATTTTTTAGAATATTTATTTGTTGATTTATTTGATATCCACGCTCAAAAAGTTTTCTAGATTCTATTCTCTATTCCTTTCCTAAAAATGTTAAATTTCCAACAGTTTCTGAAATTTTATTTTCCTGTAATAGTCTTCGTTTCCTTGAATTAAATGTAATATTTCTATCATCAACACTTTACTTATTTTCTACATTTTCATCAGCCTTTATTACTTTATCAATAAAGCTGACATTTCCACGAGCACCCCTTACAAAGAAGGGTAGGCAACTGTCTGTTGGATTAGATTATGCCTAATTGCCCCGTTGTTCGTGAGACAGGGCAAATATTGCAGATTTACTCGGTATGGTGTGTGACGTGTTTTGATATATTTATTATTAGATTTTGCTATGGGAGAGCATTGACGATTGATCGTGGGAATTTATAAAGAAACGATCAAAAATATTCTTTAGAAGAAGGTTAATTATAAATATGGCTTTTAAAAATTTTACATTATGAAATGTCATTGTTATGGTAAAAGATAACGCCGTCCACTATCACAGGGGTAGTAAGAGCTTTGGATAACAAAAGAAAATGCAGAGTAAATTTCAACACAGAACTATTAGCTTGCTAAAAGTCGGAACCATAAGTTTCAAGAGTACCTAAGCCAGCTCAGACTCATTGACCTAAAATACAAATCTAAACCAAAAATTGGTGCATATAGTCATAATGTCAGACATCTAGTCTGATAAATATGTTGGTGACACACAAGTTACGTAGCAAGATTCGTATGTTATCACTTACCATCTTTATTCATGCCCATGGTGAGGCACTTCTTCAGCCGGCACGCCTGGCACTGGTTCCGGTGAGCCTTGTCTACCACACAGCGGCCGGTGCCGGCTTGGCATCTGGGAACGAAATTACCAATTAGTACCTCATAATCAACCAATCAGCTCAGCCCAGCTTGGTCTTCGATATTTCGTTTCCAACCACTGCCAGTTGATCTTCGTGTATTGTCACTCGATCTAGTCTAAGGGCATCCTACGCTACGTTTGCTGATTTGCAGTGTTCACTCTAGAGCATGTCTACTACAAACTCAGTGTCTTTTGTCCAATTAGTATTTTAAACCTTTAATGCATTAAGTTCTAAGTTCTGGAGTGAAGACCACGGACTGGTAAGCACAGCGTAGGACGTCTACCCACAAGAACAGACGACCTAATAAAGACCGCAGGAAGGTGCTGGATGCGAGCCGTTTCCAACCGGTCTTTATGGAAGTTGTTGGTCTAGCAGTGGACGTCCTACGGCTAAAATGATGATGATGATCAGAACTATAGCTAAAGCACCGCGAATACCACAATCAATATGTGTATAAGTATTATAAATACGTATATACATAGATAGATCTCATCTTGTAAACGAATTATTCGACATATTTCTGATAAATGCTGCCCCTAATACAGATTAAAGATATTTCATTACCAGTAATCTGGGTAATAGGATTACGGAACGATGACATTTGTATTGAACTACCAACTTATATTTGCTCTCGATTGTGGCGCCACGGACTTATTTCCAAAGCCAAACTTATAGTGCAATATTATAGTTCCCTTAGTATTCGTGAGTTCTGTAGAGTTGGTTATGAGTAGGTTGCAATGAACTGTTGACAGATTTATAAGTTGTTTGGGGTAGGAGAGCCACTAGTGAAGGGTATCAACTCCGAATCTCCAATATTACAAGCTTTTATTTAACTTGAAATGTTAAGTTTAAGGGTTGAAATTTGACACGTTGTTCGGTGCCAACTTCTGATGGGAATGCATGATCTCAAACTACTTCTAGAATTAGCTCTAGACTAAGAAACTTATCAATGGTCAACGGCGTAGAATCATAATTATGTTAAAAATGTTTTTTGTTACTTTTAATTTATTTCGGATCGGTTTAGCCTTTAATTGTATGCATCAGCAGTCCATTGGGAAAAACGCGCCTAGCATTCGTGTGGTGTATGTTCAAACCAGACTTGTGGAAACTCAGACGCTGGCAACGAGTTCCACATATCAGCAGTTCTTAAAAGGAACTTTCAGGTTCGATAGTTTAATTATACACAGGCAACACGATAGAAATAAAAGATAAAGAATGACGGTAGGAACGTTTGGAAGGCTGGCACTCGTTGTTAGACACCGGTGGTGAGACGATGTACGTAATAGGTGTTAAGAAATCAAATATAGCAAGTTGTTTCACAATTGAAGTTTTACTGGTGGCCTGGAAATGTTAGGGAATTTTCACTGTAAGAGAGTGGGTGGATTGTAATCGACATAGTTTAACTCCAAAAGTTATAATGTTACTTTTTCATTCCCGCAAACAAATCAAATCTCACAAAAGACACCATAAAATCAATTTGCCAAATATAAAGAAGCGTACACATGTCACACTTGACCATCTATCATAAGGGTGCGTACACTAGATTAATAACATTAGGGCGAGTGCACAATTAATTGAAACGGTGGCCGAACAAGAGGGATTTGGGCCAAATGTTAAATAGTTTCTAATGCTATCATTCTTCATCTACCCTTACTTTTTTATGGTCATGAAGTGTACTTTTATTGATATTTTAACACATGTCAAGCGTTGCATATAGCTAGGTAATACACTTTAAACGTTGGCCTACTCGTTGGTAGGTCTCCTTAGCAGGATGTCGTCTAGGCAGATACCGTATCTGATATTCTGCGTTCAATGCATCTAGCGAAATTAGTCAAACCATCGAAAATCTCAAACTCTCAAAGTAATGAGCACCAAAGCAGCGATGCCCTGGACTTTGTTTTGTTACTAAGTTCTGTGTATCGCTGCAATGACCATGGTTGGTTCTGAGTGGGAATTATCTCATTAGAACTAAGGCAAAGTCCCGAAGCAAAAATACTACTACATAAGATAACAAGGTTTTAAGGATGGTAAGATTCTTGTTTAGAACAAAAGTTTAACGTAACTCAAGTCCAAGTCAAGTCAAGTTGCTAGCTTAAATTTGCCAGTGTTTCGACTGCACTGTTTGTTTTTTTTTTTAAAGGCTTTAGGTACCTTGTTAGGGGCTAGATAGCGCTGTGGGAAATGTCCTATTTATTATTATTATTAGTGAAATAGATAGATCCCAGAAAGTAGGGGAGAGTTGTTGAGCGATGATGGAATTATTTATTTTGTAATTTGAATAGGGACTAAGACAATATATCCTAATTTCGAAGAATATCTAAAAACCGTGATGTATACGAATTACTTCCACAAACAATTCGTCAACCTGACTCAGTATTCAAAAGAATAGTCCATTCAATTAGTATTTGTTTAGCTGGCACACATCCGATCAAATGTAGGTAAGTACTGCCACAGTTGTGACCTGAGGTAATATTTGCCTAACTTTCTCTGGAAAGCCGGTCCGAGAACAAAAGGAATTACGAAATAATGTTCGAGATATTGAATTATGATTGCTGAACGATTTTCCGTGACCTAGATCGAGTTTTATAATTAATGTAAACTGTGTTACCTATTAATACTGTGTTACTGTTCATTACGGCTGAAATATAAAAAGAGCTATATTTTTTATAGAAAAAGACACGTGCACGCGCTTCTGATGGTAGAGACGACGCCTGTCAATAACCTTTGTAGTGGTACCTTGACAGCTCCGGATTTAAGGGGGGGGGGGCTAATCGGTAACTACCACGTCATCGCTGAAATGCGGTCGAAATGTCGTCGAAATACCGCACGACTACCTATATACATTTACTAAAAAAAAAAGGAGGAGAAAACACCACCATTTTTATGCATAAACACTCGACAAAACATTAGTTATGGAAAAAATACAACGGAGCGATACGACTCTTTCCGCGTTCCCGCCAAAGCCAAGCGTCTGTTAGGTTTTCAACCTGTATTTTGACAGGGCAGTTTCGACATATAAACATGAAGGGTCCAAGTATAAGCATAATAACACAAATTAAAACAGCGATACAACCAAGGAGTCACAACACAACAGTTCCCCGAATCCAACAGTAGTCTCATCTGTCCAGAGAAGTTACCAGCCGCGGCTATGGCCGGGTGCCTCTTGAACCCAGTTAATCCTGCCCAAGCAGAGCATATTTCTAATTTTTGCTCGCATCTGTGACCGGGATTGCGGCGTGGCTATATTGATTGAGCGGAGCGATTTCGGAAAACATTAACGAACTTCGTAAGATATTATACTGTTGTGTCTACAAATAGTTATGTCACATATCTATGTACAGTATTATTTATTTAATAACACACAAAACAATATTAATTTCAATACGAATACACATTTTTCAGGTCTGTATCACATTCCAAAATTATGCGTGCTAGGCATGCATTATAATTACATTTTTAAAATGTCACTAGAGAATTTATTGCAATTATTTGACTACTTTTGAGCGATTAAGGTCATAGCCGTTTTACATAAAATGGTAAAGTCTTTAGGTACCTACCTTATGTTTAAATTAATTTTGGTATTAACTAGAGTTCAAACTTTTCGATGAGGCGACGGATGACTAGAAAGCTGGCACGTGCTTTAGTCAAAAGCTTAGCATTGTTATCCAGTGTTTTCTTGTGGTATTTTAGATTAGGTTTTGTTTTCATACATTTGTTTAAGTAAGTATTAACACGAATTTTTTTGGTGTTTTTTTGTAATCATCATCTGGCACAAGTCAAATGATAATGGTAGTTTGATCGTTATAATTGATTGATAGAATTTGAGATCATCGACTGCCTTACTGGTGCAGCTCACTTTGCGTATAACGGTTGGCTATTAACTTTAATTTTCGATATTATTTTTGAGGCACGTAAAATAAATATATTTGAGATTTTTATTGCCGCTAATCAATCGCGTAAATATATTCGATCATTTAACGTATTGTGGTGGTAGGTTGATTTTTTATTCTAAAATTTAAATAACATTAAATTTTTGTAAACCGCCAATTTGATAATCTATGTTTATTATCCAAGTTTATTGTTATATTTGAAACTGTCAGTACTTGGCCCGCTAATCGCTACGCTCATGAATACAGCACTGCCCGGTCCTATCCCAATCGTGGGGTATTTAAATGCGATGCGAATTTAATTTGCGCTTTTTGTAACAAGTGAATCTGGTCCTTTATAATGTAAATGAAATTATTTGTAGAGATTACTGAACATAGAGGCTTGGAAAGGAAAAAAAATTAAATGGACTACCGTTAGCAACAGGGTTATGTTTAGAATGTGCACTTTATTCGATGTGCAATGTGAGTTTTAAAAATTTTCAAAAGTTTTTTTTTTTAATGATTGACAGGCTAGGTGTTTGACCACAGCTCACCTGTGGTCGAAGATGGTAAAGCACACCTAGCCTGGAATGGAACTGGCTCTCAAGTGAGGCTGCCGGAACACACCGTTAGATGCTTGGCGGCAGATTTTCAACTTGAGGGTGGTAGCTAGCCAGCCGAGTACTAGATAGTACCCTACCACCATGCTATGGTTTCCTCACGATGTTTTCCTTCACCGGCAGCTCAAGCTCATTGTCGGGGTTTGAACCCACGCCCTTCGGCATGCGAATCTACCGCGCTAACCACTGAGCTATCATCGCTACAAAAAAAAGTGCAGACAAAACGCAAATTTGGTCCACCCATTCACAATTCATTCCGAACCTGATACTAATAAACATTCTTAGTTTCAGACGGTTTTATCGGATCGCATGTTCAAATCCCAACAATGCGGTTTTTTTTTAATGTAACGAGAACGTGTAGTGTAACGTAATGAGACGAACGATGCACTCTCCTGATGGTAAGAGATAACGCATGTCCATGACCATTGCAGCGATACACAGAACTTTGAATAACAAAACAAAGTCCGGGGCGTCGCTGCTAAGTAAGTTATCGCGCGTTGTAAATGAATCGTCAATAGAGATTTAACATTATTTGATTTGATTTAATAATCCCACTAATATTATAAATGCGAACGTTTGGATGGATGGATGGATGTTTGCTACTCTTTCACGCAAAAACTACAGAACGGATTTGAATGAAATTTGGTATAGAGGTAGCTGAGACTCTGAATTAACACATAGACTACTTTTTATCCCGAAAATATGTAGCGATTAACACCGCGGGACGCAGCTACTATTATAAATGTGAAAGTTTGGATGGATATATGTTACTCTTTCACAAAAAAAAACTACTGATCGGGTTTGTATGAAATTTGGTATGGAGGTAGCTGACACCCTGGATTAACACATAGGCCACTTTTTATCCCGAAAACATGTAGCGTGTAACAACGCGGGGCGCAGCTAGTCTACTCTAAAACCTGTAAGAATGACTCAAAACTCCATGACAAACCGAACAAACGTTGAGTAATGAGGTTTTCCAAAAACAAGCTTGACATAATTTCATAAAATGTATATCACACAAACTTATGACGAAATGGAGTTTTCACTTATTACGTAGAACGATTCATACACAGCCAATACAAACCTCACACAATTGTACAAACATGCACTTAAAATATTGAATTGATCTAAATTTTAACAAACTTTTAATTTACGGTTAAAAATTGTAAATTCTAATACTGATTGTACATTTATCAACTTCGCATTTAACTTGGCGTTATATTTCAGAGAAGTTCCTTTTAGCAGTTGTAAAACTAATATTCTCATAGGAAAGTATGTGTTTCAACTGTATATCAGTTTGGTTTATATAGTTGCAAATGGGTAGATCGTTTCGTCAATTCTCAACGGTCATTGTCCTTTGGGAGTAAACATTATCCAAGTGTCGTAAATAACCTAATTTTTGGGATTGTCTCTTTCATTTTCGTAGAGTTGTATCAGACTTCGCGTTACTAGAAAGAAAGGATAGTATACCTACTAATGACAGATAATTATATAGGGTAGGTATCTTTTTTAAGTAATTAATAATGAGACGAAACGCATTCTTGCTAAGATGACAATTTACCACCTAAAAGGGTTTGTGATTAAAGTAGGTTGTTGCAGCGTTGCCAGATTTTTTTTTGACAAGTCGAGATTTTAGAACGTTTTGACCGAAAAAAAGCGGGATTCTTTCGTCGAAAGCGGGACATTAAAAAACGTATATAATAATCAGAAGTTTTTAAATATTTATCTTTTTATTCGAGTTTAAATTACGTTTACGCGACAATAGGCAGCAAAAATAGCCATTTGTCTGTGCCCCCCGCCCGCGCTTCCTAAGCACGCTGCACGCACGGTCGAGTTATCCCCGAAAAGCGGGACTGATCCTGTCCCGTGCGGGATATTTAATTTTGATTTAAAAATCGGGATGTCTGGCAACGCTGGTTGTAGGTACAACTTAATTCCATCAGACGGCTAAAGAAAACACGACCAATGAGTAAACCGTACATGGGAGACGTTCCCAATGTGCCCACTAAACGCTTTGACACCACATTTTTCGCACGCGAAACTATTAACCGGAGTCTGTGTTTTCCGAAAAGTACAATATGTCTGAAAATTCATCAAGGCAAGCGTGCTCCATCCTTGATGGCATCGTTGGTTAAGATCGGGCAAGATATGGTCCAACACTAACCTAATGGATCCTGATGGAAACCCCCTTAATGGACATGAACCACATTCAGCTCTGGACTGGAAATCAGAGGCGCGGACTTTTGTATATTGGAGGGGGTAATATTAGAACAAATGACTAACGGGTAGTTGCGCCCACCGCAGGCGACGGTCACATGAAGACCGCGTGGTCATCCTAGGTAGTGCTGTTAAAGTAGACGTAAAAAGCATCGGCAAGACTTGGAGTGAGGTAAAGCGGGCGACACGACAGAATCGTCGTATTTATCCTCTACCCCAGGGACCTTTAGGAAGTTAGGAATAAATAACAAATGAACTTAGAAACTTTTTTCAGAGCGCGATAGTCGAGGTTGATTTGGTAATTGACTCTGTTTTCTAGATACCCCCATTCAAAGCTAACAACTTAACTCTACTCGCTACGCTCTCTCGCTACTCTGTTTCTACGTTCTGAAGGATTGACTTATAGTCTGACCTGTAGATAAGTTTCCTCCTGACGGATCTCTTGAAGAAGCCACTGCAGCCGTTGCATGCGAGGATGCCGTAATGCTTGCCTGAACTCGTGTCACCGCATACAACACACACCAGCCCTGAAAAGAACAACAACTTTAATGAATAGTCAGTAAGTAAGTTACGGTGGCAGATCTGGAAGTACTGGCTTCGAATTTCAAGGCACGCACTTTAATTATTTTCTGAGCGTATTTTTAACTGTCGCTAGTTTCAAACGGTGAACGTTTTTTTTTGTTTTTTTTTTTATAGTAGATAGGCTTGCGTTTGACCGCCATCCCGCCTGATGTTAAGCGAAGATGCGGTCTACGGTGGAGCACGCTTGCCTAGAAGAAACCGATTCACTCGCGACTTGAAGGTACCCGGACTATATTCATTGGGGACACGTAAACATCGTGATGCTTATAAAAGTTTAACGTTCTCAAAGATAAAGTTTAACGTTCTCAAAGATGTATTATAACCGCACTTGGTCAGCGTGGTGGACTTTGGTCTCCATAAAAAATTGAGAACATTACCGATGATAGCTCAGTTAGTGTGGTCGGTTAACACGCTGAAGGCCGTGGGTTCAAAACCCGACAATGAGCTTGAGCTGCCGTTGAAGGAAACCATCGTGAGGAAACCATAGCATGGTGGTAGGGTACTATCTAGTAATCGGCTGGCTAACTATACCACCCTCAAGTAGAAAATCTATCGTCAATCACCGCTGTGTTCCGGTAGCCCCACTTGAAAGCCAGTTCTATTCCAGGCTAGGTGTGTTACCTACCATCTTCGACCACACCGTCAGTTAACACCAGATGAGCTGTGGTCAAACAGTGCTCACTGTTTGACTGTCGACTGTTGACTGTCAACCATAAAAAAACATGCCCAGACCCAGCTGTGAGATAATTTTATAAGTTACCGATTCCACAATCGGTTTAGTTGTATCTAAATCTACTTACGATAGTAAATTGTTTAGGTTGTTAGGTCGGATGCCAACCTGTCTTACCCAGATGTTGTGGTTTCTTGACCGGCGGGTCTGGCAGCCAGGGGCGGAGTGCCGGCGGTGCCAGGGCTGCCGCCACCAGCGCCGCCGAGCTTGGCGGGGACCATCGGAGGGGAGACGTGCTTTCATCTGCTAGACAAAGTGAGTTATAAGTGAGTAAAAGTTGGTAGTTCTTTTCTGCACGGTCCCGAGTACACAAACTTTATTATACCTACCTAGGTATATCTTATTGTCCAAACAATGCGCTCGGCGCTCGCAAGCTTCTTTCACGCTGACTTCCTATTTTTATTGTATTGTTATCGTCAAAATTAATAATTTAAAAATAAAATTAAAATTGGTTAGAGCTGAAGAGCACACAAAGCCCGACGAGGTTTAATGGTGTGGGTTATGTTGTATGTTTACGCCGTTTCTATCCTTCTCTGTTACACAAGCGAGAGGAATGATGCATCGGAGTGAGACACTGCCTAAGCTGGCCGTTGACGTTTCTCGCGCAAGTGGCCAATGGCAGCACTCAGCGACGTTAACCGCCGCAGGCGCTCGCCTGCGGCGGGAGCATTCCTTCGCTGTAATTCTCTCGCATCGCACCTGTACATACCTATGTTCACATTTGAATTAACCGACATTTTGTACGCGCTAATACCTTTCTTCCCTTCCTCAATCCCGCTGTTCCCGCTATTTCCCTTTTTCTCTTCCCGCTGCGCCGTAACTAGTGTGTGCATTATAAAGGAACGCAGTGCATTGCCACTCACCAGCTCCGTGCCAGAAGCCAGTCGGCAAGCCAGGTTAGTGCTCACTCTCTTGTTTCTTCTTCTTGGTGTGTAACAGATAATCTCTTCCCGCATACCGCAAACCGCATCGCATCCGCATAACCATTTTTTGGTCCTTCGAGCCGGATTGAACTAGTTTTTCCTTAGCTATCGAAGGCTAATTACACCATTTCAGTCTTAATCTATACTTTTACCGCATTTTTACCTATATTTCCCAGTATATTGTATCATATTTATCGTATATTACTCGCTAATTTCTGTGTATTTCGTAAAATTGCATATATAACGGCATTTGTAATTTGAAATTATATGTACAACTACCTGTTACTACGCAGTACAATTCAGATTACTGTCGCATTTTACGCTTAATCTGTGCTTATTTATCAAAACAAATAGTTATTTAACTATTTATCCCGCATTTCACGAACATATTTGCTCAATATTGCTAACAATTTTGTAATTTGTGACGTTACGACTCGTATTTAAAATATAAGTAGGTAGTTCTTAACGTCGATTGACGGTGCTCGTCGAGGAAGACGTAACCGGCCCGCTCGCTTTATCAATACAACGGACTTATTTCGTGTTACTATTTCAAATATTTCTTAACTGACTTATTCAGGTAACGGTTTCATTTCTTATTTTTACATTATTATTCATTGTTGCAAACATTAGAGTAGACATAGAACTTCAAAATACATCTGATTAATTTAATTAATATTTAAATTATTATAACCGCATTTTTAACCATTATTTAGATACCGTTATTCAGTAAGTTACCGTTAGAAATGGAGTTGGAATCGAAGATAAGGTTCGCTTCTGCAAAGAAGGAGGCTATTTTCTCCCACATTACCGCTTTACATGATTCCTCTAGGAAAATAAATGTGTCGGATAATATTGAAACAAGAAAAACACAAGATTTCCTAGCTGCGACATCGAATATCGAAAAATTATACATAAGTTTTAATGACTTATGTGATCAACATAACGCTTTATTGTTAGAACAAGATCCCGATTACAAGTTTAATTTTGGCAATTGGTCAGCATTCGAAACATTATATTCAAATATACAACACACACGTTCGAAACTATTGTCGCGAGGTGCAAGTGCTACCACCTCGACCGAGGTTAATAAACGGGTTGACGAATTTGAGTATAGATGTCGGCTACCGCCTTTAGAATTAAAGAGTTTTTCTGGTGATGCGGCAACTTGGCCATTGTTCTATCAAAGTTTTAAAACGAATATTCACGAAAATGTCAATTTAACAGACAATATGAGGGTACAGTATTTAATTTCAAAGTTAAGTGGTACCGCACTAAGTACGTTTGCAGGAATAATACCTAATGAGCAAAACTATAGAATCATTTGGGATTCTTTAGTAGCTAGATACCAAGATAAGCGATTGTTAGGTACAACGTACTTAAATGAAATACTGGACGCCAAACCCGCTTACGATTCTACTTCTCAATTAAATAATTTTATTGAGCGAGTACATGCATCTTGGGCTGCCTTAAAACAGCTGGAAATCGAAGACTTATCTGATTTCATTTTCACGCATATAGCATTAAAAAAGATAGATTCAAATTTAATTCAAAACTTTGAGCTATCTATCCGTAATAAAGACATTCCAAGTAGCATGGACTTAGTCGATTTTATTCGCCACCGCATAAAGACTTTAGAGCGAACGAGTTCAAGTAATAGTAAGCAAACAACTCCCGCGCGGAGTAATAATAATAACTCGCAGGCTCGGTTGCATAGTTCACCGCAGACAAAGGTGTCGCATACGTTTGCTACGATTAATGATAGCAGCATAAACAAACGAGACTGTATTTTTTGTAAATCGACAATTCATAGCCACTTATATGAATGCTCAGCGTTTAAAAATTTGCCCGTTAATGACCGCTTTCATTTCATTAAAGAAAATAGTTTGTGTATAAACTGCTTTAGTACTTCTCACAATACATTGAAATGTGCATCTCGGAATGTATGTAAGTTTTGCTTAAAACGCCATCATACATTACTATGTAGAAGTACGCAACAACCGATGTCGCCGAACACAGTCGCAGCTACCAGCACGGTTAGCGAAAAGACTCGAGCGCACTCCGTTTGTTTACATACTCATTATACAGCCGCACCGCAGACGTCCTTCTCTGACGCGCGCTTAGTAACTATGCAGTCTGAACCTACTTCGCTCGAAACTTCGCGCGCTTTGCACTCGTACGATAAAGATATTAACGCATTAGAAAAGACAGTTGTTTTACCTACCGCCGAGGTATACGTGCCTATTGAAGGAAAGCGTTTTATCTTACGCGCGTTGGTAGACAGCGCTTCTCAACATAATTTAATCACATTGGAATGTTGTAAAAAATTAAAATTAAATATTAAACCGCTTGCTAACTCTTCGCTAAAATCTGTAGGGTCATCCTCAACGCCCATTATGGGTTACGTCAGATTAACAATACAATCGCGCGTGTCGGACGCTCATTACGCCATAACGCTTTTAGTAGTGAAACACATCACTGACCAGTTACCAACTCGAGTGATACCAACACCGATGTTGGAGCATTTGCAAAACCTACCGCTTGCTGATGAACATTGGGGTTCCCCAGGCACTATCGACGGAATTTTCGGAACACAACTTTTCGCATTCATAATTCAAGGCCGCAAAGTGTCGCCGCATACCGCTTACAATACACCTCTTGGCTTAACGGACGCATCTAAATCTGGTTTATACGCATTAGAAACAACGCTTGGATATATTATCACGGGAGAAATACTAAGTTACCCTGAAAATATATCCTGGTCCTTCGGTCCTTTAGTAAATGAACTTAATAAAAATATTGAAAACATCTGGCAACTTGAGGAAGTTCCTTCCGTAAATACCATAAGTCCGGATGATCAAGAACGTGAACAACTATACAAGACGACAGTCACAGAAAGCACTTGTGAAAGATATATTGTTTCGCTACCGTATAAAAGTACCCCGGAAGGGTTAGGTAATTTCGTTAACATCGCTCAGCGTCGACTATCTTCGCTGGAACTCAAGTTTACTGCCTTACCCGCGCTACGTCAATCATATAATGACGTATTGTTTGATTATATAAATAATGATTACCTCACAGAGTTAGCTATTACCTCTGCCGTACCCAAGGAAGGATACTTCATACCGCATCACGCTGTACTACGTCCGAATAAAGCGATAACTAAAACTCGTGTCGTTTCAGATACTAGCGCTAAAACGGACAATGGCACTTCATTAAATGACCTATTACACACTGGTCCTAATCTGCAAGCACATTTGCTTGTGCGCTTACTGAAATTCTGCTTTTTCAAAGTCTCCATAACAGCTGGTGTACAACAAATGTATCTACGCACTCTGTTAGATCATAAAGATCGCAAGTATCAAAAAATATTATACCGCTTTAATGACATCGAACCTGTATGTATCCTGCAGCTCAACTTTGTGACTTTTGGTCTCCGTTCTAGTCGTCAGCTAGCTTATGACGAACGTGATCGCTTCCCGCGCGCAGCAGAGGTGGCCTGCAGAGAGTGGTACATCGACGACCTTACCACATCAATACATACGGTCGAAGATGGCACACGCCTGGCCGATGAGCTGCTCACATTATTATTCGAAGCGGGCGGGTTTAAGTTTATTAAATGGGCCTCAAAATCGGCGGAGCTTCTCGCCCACGTGCCCGAGTCGCACCGTGCAGTAATAAAATTCACGGATGACAGTGACATATTAAAAATTCTACGTTTGAAGTGGCGCGCCATACTGTCAACTAGCGCCCGGTTATTTGACGTTGTAGAAGAATTACCGCTTCTTCCTGAGCTGCAAATACCGCGTCATTTAGGAGTCTTATACTCGTGCCCGCTTCGCTTACTGTCTGACCAGCCGCATACTATTCTAACACTAGCCCACTTCTTAAACAAGACTCTTTTACAATCGCTCCTGGCTACGAAAATCGATACGTCTAAATCGATATATGTCCGGAAAAAGCTTTTGGGCAACTTAGTTCAAAGTTATTACGCTACAGTAGTAAGTACGGTACAGTCGCGCCAAAAATGGAATACGCCTGACGTACAAATCCAACCGGGATACCTTGTGCTCATCCACCAGGATGATACACCGCCACTTCGATGGCCTACTGGCATTATTGAGCAAATATATCCCGGGAAAGACGGAATCACGCATTCTGCATTAGTACTTACGAACTACTTCTGGGACCTTCAAGCGTCCAGTTGTAAAACTTTGTCCTCTTCCATCACAATAAATTAGTCGCTCTGCAATTTATAATAAGCTGTTATATTTGCAATAATATTTATTATATTGTATTTATATTATCATTATCAATTATTTACATATTATTTACCCACCGCATATATACATATATGTATACATTTTGATTACCTATTTCGCATCCTCTAATACTCTAAACATAATCGATGCATCAAACGTGCGTAAGCGTTACTATTATCGCATTCATTTTCTTATTTATTTTTTGAAAAACCCTGCAGTTTTCCAAGCCGGGGAGAATGTTTACGCCGTTTCTATCCTTCTCTGTTACACAAGCGAGAGGAATGATGCATCGGAGTGAGACACTGCCTAAGCTGGCCGTTGACGTTTCTCGCGCAAGTGGCCAATGGCAGCACTCAGCGACGTTAACCGCCGCAGGCGCTCGCCTGCGGCGGGAGCATTCCTTCGCTGTAATTCTCTCGCATCGCACCTGTACATACCTATGTTCACATTTGAATTAACCGACATTTTGTACGCGCTAATACCTTTCTTCCCTTCCTCAATCCCGCTGTTCCCGCTATTTCCCTTTTTCTCTTCCCGCTGCGCCGTAACTAGTGTGTGCATTATAAAGGAACGCAGTGCATTGCCACTCACCAGCTCCGTGCCAGAAGCCAGTCGGCAAGCCAGGTTAGTGCTCACTCTCTTGTTTCTTCTTCTTGGTGTGTAACAGAGAATCTCTTCCCGCATACCGCAAACCGCATCGCATCCGCATAACCATTGTATAAAAACGATTGTAATAATATTTAAAAGGTAAATATAATAAAAAAAGTTTTTTCTTTCAATTATCCATAGCATCTCACGCAATATGCCACGGAATGGGCCCACAGAGCGTTCGTCAACCGTTTAATCTGTACCCATGTGCGCGCTGCGGAACCCTCTGGAGGGCAATCAGCTTATTGATTTTGTATTGCGTGATTTTGGAATGTTACTGGGAGGAAATTTATAGGTCCTTCCCTACTCGTATGTTTTGAATGTGAATACATAATTCATCTCTACTATTTAAATTCAAAGTAAGCATTTTATTATCAGCCTTTATAGCCTTATTTGCGTAATTTATTTACTTTCATTAGGTATACAAGATTTAAAGTTTCCGTAGCCTAGTTGGGATCTAGCCGTCTGGCTTCCAAACTTGGGTTCAAATCCCAAACACAAAACCACCAAAGCTGTGATGCCCTGGACTTCGTTTTGTTACTCAAAGTTCTGTGTATCGCTGCAATGGTCATGGATAAGCGTTATCTCTTACCATCAGGAGAGCGTCTCGTTCGTCTCAGTACCTTTTCCATTAAAAAAATTATGCACCTCTAGACTTTTATAAGTTTTGTGCGTATTGCCGATGACTTCAAACGGTGAAGGAAAACATCGTGAGAAAACCTTCAGTATCACTTGAGACCCAGTTTCATTCTAGGTTTGTTTACCATCTTCGATCATGAGCTGAGGCCAAAAAAAAGACTGATTGATTCAGGTGTTACTTTGCGAAAGTTCATTTTAAATATTGAGCGACCAAGCGCTCGAAGAGTCAGCACGTTCTGAGGATGCCTCGTGTAGAGGCGAAACACGTGTCCGCAAATGGTTACCTACTGCAGCGAGACGACGATATAAAGACCTAATTACTGTTGTAACTGAAACGACTAAACTTGCTGCACCCCGCGGTGTTAGGTACCCGCTACATGTTTTTGGGATAAAAAGTAGCCTATGTGTTAATCCAGAGTCTTAGCTACCTCCATACCAAATTTTAATCAAATCCGTTCAGTAGTTTTTGCGTGAAAGATTAACAAACATCCATCCATCCATCCACTTTCACATTTGTAATTTGAGTGGTATAATTATATACCTTAACTATTCAAAAAAGATAACGGTCAATCTCAAACCTTAATGTGACAAAAAAAAATTTAAAAAAAAAAGTTGTGTTTGCTAAAGACCCCTAACACTACAAGTACCTACCTACCTCAGAGAAAACTTTTTCATGCCAATACAATCATTTCTGTGTAAATTGATTTCGACCCCTAAAGCGACGTCCGTCCAAAAAGCGTACAAAACTAATTCGTCACATCGTATTACTGTTAACAGTCGAACAATGGGCAGAGTGGTGTTTATTTATTTACCTACATTGACTGTCAGTGGCAGGTTACCGCAGGGGGCGGTAGAGTTCGGAAATATCAGAACGTACAGCGAAAAATGGCGATTTTCAAGTAACGTATTTCAATGTTCAACTTTTTTTTATGATTGACAAGCTAGGTGTTTGAACACATCTGATAAAACAACTGATAAAATACTCTTTTTTTGTTGTTGTAAATATATACCTACAGAACACAACACAGCTCGCCTGGTGTTAAGTGACGGTGCGGTCGAAGATGGTAAAGTACCTAGGCTGGAATAGAATGTCGGAACACACCGTTGGGTGCTTAGCGGCAGATTTTCATCTTGAGGGTTTCAACTTTGTTTTTGGCGTTGCACTTTGTTCATTTGCCAGTAGGTACCAATCAAGTGAATTCAAGGGTGTTGATATTTCGCAGTTAGTTTGCCATATCTATTGTTTCATGTCTCTGTACAAAATTATTAGAGGGCAGAGCGTCAGAAGCAGTTGAGTACCATCCGATTGTAACTCAATTGTATACAGACTCGAGTTAAACTCGTTACTCGGTTCTTTGTTGCTTTAATTACCGGTCTAGTACATCACTAGGTGAGGATCTCCTCAGAAAGTCTTCTAGGTAGGTATATATATTGTTTTTTGTTGCCTAAACAAAAAAATACTGTGTCTCCATACACTGTAGGTATTTACCTACATATTAAAATACGGTGTACAGTAGATGGCGTGAAAATACGGCAGATCTCCTGTAATTACAGTGTATCTGGT
The DNA here is from genome assembly GCA_905404145.2 of Biston betularia. Lineage (NCBI taxonomy): Eukaryota > Metazoa > Arthropoda > Insecta > Lepidoptera > Geometridae > Biston > Biston betularia. The sequence goes on along the minus strand of FR989887.1, from coordinate 7,001,163 downwards.
AACACTGATCGAATGTCTCAAAGTAATACCTAAACGCCAAATCAGTGATGCCCTGGAATTTGATGTGTTATGTAAGTAGGTACCTACCGCTGTAATGGTCATGGGCGTTATTTATTACTGTCAGAACGTTTCGTTCGCATCATTAGGTACTTTTAGGTACGTAAAAGCACACTGTTTGACATCAAGTTGTCGTGCGGTCTAAGTTGCAGCAAGTTTAATAGACATCCATATTGTAACATTCTGGTAACACAGACTCTGGTAGAATTCCGCAATCTCGCTGTGAAAATAAAAAAACTTGACATCGAAACGCTTTGTGTTTCGGAGAACACAGACTCGGACAGTTTCACAACCTCGCTGTGCCAATAAAAAAAACGTGAAATCGAAACGCGGGGAATATTCACCAAGTACGGATGGCGCTTCTCTGGGCATATACATAAGTAGATCTTTTCTGTTTTCCTTTACTGAAAACTTGTGATATCATTGTTATACTATGTTGTTGCTGTACTATGAAAACTGGCGTGGTTTTGATATGCTTTCACGTTTGTTTGGGTCAAATACTCCGACTAGGTAAGTTGCGGCTACATCCGGTGGTCTTTTTTAAGGAGTCAAAGCACAATACGACGAGCGTGCAGCCTTGTTTTGCTTAACACTTATACCTATTTAATTTAACTTTTAAAACTCAAAATGATATAAGTACTAGATATAATGATAGGTATGAATAGACCAAAATAATTTATAAATATTATAGATAGGTACATATTGTATTTGAAGGTTATGTTTTTTCTTGTACGTGACATGTAATTTTTATAATTATGAATAAATAAACATAAACATAACTAGGTAGGTATGTATATTGGCAGGGCTACTGCCCTAGGGCCTCCACAATAGAAATAAAAAAAATATCCAGATTTTGACGTGTCAGCAACTTTTACGTGTTTTTTTTCAAAAACTTTTGACTTTTTTCGCATTTTTGCCGATAATATCGCAATAAACGATATTGATTTTGAATTTTTATTCGGAAAATAATTAAGGGTATCCGCTCCATTGTTGCCCCAGGGCCTCAAGACCTCCAAATTCAGCCCTGGGTAGGTAGATAAATTATCTAAGGTGTTATGGATATCTACCTCTGTAGGTATATTTTTATTTACAAAACAACAAAGAATACAAATATTAATACTAATAATAATTATACTATATTGTCGACATACCCATTCTTTTTCACCTACAATAACACATAAAAAAATAGAATTAAATGGAAAACCTCAATTTTTGTTTTTTTCTTTTGCTGTTAAAAAAATGCTTTAGAGGACCCAATCGATCGCGTAGATAGAACAAAAAATCCTTCCAAATTTCTCAGTCAAAACTATTCTTTACTTATCAACAGTATAGCTGGGGAGGTATTCACGGAAAATGGCGTCCCATAAGACTTCTTCCTCGGCATCAGGGTTTGTTTTGACTGCCAGATGATTCCCAATGTCCAGATAATGCTTCTCTTCTAGAGTATAAGGTATCCACTTCACGTTTAAGCTATCGTCAGGGGTTGGATTACTGAAAGCATTGACTTATGCATTACTAAGAAAAGACAAGATGAATGGATCATTCTAAGTATGTAGGTAGGTATGTATTATAATGAAATAAGTATTTACAAAAAAAAAAAGGATGTATGTATCTATCGGTTATTTACTGATTTCCATCATACAAGTTCTGCTTAGTTTGGGCTGTGTGTAATGTCTTACGATATTTATTTATTTACACCGTATTTATATTACCTACTTTTATTTGTGACAGCCCACCTAATGTACCTACTTAACATTGGTGGACGGAGTGGTCGAAGCTGGTAAAGCACACATAGCCTGGGGTTAAACTGGCTTTCAAGTGAGGCTACCGGAACACACCGTTAGGTGCTTGGCAAGAAAATACCCTACCACCATGCCACCCCACGATGTTTTCCTTTACTGGCAGTTCAAGCTCATTGTTGAAGTTTAAATCTTTGCCGTGTGATCCAACCGCGTTAACCACTGAGCTATCATTGCTACTTATCTTGATTGGAACTTTTGGCATAGGATAAATACACTTGACCGAATGTTAATTTTTTAAGACGAGTCAGTTCTGTCCCCAAATTTATTTTAAGAGTCATCTATTGCTACTTACCCAAACTTAGCAAAGTTAGTCCATAGGGTAGTCATCCAATTAATGTAAGCGAATGTTTCGGAATTACGATCCACTCGTAAATTTGAATAGTATTCATGAAAAAGGTAAATAAGGTCGTCAGCATGGCTAACTAGTTGTTTATCCCCTATCACATCGGTTAAACCAATGAGATGCGCAAAAATATTTCTTTCAGATTTGCAAGTCAATTTATAGAGGTAAACGTCGGTCTGCCTCGAAATAAGTTTCGCGAAAAGTTGTCCGGCATGAGTAAACATATCCCAGTTTAAAAATTTCATTAGTTGGTCAAAATTATCTTTGCTGACAACATCATTGTTGAAGTGGGTTTCTTTCATCTTCTTCCCAACTTCTAATTGATCTGTAACTGAACAAGTGTATTGGATCTGTTTTGGTACAAAGAATTCTTTTAATTCATTAGCTTGGGTCAGGACTTCGTCAAACGGGACCCCAAGAGCAAATGCCATGGTACCCTCATCTTGAGTGTACCCAGTCAATACTTTAACACCTTCATGAATTCCGTTTTTGAGAATCTCTATTTGGTCACCGCAGAAAAATCTCTCATTGTCTCTAAACTTTTTTTCACTTACGACAGCAAAACTTAGTTCATAGAGTTTAGTCGATTGTGTTATTGGAACGTCAAGCCCTACAAGTTTATCTATAGGAACGTTTAAAAAGAATTCAGACAGTTTTTTGTTGTTTTCTGAAGAACATCCAAGCTCTTTTGCAAGTTTTAAGGCTCTTTCACGAGGTTTGGAGGTTTGCGCCCACCAAGATATGAGAGCACCACTTTGTACGATAGCTCGCTTGAAAAGACCTTTGCTCATAGGTGATACGAGATGATAGCTCACGCTGGCTCCACCTGAACTCTGTCCAAATATTGTAATGTTCTCCGGATCTCCGCCAAAGTTACTGATATTTTGTTTGATCCACTTAAGCGCTGCGACTTGGTCTTTCATGCCTGCATTGCCGGGGATCTCTTCTGTGTCCAAGCAAAGGAAGCCGAGAGCGCCAGTCCTGTACTTAATTGTAACTAGAATTACTCCATGATGTATCAGAAAATCTGGCCTGTAAAAGTCATCATGCCCGCTGCTATGCCTGAAGAGTTAAGAAAGAATACCTTTAATATAGTCTAAAAATACCCTTTTATTAGTAAGTGAAATGAACGAAGCCACACGAAATGACCTCAAGCTCGAAAAGTTTACTAGTAGCCAATAAAAAATTCCGCTTTCAAATTCAGATTACCTTCATGGTAGGTATATTCACAATACTTACAGTTTTAAACTTATACGACAAATCCATCACATACAAGCGATAAAAGCGAGTTAAAAAAATTAACGAGTGTCGACGTAGAAGCAGATCACCAGCTTGATGGTAGATGACATTGAACAGCATGTCTTAATGCAATGAATGCGGCTCGCACGGGACCGGGAAAAATAGCGTTAGCGATGGTAGAGAGGATGCAAAGTGCTGAATACATAGAAAAGTGAAACCTAACCGGGGTTTAGTCACAATTTATGTTTCATGAACGAAATTTACCTGAACCCCCCTCCTTGTATAAACACCATGACAGGTAGGGGTTCTTCAGGATTCAGGTTATGAGTGTAAACGTTGAGAAATAAGTAGACTTCGCTGCTTTCCGATTTTGCCTGCGAGGGGTTACTCTGGTTATATATTCTATGGTAAAGCACATGTCCTGGCAATTTAGCGCTGCGAACTCCATCCCAAGGCTCTTTAGGAATCGGTGCCTGTTGCAAAAATAAACCAAATTACGTTTAACAGCCTATGATTAATCTCTTGGAGCTTTTTTTTTTATTTTATTATACGCTCCACAGACACTGGGGTCTGTGACCTTTGTCAACTTTAGTTAATTTTTTTTTTTTTTTACAATTTTACATATAAGTATTAGCTATTTAGACTGTCAATCAATTGAATTCGAGTATTTCTTTATGAACTTTTGACACACGTGGTTGTCTGTTCCGGTGGTGATTCGCTTAACAATCCGTTACTATTTCCTGCGCATTAAAGACTTTATCATGGACGATGGAAGGGAGGCCAGTCGTGTTCTTGAATAGAGCGATACGTTTTGAACTCAGTCCGTTCAATAGTAATAGAGGAATCATTATTAATCGATGTAGTTCAAGATTCAGGGTTAGTTACTAATCCAAGAGAATCATTAGATTGTTGTAGAATGTTTCTGTTGAAAACCAGACATTTATCTATTTATTTTAGCAATAAATAAATAAATATCGTAGGACTATACACATAGCGCCATCTGACCCCAAACTAAGCAAAGCTTGTGTGATGGAAGTCAGATAACTGATAGAATACATAAATACTTTATTTTTTTGTAAATCCATACTTATAATACATACAGAACACCCAGACACAGAACAAACATTATTGAGTTTATCCACAAAATGTTTGCCCTGACTCGGAATCGAACCCATGCTCTACAGCTCTTAAGGCAGATATACTACCAATGAGCCAACGGGGCTGGCAATGTATAGTGTCTATTAAAAAATTGAAGCAAATTACTGTTTTCATACCTTGAACCTGAGATTTCCCACTGGCGGTTCCGCATAAGGGATCCCTCGAAAGCTGTAGAAGTCTCCACCGAGTTTACTCCTTTCCACCGTCCCTTCCAGCATACCTTCATTTACTTTTATTTGTACCATGGCTAACGCGCCTAATAAATAAGTATAAAAAATATGAGTACCTATCCAAACACTTCAATGGAAACTTAGTTTTTTATTCTATACCATATTTATTAATGCTCCGATTTCAATGTAATCATAACACGGTATGTTGCTTTCCCTATAATTAAATTGTTTTATTTTATCAATTACAATCGGTATGATAAATAGATTATACATTTATATCTGAACTTCCCTGTAAAATAAGACTTAAAATTAAAACTTTAGATATCAATTTAACTAAATCAATGCGTCACAATAATTCTACGAAGAATACATTGTAGTGAGTGCATATGTCAAGAATTCTTTACATACCGTATATCTGATCGGTAACGATGACGTTTGTTTTAAAATCCACATAAAATTGATAGCAATAATCAAAGCAATATTTATATCCTTAATTGACCCAATTTATGTATATATACTTACATAAGTTTAGAAGTACTAGTAGACAATCTATGAAAAGTTAAGCGAAATGAAAGTGCGCACTGCAAAGACATTTTGAAAAAAAACATATTAGGTACATTTTACTTCCGGATTCAGTTCGATATTGATTTACTAAAATTTACATATCCATATATTTATATAGTAGGTATATTATACATGGTAGGTTTTATTATATGTAGTATATAGGTAGGTACATATAATAGAACTGAAATGAGATTACGCACGGATAACTGTACACCCCACCAATATTATAAATGTGAAATTTTGTATGGATGGATGGATGTGTGTTACTCTTTCACGCAAAAACTACGGAGCGGATTTGAACGAAATTTGGTATGGAGGTAGCTGAGACCCTGGATTAATACATAGGCTACTTTTTATCTTGAAAACATGTAGCGGCTAACACCACAGGGCGCAGTACATTCATGTAAATAAAAATCGAATAATGTTTGTTGGTAAGCGCGTTACTAGAGAACAGCTGAACTGAATTCGCTGATTATTTTTCTTAAACTGTCCTAATACTTCTAATGAGGTTTACATAGAATGTATTACCACCATGCTATGGTTTTCTCTCAAACAAGCATTAACCGAGCTATCATCCCTAAAAATTGATATGCTTGTGGCATACCAGTGAATAAATTCTCAATGTCCACATACACACACACCCACACACACACACACACACTTTTATTATGTAGCCTCCAACATTGTATCAACTCCATTTATTGTCCTTGATATATGTATTTAATGCCCAATGTTCACTTATTATATAATTTAGACTAAATTTTGATTGCATTGATTTTTGTTTACATTTTTTAACTTGTTTATGTTTCCTGTGATACAAGCTTTTGCTTAGTCACTGTTGATCTTTTGTACACGTGCAAATTATAATTATCATATTATTAATGTCTTTGAAATACCAAATCATGTTCTCGCTCACAATAATTTGTACCACATCCCAAATAAAAACACCTTAATACATACTCAACTGGATAATCTTCTAGCAATAACTTAATTGATTTGACATATTAAGAGCCTGCCGAACAAAATTCTACTCTATGCTCTTCAACTTTTAGTTAAAAATAGCATTTAGTTATTGACCTAAAATGTTGCAATAAATGGGGTCACATCCCTAGCTAAATTCGGAAATCTATTATAGTGAAAGGGTGAGGTTTGCAATGGTTATTTTATTAGCTTTGTCGATATTTATATTAAACTGGTTAGGGGTAAGTGCAGTACTAAGTTTACATTTTTTTTTTTATGTAATGAGACAAACGATACACTCTCCTGATGGTAAGAGATAATGCATGTCCATGACCATTGCAGCAATACACAGAACTTTTAATAGCAAAACAAAAAACAATTGCTGATTTGGCGTTCATTACTTTGAGACTTTCCATAGTTAGTCTCAATAACCCAGTAATTTCGCTAGCTGCAGTACCCTTCAAACCGGAACACAGCAATTTTTATGTACTACTGCTTAGTGGCAGAATATCTGGTACTGTGGTGGTGGTAGATGGCTTAAGTAAATTAAATAAATAATAATTATTGTTTGACATTTTACTAACCACAGATATAAAGATACTTTTAATGTAAAAGTAATGAAACAAATGAGACACTCTTCTGATGGTAAGAGACAACACATGACCATTGCAGCGGTACATAGAATTTTGAGTAACAAAATCACCCTCAAGTTTTGTAGTGATGATAGCCCAGAGGTCAGCGCTGCTTTGTATTGCTGCATAAGAACCTTATAATCGATGAAAAAATACAGCAATCATCTAAGTTTGTGTAGTCTAAGGCAATATGCTACCCATAGACAAAACAACTTGGACCTACAATTTAACATGCCACCCAATCCATACCTGCACTTGGTCATCATTGCATATAAGAATATGCAAATCTACTTTTTAGAATTCAAGCCACACCCAAACTTTGAGATATTTTGAATTAGGGACCATTGTACATAAATATTTTTTCATTAGTTTTTCTTGTGCTGTCTTCTATACACTAGCCTCGTTCCAACAAAGAACCTTTTTCGCCGAAGTAAGGCGTTTAATCGCGGATTTGGGGAGAGGAGGGTGAAATTAATCAGGCAAGCTCAAGGGCTTGCCGCGTCAAAAGAAAAGCAAATAAAACGGCAAGCGACAAAGTTTCCCCGACGCGACCCTGAACAGAGCACTGGAGACTCACCACTTACCTTTAATTCTGTGTTTTAACGCTTGTGACTATAGTTGTGTTATCACATAAAAAGAGGCCAAATCTAACACGTTAGAACTTTAGATGAAACATCAATGAATCATCGATCGTTGGGTGCAATCGATATAATAGACTTATGCAATTAAGTGTAATCATAGTTTCTAACAATGATTTTTATTTTTGTTCTGTATAAAATTTTAACATAAGATTTTTACTCTTCATGACTTAATTCTATTTAAAATTAAACATTTTACATTAAAAATAAGCTATCAAATAACTCTGGCCGTAAAATAACAAAAACAATGCCAGCTGATAGTTGACATTGACAACATAATTAATGTAGTGCTTAATTTTTTCTTCTGCTTTGGCATCTTACTTTAAATATTCGCTAGTGTCAAGTGATTAAAATAATTTCAATGTTTTGAAGTATTTGATCTCAAATCTACTCAAAGATGTTATCTTAGTTAGGTCACGGCTAATTTCTGGTAAGAACATAGTAAATTAGTCATATTTCATACTAATAATTGAAATAAATTTCGGATAAGTTTTTAATTATAAAATTGTTGTCAATTTAGTTAAATCTAAATCCTCATCACTGTTGTAACTGAAACGAAATAAACTAAATAGGTATATACCTTAAATAATTAAGATGAACTTCTCCAAAGTAACGCCTGAATCAATCAATTAACAGAGAGAAGTACACCAATTTGTGAGATTTAGATACATACAAAGTAAACAATAAAAAATCTATGAAAACAGGGACAGCGCGTAATTTTTTTGATTTGAACTAACTAAAAAACATTTGACTATCGGTTCAGTTTGTACGTGATTCCGAACCAGCCCTATTTTTTTGTCCCACTGTCCTACTGCATCTTTTTTTTTTTTTTTTTTTTAATGGTTGACAGGCCAGGTGTTTGACCACAGCTCACCTGATGTTAAGTGAAGGTGTGGTCGAAGATGGTAAAGCACACCTAGCCTGGAATGGAACTGGCTCTCAAGTGAGGCTGCCGGAACACACCGTTAGATGCTTGGCGGCAGATTTTCAACTTGAGGGTGGTAGCTAGCCAGCCGAGTACTAGAAAGTACCCTACCACCATGCTATGGTTTCCTCACGATGTTTTCCTTCACCGGCAGCTCAAGCTCATTGTTGGGGTTTGAACCCACGCCCTTCGGCATGCGAACCTACCGCGCTAACCACTGAGCTATCATTGCTACAAAAAATGCATCTTGATAGATACTACTTACATGCCGTGGGACTCGAACGCAAGACCTCCAGATTGAAAGTCTCCGTACTAGGCTGCAGAAACTTGTAACTTTCAGTACGTGAACTAATATAGCCATAGACTAAAAATGACTGACCATAATAATATATTATTATCTAGATAACAAAATTATTTTAGTTAAAAATACGTAAGTAGGTAGGTATACCTAAGTTGTGACAATATTTTAACATAATCACCAGCTGGCAATGCTGTATTCCTCCTCTGACGGACTTTTACAATAAGTTATTTCTATAAATTTACTAAAAATGTTGTAGATGTTAACTAAAGATATTTTGTTATTAGTTATTTCATGTCAAATTAAATTAAAGTAACATAGGTACCTAAGTTATTAATCAATATGAAAATATAACCAACCAATATTGTATCTTACAATCACCAACGAACAAAAGTAGTCACGGATATTTTTACAAGTAGCCCTAAGTCCCAACTCCACAGTTTTCCCTATCCCAAGTAAGTGCCGTCCTCCAACGCAAACATTGATTTATCTTGATACCCGGATTTACCCGCCCCTCCTCCCGTGACTGACTTCCAATTTCCTGGGCGAAGTTTTTATGTGTCTTATAAAATTTCTTTTTATGTCCTCTCTTCTCTTTTATTCGTCTAGAGCTTCGGAGGCGTACGACGGGCGTTTTAGTAATGGGCATTTTTAGAGGTAGAAAGAATAAAAGTTGATTGAGGAATAAAACTTTTGCTTTCATCTCATAGTCAAGTCTTGTCAGCGATGATAGCTCAGCGGTTACACATGTCGAAGGGCGTGAGTTAAAACCCCAACAATGAGCTTGAGCTGCCGGTGAAGGAGAAATCCATAGCCTGGTGGTGGGGTAGGTACTTTTTAGTACTCGGCCGGCTAGCTACCCTCAAATTAAAAATCTGCTATCATTATAATTATGTATTTTCAGTCATATTATATCTGAAGATAGGTAGGTACATATTATGAGAATAAGCACATCTCAAGTCATCATTTTACAATACAAGTATTTATTTCAGTTCTAAATAATAAATTAATTTTATATATATTAGTGTATTTTTAGTTACCTATTTTATGTATTAGGATATATTATTATTAGAATGCAGATATATGTATTTATGTTATAGTTATGTATTATCCTTTGTGCATATCCTCGTTATTGACACACCCCGTATTTTTCTTCCTCTGATCCTGTCCGTCCTACGGTTGCCTGGAAGAGATCGCTTTTTACGATGAGGTCGCCAGTTGTTACACCAATTAATTAATTTTATTTCTTCTGTATTGTTTTTTTTTAGCGTGTGCAATAAAGAGTTAGCCAATAAATCAATCAATCATTTTCATTCAATTCTTTGTAAAAAACGTCTATTTAAAAAAGTTCAAGTGTAGATATTTAAATTTATGTTTCACCCGAGAGGGCGCCACGTTGACCCCGATACTTTATTAGATTCGAAACGGGTACCTCATCAACCCCTTTTATAACAGAAGCATTTTATTACATTTCATATTCGATCAAATAAACGTAATAACGAACACAGAGGTAATAAAAACCCGATATTCAAATAACGAACGCATTACGCGATACGAGAATGAAATTTCAAAGAGCCAACCCGACTCGCGATTGGCTACTTTAAATTCAGAACACACAGTGACCGGGTAAAGTGGCAAATCATGGAGCGGCTGAAAATCAGTCAAATAGACCCCCGAGTTACTCGCTGTGCCGGCCTGAATACTAATGTGCAGTTGCCTATGAAAAAATAAAAATGTAGATGGTGTCTGGTGACACTGCGCTGTGAGTTATCGTACATGCTTGCTACTCCACAAAAAAAAAAAGAATGTGGAAACCTTTTGACGTGAATACCTACGTCTTTTAATTTATTTATATAGTAGAAGGGATTCCAGAAAACTGATGATATAAAATGGTGTTTCGGTGGGAACGCGGAAAGAGTCTTGTCAACCCATTGTATTTTTTCGAGTTTATGTAGGTACCTATTAAAAATTGTGGTGTTTCAGTCATAGAGCACCGAATTACAAGCGCGTGTGTGGAAAAGTGACATGACATTTTCGTGTTGCTTTCAAAACTACATCGAAGCTTATAGTAAAGTCGGCAGTTGGCAAATCTTTACTAATAGTACGAAAGCCCACGACCAAAACCATGTCGCATCGTTTTACGGCCAAAACTGTATAATACCGTTAGAGTAGATGAATCTGAACCCGACTAAGTGGGCAGTACCGGCTAGAAACGTCACAGTTTTATAGGGGGGCATTTCTGCTACGTTAAAAAATAGGCAAACAGTTTTATAACAATATATCTGATAATAAAAATGTACATAGGTTTCGTCATTTTATTACGAAAAAATTTGTTTTCAGACATTTTGCGCGTCACATGTGGCCCAAGCGCATTTTCAAAAATGTCAAACAATTTACCCGACCTGTCTCATAGCAGCTTGATTCATTTTTTTTATAAGCCATGACTGAATTCGACCGGCACAGACTGGACTTGGCCAACACTGGACTTTGACTGTTATACCGTATGAATTTGCCGACGATTTATAAAAAAATAATTGTTATTTTAGAGATCGATTAAGTACCTAGGTATAACCCCCGGTTGCTTCAAAATAAAGATTAGGTATAGGTAATCTTTATCGTCGTTGGACAATTCATAACATTTGTCCAACAGACTCAATTTAACACACAAAATGACGTTCGTGACGATCGTTTTTCTGGAGTCTATGTAAAAAGGTTTAGATAGTTGTGGTGTGACAGATATCGCAATAAATAACGTAAGACATTTCACTCAGCGTGTGTCGCTGCAGTGGTGATGGACAGGCGTCATTTTTTACCAACAGGAGAGTCTGGTTCGTTTCATTGCTTTTAAATTTAAACACCTAATAGACCTATACATATAAATTTAAAATAAAAAAAAATGAATCCAAGACCCTTAGGCCAATTAAACGCACTGCTCCAATGAAACAGCGAGGTTTCGGAGTAAACGAAAATATCATCGGTGTATACAATTTTTTGATTTTTGTTGATTTTTTATAAACCACTTGATCGATTTCGATAAAATTTATATGGGCCACCTCTTAAGCATGATCTACCAAGCAAAAAAATGATCATCAAAATCGATTCATAATTGGCGGAATGATCACGTAGGTAACATAAGTACAAAAAAAAACCCGCCAAGTGCGAGTCGGACTCACACCCGTAGGGTTCCGTATCTATAATAAAACTAAATATTCTGTGAATAGTTCAAGCGTCTATCTGTCACCGTTATTCGTGTACCTACAAAGCAAGAAACGGTTTAAAAATCAAGTTTGTTGCATGGGAGCCTCCCTTAAATATTTATTTTATTTTATTTTTAGTATTTGTTGTTATAGCGGCAATAGAAATACATCATCTGTGAAAATTTCAACTGTCTAGCTATCACCGTTCTTGAGATACAGCCTGGTGACAGACGAACGGACAGCGAAGTTTCAGTAATAGGATCCCGTTTTTACCCTTTGGGTACGAAACCCTAAAAATTAACTGGTGGTAGTGACATTTCTTGTTAAATTCTACAGCGACAGTAATCTAATAATTAATTACTTAATTAATAATCATTCTCATATTTTTTTTCAGTTGTTACCTATTATTTTAATTTCTTTTGTAAATAAAGTTATCATAGATATGTCTGAAAAAGAAGAAAAAAACACTATCTACTAAATTTTGTAAAGATTTTAGTCTTACCTGCGATTCTTCCTTGATCTTGATGATCTTGGGTCAGTTGCAGAGGCGTTTGAGCAACCTCCATTTTTGTAAACTTTTTCAATCTAATTTAAGTAGTTTTTATCCACTTTTAAAAGTCTGTATATAGGTATCAGTTATACCTAAAGCATTATAATAATTGAGAAATTTGTAATATCTGTCCAACAGAAACTAAATATTAAAAAGAAAGTTTCCTATTAGGTAGGTATTTCATTATTCATAACATAAGATAATATGGTATGAAAACAACTAATTTATGAAATAAATACCTATAGGTAAGCAAACAATTATATTTGTCCAGGTGTGTAATGTTTGACAACACATAAGAATTGCATGGTACCTAACTATATAAATACCTAAATATATCTAGTCGATAAGTCGAAGAATCATAAAAAATAATCAAAAATGTGAAATTATAATAAAAATATGTGTCTACTGATATCATAAATAAGAAGTAAAAATAATATCAAATACAATGACTTTAAATTAATTATAGAAAAATAATCTTTGACTTTAGACGGCTGAATAAATACTGGACATAACAAAAAAAACACAAAAATATCTAGAAAAAAACACCGTACATTTGACACTGACGTTTATATTTTTCTAAAGGGCGTGCAGTGCAGGCCGCGCGCGTTCTGCCACGGCCCGGGAACTTTTGACGCGACGGCGCGGCGCTTGGCGTGAGCCGTGAGCTTGGGCGAAGGCGGGGCGAAACCCCTCTAGCACCGCCCCGTTGCTTTTACGTTTTACCATCTGACGCGAAAGGGGGAGAGTTCGATATTGGGTCAGCTGTTAAGCGCCCGTTTTAAGCTTTAATTTGTGGCATTACGTTCGTACATCGGCCCGCCATTTAGAATAATGACGCCGTAGATTTTAAACGCGAAATTGAACGGTTGTTTCTGTTTTCCAATATACTGATAAGGGTTCTCTTTAAATGAGATGCAAGTATTTTACACAGTAATATGTTGTCCAAAGGAATATAAAAAACGTAGGTACTCAATATTATTTGATAGATACATTGGGATCCATTTGACAAACATAAGTAAATAGATACTTTTATTGCGAGGTAATTCTAAGTTTGAAAGAAAAGAAAGACGAAACTAAGAACCTTCTTTATTTAATTTTATGATTTAAAAATAAGAAACTTTGAAGATAGTTACAAATAGGTACCTACTACTGCATACAAAGTCGTACCTACTTGCACTGTTGGACGCTGGTTAAGGGGATAACAACCTACTTACAATTAAAAAAAATATTTAGAGCCGGGCTCAAACAATTTGCCACGGTAGCCAATCATTCATAATTTTTTTTGTAATAAATTATTACTGGCAGGCCTACAAATTATTTGTGTAATTTTTGTGTTACATAGATGTTTTATCTAGATAAGAACGAAACCGAGTTACCCTACTACAGAGTTACAGACGACTAAATCAAATAACTAAAGTATTCTACGAAAAGCTGCCACTTGTGCTTAGAAATAACATTAGTGGCTCCTTAATTTAAGCTTACATGTAAGTTAGTCGTTTTGTAGGGTGTGCCCGAATCAGGAGGCAACAATCACAGAATGACGTTTGATATCTCGCCCAATAAGAAACGCGCTTGCTAGGGCGGGGCACGGCGCGGTCCCGCGAAAACTCACGTCAAAGATGAAAAGTCAATAGTTTCCCGCGTCTTTTATGTACCTAACCAATGGGAGCAGGGGAACGGTTAAGAAAATTGACTGTTAAAAAATTTGGGACAGGTTAAGAGATTTTGGCTACGACAGATTTTTAATAGGGTTGCTTTGCACAGGATTTTAATATAACCAAGTGATGATTAATTTGCGAGAATTTTGTACTTACTATGTAAACGATAATACGTATGAAATGAATGAATGTATGATAACAGTTTCCTATAGGTAGGTACCTATTTTATTTATAATTTAGGCACATAACTACGCAAAATGTAACAGATGATAAATGATGCTGAAAATCTTGCAATGAATATGCTGACCATTCTGTGATGCTGACTCTACCTGATTAAAACCTAAAGTTAAAGCTACTGAAAAAAGAGCAGTGCTATTTAAAAAAAATCCTATTTCGTTAGAAAGAGGTTTAACTAATTACTACTAAGGTACACCCAAGATAAACATTTTTTGGTATAAACAAATGTTTGTTATCTGTCTGGGTGTTATGTATGTATGTACGTATTATAAGTATGATTTTTCAAAAAATGTATTATATCAGTTACATGACTTCCATATAGCTTTGCTTAGTTTGGGGTCCTATTTATTTATTATTAATCTTAACGTTAGCAGGTAAATAAATAAATAAAAAGCATATTAAGCATTCCATTTAAACAAAATTACAGAAAATAAATTTTACTATTTCTCTCTATTGTCTTCTTTTTCTTATTTTATCTCCCTAACCTTTATTGAAATTCGGATCACACAGCTAAAGGAACCCCAAAAACTACCCACAAGTCAATCGGCAAACTCCGCTCTGTGAAACGGCTTTCCACCCGTACCCCACCACCCTTATCCTCTTTTCCACCCTTTTCCTCCCCATTTCCACCCTTTTCTCCCCCGTTTGTCCCCCAATAAAGCTTATACCCCCTAAACCGCGGTCCACAGTGACAGTTCAATAAAGCACGACAACCAATCCAGGCAAACGTCGCGTAGTATAAGCCAATAGGATTAACGCTGCATCTGTCTCTTTCACATTTCAATGACACCGGGTCGTTCTGTTTCGCTTCAACTCACAGCTGATGGATTCTTGATTCGATTGCGTTTGAATTCTTTATTTGAATCTTTTGTTTTTCAATTCGTTGAATTTGCGTTGCGAGAAACGCTAAGAAGATTACACGGAATCCTATTTGACAAATTCACTAAGTACTATCAAACTGAAAATTATGAACATAGAGAATAATGTTTGGCAGTGCAAGGGTAGTCTTATCGCCTAAAGCAATTTCTTTCAGGCAACTTTTGGATCACCATGTTTCATAACATTAATAGTATCTACATAATATATTTGTACATACACACCTAGTTCAATTTTAAAGTATGAGGCATATGTCAGAATTTTGAAGTTATAGAGGCGGCAACGTCTCAGTTCGGGGTGAATCAATATCCCACTAATATAATAAATGTGAAAGTTATGATGGAATGATGGGATGGACGGATGTTTGTTACTATTTTACGCAAAAACTCTACTGATCGGATTTGGATGAAATTTGGTATGGAGGTAGCTGAGACCTTAGATTAGAACATAGGCTACTTTTTTATCCCTAAAACATGTAGCGGGTAACACCACGGGACGCAGCTAGTTTACAATAAAAAACATAGTATGTAAATATGTTTGTTTAGCTTATAAGACATTACTCGTGTTTGATTATGTCAGATATTTTAATTTACGAAACAAATAATAAATCTCATATTACGTGAGTTAAACATGACTTGTTACAAAAAAACTTACTTACGCGTAGAACTCGTAGAAAACAGCCTACGTAAATGCTACGCCGTAGGTGAAAATGCTACAAACTCGGTGCCGTATTCTGCTACAATCAGGATGCCTTCAAGTCGCGGGTCCATACCTTTCTTCTAATAGTTATTAAAAAAAATAACAAAGAAGTAGGAGTCAATAATTTTTTTTTATCGTTGACAAGCTAGGTATCACAGCTCACCTGATGTTAAGTGACGGTGTGGTCGAAAATGGTAAAGCTTACCTAGCCTGGTCGTGTCGCTCCGTTGTATTTTTTTCCAAAACTAGTGTTTTGTCGAGTGTTTATGCATAAAAATGGTGGTGTTTTATTCATAAAGTGCCGAATTACAAGCGCGAGTGTGGGAAAATGATATAATGTGGTGAAACGTGAGTTTTCGTGTTGCTTCCAAAACTCCATCGAAGCTTTATAGTAAAGTTGCCACTACTTTACAAACGCATGACTGGAATTAACTGACACGAACTGGACTTGACAAAGACGACTTTGACGATAACTATAGCTAAGATACTGCAGAAATAACACTTAAGACAAGGCAGTATGGCTCTATAGCTTTAGCCTGCCCGAAGGGGCAAATTAATAAAAAAAAAAAAAAAAAATTGGCGGCATATTTTCAACTCGAGAGTGGCCAGCCAGCTGAGTACTAGAGAGTACTGTATTATGTAGGTATTTAATTGTTCAAGCTCAACAATGATTATGGCGAATTACTTCAATCCAGTTGTCTATATCTGCCTACACTATTCGCCTAAACATCCCCACGACCCCTAACATCCCCCGGCTCCCCACAGTGTCCAAACGTCACTGTCAGACAGTACAAATTGGTTAATGAACGCTGCAGGAAGTCCCCGAGTGTTCGGGACAGGTAATTTGGGATGCCACACTGTTTGTCAGCAAGAAAATACGAGGTGCCTAATTGTTATTGATTGAATACTAAGGCTTCGCTTTAGTTAAACTGTGTAGTTATAAGATCTGACAAAAATTAAAAAGTTTGCTATCCTTGTCTAATGCACTACAATGAAAAAGATAGCACCATTTTATGATAAGTTTAGACCTGTCAACTAAAGCCCCCAAAATTGGTCTAATTTACCTACATTTTTTTTTTGGCTTCGTAGATTCTGTATTCGCCAGTCATGTATTTAGATAATTTCACGTAACTTATCTATATCTAATGTTATGAAAAACACAATGTAATTTACGGTCAGGTTTACAGGTTTTTTTCTAGGTAAGCGTGCTTCATCTTGGACTGCATCCTGCTTAACATCAGGCAGGGTGTAGTCAAAAGCGAACCTATTATGTATAAAAAAAAAAAAAAAAAAAAAAAAAACAACGGTCGCGTCCAATCATGCCCCAGCAAAGTAGTGGCGACTTTACTAAAAGCTTTGTTGCGAGTTTTGGAAGCAGTACGACAAGTCATGTTTAAATATCATTTTCCCGCTCTTGCACTTGTAATTTTGCCCTTACAGTGTTGTATTTTCATTGACACCACAATTTTTATAGGTACATATGAACAACAAAAATAACACAAGCTTTGAAAAAGAAATACAATGGGACGACAGGATTTTTTTCTGTGTTCCCTCCAAAAAAATACAATCTATACTATACATTTATAATAATAAATAATTTTTCATGACATTTACTACATTTTTCATCACTTTCTCAAAAGTACACTTTGCGGCGGCGTCGTGTGGTGTGGTCGCCTTCTTCCCTCTAATACGAGTAGATATCTAGGTATGGTTCAAAATAGCGATGGTGACACCTACATGAGTAAATTCTTGAACGGGGGCTAGATTTACGGTTTCCAACTTATTATATGAGAAATGAAGTACTTAGGTACCTATATTAAGATCAGTGAACTTTTTTTTTAAAAAAAATTTAAGCCAAGCGAGTCATTCGGTTGCTTGGCTGGAATATCTTATAATGGCCGGTTAGGTAGGTATTTATTATATCTTCAACACCCAAAATGAACTTCTGCAAAGTAACGCCTGATTCAATCAATTACCTGAACAATTATTTTGATATGATATTTGCTAATAGGACAAGCAGATGTTATTATTTCAACTGGGTCAAAACCAACCGTGTAACAGACAACAGAGAAAGTTAAAAAAAAATGTAATCTCACTTATGTGTCGACACGACAATGACACTTATCTATACCTAACTACCATAAACTACCTATCATTCAACAAATCGCCAGCCCAGTGAATAGCGACTTCAGTTACAGAGAATATCTACATAAATGCAATTGCACTTGCTTGTACATATCTATCACAAAGGGATTCCTCATACGTGAATTCGGGCTCATTTGGTCGGATGGGTATCTAAATCGGTGAACTGAGATCACTTATGTGTCGACACGACAATGACACTTATCTATACCTAACTACCATAAACTACCTATCATTCAACAAATCGCCAGCCCAGTGAATAGCGACTTCAGTTACAGAGAATATCTACATAAATGCAATTGCACTTGCTTGTACATATCTATCACAAAGGGATTCCTCATACGTGAATTCGGGCTCATTTGGTCGGATGGGTATCTAAATCGGTGAACTGAGATTGGTGAATATAATACTAGGTAGAACAAACACAATATGGGACAATTTACGACACTGAATACAAACTCAATATACGACACTGAATCGGGTTGTTCTTGGTTGTTTTGTATGTGAGGTCTAGATGGCCCCACTGTCTATGCCTTTTCACGTCTATTTTTGGCTTTACCGGATTTACGTCGGCTACTCTGTAGTACGTTACATATATAGATGACGCTGTTCAGTAAATATTATTTTGTGAACTGCGCAAAGAGTAAAACAACGTGACTTAGGCAAATTGTTATTTTAAAAAAATAATCTAATATTTATTACTACTACTAACTACATTTATTTCACTAGCATTCTCTGAAGCAACCACTTAGCGGCGAGTAGCAGAATTAACACAAAAATAAATGTTACCACTAAACTTCTAAAGTGAAGTTCATGCATAGTTGGTTTTGCTGATAAAGTTGTCTGTTTTCCCTAGAGTGCGCTTATATAAATTTCATACTAGGAATTGCCATTGTAAAAAAAGAGCTAATGTTATTGTTTTGTTAGGAATATTAATGAAGTAAATCATTGAAGTTTTATTTGTACCGTTTAGCTTAACTATTTGTGTCCTGTGATTTCACTCGGTATGTATATTATTCTAAATTTTCGGGTGCACAGCAGCATAAGTGTCAATTTTAAGAATATGCCTGCACCCTTTTTTGACAATGTATTAATATGACATAAATATGAACTTGATCTATTTTAAACCTACTATAATTTTTTATTCTGTGTGCTATTAATGATCAAAGACAACTCTGTGTCAACAATGGTAATCTGTACAAACGAAGCTGCGGCATAGCTTTATTTTTTATTTTCTTTACTTTCTTATAGAACTTGATTTAGTAGGTAGGTAGGCTAATCATATTATAAGAAACACTCAGTCGACGGCTACTTACATTAATATTAAATAAACCCTTAGATTTTATGCCCTATTCTGATATTTTTTGGATGATTCCATTAATATTCGAGAAGCTTCGCGATATTTATTATGTTAAAATCTCTAACTAGGAGAAATGAACTGACTGTTACAAAAAATAGATGCTGGCTGGAAAAGTGGTAGAAATGGTAGAAATTTTGAAGGTTTTAAGAAAAAAAAATCATGCAAAGAGCGGGAAATTGCAATAGAAAAATATTTTCTTCCGCCAACAGTGATATTTTTATAGAAAGTTTACTTTGAATTCGGTAAGTTTTATTATTATAAATTTGTTAATTTTATTGACTTGAAATCACAATATTGTTTTTGGTTGTAATTTCGTCAAACAGCAGCAACACTGCTGCGAGCAAGCACGTATAATTTTATACACATGTAGGTCAATGAAAAAATGGCTTAACATCGAAGCTAGTTCGTATGTATCGTGGCAAGAAATATATTTTAATTTAAATGGCCTTCAGTGATCTTTGTCACATAAGCAATGCGTACAAAACCGTCGAAAATGATACAGATCAGGTGAGTTGAGTGCATCTGGTGTTTTGTTGTGTGCCGTAAGATGGGTGTTGTAAAAATGTAAATGTCTCGATCTGTCAACTTTACCAAAATCCGGGTATAAAAACAGGAAATTTTAGTGAAAAGTGCTTGTGTTTCGTGGCTGTAATGCATTTAAAAGTTTACCGAGACCCTGACTGAGTTGTAATACGAAATATCTCCAAAATTTTCCAATCGCCTGGGTGCTGTGATGACATCGAAGAATGCACAATATTTTTAGAATTATGTAGTTTGTACGTTAGAGGACATAATAACAAGGTAACATACATGTTTTGCTGACTATTTTTAATGTTTCTATTAGTCTTATTAGATTCTTAATGAACAGTTAAGTTTTTATCACTTGCTCAATATGCTAACATGTTACCCACTTTGTGAGGTGTTTACCATTTGGGTGTCCTTCATTTTGAACGATCGGTTAAATAACAAGTCGAAAAAAAGCGAATGCGTATCAAATCATAGTGTAATCAAGTAAACACATGTTGTTATTTACATAGATTTATTGAAACCACACCCACAATAATGAGATGATAACATTTTAAGTAGGTAGTTACCTAATTAAATGTTTATCATTTCGCCACATTCTAATGGAGTTTTATAAAGTCAGATATTGATTTTTGATGTTTACTTCAGAACATAGCTAGGGCAAATTGTTATACATTATACATAAACATGTACATACATTTTTGCAGTAGTCAGCTGTAAAAACGAAGTAAGTATTTTTTTTAATGTCATAAAAAGGTTAAATATTATTATGCAAAATACCTTACAGGTATTACGGTCAAATGACAAGGTCAAAAGCCAATACAAGAGTTACTTTCAAATACTCATTTTAGGAAGTAGGTAGGTAGGACATTCTTTTTGTTATTGTTCAACTTACAGTTCTGCTTTAGAAAAATTGGAATATCTTTTGTAGCATTA
This sequence comes from Biston betularia, assembly GCA_905404145.2. Lineage (NCBI taxonomy): Eukaryota > Metazoa > Arthropoda > Insecta > Lepidoptera > Geometridae > Biston > Biston betularia. The sequence goes on along the minus strand of FR989887.1, from coordinate 6,980,197 downwards.
TTCTCTTCATAAAGGTTTGACCCTGTATTTATAATTAGGAGAATAGTGCTAATGTTATATATCTCATGTCTTTCAAATCATTACTATCCAGCACCAAATTTCCTTTATCCATTCACTTTTTTCTCAAACATCAGTAATTAGTATAATCTTTTACAGATTTATTCAACATTAGATCTATACACAATCCAATGACTAGCTTATCTTACTGTACAGCATTAAGAGATCTTTGATGCTATTCTAAGAAACAGAGTTTAAGTAAAGGTTAGAAGGACATAATAAGTACACAGTGTTTCTATTGTGTTAACTTATCATTAAACTGTGAAAGAGTAATTTCATCAGGTTTCAATAAAAAGCAACCCATTACAGGGATACATTGGAATCAAATCATGTAGTTATGATGGCTTAATTGTTAATATGGTTAGATTACTTGCCAGAGGGTGTGAGTTCAAATCGCAACAATGGGCTTGAGTTGTCAGTAAAGGAAAACATAGCTTGGTAGTAGGGTACTAACTAGTACTCTGCTAGCTAGGTACCAATTTTAAGTTGCAAATCTGTCTCCAAGCACTTATCAATGCATTTTAGCAGCCTCACTTGAGAGTCAGTTCCATTCTAGGCTAGGTGTGCTTTACCATCTTCAACCACATCGTCACTTGACATCCAATGAGCTGTAATCAAACAACTAGCCAGTCCACCATAAATAAAAATATAATATTCTGAGGTAAAACAGTGCCTTATTGTTAATCCAGGAATAGGTTAATTATTAATTATGATCTAATAAGATTTTAATCAAAAATGTTACTCAATTACACTGGTAATGTAATTTTGTGCTATAGTAACAAACATACATACTCACTTTTATAATATTAGTGTGATTATGGCTAACTCACAGAACATATTTAAATTTCTTAGATTATGTTGAATATATGAAACTATTGAGTTACTCTGTGCCTATATCCATAGGGCTTTCATAGTCATATGGTCATCCTTATTTTGACTTATTGTGAAAATTTGACCGATCAATGGGATAAGTGTAACAGCTCTATTACTCTTGACGATGTTTTTTACTGATGAAATGATTATTATTGTTATTATGATTATTATTATTTTTGCTAACATTTTTTTTTCTTTTAATGTGATTTTTTGTGAAGTGAAGAAGTGTGAAGAAGTGGAACACAGAGCAATTGCATATCAAAGCCGAATAAAGAAACACACAAATACCTTAGCAACTGCGTTATGCGAACCGCTATGTGGTAGAAGGCTCAAAAGGCAACACATATGGGACTTTGTTGAACTGAAATAAAGGACAGCTTCCTCACAGGAGGAACAGCTCCTACCTGACAACCAACAACCTCAACAAATCTGCTAAGGGCTTGTGGAGCCGATCGCAGGATATCACAGAGAAAAAAAAAAAAATGTGATTTTTTTGATGTATATTTTTTTTTTTGCTTTTTTTTTTGTGTGACATAATTGTAAGTGTACTAACGTTTTTATGTCAATAAAATAATTTGAATTTGAATCCTCCTGTACACCATGAACAAATATGATCTATAGAACACTATTACTTGTTCAATATTTTGCAGGGTAAAAGAACTTGTCTTATGTGCCTAATTTGTGTGACTAATTATGTTAAACAAATGTATGTGTAACATTGTATAATATTTTACTCGGAACTAAAGAATTACGTACAATACTATTTTTCACAATGTAAGAGAACAGTGTCCTATATGTGTTGACAACAAAAAAAATGCTTATGTATCTATTTTATGTACAAGACACATAAATAATGCATTATAAATTTGTCTCCATCACAGATGTCAACTGAATATTTTTGCAGAATGCCTCACCATGTTTATTTTGATTTATACTTTTTCTTGGAACTCTTGACTTGGCGATAAATATTTAAGTAGGTATGACCTTTGACAGTCCTCAAGTGTGCAAATATTATTTCTTTGATGGTATACAGATAACTTCATTGTGCTCTCGCTGTAGTAAAGTGAGTCAAAGAATCAAATAATAAATAAGAATATTTTGTACTAATGCCACAATACAACTGTGTTATATCTACATTTGCTTTGTATTAGACCACATCATGTCCTTTCTTATTTGAGATGAGAGTGTAACTGACTTCCTACTGTGTTTGTTATGTGAGGTGTATTGTAAAATTTCAATGACTTAGCCTTCCCAACTCCTTCAAGTACTGTGAGTTCAAGTTTTGGCCTCCACATTGCTCTTTTTTTCTGGTATAGTTGATTTGCTATTGTAACAAAACTACTCCATAAATTAATATTAATATAACAAGCCACCTGAGTCGCACCGTCCACTCCCCGTCAGCTGCCGCGGAAGACGCAGCTAATAGAAAAAAGCTCAAGTACGCCTCTATCGAACCGGTGTACTTTTTCGTGCCGGTCGCAGTGGAGACTCTGGGTTGCTGAGGGACCGAGGCGAAAAAGTTTATAAGTGAAATAGGTCACAGGCTTAGGGATAGGACAGGTGACTCCCGCTCCGGTTCGTTCCTGGTGCAGAGGTTGGCCATTGCCATTCAGCGCGGAAATGCGGCGAGTGTGATGGGCGCCTTTGCGCCGGGAACGGTCAGGGGCGGGTTGTTTTAGTTTGATAAGTTATTTATTTATTTATTTTATTATTAACATTTTATCTTTTTGAAATTAAAAATTGTATTTGACATAATTTTAATTTGTATATTGACATGTAACTATTATAGATTAATGAAATTGTATTGTATTGTATTTCTAATGGGCAGAGTTGAATCCCCCGCCTGCTCTCTTTGCGGGAGCCCTGAAGACGTTTTTCACCTCCTGGTGGAATGTGGCCGGACCAAGACTGTGAGGAGAAATATGTCGCTAAAATATGGTGTTAACCCCCGAGATGTCGGCATGTTTCAAGGTATCCTGGCCGCACCCACGTGTGATGCGGCGAGGGCCTTATATGCCGGCATCTCGGAAGTACTAGCCAATCGCAGTACAGATGACGTATTATAAATTTGTAAATATAATTTGTTTTGTAATACGGGGCTGGCATAATCGCATTGCGATAAAAGCCCCCAATAAAAATAAGAATAAAAAAAAAAAGAAAAAGTCAAGTGATAAATTTTATTAAAACTAACTAACAATATGCACATACATATACAGATGCGATACACAACACTTGAGTGCCTTAAATAGCAGTATAAACGCTTAACATCTATGCTCTCACAATAAGTGCATTGTGAGAGCATAGATGTTGATGATTTATTTGATGAGATGATTTATTTTTATTTATTTATTAACGTAGGTACGCCAACAGCACACATATTGGTAGATAGACATAGATGAAGATACCTCATGTTACATTCCATAATTCAGTTATTAATTCTTATTTTTAATTTGGGATGGGCATGCTTACATAGAAAGTTCCCTTTTGCTTTAGATATAAAATCATATATTTCATGTCTCCAGACATACAGATGTAATAAGCAATTGAATAGGTTTCTTCTAGGCAAGCATGCTGCATCATAGACCACATCTTGGCTTAACACCATGTAAAATGTAACAGTCTTTTATTTGATTATTTTTCTTTTTCCCAGTCCGAGCGCATTATGGAAGAAAATTCTATTGTACGAGACCTCATCACAAAGATCCTCGATGATGGTGGACCTACAGATACTGGCAGGTTGGTTGAAATTTACTACTTCAGTTATCTATTTTAGGATCTGCAATCAAAATCACACATCCTATCTGTTTATAGTTGAGAATGACTGATTGGAAGATGATATACATTAAAAAAAAAGTATCTTTAATATACTTCTTCTTCTTAGCTTGATGAAATAATTCCTCAGCTATCATAACTGGGATAGGAATGCTTAGAAGTAATCCATCAACCACTTATCCAAATTCAAATGTTTTATTTGCATAAATAGGTACAGTCAGGTCGAAAATAAAATATAAAGGCATCCCAATATTCAGCCTTCACAAGGCGTGCAAAAATAAAAATAAATTTACAGATAACAAAATAAATATCAAAAAGGAATTCACGATGTCAAATTTTAGAAAAATATATATTGTCATGAATTATTACTATTATTAACATTTATACAAACATATTCACCAATTTGTCCCTTGGTTTTTTTATAAGGGGCTAAAATGTTTTTGATGAAAGTATCAACTAGTGTTAAGTTTATTTGCGAAGCTAACTAGAGAAAATAGTCTTACTTCGAAATAGTGCTGTCATAGATCTAGTGCTTAACCGAGTAGGTGCCTGGAATAGTAGAGAAATACGAGCGGGCGTGTCATATGACATTAGAGCATGTAATAGGAAAGAAATATTGTATCAAGTGACACAATTAATACTACATAATATGTGTAAATATACACCTTCGTGCACCATGCAATAATGTAAGATCAAGAACTTAAAGAGATTAGCGATACAAGAAAACAAATAGCGATACAATTCCTGTACGTATTTAACCCTATCCACATGAAGTTGTTTCGTTGCAAAAATACTAATAAAAATTGTACCTAATTATTTTTACTGCATATGAAAACAGCACGCAATGTAGCGTAAATTGTAAACATATACCTATACATGTATACGTTTTTGTGTTACTAGGAATATGATTAAAAAATTACCTATGTATTACTACCAAATGAGCTTACAGCAATTTGTCATGTGTTGTAAGTTTTTTTAAATTAAATTTAAATTAGATAACAAAGTGACACGCTATATTTAATAATACAAGCTTGGGGTGTACTAATCCGAAAAAGGTTGGTAATTCGAATTCAGAATCGAAACATTTTTTTTTTTTTTTTTTATGGTTGACAGGCTAGTTGTTTGACCACAGCTCACCTGATGTTAAGTGAAGGTGTGGTCGAAGATGGTAAAGCACACCTAGCCTGGAATGGAACTGGCTCTCAAGTGAGGCTGCCGGAACACACCGTTAGATGCTTGGCGGCAGATTTTCAACTTGAGGGTGGTAGCTACCCAGCCGAGTACTAGAAAGTACCCTACCACCATGCAAAAGAATAAACGACCTTTTTCTATGGAACAACTGTTTTTTTTTTACGATTTTAGAGTTGTGCCTGTAGTTAATTTTTTTCTTAATGTGAACAATCCCCTTTCAGCTAAGTACATCACAAGCCTATAAGCCTGTATAAAAGTTAACTTTTTTTACATCGCATAACATCAGGCTAGATCGCAATCAAACGCAAGGCTATTTCATAATTTAAAAAAAAAACAAGGAATAAAATTGAGGGTTATGTTTGTATAGAAAGTGTGTTCTAAAAGTCGAAAAATAAAATTATTAGTTTCAAATGTTTTGTTTGTGTCTTAAGGGCTTGTGACATTATTTTTTTGTGAAAACATTGTTTTAATTGAAATAATGTTGGCCCATTGGTAGAGTGTCTGCTTTAAGAGCTGAAGGGCGTGGGGTCGATTTCCACCCAGGACAAACTTTGTGGTACAAACAAATGTTTGTTCTGTGTCTGGGTGTACTGGATGTATTTACAAAGAAAAAAGTATTTAAGTAACCTATCAGTTATCTGACTTCCATAGTACAAGCTTTGTTTAGTTTGGGGTCAGATGTGTAATGTCCTGCGATATTTATTAATTTTTGGTCAATTCATCGTTACATCGTTTTTTTCGATAAGACCGCCGTTACACGCCAGATATTTATTGTTTTATTTTGTTTTGTTATATTCTTTATCTCTTTTTTATGTTTCATATTTGTATGTATGTATGTTTGGTGTGTAATAAAGTTGTATTCTATTCTATTCTTTCAGCTCTATACCGTCACAGGATAAAACACTAAACGGCTTACAGACCAATGGTCATTATCACAAAAATGACACTGGCAGTTCATTTCTACCTACGCTTTACAACTACCAAAACCCTCTCTCTAACTTCAACTATAGCCAGAATGACCAAAACGGCTACAACTATAACATGCAAAACGGTTTCAATAATGCCAACGGTTTTGTCAATTATTCTGACAATGATGTCAACGCGTTACTGGGAGTTGACTTGCCAGATACATCAGACACAGTTACTCCTGAACAGCTAAACTTGCTCAGATTAGCTGCTCAGCAAATCGGCGGTGCTCAATTCCAGACAAACAAATTTGATTACAATTTCTTCGAGCCGAACCAAAGGAACTCCCTACCAGAGACGAACATGTTCCCGCCTAACAACTTCAGACCCAACAGCCTGAATCTAGACATGAACTACAATAACTTCGACAATCATTTCAATAATAGATATTCGAACAATTTGAAGGACAACCAAGACTCAACTGAAATTCTCACATATTTAAGTCAGCTGAATTCGTCTCTGGATAGGAACAATCAAGAGAACGTCAATAACATGGATTTCAAAATGCCTTTAGACCTGAACGGTCATTACCAGAACGAAGACTTCAAAATGTTAGAAGATCGAAACAAGATGTTCTACAATCGTAATTTCAACCAGCCGAACAAGAATTTCGAGAACAATCATTACTTCGACAATATGATGGGACAAATGGACAGGAGTCCTATAAACCAAATGAATTACGATTATTCGAATCAATCGACGCCCGGTTCGACTGGAAATTTCAAGCCTAACGGTTTTCACCAGAACGAGTTTATGCAAAGGCGTGACATGAATCAGATGATGCATCGCGAGGGGTTTCCGAACGAGCAAAGGAATAATTTCGATAATAACGGAAGGGACATGCAGCAGATGACGATGATGCGGCAGAATCAGGAGTTGGCTCGTCAAATGAGCATGCTGATGAGGAATCGCCCCCCGCCTAACCCTTTGAATGTCGATGTCTCCTTTCTCCACGAGAATAACCCTTACAATATCGGTAAGTTAACTTTTTTAATACTCATGTTTTCCACTTCTAAGGAGCCACCCAAGACATAGTTATAGTCATAGTGTTTTTTGACAACATAAGTTACAAGTCAAACAAAAGAAATGAATTAAATTAAAATAAGTGGGTTAAATTTCACATGTCAATTCGATATTTAAAAAAAAAATCAATAATTAAAATTAAATTACTAAAATAATTGATAAAAAAAAATCGAATTATGTAAAATAATAACAATTAATTAATTGATTAAATACAAAAATACGTTAGCAGAACCCCACTATGCTTGGTTTAACTAGCGGCCTTATTACTAAAATCGATCTATTCCATGTATAAAGCGAGGCTATGCACTTTAGGGCAAAAGTCATTGAGACAATTTTTGTAGAGAATAAAATTTCGCATAATTTATAATAATAACTTAATTATCCGGGATCAAACCAAAGCACTAAATATTTTTTAGTTGTGCGAAATATAATACAATAAAATTTAATATTTTATTTTATTTTTATTTAACAGAAAAAACAATGAGCATAATTGATATGACACTAGCTGCGCTCCGCGGTGTTACCCGCTACGTTTTCGGGGTAACAAGAAAATATTCTCATCTGATTTTTTTATGGTTGACAAGCTAGGTGTTTGACTACAGCTCGCCTGATGTTAAGTGACGGTTTGGTCGAAGATGTTAAATCACACCTGGAATAGAAATTACTCTCAACTGTGGCAGCCGGAACACACCGTTAAAAGCTTTGTGGCAGAAAAATTAAAATTGAGGGTATTAATAAAATTGAGGCTAGCCACCTGAGTACTAGACAATACCCTTCCAGTGCTCGAAATAGACCGAAACGCCCGGTGCGTTACTTAAACTTACCGTTCACCCGTTTTTAGAGCTTATAACAGCGCGTTTTGGGCATTTTATATTACGCATTTGCAAGTTTTACAGTGGAATTACTAAATAGGTGTCGAATAACATAACTTACATTGTCACCTTACATTTAAAATTTCTATAAAATCGAATATTTTACTTAAACTATGTTTCTAGTTTTACGAAGTGATTTAATATCACTACAATCACTTTGAATACATACTAGCTGCGCCCCGCGGTGTTACTTGGTGGTAGAACTCCTTAGCAGGAGGTCGTCTAGGTAGGTACCACCGCAGTACCAGTTATTCTGCCGCTAAGCAGTAGTGTGTAAACATTTCTGTGTTCCGGTTCGAAGGGTACTGCAGATAGCGAAATTACTGGGCTGTTAAGACTAACCATCGAAAGTCTCAAAGTAATGAGCGCCAAAGCAGTGATGCCCTGGACTTTGTTTTGATACTCAGAGTTCTGTTTATCGCTGTAATGGTCATGGATAGGCGTTATCTCTTACCACCAGGAGAGCGTCTCGTTCGTGTCATTACTTCTTACATAAAAAAAAAAACCCTGAAAATCTGAAAATCTCTGGGAATACTTTTTAGAACGTGATTTTTCAGTAGTCTTGTTCTAGTTTTTAAACTTATTTTTTTAGTCTTAAATGTAATGTAAATGTTGCTCGCAAACAATGGTTACCTTACATTACAGGTCTCGGCGCGTTACTGGGCCCGAGCCCGCCAGTCCCACCGCCTGTGTTGCCATCGCCAATGCTAGATCTCCCCTTATTGGCGCCTTTCTACGCTATGAGGAATATGAGGTAAGGAATGTTGCCATATCTCATTATCTCCAAGTCGGCAAGGGGTTACTGCAGCGAGAAGAGGATATCAACTCTTCATCATCATCATCATCATCATTTCAGCCGTAGGACGTCCACTGCTGGACATAGGCCTCCCCCATTGACTTCGACAAAGACCGGTTGAAAGCGGCTCGCATCCAGCGCGTTCCTGCGGTCTTTATTAGGTCGTCTCTCTTAGGACGTCCTACGCTGCGCTTGCCGGTCCGTGGTCTCCACTCCTGAACTTTGCAGCCCTATCGGCCATCAGTTCTGCGTGCTATGTGCCCTGCCCACTGCTACTTCAACTTGCTGATTCTCTGGGCTATGTCGGTTACTTTAGTTCGTCTACGGATCTCCTCATTTCTGATTCGGTCTCGCAGGGAAACTCCGAGCATAGCCCTCTCCATAGCTCGTTGTGATACTTTGAGCTTACCAAGAAGGCACATAGTTTGAGAACACGTTGTAATGTTTTGGATAAGTTTTTTAAAATTATTGCCAAGTTGACATTCAAGTTAAATTTGAATCTTCATCACTATTGTAACCGAAATAAACTAAAACAGTTAAGCGGAAATAAACTAAATATATTCCTTGAACACTTAAAATGAAATTAAAAAAAAAAATCTGTATTACCCAAATAAAATTGTTTTTTTTTTAATGGGTAATACAGACCTAAAAACACATCGTAAATGTACAATCAATCAATTTTTGTTTACTTCATAATGCCAACATTATTACTAGTCAAAACTTTCGGAAATTCTGCCTAAAATTATGGACATATCACTCGTTTACTACAAAAGAATACTATCACCGGACCAGCTGGCGGGAACCATAGCGGCTCTCATTGAAATATTGCAAAAATATTTTCTTTCTCTATCGCACTCGTGACCGAGGCTTCCCGCTTTAGTTTCACAAGCTTGCCACGTGATTTATGAATGAAATTGCAACAATCCATCCAGGATTCATCTTTTTTGTGGATAAAATTTTTCGACACCGATTTTTTAAGTTTTTTTTTCATGGATGGGTTCAGTTTAATTTATTCATCTTTATTAAAATATAGATACAATAATGTACACTTATTTATGTCAAGCATAATCAATGATAATAAATATTTGAAATTTAAAATTAATAAAAATGTCAAAAAAAATTTCAATGGTGAATAATATAAAATTAAATAAATTAAAATAAGAATAAGATGTCAAATAAAAAGTAAATGATTTTAAAATATCTTAAATAGAATTAGCCAATTAATTATTTTTACATTCCAAGGATAATTTGCGCAAAGAGGAATTGTCACTAATAAATTCACCAATATAGCGGTAGATAACGCCTTTTTTTCTTCTTCTAGTAATTAAAAAATTGTTGTGTACAAATACAAATCATTTATTAATAACACCAAAGTTACAGGTCATTTTTCCATTCATATTTAAAAATATCAAAATTATAACATGTCAAATAATGAAAATGAAAATGTCAATGAAGTTATATGTCACATATAAAATAATTATGTCAATATAGTTAAATGTCCATAAAAACATTTATAATCAATTATAATTACTTACTAGTAATTCAATAATCTCTTAGTTTTAAATAATCGTCAAAGTCATAAAACAAGGTCTCTTGAAGCCAAGATCTAAGTTTGCTTCTGAAGCACGCGATAGAAGGTGCATCCCGAATGGAAGCGGCTATGCGGTTGTAGACCGCGGGCCCCAGAATGTATACCGACCTCTCCGAGTTGACGAGCCGATGCGACGGCGTTACTAGTTGGTCTTTCTTTTTATTACTGCGAAGATCCAACGTGCTGTGGACGCCCCGGCGTTGAAATTTATCTATGTTTGTATGCGTGTACAGGGCTACCTGGTAAACGAACTCGCACGGTAAAGGCAGGATCTGTAGCTCCCTAAACAGATCCACGCAAGAGACGTCGCGACGACCTGACCCCCGCATATGGCACGAATGGCTCGCTTCTGCATAACAAAGTCTCTATTACGAGGCCCCACAGTGTATATAATTATACGTATGTGAATACTTTAGAAACGCGGGCACGTCATCGGGCATACTGCACGCCCGTCTCGACGCGTGTTACGAACAATGGAGGCAGCTGGAGCGTGAAAGGAAGCGCACAGAGGCGCGGCTCGCCCTCGCCTACCCCGGGCGCGCCGTTTCCTCGTCCAACTCCATCCCTGTGCCGAGGCTGCCGCCCTGCCCGTCCCGGGTCGACAGACTCACGGTCGACATGCTCAGGGAACATACTAAGGTACGGGTAGCTTTATACTGTTACTATTATACTCTAATACCTTCCCATTCTTAGGTTGCCTGGAAGAGATCGCTTTTAGCGATAAGGCCGCCAAATTGTTACATTTTATTTACCTTTGGTGTGAATAATGAAGAGTTTATCTAATATATCTGTCATACGAGTTTTCAAGTAGGACTAGGCCTTTTTTCACCGTAAGTCCAGTCTTGGTCAAGTCCAATCCGTTCTGGTTGAGTCCAGTCAAGTCTTAGTAAAGTAGTGGCGACTTTACTATAAGCTTCGATGGAGTTTTGGGTAGCAACACGAAATGTCGTTTCACAACATTATATCACTTTAACACGCTCGCGCTTGTAATTCGGCACTTTGAATAAAACGCCACTATTTTTATACGTAAACACTCGAAAAAACACAAATTTGTAGCGATGATAGCCCAGTTGTTAGCGCGGTCGGTTCACACGCCGAAGGGCGTGGGTTCAAAAGTCAAAGTTCGTAATATAGTCTGTTAAACCGAAGTAGAGTTTACATTGTTTATCATCGTCATCATCGGCCCATAATCGCCTACTGCTGAGCATAGGCCTCTCTTCTTGCACGCCTTATAGATAGATAGATAGATATAACTCTTTATTGTGCACATCATTATACAGTAAATAGTACAGAAGTAGTAGTGTAGTAGTAGCCTTATCTACCTTGTTTATAGCTAATTTTAATATTTTTTTTCTATTTTCAATCTTGTTTCAGTCTTTTTAGTGGATTACTTTTATATTGACTTTTTTGAAGTCTGGTTTTTCATACTTAAATTTTTTTTTTGTTTTAGTTTTTTTTTTAGATTTTTTTTATTTTTTATTTTGACTCTTCCATCTCTGTAGTATCGGCTTTCTGCCTAGGAAAAGAAAGAAGAATGCCATGAAAGAAGTCTTCAAACCATCCTATTTTTATTTGTTTCATGGACACGAAACAAATTACAGTCAATTTCATTAAAAACTTCAAAAAATTCTTCAAAAAAAAATTCATAGATATGTAATCTATGATTTTTTTTTTTTACTGGAAAGTGATTTCAAATGTGTTTACAGAAAACAATCTGTTTGCTCTCTCTGTCAGTTTTTATTATATAAAACAGAGTTTCTCAAATCTTTGTTTTTTTTATGTCGATTATTTTAAACCACTTGCTATCTTTTTCGGTTCTGTGTAGTCTTCTGCTTAGCTAATGTTGTATTTTTTTCAATTTTTTTTTTGATTAATTTCCAGCTGCGCGTACATGCATGGTAACATCTTAATATCTGGTAGGTATCATTATATGCGCAACTTTTTACAAGTTTAAAGTGTATTGCGATCACAAAGCGAATATTCTAATAACTTACTCAATTTTAATAGTATAGTAATTCGCTACTTATATTATAAGATTGCGAATTTTAACAAAATTAAGTTTTTTTTATAAAACCCATGATAGCACTATCGTCGTAGGTCCTTTTGACACGTTTTTAAGATAAAACTAAGCAACAAATAATGTGTGTGTAGACTATTCCATCAATAGAAATTCAAAATTCACAACCTACTAAAATTAATTCCGCTACTATAGACCGCCGTTTAAATAACATTTTTTTTTCTCTCTCGCATGGAACCGATAAACTCGTAGACCACGTTGAGTATTATCGAATTATCTCTACATAGTTATTAAAGCGGTTTCCATCAATAGACAGAGTTATTCAAGAGGAAGGTTTATATGTATAATACATGCATATATACCTACCACATTGCGAAGCCGGGGCGGGTCGCTTGTATCTATCTCTACATAGTATAAAATAATGTCGCTTCCCACCGCGCGCTGTCTGTACGCTTAGATCTTTTAAACTACGCAACGGATTTTAATGCGGTTTCCATCAATAGAAAGAGAGATTCAAGAGGAAGGTTTATATGTATAATACATGCATATGTACTACATTGCACCCGTGCGAAGCTTCTAATAAAACAATAAGACAACCAATCTTATAACCTAGCAGCCTTACGGCTAAAATACCTGACTCATTGACTCGAGTCATGCAGCCCTTAAATGTACCCTAATCCCCAAGGCTCGCAACTCATTTTCAGGTACTGACCCTTATGGGCAAGATGGAAACACTCCGAGCTAGCGTTTGTGTCGCACAAAACAAGAAGAAGCCCGAGGAAAACAAGATAACAGTCCTGAAACGTGGGCAGGAGAACGTCGCCAACGAGAACAAGGATGGACTGGACCCAGCCTCCTTCGACCCGAGCACCTGGCGAGAGGACGTCAAGCATTTGACTGAAATGTATGTTATATGTAACCCGCTTTAATGTAACTTTGTGTTTGGTTTCCTTTGCAAGATGTTGTATACGTTTTTATTTTATACTAGCGGATGCCTCGCGGTTTTACCCGTGTAGTTCCCGTTCCCGTGGGAATACAGGAATAAAAAGTAGCCAATGTCACCCGGAGAGATAATGTAAGCTACACTATCTCTCCGGGTATATATCTCTATCTCTCCCTAATATATATATATATATATATATATATATATATATATATATATATATATATATCTCCCCAACGGTGAAAGAATTTTTGAAATCGGTTCAGTAGTTTTTAAGTTTATTCGTTACGTGCGAAAATACAAATCTCTTTATAATAGACTAGCGGACACCTCGCGATTTCACCCGCGTAGTTCCCGTTTCCGTGGGAATACAGGGATAAAAAGTAGCCTATGTCACCCGGGGATAGTGTAGCTTCCCAACGGTACTCACCGTCCAAAAGAGTTTTTGAAATCGGTCCAGTAGTTTTTATGTATATTCGTTACATACAAATAGGGATTGCAATCCGGCGTCATTTTCAGTCCGGCCGGATACGACCGGATTCACATCAATCCGACCGGATCCGGCCGGATTAATCAAATCAGGATGATTATCGCTATTTAGTACAAAATAAGTGAGTTAATCAAGTGACACTGCACTTATATGTAGGTAGTTTAAAAAAAAATCACAAATGTATAAAATCAACTTTATTTCCTAACCAACGTTAAGACAAGTTTTTTTTTTAATGTAAGAGGTAATGAGATGAACGAGACGCTCCTAATGGTAAGAGATAAAGCCTGTCCATGACCATTGCAGCGATACACAGAACTTTGAGTAACAAAACAAAGTGCAGGGCATCACTGCTTTGGCGCTACTAACGTTAGAGACTTTCGATGGTTAGTCTCAACAGCCCAAGAATTTCGCTAGCTGCAGTACCCTTCAAACCGAAACACAGTAATGTTTACGCACTATTGCTTAACGGCAGAATAACTGGTACTGCGGTGGTACCTACCTAGACGACCTCCTGCTAAGAAGATCTACCACCAAGTGACCTACTAATGCAAAAGCTATATTATTTTGCCACAAACTGCTAGCAACGGATCCGGTCTTCGGATCCGGTATATTGGTACCGGATCCGGTAAACGTTAAATGGTGCCGGATCCGCCGGATTACCGGATCCGTTTTTCCGGATTGCAATCCCTACATACAAAACTTTCCTCTTTATAATATTAGTATAGATTGGTTTCCCTTATTGTTGGGTATACAGAGAGATTCCGCTTGTCCTATCTCCCTCTAATAAAGCTTTGTCTCAGGCCTTTAGTAGGTATATAGTGTTTTGTGTCCACCTTAATAGTGTTTAGATTAGTATGAAGCCGGGGCTAGTTTTGTAGCGATGATAGCTCAGTGGTTAGCGCGGTAGTTTCGCATGCCGAAGGGTGTGGGTTCAAACCCTAACAATGAGCTTGAGCTGCCGGTGAAGGAAAACATCGTGAGGAAACCATAGCATGGTGGTAGAGTACTTTAGTACTCGGCTGGCTAGCTACCACCCCCAAGTTGAAAATCTGCCGCCAAGCATCTAACGGTGTGTTCCGGCAGCATCACTTGTGAGCCAGTTCCATTCCAGGCTAGGTGTGATTTACCATCTTCGACCACACCGTCACTGAGCTGTGGTCAAACACCTAGCCTGTCAACTATAAAAAAAAGTCGTTGATGTCAAATTTAAAAATTCATATTTAAATATTACAGAGCGCCTCACAAAGAGGTTGAGAGCGCGATGCTGAGTTGGAGAACCGCGGTGACCGCGGTGCAGAACGCGCGCAAGCGGGAAATGCACCCGCAACACAACAACAGGGGGCAGGTCAACGACCGTGAGTACACAGTAACATACACACACGTCACATGCACTCGCGCACACTTATACCTAGTTTAATTTAATTACTCAAAACTTTTACATCAAATTAAAAAAAGTAATTGGTGACTACTAAAACACTGGCAAAACAAAGTTATCGCTACTTTGGCGCTCATTACATTGAGACTTAGGATGGTTTGTCTCAACAGCCCTGTAATTTCGCTAGCTGCTGTGCCTTTTAAACCAGAAAACAGTAATGTATTCTGGTTTCAAAATACACAACACTGCTTTGTGGCAGAATATACTGCGGTGGTACCTCCCCACACGACCCCCTGCTAAAAAAAACCAGTTTATATGTAAGAATATTGTCTTAAATTGTAGGTCTTGTTGTTAATATTGTAAGTATCAAATGCTAATGCTAAGGAGATCTACCATTAAGTAACAATATAATTAACTAGCGGACGCCTCGCGGTTTTACCCGCGTAGTTCCCGTTCCCGTGGGAACACGGATAAAAAGTAGACTTTGTCACCCGGGGTTACTGTAGCATCCCAACGGTGAAAGAATTTTTAAAATCGGTCCAGTTATTTCGGAGCCTAATCAATACAAATAATCAAACCTACTATGTTTGTTGGTACTATGTACCTTTAAGTTTTTTTCTATGTTTTATGTTTATTGTTTATTTTTTTGTATGTATGTATTGTGAATTGTGTTGAAATGTGTTTTATGTCGCAAATAAAGTGTTGTCTATTGTCTATTGTCAAATCTTTCCTCTTTATAATAGTATATATAGATAGATAGATAAGTGTAGCTATTTTATTCATAAAAAATAATGTGGGGTCATCACTGTCAATTTCGAGTATTTGAATTAAAATAGATTTTTTCTGCGACATTTGTAGTTTTTTTTTGGTGAAAAACTGACCTTGTTACGAAATTCTATTCGGTTATTGTACTTCTTCAGGATTATACCCATACGACAATTTTTTTTTGTTGTAATATTTATGTTTCTTAATATCAAAGAGTGGCATCGAAAATACCTCTTTTTGCAAAAAGAGTAAAAGGCGCTTTCTTAAACCCATGTTTACATATGCATGTGAGAGAGTAGTAAAAACTTTGCTTATTATTACTGACAAGGGGGTGGGAGGGGTTAATTATTACTAAAATTCTGCTTACGTAATACTTGAATGGTCCCTATGCGTAAATGTGTATTATTATTGAATATTTTTCTGTATGTCACAGCGATCCTTGTCTTGGCGGAGGCGGTGAAACAGCTGTGTTTGAGTGCTCGTCGCGCGCGAACCGCCATGTGGTGTGACCTCACCCTAACTGTCGCGCTCGCGCCACTGCCCGCTGGTTTGCAGGTACCCTCATTTGAAACAAAATATCTAATGAATCTGTTCCTCTTAGGTAAACGTGATCTATTAGTAATTATAATGTTTTTGTTTTTGCCATAATTATTTTATATGTGACATATACTGCTTATATGTGACATTATTTCATTGATATTTTCATCCTATTGACATGTTACGATTTTGATATTTTTTAAATATTAATGGTAAAATTCCCTGTAACTTTGGTGTTATTAATAAAAGATTTGTATTTGTACGTTCGAATCTTATTAGATAGCGACCTCGTTTGCCATCGGGTGTGGTTTTTAGGGTTCCGTACCCAAAAGGCAAAACGGGACCCTATTACTAAGACTCCGCTGTCCGTCCGTCTGTCACCAGGCTGTATCTCGTGAACCGTGATAGTTAGACATTTGAAATTTTCACAGATGATGTATTTTTGTAGCGGCTATGCCGCTATACCAACATTACCCGTAATCCCGTCTGTTCTCAATCTTTATCGTGTTTTCCCATTCTTGGTTACCTGGAAGAGATCGCTGTTAGCGATAAGGCCGTCACTTGTGCTAGCTCATAAGATTCTTTAGTTTTCTGTACTTTTTTTAAACTATTCGTTTCAACTTTACATATTATACGTACGGCACTGTCATTGCGTCTGAATGACGTCATGCCGTGTAATTTTGTGTGAAAATTCTACGTAAATGTCAATAGTGATTCGCACGGCGTGATGTCACATTCTGATGTTCACGGTTAAGTAAACTGAATGCCTAATTTATTTTCCAAAAATAATTTTAATCCCAATAATTTATAAAAAATAAATCATTTTGTTAGCTACATATCATGATTAATCATAAGAAACTTTAATTTCTCAATTTTATTACTAGTCCTAGGCCCATTCGACAAAAATGTTCATTCAATCGTAATACAATTCAGCTAATCGTTAACCCGCCGTATCACAAAGCGACTAACCATTACATAATACGGCGTATTGTACTATTCGGCTGCGACATATAGGTACGTTATTTCAAGAAAATGTATAGAAAACTAGTGTTTTAATTTTGAACCTTAAGCTTTTTTCCCCCTACGGTTGACAGGCTAGGTGTTTGACCACAACTCACCTGATATTAAGTGACGGTGTGGTCGAAGATGGTAAAGCACACCTAGCCTGGAATGGAACTGTCTTATCATGTGAGGCTGCGGGAACACACCGTTAGATTCAATTCAATTTGTTCAATTCAAAATAATAATTATATTACATACATTATACAATCTGTCAGACTCCGGACAAGGAATTCTGTTTCCCGGAGCCGACCTTTAATACACGTTATATTTTACAAAACAATAACTTTATACAAACTAAAAACATACAATTGATGGGCAGAGTACACCGGTACACAACGTTAGATGCTTGCAACTTGAGGGTGGTAGCTACCCAGCCGAGTACTAGAAAGTACCCTACCACAATGCTATGGTTTCCTCACGGCATCCTTCACCGGCAAGTTTAAGCTAAACCAGTGAAAAAACTCGAAACCAGCTTGTGGTCAGTTTTGCTTACTATTGTATTTCAGGTGGAATCGAACCAGCTACCGACACAGCCGACGCCGACTAAACAACCAGCACAGGAATCTACTCCTGCCGCTTCCAACGCGAAACCAACCAACGCTGAAATTAAAGAGGTATGACAAGAGAAGAGAGAAACTCGCAAAAACTGTCCAATCAAAATCGGTCGACTTAACAATAGTTGCAATTTGCGTAAGTGAAATATCTACCGTCTATTTTACCGAACGAAAAGTGAGTTCTTTTTTATTGATTTCGTTCTTTCGTGTCTCATTTCCCACTAGCTGCGCCCGCCGTGTTATCCGCTAGCCTATGTGTTAATCCAGTGTGTCAAACCTCCATACCAAATTTCATCAAAATTGGTCCAGCCGTTTGAGCGTGGAGAATAATATATCGTATACTAATATAAATATCGTGGGACATTACACACAGCGCCATCTGACCCCAAACTAAGCAAAGCTTGTACTATGGGAGTCAGATAACTGATAGAATACTTAAATACTTTTTTTTTGTAAATACATACTTATAATAAATACAGAACACCCAGACACAGAACAAAGCTTTTGTACCACTAAGTTTGTCCTGGGTGGGAATCGAACCCACGCCCTTCAGCTCTTGAAGCAGACATTCTGCCAATGAACCAACAGGGCTGTCAAGCTCTGAAGTCAAGAGAAGTAACAAACATACAAACACACTCATAAACTTTCGCCTTTATAATAATAGTGTGATGATGATGTGTGTGTGTGTGTGTGTGTGTGTGTGTGTGATGTTCTTTGTTTTTGATGTCGTACTTTGAGCTTCTGTCAGTGTCAAGTTGTCACTGTCAAAAGTGCACAAAGTGGGACGCCAAAATTAGCTTGATTGCGAGTCGAAGAGTCAACACGTCCTTGTTCAAGTATTTGTATAATATAAACTTTTCCATTATTCTCTTACAGGAGAAACCAGCCACCGAACCGCCAAAAACAGAAGCGACCGCGTCAACAACGAATGCCCCAAACAACACCAAAAACGGTTCAGCCAAGCAGACGGACAAAGACAAAAACCACCAACAGCGTCGCGCCCAAAACTACAAGAAACTGAATCAAAGGAACGATTTCTACAGAAATCAGAGGTACGATAACAGGTTCATGCACAATCGTCACCCATATCACTACCTGGCCACCGGGCCTATTAACTAAAAAAAAAACGCTTTAAACGCATCAAATGCTTTAATTTATGGATTTGAAAACGAATAACGGCTGACCCACGCTTCATACAGCTTGTAAGACATTTCTACCATTATGGTAGTTTTTAATGTATTGATGTGTTTAATAATGGTCTAGTTATGTATCAAGCTGTTTGATTGGTCTGGTCACGCCTAAAATATATTGACATTATAATCTTTCAAATTTTGGTACATTTCCACAGTTTAGATAAAAAGTTTTCGTAATTCACCGTTTGTATGGATATATCTAAAGCTGAAAGCGTGTATTTCTACCATCGTGCTGGATTTCTACTATAATGGTATTTTTTTGAGATTGTACATTATAACCGCAGCACTAGCAGAATCGCTTTGATAAATTTTAAGGGTTATATTGTCAGTACATTTACCTTAGAACTTATTCAATTAATGTTGACCTTAAATGGAAATCAACTGTATTTATGTACTAATCTATTGCCTTTAAAAGGAACGAATGTTCAAGTGTAAATGGTTTTCAATAACTGAGAAAAATAAGGTTACATACTGAGCATTTAAATTGAGCCTTATTTTTACTCGGTACCATGACGAAACTTATGATTTTAGATTTTAAAGGCAGCTAATAAGCAAAAATAAGTATTTATATCTTGTGTCTGATAGAGTTCAAATTCCAAAGCTTTTGTCAAGACACATTTTTGAAAATCTAGATGTTTGCGATAATTATACGTGTTTTCGCTGTGAAAGCGTTCGATACCCGAGGGGAGAGAATAGTCCCTTGTAGTAAATTAATTTTTGCTCATTTCCTAAAAAAAAAAAAAACGTAATCGAGCGCAACTCAATATTAGATATGCTCACAAAGCTCTGTTAGACTTGTTTTTAGTATAATTCACGTCTTTGCAATGATACTAAGACGATAAGACCTTCAAAATGTTGACATGGGATCGATGCAATCTTAAATATCATATCAGCATAAATTTTATAAATAAATACGAAATTCACTTTTTCTATTTAGAAATAAAACGCATTTAGATATGGCAACATTGTCCACGCTAAATGTTGACCGCATAAAAATGTGTAAAAAATATATATATAAAGTGAATTTTCGTAATAGAAAGGACTAAACAGGTGTAATCGAGACCACATTTAAATTAATATATGATGAAAAGATATAACTAAAGTATATTATTACTCAGACTATGTGTGTAGGTTAGTTTTTTATATGTCTACGGTGACATAAACTGCGTTTATAATCGTGCTTAGCTGAGGTTAATGTAATAGAGTATCTATATGTGACGACATACCTTCAATTTGGCTGCACTTGCCAAATTCCTATAAAAATTCGGTGTGAGTGATATAATTTTTAAATGAATTATAAATTGTTTACAAAGGCGGTATTTCAATTGGTTTACGGTAGAAAAGTACGACTTGCATATTTTTGTTTCTACTATTTTATCACCATTTCTCCCATTATATAATGATACAAACCATATTTCTACCATTATATAATGATACAAACCATATTTCTACCATTATGTAATGGTAGAAATGCAATGTTTAGCATTAGCATGCTATTTCATCACCCATTAATTATTATAATTAAATAATAAATTGTTATCTACCTCCAACAAATGTGTACAATTCTTAAAATTGATTGAAAATTATCATCTAGTCATTGAATAGAAAGCTCTGAATCCTACCACGACTGAATTATGTATTATTTCGCTCACACCGATATGAGAAAATATAAACTTTAAAATGTGATGTTCTTTGATAGTTGACACTATTTTAATATATCAACGTTCGTATGTGCAAAATAACAAATTATATGAAATAAAGTAAGAAACTACTAGATCTTAAGTGTAATTTTCGTTTGTAACAAAGTCGGAAGTTCCAATATGGATTTTCGCTTAGAATGTAAGCGCTTTAACAGAAGGTTACGGTTATATAGTGTGGAATTGATTGTTGTTAAGTGTTAGGATTTGTGTCGTTAAGGTCGGTTTTATAATTTTGAAATTTTGTATTCGGTGCGGGTAGTTCTTAAAAAAAACTAAACGAGGCAGCGAAATATCTCAAATAAATTATATTCTCTATTAGGTTGCTTGAAATAATTTAATTAAAATTGAATACGTAACTTTTTGCCGGCCATAAAGGTGTTCACAGCACTAGAAACAAAATTCTACTGTAGTTATTTTTTTTTTCAATGTTTAGGTTAATTTTAAACACTTAAAAGTTATCTAACCCCGCACCCGCTTTGAATGATTTTGGTTAGTTAAGAATGGTGAAGATTTTGGTCAATTCTTAATTTAAATTTATAACTTAGTATATATTTCCAAAAGCTATTTTATTCGCGGTACGTTATCGAATTCGAATAAATAAATATATAATGCACTCGTGTTCTTAGTAAAATGTATTTGCCAAATGAATTGACTTTAAACACGGTCGTTTCCTTACATAGATAGTTATTTTTAATAGTAATGTTTTGCATGATATTCGCCAAAAGGGTATTCCAGTATAAAAAAAAAAGCTGCTTTACAATCTTATCGCTTTAATTTATATTCAGTTGAAAGCACAAAGTTGTTTTTCTGTCTAACAGAAGTAACAGGTGAAATAACCAAAACTTCGTAGTTTTTAGTGAAATTTTTCCAATAACGTTCATAGTTTTTAAGGGAAAGTTATTCGATTATTTTTTTTACTGATTCTAAAAAAGGAGAAGGTTCTCGATTCTTTAAATGAACAAAAACAAAAATCAGTATAATGTCTTGTGGTGTCGGTTTTTAAAGTTATTACATTTTCAAATTAACGGTTTACGGTTTTATATAATTCATATCTTTCAATATTTTCCTATTAACCCTCACCAAACCCTCAAGTTGAAAATCTGGCGCCAAACACCTAAAGGTGTATTCCGGTAGCCTCATTTGATAGCCAGTTGCAGTGTGTTTTACCATTTTCTACCACACCGTCACTTAACATCAGGTGAGCTGTGGTCAAACACCTAGCTAGTTTACCATCCAAGTCTAAAAAAAATAAAGGATTAATTTATATTTCCTTCCCTTCTTTCCTTGACTGAATTTGAAAGTCTTATATACTTTAAAAACCGATATCCCATTTCGAAAACCCCAAGTTTAGTAGACTAGTGTCCAATGTCAGAGTGCCTTTCCAATATTAAAAAAAAAAAAATTGTGCATGCATTTGAACAATCTAAAAAACATTTAGAATGCTAACGTTTTTTTGATATTATTTTTAGGTAATGCATTTCATTTTGCTGGATGACATTGTTTCTCTGATCGGAACACTAACATTTTCGTGGAGTTGGTTTTCATTTTAACACTTTAAAGAAGAAAAAATTTATGTAGAATTAATATAGACGAGTGGTATATGACAGACAACGAAACGGGTAGCATACAACATAGATACTTAACAAAATATCCATCTGGCTATAATTCTGATCAGAGTTACAAAATCGTAATTTTTATTTTCTAAAAATGCTATTAAAGAATTGCCAGCTTTTTCTCGCAAGTTAACATGAAAAGATACTGTTATTATAGGTATTACTGACTCGATGATACCCCAATTTTAAGTGTAAATTGATTACTAATTTATATTTAACTCGAGTACAATCGATAATCGATAATGTATTTGCACACTGAAACTGCCGAACCAATTTCATACAAAATGCTTTAGTCCCGTCTGAATTTTTTAGTACAATTTTTCTCGCTATGCGTTTATCGATATAGGATGTAGGGAAAAAAATAAATGCATATTTTATGTATTTATTTCATGAAGCAAAATATTTAGCACAATGAGTTAAGTTTAGCGTATTAGGTAGTTAATTATTTCGCTGTTAAAAAATAAAAAAATAATATTTACAAACTCCATGTTCTAACTTCACTGTTTTTCTGATGTTGCCATATTTATAGTAACTATTTACCTCAAAATCGCTGTCTTGCAAATCATTAGAGAACGATCGTTTTTTTTTATATCTTCATTTCAATGAATTTTCACATGTTAGTGATTTTAAATCAATCAAATTTTATTATAAGATTTCGAATGAATTTGGCTGCACTGTAGGTGTTATTTTTTTTTTTTTATAGCTACCAAGTAGTGATGTAATTGGCCGCTTAAAATAAATTTCGGCATAGCTAATTAATTTTGTTTGTCTTAAATTAGCCATGTGTAGAAGACTTCTCAACTAAAATTGATTTTGAACGTTGGTGTTAGTTTTGTACTTTTTAAATTTTAGATTATTCGGTACTAGGGCGTCAAATTCAAAATTTCAAAATTTAATTTTCGTTTGATTTTACAAGTGGGATGTATCGACGACTCGGGGGTCAAAATTATCACCTAGATATCATTGGATTTGCTAGAAATGTTGAAAAGAGGTTTGTTTCTGGTACCAATATACTCGCACTGGATTAATAAAGTAATTAATGGTGTACAACCTCTTTAATCATCCGGCGCTTTTCCATTACTGGAGCTTGGCCTTAAATCAATCGAAAATGTTGTTCCTATAGGATGTTCCGCGACCAACACTTTTTCTTGCCCATCATTATGAGTTGATATCTAACATGCCATGGTCAGCAACTGGACACGCATTCTTTCTCTTGACGCTTCACAGTTCACGGCTCTTACTGACGCGCTTAAGAACTTACTACAGAGAAATCTGTTTTGAGCCAATGAAATAAAACACAAAATTAAATTTGGCCCCTCGGGCGAGACGATCCGCCTTAAATCATCGAATCTATTATCATATATATTTAAAAACACATCATTAACGGCCGATTAGACTAAACTTATTGAAAGTCTTAGAGCCTTAGAACATATTAAGCTACAAAAGATTGAAATGTGATTAGGTACTACTCACCCATAATGTTACCTATTAAGTATAACCTGGTTCTCTTTGTTAGTAAGAACTTTATGGGACTATCATGCTCCATTCTAGACGACATAGATGAGTTTTGGTCACACGCTAGCTTCTTTTATCATAAAAAAAATAAGAAAGTGGGTATTTTATATTGTTACCCGCTGCAATGGTCATGAGCAAGCGTTCTTATCTAAGAACGACTTCTGTCTCATAAAAAAAAACTTCCATCATGTCATTTAGTATTCTGTTTAAGTTAATTTATAACGAGATCGTTACATCCGAGCCCTGACCACTGATTCCTTAACGATTCAAACCGAGATTAAAGAATACAACACCATGAATACAACTCGAATTCCACCACGTTACGTAAACGCGGCTATAGTGTGAGTGAACTGTGGAGACTAACCATCGAATGTCTCTGAAATAATTACTGCCAAAGCAGCGATGCCTTGGATTTTGTTTCTCAAAGTGCTGTGTATTGCTGCAATGGTCATGTACATAGTCTCTCACTATCAGGGGAGCGTTTCATTCGTCCCTTTACTCAGAAAGAATAAAATGGATAGTAGTAACAACGCTACATATTTAAGCAATATTTAAAATATACAGAATTGACACCAACGTTCGTAATAATTAATTGAATTTTGAAGATTTCAATTTAGTCGTGGCTACGGGCAAACATGTTGTAAATATAATAAACTTGCTTTAAAATGTCGCTGTATGTTTCATAAAAGTCTAATGGAACATGTATTTATTGTCCGGCCCGTCGTATGAAATCTTCAAAATTGACAGAAAACACTTATTCCAATGTAGTCAAAATTATATTTATATAGTTTTATTTATTTTAATTTGACAGATGAATTTATATTTACATTTATTTATATAGCAAAATTAGATGAATTGAAAAGGCTATGACGTTCCAACGCTTGCAGGGGATTAATTGATGTTAGGATAAATATATTGTAAAAATAATATAAAAAATGAAAATTGCCACAACTAGCTTCTTTTAAAATAATCTCGCTTATACATACGGGGCATTGCCTGAATAAAATCGAATTAGAAATTAAAATTTTGGAGATTGTTTTAAGATTATCTGGCGTTGTATAGATTCCTTCATTTTTAATTTAAAATATGCTTCTTTATATTTAAGATATTCTCGTGATTAATATTCGTCAATTTGTGACTTACCTTCAAAATTAATGTTGGCTTATAGTATACAATGGTGTATGCTATTATAGTGTATCAGCTTTAAAGATTGATGGCTGTCAAGTGTTAAAATTTTATGACATAAGACAAAAGGCAATGCCCTTATCGCTAGTAAAAAATCTTGTTTACACCCACCGAGTATTGGCCATTATTGAAATGTAAAAATAGTTTACAAAGTGGAAAAATCGACGTTAGCTTTATAAGCGGTCGACAAGTGAGACAGTTTTAGGAAGCCAAGTACAAAGGCACAAGTTCGTTTTGTATGTGACCCAAGTTTAGAATGTACTCGACCGGAATGAATACGAGTGAAAATTCTTATGATCCAAAAGTAGAATAATCGAGTTGGCAACCGTTAAAATGGGGCTAGCATTGTTTATAAATACTTTTGTTGTGGGGATAATGTCATATGTCTATGTTGCATTTGACATATTCAAAAATAAAATATTAGATGTTCTGTACAGCGATATAAATACAATAAATGATATCGGCCAGTCCCTTAAAACACAGTCGGTGTAGGCAAGTTACCCTTTATTTTAGCTCAAAATGTCGTTCCTTCCGTCCATACATATTCGCAATTTTTCACATAGTATAAGCCTAACCTTCAGTGCATTTCTTTCCCCAAAAACCTTCGTTACCGCTATGCTTCTTACTAATTCTCGTAAAATAAACGTGTTATTTTGTATTTTTTTTTTAAGTTTACTTTAGTACCTAAAGTTAAATGCTATTTAACATATGAAATATGAATTCTGAGTTTTCATCGTGACCAACGCTTATAACAGCATATCTCTGTAAGAATATTGTGTGATATTACCTATTATTAATGAGAAAATGTCCTTTTACTTAGTCCTATATGATACGTGGAATAATTTCTAAAAAATACCAAATCTATTCAGTACTTAATTTAACGCCAATTTAGTGAACGCTTACTATGGTATGATAAGTGTAAGTGAAAGATTCTAAATCCTAAATGTTATCAATGATTCGTCCTTTTGGCTCCTATAGGATCTTTTACAGACTTGGGAACTACAAGGATAACTTACGTCGTGGGCTTAAATTTCAATGAAGTGGGATAGCGTGGATTTCTACCATCTAAGGTTATATATTTTGCCGCTCTCTAATGTAAAAAGCGGCATTTTAATAGAAGAGATGCTGGATCCATCTCAATTAGAACAATAATTATAATCGGCGCAAAACTGCGTACCCTAAAATGTTAAGAGATTTTAGCAAAATTTTAGTAACATGTAGATTAAATTTATGTCTCAAGAAAACGTCAAATACAAGAAGCAGTAAATGCGCGAGCGAAACGAATTCTACATTTTTCCGTGTAATTTTCGGAATTTGAATTTATTTAGCTGCTTGTGGAATCTGTAGATAGTTGATTCCATCTGAAGAGCACTGCCGACGCAAACTTATAGACTCAACTACTGGGGTAGTGCTACTCTACACCACTTCATGAATTACGATAAAATTGTAGACGAAACCGTTTTTGGGGGAAGATTTATTACAACGTTTTCTAAGTACAATTTTGCATCCATAGTATATCTAATATGCCCTAAAACTCGCGACGAGGTTATTCGTGTATTTCTCGATCTAAACATATAATTCGCTATCTGTATCTCGAATTTATGCGATGTATACATAATGTAAGGTGCTAGGCAAAAATGGTTTCTGAAACGCTGCTGCTAGGTGTGGATATGGGTAGCGGGTTACAGAACACGTACTGTGCTTCGAAAACTTGTGAGTCGTTTTAATAGCTTTTCACTTTTTATAACGTACGAGAACGCACTCGAAAGTTTCTCGGGCATTGTACAGTTTGGTCCAATAGAAAATTTTACCTAAGAAACTTTATGGAACGCTAGTTTTGTAGTTAGTGAAATGAATGGAATAATATCACTATACCCACTGTTGGTTTTTTGTTCGTTTTGTTTGTCTATTAGTCAATGTTTAGAGATTTTTAGTGACTTAGATCCGTGTATAACAGATATTTTCTTACATTGTCGGCCCTGTTTCGCCGTATAGTTGTGGCCTAAGATAGATGTGTCCATATGAAACAGTTGCGTATATTTGCTCCTAAATCCTGAATGTACAAATGTACCACCTCTAGAGAAATCAGCTAGATATTTTATTATTTTAGGAAACTGTAATGGTGATGATTGATACCATTTTAGACCGAGCGAACTCGACGTTAAAATCTTTATTAGTAATGTAATTAATATATATTTGCTTCTGTATTTAAAACTAAAACTCTGTTACATGCGAATAAAGTTGTTTTTACGCTGCACTCTCTCGGTCTACTTAGTAAGACTGGAAATGGTTCTTTTTAATTTTAAGGTTGTCATTGTCGATGAAACCTTAAAATCGGCTAGTTTGAGAATTCACAGTAATTGTACGCTAATATTGCCAGTTTTTGTCTTGTGTCTCGGAAACTATATATCCGGCGTAAAAATAATGTATTTCTTCGAACGCCTGACATAAAACTACATGTGTACATATTTAAGACAATTGACCTAGTGGGCATAAAAATAAACGTATTAGAGATTCTCCAGTAGGCCACCTGCATATGTTGGGTATCGTCCAAAGA
Organism: Biston betularia; assembly: GCA_905404145.2. Classification (NCBI taxonomy): domain Eukaryota; kingdom Metazoa; phylum Arthropoda; class Insecta; order Lepidoptera; family Geometridae; genus Biston; species Biston betularia. The sequence goes on along the minus strand of FR989887.1, from coordinate 6,952,550 downwards.
TTTTATATATGAAACTACTACGATATTCATGATATTCTTGAGATCCATTATAGTTTTACGAAGATCGAAATTATTTTTCGATCTTGACTAACACTACCGACTATCCCTAGATCTAAACTTCATAATTTTATGAATCTGAGCAAAGAGAAAGTTAAAATCTGACCGTTTTTATCGAGTAAAAAAAATAAGAAATTGCCGGCTTGATATTGAAGTTTTGTCGAGATTGACTATCGTTCAAGTAAACGGGGGATAACGTTGTTATGTACGGCGATATCCCCCGCGGAAATGTATCCCCTTTGTAGTCACGTTATTAAGTTTGAAAATATATAACTGTGAAAGTAACTCGTTATACCGGATACGTAGTTTCACGAACATGGTAAGTAGAGTCGCGAACGCTGGTTGAATGAAACACTGTTCCTCTTTATCAACACATTTTGCTTCAGTGTTTTGGACACTACTACAAATTCATTTATTAATGTGGATCAATCTTAGAGCTTTATCGAATTTGATAATAATTTACGGACTATTTATATAAAAAAATTGGTATAAAGATTATAAAAAAAGATGTGGTAGATATTCATAAATCACTGTTTAGACGGTTTATTCCTGCAAAAGATGTATGTAGTTGATTTTTTATCTATTTTAAACAATGCTAGTTGTGTAGAGATGATATTGATAGCCTACGCTACTTGGCGGGGCTCTCGCTAGGTGGATATAGATATGGCCCTAAAGCTTTTAGAAATAATCTAATTACACGTGCATAACAAAGAATCCTCGTATAGAACAAATCGTAACTATTTAGCATAATAATTGGTGTGTCCTTACGTAAGGTATAGAGCGGTGATGGCTTAGCGTACGCGACCTGATGGTCCACAATCAAAGATTTTAAAAACCATAGAGTCGACATAGATACGTCCAAAAAACGGTAGCAAACATGATTATTCGGATGCGTGAAGTTACAGTTACGCTTTTGTGGATCGAGTCTTAACGGTATGATAATATTTATGGATGTTATTGTGAATTTGAATATCGGTCCACTATTACACAATATTTTAGTGCAGTCATTTTTGTCGGATCTATGGTTTTGAAGATCATGTTCAGAATGCACAAACAATGCAATACGAGTACACGGCTAAGTTGATAAAAAAAAAAAATATTAGACCAAATCAAAAGGCTTACAAGTCGTGATTTCACGTGAGAGTTATATTAGACCTGGCAAAGTAAAGCGACCACATGTTGGGCGCCAGTGTTCAAATAAAGATTCCTCACTTTCAAATTAGTCTAACGTAAGGTCAGGTACTCGACCTGGTAGACAGAACTCACAAAATACCTTTTGAATTTTAATCACTGATAACAGGAGTCGGTTCAGCGGTTGATAAGGCCATTGGGATGATTTTAAATTACTTGCAAATAAAATAGTATTTTTTTAATAGTGGAATGAGCGTGGACAATAACGGTGGTCGTCCTTTTAAATTATATATTGTGATATGTAAGCCAGTCGCCTCTGAAGGCTTGGGATCACCACCATTCGTTTTTAATATTACTCTATTAGGTTATTAAGTTTTAATGTTGCTTATACGAGGTTTTGCCGTAACATTGGGCGGATTTGTTTTTTTTTTACTATCGGGTATTTAGTGGATTTGATATATTTTGAACAGTTATTTAGTGTGCATAGTAAACTAATATTTTTGCTACTCGCCAGTTAGGTATGCGTGCAGTGACTATCTGTCCAGTTTATAGGAATGGCATCATGAATTATTATACGCGAGGACCAAAAATCTGGTTTATTTTTTTTGTAACAATTGTCTCGTATGATAATGATGTAATACAGGATTTATTTTGCCAGTTCCTCTAAGTGTAAGTGAGAATTTCTAAAAATATTTTGTATAGTTGTAAGTGTTGGTAAATTAATTTTTATCATAGGTACTTGTGTAAGTACATTCAAGTATTAAAAAGTCAGGTGTTTTTAACCCGGAATTAATAGTTTTCTCTCTCATGTTCCGTTACTTCGGATTTGAAATGCCATTTCATTGGATTTGTTATAGTTTACGTGTATCGAATAAAATAGTTTTTAATTGTGGTGCTACACAGTCTTTTTTTGTCGATACAGATTTATTTACTATTTAAGTTGTAAGCGACATTTTATGTGACAGCGTTATATTATATTGTGTTGAACATATAGCAAGACAAATGTAATGGGATCGTTTTGACGGATCGTTTATTTTGTTTTTATGTAAGTTTTTCGAACGGTTGAAATCTCACTACATTTAGTCCGAAATAATTTGCAATGTTTTTTTTTTTAAATGAACTTGTAAACGATGGGTATATTGAAGTGATTGTATTTAAACAGTGTATAAGCAAGAATACTATTTTCCATAGATTTTTCCTCGCGAGTGTTATGATTTATATTTAACATAATATTTATAACAGTGAAAATATCCTATAAGTCTTTAAATATATTTTAGTAACTATTACTTCATTTGTTTTCGAACATAACTGTTGTGTAATTTATTTATTAATTTCAAGTTTATACAGTGATAGTTATTAAATTATATTTAAAAAAATATATATTAATTTATAAATTCCTCACTTGCCAAATAATAACAGTTTCACGAAAAACTTATCTCTCCAATTATGTTTAATATGAGAAAAGTTATGAACAGCTATTTTCACTAGTTATAATTCTATAGGAAGTTGCTCTTCGCATCAATAGCTTGTGCTCGCAAATAACTATAATTTATATTAATACGTTTAATAATTAGCATTTCCTACACTGCCACTGTCAGATACCCATAACGTATTAACTGCATTAAGTTTTTTTTTTATTATCATTGTTTCTTGTTATATTATTTTGTTGATTTATTTTTCTCGCATCGCTTTGTAGGCGGTACTTTGTATGTGAACTTGCTATGATAGACGTTTGGTAACTGCTAGTTTTTATCTCAATGTTAAAACTTTTGATCTGTCCGTGTAATGAAATAACACTTAGAAAATGTTTTTTAAGATACTTAATTGATTTTGGGGTCCATTTCATTATATGCTGTTTTTAATTTATAATAATATTTATGTAGCCTTAAATTTCGTCTGCGGATAGTTCGTCGAAAATACAAGTCGTCGAATCACAATTCGTCGAAAACTCAATTCGTCAGGTTGGTTAGGTTATGTTAGACCACATGCGCGAGCCAAGCGAGCGTGCCGCAGCAGCGGCCGGCAAAGCGCTAAAAAGAAAATTACAGTAAATTCACTCATCGATTACATAATATGCTAACGTATAAAAATATAGGTAACTATACGAAATTAGGGCACGTTAAAGTTATGTAGATACACTTGATACACTTAATAGAAGCTGGCAATGCTTGGACATATTACAAATTTAGTTGCTTAAGAATGATCACCAAGCTGTGCTATATTAACAGTAGCTTGTTTTACAATGTATGGTCGCTTGAAAAGCATTTATGATTCGACGAATTGTGCCCTCGATGAATTGTGTTTTCGACGAATTGTGATTCGACGAATTGTTTTCGACAAATTTTCCGCAAATCTTAAATTTTAAGGGGACAATGTTTTATTTTATTTTGATCACAACATTTTTCGTCTGATATATCTTCGCGTACGGCAAACGAACTGACTAGTTGCTTGTTTTGTCTGCAATATCATATTAAATCTTGTCCTAGAAAATTCTTATGAATCTATAATAAAGAAAACCTTTTTTCCTATAAAAGTTTCAGTATAAATGGAAGACAAAAGATTGTTTTTAGAAAGTGGTCAAATTATTATTATTATTTTTAATTTTATAATGAAATTCATGTACTTATATAACGATTGTTTTAATAGCATGTCAAATGAAATGAACTTATTTGTTTTTAATTAATTAGAAAATTATACGACTACGTATTGATAAGTTTATATTTATAATAATTTGTTGAAAGTTATCTTTTGTATTTTTGCTTTTATAAAACACATATATTTTATTTTAAAAGAAATATTAAGAGATGCATGTTAAATATTCAGCAAATAGTGAAACGGATACCTTGAAACTTTACAAATTACTGTCTGTGGTGATTATCGAATTTCACGAGCTTAAATTGTATTTGTAAAGAATCCTATTTGCTATCGGTATTGTAAGGTGTAGGGTTTGTGTGCTAATTAAAAAAAAAGTAATGATAATGCACGTTTTAGAGCACTAGATAAAATGAAAGAAATAGTTTTTATTTCGTTTCTGTAGCTCAGTGGTTAGCGCGGTCGGTTCACACGCTGTAGGGCGTAGGTTCAATAATGAACTTGAGCTGCCGGTGAAGGGTTACCATCGTGAGGAAACCATTGGTGGCTATTTTCTAGTACTCGGTTGTCTAGCTGCCACCCTCAAGTCGAAAAAGCACCTAACGGTGTTCCGGCAGCCTTCAAAGACAGTTCCATTCTAGGCTAGGTGCGCTTTAGCGTCTTCGAACACAGCGTTACTTAATATCAGGTGAGCTGCGGTCAAACAACTAGCTTGTCAGTTTTGACTTTAAATTTTTTGTTCACACTATTTGTAGATCTTTGCCGTAGTCTGTGTTCGCTAAAAGGTACAATATGATGATGTAAGCGTGCTCCATCTTAGATCGTAGTACTGCTCGACTTCAGGCAGGATGTAGTCAAACGCTAAACTGTTCGAATTATCAATCACGGAAAGTGGGGTCCGAGACTGCTCATGCATGTAGTCGAACTTGAAGGATACTTTATCTTTGAGCGATAAAGTTTAAATTTGATATTGAAAATGTGAGTTGTCTTATGGGGATTGGAACGCATCATAGGACTTTAACAATTAAAAAAAAACTAAATGGTTATTTATTGATTTGTTTGAAAAATTGTGCAAGGAAATATATTACATTCAATTCCGCGCTCTTAAAGCACTGATACATGAGAACTAAAAAAAGTTTTGCAGTGAAGATAAAGCAGTTTCAAAAAAATAATAAAATAACTTTAAAAACACTTGTTAGAAACTGCGGATATAATATATGTTAACTTATTTTTAAATTGCGATGTTATAAAATGGACACAAAAATCAAATGAATTCTATTGCTCAGTATGAAATATTGGATTTGAATACTGTTCTAATTTCCGTTTTATTTTTAAGAAAAAAATAAATTCTCATTTTTTGTATATCGTTTTGAATACAAACATATTTTATAGAGACAAAAATATATAATAACTATAGACGTGCATTATCATTCTGTAACGCGAAACTACACACAATGAAAAGTTATAAAAATTTAAGTTTAATAAAAAACTAAAATAGTATGTCATAAGATGCCAAGTTAGCTGTTGCATTGGACCAAGGTAATAATGTAAGTGTAGCACACTCACCTATGCTGATAACAATAGCATTTTAAATAGAGATGTACGGAACCACGCTGATTGACCAATTACTACTGACGCGAAAAAATATTCGACTCCTATTTTCATGTGACTACAGAAGATTTTTGAATGGCAAAAGCTTTGCGCGAAAGCGGCTTCCATCTTTCAAATTGTCATTTGAAATTCAACTGTACGTACGGTATAGGGTTGATGTTTCAATTTTTTTCGCATCTGCTCTTGGTCAGCAAGCGAGTTCTCCTAGATGGAAGCGAAATGATGTGATCCAACGTAAGTATTGAACGTATCGGTAATTCTAACCGACTCTCAAAGAAGGATTTCCGGTTGCGTTTTTTATAAATATTAAACATGCTCGAATTTAATTTTGAAGTTATAAGTGTAATATAAGTTACCGTTATAGTATAATGGTAAAACCTTTCGCAAGCTAAATGAATGCTGTTTCAACTTTTGAAATTTTTCCCTAATAAGCGATCGAAGGACACGCAAATATCAGCTGTAATTAGCTGAAATTAATGTAGCATTTTGATGTAGCCGCGCTTTGACTGGTTGCGATGTTGTGTTAGATTGAAATGCTACCTTATATTCAGCGAGTTATCAAGTGACATGTAAACAAGCAGCGCGATGGGAGTTCTCGATCTAAATTTTACAGTTCTTCGATAAAGATTTTTCATGAATTATTAACATAATTATGAAGTATTATCTGCGTACAATTCGTACGTTGTTTCATAGAGCTTCCACCTTAATGAAAAATTGAAAGTAAAAAAAAAAATATTTTGAGGATTTCTGTCTGTGTTAGATCAGTATACAAATTATCTTTGTGATTAAAATGTGTGAGTATCGCGACATGGTGACAATTAAACAGACTGATTTAGGGCAGGAATAAATATAATGAATTTAAAAAAAAAAGGATGGTATAGAGCGTGTCACCTGATTGCACTTCTGCTCTGCAGTTTCAAGTTTGGTGTAGGTTGTGTGTGGAAAAAAATTATGGACATCAACTTTGTTTGAATACCGATTTAAAAATTGAAACCCAAAGTGCACAAATTGGTGTAACTTGCGCAAGTACTAGTAATAAATTCTTACTGTATAAAAGTACTAGCGCATGCAACTAAAATCCATGTTTTTTATCATAGGTAAGCGTGCTCCATCTTAGACCGCACTACTGCATAACATCAGGCAGAGTGTGGTCATACGCGAACCAAATTTGAATTAAAAAAAAAAAGTTCATTCTAAAAGTATAATAAAAAAAGAAACCTTTTCTCGAATTAAATGACAAAACATAGCTCTCAAAAACATTAAGGAACATAATTGTGTTTCTATAATATTTTTGCACACAACTATCGCCAAATATAAAGTAGCGAATTAAAATATCCATTAGGCGTATCGGTGTTATGATTGTAGTTCACAATTTTATTAAAAAAAAAAAGTTAGTTTAACGCCAACTGTCTTGTTCATAATATTGTGAAACTTAAGTGTTATAAATAAATGTTGTCAGTACTATCAGTATAGAATATTGTTTACCTACATACTGTAGAATGAGCTAGATGCAGTCTTAATTTTTTTCGTACTAATGTTTTGTTACTGTTTTTGGCACTGTATTAATTACCTTCTGACAAAAATATATAATGAAATAAATTTTGAAGTTTTATTTGGATTTGTAAATCCTACTACGCATTATTTAAAGCGTTTGTGACGAATTCGCAGGCCAAGTGTCACAATTATCAGCGCGGGATGTTTTGTGGAACAGGTTTTATTGTGTGCTGGCTGCGCCTAGCGGTGTTACCAGTTACATGTTTTCGGGATAAAAAGTAGCCTATATGCAGCTACCTCCATACCAAAATTTCATCCAAATCTGTTCAGTAGTTTTTGCGTGAAAGAGTAACAAACATCCATCCATCCAAACTTTTATGTGAATAATATTAGCGGGATTGCCCCGCTTTCTAGCACAATCTACCTCAGTGGTTTTTTTATGTGAAGGTAACTATACAACTAGGTGCTTTCCTGATGGTAAGAGATAACGCCTGTCTATAGTCGTATGACCATTGCAGCGATACACAGATCTTTGTGTAGTAAAACAACGTTAGGGACATTCTCTGCTTTGACGCTCATTAGTCTCAACAGCCCTGTAATTTCGCTGGCTGCAGTAGGTACCTTTATTAAACACTACTGCTCGGCGGCAAAATATCTGGAACTGCGGTTGTACCTACCTAGACGACCACCTGCTAAGGAAATCTACCACCAAGTAAAAGAGGATAGCGAGGTCGGTTCACACGCAGATTACAGCTCTCCTGATTTTAAGTGACTGATCGAAGATAGTAAACACATCTAGCCTTGAATGGAACTGGCTGTCAGAACACAATGTTAGGTGCTTGGCGACAGATTTTCAACTTTAGTGTGGTAGTTAGCCAGCCGAGTACCTACTAGAAAGTACCCTACCACTATACTGTTTTCCTTCACCGGCAGCTCGATCAAACTCTTAGCTAATTGTTCAGGGTTGTACCCATGACCTTCGACTGTGACCGACTGCGCTAATTCTCAACATTGGTAAATGCACACAGTGCGATGGTAAAACAGAGGATCCAACAAAATCAAAAACTTAACATTAAAATATTTTTTATTGCCTACTTAAATAATTATAAATATTTACATAATATTCAAACGACACTTTGAAAACATCTAAATAGTGTTAAGTTTGTTTTTCTCCATGTATTTTTCATCTCGGTCGAAAATGCATTTACCTACATTACAAACGCCTAAAACTTGAGACAATGTCAACTTCCCATTCCGAATTCTGTCCTGCCCTTAACAAACGTTGGGAGTTAATTCAAATCGTCATATTTTAATACAACCTTCCCTAATTTTCCTTTCGGCACGTCTATAGTCTTGAGCGTATCGGTGATGATTCCAGTTGCCACTGTGACGTTGTTTTCTCTTATGGTAAAGGGCTGGCCTTGGGTCATCACCATGTCTTCTAATAACGTGAGGTAAACTTCGCCGTGATCACCAGGCATCATCATATGCATTGATGGGTCTGAAACATGACATAAATGTCGCTTAGGTCCATCGTTCACACAAGTGTGGCGCTCGAGCAGTAGGTACCTACGCGGTAATCGAGTTTACTTTGGAACCAACTGGCAGTGTGTATTGCACCGCCGATATCGTCGGGAATAAGCGACGAACTTTGGTTTCATACATAAAAATCTGTTTAGGTATATAAAAGTTAAGGTGGTTCGGTTTCCATACAAATATTTTTTTTCCATTTATGAACAAATGGAGCAAATTTTACAGTGAAATCACAGCTACTGGCATTTATTTTTGGCCTTTATTTGCGGTAAATCTCAGTCGGTTATTATTAGCATAAACTACTGTTTTATTAAAAAACCATAAATAAATAAAATAAATATAGTAGGACTATACACACAGCGCCATCTGGCCCCAAACTAAGCAGCTTGTGTGATGGAAGTCAGATAACTGATAGAATACATAAATACTTTTTTTTTTGTAAATACATACTTATAATACATACAGAACACCCAGACACAGAACAAACATTTGTTTATTCACAAAATGTTTCCCCTGAGTGGGAATCGAACCCACGCCCTACAGCTCTCAAGGCAGATATACTACCAATGAGCCAACAGGGCTGTCATTCACAAAATAGATTTTATGCTAATAATTTACTGTTTTAATCAAGCAATTGTGATTTACCGCAAATAAAGACCAAAATAAATGGCAGTAGCTGTGATTTCCCTGTAAAATTATGCTCCATTTGTCCATAAATGGCAAAAAAATATTTGCATGGAAAACGAATCACCTTAAGGTGGAATACAGAAACTCACATCCATATACTGTACCTACATAAAACCTGAAAACCTTAAACTTATTTTGGAGTTTTGGCGGGAACGCGGGAAGAGTCGTGTCGCCCCGTTGTATTTTTTTCCTAAACAATTGTTTTGTCGAGTGTTTATGCATAAAAATGGTGGTGTTTTATTCATAAAGTGCCGAATCACAAGCGCGAGTGTAGGAAAATGATATAATGTGGAGAAACATGACTTTTCGTGTTGCTTCCAAAACTCCATCGAAGCTTTATAGTAAAGTCACCATTACTTTACTAAAGCATGACTGGACTTGACTGACACGGACTGTACTTGACCAAGACTGGACTTTGACTATAACTTTAGCTACGAAGACACTTATTTGACTTTTGAAACTTGAAAATATATAAATACTTGACACTGGCAAATGCAAAAACGCGACGCCAAAACCAAAGAAAAAAAAACTTATTTTTTTAGCAGTCGTCGTAAAAAAAAGAACTTACCCAAATCAACTCTACAAGCAATATTCCACGTTCCGCTGAACATTTGTTGAGCATATTTCGAGAAGACTGGTTTTTTCCTGCCGCCCTCGCTTCTAGTTAAGAAGTATATCTTGGCTTTGTAGTGGTTGGACATGGTGAGCGATTTAGCGGCGCAGAGTAGCATACCCGTTTCAACTGATTTCATTTTCATTCCTCGTAGCAATACGCCGACGTTGTCGCCAGCTAACGCCTGTAAAAGAAAAAAATAAATATAGTTCGTTGTTACGATAGGTTCATATTTAGACATTAGTATTGAGCTAATAAAAAAAATAAAAAACCGGCCATGTGACAGCCCTGTTGGTTCATTGGTAGTATGTCTGCTCCAATGGCATGGGTTCGATTCCCACCCAGGTTGAACAATTTGTCGTATAAAAATGTTTGTTCTGTGTCTGGGTGTTTTGTATTTATTATAGGTATGTATAAACAAAAAAAATGTATTTATGTATTCTATCAGTTATCTGACTTTCATCACACAAGCTCTGCTTAGTTTCGGGTCAGATGGCGCTGTGTGTAATGCCCTACGATATTTATTTTATTTTTTTATTTTTGTGCGAGTCGGACTCTCGCATGAAGGGTTCCGTACCATTATCGACGAATCGAATTCGACTGTTTTTTTAATGTTTGTTACGCAATAATTCCGCCAATTATGAATCGATTTTGATGATTCTTTTTTTTGCTTGGTAGATCATACTACAGAGGTCCCATATAAATTGAATTATTGAAATCGAAAGTGCATTTTTTTTTAAATTAACAAAAATCTAAAAATTGTTTACATCGATGGTATTTTCGTTTATGAAACCTCGCTGTTTCATTGGAGCAGTGCCTTTAGGTGGCCATGGGGTCGGTTTGTTTAAATTGTAAATTTGTATATTATTTTTAAATATCTTAGGACATAAAGGATAGGATGTTAATAGAATCTTAAAAGGTCGGCAACGTATTTGTGGTACCCCTGGTATTGCAGATATCTATAGGCGACGGTGATTGCTTAACATCAGGCAACCCGTCAGCTTGTTTGCCACCTGTGGCATAAAAAAAAAAAAAAAAAAAATCACAGAGCGCAATCTAGCCCCAAATTAAACCAAGCATGTGCTATGGGACTCACATAACTGATAAAATTCTTAATTTTTTTTGTAAATACATATAGAACACTCAGACACAGAACAAACATTTATGCTCGTCAGACAAATGTTTGCACTGAGTGGGAATCGAACCTACCTCCTACTTGCTACGTTTTTTTTTTTAATTTAAAATGTAATGAGACGAACGAGACGCTCTCCTGATGGTAAGAGATAACGTCTGCCCATGACCACGGCAGCGATACACAGAAATTTGAGTAACAAAACAAAGTCCAGGGCATCACTGCTTTGGTGCTCATTACATTGAGACTTTCGATGGTTAGTCTCAACAGCCCAGTAATTTCGCTAGCTGCAGTACCCTTCAAACCGGAACACAGTAATGTTTATACACTACTGCTTAGCGGCAGAATAACTGGTACTGCGGTGGTACCTAACTAGACGACCTCCTGCTAAGGAGATCTACCACCAAGTGCTCTTGTAGCAGATACACTACCCAATGAGTAAACAGGGCAGTCGAGACTTTGAAGTTTCGATGGTTAGTCTCGACAGCCCCAATAATTTCGCTAGCTGCAGTAGGTACCAAACCGGAAAAAATTACCTCAGTTACACTCTTCTTGAAAATCTGTATATCGGACAGCGTTGTTTTGATATTATATCCGAAGCCTAACAGTTCAGCATCTGCATTTTTCTTCATAACACCTCTTTTTATAGTCCCAACGACAACAGTTCCTCTGCCCGGGACGGTGAACGCATTGTCTATGGGCATTAGGAAGGGAGACTTCAAGTCTCGGACTATCGGAGGCACATATTCGTCTATGCAGTCTAGTAGTTTACGTATTGATGGTGCACCTGAAAATTAATTTAATTTTTTTTATGGTTGACAGTCTCGTTGTATGTACACAGCTCAACTGGTGTTAGGTGACGGTGTGGCCGAAGGGCGTGGGTTTAAACCCCAACAATGCGGGTCGCTGGTCTGCTCGCGGTATACACACAATCTAGTACCTACTTTGACCTTAGATTAAGATTACTAACGTAACTTTCCTCTTTTTGTAATGTAAAATTGTAAAAAAAAATAAAAAAATATGTAACTAAAGTTGACAAAGGTCACGGACCCCAGTGTCTGTGGAGCGTATAATAAAAAAAAAATTATAAAATAAACTCCAACAATGAGTTTGAGCCGCCGGTGAAGGAAAACATCGTGAGGAAACCATATCATGGTGGTAGGGTACTTTCCAGTACTCGGCTGGCTACCACACTCAAATTGGAAAATCTGCCGCCAAGCATCTAACGGTGTGTTCCGGCAGCCTCACTTGAGAGCCAGTTCCATCCCAGGCTTGGTGTGCTTTACAATCTTCGACCACACCGTCACTTACCATCAGGTGAGCTGTTGTCAAACACCTAGGCTATCAACCATAAAAAAAACTCCTCAACATGAGCTATCCAACCTAATTTAAAATTATCTTGCAACCTTGCCTTAGCATTTCAATTTGTCATTTTAATTCGCTATTGTTTTTTTTTTAAAGTGTGTTTTTCTTTTCTTTGTTTCCTGGAAGAGAACGCTATTAGCGATAAGTCCGCCACTTGTGGCACTAGTTCATAAGGTTCTTTTGTTTTCTGTACTTTTTCTGTTTGTGGTGTGGCACAATGAAGAGTTTTATCTATCTGTCTATATTAAAATGTTAATTTGCTGTTTTCATTAATAATAATTAATGTATACAGACATAAATGACTGTGAGACATAAATGTAAATGGTTAATCACTACACGGACATTAAACAAGACATTGGCAAAATTATGGCAACACCGCAGAAGCCAAGGAGAAAAAGTTGATGTCGAAATGGTTAATCAAAGTCAAAATATAATATATTGCTATGCTGTGTTACATTAAGATCTTAATATTATAGGTAGAGCAACAGCTAGTTCAGTACGAACATAATTATATTCATATAATAATTGTTTTTATGTCAATTAAAACAAAAAACAAAATAATTAAAATTGAATACTCTTTCCAGCAATTTGCTTATAGCTATTCTTTGCAAGGACTTTCAGTAGATTCAAGACAAACTTTTCCCTCATCCCCACTTTTACCATATAAATCCTGCCAAGAAATACTACTAATAATAATAAAATTATAACTAGTTTTATACAGCTATAAGGATATACAGTCGACTCTCGTTAATTCAAACCTGCGATAATCGAACCTCTCTATAATTCAAAGTTATCACGAGTTCCCTAGAAAATCTCTTTATATTTCGAACTACATCAATACATTTTTATGCACTCGGTAATGCGACGAAAAAATCTTTGCTACGTAACAGAACGACGCGTTAATTCAAACTATTCTTTTTTTTTTGTTTAATGTTTGACAGGCTAGGTGTTTGACCACAGCTCACCTGACGTCAAGTGAAGGTGTGGCCGAAGATGGTAAAGCGCACCTAGCCTGGAATGCAACTGGCTCTCAAGTGAGGCTGCCGGAACACACCGTTAGATGCTTGGCGGCAGATTTTCAACTTGAGGGTGGTAGCTAGCCAGCCGAGTACTAAAGTACCCTACCACCATGCTTTGGTTTCCTCACGATGTTTTCCTTCACCGGCAGCTCAAGCTCATTGTTGGGGTTTGAACCCACGCCCTTCGGCATGCGAACCTACCGCGCTAACCACTGAGCTATCATCGCTACAAATACATATATTCAATACATTATACAATATATATATTCGGCGTCAAATACTTGATAATTCAAAGTTGCAGAGAGAAAGAGACAGTAAGATTGCAAAATTTGCAGAGGTAAAGTGTAGCCATTGTTAAAGAATAGCAGTTAATAAAAAGTAATAATTGATCAACACTCAATAATTCGAAGTTTTATTTATTTTCTCTCAAAAATTTCGAACTATGTATTTGATATTTCAAACACTCGATAATTCGTAATATTTTCGGAGTCCCTCGAGTTTCGAATTAACAAGAGTCGATTGTAATTAATAAGTACACGGCTTACCAAATTCATCTTCATCTCCGTTCAAAGCTTTGAGCGCTGATCCATAAATAACTGGCACAGTGTTCCCATCGTACCCGAAATCGGAAAGCAGTTCTCGCATTTCTATCTCAACTAGCTCTATAAGCTGGAAAAGAAGAAAAATGATTGAAATGTATTAAGGGGTTACTGTACATCGTAATGCCATGGAAACTGAAACAGTTTTGACAAATTTTTGTTGTTGTAAATCTGCCTATACTATTATAAAGAGGAAAGATTTGATTGTTTGTTTGTATTGAATAGGCTCCAAAATTACTGGACCGATCTTAATAATTCTTTCATTATTTGAATGCTACATTATCCGTGATGGACATAGGCTATATTTTATTTGAAAAACAATTAAAATTAGGGATCCATATGGAATATTTAATAATGTAACTCAAGCTGTGAAAAATTTGAAAAAACCCTTACTTAGCATGCACAGTGAAAACTATTGACAATAGAATCAAGTGACGTTTTATAGAGCAAATCAAAAAAGTCCACAATGTCATATGTCTAAATATTACAGTTGTCATCTACCTACATCTACACTAATTATAAAGAGGAAAGATTTTATTTTTTATTTGTTTGTTTGTATTGAATAGGCTTCGAAGCTACTGGACCGATTTCAAAAATTCTTTCACCGTTGGGAAGCTACACTATCCCCAGGTGACATAGGCTACTTTTTATCCCTGTATTTTCATGGGAACGGGAACTACGCGGGTGAAACCGCGAGGCGTCCGCTAGTAAGAAAATAAAGATAAAGTTGGTCCCACCTCATTATCAACTAAGTCTGCCTTGTTAATATAAATCAGTATGTGTTGGATGCCCACTTGCTTTGCTAGTAGCAAATGTTCTCTGGTCTGAGGCATTGGTCCGTCATTTGCTGCTACCACTGAAATTGCAAACACAAAAACCCTTGAATACTTCTAGTAAAGATACTTGGTGGTAGATCTCCTTAGCAGGAGGTCGTCTAGGTAGGCAGTACCAGTTATTCTGCCGCTAAGCAGTAGCGTGTAATTACTGTGTTCCAGTTCGAAGGGTACTGCAGCTAGCGAAATTACTGGGCAGTTGAGACTAACTATTGAAAGTCTCAAAGTAATGAGCGCCAAAGCAGTGAAGCCCTGGACTTTGTTTTGTTACTCAAAAGTTCTGTGTATTGCTGCAATGGTCATGGACAGGCGTTGTCTCTTACCATCAGGAGAGTGTCTTGCATAAATAAATATTTATAATAATTTACAAATTAAAATTTAAAAGAACAGTTGTTTTTATAAATTTGTAAATACAGTGGACCCACGGTAATCCGACAAAAGTTTTGCAAGGCAGTGTCGAACTATCCAAAGTCCTCCCTCACACACCTTCTAAAAACAAGCAATGGAAATATTTTCCAATGGGTGTTATAAATTTATTTTATACATACCCAATATAGCAGCATCCATCTGCGAAGCACCAGATATCATATTCCTTACATAATCTGCATGCCCAGGGCAGTCTGTGTGGGCATAGTGCCTTAACTTTGTACTGTAGCCTATATGTGCAGCGTTTATTGTTATTCCTGAAAATGAGAGGAACATATCACAACTGTAATATAGTCCAACACTTCTGCGTTACGGAGGGTTTTTGCTTTTACTGCCAACCCATTTTTTAAGCGGTTACAAATATTCCACGTACCTCTAGCTTTTTCTTCCGGTGCACGATCTATCTCATCATAGGAAACAAAGTTCGCCAAACCATCTTTAGCCAATACCCTCGTGATAGCTGCAGTTAGTGTAGTTTTACCGTGGTCTACGTGCCCGATTGTACCTATATTACAGTGTTTCTTCTCCGCGAAACCCTCTTGGGGCTTGTTGCTAAAGTTTCTACATTGCACTTGGCATATACTAACGAATAACCTTCTTTTTGGTAGAGTATGTTGTTTAAAAGAAGGGTTTATGGTAAATTTATAGAATAGTGACCGAATTATAAATCTCCCGGTCATTTTTAAGTTATTATTTTACATGTAAATAAAATATTTTTATTTTTTGGTTATGATAAGATAATCTGTCACCTCAAATTGACAGCTTGACACTGACAACTCTTCTTTGTGACGTTTTTTTTTCTTTGGTTTTGGCGTCGCGTTGTAGTATTTGCCAGTGTCAAGTATTTATATATTTTCAAGTTTCAAAAGTTAAAGAAGTGTCCTCGTGTGCTAGTTATAGTCAAAGTCCAGTCTTAGTCAAGTCCAGTCTGTGTCAGTGAAGTCCAGTCATGCTTTAGTAAAGTAGTGGCGACTTTACTATAAAGCTTCGATGGAGTTTTGGAAGCAACACGAAAAGTCATGTTTCACCACATTATATCATTTTCCCACACTCGCGCTTGTAATTCGGCACTTTATGAATAAAACACCACCATTTTTATGCATAAACACTCGACAAAACACTAGTTTTGGAAAAAAATACAACGGAGCGACACGACTCTTCCCGCGTTTTCGCCAAAACTCCCCTGTATTTCATTTATCATCATCATCATCATTATTTTAAGCCCGTAATCGCCTTCTGTTGAGCATAGGCCACTCTTACTCTTCTTGTAAGTTATTCATCCCAGTCATGTGCTTATGCTTACTTGTCTACGTGTGAGATTGTAACGTATAGTTTAGTACAAATAATTTTGATTTAAGTGTCTCCAAAATGTAAATAAAATACAACATCGTGAGACAATTTGGGCGTTGGCGCCAAAATAAAATAAAAAACAATAAATATATCTTATTTATTGTCAATGTCAATAGTTTGCTTGTTCTGTTACTGTTACTTTCAGTGTCACTGTCAAATAAACAATCGAATCGATCGGTGTGTTTTTGCAGCCTCTCGTAAATTATTATAAGAAAAATCTTTTTTCTGACTAAAATGTCGTAAAATGGGCACCAATATGCGGAAGAAAACTCAAGTGTCTTTCGTGATACGTGACGAAGAGGAGCGTCGGCACAAAAATGGTGTCAGTTCGCTGCAATTGGATCCGATCCAGGGAAGGTTGTATTCGGCAGGAAGAGATGGTATCATACGTGTTTGGAACACCGCCCCCGGCGTACAAGATCGCTATATACAAAGCATGGAACATCACACCGACTGGGTTAATGATATAATTCTATGTTGCGGTGGGAAAAACCTTATCAGTGCGTCCTCAGACACGACTGTTAAGGTTTGGAATGCGCCTAAAGGTTTCTGCATGTCCACTCTTCGTACGCACAAGGATTACGTCCGTACCTTGGCCTACGCTAAAGACAAGGAGCAAGTTGCGAGCGCTGGCTTAGACAAGGCTATTTTCCTCTGGGATGTCAACACACTCACAGCATTGACTGCTAGCAACAACACTGTAACAACATCAAGTCTGGTGGGTAATAAAGAGTCGATATACAGTCTCGCAATGAACCCACCCGGTACTATATTAGTTAGTGGATCTACTGAGAAAGTATTAAGAGTCTGGGACCCGAGGAACTGTTCTAGGCTTATGAAATTAAAAGGACATGGTGATAATGTTAAGGCATTAGTTGTAAGTAGAGATGGAACTCAGTGTGTGTCGGGAAGTTCTGATGGTACAATCAAATTATGGTCGCTAGCTCAACAGAGATGTGTATCAACTATTAGAGTACATTCTGAAGCTGTTTGGGCATTATTAGCAACAGAAAATTTTACTCACATAATTTCAGGAGGACGAGACCGGCTAGTCATTATTACGGAGCTTCGTTACCCTGATAACTTTATGATTATCTGTGAGGAGACTGCACCCATACTTAAGTTATGTTTTACAGCTGATCAGCAAGGTATTTGGGTGTCAACATCGGAATCGGACATAAGATGCTGGAAATTGCCCCCACTTAATTCTACAAACTCTGATATGTACAATCAAAGCAACTATAACACAAATAATGTGTATCAAACACAACCAATTCATCACATTCCGGGGGGCCCAGCCATAAAACACTACAAAGTGTTAAATGATAAACGCCACATTTTAACGAAAGACACAGCAAACCATGTTGCTCTATATGATGTTTTAAAAGCATCTAAAATAGAAGATTTAGGTGAAGTTGACTTTGAAGAAGAGGTGAAAAAGAGATTCAAAATGATTTATGTACCGAATTGGTTTAATGTTGACTTAAAGACTGGTATGCTGACAATACATTTAGGTCAAGATGAGACTGACTGTTTGTCATCCTGGGTGAGCGCAAAAGAAGCTGGGTTGACCACAGAAAATGATCAGAAGGTATCTTTATTTACAAATTAATGATTACATTTGCATTTTTATGTACCTGCTTACATAATATGACAAGCTATAAATGTGACAAAAAATTAGATGAGATCTTCTCATCTAATTTTTTGTCACATTTATAGCATGCTCGTCACATACTTTGGCTCTGTCTTTATAGAATGTATTTGTAGTAACAAAGAAAAGAGTTGGAATAGAACTTGAGTAACAAAACAAAGTCCAGGGCATCACTGCTTCGGCTCTCATTACTTTAGGACAGATGGTTAGTCTCAATAGCTCTGTAATTTCGCTAGCTTCAAACCGGAACACAGTAGGTAATGTTAACACACTACTGCTTGGTGACAGAATATCTGGTCTTGCAGTGGTACCTACCTAGACGACCTCCTGCTAAGGAGATCTACAATGGAGTTAGTAAGTTAATTTTCTCTAGACTATAGTTGTATATATTTTAAAAACACTGAAGTAAATCTTGTTTCATAACTAGAAATGTTGATTGAATATTGTTTATTAGTCAAACTAGGTACATAATAAAAACTTATACAGGCTGAAGAACCTTTTCATCAATACCATTTGAATAATTCTTGTTAGATGTTCTGAACTTTTGAAATAAAAAATAATAATTGAAGCACTTATTTAACCAAGCACTTGTTTATTCCAGGTTAACTTCGGTGCATTATTACTGCAAGCACTATTAGAACATTGGAACCATGCGAACAGAGTAAATGAAGCTGGTCAAAGGGTTATTGGGAATAACTTCTTTAGTGTTCCGTTGCACACACCTTTGATATTCAGTGAAATTGGGGGGAGAACACTTTACAGGTTACAGGTAATGACATAAATGTTTTACTGTATTTCTTTACAGTTAAACATTTATATAAATGACAGCCCTGTTGGTTCATTTGTAGCATGTCTGCTTCGAGAGCTGAAGGGCGTGGGTTCGATTCCCACTCAGGACTAACATTTGTGTGACTAACATTGATGTTTGTTCTGTGTCTGGGTGTACTGTATGTATTTACAAAAAAAAAAGTATTTAAGTATTCTATCAGTTATCTGTCTTCCATAGCACAAGCTTTGCTTAGTTTGGGATCAGATGGCGCTGTGTGTAATGTCAAAAAAAAAAAAAAATAACAATAATGTTAAAGGCAAGTCATGTCAAGCCTTGATCATCGATGCAAAGTTGCATGTCTGTCGTTTTTCTACCGGATACATTTAAGAGAGTGTGTGTCAGATATGCATGACCTAATTCCATCCTGCCCATTCTACATATCCGACAGCCAGGAGTTCTAAAAAGCGACACCACTTTATGGTTGATGTTCCAAAAGCTGGAACTAAGCTGTTTGATTTTAACTTCTTCATACATACCGCTAGACATTGGAATCTGCTGCCCGAGTGTGTGTACCCCGATGAATACAGTCTGGGTACCTTCAAGTAGCGAGTGAATCGGTTTCTTCTAGGCAAGCGTGCTCCACCATAGACCGCATCTTCGCTTAACATCAGGCGGGATACGGGCCCAAACATAAGCCTAACTATTATAAAAAAATGTGTACAAAAAAATCTTACAATTACACTTTAATGAATGAAGCTATATACGAGTACTTAACCCAATCAACAATAGCAAACATACTGCAGCGGAGGCTCCGTTTAAGTACTACACATAAATGAGGATTCCGAGAACCTCATTGACATATATTCACTTAATTTGTAAAAAGGATTGTTTTCCAAAAAAAATTTAATGGTTTTTTTAAATTCGGTATGATTTAATTCTGTAATATATTTTGGCAATTTATTATACATTAATATTTTGGCGTAATTTATTTCTTTCGATACATTTTAAATATGACGAATTGTATCAAATTTGATAGAATTATTATATATACCTACTTTAGGTTGGCGATGCCGGCGGCGAAACAGAAGGGAACCTCTTAATCGAAACCGTGCCGTCATGGGTGGTGGACGTGGCGATAGAAATGGTCGCCCCGAAATTAAACAAGCTCCCTTTCTATCTGTTGTCACATTCCAGTTGTCAGAGCAAGCAGGATAGACAGAAAAAGGTGTGATTTTGTAAATTTTTTTACCCAGCTTTTACCCACTTCATAAATATAGTTTAAATAAATAAAGTGTGTACTATTAGTTTATTTAATCATATATTTGAAGTTATTGACTTATCTGAATATTGTTCATATTGCTGATGAAGTGTGTATTGGTTTATTTGAATATCATTCATATCACTGATGAAGTGTGTATTGGTTTATCTGAATATTATTCATTTTGCTGATGAAGTGTGTAATGGTTTAGCTGAATACTATTCATATTGCTGATGATCGGTTTATTTGAATTCTATTCAATAAATTATTTATATTGCGTTTTTTTGACGCTTATAATTATCCTGGTTGTTAATAACTAAATGAAAAATTATTTTACCGTCATAATAACTTTGTTATTAACTGCTGATGAAGTGTGGTTTGATTTATCTGAATATTATTCATATAATTATATAATAGATAACTTTCTCATGTTTCAGGATCGTCTAGTAGCGAATGACTTTATCCAATGCCGTAAGGTTGCGGAGCATGTTGTAGAGAAGATCGTTGGAGGCGGCGACGGCACCAGCGCCGGCAGTCAGAAGGGCAGCGCTAATGAAGACAGCGGGAACGATCCTCCCGAAGAAAAAGTAGAACTACTGTGTCAAGATCAGGTGATTTATGTCAAACATTTATTTATATTAATTACTATGAAAACTGACGTAGTTTTAACATATTTTTGGTTAACTTTTGGGGGATTACACTTAAAAAAAAACACTTTTGGGGATTAGGTACTCTTTAAAAAAAAAACGTCGTATATTACCTACACACAGCGCCATCTGACCCCAAACTAAGCAAAGCTTGTACTATCAGAGTCAAATAACTGATACTTAAATACTTTTTTTTTGTAACTGATCGTCTGTTGATTGATTGTTTGAAGAAAACAAATTGATAAATTATCTTATTCTCAAATCAATAATTTTTTCTTTTATTTTAAATGGCAATATTAGTATGCAGTTAGGTTAGGTTATAATTGGAACAATTGGCGGCCTTATTTTACTAAGCTGTGGACAGGGAGGACAGGGTGTGTTAACGTAATGCCCTACGATATTTATATTATTATTTATTTTACATAAAAATAATTTTCAAATCTTCGTTTTCCAGGTATTGGACCCCAACATGGATTTAAGAACAGTCCGACATTTTATTTGGAAATCGAACGTTGAGTTCACCTTACATTATAGGATTTTAAAACAATGAACAATCAATGTACACCAAATTATCATACGGTATAAGTACTGTGAATCTACAATATGAACGTAACTAATCTGTTCTTGTTATTTTACAAAAATTTATTAACACATTCAGTGCCGCCGACGCGCCTGGCGTGTCCTCACGAATTCCTATCGCGACGCCCGCGCCGCGAGCACGCCCGGCATGTTCTCGATTTTTCATGGATATCAAAGATATGGGCATATTTTCTATCGTAAAACGCAGACTATAAACCTCATGCCGTAAGCTAAAGAGTTTTGAAGTAGTGGCAATGAAAGTGTTAAGATGTCGTTGTGGGATTTCGCACCATCCACGCGATCGTGTCCGTATTTAGGACGCGTTCGACGGCCGTTCGAATCGAGACGATAAGATTCGCTTTGCATTTTTGACGTAAGACAATATAGGGGTGTCGACCATGTCTTATTTTTTCTTACAAGTGGGTCTCGATAGTCAAAAACTGTTAAACATAGTCTTACGCAATAAATGATGTTAAAATAATATTCTTCAACATTTTCCAATTTTTTTAGGAGATGTAAGGGATATTTTTGGTATTCGGCCTATTCGGCCTTAATTTAAAATCTGGCCGGATACCGGATATTAAACGAGTATCCGGCCGGATACCGGATGCCAAAAAAATACGACATATAAAGTTTAGAGGTACTTTATTTAATCCGCATAACAAAGAGAAAAATCAATCAGAAAATTATCACTCGAACTGCACTAAGGGCAAATTATGATGAATAAATACCAATTGAAAAAACCACACTGAATTCAGATAAGAATTAATCTCAATCGCGTTTTTTCCTTAATCGTGATGTGTTCGGCTACAACGGCTATATTCGGCCGGATATTCGGTATCCGGTATCCGGCAAAACATTTATTTGTTTCATCTCTAATTTTTTTTCTCAAATGGGATCTATTTAGTGACGATACGAGGGATGGGGACCCGTACAGGATTTAGGACGCCCCTTTAAATATGTAATAATGCCACTGGCCGTGTTTCCATCCCTCTCTAACCAACTTTGATGATCTTATGACCAACCAAGGGACGGTGCACCAAGCAAACCGGACTTGCTATAATTTCTCCTACAATAACAACTATAATTATGGCAACTCAATTAAAATCAATTTAAATATGTAGCGTTTTCTATTTGGTGGGTTGCGACCCGGTACCGGGCCAGCAAAATAAAATTACCGGGTCGCAGCATTAGCGCTTCATTTTAAAATAATAGGTGCCTATCGATCGACGCATCGTAAACGATTTCGCATTAAATTGCGGATACCGAAATATAATGTAGAAAATTATACATATATTGCAACGTAATAATTATATACATACTTCTAATAACAATAAATGTGTATTGTTTTACTTAATCTAACCAACTTTTAAGATGCATTATGAAAATTACCGGGTCATGACAGAACTAAGTCTGGGAAACATTCTAATAATAACAATTTTATTCAATTTTTGCACACCCAATACTGGGTTGAGTATGGTTTAAGCGACGTTTTATTATGTACCAACATTTTCCCTGTACTCAGCAAATAAACACATTTTGATTTGATTTTGATTTTGAAACACTGTTGTAGGAAATTTCCTTCGTTTTTTTTGGATTTGGTTGCCAACTTTACTTGTAGAAAAGTTGTAGACCGCATCTTCGCTTAACATCAGGCGGGATGGCGGTCAAACGTAAGCCTATCTACTATAAAAAAAAAAGAAAAAAAAAGCTATTTTCTAGTAATGTAAAAGTAATTCACTCGGTAAAACCTGACCAATTTAGGTAGGGTACAAATTTTTTCGAATCGTTGAAAGCGCCTTCTTATTCTAGAGTTGTTATTTAACTAATATATATACGTTATTACCTATGTATACGTCACAAGTTTCATTGCATGCACGGCTTGCGATATTCTCTGTTTCAAATTTTACGTTACATATTGAAAATCTGTATTTCAAAAAGTGCGCCTTTAATAAGTTCCGAGTTTTAACTTTTTTGTTTTGTTTTTGGCGTCGCACTTTTGTGTATTTACCAGTGTCAAGTATTATATTTTGAAAAATCAAATTAAACTTTTTAATATACTTGAATCCAATTATACTTTGTTGTATGTCGATGTCGTATGATTCAAAAGTAATAAAAATATAAATTACTAGCGGACGCCTCGGTTTCACCCGCGTAGTTCCGTTCCCGTGGGAATACAGGGATAAAAAGTAGCCTATGTCACACGGAGAAGAATTTTTGAAATCGGTCCAGTAGTTTCGGTGCGTATTTAATACAAACAAACAAACAATCAAATTTTTTCCTCTTTGTATATAGATTTATTTTTGATCTTACAGCGTTTAGACCTTCATCGTGATTTAAACTTTCCACTTTTATGTTGTAATGATTTCTGACTGTGGCGCTTACACTATTTCTTTTATGTTTTGA
This sequence comes from Biston betularia, assembly GCA_905404145.2. Lineage (NCBI taxonomy): Eukaryota > Metazoa > Arthropoda > Insecta > Lepidoptera > Geometridae > Biston > Biston betularia. The sequence continues at coordinate 6,928,798 of FR989887.1, read as the reverse complement.
CTAGCTGTAGGTAGGTAGGTACGTACAAATAAAAAAAAAATTGACAAAAATCACTAATGTTAAAAAGGTGAAAGTTTGTTAGTGTGTATGTTTGTCATTTCTTCACGCTTAAACGGCTGGACCAATTTCGATGAAATTTGGTATGGAGGTAGGTGACAATATGGATTAACATAAAGACTTTTTATCCAGAAAAAATGTAATGTTCTCGTGGGAACAGCGGGTAACACCGCGGGGCGCAGCTAGTAACTTATAACTTAGTACTTGGTTGCACATCTCCTGTCGTTTTGGTAGGTACCTCGACTTAGTTTTGTTACTCTCTGCGTAAGATAGATGAAATATGCAAGAAATTCACACATTGTATACAGGGTTACAAATATAGGGTATAATTAGCTGATGATCATGGCACACATTATTATAAATAACTTTTACAGTGGTCACAATTCTAAAATTGCGATAAAAAATCAGATGTTCTATACATTCAGTTAAGGGGTCAAGGAACTTTTTCTATGGAACAGAAAAAGTATAGTCATAGTTCCTTGACCCTTAATCGAATTATGAGGCGTATAATTATTTTTCGCTTAGATTCTTAAATATTGTAAAAATGTGTAAGTAAAAAACCTTACCAATAATATCTTTTACATCAGGCGGAATCTTGATACTATTTTTAAATATAGTAGTTATGCTGGAAAAGTTACTTTTAATATTTAATATGTTTTTTTAAATTATGCATCGGTAAATGAATAAGGAGTTCTTAATGCCTTATCTTCATATGTACTTCGAGTTGTTTCAATGTTTGTCTAACGTCTTTAGCTGTTATAGTCAAAGTCCAGTCTTGGTCAAGTCCAATTCGTGCCGGTCGAGTCCAGTCATGCCTTAATAGTGGCGTCTTTACTGTAAGCTTCGATGGAGTTTTGGAAGCAACACGAAAGGTGCGAAACTCACTCGCGCTTGTAATTCGGCAGTTGGTCAAAAAAAAAAAACCGCTATTTTTATTCATAAACACTCGATAAAACGCAAGTTTTGGAAAAAAACACAATGAGTTCGCGTTCCCGCCAAAACTCCATTTCATTTGTAAAGAATAAAAACTTGCAATACCACTGTTAATAATTAAAATCTCAGTATTGCCGTTATGAAAGTGAAACTGTTCATGTTTGTAGATTTTAAACCTAAAGCCAAGTATCTATTTGGTGCGAAAAAGCAAATAAAAACGATTTTGTATAGTTTCAAATTCTTCTAGACTGTATTATATATAGTGTTTAATGTTGTCTTAATATTATTTTGTCAGTACAGACATTTTTTTTGAATAAATATCTTAAATGTGATTAAATGATTGCTAAAATAGTTATTTTTGTGTTTTACTATGGATGACGTGGTATGGTTTTACTGATGCCGTATTACTCACGTTTTGTTTCGGTCACATCCGGTGGCCTTCTTCATGGAGACAAAGCCGAGTACAACCCACGCGCGGGCTCTTGTTGCTTTTAGTTAGTAGGTAAACCTAGAAATGTAAGAAAATATTGCATGCCCGCTAGGATAAACTGTTGAATCAAAAACCCATATATATATAAGACCATCATGTACACAGTTTAAAGCAATAAAGTTTGTCTTATCTTATCTTACCGTCACTTTAACATCAGGCGAGCTGTGGTCAAACACCTAGCCTGACAAACATAAACAAAATACACAGTACACATAGTAAATAAATAAATAATTAAATATCGTAGGACATTACACACAGCGTCATCTGACCCCAAACTAAGCAAAGCTTGTACTATGGGAGTCAGATAACATGATAGAATACTTAAATACTTTTTTTTTTGTAAATACGTACTTATAATACATACAGTACACCCAGACACAGAACAAACATTTGATTTTATATCACAAAATGCTTGTCCTGGGTGGGAATCGAACCCACGCCCCACAGCTCTTGAAGCAGACATGCTACCAATGAGCCAACAGGACAGTACACAGGTACATACCGTATCCACAATACAGCCACATTTTAAAATCTGGTAACACACAAACTTGTTACACGGGGCTAACCCCTACAGTACATACCGCCATTCATTATTCTAGGCAGTGTTTAAGTAGGTGCAAATCTTGAAAGGTGTCCCATTTAGAGAGACGCCGCATTTGACCGCAGCTTCCTTCCATCAGGCGAGGGTCAGAGCCGTCCTAGGTACGTCTTTTGAGTAACGCAGAATAGAAACCACTTGAAATTTTAGACTATACATACATTATTTGTAAGTTTATATCCATTTGTGGAAACAAATGGATATAAACTTCCCAACCAATATTGATTAGTTGATTGTTTTGACCCTGTAAGTACAACGTACCTACCTACTTTTACTTTTGAATGTTGCAGTGTGCAAACTTATTTTTTTACGACCTTATGCCGTAGCTGTATTATTCATGATAAATAAAATTATAGATTGTAGCGCTGCTTGTAGAGCATGTTCCGTAGCTGTAGCATTCATGATAAATAAAATTATAGTTTATCCGCTGCTCGTAGAGCATGTGCCGTAGGTGTAGCATTCATGATATAAATAAAATTATAGTTTGTAGCGCTGTTTATAGAGCGTGTGCCGTAGCTGTTGCATTCATGATAAATACAATCATAGTTTGTAGCGCTGCTCGTAGAGCATGTGCCGTAGGTGTACTTACCCATTCTTTTATATGTGGGCTCTTCGTTTTTTGTTCATATTATAATATTGATTGCTTTTAGTGTTATGTTATGTGTACTGATCTTGTAGTATTGTATGTTTATACATCATATTTTTCTATATGTGTGTTTGTCACTGGGCTCCTGCTAAACGGGTGAATTGACTTTGATGTTTTTTTTGTATGTGTTTGAGTTTAGATGGATGGTTTAGATTAACAATTGCAGTCGGTTAGTTGGTGCTGTAATTAAGTAGAAAGTACCGAGCATTGAGCTGGTAATATTATAAATGTATTTTACTAATTTTAGAAAAAAAAAACCTTTTTTATGACTATTGTCCTAAAACTTGGTTCTAGCAAATCAACTAGTTCATAAAGATAAAACTTACATAAAGATTGAAACTTTGGCACCTTCTTAAAATCCTAAGACAGTTTTATTTACTCAAGTCTGTTACCAATTGCGCCAGCCACCGCCTAGGTCGGGATTTGAATAATTTCCCGACCCTACTATTTGTTTCTGTTAAAATAGAATTTTGCCTAAACAGGAAGGTGTATCCGAAATAGAATCCGCCTAGTTCCTATTTCTAATGCAAATTCTATGAAGGAAAAACATATAGGTACTGAAGCGGAGGAGTAACTTACCTTTTTTCGGCTGAACAAATCTTAAGGGTGTATCGTGCGGTAAATGGAGTGAAACCTCGTGTTAGCTTACCCGGGTAAATCGCTGCTGGTTTTATTTATTTTTTTAATTTAAAAAAGACTATTGTTAAACAAAAAATATTAGGTACCCAAATACATAAAGATAGATTCATTGTTCACATTTAAGACAAACATCAAATACAATAGAAAAATGTTATGTATGTATTGTATATGATATGTCTAGTAGTTTATAGAAATATGTAGTACATATTGTCGTTGTTTTTGTAAACTAATATACATTTTAGCTATATTTATTTATTTTATTTATTTAGATCACCAACTATGTATACACATCACAACAATAATGGCGGTCATCAACACAAAAAAAAACAAAACTAGATGTGATAGCAGTTATAGGTGACGACAACATGCAATAAGTTAACAATTATTTACAAAATTAAGAAATGTCAGCTAAATAAATAGTCAATGGATAACTATGTCAATTTTCAATAAGTCAAATTAAATAATACAAATTAAATAATACAAATTAAATTAAATTTAAACAATGTAAAAATCATAATAATTTTAAATAAAGGAATAATAATAATATAAAAATAAATAATTCATGGTGTCAAGGACCTAATAGAATCTTTGAAAGAGAGCAATAAGCGTTATAAAATAAAATAAATAAATACCGTAGGACATTACACACAGCGCCATCTGACCCCAAACTAAGCAAAGCTTGTACTATGGAAGTCAGATAACTGACACTGCAATCGTTTTTTTTTGTTGTAAATACATACTTATAATACATACAGTACACCATACTGGCCATACTAAGTGATATGAGCACCGCTGGTCTTCCGGTGAGCCCTTGTCGGTCAAACAAGTTGTAGCGATGATAGCCGAATGGTTAGCGCGATCGGTTCGCAAGCCGAAGGGCGTGAGTTCAAACCCCAACAATAAGCTTGATCCGCCGTTGAAGGAAAACATCGTGAAAAAACTACAGCATGGTGGTAGGGTACTTTCTAGTACTCGGCTGGCTAGCTACCACCCTCAAGTTGAAAAGCTGCCGCCAAGCATCTAACGGTCTGTTCCGGCAGCCTCACTTGAGAATCAGTTCCATTCCAATCTAGGTGTGCTATACCATCTTCATTTAACATCAGGTGAGCTGTGGTCAAACAACTAGCTTGTCAACGAAAAAAAAAAACTAATGGTTTCGATTACCACGGATTTTCTCGCAGGAGACACTTTGCCCAATCAATCTTGGCTTTATCTTGGACATTTTAAAGGTTTATAGAGAAACATAGGTAGGATATACATATATAGATGTAGGTACTTTACTCTCGCTGAATCTCTTATTTCCTCAACACCGCTCACGACACTTGGAAAACTAAAGCTTTCAGTATAAACCTTCCCTCTGCTATAAACTTGACAGGCCTAATCTGATTCTTGTCCGCTTTGAGCTCTCCGATTGGACACGGACGTGCTATGACATTGGCGAGCACTGGCGAACAGCTAACACCAAGGAAGGGTTATGTTTGTATCGTATATCGCGCGTATATTGTATAATTTATTGCTTCAGGCGTTACTCTGCGGCAGTTTATTTTGAATATTCAAGGTACATATTTAGTTTATTTCGGCTTAACAGTCGTTTCAGTTATAACAGTGATGAGGACTTAAATTTAACTAATTCGACAACAAATTATTATTTAAAAACTTAATCGTAATTTTACTTAATATCTAGAACTAATTTAATATAAACTTAAAAAATAATTTACTAAAAATGTAATTAAAATAGCTACAAGTAGGTATATTCTCAGCTCGCTGCAGTAGGTAACCACTTGCCGAAAAAATCTAGATGGTGGATTTTTGGCGTCAAAGTCAATAAAATGTGTCAAATAGCTATGTATACTTTTTTATTTTACATGGCAAGGGCATAATACATATACATTCAGCCTACTTTATGATGGCGTCGCTATAAAGCGTATTAAAAATCGAATACTGCATAGAAAGTCAAAATATTTAAATTTCATAAAGTATAGAGTTTACCTATCAGTAAAAAAATATAATTTACATACAGAACTATGATAGTTTCAATAGTTCTGCAATTGTTAGCTGCTTCCCTTCCAGCCGGAACATAGTAATGTTTCACAACCGGAACATAGTAATGTTTCACAACCGGAAAATAGTAATTTTTCACAACCGGAACATAGTAATGTTTAGTCGGCAGCAGAATAACAGTAGTGTTACATACCTGGACGATCTCCTGCTAAGGAGATCAAATAAATAGTTTAAAAATTCACGAACATGTTCGCCAACAAGAGTTATCCAACTTCCCCGCTTCTGTGGCACCATTTTACAGTTGCTATTCGTCATGGCAAACTAGATCCTACGACGTAATGCTGAACTTGTAGTTTCAACGAGAATTAGTTTCTGCCCAACAGGGACATTTGCATTAAAGTAAGAAAGTTTACAAAGGCTGATTGGCCAGCCCTAATGTTATAATAATTGATCGCGCGCATGTCTCCGAATTTAGTTTTTTTTAGTGTAAAAAGTAATAAGACGAGCGAGACGCTTTCCTTATGGTAAGAGATAACACCTGCCCATGACCATTGCAGCAATACACAGAACTTTGAGTAGCAAAACAAAGTCCAGGGCATCGTTGCTTTGGCGCTCATTACCTAATTGGAGATTTTCGATGGTTAATCTCAACGGCCCAGTAATTTCGCTAGCTGCAGTACTCTTCAAACCGAAACACAGTAATGTTTGAAATACAACTGCTTGGTGGCAGAATATCTGGTACTGCGGTGGTACCTACCTAGATGACCTCCTGCTAAAGAGATCTACCACCAAGTAAAATGAAACGGGATTTAGGAAGGTATACGTGCTCAAAACTTTTTTATAATGTACAAATGCTTGTACAGCATGTCATTTTACGTATGTACGTATAGCTCGTTAAGAGGGGGCCTAATGCCAGAAACTAATCAGATCCCACCCGCTCTAGTGCGAAGAAACAAGATCGAGAATTGCATAACAATTGCATGATTTGAAATCCAAGGCATATTTTTGACCGAGTTTCATCTATTTACTCCAAACTTTTACATCAAATTGAAAAAGTACCTAATTGGTGACTTTACTTAAACGTAAGTGTAGCTATTTTATTCATAAAAAGGTTCAATGCTGGCAATTTCGAGCAATTAAAATTAATGTTTTCTACGGCATTTGTAGTTTTTTTTTGTGGAAAAACTCCGACCTATTTTCAAAATGAGCTTGAGCTGCCGGTGAAGGAAAACATTGTGAGGAAACCATATTATGGTGGTAGGGTACTTTCTAGTACTCGGCTGGCTAGCTACCACCTTCAAGTTGAAAATCTGCTGCCAAGCATCTAACGGTGTGTTCAGGCAGCCTCACTTGAGAGCTAGTTCCATTTCATGGTAGGTGTGCTTTATCATCTTCGACCACACATTCACTTAACATCAGGTGAGCTGTTGTCAAACAACTAGCCTGTCCACCATAAAAAATAAATCTATACGGCTATTGTACCTACTTCTTCAGGATTATACTCCAATATTTTTGTTGTTGTAATATTTATGTTTCTTAGTATCATGTATGAATTATGCTCGGATTAAGTCATGTACTGGTACTGGTAATACAGTTGGTATCATAGGTAAATAAGTGGAACAAGTTGTAACTTCTCAATTGCATTCGTCGTAGTTTAGACGCGACTGCCCGAAGTTGGTGGGATTGCGTTTCCGATGATGGGGCATTATCTGCTAAAGTTTGAGAGTATCTTTGCAGTCACGAGTGGAATGGTGACTGTAACGGGTGAAAACTTTGTACAGGTTTATAAGCTTGGGGTGTATAAAGCCGAAAGGGTGTACTACTCATTATGAACTACTTTTGAAGCAGCAAACAAAAAACAACTGTTCTGGAGCTGGGTCGGCTTGGGTAGGCGCTGGTAGGGGGAAATGCACAAAACAACAGAAGCGAGACGTCGTCGGTGTAGGCTTTGTCGCCTCCACTTTAAATAAAAATTAGAAAGAATACTTACTAGCTATTCAATAATCTCTGTAATAATTTGACGTAATAATAAATAATATTAGCAGCTAGCGAAATTACACAGCTGTTGACACTAACCATCGAAAGTCTCAAAGTAATGAGCGCCAAAGCAGCGATGCCCCGGACTTTGTTTTGCAACTCAAAGTTCTGTGCAGCGATGCCCATGGACATGCGTTATCTCTTACCATCAGGAGAGCGTATCGTTCGTCTCATTACTTTTACATAAACAAATATGGCTGTAGCTACGCCCCTGGTAGACCAACCCCATGCTGTCGCTCTTTAGGTCGGATGCCCTTATTTATGGTCGGAACCTCAACTCCTACTATCGTAACCAAGGCCGTATCCGATTGCCCCGGCATCAGGACGACCGTGTGGTTACCAAAGGAGACCTACCACCCGGTACCTACCTAGTTAACGTACTCTATTATGTGTATATTTCCACCGCTTGCCTATATTTCGGCTCATTAATTGAATAAACCGTCGGTATGTGGGCTTTATGGTCCGAAGTAATTTACGGCTAGCCGCGATCACTAGTGCCCGCTAAATTGTCGCCAACCTGAGAGATATTAGTATGTTCATGTTGGCAACGCATACTTGGCAATAGGGATGGGTCACGATGTTAAATGAATAATCGATTTTGATTTTATTGAAAATTTAATGTTTTTTTCAATATCAATATGTCAAATACAATTTTCAATTAATCAATTAATCTAAAATCTACTACTATGTTTTTTAATAGTAACTAACTAATATGTTTTTATATCAACTGTATTTATTAGTGTTTTCTGAAATAACAAAAAACAACATTTAAAGCCTTTACTTCTGGTTTACTTTATGTAGGTACTTCCTTTTATTTAAACGGGAAACAATTTACGGTTATATGTTTTTCTAGAATCATCTAACCTCACCTCAACTTTAAATATTACATTCACACTGACAGATGACAGTCGGTGACATCTGACACTGACATGACATCTATTAGAGATCTGTAGATAATAAATTCATAATGAGAAAGAATGATATTTTATCTAATTGTTGCATTGGAAATATCAGTTAAAAGTTTTAAATAAATCTGACAAAATAATCGATTTACCAAATTGGTTGTAATAAAAACCTCATTGATCATTTCATTTTCTATCATCAATCATTTTACAGTTTTGATTTCGTTTGGAATTAATTTTGTGTCTGTATCCCAAGACGATGTTCTGTCATCCTTTCCGAAAGACTTTTCTTCATTTATCTTTTGAATTTCATCATTTGTTTGTGATTGATTTCAGAAATACTAATTAAAAAAATAAAAGTTAGAGAAAAGGCGGCCGGTCGAAGGCTTATTTATATAAATTTATATACATCCCTGTTGGTTCATTGGTTGTCTTCTCCAAGAGCTGAAGGGCGTGGGTTCAATTCCCACCCAGGACCAACATATTGTGGTACAAACAAATGTTTGTCCTGTGTCTGGGTATTCTGTATGTATTATAAGTATGCACCTATTTACAAAAAAATATAATTTTATGTATTCTATCAGCTAACTGACTTCCATAGTACAAGCTAACTAATAGAAACTAAGCATAACCGATAGAATACTTATAAACCTATATGTTTTTTTTGTAAATACATACTTATAACACATACAGAACACCCAGACACAGAACAAACATTTATCATTACATAAATGTTGGTCCTGGTGGAATTCGATCCAACGACCTACGCTCTTGAAGCAGAAATTCTACCAAATGAGCACACAGAGCAGTTAAATGACTTGATTCTCTCTCGACAATTCTGAACTCGATTGTCCGGATAGAAAATGGGAAAATCGGTCGATCCCTATACTCGCTCGGCGTTACACGGCATATCTCTCGACCCAGTAATTTTGTCCGAATCGAAACCAATGATTATAAGCGCATGACTACACCCCAAATAAGGTAATAATTCATAAAGATATGTAGGGGTAGATAATATTTCTTCATTGTCTCCTTGCGGTCACAAAGTGTCTACTAACGGTAGCGGAGTAATCTAATAATACGATATTATTATATTATGAAATAATAATTTTTAAATAAAATAAAATATCTTAAATTAATACTACTAATTATACTTGGTGACCAGAATGCTGGTATCTACTTTGGTCACAAGCTAAGCATTGCCATCCAGCGTGGCAATGCTGCCAGCATTCTGGCCACATATCCCTCCTCTGACGGACTTTTAGATTAAGTTTTTTGTATAAATGTGTAAATAGTATAATTTTAATTTAAGATATTTTATTTTGCTTAATAAATATTATTTATATTGACAGCCCCGTTGGCTCATTAAGATCATCTGCCTTGAGAGCTGTAGGGCGTGGGTTCGATTCCCACTCAGGGGAAACATTTTGTGAATAAACAATTAATGTTTGTTCTGTGTTAGGGTGTTCTGTATATATTGTACGTATGTATTTACAAAAAAAAAGTATTTATGTATCTATCAGTTATCTGACTTCCATCACACAAGCTCTGCTTAGTTTGGGGTCAGATGGCGCTGTGTGTACCTATACTGTATAGTCCTACGATATTTATTTTTATTTATTTATATTATTATTAATAATAAGATAGGGCAAGTTTTATGACTATTGCTTATTTGTTACTTACTCTTGTTTAATTTCTCTTTGTACTTAATTCTAAAGTTAACGCGGACAAAGTCGCGGGCGTAAGCTAGTAAAGTTATAATTTTCTGTAAATAAAAAATACACTGAAATCACCGTGATGTTTTAATAACTCCAAAAATAATTACTGATGTTGGTATCTTTTATCTAGTTACCGTACCGTGAGATGCCAGTTTTATCAACGTGAACCCGTGGCAACCCCACACGACATCCCATTTCCTTACTGAATCATCTGTTGGGATAACCAGCGGCGGCCTATCGGGGTCCTCAATCAGCCGATAACATCTTTAAAGTTAGCCCTTGAAAGACCCGAAGATGACTTGCCGATTTCCACGTCACATATTCCGAGCACGGTTAGCAGAAAAGATGAAAATCTTAATTCATAATTTATTTGTTGCACAAACATGGGCACGTATATATATATATATATATATATATATATTTAAATATAATAGGCAATGAGACGAACGAGACGCTCTCCTGATGGTAACTGGACTGGACTGGACTTTGTTTTGCAACTCAAAGTTCTGTGTATTGATGCAATAGTCATGGACGGGCGTTATTTCTTACCATCAGGAGAGCGTATCGTTCGTCTCATTACTTTTACATAAAATGTTTTATTTAAATTGTTATAGAAAAAAAACAGTACAACTTGATGAAAGATCTACAATATATTTATCGTGCTTAAAAGATGGAGGTCATTATTACTCACACCGATAAACAGGCTGATAGACAATTTTACCTTAGTAATAGGGGTGTGCTAGATTATTTTCGGACTCGGATTCCTGTTGCTGACGGTACATTTTGAACGACGCTTCGATTAAATCGAATTCGCCAATCCAATTTATAAAACGCACATATAATATGTTCGAAAATATCATTCCTTTTAAAATCCATTTTTGAATGGAAGATTGAGTTTGGAAAATATTTTTAAAGCAGTTTTGGTGTACGGTATTTGTGCATAGTGAACTAATCAGTGACAACAAGTATGTATGATTATATAGTAGTTGGGGTTACGCAGAACGTTCGTTATATGCTAAGGAGGTTACATTCATTCAAGCTTAAATTATATTTATTAATAAAGGTGGGAATCACTGAACCTCTAGTGTGAGACACGGGACCCTCTAGTGTGAGATTCAGGGTCCACAGCAAGAAGTTAGGAAATAAGTTTATTAAGTTTACTAACTTAGTGTTTTAAGTTATAACTTCATTGTATATACTAATCACGTGAAGTGATTTTGACGATTTTTCGACTTCTCTCCCCCTGGTGAGATGTCGTGAGATTTTACTTGACTATCTACGCTCGATATCTACACTAATATTATAAAGAGAAAATATTTGTATTTTTCAATTTTTGGATTTTTGTATGTTTGTAACAAATAAACTCAAAAACCATTGGATCGATTTTAAAAATTCTTTCACCATTAGAATGCTACAGTCTCCTTAACTAACATATATAATTATACTGTAATATTTATTAACTAGAATTTAATTAAAAAATAAATGTCCACCCGTGCGAAGCCGGGACGGGCCGCTAGTGTAAAGATTGACACAATATGACTGTCGTTATGTTCTAGAAAAGTCAGCCAGACTGGATACAAGACAAGGTCAATAGTACGTCAACAGATAGATGAGAAAAGCTAGCTAGAATTTGATATTCTACCTGGCTACACAAAAGGGATTGTTATGACAGTAGATCACACCTGCAGAGTGTTTCGTAGAATAATTACTTAAGGAATAATCTACCGATAAATGATAATATGTTTGAATGTGTCGTCATAACCACATGCATTAACATACATTTTGTAGCAATGATAGCTCAGTGGTTAGCGCGGTCGGTTCGCATGCCAAAGGGCGTGGTTTCAAACCTCAAGAATGAGTTTGTGCTGCCGGTGAAGGAAAACATCGTGAGGAAACCATAGCATGGTGGTAGAGTACTTTCTAGTAATCGGCTGGCTAGTTTCCACCCTCAGGTTGAAAATCTGCCGCCAAGCACCTAACTGTGTGTTCCGGCAGCCTCACTTGAGAGCCTCCTCCATTCCAGGCTAGGTGTGCTTTACCATCTTCAACCACACCGTCACTTAACATCAGGTGGGCTGTGGTCAAACACCTAGCCTGTCAGCTATAAAAAAAAATACAATGATATCTAAGTGGCTCATCGTAGCCTCAATAGATATAGTCCAGCAGCCACCGCCTGTTTTTATAGTGACTAGCTGCGCCCTGCAGCTACCTCCATACCAAATTTCATCCAAATTAGTTCAGTAGTTTTTGCGTGAAAAAGTAACAAACAGCCATCCATCCAAGCTTTGACATTTATAATATAAGAGGGATTAAAAATTGTTTTCAGATTTGGTTTTGGTTTTGATTTTGACGTTAATAAATGACACCCAATTCTTTTCTGTTTACCGATTGCATCCGCGTATAATCAATTTTTTAGCCGCGAATACAGGCACAGGGTTCCAATTTTTTCGAAAACGTGAATAAGGAACTTTTACTGTATGCCAATAAATGATATTCTATTCTATAAAACTATAAAAATTGTTCAAAAATAACTAGTTAAATTCATAGCACGTGTCATGATCACGGCGTAAATTACTCAACAATAATTTTGTGTGTTTGAACGTGTTCACAAAAAAACCTGACAATATTACGAGTCCTATCTTCAAAACGACCAACGTAACTGGATCTCAGATTAATAAATGGCAAGAGAGAAAGTCCACTCGAAACTGGCGGAGACAGGCCATGATAAACTGGTCAAATTTTGTCAGTCTGACCCTTGTCTCATATGAAATTACAAGTACTTCCAGTAGTAACGTTATGTTAGTATCTAGTTGTAGTTATGGAGGGATACTATTTGGACAGACTTTTTGTTGCTGGACAGTGAAATTTGCGATGTGAGAATTAGATGAGATATAATAGAGAAAATGTAAATATACGTCTTCTCTATTTTACAGGAGAGAGTTTGGAGTAAAAATCTCAAAGTAATAAGGACACTCATAAGGACAGTAATAAGGACTGTAGGACACAGTTTAGTGTATAGCTGCAATGGTCATGGATCTGCGTTATCTCTTACCATCAGTAGAGCGTCCCGATCGTCTCTTTACTTAGGCGTGGGTTCGATTCCCACTCAGGACTAACATTTATGTGACTAAATGTAAATGTGTCTAGGTGTACTCTATGTATTATATGTATGTATTTACAAAAAAAGAGTATTCTATCAGTTATCTGACTTCCATCACACAAGCTCTGCTTAGTTTGGGGTCAGATGGCGCTGTGTGTAATGTCCTATGACATTTATTAATTTAGTATTAATTTATTTACTTTTACATAAATAGGTAAATATCGTGGGACATTACACACAGCGTCATCTGACCCCAAACTAAGCAAAGCTTGGTACTATGGGCGTCAGATAACTGATAGAATACTTAAATACTTTTTTTTTGTAAATACATACTTATAATACATACAGTACACCTAGACACAGAACAAACATTTGTTTTATATCACAAAATGCTTGTCCTGGGTGGGAATCGAACCCACGCCCCACAGCCCTTGAAGCAGACATGCTACCAACAAGCCAAGAGGTCTGTCGTTATAAAATATAACTTTTTGAGTATTCAATTTACAATCAGTAAACTGACCGCGTCCTATGAGAATGTATGGGGACAGCAGTTTTCCAATGACAAAGATAAGTTTGTCATTTTTCGATTGGTGTTTTCATTTCATTGTTCCCATGATAGAAAAACCATTTACCTACTCAACTACTTATAATTTTTAAAAATTGTAAGGAACCCTCGACGCTGTAGTCCGACTCGCACTTGGCCGGTTATAAAGAGATCCAATTCAAAAGCAACCTGTCAACACTTTGCAGGCAAACTTTACCCGCAACTTCCTACTACTCGCTTATAAAAACTTTACTCGTGCTTGTGGATTTATAGGTATTAGTCTGCTAACGCTGTTAAATGTTTTGAATGTGAATGTGTACATAGAGTAGAAAAAGCAGAGTGATAAAGTTTAGTTACTCCAGACCAGCCATACTCAACCCTTTTTTTATTGGAGCCACAAACACGTTTCAGTCGTGGTGTCGCGGGCAGCAAATTAAAATTATTTATATTTTGATAAAAAACGTAGTCTCAAAGAAACGACGTATTACGAGTATTATTATTTCATTGACATGAATAAGCCCGCCCACCACCAACTTGCTTGATGGTAAACGATGATAGATAGTAACTCTTTATTGTGCACACCAAAAACAGAAAAAAAGTACAGAGAAGAAAATAATCTTATGAGCTTGTGCCATAAGTGGCTAGTTAAGCCCATGTTTACATAAATAAATCTTTACAGAATAACAGACTAAGTTTACAGAATAATACTAATGTAATGTAATGCACTTGGAGTGTTTTTGTTGTTGTAGTGTTGTGTGTGTCAAAATAAATGTTTTCTTTCTTTCTTTTCTTTCTTTCTAATGGTGTACCTTTGTGGTTCTCTGGCCCCCACACTAGGATGACCTGTATTGTGAGGTGTGTTATTTTCTCCCATACTGTAGTAGGCCGCTAGTTAAACCCATGTTTACATAACCACGGGAGAGAGTAGTAAAAGCGTTACTTACTATTGTTGACAAAGGCGAAATAATTATTAAAATTCTGCTAATATACTTATATATACATAATACATAATACTTGAATGGCCCCTGAGCTTAAAATTTAAAACTGTTGATAATAAAGTAACACCAGGTAACCACAAAAGCCCGGCGGGCCGCAGGTTGAGTATAGTTGCTCTAGAACAAAAACGAAGGCGGGGACGAGGAAATATAAGGTCGCCGCATTGTATTATTTTGCAAAACTTCTTTCTTCGAGTGTTTATGTCTGAAAACAGTGATGTTTTCTTGAAAAAATATCGAATTACGCGTGTGAGAAAGAGACAGCGATATAATGTGGTTATGTCGACTTTTCAAAATACTACTAGTACTAAAAAAAAGCTCGAAAAAAAAAGAAGTTTTGGATAATAATACAAACACACACACACACACATGCTACATGCTATATGCTTTGCTGCTACATGATTTTAGGGCGGGCCCAAAACACTCGGTAAAAATTTTAGTGAAAGTCTAAGTAAAATAGTTACTAAAAGTAGCCTATGTGTTAATTCAGAGAGTCGGCTACCTCCATACCAAATTTCATTCAAATCCGTTCAGTAGTTTTTGCGTGAAAGAGTACCTAACAAACATACTCACAAACTTTCGCATTTATAATATTAGTAGAAAGGATAGGAAGTAGGATTTAAGGTATGTAAAGAAGTTCAATGTTTCTTTCTGCCACTAGCGCAGTAACGCTGTGTACCGAGTGTGGCTTAGATTGCCACTTTTTACGAGCTCCCTGGGCACTCAAAGTGGGCTCGTTTCCCGGGATTCCCCGTTCACGACTTCATATTGAAATGGTAGTAAATGTCGCGAGGTTGTTTAGGTATGATTCTGTTACGATATTTGCGTACTTGTTAGTTTATTAGTGACTGGAATGTAACAAGATTTTAAATCAATTCTTTTTTATACGCATTGCAATTCTATTGACAGAAAAAAATTGGCAGAAAAACGCAAATAGTGGTATTTTTGGATGCCGCTCTTTGATATTAGGAACATAAAAATATTGGAGTATGGGGTATAATCCTGAAGAACAAGTACAATCCGTACAATAGCCGGATAGAATTTTCAAACAAGGTCGGAGATTTTCACAAAAAAAAAACTACAAACGTCGCAGAAAAAAATCTATTCGAACACTCGAAATTATCAGCGATGACCCCCACATTATTTTTTATGAATAAAATAGCTACACTTATGTTTTAGTAAAGTTAACAATTATTTTTTTTATTTGACATAAAAGTTTTAAGTAATTGAATAAAACTCGGTCAAAAATATACCTCAGATTTCAATCATGCAATTCTCGATCTTGTTTCTTGGCACTAGAGCGGGTGGAATCTGGCTTTTTTAATGGCATTAGGCGCGCTCTTAAATTATTTAATTAATCATTAAAACCGTTAGATATACGTAATTATTAATGTCCTAATATTGGTCCTAATTTTTCGAGTTTCTTGACATTATCATAATACTATTATACTATAGAAACTAAGGTAGTTTTAACACATTTCTGTTTTACTTCTGTGGTGTGTTAGCTTTCAGTTTGATTTCGCGGGCAATGGGAGTACTTTACTGAGTCTATGAGTTAATACCGGAGCGTCACGATAGGTGGCGCCAGGGGTAGGAAGGGAACTGTAAAAAGATGGAGGAAAGGAAGGAGATCGATAGAATAAAACAAGGGTCGATAGACATGATTATGAGGTTGTTATTAGATCAGAAGTGGAACCGAACGACTGAACAATCGGCTGAATACATCGCAACATCAAGTGAGTTGTTTAATAATTCAGATAAAACGGTGTGGTACTGTGGTTGTTTCGATGTTCGTACGAAAGGTATGGACTGGAAACGCGAAGGCGCAGTAGTTGAGTACTCAGCTAAAAGAGTATAGAGAATAAACTAAGAAGCGTCAATTTTAGTACAAACAATGAGATATCTTGCGATTTATAATGAGTCTGTGATAGATGTGCTCTAGTAGTAATTTGTTTTGTTTGAGAAGTAATGACCCATTCCTTCGTTGCCTGAGCAAACCATAATTAATTGATGTTTCACTAGTTAAAGATAAAGATATAGTTATTTGTAATAACATGAGTAATATGTATGATGTCCGTAACTTAATTAAATGATCTTCATGTTATACTTGAAAAGGTGTACAAATAATTGATGGCAAAAAAAAATAGTTAGTCTAATAATATGAATTGAAATGTATACAATGTCAAAGAAAAATAATAATTGAAATATAAAAAAAATAAATGATAAAATTACCTAGAATGTATTAAGGTATTTGAACATTTAGTTTTGTTACTGCTGTTGCAAGACTAGACAGAATTAAAATATTAAATGGTGCACTGGAAAGGAGCCAGTCTCTCTTATGCAAAAGAGACAATTATAGTACTTACCAATAAAACATTTTCGTAGAAATTAATAGACATCCGGATATCAAAGGGTTACATTATAGCATGCAGAATATTGTGAGAAATAAATTATTTGTACAATAGAATAATTGTGGAATTAATCACATCACTCTACATGGTGGTTTGGAAGTACTAATATGACCCAGGTACATGACATGCACATGCAGTAAAATATTGAGTGTATAATGTACTTAAATCTGTTAGCATTGCCAGGTTATTGTGGTTATGATACAATGTAAAACAGGGCTTGGATGTAGAAATTTTATAGAATTAATGATGCAAACAACCGGGCACAAACATCACTAGCTCCGGTCATATTCTAAGCTGTATTTGTCTTTTATTTATTTCTTTTCTCAAATCTGGATTGGTGATGTTGAAAAAAAAAGAGAAATACATCCTACCAATATCATGGTTCAAGTTCATGTCATAATTATTATAGTGATGATCTACTAGAAACAAAGCAATATACACAAGTAGTCATATGTATGTATGTAGTATGGATATAGGTTATGCATATGAACGGGTTTTCAAATAAAATGTCGAAAAATGAATAAAACCTACATCACTGTCAACTATTGCACTAAATAAAAAACCAGAAGAAACATGCAAGGTCAAATGGAAAAGAGCGCTGAAGAGTCTGATAGGGTTGAAGAAAGTGTGTAGCTAATAATAGTACCTAAGTCAAAATATTCATTCATAGATGAAATAGCGGGTTGTGGACGTGGCCGACTTATCCAGCGTACGGAGTTCCTCCGCTAACTTAGCTACGGTGTGGGCGCTGCGGAGCGTTTTGTAAGAGGTTTGGTTTAATCAGACGTCTGACCGCGACTGGAAATATTACCAGTGCAGGCAAAGTCAAGAGCCCAAACTTCTTGAAATGTAGGCGTGCAGACTTGTCCGGGGTCACTTCGGCTATTGCCCGGGCAGTGCACTTTTGTACCAAACCCAAGGAGCTAACGCAGAAAACATCGTCAGCATCGAACAATTTATTTTATCTTATTATATTATAAAATAATAATATTAATTTATTTCAGAATAAGTCCATGTCGTTTAGTAATAATAATACATGAATAATTAATTAGTCAAAAGATTTGTCATAAAATTAATACATACTTATCTATAGGCAATGTCAAAACTGCGTTGGAAAAATGCATGCAAATATTTTATGCAGAGTCGATATTTTTGTGGGTTACATATTCCTCGTTCTATTGTATGTGTATGGCGACGAAATCTGAAATCTGAACCTAGATAGATATCATAAATAATTAATAACAGGAATACCACTAAAAGAGTCTGAGGTCAGACTCAAGTCAGAATGGCCGAATGTTAGCTTTCAGTTTGATTTCGCGGGCAATGGGAGTACTTTACTGAGTCTATGAGTTAACACCGGAGCGTCACGATAGGTGGCGCCAGGGGTAGGAAGGGAACTGTAAAAAGATGGAGGAAAGGAAGGAGATCGATAGAATAAAACAAGGGTCGATAGACATGATTATGAGGTTGTTATTAGGTGTAACTATAATTATGAGAGTATTTTGTAGCGATGATAGCTCAGTGGTTAGCGCGGTAGGTTCGCATGCCGAAGGACGTGGGTTCAAACCCCAACAATGAACTTGAGCTGCCGGTGAAGGAAAACATCGTGAGGATACCATAGCATGGTGGTAGGGTACATCTAGCACTCCGCTGGTTAGCTACCACCCTCAAGTTGAAAATCTGCCGCCAAGCATCTTACGGTGTGTTCCGGCAGCCTTACTTGCCAGTTCCATTCCAGACTTGGTGTGCTTTACCATCTTCGACCACGCCTTCACTTAACATCAGATGAGCTGTGGTCAAACACCTAGCTTGTCAAACATAAAAAATAAAAATAAAAAAAAGAGTAGGGTTGCCACGCCGCCAAACTAATAGCCGGACAGACCAGCCAGTTTGGCTGGACATTTGGGTAAAAAGGCCATACACCCTACTTTGTGTCTCAGTATCAATAGGTACGACAAAAATGCTCGGCCACGCTCGGCGCTCGTTCGTTTGCGAAATGTAAAAAGTCTAACTAGCAAAAGCCGGACACCGTTTATTTTAGCCGGGCACGCAATCAAAAAGCCGCACGGCTTTTTCCGGACGCCTGGCAACCCTAATTACGAGTTATCCCAACTATAGCTTCGACGAAGTTGAGATCAACGCGCGAAGCAAAACATGGCCGCGCGCGTTGTAGGCTTTTTCGTAACTTGAATAATTATAAGTAAAACAAAAACAAATATAATGACTTCTCAATGTGACGTGTGAGACATGAATCTTCCGAGTATTACCCAATTCGGTATGTAAAGTTTTTTTTTTGTATTTATTTTATATTTTTTACTGATAGTAAACTTTATTTTATGAAACTAATTTGAATATTTTGGCTTTCTATGCGGTAGTTTAATTCTAATACATTTTCAAACTTTTTATAGTTATGACGTCATAACATTGGCTGAATATGTAAAATATGTACCTTTTTTAGGCACTGAAAGAATCCTTATACAGCCAAGGACATGACGTCATTAGAGGTTAATTGAAAGTCAAATTTATTTTATGTATTTTATTAAAATAAACCCCGTCTCATACTTTAAAGAGTTTTAAACGGAAAAATCATGTACAGGAATGTAATATTTCGAAATGGTTTTGGAATCAGAAGTATTTTTTTTCTTTACATACCGAATTCGGTATGTAAAGTTTTTTTTTTGTATTTATTTTATATTTTTTACTGATAGTAAACTTTATTTTATGAAACTAATTTGAATATTTTGGCTTTCTATGCGGTAGTTTAATTCTAATACATTTTCAAACTTTTTATAGTTATGACGTCATAACATTGGCTGAATATGTAAAATATGTACCTTTTTTAGGCACTGAAAGAATCCTTATACAGCCAAGGACATGACGTCATTAGAGGTTAATTGAAAGTCAAATTTATTTTATGTATTTTATTAAAATAAACCCCGTCTCATAGTTTAAAGAGTTTTAAACGGAAAAATCATGTACAGGAATGTAATATTTCGAAATGGTTTTGGAATCAGCAAAGTATTTTTTTTCTGTACATACCGAATTTTATTACTCTGATCAAATTGTAATTAAAATCGAGTTTCATGCTTTGTTTACATCCCTTTGCTACCGAACAAGCGAATAGAACACTTAACACGAGGTTGTAAAGCTAGAGGCCACTTCTCGTATCAACAAACATTTTGAGAATTCTCTGTCGCGGACATGAATCAGCGTGGGCGACACAACATTGGTACGAAGAAATAACGAGTAGAACTTGATGGAGAATACTTCTTTAGGTATAAAGGTCTACCAAAAACAAAAGGAATGTTAGCAACCTTTTAGATTCGATAGTTATTGTAAGTATTTTAAATACCTAATTGTTTTCTGTTCTTAATGTATTTGTTATAGCCGAAAGACGATTTTTAAATTAATCTTTTTTAATGTCAGTTTTACTATGGGACCCGGATTTGGGCAATCGGTTGATTTATACAGTTTCGTTGGATGTAAAACTATGATTTCTTTTTTGCGATTTAAAAGATGGCCACATAGTCAATGTCACTGTAACTGACAGTGTTTACGTTTGTTTTTTTTTTAATGGTTGACAGGCTAGTTGTTTGACCACAGCTCACCTGATGATAAGTGAAGGTGTGGTCGAAGATGGTAAAGCACACCTAGCCTGGAATGGAACTGGCTCTCAAGTGAGGCTGCCGGAACACACCGTTAGATGCTTGGCGGCAGATTTTCAACTTGAGGGTGGTAGCTAGCCAGCCGAGTACTAGAAAGTACCCTACCACCATGCTATGATTTCCTCACGATGTTTTCCTTCACCGGCAGCTCAAGCTCATTGTTGGGGTTTGAACCCACGCCCTTCGGCATGCGAACCTACCGCGCTAACCACTGAGCTATCATCGCTAGCTGTTCTTCTTCTTTGATTTTGGCGTTGCATTTTGGGCATTTGCTAGTGTCAAGTGTTTTGGTATTTTCATGTTTCGTAAGTTAAATAAGTAGTCAAAGTCCAGTCTTGGTCAAGTCCAGTCAAATCCAGTAATGCTTTAGTAAAGTAGTGGCGACATAACGACATTACTATAACTTCATCCAAGCTTATTAAGGTTGGATGAAGTTTTAGAAGCAACACAAAATATCACGTTTCATCATGACTCTTTCCGCGTTCCCGCCAAAACTCATTTATGTTTGAGGTAAATTTCTTTACATGACAGAGATGTGACGGATTTCTCTTTCGACAGCTATACTTTTAGGCTTGTCCCAAGGTTCGTGGCGTTTGGCGCCCAGCTTTGGCAAAGGGGAGAAATCCCTGAGGTCAAATCTCACCACGCCATGTCAACTACGGTTGTGAAAAGACTGATTGAATGCATGTTTTTTGTTTGTTTTGGATGAAAATTACAAGCTTTTTTTTTTCTAGCTGGCATGTCTTGTATTTGGGCAATAAGCTTTCCTTAAAATTAAAACAAAGACGCAGACTTTTTCGTACAATTGCTGCATGCCGGTTCTAATATGCGATTAAAGTAGGAGATGTTTATTTTCAATTTCATATAACCACTCCCTGTTATGCCTAAGCTGCGAAGAATTTGAAACTCTATTACAATGTTGTTAAGTTTTACTTTTGAACAGTGTGGCCATTTGGCCAATGATAGTTTCGTACGAGGGAGTTTTTTCGTGAAATTTTATCTCGCGTGTTTTATCGTTGATACTGCAAGTAGAAGATATTTAAAACTACAGATATTGAGATGGTAGCTTTTCGTTATTGGTACCCAAATCTTTACCACAACATCTGGAATATAACTTTTATAAAAGACCTTAAAACCAAAACATAAAACAAACAAAAATACGCACTGAAAATCTGAAGGAAAAGCCATGCTAAAGGTTTTTAGTACAGTAATCAATGTAAACATTTTTAATTGATTGATTCAGGCGTTAATCTGCGAAAGTTTATTTTGAATATTTTCAAGGTAGGTATATTATATTTTGTTTATTACCGTTTAACAGTCGTTTCAGTTACAACAGTGATGTGGACTTGAACTTAGCCAATTTGACAATATTTTTATATTAATTAAAAATTTATTCGTAATGTTACAGAACAAATTTTGACACAAACTTAAAAATAAATAATGAAACAAAATCTAATTAAAATAACCACAAGTCTGAACATCCTCTTCTCGCTGCAGTAACCACTTGCCGACACGTGTTTCGCCTCTACACGAGGCATCCTCAGGATCGTGTTGTCTCGTGGTATACATTTTTGTCATCATCATCATCATCCACAGCCTTCTTTATCTCATTGCTGGGTAAAGAATACCTTATAGGCCTCTCTCTTATTATGCCATCTGCTTCCGTCCTGTGCCAATCTAAACACTCGAGAAAACACTAGTTTTGAAAAAAAAAATACAATGGGGCGACACGACTTTTTCCGCGTTCCCGCCAAAACTCATTCTGCCAGTTATTTTGTTTCCATAGTACTAGCTTTGCTTAGTTTGGGGCTATACTTGGTTACTTGGTGGTACATTTCCTTAGGAGATCGTCTAGGTAGGTACCACCGCAGTACCAATTATTCTGGCGCTAAGCAGTAGTGTGTAGACATTACTGTGTTCCAGTTTGAAGGGTACTGCAGCTAGCGAATTACTGGGCTGTTGTGACTAACCATCGAAAGTCTTAAAGAAATGAGCGCCAAAGCAGCGATGCCCCGGACTTTGTTTTGTTACTCAAAGTTCTGTGTATCGCTGCAATGGTCATGGACATGCGTTATCTCTTACCATCAGGAGAGCGTCGCGTTCGTTTCATTACTTTTTAAATTAAAAAATATATATATATATATGGCGCTGTGTTAAATGTCCTAGGATATTTATTTATTTATTTAACAATGTAAACCGTATCAAAATCTGCCGCGTGGTTTAGAACATAAGAACGGAGAAACTGATAGATGCGAACAGCGACTGTGTTTTATAATATTAAGAAAAGATACTAAAGACCTCAATTAGTCTTCATCATCTCTAAGATAAACCTTATTCTCTTATTTTTGATGTTGAATATATCCGTCTTTAAGGCTCTACGTTCCGATATTTCGAGCACGTTTATTACTGCAGACGAACATCGTTCTAATGCCGTTTCAGAAAAGGTCTCATTTCATAAAGCAGTTTCATGGATCTGAAAATATAATTATTTAAAATACATATAAGATGGCACTTAAATAAATAAATATCGCAGGTTGCAGGCATTACACACAGCGCCATCTGACCCCAAACTAAGCAAAGCTTGTACTGTGGAAGTCAGATAACTGATAGAATACTTAAATACTTTTTTTTAAATACATACTTATAATAAATACAGAATACCCAGACGCAGAACAAACATTTGTTTATACCACAAAATGTTTATCCTGGGTGGGAATCCAACCCACACCTTTCAGATCTTGGAGCAGTCATACTACCAATGAACCAATAGGGTTAACATAACACCCAGACACAGAACAAGAACACCCAGACACAAAACAAAAAGTTTTTCCGATTTCAACTCTGATTTTTGAAGTTTTTCTGAAATTACTATAAAAGTTAAAAATTAAACGCAATTTTGTAAAAATGCAATTCGTTGCATTTTTACAAAATCTGTTGCTATAGAATTAAATTGGAAAACTCCTCGTAGTTCTCAAGAAATTGAAATTATTATTTTTTGGTTACTTGGAAGATATCGGTTTACGCGATAAGGCTGCTATTTATAGCATTAGCTCTCAATTTTCTTGTTTTTCTGATTTTAAGTGTTCTGGTATTAAAAATAAAAAAAAGTTACTAGTGATTTTATCTGCCATTCTTAAGCTTCAATTTACACGACTGCCCCAAAAAGAAGGGCATGTTTTCAGAGTTCATACATGTACAATTGTACATGGGCTGTTGAGACTAACCATCGAAAGTCTCAAAGTAATGAGCACCAAAGCAGTGATGCCCTGGACTGGTTTTGTTGCTCAAAGTTCTGTGTATCGCTGCAATGGTCATGGACAGGCGTTATCTCTAACCATCAGGAGAGCGTCTCGTTCGTATCATAATTTTTCACATAAAAAAAAAATGTACGTGTGTTTCTTTATTCCACCATAAGTTTTAAATGCCTGAACATATTTGGATGTATGAGATTTCGTTAGAATCCTAACATCATTCCTAGTAATATAAAAATACATATTAAAATTTGCAAAGATCTAAAAATATCGCCTTAAATCTTTTATACTTAGATAACAAAAAAATTCCAAGTGATACAATTTGTTATACTTGTATTTTGATAATGCGACCCCAAAATTAATTATCCTCATTTCAGAACTCACGAAAATACAAATTCGAGGAATTCGTCGAAATTGAATTCGATTGGCATCAATTTCTCAGAATATTTTTTTAAAATTCTAAATGGGTTTGGGTTTGATCACACACTGCGTGATGTTAAGTATGACTAGTATTATGCTGAGGTGAGCCCCTATTTTGTAATGTCTCTGTTTGTTTTTGTGTTTGTGTTACAAAACTATCGTAGCGATGATAGCTCAGTGGTTAGCGCGGTAGGTTCGCATGCCGAAGGGCGTGGATTCAAACCCCAACAGTACCCTTCGAACCGGAGCACAGTAATGTTTACACACTACTGCTTAGCGGCAGAATATCTGGTACTGCGGTGGTACCTACCTAGACGACCTCCTGCTAAGGAGTTCTACCACCACGTAAATGTTTGCAACAATGTTTTGTTACTCAAAATACTGGGTAGTACAATGTTATCTCTTACCATCAGGAGAGCGATATTGTCTCATTACTTGTAAATTATCTTATACAAAATCTAGAACATGTCAAGACAAATAAGAACAATTTTGATTGCGATACGTCGTCTACACACACGACAGCTTTCCGAAACTGCTACAAGACGTTGCGAAATTAATAGCCTGGAATCAAAGTCAAAAATTGTGAATTATGGATACAAATAAATTGTATCGATAACAGCTCAGAAGTTAGCGCGGTCAGTTCACACATCGAAGGGCGTGAGTTCAAACCCCAACAATGAGTCGAAAGTCTCAAAGTAATGAGTGCCAAAGCAGCGATGCTCCAGACATTGTTTTGCTGCTCAAAGTTCTGTGTATTGCAGCAATGGTCATGGACATGCGTTATCTCTTACCATCAGGAGAGCGCATCGTTTGTCTCATTAATTTAACATTAAAAAAATGAGTTTAAGCTGCTGGTGAAGGAAAACATCGTGTGTAGTTTTTTTATGGTTGACAGGCTGGGTGTTTGACCACAGCTCACCTGATGTTAATTGAAGGTGTGGTCGAAGATGGTAAAGCACACCTAACCTGGAATGGAACTAGATCTCAAGTGAGGCTGCCGTAACACACCGTTAGATGGTTGGCGGCAGATTTTCAACTTTAGGGTGGTAGCTAGCCAGTACCCTACCACTATGATATTCGCTGACTATAACTAGTGGTGTATATACATATACCTAGGTAGTATACCATGGAATGTTAATAAAAAAACCGGCCAAGTGCGAGTCGGACTCGCGCACGCAGGGTTCCGTGCCATTATCTATAAAAAAATAAAGTTTGTTATATGGAAGCCCCCCTTAAACATTTATTTTATTTTATTTTTAGTATTTGTTATTAAAGCGGCAATAGAAATACATCATCTGTGAAAATTTCAACTGTCTAGCTATAACCGTTCTTGAGATACAGCCTGGTGACAGGACGGTCGGACGGACGGACAGCGAAGTCTCAGTAATAGGGTCCCGTTTTTACCAAATTATTGGTTACTATACCAACAAAATTAGTTTTCCGGGCTAATTATGAAATAGCGCCGTATTAATAGTTATAGTTTATTCATTCCTCTGTTGGCCAGTGATTTTCGGTGTACAAACAAATTTTGGCTTGAACTGTAATCGAGGAAAATTGGAGCCCGAATGTTGGTATCACTGAAATTACGTGTAGCTTTGTCTTGAATTTGCTCGGATATTTAGAATTTTATATTTCTTTGACACGATATTACGAAAAAATAGCAATGTTATATAGATAGATATAACTCTTTATTGTGCACACCATTAAAAAGAGTACAGAAAAAAAAGAACCTTATGAACTAGTGCCACAAGTGGCGGCCTTATCGCTAACAGCGATCTCTTCCAGGCAACCAAGAAAAGAAAAATACGATAGAAAACATAAGAAACAGACGAGAGATGTAACACTAATAAGAAAAATAAAGTAATAATATCATAATATGTATATATTATTATCACAATATATATATATATATATATATATATATATTACGTTTAATTATATTAGACACTTCGACTATCGTGAGCGACTATCCGGTGACAAAACTGAGTACAACGCGCGCGCGGCTTTTGTATTTGTATATTAATTGACACTCACAGCAGGAATGGTCCACAAGTTCAATGTCGCTCAGCGAGCTATGGAGAGAGCTACGCTAGCATTTCTCTAAGGGATTGTATCCGGTACGAAGTAATTCGCCAGAGAACTAAAGTCACAGACAGCGTGCTAGCAAGCTGAAGTGGCAATGGGCTGGACATATTTGTCGCAGAACCGATAACCGCTGGGGTAGACGTGTTCTAGAGTGGATACCGCAAATTGGCAAACGTAGCGTAGGACGCTCTGAGACTCGACGGAGTGACGATACACGTAGGACAGCTGGCGGTGGATGGAAACGAGAAGCAGAAGATCGGGTTGAGACGCGTGTCTTGGGAGAGGTCTATGTCCAGCAGTGGACTTCGATTGGCTAATGATGATGACGACACGCACTGACGATACCCCGGGTATTGCAAGTGTCCATTGGCAACGGTGACCACTTACCATCAGGTTGGCCGTTGCTTATTGGCCACTTATCATATATAAGTATGTACATTGTACACTCAGTGGCGTAACGTACCCTGTATCAAAATTAGTTGGAGGCCCCAAATGAAGGGTAAAGATTTCTCACAAAAGAAACAAAAACGCTTGTATCAAATTAAAATAAACATATATTGATTATATGGACAGTTGATCGTTTTTTCCTGAGAAACACGATTGTGGATAAAATTTCGCTTGCACACACTACACACACTCACATACACTACACACACACACACACTACACACTACACTTGCATACACTATTGCTTAGCTATAAAATGTATGACGTTACGGTTTACACCTAGACGACCTCCTGCTAAAAAATCTCCCACCGAGTAAAATGGTGTTCAAGAAATTGTCGGCAGCTCTTTGCTCACTGTAATTATGTTATAATGCATGCTTAACGGTTTATTTATGGTAAAACGAGGGTTGGCTCTTACTTCGTACAATACAGTTGCTCATAATAAAGTACTCAGGTGTTTTGTCTAAATAAACTTAGGTATACCTTAGTTCCTAAAATTCTTACAATGTAGTACCAACTGTACAGTACTGGTAGGTACATAACAACATTCGGGGTGTTCTGTATGTATTTACAAAAAAAAGTATTTATGTATTCTATCAGTTATCTGACTTCCATCACACAAGCTCTGCTTAGTTTGGGGCCAGATGGCGCTGTGTGTATAGTCCTACGATATTTTTTTTTTTTTTTATTTGTTTATATTGAAGGTATATTTAAGGTAGATTAAAATAATACAAAATTTATAATTTAAAAAAACTGTCTCCATGACCCTCAGGCCAACTTAACGCACTGCTCCAATGAAACAGCGAGGTTTCGGAGTAAACGAAAATATCGTCGATGTATACAATTTTTTAGATTTTCGTTGATTTTTTAAAGTCCGCTCGATCGATTTCGATGAAATTTATCTGACATCACCTCCTAAATATTATCTACCAAGCAAAAATGGAATCATCAAAATCAATTCATAATTTGGCGGAATGATTGCGTAACATACCTACGTACAAAAAAGACACACAGTCGAATTGAGTACCTACTCCTTTTTTCAGTCGGTTAAAAGATATGTTAGCTTTTTAATTGATTAAAGTTTGACAAGACTCAAGCTCACCGTGATCTCTTTTAGGCATCTGTGGTACGGACTCGCTGTGGAGGTAAAAAAGAGAGCATAAATAAATAAATATCCCAAGACAAAACACACAGCGCCCTCTGACCCCAAACTAAGCAAAGCTTGTACTATGGAAATCAGAATATTTAAACACTTTTTTTTTGTAAATACGTACTTTTAATACATACAGAACACCCAGACACAGGACAAACATTTGTTCATTTTTTATTTGTTTATATATATGTACATATATATATATATATATATATATATATATATGCTGTACGTTAACATCAGTCACTTTTGTCTATGTCGATTTCATTTAAGCTGGCATCAATTTTAGTACCTAATATTTTGTGATGTTGGCTAGCCTGATTAATGTTACCAAATCAGAGTTAAGAGATTTGTTTTGTTAAGTTGGTAGATTGTAACTAGTATGGTTTCATTGGTGGAAACGCGAGCTTGACTGCGCTTGAAAGATAATTTTCTGGACACTCTTACAGGGGACGTGTTCGAAGCAACTGCGAAGAGATTTGTCTGTTTCCACCTACTGCCATTTTTTAAATAAAAACTGACCATTTTCATTTCGCTACGTGAAATTCGTGTCCGATACCCATAAGAGCCCTCAGCTTCCCGTAACGGCCGCACCAGTTCCGCCATATAGTTATATTTATATCACTTTTTTATCTTTTTTTTCATGCCCCTCGTTTTCAATCAACTCGACAAATTTTCGGAAGCTTAATAAAATCAAAAAAGAATCCCAATGGCTATAATGTTATTAAATAACAATGTCAATCAAATTTGTCGACATCTCAATTAATTATAGAGTAACGGGAATATTACAATAGTTCTAGTAAACTAATAAAAAGCATTAACAGCAATACTTTATAAAAGAGGGTTCAATCACGGATCCTAAGAACAAGCCCTACTCAGTTCTGAGTACTGCGTCGGACTGGACCCTTATGATGGACCCGTATGAGAAACAATCCCTGAGGAATTGGTTCTCGTCATCCAGATAGATATATTACTTTTCTCAAGAAACCCCAAACGTATAGTACTTGTAGAACTTACTGTACCATGTAAGAAAAATCCCTGAGAACATGATAAAACTAAAAGCTGTTACGACTTTACAAATAATTTACTATAAATGGATTTGTGGTTAATTTATATTCAGTTGAAGTTTTGTAGCGATGAAAGCTCAGTGGTTAGTGCGGTCGCTTCACGCGCCTAATGGCGGGTTCGAACCCCAACAATGAGTATGAGCTGCCAGTGAAGGAAAACATCGCGAGGAAACCATGGCATGGCGGTAGGGTATTTTCTAGTAGCTACCACCCTCAAATTGAAAATCCCCGCCAAATACCTAACAGTATGTTTCGACAGCCTCACTTGAGAGCTATTTTCATTTCAGGCTAGGTGTGTTTACGATCTTCAACGACAGTTGTGGTCAAACACCTAGCTTGCTTATTTGTTATTTACACATTTCATTTCTCTCTGAACTGAATTCTAAAGTTAACGGAGACAAAGACGCGGACGTAAATAAAAAAAATGTACGAATATTTTTGTGGTGAACAAGGTGTATACACTGCTGTGCAGGTGAGTTGAACGAAATTACGGAATACGTCATCTATAGATACTATTGTAAAAAGGAAAGATTTGATTGTTTCTTTGTATTGAATAGGTTCCGAAACTACTGGACCGATTTCAAAAATTCTTTCACCGTTGGGAAGCTACACTATCCCCGGGTGACATAAGCCACTTTTTACCCCTCTACGCGGGTGAAACCGCGAGGTGTCCGCTAGTTATTAATATTTTGAGCAAAAATTTAACTAATATTAATAGATTGAACTTTAAAAGCAATGCTGAACTAAAAGAAAAGGAAAAGATATAAAAAGGAAAAAATCGTATTTTTAACAATCAGCAATCACCGGGAGACGACTAGAGACAGTCGGCTTACGTAATCTGTTGACGTCATAGAAGTAAACCTTCTTCTGGACTCATTAAGTGCGGGGGCGGGGCATGGCTTCTCCCCCAAATGTTGGGAAATACTTACGTTTTTTAAACACTTTTTAGAGTTCCTTACCTCAATAGCAAAAACACGGAATTCATATAAGATCACTTTGTTGTCCACCTTCTATCTCAAGAACGTGTAGAGGTATCGAGTTAAAATTAAAAAGATATACGTAGATCTGCAGTCCCCTGCAGCTGTGGAAAAAATCGAACTTATATATTTCGTTTTAATCAAATGATTATTTTTTATATACTTACTATATTATGTTTAACTTTTATTTTATTATTATTTCTTATTAGTGTTACATCTCCCGTCTGTTTCTTAAGCTTTCTATCGTATTTTTCTTTTCTTGGTTGCCTGGAAGAGATCGCTGTTAGCGATAAGGCCGCCACTTGTGTCACTAGATAATAAGGTTTTTTGTTCTCTGTACTATTTACTGTATAATGATGTGCACAATAAAGAGTTATATCTATCTATCTATCTATCTTATCAGTTATCATAAAAAAAGTTATACCCGTTTATGTCGGAAAACACCACATATTTTGACACTCACAAGGGACTCAAAACTATGAAATTTGCCAAGAAATATTGTCTTATAGGTACTATACAATACATAAAGGAAAAGATCCGAAAAAAAGCTCGAAAAAATAGCTTCTATCGCGGGCCTTGAGCGTGGAGACCGAACCCAGAAATTCCGTAACGAAAATGACCTAACACCCCCCACTCCCACCGGCACAGCGGTGATACTTTTTAGTTTTGCCATCTATCGATGAATAGCAGAACTTTTAATGCAATATAGCTTTACCGCGGCAGTCCCCGAGTGCCACACGTCTTTTTTTTAGTAAACATTAACTTCGGCCCGCTGTTACCTTGGTTTTCGCTCGTCTCATTACTATGATTAACAAATTGAGTTTTGATTATATTTGTTTTATTTCCGTTTATCAGTTTATTATCTATACGATTATGAAAAGGAAAGATTTTATTGTTTGTTTGTATTGAATAGGCTCCGAAACTACTGGACCGATCCCAAAAATTCTTTCACCGCTGGGAAGCTACACCATCCCCGGGTGACATAGGCTATCCGGGTGATATTTTTATCCCTGTACTCACACGGGAAAGGGAACTACCCGGGTGAAACCGCGAGGCGTCCGCTAGTAATGATATATATTTTTTAATTAGTTAATAAATTTGTTTACAAAATGGTACTTTTTATTTATTTTATTTTTGTTTTAGATTTTAAGTTTAGTTCTGATAAATGATTACAAATTGTAATAGAAAACAAATTAAAAAAAAACTTGTTCTTTAATTTTCCACATCCCAAGGTTAGAAGGCGAGGCCAAGTTATATATTTTGTTTAGTTGGTTTGGGCAATAAAGAGTTTATTTCTTTACCCAAAGATTTTTTAAACAAGCTTATATTTTTGACGCCCAACTATTTTCCTGAATACGTTCCTGTTTTTTTTATTCCTGGCTTAACATTTATCTACAATTTCGCCGTCTGTCGAGATTACATGGCGCGTCAGAATACAGGCGTTAAAACGGCATCTACTTCAATAGATTCTAGAAAATACTTTTTGTCTTCATGACGAATATGAAATGTATATGTGCCTATTTAATATTCTTTATTATGTAAGTTCGTGTAGTTTGGGTCTTAGAAGATTTACACTAAGTTTGAGGAGAGAAGAGTTGAGTTTTCATTGAGCATAATACACTCCTTGAAGGCCCTTCTATTTTTTGGCATCGCACTTTTGTCAGTGTCAAGTTTCTAGTTTTCGCGTATAGGACGCGTTAAAAAATAACGAAAAACTTGCCACGTTTGTCTACCAAGTCGCTTGATAAAAAGCGACGATGTGGTCGAAAATGAAGCTCGCAGACTTATGAGATACCCATAAAAATATAACCTTTTATCTATACCTACTAAAAGGTTGTTTTTTTTTAGGGTTTTTTGACATACTTTTACAGTGACATTTTATTGTTGTCATATATTTTTTCATCAACGTATATATCAGTGTTTTTAACATATTAAATGATAGATTAATTTCAAATGATATTACAAAATTTGATTTTTAAGTCAAACGTTATCACGTTATAACTTTATCAATATCAATAAAATATTTGTATCATTACTTTTTTAATCGGAAACCAGCGAGTGTTCTATAAATGGTTTGCAAACTTTGAAACTGACAACGAACATTACAAATACTTTCTTTTTAATAGATTTCTTTTATGGTTGCTTGGCTATTTATTTTACCACAGCTCATCTGATGTTAAGTGAAGGTGTGGTCGAAGATGGTAAAGCATACCTAGCCAGGAATGGAACTGGCTTTCAAGTGAGACTGCCGGAACACCGTTGGCGGCAGATTTTCAATTTGAGCTAGCCAGCCGAGTACTTGAAAGTACCCTACGACCATGCTATGGGTTTCTCACGATGTTTTCCTTCACCGGCAGCTCAAGTTCATTGTTGGTGTTTGAACCCACGCCCTTCCGCATGTGAACCTACCGCGCTAACCACTGAGCTATCATTGCTACGAAACATAACAATTATTTTTATAAAACATCTACTTCGACATGTATAAAGTAACACGAGGAGAGATTAAATTTGTCACTTCGCAAATGATGTATTTGCTTCGAAATTTTATTGACACACGTAAAAATATGATCAGAAACTCGTCTTCACTTATCAACGTAACATTTTCTTTGCTTCGGCCCACGATATAACTGAAGGTTGCTTTTACAGTGGCATTAAATTTTATGTTTTGACTCTAGAGGTATAGAATAATTTGTTTTATCGTAACAGCTCTTTTGCTTAAAGGTCTGGTGTTATAAGTTTATCTGAATCCCATTCAACCAAGGGCGTTATTGTTTGTGGCTTTTTTTTGTGACGGTAAAAGACAATGCCTGTCCATGACCACCAAACCAAGCAAAGCTTGTGCTATGGAAGACAGATAACTTATAGAATACTTAAATAGTTTTTTTTGTAAAGACATACAGTACACCCAGACACAGAACAAACATTTGCTTATGTTTTTTTTTTTTTTTTTTTTTAATGTTTGACAGGCTAGGTGTTTGACCACAGCTCACCTGACGTCAAGTGAAGGTGTGGCCGAAGATGGTAAAGCACACCTAGCCTGGAATGCAACTGGCTCTCAAGTGAGGCTGCCGGAACACACCGTTAGATGCTTGGCGGCAGATTTTCAACTTGAGGGTGGTAGCTAGCCAGCCGAGTACTAAAGTACCCTACCACCATGCTTTGGTTTCCTCACGATGTTTTCCTTCACCGGCAGCTCAAGCTCATTGTTGGGGTTTGAACCCACGCCCTTCGGCATGCGAACCTACCGCGCTAACCACTGAGCTATCATCGCTACACACAATGCTTGTCACAAAATGTCACAAAATGCCTGTAATTCACGATTTTGTGGTGGCGGCCATCTTGGATTTGAAATGTTTCATATGTATTCTACTAGTCAAGCCCTTTCATTTGGTATCCATATTGACGGAGTTGTAGAAAAATATGTAATCCGCCATTTTGTGGCGGCGGCCATCTTGGACCGTTTTTCATCAAAGCTAAGAATACTCCCGACTAATTTACCTTTAAAACAAAAACAAAATCGGTTCATCCGTTCGGGAGCTACGATGTGTCTGTGTGTATAGACACGTCAAACTTATAACACCCCATCGTTTTTGCGTCGGAGGTTAAGAATTCCACATTCAAGTAACGGCATCGAGCCTATAGTGCTCTATTATATCAAACTGATAGGTAACTAGAGACCTATAGGGCTCGTCGATTGCCCTTCAGAGCCCAGCGTAGTTTATAGGGAAATATATTGAGCAAATAACTTAGCTGCGGTAGGAATAAATCGCCCAAGTCGTAAAATTAATCTTTATGTGCCTTTTGTGTTCGGTGAATACTTTGTTTTGTCTTTGTGGCTACTCTATAGATCACATAAGTGTTTACTATCTCCGTAACCTGAATCAGTTTTGTTTTTTCGACAGCCCTGTTGATTCATTGGTAGTATGTCTGCTCCATGAGCTGAAGGGCGTGGGTTCGATTCCCACCCAGGATAAACATTATGTGGTACAAAAAATGTATGTTCTGTGTCTGGGTGTACTGGGTGTATTTACAAAAAAAAAAAGAATTTAAGTATTCTATCAGTTATCTGTCTTCCATCGCACAAGCTTTGCAAAGTTTGGGGTCAGATGGCGCTTTGTGTAATGTCCTATGATTACTTACATCAGGCGAGTTAGTGGCAAAACGTAGATATATTTAAAGTAAAAAAAAAACACTACAAATAATATATTATTTTTGTTAATTGTTAATAAAACATTAGTTTGAGGAAAAGGTACCTAAAAAGGCACCTCTTCGTCGGTCAAAATTCAGGAAAACGTTGACATTGGTTTTGTTTTTAATTATTTTTTACTTATTGAAAGATTGACTCTTTATTGTACACACAAAAAGTACTGTTAGAATTTTGAGTTAATTGTAATTACAATTTATTTGACATTTTAATATATGACCACTACTGCTTGACGGCAGAATATCAACTCTACTTGAAGACACCCAGACTGTCACATATACTCTCATTAAAAAGAGACAATACACAATATCATTTATAAATGAACAATCATTAAAACATAAATGAACACTTCAATTTTATTTCATTAGCCAAATGAGAAAATGCTCCAAAAGAACTCCCAGAAACCAACAAGCTGAAGCTAAATATCAACAACCCGTAACTTTTGAACCCTAAACGATTTATTTAAAAGTAAATTTTCCATTTGAAAGAGCTTTGATTGATAAAAATCGTGAACTGGCACAAATTAAAACATTAAATGCCTCCCTGGGGGTTTAACTGATGGCAAAGGAACAGTTGGGGTGTAAATTCCTTTGTTAAGTACTTTTCTAAGTATTTACTTAGGTACTTTTTTAAATATGTAGAGGGCGAACTAAGTCAATGATCATTTTTAGGGTTACGTACCCAAAGTGTAAAACGAGACTCTATTACTAAGACTCCGCTGTCCATTCGTCTGTCCGTCTGTCACCAGGCTATATCTCATGAACCGTGATAGTCAGACAGTTGAAATTTTCACAGATAATGTATTTCTGTTGCCTCTAAAAAGTTAACAACAAATACTAAAAAAAAGAATAAAACAAATATTTAAGGGGGTTCCCATACAACAAACGTGTTTTTTGCCGTTTTTAGAGATAATGCTACGGAAAAAATTACGTTTGTTGTATGGGAGCTCCATTAAATATTTATTTTATTCTGTTTTTAGGTTTTGTTTATATAGCGGCAAAAGAAATACATCATCTGTGAAAATTTCAACTGTCTAACTATCACGGTTCATGAGATACAGCCTGGTGACAGACGGACGGACAGACAGACAGACAGACAGACAGCAGACAGATGGACAGCAAAGTCTTAGTAATAGGGTCCCGTGTTACCCTTTGGATACGAAACCGTAAAAAGACAGGTGCGTGACTGGGATTCGATTCTAGACCTCTAGATTAGGTACCAGACGTTCTCCATACTAGGCTGCCAACGTTTACCTACTTGGCAAATTATAAAAACAAAACTAACAGATATTCAACAGAAACACGTGTAGGCTTCGATATTAAAATGAATAAATTAAAACTTCAGCATCAAGTTAAATATTTATTCAGTTTATCATAAGCAACATTTCTGTATCTTAAGCTTACACAATAACTTATATTTAACTTAGTTCTGTACAAAATTGTTGATCGAGTTAATATTACCAATATTACCAAAACTTAAGTGATATTACAAGATCTGAGTTTATTTTATGCTAATAAATTGGTTTAAAATTCACGACACGATTTTTATCGGACTGCCCAAAAATGAGTTGTAATGTTGTAATTTTTAAACTTTCGCGACTGAAGTGCATAATTATATTTCTTAAAACCTATTTTAACTTTATAAATAACATAACACTCAAAATTATGCAAGTTACCGGGTAGGGCAATTTAAACCCGGTAACTTGCATAATTTTGAGTGTTGTGCTATTTATAAAGTTGAAATAGAAAATAGATTTTGCGATAATTGTTAAGATAAAACTTATAATGCTTTAGTTAAGTAATGAAAATAAATGTGGATTTATAAATTTATTATTATTATTCATTAGATTTATTATAGAATGATAACGGTAAACAAATAAGAGCTTTACTTATAAAATATTGCTTTAAGTAGCCAGTCTCACTTCCACGTTTGACAAGTCGACAGAACATTTTTACCAAAAGTTAAATTTAAGCAAGTCCATCTTTTCATGCTGTCGCAGACGACAACAATCGTATCGTAACTTGTAAAAAGATTCTCAATGGATTTAGCTTATGTAGTTATATTTATAACTGAATTAGGTACTCTATTCAGAGTTGTTATTCCAAATTGTAACTTGTATCAGTTCTATTTAACGTAGTAATTTAAATAAAATAAATCATTCTTTTTGGCTCCCTTAGATAAGAGGGGGAAAAATTGTAATAAGTAGTATTTTATCAGGAGTTTTGTTGGGTCGATTAATTTCTTGTCACAAATAGTAAAAATATATTGAACGTTAAATATACCTTCAATATGAACGTTGAACGAAAATGAAAATGTTCAATAAGGTGCCTAAAAATTTTTATTGTATTTCTTTTTAAATTTATTTTTTACGTTGTCTTGATAT
Organism: Biston betularia; assembly: GCA_905404145.2. Classification (NCBI taxonomy): domain Eukaryota; kingdom Metazoa; phylum Arthropoda; class Insecta; order Lepidoptera; family Geometridae; genus Biston; species Biston betularia. The sequence continues at coordinate 6,892,075 of FR989887.1, read as the reverse complement.
GTCTTACATTTTTGTCAAAATTTAATTCATGTTAATGTAATTTACGTGCAAAGTAAACCTTTATTATTAATTTATTGTTTAATTTGTTTTATCTTTTAAGTGTGTCAAATTAGATTATAGTTTTAGTCATTAAGTAAAGTTTCAAATAATTTTTACAAATCATTGATTTGAAAAAATTATCCGAAATGATTGATTTATAAATCATTCATAAATTTGATTTTATGCTAATAAGCTACTGATTTAAGCAATTGTGATTTACCGCAAATAAAGACCAAAATAATTGCCAGTAGCTGTGATTTCACTGTAAAACTTTGCTCCATTTGTCCATAAATGGCAAAAAATATTTGTATGGAAATCGAACCACCTTAATTCAGTTTTGTTTGTTGCGGGCCGCTACTCCCAGACACGACATAACGATCTTATTTATTATGTAACCAACTTTAATCTACAACTATTTTGATGTGCGTAAAGTATTTCTGGGAAAATTGTAATATTTGCGAAACTTTATTACTTTTTTTCAATATCTCGTGCTGCCAACCGCAAACGTGGGATGCGGTTTCTGCCGAACCACATTTTGAGCTGCGTCGTCCCGTCCTTCCACGACCGTTCAAGGGCTGGGTATAAAAGCATTAGGAGCAAACAGAAGCGGACTTAGGACGGGGCCCAGCTTTTTTGATTTGTTTTAGGAAGTTTTTACAAAGACGTTACATGTATTGTTATTTAATTGCATGATAATAAAAATAAGGTTTGAGAAGTACTTACTCCCTTTTCATTCATAATAATAATGATAATAACAATTTGTCACGGTGAACGGTCTTATAGCGAAGAGTCTCGACCAACATCTTAAGAGACTCACGCTAGACGGTTGGGTCAAGGGTCAGCTTCAAAAGGCAGGGATCCTTGACACGGCGCGCATTGTGAGAACGTTCCTCACTCCTAGTTTTTAAGTTTTTTTTATATTATTAATATTTTTTTCTATATGTAATGTAAAAAAAAAATCTATGAAAGGAAATAAATAACGATGAAATATTAATTTTAATTTTATTTCCTTGACGTGTTTAGTTTTTGTTTTTAATCAAACTATTGGGTCGTTATTGATTATTATTACAATTATTACCTAAAATAATTCTATTTTAAATAATAGTGTAAATCGTACTAATTGATTTAGTTAATAAAAAGCTAAATCCTTATCCTTGTTGTAACCAAAACGACTTATAATCGGAACTAAACTAAATATATAACTTCAAATTACTTTAGATCATATTGATCACAAGTTGGAGACACAAACTTAGTAAGCTAAGTAACAGAATCTAAATGGACACGCTCCGGAACCCTACAAAACTCAATCTGAGTCAAACGACAGACCTGTAGGCTCATTGGTAGTATATCTGCCTTAAGAGCTGTAGAGCGTGGGTTCGATTCCCGCCCAGGACAAACATTTTATGGTATAAACAAATGTTTGTTCTGTGTCTTGGTGTTCTATATGTAATAAAGACGGACTAGTAGTTATGGAGAAAAACAGCAACATGGATTTGCACAAACAAACACCCTCTCACTCCAAACGCATAAACCGTCTCCGTTCCGTCGTGGGTAAAAAAAAAAGTATTTATGTATTCCATCGTACAAGCTCTGCTTAGTTTGGGACCAGATGGCGCTGAGTGTAAAAAAAAAACAACTAATCTGTCCCCACAAAAATCCTTAATGCGTCCTGCTTCCAAACCCTTTTAATATAAACAGTTTATTTTACCCCGTAAATTGTGTAGCAACGGCGGTAGGTAAACTTATATGAGAAAATTGGTTTAGTGTGACGTGTTAAGATAAAAAGTGAATTGGAGGATAAATAGGGTTTAACCCACACTTTGAACTCTGGCATCGACAACTATCGGAACATATTGTTTACACTTCTGTTCTGGTTATGAAGTTAGAATAGAATATTTTTATTGACCTTATAACTATAACACTTGGTGGTAGATCTCCTTAGCAGGAGGTCGTCTAGGTACCACCACGGTACTAGTTATTTTGCCGCTAAGCAGTAGTGTGTAAACATTACTGTGTTCCGGTTTGAAGGGTACTGCAGCTAGCGAAATTACTGGGCTGTTGAGACTAACCATTGAAAGTCTCAAAGTAATGAGCGCCAAAGCAGCGACGCCCTGGACTTTGTTTTATTACTCAAAGTTCTGTGTATCGCTGCAATAGTCATGGACAGGCATTATCTCTTAGCATCAGGAGAGCGTCTCGTTCGGCTCATTACTTTTTTACATAAAAAAAAAATGTCCGGTGACTGATCTAAAATGTCAAATTACTATTAGAATGTCAAGAATCAAGCAAATATTTATATTATCTATTTGACAGGCTAGGTGTTTGAACACAGCTCACCTGATTGGAAGATGCCGCGAATAAACCGATAGGTGCTTCTCGGCAGATTTTCAACACACACGGGCTCATTGCTGGGATTTGAAGCCACGTCCTCCATAAAGTTGGAACGCGCTATCTACTGAGCTATCATTACTTCAACATATACATACAAAGTAAATATTTGTGTCAGCTTAGGGGTTCTGTACTCGAGGGTGTCCATCATAAAAGTATTTGTTGTTGTTGTTAGAAATACATCATCTGTGAAAATTTCAACTGTCTAACTATCACGGTTCATTAGATAAATCCTGGTGACAGACAGACAGACGGATGGACAGCGGAGTCTTAGTAATAGGGTCTCGTTTCACAGGACCCTAAAAATGTACTCTGGTCGTCAGAATATAGGATAGAGTATAGAGTTGTCGTATAGAGTTAGGTACCTAAATTTTTGTGGAATATCTGAATATTCCACAAAATGTTTGTACCTAACTCTATAACGAATGTGCCTAAATATGCTTTATGTAAATATCACAGAATACGCTTCGTTAAACAATCCCGAGCATGCTCCAGCCATATTTTGTACTTAGTTTTGCTAATTTAGAACGTAAGATTAGAAAACAACAGATGTACAGATTTTAAGAACGCCATTCTCCAACTTGTCCCAATAAATAAATATTGTAGGACATCACACACAGCGCCATCTGAACCCAAACTAAGCAAAGCTTGAGAATAGTCAGATAACTAATAGAATTACATACTTTTTTTTGTAAATTACATACAGTACAAACATTTGTTTATACCTATCACAAAATGTTTGTCCTGGGTGAGATTCGAGCCCATGTCTTACAGCTCTTAAAGCAGATATACTACCACTGAGCAAAATTATCAAGCAGCTTGATCAATGCCCTGTTGGTTCATTGGTATGTCTGCTCCAAGATCTGAAGGGCGTAGGTAAGTTCGATTTCCATCCAGGATAAACATTTTGTGGTATAAACAAATATTTGTTCTGTAAATGTTCTGTATTTATTATAGATAGATAGATATAACTCTTTATTGTGCACATCATATATAATAAATAGTACAAAGAACAAAAAACCTTATTATCTAGTGACACAAGTGGCGGCCTTATCGCTAACAGCGATCTCTTCCAGGCAACCAAGAAAAGAAAAATACGATAGAAAGCTTAAGAAACAGACGGGAGATGTAACACTAATAAGAAATAAAAATAAAATAAAAATTAAACATAATATAGTAAGTATATAAAAAAATAATCATTAGATTAAAACGAAATATCTACATATATAAATATGTATACACTCATAATACATATACAGTATACAATATATATAGGCTATAATATACACATACATATATACATTAAGATAAAATCAAAAGTAAAATAAAAACCAACATCAGCAGCGACGTACATGCACACAAGTAATCCGACTTACAGCGATGACGACTCAGCATTGTGACAAGTAATGCGACTTTACTCTGTCCTTAAAAATGTATTATAAGCATGTATTTAAAAAAAAAGTATTTAAGTATTCTATCAGTTATCTGACTTCCATAGTACATACAAGCTTTGCTTAGCTTGGGGTCAGATGGCGCTGTGTATAATGTCTCACAATATATAGTATTAACGCATATGCCTGCAATATTCATAGTCATAGTCATAGCGGCAATTGTGACAAAAACATCTCAACATCATGTACATACTTAATCTAGAATTTATGAATAAAATGAACGAATGAATATATATACTGACTTGATTTTATATTTTTACTTTACTCTATGGACATGTTTTCTTTTTTTTTTGTTGTGTAATTAATTAACATTAATGTAAATAATTATGGGCTTGATCCGAAATAAATGATTTTATTATTTATTTAATTTATTGATTATAATGAATTGTGCTTGACATTAAATAGTATTGTCAGAACAAATTATACAAGTGTCAACATAAGAAATATCTAAATATCAAAGTAATAAAACAAAAAAGTTATGAACAACAAATGTATCTACAGAACAAACCAACTATATTGGCTGACCGTTTTGCTTTCCATCTGCTTGATTTTCTATTCTCTGTCTGTACTCAGTTTAGACGAGAGCAAACCACCAACGGTCGTAGGTAAATACACGATGAGACGTAATTTCACGTATGCATGTAAATGCATGTGAAATGCTGGGATAAAACGCTATTACCGCACATCTACATCTATTTTGTTTACTTTGCGAATACACTGTCAAATTAAAACATCCGTAAATAACATTGCACATTTTTTTCCCAATATTTTAAAGTAAGTTTACTTACGGTCACTTACTTTAAAACTTGGTGGAAAATCTCCTTACCAGGTCGTCTAGTTAGGTACCACTGCAGCACCAGTTATTCTTCCGCTAAGCAGTAGTGTGTAAACATGACTGTGTTCCGGTTCGAAGGGTACTGCAGCTAGCGAAATTACTGGGCTGTTGATACTAAACATCGAAAGTCTCAAAGTAATGAGCGCCAAAGCAGCGATGCCCTGGACTTTGTTTTGTTACACAAAGTTCTGTGTATTGCTGCAATGTGTATGTATTATAAGTATGCATTTACAAAAAAGAAAAAATATTTATGTATTCTATCAGTTATCTGACTTCCATCACACAAGCTCTGCTTAGTTTGGGACCAGATGGCGCTGTGTGTATAGTCCTACGTTATTTATGTTTATTTATTTTTGCAATGGTCATGGACAGGCGTTATCTCTTACCATCAGGAGAGCGTCTCGTTCGTCTCATTACTTTTTACATTAAAAAAAGAAATTTTTCACAATAACATTTAAAAAAAAAACCTTGACAAACGAACCGAGTTTTCATTGAAAATTTTATTTCATTTCAAAACAGCCGTTATCATATACAATACAAACTTCACAGTTCAATATCAGTATTAATTTAGGCCCAGAAGAGCCCCGTTTAATATAAACAACGTTGTTCATCGGCAACCAAACCAACAAATTTTAATTTAATAACAACATACCTCTTAACTTTTACAATAACAATGAACTCTCCTATCTACATTCGTTTATCTATGTACAATAACCTTGTTACATTAGTTACCTATTATAATCCAGACACAAAATAGATAAGGGTGCATTATTAGGGTACAACTAATAATTTTGCAGAAGGATCGCATTTTACCATATTACGTGTGTTTAGTGCCTAAAGTATAACGGAACTTAAATTTTTTTTTTTTTCTTTTTTTTTTTGACATTACACAGCGCCATCTGACCCCAAACTAAGCAGAGCTTGTGCTATGGAAGACAGATAACTGATAGGATACTTAAATACTTTTTTTTTTGTAAATACATTCTTATAATACAGTACACCCAGACACAGAACAAACATCGATGTTAGTCACACAAATGTTAGTCCTGAGTGGGAATCGAACCCACGCCCTTCCGCTCTCGAAGCAGACATGCTACCAATGAACCAACAGGGCTGTCACAAGAAAGCTAATTTTAAAAGTTAAAATTTATTAGTTACAAGCTGATTTTCGGGATAAAAAGAATATGTTTGACTTAATTAGTATTGACAATTTTCTTTATGACTATTACTTAATTTTGACTGAATATTTAATTGTAATGCACGCCGTCTTCGCCTATAATTGCTGTGACACTTATCTTATTTTTAATGTATTGGTGTACACTGTGTTGGCGAACTTAATAAATAAATAAATAAATAAATAAATAAATAAATAAATAAATAAATAAATAAATAAATGAATGAATGAATGAATGAATGAATGAATGAATGAATGAATGAATGAATGAATGAATGAATGAATGAATGAATGAATGAATGAATGAATGAATGAATGAATGAATGAATGAATGAATGAATGAATGAATGAATGAATGAATGAATGAATGAATGAATGAATGAATGAATGAATGAATGAATGAATGAATGAATGAATGAATGAATGAATGAATGAATGAATGAATGAATGAATGAATGAATGAATGAATGAATGAATGAATGAATGAATGAATGAATGAATGAATGAATGAATGAATGAATGAATGAATGAATGAATGAATGAATGAATGAATGAATGAATGAATGAATGAATGAATGAATGAATGAATGAATGAATGAATGAATGAATGAATGAATGAATGAATGAATGAATAAATGAATAAATGAATAAATGAATAAATAAATAAATAAATAAATAAATAAATAAATAAATAAATAAATAAATGTGTTAATCCAAGGTCTCAGGTACCAAATTTCATTCAAATCCGTTTAGTAGTTTTTGCGTGAAAGAGTTACACACATCCATCCAAACATTCAATACTTTCACATTTGTAATATTACTACATAGTACTCGACTTGCTAGCTACCACCCCCATGTTGAGAATCTGTCGCACCTAACAGTGTGTTCCGGCAGTCTCGCTTGAGAGCCATTTCCATCCCAAGCCAAGTGTGTATTCCATCTTCGACCACACCGTCACTAAACACCAAGTGAGCTGTGGTCAAGCCTGTCAACCATAAAAAATACTCATGAAGTGCATAATCTTTTTTAATTATTAACTTACAAAAATAACTTTAACATAATTTCTACTAAAGGTTAAATAGGCAACAATTCTCAATACTAGACAGGGCTGACACTCTGCGTCATTTCAATTCATAAAGTAAACCAGTCACGACCCTCGAAACGAGTTTCCTCGCGGGGAATGTTTAGAAAAAAACATTAAAAGCCATTTCTTGTCTTTGCCAAATGGTTATGGTAATAATGACGTAATTTCTTTCCCGTGAAGTCTGCAGATGAGGCTGCTTTTTAGGGTTCCGTGGTGCGATTATATTTTTATACGATTATATATTTTTTCTTAATCTTTTTTTTTTTAATTTAATATATATTATTATGACAGACACTGGTGTCTACAATACAGAAAGATGGAAGTTCGTTGAACTAATCTTAACCTAGGGTTAAAATACTGGTTTGTGTCTATGCCGCGAGACCAGCGATCCGCAAGCAGCACCTGATCACGAGTATGACGCTTGTGCCGCCATCGCCCTCCTCACTCATACGATATTTTTTTTTTTTTTTATTGTTGACAGGCTAGTTGTTTGACCACAGCTCACCTGATGTTAAGTGACGATGTGGTCGAAGATGGTAAAGCACACCTAGCCTGGAATGGAACTGGCTCTCAAGTGAGGCTGCCGGAACACACCGTTAGATGCTTGGCAGCAGATTTTCAACTAGAGGGTGGTAGCTAGCCAGCCGAGTACTAGAAAGTACCCTACCACCATGCTATGGTTTCCTCACGATGTTTTTCCTTCACCGGCAGCTAAAGCTCATCGTTGGGGTTTGAACCCACGCCCTTCGGCATGCGAACCTACCGCGCTAACCACTGAGCTATCATCGCTACAAAATATATCTGAGGGAAGGAGCCTCGACACACGACGCCGGTGCAAGAAGGAGCCTTCGATGGTGAGCATGAATGCTCGAGGCACAATTATATATTTAGTCGACTTAGATATTATATTTAGTCGATATTATATATTTAGTCAAAACGGGACAAAAAAATTTCTGCGAAAATTTGTTTTTATGTCTTAAATAAATGTTTGTTTCTTTTGTTTGGAAGAAAAAAAAATGAGAACAGAAATATCTTTACGACACAAACCGGCCTCAACTCAGCATAATGTCGACTTTACACAGCCGGCCCTGGTCTTTCGTTGAGTTTCCTGATTTCAGATAATAATTAATTAACAAAACTATACATTGTGACAAGTTAAAAAAGTTAATCAGTTACTTTAGCAAGTTGTCTATGAAGTTATATTTTTCATTTTTTTTTCTACTGAACCTTTGTATAAATCAGTCGGTTCACGCTTTGCAATTTTCTTTTCTTTTCACTTGACACTAAGCACGTCAAGTGGAAAGAAAAGATGATATTTTATTTTCATTTTGTTTTTGGTTGATTGTAATTTGTCACATTTGAATTTTTCTTTTATTCATTGTGATCTCTATATCTATTCATATTTTGGTTAAGGCGAAATGTGTCACGCATTGCACAGGTTCTGAGGGGGTGAAGCAGACGCAGACCGCCGAGCGGCGTAAGGGGTCTAGCCAGCTTAGCCACCCGCGCGCGCGTGCGGTTACTACATAGTATTCTATGTAGTGGCAAGTGCCGATGCTGATTTACAATATCAAAGTAGGCTGCGTTGTTTGATACCTTATTTTTATGGTCGACAGGCTAGGTGTTTGACCACAGCTCACCTGATGTTAAGTGACGGTATGGTCGAATATGGTAAAGCACACTTAGCCTGGAATGGAACTGGCTCATAAGTGAGGCTGTCGGAACACACCGTTAGGATGCTTGGCGGCAAATTTTCAACTTGAGGTAGCTAGCCAGCCGAGTACTAGAAAGTGCCCTACCATCATGCTATGGTTTCCTCACGATGTTTTCCTTCACCGGTAGCTCAAGCTCATTGTTGGGGTTTGAACCCACGCCCTTCGGCATGCGAACCGACCGCGCTAACCACTGCTATCATCGCTAAATTTAAATTTAAGACGTAATAGGCTCAATGAACGAACAAACATGCCAACACACTCAACACTAAAAGAAAACATGTAGATTCGAATAAAAAAAGAGTTAAGAGTACTTCGAAGTAAGTTTGAGCCAATCGATTGAGTATTCATCACTAGAAAAATTCTTTAGGTGCCGACGGTTAAAAAAAAACAACAAATAAACGAATAAGTACATTTATTAATTAACATTGGACATTATCTCAAATCTCTTAACAGATATATTTCAACTACATTTTATATGATGTGATTTTCCGTTTCGACACATTTTTGAGATTACCTACGATTTTTGTAAAATGCGATATAATGACAATCCTAAATATAGTAACAATAAAAAAAAAATTGCAATTAAAAATCTTAAAGTAATAAATTAAAGTCATATATCTCAAAAAGTACAGTCGCCAACGTAATTGCAATCCAGAAATTCGCAATCATTTATTTCTCTAGTCTAATATTGGACAAAATGTCGATCTGTCAGCACATTTCATCGAGGAATTTGATAAGATACAATTTATCGCTCACATGGTTTGTTATACTGCTGTCGTATCCAGATTGTGTATATTGTAGTTACAATATCCAAATCAATTATATAAATAAAGATTTTTGTTTTTAAAAATATTGTGTTAAAATGTTTATGCGATAGATACTTTACATTATATGAAATGAAATAATACAGCTTTACTAGTGTGCTCAATCTTCTTTGTCCTTGGGCTAAGCAAGGGGTTTCTCCTACTTTCACTTGTGTTTCCCATCAGCACCCTTCAAAAACCTTTTCAGTTCGTCGTCCAATTCTGTCAAGTCAGGAGGTCTTGGGGTTATGAACCCACACCCACTATGAAGATACCTTTGCTGAAGCAACACACAGTTATATAAGTACATATAAATGTAGTTTTCTTAATGACATTTTTTATTTCTGTAATTTAACGTATTATTTGCCCAGTAATTCCAAAAAATTAAAGATAATATTATGCAGGTATTCGGGACTACGTCTGTAGGTAGTAAACCAAAATGAGTTATTTGTATTAAAGATTGTGAATTACAGGAGAACAAGTCAGATTCTGAAATCGTCAAAAAATCTGTTGTTTATTAGAAAAAAAAAACATTTACTCTCAACTAAATATATGGAACAGCTGTTTCGTTATTTCAGAATAGAGATTACGTAAAAAATATACACAATAATATTATGTACTATGAACACCCAATATTACATTTAAAAATAAATACTAACGCGAGTTGATAAGTATTTTATTATAATAAGGAAAACATAAGAAAACATTTCGTAATATCTCTTTAAGTCTTTTTTAAAATCACTGCTCAAATTAGTAAACGTCAAAGTCAAACGTTCTGCGTAATTAAAAACTATAACAAATATCGTCAATTTTAAGCAGTGCTTTTAAATAAAGGCCTATTTACAGAAAATTTTCCAGGTGCTAACTGCAGTATAAAAATTAAGTCATAACTTTAAAGTAAAACTACAACAGGATGCAATAAAAACAAATTTGTTGAACAACGGTCGTAGGCGACTGTACATAAATTTAAAGAAAACTTTTGTACGGGAAACATTTTTATTTTTTTTCTTTAAAACTAAAACGTTTCGCGTCCGCTCGACCAGAATTTTCTAGAAAAACAACACAATTTCCTAGATGGTAAGGCTTACAATTACATTTAGAAGGTACAATTATTTTTCTTAAACTACGCTAGCTGGTGGTCAGAGAGATTGTTCGTGATGACACTTTAATTACATCCTGATGAGGACTAATTGCAGAAACAAAAGCCTTTATAACATTAGTGTGGTAATCCACACTAATATTACGAAGGCGAAAGTTTGTGAGTATGTTTGCTACTTTTTCACGCTCAAACGGCTGGACCAATTTTAATGAAATTTGGTATACAGGTAGATGACTTCCTGAATTAAAACATATGCTACTTTTCATCCCGTAAAAATGGAGCGTTCACGTGGGAACAGCTATTTAATTTAAACATTAAACAAACCAGTGAAATGTAACGCATAAAATATTCTGTAAAAAATATATTTGTACTTATTTATTTTGAATACATACTTCTAAAACATAAATACCAAACTCCGCACAGCTCATGAATTACCAAACGATCAAATAGAATAAGATTAGTCGGACTAAAGTCTGTTAAGTCACGTATAGTCAATACATAATGAAAACAATGCCTTATTTGGCATGCAAATAACAATTGCCTAATTTTACAGATAACGAAACTATTACCACGGTTTGGCGTCAATTCGAAAAGAATGAGTTTGACTCATGTGTTTATGAAGTTACGGCTCTTACTCGGCTATTCTCCATAGATAATAGAAAGTTGACAGAACAACTCGGGTTATAACTCAGTCGGTTCCGTCGAGTGTGCCATAAAAATGGCGGCGCGACGTCTCGTAAACCATCCGGAATACAGATTGGGGTCGGTTCACAAATTACAGTGCCACCAATACGGTCGACGACACGTATATCGGATTTATTAAACAGAGAAGTTGTGAAAAATGTAACTGAATACACAGTTGTTGTTTGGAGTTTGGGGGGGGGGGGGTTGTTTCTTTGTTTGTTAGCTCATCATCATAAACAACTTTTACTATGAGCACAACTCTGAATTAGAGCAAGAACAGCTGCTTATAAGCTCTATAGCTTTATTATAAATTTTATTAAAGAACAGATTTCCCGCTGGTGCGTCTATATCTGATGTTTTTGCCTTTTGTCATTGTTTTTTTTGTATACCAATACGTGAATGTGTTGATTCTTTTATGAAATAAAACATTATCATAATTTGTAAAATACAAAAGAAAAATACAAGAAATTAAAATCAACTCGTCTGACATCTCAACCCTTTGACTCTAATTCAAATTTAAAATTTAAAACCAACAGCTTCACTGAATATATTTTTCAAGAACAAAATTCTTTAAATACAGACTTATTTCAAGACAGATTTTGAAATTTTAAACATAATTACATACCTAACAAAACATATAACATTTTTTCAATTACATCAATATCTTTCTATAATTTACTACTCGGAAAGAACATCTATAAATTTATTGTTGGAAAGAGTGTGCATATGTTGGAAAGAATATACATATTGTTGGAAAGAGTTGGTAGAGATATCAAATTTGGTTGGGCAGGGTAACATGGGCAGTGAAGATGGACTACGGAGCTTACTTTTTTTTTAATAATAGATAGGCTTGCGTTTGACTGCCATCCTGCCTGATGTTAAGCGAAGATGCGGTCTACGGTGGAGCACGCTCGCCTAGAAGAAACCGATTCACTCGCGACTTGAAGGTACCGAAGGTACAGCGAGGTTGTGAAACTCTCTGCCGGAGTCTGTGTTCCCAGTTAGGTACAATACTGGCGTCTTCAAATCTAGAGTAAATAGGTTTCTTTTAGGTAAGCGTGCTCCATCTTAGACCACATTACTGTTTAACATCAGGCAGAGTGTGGTCAAACGCGAACCTATTTTGAATTTAAAAAAAAACCCAGACTATATTCATTGGGGAACACTCTGGCAGCAGATTCCAAGATAATTGATTGATTCTGGCGTTACTTTGCGGAAGTTCATTTTGAATATTCAAGGTATAAAATATATTCAGATCATTTCCGCTTAACAGTCGTTTCAGTTACAACAGTGATGAGGACTTAAATTTAACTAATTTGACAATAATTTATTAATTAACAGATTTAATTGAAATAAAAAAAATTATAAATTTTTTTTTCAGTTGAAGTTTTGAATTTATTTTATTTATTAGCAGATTCCAATGTCTAGCGGATCTTATGAAGAAGGTGAAATCAAACCGCTTAGTTCGAGCTTGGAACATCAACCATGAAGCGGTATGAAGGCAGTTATATACATAACGCATAGGCTACTTTTTATCTAAAAAAAAACAGCGGATAACACCGCGAGGCGCAGCTAGTTATATGAATAAACCCGAAACAATACCTTTATGCCTTTACGGGTAAATTTTCGTTTCGTTCCCGGAACTAGACAAAGTTATGAGATGTAAGTGTTTTTTAAGTGAAAACTTCTTTAGCCGCGTTAAGCGATTTTTGGATAGGGGGACAACTTATGGGTCACTGACATGCTGATGTGTCGTGTTTTGTTTCCACTTCTGTCGGCAGTCCTAAAGACATATTTTTACATGTCTAACTACGGGGTAAGTAAGCCCTTTTCGCTTTGTACTCACCATTTTGAGCAACTTATACTATGGAATCAACCCTGAAATCAAATTTACTATAAATCTATGTAAAATGTACTTATCAACTAAGTGTTACTTACCATGTTTATGTTAGTATTTACTATATAATATTTGTAGTCTTTTTCGACCTTATCAATAAAATTTATTCTAAAAAAATCACGAACAATTTCTCCACAAAACAATAATCGATTTCAATGAACACTAGCGATTATTTCCGTACCACTATATCAGTCAATGTATCGTTCACAACGTTTTGTAGTGTAGCGCGTCTATTGCGCGTTCAGTAGTTGTCAGCTCACAAGTGCCACGAACAAAGCGAGCAGTGGTTTCGAAAACAGCGATGCTTCGCCTCGCTGCATGGCGAGAGGATTTTCACCTGAAAGGAAAAGAGATGTTAGTGAGGGGGTATCGATTGTCGATTATCGATAAGGGTTCCGATTATATTGATTGTAATCGAATGGAAATACTCGTTAGGGTTAACATGGTTGCGGGGATGATACTTTTAAATGTACATCGGTAATTTGAAAGGCAATAGCAGAAAGCTGTTTTACAAACATGAGGGTTGTTCTCGAAAACAAACATCGCCATGATGGCGTACTTTTCCGATTTAGAATAGAATACAGTACAACTTTATTACACACTAAACATACATACATTATAACATACACATATGAAATATTAAAAAGTGGTAAAATATAACAAAACAAAACAATAAATATATAGCGTATAAAGGCGACCTACAGCGATTTCTTCCAGACAACCTTCGGATGGAAAGAAACATATAGAAACAACAGACGATTTTAGTGCTCTTGTTTGAAAATATAATTACCAAACTTATGTTGTTTTTTAATAATGATATAATGAAGTAGGTGCTTGACCACAGCCACCTGATGTCACCGCCAAGCGCTTAACAGTGTGTTATTATGGTGGTTTTGCCTACATAATATTCTTTCATGTAGAAAGTTTTTTTTTTTTTTTTTCTATGTCGTACAGATACAAAGCTAAACTCAAAATACTATAAAGAGATAATAAAGACTTTTCAATTTTCATTTCCACTTCGTTTAGAGATATAAAAGTATAGGTAGGTATCGGCATAAAGGAAGCCCGGCCCGCGGCACAGATGCGGGTAAGCGGCCATAAGCACTTTGTTCAGGCCCATGGATTGCTCGAGAAATATTTGAGAAGTATTTTTATAGCTATTAAGAGGATGATCATGTTATTCGTGATAATAAAATACATACACATTTGAATTAGTAACAAAATTATTTATAAATATTCGTCTAGTCTAGTTTAGTTTTTATTTATTTTATGTGCGTCGCTGCTGATGTTGGTTTATATTTTACTTTTGATTTTATCTTAATGTATGTATATATGTATGTATATATTATAGCCTATATATTATATACTGTATATGTATTATGAGTGTATACATTTTTTATATATGTGTGTAAATATTTCGTTTTATTTAAATGCATTATTATATGATTATTTTTATATATGTACTTACTATATGTTTAATTTTTATTTTATTTTATTATTATTTTTCTTATTAGTGTTACATCTCCCGTCTGTTTCTTATGTTTTTCTATCGTATTTTTCTTTTCTTGGTTGTCTGGAAGAGATCGCTTAGCGATAAGACCGCCACTTGTGTCACTAGTTAATAAGGTTTTTTGTTATCTGTACTCTTTTCCATTTATGATGTGCACAATAAAGAGTTATCTATCTATCTATCTAAATATTCAAGGTATTATTTTAGGTAGGTTTTATTTTTATTTCAGTCGTTTCAGTTACAACAGTGATGAGGACTTAAATTTAACTAATTTGACAATAAACTCAGTCAGTCGTTTGACTCAGTCTCGACCAAGCGCTCGAAGAGTCCACCTATCTCACTGGAGCTACTATGCCAGCGGTACAGAGTCTCGCTCCGGTACTTCAAGGAGCTGGGATGGCTCGGGTAGACGCTGGCAGGGGGAAATGCACAATACACCCCAAGCGGGACGTCAGTGCAGGACTCATCACCCCCATTTTAATTTAAAATAGAATAAGAATAATGTCACAAATGATCGGGTTATGTGGCGTGTTTTGGGAGAGGCCTGTACAGTGGACTTTGATAGGCTGATGACGACGATGATGATGATGAATGACATAAAAAAGTAACAACACATCCGGCTGATGAACTTCTCTTAAAAATTTAATTTCTCTTTTCATATCTCACATCTTGGATCCATAAAACACAATCAAATCGATAACAATTGATTACAATAATTCAATGTTACTATTTACTTGAAACTCTTATTTATATACAAAATTACGCATGATACGATAAAAATTTGCTAATGTACAATGACTCTTAATTTTTTGGGATAAAACAAAAATGTAAGGTTATCTGCACCGAAATATATGACTAATTAATTGTAACATTATAAAATGTGTTGTAATAAATACGTTTATTACAACACATACTATATTATTTAGGGTTTACAACTTTATTAAAAGTATTTGATGTAAGTTGTGTACAATAGATCTTTAAGGTTCATATGACGGTAGTAATTATGTATAAATAAATAAAATTTAAATTACACATGTTTCATAACATAAAGCTATCTAACCTATTTTTCTAATCGTCTCTGCATTTCTCAATATTAAGAAAAACTGTGCACAAATTTTATTTGCAGTCCTATATTCAGAATTTTAATACAGATTTCAAAAGTAAGGTCAGATAAAAGAATGCATAGAATAATAATATCAAACAGAATACGTGGCCTTTTTAATGTATGCGAAATAAATTGACAAATCATAGCAGTCATTTAACTAGAATCCGGTTTTTAAGTTGCTATGATCGAGCGAATGAACTTGCTTTGCTCCAACCTGATCAAGCTTAATGCAGCTAAGAACCAGGCATCTGTCAAAAAGAGGCCATGCGATCTGGCACCTATTTTCCGTGGTTTGTCCATTTAGATTAAAAAACCTGGACAACTTGGAGGTCTTTGGCATTGCTCTGACAACTCTCAAATTTTGGCTCTAATATTGAATCCAAGACCCAATTGGCTGCCAAAAAGCTGGATATCCTTTGAAAGGAGCATCTGTACGTACGTACGTCGTATCGGAACAGTTATTTAATCTGTACCGAGCAAAAGTTAGATCTGGCATGGAATACTACTTTCACTATTAGGATGGATCGGCCTAGTAAGAAACTCTATTACGTTTCTTGACGATGCAATGACTTCCACGTTTGAAATAAGCCCCAAAACCTTGAATATAGACGCTGAGGATCTTGTCTATCGATTTTGTACGAGATACACACCAGAGAATGATAAGTGCTTCAGATCTGCATGACGTCGACCCTGCTGATTGTGATGCTGCTGCTTATTCTACTATTTGAAAGCCAAGACCTTTGAAAGAGCGATATGGTTGAAGTTTAAAAAATTGAACTAAACAGTTCAATTCCACGTTTCCCGTACTAACAGCTAAACAATGTATTCGTACCAGTACTTTGAAAAGATTTTAATTAAATAAACGGTTTTACAGATCAGATTAATTTTATTTGTCACCTGATATCATAATCAATATTATGGTAGATTGTAAGAAACGCGTCCATAGTTATCAAGTTATATATTATGATTCTGATAAAATAAATTTATATAAAAACATTTGTTATCGCTTTTGGTAGACAGTTATAACAGTAATTGTGTCATAATGGCAGGACTAAAATTTGAAGGTGACTTAGCCCAAATAAGTGACCAACAATTGAAATATATTAGAAGTATCATAGAACAAAGGGGATATATCAATAATAAAGTTACCATTGAACCCGTTGGTAAAGCAGGAGATAACTATATAGCAAACGTGAAAAGAATCATTGTCGAAGATGATAAAGGAGGTTCTTTTAAAATAATTGCCAAAATAGCGCCAGCACATGAAATTATGAGAAAAATGGCCAACACTGAATCGATGTTCCGTAACGAACACATAATGTACACTAAAGTTCTTCCTAAATTGACTCAACTTGAAATATCAGCTGATGTCCCAGAAGAAGAAAGATTAAGATACGCAGCCTGCTATGGATCTTCAAATGATGTACCGAACGAAGTTATTCTTCTGGAAGATTTAAACGTGTCCGATTTTAAAATGCTAGATAGATTCAAGTCAATAAGTCATGACTGTGTGAAATCTGTGCTAAAAAACTTTGCTTCTCTCCATTCTTTATCTTATGCTTTGAAATATAAAGAGCCAGAATTATTTGAAGAGTATAAAAACAGCTTATTCGATGCATGGGCTTTTATAGACAGTCAAGAAGAAATGAAAGTATACTTCAAGCAGGTCGAGACTAATTCTGCTAAAATTGTTGACAGTGATGTCCACAAGAAAGCATTAGATGGAGCACTGTTAAGCTCTTTAAGAGATATTTCTAAAAAGGCTAAATATGAGAAAAATAGCAAACACGCGATCATACAGCAAGGAGATGCATGGACCAACAATATCATGTTTAAATTTGATGTAAGTTTTATTTATTCTCAAGTTTGCACTCAAGTTGCTTGTTTATATTTCAGAAAAATTATAGCGTCTCCGAAATTGAGAAGTCTTTATGAATAAATGTAGTTCAAATCAATCTTTAAAATGTTCTGCCATCTTCTAACAAACGCAAAATGTCACGCGTGAAAATGGGACAACTTAGTAAACATAGTAACCGAGTATTAACCCCGTAACGTAACTAATACATAACGCGGTAGTGTTATACAAACGCGACCGCGTAACGCATCGCGCTTTTTTTTATAACAGATAGGCTTACTTTTGACCGCCATCCCGCCTGATGTTAAGCGAAGATGCGGTCTACGATGGAGCACGCTTGCCTTGAAGAAACTGATTCACTCGCGACTTGAAGGCACCCAGACTGTATTCATCGGGGAACACCCACTCGGGCAGCAGATTCCAATGTCTAGCGGTACGTAATTATGAAGAAGGTGGAATCAAACAGCTTAGTTCATGTTTTTGGAACATCAACCATGTTTTAGAGCTCCTGGTTGTCCGATAGTAGAATGGGCAGGGTGGAATTAGATGATGCAGATCGGAAGTGCACTCCCCAAAATGTATCTTATAATATTTAAGTATTTGCTTTATAAGTAAGTTAAGGTTGATACTTAAAGTAGGATGTCCCATTTCCATGTGGAATGGTATTCTTTATTTCAAAATTGAATTAAACGATGATGATGATAGCTCAGTGGTTAGCGCGGTCGGTTCTCACGAAGGGCGTGGATTCAAACCCCAATGACCTTGAGCTGGCACAGGCTGACACGGCATAGAAATAAATGATATTTGAGGCTACTTCTATTACTATCCTACTTCTTAGGTAAATATAATAGTTTTGTAGAACAATATAATTTATCACATTTGTCGAAAAAAAAATCTCGATTACATGTTTTGTAGATAAGTGAATCCATTTTTTGTCAGTCTTCGTAAGGACGTATTTGGTAGAGTCAAGCTAACACTTAAAAATACAAATTAACGCTTGTAACGAATTCATTACAATCGATTATTATCTTAGATAACCGATTCGATTAATATTGCATTTACGAGCTGTGTGTAATACCCTACGATATTTATTTTATTTTTATTATCTGTACCGTGTGTGACAGGCTTAACACCATGCTTTGGTTTCCTCACGATGTTTTCTTTCAACCGCAGCTCAAGCTCATTGTTTGGCGTATTAGCTGACTTCGCTACCCACTGATAATTACCAAAAAAATAATAAATTCTGTTTTCAGGGCGAAACTCTTCTCGGGTCAATAATGATCGACTACCAAGCTTCGAAGGTGGCCAACCCAGTCGCTGATTTACTTTACATGATTTCTAACTGCACAGACTACGAAATGAGAAAAGAACATTTCTACGACTGGATCGACTATTACCATAGCGAATTGGACAAGTGCCTGGCAAATCACGGCCTAAAAGCTAGCTTTGTTTTCCCTAAAGACCAATTAGACGCCGATCTGAAGCGATACGGAAAAATCAGCTTTGGACTATCTATTTTACTGGCTGGTATACTATCAATGAAGTCTGAAGAAGCGTCAGAGATGAAAAAAGCAATGGAAACAGAAGATATACAAACACTTTTAAATCAAGAAAATGTTGCCACTAGTGTCGACCCAGAGACCATAGCGCTCATTAAAAAGCGACTTGAAGGTCTCGTGGACAGCTACCATGAACTTGGACTTATATAAACTGTTTTACTTGTTTAAGGTGTGATCGAAATATTGTTGGAAAAAAATTTATCATGACTATTATTACAAATCAAATTTAAATGATTCAGTTTTTTTAATCTACTATCTTTTTTTAACCCATTTAAAACAGGAGGTTCTCAATTTGACAATTTTTTTTCTATGTCACGCGATAATTCCGCCAATTATGAATCGGTTTTAGACTATTCTTTTTTGCTTGGTAGATCATAGTTCAGAGGTAGTTCCATATACATTTACATACATATAAATTTTTGTAGCGATGATAGCTCAGTGGTTAGCGCGGTAGGTTCGCATGCCGAAAGGCGTGGGTTCAAACCCCAACAATGAGCTTAAGCTGCCGGTGATGGAAAACATCGTGAGGAAATCATAGCATGGTGGTAGGGTACTTTCTAGTACTCGGCTGGCTAGCTACCACCCTCAAGTTGAAAATCTGCCGCCAAGCATCTAACGGTGTGTTCCAGCAGCCTCACTTGAGAGCCAGTTCCATTCCAGGCTAGGTGTGCTTTACCATCTTCGACCACACCGTCACTTAACATCAGGTGAGCTGTGGTCAAGCAACTAGCCTGTCAACCATAAAAAAAAAAAACATTTTATCGGAATCGATTAAGCGATTTTTAAAAAATCAGCAAAAATCTATAAATTTAAAATATACATCGATGATATTTTCGTTTGCTCCGAAACCTCGCTGTTTCGTGGGAGCAGTGCTTTTAGTTGGCCTGAGGGTCATGGACTCAGTTTTTTTAAATCGTTAATTTATGTATTGTTATGACTTGCTAATTTATTAAGATAAGATACTATAGTTTGTGTTCAAAAATTAATAACACTTAAATGTATTTATTAGCTCCTCTATAGGATTAGAAAAACTAGTACTAGTGAATTTAATTAGTTATATTTGTAGCGATGATAGCTCAGTGGTTATCGCGGTCGATTCACACACCGTCACTTAACATCAAGTGAGCTGTGGTCAAACTTCTAGCTTGTCAACAATAAAAAAAAGATAAAACTTTCAAATATTCATTGGCCGCGTTCCGAAATCAGATATTCGCCTAAAATAACGAAATTCAAAATTTTTTAAACACGGAATTTTTAAAACAATTTCGCCGTCAAAAACATTAAAGCTACAAAGGATTGGGTTAACAATCTCAAAAATATGATAATTTTTACAGTAAGCTTGGATAACAGACAACCTTTTCTTAATAAAGCAAAAACGTTGTTGTTTGAAAATTAACTCCTTTCACAGACACTGTAAAAACGGTTCATTGTAAAAAGAAAATTTATGTTAATTACTTAACCACTTAATAAGCAAAAGGTGCTTTAATTTCTAATTAGAGTTTGAGGGGGTTCGATAGAGATGAGGTTTAATATCCGACCTTTTTTAAGACCCGGTCAATTTAACAGTACCTAAAGGTACAATTATAATGACGTGATTTTCAGTTGTTTTTTCGCATATTGAGGACGATGACAGACCATTTTGCTAGTCACGTTTTCCATTGGATACAACTGTACAGTTATAGTGCCACTAAAATTTGAAGTTTCAAATTTTAGTGGCACTATATACACTTTGAAATTCTCCATGCCATGTATTTTGCATTCTATGGATAAAATAAACGATCTTATTTAGTGCAATTTTTCACATGACATTTCGTGTCGATTCTTACAACTTGAAGTTGAGAAAGGAGATTAGGGTCTAAATTGATAATTGACAAAATACAATAACGTCTATTGTTAATTAAATGTCATGGTATAAAAAATGGCAACTACAGTAATTAAGAGAAATATCAATACAAGTTGTTTAAGTACAAAAATGTCAATCATATAAATGACTAGCTGCGCCCCGCGGTGTTACCCGCTACATGTTTTCGGGATAAAAAGCAGCCTATGTGTTCATTCAGTATCTACTTAAATATGAAATTTCATCCATATCCGTTAAGTAGTTTTTGCGTGAAAGTAAGATAATTAAAAAAGTAGAAAAATTACCATACACAATTTCCTAAGAAAAAAGTGTGCATATAAAAAATTTTTAAGAACAAAATGCTTAGAAAATAACAGTAATTAATTACAATATATATCTATGTATGATCGATAAATAAATTAAAACATATTTATTGAAATGCAATGTGTAATTAAAGTTGTGTATACGTTTTGTCATTAACCCAATGACTGTCACAGTTGCCGTTGTTAAATGGAAACGACCAATCGTTTATAATTGACAAAAGATAATGGAGCCAAGGACATCAATCTTGACAAACGACGGCGTGTGTTGCTAACGACTTTAATAATGAACTTCACAACAAAAATTAAAGGAATTTGATAAAATGTCTTCTTGAACAGTGAAAGATTAGATACACACGCACCGAAAAGGTTTCGGCTAAAACAATTAACCATCTTAATTACACCCGGACTAAAATTAGGTAAAATTATTCCGGCCTAATTTTATAGTTACCTCATTAAAATTACAAGTTTATCTGTGGAACCTTCTGGGAAATTATTTTAGTGGGTAGTAAAAGAAAAGTTCATTGACACGCGTCGATAATTAACAATTTGTCCATAATTTTTCAGTCACAGATAACTAAAATTTGTTTTGGCGGGACCGCGGCTGCGTTATATAATAAATGAACGGCGATTTTCAAAATTTTACTCTTATGGGGTCATCATAAGGGTAAATAACGGCCCTGTTGACTCATTGGTACTACATCTGCTTCAAGAGCAGATGCCGTGGGTTCAACTCCCACCCAGAATAAACATTTTGTGGTATAGGCAAATGTTTGTTCTGTCTGGATGTTCTGTACGTACTCGTGTACTGTAGCTACATACTTATAATATAGGTATTATAAGTATGTAGCTATAAAAAAATAGTATTTATGTATTCTATCAGTTATCTGATTCTCTTAATACAAGCTCTGCTTAGTTTGGGGTCATAAAACATTAAAAAAATAATGACTTTTCAAGTTATGACTGGACTCTACAATGAGTGTGACTTTTACTGTGACTTAGATTTTTTTTTTTGTAAAAACACCTGACACTGGCAAACGCACAAAGTGCGACGCCAAAACCAATGTAGAAGAAGATATAGCAACTTATATGCTAATTAGAATTTAGGAGCGACGTCAGCCAGGCTTGTAGATTAATTAAAGTTTGAATACACCACACACAACACAAATTACCGCATAATGGAGTTCATCATACAATATTCGAAGCGTCATACATACGGAGACGATACGCTCAGAAATAATTTACTCGGTAATATGGCCAAACCACGGGAGACAGACATGAAACGCAGACAACGCAAATTTGCAAAATTACACGTCCATTTGTGACCGAGAGCGAGTCATATATCGATGAAGTGGTCCGAATCAAACTCGATCACAGAGCAATGTATACATTTTGTTCAGTACAAAAACACAGTACACATGCAGTGTATACATTTTGTTTTTTTTTGTTGAGTCCGACTCGCACTTGGCCAGTTTTATTTTAATCTTTCCGAGGTACAATTTAACTTAAATTCAATGAAAATGAAATCAACTTATCTTACTTCATTTAAAATTAAAATTAAATCAACTTGAATATTCAAGGTAATATTTAGTTTTTTTCCCGCTTAACAGTAAAATAGGATTTAAATTTAATTAACTTATAAGCTAGTTAAATTTCACAACTGTTGTAACTGAAACGACTGTTAAGCGGAAAAAACTAAATATTTACTTTAAATATTCAAAATGCACTTCCGCAGAGTAACGCCTGAATCAATCAATTTTATTTTAAAATGAACTTTATTTTGTCGAAATTAAAATGTATGAACTGAATGTATCAAGGCGGATCGAGGGCATGTAGTATATAATCGACCTTTTACATCAAATGTTAGGGTTGTTTTATTAAGTTGTAAATATTAAATGTATCGTGGCGATCACGCATGAAAGTTGATTTTCGGAGTAAACTAAATAGTAATTAGTTATGATTCAATAAACGGCTCTTAGTTATTCAATTTATAGGTTTCATATTAATGGCAGTATTTTTGTTTTAGTTCCGAATCCTTATTGATATCTACCCACAGCTGGGCGCAGGTCTCTTCTTATTGTTATTACACACACACAAACATACACGCGCACACACACACCCACAGACAAAGACACAAATATATGTATATTTATATATACATGTAGGTTAATTTTCAT
The DNA here is from genome assembly GCA_905404145.2 of Biston betularia. Lineage (NCBI taxonomy): Eukaryota > Metazoa > Arthropoda > Insecta > Lepidoptera > Geometridae > Biston > Biston betularia. Next base: position 6,868,540 of record FR989887.1, on the reverse strand, counting down.
GTAATTGTTTAGTTTAATTTTGTAATTAATCAAGATATCGGAAACTATTGGTTCCCGAAACACAGTTATCGCTAGTTCGGAGCCAATGAGTTCATCATCATCTCAGCCGTGGGACGCCCACTGTTGTAAATAGGTCTCCGCCATTGACTTCCGTAAAGAACGGGTGGAAATGTCTCGCATCCAGCGCATACATCGATTGCTTAATTAACTCTTGACTGTAGTCCTCACCAAAAGTTATACAATGCAGAAAAAACATCAAAATTAACTAAATTAATAGGTGTGACAACTGTTCTAACTCTTCCAGACTACCTTAGGATATGGAAAGAATTTATCGTTCGCGTTTCTGCGGTCTTCATTAGGTCGTCTGTCCACCTTGTAGCTGGACGTCCTACGTTGCCTTTGCTGGTCCGTGGTCTCCATGGCTTTACAACCCTTTCGGCTTCAGTTCGAGAACATTTTTTAAACAAGTTTCTTCACGATGTTTTCATTCACCGTTTGATGCTAGCGACAAAATGCACATAACTTAGAAAAGACAGGTGCGTGCGGAAATGTGGATTCGAATCCAAACTTCCACATTGAAAGTTCAACCCACTTATGTTTGTCTTATTTATTTTAGTTGAAATACATATTTCCTGAAAGATACAATATGGTGTTTTCAAATCCAGAGTAAATAAGTGGTGGTAGGGTACTTTCTAGTACGTAATCGGCTGGCTAGCTACCACCCACAAGTTCTACCGCTAAGCAACTAACGGTGTGTTCTGCCTCACTGTCACTGAGAGCTAGTTCCATTCCAGGATAGGTGTGTTTACTATCTTTGAACACACCGTCACTTACCATCAGGTGAGCAATGGTTAGACATATAGCCAGATAACCCTAAAAAAAATCTAAGGAACAGATATTTTACGATTTCAGATTTTATGTCCATTGTAAAAGAAGTAAATCATAATGATGACTAATCTTTTCCACTTAGTGCAGCCTAAGCGTATAACCCTGTGTATGTCGTGACATATAACCATTAAGTGCAAAACTTAGCTTTTTGAGGACATAACTTACGAAAACTTGTACAAAAAAAAAAGTTAACCTTATCGCGTTTCGGGCACGTCCTCAAAACGTTACAAAATTTATTGGCCCATAAAATACCTTCACTTAGGCAGATACTATGAATTATTCATGTATAAGGCGTTAAATAAATTTCGTTAGAATCAATCGCTTACGTTGATTCTGATTGTAATAAATTCTATTAAAACAAAGACTATGATTCTGTCTTGATGGTAACGATTTCGTAGAGAACTTAATAGAATGAGCGGCAAAGAGGGTTCCTGAAAATTTGAATTTAATTATATTACATTTCTTGTTCTTATTGAAAGTGGGGGCGATGAGTCCTGCACTGACGTCCCGCTTGGGGTGTATTGTGCATTTCCCCCTGCCAGCGTCTACCCGAGCCAACGCAGCTCCTTGAAGTACCGGAGCGAGGCTCTGGGCCGCTGGCATAGTAGCTCCAGTGAGATGGGTGGAATATTTAAAGGCATTGATGACGAGAAGCATTCAAGGTGTTGCTGCGACATGGATGATAGCGAAGCAGCTCCATGCAGCCTAGTGGCAATTCTAGTAAATTCTGTGGCTTTGCAATGCAAAAGCACATGCACCACAGTTTCATTCTCATGCAAGCAGCTACGGCATAGCGGACTATCCATGACTCCCAGTTTATATTTTTTATTATATTTATTCTGTTTATGTACGTCGCTACTTTGTTTTATATTTATGTATCTATCTTCTATCTATACTATTATAAAGAAGAAAGATTTGATTGTTTGTTTATATTGAATAGGCTCCTCAACTACTGGACCGATTTCAAAAATTCTTTCACCGTTGGGAAGCTACACTATCCGCGGGCGACATAGACCTGTATTCCCACGGGAACGGGAACTACACGGGTGAAACCACGAAGCGTCAGCTAGTACTATTATAAAAAGGATAGATTTGATTGTTTGTTTGTATTGAATAGGCTCCAAAACTACTGGACCGATTTTAAAAATTCTTTCACCGTTGGGAAGCTACACTATCCGCGGGCGACATAGACCTGTATTCCCACGGGAACGGGAACTACACGGGTGAAACCACGAAGCGTCAGCTAGTACTATTATAAAAAGGATAGATTTGATTGTTTGTTTGTATTGAATAGGCTCCAAAACTACTGGACCCATTTTAAAAATTCTTTCACCGTTGGGAAGCTACACTATCTCCGGATGACATAGGCTCCTTTTATCCCTGTATTCCTACAGAAACGGGAACTACGCGGGTGAAACCGCGAGGTGTCCGCTAGTAATTTATCATATCTTGATTCCTGTCTTCAAAATCCAACGATACAAATTCTTCTCTTTGGAACGCCTATAATTTTTATGTTTAGCAATGAAAAAATTTAAGATAAATAAATTGTTCGATCCCAGCAAGCAAAAGAGGGTAGACGGAGATTACTCCGTCAATTTTTATATTTGCAACCGTCGATCGAGAGAAGCTTTGTCGTTGCGGTCGAGATCGGACGTACGTTACGTTCCTTGGTCACGGTGCGCGCGCGTAACATATTCATCCAGAAACCAACGAAACCAGTGTCCGTGACATTGTACCGACTAGTTGCCGAACACCATTTGGACCCACCAGCAAGTCTAGCCGTGCTAGGATTGTACGAAGCCCACGACGAAAGCTGAAGCCGTATTGGCGGTCGTGGATTGAAGGTTGGTGGAGTGTTTTCTGAATGCCTTCGATAGCTTGCGGGGATAGTTTATCCGTTTCCCACCTGTTCCTGGATGCACCTCATACAGTCCACTTACTAATTAAATTAGTCTTCTCCCGAGACTGTACGTGTATCGTACATAAATGTTTATAACTAGTGATGTGAAAGAATCGATAAATGATATAGATAAAAAGTAATATCAACGCTTCAGTAATTTCAATGTCAAAGTTTGAAGATTGATTGAGTCACGTACCGAATGAACATCAGAGATTAAATTTCAAAATCTAGAATTAACTTTAAATATAATCTCTGCGAAGATCATTTTGATGAAAAAAAACACTTTAATTTTAATAACCGCTATATCGTTTCTACAAAAAAGTTAGGACTATAAATTGGAGGGCTGTAACTTTTAAGCTTTCGTAATTAAAAGTTTAGTTAAAATGCGCAGTTAAGCTTTCGAATATTGTATTATCTGTGGCCTGTTTTATAATCTGTGACCCTGAGAAAGAATGAAACACGTTCAATTATTTTTCACAGTTTGACCATGTTATCTGTTCAGTTGAGAGCGGCGCTAGTGTAACAACACGTTCATTCAACTTTTCGAACAGTATTATTGGAGCTTGGAGGCATTTCTCTTCTGCCATATAAGCTAAAACTTTTAAAATAACTTGCTGCGCATTACTTTTGTGAGGTTTCGACATTTTATTAGCACTTTTCGCAGAGAAATCGAACAATAAACACGAGGCACTGACACTAGACAGAAACTAACAGAGGAATGACGTTGTCAAAATGGCGGCTAACGCGGCTGTAGTTCCAATTTTGCCCACCTGAACAGCTAAGTTGGTGGCACTGTACCTGATTAAATAGATCTACGTTTGGCTACCAACTCGCCTGATGTAAAGCGACGATGCGGGCGAGGATCTAGCACGCTGATCTAGAAGGAGTCTAAAAGTGTTTTTTCTTTTTTACTCTTGACAGGCTAGTTGTTTGAGCACAGCTGAAGATGGTAAAACACAACTAGCTTAAATGAAACTGGCTCTCAAATGCGGTTTCCGGAGCACACTGTCAGGTGCTTGGCGGCAGATTTTTAAGTTGAGGGTGTTAGCTAGCTAGGCGAGTATTAGAAAATACCCTATCATATTCCTCACGATGATAGTCCTTCGCCAGCAGATCACCTACTTAAGTTACCTCTTAGAACATGCACCGAGACGGCAGAAGTGGCGACATCTGCCAGCGAACATGTGTAGTTGCCGGAGTCGTTTCTGTTGGCGTTCGCTATGTACAGCCGCGACAGCGCGCCGTTAGATGTCGCCTCTGTCTTCACACTGTCAACAATAAAAAAACACAGTTTAATTTCAGATTTTGAATAATTAATAGATGGCAATTTTAACTTTTAGTCGGTTAGGAAGCTTAATAGTCGAAACACTTGATCCTGGGAAACGCACAGATTGCGATTCCAAAGACAATAAAAATCAATAATTCCTAATTTACCGTTGTTTTATAATTTTTAGGGTTATGTGCTTGAAACTTTCCCCACTGAGCCATGTGCTAACAGTCGAGTTGAAGTGGCAATGGGTAGGGCACATGCACGCAGAACTGATGGTCGATGATGCAAAGTTCTGGAGTGGAAACCACGAACAGGCAAGCGCAGCGTAGGACGTCCACCCACAAGGTGGACGACCTAATAACACCGCAGGAACGCGCTAGATGCGAGCCGCTTCCAACCGGTCTTTGTGGAAGTCAATGGGGGAGGCCTATGTCCAGCAGTGGACATCCTACGGCTGAAATGATGATGATGATGATGATGATTGGTATCTATATTGTACCCGTGCGAAGGTGGGGCGGGTCGCTTAAGATGTGACCGCGACACGAAATTTGAATTAAAACGTGAAAGATCAAATTGTGAACGTAAAAACGATTGGAATTCTGATAAAAGAATTTCCTTAATGAGTATCTAAGACATTTTCAAATTAATGATAATTATGCCAACCTGCTGTTTTGAATTCCTAATTAGTTGGCGTTGAATTGTTTCTGAAGCTCAGATAAGAGTTCAGTATCCTTTTATGTCTGCTTTTAGGGTTCCGTACCCAAAGGATAAAACGGGACCCTATTACTTAGACTCCGCTGTCCGTCCGTCTGTCACCAGGCTGTGTCTCATGAACCACGATAGTTAGACAGTTGAAAATTTCACAGATGATGTATTTCTGTTGCCGCTATAACAACAAATACTAAATATTTACAGACAATTACAGATTAACAGACGTTTTTTTTGCAGTTTTATAGATAATGGTACGGAACATTTCGTGCGCGTGTCCAACTTGCACTTGGCCGGTTTTTGAATTTTAACCCAATGATTAGGGAAAAGAAATGGTCTCGTAGAGATTACACTTGCCCATGTCCAACGTAGCGCCTCCTATAATTTTGAGTACCAAAAACAGAATCAATGAATTCAAATAAACAAAATTTAAAATACAATGTCAAATTCAAACATTATGTCAAGCTCAAATACAAAGTCAAATTAAAATATAATGTCAGGTTCAAATACAATGTCAAACTACCATACGACTATATTTATTTTCTACTTTAATTAGAGTTTTTATACATGCTCGTCGGTTAAAACGTTTACTTCTATTATCTTTAACCATCGACGCAAAAAGAGGCTATTCATCTTTCGTCAAAAACCATTCGCTAAAAATTAAATAAGTCATATTTTTATATATTTATCTTACAAGTAAATAAAAAATGTAATAGGCTCATAAATTAAAACAGTTAAGAATAATTCATATCTAGTGGCTCTTAATTTCACACAAATTATAATTCAGCATAATTATATTTGACCGTCGTAACACCTGAAGGATTTTTATTATTAAGGCAATATCTACACGGATAGATTTAACGATACAAAAGGTAGTAATTTATTTACTGAAAACTAGCAGACCAATTCGTATACTTACACAAACATTAAGAGTATGGTCTACTATCATAATATACATTAAAAAAATACTGATAGGTCGCCTGTCTAGCGCTCAGTGCTTATTGAGTTGCATATTAATACGCAATGAAGCGACCTCGCTACATTCAACGGCTATCGATGTAAACATGCATTGCGATAACCAATCAGCGACGAGAGCCTGCATCGCGCAAGCGAAATTTCTACTGCTAATAAGCGCAAGTTCTAGTTGAAACGTGGACACTTGGGAGTGGTCCGTAAGTTAAAAGTCGCTCAGCAAGCTATGAAAAGAGCCATGCTTGGCATTTCTCTGAGGGATTCATATACGGAACGAAGTAATTTACCAGAGAACTAACGACACGGACATAGCTCAGTGTATTGGCAGGCTGCAGTGGACATATCTGTCGCAGAACCGATAACCGCAGGGGTGGGTAGACGTGTTCTGGAGTGGAGATAGCGAATTGGCAAACGTAGCATAGGACGCCCTGATGAGACTCAATGGAGTGACGGTATACGTAGGACAGCTAGCGGTGGATGGAAGCGAAAAGCAGAAGATCGGGCTGAGTGGCGAGTCTTGGGAGAGGATTATGTCTAGAAGTGGACTTCGATAGGTTGATGATGATGATGATGAAGTTCTACCAAACGCGTTGTCAGAAAGCACGGCAGGAGTGTTTTTTTTGTAGATGAAATAATTGAATTTTAGAAGTCAACATAAATATCTCTTCATTATTCTGAAACATTATTTATGAATAAATTAATAAACAAAATGTTTCAAACACCCATATAATTATTTAAAAATGGATAAAAGCCAGTTACATTAAATTAATAGTCAAATTCATTTACATTAAATTAATAGACAATTATAAAAGAAAAATAAATAGGAATATAAGAAATATACCAGGGCATTTCTCTAGCGATCCAGCGAGGAAATGCCGCCAGTTTTATTTATTTATTTATTTATTTATTTATTCCTTAATTTCACACCATCCTTACAGGGTTTCCCTAATGCGATGGTGCTAGTCAATATACAATTATAAAAATTAAAAATGTCAAAAAATTATAAAGAAAAATGTCAATATACAATTATAAAAATTAAAAATGTCAAAATATTAAATTAAAATGTCAAACAATAAAAAATAAAAATCATAAATCAAAACCTTAAATTACTATGTCAAATTATAGCATGCGTCATAATTAACAGCCATTCTAAATTCTTGTACCGAACATACACAAACATCAATTTTCTGGGCAACCCGATTCAGGGTTATTATGGGTACGTTTGCGGCGGGCTCGACCGGTGGACCGAGTTTTTAATTAATTTGTTTTTTTCTTGACTTGTATTACAAATAATGTGACAATTAAATATTTATCTAGGAAATATATATTATATATATAGGAATCAAGGTTTTTATCAAACTTATCTTTATAATTGTTTTAAGTAAAAGTTAGTTGCCAAGCCACATCTAATCTCATAGCGTAAAGGAAACTCACCTAAACCTATATTCTAAAGAATGTAAGTTCGAAATGGTCACAATTGTAACTTTCGTGGAAACACTGCCTAAGGGTCAACCTGTTGCCATAAAAATTTTACTAGCTCTAATAATATTTTATGAAAATGTTTGCGAACAAAGATGTAAACAAAGTCATGTTGAATTTCATGCTTCCACTTTATGTCATCATTTCGCGTGGTGCGAATGCAGTGCTAAAAAGGAAATTATGTAGTTGCAAGATTTATTTATTCTACTCATAGATAAACATAAAAGAGATAAAGATATATTTATTTGCATAAACGTGAGTGGTTGCATAGTACAGATCTTAGATTACCGAAGTCTCATCATTAATGCATTTTCTTTTAAAGTGATAAGTATTTTTTTTTTTATAGCTGACAGGCTAGGTGTTTTGACCACAGCTCACCTGATGTTAAGTGAAGGTGTGGTCGAAGATGGTAAAGCACACCTAGCCTGGAATTGAACTGGCTGTCAAGAGAGGTTGCCGGAACACACCGTTAGATGCTTGGCGGCAGATTTTTAACTTGAGGGTGGTAGCTAGCCAGCCGAGTACTAGAAAGTACCCTACCACCATGCTATGGTTTCCTCACGATGTTTTCCTTCACCGGCAGCTCAAGCTCATTGTTGGGGTTTGAACCCACGCCCTTCGGCATGCGAAGTGACCGCACTAACCACTGAGCTATCATCGCTACAAAAAGTAACACATAAATCTAGCTTCGTAAGAATTTCGTATGAGTCAGCCCTGTTGGTTCAGTGGTAGTATGTCTGCTTCGAGAGCTGAAGGGCGTGGGTTCGATTCCCACTCGGGACTAACATTTGTGTGACTAACATCGATGTTTGTTCTGTGTCTGGGTGTACTGTATGTATTATAAGTATGTATTTACAAAAAAAAAAGTATTTAAGTATTCTGTCAGCTGTCTGGTTCCCATAGTACAAGCTTTGCTTAGTTTGGGGCTAGATGGCGCTGTGTTAAATACCCTCCAATATTTATTTATTTATTTAATTATAATTGTAATTTGAAACAAAAACAAACTAATATATTAATGTAAGCTCTGTGAAAATAATAATTTTTCTCATAATTAGTCGGCAAAATAGTAATTTTAATTTTAATTTGTTTTTGAAGTGAAAATCGAAAATTTTTTTAGCCACGTTAATTGATTTTCTGGTTGGGGTAAAACTTATAGATTCTCGTTACTGACATGATAATATGACTGCCCAATTTTAGGGTACCGTGCCCAAAGGGTAAAACGAGACCTTTTATTCCGCTGTCCGTCCGTCTGTCATCAGGCTGTATATCATGAACCGTGATAGTAATACAGTTGAAATTTTCACAGATGATGTATTTCTGTTGCCGCTATAATAACAAATACTAAAAAAACAGAATAAAATAAATATTTAAAGGCGCTCCCATACAACAAACAAGAACAACAAAATTTATAGAAAATAATACGGATCCTATCGTTTGCGAGTCCGACTTGCACTTGGCCTGTTTTTCTTATTTATTTCTTTGTGTTGTGCGTAGTTGAATAATTCATACATTAATGCACAAGAATTCAAATTTAAATTCAAATTCCAATGTTTTATTTGCATAAATATAGGTCAAAAATAAAAAAAGGCCTCTCTATATTTAGCCTTCACGAGTAAAAAAAACAGTACAATTTTAGCCTGTCAAGACAAACATACGGGTTGCATTAAAAACATTTCAGCGTCTGAAGTCGTTTATACGCAAAATATATTTGACCATCGACAAAATTGCCCCAACTACGCTCCAATTATAGCAAAAACCGTTACTACCCGCAAAAACTAACCGACCACGAAAACTATCCGCCTCGTAAATTGAAAGGTCAGCTAAACTGTGATTAGGGTTTAAAGAGGTTAACTACGTATAACCATAGCCTATAGAGCAATAACTAGAGGGTTTGTTCCAATATTTTTGATCAAATATTAATTTTGTGTATAATTTTATCATATAAAAGCTGAACTGATTCTCTATTACAAATATACGTTTACGTCCTTATGTAAACTTAACTACTTCAGAAGCGGGCAAGAGACATAGAACACTGTTAGGTTGAGAAGTTAAATTTACAAAGGTACGTGAGATCATAAATAATTAATTGGTCAATCACATTGAAATCACTCCGCGAATCAACATAGATGGATTCCTAATTAGGCGCAAATAGACGCGTCCTGCTGGTTCTTCGTCTTGAGCAAAATTGAGCCCACGCCCCGGTCGCGCCTGCTTACAACGTCACCAAACTGACGTTGCTTCCTTTACGGAGGCAGCATTTCAGGCCACTCGTCACTCACTTCACGCTGTTGACAGTAGTGCTGCCAACACTTAAACATATAGTTTTTTAGTTGTCTAGTATTTTGTCTTCTTTTTTTAAATACTTAAACACAGTGTTTCTTTTAAACACAGTGTCGTATGACACAAGAAAGAGACGGAAGAAGCAGATGATGCGAAGCAAGACAAGCCGCACGCGTGTTGTACTCAGTTTTGATTCCTTAAAGAATACCACTGGACGTGACCGAAACCGAAACTATGGTCTGAGGATCCGACATAATTAAACGTGAGTAATCCCGTGTAAGTAAGTTTTCATAGTAAACAAGTAATTATTAAAAAAAACCCCGACTGCAAAATAGTCAACTTATCGCCAAAAATCCACTTTTTTTAAACCACTTTATAAGGACACTTGGGATATTGAGACAAATCTAATCCTTAATTGTCAAAATCCATCAGGATGTTTGGAAGATACGAGGTAATAAAGAAATTTACATTTTTGCGAAAACAAAACCCTTCCTTGGCAGTCGGGTAAAAAGAGAAGCAAGCATTAATTTCCTAAGACGCCAGTTTTTTTTATAAGTAATTATAATATATAATCTACGACAGTGATTATCAAAACGACTTTACACTAAAAATATATGTCTTGAATACTCAAAAATAGCTTCCGCAAAGAAACACCAGTATCAATCAATCATTCTGAGGAAGTCTAGTAGATCTGTGAAACAAACATTTCAAAATTGGCCTTATCGACTATTTAAAAATGATTTTGATAAAACTTGCCACGTTTTCTATAGAAAAATAAATATTTATAGACCTCTAAAAACCTTTTATCCCAATATATTTGCCTAAATTCAAAATTACCTGCTTCAGCTCCGATGAATCGTATCAAATTAATGGGGTGTTAAAACACCCTTATTTGTTTTGTGGAAAACACCCCTAAGATTAACTAGGGTCTTGTATTTAATTAACTCGAAGATGATATCAGATAAATTTTAGGCACGAAAGTCAAATAACTGGTAGAGTTATTAACTACCTGGCTGCCTTAATTTGGCATAGGAAGAGATACAGTACGTGAGGTCCCTGACTGCCTTAATTTGGCATAGGAAAATATACAATGCGTAAGATCCCTGGCTGCCTTAATTTGGCATAGGAAGAGATACAATGCGTAAGATCCCTGACTGCCTTAATTTGGCATAGGAAGAGATACAGTACGTGAGGTCCCTGACTGCCTTAATTTGGCATAGGAAAATATACAATGCGTAAGATCCCTGGCTGCCTTAATTTGGCATAGGAAGAGATACAATGCGTAAGATCCCTGACTGCCTTAATTTGGCATAGGACGAGATACAGTACGTAAGCTTCCTGACTGCCTTAATTTGGCATAGGAAGAGATACAGTACGAAAGATCCTTGACTGCCTCAATTTGGCATAGGAAGAGATACGATACGTAAGATTAACATTATGTATAATCTTTTAGCATCTCTCTGAGAGACCTGGATCTTCAAGCTTCACTTAATTTGAAACTAGATGGCACTATGTGAAGTGTCAAATTATTATGCATCTAAAGTTGTGTTCCGGCAGCCTCACTTGAGAGCCAGTTTCAATCCAGGCTAGGTGTGCTTTACCATCTTCGACCATGCCTTCACTTAATTTGAGGCGAGCTGTTGTCAACCATAAAAAAACCACTATACTTTCTTCTCCTGCACATTTCATACATTTTAACCCACCTTGAAATGTTTTGAGATTTCACTCAGAAAAACAAAAAAATAAACTTTAGTTTATTAATAAAGGTTTGGAATCACTGAACCTCACGACACGGGACTCCCAAGTGTAAGATTCAGTGTCCACAGCGAAAAAAAGTTAGTCGGTTAGTAAGTTAGATAAACGCCTTGGTTATGGACATGAAATCCTGCAAAAAACTTTTTAGATTTTTTGATCAAATACATTTTTATTTTTCCCAGAAAACCGTGGAGAGCACCAAGGCTATCATAACCAAGAACAATAGAGTTAATGATAACTGAAACGCTCTTGTGCTTTATTGAGAACTTTATTATACATTTAAGAACGAGATTTTACCACACGTCTACACCGTAATTGGCGGAAATGAAGAGAGAGAGAGAGAGAGAGAGCGCGAAAAATGAAAAGAGAAGGTTGAGATTGCGGCACAGTATCTATCTTACTAATTGAAAGTTTTGGCGGTAACGCGGAAAGAGTCGTGTCGCGAGTGTGGGAAAATGATAATTATAATGCGGTGAAACATGACTTTTCGTGTTGCTTCCAAAACTCCATCGAAGCTTTATAGTAAAGTCGCCACTACTTTACTAAAGCATGACTGGACTTGACTATAACTATAGCTACAAGGCAACTTATTTAACTTTCAAAACTTGAAAATATGAAACATTTGACACTGGGATATGCTCAAGATGCGATGCCAAAACTAAAGAAAAAAAACTTGCTAATGTCTGTCAAAGTACCTGTCAACGTCTTAACGCATAAGGCGCCAAAATTCAAATTATTAACAGTAAATCCACTAACTGTTTTGCCCAAACTTAAGTCACTGCTTTACTTATTTGTACTTGTTTGACTTTAGTTAATTAATGAAGGTTCCTGAGCTTATTAATGGAGTGTGGAATATCAATAAATCTGAGTGTTTAATTCAAGAAATTGTAATAATTATGGCGTAAAATTATAAGATTTTAATTAAACTGTCCGATGTTCGGATGTGATTCATGAAATAATTTTGAAAATTTATAAGTAAATCAAGTTACTTAGTTTAAGGTGGTCCGATTTCCATACGAATAATTTTTTGCCATTTATGGACAAATGGAGGATAATTTTAGGTACAGTGAAATCACAGCTACTGGCATTTATTTTGGTCTTTATTTGCGGTAAATCACAATTGCTTGAATAAGACAATAGATTATTTTGGTGTTATTATAAAAAGATTTGTATTAGTATCCTACAAACATGCTACGGTTTTTTTTTTCTCACGAAATTTAACTTTTTTTAAGGAAAATTTCCACCAAAAGTTAAAGCAATAGTAAAAGTGCTTACCTGACCCCTCCTCTTTTAGTATCGTAGTTCAGCAGCCTGGCGCCATGCTTCCAGTTGACTTGGCGCGTCGGCTGCGGAACTTCGCTGACCACGCAGCGCAGCTCGATGATGGAGCCTTCCTTGTAGAACTTGTCTTGCAGCGGACGGCCTCGTTCGTCCACAATCTCCACCTTTGGCACTGTGGATGAAAGAAATAAATAAACATACTTGTTTTTTTTTATATAGCTGACAGTCTAGGCCTTTGACCACAGATGTTAAGTGAAGGTGTGGTCGAAGATGGTAAAGCACACCTAGTCTGAGATGGAACTGGCTTTCATGTGAGGCTACCGGAACATACCGTTAGGTGTTTGGCAGCAGATTTTCAACTTGAGGGTGGTAGCTAGCCAGCCGAGTACTTGAAAGTACCCTGCTATGGTTTCCTCACGATGTTTTCCTTCACCGGCAGCTCAAGCTCATTGTTTGGGGTTCGAACTCACGCCCTTAGGCATGCGAACCTACCGCGCTAACCACTGAGCTATCATGTTATTCTTCGTTGCCTGGAAGAGATCGCTCTTAGCGATAAGGGCGCCACTCGTCGCACTAGCACATAAGATTATTTTGTTCTCTGTACTTTTTTCTGTTTCTGGTGAGCACAATTTGTTAAAGTATGTTTTCAGAGGAACTAAATGCAATTAAATAGCTTTGTGTTGTACTGAGCTGCCATAGTCGAGAATTCCAAACAATAAGTGCTGTTTCAATGACTTGGATGCCTTTATCCTTTATTGCAGTGGGAACAAGATAAGTACAAGAGTTTCCGAAGAAATAGCTTTGACACTAATATTGTGTAATTATTATTTTTGTATGGTAGTCTAAAAACGTAAAGTTTCCGCTACCTATTTAGAAAGAAATCCCATTCTAGGTTCGATGTATTTATTTTCAACTGCACCAACACTTAACATAAGGTGAGCTATAGTCAAACACCTACACTGTCACCTTTACAAAAAAGCATTATTACAAAATGTAAAAACAAAAAAAGTGAAACGAATACGTTATTAATAATTGAACTATTAATTTCTTTACACTCTTTTCTCGATTATACCAGTAAAATTATTTTGGTTAATCTTTTTGAAAATAAATATACGATTAGTAAAAATAAAATAATGTACCTACATCAAAGAATAATTATATTTAGCCTGGTCAAGTTAGTCTTAAAAATACATTTCTAAGAAGCTGAACATTTACATGAAAGTTGGTGATAATATAATAAAATTGTGAACCTATAGATCCCACGTGTGCAAAACATTTTATCCAAAGTCAAAGTTGGCAAAAAATAGGTTTTTGGATTTTTTAAGAAAACAATTAGTTTAATGATATAAATAGCTTGGACAAAAATTATATGCCATGCAATTACCTACAAAAATTGCCCAAACACTTTTTTATTAAGGTTCACCATTTCTGAGAAAAAGCGATTCTAAAATGTACCAAAGTTGTGTTCCCCATAATGCGCATGACTACGCTGCCTATCTACATCATTAGACGCATAATATAAGTAAGTCGTAAATCTACGTACTTGAAGATGTACAAAACATTAAAGGTTCAATTCAATTTTCAATTTTTTAAGGAATTATCGTTTAAAATTACGAACAAAACTCTACTGAAATAATGAAACAACTTTCCATAATGAAACCACAACGCAGACTTAAATTAATTCTCATAACAAAACCAAAACAGTTCTTAGATGACCAATAAAGAACCATCGAATATTAAATTAAAATCATTTGGTTCGATTTGATTGAAAGCAAACATCGACGCCCTCAATGGAATTGAGTCAATACTAATTGAACATTGCCAGCCAAAAATACACAGTAGTACGCCAAAAACTTCTGCATTCATCAGGGTTTTGGTGAGGTTTAGAGATGACCGGTTTCGGATATTATTATGCGATAAAATTGTTCGAAGTCGAAAGTGCTAAAAATAAATGTGTAAAAATAGGTAAAAACTTTTTTTTGTGGACAGGCTAGGTGTTTGAACAGTGATTGTGTAGTCGAAGATGGTAAATACACCTAGCCTGGAATGGGATTGCCTCTCAAGCGAGGCTGCCGGAACACACCGTTACATGCTTTGCGACAGATTTCCGACTAGTAGAGGACTAGAAAGTAACTCACGAAGTTTTCGTTCACCAGCAGTTCAAGCTCAATGTTGGGATTTGAGCACACGTTCTACGGTGTGTGAACCGACCACGCTAACCACTGAGCTATAATCGTTTTATTTTGTTTTACATATGCTGGATTACTCACGTTTAATTATGTCGGATAATATGACTTTAGTTTCGGATACATCTTCAATTCGATTTCTAGTGACAATTATTTATAAGAATGTTTACTTCATAAAAATTGAATCGTTTAGAAAATTATGTGATAGGTCTGAAAATAGTATAAGTGCATTTGGTTGAAATTGTGTGCCATAAATAAATACAAGTATTTTTTTTATCGAGTTTACTAGCTATTTACAATTTTGAGAGCGACCGCGTTGTCGTTTATGTGATAAAAGGCAAAATTGAAAAATTTTGAAAAACCCACAACGGTTAAAAATTAATTGTCACCTATCTAAGATAATGCACCAATGAAACCCGAACCCATAACTGAAACCTGCGTCAAAATCGGACTAGAAGTTTTGGAGAAAAATGGCAACATGGATTTGCACAAAAATGTTTGCTGCAGCACCCCCTGGTGAGTCGTTACCGTAACACTTATCTATGAACATGGACCAATCAAACCCGAACCCATAACTGAAAACTGCATCAAAATCGGACAAGAAGTTTTGGAGAAAAATGGCAACATGGATTTGCACAATAATGTTTGCTGCAGCGCCCCCTGGTGAGTTGTTACCGTAACACTTATCTATGAACATGGACCAATCAAACCCAAACCCATAACTGAAAACTGCATCAAAATCAGACTAGAAGTTTTGGAGAAAAATAAAAACATGGATTTGCACAAAAATGTTTGCTGCAGCGTCCCCTGGTGAGTTGTTACCGTAACACTTATCTATGAACATGGACCAATCAAACCCGAACACATAACTGAAAACTGCATCAAAATCAGACTAGTAGTTTTGGAGAACAATGGCGACATGTATTTGCACAAACAAGCAAACAAACAAACATCCTCTCACCCCAAACGCACATACCGTCTCCGTTCCGTCGTGGGTAAAAATAGCTAACAATCAAATTCGAATAATTTTAAGTTCGAATAAATAATCTTGTAACGAACATCCCTAGTTTTCCCGAAGCTTGGCTGTCATAGTGCTTTGTTGAGACTTCCGTATTTGAAGAGACGTGATTTGCATACAATTATTTTTGGCGTCTTCTATTGGGGACAATGAGCCGCTATGATGAAATGTGATATAAGTACATTGAGATGTAAACGAATGTGAATACATTGTATTATTGCGATACAAAATTTAGATGTAAGGGAAACTTGTAGCGACCGCACGTCAAAGAGCATAGGTTTATACCCCAACAATGAGTTCATATTGACATATGACATATGACAGCCCCGTTGGCTCATTGGTAGTATATCTGCCTTAAGAGCTATAGGGCGTGGGTTCGATTCCCACTCAGGGCAAACATTTTGTGAATAAACAAATGTTTGTTCTGTGTCTGTATCTCTTACCATCAGGAGAGCGTCTAGTACAACTCATTACTTTTGACATTAAAA
This sequence comes from Biston betularia, assembly GCA_905404145.2. Taxonomy (NCBI): domain Eukaryota; kingdom Metazoa; phylum Arthropoda; class Insecta; order Lepidoptera; family Geometridae; genus Biston; species Biston betularia. Next base: position 6,852,315 of record FR989887.1, on the reverse strand, counting down.
CAAACTCCTAGAAACATACATTGAGTTCAAAGAAAACGCTGCCTTATATTTTTCAAGTCACTCCATTGTTCTAGCTAAATTAGCAACCATCGTTGTAAATTTGCTAGTTTATCGGTTTTTATCGGATTAGTTTCTTGGAGTGTGCTTCAGAACTACATGGTCTAATTCCCCCATGCCCATTCTTTTACCGGAAAGTCAGAAGCTCGCGAAAGTGACATCGTTTCTTGGTCAACGTTCCAAAAATTCGATCGCTCGCTCAATTTACCTACTGGGCCGCTCACGCAAATTCAGGCAAGCCTCAATGGCAAAAAAAAATCTACGCCAGTATTCATCCAGTTCGCCCTACAATTTGATGGCATGACGAACTCGGAAATCTTAGAAAGAAATCGTGCTGTGCTGATTCAGGATTAATACTAATAAGAATAAGTGAAAGAATATAAGTGGAAGAAATTAAGTAACCTTTGCTCAGTCCTGTACATATAAAAACACGAGCAAGTTGTGTTTTTTTAAATATATACAGGTCAAAGAACAATTCAGACTCGCCAGCCGAGGGTTCCGCAAAAACTAGATCCTATCTTTTTTTGTGATTTTTTTATGTGCACTATAAGACAATGCGTCTTGACAAATTTCATAGTTGTAGGTCAACGAGAAGAACGCTATACGTTGTCACTCCCTTATCAGAGTGGAAATATGCAGTTTTTGCAACATAAACGGCTGTAACTTTATTTGCGATAACTGAGAAGTTTATTTTTTTCACAGCGGCAAGGGACTACTTGTATCTGATTAGACTGCGTATATGTTTTCAATTTCAACTCTATACCTTATCTACGCGATCTCGAGATAGATCTTGACTGACGGCAGACGGATAACAAAGTGATTCTATAAGGGTTCCGTTTTTTTCCTTTTGAGGTACGGACCCCTAAAAAACAACTGACTGTTTGGCAAGGATAGAAACAACCTTGGGATTCAATAGTTTTTTTTTATATACTGCGGTTTTTCCAACACAATTTTAGGACACAAATATACGTGTAAATACGGTACCTTTTTGTGCGACCTTTCCCGAATAGGCGTCCAAAAAATATAATTTATTCATCTCCGCCGGGTACTCTTAAACTTTTCCAAATATTGCAAGAAGTATTAACAGAAATATTTGAGAACGAAAATATTTCGAGCATAGTATCTTTTGAGAGTTTGATCAAAGGCCCTCGGGTAAAACTAGTGACCCAAATTCATCAAAACCCTTTTCATACTCAATAAAAAGCTCTGAACACATTTCGAGCCTCGAGTTTTCTGACCGATCCAGCGAATGGGGTAGGTGGACAGTAACTAGAAAGGTGCATAGATTTGCTTGAAGAGTAAATCTTAAGGTGGCTACAGACTGTACCTACTGTATACTGTACTGACCGGCATCACACGGCGTAATGGAACGTGTTAGCCAGCGTTCATGCAGTCAGCATGGGAAAACAAGGCACTCGCAGCGAGCTACGAGCGGCTCGGTGCTTCACTCTGCTGTCACGTTTTTAGCGAATCCTATCAGTACACGCAGCGAATCATTACGAGCGCACGTGTCTCAAGCGTCGATTCTAGGTACTGCGGGACTTTAGTATTGATTAGTTGTCATCATTTGCTGTTGAAAGTATGGAGTGGGACAAAGATAGATGACTCTTCGAGCCAACACCGCGACCACGCCAACACAAAGAGAGCCAAAGAGTCAACACGTCCTGAGGATGCTTCGTGTAAGGCGAAACACGTGTGGGCAACTGGTTACTGCAGCGAGAAGAAGATATAAAGACTTATGGTTTTTTTTATTCATCGTCATCATTTCAGCAGTAGGACGTCCACTGCTGGACATAGGCCTCACCCATTGACTTCCACAAAGACCGGTTGGAAGCAGCTCGCATCCAGCGCGGTCCTGCGGTCTTTATTAGGTCGTCTGTCCCCCTTGTGGGTGGACGTCCTACGCTGCGCTTGACGGTCCGTGGTCTCCACTCCAGAACTTTGCAGCCCCATCGGCCATCAGTTCTGCGTGCTCTGCCACTTCAACTTGCTGATTCTTTGGGCTATGTCGGTTACTTTAGTTCGTCTACGGTTCTTTTGATTAATTTTTTGGAGTTGAATTAATATTATTATATACTGTTTTGTATGTTATCGAATAATGAAAACAAATCCTGGAAAAATCATTCGTGTGCGGCCAAAACCGTAAGGGTTTTGTTCCTGTGTAATAAAACTTCATATCAAAAGGCTATTGAAAAAACATCACGAAAGACAGAGTCAATAAATATTGAAAAAGTAATTCTGAAAGAAATAACGGGCCGAAGAGGCAATAACAGAACTGTTTACATCATTCCAGACCATTACACAGAAACTAAATCTTAAATCAATGTTAAATTGAGATATATTTTCCGCTGTCTTTAGAATATGCGGTGATCCTTAGTGATTGTTACAGACATGAATTTGAACGAGTTATAATGTCATGAGTATAGCTAGTGGAAGTTCTTTAATATTTCAATTTACCTTCCACAGAAAACGCTCCGGCCACGCACATAAAAAAAAAACAATATTTTCAGTTGAACACAAAATCAATTGATTGCATGTACAAGAATCTAAAGAAATTAAAGATATCTAATTAAAATTACCACAAGTCTTTTGTTTATGCCTTTATTAGGATTTTAAGTTCAACGGTGTGTTCCGGCAGCCTTAACATCAGGTGAGCTGTGGTCAACACCTAGCCTGTCAACCATAAAAAAAAGCGTTATTTTTATAAATAACTATACTTGTTTGTACTATATTTATATACCTTCTAGCGGGGTAACTTGTTAAGTGGGCATTCGTGTTTGTTGTTTTATAATTAAGCTTGTATCCAGACCACTATAAATAAATATGTAGATCTATTTCTAATAGAAAAAAATGATAAACCTCTCTAAATTAATAGAAGTATTCCTACATCACCCAAAGGAAATTGACCTGAGATTACCGAATAAATACCATTATAAGTAATTAATTAAAAACAATAAACTGGCAGCTTTAGACGACAGAAGGGTAGATAATAAATATCAATTTTCACAGTCTCTTTATCCTAAAATTACAAATTGTTGTCATCAACAGCCCTTTTGAAGTTTCGTTGGTTAATTTTAAGAGAAATTAAAGACAATAAACTTTCACTTTTGGTAACACAGTCTTATTGTTTCAGCCAACAGACATCAGTTTGTTCCGTAGTACGTAGAATTAACTATTTCGTAGCGATTACTGGCTAAGTGGTTAGGGCGGTCGGATTGCACGCCAAAGGGCAAGAGTTCAAATCTCTATAAAGAGCAGCTGCCGGTGAAGGAAACGGTAATTATGTAGAACATCTACCGCCAAACACCTTGCAGTTTGTTTCGGAAGCCTCAGTTCAGAACTAGTTCTCATTCCAGGTTAGATAAGTAAGATATGTTGTATATCCTATTACAAATACTAGCGAAATTACTGGGCTGTTGAGACTAACCATCGAAAGTCTCAAAGTAATGAGCACCAAAGCAGTGATGCCCCGGACTTTGTTTTGCTACTCAAAGTTCTGTGTATTTATGCAATGGCCATGAACATGCGTTATCTCTTACCATCAGGAGAGCGCATTGTTCCTTTCATTATTTTTAGACAAAAAAAAACTATTACTAAATATAAAAAAATAAATATCGCAGGACACACAGCGCCATCTGACCCCAAACTAAGCAAAGCTTGTACTATGGAAGTCAGATAACTGATAGAATACTTAAATACTTTTTTTTTGTAAATACGTACTTATGATAAATACAGAACACCCAGACACAGAACAAACATTTGTTTATGCCACAAAGTTTTTGTCCTGAGTGGGAATCGAACCCACGCCCTTCAGCTCTTGAAGCAGACATTCTACCAATGAACCAACAGGGCTGTCACTACTTGGTTTCAGATCTCCTTAACAAATACAAATCGTTTATTGACGACACCAAAGTTGCATAGCAGGAGGTCGTCTAGGTCGGTACCACCGCAGTACCAGCGACAGCCAATTATCAAGTTGAAGTGGCAGTGGGCAGGGCACATAGCACGCAGAACTGATGGCCTATTGAGCTGCAAAGTTCTGGAGTGGAGACCACGGACCACGGCAAGCGCTTGCCGGTCTGTGGTCTAGTCCTTGCTAATTAGCTGAGCTATGTCGATAACCTTAGTTCGTCTACGGATCTCCGCATTAATGATTCGATCTCAAAGGAAAACTTCGAGCCTCTCCCTCCGTAGCTTGTCATAATAATATACTTCGCACGCATAATCAAATACTGGCTTAACTCAAAAAAGTCAGTTTTTGGGAAATCACGAAAAACCTCCGTGCAATCACGACCTCGTCGGCTTTTTTTTTAAATAGAGTAAAAATTAATTAGGTAAATAAATATATTAATTTTTTTTCGTGTAGTCTATAAACTTATCAATAGTTATGTGTTATTTACTTTGTTCAAATTAAATAATAATAAATATTTTTTTATGTTCTAAAATTAACTTCTTGAGTTAAGTCTGTCTACTTTGAAAACTAAAGCAAATAAACTTTATTATTGGTGGCATATTCAACTATAAGTCTGTCTTGTTTAAACTAATTTCTTTATTTCAAGGACTCAATATGTTTTTAGTATGTTTATTAGTAAATCAACTTATAAAACTAACTATTTATTTTTGTAGAAAATACACTCAACTCGGATTCGGTGTAGGTTCAATTAAACAACAGCAACTTCACATTAACAGCGTCCGTAACACAAACTGACATCAGTCGGTGTTTGAACAAAGACTGTGTGAGAAACATATAAAAATGAAAAATACCGATATTGTGTAAAGGTGGTCTATTGACGCAATTTTGATGTTTTTCCAAATTCATATCATAGATGGCATTAAAAGAAGCCTGCGTCTATACGTAACTCATTTTTGACCTAACTCCTAATCGGTCAGTATTTGATTATGCGTGCGACTTATTTATTTCATTTACTTTCTGTTTCCTTAGTTGTTTATCTCAATTTAAATTACCTATATTTCCTTAATGTTTCCTTTGAAAAATGATCTTATTTAGTATCAAAATTACGACGTTCTCGTAATATAGAATTGAAGAACCTTTTTACAGCTTCTTTACACGTAAATACGTAAATAAATATGGCCTTATATTGACAGAGCAAATGTGCACATTAATATGCCTTTGTCGAACACTCAAGGTTGCTTTGAAGGCATAGGTCATAGTTCAGAAAAACGCAATAAGTCACGTTGAAAATTAAAATAAATTAAAGTAATGTATCATATTATTATGTTTGTAATAATAATTACATCCTTTCAGTTTAGTACTAACTTCCCGTGTTACCTTGAAGGTAAGCGCAGAAAATTGTTTTCAGTTATACGCGTCAGCAAAATTGACAGAAAATCAGACATTTGTAATGAACAAACAAATAGTTCCAGTTTTAGAAACATTTGCTTGAAAGGCGTTACTTTCCTTAGGCATGCCTGTAATAGGCATTTACCTTTGCCGGTGCCGATGAGAAAGAGCTATAATAATTATTATCTATGTAAATAAATAAATAAATATCATTGGACGTTACACAAAACGCCATCTGACTCCAAACTAAGCAAAGTTTGTACTATGGAAGTCAGATAACTGATAGAATACTTAGTTTTTTTTTTGTAAATACATACTTATAATAAATACAGAACACCCAGACACAAACCAAACATTTTGTTTATACCACGTTTATACCGGGCGGGAATCGAACCCACGCCCTTCAGATCTTGGAGCAGACATACTGCCAATGAACCAACAGAGCTGTCAATATTTAAATATATGTCATAGGTATATTTAAATGTATACCTATATTTATGTATACCTACTTATTTATTTATTTATTTATTTATTTTATTTACCTATATTTAAATGTTTCATTTCAATTGTAACTTGTGTTATCAAATATTTGTTTAGTTTTTGTGTTACGTTAATATTTTAGTAAATTTCATTGTATTTGTATTTTTATCTGGGCCTTGTTGTCTGAAATAAATTTATTTTTTATTTTTATAGTCCACTGTTGAGCTTACATCGTTACTACACTGAGTCTCAGGGCGTCCTACACTAGGTTTGCCGATTCGCGGTCTTTACTCTAGAATACGGCTATTTTGAAAACTACGTTCTGGATAGGGTTCTTCAGAGAAATGCCGAGGACAGATCAAGAGCTGAGCATACTTCATGAAAAAAAACGTGAAATTTAGTTGGCAAGATATGCAACTGCCTTCATCTCAACTGCGTGTAGGTTATCTCTAGACTCAGAAATAACAAAACAGGATTCTCATGAATTGTAATCGAATGTCGCATAATTCCCGATACTGAGAAAGTAAAACCTTAATCTATACGTAGAATACATCTAAATATATTACTTGGTGGTAGATCTCCTTAGCAGGAGGTCGTCTAGGTAGGTACCACCATAGTACCAGTTATTCTGCCGCTAAGTAGTAGTGTGTAAACATTACTGTGTTCCGGTTTGAAGGGTACTGCAGCTAGCGAAATTACTGGGCTGTAGAGACTAACCATCGAAAGTCTCAAAGTAATGAGCGCCAAAGCAGCGATATCCTGGACTTTGTTTTGTTACTCAGAGTTCTGTGTATCGCTGCAATGGTCATGGACAGGCGTTATCTCTTACCATCAGGAGAGCGTCTCGCTCGTCTCATTATTTTTTACATAAAAAAAAGTATGCTAGTAAGTATACAAGTACCTATATAGTACTCCGCAATGCCTCGGACTTTGTATTGTTACTCAAAGTCTTAGCTACCGCTACAATGGCCATTGGTCATGGGCAGACGCTATTTTTGGTCATCAGAAGGGCTTGTTCGAATTACAATAAAAAATACTACAAAACATAACGAAACCCCATACAAAATGTTATCTTATTTGCACATAAATAACTTAATAATACATTATATAGTAGGCTGTATTCGGAAAAGCAGTTTCTTGAACTTTCATTCTATTGTTTTCAAAGTTCAGAAAGCCACGCGTACATACAAAACAGCTAGGTACAATGACCTCGCCAAGATTTTCATTTTGCAGAATTACTTTCTTTTACAATTTTATAAAAAACATTGTAATATGGTCTCGTCTTTATGAGTACTAAAAATCCTGCGTGAGACGATTCGTTGTACCTAAAGTTTATGAACCCTTTTTTACACATTTGCGTGTTCTTTGGAATAGCGAAATATACGTTGTGCCTGAATTACGTGGGAAACAAGTCGATATCGTATTGTATGGCTTTTACAAGTCATTCCTCTGAGTTTGTCTTGTATTATACAGTCAACAGTGTTATTTGTGTTAATGTATTATCCATTTTTATTTATTTAAGATTAGCTTACGCTCGGGACTTCGTATGCGTTAACTTTAAAATTAGGTTCAAAGAGAAATTAAACATTTGTGTTAGTGACAAATTAGCAATAGTCATGAAACTTGCGCTGTTTAATTATTAGACTTTTTTTTGTAACGGCAATGAGACGAACGAGACGCTCTTCTGATAGTAAGAGATAGCGCTTGCCCATGACCATTGCAGCGATACACGGTAGACTGTAGTTGTATTGTTTTTTATGAAACTTGAAAATTTAAAACAGTTGACACTGGCAAATGCTCAAAATGCGACGCCAAAACCAAAAAAAAAAAACGAATATGTTGCCATACTACATTTTATTCCCCGATTTTGTTATCATCAGTTTTAAAACGTATTCCCGTCAAAATGTTTTTTTTTCATACTTTAATTTCACAGTCTATGGCTCTTTTTCGTCTTCAAATCTCCAGCCCAGACGTAACCGTCTAATACAACTTGAGAGAAGGATTACCCAGCTTAAGTTTATTTGCTACAATTTAAAAGATTTTTTACCTAAAAAGCCCTTCTTATTTTGAGAGTACTTTTTGTTCTGAGTGTTACTAGAAGTTTTATGTCTAGAATGTATCTTAGATTGATGTGGATGCCACTCGAGCAAAGATTGAAGTATATCCAAAACCATTTTAACAAAATCAAGATTGTAGACAGATATTGCTAGAAAGAAAAGATCGAGACGTTTTTAAAAGGTCTTTGGTTACACTTGATTCTTCTTGCAACAAAAGCTGCAAGTTTTTTAAAGCAGCGCTTAGGTCCTTACTTATGAACGTTAATTAATACTTAAAATGCTGTGTCAAATCTTGACTGTAGTAAAATGTCACGCGTAAATACGAGGCCACATTTATTAGTAAGGTCCTGTACATTTTAAATTTAAAGTCAATGCAGCAAAAGTTTAGCAGCAGCAATTCTTAGGGGCGTAAACAATAATTACTCAAAATAAGAAACATCACTTATTTAAGCGCTTTACTGATTATTCGAAAAGTCAAAACTATTTGTCTAGTGAATAATTTCGGGGAGGTAATATACCCTTGTCTTACGCTGTAGCTGGGAGCTTAGACGGGTGAAGTGTTTACATTTCACAAAGATGTATACTCGTATATAAAGATAAGATGAGTTGTATGTAGAGATATTTTATATGTTGTTTAATATTTATGGACTATTGTTATTATTTATGTGAGAATATTAGACCTTATTCGACGTTTGAACACATGCAAGTTTCCTCGCGATGTTGTTGATGTGCAAAGTTGCTTTTTAACCGCGTGCTCAATTTTGAAGACCGAAGCGAAGAATTCAAAAATTAAAATAGCGTTTGCATTAGCGGGGGAAGCAAAAGAAGACGAGGTGAAAAGATCTTTGCATACGAGTGCAACACGTAACTTTACATCTCACCTCAGCAAGGAAATGACTAAATGCAAAAAATAATGTTTTACAATCATATTAATTACTACATTAACAATATGACGTGAAAAGTTTTTTTTTTTTTAATAATTTGCCCCTTCGGGCAGGCTAAAGCTATAAAGCCATACTGCCTTGTCTTAAGTGTTATTTCTGCTGTATCTTAGCTATAGTTATAGTCAAAGTCGTCTTTGTCAAGTCCAGTTCGTGTCAGTTAATTGCAGTCATGCTTTAGTAAAGTAGTGGCAACTTTACTATAAAGCTTCGATGGAGTTTAGGAAGCAACACGAAAACTCATGTTTCACCACATTATATCATTTTCCCACACTCGCGCTTGTAATTCGGCACTTTATGAATAAAACACCACCATTTTTATGCATAAACACTCGACAAAACACTAGTTTTGGAAAAAAATACAACGGAGCGACACGACTCTTCCCGTGTTCCCGCCAAAACTCCATGACGTGAAAAGAAAATTATTCGCGTAAAGCAAATTAAAAAAAAAGCATACACCAAGGAGGTTCCGAGTCTGAGTTTTTAACAAATTTAAAGAAGTTGTATGATAAATTCGGCCATGGAGGTAGAAGTAAATAGGTACGTTTTATGATGTTTTGAATTCATAAACTTAGGGTTTTTGGCGGGAACGCGGGAAGAGTCGTGTCGCTTCATTGTATTTTTTTCCAAAACTAGTGTTTTGTCGAGTGTTTATGCATAAAAATGGTGGTGTTTTATTCATAAAGTGCCGAATTACAAGCGCGAGTGTGGGAAAATGATATAATGTGGTGAAACATGAGTTTTCGTGTTGCTTCCAAAACTCCATCGAAGCTTTATAGTAAAGTTGCCACTACTTTACTAAAGCATGACTGGCACGAACTGACATGAACTGGACTTGACTAAGACGACTTTGACGATAACCATAGTTAAGATACAGCAGAAATAACACTGAAGACGAGGCAGTATGGCTTTATAGCTTTAGCCTGCCCGAAAGGGCTAATTAACGAAAAAAAAAAAAAAAATCATAAACTTAGTGTTCTAAATGTTGTTCTAAATTCAAATTTACTCTATCTAGCGGATAAAAACGACTTTTGCACTCAGATATCGAAGAGCAAAAATACGCTTTCCGAGATGGGGGGATGAAAATACATTTTTCACTTCTTATACCCCCTGGCAAAATGCTCCAAACGGGTTCAGACAGCACGTTTTGAAGCGCTGATTTCATGTCGATAATTTAAACAAATTTAACCAGCACATGCCTAAACCTGGTATCTTTTGACAGAAACGTTTATAGTTGTTATGCATGAGTTTAAACAAGAGACAAAGTGCCTTCGTTATTTTATGAGTGTGTGCTTTGTACACAATCTAGATATACAAATTCGTGGAGCGTTCTATGCTGGAAACTCGGGTTTATAACAGAACATGTATTGTCACTATATTTACATACGTAAATACATTTCAGACAAAAGGTAAATCCCACTAACATTTGGATAGATGGACGGATGTTTGTTACTCTTTCACGCAAAAACTACTGAACGGTTTTGGATGGAAGTTTGTATGGAGTTAGCTGCGTCCCTGGATTAAGACATAAACTACTTTCTAGCACTGCTGGTTTATTGGTAGTATGTCTGCTCCAAGAGCTGAAGGACGTGGGTTCGATTCCCACCCAGGACAAGCATTTTGTGATATAAACAAATGTATGTTCTGTGTCTGGGTGTACTGTTTGTATTTACAAAAAAAAAACTATTCAAGTATTCTATCAGTTATCTGTCTTCCATAGCACAAGCTTTGCTTAGTTTGGGGTCAGATGGCGCTGTGTGTAATATCCTATGATATTTATTTATTTATTTATCCCGAAAACACGTAGCGGGTAACGGGGCGTAGCTAGTACTTCATATTTTGAAAAAGATGAATGAATTTTTTATGATTGATAAGACCTCGCCTGATGTTAAATGATGGTGTGATCGAAGATGGTAAAGCACACCTAGCCTGGAATGTAACTGGCTCTTAAGTGAAGTTGCCGGAACACACCGTTAGATGCTTGGTGACAGATTTTCAACTTGAGGGTGGTAGCTAACCAGCCGAGTATTAGAGAGTACCCTACCACTATGCTATGGTTTCCTCACGATGTTTTCCTTTACCGGCAGCTCAAGTTCATTCTTGGAGTTCGAATTCACGCCCTTCGCCGTGAAGCGACCGCGCTAACCACTAAGCTATCGTCGCTACAGATAAGCTTATTGCTTCATTGCCTTGAAAATACAAAGTAAAATATTAAACAATGTTTTATTTTGAAACTCAAAAGCTATAATTTAGTAAATAAACACGCAAATTAGAATTGCTAACAGTTAGAGAATATTAAACTAAATGCAAATGAGAGATAACATTAACATACCAACAACTGTGAGATGGACCCGCCTCACGAGCGGTGGATGCGTCGATATCTGGCATTCGTAGTAGCCCTCATCCCTCTCCGCCACGTACTGGATCAGGAGTCGCCAGTCGTTCGGATGCTCGAAAGCGAGTGAGTATCGAGAATCGGCGGAGTACGTGTGTCGGCCAAACGAGAGCAAGTGAAGTTCTTCGCCCCTTCTTCGGACCCAGGACGTCTAAAAAGAATGTAAAGTTAAAAAATAAAACTCATAATAAATGTATTGTACAACGATTTTTAACATTTTGTGAATAAACAAATGTATGTTCTGTGTCTGGGTGTTCTGTATGTATTATAAGTATGTATTCTATCAGTTATCTGACTTCCATCACACAAGCTGTGCTTAGTTTGGGGTCAGATGGCGCTGTGTGTATAGTCCCACGATATTTATTTATTTATTATTTGACATACATGTCACATGACATATACGTCAAATATGACACGTACAAACTTACATTACATATGAAATAAACAAAGAACAAAGACAGGCATCAATATAACTTGCGAAACAAAGAAAAGCTGGTCGTGCCATGGACTAGGTTAGGTAAAGTTGAAAAGCAGGGCCGTCACGCCAAAATATTAATGTATAATAAATTGCCAAAATATATTACAGAATTAAATCATACCGAATTTAAAAAAACCATTAAATTTTTTTTGGAAAACAATCCATTTTACAGATTAGGTGAATATATGTCAATGAGGTTCTCAGAATCCTCATTTATGTGTAGCACATAAACGGAGCCTCCGCTGTAGTATGTTCGTTGTTAATTACTCGTATAGGTATAGCTTCATTCATTAAAGTGTAATCGTAAGGTTTTTTTGTACATGTGACTTGCCTTTAACATTATTGTTATTTATGGCCAATAAATATTACTGATTTACTGATATTACTGATTTACTGATTTACATACACGTAACATATGACATGACGTAATATACGACATATACATCATATATGACAGGCATGTCATGTATGATGTATAATTGTATACATCATCATATATTATGACATATACAATTATACATCTTACATGACATGCACATCATAGGTTCTTTTGTTCTCTGTATTTTTTTTTTCTGTTTATGGTGTGCACAATAAAGAGTTTTATCTATCTATCATATATGACATACACATCATTATATAACATATATATGCCCCATATAACATATACGTCACATATGACATTTACATCACATTTGACATAATTATGCGTCACACGGTCACATCTTACATAATTATATACGTAGGAATATATTATAAATTTAGTGTTACTCGTCACTTTTTTTGGTTTCACACTTCTTTCCAGGACCATTTTCGTGTTGCTTCCGAAACTCCATCGAAGCTTATAGTAAAGTCGCCGCTACTTTACTAAAGTGTAACTAGACTTAACTGACATGGACGACATGGACTACAAGGCAACTTATTTAACGTATGAAATTTGAAAGTATAAAAGACTTGACACTGGCAAATGCTCAAAATGCGACGCCAAAATCGAAAAAGAAGAAGAACCAGGAATTACCTTTTTATGTGGATAATTTTTCGACATCGATTTTTAACATTGAAATTCATTTTAATTTTTTTCTTTCTAATGGTGTATCTGTTTGTTGTTAGATACCTCATTGTTATTACAATCTAGCCTAGTTGAGACTAATAAGTAATTTTAATATAACTTAAATTGCTAAATAGAGTATAATCGAAGAATGCGTCCATCGACACTTTTCTTACTGTCTCTATTAAGGGGAAGACACTTTGTTCATGTGTTCTATAATATGTAGTACTCACTGCACTGACATTACTAACTTAATACACTAACTCAAAAGGTTTTGTCCTTTTTAGTCTTCTTACTATATCCGTGATTTCAATGATTTAAGTTTTTTTTTCATAGATAGGTTTAGTTATAACAGTAATTCGCCATAATAGTATAGGGCGCCATTTCTTTTTTGTATTTTTTTTTATGGTTGTCAGCTCAGGTGTTTGACCACAGCTCACCTGATGTTAAGTGAAGGCGTGGTCGAAGATGGTAAAGCACACCTAGCCTGGAATGGAACTGATTCTCAAGTGAGGCTGCCGGAACACACCGTTAGATGCTTGGCGGCAGATTTTCAACTTGAGGGTGGTAGCTAGCCAGCGGAGTACTAGAAATTACCCTAACACCATGCTATGGTTTCCTCACGATGTCTTCTTTCACCGGCAGCTCAAGCTCATTGTTGGGGTTTGAACCCACGCCCTTCGGCATGCGAACCTACCGCGCTAACCACTGAGCTATCATCGCTACTAAAAATAGTGATGTATATCTGTGGCTCTCATACTAACCGTTTTCTCTCCCAGGTCATGGACTCGGCAGTGCAGATGCACCGTGCTGCCAAGTTGTGCAGTCACGTTGTTCGTTGAGGCGTCATCTTCGAAAAAAGGCAGCGGTTCTGAAGTGGTCGTGCTGGCGTCATCCTCGTGTTCTTCCTCATACGCCTCCGTGTACACTTCGTGCCAAAACGGTCCGTGGACGACTTTCTTGTCACCGGTTTTGAAATCTGTAAAAAATGTTTATAACAGGTTTATAAAATGATTATAAAATTAAAACATTTAAGAGGGAACGCTAGTAGCGTTTTTTCATACAAATGTATTCTCCTATGTTCTCTCTGGATAATGCTTACAGAACAATATTTTTCTGTCATAAAATTAAGATCTGCTAAAGGTACGTCTATCATTTCTTTTTTCTACTAACTAATTACATAAGAAAATATGACTCTTCAAAATTCCTAACAAATTGCACTTTTATACCATCATAATCAGACGACTATAAAAAAAAGTTTGAAAGATTTTTAAGAAAAAGTTATACACATAGACTCATTTGTATTCAAAATATATATTTGTGCAATAATCTTTGCAAAAGCTACAAATTAAGAGGAAAAAACAGGAGAATACGAAACCTTAATTTTGTCAAAAATACACACAAACACAGAGTATTCACACACACATACATAGACAGCTGGTCTGTTCGGGCGCAGCGTGATGCCAATGGTTTTTTCAAATTCCGCTGGACACGCGTTCCCTCTTAATTGTAATGTATGTCTCTTAATCCCTCTTAATTGTAATAATATTAAGTAAGATTAGGTTTTTAATTAATAAGTTGTTATCAAATTAGTTACATTTAAGTTCTCATCGCTGTTGTAACTGAAACGACTGTTAAGCGGAAATAAACTAAATATATACCTTGAATATTCAAAATGAACTTCCGCAAGGTAACGCTTGAATCAATCAATTATCTAACAGTATGTTCCGGCAGCCTCACTTGAGAGTCAGTGACTCAACTGTGTATCAATTCACGGAATATTAACCTTTATTAACATCCTCATCAATTAATAATAAGATACATGTTATGTACTTTGATTAAAACGATGAGAATATTTCCGAAAATAACTCTGGTAAAATATACATTCTGAAAAGGCTACCCACGCAGCCACCATACCGCTTCAGGCAAACTCAGTTTATCAATGTTCGCATGTCGTGTAGGTTCTACTTATAAGGGTTTACTTCTCTTGACATTGTACAAAATTATGTTGAAACAATTATGTATGAAATTTCCATACACGCCGGAGAACGTAGAACACAAACAATTTTTTATTTTTTTGTAGCTGATAGGCTAGGTGTTCGACCACAGCTCACCTGATGTTAAGTGACGGTGAGAAAGTACCCTACCACCATGCTATGGTTTCCTCACGATGTTTTCCTTCACCGGCAGCTAAAACCCATTCTTGGGGTTTGATCCCACGCCTTTCGGCATGCGAACCGACCACGCTAATCACTGCACTGTCAACGCTACAAACATTCCTAATTTAATACCAAGCAGAACAAAAACAGTAAGTGTACTTATCGCAAATGATTAGGAATATAAATCTGCCCCAAGAAAATAAGGTCAATCCCCTAAAGATTTTTACGTGTCGAGAATCAAAAGTAGCTTCCCAATTTAGCAGTAACTAATGACGCTATGTCCCCGAAGTATTTCAATGGAACAAATCGCTCTAATTGATAATTAGGTTAATTATCTGGATAATCGCTTCGCTGTGCCAAGTTTCGCGTATAAGGATTCGAAGATTATCGAATCAAAGCTCAGTGGGATCGACTATCGATTGTAGAGTTACTATCGATTTATTTACTTTTTCTATAGACTCGTCCCACTAATATTATAAATGTGAAAGTTTTGATTGATGGATGTTTGTTACTCTTTCTCGCAAAAACTATTGAACGCATTTGGATGAAATTTGATATGGAGGTAGCTGAGACCTTGAATTAACACATAGGCTACTTTTTATTTCGAAAACATGTAGCGAGTAACACCGCGGGTCGCAGCTAGTTGTATATGAAGTAAAAAAAAAAAAAATCACATTTATGATATTAGTGGTATGCAGGTAGTTTTAAATTTATACCACTTACATTTATCATAATATAACCAAAAACCTTTTATATTTAGTAGGAAGAGCACTAATATTTTTCAAGTATTTAAACGAACCTACCGCGCTAACCACTGAGCTATCATCGCTACGAAATTTTCGTTATCACAATTTTCCCCAACTAGCTCACCTGGTATCTGCGGTGCTATAACACATAGCGTCCTGGTAAGTAGCGAACAGAACACCAGCAGTGCGGCCGGAGACATTCTGTCAGCTCCGAGCTGGAGCCCTCATTTGGACAGGTTTATTTGCATCTGGAACGAACAAATTTTATATTTATTTCAAAAAGTACGCTTAGTGTGGATAACTTTTAATTAATTCATCCTCTAATATTAAAAATGAGAAATGGATGGATGTTTGTTACTCTTTCACGCAAAAAGTACGAAACGGATTTGAATGAAATGGAGGTAGCTCAAACCCTGGTTAACACCTATGCTACTTTTTATCCCGAAAACATGTAGCTGGTAAAACCGCGGAGCGCAGCTATATAGCGAGCTTGCCTAGAAGAAAATGATGAATTTTTTAATTTGTTTTTTTGTATGAAAACTTGCGATACAATTTCTTTTGTATTTATTTGGATATAGCTTTGAATTCAGATCAATATAGGTTAAAAAACGATAAACAAACCAGGCTGTTGCTTGGCAGCAGATTTTCTATTTAAGGATCGTATACAACCGGTAATTCACTAAAAAGTATTTTACCTCTTGCTTTGGTTTCTCCACGATGTCTTCCTTTTAACAAAATAATGTATTACTATGGAATAATGTTATCTAAAAATTCTATTATACTCTGTTCATTATGTTAACCGCTTTTTGACAGCTCATACAAAGTTGACGACATAACTTTGTACAGCGTCTAGCAAAATAAATCTCACACAAATAAATACTTAAATCTAGCATTACCTCTTTACAAGGTTTAATAAAAATTGCTCTCACGTTAGCATAGCCTTGTAAAGAGGTAATGCTAGATTAAATGTATTTATTTGTGTGAGATTTATTTTCCTAGACGCTGTACAAAGTTAAGTCGTCAACTTTGTATGAGCTGTCAAAAAGCGGTTATCATAATGGACAGAGTATTACATGTTATATTTTATTGTATTGCACTGAAGTCAAATAGCGTTATTTAATTTTCTTTCTTAAGAAATTACATTATGAATACATATGTTTATGAAACGCGAAAGCTATCTGTGATGTGTACACAAAGCCTTTATTTGATCTGTTACATATGGATGAAGTAATTTCAGAGCTAACCTAGACATAAACAGTCGAGAGTAAAACTAGATAGAATCGCTAATATTGTTTTTCCAAGAGCTTTGAGAAATTTTCATTTGAAGCCAAATCGATAACCGTTTACCAATGTTTTGTGGCTGTTAGTTAATTGAACAGTAATTTAAATGTAACAAAGTTTAAGTAGACCGCATCTTCGCTTAACATCAGGCAGGACGGAGGTCAAACGCAAGTCTAAGTAAAAAAAAAAAATCAAACTCAATGCGTTTATTAGTAAGTGTTGAGGAACTGTAAGTGTTGAACATTTTTTTTATTGCATATAACGTATCACTAGCAGCAACTATCATTGAACAGTGTAGGAACAGTGTAGGAACAGTGTAGGAACTGTGTGGGAACAGTGTGGAATTAGATAATGCAGATCTGAAGTGCACTCTCTAAAATACATCCAATAGACTGGCAACTTTACGTGGGTGTTCGAAGACGAAACCGTACAAAAACCGTTGCGAAGTTTATAACTAAATCTGGTTAAATAAGTTACTCCAGTCCGGTAGGCAGACAATCTGATACCTAATATGGAGGTTCTGAATATGTACTCACACACACACTGTTCGGTTCCGGAACTTCACATCATAGACAAAATTAAAATATTACAACAGTGGCAACACACTGCTTCCGCCTCTCAATAAAAAAAAAAAGAGTTTTGGCGGGAACGCGGGAAGAGTCGTGTCGCTCCGTTGTATTTTTTTCCAAAACTAGTGTTTTGTCGCGTGTTTATGCATAAAAATGGTGGTATTTTATTCATAAAGTGCCGAATTACAAGCGCGAGTGTGGGAAAATGATATAATGTGGTGAAACATGAGTTTTCGTGATGCTTCCAAAACTCCAACGAAGCTTTGTAGTAAAGTCGCCACTACTTTACTAAAGCATGACTGGCACGAACTGACACGAAATGGACTTGACTAAGACGACTTTGACGATAACCATAGCTAAGATACAGTAGAAATAACACTTAAGACAAGGCAGTATGGCTTTATAGCTTTAGCCTGCCCGAAGGGGTAAATTATTAAAAAAAAACTCAATAAAAAAAAAAGTATAACTGTCAATGTAAAAAAATATGCGCGGCACCGGTGCGTACGCGGCAGTGAAATAAAATCAATTAAATCAATATAGACTAAAATCTACTTTCAAGTAAGAAGAAGAAGCCAGTTTTTCGATCTGTTGGTAAGGACCAAACACACACTTCAGATTATAATGTGTATCACTGGGTTTTAGCTCGCTATAAATTAGCTCGACGTTCTGGCCATGTTGCAATAGCACGAGTTGACTGGAGAGTGCGGCTCGTCGCGATCAAAAACCGTCCAAGTGCGAGTCGGGCTTGCAAGATATTTATTTCTCAAAAATAATAACATTCATTTATAAGACAAAAATACATATTTTATTTTTTTCTTAATTAGGGTAGGTACGACGAAACAAACAGTGGCGGGTGGGCCACTATTTGTGGGTGGGTACAGAAGATTTGATTGTTGACACCTTAGTGGACTAATGGAGTTAGACTATTAGCAATAATAACAAAACAAGAGTTATCTTATTGATGGATGGATGGATGTTTGTTACTCTTTCGCGCAAAAACTACTAAACGAATTTGGGTGAAATTTGGTATGGACGTAGTTGAGCCCCTGAACACAGGCTTTTTATACCGAAAACATGTAGCGGGTAACACAAGGGCACAGCTAGTAATATTAGAGTTTTGGCGGGAACGATGGAAAAGTCGTGTCGCTCCGTTGTATTTTTTTTCCAAAACTAGTGTTTTGTCGAGTGTTTATGCATAAAAATGGTGGTGTTTTATTCATAAAGTGTCGAATTACAAGCGCGAGTGTGGGAAAATGATATAATGTGGTGAAACATGAGTTTTCGTGTTGCTTCCAAAACTCCATCGAAGCTTTATAGTAAAGTTGCCACTACTTTACTAAAGCATGACTGGAATTAACTGACACGAATAGGACTTGACAAAGACGACTTTGACGATAACTATAGCTAAGATACAGCAGAAATAACACTTAAGACAAGGCAGTATGGCTCTATAGCTTTAGCCTGCCCGAAGGGGCAAATTAATAATAAAAAAAAAAAGCTAGTAATATTAGAAATGCGAAAATTTGTATGGATGGATGTTTGGTACACTTTCACGCAGAACTACTGAATGGATTAGAATGAAGTTTAGTACACATATAGTTTTTGGCCTGGATTAATTTATAAGATACTTTTTATACTGCATACTGAACAAGTCCCACTAATATTATACATTTATAAGTAACATTATAGGTGGTTCGATTTCTATATATTTTTTTCCATTTATGGACAAATGGAGCATAATTTTACAGTGAAATCACAGCTACTGGCATTTATTTTGGTCTTTATTTGCGGCAAATCACAATTGCTTGAATAAAACAGTAGATTATTATTAGCACAATCTACTGTTTTATTCATAAATCATTTATAAATTTAATTTAATTTTTATCTGACTGCTAGTACAAGCTTTGCTTAATTTGGGGTCAGATGGCGCTGTGTGTAATGTCCTACGATATTTATTTATTTTAAATATACATGTATAATTTCTCTTTAAAGCAACGCGTCGAATTCGCGGGCACAAGTTAGTATATCATATTAACAAAATTGTAATTAATTTACTAATTTTATCATTGCTTTAATTTGCACACCTTTCATAGTTAATTATGAACGGAAAATATAATTACTTCTAAGATCTTGTTATACTTTTTGTCACGCAAATAAACCTTTTGACTTTGACTTTCATTAACAAATTTCATTATTACGTTTTTCACTACTTTACATACCAAAACCATCAATCAAAAAAATGTAGGCAAACGTACCAAAAAGTTTTATGTCCCAAAATATAATTTCACCTGAAATTGGACATCAGAAATTCATAGACCCAACGTCACCTCTTATTAGGTCCCGAATAATTGGGGTACAGTGCGAGGTCAGATATATGGCACCTGTCAGTAACAGCGTACCGACATGGCTTGATTAGTATCGGCCATGCGTACTTTGGGTGGCCCATGTTCGTTATTTTTGGTAAGTATATTTTGTATTTCTCCGATACAAGAGTACCACTACCACCCATACATAATAGAATTTCCTTAGGTACGTACCAAACGTTTTGACTCTACTTCTAGGTGTTTGACTACAGCTTACCTGATGTTGAGTGACGGTAAGATGGTAAACACACTTAGCCTGGAATAGAACTGGTTCTCAAATGAGGCTGCCGGAACACACCGTTATATGCTTGGCGGCAGATTTTCAACTTGAGCGTTGTAGCTAGCCAGCCGAGTACTAGAAAGTACCCTACCACCATGCTACACGCCCTCCGGCGTGCGAACCGTTCGCGGTTACCATTCCCACCTTTACTTCCACATCATATGTGGAAGTAAAAGCGGGGCTCAGTTAAATGAACCTTAAAAAATAAGAGAACATCATGAAACCTTAACATCAGACCGTCACTTAACATCAGGTGAGCTGTGGTCAAACACCTAGCCTATCAGCTATAAAAAATAAAAAATAAAAAAAATGACACAACATCAGTTTTCATCTATCTATCTATATTATTATAAAAAAGGAAAGATTTGTTTGTTTGTTTGTATTGAATTGGCTTTGAAACTACTGAACCATTTTAAAAATTCTTCCACCGTTGGGAAGCTACTCTATCTCCGGGTGACAGGCTACTTTTTATCCACAGAAACGGGAACTACGCGGGTGAAACCGCGAGGCGTCCGGTACTATAAAATAATCAGCTCACCGCGAAGTTATCAGGAACACAATCTTTCCACCAGTTTGCCCGTTAACCTACAAGACTTAATAAACATCATAAATAATAAACAATGTATGATTATAAGGAAGGTTTTCCTGCAGAGATTTATCAATCTCATTTCCTGAATCCCGCTCATTTAGAGGGTATACAGAGGCAAGGAACCGCTGAGGTCCTTCAATCACGTGTTAGACGAATGAGATCATCGTTCTTCCGATGATTGCCTAAATATTTTTCTTTTACGTGGGCAGACTTTATGCCAATTTTGTGAGGCCTATGTTGTCGTTAACGGGGGCTCCATATATCTGTCAAAATTAAAAATATTTCATTGTAGGCTGTATTGATGTTACCAATAAGGTATCAACAGATACCCTTTTGGTCAAATAATATTTTTTTTTTTATTATTATTATTATACGCTCCACAGACGCTGGGGTCCGTGACCTTTGTCAACTTTAGTTACAATTTTTTTTTTTACAATTTTACATTACAAAAAGAGGAGAGGTTAGTAGGATCTTAATCTAAGGTTAAAGTAGGTACTAGATTGTGTGTATACCGCGAGCAGACCAGCGACCCGCAAGCAGCACCCGATCACGAGTATGACGCGAGTATGAGTAGGTCAAATAATATTTAGCAAGTTTATTTGTATTTAATGTATTGCACATAAATTTAATAACTACATGTTTTCGGGATAAGTAAAATAGCGTATGCGTCACTTAACATCTAGTGAGCTGTGATCAAACACCTAGCCTGTCTAGCATAAGCGCCAAAAAAGCGATGCCTTTGTATCGCTACAATGATCATGAACATAATATCTTACAACATAAGGAGAGCGTCACGTTAGTCTCTTTACTTTAACATATAAAAAGCAAATTTTTTTTTTTTAATCCCGTTTATAATGTTACTGAAAAAGATAAAATCATTAAAAAAACCCCCCGATCTAAAACTACCTATAAACTTAGTAAAAAAAACCTAAGAATATCCGTCAGGGGCTGCCATTAAATGAACTAGTTTTGAATTTTTATAATAACGTGAATAATTTGAGATTTTTTAGCGCTATACTTACACCCAGAACTGTTGTAGCAAAACGACTTTAAAGCGGAAATACTCAAAATGAACTTCCGCAAAGTAACGCCTGAAGCAATCACTTATTTCTAAGGATGAATAAAATTCTATCCAACCTAGTTTCGGAATTCTCGTCTTACCTATATTCGTCAAAAACATCGAATGAAATAGTTTTGACAAACTCGTTCCATTGTCCAAATTTCCGTGAAACTGTACAAAAGATAGGAAGAACTCGCATTATGTTAGATTGCTCACGAATCTATTTGCTTCCAACTTTAGGACTGCACTGTTGAACAGTAGGGATTGTAGGAACTTAAAATAACATTCAGCTATACTACATACTTACTATAGACACATATAGTAAGACACTTTTGTAGCGATGATAGCTCAGTGGTTAGCGCGGTAGGTTCGCATGCCGAAGGGCGTGGGTTCAAACCCCAACAATGAGCTTGAGCTGCCGGTGAAGGAAAACATCGTGAGGAAACCATAGCATGGTGGTAGGGTACTTTCTAGTACTCGGCTGGCTAGCTACCACCCTCAAGTTGAAAATCTGCCGCCAAGCATCTAACGGTGTGTTCCGGCAGCCTCACTTGAGAGCCAGTTCCATTCCAGGCTAGGTGTGCTTTACCATCTTCGACCACACCTTCACTTAACATCAGGTGAGCTGTGGTCAAACAAGTAGCCTGTCAATCATAAAAAAAAAAAAAAAAACATTGTCATAGTCATAGTGATTTATTGATAACATAAGTTACTAGTCAAATAATACAAATAAATTAAATTAAAATAAGTAGAGTTCAATTAACATGTCAATTCGATATTTAAAAATAAAAATAAAAATAATCAAAAAATTAAATTAAATTAAAATAAAAAAAGTAAAAAGAAGTAGTAAAAAAAACCAAACAATTCAAATTATACAAAATAATAACAATTACCTGATTAATTTAATACAAAAATAAATAAATTATCATATAGTTTTTACTTCCATCATGTCATCAAACTTATAGAATGCCTGCTCGATAAGCCAAGTCTTTAATTTATGTTTATACAATTGTCTAGAAGGAGCGTTTTGGATTTCGTGCGGCAGCCTGTTGTATATGGCCGGCGCCGTCACATGCACCAATTTAGACGTCTTAGCAAGTCTGTGCGGCACGGCACGCATGCGGTGCGCGTGGCGGGGCGCTTCGCCCGCGCGCGTGTCGCCGAGCCGCGAGTACTCCTCGGTGTGGTCCCTGGCGTACATTGCCGCATGAAAGCACACGAGTCCCGGGACCATTCATTCATTCGTAGTGAGAACCGCTAGGGAATTATAATAATGTACAATGTACATGTACAATATCGTCACCGTCGCGGGTCGAACCTAGACCAGACTGGCACAGGGCCGAGGCAGATGGCATGTAAAGAGAGAGGCCTATACCCAACAGTGGGATAAAGAAGGCTGTGGATGATGATGATGATGACATGTACAATATAGGAAAGGTGTTCATAATGAAGACAGGTAAAAAAAAAAGCTTGAGCTGTTTGTGAAGGAAAACATCATGAGTAAACCATTTGTAGCGATGATAGCTCAGTGGTTAGCGTGGTCGGTTTGCATGCCGAAGGGCGTGGGTTCAAACCTCAACAATGAGCTTCAACTGCTGGTGAAGGAAATTATCGTGAGGAAACCTTAGCATGGTGGTAGGGGTTTTCTAGTACTCGGCTGGGTATCTACCACCCTCAAGTTGAAAATCTGCTGCCAAACATCTAACGGTGTATTCTGGCAGCCTCACTTAGAGCTAGTTCCATTCCAGGCTACGTGTGTTTCATTTTCTATCACACCGTCATTCAACATTTACATTTGTTAGAAACATTGAACAACAACAACAGGACAGCCCTGTTGGCTCATTGGTAGCATGTCTGCTTCAAGAGCTGTGGGGCGTGGGTTCGATTCCCACCTAGGACAAGCATTTTGTGATATAAAACCAAATGTTTGTTCTGTGTCTGGGTGTACTGTATGTATTATAAGTATGTATTTACAAAAAAAAATATATTTAAGTATTCTATCAGTTATCTGACTCCCATAGTACAAGCTTTGCTTAGTTTGGGGTCAGATGGCGCTGTGTGTAATGTCCTGCGATATTTATTATTTTTATTGGTTTTTAGTGCTTTTGTGTACAGAACATTTTTTTGTGCCCATCGAAAGGATGCAAAAAGAAAATGTTATTTGCTCCAATAACAATCATCAGCATAAGGTTTGTTTTCCATTAAAAACAATTTACCTCAAAACTTCTGTCAGAAACCTTTTTACAGTAAAATAAACACAAACAGCGAACAGCACATTTTCGATAGACCACGGCCAGTAACCTAACATTTGGTGCCCAACGGCGTACCTTTTTAAACACGCACATCAAAAGATTTCATTAAAAAATATGTATCGTTTCAATATCTTTCTGTTATTGTTATTGTTATCAAAATAGGGTAATTCACAATGTGACGACATGGGGTTTTTGGCGGGAACGCGGGAAGAGTCGTGTCGCTCCGTTGTATTTTTTTCCAAAACTAGTGTTTTGTCGAGTGTTTATGCATAAAAATGGTGGTGTTTTATTCATAAAGTGCCGAATTACAAGCGCGAGTGTGGGAAAATGATATAATGTCGTGAAACATGAGTTTTCGTGTTGCTTCCAAAACTCCATCGAAGCTTTGTAGTAAAGTTGCCACTACTTTACTAAAGCATGACTGGAATTAACTGACACGAACTGGACTTGACAAAGACGACTTTGACTAAAACTAGCTACGATGGCACTTATTTAACTTTTGAAACTTGAAAATATATAATTACTTGACACTGGCAAATGCTAAAACGCGACGCCAAAACCAAAGAAAGAAGAAGACGACATTAAAAGTCTTTGCGATTGTTGACATTTGACATCGGCTTTTGATGACATTATCAGATCTGTTTAATTTTTTTTTTTCTTTGGTTTCAGGCGTCGCATTTTGAGCATTTGCTAGTGTCAAGTGTTTTTTATTTTCAAGTTTCATAAGTTAAATAAGTTGCCTCGTAGCTATAGTTATAGTCAAAATCAAGTACAGTCCATGTCAGTCAAGTCCGGTCATGCTTTAGTAAAGTAGTGACGACTTTACTATAAAGCTTCGGTGGAAATCTGGAAGTTTCACCACATTATATTATTTTTCCACACTCGCGCTTATGATTCAGCACTTTGTGAATAAAACACCGCCATTTTTATGCATAAACACTTGACAAAACACTAGTTTTGAAAAAAATACAACGGATCGACACGACTCTTTCCGCGTTCCCGCCAAAACTCCTGTTTGATGTTGTCGGTTATAAGCGATATTTTTTAATTTAAATCTTCGATGTAAGTAAACCTATTTTCAAAAGGCTTGTTCGCAAACGTATTTTTTTTTTAATAAGAATGGGTACTGTTGCATATTCTAATTCAATTAATTCACTCAGGTGACCAGAATGCTGGCATCTAAGTACTTTCGTCAAAAGCTTAGCATTGCCATTCAGCGTGGTAATGCTGGCATTTACATTCTGGTCACATATCCCCCTCTGATAGACTTTTAGATTAAGTTTTTTATACTAAAATAGTATTAATTTAAGATATTTAAATAAGTTGAGATAATTATTATTTTAATAATAATTAGTAATTACTTTAGTTATTATTATTCATGCCCCTGAACAAAGTGTCTTGAACACATTTAATTTGTTATTCAACACAGTCATGTAAGTTATATTAAAATTACTTATTAGTCTCAACTAGGCTAGATTGTATTAACAATGAGGTATCTAACAACAAACAGATACATCATTAAAAGAAAAAAAAATATGCCCCTAAGAATCTAAATAATAACTTATATAAAGGATAAACTCGATAAGCTAAACATTGACTGCATTGACTTTAAATTTAAATTTTACAGGACCATACTAATAAATTTTAATGTGGCATATAGTTAGTCTCGTATTTACGCGTGACATTTTACTGACACAACATCTAAAGTATTCAATAATACTCATTAATATTAATAGTATTTAATTAGTTTTTAAGTTTATGTCAAAATTAGTTTGTTGCGTGGTATTATGTAAAGTTACAATTAAGTTTTTAATGAATGAGTTGTTGTTAAATTTAAGTCCTCATCACTGTTGTAACCGCAACGACTGTTAAGCGGAAATAAACTAAATATATACCTTGAATCTTCAAAATGAACTTCTGCAAAGTAACGCTTGAATCAATTGTCTATTAAATATCAATTTATTTTCATTCCTCTTGACATTACTATAGATGAGATAACTTAATAAACTACCAGCAAATTCTAGAGAGCCCTCGTTCCGATACGAATAATCTTATAAATATTTTATAGATAATTCTATATTCACGATAGAATTTCTGAGAAAAATAGGACTGATTCTGATTCAAGTCTTCCGCATATTTGTGTTTGGATATGAAGTTATTATGTACATAGCTTGTGTTTGCCTGCCGGCGATTTCTCAAATACGTTAGATACGACAAAATATCTCTTCAACCTTATAATTATAATAGCTTGCGCCCGCAGCTTCATCCGCGTTGACTTACAAATTGGGTCAGAGAGAAATGAAACAAAAAAGTAACAAAAGTTAATAAATAAAAATAAATATCGTAGGACATTACACACAACGCCATCTGACCCCAAGCTAAGCAAGGCTTGTTCTATGGAAGTCAGATAACTTAAATACTTTTAACGTTGTATATACGTACTTATAACAAATACAGAACACCCAGACACAGAAAAAAACATTAAAATTTGTTCATAAAACAAAGTTTTGTCCTGGGTGGAAATCGAACCCACGCCATTCAGCCCTTGAAGCAGTTGCAGCAAACAGGGCTGTTGCATCCATCCATCCATCCATTAAACATGCGCTACTAAATTACCTAGATTAACATTAAGGATACCGTTTATTCCGGAATAATGTTCCATAAGACACATATTAAATTTCAAGTGGATACGTCCTTTAAACAGCCCTGTTGATTCATTGGTAATATGCCTGCTTCGACGACGTGAGTTCGATTCCCACTCAGGACAAACATTTGTGTGACTAACATCGATGTTTGTTCTGTGTCTGGGTGTATTGTATGTATTATAAGTCTGTATTTACAAAAAAAAGAAGTATTTAAGTATTCTGTCAGTTATCTGGTTTCCATAGTACAAGTTTTGCTTAGTTTGGGGCTAGATGGCGCTGTGTTAAATGTCCTCCATTATTTATTTATTAAAAAAAAAAGTTTTTTTGATAATCCAACAGGAATCAAACATTTTCACGGGTGTGTTAATCGATGTTATAAACTCATTGTGTGCCAAATTTCATCCAAAGCCCTTCAGCTGTTTTTGCGTGATTGAGTTAACAAACATGCAAAACTCGAAACAATTAAATAATAATATGTTAAATTACTGGGCTGTTGAGACTAACCATCGAAAGTCGCAAAGTAATGAGCGCCAAAGCAGCGATGCCCCGGACTTTGTTTTGCTACTCAACGTTCTGTGTATTGCTGCAATGGTCATGAACATGCGTTATCTCTTACCATCAGGAGAGCACATCGTTCGTCTCATTACTTTTACATTAAAAAAAAACATACAAACTGGCACATTTATAATATTACAGTAGGATTCCGAGAAAACTACGTAAAAAATGCCTTCATATTTGTATTTGAACGTTCCAGGGTAAGTGAATAGAGTAGTAGATATCACAATTTAATTGGTTTTGGACACAGGACAAACATTGTGTTGTGTTGCAAAAATTTACATTTATTTAAATACATGTCGTCTAAACGTCATCGTAATGTAATCAGTATGCCGGTACATACCACCGCACTGTACAATAAAAGTGTTTTGGGTATGGGTCCAAAAATATATAATCACCTGCCAAAATCTGTGATGGATTCGGAGAGTGTACCTGCCTTTAAGGGAAAATTATTTAACTTTTTAGCTACTAAGACTTTTTATAAAATTGACGACTTTTTAAATGATACTTTAATGGACTAAGTTTATTATTATTATTGAATGTTATTAAAATTGTTAAATTAGAATTGATATTATAATGCGTATGACTTATTTCAAATTATATTAAATATTGTATTTCAAATTATATAATGTTGTATCTAAAAGGCCAGACCGTTGTGTACTACACATATTATGTTTTGTTTAAGATCTATATTTTACACGGTGTACAATAAATGTTTCTGATTTTTGATTTCTGATTTCTGTATAAGCAAATGTTTGTTCTGTGTCACAATACATACAGTACACCCAGTACTGTATGTATTATGAGTATGTATTTAAAAAAAAAGTATTTATGTATTCTATTAGTTATCTCACTTCTATACTATAGTACAAGTTCTAGCTTTGCTTAGTTTGGGGTCAGATGTCGCTGTGTGCAATGTCCTGCGATATTTAATAATAGAAACGAGATAACTCTAAAGAGTAAAGAAAAATATTAATAATACTCTTTATTGTTTACACCAATTACAAAAAAAATAAACTTAACACAATTGGCGGTCTTATCGCTACAAGCGACATCTTCCAGGCAACCTTAATACGGAAAGGATTTTAAGCTAAAGACGGGGTGTGTTGATAAGAGAGTTAAAATAAAAAACATTTTAAACGTAATACATGAAGACATACTAATATATACCTAACTATATTATAAAATAAAATAAAATACTCAAATATACCTTATATAATATACACCTATATACATATATACGTATACATATGCTATACAAACATTAATCATACAAGAAAAAGACAGCGAATTACAGGGTTATTTTAATGGCTCTACTCTTGAAAGCGTCGAGTGTTTGAGTCCTCTGTATTTCTCTCTTTATTTAATTTAAAATGAAAACTTTTTTTTATTTTTGTTGTGTGTTTATGGTTAACATACTAGGTGGTGTCAACCATAAACTTCAACTCATTTGATGTAAGTGACGATTAATTGATTATTATCGTCCACACCAAAATCCCACTACGCGCGCTGGAACGCGCTGGATGCGGGCGGCTTCCAACCGGTCTTTTTGGAAATCAATGGGGGAGGTCTATGGCCAGCAGTGGACGTCCTACGGCTGAAATAATGATGATGAAATCCCACTAATATTATAAATGTGAAAGTTACGGTTGTAACATTTCATATCAGCAACATCTTTTGCCAAGTTTATTTTATTTTGTAAAATTCTTAGTAGCTATTAGTCTCGCTGTTCAGTAGATATTGTATGAAATACAAAGGAACCTTTGTTGAGACTTTACTGTGCGTTTGACAGTTAAAGTTGGTGAACGAAAAATTCTGTGTGTTCTTGTCGCGGAGACGGCCGAGACGGCCGAGTGTACGTGTACATTTTTAAACACTAAAAAATCTACTTGGTGGTAGATCTCCATAGCAAGTTGTCATCTAAGTTGGTAGTACCAATTATCTTGCTGCCAAGCACAAGCGTAAACAATACTACCCACCCTACCCCCATGCTATGGTTTCCTCACGATGTTTTCCTTCACCGGCACGAACGCCAAAACCAAACAAAAAAAATATTATTTGGCCGCTAAACCACGGCAGATATGATTTTCATGCAACTTTTGCCGGCCGCTGCTTGCATAAATAAATAAATATAGAAATCCACTGCTGGACATAGGACTCTCCCAAGACACGCCACTCAACCCGATCTTCGGCTTTTCGCTTCCATCCACCGCCAGCTGTCCTACGTCTATCGTCACTCCATCGAGTCTCAGTGCGTCCTACGCTACTTTTCCCAATACACGGTCTCCACTCTAGAACGCGTCTACCCCAGCGGTTATCAGTTCTGCGACAGATAGGTATGTCCACTTCAGCTTGCTGATACGCTGAGTTATGTCTATGACTTTAGTTCTCTGGCGAATTACTGAATGGCTGAAATTGATTTGGAATATAATTCCGAATACATTACCGTTCTATAAATAAAAATCGGTCATAAAAAGGTCGTCAGCACACGATCCGCAGTAGGAAGACAAAATTAAAATTCTAAAAGAGCACGCGAGTCCTATAATGCCGCATTGCGTACAGTGGCATCGCTAAAACCCGACAAAATATATTATTCGGTATCACCCCCTCGAGTGCGGTACATTTTCTTGCTGTGAACGTGTGAACCTATTGGCTTTTAAATTATTATGGTTAACACGTGGTCCTCCCGTCAGCTACGGACTTTGCAAAGATAAACTTGCAACGCGTAAAATGAACTTTAACTTAAAACTTGAAGGTAAAACTGAGATGTAGCTGTAAATTGACTTTTGTCGGGTTGAAATTGTTTATTATGCTTTTAATAATTAAGTTAGGTCTTCATATTCGTGCTTGTCTGTGATGACTATTTAAGGTGGCGGCACACGTAACATCTTGGCATCGCCTTAATTATTAGCAACCGCACACTAGTAAGCATTTTAGTAGCGTTCCCTTGTTAATATCTGACGACCAGAAGCTCGAAAAAGCGATATCGTTTCGTGGTTGACGTTCTAAAAACCTGTACGAAACGATTTGTTACCGGCTTCTTTGTTTCCTGATAGATATAATCTGGATCTTTTCTAGGTCCGCGTGCTCCATCTTTGTACACATCGTCGCTTACCATCAGGCGAGTTGGTTGTCAAACGCGGAATTATAAAAAAAAAAAAAACTTTCATTGTTCGCATGGCTAAAGCGTGGAATACGTTACCCGAGTGGGTGTTGCCTGATAAAGACTATCAGGGTGTTTTTTTTTTCTTTTGAATAATGATAATCTTGCGTTTGATCGCCATCTCACTTGATGTTAAGTGAAGATGCGATCTACGATGGAGCACGCTCGCCTAGAAGGCACCGATTCACTCACGTTGAATAGTAATGTTGTTAGGTTATAAATATTAATATGGTATCTAAATTTTCTTAACTAAGATATCATCTTAACTCAGGTTCGTTAACAAACATGAACATGAAATCTCTCTGGGAATTTTAGGTATTAAAATAGCAAGCGGATTCGGTTTCAATGTCAATGTCTAGACCAGAACAGTTTCCCAAATTATGTCAGTTATTTTAATTGTAATAAATAAATATTCCGCTTGGATAAAATACCACGTGCGGTGTAGTGGCAAAGTACGTGAAGCGCGCGGCCCCAAGTATAGACAGATGTAGTAGCAATGATAGCTCAGTGGTTAGCGCGGTAGGTTTGCATGCCGAATGGCGTGGGTTCAAACCTCAACAATGAGCTTGAGCTGCCGGTGAAGGAAAACATCGTGAGGAAACCATAGCATGGTGGTAGGGTACTTTCTAGTACTCGTCTGGCTAGCTACCACCCTCAAGTTGAAAATCTGCCGCCAAGCATCTAACGGTGTGTTCCGGCAGCCTCACTTGAGAGCCAGTTCCATTCCTGGCTAGGTGTGCTTTACCATCTTCGATTATACCTTCACTTAACATCAGGTGAGCTGTGGTCAAACATCTAGCCTGTAAACCATTAAAAAAAGACCGGCCCCAATAGAGCAAAGCAAGACCATTTTCGAGAACTGGCGCTGGTGCGTACTTATAGTTTTTTTTATGTAAAAAATAATGAGACGAACGAGACGCTCTCCTGATGGTAAGACATAACGCCTGTCCATAACCATTGCAGCGATACACAGAACTTTTGACGAAAGAAAGTCCAGGGCATCACTGCTTTGGCGCTCATTACTTTGAGACTTTCGATGGTTAGTCTCTATATGTACCTATTATTATTATTCTACGATGCTACATCAAGATAATTTTTATAGTTTTCAAACTTATATTTATAACCTAGGACTGTAGTGAATCACTTTGAGCACCACGGGTCAAACCGAAGGTAAGGTTGAATAACTTTAGTATGCTATATAGAAATAGTTATGACCGACCAGGGAGATAGATGTTTACTAGAATATTATTATAATTCTAAATTAAATTATCATAGAGCTTAGAATAACCTTCCAAAGTTTAGATGAAGCGTCTCAAAAGTATAATTCACTCGAAATTCGTAAATATGAAAGCATTGTTTTTTATAACCGTAGACTAAGATAATTAGCGATGGTCGACGCTTTTGACTGGCATTGGCTCGATTCGTTATAAATTGTACCGCGCCAATTTAAGTATATAAGTAGTAATAACAAAGGTTTAAAAAACAAAGAGCCGAAACGTGGACACTCACAGCGGGAATGGTCCGTAAGTACAAAGTCACTCAGCGAGCTATGGAAAGAGCTATGCTTGGCATTTCTCTGAGGGATTTTATCCGAAACGAAGTAATTCGCCAGAGAACTGCAGTCATTGACATAGCTCAGCGTATTAGCAAGCTGAACAATACTGTGGCAGTATCTACTGGACATATCTGTCGCAGAACCGATAACCGCTTGGGTAGACGTGTTCTAGAGTGGAGACCGCGTATTGGCAAACGTAGCATAGGACGCCCTGGGACTCGATGGTGTGACGACATACGTAAGACAGCTGGCGGTGGATGGAAGCGAAAAGCCGAAGATCGGGCTGAGTAACGTGTCTTAGGAGAGGCATATGTCCAGCAGTGGACTAATATAGGCTGATGATGATGATGATGAAAAAACAAGGACACGTCCCTCCGAACATTGCATCCCACAATATTTATATTCGTATTTTGCTAGGTAGATCTCCGTAGCACGAGTTTGACTATATGGCAGCCCGTACACGTTCCGCGCGATCCGCGATCCGCGATCCGCGATCAATGATCGCGGTCCAGACTGATCGTGTACGAAGCGGATTGACGGACTGATGCTCCGGATCGCATAATATCTAGAAATTTTGAAATCATGATCGCGGATCGCGGATCGTAATCATGATTGAACGTGTAAGGCGGCCCTGTGGGTGCCACTGCAGTACTAGATATTTACCGATAAGCAGCAGTGCGTAAATGTCGTGTTCCGATGTACTGCAGCTAGAGAAAGTCGAAAACTATTTGATTTTACATCTATTTTGCGGACTGCTAGACAGTGGGATGCGATGCCTGAGTAGGTGTTCCCCGCTGGATTTAATCTGTGTGTATTCAAATCGAGAGAGAATCGGTATCTTCTAGGTCTATCAATATCAAGTGAAAAAAAAGGTGCTTAAAAAAGCCAATTATTTATTAAAAAAAATATGTACGTGACAGAAGGGAGGTAATAAATTAACAACTTGTTCTTTTTAAAATCGTCTAATCACGTCACAGGCTTGGCACCGTCTGCCTCCAAAACATAAGGAATGCTTACATTAAGTACTCTTATACAAACTGCTAAGTAATCTATGGCAGAGGGAGCTGCTACTACTTAGTAATCTAGTACAACATACAAACTATGAAGTAATCGTTAACATAGGCGCTGACATACGTGTGCATTGAGTCGGCACCATTGAGAATGTTGCATTCGCCATATCCTTGCGAAGTAATATAAGTCATTGTTTGCTTATAACGAAGTGGACGGTTGAATTCGAGTAAAAGTTTAGCTTTCTATATTCAATTTGGTTTTACTTAAGAGAGTTAAATGGCCACAAAAAAAAAATTCAATCGTATAAACAGACGATTGTGTTCTGGTAACTTTTGTAACAAAGCCTTTGAAACGAAATTTTGTTTTTCAACGAGTGTTTTCAATTACCAATCGGTTAACGTTTCACTTTGATTCTGCGAAACAAGGCAAATATTTTAGTTTATTATACATTTAAGAGACGAAATTTTCAACTAAATGTGTTTCAGTACCTAGGCCATTGTTTACATTTACACTAAATTATAAAGAGGAAAGATTTGTTTGTTTCTTTGTATTGAATAGGCTCCGAAACTACTAGACCGATCTTAATAATTCTTTCATTATTAGAATGCTACATTATCCGTGATGGACATAGGCTATATTTTATTTTAAAAAATTGTTGTTTATACGTGCTATTGGCCAAGCAACAACACGTACCTATTAACTCAGCTGATCTGATAACAAAAATTTGCTGACTATCCTACAAGTATTATTATTATTTTATCCTTTCAAGCCTACCCGGTATTTGGCACAATATCTCACGGTTACATCCCAACACAACCTTCAAGAGACCTCAAACAGTCGTTCCAGTAAATCGGACGAGCAGCCGTTCCAGTAGTGACATATCTCAGCGGAGAGTCCTTCATTACAAGCGTTTCCTTCAAATGGAACGTTTGACTTATACCAGTAAGAGATAACTGCCGAAAGTTTTTATTTATCTTAACAGATTTTTGTTTTACTTTTGCTGGATTATTCACGTTTAATTATGTCATATACTCTGACTCTAGTTTCGTCCACGTCTTGCGTCCTTCTTAAAATTATGCTCCATTTGTCCATAAAAGGCAAAAAAAATATTTGTATGGAAATCGAACCACCTTAAAAAGAAAACAAGGCCAGCGCTCAGCAATTGCGCTGAAGATTGCTCCACAGCGCTGATTTTCAGCACTAACCAATGAACCAAGCATAATGAAATATAGATATTATGTAAATATGTACATGTCAACTGAAAGTATCAAAAACAAGTACAAGTAGTAGTGAATGTACTGTCAAAGCAATCTCTTCCAGGCAAACTTAGAATAGAGAGTTATAAAAGCTAGAGAGAAGATAAAGCACCAACACTATATTGCTTACTGTCTATACGAACCGTCTACAAGCAGACAAACAAGCAGTAAATTCCGGCACAATTAACTTCGCCGAGCATTGTTTTTGATTAAGTGCCTGCGCTGAATGGCTCGGGACAAAGCGGGCGCTGATTGTGGGCCACCTCCTTGTACCATTTAACCTTTTTGGGTAAAATTACACGTGAAAAATTGAACTCATTAGTTCACAGACATGGGTTTGCTGTTCTTGAATTAAAATGTGTTACAATTGATGTAGCAATCCCACTATCCCACTTCTCGCTAACATTATAAACTAGCGGCGCCCCACGGTGTTACCTGTTTTCGGGATAAAAAGTAGCCTATGTTCTTATCCAGGGTCTCAGGTACCTTGATACCAAATGTCATCCAAATCCGTTCAGTAGTTTTTGCGTGAAAGATTAACAAACATCCATCCATCCAAATTTTCACATTTATAATACTAGCTGGGCCCCGCAGTGTTACCCGCTACAAGTTTTCGGGATAAAAAGTGGCCTATGTGTTAATCCAGGGTCTCAGCTACCTCGATACCAAATTTCATCCAAATCCTTTCAGTAGTTTTTGCGTGAAAGAGTAACAAACATACATCCATCTTGTACTGTTTGAAAGCAATAAATATCTTGAATCTTGAATTCATCCATCCCATTGTTATTTTTAATATTGAACAGAACATCAAGGTAGCTTAAAATCTAAACATATTTTTTATACAAAACGCCTATACTATACATCGCCTATGGTTTGACTCGCTGGCAACCTTCCAAGTTGTGTTCAGTGACAAACTTGGTGATTTATCAAACCAAACTGCTGATACGGTTTTTGGGCCCATCCCTTGTGACGTAAAGAAAACGGGGCCCTAAAAATACACAATATCATGAAATGCTTGTTTACGCAAGAACTAGGGGCAGCGAAATTTTGACAGCGAAAACTATTTATTTAGGTCTGATTTAGCGCTCGTCTGATGTAGCTTTACTGGGTCTCAAACAATCACCAATATTAAGCAACAGACCATCCGGCCAGTCTTCGGATGGGTGACTGTGAGTGGCATTTCTTTCCGAGCTCCATCGTGACTTCAAAATACTGCATAAACAGTTCACAAAAACAAAAGAGCCCCAATGGAATCTAATTTCACATGTAAGTTTCATTACTTTGTCGAATATAGATAATAACTAGCTGGGCCCTGCGGTGTTACCCGCTATATGTTTTCGGGATAAAAAGTAGTCTATGTTCTAATCCAGGGTGTCAGCTACCTCCATACCAAATTTCATCTAAATCCGTTAAGTAGTTTTTGAGTGAAAGAGTAACAGACATCCATCCATCCATTCAAACTTTAACATTATGATTTACTTTTAGTATTAGTGGGATTTACTTTTCTTTTTACACCTTGGAACACAAAACTTAAACACTACACCGGCCGGTATCATAACTCTCACAGGCTCAACTGCGTAAACAGCGTACGGGAGATGTTTATGTGTGCGGCATGGCTAGCGGAGTTACTTCACTGCGTTTGATGGAAAAACTCTATCTGCCTTTTTCCCCTACACATGTGGCCAAAATGTAAAAAATATTTCTCCTATTTTTCAGTTTTCGCTCTAAGCTCACCAGAGGCGGTAATCCATTTTTACACGTTTTAGTATTTTTTTCTTATCAAGTTGCCAGATTTACGTACTACGTAAATGAAAAAAATTGTTAACCCCACAATTAAAGCCACAGTTTTTTATTTTTGTATGCAAACTAAAAAACTAAAATTTAACTTATGTGGGATTGATTACTCATAATTAATTATATTGGATACTCCGACTACAATTTCGGTCACACCCGGTGGCCTTCCTCATGGATACAAAGTTGAGTACAATGCGCGCGTGGTCTCGTCTTGTTTAATCAAACTAAGTCAGATGGCGCTGTATGTTTAATGTACTACAATATTTATTTATTTCACGTATTCCATTTATTTAGTTATTTATGGCAAGCATTATGCTGAGGCGAGACATTGTTTTGTGTGATACTGCGATATAACTGTGATTTGTTATTGTATTTGTTGAGTGTTTGCTTTAATTATACTAAATTATAACAAAAATATATATATTTTTAATTTTATTACCATGTTTCAACAACGAGCGATGGAGCGCAGCATACTGGGCGTAAGGTTATTTAGACCGCATAAGAAACTAAGTACTGCGTTTCAAAACTCAGCTCATTGACATGACTGAAAAAGCTGCCATGCTGAAGTGGGACTGTGCTGGACACGTCTGCCGAATGGCAGCGGAACTATGGGCGAAAACCACCCCCGACTGGGTCCCGGAGGTTAAACGACCACCAGGCCGGTCTAGAAGACAGAGCTCGATGCCAACAACAAGGAGTGGACCTCAATAGCCCCAAACAGAGAGGCGTGGAAGGGAGGGAGAGAGGCTTTTGCCCAACAGTGAGACAAAGTGGGCTAAAAAAAAATATTTCAATCAATGGGTTCGATTTAGATTGCATGAGACTGTGGTTATGGTATCTAAATAGATGAGTATTAGTTACTTATATCATGTGCGAAGCTCATAAGGTATCACATGATGACCTTATTATATCTAAATAAACTTAATAAACTAATGCACGTAACACAACGGAAGGGAGGCAAAAAATATGCCGGGAAAAACAGCATTCCATCTCTTTAATATTATAGGAGGTAATTGGTTTGGTTAAATATGGTAAAAGGTATACATTACAAGAAGCTTGTAGCTGTTTAATGTAATTAATGAAGGAACGTGAATAATTAAATATGATTACCATAATTCATATTTCATTTTAACGCTTAGTCTGGTTTTAAATTATATAGGTACGTACTTTAAAATTTTTGGGTAAAAAATTCAAAACGCATTATTTTTTCTGCTCCACAGACCAGGGTCTGTGATTTTTGTCAATTTAACACATTGTTTTTTAAAATTTCAAATTAACTTAAAAACTTATACTAAGTATACGCAATACAAAGAATGGTAAGGTTATTACTAGTTTGTGTGGATACAGCGAAAAAACAAGCGACACACAAGCAGCACCCGATCATCTACTCTCTCTAAAGGTAGAGAGCGCCCGACACACGACGCCGCCGTCAGAAGGAGCTTTCGATGGTGCGCATGAATGCTCAAGGCATACACACAATTTTTATTTATAAACTCTTTCACAATATTATTAAAAGTTTCTCTCTCTTTCCCCACTCTCGCCATGTATTTATTGTTTTGTTATATTCTTTAACTTTCTTATTTTTATGTAAAAAGTAATGAGACTAAATAATAAAGTTTTATAATGAGACGAACGAGATGCTCTCCTGATGGTAAGAGAACACGCCTGCCCATGACCATTGCAGCGATACACGGAACTTTGAGTAGCAAAATAAAGTCCAAAGTATCGCTGCTTTGGCGCTCATTACTTTGAGACTTTCGATGGTTAGTCTCAACAGCCCAGTAATTTTGCTAGCTGCAGTACCCTTCGAACCGGAACACTAATATTACCGGAACTTACTACTGCTTAGCGGCAGAATATCTGGTACTGCGGTGGTACCTACCTAGATGACCTCCTGCTAAGGAGATCTACCCCCAAGTGAATAATGTTTCAAATTTGTATGTTGTAATATACATAAATGTTTGGTGTATAATAAAGTTGTATTCTATTCTATTCTTTCTCCAGCCAGCGATTGTTGACACCAGAAAAAGTACTTGACTTATAATTGATTAAATTAATGCAATACAATTATTAAGACATGCGTAGATGGTTATTATTCTAAAAAAAAATACAGTAACAAATTTATGAATTATTTTATTTTACAATTATAATGACATCATCATTATCCATAGCCTTCTTTATCCCACTGGTTAGTATAGGCCTTTCTCTTGTTATGCCATCTGCCTCGGTCCTGTGCCGATCTGGTTCAGGTTCGACCCGCGACGGAGACAATATCGTCGACCCATGTATATAAGTGCCCTGACAGCCCTGTTGGCTCATTGGTAGCAAATCTGCCTTAAGAGCTGAAGGGCGCGGGTTTGATTCCCGCTCAGGACAAATATTTTACGTATCAACAAATGTTTGTTCTGTGTCTGGGTGTTCTGTATGTATTATAAGTATGCATTTACAAAAAAAAATTATATATGTATTCTATCAGTTATCTGACTTCCATCACACAAGCTCTGCTTAGTTTGGGGTCAGATGGCGCTGTGTGTATAGTCCTACGATATATTTTTTTTTTTTTTTTTATAATATACAGCGGCAGCCTTAGCTGTTGCGAGGTTCCGGGCGACAGATCATTGTGAGGCCCTTTTTCTTTGTGTCCGTTTTAATAAAAAATTAGTTCGAGTGCTAGAGTGCCCGTTACATGCTTGCGATAGTTATGAAACCGTGCGTTCAAGTGGGGTTATGTGAAGTGCAAGGCACGAGATACACGTACGTATGTATACATATGGTAAAGACTTTTTTCTACTTGGGTAGTTGATGACGCGAGGTCCCGGGCCGTTGCCCTGCTTGCCATCCCCTAAGGCCGCCACTGATAAATAATAATATGTATAATGTAAATTAATGTACTATATACAATATACATATATGTCAAATTTGGTTTTAAATATATAGGTAAACGCTACGACATTATATTCAAGAAATAATCACACACTTTTTCCCCAGCCACCGTTTCAACTGCAACGTCTGTTCTATAATTATGTTAGTTTAAAAAATTCTTCTGGACAAAACTTTTTTTTTTTTTCATAGCTGACAGGCTAGGTGTTTGACCACAGCTCACCTGATGTTAAGTGACTTAAATATCAAAGCAGCCATGAGATATAACCGGTGCCAGTAAAAGGTGAAATTTACGTATATTCTTGTTCTTCTCCTTACGTAACCAAGCATAAATAGCTTATATTACACGTACAATAAAACCTAAAAACAGTAAAGCTAAAAACATGTTTTCCCTTCTACTTATCCCGTAATGCTGGAACCGCGCGAGCCCAACAATTTAATTAAAACTTTATATTACTTAATTATGGCATGGTTCTCATAATTTCTGATGCTAAAAGGTGTTTCTGTTTTTGGGTATGTCCTGAAATTTACATTTCATTACTTTTATCGCTCACTAACTAACTATATCAACTGAAATAGACGAATGGAACCGACAGCTGCTTCTATGTTTAACTAAAATGAAAACATAAATTGAAACCAGTAGAAAATAATGGTTCATCTCACTAATATTATAACTGTGAAAATTTGAAAGAAAGAAAGAAAATAATTTTATTTTGCAACAATACAAAAAAAAACAAAAATAACAACAAATAGAGACAAACAGTTACAAAATAGGGGCTCACCTCAGCATAATACTGGTCACACTAATCTGGTCTGGTCTGGTCTGATTTGGATGGATGTTTGTTACTCTTTTACACAAAAACTACTCAACGGATTTAAATGAAATTTAGTATGGAAGTAGCTGAGACCCTGGACAACATATACTTTTATTCCGATATATTTCATTTGAAAACGTATTTATTCATTGATGTATTGACAGATGTCAGTTTGACAGATCTCAGATTGACACATGTCAGATTGACCGATGTCAGTTTTACAGATGTAATTTTATCAGATGTCAGTTTGACAGATGTCGTCAGATCGACAGATGTCAGATTGACAGATGTAATTTTATCAGATGTCAGATAGATCGATGTCAGACGTTGAATTGACATTATGTCAGATTCATGACAATAGATAGATAGATAGATATAACTCTTTATTGTGCACATCATATATAGTAAAAAGTACAGAGAACAAAAAACCTTATTAACTAGTGACACAAGTGGCGGCCTTATCGCTAACAGCGATCTCTTCCAGGCAACCAAGAAAAGAAAAATACGATAGAAAGCTTAAGAAACAGACGGGAGATGTAACACTAATAAGAAATAAAAATAAAATAAAAATTAAACATAATATAGTAAGTATATAAAAAATAATCATTTAATTAAAACGAAATATTTACATATACCTAGTCTTGCCATAAATATTGTAACAAAGAAAATTTATTTTTTTCTTTTGCAAATAACATGTATTACTTTTACAGTGTGTTAGTTTAATACATAAATATAAAACAATTTAAAATATAAAAAGTTTATTC
The DNA here is from genome assembly GCA_905404145.2 of Biston betularia. NCBI lineage: Eukaryota > Metazoa > Arthropoda > Insecta > Lepidoptera > Geometridae > Biston > Biston betularia. The sequence continues at coordinate 6,811,823 of FR989887.1, read as the reverse complement.
GAAGTGGTCTCCATTGGCTACAATACAGTCCTTTAAACGTTGAAGCCAGTTATCAATAGAAGTACGCACTCTTTCTATGGGCAAATTCTTCACTGCCAATCGTATGGATTGTTTTAGGGACTCCAAATTATCATGGCGTTTAGAGCAAGCCGTACTCTCTAAAACTGACCATAAATCATAATCCAGCGGATTAAGATCGGGACTAGACGACGGCCAGTCTTTAGCTCTGATGAAGTCCGAAACGTTCGCTTCCAAACAAGACTGCGTGGACCGAGCATTATGACCGGCGCCGAGTCTTGCTGGAAGGACCATACTTGGTTATTGAACATGGTGTTGTTAACTACTTAACTACCTTCTCAAGAATGGTATCTTGATACACTTGTGCCGATGTTTTGATACCTTTTGAGACCTTTTTCACAAAAATATGGCTCAGTCACTCCTTCATGGCCAACACCCCACCAAACCATCACTGAAGTCGGATAATGCCCACGTTGCACTCTGTCGACTAATTGGGAAGCTTCCTTAGAGCTTTGAGCATAAATACGGTCATTTTGTTTGTTAAAATGTTGCTCAATTGTAAAAATTTTCTCATCCGTAAACAAACATTTTCTGTGACCTCCTTTTGCGTACCGCTTCAGTAGTTGTTTCGATTTTACCACCCTATTCTTTTTTTAATTATCAGTTAAGAAGTGACCAGTGCGTCTCTTATAGGCTGGATGTCCTAAGTCATCTTTTAAAATACGCGACATGGTTCTAGGTGCCATCTTCATATCCCAAAATAAAATCTTTTGCTTTCGGACAGGATTTCTTCGAATTCTACCCCTTACTGCTTTGACCACCTTTTTCGTACGAACACTACGTGGACGGCCAGATCTTTTTCTGTTACAAACAAAGGAGGTCTCATTGTACCTATTAAAAGCCCGGTACACAAACATTTGACTAATACCAAGCGTATGGAGAGTTTTAAAAATTGCATTTGGCTCCATACCTACTTTGCGTAGCGCAATCACAGCGATTCGGTTCTCTTTGTCACCCCACTCCATTTTAATATCGCAAAATATTGTACAATTTATTGGCGCCAAAATGAAAAAACACAATGAACAATCATATAAAAATTACAGATTCCAAATTCAAATGTAATATTTTGTTTATTTTTAGTTTTAACAGTATTTATGGCCAGACTAGGTATAAATATGTATACACTCATAATACATATATAGTATACAATAGAGTTGCGGGCGTCAGCTATTGCGTTATAAGTATTTATATACATGACAAAAAGTATATAAGTTTCTGTCAGTTATCGGGTTCCCATAGTTTCCCATCTGTGAAATATCCTAGAATATTTGTTATACCTGTCTGTTGAGGTTTGAGGTAGACAAATTTTGACAGAATAGCTAGTTTAACAATAAGCACTCACTAACTAACTTCATTTTCAAAACAAAACTTTTACCTTTGTAACTTTTCTAGTAAACTTCGGCACTATACTTACTCTACTACTTTTACTTATAAGACAGGCTTGTCTTACAGGTAAAAGTTTTAAGCCAAAGTTAGATGCTATCCTATTTCTCTGACATGCTTCAGCCAGTGTGGAAAAGTGGTAGCGTTAAAGTTATACTGCATTTTATGTTCTTTTTAACAGACTCGAAAATAGAAGAGATTTTTTCAAACTCGACTGTTTTTTGTGTTTGTTACGCGATAATTCCCCCAATTATGAATCGATTTAGATTATTCTTGTTTCGCTTGGTAGAACATGCTTCAGTGGTTGTTCCATATAATTTTAATTGAAATCAATCGAGCGGTTTTTAAAAAATCAACAAAAGCCTAAAATATTGTATACGTCGATGATATTTTTGTTTACTCCGAAACCTCGCTGTTTCATTGGAGCAATGCGTTTAGTTGGCCTAAGGGTTTGGTTTATAAATTTTGCATTATTTTTATTTTATTTTATAACACAACAGGGCTACAGCTTACGTAATGGTGTGGTCGAAGATGGTAAACACACGTAGCCTGGAATGGAACTGGCTCTGTTTAGATGCTTGGCGGTAGATAGAGTAGAGCGGCCCAGCAGTGGAACAGTTTATAAAAACTGGGATACTTCAGAAGAACCCACTCCACAACTATTTCACTATCAGACAAGTCAATCCTTTCCTACTAATATTATGAACGCGAAAGTTTGTAAGAATGTACGGATGGATGTTTGTTACTCTTTCACGTAAAAAATAGTGAAAGGATTTGCATGAAATTTGGTATGGAAGTAGCTGAGACTTTGATTTAACACATAGGGTACTTTTTATCTCGAAAACATGTAGCTGGTAACACCGCGGGGCGCAGCTAGTAATATTACAAATGCGAAAGTTTGTAAGTATGGACGTATGTTTGTTACTCTTTCACGTAAAAAATAGTGAAAGGATTTGGATGAAATTTGGTATGGAAGTAGCTGAGACTTTGAATTAACACATAGGGTACTTTTTATCTCGAAAACATGTAGCTGGTAACACCGCGGGGCGCAGCTAGTAATATTACAAATGCGAAAGTTTGTAAGTATGGATGTATGTTTGTTACTCTTTCACGTAAAAAATAGTGAAAGGATTTGGATGAAATTTGGTATGGAAGTAGCTGAGACTTTGAATTAACACATAGGGTACTTTTTATCTCGAAAACATGTAGCTGGTAACACCGCGGGGCGCAGCTAGTAATATTACAAATGCGAAAGTTTGTAAGTATGGATGTATGTTTGTTACTCTTTCACGTAAAAAATAGTGAAAGGATTTGGATGAAATTTGGTATGGAAGTAGCTGAGACTTTGAATTAACACACAGGCTACTTTTTATCTCGAAAACATGTAGCTGGTAACACCGCGGGGTGCAGCTAGTAATATTACAAATGCGAAAGTTTGTAAGTATGGATGTATGTTTGTTACTCTTTCACGTAAAAAATAGTGAAAGGATTTGGATGAAATTTGGTATGGAAGTAGCTGAGACTTTGAATTAACACACAGGCTACTTTTTATCTCGAAAACATGTAGCTGGTAACACCGCGGGGTGCAGCTAGTAATATTACAAATGCGAAAGTTTGTAAGTATGGATGTATGTTTGTTACTCTTTCACGTAAAAAATAGTGAAAGGATTTGGATGAAATTTGGTATGGAAGTAGCTGAGACTTTGAATTAACACACAGGCTACTTTTTATCTCGAAAACATGTAGCTGGTAACACCGCGGGGCGCAGCTAGTAATATTACAAATGCGAAAGTTTGTAAGTATAGATGTATGTTTGTTACTCTTTTACGCATACACTACTGAACGGATTTTGATGAAATTTGGTATAGAGGTAGGTGAGATCTTGAATGAACACATAGGCTACTTTTTATCTTGAAAACATTTAGCGGGTAACACTGCGGGGCGTAACTAGTAATCAATATTTCTCAATACCCCAAATACATTCCTAATAGGAAAATCTCGATTCTTTCCCAAGAGTACGCGTAATAGCAATTTTTTACTGAATCTAGATATATCCGATCAATATCGAATCTAATCACAATGAAGCGTGAAATCTTTTTAAATATCTAATATTGAATGCCTTGTCTCATCACGTTATTTGTAGAAAGTGTGCTCGGCAGCGGTCGGTCGATGTACCCTACTTGACTTTAGACCAATCACTACTGGCAAATGAAATTGTCTTGTCCTTCGACTAAGTCTTTGCGCAAAAACGCATCTTCCATATTAATGAGTTTGACTTAGCACTCTCCCTTGAAATGGTTCTATATCTATGCATAAAAAGCTTGCTAGTATTAGCTTATTACATTTTTGTTAAGAAGAATAAATTTACACTTGCTTTTTTAAGTTAAAGTAATGAGACGAACGAAACGCTTCGCATGGTAAGAGATAACGCATGTTTACTTGGTGGTAGATCTCCTTAGCAAGAGGTTGGCTTGGTAGGCACCTTTGCAGTACCATATATTCTGCCGCCAAGCAGTAGTGTGTAAAAATTACAGTGTTCCGGTTCGAAGGGTATTGCAGCTAGCGAAATTACAGGGCTGTTGAGACTAACCACCGAAAGTCTCAAAGTAATGAGCGCCAAAGCAGCGATGCCTGGACTTTGTTTTGTTACTCAAAGTTCTATGTATCGCTGCGATGGCCATGGACAGGCGTTATCTCTTACCATCAGGAGAGCGCCTCGTTCATTTTAATACTTTTACATAGAAAAATTGCAGTGATACACAGAACATTTATCGTCACATAAAAACTTATTTAACTATTGAAACTTGAAAAATAAATCACTTGACACTGACAAGACAGCCCTGTTAGTTTATTGGTAGTATGTCTGCTCCAGGAGCTGAAGGGCGTGGGTTCGATTCCCACCTAGGACAGGCATTTTGTGATCTAAACAAATGTTTGTTCTGTGTCTGGGTGTACTGTATGTATTTACAAAAAAAAACTATTTAAGTATTCAGTTATCTGTCTTCCATAGCACAAGCTTTGCTTAGTTTGGGGTCAGATAGCGCTGTGTGTAATGTCCTACAATATTTATTTCTTTAAAAGCTCAAAATGCAACGCCAAAACCAAAGAAAAGAAGAAAATTGACGAAATTTTGAAATACCCAATAGTGTAACTTCAAATCTGAAGGAAGATCATTTCAGAGCACACCTCTCTTCATCAGCGCTTCGTCTGTAGCCATGGTATAATTAATTTGCCGCACGTGTGAAACCGCGATGGGTAGCCGTCTCTAATAATGAGGAAACTCGAAGCTGCCTTTAATCTTCAGGGAAGGTGTTACGGCCCCGGAACCCCGTCGAGGGAATTTCCACACAAAACACACCGTATTCACATAACTAGCAAAGTTTGACATAGGTTGCTTACATAGTTAACAAGCCTGTGCAAGACACACTTGGGTAATTTACGCTCTGTGTATATGTGTTGATATCAGATTTGTGTCTGCTACATATTCCGGCCCATCCTACTATCTCGCTAATATTATAAATGTGAAACTTTGGATGGATGGACGTTTGTTAGTCTTTCACGCAAAAACTACTGAACGGATTAGAAAGAATAGAATAGAATGATACACCAAAAACTTACAAATTAAACAAATATCACAATTAATACAAATATGAAACAAAAAATTAAAAAAAAGAAGAAGATATATAGGTAACAAAACAGCCCCGTCAACAGCCAATGACAGCTCCGTTGGCTCATTGGTAGTATATCTGCTTTAAGGGCTGTAGGGCGTGGGTTCGATTCCCACTCGGGGCAAACATTTTGTGAATAAACAAATGTTTGTTCTGTATTTATTAAAATTATGTATTTACAAAAAAAAAAAGTATTTATGTATTCTATCAGTTATCTGCCTTCCACAATACAAGCTTTGCTTAGTTTGGGGTCAGATGGCGCTATGTGTGTTCTATGATTAATAAAAAAACAAAATTTGAACAACTAAATAATAGTGATTATAATTATGTAAAATAGAAGGACTATGTTAAAAAAATATCTAAAACTACTCGCAGTTGGCAATTTATTTTTTTACCTACTAGATTTGGTTTACAGTGGACGCGGAAAATTAAGGCGATATAAATTTTTGTTAAGATACTTTAAAACTTTACAAGTTATGTTCCGTGGAATTATTCCACATATTTTCTTCTCGGCATATCCTCAAGACTAGGCATGGTAATGACGTTGTTCAGAATAAAGGAGCTCGACTAGGAAGCTTTGCGTACTTCTTCCAAAGAATGTGTGCCAGGAATCTCTTGGCTCGGCGGATTTAGTTCCAAGCCCGGATGAATAGAACAAGAGACGTGAATGAATATCCTCATTCTTCCTATACTTTGTCTGTGTTTGACTTCGCATCGTATATGTGTGCATTTGTTCGCGTATGTATTTATGTATTTTAATTCAGACTCGTGCGTCCCAAAAGGTTCGTTCTGAAAACCAGCGCTGCTGAGAAATCGGCAGCACTGATGCTGAGAACTAACCTTTTTTGTCGCACTGGACACTACAGCGACAACTTTCCACTTATTATTACTGTTATTTATCATTTTTATTTTACAGTTTTTTTTTTGTGTTTTTTGTTGTTGCAGTGTTGTGTGTGTCAAATGTTTTCTTTCTGTTTTGATTATCGTTGGACCCCAAACTAAACACAAGGCTTGTTTGGGGACCGAGTGCATTTTACACGAAAGATAATTCTGGGATAACATTTTATTTTGGTTTGCTTTCAAGAAAGATTTCAATTCAGCATTTGAAGAGTGTGATAGCATATAGCATTACATAAAATCACTAAGCATTTACAGACTAATTATAAAACTTTCAGTCTCGCTAAAGTTTAACGCAAGCAACCAGTCTCTGACGTTTCTCCTAAAGACGAACTTGACTAGATATGGGTTTTGAGGGATTTTCTTACAAATATTATTTTCTTAATAACATTACCGAGTTATATAGGTGATAGGTAATACCACTACACATTGAGTCACATCCTGGCGCGAATTTGTCCATGATTCTAAGCCTGTGAAGCCAGCATACCTTCCCGAAGCAAAGATTAAAGGGAGTTTCGGATTTCCCCGTTATTAGATAGGCTTATGTAATTAGATATTAAGTAAATCCAATTAAAATGCATTTGAGAAGTGCGTAATCGCCCAGCATACTAGGCCTCTCTTCTTGTACGCTACTCGTCCCGGTCCTGTGATAACCTTGTCCAGGTTCGACCCGCGACCCTCACAATGTCGATCCAACGAGCTGGTGAGCGTCCGCTGCTTCGTTTCCCGGTTCATGGCCACCAATCTGTCAGTTTTATTCCACCTGCCATCTTTCTGTCTGGCAACATATCATTGGGTTTAAATGGCAACTGGTTTTAAAACATAAATCTATCTATCTATACCATTACTGGGCTGTTGAGACTAACCATCGAAAGTCTTAAAGTAATGAGCACCAAAGCAGCGATGCCCTGGACTTTGTTTTGTTACTCAAAGTTCTGTGTATCGCTGCAATGGTCATGGACAGGCGTTATCTCTTACCATCAGGAGAGCGTCTCGTTCGTCTCATTATTTTTCACATTAAAAAAAAAACCATTGTAAAGAGGAAAGATTTGATTGTTTGTTTGTATTGAATAAGCTTCGAAACTACTGGACCGATTTCAAAAATGCTTTCACCGGTTGGAAGCTACACTATTTCCGGGTGACATGGCTACTTTTTATCCCTGTATTCCCACGGGAACCATGGTCCCGTTCCCGTAGCCTATGTCACCCGGGGATAAAGTAGCTTCCCAACTGTGAAAGAATTTTTGAAATCTGTCCAGTAGTTTCGGAGCCTATTCAATACAAACAAACAATCAAATCTTTCCTCTTTATAATAGTAGGTATAAAGTAGATAGTAGTGTAGATAGATAATAAACATTTTTTGGCACGTTTTTAGTGTTATAATAAAAAAATTGTTAGAAAAATAATAAAAATAAAAGCATAATAATAAATATCACAATACTTTTTTTTTGTAAATACATACTTATAATAAATATAGAACACTCAGACACAGAATAAAATTTTGTTTGTACCACAAAGTTAGTCCTGGGTGGGAATCGAACCCACACCCTTCAGCTCTTGAAGCAGACATTCTACCAATGAACAAGGGCTGTCTGGCAGTCAGCAGCTGTCAGTCAACAGGCTGGCTGGGAAAATAGAAAATAAATCTTCTCCTGACCATTAATATAAAATACAAGAACATTTCGGTAAATTAAATTAATTCTGAAATATTTTGCTGGCTATAATATAGTTGAAGTCTGTGCCGACTCACTGAAATCTCTCTTTGGAAGCAATTTCAAGTAGACTGAATGTTTTTAACTATTCTATTGTTTGCAAACAATGAAGAAACCAACTAAATTCTGTTCGTACTTACTTATTATAAACAAAGCTTGAGTAATTCTGTGAAACTAAATTAAGCAAACAAAACGTTTACCACATTTACCTAACAAATTTATGTATACGCGAATATTCCTACAGTAGGTACAATGTACATTCATCTATGTATATAGAGATTTACTACGATAACATGACCCGCCCCTCCAAAATTCAAAACATTTGAAAGTATTTACAACGCTGCGTTGTAAATACTCACCACGCGTGTGCTGCCGTCAAACACCTAGTCGAGCTAGCAAATCCATGGATTTGTGTGTCGACTAGTGGCGTTCATTAATCGCTCTCTATTATTAGTTTGGCGCTGCACTGACGTACTATATGAAAATGACACGTGCGTTGTCTTCCGCGGCCAACTAGTTATGGTAAGTTGACAAACAAATCTGGTGCTACCGAAGACGAATAAATAATTACAACTACATACAAACTCTTTCTTTAAGGATGTGACTACACACATTAAAACAGTAATTTGGAGGGGCAGGTAAAGTTATCGTAGTAAATCTCTACTTGGTATTAAGAAATTATTTTTCTTTGTTTTTGGCGTCACAGTTTGTGCATTTGCCAGTGTCAAGAAGGCATTGCTAGTGTGCTGGTTTTAGTAGGTTGCTAGTGTGCACTTGCTATTTAGAAATTGTAACGTATATCATGAGAAATCAAGTTAAATGAGTCTACGTCACAGTTGAGTAATGTCTTAGTAAAGTAGTGGCGAATTTACTGCAAGGAGTTTGGAAGCAACACGAAAAGTCTTTCTTCACCACATTATAATATAATTTTTCCACACTCGCGCTTGTAAATTAGGCGCTTCTTAAATAAAACACCACAATGTTTATGTATAAACCATTTTTGGAAAAAATACAAACAAAGGGACACAACCTTTTCAGCGTTCCCGCCAAAACTCAATATTTTTTTTTCTTCGGTTTTGGCGTCGTATTTTGAGCATTTGCCAGTGCCAAGTGTTTTATATTTTCAAGTTTCATAAGTTAAATAAGTTTCCTCAAATCTATAGTTATAGTCAAAGTCCAGTCTTGGTCAAGTACAGTCCGTGTTAGTGAAGTCCAGTCATGCTTTAGTAAAGTAATGGCGACTTTACTTTAAGCTTCGATGGAGTTTTGGGAGCAACACAAAAAGTCATGTTTCGCCACATTATATCATTTTCCCACACTCGCGCTTGTGATTCGGTACTTTATGAATAAAACACCACCATTTTTATGCATAAACACTCGACAAAACACTAGTTTTGGAAAAATACAACGGGGCTACACGACTCTTTCCGCGTTCCCGCCAAAAGTTCTATACTAACATTGTTAATGTTTAATGTCATTGAGTCTGTTACGCTTTCACGCTGAACCCATTTAGATGAATTTTGGTATGGAGATAGACGGAACTTAGGAATAAATATCATTTCCCAGACTCGCGCTTGTGACTCGGTACTTTATGAATAAAACACCACCATTTTTATGCATGAACACTAGTTTTTGGAAAAAAAAAATACAACGGGGCGACACGACGCTTTTCGCGTTCCTGCCAAAACTCCTATCACATAGTTTCTCGTTCCTTTAGATATTACATAATATTCTTGTTTATCGTACAAGATAAGAGTATCAATTTGGTACCAACCTAAGGAAGCTAATTTTTCCAGAGACCAACATTTTCTCTCATCACAAACCATAAACAAAACGCTCCACAAGGCCGGAAGAGGCCGAAAATTCTCCAGCACACCGTGCGAGAGGTTAAAATACGTATTACTTACCGCAAAAATGCGAGGGCCCGTCTAATCTAATACATAACACACACATAACGCAAATAGGAACATACACACGCATACCCAATTCCATTTCTTTACGTTATTCCGTTCCGTTCCACAATTTCTCGCCCTCTTTACCTCCACTCGCATTATATGTCACTATCTCAAAACATGTGTAACGGAACACAACGCTCCGAGCGTGTAACGAAACGCACCATAGAGAATGTAATATCATAGAGAACGACGCGTATATTAGAAAGAGATGGACAGAAAGTATCGTCTATTAATATTATCGTACTTTGTTCTTAAATCCTTTGCATCCTAAGGTTACCTGAAAGACATTGCGTGCGATAAGGCTGCGAATAAAAAATCAAATGAACAGTTTTAGTGGTTAAACCAATTGTCACCACCGCCAATTGTTAATCTAGGTTTAAGTTTATATATTTTTATTGTATTAGATACTAGTGTATATGTATATAGATACGTATTATACATATACCTAAACCTTCCTCTCAAATCACTCTGTCTATTGATGGAAACCGAATTAAAATCCATTGCGTAGTTTAAAAGATATAAGCGTACAGATGACGGGAAGCGACTTTGTTTTATACTATATAGAGAAAGTGTGAACATTAAAGAGTTTATCTATGTATCCATATAAATAAATATCATGGGACATTACACACAGCGCCATCTGACCCCAAACTAAGCAAAACTTGTTCTATGGAAGACAGATAACTTATAGAACACTTAAATAGTTTCTTTTTTGTAAATACATACAGTAGGTACATCCAGAACAAACATTTGTTTTCATATCACAAAATGCTTTTCCTGGGTGAGAATCGAATCGCCTTTCGGCTCTTGGAGCAGACATACTACCAATGAACCAACAGGGCTGTCAAATTAATAAACATAATTTTCCCTATTACAGGATCCGGTCCTCAATGATCTCAGTCTATGAAGCGTAGATTTTCTTTTGTTTTCTTTGGAAGCACAAGAAGTTTGACTGGTCGAAAAAAGAAAAAGTTGTCGTACCGTATATACATACATACATACTATACCATACTAGTTTTTGGCTCTGATCCAGGGCTGTGTTCTAAATTTTGGCTCCGAAATAGGTAATCGTTTTGCTTTATACAAGAATATGTTTAATGCTCTAGCGTATGATACGAAACTTATCACGTTCTTCGTATTAAATTATCTCTGGAAACTGAAGTGGTTTTGACATCTTTTTTTGTTCGCAGCAAGGCGAGGCCGCGCGCGCGTTGTACTCAGCTTTGTATCCATGATGAAGACCACCGAATGCAACCGAAAATATACTCGGAGTTTCCGATATAATTAAACGTGAGTAATCCCGCATAAGTCAAACAAAATAGTACATTGCTACCCAAGGGCTGAAAGTAACTTGTTTAGTCACGACCCCGTCTCGTGACTAAATAAGTTACTTTCAGTAACTTTGAGTAACTTATTTAGTCATGACTTTACTTTTAAGTAAATATAAAAACATGAATTAGCTAAAGAAAAAAATAGTGAATTTTTCATAAATCGACCCTATTACTAAGATTCCGCTGTCCGTCCGTCTATCTATTTGTCTGTCTGTCACCAGGCTGTATCTCATGAACCGTGATAGTTAGACAGTAGAAATTTTCACAGATGATGTGTTTCTAATTAAAAATATTCAAGGTATATATTTAGTTTATTTCCACCTAACAGTCGTTTCAGTTACAACAGTGATGAGATGTTAAATTTAAATCTTCATCACTGTTAAACCTTTTAATATTCAAAATATAAATATAAATATAAATGAACTACCCCAAACTAACGCCTGAATCAATCAATTATCTGAAGTATTGCTGTTGCCGCTATAACAAAAAATACTAAAAAACAGAATAAAATAAATATTTAAGGCCTGCTTTAAGCCTGCCCCCATACAACAAAAGTGTTTTTTGCCGTTTTTATAGATAATGTGGTACGGAACCCAACGTGAACGTGGAACGTGCGCGAGTCCAACTCGCACTTGGGCGGTTTTTTATTTGTATAAAAGTAATGAGACGAACGTGACACTCTCCTAATGATAAGTGATAACACCTGTCCATGACCATTGCTGCGATACACAGAACCATGATAGTAAAAAAAGTTCTGCTTTAGGCTTCAGGTGACCAGAATGCTGGTATCTACTTTGGTCAAAAGCTTAGCATTGCCATCCAGCGTGGCAATGCTGCCAGCATTCTGGCCACATATCCCTCCTCTGACGGACTTTTAGATTAAGATTTTTGTATAAATTTGTAAATACTTAGTATTAGTTTAAGATATTTTATTTTGTTTAATAAATTAAAAATATGAAACGGATATTGAAGAACGTTCTTTTCCGTCCTATGCAGAATGGAGTTCTTTAATAAAATCTTCGCTTGGAGTTGCAAAACTGTTTTTCCTCTGTAACAAAGTTATAATATCTCAACTATGAGGACGTGCTAACAATACACCAGTTGAAAAACTACGCTCGTGCAACGTTGAAATTATTCATGAGTTTCTCCTCATTCTGATTTGTCACTCGGGAATCAGGAAGGGTAAAAGAAAAATCGTGTTTGGGTTTTGGAAGCAGTGTTCCGATCTCCCTTATGGGTTCGTCTGATTATTTAACAGCGGTTCTGAGGACGTGGGCTGGAAATGAGGTTGGGATTCAAATTGGTCTCTTTTTACAAGTAAAACTCATAAATATGTCCGTACTCAGTGGGTCGCTCAAAAGTTGTTTACTAATTTGGGGACGTCTCGCGGTTTCACCTGCGTAATTCCCGATACCGTGGGAATACAGGGATAAAAAGTAGCCTATGTCACCCGGGGATAGTGTAGCTTTCCATTGGTGAAAAAGTTTTTGAAATCGGTCTAGTAGTTTCAGAGCCTATTCAATACAAACAAACAATCAAATCTTTCCTCTTTATAATAATATAGATAGATAGATAGATAGATTGAAACAGCACGCCTGGCTAATTTTAGTAGAGATGATAGCTCAGTGACTAGCGCATGGATGTTTGTTACTCTTTCACGCAAAAACTACTGAACAGATTTGGATGAAAATTGATATGGATGTAGCTGATACCCTGGATTAACACATAAGCTACCTCAAAATTTTTATTTCAAAAACATGTTGCGTGTAACACCGCAAGGCGCAGCTAGTTGTGACATAAAACAACCAGTTGTTACGCTAATAGGTATTGTTCCTAAAAAAAACAGAATACTTAAATAGTTTGTTTGTTTGTTTGTTCTGTGTCTGGGTGTTCTGTATGTATTATAAGTATGTATATACAAAAAAAAAAGTTTATATATTGTATTCTATCAGTTATCTCACTTCCATCACACAAGCTCTGCTTAGTTTGGGGCCAGATGGCGCTGTGTGTATAGTCCTACGATATTTATTTATTTATTTATTTTTTTGTTAATACATACCTACTTATAATACATACAGTACACCGAGACACAGAACAAACATTTGTTTATACAACACAATGTTTTTTATATTTATCTAATCAGCATTTAATAATATAAATATAGGCTATGTCACTCAGATATAATAAACACACAAGAATTGACCTAAAATAAAATAACTTAAAATAATAACTACTCTAAAAGACCGCTATCAATGGGACATAATGTAGACACAATGTTTGTCCCGTCTGGGAATCAAACCCACATATTTCGTTACATCAAATGCACTAAGTTATGATTAATATGTATACGGGGGAGTGAATGTGTATATGAGAGAGTGAGTATATGTTTGTGTGATGTGTAGAATTTTTATTTTTTTATTTTAGTGTGTTTTATGTTTGTTACATGTAAGAAAATACGATGGGACTGCCATGTGGCTACCATAAAAGTCCCATAAATAAAAGAGAATAAAAAAAAAAAAAAAAAAAACCCAAGTTAGTTGATTTTGTAAACATACTAATTAATGTTTACGCCTTAAGGTGTTTTCCTTAGAGATTTGTTAAGTTTCTCTAAAAGGAAACGCTTCCTACATCCTCATAGACACAATGGGTGTTCCGAACTCGTGCGATAAACATTTTACTTTCTCCGCCTGTGATCCCAAGAAACAGGACGCAGTAATCCGTATTAGCCAACGATATATTTAAATATACTCAGTACATAAACTTGTTCGACTCATTTATTCTTGACTAGCTGCGCCCCGCGGTGTTACCCGCTACATGTTTTCGGGATAAACAGTAGCCTATGTGTTAATCCTGGGTCTCAGCTACCTCCATACCAAATTTCATCCAAATCCGTTTCGTACTTTTTGCGTGAAAGAGTAACAAACATACATCTATCCATCCATCCAAAATTTCACATTTATAATATTAGTAGGATGAATTATTTAAAAGTTTTCCACACTTAGCGTACTTTTTAAAATATATTTAAAATTTGTTCGTTCCAGTCATGCAAATAAACCTGTCCAAATGAGGGCTCCAGCTCGGAGCTGACAGAATGTCTCCGGCCGCACTGCTGGTGTTCTGTTCGCTACTTAGCTAGACTATATGTTAATTCAGGATCTCAGCTACCTCTATACCAAATTCCATCCAAATCCGTTAAGTAGTTTTTGCGTGAAAGAGTTACAAACTTTCGCATTTATAATATTAGTAGGAAGGATTTGTGCCATAATTGGGACTCAGAATGACGTATTTAAAAAAAAATGTTTTGAGACGAACGAGACGCTCTCCTGATGGTAAAAGATAACGCCTGTCCATAACCATTGCAGCGATACACACAACTATGAATAGTAAAACAAAGTCCAGGGCATCACTGCCTTGGCGCTCATTACTTTGAGACTTTGATGGTTAGTCTCAACAGCCCAGTAATTTCGCTAGCTGCAGCACCCTTCAAACCGGAACACAGTAATATTTACACACTAATGTATGGCGGCAAAATATCTGGTACAGCGGTGATACTTACCTAGACGACTTCCTGCAGTGCTGTTTAGGGAGCTACAGACCTTTGAGCTCATTTACCAGGTAGTACTGTACAATGTACATCCTATACATTCTGTACATACAAACATAGATAAATTTCAACGCTGTACAACATATCTACCTTAGCGTTTCCCTTTCTGCGTTGACGTGACCAGCCTAGTACTAATACATCAATTTGTTTGCACCAGTGGCTAATGGACTGAATAATACCAAGGAAAGTCTTGAGTCTTGAGAAGGATTGAGGTGGAGGGCTGATTGGTGAAGTATATTGACAACTATTTACCGATATTTGCAGCCCCTGCAAGGGGACCTCGTGGCTGAAAAGGCGCTGGCTTGATATCGCAGGAGGTGACATGAGAGCCAACCAATTTATCGGCTCAGCTGAAGCCAGAAAAAATACCAAGATAAGTATATTGAGGTGGAAGGCCATATTTTCCGCAGAATGTCGAAGTACATTACCAATATTTGCAGCCCCTGGAAGGGGGACCTCGCGGCTGAAAAGGCGATGGCTTTATAATTAAATGGATGACACAAGCGCCATGTAATTTACCGTACAGAATGCCCACAACTATGCAAAACAGGCTCAGCTGAAGCCAGGTAAAATAACCGCTACGTAGAAAATGAAGGGAAACGTCAGGGATTTTACCCATTTCTTGAGAAAGACTATTATTTCTTGATGAAGTTCTTCCAGTAAACATTCCTAGTATTGTCACTAGAATAACGGCGCTTTTACGAGGAAGTAGCTGAAGCAGTTAGCACGAGGTTTAATAGCATTAATTTATAGCTGTAGTTCAGCGGTCTGGATTGTATTTATGCACTTTACTGTTCAGTAAACTTGGCAACTAGTGTTAGCTACTCAGCTCATACAAATTTACTAAACATTTATCATATCCTGTACCTACATGATAAATGTGTTAGGTTTTAGTTCCTGAACATTTGGAACTAATCTGAGATGTAGTTTTAAATCTTAGTCCACAATTTGGCGTAAAGATGTGCCGGATATTCCTAATTCATTTGAACGTTTCATCATCATCAGCCTATATTAGTCCACTGCTGGACATAGGCCTCTCCCAAGACACGCCACTCAGCCCGATCTTCGGCTTTTCGCTTCCATCCACCGCCAGTATATCGTCACTCCATCGAGTCTCAGGGCGTCCTACGCTACGCTTGCCAATACGCGGTCTCCACTCTAGAACACGTCTACCCCAGCGGTTATCGGTTCTGCGACAGATATGTCCAGCCCATTGCCACTTCAGCTTGCTAATACGCTGAGCTATGTCAATGACTTTAGTTCTCTGGCGAATTATTTCGTTTCGGATCCGATCCCTCAGAGAAATGCCAAGCATAGCTCTTTCCATAGCACGCTGAGCGACTTTGAACTTACGGACCATTCCCGCTGTGTCCACGTTTTTATTTGAACGTTTGCGCGTCGATAAATCTGGATTACGTCGAACTGAATCGGGAACTTTCTCCACGTTCTTTTCAAGAAGTCCATGAAGTCTTATGACGTCTTCCAGAAGTCCGTAGGCCTCCTTTTTGCTTCACATTGTCGATCCGGTCTCTTCGAACTTCACCCATTTCTCTATCAACGGAGCACTGGGGCAGTCATTCAAGTCATATAAATCGTATTCAACGCGAATAAGCGTCTAACAGTAATGCGCGAATTATTATTTAAATAACATTGTTTCACACAAAAAGCACGCTGTTGTCCCGTGAAGCGATCCATTGCGACTAAATTTCCGAGAAACGAGCTTGCGGTAAAACCCCTCCCCGCTCCCCGCACAGCGTTTGTTTGCGCGGGATGTTAGATTTAAATGTTAACGAATGCATGGCCCACCCTGGACTACCTAAGCTGCCCGCACATTGAATTTAGTGTAGTTTGTTTGGTTGGCTAGCTAGGCTTGACCACAGCTTACCTGATGTGTGGTCGAAGATGGTAAAGCCCACTTAGCCTAAAATGGAACTGACTCTCCAGCAGTAATAAGCTAACAGGGCAGTCAGATGCTATGGTCAAACATCTAGCCTGTCATCTTAAAAAAAACTTTAATTAATTATCATTGAAACTGAAATAATTTACCAAATTTCAACCCCATATAATAAGCGGAAGTGGAAGTAATTACACACACATGAAACTTATGAGCTAATGCCACATTTGGCGGCCTTGTCGCTAAAAGTGGCATCTTCCAGGCAACCATACATAGGATGGAATGACACAAATTTATTATTTTGTAACTGTTTGTCTCTATTTGTTGTGTTCTATGTTACAAAATAAAATTATTTTCTTTCTTTCTCTTTCTTTCAAAAAATCCAAAACCTAAGTGAATTATTTCGCTGTATTCCACGGTTTAAAGATAGCTTTTTTTTCCGCTCCATTCTACTTAAGTTAAGCGACTATTTGTAATTAAGCTAAGCATTTAATCGTTCTCTCGGACTAGATAAGACTATTGCTTGTTTTTATTGCTATGTCTTAATAAATGAGATTTTTCGCAATTTTCTTTATTATCTTGGGTGTAATTGTTTGAGAAGCAATGGTAACGTAGATAGGTATCATTTTTGTAGTAAGTCATAAAATTTTACTGGGCTATACAAGTTATTTTAGTTGTGTATAACGGTAGCCAAAAGCTGATTGGTTGGGTTCATGACATAACATTATGACATATTATTATATTGTTTCTGATATATTGTTATTCTTGGTGGATCTCCTTAGCAGGAGGACGTCTAGGTAGGTACCACCGCAGTACCAGTTATTCTGCCGCTAAGTAGTAGTATGTAAACATTACTGTATTCCGGTTTGAAGGGTACTGCAGCTAGCGAAATTACTGGGCTGTTGAGACTTACCATCAAAAGTCTCCAAAGTAATGAGCACCAAAGCCGCGATGCCCTGGACTTTGTTTTGTTACTCAGAGTTCTGTGTATCGCTGCAATGGCCATGACCAGGCGTATCTCTTACCATCAGGAGAGCGTCTCGTTCGTCTCATTATTTTTTACACTAAAAAAAAAATGTTACATTTCTGACATGTTACAAAATAACATGTCAGAAATATAACAATAGGTTTTTGCCAATTTGAACGTTGAGGTTCAAATCGGCAAAACATATTGTTACTTAGAACTTCTGACAACCCTGTTGGTTCATTCGTAGTATGTCTGTTCCAAGAGCTGAAGGTTCGATTCCCACCCAGGATGAACATTTTGTGGTATAAACAAAAATGTTTGTGTGTACTGTATTTATTATAAGTATGTACCTATTTACAAAAAAAAAGTATTAAAGTATTCTATCAGTTATCTGACTTCCATAGTACAAGGTTTGCTTAGTTTGGTGTCAGATGGCGCTGTGCGTAATGTCCTACGATATTTATATCTATTTATACTATTATAAAGAGGAAAGATTTGTTATCCATAAATTTATATTGTTAATCGAGTTTTGTTTTCCCGTGCGAAGCCGAGGCGAGCTGCTAATTTATTTATGTTTAGGTAATGTTTGACATTTCGGCTATTGCAACATTTTTGTATCAACGAGACTTAATCACAGACAAAATACTATGAAATAAGGTTTGATTACCTTTATCTTTACATGTAAAGATGTCGATCATAATTTGGACTTAACTATTTGTTCTACGAGATAGCATGAGCGTCATGAATCATGATGGCTGGATGTATTTTTACTGTGAGTAATAAACACCGCTGGTGTTTTTGTGACTGTATTTATATTCCTAATACTCGTAAATCTAAATTACTAGTTGAATTAGTGTTGACGACAAAGTTTATTACTTCAATAAACTTTGATTTTTGGGCAATAAATCTCACAATATTCATAAATTTCTTTTTTATGTACATTGTTAGATTTAGACTGTAATAGGTAGTTTTATGAATCATGTGGCATTCAAAGGAATAAAGAGATGTGAAAACTGTAACAAAGATGAGATGATAGCTCAGTGGTTAGCGAGGTCGCTTCACACGCTGAAAGGCGTGGGTTCAAACCCCAACAACGAGCTTGAGCTGCTGGTGAAGGAAAACATCGTGAGGAAAACTTTCTGGTACTGCTGGCAAGCTACCACCCTTAAGCTGAAAATCTGCCACCAAGCATCTAACGGTTTGTTCCGGCAATCTCACTTGATAATCAGTTCCATTCCAGGCTAGGTGTGTTTAATATCTTCGAACACTCCGTCACTTAACATCAGCTGAGCTGTGGTTAAACACCTAGCTAGTCCAACCCCACTCTGAAGTGGGGTTGCCGGAGCCGTTTAGTGCTAGCCAATCGAGTAACCGGTCTATAAGGAAGTCAATGGGGGAGGCCTATTTCCAGCAGTGGACATCCTACGGCTGAAATGGTGACGATGATGGTTCAAAAGCTTCTAGTATCTACACTACGAATATGGGATCCATAAAAATATTTTAACGTAATAAATTTTAAACAATTTACATTCTGACCATTCCACCCGTACTGGACTGGCCAAAATGAAAATTTAAGTATGATGGACGTTTCGCCCATTTATTTTGGGATGGCGCGCAGATTTTATATAAATAAATTGTTTACTTAATTTCCATCATTGGTCCAGAACCGTCTCTGAAGCTCGACACGAGGTCAGCTATTTTTGAAAGAAATATACAAAAAAAAGAAAATATTTCTTAACGTGTGTTACAGATTTCGTCATTGCTTGTAGTCCAGGCACTAGGCGAGGACATGTCTTGCGGGGACTATCTACACTTTCGATTACTGTGTGTGTGTGGGCGCCCAGAGCATACTTTATTATTTTGCATTATCTTGCAGATTTCGATCGTCATATGTCACATCATATGTCACATAATTTACTAATTTTGTTGTAAATGAATGGGAACTGGAAGTTTGGGAGACGTTGAGTGAAAGCTTTGTTTGTTTTTGTTAGGGGCTCTGTTGCACGTGTGCCATGACTGTGGCATGTTGACGGTATCGATTTTATATCGATCCATACATACAAACATGTACCGGGTAACACCACAAGCTTTAGCTGCGCCCTGCGGTGTTACCCGCTTTCATGTTTTAAGGATAAAAAGTAGCCTATGTGTTAAATCAAGGTTTCAGCTACCTCTATACAAAATTTCATCTAAATCCGTTTAGTAGTTTTTGCGTGAAAGAGTAACAAACATTCATCCATCCAAACTTTGACATTTATAATATTTAGTGGAATTACTAGCTGCGCCCCGCGGTGTTACACGCTACCTTTTTTTTGAATAAAAAGTAGCTTATCTGTTAATCTAAGATCTCAGCTACTTCCATACCAAATTTCATCAAAATCCATTCTGTAGTTTTTGCGTGAAAGAGTAACAAACTTACAAACTTTCGCTACATATTATTGGAATAAAAAGTAGCCTATGTGTCAATTCAGGGTGTCAGCTACCTTCATACCAAATTTCATCGAAATCCGTTGAGCAGTTTTTGCGTGAAAGAGTAACAAACATCCATCCAAACTTTCACATTTGTAATATTTAGTGTGATTATTAGGATAGTAGAATAGGATTCGATATTGAGACCGGGTCATTAAGACTTGCTATTAAATCGTTCACAGAATAAAGTGGCTTATCTCGATGTCTCATCTAAAGCTCTCTTCGCTTGGCCGTATTTTCAGAGCTATCTAATATTATAAATAACTTTGATGAGTCAGCTTAACTTAAGTGAGGAACGACGACCGTAGCATTTACTTAGTAGACATGTGGGTAGTTAGGAAATAATTTTGTCTTGACGCTGCGAACGTGGCGTAGGTGGTTCCATTTACGAACACTATGTGAGGTATTAATGCAAACATTTGTAAAAGAACGCAAAGAAAAGAATAAGAAGAATGAAAACAAACTTTTCACTAACATAATGCCCATTTTATTTATTATGTACTTTTGTTCCATTTTATGTATCAACAAATGTTTGTTCTGTGTCTGGGTGTTCTGTATGTATTATAAGTACGCATTTACAAAAAAAGAATTATCTATATATTCTATCAGTTATCTGACTTCCTACGATATTTATTTATAAAAAAAAATATGTACATGCTTATCGCAAACAAGTTACAAGCACATATGAATAAATATCGTAGGACATTACACACAGCAAAGCTTTTTTTTTCTATGTTTGACAGGCTAGGTGTTTGACCACAGCTCACCTGATGGTAAGTGAAGGTGTGGTCGAAGATGGTAAAGCACACCAAGCCTGGAATGAAATACTCTATTTCGCTTTTAAGGAACAGCTAGCGAAATTACAGGATTGTTGAGGCAAACCATCGAAAGTCTCAAAGTAATGAGCGCCAACGCAGCGACGCCCTGGACTTTGTTTTACTACTAAGTTTTGTGTATCGTTGCAATGGTCATGGACAGGCGTTATCTCTTACCATCAGGAGAGCACATTGTTGGTCTCATTACATTTACATAAAACCTGGATGACTCTTGATTTAAAGACCCCTATATTGTACCTTTTAAGGAACATAACCACCGGCAGAGAGTTCCTCAATTTCGCTTTATGAATAAAACGATTTTTTGATATTACTTGCTCTCAAGTGTGGCTGCCGGAACACACCGTTAGCTGCTTGGCGGCAGATTTTCAACTTGAGGTCGTAGCTAGCCAGCCGAGTACTAAAGCACCCTACCACCATGCTATGGTTTCCTCACGATGTTTTCCTTCACCGACAGCTCAAGCTCATTGTGGGGTTTGAACCGACGCCCTTCGACATGCAAATCTACCGCGCTAACCACTGAGCTATCATCGCTACTAAAGAACGCTTGTACTTTGGAAGTCAGATAACTGATAGAATACTTAAATACTTTTATATATTTTTTAGTATATTATAGTACCCATTTAGTATAGGTACTATTTATTATTCAGTTCGTATTCGTATTAATATTGTATCAAAATATAAATGTAGGTTAAATATATACGTCTAAGTCACACAAGTCATATTATAATACACAAATCCAAAGTAAAGTTGTACATAAATTTACAATTTAAAAAGTCGGCTCCGTGATTTTGCGTGACGTGACTAAACGCACTGCTCCAAATAAACAGCGACCGTTCGGAGAAAACGAAAATGTCATCGATATATACTATCGTCGGATTATCGTATACTAGCAGACGCCTCGCGGTTTCACCTGCGTAGTTCCCGTTTAAGTATTAAGCGCAGCGTAGGACGTCCACCCACAAGGTGGACAGACGACCTAATAAAGACCGCAGGAACGCGCTGGATGCGAGCCGCTTCTAACCGGTCTTTGTGGAATTCAATGGGGGAGGCCTATGTCTAGTGGACGTACTACGGCTGAAATGATGATGATGAACGATGATAATAGTATAGATAGGTAAATAATTAAACGTTAGTATAAGTTAAATTAAGATGTGTCAAAACTTTATCAGTTTTCCTAGTAAGACACTATTTTGTATTTTAGGGTTTTGTACCCAATGGGCAAAACGAGACCCTATTACTAAGACTCCGCTGTCCGTCCGTCTGTCTATCTGTCCGTCTGTCACCAGGCTGTATCTCATGAACCGTGACAATTAACATTTTAACAGATGATGTATTTATATTGCCGCTATAACAACAAATACTAAAAACAGAATAAAATTTAAGGGGGTTACAACAAACGTGACTTTTTTGCCGTTTTTATGGATAATGGTACGGAACCCTTCGCGTGCGAGTCCGACTCACACTTGGCCGGGTTTTTAGAGATGGTATAGACAAAGCGCTCAATCGTAATATATTTACGTAAGTGCTTGCTCAGGAAGATAGCGTTTTTCTGCAAGGTGGCTTAAAACCTATTTAGAATAAAATAAAAAGCAAAATTAAAATTTTTGAAAAAACCCACGATGGTTAATAAGTAATTGAAAAAGGATAAAAATTGTCATCGTAACACCTATCTAAGATAATACACCAATCAAACCTGAACCCATAACGGAAAACTTCATTAAAGTCAGACTTGTAGTTTTGGAGAAAAGTGGCAACATAGATTTGCACTAAAAATGTTTGCTGCAGCGCCCCCTGGTGAGTTATCACCGTAAAACCTATCTAAAAACATGCACCAACCAAACCCGAACCCATAACTGAAAACTGCATAAAAATTGTACTAGTGGTTTTGGAGAAAAATGGCAACATGTATTTGCTCAAACAAACAAACATCATCTCACCCCAAACGCATCTACCGTCTCCGTTCCGTCGTGGGTAAAAAGGTAGGTTCTAAATTCTATACAGATTCCTATGTAATACCGCAATGTCTTCAACGAAAAAAGGATTCCGTATTTCCATTATACATTAGACATAAGCCATTATTTGTTTCTTTATATTTGCTAGGCGTTGTCGAGTTTCCTAACACTGCTCAGTGACAGTTTATCCGCTAAGAAAAAGGTGCGAATTTATTTTAGCGAGCAGGGATGGGAAAAGTCGGTAAAAATCGGATTGTAGGATTTATTTCTTTAGCAGTTATGTTTATCTTGAAAATACTTAGCAATACGCAATTTTCCGTGTTTTTACGGCAGTTTTCTCAATATAGGAAATTACATAAAGTAAACTAGACATTATGTAATAAGAAATTCTATTGTGATCAATTTGATATTATTTGATAAGTAACTCTATTTTATTTAATTTTTGCACACCCAATTCTGGGTTAAGTATGACCTAAGCGACGTTTTAATTGATGTACCAACATATTGACTCCAAAAAAAAACGAAAATACAAATATACAAAAAAAAATGTATTATTTTGTTTTTTTTTTTTGTATAAAATAAATATTTTTCTTAGCAAATAAATACATTTTGATTTTGATTTATAATTTAACAGTGTAGGTAATCTTAGTATTTGGCACCTAACGGTGTTTTCCGACAGCCTCATTTGGCCAGTTCTGTTTCAGGCTAGGTGTGCT
Organism: Biston betularia; assembly: GCA_905404145.2. NCBI lineage: Eukaryota > Metazoa > Arthropoda > Insecta > Lepidoptera > Geometridae > Biston > Biston betularia. Next base: position 6,788,361 of record FR989887.1, on the reverse strand, counting down.
TTACCATCTTCGACCACACCACGATTTAACATCAGGTGAGCTGTGGCCAAGCACCTAGCTTGTCGACCATAAAAAAATAAAAATGGTATCATACCAAAACACCAAATTCATCGTTCTTCCCATGAAAAATGTGTTTAGAATACACAGACAGTTATTTCCTAGATTATGTTATGAAGCTGCATTATAATATGTATATTTGTAAAATGTTACTATTATTCAATTATCGTGAGATATAATTCCGAATTTATTATTAAAATTAAAAAAAAAATCTAGCTGCGCCCCGCTGTGTTACCCGCTACATTTTTTCGGGTTAAAAAGTAGCCTATGTATTAATCCAGTGTTTCAGTTACCTCCGCACCAGATTTCATCAAAATTGGTCTAGCCATTTGAGCGTGAAGAAGTAACAGACATACTTACTCACAAACTTACGCCTTCATAATATTAGTTTTCATTGTCACGGTAAGGGATGTAAGGGAGCGCATAGTACCTCTCGCTCCAAGCCAACCTCACCTGCCCGTCGGTGCATCCTGCTAAATAACAAACGGGGCTCTGGCGAACCGATAAATGGCGGTATAACCATTTCGAGCCAGCATAGCTTAAATAACCCAGATCGGAAATGGGCAGCAGCATTTCCGATGCGAAGCTATGTTCTGCGATCGCCAACACGTTTGCCCAGCGTGGCGATTATGGGCATACCCTCCAATGAACGGCACAAATAAAAAACGGCCCCTAGTTCCCGGTCGCCCTGTTATCCCTGGCCAAGGTGGCGGTCACGGTAACGGCAGGGCAGGGGGTGCGAAGAATCCCCGGGCTACCGCAGGCCACCAAAAACGAAAATTACTGACACTGGCTACGTACAATGGACGAACGATGAGAACTGACGATAGGATAGCAGCACTTGAAGTGGAATTGTCAAAGATTAGGTGGGACATCTTGGGTTTGTGTGAAGTCCGAAGACAGGGGGAGGACACCATTTCCCTAGAATCTGGCCACCTATTCTATTTCCGAGAGGGTGACCAACTGTCCCAAGGTGGAGTGGGGTTTCTCGTCAATAAGTCCCTAGCCGACAACGTTGTAGAAATATCGAGTGTGTCGCCAAGGGTGGCGTATCTCATCATAAAATTGACTGAGAGGTATACTATGAAAGTTATACAGGTCTACGCACCCTGCTGTCGACACTCTGATGATGAATACGAAGACACTTTAGAGAGCATATCATTGGCATTGCATAACACCACTAAAGCCCACTACAACGTTGTCATGGGAGACTTTAACGCGAAAGTAGGTGAGCGGGCTTGCAGCGAATTAAGAGTCGGTCATCATGGGATTGGTAGCAGGAATGACAGGGGGCACATGTTGGTGAACTTTTTGGAAAGAGAGAGACTCTTCTTAATGAATTCGTTCTTTAAGAAGAAATCCCAGAGAAAGTGGACTTGGAAAAGCCCCGATCATGTGACTAAAAATGAGATTGAATTCATCATGACAGACAAGAAGCATATATTCAGAGATGTCTCGGTGCTTAACAGGTTTTACACCGGAAGCGACCATCGACTTGTTCGAGGCTCTCTGAATATTAACTATAAGCTTGAAAGATGTCGTCTGATGAATTCAACTCTTCGACCTAACCTGTTACAGACTGTGGTAGGCTCAGACACTTTTCAGCTTAAACTGGAAAACAGATTTGCTGTTTTAGGAACGAGTACTTCTGGCGATATTGACGAGGAACTTCAGAATGTCGTGGGAATCCTGAGAGAAGAGGGAACTAACTTTTGTAGGCTGCAGCGTACAGGTACGAAGTCTAAACTGTCCGATGAGACTCTCCGGCTTATGGACTTAAGGCGAGACAGGCAGAATGCCCCTGCACCAGAGCTGCGGGAGCTAAACCGAAGAGTATCCACGATGGTTCGGCGGGATCTCCGGCGTTCAAATACTCTTCGGATTGAAGCAGCTATTGAGCAGAATCGGGGGTCTAAAGTCTTTGCCAAGCAAGTGAGCAGAGCGCATCTGACAAAGCTCAAAACTGCTAATGGCACCACTGTTGTTTCAAAGCCGGGGATACTCGCGGAGATTGAGGACTTCTACGGCCGATTGTACGACTCACATGCTTCAAGACCCGACTCCAACATAGAGGATTCTCGCGCGAAATTAAGCCGCCACTACACTGATGAGCTGCCCGATATCAGCTTAGGTGAGATCGAGTTGGCCCTCAAACAACTTAAGAATGGGAAAGCCCTTGGTGATGACGGAATAACTTCAGAGCTTTTGAAAGCAGGAGGCAAACCCGTACTCCTCGAGCTCCAAAAGCTATTCAACACCGTGTTGAGCTGTGGGAGAACTCCAGAGGCGTGGAGCAGGAGTGTAGTAGTTTTATTTTTCAAAAAAGGAGACAAAACACTTCTTAAAAACTACCGCCCCATCTCACTCCTAAGCCACGTGTATAAGTTGTTTTCGAGGGTCATCTTGAATCGACTCGCGAGAAGACTTGACGAGTTTCAGCCCCTAGAGCAGGCCGGGTTCCGCTCTGGATTTGGCACCATAGACCACATACACGCAGTGAGGCAGATTATAGAGAAAACAGAGGAATATAACCGCCCACTGTGTCTAGCCTTCGTGGATTATGAGAAAGCCTTTGACTCAGTCGAAACCTGGGCTGTTCTGGAGTCTTTGCAGCGATGCCAAGTAGACTGTCGCTACGTCGATGTGCTGAGATCTATATACGGCGCCGCGACAATGAGTGTCCAAGTACAGAATCAGCAGTCTAAACATATTCCTCTGCGAAGGGGAGTGAGACAAGGGGATGTCATATCCCCGAAACTGTTCACTAATGCCCTGGAGGATATGTTTAAGACGCTGGACTGGAAAGGTAAGGGCATAAATATCAACGGTGAGCGCATCTCACACCTTCGATTTGCTGACGATATTGTTTTGATGGCGGAGTCGCTACAAGATGTACAGGGGATGTTGTCTGGCCTAGCTAATTCTTCTAGACGCATCGGGCTCGGAATGAACATGGATAAAACAAAAATCATGTTTAACAATCACATAATTCCGGGGCCGGTGGAAGTCGACGGTATCCATCTCGAAGTTGTTGAAGAGTATGTTTACTTAGGGCAAACCTTGCAGTTAGGTAAGAACAACTTCGAGAAAGAAGCCAATAGGAGAGTCCAGCTGGGCTGGGCAGCTTTTGGCAAATTGCGTCAGGTCTTCACGTCGTCCATACCACAATGCCTCAAGACAAAAGTCTTCAACCAGTGTGTCCTACCAGTCATGACTTACGGTGCCGAAACGTGGGCGCTTACAGTGAACCTGGTCCACAAACTCAAAGTCGCTCAGCGAGCTATGGAGAGAGCTATGCTCGGAGTTTCTTTGCGAGATAAAATCCGTAACGAATTAATCCGACATAGAACTAAAGTCACCGACATAGCTCAAAGAATCAGTAAGCTGAAGTGGCAGTGGGCCGGCCACATTTCTCGAAGAACCGATAACCGTTGGGGTAGACGAGTTCTTGAGTGGAGACCGCGTACAGGCAAGCGTAGTGTAAGGCACCCTGCGGCCAGGTGGTGTGACGACCTGCGTAAAGCGGCGGGAAAACAATGGACGCAAAAAGCTGTCGACCGAGATCAGTGGCGTGCATTGGGAGAGGCCTACGTCCAGCAGTGGACAGCGAAGGGCTGATGATTGTCACGGTACAATCTAGTAGGTTCAGTAATAGGATCCCATCATTAATAACATCCATTGGCTGCGAAACGAAAATATACATAGGTATTTGTAGATTTATATCGACTTTAGTCACGTCTCTAAAAAGGTTTGAATCTTGTCGCCATTCCGAAAAAGCCACCGGATTACGTGAGTATTTGCTTAACGCAAATCGTTTGCATTTTTGCTCGACCCCTCTGTTTGGGGTTCCATTACTTTAAAAGGAAAACGGAACCGTTTCACAACCCTCGTTTGACTTAGGCTACCTATTTTATTTTCGGAAAGCAGAAAGAGAGAAAGCAGATGTCAGCCACGTTTTTCTTACAATGAACAAATAAAAATACGAATTTAGTTTTTTTTTCTTCAATGACGTCTACAGAACTCAATTTAACTCTCAATGAAATTTTAATTCAAAATTCCTCCAGAGTTCTGATAAACTTGGCCTGATTGCAAAAACGAGTAACATTTTGAATGGAATTGTTCCAAAGGTCGAAACAAAGAAAGTATTTCGATATTTTACCCTTGACGAAAACGAAAGTAAGTTAACGTAAATAATAGATACCATTTATTATACCTTGTTAATGTTCCAATATTGTAAAGTAACAATTTAAGTGATTTTCATCTAGATTTTTTTTAATGTATATCGCAATTAATTGTACAAAAAGATTTTGATTATTGTAAGTAAAAATTAAGTAAATGAAACCCCTTTCTTGGTTTAAACAGATAACGCTTGCCCATGACCATTACAGCAGTAACCAATACTTTAAGTAACGAAACAAATTCCAGAACATCACTGCTTTGGCGTTCTTTACTTTGAGACCTTCAAAGATTAGTCCCCTGTAATTTTGCTAGCTGTAATATCCTTAAAACCGGAACAGAGTAACGTCTACACACTATTGCTTGGCGTCTAAATATCTGAAACTGCAGTGGTAACTTATCTCCATAATCTCCTGCCAAGGCTTTTGTCTAGATAAGTTATCCCTTATTTGAACTCAAAAAACCTACAAAATCATATCGGCGGTATTAAATTTATCTTTTTTGTAAACAAAATAAAATAAATAATAAAAAATAAATATATTAATACTATTTACTAAATTTATACAAAAAACTTAATCTAAAAGTCCGTCAGAGGAGGGATATGTGGCCAGAATGCTGGCAGCATTGCCACGCTGGATGGCAATGCTTAGCTTTTGACCAATGTAGATACCAGCATTCTGGTCACCTGAAGCCTAAACGTTTGGCCAGGTCCCGATAGAGTACGAGAGCGGCCGGCATTTCTTTTTTTTTTTAATGTAAAATGATTGAAACAAATAACACTCTCGTGATGGTAATAGAAAACACCTGTGCATGACCATTGCAGCGATACACAGAACTTTAAGTAGTAAAAAAAAGTCCAGGGCATTGCTGTTTTGGCGCTCATTACTTTAAGACTTTCGATGGTTAGTCTCCACAGCCTTGTAATTTCGCTAGCTGCAGTACCCTTCAAATCGGAACACAGTAATGTTTAATTACACACTAATTAATTTCTTCAATTTCGTACAGAACCCTAAGCTATATTACGACACCACTTTGCCATACTTCCCTCCACATTTTTGTATCTCTCATTACAAAGGTTAAAAGGAATGAAAACCCTACATTATGCAAAGTAAAAATAACAATTGCGGTGTAAATAACACGAAGTATCCTCATAATTTAAATGCGATCTTCTTTGTGATACCTACCTTTTGTGATGGCACTTTTTGTGATACTTTGCTTTATGTGATGCCAGCCTTTGTTTTAAGCGCTGCGCGTATGTAAGACCGTTTTGTGTAAAAGGTTCTCTTCATTTAATTTGAATTGTAAATTTCCTGACTTTTGTGCTTTACGACTAACTCAATTATGAATGAAAAGGCTTGTTTACTTCAGGCGTGTGTGCGTCTTGAAACATCCGCGTTCTCGGGGCAGTTCACACTAACCATCGATTGTCTCTAAGTAATGAGCGTCAAAGCAGCGATGCTCTAGACATTGGTTTGTCACACAAAGTTCTGTGTATCGCTGTAATGGTCATGGCCAGGCGTTATCTCTCACCATTATGAGAGTGCCCCGTTCGTTTTATTACTATTATATTTTAAAACGCGTGGGTCATATGTAGACGGGTAGTAAAATTAAGTATAAAAAATAACTAACAACTTTTATGTAGATGAACACACGTGGAAAATGTTTCAAAAGTTTTTTAAAATTTTTGACAAGTGGGTTTGACCACAGCTCACCTGATGTTAAGTGACGGTATGGTCGAAGATAGTAAATCACACCTAGCCTGGAATTAAACTGGCTTTCAAGTGTGGCTGCCGAAATACAGCGTTAGATACATGGCGGCAGATTTTCAACTTGAGGGTGGAAGCTAGCCAGCCGAGTACTAGAAAGTACCCTACCACCATATTATGGTTTCCTCACGATGTTTTCCTTCACCGGCAGCTCATTGTTGGTGGTCGAACCCACTCCCTTCGGTGTGTGAAGTGAGCCACAAACCACTAACCACTGAGCTATCATCGCTACAAATCTTTGTTACGTTTTCACATTTCTTTATTTCATTGGTTATGGTTTGCAATAATGCGAATAATCTACTGTTTTATTCAAGAAATTGTGATTTACCGCAAATAAGGACCAAAATAAATGCCAGTAACTGTGATTTTACTGTAAAATTATGCTCCATTTGTCCATAAATGGCAAAAATTTATTTGTATGGAAATCGAACCAACTTAACCTTAGTAGCTACTAGTAAAAATACTTGTAAAAATACGTATTTTTACTCCTTGTTGTAGTCGGAAAATTCGCGAGCAAATATTGTTGTTATTTAAAATCTTATATCAATAAACATGGTTCCACGAGGTCTTGTTAGCTCGCTACGAGATATTTATAATGATGTTGGTTGTTAGGGTACGTACCCAATAATAGAGCGGAGCGGTAAGCGGATTAAACTGTCAAGACATTGACATTTGACATAGCGGTAATTTTGTATCATAAAAAAATGTTGCCGGAAAATTCTTGTTTTTTTTTTCATTGTTGTTAAAGGCGTATGTCATGAATATTGATTGTCAGATTTCGATATTAAATCTCTTTACAGTGATTTTGTGGGTGGAAGTCCTACGCTGCGCTTGCCGGTTCGTGGTCTCCACTCCAGAACTTTGCAGCCCCATCGGCCATCAAACACCTATGGTGGACAGACGACCTAATAAAGATCGCAGGAACGCGCTGGATGCGAGCCGCTTCCAACCGGTCTTTGTGGAAGTCAACGGGAGAGGCCTATTCCCAGCAGTGGACGTCCTACGGCTGATATGATGATGATGATGATGACATTTACTTTGTTCCAAAATCTTGACAACCCTATTTGTTCATTGGTAGAATGTCTGATTCAAGTGCTGTAGGGCGTGGGTTCGATTCCCACCCAGGACAAACATTTTGTTGTATAAGCAAAAGTTTGTTCTATGTCTGGGTGTACTGTATGTATTCATCATCATCATCCACAGCCTTCTTTATCTCACTGCTGGGTATAGGCTTCTCTCTTTTCATGCCATCTGCCTCGGTCCTGTGCCAATCTGGCCCAGGTTCGACCCGCGACGGTGACAATATCGTCGACCCATCTTGCGGCTGGACGACCAACGCTCCGCTTACCTTGCTGTATGTATTGTAAGTATGTATTTACAAAAAAAACTATTTAAGTATGCTATCAGTTATCTGACTTCCAAAGTACAAGCTGTGCTTAGTTTGGGGTCAGATGGCGCTGGGTATAATGCCCTACGATATTTATTTATAAACTCAAACTAACGTTGCGATGATAGCTCACTGGTTAGAGCGGTGGGTTCACGCCGAATGTCATATGTGTTCATAATTAACGTGACCATTTTAATTTTTGTTCATTTCATCTCCAATTATACCCTCGTCAAATTTTATTTTCGCAACAAAAAGTAGCCTATGGTTTTTTCCTAAGTTCCGTCTATCTCCATGCCAAAATTCATCTAAATGGGTTCAGCGTGAAAGCGTAACAGACTCAATGACATACGCATTAGTAATGTTAGTATAGGAGTTTTGGCGGGAACGCGGAAAAAGTCGTGTAGCCCGTTATATTTTTTCCAAAACTATTATTTTGTCAAGTGCTTATGCATAAAAATGGTGGTGGTTTATTCATAAAGTGCCGAATCACAAGTGTGGGAAAATGATATAATGTTGAAACATGACTTTTCGTGTTGCTCCCAAAACTCCATCGAAGCTTTATAGTAAAGTCGCCACTACTTTACTAAAGCATGACTGGACTTGACTGACACGGACTGTACTTGCCCAAGACTGACTAAACTTTGACTATAACTATAGCTACGAGGCAACTTATTTAACTAATGAAACTTGAAAATATTAAACACTTGACACTGGCAAATGCTCAAAATGCGACGCCAAAACCGAAGAAAAAATATAATACGTTAGTATATAATTATAGGTAGTATTCACAGTATACAGTAACTATAACCAAAACCTTATGGCCAGTAATTGCTTCTCGTAAGCAGTTGCCACACGGAATTCAAACAAAACCATTATAATTGTCACATATACCTATATTATACGAGTGTGCCTTGTTATTTATATCTGCCTCTTCAACAAACGAAATAATTACACAGGGGTACAAGCTTGGGGTGTTGTAAGCCGGAAGGGGGTCATGGAACTAACATAATTATAGAAAATCTGTCGCGCATCTAACGGTGTGTTCCGGCAGCCTCACGTGGTTCGATTTCCATACAAATATTTTTTTTCCCATTTATGGACAAATGGAGCATAATTTTACAGTGAAATCACAGCTACTGGCATTTATTTTGGTCTTTATTTGCGATAAATAACAATTGCTTGAATAAAACGCGGTTTTAGCGCGGTAGATTCGCATGCCGAAGGGCGTGGGTTCAAACCCCAACAATGAGCTTGAGCTGCCGGTGAAGGAAAACATCGTGAGGAAATCATAGCATGGTGGTAGGGTACTTTCTAGTACTCGACTGGCTAGCTACCACCCTCAAGTTAAAAATCTGCCGCCAAGCATCTAACGGTGTGTTTTGGCAGCCTTACTTGAGAGCCAGTTCCATTCCAGGCTAGGTGTGCTTTACCATCTTCGACCACGCCTTCACTTAACATCAGGTGAGCTGTGGTCAAACACCTAGCCTGTCAAACATAAAAAAAAAACAGTATATGTAATAAACAGTATAGTATGTTATGCTCACTAGAAAGAGTGACAATTTGGTAAACGCACACGTAAAACCGTGGGGAAAAGCTAGTTTCAAACTAGAAACAACACACAAATACTCCCCGTCTTCGGCATCAATTCATTTCTACTGAGTAATGAAAGTGTTCCGTATGCACTAGAAATAGCGGAGGTACTCAACCAGACGAACTTTGCACAAAGACGGGCTCAGCAGAAAAACAACAGTGGAGTAAGTACCTACTGAATAACTTGTTAAATTCTATCTGAACATACTACGTGGCGTAACATGTTCGTAGCGTTACATGTTTAAACCGTAACCTAATTTATGCAGTGTAGTACTTTCGTAGCGGTGAACGGCTACGATGTAGTTCCGTAGTTCATTTATGATGTCACACATGTTCGTGGCGTAACATGTCCGACGTTCGTAGCATTCATGTTTCAGGCGTAGAACGTTCTATGCGGCGTAGGACCTTTGTGGCGTAGAACGCTTACGTAGTTGATATGTGATGTTTGTAACGTAATATGTTTGTGGCGTATAATGAATTGTTTATGTCTTAGAAGACAGTTTCAAAACAAAGTGACGTGTACAATACGGCCAATCAACCAACACGATTATTCTGTAAATTACTTGGTTATTCGACAAAAATAAAAGTGATTAATAAAAACTACATAAAGTGTATTTTTTTTATATCAATCTCATTTTGTATTATGCTACGTAATTTTTATGCACTGTTTGCGGAGTATAGAATAAGGTAGGTAGTTCAGCGTTGAGTTGAACAAAATAAGTGATTTTATCACTTACGTAGTAGTACATGTACAATTGTACTTGTATCATGTATCTTAACATATTCGTAGCTAAACTCGTTCTTGTTCGTAGTATATCACGCTCTTAGGTTTTAAATAACATTATTTTGATTGTCTATTACGAAATAGACTTACATTTGACTGCCATCTTACTTAATAATAAGAGATTTCATGACATAGTACATAAATGGTTTACTAACAACATAAATTTAGTAAAGTAACTAAATCTTATTTGGGATTATTTTTATGCCTGCAATAAAGACTATTATTATTATTATGATATGTGTGGCGTAACAGAGGCATGATGTAGCATGTTCGTAGCGTTACATGTTTGTAGCGTAAAATTTTCAACGTTCTGGACATTCGTAACGTATTTGGTTAGTAAAATAAAAAAAGTCGTAGGAAATTTGAATATAAAGTAAAAGCTTGTTTAAGTTAGTAAGGCGCTACTTTGTGTATATGTCGCTCTCCATAAGTCTGAATTCTTATTACCTTTTTAATATTTTTTTGGTTAGCGCTATTTGTGGTTATCGTTTTAAAAAGCTAAGTCTTCTTTCAGTGATATTTTTTTGAATTTATTATTTTGCAGTAACACTACTTTTAACACATTGCGCTGTGACCAAATTTCACGTCATGAGAGAAGACATTGTGCGAAACGAGTGTCAGGTGACGTCAGCTACTTTGTGGTATCCCTTTGCAAATCTCTACTGTTTTTGAGATGTTTTATTTTTATAAAGTATTAAATATGACTCCATGACGTGGGAACAACAGTCTAAGTTCAATTCAATTTTATCAGGGAAACCGCTGCTATTTGAAGTAAATATTAAAAACACATTAAATAGTCTATTCCGGAATAAAAAATAATCAATGAGGTAATCTTGATAGGAGTCATGAGTTATATTTTTTTTTTTTTAATAAACTTTCTTTACTTTCCGGGAGGAAACTATTCTCAATATACCTGGACGTATTGGGTAACATCCAGGATATCCCCCCTAGTAAATCCCCATCGGTAGCTTTATCGGAATTTCTATTTATCTTTGGTATTAATTTGTGTTCTTGTTTTTTAATTTTTTTTACATTACATATAAAACATAAATAATATAAAAAAACTTAAAAACTAGGGTGCCGCCGGCAGCGGGGCAGGGCTCAAGCTGCCGGTGGTTAGGACTGCAGAGTGAGGAACCTCCTCACAATGCGCGCCGTGTCAAGGATCACTGCCTTTTGAAGCTATTTATCTTAGCTTGTCAATAGACAGGTAAATGTTAAACATAACGTATTATAGTTTTACATCGATTTTAATTATGGTTGATTTATATTATCATGGCAAAAATCATAGTTTGATCGCACACCCTCCTCTTATGTTCTATTGTTATCTGTACATGTTCCGTTTGTAGTAATTAATAATAGAATATTTTTTATAAGACCGCTTTTTTTGACGGTTTTAATAAAAAAATAAAAATACAATTTCTTTCATAATTGGCGAAGTGTGATCATTAAGAAAAACATGAATGATAGATAGATATAAATCCTTTACTTAATTTATATCTATCTATTATTCTGCAGAGATTACATTTAAGAAAAGTTTAAATACTAACTATCACGATTACACAATCCGACAGAGATTAACGAAAATTAAAAAAGTATCAATCACTTTTAAACGTGTTAGCCTAGAAGTCTAATCTAGAAAAACCTCAACTTTTTAATTCAATCAACCTTGATTAAGTATTCTTAAAGTAAACCCTCACAAATTTACAATTTAGTGATCGTAAAAAAACCTTTTTTGAATATCAAAGTTTACCCCTCAGTGGAAAAATAAACACGATTTTCGTGAGCCACTTCTATATTACCCAGAAAAATCCCAAACGACTTTTTAAGAACACCAGACAAGATAAAAACAAGTGTCTTAATATAATTTTTACCGGAACAGAAAAGGATTAAAGCCCTTTGAGCAAACATTAAGTCTTTCATTCTACTTAAAGAGTTACGCCGTCAGTATAACGCCAGTATGGGTAGAAATAGTATTGGTAAAAAGTAACAAGACAAATGAAGCGCCTTCGTAATCTGTTTTTCTAGTACATGAATTATTATTTTTTGTAAAAAAAATGTACAATGTGCACCCAAGGGACGAAAGTTACTTATTTTGTCCCGAGACGGGGCTTGGCCAATAGTTCGAGGGACTAAATAAGCCTTTAACCCAAGGTACCTAAACACTGTGTTTTTCATTACGAATATATGGAAAGTAAAAATAAAAACATGAATTAGCTAAAGAAAAAAAAAATAAGCGAATTTAATTTTACATAAAACAAATGAAAATCGGATTGCTCTTTTCCCGCCTATTTTTTTTCTGTGCCCGCCTAGCTATTCAGCCATTATTTTTCATTTTCCTCATCGAAAAAATTATAAATGTTTTGCCCAAATCAACGTTATTTTAAAGAAATAGTTGAAAATAAATTATAATAAATTCATTTAAAAAAAAACGAATTAATTATTTTTTTAAATGTAATAAATAATGAGACGAACGAGACGCTCTCCTGATGGTAAGAGATAACGCCTGTCCATGACCATTGCAGCGATACACAGAACTCTGAGTAACAAAACAAAGTCCAGGGCATCGCTGCTATGGCGCTCATTACAAAGTAATGAGCGCCAAAGCAGTCTCAACAGCCCAGTAATTTCGCTAGCTGCAGTACCCTTCAAATTGGAACACAGTAATGTTTACACACTACTGCTTAGCGGCAGACAAATACAAATACTTAACGTTATGTTATTTCAATGTTATATCGCGCTGTAATTGAGTAGCTGTATAGGAAGTTGGAACATGGTCCAATAGAAATAAAGAAAAAAACCTAGTTTTTATTATTCGACAGTTGTAATGAAAAAAGAATTTAAACAACACCTTACTGTTATCACCATACCTTGTTAAGTTTCCTTTCAAGCAAGGGTGGTAAGAAAATTACTTGAAATTTCTAATTAGAATTTCATAAGCTATGTAACGTAATGTTCAGGAAGGAGCGTTTCTTCGAGAATACTCGTAATGTCCCGGAAAGTTTGGAATAACACGACAATTGTGAGAAACTCGGAGCCGTTTGAATCGAAATGTTGCAAGATAACCTTTTAACCTGATGTTCTTTTTCAATGGGCTATCGTAACGACGTGTTTTTTTATCAGCGTTATTGTCCTCTGAGGAGATTTTAAATCGAATTTCAAGAAACTGAAATGCGTCATTCTCTTGATAAGGGTGAGAATTGCTTATCCCTAAAGGAAAGCGTAAATGTTTAAATTTGGCTAGCAGTGGCAACGCTTTATTTTTTATTAGGGATAAGTCCGCCTTTGACCACCAGCTCGCCTGATGGTAAGTGACGGTGAGGTCAAATACAAATCATTTATTTAATAACACCAAAGTTACAGGTCATTTTTCCATTCATATTTAAAAATATCAAAATCATAACATATTTTCTGTCAAAACAGTGAAAATGAAAATGTCAATGAAATAATATGTCACATGTAAAATAATTGTGTCAATAAAAATAAAAATAAAAATATTATAATTACTTACTAGTAATTCAATAATCTCTTAGTTAAATAATCGCCAAAGTCATAAAACAAGGTCTCTTGAAGCCAATATCTTAGTTCAAGATCAAGATCGTAGGTCGAAGATGGTAAAGCACACCTAGCCTGGGATGGCACTGCCTCTCAAGTGAGGCTGCCGGAACACACCGTTAGCTGCTTGGTGGCAGATTTTCAACTTGAGGGTGGTAGCTAGCCAGCAAAGTACTAGAAAGTACCCTACCACCTGCTATGGTTCCCTCGCGATGTTTTCCTTCACCAGCAGCTCAAGTTCATTGTTGGGGGTTGAGGCCACGCCCTTCGCCATGCGAGTCGACCGCGCTAACCACTGAGCTATCATCGCCAGTCCACCATTAAAAAAAAATCTGGTTGATTAAATAATGAGATAAAACTCTTTATTGCGCTCACCATAAACAGAAAAAAGTACAGAGAACAGAAGAACCTTATGTACTAGTGCCACAAGTGGCGGCCTTATCGTCTTATAAATGAATAAAATAAATATCATAGGACATAACACACAGCGCCATCTAACCCCAAACAAAGCAGAGCTTGTGCTATGGAAGACAGATAACTGATAGAATACTTAAATACTTTTTTTTTTGTAAATACATAATTATAATACATACAGTACACCCAAACACAGAACAAACATCGATGTTAGTCACACAAATGTTAGTCCTGAGTGGGAATCGAACCCACGCCTTTCAGCTCTCGAAGCAGACACACTACCAATGAACCAACAGGGTTGTTGATATAAGTACATATTTGTTTCATTCTGACCTTTTTCATTCGAACAATTCGTCCATTTCCTTTTCCAAACTCAATTTGCAACGCGAACAATAGTTGCCAAAGGGACTTTATTTCGTATTCATACCCGTTGATTTACAATGACATTTCGATACGAAATAATAATTAAATCGGGTTAAGCGTGAGTTTGTGGAGAATTTAATTATTCCGAAACTCTGTGGCGGGCTAATCTATGGCAAATGATATTTAATAAATGGTTGGTAGCTATATGATATTAATGATTACATAATACTGAAAAGCTTCTTTTTTTTATGTCAAAAGTAATGAGACGAACGATACGCTCTCCTGATTTTTTTTTTTTTGACGGGCTTGGTGTTTGACCACAGCTCACCTGATGTTAAGTGAAGGCGTGGTCGAAGATGGTAAAGCACACCTAGCCTGTAATGAAACTGGCTCTCAAGTGAGGCTGCCGGAACACACCGTTATATGCTTGGCGGCAGATTTTTAACTCGAGGGTGGTAGCTAGCCAGTCGAGTACTAGAAAGTACCCTACCACCATGATATGGTTTCCTCACGATGTTTTCCTTCACCGGCAGCTCAAGCTCATTGTTGGGGGTTGAACCCACGCCCTTCGGCATGCAAACCTACCGCGCTAACCACTGAGCTATCATCGCTACAAAATGATGGTAAGAGATAACGCCTGTCCACGACCATTGCAGTGATATACAGAACTTTAAGTAACAAAACAAAGTCCAGGGCATCACTACTTTGGCGCTCATTACTTTGAGACTTTTGATAGAGTTTGTCTCATCAGCCCAGTAATTTCGCTAGCTTTCAATAAAAGTGTTATTTTTAGGATTCCGAACCCAAAGGGTAAATCGGGACCCTATTACTAAGACTCCGCTGTCTGTCTGTCACAAATCAAAATCAAAATCAAAATCAGTTTATTTGTCAGAATCTTATTATTAGAATTCTAGGTATCAAATATTCTACCTCACGAAATGTGTATGATGTCTTCAAATAAAGCTTGAGAGCCAGTTCCATTCCAGACTAGGTGTGCTTTACCATCTTCGACCACACCTTTACTTAACATCAAGTGAGCTGTGGTCAAACACCTAGCCTGACAACTATTAAAAAAAAAACAGAGTAAATAGGTTTTTTAGGTAAGCGTGCTTCATCTTAGACTGCATCTTGCTTCACATCAGGATGGGCGTGGTCAAACGCAAATCTATTTCGAATAAAAAAATCAACTGGGTCTGGACTTAATTTGTGCAACTTGGACTGGGACTTACACTTATTCAAATAGTTTTATTTTTATAAAATACATGAGAAAGCACACACAAAAACGAAATCTTTATTTATTTTTAAAAGAGTAAATGTTGTGTAGGCAAAAACCACCTGAATATGCATAAAGTATAATGTATGGTATAAAGTATTGTGACCACCATTTACAAGGAATTGCCCTTCCTCCCACCGCCGCGACCTCGGAGCGCCGCTCCGCCTCCAAACTAAGCAGACTGCTTGTGTTACGGGAACGAAGCGCTAGCCCGCGGAAAGCGTGCCATGGGAAGACAGGTCACACTATGCTGGTCACAACTAATTATATTCCAGTGATCTTTAAAAGGTTATTACAACAAAAGCAAAGACTAACGCATATTTTCAATATCACAAGTTTAACCTTTACAAAATACAATAAGAGTCATTACTAAAATAGAAATGTATTATTTCAATGTCTCACCATTAATCATAACGGCAGTTACACAAGTAAACAGGGCTATAAATTTATCCTTGCTACATTCGTAACGTTTGACAGCACCTACAACTATGATAAACTGGACAAACTGTTCACGATCTAACTACGTGAAATTACTATGTTAGCTGTTTTTAGTTTAATCTCTATTTGGTCTGGTGACGTCAAACGGAGACTGCTCTTGTATATATGTGGAACAATATTTGAAACATAGTGTTTCATTAAACGGCAGTAAAATTATAATTATAAACAGTAAACGGTCTTATATTTTGTGATATAAAACAAATGTTTGTTCTGTGTCTGGGTGTACTGTATGTATTATAAGTATGTATTTACAAAAAAAAAGTATTTAAGTATTTTATCAGTTATCTGATTCCCATAGTACAAGCTTTGCTTAGTTTGGGGTCAGATGGCGCTGTGTGTAATGTCCTACGATATTTATTTATTTATTTATTTATTTATAGCGAAGAGTCTCGACCAACATCTTAAGAGACAACGACGCTCTGGCCACGTCTCAGTTACAAAGCTTTGAGCACCGACGCAAAGTCGCTTGCTTGTCTGTCTTCTATCGGAAACATCTCGGGGAGTGTGCCACGGAATTGCACAATTTGGTTCCGCCAGCCCCTTTCTATTACCGGACGGCGAGGCAGACTAGGCCTAAGCGCCATCCATAAATGGTGGACATTCCCCACGTACGGACTAAGCGATTCGATTCCACATTTTTCATACGCACAGCGAGGATGTGGAACTCTCTGCCAGTGTCTGTTTTTCTCGCGAAGTACAATTTGGGTGTCTTCAAGTCTAGAGTAAACAGACAAAGCTTTCTAGGTAAGCGTGCTTCATCTTGGACTGCATCCTGCTTAACATCAGGCAGGATGTGGTCAGAGACGAACCTATTCGCCTTTATAAATCACAATTGCTTGAATAAAACAGTAGATTATAAGAAAGTTTCATATTTTAAATTTATATGAAACTTCGTTATTTTTGACACATTAGTAGGTATGTACAATGTACATTGCACCCGTGCGAAACCGGGGCGGGTCGCCAGTCGGTTTATAAATGACAGAGTGAGAAGTTAACAGACAAAAAAAAATACAAACGAATGGAGAACCTTTTTTGAAGTCTGTTGAAAAAATCAGGTCTGATCTCAGATTAAATCTTCATCTGAGGCTCTGATGGAGATGCCGTTGTTTTTTCTTTAGTTTTTGACTTCTTACATATAATATTCAGCCAAACTTTAAAATGGACGCGACGTAGCTTTCACATTGTTTCAATAAGAATTATAAATGGTCGTGTTATTAAACAGCAAAAAAACCCGACCGGCTAAAATATCAAATATTAAATTTCAAAGCAAAAGTGCGTGCGTGGAATCAAAATGAATTCGTGTGTGCAATCCGCCAACTCGCACTGGAATCAGAAACCTTCGTGGAATACCGTCTAATTGCCCTACGAAGCACGGTTTGTTCCCAGTAGTGGATTTAGTAAAGCCTGGTAGAATTTATCACATGAAAATGAAAGAATGTAAAACAAATGCTATATGCATTTGAAAATGATTTTCTGTTCCTGTGAAAACTTGGGAACGGAACATTCGATGAACTGCTGAACTGCTTGAATTTTCCTGCGCCAATTACAGTTACCAGAGCTCAAAGTCCTAACAAATCCTACTTATTATACCAACCTTGGCGAAAATACTTATCTAAATAGACTTATAACGTGGCTGAATAGTTTGCATAACAAACATACCGACCATTACCTTTTTAACAAATACAAATACAAATACAAATACAAATCATTTATTAATAACACCAAAGTTACAGGTCATTTTTCCATTCATATTTAAAAATTATTATCAAAATCATTACATATGTCAAAACAATGAAAATGAAAATGTCAATAAAGTAATATGTCACATATAAAATGTCAATAAAATTATGTCAATATAATTAAATGTCCATAAAAACAAAAATATTATAATTACTTACTAGTAATTCAATAATCTCTTAGTTTTAAATAATCGTCAAAGTCATAGAACAAGGTCTCTTGAAGCCAAGATCTTAGTTTGCTTCTGAAGCACGCGATGGAAGGTGCATCCCGGATGGAAGCGGGTACGCGATTGTAGACCGCGGGCCCCAGAATGTATACCGACCTCTCCGATTTGACGAGCCGATGCGACGGCGTTACTAGTTGGTCTTTCTTTTTATTACTGCGAAGATCCAACGTGCTGTGGACGCCCCGGCGTTGAAATTTATCTATGTTTGTATGTGTGTACAGGGCTACCTGGTAAACGAACTCACACGGTAAAGGCAAAATCTGTAGTTCCTTAAACAGATCCACGCAAGAGACGTCGTCCTGAACCCCGCATATGGCACGAATAGCTCGCTTCTGCATAACAAAGGCTCTATTACGATCGGCAGCGCGGCCCCACAGCTCCAACCCGTACGTGATGTTACTGTGGACGGTCGCGAAGTAGCAGGAGCGCACTACGCTGCGGGCAGCGGTGCTCGCGAGCCGCCGGAGCGCAAAGCACGAGCGGCTCAGCTTCCCGCACAGCTCGTCTATGTGCGTCTCCCAGGTCAACGCGCCGTCGATATGGAAACCTAGAAGTTTCGTACTGTGGACTTGTTGGAGAGCGGTATTGCCGACTGCTACCGAATGAGTCTCAGTCGCGTGGCCATTGAGGTTAAAAGCAAGGAAGCAGGTCTTATCTTTGTTTAGCGCGAGCCCGTTCGATCGGAACCACCTATCTAGTTCGCTCACCACCCCATTCAGCCTCGACTCTAGTTCACGGTGCGTCGGCGCGGTGATCACTGCGGCGACGTCATCGGCGTACATATATATCTCAGCGCCATCGATGGCGCCGGGCAAGTCGTTAAGGAGGAGACTGAATAGAGTATTAGATAGACAGGAGCCCTGCGGGACGCCCATCACATTTTCCGCTTCTGACGACATGACGCGACCTCTATCACCCACCACTACCTGTGTTCGCTTAGACATGAAGGAGGACAGTATGGACAGGGCAGGGCCACGGATCCCATAAAATCGCAGCTTGTTTGCGATGAGGGCGTGATCAGCGGTATCAAACGCGCGCGATAGGTCGCAGCAAAGTAAGGCAACCTGCAGTTTTGCCTCGCGCGCAGTTAACACTCGCCACAACACCTCGCGCACTAAGTCTGTGGTCGCGCGACCGGCTCGGTACGCATACTGCCGCTCCGACAGGACACCACGGTCCACGACAAAATTAAGTAGCCTTCTATTGAGACCGACCTCAAACACCTTGCTAATAGCGGGGACAAGGGATATAGGGCGGTAAGACTTGGGGTCTGCTTTTTTGCCCTTTCCTTTGTACAAGGGGCATATTTTTACTCTTTTAAGCGCCGCGGGATACATACCTTCCCGCAGGCATGAATTAAATAAGTAGCTAATTACGGGTGCGACCGGTTCTATGGCGGTTTTCAATATACTTGCAGACAGACCGTAGAGATCAGTACTTTTCTTTTCTCAAAAACCGACCGACTCAAAAAGGAGCAGGTTCTCAATTCAACGATAAGTTTGTTTTGTATAAAGTAAGAAAGAAAGAAAACATTTATTTCGACACAGACAACACTACAACAAAGTTATAGATTAAGATAATTTATTTGCATACATCATGAGAAATTTTATACTACAAATAAATGTAGCGAATATAAGTGTGTGTGTGTGAGTGTGTATGTATGTTACTCGATTTTTCCGCCAATCTATATATAAGTACAAAGATCCTCTTATTATAAAGAGGAACGATTTGTATTATTATATGTAACGAGTAAACTTAAGAAAACACTGGACCGATTTCAAAAATTCTTTCACCGTTGGGAAGCTACACTATCCCCGGGTGACATAGGCTACTTTTTATGCCTGTATTCCCACGGGAACGGCAACTACGCGGGTGAAACCGCGAGTCATCCACTAGTCTATTATAAATCTATTTGATGATTCTTTTTTTGCTTGATAGATCATACTTCAGAGGTGACCACCTCCACCACTCCATATAAGTTTTATCAAAATAGATCGAGTGCTTTTTAAAAAGTCAACAAAAATTTAAAATTTGTTTACATCGATGATTTTTTTTTTTTTTTTTTTTGTGGTTGACAGGCTAGTTGTTTGACCACAGCTCACCTGATGTTAAGTGAAGGTGTGGTCGAAGATGGTAAAGCACACCTAGCCTGGAATGGAACTGGCTCTCAAGTGAGGCTGCCGGAACACATCGTTAGATGCTTGGCGGCAGATTTTCAACTTGAGGGTGGCAGCTAGCCAGCCGAGTACTAGAAAGTACCCTACCACCATGCTATGGTTTCCTCACGATGTTTTCCTTCACCGGCAGCTCAAGCTCATTGTTGGGGTTTGAACCCACGCCCTTCGGCATGCGAACCTACCGCGCTAACCACTGAGCTATCATCGCTACAAAACAATTAAAGATTTTTTGAAATCGGTCCGGTAGTTTCCGAGCCAATTCAATACAAACAAACAAATCTTTCCTCTTTATAATAGTATTAATTGAATACTAGCACTGTTAGGTAAAGGCGTGTGATTGGCCTTTATCTAGTAGTATTGTTTTAGTTAATAAAGACATTTATTTGTTAAATATAGCATGTGCTTAAAGAACTCTTCATAAATGTAAAGGTTTCTTAGTGTTCTATGAATAATTGTATCTTCAAATTTGGTAAATATAAACCTTTTGTGGTTGATTCATATTTTGCCAACACCTTTGTTATTAAGAAACTAAGAGTTAAATAAACACAAATATTCAATCAATGCATTTATAAAGGACTTATAACATCTGAACAGTGAAAGGTTTTGTCTATTTTCGTGCTATAAGCCGCCTCTAAATAGATACCCGTAGATACGGTACATGGAGTATGGATTGAGCGACTTTTTTAACTTTTGTGCAAAATGTGATATTTTCAAAATAATCACGATAGTTTTTTTTATGGTTGAAAGACTAGTTGTTTGATGACAGCTTATATGATGTTAAGTGAAGGTGTGGTTGAAGATAGTAAAGCACATCTAGCCTGGAATGGAACTGGCTCTCAAGTGAGGCTGCCGGAACACACCGTTAGATGCTTGGTGGTAGATTTTCAACTTGAGTGTGGTAGCTAGCCAGATAAGTACTAGAAAGTACCACCATGCTAAGATTTCCTCACGATGTTTTCGTCAAGCTTGAACTCATTGATGGGGTTTGAACCCACGCCCTTCAGCATGCGAACCGACCGCGCTAACCACTGAGCTATCATCAGGCCAAACATTTAGAGGAGGCTTCAGTGACCAGAATGCTGGTATCTACTTTGGTCATCCAGCGTGGCAATGCTGCCAGCATTCTGGCCACATACCCCTCCTCTGACGGACTTAATCTAAAAGTTCTTTAAACAAAAATAGTATTAATTTAAGATATTTTATTTTGTTCAATAAATGTAGGCGATAATAAATATGTAATGTTTGCACACTACTGCTTGGCAGCAGAATATCTGAATGTTGTGGACGACCTCCTGCTAAGGAATCCTATCACTTCTCTTTTAAGTGCGTACTTTAATAAAGTTCATTTTTGGTTGTGCTTAACAGATTATAGGTTATATGCCGACGTATACACGACACATGTATATTGTATATATTATGTGTCGTGTGGTTATATTAAATTAAGTTAAACATAATGTCTGTTTGTAACACAATTATTTCAAATGTATTAGTTTGGTTAAATAATGTAAAAGACTTGATTTCACTAAATGACTGTGAGTCACGTGTTTTTGTGAATATAAAGGGCCGCTCTGGCTCGAACACGAGATTCGGTTGCCTACCGTCGTACTGAACAGATCAAGAGATCCTTAAGCTAAGTAGCCTATTTATTATGTTGTTATAATGTTGGTTGATATTCTTTTGTGATACTTATTATGTGATAAATATTGATGCTTTATGTTAAATAACGTGTTATCATTATCTTGGTGTCTTTTAATGACTATTGCTTTGCAAATCAATATACGTTGCTTATAATAACAGTTTCTGGTCTTCTTTTCTCCCTACTTTTGTCTTATATAACGTATGATGGTTGGTTAATGACGTATGTAGTACATTCAGTTCTTATCCTTATTCCTTATTGATGCCTCAAATAAATTAAATTCTAACATCAGAAGTGGGATTGTGTCCACTATTCTTACATGATTATGTTATGATTTCAGGATCGATGGCGCTGCTTTGCAAGAACTTCTTTGGGCAATTAACGACGCGGTTTCCGGCCCTCTGCGAAGATAAGACGATGTTGCTCTGGCGACGTTCGACCCAACTATAAGCGTCCTGGTCGCCGAGTCATGGGGCAATAGTATTAAGACCATGGCTAAGGAGTTTGGATGGAGTACCATTGCAAGAATTGGTTGCCAAAAGCAGGTTGGCCGAGCGGGTTATAGAAACCTAAAAGACGGGTAAACGAAAATATTGCTGTTGAAATTATTATGTGATTGTTTAGATACTTATTAATAATTTAAAGAATTATTTGTACAGTGATTGCATACTATGAATAGAAATAACCGCTGGTCGGCCGTAACTTGGTGCTGATTAGTCTCATCGGCAGCGGGTGAAAGGAATCAGCATGTCTAGGTTAACAGGCCCTTGTTATAGAACCGCTGGACAGTCACGTACTTGGTACCAATAAGTCTCACTGGCAGCGGGTGAATGCTATTGGTATGTCTATGTACCTGGCCCGTATTCGCTGGACAAACTTGTTTGGTGTTGGTTTATCTCAATGGCAGCGATTGAATGGGACCAACATGTCTATGCAAGTAATGAATAGTTTAAAAATGTTATTTTGATGGGGTAATGGCACTGTGCAAATAACAATTTAACATGTGATACTTCGGGACGAAGTATTGTCAGTATGGCCGTATTCGGAATACATTTTTTTTTTTAAACATGTGATACTTCGGGACGAAGTATTGTCAGTACGGCCGTAACAGATTATATGAAACGTATGTGTATAATTAGGTATGTATTTGTTATTGCCATTTATATTAAAATAAGTTAGACATTTCTATTTGTACTACCTACATTTTTTTTTTTAATTGTATTGTTTGGTTGAATATTGCAATTACGTATTTATAATCTGAAAGTTGTCTGTACAGTATTCACATATTTTAAATAACATTGGTGCTAATTAATCTCATCGTCATTGCAAAAGAAATATTTTGTCCTAGAGAATGGGTTGATAAATATCATGTGATTTGTAGATAAGTATCTAAACGGATACTTATTTATAATCTAAAAATTATATTTCGCCGATTTTGTAATTGTATAGTGTTTACATATTTTAAATAACATTGGCGCTGATTAGTCTCATCATCGGCGGGTGAAGGAATCGGCATGTCTATGTTACAGGCTCTGTTATAATACCGCTGGTCGGCCACCTACTTGGTGTCAATTGGTCTCACCGGCAGCGGGTGAATGTAATTGACATGTCTATGTATCTGGCAAGTATTCGCTGATAATACTTGTTTGGTGTTGTTCTATCTCAATGGCAGCGATTGAAAGGGACCAACATGTCTATGCAAGTATTTAATCCCTTTTAAAATATTATTTAAATCAATTAAAGTGATAACGCTGTGCAGTTAGCTTTGTTAGTTATAAAGTGATATTTTTTTTATGTAACGTGTGATACTTCGGGGACGAAGTATTGTCAGTATGGCCGTAACAGATTATAGGTTATATGCCGACGTATACACGACACATGTATATTGTATATATTATGTGTCGTGTGGTTATATTAAATTAAGTTAAACATAATGTCTGTTTGTAACACAATTATTTCAAATGTATTAGTTTGGTTAAATAATGTAAAAGACTTGATTTCACTAAATGACTGTGAGTCACGTGTTTTTGTGAATATAAAGGGCCGCTCTGGCTCGAACACGAGATTCGGTTGCCTACCGTCGTACTGAACAGATCAAGAGATCCTTAAGCTAAGTAGCCTATTTATTATGTTGTTATAATGTTGGTTGATATTCTTTTGTGATACTTATTATGTGATAAATATTGATGCTTTATGTTAAATAACGTGTTATCATTATCTTGGTGTCTTTTAATGACTATTGCTTTGCAAATCAATATACGTTGCTTATAATAACAGTTTCTGGTCTTCTTTTCTCCCTACTTTTGTCTTACATAACGTATGATGGTTGGTTAATGACGTATGTAGTACATTCAGTTCTTATCCTTATTCCTTATTGATGCCTCAAATAAATTAAATTCTAACATGCTCATACTGTTTTCGTAGTTTACCTGCTCCAGATAGGCGCTATAGAACTGTGACCTAGAATGTTCTATTGAGCGAGGCTCCGATCCGAGCACTAGAAAAGTCTGTAAAGGTTCCAGGTGGGAATTGAAAAAAACATTTATAATTAGTGCTAATTTCTGACTCTAATTTTTAATGCTTTAACGTTCAACATTCAATTAATTTGACACTAATATATATAAATAAATAAATATTACATTTGACAGCCCCGTTGGCTCATTGGTAGTATATCTGCCTCGAGAGCTGTAGGGCGTGGGTTCGATTCCCACTCAGGGCAAATATTTTGTGAATAAACAAATGTTTGTTCTGTGTGTGGGTGTTCCGTATGTATTATAAGTATGTATTTACAAAAAAAAACAGTATTTATGTATTCTATCAGTTATCTGACTTCCATCACACAAGGTCTGCTTAGTTTGGGGTCAGATGGCACTGTGTGTATAGTCCTAAAAAAAAAAAAACTTTTATATTATTGTTATTAGAATGTAGAAATAATATTGTTTATCTAGTTATGTATATGTGCATATCCTCGTTATTGACACACCCCGTCTTTTCTTCCTCTGATCCTATCCGTCCTAAGGTTGCCTGGAAGAGATCGCTTTTAATTTAAGTTTATTTCTTCTGTTTTCTGTATTTTAGTGTGTACAGTGAAGAATTAGAAATTAATTAATCAATCAACATTTATTCATTTTCAAGCTCGCATTTGACAGCAGCTTTGAATGACGCATGATGATGGTAACTAGCCAGCCGAGTACTAGAAAATACCTTACCACCATGCTTGATTCCTCACGATGTATTCCTTCACCGGCTGCTCAGCAGTTGGCTGTTCGGTGTGCGAACCGACCGCGCTAACCACTGAGCGATCATCTATCTTCTATACTATTATACAAAGGAAAGATTTGATTGTTTGTATTGAATAGGCTCCGAAACTACTGAACTGATTTCGAAAATTCTTTCACCGTTGGAAAGCTATACTATCCCCGGGTGTCATAGGCTACTTTTTATCCTTGTATTCCCACAGGAACGGGAACTGCGCAGGTGAAACCGCGAGACGTCCGCAAGTACCTGCTTTTCTAAAGAGAAAAGTTTTGATTGTTTGTTTGTATTGAATAGGCTCCGAAACTACGGGAACTACGCGGGTAAAACCGCGAGGCGTCTGCTAGTACTACATATCATCAAACACTACACACCGATTTTTGGGTAGTCGTGTAAAGTTATCGATCTCCATGTCTTTTCTGATTCCATTATGTCACTTATAAAAATAAAAAAAAACTTTCAGTGATATTTAAAATTAACCCTAAACAGTCAAATTATAAGGACGGAATTCGAAGAAAGCCTAGTCATTAAATAAACTCACTGATTCAAGGCGAACTGTTAACAGCCTTAATTGGACGTTGATTACTCCAAAAAAAGTTTTTATCCATAAAAGAATCTATTTCAATTATCACCGAAACGCCTTTTCACCTGAGCAAACTTACCCGGTGAAATTTGAAATCACCTCGGAAATTCTAAATTGCCCGACGAAATTCAAATTCCCGGGAACTCGGAGTTTATTTTGGTCCATGTTGTTAGTTACTGTTATTTTTATCGGGAATGAATATTGAATAACAACAAAATTCGGGTTAAAGTCTAGTAGGTGATCGCTGTCCTGTTTTAGCGGAAAAGGGTTAAAGGTTAAACCTACCAGAAACTTATTTATCGTATAACTACGATGTGTTGTTTTCACTTTATGTAAAGTAAACACACAAATTGTGACGCCAAAATCTAAAAAAAGAAAAAAAAAAAGAGTTTCGCTGTTGCAGAATTTGCCCATATTTATAATCGGAGGTCGTCAAGGTAGGTACCACCGCAGTACCAGATATTCTGCGGCCAAGCAAACGTTAGTATGTTCCAATTTGAAGGGTACTACAGCTAGCGAAATTACAGGGCTTTTAGGACTAACTTCAAAGTAATGAGCGGAGAGTTTTGGCGGGAAGGCGGAAAGAGTCGGGTCGCCCCATTGTATTTTTTTTACAAAATTAGTGTTTTGTGGAGTGTTTATGCATAAAAATGGTGGTGCTTTATTTATAAAGTGTGAAATCACAAGCGCAAGTGTGGGAAAATGATATAATGTGGTGAAACATGACTTTTCGTGTTGCTTCCAAAACTCCATCGAAGCTTTATAGTAAAGTCACCACAACTTTACTAAAGCATGACTGGACTTGACTGTACTTGACCAGGACTGGACTTTGACTATAACTATAGCTACGAGGCAACTTATTTTACTTTTGAAACTTGAAACTATAAAAAACTTGACACTGGCAAATGCTCCAAATGCGACGCCAAAATGAAAAAAAAGTAATGAGCGCTAAAGCAGCGACGCTCTGGGCTTTGTTTTACTACACAATGTTCTGTGTATCGCTGAAATGGTCATGGACAGACATAATCTCTTACCATCAGGAGAGCGTCTTGCTCGTCTCAGTACTACTACATTACAAAATAATCGCCATTAAAATATAATTGTGTTAATGGATGTTTAAAATTGTAAGAACACTTTTAATTCAATTTATTCTTTCGTCATCTGTTCGTTTACCGACCAATTCATCTTATTAAAACTTGGTCAAAAATCAAAATAAACAATTTCTTGCATTCCCTTTGTAAAGGTCTAATTTAATCTAATTCTGCGAAATAGCGTTTCTTTTATCTTTCAATCAATCGCCAGCTATATGGTAAAAAAGGCTTTCAAGGTCAAATAAGATAGATCGTTACAGATATTTCTAAACTTAAGATGGCTGTAATTAATCGCAATTTTCTTTAGCTAATTTGTTAGTCTTAAAATATTGAAGCCCTAATAGCACTAAGTTTGTAGAAACCATTTTATCAATTTATACAAAACTCGAAATATTATTTGAATTCGAATTCAATTTTGATCAAAATTAAAAATTATTGATGTCTGACAGGGCTAGGTGTTTGACATTGCTTTCCTGATGATATAATTATGATGGTATTGGTGGAAGATAGTTTCCACACCTAACCTGGAATGTAACTGACTCTCAAGTGAGGCTGCCGGAACACACCGTTAGATGCTTGGCGGCAGATCTTCAACTTGAGGGTGGTAGCTAGCCAGCGGAGTACTAGAAAGTAACCATCATGCAAACGTCATAAACGTAAATTAAAAATATCTAATTTAAATTCAAACTGCACACGACCAAATTTACCGCCATTTTCCTCTATATCTATTGCAGAGTCCGAAATTTGAAATTAAACGAAGTGCTGACGTAAATCTGCAATTCAAACAGAGGCAGCTGCCTGAAGCGTTCCGGTATCGATTCTACTATTAAAAGAATAGAAATCGAATAAAAGAAATCGATATCGTCGAGACTCTTGAATGCAATCGCGTGCTCTCATTGCGACACGCTATACTTACAAAAATGCTTTTATGGAGTGCAGAATAATAGTGAGCATTTGAAATAGATATACGTGAAATTAGGGATGTACTCAACACGATGAGCTCCTACTTAGACACACTAAAAAGTTACGATGAATATGCCATTTCAGTCGTACAATACGATGATAAATTTTTCAATTTCAAAAATTCTTTATTTACATTTATTATATTTGTTCGTTTCTAGTGTACATTTAGCCTAGAAATAACATACTTACAATTAGGTTTCGTTTTACAGGCTGTATAACATACGCTTATATTAAAAACTAATGAAATGAATTTTAAATTTTTTCTTATACATTGAAATTTCGAAAAGTTAATTGCGTTACACTGAAATAAATAATTTAACAATTACCACAAGCTTTAGGAAGCAGCATTGTTTTTTTTTTTTTATTTGTTGTATTTGTCCAGTAATGTAGGGTAGGACGTAATAAGCCAGCGAACCGCGCTAGGCGATCCGCAGAGCAGCAGGAACGATCGTCGTAGTAACTCATTATAATATTGTTAGAAAGAAACGAAACGGAACGCACACGACAATACGATGATAGCTCAGTGGTTAGCGCGGTCGGTTCGCATACCGAAGGGCGTGGGTTCAAATCCCAAGAATGAGCTTGAGCTGCCGGTGAAGGAAAACATCGTGAGGAAACCATAGCATGGTGGTAAGGTACTTTCCAGTACTCGGCTGGCTAGCTACCACACTTAAGTTGAAATTCTGCCGCAAAGCATCTAACGGTGTGTTCCGGCAGCCTCGCTTGAGAGCCAGTTCCATTCCAGGCTAGGTGTGCTTTACCGTCATCGACCACCATCACTTAATACTTAAATTTTAATCATAATTACTTACAAGTAATTCAATAATCTCTCTGGTACTGCAGTGGTATCTACCTAGACGCCCTCCTGCTAAGGAGATCTACCGCTAAGTAAAGTTTATTTTAGGTAAGTATGCTCTACTTAGACCGCACTTAAGCAAATTATTATTTTACCACTAAGTTAAATACAATATTTTATTGTACTGCCTAAAACATATTTAATTCTTCTTTTTCCTTTTTTCGTCGTCAGAGTTCCGGCAAAAAATCCGTCTAGATTTCCGGCATAACCGTTACTGTCACCGCGAGTAACATGAACGCTTTTGGAATACGGGTGATCCTTCGGGATTGCGGCAGCTATAAGACTGTCTTTGTGAAAAATATACGAGTCTTTAAAGAACCCTCGTAATATAATACTGTTATCGTTGTACGCGACTATTATCTTCAGCTATAAAGGCGGAAGTTATCTTAGCATGATACGGTATGATGGAGTATACGGTTATGGCAACTTCGATGTACGATAAGATTATCGGTGTCAATAGAAAAAACGTATTTTGTTCAGTATTTTGAATCTTATAGGCTTCAAAGCTCTGGAGTGGAGACCACGGACCGGCAAGCGCAGCGTATGACGTCCGCTCTCAATGTGGACAGACGACCTAGTAAAGACCGCAGGAACGCGCTGGATGCGAGCCGCTTCCAACCGGTCTTTATAGCTTTATGGAAGTCAATAGATGAGGTCTATGCTGATTTTCTTTCTTTTCGTTCTTTGTGTTCAATGTATTTATTTTTTTATCAGTTTGGTATTTATTTTTGTATACATTTAATTGTTTATGTAATTGAAACTTGTTTTATTTCACAAATAAAGTGTTATCTATTCTTGTCTATTGTCTATGTCGAGCAGTGGACCTCCTACGGCTGAAATGATGATGATAATCGCTTATCTCTCGTCATGGTCCATATGTTTACGTACAGGCTAAATAGGAAATTTTAATGTAATTATTGTAATTATTAAAATTCAATGTCATAATTAATATATTTTTAATGCAAAGAATTGACATAAAATATGTATATTTTCTTTTTTTATGTGTAGAATTTGTAGATTTATCAATTTGATTTTTTTAATCAATTAATGAATTTGCACACCATAATGGTTGACAATGGACGCAAACAATTATATTCAAGCCCTTTTTACACTATTTTCATGCAAATAAAACCTTAGACTTGACTTGACTTTATACAGAAGTCTAACAAAGTTGGGAAGACATTGCTGGGGGAGGTAATACTGTAGTTTTTTGCAGTGAGAACTTCTTTATCTGTGATAGATAAAATAATATTACTTATTAGAATAATTTGTGTCTTCAGTCAATCGTTTTCTTCTAAGCAAGCGTGTTCCATCGTAAGGTGCATTTTCGCTTGACATCAGGCGAGATGGTGGTCAAGCGCAAGTCTGATTACAATTAGAAAAAAAATGTTATTTACATTTAAAACGTGCTCTTCGCAAAATGTCAATGAAAAGCAAACATTATTTTTTCTCAAAAAGTAGGTACACTCGTCATATAATCTTCAACCATCTGTAGGGTTTTACTGCACATTTATTAATAACATTATTTTTATTTATTCTATTATGTTATTTTAATTTAAAAGTACTATTTTGGTATGCCATAGCGGCTGTAATTCAACTATGACTTGGATAGTTTCAAGGTATTTTAGATTATAAATTAAACAATTTTCGCAACTACCCTCCGAAGTTTGTATAATTACAGTAGTTCGGAATGCCCTAGGGATTTCCACTTGTCAACTTATGCGCTGACAGTAAAGTTTATACATATATGAATATTTAACTAATTAATTGAATACACGGCACGATGTTTATTTATATTTACATACAGGTATATACATAATTATGTGTACTGTATGTATTATCGGCGTGTAATTACAAAAAAAAAAGTATTTAAGTATTCTATCAGTTATCTGACTTCCATAGTACAAGCTTTGCTTAGTTTGGGGTCAGATGTCGCTGTGTGTAATGTTCTGCGATATTTATTTATAAGTATATGCTTCGATTTTTTTGTCTGTCGTATAACAAAAATTGATAGGTTTTCTTCCATTAAAAATTGCCTATTTTGAGAACTGTATTCATTTATGATTGATTTAAAAATAACTGCAGACGAGACGACATAAGACTAATCATCGAAAGTCTCAAATTAATGAGTGCCAAAGCAGCGATGCCCCGTGCTACTCAAAGTTCTGTGTATCGCTGCAAAGGTCATGGACAACAATTGGTATCTCTTACCACCAGGAGAGCGTAGGCATCGTTCGTCTCATTACTTTCACAAAAAAAAATGTTTAATGTTATGGAAAAAAATTTAAACCATGTACTTATTGTAAAATTGAATTTAGATAGGATGCTTCAAGTGACCAGAATCAGTCACAAGCTAAGCATTGCCATCCAGCGTGGCAATGCTGCCAGCATTCTGGCCACATATCCCTCCTCTGACGGACTTTTAGATTAAGTTGTTTTTACAAAAATAGTATTAATTTAAGAATTTGAGATCCTACTTAATATTGAAATTGTATAGAAGACAAATTCACTCTCGCGTTTATTTCGATCTTTGTGGACGCGCTCTTCCGAAACGGCTCAATCGATTTTTATTAATTTTTTAACGTATATTTGGTAGGTATTAGAATCGGTTGTAAAGTATATAACATACCGCTAGGTTATTATATTTATTATATTATATAGTCATACCAATGAAGCAGCTAATGATACAGTTGATACACATAAAAGGCAAAAAAAAAAAATACATTTATTAGAAATTGTATATGGGTTAAAACTGTCAATATGTATCTATTGTAACAGAATTGCTCCGAAAGATTAGAAAGATTTTTTTCGAAAATTATAGTGACGCAACGGCCTCAACTTTAATATCTACGGAACCCCTGAAAATCGAGGCCTCGACTTTTTCGCACAATATCGCTTTTTGTCGGCCGTCACAAGCCATTATTCAGGGCCGACAGGCAAGAGACTTTGATAAATATATTTTTGTCAAGAATCGTTATCTATGTCATGTGGGAATTACGATGTTAATAACAAAATAACGCAATGGGAGTGTCACATACATCGGTCGCTTTTGCCAAACACAGCCCCGTTGGCTCATTGGTAGTATATCTGCCTTGAGAGCTGTAGGGAGTGGGTTCGATTCCCACTCAGGGCAAACATTTTGTGAATAAACAAATGTTTATTCCGTGTCTGGGTGTTCTGTATGTATTATAAGTATGTATTAAAAAAAAAGTATTTATTTATGTATTCTATCCATTATCTGACTTCCATCACACAAGCTCTGCTTAGTTTGGGGCCAGATGGCGCTGTGTGTATAGTCCTATAATATTTACGAAACTTGGTACCTTTTTGTAGCGGTAAAACCTCAGTGGTTAGCACGGTCGCTTCACTTGCCGTAGTGTTGGTTCAAATCCCAACAATGAGCTTGGTGAAGGAAAACAGCATAGTGGTAGGGTACTTTCTAGTACTTGGCTGGCTAGCTACTACTCTCAAGTTGAAAATCTATTGCCAAGCACCAAATGACGTATTCCGGCAGCCTTATTTGAGAGTGAGTTCCATTCCAGGCTAGGTGTGTTTACCATCTTCGACCACATCGTCAGTTGAGGTGAGCTGTGGTCAAACATATATCTTATCAACTATTAAAACAAAAGTTTTCTGTATAGAGGTAGTATACTCTTCAAGATATTATTTGGAAAAATTTCTTCAATCACATTTATGTAATTGAAGAAGATATTATTTGGAAAAATTTCTTCAATCACATTTATGTAATTGAAGAAGATATTGATTCAAGATATTATTTGGAAAAATTTCTTCAATCACATTTATGTAATTGAAGAAGATATTATTTGGAAAAATTTCTTCAATCACATTTATGTAATTGAAGAAGATATTGATTCAAGATATTGTTTGGAAAAATTTCTTCAAAACATAAATGTAATTGAAGAAACACTTAAACACTAATGTTTTAAACACTTTTTATAATGCAAATGTTTTTTTGGTTTTAGCGATAAGGCCGCCTTTTGGCACAAGCTCTGAAGCTTCTTGGCTGTACTGTATTTTTCTGTTTCCTTTTAAATTTCTGGTGTACACAATGAGGAGTTTCCATCTATCTATGTTTGCCCTTTTCTATTTTTGTTCACAATATTTTCCACATCTTTTTAAGAGGCCCCAAAAAGACTTTTCTAAATGTTTTTTCTTTTCGGCGAAATCAACATCGAGATAACATCGTTGACAGAACGGAAATGAATGAATCCGCCCTGATAGAGGCTATTTAAGATGCTATTTTTACATCTGGTTTTGTTTATCTAAATTTTTTTGTTTGTTACAATAATATTTATAGCTGTATTGTTTCACGACATACTGAAGCGTTTATTGTGAACGGGCGAACGAACGGTTCAGAAGATTGTTTTTTTGTTGTGTTTGCAATTTATTGTACACTAGCGACCCGCCCCGGCTTCTCACGGGTGCAATGCTGATACTAAATATACCTACAATTTTTTTTTTTTTTATGCTACAGTTGGTAATCAAGCTGACGGGTTGCCTGATGTTAAGCAATCACCGTCGCCTATAGATATCTGCAACACCAGGGGCACTACAAATACATTGTCGACCTTTTAAGATTCTATTAACATGCCTTTTGAAGAACCCAATGTTGACTTTTTAAGATTCTATTAACATGCCTTTTGAATGTTGTAACTCCGCGGGAATACGGAAGAAGGAAGGTCATCCCACAATTTGCAAGTATTTTTTTTTTAATGGTTGACAGGCTAGGTGTTTGACCACAGCTCACCTGATGTCAAGTGAAGGTGTGGCCGAAGATGGTAAAGCACACTTAGCCTGGAATGCAACTGGCTCTCAAGTGAGGCTGCCGGAACACACCGTTAGATGCTTGGCGGCAGATTTTCAACTTGAGGGTGGTAGCTAGCCAGCCTAGTACTAGAAAGTAACCTACCACCATGCGAAGTATATGGCATACGTTGTTTATAAGGACATACTACAGAATGTCCTTATAAACAACGTTTACAGCTTTTTGTCATTAGACAATACAAACATGTTTTGTTTAGAGGTTACTCTTGAAAGAGCGACATATAATTAACCATGAGAAAAACACTCAACGCTCAAATCTAAGCCCACAAAAGTAAAGATATAATAAATATATATATTTTTTTATGTAAAAGTAATGAGACGAACCAGGCGCTCTCCTGATGTTAAGAGATAACGCCTGTCCATGACCATTGCAGCGATACACAGAACTTTGAGTAACAAAACAACGTCCAGGGCATCGCTGCTTTGGCACTCTATCTTCGCTACAAAAAAGCTATCATCGCTACAAAAAACTTAAGTATAACATAGACATATATCATATCCTATTTGTTATTATTAATACTTAAATTAGAAATAATTGGCTTGACTGCTTTAGCTTATATCTGCTTCAAGAACTTTCTGCTTTACGATTTCAAATCCCACCCAGAACAAACATTTAGTTTTTAGTAAAATATCTTAAATTAATACTATTTACAAAATTTATACAAAAACTTAATCTAAGAGTCTTTAAGAGGGGGGATATGCGGCCAGAATGCTGGCAGCATTGTCACGCTAAGCTTTTGACCAAAGTAGATGCCAGCATTCTGGTCACCTGAAGCCTCCTCTAAAGTTTCAACCCCAAACGGCACAAAAAGATACATTTATTTTACTTGGTGGTAGATCTCCTTAGCAGGAGGTCGTCTAGGTAGGTAACACCGCAGTACCAGTTATTTTGCCGCTAAGCAGTAGTGTGTAAGCATTACTGTGTTCCGGTTTGAAGGGTACTGCAGCTAGCGAAATTACTGGGCTGTTGAGACTAACTCTATCAAAAGTCTCAAAGTAATGAGCGCCAAAGTAGTGATGCCCTGGACTTTGTTTTGTTACTTAAAGTTCTGTGCATCGCTGCGATGGTCATGGACAGGCGTTATCTCTTACCATCAGGAGAGCGACTCCTTCGTCTAATTACTTTTTAAATAAAACAAAAAAAAAACTATCTTTCTATAGCTAGTTTCATACAAAAAAAGCGTCAGTTTCCCTCAAAATGTTGTTTACGATGAGCGAACTCCTCTTTACGGCTCTAGAAGTGTTTTTCCGTAATAGGTTCCAGACTGTCGATATTATTGTCTCCTTTATATTTTACTGCCTTCGCTGGTGTATGAGGATAGCGCGTAAATATTGTTTATGCCGTTATAAAAATGTATTTTATTGTGGAAAAGGTAAATGAATAATGCAAAACTGATATTTTCAATAAGCTCTTGTAAAATTTTTTTTTAGGTGTGATCGATATTAATACGTCGGTTTTATATTTTCAGGTCGGAATTTTTCTACGGAATGTTTTGTTTTTTAATACAAAACTGCGCCCCGCGGTGTTACCCGCTACATGTTTTCGGGATAAAAAGTAGCCTACGTGCTAATCCAGGTTATAAACTCTACTGGTTTATTCAAATATCAAAAATCATTCATAAATTTGATTTTATGCTAATTAATCGACTGTTTTATGCAAGCAATTGTGATTTACCGCAAATAAATGCCTACTGGCATGGCTGTGATTTCACTGTTAAGTTATGCTCCATTTGTCCATAAATGGCAAAAAATTATTTATATGGAAATCGAACCACTTTAACAATCTTTTTATTTAACGGTAACCAGCCAACCACCAAACCAACTATAGCATGCAATTTAACTATAGCATGGTGGTTATATAGCATGCCATTTAACTATAGCTTGGTGGTTATATAGCATGCAATTTAACTATAGCATGGTGGTTATATAGCATGCAATTTAACTATAGCTTGGTGGTTATATAGCATGCAATTTAACTATAGCATAGTGGTTATATAGCATGCAATTTAACTATAGCATAGTGGTTATATAGCATGCAATTTAGCTATAGCTCGTCCTGGTCCTCCACCAATCTTGTCTAGGTTCGACTCGCGATCCTAATTATGTCGTCCACCCAACCAGCTAGTAGAAGACCAACGCTCCGTATAACCAACACTCAATAATGTTCAATAACGTTATACACTGTTAATTTATATTTTCCAATATGTAAGATCTGTGACACACGTTCCGCGGGCACAAAGAAGAGCTTTAAGAAAAAATACTAATATCAAAGTATTGCCAAATTCTTGATAGCGTTTGTTAGGTCTAGAGAAATACTAACGGGTAAATATTAAATGGATGCGTAAGAGGATATAGAGATACAAATACAAATACAAATCATTTATTAATAACACCAAAGTTACAGGTCATTTTTCCATTCATATTTAAAAATATCAAAATCATAACATGTCAAATAATGAAATTGAAAATGTCAATGAAGTTATATGTCACATATAAAATAATTATGTCAATATAGTTTATACAAACAAGATTGAGAATAATCTGAAATTAATTATTTATGTAATAATCATAAACGGCTTAACTATCAGGAACCACTAAGAAGCTAATATAAAGACGGTAATTCTCAATGAAGATTCGTAAAATAATAACTCGTATAATGTAAACTCAGAATCGTTACTCCAGGCGAAAACTTGAACCTGAGCTAAGTGATTTGTAGATATTGTAGCGATGATAGCTCAGTGATTAGCGCGGTAGGTTCGCATGCCGAAGGGCGTGGGTTCAAACCCCAACAATGAGCTTGAGCTGTCGGTGAAGGAAAACATCGTGAGGAAACCATAGCATGGTGGTAGGGTACTTTCTAGTACTCGGCTGGCTAGCTACCACCCTCAAGTTGAAAGTCTGCCGACAAGCATCTAACGGTGTGTTCCGGCAGCCTCACTTGAGAGCCAGTTCCATTCCAGGCTAGGTGTGCTTTACCATCTTCGACCACACCGTCACTTATACACTATCAACCATAAAAAAAAAGTGAAGTGAATACCATTACAGGTTTTTTAGCAAAAATATTGAAGTAATTAATATTGATAATTGTGATGACTATACGGAACAGTTATATCATCATAATACACACCCCGTATAGTCGTACAGCACAAAGAAACTCAAGAAATTTTGTAAATATGGGGCGATCATTCTTTTTCTTTCTTGTTAACTTCACATATTTGGAGTAGACACAAAGCTTCGCTGGAAGGCTCATGTCAAAAAGAAACGCGAAGTGTTAGAACTTTGCTACATGAAGATGTACTGGTTACTTGGACAACATTCTTCGTTATCAGTGCACAACAAACTACTTTTGTATAAACAAGTCCTCATGCCAATATGGACTTATGATTTTCAGTTATGGGTCTGTACCAAACAAAGCAATACACATATGATACAAAGATATTAGAACAAAGTACTCAGAGGCATATTGAACGCACCTTGGCACATAAGAAACGTCGACCTCCATCGGGGCCTCAAAGCGGACATGGTCGCAACCATCATTAAAAAATACGCTGAAGCTCATGAAAATAGACTTCACCAACATGTGAATGTCGAGGCTATCCAGCTCCTCGACAACACGGATATAGTAAGAAGACTAAAAAGGACAAAACCTTTTGAGTTAGTGTATTAAGTTAGTAATGTCAGTGCAGTGATTACTACATATTATAGAACACATGAACAAAGTGTCTTCCCCTTAATAGAGATAGTAAGAAAAGTGTCGATGGACGCATTCTTCGATTATACTCTACTTAGCAATTTAAGTTATATTAAAATTACTTATTAGTCTCAACTAGGCTAGATTGTAATAACAATGAGGTATCTCACAACAAACAGATACATCATTAGAAGAAAGAAAAAATTTGGAGCTTTTTTTTGTGAGCCTGTTAATAGAAAATTAGTCATCAGTATATGCCTGAATTCCATCACTAGTAACAAATACGCTCTAATCGCTTCCAAGTTTGCTCACTATTGTGCGTCTTGTCAATTTCGTCGCCAAAATTGAAAACCTACAATACCCGCACCCGTCTAACTTCCGCTTGACTTCCCAATCTAAATGTAGCTCGGGTATTAAATGTACCGTCAACTAACGGTGCGTTCAACCGAGAACTTTACAATGTACCCTCAAGTTTGGATGACGGCCAACTATCATGCTTCAATTTTCGAACGTGTAGCACTTCAAGGCGATGGAGTCATAAAAACGGAATGATACGTAGTTTGAGGCTTTACAGGCAATTAGTTTTAGTTTAAATGATAAATGATTAGGTTAGCATGTAATTGTGGCATGTATTTGTTTAATATAATAGCTATAATTTTGATTTGTTTGTGAGTGTTAAATCTTTTTAACAGTTTTTAAATTTACTAGTACAATTTATATTGGAAAAACTGTTCAAATAGGATTACATATAGTTTGTAATTTATAAATACTTTTGACAGCCCTGTTGGTTCATTGGTAGTATGTCTACTCCAAGAGCTGAAGGGCGTGGGTTCGATTCCCACCCAGGATAAGCTGTTTTGTTTATTCTGTGTCTGGAAGTTCTGTATGTATTATAAGTATGTATTTACAAAAAAAAAAGTATGTAAGTATTCTATATCAATTTATTAGTAAATCCTATGATATTTATTTATTTATTATTTTAAATAACGTCTTGCTTATACCTTGTAAAAGATAAAATAATCTCAATATTGTATTGCATGGATACAGATATATTTTGTGAATCGGTCCACAATTGGGGGAGAACGGTGAACATACATAAAATAATTCATACAGTCGAACATAGAACCTCTTCCTTTATTGAAGTCGGTTAAAGAAAAAGAAGAACACTTTAACTTCTTATAAAATTAACGATAGTTAGATAATACAAATTCTCGCAAGCCCTCGGTTTTGTTATCTTTCCACTATGGAAGTGTCCAAATATATTTATATATTTTGTACCACATGTATCTCATAACAGCGAGTTATCCTCGTAGCGAAGATGGTTGAACCTTGAAGTAGCAGTGGGCAGGGTGCACAGCACACAGAACTGATAACCGATGGGGCTGCAAAGTTTTGGAGTGGAGACCACGGACCGGCAAGCGCAGCGTAGGACGCCCACCCACAAGGTGGACAGACGACTTAAAAAGTACTGCAGGAACGCGCTGAATGCAAGCCGCTTCCAACTGGACTTTATGGAAGTCAAAGCCAAGTTATGTCCAGCAGTGGACATCCTACGAATGAAATGATGATGATGATGTATCTCAGAATAATGTACCTATGTAAGTAGTTTTTCTTTATATCTGAAAGTATGAGCATTCCAATTTTTTGAAAACAAACTTTCATTGTAAAACTGCACTAGAAGTTTGGACGACTGCCAAAACGTTTTTACTATTTATGAGCTGGAGAGTACTACTTGAAATAATTATAGAAAGTATTATTCCGAATCAGTCCAGTTTTTTTTTTTTTTTTTAATGGTTGACAGGCTAGGTGTTTGACCACAGCTCACCTGATGTCAAGTGAAGGTGTGACCGAAGATGGTAAAGCACACCTAGCCTGGAATGCAACTGGCTCTCAAGTGAGGCTGCCGGAACACACCGTTAGATGCTTGGCGGCAGATTTTCAACTTGAGGGTGGTAGCTAGCCAGCCGAGTACTATAAAGTACCCTACCACCATGCTTTGGTTTCCTCACGATGTTTTCCTTCACCGGCAGCTCAAGCTCATTGTTGGGGTTTGAACCCACGCCCTTCGGCATGCGAACCTACCGCGCTAACCACTGAGCTATCATCGCTAAAATAGAATTATAGTAGAGTTTTTATAAACTGTCCCACTGCTGGCTGGGCGCGGGTCTCTTCTCATTGTGAGAAAGATAAGGCTATAGTCCACCACGCTGGCCAAGTGAGAGTTGGCAAACTGTACACATCTTTGCGACCTTTTTTTTATGAACACTCGGACGTGTAGGTTTCCTCACAATGTTTTCCTTCACCGTTTGAAGTCAGCCGTTATACGCATATAATTTAGAAAATATATTTATTATTGTATTCGAATTATTCATTGGATTGTGAGAAACACTTACTATAACCTCTTCGGAATGATTTGTTAAAAATATTAGAAAAATAATGTTCGTTGAACATTCTTTATTTTTTTTTATTTAAAAATGATGAGAAGAATGAACTGTTCTCCTGATGGTAAGAGATAACGTCTGCCCATCACCATGGCATCAGATTCTAGAACTTTGAGTACCTAACAAAACAAAATCCACTCTGGCGCTACAGGTTTACTTTGAGACATTCGATGATTATTTTCAATATCACTGTAACTCTGCTAGCTATATTACCATTAGATTCGGAACGTAGTATTGCTTACACACTACTGCTTAGTGGCTTAACAGATTTATAAGGTTGACAGGCTGGATGTTTCACCCTAGTTTACCAGTTTACATATTATTATTATTATATACTCATTGGTATTTATTTGGGTTGGTATTTATTATTAATAATTATTATTATTTAAGCTTAGCATTGCCATCCAGCGTGGCAATGCAGCCAGCATTCCCTCCTCTGACGGACTTTTAGATTAAGTTTTTTGTATAATTTTGTAAATAGTTTTAATTTAAGATTTGCTCTGCTTACAAGCTCTGCTTAGTTTGGGGTCAGATGGCGCTGTGTGTAATGTCCTACAAAATTTATTTATTTATTTAGATGTTTCATTTTGTTCCATTAAATATATATTATTACTCTATTGAGAGAAGTACTTACACTTTTCTAAGATCGCGCTCGCGGATTCAATTTTGATCAAGCAAAAAAGTCACGTCATCGCTTCACAGAAGTCGACATCGCCCTCTTAATCAAAAATCGATCCCCTTTGCTACCAGGAATCTATCAAACTCAGGAGTTCTGTAATTCACGTTTAATATTGTAAGCTGCTGGTACGGATACAGTCTGTTCAAGAGCGACGAAGTTTATAATCGAGCTTGGAGTAATCTTGTTGCGTAGTTTCGGTGCAATCAGGCAAGCTTGTTCATCGTTTCCAATAACTTCTGAAGTCAGTTTACTTGAGAATAGTTGGCGTCAGTTTGAATGTCCATTCGTGTTACCAAGGGTACACCTACTGTCTTTTATTGAACTTTAATGCTTGTAAATACTTCAGTAACAGTTCTTGAGTGGAGACCGCGTACAGGCAAGCGTAGTGTAGGGCCAGGTGGTGTGACGACCTGCGTAAAGCGGCGGGAAAGCAATGGACGCAAAAAGCTGTCGAAAAATCAGGCGTGCATTGGGAGAGGTCTACGTCCAGCAGTGGACAGCGAAGGGCTGACGATGATGATGATGATGACTCCAGTAACCGACTGGCTCATTTTGGGTTCGCCAAGTTTAGTTTAAATATTATAATAGCACTAGCGGTCCGCCCCGGCTTCGCACGGGTAGATATAGGTGTTTTTACTATTGTGACATAACAGTTCAACATAATTACGATATTTCAGTTTTTTTTTTGTAGATATCAATTCGCTCTATAACACTGTAGAACATCACTTTATTCTATTGTCAACAGTTTCGCAGCGCACGCGAAGTAACATTTTTTCGGTAATTCTTTCACAGCTTGGGTTTCATCATTGAAGTTTTCATACGGGTCTCTTATTGGATTTTAAATGAAATATAGCTTTATACTCATTACAAATAATGTGGCATTCTAATGATGATAGAATTTTGCAGATAGGTCCAGTAGTTTTGAAGCCTCTTCAATACAAACAAACAAACAATCAAATCTTTCCTCTTTAATTGTAATTATTTTCATCATCATATATTAGTTCACTACTGGACATAGGCCTCTCCCAAGACACGCCACTCAGCCCGATCTTTTCGCTTCCATCCACCGCCAGCTGTCCTACGGATATCATGACTCCATCGAGTCTCAGGGCGTCCTACGTTACGTTTGCCAATTCGCGGTCTCCACTCTAGAACACGTTAACTATTAATAATTTTAGCACTGCGTATTTAGCTACTTAATAAATTAAATACGCATGGTTGTTAATCTAAAAACAAATCAAAAAAAATACCATTAAAATCTCATTCTTTCTTAGAAGATTCGTGTTTATCTTCTAAATATTATTTAGTGTAACTTGTTACGTGGTCTTCTGCCAGTGTTCATATTTTCAGCTGCAAAAAAACGTTAGTCAATTCATGGCTGGTTTTTTTAATTGTCTTAAAGTGGCGGGCAATTCCATTTTGATCACTTACCTATTTAAACTGCAATCTGTACTCTCAACACGGCCTCTGGCTCCTATGGAATAAAATAAAATATCAATAGTATTCTTAAAATAATTTACGATCTTTTAGGATTTCTAAAAAAACGTGTCATGATATAAAAATAAATAAATAAATAAATATCGTAGGACTATACACACAGCGCCATCTGACCCCAAACTAAGCAGAGCTTGTGTGATGGAAGTCAGATAACTGATAGAATACATAAATACTGTTTTTTTTTGTAAATACATACTTATAATACATACAGAACACCCAGACACAGAACAAACATTTGTTTATTCACAAAATGTTTGCCCTGAGTTGGAATCGAACCCACGCCCTACAGCTCTCAAGGCAGATATACTACCAATGAGCCAACGGGGCTGTCAATATGGACACATTTATTTGACAGCTACCTCCGTACCAAATTTCTTCAAAATTCATTCAGTAGTTTTTGCGTGAAAGAGTAACAAACATCCATAGGCAAACATCATTAACAGGAAGTAGGATTTTACTCATACTGTATTTTTCTTGATTATTAGATCATTTTTTTTTTAATGGTTGACAGGCTAGTTGTTTGACCACAGCTCACCTGATGTCAAGTGAAGGTGTGGCCGAAGATGGTAAAGCACACCTAGCCTGGAATGCAACTGGCTCTCAAGTGAGGCTGCCGGAACACACCGTTAGATGCTTGGCGGCAGAAATTGAGATATTAATTTTGGTCTCACGCGGAGACCTTTTTTACGTCCTAAGGATACCTTGTGTAGAGGCGAAACACGTGGCGACAAGTGGCAGCGAGAAAACTTGTGGTTTTTTTATTAAGTTGGATTTAAATTTATATCAAATTTTTTGTTTTAGAGACTGAGGTAAGTTTCGGATTTTTAAATTGTTGTCAAGTTAGCTAAATTTAAATCCTCATCACTGTTGTAACTGAAACTACTGTTAAGCGGAAATAAACTAAATGTATACTTTGAATACTAGTACCATATTATGTAATTAATAATTCATGTTACTAGCGATTATAGCTCAGCGGTTAGCACGGTAGGTTCGCATGCCGAAGGGCGTGGGTTCAAGCCCCAACAATGAGCTTGAGCTGCTGGTGAAGGAAACCATAGCATGGTGGTACAGTATTTTCTACTATTCAGCTGGCTAGCTACCACCCTCAAGTTGAAAACCAGCCGCCAAGCATCTAATGGTGTGTTCCAGCAGCCTCACTTGAGAGTCAGTTTCATTCACTTAACATCAGATGAGCTGTGGTCAAACACCTAGCCTGTGGACCATAAAAAAATTATTAAATCACTGTTCACTATTTTTGTTAACAAATGACTCATTAACGAAATAATGAGAAGCTATTTATAACGCTGAGTATGGCCTAATAAAGTACTAATCCATCAAGAAAGTTTTGCCCGTATGCGTACAAAACTCAACAAGCCAAAAGTTTCAGTTCCAAAGAACTTGACTAACGTTTCTCATCAAGCGCGGGACTGATTACAGTGAAAGTCTGCGGAAACCGATTAGAGACCGGATTTCATCGATAGTACGGTCGTAGGTAGTTACTGTCGTTTGATAAGTTGATGTCTATACCTACGCTTCATATCTGTCTGTAGGAAATTAATACCAATTTCACCAAAATAACAATTACAATAACAACATAACGTTTTTTCTATTTTTAACCGACTCAAAAAAGGACAGTTCTCAATTCGACTGTATTTTTTTTTTAATGTTTGTTACGCGATAATTCCTCCAATTATGAATCGTTTTATACAACTCTTTTTTTTTGCTTGATAGATGTATGATCTATCAAGCAAAAAAAAAATCAGTTCAGTGGTGGTTCCATATAGATTTTAGAGAAATCGATCGAGCGGTTTTTAAAAAATCTAAAAAAAATTATACATAATTGATATTTTCGGTTACTCCGAAACCTCGCTGTTTCATCGGAGTACTGCGTTTAGTTTTTTTTTAAATAACATAATAAATGTCGTAAAACATTCATTACACATAGCGCCATCTGACCCCAAACTAAGAAAAGCTTGTACTATGGAAGTCAGATAACTGATAGAATAATTAAATACTTAATTTTTGTAAATACATACTAATAATACACACAGTACAACAAACAACAACTAGAACAAACATTTGTTTATACCACACAATGTTTGTCCTGGGTGGGAATCGAACCCACGCTCTACAGCTCTTAAAGCTGCCATACTACCAATGAATCAACAGGGCTGTCAAACACAAAAACAAAACCAAACAAACGGAGACAAACAGTTACAAAATAAAAGCTCATCTCAGCATAATACTGGTCATACTAAGCGGTATGACCAGCTCTGGTCTTCCGGTGACTCCTTGTAGTTGAAAACCAAAGCGTGTGTGTGTGTGTGTGAGTGTGTGTTTGTGTGTGTTTAGAAGGATAGTTCAACATATATACCCGAGTTCATCCACGGTATTCAGTTATTATTCCTTTATTGAATTTCGCGAAAACTTGATTTTAAAACCTTATACATCTGG
Organism: Biston betularia; assembly: GCA_905404145.2. Lineage (NCBI taxonomy): Eukaryota > Metazoa > Arthropoda > Insecta > Lepidoptera > Geometridae > Biston > Biston betularia. The sequence continues at coordinate 6,744,364 of FR989887.1, read as the reverse complement.
GGACCACAACATCGAGATTGGGAACCATTAATTTGGGTGGGAACTCCGACCGCGTCAGGTAGGCTTATTACAGAAACTTGTCTGAAACCGGGGCGTCCACAGATATGATGTTCGAAAGAGATGCCCAAAATAATAATTAGAATTAGTTCCAATTTGGCCACGAACGGTAATCACGAATATCTATAAAAAAATATGTTTTCCATTGTTCCATAATTATGACATATACCATCGCCTACCGCACAATAACAAATGTAGTGTATCTATAAACATTATATTGGTTTTTGTGTGGTAGAATTGATGTGGCTTTAAGCAATAAGGTCGCCACTTATTATACTACTTCATAGACTTGTCTGACTGTCTACTTAATTTTTTAATATCTAATGCACACAATAAAAAAATATATTTATAACTTAGAAAATGTACTGTACGCTACGAATTTCGTTGAATGGGGTTAATAAATGAAAAAATAAAACTAATTCTCCATGAAAAGTGTAACTGAACGATGAAATATAAATATGCATAGTAAACTTATCTTCGGGTTTTTTTATTTTTACAAAAAACTACCAAAGAAAGTCGAGATTTCAATAACATTTATCTGTTTACAAATCACCGCAGACTAATCGCAATTGTGGTGATTTGACAGCTTCATAAATAAATGCGCATATAGTCGACTCAAACGCTGAATTTTAAGTCATCTCTATACAAGTAACGTAATATCTGGGGAGTGCCCATCTTGAGGTTTACCTTCAGATGTTAAATTAAATACAGTTCTTGAATCGGCTTGGAAGCCGGGTTTGAAACGTGGCATTTTATATTACAATAAAATGAAAGCAAGATTAAAGAGTAAATTTTTGACTACCTCGAAACGATTCGAGTATTAAATCAGAGGTAGAACAGAAATTTCATAAAGAGATATTCGAGGAACTAGCAAAAAATTACGCAGAAAGTTTCCTATTGAGAAAATAAAATATTAAATAGAAAAGCACCTTTAAGTAAACGGAAACAGGAAATTGTTTTTATAAACTGTCCCACTCTTGGGCACGGGACTCTTATCATTGCGAGAAGGGTGGGTACGGCCGTAGTACACCACGCTGGCCCAGCGCGGGTTGGCAAACTTTACATATCTTAGGAATCTTTTTTTTTATGGTTGACAGGCTAGGTGTTAGTCCACAGCTCACCTAATGTTAAGTGATGGTTTGGTCAAAGATGGTAAAGCACACCAAGCCTAGAATAGATTGAATTTAATTGAAATCTGAATTTAGATGAGAATGATTCAAATTTTTATTGTAATAAAAAAAGTAAGGTTTGGCAATAATTAATAAAAAATTATATGTGATAAATGCTCATCACGGTTACAGATGTCGATTTTTTCATTAAAGTTTTTACAGTGTTTTTTTAGTTAGTTTTTTGTTTTTTTTTTTTGTTTTTCAGTTTTAGTTTTTCTTTGACAAAATGGTGAGACTATTTCGTTAATCATTTCATGATTACTGCTTGGTATGCCCCTACTGCCCAGGCCATTCATCTGCTTAACGACCTGCTTGCTCACCAACCACAATTAGACGTATTTGCCGACAAAATTGACTTATTCATGTGCTCTGCTGACGTCGTCATTGGTGACAGCAACAATAATAAATAAAGAATAATAATTATTTGCACAGGCACAACCAAGTAGCCAGGATCATCCATCAGCAGCTTGCTCTTCAATACGGCCTTGTCGAGTCTGAGGTGCCGTACTATAAGTACGCACCAGCGCCAGTTCTCGAAAATGGTCGTGCTTTGCTCTATTGGGACCGGTCTATCATCACGGACAGGACTATTGTCGCCAATAAGCCTGATATCGTGGTGGTCGACCGAGCCCAACGCCGGGCAGTGCTCGTTGACATCACCATCCCACATGACGAGAATCTCGTGAAGGCCGAGAAGGACAAGCTCAGCAAGTACCTTGACTTGGCTCACGAGATAACCGCCATGTGGGATGTTGATTCGACGATCATTGTCCCGATAGTCGTCACGGTAAACGGTCTTATAGCGAAGAGTCTCGACCAACATCTCAAGAGACTCTCGCTAGACGGTTGGGTCAAGGGTCAGCTTCAAAAGGCAGTGATCCTTGACACGGCGCGCATTGTGAGGAGGTTCCTCACTCTGCAGCCCTAACCACCGGCAGCTTGAGCCCTGCCCCGCTGCCGGCGGCACCCTAGTTTTTAAGTTTTTTATATTATATATGTTTTTTTTAAATATTTAATGTAAAAAATTTAAAAAATAAGATGAAAAATAAATAACGATGAAGTATAAATAACTTATTTTGAATTGTATTTTTATGTAATGTAACTCTGTGCGCTTTGGAGTAATCTATAAGCACAGGGAGTATCTGGTATACAATAAATAAATAAATGACATTTGAGTTTTAAGGCTGCAATCGACTTGATTCGCTTCGAACAGACTCTGTCTTTAATTTAACCCTATAAAAAATAATGCAGCGGTGTTAAATCACATGATCGAGCTGGCCACTTACAGCGGTTACCGTCAATGGATTACGCTATCGAGACATGCCAATAATCTCAGTAATTCTAAGAATTACAGTAAAATTTAAATTCGTTTCTAATTTTAAAACAATTGGCCTCGCGCCACTCATATAAACGTAAAATTTGGAAAATTTCTCTACAAAACGTAAGACGTACTTTAATTTACTCGAAAATCACGTAAAATATTCAGACGCAGCCCTCAAAAATTAAAGCAAAATGCTTTTAAACGGTTTTCCTGTTTTTCCATTGCGGAGAAGACCCCAAAGTACTCGTATATGAAATGATCAGTAAATATAATTTTCGAGTACGAATTGCGGCGACGTGATTCCTGGGATTGTAAGAAATATAGTGCTTATAAAATGAAAATATAGACAATAGACAGTATTGAACGTTTTAAACCGACTTCCCAAAAATTTCCTCAGGCCTTCACACACACTTCTCACTTAACACACACATGCTCACCAAATGAAAAACACACGAAAGTCGTTACGTTTTGCAATACGACTAAACGATTCTAAATTAGAGCTACACTCATAGCACGCGGCCTAAAATACCTAGCCTGGAATGGAACTGGCTCTTAAGTGTGGCTGCCGGATCACACCATTAGATGCTTGGCGGCAGATATTCAACTTGAGGGTGGCAGCTAACCAGCTAAGTACTAGAAAGTACCCTACCACCATGCTATGGTTTCCTCACGATGTTTTCTTTCACCTGCAGCTCAAGCTCAATATTGGGGTTTGAACTCACGCCGTTTGGTATGTGAACCGTTCCCACTGAGTTTTCATCGCTACAAAATGATCGAAGGTTTCAATGTGTTGAAAAAATTTCACTTGTTTGTGGTAGATCACTGTGTTTTATGTATACAGGGTCGTTTTTACATGACGTCGTCCATGTCGCATTATAATGATATCTCCGTGTGTGACCGCCATTAGTTACTCAGATGCGGTCACAAGATTGAGCGGGAACTTCACGCTCTAGTTCTTTATAAAGAAAAAGTAAATCAGATTTCCCCGGAACTGCCCGATGGCACCTCATTATTTTTATTTCATTTCCGATTGGACACACGTCATATTTTTGTGCACGTGAACGTTTCGTGGGGAAAACGTTAAGAAACCGGAAAAATCTAGAATAGATCTTATTCTATGAATTCTTTTAACTTTTGAGTAAACGGAAACAGGAAATTGTTTTTATAAGCTGTCCCACTGTTGGCCACGGGGCTCTTATCATTGTGAGAAGGGTACGGCCATAGTACACCACACTGGCCAAGTGCGGGTTGGTAAACTTTACATGTCTTGTTTTTTTATGGTTGATAGGTTAGGTGTTTGACCACAGCTCACCTGATATTAAGTGAAGATGGAAAAGCACAGCTAGCCTGGAATGGAACTGGCTCTCAAGTTAAGCTACCGGAACACACCGTTAGGTGCTTGGCGGCAGATTTTACAACTTGAAGGTGGTAGCTAGCCAGCCGAGTACTAGAAAGTACCCTACCACCATGTCATGTTTCCTCACGATGTTTTCCTTCACCGGCAGCTCAAGTTCATTGTTGGGATTTGAACCCACGCCCCTTCAGTATGTGAACCGACCGCGCTAACCACTAAGTTATCATTGCTACAAAACTACCATATAATAAAATATAATGTAGTTAATTGTATTTTTTACATTATAAGTGGGATATTCGGCTTTCTTATAAAAATCAATAAAACTTTTAACAGACTTTAAGTTTCTAAATTTAACCATATAGACAAATATTCTGAAATAATATCATGAAAGGTCAAATTTAGCCAATAGATTTTCTTTAATAGACGTCAAATTTCTAAAATTTGACTACAAGGGGAACAAGTCTAAAGTCAAAAAAAGGTCAAATTCAGCCTAAGAAAAACTCACGCCACATAGAAAACTTTTCCTGACATTTCGTCAGAAGAATCTTTTACTTAGGGTCCATTTTCCATTAGCTATCCCAAGTTTTAGTTTGTGCTAAAAGCAATTTGGCATTTCGTCGGCTGTCTGAAGGGTCGTTTAGCTCGTTTAGTTACTCTGGAGGGAGTAAACTCACTTACACTATCCCAGTCTAGCTCTAACAGACAACTGGAGAAGCTTTTGACAGCCTTCATTTTTATTTACGTCGAAAAAATAAATAGGTATAAACACATATAAGTTATTAGCTGCGCTTGCGGTGTTACCCGCTAAATGTTTTCTGGATAAAAAGTAGCCTACGTGACAATCCAGGGTCTCAGCTACCTCGATACCAAAGTTCATCCAAAACCGTTCAGTAGTTTTTACGTGAAAGAGTAACAAACATCCATCCATCCAAACTTCCAAACACCCAATCACCGAATAAAACCTTATTTTACCAAGTTACCCTAATTGTACGGACATTAAATTTGTGGTCGCGTAGCTTGCATAGCAATAAGTGGCTACACGGTCAGACCCCAGATTTGATAGAAAACCGTAAAAGCAATTATAGTAAACATCTACCATTGCTTAAGTGAGAACCATGGAATAAGACCAACCAATCTACCATGGGATAAGTGTAACAGCTCAATTACTCTTGACGATGTTTTTTACTGATGAAATGATTATTATTGTTATTATGATTATTATTATTTTTGCTAACGTTTTTTTTTTCTTTTAATGTGATTAATTTTTTTAATGTATATTTATTAATTATTTTTTTGCTTTTTTTGTGTGACATAATTGTAAATGTGCTAACGTTTTTATGTCAATAAATAATTTGAATTTGAATTTGAATTTTGAATTTTCAACATTCGTAGAAACATTTACTGAGTATTGTACTGAAAATGTGTGAAATCATTAATACATATATGACATGGCATAAAAAAACTCAAAAGGAAAAGTAAAAGAAAATGTTTACTATTGGTGAAAGAAGTGGTTTTTCTAAAGAACGTATGCCGCGTCACGCGCCTTTGACAGGAAACTGTAAATAAAATGAACTAATGGAATTTGAACCGTATGTACCTAGCAGAATAAATAAAATAAATAGACATTAGTGAGTGGGAATTTGTTTTGGCAATTTTATAAATCTTAGGCATATTAAAAATTTACTTCTTTCTAAATAAAAAATCAGAATCAATTTATATGGTTATGCATGTTATACAAATTAAATTAAACCTATTGGCTCCTGGTGCCCTTTATCATGGAGACAAAGCTTAGTACAACGCGCGCGCGGCCTCATCTTGCCTCGCATTGCGGGCCGCTATGTTAGTGATAACTTTATTTCGAAAATAATAATAAATGTCGTAGGACACAGCGCCATCTGGCCCCAAACTAAGCAGAGCTTGTGTGACGGAAGTCAGACAACTGATAGAATACATAAATACTTTTTTTTTTGTTAATACATACAGAACACCCAGACACAGAACAAACATTTGTTTATTCACAAAATGTTTGCCCTGAGTGGGAATCGAACCCCCGCCCTACAGCTCACAAGGCAGATATACTACCAATGAGCCAACGGGGCTGTCATAAAAGGATTATTTGACTACTGTTGGCTCATTGATAGTTTTATATGCTTTAACAGCTGTAGAGCGTGGATTTTGTGGTATAAAGGCTGTTGAGACTAACAAATAATAACATTGACTAAATATTTGAATTAGGTCATGTAGATCTGAGCGCAGTTTCCAAAGTGTATCTAGTAGAAATCCGACAGACAAGTAACTTTTTGTCAATGTTCTTTGGAATCTTTGCTGATGAGTTTGTGCTTGGTATAAAGTGAGCAACAGTTCCGGCGTAAAGTATCACTGCACTTTGAAAAAGATGCCTACCCAGGTTTTACAAACACAAATTACAAATATTTTAAAAGACAATTCCATAGTATCATTATAAGTTTTAAAACACTGATTACATATATGTCAATGAATATAAAACAAACTGTCAAAATAACGTATGTCAATATACAATCACGTCAATGTAAAAAAATAAATAAAATATGTCAATATAATAAAATAGCAAAAAAAAAACATAATTCACTCTTAAACAAAATCTCTCTAGCAGCCAAGATCTTAGCTTGGTTCTGAAGCACGCGGTGGACGGTGCATTCCGGACGGAGGCGGGTACGCGGTTGTAGACCGCGGGCCCCAGAATGTATACCGTCCTCTACGACTTGACGAGTCGATATGACGGCGTTACAAGTTGGTCTTTCTTTTTATTTCTGCGAAGATCGAACGTCCTGTGGACGCCCCTGCGTTGAAATTTATCAATTTTGGCAACAATTTAGGCTTTTGACTCAATATAGGAGTCAAAGTTGAAGGTCGGATAAAGCGCAAGGCTGTCACAAATTGAAATGGACACTGTGAAAAGTGGAAACCAGATCAAATTGCCTCTCTTTGGTAGAGAATAAACTCGCCTGGATGTTAGCTGCATGTAACGTACTATCAAGTTTAAATTTCAATGCCTTTACTCTAACTAAAAGCCTGTTAACTCTTTTGCGCTTTTCACATGCCATTAGAAAGGCGCGTTCATGCATGCTACCAACCCCCTTTCATTGAGTTTCTGAGACTTTATGTGCATTTAAGAATCACAGACTTTTCAGTGAAGGGAAATAGAAAGGAAACCTGCTTACGTACGGAATACGTAATGGCGTGTGTTAAGCTGGTAACTGGCCAGATGGCTAGCGTAGTAGAGTATTGCACCTTCACTTATAAAATTACTGAAATGAAATGAAATTAATTTTGTTCAAAAAACATAAAACATGTAGGTAGGTACACAAAAATACGGAGAAACACAAAAAGAGATAGGTACTATACATATAATAACAAAACAAAAATACGAAGAAACGCAAAATGGAATAGTATACATATTTTATAATAAACTAAACCTCAGTTGTTGATTTTTATGATCGACACCATACACATCCATTTATTAACAAATTGTAAAAACTATCACAAGTCGAGGTTGGAATGCGTACTAAAATTCTGCTTTTTTATGAATTTCTTTTTTATCTGTAAAAGTAACGAGATGGACGAGAAGCTCTCCTAATGGTAAGAGATAACGTCTGTTCATGACCATTGCAGCGATACACAGAAGCTGAAATAGCAAAACACAAAACAAAGTCCATAGAATCGCTGCTTTGGCGCTCATTACTTCGAGACTTTCGTTGGTTAGTCTCAGCAGCCCTGTAATTTCGCTAGCTGCATTACCCTTCAAACTGAAACACGGTAATTGCTCACACACTACTGATTGGCGGCAAAATATCTAATACTGCGGTAGTACCTACCAAAACAACCTTCTGCAAATCTCTTCTCTTCTCTTTTCTTCTTCTTCTGTTTGTTGTTTTTGTGTGTTCTGTGATGTTGCATAATAAAAAATCATTTTCTTTCTTTCTTCCTTTAAAATGAGATCAATCACCAATGTCATAACTATGGAAAGTGACGTGGTTTTGACATAATATTTTTGTTTTACTTACCCACGTTTAATTATATCATATTGAATTGGACGCGAGTACTCCCGCGCGAGCAAAACAAAAACCACATTGTTAACTTAAAAGAAACTAATTATAGTTAGCTTCGATCCTAGATTCTCGAGTTTAGTTACCATCTTCCTTACAAACTAAACAAAAGTGTGGCACAAGGATAAATTCAGGCCTTCTATTGTTGTCAGGTTAACACAATGTCTTACAAGGATAAGTAGGTGCCATCTTGTACTATAAAGCGTTTATAAAATACACCTATAGCAGTTTCGAATTGTTGTCTTTTACCCATAATTCGTGATACGGCTGTTTTAAAATATAACCTAAAGATAGCACATAAAGATAAACAGTATTTAAGCTTAAAGTAAATTTAATATTGTTTGTTTTACTTTTTGTTTTGTAAAAAAGTAATGAGACGAAAGAAACGCTCTCCTGATGGTAAGAGATAACGCCTGCCCATGACCATTGCAGCGATACACAGAACTTTGAGTAACGAAAAAAAGTCCGGGACATCATTGCTTTGGCGCTCATTACTTTTACATCATAATTTTTTTTTTTATGGTTGACAGGCTAGTTGTTTGACCACAGCTCACCTGATGTTAAGTGAAGGTGTGGTCGAAGATGGTGAAGCACACCTAGCCTGGAATGGAACTGGCTCTCAAGTGAGGCTGCCGGAACACACCGTTAGATGCTTGGCGTCAGATTTCCAACTTGAGGGTGGTAGCTAGCCAGCCGAGTACTAGAAAGTACCCTACCACCATGCTATGGTTTCCTCACGATGTTTTCCTTCACCGGCAGCTCAAGCTCATTGTTGGGGGTTGACCACACGCCCTTCTACATGCGAACCTACCGCGCTAACCACTGAGCTATCATCGCTATATCTGGTGCTGCGTAGTACCCTAGACGACCTCCTGCTAATGAGATCCACCACCAAGTACAATCATAAAAGAAGTGACGTTACGTTGAATTTGTATGAATATTCAATACTGTTACATCGTCGACGGGAGGTATTAGTTTAGCCCAGAGCTCATATAAAAGCTTGGAAGCTTACCAAAAATCGCGTCGTGGTATGTAATAAAAACGATATATTACTCGCTAGGAGAGGATATAACCCCTTTAGGTATTTGACAACGGTATATCTGTTTGGCTAATAAAAGAGAATTGTGAATGGATTTTGCAAAAATGTTTTGGTTTTCGCTGCCACTGACTGGTTTACGATGTTAATTGATTGTTTTGAATTTCTTACGAGTATAGGTACAGGGATAAAACATCGGAGCATTTTTTTTTTGTTAAATTTTATTTTTTGGCATCGCGCTATGTGCTCTCTGCCGGTGCCCAGGTTATTCATATTATTGTTTTTTTAATTTAAGAGTGCTAGCGGAGTACTAGAAAGTACCACACTACCACGCTATGGTTTCAGTCAAGCCCAGTCATGCTTTAGGACTTTACTATAAAGCTTCGATGGAGTTTTGAAAGCAACACGAAAAGTCATGTTTCACCACATTATATCATTTTCCCACACTCGCGTTTGTGTTTCGGCACTTAATGAATAAAACACGACCATTTTTATGCATAAACACTCGACAAAACATTAGTTTTGGAAAAAAATACAACGGAGCGATACGACTCTTTCCGCGTTACCGCTAAAACTCCCCTTTTGCGTTTCGTCGTGTAAACCGACCGCAATAACCACAGAGCTAACATAATTACATTTACGTCTAACATAGCACCGTTATAATTCTCACGAACACCAATCCACATGGTTACTGGCAATACCTACCGTATCACTGATCAAAAACAAACACAATAAAACCTATTTACAAAACGAAAAAAATTCTGTAATAAAAAAATATCCCGTACACAATGTTTCACCCAGAAAACTCATATCTAAAGTACACATAAAAAGCCGGCTTTCAATTCAGAGCGTACCTACGTTAAATAAAAACACTTTTCATTCATGAGAAACTTCTGTTTGCCCAAAACTATTATATCAAAAACCTCTCTATGTTAATGTGTTTACTATGGTCCAGTACTGGACTGTTCCACTTGAATATCACACTTTTTACTTCTGAGAGAGTCAACTGTCCTTTAAAATGATTGTTTGTGTGTTTGCTTTCTAAAGTGTTTCTACCTATAGCACATCCTTCTAATTTAGATAAAGCAATGTTCTCCAACTTTTAATAATTTTGATTCCTGTTTTTGTCTAGGTGTGCTTTACCATCTTCGACCACACCTTCACTTAACATCAGGTGAGCTGTGGTCAAACGCCTAGCCTGTTAACCATAAAATAAATGAATAAATATTTCACAGCACCATTTATTCCCAAACTAAGAAAATCTTGTACTATTTGAACCATAAAACTGATAGAATACACAAAATACATAGAATTCTTTTAAATGTGTGTTTTCTTTTGTGACACTAGCTCATAAATAAATTTAAAAAATAAAATCGAGGGCATTTAACACAGCGCCATCTAGCCCCAAATTAAGCAAAGCTTGTACTATGAGAACCAGACAGCTGACAGAATACTGAAATACTTTTTTTTTGTAAATAGGTACATACTTAAAGAAAGAAAGAAAGAACATAATTTTATTTTGTAACACAGAACACAACAAAAATAACAAGAAACAGAGACAAACAGAACAGTATAGGTATTTATAATACATACAGTACACACAGACACAAAACAAACATCGATGTTAGCCACACAAATGTTAGTCCTGAGTGGGAATCGAACCCACGCCCTTCAGCTCTCGAAGCAGACATACTGAACCAACAAGATAAGATATCATAAGATAAGATGTCATAAGATTTTATGTTTTCTGTACTTTTTTTTTTGGTGTGCCCGATAAAAAGTTTCTATCTAAACACATCTGCAAATTTGGCTAGCTCCAGTTATCCGAATGTTGGAGTACTACAAACCTACTGGTCCATAACATCCCACAGAGAGCTCAATACAATTTTGGCAACCGGTCCAAACCGCTTCGGGCCAGCGCGATCCGCCAATATCTGCTCCGATTTACCCAGAAAAGTGTTATCAGACCATGTTTTTGTGGTTTCTCCGATATTTACTCAGTAAATAAGAATTATACGTATTCGCAATTCGGTATGTAAAGTTTTTTTTTGTATTTATTTTATATTTTTTACACTTAATAAACCTTATTTTATGAAACTAATTGGAATATTTTGGCTTTCTATGCGGTAGTTTATTTTTAATACGTTTTCAAACTTTTTATAGTTATGACGTCATGAGGTAGGCTGAATATGTAAAATATGCATTAGCCATGTAAAAAAAAAACGACGTAGATAAGTGTACGGAGGTTACAAGTATAACGGCAACCGTTAACTTGACATTGACAGATTTTGTCGAGGTTTGCCATTGTTTTTTTAGACACTGAAAGAATCCTTATACAGCCGACGACGTGACGTCATTAGAGGTAAATTGGAAGTCAAGTTTATTTTATGTATTTTATTAAAATAAACCCCGTCTCATAGTTTAAAGAGTTTTAAACGTGAAAATCATGTACAGGAATGTAATATTTCGAAATGGTTTTGGAGTCAGCGAATTTTTTTTTTCTTTACATACCGAGAAGACTTTATTTTTGTATAGTGATCAGACAGAATTGTTTGTATAAAATCTGAGCTGGTAAACTGAGCCAAGATACAATATATTTTTGGAATGAAAATTATAATAATTATTGAACAATGTTTTCAATTATATTAATGAGCTCTTAAAATAATGTTTATAAATAGTTTTGATGAATCTTAGCTTAGAATTTAATAAATAGGCTCTGATGAAATGTAGGTATAGCATTTATTTCTGATTATATGTGTTATTACTATTTATGTATATATATTTAATTGTTTCTATTTTTTATTCATTTATTAATTACTAGCGGACGCCTCACGGTTTCACCTGCGTAGTTCCCGTTCCCGTGGGGATACAGGGATAAAAAGTGTATATGCCTATGTCACCTGGAGATAGTGTAGCTTCCCAACGGTGAAAGAAATTTTTGAAATCGGTCCAGTAGTTTTTGAGTCTATTCGTTATAAACATACTAAAATATAAAAATACAAATCTTTCCTCTTTATAATATTAGTGTAGATATAATATTACATGTATGCACATATATATTATCACTTTCCCGCTAAAACTCTGATCCACAGGCTTCCGTTTGATCGCTACATCGTTTGATGTTAAGAGAAGATGCGGACTACGATGGACGTTTGCCTAGAAGTAACCGATTCACTCGTGACATGAAGACACGCAGATTGTATCTATTAGGGACACCCACACTTTTTTTAATAGTTGACAGGCTAGGTGTTTGACCACAGCTCACCTGATAATGTTGTGGCCAGGGATGGTGAACACACCTAGCCTGGAATGTAACCGGCTCTCAGGTGAGGCTGCTGGAAAATACTGTTAAGTGCTAGGCGGCAGACTTTCAACTTGAACTTGGAAGGTTGCCAGTCTAGTACTATAAAGTACCCTACCACCATGCTATGGTTTCCTCGCGATGTTTGTCTTCATCGGCAGCTCAAGCTCATTGTTGGGGTTCGAAAACACGCCCTTCGGTGTGTGACCGCACTAATCATTGCTACAAAGAAACATCATCCAGTAGAAAACCGACAGACAAGGAACTTTGTGTCGATGTTCTAGAGCCTGTAATGGAGCCTTTGGCGGATAAGCGTGTCTTTGCTGCTGAGTTTCTTAGCGTGTTTCTCAACCCACGTGGAATTTCTAACAATTAATTTTACCTACAAACTAAATCTATACAAATAAAACTATGTTTCACCGAATCGTTTAGCCTCATACAATACAAAAGATTATTGGTTCTAACAGATATCACCCTTCGAGTCTTAATCTTAATTAAATCTATTCACAGCGCAGCGGAGTATGAAATGAACTGCCTTTGAGTCGAAATCTGTGCTAATTGGAGTCTCTTACAAATTGTACTGTGGCTTATAGGGCTACCTACTTTCAGATCTACTTTTTGAATTGTAAAGCGCGGTTTAATATCCAATCGGAACAAAAATTTCTTTGCCGATCGTAAAACTCAAAAACAACATTTTTCAGTGGACGTTTAAAATTTTTTTCCAATATTTTTCTGATTTTAAACAACGGTTTAAATTTATTTATTTTCTTACATTAACCATACTATGTAAAACATGAATAAGTCATAAATATTTTAAAACCTAAACAATTAATACTTTTTTTTTGTTGTGTTAACTTTATTTATTAATTTTTAACAAATAATTTAAATATTCAAACAAAATCATATATAAACAAAAGAAATAAACTATACTACTACAAAATGAACACGCCGTCGAGATCGCTGCCGCGCGGTAGGGTCACCAGGACGCTGGCGGCATTGCCCCGTTGTATTGCTAAGCTTAGCTTCTGACGTAGGAAGGCGCCAGCTCTGAGATTCCCCGAAGTAATAAATTACAAATGTCATAATCACAATTATATAAAATAAAAAAAAACAATCACAATATAGCACTAAGAAAATAACCCACCCCTAACAGTACTTGGTGCATCTGGTGGTCCATATTTTCCTACGAATATTTTATTGACAACACCAATGTTACAAGTCAATTCAAAATTCTAAAATATGTATGTCATTATATAAGTTTTAAAACACTGATTACATGTCAATAAAAAAAAAAAAATTACAAAATAATACAGATATAAAAACTAGCCTACGAGTATGTCACCTGGAGATAGCGTAGCTTTCCAACGGTGAAAGATCGAACCCACGCCCTTCAGCTCTTGAAGCAGACATTCTACCAATGAACCAACAGGGCTGTCAGGGCTGTCTGTGTTTTGTCCATGTTCTTATAGCAAATAAGGGTCTGACGATCGACTGCAGTAAATGCGCTTGAAATGTCACAATATAGCTAACCACTGTCTGTAAACGTGAGCCGTTTATTTTACCGTAACCCAAATTTAATTCAAATAAGAGCTGCATTGTCAAAGGCTACATAATTATTTAGTGCCTTTTAGTGTTGACTCGCTCGATACTGCAAACAGCAGGCGAGGCGCCCTCTGGCGGTAATTATCAGGCTTTGAGATAATAATTAAACGCTGAAAATGACTTTCAGTTACAATAGAGATGCATTTTCGTGACGTTTATTTGATATCTGGGAAAAACTGTAGAGATTATTTGTTTACTCTCCCTTTTTATAAGAGCTTTGACACTAATACACATCATACTTATACGCTAGCGTTTGACCGCTACTTCACCTGATGTTAAACGAAGATACAATGTAGCACACTTGCCTAGAAGAAATCGATACTCTCGCGAATTGAAGGCACTCTGATTGTTTCTATCGTGGAACACCTATTCAAGCAAATTCTATTGTTTAGCGGTTCGTACGATGAAAGTAGAATCAAACCGTTTAGTTGGGGAGCTACACTATCCCAGGTGACATAGGATACTTTTTATCTCTATATTCCTACGCCGGTGAAACCGCGAGACGTCCGATAGTCTGAAAATATTTTTTACAAAAATTTAAACACAAAACAAATTAAACAAAAAACTAATTAAAATTATCACTAGTCTTCATAATCTCTTTTCGCTGCAGTAACCACTTTCCGACACGTGTTTCGTTTCTACACGAGGCATCCTCAGGACGTGTTCACTCTTCTAGCGCTTGATCGCGTCTTGCACGGGAGGTTGGTTATGAAACTCTTCTTAACAAGTAGGTATAGTTACAAGTTGAAACTACATCGTTACTAACATCTGTTCATGAAACTCCCATATTGGTTTCTTTTTTCATAACCTTGCCAAGTTTATTGTGGGGGAAGGATTTTGGTAATGAGACGAAGTTAGGCAGTTTTCTTTTATTTTTAAAGAACAATAATCCCACAATTTTTTTTTCTTTATTGTTTAAAGGCTAGATATTTGACCACAGCTCATCTGATGTTAAGTGAGGGTGTGGTCGAAGATGGTAAAGCACACCTAGCCTGGAATTTAACTGGCTGAACTGGCTGGCTGGCTGATTATAAATGTGAAAGTTTGGATGGATGAATTGTAATTCTTTCACGCAAAAACTACTGAACGGGTTTGGATGAAACTTGATATGGAGGTAGATATAATATAATATGTAGGGTATAAATACATACTTATAATATGTATTTTATTTTACTTTATCTATGTTTTTTTTTATTTCATTGTATTATTATTTATGGATATTTTTTAACTATTGATTTTTTTACATTAATAAAATAACATAAATAATATAAAAACTAGTGTGCCGCCGGCAGCGGGGCAGGGCTCAAGCTGCCGGTGGTTAGGGCTGCAGAGTGAGGTACCTCCTCACAATGCGCGCCGTGTCAAGGATCACTGCCTTTTGAAGCTGACCCCACGGTCTAGCGAGAGTCGTAGCGATGACGTATTATTATTACTATTGTATAATTATTGCAATGACTTAATGTAATGTAATCTAACTTAATTTATTTAATTGTGACATATAAATACCATTTATGAAATAAATGAACATGAATAATAATAATTGACAACCCTGTTGGCTCATTGGTAGCATGCCTGCTTCAAGAGCTGTGGGGCGTGGGTTCGATTCCCACCCAGGACAAGCATTTTGTGATATAAAACAAATGTTTGTTCTGCGTCTGGGTGTACTATATGTATTATAAGTATGTATTTACAAAAAAAAAGTATTTAAGTATTCTATCAGTTATCTGACTCCCATATTACAAGCTTTGATTAGCTTGGGGTCAGATGGCGCTGTGTGTAATTTCCTACGATATATATATGTATAATACATAATAATATAAAACTCCCAGACACAGAACAAACATTTTGTTTTCTCTACAAAATATTTAGCCTTGGTAAGAATGGAATCAAAAGCAGATATTATACTATCAATGAGCCAACAGAGCTATGGAACTTTTTTATTTATCACTAGCAACACTGACAAAAAATCAAATCAACAAAGCCCTAGGAACTGCGATCCTCGTAAAATGAACTCTACCAAAGCCTTCTGTATTTCGCGAGATATATCTTTATGTGTAGTAAAAAGTATAAACTAGTGATTGCACGGAAATATAAAAAATAGTGATGGCGTAGATTGTCGCACATAAAATGGTCTAAGTGTTTAGGGCTGCTCCTAACATATTTTTTTAACTAGTAACTTTAATAATTGTCTACTAAATTCTACTAAATTATTATTTGTCCTACTGATATCACAAATGTGAAAGTGTATGTTTGGATATTTGTTACTCAATCATGCAAAAACAGATGAACGGGATTAGCATATAGGATACATTTCATACCAGAAAATCTTGGTTACCAAAGATTTTATTAAAAAAAAGTTAGTATAAAATATCAATTTGGTGGTATTTTTTTACGTTTATTATGAACTATGTAATTTTGTAATCGATTTAGAAAATTATTTTATTTATTTTAAAGCAATTTTTATTTTCATATTGGTCTCATGAAAAAATCATCAAAATCGGTGGAATAGTTTGGTTTTTAATCAAACACAAGTCATTTATTGATAACACCAAAGTTACAGGTCATTTTTCCATTTATATTTATATAGATAAACAATCAAAATAATAAAAATGTCAATGAAACAACGTGTCAGATATAAAATATGACAATATTATGTTAAAAAAAACAAAATCACTAGAAACATGTCATTTTAGTAAACGAAATCGTGTATTTTGCTTTCCTGTGACTTGTCAATGGTATATACGGTCACTAAAATATTATAGTCCCAATGAACATTTGACAGCCCTGTTGGCTCATTGGTTGTATTTGCTTTAATAGTTGTGGGTTCGATTCCCACCGAGGACAAAAATTTTGTGAATATTCAATCTAGTTTATTTCCGCTTAACAGTCTTCCAGTTCCAGCAGTGATGAGGGCTTAAAATAAACTAATTTGTCACAGCTTATTAATTAAAATCCTAATCTTACTTAAAATCTAAAACTGATTTAACATAAACTTTAAAATATAATTTGACAAAATTTTTATTAAAATAACAAAAAATCTAATTCAAATAACCATAAATCTTAAAATCCTTCTCTCTCTGCAGTAACCACTTGTCGACACGTGTGTCGCCTCTACACGAGGCATCCTCAGGACGTGTTGACTCTTCGAGCGCCTGGTCGAGACTGAATCCCCAGACAACTAGACATTTACCTGACGACTGTGACTAGATATATACCTTGAACATTCAAAATGAACTTCCGCAAAGTAACGCCTGAATCAATAAATTATCCAAATATTTTGTGGTATAAACAAATGTTTGTTCTGTCTAAGTGTGTATTTACAATAAAAAAGTATTTAAGTATTCTATTAGTTATCAGTTAAAAATAATTATAGAACAATATTTATTCAGGTAATGAAACCTAACCATTTATTTGGCTGTACGTAGTGGAATGGAGTAGTTTTGCATAAACATTATGTTACTCAAAGTTACCACGAGAGAGATCCGTTCATCTCATTACTTTTACACATAAAAATTCAAATGTAATAGAAATCCAAAATCTAGAGAAATTAGTTTCATTTTCAATGCTATAAACACTAGAAAATTCAACATGAACCGCAATCGTAAAAAAACTAACAACCTCCGAACGTCCGAAGAGATCATAATTCGGTCGTTAAGAAAAAAAAGGCATCCACAGTATAATTTAAAATCTTTTGTGAGAAAATCTCTCTCATTTGGCACTGCGGATAATCATCTGCACAGTTTTGGGAGCTCTCAAAGGACCTAGTTTTTGTACTAAAGTAAAAACATACCATCATAAACGTATAATATACACCTATGAGTTTTTATTTTTGATAGGTTTCCGTAGCGAAATTTTTTTAAGTAAAAAACAACTTTTTTTTAAATTGTTGACAGGCTAGATATTTGACCACAGCTCACCTGATTTTAAGTGAAGGTGTGGTCGAAGATGGTAAAGCACACCTATCCTGGGATGGAACTGGCTCTCAAGTGAGGCTGCCGGGACACACCGTTAGATGCTTGGCGGCAGATTAACACCGTCACACCGGCTCGTCAAGTCGGAGAGGTCGGTATACATTTTGGGGCCCGCGGTCTACAACCGCGTACCCGCCTCCGTACGGGATGCAGCTTCCACCGCGTGTTTCAGAACCAAGTTAAGATCTTGGCTGCTAGAAACCTTGTTTTATGACATTGACGAGTATTTCAAACTTAAAGATTATTGAATTACTAGTAAGTAATTATGATTTTTTTGTCATGTCATTTTAATATATTGACAATATTGTTTTGGTATTGACATATTTTTATATTGACATATTTTATATTGACAGTATGTTTATATTGACAATATTTTTTATATTGACATGTTTGGATATTGACATACCTTATTTTGACATGTAATCAGAGTTTTAAAACCCATTTTATGACATCTTTAAAATTTTGAAGTGACTTGTAACATTGGTGTTATCAATAAAGTATTTGTATTTGTATTTGTATAAAAAAAAAACTGGTGGTAGCGCCCTTGAACATTTTTGGTAATTCCAGAGGAACCTAATATTTTTCTGTCATAAAAAATAAATCCGTTCAACTGTTTTTTGCGTCGTTGAATAACAAACATACAAACTTTCACATCTGTACTATTATTTATTTATTATTGAAGCAAAACAAATACTTGTTTACTGTAAGAATCGCCATCTGGCAACCAAATAAAAGATAAATCCATCGTCTGAAACGCTTGTTATTATGTTCTCATTAAATACGTTACATTTTAAACAGAAATTCTTACCTTTGCTGAAATTTCACAGAATAATTCAAACTTTCCACCGCCATTCGAAATCGCAAATGATCACGGATCCTAAACCAACTCATAATTTATGCTGTATTAAGGGATCTTCAGCAAATTGCGAAGTTTGTAGGGTAGTAAAAAAAAGTCCGGAATTCGTCCCTTCTTAATTATGTATGAAACTCCAAAAGGTCGCTGTTTAAGGTTATTTTACTAAGTATGACCGTGGCAAATACATATGCAGAACAGTTACGCATTTGATAGAAAAGTGCAGCAATAACACTTTATTAGTTACATAAAAAATAATTAAGTCACAATAAATGATTTTTAAAAATCATTGTCAGCAATTAATGATTTTTATGGTTTTTAAAAATTATTATCAGCAATGAATGTCTTTTATGATTTTTATAAATCATTGTAATCATTGAATGTTTTTTATGACTATCGACTATGATTTACCGACATGGCTGTGGAACTAATTCTAATAGCAATCTGACTCTGAAGTATGCAGACCGCAGGAACGCGCTGGATGCGAGCCGCTTCCATCCGCTCTTCGTGGAAATCATTGGGGGAGGCCTATGTCCAACCGTGGACGACCTACGACTGAGATGATGTTCATGATAATGATGATGAAAGATTTTTTTTTCTTGGTTTAAAAGGTAGGTTTTTGACCACAGCTCAGTTGATATTAAGTGACGGTGTGGTCGAAGATGTGCAAGGCACACTTATCCTGGAATGGTAAAGGCTCTCATGTGAGGCAGCCGCAACATACCGTTAGGCGCTTAGCGGCAGACTTTTATAACACAGACACAGACTTTTTACTTTGAGTTGCTAGCCAGCCGATTACTAGAAAATACCCTGCTCGTATCACCAGATTCACTGCAGGTCAAGTTCATTGTTGAGGGTTGAACCCACGCTCGGCCGGCGTGAACCGTCCGCGCTAACCTTTAAGTTATCATCGCTACATCGCTTTATGTTACAAACCGGCCTTAACTCAGAATAATGCCGACTGTTGACTGTAGCCAGCCGGCGCTGGTCTTCCATTGACGCCGGGAGGTGACGTCACGCACGCATATTTTTGGCTGGAGATAATCAAGCAGCTCTTTTGATGGTAAGAGGTGTCCACACCCATTGCAGCTATAGACAGAACTTGGAGTAACAAAACTAAGTCCAGGGCATCGCTGCACTCATTACTTTGAGACATACATACTAGTCTAGGTAGGTACCACCGCAGTACCAGATATTCTGCCACCAAGCAGTAGTGTGTGTGTGTGTGTGTGTGTGTGTGTGTGTGTGTGTGTGTGTAACATTACTGTGTTCCGGTTTAAAGAGAAGAGCAGCTAACGAAATTACAAGGCTCTTTTGACTAGCCACCGAAAGTCTCAAAGTAATGAGCGTCAAAGTAGCAATGGCCTGAACTTTGTTTTACTGCACAAAGTTCTGTGTATCGCTGCAATGGTCATAGACAGGCGTTATCTCTTACCATCAGGAGAGAGTCTCGTTCGTCTCATTACTTTTACATAAAAAAAAGACAGCATAGTTACTGGTTAGTCTCAAAAGCCTTGTTATTTACCAGTACCGTTTGTACAGTTGTAGCGATGATAGCTCAGTGGTTAGCGCGGTAGGTTCGCATGCCGAAGGGCGTGGGTTCAAACCCCAACAATGAGCTTGAGCTGCCGGTGAAGGAAAACATCGTGAGGAAACCATAGCATGGTGGTAGGGTACTTTCTAGTACTCGGCTGGCTAGCTACCACCCTCAAGTTGAAAATCTGCCGCCAAGCATCTAACGGTGTGTTCCGGCAGCCTCACTTGAGAGCCAGTTCCATTCCAGGCTAGGTGTGCTTTACCATCTTCGACCACACCTTCACTTAACATCAGGTGAGCTGTGGTCAAACAACTAGCCCGTACACTTCAAACTAAAACACAGTTATATTTTAAACTACAGACTAGTAACAGAATATTATCTGCGACCTACTGGTACTAAACGATCTCCCGCTAAGGAGCCGTCTAATAAATTACCTAAGAAACAAGCAAGTTGATATACTGTCTTTACTTGTACAAAACTTATTGTTAGAGATTAGCTCTTTTGTTAGCAAAGCCGTACAATTTACAGATACTAGTTAATTAATAGTGCTTCGTTCCGGAGCCGAGTATAAATAGCTTATTACTAATAAGTAAGACAAATTGGAGTTTGTGACAGATTTAGATATAAATACTATTCGTGCGAACGAAACGACAATCTATCTTTGTAAATCAGACGATAGTTTCAATTCTAAACTTAACTTAGAACAGTTTCTAAAGACAAGGTAAAGTTTTATTTCTAACTAGCCGTTACCCGCGGTTTTTTTCACGTGAAACTTGACAGCCTAGGTGCGCTTTACCATCTTCGACCACGCCTTCACTTAACATCAGGTGAGCTGTGGTCAAACACCTAACCTGTCAAACATAAAAAAAAAGTAATTTTTTAATGTAACAAACATCCATACATCTATCCTCATAAATTTTCACATTTATAATATTGGTAGGATAAAATAACTACAAAAATAAAACAATAATATAAAAGCATAAGATATGGTGAAAACATACAATTACTGTTTTGTTAAAAGTTATGCGGTGTGCATTTGATTCATCTGCTCGAAGATATTTATTTACTAAGATCCGGTTTAAAGGGTACTGCAGCTAGCGAAATTATAAGGCTGTTGAGATTTACCATTGAGAGTCTTAAAGTAATGAGCGCCAAAGCAGCGATGCCCTAGACTTTGTTTTCAAAGTTCAGTGTATCGCTGCTGTTGAGTTTGTGATGGTCTCGGGTCGTGATTAATTAAGAAAAACACTTTTAAAAAACTATATGAGATATTTATTTTTAACAATACAAATGAGCTTATCGACCGAGGAATTTTAAGGAATATATGTGTGCGGTACATAACAGGCACCCGCTCGCTCCTCTCGGCCGACAAGAACAACGGTCGGGAGCCGGGCGGCCGCGGCACATCCGCAGCCTACCCGTAACTTAAAACTATCTTATTCTATCTACCTACACACTAATAATGAGCGCATCGCTAACAGCTGCAAAGGTCGTGGGTATGCGTTATCTCTTACCATCTAGCGCCTGTATCTTCGTTTATTTCTTTTTTGTTTAAATTAGATTGAAATTTCAATCTATGATGGGCAATAAAGAATTGAGATCGCTTATTGGGACCGGCCGTTATTAATGGAGTCCTGTTTTCACCATTCTAGTATGGAATCCTAATAATGGGCCAGCAATTTGTCTAGCTAAGAAAGTGCTTTCAAATTGTGCTCCCAGCTCCATAACAAACATCGACTGAGAATCACCGAGGCCTGAAACGTTAGAGGCGTTCCCACCCTCCAAGCATGTAAGGAATTCCGAATATGAGATTCAGCTTCTGTGAAATGAAATACTGCGGCTTTTCATACAGAATTTCTGTTAGGAATAGATTAGTTCGGCAAATCGTCATATAAATACCTTATCGCTTACAATATTATGCGATATAGCAATTCTAGACTGTAAGGAACTCATTGTGTACAACTTTTGCGACAAAAGCAATTAGAATACACCTACACATAACATAGTTTTGGACTGTGATACAAATCTGCTAAATATGTACCTATATTTGTATCGAAATTAATATTATAACATTCTGTTTTGTGTGTTATGAAATAATTAAAAAATTAATGATCATAAACATAATCGATTTACTGGTAATAGGGCATTACAAGTCAGATATAAAATATAATTACAATAACAGTGACGACAATGTCAAAGTTATAATACAATTAATAAATTAATATGATTGAATTATATGATTGTAGCGATGATAGCTGGTGGTTAGCGCGGTAGGTTCGCTTGCCGAAGGGCGTGGGTTCAAACCCCAACAATGAGCTTGAGCTGCCGGTGAAGGAAAACATCGTGAGGAAACCATAGCATGGTGGTAGGGTACTTTCTAGTACTCGGCTGGCTAGCTACCACCCTCAAGTTGAAAATCTGCCGCCAAGCATCTAACGGTGTGTTCCGGCAGCCTCACTTGAGAGCCAGTTCCATTCCAGGCTAGGTGTGCTTTACCATCTTCGACCACACCTTCACTTAACATCAGGTGAGCTGTGGTCAAAACAACTAGCCTGTCAACCATAAAAAAAAAAAAAAAAAATTAATGTCGGAACTATTCCCATTGATAGCGGCCTTTTAGATTAGTTATTATTTTAAATGTTGCTTGTCTTAGTAACTTTACTTATATTAGATTGGATAATTATTTATTATTTAATTGTGAGATAAAACCATATATTAATGTCACATCTCACTCATAATTATAATTTAAATGCTATGTCATCAATAAAAAAATATAAGAAACGTCAAGTAAATAATAGTAAAATAAATTATTTTAAAATAATTATACGAAACAAAAAATAAATGTCAAAAATAATAATAACAAAAAATGAAAAATTTAAAATCAATAAATTAATTGTAGTTTGGTCGATAAGCTAGCGTTTAAGCCATGATTTAATACTACTGAGAAGTAGGCTCTGCGGTGATGTGTTCGGGCAGATTGTTGTAGAAAAAAAAATAGTTACGCGCTAGTTAGTGAGAGTCAGTAAATGATGCTGGCAGGACCCACCGTTAAGTGGTCAGCAGCAGATTTTGTTGAGGATGGTAGCTAACCAGCCGAGCACTAGAAAGTATGCTACTACTATGCTATGGTTTCGTTGCAATGCTTTTCTTCACCAGCAGCTCAAGCTCATTGAGATTTGAATCCATGTCCTCCGCCACGACAAACCACTAAACTATCTTTGCTACAAAAAATGTAACCCTCCTTCTACTCATATAGTAGCGTATAATAAATCATGATCAATAATAATAAAATAAAAAAAGTAAATTACTTTTTTGTTTTTATTGACATTTAATAATATTCACATATTATTTCATTGACATTTTCATTTTGTTGACATCATTATGTATGATTTTGGTATTTTTAAATATGAATAGAAAAACTAATTTAAAATTATTACTACGGCGTTATCAATATAAGATATGTGGTTTTTATGAAAACAATGTATTTTACCAAATATCAGATAAATCTATTAACACGAAGGGAGTAAAATTTCAATTACCAAATTTGACCTAAAAACATCAACTTTAACAAACAGGGCAAGCTAAATAAAATCCTTTAACAATATCTAATATTTTAAAAAATTTTGGTTTTCACTTTAAATGTACCTCAATCTGCTGTTATCTAAGTAATAATGCCTACAGTATAGCGAGTATTTCAAATTACGCGAAGTTAACTCGATCTCACATTCCTTTACTCTATAAAATTTCAATAAAATGCGGTTGGATTGGTCGAGACGGAACCGCCCTGTGGGAATTAGGGCTGGGATCTCCGCAGAAACAGAAAAGTTTGTCGATTAAAAATATTTTATTGCTAACACAGTTCTTTTTGTAAGTTTTGGTAAAAGTTGGATGTTCATTAAGAATATACAGCATAATAAAATCTTTGAATTATTTTCCTTTTTTATCTTGACATAATTTTACTAAAGAAATTGTAATTTTGACGTGGCTAGTGTAACGTATGCAGTTATAGGGTTAATAAAATATTCTATTCAAAATTGAAAATCAGTTGAGTTAAGTTTATTTTGAAAGGTTCCCTGAACTAGAAATCTTTTCATTTTTTTTACTACTATTACGTTGTAGAATCTTGTTGTTTATGTAGTGATATCAAAAGGCAAATGAAACTCGATATCGATTTTGCTATGTAACGAATGACAATCAATGATGTTGACTTTATTTTTTTCTGACTAATAGAGTTCTGGATACCTTTAATTTGGTCATGAGCAGGTTTTATCTCTTATTACCTAGTAAGTTCCATCAATCTTGTTACTCGTTACCTTAAAAATCATGACAAAAATATGATAGAAATACATTTTTTTTTTATGCTTGACAGGCTAGCTGTTTGACCATAGCTCACCTGATGTTAAGTGACGGCGTGGTCGAAGATGGTAAAGCACACCTAGCCTGGAATGGAACTGGCTCTCAAGTGAGGCTGCCGGAACACACCGTTAGATGCTTGGCGTCAGATTTCCAACTTGAGGGTGGTAGCTACCCAGCCGAGTACTAGAAAGTACCCTACCACCATGCTATGGTTTCCTCACGATGTTTTTCCTTCACCGGCAGCTCAAGCTCATTGTTGGGGTTTAAACCCACGCCCTTCGGCATGCGAACCTACCGCGCTAACCACTGAGCTATCATCGCTACAAATAATTACCGACTCTTTTCTCTTACTATATGGAAAGAGTCTTATTCGTCTTATAAATTGTTACCTTAAATAAATCGTGGCGAAATTACGATAAAAATACAAATAACAATTACGAGACAGAAAAGCATAGGCGGCAGTCCTATTCGTTTTGTTCCTTGTTACCTTAAAAAAGTATAGCAAAATTACGATAGGATTTATTTATAAAAAATTTCGTCACTTAC
This sequence comes from Biston betularia, assembly GCA_905404145.2. Taxonomy (NCBI): domain Eukaryota; kingdom Metazoa; phylum Arthropoda; class Insecta; order Lepidoptera; family Geometridae; genus Biston; species Biston betularia. The sequence goes on along the minus strand of FR989887.1, from coordinate 6,719,176 downwards.
CTGAACACAAAATACACATTGTATAGCAACAACTACAAATAATTTTGTGACATTTTGCCATTTATTATAATTGATTTGACATTTTTGCATATATTAAAAATATACAGACATTGTTAATTTTTAAATTTTTATTGAGTTTTTAATATGTACACCTTGTTATCAATAAATATGATTATTATATGAAAATCTATCGATACTTCTTTCCGGGGAACTTGACATCACTAGCAAATGACACGACCCGCACCCACTTGATTCAGGGCAGTAAATCTGAAACCTCTGCTTAATTCTGAATTTCCCGAGCATGTTCTTCTCAATTCACACGATTCCGAGGCATTAGGAAATGCTTTATGGTTTTGAAACATGTATCTTCCAAACTTCTCTTTTAAACCACATATAAAATGGTTTAATTTATCTAAAATCTTTTGCTTGTACTCGTACGAGATAAGTTTATAGTATCAGATCTTTAAAAGGTTTGATAATAGCTCTATTGCAGCCAGCCTCACTTCGGTACGTGCTTCTTGTTTCTTCAATCTTAATTCTATTTGACAGCCCCGTTGGCTCTTTGGTAGTATATCTGCCTTGAGAGCTGTAGGGCGTGGATTCGATTCCCACTCAGGGCAAACATTTTGTGAGTAAGCAAATGTATGTTCTGTATCTGGGTGTTCTGTATTTATTATAAGTATGTACCTATTTACAAAAAAAAAGTATTAAAGTATTCTATCAGTTATCTGACTTCCATCACACAAGCTCTGTTTTATCTTCTTATAATTAATATTATCTCTGAACTCTAATTATTACTTATGTATGTACTAAAATATCCTTTCTTTTACAAACAACTTTATACACTTTTTGTACATTTAAAATTTATTTATTCTATTATATATTCGCGTATGTATTTATGTATTTTTATTTAGTCTCGTGCGTCCCAAAAGGTTAGTTCTGAAAACCAGCACTGCTGAGAAATCGGCGGCACTAATGCTGAGAATTAACCTTTTTTGTACAACAAACACTACAGCGACAACTTTCTACATAATATTGTTATTGTTATTTTTCATTTTTATTTTCTAATCTTTTATTTGTAGTGTTTTTTTGTTGTTCTAGTGTTATATGTGTCGAAATAAATGTTTTCTTTCTTTCTTTCTATTGAAAGTCCTCATCATCATCATAATCATCATCCCGTAATCACCCAGTGCTGAGCATAGGTCTCTCTTCTTGTACGCCACTAGTCTCGGTCCTGTGCTAACGTTGTCCAGGTTCGATTCACGATTTTTATTATGTCGTCTACCCAATGAACTGGTGGGGCGACCAATGCTTCATTTACCAGTTCGCGGCAGTTAAGTTTTCTGACTTCCATCATACAAGCTTTGCTTAGTTTGGGGTCAGTTAGCGCTAGCAAAATTCGACCGCTGCTGTTACGTGCGGTAAAATGCAAGTTTAGTGATTTTACAGCAGCATAAAGTTCTGAGACCTGCGACATAAAGTGAAGATATACGAAAGCAGCTGATAGTGTTAGAGAAGGGATAGACCTTCCATCCAATTATTTACTATGACAGGCTGATTATAATAATGTTGATTAAAAAATTACAATCACTTCACTGGCGTAACACAAGTCTAGATAGCTAAAGAATGCAATCTTGTTTTATAAAAAAGCTAAGTGTTTGACCACAGCTCATTTGATTTGAAATGACAGTGTGATCGAAGATGGTAAAAAAACCTAGCCTGAAATAGAACTGGCTCTTAAGAGAAGCCACCGGATCATACCGTTAGGTGCTTGGCGGCAGGTTTCCAACTTGAGGGTGGTAGCTGGCCAGCCAAGTACCATGTACCTACTTTCGATGTTAGTCCTGGAAATTTCCAAACTCATTCCAAAAGCTCTTACGAAGTCAAATTGACTGTATCCAAGTTCCACACATTTGGCACCCTATTCAAGCTGTTGCAAAGATAAACGACTTTTAAACAAAATGCATCACTTAAAACATTCCAGAAGCTACCCAAGTTTCTGGTCGCTTTGCAGCAGATGTGTGGGGATGTGTGGAAAATAACACTGAAATCTGTCTGCATGTCCCGGGAGAGAAATATACCCATATTAACAACTCTGCGACGATCTATCTATCTGCAATACTATTATAAAGAGGAAAGATTTGCTTGGACGATCTATCTTCTATCTATATATACTATTATAAAGAGGAAAGATTTGATTGTTTGTTTGTATTGAATAGGCTCCGAAACTACTGAACTGATTTCAATAATTCTTTCACCGTTGGAAAGGTACACTATCTCCGGGTGACATAAGTTACTTTTTATCCCTATATTCCGACGGGAACGGAAACTACACGGGTAAAACCGCGAGGAATCCGCTAGTAAAGTATAAAGTACTGGCTGTATTCCGCGGTGTTACCCGCTACATGTTTTCGAGATATAAAGTAGCTTATTTGTTAATTCAAGGTCCAGCTACCTTCATATCAAATTTCATCTAAATATGTTTGGTAGTTTTTGTGTGAAAGAGTAACAAACATCAATCCCACCAAACTTCCACATTTATAAAATTAGAATAGAATATAACTTTATTATACACCAAAAACAAATAGAGATATATTTATTTCGTTTAATTTTCATATCATATCGAAAGCGGTACTTATTGTAAGCCGAAAAGGTTTAGGATAAACTTACTATAATGCCGATTATTTCAATTACAATATGTCTTGTTGAAATATCTATGATATCATTTCTGCTCATATGTATTTGTAGCGATGATAGCTCAGTGGTTAACGCGGTAGGTTCGCATGCCGAAGGGCGTGGGTTCAAACCCCAACAATGAGCTTGAGCTGCCGGTGAAGGAAAACATCGTGAGGAAACCATAGCATGGTGGTAGGGTACTTTCTAGTACTCGGCTGGCTAGCTACCACCCTCAAGCCTTGAAAATCTGCCGCCAAGCATCTAACGGTGTGTTCCGGCAGCCTCACTTGAGAGCCAGTTCCATTCCAGGCTAGGTGTGCTTTACCATCTTCGACCACACCTTCACTTAACATCAGGTGAGCTGTGGTCAAACAACTAGCCTGTCAACCATAAAAAAAAAATGTATATGATATTATTTCTGCTAATATGTCTTGTTGAAATGTCTATAATATTATTTCTGCTAAGAGTGCAGTTTTAAATGAATTAGTTTGTACAGTTCAAAGTAAATTACAGATGTGCTACAATTTGTAGTTAAATTGAGCCATCTGTTATACAGTGCACGTACTTTACAAATACAGACTTACTTAAGTTGGAGTTCTCGAACGCGTGTGCATATTGTGTAGTTTTAGTTTTAGTTAAACTTCCAGAAACCAAAACATTATATGAACAATGAACATTGGTGGAATAAGTATGCAAAGCAACGTTGGTAGGGTCAAAACAAGTTTTTTTATGGTTGATAGGCTGAGTTTTTTGACCACAACTTATCGTGTAGAGGCGTAACATGTATCGGCAAGTAGTTACAACAGCAGTAAGAGGTTAATACGTAATAATTCGGTATCCGCGAGCGTCGCGTCGCGAGCGAGCGTCGGAATAGTTGCTCACATTGTACCGAACACAAGTCCGTTCGTGAATGGAGTACTGTTCGCACCTTTGGGATGGAGCCGCCAATTACCAGCTAGAAGCGTTGGAGTCTATTGAGAAGCGGGCCAAGAGGCTTCTGCGTCGACTCCATTGTTCAAGCTAAACTACAAACACCGTCGCAAAGTTGCTAGTTTAACGGTTTTTTATGCTTTTTGTTGTAGTATTCTATTAGTTATCTGTCTTCCATAGCACAAGCTTTGCTTAGTCTGAGGTCATATGGCACTGTGTGTAAAGTCCTCTGATTTTTATTTATTCATTTTATTTAATAAGTTTAGTAATCAAATATTTTACTACACTCCTTATAACAGGAACTAAATCACTCACACTGTCTCTGTCTCTATCACTTGTGTCACTAGTTAATAAGGGTTTTTGTTCTCTGTACTCTTTTCTATTTATGATGTGCACAATAAAGAGTTATATCTGTTTGACAGCCCTGTTGGTTCATTGGTAGCATGTCTGCTTCGAGAGCTGAAGGGCGTGGGTTCGATTCCTACTCAGGACTAACATTTGTGTGACTAACATCGATGTTTGTTCTGTGTCTGGGTGTACTGTATGTATTATAAGTATGTATTTACAAAAAAAAAAGTATTTATGTATTCTATCAGTTATCTGACTTTCATCACACAAGCTCTGCTTAGTTTGGGGTCAGATGGCGCGGTGTGTATAGTCCTACGATATTTATTTATTTATTTATTATATCTATCTATCTAAATCTGCTTTACTTTTTTTTTGTTACATAATCTCCGACTTCGAAGAAGCAGTAGCTTATAGCTACAATGGTAAGGTTCAAAACCTCACGTAGTTTTCATAAAACTGTCTCTCTCCTTTCAAGAAGCCATCTTAAACAATCTCAACTGGATTTACTATTTCTTCGGGCTACGAGATTACATTCACATGTAAAATTGGATGTAGATTTAACTTTTGAAATGAAAAGCTAATATTTCCGTTATTATTCTAAAGCCAGAGACTGGGATTCTAAGTATTTTTATAGTTTAAGTCTCTTACAGTCATGTGTGTTGTTTGTAGGTTTGTTTGTTGACATTCCTATCTAGTGATTCCTAAATAAATCCGTACATGGTGGATGTTCCCCATGTACGCACAAAGCGTTTTGATTCCGCATTTTTCGTTCGCACAGCGAGGTTGTGGAACTCTCTCCCGGAGTCTGTGTTCCCTGTTAGGTACAATATGGGTGATTTCAAATTTAGAGTAAATAGGTTTCTTCTAGGTTAGCGTGTTCCATCTTAGACCACACTACTGCTTAATATCACGCAGAGTATGGACAAAGGCGAACCCATTTTGAATAAAAAATAAATTAAAAAAAATGTATATGTTCCTTTCTTTTAATTTTTTATAATGTAATGCTGATATACTTTGGACGTTTGAGACTGCTATAAATACAAGATTATTTTTTTATGATTGATAGACTAGGTTTTAGACCACAGCTCATCTGATGTCAAGTGACGATGTGGTCGAAGATAGTAGACACACTTAGGCTGGAATGGCGGCTGTCGCTCAAGCGTGGCTGCCAGAACTTTCAGTGCTCGGCGACATATTTTTAACTTGACGGTAGCTAGCGAATCGAGTATCGAAGTAATCGATGTTTTCCTTCACCGGCAGCTCAAACTCATTGTTAGGATCTCAACTCACGCCCTCTGGCGTATGGACGGACCGTCATCACTGTATCATATGTTCGGTGTCACGCACACATTGTTGGCCGAGTGTCTTCACGTCAGAGTGTCGTCTTTTGAATAAAAACTCTATCTACCTTTTTTCCTGACATCTGTGCTATAAAATTATTCTCCAGCTCTATCATCTACATTATTACAAAGTCATGTTGTCTGTATACGCACTGCTTGAGAGGGGACTTTTTTATCTTTGTGTCTATTGTCTAAAAACCATGTAGAATGGAAAACAGTATGTGACAGCATACTTATTCAAAGTTTGCTGTCGTATACTCTGCTAGAATCCTCGAAGTCTGAAATAAAGCGATAAAACGTCAGTAAAATAACCGAATCGGCAAAGAGTTAAAAAAATAAAACAGTATGGCCATTCCGTTGTGCAACACGACACAGAAGATAAAAGTTACAGATGAGAATGATGCTTAGATTCATTTAATGGTACCTACAATGACACGCATGATGTGCCATTCATAATTATATTATACTAGCTGAGCTCTGCAGTGTTACTGCTGCATGTTTTCGCGATAAAAGTAGCCTATGTGTTAATCCAAAGTGACAGCTACATCCATACCGAATTTCATCCAAATTCATTCAGTAGTTTTTGCGTGAAAGTGTAACAAACATACATACAAACTTTCGCGTTTATAATATTAGTAGGATAGTATCTATCACAAGAATTACAGAACCTTTGAACACACCTGTGTTTGACGTGGTCGCAGTTTTGATGGTCAAATATAATGCCTATTATTACAGAACTTAACAAAACAAAGTCCAGGGCATCGCTGCTTTGGCGCTCATTACTTTGCGACATTTTACGGCTAGTCTCAATAGCCCCGTAATTCTAGCTACAGTAAATGTTTACACACTACTACTTAGCGGCAGAATATCTATCACTGTGGTGGTACCAGGATAACCTGCAAACGAGATCGATCACCAATGTCATATCTATGGCAACTGACGCGGTATTGACATATTTTTCTTTTTTTTCCCGCGGAGTTACTCACGTTAAATAGGGTATATCGGATAGTCCGATTACAGTTTTGGCCATATCCGGTGGACTTCATAATGGAGACGAAGCCAAGTACAAAGCGCGCACGGCCTCGTCTTGCTTCGCACTGCACGTCTCTTACGACGTGAAGACAGCGGTTTACACGCGCGCGCGTTTTGTCTCCATAATGAAGGCCACCGTATGTCACCGATACTATAGTCCAAGTATCCCATATAAGTAAAACAAAAATGTTATAACAGTTATTTTCTGAAGCCGTATATAGCAAAAAACCTACACACGCTTACACATAAAATGAATGTCCCGAAGTCGTCATCTCATCTTCCCTTATCTGTGTCAGCGGTCGCAGAAGGGACATCCCGAATACTTTACGACCGGGCAAGCAGATTTTATGACTCAATAGGAAGCAACACAATTTCGCCTCGCGCTTATAAATAGGTACATTTTCTAGTATTACTTATGTGAGAGAAAGTCCCATATTTACATTGACTAACAAAATGTCAGGCTTTTAGGTCGATTTTGGATTAGCCAACTCGTAAAGTTAGGTAGGTACTTTTTTACGGCACGACTGCGGTTGATGACGGCTCTTTTGACAAAGAATAGATAGAAATACGCTGTTCGTGTACATGGACAGCAAAAACTGTAGTGTTGCAGCTTATGTGGCACAATTGTGAGCGGAAACATGGAGACGGGTTTTTTTATAATAAAATTGTAAATAAAAAAATATTATTCATTGAACAAAAAAATCTTAAATTAATACTATTTAGAAAATTTATACAAAAAACTTAATTTAAAAGTCCGTCAGAGGACGGATATGTGGCCAGAATGCTGGCAGCATTGCCACGCTGGATGGCCATGCTAAGCTTTTGACCAAAGTAGATACCAGCATTCTGGTCACCTAAAGCCTCCTCTAAGCGTTTGAAAATAAAGAATTTAAAAAGATCTTATAATAAGTATTTCAGCCAGTGCGGCGACTTTTCTCCTCTTTGCTAGGCCATAACGTCTATATTTCTTTGACGACACGATGGATGGATGGATGTTTGTTACTTTTTCACGCAAAAACTACTGAACAGATTTGGATGAAATTTGGTGTGGACGTAGCTGAAACTCTAGATTAACACACAGACTACTTTTAATCTCGAAAACAAGTAGCGGGTAACACCGCGGGGCGCAGTAAGTAAAACATAAACGTGAACATGAAAGCATGTCAGTGACATTCATCCTGGCTTACGACTAAAATCGCACTGCTATTGGATTTATCGTACGTCACCGCATGTACGACCGGCAAACCGTCCCTGATGAGAAGTGTCGTTTCTCGTCTCGAGTTTCAGATAACTATTGGTTTTCAATCGTTGAGCCAGTTCAGTTTGATTGAACCTCCGACCAAGATTGAACGCTGGTAACTTTATTATAGGAGTATAGTTTCGCAACAGATCTAGGTTAAGCTTCCGTGAGCGATCCCACTAATATTATAAATGTGAAAGTTTGGACAGATGTTTGTTACTCTTTCACGCAAAAACTACTCAACAGATTTGGATGAAATTCGGTATGGAGGTAGCTGAGACTCTGTATTAACACATAGGCTATTTATCCCGAAAACATTTAGCGGGTAACATCGGGGGGTGCAGCTAGTATTCAATAAAAGACAGCCCATTGTTGGCTTGTTGGTATATCTGCCTTAAGAGCTGTAGGTCGTGGGTTCGATTGCCACCCAGGACAAACATTTTGTGGTATAAACAAAATAAATGTTTGGGTGTTCTGTTTGTATTAAAGATATGTATTTAAAAAACATTTAAGTATTCTATCAGTTATAATACTCCCATTTGCTTAGTTTGGGGTCAGATGGCGCTGTGTGTAATGTCCTAGGATATTTATTTATTTAAAACACAGTAGGGTATATACTTCTTTGTTTTTATACCCGACGAAAACGTAAACGCAAACGTAACGTCTATGACATTGTGGCTCCCAAACGCCTGAAACGATTTTGATTTAATTTATTCATGTGTTGACTTGATCTAGAGTGGTCTTAGCTAAAATTAAATTAATATTGCGGCTGTTTATATAATATCAGCTCTTCCTAGTTGATGAATAGATTTGTTGTTTTTTACTGGTGTTAGAAGATTTTTTTAATAAAATTCGCGCAAGTCTTTTATATTTTGACGAATAAGTCAATCAACTTGACCTGCTGATTAATTGTACATTCATTTCTTTCGACATTTTCGTTTCGTGTAGTGGATCTATGTATCTACGTAAAACGTTCTTTAAACAGTCTCTTTCCAATGTACCACACGAACGAAGCCGCGTGCAAATGGTATTCTTGTAAAGTTTGTACAAATGTGAAACTTAAAAGTGCACCTTCTGCACATACTAAAAAGTCACACGACCGAAGAACCACTCGTTCCTTAGTTTTACACGAAGACTCGAGGAACCCTAATGCGTATTTCATGGAGCATTACCTCCAAGGCTGCTCTAGATCTAGGTATACAGAACCCTCTAGAACAAAGGGCTGCTGTTAATTGACCGTGAGGACATTTGGGCCAATTTTTTACCAGTTACCCTGTAAAGGGACCATTTTTAACGTATTAGTGCTTCAAATAGATAGAAAATCTTTATTGTGCACGTCATAAACAGAAAAAAAGTATAGAGAATAATAAATAATTTTATTGATTGATTCAGGCGTTACTTTGTGGAAGTTCATTTTGAATATTCAAGTTATTTAATTCGTTTATTTCCGCTTAACAGCCGTTTCGTGTTTATCGAGAACTATTATCGAATAATCTTATGAGCTAATGCCACAGGTGGTGGCCTTATCGCTAAGAGCGATCTCTTCCAGACAACCAAGAACAGAAAAACCACGAGACTAATAAGAAAAATAAAACATGTATTATGTATATAAAAATAATAAATCAAATCATTATTCCAACTGACTATATCGATCAAAAAATCTGTGCGAAATAAAGCTAGCGATATTACAGGGCTTTTAAGACCATCAAAAGTGTCAAAGTAATGAGCACCAAAGCAGCGATGCCCTGAACTTTGTTTAGAACAAAGTTCTGTGTATCGCTGCAATGGTCATGAACAAAAGGATTGAAAACCCCAACAATAAGCTTGAGCTGCCGGTGAAGGAAAACATCGTGAGGAAACCATACTATGGCGGTAGGGTACTTTCTAGCACTCGGCTGGCTAGCTACCACCCTCAAGTTGAAAATCTGCCGCCAAGCATCTAACGGTGTGTTCTGGCAGCCTCTCTTCAAAGCCGGCTTCATTCCAGGCGAGGTGTGTTCACCATCTTTGATCACACCGTCACTTAACAGAGTCAGGTGAGCAGTAGTCAAATATAAAAAATAAAAAAGAAACTCGCATAACATTTTCCTCTTTTTGGGCACTCGTGTAAATACATGGCCACAAATGGACAATGATGGCAAAAAAGACATGGAGATGGAATGTTCCTAGCTGTTACATAAAAAATATTCGCTTAGTGGGATTTCGGTCCAATACAACTTATTGAAGGATATAAAGATTCCTTACATTTTTCGTTAGATGGATATCAAATACATTTCAGAGAACGTGAATACACAAACTGAGATATTATTCTGAAATTGTTTGCGGACCAAATATCTTTGAGCGGTAAATCGAAACTATTTTTTGTCATCGTAAGCAAACAAGAATATTTCTGATAGATATCGGTAATGCAGAAAACATTGTGTGGCTCGATCCCCCGATGACGTTTTTAAGTTACTTTATCTGTGGACGAAGCAAAACGTAGCGCATCGACAATTTTTTAATCTCTAGGCAAAAGTTTCTTTTTTGTTTTTGGCAACGCACTTTGTTTATTTTACAAATGTCATGAAATATTGTATAAACGTCGTTAGGGGTACAGAAAAGGACATAGAGCACCTTTGTCCGGAAAAAGTACCGTTCCCGAGGCATAGAAAAAAATACATTAATGCAAGCGAAGCCACGGCCGAAAGCTAATGTAACATAACCTTTTTGTACACCGTAACATACATTATCTCAAAAGAAAAAGAAACACTAACTGCAATGACATGTTAGCGGTAGTATAACGACGGTCTAATCACCTAAAGCGATTTCTTTCAGGCAAAGGCTCTTTTAAAGATAAGGTGAATGACCTCCAAACGGCTTAGCGCTACTGTTCCACTTAGCCCTATATATCTACTAGTGTTGTATATAATGTATATACATTAACAGGCTAGGTGTTTGACCACAGCAAATCTGATGTTAAGTGAAGTAAGATACATTTCCATTTATAATTATATGGCTGCAAAATTGCCTTGTAATCTGAAATATGCAATTTTATTTCTGTCCTCGTCCCTTTTATATCAAACCAAACAAAGAGCGACAAGTTTTTTTTTCCTTCTAATGATGTATCTGTTTGTTGTTAGATACCTCATTGTTATTACAATCTAGCCTAGTTGAGACTAATTAGTAATTTTAATATAACTTAAATTGCTAAGTAGAGAATAATTGAAGAATGCGTCCATCGACACTTTTCTTACTGTCTCTATTAAGGGGAAGACACTTTGTTCATGTGTTCTATAATATGTAGTACTCACTGCACTGACATTACTAACTTAATACACTAACTCAAAAGGTTTTGTCCTTTTTAGTCTTCTTACTATATCCGTGTATTTCAAACCAAACAAGGAGGGACAAGTGATATAAAAAATGTCGGAGGTTCTAGAAGAATCTTGTTCCACGAAAATCGGTCTAAGCAAATAGACTATAGGTAAGTTTTAAGAGATTCTTAGTTCGTTTCAGATTTAGTCAATATTATCTTCAACTCTATAATAACTTTGTACTTTGTAGAAAGTTGTAACTAAATTTTGTTCGTCGCTTAGTTTTCACTGTCTAGGGAAATCACGGAACGTCAAGATGGTATAATGCAAAGACTTTATGACATTTCAGATAACTTACAATTTTTACCCGACTGCAGCAAAGCCAAGAGGGTTATTATTTTGATCGGTATGTATGTATGTTCATATGTTCCCTCATTATTATCTATGTACATTTTTAATTTTCTGGTCATTCCTCTAATTAATGTTGACATATAGTTTGCAAGCTAGGTTTTTGACCACAGCTGATCTGATGTCAAAAGACAGTGTTGGCGAAGATAACAAAGCACACTTAGCCTGGAATATAACTGGCTCTCAAGTGAGGCTTCCGGAACACATCGTTAGGTATTTGGCGGCAGATTTTCAATTTGATGGTGGTAGCTAGCCAGCCGAACACTTAAAATACCCTACCACCATAGTATGGTTTCCTTACGATGTTTTCTTTTATCGGTACAATCGCAACAATGGTATCGGTACAATGTTTTTCTATCGTATTTTTCTTTTCTTGGTTGCCTGGAAGAGATCGCTGTTAGCGATAAGGCCGCCACTTGTGTTACTAGTTAATAAAGTTTTTTGTTATCTGTACTCTTTTCCATTTATGATGTGTACAATAAAGAGTTATCTATCTATCTATCTAATCGCTTCATGCGGGTTGATAACCGCGAATTTCCAAAGATTTTTCCGTATTCTAAGTTAAATTTAGTAGATAATTAAATTCAATACTTTGGTTAAGATAATAATTGGTACGAGGCGAGACTGACAGAGTGACGATATACGTAGGACTGCTGGCGGTACATGGAAGCTAAAAGCTGGGCTGAGTGGCGTGTCTTGGAAAAGGCCTCTATCCACAACATAAATAAACAATTAAAATACCCATTATAAATTATAAACAAATAGATATAAATGTAATATGTTTCGACTTAATTTCATTTAACAACAGTAGAAAACCATACAGAAGTTATGTGTTTGGTGAATTTTTTTCATTAATATTCATTAATAAAGATTATTTGTATTTGTTGTATTTGTATCCAACAGTGAACTTAGATACGCTGATGTTAATGATTATGACAAATTAGGACGAAATATTTTTTTTCGAAATAATTCAGAATACATACTATATATTTTTTACATTTTTATCATAAATTTTATGTATTGTACCTAAAACTAAATGTATACGTAAAAAATACCTAATACATTCTAATTGTTATTATAACAAAATAATCGCCATCATCATCATCAGCCTATAGAAGTCCACTGCTGGACATAGGCCTCTCCCAAGACACGCCACTTAGCCCGATCCTCGGCTTTTCTCTTCCATCCACCGCCAGCTGTCCTACGTAAAATAAAAGAATAAACCGTATTTATTATAAACTTGCTTAGTAAAATTCTATTTGGTGAGACGATTCGTTGAAGAGCTCTATTACATATTTAATTAAATAGATATTCAGATGTTAGTGTTTAATTAAATTTTAATTAAAACATTTGATCCTCGTGGCTTTGGGTTTGACGTACTTTTGATATATTATATGATTGCCTAGTAGACTTTCTTCGTCTTTCCTGTTTTGAATTCTGTTTCTACAACTTTTTAGACGACTACCCAAAAGCAAGTGTATTGTTTTCAGGATTCATGAACGTATGTAAATATGTAACTTTTTTTATTCCACCATAACTTTTAAATGGCTTTACAGATTTTGATGTATGAAATATCGTTAGAATCCTTAAATTATCCCAAGCGACAGGCGATAGTTCTTTTTAAATAATAGTAATTTATTTGTGAGAATTCGTGTTTTTAAATTTTCTTCGTTAAGTTTGTTCGTTCTTTTTATTGGCATGCCCCGTTTTTTATTTGTCGGTGAATCTTTTCCATCCTATGGTTGCGTGAAAAAGATTGCTTTAACACTATTGACTAAAACGTGCGTAACTGCAGAATTTACAGATAAATAAAATAAATAAACATTGTAAGGGTTTGACAGTCCTGTTGGTTCATTGGTAGAATGTCTGCTTCAATAGCTGATGGGCAAGGGTTCGATTCCCACCCAGGACAAACTTTATGGTACAAACAAATGTGTAACTGTATGTATTTACAAAAAAAAAGTATTAAAATATTCTATCAGTTATCTGACTTCCATAGTACAAACTTTGCTTAGTTTTTTTTTTTTATGTAAAAGTAATGAGACGATCGAGGCGCTCTCCTGATGGTAAGAGATAACGCCTGTCCATGACCATCAGCGATACATAGAACTTTGAGTAGCAAAACAACGTCCAGGGCATCGCTGCTTTGGCACTCATTACTTTTTTTTTTTTACTTTTTAGTTTGGTGTCAGATGGCGCTTTGTGTAATTTATTATTTATTTGCAGTGTTTTGTAACTACTACTCAAATTTTGTGCAAAATGGAGGTCATGTTTTTGAAAAACCTTTGAATATTTGTAAATCCCTATGGTTCTAAAGTTTTAAACTCAAAAGGCTTAATTATGTACTCACTATTTACGTTGAGATTTACATTTGCGCCATTTGAGGTCGTCTTCAATATCTGTAGGGCACGGGTTCAATACTCACCCAGGACAAACATTTCTGTGATGTTTGTTCTGTCTGGGTGGCTTGTATATAATTTACTTATGTATGTATTTAAATTATGCTATAATTACATCTTTTTTATTTATGTCGTCTTATATATATTGATATATATTAAATACTTCTTTTTTTGTAAACACATACTTATAATACATACAGAACACCCAAATTGTTTGTCCTGTGTGGGAATCGAACCCACGCCTTTCAGGTCTTGAAGCAGACATACTACCAATGAACCAACAGGTCTGTCAAAATGGGGACAACGTTTTGGAGATTTATTGATAAAGGCCTTTTCGTCGTCATCATCATCAGCCTATTGAAGGCCACAAGTGGACATTAGCCTCTCCTAAGACACGCCACTCAGACGGATTTTTGGCTTTTCGCTGCCATCCACTGCCAGTTGTCTATCGTCACTCCATTGAGTCTCAGGACGTCCTACACTACGTTTGCCAATTCCCAGTCTCTACTCTAGAATACATCTACCCCAGCAGGTATCGGTTCTGCAACAGATATGTCCACTCCAGCTTGCTAATACGCTGAGCTATGTTTGCTTCTCAGCTTCTATTTTATACGAGTTTACTAGTTTACGCCCGCGACTTTGTTGGCGTTAACTTTAGAATTCCGAGAGAAATGGAACATATTGTGCAAGCAACAAATAAGCAATAGTCATAAAACGTTTGCTTCTTGGATTATTTATTCGTTAAGGATAAAGGATACTTTTAATCCCCAAATAATGTTTCATAAGACGCATCTATGTATATCAAATGTTATGTGGATACGTCCAGTTGTTCGCTTTTTGATAATACCACAAGAACCTAACATTTTGCTGATGTAAAAAGTATTCTTCAGTCCAGATACTAAACTATATGTTTGCCAAATTGCGTCAAAAATCCGTTTATACCTTTTTGCGTTTTTTTTTTTTTTTTAATGTTTGACAGGCCAGGTGTTTGACCACAGCTCACCTGATGTTAAGTGAAGGTGTGGTCGAAGATGGTAAAGCACACCTAGCCTGGAATAGAACTGGCTCTCAAGTGAGGCTGCCGGAACACACCGTTAGATGCTTGGCGGCAGATTTTCAACTTGAGGGTGGTAGCTAGCCAGCCGAGTACTAGAAAGTACCCTACCACCATGCTATGGTTTCCTCACGATGTTTTCCTTTTTTCCTTTGAGCTCAAGCTCATTGTTGGGGTTTGAACCCACGCCCTTCGGCATGCGAACCTACCGCACTAACCACTGAGCTATCATTGCTACAAATTGATAAGCGTGATAGAGTAATAATCATATTTTACTTAGTAGTAGATTTATTTAGCTGGAGGTCGTCTAGGTAGGTACCACCGCAGTACTAAACATTCTGCCGCCAAGCAGTAGTGTGTAAACATTACTGTGTTTCGGTTTGAAGGGTACTACAGCTAGCGAAATTACAGGGTCGTTGAGAATAACCATTGAAAGTCTCAAAGTAATGAGCGCCAAAGCAGCGATGCCCTAAACTTCGTCTTGCTACGCAAAGTTCTGTGTGTTGCTGCAATGGTCATGGACAGGTGTTATCTCTTACCATCAAGAGAACGTCTCGTTTGTCTCATTACCTTTGCATTAAAAAATCAAAGATTCAAAACATTCAAACTTTGACATTTAGTGCCTCTGGTTAATCAGCTAAAAGATCATTTTATTTCCAATTTAAACGCAAATCCTTTGTCATATACTCATTCGAGGATTTCAATAAAAAACCGATATGCACCAATCGCATTCTATTTTACGATAAAACAAATAACCTCCCATAGTCGTACTTATCTACACATAAACAAAATGGCTTTGTTCAATACCCAATATAGTCAATTATGTTTGGATTTATGAAGCGAAACCGATTGACTGATAGGCCTATGTAATATTATTAATGGCCCTCCCTAGTCTGTAGGTATAGACATCGATTATCGCATAAAAGGAATGATGTAACACGCAGACAACGTATTCCAGTTATCCAGCTGTGTTGGGTTACTTTGGTTCAAGGAAACCAACTAACTATAACCTGGATCTTTTTAAGATACAAGTGATAAGAATAGAATACAACTTACCACCATTCTATGGTTTCCGCATGATGTTTTCTTACACCGGTTGTTCATGCTCATTGTTGGGGTTTGAATCCACGCCCTTTGGTGAACCTACTGCGCTTACCGCTGACCTATCTTTGCTTGTATTAAATACGTATTAATTGAATAACATTTTTTTTTTAATGGTTGACAGGCTAGGTATTTGACCACAGCTTACCCGATGTTAAGGGAAGGTGTGGTCGAAGATGGTAAAGCACACCAAGCCTGGAATGCAATTGGCTTATAAGCGAGGCTGCCGGAACACACCGTTAGATGCTTGGCGACAGATTTAGATACAACCCTTTTTTTTTTTTAAAGAAATAAGCTTACTTTTGACTGCCATCTCACTTGATGGTAAGTGATGATACGGTCTAAAATGGAGCGCGCTTGCCTAGAAGATACCAATTCACTCTCGACTTGAAGACACCCAGATTATATCCATCGGGGAACACCCACTCAGGTAGCGCATTCCGCTGTCTAGCAGTCCGCACAATGAACGAAAAATCAAACCGTTTCGTTCGAGTTATTGGAACGTCGACCATGAGACGATGTCGCTTTTTTGAGCTTTTAGCTGTCCGATAGAAAAATGGGCATAGGGGAATTCGATCATGTACCTCTTAATACATAAAAGATCTCCAAGTCTCGATATACTTTTGTATGAATGCGTGGAAAATCACTAGAAGATATCTCTCGAACTCTCTTTTCATTTGTGAAAAGGATCATTTTTAAGCCTCAATTGAGGCAGAGATTCCGTGGCTTTTCATTTCCTCGATAAAGGTAAAATTGATTTAGCGGAGTTTACCTGTATACCAGTGAATATATTATTTTGTGGGTAATGTCGTTAGATTTTATCATTACGTAGAATCTACTTCGGTCACCTGCATGACATAGGCGTCTTAACTCAGAACGATCTTTGTTTTTTTAAGCCATTCCCAGCTGTTTTGTATAACGTCACTTCACATAGTCTTTGGGCGTCTTCCACTCGTTTACAGTGTCATAACGAAACCATTTTAAATTTTGCGATAGCAAAATTTCAAATGGTTTATTTTCCCTACCTGGGCATTCGGAGTATGCAAAAGTTAAAACTTGGAAAAATGTTTTTTTTCCTGGAGACGGCTAGATCTAGCTGGATTAATTTTTCCCCCAAACCCCATGTATAACTATAGCAAATTTTATCGAAAACGATAGAGCCGTTTTCGAAATTTAAAAAAATCATTTACAAATATTGTCTGTTTAATAGATAGATATTATTATGATAAAGTACTGGAAACATTGATTATTTTAATTTTTTTAAATAATTGGCTATAAAAATAATAATAAATGTTGCTGTTTTATAATTTAAACATTCTTTACTTAAAATTAAATAACATTTAAGATTTTGATTTTCCGATTTATCCTTTAATCATAAGAAATAAAAGCACACTTTACTATAGGACTGCCTTTTATCCTATATGTAGAATATTTATTTTGTAAGTGAAGTTTTATGTGATGTCAATAAAGTATTAATTATTATAGAATCATTTCTCTACTTAAATACTTTTAAAAACGCTTTAGAAAATTGAGAAGCGTTTAATAACGTGCTATTAACTTTCATAACTTCCTTCATTTGTATCAATTGAAACATTTAATTACAACCCCTAATTAAATATAACTTCTGTCCACTTACCTCGTGAAATATTTATAAATCACCCAAACTTGTTAAATTCAAATTAGCACAACTTTTGTTCACTCTGAAAAACCACTCAAATTCACGGGTAAGTTTCGTTCAACTTTCACTTGATTAAATTTTAGAACATCTTTTATGTCACTTTTATGTCAAACAGTTGATTTTTTTGACACTTAATTTTAATAATGTGTTACAGAACACTTCACTGATAATGATTCGGGGCGTCACGACGTAGCGGGCGCTACAAGCGCTACGCGGCTACGTGAAGCGGCTACGAGCAAGGGTCTACGACTGTGCGTGGAGGCCCCCACAGCGCTCTCTGGCGTTTATTTTCAGAACTTATCCAGAACGGTTAGCTAAAAGATTTATTGAACAAGTTTTTTGGCAAGAAATATTACTGTACTTTTTTCGGCTCTAACTTTTTCACCAGCTGTCTTAAAATTTGTTGCGTTGTGATATATTATAGATATAACTTACAGTATAAAGTAAACTTAAAACGTGCAATAACGGTACTAAAAATTTCCTTAGTAGCAAGTTGTTAAAGTACTGCCACCAAGCAGTCTG
This sequence comes from Biston betularia, assembly GCA_905404145.2. Lineage (NCBI taxonomy): Eukaryota > Metazoa > Arthropoda > Insecta > Lepidoptera > Geometridae > Biston > Biston betularia. Next base: position 6,701,155 of record FR989887.1, on the reverse strand, counting down.
TAAACATTTCGACGGTCCCTACGCTCATAAAGACATGTCAAACATTACTTTTTTTTAAATTGCATATTGGGTTTAGATTTTTCATAATTAGGTATGTAAAGTTTTTTTTTTTATTTATTTTATATTTTTTACTGATAGTAAACTTTATTTTATGAAACTAATTTGAATATTTTCTATGCAGTAGTTTAATTCTAATACATTTTCAAACTTTTTATAGTTATGACGTCATAACATTGGCTGAATATGTAAAATATGTACTTTTTTAGGCACTGAAAGAATCCTTATACAGCCAAGGACATGACGTCATTAGAGGTTAATTGAAAGTCAAATTTATTTTATGTATTTTATTAAAATAAACCCCGTCTCATAGTTTAAAGAGTCTTAAACGGAAAAATCATGTACAGGAATGTAATATTTCGAAATGGTTTTGGAATCAGCAAAGTATTTTTTTACTTTACATACCGAAATTCGGTGCACATACCTAAAGTTCCTAAAGCCAATAAAACATTACAAAAAAGTATTTATAATTAATATGACAAATTAAAGTGATTAACAAATTGTAATTAATATTATTAGTAATCAATATTAATAGTCCATAGAAATATTTCTAGAGCGGTTTGAACGTAAATCACGCTCTCCTGTAAAACTCGGTTTTTGACATGTCTTTATATACGTAGGGACCCTCAATTTATGTGTTCTAGTTTGACGGGTACCGCAGTTAGCGATATTGGAGGGGTATTGTCTAACAATCGAATGTTTTATAGAAATTACCACTAATTGATTGCTTAGAAGTTTGTTATTTTTCTCAAAGTTTTTTACTACTACCTTATCAGCATTATAGCAGGCGTTATCTCTTTCAATCAAGATAACATTTTGTACGTTTAATTTATTCTATGTAAAAAAAAACTAAAACAAAAAAAAAACGTTTTTGTCATATTTGTAAAAGTTCACTTTTACCTCAAAAAACGAGATCAGTTTTGTGTCTTAAATATTTTTTTTTTTTTTATGTTTGACAGGCTATTTGTTTGACCACAGCTCACCTGATATTAAGTGAAAGGTGTGGTCAAAGATGGTAAAGCACACCTAGCCTGGAATGGAATTGGCTCTCAAGTGAGGCTGCCGGAACACACCGTTAGATGCTTGGCGGCAGATTTTCAACTTGAGGGTGGTAGCTAGCCAGCCGAGTACTAGAAAGTACCCTACCACCATGCTATGGTTTCCTCACGATGTTTTCCTTCACCGGCAGCTCAAGCTTATTGTTGGGGTTTGAACCCACGCCCTTCGGCATGCGAACCGACCGCGCTAACCACTGAGCTATCATCGCTACGATATTTGCAATCGATAATTTTCCGCGGCGTGAGGTCTGGTTTTGTTTTGCAAAGTATGTTTTGCTGGAAGCAGAACTTGGCGTTAGACAATATTACAAGTGGGTGTGGTTGCATACACACCATGAATAATTTATACGTTGCTTTAGTTTTTAGACGAGCTTTTCAGCACGATTCGACGATTTGTATTCCGATTCCCATTCATGTTAACAGGGCTGGCGAAAATAATATACATATTTCATTTATCTATTTTTTATCCGAGCTTCCTTGAATTACTATAACTTTCTGGCGTATATTGGGTTGTGAACATGGGATGATATGTAGCGATGATAGCTCAGTGGTTAGTGCAGTAGGTTCGCATGCCGAAGGGCGTGGGTTCAAACCCCAACAATGAGCTTGAGCTGCTGGTGAAGGAAAACATCGTGAGGAAACCATAGCATGGTGGTAGAGTACTTTCTAGTACTCGGCTGGTTAGTTACCACCCTCAAGTTGAAAATCTGCCGCCAAGCATCTAACGGTGTGTTCCGGCAGCCTCACTTGAGAGTCAGTTCCATTCCAGGCTAGGTGTGCTTTACCATCTTCGACCACACCTTCACTTAACATCAGGTGAGCTGTGGTCAAACAGCTGACCCGTCAACCATAAAAAAATTAAAAAGATGCGCTAAGTCAAAAGAAGAATATTATTTATTTTGATACACAAAATAGAATACAATTTTTAATACTTAAATATCATAAGATATTACACACAGCGCCATCTGACCCCAACCTAAGCAAAGCTGATGGAAGACTGATAACTGATAGAAAACTTAAATAGTTATATTTTTGTTAATACATACAGTACACCCAGACACAGAACAAACATTTGTTTATATCACAAAATGCTTGTCCTGGGTGGGAATTAAACTCACGCCCTTCAGCTCTTGGAGCAGACATACTATCAATATTTTTTTTTTGAACCATCACGGCCGTAGATTTTTATATCAGCATTATTTAAATGACAAAAAAGATTACTATATGATTATTAAATGTGTATGCAACATAAATATTAAAAATCAGAAGCATAAAAATAATCAATAATGCAAAGAGAGTGACACAAACCATATAGGTACAATATAATAATGTTAAATTAAATACATATCAGTGGTTAGCGCGGTAGGTTCGCATGCCGAAGGGCGTGGGTTCAAACCCCAACAATGAGCTTGAGCTGCCGGTGAAGGAAAACATCGTGAGGAAACCATAGCATGGTGGTAGGGTACTTTCTAGTACTCGGCTGGCTAGCTACCACCCTCAAGTTGAAAATCTGCCGCCAAGCATCTAACGGTGTGTTCCGGCAGCCTCACTTGAGAGCCAGTTCCATTCCAGGCTAGGTGTGCTTTACCATCTTCGACCACACCTTCACTTAACATCAGGTGAGCTGTGGTCAAACAACTAGCCTGTCAACCATTAAAAAAAAAAAAAAAATTTATAATTCCCGTTTTCGCTTACCGTCTGTTCTTAAGCTGTATCGTCTTTTCTATACTTGGTTGACTGGAACAGATCGCTCTTAGCGATAAGGCCGTCAGTTGTGGCACTCGTTCATAAGATTATTTAATTGTTTTTCCTGTTTTTGGTGTGCATTATAAAGAGTTTCTATCTATCTACATTTTAAAAGAAAGTTTGAGTATTTAATAGTACATTGTTACACAAGGGCTGAAAGTAACTTATTTAGTCACGAGACGGGGTTTGGCGCCCAAGCGTAGCAAGGACGCCAATAGTTCGAGTGACTAAATAAGTCTTTCCCCCGAGCTAAACACTGCTTTTCATTACAAGCACAAGGAATGTAAATATAAAGACATGAATTAGTTAAAGAAAAAAAATAGTGAATTTTACATAAATCAACAAAGGAAATGAAGATCGGATTACTGCTTTCCTGCCAATTTTTTTTTGTGTAGTTTTTTATAATTTGACAGTTGTCAGTAGAAAGTGAATCTCTCTAGGGCGGAAAGTATTACTTTCATCCCGCTCCTCAGGCAACTTCAGATCTACTTTCCGAGTATGAGTAATGAAAATTGTTTTTAATTCGTTTTAGGGCAATACAGCATCGTATCAGCCCTGGCAGCAAGTGGCTATGGCAAATGTGTGCTTTCAACAAATATTTGTATTCCCCGAAAAGGTGTTTATCCGGATGTCGTGTCACAGGCCTTAGTATGTCACTGTGTGTGTTTATCTGTGTATGTGATACAAACAGCTGCTTTCAAAGGGTTTCGAGTAACCGTTCAAAAAACAAGAACGCCATACTCTGGAATTTGTTGTTTTACGGTATATACGCTTGACATTGGCAAATCCATGATGTGCGATACCATAATCCTCTAAAGAGGAAAAAAGCGTTATCACAAATAACGAGGTAAATTGAGAACCTTCCTCATATTGGAAGCCGGTTAAAATGGAATTGGCGTTGATTTCGAGATATGGTACGAAACTTGCGTAGCGGAGAATTTAGGTCGCTGGGAAACTTTTTTTTAATGTGAAAGTAATAAGACGAGCGAGATGCTCTCCTGATGGTAAGAGATAACACCTGCCCATGGCCATTGTAGTGGTACTCCTACTCCGCCTCCCCTTTTACTATAAAATAAATAATAAATATCGTTGGACATTACACACAGCGCCATCTGGCCCCAAACTAAGCAGAGCTTGTGTGATGGAAGTCAGATAACTGATAGAATACATAAGTACTTTTTTTTGTAAATACGTACTTATAATACATACAGGGCACCCACACACAGAACAAACATTTGTTTATACCACAAACTGTTTGTTCTCGGTGAGAATCGAACCCACGCCCTTCGGCTCTTGAAGTAAACATTCTACCAATGAACCAACACTACCAACAGTGCTGTCATTGTTCTTCAAAATCACTGCAAAGTTTTGAATGCCGCTACCAAAAGTACACATGCCACACTATTGATAAAAATATAGTTGAACAGTCTTATATATAAACAGTGTAGGTATATTTGTGAGGGTATTGTAATTTAAAATTTGTCATCGTGAAGTTCCAGACTTACTTCTCGAAATTGCCACCGGCGCTCTCTGGCTTTGAGGTAATTTTAAATTGCAAACGTTTTGTGTTTGCCCTCTGTTTATTACCGTTTATTTTGGCAAATTAAAAGGGCGGAACACAACGCAGCTCAAGGCAAGGAGGTATTTTTAGAAGACGAGCTTAAGAATAAATTTATTACTTCAGTCTACTCGCTGGTACAATGAGGTAGACGAATGTGGAACACAGCGGTGTTACATGTATCGGGTAACGTAGCTAGTATTTCTAGTTGTGGTGTGCCATGTACCCGATATATATTTTCGGGATAAAAAGTAGCCTATGTGTTAATCCAGGGTCTCAGATATCTCCATACCAATTTTTTTTTTTTTTATGGTTGACAGGCTAGGTGTTTGACCACACCTCACCTGATGTTAAGTGACGGTGTGGTCGAAGATGGTAAAGCATACCTAGCCTGGAATGGCTGGCTGATGATGAACTGGCTCTCAAGAGAGGCTGCCGGAACACACCGTTAGATGCTTGGCGGCAGATTTCCAACTTGATCTTCATTGAGAATTACCGTCTTTATATTAGCTTCTTAGTGGTTCCTGATAGTTAAGTCGTTTATGATTATTACATAAATAATTAATTTCAGATTATTCTCAATCTTGTTTGTATAAACTATATTGACATAATTATTTTATATGTGACATATAACTTCATTGACATTTTCAATTTCATTATTTGACATGTTATGATTTTGATATTTTTAAATATGAATTAAAAAATGACCTGTAACTTTGGTGGTAGCTAGCCAGCCGAGTACCTACTAGAAAGTACCCTACCACCATGCAAAATTTTAAACAAATTCGTTCAATTTAATTCATTTTATTTGTTAAAATAATGAAATTAGTTCAGTAGGTTTTGCGTGAAAGAGTAATAAACATCCATCTATCCATCCATACTTACAAACTTTCGTATTAATTAGTAGGAGGATTGCATATCACATAAAAATAAATAAATTATAGTGCTATCCTAATACATACATTTTCGTTTTTTATGGTTGATAGGCTAGGTGTTTGACACAGCTCACCTGATGTTAAGTGACGGTGTGGTCGAATATGGTAAAGCACACCAAGCCTGGAATGGAACTGCCTCTCAAGTGAGGCTGCCGGAACACCGGAGCACCGTTAGATGCTTGGCAGCAGATTTTTTACTTGAGGGTGGTAGCTAGCCACCTGACTACTAGAAAGTACCCTATCACCATGCTACGGTTTTTTTTTTTTTTATGGTTGACAGGCTAGGTGTTTGACCACAGCTCACCTGATGTTAAGTGACGGTGTGGTCGAATATGGTAAAGCACACCAAGCCTGGAATGGAACTGCCTCTCAAGTGAGGCTGCCGGAACACCGGAGCACCGTTAGATGCTTGGCAGCAGATTTTTAACTTGAGGGTGGTAGCTAGCCACCCGACTACTAGAAAGTACCCTACCACCATGCTACGGTTTTTTTTTTAATGCCTGACAGGCTAGGTGTTTGACCACAGCTCACCTGATGTTAAGTGAAGGTGTGGTCGAAGATGGTAAAGCACACCTAGTCTGGAATGGGACTGGCTCTCAAGTGAGGCTACCGGAACACACCGTTAGATGCTTGGCGGCAGATCTTCAACTTGAGGGTGGTAGCTAGCCACCCGACTACTAGAAAGTACCCTACCACCATGCTACGGTTTTTTTTTTTTAATGGTTGACTGGCTAGGTGTTTGACCACAGCTCACCTGATGTTAAGTGAAGGTGTGGTCGAAGATGGTAAAGTACACCTAGTCTGGAATGGAACTGGCTCTCAAGAGAGGCTGCCGGAACACACCGTTAGATGCTTGGCGGCAGATTTCCAACTTGAGGGTGGTAGCTAGCCAGCCGAGTACTAAAAAGTACCCTACCACCATGCTATGGTTTCCTCACGATGTTTTCCTTCACCGGCAGCTCAAGCTCATTGTTGGGGTTTGAACCCACGCCCTTCGGCATGCGAACCGACCGCGCTAACCACTGAGCTATCATCGCTACATATACAAACGAACATACTCGTTATTGGCACGTATTCCAACTGTATACAGTTACGTCAATAATACAGCATAACAATTTAAACGTGTTGAATAGCTAGAAATGAAAGTGGGACAAGTGGAAATTACTGGAAATGTAGACTTTAGTGCTATTTGGTTTAAGCTGCTTGTTTTTGCTGAATTTTTAATATGATTTCCAGAATCCCTTTGTGTGGTTTTACCGCCACCGGTCGTTGCATAAAAGTAGTTGTAATTTATATCAATACTAGCGATCCGCCCCAGCTTCGCACGGGTGCAATGTACAATTGTACATATTGTACATATGATATACTAATGTTATGCATATGCATTTATTGCCGTTGAGACTGCGGGTCCGTGGTGTGCCGAGGCTCGGAAATTCGTGCGTGATTTAGGGATTCGCCTAAAGGAGAAGGGGCGGGATCCCCATTCTGGCTGGTTTCTGGCCCAACGGATCTCTCTGGCGATTCAGTGGGGAAACGCGGCCAGTATTGCGGGAACTTACGGCCGGGACTCCAGGCGCGGGGAGACTTAGAACAATGCTGGATGCCAATGAATCTGAAGTAATTTTTTGAGATGCTAACTTCATAGACGTTTAAAATAGTTTTAAGTGACATAATATATCAGATATATTTATTCAATTAATTTTGACGTTTTGACATTTACACACTTAATTATTTTTATCGTGACATGTTCTATTCTTGAATAGATAAGTATTTCTATATTATTTTGATAAATATTACACATTGAATATACTAATGTTATGCATATACATTATACATGTATCAGACAATATAAACCTTCCTTTTGAATTACTCTATCTATTGATGTAAACCGTATTAAAAACAGACGGCGGGAGGCGACTTTGATTTATACTATGTAGAGATTTTGTTATACTGACAGATATTTAAAAACATAAGGCAATAGTTTTTTATTGACATTTCTGTATTTTTTTGTTAATTTTGTTAAATTTACAATTTAAAAAAACTCTAAATCAAACAACTTAACTGATTTTCATTAAATATCTATTGGACCAATCTGAAAGTATACAGAGAAATATAAGAGAACCTCTTCCTTTTTTTGTAGTCGGTTAAAAGTCATAGGTTTGGGAGCAACGTAAAAGTCATGTTTCAGCACTTTATATTACTTTCCCGCGGTCGTTCTTGTAGTTCGGGATTCTAGGTATAAAATAACACAGCGAAAACATACGTTTTAGAGAAAAAAAAACAAAACTTATGTTTTTTTTGTTTGTTTATTATGTATACTGGGGTGACACGAATCTTTCCGCATTCCCGTTAAAACTTATACTTATACGATTTAATATGGGTATTGGGTATTGCTATGAATAGGCAAATTTAATTTGTCTCGGCCAAACGCTCCAAGAGTCAACACGTCCTGAGGATGCCTCGTGTAGAGGCGAAACACGTGTCGGCAACTGGTTACTGCAGAGAGAAGAGGATGTAATATAATTTTGTTTTTTAACTTCTGTAAGCTATAGTACGTACTGTGTTGACTGTCAAAACCAAATTTCTTGTATCGGATGATCAAACTTCAATTTAAAACCGCATCCGCAGCAATCTATCTTCAACGAAACAGTTTATTCCTCCGCCATTTATATAAAGCTCTCCGCACACGAAGCATTGCGTTTTAAAAAATAACGTTATACGCTTTTGAGATTATTTTGTTACTAGCTGCGCCTCGCGGTGTTACCTGCTGTTCACATGTGAAAACTACATTTTTACATTATAATAAAAAATTAAAAGAATTATACATAAAATAAGTTTATCTGTGATTTTAGATAATAAATTAAGGTAGCGAGAATCTCTCGGTCGAAGTGAGTGCTCGGTTTGAGTTATCTAGTGCCCAGTATCGCACATTTAGATCAAAAACGCCACAATTAAAAAAAAACATAATTGAGTTATCGTCATGAAATGACTTAAAACAAAATGTTCAATCTAACAATAGTTCAAAGATAGCCATAAACGAGCGGAAGGATGGAACTGTTCTATCGGCCTATTTCATTCGCGGCAAAATGCGGGACTCCGTCGCGGGGGAAACGACGCATTCAGTGTTATGTTTGCGTCGCCAAGTCGAGGACGTCACGCAGTCAGCCATGTAGTAACCTAAAGCTTATTAGGTTGTTTTCATTCCAAAACAATTGGTAAGTTCTTTTTCGATTTCTATTATGAAAATCGAAAAAATGCATCTTCTAAACCGTCAAATATAAATCTTTTTTTTTTTAAGTAATGAGACGAACGATGTGCTCTCCTGATGGTAAGAGATAACGCCTGTCCATGACCATTGCAGCAATACACAGAATTTTGAGTAGCAAAACACAAAGTCCGGGGCATCGGTGCTTTGGTGCTCATTACTTTAGACTTTCGATGGTTAGTCCCAACAACCCTGTAATTTCGCTAGCTGTAGTACCCTTTAAACCGGAACACAGTAATGTTTACACACTACTGCTTGGCGGCAAAATATCTGGAACTGCGGTGGTACCTACCTAGACGACTTCTTGCTAAGGAAATCTACAACCAAGTAAAATCGGTCCAAAAATGAGTGATCAAATAAAATACCTTTTTCCCTAAATTATTCATTATCGTAATTAAGTTTTTTTTATGACACTATAATAGCTTATTGACTTTTTTGTAATATAAAGTACAACACAAACGTAGTCACTGATGTAAATAGTTACGGAACATCAGACGAAAGATGTCATTTGTCATTTCCCAAAAAGTAGCTTTTTTGAGTTACGTCATTTTCGTCCTAGGGGTGCGACATACTATAGGTTATGCACAACTGACGCCAGAGTTATATTAAACAGAGCCTAAAATTGTGCTTTACTGGTCAATCCGTGTGGAAATGTTACTAACCAAATAAAACAGAATCACTCCAAAATGCGCGACAATCGGAAAAAAGACTGCTTGTTTTTGCTGTGGAAATATTTTGTTTGCAGTGAGCCTAAACCGCAACCCACCATACCACACAATCTAATATTTAACAGTTACAAAGCTTTTACTAAAAACTTAACATTACGCATAATTCCTCAGTCAGCTGCCTCCATAACTCCATAATTTAATCAAAATTGGCCCTGCTGTTTGCGCGTGATGAAGTAACAAATATACAAACACACTCACAAACTTTTACCTTTATAATGTTATAGTGTGATTGCGACAGAGGCGACAACAATAAATTGGAGTAGGTATCCGATATAATTTTGTAGCGATGATAGCTCAGTGGTTAGCGCGGTCGGTTCGCATGCCGAAGGGCGTGGGTTCAAACCCCAGCAATGAGCTTGAGCTGCCGGTGAAGGAAAACGTCGCGAGGAAACCATGGCATGGTGGTAGGGTACTTTCTGGTACTCGGCTAGCTCTAGCTACCACCCTCAAGTTGAAAATCTGCCGCCAAGCATCTAACGGTGTGCCCCGGCAGCCTCACTCGAGAGCCAGGTCCATTTTAGACTAAGTATGCTTTACCATCGACCACACCGTCATTTAACATCAGGTGAACTGTGGTCAAACACCTAGCCTGTCGACCATAAAAATAATGTATCTAAAAATAATGTATCAACCAACGCAGCCTACTTTGATATTATAAATCAGCATCGGCACTTGCCACTACATAGAATACTATGTAGTAACCACACGCGCGCGCGAGTGGCTAAGCTGGCTAGACCCCTTACGCCGCTCGGCGGTCTGCGTCTGCTTCACCCCCTCAGAACCTGTGCAATGTGTGTCACATTTCGCCTTAAGTAAAACGGAAACAATTCCCGAACACCAGCTACTGACTGCCAGCATACGGTCCGAACAGAATGATAGATGGCCCGCTGTAACTTGTTGGATTTACTTGACGTAAGCTCCCTGGAGCGAGAACTGGTTCTATTTGCGTTTGCACTGGCCCGAGCGGATGCTCATTGGCTGCATTTGAATTCCGTATTATAAAACAATCAAAAAGTTATATTAAGGTGGTTCGAGTTCCATACAAATATTTTTTTGCCATTTATGGACAAATGGAGCATAATTTTACAGTGAAATCACAGCTACTGGCATTTATTTTGGTTTTTATTTGCGGTAAATTACAATTGCTTAAATAAAACAATGAAGGAAAACATCGTGAGGAAACCATAGCACGGTGGTAGGGTACTTTCTAGTACTCGGCTGGCTAGCTACCACCCTCAAGTTGAAAATCTGCCGCCAAGCATCTAACGGTGTGTTCCGGCAGCCTCACTTGAGAGCCAGTTCCATTCCAGGCTAGGTGTGCTTTACCATCTTCGACCACACCTTCACTTAACATCAGGTGAGCTGTGGTCAAACAACTAGCCTGTCAACCATAAAAAAAAAAAATAAAGACCAGAATAAATGCCAGTAGCTGTGATTTCACTTTTTTTTTTAATACTGATAAGTCCGCGTTTGACCACCAACGCGCCTGATGGTAAGCGACGATGTGGTCGAAGATGAAGCACGCAGACCTAGAAGATACCTATTCACTCTGACCTTGAAAAGATCCAGATTATATCTATCAGGAAACAAGGAAGCCGGTAGCTTGTTCCATTCCTTGGCCGTACGGATGAGAAACGTAGAGTCAAAACGTACACACAAAGCTAAGCGTATCAAAGCTACACTATCTCCGGGTGACATAGGCTACTTTTTATCTCTGTATTCCTACGGGAACAGGAAATAAGCGTGTGAAACCGCCAGGCGTCCACTAGTATACAATAAGGCTGTAAAAAAAGAAGAGTTTAGGATAAAAACAATTGTAATCATAATAAATGATAAATTTTATCTGTACACCTCGTAATATTTGGAATGTAACAAAATCGTTGGTAGCAGAATGTATTATAAGATAGGCAATAAGATCAGTAATAAGACAAAAAATAATAACAAAAGTCTCTAGTCATCCAAGGTAAGAGGAAGCAGGGGAAAAAACTTACAGGATTTATTTGTTTTTTTTTTTTTTTGTTTAGTTATATTTTTTAAGTTAATGTCAAATTAGCACTAGATATTAATTAAAATTACGATTGAGTTTTAAATTAATACATTGTTGTCAAATTAGTTGTATTTAAGTCCTCATCACTGTTTTAACTGAAACGACTGTTAAGCGGAAATAAACTAAATATATACCTGGATGTTTGTCTCTGTTTGTTGTTATTTTTGTCGTGTTCTGTGTTACAAAATAAAATTGTTTTCTTTCTTTCTTTGAATATTCATAACCCTTCCTTAGCAGTCGGGTAAAAAGAGAAAGATGATCAATTGCACATCTAATGGTAATATATGGCGAGTAGTGAACACACATTCTGCTTCAAATCTACCAGTTACTCAAGACCCCTGTTCAGCAGACTTTATTGTTAACTGTTCGAGGTAATGGTAAGTGTCATGAGCCAGAGCGATTTAGAACCGTAAACACTCCCAAATGAAGTCGTTTAAGGCCTAGAACGTAGCCCGAGTTGTAATATGGGAGGCCTTACAGTTTGAGCATCTATAATAGGGTAGGATGGTATTTGGGCTGCCATTCTGGTCAATACTTTAGCGGGATCTAGGACAGCGCATGGTACAAGTCATAAAAAAATTACTAAAAAAACAGTTAAGGTGTTTCGATTTCCATACATATAATTTTTTCCATTAATGGACAAATGAAGCATAACTTTAAAGTGAAATCACAGCTACTGGCATTTATTTTGGTCTTTATTTGCGGTAAATCACGATTGATTATTAAAAAGTCATAAATTCACGAATCATCAATTAGTTTGATTTTAATTGATTTGATTTATCTACTGGTTCATTGAAGCAATTGTGATTTACCGCAAATAAAGACCAAAATAAATGCTAGTAGCTGTGATTTCACTGTAAGAACTGTCTAACTATCACGAATCATGAGATACAGCCTGGTGACAGACGGACAGACAGACACACGGACGAACAGCGGAGTTTTAGTAACAGGGTCCCGTTTTACCCTTAGCTTACGGTACCCTGAAAATAGCCTGTATATTTATGCAATGTTTGTAAACAAACAAGCTTAATTAAGAACAAACTTGATATTTTTGTTTTCATTGACATAATTATTTTATATGTGACATAATTATTATTTCATTGACATTTTCATTGTATTGACATAATATGTTATGAATTTGATATTTTTTAATATGAATGGAAGAATGACCTGCAACTGTGGTGTTAGTAATGAAACATTTATATTTGTACAAAAGGATTGTTATAATAAAAAAAAATGCAATCGCTCGTGAGTTGGACCACTGCAAATCACACAAGGCTATTTTGACGTGGCTGCCCCAAATAGACCAACAAGATGACATCGATTTATTTTCCATCTTACAACGCTGGGATATCGGCCTCTGTAATTTTCTGGTCACAAAGCACCGCTCAGTGGTTTTTGTTGTTCTGAACACCTATAGTTTCCAGAGAATTCAGTTTGATAATACGAGTACTAATCCTACTAATATTATAAATGTGAAAGTTTGGATAGATGTTTGTTATTCTTTCACGCACAAACTACTGAACTGATTTCGATGAAATTTAATATGGAAGTAGCTGAGACCCTCGAACATCAACAGCAAATATCAATAATCTCTTTTTTTTATAATTTTCAAAGTCATAAAACATGTTTTCGAGATAAAAAGTAACCAATGTTCTAATCCAGGGTCTCAGCTATGTAAATCCGTTCAATAGTTTTTGCGTGAAAGAGTAACAAACATACATCCATCCAAACTTTCACGTTAGTTTTTATCATAATTATTTTTTTAAGCCCAATCATGTTATCACATAAGTGACAGTAATGTCTTCGCTGACAATAAAGTTTATTTAACTAACCTAACCTAACCATTCTAGAAGCTCGCATCACGTCTATCTATCACACGATTTGTTTGCAACGAAACAATATATTATTTACTCTACTTAGAGGTGTAAGAGGAGACCGTAAATGACATTTCTTTCAGATCGTTAGCGTGGGTGAGATGACGTGTTAAAATGTCGGTCACGGTCGTTCTTTCATCTCCATAACAACAAACATAATACATGTCAAAGGTCTTCGGACGCACATTAACAATGATATTAGGGATAGCTATTCATAAGCTTTTTAACCGAATCTAGAAAGGAGGAGGTTCTCAATTAGAATGTATGTTTTTTTTGTATTTATGTGATTAGATAGATAGATATAAACTCTTTATTGTGCACACCATAAACAGAAAAAAAGTCCCACAAGTGATTATAATTCGATTTTAATGATTCTTTTTTTGCTTGGTCGATCATACTTCAGTAGTGGCCCCATATAAATATTATCGAAATCGATCGAAATCACATTGATGTTATTTTGATTTACGCCGAAACCTCGCTGTTTCATTGGAGCAGTGCGTTTAGTTGAGTCGGTTTTTTTAAATTGTAAATTCATATATTATTATTGTTTGGATGTTTGGTGGTAGATTTCTTTAGCAGGAAGTCGTCTAGGTAGGTACCACCGCAGTACCAGATATTCTGCCGCCAAGCAGTAGTGTGTAAACATTACTGTGTTCCGGTTTGAAGGGTACTGCAGCTAGCGAAATTACTGGGCTGTTGAGACTAACCATCGAAAGTCTCAAAGTAATGAGCGCCAAAGCAGCGATGCCCCGGACTTTGTTATGCTACTCAAAGTTCTGTGTATCGCTGCAATGGTCATGCGTTATCTCTTACCATCAGAAGAGCGCATCGTTAGTCTCATTTACATAAAAATATTAAAAATAAAAAAAAGTTTTATATTAAATTATGCGTTTTGCAACCAACTCACGTAAAGGAAAGCGACGGTGGGGTCAAGGATGAAGCGTCACTCTTAAGAACGTCCGAATTGTAGTTTATAGGACTTGGTTTGCTACATGCAAATCGATCTTAGTAATTTAGGCTGCAGCAACTCCAGCTCGATTCTAAATCGAGTGAATTTGCACATACATGCGCTTCCGAGATGGAGCACGATTACGATGCAATCCCTCGATTCGTGGCAAGCCTGTAACTGAGAGCAACCTTAGCAGACCAGTTCGATGTTTGATTCAAATCGAGTGGAAAGGTTTCCCGATACTTTCAATTTGTTTATTGTGGTTTCTAAACATGAATATGTATAACAAATGAATATAATACTTATATGTATGTCCGGTAGAGTAAATAAGTTTTTTCTAGGTAAGCGTGCTTCATCTTAGACCACACTACTGCTTAACATCAGGCAGAGTATGGTCAAACGATGTAGCGATGATAGCTCAGTGGTTAGCGCGGTAGATTCGCATGCCGAAGGGCGTGGGTTCAAACCCCGACAATGAGCTTGAGCTGCCGGTGAAGGAAAACATCGTGAGGAAACCATAGCATGGTGGTAGGGTACTTTCTAGTACTCGGCTGGCTAGCTACCACCCTCAAGTTGAAAATCTGCCGCCAAGCATCTAACGGTGTGTTCCGGCAGCCTCACTTGAGAGCCAGTTCCATTCCAGGCTAGGTGTGCTTTACCATCTTCGACCACATCTTCACTTAAAATCAGGTGAGCTGTGGTCAAACACCTAGCTTGGAATGGAACTGGCTCTCAAGTGAGGCTGCCGGAATACACCGTTAGATGCTTGGCGGCAGATTTTCAACTTGAGGGTGGTAGCTAGCCAGCCGAGTACTATAAAGTACCCTACCACTATGCAGATGTGTTAACCATCTCAACATCAGGTGAGCTGTGGTCATACACCTAGTCTGTAAAGCAAAAGAAAATAAGACAAGTAATATCATTAATAGAATAATTTACACCAGGGGGCACATAAAAATACCCTTTCCAAATTACAAATGCAAAACAGAGTTTCGCTGAAATTGCCAAATTTGTCCAAAACACTGTCGACTCTAAGAAACTGCTTCATTAGAGTCATAATTCATTCCGAGTCTTAGTTTGTGTACCTCATTAATTCAAAAATGCGTTAACAAGCTCAGTAATTTATATCAAAAGAAGTCCCTTTTGATCCTGGTACAAGTAACTTTCTAATTAGGGTATTATGTAGAAAGAAACACAGAAAGTTGGCATGTTTTGCTCTTACAAATCGTAGGTAAATTGTTCTTGGGGAGCATCTGCCATATAGGTATATCAGCCGTGGGAAAGTATTACATATATGTTTAGGATTTTGTATTAAAATATTTCAATAAATATAATAAAGATTCATTATTAACCAACTAAACAAAATCATAAATAAACTATAAAATACTATAATGTTTAGGATTATTTATCTATACTATTATAATATACATTCACACGCACACACACACGCACACACACACACACACACACACACACACACACACACACACACACACACACACACACACACACACCGTCCGCACCGCACCTATAAACAGGTCCTCGCCTAGTGCAGGGACTACAAGCAACGATGACATCTATAAATAACTCATTTTATGCAATAAATTCTTTTGTATCTTTTCTATCTTTGTATAAACTATATATTGACAGCACCGTTGGCTCATTGGTAGTATATCTGCCTTAGCCTAGGGCGTGGGTTCGGTTCCCACTCAGGGCAAACATTTTGTGAATAAACAAATGTTTGTTCTGTGTCTGGGTGTTCTGTAAGTATTATAACTATGTATTTATAAAAAAAAGTATTTATGTATTATAACATTTATAACACATATAACTTTTTGTAGCGATGATAGGTGAGTGGTTAGCGCGGTCGGTTCGCATGCTGAAAGGCGTGGGTTCAAACCCCAACAATCAGCTAGAGCTGCCGGTGAAGGAAAACATCATGAGAAAACCATAACATGGTGGTAGGGTACTTTCTAGTACTCGGCTGGCTAGCTACCACCCTCTAGTTGAAAATCTGCCGCCAAGCATCGAACGGAGTGTTCCGGCAGCGTCACTTGAGACCCAGTTTCATTCCAGACTAGGTGTGCTTATCATCTTTGACTACATCGTCACTTAACATTAAATGAACTGTGGTCAAAACAACTAGCATGTCAACCATTGAAAAAAAACTTGAAAATATCAAAACACTTGACACTGGCAAATGGACAAAATGCGACGCCAAAATCAAAGAAACAGAACGGTAACCCCCGATTTTATTATAATCAGTTTTCTAAATTAAAAGTAAAAATGTCAAAAAAATTAACCAGAGACAAACAAATACGTACAATTATATTTGTCAATTGCTTAAACTGCAAACTCGAAATTAGCTTACAGCAATTGCGGCTAAGACATTTCCACTATGCTAGCTTAAATGTGGGTATCCTAGCTAGCTAGCTTTTATAGGTAGGATAGGCTACCGTGTGCTGTGAAAGTAGCAATCTGGTAACAATAGAAGAGGACAAGTGCTCTCGTCTGAAGGCTAAACGACATAGATGTAGAAAAGCTAGAAATAATATAGAGACGAAACACGTGTTAGCAACTGGTTACTGCAGCGAGAAGAGTGTAAATAGACTTGTGGTTATTTAAATTGCATATTTTAAGTTATTTATTAAGTTTATGTCGGATTATAGTATAAATAAATAAAATATCGTAGGACATTACACACGGCGCCATCTGACTACATACTAAGCAAAGCAAGAAGTATTCAAGTGACAGCCCCGTTGGCTCATTGGTAGTATATCTGCCTTGAGAGTTGTAGGGCGTGGGTTAGATTCCCACTCAGGGCAAACATCTTGTGAATAAACAAATGTTTGTTCTGTATCTGGGTGTTCTGTATGTATTATAAGCATGCATTTACAAAAAAAAAAGTATTTATGTATTCTATCAGTTATCTGACTTCCATCACACAAGCTCTGCTTAGTTTGGGGCCAGATGACGCTGTGTGTATAGTCCTAGTAAGTAAGTAATAAGTAGTAAGTGTTTGTAGGTATTCAATATTTTTTTAAGACCGCTTATTTTGACTCTGTATTTTAAAAAAACAAACAGCATTTTAATGTTGAATACGTCACAAATCAGATACCATGCAACACAGTGACAAAATCTCAAAGTTAGGAAAGGTGGCTAAATTTTTAAAGAGAAATTAGGTATTTAATAGCTTAAAAATATAAAGTGATATTTCGGATAAGTTTTTAAAGAATTATCGTCAAGTTAGATAAACTTCAATTTTAACCCTCATCACTGTTGTAACCTAAACTACTTTTAAGCAGAAATACACTAAATATATACCTTAAACACTCAAAATGTACTTCCGAAAAGGAACGCCTGAATCAGTAATGTACATTTTTTTTTGTAAAAACATTCTTATATCACATACAGAACACCCATACAAAAAACAACATGGATGGGAATCGAACTCACACCTTAAAACAGATAAATAAATAATATACTTTTTTTTTATTAAATGAATTCATGATAATTATAATAACTTTACTTACAAGTACGTATATATAAATATTCATCTTATTTATGATATGTCGTAGGACATTACACACAGCGCCATCTGCCCCCATATTAAGTAAAGCTTGTACTATGGTAGTCAGATAACTTTTAGAATACCTACTTATTTTTTTTTGTAAATACATACAGACACCCAACAACAGAACAAACATTAATTTGTACTACAAAGTGTTTATCCTAGGGGGGAATCGAACCCACACCCATCAGCTTTTAAAGTAGATAAACTACCAAATGAGCTAATTGACTTACCTAGTATGTACCTAGTATACAAAACTTTGTTATAAGGTGAATACATAATCTGAATCAGGGCAGTCAAAACTGACAGAAAATAACAAAAACTGTCAACTTCTTGGATCTTTAATTCTCATCTATTTGCTTTACATCTGTGACACATTCAAGTAGGGCACTAAGTAAAGTCCGAGTACGCTATTTCTACAGTATACCCTGTTTTATATTAGAAGCGTTGACAGTGTCATATTCTATTGTCGTATTGTTTGCGGCAAAGTTAAATTAATCCTAGAGTTTCATTGTATTTGTATTGTGTGACCTTTCATGTTTGGATATACAGCTTAGTTTAATATGTATTAGTTCATTTAATAGCTCCGTTTCACGAGAAGGCGTGGATACCATTTCTTAGGTTATCAAAAAGAGATCGCTCTAAACCAGAGATCCCCAAACTTTATACCCTCCACTAGACATGCTTTGCGGTTCTGTGTAGTCCCCTGCTTAGCTAATGTTGCCAGTGTCGACCCAGACGAAGGTGCTGTGATGAACTAAACCGTCACCACATTCACTGTACAGTCAGTCAATCAGTACTTATTTTTAGTGTGTACAATAAAGATCACTGGACCACCGAAAACCGGGCAGTTCGGAAGGAGGAAAGGGAGACCTTTACCCAGCTGTGGGAGACAAGAGGCTGATTAAAAAATCTTTTCCGTATTTTATTTTTAATTTGTGTTTGTTATTTATTAGTGTTTTTATGTTGATGTAAATATAATGGTTATTAATTATAACAGCAACCTTTGAACAAGAACATGAAAATTATGATCTTCCAAAGAATTAAATGAAATTCAATGTCAAAGTGAAAAGGCTACAAGAGCAAAAGCTGCGGGGCACATCTCGTTTTGAGATAAGACTCAGGCTCATTTTCTACAGCCATATACAGAAAATTGCCTGGAAGACGCCTTGATTGCCTTGTTTTCCTTGTTACACGCATGATTGGCGCTATTTTTGAAGCACAGGTTTCTAGCCTCGGAATTACTTCCTATTGCCTACGCATTGGGGATATATTTTAAGTGACAATTTTTTTTCCTTGATATTAAAATTTGACCACAGCTCACTTGATTAAAATTTGGCTAAATGTGTATTTTAATTAAAATAAAACAGCAAAATGCTTTTTTAATCAAATCATTTATTTGACGAAACCACGCTGCCGAGACAAAAGACTATCGGCCAAGCGCACGACACAAAAGTAACAGGCCACTTATAAAAGTATAAAAATTCCTTGGTGTACATACACCACAATTTTGGCGTCCAAACTGTGGTGACATTTACCCGGTGGTCGTTTGACATGGCTGTGGCCGCCCAGTCCCACTTCAGTCGTCCGGCTTTGTGGCTGACATCAGCGACTTTGGCTTTGGAGCGTAGTATCGTGTTCCTTATACAGTCTGTTAATTTGACTCCCAAGATACGACGCTCCATCGCTCGCTGGCAAACCCCGAGTACAGCCTTCTGATCTTCTGTCAAAGATCATAAGGCTGCACTCGATCGATGCACCGTACATATCTAGTTTTTGTTTTTTGTGTTAATGACCGTTATATTTACTATTTATTTATTTGTTGAGATTTTTTTTTTTATTCTCTTTTATTTATGACACTTTTGTGGTAGCCACATGGCAGCTCCATCGTATTTTCTTACATGTAAAACACAAACATAAAACACAACTAAAATAAAATAAAAAATATCTACACATCACACAAACATATACTCACTCTCTCATACACACATTCACTCCCCCGCATACATACTAATCATAATAGGTGGGTCACTTGAGGCGACTCACACAGCTGAACAGCTCCCTGGCTGCGTCAGAACAGGGCTCGGAGAGCAGCCTGTTAAATCTACTAACGACCAGTCTGTTTAAATGGTAAGTCACCTCAAGCACCCGTCTCTCCCACACAATCTCACAAATTTAGACAACATGTATAATATAATTATAAAAATAATGAAAAATAAAAAGAGGAAAATTATATGAATGAATGAATGAATGAATGAATGAATGAACGAACGAACGAACGAACGAACGAACGAACGAACGAACGAACGAACGAACGAACGAACGAACGAACGAACGAACGAACGAACGAACGAACGAACGAACGAACGAACGAACGAACGAACGAACGAACGAACGAACGAACGAACGAACGAACGAACGAACGAACGAACGAACGAACGAACGAACGAACGAACGAACGAACGAACGAACGAACGAACGAACGAACGAACGAACGAACGAACGAACGAACGAACGAACGAACGAACGAACGAACGAACGAATGAATGAATGAATGAATGAATGTTGCGATACGTTGGTAATCCAAATAAATAAATAAATGGACCCGCTCGGTGATACTATTAAATTCTAAAAAAATATTGTCACGTCTATAGCTGTTTTATTTCATATCATTGATCTGTTTAAAAAAATTGGTAATTATGATCATTAACATCATAATATGATAAGTTCAGCAGAAACAAACAACAAAACAACTTTTATTTACACATTGTTACATTCTATTCTAACATAATTACTTACCTTGTTCCCTGTTCTTCTGCAACTTTTCCTGCTTTGACAAAGTTGTTCACTTTTGTTTCAGTTTTCGTTCACTTCTTGAAGTTTGTTGATATCGAATGAAAGCAAACGGAACGTGTGTTTTGTTGGGACAAAGTTTCCGTTGAATTGTTTGTGTCTATTTGATCAAGTCGATGTTAGCTAAGCGGATGGAGGGAGTCGCGTCAAAATGAATAAATGACATCAGAGAGTTCATTATTGGAAGAAAATGAACGAAAAGCGAACGAAAATAGTTTTTTTTCATTTTTTTATTCTATTTTATTTAGGGGACTTTTGTGGTAGCGTTTCGTATTTTTTTTTATGTAGAAAATAATGAGACGAACGAGACGCTCTCCTGATGTTAAGAGATAACGCCTGTCCATGACCATCGCAGCGAGACACAGAACGTAACAAAACAAAGTCCAGGGCATTGCTGCTTTGGCGCTCATTACTTTGAGACTTTTGATAGAGTTAGTCTCAACAGCCCAGTAATTTCGTTAGCTGCAGTACCCTTCAAACCGGAACACAGTAATGTTTACACACTACTGCTTAGCGGCAGAATAACTGGTACTGCGGTGGTACCTACCTAGACGACCTCCTGCTAAGGAGATCTACCACCAAGTAAAATATTTTCAAGCATTTTCCAAGTATTTTCTCCCATGTTACACAACTAAAATAAAAATTATTTACACACCACACAAACATATACACATTCTCTCATACACACATTCACTCCTCCGCATACCTACACACTGATCATAATAAAGGTGGGTCACTTGAGGCGACTTACACAACTGCTCCCTGGCTGCATCAGAACAGGGCTCGGAGAGAAGCCTGTTGAATCTACTAACGTCCAGTCTGTTCAAATGGTAAGTCACCTTAAGCACCCGTCTCTCCCACTGGAGCCGGACACATTCCACCAGAAGGTGGTACACGTCACTTAACATCAGGTGAGCTGTGGTCAAACACCTAGCCTGTCAAGCATAAAAAAAAAAACTTCAACGCAGGAATAAAAAAAAGTTAAAAAGGTCATTAGACCATTATCTGGAGAAGAAACCCATATCTCTGCATATAACATATTTATACTCAAAACCTCAAATTTCCGGGTACGTCTCCAACGATATCGCTGCAACAATCATAGGCTGGCGTTTTTTCTTATGATGAAAAGAGCGTTCAAACCATTTTATTCTTTTCACATAAATCTTGGGGAAGCTAGTTTTTATTTATACCACTTTGAGTGTCTGTTTTGTATTTCACTCAGTGGATATGTTTTTATTATAGGAGTGTTTTCACCGGTTGGAATCTAATATTCTTCGCACGTATTTGCCACATCCGCACACGACTATTTCGGCTAATGTACCTTAAGCTAACTGTCCAGTGTTACACGAGATGAAAAATAATATAGAACATTTTTAAGAAATAACGCATATCCATGATCATTGCAGCAATATGACCACTATGTTAGTGATAATGGCCTGGCTATAATTTGACCCTGCGCAGCATACATTTTTTTATACAGGTGCAGCTAAGATACATTATTAATGTATCCTAGCTGCGCCCCGCGGTGTTACCCGCTACATGTTTTCGGGATAAAAAGTAGCCTATGCGTTAATCCAGGGTCTTAACTACTTATCTAGATGCAAAGATGCTAGCCCACATTTATTTTAGAATGTCGGAATCCCGGGCTCGGAGAAACTACCCCCTCCCTGAGGTGATGAGACGTTGGCGCGAAACGGGCCGACAAGCAGCCATACTGGAATGGCAACGAAAGATGGAGGAACCAAGTGCGGGTCACCGCACTATGGAGGCCATTCGACCTATTCTTCCACGATGGGTCAAAAGGAAGCATGGGGCCCTCTCGTTTCGTCTTGTTCAAATCTTGACAGGACATGGGTGTTTTGGGTACTACCTTTTCAAGGTACCGGGTAGAGAGCCGACACCTGTCTGCCATGAGTGTGGCTGCGACGAGGACACGGCGCAGCATACACTTGAAGAATGCTCTGCATGGGCAAGAGAGCGCCGAGTCCTTGTCGATATAATAGGAAACGACCTCTCACTTCCAGCATTGGTGAATTCAATGCTCGGCTCTGAGAGGTCGTGGGAGGCGGTGGTCTCCTTCTGCGAACACACTATGTTGCAGAAGGAGACAGCAGAAAAAGAGCGCGAGGTCACCACTGATCTCCCAATGCGCCGCCGAAGAACCGGGCATCGGAGGAGAGATTATGCTCTCCTTCAACCGCCATAGTAGGGATCTCTGGGTGATGGGTTCGGGGGAACCTATCGCCCATTGAATGAGTATCCCGAGGATGAAGGATGTGTGTTGTGTTCCCACACATCTTCGTTAAGCCGGGTGGAGCAAAAGCTTCCCGAGAAGGAGTCTGGGAGACTAGCGCTATCGAGGTAGCGGACGAATGCGCAAGCGTACCCGCTACCCCGGTTCAAGGCGCGGAGACGGAACACCCCAGGGTTTTTAGTGGGTATGCCGTCATTCTTGACGGAGAGTCCCACATAACCACGTGCCACCCCCGTGGCCGGGTGGTATCCACAAAGGATTTTCCCTGGAAAAAAAAAAAAAAAAGTGTCTTAACTACTTCCATACCAAATTTCATCCAAATCCTCTCAGTAGTATTTGCGTGGAAGATTAACAACACTCACAAACTTTCGAATTTATAATATTAGTAGGATCATAGTATTCAAACATTCATGTCAAATAGATAGATGGATAGATAATCTTTAATATTCAATTCATTAATCTTTATTGTGCAATTAAAAGAAAAATGAGAACCTGATGAACAAACAGGAAATTCTATTGATTAAATTAGACATCTTTTTGGAATGTCTGAATAAAAGACGGACTATCGCAAAACTGATTTATTTTTTACTACGACATACAAATCTGTAAGGCACAGGTAGGTAGTTGCAAATCTGACTGAGCAAATGATATAAATCTACCCTCACTTAATCTAGTACACTACATTTTTGAGAAACGTAGCATGACACTTTACGTATGTAACAATCTTACCTATTCCCCACACACAGTAGCTCCTTACATTCCTGGTGTTGTTTTTTGGCATATTTATCTGGCCTTGTTAAGCCAGAATAGCCTGCGAACCACTGGTAATGATAACGATAGAAGTAAAGCGGTCTGCTGGATGTGTTATTTGGAGCTATGAAGTTTACGTACGTCGGAATTGGCGTTTCTATTTTGTCTTGATTTCATTTTCCAGGCTCATTAGATCATATGGTTTTTATGTTTGTGGTTGTAGCCTGTTGGGATAGCAAGCGTCTCTTTCTAGTAACGCATTTTGGTAGCAATGAAGTTTCGAGGGTGTTCGAGCTTCGCCCGGTTGGTTGCCAGGGTGTCGAGGTCGCACCCTCCACCACCACCCCCAGATGACAGTGTTCTTTTGGAGCCCAGTCTCGGCAAATAGGCCCACTTCGAGGCCAATTCCCTACCTCCCCAAAAAAAGGAGGAGGAAGTGAGCAGAACTGAACGTGGTCGTTTCGCACGCTGAAGGACATGGGTGCTATTTTTTTGTTATTTTGATAATTTTTAAAGTATTATGCAATAATGGAACTTTTTTTTATCATAATTTAACATTGATAACAAGTTAAAATTGTAATTTTATAAAAAACTTAATTAATCTAAAAGTCCGTCAGAGGAGGGATATGTGGCCAGAATGCTGGCAGCATTGCCACGCTGGATGGCAATGCTAAGCTTTTGACCAAAGTAGAAACCAGCATTCTGGTCACCAAATTATTAATTGTAATTTTATATGAATTTTTATCATGAATTCATGGTATCGAAGCGCGTTGACGCCAGAATATCTGGTACTTTAAGCTATAACCCTGTATAAACACACTCACTCTAATCTCGTGTCCCATAGCCCCACATTTGTCCATTCTGACCAGGTTAGGACACGTCGCAGTAATCTTTATTTATGGGTGAACGCAAATGGTCACAGTTCTGATACTGGCCCGATTGGGGCTTACCGATGCAATTGTTGTAAGCGACGCATTTTACACCTGCATTATGGGTTACGCGGAACGGTGCCTGTAAACAACACAATCTGAAGTCACGAAAAAAACTAGCATATCAGTCATTTTTGTGATATTAAACTTCAGGACAGAAAAAAATATAGTGGTAGGGTATTTTCTGGTGGCTGGCTAGCTGCCATCTTCACGTTGAAAATCTGTTGTACCCAAGGGTGTGCTCCTCAATCTTCGACCACAACGGCACTTAACATCAGGTGAGCTGTAGTCAAACACCTAGTCTACAATAAAAAAAACAAGGACAAGTGTGAGTCATACTCGCCCACTGAGGGCCCCGTACAGACTAGTATGATAAATAGTAGCATAAAGACACAATTTAAAAAAAAAATTGCAGTTTTATGTTTTTTTTCTTTATGTGTACTATAAGACAATGCTTATTGCCAAATTACCTTATGATTCCTTTGTGAATATAGAAATATGCGTTTTTTTACCTAAACGGCTGTAACTTTTTTTTACGATAACTGAGAAGTTACCTTTTTCACATCTGTAAGGAGCTGCAGATCTGCGTATATAGTTTTGATTTAAACTCGATACTTTTATTTTTCCCAAGATAGAAAGTCTAGACAGATGGGCAGGCAAAGTGTCATCATTATAAGGGTTTCATTTTTTTCTTTAGAAGTACAGAACCCCAAAAAAAGTGGTGCATATGCAAGTATTATACATACAAATCTTCCTCTTGAATCACTCTATCTATTAAAAAAATCGCATCAAAATCCGTTTCTTAATTTGAAATATCTAAGCATACATAGGGGAGCCACTTTTGTTTTATACTATGTAGTGATTATAGTGATAAAGAGGAAAGATTTGATTGTTTGTTTGTTTGTATTGAATAGACTCCGAAACTACTGGACCGATTTCAAAAATTGTTTTACCGTTGGGAAGCTACACTATCTCCGCGTGACATAGGCTACTTTTTATCCCTGTATTCCCACGGGAACGGGAACTACGCGGGTGAAACCGCGAGGCGTCCGCTAATTATCAATAAATATTATGGTTATGATTAATATGGTATCACTTAAGTTTACCTTAGAGTGTGTTAAGTACGGTTATGTTTATCTCTTGAGGTTTGCCGTTAATCCGTGAAATGATGATGACGGTACGCCCCGTATAACCTCGCCGTTTGGGTATCCTTATCTCTTAATTGAAGTTCGATGACAATGGCACAGACAGGTTTATGACCGAAACAATCACATACTACAAGGCGTGATACTACTCTCGTTTCGTTCAACTCAACTGCAGAGCAGTGTATGCACCTTGTTTAGTACAACACGAACTTTTTTTTTAATGTGAAAGCAATGAAAACGATACGCTCTCCTAATGGTAAGAGATAACGTTAGTCCATGACCATTGCAGCGATACACAGAACGGTGAGTAGCAAAACGAAATCCAGGGAATAGACGTCGATGCTTAAGCGCTCGTTACTTTTTTATTTATTAATCTTTTGTTGTTTGACCACATCTCAGCTGATGTTAAGTGGCGGTGTGGTCGTAGATAGTGAAGCACACCTAGCCTGGAATAGAACTGGCTATCAAGTAAGGCTGCCGGGACACACCGTTAGATCCTTAGCGGCAGATTTTCAACTTGAGGGTGATAGCTAGCCAGCCGAGTACTAGAAAGTACGCTACCACCATTCTATGGTCTAAAATTCTGTGTATTGATGCAATGGTCATGGACGTACGTTATCTCATACCATCAGATCGTATCTTTCAAGTGTTCTCCGGATACTTCGAGAGTAAATCGGTGTGTTCAAGCGTGCTTCTTTTCAGATCGCATCATCACATCGGATCAGTTAGCTACGCTGATGGTGAGATTCTTGTGTCTTTTAATTGTTGATAGGCTGTTGACCACATCTCACCTGATGTCAAGTAACGGTATGGCCGAAGATGGTAAAAATACACCTAGCCCGGAATGAAACTGCTTCTCAAGTGAGGTCAAAAACTATTAAAATTAAATAAATAAATATAGAATACTTAAATTCCTTTTTTTGTATATACTTCTAATACATACAATACACCCAGACACAGAACAAAGATTTTAATACCACAAAATGTTTATCCTGGGTGGGAATCGAACCCACGCCCTTCAGCTCTCGGAGCAGACATACTACCAATGAACCAACAGGGCTGTCAGGGCTGTGTATAAGGTGCTTGACGGCAGATTTTCAAGTGTAAAGAGTTTAAAGACGCGTGGTTCTTACGACAGACGTCGAGTCGAGCGATTAAAGATATTAATCTCGCAGATTTTTCAAATCGAGTTGAATCGTATAATGGCCGCAAACATTTTGCCGGCCCGCTAATATAAAGAATTGTCACGCAAGTCACGCTGTAACAGAATTATCACTCTCATTTCGCAGGGGCCAATTTCTGTCGGCGCGACGCGAGAATCTCAAACGGTTGTGGGGCCAGGAATACGGCGAGTGAGCAAAATACTGTCATAAATCATTAAAATTTTTAATCTACCGCATTCGTTTTATTTATTTATTCAATTATATTTCACAAAACAGGATAGTTACATTGATGAATAGAAGTAGTCAAATTTAAGTTTCGTTTCGAACTACATTTCTAAATATAAAGAAAGAAAGAAAATAATTTTATTTTGTAACTCAAGCACAAAAACAAACAAACAGTAAATATGTATAAATAAATAAATAAATAAATAAATATCATAGGACATTACACACAGCGCCATCTGACCCCAAACTAAGCAGAGCTTGTGCTATGGAAGACATAACTGATAGAATACTTAAATACGTTTTTTTTTTGTAAATACATACTTATAATACATACAGTACACCCAGACACAGAACAAACATCGATGTTAGTCACACAAATGAACAACAACAACAACATGTTCAACATACACAGACTTTGACGTCAAACTTATGACACTCCGTCGTTTTTGCGTCGGGGTTTAAAAATACAGTCTAGGGCGTCGCTGCTTCGGCGCTCATTACTTTGAGACATTCAATTGTTAATATTCAAGGGGCGTATATTTAGTTTATTTCCACTTAAGGTGGTACAATTTCCATACAAACATTTTTTTCCCATTTATAGACAAATGGAGCATAATTTTACAGTGAAATCACAGCTACTGGCATTTATTTTGGTCTTTATTTGCGGTAAATCACAATTGCTTGAATAAAACAGTGGATTATTAGCATAGAATCGAATTTATGAATGATTTATGATTTTTGAATAAAACAGATATTTATGCTAATAATCTAAAGCAATTGTGATTTACCGCAAATAAATACCAAAATAAATGCCAGTAGCTGTGATTTCACTGTAAAATTATGCTCCATTTGCCCATATATGGAAAAAAAATATTTGTATGGAAATCGAACCTCATTAACAGTCGTTTCAGTTACAACAGTAATGAAGATTTAAATTTAACTAACTTGACAAAAATTTAATAATTAAAAACTTAACCGTAAATTTACTTAATATCTAAAACTATTTTTTTCATAAACTTAAAAACTAATAAAAAAAAACCACAAGTCTTTATATCCTCTTCTCGCTGCAGTAACCTCTTGCCCAATTCAATTGTTAGCCTTCACTGCTTGATGGTAGAATATCTACCACCAAATGACTACAGTCCACAACAGGTACACATGCAGAGAGGTACAGGTGCACATGTCAGTAGATTCCCACGCTATATCATTCCCGCTATTTTACTGGCCCCGAGTTAAGCGTAAATTGTAAATCTCCTCCGTTTTACACAAAGTGACTGCAAGGTGAGACCGAAATTGTTTTGCAAATTGTTTACTTTAGAATAAGGATTCCCGAATTTAATATCCACACTCGCATTTTCTTTTAAAAAAAGCACATTTTTTTATTACCGTTCCAAGTAATTAAAATGAAAAATGCTTTATTTCTGTTACCAGTAGGTTTTTTTTTATTTTTTTAATGATTGACAGTCTAGGTGTTTTGACCACATCTCACCTGATGTTAAGTGAAGATGTGGTCGAAGATGGTAAAGCACACCTAGCCTGGAATGCTTGGCGGCAGATTTTCAACTTGAGGGTGGTAGCTAGCCAGCCGAGTACTAGAAAGTACCCTACCACCATGCTATGGTTTCCTCACGATGTTTTTCCTTCACCGGCAGCTCAAGCTCATTGTCGGGGTTTGAACCCACGCCCTTCGGCATGCGAATCTACCGCGCTAACCACTGAGCTATCATCGCTACAAAAGGTATTTCTTAAAAAGTAGTAGGTTGGGACCTTCTGGTAAGTGTAAAAAATACTTGTAGCATAAGATCCCGGTCTTTATATCTATGTGTGGTAGGCTAGGCGATTCGTTATCAGAGTGGTCGGACATGGTGAAGATCCAGAATTAGACTCGTAACACTTGATACTATCGTTCGTTTAATCAACAGTTTTCAAATAAACTTAAGGATTACTCAGATTAATTCATTGAAAACGCGGTGGGGTCCGATGTCACGTGGTGTTCGCACGACCGTCCGCTCTGCCTTCTTCAACCAGACTCCGTTGTTCACTCCGGTCTCGACCATGAATGGTCGTTTACGTTACGTTTGAACTGTCAAACTATTAAACGTCACCACTGACACCCAAGCAGCTATGACGTTTCCAATAGATGATACCATAGTACTGACGCTGTGACATATAATATTTGTGTAAGCATGTAGTGTGTGTGTGTGTGATTGTATGTATGTAAGAGAGAGAATCCGTAGAATTCTAAGAATACATCTACCGAAGCATGAGTACATTGTCAAATGAATTCCAAATGAAGATTATGAACAGCAGCACGAAGCCCCAAGTCAACCCCTTAGAGGGATATGTTTGCGCAGTAGGTAGATTAAATATCAGATTCCTGTTGGGCCCACGTTACAAGGGTGCCTGATTTATCGGCCTATAGGGTACAATTAAATCGGATTTCTGACGGAAGCGGCGGTTATTGGTCGATTTTGGGTGACATGTATAAATGGGTCAAATTCCCGTCGTTTTAAAAAAAAAAATACTTGTTGCGCCCCGCGGCCATACCAGCTACATTTTTTCGTGATAAAAAGTAACCTATGTGCTAATTCAGGGTGTCGGCTACCACTATACCAAATTTCATCAAAATTGGTTCAGCCGTTTGAGCGTGAAGAAGTGACAAACATACAAACACACTCGCAAACATTCGCCTTTATAATATTACTAGCTGCGCCTCGCGCTGTTACCTGCTCCATGTTTTCGAGATAAAAAATAGCCTGTGTTAATCCAGGGTCTTTGCTACCTCCATACTAAATTTCATCCAAATTCGTTTAGTAGTTTATTTATTTAATATAATTTAGTTAACGTGAATAGGTTTTTAAATTTATTAATAATAAATAAATATCGTAGGAAATTACACACAGCGCCATCTGACCTCAAACTAAGCAAAGCTTGTGCTATGGAATTCAGATAACTGATATAATACTTAAATACTTTTTTTTTGTAAACACATTCTTGTGTTTATAATACATACAGTACACCCAGATACAGAAGAAACATTTGTTTGTACCGCAACGTTTGTCCTGGATGGGAATCGAACCCACGCCCTTCAGCTCTTGCAGCAGACAATCTACCAATGAACCAACAGGGCTGTATTTGCTTCTTTTTTTTTAAATGTTTAACAGGCTAAGTGTTTTGACCACAGCCCACCTGATGTTAAGTGAAGGCGTGGTCGAAGATGGTAAAGCACACCTAGCCTGGAATGGAACTGGCTCTCAAGTGAGGCTGCCGGAACACACCGTTATATGCTTGGCGGCAGATTTTCAACTTGAGGGTGGTAGCTAGCCAGCCGAGTACTAGAAAGTACCCTACCACCATGCTATGGTTCATTAGTTATAAACAAAATTGGGGGGTACAGTTTGGATATAGCTACATAGTTACATATCTATATCTACCTACATCTAAAATGTAATTACACCACGTGATAGCTAAAAGATCAAACAGTTCGTTACTATACGTGAGGACTTGAAACATGGGAATCAAAGGGGCTGCTTACTGTTATAAAATGTACACGTATTCGCATACACACCAACATAGATTACCACTTTTATTCCTGTAACTAATAAATTATTAAAATTAACATTGATGGGGGCATTGTCTTCATCATTATGCATAGCTTTTACTATGAAACCAACCCTGAAATCACGACTAATTCATTTCTATTGAAGTTGTGCCCTCATCATTATGACTAACTTTTACTATGGAACCAACCCTGAAATCACGACGAATTCATTTCTATTGAAGTTGTATCCTCATCATTATGACTAACTTTTACTATGGAACCAACCCTGAAATCACGAAAAATCATTTTCTATTGAAGTTGTGCCCTCATCATTATGACTAACTTTTACTATGGAACCAACCCTGAAATCACGAAAAATTAATTTCTATTGTATTTGTGCCCTCATCATTATGACTAACTTTTACTATGGAACCAACCCTGAAATCACGACAAATTAATTTCTATTGAAGTTGTGTCGTCATCATTATGACTAACTTTTACTATGGAACCAACCCTGAAATCACGACAAATTAATTTCTATTGAATTTGTGTCCTCAGCATTATGACTAACTTTTACTATGGAACCAACCCTGAAATCACGACTACTTACTTCATTTCTATTGAATTTGTGTCCTCATCACTATGACTAACTCTTACTATGGAACCAACGCTGAAATCACGACTACTTCATTTCTATTGAATTTGTGTCCTCATCACTATAACTAACTCTTACTATGGAACCAACCCAGAAATCGGGGAAAAAATCAGCAGCACACCGACACTTAGCTTTAGGTGAACTGCGGTCAAACACTTAGCCTGTTGAAAACTATATATATGTGGTGTATGTGTTAGTGTGTGTATAGGTTGTGTTGTGTTTAAGTACACGAGCTTTACAAACGTTGTACGTTAAAGCCTACGTTAACTACTAACCACAGAATCTCCTCAGTTAATCTAACAAGAACTTGGCAGTTTCTTTCTAGATTTACCTCATTTCAGTTTTTTACTTCCCGAAGCAGAAAATTCGCAAACCCTCAATAAAATTGGACCGTGAAAGGAAGCTTGTTAAGCGGAAAAATAGATTTTTTCCGAACCGAGTAATAAATATGATGATAGCTTATCATTGCTCGAATGTTACTGAAATGGAATTGATGTGATGGATTAATGTGTGATAAATAAAACACAAAAAATGTTTAATTAAATATCAGCAGCACCGCAGGAACGCGCTGGATGCGAGCCGCTTCCAACCGGTCTTTGTGGAAGACAGTGGGGGAGGCCTATGTCCAGCAGTGGACGTCCTACGGCAGAAATGATGATGATGATGATGATCAGCAGCACCTTGCGATGTCATCTTCTATACTTAGTGGTAAAAAATCCTTATCAGATATTCTGCCGCCAAGCAGTATTGTGTAAACATTACTGTATTCAGAAAAGGATACTGCAGGTAATGAAATTACAGGGCTGTTGAGACTAACTATCCAGCAACTGTAGCATTCAGCATCCGCATGGTGGCAAGGTACTTTCTAGTACTCGGCTGGCTAGCAACCACCCTCAAGTTAAAAATCTGCCGCCAAGCATCTAACGGTGTATTCCGACAGCCTCACTTGAGAGCAAGTAACATTCCAGGCTAGGTGTTCTTTACCATCATCGATCACACCGTCACTTAACATCAAGTGAGCTGTGGTCAAACAACTAGCCTGTCAACAAAAAAGAAGGAATTTTCAATAATTTATGTGGAAAGCAAACCTCGTAAATTTACCCCTTCTGACCTGTAGATGAATGTCAACAATTTTTTTTATTAAAAGATCGACCCGGAAAATGTTACCTGTTCTACATTTCGCTGAAAGTCAATGACATTTTTTTATGGCAGCTGATTGATCAATCTCTTTAACTGAAGGTGGAATTTGTTAGAATATTATAAAGTCTGTGGTTTTACCACATCACTATTTGCAATGTCAATTAATAGAAGAAAAAAGAAGAAAAACATTTATTTTTTTCCTGACAAAACACTAGACACAACAACAGGTAAGTACAAACGACACACACAAACAAAAAGATACAGATTAACAAAAAGACAACAAATTTGACAAGACAATGAACGGGTTATCGCTGCAGTAACGGGAGAATCAACAAGGGGAAAAAATAAAAAAAATAGGACATCTCTAATGTTTGCTCTCTCTCTCTCTCTCTCTCTCTCTCTCTCTCTCTCTCTCTTTCCGGTGTGCAACGAATATGGTAAGATGTAGGTCAACTCTAAATTGTCTAATAAATATAACTGTCGTTTTACTTATAATATACTAGTTCATACAGGTTATGGGCCCAGCACGCTTCCATTGCGTATGTTTTTCTATCTAGGTTGCTACTACCAGTACTTAGGTGATTGTATGTCTTCGGAGGGAAGTTATAAACTGAGACCTAAAAATGGCTTAAAGTTTATCACTTTAAAAACAAGTCCGGATATTCACTGTGTTCTTTGAGTATCTAAGTTTTACTTTGACAGGTTTTTGACCTTCGTCAGGGAGTGTTTTTCTTGGGACTTGTGGAAAGTTTTCCAATTCACTCCATCCTTGGTTAGTTTCCACTTCACGACAAAGTCCCGTGTTTAGTTTGAAAGCGTCGGGTACAGAAAATTATTTAAACTGAGGTCATCTTAATATAGTTATAAGTAGCGGATTAAGGATATTTTTGAAAGATTCACGTACTACGGAAATTAAAGAAAAATGTATGAAAAGTGAAACAGCTTCAGTTTTAGTATTAACTACTACATTAACAATATGAGGTGAAAAGAAAATTGCGCGCGCAAAGCAAATTAAAAAAAAACGTACACCAAGGAGGCTCCGAGTCTGAGTTTTTAACAAAAAAAAAGTAAAATGATAAATTCGGCACCATGGAGGTAGAAGTAAATAGGTTTAATGATGTTTTGAGTTCACAAACTTAGTGCATACAATGTTCTAAATTCAAATTTACTCTATAGCGGATAAAACTACTTTTGCACTCAGATATCGAAGAGCAAAAATATTCTTTCCGTATATCGATAATTTTTATTTCATTCCTCCATGAATGAAATAAAAATTATCGATATCTGTCTCATTTCTAACAACCGCTTTATAATTATCTTAAATGAATACGCTATAGCGATTGTTATTATTTTAACACCATCTTAAACTTTTCCAATGCTCTCTCTTTTATTAAATTGTTTTGGGTATTAACTATGACGAGGAAAGGCATGGAAAATATTTTGCCAGAAAATGACGCAAAACTACAGAAAGCAGATATTTATGGTAATATAAGATGTGTTGACGCAAACAAGGCGTTCTTCTGCCGGTAAATAATAACTTTTTATTGTACACACTAGAAATAATGTATAATAAGAGCAATGACTGGCGGCCTTATCACCTAAAGCAATATCTTCCAACCTTAGAAATGATCATGTATACTAATTATTTATTTATTTATGTACATTTGTTCAGTACTCCACAAACTTTTTTTTAAATAAATTAGTTAGGAATTGAAATATCTTTATAAGAAATATATAATTCTACTAGCGGGCCGGCCCGGCTTCACACGGGTAAACAAAACTCGATTAACAATATAGCCTATGTTACTCAGTGATCATGTAGCATTCTAATGATGAAAGAATCATAAAGATCAGTCCAGTAGTTTCGAAGCCTATGCAATACAAACAAAAATCAAATCTTTCCTCTTTATAATTAGTGTAGATGCCAACTGTAATAGTTAGACATATGATATTGCGGACTTTTTTGTAGCTGTCAATTTGCTCTAAGTATAAAACATCACTTTATTCTGTTGTCAAAAGTTTTCGCTGCGCATGTTAAGTAAGGGTTTTTCGGTAAATTTTTCACAGCTTGGGTTACTTTATTGAAGTTTCCATACGGATCCCTAATTGTTTTTCAAATAAAATATAGCCCATGCCCATCACGGATAATGTAGCATTCTAATAATGAAAGAGTTATTAAGATCGGTCTAGTAGTTTCAGAGCCTATTCAATACAAACAAACAAACAATAAAATCTTTCCTCTTTATAATAGTATAGATAGATAGATAAGAGTTTTGAGGATAACAAAATCTAGAGTGCTTTTGAGGCATCGAAAACTTGATTAAATTTATTTTCACAAAATTGTCATTCAAGACCTTCTTTGATATAAAGTAGGTACTCCGACGCCGAAAGCCAGATTATCACAGTTTGAAGACTGTAATGATTTTACTTGACAGTTTACACTCGTGAGCCAGATTTCAAAACATAATATTTTGCCAACTTTTATCCAAGTCACGTTAACACACTAAAATGTAGCTTTAAGTCTACAAGTATGTGTCCTTAAGCTACATTTCGTACGAGTTGTACGCAAAACGAATATTTATATAGTGTCGATGGTTGAGAATTTTACAGTGATACTTAAAAAAAAACCGGCCAAGTGCGAGTCGGACTCACACACGTAAGGTTCCGTACCATTATCTATAATAAAACTAAATATTCTGTGAATATTTAAAGCTACCTGTCCCCGTTATTAGTATCGAGCAAGAAACGGTAAAAAAATCAAGTTTGTTGTATGGGAGCCTCCCTTAAATATTTATTTTATTTTATTTTTAGTATTTGTTGTTATAGCGGCAATAGAAATACATCATCTGTGAAAATTTCAACTACCTAGCTATCACCGTTCTTGAGATACAGCCTGGTGACAGACGGACGGACCGACAGCGAAGTCTCAGTAATAGGGTCCCGTTTTTACCCTTTGGGTACGGAACCCTAAAAAGAAGTCTAGAACGGGATTTGTTATCAGTGTTGGATTTGTTTGGTTTTCATTTATAGAAGACTGTATCTTTATTTTAAGTGATTGCGAGCTCTATCTATCTATATATACTATTATAAAGAGGAAAGAACTTTGAACTCACGCCCTTCGGCATGCGAACCTACCGCGCTAACCACTGAGCTATCATCGCTTCGAAACATCCTGTATTGCATAGAGACAGTGTCAGCAAAGTCCAGTGTCCCGATAAATCCAGCGGATAAACCCAAGAACAGTGCAAATGCACGAGTCCCCGAAAACTTGGGACCTCAGCTGGCATTAAGATTCATATCAGTACTCGTAACAACTTTCGGAGTACTTCTCCCTTATCTACAACTTTATTAACTTACTTAGTAATTAGGAATGCGCAGTGGTCGACAGACGAATTTAGAACCGGAACTGTGAATAAATCTTTTTTTAAGGTGGTTCGATTTCCATACAAACAATTTTTAGCCATTTATGGACAAATGGAGTATAATTTTACAGTGAAATCACAGCTACTGGCATTTATTTTCGTCTTTATTTGCGGTAAATCACAATTGCTTGAATAAAACAGTAGATTATTAGCATAACCTACTTGTTTATTCAAAAATCATAAATTCATAAATCATTCATAAATTTGATTTTATGCAAATAATACCGTCTGTAATACCACCTTAACTAATATTGTAAATATGAAAGTTTGGATGGATGCATGGATGGATATTTGTTACTCTTTCACGCAAAAACTACTGAACTGATTTGGATGAAAATCTCAAAGATATATATAAATTCTACTAACCCGAATTTGCCCAGCGTGGTGGATCACGGCCTTATTCTTCTTACAATGAGAAGAGAACAGTGCCCAGTAGTGGGCCAGTTTAAAAAACGGGGCACATTTCGATGTGAAATATTCTCCAATATTATTGCAAGTACCACTTACCATCAAGCGAGCCAATTTTTTAATGATTAACAGGCTAATGTTTAACCACAGCTCACCTGATGTTAAATGACGGTGTAGTCGAAGATGGTAAACACACCTAGCCTGAAATGGCACCATGGACAAATATGGCCTACTAGCTGCGCCCCGCGGTGTTACCCGCTACATGTTTTCGGGATAAAAAGTAGCATATGTGCTAATTTAGGGTTTCGGCTACCTCCATACCGAATTTAATCCAAATCCGTTCAGTAGTTTTTGCGTGAAAGAGTAACAAGCATCTATCCATCCATTCAACCAAATGTTGTATTTGAAAATTGTGTCCATATGGTCATAGAGAATCAGGACCCAGGAAGCACACTAACCTGCTTATCCCTTCGTGTTTGGGTTGTTTGGATGGATGAATATCCAGTTATCCATCCAAACTTTCACATTTATAATATTAGTGGGATAATGGGATTTATTTATTCCTTGGATGTACGGATGAGAAACGTAGATTCAAAACGTTTGGTACCTTGGTTCATCTCAATAAGTGTCGCAACATTTAGAAGACGAATAATAATTACAACCACATACAAACTCTTTCTGTAAGGATGTGACTACACACATTAAAACAGTAATTTGGAAGGGCGGGCCATGTTATCGTAGTAAATCTCTAACGCTGTTTTACTTTGCATTGGATGTTGTAATTTCTACCGCTGGCTGTTTGTTATGGTACGTCGTTTTAAAGGCAAACATTCTAACGTTCTAGACGGAAAAGATGTGTAAGGTTCACCTCACAAGCACCGAGCTGTATAGCTATCCATCTTAACGAGGATATTCCGCTCCATTAGAGACATTTTTCTTTAAAAGCCAGCGTTCTGATCTAGCACTTGGGGCTTATTTGAACGTTCCATTGGCTTGAGCGCCAGTATTTTTTCAAGTTAGATTATTTAAATTTAAAAATGTATTAGCATTTATTCATCATCATCATCATCATTTCACCCGTAGGACGTCCACTGCTGGACATAGGCCTCCCATTGACTTCCATAAAGACCGGTTGAAAGCGGCTCGCATCCAGCGCGTTCCTGCGGTCTTTACTAGGTCGTCTGTCCATATTGTGGGTGGACGTCCTACGCTGCGCTTGCTGGTTCGTGGTTTCCACTCCAGAACTTTGCAGCCCCATTGGCCATCAGTTTTGCGTTCTGTGTTTGTATTTATTGAAATTTATTGTTTTGACTTATGTTGACAAAAGATGTGTCTACCAACCTGCACTTGACTGGTGTGGAAGACTATGATCTTACCCTTCTGATAATGAGAAGAGGTCCGCGCGCAGCAGTTGGATAGTTTTACAGGGCTCTTCTTCTTTGGTTTTGGCGTCGCATTTTGAGCATTTGCCAGTGTCAAGTGTTTTACATTTTCAAGTTTTGTACGTTAAATAAGTTGCTTTGTAGCTATAGTTATAGTCAAAGACCAGTCTTGGTCAAGTCCAGTCATACTTTAGTAAAGTAGTGGTGACATTATTGAAAGCCCTGTTAGTTCATTGGCAGTATGTCTGCTCGGTAGTACAAACATTTCGTAATATAAACAAACAAACAAAAAAACTATTTACTTAAGTATTCTATCAGTTATCTGTCTTCCATAGCACAAGCTTTGCTTAGTTTGGGGGCAAATGACGCTGTGTGTAATGTCCTATGATATTTATTTATATATTTAATTACTACAACACATTACTAACATAGTTAATTTCTATCTTAATAGTAATAAAGTCAATTAAACACATGCAGATGAAAATTTAAATTAATTTAATATTTTACTTACAAATAATTTTTGATTACGGGCACTACTGGAATTGACGTCAGGTTTATTACACCATTGGGGTTTGATAGCGGTAAATATACCTTTCAGGAAATCAAACTCATTACCAAATTATCTTTGTAATTCAAAAACCTGTTTTAAATGGCAGAGCAAAACAAAAACGTAGAGAAAACGATATTATGTAGTTATAAGCCAATTAGGTAACCCAAAGACTGTAAATTTAAATTGAAAATATTTATATATAAATAAATTATATGTTATAATATGATCCTATATACATTTAAATAACTAGAGTAAATAAAAAATATATATTCACAGCCACACAGACAGCCCCGTTAGCTCATTGGTAGTATATCTGCCTTGAGAGCTGCAGGGCGTGGGTTCGATTTTCACTCAGGGCAAACATTTTGTGGTATAAACAAATGTTTGTTCTCATCCTCATCACACTCATCTCAATCACCCTCATTTTAGTGTTAAAATTAATCAACGGAGTGCGTGGCAACGGTGACTATTATTAATACGACTCGCACTGTATGAATCACCTATAAAAAATGTATAGACAAGCGCGCATCGCAGCTACCGACTATCTATTTTGCCACTATTGTCATGAACGTTTGGCCTAGCGGTCAGTGCGCTTGCTTTGTAAGCAGGAACAACCGAGAACAAGCTAACAGGGCTTTTGACGAGAAGGAGAGAAGGAATACGAGATTTTGGAGTCTTCAACTATCTACCTACAACTATCCTGACAGTACAGGACTCCAGTAGGTTCTTTTATACTTGCCCTATTCCACCGCGTGTTTCAGAACCAAGTTAAGATCTTGGCTGCTAGAAACCTTGTTTTATGACATTGACGAGTATTTCAAACTTAAAGATTATTGAATTACTAGTAAGTAATTATGATTTTTTTGTCATGTCATTTTAATATATTGACAATATTGTTTTGGTATTGACATATTTTTATATTGACATATTTTATATTGACAGTATTTTTATATTGACAATATTTTTTATATTGACATGTTTGGATATTGACATCCCTTATTTTGACATGTAATCAGTGTTTTAAAACCCATTTAATGACATCTTTAAAATTTTGAAGTGACTTGTAACATTGGTGTTATCAATAAAGTATTTGTATTTTGTATTTGTATTTGTATTACTGTCTTACTTTTAAACGAAGCACCATTCTTCGTAAACGTGTGACAAGCATGATCGATCTCTTAGTATTATGTTTAGAATCGATTGTACTGTTTTGTTGTCGTACTCGTCATATTGAAACAGGATTTAGTGGGACAATAATGTGTTCCAAAATACACAAGCTGATTGAAGTTGTATTTTTTGCAGGATTTATTCAGAATTTTCTATTTTTTATTGTATACTAGCTGCGCCCCGCAGTGTTACCCGCTACATGTTTTCGGGATAAAAGTAGCCTTTTTTTTTAATACGTCCGTTTAAATCCGTTGAGTAGTTTTTGCGTGAAAGAGTAAATCCAAACTTTCACATTTAAATTATTTGTTTTTTTTTTAATGTAAAAAGTAATGAGACGAACGAGACGCTCTCCTGATGGTAAGAGATAACGCATGTCCACGACCATTGCAGCGATACACAGAACTTTGAGTAACGAAACAAAGTCCGGGGCATCGCTGCTTTGGCACCCACTACTTTGAGACTTTCGATGGTTAGTCTCAACAACCCAGTAATTTCGCTAGCTGCAGTACCCTTCAAACCGGAACACAGTAATGTTTGCACACTACTGCTTGGCGGCAGAATAACTGGTACTGCGGTGGTACCTACCTAGACGACCTGCTAAGGAGATCTACCACCAAGTAAAACAACATGATTGTGACGCGGCGAAGGCCTTACATCTCGGAAGTACTAGTCCATCGAAAAGAAGTTGACATATAACTATGCGATGTATGTCATTTTTTTTGTAATACGGGGCTGGTATAATCTCATTGCATTGCCCTTACTAAAAATAAGGAAAAAAAAATGAATTAGTTTTGTTTATTTACCTCGACGTTTCGGCCATGTCGCAACAACAATAACAACAACGTTGATAACACTCAACAACTTAAACAAAAAGTTGTAGCAAAACCTTTAGTTGTAGCATATGGTATACAAGTAATATCGGTTCAATTGGAAGGAAACTTATCGCAAAATGAACAATATGAACATCAGTTTCCGATGCACGGCTCCGCTGACGCAGTATCTCTACGGAATATTGGGTCCGTGATTTATGGCATTACAGTGATATAGTATGCAGCAGCTATCAGATCAGTACGAGGTTAATCAGGAGAGAAGCATCGACAGTGTTAAAATTATGAATCGTTTAACAATACACTGTTGACTATCATACCGATGTGATATTATTATATACTAGCCGACGCCCGTACGCCCGTTTCACCCGCGTAATTTTTTTTTAATGTGATAGTAATGAGACGAAAGATGCGCTCTCCTGATGGTAAGAGATAACGCATGTCCATGACCATTGCAGCAATACACAGAATGTTGAGTACCAAAACAAAGTCCGGGGCATCGCTGCTTTGGCGCTCATTACTTTGAGACTTTCGATGGTTAGTCTCAACAGCCCAGTAATTTCGCTAGCTGCAGTACCATTCAAACCGGAACACAGTAATGTTTACACACTACTGCTTGACTTGCTAGACGACTTCCTGCTAAGGAAATCTACCACCAAGTAAATCTAATATGATAGTATGTTCCCGTTCCC
The DNA here is from genome assembly GCA_905404145.2 of Biston betularia. Classification (NCBI taxonomy): domain Eukaryota; kingdom Metazoa; phylum Arthropoda; class Insecta; order Lepidoptera; family Geometridae; genus Biston; species Biston betularia. Next base: position 6,660,261 of record FR989887.1, on the reverse strand, counting down.
GTGAGAATACAGGGATAAAAAGACACCTATGTCACCCGGGGATAGTGTAGCTTCCCAATTTACGGTGAAAGCGTTTTTGAAATTGGTCAAGTAGTTTCAGAGCCTATTCAATACAAACAAACAAACAATCAAATCTTTCCTCTTTATAATACTATAGATATAGATAGATATATATGTATATATACATATATTATCGAGTAAATTATTTAAGATCATTGCACTAGTGATCATACATTCCTACCTTTATTCTACGCTCATACATTGCTCTGGTACCAAAAAGTTGGATTCTGAAACTGCCTCATGGGTTATGTATATACTCGTCTGATATGAGGCAGCTTCCAAGCTGCACCACAAAAAGCACCCAAGCCGGCCTCGCTGCCGGCCGGCCCGAACTGACATATGCGTTTTTTTTACAAAATCGGCACATAACAAAAATGCATTTATCCGCTAACATTGGCGTAGAACAAATGCATTTGTCCGGTTTCATACAGGTAACTAACTAGGACTTTTATCCGAAGATTTTAAGTTCCATCCAAGATGATACGCGTTATCTTTTTCAAATAACGAGCGTAACTTTAACGGCGTCGTTTCGTCCCTCGTTAGCGCTGCTATCTCTGTAATTGCAGCAGTCTGTGCAAATTGGTGCACAATTAGCAGTACGGAAAGCTGTTAGGTTAGGTCTAGTGCACGATATGTTTGTTTGGTAGCATAACATGGTAGTAGGGTACTTTTTAGTAATCGGCTGGATAATTACCACCCTCAAGTTGAAAATCTGTCGCCAAGCAACTAACGGTGTATTCCGGCAACATCACTTGAGTGTCAGTTACATTCCAGAATAAGTGTGTTTACCATCTTCGACCACAACGTTACTTAACATCAAGTGAGCTGTGGTCAAACACACAATGTCAAACATAAAAAAAAAATAGGTTTTATTTATTTTATTAAGTTTTATATCTCTATCTATTATTTGAACTCAAAAAACGGGTGTTTTGCTTTGTTTGCTGTATTTATTTATTTATATAAGTAATTATATATTTATACACGATTCAATTTTCAATTCATTCAATTTTTGATTTAGATTAGTGACTAGACATATTATAAACGGCTGAACTCATTTTGATGACATTTGGTATGGAAGTAGCCTAGCCCTTTTATACATCTGTAGGCTACTTTTTATCCTGAAAAAATGTAATATTTACGTGAGATCTGCGGGTAACATACCTAAGGTTACCTTGTACATAAGTCATAACGAGCTCCTGACAGGTCACATTGCATTTTTTACCGACTCAAAAAAGGAGGAGGTTCTCAATTCAACTGTTTGTTTTTTTTGTTATGCGATAATTCCGCCAATCATGAATCGACTTTGATTATTCTTTTTTTGCTTGGTAGACCATACTTCAGGGGTGGTCCCATAGAAATTTTATCGAAATCGATAGAGCAATTTTTTTAAAAACAACAAAATTTAAAAGTTGGATACATCGATAATATTTTTATTTACTCCGAAAAATCGCTGTTTCATTGGAGCAATGCGTTTAATTGGTTATCGAGTCGGTTTTTTAAATTGTAAAGTATTTAATTTGATAATGACATAGAAATTTTAGCAAAATTTACATGTCTATGTGTTTTAAATAAGAGCCTTGATTTGGAAATATCAACCATACTCACAGAAAGATATCAACAATACAACATTTTTAACGCGTACTCAGCTGGAAAATATCATCCTTTACCAGTCTTAACCTGAAAACTCAAGGCTTTTACGCTTTTAAATGAGTGCTTGAAACAGCTTAAAACACTCCCGCTCTTTAATATCTTAATTACTGCAAAATGTGTTCTTTTAAGGTCAGACCAGTATGGCACAAACACAAATATTTGGCGACTAAATATTGCGTTGAGACAAATTAATTTTTATTATGTAAGAGATTTATTTTTAGTGCATTACATTAAAGGTCGTTAAGGTTATAACAGTAATGAACATTAAATTTAAATATTTAACTAACTTGACGACCATTTATTTATTTATTTATTTATTTATTGAGGAAAAAACGGGTACACCCAATAACAATTACCTCACAATTACAAAAACTAACAATGTCAAAATTAATGTCATAAAAAGGAAATACAAAATGTCAGAAATTAATAATAAAAATGATGTCAAAAATTTAAAAGTAAACATAAAAATTAAAATTATAATAATAATAAATGAAATAACAAACGCAGATAAACAATAAACCATAGTCAATATTACATACATACTTAATTAAAATAAAAACCCAGTAAACTCAATAATCGTCAAGGGTCATCAAATTCGTCAGAGGAGCTGTCAGTTCTTCTACACCTGTCCCATTGGTCAGTCAAACTTTCACAGTAAGTCAACAAGTAGGTCATTAACGTTCTCCAGTTATCGCAAAAAATATCACAAGCAGTGTTGGCAAGGAGTGCATTGAGGTGGCGGTGTGCGCGGTTTAAAGGTGACATGGAACGCGCAACGGTTCGGCCATAATCCACGTGGAACAACTTATTCCGTTGTTCACGCCTACTCGCCGGAGCCCCGGGTTTGCAGGGACCATTTTTAACCGAATCAAAAAAGGAGGAGGTTCTCAATTCGACTGTATGTTTTATTTGTGTTTGTTACGCTATAATTCCGCCAATTATGAATCGATTTTGATGATTCATTTTTTGCTTGGTAGATCATATTTCAGAGGTAGTCCCATATAAATTCCGATCAAGCGGTTTTTAAAAAAATCAACAAAAATCTAAAACTTGTATACATCGATGCTACGAGTATTTTCGTTTACTCCGAAACCTCGCTGTTTCATTGGAGCAGCGTTTAGTTGGCCTAAGGGTCATGGAGTCGGTTTTTTAGTTGTAAATTTGTGTATTATAATATAATTACAATATCTATCAGTAATATTTCATAATATCTAAGACTAAAATCCGACATGACTTAAAATCTAAAAAAAATGCAAATATATTATAGGTACTTCAGAAAAGAAACGTGAAGAAATCTGTCATTTCGCACCTTTTTAGGCTACACGTTGTTCAGAAAGTATGCCAGCCCGGGAGGACAATGTACCGAGTTTGTGAATTCCGAAACTTGGCTAACTTTTTGCGAAGTTGTCGGTGCAGCTGTTACTTGGCAAGTTCTGGTTTGCGTAGTTCTTGTTTACTTTTCTTAGCGGTTTTTTTCTTAAAATTTCGATATAGATAGATAGATAGCTAGGTAGATACGTAAAAAGATAGATAGATAGCTAGGTAGATACGTAAAAAGATAGATAGATAGCTAGGTAGATACGTAAATAGATAGATAGATAGCTAGGTTGATACATAAATAGATAGATAGATAGCTAGGTAGATACGTAAATAGATAGATAGATATCTAGGTAGATACGTAAATAGAAAGATAGATAGCTAGGTTGATACATAAATAGATAGATAGATAGCTAGGTAGATACATAAATAGATAGATAGATAGCTAGGTAGATACGTAAATAGATAGATAGATAGCTAGGTTGATACATAAATAGATAGATAGATAGCTAGGTAGATACGTAAATAGATAGATAGATAGCTAGGTAGATACGTAAATAGATAGATAGATAGCTAGGTAGATACGTAAATAGATAGATAGATAGCTAGGTAGATACGTAAATAGAAAGATAGATAGCTAGGTAGATACGTAAAAAGATAGATAGATAGCTAGGTAGATACGTAAATAGATAGATAGATAGCTAGGTAGATACGTAAATAGATAGATAGATAGCTAGGTAGATACGTAAAAAGATAGATAGATAGCTAGGTAGATACGTAAATAGATAGATAGATAGCTAGGTAGATACGTAAATAGATAGATAGATAGCTAGGTAGATACGTAAATAGATAGATAGATAGCTAGGTAGATACGTAAATAGATAGATAGATAGCTAGGTAGATACGTAAATAGAAAGATAGATAGCTAGGTATGTTAGGTATTTAGCTCTTTTCGTGTTGCTTCTAAAACTCCTTTGAAGCTTGTATTAAGTAGATAGATAGAATTATTTTTTGTGCACACCATAAACAGAAAAAAGTACAGAGAACAAAAGAACCTTATAAACTAGTGCCACAAGTGGCGGCTTTATCGCCAAAAGCAGGCAAAAAAAAACACGACGATGACATAAGAAATAGACGGGCGATGTAACACTATAAGACAAATCGGAAACTACTCATACTCAATACTTTATTGTTTTATTGCAACATAATATTATGTACAGGTTCTTATGCTTATACATTTTACATGTTGTACCTAGCACATAATGACCCCATTAGGGTATGGCATAGGGTATACTCTACCTCTGGGTGACATAGGCTGTTTTAATTTTTTTTATCCATGTATTCCTACGGGAACGAGAACTACGCGGGTGAAACCGCGAGGTGTCTGCTAGTCAAAAATAAAGAAGAAAGCTAATTTTAAAAACAAACAATATAACCAAATCTTTCCGCTGGTCGCGCCTTCTGTCACAGCGTATAATGTTACTCCATTCATAAATTTTGTGCTCTCCCACGTTTTGAAAGCTTTGCATGCTACACTGCGCTATATTATTAGAGTGAAACTTGGTCTTCTCATTGCATAAATGCTTGATAATTAGTTTTAAACTACGATAAGTAATTATAATTACAGCCACCGGGACATACGTGTTAAAAAACTCTCTAGGTGTATGGAGCCAAAACAAATATTGGACTTTACATATCGGATATTTCCCATACTCTTGTTATTAAATTCTCAAATACGGCCAAATTGCAAAATTTTTGATGTTTACTATCTTGACAGCTACGATTACTAATTTGACAGCGACAATTACTGTTTCGACAGCCACGATTACTGTTATGACAGGATGATTACTGTTTTGACAGCGATGATTACTATTTTGACATCCACAATTGCTGCTTTGACAGCGACGATTACTACTTTGACAGCGACGATTACTGTTTTGACAGAACGTTTCAATAACGAAGGATATTTCCCATGATAGGTAGTGACAAATTTAAAAACATTTCAGGATTGGGTATTATGTAAAAGTTGGACATATTGCCAAATACAATGACCTCCTATAGACTTATTACTCTTCCGTGTACCCCGTATACACGCGCTTACCAAGTATAATTTATAACAAAGGTTTTTTCTTCTATACAAATAAAATAACTTTCCACTTACCATTAAATCAAATCAAATAACATTAAACCAAGTTTCTTACGATCAGCTTCCCCAATAAATATATTAGGAACAGAAAAATATCAAAACATTTATTTGTCTCCCGCTTAGATATAGTACGAAACTTCGACAGGCAAAACTAGAAATAGAATCCATCAAATACCCTCCGTGACTCGGATATAAATAAGAATTACATTTATCCCACCCTTCAGTAAAGATTAGGGGCCTCTTTCATCATCTTCAGTGAAAGTCGAAATACACGAGGCAAGAAACTTACACGGCCGTTAAAGTTAATCGTCGAACATTTCGAAGTAATGAGCGCTAATGCAGCGGTGCCCTGAACTTTGTTTTGCTACTTAAAATTATGGATACCGATGTAAAGGTCACGGAAAACTGAGTCAAATTAATTTGAATTGAAGGCTCACGTCAAAAAGAAACGCGAAGAGTTAGAGCTTTGCTACAAGAATATGTACTGGTTACTTGGACAACATTCTTCGTTATCAGTGCACAACAAACTACTCCTGTATAAACAAGTCCTCATGCCAATATGGATTTATGGTATTCAGCTATGGGGCTGTACCAAACACAGCAATACACAGGTGATACAAAGATTTCAAAACAAAGTACTTAGAGGCATATTGAACGCACCTTGGTACATAAGAAACGTCGACCTCCATCGGAACCTCAAAGTGGACATGGTCGCAACCATCGTTAATAAATACGCTGAAGCTCATGAAAATAGACTTCATCAACATGACGTGAATGTCGAGGCTATCCAGCTCCTCGACAACACGGATATAGTAAGAAGACTAAAAAGGACAAAACCTTTTGAGTTAGTGTATTAAGTTAGTAATGTCAGTGCAGTGAGTACTACATATTATAGAACACATGAACAAAGCGTCTTCCCCTTAATAGAGACAGTAAGAAAAGTGTCGATGGATGTATTCTTCGTTTATACTCTACTTAGTAATTTAAGTTATATTAAAATTACTTATTAGTCACAACTAGGCTAGATTGTAATAACAATGAGGTATCTAACAACAAACAGATACCGTCACCGTTATTAGTATCGAGCAAGAAACGGTAAAAAAATCAAGTTTGTTGTATGGGAGCCACCCTTAAATATTTATTTTATTTTATTTTTAGTATTTGTTGTAATAGCGGCAATAGAAATACATCATCTGTGAAAATTTCAACTGTCTAGCTATCACCGTTCTTGAGATACAGCCTGGTGACAAACGGACGGACAGCGAAGTCTCAGTAATAGGTTCCCGTTTTTACCCTTTGAGTACGGAACCCTATTAAAAAAAACATCTTCGCAATAAAGTCACAACAAAAGTGGGTAGAGGCTTGTCTGTCAGTCTTCTACCGGATACAGTTTGATGAGTGCGCTTCAGATCTGTATGACCTATTTCCACCCTGCCCATTCTACTATCGGACAGCCAGCAGCTCCAAAAAGCGACACCGCTTCATGCTCGATATTCCAAAGACTGGAACTAAACGGTTCGAGTCTACCTTCATTGTATGAACCGCTAAACAATGGAATTTGCTGCCCGACTGGGTGTTCCCTGATAGATACAATCTGGGTGCCTTCAAGTTGCGAGTGAATCGGTTTCTTCTAAGCAAGCGTGCTCCATCGCAGACCGCATCTTTGTTTAACATCAGGCTAGATGGCGGTCAATCGCAATTCTATTCATAATTAAACAATAAAAAACGATTGTAACAGATAACACCTGTCGCGAGATCAGAATAAATACGCACTGTCGGCGCAAGTGAACGATATAAGAATTTAAATATCAATGAAAACTTACATAATAAGATGTTTCAGATGTTTGTCCTCGCATATGTATTTGTATGTTTGAGTGGCATATCCTTACTCTTGGAATCTTTGGCTGTAATTCAGGTTAAACTCAACTTTGACCGAATGAACCGAATGAATCCACAGTCGGTACTTCATTTAACTTTCATGTTGCATGCATTCCACACTCGATGTTGAACACTCTTGAACGAGTTGAACAAAATTACGTCAATTTGAATGAACGCCCCTTCAGACGACTTCATTCGCTCGAGACGAGTTTGTTCACTGCTACTCGTTCATTTGGAAATTTTGAACTTGCGTTATGTGTATCAAGGAATCTAGTTCGCTTTGGTGAACTTTTAGATTTTCAAAACGTTTTTCCTTCTTGTGCAGTCAGGTTAACCGAGATATGTTAATGTAAAGATGCTATCTATGATATAGCACGTTTGCTTTTAAGAAACTGATTCCCTTTCGAACTATAGTCACGTGAAATGGAGGAAGAAAAAAATTAGGAAAAATTTTGTAAGACAAAAACAAACAGCCCTGTTGGTTAATTGGTAGTATGTCTACTCCAAGATCTGAAGGGCGTGGGTTCGATTCCCATCCAGGATAAACATTTTGTGGTATAAACAAAATGTTTGTTCTGAGTCTGGGTGTTCTGTATTTATTATAAGTATGTATTTACAAAAAAAAAGTATTTAAGTATTCTATCAGTTATCTGACTTCTATAGTACAAGCTTTGCTTAGTTTGGGGTTAAATGGCGCTAAAAAAAACAGACAGATAAGATACAGTTATAAAATAGGGGATCACCTCAGCATAATTTTGGTCATTCTAAGTTGTATGACCAACACTGGTCTTGCGGTGAGCCCTTGATATGGATTGACAATTTGAGGTATCCATCCGAAATTGCTACAAATGTTCATAATTTGGCCAAGCGCTCAAAGAGTCAACACGTCCTGTTAAAAATATTGTTTGCCGTAAAATGGCTCACAAGTCATGCGTTTATCCAGTCTGTTGTCAGCCTCCAACTTTTACAGCCTATAACAGGTCTAATAGGCAAAGTTAACAGCTTTACCTAAATAGCCTAAGTTTTTGGGACTGAAGCTGCTTCCTAAGTCTAAAGAACTACGTATACTTTGATGACAGTACCTAATTTTTGTACACTTTTGTACCCAGTTTAGTAAAACATATTTCATTAGGTAGCAACTTAAGGGAATTTTACGATGAATATAATCAAAAACATTTATTTTAATTATAAATTACAATGTCACACATCTAAATAAAAATACAAAATCAATATGATAAATTAATTAATATGAGTCAAATTATTTATCATATCAAAATGTCAAAACAATAAATTATTTTAATTATTGCATTAAAATCAGTCAAATTAACACAAAACAAAAAAACAATCACAATACAGCACTAACAAAATAACCCACCCCTAACTTTACCCGGTGCAAAGGTACCCATAACACTCGCGGCGTTGCCGCGTTGTATGGCGATGGCTATCCTCTGCACCAGGTACGAGCCAGAGCGAGTGTTATCTGTCTTGCCACAGGAAATTTTAAAATTAATAATAATATTTATCCTAGGACATTTCACACTGCGTTATCTAACCTCAAACTAAGCAAAGCTTGTACTATGGGAACCAGATAACTAACCACCCAGACACAGAACAATCACCTATGTTTGACACATAAATGTTTGTACTGAGTGGGAACTGAACCCATGCCCTACAAGTCTTTAAGCAGACACATTACCAAGTGACCTGAAAATTAATTAATTGCGAAATTACAGAGCTGTTGAGACTAACAATCAAAAATCTCAAAGTAATGAATTCTACGCTAATGGAATGGAAGTTCCGTTCGACGTTAGGTGTACTGTACTATCTTCGACCACACCGTCTCTTAACATCGGGTAAGAGAAAAGTTCACAGTTAATTATATAGATTTCACGTTTCCCAATCCAAATTCCCAATTTTCTTTTATACGGAATAGGTTTGCGTTTGACAACATCCTTTTTTTTCTCCCGGGGAAATCCTTAATGGATACCACCCGCTTCAGCAGGGTGATTATGAGGGACTCTCTGTCATAGTGGCGGCCTATCCACAAAAAACCCTGGGGTGTTTCTGCCTGGCGCCTGTGTCGGGACTACGGGGACGCTTTCGCACTCGTCCGCGGCCCCGACGGCGCTGGTCCCCTGGGACCCTTCCCTGTCAAGGATGGAGCTGGAGAGCTTCTGCCATATACTGCCTGAAGCTAACCAACGTTATGGATCCCGCTTCCATAAAAGGAACCCGTTTGATTTGAAGACATAATTATATTGTAACTTGAGTCACTGTTTCCAAAGTGTATGGCGCTTTTCCCCCGCTCGAAGACTTTGGCCAACTCATCGAAAGCCCTCTATTGTCTGGCATACTGCCAACAGAATCAGCAAACATATTGACAAATGATGGCGTGGCCAGTGAGCTTGAGGACATGGCAAGGAAGCTAGCAGAGACATTTTATGAACACCATGTTTAGTAAATAGAGGTCACGGGTAAATTAAATTTACACAATTTTATTAACCGTAAATTAAATAATTTTTTAAGGTTGCAACGAGTTTATATATTTTTTATAAATACGGATAATTTTGCGTTTTATTAACCCTCCTGTAATTTTTTAATATACTTATGATTCCCATTGGGTAGCGAACTACTACTTGTTCGTTTAAGATACTTGTTTAATTGAGTTTATTTTTAAAGTAAGATAATTATAAGGACTCTAAAACGACGTCATTTTAAAGTCTCATTTTTTAATGTAATTTTTTAAATTGTCGACAGGCTAGGTGTTTGACCACAGCTCATCTGATGTTAAGTGACGGTGTGGTTGAAGATGGTAAAGCACACCTAGCCTGGAATAGAACTGGCTCTCAAGTGAGGCTACCAGAACACACCGTTAGATGTGCAGGTTAGCGGCAGATTTTCAACTTGAGGGTAGTAGCTAGCCAGCCGAGTATAAGTAAGTACCCTACCATCATGATATGGTTTCCTTACGATGTTTTCCTTCACCGGCAGCTCGAGCTCATTGTTGGGGTTTGAACCCACGCCCTTCGGCACGCGAACCGACCGCGCTAGCCACTGAGCTATCATCGCTACGAAACAAAAATAACATAACTATTAAAACAAATGGCCTCTTATTAAGTGCTTCTATTCCCTAACAGCCAATTTGTCAGGCAGTCAACTAGCTACCTACATAAACCACATCAATGCAGATCCCAGTGGCTTGCAAGTCCAATTAAAAAGACACTCGCAATAACTTTTTATTCCTTTTTACAGAGGAGTAAAGTAAAACTGAAGTATCCGATACAAGTTCAATTTAAAGCAGGTGGTCGGGATAGAAGTTTATTTTTTGTTTCTAAAGTACTGGAACTCTCTTTGTTGTTTATTGGTTTCCATCTATACGTTGAACGAGTTTGAAATGTAAAGAGATGTATTAAATAAATAGCTTGAACTGAGCTTGGCTTGAGCTGCCGGTGAAGGAAAACATCGCGTTGGTTGAGTGAGTGAGTGAGTGAGTGAGTGAGTGAGTGAGTGAGTGAGTGAGTGAGTGAGTGAGTGAGTGAGTGAGTGAGTGAGTGAGTGAGTGAGTGAGTGAGTGAGTGAGTGAGTGAGTGAGTGAGTGAGTGAGTGAGTGAGTGAGTGAGTGAGTGAGTGAGTGAGTGAGTGAGTGAGTGAGTGAGTGAGTGAGTGAGTGAGTGAGTGAGTGAGTGAGTTGGTGGATGGGTGGGTGGTTGAGTGAGTGAGTGAGTGAGTGAGTGAGTGAGTGAGTGAGTGAGTGAGTGAGTGAGTGAGTTGGTGGGTGGGTGAGTGAGTGAGTAAATTACGTTTAGCCGTTTTTCGGTAATTAAATAATTAACACCTAAACATCCAAACATACAAACAATCACATTTATAATATAAGCAGGATATATTGCTGCATGCTCGTTTAAAGTTACATCTGTAAACTAAAATTGTTCTCCCAAAAAAATAAAGATAGGTACATACTATATATTATCAAGCGTCTAAAACTAAATGAAACTCGATTTTCTCGTTCCACCAATTCATTCCCAGTCAACAGTTAAACGATTTCAATTTACCAAGCGAAAAGAAAGAAACATTATCACTTAGGCTTTCTGTATAACAGTAAAAGATGTTCTACGAAAATATTTGTCTTACTGACTTTACAGCCGTTGGCAAAACAGATATTGTGTGTTTGTATTTTAAATTTATAGTATGTTTTCCTGTTTGTACATATCTTTATTATATATTTTATCTGAGTGTTCAAGGTATTTTATATATTTAGTTTGTATTGTCGCTATGTTACTAGCGGACGTCTCGCGATTTCACCCGCATAGTTCCCGTTCCCGTGGGAATACAGAGATAAAAAGTAGCTTATGTCACACGGGGATAGTCTAGCTTCCCAATGGTGAATTTTTGAAATCGATCTAGTAGCCAGAGCCTATGCAATGCAAACAAACAACCAATCAAATCTTTCCTCTTTATAATAGTATAGATTTACCTTTTATTAAGTTTCTTTCTTTTGTTTTATACCAACCTAATATCTATTTCTGTATGTTTCGTTCCATCCAAAGGTTGTCTGGAAGAAATTTCTCTAGGCGGTTAGACCGCCGTTATACGCCTTATATTTATTGTTTTGTTTTGTTTTCTTCTACTGTTTTTTTTTTATTATGTTCTGTTCCGTTCCATTCGGTTCCTCGGACAAAGCGCGCAACGTTGAAGTCTAATTGCCATATTTTTGCTCCGCTAAAAGCGACCCTGTGTCAAGCGATAAGTTTAGAAACTACTATTATTTTAGTAACGACTGTGGTATATCTAAACATATTCGTATAATACCATCTACTACGATAGCCCTGTTGGTTCATTGGTGGAATGCCTGCTTCAAGAGCTGAAGGGCGTTGATTCGATTCCCACCAAGGATAAACTTTGTGGTACAAACAAATGTTTGTTCTGTGTCTGGGTGTACGGTATGTCTCATAAGTATGTATTTATAAAAAAAAAGTTTTCAAGTATTCTATCAGTTATCTGACTTCCTTAGTACCTACAAGCTTTGCTTAGTTTAGGGTCAGATGGCGCTGTATGTAACGTCCTGCGATATTTATTTATTTGTTTATTCACTGGAAGGGTTTTCGTAGAATGTAATCAGTCCATACTGTTTTCCGCATTCAATAAGCTTTTAGTAAACAGAACCATTGTAAATTACTCAGTTGGTCAAAAAAGTTTCCGTCCAAGTTTGGAGATTCAATTAAATGTCATTAAGCTTTCCTTTGAATTAATTTGACATCAAACTTCACTTTAAGCAAGTCAATTGTCATGGCATACTGTCCTACTTATATTTTAAGTGCGAAATTTTCTAAGTCTGTACTTGTTATACAATGAATATTTAATTTATGAAAATTTGAGTGAAATTTGAAATGTATTTTAGTACTAGCTGCGCTCCGCGGAGTTACCCGTCACATTTTGTTCGGTATAAAAAGTAGCCTATGTGTTAATCCGGGGTGTCAGCTACCTCCATACCAAATTTCGTGAAAATTGATTTAGCCAAAATTATAGTCAGAGTTTCCTAAAATTGGTCAGAACGTCAGTTTTCATAGCAAATCGTTTCATTCCGAGATTTTGGAACGTCGCCCATGAAACGGTGTCGCTTTTTCTCTCTAGTCTGGTAGAAATAAAAAAATATGGACAAATATTTTCATATGTACCTAAGAGCCATTTTCATGTCTCTATTTTCCGTGAATCGGCAAATGGAGACCGATGAAGTCGATATGAGTAGGACAGCTGGCTGGCGGTGGCTGAAAGCGAAAAGCCGAAGATAGAGCTAAGGGGCGAGTCTTCTGAGAAGCATGTGATTTTTGCCGTTTTTATAGATAACTAGTGGTTACCTGCGACTTTGTTCGCGTGGAATCTAACAAAAAATGTTTATTCAGTTTGCACAATTTTGGAAAAGTTAATAATTCTGTATTCGCAACAAAATACCCATGCTAACCTTAAACCTCAAACGTGGATTTTTTGCCGTATTTATAGATTATAGTACGGACCCTTCGTGCGCGAGTTCGACTCGCACTTTGCCGGTTTTTATCTTTTTAGTGCACTAGGCGTAGCAGCGGTAATCATCTTACTGACATTTAAATGTTTTTATCTGTGTGTATTGTTTGTAGTTTTATTTGCTGTAGTATCTAGTGACTTATAAAAAAAGTGTTTCTTTCTTTCTTGATGGTTTTTTTTTGTTTATGGTTGACAGGCTAGGTGTTTTGACCACAGCTCACCTGATGTTAAGTGAAGGTGTGGTCGATGGAAAAGCACACCTAGCCTGGAATGGAACTGGCTGTCAAGTGAGGCTGCCGGAACACACCGTTAGATGCTTGGCGGCAGATTTCCAACTTGAGGGTGGTAGCTAGCCAGCCGAGTACCTACTAGAAAGTACCATACCACCATGCTATGGTTTCCTCACGATGTTTTCCTTCACCGGCAGCTCAAGCTCATTGTTGGGGTTTGAACCCACGCCCTTCGGCATGCGAACCTACCGCGCTAACCACTGAGCTATCATCGCTACGAATGGTAACAGATAACGCCTGGCCATACGTTGCAGTACCCAAAACTTTGAGTAAAAAAACTGAGACATTCGATGGTCAATCTTATTGGCCTCATTTTTCTCATTCCTCATTTTTCTCATTTAGTGATTATAATGTGTTAATGTTTGTTAAATCAGGTTTCCTATTGAAGTAGCGAGTGTCACCGGCAGCCGAAGCGTGACGAGGGTCGTTAGAAAGACAATACGCGAATTAATCTGTTTGCAATTGTTCTGCGAAGATGTCGATTTGCTTGGGATCGAAATGGGCAATATTTAGTAGCGGTGATTTTTAGCATTCCGTATCTGAAGGATTTTACTCCTATATAGTTTGCGATAGCATTAAAATTTCTTCACCGCATCAAAAATCACCGCTACTAAATATTGCCCATTTCAATCCCAAGCAAATCAACATCCTCACAAATCAAATTCCATAATATCATTTTAAATATATCAATAAAAGAATTTTAAAACCAGTTAAGTCAATAAATAAAAAATAAAATGTCAAAACTTAGTATACTAGCTGCGCCCCGCTGTGTTACCCGCTGCATGTTTACGGGATAAAAAATAGCCTATGTCTTAATGCAGTGTCTTGGCTACCTCTATAACAAATTTCATCTAAATACGTTGAGTAGTTTTTACGTGAAAGTGTAACAAACATCCATCTACCCATTCATCCAAAGTTTCGCATTTATCTATCTATCTATATATATCTATACTATTATAAAAAGGAAAAATTTGATTGTTTGTAATTAATAGTCTCCAAAACTACTGGACCGATTTCGAAAATTCTTTCACCGTTGGGAAGCTACGCTATCCCGGGTGACGTAAGCTACTTTTTATCCCTGTATTTCCACGGAAACGGTAGCTACGCGGGTGAAACCGCGAGACGTCGGCTTGGATAACAATAAAATAAAATGTCAAAAAAATCATAATTACTTACTAGTAATTTAATGATCTTTTAGTTTGAAAAAGAAAAATAATATTAGATCCTAGATGAGCCCTATTGAGCCAATGATCAACGTGGCACATTTTATTAGCTTTCTAGCAAGAGAGGCCACGTTAGACGTCGCCTTAGACGTTAATGATGGCACTTAGTGAGAACACAGGAAATGCATTACGGAACGAGACAACTGAACACCTTCAAAGAGAATAAGTGCTAGAATTGTGGTGTTTGCATCTGCTATAAAGTATTTGAATTGCTAAGATTTTTCTCTCGTTTCAAACGATATTGGCGTTACACGTTTTGTGCATATTTTTTTTATTTCAAAACAGGCTAGTGTTTGACCGCCAACTCGCTTGATATTAAGCAAAGATGCGGTCTACGATGGAACACATTTTTGTTTGCCATTTGTTACGCAGTTTATAATTAAGTGAATTGTGTCTGAACGATTATCGATTTTGAATCGATCGATGATATTGATCTAGAAAATTAACCCAGATTGTAACTATCAAAAAACATCAATTTACATAGGGTAGGTTCAAACCGCAACAATGAGCTTGAGCTGCCGCTGAAGGAAAACATCGTGAGGAAACCATAGCATGGTGTACTTAACTAAAAGCTACCATCTTCAAGTAGAAAATCTGCTGTCAAGCACCTAACGGCGTGTTCCAGCAGCCTCACTTACGAGCCAGTTCCATTCTAGGCTAGGTGTGTTCATCATTTTCGACCACACCGTCACTTAACATCAGGTGATCTGTGGTCAAACACCTAGCTTGTCAACAAAAAATAAATTTTACTAACATCAACCGTCAATAGTCATAAAAAATAGCTGTGTATGTAAATCCGTCTTATCTTTCTTGTCTTTCTCTTAATAATGATATCTTTTATCTCTTTCCTTAGTATTTAGGTGTGCGACAAGTGCCGTCCCTTTCCACCATGGATAAGACCCAAAACTTTGGAGAACTACGGGTAAGAAGTCCCGTTAAATTAGGGTTGGTTGCTTCGTGAATATTGTCCAAATAAAGTGCATTTGAGAACGTCACTATAGAGCCTTTTAAATAAAACTAGTAAAAAATAAAAATGAGTGTTCAAAGTCTGTTAACAAACACGCAGTCTCATTTAATGCCTAGTTCCATTCTAGGAAAAGTGTGCGTATCTTCGACTACACGGTCACTTAAAATCAAATGAGCTGAGGCCAAACATCTAGTCTGTAACAAAAAAAAAAATGGACAATATAGGTGACGAAATGTTATGTTGGCCATAGAGCGAGTGAAAGTATATTTTTTTATGTAAAAGTATCAAGATGAACGAAACTTTCTCCTGATGGTGAAAGACATACAGAACTTTGAGTAGCAAAATAAAGTCCAGCCCCATTTTAAATTTAAGTTTATGACCAATTTTAGATATTAAGTAATGTTTCGGATAAGTTTTTTTTAAATTGTCGTCCAATTTAATCGTAAATTTTAATTTATATCTTGATCACTGTTGTAACCGAAACGACTGTTAAGCGCAAATAAACTTAATATTATATATCTTAAAAACATAACATGGTATTAAGCCACCTCATCTTCGCCTAACATCAGGCTGGATGGCGACCAAACGCAATCCTATCTGTTATAAAAAAAGCAATCAAAAAGAGGCCCTCGACACGTCTTATCAAATCCGATTGAAATTTTTTTTTTTTTTTTTTTCCTTTTAATGATTTATCTGTTTTTTGTTAGATACCTCATTATTATTACAATCTAGCCTAGTTAAGACTAATAAGTAATTTTAATATAACTTAAATTGCTAAGTAGAGTCTAATCTAAGAATGCGTCCATCGACACTTTTCTTACTGTCTCTATTAAGGGGAAGACACTTTGTTCACGTGTTCTATAATATGTAGTACTCACTGCACTGACATTACTAACTTAATACACTAACTCAAAAGGTTTTGTCCTTTTTAGTCTTCTTACTATATCCGATTGAAATGAACA
This sequence comes from Biston betularia, assembly GCA_905404145.2. Classification (NCBI taxonomy): domain Eukaryota; kingdom Metazoa; phylum Arthropoda; class Insecta; order Lepidoptera; family Geometridae; genus Biston; species Biston betularia. The sequence goes on along the minus strand of FR989887.1, from coordinate 6,643,750 downwards.
CAAATGAGGAACTTGTGCTTTTTGATTGATTGATTGATTAACTCTTTATTGCACAGACTAAAAAAACAATACAGCAGAAATAAAATTAATTAACAACTGGCAACTGGTTTGTCTATTTGCTCCTTACTTCTAACCTGTGATACTTGTCGAGTGCCTATTTATCTTATTCCACTTCTAAAGATTTAGCACACATCCATTGGATACCCTCCTAAGTCAAGTTACAGAGAAAAACTTTGCGAATAAACAAGAGAATCAAAACAAAACTCTTTCATCAAACTTACTTATTCTTATCGCATATCAATAAAACAACCTGATAGGAAATATCATGTCCATAAAGCAGGAAAATCAAATATGTTTTGTGGAGGCAACCCTAGTGGATGCAGTTACTGCCGTAATGAATAAAGTTCTGTTTGTCGCGAACAAGTTTTATGTGAGAACATGTGTGTTTTCAACGTACTGCTCTAAATCTTTGCTAATAATATAACACTTAATTGTTTTTTTTAATAAGACTAGGTTTCCATTTTGCTTTGACCATTTTAGTTCACTTTTGTTTTACTTATGCTGGATATTCCGACTATAGTTTCGGCCGCATCCGATGGCCTTTTTCAAGGAGTTAAAGCAGAGTACGCTCTTCGTCTCACGTGAAGACAGCAGTTGATGCGCCGGCGCGAGGGTGGAGTGGTGGAGTTTCAATGAGTTTTTAAACCATTATGGTTCTTTATTAGATAGGAATTGGAAGTCAATAAGGTTTCATAACATAATTCTTGTTACGTAGTTTTACTTAAGGTTATATAGTAAACTTTAACAATGCTCATAACATTTTTTTAATGTTGACAAGCTAGATGTTTGACCACACCTGATGTTAAGTGTTCGAAGGTGGTAAAGTACAACTAGCCTGGAATAGAACTGTCTGTCAAGTGAGGCAGCCGAAACTACCACCATGCTAGGGTCTCCTCACGATGTTTTTCCTTCACCGGCAGCTCAAGCTTTCGGAGGCATTTCGGAGAGTGTGCACGTGAACTGCACAATTTGGTTTCCCCTGAAACTTTCTGCCACCGGATCGCCACACAAACGCGACCAAAACGTCATCCGTACATGGTGGACGTTTGCCGTGTACGCACAAAGCGTTTTGATTTCACATTTTTCATTTACACAGCGGGGTCATGGAACTCTCTGCCGGAGTCTGCGTTCCCTGTTAGGTACAATATGGGTGTCTTCAAATCTAGAGTCAATAAGTTTCGTCTAGGTAAGCGAGCTCCATCTTAGGTCATACTACTGCTTAACATCAGGCAGAGAGTGGTCAAACGCGAATTTATTTTGAATTTAATAATAAGCTTATTATTTGGGATTGAACCCACGCCCTCCGGCGTATAAACCACTGGTTTAGCGCGGTATTCTTACCCAGTATTTTTTAGCTCCGTAGCTATCATCGCTATGTAACTTTCGTTAGCCCATTTGTATTGTAGTGGGTTTTAAAAAGTGACACAAACTTTAATGAACAGTGGCGGGAATGAACCTTAGGGGATGGCAAGCAGGGCAACCGCCCGGGGCCTCGCTCTTGCAGGGGCCTCGCATCCTCGTAGAAAAGTCTTTACCATATATGTATTTCGCGCCTCTCGCTTAACAAAACCCCCCCTGAACGCACGGTTTCATTATTAGTGCAAGCATGTTACGGCCACTCGGCCACTCGAACTAATTTTTTAGTAAAACGGACTCAAAGAAAAAGGGCCGCAGAATGATCTGTCGCCCCGGGCCTCGCAACAGCTAAGGCCACCGCTGTTAATGAATAACAATTACCAAAGCAACAATGAGCAGTAATAAACAACAACAACCTCCTATCGGCTTAGTGCACTCCAAACTTACGAACCTGTAGATATATTCAGAGATAAGTCGCCAAATGTTCAATAACAAATAGTGGAGAGATCAAAAAGCCAGATTTCAATACAAAGTAGGGAATTGACGCGCAAGAAGCTGGGATTGTCCAAAATATCGACGCAGGTTGCTTCTGACATTGACTTATTACTTTCTTCGTATGGTACAAGTCATGGTAAGTAAGCTGTTGTTTGTAATGTCATAAGCAGTGATTTCTATTTTGTACTACAAAAACAGTGTGTTTTCTGAAAGTAAAAGTAATTTATGTATTTACTGCTTATCTGTCTGTCTTTTTAATAAAAGCTTTTGTAGCGATAATAGCCTAGTGGTTAGCGTGGTCGGTTCACTCACCGAAGGACGTGGGTTCACGCTCCAACAATGAGCTTGAGCTACCTAAACTAAACCTTATGAAAAAGTAATTGGATCGGAAATTTAGTGCAAAGTTGACCACAAAAAACGTCTCTTACTCTCTACTGCAGCCACTATGACATATGTCAAGCGGTCTTAAAACAACTATCGTAAAACTGGCAACATTACACAAACAAAGTTCAACAAAGTTCACCGTGGAGTTTTGGCGAAAACGAGGAAGTAGTCCTGTGTCCCTATTGTGTTTTTTCCAAAACTTGTGTTTTTTCGAGAGTAAAAATAGTAGTGTTTTAAAACGGTTTTATTTAGCTTGCCCTGTTTGTTGTTGTTGTTTTTGGGTCAAATTTAGTCATTGAAATTTTATCCCATTGCTGTTGACAGAATATATATCTGATATTGGGTTCTTTAAAAGGCATGTTAATAGAATCTTAAAAGGTCGGCAATGTTTTTATAGTGCCCCCGGTGTTGCAGATATCTATAGGCGACGGTGATTGCTTAACATCAGGCAACCCGTCAGATTGAGTGCCAACTGTGGCTTAAAAAAAAAGTAAGTAGGTACTCGCCTTAAGTTCTGATGATAACATTTTATTTAATTTTTTTTATTTGGCAAGATATGTATGAGTAGATTTTGTAACACGATTTTGACTACCGCGTTAGCGAAATGTCACGCATGAGGCACTAAAACTCATGTTAAAATGAACGTGTTAAAAATAGACGAAAATGTTTTTTCATCGATGAAATGATACCAAAATTTTCTTTCCGCACTCACTGGACTGATAAAACGTTGATAAACTTTTCTTACGGCAAAATCTTGAGTCTCCTTCAACATAAACCAAATTACATGGGCGTGACTACCGAAATAACCTGCGAAGAAATCTTTTCATGACTTAATCAAACTTTTGATTAAAGAATCCATTCCCATTCAACTCGAATTTGGACCCTTAAAAGGTCTAGACTTAGTTCTTGTTTATACAAAGTACGCCCTTATTAACTTCTATAGCTAAGTTACTTAATAGAATGTGAGTCAACTTACCTAATTTTCCCGAAATTGTGAAGACATTTATTTACTTTCATTTATATCAATTTTACCTGGAAATATGGTACGTAATTGCCTGACAACCTAAACAAGCTGAAGAGTTCGAAAAATCTATAACCCGGCTTCGAATAAAATACGTATACTAAAAGGGAAAAAATGTTTTATTATTCCTAATGAAATTTAAACATACATTTATATACAAGATACGCGCGAAAAACTTAACCATTTCTTGACAGTCGGGTAAAAAGGTTATGCTTATCGAGTAGATTAAAAGGATATGGTATAGCAATGATAGCTCAGCGGTTAGCGCGGACATATCACGAGACGAAAGGATGTGGTTTCAAATCCTGACATTAAGTTAACATATAGTTAGTAAGTAATTAAAAGTTAGTTAGTAGAAATAAAAAAAAGTAAAGTTATAGTTTAGTTGACATATTGATGACATATTTTATGAAAGGGAAGCCAGAGTATGACATATGTTATATTAACACCGAGACAGAACATATATCGTCACATAAATGTTCGTCCTGGGTGGGTATCAAACCCACGCTCTAATACTCTTAAAGCAGATATTTCCAAATAAGCTAACAGGACAGCATTTTATTATCGTTGTTTCCGAAATTCAGTCAAAGCTTATAATAAAATCATCACAACATTACTAATGCACAGTCTGACCGTGATCAAATCTTAATTACACTTGATAATTTATAAAATACTTGGTACAAACATAATGCACAAAGTGCTATGCCAAACATGAAAAAAAAAGATGTTATCGTCTAAAAGTTGAAACAAAAACAAAAGACATGTTACTTATTACAAAGTATAAAAGATAATGTACAAAACAATTGCAAAGCAAAATTTCGTTCTTTTATCGCGCGAAATGTGGGACACCTACGCCTAAGTTTCCCGATAGCCGTATCTGTAAAGTTCCAGGGAAGTTTCAAATATGATATATTGTGGGAATTTTATCATGTGCGCTCCCCCCTTTATGGGGGAAATTTTGTTTGCTTCGCCTGATAAAAAAGAATGGCGCAAAAACGCCTCGAATCTGTTTGTTGGCACATAAAGTAACGTAATTTGCTAACGTAGGAAAACAATTTTTTTTTTTTACACAAATGGCAACATTTGCGTTGCGGGTGACAAATTCAAACAAATTTCATTTATGGAATTTGAAACATGAAACCAACAAATTAAAAATAAATGAATTTAATTAATGAGCCGCGTGATCTTAAAATTTAAAAAGGGAATTTTAAATGTGACTATGAGAAACAGGACAGAAGTTGGGATTTTTGGCGGGAATGTGGAAAGAGCAATTTCGCCCCATTGTATTTGTTCCCAAAACTAGTGTTTCTTCGAGTGTTTATGTAAGTATAGAAATTGTTGTTTTATGTATAAAGTAAGTAAATTACTAGCGCGAGTGTGGGTGTGATAAAATGTGGTGAAATATGATTTTTTCGGGTTGCTTCCAAAACTCCACAGAAGCTTTTTGACTGGCACGTGCTGGACTTGACCAAGGCTGGACTTTGACTACTTTTTGACTTATGAAACTTGATAATATCAAAACACTTGACACTGGGAAATGCATAAAATGCGATGTCAAAATTAAAGAAAAAGAAGATAGAAGGTTTTGGCGTAAAAGCGGAAGGGTCGCATTGCGGCATAATATTAGTTTCCAAGCCTAGTGTTTTTCGAGTTTTTGTTTATGTACAAAAATAGTGATGTTTTATTCATACATAAAATACTGAATTATGTGAGCAAGTGTAAGAAAGTGATACATACGTATAATATACTGCATACGTATAATATACTGCAACATGACTTTCCATGTTACTCCGAAAACTCCATCGAAGCTTGTAATAACGTTGTCCTTACTTTACTAAGGCATGACCGGACTCGATCAAGATTTACTTTGTGTGCCTATGACTGTGATTTAGACTTAAAACCATTGAAACTAGCAAATCCACAAAACGCGACGCCAATATCAAACAAAAAGAAAAAAAACTTGAAGTTAAAAATATTGTGATAGATACACAAAGTCAAACAGATTAAGAACTAATAGTTGATTTCAGTAGAATTAAAAACAATCAAGTGTAAATTACTCATTGGCATATATCTGCTTTAAAGACAAACATTTTGTGGTATAAACAAATGGGTGTTCTGTGTCTAGATGTTCTATTGTAAATGTGAAAGTTTGGATGGGTGGATGTTTGTTACTATTTCACGCAAAAACTACTGAACGGATTTAAATGAAATTTGGTATGGAGGTAGCTGAGATCCTGAACTAACACATAGGCTACTTTTTATCCCGAAGACATGTAGCGGGTAACACCGCGGGGCGCATCTAGTGTATTATAGTACTTCACTTCTTCCGTTACTGTAATATTCCACGTATATTTGTTGAGTGGCGCACTAAGGAACGTCAGGTCGGTTTCAGTACGTTTATTGTTCCGTCTCGCTTGAAGTAAACAATGCCTTTATAATGTTAACAATACCTTGCAATGGTCACTCGCCCTGTTTTACTGACGAAGAACTTGAAACTGTTTGTATGAATAAAGTCACAAAAAATAACAGATTTTAATAGTACATTGTTACCCAAGGCTGAAAGTAACTGATTTAGTCACGAGACGGGGTATTGGCGCCCTAGCAAGGTAGAGTACTTTCTAGTACTCGGCTGGCTAGCTACCACACTCAAGTTGAAAATCTGCCGCCAAGCATCTAACGGTGTGTTCCGGTAGCCTCACTTGCCAGTTCCACACCAGGCTAGGTATGCTTTACCATCTTCGACCACACCTTCACTTAACATCAGGTGAGCTGTGGTCAAATATCTAGCCTGCCAACAATTAAAAAAAAAAGTTCTTTTCAAGGGAGTTCTTCGTACTGACGCCTTAAATGTTCTTGTATTTCAACAGCTCCCCAAATCAACTCCTATAAGGGAGGAGTAGACATTCCAAATACCGAAGAACCTTCAAGGGCGAACACAGGACTCACACAGAAATCGATGGTCCCTAAGTAAAGTATCGAAAGTGAAAAATGCTACTTTACAGGAGAGCGATTTGAAGTTTATTTTTTGCATAACTTTGACATTAATGATTAGATCTTCATACAAAGTTGGATTCACAGGTGTTTTGGGATTACGAACAAAACGTTGCAGCAAAAATCAATAATTATGAATAGTTTTCGAGAAAACTCAGTATCGATAGTACAGTCCGTAACTCAACTTGCTTTATAAATCGAAACTGGTACTTTCGATTGTTTACAGGGAACCGCATGTACACAAATGTATCGGATCTGCCTATTTCGATATTCTACGTGGGTTTATGTCAGGAATATTTTAGTAAAAGTGTCACATTCGATTATTTATTTCGTAGATTGCTTGTACTCACAATTATTTTTTTAATAAATTGACTAGAAAACAAGTAACATAAATTAGAGTAAATGTATTACAAATTGAAAAAAATATAAATTGTTAATCTAAATATTATAACAAGTATTTAAAATCAGTCTTTGTTACCTTAACTAACTGTAAAAAACTGAGATCAAGTATTCATTGTATTATATATACTATAAATTTCATTTCATTTTACTTAAGTTATAACAAGCTAGCTGCACCCCGCGTTGTTACCCGCTACATGTTTTTGGGATAAAAATAGCCTATGTGTTAATCCAGGGTTTCAGCTACCTGCATATCAAATTTCGTCCAAATCCGTTCAGTAGTTTTTGCGTGAAAGGGTAACGAACATCCATCCATACATCCATCCATCCACACATCACATTTATAATATTAGTAGGATGCAAACTGTGAGTACTTAATAAGCTAAAATAATAGGAACATTTTAGAATGAGATCATAGTAATTAACAAAACATTACTTATACAAAACAAAAATAGTAAAACTCGTTACGCAAAAACAATAACCTAGAACCTATGATATTATTTGGGTATTGCACTTTAACGACATAAAGAAATGATTTTTTTATATTTTTCTACTGGTAAAGCTAGTGAATCCGAATAAAGATTTTTAACTCGGTAGACTGCATTTTCTCTTTTAGCGGTTTCTTGTTTCTACAGTAGTATTAACACAGACATTATTATCCTTCCGATCGTATTTAAAATACATACTTCACATTTTCATTTCTATAATCTTTATTCCAATTTCTGTCGTATAATAAAACTTTAAAATCATATAAATCACTATTGGTTACTTCTACAACGTTGTAAGGTTTTCCATAAGCCTTTGCTCATCGTACTAATGTGTAGCATTGGTCAGGAGTGTAAATTAATTTTCTTTTTAGATTTTCTCTCTGTGAGGGCATGTACACTATCGCCCTCATTCTGACTATGGCCGTGTTCTAAGAAACAATGAGTAAAATCTACGCCAAAACGTTTTGACAAGTACATGTACAACGAATATACGACTCTATTCATATTCTGGCCCGTACAATTATTATCGGACCAAAATAAGAATTTCTTAGCACTCTGATCGATCTTTGCGTTTACAAAATGCATCAAACAGCTACTTACTTCGTTAGCTCCTCTTTTAACGGTATATTCCGTCCATATGTAGCATGAACCTTCTTTTAAAGCTCTTAAACATCGAGAACGTTAAAGTTAAACACAGAAAATTTACGGAAAGTCGAAAGTCAAGTCACATACAATTTTTGGTGATTCTGTAAAATACTATTTGTCATTATTCTTTATCTCTCTAACTCTCTGTCGGAGATGAGTTGTTAAAAAACTATGACACTTTTAATCACTGCAAAATCGACTACATTTGGATGATTTGAGTGTTTGCCCCTATTATCCGATAACATTAACGTTTAATTTCACTTGATTGATTGATTAACTCTTTATTGCACACACTAAAAAAAACAATACAAAAGAAATAAAATTCATTAATTTGTGTAACAACTGGCGACTTGAGGTAAAGATAGTACCCAATATCTTGTATGGGGAACCCGAAGTCAAAATTTGGGGACGATATTGTAGTTGTTTCTCTGCTATCTATGATAATAGATTAATTTCGGTCACTGTTTTCAATGATAACCGTCATGCGTGATCTTACGGATGAGATGATGAAACTGTGGCATTCCTCCTATGCTAAATTTCTATCCGAGGAGAGTTCATCATCCACCAACTCCTTTAAATTATTCCAATCGGACTCATTGAAGGCGCAGTTCGTGGGTAGCAGTGACAAAAAACGTAATAGGTACATTAAATAAATATAAAATTAATTGCATTTTAAATAATCTAGCTTTATTAGTTACAGAAAATAAACAAAAAAAGTAAGTAACTTCATTTTTATATGAGTACTTTTATCGAATCTTAATAAAAAAATAAATAAAATTCAGCCAATAGAATCGAAAGTGCCACTTTCAATATAGATTTGAATTTGTAATACCACGTACAGTATCGAAATTGTCAGTTTCGATAGAAATACCATATGAAAAAACCACGTACATAATCGGAACTGCCACTTTCTTCCTATTAGGAATATGAAAACCCGACATAAACAATCGAATCTACCCGATTCGATATATTACGCGGGAAACATTGTTAATGCAAGTATGATTTATTAATAATACATAATTTAGGTAAACTATACTTTTTAAAATAAAAAACAGTCTTATTTATTTATGATACAATTATGTGTTAGAAAAATAAAAGTAATTAAAGTACTGTAACTTACCCGCATTCAAAATAACTAATTATTTGTCAAAGTTTTGTTTTGTTCATTCTCACTGTTTATTTGCACTAATTCAACAATTTTCCTCGATCTTGAATACATTTTTAAGGGTAAATTACTTATCATACAGTATTTTAATTATACATCAATATATCTAGAAAAAAACGTTAATAAAATACCTATAAAACCATTATTACGTAGTCGCAAAGGTGAGTGCGCACGCACTGCGACGTAAACTCGCGATAGGGGTAGTTTCGTCCTTTTCGCACACTCAACGACGCGGCGTAAACTCTCGAAAGTTAACATTCGTTGTTATACGCCGGATAGGTTGTTACGTTTCGATATAATACGTCTCTAAAAAACGTGTAAACAATTATTTTTTAAATTTTTGATCTCGTTTTAACAAAATTAATTTTATTGATAGTTTAATAATGTAATAAAAAAAAATTGCAGTTTTGCAAATTCGATACTTTACTTAGGGACCATCGAAATGTGAATTAAAATTCCTTTGAAAAGAGATCCTTATCTACGTAGACATATAAGATTAGTTTTGAAAAACAGAGAAACAACTTGTGAGAATTACAGAAAGATAAATAAATAAATAAATAAATAAAGTAGGACTATACACACAGCGCCAAACTAAGCAAAGCTTGTGTGATGGAAGTCAAATAACTGATAGAATACATAATCTACTTTTTTTTTACTCCTCTTTATACTAGTATAGATAGATACAGTACACCTAGACACAGAACAAAAATTTTATTTTTGTTTTTTTTTTTTTTTATGTAAAAAAGTAATGAGACGATCGAGACGCTCTCCTGATGGTAAGAGATAACGCCTGTCCATGACCATTACAGCGATACAAAGAACTTTGAGTAACAAAACAAAGTCCAGGGCATCACTGCTTTGGCGCTCATTACTTTGAGACTTTCGATGGTTAGTCTCAACAGCCCAGTAATTTCACTAGCTGTAGTACCCTTCGAATCGGAACACAGTAATGTTTACACACTACTGCTTAGCGACAGAATAACTGGTACTGCGGTGGTACCTACCTAGACGACCTCCTGCTAAGGAGATCTACCACCAAGTAAATATAATAAAAGCTCTTATGATAAACAAGTAAATTTGATTGCTCTGTTAGCTCTTTTGGTAGAATATCTGCTTCAAGAGTTGTATGGCGTTGGTTCGATTCCCACCATGATAAACATTTGTGTGACAATAAATCTTTTTCTGTGTCTGGGTGTTATTTACACAATATAATTAATTAGTATGTATTTACAGCAAGCACATGTTTAAGTATTCTATCACTTATCTGGTTCCGATAGTACATGCTTTGTTTAGTTTGGGGCTAGATGGCGCTGTATAAAACGTCCTATTACCTTTATTTATTACATTTTTAACTAAATTAAACAAAAACACGACTACAATAATGTGTATTGGCTGCATAATAACCTAAATAAAAGTGGAAGTGTTTCTACTTAGTGGTATGTAGATCTCCTTAGCAGGAAATCGTCTAGGTAGCTACCACCGCAGTACCAGAAATCCTGCCGCCAAGCAGTAGTGTGTAAACATTACTGTGTTTCGGTTTGAAGGGTAGGTACTGCAGCTAGCGAAATTATAGGGCTGTTGAAACTAACCATCGAAAGTCACAAAATAATTTAATGAGCGCCAAAGCAGCGATGCCCTGAACTTTGCTCTGCAAATCAAAGTTCTGTGTATTGATGCAATAGCCATGGACAAACGCTATCTCTTACCATCAGGAGAACGTTCGTCTCATTAATTTTTACATAAAAAAAAATAATTCTTAAAATTTTGGATGACACTTTCAAATTTCGAATATTTTTTTTTTTAATTTCCTCGTTGCTATTTAACCTTCTGTCTTAATTGTAATCTGTAAATCGGGGCATGTATATATGGTATACGTACAGCCCTGACCATAGATAAGGAAATCCTTGACCTAATAGTGGGAGAGGAATAACGAGGAAATCGAGGCGTAAGATGTAAGTGGTGCTAACGTAAATGGATTAGTTTTATAATTACTTTGTAGCGATGATAAACTCAGTGGTTAGGGCTAGCGATGATAAGGTTGAGAATTCACGAAGATTTACATGGTGGAAGATTTCCGTCTGTGATATTAAATTACTACAAAATTGCAAATAGCTGAACAAAACTGTTTATGGAAAACATTATCCTCCTTCTAGCAGCCTTGTTGGTTCATTGGTAGTATATCTGCTTCGAGAGCTGTAGGGCGTGGGTTCGATTCCCACCCAAGACAAACATTGTGTTGTATAAACAAAAATGTTTGTTCTGTGTCTGGGTGTACTGAATGTATTTACAAAAAAAGTATTTATGTATTCTATCAGTTATCTGACTTCCACTGTACAAGCTTTGCTTAGTTTGGGGTCAGATGGCGCTATAATATTCATTAATTCATTAATTCATTAATTAATTAATTCATTAATTCATTAATTCATTAATTCATTAATTCATTAAGTCATCAATTCATCGATTCATCGATTCATCGATTCATCGATTCATCGATTCATCGATTCATCGATTCATCGATTCATCGATTCATCGATTCATCGATTCATCGATTCATCGATTCATCGATTCATCGATTCATCGATTCATCGATTCATCGATTCATCGATTCATCAATTCATCAATTCATGAATTCATTAATTCATTAATTCATTAAATCATTCATTCATTCATTCATTCATTCATTCATTCATTCATTCATTCATTTCGTGCAACACGGAGAAGATCGTTTTTTTGTGTGATCGAAGATGGAAGCACACCTAGCCTGGAATAGAGCTGACTGTCAACTGGTTTTTATGTTTTTTTTTATATTTGGTAATATGTCGTAAAGTATATTTCATACCGCTACGTGATTAGGGACAATTCTTAACTCAAAGCGGACAAAGTCGCCGGCGTCACCTAGTTTTTAATAAATTTAAAACTGTGTCAGCGAAAGCCTTCAAAATTGTTTATTGAGTTGCTATATAGCAATAAATTAAAGGAAGCTGATCGGATGCTATTATAGGATTGGATTGCGTTTTTATGGTGGGGATAATCTAAATTACGTTTGCAATTCAATGTTGACGATTTATAAAATCAATTACAATTATGTGCGGTTCGCTGGAACGGTTCATTTGTATCAAATTAGTGCCATGTGATTTTACAGCAAAACAATAGTATTTTTTTTTGGTTTGTGGTGCTTCTCGGCTGCTGGTTAATGAAGATAAAGTGGGCAACAGAGCTTGCTTGCCAATAGAACTGACACTGGAATTTTTAAACTCTACCTACACTTTTTCCTGCCTTTTTTTAACCTATTAAGGCGAAAGAACCAAAAAAATACAATTTAAAATTTTTTCCACTTTTTGAAGAGCCGCTAAAAGTTTTTGTTTTAAATTTTTATAGTATTTGCTGATAAATAAATAATTAATTTTATTTAACACTAGCAGATGCCTCGCGGTTTCACCCGCGTAGTTCCCGTTCCCGTGGGAATACAGGGATAATACGATATGTTTCTCTAATTAGCACACCCCATCGTTTTGCCCGTAGATATCAATGTTACCTGGAAGAGATCACTCTAAGCGATAAGGCCACCGATTGTTGTACTTCATTTAAATTATTGTATTATTTCTGTTTTGTTATCTTAGTATGAACAATAAAGAGTTATAAAGGCTAGGTGTGTTTTACCATCTTCGACCACACCTTCACTTAAAACATCAGGTGAGCTGTGGTCAAACAACTAGCCTGTCAACAATTAAAAAAAAAAAAAAAAAAAAAAAAAAAGGCAAGATAGAGCAAAGTTTTATTTATAGCATCAAAGTTACAAGTCAAATTATGTAATAACGTTTCAAATATATCATTAAAACTAATGCAAAAATACTGATTACATGTCAATTTTAATTGAAATAAAAATAGTCAAGATAGTAAAAATACCGTTTATTTATGTATCAGTAATAACAAACAAGACTATCTATTTGGATAGAATGTATCTTTTTGTGCCCTTTGGGGTTGAAACTTTAGGTCCGTGGGGGCCGCTCTCAAACTGTATCGGGACCTGGCCAAACGTCTAGAGGAGGCTTCAGGTGACCAGAATGCTGGTATCTACTTTGGTCAAAAACTAAGCATTGCCATCCTGCGTGGCAATGCTTAGTTTTGCCAGCATTCTGGCCACATATCCCTCCTTTGGCGGTTTTTTAGACTAAGTTTTTTGTATACGTTTTGTAAATAGGTAGTATAATTTAAGGTATTTTTTGAACAAGACTATCGCGATGATATGAGAAAACGCGAATTTTGAGTAACAAAACCAAAGTCTAGGGCATCGCTGCTTTGGCGTTCATTACTTTGAGACAATCGACGGTTAATTTCAATAGCCCTGTAATTTCACTAGCTACTTCCCTTCAAACCGGAACACTGTACTATAGTTTGAGGACAGAATATCTGATAAGTGTCTGAATAAAAAAATATTTGTGACTGGATGGCAAGATTTATAAATTCCTTTCTAAATGTTGGTGTCTAATAAAAACAATATTTGTGACAGGATGGCAAGATTTATAAATTCCTTTCTAAATGTAGGTGTCAAACAAAAACAATATTTGTGACAGGATGGTAAGATTTATAAATTCCTTTCTAAATGTTGGTGTCTAATAAAAACAATATTTGTGACAGGATGGCAAGATTTATAAATTCCTTTCTAAATGTTGGTGTCTAATAAAAACAATATTTGTGACAGAATGGCAAGATTTATAAATTCCTTTCTAAATGTAGGTGTCAAACAAAAACAATATTTGTGACAGGATGGCAAGATTTATAAATTCCTTTCTAAATGCAGGTGTCTAATAAAAACAACATTTGTGACAGGATGGCAAGATTTATAAATTGGTTTATGAATGCAAGTCTTGCAGGTGTCCAATAAAAACAATATTTGTGACAGGATAGCAAGATTTATAAGTTCCTTTCTAAATGAACAAATTTGAATCTGGCAGTAATTAATAACTAAAGTCAAATGCCTACTTGTATAATAGATTAGTTACTTATAGTTGGAAAACTAATAGAACTTCCAATAAGGCATAGATCAAAGAGCTTGCAGGAACCTTATAGAACTCACTTCAGAGAATTTGACTAAAATAGATGATCGACTAACTGTAATGGACTGGGGCAATGATTTTAATGTACTACGCACTATTTACTACGTAGTACTATCGTTGACATAATATGTTTGATCAAGCGGAAGAATTGTTAAAGATTACCTTTTGAAGTCATGCATAACTTGTAATAAAGATTTTGTAGCGATGATAGTTAAGTGTAAAATGTGGCTGGAGGCCGCCCTCTTCCCCGCTTCCCCTCTGGCAGCACCAGCGCTCTTCGAACAGCATTGTCATCGTCTCTACGCATCACGTGTCCATACCACTTTAGTCGACTTTTAGTTAACTTGTCGGTTATAGGTGCCACTTTAAAACTTCCCCGTATGTATTCGTTCCTGATTTTGTCTAGTTTGGTCACGCCGCCTGACCATCTGAGTATTTTTAATTTCATTGACATGCAGTTTCTGCTCATGTGGTTGTGTAACAGTCCAATATTCAGCACCATAGAGCATCGCGGGTCTCACTGCAGTCTTGTAGACTTTACCTTTTGTTTTTTGTAAAATCAATGTATAAAAATTATATTTCTATCAACTGAAGAAAGCTACTCAATTCAAACCGTACTAGACGCGTGTATCAGTATAAAAAAGCAGCTAATCTCGCTGATTGCTGCCGTATTGTGTTGTATTGTGTCTCCGCTTTGTTCTTCTCGTGTTTCATTTGAGGCCGCTTGAGAACTGACACACGGTTAAAAATTGACGCAAGCTAAACTCAGTCTAATTCCAATTCTACATGGGGCCTACACGGGACCCTGTCTGTCAGGTACAGCAATGTTTAGAAGAGAGAATTATTTTTAAAGTCAAAATTTATTTATTATTATTTTTTTTATGATTATTTATACAGTACCACTGGTGAGACACCTACGATACTCGAGGACGTGATATTTGGCGATCATATAGGAAGAAAAAAAATAACAGTAAAAATAAATTAATATTAACTGACTACGATGTAAAGTTAACCGAGAGTTATGTAATTAATTACGCAACTCATGGACACCGCGCGGACGCATGAGCTGGACGTTGTGAGG
Organism: Biston betularia; assembly: GCA_905404145.2. Classification (NCBI taxonomy): domain Eukaryota; kingdom Metazoa; phylum Arthropoda; class Insecta; order Lepidoptera; family Geometridae; genus Biston; species Biston betularia. The sequence continues at coordinate 6,628,608 of FR989887.1, read as the reverse complement.
GTTGTGAGGACGCTCGCGCCGACAACGGGGGGACAAGAACGTACTTGTTGCGTGATCAAATCATCGTTATCGGGAGTGTATCCACGCTTCATTTATCTATAGGGAAATTGGGGCAAAAAATAAGTACCCAATTTTATTACACAATTATAACGAGAATCGAGTACCAAGTACTCTACTTCAGTATCGTAGGTGTCTCACCAGTCATGCTGTATTAATTTAGCTAATTGGCTCTTACGCTACTCCGTCTGCCTTGGTCCTGTGTAATTTAGTTATTTTTAATTCATTCCTTCTAATTTTGGTTCTGAAGACATGTTTGAAGTATCTTGCACGTGACTGGCCAATCAATCGACAAACGCAATGACCCGCTCATTTTCTCCCCGCAAAACGTCTGACAATGTTGGTGAAACATCTGATCTGTGTATCGTTCACTAAGCAAGGTATTCCCATTCGAGTCTCGCTTTCCGCTCAGAACTTAGCCGCTGTTTTAGGAGTTTTTTATAACTCGCTATATTGTTTCCGATTTCCGAAACAAACCTGTTCAGTGTTGTTTTGTTTTAACGATCCTTAGAATTGCCTTTGAAGATTTAGGCCTTTTGTTTGGTTTGATTAGTTCTAGTCACTTTCATTTTTGGGATAGCATTGATCTATTTCCTTATTATAAAGTACTAACAATCGTTCATGGCTTAGCGCGGATATAAAACCTCCCGAAATAAATTTTCTAAATAATTTTACTTTAATTTAGATACTTTCTTCCGGAACTCTTACTATGCTGCTATATCTAAATGCGTTGATATATTTGAAACCAAAAAAAAGGAAAACGAGAAACGACTTTTTACTGTTGACAAGCTAGGTGTTTGACCACAGTTCAGCTGATGTTAAGTGACGGTGTGGTCTCAAGTGAAGCTTTTGGAACACACTATTAGATGCTTGGCGGCAGATTTTGAACTTGAAGGTTGTAGCTAGCCAGCCGAGTACTAGAAAGTACCCTACCACCATGTTATGGTTTCCTCACGATGTTTTCCTTCACCGGCAGCTCAAGCTCATTGTTGGGGTTTGAATTGTCAACTCTCAGCGTATGAAACCGCTGAGCTATCATCGCTACAAAACCTACACCAATATTGAAGGTTAAAATTACGTTTTTCATTATCAAATTTTCCTAGACTTTTATTTGCTTTTATCTTAAATTGTTTATTTTTTTCCATAAAATTTACTGAATGAAGGTCTAGTACCCTTAACCTAAAATCCATTAAATAGTTTCAAAACCACTATTATCTTTGATAAAATCTAATCATGTCAAGGTAATTAGGGCATTTATGAATTTCTTATCTCGATTGTCACCATCTTCCACATGCGTTTAGAAATAATTGTAATCTGCAATCGAACCGAGCAATATCACTAGTTTCAACGGAAAAATTAATTTTGTATAAATTTAATACGCATTTTCTCGAGTGACTAATTGACGTACACTTGAATTAAGTTATGTAGATAAAAAAAAATATAGTTAAAATGATGTAATTTATGTTCAATATCTTCTTTATTAGTTGTATATCTACTTTATCCGATAGTTATAAATGGTGTTACTTATTTACAAAACAGCGCAAAAAAGAATTTTTAATCTATACTAATACTATAAAAAGAAATGATTTGTGTGTTTTTATGTAATGAATAAACTTAAAAATACTGGACCGATTTAAAAAATTTTTTCACCGTTTGGAAGGAACACTATTCCCGGGTGACATACGCTACTTTTTATCCCTGTATTCCCACGGGAACATTAAACTACGCGGGTGAAACCGCGAGCCGTCCGCTAGTATTTAATATTCAAGATATTTATTGCTTCCATACAGTACAACACAGCACAGTGGTTAGCGCGGTCGCTTTACACGCCGATAAGCGTGGGTTCGAAACCCAACAATGAGCTTGAGCTGCCGGTGAAGGAAAACATCAGGAGGAAACCATAGCATGGTGGTAGGGTACTTTCTAGTACTCGGCTGGTTAGCTGCCATCCTCAAGTTGAAAATCTGCCACCAAGCACCTAACAGTGTATTCCGGCAGTCTCACTTGAGAGTCAGTTCCATTCCAGGCTAGGTGTGTTTACCATCTTCGATCAAACCGTCACTTAAGAAAGTTTTATCTAAATACAATATTATTTTTATGTACTTAATGTAATGTTTTATTTTTATTTATTTCTCTCATTAGTGTTAAAACATCTCACGTCTGTTTTTTGTGTCATCTATCGTATTTTTCTGTTCTTGGTTGCCTGGAAGAGAGCCTATTTTTGGGGTTCCGTACCCAAAGGGTAAAAAGAGACCCTATTACTAAGACTCCGCTGTCCGCCCATCTCTTTGTCTGTCTGTCCGTCTGTCACCAGGCTGTATCTCGTGAACCGTGATAGATAGACAATTGATATTTTCACAGATGATATATTTCTATTGCCGCTATAGCAACAAATACTAACTAAAAAACAGAATAAAAAAAATATTTAAGGGGACTCCCATACAACAGACGTGATATTTTTGCCGTTTTAATAGATAATGATTTTAGAAATAATGGTACGGAACTCTTCGTGCGCGAGTCGGACTCGCACTCGGCCGGTTTTTTTACTTAAAGATGTTTCATTTCTCTCTGAACCCATCTCTTAAGTCAACGCGGATGACGTCGAGGGCGCAAGCTAGTCGTATACAAAGTTTTTTGCTACAAAAAATGAAACTCTCGAAAAAGGTTATTGCGCCTATTTACTTTTCCCACGTGCACGTTATCAGCCACTCCAAAACAATCATTACTATCAGTCAATTGTTAAGAAATGATGTGAAGGTTTTAAAGTATCAGTTTAATTGTTATAATCTCTATATATGTCTCAAACATCAGCCGTCGTAGGGCAAAAACGCGCTGTCTCATCTTGTCAATGAAAACAAATGAAATCTGTTACAATTTGCTGTTAGTTATCAAAATTAACGCAAGGGTTGTCGTTAGCGACAGTCGTTTGACTGAAAGGTATAAATATACAGTTAGTTAAAGGGTTAGATACCAGTACTTGATTTGGTATAGGCAATAATGTATTCTTTCTTATTGGGGCTGGTACTGATTGGGCTTGTTGGTGAGACCTTTTTTCTTTTAATCGTTGCCAACGTATTCAGCTACTAAAATTGAAAAATCCAGCTGACTAAGCCATCAATGGCGTACTTCTCAAATATTTCCTTGATGTTAGGAGGAGGGGTACTGCAGCTAGCGAAATTACATGGCTGTTGAGATTAACCATCGAACGTCTCAAGTAATGAACGCCAAAACAGCGATGACCTGGACTTTGTTTTACTACTTAAAGTTCTGTGTACTATAGCTGCAATAGTCGTGGACAGGCGTTATATCTTACCATCAGGAGAGTGTCTTGTTCATCTCATTACATTTACATAAAAAAGAAAAAAATACCAATTTGAGTGTTCTTGTTATTTTTGTAATTTGTGGTGTTTGTAAAAAGTGTTGTGAAGTGAATATGTTTTTCAGTCAGGTCTTGGTTAGTGGGTAACGCGGTCAGTTTAAATGCCGAAGAGCGTGGGTTCAACCCCCAGCAATGAGCTCGAGATGCTGGTGAAGGAAAATATCGTGAGGAAACCATAGCATGATGGCAGAGTACTTTCTAGTACTCGGCTGGCTAGCTACCACCTTCAAGTTGAAAATCTGCTGCCAAGCATCTAACGGTGTGTTTCGGCAGCCTCACTTGAGAGCCAGTTCCATTCCAGGCTAGGTGTGCTTTACCATCTTCGACCACACCGTCACTTAACATCAGGTGAGCTGTGGTCAAAAACACCTGGCCTGTCAAGCTTAAAAAAACGCATTATAGCAGGGTACTTCTAATACTCGGCTGGCCAGCTACCACCTTCAAGTTGAAAATCTGCTGCCAAGCATCTAACGGTGTGTTCCGGCAGCTTCACTTAACAACCAGTTCCATTCTAGGCTAATTGCTAATATATTCGATCATATTGTCACAAGATCGGACGAGCTCTAGTAAAATGCCTGTCAAACATTAAAATGAAGAAACACAACATTTTGTGTCTCCAACGTATTTTATTTGGGACTTTCTTATTAGGTTCATCACCAACAAGAAATGAAGGTGATGTAAAAATAGTGGGAGGAGATGATATCGACATCAGAGAAGCTCCGTACCAAGCGTCGGTCTTGTTCCGGGGAAGGCATTCGTGCGGTGGCGCCATAGTCAGCAGTGATATCGTGATTACTGCCGCACACTGCGTTACTGGGTAAGTTCTATTGTGTTTGGTTTCACTTATGCGGATTACTGACGTTTCATTCTATTGGAAACTCCGACTATAGTTTCGGCTACATCCAGTACCCTTCATCATAGAGACAAAGCTGAGTGTAACACGCGCGCAGCCTCGTCTTGTTCTATTGTTTCTAGTAGCATAAACAACTCTATCAATGCATCTGGTCTAGCTATGAAGTTAATCAATCTACAGAAATTCTGTTCAAAACCTACATGTCACGCCATTTTTGCGGCTTTAGTGCTAAGGGTAAGTCTTCTATCATAATCAGCTTTCAGTTTTCATTGGATTATTTTTTTTAATTTTATTTCCAAGACATTATTTTCATTTTGTGGGCATTAAGTTTTTGGTATGCTTTAACGTCGTTTGTGAATTCTACAAAGTCATTGCCAATTGTTATTCCATCTGTTAGTATCCCACCTAGTAAAGATCCATAAAGCTGGTCAATCAGCTGTTCTAAAAATCGTTAATCAACATCAAACCTCTATTGGGCTAAAATTATATTCACAACCAAATAAAATCAAAATTCTCTTAGTCCGAATTAATTTATCAATAATAATATGTTCATAATTCGTGTTTAGTTCCTTAATAGCTGTGCTATCACTTCTACTCATCCAAAGGATGTCTCTAGATGATAAGGCCGGATTTGTACTACCACATAGTCGATGTTATGTTATAATGTATGTATGTTTGGTGTTCAATAAATGTATACATCATTCTATTTTATAATTACAGATCCTCAGCAACCGATTTACAAATCAGAGCCGGCTCTTCCTCAAACAACAGAGGAGGACAAATAATCCAAGTTGGTGCTTTAGCCTGGAACCCCGACTTTAGTTATACAAAGATGGATAACGACGTCGCTGTTCTATGGCTCAAAAAACCTCTGCAGTTCAGCGAATTTGTACAACCTGTCCCAATGTTTAATGCTAGAGAAGAAATTGAGGATGGAGAACTGACTGTGGTTACTGGATGGGGCAATACTTTGGTATGCTATAGTCATTTTTTTTTTTATAGTTGCCAGACCAAACATTTAACTGTAGAGGCGTAGTGACTTAATCAGCTCAGTATTCAGCTCATAGGATGAAATAGACATCTGCTTTCTGCATAGCAAATTGTTTGCGCAACTCTGCGTTTGAATTTTCGAAGGAATATCTTCAGAAAGTAGGTATATCATTTTTATTTCACACTTTGTTAAGTACTCTCAGATATGTAAGTTTCCTCACTATTTTTCCTTCACAATTTGAAGTGCACAGATAACGTTGAAAAGACAGAGTTGCATACCGTTGGATTCAGGACTTTCAGATTGGAAGCCAAATGGCCTCCCAACTAGACTGAAGAATCTGTCCCGCTGATTCTGGAATTCTTGGATAAGAACCAGGGAAGGTACTTCAAAAGAATTTAATGGATAAACCCCCACATGATTCGTCTGAGCTCCAACGCAGTTGACCACGTTTTGAAGAGGAAGAGGCACCTAATCATAAACTATGATATAGATATAGATGAATATAGAAAAATGATTAAAAAACAACACATCTTTATTTTTCAGGAAGGTGGTGGCTTCCCATCGACTCTGCAAATGGTTATGATTCCCAAAGTGAGCCCAAGAGTCTGTTCCGCTGCTTATTCTCCTCTCTACACTATTTCTCCGAGAATGCTTTGTGCTGGTTCTCCTGAAGGAGGCAAGGATGCATGCCAAGTAAGTCTATTTTTCTAAGAACTATTATCTAAACAACGGATCCCTGATAGGATGATATTTCATCCTATTTTTATTGAGCAATTCAGAATGCTTAACTTATTGCTACAGAGGTGCACTGTTGACGACGGCAAAATATCTTTAGGCAATCTACCTATCCCCCTACTAAGTATTTCTTTTAATTTAAGGGTGACAGCGGCGGCCCCCTTGTCTACAATGGAAGGCTAGCTGGTATCGTCTCCTGGGGACTCGGCTGCGCCAGACCCGACTACCCTGGAGTCTACGCGAAGATTTCAGCTCTCAGAAGTTGGATTGATAACAACATCGCCTACCTAAGAAGAAACCATATATTGAGAACTGCTTAAACGACTTGACTTGGCCAAATGATATTAATTCGATCAAATAAAACTTTCTGAACTCCAAAAATGTATTGTTATTTTTGGTAAACTAATATACATCCGTCTAATACTATTAAACAAGCAATATTTGTATATTTATAAATATCTTAGGACATTTCACACAGCGCAATCTAGCCCCAAACTAAGTAAACCTTGTACTATGGGAACTAGATAAATACATACGGAACACATAGAACAAACGTGTATCGTCACATAAATAAAATAAATAAATATCGCAGGACATTACACACAACGCTATCTTACCCCAAACTACGCAAAGTAGTATGGAAGACGATAACTGACAGAATACTTAAATAGACAGATACAGTTACACCCACACACAAAACAAACATTTGTTTATACCACGCTGTCCTTGACCTGAGTGGAAATTGAACCCACGCCCTACAACTCTTGAAGCAGATATACTACCAATGAGTCAACAGGGTTGTCATAAACCTAGCACTAAGGATAAGCTATCAACGCTACATAACTTTAAACAAAACAACAGCGCCCCAGTTTCAGTTCCCAAGGTGTGATCCAAGGTCGCCCATAAAACGCCAGTAGAAGAAACGGATCTACAGCCGTGAACGTAAATTCCAAATCCGAAAGATAAAGTCCGAAAGTGCGTTCAATAAATCCCATTTCGCCATCAAATGTGTCGCGATAGGAAAACTTCGCCGATAGAAACTCCGATTTAAATGAACAAATGCCTGGTACCAGATTTCAGTGGATCCTTTTAAAGTTTTAAAGGCTGTTCGATTCTTTTTAATACGGGTCCGTGATCTATTGTGGTGTCGGTGTAGGCCTGGCACAAGGGGATTGTGCCATAAGGGAGGAAAATGTGCCACGGAGGAAGTAGAGTAACAAAATCACAAGCACGGAGAGTTTGGATTGAAAGCTTGGAAAATGTTTATTATTTCAAATACTTGTGACTTTATATACGTAAAAAATAGCTTTTTGATTTAAAAATCATCATGGAAAAAAGCACAAAATGTGATGCCAAATTTTTTTTTAATTCAAAAGAAGATACTGCTTATTTTTGACGTTAAAGTAGAGATAAAATGCACAGCTTGAGAATTGTTTATTGAACATAACCGACGTTTTTTTAACACGTATAAATCCGTATCCATCTCACCCGAATTTTTAATTTAATACGTACATAATTACAATAGTACATATTAAAATTTAAAATTTAATATGTACTACAAAAAAATACCTTTTACCAATCAATTTCATAAAGACAGACAAGAAACAAAAAAAAATTGTGTATTAAAATGGTCCTCCTTGTCATTTTTTTTTCTTCTAATGATGTATCTGTTTGTTGTTAGATACCTCATTGTTATTACAATCTAGCCTAGTTGAGGCTAATAAGTAATTTTAATATAACTTAAATTGCTAAGTAGAGTCTAATCGAAGAATGCGTCCATCGACACTTTTCTTTCTGTCTCTATTAAGGGGAAGACACTTTGTTCATGTATTCTATAATATGTAGTAATCACTGCACTGACATTACTAACTTAATACACTAACTCAAAAGGTTTTGTCCTTTTTAATCTTCTTACTATATCCGTGTTGTCGAGGAGCTGGATATCCCTTCTTGTCATGGTATTCATTGTTCTTATATAATTTTTATAATATTTTTTTTTTCTTTTTTTTCTGCTTTTTGTCTTCGGCTACCCAAATACCTACCGTTTCCATGAGCTCTGCTATTATATTATCCCAAAAGTATATTCGAAACAAATCTTCATATAACTCCATTCAAAACAGTCCCAAGTCAAACAGAAAATTAATTCCGAAATCAGTAAAACCAAACAGTGCAAAATTTCGCTTCCCCTACATTACAATCGGAATATCCAAATATAAAGGCAATAACGGGGAGACACGTCGTAGATTGCTTCGAAACAGAATGGAAGAACAAATACCGCTGATATAGAACGATGTATGTCTAATGACGTGAAGTATGGCACTCTAAGGGTTTGTAGGTATATGTTACCGGACAAACCAGAATTTAAGATAAACTAGTTTTTCCTAGTCCTACCTATACAATATACTTACTACTAGCGGACGCCTTGCGGTTTCAATCGCGTACAAATACAAATACAAATCATTTATTAATAACACCAAAGTTACAGGTCATATTTCCATTCTAATTTAAAAATATCAAAATCATAATTTGGTGGGAGATCTCCTTAGCAGGAGGTCATCTAGGTAGGTACCACCGCAGCACGAGTTATTCTGCCGCTAAGCAGTAGTGTGTAAACATTACTGTGTTCCGGTTTGAAGGGTACTGCAGCTAGCGAAATTACTGGGCTGTTGAGACTAACCATCGAAACTCTCAAAGCAGCGATGCCCCGGACTTTGTTTTGCTACTCAAAGTTCTGTGTATCGCTGCAATAGTCATGGGCAGGCGTTATCTCTTACCATCAGGAGAGCGTCCCGTTCGTCTCATTACTTTCACATAAAAAATAAATAGGTTACCTCGTCACCAATTCTTGTAGAACAAAGAATAGCGAAAATTTGTATTAACTAGACTGAACCAGTTTCTACTAAAAAGAGTGTTGTAGGACCAATCCGTTCAGCTTAGACGAAACTTATAGCGAAACGAAACTTTGTAACGATGATAGCTCAGTGGTTAGCGCGGTCGGTTCGTATGCCAAAGGGCGTGGGTTCAAACCCCAACAATGAGCTTGAGCTGCCGGTGAAGGAAAACATCGTGAGGAAACCATATGTGTTCCGGCACACTCACTTGAGAGCCAGTTCCATTTCAGGCTAGGTAAGTTTACCATCTTCGACCACACCATCACTTAACATCAGGAGAGCTGTGGTCAAACAAATAACCTCTCAAACATAAAAAAAAATTGTCCTATTACGCTTAGGGTGACCCACTTTAGGCCTGGAGTGGGTGGGTGAGTGGCCATAGGTGATAGAACAAACTCGTCCTGTGTTGAACGAGTTGGTATTTCTGCAGTCGCTTCTAGTAAAAATTACATTGTCCTATAGGATGAACTTGTTAAAACTAGGCAATACTAACATATCCTAAATTCGGGTTGGGCCGGTAACATACATTAACAGACTGAGTTTAATATACAAATTTGTAACCTACTACAGTTACGTATGATGCTGTCGGACACTTTTATATTTCGTTGTAATAAAAGAAATTTACTTGACTAGAAAATTCTACGAAATAGCTCATATTATGTTATCCTTTAGGAAATTATGGATTTAGGTACTTTAGGCCCTGGAATTAGACATAGAGTCATCATCATCCACCACTCATCCGGGGTTGTTCAAGAAGAAGGTGATTAGCGTGCTCCATCTTCGGCCACATCGTCGCTTTCCACCAGGTGAGATCGTGGCCAAACGCATGACTAGTCCGATGTAAAAAAAAAATTGAGTACCTTTCATCATCATCATCATCCATCACCACTCTGCTTAAAACAGCGGGGCGCAGCTAGTAGTAATATACGCTTTTCTCATGTATAAGATCCTACGCTACACAAGCTGACAATAAAATGATTTGAATTTACAAATTGTGTATTCACAATTTATATTTATCATGTTATCATATTCTTCAAGTTTAGTGTGGAAAGCAATCTTAAAATATGCATCACTGCAATCGTAAAATACGGCTACAAATACTTCATCCCACAGAATATTTCAAAGACAACCGCTGCGTTTGCTTCACACTGGATGTACGAACGCACACTCAATTTCACAGATGTGATTTCTTAAATTCTGAAATATTGAGTCGTGTATCGTAGCAGCTGTTCGGTTTGAAATGTAATTCACATCTTGTTCGGATGTTTGGACGGAGTCAGGGAAGGGCCAAAAGGAGCATGCCTTTTATTATAGTTATGGATAACAAATTCAAGTAGAATTAAGCAGAGAAAATTGATTGATTCAGGCGTTACTTTGCGGAAGTTCATTTTGAATATTTAATTTATTATGTCTAAATGTCTTAATGTTTTCTTAACTAATTTCAATTCAATTATTGGTTTATGGCTTTTGTGAAAACGTTTCACAATTCCGCCACTGTCACGTAGAAAGATAGACCATCAAACGCAGGAATTTGTACGGTATTGATCTTAACTAATTTGATATAAACTTTAAAAACATAATTTAAAAGGTGTCAGATTGACAGAATCAGATGTCAGTTCGATGGATGCCAGATTGACTGGTGTCAGTTTGACAGATTTACAAAACGTATACAAAAAACTTAGTCTAAAAAACCGTCAGAGGAGGGATATGTGGCCAGAATGCTGGCAACATTGCCACGCTGGATGGTAATGCTTAGCTTTTGACCAAAGTAGATACCAGCATTCTGGTCACCTGAAGCCTCCTCTAGACGTTTGGCCAGGTCCCGATACAGTTCGAGAGCGGCCGGCCCCCACGGACCTTCTTAAGTGGTTATTTTAATTAGATTTTTGTTTAATTTTAAAATGTCAAAATCATATCATACAAACATAATTAGGTGTCACTTAAAACTATTTTAAAACTATTTTAAGTCTCCCCGCGCATCGAGCCCCGGCCGAACGTTCCTGCAATACTGGCCGCGTTTCCCCGTTGGATCGCCAGGGAGATCCGTTGGGCCCGAAACCAGCCCGAACGGGGATCCCGCCCCTTCTCCTTCAGGCGAATCCCCAAATCATGCACGAGCCTCCGAGCCTCGGCACACCACGGACCCGCAGTCTCGACGGCAAACGGGACAAATTCGTACGCTGCCCCCAAACAAGCATATTTGAGGTGCTTGCCTCTGGCAGCCGCTTCCGCTCCCGCACCAGCAGACTGCTGGGTGGCGGGGAGATGGCAGGATGCGAACGTACTAACGCACGTTGTATCCCACACGAGGCAGCGGCCTCTCCGCCATGGGACCAGCGTAAGGCTAAGCGTAAGATTTTTGTTAAATTATATTTTAAAATTTATGTCAAATAATTTCTACATATTAAGTAAGACTAAGTTTTTAATTAATAAATTATTGTCAAATTAGCTAAATTTAAATCTTCATAACCGTTGTAACTGAAACGACTGTTAAGCAGAAATAAACTAAACATATACCTTGAATATTCAAAGAAGAGTTCAGCAAAGAGCATTCTACTGCTTAACTTTGAAAAAAAATACAAATCTAATGACATAGCATGGTGGTAGGGTACTTTCTAGCACTCAGCTGGCTAATTATATACTAGAAAGTATCCAACCCTTCAAATCTTACGGCGAATTTGACGACCTAAGAAATACTTTATTTAGCTACTCAAAGTTCTGTGTATCGCTGCAATGGTCATGGACAGGCGTTATCTCTTACAATCAGGAGTGCGTCTCGTTCGGCTCATTAATATTACAAAAAAAAAAAAACAAAAAAAACCATTGCAATCTTTTTTTTGTGTCATAATTTCACAAGTATAATTAAGCATGATTAGGTATTTAGTTTTTGTAAAGGATGCTGTTGGAAAAATATATGAATGTATGAATGGTTTTTGGTGTATAATAAAGTTATATTCTATTCTATTCTATTCTATGATGTTGTGAAAAGTGGTAAAAATTGCAACCCGCCACTGTTTGTTTCGTCTCGCTCACGTATGTTTGCAATTTGTAAGTAATTAAGAAAAAATATGTACTTATTTGAGATAAAATAATTAAGAAAAAAAAATATGTATTTGTCTCATTTATAAGCGAATGATTTTTTTTTTTTTTTTATTGGTTCACTAAACTGGCCGTTACATAAAATACGAATTTCGGTAAACATTCATGAGAAATAAACAATGTTATGCACGACCTTCTCGAAGTGAACACTGCATGCATGTAAATAAATACATAAAGGTACAATGTACGTAAGTATAAGTGACAGGCTAACAATTATTATAAAAAGATTTGATTTTACCTGGTGTAGTGTTAAAAATATCTAAACTATTGTAAATTTTGTTGTAAGACGAGAACATACGGTACAATGGAATGTTATATTCTTTTTGAGAAATAAATTAAATAAACCATAAATAGAACCGGCGATCGCTGCTCCTCTGACGTTGTCCTGAATACGTCCACATTCAGTTGACGTCCTAGTACGTGCACTGAATACGGCTTCGATTACTTTGCTCGCTTGCATGTTATACTTATCTATGGTGTTTCTACGCGAAGTAATAAACTACTGTAGGTTTTATTCATTCCCGTTACACTACTGCAGCTTTTATTCTTTGCTACAATTCTCTGGGAGCAAGTTGAAATTTTACAACTTATCTACAATCTACAGTTTGATTTACAAGTTAATAAGTTAAGGTGAGGCCCAACGGATTAGCAAGTTGAAGTGGCAGTGAGCAGGGCACATAGCACGCAGAACTGATGGCCGATGGGGCTGCAAAGTTCTGGAGTGGAGACCACGGACCGGCAAGCGCAGCGTAGGACGTCCATGCACTCATAAGGTGGACATACGACCTAGTAAAGACCACAAGAACGCGCTAGATGCGAGCCGCTTCCAACCGGTCTTTATGGAAGTCAATGGGGGAGGCCTATATCCAGCAGTGGAAGTCCTATGGCTGAAATGATGATGATGATAATGAAGTTAAGGTGGTTCGATTTCCATACAAATATTTTTTTGCCATTTATGGACAAATGGAGCATAATTTTACAGTGAAATCACAGATACTGGCATTTATTTGCGGTAAATAACAATTGCTTGAATAAAACAGTAGATTATTATCACTATTGTACTTATATGATTATTAGCATAATCATATATAAATAAGACGCTAAGAAGATCTACCACTAAATAAAGCCTAATATAAATATTTAGTAATAGGTAACGAATAAAACCACAGAGAGAAACCGTATTCTCAGCTAGTACCGAAAGCATCCCCGAATAAAATCACGCTAGATGATTCCAGCGAGATAGCAAATTACGAAGGAAGCAGGCAAATGAAGCGAGGATGCGATTATTTTGCTCTGAGACCTTACGAAAATTTATACGAAATGTTCGCCTTTTATTTAACGAGTCGGGTAAAATTTATTGATAAGCGAAGCGATGTTCCCCATACATCTTTATCATTTCAGTCGTAGGACGTCCACTGCTGGACATAGGCCTCCCCCATTCTCCCTCCTTCCCAGTATTATGCTGAGATGATTCCCCTATTTTGTAACTGTTTGTCTCTATTTGTTGTTATTTTTGTTTTTTTTTTGTTCTATGTTACAAAATAAAATTATTTTCTTTCTTTCTTTTCCATTGACCATAAAGACCGGTTGAAAGCGGTTCGCATCCAGCGCTTTCCTACGGTCATTACTAGGTTGTCTGTCCACCTTGTGGGTGGACCTGGACGTCCTACGCTGCGGATAGTATCCCCATACTTATAAATAGATTTTGTATAACATTTATTAGTATGCCCTACGATATTATATGATAATAAATACAACTAAATCACAATAATAATTCTGGATTACTTTAAAGTTGTACTATATTTATTTTCACTAAGTATTTAGCTAGGTGTTTGACTACAGCTGTGGAAAATACACACTGAAACACTGTAGAGTACACTTAGCCTGGAATAGAACTAGCTCTCAAGTAGCTGCCGAAACACACAGTTAGATGCTTGGCAGTAGATTTTCAACTTTAGGGTGGTAGCAAGGCCAGTCGAGTACTAAAAATATCTATTTATATATATACCACCAAGCTATTATTTCCTCACGATGTTTTCCTTTACCAGCAGCTCTAGATTGTGTTGAATTTAAACTCCAACTGGGTTTGTATCCACGCCCTTTGACGTATGAACCGACCGCACTAACCACTGAGCCATCATCACTACATACTGAATGATGTTTCCATTACAATTTATAAAGCATTTTCCTTCAGATGAAAGATATTCACATTAAATAAACCTCCTATTTTAAGTAGCTAGACAACTAGAAAAAAAAAACTTAACATAAGACGGTAGGATTGCGATGAAATCAAAACGCTCTCCGCTGCGCTTGTCACCTCGCACATAGCTACGTCATCAAACGATGCAAATTAGCATATCAGTGATTCAGGTTGGCTTGCATCTGTTTATTTTTGGTATAATTTAACATTTGTTCTAAAAGATCTCTTAAGGTAGAGTTTGAAAACGCGCGTCAGCAAAAATTGTTAGCTCAATGACGGAGACATTTACCTTAATAGTAATTAGATGAAAAAATGATATAGACAATGACTACTTTATTTGTAACATAAAACATATTGAGTAATAATTTTTACTTTTAAAAGATATGTGCCGATGTCGTGCTTATTTAAACTGTACCTTTACATTGTTTACATCTTCGTTGCGCCCAAGCATCTTACATTTTGTCTTGAATAATGCATTTTGAGGCCATTATTGTCGGAACTGGTGTTTTGTGTAATTTAAAATGGTTATTTTTTTGTTTGCGGCAAAAAAATATTGTGCTAATATTACTGAATTTGCTAACAATCTCATTATCCATACCATTATGAAGAGGAAAGATTTGTTTGTTTGTTTAAAATGAATAGGCTCTGAAACTACTGGACCGATTTCAAAAATTCTTTCATCGTTGGGAAGCTACACTATTCCCGTGTGGCATATGCTACTTTTTATCCCTGTATATGATAAGGCCGCCACTTATGGCACCAGCTCATAAGATTATGACAGCCCCCTCATTGGTAGTATATCTGCCTTGAGAGCTGTAGGGCGTGAGTTCGATTCCCACTCAGGGCAAACATTTTGTGAATAAACAAATGTGTGTTCTGTGTCTGGGTGTTCTGTATGTATTATAAGTACGTATTTACAACAAAAAAAAAGTATTTATGTATTCTATCAGTTATCTGACTTCCATCACACAAGCTCTGCTTAGTTTGGGGCCAGATGGCGCTGTGTGTATAGTCCTACGATATTTATTTATTTTATTAATTATTTTGATTTCTGTACTCTTTTATGTTTTTGGTGTGCACAACTATCTATTAGGGTGTTTCATTTTGTTAGGCAAAAAGTAAAATGTAATATTTTTGCAGACTTTGCTTGTCCCCCGTGTCTCAGTGATATAAAAGTGATCTGTGCTAAATTTTAAGAAAATTGGATTACATTTAGAGGTTGCACACATTGAACACTTTTGAAAAATTAAAGCAAAATTACGATATTTTCAATTTATATTTTTTTTTTATATTTATTTTTTTGTATTACTTTTAAAGGAAAATCTATTAGTTAAAAACTTAAAATGCAATGCGGTGGAAATTAAAATTAAGTGACATTATAAAACAACAGAAAGGTGTTATATTATTCTACTTTGTACGACACAATTTTTTTTTTCGATCATTTCGTCATATTTTTCTTATGATGTTCTACGACTCTCAACAAGAGCTGTTTTTGTGTTACATTTCTGACTGATTTGTTATTAATAAGTATAGTCAAGCAAACCCTCTTTCTGCAGTATCATTGACAACCTTAAGACCTTCCACATAGCTTTTCAGAGAATCACCACAGTATTTAGCCACAGCGCGGACCAACTGTGACATACTTGAACGTAAACAATTCAAAAAACGTCTTTTTTCAAAGTAACGAAATGACTCAGGTCTTCTCAGGCAAGTGATTAAAAACTGTAGCATAACCAGATTATTCTTTGGAGCCTACCGGCTGACAGTTTCTTTTTGTATATTAGTATATTTTCAAATATATATTAGGCTGATTTCCATTGAGGCATATTTAACTGTTTGCTGAAAAAGACCATTTTCAGAGCATACGTTGCCATCGCTGTTTCCAACTTCCTAGATAAAAGAGTGAAAATTGTAGTAACTATTTGTAATCTTCTTTTAAGTAATTTCCGTTTTTCAGCACACTGTGAATTTAGGTGTCAAAATCCTACATACAAAATGTCCTACCTACAACTAACCATAGGTAACTTTTTGTTCTTTAAAAAAGCTATCAACGGGACTCTCTTCCTTTAGCATTATTGTATATTAATTACTTCTTATCAAGTGAATCCTAGACTTTGGAAATTTCGGAATATTAAGATAGAAAGAAATCAGAAAATACACATGAAAATCGGAAAAATACATACACTATTACAAAACATTTGTATAGCATATTTCACTAGTATGAGATAAAAGATTGTGCAACCCCTAAATATTGTTCAATTTTCATGAAATTTGGTGTATATTTCTTTTGTGCCAGTGCGGCTCGGGGGAAAATCAAATTCACATGAAAATCAAACTTTTGGAAAAATGAAACACCCTACTATCTATCTATAACAAAAACATGATGTGTTATGGTAGAGAACAACGTCAGGGTAAAAAAAATATAAAAATAACAGATAATCTGTACGAGCCGCGAAACGCGATGCATCGGCCAGGGGTCGAGGGGAACGGGGACGGACGCGATAACCTTCGAGTATCTAGCTTACTTAGTTCATCAAAGGCGATAACACTCTCTCAAACCGGTATAAAGAGTAGCTCCCAAATTTGTCCTCAGCACTGTCAGTAACGCGTCAACATGAAGTGGGTTCTTGTCTTATCTTCTCTTCTTGTGGGCTCAGCTCTCAGCTGGGACTTCATCTCCAAGAACTGCTGCCGTGCGCATGATCACGAGCAGCTGGGTCGCATCTGCGATGATGGACAGACTGCACCCATCACCGACTGCTGCGGGTACGGGCCGTGCAACGTCGCTTGCTGTAACTGCGACAACGGCTGCCGAAGCGGCAGCTACGCCGAATATATACAACCAGGATTCCCCAGCGCGGAGATCACGCCTAATCTAGGCTTCAGCGGCGCCAGCGATCCTGTGAAGGGCAATGAATTCGTGTGGGAAGCCTTTCAAACCGCTACAAAGGATGTCGTAAACGGGGTAGCGGCTTTCCCCGGTAACGACTAGCTGAACCTGCAAAAAAACCTGCATCAAACCTGAAAAATACCTGCATCAGACTTTAATGTGTCTTACAGACACCTTAACAGAGAGAGAGAGAGCTTCTTATTGCAATTACTGTTAAGCGCACACGAAAAAACTACACGACTGTGAACTTTCTTGCATTGGCGGTGGATACGGCGGGTACAGGACGTTAGATTCATATTAAATTCCCTTACTTTTTTCTGCAAACTCTATAATGGAGTTTTACATCCAAATGTGTTTTTTTTTGTTTTTGATATTGCGTTCCAATATTAGTTATACTCTAATTACTTCATCTATCTATCTATACTATTATAAAGAGGAAAGATTTGTTTGTTTGTATTGAATGGGCTCAGAAACTACTGGATCTAATTTTAAAAATTCAGTCAAACTACATAATTTTTTTTTATGTAAAAGTAATGAGACGATCGAGACGCTCTCCTGATGTTAAGAGATAACGCCTGTACATGACCATTGCAGCGATACACAGAACTTTGAGTAACAAAACAACGTCCAGGGCATCGCTGCTTTGGCACTCATTAGTTTGAGACTAGATGGTTAGTCTCAACAGCCCAGGAATTTCGCTAGCTGCAGTACCCTTCAAACCGGAACACAGTAATGTTTGCACACTACTGCTTGGCGGCAGAATATCTGGTACTGGTAAATATTTAAGTTTAATCACTTAAAAACATATCAGGCATTAGTGCCAGTTTTCAATTAAAAAAATATTTAAAAAATTGTTGATCGATCGATGCGCGGGGAGACTTAAAATAGTTTTAAAATAGTTTTAGTGACATCTAATTATGTTTGTATAATATGATTTTGACATTTTTAAATTTGAATAAATGATTAATACAGATAAAAAAAAACCTTTAAAAGGAACATTTAAAAATTGTTAATAATTATACTATGGCATAATACATTTCTCGCCGGCCGGTTATCTATTGTTGTATCTGTTGTCATTTTACGGCAACAGCACCGGGGGGCGAGATGGCTAACGGTGCGATGTATGGCTCGGTCAGTTTTTATGTATTAGTCATTGTAAAAAACTAAGCATAGTAATCACTATAGTTATAATTATAACTATGCATGTTTAGCAGTTATAAATGATTATTTGATAATATCGAAGCTTGAGCATTTAATTTCTACTTAATTTCTCAAATGAGCGAATTTTGTAATTCTTTTGAGAAATAAATTATTTGATCTGATGAAATCTTTATTAAATCAATTTTATTACAATTAGTACGTGTTACATACAGGCCATTCGGATTCGTTTTTTGGTATAAAATTAGGGCCTGACCACCACAGGGTCATGGACCGAAAACGCTCAGCATCTACTCCCCTGGATACTAAATCAGCGGGGTTATGGTCTGTAGGGCAGTATCGCCATGCTGCGGCCGATGTTAATTCTCATATGTCGTTTATACGATTAGCGACAAACGCCTTTAGTTTGATGTTGTCACTCCTGACCCATCCCAACACCACACTAGAATCATACCAGTGAACTACCCTTCCCGGCCGGTACCCAAGAGAGTCTAGAACATATTTGGTAAGTTTAGCGGCGAGTAAGGCTGCGCATAATTCTAAGCGAGGGATAATAATTATTATTATTAGACTTTAGAGGAGCTACTTTAGATTTCGCACACAATAGAGTAAAGTATCATAAGATAGAAGCCGGGCCGAACGTCCCGTGGACTCGCTTATTGTTAATTTTGTAGCGATGATAGCTCAGTGGTTAGCGCGGTAGGTTCGCATGCCGAAGGGCGTGGGTTCAAACCCCAACAATGAGCTTGAGCTGCCGGTGAAGGAAAACATCGTGAGGAAACCATAGCATGGTGGTGGTAGGGTACTTTCTAGTACTCGGCTGGCTAGCTACCACCCTCAAGTTGAAAATCTGCCGCCAAGCATCTAACGGTGTGTTCCGGCAGCCTCACTTGAGAGCCAGTTCCATTCCAGGCTAGGTGTGCTTTACCATCTTCGACCAAACCTTCACTTAACATCAGGTGAGCTGTGGTCAAACACCTGGCCTGTCAACCATTAAAAAAAAAAAAAAATATCCTGCTTATTTATATTTGTTAGCAATAAGTAGATATATGTGCGCGCGCGGCTACGACGGGCGCTGTGACGGGCAGTCGAATACACCTCTTGTTTTATGAATAATATCTGAACTTGCAGTCACTAAAATATCGTGTTGGAAGATTTGGACGCCGTCTATGCCCAATAGCTAACAATATTATTATTGTCAAAAATTACAGGGTTACAAATTACATTTTAGTGTTATATTTTCTTAAATTAAAGCACGCAGTTTTTAACACATTAGCTACCGAACCTTGTATATATTTCAATTAAATGACCTAAGACCTAATAATAAGTGACCTAATTCTGCATATTTATTAATAAATTTTGTATATTCTGATTTAATTCGTAGGTTACGTTTGAACCCTTTTTCGAGGTTTATAAAACGCTTTCTAGCTAAATTGTAGGTGTTGCCTAAACAGTCGGCATTTTCTTTGAGAGGTAACTTTACACAAAATCTACTTTCGTTTCTAGTAGTATGAGTGAGAAAATGCCTCTAATTCAAAATTCAGTTCAAAATTCAGCTAATTCAATATTATTTAATTCTGTTTCTTCTGAAATTGACGTTAGATAGTTTTTAAATTTGGTTACCTGCCCTTTGGCGGATGCTCGCTTTGTAGTTAATTCTTTATAACGTTGCTTAAGTTCTGCCATTGTTAATAAAGTAAGTACCTACCTACTAAATTTGTGTAAAATTTTAAAGTTTGGTTGATTAATAAATAATATACAATAAATTGGCTCACGTCCCTCGTTTTGGAGTCACCTGTCGCCCTGGAACCTGGTTACACGCAAGCCGGTGCTCGCCGGGTCGGCTGCCGGTCACTTGCCGGGTCGGCCGGCGGTCGCTGCCGATACTCGCAAGAACGCCAAATACCGCCCGCGGATGGCCCGAGGCGATGTATGTAGTTAAACCTGAAAGCGGTCGGCCGAATGCACTTAGTATTGTAAGTATAAAAGACGACGGACGGACGTCCTCCAACAGAAAATGATTGAGTGAGAAATGTTTGCATGGTGGTAGGGTACTTTCTAGTACTCGGCTGGCTAGCTACCACCCTCAAGTTGAAAATCTGCCGCCAAGCATCTAACGGTGTGTTCCGGCAGCCTCACTTGAGAGCCAGTTCCATTCCAGGCTAGGTGTGTTTTACCATCTTCGACCACACCTTCACTTAACATCAGGTGAGCTGTGGTCAAACACCTGGCCTGTCAACCATTAAAAAAAAAAAAAAAAAAATGCGACTGATGGTCGCTGACAAACATGAGTTAGGGACTATGTCGGCAATTTACGCTCAAGTTTACACCATAGATGAATGTAACTTGCGTTATTTACGATAATTCTTTGCTATAATCAGTAAACGTATGAAAATTTTCGATGTTTTCTTTTCGAAGACGGGTAGTTGCAAATCTAAAATGTAGTGTAATCTCGTAAAATTGGAAAATTTCGCTCACAAATACTCTAATTTACACAAGTGGATGGCATTTTGAATAGTCACATAGATAATTATAGGTTTACAGGATAATTGGATAAAGGATGGCACTTATCTTTGGATGGCGTCGTGGCGATGGCATGCGACTTTTTCTTGACGAATTTGATTAAATCTTCGCGGTTCTTCGTGAATTCTTGTTGAATTGTTCTTGTGTTCTTGTTGTATTTCCCTCATGGGCCACCATGTTACATCTTTAGGTGATGCATTGGTGTAAAATAAAAGTATTTGCTTCTTAGAATAATTTGTATATTGAGAGTTATAACGTCATTCGGTTTACAAAAGAGTGAAGTTCGTCTAGTTAGGCGCGCGACTATCTTCGCGCCTATCGTAGGCTCCTCAGACAGTACAAACATAAATGTAAAAATTGAAAATAATTATTTTTAAAATTATAATTACTTACAAAAACAATTGATAAATTGTTTCAAATATTACATTAAAATCTGTCAAATTAATATAAACTAAAAAATAATCACATTACAGCACTAAGAAAATAACCCACCCCTAACTGTACCCGGTGCAAAGGTACCCATAACACTCGCGGCGTTGCTTCGTTGTATGGCAATGGCTAATCTCTGCACCAGGCACGAGCCGGAGCGACAGTCACCTGTCTTGCCCCCTATTCTGCGCCCTATCTCATACATCAGACCCTTGGCCTCTGTCCCCCATCAACCCAAAATTTCCACAGCGATGGGCACAGAAAATAATAAGTAATAAATATCTCAGGTGAGCTGTGGTCAAACACCTAGTCTGTCAACAATTAAAAAAAAAATAATACTGTTGTTAATAATTATGTTCTATTTTGTTTTAGACAAAAGATAAAACTTTTCGATATCTGGACATGACACAGACATACAATTTCCGATGAAAAATATTCCCACGTCGCTTGGAATAAAAAACTCCGTCACTCTGTCACAGCCTAGTAAAATATAGCGAGCATTAGATTTATCCGGAAGCTTGAAAACTCCCTTTAGCATATTCTGGGTGGAATGACGAGCATTAAAGGAAATCGCGTTCCTTCGAGGGGCGACCGTCATCCGTCAACTTTTTGCCTACTGTGTCTGAATATGGCTATAAGTAAATATTATAAAATCTGTTAGGAGGTTCATTTATGAAGGTATCTTTTTGCCTACTATGGCTGAATATGGCTGTTAGTAAATAAATAAATATATCGTATCGTAGGACATTACATACAACGCCATCTTACTCCAAACTAAGCAAAGCTTGTACTATGGAAGTCAGATAAGTGATATAATACTTAAATACTTTTTCTTTTTGTAAATACATACTTATAATAAATACAGTACACCCAGACATATAACAAACATTTGTTTATACCACAAAGTGTGTCCTGGGTGGGAATCGAACCCACGCCCTTCAGCTCTTGAAGCAGACATACTACCAATGAACCAACAGGGCTGTCAAATATAATAAAAGCTGTTAGGAGGTTCATTTATGAAAGTATCTTTTGTAGTGATGATAGCACAATGGTCGGTGCGGTCGTATCACACCGGAGTGCATGGGTTCAAATCCCTAAAATGAGGAAATTATTTTGAGGTAACCATAATATCGTTGTAGTAAATTTTTGGGTGGCTATTTTTGTAACTTCTAGTTAAAAATATTCAGCCAATCGCCTAACGGTGTGTTTTGGTAGCCAGTTCTTTGGTACTTTGACGTTTTTTTTTTTTTATAGTAGATAGGCTTGCGTTTGACCGCCATCCCGCCTGATGTTAAGCGAAGATGCGGTCTACGATGGAGCACGCAGACGTTTATGACTTTGAGACTTTCGATGGTTAGTTTTAACAGCACTGTAATTTCAATAGCTGATTAAACACTACAAACTAATAATGTTAATAATGACTATCTATTATGTATGTATACTATACATGTATACATACTTGCGTTAGTTTAGTTGTTAGCGGTCGTTTCACACGTAGGGCGTGGATTCAAATTCTGACAAGGAGCTTGAGCCGCCGGTAAAGGACATACATAAGTAATTATTATAGTTTATGAATAATTATAACAAGACAAAAATAAAATAGTAGGGGTTGGTGTGAACATAATGTACTAAATAATACTGGAAAGAAAATAATATAGATAAATATTATAGAGAAAAATTGATTAAAAATATGTATATTGAAATATTTTGTTTTATAGTTGACAGGCTAGTTGTTTGACCAGAGCTCACCTGATGTTAGATGAAGGTGTGGTCGAAGATGGCAAAGCACACCTAGCCTGGAATGGAACTGGCTCTCAAGTGAGGCTGCCGGAACACACCGTTAGGTGCTTGGCGGCAGACTTTCAACGTGAGGGTGGTAGCTAGCCAGCCGAGTACTAAAGTACCCTACCACCATGCTATGGTTTCCTCACGATGTTTTCCATCACCGGCAGCTTAAGCTCATATTGCCCATGAATACCATCGTTTCAAACTTTTCTATGCGACACCACTATACCACTGTTTTTGCATACATTTGTCACAAGTAGATAGGTATATCTAAATGGGAACTTGTTTTTATTTTTGTCACGTCTGAAAAAACAGGAAAATTTTTCGTAAAAAATCGTTTCTTGTCATGTATGAATTTGGTTTACTAGTTATGGTCACGGTGGATACATGTTAAAATAGAAAAGCCTTTTAGTGTTTGACCTTTTAAGCAGATCAAATTTTTAATTATAATTTTTTAAGGTTACTATGTACCCGCTACATGTTTTCGGGATAAAAAGTAGCCTATGTGTCAATTTAGGGTCAGTTTCAGTCAGCTACCTCCATACCAATTTTCACCAAAATCTGTTCTATAGCTTTTGCGTGAAAGAGTAAGAAAGAACCATCCGTCCATCCATTCAAACTTTCCCATTTATAGTATTAGTGTATGTCCCATTTGTAATATTACGTAGGACAGCTGGCAGTGGATGGAAGCGAAAAACCGAAGATCGGGCTGAGTGGCGTGTCTTGGGAGAGGCCTACGTCCAGCAGTGGACTACAAAAGGCTGATGATAATGATGATGATGATGATGATGAATATTAGTGGGGTAATATAGCTCTTTAGTGTTCAAACCAATACGAAAATGAAAATGTTTTATTTCTGTTAAAAAAAGAAGATCTCTCTCTTCTATGTCTATGTATCAATAAATTACATAAGCATGTAGGATGTATGTGTTTGTGTGTGTGGGAGGGTAAATAACAAACAATTATAATAATTTAAATACTTAAGACTAGTGAAACAATTGGCGGCCTTATCGCTAAAAGCGATCTCTTCCAGGCAACTTCAGTAAGGCGAGAATTCAATGAGTTATGGTGTGCTGATAAGAGGAAGAAAAAAAATAGACATATACATAATTACATAAGATAGATACAATACAGTTATTTGTCACAATTTTTTTTTCTACCACCGGCAAGTTGAAAATCTGCCATCTGCATCTAACGGTGTGTTCCGTTAGCCTTACTTGAGGGGCGACCCGTATTGCGAAGCAAGACGAGGCCGCGTGCACGTTTTACTCAGATTTGACTCCTTGAAGAAAGCCACCGGATGTGATCGAAAACTATAGTCGCATCCAACGTCTTGAAAATTAATTTATTTTTTGTGCTTCTGTTTATTTCCGGAGCTATCACAGTTATCATAAAATGTTCTATCAGTTACAAAGAACACGTGTTGTGTGTGTGTTTTCGATAGGTTATGTGCCAGGGTTACTGTTGAAATGGTACGCCACGATAAGATTCACAGCAACTAGGGTTAAAATATTGAATGTCAAAACGGACATGGTAAGAGAAATATGGTAGCAACAAATTGGGTTCTGTTGATTTATGTTGAAGGCACGTGATCTTAAGCTCCTTGCAGACTCGAATTACTTTTTATTGAAGATTTCGAGTAAGAATAGATCAAGATTTCATGAATCTACAGAAAAGAGTACCTACAAATACAAATATTTTTTTGATAACACCAGTGTTACAAGTTAATTCAATTTCAAATATGCCATTATATGAATTTTAAAACACTGATCACATATCAAAAACAAAAATGTCAAAAAAATGTATTTCAATATACAAACATGTCAATAAAAAAAATTGACAATATAAACATATGTAGCAGAGTTATTTGATTCTCGTCCAAAAAAATCTATACGAATATTGCACACATTGTAAATGGTTCTTTAGTAGGGTTCCTTTCATTTATGATATATATTGTGTGTACACGAGATATTAGTACATATATAGCTGGCGTTCCATTACTTAAGCTACGATAACGAAAAGGGTGCAACATTACTACAGGCCTTTTTAAACCCCCGCGCAAAAACGATGGGGTGTTATAAGTTTGACGTGTCTGTATGTGCGTGTGTCTGCGGCATCGTAGCTCCCGAACGAATGAACCGATATTGATTTTGTTTGAAAAGTGAATTAGTCGGGAGTGTTCTTAGCTATGTTCGATGAAAATCGGTCCAAGATGGCCGCCGCCACAAAATGGCGGATTACATATCTTTTCACAATTATTCCCTCAATATGGATATGAAATGAAAGGGCTTGACTAGTAGAATACTGTACACTCATCGGAGGTTTTTTTTAATTTTTAATTTATACTTGTTAAGCCTATATTAGTCCACTGCTGGACATAGGCCTCTCCCAAGACACGCCACTCAGCCCGATCTTCGGCTTTTCGCTTCCAACCACCGCCAGCTGTCCTACGTATATCGTCACTCCATCGAGTCTCAGGGCGTTCTACGCTACGCTTACCAATACGCGGTCTCCACTCTAGAACACGTCTACCCGTCACGTCACCGTCACCGTCACGTCTACTTGTTAATCAGTAAATCAGTAATATTTATTGGCCATAAATAACAATAATGTTAAAGGCAAGTCACTTGTACAAAAAACCTTATAATTATACCTTAATGAATGAAACTATATACGAGTACTGAACCCCATCTAACAACAAGAAACATACTGCAGCGGAGGCTCCGTGTCCGCTATGTGCTACACATAAATGAGGTTCCGAGAGAGAGAGTGAGAGAGAGGTTTACTTGGTGGTAGATCTCCTTAGCAGGAGGTCATCTAGGTAGGTACCACCGCAGTACCAGATTATATATTTCTGCCGCCAAGCAGTAGTGTGTAAACATTACTGTGTTCCGGTTTGAAGGGTACTGCAGCTAGCGAAATTACTGGGCTGTTAAGACTAACCATCGAAAGTCTCAAAGTAATGAGCACCAAAGCAGCGATGCCCTGGACTTTGTTTTGTTACTCAAACTTCTGGGTATCGCTGTAATGGTCATGGACAGGCGTTATCTCTTACCATCAGGAGAGCGTCTCGTTCGTCTCATTATTTGTCACATAAAAAAAAAAAGAGAACCTCATTGACATAATATGTCAATGAGGTTCTCTTTTTTTTTATATTCATTTAATTTGTAAAAAGGATCGATTTCCAAAAAAAAATTTAATGTTTTTTTTAAATTCGGTATGATTTAATTCTGTAATATATTTTCAATCAACTGTTTAGAAATTGTGTTTCGGGGAGATGCGGAAATACTGAAGGGTAATAAATAATACTAGTCTCATTAAAAGAATCTCTTTCAAAGTAAAGCAAATTCGTCAATTAAAACTTTCAGATTTGTGTCGGACGAGTCGATGCGAGGCTCGTTTGTTACGTGACAATTCAATTCGCACGTGAAAACGTCCAATTTTCATTACACGAGCACGGAACAAATTATATTAACTGCGAAACGAACGCGATAACAATTTCGTTTTACATTGAGTGTTATGCTTACATGATATTTTTCCGCGTAAACGTAGCGTAGGACGCCATGAGACTCGATGGAGTGACGATATACGTAGGACAGCTGGCGGTGAAAGGAAGCGAAAAGCCGAAGATCGGGCTGAGTGACGTGTCTTGGGAGAGGCCTATGTCCAGCAGTGGACTAATATAGGATGATGATGATGATGATGATGATATTTTTCTAAGCTTTTTTTCTTTATTTGTGTAATCCGCCAGTGTGAACTAGTGACCTAAAATGGTGAATCATTAAGTCAAAGTCGAAGTCAAAATCTTTATTTACATGACAACAGGTGCACAAGATCCTAAATATAATTATTTCGCCCGACGTCAAACATTACGTAGTGTATAATTATTATTTTTCTACACATAAAAATAAACATACATTTGTCAGTTTCAGTAAAAAAATATTCATTTAAACATTTCATCATTAT
The DNA here is from genome assembly GCA_905404145.2 of Biston betularia. Classification (NCBI taxonomy): domain Eukaryota; kingdom Metazoa; phylum Arthropoda; class Insecta; order Lepidoptera; family Geometridae; genus Biston; species Biston betularia. The sequence goes on along the minus strand of FR989887.1, from coordinate 6,601,652 downwards.
CATCATCATCAGCTTATCAAAGTCCACTAGCCTCTCCTTAAGACACGCCACTCAGTTCGGTCTTTGGGTTTAAAAAAAATGTACATTTCAGGCAACAAGGCCCATATAAAAAATACAGATACAGTTAAATTGACTAAAATAAAAAACTAAAATATTAACTTAGTAACGTAGTTTTGTTTCCATCCACTGTCACCTGCCTTGTTTATATTGTCACTCCATCGAGTTTCAGGGCGTCCTACGCTACGTTTGCTAATTCACAGTCTCCATTCTCGAACACGTCTACCCCAGCGGTTATCAGTTCTGCGACAGATATGTCCAGCCCACTATTCAAAATGCAAGACATTTTGATTTTTTTTTTTATGTAAAAAGTAATGAGACGAACGAGACGTTCTCCTGATGGTAAGAGATAACGCCTGTCCATGACCATTGCAGCGGTACACAGAAGTATGATTAATAAAACAAAGTCCAGAGCATCACTGCTTTGGCGCTCATTACTTTGAGACTCTCGATGGTTAGTATCAACAGCCCAGTAATTTCGCTAGCTGCAGTACCCTTCAAACCGGAACACAGTAATGTTTACACACTACTGCTTGGCGGCAGGATAACTTGTACAGCGGTGGTACCTACCAAACTACTAAGGAGATCTACCACCAAGTAAATTTGGTTATATAAATTTGGCGCCGTGGAGGATTCCTCTCATTTTTTATTCAGGTATAATGTTCAGCCGATTTATTTTTTTAGTGAAATTTAAATAACGATGAAGAACTTTGTTATGTATAGAATTCGATCTAGTTAACAATGACCTTACGATTGGACAGTTTTGTATAATGGAGCTCTTTAAGTTAGTAGCTAAACCCGTGTTTTCCTCTGATCTCTGTTATTTCAGCAGAACAAACTTTTACAAAATCCGAGCTCCGTTAATGAGTGGTTCTTAGAAGATCTTTGCCCTTAGAGACTTAAAGATTTGGTCTCACGATGTCGCGTCAAACCTGCTTCGCCGTTTTCACATGACTTTTAAATGTTTTATTTCATCAATTTCGATTTAGACCGCTTTTGAAGCCTTTGTATTAAAATTTTTGACGTCTTTAAATTATTATTTTTTTATACTAGACAAGCTAGGTGTTTGACCACAGCTCACTTGATGTTAAGTGATGGTGTGGTAAAGCACACCTAGCCTGGAATGGAGCTAGTTCTCAAGTGCCGGAACGCACCGTTAGATGCTTGGCGACAGATTTTCAACTAAAGTGTGGTAGCTAGCCAGCTGAGTACTAAAAAGTACCCTACCAATATGCTACGGTTTCCTTCACCGGCAGCTCTAGCTCATTGTTGGGGCTTGAACTCACGCCCTTCGGCATGCGAACCTCCTCAGCAGGAGAGCGACAAGGTAGGTACCACCGCAGTACCAAATATTCGACCGCCAAGCAGTAGTGTGTAAACATTACTGTGTTCTGCTTTGAAGAATACTGCAGCTAGCGAAATTACAGCCCTGTTAGTTCATTCGTAGTACCTATATCTGCTTTAAAAGCTGTAGAGCGTGGGTACGATTCCCACCCAGGTCTACCATTTTGTGGTATAAACAAAATATTTGTTCTGTGTCTGGGTGTTCTGTATCTATTATGAGTATGTATACTAATGGTGCGCTTCGACAGTATCACTTGAGAGCCAGTTCCATTCCAGGCTAGCTGTGCATTACCATCATTGACCACACCTTCACTTAACATCAGATGAGCTGTGATCAAATACCAAGCCGCCATGCAAAAGACAACAAATTTTAATTAGAAATCACGATGCGTTTAAATTTGTCGCGACGCATCGTTTGATGCGACCTTTATGCTAGTTACTTATTAACTGGCTCCACATGAATATTTAAAGGTTTTTCTAGGAAGATACAAAGTTTATACAGATTTCGAGTATAGTCTGTGTACTTCACGATTATGAACACTGTATACTTTCGTGAAGCGAAAAATTATACGTAGGAAGTTATTAATACGTAAGGTAGAAACATCAAACTTGTTTTTGTGTAAAAGTAATAAGATGAATGACACAGTCTACTAAAAGCAAAGTAATTAAAATATCTATAAGTGGAACATCTTCGCGATAAATAGGCAACACAAGTGGAAAGAAGCGGTGCGGTGGGGACAGAGGACGCTTGTCGGCGATCACTGCGCGAGTGCCGGCAGAGCACTCAGGGTTGGCATGTCATGCGAATATGAAATAACTAGCGATCCACCCCGGCTTCGCACGAGTGCAATATAAATACTAATGTGTCAAAAATAATGAAGTTTACATATATTTCCAACCCCACCCTATAACGTTAAAACTTGCTTATTGTAGTGATGGGATGAATTGGCAAACGCAGCGTAGAATGCCGTGAGAATCTATGGAGTGACGATATACGTAGGTCGTAGAGCAGCTGACCATATACCTAATAAATAATCCGAAGATCGGGCTGAGTGGCGTGTCTTGAATAAGGCCCTATGTCCGGCAGTGGACAACGATAGGCTAATGATGATGATGACAGTAGCTATAACTTACTAGACAAAAATTCAATTTTGAAAATTATTATCGCAATATGTCTTGATATTGGTAGAATGTACAAAGTGCGATGCCAAAAACAAAGAAGAAAAAAAATCAAGTAATCCTATTCATGACAACTTTTCGGTCACATTTGAAAAATAGACTTCCAGTCCATAATTACAGAAACTGAGAGAGAAACCTAATAAAAATTATTCTCAGACTTTCGCGACAAAGATTAATTTGACGCTGGCAAAAATTCTACTGAACTAAAGCTTTGGGCACACTGAAAATATTCAGATGAAAATTTTCAAGCGAGAAATGTTTTTTTTAGTATAATTGTAATTTTGTGGGATACCTAGGGAGTTGTAATTTGCGTTTATTAACTGGGTTATAATTTGTTAATATACGGGGTGTAAGGGAAACGCTCCCAAAAGAGACACGATAAAAAGTTGGATTGTATTTTTTTTGTTTTTATGATCCTATATTTAGACGTCTAAAGCGCGTTTATTACTACTCTCAATCATCAACCTTACTATGTGTCAGACAAGGTCACAATTTACAAAGCAAATTTGTGGCAGTTACGCTAGCTGATGCGTCACCAACTTTGAGTATTTAGGTCTTCCTGACATAACTCGAAACATAAAATATTACCGAATTCTGTTTTTACCAAATTGTGAAAGTTTATTTTATTTGTAGCGATAACAATATATTAATAATAGCATAGTCGGTTTATACGCCCAAGGGCGTGGGTTCAAACCCACACAATGAGATTGAGCTGCCAGTGAAAGAAACTATAGCAGGGCATAGGTAGGGTACTTTCTAGTACGCGGCTGGCTAGCTTTTTTTTTAAAATGTAAAATGTAATGAGACGAACGAGACGCTCTTCTGATGGTGTCAAAGTGTGTCAAGTGTGTTTGCCGCCAAGCGCTCCGGCAGCATCACTTGAGAACCAGTTCCATTCCAGGCTAGGTGTGCTACATCAAACACCAAGCTTTCCAAATATAAAAAAAAAACAAGTGTTTTGTCTCAAATCGTCTTATTCTTAAACCACAAAGCGTACACTCTGGCTTGTTGTAAAGACCTCGAAATTACTTCGCATTGTGGCTAAATGGAGTTTCCTTAGATTGAAACGCGTCTTCTATTTATTTCGACACCAGTTTTTGCGTATCCTTCTGTGGGGAATAAATCCTCGGTAATGAATACGTTTTGATTAAATTTAAATCGGCTCGAATTATACTCGTTCTGTGTTACTTTGGATTTAGACAAAATATAAAATTTATTTGGTGGTACATCTCCTTAGCAGGAGGTCGTCTAGGTACTAGATATTTTGCCGCCAAGCAGTAGTGTGTAAACATTACTGTGTTCGGTGTGAAGGGTACTGCAGCTAGAGAAATTACAAGGCTGTTGAGATTAACCATCCAAAGAATCGAAGTAATGAGCGCCAAAGCAGCGATGCCCTGGACTTTGTTTTGCTACTCAAAGTTCTGTGTATCGCTGCAATGATCATAGATAGGCGTTATCTCTTACCGTCAGGAGAGCGTCTCGTTTATATCATTACGTACGAATTAAAAAAATGTGATTGCTGACGATATAAAATAAATAAATATTCTAGGTCGTTTCATACGACGCCATTTAACTCCGAATTAAGCAAAACGTGTACTATGGAAACCAGATAGATTATTTAGCGATGACAGCTCAGTGGTTAGCGCGGTTGGTTCACACGTCGAAAGCTTGAGCTTGAGTTGCCGGTAAAGGAAACCATAACATGGTGCTAGAGTATTTTCTGGTACTCCGTCTTGGTTACAAAAATTACGAGGATTTATCATAATTTCAACATTTTATCTAACTTGTTCTATAATATATTATCTTGTTTCATATCTTTGTTTTCTCTAAATGACAGTAAAAACCATATTATTGTACGTAATGTTTTTACAAACGTATTTACAAAAAAAAGCAAATAAGATTTTTTCTCTGAGTGACAGTAAAAGCCATATTATTTAAACCCGTTGCCTGGCTTGGAAAAAAGTAAGCAGTTATACAGATAGACGCGAGCAGTAACTTTGTTTTACAAAATTTTCATTATTCAATAACCGAAACTAGAATACAAACGCCCACACAAAAACACAATCAGTTTTTGTTTCAGAAATTGTTCAGCTGTAAGGAAATATGGGAAATCTGGTAACAGGTGTGCGGCAAAAACTTGAGTGACTGGCCATGATACACACAGCTATAGGGGATGAAAAACATATTTGTTATAAACTAGCGGACGCCTCGCGGTTTCACCCACGTAGTTCTCGTTCCCGTAAGAACACAGGGATAGAAAGTTATCTATGTTACCTGGGAATAATGTAGCTTCCTAATAGTAAAAGAATTTTTGAAATCAGTCCAGTAGTTTATTGTAGTTCTATTCAATACAAACAACCAAATATTTTTTTCCTCTTTATAATAGTACTAGCGGACGTCTTGCGGTTTCACCCGCGTAGTTCACGTTCCCGTGGGAATACAGGAATAAAAAGTAGCTTATGTCACTCGGGAATAGTGGAACTTCCCAACAGTGAAAGAATTTTTGAAATCGGTCCAGTAGTTTCAGAACCTTTTTTATACAAACAAACAAATCTTTCCTCTTTATAATAGTATCGATAGATAGATAGATACTGAGTGTATGAAAAATACCCTAAAAAATTAAGATAAAATAAAAAATTGATTATTATAGTATAAAATTACAGTTAAAAAAAACGGTCAAATGCGAGTCGGACTCGCGCACGAAGAGTTCCGTACCATTATCTATATAAACAGCAAAATAATCACGTTTGATGTAGCTCTCATACATCTCATACCTACCTAGCGCACCTCCTGTTATCGATAAGGCTGCCAGTAGTTCCCTAGTGTCAAGTGTACGTAGGTATATTGCTAATCAATGTTTGTTTTTATTGTGAACAATGAATATCGTTTTAAATTTTTGTTTGCAGTGCATTCAACTAAATGAACTAGCACTTGACTAGCGTGTTGGATTAACGTGTTGTCTTACCCTTCTCAATGAAAAGTAGCACGCGCTCAACAGTAGGATATAAAACCGGACTGATAGTCACAAAAAGGACGAGAGAAAACCGAACAAACTGTTCATCTCTAGCTTCAGGCAATTTTTTTTCGTGACACGCAAAAAAATTTAATACTATAGTTTTTCTTTTTTTCGTCAGCAGTCCCTTTACACCCTGTATGATTATGACCACAGCTTTTAGGACCCTTGATTCTTTAACTCACATGAGATTACTTACCGTTAACCCATACAATGTTTATAACGTTATACGCTTACAAAAACACGCGCTAGACAGGCTTGGGAAACTATGGCTTTCCTTGTAATGAGAAGAAGTCCGCACCCAACAGTGGGATAGGTTTAGTATTTATGTTGCCACTATAACAACAAATGCTAAGAAAAATATGAAATAAATATTTAAGGGGGCTCCCATACAACTAACGCTATATTTTTAGTTAAATTTATCTCACATCTAAATTATAAAAATAATCAAATCTTAAAAAATGTCAATCACATTGTTACTATATTTTCATATTTACAGTACAATGTTAATGGTCATACCGATCATCAACAGAAATCGTTCCCCTCATTATTTTTACTTCAAAAAGGCCTTGACCAAAGTTTTGCAGCCTTAAGTTTGTAATCCTCTATGATTGACTCTGCTTAACAAATGGAAGCACCCTATGTGCTATCGCATAACTTATCTGGCTCGAAATTTCTCGTTATTTCTACAACCCTCGCTCATTTGAGAGAAATTTATAGAGGTTAAAGAGTAAATGACTTTTTTATCCTTATCCCTATGCCCTGGGAAGAAACGGCCCCGATTACGTCATCGTCGTATTTCAAATATCTTTATTGTATTGGACATAAATAAGTTGTTAAGTGTTTTCGCCGCAATATCATATCTAATGTACTATTATTTCATCTTCTCTCAACATAACAATATTCGGTACGTAAAGTTTTTTTTTGTGTTCAAGGTATATAAATTTCGCGTTACATAAGTTATAGTTACGTCACATAATAGTTTGAGGCTAGATGACGCTGTGTAAAATGTCCAACAAATCTAATAATAAATATTTACTCATTTATTTCTTATCTAAGGGTCAGCCATGACTGAAGAGCCAAAAACAAAAGTACATTTAAAGCAATAAAAGTACATTTTCGTAATTTAAGCACACATGCGACCCATTTCAGACTTTATTCATTTACTCACGTGTATTTATCTACATAGTCCTAAAAGAGCTCTTATGAAAATTAAAAGTGCTCTCTTGATAAAGCCCAAGAATAGAGTTCAACCACTATAAATAATAAAATCAATAAGAACCTTTTAGTATATTAACTGTTACATGTCTTTATACACTAAGTACAAGATTTGGATACTATACAGGGTGTAATGGAATCCTGCTTGATAGAATTCGTAGAAAAAAAATTATTACAGTTATATACATAAATAAATAAATATCGTAGGACTATTTATTGCTATGCTGAACATGCAATATTATAGGATTAAATTAAAATTATTGTATAATTTAATACCATAATTTTAGCCCAGTAATTTCGCTAGCTACAGTAATACCCTTCAAACCTATACACAGTAATTTTTACACACTGCTTTTAAAGGTTGTAGTAGTTTTTTGAAAATTACGTTAAACGTTATCAAAATTTGTATGATTCTAGAATAGAATAGAATACAACTTTATTACACACCAAACATACATACATTATAACATACAATTATGAAACATGAAAACGAGATAAATAATATACCAAAACAAAACAATATATTGTCTATGTATTATAAGTATGTATTTACAAAAAAAAGTATTTATGTATTCTATCAGTAATCCGACTTCATGACACAATCTCTGCTTAGTTTGGGGTCAGATGGCGCTGTCTAATGTCCTATGATATTAATTATGATTATTTATTTATTATGCATAGAATTTGTTCCTTACACCCTGTATACGTACTTATTATCTCACTCAATTCAAGTTGAGTGGAAAGCTTAACAAGTTGATGTTTGATACTAGAGAAACACATTAACAAGACATGTGAACTCAATTCAAGATCCGAAGTGTCGTTAAACTTCAATTTGTTGGTCTTACCGCAATTCAGGGATATTAACACTGAATACAAGTTCTAGCTCGAATTATAGTAAACTTCCTTATTTTACGTATTTTTGTTCCACGAATGCCCAAAAAAGTAGTGTCATTTGTAGCGATAAAGCTCAGTGGTTAGCACGGTCGGTTTGCATGCTGAAGGGCGTGGGTTCACCCCCCAACAATGAGCTTGAGCTGCCGGTGAAGGAAAACATCGTGAGGAAACCATAGTATGGTGGTAGGGTCGTCTGGGTAGGTACCACCGCAGTACCAGTTATTCTGCTGCTAAGCAGTAGTGTGTAAACATTACTGTATTTCGGTTTGAAGGGTACTGCAGCTAGTGAAATTACTGTGCTATTGAGACTAACCATCGAAAGTCTCAAAGTAGGTAGATAGATAGATATAACTCTTTATTGTGCTCATCATAAATAGAAAAGAGTACAGAGAACAAAAAACCTTATTAACTAGTGACTCAAGTGGCGGCCTTATCGCTAACAGCGATCTCTTCCAGGCAACCAAGAAAGAAAAATACGATAGAAAACATAAGAAACAGACGGGAGATGTAACACTAATAAGAAAAATAAAAAAAATGAGTGCCAAAGCAGTGATGCCCTGGACTTTATTTTGCTACTCAAAGTTCTGTGTATCGCTGCAATGGTCATGGGCAGGCGTTATCTCTTGCCATCAGGAGAGCGTCTCGTTCGTCTTGTTACTTTTTACACAAAAAAAAAGCTATTGAAGCGGAAATTCTACCAATGAACCAACAGGGCTGCCTAAGATATAGACTAAACGATAATAATAACGCTTTGTTTCCTTGAGAATTACTGTGTGAATAAAGATGATTCAACAAAGACTTTAAAACAACAGAATTCTCGCATATAATCCTTGTACTTCCATCACGTATGCAGAGTGAATAGAAATGTACGCTTCTATTAGTTCATTATCATCAAGAATCTATTAGAACGGCTTAGCCTGTACTCGAGAACGGGTATTGTAAGAGGTTGAATGAGATACGCTGACGTAAGCGCAGCTTTGTGATAGGCTGGGATGCAATATCAGGATCAAGAGATATAGTCGGGATCAAGGATCTAGGGAGATGAGAGCTATTTACAGATGGAGACACCGTTGCGACATAATGTTTTAGTTTTTTTTTCTTTTACTTTTTCATTACATACTTGCTGACGCCAGCGACTTCGTCCGCTTTAGATTTAGAATTAGGCTCAGAGATAAATGAAACATGCAAGTAACAAATAAGCAATAGTCATGAATCTGACATCTCTCAATCTGAGATCTGTCAACTGACATCTCTCAAACTGACAACTGTAAATCTGACCTCTGTCAATCTGTACATCTCACAGATTTTATTCCCCCGATCACCGGTTCACCCATTCACTCATTTACCCATTCACCCATTCACCCGATCACCCGTTCCCCCGTTCCGCCGTTCTCCCGTTCACTCGTTCACCCATCAATTCACCCGTTCATCCACTCACTCATTCACCTGTTCACCCGTTGCCCCGTTCAACCTGTTTACTCGTTCACCTGTTCCCCGATTCACCCATTCGCCCGTTTACCCATTAACCCATTCACCCATTCATTTTTATTAACATATAGGTACAATAATGTACACTTATTCATGTCAAACAAAATATTAAATTTAAAATGTCAATAGTAATACATGTCAAAAAAATGGCAAAGGTGAATAATATAAAATTAAATAATTAAAATAAGAATAAGATGTCAAAAAAAAAGTAAATGATATAAAATATTTTTAATAAAATTAGCCAATTAATTATTTTTACATTCTAACTTCGCGCTCGTGATTTTTTAACCTGAAAAACTTGACTCCTTCATTTGTTTGCAACGAACCTATCGGGAAATACCCGATAATTTTGAAGCTCTTGTGGTATTATAAGTGATAATTTGCGCAAAGAGGACTTGTCACTAATAAATTCAGCAATACTGTAATACGCTTGTTTAATTAAAAAATGTTTAAGAGTACTTTTAAATGTCGTCTCATTCTTATTTAAAATATCGTAGGACTATACACACAGCGCCATCTGGTCCCAAACTAAGCAGAGCTTGTGTGATGGAAGTCAGATAACTGATAGAATACATAAATACTTTTTTTTTTTGTAAATACATACTTATAATACATACAGAACACCCAGACACAGAACAAACATTTGTCATTTAAGAGGTTATCAGGCAATAGATTATAAAAAATAATACTATTCCTAACAAAAGAGTTGCCAGTTTTAGCTAATCTAATATTCGGCAGAACAAGATCAATTTACTTTCCATAGTTACTATCATGTAGTCTATGTTTCCACACATTGTACCCTCACAAACTTGCACTAACTTTGCTAATGATAGTTTAACGAGATGGGTGACGGGTATAGGATCGACTATGGCCACTTACAGATATTGTTTACGGACCGATGCCCAAGTATTAAACTGTCGTTATCCAGCCGCACTACAACGAGAGCAAAAGAGAGGTAAATATATTATTTTATCCACCATCTGAAATTCAACTCAAGATAATTATAAAAGTGAATATATTTTGAATTAAAAAAAAAGCTATAATTAAAGGAACAATCTTCATTAATCGTAATTTTTTTTCTAGTTCATAAGAGTTCTTTTGTTCTCTGTAGGTACTTTTTTTTCTGTTCATAGTGTGCACAATAAATAGTTTCTATCTATCTATCTATCTATCATTCCTAATTCAATTTAAACATAAATAACTTCAATATATTTTTCTTTAATTTCCTTTATTTAGATACAATACTTGATAGGTTTGGTTTTTTTTTAAATTAAGGTTTTTTTTTTATGGTTGACAGGCTAGATGTTTGACCACAGATCGCCTGTTGTTAAGTGAAGGTGTGGTCGAAGATGGTAAAGCCCACCTAGCCTGTAATGGAACTGGCTCTCAAGTGAGGCAGCTGGAACACAGCGTTAGATGCTTGTCGGCAAATTTTCAACTTGAGAGTGGTAGCTACCCAGCCGAGTACTAGAAAGTACCCAACCACCATGCTATGATTTTCTCACGATGTTTTCCTTCACCGGCAGCTTAATCTCATTGCTGGGGTTTGAATCCACACCCTTCGGCATGCGAACCTACCACGCTGACCAGTGAGCTATCAATGCTGCAAAATCGTATTACTATTTTGCGCCAAAAATTCACCATCTTAAATTTTTTAAACTAATAACCCTCTAATAACACTTGGTTTATATCAACAAATACTAAAAAACAGAATAAAACATATATTTAAGGGGGCTCCCATACAACAAACGTGACTATTTTGCCGTTTTTATAGATAAATAAATATTTTTTTAAATCATAGGACATTACACACAGCGCCATCTGACCCCAAACTAAGCAAAGCTTCTGCTATGGAAGACAGATAACTGATAGAATACTTAAATAGTTTTTTTTTTGATAATGGTATGGAACCCTTCGTGCGCGAGTCCGACTCTAAGCCCCCGGTAACTAAGCATGGTTTTTTTAAAATCTATCAAACAGTGTAGGCTGTAAGCGTGCCAAAGAATTAGACAAACATCATCATCATCAGCCCGTAATCGCCCACTGCTGAGCATAAGCCTCTCTTCTTGTACGCCACTCGTCCCGGTCCTGTGCTAACCTTGTCCATGTTCGACCCACGATTTTGATTAAGTCGTCTACCTAACGCGAGCGACGAACGCTCAGAGCCTCGATCACGAACGACTTGCGAAAAAATATTCGTATCGACATCGACAAAAATTTGTATGAGATTTGTACAGCTTTGTATGCTGTCGAGGACTCGATACCTTTACGATACGAATTCGAGAAATTTTCGTGATCGAGGCTCTGTTTACCAGTTCGTGGCCACCAATCCGTGAACGCCTTAGTCCACCTGCCATCACGCTGCCTGGCGACGTGTCCTGCCCAACTCCATTAGAGTTTTGCGATTGCCGTTACGATCTCAGTTCGACGTCGGTTCTCGACATTTCTTATTAAGTTCATAAAATATTACCCAGGGTCAGTACTCAGGTTAGTCAGGTCGGGGTTGCTCAAGAAGAATGTGAATAGGTATTTTCTAGGCAAGCGTGCTCCATCTTCGGCCACATCGTCACTTTCCACCAGGTGAGATCGTGGCCAAACGCATGCCTAGTCCGATGTAAAAAAAACGAAAAAAAAAAGTCACAAACACAATTTTATTAGACAAACCACAATAGTCAAAACAAGGGACAAGCGCTCCCGTTGCGCACAGTCTGTCTCGGAGCGCACCACTTTGTCAGGAGTTTCTCCATTCATTAATTTGAACAGTAGATGCGTCGGTGGCCTCGGATCCCCACCCGGACAGCTATGGAAGTGCATATTCTTTTCACAATCCTGTAAAATATAATTACACTAGCTGACGCCCGCGACTTTGCCCACGTTAACTTTAGAATTAGGTTCAGAGAGAAATGAAACATTTAAGAAGCAAATGAACAATAGTCATGTCAATCTGACATCTGTCAAAATGACATCTGACAATCTGCCAATTCCATTAAAAAAGAAATAGTTTTCAAATGAAATAAATCTGTTGTAAAAAGTATCCTGTCATATTAATCCAGGTAATAAACGACTTTACTAGGGCGTAATTAAAATCGACACTGACTTGCTTTATGCAATGAAATATTTTATTGTCTAAAACTGTGTACAATTTATGGTGATAAATATTTGATAGTACGCGCTTCAAAACAGTTTTCTCCTCGTGGACATGCATACATAAGTACATACATACATCCATATTTTAGTAGATATGTATATGTATAGCTACTAAAATAGACTTATAGTAAATTTAATAACTACGATAATTATAGATGTATACATATATATATACAATATGTGACTTTGACTAAATTATTTCACTTAATATTGGACCAAATGCTAAAAATATTGATCGAGGTAAATGACACTCGAAAAAATCATAAAGTAAGATGTCAAAAACAAAAAAAAAAAGTAATAGCAAACCTGAAAAACGTCACCCTCAGAGATTATGACGGAAAATTTCTGCAAAATGGCCGCTTCGTCGTGCGAACACTTCGTGAACGTATTCACGAACAAAGTGTCGAGTGTGCAGCGACGAAACTTGGTGCGAGCACTGAAAACAGAAGAGGTATAAAAATATGTAACTGATACGTACTGCGAAAAGGATTTATAGAAAGTACCTACCTTAGTTTTTGTTCTATGCAATTTTTGACAACTTTTGTAGCGATGATAGCTCAGTGGTTAGCGCGGTCGGCTCGCATGCCGAAGGGCGTGGGTTCAAACCCCAACAATGAGCTCAAGCTTGAGGAAAACATCGTGAGGAAATCTTAGCATGGTGGTAGGGTACTTTCTAGTACTCGGCTGGCTAGCTACCACCTTCTAGTTGAAAATCTCTCGCCAAGCATCTAACGGTGTATTCCGGCAGCCTCACCAGACCCAGTTCCATTCCAGGCTAGGTGTGCTTTACCATCTTCGACCACACCTTCACTTAACATCAGGTGAGTTGGGTCAAACATCTAGCTTGTCAAACATACAAAATTTGAGACAAAAATTTTATGATTATAATCTACTGTTTTATTCAAGCAATTGTGATTTACCGCAAATAAAGACCAAAATAAATGCCAGTAACTGTGATTTTACTGTAAATATCCATAAATGGCAAATATTTATTTTTATGTAAATCGAACCACCTTAAGTATTTTTCTTAGTACAACTAACCAGCACAAATAGAAATGTGTCGAGAAATGTGTCCATTCTTGCGTCCGATTCTTCTCAAAGTCAACGACGGATTTGAATTGTATGTAACACGCTTCCCAAGCAGCTGATGACTTGTCGATACACGTTGGAAGATCGTCATAATCTGGTAAATTACATTTATTTAATACTTTATTGCACACTTAAAAAACATGTAGGTACAATTGTGGGGAGGGCACTGAAGCTGAAATACAGGTGTTTTAACCTAGTTCAGCGGAAGAAACTCGATCTATTTTTGTAAACAATAGTGTTAATAGTTAAGCAGTATGTATTATATATATATTTTTTAGTGCAATAAATTATTATTATTTTCCTTGAGTTTTACTTCTCAGCTCTTTGGCTGGTTTTAAACTACATTTACGGGCGTGAACCAAGTAAATGTAGCGTGTGATGTGTTTAAGTTAAGGGTGCGTTGTGATGAAAGCCTGTATCATTTTCTTCAATCTGCATGAACTTTCGTACAATTCGACATGTATTTAAAATTGCAGCTTTTTGTAGGGTTATGTAGAGGGTTTCCTTTAAATTTAATAACTTGAGGCTATGGAGGAGATGATTGGGGATAACACCTGTTGTTGAGAGGACTATAGGAACTACATACACTTTTTCTTGTCGCCAGATTCTAGTCACTTCGTCTTTGAGTTCTGCGTATTTACTAATTTTTTCAGTTATTGTCTTCTGTATGTTGTGGGTGTTGGGAACTGCAATGTCTATTAAGTAAGTTACTTTGTTTATTTTATCCTGTAAGGTTATATCCGGTCTGTTATAGTGAATCGTTCTGTCGGTGAGTATGGCGCGATCGTAGTAGAGTTTGTGTGTTGTATTTTCTAGGATAGTTTGTGGTGTGTATTTGTAGTAAGGGGTGTTTGTGTCGTTTATGAGTGTATACTTGAGTGCAAGTTTTTGGTGAATGACATTTGCTACCTGATTGTGTCTGTGAGTGTAGTCCGTTTGTGTTAGTGTTGTGCATGCTCCTGTTATGTGCTGTATGGTTTCTGGTTGGACGTGACACTTGCGACATTTATCGTTGGTTACTGAAGGGTCTTTAATTATATACTTTCTGTAGTTTTTAGTGTTAATTATTTGGTCTTGTATCGCAATTATAAATCCTTCGGTTTCTGGGAATAAATTACCTATTTTAAGCCACCTATTTGAAGCTAATGTGTTTACGTGGGATTGTTCTAGGTCATGAGGATGTCGACCATGAAGAACTTTCTTCTTCCACTCTTCAATTTTTTGTATTTGTGGGTCATCATTATTAGTGTGTTGTATGTTTGTCTGTTCGTTTAAGTTAAGTGGAGTGTAATTTAGATCGTTTAGAACTATGGCTTTATGTATGTTACTAGTGATAGATTTTGTGTGGAAGAATGTTTTTAATCGGCTAACTTGTTTTCGCCACAGGTGCTGGATATCTATTAGGCCTCTCCCTCCATTTTGTCTTTTAATAGTTAGTCTTTCTATTGCAGATTTAGGGTGTAAGTTATTGTGTTTTGTAAGTGTAGTGCGTGTAGTTCGTTCCAATTGTTCTGTGTCTGTTTTTGTCCATTTTATAACTCCAAATGAGTAGGTTAATATTGGGATGGCGTAAGTGTTTAAGGCCTTAATGAGATGTTTACCGGAAAGTTGAGATTTACATATGGCGTTAAGTCTCCTCTTGTACTCAGTAGTAAGCGTGCCTTTTATCCTTACATGATCAAGCCCCTTTAGCTGCGCGTACCCTAAGTATTTGTATAGGTCGGCTGGTTCCATTGCTGTTATTGTGTCTGTGTTATTTACTATGTAGTTGCCAGGTTGTATCTTGCCTCGAATGATGTGCAGTGTTTTACACTTATCTAAACCAAATTGCATGTTAATATCTTTACTGAACTCTGCTGTAGCTTCTACTAGTTTCTTCATGTCTTTTTGCGTTTGTGCATATAGTTTAATATCATCCATGTATATAAGATGTGATATGGTTGTTTGTTCTGTGGTGTGTTTGAAGCAGTAACCGGCCAAACAGCGTTGCAGCAGGTGGGACAGGGGGTTAAGAGCAAGACAAAACCACAGGGGGCTCAGAGAATCACCTTGGTAGATACCTTTCTTAATAAAGATCTGTCGTGTTGTAACAGTGCTGTTAGTACTATTTATTTGAAGTGTAGTTTTCCATTGTGACATTATATTGCGTAGAAAATCTATGATTTTTGGGTTTATTCTATAAATCTCTAATATTTGTAACAACCAGGAATGTGGAACACTGTCAAAAGCTTTTTTATAATCTATATAAGTGCAATGAAGATTTCTATTTTTTGCTGTGGCATGTTTGTGTATAGCTGAGTCAATAATCAACTGTTCTTTACACCCCATGTGACCTCGTCTACATCCCTTCTGTTCCTCTGCCATAATATTGTTGTGCTCGATATGATAGCTGATTTTAGTTGTAATTGCTGATGTTAATATTTTATATATTGTGGGAAGGCATGTGATTGGTCTATATTGGGACGGTTGGGGGGAATTTTTAGTTTTAGGCAGCATGTAAGTTATTCCTGTTGCCATAAATTCAGGTATATTCTGTTTACAAAGTACTATATCTGTTAAATTTTTTGCTATGGATTTGTGTAATGAAGTTAACTTTTTGTACCAGAAATTTTGTATTTTGTCTATTCCAGGTGATTTCCAATTATGTAACCTACTTGTGATGTGTGTGATATCTGACTCTGTTATTTCTACAAATTCCATTTCATTTATTGCCCTCCATTTTGTTTCTTCTTCCGTTATCCAAGTTGCTTTGTCATTGTGTTGCACTTGTTCTTCCCAAATGCCAGACCAAAATGTTTCTAGGTGTTCTTTTGTAGGAGTGTCTGCTGCATTCGTATCTGTGTTATTTGTATTAGTGTGTGTGTTGTATAGGTTCCTATAAAACATTTTTTCGTTCGTAGCAAATATGGCGTTATCATTTTTGCGCTGTTGTGCCTTCTTATACCTCCTGAGCCTATGAACTTTAAGTGCCAGTTTCTGTTTTAAGGTGTCTAAAAATTCCTCAGGTTTTTTGTTTCTATTTTCGTGTGTGGTGTGAGTATCACTGCTTTGGAATATAGCCTCAACTCTCCTAACTACTTTATTTGATCTGTTGTTATTGATGTACTGTGTAAGTCTACCGCAGTCAGCTCTTAATTTTTCTATGTCTGTCTCTAGCCTTTGTTGCCATGGTGGTTTGTTATTATGTCTTGGTCTTTTATTTCTTGTGTGTTCAGTGATTTTAAAGTTGAGTTCTTCACATATAACTACCGCTGTGCAGTAAATAAGCGTGTGTATGTCTATAAGTTGTGAGTCATCTGATATGAATTGTTGTAGTATATTTTCATTAAATAAATTAACTAACCTAAATAGATTAGTACTGTATCTAAGTTTAGGTAATTTTGGCCGAGCTGCGGGATCCATCCCCGAGTATTGTGCTAGTGTTGTTATAAACTTTTCATGTATTTCTTGGACATAATTATCTGTTGTTAGATTCTGATTTACTGCAACTAAGGTCTCAATATCGTTTTCTAGCATTAACATAATAGATTCGGTTTGTGTGGACATGTGTGATTTTTGTGTGTGCGCTTGTGAGTAATTGTATGCTTGCGTTTGTGTGTTAGGTACTAATTGAACTAATGGTTGTGACTGTATTTGTTGCGTATTTTCGGTTATGTTTTGTGTTAATGGAGAAGCGTTTGAGTTAATTTCTTCTTCCTGTAGGTGTATTCGGGTTTCTTCTTTTAATTGCTGTATTATTTCTTGGGACAAAAGTTTATTTCTAACTATGGCTCTTTTCTGATCTGATATTCTTTGCTGTGAAACTTTAACTTCCGGATATTGTTGTGTAAAAAGTTCATGTAGTTGTTGTCTGTATGTGGTCATGTCGGTCTCTAATTTGGTAATGTAAAAGTAAGTTCGCATGATGAATATGTTTACATCTTTGCTCCATCTCAT
The DNA here is from genome assembly GCA_905404145.2 of Biston betularia. Taxonomy (NCBI): domain Eukaryota; kingdom Metazoa; phylum Arthropoda; class Insecta; order Lepidoptera; family Geometridae; genus Biston; species Biston betularia. The sequence goes on along the minus strand of FR989887.1, from coordinate 6,584,287 downwards.
GCGAACTCTAGCTTTTCCGGCCTTGGTGGACGTGGGTAAAAAGGGATTTGCCCCCCGCGCAACATTCAAGGCTGGAATGGGTGAAACTGAATTTAAACTAGTCCTGGGAGGTGACGATGGTATGGATGGTGATGATTGTCTAGAAGGTGTGTATGATATTGTGCTTGGGCTATACGGTTCTACAGGGGTGTTTGTCCTGTCCGTCAGTCTGCCACCATCGTCACTGGTTTCGGCTGTAATATCCTTATCGGTGGGAGTCCGCCTGTTCAACTCCTCACCGCTGACGGTTCGCATGCTGAAACACCCAGCGTCAGCTCCAGATGTGCCCCGGCGATCGCCCCCGGGCAGCGGTCCTATACGTTTTCTTTTTGAACGAGTCTCCATATTTAATGGGTTTCCAGAGCCATGTTAGCCACGCCAGTAATTTCTCATTCGTGTGTCCGCCCCCCACGTGATTAGATGGTCAATCAGGACGTATGGTTGTTTAGGGGGCTTATTATTATTATTATTATTATTATTATTACAAAAGGAGGGCTTAATACCATCCCCACAGTAAATAACATGGTTCTGGGGGTGGAAACCGATGCGGGCACACTCCCGGAACCCAGGAAAAATAAAATAAAACTGTCAAAATGTTATAAAATAATAACTGAAATTTTGAACGTTTTCCTAAAACATACCAAAAAATTTTGTTTAATGTGTTTTTCTTTTTCAGGTGCTGGACAGCAGATACGGAGGCGCGTTCAACGGCGTATCGCTTTTGGAAATCGGGTAAGTTATAGTTAAGTTTATTATGGCTGTAGGCGCGCATCAAAACAAACATATGTATATATAATTATATAAATCAAATCATGTATAAATATATAACTATATAAATAAAATAAATACAACAAATAAATATGATATACTACTTAAGGGCCAAGTCCTCGACCGTGGGAACTTCTGCTTGAACACCTACATTGATATTTTCCACTCACACAGACGTACATACGTCTGACGTTAGATTTGAATACATTGACGTCACGCTAAAATAGATAAGGAGAGTTAAATTACTATTGCCACGAGCAAGAAGGAGACAGAATGTTTATTCCTATTGCCCGAAGCGGATTTTACATTGATTATCTGTTACATTATGACAGAAGTTTTTTTTTTGTTTTGGCATCGCGTTTTGAATATTTGCCAGTGTCAAGTGTCAAATACAAAACGGGCGGGAAGCATGCGCGCGGTGCTCGGTACCGCCGCCACCGCGCGCCCACCTCATGCGGCCTCTCGTGACGTGTTATACACGACCACGAGACTCGTGACGTTAGATTGTCAGATTCAGAGATTCTCGATGGTTTGTAGCGCCTACCAAAATAAAACAGCAACAGACGTAACGCAGAAAAGAGATTTTCAGCAGGCACTATCAGAAATTTTCATCAAACTATCCGTACTTATCTGCTAAAAGAATAAACAAAACGTACAATAAAAGGTCTAAGCCTTAAATGTATCTGCATCAAAGTTAGCATCTATAAAATTGCGCCTTTCCTATAATTATTTTGATGTCAAGATTACGGATTAAAAATAATTTGGCCATATTCTATTTCATAATTTCAAGAAACGAAAAGCGTTTGAAACTATTTTTTCTCCAAGCATAATAATTCAGGATATGTACTATAGTATTCATTAATTTTAAACTTCCACATGATGTATAACGGCACAAAAATGTTGACAAAAACACATCGATTGCCTTATTTCACAAGACTTGCCCGTTAATATAAATAAGTAATAAACTGTAAAAAACAAACCAAAAATATATAAATATGTACCTACATCCTTGTCAGATGGTGAATCAATAGAAAAGAATTTGCAATATTACCCATTCCTATTCAAAAAATGTTCGCGAACAAGCTTTTTGAACATAGGTTTAGATGGCGCTTGCCGAATTTTAATTTACATTAATTATTTATTTGTATAAACTAGCGGCATGTCCGATATTTAAAAAAAACTGGCAACGCTGCTGCCGAGCGACTGCTGTATACTATTCTTAAAATATTACTGTATCATATCCTTTTTTAATTAAGAACATTGTGTTATTAAAACTTCCACGCGTTCTGGTCCCGGTTATAATTACCGAGAATCACTCCAAACCGAGCCATATCAACTCGTAACACTTATAAAAATATACCAGTAATGAATGCTATAATTTTACATGGGAACTCTATGTTTGAAGGTATAAGGTTGAAAATGCTAACGTGCAAGGAACCACTCGTCGTCACAGATGTGGCTGACAACGTGCATATGACCCTTTATACTCTCTTCGTTGAAGTGGCTCTCAGTGACATCCTTGCATTCGCTATTCCAGTCTATGGCGCAATTTGTTAGGAACCGAATTGACCTGCAAGAATACGGGTCCAATCTCAGACTAAGAATGTTTTTTTTTTTTTTTATTCTTATTTTTATGGGGGCTTTTATCGCAATGCGATAATGCCAGCCCCGTATTACAAAACAAATCATATGATGACATATTATAAATATGTAAATACATATTTATAATATGTCATCTGTACTTCGATTGGCTAGTACTTCCGAGATGCCGGCATATAAGGCCCTCGCCGCAGACTAAGAATATGTAATGGATAGATATATAATCCTTGGATATGAATGTTCAAGGTATATAATCCTTGGATTCTAATGATTTTATCTCCGAACGACAATATGGTTTCAGGCCTAAAAGTAATACGTTAACAGCCACCATTGACTTAGTTACCAAAATTAAATATAATATCGATAAGAAGAATGTAGTTTTAGGTATTTTTGTAGATTTAAAAAAAGCATTTGATACCGTGAGCCATAAATTACTTCTAGAGAAATTCAAATTAACTGGTATTGTCGACAAATCATTGCAAATATGTGAATCCTATCTAACAAATAGATGACAAATTGTAAAAATTGATAAAAACACTCAAAGTAGTGCGCTACCTATTACGTGTAGAGTTCCCCAAGGCTCTATTGTGGGTCTCTTAAAATAACCTAATCTTACTTACAATCTAAAACTCTTTGTTTGTAAGAGGTTACAGAGAGAGGATTTTAAGATTTATGATTATTATAATTAGATTTTTAGTTATTTTAATTAAATTTTTGTCAAATTAGTTCTAGATTTTAAGTAAGATTAGGTTATTTTAATTAATAAGCTGTGTCAAATTAGTTTAATTTAAATCCTCATCACTGTTGGAACTGGAACGACTGTTAAGCGAAAATAAACTAGATATATACCTTGAACATTCAACATGAACTTCCGCAAAGTAACGCCTGAATCAATCAATTATGGATAGATATTTGCTTAGACGCTGTAGTTTTTACACGTCTTTTGGAAAAATGTACCTAATACATTTTTGTTTTACTTACGCGGGTTTTTTTTTTTGTCTCCATGATGAAGGACACCGGGTGTGGCCGAAACTATAGTTGTGAGTTTCTTAGATAATTAAACATGAGTAATCTCGCGTAAGTAAAACAAAAAACCGGCCAAGTGCGAGTCAGAGTCGTGCACAAAGGGTTCCGTACCATCACTATAAAAACGGGGAAAAAATCACGTTTGCTGTATGGAAGTGACGGTGTGGTCGAATATGCTAAACCACACCTTTTCAACTCTCGTGTAGTGTGAAATCAAATCAAAATCAGTTTAGTTGTTAGATTTTATTTTTATTGTTGACTGGCTAGGCGTTTGACCACAGCTCACCTGATGTTAAGTGAAGGTGTGGTCGAAGATGGTAAAGCACACCTAGCCTGGAATGGAACTGGCTCTTAAGTGAGGTTGCCGGAACACACCGTTAGATGCTTGACGATAGGTTTTCAACTTGAGGTAGCTAGCCAGCCGAGTACTAGAAAATACCCTACCACAATGTTATGGTTTCCGCACGATGTTTTCCCTTTACCGGCAGCTCAAGTACATTGTTGGGGTTTGAACCCATGCCCTTCAGCGTCCGAACCGACCGTGCTAACCACTGAGCTACCATCGCTACATAAAATATGTTTCAACAATCAACTAGGAAAACAAAATAGCGTAAAATATAAAAACGTTTTAATCGCACAACGTTTTCGTTCCGTGTTATAGAAGCTGGTTTTTAAGCATGTGTGAAACGCACCGGTTTGCTTTTGATGTCACAGCTTGTTCGTTCTTTTAACGACATCTATCTTTAGTCTTACATCTGCGGGTTCAATTTAATACAAGGATATTTGGAATAAGATTTTGCTCTGGTAATTTGGAAGGCGTTGGGTGTTTCAGTACTATGCTGTTAATATTAAGTAGATCCGACGTAAGACATATCTTATTCTAGTGTCGTTAGATGAAAATGGTAACCGAAATTAACCAGAACGTACTTACTTACAGAATATAACGTGATATGGAAAGACGGAGGAGTTACATCGTCCATATTTTATTCACAACACATACCTATACTAGTTGACAGCCCTGTTGGTTCATTGGTAGCATATCTGCTTCGAGAGCTGAAGGGCGTGGGTTGGATTCGCACTCAGGACTAACATTTATGTGACTAACATCGATGTTTGTTCTGTGTCTGGGTGTACTGTATGTATTATAAGTATGTATTTACAAATAAAAAAGTATTTAAGTATTCTATCAGTTATCTGTCTTCCATAGCACAAGCTATGCTTAGTTTGGTGTCAGATGGCGCTGTGTGTAATGTCCTGTGATATTACAAAAAAAAAAAAAAAAAAATTACTAGGGAAACTGACGTGGTTTTGACAAATTTTTGATTTACTTTTTTTACTTTTTTTTTGAAAGAGCAGAAGAATAACGTTTAATTTTGCAACAAGCACAAAAACAAAAACAAACGAACAGGGACAGACAAAAGTTACAAAATAGGTGCTCACCTGAGCCTCGATCACGAAAATTAATCGAATTCGTACCGTAAAGGTGTCGGTCCTCGATAGCAAACAAAGCTGTACAAATCTCATACCAATTTTTGTCGATATCGATACGAACACTTTTTCGTAAGTCGTTCGTGATCGAGGCTCTGATCTTAAGTGATGGTGTGGTCCGAGATAGTAAAACACACCTAGCCTGGAATGGAACAGGCTCGCAAGTGAAGCTCCCGGAATACACCGTTAGATGCTTGGCGGTAGATTTTCAACTTGAGTGTGGTAGCTAGCCAGCCAAGTACTAAAAAGTATCCTACTATATGCTAAGGTTTCCTCACGATGTTTTCCTTCAACGGCAGCTCAAGCACATTATTGGGGTTTGAACCCACGCCCTTCGGCATGCGAACCGACCGCGCTAACCACTGAGCACCACCACTGAGTCACCGGTTACGATTAAACTATGGTACAGTTTGGTGATCACTTTTTTAACTTACTTGCACCAACCGCCGATCTTCGCTGGCATAGGCGGAGACTTGCTACTTGAGTTGCGTATTATCGCACTATCCCTTGTACAGTTTAAAGCGTAATTAGTAAATTCATCGCAATTAATTCCCGCTTCGTGCGCGTGTCTAATGGGATTTATAATCGGCTCAAATTCCATTTCCTCTATATGTCGAGGACGCTTCGAAGATGCGTCCTCATCGTCATATTGATACTGGACATCTGAAAAAACAAACACTCACAGCGGGAATGGTCCGTTAGCTCAAAGTCGCTCAGCGAGCTATGGAAAGAGCTATGCATGGCATTTCTCTGAGGGATCGTATCCGAAACGAAGTACAGTGTATACTCTATATAGCGATGCTGAGGGGACTGCGTATTTTCTGGTGTTATAGAGAGTTCTCGTTATGTGGAGAAGAAAGTTTGTGAGCAACTAAGAATATAATAAAGTGTTGAAAATGCATAATAATAACCTAGCAACAGTCTAGCAACTGAGGCAAACACGTTTAAAGTAATTACAACAAACAAAAGAACTAATATTTTAGAATCTCTGGGTTCGTATGATGCCGACAGAGGTGAATACGGGCCAGACAATGAAACAACAAAATGACAAACAAAAGAACGTACACAACTACTTTTCTTATCAGTTTCGGCAACTTAGAAACAAACAAACAGTTGATGCTTTATTAGTTCCCAAAATTACTTGCTTTATAGCGACATATTGTAGTCGTTATGTAGAGTGTGTGTGATGCTACATAGAGTGTATCATTGTTTGGACAACAAGGGAAACCATCCGAAGTCGAGTAATTTCGACGTTTTAAGGAGTTTGACGTTATATGGAGTTTACACTGTAATTCGCCAGAGAACTAAAATCATAGACATAGCTCAGCCTATTAGCAAGCGGAAGTGGCAATGGGCTGGACATATCTGTCGCAGAACCGATAACCGCTGGGGTAGACGCGTTCTAGAGTGGAGACCGCGTATTGGCAAACGTAGCGTATAACGCCCTGAGACTCGATGGAGTGACGATATACGTAGGACAGCTGGCGGTGGATGAAAGCGAAAAGCCGAAGATCGGGCTGAGTGGCGTGTCTTGAGAGAGGTTTATGTCCAGCAGTGGACTTCTATAGGCTGATGATGATGATGATGATCTGAAAAAAGTAATACCCTCCAAACCGGAACACAGTTATGTTTACACACTACTGCTTGGCGGCAGAATATGTGGTACTGCGGTGGTACCTACCTAGACGACCTCCTGCTAAGGAGATCTACCACCAAGTACGGTTACAGTACAAACCATGAACGGGTCTGGATGAAATTTACTTACAAGCCAGCAGAGTATTTATTTTAATTTAAATAATAAATTAATTTTGTATATATTCGTGTATTTTTAGTTATTTCGTGTATTAGGATGCATTGTTATTGGAATGTAGATAATAGATATATTATTATTTATGTTATAGTTATGTATTTTCCTATGTGCATATCCTCGTTATTGACACACCCCGTCCTTTCTTCCTCTGATCCTGTCCGTCCTAAGGTTGCCTGGAAGAGATCGCTTTTAGCGATAAGGTCGCCAGTTGCTACACCTATATTTAAGGTGGTTCGTTTTCCATACAAACATTTTTTTCCATTTATGGACAAATGGAGCCATAATTTTACAGTGAAATCACAGCTACTGTTTGCATTTAGTTTAGTCTTTATTTGCGGTAAATCACAATTGCTTGAATAAAACTGTTTTATTCAAAAATCATAAATTCGTAAATCATTCATAAATTTGATTGTGTGCTAATAATGTACTGTTTTATTCAAGCAATTGTGATTTATCGCAAATAAAGAACAAAATTAATGCCAGTGGCTGTGATTTCACTGTAAAATTATGCTCCGTCTGTACATAAATGGAAAAAAATTGTTTGTATGGAAATCGAACCATCTTAAGTTTATTTTTTCTGTTTTCTGTATTTTAGTGTGTACAATAAAGAGTCATTAATCAATCAATCAATCAAAGTAAAATATTACGAGACATAGCCAGTAAAATTATACTTACGTCCATAATAACCAGATGTAGGATAATTCACATAGTTGAGAGGTCCAATGAAGGGAGGGATGGTCCGAAGTCGATTTTTTTTTAATTTTTTTACGTAGATAGGCTCCACTTCGCCATGTACTGTTTTGAAGAAGCCTAGTAACTATTGGTGTGTTTGTCCTTTTTTATATCATCATCATCATCAACATTTCAGCCGTAGGACGTCCACTACTGGACGTAGGCCTCCCCCATTGACTTCCATAAAGACCGGCTGGAAGCGGCTCGCATCCAGCGCGATCCTGCGGTTTTTTATACTATTGTCTTACTTCTTTACTATGGAAACTGACGTAGTTTTACATATTTATATTTTACAAGTCAAATTAATTAATAGTCATATATTAAATTATTATCAATAATAAAGTCAAATTCGAATATTTTACATATTCGGGATTCCGAGTTAAACCTATATTTTTTTCATTGTAACCGTGGTCGCGGTTGACATTTATCATTTTCATTCATAATTTCCAAACCTTCCTTTTTTTAATACAATAAAAACTTGAAACATTGTCATCTGAATTTATTGTTTTATTTCGATTTACAAAACAAAATTGAACACCTATTTAGTTTGTAGAGCAACTTCAAAGGCTTTACTTGTTAACATTGCTTAAAATTACTCAATGTTTAAAATGCTATTAAAGGTTATTAATTAATACTTTCTTTTTTCAGTAACGCATCAAATTTTTAGTATGCAATTATTTTTCCACTTATTTTTAAGATTACAAAAAAACGTTTTAAAGAGAAAATGCCTCGTAATGGTCACTGCAAAGCTTTTTTTTGTTAAGTTTCTGATAGTGTAAAATAAAATAAACATTCATTAAAAAAAAATTAAAAGTAATGAAACAAATGAAACGCTCCTCTAGTTGTAAGAGATCTCTCCTGTCCATGACCATTGTAGCGGTAGGTACTCAAACTTTTGAGTAACAAAACTAAGTCAACATCGTTGTATTAGCGCTCATTACTTTGGCACATTGAATAGTCTCAAAAGCTTAGTACTTCCACAATACAGGATTTAATATTTTTTGTTAAGTTTCTGATAGTGTAAAATAAAATAAACATTCATTAAAAAAAAATTAAAAGTAATGAAACAAATGAAACGCTCCTCTAGTTGTAAGAGATCTCTCCTGTCCATGACCATTGTAGCGGTAGGTACTCAAACTTTTGAGTAACAAAACTAAGTCAACATCGTTGTATTAGCGCTCATTACTTTGGCACATTGAATAGTCTCAAAAGCTTAGTACTTCCACAATACAGGATTTAATATTGAGGTAATTGTCTGGAGTATTTTAAGGTTTTCGTTCTATTTTTTTACGCTAAAATCTTTAAAAATTGTTTATTAAACTCACATGCGGTATAAATCATATCAAAGTTTGTTGCGAGCAGCATAAATATCAGTAGCATTTCTCCATGTAATTTTGCCTCGTATTAACATTTTATAGAATTATTTTCAAGGAATTTGTTATGATTTGCACCCATTTTTTATTTAACAATGTAACCTGGTTCATTGACTTTGACATAAAAATTTGCGTGTGAAAGAAGAATATTAAATGAGGTTTGCGGATTGTCTATGATTTCAAATAGTTTCTTTTCCACTATTTACTGGACCGATTTCAAAAATTATTTCACCGTTGCGAAGCTACACTATCCCCGGGTGACATAGGCTACTTTGTATCCCTGTTTACCCACGGAAACGGGAACAACGCGGGTGAAATCGCGAGACGGCCGCTAGTCTATCTATCTATATCTATGCTGTTATAAAGAGGAAAGATTTGTTTGTATTGAATAGGCTCCGAAACTACTGGACTGTGTTCAAAAACTCTTTCACCGTTGGGTAGCTACGCTATCCCCGGGTGACATAGGCTACTTTTTATCCCTGTATTCTCCTCTAGACTAGCGTCCGCTAGTCTTTCATAAGGAGAGAGTTTTTCATTCATTTTACATTACAAAAATTAACTCCTTGTATAACTGTACAATTCTGTTTGTGAAATCTATAGATTTTCGGTAAAGTAGTTTGAGACAGGGTAAACTTTGGGAGCAAAACGGATTCCGTATTTGCATGGAGCTTAAAGCTTATTCGGTAGCGCAGCGATATGTAGCTGTTTGAAACAGTTGGTAAACAAACCTTGACCAATGACGACTTGCGTAAAAAAAAATAGGTGAAACGATAGACTTTAGAAACAAAAAAATGTTAAACAAACTAATCTTGTATTGACGCACGTATCGCATGAGGTTATCGAATGCTATCAAATTGTAACCAAACTTTATTTATTTATTTTAATTGTGTATGTACATAATCTTTTAACTTAGCTCTTTAAATATTCTAGTTTGAATAAAATAAATAATTATATACAAATTTACAATTTAAAAAACCGACTCCGGGGCCCCGTAGGCCAACTAAACGCACTGCTCCAATGAAACAGCGAGGTTTCGGAGTAAACGAAAATGTCATCGATGAAACCGCTCGATCGATTTAAATTAATTTTATATGGGACCATCTCCGACTGCTTGAATTTTGGCGGGAACGTGGAAAAAGTCGTGTCGCCTCATTGTATTTTTTCCAAAACTAATGTTTTTTCGAATTTTATTTATTTGTTTATCTATAAAAATAGTGGTGTTTTATTCATAAAATACTTAATTACAAACGCCAGTGTGGGAAAGTGATATAATGTGGTGAAACATGATTTTTCGTATTGCTTCCAAAACTACATCGAAGCTTATAGTAAAGTCGCCACAATTTTACTAAAGCATGACTGGATTTGACTTACATGGACTGGACTAGACCAAGACTGGACTTTGACTACTTTCACATGAAATAATCAAAACACTTGACGCTGACAAATGCACAAAATGCGACGCCAAAATCAAAGAAGTAGAAATAGGTACATTATGTACGTACGGCTATCGCTATGGTGAAAAGCTACAGGTGTCCTTGTAGCTAAAGATATTATTGTTTTGATAATTAATTATTATGACAATAATTGTTATCTACAATTCATTCAACAATCTGTTTACAAACGTCCGTTTCATGTTTATCACTAAATCTGCAAACCATAGATATCAGAAAACTGGCAGATAGAGTTTTTACATCAAACGCAGTGCGTGAGAGCGCACACATACATAGCTTATGACAGCCCTGTTGGTTCATTGGTAGTATGTTAGCTTCAAGAGCCGAAGGGCGTGGGTTCGATTCCCACTCAGGACAAAGAGTTTGTGGTATAAACAAATGTTTGTTCTGTGTCTGGGTGTCCTGTATGTATTAAAAGTACGTAGTTACAAAAAAAAAGTATTTAAGTATTCTATCAGTTATCTGACTTCCATTGTACAAGCTTTGCTTAGTTTGGGGTCAGATGGCGTTGTGTGTAATGTCCTGCGATATTTATTATTTAGCTATCCGCCGAGCGGTATTTACGTAGTAGGAACTCGTCCGTCTGTGAGAGTTAAGATGCCGATCAAAAAGCGTTTTTTTTTAAATAAACAAAAATTTTAAAAATATATACGTCGATGATATTTTTGTTTACTCCAAAACCTCGCTGTTTCATTGGAGCAGTGCGTTTAGTTGGCCTAAGGGTCATGGAGTTGGTATTTTTAATTGTTAATTTATATTTAATTTAAAAGCCTTACGTCGTGTTACATAAAAAAAAAGTTATAATCAATGTCACTCAGAATGATTTAAGAATTCTAACGGTAGCTCATAATAAATAAAGTCACATACATACCTACTAAATCCTGAACACTTCTTTTTGGGCTGTCGTGTAAAAATGATTGTACATTTGCAATTTAAAAAAAAAAGATTCGATGACCCTTAGACCAATTAAACGCACTGCTCCAATGAAACAACGAGGTAACGAAGTTCACGAAAATATCATAGATATATAAAATTTTTAGATTTTTGGATTTTTTTAAAAACCGTTTGATCGATTTCGATAAAATTTGTATGGGACCTCTGAAGTATGATCTACCAAGCAAAAAAATAACCATCAAAATCGATTCATAATTGGCGGAATGATCGCGTAACATACCTACAAAAAATATTCAGTCGAATTGAGAACCTCCTTCTTTTTTGAGTCGGTTATTAAGACATACAACCGACTCGTCGCTAAGCTACTGAGCGCTAAGATTATTCCTATATGCCGTCACCTGCCGGCCTCGACGGAAGACCAGCGCCGGCTGGCTTCAGTCGGCATTATGCTGAGTCGAGGCCGGTTTGTGACATAAAATATATTACAAACTTTTTGTTTTTTTGTTTAATTTTTATTTATTGTATACATTGAAGTTTTTTTTTCTATGTTTTATGTTATTTGTTTATTTTTTTGTATGTATGTATTGTAAATTATGTTGAAATGTGTTTTATGTCGCAAATAAAGTGTTGTCTATTGTCTATTGTCAAATACAATTACAAATCTTTTATTAATAACACCATAGTTACAGGTCATTTTTCCATTCAAATTTAAAAATATCAAAATCATAACATATGTCAATACAATGAAAATGTAAATGAAATAATTATGTCACATTTAAAATAATTAGGTATGTCAATATATTTTTTTTTCTTTCTAATGATGTATCTGTTTGTTGATAAATACCTCATTGTTATTACAATCTAGCCTTGTTGAGACTAATAAGTAATTTTAATATAACTTAAATTGCTAAGTAGAGAATAATCGAAGAATGCGACCATCGACACTTTTGTTACTGTCTCTATTAAGGGGAAGACACTTTGTTCATGTGTTCTATAATATGTAGTACTCACTGCACTGACATTACTAACTTAATACACTAACTCAAAAGGTTTTGTCCTTTTTAGTCTTCTTACGATATCCGTGTTGTCGAGGAGTTGGATAGCCTCGACATTCACGTTCATATGTCAATATAATTGATTTATGAGCATTAGTCTGTGTTGTAAACGTTAATCGATAATCCGAAATCTGAATCTTTATAAGTACATAGTTATTGATAAAAACATTTACGTAATAAAAGCAAAAAAATTAAACACAATTTAGACTGAAGTAAACGTGGAAAGAGGTAGCCAACTTTTCATTTCAAAATTGACTGAATGAGATACTAAGAACCATCTAATAATAAACGCTAATTAATTTAAAAATATGGAAGAACAGAATAAATCCCTCCAGTATAAGGAGCTTACTAAAGAGGAAGCAGAATTGCAGACTGCATTGTACGAAAGTAAGTTTCATGTTTAGATAGACACAGCATATATATATACCGACCTATCCGTAGAACAAAGTAACATCTACAAAAACTCAACTTTACATGAGAGCAATTTAAAGGCTTTTAGAAAAGACACACCCCCACACCCCATCTTTTTCTGCTTCAAAACCTTTCTATTCTAAATAAACAAATAAATAATACTTGGTGTGTACAATTACGTGTCAATCAATCAGTATTAAACGTTGAAAGTTTTCCAATCGTTAGTGAAAATATCACAATAAAATTAATTTCACGGCAGCTATGGCTCTATTTACGCTCTAGTATGAGATAATTGCGTAGGTAATGTTTACTTGGTGGTAGATCTCCTTAGCAGGAGGTCGTCTAGGTAGGTACCACCGCAGTACCAGTTATTCTGCCGCTAAGCAGTTGTGTGTAAACATTACTGTGTTCCGGTTTGAACGGTACTGCAGCTAGCGAAATTACTGAGCTGTTGAGACTATCGAAAGTCTCAAAGTAATGAGCACCAAAGCAGTGATGTCCTGGACTGGTTTTGTTACTCAAAGTTCTGTGTATCGCTGCAATGGTCATGGACAGGCGTTATCTCTTACCATCAGGAGAGCGTCTCGTTTGTCTCATTACGTTTCACATTTTAAAAAAATGTAAGTCTTGTAAAATGATATATTATCTAATCTGATTTACAACGCTATTCCAACTTTCATAAGATCTCACAGCCGCATAACTTAAAATACCTTATTGTCTTCAGAAAAAAACCAGCAAGAATGGGTCAGATTTGGCCCGAAAGGCTACACATTTCTAAAAGAATATGAAAAGTATGCAGCCGATGTTTATAACATGGAGTTGAAGGCTGGAGATATTTTTGTTGTATGCTACCAAAGATCAGGTGAGTGATAGACACGAATTTTTTTAACTCCTGACACAAACAAACCATAAGATTGACGTGTGTGTATAATGTGTCTATCAGTGGAATCGGAGCTCCTAAACAACTTACTTTTTTAGGGTTCCGTACCTAAAGGGTAAAACGGGATCCTATTACTAAGACTCCGCTGTCCGTCCGTCTGTCACCAGGCTCTGTACCTTATGAACCGTGATAGTTAGACAGTTGAAATTTTCACAGATGATGTTTATATGTTGCTGCTTTAACAAAATATACTAAAAATCAGAATAAAATTAGTATTTAAGGGGGCTAAATACAACAGACATAACTGTTTGCCGTTTTTATAGATAAGCCCCTTCCTAAGCGCGATAGAGTCAAAATTTGGTATTCCGTTACTGGTCGGCAGCCCCGTTGGCTCATTGGTAGTATATCTGCCTTGAGAGCTGTAGGGCGTGGGTTCGATTCCCACTCAGGGCAAACAATTTGTAAATAAACAAATGTTTGTTCTGTATTATAAGTATGTATTTACGAAAAAAAAAGTATTTATATATTCTATCAGTTATCTGACTTCCATCACATAAGCTCTCCTTTTTTTCGGGCCAGATGGCGCTGTGTGTATAGTCCTACGATATTTATTTATTTATGGTGTCGGGAGTTTTCCAAAATATTCATTTGCACTTATATAATCAAAAGGAATTGCGTAATTTCTAAAAATATTCAATTAAGTTCGTGCGATATTTTCATTATTTGTTATTGATAAATCTGTTTGTTTAATTGCGTAAGTGATTTTATCGTAAGAAGGTAGGTACTAAGCTGTTTTACGTGGCCAATGACTGATAATAATTTTAGTACAATAAGTATCCACATCTGCTGCATGTACTGTACAATTTGTACATAGATTTATATACTATATGTGTGTATATATTTATGTATACTCTGTATTATATATATATATTTTATGTTGACATACCTTATTTTGACATTTTTGTGTTGACATGTAAACAGTGTTTTAAAACTCATTTAATGACATATTTAAAATTTATGAAGTGACTTATAACATTGGTGTTATCAATAAAATATTTGTATTTTTATAAATATTTATATATGTAAATATTTAGTTTCATTTAAATACATCATTATTATGTATTTACTATATGTTTTATTTTTCTTATTATTTCCCGTCTGTTTCTTATGTTATCTATCGTGTTTTTCTTTTCTTGATTGCCTGGAAGAGATCGCTGTTAGCGATAAGGCCGCCACTTGTGGCACTAGTTCATAAGGTTTTTTTGTTCTATGTACTTTTTTCTGTTTATGGTATGCACAATAAAGAGTTTTATCTATCTCACTATCTATACCAAAAATAATACCTAATAATAAATAATAACCAAAAATATCAAACTCTTGACTTGACACTGGCAAATGCTCAAAATGCGACGCCAAAATTAAAGAAAAAAAAAACCCTACAGTAAAAAGAAGAAGAAGTAGCAGTAGGAGTTTTGGCGGGAACGCGGGAAGAGTCGTGTCGCTCCGTTGTATTTTTTTCCATAACTAGTGTTTTGTCGAGTGTTTATGCATAAAAATGGTGGTGTTTTATTCATAAAGTGTCGAATCACTGTACTTGACCTAGACTGGACTTTGACTATAACTTTAGCTACGAGGACACTTATTTAACTTTTAAAACTTGAAAATATATAAATACTTGACACTGGCAAATGCTCAAAACGCGACGCCAAAACCAAAGAAAAAAAAAGAGTAGCAGTACATATAAATGAGTTGAGTCAAAAAAGTAAGTTTAACATTTCATCATATGACATACGCATGGTTTCCAGGTACCACATGGACACAGGAGCTGGTGTGGCTAATCGAAAACAACCTGAATTACGACATAGCTAAGGCTGTTCCTCTTGCTCGTAGATATCCATTCCTTGAGTAAGTAAACGCCGCAGCAGTCTTTTTTATGGTTAACAGGCTAAGTATTTGACCGCAGCTCACCTGATGTTAAGTGACGGCGGGGTCGAAGTTACTAAACCACACCAAGCCTGGAATGGAACTGGCAATCAAGTGAGGCTGCCGGAACACGCCGTTATATGCTTGGCGGCAGATTTTCAACTTGAAGGTGGTAGCTAGTCAGCCGAGTACTAGAAAGTGCCCTACCACCATGCTATGGTCTCCTCACGTTTTCCTTCACCGGCAGCCGCCGACTCCTGGCAGACAAATTTATCACTCTATCCGGATATTATTAATAATAGCAAGTCAAAGTTAGTCATTGTAATAAATATGGTCCGCAATGTATATAGTATATACATGGGCAAGCTCACAGTCTACCACAGACGTTTTTTTTTTTTTTAATTTATAATTATACGCTCCACAGATACTGGGGTCCGTGACCTTTGTCAACTTTAGTTACATTTTTTTTTTTTACAATTTTACATTACAAAAAGAGTAGAGGTTAGTAGGACCTTAATCTAAGGTTAAAGTAGGTACTAGATTGTGTGTATACCGCGAGCAGACCAGCGACCCGCAAGCAGCACCCGACCACGAGTATGACGCATGTGCCAGCCATCGTCCTCCTCAACCATATCTGAGGGAAGAGAGCGACCCGACACACGACGCCGCCGCAAGAAGGAGCCTTCGATGGTGAGCATGAATGCTCGAGACATACACACAATCCTTATTTCTATTTACATCATGAGCTTTCATTTGAAATCGCCTCCTCTCGACTCAAGGCCTCCATCACCGCCGTGTTCCGATCTTTGATGGCGTTTTTTCTTTTAGGCAAGTTTGTTTCTTCAACGAAGAAGCGAGAGAAAAAATCGTAGAACAGTCGGGGAACAATGAAAGAGTTCGCCAGGTGATGGCTTATCTCGGTACTCCAGGATCCAAAATAGCCGCTGCTATGCCTTCTCCAAGATTCGTGAAAACACATCTGCCCCTAGCTTTGCTCCCACCTAAGCTTTTGGATACGGCAAAGGTAAAACATTTGTTACTTGAATTTTTATCTGTTTTCTTAGATCCTAAAAACAAAAGCACACAATCTACACGAACGCAACTATTATTTTATGAACGAGATGCTTTCCTGATGGTAAGAGATAACGCCTGTCTATGGCCATTGCAGCGATACACAGAACTTTGAGTAACAAAACAAAGTGTAGGGCATCGCTGCTTTGGCGCTCATTTTTGCGAGACTTTCGTTTGTTAGTCTCAACAGCCCTATAAATTCGTTAGCTGCACCCTTCAAACCGAAACAGAAATGAAACAGAAAACAGAAATGTTTACACGCTACTGCTTAGCGGCAGAATATCTGGTACTGCGGTGGTACCTACCTAGACAACTTTCTGCTAAAAAGACCTACCACAAAAACACAACAGTTTCCTTTGTATACGGCCACGCTCGGTTGTCATTTTGGATGTGATGAACTGTCCTTACACACTTTAACCATTGCTCTCTTAGAATATAAGTTTAACCAGCAAACTTGCTTTGATGCAATCCGAAAACATTTCGGTTCCACAAAATCATTGTACGAAGTACCTAGTAAATGGTAAAATACCTTTTTTTATAGCTAAGTGTTTGACCACAGCTCACCTGACGTTAAGTAACAGTGTAATTAGAGATGATAAACTTACCTAGCCTGAAATGGAACTGAGTCAAAAGTGAGGCTGCCGGAACAGACTGGCACTGACACTGGTAACAGATTTTTAACTTGGGTTGTAACTAACCAGTTGAGTACTATAAAATACCCTAGCACCATCACCAAAGTTAAAAAACATATAGCAAAGTCACTACATAGTATAAAACAAAGTCACTTCCCTCCGCCTGTACGCTTAGATCTTTTAAACTACGCAACGGATTTTAATGCAGTTTCCATCAATAGACAGCGTAATTCAAGAGGAAGGTTTAAATGTATAATACATGCATATGCACCACATTAGTATCTACATTACACCCGTGCAAAGCCGGGGCAGGTCGCTAGTAAGTACTAAGTCATTGGTTGATTAATAACTGTATTTATAGGTAGTGTACGTGGCAAGAGATCCCAGAGACGTTGCAGTCTCCAGCTATCACCACGCCAGGTTATTCAAACCAATGCAATTCAAGGCTACTTTCAAAGAACTGTGGAACGCTTTCATAAAAGATTTATGTAAGTAGGGTTTGAAAGGTAAAATAACTTCTGAACATTTTTGATGACAGACAAAAAGAAAGAGGAAAGATTTGATTTTTTTGTTGCTTGTATGTTTTTAATAGGCTCCGAAATTACTGGACCGATCTGAATAATTCTTTCGTCATTAGAATGCTACATTATCCCTGAGTAACAGTAACTGTTGTATTGGATAGGCTCCATATAGCATACACTGAGTAACATAGGCTGTATTATTAATCGAGTTTTTTGTTCGACAGGATAGGTGTTTGACTACAGCTCACCTGATGTTAAGTGAAGGTGTGGTCGAAGATGGTAAAGCACACCTAGCCTGGAATGGAACTGGCTGTCAAGTGAGTCTGCCGGAACACACCGTTAGATGCTTGACGGCAGGTTTTCAACTTCAGGGTGGTAGCTAGCCAGCCGAGTACTAGATACCCTACCACCATGCTATGGTTTCCTCGCGATGTTTTCCTTCAACGGCAGCTCAAGCTCGTTGTTGGGGTTTGAACCCACTCCCTTCGGCATTCGAACTTACCGCGCTAACCACTGAGCTATCATTGCTACAATTGCAGTTTTGTTTACCCGTGCGCAGCCGGGACGCGCCGCTAGCAATCTATTAAAAGTTTTTCATTCTTTACAATGGCAAGAAAAAACTGTCTACGTTTTAAAACAATCGTTGTTTTCATATTTCCAGTTACTTTGACACCGTACTTCGAACACGTCAAAGAAGCTTGGGCTCTGCGCGACCACCCAAACATGATGTTCCTTTTCTACGAAGACCTTTCTAAGGTATAATTTTATTGGTTTTGATTGAGAGTGTGGTAGAAATGTGGGAGCTGCAGGTTTGTGTCCTGTTCTACCCCTCAAGGTATTTCTGTGTTCTTTACAGTGTTTAATAACTGAAGCGTTTTAATAATGTCTAATAATGTGATGTGTAGAGACTGACAGCCCTGTAGGTTCATTGTTAACATGTCTGCTTCGAGTGCTGAAGAGTGTGGGTTCGATTCCCACACAGGACAAACTTTGTGGTATAAACATTTAATGTTAACACAATTAATGTTTGTTAACTTATATTTATGACTTGCAATGGTTAGCCACAATGGTATTTATTTATAGTTGGCAAGCTAAATATTGACCACAGCTCACCTAATGTTAAGCCTGGAATTCAATTGACTCTCAAGTGAGGCTGCCGGAACGGAACACACCGTTAATAAAAAAAGTATGTAAGAGTTATATGACGAACGATACGTTCTTCTGATGGTAAGAGATAATACATGCCCATGATTGCAGCGATACACAGAACTTTGAGTAGCAAAACAAAGTCCAGGGCATCGCTGGTTTGGCGCTCATAATTTGATACTTTTGATGGTTAGTCTCAACAGCCCTGTAATTTCGCTAGCTGTAGTACCCTTCAAACCGGAACACAGGAATGTTTACACACGCTTTGCGGGCACAGTGCATGTTTTTTTAAATTGGTTAACGTTAACGTTGTTATATAATTTTTATACGTACGGATATCTTTTTCCAGGACCTACCGGCGTCTATTCGTCGTGTTGCTGATTTTCTCGGCAAAGAATTAACTTCGGATCAAGTGGCGGGCCTCACCGACTATCTTAGCTTCGAAAACTTCAAGAATAACAAGTCGGTTAACTACGAAGACGTAAGACAACTCGGCTTCTTGGATTCCAGTGAGACTTTTATCAGAAAAGGTTTGTGCGTTATGGTCTTGTTTTCTATTGACAGGGTAAGTTCTATTTTCAATTCAGCCATTTGTGTTTTCCAGACAATGTTTTAGAAAATAAACAATTGTATTTATATATTACTAGCAGCTCGCCCTGGCTTTGCACGGGAAAACAAAATTCGATTAACAATATAAATTTGACGATCCAGTACTTTCGGAGCCTATTCAACACAAACAAACAAAAAATTGAATCTTTCCTCTTTATAAGATGTAGATGACAACTGTAAGGGCCGCCTTACACGTTCAATCATGATCACGATCCGCGATCCGCGATCCGCGATCATGATTTCAAAATTTCTAGATATTATGCGATCCGGAGCATCAGTCCGTCAATCCGCTTCGTACACGATCAGTCTGGATCGCGATCATTGATCGCGGATCGCGGATCGCGGATCGCGCGCTACGTGTACGGGCTGCCTAATAGTTAGACATTATGATATTGTGGACTTATTTGTAGCTGTCAATTTGTTCTTTAGAACGTCACTTTACTCTATTGTCAATAGTTATCTTTACGCATTGTTTACGCCGTTTCTATCCTTCTCTGTTACACAAGCGAGAGGAATGATGCATCGGAGTGAGACACTGCCTAAGCTGGCCGTTGACGTTTCTCGCGCAAGTGGCCAATGGGCAGCACTCAGCGACGTTAACCGCCGCAGGCGCTCGCCTGCGGCGGGAGCATTCCTTTGCTGTAATTCTCTCGCATTGCACCTGTACATACCTATGTTCACATTTGAGTTAACCGACATTTTGTACGCGCTAATACCTTTCTTCCCTTCCTCAATCCCGCTGTTCCCGCTATTTCCCTTTTTTCTCTTCCCGCTGCGCCGTAACTAGTGTGTGCATTATAAAGGAACGCAGTGCATTGCCACTCACCAGCTCCGTGCCAGAAGACAGTCGGCAAGCCAGGTTAGTGCTCACTCTCTTGTTTCTTCTTCTTGGTGTGTAACAGAGAATCTCTTCCCGCATACCGCAAACCGCATCGCATCCGCATAACCACGAATCCTAAGTAAGGATTTTTTCAAATTTTTCACTGCTTGGGTTACTTTATTGAATTTTCCACACGGATCCCTAATTGTTTTTTAAATAAAATATAGCCTATGTCCATCACGGAAAATGTAGCATTCTAATAATAAAAGAATTATTAAGATCGGTCTAGTTGTTTCGGAGCCTATTAATTACAAACAAACAAATCTTTTCTCTTTATAATAGTATAGATAGATAGATGTAATTCATGATAGTTTCTCAAGTTTTTCTCTCAAAGACGGGCTAGGTAGTGTTTTATAAACTCTAGTAGGTATATCTGGATCAATTCAAATGGGTGCACGAGTCCGACTCTCACTTGGCCGGTTTTTTTTAAAGAGCTAGATTTTTTTTCTAACAGTACCTACCTTTTATCAGGCAAACCCGGAGGCTGGCGAGAATATTTTGACGAAGAAATGGAGCAAGATGCAGAACGCTGGATAGCTGACAACCTTCGCGACACAGACCTCCGTTTTCCCAGTATGGAGGTTTGAACTGTTCGATGACGCCAAGTGTTAATAATTAAGTTTAAAATAAATTTTAAAGTAAACTAAACTAACTTAAAACATAAATACATAATACTGAGCCAATAAAATATTTAATTTTTGTTTTATTTATTTTATAAAGATAATTTAGTCGTCAAAGTCGCTCAGCCAGCTATGGAAAGAGCTATGCTCGGCATTTCTCTGAGGGATCGTATCCGAAACGAAGTAATTCACCAGAGAACTTGAGTCACAGACATAGCTCAGCGTATTAGCAAGCTGAAGTGGCAATGGGCTGGACAAGTGGACATATCTGTCGCAGAACCGATAACCGCTGGGGTAGACGTGTTCTAGAGTGGAGACCACGAATTGGCAAACGTAGTGTATGACGCCCTGAGACTCGATGGAGTGACGATATACTGGCGGTGGATGGAAGCGAAAAGCCGAAGATCGGACTGAGTGGCGTGTCTTGGGAGAGGCCTATGTCCAGCAATGGACTTCGATTGGCTGATGGTGAATTTAATCGTAGGAAAGAAAATAAAACTATCTACAAATTATACCCTAATATAGATACTACAATGTTACTAATACTACAGAAGAACTAATAATCAAATTTATGTAAAATAAGGTAATCTAAAAAGCCGCTATTTAAGGGAATAGATCCCAAAACGCTGGCCCAATTTTCGAGTTGTATTTGGTCATATTCAAACGTGGGGCAGAGTAGAGGCTTTTTTTGCTCCCGGCCCCCACGGTCTCAAAGTTTCAATCCCAAAAGACTCAAATATGTATCCAGTGTCCTATTTATAAATTTGATTAGATCCGAATGTTTACGAAGTAAAATTTGGCACGCATCCTTACGAAATAAAATTTGACGTGGTGCAAGGAAATAAACGGGTTTTTAATTTTCCAAACTTGTGCGAAATTATTTTATATTTTTATTTTAAACTATTTATTCTATTTTTATATACCTATTTTTATCATAAATTTACAGGGTATAATAATATGAAACCCGTCATTTAGATCTTTTGTTTATTATGCACCAGTGATACTCGTACAATAAAAACAAATCTAACGGCATCTCTTCATCAAACATACGTACTCGTACATACAGGTCAGGTATCTAAAACATAATAATCTTGTTTGACTTCGTATGTTACCTAAGTAATACAGCACAAATCAATTCAGGTCGTTGGTTTTGCCAATTTTCCAATTTGTTTCCAGGAAATGTCATATTTATCGTAATTGATGTCAAATTAGAAATGATTTTCATTCATTATGTTTATTGAAATTCGTTTGTAATTTCGATTATTAAAGGATAGGACGGGGCATTGCTATGTATATTTTTTCAGGCGCAAAGTCAAAATGTTTTTTTATTCATTAAATAGATCTACGTTTAGCCACCAACTCGCCTGATGGAAAGCGACGGCACGACCGAGAGTAGACCACGCTGATCTAGAAGAAGAAGAAGAAATCTGTTTATTCTAAAAATGTCCAAATCTCTACATAGTATAAAAACAAAGTCGCTTCTCGCCATCTGTAAGCTTAGATCTTCAAACTACGCAACGAATTTTAATGCGGTTTCCATCAATAGACAGACTGATTCAAGAGGAAGATTTATATGTATAGTATCTATATTGTACCCGTGCGAAGCTGGGCGGGTAAAAATGTACCTAGAGAGATCTTGGAGTGGCTACCATTTCAATTTCTGAGATTCTGGCCAGTGTCTGACAGATTGGCTTGCACTTAGTTTCAATTATTTTGCACAGAAAATGCACAAAGTGCGATGGTAAAAAAAAAGAATTCGGACAGCCATTCCGGCCCTCACTGAATAAACTTTCCACTAGACACTGAAAAGGGCCCCGCAGTGAAGAAATTACTAACAAAGGTTACTATACAACAAGTCGGTAAGCTTTCTAGTTACGGCTCATAAACGTAGAAGTTTACGTTAAGTTTTCACGGACCACAAACTGCTTCGTCCCAGGGCAACGATGTAAGATATAACTTCGCAGGTAAGCAAAACGTTTTCATGAAACTACTTTCTGTTATATTCACTGAGATTTTTCTTTTCAACTTTGGACTTTCTCAGTGTGACGTCAAAATATTCAAGATTTATGAGGGTGTACTGCTTTGAAGCTTCAGAGCCTACGTGCAGTGGATAGTCTATCGGTTTTTTACATGAAGGGTTGTGTTTTTCGCGCGTATCTTGTATGTTAATTCATCAAAAAAAATAAAAAAAATCGGTTTATTTGTCAGAATATTGTCTTACATTGTAGGTCTTATTATTAGAATTCTAGGTATCAAATATTCTACCTTCGTGGGTGGTTATGCGGATGCGATGCGGTATGCGGTATGCGGGATGATTCTCTGTTACACACCAAGAAGAAGAAACAAGGAGTGAGCGACCTTAACCGCCGCAGGCGAGCGCCTGCGGCGGTTAAGGTCGCTGAGTGCTGCCCATTGGCCACTTGCGCGAGAAACGTCAACGGCCAGCTTAGGCAATTTCTCACTCCGATGCATCATTCCTCTCGCTTGTGTAACAGAGAAGGGTAGAAACGGCGTAAACAGTGGGTGTACAAATATAATTAGATGCATTTACTCGTAATTTAGATTAGATTATATAAATAATTATTTAAGCGTGTTATTAAAAAAGTCATTAATATCATAGTAACACTTGTCCATAAGAAATTTAAATAAATTACATTTAAAGCTCCTAATATTTAAATCTTTAAAATAATTTGGCAATTTGTTAAATATAGTGATAGCCATACATTTCCACTATACACATTTGTTCTCCGTCCTGGGACAAGCAACTTATGTTTATGTCGTTTCTGTCGGTCCCTTCCAGGAACGTCACAATTCAGTGGGAATAGAGAGCAATGTCGTCGGACAAACAGACACACCAAATTAGCACGTTTCTTCCAAACGGCCGAATGATTCAAACTTTTTATAGCGATGATGTCATGAGGTAGGCTGAATATGTATGATATGCCTTTGCCATGTGAAACAAAAAATTATACAAAGCTATTTTGTTCAGTTTTTTTTTGCTCAACTGAAATAATTTTAATAGTAGTTTTGTTATTATAACCATACACATTTTGTCTACAACCTTTCAAACAAAGAAATGTTTGCAAACATGACGATATATGATAAAGGGAGGTTGCTCCCCTTTGTTGCTAATTTTGGAATGTAGACGGATTTAATAAATAAAACGCTCAGGTTCCATAATGGTTGGACGGTCAAGTAACTTTTTTAATTTTAATAACGTTCCAATTTACGCATCTGCCAACATACAACATCTAGATCAACTTTACGATCCGTAGCAATAATAGCAATAATATAATATTGACAGCCCTGTTGGTTCATTGGTAGTGTGTCTGCTTCGAGAGCTGAAGGGCGTGGGTTCGATTCCCACTCAGGACTAACATTTGTGTGACTAACATCGATGTTTGTTCTGTGTCTGGGTGTACTGTATGTATTATAAGTATGTATTTACAAAAAAAAAAAGTATTTAAGTATTGTATCAGTTATCTGTCTTCCATAGCACAAGCTCTGCTTAGTTTGGGGTCAGATGGCGCTGTGTGTAATGTCAAAAAAAAAAAAAAAAAATATCAATGTGTAACACATAGCCTTAATTATATCATCACTCCACCGACTCTCAGGGCATCCTACGCTACGTATACCAAAACAAATACTAAAATACTACCTTTAAAATTCGTCGACGACAACCATAATTCTATTATTCTGTAGATAACAAATTATTAATGACATAACAAAATTATTTTACAAATAAACAATAAAATGAAGACTTAAGCCGAACTTGCTATAATTGTTCTTTATAATAGTATAGATAGATAGATAAGATTATTTTATATACAAAAAATAAGTATTAAATCAGCTATCTGATTTTCCATATGTACAAGCTTTGCTTAGTTTGTGATCAGATGGCGCTGTGTATAATATTCTACGATATTTATTATTAATATTAGCGATGTTTAGCAAAAAGGTAGTCAGTCTGATTGTCAGCCATTTTAAGGTGTGACTTACCCGGGGTTCACAATAGTCGTTTCCCACATAAGTTACGAGGGAAGAAAGACTTTAGGCCCCCGTCTCGATAAGCTAAACGTGTGTGGCAGAACATAAAAGAAGAGAGGGACATGGGTACACGTTTTGCTAATTTTGTTCTGTTCGGCTCTACTTTGGTTTGCCACCTCTGCTCGGCTCTGCTCTGCTCGGCTCGGCTCGGCTCTGCTCTGCTCTGTCCTTTTTTTATCTGTTTTGTTTTATAGTTGACACTCGTGACTTGAACCCAGATTGTAACTGTCGGATGACATCCACTCGGGCAGCACATTCCACTGTATATCGGTTCGTATTATGGAAGAATCAAACCGTTAACTTGGTGCTAGATCTCCTAAGATAGGATATAAAATAATCCTAAGATAAATAGGAGCTCGTCAGATATTGTGCTGCCAAGCGTGTAAACATTACTGTGTTCTGGTTTGAAGAGTACCGCAGCTAGCGAAATTACAGGGCTGTTGAGACTAACCATCGAAAGTCTCAAAGTAATAAGCGCTAAAGTGGCGATGCCCCGGACTTTGTGCTACTCAAAGTTCTATGTAACGCTGCAATGGTCATGGACAGTATCTCTTACCATCGGGATTGCGTATCGTTCATTATATTAACATTAAAAAACCGTTTGGTCAACAATGAAACGGTGACACTTTTTGACAAAGTGGAATTAGATCATGCAGGTCTTAAGCGCACTCTACAAAATAGAAGAAAATTTCTTCATCCGATAAAAAACCGCAACTATCAATTTTATTTTGAGTAAAAAATTTATTCGAATTACATAACATAATAACAATTAATTAATTAATTTTACTGACATAGCCCAACGGATTAGCAAGTTAAAGTGGCAGTGGGCAGGGCACATAGCACGCAGAACTGATGGACGATGGGGCTGCAAAGTTCTGGAGTGGAGACCACGGACCGGCAAGCGCAGCATAGGACGTCCACCCACAAGGTGGACAGACGACCTAGTAAAGACCGCAGGAACGCGCTGGATGCGAGCCGCTTCCAACTGATCTTTATGGAAGTCAATGGCCTATGTCCAGCAGTGGACGTCCTACTGCTGAAGTTATGATGATAATGAATTAATTTAATTTGTAGCGATGATAGCTCAGTGGTTAGCACGGTAGGTTCGCATGCCGAAGGGCGTGGGTTCAAACCCCAACAATGAGCTTGAGCTGCCGGTGAAGGAAAACATCGTGAGGAAACCATAGCATGGTGGTAGGGTACTTTCTAGTACTCGGCTGGCTAGCTACCACCCTCAAGTTGAAAATCTGCCGCCAAGCATCTAACGGTGTGTTCCGGCAGCCTCACTTGAGAGCCAGTTCCATTCCAGGCTAGGTGTGCTTTACCATCTTCGACCACATCTTCACTTAACATCAGGTGAGCTGTGGTCAAACACCTAGCCTGTCAATCATTAAAAAAAAATTAAAAAAAAATACAATAATACACAAAAGTTGTATAGTTTTTAATAACATCAAGTCATCGAACTTATAGAATGCCTGCTCGATAAGCCAAGTTACATGATCACTTCAGAATTATATGTGTAGTTTTCCCATCTTTCCCTGCGTAATCTTCGTGTATACGTCCCGGATAAAATATGAAGGTTGTAATAAATTTCTTCGCGAATTGTTGAGTTTGAATTACTCCTCGGTAGTTAAACTTAGGATTTTTGCAATAAAACCACATAGAACGGTCTTTTGAAACCGCCCGCGCGTGCTTAAGAGGTTTATTTGAAAAGTTTTATGGTAAACATTTAATTGATGGTTTTTTTTGTGATGTGACTTCATTTTTTTATGATTGACAAGCTATATATTTGGTGACAGCTAATCTGATGTTAACTAATGGTGTGGTCGAATATAGTAAAGCTCATCTTGCCTGGAATAAATAAAATCCACGATTACAAACAAAGGAAAGCTGGCGTGCTATGGAATAGGTTAGGTTTTTTTTTCTTTTTTTTTTCGTGTTGACAGGCTAGGTGTTTGATCACAGCTCACCTGACGTTAAGTGAAGGTGTGGTCGAAGATGGTAATGCACATCTAGCCTGAAATCGAACTGGCTCTCAAGTGAGGCTGCCGGAACACACCGTTAGATGCTTGGCAGCAGATTTTCAACTCGAGGGTGGTAGCTAGCCAGCCGAGTACTAGAAAGTACCCTACCACCATGCTATGGTTTCCTCACGATGTTTTTCATTCACCGGCAGCTCAAGCTCATTGTTGGGGTATGAACCCACGCCCTTCGGCATGCGAACCTACCGCGCTAACCACTGAGGTATCATCGCTACAAAAGGTAGAGTTGAAAAGCAAGGTTGTCGCGCTAAATTTTTAATCTATCTATCTATCTATATTATTATAAAGAGGAAATATTTGATTTTTTTATTTGTTTGTATTAAATAGGCTCTGAAACTACTGGAACGATTTCAAAAATTCTTTCACCGTTGGGAGCTACACTATCCCGGGTGACATAGACTACTTTTAACCCTGTATTCCCACGGGAACAGAAACTAGGCGGGTGAAACCACGAGGCGTCCGCTAGTGTATATTAAATTGCTTGAATGTATTACAGAAGAAGAATGTATTAAGAAATACACTTAAAAATTTCTTTGAAAGTAATCCATTGTGCAAATTAAGTGATTATAATTATGTCATATTTTTACCGGTCGGCACACTCGTGCGTGACGTCACCTGCCGGCTTCGACGGAAGACCAGCGCCGGCTGGCTTCAGTCGGCATTATGCTGAGTCGAGGCCGGTTTGTGACATAAAATATATTTCAAACTTTTTGTTTTTTTGTTTAATTTTTATTTATTGTATACTATACTATATACCTTTAAGTTTTTTTCTATGTTTTATGTTTATTGTTTATTTTTTTGTATGTGTGTATTGTAAATTATGTTGAAATGTGTTTTATGCCATAAATAAAGTGTTGTCTATTGTCTATTGTCTATTGTCAATGTGGGTCTCGGAATCCTCATTTTCGGATGACACAAACGGAGCTTGCATTGTAAAAAGTAGTATGTTCGGTATTGTTAATAATACCTATAGCTTCATTAATTCAAAATGTAATTGTAAGATTTTCTTCTAACAATTGATTTACAAACTACAAACCTGTCAACCATAAAAAAATTGTATTGTTTACTTTATATTTGATATTCTATTAAACCGACTCACAAAGCTCCTTTTCAATATTTATCATCATAGTTGTTAAAGTGAAAACACCCATTTCTGGTCGAAATATTAATTAAAAGTTCCCCTATTAGGCTTAATTTCTCTCTAAGTAAGAACTCGTATAAAATATTTATACGAAATACCGAAACTTCAAAACTTTGTCAGGCAATTTAGAGAAGTTTTGAACTAAACAAATTGCTTTCCCTTTGTCCACAATACACTTGACGTGACTAATGTCGGTTGCCCAAATACGACAGAAAGGAGGTATATGTTATACGGGGTTACACGTATTGGCAGTGAGGTAACTGACGTGGTTCTGACACAATTTTGTTTTTCATATGCGGAATTACTTTTGTGTCTTTAATTACTTTGTTTTTTGTGTCTTTAAGTTACAAAGTAAAATATTTTTCTTTCTTTAATAGTATTTTTTTTACGTTTGCAACACAGTGGTGGCAATACCATAAGCAAGGGAAAACGGAAGTTGATCGTCCATCCGCAAGTAAGGTCACCGTCGCGGGTCGAACCTGGACTAGATTGGCACAGGAGCACAGGACCGAGGCAGATGGCATGACAAGAGAGAGGCTCTATACCTAGTAGTGGGATAAAGAACGATGTGGATGATGATGATTATGGTTACTTTTAAATAAAAAACTAATAATACCGAAAGGTATACCATAACTACGTAAGTATAAACGTGTAGTTTAAAGTCCGTACAGTCATTTATCTAAGTTTGGTTTCTATATACAAACTTTATTAAATATACCTAATAAGCCTTCATTTATATCAATTATATGCTGTTTGTGTAAAGTTTCCCAATTAGAAACTCCGTTAAAGTGACGGAATCGCTGAGAGTAAAGGCAAAACTGCACTAGGACGGAATGCACTCAAATTATCTAGATTATTCTATCTTCTCTATAATGTTCTCTTCAATCCTTCCTACACTATCTATATCAAAAAAGTTTTTCTTTTTGGTACTCTTTTCATTCCTTACATCTTAGTTCTATTATTGTCAATAGTTTTCGCAGCGCACGCAAAGTAAATTTTTTTTCGGTATATTTTTCACAGCTTGGGTAACTGAAGTTTTCATACGGTTACATTATTGGTGTTTAAATAAAATATAGCTTATGTTCATTACAGATAATGTAGCATTCTATTGATGAAAGAATTATTCAGATTTGTCCAGTAGTTTCGGAGCCTATTCAATACAAACAAACAAACAAAAATCAAATCGTTTCCCTTTATTATTAGTGTAGATGTAGATAAATCAACGTATTTTCAACTTTACATTGGCAGGACTTTTCCATAATTTTTTATACATTTTTAAAACTACATACACTATTGTAGACAATATTACTAACGTACATAATACAAGAACCAATATAAGATCAATCTCATAAAAGTCCCATGAAGACATGTGTGCTGCTGGAGCCATGAGATGAGGAGATCTTCCATGTCTTAAGATATATTCGGTCCACCAGACTGCGCGTTGTAAGGAGGTCTGTGGTTGGTCATATATCAACTTTCGGAGTGCAATAATATTGCATTTGTAACTACAAAAAAAAAGATAATGTAAGTGAAGTAAGTTAAAAATTCTTGTCAATATCAGAAAAATAATGCCATTAAATGCATAGCCCTCTCCTTAGCACAACGCGCTATGGAGAGGGCAATGCTCGGAGTTTCCTTACGAGATCGAATCAGGAATGACGAGATCCGTAGACAAACCTAAGTTACCGACATAGCCCAACGGATTAGCAAGTTGAAGTGGCAGTGGGCAGGGCACAGAGCACGCAGAACTGATGGCCGATGGGACTGCAAAGTTCTGGAGTGGAGACCACGGACCGGCAAGCGCAGCGTAGGACGTCCACCCACAAGGTGGGCAGACGACCTAGTAAAGACCGCAGGAACGCGCTGGATGCGAGCCGCTTCCAACCGGTCTTTATGGAAGTCAATGGGGGAGGCCTATGTCCAGCAGTGGACGTCCTACGGCTAAAATGATGATGATGACGATGAATGCCATTACCATAAATACTCATACTATTCCTTCAGAACCCCCTTTTCCCTCGGCAACCAACCACAAGGTTACCGCAAGGTTCGTGAGCAGAAATTTTATAACATATATACTTGATGCAAAAGGTAATATTGTAGAATACACTAACACTACATTACTGTTTTCATGTACATGTAGCAATAATATATTTTTTTTTTTTTTAATCTTTATGATTAGCGCGGTGGGATAACACGCCGGAGGAAATAAAGTGTGTTTATATCCTAATAAGAAACTTGAACTGCTGACGAAGTAAAATACCGTGAGGAAATCTTAGCATGGTTTCTTAGTTGCAGATCTCCTTAGAAGGAGGTTGTCTAAGTAGATACCCCTGCATTACCTGATATTC
Organism: Biston betularia; assembly: GCA_905404145.2. Taxonomy (NCBI): domain Eukaryota; kingdom Metazoa; phylum Arthropoda; class Insecta; order Lepidoptera; family Geometridae; genus Biston; species Biston betularia. The sequence goes on along the minus strand of FR989887.1, from coordinate 6,553,781 downwards.
TGCCGTCAACCAGTAGTGTGTAAACATCATTGCGTTCCGGTTTGAAGGGTAATGCTGCTAGCGAAATTACAGGGCTGTTGAGACAACCCATCTAGAGTCTCAAAGACCGCAAAGTAAAGTAGTGTAGTGAGTGTCAAAGCAGTGATGCCCTGAACTTTTTTTGCTGCTCAAATTTTTGTGTATCGCTGCAATGATCATAGATATGCGATAAGTTTTACCATTAGGAGAGCGTCTTGTTCGTCTCATTACTTTTACTATAAAAAGGGGTACTTTTTAGTTTTTGGCATCTGCACCTAAAAATCTGTTGCTGAGCAGCTAACGGTCTATTTGAATAGTTTCACATGAGAACCAGTGCTTATTCAAAGCAAGTAGAAGATGATAAAAAGATACACCTGTATCTTTTTATCATCTTCTACTACACAATCATTTAACAAAAAGGCTAATTGTGCTTAAATATTATGAAACCAATCCATACATAAAATATAAATAGTGAGTAGGTACCTTTTATCTGTAATGACAGTGTTAACAGCATCTAATAGTTTCTTCTCAGTCATGGTTTCCAATTCGATCTTGACCCCAATTTTGAGATGAACGTAATTTTCAACGTTGTGCCATTGGTCTACAATAATCGGAATACCGATGACTGGCACTCCAGCTGCTATAGCTTCATCGGTAGACTGCATACCTCCCTGCGTTATAAAAAGTTTTACGTTTGGATGCTCTGAAATGTTTAATAATACCGTTTGATATGCTCCTAGTACTCAATTAATAGTTTTGTCTGCATGGGGTATTTTTCAAATATGACTTACGTAATAGTTTTCTCTGTGGCACCCATTTCGTTAATTTTATGTTTTTCGGACACCCAGGCATAAAATCTTCGTCCCATTTCAATAAAATATCATATTGTAACTTAGAAAAGGCTTTAATAATTATTTTCATATTATCTAATAAGGAAGGTATGACAAGTGTTCCAAAACTAACGTAGATCACTCCTTGTTTTGATGAGTCAAGGTAAGATTTCAGATCCTGAAAACATAAAGTTTAAATATTTAAAAACATACGCGTCAGTTCTCGTTGATTTAATTAATACTTAACCATTATTATCAACCCTTTCTCATAAAAATAAATACTCCTTTGAAAGTTAGTTTGCACTTTTTAATTGGTAGCATTGTTTTCATTCGCGTAGGATGAACCTTTTTGTATCGCAAAATTATTGAAGCCTTGTTTAAATTTCTCCTTTTTAGTCGCCATCTTCATTGCTGAAGGTTGTGTCTAGTTTTAAATGTTCATCACTTGGTGCACCATGCTCTTCCACGTTTTTCTGTCCTCGGTTGTCCTAATCGTTGTTGGTTGTCGTTATTAGGACTGGCTTGCGCTAGTTAGCGTCTTTATTAGGTCTGACCAACGGGTAGGTGAGCGACTGTGCGATCTTGTCCCGCGGCCCTGACCAATTATCATCAGCTTTTCCAGACTATTAGGGTTTCTGCGAGTGGCATGTATACCGAAATAATTGAATATTCGTTGGAAGCAGATAATGGACAGCCTTGCCTTTTTTCGCAGTTCAATATTTGGTTTCTCTTGTCTCTTCTATCTTAGTGACGCTCTAGAACATTTTTACTATTAATTTGGTGGTTTTTTCATAAAAAAATATTGACTTGTTTTTTTTAATACGGATAAGTTCGCGTTTGACCACCAACTCGCCTGATGGTAAGCGGTAACGATGTGGTTGAAGATGAGGCATGCAGACTTAAAAGATTCATTCATTCATTTTCAATAGCACATTCTCCGAAATGGATCCTGTAGAATATTGACAGACTACTTTCCGGCGGTGTTCAAAGCTTAAAAATGACGAACTAACCTGTTTCGTTGGACTTTTGTAGAAATAAATATCATTATTTGTATTTATTTTACCCTTCTATGAATAACTTTGTTTTATTTTTAGCATTTCAATATTTAATTTTACTGAACTCAATATAATATAAGTAAGTTTATAGTTAGCAGTACGGTAGCTATAAACTTACTTATATCCTAAATAACCTGACGGAAGTTCTTTTCTTTTAGTCGCCAGTTACTTATTTAGTATCTACTTAACAAATTCAAATCAAGAAGAATATCGTTATTTTTATAAAACTAATGATTCCGGTCGTGGCATATACAAAATATTTATACTCACAGTCGATAATTCCTTTGAATAGTTAGTCTCTAAATGCAAGCCTCCTAAGTAAACCACATTGGGAGGCGTTGGACGATTTCCTTCCCATACATGGTGTACGTTTAACATTAACATCGCAACATTCTTTTTCAGTTCACTAAGAGCTGGTACGTCGTCACCTAAGTTCTTCTTAAGCATTTCATTGTCTATGACTTCGTGCCTATTTTGAATTCTGTTCATCTGGTAATATGTATATATCTTTTTTGTTTTCTCCCAAAAAGTTAAGTTGATTTTTTCTTGTAAACTATTTGAATACAGTATCGGATGAGTAGGTACTCCTAAATATTCTGTGAACTCTTCGATTGAGCCCAACGTACTGATAGTTATTACTGGTGCTTTGAATAAATGGGAAAAAACTAAAGCTGGTCTCATACACGCTTCAATAATCAAAAGATCAAAACGTTGATCTTTGTCATTGATGAATTTATGCACCAAAGGGGATTTGATTTGGATTTCTAAAAGTCGTCTAAACATTTCATTGTAAGAATCAACTAGCTCTAGGAGATCGTCAGCTTTTCCTCTTATTTTCATTGGAAAATTGTTTCTGTACTCATATGAGATTTCATGAATATCTATTTCTGTTAGATTTGGAAGTAAATTATCCTCTGGAACTGGATCCGTTGTAATAACAACCACATCGTGACCACGTCGCGCAAGTTCTTGTGTTAATGAACGAAAAACATATTGATGGCTGGGAAAGGGGGCTGGAAACACACCTAGTATTCGTGCACTATTACTGTTTGGAATTAAAATACCTAAAACTAGCAAATGATACAATGTTTTTTTTAACATTATTTTAGATTAAAATAATCTTATACTACTTCATAAAATAACACTGATGATAAGACACAACTAGTTTAGATATATACTTAGATACTCAGGATAATAAAATGTTAACAAACTTCTTATAGACACAATATAAGTACGAACGAATAAGTAGTTAATAACAAACTACTTTAATGCTACGACTTTTATTAAAATGTTGTATTGATATTTATGTTACATGCCTTAAAAATATAGGGTTATAATCTTAGGGTATACTTATCTCGTATACTCGTCACTAGAATAGTTGTAGAATTGTACTCGTCATTATAAATAACTTTTATTATATAAATTTGATTTTATGCTAATAATCTACTATTTTATTCAAGCAATTGTAATTTACGAAAACCGATTGCTCCATACATTGAATCTTGAAATACAAAGTAAACAGGTTTTGTTAGGTGAACTTCATCATCGTTATCACCGTCATCATCATCCACAGCCTTCTTTATCCTACTGCTGGGTATAGGCCTCTCCCTTTTTATGGTATCTGCGTTGGTCCTGTGCCAATCTGGTACAGGTTTGTCCCACAACAGTGAGGATATCGTACACCCATCTTACGGCTGGACGACCAAAGCTCCGCTTACCTTAGCTAGGCCATCACAACCTTATTCACAACTTCATAAGATCATTCCGAACAAACAGACAAAGTTTTGCATTTTATAAAACTAGCATTTTGATGTTAACATCATTGTATTCCATTTATATACAAGTAGGTATCTCATTTTAATATTCGTACTTAATTTTTTTTAATAGCTCGCATTGTAGATTGTTAATTGTGAGATTTTTATATTTCAAACTATAATCTTATAATCTAGGAATGGGTAATTTGTATATTTTATAGATGTTTATTATTTTATTTTTTTATTATTATACGCTCCACAGATACTGGGGTCCGTGACCTTTGTCAACTTTAGTTACATTTTTTTTTTTTTACAATTTTACATTACAAAAAGAGGAAAGTTACGTTAGTAATCTTAATCTAAGGTTAAAGTAGGTACTAGATTGTGTGTATACCGCGAGCAGACCAGCGACCCGCAAGCAGCACCCGATCACGAGTATGACGCATGTGCCAGCCATCGCCCTCCTCAACCATATCTGAGGGAAGAGAGCGACCCGACACACGACGCCGCCGCAAGAAAGAGCCTTCGATGGTGAGCATGAATGCTCGAGGCATACACACAATCCTTATTTCTATTTACATCATGAGTTTTCGTTTGAAATCCCCTCCTCCCGACTCAAGGCCGCCATCACCGCCGTGTTCCGATCTTTGATGGCCATCTGCAAATTATATTCTTGATGGTCTTCGGTGACGCAGCCGACGCACGACGCACGAACCGACAGATAGCATCGTCTTCAGTATTGTCGGCGTAGTAGACGAAGGTCCCGGTGTGCCGTGATACTTTACTTATATTAAGTAGTATTTCATATTTATTTGTTTACCGTATTTATTTATGTATATATAAATATACATACATATTATGTTTGTTTTGATGCGCGCCTACAATCATAATTATGTTATTTACTGTGGGGATGGCTGGCAGAAAATGCTTTAGCATTAAGTCCTCCCTTTGTACATGTTTTTAAGTGTGCAATAAAGTATTAAATAAATAAATCTTACTTATCTTTCTTATCTCTATCTTAATCTAGTTTACTTGCGATGTACAACTGTAGGGGTAAGAGCTGAAAATTCACCATTACTGCTGGAAAGGAATAAGTGTGCTTCCGGCACAAGTTCCCGGCATCTAATATTTAGAACTGTATCGGGCGATACGACAGATGCTGTTATAGGGATGAGAAATAAACTTTTAGTTATTTTTTATCGATAACATTAGCAAAGTCAGCATACAATCTATCAATAGACCGCATATTGAAGTTGTCATCATAATTGTTGATGTTACTAATAATATCACATAAATATTAGGAAGGTATAAAAAAAAAAATGTAACTAAAGTTGACAAAGGTCACGGACCCCAATGTCTGTGGAGCGTATAATTATAAATAAAAAATAAAAAAATTATAAAGGTGAAATTTTGTGAGTGTGTGTATGTATGTTTGTTACTTCATCACGCTCAAACGGCTGGACTAATTTTGATGAAATTTTGTATGAAGGTAGCTGACACCCTGTATTAACACATAGGCTACTTTTTAAAAATGTAGCGAAATAGATTCCAGACAGCCATTTGATATAATTTATGTACAACAGCGGGTAATACCGCGGGGCGCAGCTATTATTAATAAATATAAATAATTAATTAATAATAAATAATATGACATATTGGTAGCATATATCATATTATTACATACATGCCTACATTAAAAAACAGCATAATTACGACTAAATAAGTTATAGGTACAGAAAACGTGGAATAATTTTACAAACAGACTATAAAATGTTAATTGTATTTTAAAAATAGTTTTTATGGACAATTGAGTAAGAATTAATACCGACATTAAATTCTTGTAAGGCGGCGCGACATCGAGTATTTCAATGTGTAATTCAAAAAGCCTAGGAACTTTTGTCGATCTAACACAATTTCAATAAAGCTCAAGGGGAATTTCATTACATCTGGAAACGTTGAAAAAAGACATCAGCTTCATTCGATTGTTGAAATTACATTTTTTTCTGAGACGTCTACGTCAAGTGGAATTTTTGCTTGAGTTATAATCAAGCAAAAATTACACTTCCACTTTGATTGTCTGAACACTAAACACTAGGTCTATGATAATCATGATCATATTTGTGACCCATTTTAAATATTTTGTATTTTGTAGTGGGGTCCAAACACCGTGTTTATTTAATAATAAATTTGTTTATTGCCATAACACGAATTACATTAACAGAAACAAATTATAATTAATTAAACCTTATAATTAGCAAACTAGATTCTGTAGCGTTACTTGTGTACCCTGCACTAAGTAAGAGCTTGTGTCGCAGGGGCCAACAGAATTTATAAAAACTTTTCTAGGTTTGAATAGGTTCGAGATAAAATTAAGCTTAAACATAGAAAAAATACAAAGAGACAAATTATACATATTAAGTAAAATTAAATATGTGTGTGGTGAAAGAAAATGATTTTATTTTGTTACAAACACAAAAACAAACAAACAGAGACAAACCGTACGTACCGCTAGACATTGGAATCAGCTGCCCGAGTGGGTGTTCCCCAATGAATATAGTCTGGGTACCTTCAAGTCGCGAGTGAATCGGTTTCTTCTAGGCGAGCGTGCTCCACCGTAGACCGCATCTTCGCTTAACATCAGGCGGGATGGCGGTCAAACGCAAGCCTATCTACTATAAAAAAAAAAAAAAAAAAAACAGTTACAAAATAGGGGCTCACCTCAGCAAAATACTGAACACCGCATTTACGAAATTATATCGTGATTATGTTGATACTTGATAGCTCTGACTGAAGAATATCGACAATTGTCATACATCTACATATATCAGCGCATCACTAACCGTTTTTATTTCACACTCAATCTAAATGCAGGTTTTATTCAAATTAGAAAATGTTATGCTTTGCCCAGCTGGGTGGTGTTATCTTCACTGAGTGGTCGAACAAAGCGAGAAGTTTCATGAAATGTAAATCACAAAGCACTCGGCTAGGTGGCCATTTTAGCCGAGCTCCGGTGTTACAATAATATGAACACATCACGTTCTGCTGTATAAATATAAAATAATATAACACATATCTAAGATAATGCACCGATCAAACCCGAACCCGTAACTGAAAACTGCATCAAAATGAAACTAGTAGTTTTGGAGAAAAATGGCAACATAGATTTGCACAAAAAATGTTTGCTACAGCGCCCCCTGGTAAGTTGTCGCCGTAACACCTAAAAATACGCACCAATCAAACCCGAACCCATAATTGAAAACAACATCAAAATCGAACAAGTAGTTTTGGAGAAAAATGGCAACATGTATTTGCACAAACAAACATCCTCTCACCCCAAACGCATATACCGTCTCCGTCCCGTCGTGGGTACCTAATAAATAGCGGCCAAAGATTTTGAATTAAATAAAGTAGGTTTTATGAAATTCTGATACAATAATGTCAGTTACGTATATGAATAAAAGGGGGGAGTTAGATTATAAGTTAAAAATAACATTATCTAAAATACAGCCTGTGACATAAATTAAAATCTTAAAGTTATTGATTTTCTTGAGAATTTGACGCTTTCGTAATATGTTTACTCTATTTTATCCTAAGTGGTTTGTACAAGAAAAAAACAGAGTTAATATTTTCCCGGCTCAGCTTCAATCAAAAATAAATCTCTAAAGTTCAGCAACTTTTAATCCGTGTTTGTTTCCTCAATCTGTGAAGATGATCCCAAGAGATTCCGGTTCGAGAGGCCGATTCTGTTACCTGATTACGATAGAATAAATTCATCACAAAATCGATCCTAAAAACAGAAAAATGCTGATCATGTCACAATATTTTCATCAAGCTATCAAGGGATTGATCCGTAAATTGTAAAAAATATTGAAAATTTTGGAAAAAAAGAATTGCTGCTAACATTTTTAGATTAATTTTTATATGGGCGAATATACAAAAGTTGGGTAACTATTTGGGATATTTTGTGATAGATTTTTTATCAAATTCGCGTTATAAGCTAGTTAATCTAATGAATATATTGTTTATGATGGGCCAGTCACTTTTCAAAGTAGATGCAGAAATATTTCTATTTTTTCGAATTTGACTGCCAGGGGGGACTGACGAGGGTTACAAAGTACTGATAAAACACAAAACTTTAATATGCTACAAATTTATTAAAATATAGAAGATATCTCTTAGAAACTAATAAAGGCACATATTTTCCGATCGACCGCTTGATAAGTCGACACGTTATATGGATACCTCGTGTAGAGGCAAAACACGTCGCACGTTTAATCAAATACTGGCTTAACTCAAAAAAGTCAGTTTTTGGGAAATCACGAAAAACCTTCGTGCAATGACGACCTCGTCGGCTTTTTTTTAAATAGAATAAAAATTAATTTGGTAAATAAATATATTAATTTTTTTTCGTGTAGTCTACAAACTTATCAATAGTTAAGTGTGATTTACTTTGTTCAAATTAAATAATAGTAAATAAATTTTTTTTGTTTTAAAATTAACTTCTTGAGTTAAGTCTGTCTACTTTTAAAACTAAAGCAAATAAACTTTATTATTGGTGGCATATTCAACTATAAGTCTGTCTTGTTTAAACTAATTTCTTTATTTCAAGGACTCAATATGTTTTTAGTCTGTTTATTAGTAAATCAACTTATAAAACTTACTATTTATTTTGTAGAAAATACACTCAACTCGGATTCGGTCCAGGTTCAATTAAACAACAGCAACTTCACTTTAACAGCGTCCGACACAAACTGACATCAGTCGGTCTTTGAACGAAGACTGTGTGAGAAACACATAAAAATGAAAAAGACCGATATTGTGTAAAGGTGGTTTATTGACGCAATTTTGATGTTTTTCCAAATTCATATCATAGATGGCATTAAAAGAAGCCTGCGTCATTTTTGACCTAACTCCTAATCGGTCAGTATTTGATTATGCGTGCGACGTGTTGACAGCCGTTTCTGAATCAGCCCTGTTTGCCAAGAACTGTCCCACTGGCTGGTCTCATGTGCTAGCTACGATGGTGTTTTGGAAGCAACACGAAAAATCATGTTTCACCACATTATAACACTTTCCCACACTGGCGCTCGTAATTCAGTACTTTATGAATAAAACAACTCAAAAAAAAACTAGTTTTGGAATAAAATACAATGGGACGACACGACTCTTTTCGCGTTCCCGCCAAAACTCCCATCATGCGTATTGGGGTGAAGTTTATCTCTGTTACAATGTCAATAATGTTAGTATCCAAAAAACTTAAAAAAAAACTATTGACAGATGAGTTGTTTAATTTCGTGACTGCTAGAATACACCCATCAGGTAACGAAGCCGTAACATAATTTTAAAAAGTTGCCAGGATCTTATCACCATAACTTTGAATAATTCACTGAGAGCAGAACTTTTTCTTTTGATGAAATTAATTTTAAAAGTTCACCTCGTTTATCTCATTATTATGGAGTCACTAGTTTCTATGCAATAAAATTAAAGTAAGCGTTCAACCTTAGCAAAAAAAATAAAATTAAAAAACCGACCCTAACCTCGAACACGGCTAGGTTTTACGTATTATGGTTTATACTCTATCCATTATGTTAACTACTTTTTGACAGCTCATACAAAGTTGACGACATAACTTTGTACAGCGTCTAGCAAAATAAATCTCACACGAAGCATTACCTCTTTACAAGGTTCAATAAAAATTGCTCTCAAGTTAACGCAGCCGGCGGTGTTTAGACGGCCTCTCTGAGAGCCAGTTCCATTCTAGGCTAGGTATGTTTATCATCACCGACCACACCGTCACTTAAGCATAAAAAAGATAGATTATATAAATTCATCTTTAAAAATATCCGGGGTGTGAACGAACAGCCTACGCTTAGTTAAACCCGTGCGAAGCCGGGGCGGGTCGCTAGTCCATAATACATGTAAACAACGCTCCAAATATATTTTAGTTAGTAAACAAAAAATACAACTTATTACCGTGGCACAAGTAAAAAATATGGCGTATTATCTAGAGATGAGACAAATCTTGAAATTTCCAGAATATGCCGAAATTTTCGCGTAATATATTTTATGATTCATTTATTCATTTCATCCTAAATTAATATAGATTTTTTTAAGTGCATTGAGCCAAACAGGACGCCTTGATGGTAAGAGATCACGCCTATCCCAAATTTTGGTAAAACGCACTCGTTCCCCAAGATACAAGCCTTGTGCTTAGTTCAGGGTCCAATGATAACCAATTTATACACTGAATTCTGAACTGTAATGTCCAACACCTTTAATTGCATGCATCAATGTCATTGTATTCTTTTTTTTTTGTATATGAACCTACCCTTTCTGTAAAATAAATTTATCTTTATCCATGATCACTGCAGCGGTAATCAAAACTTTGAAAAAAAAAAACAAAGTTCAGGGCATCGCTACTTTGACGCTCTTTGATATTAATCTCGACAACCCTGAAATTTGTCAGTCCCCGAAATCAGTTTTCTGTATCGCCTCTCACTACGGAAAAGGAAATATAAAAAAACAGATATACTGACGTCAAAGTGAATCCTGACTAATATCCGCGCAAACGTATCTGTATTCGGCATAGAGTTGGAATATTCGGTTTCGGCAAAATCGAATGCGAAACAAACCACCACCACTAAATTATTTTCTCTTCTTTTCCGCAAACTGGTAATAAATGTATCTAGTTTAATTTAGTGTGTTGTTACGGCAACAAAAACAAGGGATAAAATAAATACACGCATGGGGTTACACGGGGCGTGTAACAAGTCACGAATGAAGAACACGTAGAGAGAATATTTAAGAAAATAAGGTAAAATACTGAAAATAGAATTGAACGACAACTAACTACCAAAACTCTATAAGTAATGAGTGTGAGTGCGAGTCTGTGTGTAAGAGAGTGAGAGAAAAGTTTTTGGCAAAGAAAGTATTCAGGTGTCGCGAACGAAGTCGCGGGTACAGCTACTAAGTCATCAAGGCAGTAGTCATGACTGCAATATAGCACTTTTTTGTCGAGCGAGTGAAGAAATTTTTTTGGCATATTACGTTTTCAGGTGTCATGAATGAAGTCGCGGATACAGCTAGTAAGTAATCAAGATAGTAGTCATGACTGCTATATAGCACTTTTTTGTCGAGCGAGGGAAAAAAAGTTTTTGGCAAATAATTTGTTTAGGTGTCGCGAACGAAGTCGCGGTTACATCTAGTAAGTAATTAAGGTAGTAGTCATGACTGCTATATAGCACTTTTTTGTCGGACGAGTGAAGAAAAATTTTTGGCAAATAAAGTTTTCAAGTGTCGCGAACGAAGTCACGGGTACAGGTAGTAAGTAATCAATGTAGTAGTCATTACTGTAATATAGCCCTTTTTTATCGAGTGAGTGAAGAAAAGTTTTTTGGCAAATAAAGTTTTCAGGTGTCGCGAACGAAGTTGCGGGTACAGCTAGTAAGTAATCAAGGTATAGATCGTTTCACGAAAGAGTTCCCTTCGTCGTCATGTTGGTAGTTACGAAACCAGTGTTGCTACTTTTTCAGAAAGATGTTTACTCGAAATTAAGGAAATTTTAATGTCACTAACGTAGATACTATTTTTTAACATCTGGTCCGAAGTATCGGCGGGAATCCAGCCGGATTGAAAATGACACCAGACCAGATTGCGGTCCCTAGTCCTATAGTTTTAATACAACTATGTATTTTACCTATATTGATATAATTGACAAGGTTGAAAAATAAAACAAATGTTTATGGTTATTTTTTATAATAATTGTGTTCAACTAATGGGCCAACACCCGAGATGTCGCTACCACCTGTATCATCATCAGAAGAAGTAACGTCACTATCGTTTCCTACTTCAATTATGAATCGGTCAATTTCTGCATCTGCACGTACTCCATCATTGTAGTATTTGTCTTCAATATTCTTGACATGATCACATTATTTTTTCCAATCTTCTGCAGATATGCTTAAAAATGCTTCTTCTGTTATTTTAACAATTTGACTTGCTTCCTGTCCAACATTTTTTTCTGCAATTCTTCTTTTCAAAAGACTCCATATGAGCTCAATTGGGTTTAAATCACAGTGATAAGGCGGGAGCCTTACCACTTTATGACCATGTTTCTCCAGTAACGTGTCTGCTTCGTAAACAGGCGGTTCTTTATGGTCTTTAATTATTTCATAAAGCTCAGCTTTTACCATCGTTGGTAAATAAGCGAGACCTTTACTAACAATCCAGTTTTGCATCTGAGACTTCGTACTGTTCATTGTTGGTGCTTTGTTGAGTGCCACTGTATGGTAGGGAGCATTATCCATAATCACAAGCGACTGAGGAGGTAGATTCGGTAAAAGCTTTTCTTGAATCCATTTCATAAAATTTTCTCGATTCATATCATCGTGATAGTCTCCGGATTTAGACTGTGATTTAAAAATCAGCTGAGCGTTGGGTACAAAACCGGTTTCACTCCCTGCATGGACTATAATCCATCGTGGTCCTTTTGAGTCCGAAGATAAAACGCCTGCTTCTGTGTCACTCTGCCAACATTTACCTGCACAGTAAGTTGAATGAACGTAAGTTTCATCTAAATAAATGACTGGACGCTGGTCTCCTTCACGATTTTCTCGTAACTGCTTCAAATATCGACTACGCCAAGCCACAATATCGTACCTTTCCATCATAACTTTTCTTTTTGATTTACATTTTTGGAAATAAAATCCTATCTTCTTCATTATTCGCCATAAAGTAGTGCGACTTCCCTTGAAATCGATATCATTTCGCATTTCATGCAGTAATTTGGTCAGCGTAGGTAATTCTTTTCTCACAGCATAGAATTCATGTATTTTATGTCGTAATGCACAAATTTCAAAATCATCCAGCTTAATTTGTTTATCGCGCGGCCGACTCTTACCAGGCGTCGAAATTCTTGTTGAAGTACTAGCAGCTGCTTCACCTTCTTTATAAATTTGTGTGACTGTTTTTTCTGATATACCTGAAAAAATAGTTTTTATAAAAAAACTCCATAAATGTTAAAATTAACTTAATAACAAATCCACATTGTTTTATTTATTTTGTAACACAATTGTTGGAGACACATTTTAAATTCAAAAACAATATAAATAAATAAGTACAATTGCTAGTTTTATATTTGAATTCTTTCTACATATCTAAAAGTTTATGTAGTTACTATATAAAATTATAATTATTATATACATTAAGAAAAACGAGGAATAGTGATTTGACCTGCCTGGTATCCCTATTTTACTAACCTGTCATGGCAGCGACACGGCTACGAACACATTCCAAAGGGATTATTGGCGCTTTGTTCCGTTTTTCACGTTCACAAAAACATTTGACTTTTAACACCATCTGTCTTTCACCACTTTTTAGTGTTTTGGGCATGTTTAGAAATTTTTTACTAATTAAAAACTTGAAAACAATTAGAGCAATGAACAATGAAACTATCTGTTTGACGTTTCGACGAACAGGGCTGCCAACATGACGACGAAGGGAACTCTTTAGTGAAACGCACTATAGTAGCCATGACTGTAGTATAGCACTTTTTTGTCGAGCGAGGGAAAAAAGTTTTTGGCAAATAAAGTTTTCAAGTGTTGCGCACAAAGTCGCGGGTACAGCTAGTAAATAATAAAAACAATGTACTTTCTGCTACAAAAATATAAACATCTTATCGAAAGAACCAAAAGTTACCAAGACTTTGGCCAAACAAATTGCGTTTAGTATTTTTCTCTAGCGGAAAAGTTCAACCATTAATGGTTTCTTGTATATTATTCATGAATGACCATTACAGTCTGACCTTTGTACTCTCTTTGGTCAATTAAAAGTTTCGAAGTGAATCCGGAAGAATTAAAAGGTTTATTAAACTTTTATTCAAAGTCCTAAGGTGAGAAAGGGAGGGAAATTGGGAAATCTCTCTTAACTTTTTCTTATTAGGGGTACCGTACAAAATTGGTTAGCAAATTCCAGAGAACAAGACTGTTTGTAAACAAAAAGAGTTTTAACACAATCTATTTGTTTAATCATATTTATAAGTCCACATTTGTTCACCATCTCGCCTGATGATAAGCGATGATGTGGTCGAAAATAAAGCACGCAGGCTTAGAACATTTGATTAGCGATCGTGTCTTAGCGTTAAATTCTCTGAAATGAGAAAATAAGGAACCCATTTCGGTTGTAAGTGACAAAAGCAAATTAGAGTCACGAGGTCGTGAGATGATGAGATGTGAAGTAATTTTGTGGTAAGATTCGTAATAAGCTATCATAAATACACACGAATACCCTACCTTGGCCAAATCTAGAGTTTTCAAGAACAGAGATCTAAGATTAAGTGCTCAAAAAAAAAATTTTTTTTTTGATTGGCGTACCTAAATGTTGACCAATTGCTTGAATGAAACGGTAGATTATAAGCATAATCTACTGTTTTAGTCTTTTTTTTTTTTTTATGGTTGACAGGCTAGGTGTTTTGACCACAGCTCACCTGATGTTAAGTGAAGGTGTGGTCGAAGATGGTAAAGCACACCTAGCCTGGAATGGAACTGGCTCTCAAGTGAGGTTGCCGGAACACACCGTTAGATGCTTGGCGGCAGATTTTCAACTTGAGGGTGGTAGCTAGCCAGCCGAGTACTAGAAAGTACCCTACCACCATGCTATGGTTTTCTCACGATGTTTTCCTTCACCGGCAGCTCAAGCTCATTGTTGGGGTTTGAACTCACGCCCTTCGGTATGCGAACCTACCGCGCTAACCACTGAGCTATCATCGCTACAAAAATCAAAAATATCAAATAAATCAATCAATCAAATAGTCAAAAATCATAACCGTTTTATTCAAGCAATCGTGATTTACCGCAAATAAAGACCAAAGTAAATGTCAGTAGCTGTGATTTCACTGCAAAATTATGCTCCATTTGTTCATAGATGGCAAAAATTGATTTGTGTGGAAATCGTACCACCTTAATATCAGGCGAGTTGGCGGCCAAACGCAATCCGTTATAAAAAATTAATATCGTTTCAGCTTGTTGGGCACTTCCATTCGAGTTATCATTCAGAGTTCCACGGTAGGCAAGATGCAATAACAAAGCGTCACCCCACCGAGCGTAGGGAAAATTAATTTCCTTCAAAGCGCCTTCCGCGGGTTCCGTCCTGTTCCGGTGTTTACTCAAAGAATTATTCTCAAGGAAGTCGTAAATTATATAACGTTTACAGCGAAATTGTGTTCTTGTAAATGAGATGTGGTAGAACAATGTCTGTCCTCCTAAAATTGCTTTGAAATTGATATGCTTTTTTTTCCTTTGGTTTTGGCGTCGCGTTTTAGCATTTGCCAGTGTCAAGTAATTATATATTTTCAAGTTTCAAAAGTTAAATAAGTGTCATCGTAGAGAGCTAGTTTTAGTCAAAGTCCAGTCTTAGTCAAGTCCAGTTCGTGTCAGTCAAGTCCAGTCATGCTTTAGTAAAGTAGTGGCGACTTTACTATAAAGCTTCGATGGAGTTTTGGAAGCAACACGAAAAGTCATGTTTCACCACATTATATCATTTTCCCACACTCACGCTTGTAATTCGGCACTTTATGAATAAAACACCACCATTTTTATGCATAAACACTCGACAAAACACTAGTTTTGGAAAAAAATACAACGGAGCGACACGACTCTTCCCGCGTTCCCGCCAAAACTCCATTGATATGCTTTGTTCGCTTCGATCATCAAAGTAACCTACAACGCACGTGACATGTCAAGATTTTACAAAGCTTGGTAAAAAATAATATTTTACGCAATGTTATGCAAATTTAACGCAATGATTTTAGTATTTACTACAAGTTTTTTTTTTTTTTTTACTATATCCAATCAAGTATTGAGTTTACTATATTGAGATAATACAAAGTTACACATACAAAGTGTAGTCCAAGATAGTAAAATGTTTGACATATGACTTTGATATTTTTAAATATGAATGGAAAAATTATCTGTAACTTTGGTGTTATCAATAAAAGATTTGTATTTGTAGACACAAAAACACAACCTAAAATGAGTACAGTAAAAGTTTTTTTTTTTTTTTTTTTTATAGCTGACAGGCTAGGAGTTTGACCACAGCTCACCTGATGTTAAGTGACGGTGTGGTCGAAGATGGTAAAGCACACCTAGCCTGGAATGGAACTGGCTCTCAAGTGAGGCTGCCGGAACACACCGTTAGATGCTTGGCGGCAGATTTTCAACTTGAGGGTGGTAGCTAGCCAGCCGAGTACTAGAAAGTACCCTACCACCATGCTATGGTTTCCTCACGATGTTTTCCTTCACCGGCAACTCAAGCTCATTGTTGGGGTTTGAACCCACGCCCTTCGGCATGCGAAGCGACCGCACTAACCACTGAGCTATCATCGCTACAACAGTTCCTTATTCACGGTTTCCTTATTCGCGGCTAAAAAGTTAATTATTCGCGGATGCAATCGGTAAACAGAAAAGAATTGGGTGTCATTTATTGAGTATGTATGGTTTCTGTATTCGCGGCATATTTATGGAACGTATACCCCGCGAATAAAGAGCTTTTACGTACTGTCTGAAGTAAAAATATCGGAACACACCCTTAGATGATTTGCGGCAGATGTTCAACTTATGGGTGGTACAAGTAACTAGCCAGTCGAGTACTAGAAAGTACCACCATGCTCACAATGTGTTCTTTCAATGGCAGCTCAAACTCATTGTTAGGATTTAAACTGGGCGTACGGTCCGTATGCGCTTACCACTAAGCTAAACAATAAAAACACTAAGTCCAAGAGACTACTAAACATTTAAAGAGACCTCATAAGCCTTTTTTTGTTAGACAGCATTATATTGCAATTACATTATAAAAATTATACAGCTCGTCCATAAAGGAAGAATTTTTACGTATTATGAGTCATTTTAGCGTAAAACACATTTTTTTGCGTGTTAATGCCACTAATTTGAAACTTGACGTAAGAATTTCTGCGGGACGATATGATAAAGGTGTGCAGCAAATCTAGAATCTAAAGTTTGGCGTACATTTTTACTGCTTGCTGTTGGAGAACAGGAGTAGAATTAATAGTCGACTATTTTAGTCTTACATTATCATTAAGAAAGTAAATAAATAAATATTACGCGCAGAGCAATCTGGCCCCAAACTAAGCAAAGTTTGTACTATGGAAGTCAAATATCTGATAGAATACTTTGATACTTTCTTATTGGAATTACATTTATAATGCATACATAACACCCATACAGAACAAACATTTGTTTATACCACATAGTGTTGATCCGGGGTGGGAATCGAACCCACACCCTACAGCTCTTAAATCAGATATACTAAAAATAAGCCAACAGGGCTGTCAAAAAGTTCTTTTGATTTTTTTTTGACGCAATTTTGTTATTATTTAATTGAAGTATCGAGTAAACGTGAGGTGGGAATATGACTATAAATAAAAATCATCACATAATATGTCACATTTTTTTTATAACAATCAACAACAACAATCGTATCAACAATTACACAATAAATAAATCAACTACAACATGAAGACAGTTGAAAATGACTTAAAATTAATCAACAAGATATTTACAACAATACAACAATTTGGCACACAAAGTTTAATGATGATCTTTGTGGTGATGGATGGTTTTGTACACCGGGATCTTTACGGGGTAAGGCTGGGGTACGTGGACGGTGATGGTTTTCTCAACCTTGATAGGGACGTGCTTTTCAACGGGGTAAGGCACGTGTTTCACCACGGGGTAAGGTACAGGTTTTTCAACAGGAATAGAGATCTCAGTTTCGACAGGTACAGCAACTGGCTTATGAACTGGAACCTTAACTGGGTAAGGCTGAGGGACTCCGATCAAGATAGGCTTAGGAACGTTAATGTGAATGGGCTTATGAACTGGGTAGGTGACGTGCTTGTACAGAGGAATTTCGACGGGGCTTTCCACATCAGTGTGTTCACCAACAGCGAAAGCGTGGCCGTGAGTAAGGTCTTGTCCTTCGCCAGAAATTTGACCTCCTCCAAAACCATGGTACTGGGGACCCAAGTCTTGGATGTGTCCGCCCAAATCTTGGCCTTGTCCGTATTCATCGCCAGCGTCTTGAAGAGTGAAGGTTTGAACCTGAAGGTGCTGACCTTCATTACCTCCTTGACCGCCGTGCCCGCCTTGACCACCGTCGTGAGACAGCTGCGCAGCTTGAAGATACGAATCACCTCCGTTGAAATTATGTCCATGGCTTTCTTGAAGGATCTGACCACCACCGTGTCCGCCCCCGTGTCCGCCACCAAATTGTCCACCAAAATCTTGTCCACCGAACTGGTGTCCCCCAAAATCTTGTCCACCGAATTGCTGCCCGCCAAAGTCATGACCCTGTGCTGTCAGTGCGAGTGTGTGATCTTGTCCTCCAGAGAAGTCGTGGCCTTCGAGGCCTTCGCCTGAGACTTCATTGGAGTATCCTCCATCGTAGCTGGCCTTGCAAGTCGCAACTGCCAGAAGTAAACAAACCTGGGAAAGAAGAAATAAATTTATGTTAGTCCCAATCATTGATATCCGAATTATTGATTAAGGGGTGGTGTAGTCAAAGAAGGCCTACACAGCTATACTGGAATGGTTTTTAAATAAGGTTGTCGGAATTCGCAGTAATATGCTTGGTAACAGATTTTCAACTCGAAGGTGGTAGCTAGCCAGACCTGTACTAGGAAACACTTTACCACTATGCTATGGTTTCCTTAATATATGTTTCTTCAGCGACAGCTCAAGCTCATTGTTGGGACTTGAATCAACGCCGTTTGGCGTGTAAATCGACCGCGCTGATGACTCAGCTATGATCGCTAATAGTACAAGGTTTAACTGCTGCGTATTAAGTTTTTGTTTGACATATTTATGTATACGAAAAACGCAAAGTAAAATGGAGTGAATAGCATATTGTCTATCTCTGTTTGTTTGTTTTTGTGTTACAAAATAAAATACATTTCTTTCTTTCTTTTCTTTCTGAATCAAACGGAGCCCAGACGTAAAGCAGACATTCAATTTAATCGTATAAAAATTGAATCAGGAAATCGAATTAGAATGCTTTGGCTGCTGATCAGTAGACTTCCCCACATATCGTTATTAACATTTGTTCCGTTTTTAGTAGAAGGTAGATCAAAGGAAAGCTACTTAGTAAACTCTGTATATGACAGATCAAAGCCAGATTATGATCAAAGCCAAGACGATGACACGATTGAAACTATCACTTACTTACGAATTCAATCAACTTCAATTAATCAGCGTACGTTTAGGAAATGGTGAAAGTTAATCCTAGTAATATTATAAATGTGAAAGTTTGTATGTATGGATAGTTACTCAATCACGCGAAAACAGCTGAGCAAATTTTGATGAAGTTAGGCTCACATATAGTTTATAACGTGGATTAAGATTTAGAATACTTTTATGTCAGAAAATTGTTAAGTTCCAGTAGGAATATCAAAAAATCATATACTTGAAATTTGGTATAGATGCGTGTTATGGAACAGTATTGAGGGATATAAGCTATCATTTATCTTAATCTAATAATAAAAGTTTTATGGTTATTGCTTATTTGTTAACTACACATGTATCATTTCTCTCTGAACCTAATTCTTAAGTTAACACCGACGTAGTCGCAGGCGTAAGGTTACATACATTTATGTTGCAATGTTTACCTTTTTTTCGAATTATTTTTGTCATGTTTGACAGGCTAGGTATTTGACCACAGCTCACCTGATGTTAAGTGACGGTGTGGTCGAAGATAGTAAATACACCTAGCATGGAATGAACACACGGTTAGCTGCTTGGCGATAGATTTTCAACATGAGAGTGGTAGTTAGCCAGCGGAGTACTAAAAAGTACCTTAACATGCTACAGATCACTTACGATGTTTGCCTTCACCGACAGCTCAAGTTCATTTCTGGGGTTTGAACCCACGCCCTTTGGCATGCGAACTGACTGCGCTAACCGCCGAGTTATAATCGCTATAAAAACTAGGTTTAACCAGATTCAATCCATCGCCGCTCATGCGTCATAGCATTATGTGAATGGCACTGATTATTTTTCCGACCCAAATATCGACCAATAGAATTGCACCATTCGACGTCACGTGGTACAACCTACATGGTATTATACTGATAATTTTTTGAAAATTTTCTCGTTGTACCACGTGACGTCGAATGGTGCAATTCTATTGGCCGACATTTGGGACGGAAAAATAATCCCCCGAATACCACACGAGCTTCAAAATTATCTGGCATTTCCCTCAAGGTTCCCTGCAAACAAATAAAGTCGTCAAGTTTTTCAGGTTAAAAAATCACGAGCGAAATACTTTCAAATTAAGTAATTTTGACGCGCGTATTTTTGTTTTTCACAAAGCGAATGTGCTGTAATTCAAAGTAATAGACGTTATACAACGAGTTAGGTCGTGTTACGGTCTACAGGTGCCTTACAAAAGAGATGTTGACACAATGAGCTTTAGAAATATTTCAAACTATGCTTAGACGCCGACAACTTATTGTTGTAGCGATGAAGGAAAACATCGTGAGGGAACCATAGCGTGGTGGTACTTTCTAGTACTCTAGCTAGCTACCATTCAATCTGTCGCTAAGCACCTAACTGTGTGTGTTCGGCAGCCTAGATATAGAAACAATATAGTCATTCTGGTCTGCACGCTTTATAGCTAGACTTCCTTCGATGTAAACAATGGTGAGAATTGTTTTGATGAGCAATTGTTCTTTTATGGTAATTCCGTTTCATAAAACTACAAAACTCTTCGCAAGATGCAAAATAATTTTTAAGTTTTTGCTTAAGTTTTAAATTAAATTGTAAATTGGTTCGTCTCGCCGAGGATACCTACGGATTGCTCTTAAGGTCTTTGTGTTTTATTTGTGACGTGTTTTTTTTCTTTATGTAATTAATATTTTGATCTTTTTAATTGGCATGTTTTTTAAGTATTACGATATATATCTATACTATTATAAGTAGTAGTCGTAGTAGTAGTAGCGATGATAGCTCAGTGGTTAGCGCAGTAGGTTCGCATGCCGAAGGGCGTAGGTTCAAACCCCAACAATGAGCTTGAGCTGCCGGTGAAGGAAAAACATCGTGAGGAAACCATAGCATGGTGGTAGGGTACTTTCTAGTACTCGGCTGGCTAGCTACCACCCTCAAGATGAAAATCTGCCGCCAAGCATCTAACGGTGTGTTCCAGCAGCCTCACTTGAGAGCCAGTTCCATTCCAGGCTAGGTGTGCTTTACCATCTTCGACCACACCTTCACTTAACATCAGGTGAGCTGTGGTTAAACACCTAAAAAAAAAAAAAAGAGGAAAGATTTTATTGTTTGTTTGTATTGAATAGGATCCGAAACTACTGGACCGACTTCAAAAAAATCTTTCACTATACTATCTCGGGTGACATAGGCTACTTTTTATCCTTGTGTTCCCACGGGAACGGAAACTACGCGGCGTCCACTAGTGTTCTAATAAATATAAAAAATAAAACATCTATTTCATAATGGATAACATAACCAGTCATAAAAAACAAAACTATTATTTGACAGAAATATATACAGTTACTGAACGATAAAGATATTAAACTTATTTGAGAATAAGACACATTTCTCAATGCATATTACTTTAACAGCCTGAATCAGGTTATGTAAGTCAGACACATCGTTAACCACAAAAAAAAAGGATTCTCGCTTCACTTTCACTCGAATCACCTCTCGGAACATATTGGACCAAATAGTTTCTATTTGAAATTCAATTTTTATTCTGTAGCCAGATGTCCAATCTCTTTGGATGTCAAATTAAAATTATGATATCAAATTGTTCAGTTGTTGT
Organism: Biston betularia; assembly: GCA_905404145.2. Classification (NCBI taxonomy): domain Eukaryota; kingdom Metazoa; phylum Arthropoda; class Insecta; order Lepidoptera; family Geometridae; genus Biston; species Biston betularia. The sequence goes on along the minus strand of FR989887.1, from coordinate 6,532,280 downwards.
TTTTTTCTTCTGTCTAGACGGCGCGTCTCGTATGAGACTCTTGAACTAGTTGTGTATTTAAACTTTCTCGATATTTTTTTGTACTGTTTTTATATGGTTATTTTGTTTGGTAATGAGACACAATTTTTAAATTAAGCTAACATTATCTTGTTCACAGACCTATTGGTTCATTGGTAATATTATGTCTGATTCAAAAGCTCAAGGGCGTGGGTTCTATTCCCACTCAGGACTAACATTTGTGTGACTAACATCAATGTTTGTTATGTCTTTTTTTAAAGAGATAACGCATGCCCATTACCATTGCAGCGATACACGGAACTTTGAGTAGCAAAACATAGGCCGGGGCATCGCTGCTTTGGTGCTCGTTACTTTGAGACTTTCGATGTCTGGGTGTACTGTATGTATTTACAAAAAAAAAGTATTGAAGTATTCTATCAGCTGTCTGGTTCCCATAGCACAAGCTTTGCTTAGTTCGGAGCTAGATGGCGCTGTGTTAAATGCCCTCCAATATTTATTTAAAACTCCAAACGCTCTCGCAACGCTACGCATAAAATTGAGTAACATAACTAGTCCCTTTTTGACTGACATGCTAGATGTTTGACCACAATTAATCTGCTATGAAATCACGGTGGGATTGAAGATGGTAAACCAATACTGGAATGGGAAAAGAACGTGGTTTCAATTCCCACCCATTACAAACAATCGTAGATTTTATTGTTATCTGAATAGCCACAAAAATATTAGCCGTTTCTTGTAGCTTTGTTTACTTTAGAGCTAGATGAAATGTAAAATAATATTTATTTATTATTTAATATGCTAGTATGTATGTATAAACCTCATTTTAAGTATCACGACCATTTTAAAAAAAGAATTAGTAAACTAAACCGACTGATGTAATCATTAGTCATGACTATATTGTGACATAATATGATGCAAATTGATATAATCCACTCTAAAAGCATAACATAGTTGTTACATAGTAATAATATAACTGTTTTACATTATTGCATCCGGGCTCCTTTCTTAATGCATTCATTTAAAAAAAAAAACGAACCACATTCTCTCCGTTCACTTTATAAATCAGACAAGCGCAATCACAACCGTACGTGCCCAGTGTTCCGCATGATATTAATTAAATTTAAACCGTGGATGTTCAACTATTGCAATTTTTATTTTACGACCTAATCTTGCCATCGCCGTTTTACAACAGCACGCTCAAGCAAAAGACACCCTCTTACAGTGGAACTTCCCTTCAAACGCACAAAACGTTTCCAAAACACGTTCCTTGTAAGAACTGCTGATCTGTGGAACTCGTTGCCAGCGTCTGTGTTTCCAACAAAATACAATCCGGGGCTGTTCAAGAAGAAAGAATAGGTATTTTCTAGGCAAGCGTGCTCCATCTTCGGCCACATCGTCGCTTTCCACCAGGTGAGATCGTGGCCAAACGCATGCCTAGTCCGATGTAAAAAAATAAAAATAAAAAATATTTTTATGGTTAATTTAGTTAAAACTAAAATATTGACAAAGATCACGGACCCCTATGTCTGTGAAGCGTCTGTAGCATAAATAACTTTTTTTAAAAACATGGTCTAATCTGGTTAAGGTGGTTCGATTTCCATATAAATATTTTTTTCCATTTATGGACAAATGGATCATAATTTCACTGTGAAATTACAGCTACTGGCATTTATTTTAGTCTTTATTTGCGGTAAATCACAATTGCTTGAACAAAACAGTAGATTATTAGCATAATTTACTGCTTTATTCAAAAATCATAAATTCATAAATTTGATTTTATGCTAATAATCTACTGTTTTATTTGTTTGATTTATCGCAAATAAAGACAGACAGAAATGCCAGTAGCTGTGATTTCACTGTAAAATTATGCTCCATTTGTCCATAAATGGAAATAAAAATTTTTGTATGGAAATCGAACCACCTTAAGATTGACATGCCACGATGAGCGGTAAGCAAGAAGAGGGGGGAGGTATATACTTAGCTCATAGTGATTGCGAACTAATGACACATTTTTTTATTAGAATTGATGAGACGAACGAGCCGCTCTCCTGATGGCCAGATATTACAGCGATACACAGAACTTTGAGTAGCAAAACAAAATCCATATCATAATAAGAAGCTCTGAATACAGAGGTAGAGTGATACAACTCTTAAAGCGTTGCAATTACTTGACACAGTTTCTTGTAAATGTAATTTATTACGTTACATTACGTAAAATTGCATTCCTTAAGTTCAATGGCATAGTAAAGACATAAATCAACGAAGCGTAACTTTTGTACTAAGTCATACTGTTTCTATCTATAGTTTTTTTAGTGTTCCGTACCCAAAAGGTAAAACGGGACCCTATTACTAAGACTTTGCTGTCTGTCTGTTAACAGGCTTTATGAACCGTGATGGTTGAAATTATCACATATGATGCATTTCTGTTGCCGCTATAACCACAAATACTAAATTAATATGTGAATACTCCCATACAACAAACGTTATTTTTTGCCATTTTTATAGATAATTGTACGGAACCCTTCATGCGCAATCCAACTCGCACTTAGCCGTTTTTTTTTTTGTAATGGCATTTTACTTGACGTCTCTGGATCGACGTTTTTTGTTAACAGAACTATACAACACAGCGTGACTTTTAAGTCACACTGGAATAAGCCATGGCTATCAAACGAGTACCAATTTCGAGTTTTTTAATGTAATAGTGAGACGCTCTGCTGATGGTAAGAGATAACACATGTCCATAACCATTGCAGCAATACATAGAACTTTGAGCAGCATAACAAAGTCCAGGGCATCGCTGCTTTGGCGCTCATTACTTTGAGACTTTCGATAGTTAGTCTTAACAGCCCTGTAATGTCGCTAGCTGCAGTACCCTTTAAACCGGAACACAGTAATATTTACACACCACTGCTCAGCGGGAATATCTTGTACTTCGGTGGTACCTAAATGACCGCTTGCTAAGGAAATTTATCACCAAGCGAAATTTCTATTAGGAACGGAACTATAATATTATGATTTACAATAACTTAACATCAGGTGAGCTGTAGTCAATTACCTACCTATTTTGTCAACAATAAAAAACCAACGTTAATTTTTATAGTATTTTGTCTGTATCGCCATGAATATCGTTAGCAGTTAAAAAGCATTTTGTTTAACGGTCTGCCGATTATTTGGTGCGAACCAATTCAATTAGTAAAGGTTATCAAAGCTGAAAGAGTGTATTTTTATTTTGTTTTGTTCTTGTCTTTTTTCTTATTAGATGTTGTTATGTCCGATTTGTTATTTTTAGGGTTCCGTACCCAAAGTGTAAAACGGGACCCTGTTACTAAGACTACGCTGTCCGCCCGTCTGTCACCAGGCTGTATCACATGAACCGTGGTTAAAGAGTTAAACAGTTGAAATTTTCACAGATGATGTATTTCTGTTGCCGCTATAACATCAAATACTAAAAAACAGAATACAATAAATATTTAAGGGAGCTTCCATACATCAAACGTGATTTTTTTGCCGTTTTTAGATATAATGGTACGAAACCCATCGTGTGGAGTCCGACTCGCACTTGGCCGGTTTATTGTTTTGCATTAACTTTGTTGTCGATGAAATGAGTTCAATTGCTTTTATGTTGATATTTTTTACGGTAGACAGGTTACATATGTTTGACCACAAATAACCTAATTTCTAAACCGTATCAATTTTTCTAATACTTTGTACATGGATCTTACGAAATGAAAGATTAAGAAATTTGCGCAGAAAATGTCAGATTATATGAGCTAGTATGTTTTATGCTGGAAATATTTGATTGTTTGTTTGTATTGAATAGGCTCCGAAACTACAAGACCGATTTTAAAAATTATTTTACCGTTGGGAAGCTACACCGAGTTATATATTATGTTCGCTATTTGTTATATATGTTGTGTTATGTACACCTGTATCTCCAAGTGGCATAGGCTACTTTTTATCCCTGTATTCCCACGGTAACGGGAACTACACGGCTGAAACCGCGAAGCGTCCGCTAGTATTTGTATAATTATTTTACTGCGGAATGTATATGAACAGCTGTGAGCCCCAATTAAAGTGTTCAATCCTAGAAAACATCACCGCAAAGCAAACTGCACACGCGTTACTGTAATTGGGGTCATGTTTTTCAGGACGATAATTATTTTCGCATGTTAATTTTTATTTTGCATACCATTTCTTTTATACTAAATTTTAATTGGATAGTTTGAAGCAAGTAACTTAAATAGTTTCGAAATATTTGCTAATGGATACGTGTTATATGTGTACTCGTATGTTGTGATTTTGTGATGTTTCGATAACCTAGTTGGGAGACCGTCTGACTTCCAATCTGGAGGTCCTGGGTTTGAATCCCATGGTGCTTTGTCTTTTCTAATTTATGTGCGTATTGCCGATAACTTCAAACTGTCAAAGAAAACATCATTGTTCTTTAATTACTAACACATGTTTCATTTCTCTCTGAAACTAATTCTTAACTTAACGCGGACGTAAGTTAGCAATTAGATAGATATTAACATGGTAGGTTAATGTTTTATTAAGCTCGCTACTGCTTGGCGGCAGAATATCGGGTACTGCGGTGGTACCTACCTAGATGACCTCCTGCTCTACCACCAAGAGATAACATACATATAAGGTAAAGACTTTTTTCTACGAGGACGCGAGACCCCTGCAAGAGCGAGGCCCCGGGCGGTTGCCCTGCATGCCATCCCCTAAGGCCGCTACTGATTGAGAGTACATTTTAATGTGCTAAACCAGAAGTGATTTAAGACAGAGCAAAAGTGAAGGTGGATACCTTTTACTTGGTAGGTACTCTAGTTGCATTCACTAACGAGTTTTGGTTCACTACCGACACAGAATTTCTGCATACTTTCTTTTTCAATATAAATGCACGATAAAACTAATAAGACTTTTGGTTTGACAGTTAAAGTTATACTCAATCACTTTTTTAAAGGCTTGCGCTATCCGATGTTAATGGTTATAAATTATGTCATTTATTAATGGTTGACCGGCTACGTTGACGGTGTGGTCACTGTGGTCGAAAATGACAAACATACTTAGCCTGCAATGGAACTGGGTCTTAATATATTTACTATTTTATTATATGTTTCTTTCATTTGCAAACGTCATGTTCTTTTTATGCTGAATTGAGGCGGTGACGATATCGTCGACCCATAACTTTCATAGACAGTAAGAATTATGTTCTTTCAAAAATATGGGAGGCAAGACAAAGAGTTTGTCTTGTGTAAAAGCATTTTTAATCAGTCTTTTACGATAATTTGCACTAAACATTCTAATACATTGTAATGTTTTTATCACAACAAAACTGTTATTACAGAGATAATCATCAAAGATTGAGAGCATAAAAGAGCTATTTACAGCATCAAAGTAGATAGTTAATTTTTAATCATGTGTTTTTTATTATCTCTTGCTGTTTTTCTTATTTCTTTTAAGTACGATTGGTACATGTATTTGAAATGTATTTAGATGGTAAAAGTTTATTACTGAAGGGGCCAAACTTACTGGGGCAAAATATATTACGTCATTGACACGCTAATATCGTGTTTTAGGTTTTCACTTCTGCAACATTACTGCCTATATTTTTTGTCATATAGATGTTTAAAACAAATTAAAACTTACGTTTTTATTTCATGACCCTTTTTGTAATAAACAATACAATAACTACGGTTACTTTTACGGTTCGTTTAAATCACACTAATGCGAAAGCTTGTGAGTATGTTTGTTACTCTTTCACGCAAAAACTACTGAACGGATTTGGATGAAATTTGGTATGGAGGTAGCTAAGACCCCAGATAAACACATGGGCTACTTTTTATCCCGAAAACAACAAGCGGGTAACACCGCGGGGCGCAGCTAGTCACACTATAAATGCGGAAATTTTGTGTGGATCAATTTTGATAAAATTTGGAATGGATATAGCTGATACCCTGGATTAACACATAGGATATCTTAATTACTAACATCTAACACATTTTATCCCGAAAAAATGTAGCGGGTAACACCGTCAGGCGCAGCTTTTCGAAATAATGTATGACGATCAAATTCACTACAAATGTTTTTATCGATATTTCCGCGGACTGTCTTTGACTTTTTAATTATTATAGCATAAGTGTATACACAATTTTAAATTACGCACTATAAGTGCAGCTCTAATTATACAAGACCACATTACACATAGTTAATGAGTGAGGTTAGGAAATTTTATCGATAACATATCGCACGTGTTACGCACATCACTGTTTAAAATCACTGAATAAAAAATTGCACTTACAAATTTCTTCATGTCGGTAGTGCTTAGGATTTGCGAGTAGACCCGCTTGGAAACGCCGATGCAATGATGCCTTGGCAAACGTGCACTAACATTTTTATACCTACCGGAAGTGAGTGTCTTATCGAGGAGGCATGGTAGAAAGGCTTCTGTGAGGAACTCTATAGAGCTGTCGATACGCTTTTGTGATTGTTGTTTGGCCAGGTTCTTGAGGTGAGTATTTTAAGTTTACGGCGTACAGATACAAACATTTTATTGATCTATTCAATACTAGTCTAAATTTAAAGCGGCTCGTTAGTGAAAAATATATTTTTAGCAACTTTATTTACTTTGACTTGTTACAAAATACAAATACAAATCTTTTATTAATAACACCAAAGTTACAGGTAATTTTTCCATTCATATTTAAAACTATCAAAATCGTAACATTTTATGTCAATACAATGGAAATGTCAATGAAATAATATGTCACATGTATAATAATTATGTCAATATGATAAAATGTCAATGAAAACAAAAATATTATAATTACTTACTAGTAATTGAATAATCTCTTATTTTGAAATAATCGTCAAAGTCATAAAACAAGGTCTCTTGAAGCCAAGTTTCATTACTCTAGATTAGCCAAATTACTCTAGATATTGTGTCTTGCTGTGTGAATCCGTCTCCTTCCATATTTTTTCTATTCTACTTGCGAAAACTTTTAACTGTCCTTCCATTCCTATTTATTGTAATTGTCTGTGTACCTAGCTGTAAAATTTCGTATAATAACAAAAAAAGTATATAAATAAATAAACACCAAAGTTTGATGTCTAATTCCGTAATATCATTAAAAGGATTAAAAATAATGTTTACAACATGTCAATGACATATAATAAATAAATATTGAAGGACATTTAACACAGCTCCATCTAGCCCCAAACTAAATAAAGATTGTACTATGGGATCCGGATAACTGATATTTTTTTTGTTGTAAATACAATCTTATAATACATACAGAACAATAAATAAACAAAACAATGAATTAAAACAGTTGCTTAATTCAAATAGAAGGTCGTAAACTTATTTTCGTCTATTCCAGCTTTTGTAACCAAGATGGGAATCCAAACAATTAAAAACTTCCCGTCCAACCCCGCGCTGCAGACGGAGAAGCAATAATAGAAACAGATATTTCGATTCTCCCAACCCTTTACTAATCAAAGTGACGTTATCTGGAATTCTGGATAAACTAATGAATATAAATAAGATTCGAACACAAAGCTTCACATAATTCCCTCGGTCAGATTAATTTGCATTTTCGGATGGGTCTGATATTCTGTTCCGCATTTCTGTACCCATCTCATCTCTTCTCGCTCTAATAGGCGTGAATTTGATTCGCGTTTAGTACAATGAAAAAATGTCAAATACGTGCCACAAACACGAAATATTTATTGAATAAAAACACACTGATACAATTTAATATTATGCTAGGTGTTCTTGCAAAGATTGTGCCATCGGTCTACCCTTATCGGGCATTCAATAATTTAATTAAACATCTGTCATACTGATTTTAACAATAATAAACAATTTCAAAATATACTGTCAAGTGATTTAGATTTATAGATATAGCTAAGATTTATTTCATGTCAATTTGCAGCAAATTATAATATATTTAAATTCTAATTTAATGTCACAATTATTATAATAAATTTTGTGCCTATTTGTAAATTCTTTCAAGTCATAAAACAAATAAAATAAATATCGTAGGACTATACACACAGCGCCATCTGGCCCCAAACTAAGCAGATCTTGTGTAATGGAAGTCAGATAACTGATAGAATACATAAATACTTTTTTTTCTGTAAATACATACTTATAATACATACAGAACATCCAGACACAGAACAAACATTCGTTTATTCACAAAATGTCTAAAACACATTGTCTACTAGCCACTACGCACAGAAAAACGTTACGTACAAAAATATAAATAAACTAGCTGCGCCCCGCTGTGTTACCCGCTACATGTTTTCGGGATAAAAAGTAGCCTATGTGCTAATCCAAGGTCTCAGCTACATCCATATCAAATTTCATCCAAATTCGTTCCGTAGTTTTTGTGTGAAAGAGTAACAAGAATTCATCCATCCAAACTTTTATCTACTTATAATATTAGTGGGATTTGATATGAAGCTCAAATTGGTGAATTAAATTTGATACAAATCATTTCAAGTCCCCATTTTGTATTCGTACAGCGAGGTTATGGAACTTCTGTGTATCGCTGCAATGGTCATGGACAGGCGTTATCTCTTCTTTCTCGTTATCTCTCATCAGGAGAGCGCGTCGTTCGTCTCATTATTTTTACATTAAAAAAAACTTTTATAAATTGTTTTTATTAAAACAATGTGAACATGAAACACCTCGCATTTATTCTTAATCAGTAACGTGTTTTCTTTCTTGGTTGCCTGGAAGAGATCGTTTTTAGCCATAAAATCACCAGTTCTGGCACAAGCTCATGAGTTTTTTTTCTGTACATTTTTCTATTTTTGGTGTGCACAATAAAGAGTTTCTGTCTATCTACAATAAGGGTATTTTTAGGGTTCTGTACCCAAAGGGTAAAACGGGACCCTATAACTAAGACTCCGCTGTATCTCATAAACCGTGATAGACAGTTGAAATTTTCACAGATTATGTATTTCTGTTGCCGTTATAACAACAAATACTAAAAAATGGTATAAAACAAATATTTAAGGGGGCTCCCTACAACAAACGATTTTTTTTTTTGCTGTTTTTATAGATAATGGTACGGAACCCTTCGTGCACGAATACGACTCGGAGTCGGCTGGTTTTTAAATCCAGAGTAGGTACATAAGTTCCTTGTAAACGTGCTCCATCTTAGACCGCATTACTGTTTAAAATCAGGCAGAGTAAGAACAAAAGCGAAACTATTTTTTAATTTAAAATAAATCTTTGTTTCGTTCAAAAATTTCACGTTTAAAATTGAATAGAATGCGGTAACATCATCTCTATGACAGTATCGTATCAAACTGTACCTGCTTTGATACCGATTGCCTTTACTTTTTGGCTTTTTTGTAGCAATGTTTGTGTCCGAGGCAGGAAATTGTGAAGAAGCAACTATCTCTTTTTCGCCTCAAATAACATTTGGGCGGTTTAACATATCAATAATTTATCCTTTAAGTAAAAGGTGCGCACGTAATAGGAGAAGGGGACCACATACAAGCCAATTAATAGTTAGTTAATTACAAGCGAAACTGACGTGGTTTTGACATATTTTTGTGTCACTTATGCGGAATAACTACTTACGTCGGGCACCAAATACAAATACAAATGTTTTATTTATAACATTTGTAGCGATGATAGCTCAGTGATTAGCGCGGTAGGTTCGCATGCCGAAGGGCGTGGGTTCAAACCCCAACAATGAGCTTGAGCTGCCGGTGAAGGAAAACATCGTGAGGAAACCGAAGCATGGTGGTAGGGTACTTTAGTACTCGGCTGGCTAGCTACCACCCTCAAGTTGAAAATCTGCCGCCAAGCATCTAACGGTGTGTTCCGGCAGCCTCACTTGAGAGCCAGTTACATTCCAGGCTAGGTGTGCTTTACCATCTTCGGCCACACCTTCACTTGACATCAGGTGAGCTGTGGCCAAACACCTAGCCTGTCAACCATTAAAAAAAAAAAATTGTTGTTTCGTAAAATCATTTCAAATATGTGTTCAATTAAAAAAGTTATGAAACACTGATTACATGGCAATGAATAAAAACAAAATGGTCAAATAAAGTACACAATATGCCGATATAAAAACACGTCAATATAAAAATATTGACAAATATAAAATATGTCACTACAAAAATATGTCAATAGAAAAATAAAAAAAAACATGAAAAATCGTAATTACTTACTAGTAATTTAATAATCTTTTAGTTTGAAAACACCAATCCGATTCTAGTCGTAAGAGCGGTAGAAGTCGCAGTAAACTCTATGTGCTAGTATATTTCTGACACCTCCACGTGCTAGACGCGCAGCGGCGTCTAGTGAAGAACCGCGCGCGCGATGTACTCTGCTTTGACTCCTTGAAAAAAGTCACAACTATAATCAGAGTATCACACATCCAACAAACATCGTGAGCAATGTTGACATGCTAGGTGTTTGACCACAGCTTACCTCATGTTAAGTGACGAAGATGCTAAACACACTTGGCCTGGACTGGAACTGGCTGTTAAGTGAGACTGCCGGAACACACCGTTAGATGCTTGGCGGCAGATTTTCTACTCGAGGGTAGTAGCTAGACATTCGAGTACTAGTACTAACTAGTACCATGCCATGGTTTCCTCACGATGTATTCCTTCACCGGCAGCTCAAACTCATTGTTGGGGTTTGACCCCGTTCTTCGGCGTGTGAACTGACCGCGCTAACCACTGAGCTATCATCGCTACAAAATGTATTTAATTACGTAACTTGTAGTAAATTTGACTCACTTTGTTTCATTGTGGGTGTGGCATTGACTTGATTCCTCTTAAAGTACTTTAAAATAACGAAACACTTGACAATGGCACATACACAAAGCGCAACGCCAAAAAATGAAGAAAATTAATTGAATGCTTTACACGTCTAGATTGAAAATTTTGTCTTTTTCTTTAGCATTAGACAAGGACAGCAATATTTTAATAAGCTTAGATTTGTTTACAAAAGCTATCAAAATTATTCTCATTGCGTGTATACTTACTTTATAGAATATAAAATTTTTATTATAGGGTTGCCAACCCTATTTAAAAAACTAGGATTTGAACTTGAAAAAACCAGAGTTTTGGCGGGAACGCGGAAAGTGTCATGTCGACCCATTGTATTTTTTCAAAAACTGTGTTTTTTTCGAGTGATTACGTATAAAAATAGTAGTGGTGTTTTATTCATAAAGTGCCGAATTACAAGCGCTAGTGTGGGAAAGTGATATGATGTGGTGAAATATGACTTCTCGTGTTGCTTCCAAAACTCCATCGAAACTTATAGTGAAGTCAGCACTACTTTACAGGCATGACTGAATTTGAATGACACGGACTGAACTTCACCAAGACTAGACTTTGGCTGTAACTTTGTACTTACCTACATGTCCCGTTTTATAATTTCAGACCCAAATTTTTAGCTTCAAATCACTGACCTGGATTTTGAGCAGGAAATATTATACTCCAGAAAGACCTGTCACAAACTTTCCAGCGCTCATTAATTTTAGGCTATCTAATCTTTGACGGAGAACTTGATGGTGAAGCGTAATTCTAGTGACGTAATATTAATTATTCTAGAATGAAATCAAACTTTTTGGATACCGCTGCTATGGTCATGGACATGCTTTGTGTCTTACCACTATGAGTATTTAAAAAAGTATTATATCAGTTATCTGACTGCCCTAGCTTTGCTTAGTTTGGGCTCAGATGGCGCTGTGTGTGTGTGAAATGTCCTACGATATTTATTTATTTACTAGCTGCACCCCGCGGTGTTACCTGCTACATGTTTTCCGGATAAAAAGTAGCCTATAACTTAATACAGTGTCATAGCTACCTCCATACCAAATTTCATCCAAATCCGTTCAGTAGTTTTTGCGTGAAAGAGTAACAAACATCCATCCATCCAAACTTTCACATTTATGGTATTAGTGGGATGAGAGCGATTTTTAGCGATGGTTAGCGCGATCTGTTCGCACGTCAAAGAGCGTGGATTCAATGGCGCAATCATGAGCATGCGTTATCTCAGGAGAGCGTATCGATTGTCTCATATCTTTTACGTTTAAAAAACAATTCCCATCAATGAGCTTGAGCTGCCAACCATAGCATGGTGGTAGGGTACTTCTAGTATTAGGTATATTTCAATTTCTATTTAGTATTGTCCAAACGGTGCGTTTCGGTGGCCTCATTTGAGATTCAGTTCCATTCCAGGCTAAGTGTGTTTACCATATTCGACCACACCGTCGCTTACCATCAGGTGAGCTGTGGTCAAACACTAAGCCTGTCAACTATAAAAAAGAGCGAAAATTCGTCTCATAAGACTTTTTCTTTATTTCTGGCATCGCACATTATATCATTAAATCCAGTGTGTATGTAGGTACATAATAAAAACCGGCCAAGTGTGAGCACGAAGGGTTCCGTACCATCTACACTAATTATAAAGAGGAGAGATTTGATTTTTTCGTCGTTTGTTTGTATTGATTAGGCTCCGAAACTAATGGATCGATCTGAATAGTTCTTTCATATAGGCTATATTTATATTGTTAATCGAGTTTTGTTATCCCGTGCAAAGCCGGGGCGAGCTAGTATAATATTTTTTATTTTAACACGTAGAAAGTAAAACATGTTTATTTAATATTTTTTTTAGAACTGTCCAACTTTTTTTAAAAAGAAAGGGTTCAGATTTATTAAAGTTAAAAACTTGCTGAGGAATGAGTTCAAGTAATCCTCTAGGTATCAAAATAATAACAAAGTTTTTTAAGTATCCCAACTTAATCTAGCACAGAGAAAGTACCTTTCACCAAGTTTACAAAATCCCTAAGCACCGATCTTAAGTAAAACCAAGTTAAAAGTCTAGTTCGGGAAAAAGTTTAATTTTTGTACAAAATTCGACATTTTATAGTTGCCTTAATAAAGTTTAAAAAAAACTGGAAAACTGTCAAAAGCGTTTCAGCACTAAAACTTTAGTTCTTCGAACATAATGGTATAATTTTATCTTTTTTTTTGTGTCGGTCGTTTTTGAAACCATAATAGTTATCAACCAAGAAACGATGTCACTTTTTTACCGACTACGCAAAAAGAACATTATGTTTTTACTACCGGACGGCCAGACAAACGCGACCGAGGCGACACCCGTACATGGTGGATGTTCCCCTTGTGCGCACTAAGCGCTTTGAGTCCACATTCTTTATTCGCACAGCGAGGATGTGGAACTCTTTGCCGGAGTCTGTGTTTCCCGAAAAGAACAATATGAGTGTCTTCAAATCAAGAGTAAACAGGCCCCTTCTAGGTAAGCGTGTTCCATCTTAGACCGCGTCGATGCTTCACATCAGGCAGGACGTGGTCAAGCGCGAACCTATTCAATGTAAAAAAAAATAAAAAACGTTTTTTTTTATATGTTACATGTTTGCCACACTTACATGTTTGCTCACTTGATGGTCAAAGATGATAAGCACGCCTAGCTTGAAATGGTAGTGGCTCAAAAGAGGCTGCCGGAACACACCATTAGGTTCTTGGTGACAGATTTTCAACTTGAGGGTGGTAGGGCCGTCACTTGTGGCACTAGTTCGTAAGGTTATTTTGTTCAGTTTATGGTGTGCACTGAGCACAGTAAAGAGTTCTATCTATAGTTTCCTCACGATGTTTTCCTTCGCCGGTTTTTGCCGGTTTTTTCCAACATCAAAAAACAACAAAAGTTCATCCATCAATTTTTTTTTTTTTTGTATTTCGTTACATCAAAAATTTTGTACATCCAATAAAAATATTCTTAGCTACTTTTCGTCTACTCTCGAATTCCCTCGATGCGCAGCAATGCCGTCGTTGGTTTGTCGACGATCTTACCTTTGTCGTCGATCTACTGTTCCTTTAGCAAAGCAATCATTTCCAATACAGTACAGAGTGGTTGGCCTCTATACAGCTTAATTCGACCGTATGCGACAAAGGTTTATGTCCAGAAATGGCTTAACGACTGTATATTTTATCGAATCGAAGGTGTAGCATAAACTCATACTAGAGCATTTGTCAGGTATGATAGTCAAAGATAAATACACTCACAAACTTTCGCCTGTTTAATGTTACTAGCTGCGCCCCGCGGTGTTATCCGGTACATGTTTTCGAGATAAAAAGTAGCCTATGTCTTAATCCAGGGTCTCAGCTACCTCCATACACAATTTCATCCAAATCCGTTCAGTAGTTTTTGCATGAAAGAGTAACAAACATCCATCCATCCAAACATTCACATTTATAATATTACTCAGGGATACGGTAGTATTTTTATTATTATTTATTTATTTATTATTCTAATGTTTTAAGAATTTTTGAAATCGGTTTAGTAGTTTTTAAATTTATTTATTCGTTACAAGCATACAAAAATCTAAAAATCCAAATCTTTCCTCTTTATAATATTAGTCTAGATGTAGATACCTATATTAAATGTAAAAAAAAATATAACTAAGAATAATAATAATTAGCTTCAAGGGTCAGCTTTAAGAGGCAGTGATCCTTGACACGGCGCGCATTGTGAGGAGGTTCCTCACTCTGCAGCCCTAACCACCGGCAGCTTGAGCCGTGCCCCGCTGCCGGCGGCACCCTAGTTTTTAAGTTTTAGTGTTCTTAGTTTTTTTTTTATGGTTGACAGGCTAGTTGTTTGACCACAGCTCACCTGATGAAGGTGTGGTCGAAGATGGTAAAGCACACCTAGCCTGGAATGGAACTGGCTCTCAAGTGAGGCTGCCGGAACACACCGTTAGATGCTTGGCGGCAGATTTTCAACTTGAGGGTGGTAGCTAGCCAGCCGAGTACTAGAAAGTACCCTACCACCATGCTATGGTTTCCTTACGATGTTTTCCTTCACCGGCAGCTCAAGCTCATTGTTGGGGTTTGAACCCACGCCACCCATGCCGAAGGCGGCATGGGAACCTACCGCGCTAACCACTGAGCTATCATCGCTAAAGCTATCTTAGTAAAATAAGAACACAAATAAATGCGAAAGATAATAATTAAAAATGCTTACCACGTCTCATTCACTTTTAAAAATATCTACAACATCGTTAGCAGCAAAGTAACCCTTGTATTCTCAGGTACCCTAAAGGGCTAAAATATGTAGTACTTAACTATAATAATGATAATGGGTGGATTCAACTTGCCAAGGCCGTGGGCAACCTCGCGCACCTACATACCTCAAGATAACTCGTACCAGGATAGGTATCTATTACGAAATAGTTAGAATACTTGCCGTGAATTGGAATGGGTCATTTCGTATCTCCTGCCAAACGCCACGATGGCGGAATAGATGTCAAGCGCGGTAGAAGTGTCGCAAAAAGAATTCGCATTTTTTTTATTTTACATTATTAAATTTCGAAATCACACACCTTCCCTGTACAAATACAAATACAAACATTTTATTGATAACACCAATGTCAATTCAAAATTTCAAAAATGTATGTCATTATATTATGAGTTTTAAAACACTGATTACTTGTTAAAATAAGGTATGGCAATATAAAAATACTGTCAATATAAAATATTATGTCAGTATAAAAGTATGTCAAAAAAAAACAATATAATGAAATGACATGACAAAACATCCATTTTTTTTTAATTCAAAATAGGTTCGCGTTTGACCACACTCTGCCTGATGTTAAACAGTAGTGTGGTCTAAGATGGAGCACGCTTACCTAGAAGAAACCTATTTACTCTAGATTAAATAAAATATAAACAATTTTTTTACCTATAACCTATATTAACCTATAACTAAGACTCCACTGTCCGTCTGTCTGTCTGTCTGTCCGTCTGTCACGAGGCTGTATCTCATGATCCGTGATAATTAGACGATTAAATTTTTCACAAATGATGTATTTATATTGCCGCTATAACAACAAATACTAAAAAACAATAAAATAAATATTTAAGGGTGCTCCCATACAAAAACGTGATGTTTTGCCGTTTTTATAGATAATGGTACGGAACCCTTTGTGCACGAGACCAAATCGCACTTGGCCGGCTTTTTTAAAATATGGTAGGTACTTACTATATGGTACTTTTTTCCTTCTTTTTTTGTAAATACATACATAATAGAGAACACCCAGACGCAGAACAAACATTTATTATCACACGAATATTTGTCCTATAAAAAATATTTTAATTTTCCTGTTTCCATTTATAAATTACGACACAAATATACAAAAACAAATCATATCTACAAAACATATCTTATAACAAATTTTATGAGTTTTGTAAACCTTCACGCGTCAACTGGACACATGTTTTGTGGTAACTGCCCCTAGTATGGCTTACCTTATTTTGCATAGTTTTTAAACGTTTACAGCAAATCCAAAACACATATCACATACTTACTTAACTAATGAAACTTGAAAATATAAAACACTTGACACTGGCAAACACTTAAAATGAGACGCCAAAATCAGAGAAGAAGAACATTGTATCTATCAGGGAAAATCTCAGGCAGCAAATTCCATTGTTTATACAATTGTTTTTGGCAATTCTGCACAAAAGTAAGTCTATAGACAGGCAGTGGTATTGAATGGTAGCAGCTGCTAGCTATGCAAATGCAGCGGACAAATTTCACGCCACTGACTTTTGGGCAGGAAACTGTTTCGGAATATAGATTTAATTCGACTAAACATTTGTATGACTAATTTGAAGTGAAAATAAAGTTTTGTTTACTTTGTACACGACTGTCCAAAAAAGAAATATAATGCTTTGATTCATTCATTGGTCGGTTACACAGGAAACACAGACTACGGCAAAGAGTTCCACATCCCCGCTGTGCGATTCGAAGCGCTTAGTGCGCATATGGGGAACGTCCACCATGTTCGGGTGACGCCTTGGTCGCATTTATCTGGCAGACAGTTCAACTCTAAATCCTCGAAATGTATCCGGTAGAAAGCCGATAGACAGGAGACCTTACGTCGATGGTCAAGGCTTTGCAGCCGAGACTTGACCAAAGTGTCATTGCCTATCAATCTCTTAACGCGCTTCTCGACTGACTCCAGTGCCTCAAGCAGAGAGCCGAGCAGAGTGCCACAGGTGCGAACAGTACTCCATACACGACCTCTCTTGTGCTTTGTATAAACAAAGCAACTGTTCTGGTATGAAGTACCGTTCTACCTTAGCGAGGATGGCTGGCATTTTTGATTTCACACAAAAGTCATCATAAAATCCTTATAGGTATTTCTTTTATGTAAAAAGTAATGAGACGAACGAGACGCTCTCCTGATGGTAAGAGACAACGCCTGTCCATGACCATTGCAGCGATACACAGAACTTTGAGTAAAAAGCAAAGTCCAAGGCATCACTGCTTTGACGCTCATTACTTTGAGACTTGATAGTTAGTCTCAACAGCCCTGTAATTTCTTTACACTTTACAATTTGTTTACACACTACCGCTTTGTGGCAGAATATCTGGTACTGCAGTGGTACCTACCTAGACGACCTCCTGCAAAGGAGATCTACCACCAAGTGTAGGATTTAGTAGGTAATAAAAATTAAATTATGTCTAGTACTTTGTTGAAAAAGCACTTTCGAAAAATTAACAAATTAAACTGTGTACTTTAATGAGTTTTGTCTTACTTTTGGGTTTCTATTATATCACTGGTGATATAATTACAAATTTCTAGAATAATTAAGTTAAAGCTTCGTTTGAAATAACCTTTACAAAATCCTTTTGCCTTCATGTTCGCTTACGTTCTAGAGATACATTTCGAACGAAATGTTTTGATGCGGTATCATTAAGAATTCATTTTAAGGTGGTCTGATTTCCATACAAATAATTTTTTGCCATTTATGAACAAATGGGGCATTATTTTACAGTGAAACCACAGCTACTAGCATTAATTTTGGTCTTTATTTGCGGTAAATTACAATTGCTTGAATAAAACAGTAGATTATTGGCATAAAATTAAATTTATCAATGATTTATGAATTTTTGATTTTAAAACAGTAGATTATTAGCATAATCTACTGTTTTATTGAAGCAATTGTAATTTACCGCAAACAACGACCAAAATAAATGCCAGCAGCTGTGATTTCACTGTAAAATTATGCTCCATTTGTCTATAAATGGCAAAAAATTCTTTGTATGGAAATCGACCCACCTTAACCTGCAATCGTTTCAAATTTATTTTCTTTTTTGTAGCGATGATAGCTCAGTAGTAAGACTGGTTAGTATAAACGACGAAAAGCGTGGGTTGAAACCGCAACAAGGAGCTTGATCTGCCAGTAAGGAAACCATAGCATGATTGTAGGGTATTTTTAATCGACTCAAAAAGCAGGAGGTTCTCAGTTCCACTGTGTAACTATTTTGACTGTGTGTTTTTTATGTAGGTTCCGCCAATAATGCATCGATTTTGATGACTCTTTTTTTGCTTAATAAATCGTATTTCATAGGTCCCATATACATTTTATCGAAACCGATCAAGCAGTTTTTAAAAAATCAACAAATATCTAAAAATTGTATACGCTGATGAAATTTTCGTTTACTCCTAAACCTCACTATTTCATTGGACTAGTGCGTTTAGTTGGTGATGGAGTCGGTTTTTTTTTATTGTAAATTTTAAATATTATCTAGTAATCAACTGGATTCTCCCACCCTCACTTGAGAGTCAAAAGTCATTATAAACGCTGGTTGAAATCAGAAAAAATAATTGTTGTCCATCGGTTGAAAATGGCACAAACCAAAATTTCACTGCATTCATTTCCTAGACAAATACGACAACAATAGGAACATGAAAAAAAAAACAAAATTGCATTCTCCCGCAATGCAGTTGATATCGTAAATCATAAAATTAAAGTAAAACTAAGAGAACAGCACTAAAGGTACTATTATGAGATACATAAGGTTCAAAATGGTAAAAGGTTTGCAGTTGTAGCTTAAACTGACCCCACGTCACCACCGTTTTGCTCGTATGTAGGGTTGTCCCATTGAAAAGCAAAGATATGCCGGATTCTTAATTTATTTTTTAATGTATAAGTAGTGAGACGAACAAGATGCTCTCCAGATGGTAAGAGACAACACATGTTCCTAACGATTGCAGCGACACAAGGAATTTTTAGTAGCAAAACAAAGTATAGAGCATCGCTGCTTTGGCTCACATTACTTTGAGATTTTCGATGGTTAGTCTCAGCAGCCTTATAATTTCGCTAGCTGCAGTACCCTTCAAACTGGAACACAGTAATGTTCACCCGCTACTGTTTGGTGAAAATGTATCTGATACCTACCTAGACGACCTCCTGCTCAGGAAATCTACCACCAATTAATACAACAATACACCAATAAATGTATTAATAAAACCTCAATTTTTTTAATGGTTGACAGTCTGGGCGTTTTATTACATGTCACTTGATGTTATGTGATGGTAAACACACCTAGCCTGGAAAGTGAGACTCCTGAAACACATCGTTAGATGTTTGGTGCCAGATTTTCAACTTGAGGGTGGTAGCTAGCCAGTCGAGTACCAGAAAGTACTCTACCACCATGCAAAAACAGACTACCATGAACAAATATAAATTCATTACTGGAAACAGATCCAAAGCAGTTTTGGTATTCATATCAAATTTGATTAGGTACTTATTTTTTTTTTTTATGTAAAGGTAATTAGACGATCGAGGCGCTCTCCTGATGTTAAGAGATAACGACTGTCCATGACCATTGCAGCGAATCGCAGACAGTAAATGTTAGCGTTGATACGTATGTAAAGTAAAAAAAAGTGGGTCACAAGTTCTAGGTTCATATTTCATTGTATGGGTTCTAGTCCCGGCAACGAGATGGCCTTCCCATCGCACAATAATACTTTGAATGCTAAAAAGATTTTTGAAAATATTTGCGGGTAGTTTTAAAACATTTCTTATTTCCATTCATCCGGTGAACAGTGAGCAGCCCTATTGAGAAGCGTTGCACGTGAATTTACCCCAGCAGATAGTGTCGTCTGTCTCAGTAAACTGAGGGTTATCTCTTACCTCCTATTTCAATGCAAAGAGGGGGGAAATGGGAAGTGAAAAGTGACTATGGAATTAACTTAGATGTAGTTTTAAGGTTCAAATTCCTCACCTTAAAAGTAATTTAAAAATCAGGTGTATAGAAAAATACTCATTATAAAATTATTATTGGTAAGAATATTATAATTATTAGTAAGTATGGATGTTTAGATGTTTGACTGAAACGGACAGAAACGGCTGAACGGAAATGAATAAAATTTGGCACACAGATAGTTCATTACCTGGATTAACATATAGGATACTTTTTATATATCATAACAATGTTGGATTCCTGTTGGATTATCAAAAAACGAACTACTAGACTTATGGAACAATATCCAGGGATAACTTTATCTTAATTTAATATTAAAATAGCGGAATCGTGTTTGGAACGAAGTAATTCGCCAGAGAACTAAAGTCACAGACATTCTTCTTCTCCAATCGTTCCCTCATGTCTGAGGATCGTGGTCACTGGAACCTCTTGAACGGACAATCTGTCTCCATCGACTCCGGTCCGAAGTAGCCCTCACAACCTGGTAGAATTTAGAAGAGGAGGTGGCTTCTTTCGCTTGGTCAGACCATCGTGTTGGCGACCGGCCTCGTGGTCTCTTTCCTTCGGTATTGCCAACAATGACCAGCTTTTCAAGGCTGCCATCCCCTCTTCGCATTATATGGCCGAAATAACGTAGCAAACGCTGTTGACATATGGTGGACAGTCGGGTATCAATGCCGAGTTGGGAGAGAATAGATACATTTGTGCGTTTGGCCGTCCATGGTATACGTAGCATTCGCCTCCAGCACCACATTTCGAATGCATCTATTCTCTGTCTCTCTCTTGCTCGGATTGTCCACGTCTCTACTCCATAGAGGAAAATGGGGAATACTAATGCTCTGACTAACCGAGCTGTCGTTTTGTAACTTATTCCCCGTTTCTTTCAAATATACACAGACATAACTCAGCGTATTACAAACTGAAGTGGCAATGAGCTGGACATAGGTATCTGTCGCAGAACCGATAATCGCTAGGCTAGACTTTGAGTGGGAATTGGCAAATGTAGCGTAGCGTAGGACGCCCTGAGACATGGCGTGACGATATACCGTAGGACGTGGTGGATAGAAGCGTAAAGCTGTAGATCAGACTGAGTGAAGAGAGCGCGGCGTTGCCAGCAAAGCGGGCGGCGCGGCGTTGCCAACTCGTGTAAGTTGCTGAAACTGATACAAGTCAGGCAGCGTTGCCAGCTCGTGCAAGTTGCTGAAACTCTGATACAAGTCGGGTGGCGTTGCCAGCTCGTGCAGATCCTGGAATGCTTATACGAGGCGGGCGGCGCGGGCGTTTCCAACTCGTGCAGGTTACTGAAACTTTGATTCAAGACAAGCGGCGTTTTAGAAAACCCACTCAGCGAGCATTTTTTTTTTCTTTAATTTTGGCGTCGCATTTTGTTCATTTGCCAGTATCAAGTATTCTATATTTACAAGATTCTTGAGTTCATTATAGCTTTAGCTAAAGTCAAAATCCAGTTATCAAGTACAGTATGTGTCAGTAAAGTCCAGTCATGCTTTAGTAAAGTAGCGGCCACTTTACTATAAAGCTTCGATGGAGCTTTGGAAGCAACACAAAAAGCCATGTTTTACCACATTATATCATTTTCCCACACTCGCGCTTGTGATTCTGCACTTTATAAATAAAACACCAGCATTTTTATGCATAAACACTCGAAAAAATACTAGCTTTGGAAAAAAAATACAATGGGGCGACACGACTCTTTCCGCGTTCCCGCCAAAACTCCCAGCGAGCGTTTAGCTCTTTCCAGAGCGTGCGTCTGAATAACACGCGTGTCATTTAGCATCGTTACCTATAACGTTAGTGACACAATTTTAAGAAAACTTGAGTTGTTGTAGCTTAGTCAGAAAAAGTTTTGAACAATATAATATATAAAAAAATGTCTACAATTAATTTTTTTTATATTATAGGACATTACACACAGCGCCATCTGACCCCAAACTGAGCAAAGCTTGTGCTATGGAAGACTAATAACTGATAGAATACTTAAAATACAGTCAATATCAAAAATATGGACAATAATTAAAAAAAAAAGTAATTTAAAATAACCATCAAAGTCGTAAAACGAGGTCTCTAGCAGTTATTTTATTTGCTTATAATACAGGCTTGACTGTACACTAGCAGCTCGCCCCGGCTTCGCGCGGGAAAACAAAACTCGATTAACAATATAAACATAGCCTATGTCACTCAGTGATAATGTAGCATTCTAATGATGAAAGAATTACTTATTCAGATCGGTCCAGTAGTTTCGGGACCTATTCAACACAAACAAACAAATAGTCAAATTCTTCCTCTTTATAATTAGTGTAGATGACAACTGTAATAGTTAGACAACTGACAACTGACTGGTGACAACTGTGATATTGCGGACTTATTTGTAGCTGTCAATTTGCTCTATAAAACGTCACTTTATTCTATTGTCAATATTTTTCGCTGCGCTTGCTAAGTAAATGTTTTTTCGATTAATTTTTCCCAGCTTGGCTTACATTATTGATGTTTCCATTATCGAAGGATCCCTAACTGTTTTTTAAATAAAATATAACCTATGTCCATCACGGATAATGTAGCATTCTAATGATGAAAGAATTATTCAGTTCGGTTCAGTAGTTTCGGAGCCTATTCAATACAAAGAAAAAAATCAAATCTTTTCTCTTTATAATAGGATATACATACATATAATTATATGTATTGATACATAATGCATGTGCTGTCCCGGCGCCGGTTAGGAAACAGTAGTTTCTTTACTGACATTTAATTTTGTGACACACTCTATGTCTATGTTTGTAAACATTACTGTGTTCCGGTTTGAAGGGTACTGCAGCTAGCGAAATTACTAGGCTGTTGAGACTAACCATCGAAAGTCTCCAAGTAATGAGCGTCAAATCAGCGATGCCCTGGACTTTGTTTTACCACTCAAAGTTCTGTGTATCGTTGCAATGGTCATGGGCAGGCGTTATCTCTTACCAACAGGAGAGCGTCTCGTTAGTCTAGTTACTTTTTACAAGAAAAAATATGGAAAATCAACTGGCGCCTTCACTTTTTCTTATAGCAATATGTAATGATTTTCTCTCCAAACCTAGTCTTTTGTTTCTATAAAACTTTTTACATAACAGAACCAGCTTATGTAATTTATGTAAGGCCCTACACAGAGACGTAACTAGAATCAACCGAATTTAAGCCCTGTAATAATAAATATCATAGGACATTACACACAGCGCCATCTGACCCTAAACTAAGCAGAGCTTGTGCTATGGAAGACAGATAACTGATCGAACACTTTACTTTTTTTTTTGTAAATAAATACTTACATCGATGGTTGTTCTGTGTATGGGTGTACTGTACACCCAGACACAGAACAAACATCGATTTTCGTCACACAAATGTTAGTCCTGAGTGGGAATTGAACCCACGCCCTTCAGCTCTCGAAGCAGACATACTACCAATGAACTAACAGGTTTTATTGATAACACCAGTGTTACAAGTCAAATATAAAATCATATCAAATTATGTGTAGTATCATAAAAAAAAAACAAAATGTCAAATAAAGTACATAATAAATATGTCGATATAAAAATAAGTCAATACAAAAAAATCGTAATTACTTACTAGTAATTGTTTATCTTTTAGTTTTAAACCACAGGACAGGACAAGATACCTTACGTACCTTACTTAAATACTTCTAATTTTATGTTCTACGAACTAAATGGGGCGCCACTGCGATGATTTCCAGGCGCCATTTTCCCTAGGTACGCCACTGGGTCGATGTAAGGCGGCGTGTACACGGATTGCTATCGGCTCGTTCACACAGACTATACGGGGCTTAATTGCTGTGAGCGAGACGAGATACGGCACGCGCCAAGACGTCGCTAAACACGCGGATGGCGGTAAGTCTCAATGAGACAGGAAATAATTATCTATCTTTTCAGTTCCATTCCAGGCTAGGTGTGGTTACCATCTTCGATCACACCTACACTTAACACCAGGTGAGCTGTGTTCAAACACCAAGCATGTCAACCATAATTTTGTAGCGATGATACCTCAGTGGTTAGTTATAAGTACTAGCAGACGCCTCGCTACTTTTTCACCCGCGTAGTTCCCTTTCCCGTGAGAATACAGGGATAGAAAGTAGCATATGTTACCAAGGGATAGTGTACCTTCCCAACGGTGAAAGAATTTTTGAAATCGTTCCAGTAGTTTTTGAGTTAATTCGTTACAGACATACAAAAATCCAAAAATACAAATCTTTTCTCTTTATAATATTAGTGTAGAAGTGTAGAAAGATATTTCGTTTCTAATTTTATTTTAGTGAAATAAAATTTACCGGGTCATCTAGTAAAGAGTATATAATAACATCAAAAACTTTTTGTCTTATAGCCCAGGTGGCGTAACGTCCGTAAAATATTCGCATCTCAATTTTTTTTTGAACTGGATATTTGTTGCATAAGCCCGTCTAGAAACGGTCTCATCGTTCTCGTCGCAACAGGCAACTCGGCGGAGATAACAGCGTGCGCGAGAATTAATTAGCCAACTGAAAACTTGACTCATTTCGCATGACACCGGCCGCATCTTCTTAGACCAACTAGTTAGAAAACAGAGGGATAACTTTGCACGAAGAAAATAAGTTATGCGACTAGTTTAGTTTGGGTGCAGGTAGCAATAATTTACTCCACATGTCTTCTTAAGAACATTTAGGATTAATGATATGAGTTTTAAAAACAGGAAAAGTAGGTATGCCGTTATAAAAAAATGTTCATACCCCACTAATATTATAAATGTGAAAGTTTGGATGGATGGATGTTTGTTACTCTTTCACGTAAAAACTACTGAACAGATTTGGATGAAATTTAGTATGGAGGTAGTTGAGACCCTGGATTAGACAATAAGCTAATTTTTATATCGAAAACATGTAGCGGACAACGCCGCGAGGCGCAGCTAGTTTTGTATAAAAATAATAATTGAAATTAGTAATGACTGAAATATTTTTAGTAAATAAATTAAGTAGATAAATAGTATGTCAATTAAATGTCAAATTTCTAAAACTCTAACAAGATTTGACGGCCCTGTTGGTTCATTGGTAGTATATCTGCTTCGAGAGCTGTAAAGCGTGGGTTCGATTCCCACTCAGGACTAACATATGTGTGACTGACATCGACGTTTGTTCTGTGTCTGGGTGTACCTACTGCATGTATTTACAAAAAAAGTATTTAATTATTTTGTCAGCTGTCTGGTTCCCATAGTACAAGCTTTGCTCAGTTTGGGGCTAGATGGCGCTTAGTTAAAAATGTCCTCCAATATTTATTTTATTCATTTAGATTTATTACATACGTATAACTTTAATTTCGCTTTCATTGTGCGAACGATAAATAGAGAGAAACTTATCCTTTTAAAGTTCAGAAAATAAAACTCATATAAGAAAATCTGAGTTCAGACCCTTAACTTTGTCCAACTCAGCAGACCGGACTGGAAATTACTCCATTTTCAGCATAAACAAGACAAAAGTTAACTACAGAAAGCGGCAACCCAAAAGCAACAATTTTTCCCTAAAAGTAAATTAACGAGACTCGCAAAACGACAACTAAAATTAAGGTTGGAACTCTTCTTCGTATCTAGAACTAAAATTACAGTAAGGACGTTTAAACCAATTCATAAACAACTGATTGTAATACAAATGTGGTCTAATTGTGGACATTTATAATAATTGTAGATGAATGTATGCCTTTTATAATAATATAATATTTAAATATATTTTCAACACACCCTACGTAAAAATCCTTTCCATATTAAGGTTGCCTGGAAGAGATCGCTCTTAGCGGTAAGGCCGCCAATTGTTCCAAGAGTGTTAAGTTTACATTGTTACAGTTGTGTGGCGTGAACAATAAAGAGTTATATTATCATTGTGTGTAATGTCCTACGATATATTTATATTTATTTATTGTTATTATGATGTGTAAAATAAATTTTAACGTTTATTCTCATTCCAACGAGTCTCAGGATGTCTGCTTTCTTTTAGGCCTTTAGTATTGCCATCTTCAATTATTTCAATGCTTACAAGTATGTGATGAATGATGATGATTTTTAAATGTAGAGATTGCTGCTAAATAAAACGATGTATCGCCAGTCCCTAAAGAAAGTTTGATGTTATCTATCAAACAAAAAAAAAACATTTAGTACTATTTGCGGATCCCCATATTGCGACACATCTATCAAATAGGTACCAAAAAATTGCGAAAATCATGTCTCTACTGAACAATTATTTTTTTTCTATTTTTCTTACTGTCTTTATTGACATAAAACCTACGATCCTACCCGAAAAGTTGGACAGTTTAATTTGTGAAATGGCACTCACCAGACAAATATTTGGGACATTTGCGCTCGTCGCCTGTATAGGCCAATTTGTTGCCAGTAACGCGATATTACCCCATGATGTTGTTACTTTTAGTTTATATTTTGCTTTCTGCAAATACGTTTTTATTTCAGGGTGAAAAAATGAGGTGTGAACGAAATTTTCTTGATTATTAGTGTATTGTTTTTTCGTGTATAAAAACTCTTCGTATTTTGTTTTCGATTACTGACGTTTTCTATAATTCCGGAAAGAAGAGTTTTTAGCCAAAATATCCAAAACCAAGTGAGTTTGGTGTTTTTAATTTTTGTACTTGACCTCATCTCTCGTAATCATAAACTATTTTTTTAGTTAGTTATTCATAACTCTACCTTGAGCATCGCTTATATTCATGACCATTATCGGCACAAAGTATCGCGTTGCAAAAAGTACAAACCGGTACTTCTAAATCCCTTAGCTGGTTGCGTACAAATTTGTGTGGGGAGGCATTAAAAACGCATTGCGGTTCCCGACTGCAATAAATTAGAGTCCCGATAAAAAGTTTATCTTCGAAACGAAAAAAGGGTAAGTACCCACAAATGCTCGTTTACCAAAAATGTAGCGCGCGTCAAAATGGCGACTACGGAGCTTAGATCAATTTTAAACGGGAATAGGTTGAAATGTCTATTTACTGAATGACTTACTATTTTGTAACTAAGTAAATAAATATCTCAACAGTCTCTCGAGTAGCGATTCTATTATTTGAAGGCTAGTTTGTTTCGCGATAGTTTGATTGGATTCTATCTTTTTATTGCTTCTTTGGGACTCAAGATCTTACGTAACTTGATAGAAAACTATCTTGCGCCTCATACGCTTGTTTGAGAAGTGTGGGCGGGGCGTAATGTAATCATTATTTATTTATACCGAACTGAAAAGATATTTAAAACTTTTACAGAATACATAAGTACTAAGTGAAATAGTTAAGTTAGCAACAGCTTATCTGATACTTAGTGACGGGCTAGTCTAACTTTGACATTTGTTCAACAGAAAAGTGTAATTCAAACTCGGTAAAAATCGAAGGTACAGAACTTACCAACTTACTTACTTTTTTTTTTTTTAATGGTTGACAGGCTAGTTGTTTGACCACAGCTCACCTGATGTTAAGTGAAGGTGTGGTCGAAGATGGTAAAGCACACCTAGCCTGGAATGGAACTGGCTCTCAAGTGAGGCTGCCGGAACACACCGTTAGATGCTTGGCGGCAGATTTTCAACTTGAGGGTGGTAGCTAGCCAGCCACTTATCGTCCTCATTTATTTGGAATGAAACGATAAGGAATAAGCTGATTCTCGATACTTGGAGCCTATAGCAAAATTCTTTCATAAATAGGCTTGTGTCCACTAGAAATAAAATGGACGAGTTAGTTATTAACACACTTTTTTTATTAGAAAAATGCTCCTTATTACAATAATAATTTCTCCTTTTGGATTTATAACCGCCGTTCTGCGTAGCTCTGTATGAGCATTGTATTTTGTCCTTGTGTTTAGGGTGTCATGTTAAATCTATACTTTTTTTTTTTTTTTTTTTTTTTTCCATTTTAAACTTAATCCTCTATTCGACTAGTGGACCGTCTTGGCTTCGCACGGGTAAACAAAACTCGATTAACAATAAGTATGGCCCTATGTCACTCAGTGATAATGTAGCATTCTAATGATGAAAGAATTATTCAAATCGGCCCAGTAGTTTCGGAGCCTATTCAATGTAAACAAACAAACATACACACAAACAAATCAAATCTTTTCAATTAGTGTAGATGTAGATAAACAGTACCTATAATCACACATTTACGTAGGTACCTTAATTTTTTTTATAATATGTACAAAAATCTTGAAATTTACACTTAATTTTAAGTTTGTGTAAACAGTTAGTCACTTAGGTAAAAAAATATAGAAAAACCATGTCACTAAAATTTAAATTTAAATTTAACAACTTTTTTTTTTCAAATTAAATTTATATTTACTTTTGTCTAGTTTTTAAACACTGCCAAAATTATAAACAAAGTTTATTTTTTTTCTCAAATCGTAATCTTTATATTATTTTGTTGTATGGTATCCAAAAACCGGCGAATAAGCAGAATTTCCTCGCAATATATTACCAAATAGAACGCCATCCAAAATCACAGATCATTTTCGAGATGGCCAGACCACTCCAGCAGCACTTAGCTCAGAATAATAGCGCCGATAACAAATGACGCTCTTACCCTTTCCGTCCAAAAATAATTTACGGCCCACGTTTGATAATCGGACGTGAGTATTTAGTTTTCTCCGTCGAAAATCGGGGACGTCTTCTGGGCTATATCTATAATATACTTCTCAAGTTAAAAGTAGAGTACTTTCTAGTACTCGGCTGGCTAGCTACCACCCTCAAGTTGAAAATCTACCGCCAAGCATCTAACGGTGTGTTCCGGCAGCCTCACTTGAGAGCCAGTTCCATTCCAGGCTAGGTGTGCTTTACCATCTTCGACCACACCTTCACTTAACATCAGGTGAGCTGTGGTCAAACATTAAATAAAAAAAAAATAAAAAAAAGTAGGTCCAAATTAAAAAATAAAAACGATTTTTTTAGGGTTTCGTGCTCAAAGGGTAAAACGGGACCCTATCACTAAAACTCCGCTGTCCATCCGTATGTCTGTCTGTCTGTCTATCCGTCTGTCACCAGGCTGTATTTCAAGAACCGTGATAGTTATACAGTTGAAATTTTCACAGATGATGTATTTCTGTTGCCGCTATAGCAACAAATACTAGTCTGGGTGCCTTCAAGTCGCGAGTCGGTTTCTTCTGGGCGAGCGTGCTCCACTGTGGACCGCATCTTCGCTTAACATCAGGCGGGATGGCGGTCAAACGCAAGCCAACGCAACTTAAAAAAAAAATACTAAGAAACCAGAATACATTTTATTGCCGTTTTTATAGATAATGGTACGGAACCCTTCGTGCGCGAGACCGACTCGCACTTGGCCGGTTTTTTTTCTTTAATCTTGGCCATGGGTACGAGTTCTTCAGACGAGTGAGACGATCGAGGCGCTCTCCTGATGTTAAGAGATAACGCCTGTCCATGACCATTGCAGCGATACACAGAACTTTGAGTAACAAAACAACGTCCAGGGCATCGCTGCTTTGGCACTCACTACTTTGAGACTAGATGGTTAGTCTCAACAGCCCAGTAATTTCGCTATCTGCAGTACCCTTCAAACCGGAACACAGTAATGTTTTCACACTACTGCTTGGCGGCAGAATATCTCCTGCTAAGGAAATCTACCACCAAGTAAAAAGTTACTCTACATAAATAATTGACACCTATGATACCGTGTGTATTACCTATTGCTAATTGCTAATTGAGTCTTATAAAAGATTAGCGGCCCGTCCCGGCTTCGCACTACTAATAATATATATAACTATAAATTCTACTAATAAATATAACTTATGTTACTCAGGGAGAATGTATCATTCTAATGGTGAAAGAATTTATCAAATCGGTCCATTCGTTTTTGAGTTTAATCTTTACAAACATACAAAAATACAAATCGTATATACCTACCCTTTATAATGTTAGTGTTGAAGTGTAGATAGATGTAAAAAAGAAAACATCTGATTTTTTCGAAAGAAAATTATTGTCTTTTTCTTGTTTAACCCTAAAGTGCGCAAAATAAACAGCTCATTGAAATGATCGTGTTTCACATTTTCCAGTAACCTCAACCTGGCAATATTTCGGCTAATACTTAACCAACAGCAAGTTAAATTACATTAATATTACTTGACATGGATTGATGTCGGTAAGTATGGTAAAGCTTGCTGTTCACGGTGCGACAATAAACTAAATATAAATAAATATTTTTTTTAATTTGTGTATTCTTAATCACGCAACAGATTCTGTTACGGTTTTACTGTCATTTAGATTTTTTTTTTCAGAGTATTTTGTATAAGAATGACATCATTTTTTTTCATCTTTGACAAGCTAGGTGTTTGACTACAGCTCGCCCGTTGTTAAGTGAAGAGTAGGTAAGTATTATGTATAACAAATGCATCATATTTTTTTTATCTTTGACAAGCTAGGTGTAGCACAGCTCACCAGTTGTTAAGTGACGGTGTGGTCGAAGATGGTAAAGCACACCTAGCCTGGAGTGGAACTGGCAAGTGAGGCTGCCGGAACACATCGTTATTATGCTTGGCGGCAGATTTTCAACTTGAGGGTGGTAGCTAGCCAGCTGAGTACTAGAAAGTACCCTACCACCATGCTATGGTTACCTCACGATGTTTTCGTCTGCTATTCTATACTATTATAAAGAGGAAAGATTTGATTGTTTGTATTGAATAGGCTCCGAAACTACTGAACCGATTTCAAAAATTCTTTCATCGTTGCGAAGGTACACTATCCCCGGGTGACATAGGCTACTTTTTATCTCTGTATTCCCACGGGAACGGGAACTACGCGTGTGAAACCGTGAGGCGTGCGCTTCTATACAATAAAGGTTGATAGTTTTATCGCACCTTGATAAGCCGACTTATATTCGGAGACATCACAATACTTCCCTATGTAGATGCTCGTGATGAAATATTAATTTATATTAAATGTATCATACCTACGCATATTTGGTATATGTGTGCTTTGCTATACCCAATACGCCAGGCGTATAAATAATCATAATCATATTTATTGATAACGAGGTGTTACAGGTGTGTGTGTGTTATGTGTAATATGCAGTTAATTACTGTCTTCTACTAATCTAAATACGAACGCTTTCAAATAGTTTACATGTTAAACAGTTTCTGATGAGTCAAGTGACAATTTTATTCGAAACATAGAATTACTTTACTTTTTTTTATGTAAAAAGTAATGAGACATACGAGACGCTCTCCCGATGGTAAGAGATGACGCCTGTCCATGACCCTTGCAGCGATACACATAACTTTGAGAACCAAAACAAAATCAAGGGCATCACTGCTTTGGCGCCCATTACTTTGAGACATTCATTAATTATTTTTTTCATGGATTGTTGAAAGTTTTGAAAATTTGTTGAAAAGATTAAAAGTTTAATCTGAGATATCAGTATACGAGCCATATTTATCGTCTCCTAAACAATTTGAATAACAACGTTAGTACAATGCTAATTGCAACTTCAAAGGGCATGCATGCTCTGGAAACACAACGAGGCAAACTGTTTACTGTGCACATGGCAAACAGTACAAATTCCTTTTGTGTTAAAGCTACAGGGTTGGAAGCTTGGGGTGTACACTGTACCTAGCTGAAATTAAACACATCATCATCAGCCTATAGTAGTCCACTGCTGGACAATGGACAATTGAACATAGGCCTCTCCCAAGACACGCCACTCAGCACGATCTTCCACCGCCAGCTGTTCTACGTATATCGTCACTCCATCGAGTCTCAGTTCGAAATTAAACACATCACTAAGAAAAAATATGGAAGAAACTTTTGTAGCGAAGTTAGCTCAGTAGTTATGGTTTGTTCACACGCCGAAGAGCGTGGGTTCAAACTCCTACAATGAGCTTGAGCTGCCGGCTAGGGCATTTTTTTTATAGTTGGCAGGCTAGACGTTTGACCGCAGCTAACTTGATATTAAGTAAAGGTGTGGTTGAAGATGGTAAAGCACACCTAGCCTGGAATGGATTTAGCTCTCAAGTGAGACTGCCCGACACACCATTAGATGCTTGGCGATTACTTTTTTTAAATGACTTATAACTTATGTTATCAAAAAAAAATACTATGACTACTATGACTATGACAGATTTTCGACTAGAAGGTAGTAGCCAGCCAGCCGAGTACTACATACTACCCTATCACCATACTATGGTTTCCTCACTATGTTTTCCTTCACCTCAAGCTCATTGTTAGGGTTTGAACCCACGCCCTTCGGCATGCGAACTTACCGCGCTAACCACTGAGCTATCATCGCTACAAAAAAAATAGTTTGAGGAAGCAACACAAAAATAAACATTTAACTTTATTTAACTAAGAAATCTTAAAAATAATCGAGACATTTTCTTACAACTATCATTAGAAACATTATGCTGAAAATAACACGAAAAAAATGGTCACTAGCTTTTCTTCAACTTACTGTTTGTGAAGAAAATTTGTCGGACTAAAATATAAAGCAAACGAGCTGCCAATCCTACAGATATCAAAACGAATAGGGCGCATAGTCCGAGCACCGCAAGCAGTTCCAGGTCGAGGTATTCGCTCCAGGACATGTTGGCGGTGCGCGCCTTCAGGTGGGAGGCTCCTCCGTGGCGCAGCAGGTGCTCCGTCCACCACACGGCGCGCTCCAGCGGCTGCTGCGGCTGGTCGCTCATGATGAAGCGAAGCTTTTCCACGTTTTTGCGGTAGCTGAAAAAACGAGGTATATCACACGTATTAGTTTTAACTCAAGAACACGTTTTCCAAACATCGTGCATAAAGAGATTCTAATGAGATTTTAGATTGAGTAAAACTTAATTTAACTTAACTTTGCTAAAATGTAAATTTTAATTATTTTTTTTTTTACATGATTGACAGGCTAGTTGTTTGACCACAGCTCACCTGATGTTAAGTGAAGGTGTGGTCGAAGATGGTAAAGCACACCTAGCCTGGAATGGAACTGGCTCTCAAGTGAGGCTGCCGGAACACACCGTTAGATGCTTGGCGGCAGATTTTCAACTTGAGGGTGGTAGCTAGCCAGCCGAGTACTAGAAAGTACCTACCCTGCCACCATGCTATGGTTTCCTCACGATGTTTTCCTTCACCGGCAGCTCAAGCTCATTGTTGGGGTTTGAACCCTTCGGCATGCGATCCTACCGCGCTAACGACTGAGCTATCATCGCTACAAAAACAATTTTTTTAAATGGGATTATTTTATGCCTGAAATAAAGAATATCATTATTATTATTTTTCTTGAGTTTTACTTCTCAGCTCTTTGGCTGGTTTTAAACTACATTCACGGGCGTAAACCAAGTAAATGTAGCGTGTGATGTGTTTAAGTAAAGGGTGCGTTGTGATGAAAGCCTGTATCATTTTCTTCAATCTGCATGAACTTTTGTACAATTCGACATGTATTTAAAATTGCAGCTTTTTGTAGGGTTATGTAGAGGGTTTCCTTTAAATTTAGTAACTTGAGGCTATGGAGGAGATGATTGGGGATAACGCCTGTTGTTGAGAGGACTATTATTATTATTATTCCAGGTATTTATTTTATATCTTAATTTTTATTTTTTTTACATTAAATAAGTATAAAACATAAATAATATAAAAAACTTAAAAACTAGGGTGCCGCCGGCAGCGGGGCAGGGCTCAAATTTATTATTATTATTATTAATACAAAAAAAAATTAAAGACTCGAAACATCGATTTGCAAAGAAAAGGTTATTATGTGTATTTCGTTGTGAATACAGAATTATTAACTTTTCCAAAATTGTGCGAACTGAACTAACATTTTTTGTTAAACTGCACGCAGACGAAGTCGCGGGTAGCAGCTAGTAGCAGTATAAAATCTTACCTTTCATCTTTAAGAATGGTGTTGATAGCTTGTTTGAAAGCCTCTTTGGTGACGTCAACCAAATCGAGTCTGATGCCGATCTTGTGGTACACGTACATTTCGACGTTGTACCACTGGTCTCCGAGCATGGGCATGCCGATGAGAGGAACTCCCGCTGTGATGGCTTCGTCAGTAGACTGGAGACCGCCTTGAGTTATGAACAGCTTGACGTTTGGATGCTCTGAAACCAAAATTCCAGTCAGAACAAGTTCAGGATTTATATCGAAGATAAAAAGATATTGTGTAGTAGCAACCCGCCCCGGCTTCACACGGGAAAACAAAACTCTATTAACAATAAGTATGGCTTATGTCACTCAGTGATAATGTAGCATTCTACAGATGAAAGAATTATTCAGACCGGTTCAGTAGTTTCGGAGCCTATTTAACACAAACAGACAAACAAAAAATGAAATCTTTCCTCTTTATCATTAGTGTAGATGTAGATGACAACTGTAATAGTTAGACATATGATATTGCGGACTTGTTTGTAGCTGTCAATTTGCTCCAATTCAATCTCAGATTAAAATTTAATCTGAGAATTCAATTTTTGTCATTTTAAAACGTCACTTTAATCTAGTCACTTTGCTTTTGACAGCCCTGTTGGTTAATTGGCAGTGTGGCTGCTCCAAAAGCCGATTTTTGAGCAGAGGTTCGATTCCCATCCAGGACAAGCATTTTGTGACATTAAACAAATGTTTGTTCTGTGTCTGGGTGTACTAAAAAGATAGATAGATAAAACTCTTTATTGTGCACGCCATAAACAGAAAAAGTACAGAGCACAAAATAATTTTATGAACTAGTGCCACAAGTGGCGGCCTTATCGCTAACAGCGATCTATTCCAGGCAACCAAGAAAAGAAAAACACGATAGATAACTTAAAAAATATACAGGAGATGTAATACTAATAAGAAAAATAAAACATAATATATTAAGTAGGTATATAAAAATAATCATGGTAATGTATTTATTTAACAACTGTATGTATCGAAGCCATCGAAAGTCTCACAGTAATAGGCGCCAAAGCAGCGATGCCCTGGACTTTGTTTTGTCACTCAAAGTTCTGTGTATCGCTGCAATGGTCATGGATCAATGGCATCTCGTTCGTCTCATTACTTTTTACATTAAAAGAATTTATTAAAAATAACTATCAGTTATCTGTCTTTCATAGTACAAGCTTTGCTTAGTTTGGGGTCAGATGGCGCTGTGTGTAATGTCTTACGATATTCATCATCATCATCATCAGCCTATATTAGTCCACTGCTGGGCATAGGCCTCTCGCAAGACACACCACTCAGCCCTTTCGCTTCCATCCACCGCCAGCTGTCCTACGTATATCGTCACTCCATCGAGCCCTACGCTATATCTGCCAATTCGTGGTCTCCACTCTAGAACACGTCTACCCCAGCGGTTATCGGTCCTGCGACAGATATGTTCAGTTGTCCAGCCCATTGCCACTTCAGCTTACTAATACTCTGAGCTATATCAATGACTTTAGTTCTCTGGCGAGTTACTTCGTTTCGGATACGATCCCTCAGAGAAATGCCATAGCTCTTTCCATAGCTCGCTGAGCGACTGCGATATTCAAATTTATTTAAATTCAAATTTTATTCATATTTTTTTAAATTAAAAGTGAACATAAAGCATGACGTAGACTCTTTAAATGTAGGTACTTTAAACTACAGATAAAGTTATCTTCAATTCTTTATAAACGCTAAACTAATTTATCGCACTAGTCTATCGCGAGTAGCTATCTGTCTATGTAAAATATTATTAAATAGTATTAATATTATTATTTATCGATTTAATATTCCCTAATAAACTTTGCAAGTCACCATATTTATGTAGATATTGATTTGAGATATTATTTTTTTAAATCGTTTACCGGTAAACGATTAAAAAAAAAAATATCTCAGCTGTGGTCAGCTGTGTGTGTGTGGTGTGTGGCCGGTAATTTACCGGCAGGTGTTTGACCACAGCTCACCTGATGTTAAGTGAAGGTGTGGTCGAAGATGGTAAAGCACACCTAGTCTGGAATGGTACTGGCTCTCAAGTGAGGCTACCGGACCACACCGTTAGATGCTCGGCGGCAGATTTTTAACTTGAGGACGGTAGCTAGCCAGTCGAGTAGTAGAAAGAACCCTACCACACACACCCCACCCGTCGCCGTCGGTCGGTCGGTCGGACTGCGCTAACCACCAAGCTATCATCATTACAAAACTCATCAAAAATCCCTAAAGATACACATTTTCTGTTGTACTTACTCAAAAGATCCGATTGCGGCAGCCACCTAGCTATCCGGACATTCTGTGGTTGGTTCGGCAGTTCATCTTTGTCCCACTTCCACAAAACATCGTAGGGAAGCTCAGAAAATGCTTCCACGAGGATTTGAATCTTCTCTGGAGGCAGGTGTGAAGGGCTGACGTTGGTACCGTAACTTATGTATACCACACCTTTCTTTGAAGAATCCAGGTAACTCTTTAAGTCCTGTAATAAAAGGTTTTAAAACTACATTAATAAATAACGTAGGACATTACACACAGCGCCATCTGACGCCAAACTAAGTAAAGCTTGTACTTCAATATTATGTAAGCACGGGGGGGTGCTTATTATTATTTGCATATGACATGGGGGGAGGGGGTTAGAGAAAACGCCGAAAGAGTCGATGTTTCGAGTGTTTATGTACAGAAATAGTGGCATTTTATTCATAAAGTAATTTGTTTATACCATAAAATGTTTGTTCTGGGTGGGAATCGAACCCATGACCTACAGTTCTTAAAGCAGATGCACTACCAATAAGCCGACAGGTATGTCAATAGCTTAATAAAAGTCAACTTAACTCTGGGAAAAAATAATTGAATTTTTGTAGTGATGATAGCTCAGTGGTTAGCGCGGTAGGTTCGCATGCCGAAGGGCGTGGGTTCAAACCCCAACAATGAGCTTGAGTGCCGGTGAAGGAAAACATCGTGAGGAAACCATAGCATGGTGGCAGGGTACTTTCTAGTACTCGTCTGGCTAGCTACCACCCTCAAGTTGAAAATCTGTCGCCAAGCACCTAACGGTGTGTTCCGGCAGCCTCACTTGAGAGCCAGTTCCATTCCAGGCTAGGTGTGCTTTACCATCTTCGACCACACCTTCACTTAACATCAGGTGAGCTGTGGTCAAACACCAAGCCTGTCAACCATTAAAAAAAAAAAAAATTTAATAACCCTGTAGAACCGAAATCCTGGCCTGTGTGAGTGTGCGTGTGTGCGTGCATGTGGGTTGATGGTTGATTGTGTGATTGACATCTTTACATATACCGCAATAAAGTATGCATTGGTGTTTCAATAAGTAAGTATATGTACAAATAAATTTGTTGCATGATCTTGTGAAAAATTTCTTAATCTTCTTTTTTTAAACTTTTCTTTTTTACTTTATTTTTGTAATATTATTATATATTTTGCATAAGATAAATACACACACAGCCACACACAGCCACAGGCCACGTTGCCTAGTTTAAGGGGCAACGTAACATAACTTATCCAATTTGACATTCTAATAGTAACTATTTTATATAATTTTTGCACACCCAATT
This sequence comes from Biston betularia, assembly GCA_905404145.2. Lineage (NCBI taxonomy): Eukaryota > Metazoa > Arthropoda > Insecta > Lepidoptera > Geometridae > Biston > Biston betularia. Next base: position 6,494,722 of record FR989887.1, on the reverse strand, counting down.
CTGGGTTAAGTATGGTCTAAGCGACGTTTTATTTATGTACCAACATTTTGACACCTGTACTTAACAGCGATACTTCGTAGCGATGATAGCTCAGTGGTTAGCGCGGTAGGTTCGCATGCCGAAGGGCGTGGGTTCAAACCCCAACAATGAGCTTGGGCTGCCGGTGAAGGAAAACATCGTGAGGAAACCATAGCATGGTGGTAGGGTACTTTCTAGTACTCGACTGGCTAGCTACCACCCTCAAGTTGAAAATCTGCCGCCAAGCATCTAACGGTGTGTTCCGGCAGCCTCACTCGAGAGCCAGTTCCACTCCAGGCTAGGTGTGCTTTACCATCTTCGACCACGCCATCACTTAACATCAGGTGAGCTGTGGTCAAACACCTAGCCTGTCAAACATTAAAAAAAAACTTTACAAATAAATACATTTTGATTTGATTTAACGCTGTAAATGTTTTGTATTCTTGTTTAGTAATAAATTTTTATTATTATGTTACCTGTGGCAATTCCTTGGTGGGTTTCTGATGCAATCCTCCCAAATAAACAGCATTAGGTGGCATGGGACGGTTAAACTCCCAGATCGGATGCACGTTTAAAAACAACAAATCTACATTTCTCATCAAATCCGCAAACGAAGGCAAATTCGGACCGAACATCCTCTTAAAATGTTTTTCGTACTTCATAATTTGCGAACTGAAAATATGTTCGAATCGATAGTGATTATATAGCTCGCCAAGTTTTTCCCGAAGCGACAAATTGTTCAGTCTTTGCCGTATAGACACCGGGTACAGCAGCGGAGGCCAAGAAGGCGCTCCGACGGCGTCATAGTAATTCAAAACACCACCAAATGTACTCATACTGATAACTGGCACTTTGAATATGTCACACAAGAACAGAGACGACAATGATATCGACTCTATGATCAGCAAATCGAAATAATTCTTTTTGTGTATAACACTTTGGACTTCATCTGACATATATTGTTTTTCGAAGACTTTTACAGCCAACTCCATAAATACTTCAAATTGATTTAACCAATCGGCGGAACTCCCAGTGGTGAACGTAGAGAACATTGTTTCTCTCCATGTTTGGTAAGATACATCATGTAGGTCTATTTCTGTGAGGTTTGCAGGCGTCTGTCCTTTAGGGAAAGCTGGGTCGGTTGTGATTACAACCACTTCGTGTCCTCGTTTTACCAGCTCTTGGGTCAAAGGTCGGAAAACTACTTGGTGACTGATCGATGGTGATGGAACGACAGTTAAAATCCTCGCTCCATCGGCGAGCAGGCAAACCGATGCCAAAAAAAATATCAAATTAAATAGCAACATTTCAATAACTGTCTGTTAACGATGACAACTGTTTATGAAATGCCTTTTATAGAAATTGTTGTATAGGTATATATATGATAACTTTTCGTGATGTGACAATTTTATTTCGGCTTGCAATTTTGCTGCGACTTTGCCTGCTTTAGCCGAACATAATACAGGTTTTTTTTACTAAAACGAAAACGTGTTTGTATAACGATAAATAAATAAATAAATATCGTAGGGCATTACACACGGCGCCATCTGACCTCATACCAAGCAAAGCTCGGGCTATGGATGACAGATAACTGATAGAATACTTAAATAGTTTTCTATCAGTACACCCAGGCACAGAACAAACATGCCAAAACAGTTTATATCACAAAATGCCTGTCCTGGGTGGGAATCGAACCCACGCCCTTCAGCTCTTGGGGCAGACAATGAACCAACAGGGCTGTCAATTATAAGTTAGAGCTTATAGGAGGCTTCAGGTGACCAGAACGCTGACATCTACTTTGGTCAAAAGTTTAGCATTGCCATCCAGCGTGGCAATGCTGCCAGCATTCTGGCCACATATCCCTCCTCTGACTACTACCAATGAACCAACAGGGCTGTCAAGATAAGCCTGGAATGGAAACTGGCTCTCAAGTGAAGAACCAATCTAAGATTTAAACGAGTATTTTAAACTAATTTTTTTTAATACTATAGTTTATTATGTTAAGAATATTTTTACATTGGCATTTTTTTTCGTTAAGGTGTAATCAGTGTTTTTACATATATTTTTTGATTGTATAATTGTAATGATTTTGCAGAATTTGACTTGTAACGTCGGTGCTATCAACAAAATACTTACCTATTTTTGTATTTTGTATAAATTTACGTTGGTTAATACATATAAGTTTCAGCAAAATTTAAAACATAACCATTACAAATATTGTGCAATAAGGAACAACCGTATCAAATAATAATATTGTGATACTAACTGATTAGTTATGATAAAATTGGCAATTGTACGAAGATAGATCTATTGACAGATTTATTGGGCTTAATCTCGATCACATCATCATCATTAGCCTATCGAAGTCCACTGTTGGGCATAGGCCTCTCCCAAGACACGCCACTCAGCCCGATCTTCGGCTTTTCTCTTCCATCCACCGCCAGCTGTCCTACGTATTATACGTATTTATTTATTTATTAAGGTAAAGCAAACAGCACACATATTGCTAAATTTACAATCACATTGTAAAAAGTTATGTTCCGATACATACGCCAGTTATAGGCATACACAGCTTGGTAAACATATTGCTTGCAGTTTTAAGGTTTTAATAAACTTACACTTTAAAGATATTCTAAACAAAATATTATTTTTTTCAACTATGCCTATACGTATTAGCAAGCTGAAGTGGGAATGGGCTGTACATATCTGTCGCAGAACCGATTATCGCTGGGGTAGACGTGTTCTGGAGTGGAGACCGCGAATTGGCAAACGTAGCGTAGGACGCCCTGTGACTCGATAGAGTGACGATATACCCTCGATCTAAATTGTTGTATTTATTATGTTATATATTATGCTATTCTTAATTCTATTCTGTTCCGTTCTGTTCTATACTGTTCCGTTCCGTTCCATTCTATTCTAAATAATAGTCTATCTTCTGCTTTGTTTTTTACATTGCAGTTTGTGCATTTGACATTGTTAAGTATTTAAATACCTTGACAGATACTTATTCATTCATTTCTTATTGCGTTAAAATACACTCCAGACAAGGTGAACAGACGATCTAATAAATACCGCAGGGACGCGCTAGATGCGAGCCGCTTCCAAGCGGTCTTTGTGGAAGTCAATGGGGGAGGCCTATGTCCAGTGGACGTACTACGACTGAAATGATGATGATGATGACACTCCAAGAGTAACTTTTAATTTGTATAAATTTTATATAGTATAAAATCAATTTAGTTTCACCTTACCCGTTGATAAAAATTTCAAAATACACACATAGATGAGGTAAAGAGCAGACACAGCTAGACTAATCAGTGCAAGTGCACCGAGTAGAAGTATAACAACTACGTCTAACTGCAAATATTCTGCCCAGGGCATGTCGATGGCAGGTGCTCGGAGATGCGACGCTCCCCCATGGCGAATGATGTGTTCCATCCACCAGATGACCCGGTCCAGAGGTTTCAGCGGCTGGTCGTTCATCAAACTGCGGAATCTGGCTAAGTTGCGGCGGTAGCTGGAATTTAAATGGAAGTCATTATGTCTAAATATCATCATGGACCTCAAAAACTTATCGTATACAAGTTGTATACTCGTATCGTATAATTATAGTACATATAAACTTAGGTGTACTTTTTCCTGTTTTAACCTAAGTTAAAGTAAGCTGACCCATGTCTAAATTTTTGGAAAAGCTGCTATAATTAATTATAAAATTGTTTTAACATTTAAATAACCAATATCTATGAACGGGTAGTTATTTGTAACCTACTGGTGTACTAGGTGTTTGACTACAGCTCACCTGATGGTCAGTCACAGTGTGGTTGAAGATGGAAAACACTCCTAGCGTAGAATGGAACTGGCTCACAAGTGAGGCTACCGGAAGACATCGTTAGATTCTTGGCGGTAGATTAGCAACTTGAGAGTGGTAGCTAGCCAGCAGAGTACTAGAATGTACCTTACCACCATGTTTTTCATGACTGACAGGCTTGACCACATTTCACCTGATGTTAAGTGACGGTGTGGTCGAAGATGGTAAAGCACACCTAGCCTGGAATTGAACTGGCTCTCAAGTGAGTCTGCCGGAACACACCGTTAGATACTTGGTGGCAGATTTTTAACTTGGGGTTGGTAGCTAGCCAGCCGAGTACTAAAGAGTACCCTACCACCATGCTTTGATTACCTCACGATGTTTTCCTTCACCTACAGCTCAAGCTTATTACTGTGATTTGAAGTCTTTGGCATGTGAACTGATCACGCTAACCACTGAGCTATTAACGCTACAAATAATTATTAAAAAGTGTAAGTAACATGGCGTAAGGATAGTGATCCAGATATCGTTCGGTTCGAAACCTTGAAAACATAGGACGTTTATTTCCCACCTTTCATCATTCAAAACAGTTTCTACAGCTTTGTTCAAAGCTGTACTGGTCAGAGTTTCCATGTCAACTGACAGCCCAAGTCCATGTTTGACGTGCATCTCCGAGTTGAACCACTGGTCTCCCAGCATCGGTATACTGAGTAAAGGCACTCCAGCAAGAATGGCTTCGTCAGTGGACTGTAGACCTGCTTGCATCACGAACAACTTGATTTTCGGATGCCCTAAAAAATTCAATGGTTCAAGTTCAATATCGAATGTGCTGCCCGACTGGGTCACGGTGATTTTGCCGATTGCAAAAGTTGTCATCGATTTTTAAATGTGGTAAAAACATATAAAAATCGATGACCACTCGATGTATGTAATTAGACTTTACCTTTTACCAAGATTTACGATTCTAGGTTAATGGGAAATATTCTAAAGGTAGGTTATATTTATTTCAGAAAAAAAACGAAGTAATTTTTCAAGGGTTCCCTTTTTACGACACAAGTAGATGGTGCTAAAAGTGATTCTGTTTATAGAAAAAAAAACTATTTTTTATGGAAAGTCCGCGTTTGACCACCAACTTGCCTGATGATCTCATCAAAGATGCCTTGAAAAGATCTAGATTATGTCTCTCAGAAAACAAGAAAGCAGACAGCTTGTTCCATTCCTTGGCCGTAGGGATAACAAACGTAGAGTCAAAACCAAGGAAATACCACAACGTATGGATAGTAGTGGGAAAGTACTTGTCCTGTGGTAAAAAGTACCATTACTGGGTTAATTGTTCAATTCCAAGACGTAAAAGATTCAAACGCTTTATGCTCAAGGATTTGTATAGAACACTACCCCAATTTTTTTTTTTTTATGTAAAAGTAATGAGACGAACGATGCGGTCTCCTGATAGTAAGAGATAACGCATGTCCATGGCCATTGCAGCAATACACAGAACTTTGAGTAGCAAACAAAGTCCGGGGCATCGCTGCTTTGGCACTCACTACTATGAGACTTTCGATGGTTAGTCTCAACAGCCCAGTAATTTCACTAGCTGCAGTCACCTTCAAACCGGAACACAGTAATATTTACACAATACTGCTGGGCGGTAGAATATCTGGTACTGCGGTGGTACCTACCTAGACGACTTCCTGCTAAGGAAATTTACTACCAAGAAAAATTATTTTTTATGTGTCAGAAAAAAATGTTACTCGTTAAAGAAGAGAAAAATACCACACTGCTTAAGAAGTATTCTGTACTTATATGTAAATCAGTACCGCTTCATAAATTTTACATAACCGGACACACATCAAATTCTTTTGAGATTAATTATCATTTAAGGTTTCGCAAATGTGTTTGTTACGAATACATGTTTTTATTAAATTACAAAAAAAAATTATGTACAAGTTATGATACGAAAGGAACACCCTCCTGATGCTAAGCGATAACATCTGTCCTACAAATTTAAATAGCAGACCAAAATTCGGGGAATCACTACTTTGGCGTTTGTTGCTTGGAGATATTTCTCAATAACCCTGTTCTTTGACTAGCTGCGGTATCCTGAACTGTCTATGTAACTGAAACACAGTGAGTCAAAAAGGTCAGTTCGAAAATATATTTTGCTCATCTTTCAAAAAGGGTTCCCAAATATCGATAGGCATTTTGTGGAGAAGTTGTTTGATTTTCAAAATTGTTGAAAGTTCTGGATACCTTAAAAATGGTGATGGGTAGACGTTATCTCTTACCATCGCGTTAAGCGTATTTCTTATCTCATTACTTGTTTTTATAAGAATTATAACATACTTAATAGATCAGACTGAGGGAACCATTTCGATATTCTTATGTTCTCCGTCTGGCCTGGCAACTCATCGGCGTCCCATTTCCACAAAATGTCGTAAGGAAGTTTAGAAAAGACCTCTACCATTATCTGGATCTTGTCGGACGGAATACTTGAGGGCCTCACGTTTGTTCCAAAGCTGATATAGATCACACCGTTTTTAGACGAATTAAGATAGGTTTCCAGGTCCTGGAACCGAAAATATAACATATTTTATGGTTGATTTGCTAGATGATCGATCACATTACAATTCTTCTAATATTACGGCAGAATAGAGTCGTGGAAAGAGATTTGACTCTGTGGTATGGCTGTACACACTTGGTAGTAGCCTGAAAAGTATTAGAAAGTATTTATGATTAGGCTTTTCGCAATGTTCTCCTTTATCGGCAACTCAAACTCATTATTGTGATTTGAATAAACAGCACTGCAATTGCAACTGCAATCGCCCTGCACCGTATCAACCAAATTCTAAACCAAACCTTATATCTGTTTCTGTATGTTTCTTTCTATCCAAAGGTTGTCTGGAAGAAATCGCTCTAGGCGATAAGACCGCCGTTATACACCATATATACATTATTTTATAAATAATAAAATTGTGTTTTGTTTGTAATAAAGTTGTGTTCTATTCTATTCTATGTCCATTATATTGTAATTGTACCTGATCTTTAGTCAAGTAAAATTCACAGTAGTATAAGTTGGAAAACGATTTGTCTATCTAGCCCATAGCGGGACTATGAAAAATGTCTGTAGGAATTATGAAAATCAAAGGAATAATTGCATTGTCAAAAAAGAAATATGCTGTAAATAAACTTGCAGATAACGGCGTAAATCGTGCCCCTTCGAACTCACAACAGATCAACGTTGTTGAATATGAACCAATAACTTTCTATAGGTTGGACAATGCTCAGGATGATGTAATGGAAAAACATGGTAAAAATAAAAAACTACAAAAAAGATTACTCAAGTTAAAGGAAAAAAATAATAATTGATAAAAATAAAAGATCTACTAAAAACCAGGCGAACTAGTAAAACGTAACCATTCGCACGTGGTTGATATTCCTCAAGTACTTACTAATTGATTTAATTCCACTTACCACCACGTACAATTTAGGTGTATTAAAATCAACAATAAACAGGTTTCTTCTAGGTAAGAATTCTTGATCCTAGACCGCAATACCGCTTAACATTAACCAAGACATGGTCAAACGCAAACCTATTTTGATTTTCGAAAATAAATCCGATTGTAAATCTACCTTACCTTCGGCAGTTTCTTCTCTATATTTTGATGTAAACCCCCCATGTAGACAACACTAGGCGGTACTGGTCGGTTATTGTCCCAAATAGGATGCACATTTAAAAACAACATTTGAACGTTTTTCTTCAGCTCACTAATTGGTGGTACATCCTTACCAAAGTTATCCCAAACTGCTTGGTTCTCCTCATTTTCTAAAGCATTAAACATCCTATGCAATTTATACTGAATGTACAACTCTGATATTTTGCCCCATACAGTTATGTTATTAACTTTCTGATTAAATGATGAAGGATATATTAAGGGGTGTACGGGAGCTCCGACAGCTTCAAAACCTCCAAAAAATCCACCAAAAGAACCAACTAAAACTGTGGGAGCTTTGACAAAATGGGAGAACACGAGAGCTGGTCTCGCCCAACCTTCTAATATTAGCAGATCAAACTTTTCTTTTGGATTTAATACCTTCAGCACTTCGTCATCTTTAAGAAGTTCAATAACGACATCTTTCAGCAAGGCGAATGCAATTGAAAGCTGTGTATATAAATCGCTTTTCCTGCCTGTACATGTACTTGCTACGAAATGTTTTCTCCATTCAACATAAGCTAAATCGTGAACATCTATTTCTATCAAATTCTCTGAAACTTGTCCTTCGGGATCAGTTGTGATGACAACAACTTCATGACCACGCCTGGCTAACTCTTTTGTAATGGGACGGAAAACAACTTGATGGCTTATTGATGGAGTGGGAACAACCACAAGAATCCTGGAACAGCTGGAAACTGCCAGCACACTCCACATATTGAATATTCTCAGCCAAAACATGCTTGATGACTGGTTGAAATACCTACTCTTATTGAGTTTTTATTATCATTTTAGGGGTAGATACCTGTTTCATAAAAAAATACGCTTCACTGACTATACCTACAACTTCCTCTGCATATTATGCGTAAAATATACGTTTATTATTTTGATGTGTCGGAATGAAAACCTTTTATAATATATTACCTACTGTTTGTATTAGTGTTTATTATACCTGTTTGTCTTATAGTGATCAAAATGAAACCTTTTTAGCTGATTACGAAAAGGAGGAGGTTCTCATCTCGTCGGAATCTTTTTTTTATGTGTTCACCGATTACCCGAAGACACCTGAGCCGATTTGAAAAATTATTTTTTCTTTCAAGAGGTTATGCTTCCCAGGTGGCAACATTTAAATTTTAAAGAAATCGGTGGCGCGGTTTTTAAAAATCTACAATAGAATATTACTTTGTTGGACATCGAAACACACATACCTTAAAAAAATAGGAAAACACCTTTAATGAACTATAAATTAGCTTAATACTATAAACTATTGTAACAAAACATATCCCAATACAATTACCAATACATACACAAAGAAATAACAAACATAAAAAATACTTATACATAATGGTGTACAAAACAACTTATCGCGTAGGGCGATTTCTTCCAGACAACCAAATATGGGCGGATAGAACAGATGGCATAGCGTTGGCGGTGTAAAAAAAAACAGAAAAAGATGAATTTGTTAAAAAAAAAGTAAATTGTAATGATTAGGTACTTACTTCATATTAATTTCTTGCAAACACGATGATGTTGCGAAATATTCATAAATATGGAAACACTTGTCTGAACATGATCATGATTTGCTACACCTCATCTATTAGGTATTTATTTATCTTTGAAACTGCAGTTTTATAATAATGAAAAAAATCTAACGATTTTTTCTATTGACAGAACGCTTCCAACCCCCCAGCTTTTGCAACTTGGAGACCGTCTGCTGTGCAGTATGAGGTCACGTGTTGTCGTGCAGAATCAGTCTATTATGGGGAATGTTCTGATGAACTTTGTGGGCTTATCCCTCCATCTCGGTTTCACTACCGTACCGGCCGCCATCGCCAAAAGTGCCACCCACGTGACATAGATGCTTGCAAGTCTCGTACCGCTCGGTTTATTCGACTTTTTCTTCCGCGCACCTGTCTTATGTGGAATGGCTTACCACCTTTTTCCCGCCGAGTTTCAATCTACAGAGCTTCAAACGAAGGGTGAACAGGGTCCTTAAAGGTAGGCAACGCACTGGCAATGGCCCAGGTATTGCAGGTATGTTACGTTTTCCTTTACTCGGGCTCTAGGCCCTCAGGGAAAGGGTGGCTCAGTTCCCCCGCTGACAAAAACTGAATCTCCTAACACTTTGCTGATTATGGTGGTTGTGTGGATCGCGGCCTGTTTTTGGATGATGTGTGTCTGTATGTTTGCGTCTAGTTTTGTACAGTATTCGTGTAATGATTTGGCTATTGTTCCAATTGACCCTACTACTATGGGTATCACTTCAGTTGCTGTTTTCCATAATCTGGCTATTTCTCGCTTTAATGGATGGTATTTGCTTAGTTTTTCTATTTCCTTTGCTCCAATATTATTGTCAGATGGTACTGTGATATCTGTTAAGTATGTTGTGTTTTGTCTGTGTAAATAATGTCTGGTCTATTGTGGACTATTGTATGTTACGTTATAATATTATTTCCAAAAATATTTGGAAAGAATATTGTAACGTAACATCAATTGAAAAAGGAGTATCTATGGTACTAAACAATAGTGTGTAAGACTCCTCACATACCATGGTTTATATACATGGTTACACACTGTAGATACACATGCTTTATACGTACTACCATAGTAATTATGGATCACTCGCGGAATGAGGAGGTAGGTGAAGGCGTTATGTTAGCTTATACATTTTTATTTGTGTGTTGTGTCTGTAATTATTCTTTGTTGTATTGGTTCTAGTTCTATTCTAGTGTCTTGTACAAAAATGTTTTTCTTTCTTCGTTAAATTCCACGTGACGTCGAAGGTAACACCTAGTATCTTATATAACAACTGCGACTTTATCTATACCTACATCTAAAACGTAGCAAAATATGATCACGTTCAAACAAGTACATATAAATTAATTTTTTGCTACATCATCGTGATCACAACAAATTCATTATTATTTAGAGACTAGGGATCCGTAACCGAAAATTAATTTTAGTTTCTTATACCATTAATGTATTTATTTAGTATTTTTTATTTCTAATTAGATTTGTGTTTGACCACATCCTGCCTGTTGTTATGCAGAGAAAAAAACATTAAAAACAGAAACAATAACAAAAAGTACGCACCAGCGCCATTTCTCAAAAGTGGTCGTGTTTTACTCTATTGGGACTGGTCTATCATTAGTATTTAGACTATTGTAGCCCATAAGCCTGATATTGTAGTGGACGACCGGGCCCAAGTGATTGTCGACATCACCATTCCTCATGACGAGAATCTCGTGAAGGCCGAGGACAAGTTCAGCAAGTACTTTGACTTGGCTCACGAGATAACCGCCATGTGGGATGTTGATCTGATGACCATTTTTTTTTTTTTTTTTTTTATTATTTGACATAAAACATGGTGTATAGATACATTAAACCATAGGCTCCCGAAGTATTCAAAGACTGTGTGTCAGGAGCCAGTGGCTTCTCCATTTAGATCAAGATACAATAAAATATTACAATAAATCAAGTTACATTAAATTAGATAGTTTTGAATTTTGAGTATATATAAAGTTTCCAATGTTGCCGAAAATAAATGTGAATGAAAAAAAAACATTGTCCCGATAGCCGTCACGGTGAAAGGTCTTATAGCGAAGAGTCATGACCACAATCGACTCTCTCTAGACGGTTACAACAAGGGTCAGATTCAAAAGGCAGTGATCCTTGACACGATGCACATTGTTAGGAGGTTCCTGACTCTGCAGCCCTAACCACCGGTAGCTTGAGCCTTGCTCCGCTGAAGGTACCATAGCTAAGTAAGACACCATAGCTAAGATTTTTTTATATTTTTTGTGTTTTAATTTAAAAAAATCAAAAGTTAAATAGAAAAATAAATGATTGAATAATAATAAGTATAATTAGGAAATCGTATCAACAAAACTACTTACGTGATCATATCGCGAACCAAAATACAACAGAACTGGAATAATATACAGAACCAGTTTAAATCTAGATATTTATTTATAGCAATCATTTGCTATATAAGTGCCTATTAAAGAGTCCTTCACCATTATCAAAATATTTGCTTGATGCATAGCAATAAGTGTGCTATATATAACAGTTATTCTTTTCTGATTCATTAGTTAAAGTTTAAACTTTAGACAGAGCTTGTGATTTAAAATGTTCCTGTTTGAGTTATTTACTTTTATTACTTTGAGTTGTTTGTTTGCTGAAGGTGCAAGAATCCTTGTTGTGGTTCCGACTCCATCAATTAGTCATCAAGTGGTATTCCGTCCACTGACTCAAGCGTTGGCAAGACGTGGCCATGAAGTTACAGTGATCACGACTGACCCTGCATTTCCTAAAGGCCAAACTCCACAAAATCTTACAGAAATCGATCTTCATGATTTTTCGTACAAAACATGGAGGGAATCAATATTTACCAGTATGACAAGTGGAGATTCTGCAGATTCTTTTGAACAGTTGAAAATAATGTTTCCAATTATATCAAAGATTTTTGAAATGCAAATGATGAGAGATGAAGTGAAAGCAGTAATTAATAACAATACGAATCAATTTGATCTGCTGATCTTAGAATCGTGTGTCGCTCCAGCAATGGGTTTGAGTCACGTATTTAAAGTGCCAGTTATCTCTATGAGCTCTTTAGGAGGTTTTTGGGATCACTACGATATTATTGGAGCACCGAATCGACCACCGTTGGTATATCCGACACCGTTGCGTCACAAGTTAGTTAACTTGTCCCTCTGGGATAAAATAACCGAGCTTTATAATCACTACAGATTAGAAAACCTTCTAACATCAGTGTTGAATGAAAGTAATAATATTGTAAAGAAAGTATTTGGTCCAGACACCCCATCGATTCCTGAATTATATAAAAATATTGATATGTTATTTTTAAATGTGCATCCAATTTGGGAGTTTAATCGGCCGATGCCGCCGAATGCTATTTATATGGGAGGACTCCATCAAAAACCAGCCAAGGAACTGCCTAAGGTAAACTTCTTTTAAAAATTATTTTACTAGGCATATTGATTTGTTTCATTGTTATTATTATTTTTCTGTTTGTTTATTGTTTTTACATTGTTTTTTTTTTTGTAACGATGACAGCTCAGTAGTTAACGTGGTCACTTTTCTCTACGAAAGGCGTGTGATCGAATCCCACTGTGCTTGAGCTGCCGATAAATGAAAACATCGTGAGGAAACCATAGCATTGTATACTCAATATATATCTCAAGTTGAAAATCTGCCGTGAAGCATCTAACGGTGTGTTCCGGCAGCCTCTCATCTTCAACCACACCGTCTGCCAAAATGTCGTGAAACACCTAATATGACAAATATAAAAAAAAATTAAACAAATGTTGAAAAAAAATTGTATTTGATCAGTAATTTTACAACAATATTTAACTGTTACAGGACTTAAAGGCATTTTTAGATTCTTCAAAGAATGGCGTGATATATATTAGCTACGGTACCAACGTGAGCCCTTCGCTGCTGCCTTCTGAGAAGATTCAGACCCTTGTCAAGGCGTTTTCTGAGCTACCGTACGATGTTCTATGGAAGTGGGACAAAGACGAACTGCCGAACCGGTCACAGAACATCAGGATATCAAAGTGGCTGCCGCAATCGGACTTATTAAGTAAGTACTTTGCTTGAATGATAGCGACTTCGCTATCATTCATGTCATCTTCATTGAACATTCCACCCAACTCACTGGAGCTACTATGCCAGCGGCTCAGAGTCTCGCTCTAATACTTCAAGGAGCTGAGTTGGCTTGGGTAGATGCTGGTAAGGGAAAATGCACATAACACCCCAAGCGGGACATCGGTGTAGGGCTTACCGCCCCCACTTTGAATAAGAATAAGTACTTTGCTTAATTTCAAACAAAATAAAGCGAACGAAAATAAAATGAACACAGAATTAAACAAATACTCGTATGCAATTATGCATACAGACGGATTAAGACTAGTTGCAAAAATGTAGATCGATAGTAGATTTGAAAAAGGAGTTATAACACTGAAGTTATAACATTTTTCAAGTGGGTGAACCACTTGAAAAATGACTGCAAAAAATAAGAACCGATGTTCTTAAAAACCAGTCTATTTAAGGGTTATTATTGGGGTCATTATTACAGAGGTAACATCTCATCAGGTAATAAAATGAAAAAAATAAAAACGGAGATAATTTTGAAGCCACCATGTTAATTTGATGATAATCATAATTTAGATAATGTTTCAAAAGGTGACGTAACACTATTTAATTAGGCTTACGAATAAAGTAACTGTCAACCATAAAGATAAAATGCGTACGACAATTTATTTATAAATGTGTAGTAAATAGTTTCATCTTAAAGAAATAAACATTTTGTGAGTGTAACGCATAATATTCTGCAAGATGGTCGATTGTTAGAGAATTATAAAAAAGAGCTCACAGTTTAAATTAGTTAAAACATGGATTGTAATAGTAATGGCGAAAATAATAGAGCTAACGTTAAAGAAGAAACACCGACTAAAGATGTGGAATACGACCAATTGCTATCTGCTGCTGGAGAATTTGGATTGTATCAAGTGCTAATGTTTTTTAAAATTAGCCCATTTTATATATTTGGGGGGTTTGTGTACTTCTCACAACTATTCCTAACGGAAGTTCCAGAAAATCACTGGTGTCGGATTCCAGAATTGGAAAACATGACAATATTAGAAAGAAGAGATCTAGCAATACCCGTTGACCCGGATTCACCAGTGGGCTATTCTCGATGTTCATCATACGTAGCAAACTGGACCGAATTACTTTTAACTGGCAATCGACCAAATCAAACTTGGGAAACGCAAAAGTGTCAATATGGGTGGGAATTCAATACAACAGAAATACCATACCCGACGATATCTAGCGATCTTGGATGGGTGTGTGATAAAGATAGCTACCAAGCCACGGCACAGTCTCTTTTCTTTGTCGGATCTATAATAGGAGGATTTGTTATTGGTTGGGTAGCGGATCGCTTCGGGAGAATTCCCGCTACAGTATTTGCCAATGTCATCGGATGTATTGCTGGTGTCGCGAGCACTTTTACGACAACCTTTTTCACTTTCACTATCTGTCGAATAATTATGGGCATGTCTTACGACAATTGCATGATGATGGCTTACTTACTAGTTCTGGAATACGTTGCTCCAAAATACCGAACCATGATTGCCAATTTATCTTTTGCCGTATTCTTCACTATTGGTGTAACCGCTCTTCCTTGGATAGCAATAGCTTGTGGACATTGGAAAGTGATATCTTTAGTGACCAGTATCCCATTAGCATTAGCTTTATTAACACCGTTTGTGTTGCCGGAGAGTCCTCGTTGGTTGATAACTAGGGATCGACTTGATGAAGTTATTGGCAATGTTAAAGCAATAGCAAGAACAAATAATAAAGAAGTACCAAAAAAACTAATGGAACAATTTAAAACCTCATGTGAAAAAAATAAACAAGAAGAGTATCTTAGCTTATTTGAACTTCTAAAACGACCTGTACTTCGAAATATGTTTCTGTGTATTTGTGCGGAATATTTTTGCTGTATGATTATTTACGATGCATTAGTGAGATCTTTAGGATCTTTACAGTTCGATTTTTTCGTATCATTCACAGTGACATCTTTTACGGAATTTCCTTCTTTGGTGCTTTTGTCGTTTACTTTAGATTTAATCGGCAGAAAATGGTCATCAATCATAGTATTGACTACGTGTGCTGTATTCAGTTTTATAACTCCATTTGTGCGTGGTGGTTTACCGTCAGTTTTATGCGCTGTATTTGCCAGATTTGCATGTAATATGGCATGTAATTCTATGCTCCAATGGCAAGCAGAATTGCTGCCTACTTCAGTGCGAGGTTCTGGCACATCAGTTACACATATATGCGGTTACATCGCTACATGCGTAGCCCCGTTTGTAGCATATTTAAACGTTTATGTTAGTTGGTTACCTATGGTAATAATTGGAGCCGTTTCCGTATTTTCTGCGGCAATTTGTTGCTACTTACCTGAGACAGCTATGAAAGAAATGCCCCAAACGTTGGAACAAGTGGAAAAAATGATGGCAAATCGAAAATTATGGGAAATGCCGTGCTTACGAAAGAAGAAAGAAAATAAAGATATCGACAGAAGTGATGGGCATACAAACAATATGTTTGAGATGAATTAAAATGCATGTAACCTGTTCTTTACAATTATGAGGGTGAATTTAACATAGGTACATAATTTAACTTTCAGTGACGTTTTAAAATGAATCGTTCAACGTATAAATGTAAAATTGTCTACACAATCTCATTAAAAATGCCATAGTTATAATTTGAAGTTATTTGTTTAATATGACAGCCCCCTTGGCTCATTGGTAGTATATCTGCCTTGAGAGCTGTAGAGCGTGGGTTCGATTCCCACTCAGGGCAAACATTTTGTAAATAAACAAATGTTTGTTCTGTGTCTGGCTGTTCTGTATGTATTATAAGTATGTATTTACAAAAAAAAAGTTTTATGTATTCTATCATCACAAAAGCTCTGCTTAGTTTGGAGCCAGATGGCGCTGTGTGTATAGTCCTACGATATTTATTATTTATTTATTATGTTAATAAATATACTGAATGAATATTGTATTACATGTGTTCATGTCTTTGTTTCATAAATTCATTAATTTAAGATCATGATACATTTGATGTGATTTGAGATTTGATTGTGATTTTGATGTAAAGACAAAACTACACAATAGCTGTTAACATTGAGTAATCATAGTTCTAGTTATCAACGATCATATCTTCCAAAGCGTACGTTTCATAATTCTAATTTTATGGTTTTAATTACGGTTAAATTAGTATACTTAATTTTGTTCTTTATTAACAATGTGTACATTTCACAATAAAATTCACAGTTGTATGTAATAAAAGTAAGCTTTCTCATGTAGTTAAATTAATTAAAGTTATATTTTTAATTTTGTTTTATCTATACATATAATTATACAATCAAATCGTAACTCAACTTTTTCTGTACATTGAATATAACTCAAGAACGGCTGGTGTTTTTTTATATTTTATGTTAGATTTGTCTCCGCCTCAAATAGTAATATAGCCATTAAGACATCGGACATTTTTTACAAAAAAATAATCATGAATTAATTGTGATATCTCCGATTTTATTTCTCAATAAGACAAGGCCCGCGCCCAGCAGTGGGTCAGTTTATAATAAAACAGGTAGCCACTGGTAACGTCTTAAATAATCCAAATAAACACTAAGTTACAATCTAAGTTAACGACATGCGTGATGTAATTATTATTGCTAACATTTAAAATCAAGTTAGGTTCAAGGTCGCCAGTGTTTTCGTTATTATGCCGATAATGGTGACTTGCAAATCAGTCAGTCACTGGGACACAGATTAAGGAATAGTTACAGAGGTCGTAGTTACAAACGTCGTCAATATTCAAAAAATCTAAGAATCTTAAAATGTCGACATATTTGTAGTGCAGATATCCATAGGGGGCAGTGAATTGCTTACCATTAGGCAACCCGTCTGCTTGATTGCCACCAGTGGCATAAAAAAACTGCCAATTATTTTATTAACATGAAATGTTACATGTGATAAAGAAACTACTTCTACTTAGTAGTAGATCTCGTTAGCAGGATGTCGTCTAGGTAGGTACCACCGCAGTACCAGTATTATTGTTATGTTCACGAATAAATTGAATTGAATTTTGATAGAGCAAAATGTTATTGCTATGTCTAGCTGCTACCTGCGATTTCGTGCGCAAAAAGTTTGTACAGATTGCAGTATACAAAATATCTTATAAGTTAATCCAGACCATAAACAAGGTGTGCCAAATTTCATCCAAATTCGTTCAGTAGTTTTTGCGTGAAAGAGTAACAAACATCCATCCATCCAAACTTTGACATCCCAGTAATATTATAAATGTGCAAGTCTGGATGGATGGATAGATGTTTGTTATTCTTTCAAGCAAAAACTACTGAACGAATTTGGATAAACTTTGGTATGGAGGTAGCTGATACCCTAGATTAACACATAGGCTACTTTTTATCCCGAAAACATGTAGCGGGTAACATCGCGGGGCGCAGCTAGTTTATAATACTAATAGTTTATAGTTTACTATATAGTTTATATACAAATCTAGTTTACTAGCTGCGCCCCGCGGTTTAATCCGCTGTTCCCACATGAACACTACACTATTTCGAGATAAAAAGTAGCCTGCAACTACCTCCTTATCAAATTTCATAAAAATTGGTCTAACCGTTTGAGCGTGACGAAATAACGCTCACAAACTTTTGCGTTTCTTATATTAGTGTGATTGATTCGAATCAATTCACTTCTAAATATTTATCTTTATAACCACAATCGCATATACTAGTACGTATGTATACTTAGTACATTAATAATAATTTGTTTATCGTTATTCAATTTAACAAGCATGATTCATATACACATTATACAAGAGTGTACAACTTGCAGCGTAATTCACAACAGATAAACTTGTAAAAGGCCGCCTAAGATACAGGCTTTGCCTAGTTTCGGGCCCATTGACAAAAAAAAGTTGTATATTATAATATAAAGAGATTAATGACGACTAAATAACTAAACTTTCTACCAACAGAGCATCCGAAAGTCAAGCTGTTCATAACTCAAGGCGGTCTTCAGTCCACCGACGAAGCCATTACAGCGGGAGTTCCTCTCATCGGCATGCCCATGCTCGGAGACCAGTGGTACAACGTCGAAATGTACGTGTATCACAAGATCGGCATCAGACTTGATATGGTCGACGTCACCAAAGAAAAGTTTAAGCATGCCATCAACACCATCGTAAATGATGAGAGGTAAGCTTTTTAAGCAGAGACGAACGAGTCTGATAAATAAATAAATAATAAATATCGTAGGACATTACACACAGCGCCATCTGATCCCAAACTAAGCAGAGCTTGTGTGATGGAAATCATATAACTGATAGAATACATAAATACTTTTTTTTTTTGTAAATACATACAGAACACCCAGACACAGAACATTTATTGGTTTTTACCACAAAATGTTTTCCCTGAGTGGGAATCGAACCCACGCCCAAAGAAGTTATACATTTACAACCATTAACAAAGGCAGTTAAGAACAAAGACAGATAATACTACGAATGAGCCAACGGGGCAGATATTATGAAATTTCACCTGTCCATGACTACTGTCAAACCTGCTTGGTAGTAAATATATCTGCTTTCTGGCGTGGTTTTAATTCACATCCAGTACAAACATAATGATGTGGTGTAAAGAAATGTATGTTCTTGTTCTGAATAAACATTTACAAAAAAAAAAGTGATTAAGTATTCTATCAGTTATTTGAGTTCCACAGTACAAGCTTTGCTTGGTTGGGTTAAGTCAGATGGCGCTGTGTGTAATGTCCTACGCTACGATATTTATTGCAGTAACAAAACAAAGTCCATCGCTGCTTTGGCGCTCATTACTTTAAGACTTTCGATGGTTAGTCTCAACAGCCCTGTAATTTCGCTAGCTGCAGTACCCTTCAGTAATGTTTACCCACTACTGCTTAGCGGCCAAATATCTGGTACTGCGGTGGTACCTACCTAGATGACCACCTGCTAAGGAGATCTACTATCAAGTAACTTGCTAGCCGTGGTGTTATTAAGAGTACCCAACCACAACGCTTTCGTTAATTATCCATAAGGGGATATAAATTCGTGGCACTTTAGAACTAATTGCTTTCAGTTACCGCAAGAATATTAAGCGGCTTCGTTTCATCATGAGCGACCAGCCGCAGCAGCCGCTGGAGCGCGCCGTGTGGTGGACGGAGCACCTGCTGCGCCACGGCGGAGCCTCCCACCTGAAGGCGCGCACCGCCAACATGTCCTGGAGCGACTACCTCGACCTGAAACTGCTTGCGGTGCTCGGACTTTGCGCCTTCTCTGCTTTAATAGCTACAGCATTCGCTACAAATTTGCTATACAAATTTGTTCGAAATAATTTATTAAATGGCAGTAAGTTGAAGCAAAGTTAAAACATCTGTGTAATGATATTGTTGATTTGTATTTTATTATATAGCTATAAGTATTAAGTACCTCTTAACTCTAACTGCAGCCATTTTTGTAGTGATGATAATATGTCAGTGGTTAGCGTGATCGGTTCACACCCCAAGGGCATGAGTGCAAACTCCAACAAAGAGCTTGAGCTGCCGGTGAAGGAAAACATCGTGAGGAAACCATAGCATGGTGGTAGGGTACTTTTTGGTACTCAGCTGGCTAGCTGACACCTTCGAGTTGATCAGGCGATATGGGTGTCAAACGCAAGCCTATCTAAATTAAAAATATAACAAAAAAATTAAGCGGTTAAGGAGGAATGATGCTACCAAAGATGAGGTTTACAAGGGAGGTTTTGCTATCTCAGGATATATTTTTTATTTTAAAACGTATGCAAGTAACATAACATATAAAACCAGGTAATTTGAATTATTTTAATTTCAACAAATGTTTGTTCTGTGTCTGGGTGTTCTGTATGTATTATAAGTATGCATTTACAAAAAAAAAAAAGTATTTATGTATTCTATCAGTTAACTGACTTCCATCACACAAGCTCTGCTTAGTTTGGTGTCAGATGGCGCTGTGTGTAATGTCCTACGATATTTTTTATTTATGTATACATTTGTAGTTATATTTATAGTTCAATTAGCCTATATGTATTATAAAAAATAAAAAAAGATATTTGAAAAAGCACTAAAAGTTACATAGGATTCTGACTAACTGATATTTGTGACTTTTGTAATAAATTAATAATATGTATTACTGTAATTAAAAATAATCACTTTTATTTTTATTAACACATACGTACCTACACTGTCTACAAACATAATCTTTGAAGCTATATTCTTGGATTTCCATCTTAAGTTTGTTTTATCTACTGTAACATAATAATCGAATAAAAAAAAATTCAATAAAATTGATCATTAATTTATGTCTGTAGATCAAAAGATTTCGTAAAAATATAGACTGATTAATTCGATAACATTAATCAGTCTATATTTTTGGGTTTTGTGAATATATGTAAGAGATTATAAAAACGTAAAAATAATGTAGATAAGTATTTTCAATTCTGACATCTTCGAAAAGTCATAATTGTATTTTGACACTTTTCGAGTTAGCAGTGTAATAAAAATACTGGAAATTTAACATATTGAGTTTTATAATTATCGTCATCTATATTATTAATTTATAGTATCACTAAATACAAATATTATTATTCAAGTATCTATAGTAAAATTCAAATATTTATAAAAAGTAGAGAATTATTATAGGTAGGTTCATACATGTATTGAACAATTTATTAAACAAAATGAAATATCTTAAATTAATACAATTTTTGTAAAAATAACTTAAAATCTAAAAGTCCGTCAGAGGAGGGATATGTGGCCAGAATGCTGGCAGCATTGCCACGCTGGATGGCAATGCTAAACTTTTGACCAAAGTAGATGTCAGCGTTCTGGTCACCTGAAGCCTCCTCTAAGCTCCCTCAAGTTGAAAATCTGCCGCCAAGCATCTAACGGTGTGTTCCGGCAGCCTCACTTGAGAGCCAGTTGCATTCCAGGCTAGGTGTGCTTTACCATCTTCGGCCACACCTTCACTTGACATCAGGTGAGCTGTGGTCAAACAACTAGCCTGTCAAACATTAAAAAAAAAAAAAAAAAAGCTCTAACTTATAATTGACAGCCCTGTTGGTTCATTGTCTGCTCTAAGAGCGGAAGGGCGTGGGTTCGAATCCCACCCAGGACAAGCATTCTGTGATATAAACAAATGTTTGTTCTGTGTCTGGGTGTTCTGCATTTATTATAAGTATGTAATTATTAAAAAAAAAACTATTTAAGTATTCTATCAGTTATCTGTCTTCCATAGCACAAGCTCTGCTTAGTATGGGGTCAGATGGCGCTGTGTGTAATGTCCTATGATATAAATAAAAATAATATATATATTTAAATTTGTATAAAACTCACCCTTTTACTAAAAATATTGCAATTATAGCTGTAAGAATAAAATATATATTGTTAAAGTTGTATTGTCAACTATTTTTTAAGTTCTTGCGTCTACCTTTCTTTTTTAAAACGAAAATTATGTACGAACAAAAAAAAAATATCAATCATCACAAAAAAAAAACTTACACGTAGTAATTCAATCAAATCTCTTATTTTTAAATAATCGTCAGTCATAAAACAAGGTCTCTTGAAGCCAAGCCAAGATACCTTCACGCGGTGAAGGAGAACATCGTGAGGAAACCTACATGTCTGAGATTTCTTTACAAAGTTCTCGAAAATCTGTGAAGTCTGCCGACCTGCGCTTGGCCAGCGTGGTGTACTATCGCCGTGCCCTTCACACAATGAGAAGAGACCCGACCCCAGGAGTAGGTGAATTTACAAAAACAAAGGTCTGACTTGGACCCTTGAATGAAATTAATCAAATACAATCTAAGAATAATACCACTAATATTATAAATGCGAAAGTTTGGATGTATGTGTGGATGTTTGGTTACTCTTTAACGCAAAAACTACTCAACAGATTTGGATGAAATTTGGTGTGGAGGTAGCTGACACCCTGGATTAACGTATAGGCTACTTTTTATATCGAAAACATGTAGCGGGTAACACCGCGGGGCGCAGCTAGAAATTCATAATTTTTAATGTAATGAATTGACATATGTATGTATTTACAAAAAAAAAGTATTTAAGTATCAGTTATCTGACTCCCATAGCACAAGCTTTGGTTAGTTTGGAGTCAGATGGCGCTGTGTGTAATGTCCTACGATATTTATTTATTATATTATATTTTTTATGTGTAGAATAAAATTGTGGATTTGGACCAGTTAGTATTTTATCAATTAATGAATTTGAACACCGTAATGGTTGACAATAGACGCAAATATTTAAGGCCTTTTCAATGCTAATTTTATCCATATCCGTTCAGTAGATTTTGCATGAACGAGTTGCAAACATCCATCCATCCAAACTTTCGCATTTATAATATTTGTGGTATAATTAATTAAAAAAATTGAAATGTCAAAGTTGTAATAAAAAAAAGGCAAAGACGCGGGCAAGTTACAACTTTAAAAACTCATCACATCAAGAAACATTATCACATATAAATAAAACTTTCTGCAAATCGTATCATTTTACATTCCGTTGTTATCTTTAACGGACAGTTAAGAAAATGTTGCTATTCAAGTTGTTAATAATTTTAGCTTCGGATTTCTTGCTCGCCGATGGAGCAAGGATTTTAACTGTCGTTCCAACACCGTCGATCAGTCACCAAGTGGTTTTCCGACCTTTGACCCAAGAGCTGGTAAAACGAGGACACGAAGTGGTCGTAATCACGACCGACCCAGCTTTCCCTAAAGGACAGACGCCTGCAAACCTCACAGAAATAGACCTACATGATGTATCTTACCGAGCCTGGAGAGAAGCAATGTTCTCTTCGATCACCACTGGGAACTCTGCAGATTCGTTTGTTCAATTCCAAATATTGTTAGATGTAATGATAAAGATATTCGAAATACAATACCAAACAGATGAAGTACAAAGTGTTATAAACAAAAAGAATTATTTCGATTTGCTGATCATAGAGTCGATATCAGTGTCGTCTCTGTTCTTGTGTGACATATTCAAGGTTCCAGTTATCAGTATGAGTACATTTGGTGGATATTTGAATTACTATGACGCCGTCGGCGCGCCGTCCCGCCCACCGCTGCTATACCCGACTGCTATACGCCAAAAATTGAACAATCTATCGCTCCGGGATAAAATTCGCGAGCTCTACAATCATTATCGATTCGAGCGTTATTTCAATTCGCAAATTGTGAAATATGAAGACATTTTCAAGAGGATGTTCGGCCCGGAGTTACCTTCGATTGCGGATTTGATGAAAAATATTGATTTGTTATTTTTAAACGTGCATCCGATCTGGGAGTTTAGCCGTCCCATGCCACCTAATGTTGTTTATATGGGAGGACTGCATCAAAAACTGACCAAGGAATTGCCACAGGTAACAATTGCACTATTATGTTTGTAGCGACGGTAGTTCAGTGGTTAGCGCAGCCGGTTCACACGCCGAAGGGCGTAGGTTCAACCTCCAACGATGAGTTTGGGGTGCCGGTGAAGGAAAACGTCTTGATTTGTCACGTCATTTTTTTTTTATTTATAACGCTTTTTGAATTTTCATAAATCAATACACACAACAAGTACATACAACACAAAAGAACAGGATGCTTTTGATGATGGATGTTGTACCTACACGATATTGTAAACAACTGTTACTATAACCGAAAAAAAATGAGATTTTTTTTTTAATGTTAATTTTTAAATAATTATTTTTCCTTATTTCAAAGTCAGCTTTATAGCAATTATTTATTAAGACGAGCAGCAGCAGCCTTACTTAAGAACCAGTTTCATTCCAAACTAGGTGCATTTACCATCTTCGACCACATCGTCACTTAACATCAGATGAGCTGTGGTCAAACAGCAAGCGTTTCAACTATAAAAAAAATCACGTCCTTTCGGCGAAGAAATACACGTTTCACGTAACCTCGTACGCATACATTACAATCTAAATACCTACCTGATTAATCTTCACAAAAACATTGAACTGATTCTATAGGTATAGACCGATGAAAGTTTAGAGGCAATCTAAATACTCGAACCCACAACTAATAGAAAATATCAGAAAAACAACTACCAACAAGAGCATTTCGTGTAAAAACGGTGTTATATTTCAACCCTTCAAGTTGTAGATAGGTAACACACATAAAAATAAAGTGGCTTTTGTTCAAGTACTTCTTTCAGACTTTACAATGTCGACACACATTTTTTCTCATAATTAATTCGACCTACCTATAAGCCACTGCATGCAGTTTCAACATCTTTTATTACCTTTTTTTTTAATGTAAGTGTAATGACACCAACGATGTGCTCTCCTGAGATAGCGCCTGTCCATGACCACACACACAACTACAATACACAGAACTTTGAGTATCAAAACAAAGTCCGGGGCATCGCCGCTTTAGCGCTCATTACTTTGAGACTTTCGATGGTTAGTCTCAACAGCCCCGTAATTACACTAGCTGCAGTACCCTTCAAACCGGAACATAGTAATGTTTACACAATACTGCTTGGCGGCAGAATATCTGGTACTCCATGCAGTTTCAACATCTTTTATTACAGGACTTGAAGAGTTACCTGGATTCTTCAAAGAACGGTGTTGTATACATAAGCTACGGTACCAACGTCAGCCCTTCACACCTGCCTCCAGAGAGGATTCAAATCCTCGTGGAAGCATTTTCTGAGCTTCCCTACGATGTTTTGTGGAAGTGGGACAAAGATGAACTGCCGAACCAACCACAAAATATCCGTGTAGCGAGGTGGCTGCCGCAATCGGATCTGTTGAGTAAGTTAACTAGTGCGTGTGTTTGTGTGTGTGCGTATGTGCGTGGGGTTCGATTTTTTTCTAATACCGTTGATTGTTTCTTCAATCAAGTCTGAGCTAAGTCTGATTGGAATTTCGTTTTCAGAGCATCCAAACGTCAAGCTGTTCATAACTCAAGGCGGTCTCCAGTCTACTGACGAAGCCATCACAGCGGGAGTTCCTCTCATCGGCATGCCCATGATTGGAGACCAGTGGTACAATGTCGAAATATACGTGTATCACAAGATCGGCATCAGACTCGATTTAGTTGATATCACTAAAGAAACTTTCAAACAAGCTATAAACAGTGTCGTGAAAGATGAAAGGTGAGTTTTTTTTTTCTCAGGATTTTAAACTGCAAGTTTTTTTTTGTTTATTAAATACTAGAGGATGCCTCGCGGTTTCACCTGCGTAGTTCCCGTTCCCGTGGGAATACAGAAACAAAAGTAGCCTGTGTCACCTGGGGATAGTGTAGCTTCCCAACGGTGAAAGAATTTTTGAAATCGGTCCAGTAGTTTCGGAATCTATTCAATACAAACTATAATTTCTCATTTTTCTTTCCTCTTTATAATAGTACAGATAGATAGAGACTTATTTAATCATAAACGTGTTTTCCGTTCTTGGTCGCCAGGAAGAGATCGCTTTTAGCAATAAGGCAGCAATTTGTGGCAATAGCTCAGTGCACTTGCACTTGCTAGCTTGTAGCATTTTTTTTGTTTCTATTTCTATTTTTGGTGTTTTTATAGAGAGTTTTTATTTTCAGCTACCGCAAAAACATAGAAAAACTTCGCTTCATCCTGAGCGACCAGCCGCAGCAGCCGCTGGAGCGCGCCGTGTGGTGGACGGAGCACCTGTTGCGCCACGGAGGAGCCACCCACCTGAAGGCGCGCACCGCCAACATGTCCTGGAGCGAATACCTCGACCTGGAACTGCTTGCGGTGTTCGGACTATGCGCCCTATTCGTTTTGATATCTGTAGGATTAGCAGTTCGTTTGCTATACATTTCAGTACGACAAATTTTCTCCGGAAACAGGAAGTTGAAGAAAAGCTAGTGGCTTTAAGTGTTTTTCACCTTTATTTTACTAATATGCTAGTTTTTTTAGACAATAACTGTTATTTGTATAGATTGATTAAATAAAATTAAAAAAAAATGTTTGTTTTATTTACTCACGCTACTTTTTTTTAATCTTCATGCATTATCTTCGACCACATCATCGCTTAACATCAGGTGAGTTGGTGATCAAACCCAGTCTAATACATGTTAAAAAATAGCTTATTGCCGAACACTGATTCAAGGTTATAAGCTTAGCGTATGCTATGCCGATGAAAATCATAGTAACAACTTTATACTACGATCGCAACTCTGAAATCACCAACAAAATCAACGGCTTCGAACATTTTAGTCAGGGGTTAACAATCTTTTTGTATAGAGTAGTGAATTGTTTTCATTATTGCAGAGAGTTGTGTCTGACTTAAAACTGTTTCTTCGTCATGATTGATTGATTGATTGATTGATTGATTGATAACTCTTTATTGTACACACATACAGAAAAAAGAAGAAATAAACTTAAATATAGGTGAACACCATATTAACACCGTCTGGGTCAACAAGATACAGGCTAAGCCTAGTTTGGGGGCCGATGTACAATGCCATATCATTTACTCTAACTAAACAAATATGTAAAATTATTAAACTGTAAATGTATTGTTTGTAATGAAATTAATGTTTGTTAAATAAAGATTTATTATTACTATCATTTAACAACTGGCGTTCTTAACGCTAAAAGCGATCTCTTCCAGGCAACCTTAGTGGCATGAGTGGACCGAGCCCCTTTCAGCCCAGTATACCCCACGTCTATAACGTCTTAGTTACAAAACAAAAGACATTTACATCGTTTTTCACCGTGAACAGTTAACCCCATCGTGGTAGAAGGAAATAAATTCTGTTTTCGTAGCATTTTTTTATTGTAGTACATACCTACTTATTTTTTAATATCTTAATTAATTGCGTGTGAAACTTGATAATCAGATAAACTTTTATGTATATAAGTATATAGGTAAAGTACGTGGAGCGCGCGGCCCCGAATACCTAAGTAGAACATCGTCCCTACTCGCAGGTTTAGCTTAGCGCAAGGCGCGTGTATAGTCGACATCGAATTCTAGAAGCGTTCAGGAAACCTTTCTGTTAGCGTTAACGCTAATAGTATGTTACTTTGTCTAGGCCATAGAAGAGAATGGACTGAGCGTTCCCTTTTTCTTATATAAAAAGTAATGAGACGAACGAGACGCTCTCCTGATGGTAAGAGATAACGCCTGTCCATGACCATCGCAATGATACACAGGACTTTAAGTAACAAAACAAAGTCCAGGGCATCACTGCTTTGGCGCTCATTACTTTGAGACCAATGAGGTTATATTGAGGCCAATCAGGCCACCGCACCTTTGTTATTACAGACCTACAGAAAAAAGACACATTATTGGCCGCACAGTTGTATTGTATCTTTCTTTCTTATTTTTTATGCTTGACAGGCTAGGTGTTTGACGACAGCTCACCTGATGTTAAGTGACGGTGTGGCCAAAGATGGTAAACACCCCTGGAATCGACCTGGCTCTCGAGTGAGGCTGCCGGAATTTACCGTTAGATGCTTGGCAGCAGATTTTCAACTTGAGAGTGGTAGCTAGCCAGCCGAATACTAGAAAATAGCCTACCACCATGCTATGGTTTCCTAACGATGTTTTCCTTCACCGGCAGCTCAAGTTCGTTGTTGGGGGTTTGAACCCACGCCCATACAAAAGTTTGTGAAGAGGCGCTTTCTCTTCTTTCTCTTGTAGGTTGAAACCCACAATCGTTACGGTATCGTTGACCCATCTTGCGACTGGACGACGTACGTCAAAACATTTAGAGAAGATTTCTTCAATCACATTGAAGCGAACCCCAAAAACATTACTCTCAGAAAATGGATAATGTATCGTACATATCAACAATGAAGCAATATTGTAGCTATTTTGTCTTGAGTTCACTTTTGTATACGGATTTGCTTGCAAAATGCTTCTGGAGAAATTGATAGCGTTACATACAGCCAACAGAGTATGGACGAGTTCATTATGTAAAAGCTCAAGCTTAAAGCTGGGTTGGGTCCGGGATTTCCCGGACTCTGATTGTAGGCTGTCTCGTGTCTCGGGACTTTGAAATTGTCGGGAATTCCCAAACCCTAGTGGAAACATATATCTTGAACACTCAGAAAGAATATTGTTATCAACTTTCTTACACGTCAAATCCTGCTCATCATCATCATCCACAGCCTTCTTTATCCCACTGCTGGGTCTGGCCTCTCTCTTTACGTGCCATCTGCCTCGGTCCTGTGCCAATCTGGTCCAGGTTCGACCCGCGACGGTGACAATATCGTCGACAAATCCTGGTATAACATAATAACTTAAAACTCTCCCAAGCCACACCGCTCGGCTCTCATTTCCTGTTTTAGCTTTTAGTCTAGCACTTTTAATAGCAACAGACAGACGCACCAGACGTTCGACCGCATTCGTATCTCTCCCAACATATTCCAATCCTAAATCGGATATGCGTTCCAGCGCGACGAGCAGTATATTGAAATTTATCTTACAGCCGTGTACGAGGAACTAGGGATTCACGAACTGACACATTTATAACGAAATTGGAATGGCGTATTAACAATTTAAGGGCTTACGTGTGTTCTTTTATATATTTTTTTACATGTTTTCGGGATAAAAAGTAGCCTATGTGTCAATCCAGGGTCTCTTCATACCAAATTTCATCCAAATCCGTTGAGTAGTTTTTGCGTGAAAGAGTAACAAACATCCACACATACATCCAAACTTTCGCATTTATAATGTTAGTGGTCTTATTCTTAGATTATATTTGATTAATTTCATTCAAAGGTCCAAGTCAGACCTTTGTTTTTGTAAACTCGCCTACTCCTGGGGTCGGGTCTCTTCTCATTGTGAGCAGGGCACGGCGATAGTACACCACGCTGGCCAAGCGCAGGTTGGCAGACTTCACAAATCTTCGAGAACTTTGTAAAGAAATCTCAGACATGTAGGTTTCCTCACGATGTTTTCCTTCACCGCGTGAATGTATCTTGGCTTCAAGAGACCTTGTTTTATGACTGACGATTATTTAAAAATGAGAGATTTCATTGAATTACTACGTGCATATATTTTTTTTGTGTTGATTGACATTTTTTTTTTTGTTCTTACTTAAGGGCCTATCGAGTGCATTTCTCTAGTCGATTTTAGGTATTCTGTGCGCTCCGTGTGTGAGTGCGCAAGGCACACGAGCGAACAGCTAGTACCGCGCGCCGCCGTCGGCGCCACGCGCTACAGGCATTGTCGATACACATACGGCGGCGAAATGAAAATCGGTTTGAGCTAAATACTTAAACGGCTAAGTAGACGAACTGGATCAACTATTTTGCCGCTTATTTTAGTAGACTGGTGGCCGAGTGGTAACAAGCTGTATGAGTACGGCCACATAGTCACGGGATCGAAATCAACACCATATTAATACGGAATATTATTTTTGCACACAAATTTTGTTGATAGGTATTTTAAATAAATATAATACATAAATATTTCGTTTTTTTTTTAAATACATTATAATACGATTATTTTTGTATACTTATTATTTTTATAATACGTTTTATTTTTATTTTATTTTTTTCTTATTAGTGTTACATCTCCCGTCTGTTTTTTATGTTCTCTATTGTATTTTTTCTTTTCTTGGTTGCTTGGAAGAGATCGCTGTTAGCGATAAGGCCGCCACTTGTGGCACTAGTTCATAAGGTTCTTTATTCTCTGTACTCTTTTCTATTTATGATGTGCACAATAAAGAGTTATATCTATCTATCTTATTTTTTTTAACCGACTCGATTTTAAATGGAGGAGGTTCTCAATTCGACAATTTTTTTTTATGTAAAAGTAATAAATCGATCGAGTCACTCTCCTGATGTTAAGAGATAACGCTTGTCCATGACCATTGTAGCGATACCCAGAACATTGAGTAACAAAACAAAGTCCAGGGCATCGCTGCTCTGGCACTCATTACTTTGAGACTAGATGGTTAGTCTCAACAGCCCAGTAATTGCGCTAGCTGCAATACCCTTCAAACCGGAACACAGTAATGTTTACACACTACTGCTTGGCGGCAGAATATCTAGTACTGCGGTGGTCTGTACCTACCTAGACGACCTCCTGCTAATTCCGCCAATTATGAATCGATTTTGATGATTCTTTTTTTTGCTTGGTTGATCCATACTTCAGAGATGGTCCCATATATTTTTTATCGAAATCGGTTGAGCAAGTAAAAAAAAATCAACACAAGTATTAAAAAACCTCGCTGTTTCATTGAAGCAGTGCGTTTAGTTGGCCTAAGGGTCATGGAGTAGGTTTTTTGTTTGTAAATTTGTGTATTTCTTTTTATGTAACTGAACATTTTTAATTCCCTATTTTATCTATTGAAAATAATTAATTTATTATAACACTATGGAACCTAAGAATATGACATACCGTAAGCAACTCCTACGATACACCTCACTTTTTTCCTTTCCACTGACGAATAATAAACGACGAAAAAGTATTATTATTTTGACTACCCAGTCAGCACGTTTGCGTCATGAGTTGTATGGCATGGGTTCGATTCCCACCGAGGGCAAATTTTGATGAGAAGAACATAGATGTTTGTTTTGTTTGGGTGTTTATGTATACTTTAGTATGTTCATAATTGATTGATTCAAAATAATGACGTGCATAATTATTAAAAAAAAATAGTTTATTACTTTACCCATGGCTTTACTCGCATATCCATTTTGGAGAAGTCATTTAAAAAATACTAAATTAAAATAAAATAATAATAAATATTTCTTTTTTAGTAGAATATAGCTTTATGGCATGGGTTCAATTCCCGAATTTTTTTGTGAAAAACATAGATGTGTGTTTTAATTTTTGTTGGCGGCCATATTGGATCAACTTTAAAGTATTCTCCATTCTACTAGTCAATCCCATTCATTTCATTTTGATACCTATATTGAGGTTGTAGTGAAAAAATATGTAATCTGCCATTTTGTTGGCGGCCATATTGGATTTGCTTTTTTTTATTATAATCTATTCTACTAATCAAGCCCTTTCATTTGATACCCATATTGATGGCATTGTGAAAAAATATGCAATCCGCCATTTTGTTAGCGGCCATATTGGATTTGCTTTTTTTAAAGTTTACTCTATTCTACTAGTCAAGCCCTTTTATTTGATACCCATATTATAGGAGTGGTGGAAAAATATGTAATCCTCTAGTTTGATGGCGGCCATATTGGATTTGCTTTTTTTTATTATAATGTATTCTACTAGTCAAGCTCTTCCATTTGATATATTTCCCATATTGATGGTATTGTGAAAAAATATGTAATCCGCCATTTTGTGAGCGGCCATATTGGATTTGCTTTTTTTAAAGTTTACTCTATTCTACTTGTCAAGCCCTTTTATTTGATACCCATATTATAGGAGTTGTGAAAAAATATGTAAGCATCTATTTTGATGGCGGCCATATTGGATTTGCTTTTTCATTTATTTTATTTATTTATGCTCTAATGAAACAGCGAGGTTTCGGAGTAAACGAAAATGTCATCGACGTATACAATTTTTATATTTATGTTGATTTTTAAAAATTGCTCGACCGATTTCGATAAAGTTTATATGAGACCACCTCAGAAGTATAGATCTATCAAGCAAAAAAAAATTATCAAAATCGATTCATAATTAGCGGAATTATCGCGTAACAGACAGCCCCGTTGGCTCATTGGTAGTATATCTGCCTTGAGAGCTGTAAGGCGTGGGTTCGATTTCCATTCAGGGCAAACATTTTGTGAATAAACAAATGTTTGTTCTGTGTCTAGCTGTTCTGTATGTATTATAAGTATGTATTTACAAAAAAAAGTATTTATGTATTCTATCAGTAATCTGACTTCCATCACACAAGCTCTGCTTAGTTTGGGGCCAGATGGCGCTGTGTGTAATGTCCTACGATATTTATTTATTTATATTTATTTAACATACATATACATTTTTGTAGCGATGATAGCTCAGTGGTTGACGCGGTCGGTTCGCATGCCGAAGGGCGTGGGTTCAAACCTAACAATGAGCTCGAGCTGCCGGTGAAGGAAAACATCGTGAGGAAACCATAGCGTGGTGGTAGCGTACTCTCTAGTACTCGGCTGGCTAGCTACCACACGAGAGTTGAAAATATTATGTCCCCAAGCATCTAACCATGAGTTCTGGCAGCCTCACTTGAGAGCCAGTTCCATTCCAGGCTAAGTGTGCTTTACCATCTTCGACCACGCCTTCTCTTAACATCAGGTGAGCTGTGGTCAAACATAGCCTAGCACAGTGGTTCTCAAACTTTTTTGGTGTCGGAACCCTTTTGGGAAGCAAAATACTTGATGGAACCCTATAATAAAACAATACTTTTTAAAAGTGTGTTCTTTAATAAAGAATCTTTATTAATAAGCATAATAAAAGTACAATGTAACAGTTACTAATTATTACTTACTTTACCATATGGCAAGTACAATAATAGAAGATATTAAAAAAAAGTAACTAATGGGATTTGATAAACAAAAAGCAAAAATAAAATGAGAAATTTAAAAATTGCGTTGTAAACAATCTCGACTTTATTTTTTAAAGTTAGAGTCGAAAGTCGCTTGTTGACAACTATAGCGTCTAATTCAGAGGCGGCTTTTATCAAAGGGACAGCGCGCTCACAAGTATACAAGTATACATGTTGATTTGTAGCGATGATAGCTCAGTGGTTAGCACGGTAGGTTCGCATGACGAAGGGCGTGGGTTCAAACCCCAACAATGAGCTTGAGCTGCCGGTGAAGGAAAAACATCGTGAGGAAACCATAGCATGGTGGTAGGGTACTTTAGTACTCGGCTGGCTAGCTACCACCCTCAAGTTGAAAATCTGCCGCCAAGCATCTAACGGTGTGTTCCGGCAGCCTCACTTGAGAGCCAGTTCCATTCCAGGCTAGGTGTGATTTACCATCTTTGGCCACACCTTCACTTGAGATCAGGTGAGCTGTGGTCAAACAACTAGCCTGTCAACCATTAAAAAAAAAAATATACCAAACTTATGAGATATTGTACCAGCTATTGTAACACATGTTTATACAAATAAATAAATAAATAAACCTATGCGCGGCCGCGGAGTCAAAACGTTCGACCAGAGACAGGTGTTTTGATTTTTTTTTCTAAATTCTTGCGGAACCCCTACAGAGGTATCGCGGAACCCTAGGGTTCCGCGGAACACACTTACAGTATAGCAGACCTAGCATAACAAACCATTACAAAAAAAAATTGTCGAATTGAAAACCTCCTCCTTTTAAAATTGACAGCCCTGTATGTCTGCTCCAAGGCGTGGGTTCGATTCCCACCCAGGACAAGCATAAACAAATGTTTGTTCTGTATCTGGATGTACTGTATGTATTTACAAAAAAAGTATTGAAGTATTACCTATCAGTTATCTGACTTCCATAGTACAAGCTTTGCTTAGTTAGGGGTCAGATGGCGCTGTGTGTAATGTCCTATGATAATTATATATTATTTAATTTTATTATAATTTATAAAATCGAGTCTGTTAAAAAAACAAAATAAAATACAACAAAATTTGTGTGCAAAAATAATCTTCGAGTGTTGGTTGGTTTCGATCCCGTGACTGCGGATTAGAATCGGGTACCGATACCACTCGGCCACCTGTCTATGTCTACAAGTGGCAAATTTGTTGATCCGGTTCGTTTACTTTGTGATCGTACGTAAAAGCAACCTCAACAGCGACACAACCTCCCCGTCCGACAGTCGAAGCGGTACTAAAGCGGATAGGGGAACAGCGTGGTAGCTCTGCTTAGAATGGACGAAACGCGCAAAAATTTAGGTATTTCCTTCGTTTGTTCAAGCAAAATCATATTTTGGTAATTTTTATGTGATAACTATTTAGAGAAAATGTAATTTTATTGTTATACAAAGCCTGATGACTTTCCGTGCAGTATTTACGCCGTATCGAGGTTTTCTATAGATTGTTTGGGGTTACTTTGGATTTTTTTTCTATCGAGGAAACTAAAAGTAATCGTGTTTCTAAATTAGATTACATATAGATTGGATCCTTAAATATCTTAAACATTAACCTCATAAATGATGTTTTAGTAATAACGAAAATACAACGAAACAAACAGTTCCAAATCCACTCGATACCGGCTTAATTTTTGTTTTAGAAGAAAGGTAGTCGCAAGAACTTAAAAAATTGTTGACAATACAACTTTAACAATACATATTTTACTAGCTGCTACCCGCGGTGATAATGAAAATCCCACAATATTTCAATTATAATATACTAAATTCTAGTAATGAATATAGCCTATGTTACTCAGGGAGAATGTGAAAGAATTTTTGAAATCGGTCTAGTAGTTTTTAAGTTCATTCATTTAACATACAAAAATCCAAAAAAACAAGTCTAATATTAGTGTAGATGTCTTTTCATTTTTGGGATTGCATTCTGCCAGTGTCAAGTAATCTATATTTTTATATGTCGGTAAAATCAAATGAAATAAATCTTCCTCACAGTCAAGTCCAGCCCAAGGTCTAGTGAAATTGTAGTTCTTTATATTTTGGACACAACTTAACTTTTTACGGCACCGTACTTGATGGGTGTCTAACTAAATCTATTTCACTAATCATTGGTTTGTCCACTGGACAGTGGCCGTTCAATAAATAACCTTTTCATCCCCCCATCTCGGAAAGAGTATTTTTGCTCTTCGATATCTGAGTGCAAAAGTCGTTTTTATCCGCTAGAGGATAAAGTAAATTTGAATTTAGAACATCGTGTGCACTAAGTTTATGAATTCAAAACATCATTAAACCTATTTACTTTTACCTCCATGGTGCCGAATTTATCATACAACTTTTTTTAATTTGTTTAAACCTCAAGGAGGTTCCGGGAGTTATGGCGGGAACGCGGGAAGAGTCGTGTCGCTCCGTTGTATTTTTTTACAAAACTATTGTTTTGTAAAAAAATACAACTGTGTTTTATTCATAAAGTGCCGAATTAAAAGCGCGAGTATGGGAAAATGATATAATATGGTGAAACATGACTTTTCGTGTTGCTTCCAAAACTCCATCGAAGCTTAAAGTAAAGTCGCCACTACTTTACTAAAGCATGACTGGACTTGACTGACATGGACTCGAGGTGACCAATGTTAGACTTTGACTGTAACTATAGATGTAAGACATGAATTATCGTAAAAACTGAAGACGAGGCAGTATGGCTTTATAGCTTTAGCCTGCCCGATAGGGCAAATTATATTAAAAAAAAATCAAGAAGGGTCCGAGTCTGAGATGTGTACGTTTTTTTTGCATTTAGTTATTTCCTCGCTGAAGAAAAGTTACGTGTTGCACTCGAGTGCAAAGATTTTACACCTCGTGCTCTTTTGTTTCCCTCGCTAACGCTCAGGATTCAAATTTTTGAACCAATCAATTTTAGAGTCCTTTGCTTGCAAGGTCATCAAAACTGAGCATGCGGTTAAAAAGCAACTTTGCACTCTTGTATAACAAATAACTATTGTCGACTTTTCTTCGAGTTGTACAATGTACATAGATAACAATTTTCTTTAGTTTGGAACAGCTACAAAAATTCCTACCGTCACGATTTTTTTTCACTGTTGTAAGACGTGATCATGGCACCTTAATTTCAGCTTTTCACCACTCTGACCCTTCTTTTATAATTAGAGCAATTAGAAAAATCCCTACTCAACCAGTTTGCGAGACCCACACGCGCTATACTTGTCACACTACCATAGAGGTCTATGTAATTTGGGTTGCAGGTAAATTTACTTATAAATTAAATTTTCTACCTGAGCCATCTTGAATCTTAGAGTAACTTTTGGGGAGATTTAATTAATTTCAATGAATGCGGAATAACAAAAAACTTGATTATACTAATTACTGTAGGTTGCATTAAGTTAATATGCTGGATTAACTTTTTTTTATGGTTGACAGGCTAGATGTTTGACTACAGCTCACCTGATGTTAAGTGAAGGTGTGATCGAAGATGGTAAAGCATACCTAGTCTGGAATGGAACTGGCTCTCAAGTGAGGCTGCCGGAACACACAGTTAGGTGCTTGGCGGCAGATTTTCAACTTGAGGGTGGTAGCTAGCCAGCCGAGTACTAGAAAGTACCATGCTATGGTTTCCTATACTAAACATACTACGTAATATATAGTATGTTTAATTTTACAAATTTTAAATGTCAGTAATAACTAACTACTAGCTAATCTACTGTTTTATTCAAGCAATTGTGATTTGCCGCAAATAAAGACCAAAACAAATGCCAGTAGCTGTGATTTCACTGTAAAATTATGCTCCATTTGTCCATGAATGGCAAAAATTTATTTGTATGAAAATCTAACCACCTTAATTAGGGATAACGAAGTATTTAATTTAACTACACTATAAAAGGATGTGACTGTGGTGATCCACTAAGATGTTTTGGGTTTGCCCACTCAGTCAAACACTAAATTAATTGCAGTAAGTAGCACAGCACGCCGAAGGGCGTGGGTTCAAACCCCAACAATGAGCTTAAGCTGAAACATCGTGCAGAAACCATAGCGCGATGGTATGGTATTTTCTAGTAGGATACCTACTTAGTCCTACTTCTGGATACCAACCTAGCTAAAAGCACATCTAACTGATGAGAATGTGGATAGAATGTTAGAATCAATCTAACTTTCGGAGAATGTGTTACCGAGCTGTACGACCTTGTTCTTCCATCCCCTTTTTACCACAGGACAAGTAGAAAGACGGCCCACTACCACCCATACGCAGTGGAATTTCCTTGGGTACGTACCAAACGTTTTGAATCTACGTTTCTCATCCGTACGGCCAAG
Source organism: Biston betularia (assembly GCA_905404145.2). NCBI lineage: Eukaryota > Metazoa > Arthropoda > Insecta > Lepidoptera > Geometridae > Biston > Biston betularia. The sequence goes on along the minus strand of FR989887.1, from coordinate 6,457,786 downwards.
GAATGGAACAAGCTACCGGCTTCCTTGTTTCCTGATAGTTATAATGCAGATCTTTTCAAGGTCAGAGTGAATAGGTATCTTCTAGGTCTGCGTGCTTCATCTTCGACCACATCGTCGCTTACCATCAGGCGAGTTGGTGGTCAAACGCGGAATAATCCGTATTTAAAAAAAAATGGTATCTATCTTAGCTAGGTTGGTATCCAAGATAGTAAAGCAGTTGCTTTACCATCTTGGATCACACCGTCACTTAACATCAGATAAGTGACCTGGCTTGTTAACTGTAAAAAAACAAGTATTGAAACTTATATTACTTTTTAACTAGTTACAGTTAAAAATTAAATAATATTGTCTGTTCGTTACGAACAAATAAATGTACTGTTTCTTGAGTATAATAGCTATTTATTCGTAGTTTTTGCTAAAACAAAAAGTGTAAAAAGGTTTTAAAGAGTCAGTGTATATGTAGGTATAATAAAGAATGACTGAGTGAAAGTTAAATGCGCTGAAGGTTAGCAGTTCGCGAAACGAACATCATCAATTATTTCCTATCAGTATCACTAGTCATGACCATGACCATCTGATAGACATCATGGTCGCATTCTCTCGGCGGATAAAATAAGTATACGGCATGTAGTTAACGCAAAAATAAAAAACCGGCCGAGTGCGAGTCGGACTCACACACGTAGGGTTCCGTACCATTATCTATAATAAAACTAAATATTCTGTGAATAGTTAAAGCGTCTACCTGTCACCGTTATTAGTATCGAGCAAGAAACGGGAAAAAAATCAAGCTTGTTGTATGGGAGCACTCTTAAATATTTATTTTATTTTATTTTTAGTATTTGTTGTCATAGCGGCAATAGAAATACATCATCTGTGAAAATTTCAACTGTCAAGCTATCACCGTTCTTGAGATACAACCTGGTGACAGACGGACGGACGGACAGCGAAGTCTCAGTAATAGGGTCCCGTTTTTACCCTTTGGGTACGGAACCCTAAAAATGAATTGGTACGGAGCAGGTGGTAACATCTGTTAGATGGCATCGTCTCGCTTGATTGTATTAAAAAGTCTACAGAAAAACCAATTCGCAAAGAACAGTAAAAGTAAAAGCCATCCAATTTTCCCTTCGAACGGCCTAACGTCAAGTTATTGAATATAACCTTATTTCAAGCAGTTAAAAGAGCATACCATACTTGTTCTTGCAATTTGTATCATATTATTTTTCCAGCGTCCTAAACCGTATCACTCAGGTAATTAGAGCGATATTCGTCTGGTTTGGCTGTTGGTAAGCTGGCAGGAGAGCGAAACCCATTTCGCTGGTCGCAGTCATACTTCAAAGGTCATCAGAAAGGACAACGGTATCCCAATTGTTAAAGCCAGCAATTTATGTGAAGATAAGTATGGTTTTATGGCATCTTCAATTTCAACCTTTTTCTGGTGTATAAGAGCGATTAAGAAGGTTTTTAGAGATGGGACGTTTCACTTATATTCCTTATACTCGATACTTTACTATAAGCTTCAATGGAGTTTTGGAAGCAACACGAAAAGTCATGTATCACTACATTATTTACTTGGTGGTAGATTTCCTTAGCAGGAAGCTGTATAGATGTCTTGACAGCCCCGTTGTCTCATTGGTAGTATATCTGCCTTGAGAGCTGTAGGGCGTGGGTTCGATTCCCACTCAGAGCAAACATTTTGTGAATAAACAAATGTTTGCTCTGTGTTTGGGTGTTCTGTATGTATTATAAGTATGTATTTACAAAAAAAAAGTATTTATGTATTCTATCAGTTAACTGACTTCCATCGCTCAAGCTCTGCTTAGTTTGGGGCCAGATGGCGCTGTGTGTATACTCCTACGATATTTATTTATAGACAGGTACCGCCGTAGTACCCGATATTCTGCCGCCCAGCAGTAGTGTCTACATTACTGTGTTCCGGTTTGAAGGGTACTGCTGCTAGCGAAATTACTTGGCTGTTGAGACTAACTATCGAAAGCCTCAAAATAATGAGCGCCAAAGCAGCGATGCCCCGGACTTTGTTTTGCTACTCAAAGTTCTGTGTATCGCCGCAATGGTCATGAACATGCGTTGTCTCTTACCATCACGAGAGCGTATTGTTCGCCTCATTACATTTACATAAAAAAAATACATTATATCACTTTCCCATACTTGTGCTTGTAATTCGGTACTTTATTTAAAAAACACCATTATTTCTATACATAAACACTCAAAAAAACACTAGTTTTGGAAAAAAATACAATGGAGTGACACGGCTCTTTCCACGTTCCCACTAAAACTTCTACACCGCTGGATGGCACGGAGCGAGACAGACGCGCGCCGATGCCAGATTGCTGCAACTTACAACGTGCAGCAAAGGTTAGCGCCAAGACATCAAAAACCGGCCAAGTGCGAGTCGGACTCGCGCACGAAGGGTTCCGCACCATTATCTATAAAAAATCAAGTTTGTTATATGGGAGCCCCCTTAAATATTTATTTTATTTTTAGTATTTGTTGTTATAGCGGCAAATGAAAATTTCAACTGTCTAGCTATCACCGTTCTTGAGATACAGCCTGGTGACAGACGGACGGACGGACAGCGAAGTCTCAGTAATAGGGTCCCGTTTTTACGCTTCGGGTACGGAACCCTTAAAAAATAACAAACAATAGCTGTTGAGTGCAATTGCTAATAATGGAACTAAAGATTTTCCATGCAGGGCTCTCAGTTTTGACGAGAAAATACAATGGTGTGAATGGTGGACCTATACAAAAACAGTTGACTGTGGTGATGAAGATCGCAGAAGAGAAAACAAGTTCTTCCGTGATACATATCGATTTATTTGACCCCCAATAAGTGGAATATCAGAATATTCTTATTTTTGTTTCAGTGTTTTTTTTTTAGCACTGCTTGATGTATCGTTTATGCTAGTAGAAAAACTTTTATCGCAGCTCGCAAGTGGGCGTAGAGAGAATTTTAGAATTCCGGCTCCCTCTATGATTCCGGACAATTTTTCACATCCCTACCAGTATATCCGCCCAAGTCTGTCTTAAATTGGCAATATGTGTCAGAATCAGCCGACCCGTAGTACTAATGCAAGATTTGTGGGTAAAAACAGGAGGCCCAGTTTGAAGCATTGCCTTTTTAAAGGATAGAAAATCCTTCGTATAATATAATTTGCCTAGAAACATTTCGTTAGTTTTTTTTATTTATTTAAAACAAGTAGCTCACCCCGGCTTCGCACTGGAAAACAAAATCACCTAACGGTGTATTCTGGCACCCTCACTTGAAAGCCAGTTCCATTCCAAGCTAGGTGTGCCTTACCAACAGGAGAGCGTTTCATTCGTCTCATAACTTTTAGATAACAAAACACATATTTAAAAAAATAACTATCTTCGACCACACCGTCACTTATTATCTGGTGAGCAGCTGTAGTGAAACGCCTGGCTTGTAAACCACAGAAAAATAGTCTTACAAAAAATAAAAATATTCAGACTCAAGTAACAGAGATTGAGAGTAATAGAGCACTTCAAAATTTCCTCAATCATTAATACGTGGTGATTGATAGACCGATACAGCTTTGAATCAAACGATCCACAACTGACGTAAATAATAAATAAAATAAATAAATATCACAGGACGTTACACACAGCGCCATCTGACCATCTGATCTGTTATGTTAGTGAGTAACATTTTTAGCATCTGTATAATCTTAGCCTCTTCGAATGTACTGCAAAATTTCTGAGTAAAAAACAACTCCAAATGCGTGAGGCTAGTTAGCATGTACGAATGTTTGTATAATTTCCATATTTATCACTAGATATTATGTTACATTTTCGGTGTATAACACTTCTAACATTCGCCAAATTATGTTCTTTCTACATCCCATAAACGACAAGGCCGGTTTTGTATTGTTTGCAACGCTTTGATAACGCTCTTATTGATATAATTGCTAATTTATCAAAGAGTATCTTTGGTACATTATTTTTGTGTGTGTTTCTGATGATTTGCAAAATCAAAAAGTAGCGCTGCCAACTAAAATTGTCCTGTTTATCCGTGTAACCGTTTAGAGACTATTCCTGGGTGGCATAAATTGGTGATAAATGAAATGAATGGAACAAAGAAATACTCAGCCATTAAATATCTTTCTTTCGCAGCTTTTATTCAATTAACAATCGAAATACTATTCAGCGAACAATTGGAAACCAATTAACATCAAACCAAAACCCGTCCGAAAAACACGAACTCGTAATTTTAAACCGCTAAATCTAAAACATGAACAATGGTTCCCAAGTCTTTGTACTCAAGAATTCGTTTTATATCTCCTTGTGGTTTCCAATTACGAAAGACAGATGGACAACAACAAAACATAATTATGTTACCTTTTTTACCATAGAGATAGAAATTATCTTGTTTAAATTTCAATTATTATTTGACACTAAGTGTCAAAATGATTTTGGGAGGAATTGCGCACAAAATAAAATATCGTAGGACACACAGCGTCATCTGACCCCAAACTAAGCAAAGCTTGTACTATGGAAGTCAAATAACTGATAGAATACTAAAATACTTTTTTTTGTAAATACATACAGGATACCCAGACACAGAACAAACATTTGATTATACTGCAGACTGTTTGTACTGGGTGAGAATAGAACCCACGCCTTTCGGCTCTTGAAACAAACATACTACCTATGAACCAACAGTGCTGTCATTTTTTTTTTTTTTTTCAAACAAAATGTCAAATAAAGTACACAATGGCAGCCCGTACACGTAGCGCGCGATCCGCGATCCGCGATCCGCGATCAATGATCGCGATCCAGACTGATCGTGTACGAAGCGGATTGACGGACTGATGCTCCGGATCGCAAAATATCTAGAAATTTTGAAATCATGATCGCGGATCGCGGATCGCGGATCGTGATCATGATTGAACGTGTAAGGCGGCCCATAGTCTATATAAAACATGTCAATATAAAAATATTGTAAAATAATAGTATAGGTATACAATTATTTATTTATTTATTACAGAGGAAAAAACGGGTACACCCAATAACAATTACCTCACAATTATTTAGTTACATATTATTCATCAAAAAAAAAATGACAAAAATAATAATAATAAAAAGGATGTCAAAAATTTAAAAGTATATATATATAAGTATAATTTATATGTGTATGTGGGGGAGTGAATGTGTGTATAAGAATGTGTGGAGTGTAGGTACAAATCATTTAATTTTAGTTTTGAAAGAATATTGTAGAGCTATTGGGCCATGAAGGACTTAATGAAGGGTACATTACCCATGTGCCTGAAACGTAAACTCATGGGCATGTGCATTCTTCCCATCCTCACATACGGTGCTCAAACTTGGTCTTTGACAATCGAGCAAAGGTCCACACTCGCGATTTGTCAACGAGCGATGGAGCGCAGCATACTGGGCGTAAGGTTATTAGACCGCATAAAAAACTCAGTACTGCACTCCAAAACTCAGATCATTGACGTAACTCAAAAAGCTGCCATGCTAAAGTGGGACTGGGCTGGACACGTCTGCCGAATGCCAGCGGAGCTATGGGCGAAAACCACTACCGACTGGGTCCCGGAGGTTAAACGGCCACCAGGCCGGTCTAAAAGGCGGTGGAAAGATGAGCTCGATGCCCACAATAAAGAGTGGACCACAACAGCACACAACAGAGAGGTGTGGAAGGGGGGGAGAGAGGCCTTTGCCCAGCAGTGGGACAAAATGGGCTAAATAATAATAATAATTATAGAAAATACGATGGAAGTGGGACACTTCTATGTGGCTACCACTAAAGTCCCTTGAAAAAAAAAGGATGGAGTGTCATGTTTTTAGGGTAATGGTTAAAAGCTATTGTCAAAAATATTTCAACTTTCGTGGACTTGTCTATCTGCCCTTCTTTAGTCTGTGTTGTGGTTATGGATCTTCTAAAGACAATGTGCTGGATTCTGTGACATTGAAAGACGTCCCTATCCGGTTGATATATGGTTAAGAATCGATTGAAAATACGACTACGAATGCAACTGATGAATGGCGTAAGGAAATGGCAATCTCAATGTTATACATATATATATATATATATATATATATATATATACATATTGAAAAATGTTCTCCACTATCGAAGCATGAATCCGTAATTATTTTTTTTGTAAAATTAATGAGATGAACGAATCGCTCCCCTGATGGTAAGAGATAACGCATGTCCATTATCATAGCAGCAATACACAAACCTTTGAGTAGCAAAACAAAGGCGTCGATGCATGGAAACTCATTACTTTGAGACTTTGGATGGTTTGTTAGATAGCTACGAGGCAACTTATTTAACTTATGAAACTTGAAAATGTAAAACCCTTGATACTGGCAAATGCTCAAAATGCGAAAACCCCCTTCCTTGGCAGTCCGGTAAAAAGGTCATTATTCCCAAAACTCTGGCTTGATTAACGCGTTGTATGGCCATAGTCCATACTCCAACGTTGAGCAAAAAAAGGCCAGCGTTCTGTTCACGTGTAGCTTCTATATTTTTCTAGATACGTGCAATTTAATAATAAGTATTTAACTTTCAAGTAATAAAATCGTAAAGAGAGATTAAAATAATTGGATTAGCACTCTGTAGCAATTTTTACAACCCTTGTAAAATATCCATTAACCTGAAAACTTAAGTAATGAAATTTGTCGCTTGAAAGTGATGGAATCTTCAGGGTTATTAAGATACCTTCTTAAGGTGGGGCCTTTTCTATACAATCATCATCGTCAGCCCTTTGCTGTCCACTGCTGAACGTAGGCCCCTCGTAAGGCACACCACTAAGCTCGGTCGAGAGGTATATATCTCGGTGATTTTAGTTCTATGCCGGATGACTTCGTTTCGAATTTTGTCAATATTTATTCAACATAAATCATAAAATAAAAACAAAACATTCAAATGAAATAAGCGCCAAAGCAGCGATGCCCTGGACTTTGTTTTGCTACTCAAAGTTCTGTGTATGGCCGCAATTGTCATGGACAGGCGATATCTCTTATTCTTATTCGGAATGGGGGCGATGAGTCCTGCACTGACGTCCCACTTGGGGTGTATTGTGCATTTCCCCCTGCCAGCGTCTACCCGAGCCAACCCAGCTCCTTGAAGTACCGGAGCGAGGCTCTGGGCCGCTGGCATAGTAGCTCCAGTGGCTGAGATGGAAGTGTTAGCAATGATGAAAAGCAGTCAGCACTTCGCAGTGACATAGATGAAGACGATGAGGCTACCTCATGCAATTTAGTGGCAACTCTAGTTTCTGCTGTGGTTTTACAGTGCCACAACACATGCTCTACAGTTTCGTTCTCCTGAAGGCAGCCACGACAAAACGGGCGTGGCTCCCAGTTTGTACAGGTGACTATTCAAATTGCAATGACCGGTTATAAGGCCTACCAAAAGACGAAGGTCCTGTCGTTGCAACTTCAATAGCTTGTTGGTGATCTTCCTGTTAAGGTATGGAAAAACAGTCTTACCATGTTTACAGTCGTCTTTCTTGTCCCACAGGCTCAGCTGTTCTTTTTCGGTATGGCGACGCAGTAGCTGACGCACTTCCATCGCAGATGGTTTGCAGAGGGCTACTGCGTCGTCATTTACCTGTTTAGGCGATATCTCTTATATTACACTTTTTTTTTTAAATTATTGTTTGTAATTCCTTTTTTTTATGGTTGATAGGCTAGGTGTTTGACCACAGATCACCTGATGTTAAGTGACGGTGTGGTCGGAAATGGTAAAGCACGCCTAGCCTGGAATAGAACTGGCTCTCAAGTGAGATTCACACACTTAGATGTTTGGCGGCAGATTCTCTACTTCAGTGTGGTAACTAGCCAGCCGAGTACTAGAAAGTACCCTACCACCATGCCATGGTTTCCTTAAAGATGTTTTCCTTCACCGGTAGCTCAAGCCCATTGTTGGGATGTTAGGGTTTGAACACACGCACATGCGAACCGACCGCACTAACTACTGCGCTATCATCGCTACAATTAAGAGCAGTTTCTAATTAGTATTTCCTAAGTCTGCGTGCTTCATCTTCAACTATATCACCGCTTACCATCAGGCGAGTTGATGGTCAAACGCAGACTTATACGTGTTAAAAATAAGAGTCATCTTAGTTTCCAAAATATCACCCCCTTAAGATTTTTAACGAGATCATGAATTGTAACGATCATTCCGTACAAAGTTTACTGGACTTTTCTGGTAATAAAATTTGAAGAAAGGACAATCAATTGTTCAAATTCTATCATCCTACTAATCTTACTATCCTACTCCTACTTATATAAAACATGTAGCGGGTAACACCGTGGGGCGCAGCTAGTCCCACTAATATTACAAATGTGAAAGCTTGGATGGATGGATGGATTGATAGATCGATGTTTGTTACTTTTTCACACAAAAACTACGAAACGGATTTGCTTGAAATTTAGATACCTGACACCCTGCATTAACTATTTTTTATCCCGAAAACATGTAGCGGGTAACACCGCGGCCGCAGCTAGTAATGTTATAAATGCGAAAGTTTGTGAGTATGTTTGTTACTCTTTCACGCGAAAACTACTCACTGGATTTAGGTAGCTGAGACCCTGGATTGGATGGATATATAACATTCTTTTTATTAGTGGGCTAATCCTCGGGTAACACCGCGGGGCGCAGCTATATAACACTTCCCTATAGCTCATATAGTAAAAAACAGCTGTTTGACAGCGAAAATTCACCGATTCTAGACCAACGTTATTTGTATAAAACAGTTGCCATTTTTTTGCAAATTGTTTGAAGTGTGTGCAATGACCCCCTATCGGCTTAATAAACCTCTAACTCTGCATACAAAACAAAATAAATATAAACACATATCGTTGGACATTCCACACAGCGCTATATGACCCCAAACTAAGCCAATTTTTACTATAAAAATCAGATAACTGATAGAATGCTAAAATACTTTCTTTTTATAAATACATACAGTACTCCCAGACACAGTACAAACATTAATTGTTTATACTAAAAAGTGTGTGTCCTAGGTGGGAATCGAACCCACGCCCTAAAGCTCCTAACGCAGATAAACTACCAATGAGCCAACAGGGCTGTCAATAAAAGCAATAGGATTTTCCGATTCAATATAAAGAATATGAAAAGCCCTGTAATGGACGATTTTTTCCAGTTAGGACGTTTTTATATCATTGGAGAAGACACAATACATCAGACTTATTGTTAGTTATAGTTTTACGAGATTTCAGGGCTTTGAAGGGCAGGAAGGATAAGATATTGATTTGTTAATATTAGGAAACGGCGTACCAGATTGGCATAAGAAATAACCTAATGTTTTGATTATACGTTGTCAATCGGCCAATCTGACGATCTGTCACTGTCAATCTGTCAATTTGGCTAATCTATCCACTCTGTCAATCTGTCAATCTGTCAATATGTTAATCAATCAATCTGTCAATATGTAAATCTATCAATCGGTCAATATGTTAATCAAACAATCTGTCACTCTGCCAATATGTGAATCTATCAATCTGTCAGTATGTCAATCTATCAATCTGTCAATATGTTAATCAATCAATCTGTCACTCTGACAATAAGTCAATCTATCAATCGGACAATCTGTCAATATGTTAATCAATCAATCTGTCACTCTGTCAATATGTCAATCTATTAATCTGTCAATTTGGCCAATCTATCCACTCTGTCAATCTGTCAATATGTTAATCAATCAATCTGTCAATATGTAAATCTATCTATCTCTCAATATGTTAATCAAACAATCTGTCACTCTGCCAATATGTGAATCTATCAATCTGTCAGTATGTCAATCTATCAATCGGTCAATCTGTCAATATGTTAATCAATCAATCTGTCACTCTGATAATAAGTCAATCTATCAATCGGACAATCTGTCAATATGTTAATCAATCAATCTGTCACTCTGTCAATATGTCAATCTATTAATCGGTCAATGTGTCAATCTATCAATCGGTTAATCTGTCAATCTATCAATCGGTCAATCTGTCTGTCTATCTATCTCTCAATATGTATCAATCAATCTGTCACTGTGTAAATCTATCAATCGGTCAATCTGTTAGTATGTCAATCTATCAATCTGTCAATATGTCAATCAATCAATGAATAAAAAGCTTTTAAATTAAATAATGAAATCTATAGTAAAAAGTATAAATAAGTATACATATTGTTATTCCAGATAATAAATTATGTGTGCCAATCCAATGGTACCTACAGTCTGAGACTATTTATGACCTATTGAGTTGTGGATAGCGAATTCTATGTACCTACCTAGAATAGAAAATACGTGGAAAATGGTTAAACAATTTGCGTAATTGTTTTGTGGATGAATTTGTCAGTGACGTTTTTTGTTATCGAGAAAAATACTTTATTATTAGTCCAGTCATTGAAGGCATAAATCCAAACCTTCGTTACAAAAGGTCAAGGAGAAGTTTAATTTGGCAGTGTTACAGTTTAGTCTTTAGTGTCCTAATTACCCGATGTTCTGAATGTGATCACCGCTCGCGCCGCCATATTGAGAAAATGGTACCAAAAATCAGTTTTTCGAGAATATCTTCTATCATTCTGAGCGCCGAAAGCAGTGATGCCCCGGACTTTGTTTTGCTACTCAAAGTTTTGTGTATTTCTGTAATGGTCATGGACATATATACGTTATCTCTTACCATCAGGAGAACGCACCGTTCATCTCGTTACTTTTACATTAAAAAAAAGTTTGTTTTTATGCGGCCGCATGTTTCAGAAAATAGTTTCGGACATAAATAGATAATAAAATTCTTTGTCAAAACATGTAATCAATATTTAATTTTGTGTCCATACTGATACTACATAGCGACGAAAAATCAATAAACGTATAAAGAAATGATTATCCTGTATTATTTTACTTGAAAACTTAAAATTAAAATAAAATTTTAAATTAAAATTTTGTAGCGATGATAGCTCAGTGGTTAGCGCGGTAGGTTCGCATGCCGAAGGGCGTGGGTTCAAACCCCAACAATGAGCTTGAGCTGCCGGTGAAGGAAACCATCGTGAGGAAACCAAAGCATGGTGGTAGGGTACTTTAGTACTCAGCTGGCTAGCTACCACCCTCAAGTTGAAAATCTGCCGCCAAGCATCTAACGGTGTGTTCCGGCAGCCTCACTTGAGAGCCAGTTGCATTCCAGGCTAGGTGTGCTTTACCATCTTCGGCCACACCTTTACTTGACATCAGGTGAGCTGTGGTCAAACACCTAGCCTGTCAACCATTAAAAAAAAAATATATTTTTTTTTTCTGTGGCCCTTCAGCTTTTTTTGTAGATACCTAAAATTATTAGCCCGCGAAGGTTACAATAACAATGTAAAAATGTGTGTCATACGGTGCCGAAACGTGGACACTTACGGTCGGACCTAGTCATCAGCAAAAGGCTAATGATGATGATGGTTTCGTGTAAGAAATAACAATTTACTATCACGTAGTTTCCAATTCAAAATTAAAAAGTACGTAACAAAATATCAAAATCAGATTCAATTTTTTTTTTTGCGTTTCATTACCTTAGCTATTAAATAGATTTATGCAAAGTCACTGTGACAAACGTGTTGGAAAGTTATAATTTTTATCAAAGATAGTTTATTCAGGTCACTATCTCATTATAATAATTTTAAATCATAATATTATTATGATTGTAACATAAGAACATTTTAATAACATAGACACTTAAGTAGATAAATACTTAAATAATATAATATTGATAGAGGTTATAAATTTCATTATAATCAAGGCGAATTTTTATCACAAGAACGTAGCTACGTTAAAGCCGTCTTCTTATTGAAGTTAAGCCCCTTATACGCTACACTTATTCAGGGCGGGCGTGGTCACTCAATAGGATTTCGCCTCTTTCTCCAAACAAGTCTTCATAGATTAGTGACTCTTGGAATTGTGGCTTATCCAAGGTACGGTACATAAATTGATCTAAGATTCTTAGCTTCCAGTTTCTATTAACTGTATTTTGAATATCGTCATTCTATGGAGTCGTGGAGCGTCTTACGCTCAGTGCCGGATTTACCACGTAGCAATAGCCCCGGGCAGAAGGTGTCCCGCGTATCCAAACTCCGCTTGAACATAACGTTGTATTTTATTGTAATAGCTATTTTTGTATTTTAATATCCCAAATAGTCTGCCAAGACCATTTGGCTTCCAATCTGGAGGTCCTAGGTTCAAATCCCACGACAAGCACCTTCTTTACCTCTTCATACAAATAGAAAATTTAATATTTTTATTCATAACACAATGATACATGATGTTGCGACAACTTTGCTATTTTAGTTCTTAAAGGTAATGGTAGATGGCGCTTATTTTGGACAAATGAAATTGGAACAAATCGAAACATAGAATTTTATTGTAATTTACAACGGTTATCAAAACTGTATGTACACGAGCCACATAATACAATTGAGTATTATCATAGATTAATAGCTTAGAAACGTAGTTTGTATCCAGCTTGCACACCGTAGTCTGATTTGCCATGACCCAGGAATGGCTGACTGTAGAAACCACCAGCGGACAACTCGGAGTTCTTGTTCAAATGCCAAAGTCCTTCGCCTGTGGCTTTTAGCTGTAAGTAGAATTTAAACAAAATCAAAACACATGCAACAGTTTGAGTACTCGAGTAATTTATTTGAGAGCCATCTAGCGTAACAGACCCTGAAAAATAAACCGTGGAACAAATATGGTACCTAGTTAAAGTTATCACCGCTAGATATCGCTAACTTCGAAACTGCAAACTTGACATAATTATAATTATTATAAACCAAATTAAAAAAATTGGGCTATCCAGTATATAGGTCTACTCAGCAAAAAAAATTAAAACAAGCTCTAAATTAAGGGGGATGAATGCGCCATCTCTTATTTCTGAGCTGAACTACTTGCATAACCTTATAATTTCATAAAACGTATTTAGTCAGTTCCCATTTTTATAACGCTCCATGTTCAAATAGTTCTTGTAAAAATCACTAGATGTCACTATTACCAATTAATAAAGATAAGAAGATTTCTCTAGAAATGAAACTTGTTTTCAAAATAGATGTAGGTACATTACTCACAGCAGTGTGTCCACCAATCGACTTGCTGAGATCTAATCCAGCTTTGGCATTCTGGTCTGCCCAGTTGAGGCCTCCGCCAAATTTGGTACTATCGCCATAAGGAGAAAGAACTCTTGATCCGTAGGCTTGAGCGTCCAATTTTCCGCGTCCATCGTCGAAAATTTGATGATTGTAACCGGCTTTACCCTAGAATACAAAACTAAAGTTGTAAAAAGAGCAACTCACTTTTTTAAATTCCCAATCACTTCACAAAGCCTATGCTAGAAAAAGAAATCTGTCTCGATCGCATAACAGCTACGTTTTTGTACCACGAAATACTGATGGCGCTGCGATCACTGATAAAGTTTGTCATTAATTTATGGTACTGAGGTCAGTTTATATAGTACATCATTGACTGAGGTAATGTTGGTTGTGGTTGGTTTATTTAAAACCAGCCGTTGTGGTATTAAAAAAAAAAACAAGAAAAGAAATAATTGTTGTCTCGCAAATTAATTTGCTAGAGCCACAGATAACATTTTTTTTCTGTATTTAAAAAGTAGGTACAGTTTTTTTAAGAGTTCATTGATTTATGTAGGTATCTACTTACAAATAAATCATTGCCATCTTGGCCAAGAGTCCCGAAAAGTTTCCCATTGTTGCCAACAGACGTGTCCCATGTTAAATCTCTTGGATGTCTTGACACCCTCTTGGCAAATTTGTATCTGAAATACATAGGTACATAAATAATTATGCAGATATTTTAGCAATTTTAGTAGAAGTTTATATTTTTGCAAAAATTTGTTTTGCGTGACAAAAAAATCTAAACTAAAATTGATCATAAGGAGACATACAAGCTGATGCCCGCTACTTCGTCCGCGACTACTTTGGAATGAGGTTCAGAGAGATATGAAACATGTCTTGAAGTCATGAATCTGACATGTCAATCTGACATAATATTAAAGAGTGGCATTGAAAATATCCCTCTTTCCGTTTTTCTGGCTTTAGGCGTGCTCTGAGCTGTGGTCAAACACCTGTCATATAAGCAGGTCTAGTATATACTTTAAAATGTGTGTTAATTACCTTAGCTCCCTATCGGGTGACACTGACACTTGAGCAGCGGCATACGCAATCAAGACTGCTAAGCACAAGAAATGTTTCATTTTGATCTGAAAAAATAAAACATTTAGGTAAATATATATATCCCTACTTATACGCAATTATAATTATACATACACATACTAGCGAACAAACACTGATCTTGTCAACCATGAAAAACCGACCAAGTGCGAGTCGGACTCGCACACGAAAGGTTCCGTACCATTATCTATAAAAACGGCAAAAATATCATGTCTGTTCTATGAGAGCCCCTCTTAAATATTAATAAGTTTGTTTTAATTTACTTATTTATTTTTACTTTAAAAATATAGGTATAACTGAATATTCTGTTAATATTTTAAGTTTAAAAAAAAATCGCGTTTATTGTATGGAAGCCCTCTTAAATATTCATTTTATTCTGCATTTTAGTATTTGTTGTTATAGCGGCAACAGAAATACATCATCTGTAAATTTCAACTGTCTAACTATCACGGTTCATGAGATACAGCCTGGTGATAGACGGACGAACTTGGTGGTGATCTCCTAAGCAGGAGGTCGTCTAAGTAGGTACCACCGCAGTACCAGATATTCTGCCGCCAAGCAGTAGTGTGCTAACATTACTGTGTTCGGGTTCGAAGGGTACTGCAGCTAGCGAAATTATAGAGCTGTTGAGACTAACCATCGAAAGTCTCAAAGTAATGCGCGACAAAGCAGTGATGCCCTGGAATTTGTTTTGTTACTCAAAGTTCTGTGTATCGCTGCAATGGTCATGGACAGGCGTTATCTCTTACCATCAGGAGAGCGTCTCGTTTGGCTCATTATTATTACATTTAAAAAAACACGGACGGACAGGGAAGTCTTAGTAATAGGGTCCCGTTTTACCCTTTGGATAACAAAACTAATATAGTTACAATATACAACAACCGAAATATCGACAAAACCATTGTATTTTTTAGCTCGTTTGTTTTTTCCCCGCAGAAAAAATATGTTAAAAAAATACTTACAGTTATAATAATATTTAGTTCAACACACGAAAGGAACGTTTATTTCGAAGGAATGTAATGTTTTGGTTGCTTTACACCAGGGTTGGTATTTATAAGGCACATCCACGTCGCTTTACAAGCTAGAGGTAAAGTCCCAAGCCATTGGAAAAGGGGGATAAATTTTAACTTGGAGTGACTAACCTTTTATCTGCAGTTTCGCGCTACGAGAGAAAGATAAAATGATACGATATGTGATGCACAATGTATAATTATTTATCTCCCCAGATGACACATCATTTTTGATTAGGTGTTTTCAATAACAAACTAGCTGTGCTCCGCGGTGTTACCCGCTACATGTTTTCGGAATAAAAAGTAGCCTATGTGTTAATCCAGGGTCTCAGCTACCTTAGGGATCTCTGGGTGATGTGTTCGGGGGAACCTATCGCCCATTGAATGAGTATCCCGAGAATGAAGGATGTGTGTTGTGTTCCCACACATCTTCGTTAAGCCGGGTGGAGCAAAAGCTTCCCGAGAAGGAGTCTGGGAGACTAGCGCTATCGAGGTAGCGGACGAATGCGCAAGCGTGCCCGCTACTCCGGTTCAAGGCGCGAAGACGGAACACCCCAGGGTTTTTAGTGGGTATGCCGTCATTCTTGACGGAGAGTCCCACATAACCACCTGCCACCCCCGTGGCCGGGTGGTATCCACAAAGGATTTTCCCTGGGAAAAAAAAAAAAGTGTCTCAGCTACCTCCATACCAAATTTCATCCAAATTCGTTCAGTAGTTTTTGCGTGAAAGAGTAACAAACATCTATCCATCCATCCAAACTTTCACATTTATAATATTAGTGGGATTCTTTTTTCGCGCTGGATGCGGGCCGCTTCCAACCGGTCTTTATAGAAGTCAATGGGGTGGCCTATGCCCAGCAGTGGACGTCCTACGGCTAAGATGATGATGATGATGAACCAGACACAGAAGATATTTGTTTATAAGTATGTACCTATTTACAAAAATAAAATTTAGGTATTCTATCAGTTATTTGACTTCCATAGTCCAAGCTTTGCTTAGTTTGGGGTCAGATTGTGTGTGTAATGTCCTACGATATTTATTTTATTTTATTTATTAATATTAAGACCTAAATATAACTATCACAGTTCTACAATAATAGATATACTGTTCTTTCTTTTGTTTCTTAATCATATTTCATTTGTCTTTGAACCCAACATAAAAGTCAACGCGGACGAAGTCGCGGATGGAACTTAGTTTACGTATATGTATATTTTAATCACAATACAAAACGCTGATAACAATGGGATAAATAACATCATACCTACATACATCTTAACGAGACGTTGAAACTACTCAGTATTCTGTGGCGAGTAAAGTCCCGGGCCGTTTGTAATAGGTAATCTCCTCGTACCGATACCTATATGCTGCGCCCCGCGGTGTTACCCGCTACATGTTTTCAGCAGAAAAAGTAGCCTATGTGCTAATCCGGAGTGTCGGCTACCTCCATACCAAATTTCATCCAAATCCGTTCAGTAGTTTTTGCCTGAAATAGTAACAAACATCCATCCATCCAAACTTTCACATTTTTGATATTAGTGGAATTAGTAGGATCTGACAAATATCTGTTCATATCGGTCCGTATCTGCAGATACTGAACGATGAAATTTATATTATCTGCGCCGTGTGAGCTATTCTGTGGATTTGTCTACGTATCTACGTACGTACGTCTGCTCCAAGAGCTGAAGAACGTGGGTTCGATTCCCACCCAGGACAAGCATTTTGTGATATAAACAAATGCTTGTTGTGTGGCTGGGTGTAACTACTGTATGTATTATAAGTAGGTACCTATGTATTTACAAAAAGATTTAAGTATTCTATCACTCATCTGACTTCCATAGTACAAGTTTTGGTTCGTTTGGGGTCAAATGGCGCTGTGTGTAATGTCCTACGATATTTATTTATTTATCTTTTATTATCTGTACCGTGTGTGACAGGCTTTAGTCTCGTGTCTTACGAAAGACTTGTAACATCGGTGTTATGAATAAAAGACTTGCATTTGTAATTTGTATTTGAAATGACCTAATCTCGAAATTTTTAAAGGCTCAACTCTTTTACAAACACTAGGGCAGTGAAAATAATAATTAAATCAATAATTCATCAAGCCCATAATTATTTACATTCATGTTAATTAATTACACAATAAAAAAAATAAACAAAAAAACATGTCCATAGAATAAAGTAAAAATATAAAATTAATTCAGCGAAGAAAAAAAATGAAAATAATAATAATAGTCATTCAAACGCAATTCAACGTCAATGTCAAATACCTACATTAAAAATTTAAATAATAAGAACAAAAAAAAACATTTTAACGCAGTCTCTATTTAGGTTTGGATCAAGAGTGATCAACATGCATCCTGTTCCAGTGCTGCATTATTGGGCACTCCAGATCCATCCTCGACGCGAACAGCTGGCGGTAGCCGTTGGAACTGCTGCCCCTCACGCGGTGCATCAGGAACGCAACTCGTTTGCGCACTATCGCGTCCGCAAACATCCCTGCAGCACTAGAATACGGTGGCAGTTTCAACAAAAGGTAACAAATTGATTCGAACAACGCTCGAGTCGAAATTCAAATTTCATTAAGCGCAGTTCTAAAACCTACCTAACGTTACAGAGTAACCTAGATTCGCGTACGGGCGACGGACCCGGGCCGGACACCGGACACGTTACATGCTTCAATCACAGAGCTCTCTGGAGGCCTGTATTTACTCACTATATACCGAGCGGGCGTGTGGTTGCATTCTACAACGTTATACGCATATGGTCGGATGAACAGTGTCAGTTGCAGCGTTGCCAGAAGGTTTGTTTTTTCTTTGGTTTTGGCGTCGCGTTTTAGCATTTGCCAGTGTCAAGTATTTATATATTTTCAAGTTTCAAAAGTTAAATAAGTGTCCTCGCAGCTAGTTATAGTCTTAGTCAAGTCCAGTTTGTGTCAGTCAAGTCCAGTCATGCTTTAGTAAAGTAGTGGTGACTTTACTATAAAGCTTCGATGGAGTTTTGGAAGCAACACGAAAAGTCATGTTTCACCACATCATATCATTTTCCCACACTCGCGCTTGTGATTCGGCACTTTATGAATAAAACACCACCATTTTTATGCATAAACACTCGACAAAACACTAGTTTTGGAAAAAAATACAACGGGGCGACACGACGCTTTCCGCGTTTCCGCCAAAACTCCCTGCCAGAAGGTTACTTTTGTAACCTTTTAGGTAACTTTTAACGCTGTCAGGTTACTTTTAGGTTAAACAACTCAAAAGGTAACTTTTAGGTGATTTTCTGGAATTTATAGAATTAACTATTTTTTTCTTACGAAACTAACGTACAACGTAGATAGGTATACCTTACGTATATTTCTGTGAGTTAACTTACAACTGTCTAACAATTTTTAAGGGCCAAACAAGTGCGTCATAATATGTGCAAATCATATTTTCTTGCGTTTTTTGACATTTGTTTTTATTTCATGAACTTGCGATGAGTGATTTCGTTGTAAACATAAGAAGAGTTTAATTCCGCGCGCTGTCTTCGAGTTATAGGCATATACGAACTTGATGTTATAAAAAAGTGGACAGTTACTTTTGACATCAAAAGGTTACTTTTTTATCTATTTTAGGTGACTTTTGACTTAACCCGGCTGGCAACACTGGTCAGTTGGTTATAGTTGTCGGTTTGTCCAAGATGAGCGTTCCGTCGCGAACCGCTTATGGCGGTCAAACGCAACGCAAACCAATAGGTAGGTATAGGTCGCATGAGTCGCGTCTTGTAAAAAGAACGCTAGCGGTCAAACATATTTTTAATTCTATTTAATGATAATCTAGCCGCCAGCGAAAGGCTAGTTCAAGATAAAATATATAATAAGATTTTGGCAAGAACAGTTTTTTTAGAAGTTACATGTATATTTAATGGTATGAATCCTGTGTGTTCGATGGATAGCGTAAGATTTTCAAAAAAAACATGACTGGACTTGACTAACACGGACTGGACTTTGACCATAACTATAGCTAAGAGACAGCAGAAATAACACTTAAGACAAGGCAGTATGGCTTTACAGCTTTAGACTGCCCGATGGAGCAAATTAAAAAAACCAATCTTGCCATGAGCTGTCAAAATATTATTGGGCCTATACGTCAACGCCTTGTACAGATACAAATTGTCGTACAACTCGAGACAGCGGATACGCGCCACTTCCCGTGCAGTGCCGAGTCACCATAATGGATGAGCATTGCATTTGGCGAGCGGCCAAATTTACTGGCAGATAGTGTATGTAGCGACATAAATGTACTACATAATGCGGCTATCTAATGGTGGCGTATCGCTTTCTAATTAACTTTGGTGTATTGTGGCCTGATGCGGAATATCGACGGTAGGTATCGGCTGTGCTATGACTCAGTCGGTAACACGTCCTAAAGTGTTGAACGTGGGTTCAATTCCCGCCCTGAGAAAATGTTACAGATGATTATGTACTAAACGTTTGCAAGGTCACAAGATTGGGGTGTGATAAGTTGAAAGGAAGTATTGTTACACTCGGTGGTCGTCTAGGTCGTGCCGTCAATCAGTAGTGTGTAAACCTTACTGTGTTCCGGTTTGAAGACTGCAGCTAGCGAAATTACTGGGCTGATGAGACTAACCATCTAGTCTCAAAGTAATGAGCGCCAAAGCAGCGATACTCTGAACTTTGTTTTGTTACTCAAAGTTCTGTGTATCGCTGGACTCAGGCGTTTACTCTTACCATCAGGAGAGAGTCGAATTCGCCTCATTACTTTATAACGTCATTATAATAATGTATCTCATCTACATATTATTATGTATTCTCTTACAAATAGGCAATCTGTTTTCTTACGAGCAAGTAACCTACTTCACAGAATAACCACCGATTTTATGCGAGTTACCATGAAATAGGTGGTTATTTTATGAAAGTGCTCATCAAAACGTTATTATTCAAACAACATGTATCCCGCTGTATACGTACATGTAGTAGGTAGGTATATTTGCAGTGACAAAGTAAACAGCGACATACGGCGAGCGAGAATCGTTTGTACTGGCGAGAAGAAAAATGGTACAAGTTTTTTTTAAATTTAAAAGTAATGAGACGATCGAGGCGCTCTCCTGATGTTAAGAAATAACGCCTGTCCATGACCATTGCAGCGATACACAGAACTTTGAGTAGCAAAACAACGTCCAGGGCATCGCTACTTTAGCGCTCATTACTTTGAGACTAGATGGTTAGTCTCAACAGCCCAGTAATTTCGCTAGCTGCAGTACCCTTCAAACCGGAACACAGTAATGTTTGCACACTACTGCTTGGCAGCAGAATAACTGGTACTACGGTGCTACCTACCTAGACGACCTTCTGCTAAGGAAATCTACCACTGCCTAAATGAGAGACGTTGCAGTTGGGTTGGATAGGCGATGTTGATATCTACGATGAAGCCGTGTCAGCGTCCTATTTTAACGATTAGTTCATAGCTCATATAATGTTGTATTAGAATACTAGATTAATAAATAGTAGTAGCTCCCTTTGCCATAGATTACTTAGCAGTTTGTATGTAAGCATTCCTTATGTTTTGGAAGCAGTCGGTGCCAAACCTGCGACGTGATTAGACGATTTTAAAAGAAACAAGTTGGTAATTTATTACCTCCCCTCTGTCATAAGATTTACAAAGAAGTATTCTTGTTTAACTTTTTTTATGGTAGCGGTGATAGCTGAGTGGTTAGCGCGGTCAGTTCGCATGCCGAAAGGTTGAGTCAAGTCTAACAATCAGTTTGAGTTGCCGGTAAAGGAAAACATTGTGAGGAAACCATAGCATGGTGGTAGGGTACGTTCTAGTACTCGGCTGGCTAGCTACCACACTCAAGTTAAAAATCTGCCGCCAAGCATCTCACGGTGTGTTCTGGCGGCCATACTTGAGAGCCAGTTTCATTCCAGGCTAGGCGAGTTGTTGACACCGTCACTTAAAATCGGGTGAGCTGTGGTCAAACACCTAACCTGTCAACTATAAAAAAACACAGCTCACCAGATTTTAAGCTTGGAAAGGAACTGGATGAAACATCGTAAGGCGCTTGGCGATAGATTTTCAACTTGAAGGTTTGATTTAAGATCAGATAACAGATAGAATACTTAAATACTTTTTTTATGTATACATATGTAGGTATGTATGCCCTGTTGTATATTAGTATTAACTATTAGTAATCAGTAGTTCCAAACATTTTATTAATTCTACAAACCTCGACAAAATATTGTGAACAGCTGCCTTTTCCCCCGCAAATTTTATAAGTCATAACAGTTTATTAGGCTCTAGAGAAATGAATTACTCATAGTTACGAATAACCTTATAAATTTAAAGGTCACGCGTCTAAGTTTGCGAGGAAAATTAATTTTGATTGTCACTTTTTACCCGACTGCCAAGGAAGGGTTATGTTGTTCGCGCGTATCTTGTATGTATGTAAATATCTTTATTACCTATTACCTCGTATCTACCAAACGGGTGGATTGATTTAGAATCGTTGTATTCGACTTAAAACACCAAGTGTGAACAAAATAAATTAAAAATTTAGAAAAACCCCCGAGAGGTGTATAGTATTCTACTACTCAAACCGTTTCAATTAATACCCATATTGAGGGAGTTGTGAAAAAATATGTAATCCGCCATTTTGTGGCGGCGGCCATCTTGGACCGATTTTCAATCAAACATAGCTGAGAACACTCCCGACTAATTCAAAATCAGTTCCGTTTAGTAACCTTTGAAACAAACAAAATCAAAATCAGTTCCGTTCGGGAGCTACAATGCCACACACACGAACACACACACACACACACACGCGCGCAGACACGTCAAACTTATAACAACCCGTTATTATTGCGTTGGGGGTTAAAAAAACAAAATGGCGGATTTCGTAGGGTATCAAAATAAAAGAAATTGAAAGGGAATTACAAAAATATGTTTAAGTTACATGATCAAATGTAATTTGGAATAATGAGTTGGTTCATAAAGATTTTTTCCTTTAGTAAAATTATAGCTATTTCATTCGTGATTTTTTTTTAAATTTTCAGTTTGTTATGCTAAACCGTTTTCTCTCCACGTGTACAGAGTAACTGGGGCACCAGATCTGCATGTTTGTGCAAACACCGAAAGCGGAGCTTTTCAGCCAGATTCCAGTAATGGAGCAAAAAATTACGAAATACTAGCAAAAATATACCAAAAAAATAATATCTCAACCAAAAAATTTCATGTGAAGCAAAAATGTAGTTTTATAAATATTTTATTTTATTTTACATGGAAAACGAAGAGCTGCTCATTGAGAACATAAATAGGAAATAAGTTATAACGCAAAAGCCAAAAAAAGGTTTCACTTGTGCTAACTCTATAGACTAAGTTTAAGAACACGGGTTATTGAAACGAATCTAACAATACGTTAAGTCCTTAATTAATTTTGTCGTCATCCATTCGGCCATTTGGAAGAAAGGAGGTAATAAAGAAATTTAAAACATAACCCTTCTATGGTAGTCGGGTAACTAGAACAAAATAATCTATACAAATATTATAATGATTTCTATTTTTCGATTTTTGGATTTTTATATGTTTGTGACGAATAAACTCAAAAACTACTGAACCGATTTCAAAATTCTTTCACCGTTGGGAAGCTACACTATCCCCAAGTGACATAGGCTACTTTTAATCCCTGTATTCCCACGGGAACGGGAACTACGCAGGTAAAGTTGCAAGGCGTCAGCTTGTGTTACATATTATGTTGACAGCAAAATATCTGGTACTGCGGTAGTAGTTACTTTGAGGACCTTCTGCTAAAGAGATGTACTGCCTAGTTGTTGTTTAAGGCGTTATTAAAAAAACTAATTTAAAACCATTTATTAATAAAAACGGACTAATGAAAGGTTTTATCACAAACGTTCGCTGTTAGAGCTTATTTCGACGGCAAAATATTAAAACTGAATAACTCTCATAAAGTAGACTCTGCTTAAGACGCGTTTTCAGTGTGGCGTCTAATGATTATTAATTTTGCCTTTGGAGTCCGTGATGATGGGGGCGAAGTTTGATGAAAACCACAGTTTCAACTATAAACATAGATATATATTAAAAATAGTAAGATATGTTTTCACTTTGAAGGGCGGTTCGTTTTTGTTTCCGGCGCAGGCGTTTTGTCCGCCTGACAGATGTTGCAGTTGCAGCACTTTGCCAGCCTATTTAGGAGCCTTCGTAGCATATTTAATTCCATTTTGTCTTTTAAGTCGACAACTATATTTTAACTTTAG
This sequence comes from Biston betularia, assembly GCA_905404145.2. Taxonomy (NCBI): domain Eukaryota; kingdom Metazoa; phylum Arthropoda; class Insecta; order Lepidoptera; family Geometridae; genus Biston; species Biston betularia. The sequence goes on along the minus strand of FR989887.1, from coordinate 6,434,276 downwards.
CAATAAGATCGCTAGTTGTTATACCTATCGATCAAGTTTTTTTCCTTTTTCTTCTGTACTATGCAACTTTTGGTGTGGACAATAAAGAGTTGATTAATCAATCTTTTTTTTTATAGTTGACTGGATTGGTGTTTTATTGATACATGATGATATTATCGTGTATTTTTGTATTACTACAGAAACTCCGTCTAATATTCCAGTAAAGTGACTACAGCATATTTTACAAACTTAAAAATATCTAAATCACTGACACAGTCACAATGCACAAAGTGTGATGCCAAAAATAAACACAAAAAACAAAGGTGTTCATCACCTTGTCATCAAAAGATCAAATCAATCCAATGTAGATAGAATGAGACAGTACTTAAGTACATTGAAGTCGGTAAGTTGTGTCGTCAGTTTCTTTTGGAACGCCTTGTCGCGTTAGTGGAAACTCGGCTTAAGCAATTTCAATTTCCAAGCTTCGCGACTGCCTCTCCACGGATACATTAAGCACTTAACTATCACTGTCTGCTTGCTTTCTACTTGGCCCGCTTTATAATAAATTCTAGGGAAAAAACTCAAGCGCTTTTTTTGCTTCTATTTGAATTTTTGAACAGGGAAGGTTTGAGAGCGAGTGGTACTTTACAAGATTAAAGACATTCATTAGAAAAAATAAATTTAATTTGCCTCGCATGGACATACATTTTCTTTCAGATGATATTTTCAAAATGATAATAAATAATTAGAACCTTATCAAAATACTAATTAAGCTTTTTTGGACAGGCTAGGTGTGACAGCTTACCTGATGTTAAGTGACCGTGTGGCCGAAGATGGCAAAGCACGCCTAGCCTGGAATGGAATTGGTACTCAAGTGAAGCTGCCGAAACACAGCGTTAGATGCTTAACGGCAGATTCTTAACTTGAGTGGTATAGCCAGCCGAGTACCAGAAAGTCCACCATGCTATGGTTTCCTCACGATGTTTTCCTTCACCGGCAGCACAAGATCATTGTTGGAGGTTGAGAATTAATGAGACCTCTCATCCCCTCGCGTAAAGTTTACGCTATACCATAGTTATTAGAGGCTAAATTTTGTCACGCGTTTAGAAAAAAAAAACTGAATGAAAGTTTCATGGAATTTTTCCACTCGCAATACAATACGGGGTACAAAAAGTAAACTTAAAAGAAACTCTATCTATCTATATATCTATCTATCTATCTACCGCCAACTGTCTTACGTATATATCACTTCATCGAGTCAGGGCGTCCCATGCAACGTTTGCCATTTCCATTCCATCTTCGACCACACTATCACTTAACATCAGGTGAGCTTTGGCCGGGAATTTCTTGGAAGCCGTGTCGCACATGCTTATAAAATAAAATATGGAAATTAAAATGTGCGCTAACGCAAAACCGGTCGTAATCCAACTCACATTCGCGGAGAGATGTGAAGTAATTGCATTACCAATGTCATAACATTACGGAAAGCGGACAAGTACGAATTTCGGCGAATTTTCGCGTATTTGGACGAATTGCGGCAAATTTTGTTAACTCGATATCAACTTGAGAAATGGAAATTTAGTTAATTATTGAGTTGAGCACATTATTTCGTTGATTAGCATTTATGTTTTGGAAGGGCATGTTTTTGCCTGGTGCCTGGTTTTGATGATAAACAGAGAAAAAAGATCTCTTCTACGGTTGCGTTGTGATATTGTTATGGTGTTGTTGTGGTAATAATGTTGCGTTGTAGTTGTGGTACTGTTGCGGTGTAGTTTTTTTTAATGTAAAAAGTAATGAGACGAACGAGACGCTCTCCTGATAGTAAGAGATAACGCCTGTCCATGACCATTGCTGCGATACACAGAACTTTGAGTAACAAAACAAAGTCCAGGGCATCACTGTTTTGGCGCTCATTACTTTGAGACTTTCGATGAGTTGCGTTGTTGTTGTGGTAATTTTGTGATGCTGTTGCGATGTAGTTGTGGTACTGTTGCGGTGTTGTTGTAGGTAATACTGATGCGGTGCTGTTCAGGTGGTGTTGTATTTAAACAAAACATTACATGCAACTTTGCACGTAATTTTATCAAATAACAATATTGTAACCAGTGGCGACCTTCTTGTTAAAAGAAATATATTCTACGGCAATTTTTCTTTTTAAATGAATGAACACCAACATTATATGTGGAGTCCGTCTTATAGAGAAGTCCCGCGACAAAAAGTGGAACTAATAATGACAGAGGTAAGTAGCATTCCGTTGCAAGACTGTAGCGCTGCGTCTGCGAGAATCCTTTCGTGAGACGGACTTTACGTCTTGCATCGCTACGGAGAAATCTAGTAATCAAGTTTCACTTGGTGGTAGATCTCCTTAGCAGGAGGTCGTTTAGGTAGGTACCACCGCAGTACCAGATATTCTGCCGCTAAGCAGTACTGTGTAAACATTACTGTGTTCCGGTTTGAAGGGTACTGCAGCTAGCGAAATTACTGGGCTGTTGAGACTAACCATCGAAAGTCTCAAAGTAATGAGTGCCAAAGCAGTGATGCCCTGGACTTTGTTTTGTTACTCAAGGTTCTGTGTATCGATGCAATGGTCATGGACAGGCGTTATCTCTTACCATCAGGAGAGCGTCTCGTTTGTCTCATTACTTTTTTACATTAAAAAAAAAGTTTAATGTAATAGAGATACCTAATCGTCACTTGGAATATAGGCCCCGATAATTTATATTACAAATGAATAACCAAGTTGTGAGTTTTAATTTGACAGCCCTGTTGGCTCATTGGTAGTATATCTGCCTTGAGAGCTGTAGGGAGTGGGTTCGATTCCCACTCAGGGCAAACATTTTGTGAATAAACAAATGTTTGTTCTGTGTCTGGGTGTTCTGTATGTATTATAAGTAAGTATTTACAAAAAAAAAGTATTTATGTATTCTATCAGTTATCTGACTTCCATCACACTAGCTCTGCTAAGTTTGGGGCCAGATGAGGGGTAAATTACTTATTTTAGTGTCTTCTTTTCCAAAGTCAAGATAGATATCCAAGATTTTTAGTAAAACGTTTTATCAACAGAGAGCAGGGTCACGGAATCTGTCAGCCCCGCCAGATCAGATGGTGATAGATGACCTGTCGAAATGGGGAGGTCGATCACTTCTCTCGGCACTCTTTGACACTTCTAAAGTTGATTTTAAAGACATTTTAGTTAGTTTAATAAACTTTACAAAGACCTAAAAGATAATTGACAGGTTTAGAATTGCTAAAAATATTTCTATAGTTTTTTTTATAGTCAACTCGACAATTTTTATCCCACTAATATTATAAATGTGATAGTTTAGATGGACGGATGTTTGTTACTCTTTCACGCAAAAACTACTGAACGGATTTGGATTAAATTTCGTATGGAGGTAGCCGAGACCCTGGATTAATAAATAGGCTACTTTTTATCCCGAAAACATGTAGAAGGTAACACCGCGGGGCGCAGCTAGTTACTACAAAACTTATTATATACAGAGAAAGAAATAATTAGTATTTTTTTTAATGCATTGACTAGGTGTTTGACCACAGCTCATGTGATGTAAAATGTTGGTGTGGTCGAAGATGGTAAAAACACTTAGCCTGGAATGGAACTGGCTCTCAAGTGAAGCTGCCGGAACATGCCGTTAGGTGCTTGGCGGCAGATTTTCAACTTGTAGGTGGTAGCTAGTCAGCCGAGTACTAGAAGGTACCTTACCACCATGCTATGGTTTCCTCACGATGTTTTCCGACCGCCACTGAGCTATCATAGATCTATCTAATTGTAAGCATAATGTAAAAACCTTTAAAAAACCACGGACCCCAGAGTCTATGAAGTTATAACAATAACAAACAAAATAGGAAAAAACATTTATGTGATGACATAAAATGTTTGTTCTGAATATATAATACACAAAAAAACTAGTTAAAATTGGGGCTAGATGGCACTGTGTGAAATGTACAACGAGATTTATTTGTTAAAAAATGTCAAATTGTCTATGTATATAGGTACATCTATTCCTAGAAATGTTGCAAATAAAACAAACCCTATCAAATATTCTGTTAAAGAACTAAAGAATACAAAATCAATACGTCTCCCGTTCCTTATTGAACAGCAAAAATAATAAAAGTAGAAGTGTCGGCAGAATATACGACTAACTTCGGTTTATGTTGCTATCTAGAAATCTGCTAAGCAAGCAATTTTGAGATTAAATTCTTCGCGAGGGTCGCATCCTGGCGAAACTTGCCTGTCGCATTGCCTTTGCCACTACTACTATTCTTTTTCAAGTTAAGTTGGTTCGATTTCCATATAAATATTTTTTTGCCATTGATGAACAAATGGAGCATAATTTTACAGTGAAATCACAGCTACTGGCATTTATTTTGTTCTTTATTTGCGGTAAATCACAATTGCTTGAATAAAACAGTAGATTATTGTATACTACTTAATACATTATGATACATAAGACAAATCAATCAAATAATAAACACTTTAAAAATAAGAGAATAATGACTGTAATATCTTTGTATATTTATAATAGCTTGTTAGAAATACATGCGGCTAATTTACCAAAAAATAAAGATAAACATCAGTACAACTTGAAATAAGGAAAAATTGTTCATCCCGTGGACTAGGTTAGGTAAAGGGCCGTCATGCCAAAATACTAATGTACAACAAATTACCTACTTGTATTACTGAATTGAATTTTAAAACATTTAAACAGACACTAAAGCATTTCTTTCAAATCAACCCATTTTACTATTTAAATGAATACATGTCAATGAATATTTCGGAAAACTCATTTTTGTATGAGATGGAAACATAGTTTATTTAAGTTAAGTTAAGTTAAGTTTGTTCTTAATTGCCGGCTACTTATTTTCAATTTCCTAAAGTGTTACGTAGTTTGTTAACTTAGCTTAGTATGTTTGAAATGCAATTTAAAACGCTTTTTATTGTTACATTGACTTGCCTGTAACAATCGTTGTTATTTATGGCCAATAAATGATTCTGATTCTGATTCTAATAAAAATATAATGAATCATGTAATTATTTTAACTTTTAGTGCACTATCTATATCATTATCCCAGTAATATTATATATGTGAAAGTTTGGATGGATGGATGGATGTTTGTTACAATTTCACGCAAAAACTACAGAACGGATTTGGATTTGGATTTAGTATGGAGGTAGCTGGGGTACTGGATTAGAACGTAGGCTAATTTTTATCCCGAAAACATGCAGCGGGTAACACAGCGGGGCGCAGCTAGTTTTCAATAAAACCGAAAAAATAAAAATAAAAACTAGAAAAAAACGTAATATTTTATTATAGTGAAAAATACTTTAGTAGGGGCGCTCGCATGTCAGTTCGTAAAATTGATGCCTCGTCTACTCGTCTAGTGACGGAATGAACCGATTCTTTGCTATCTCGACGCACTGCCGCATTCCGAGACTGTGTTATTGGAAAACCCCTTCTCTTACAAGACTCCGACAGCAAGACTAATTTTAACGGCTTTAGTTAAAATGTCTTTTTCATTGCAGTCTATTAGAGAAGGAAGAAGATTAGACCGCAAAAAAGATGGGCCGACGGCATCAGACAAGTGGCCGGAGTCATGAGGAACAGAGTGAGTGACACAGGAACACAGGAAAGGGAAGAATAGAAAAGGTTGGAGGAGGCCTTTGCCGATTGGCAAACAGATCTAGGAAAAATAACCAAGCAACAGCATATAAGCATATTAAGTTAAATAATTTATTTAGTTTAAGAACCCAACGTTATTATAAGTCTAAATTTATGCATTGTAATGCAAGCTAGATCTGAATAAAAGCCTATATTATTATATTTTTTTTTATTAATTTCATTTATTTCTCGTTAGTCCAGGGGCTTATGGCCACCCAAAAAACTGATGATGTTTTTTGATTAAGGGATAAGAATTTTCGAACGCCACGGATAACTGCTTTTTGTAGTTGCATGTATGTTTTTCTGTGTATGTTTAATATTATTAGAGAAAGAAGGAAGGTTTTAAACAAATTTAACTGTCAATAAAAGCCTTCAAGTGTTACATATTCTACGTATTAGAAGACGAGTTCCAAACAGTAACTTCGTTCTAATCAATTACTGCAGAACAGTTCTCTGTAAGCAAATAGAGGAAACCTTGTATAATCTAACTAATGTAAAAGGTAAACGACGCCTTTGAAAAAAACTCGCAAAGAAAGTGCGGTATACAAAATTGCCTTAAAGGGATAAAAGAGCATAGATAATAAAATCAATAAAATACTCCTTAAGCTGGAATCATCCAATTCCAAGGGAACGCCAAGAAAAGTTCAAAAGGCGATTCGCAGTTGTCTGTTTTCTCGTGAAATTCGTACGAAAACAAATTTCCCCATTGAAATACTGGCATAATCTGATAACCCTGTTCCAAGGGTTACACGGATTTTTGTCTTCTGACGGGCTACTTTTTTTTTACAAGCTTTCATTTAACTTGCAATGTTTGTTGTAGGAGGGGTTTTGGCGGGAACGCGAAAAGAGTCGTGTCACACGTTGTATTTTTTTTTCAAAACTAGTGTTTCGTCGAGTGTTTATGCATAAAAATGGTGGAGTTTTATACATAAAGTGCCGAATCACAAGCGCGAGTGTGGGAAAATGGTATAATGTTTTAAAACATGACTTTTCGTGTTTCTTCCAAAACTCTATCAAAGCTTTATAGTAAAGTCGCCACTACTTTACTAAAGCATGACTGCACTTGACTGACACGGACTGGACTTTGACTATAACTATAGCTACGAGGCAACTTATTTTACTTACTTATGACACTTGAAAATATAAAACACTTGACACCGGCAAATGATCAAAATCCTATGCGAAATCCAAAGAAAAAAAGAGTCGTGTCGCACCGTTGTATTTTTTTCCATATCTAGTGATTTTTCGAGTGCTTATTTATAAAAACAGTTGCGCTTTATTTTTAAAGTAAAATGATATAATGTAGTGAAACATCATTAAGGAAAGAAATAAAATGATTTTTTTTTGTTTGTTTGCGTTTCTTTTTGTTATATTTGATGCCGCTGAAAAGCAGCTGATTAAGAACTGCCACTCGCGGCGAGCAACATCCCCAGGGGTCGCGCCCAGCTTTGGCAAAGGGGAGAAATCTTCGAGGCCAATCCTCACCACGCCATACCAAGAAGGTGGTGGAAGGACTGAACTGTTATATTTGTTTTTGTTGTTAATTTGCTATGTTTGTTTTGTTTGTCCGACAAGGGCTCACCGGAAGACCAGCGCTGGAGCCGGGCGGCCAGTTTTTTTTTTTTTTTTTTAATGTTTAACTGGCCAGGTGTTTTGACCACAGCTCACCTGATGTTAACCCTGTGTTCCTGTGTCCTGTGACCCTGTGTCTGTGTCACCTGTTGATGTTGTGAGTTTAATATAATTTGAATACATGGGCATGCAATTAGTATGATCAGTATTTTGCTGAGGTGAGCCCCTATTTTGTAACTGTGTGTCTCTTTTGTTGTGTTACATAATAATTTTTTTTTCTTTCAATCGTGCGACATATCGTCAGATATATCCTGTAATCGTGTGGATCACGTTTCCATGATGGATGGTAAAATACGAAATCTTTATTTCTGTTACGCGTTTATTTCGTTTTAAACGTAACAGATTGAAGTCAGCCGAGACGGAGTTATTTTTCAAATTAAATCTGTCTTGGGCCGAAGAGGGGAGAAAAATGTAATATTTTGATTGATCTGAAATTTTTTACAAACCCTGCTATGTTACATATCTACCTACTTATTTATATTTATATTTTTTTACTTTTGACATATTATACTAGATGTTTGTCACACCCAGCAGATGTTAAGTGACGAAGGTCACAGGTCGAAGATGGTAGAGCGTGTCAAATAGTGTGTAAACATTACTGTGTTCCGGTTTGAAGGGTACTGCAGCTAGCAAAATTACTAGGCTGTTGAGACTAAACATCGGAAGTCTCAAAGCAATGAGCGCCAAAGCAGTGATACCCTGGACTTTGTTTTGTAACTCAAAGTTCTGTGTATCGCTGCAATGGTCAATGACAGGCGTTATCTCTTCCCATCAGGAGAGAGTCTCGTTCGTCTCATTACTTTTTACATAAAAAAAATAATACTACTAATGAAGCAACAGGGTTGTGCAGAATAGTAAAGTAGTGGTTGGGTAAATATAAGCACACGAGGTTTGTGTGCAAAACTGTAAGAATTTATATCCAACAGAAGCTGGAAGGATGTACGTCGCTGGCTCCGACACACGGCATGGCGTATCCTTTGATATGAAACACTTCATTTGCTAACAATCACTGCTCGAGACAAAAGCGCGCTTGGTGTTTACACTTTATTGCCGGCATGGTGGGCTGGTTTTACACTGAGAGAAACTATTCTACGAAATTCCCGAGTCATTATTGATAGATAGAAGCTCTTTACTGCATCACTACATAGTATAAAAACAAAGTCGCTGTCGCTATCTGTCCGTCCTTATGTATGCTTAGACCTTTAAAACTACGCAACGGATTTTAATGCGGTTTTCTAAATAGATAAAGTGATTCAAGAGGAAGGTTTATGGCACATGCACCACATTAGTATCTACATTGCACCCGTGCGAAGCCGGGGCGGGTCGCTAGTAGACATAAATTCGAGAACATTTTTTTTTTAATTATTTTGTTTTAATAATAATCAAACTACTGAAACGATTTTGATAAAATTCCTATGCGAGCAATGTGAAAGCATATACTTTCAAATAAAGAATTTCCAAATCAGTTTATAAATGGCGAAGTACACAACGATTATACAAAAAAAATATACAACCGAATTGAACACATTTCCACTTTTTTTGAAATCGGTTAATTAACTAAATCAGAATCGGTTCAGCCGTTTTGGCGTGGCCGACGTCACAGACAGATACACACACACTTTAAATTTATAGCACCCCTCTTTTTGGAGGTTAAAACGGACCTTTCTTGTTTTTACACAAAGCTAGATCTCGGTACGACACTCGGGCTATTGAAGCTCGGAACGAAGCATTGTAAAAGCGCGACAGAACGTCTGATATCACCGTTATATTGCATTGCTACAATCTGAGACTTGACAGGCATTTTATTCCGAGTTGATAAATAAATATCGTAGGACCATACACACAGCGCCATCTGGCCCCAAACTAAGCAGAGCTTGTGTGATGGAAGTCAGATAACTGATGGAATACATATATATTTTTTTGTAAATACGTTCTTATAATAAATACAGAACACCCAGACACAACAAATATTTGTTTATTCACAAAATTTTTGGGAATCGAACCCACGCCCTACAGCTCTCAAGGCAGATATACCACCAATGAACCAACGGGGCTGTCAAATATTATATACAAAAATATCAAACATGATATTTTTTGTATTTACTATCTTTATTTGGTGGTAGATCTCCTTAACAAGGGGTCCTTTAGGTAGGTACCACCGCAGTAACAGATATTCTGCCGCCAAGCAGTAGTGTGTAAACATTACTGTGTTCCGGTTTGAAGCGAATTACAGGGTTGTTGAGACTAACCATCGAAAGTCTCAAAGCAATGAGCGCCAAAGCAGCGATGCACTGGACTTTGTTTTACTACACAAAGTTCTGTGTATCGCTGCAATGGTCATGAACAGGTGTTATCTCTTACCATCAGGAGAGGGTCTCGTTTTTACATTAAAAAACTATCTTTAGAAAGAAAGAAAGAAAAAATTTTTATTCAGTAACTTAAAGACATGAAAAACGAAAACGAACAGACAGAAACAAACAGTTACAAAATAAGGGCTAGCATTGCCAGGCATCCGGATAAAGCCGGTCATAGTTAGGCTTTCTGATTGCGTGTCCGGCCAAAATAAACGGTGTCCGGCTTTTGTTAGTTAGAATTTTTACATATTTTTTTTGCGAGCGCCGAGCGTTGCCTGGCGTTTTTGTCGTGCCTAATAATACTGAGACACAAAATCCTCAATTATGTAGGGTGTCCGGTCTTTTTACCCAAATGTCTGGACAAACTGGCTGGTCTGTCCGGCTATTAGGTTTGGCGACCTGGCAACCCTATTTAGGGCTAATTCTAGGTACGAGTGCTTACTAAAATTAGTACAGCAGACGTTTTAACAGTTCTAATGCTGTAGTTTTATGCCGAGGCGTCTACCTGATGAATATTCAACGGGTGTCCGCTAAAAGATATTAATTATGCACAGTTTTCGTCCTAAGATGTTAAGTGGAGTACATATTGTTGTCTGGAATAAATTTATTTTATCCATGAAAAATAATTTATAACTACTTAATATACCTGGACTTTGTTTTGTTACTCAAAGTTCTATGTATCGCTGCAATGATCATGGACGCGCGTTATCAGGAGAGCGTCTCGTTAGTCTCATTACTTTTTACATTAAAAAATATATCAAGATTTTGTTTAAATGTAAACGTATTGAGATGAATGGGTTTACGGTAAGACATAACGCATGTCCATGACCGTTGCAGCGATACATAGAACTTTGAGTAGCAAAACAAAGACCGGGGCATCGCTGCTTTAGCGCTCATTACTTGGAGACTTTCGATGGTTAGTCTCAACTCTCAACAGCCCAGTAATTTCGCTAGCTGCAGTACCCTTCAAACCGGAACACAGGGAGCCCCCATATTTATTTTATTCTGTTTTGTTTAGTATTTGTTGTTATAGCGGCAACAGAAATACATCATCTGTGAAAATTCCAACTGTCTAACTATCACGGTTCATGAGACGGACGGACGGACAGCGGAACCTTAGTAATAGGTTCCCGTTTTACCCTTTGGGTACGGAACCCTAAAAATATGTTTACATAGTCATAACTACGCATAAATACGAAACAATATAAATTACGAGATTGGTATACAAACATTTATATGAAGTAGGCCCGTCCCAGCATATTATTATGATTTTTTTTACATAAATATAAATATCGTTGGACTATACACACAGCGCCATCTGGCCCCAAACTAAGCAGAGTTTGTGTGATGGAAGTCAGATAACTGATAGAATACAAAAATACTTTTTTTTTTATTACTTATAATACAGAACACCCAGACACAGAACAAACATTTTGATTGTTCAGAAAATGTTTGCCCTGAGCGGGAATCGAACCCACGCCCTACAGCTCTCAAGGCAGATATATTACCAATGAGCCTACGGTGTTGTCACGGACATCGGAGATCGGACATCGCACATCGGACTAGGCATGCATTTGGCCACGATCTCACCTGGTGGAAAGCGACGATGTGACCGAAGATAGAGTACACTTGCCTAGGAAATACCCCTCACAGGGCTCACCGGAAGACCAGCGCTAGTCATACCACTTAGTATGACCAGTTTTAAGCTGAGGTGAGCCCCTAATTTGTAACTAGTTAAATTCGACAGCCCCGTTGGCTCATTGGTAGTACATCTGCCTTGAGAGCTGTAGGGCGTGGATTCGATTCCCACTCAGGGCAAACATTTTGTGAATAAACACAATAAAAAGTATTATAAGTATGTATTTACAAAAAAAAAAGTATTTATGTATTCTATCAGTTATCTGACTTCCATCACACAAGCTTTGCTTAGTTTGGGGTCAGATGGCGGTGTGTGTATAGATAGACCCACGATATTTTTATTTTTATTTTTTAAATTACGGGAGCACATGTTTTAAGTTTTTAAACACTAAAAATAAAACTAGATGTTGCCGATTTGGAGGATTTAATATTAATGAATTAAAACTAGTACAAAGCTTACACGAATACTGTGCTACGCCGGTGCTGGTCCAGTCGCCGGGACTGTCTAGGTACACAGCGGTATGCTGAGTCAGACATTTAAGAAAATAGACATTAATATATAATATACATTAATCGAGATATTATTATATAATATACATTGGTCTCTGACTGTGTGCCTTCTTGGTAAGCTCAAAGTAGCACAACGCGCTATGGAGAGGGCTATGCTCGGAGTTTCCCTACGAGATCGAATCAGGAATGAGGAGATCCGTAGACGAACCAAAGTTACCGACATAGCCCAACGGATTAGCAAGTTGAAATGGCAGTGGGCAGGGCACATAGCACGCAGAACTGATGGCCGATGGGGCTGCAAAGTTCTGGAGTGGAGACCACGGACCGGCAAGCGCAGCGTAGGACGTCCACCCACAAGGTGGGCAGACGACCTAGTAAAGACCGCAGGAACGCGCTGGATGCGGGCCGCTTCCAACCGGTCTTTATGGAAGTCAATGGGGGAGGCCTATGTCCAGCAGTGGACGTCCTACGGCTGAAATGATGATGATGATGATTAATCGAGAATTGAAGGGCCGGGGGGATACATAACTAACTGTTTGTCTCTGTTTGTTGTTATTTTTGTGTGTTCTGTGGTGTTACAAAATAAAAAAATCATTTTCTTTCTTCCTTTCACATTCTTCTGTAATAACCCCGGGTTGTAAAATATTATATTATCTAACGTTTTTAGTGCAGTTTGTCTAGTTTAAAAAAATAGCTTGGGAGTATCGCCTTAAATACACGCTCAGCTTGCCATGTCGCTCCGCAAATCTGCTGAGTATGCTAAAAAGTCCCGGCAAAAAACCTTCACTGAAATATGACATTTCCTAGCTACGTAGAGACACATTTCCGCACGAAACATTTTGCATAATTATGCCTAAAACACACACTTACACCGTTTGCAGAAATATAAAATACAGTAGAACATAAATTTTTTGCTAGTGCAATGAATTTCATTTCTGGCTGAACCCAATTTAAGTCGACGCGAACGAAGTCGCGGGCGCAGTAACAGTAATAAAATATGTATACGTATATAACTTGCACAGAATTCTCCTAATTTAGATGGGGCCGTTATTCCTTATGCCACTAGTGTCTCGAGAACCACAATAATTTCAGGTGGACCTCGTAACTCGGTCTCAGGGGTGACAAAGGGAAAATTTATGGCTATTAGTTCGTCCGACTCATTTTTATGGGTTCTGCTCTCGCGGGAGTTTGTTAGAAAAATAAACAGTCATATAGAAATTCATTTATTTGAAATTAAACTAAAGTATTTTGTAGCGATGATAGCTCAGTGGTTAGCACGGTAGGTTCGCATGCCGAAGGGCTTGGGTTCAAACCCCAACAATGAGCTTGAGCTGCCGGTGAAGGAAAACATCGTGAGGAAACCATAGCATGGTGGTAGGGTACTTTCTAGTACTCGGCTGGCTAGCTACCACCCTCAAATTGAAAATCTGCCGCCAAGCATCTAACGGTGTGTTCCGGCAGCCTCACTAGAGAGCCAGTTCTATGCCAGACTAGGTGTACTTTATCATCTTCGACCACACCTTCACTTAACATCAGGTGAGCTGTGGTCAAACAACTATCAACACGCTTACCTAAAAAAAAACCTGTTTACTCTAGATTTGAATTTGATATGGTCATGGAAAGGCGTTATCTCTTACCATCAGGAGAGCGTCTCGTTCGTCTCATTATTTTTCACATAAAAAAAGACACCTAAATTGTACTTCGCGGGAAAAACAGACGCTGGCAGAGTTCCACATCCTCGCATCTTTACGCTGCTATAACCCGATACGATTTTTTATGGTTCACAGGCTAGCTATTTGACCACAGCTCGCTTGGTGTTAAGTGACGGTGTGGTTGAAAATGGTAAAGCACACCTAGCCTGGAATGGAACTGGCTCTCAAGTGAGGCAGCCAGAACACACCGTTAGGTGCTTGGTGGCAGATTTTACAACTTGAGGGTGGTGCTAGCCATCCGAGTACTAGAAAGTACCCTACCACCATACAATGGTTTCCTCACGATGTTTTCCTTCACCGGCAGCTCAAGCTCATTGTTTGGGTTTGAACCCACGCCCTTCGGCATGCGAACCGACCGCGCTAACCACTGAGCTATCATCGATCTAGACTACTTCTTCTTCTTCTTCTATAATCGTTCCCTCATGTCTGAGGATCGTCGTCACTGGAACCTCTTAGACGGACAATCTGTTTCCATCGACTCTGGTCCGAAGTAGCCCTCACCACCTGGTAGAATTTAGAAGAGAAGGTGGCTTCTTTCACTTGGTCAGACCATCGTGTTGGCGACCGGCCTCGTGGCCTCTTCCCTTCGGTATTTCCAACAATGACCAGCTTTTCAAGGCTGCCATCCTCTTCGCATTATATGGCCGAAATAAGACAGTAAACGCTGTTGACATATATATGGGGGCCAGTCAGGTCTCAATGCCGAGTTGGGAGAGAATAGATACATTTGTGCGTTTGGTCTCTATCCTACATTTAGTTACAAATTCAACTCTAATAGTTGAGATGCTCAGACAAATTCCACGCGGATTCTTAGGCTATACGTAGGTATATCGTTGTACCTACGCCTGATTATATACCAGTCCCTTTACAATCAAACTAAATTACCCTTGAACTAAACTTTGTCACGTTAAACTTGAGTACTTACCTATATTAAACATCTTAGTACAAGATCAGAAACTTTAGATGGCAGCCAATCCAGTAAAGTTGGTGAGTGTGGTTACCCATTACTTTGGATTAGTTGTTCGTTACGAGATACTTTCTTGTTTACACCTAACATATCAGGACTCATAATAAATACACAAACAACACAGAAACAAAACACTATCGCTGCGCACTGAACACGAAAATATCTATATAAATACTAAATACCAACGTTTCGAATGCTTGGAAAAGATTTTGGATCTTTCGCTTAGATCTTTTAAACTACGCGACGGATTTTAATGCGGTTTCCATCAATAGACAGAGTGATTCAAGAGGAAGGTTTATATGTATAATACATACCTGTGCGAAGCCGGGGCGGGTAGCTAGTTGGATATGAATAATGGTAAGGGACAGCTGAGTCGGTTTCAAAATAAAATAGTTTTTTTGTAATAGCATCTCACGTACCACCCCACAAATGTTACACTTGTCTTTGAATAGTCAGAGCTTACTTGGGTACTACTTTTATGGACCCACAATTTACAAGCACCCTTGTGTCTGGGGAAGGTATTACGTAAAGTCATAGATTTTTTTACTTGGTGGTAGATTTCCTTAGCAGGAAGTCGTCTAGGTAGGTACCACCGCAGTACCAGATATTCTACCGCCAAGCAGTAGTGTGTAAACATTACTGTGTTCCGGTTTGAATGTTCTGAAGGACTGCAGCTAGTGAAATTACTGGGCTGTTGAGACTAACCATCGAAAGTCTCAAAGTAGTGAGCGCCAAAGCAGCGATGCCCCGGGCTTTGTTTGCTACTCAAAGTTCTGTGTATCGCTGCAATGGGCATGGGCATGCGTTATCTGTTACTATCAGGAGACCGCATCGTTCGTCACATTACTTTTAAATAAAAAAAAATAAAAAAAATCCCTGTTAGATACAGTATTGGCGTCTTTAAATCTATAGTAAATAGGTTTCTTCTAGGTAAGCGTGCTCCATCTTAGACCACACTACTATTTAACATCAGGCAGAGTTTGGTCAAACTTGAACCTATTCTGAATAAAAAAAAAAGATATTTTTGCTTGATTCACCGTCAGTTGTGTGGCGGCTGATTTTCAACTAGCCAGCATAGTAGGTACTAGAAACTTTTGTAACTACCGATAATAACTCACGAGATTAGCACGGTCGGTTTGCATGCCAAAGGGCGTCATTTGCAGCGTGCGCACCACAGATCTCTGAAATCTCTGTGGTGCGCACCGACCGCACTAACCACTGAGCTCATCATTGCTAAAATTATACAGAACTAGCGTCCTGCCTGTGTCGTCCTGTTTTAATCAAATTCTAGTAATAAATACCTTTAGCCTATGTTCCTCAGGTACAATGTACTTAGCATTCTAATAGTGAAAGAATTTTTGAAATCGGTCCTTGTAGTAGTTCTTGAGTTTATTCGTTACAAACATACAAAAAATACAAATCTTTCCTCTTTATAATATTAGTGTAGATTACTAGCTGCCCGTCCCGGCTTCGCACGGGGGGACATTTTTTTTTTAAAACAAAATTCTAGTAATAGCCTATGTTACTCAGGGATAATGTAGCATTCTAATGATGAAAGAATTTTTGAAATCGGTCCAATAGTCCTTGAGTTTATTCGTTACAAACATACAAATATTTCTTTTTTGTAATAGGTATTATCGTAGTAGGCATACCACTTCCTTTATGCCTATTGCTAACCGCTTGTTACGTAATAAAACTAGACAACGTAATACTGGGCTTTGCGAGACGAATCGTCGAAATCTCGAGGGGAAGAAAGGAAAGGACACACTCGTAAGTAAGAATTAGATTATTCTTACAGAGGACGAACAGGTAAGAAAGTCTGAACATAATAGCAAATAGTACATCCCATAATTTTTTTTTTTCATATAGTTTTCTTCACTTCATGTCATGAGTTGTAAAAACCGAAGACGTGACAGAATGTCTTTATAGCTTTAGCCTGCCCGATGGGACAAATTAAAAAAACTTGTCAGTTCTGTTGTCAAAGTTAATCAAATGTGTCAAAAGTTTTTGTATACTTTTTGTTTTATATGGCAAAGGCATATTGTACATATTCAGCCGACCTCATGACGTCATAACTATAAAAAGTTTGAAAACTTATTAAAGTTAAACTACCGCATAGAAAGCTAAAATATTCAAATTAGTTCCATAAAATAAAGTTTACTGTCAGTAAAAAATATAAAATAAATACAAAAAAAAACTTTACATACCGAATTGTAATGAGCCGAACGAGACGCTTTCTTGATGGAGAGATAACGCTTGTCCATGACCATTGCAGCGATACACAGAACTTTGTGTAGCAAAACAAAGTCCAGGGCATCACTGCTTTGACGCTCATTACTTTGAAAGAAAGAAAGAATAACGTTTAACTTTGTAACAAGCATAAAAACAAAAACAAACAGAGACAGACAAAAGTTACAAAATAGGGTCTCACCTCAGCATAATGTTGGTCATACTAAGTGGTATGACCAGCGCTGGTCTTCCGTTTGAGACTTTCGATAGTCTCAACAGCCCTGTAATTTTGCTAGCTGCAGTACCCTTCAAACCTGAACACGGTAATGTTTACACACTACTGTTTAGCGGCCGAATATTTGGTACTACGGTGGTACCTACCCAGACGACAAAGAAGTATCTATAAATGCAGTTTAACTCGACTTTGCTGCAAAAAAAGTTCGAGCATTAATCTGGGGGAAAAATATTACTTACCTCTCTTATTTGCTCATAAAATTAGGTACCTAATAATTCTGTGACTTAAGCTATAATTTTTGAATAACTTACTTACTTTCCGAGAAGTTATTAGCATAATAATTTACTCTAAGCTCTTAAGTAGCTAAAAATGTCCATTCGCATCTGAGTGGCCACTTCAGTTATTCACTTTAGCTACTAAAATTATTCACGCTAACCTAAAATAAACAAAAAAAAAGTAAAATTTGGACCCCAAATATCTATCTACCTACTTATTATTACTAAATTACTTAGATTGTAACAGAGGAGTTTTTCTTTTAAAGTAGGTACTTACCATGTATTTACTTACCCTCAGATTAAAAACTACAGTACTTACCTATAAAATTAAAAATGAGTTTTAAATTTTAAACCATTAACCACAAGTACCACAACCATTTTTTGTTATAATTTACGATAAAAAATGACGTATTACAACGGTGTAAGGTGGTATATAAAAATATAAAATTGTGATATTATTCTTTTCTTTCGCTTAGATATCCGCGCGTCAGGCGCTTAAAGAGACTATAGCTATGCTGTTCGCACTCGAGTGCTCGTAGAGCGCTCTCTCTTTCTTTTGTTAACGTCGTGCGACGTTGCCAAACCGCTGCAAACCAAACTGCTATGGTAGTCATCGCGTTGTCGTCTCAATAGAAACACGCAAAATGGCGGCTACAGCGGCGTCGCTTACTGACAAATCGAATACACTAAATTCCCAAGAAGGCACGTACTATCAACGATTGGAAAAAGCCTCTAAAAAGATTGCTCAAGATAAATTAATGAGACTTAACTGGATCAATATGATGATTGACAGGATTGAGTCGGCGAAGAAAGTTATCGAACATGATTCGTTTGAAGATTTACATCCTAAAGTTAAGGAAGCATTAAAAAAGTACTACGTTGCTGAAGTCATTAATCCTGAAGAATCTATCACGGAGAAGAAGCTATTTGTAAAAAAAGAGGACTCTAAAGAGTCTTGGGAAGCTATACCGTTGACGAAGACGTTTCCGATCGTTACGAAGGCGCACATTTTAACTGAACACGGGGATATAAATGCTATGGCTAAATGGTTGAACAAAGAAAACGTTGTCGTCGCATCAATCTGCTTTAATGTCATCATTGAAGTTTGCAAAGACTGTGCTGAAAAAGCATTAGTAAAACCAACAACAGAGTGTGTAAAAGAAAATGAGCAAAATAAATGTGTAGAACATCTAAAAGAAGTGTCTGCAGATAAAAAGATATTATCGGAGAGTGTTATAAAAGAACAGCCAGCTCCTAATTCTGGACAGATTTTTATAGTAGACATGTCAAAGCATAGTATGAACGAAAAGTTAGATAGACTTTTAATATATCTGGATATTGATACCGATTTTCTGCAATTGCGACCTGTAAGCTCATCAGATTTAGTAGAATCTATATCCAATGAACTTATGCATGTGTTTTCTGACATGGGCCCACCGGATTGGATAATAGTTGCCAAAAAATCGATCGAATTATTCGATCAAGTTATGGAGAGGTTGAATCAGATTTTCAAGCCGAAAATTAAAATTAATAACAGGGAGAAGGTGTTGCTAAAGCAGGATGATCTAAGTTCTAGGGTGCAGACTGCGATTGAGAACTGGCTCTCACAAGCAGTTGAAAAGTGGTGGTGTATGGGATGTTTCATTGTTCAATGGGAACTTAATAATATTTGCTGCAAAGATGGAATTAGTCCGTTTGAGAAACTCTTGGGGCGGAGTCACTATACAAATCGACGTTTTACAGATACTCAAATTTTAAAATCAATTGAAGATCTGAGTATCGTTACTAAGAGTGCGACATAAATTGACGATTTTATTTCTGAAAATCCTGTTATGAAAATGCCATCTGATTTTTGGTACACTTAAAATGTTATTCAAGAGTGTACATAATATTGAGTGTACATTATACTTGAAGAAAACCTTATTTTGTGGTTTTAATAATTAAGAGCTATGATTTTATATCTCGCACGAACTTTGCTAACTATCATATAAAAAAAAATTCATTTGATTAAAAATATTGTGGTCACAGTGCAAATCCTGTTTTTAATAAATGTATCATACACGTCCTAGTTCTAAAGCGGAGCGGTCTGTGTGACAGCTGCTATCTCTGTTACGCTCCTTACAATCTGCTATGCGTTTTTCTCGCTCTCGCATGATGACGCGATGAGGCGTTGCCAGCTCGATTGTTTGGTGTAAATTTGTAAAATGCTAAAATGGTTTTTGAGTTGACAAGTCGTGCTTGTTATAGCATCAATAAAATAAAATACCGGGAAATTCTGTTTCTGTAAGAAGCATTAATGTTACAAATTAAAATATTTTCCAATGTTTAATCTTTATATTTTTAACAAAATCTTAAGATGGTAAGTATAGGTAGCCAAGTAACTAGGTACCTACACATAAAAACGTAATTAAAATGTATTTAAAATGCCGTGTTTTTTCTTCTTTTTTTTATTCGGCTAGGTATGACCCATTCGTGCATTGTGCCAATTCCCATGTTTTCGAGAATGCAATGAAAAATAGAAAAGAGCTGTAAGTAGGTACAAAAAAAGATTTTATCTAGCAAAAAGTGATCGTGGGATGTTCGACATTTTCATTTTATGTTGTCATCTTTCTGTTCGTATAGCTACGTTATTTATAATTTAATATAGTTTAAAATGTATCTAGGTTCATACCTACCTAACTAAATAAATGTAGCATTCCCACACACATTGCATGTTTTTTTTTCTTTGTTTTGGCGTCGCACTTTGTGCATTTTGTGGATAATATACAATACTTATTGTATATACCTATTTGGGCTCGGTTGACAGCTTTCTGCATCCAGTGTTTGTCCGCCGCTTTACGCAGATCGTCACACCACCTGGCCGCGGGGTGTCCTACACTACGCTTGCCTGCACGTGGTCTCCACTCTAGAATGTCTCTAAACTTAGGTATGCCTCACGACTGACTTGACTACCTACACCGCTGCAACATCGGGCCCTCATTTCTACACTTCTTTATGTACTACGCACTAGACAGTTTGAAATTGAAAAAGGAAACTGCGACACGGAGAAAATTTTCGATCTGTAGAGATTGCTGCATACCTACTTAGATATGCTATGAATATTTTTATGCGAGGATTTCATAGTGAGGGTCAAACTGCATTCTCATTACAATTATTATCGATAAAATAAAATAAATATTCAATAGGTAGGTAAGTACCTTGTCAATACTTTATTGCTGCATAATTATGTACAGGCGTAGGATTTACTTATAGAAGCGTAAGTTTGTAAGTGTGTTTGTAACGTCTTCACGCTCAAACGGCAGGACCAATTTTGATAAAATTTGGTATGGAGGTAGCTGACACCCTGGATTACCACATGCTTTTTATCCCGCAAAATGTAGTGTTCACGTGGTAAGAGCGGGGCGCAACTAGTACCTAGATAATAATATAATATAAGTACCATTTCTAGACCTAATTCATATGACCCCATTATTGATTCCTTTTGACGCCCTTTTTGCCCCATTTGTGGCATTTTGGGGGCCTAGTCAGGAGCTTACCTGGCTTCTAATCTGGAGGTCTTGGGTTCGAATCCTACGGCACACACCTCAGTCTTTAATAAGTTATATGTGTATTGCCGTTGCGTACAAACCGTGAGGATAACATCGTGAAAACTACAAGTTAAAAAAATGTGCAATGTGTGAAGTCTGCCGAATAAAAGCTTACCTATTATAAATTTAACCATTTTTCGAAATTTTTTCCAGTCACATGTCATTCCAGCAAATGACTGTAACGACAATTTTGATCACAATCGTATTCTGGAACACTTCGATCGTCGAATGTGTAAAAAGTATTCATCGATTGGTACTCTATGCGATATACTTTCCCAACACTACGAAATCGGTAGATTGGTAGCTCGGCGATAGATCTTTGTAGATAGATTTCGAAGTGTATTTTTACGGTACACCTATTTCGAACTACATTGCGCTGAAAAATGCGGTCCATTCTATGATTCTAAGAGGAATTTTTATCTCTATTTTTGAAGTATGGTATCTCTTTTGTCAGCGTATCGTACTTTTGATCAACGTGTGTTATTATCTATACCTACTTACTCAGTCCATTTAAGCTGAGCTGGAGTTTTGGCGGGACCGCGGAAAGAGTCGAGTCGCTCCGTTGTGTTTTTTCCAAAACTTGTGTTTTGTCGAGTTTTTATGCATAAAAATGGTGGTGTTTTATTCATAAAGTTCCGAATTACATGCGTGAGTGTGGGAAAATGATATAATGTGGTGAAACATGACTTTTCGTGGTGCTTCCAAAACTCCATCGAAGCTTTATAGTAAAGTCGCCACTACTTTACTAAAGCATGACTGGACTTGACTGACACAGACTGGACTTGACTAAGACTGGACTATAACTAGCTTCGAGGACACTTATTTAACTTTTGAAACTCTAAAACATATAAATACTTGACACTGGCAAATGCTAAAACGCGACGCCAAAACCAAAGAAAAAAAAAAAGCTGAGCTGTCCATGAGCTGTCAAAAAGTGGTTATTTTTTTTTTTTTTTTCTTTGGTTTTGGCGTCGCGTTTTAGCATTTGCCAGTGTCAAGTAATTATATATTTTCAAGTTAAATAAGTGCCATCGTAGCTAGTTTTAGTCAAAGTCGTCTTTGTCAAGTCCAGTTCGTGTCAGTTAATTCCAGTCATGCTTTAGTAAAGTAGTGGCAACTTTACTACAAAGCTTCGATGGAGTTTTGGAAGCAACACGAAAACTCATGTTTCACCACATTATATCATTTTCCCACACTCGCGCTTGTAATTCGGCACTTTATGAATAAAACACCACCATTTTTATGCATAAACACTTGACAAAACACTAGTTTTGGAAAAAAATACAACGGAGCGACACGACTCTTCCCGCGTTCCCGCCAAAAACAAAAGTGGTTATACATATAACCACTTTTTGACAGCTCATGGACAGCTCAGCTTTTTTTTTTTTCTTTGGTTTTGGCGTAAAAAAAAAAAAAAAAAAAAAAAAGCTGAGCTGTCCATGAGCTGTCAAAAAGTGGTTATATGTATAACCACTTTTATATAACCACTTTTTGACAGCTCATGGACAGCTCAGCTTTTTTTAAGAGGTAATGCTAGATTAAACGTATTTATTTTGATACAACTACGCTATACAAAGTTATGTCGTCAACTTTGTACCTATGAGCTGTCAAAAAGTGTTTTTTTTTTTTTTTTTTTTTTCCTTTTGTTTTGGCGTCGCGTTTTAGCATTTGCCAGTGTCAAGTAATTATATATTTTCAAGTTTCAAAAGTTAAATAAGTGCCATCGTAGCTAGTTTTAGTCAAAGTCGTCTTTGTCAAGTCCAGTTCGTGTCAGTTAATTCCAGTCATGCTTTAGTAAAGTAGTGGCAACTTTACTACAAAGCTTCGATGGAGTTTTGGAAGCAACACGAAAACTCATGTTTCACCACATTATATCATTTTCCCACACTCGCGCTTGTAATTCAAAAAGTGGTTATATAAAAGTGGTTATACATATAACCACTTTTTGACAGCTCATGGACAGCTCAGCTTTTTTTTTTTTTTTTTTTTACGCCAAAACCAAAGAAAAAAAAAAAAAGCTGAGCTGTCCATGAGCTGTCAAAAAGTGGTTATATGTATAACCACTTTTTGAGAGAGTTTTGGCGGGAACGCGGGAAGAGTCGTGTCGCTTCGTTGTATTTTTTTCCAAAACTAGTGTTTTGTCGAGTGTTTATGCATAAAAATGGTGGTGTTTTATTCATAAAGTGCCGAATTACAAGCGCGAGTGTGGGAAAATGATATAATGTGGTGAAACATGAGTTTTCGTGTTGCTTCCAAAACTCCATCGAAGCTTTGTAGTAAAGTTGCCACTACTTTACTAAAGCATGACTGGAATTAACTGACACGAACTGGACTTGACAAAGACGACTTTGACTAAAACTAGCTACGATGGCACTTATTTAACTTTTGAAACTTGAAAATATATAATTACTTGACACTGGCAAATGCTAAAACGCGACGCCAAAACAAAAGGAAAAAAAAAAAAAAAAAAAAACACTTTTTGACAGCTCATAGGTACAAAGTTGACGACATAACTTTGTATAGCGTAGTTGTATCAAAATAAATACGTTTAATCTAGCATTACCTCTTAAAAATTGGTCTCAAGTTAGCGTAGCCTTGTAAAGACGTAATGCGAGATTAACCGTATTTATTTGTGTGAGATTTATTTTGCTAGACGCTGTACATAGTTATGTCGTCAACTTTGTATGAGCTGTCAAAAGGCGGTTAACGATAGACAGAGATAACAATATAAAAAAATCTGAGAAAAATAATTTAGTGTGACGAATTTTTTCTCTTTTTTTTCATACATTGGATCAAAACGTCAAGGTAAGTAAACAGAACTAATTTATAGTAAGTATTTTGTGCTCGATTTAAGTAAAAAAAATTGTCAAATGGTGAAATTACGTAAGCTTAAAAACTACAAGGTAAAATGACACGGTAAATTGTATGTAGGAAGTATGTATTCCAACATTTATTATACCTACCTAAGTATGTACTTATTTCCACTAAGTATAAAGTAGGAACAGATCCTCCAAGTTTAAAACAAGCTCGAAAGCTAAGTATCATTCCTATTGCAATAAAAGCGTACTGTAGCTGTAGCTTAGTTCAGGAGCAACTATTTAATTTAATTATACATTCAGTAATGCCGCGAGCACGCCAGGCGTGCTATCGATTTTTCATGGATTTGGGCATATTTTATATCTGAAACCGAAGTACGACTTTTTATAATTTCACCGTAATACAGTGCCAGTGAACACACCTAGCGTGCCCATGTTATTTCATCTTGCGTGCTCTCGCCACTGCAAGTCACCACTGCACTCAATTTATTTTGTTTTTTTATGAATTGGTCAGTGCTGAAAATCAGCGCTGTGGATTAATCCCCAGCACAATTGCTGCAATTGATGCACCAGCCACTGCAGCGATAACCTGCTTATTGTCTTTTCAAATTTGTTGTCTTTATGTCAATCTGCATCTTTTTATTCGTGTGTTGTGTTTGTACTAATCTGTTGTTGTGTCTAGTGTATTGTTAGGAAAAAAAATGTTTTTCTTTCTTTCTTTCTTTCTTTATCATTAGCAAGGGAATCGAGAGAAGTGGCGTAAAGGAAGCATAGCGATTTAAATACGATTTTCATCAATAAACAGAGCGATTCGAGAGGAAGGTTTATTTTTGTATTACCGCTACATGTTGTCGGAATAAAAAGTAACCTTTGTGTTAATCCAGGGTATCAGCCCTATCCATACCAAATTTCATCAAAATCCATTCAGTAATTTTTGCGTGAAAAATAACAAACATCCGTACTAAACTTGATTTCGCGTTTATAATATTAGTAGGAGGATACAGTCATGCATATATTATGCACCACATTAGTATCTACGTCGAAGCCGGGGTGGGTCGCTAGTCGACATCTACACTAATGTTATAAAGAGAAAAGATTTGTATTTTTGGATTTTTGTATGTTTGTAACGAATAAACTCAAAAACTGCTGGACCGATTTCAAAAATTCTTTCACCATTACAATGTTACATTATCCCAGAGTAACATAGGCTAATTATATTTATTACAAGAAGTTATTTAAAAATAAATGTCAACCCGTGCGAAGCCGGGCAGTCCGCTAGTTTGTAATCAAAAAGATTTAAGGTTTTATATAAGTTGATACCAAGCAAACCTTGAATTTGCAGTTCCGGTCGAGCACTCCTATAAGTCCCATTATGCCTCGTCCTGTAATCAAATCCTACTGCAACCCCTGTACTACAATTACCGTGGCCGTGTATGTATGTACGTAGAGGCAGGTCACGGGCAATTAAAGTTCAAAACGACGAGTTCCTGTTCGAGTGGTGACTCTACCGAACCATACCTGAAGCTAGGAAATACAGAAAATAACACGAGATATAAGACAATTTGTACTGGATAGTTCGCCTAGAAGATACCGATTCACTTTTGACTTGAAGACACCCAGATTGTATATGTTGTGTTTTCGACTGCCCTGTTTAGCTCATTTGATAGAATATCTAGGTAGGTACTTGAAGAGCTTGTACAACGTAGGTTCGATTCTCACTTGAACAAACATTTATAAGACGATAAATGTTTGTTCTGTGTCTGGGTATTCCGTACCACGTAGGTACATACTTATGTATTTCCAAAAAAAGTATTAAGTACTAGCAGTTCGCCCCGGCTTCGCACGGGAAAACAAAACTCGATTAACACTATAAATATAGCCTATGTCACTCGGTGATAATGTAGCATTCTAATGATTAAAGAATTGTTCAGATCGGTCCAGTAGTTTCGGAGCTTATTCGATACAAATAAACGAACAAAAAATCAAATCTTTCCTCTTTATAACAGTGTAGATGTATTATATCAGTCAAATCAAATGTTTTTTATATGATCAATATTTTTATATAGCGCTACCTAACCCCAAATTTAGATTACAAATTTAATTTACATTGTGTATACCTTGTACAGTTAGTACGTATTCGCCTACGGAAATCATTAAGCAAATTACTTTTTTGATGATTGCTCCAATTTATCTGTCAGGAGCTTTTGATCTGAAATCTGAACGAGAACGTCCTCAGTTTGCTAGGGAGTCAGAAAAAAAATGTGTGATGTAGGCGAATATATGGAGGCCCTCATGAGAATGGGGGACCTAAGCACGGGCCCCGTGTGCCCATTATATGACGGTAATGACATAATCCGTAAGAAAAGGTCGGCTACTGCTTTACATCAGGCAGAGTGTGGTCAAACGCGGACCTATATTCAATTAAAAAAAATAGAATTCCTTGTCTGAATCCGACGGATTGTATGTATTAACTATCTAATATTGTTATGTTCACAAATAAATTGAAATTGATGAAGTTTATATTTTTCTATTGTACTAGATAGTTTATCTGTTTCCGTGGCTCGTTTTCTCGCGATACATTCTATGTTTTTGTAACGATGATAGCTCAGTGGTTAGCGCGGTCGGTTCGCATGCCGAAGGGCGTGGGTTCAAACCCCAAAAATGAGATTGAGCTGCCGGTGAAGGAAAACATCGTGAGGAAACCATAGTATGGTGGTAGTACCCTACCTACCTTCTAGTACTCGGCTGGCTAGCTACCACACTCAAGTTGAAAATCTTCTGCCAAGCATTTAACCGCTTGAGAGCCAGTTTCATTCCAGGCTAGGTGTGCTTTACCATCTTCGACCTCACCGTCACTTAACATCAGGTGAGTTGTGGTCAAACACCTAGATTGTCAACCATTAAAAAAAAATGTGAGTGAAAAGTTCACAGATCATTTTAAGCAAATATAACAATGGAGTATACTCGAATACTAGAGCCAAGAGTTAAAACGTCAAGGCTAAAAGAAAGCCACATCCAATATCTTCATGACTCCACAGAACAGACTATGTAATTTAAGCACTTCATCTGAACTAGTATACACACCGCCTCCATTAATGGTTGCACGTTTCAGAATTACCTGCTTCAGTTTCAAATGTGCCATATAAATTGTACCTACCGAATATATTTGAGGATCGGTTCCGGATTGAAGTCATTCATTGGAGACGAATTACCACTGAGCTATCATCACTATATAAATAATGTAGGTAATTGTATATTTGTTCGTTGTGTAATATATCCACGACTTAAGACTGGTGTCATGTTGCTTGAATGAAACGGGATGTTTAGCATTAGCAAGAGAAATTCGTTTCGTTTCTTGTCGGAATTTAATTTGGAAGCGACTAGCACGCCCTCTGGGCGGGTTCTGTTTTATTAACATTTTGTAAATGTACATATTTCTTAAAACGGCTTCCTTGTTTCTTGAAGGTTATAATCTATATATTTAGAGAGAGAGAGAGAAAAAAAAAATAAAGAGAGAGATAGTAAAAAAAGAGAAAAAATTGATTTTTTTTTAATTTGTCAAAGTAAAAATTTAAGTAGGTACCTATATCTTGACTACGTGCGTCATCTTCGACGTGGTCCCTTATCAGGCGAGTTGAGTTATATTATCCCTAAAAATAAAATTAATTTGTGAGAGCCAGTTCCACTCCCTGTACTCCCTGTACCCCGCTAAGTGTTGTAAATAAGTGGCACCCTACCCACATATTTATAACACTTAGCATAAAACAAGTTCGCTTCCCCACCCGCCGTCTGTACGCTTAGATATTTTTACTAGCGACCCGCCCCGGCTTCGCACGGGTGCAATGTAGATACTAATGTAGTGCATATGCATGTATTGTACATTATAAACCTTCCTCTTGAACCATTCTGTCTGTTGATGGAAACCGCATTAAAAACCGTTGCGTTGTTTAAAAGACTTTGTTTTGTACAATGTATAATACGAGAGGTTTTATTAATCGAAGACTTGCAGAGAATCATATTCAGATGCCCGTCACGTCCGCCGTGATTGGCTGAACTCTTCAGAGAAAACTGGTCCCTTAGTTACTAATACTTAATCTGGGCCATATTTATAAAGTGACATTTTGTAAATGGGTTTGTTTAGAGATGCCCAAGGAGTTGTGACGGGAAAATGTAAAAGTAGCAAACGAAGCAAAGCTTGTACGACGGAAGTCTGAACTGATAGAATACTTGTCTTCAGAAATACCTACTTATAATATACACAAGACACCAGGACATAGAACAAACATTATCATAGGGGGTTTGGCGGGAACGCGGAAAGAGAGTCGTGTCGCCCCGTTGCATTTTTATTCCAAAACTAGTGTCTTTTCGAGTGTTTATGCATAAAATTGGTGATGTTTTATTCATAAAGTGCCGAATTAGAAGCGCGAGCGTGGGAAAATGATATGCTTAGTGTGGTGAAACATGATTTTTCGTGTTGCTTCCAAAACTCCATCGAAGCATATAGTCGCCACAACTTTGCATGGCTGGACTTGACGGACACGGACTGTACTTGACCAAGACTGGACTTCGACTATAACTATAGCTACAAGGCAACTTATTTAACTTATGAAACTTGAAAATATAAAACACTTGACACTGGCAAATGCTCTATGTATATGGATGTACCTAATACAGATTTATACCTCATTTTGTTTTTTGCTATTTTGTCTTACTAGAACGAATGAAAAATCGCGGAAAACCGCTAAAGTATATCGTAGTTCGCTATATATTATATCTAATGATTACTTTTATGAAATTAAGATATTGTTTTTTTCATTGCCATACATGTAATCAATATTGTGACATTTTGACATTGCATGGTATGTATTGCTAGTACTTACCCTACCACCACGCAGAAAAAAATATTGTGATGAAAATAAAATAATGACATAATATAATCTCGGTGGAACTAAATGATAAATTCCTCGAAAAGAATCGCCCTCCTTGTTGAGCAGTCGGTTTAATAGCCTTTTCTTAAACATGTTTG
Organism: Biston betularia; assembly: GCA_905404145.2. Taxonomy (NCBI): domain Eukaryota; kingdom Metazoa; phylum Arthropoda; class Insecta; order Lepidoptera; family Geometridae; genus Biston; species Biston betularia. The sequence continues at coordinate 6,405,638 of FR989887.1, read as the reverse complement.
GATTACTGTTAAATGCCAGTTTCATCCCTCGAATAAGAGACAAAGGGTCGGCAGCTTAATTTCACAGAAGTCTTCGTAAATAGACTATAATTTATTAATGTTACTTAGTTAAGGCGATAGTAGGACCACTTTTAAAGGCGTTAGTTAGGTGACAGAGCTAAGCTTATTAAAAATTGGTCTTTTTAGTTTTTTTACATGACAAAACTGTTTTTGTTTTACTTGTGCCGGATTACTCACTTATTTTATATTATAATATATAATTAGGTATATAATATAATCTATACTAATATTATAAAGAGGAAAGATTTGTATTTTTATGTAACGAATTAACTTAAAAAGTACTAGGCCGATTTCAAAAATTATTTCACCGTTGGAAAGCTACACTATCCCCGGGTGACATAGGCTACTTTTTATCTCTGTATTCCCACGGAAACGGGGACTACGCGGGTGTAACCGCGAGGCGTCCGCTAGTTGCATATGTATATAGTAGGCACATATTTTTTTAGTAGTGTAAAAGATTACTTCATATTGAGTATTTAGAAAAAATATACTGAGCTGTTAAGTTACGTAATAGAGGTAAGCCAAATACTTACTAAAATTTATTTGTAAATTTGTAGTTCATTGTCCCAGGTAAAAGTTTGTTGTTGAAAATATATTTTAAATTTTTTATTTATTATCTCATAAATTTTATTTTATTTTATTTAAAGTCCTTGTCTGTATCATCCTATACTTCCAGATACCGGTACTGGGCTAGTAAATATACCCAAGCAAGAGGCTTTTCGGGGTCTAAACAATGCAGACTGTAACAAGAACGATAAATTTACGGCCCGGCCCATTGTTGTGAACAAAATTATGTTATCAGTGGCCTTAGTTCTGCTCAATATTGTCGTAACTCGCGGAGATAATGTATGAGTCTTTGGGGAGTAGAAATTATCTGACAAATGGTAATTACAGAAGTTCGTAGGGACTTTGGTTGTAGCTATCTGGGTGGAGGGAACTACGCGAAGTTAGCTAAACTCTCCGACTAGGTACACAGCTAAATAAAACAAGATTAATAATAAGGAAGGTTTTTTGGAGGGAACGCAGAAAGAGTCGTATCACCCAGTTATATTTTTTTCTAAAACTAATGTTTTGTCGAGTTTTTATGCATAAAAATGGTGGTGTTTTATTCATAAAGTGCCGAATCACAAACGCGAGTCTGAGAAAATGATATTTAAGGTAGTGAAACATGACTTTTCGTGCTGCTTCCAAAACTCTATCGAAACTTTATAGTGAAGTTGTCACTACTTTACTAAAGCATGATTGGACTTGACTGACTCGGAGTGTGCTTGACCAAGACTGGTCTTTGACTATAACTATAGTTTTGAGGCGGCGCGCAGCTAGATTTCAAACAAAATTTACCATAGGTAAATCTGATATAATGTTTACTATGAAAAAAGTTATGACAGTCCCAAACTTGAGGTACATGAGAAAATGAATAAAAGATGAGACGACCCGCCACCGATCCACGTATTTGATACTGTGGAACAATTGTTATCATTTTCCGAATGTATTTTTTCTAGAAAAAAATGGACCTGTCAAATATATTATCTGGTTGAAGGTATACATATAAGGAAAAGTGTTTGGATTATAAGGAAAACATAAAAATAATGATTTTCCGCGTTCAGAAAAGGACTTACTTATCAAATTGGTACATTTATATGAAATATTATATTTTGAACATTTTTTTAATGTAGTAATAGTAATGAGCCGAACGAGACGCTCTCCTGATGGTAAGAGATAACGCCTGTCCATGGCCATCGCAGCAATACATAGAACTTTGTATAGTAAAACAAAATTCAAGGCATCACTGCTTTGGCGCTCATTACTTTGAGATTTTCGATGGTTAGTCTCAACGGCCCAGTAATTTCGTTAGCTGCAGCACCCTTCGAACTGGAATACAGTAATGTTTGCATACTACTGCTTGGCGGCAGAATAACTGGTACTGCGGTGGTACCTACCTAGACGACCTCCTGCTAAGGAGATCTACCACCAAGTGAACATGTAATGTGTACCTATACGTTACAGAAAAAATGTAGTTTTGTTATTATATTATACAAAGGATTTTTTGTAGCGATGATAGGTCATTGTATATAAGCGCGGTCGGTTCGCATGTCGAAGGGCGTGGGTTCAAACCCCAACAATGAGCTTGAGCTCCCGGTGAAGGAAAACATCGTGAGGAAACCATAGCATGGTGGTAGGGTACTGTCTAATATTCGGCTGGCTAGCTACCACCCTGAAAATCTGCCGCCAAGTATCTAACGGTGTGTTTCGGCAGCCTCACATGAGAGCCAGATCCATTCCAGGCTTGGTGTGCTTTACCATCTTCGACCACATCACTTAACATCAGATGAGCTGTGGTCAAACACCCAGCCTGTCAACCAGAACCAAAAATTAAAAAAATAAGCACTCATTAACTCAACTCAATGGCAATGATGAAAGATTTCAATGGCATTAAATAGCTTCTTTCCAATAGCATCAGCTTTTACGAAGCATGTAATTGTATAGACGCAGGGCGTAGAGTTAATGCCCCGTATGTAATCTGTGGGAAATGACAGCCACAGGTGCGCTTCGTCGAGAACTGCTAATAGCTTTTAGACAGCATCCACGCTAGTGATGAGACAAAACATGTTTCATCGATATAAAAGATGCAACTAAATACGCAATTTCATTTTAGCAAACCATGTAAAGAAAAACAGGCCAAGTGCGAGTCGGACTCGCGCACGAAGGGTTCTGTACAATTATCTACAGAAACGGCAAAAAATAAAACACGCTGTATGGGAGCTATAATAAGTAATTACTACTATTATAAAAACAAAAAATAATATACATTAATTTAAAAATGTTATCATATGTTTCTTTAAAATAATAGCGGCAACAGAAATACGTCATCTGTGAAAATTTCAACTCTCTAACTATCACGGTTCATTATATACAGCCTGGTGACTGACGGACAGACAGACAGACGGACGGACAGCGGAATCTTAGTAAATGGGTCCTGTTTTACCCTTTGGGTACGGAACTCTAAAAACTGCGTTTCAAAGGTCTATTCTGTGTCCAACAGTAAAGTAGAAGGTGTGATCAAGTATACCGGTGATTTATTTATTTATTTCTAATTATAGTCATTCCAACGAAGCAGCCACTAATAAGTACAGTTGATACACATTTGGCAAAAATTATGTGCTGCCTCAATTAGGTATACAGGTAAACCTCTCATTCAATATGCACAGTAAGCTTAAAAAATTTGAAACATAATTAAATTGAAAGGAAGAAAGAAAAAGATTTTATTCTGTAACATCATCATCATCATTTCAGCCGTAGGACGTCCACTGCTGGACATAGGCCTCCCCCATTGACTTCCACAAAGACCGGTTGGAAGCGGCTCGCATCCAGCGCGTTCCTGCGGTCTTTACTAGGTCGTCTGCCCACCTTGTCGGTGGACGTCCTACGCTGCGCTTGCCGGGCCGTGGTCTCCACTCCAGAACTTTGCAGCCCCATCGGCCATCAGTAACATAACGACACAAAAAACAAAAACGAAAAAACAGTTACAAAATAAGGGCTCACCTCAGCATAATACTAAATATGACCAACTCTGGTTTTCCGGTGAGGTTGAAAACCAAAGTTTAATTCAAAATTGAAATTAAACGTTAGCTAAACATGCATCGATACCAACCGACCTGTCCCATCCCTACGCAGTTACCGAGATGACATACAGTAATGGCCGCTAGCTGCGCCATCTGCCGCCAACACTGGAGAATTAGCTCACACGCGAGTGTCTTTGAAATTGGTAGCGGATGATAGGAACTCCACAGAAATACAAGTAAAAATAGTAAGTACATATACCTACAGGATATATTTGGCCTACTTATAACGTTTTTGATATATATAACATCAAGGGATGTCAAGAATTGCCAGTTTACACGCCGATGGGCGTGGGTTCAAACACCAATAATGACCTCGAGCTGCCGGTTCAAAGTTCAAAGTATTTATTCGCTCAAGATGTGGTTACATTTTTGGTCTTAAATATACAATACTAGTACAGCACATCTTACTCTAATTGGCATGCGAATTTACAATATTCCTAATAGCTAAAATCTATATTATATTTATTAAAATAATGTACGACAAAAATGGAAGATGTGATCAAGTATGGAAGAGAAGACGGTGAAGGAAAGCATCGTGAGGAAACCATAGCGTAGTGGTAGAGTACTTTCTAGTTCTCGTTCCGCCAAGTATCTGCATCTTTAAACACACACCAGGTGAGCTGTGGAAAAACACCTAGCCTGTCAAAACAAAAATAAAATAATTAAAAAATAAGTATCCTAGGGCATTTCACAAAGCGCCATCTTGCCCCAAACTAAAAAAAGCATGTACTATGGATACCAGATAACTGATAGAATACTTTTATGTAAATACATATTTATAATACATACAGAACACCCAGACACAGAACAAACACTTGTTTATAGAACATTTTTTTGTACTGGGTGGGAATCGAACCCACGCCCTACAACTTTTGAAGCAGATATGAGTACTACCAATGAGCCAACAGGGCTGTCAAAGTAAAAATAAATATCATAGAGCATTTCACATAGCGTCATTTAGCTCTGAGCTAAGCAAAGCTTGTACTATGGGAACCAGAAAACTGATAGAATACTCATATTATATACTTTTTAGGGTTCCGTACACAAAGGGTAAAACGGGACCTTATTACCAAGACTCCACTATCCGTCCGTTTGTCCGTTTGTTCGATATGACCAGGCTCATGAACCGTGATAGTTAGACAGTTGAAATTTTCACAGATCATGTACTTCTGTTGCCGCTATAATAACAAATAAGTAAAGTGGCAATATTTTGCTAAATTCTGTAAATAAAATAAATATCGTAGGACTATACACACAACGCCATCTGGCCCCAAACTAAGCAGAGCTTGTGTGATGGAAGTCAGATAACTGATGTCTTCAAATCAAGAGTAAACAGGTTCCTTCTAAGTAAGCGTGTTCCATCTTAGACCGCATCGATGCTTCACATCAGGCAGGATGTGGTCAAGCGCGAACCTATCCAATGTAAAAAAAAAAAAAAAAAAAACTGATAGAATACATAAATACTTTTTTATTGTAAATACATACTTATAATACATATAGAACACCCAGACACAGAACAAATATTTTGTTTAGTCACAAAATGTTTACCCTGAGTGGGAATCGAAGCCACGCCCTACAGCTCTCAAGGCAGATATATTACCAATGAGCCGACGGGGGTGTCAAAATGCAAAAAAAAACTGTATTTTTATTAGAGAAATATGTTTTATTAACGATTCTTATTGCGTGATATATATTTACGCACTGGAAAAAAAAATCAACCTGTACAAATTTTTATATCAATTTTTAATTTCGTGTTAAATAATCTTTATTATGGATTCTTACAGACAATGTATAAATATTAATACACATGGGTGAATTGCATTATAACTATAAGGTATGTTAAACAGAAACTTAGCACCATGCCAGGGAAAGAGGCGTTCAGAGGAATCACTTTAAAGATGCTGAATTTCAATGGATGTGCTTCCACGTAGCGAATGAACATCTTTATTTGACGACTTTCGTGGATATCTAAAAGAAAATTGACATCAGTACAGTTTAGTCGATGAACAAAAGTTCACAATAAAAAAATTACAGCCATAATAGCTCAGTTGTTCAGCAGCTCAGCACAGCACAGCACAGCTTATGCTGTCGGTGACGGAAAACATCATGAGAAAACCATAGCATGGTGGTAGGGTACTTTCAAGCACTCGGCTGGCTAGCTACCATCCTCAAGTTGAAAATCTTCCGTCAAGCATATAACGGTGTGTTGCGGTAGCCTCACTTGAGAGAGCTTCAAACACACCGTCATTTAACATTAGGAGAGGTGTTGTCAAACATGACAACCATTAGAAAAAATATTTTCTTGAAAACTTTTTTTTTTGTAATGTAATGGGATGTAACGGAATGATCTCCTGTTGGTAAAAGTTAACGCATCTCCATGACCAGTGCAGTGATACACGGAATTTTGAGTCAAAAAACAAAGTCCAAGTTATCGCTGCTTAGGCGCTCATTACTTTGAGACATTCGATGGTTAGTCTCAACAGCCCAGTAATTTCGCTAGCTGCAGTACCCCTCAAACCAGAACACAGTAACGTTAGTGTAAAAATAGTTTATTGAAAGTTTCGGTAGTCGTTTACAAATGACAAAAAAGTATGTAAAAAAAACCAAACAATTATAAGTATGTGCCACGCGCCAAGGGAGCCTTACAACCGTATATGCAGATAGGTTTTTTACGAAAAGATTTCAAAGATGACCGTCGAATATGAATCTCTTGTATATCCTATTCTACTAATATTGTAAATGCGAAAGTTTGCGAGTATGTTTGTTACTCTTTCACACAAAAACTACTCAACGGATTTGAACGAAATTTGGTATGGAGGTAGCCGAGACCCTGGATTAACACATAAATAACTTTTTATCCCGAAAACATGTAGCGGGTAACACCGCGGGGCGCAGCTAGTCGTAAGGTCGGCAACGTATTTGTGGTACCCCTGGTATTGCAGATATCTATAGGCGACGGTGATTGCTTAACATCAGGCAACCCGTCAGCTTGTTTGCCACATGTGGCATAAAAAAAAATATATATATATACGTCACGGCTATTTTACTAAAAGCAATTTAGAAAAATCTATTATGCTGAAACAGTACGACTTCTTGGCAAATTATATGATTCCAGTTCAATATAATATACTCTATAGGTTTAGATTTACCTATTTGTTTTTGATAGTTAGAAGACGGAAATTAAGCTTTTTCCCGATTGGTAACATTAAATATCAGTTGATTATACATACCTTGACAATCCAGCAGTTTGTCGTGCAAAATATGCATTACACGTTCAGCTTGCGTGGTCAACATCCCAGCATAAAATACAGGGAAAAACGTAACACCTACAAAATCAGCTACCACGAGATGTCGCCCTCCAAAGAATATATCCCAGTACTGAAAGGAATTTAATCATATCTCAGATAACATTATCTCAGATAACTTAGCTCTTTCATCATACAAACAAAGGCAACAACAACACTTTGTTAGTGGCATAAAAACAATATACGAACATAAAGAAACAAACCTAGAAATGAATCTTCGAAAAACAAAAAAATATATTTTTATTTCACAAACCAGCCTCAACTCAGCATAATTCCGACTGTACTCATCCGGAGCTGGTCTTCTGTCGAGGCCGATCTCAGCTGATGTTAAGTGATGATGCGGTCTAAGATACCGATTCACTCGACAGCCCTGTTGGCTCATTGGTAGAATGTCTGCTTCAAGAGCTGAAGCGCGTGGCTTCGATTTCCACGCAGGACAATCTTTGTGGTATAAACAAATGTTTGTTCTGTGTCTGGGTGTTCTGCATTTATTATAAGTATGTAATTACATAAAATAAAAGTATTTAAGTATTCTATCAGTTATCTGACTACCATAGTACAAGCTTTGCTTAGTTTGTAGTCAGATGGCGCAGTGTGTAATGTCCTGCGATATTAATATATTTACTCTCGACTTAAAGACACTCAGATTATATCCAACACCCTTTTTTCTTTCTTTTTTTTCGGGCAGCGCATTCTACTGTATAGCAGTCCGCACAATGAACGTGGAATCAAATCGTTTCGATTGGGGGAAAAAAATATACAAAAAATAAAGTTATTTACCTACCTACTAAATTAAATCACTACACATAAACTTCTGTACGTAGTATTGTCGTAAACTTCAAACGGTGAAGGGAAATTTCGTGAGGAAACCTACATGTCTGAGGGTTCCTAAAAAAAAGTTCTCGAAGATGTATGATGTCCACCAATTCGCACTTGGACAGCGTGGTGGACAAAGGCCTGATCCTGAGTCCTCGATTAACGTAGATTACTTAACAAACAATTTGACTAACCGTTATATCCGAGTTTTTCATTTCCATTATTCCAAAATAAATAAAGCTCATAGTAAGTACTACGTTGAATGACAAAGTAACAAGGAACTGTAACAAACACACAACTGTAATATCATATTAAAACCATAAATATACCACAATAACCCACTACCACCACCTGAATATTATACACCACAATTTTTTAATTACTAGAAATTTTTTTAAGTTTAATACAAACCGATTAAGACATTGTAAATGAACAATCAGAATTTTTGTTTACCTCATAATGCCAAAGTAAAACTAGTCAAAATTTTCGGAAATCCAGCCTAAAATTATGGATATAGCACTCATTTTCACTAAAAAAGAATAGGTCAGGTGGTAAATAAATGGCAGCTCTCATTGTAATGTTGCAAAAACATTTTCTTTCTCTATTGCACTCCTCCCGATCCAGTTGCCCAAACTTGCTACGTGACTTATGAATGAAATTGCGATGGACTAGGTTGAGGTAAACGCCTACGGGTGGAATAATAACCAGGAATCACCTTTTTTTGTGGATCGATTCGTTCGATATCGATTTTTCAAGTTTTTTTTTCAGAGATAGGTTCAGTTATAGCAGTAGCGTATAACCCATATTTTTTTTCTAGTAATTACAAAATAGTGGTGTACAGTCAGTTCAATATAACTTTTTTTGGAAAAGTAATGAAGTGTCGGACGCGCTCTCCTGATGGTAAGAGATAGCACCTGTCTATGACCATTGTAGCGATACACAGAACTTTAAGTAGCAAAACAATGTCCAGGGCATCGATGGTTGTAGGTATTTTATAGTACTCGTCTGGCTAGCTACCAACCTCAAGTTAAAAATCAACCGCCAACAGTGTGTTCCGGCAGCGTCATTAGAAAGCCAGTTCCATTCCAGGCTACAATCATCGACCACACTGTCACTTAACATCAAGTGAGCTATGGTGAAACACCTACTTTATCAAATATTCAAGGTATATATTTAATTTGTTTCCGTTTAACAGTCGTTCCAGTTACAACAGTGATGAGGACTTAAATTTAACTAATTTGACAACAACTTATTAATCAAAAACCTAATCTTATTTAATATCTAGAACTAATTTGACATAAACTTAAAAAATATAATTTGACAAAAATTTTATTAAAATAACAAAAAATCTACTTAAAATAACGATCCACTTCTCTCTACAGTAACCACTTGCCTAGGCATGTGGTTGATTTTAAGTTTATGTTAAATTAGTTTTAGATATTAAGTAAGATTAGGTTTTTAATTAACAAGCTGTTGTCAAGTTAGTTACATTTAAGTCCTCATCACTGTTGTGACTGGAACGAATATTCAAAATGGATTTACGCAAAGTAACGCCTGAATCAATCAATTACCTACCTTATCAACTATTAAAAACCTAAAAGTCTCAACTGGACAGTCACAGTCATCTTGCCGTCAACTTACCACTGAGTCGTATGCTCGCTTTAACTTGAACGATATGTCAGATATCATTTTGTAAAGACGATGGCAATAATGGATATCAATATCGTCCATCATCAAATTAGTGATCAGTTTCCCAAGACGACAACTGACTATATAAAAAACAAATGTGTTTTGAATTGTGACCACATCACGGATGATCATCAGCCAAAAGTAGAAAATGTTTTTCATATATCCAGTTAAACACCAACCATAAAAACCGCAAACCAAATAAGCCGTTAAGAATCTTTTTAACAACGTCACCAAAACTGCCAATAGATTTTTAACTTCTAAATTATACAATCGAATATCTAGACATAACTTGGCATCGATATCGCAAAACACAGACAGACATCCAGCTAAAGTGCAATCGCTGTTCATTTTCATAAAAAAACACACGTAAAGCATGTATTGAAATATGTGTAGGACGTGTCGAACAAACGTAAACTGTGTTTCGTCGATGTAAGTATGAACAATACAAACAGCAGATAAACCGACAGCTTGTATGATTATAAGTGAATTATAAATATATTTGACTTTCAGAGATCTAAATTTAATAAATCCGTAATTGATACCACTTGCAATGTTCATGAAATTGTAAAACACTGATAATATTTTGGTAATTTTATTCTGTTCAAACTCTGTGGTCGCCATTGTGACAGTTTCCTAATTCCGATTAAAGGGGTCTACGGATGAAGGTGTTCTAACGTTACTTCATTTCAGTTCAATTCCATAACACGATGATTAAAATAACGTAAATGGACGAAATTTACTAGCAGCGCCGTCTGATGTCGCCCGCTAACCAACACGAATTGTTATTATAAAATTTAAAGTAAAAAAAAATAATTGTTTTTAAACAACCTTTTATCTGGGACAATGAACTAAAAAGTTACCTAAATTTAAATTCTCGTTAGTATTTTAGTTATTTATTGTGTTTATGATACGTCGCTGCTGATGTTGGTTTTTGTTTTATTTTTGTGTATTCATATTTCGTTTTATTAAAATACATTATTATTATTTTTATAATCATCATCATTTCAGCCGTAGGACGTCCACTGCTGGGCATAGGCCTCCGCCATTGATTTCCACAAAGACCGGTTGGAAGCGACTCGCATCCAGCGCGTTCCTGCGGTCTTTACTTGGTCGTCTGTTCACCTTGTGGGTGGATGTCCTACGCTGCGCTTGCTGGTCCGTGGTCTCCCCTCCAGAACTTTGCAGCCCCAACGGTCATCAGTTCTGCGTGCTATGTGCCCTGCCCACTGCCACTTCAACTTCCTGATTCTCTGGGCTATGTCTATGTAATTTTTTACATTTTTTTTTAAATACTTTTCTTATTAGTGTTACAACATCTCCCGTCTGTTTCTTATGTTATCTACGGCGTTTTTGTATTCTTGGTTGCCTGGAAGAGATCGCTCTTAGCGATAAGGCCGCCACCTGTGGCACTAGCTCATAAGATTATTTGGTTCGCTGTACTTTTTTTCTGTTTATGGTGTGTACAATAAAAAGTTCCTATCTATCTATTACATGGTACAGGTTAGGTACTTACTATGCTATTGTCAAGTTTAAAAACACCAACTAATAGACTCGTTTGAGAGCCAGCTCTATTCTAGGCTTTACCATCTTCAACCACACCATCTCTTAACATCAGGTGGGCTGTGGTCATATAAAGTTAAGCTAGCTTGTCAACCATAAAAAAAATAAGCCAAGACACCGAAAATTTTGTTCAAAATTGTTTCATTCTATAAATTGTGTTTGAATAGAAAATGAGTTATCGAAATTACTTTTATGTAAACAAACAGATGGTATTCGAAGTAATCAACTAAGTAAGTAAGTAATGTAAGTGAACTTAATGTTTTTACTTTACTATTAATATGAACACCCCTACTTTTGCTCCGCCGTAATCGGGTAATCGCACTAATATTATAAATGTTAGAGTTTTGATGGACGGATGTTTGTTACTCACGCAAAAACAACAGAACCAGGTCCAGGATGATGATCCAGGTATCTAATTATTTTTTCGAGAACGTAAATCCTGACAAACTCGTAAAGGGAGAGATTTAAGTTCAAATATTTAAAACTAATTATCCTTTGAAAGCATTAGGATAAAAACCTTCAGCACAATCTGGCCCTCAACACAAACATTGAAACTAATGAGTCTATAAATATTTAAGTTTAATGTACTAAGGCTGTATGAAAATCTGACCAAATGAAATAGGACAGGCGATGTTGCCATTTTAAAATTTTGTCGCTAGTTCTAGGGATATTTTAGACTATTATTATGTTTTTATTTTTGTTACCGACTTGTGTTTTTCACAGCTCACCTGTTAATTAACGACGTGGTCGAACATGGTAGACACACCAAGCCTGGAATGGATGAAATAGATATTCTGCTGTCAATATTATAGGTGTTTACACTCTACATTAGTATTTTAAAAGAACCCCGCTTTTAAAATACTACCCTGCTTTGACTCCCGCTCCGGTTCGTTCCTGGTGCAGAGGTTGGCCATGGCCATTCAGCGTGGGAATGCGCCGAGTGTGATGGGCACCTTTGCACCGGGAACGGTCAGGGGCGGGTTGTTTTAGTTTAATAAGAGATCGAACTGGACATTATTACTGATAATTTAATTTAATTCAATGTATAACTATTAATTAATTTGACTTGAAATAAAAAAAAATTAAAAGAAAAAAAAGTTAGTATTAAGTTAAACTTGTGTACATTATACGTCTATCTATCCATACTATTATGAAGAGTTCGAATCGAACCCACGCCCTTCAGCTTTTTGAAGCAAACATACTACCAATGAACCAACAGGGCTGTCATGGCTGCTGTATTGGGAAACAATCACTCAAGCAGCAAAGTCTATTGTTTAGCCGCTAGTTTAGCGGTTTCTACTTGGTGGTAGATTTCCTTAGCAGGAAGTCATCTAATAGGTAGGTACCACCGCAGTACCAGATATTCTGCCGCCAAGCAGTAGTGTGTTAACATTGCTGTGTTCTGGTTTAAAGGGTACTGCAGCTAGCGAAATTACAGGACTGTTGAGACTAACCATCAAAGTCTCAAAGTAATGAGCGCCAAAGCAGCGATGCACCCGGACTTTGTTTTGCAACTCAAAGTTCTGTTTATCGCTGCAATGGTAATGGACATGAGTTATCTCTTACCATCAGGAGAGGGTATCGTTCGTCTCATTACTTTTATTTAAAAAAATACGTTGAAGGTGGCATTTTCTAATTTATACAGCTCTCTTACTTTTTAACCTGTTGCTTCGTAAAATATAACTATAAATGTAATATACAATAATTAACTTTTCAATAGTTTAAGTTTAAAAATTACTTTGTGTGAATTTCACTAATATAATTTTTTATAAGTTTTGGCTTGCTACAGCGTAGATACGCTACGACGCATTTGATGCTACGCCGCTACGATATCGTAGCTTTTTGCTAGAGTAAGATGTTAGTAACATTTGTAGAATGGCGGGTGAAACCGCGCAGCGCTGCTAGTAGTTGAAATTAAAAAACAAAACGCTTGAAGCACTTTTTCACTCTGTAAACGTTCGAGCCAGCCGAGATTTATAAAGATTATCTTACAAATGCTCTTCTGAGGATGTACACTAGAGGGTTACTACAAATACTCGAACAACCGTTTAAAGTCTTCAATATTTTCGACGCAAAATTGCCATTTTCTTATGACTAGCGGTCCACCCCGGTTTCGCACGAGTAGATATAGGTAAAAAGTTATAAACTTCGACACACTCTTAGCAGACTTTCCATCCATCAAGTCAGCTTTTAAACAAAACATACCCACAGACAGATACACACACTAACAGATAGATCAACACGTCAATCTTTTAACAGCACTTTCTTTGTGTCCGAACTAATAGATAGATGGATATAAATTATTTATTGTGCCCACCATAAACAGAAAAAAAGGACAGAGAACAAAAGTTCAACTGCGGTTAAAAGATGGTAAACACACTTAGGCTGTAATGGGAACAAGCACTCAAGCGAGGCTGCCGGAATACACCGTTATGTACTTGGCACATTTTTTTAACTTGAGTGTGGTAGCTATCCATTCAAGTAGAAAGAAATTTCTACTAGAAACAACTCTGCCACCATATTATACTTTCCTAACGATGTTTTCCTTCACCGTCAGCTCATTGTTAGGATTTAAAACCCGCTTCTTCCGGCGTGTGAACCGAATGCGCGAACCACTGAGCTACTATCGCTATAAAAATTATTTACACTAATATTATAAAAAGGAAAGATTTGGATTTTTTGATTTTTGTATGTTTGTAACGAAAAAACTACTGAACTGATTTCAAAAATACTTTCACGGTTGGGAAGCTGCACTAACCCGGGTGGCATAGGCTACTTTTTATCCCTGTATTCCCACGGGAAGGTAAACTACACGGGTGAAACCGCGAGGCGTCTGCTAGTTTATTACAAGCTACAAATACACGTAAACATTAACAAATGACATGACAGCCCTGTTGGCTCATTGGTAGCATATCTGCCTTAAGGGCGTGAGTTCGATTCCCGCTCAGGACAAACATTTTATGTATCAACTAATGTTTGGTCTGTGTCTGGGTGTTCTGTATGTATTATAAGCATGCATTTACAAAAAAAAAGTATATATGTAATTATGTATTTTATCAGTTATCTGACTTCCATCACACAAGCTCTGCTTAGTTTGGGGTCAGATGGTGCTGTGTGTATAGTCCTACGTTATTTATTATTGTTATAAATAAACAGACTTAGATAAGTTATAAGAAGGTTCAGAAGTAAGTATACAAGTAGTAAAAAAGAAAAACCTTTTTCAAACTTTAATACGTCAGCACATTTCCAAGAGTTCCACCCCGAAACACTTCAACTAAGCAACATAACATAATTTTCCGCGCACCATTCCTATGCAACTTTTATCACATCGCAAATAATTTTCTCTGAGGTAGCTACCTACTTTCTAACGTGAAAATATGGCAGAGCTTTCGGAAAGGAAATCCCGAAGCGACGTCAGTTGAATTCGAAGCGCACTACGGGACGCACGCTTCCGCTTACAAAATACCCGCGAATTCGAGAGCAAACTCGATCGAGCGCAATTCAAAACTTGAACGGTTTTCTTAATTCAAATATTTGTTCGTTTAAAAATGAGTTTCGACGTTAAGTTGTGAATTAAATTAGTGTTCTTGTGACGTTGCTTTTTGAAAAGTTTGTGTTCGTTCGAAAATGGATTCTTTTCGGAGACTGTTTCTAATTTTGTGTTTATTTTTCACTGGTGAGTGTTTCAATTATTTAATATAGTATACGATTAAAATGAAAAAAAAATCTTTAATGTAAAACAATAGTAACGATAATACCATGTTTACTGTTATTTATTTATTCAATTAATTAGTGCTGGATACTTAACGAATTACACTAATGACTGAATGAATGAATTATAATTCATTCATTCAGTCATTAGTGTAATAAGTACCCTACCACCATGCTATGGTTTCCTCACGATGTTTTCCTTCACCGGCAGCTCAAGCTCATTCGTGAGGAAACCATAGCATGGTGGTAGGGTACTTTCTAGTACTCGGCTGGCTAGCTACCACCCTCAAGTTGATAATCTGCCGCCAAGCATCTAACGGTGTGTTCCGGCAGCCTCACTTGAGAGCCAGTTCCATTCCAGGTGTGCTTTACCATTTTCGACCACACCGTCACTTAACATCAGGTGAGCTGTGGTCAAACACCTGGCCTGTCAACCATAAAAAAAAAAAAAAATTAACTCATTTAAACTAGGAACAAATTATCCTATGAAATCAAGTATCAATTTTAATTAAAAACAAAATAAAAGTCAGAAGCAAAATGTCAATACAGAGAAAAATCAAAATAAAATGTCAATCACTGCTATAGTTATCTAAATAACAAAGTTCTTGATTGATTTCCTAACTGGACAAAGACGAGCAAATCAGAAGCACTGCATCGTCATTTAAAAATAAAATAAAATATAAAAAAACCGGCCAAGTGCGATTCGGACTCACACACGTAGGGTTCCGTACTATTATCTATAATAAAACTAAATAATCTGTGAATAGTTAAAGCGTCTCCCTGTCCCCGTTATTAGTATCGAGCAAGAAACGGTAAAAAAATCAAGTTTGTTGTATAGGAGCCCCCCTTAAATATTTATTTTATTTTATTTTTAGTATTTGTTGTTATAGCGGCAATAGAAATATATCATCTGTGAAAATTTCAACTGTCTAGCTATCACCGTTCTTGAGATACAGCCTGGTGACAGACGGACGGACGGACAGCGAAGTCTCAGTAATAGGGTCCCGTTTTTACCCTTTGGGTACGGAACCCTAGCAAAGACTTTTAGAAAAGTGTAAAAGCAATTACATCACAGTTTTGTTATTACCACAAAAAGTTACAATCGAGCACAAAAATTCAAGTTAAATTACTAGAATTTTATATTCAGTGTAGTGTCAACAAAACACCAAGGCATCTCCAAAGGTCTTGTTGAAAAGAGCCTTTATCACAACTCTATAAAGGTTTACGATAATTGTCCTTTCGTTGAATCTGACCATCGCGCGTCGTTGCGAAAACAGCTTTTGTTTCCCAAGGGTAAAATTTAGCGGAAAATACTGCTGTGTTGCCACTTTGCAAAAACAAATCGTTAATTTTAAATATTTATAGTTTTGCTACTTTAATTAAATAATGCAGCACATGCATAAATGCACTTTACAAAGCTTTGTTTCTTATTATTATTATTTTTAATGTAAAAATTAATGAGACGAAAAAGACGCTCTCCTCATGGTAAGAGATAACGCCTGTCCATGACCATCGCAGCGATACACGGAATTTTGCGTAGCAAACTAAAGTCCAGGGCATCATTGCCTTGGCGCTCATTACTTTGAGACTTTCGATGGTTAGTCTCTACAGCCCAGTAATTTCGCTAGCTGCAGTACCCCCCGTTGTATTTTTTTCCAAAATTTGTGTTTTGTCGAGTGCTTAAATAAGTGCATGAAAATGGTGGTGTTTTATTCATAAAGTGCCGAATCACAAGCGTGAGTGTGAGAAAATGATATAATGTGGTGAAATATCACTTTTTGTGGCGCTTCCAAAATTCTATCGAAGCTTTATAGTCAAGTCACCACTACTTTACTAAAGCATGACTGGACTTGACTGACACGGACTGTACTTGAACAAGACTGGACTTTGACTAAACTTTAGGTACGAGGACACTTATACTTGAAAATATGTAAATACTTGACGCTGGCAAATTCTCAAAACGAGACGCGACCAAGGAAAAAAAAAACAAATTTGTCAAAACAGCTTTTTTGTTTTACATGGTAAAGGTATATCATACAGTCATATTCAGCCTACGTCATGACGTTATCACTATAAACAGTTTGAAAACTCATTAAAAATAAGCTACCGCATAGAAAGCCAAAATATTCAAATTAGTTTCTTAAAATAAAGTTTACTATCAGTAAAAAATGTAAAATAAGTAAAAAAAAAAAAACTTTACATACCGAATTCCACCGCGTTACTTGTTCATAGCGTATAAGGACCCATGTACAATGTACATATATCTTTAGTGTGGTTGTTCAATTTTACTACAGAAATACTATCGCTGGTGACAAAAGTCGCACACAATAACTTTTTACGATTATAGCCAGTCCAGCATAAAATCCATGTGATAGGGCCACAAATAACCTTTGTGGGTCCCGTAGGTACCACTGAGAATGTAGCATCCTAAACATTACTGTAGGGGCTTTATGCCAACCCAAATGCGATATTATTTTTTTTTCCTTTAATGATGTATCTGTTTGTTGTTAGATACCTCATTGTTATTACAATCTAGCCTAGTTGAGACTAATAAGTAATTTTAAAATAACTTAAATTGCTAAGTAGAGTATAATCGAAGAATGCGTCCATCGACACTTTTCTTACTGTCTCTATTAAGGGAAAGACACTTTGTTCATGTGTTCTATAATGCGATTAATAGTGGTACAAATACAAATATTTTATTGATAACACCAATGTTACAAGTCACTTCAAAATTTTAAATATGTCATTAAATGAGTTTTAAAACACTGATTACATGTCAACACAAAAATGACAAAATAAGGTCTGTCAATATAAAAATATATTGTCAACATAAAAATACTGTCAATATAAAATACGTCCATGCCAAAAAAATATTGTCAATATTACACAATGACATGACAAAAAATCATAATTACTTACTAGTAATTAGTAGGTAATCTAGAGTATACACTTTTGTAACGATGATAGCTCAGTGGTTAGCGCAGTCAGTTCGTACGCCGAAGGACGTGGGTTCAAACACCAACACAGGTTGAGCTGCCGGTAAAGGAAAACATCGTGAGGAAACCATAGCATGGTGGTTGGGTACTTTCTAGTACTCGGCTGGCTAGCTAACAGTTTTATTTGTTTTGTTTTTAGCTTCAAGTACCACCAAGTAAGCGTTGTCAACAAATTTGTATTTAATTTTAGTTTTAATGAAACTTTAAGTAAAACTTCAGTAAAAGGTAGAAACCATACGGAACCCTCGCAGTAACTAGAACTTAATTTTTACTTTTTAATTGTATTGTTTTTAGTTTAATGTACTCACGTACCACTAAATAAACAGGGTCAACAATTTTTTATGTAATCTTAGTTTTAATTCAACTTTTGTAAAAATTAGAAACCATACGGAATCCTCGAAGTAAATAAATAAATATCGTAGGACTATACACACAGCGCCATCTGGCCCCAAACTAAGCAGAGCTTGTGCGATGGAAGTCAGATAACTGATAGAATACATAAATACTTTTTTTTTTGTAAATACATATTTAAAATACATACAGAACACCCAGACACAGAACAAACACTGGAAGTTTTACTTTTACGTTTTAGTCGATAAAATGTAAGGTTAAGATTCGCCATAGCTTCCAAGCGTTTGAATATAATGCGGGTCCCAATGCGGGTAGGTAAACTCTCCAAGAAAATATTACTTTAGTTATATTACAGCGAAGGGGCTCGCATAGTTATGTGACGTTTTTGGGAAATAAACGGTACCCGACTTAACAAATGAATGCTATAGGTATAAAGTATGAAATTTTATCTTGCTGGGTGGTACATTTTAACAGAAGGTTGTATCGGTAATTATCAACGCTGTATTAAATATTCTGCCTTCTAGCAGTATTTTAACTCCCGACGCAAAAACGACGGGGGTTTATAAGTTTGACGTGTCTGTTGTGTGTTGTGTATTTGTGTTTGTTTTTTCTCCAGAGGGTTTGAAAATACTCTTACGTATCATGAGGCCTTGCCTAGGTATGTAAGACTCGATTATTGATAACATCCATACCGACAATAAACCTCCTCTGGCATCAGCCTCTTTCTTCTCCGTGGGACCGCCGTTAGGCATTACTTCGCGAAGGGAGGCTCTAGCTACTGCTTTTCTTTCATGTGTCTTTCTACTTCAAGGCTCACTTTCTCTTGATGAAAGGTAATCTTTCATTTGTGCCCTCTTTCTTTTTAAGCGACGGAGTTCCTGGAGGTCTTCTGTCGCGAAAGTGCATGTCACCTGCCATGCTGCCTCCGAGCAAAGCATAATATGTGTGTATGTGTGAGATTTTGATTTTGTTTGAAAGGTTTTATTCTATGGTTAACAAGCTAGGTGTTTTACCACAGCTCACCCGATATTAAGTGACGGTGTGGTCGAAGATAGTAAAGCACACACAGCCTAGAATGGAACTAGCTCTTAGGTGAGGCAGCCGGAACACGCCGTTAGATGCTTGGCGGCAGATTTTCAACTTGATGGTGGTAGCTAGCCAGCCGAGTACTAGAACGTACCCTACCACCATGTTTTGGTTTCCTCACGATGTTCTCCTTCACCGGCAGCTCAAGCTCATTGTTTGGGCTTGAACTTCGGTGTGCGAACCGACCGCGCTAAACACTGAGCTATCATCGCTACAAAAAAAATCCTTTATTTCACCATAAGTTTTAAATTCTAGAACAAACTTGGGTGTATGACCCCATACAAAGACCTTTTAATTACAAATCACTCGATCACGCAAGCGAAGCTGCGACCAGCGGCCAATACAGTCTTGGGTACCTTCAAGTCGCGTAAATCGGTTTCTTCTAGGCGAGCGTGCTCAACCGTAGACCGCATCTTCGCTTAACAACAGGCGGTATGGCAGTCAAACGCAAGCCTATTATATAAAAAAAAGGTTAGGAGTATTTTTTCACAGCTGTTTGGCTTCGCTCGTTGCCAAATGTGTTCATTAAATACTAGGTATACAGTATACAGTCATTTCAGTCTGCGCTATAGATTTCCCGCGAAATCAGTGCAAACCGAGTCCCGGTTGATAGTATCGTAGATTAATGAAGCCCGTTGAGAAATCAGCGGTGTTTCAATCGAGCTGTTTGCTGCACGTATTGAAATATTGTTTCAACGGTATTCATTGTTTGAATTAACTTTTCATTAAAGAGGCTATTTCTGAATCGATTATAGGTTTATGTGTATCATTATGACCGATACGAACGATATCCAACTACATAATTAATGTTTATGACACTAATATTATTATCGTATTTTCCCAATCTAGGTTGCCTGGAAGAGATCGCTCTTAGCGATAAGTCCTCCACCTATGGCGCTAGCTCATAAGATTCTTTTTGTTTTCTGAAAGAAAGAAAGAGTTTCTATCTGTCTATTCAATATACTAGCAATACTTAAATACTTTTTTTTTTGTAAATACATACTTATATTATACGACAAAAAACAAAATAAAAGAGTATTTTAAAAAACAATACAAACGACGTGTGTACGTAAAACCCCAAAAGTTTTTTTTTTGTGGTTGTCAGGGCTAGGTGTTGGACCACAGCTCACCTGATATTAAGTGATGGTGTGGTCGAGCACACCTAGCCTGGAATGGAACTGACTCTCAAGTGAGGCTGCCGGAATACATCATTAGATGCTTGGCGATAGATTTTCAACTTGAGGGTAGCAGTAAAAAAAACAGTAAATTTTATTTATTAGCATAAAATCAAATTTATGAATGATTTATTAATTTATGATTTTTGAATTAAACAGTAGATTATGCTAATAATCTACTGTTTTACTCAA
Source organism: Biston betularia (assembly GCA_905404145.2). Taxonomy (NCBI): domain Eukaryota; kingdom Metazoa; phylum Arthropoda; class Insecta; order Lepidoptera; family Geometridae; genus Biston; species Biston betularia. The sequence goes on along the minus strand of FR989887.1, from coordinate 6,385,071 downwards.
GCAATTGTGATTCACCGCAAATAAATACGAAAATAAATGTCAGGAGCTGTGATTTCACTGTAAAATTGTGCTCCATTTGTCCATGAATGGTAAACATTTATTTTTATGGAAATCGAACCACCTTAGGCTTATTGTTGGGGTTTGAACCCACGCCCTTCGGCATGCGAACCGACCGCGCTAACCACTGAGCTATCATCGCTACAAAGTTGATCCGTAACATGCCTTTAATCACCTTACCACCAAACTATTTGTCCAAAAACAACCGCACAACTTGCGTAGTGAACTGTGAACATTACATGCTCTGTAATTGCATAAGTTTTAACGAGGGAACCACACGCTGAGAATTTCGACGTCGTAAGATGCATTTTGACGTATTATTAAAGTTTACAGGCATTTTGATAAGTTTGCTATCGTAAAATGAGTTTCATTCTTTTTTTTAGTCTCTCGAAGTAACCTAGGTTGTTTTTAAGGTGGTTCGATTTCCATACAAATATGTTTTTGCCATTTATGTACAAATGGAGCATAATTTTACAGTGAAATCCCAGCTACTCGCATTTATTTTGATCTTTATTTACGGTAAATCACAATTGCTTGAATAAAACAGTAGATTAATAGCATAAAATCAAATTTATAAATGATGCTTATGCTTTTTTAATTGCAATTGTGATTTCACTGTAAAATTATGCTCCATTTGTCCGTAAATTGAAAAATGTATTTGTATGGAAATTGAACCACCTTAATAGAGAATATCGCGGCAAAGACCGCATTTTTTTAAATAAATAAATATCGCTGGACTTTACACACAGCGTCATCTGACCTCAAACTAAGCAAAGCCTGTACTATGGAAGTCAGATAACTGATAAAATATTTAAATACTTTTTTTTTTTGTAAATACATAGGTACTTACATACAGTACACCCAGACACAGAACAAACATTTGTTTGCACCACAAAGTTTGTCCTGGGTGGGAATCGAACCCACACCCTTCGGCTCTTGAAGCAGACATTCTAGCAATGAACCGACAGAGATGTAATTCCCAAGTTATTAAAAAAACCGGCCAAGTGCGAGTTGGACTCGCGCAAGAAGGGTTCGCACCGGTATCTACAAAAAACGGCAGAAAAATAACGTTTGTTGTATGGGAGTGTAGGTTATATGAGGTTCGATACGAAATAAAACTATTATTTAAGGATTTCAATTAACATGGTAGCACTAATTATCCTTATTATTCTATTTGGAAGCAATGCGACTGATTCCTAGCACAGAGGCGAAACGAGTGTATGAGAGAAAATGTAAGATGGCGGTTGACAGTTCAAATCAATTCATTTACTTTTAAGAGTAATTTTTGTACAAATGAACTAATAAATTCAACAGGGAGCTCCCTTAAATATTTATTTTATTCTGTTTTTTTGTATTTGTTGTTACAGCAGCAACAGAAATACATCATCTCTAAAAATTTCAACTGTCTAACTAACACGGTTCATAAGATACAGCCTGGTGGCAGACGGACAGCGGAGTCTTAGTAATAGGGTCCCGTTTTAGCCTTTGGGCACGGCACCCTAAAAAAAGATTACAACCAATACATAACTTCCTCCTTTTTTTGAAGTCGGTTAAAAATAAATTTCGACGGACATTTCGCACAGCACCATCACATCCTAACCAAGCAAAGCTTGTACTATAGTCAGATAACTGATAGAATACTTAAATACTTTTTAAATATGCCTATTTGACTATTTTACTTTTTAATGTAAATATAGCATCGAAACTGCAATGTAAACTCTTTGCTACATCGCATTGAGAAATATAAACAAGAGAAAATTAAATGTACTTTTTTGTTTGTTTCAGTTATTACAATAACAGTAGCCATTGAAAACAGAGTGAAATCAAATACCGCCATATATAAAAGGTAAGTTTGTTTTATTTCATTGGAGCTTTTGAATAACACGACTGACTGCTCGATTCATTGATCGATTATCTCTTTATTGCCTACACCAGAGTCGAAATTACATACAGTAAAACATACAGTAAAACGTACAGTAACACATACAGTAGAAGAATAAACTTTAGAAACATGTCTAACAACTGACGACCTCAACGCTAAAAGCGATCACACTGTTTTGTAGCGATGATAGCTCAGTGGTTAGCGCGGTCGATTCACACGCCGAAGAGCGTGGTTTCAAATCTTCAAACTAGAGCCACAAATGGCGGCCTTATCGCTAAGAACGATCTCTTCCAGGCAACTTAGAATAGAAAAGCACGATAGATGACAAAAGCCAGTTCCATTCTCAGCCAGGTGTGCTTTACCTTCGACCACACCGTCACTTAACATCAGGTGAGCTGTGGTCAAACACCTAGCCTGTTAACCATAGAAAAAAGAACCGGTAACCTCAAAGAATTTAATTTAAAGAACTAGCTGCGCCCCGCGGTGTTCCCGCTACAAGTTTTCGGGATAAAAAAGTAGCCTATGTGTTAATCCAGGCTCTCAGCTACCTCCATTCCAAATTTCATCCAAATCCTTTCAGTAGTTTTTGCGTGAAAAAGTAACAAACATCCGTCCATTCACTTGGTGGTAGATTTCCTTAGCAGGAGGTCATCTGGTCACGTACCACCGCAGTATCAGATATTCTGCCGCCAAGCAGTAGTGTGTAAACATAACTGAATGCTTGCACACTACTCGGGATTAAAAGTATGTTCTACATACTTTAACCCGAAATGAATCCATCCCTCCATCCATCCCTCCATCCAAACTTTCTCATTTATAATATTAGTGGGATGAGAAAGTTCGTGAGGATGGATGGATGTTTGACACACAATGTCGCAAAAACGGCTGCACAGATTTGGATGAAATTTGATACACATATAGTCTATGGCCTGCATTATAATATAGGATACTTTTTAACCCGAAATTTACTATCCACCGCGTAACAGAACGCTACCAGCAACGCTCATATTACACGCTATGGTAAACAACCTATCCCATTCTAATATTCGCTAAACAAACAGTTGCGTAAACTATTAAATAGCAGAGTTATATTGGAATTGTTGGTGAACTCCACAACATTGTTGTTTGTTGAACTATTTTAGTTGGAGTTTAGTCAACTATGTTGCTTACAGCTTCGGTCAAACGTGAGTGACTGTACAATACCAATTTTTTTATTTTTGAATGACTCTTGCTGTTGGCCGCAGATGGTCTCTACAGCGTCACCGGACTGTTCAATACCAATACTTATATATCCTACTAATACCCACCACCACCCAATACCAACCGCGTACCCACCTCCGTACGGGATGCAGCTTCCACCGCGTGCTTCAGAACATAACGTTTCATAATCATAATGCTTCAGAACATAGAACATAGGCTACTTTGTGATGAGTGTCTTCAAATCAAGAGTAAACAGGTTCCTTCTAGATAAGCGTGTTTCATCTTAGACCGCATCGATGCTTCACATCAGGCAGGATGTGGTCAAGCGCGAACCTATTCAATATAAAAAAATAAAAACTTGTTATCCCGAAAACATGTAGCGGGTAACACCGTAGGACGCAGCTAGTATTATAAATGTGAAAGTTTGGATAGCTGGATGTTTATTACTCCTTCACGCAAAATTTACTGAGCGGATTTGGATGAAATTTAGTATGGAGGTAGCTAAGACCCTGTATTAACACATAGGCTACTTTTTATCCCGAAACATCGGGTAACACCGCGGGGCGCAGCTAGTAAAATATATATATATTTTTTGTATTTGTGACCTAGCCTACTTATTTCATTAATGGTAACCGGCGTCCCATTTCTAGACAATCGCAGATTTAATTTCGAAATGGAGAGATCCCCAAATAACTTATCGAAAATTCACTGACTCGAAAAAGCGTGTTTCCCCGAATCCAGCCTTTGAAGCGATTTACAAGGGTTGAAGACAATTATGGACCCTTGAGATGAGATAAGCCCCTTTCTACTTTTAATTTGAGATGAAAGCCTTTCGTATAGAATCTTTAGGATGCTGTAACGTTGACATTGACTTGAATTTTTAGTAACGGGACAAGCGATGTAGGAGGATGAAAGAAAATACGTTTGACCCAACTAAGAACATACATGCATATAGATAAATGCTATAGCTACTGAAACAGTCTAGTAATTATTCAAATATTACAAACTAACTGCGCCCCGCGGTGTTACCCGCTACATGTTTTCGGGATAAAAAGTAACCTATGTGTTAATCCAGGGGTTTGGCTACCTCCATACCAAATTTCATCTAAATCCGTTCAGTAGTTTTTGTGTGAAAGAGTAAAATCCATCCAAACCTTCTCATTTATAATAATATTATTTTTTCTCATTTATAACATTAGTGGGATTAGTGGGATGAGAAAGTTCGTGAGGATGGATGGATGTTTGTTACTCAATCCCACAAAAACGGCTGCACAGATTTAGATGAAATTGGGCACACATATAGTTTACAGCCTGGATTACCATATAGGATACTTTTTATACTGCAAATAAATTCTTCGCGGACGAAGTCGCGGGTAACAGCTAGTATTATAAATGTGAATTTGTTAGTTTGGATGTTTATATTATGTTATTATTTAGTTTGTACCACAATCACGCAAAAACGGCTGAACGAATTTGTATGAAATTTAGCGCACAGATAGTTTATTAGTACACAAGATCGGGAAGAGTAGAAGACGTACAAAAAGAGAGGCCTATGCTCAGCAGTGGACGATTACGGACTGATGATGATTATAATATGAAACGAAGCTGACTTTTGAAACTGTTGTAAAATTAAATACTTCAGAAGCCGGGAAGAGACATAGAACACTGTTAGATTCAGAAGTTACATTTATTTTAAATTTACAAAGGCACCTACGTAAGATAAATAGCTAATTGGTCAATCACATTGAAATCACACCGCGAATCAACAAAGATGGATTCCCAATTAGGCGCAAATGAACGCGTCCGGCTGGAACTTCGTCTCGAGCAAAAGTGAGACCACGCCCCGGTCGCGCCTCGCTTGACAACGTCACCGAATTGGAGTTTTGGCGGGAACGCGGGAAGAGTCGTGTCGCTCCGTTGTATTTTTTTCCAAAACTAGTGTTTTGTCGAGTGTTTATGCATAAAAATGGTGGTGTTGTATTCATAAAGTGCCGAATTACAAGCGCGAGTGTGGGAAAATGATATAATGTGGTGAAACATGAGTTTTCGTGTTGCTTCCAAAACTCCATCGAAGCTTTGTAGTAAAGTTGCCACTACTTTACTAAAGCATGACTGGAATTAACTGACACGAACTGGACTTGACAAAGACGACTTTGACTAAAACTAGCTACGATGGCACTTAACTTTTGAAACTTGAAAATATATAATTACTTGACACTGGCAAATGCTAAAACGCGACGCCAAAACCAAAGAAAAAAAAAACGTCACCGAACTGACGTTGCATCCTTTGCGGAGGCCACATTCCAGGCCGCTCGTCACTCACTTCACGCTGTTTGACAGTAGTGTTGCCAACACTGTGGAATACAACTCACTATATTTATATTTCTATTCGTTAGCAAATTATCTGTTTACTTCGGTCTCTCCGTGTTGTTCAATTACCCGCAATAATTGCATTCTTACAAGTGTTCAGTTATAAAAGAAAAAGCAAAGGAAATCCCATCAAAGTCGTCATTAACTGAACAAAGGATCGCCGCGCAGCGCAGCTGAGCTATAGGCATAAAAATCACTTTGTTCGACTAATAACGAAGAAAATACGAAGTTGTTTTTATCCGGTTACACGAAAAGAAGGTGAAAGATTGCACGATTTGTTATAGTCCGGGAAGAAGGTATCTATATAATTTAAATAATGGACTTTATGAAACCAGATGGGAAACAGTTAAGACAATCACCTCAGATAATTGATTGATTCAGGCGTTACTTTGCGGAAGTTCATTTTGAATGTTCAATGTTTATATTTAGTTTATTTCCGTTCCGTTAAGCGGAAATAAACTAAATATAAACATTGAACATTCACAATCACCTCAAGCCGACGAAGGTATGTATTGTAGCTATTTTTGTAGCGATAATAGCTTAGTGGTTAGCGCGGTCGGTTCGCATGCCGAAGGGTGTGGGTTCAACCCCCAACAATGAGCTCGAGCTGCCGATGAAGGAAAACATCGTGAGGAAACCACAGCATGGTGGTAGGGTACTTTAGTACTCGGCTGGCTAGCTACCACCCCCAAGTTGAAAATCTGCCACCAAGCATCTAACGGTGTGTTCTGGCAGCCTTTCTTGAGAGCCAATTCCATTCCAGGCAAGGTGTGCTTTACCATCTTCACACCGTCACTTAACATAAGGTGAGCTGTGGTCAAACATCTAACCTATCAACTATTAAAAAAAAGGTATAAAAAAGCTTCACCACCCTTCAATGCACGACCCGTTTTAGCCCATCTCGAACTTAATATCAGGTGAGCTACGGAGAAACACCTAGCTTGTACATTTGTACAATCACAAAACAAAACCTATTTTATAACGAATGGCAAAGCATGACAAAACAATCACGCTGATTGGTTGAAAGAAAGAAAATATTTTTATTTTGTAACATAGAACACAACAAAAATAACAATAAATAGAGACAAACAGTTACAAAATTTCATTATAAACGAACATACAGATACATAACAAAACGAAATAAAAAATTCAAACAAACAAACTAGGATGTAAATAACTCTTCTCAAAATATCAACATACAAATAACAAAACAAAAACAACAGGAACAACTGAATCAATCAATTATCTAAAAACAACAGGTTCACGGTTGGAGGTCGACTTGGTAGGTTTACCAGATATTTTCCCGCTAAGCAGTAGTGTGTAAACATTACTGTGTTCTGGTTTGGAGGGTACTGTAGCTAAGGAAATTGCACGGGTATTGAGAGTTGAGACTAACCATCGAAAGTCCCCCATGGTCATAGACAGGCGTTATCGCTTACCATCGGATCATCTCGTTCGTCTCATTACTTTTAAATTAAAAAAAAAAACATTTAAGTTCTCTTCTAGGTGCGTAACTTTCGTTGTACAACTATACAAATATTATAAAGAAGAAAGATTTGTATTTTTGTATGTAACGAATAAACTTAAAAACTACTGGAATGATTTTAAAAATTCTTCACCTTTTGGAAGCTACAGTACTCCCGGGCGACATAGGTTACTTTTAATGCCTGTATTCCCAACGAACCTGGACCAGATTGGCACAGTACCAAGGCAGATGGCATGAAAAGAGAGAGGCCTATACCCAGCAGGGATAAAGAAGGCTGTGGATGATGATGATGATGACCACGGGAACGGGAACTACGCGGGTGAAACCGTCATCCGCTAGTACTTAAGGAAGAAAATGTTTCAAAACTGCGAGTGAATCTGCAGTCGAGATAAGGGTAAAAATAAATATTATTATTTCTAAAGCGCTGGTACTTGAGTGTACCTTGAGTTGTTGTACGTCACCCGTTTTATTGTCCTATAAACCCTCTGTGGTTACAGACGGGACTGGAGGCTACCAAGGAAAAATTCGATCGTGTTTCTTTTTATTTAGAACTAGCGGACGCCTCGCGGTTTCACCCGCGTAGTTCCCGTTCCCGTTTGAATACAGGGATGAGCTGCCGGTGAAGGAAAACATCGTGAGGAAACTAAAGCATGGGGGTAGGGCACTATAGTACTCGGCTGGCTAGCTACCACCCTCAAGTTGAAAATCTGCCGCTAAGCACCTGACTGTGTGTTCTGGTAGCCTCACTTGAGAGCCAGTTCCATTTCAGGCTAGGTGTGATTTACCATCGTCGACCACACCTTCACTTAACATCAGGTGAGCTGTGGTCAAGCGACTAGCCTGTCAACTATAAAACAAAAAAGGGATAAAAATCTTTATAGGTATATAGAAAAATATTTCTGGATGGCAAGTAGCCTTTGTCATCCAGAAATAGTGTAGCTTCCCAACGGTGAAAGAATTCTTGATATCGGTCCAGTAGTTTTTGAGTTTATTCGTTACAAACATACAAAAATACAAAGCTTTCCTCTTTATAATATTACTTGTGGATGCCTCGCGGTTTTACCTGCGTAGCTCTCGTTCCCATGGGAATACAGAAATAAAAAGAAGCCTATGTCACCAGGGGATAGTGCAGCTTCCCAACAGTGAAAGAATTTTTGAAATCGGACCAGTAGTTTCGGAGCCTATTCAATACAAACAAACAATCAAACCTTCCTTCTTCTCTTTGTAATAGTTTAGATAGATAGATGTAGAAAATCATTACTACTTTTCTTTGTTTCATTCTTATTTCTGATTTATTTGGGATCGGATATACCATATTCAATCAATATCGAGTTGCATCAAAACGTTATGTTCAATTGTAATATTGATTGATTAACTCTTTATTGCATACACTAAAAAATAATACAATACAGAGGAAATAAACAGTTGATAGATTGTATTATAGTATTGTTTTTTTTTTAATTAATTTGCCCCATCGGGCAGGCTAAAGCTGTAAAGCCATACTGCCTTGTCTTAAGTGTTATTTCTGCTGTCTCTTAGCTATAGTTATGGTCAAACTCCAGTATTAGTCAAGTCCAGTCCGTGTCAGTCAAGTCCAGTCATGCTTTAGTAAAGTAGTGATGACTTTACTATAAAGCTTCGATGGAGTTTTGGAAGCAACACGAAAAGTCATGTTTCACCACATTATATCATTTTCCCACACTCACACTTGTAATTCGGCACTTTATGAATAAAACACCACCATTTTTATGCATAAACACTCGACAAAACACTAAATTTGGAAAAAATACAACGGAGCGACACGACTCTTCCCGCGTTCCCGCCAAAACTCTTAAAGTATTGGCAACGTCGCAATGTGTTGCAATGACTGCCGTGCGCACAGATCTGTAAAATCTCTATGGCCGTGCGCTATTAGTGATAGGTACGGGATTTCTGGTAAAGTTAGAAATGGCAACGTCGCGGTATGTCCTGATTATACGCTAAAGCACGAAGTGGCAACGTCGCGATATCTTCTAATTCGGATATTAAAATAGGTTCAAAATATTTGAAAATAAACTATTTTTTTTATCATCACATACTAATTCAGGATATGCATTATAGTATTTATTAATTTCAAACCTCCACATAATGTATAGCGTTAGATAATATAACGACAAAAACACATCGATTGCCTTCATTTCACCAGACTAGCCTCTTAAATTTATTACTCAGTTACTTTAATTCAATGTAACAGAATGTGCATGCATTATTTACCCGCGGGTATGTTTTAAGTGGCTAATGTATCACGCGTTTTATTGTGCTATAAAACACTTTTGTGGTTTCCTCATTTCGCCTTATGGGATTTGATACTGTGAAAACTCGAATGTAATCCGCAAAACGAAAATGACGATGTGTTCCGACAGCCCTGTTGGTTCATTGGTAGTATGTCTGCTCCAAGAGCTGAAGGGCGTGGTAAACAAATATTTGTTCTGTGTCTGTATATATTTACAAAAAAAAAATATTTAAGTATTCTATCAGTTATCTAACTTCCATAGCACAAGCTTTGCTTAGTTTGTTTAGTTTGAGTCAGATGGCGCTGTGTGTAATGTCCTATGCTATGATATGATTTCTATTACTTATCTTAGTACGTAGAGAGGGTTTCCTCAAATGTTAGATTTTCACATTCGTCCCTTATTTAGTCGTATTAGTTTTCACAAAATTCTAAACTTTTGAAAAATAAACACGTCATATAAAACAGCTCAGAGCCCCAATAATGAGCTTGAGCTGCCGGAAAAGGAAGACATCGTGAGGAAACCATAGCATTGTGGCAGGGTATTTTCTAGCACTCAGTCAGCTACTTACTCAGACTCAAAATTTGCCGCCAAACACTCCGGCAGCCTCACTTGAGAGGCAGTTCCATTTCAAGTGTGCTTTACCATCTTTGACAATACCGTCACTTAACAGCAGGTGAGTTGTGGTCAAACACCTAGCTTGCCATAAAAATAAAATACATAAAGTAACATAAAAATTAAAATAAATCATCTACATTTAAAATTTTAATTACACAAATTGTTAACTAAAGAATTTAAGAGATCGTATTTTTATGTATCGTGTGATTACGTGAAGACTTGAAAAACGGAAATGTGAAGGACTTTTTAGTGTTCAAAAATGTACACATCACGAACACACGGCCGCGTCTACGACACAGCCACAACCTTTTATTGAGGGTTCTGTACCCAAAGGGTGAAACGGACCCTATTACTAAGACTCCGCTGTCCGTCTGTCACCAGGCTGTATCTCGTGAACCGTGATACCTAGTTAGACAGTTTAAATGTTCACAGATGATGTATTTCTGTTGCCGCTATAACAAACACAAAAAAAAGAATAAAATAAATGTTTGAAATGGGGGCTCCCATACAACAAACGTGATTTTTTTTGCTGTTTTTATAGATAATGGTACAGAACCCTTCGTGCGCAAGCCCGACTCGCACTTGGCCGGTTTTTTAACTTTCATGGAACAGGTTTCCAGTTGTTCCGCTAGTATTAAGTATATTTGGGGATTGGTGCGAACAATAAAGAATTATCTAACAAACTAAGCAAAGTGAAATGCGATCGAGAACAAATAGTAGTTCTCCATCTGGCAACTCCCGCGGGTTACAGACATCACTTCTCCCCCACTTGTTGTTATTGTGTTCATTGTTGCCTATTGTTATAACAACGAATTATTGTCTCTAGTTATTTCGAGTCTTGTCTCAATTTCAGAAATCCCATTGTGCCGAACAACTTAAGACTTCGTCCAGTCGCTGTTAGATAAAAAGTTGAATAAGGACGTATTGGACTTACACAAAGAATTTCTTTTTGTTTACTAACAATTCTACATAAAGCTTTATTTTGACACAAAATGACACTGTTATTATATATTTACAAGATAAAAGTATAAATCAATAATAAATTAAATATTACACACAGCGCCATCTGACCCCAAACTAAGCAAAGCTTCTACTATGGAAGTCGGATACTTAAACACTTAAAATATATTTTTTTAAATACATACTTATAATAAAAATACAGAACACCCAGACACAGAACAAACATTTATTTATAGCACAAAATGTTTATCATGGGTGGGAATCGAACCTACGCCCTTCAGCTCGTGAAGCAGACATACTACCAACCAACAGGGCTGTCAAGTATGTACCTAAGTATATAATACATTACCTATTATAAGCTTTGCTTAGTTTGGGGCTACATAGCGTTGTGTGAAATGTTTTTTAACAGACTCAATAAAGGAAGTTGAGAACTTCCTTTTTTGACTTCGACTGTATTTTTTTTGGTATACGTATGTTACGCGATCATTCCGCCAATTATAAATCGATTTTGTTGATTCTTTTTTTGCTTGGTAGAACATACTTCAGAGGTGGTCCCATATAAATTTTATTGAAATCAATTGAACTGTTTTAAAAAAATCAACAAAAATCTAAAAATTTTATTCCAATCTGACATTTTCGTTTATTTCGAAACCTCGCTGTTTCATTGGAGCAGTGCGTTTAATTGGCCTAAGAGTCATGGAGTCATACGTTGTTCCGGGACCGGTTGCCATAAATGGCTTCACTTTAGACATTGTTCATAAATACATTTACCTAGGGCAGACGCTCGAACTAGGTAAAAACAACTTCGAAAGTGAAGCCAATAGAAGAATACAGTTGGGCTGGGCAGCATTCGGAAAATTACGTCGAGTCTTCTCGTCATCCATCCCACAAAGTCCGAAGACAAAAGTCTTCAATCAGTGCGTCCTACCTGTCATGACCTACGGAGCCGAAACGTGGACACTTACAGCGGGAATGGTCCGTAAGTTCAAAGTCGCTCAGCGAGCTATGGAAAGAGCTATGCTTGGCATTTCTCTGAGGGATCGGATCCGAAACGAAAATAATTCGCCAGAGAACTAAAGTCATTGACATAGCTCAGCGTATTAGCAAGCTGAAGTGGCAATGGGCTGGACATATCTGTCGCAGAACCGATAACCGCTGGGGTAGACGTGTTCTAGAGTGGAGACCGCGTATTTGCAAGCGTAGCGTAGGACGCCCTGAGACTCGATGGAGTGACGATATACGTAGGACAGCTGGCGGTGGATGGAAGCGAAAAGCCGAAGATCGGGCTGAGTGGCGTGTCTTGAGAGAGGCCTATGTCCAGCAGTGGACTAATATAGGCTGATGATGATGATTTAAGAGTATATCCTCTTTATTAATACTAGTACTAATAACCAGTTGCCGAAATTGGTTTAGTGCGGATTAAACTGTTGTCTTAATTCGATATGTAAATTTTTATTTTTGTATTTATTTTATATTTTTAACTGATAGTAAACTTTATTTTATGAAACTGATTCAAATATTATGGCTTTCTATGCTGTAGTTGATTTTTACAAACTTTTTATAGCGATGACGTCATAGACACGTGTTTTGATTCTGCACGAGGCATCCTCAGACGCGTCCACTTCTAGAGCACTTCGCCGAGAATGAATGGCTTATGGCTACACCCCAAACTTATAATTTTATTCTGTAACCTTGAACTTTGCTTAGTTATATAAAATAATACATCGCAAAGGGGTTTTCTTACTGTAAATACACAAAAGTAAGTAAAAGAAGAACACTTCAAAAACATTATCTCCTTATTCATTGAGTATCGAAGATAATTTAACATCGTGATAATAAAAAGAAACCGAACCCCGATCCCAGTGCTCATTAATCTTAAGCATCGGTTTAAAAGACAATAGACGCTATCAAGCGACAGAATATACCGACAAAACATCAGTGAAATATCCATTACATCACCTGAAAAATGACCGTACTTTCCAACAAAATAAATTTTAAGAATAAGTCACTTTTGAATATCGATACGCAACAACCGCCTAAAATCAATAATGTTTTATTTAAACTCTAAATTTTTTCTTCAATTTAAATGTCTTTTCTGGGTGTCGTGTTGTTGGCTAATTGTCATCATACAGAAACAAGAAAAAACTCATAAATAGACAAGAACATAAAATGTTTCAGTATACAAAGGAATCAAGAAGGATATTAATAAAATAGGTTAAAATCACATTATTAAAATACATGATAAATAAATAAATATCGTAGGAAATTACACACAACACCACCTGACCCCAAACTAAGCAAAACTTGTACTGTGGCAGACAGATAACTGATAGAAAATTTAAATACTTTTTTTAATACATGCAGAACATCTGGACTCGGAACAAACTTTTGTTTCGCAAAGTGTCCTTTTCTTTTTATTTGTATATGACATTGTATTTAAACTTGAAATTATATTTGAACCTGACATTAATATTTTAATTTGACATTTTATTTTGAATGTAGTTTATTTGTTGTTTTATAATTGTGGGACATAAATGTAACTGTTTAATCGTTTTTGTGTCAATAAAAATAATTTGTTTTTTTTTATGGTTGGATATTTGACGACAGCTCATCTTATGTTAAGTGACGGTGTTTGTTCTGGGTGGGAATTGAACTCATGCCATAACCATACAAAGCAAAAGCTTTTAAAGCAGATATGCTACCAATGATCCAACAGGGCGGTCAAATAATTCCCAAACGACAGAGGCAGTCGTTTATTTTTTAACATTTAATTATTTATTAAACCTGTCGCGTCTATTGACTTTCCATATCGACGCTCAGCTATACCTTACAAGTCATTAAAAATAATTGTCTCTAATTTTCTTACAGATCCGAGAATAATGTCCAAGATAATAAGGCTTACGAAAAATTCGTCGCTTGGGATCCCGCTTATAACGGTAAGATATAATACAGCGATAACTTTAAATAAAAATCTTCCAACGCGTTTCACATAATTTTTTTATTACACGATAACCAAAATTGCAGTGTAATTTTTGTTTTACTTATGAAGGATTAATCGCGTTTATTACATCGGAAACTCCGACTAAAAGTCTTAGCTCTATGTGCGTAGGAAAGACCGGGAGGCCATAGAGTATAGTAGAGTAAGCATCCTAATTTTGATAGAGATGGAAGGTCAAATCTATCACTGACCTGGAGTTATTGTCTTCGTGGAGCTCGTGAGAATGGTCGCGGGTCTGAAGACGTCGCGGTGAGCTCCGTGTGCTGAAATATTCCTGACATGGTCATGGACAGGCGTTATCTCTTACCATCAGAACAGCGTCTCGTTCGTCTCATTACTTTTTACATAAAAAAAAACACTGTGGAGGAGGACTTCGGTGAGGAGGGGTTCCAGAGCGCGCCGACGCATCTCGGTACACTACCCGCCCCACCCCCGCGCCCGCGCATCAATCGCGATCTTTACGTGCGAGGCTTGCAGCGGGCCGCAGTGCGAGGCAATACGAGACCGCGCGCGCGTTGTACTCAGCTTTGTTTCCGTGATGAAGGCCACCGCGTGTGGCCGAAACTATAGTCAGAGTATGCGATGAAATCAAACGTGAGTAATCCCGCATAAGTAAAACAAAAACGTGTCAAAGCCACGTTAGTTTCCAAAGTAAAATGGCAGTGTAATGTTTTAGGGTTTATGTATGTATATAATAATATGTATGTGAGTTTCTTTATTCTATCATAACTTTTAGATGCCTAAACAGATTTAAATGTATGTAGTATCGTTAGAATTCTTACATATAATTATTTATTATAATATGTAAGAATGTTTATGTTCTTTCTCCCGAGTGACACTGCTTTTTAAACGCAGTCGTGTATTTTGTTTCATTCAGTAATCATTGTTGTTTCTTAAAACTGTAATATTAACCTAGCATCATCTAGATATCTTTCGCCATAAATAATTAAGTAAATAAATATTGGAGGACGTTTCACTCAGCGTCATCTAGCTCCAAACTAAAGAAAGCTTCTATTTTAGATACAAAAGCAAAGGAACGGCATAGAAGAAACACTCAATTGTCGATCACGCAGCATTTCACCGAGACGACAGTCATGCCCGGAGCTGATGTAAGTTGACAACATTGGCCTTTGATATCTTACTGAAGCCCAGTACCTGCTCTAGAATTATGTTTGGGTCTTTCTTCTGTAGATATAAGCAGGATACTTCTTAGAAACTACTTCTAGAGTTAGTTTGTAAGTCTATTCATCACAATAGATTAATGTATATGTTACTGTAAAAGCCCGAACTACGGTAAATTCTAAGATTTTCCTGGAAAACCTAAGATTTACCCATCCTTAATGGTAAAAGTCTGAATCGTTCCAGGATCATTGTTTATTTGGAACTTTTACTACCATTCACTTGGTAAATCTTAGGATTTTCCGTAAAGACATGGTAAATGTTGAAATAAACTAAGGGGTGAAAATATCTAAGAGATGGTATGCGATTTCTGCTGGGCGTTTAGTTTGAAGAGCACCAAGGACCACAAATTTAGTAAGATGGTATTTGTAAACTAATATGAATTAATTATTTCCATCAGAGTTGGTTTGTAGGTCTATGGCAGCCCGTACACGTAGCGCGCGATCCGCGATCCGCGATCCGCGATCAATGATCGCGATCCAGACTGATCGTGTACGAAGCGGATTGACGGACTGATGCTCCGGATCGCATAATATCTAGAAATTTTGAAATCATGATCGCGGATCGCGGATCGTGATCATTATTGAACGTGTAAGGCGGCCCCATGAGATCTACTTGACGACGTGGGTTTATTTCACTATGCAGGCTTGATGACAATGCCCTTTTTCAAAGTATGTATTTTGTTTCTTTTGACAGCTTCTCATTGTTTTATTATTTTATATTATTGTTTTATATATTTTATTGTTTTATTATTAAATTATTTTGGAATTTTGGCGGGAAAGCGGAAAGAGTCGTGTCATCACGTTGTATTTTTTCCAAAACTTGTGCTTTGTCGAGTGTTTATGCATAAAAATGGTGGTGTTTTATTCATAAAGTGCCGAATTACAAGCGTGAGTGTGGGAAAATGATATAATGTGGTGAAACATGACTTTTCGTGTTGCTTCCAAAACTCCATCGAAGCTTATAGTAATGTCGCCACTACTTTACTAAAGCATGACTGGACTTGACTGACACGGACTGCATTTGACCAAGACTGGACTTTGATGAACTATAGACTTTGACAAAAACAAAGAAAAAAAAAATTGTTTTCGGTTCACCACTCAAATCATACAGATGGACAAAAAAAACTAATGAGACAAAGTTCTCCGCAAATACACTCTATACTCCTTGTCGGTTCTAATTTACTGCAAACCATAAATAAGTAAAGAGACAGTAATAACAGTAAATAAAAATGTTTCGCTGTAAAACACGCGGAAATATGTTAGCTCGCGAAAGATTTACGGTGTATTTTGCCGCCACGTATTTTGGTAATATTTCAAACACAGGCTACTTTACGTTCTATTATATTTAGTGGAAAAGCGTAAATTAATTTCTAGTTAAATTTCAAGAACTGAGAAAGTAAGAACTATATTAGGAGTTAAATTAGGTTTATGATCGTATTCCGAAGTTAAACTGTCGGTGTGAATAACTAATTTCTAAATCATACCAATGTACGACAAGAATCGAGATGTTTGTTGATTTCAAACAGTGCAAGATGTTGTAAATACAAGAGGTGTACACAGTCAAATATAGACCTTGACTGGCACCGGACAACGTTTACAAGAGAGCATAAAAAAATATTTTAAAAGTCAAGATTTTGTCATAATTTTATCATTGGCGGTTAAACGCAAGCCTATTTATAATATTCAAGGTACTTAGTTTTTAACTAATAAATTGTTGTCATATTACTTAAATTTAAGTCCTCATTACTGTTGTAACTGAAACGACATAATAATACTATTTTGTAGCGATGATAGCTCAGCGGTTAGCGCGGTCGGTTCGCATGCCGAAGGGCGTGGGTTCAAACTCCAACAATGAGCTTGAGCTGCCGGTGAAGGAAAACATCGTGAGGAAACCATAGCATGGTGGTAGGGTACTTTCTAGTACTCGGCTGGCTAGCTATCACCCTCAAGTTGAAAATCTGCCCCAAGCATCTAACGGTGTGTTCCGGCAGCCTCACTTGAGAGCCAGTTCCATTCCAGGCTGAGTCAGGAGTCAGCTGAGGCAGGCTGCTCCAGGTGAGCTGTGGTCAAAAACTTAAATACCTTGGAAATATATACTTTGAATATTCGAAATGAACTTCCGCAAAGTAACGCCTGAATCAATCAATTATATTATCTACTTATTGGTAATTTAAAAAAAAAAGCAGAAATGTGTGTGAAACTTTTTTGTTGCAGGTGAGTTTGCAGTGTATTGTACGTGGCCCCCACTCATCCAAGTTTGTGTGGGAAAGAGATGGTGTCGTAATATCTTCTAACACTGACTCAAGGTAACTGTATAGAAAACTAATTTAAGTATTTACTAACATGACTAAGAAAAAAACCACACTAACTACACCGTCACTTAACATCAGGTGAGCTGTGGTCAAACACCTAGCCTATCAAACTTAAAAAAAAAAAAAAACAAAGAAACAAAATTATTTTTATTTTGTAACACCATAATAATTATTATATTGTGATCATTGTGATCTGTGTTTCATTTGTAAGTTTTTGGTGTATAATAAAGTTATATTCTATTCTATTCTAATATACAAAAACAATAAACAAACAGAGAGGGAGAGAGAGAGTTACAAAATAGGGTCTCACCTCAGCATAATACTGGCCATACTAAGTGGTATGACCAGCGCTGGTCTTCCGCTGAGCCCTTGTCGTACAAACAAAATAAACATACAATTACCAGCAACAAAACAAACAATTACTAGCACTACTAGCGGTGCCTAGAACTATGAGTAACAAAGTCCAGGGCATCGCTGCTCTGGCGCTCATTTCTTTGAGACTTTCGATGGTTAGTCTCAACAGCCATGTAATTTCGCTAGCTGCAGTACACTTCAAAACGGAACACAGTAATAGTTCCACAATAGTTTGGTGGCAGAATATCTGGTAATATGGTGTTTTTTTTTAATACGACATAGGTTTGCGTTTGACCACGCCTTGTCTGATGTTAAGCAGGATGCAGTCTAAGATGAAGCACGCTTACCTAGAAAAAACCTGTTTGCTCTGCATTTGAAGACACCCAAGTGAAGTACAACTTGGGTTAAACTCTTAAAGATTTTGTATCGTAAACATATAATAGTTCAGTGTTTAATGGGGTCGGTTCACATGCCAAAGGGCGTGGGTTCAACCCCCAACAATGAGCTTGAGCTGCCAGTGAAGGAAACCATAGCATGGTGGTAGGGTAGCAAGCGCAAGCGCAGCGTAGGACGTCCCTCAAGGTGGACAGACGACCTAATAAAGACCGCAGGAACGCGCTGGATGCGAGCCGCTTCCACTCGGTCTTTGTGGAAGTCAATGGGGGAGGCCTATGTCCAGCAGTGGACGTCCTACGGCTGAAATGATGATGATGATGAGGATGATGATGAGGGTACTTTCTAGCCAGCCGAGTACGGCTGGCTAGCTACCACCCTAAAGTTAAAAATCTGCCGCCAACCACTCAACGGTGTGTTTTGGCAGCCTCACTTGAGAGCCATTTCTATTACAGGCTAAGTATGCTTTATCATCTTCGACCATACCGTCACTTAACATCAGGTGAATCGTCAAACACTTAGCTTGCTAAAAAGGCGCTTCTTTGAGTAAATTGTCGTTTTTTTATGAGAAGACTTCGTGGACTTATCCCCATCTTGTACACCTCAGGTACTCCACCGGACAAATCCTAACCCCAGATGGAGACGTGATGAGCCAGTTCAACATATCACTCGTGAGGGTCGATGATGGAGGGTTGTTCACCTGTGTCGCACACCACGTAGAAAATAGCGTGGTGCACTCTGACAGACTAAATGTTTATGGTACGTCTACAACGGATCGACCATTTCCAAAGACAATAGACAACACTTTATTTGGGACACAAAAGACATTTCAACATAATTAACAATACATACATACAAAAAATAAACATAAAAAAAACCTAGTTTTTTTCTATAAACATTAAACAAAAAACAAAAGGTTGAAATATATTTTGTGTCGCAAACCGGCCTCGACTCAGCATAAGATCAAAGCAAAGCTTATAAGATCTTAGTTTATTTAAAAACAGAAAAACGAAAACTTTTTCTTTTCATAATTTTTGGCATCGCACTTTGTGCATTTGCCAAATTTGGACCGCCTATTTTAAAATTGACAACCCTGTTGGTTCATTGGTAGAATGTCTGCTTCAGAAGCTGATGGGCGTGAGTTCGATTCCCACCCAGGACAAACTTGTGGCATAAACAAATGTTTGTTTTGTATTTAATATATAGTATGTATTTATAAAAAAAATATTTAAGTATTCTATCAGTTATCTGACTGCTATAGTACAAGCTTTGCTTAGTTTAGGGTCAGATGGCGCTGTGTGTAATGTCCTACGACATTTATTTATTAACATAGTTTATGCTTGTTTGTATCGAAAGAGCGACAAACAGGCAGACGATTTAAGTGATGGTATGTTGTTGACAGGGATGATTTAAAAACAAAAGGACTTTAAATCGAGCCGCAATTATTATAAATCTTGATTTTATATAAATAATATTTTTGTTCGCCTCAAAAATAATTAATTTGGTCCACAGGTCCACCCTACATTCGGACGATTCCACCACTCAAAGCTCTGAGTGGACAAAGCGTAGCCTTGAAATGTCCGTACTATGGATACCCTATACGGTATGAAATAAACAAACTTCTAAAATGAACATTATTCAAAGCATTTTCTTTTGTCAAAGTAATAAAAGTAACGAAACGCTAATAGTAAGAGATAACGTTGACTATAACCAACCAACCAACCAACGGTATCCAAAGCCTTTAAAAAAAACAAAGGCCAGAGCTCCGCTGACTTGGCGCTCTTTACCAGCTAAGTACTCTTCGAACTAGAACATAGTAAAATTTGGCAGCAGAATGTTTGGTACTGCGGTGGTATCCTTCTAGACGACCTACTTTTAAAGAGGTCTACTGCCTAACGAAAATAATGTAATTGAATAATTTTTACTTTTAACAAATAAAAATATTCACGAAAAGCGAATGAACAGCCAAGCAGGCACATCGAGCATTAGAAACGAATTCATCAAAATCATAGACGTCGAGTCCAGAAAGGAGAGTTAGTTTAGGAAAGTTTCCACTATTTTCAGGGCGAGGGATATCTGGTTCTGAATCTAGAATAAATTAAAGATAGAATTAAACAAAGAAAAGATTATCATCCATATTTATATATTCTATAATTATGTAAGTAAACGCATATAATAAACACACAAGAATTGACCTAAAATAAAATAACTTTAAATAATAACTACTCTATCATCCATAGTTATTTTAATTAATATATTTATTTTACAGAGATATAACGTGGGAATACAAAGGTAAAGAAATAACACCAGACACTCAAAAAAATCGATATAAGAGATCGACTGATAATACTGCCCTAAGTATAGAGATATTCGGTCGAAAACCTAAATTAAGAAAACTGGTAGACAAAGCAAAACAAAAGATTACTTTAGAAGAAACTGATCACAATCACAAAAGTAAACGTTTCAAACATGTAAATAATGATAGTATTATAAAATTGAATAAGTTAGTTATTGATAAAGAAGAAAATGTTGCAAGACATAATATCATTCTTAAAGAAAATGTTAAAAGTATGAATCAAAATTGTAATGTTACCAAGATAGAAACCGATAGTGAGATGATAGAATATGTTGTAAACAAGAAAAGAGTTAGAAGAGATACAACAGTCAGCAGTGACGGTATTCTAACCATAAATAAAGTAAGCAAAAGTGACAATGGAATGTCTTACTCTTGTATTGTCAAAAGTCCATCGGGAGAAATGGCTAAAAGGATATTTGAACTGCTAGTGGTAGAAGCGCCCCAGCTGGAGGAGTTAATGTTTGGAAGTGATTTACATGAAGGACAGATTGTCCAAATACATTGTAATCTAAAAAGTGGAGATTCGCCAGTGTATTATTCCTGGCTAAAAGATGGCAAGAAAATACCAACCCACTTGAAAGTAAGTGTCCCAACCCACTTCCCACTAATATTATAAATGTGAAAGTTTCAACGTTTCAGTTTCGTTTTTTCAATGTTTTAGTTTTATCTACTGTTTAACATAAGGCAGAGTGTGGTCAAATGCGAACCTATTTTGCTATCGCTGCAATGGTCGTGGACAGGCGTTATCTCTTACCATCAGGAGAGCGTCTCGTTCGTCTCATTACTTTTTACATAAAATAAATATATGATTGGTTTTGTTTTATATTAATATATACGTAATATAAGACAAAAATTACAGTAGTGAATTCATATTTTGTCTCAAGTCCAATTTATTGTAAATAAATTTTATAGCAGATTTTTGTTGGAAGTCTTGCTTTGCTTAGTTAATCTTCTAAAATATTTAGTGGGAGTTAGCAAAAGTTTCAAAGGCGGAGCAATGTCTACCACAAAGCTATTTCCATTTAGTAATGTTGTAATTAATAATTTACAAGCCAAATTTTGAATTCTGTCTTCAGGAGCCAACTTTAGATACTTGTCTAAGTGGATTATTCCTAAACTAAGTATCAAAAGCTATCTTATCTAAAACAGACGGCATGATGCTAAAATTCAATTACTTTAAATTAAGTTCACAACTAAACAAATTTAAATTAGTAACAACATAAAAATATTTTTCACGGCTCACCTTGCATTACACTTTGTACCAATTTTTTTATATGGACGAATGTTTAGAATAGAATAGAATATTTTATTGGCCTTATAACTACATAATATGTTACACTAGGCACGTCAAAATTACAATTATTAATCAAAATTATATAAAATTACAAAATGAAATAAGAACAATTAAACAAAATGTCACTGCCTAATATTAAAAAAAGAAAAGTCCAGTGATTAATATGTTTGTTACTCTGTCGCGCTAAAACTACTAAACGGATTTCAAAGAAATAAAAAAAGGAAATGATTTTATTTTGTAACACAGAACACAACAGAAATAACAAACAACAAACAGTTACATAATAGGGGCTCACCTCAGCATAGTACTGGTCACACTAAGTGGTATGACCAGCGCTGGTCTTCCGGTGAACCCTTGTCGGCCAAACAAAACAAACATAACAAATTACGAACAGCAAATATAATAAAGCGAAATTAAAAATTCAAACAAACAAACTACTATGTTAATAACTTCTCTCAAAATATCAACCTACAAATGACAAAACAAAAACAACAGGCTCACGTTCGACCACCATCGCGCCTGTTACCAAAAGTGAAGATATGATCTAGGACATAAGTAACACGCTTGTTGCACATTTTGACGAAATTTGGTATGCGGAGGTAGAGGTTTGGTTTGGTTTTGGATGTAGTTGCGACCCTGGATTAACACATAATCTACTTTCTATCCCGAAAGCATGTAGCGGGAAACACCGCGGGGTGCATCTGGTTAAAAATACATTATTTTGGTAAACACAACAAAATGTGGAGACAGCTTGATGAGGCGGTTTGTCATGGAAAAATAGAGTGATAGAATGAGTTTCAGAAGTAAATGGACATCTGGTAGAGACTGCTAAGTGGCAAGGCCTTAAATTTAATATGGAAATTTGTCTTCACAATAAACAAAAGCATCTCGTGATAGCGCCCAATCAAGGATATTAATTTCCTAAGGATCGCTTTGTACGTGACGAGAATACCTATCTACTATAAATGGCACGCCTTTGTAGGAAGGCTGGTAGAGGTCAGATGGGGAACTTGAGACGAGGCCATTTGTATACATATTTGAGACGTTTTTTTTCGGGAGACTTGATGGGAAACTTGAAACAGATGTATTTAGGTTAATCGCACTTTTCTTGCTGCTAGAAAGGGGGCAGATCCTACATTTGCTTTTGTTTCGTGGTTCCATATAAATTTTTATCGAAATCTATCTGTTTCCTACCGGATACATTTTTGGAAGTGCGCTTCAGATCTGCATGACCTAATTCCACCCTGCCCATTCTACTATCGGACAGCCAGGAGCTCTGAAAAGTGACATCGCTTTATGGTTGATGTTCCAAAAGCTCGAACTGAGCGGTTTGATTTCCTTCTTCATACGTACCGCTAGACATTGGAATCTGCTGCCCGAGTGGGTGTTCCCCGATGAATACAGTCTGGGTACCTTCAAGTCACGAGTGAATCGGTTTCTTCTAGGCAAGCGTGCTCCATCGTAGACCACTTCTTCGCTTAACATCAGGCGGAATGGCGGTCAAACGCCTCTCTATTATAAAAAAAATTCGATCGAGCGGTTTTCAAAAAATCAAGAAAGAATCTAGAAATTGTATACATCGATGATATTTTACTTTACTCCGAAACCTCACTGTTTCATTGGAGCAGTGCGTTTAATTGACTCATAGAGTCGGTTTTTTTTTAATTGTAAATTTGTATATTACTAGCTGCGCCCCGCGGTGTTGCCCGCTCCATGTTTTCGGCATAAAAAGTAGCCTATATGTTAATAAAGGGTCTTAGCTACATCCATACCAAATTTCATCCAAATCCGCTCAGTAGTTTTTGCGTGAAAGAGTAACAAACATCCATCCATCCAAACTTTCACTTTTTTAATATTAGTGGGATTTTAACCCCTATTTTTCTTTTCTTTTTTATGGGTTTTTTTTCTTCTTTTTTTGTAAGTTGGTATTCGTGTTTTTTAACCGGCTTCAAAAAAGAAGGAGGCTCTATTGTCCACTGTATGTATTTTTTTCTTAATTAAGTTTCTTAAATAAGTTAATTAAGTAAGTAAGTAAGTTAATTAAGTTGTTTTTAAAATTAGAACAAACTTAAAATTAGACGGTTTGATCTAATTTTAATATAATATTCCCATCTGCATTTGTACCTGTTCTGTAGCAGGAATTTGCTCGAATTCTTATGGGCCAATTTCGTTAAATCTGTTCAGTAGAGAGTGAAAAGGTAACTTTAGGCAAATATTCAAATCCCTTATTTGCTTAGTTGATTTTTATTAGAAAAAAATTGGTACCCAAACAACGATAAGATGTGAATCCTGGCTTGATTTTCTTTGTATGATTGATTGCATGACGTGGCCCTCAAGTTGCAAATCTTCCGCCAAGCATGTAAGGTTGTGTTACCGCAGCCTCACTTGCGAGCCAGTTCTATTCCAGTAAACCCACCTAGGGTTTACCATCTAAGTGCCGGTGTGGCACTTATCATCAGGTGAGCTGTGGTCAAACATCTACCTTATCCCTTGTAATATTATAAATGTGAAAGTTTGGATGGATGGATGTTTGTTGCTCTTTCACGTAAAAACTACTGAACGGATTTGACTGAAATTTGGTATGGAGGTAGCTGAGACCCTTTTTTTTTTTTTTTTTGTTCAGGGAAAATACTTTGTGTATACCACCGGCCCTGGGGCGGGCACGGTGGTTATGTGGGACTCTCCGTCCTAATGACGGCCTACCCACTAAAAACCCTGGAGTGTTCCACCTCGGCGCTTTGTGTCGAGCCTGCGGGCACGCTTTCGCACTCTACCACGGCCTCGACAGCGCTTGTCCTCGCGGACCCGCCTCGGGGAGCCCAAGCTCACCCCGCAACAATGACGATGTGTCCGAACACCAGACACATCGTCATCCACCTCCACCTCGGAGACCAAACCAGCAAATGGGCGTCGGACAGCCCCATGTCCGTACACCCCTGGTCTCCGTGCGACGGGTCAGATAAGTGGCCCCGCCAGGTAGCTGAGACCCTGGATTAACATAAAGGCTACGTGTTATCCCGAAAACATGTAGCGGGTAACACCGCGGGGTGCAGCTAGTTTATTTTTTTGTATCGATGATAGCTCAGTGGTTAGCGCGGTAGGTTCGCATGCCGAACGGTTCAAACTCCAACAATGAGCTTGAGCTGCCGGTGAAGGAAAAACATCGTGAGGAAACCATAGCATGGTGGTAGGGTACTTTAGTACTCGGCTGGCTAGCTACCACCCACAAGTTGAAAAATCTGCCGCCAAGCACCTAACGGTGTGTTCCGGCAGCCTCATTTGAGAGCCAGTTGTATTCCAGGCTAGGTGTGCTTTACCACCTTCGACCACACCTACACTTAACATCAGGTGAGCTGTGGTCAAACACCAAGCCTGTCAACCATAAAAAAATATATAGTATGATTAAAATAATTCAAATGTTAATTAGTTTATCTTTTTCAGATAGTTGAAAAAAGCTTGGAAGTGTTCAGTGTTCTTGTTATAAAAAATGTTTCGTTGGAACATTGCGGAACTTACACGTGTGTCGCGGCTAACCACGTGGCGAAAGTTAACAGGACCGCCAATCTATATATTAAAGGTAAGCCATATATTATATACTATATATTAAGGTTATACACTACGTTTCAAGTAACTTCATAATTCATAATATTTATTAACGTATATGGGTAAAGTACAGCTGTTGGTAAGAGTACAGTCATGGTACGCCATATCCCGCCTTTCGGCATGCAAATATTTGTCTTATACTACATTTTTTTTATGACAGGCTAGGTGTTTTGACCACAGCTCGCCTGATGTTAAATGACGGCGTGGTCGAAGATGGTAAAGCACACCTACCCTAGAATGGAACTGGCACTCAAGTGAGGCTGCCGGAACACAAAGTTAAATGTTTGGCGGCAGCTTTTACACTGCAAGAAACTACTATGCGATAATGCGACCAACATTTACATGAAAAACCATGGAAATAGAACAAAAATAACTATTGATTTCTCAAAAGAAAATACCAAAACACAATGAACTTTGTTACTGTAAGTATTAAATATATGTAAATGTGATCACATTTAGCGCAGCAAAAATATAATTACAGCAGATCGTGCGTGTTAAACATCGATTTTTAGGGTTCCGTACCGAAAGTGTAAAACGGGAAACATTCCAGGAAGGTGTGTTTACCATCTTCGTCCTCACCGTCACTTTAACATCAGGAGACTATGGTCACCATGACCATAAACTAGATAAATTAAAAATTAAAAAACTCCCGACAGGTGTATAGTATTCTACTAGTCGAGCCCTTTCATTTGATACCCATATTGAGGGAGTTGTGAAGACATATGTAATCCGCCATTTTGTGGCGGCGGCCATCGTGGACCGATTTATATCAAATAAAATAAATAAATAATATAAATCGGGAACTACGGTGCCACTTATAGACACAGACACGTCAAACTTATATCACCCCGTCGTTTTTGGGTTAAAAAAAGATCTAGCTTGAAGTAAGAAATTTGTACAGGCCTATTTTCAAGTCGAATGAAATACAATACAAACGAATAAAAGAAAATAAAGGTTACGGTATCTTCATGAATATTCAATTCACTGCCAGCTTTTAGGCACTGTTTGTTTCCGGCGTAATTCATTAGTGTACCTATTTATTTTAAAAGGCCCAACCGATTCTCGCTACAAAATGGGTGGACAATATTTAGAAAAGAAAAGAAAACAAAGGTCTGATTTCTTAGAGATGATAAAGATTTCCGGCAAATCTGTTTATAATTGTCGGTTACAGCTAATGTAAGACAAATTTATTTTCATTTACTTAATTACATATAGTACACAATTAACAAACTTAAATACAAAAAATAATAAAATAAATAATAATTAATATATTAATTACGTAAAAATAAAAAAAGAATTATGAAAAAAACCTAATCCAAAAGCCTACAAAATGGTAAAATTAGGTCTTCTGGGCAGATGGCATGATTTTTTAGCATTTCTTGCCCAATAAAGTAGTAAAACAAATCAAATAACAAATTTTAGTCATACGTTTGTTTTTATTATTTCTAAGATAAAATTAACATTGGAAATGTACAACTTTTTCACAAATCATAGAAATATTACAATTGAAGGAAATCAAATAAAGAAAACTTTCCGTGTAATGCCGGATATCTCTAAAGTAGTAACTATTTTATTCCAGTTTTTTTTGTTTGACAAGCTACGTGTTTGAGCACTGATGTTAATTGACGCTGTGGTCAAAGATGGTAACGCACTCCGATCCTGAAATAGAAATGAATCCAGATGAGGCTGCCATGCAACACATCGTTAGGTGCTTGGCGATAGATTTTAAGAGTAGCCAGAACTATCACCACAGAACTTTCTAGATAAAGGTCTATGTTTACCGCCATGCTATGGTTTCCTCATTATGTTTTCCTTCACCGGCCGCTCAAGCTTATTGTTGCCACAAAAGCCCCATTAATAAATTAGAATAAAAACAAAATAGATCGGCCGGATCGACAAAAGTCCCATAAATAAATTTAAATTAAAAAAAAATGATAAACACAAATCGGCCGGATAAATCCGATTTTGTGCATCCGACTAAAACACTACCAGTAATTTCTATTATTTTCTTCAATATCGTGTTCCTTTATTCGCTACTCTAATTAAAATTTCGAGGGTGTTGCCATCGCGAACGAGTTTGTAATTTTAGATTTTGCTCTTTCTACGAATATCTTCTAACAAGATGTTTTTCCAATCTCTTTTATTAACTACGAAAAAAAATGCGGATTGTTTTTTGTTACAACCTTTTCTTTACACGACCTGATTAATAAATAAGCTCGTAAACGAGAGGCTATGGTGTTTACACGAAAAATATGGGAAATTTCAACAAAATACGAATCTGTACCTTTTTTCTGGTATGACAACCTAGCGATCAGTCTGGGTATCTTCAAGTCGTGAGTGAATCGGGGTTTTCTACGCAAGCGTCCTTCATCGTAGACAGCATATCTTCGCTTAACATTAGGCAAGATGGCGGACAATCCCAATCTTTTTTTTTCTTTAATTTTGGCGTCGCATTTTGAGCATTTGCCAGTGTCAAGTGTTTTATATTATCAAGTTTCATAAGTTTAATAAGTTGCCTCATAGCTATAGTTATAGTCAAAGTCCAGTGGCCTATCGTGGTCAAGTCCAGTCCGTGTCAGTCAAGTCCAATCATGCTTTAGTAAAGTAGTGGCGACTTTATTATGAAGCTTCGATGGAGTTTTGGAAACAACACGAAAGTCATGTTTCACCGCATTATATCATTTTCCCACACTCGCATTTGTGATTCGGCACTTTATGAATAAAACACCACCATTTTTATGAATAAACACTCGACAAAACACTAGTTTTGGAAAAAAATATAACGGGGCGACACGACTTTTTTCGCGTTCCCGCCAAAAACCAAAATGCAAGCTTATAATTATGTTAAGCAAGCCAAGATCATGGCTTTAAGAGACCTTGTATTATGACTGACGATTATTTAAAAAAATTGTCGTAAGTTATAATTAAACTTTTTTGTTGACGTTTAATCAAATTGACATATTTTAGATTTGACATTATTATATTGTCATTTCACTTTAATGACATGTGTTATGATTTTAACATTTTAAATGTTAGTAATGAATATGAAAAATGACCGGTAACTTTGGTGTTATTTATAAAATATTTGTATTAGTTTTATAAAAAAGTTTGCCTTTGAACACACGCTGCCTGGTTTTAAGCAGGATGCGGTTTAAGATGGAGTACGCTTACCTGAAAGAAACCGGTTTATTTTTTTTTATTTATTTATTTCATATTTCATGTTTACAATACAATGAATTTATTCCAATTTTCAGTATTCTACATTGACCAATGTTTAAACAATAATGTACTTAATTTGTATCGACGAAATTATACGAAAATGTTTTTTATTTAGGAATAATTATGTTGATAAAATTAAATCTAAAGTCCAAAAGAAATCCAAAAAAAATATTAGAAGTAAATTATATTAGTTTAAACTAATAAACACCTAGCGTTTTGGGAACTATTCCCATTGATAGCGGTCTTTTAGAGTAGTTATTATTTTAAGTTATTTTGTTTTGTTTAATTGAAGATATTTATTATACTTTTTTTCATAATTTAGCGTAAAATATGTTATGTTGGAAAAATAAACCAGACTTCAGTCCCTAAATGAAGTTTAAACTTGCGTGTATAATTTAGTCGATTTTTTCACATTAAATTAAATTTCAATTTGAAGACCGCCAAATAACAACAAAAGCATTATTTGTTTCAGTTGCCCCAAAATGGAGCGAGGAGCCGCAGAATACTTCACTATTATTGGGAAGAAGTGGCCACATATCGTGTAGCGCTAACGGGTACCCACAACCACAAACACATTGGCTTAAGAAAGACGGTGAGCAAATGGCACTACACATTTTAACAAGCTTCTAGGCACCACTTCAATTTTTTTCAAGCAGCGATAATATAATATGGATTCTAGATACAGTAAAAGTTCCTTATTCACGATTTGTTATGTTTTTCTTTAAGTTATTTAATAGTGTAACAGACGCTCCTTACCTACTCTCTAAATTAAATATCACTGTACCTAGGAGTAAGGTAAGAGAGTGTAAAAAATTTAAGCCTTTTGCTAGTTGATAAGTGTGGCTTGATAAGGCATTTGGAAATCGATGTTTTTTCAGGCCGCTTGCGTGGTTTTAAATTAAGTTTTGGACAGTTTCTCTCGAAAGCATGAGTATCTTTGTTTCTGTTGTTGTTGTTATTATTATTGTTTTAACTATTATTTCTATTTCAATGTTTTTATCTTAATTAATAAATTAATGTATAAATAATTTAGATTCAATTTAGTTAATATTTCAGTTGGGGTTAATATTTAGTTAATATTGGGGTTGAAACTTTAGGTCCGTGGGGGCCGGCCGCTCTCGAACTGTATCGGGACCTGGCCAAACGTCTAGAGGAGGCTTCAGGTGACCAGAATGCTGGTATCTACTTTGGTCAAAAGCTAAGCATTGCCATCCAGCGTGGCAATGTTGCCAGCATTCTGGCCACATATCCCTCCTCTGACGGTTTTTTAGACTAAGTTTTTTGTATACATTTTGTAAATAGTAGGTATAATTTAAGGTATTTTTTATTTTGTTTAATAAATGGATTTGTTCTTTATCAAATATTTCAGTTAGATTTAATTTAATTATGTTTCAAAATTTTTAGCATACTGTCTTATTGAATGAGGGTTATACCTATAATTGAGGCAGCACTTAATTTTTGCCAACCTTGTTCAATATGTTTCAACTGTATTAGTAGCTGCTTCATTGGTATGACTATAAAATAAAATAAAATAAATAAATAAATAAAATTTCCTTTCATTATTCGCGGGTGAAAAAATTGGAACTCTGTTCCTGTATTCGCGGCTAAAAAATTCATTATTCGCGGACGCAATCGGTAAACAGAAAAGAATTGGGTGTCATTTATCAACGTATCGGCATCTTTTGAGTATGTATTTACTGTTGGTACGTACCGAGGCGGCTTTTATAAAAGATGTAACCGAGTGGACTAATTTCAAACTAAAATGCCTTATTTTGAAACGGCAAATTATTTATTAATGCTACAGCCCATTATCAATCTGAATTTGAAGGTTTTTCAAAAGCGACAAAACAAAAAAAAAACAATAATTTTTAAACCCTGGTTTGTAAAGCTGAAGAAGCAGGGGTAGGTGGTAGTGGTATGGCCGATATTCGCATCATACATGGTTGCTGGGCGTCTGGGCGAGGGTGTAGCGGGCGTGGAGACAAACCACACAATTCGGTATGTAAAGTTTTTTTTTTGTATTTATTTTATATTTTTTACTGATAGTAAACTTTATTTTATGAAACTAATTTGAATATTTTGGCTTTCTATGCGGTAGTTTAATTCTAATACATTTTCAAACTTTTTATAGTTATGACATCATAACATTGGCTGAATACGTAAAATATGTGCACCTTTTTTAGGCACTGAAAGAATCCTTATACAGCCAAGGACATGACGTCATTAGAAATTAATTGAAAGTCAAATTTATTTTATGTATTTTATTAAAATAAACCCCGTCTCATAGTTTAAAGAGTTTTAAACGGAAAAATCATGTACAGGAATGTAATATTTCGAAATGGTTTTGGAATCAGCAAAGTATTTTTTTCTTTACATACCGAATTCAATTCTCTTGTACAAAGTTTAATCAGCACTTCACAACGATTTTAGTTTAAGAATGATTAGAACAGTATAGTCACTATTACATAGCTTGGGGACAAGACGTTCCGCTTAGCTTCGCACTCTGCAACCGACCAACTAAATCTCCTCTCAAAGAATCAATAATAATCTCTCCTCAACCAAAGCAAGAATGCCCCTCTCCATCTCAACATTCAACGCACGGCCGACTCGATTTCCACGGCCGACTCGATTCCCACAGCCCTCTACCGGTCGACATCCGCAACTTCACCTTCTCTCATTGGTTGAAGTCAAAATACTTTACACGAATAACTGTCTGTCTGTCTCTGTTTGCTTGTTTTTGTTTCTGTGCTTGTATTACAAAATTAAACTATTTTCTTTCTTTCAAATAAATGGTCCAATATCAATGATGGATGACCTTGTATACAAGTTTGTATAAAACCCCATGTGAAGGCCATTTGCCCAATTTTTGGCTTGGCGTACAGAGCACGACTGTGATGCATTTATGCTGTAGTTGTAAAAGCCTTGACATATACATACATTATACCGTGATTGTCAAAGCGCCGCGTTATCTTGTGCTGCGATTGTCAAAATGTTTATATATACCGTGACAGTCAAAGCATTAACGCACGCTGTGGTGGCCAAAGGCTTAACGCAACTTACATTGCAGTTGTTCTGGAATCCTGGAGGCCAGTGCTGGAAGTCGCAGGAGGCGGCGTGCTGAGCCTCACCAACGGCTCTCTCATTTTTGACTCCGTGGCGCTCACCGACGCAGGAGTTTACACGTGTCACGTGGAAAACGGAGTAGGGGAAGCCCTGAGCAAGACTGTATGGATTACTGTCAACAGTAAGTCCATTTAAAATTAAGTTTATGGTATCCTCAAAAAAGCGACATCGTTTCATGGTCGACGTTTCAAAAACTCGCACGAAACGATTTGATTTTTCGTTCATTGTCCGGACTACCAGACAGTGGAATGCGCTGCCTGAGTGGGTGTTCCCCGATGGATATAATCTGTGTGTCTTCACAAGTCGAGAGTTAATCGGTATCTTCAAGGCAAGCGTGCTCCATCTTAGACCGTATCATCAGAGATAGCGGTCAAACGTAAGCCTATTTCTAATTTTTTTTTAATCATTAACAATAGGTATTCATAATGATGGTACACAGAACCTACACTAAGCTAATACGCTTGTATCGTAGTTTATATTTTAAAAAAAACCCTATAAATACCTACAATGGATCTATTGAATCGTACGTCTATATTTTTGCATGCAAATATGTCCGTCTAACTATCTATTGGAAACCAGCCATATTCACATTGTTAGTTTCTAGATAAGTATTACACAAATTACGGAGGCATACATCTCTTCTTCCAGAACCTGTAACATTCGATGTAGTGTCACGAAACATGACAGCTAAGCTGGGCCAGCATGTGACAGTAGAATGTCACGCCAGAGGTGACGATCCTATAAGGATAATGTGGACAAGGAACGGGAAACCGATCAACCCATTGACTCAAAGGTAATTTTAAAAACAATCGAAGTGTTAAAGACGTTCTTTTTTTTCGTGACATCTTTTTTCTTGATAAACAGAGTCAAGATATCCGAAGTGAAGAGTGAAGACGGGATGACGAACATCCTGGAACTTCTGCAGACAGAGACGTCGGACGGTGCCTTATACCAGTGCAGAGCTGGTAACCCTTTCGGAGCTGATGTCTATACTGTGCTTCTTACTATTTTAGGTACAGTCTTATCAATTAACAAAACTTTTTTTTGATTACGCTAAATCATTACTTTGAGAATTTCGATGGTAAGTCTCAACAGCCCTGTAATTTCGCCAGCTGCAGTTATGTTTATGCACTACTGCTTACGGCAGAATATCTGGTACTGTGGTGGTATCTACCTAGACGACCTTATTCTTAGGAGATCTACCCCTAAGTATAGTTTTCACTTTTACCGTTCCATTATTCCTATAAACAATCGAACATAGATAACCAGTATTTATGATCCAGCTAAAATCATGCACTATTACAATGTATTCCGAATCAGCCATGTCCATACCTTCCTAACCATAGTCCACCACGCTGGCCAAGTGCGTGTTGGCAGAACAACTTCGAGAACGTTTTTTTATGAACTGTTAAATTATCCTGTATGATTAATTGTCTTTTTATAGAACCACCGTCCCCACCCACGGATCTATCGATAGATTCACTAAGAAGTCGCTCTGTAAAACTTTCCTGGCGAGACATGGCGAGATCCCTCGCCCAATACTACAACGTCCAAGTCACAAGCAGTCAGCGTCTCACGTGGAGCGCTGCTAGAACCGTTAATGTAACCAAGTAAGTCCAGTTCAGACAAGTTTTTAGCGAAGATAGCACGCGTCGAAGGGTGTAGGATCAAACCTCAATGCGCTTGAGCTGCCGGTGAAGGAAAACATCGTAACGAAACCATAGTAAGTATCGTTTTGGGCTGGCTACCAAACTCAAGTTGAAAATCTGCTGCCAAACATCTAACAAGGTGTTGCGGCAGCCACACTTGAAAGCCAGTTCCAATGCAGGCTAGGCATGCTTTACCATCGTCGACCACACCATCCTTTAACATCAAATGGGCTGTGGTCTAGCACCTCGCTTGTTAACCATAAAAAAACTGATTTAAATAATAATTTGGCTGCGACTGCAAGTGTGTTTGTGTATGTGCATTGTGCAATCCTGTCTAGGTAATAGATACAGTCTGGGTGCCTTCAAGTCGCGAGTGAATCGGTTTCTTCTTGGCGAGCGTGCTCCACCGTAGACCGCATCTTTGCCGAGTTTTTTTTACATTTCAATTTCAGGTAGAACGACAGCGGGCCCCAAACTAGGCAAAGCCTGTATCTTGGGCACCCTGTTACAAGTTTAACTGTTGTGAATTACACTGCACTTTTGTGTAATGTATAATTTCTACTGTATATTAGTTGTTCATTATTCATTCTTTATTCAACTAACGATTTCCTCTTCAGAATGATGCTTGTAAAATTGAACAACGATAAACAAACTATTATAAGATTTTTACTATTATTTTTTAATATTGTACATACGAAAATTCAAAATTACACTAATATCTCCAGCAAAACAAAATTTAGGTTAAAAACAGATCTTATTTTTTAGTTGCCGGTCAAATGCAAGCCTATATATATTTTAATAATAGTAAAATAAATAGGGATTTGCAAACCAGTTAATTAGAGATCATTTAAGCAAATCAATGTTTTTAGACACTTGGGGAATTAAGACGTCAGATTTTATGTTGGTGTTGATTGCGTGAATAAATAAAAGTATTTTATTTTCTTTAGACTAGAAGAGATAAGGCATACTATAGAAGTTGATGATCTACAACCAGCCACCAGCTATACAGCTAGAGTTGCTGGAGGGAATCAAGCAGATCTTAGCCACTACTCGACCCCGGTGAGGTTCACTACCACAGAAGAAGGTAAAGAATCGAAAATGCAATCAGAAGCCTCATCAAATGCTTTGGATTTATTCATGTCCGCAAGTTTTGTATATTTGGACTATTCAAAATTTTGGACTGTTATCTTAAATAAGAATCATATTTTAGCTCCATCGTCACCACCTCTCGGTATACAGTTGGAACAAACAGACTCTCCAGGAGAACTTAGAGTACGATGGTTACCACCGCCACCTGATACCCACCATGGCCTCATTATCGGCTACAGGCTGAAGGCTGTTCCGCAGTTGAACGGAATAAAAGGTAAAAATAGCATTATTATCATATAAAAGGTTTTCCAATAAGAGGTTTCATTTTGATATCTAAAAAAACGAGTACTTTTTAAGAGAAATCAATGAATTCTTATTTCATTGTAAAGAGCAAGGTATGTCATTAACATTTGCCATTTTTTAAACTACAAGGGCTCACCGGAAGACCAGCGCTGGTCATACCACTTAGTATGACCAGCATTATGCTGAGGTGAGCCCCTGTTCTGTAACTTTTGTCTGTCTCTGTTTGTTTGTTTTTGTTTTTATGCTTGTTACAAAATTAAACGTTATTCTTTCTTTCCATTTGAAAACGATATCAGGCAAATGACCGCATTGGCTACGCTTGTAGCACAT
Organism: Biston betularia; assembly: GCA_905404145.2. Classification (NCBI taxonomy): domain Eukaryota; kingdom Metazoa; phylum Arthropoda; class Insecta; order Lepidoptera; family Geometridae; genus Biston; species Biston betularia. The sequence continues at coordinate 6,350,024 of FR989887.1, read as the reverse complement.
TACCTTTTCATAGAATTTTCCATAAACAACTCGCACTTTTGCGGCTTTATGTCCTCGATAACTTCATGAATACCTTCTTTAAGGTCTTGAATCGATTGTGGAGCATTGACCTTATCTTTCACTTGCCTCCAAAGAAAAACGACTAAAGGTGTTAAATCATGAAAAGGTCATACCTACTTAGTATGACCAGTATTATGCTGAGGTGAGGTGATTTTGTAACTGTTTGTCTCTATTTGTTCGTTTTTAGGGTTCCGTACCCAAAGGGTAAAAACGGGACCCTATTACTGACTTCGCTGTCCGTCCGTCCGTCTGTCACCAGGCTGTATCTCAAGAACGGTGATAGCTAGACCGTTGAAATTTTTACAGATGATGTATTTCTATTGCCGCTATTACATCAAATACTAAAAATAAAACAAAATAAATATTTAAGGGGGGCTCCCATACAACAAACTTGATTTTTATAGATAATGGTACGGAACCCTTCGTGCGCGAGTCCAACTCGCACTTGGCCGGTTTTTTATTGTTTTTGGATATGCTGCAAGCGTTGCCATGGCGGCCATTTGGCTGATAGCGTCAAGTATACTTACTCGATGTTGTTGACTTATAGGACTGTTATAATATGACTTAAATTTGGATCAAAGTGTGTTATATTCTCAGTAATATCTTAATGAGCGTACATTAATTACGTGAGGTGATTTTAGCTATTCTTTTCCACCCATCCCTGTGAGACAATGTGAGTTTTACCCCCACTCTAAAATCACATGAGTTTAGGTGAGATTCGTCTCGACCCCCGCCCCCCTAAATGCCTAACGTGATTAATGAACGGTCCCTTCTATACCAACAACAAAACAAAAACGATTAAAGTGTTAATGCATATTTAGGGTTCCGTACCCCAAGGGTAAAACGGGACCCTATTACTAAGGCTCCACTGTCCGTCCGTCTGTCCGTCTGTCACCAGGCTGTATCTCATGAACCGTGATAGTGAGACAGTTGAAATTTTCACAGACGATGTATTTCTGTTGCCGCTATAATAACAAATACTAAAATAAAATAAGGGGGCTCCCATATAACAAACGTGATTTTTTGCCGTTTTTATAGATAATGGTACGGAACCCTTCGTGCGCCAGTCCGACTCGCACTTGGCCGTTTTTTTAAAACAAATTGCATTTTAAATTTATTCCGCACAAAATTTCACAACAAACTTTTGTTCAACAGAAACTGAAGAAACGAGCGATAAAATGGTTAAAACATCGTCTTTGTACGCGAAACAAGAGACTGTCATTGCTGGACTACTGAAGGGCGTCAGGTAAACTAAATTCATTCGAAATATATAAATTTACAAAATGACATCAGAACAGTTTTTTTATATAGTACTAGCTGCGCCCCGCGGTGTTACCCTCTACATGTTTTCAGGATAAAATAGTAGCCCATGTATTAATCCAAGGTCTCAGCTACCACCATACCTAATTTCAGTCTAATCCGTTCAGAAGGTTTTGCGTGAAAGAGTAACTATCATCCTTACAAACTTTCACATTCATAATATTAGTGAGATAGAAAGAAATAGATTTACGTTTGGCCACCAACTCGCCTGATGGAAAGCGACGATGCGGGCGAGGATGGAGCACGCACGAGCAAGAAGATATTTTTATTCACTCTAGCTACAATTCTAGCCTTAAAAACGTCCAAATAAATAAAATATATTTGGCGTTCATTACATTAAATGGTTAGTCATGTTAGACGAAAAAATAAAATACGATACTGATTCCAAAACCATTTCGAAATATTACATTCTTGTGCATTTTAACGTTTAAAACTCTTTCAAAAATATGAGGTTTATTTTAATAAAATATATAAAATAAACTTGACTTTCAAATTACCTTTAGTGACGTCTCAGAGTAAGCCGTAGGTATAGGGCTACTTTCAGTGCCTACAAAAAGCAACGCCAAACTAAAACAAAATCTGTCAAGTAAACGGGCAATAACCTCTTCCATTCACGTATGTCGAGTTGTTTTTCACTTTATTGATTCAAATATCTATGTTAATTTACTTTAACTCTATTACTCTCATTTCGCTTTTATGAGGCTATTGTACAAGATTTGTTTACTTGTAATTTTTTGCTTTATGTCAATTGCCTAGTATTGTGTATACATAATTATATTATAAACATGTATTTATTTTACAAAAAAAAAATATCTAAGACTTTTACTAGTTATCTGGTTATCATAGTAGGTACAAACTTTGCTTAGTTTGGGCCTATATTAGTCCGGGAGGTAGCGTTGCATTTTAGGTATTGATTTTTTTCAAAAGTTTATACAGTTCGAAGTCAAGACTGGTCGCTTGTTACATGGACTAATTTTTACTGTTTCTTTTTTTCTTTTAATAAACGATTTTTACAACTTACCATCTGTCAAACTAACATGTACCTATTTTGTACAGTTAACAGTTTCTACTCCGTACAATTTCGTCCCAACCTTTTTAAAGAAAAGTTTCATTAGTAACTTTTTAACCCCCGACGCAAAAACGACAGGATGAAGTTTGACGTGTCTTTGTGTGTCTATCTGTGGCATCGTAGCCCTCGAACGGATGAACCGATTTTGATTTTATTAGTAAGATGAATTAGTCGGGAGTGTTCTTAATTATGTTTGATGAAAATCGGTCCAAAATGGCCGCCGCCACAAAATGGCGGATTGCATATTTTTTCACAACTCCCCCAATATGGGTATCAAATGAAAGGGCTTGACTAGTAGAATACTATACATTATGACAAATTTCAAATCATGAAAGGGTTATCAGCATCTTCCATAGGTCTGATCAAGTCGAAATTTGGTATGCTGTTACTGGTGTGTTTTAAATGTTTAATTTGTACTATATATAGGGCATTTAATAATATAAATATAGGCTATGTCACTCAGATATAATAAACACACAAGAATTGACCTAAAATAAAATAACTTAAAATAATAACTACTCTAAAAGACCGCTATCAATGGGAATAGTTCCCAAAACGCTGGCCCCATTGCCGCGTTGTATGGCAATACTCAAACGCTGAGCAAAATAAAGGCCAGCGTTTTGTTCACGTGTGGCGTCGACCAAACGAGATGACAATTCTTTAAAAAATTTTTTTGCTCCCGGCCCCCACGGTCCCAAAGTTTCAACCCCAAAAGGCTCAAATATGTACCCACTGTCCAGGGTGCTATATTTGCGCCTTTTGATTTGTACTTGTTTCATTTAGAAAACCTACATTTATTGTTCTTCTATTTTATAGATATGCAGTGTCAGTAGCAGCGTATACCAGTGCTGGAATGGGGCCGTTCTCTGTTCAATTGTTTCAAGATACTAGAGAAGGAGGTGAGTTATGAATCACCCCAAGCGTGCAGAATTTATCGCTCCCGTTCCGAAGAACCACATTTTGAATTAGGGATTTTCCGCTTGGTAGAATATAATTTACGTTATGATTTAAAATTTGTTTATGATTTAATTTAATTCATTACATACTCTATCAGTTATCTTTTTTTTTAAATAAGTGTAAACAAAGTGCGGGACTCTTCATTTAGTTTGTACAGTTTGAATTTGCCGCGTAATAACTTTGTGTAATAATTTATCTGTGAACTTGTTTGATTCTGTGGAGCGGTCTGTCATATTGACAGCACGATAAATATAGAGATTATGTCAGGTTAAACAAGTGAGAATCATATTGTAATTTAAATACATAATAACGATTTATAAGAACTGGTGAAACAATAGCTTTAAATGTTGTTTCTCTTTTCAGGTAAAAATTGTCATTAATTAATGTTAAAGAATGTTTTGTAAAAGTGTTAAAGCTAGTTTGTGTAATAAAAAAAATCCTCTCTTTTCAGTGCAACTCAATTTTGGTTATAGTTTTACTGTTATCATAATATGCAAGGATAATTATAAATAACACATTATATAGGTACACAATTACACATGTATACTTTTAATCAAAATAATATATCTTGAATTAATACTATCTTTGTATAGATAACTTAACCTAAATTCCGTCAAAGGAGGGGTATGTGGCCAGAATGAGCTGTGGTCTAATACCTAACTTGTCAAACAATTTTAAAAAATCACATAAAAATGGTTATTCCAGTTTTTTCCATGAGCTCAACAATTTCTTCGTTCATACTTGGGAATAAAAGTAATTAGTACAACTTCGGAGTTTTGCGCCAGCGCTTTCAAGAAAAGTTTTTAAATAATTTTCTATTGAAAATGTTCAAGGGAATTGACAAGGATGGAGTGCGAATCGTCTGCAAAGTTTTTATCGTATTTATCAAATAGTTACAAGCAAAGTTACCGACATAGCCCAACGGGTTAGCAAGTTGACGTGGCAGTGGGCAGGGCACATAGCACGCAGAACTGATGGCCGATGGGGCTGCAAAGTTCTGGAGTGGAGACCACGGACCGGCAAGCGCAGCGTAGGACGTCCACCCACAAGCTGGACAGACGACCTAGTAAAGACCGCAGGAACGCGCTGGATGCGAGCCGCTTCCAACCGGTCTTTATGGAAGTCAATGGGGGAGGCCAATGCCCAGCAGTGGGCGTCCTACGGCTGAAATGATGATGATTATGATTAAATAGTTAAATTTGAGTTTAGTTTCAAAAATTTTCTAAAAAGATTTCTAGTCTTTTTTAGTTTATATATTTAAAATATTTTTTTAATTTTATATACTTACATAATTTATTCGTAAAGAATACAAATGCTTAGTTTTAAATAACTAAATAATGATAAGCTTTTAACTAGAGTGTTATTAATAAATTATTTGCTGCCGGAACACGCAGGAGCTCGGCGGCAGATTTTTTTTAATGGTTGACAGGCTAGTTGACCACTGCTCACCTGATTTTAAGTAGCGGTGTGGACAAAGATTGTAAAGCACACCAAGCCTTGAATGGAACTGCCTTTCAAGCGAGGCTGCTTGATGCTTGACAGCAGATTTTCGATGTGAAGGTGGTGGTAACTATAAGATATAAAAAAGACGCGTATTGCACTGCCATCCCTACCATACAATTGCATTGAAAATAGTTTATGGATTTTACAGTAATATCTTCTATAGGCCTACCAAGACCCGTAAGATATAATTAAAGAATCCCTAGAGTCGAATAGCTGCAAAACACCCCAATAATTTCGTAATTGCCATGCCTTGTCAATAATAAATGACTGGAAATACAACAAGAATTCTTGGAACACCTGATTCTTTCCCATCGCCTCAAGGCAATCGATGAAAACGCACACGTAAAATGAACATGAACATACATACAGTTAGAGTACCTAAAGAAAGTCACTAGGCCGTCGTGTCAAGTTATTATAATTTACTAGCTGCGCCCCGCGTGTTACCCGCTACATGTTTTCGGGATAAAAAGTAGCCTATGTGTTAATACAGAGTCTCAGCTACCTCCATACTAAATATCATCCAAATCCGATCAGTAGTTTTTGCGTGAAAGAGTAACGAACATCGATCCATCCATCCAAAATTTCACATTTATCATATTAGTGGGATTATTATCAACCTGTAGTGTACCACTGCAGGGCGAAGGCTTTCCTTCTCTTCCTCCACCTCATTCCAGGGTAAGTGTGTTTACCATCTTCGACCACACCTTCACTTAACATCAGGCGAGCTGTGGTCAAACAGCTAACCTGTCAACCGTTAAAACAAAGACCGCTATCTGGGAATCCTGGGAAGTTGTTCTGGTTGAGGTTATGAATATTTCTAAATACAAATATTCAAAATCCATACATAGTGGAATTTCCTTGGATACGTACCAAACGTTTTGACTCTACGTTTCTCATTCGTACGGTCAAGGAATGGAACAAGCTGCCGGCTTTCTTGTTTCCTGAGAGATATAATCTAGATCTTCTCAAGGTCAGAGTGGATAGGTAACTTCTAAATCTGCTTGCTTCATCTTTGACCGCACCATAGCTTACCATCGCGCGAGGTTGGTGGTCAAAAGCGGACTAATTCGTACTTAGATAATTGATGTTCAAGGTATATATCTAGTTTATTTCCGCTTAATAGTCGTTCCAGTTCCAACAGTGATGAGGACTTAAATTAAACTAATTTGACACTGCTTATTAAATAATAACCTAATCTTACTTAAAATCTAGAACTAATTTGACATAAACTTAAAAATATACTTAATTTGACAAAAATTTAATTAAAATAACAAAAATCTAATTAAAATAATCCTAAATCTTAAAATCCTTCTCTCTGCAGTAACCACTTTGTCGACACGTGTTTCGCCTCTACACGAGGCATCCTCAGGACGTGTTGATTTTTAATTCGTCCTAAATTGTCCACGATAACAATTCTTGTTCAGAAAAGCAGTTTCATTCAGTACCTAAATGACGACCCCACCTATACACCACCAGCCTACTTACTACAAAAAAAGAATATATTTCTTCGTACTTTTTTTGTAAACTCACATTTCCTTAATTCTAAACGACTAGCGTTTGACGGGAAGCTAATTTCGTATTCCCAAACGAGAGTAATTTGCGAAACTTTTCCGTTTTATTTTTGTTACCCAACTCTTCTTACAAATACACAAGTGTCATAAATCTGCTCTGTTTTATGTTTTAGCGAGAATAACATACAAATTTGAAGAGAACCTTAACTTCTACTCAGTCTTAAAACAAAACATTGTTGTGTAGTACAGATATACATAGGCGACGGTGATTGCTTACCAGTAACGCGACTGCTTACTTGCCAACTGTAGCATTAAAAAAGTATCAGTTTATGGTTGATATTTTGAAATCGCCCTGTTAACTCTTCTATCGTTTTACTGTGTTTGACAATGAAATGTCTTGCACGGGTGGGTGTTTTCTGATAGATGCAATCATAGAGATAGTAGAAGGGAAGGTAATATAATGATAGAGTGGCATGATAGTACATGGATTCCCAAACTGGTTCCGCGGAACCTTCCTTAGAATAGTCATCAGGGTTCCACTATTATTAGTTATACCACTATAGATGCTACCCTAGATATACGCATACAAATTGTTGCACATAACACCTACACTATAAAACAATTATTCATAAAACAGTAAAACAATTTAATTCTTTGTGTTTCAATTATATTGTTTCAGCGTATGAACGCCGCAAATTCCACTCTTTTGTTCCACCTCCCAAAGCTTTTTTCGCTTCAACTACAAATTTGCGTTCTATACGATACTGTTCTTGTCTCTACGTTATATCCTAAACTTTGTTGCGAGTCATTATCATTTTGAAATGTTTTGTTTGCCGCAAGCCTTTTAATAATTAGGGTATGACTCGACCTAAAATAGTTGAAATTTCAAACAATGCTCGCTCATCCTCGAATTTAGTTTTAAATTAATAGTCAACATCAGCCTACCGAAGTCCACTGCTGGACATAGGCCTCTTCCAAGACACCACTCAGCGTGATCTTTAGCTTTTCGCTTCCATCCACCGCCAGCTGTCCTATGTATATCGTCACTCAATTGATTCTCAGGGCGTCCTACGCTACGTTTACCAATTCGTGGTCTCCACTCTAGAACACGTCTACCCCAGCGGTTATAGGTTCTACGATAGATATGTCCATTGTTCAGCCTACTGCCACTTCAGCTCGCTGAGCTATGAGAGTTTTCTGGTGAATTACTTCGTTCCGGATACGATCCCAGATAAATGATACCGTAAAATAATAAGATAAGTTACCAGGAAGAATATGGTAATCGAAAACTGGGATAAACTTTACAAGTTATAAAAAGAACCTCTAAGAAAGTACTTCTAAGTACAGTTGGTGGCCGCCAAAAGTCTGACTAAAAGCGATGATTTGTCTAACACAGGCGAGAATGCACTCAAACGCTCTTTCCGATTATAATAACAAATATTTGTTTTATTACATATAGGCTTGCGTTTGACCACCAACTCACCTCATAATGAAGAAACATCGGTTTCTTTATCATCAGGCGAAACATCAGTTTCATCATTCGATGCACTTGCGACTTGAAAACATAGATTCTATCTATCAGGGAACGCCTACCCACTCCCACTCGGGCAGCAAAATCCATAGTTTAGCGGTTCGTACAATGAAGGTACATTCGAACCGTTTAGTTTGATTTTTTGTAATATTAACCACGAAGCGATGCCGCTTTTTAGACCTCCTGGCTGTCCGATAGTAGAACGAGCCGGGTGGAATTAGGTCATGTAGAAAGTTAAATTTCCTATTTCGTATACACGATCGTATTTTTTTTGTCAAAAATGTCCTATTTTTAGCATTGGTTAGGATTTCTTAAATCTCTTTGTGCCAAATTTAGTCCACGACATTTCATACCGAGATTTATTCATGTAGATAAATATCAGATAAAAGCTCGGGCTAAAACGAAAGCAAGCCATCTCGCCAAATTAATCTCGGAGACATTGAGACTCAATCGGTTAAAAATGCAAAGCAGCTGGACATGAAATGAAATTTGATGGCATTCCTATTATAATGCCTTAGATTTTGGATCACGTAACAGCTGTGTGCTGCTGTTTTGAAGCCTTTTCTGAACAAGCGAATCATTGCTGACGAGTTGTAGTGTTATGGATAATTTTTTTTTTATGGTTGACAGGCCAGGTGTTTGACCACAGCTCACCTGATGTTAAGTGAAGGTGTGGTCGAAGATGGTAAAGCACACCTAGCCTGGAATGGAACTGGCTCTCAAGTGAGGCTGCCGGAACACACCGTTAGATGCTTGGCGGCAGATTTTCAACTTGAGGGTGGTAGCTAGCCAGCCGAGTACTAGAAAGTACCCTACCACCATGCTATGGTTTCCTCACGATGTTTTCCTTCACCGGCAGCTCAAGCTCATTGTTGGGGTTTGAACCCACGCCCTTCAGCATGCGAACCTACCGCGCTAACCACTGAGCTATCATTGCTACAATATGTACCAATTGATTGCGATGTCTCTCACTCGATTCTTTTTCCCCAGCTCCCGAAGAAGGTCCGTCATCAGTGGAGTGCGGTGGTATGACGTCGACAGCTTTGCGGGTGAGCTGGCAGCCTATACCACCCCACAAACAAGCTGGAGCCTTGATTGGATACAATGTGCTGTACGCTGCTCAAGGTTTGTTTACTTACTTATATTCTATTATGTCCTTCGATCATTATGATACACACGTATAACAGCCTACGACTACCTACGACTATAATAATTTTGTTTTGTCCTTCATATACATTCGAAGATATTGTCGCAGCGTTATTAGTCAGTTAAAAAGCTGCTTTTCTTGCATTTGTTTCATTTTTGAATTATTTTAATAAACATATAAAATACGGCCTTGTCGAGTCTGAGGTGCCGTACTATATGTACGCACCAGCGCCAGTTCTCTCAATAAGCCTGATATCGTGGTGGTCGACCGAGCCCAACGCCGGGCAGTACTCGTCGACATCACCATCCCACATGACGAGAATCTCGTGAAGGCCGAGAAGGACAAACTCAGCAAGTACCTTTTTTTTTTATAGCTGACAGGCTTGGTGTTTGACCACAGCTCACCTGATGTTAAGTGACGGTGTGGTCGATGATGGTAAAGCACACCTAGCCTAGAATGAACTGGAACCTTGACTTGGCTCACGAGATAACCGCCATGTGTTATGTTGATTCGACGATCATTGTCCCGATAGTTATCACGGTAAACGGTCTTATAGCGAAGAGTCTCGACCAACATCTTAAGAGACTCTCGCTAGACGATTGGGTCAAGGGTCAGCTTCAAAAGGCAATGATCCTTGACACGGTGCGCATTGTGAAGAGGTTCCTCACTCTGCAGCCCTTACCTAGTTTTTAAGTTTTTTTATGCACCCTAGTTTTTAAGTTTTTTTATATTATTTATGTTTTATATATATGTAATGTAAAAAAAAAAATAAAAAATAAGAAAAGAAATAAATAACTGGAATAATAACAATAATCTTTATTCATTCGTAAGGGTAATTTGAATGGTCAGCTTCAAAAGGCAATGATCCTTGACACGGTGCGCATTGTGAAGAGGTTCCTCACTCTGCAGCCCTTACCTAGTTTTTAAGTTTTTTTATGCACCCTAGTTTTTAAGTTTTTTTATATTATTTATGTTTTATATATATGTAATGTAAAAAAAAAATAAAAAATAAGAAAAGAAATAAATAACTGGAATAATAACAATAATCTTTATTCATTCGTAAGGGTAATTTGAATTAGTATGAATACGAACAACGTGACATGCATGAAATGCGACTTCATTTTATATGCTACTAGCGGACGCCTCGCGGTTTCACCCGCGTATTTCCCATTCCCGTGGGAATACAGGGATAAAAAGTAGCTTATGTCACCCGGGGATAGTGTAGCTTCCCAACGGTGAAAGAATTTTTGAAATCGGTTCAGTAGTTTCGGAGCCTATTCAACAAATAATCAAAGTTATCCTCTTTATATTAGTATAAATTCGTGATTGGTGATAGTGTCGGTCGAATTGCTCTAACTTTAAGGGGTAATAGCCAAAAATAAAATGAAGCAAAAGACTAGCGGTAGCTCTTTTCTGCTTAATTTGCCTCTTTACGCCATTAATGCTTATTATGCTGCTTTACGCTATTTATTTTTACTATGTCGCTTCACGCAAGTCAGCTCATTGTGCCGCTTAACGACATTTTTGCTTATGTGCCACTCTATGTCATTTTTATGCTCGTGATACCGCTATACGCTATTTATTTTTAATATGTCGCTTCACGTAATTTAAGCTCATCGTCCGTATTTACAACCTGTAAATTCATTGTGTCGCTTTACGACATTTTTGCTTAATGTGCCACTTTATGTCATTTATGCTCATCATATCGCTTTACTCTATTTATTTTTACTGTGTCGCTTTACGCTATTTTAGCTCATCGTCCCTCTTTACAACTTGTACGCTTATTGTACCGCTTTACGACATTTATGCTTATTGTGCCGTTTTAAGCTATTTATGCTCATCATCATCATCATTTCAGCCGTAGGACGTCTACTGCTGGACATAGGCCTCTCCCATTGACTTCCATAAATACCGGTTGGAAGCCGCTCGCATCCAGCGCATATTTATGCTCGTAGTACCGTTTTACATCGTTTATGTTCATGGTGCCACTTTGCATCACGACTTATTGCTTATCAACGCCCATGCAGAATGTCGGGCTATGAATTTATTTTTTAAATATTTTCGACATAATAAATGGCTTTTATTCTCCATTCTACAACCTTCATCCTAAAGTAGAATTTATAGGACCTATGTACACCTAAAGCCAAAATATACGTTCTGGTTGACCTGCGTATTTACCAGCCTGCAGCTACACAGCATATCACTTCGCTGTTCCACGAAATATGAAGACAGATGTGCACTATCCATCAATTAATTAACAATAGAGGCTGCGAGGTATCGCGTGAATTCGAACACTGAACTCGGCTAGTGGTCAAACTTTGGTCAGGGGACAAATTTCGGTCAGCGTCTAACATTTTCCAGTGGTCATTTTCCAATATAGTAGTGGCCATTGCTTCAACACTGTTGTTCATGATTATTATCTCCCCTGTATACTACATTTTAAATTGTATAAAAAAATAACACTAATATTATAAAAGCAAAGGTTTGTAAAAAATTAAAAAAAAAAAATATATTTATGTTTCGTCTGTAGTTATTCGTTGTTGTATCTAGTGTCTTATAAAAAAAATGTGTTTCTTTCTTTCTTTCTTTTTAAAAATTGTGTTTGTTACATTTTCATGCTCAAAACGCTGGACCAATTTCCTCATCATCCGAGACTTTGCTTATTGTCTAAAACTAAAATTTGACATAAACCTTACAACTAAAACAAACAAACTAATCGGTAAAATAATCAAATTAAAAAAAATATATATATATTTGCACAAAAAAAACGCTATTCATAAATGGCCCTCTATCTACATATGAAATTTGAATAAGGACGTAACACGGCTTGCATGTCTAACACCAAATCACCGGAACCTGTACAAAGTGAGCCAATTTCCCCCGTCCCCCAACGCAACCGGCGAGTCAAGCAAAATTGAATATCTCAGCATCAAAAGATACTTGTCTCTGACCCGAAACTTGGCGCCCTATTCAGTAACATTATGTAAATAAGGAAAGTTCTTCAGCGACGTAATAGCGCATCCGCTTTGAGGTCTATTGAAGCACAGTTTGATCACAGAATAGATAACAGTCACTACCTACGGTAGAATAGAATAACATAGAACAGAATAGTATAGAATAGAGTAAACGAGAGTAGAGTAAAGTAGAGAATACAAGTTTATTACACACTAATTATTACATTATTGTTTATTTTATAACATACAAATATTAAACATAAAAAAGACGGTGTGTCCCGGCAGCTGCGCTTGAGAGCCAGATCAATTCCAGGTTAGTACACCTAGCTTACATACCATATTCGACAACACAGTCAAGCATTAAAAAGGTTAGATAATTTTTTTAGATTTATCATAAAATTCTTGAAAATAAAATAAAAAACAAACTGTGGTGTTTATGAAAAAGAAGAAGAGTCGTCGCTGTGAGTCGTCGCATATTGTTATCTACTTTTTTTTTACTTCTTTCTGGCATCGCACTCTGTGCATTCTGCCAGTTTCAATGTTTCTGTATTTTGTCTTCAGCTTTATTGCCTTATCTTTCGTATTTGCAAGTCATGTCTAACATCTATAGTTACGGTCAAAGTCCAGTCTTGGTCAAGTCTAGTCAAGTCTTGTCATGCCTTAGCGGTGACTTTGCTCTAAGCTTCGATGGCGTTTTGGAAGCAACACGAAAAGTCATATTTCATCACATTGTATCACTTTCTCACACTTGTAACTCGGCACTTTATGAATAAAACACCACAATTTTTATTCACAAACACTTAAAAAAACACTAGTTTTGGAAAAAATAGTATATGGCGACACGACCTTTTCCGCGTTCCCGTCAAAACTGTTATCTACTTGAAGCCTAAAGAAAAAATAATTTTAGGATTTAATCACACTAACCGGTACATGACGTATTTTTGGACAGTTATCCGTATTCTCATTCGGACTGGGGGCGATAAGTCCTACACTGACGTCCCGCTTGGGGTGTATTGTGCCCCCTACCAGCGTCTACCCAAGCCAACCCAGCTCCTTAAAGTATCGGAGCGAGGCTCTGGGTCGCCGGCAAAGTAGCTCCAGTGGATGAGATGGAGTTAAGCATGATAGCAAAAAGCAGTCTGCCTGTTGCGGTGATTTAGATGTTGTTTGTGAGGAAGCTGCTTCATGCAATCCAGTGAAATACCTAGTTACTTCTGTGGCTTTGCAATACCCCAGCACGTGCTCTAAAGTTTCGTCTTCGACCAAACATAGCAGACTGTCTGTGACTTCTAGCTTGTACAAATGACTATTCAGATTGCAATGACCGGTTATAATGCCTATTAAAAGACGAAGGTCCTGTTGTTGCAATCACAATAGATTGTTAGTGATCTTCCTGTTAAGGATTGGAAAAGCGGTCTTACCATGTTTGCAGTCGTTTTTGGACAGTTGTATAAATACATCTAGACATATCCGGGTCAGGCGTGTGCCTGACGTTTGTCTCTGTCAGGCGCATCCGGCTTCGCACCAAAATATATGAAACAGCCTTTCGTCGCGACGACGTGACCAGGAAACATCTGAATAGGCCTTTATCCGGAGACAAGAGGTTAGTGTCCACGTACTTAGGTACCTACATGAATATTTACAAGCTTCTTGACTACAGCTTGCCGCTGAGTACCTAACAGAATTTAAACTTAGATAAGAATTGTATCGCAGTAGCTTACCGTTATGCAAATTTTATGTTGGTAGATCCCCCGGCTTTTAAATTTAAGTTGATTCGATCTCCATACAAATAGTTTTTGCCATTTATGGGCAAATGGAGCATAATTTTACGGTGAAATCACAGCTACTGGCATTTATTTTGGTCTTTTTTCCGGTAAATCACAATTGTGTAATAAATCACAATATGCTCCATTTGTCCATCAACGGCAAAAAAAATATTTGTATGGAAATCGAACCACCTTAAGGAAAAAAGGCAACATTGAAATGGTGTATAGACAATATAGACATAGGTAAATTTGTGACAAAAACAAAAACCTAAATTAATGTTGTATAAGATTAAAATTAAACCTGTAATATTTAAGGCATATTTTTGACCGCCAATTATTATTATCAATTGCCACTAGTTTGTTTTATTATTTAATCGTTACTGCCGCAAAATGTGTAATTAATAAACCGTGCCACGTTGTGTAATAAAACTTAAATTAGTGTTTTTTCGAGTCTAAAAATAGTGGTGATTTATTCATAAAGTACTAAAGCGCGAGTGTGGGAAAGTGATGTAATGTGGTAAAACTTGACTTTTCACGTTGCTTCCAAAACTCTATCGAAGCTTATACTAAAGTCGCCAATACTTTACTAAAGCATGACTGGATTTGAGTCCGACCAAGACTGGACTTTGACTACTTTTTACTTTGAAAATATCAAAACTCTTGACACTGGCAAAATGCGACCCCAAAGTTCGAAGAAGAGGAAATAGTTCTAATTCAACTTCCAAAATTTCACCTAAACAAACATACCTTGTAAAATAGATAAAATTCCTAACAATACTTAAGTATTCTATTTCATCGAGAACTTTTGAAGATCCGAATTTGGATAAACAATCAAGTAACTCGAACACTGCTGACCCCTGATCCCAAACTTCTAACATGGTAATTCTGCTCATCAATGATTCAAAACAACAGTATATCCAAGCTACTTAGACCTCCCTTCATGAACTTTTCTTATCGCAACACAGGTCGACATTGGCTGAACGTTACGTCTTTAGTCACGGAGTTGAGGCTGCAAGGTTTGGTCAAGTTTACCAACTACACTATCAAAGTAGCCGGCTTCTCTAACTATGGACTTGGGCCGTTCTCTTATCCAATAGTTTGCGCTACGCTACAAGACGGTGAGTGATTTTGAATTTGATTGTACAACTTTATCATAAGTTTCATAGTACGTAAACGTGGTTAGTGCGATCGGCCCACACGCCGGCGAAGAAAAACATCACGAGGAAATCATAGCATGGTGGTAGATTGCTTTCCAGTATATGGTCGACTAGCTACCACTCTCAAGTTGAATCTCATCTTGAATCTCAACAAACTTGTGCGAATCACTACAGTGGTTCGCTGACAAGTTTGTTGAACACGTTGTAGTTTTATGAAAGATGATTACTTTGAAACTTTATTTTTTTATTATAAATAGGCTTGTGTATGATCACCATTCTGCCATATAAGACAATGTTCTTCTTCAATATCTGATTCAAGAATGAAAGTCATAAACGCTGACTTGAAAATTAAAACAATTTTTAAAATAATTTACATGGTAAACTATACGTGTGTTTATTAGTCTACGCTTCGTTTTATTACTAAGAACATAAAAATTACTTTCGTTTCTTATTTTAGTTGAGTATAAATTATTTCATGAAATAAATCAGTTTTTTATGTTTTAATATTTGGTTATTTAAAAAGTCGGCTTAAAGAAAGTAAGTTTATCTGAACAAGTATAAGTATATATTACAGTTATAAAAAATACTAAATAACACACTTTGTCATCGATTCTTAGCACGTACGCAAATTTTAAATGTAATTCAACAGTAATTACAATAAACAATAATTAATAATAATAATGTTAGCAAAACAATAACATTTGTTTCTTATCAATATTAACAATGATTAGCAACATTTTTTTTCACTCGTTATTTTTTTTAATTTTTTTTATTCTTCTTGGGTGTCTTCAAATCCAGAGTTTAAACAAGTATTTTCTAGGTAAGCGTGCTTCATCTGAAACCATCCTCCTTAACATCAGGCAGGGCGTGGTCAAACGCAAATCTATTTCGTATTTTTAAAAAACACCTTGAAGTTGTTGCAAATAACGATGAAATATGCCGTTACATACATACAAACTAATAAAAGCGTTTTAAATAACGTACTACTTTTACAATACATTTTACAAGTTTACTTAAGTATAGCACATCTTCATTTGTCGGTTCATAGCGTCTCAAGTTGTTCAAAAATGTACAGCCGAAGTAAGGGCAACAGACTGATTAGAACATTCCCCGATTAATTTCCAGTGCCCGAAGCGCCGGCGGAAATAAAGCTTCTATCCCAATCATCGAACACGCTACGAGCGAGCTGGAAGAAACCTCGGCAGGCAAATGGAAAATTACTGCATTATACCGTGTACTGCAAGCCTACTGCGAGGTAAAATATTTTTTTTGTTTTACTCATATATATATATATATTTTATTATGTAAAAGTAATGAGACGATCGAGGCGTTCTCCTGCTGTTAAGAGATATCGCCTGTCCATGACCATTGCAGTGATACACAGAACTTTGAGTAACAAAACAACGTCCAGGGCATCGCTGCTTTGGCACTCATTACTTTGAGACTAGATGGTTAGTCTCAACAGCCCAGTAATTTCGCTAGCTGTAGTATCTATTACTCAAGTTTCTGATACTTCGACTATAGTTTTGGCCACACGCCGGTGGCCGGTGGCCGGTGGCCTTTATCACGGAGGCAAGCTGAGCACAACGCGCGCGCGGCCTTGTCTTAAATCTCGCATAAATAAAACAAAACTGTATCAAAATCATGTATCAAAACGGCACTAATATAGTTAATTGGTTAGAATGTATCTTTTTGTGCCGTTTGCGGTTGAAACTTTAGGTACGTGGGGGCCGGCCGCTCTCGAACTGTATCGGGACCTGGCCAAACATTTAGAGGAGGCTTCAGGTGACCAGAATGCTGGTATCTACTTTGGTCAAAAGCTAAGCATTGCCATCCAGCGTGGCAATGCTGCCAGCATTCTGGCCACATATCCCTCCTCTGACGGACTTTTAGATTACGTTTTATGTATACATTTTGTAAATAGTATTAATTTAAGTTTTTTGTTTATTTTGTTTAATAAATTGTTAAAGATGGAGAGTATCAAAATCACCCGGGTTTCCATTATAATATAATTTGACTTGTTACTAAAATATTCATAACTAACTTTTACTCGCGACTTAGCGCGCGTGGTCAATTGGGAAGTGAAGAAAAACATTGGTTTTTTTTTAATTTGTTCTGTGTTCTTAGCTTGTACTAGAGTTAAGTTTCTTGTTTGTGTTATTTTTTTTTCTGGTTTTAAGAGTTCCGGTGTAACTACATAATAAAAATTTCTATCTATCTTAGACTGGGTAGCTAGAGACAGAAGTAGAGTAGATACTCTGTATTGTAGACTCAGGTACGTTAAAATGTGCTGCCGTTCTATTTAACCCCGTCTAAAACAATAAAAGTGTCAAAACCTTGTCAGTTTTCTTTGCAATAATTGTCAAAACCAACCCCTCAATATTTTTGTTTATGCGGAAAACTTGTAGACTATCCAACGTTGACAGCTTCCTGTTTCCGTCCCCTTTCATATTTTCTCCTCAATTCCGAATTATATTTGGTTGGAGTGACCTAAAATTTATTGGCAGAAATGGGTCAAGTGTCACTATCGAATTTGAGACAAGTCTCCTGAGAAATATCGAAGTCTCGTAATGTTTTGTTAGAGTTGCATTCAAGAAATAATTGGATATATCTTAACCAATACAATAATTTTAATAACGTTACTGGCTTACGTAGCCTTTTAATACTTCAAAGTTTTTTATTCATTTTTTTCAAGTCTGAACGTTGCATTTTTTAAAATCTTTTTTGTTGTAGACTTGCAAAGTTGAATCTTGAGTATTTTTTCAAGGTATAAATATAGTTTGGACGGCCTAGCGCTCAAAGAGTCACCACATCCTGATGGTTACTGCAGCAAGAAGCTGATATAAAGACTTGAAGTTCAATCAATTAAGTTGAATCTTGAAAAAAAGGAGGAAAATGTTGATCGCTTCGTTTATAAATCAACATTAAAAAAAAATTTGAGTTTTTTTTGCTAATTAGAGTTCATCGAGATTACTCATCGCACGTTCTTAAATACATGCGATAATAAATGCATTGTAACATAGAATTTAAAACAAATATTTACCTTGTTTTATTGTTTGTTTGTACAATCTATAGTCTGTCTTTTACATTAGTTTTTAGTCTCTTATTTTTATGAAATTACGACGATTAATTGAACTATGATCAGCAAAAATCTCAAAATATACCTGAATGGAACATATACCTGAATGGAACAATTCTTTTTCAGCGTGCATTGGAATCTAGGAATTTCACCCATTAAAATGGCATCTTATTTATTTTAGCAATGATGCTCCGCAAACCATAAGAGTAGACGCTCAAGCTCTAGCAGACTTGTACGAAAAGTCACAAACCATAGACTTAAAAGGTTTAATAGAAGGAAGACAATATGACGTTTGGGTCACAGCCAACACAGCAGTAGGCGAAGGACCAGAAAGTAGAAAAGTTACAAGCACGCCTTCGCAAAGAGGTAGAGAAAATCAAAATACTTTTTTCTATAAAACAGCTGGATATTTTTATGATTTCAAAATAGTGTTTATGGTCAAATTTATTCGTAACGATGAAGATAAGGATTAGTGTGCAATGTATTTAATCTATCATTCTGTGGCCATACACAATATTAATCCAAAAGAGTTGGTAGTATATTTTTCAATTTTGCTTTTTAGTGGTAGCTGGCGTATCGTCACTCGGTGGTGAGATAACAGTGGCTGTCCGCAATTCTCTCCTGCTGGAGTGTCGGAGCGTTGGCTCACCTCCACCCAGAACTGTGTGGTACCATAACCAGAACATCATAACTCATCACCCACGGTTTAATAGGAATAGAGACGATAGCTTGCTTATAAAGAGTAAGTATCTGATGCTTTTTTTCTAAGCTATTCTGTTTGCCAAACAAAGATCATTGTTTCTTTCTAACGAATATTAAGATTATTTAGGATCACGTACCATTAAAAGTATGGGACGCGTCGAGGTTATAGTTAGCGTTTTCTTGATCTTGGCTCTTTTATTCTTTCTCAGGTTCCTAATGTGTGGTCTTTGGTCCATTTCTCAATGTTTTTAGTTTACTGCTGGGCAAAACCTTCTTCAGAACAGACTTTTCTTTACAGGCGAAAGTTATTACGTTACTAAAGTTTGACAAATTTAAAATAACATATATTGTTCTTGTTAATTATAGTCGGATACTCCAACTATAGTTTTGACCGTATTCGGTGGCCTTCTTCATGGAGACAAAGCTAAGTACAATGCGCGCGCGGCCTCGTTTTGCTTCGCACTGCACGCGCGCGCGTTGTACTCAGCTTAGTTCGCATAAATGAAACAAAAAAAGTGTTAAAAGCACGTCAGTTTCTACAATGAATAAGACCAATGTTATATTTTTTATGTTAAAAGTTTTGCATTGTGTGATACTGTTTTATGTTAAGTCATTACTCAGTTTCAATATTCGTTGCATACACAACTTCACTTTGCCGTTTTATCTTAATTTTGAACCACAGAAACGTGTCATTAATACTATTTATGTTTTTCAGGTATCGACCAGTCTCTTAGTGGTAACTACACGTGTCTTGCAAAGAATCTGTACGGTTCGGATTCTGTAGTATACTCTGTGAGGGTTCTACCATTGCCTGATCCACCAGCTTTGAGAGCCACTCCTTACAAGGACTACATTGTAGTGGAATGGGATGAGATTCGAAGTACTAACGAGTCGATGACTTATGGAATAAGTAAGTGTGGTAATATTTATGAAGAGATGTGCATTATTATTATTTTTTCTGAACTTTTTGAATTTGTTAGTCCATTGTCCATTAGTCAATGTCTTCACAACTGGATCTTAATATCCACTTATGACTAGGTTACAACTTAACTTGGCGTGAAGGCGACGGTCCTTGGCAAGAGGCTTGGCCTGTCAGCAAAGAGACCAGACTGTTGGGCGCCCAACAGCACACTTTGGCGGGACTTAAATGCGGTACAAAATACTCTGTGCGAGTGACCGCTACAGATAATGTGGGGACGTCGGCGCCTGCGCATGTCGATGTCGTCACTCTTGGATCTGGTAAGTTCTTATACCCAAGTATAATAGACAAATATAGTTATTTGGATAGAATGTATCTTTTTGTGCTGTTTGGGATTGAAACTTTAGGTCCGTGGGAGCCAGCCGCTCTCAAAATGTATCGGGACCTGGCCAAACGTTCTTCAAGGAGGCTTCAGGTGACCAGAATGGCTTTGATCAAAAGCTAAGCATTGCCATCCAGCGTGGCAGCGGACTTTTAGATTAAGTTTTTTGTATAAATTTTGTAAATACATAGTATGAATTTAAGGTATTTTTTTATTTTGTTTCATAAATGATTTTTTTATAGAGATTGATTTGTGTTAACAAGTACAAATATACAAAAGAAACAAGTAAAATTGCAACAATGCAAGAAATATAATAAAATGATCACAAATTTACTAACGGGAAAAAATCCTAATACTTATACAATATTTATATATGTTTTACATTTCTCGACGACAGTGAAGATATGCAAATCTTTGCCGAAATGTGTATTCTCCACTTCATAGCCAGTTCTGACCATTAGCATTAGCGAATCCATGGTACACATACAAAAAATCTTCTTTTTTTTTATGGTTGACAGGCTAGTTGTTTGACCACAGCTCACCTGATGTTAAGTGAAGGTGTGGTAGAAGATGGTAAAGCACACCTAGCCTGGAATGGAAGTGACGCTGCCGGAACACACCGTTAGATGCTTGGCGGCAGATTTTCAACTTGAGGGTGGTAGCTAGCCAGCCGAGTACTAGAAAGTACCCTACCACCATGCTATGGTTTCCTCACGATGTTTTCCTTCACCGGCAGCTCAAGCTCATTGTTGGGGTTTGAACCCACGCCCTTCAGCATGCGAACCTACCGCGCTAACCGCTGAGCCATCATCGCTATAAAACAGTGCTTTGAAATATCTTTTTAGGTCTGTGTATACAGTTTAGCTAAGCTCCTCTTTATACATTGATGACATCGTAGTAGCGGAACGTTGAACCAACAGTGCTTTTCTTGAGTGAATTTTCGTTTGCGTTCTGATGTAACATCGAGACTTTACTTACAATACAAAACGTTCATCTCAGCCCCAGTATCACCCCCGACTACCGACTGGCTCTGGAGTAACGCTACCCACATTTACATCCAACTGAGTGGATGGGACGATGGAGGATGTGATGTCACGAAATGGGATGTCGACTACCGTCCGCTTGGCTCCGGTGCTTGGATCAGAGCGGAAAATAAAGCCGTAAGATATTTTTACGACACCATACTGCGTAATTCATCACACCAGTTCACCTAATGGGATATCCTGCTTTTATTGCATAAAAATGTAACCTTTCAAATGATTTTATTAAAATCCTTGGTTAAAATTGTGCTTTGAGGAAAAAAATTTAAAACATCTCAAAGTGCTGATATGGTGTTGCCCTGGACTTTTTTTGTAACTCAAAGTTTTAGATGCAGTTGCAAAGATTATGGGCAAACGTTATCTTGTACCATCTGCAGAGCCTCTTAGTCTTCTCATTACTTCTTCCCGTAAATAATAAACCCCCGAAGAAGATTGGATTCCTGGTCAGGTTCTTTAGCCACACAGATATGCGGAAGGTACCATCAAAATGTCGAAACGGGAGTAATTTAAATAACCAATGATTCTATGATAGGAAAACTTTTAGAAACATTACAATAGTATTCCAAGTATACTAATCATCATCACAATGGAGGGTGGAGGTTAGTAGGCAAAACTCTTTGCGATCCCATGTTACATCTATTAGAAACTGGTGGATCGGAACAGTGGTGACTCTTTTTTTAGGGTTGGTAAAACAAGTATTTGATCACAGCTCACGTGATGTTAAGTAACGCAGTGATCAAATATTTCAAATCCTCGCCAGTTTCCTCGTCTGCTAATTTTCACGTTAGCTTAAAAAGCTGATCAAGACAATTTTCTTCTCACAGCCACAGGATCTGAACCTGGGCTGGAGTTACATCGAAGGTCACTACCAAGCACCGTCATTGCGGTCTATTCCAACATCTTATGCAGTTGGAAGCTTAGCACCAGCGAACTGGTACCAGTTACGCGTTACTGCTGCTAATGATGCAGGCTCCACGTCCACGGTTTATAACTACGCTACTAAGACTTTTGATGGTGGTAAGATTTTATAAATCGAATCTCTCTTACTCCTCCTAGTTATTAAGTGCAAAAAAACCTGACCTAGCCGTCAGGTTTTTTTACTAAGTTTTTCCAAAAGATCACCGAAGTAATGGATATTCCGGTCAGACTTTATACAATTTAAAAACAGAGCTTGAACTGCTGGTGAAACAAAACATCACGAAGAAACCATTGCATTTGGTGGTAGTGTATTTTGTAGTACTCGCTAGTACTGGCAAAATACCACACAATAACTGCAAACTACTGCCAAGCAACTAACTGTGTGTCCCGGCAGGCTCACTTGAAAGTCAGTTTTCATTCCAGACTAGGTATATTTACAATCTTTAACCACACCTTAAATCAGATTAGCTGTGGCTCTAGTATATTCATTGCTATAATTATGTTCAACTTAAACGAAAGTCAAATATATGAAAGTAAGCAGTTTCCCCATTTTATTTTATTTTCCATAGACGCTGTCTCACTTTCCATACATTTTTCTATTATTTTTGTAGTATATAAATCTCGCATATTGATATGCTAGTCCTTCTGATTTCTGGGTGGCTTCACAATTATAATTATTGCAACTGAAACAAAACGATCACGAAAAGGCTACGTGACTGCGAATTTTATTGCACAGGCATACGGTATACGTAGAAATAGCATCGTTCAGAACTGTCAATGTGATGTACTGCTTTTATCTTAGAAGATCTCTACTGTGATCTTCCAAGGTTTTCGTATTGTTTACAGACTCAAACTTTATTCTTAAACTTTGTTATTTAATTAAAGATTATCAACATAAAGTACTTAAAAGTGAAAATTACCAATGCTTAGCTTAGCGACAATCCAACTTTACCCAAAGCTTAATTTATTACGACGAAATCACAATAAACTCTGTTTTGTTCTAAACGATGCGAAAGTTTGTCAATCTAGATGTTTTGCCAATCCCAACTTTTGTCATCAGGCACAGAAACCGTGCCGAATTATGTCGTAGACGTCAAAAACTTCTGGAACGTTCTGACGCGGTAATAAATTTGCTTTGCTTAAACTGGAGCAGAATGTTCACGAGTTTGTTTAAATATTTGGTGGCTGTGTAATCTTAATTCATCAATTAAGATTATGGAGTTCGAAACATTTAAAAGTGCTCATTAAACTAAATTCAGTTTTTAGAAAAAAATATATTTTTAATTGGATAAATACTGCGGTGGCATTTACCCAGACGACCTCCTGCTAAAGAGATCTACCAACAAGTACAGGTTTACCACTATCACCGCAACTTTTAAACTTTAATATACCACATTTCAGGAAATAAACAATTTATATTTTACAAACACAATTTTTGTATGTACAATAAATGGTTATCTGTATAATTCAGCTTTAATTTTACAAGCATCATTCTGAAGAGGAAATAATTAGTTGAATAAAGATTGAATAACTAATATACAATAGAAATTATACACAATATAAAAGTGTACAACTTGCAGTGTAATTCACAGTAAATAGTTAAACTTGTAACAGGGCACCTAAGATACAGGCTTTGCCTAGTTTGGGGCCCGTTGACGGTTCTACCTGAAATCGGAATGTACAAAATCTATGTAACCATTTGTCTGTATGTATCACATAATGTTCTTTACAAATAAACAATTATTATTATTATCATTATATTATTTATGTACGGCCCCTATGTAGTATACATATATCCAAATCTTCTCACTTCTAACATGATATTTTTTTACTATGGAAACTGACGTGAGCTTGGCACATTTGAAGGCCACCAAATGTAGCCGAAACTATAGTCAGAGTATTAAATATAATTAAACGGGAGTAATCACTCATAAGTAAAATAAAATTGATGTTTTTGTTTGTAGAAGAGATCGGGCCGCCATCAGAACTCCTGGACCTCAACATGCTGGTCATCATCTGTAGCTCTATACTCCTCGTGGCTTGTCTGTTGGCTTTCGTCTGCATACTGTTCAGACGTCATCGGTAAGGGTAACTCACACACGCACACACACACACACACTGGTAAACTATGTGATTACGCGTAATAGCAGTTCTTAACCGAAATAAGCTCACTGTAGGTAATCAACTTCTTCATCATCTTCATCATCTTCTTTGTTTTTGGCATTTTGGTATTTCACAGTTACTTCTATACTTGTTCACTTTTTCCGTTCCGCAACAGGACAAGTAGAAGAAAGGAACACACCACCCGTTCCTAGTGGATGTTCTTAGTATTTGAATGCAACGGTTGAGCGCTACTGTTTTGATGCATGCGGTCCATGAATAGTTTCTTTACTGGTTTCCTTTGTTTCCTGTGAAGTACAATCTGGGTGTTTTAAGGCTAGCAAGAATATATTTCATTTAGATCTACTGCTCCATCCTCGGCTGGAATGTTGCTTTTTAACAGGCGAGTTGGTGGTGGTGGTTGTAAAACATACATAATTATATCCATTTTCATTTTATAAAAAAAAATATGTTGAACCATAGCATGGTAGTAGGGTACTTTCCAGTACTCGGCTGGCTAGCTACCGCTTTCAAGTTGCAAATCTGCCGCCATGCATCTAACGGTGTGTTTCAGATATACATTTTATCGAAATCCATTGAGCGGTTATTAAAAAATCAACATAAAACTAAACATTGCAGACATCGATGCTATTTTTCTTTACTTCGAAACCTCGCTGTTTCATTGGAGCAGTGCGTTTAGTTGGCTTTTGGGGTCACGGAGTCGCTATTTTTTTAAAATGTAAATTTAATTTTGTGTATATTCAGGCAAAACTTCGCGTCCCAATATCGTCACTCGATCACGGAAGACGTGAAATCAAGAAACGAGAGCGTGACATCTCACTCGGATCACAAAGACACTCGATATGCACACGCGCCTAGGATTTACACGTCCCCGGTGCATACGAGAAAAGGAAGCAAAAATGGTACGTAAATTGAATCCCTATTAGAATAATCTTTGATTACGTGCTGTTTTAAAGGACTCAAAAAAGAAGAAGATTCTCAACTCAATTCGACTGTATGTTTTTCAAATTGGCACTGTCGCGTCCCATGTTTTAATCGGTTCCTCGACAGCTCAGAATTGCGGGGTGAGGAAGTCCCGATTGGGTGGGAGAAAACAGTGTCCGTTCTATATTATTATCTGTTCTGTGGTTTAGGGTCATTTGGCGCTGTATGTAATGCCCTACGATATTTATTTATTTATATCTTTTTGTATAGAAATGTTCGAGATCAGTCCATACGCGGAGTTTGCTCTTGGATTCCGAACATTCGACCACGTGGAAAATCAAGACCTGCCCAGCCGGCTGCCTGCGAGACCGAGGTTCGATACTGGTGAGTCCATAACTATGAAGTTTGGGACGACAAGTTTGGTTTTTGTTGGATAATTTTGGTTGGCTACTTTTTACTTTTTTTTTGCCATGTTCTTTCTTATTAATCGGGTGAGCTGTGGTCAAACATCTAACCTGTTATTTAATTGCTTTAAATTGTGAGCTTATTGTTTAGGTTTTTTAATAGCTCAACACAATTTTAACTTGACAATAATATTAAAAAAAAATCACTTGCATGTTTCTAAATAATTATGAATGGCTATTTACTCGTATATTGGCTAGTGTTTAAGGTCAAAATGGTTAAAGAAAGAAATTTCAAAATGGCAGCTAAGCTGGGCAATATTAAATTCCTTTCAGCAAAGTTTGCGTTGTACTGTTTCTAATTTGAGATTTTGCAAATAACTTGAAACAAGTATTTTTTAATTTAAATTTGCTTCCACTCGCCGAAACCATGGGCAGTAACTTCGTTAGAGAGAATCTCAAAATACCAAGGATTAAACCAAACAACGTTTATGCAATTTAATTGTATATTCTGAGGTAATCAAATTCCGTTGAGACACTTTGAAGCCAGTGAATTCAATTACGAGAGAAACATCGAATAAACCGCCAGTACATAAGCTTTTACGTTTTGAAAAGTGCTAGCTAATACAAATACTAGTACTTTATTAATAACACTAAAGCTGCAGGTTATTTTTCCAATCCTATTTTAAAATATCAAAATCACGAAATATGTTTGCAAAATATAAAAAATATTACTCACTAGTAATTTAGTAAACTTTTAGTTTTAAATAATCGTCAAAATCTTAAAACAAGGTCTCTTGAAGCCAAGATCTAAGTTTGCTTCTGAAGCACACGATGGAAGGTGCATCTCGAATGGAAGCGGGTACGCGGTTGTAGACCGCGGGCCCCAGAATGTATACCGACCTCTCCGACTTGACGAGCCTATGCGACGGCGTTACTAGTTGGTCTTTCTTTTGATTGCTGCGAAGATCCAACGTACTATGGATTACCACCATCAACACCATCAGCTTGAGCTGCCGATGAAGGAAAACATCGTGAGAAAACCATAGCAGATGGTAGGGTACCTTTCTTGTACTCGGCTGATTAGCTACCCTCAAGTTGAAAATCTGCCGCCAAGCGCCTAACAGTGTGTTCCGGCAACCTTACTTGTGATTCAGTTCCATTCCAGGCTTGGTGTATTTTACCATGCCAAACCATTCGTTTTTTAGTAACAAAACGTCATTTATACCCTGACTAGACTGATTAGACAGCCCTGTTGGTTCATTGGTAGTATGTCGTCTTCAAGAGCTGAAGGGCGTGGGTTCGATTCCCACCTAGGACAAGCATTTCGTGATACAAATAAATGTTTGTTCTGTGTCTGGGTAAACTGTATGTATTATAAGTATGTATTTACAAAAAAAAACTGTTTTAGTATTCTAGCAGTTATCAGTCTTCCATAGTACAAGCTTTGCTTAGTTTGGGGTCAGATGGCGCTGTGTGTAATGTCCTACGATATTTGTTTATACCGGCTCTTGATGTGTGTGTGTGTGTAGTTCATTGTACAAATCTACATTACTCATCCTTACCTTGCATAACGACTGTACCTAGATTTTGTGTAATACCTTATTTGAAATGACAACGTGAAATATTACCGGAACGGAGAATAGAGTAATAAATCTTAGGTAATGTGATCGGTTGGCAAGTGCTGACAAGAGAAATTGGATTGTGAAACGTTAGTGAGGGTATATTTGCTTAATTTGCATTAAAATTTATTAAGTGTAATCTTGAAAAGTTTTCATTTTGAAGACATTTTGTTCGTTGGCAATGTTCTTTATATTTTATGCATCACGTATGTATACTGAAATGCTGTGAAACATTAAAAAGAAAACTACATACATGATATGGGAACCACATAACTGATAGATTAACACAATCTGGATGCCTTAAAGTTGCGAGTGAATAGGTTCTTTCTACGCAAGCATGCTTCATCGTAGACCGCAGGCAAGATAGCAGTGAAACGCAAGCTTCTAGTAATAAAAAAACACTTACATTTGTTTGTCAAGATATAAATCGAGGACATCAATGTTTCCCCATAAATGTCTGAAATGGGGTGGAACCTACGCCAAGTATACAGCATGACTGGCGAGACATCTACTGTAATGAAGGAGAGTACTCGGTACTCGATTCTCGTTATAATTATGTAATAAAATTAGGAACTTAATTTTTGGCCCCAATTTACCTTTAAATAAAACATGGATACACTCCCGATAACGATGTTTTGATCACGGGACAAGTACGTTCTTGTCCCCCCGTCGTCGGCACAAGCGTCTTCACAACGCGCGCATGCGTCCGCGCGGTTTCCATGCGTTGCGTAATTTATTATTTATTAATTTATTTGGACCACCAACAATACATACGTCATAAAAATCATAGCGGTCATCAACAGAAAAAAAACTTAATGTTACAGCAATTATAGGTGACGACAACATGCATAAAGTTAACAATTATTTTCAAATATTAGGAAATGTCAGTTACATAGTTAAGGTAGTTGACAAACGTAGTTGTTTTCGTGTTGTAATTAATTACATGACTTTCGGTTAAGTTTACCTAGTAGTCAGTTAATATTTATTTTTAATGTTTTTTTTTATCCTATATGATCGCCAAATATCACATCCTTGAGTATAGTAGGTGTCTCACCAGTCATACTGTATAAAGCAGAGTTACCAAATAATATAACAGGGTAATCGTATTATGTTTGTGTCCATGTAACGAACTGGAAGTATTGTCTAGATACAAACAAAGGCATTCTAGCCTTTGAAGCTGTCTGTCCTTTGCTCGATACACGGCTCGATTGATCGGTGAGGTGGAAATAAGATACTAGGCACGACACACCAACATGCGCCGAACAACAAACCAATTTGATTTTTTGCATATTGTAGTCCCTACAGTTTTTGACAAGCTATGTGTTAGACCACAGCTCACCTGATGTTAAGTGAAGGTGTGGTGGAAGATGGTAACACACCTAGCCTGGAATGGAATTGGCTCTCGAGTGAGGCTGCCGGAACACACCGTTAGATGCTTGGCAGCAGATTTTCAACTTGAGTGTGGTAGCTAGCCAGCCGAGTACTAGAAAGTACCTAACCACCATGCTATGGTTTCCTCACGCTATTTTCCTTCACCGGCAGCTCAAGCTCATTGTTGGGGTTTGAACCTACGCCCTTCGGCATGCGAACCTACCGCGCTAACCACTGAGCTATCATCGCTACAAACAGGTTAACTGGAAGAGAACGCTTAAAGCAACAAGGCCGCCAGTTGTTGAACTATTTCTAAGCTGTTTTATTGTTTTTTTTTGTTTTTTATGTGAAAAATAGTGAGACGAACGAGACGCTCTCCTGATGGTAAGAAGTAACGCCTGCCCATGACCATTGCAGCGATACACAGAACTTTGAGTAGCAAAACAAAGTCCAGGGCATCGCTGCTTTGGTGCTCATTACTTTCGAGACTTTCGTTGGTTAGTCTCAACAGCCCAGTAATTTCGCTAGCTGCAGTACCCTTCAAACCGGAAGACAGTAATGTTTACACACTTTTGCTTGGCGGCAGAATATCTGGTACTGCGGTGGTAACTACCTAAACGACCTCCTGCTAAGGAGATCTACCACCAAGTAAAATTGTATTGCTGGTGTGAACAAAGAGTTATTTTTGAACCTGCAACAAAGTGTTGAATACTTTGTAGTTTGTAAAGCTAAAAGCATTTAAAATGATGCTCAAAGGTTGAAGAATCGCTTTGTTTCTTAAGCATTTTCTTGTCATACTACATCTTCAGAGGAGATTATGTTCGGCATGAGTCAAATTGTAGCTAACATGCCTTGGAGGTTGATAAAAATGAATAAAATTAGATATGGCAACTTTATTCGGGGAGAATAGCCGTTTATAACTTACACGACTATTTTTATTTACTAGAATTGTTTTAATAGTATGTACTAAAGAAATTGAAAGCGATAACAAAATAAATCTATACTAATTAATATCATAAAGGGGAAAGATTTGTATTTTGGTATGTCATGAAATAACTTAAAAACTACTGGACCTATTTCAAAAATTCTCACCGTTGGGAAGCTTCACTATCCTCGGATGACGTAAGCAACTTTTTATCCCTGATAGCGATGATAGCTCAGTGGTTAGCGCGGTAGGTTCGCATGCCGAAGGGTGTGGGTTCAAACCCCAACAATGAGCTTGAGCTGCCGGTGAAGGAAAACATCGTGAGGAAAC
Source organism: Biston betularia (assembly GCA_905404145.2). Taxonomy (NCBI): domain Eukaryota; kingdom Metazoa; phylum Arthropoda; class Insecta; order Lepidoptera; family Geometridae; genus Biston; species Biston betularia. The sequence goes on along the minus strand of FR989887.1, from coordinate 6,320,315 downwards.
CATAGCATGGTGGTAGGGTACTTTCTAGTACTCGGCTGGCTAGCTACCACCCTCAAGTTGAAAATCTGCCGCCAAGCATCTAACGGTGTGTTCCGGCAGCCTCACTTGAGAGCCAGTTCCATTCCAGGCTAGGTGTGCTTTACCATCTTCGACCACACCTTCACTTAACATCAGGTGAGCTGTGGTCAAACAACTAGCCTGTCAAGCATAAAAAATAAAAATAAAAAATAAAAAACCCTGTATTCCCACGGGAACGGGAACTACGCGGGTGAAGCCGCGAGGCATCCGGGAGTATATGATGAATATCGCATTAAGTGTTATATTTATACTTCCCGCTCCGGTTCGTTCCTGGTGCAGAGGTTGGCCATTGCCATTCAGCGCGGAAATGCGGCGAGTGTGATGGGCACCTTTGCGCCGGGAACGGTCAGGGGCGGGTTGTTTTAGTTTGACAATTTATTTATTTGTTTTATTAATATTTATACTTATATTTATTATCGTTACTGCAGCTAGTGAAACTAAAACTAACTATCTAATGTCTCTGACCGCCAAAGCAGCAATGCCCTGGACATTATTTTGTTACTTAAATTTATTAATATCGCATAGATGTATCTCTTAGTATCATCATCATCACCATCATTTCAGCCGTAGGACGTCCACTGCTGGACATAGGCCTCCCCCATTGACTTCCACAAAGACCGGTTGGAAGCGGCTCGCATCCAGCGCGTTCCCGCGGTCCTTACTAGGTCATCTGTCCACCTTGTACCTTGTGGGTGGACGTCCTACGCTGCGCTTGCCGGTCCGTGGTCTCCACTCCAGAACTTTGCAGCCCCATCGGCCGTCAGTTCTGCGTGCTATATGCCCTGCCCATAGCACGCAGAACTGCCCTTAGTATAATGGGAGTGTGGTATCTTTTACCATCAAGAGAGCGTCATGTTCATCTCATTAGTCGTTACCATAAAAAAGCTTTCACAACTTGGTGATAATTAAGTTTCTATTCTTCAACTTTTATGAATTACATCTTTTAAAATTTGATCCGAAACCAAAGTTAAATTACTTTCAGAAATTAATCAAAGTTTGTCAAGCATCGCTTTTCACGGTTAATTTACCGTTTACTTGGAATATTAATTCCTTGAGAAGTTGGTAATGTTATTTCTGAATTTCTGAGTATTTTATATTTTATTTTATTAGGTTTGTAAAGTTTTTTTTTTTTTTATGGTTGACAGGCTAGGCGTTTGACCACAGCTCACCTGATGTTAAGTGAAGGTGTGGTCGAAGATGGTAAAGCACACCTAGCCTGAAAGTAGTCGTATTTACCCTGTTAATAATAATTACTAAAACATTGTCTTTTTATATCACAATCAGCTCAATCATTGCGGACTTTCGTGCGTATTTCGTACTCCATTACTCAAGTTAATTAAATAAGTACACAATTTTAGTGATTTTTAGGGTTCCGTAGCCAAAGGGTAAAACGGGACCCTATTATTAAGACTCCGCTGTGTGTCAGTCTGTCTGTATGTCACCAGGTTGTATCTCATGAACAGACAGATGATGTATTTCTGTTGCTGCTGTAAATACTAATAAACAGAATCAAATAAATATCATAGGACATTACACACAGCGCCATCTGACACCAAACTAAGAAAAGCTTGTGCCATGGAAGACAGATAACGGATAAAATACTTAAATAGTTTTTTTTGTAAATACATACAGAACACCCAGACACAGAAAAAAACATTTGTTTATATCACAAAATGCTTGTCCTGGGTGGGAATCCATCCCACGACGTTTGTGATTGTGATTCGGCACTTTATGAATAAAACACCACCATTTTTATGCATAAACACTTTACATCAGGTGAGCTGTGGTCAAACACCTAGCCTGTTACGCACTAAAAAACCCAGGACCAGACATACTACCAATGAACCACCAGGGCTGTCTTGTAATTTAAGGGGCTCCCATACAATAAACGTGATTTTTTTTGCATTTTAATAGATAATGGTACGGAACCCTTCGTGCGCGAGTCTGACTCGCACTTTGCCGGTTTGATTTTTAAATCATAATACCTGAAACCTAACTGTGTTCGGACTTAGGGGCAAGGAGTCGGTATTTTTAATTGTAATTTATAAAAAATGTTATCTGTAGTTAATTAAACTTCATACATTTAATTCTTCGCCAAACGAATAGTAAACTATTAAGTCGTCTGTTTTCAAAGTCCTTTGTTTTTGTTACTTACTTCGAGTCCGCCGACAAGGGACTATTTATCTTGATCTTATTATATTAATGACCACGCTCCGAGTTTGGACCAAGGGGCAGAGTTAGGGCCTAATTGATTGATCATTGTTGGGTTTAGCTGGTTTAAAGATAGCTTAGTTTTTTTTAAATAAACATGCTTTTGAAATACATTTCTTTTTATTCAATGTAGGTTCGCGTTTGACCACACCCAGCCTGATGTTAAGCGGTAGTGCGGTCTAAGATGAAGCACGCTTACTTAGAAGAAACCTATTTTACTATAGATTTGAAGACGCCCATATTGTATCTAATAGGGAACACAGACTCCGGCAGAGTGACTTGTTGTGCCTGCTAAAAACTTTTTAGCAGATGTATTTTGAAATTTTCTTAAATTTTGTAGATGCAAACGGAACAACTAGGCAATTATGCACCTAAAATGCTGCCGTATGAATTGTTTCAGAAACGAGCTTCCAAACCCGCTCCGAGTCTGATGACAGTGACAGCACTTCAAAGGCCACAGTGTCTGTGATGCCACGACGTAAGTACATAACCACTGACAATCATCATCAGTCTAGTTCAAATGCTTGCAAAGCATCAGATATTGCTGAGCATAAAACGTCTGATATTGCTTTTTTCATGGTTGACAAGTTAGCTGTTTAACCACAGCTCACCTGATGTTATGTGACGGTGTGGGTAATGATGTATGATGAGCTTACGATACAATGCGCGATTTTTATACTAGATTACCATACGGCCATGTTTTGTAACTTTGGTTTATATACGACGCAGTTATTTGGCAGTTGTTCGCTGTAGGCTGACTACGGCTGGCTTTGCAAACTGTAATCGCTTTGCGGGCTATTAAACGTTTTGGCTCGTTTGTTGACTGACATTTTAGTACACAGTCAAGCCACAATTAGACAGGTTTATGGCACTAGCTTCTAATAACTTAGCAGTGGTTTGAACTGGTTTTACTACACTATATTTACTATACTGGGTGTACTGTATGTATTATAAGTATGTATTTACAAAAAAAAAAATATTTAAGTATTCTATCAGTTATCTGACTCCCATAGTACAAGCTTTGCTTAGTTTGGGGTCAGATGGCGCTGTGTGTAATGTCCTACAATATTTATTTATTTATTTATACCGATGATAGCTCAGTGGTTAGTGCGTTCAGACCGAACATTGATAGCCCCGTTGGCTCATTGGTAGTATATCTGCCTTGAGAGCTGTAGGGCGTGAGTTCGATTCCCACTCAGGGAAAAACATTTTGTGAATAAACAAATGTTTGTTCGGTGTCTGGGTGTTCTGTATGTATTATGGGTATTTACAAAAAAAATTATGTATTCTATCAGTTATCTGACTTCTATCACACAAGCTCTGCTTAGTTTGGGGCCAGATGGCGCTGTGTGTATAGTCCTACAATATTTATTATTTATTTGTATTGAGAGGCGTGGAATCAAACACCAAAATTGTAAGAAATAAATGGTAGTATACCTACTTTTTAGTACTCAGCTGGCTAGCTACCACCTTCAAGCTGAAAATCAGCTTTTAATCACCACACAAACTTGAGAAAGTTAAAGTATTGCCCTGCCCTGTTATCTCATTTGGTAGAATATCTGCTTCAAGAGCGTGAGCGGGCGTGGGTTCGATTCCCACCGGGACTAACGTTTAAATGTGATATGTCTTATAAGCCTGTATATACAAAAAAGGTATACATAGGCATTGTATCAGTTGTCTAGTTCCCATAGTACAAGCTTTGCTTAGTTCGGGGTCAGATGGCGCTGTGTGAAACGACTTTTATTTATTATTGTTATTTGGAATTTTTGGAAAAATCTGTAGATACCTTTTTCGTTCAATATAAATTTATATTTTTTTTCAGGTCACTGCAGAACACCGCACCACAACAACAGATAGCGAAAGAGTTTTTAAAACTATTATAATTACTATGAAAATGCCAATTTTTTTTATAGTTTATATATTAAATATTTATGGTAGCTATATTTTAGGCATATCAATAATGGTAACGATTTTATCAATTTTCTATCTAATAACAAATACAGTGTTATACAAGGTTATAAGTGTGGGATGTACTAAGTCAAACGGGGTCATTATACTCATCATTCTGAACAACTTTTACTATGAACACAACTTTTCAAATTTTGAAACAACATTCAGTTGTTTCTTGAAAAAAGTTCGTGGACCCTTAACCTCGTGATTAGAGTATGGTGCAGCAGATTTTTCGCAATTTCAGTGTTTTATCCGTAGTTGTTCAGAATCATGATTACAATAACCCCCTGTCCGCTCAATACACCCCAAGCTTACAGCCCTGTATATGTTATATCTAAAGTTTCTGAACTTCATTTATATCCTTTGAAAGACTGATGTTCTAATATTTAACCTAGAGTAACTTTAGTATATTTCGTGTCAAAGAGTTAGTAGGACGTAACTGCCAAAACATTTCACTTCGGAACTTTGAACTTTGTCAATTTAAACCGTAGTTACCGCTAACTACCAACTATTAACAATTGTGCTACGACTTGCTTTGACAAAGTTCTCAGGGATGTCTTGTATTTGTACCATAATTAGAATTGAGTGTAAAGTATGACTTTTAGATTAAGTATGTGGAATAAATGTTTGAAATATCCGAGTAATGCGTATTTATTTTTGTGTTTTACTTACTGTACTGGACTGTACTAAGCCGATAAATGGTCAGTACGTATATTTATTATTATGAACAACTTTTACTAAGGATACACTTTTGATATCGCTCTTTACAATTGTCAAGGATCAACAAACTGTTACTAAGGAACAACTAATTTTTGTTTTACTATCGTGAGTTGTATCCATAGTAAGACTTGTTCATAGACATCCCGTTAGAATATATAAAATATGATAAACTCAGACTCAAGACTGATGTTTTATAGCGATGATAGCTCAGCGGTTAGCGCTGTTAGTTTCCTCGTAGTAGACCAAGAGTTGCCCGTGAAGGAAAACATCGTGAGGAAACCATAGTTCGGAGGTAAGGTAATTTCTAGTATGGGAGATGCGAGAGCGATGTATGTCCCTTGTCATTTCATATAGTATGAAGAAGAGAAGAAGAGATGTAGATGAAGGTGATGTATGGAGATGAAGGTTGTTAAAAAGGCAATCTTGATTTGATTAACAGTAGGTAACCACTATGAGGAGAGAAACTTTTTAGGGTTATATCTTATCTCGCAAAGATGATCGTCAGTCTAGCCAGTATACACACGCAGAGCGTTCCCAGCTATCTGTCACCTGTCAGGCAGTCTTACCACAGATAACCAAAGTGAAGTTTTTTTGGCGGGAACGCGGAAAGAGTCGTCACGTTGGATATTTTTTTCCGTGTTTTGTAGAGTATTTATGCATAAAAATGGTGGTGTTTTATTCATAAGGCGTCGTATCACAAGTGCGAGTGTGGGAAAATGATATAATGTGGTGAAACATGAGTTTTCGTGTTGCTTCCAAAACTACATCGAAGCTTATAGTAAAGTTGCCACTACTTTACTAAAGCATGACGGACACGGAATGTACTTGACCAAGACTGGACTTTGACTATAACTATAGCTGCGTGGCAACTTATTTAATATTTGAAACTTGAAAATATAAAACACTTGACACTGGCAAATGCTCAAAACGCGACGCCAAAACCAAAGTGACTGAAGATACTGAACGCCAAGCACCTATTGGTGTGTTTCAGTAACCACTTAACATCAGATGAGCTGTGATCAAGCATCCAGCTTGCCAACCTTAAAAAAACGCATGAAATCAATAAATCACACAGGTCTAGACAAACTATTTCTATAAAATTACTTCGAGCGATTGAAACCAGCGCTAAAAGCCCGTACCTACTGACTCTATAAACATTAAACTTTATCTTCGGGCGTGGCGATTTCATTTTATGACGCCTTTTAGAAAATTAAATTGGAGAATGAAACTGAAAAGTCCTTAAATGTATTGAATAGTAGGTAAGCAAGTTTTATGGGCTGAGCGACCAGCCCTAGTGTCAGATATATTATTTTATTACTAACTCACGACTGCGACTTCATCCGTGTTACCTTTTAGAATTAGGTTTAGAGAGAAATTAATCATGTCTAGATAATAAGTAAGCAATAGTCACTTACGCTATTTAATTTATCTATCTATACTATTATAAAGAGAAAAGATTTGATTGTTTGTTTGTATTGAATAGGCTTCGAAACTACTGGACCGATCTGAATTATTCTTTCATCATTAGAATGCTGCATTATCACCGAGTGACATAGGCTATAATTATAATTACATTGTTAATCGAGTTTTGTTTTCCCGTGCGAAGCCTGAGCGAGCTGCTAGTATAGATATACATGTTTGTTTTGATGCGCGCCTACAACCATTTTTTATTCGCTGTGGGGTTGGCTGGCAGAACATGCTTTAGCATTAAGTCCTCCTTTTGTACGTGTTTGTAAGTTTTTTCTTTTGAAAGTGTGCAATAAATAATAATTAAACAAATAAATGTTCTATGGCATTCTTGAATAGGCTCCGAAACTAATCGACCGATTTCAAAAAATTCTTTCACACTACTTACATAGACTTTCTTATCCCTGTATTCTCACGGGAACGTGAACTACGAGGGTGAAACCGCGAGGCGTCCGCTGGTTGTTAGATAAAGATAAAGGATACCTTTCATCACAACCATGCCAAATTTCAAATAGATATAGGCAGCCCGTACACGTAGCGCGCGATCCGCGATCCGCGATCCGCGATCAATGATCGCGATCCAGACTGATCGTGTACGAAGCGGATTGACGGACTGATGCTCCGGATCGCATAATATCTAGAAATTTTGAAATCATGATCGCGGATCGCGGATCGCGGATCGTGATCATGATTGAACGTGTACGGGCTGCCATAGAACAGAAAACAATTATTTTGACACACGCAAATAAATGATAAAAAAGACGACAGCAATAATAAAAATAATAGAAAGTTATCGCTGTAGGTGTCCAGTGCGACAAAAAAGGTTAGTTCTCAGCATTAGTGCTGCCGATTTCTCAGCAGCGCTGGTTACCAGTAGATGCGCTGATACTTCCAGTAGTTCGATTTTTGATGACCCCGAGACCTAATGATTTTCTGATATTCAAAGTAAGTTACAGAACTAACTTTAGAATTTGGTTCAGATAGAAATTAATGAGAATAAAAAAAGGCAGTTATAAACCTGCACACGGAAAACGCGCACACATTTTTGAGACTTGTTTTTTTTTAAATTCAAAATAGGTTAGCGTTTAAATAAATAAATATCGTAGGACTATACACACAGCGCCATCTGGCCCCAAACTAAGCAGAGCTTGTGTGATGGAAGTCAGATAACTGATAGAATACATAAATACTTTTTTTTTGTAAATACATACTTGTAATACATACAGAACACCCAGACACGTTTGACCACACTCTGCCTGATGTTAAGCATTAGTATGGTCTAAAATGGAGCACGCTTACCAAGAAGACACCTATTTACCTACTCTAGATTTGAAGACGCCAATATGCGTCAAAATAAATGTAAAATTTGTAAAAATAATAATATGTAAAATTTGTATGCGATGCTTTGGTGTTTTACGTTTTGATACATCCCTAGAGGCACCTATGCGTCTTGCAAAGGTCAGCATACTTAGGGTGGCCAAGAATATCTGACACTGCTTTGATATCTAGACGACTACCTGCTAATGAGATCTATTACCTATATCGAAACAAATTATAAGACGTAACATTTCCTGATGGTCTTCTTTCTCGATCTCTCCCGAACTACAAGCCTCCAGTTTTTTACCAGTTACCACATACTTTAACAAATCCCTTACAACATAAAGCTGGTTTCTACGCACGCGTAACATTCCCTGAAACTCTGCTCAAAGCTTCGATGGCGAACAGCAAATACCGGTTTCTCTGTTTACTCACTAACTGAGTTACCCGGAGAATCGACATAGCTGAGTTACACACAGAAGGTAATGTGCGATGTAAGTATTCATCAAGAATTACAAAGAATATTTATTTAATTAATTATTTATTGCCATCTTACAAAAATAACTTGTAAAAAAGGAGGACTTTTCTGCCAGCCATCCCTACAGTATATAAAATATGGTTGTAGGCGCGCATCAAAATAAACATATATTTATATATTTTGTTTACAAACAAAACGCTCGGCAAAACAAAACTCGAGCAGCGTTAAAGCAGCAGACAGGGTTACATATTATTAATAAGTCATCAGTTATGGTTACAATAAAAATATTTTGTATTTGTATTTTGTATAATATAAATAAAGCCCATGTCAGTCAGTGATAATGTAGCATTTTAATGATGAAATCAAAATCAAATTTTTCCTCTTTCACAGAATATAAGTTTTTTTAAAGAGAACCCCATTTAGTTTTCATTCATTAATCCGTTCGTTCATTCATTCATACGTTCATTCAATTCATTAATTCCTTCATTCATTCATTCATTCTATCCATCACCCATTCACTTATTCATTCATTCAATTTTTCATTCATTTACAAATTCATTCCTTTATACTTTCATTCGTTCATTATTAGTTCATTCATTCTTTCATTCATTCGTTCATTCAGTCATTCATTCGTGTATTTAATCTTTTTCAATATACTATGAATATCAATCAATAAACAAATGAATATCAATTTACTAAAGATATCAAAGTGGAAACGCTGCCTTCAATGCACTATGTATTACAGTAGTATCTATACGGTAGAGAGGTTTCGATGGTACCTATCGAGAATCCAGTTTGTTTTTGGGGTTCCGCGAGTGCTGAGCAAAGACGAAAACGTTTGCGTTGGAAGCGTTTCTCTGTTTACTTTCATAGTTAAATGAAACCACTTAATAAGTTTCATTTAAGAGTGTAGACAATAGACATTAATTTTATTGATTGGGAAAATAAGAAAGAAAATCATTACCGGTGTAGCGGTTATCTGAGATCATTGAAGAGATAGAGTAGCACCTAACGGCGTACCGGCAATCTCACTTGAGAGTAAGTTCCCATTCCAGGTTAGATATGCTTACTATCTTCGCCTATACCGTCATTAAAATCTGGTGAGCAGTGATCAAACATCTAGCCTGTCTGTTTATACTATAATATGCGTCATGCAAAAGCCACATAGTAAAGAGAATAAACATTGTAAGCCAATTCACACAGCGCCATCTAGTCTGGAACTAAGCAAAACTTGTACATTGTAAATCAGATTACGAATAGAATAATTGAATCAACACTTTTTTTGTAAATACATACATACAGAGCACTCATACATTTATGTAACTACATGTAAACAATTCTTTTTTTTAATTTATAGTCACATAAACGTTTGACCTGGGTGGGAATCGAACCCCCGCCCTACAGCTCTTGAAGCGGATATGCTACCGAATGAACTAACATTCAAAACTCATTTGATCACACCTTGTCTGGTGTTATGCAAGATGCAGTCTTAGATTAAGATCGCTTACCTAGAATAAAAAAGGATTTGAAAACGTCTAAATTGTACTTAGCGGGAAAACAGGTTAAATAAATAAATAATGATAAATTTGTCCACTGTCAGTCGTAAGAAAGAGAAAGTGATATCATAGAGAACTGGGAACTATACTAAAAATGTGTGAATACAAAGTAGTACAATTTTACACATTAAATTAATAATTATAATATAATTCTTTATTAATCAAACCAATTCCAACAATTTAAACAATATAAATTTAACATTAGATTCACTAGAGAATTTTTTCAATATATCTAGGTTCAGTTTGAAGCACGCTATCGATGACAACACTGAAAAAAAACAAAACTTCAAAATTAAAAACTATAAACACACACCAAAATAATGTGATACACAATTTTACAATTAAAACCCCGACTCCCTTACTCTTAGGCAGTGGCGGCCTTAGGGGGTCGCAAGCAGGGCAACCGCCCGGGGCCTCGCTCTTGTAGGGGCGTCGCGTCCTCGTAGAAAAAAGTCTTTACCATATATGTACGTGTATCTCGCGCCTCGCACTTAACAAAACCCCCCCTGAACGCACGGTTTCATTATTAGTGCAAGCATGCATATGTATATATGTATTATAAGTATGTATTTACAAAAAAAAGTATTTATGTATTCTATCAGTTATCTGACTTCCATCACACAAGCTCTGCTTAATTTGGGGCCAGATGGCACTGTGTGTATACAGAAGGCCGCATAGAAGGCAGGAGACATCGTGGTCGGTCTCCAACTCGTTGGATTGACCTTGTCAAGTCGATAACGAAGTCCACTGCAGTACAGTGTGCTCGCAATGCGGAGGATCGCCACAACTGGAGAGACATCGCGCGACGTGCCTTGGGAACTAACGGGGACGACGGGACGCAACCTTGTGCATCTGCCGCCCACGACCACTCTGCCAAGAGTGTCCGACTGAGAAGAAGAGAGGCACTGTGTGTATAGTCCTACGATATTTATTTATTTATGTTACGGCCACTCGAGCATCCGAACTAATTTTTTAGTAAAACGAACTCAAAGAAAAAGGGCCTCACAATGATCTGTCGCCCCGGGCCTCGCAACAGCAAAGGCCGCCGCTGCCCTTAGGCCAACTAAACGCACTGCTCCAATAAAACGAAAATATCATCGAGGTATACAATTTTCAGATATTTGTTGATATTTTTAAAACCGCTTGATCGATTTCGATAAAAAATTTATGGGACCACCTCTGTAGTAAGATCATACTTCAGAAAAAAAGTAATGAAACAAAACATGCCATGCAAACAAAAAAAACAAACAGTCGAATTGAGAACCTCTTTTTTGGAATCGGTAAAAAACGAAGCAAATGTAGGAACGATACATACCTAAATGTTGTTATTTGTCGCTTATTTGTGTATATATTCTCAGTATACAAGTAATTATTTTATTTTTAAATAATAAATTAATTTTATACATAATTATTAGTGTATTTTTAGTTACCTATTTTATGTATTAGGATATATTATTGTTAGAGTGTAGATATAAGTATTTATGTTATAGTTATTTATGTATTATCCTTTGTGCGTATCCTCGTTATTGACACACCCCGTATTTTTCTTCCTTTGAGCCTGTCCGTCCTACGGTTGCCTGGAAGAGATCGCTTTTAGCGATAAGGTCACCAGTTGTTACACCTATTAATCAATCAATCAACGATGAACAAAAAGGTATAAGTCAAAGCACAGCTTTACAATAAATAAAAAAACAATAGACGTCTCAAGCCGCAAATGTTATCTGCCACACATAAACATAAAGGGAACCCAACACCCAATCTGCTAATCAAAAATCTTTGATCACATATTCATTACACCGCGGTGCGCGTGCGAACGAATGCTCGTAGCTGTGTTACAAATTATTCATAGAAACAGCAGGTAGTCTCATGCATTATTCGCGGGTGTCTTGTTATTCGGACCCTGGGGAATACTGGGGATGCGGGCTCGTCGATAAATCCGAGTGTTTGGAACTGGACGCGTTCACACCGAAGCGTACAGAATGGCAGCGAAATAATACTGACATAGTTTGTAGCGATGATAGCTCAGTGGTTAGCGCGGTGGGTTCGCATGCTGAAGGGCGTGGGTTCAAACCCCACAATAAGCTTGAGCTACTGGTTAAAGAAAACATTGTGAGGAAACCATGGCACGGTGGTAGGGTACTTTAGTACGCGGCTGGCTAGCTACCACCCTTTAAATTGAAAATCTGCCGCCAAGCACCTAACGGTGTCATCCAGCAGCCTCACTTGAGAGCCAGTTTCATTTCAGGCTAGGTGTGCTCTACCATCTTCGACCACACCGTCACTTAACGTCAGGTGAGCTGTGGTCAAACACCTAGCCTGCCTTAACAATAAAAAAAATAAAATAAAAAATAGTTAACACTGAAGTTCTTTGGACCAATGTATACAGGAATGAGGACTCAATCGAGAGACCTGTTGTGCAAGGCCGCATAGAAGGTAGACAACGTGGTCGATCTCCAACTCGTTGGATTGACCTTATCAAGAAGACTGTGCAGTCCACCGCGGTACAGTGAGCTCACAATGCGGAAGCTCGCCACAATTGGAGAAGTATCGCACGACGTGTAGCAGCCCTAGGAACCAGCGGTGACGACGGGACACAACCCTGCCCATCTACAGCCACGACCACTCTGCCAAGAGTGCCCGATTAAGAAGAAGAAAAGAAGAAGTTAATAATGACAGTATACGAATACTAATATAAACATTTTATCACTAACACCAATGTTACAAGTGACCCACCTATTATGATTAATATGTATACGGGGGAGTGAATGTGTGTATGAGAGAGTGAGTATATGTTTGTGTGATGTGTAGATTTTTTATTTTTTATTTTAGTGTGTTTTATGTTTGTTACATGTAAGAAAATACGATGGGACTGCCATGTGGCTACCATAAAAGTCCCATAAATAAAAGAGAATAAAAAAAAAATAAAAAAAAATCTCAATGCCGTCAATTCAAAATTTCAAATATGGATGCCATTAACAAAACGCTGGCCTTTTTTTCGCCCAACTTTTAAGTATTGCCATACAATGCGGCAATGTGGCCAGCGTTTCGGGAACTATTCCCACTGATAGCGGCCTTTTATATTAGTTATTATTTTAAATGTCGCTCGTTTTATTTTATACCTATATAAAACCATCGGACGCCTCATAATAATGAGCGCTAAAGCAGCGTTGTCCTGAATTTTGTTTTATTACTCAAAGTTCTGAGTTCCGCTGCAATGGTCATGGGCAGACGTTATCTTTTACCATAATATGTTTGATTAGTCTCATTAATTTTACATTTAAAAAAATGTACGGTGTAACAGCCAGCCCACTTTTAGAAAAACGTTCGTACTTCCCGACCTCAATGGAATTGGAAATGGGTCCGAGTGTGTTCCGATTTAATTAGATACCCTTAGTTTTAATTACATTAGCCTTTTATATACTTACAGCTAAGGATTAGACGACCCATTTGCCGTGCAGACCTTTTTATAGACCTTCAAGGGAAGTACGGCGTACTTATCCCGAAAAAATGCGAATTTGAGTCTTAGGACGCGGAAAATTTCGACTAAAATATTCATTTTATTTTGGGCGATGAACTGAGCTTGTAACTATTGTATGTGCTACGGATACTGAATTTATGTTAAAGAAAGAAAGAAAGAAAACATTTAGAAATACACAATAACAAAACATAATAATAAACACAAATACACACACACACACACTGTACTATAATACATTTAAAAATTATATCTGTCTTTCTTTCGTTTCGTTCTTTGTGTTTATTTTCTTTAATATTTAAGTTTGTTATTTCTTTTTGTATAATATATTGTTTATGTAATTGAAATTTGTTTGTTTTATGTCACAATAAAGTGTTGTCTATTGTCTATTTATTTTGACACACACAACACTACGAAAAAAAACTACAAGACTTTTTTGGGGGAAACGCGGAAAGTCGTCGAATCACCCATTGTATTTTTTCCAAAACTAGTGTTATTTCGAGTGTTTATGTGTAAAAATATTGGTGTTTTTTTAACAATTATAGTCAGTATTCGATAAAATGAATGCGATTTTTTTTTTGGTACCTAGAATTGTGAGTAATAAAACATGGTATCGATGCTTTGAGACATTCGATGGTTTGACTCAATAGTTGTCTGTTTGTTGGGTTGTTTTAAGCTGGTATTTATCTATTTATTTCCAAGTAACTACTCATATTTCCACATAAAACGAAACTAAGTTTTATTAAGGGCTCACCGGAAGACCAGCGCTGGTCATACCACTTAATATGACCAGTTTTATGCTGAGGCGAGACCCTAATTTTTTTGTTGTTTTTGTGTGTAAATGTGTAAAATGAAACATTTTCTTTCTTTCTTTCTTTATTTATGGAAACAAACACAAAAATAATAACAAAACTTGAAAATGTCAAGAAAATTAAATAAAAATGCTAGTTTTATGTTGTGTTTATTCAGTGTTTTAGACAATCTCAGTTTTAAAAATGGTTTTAGATTTTCTCGGTCACTGTTACTCTCGTTGCATTCCCAAAGAGAGAGACAGGGCCCAGGCCACTTTGTTGTCCAACAATATCCAGCTCTTAAGACTTCACTAATTATAAATTCGCAAAACAAACAAAAAAGCAGTTCTCTCATATTTTACCTTTTGTTCTTGAGAAACGGAAGGCAATGAAAAGAGGGTTGCCACAGAAATATAAGAAGACAGAACGGTTTTATAGAAATAAAAACATCAAAAGCATTAAAAAAACTCGTGTATTTTCCCATTTAAGGTAAGATGCATCGACGATTTTGTACCCTTTTTTATAGCTAGGAGTTTGACCACAGCTCAGCTGTTACCATCGAGGATTAAACCCAGCTTATACTAGAACAAGACCTAAGCATAAAAAGAGAGCATCCTCTACCAAGCAGGATAACAACTCACCTGATGTTAATTGACGGTGTGGTCGAAGATGGTAAGCACACCTAGCCTGGAATGGGACTGGCTCGTAAGTGAGGTTGCCGGAATATACCGTTAGGTGCTTGGCGGCAGATTTTTAACTTGAGGGTGGTAGCTAGCCAAACGAGTACTAGAAAGTACTCTACTACCATACTGTGGTTTCCTCACGATGTTTTCCTTCACTGGCAGCTCAAGTTCATTGTTGGTTTGAACCCACACCCTTTGGCATGCACTGCACAGAATTAATTTTAAAAACTGTTAATACGTACCGTAGGTAGAATATGTATGTGCTGTTTCTCCTGCCCTTAACTCATGCTAGGCGGGGTCGGCACAATATGATTTCACATGTTGTCCTAAAATTCGCCTATTTTTTACGCCCGGCCATCTACCTGACGTCAACCCACCTCGGGAACATCTTACACAGCCAACATATGTGTATGTGTGGACGTTCGTCAACGACAACAACGACAGTTAAAAAGCAAAATTAAGAATTTTGAAAAAACCCACAACGGTTGAAAAGAAATTGTAACCTATCTAAGATAGTGCACCGATGAAACTCGAACCCATAACTGAAAACTGCATCAAAAACTACAAGTAGTTTTGGAGAAAAATGGCAACATGTATTCGCACAAAAAAATGTTTGCTACAGCGCCCCCTGGTGAGTTGTCACCATAACAACTATCTAAGAACATGCACCAATCAAACCCGTACCCATAACTGAAAACTACATCAAAATCGGACTTGTAGTTTTGGAGAAAAATGGCAACATGGATTTGCACAAACAAAATTCATCTCACCCCAAACGCATATACCGTCTCCGTCTTGTCGTGGGTAAAAACGCGCGGATTTTGAAATTGCTTTAACTTTCGTGTGTTCGTTTTTTTCTCGGTCGTCTCAGGTCCCTAAACGGAATGCCCTAAGCAGTTGCTTAAATAGCTTATAGGTTAATCCAGGACTGTCGGTGTGGTGTGGCGCGGTTTACAAATTTTATCTTAAAATATTTGAAAATTTCTAAATACTTGACACTGGCAAATGCACAAAGTGCGACGCCAAGGACAAAAAATTAGGTTCTTCTACAAAATGTAAATCACTGGGGCCCATTCAAAAATTCGCCTGGAGGTAGACCACTAGCAATTATTATTGTAGCGAATACAACAATGGCGTATTGTCCAAGTTTCACGCTGAAATTGCAGAAATTAGCGAGTTTTCAATGTTAACCCAGCGAGACGGCGACGTGGAAAGCATTAAGACAATTGAATTTCTGAAGTTCAGGGAAAACTTCGGGGCTTAATGAAGTTGGAACTTAAACGAGATCATAATTTTGGTTAACTTGCTTATAAACCTTCCAAAAGGACATTTTGCTATTAGAATGTAGAATGTAGAAAGTAAAATTATTGAATTTATAAACTAACTAGCTGCGCCCCGCGGTGTTACCCGCTAAATTTTTGGGATAAAAAGTAGCCTATGTGTTAATACAGGATGTCAGCTAGCTCCACACCAATTCATCCAAATTGATCCAGCCGTTTGAGCGTTAAGATGTAAGAAACATACAAACACATTTTCATTGGTTTTGGCGTTGCATTTTGAGCATTTGCCAGTGTCAAGTGTTTTATATTTTCAAGTTTAATGAGTTAAATAAGTTGCCTTGTAGCTATAGTTATAGTCAAAGTCCAATCCGTGTCAGTCAAGTCCAGTCATGCTTTAGTAAAGTAGTGGCGACTTTACGATGGAGTTTTGGAAGCAACACGAATGGTCATGTTTCCCCACATTATATTATCATTTTTCCATACTCGTGGTTGTGATTCGGCACTTTATAAATAAAACACCACCATTTTTATACATAAACATTTGACAAAACACTAGTTTTGGAAAAAGATACAACTGGGCGACACGGCTCTTTCCGCGTTCCCGCCAAAACCTTTCAAGAATACTTATGTTTAGAGCTTAACGCAAACAATTACCTAATGCTTGGTCACGGACGCACAAACCCACATGAATATGGAAGAGGATATAAGCGGCTGGGCGGCAGTGTGCATCGGACTGAGTGCTTTGGTAAAGGCTACTAAATTAGGCATATCAAAGGAATTCGTAATCGTAAACTGGACACACGGGATCAATGTCCGAAGCACAGATTAAAAAAAGTACACATTCGGGATTATAATCTTAGGCTGTATAAACTATAAACCTGTAAGTTGGTGGTTGGCATGGTGGTACCACCCTCAGGTTGAAAATCTGCCGCTAAGCATCTAACTGTGTGTTCCGGCAGCCTCACTTGAGAGCCATTCCAGACTACGTGTGCTTTACCATATTCGACCACACCTTCACTTAACATCAGGTGTGCTGTCAAACACCTAGCCTGTCAACCATTAAAAAAAAGGTTAGGTATAGGCACTGGTCGAATTGGATTTATTTACGAACCGGAACGTATTTTCCTTCAAAACTTTCAATAGGTTTTTTTTTAATGCAATAAGTAATGAGACGGAGCTTCCAACCGGTCTTTATGAAAGTCAATGGGGAGGCCTATGTCCAGCAGTGGACGTCCTACGGCTGAATTGATGATGATGATGAGGTACACTTAACTTATTTAAAATACTTGGTGGTAGATCTCCTTAGCAGGAGGTCGTCTAGGTAGGTACCTCCGCAGTACCAGTTATTCTGCCGCTAAGCAGTAGTGTAAACATTACTGTGTTACGGTTTGCAGCTAGCGAAATTACTGGGCTGTTGACACTAACCATCGAAAGTCTAAAAGTAATGAGCGCCAAAACAGCGATGCCCTGGCCTTTGTTTTGTTACTCAAATATTCTATGCATCGCTGCAATGGTAATGAACAGGCGTTATCTCTCACTACTTTCAAATTAAAATTTAAACATAGCTAATAAGTTGGCATCCTAGACCGCATAGTTGCTTAACATAATAATAATAATAAATAAATAAATAAATATCGTGGGACTATACACACAGCGCCATCTGACCCCAAACTAAGCAAAGCTTGTGTGATGGAAGTCAGATAACTGATAGAATACATATATACTTTTTTTTTTGTAAAGATATACTTGTAATACATACAGAACACCCAGACACAGAACAAACATGATTGTGTTTATTTACAAAATGTTTGCCCTGAGTGGGAATCGAACCCACGCCCTACAGCTCTCGAGGCAGATATACTACCAATGAGCCAACGGGGCTGTCAAAGGATCAAAGGATGTCAAACATCTGTAAGGATGTGGTCAAATGTGAACCTATTCAATATTTAAAAAAAAAGTTCACAAATTTTCCAAAAAACAATGTTTCAAATAAATCAGCGAAGTACTCGTATGTCTAAAGCATTGATAGATCGCGCTGAGTTGTAAATCGTTCTATTAAAAAATTTAAAGATCAGAATCACTTTAACATCGGATCTCATCAATAAAGCGTGGAAATATCGCTGGAGAATAAAACGGCCCCGATTTATTGTGAGAGTAGCTTGGGAGTAATGAAACTGAATAATGCATATCTGGGAATATTGCTCTATAGGGTTGGCACACACAAACTTGTATTTTTTTTTAATCAGCCTCTAATGTCCCACTGCTGGGAAAAGGCCTCCCTTCCCTTCTTTCAGACTCCCCTGTCTTCAGCTTTGGTGATCCAGTGACTATCGTGACAATGTAGTTCGTCACACCACCTTCGTCTGAGTCGATCCTGAGGCTGTTTAAATTTTTACCTAACTTGAAAAATAGGCTTTTGTTCATTTTTGTTTCACTCATACGGGATTACTCATTACACTTTTGCGGGTCTCATATACATTTAATCGAATTCGGTTTAAAATAAATTAACAAACATCTAAAAATTGTATACATCGATGATATTTTCGTTTACTCCGAAACCTCGCTGTTTCATTGGAGCTGCTAAACTAAACGCTCTTAGTTGGCCTAAGGGTCATGGAGTCGGTTTTTTTAAATTCTAAATTTACATATTATTTACATTTCCGTTTAGAACTTTCGCATATCTTAAGAAGCAGTCTATAGAACAAAACTGCGAAGCATGACGTGCCCGCACGCGCGCTGTACTCAGCTTTGTCTCCTTGATAAAGGCCACCAAATATAACCGAAAATATAGTCGGAATACCTATCCGATACAAACAAAAATGCAATGTATTTCTTGCAAATTGTAACTGCAAAAAAAATCAAGTGACTAGATAAGTTGTGATAAATACGACTCTATTTCTTAAAATGGCTAACCATTAGTTAAATTAAATCCGAATTCTGCAATTCGACTAAGTACGACATAATCAATAAGGAATAATGAAGTGAGTTAAACCTTTATAACACGATAAAATTAAAAAGCATGGCGATTGAATCGACAATACTGTCACTTTGTATTGTCGATCTGTCGTTATTTCTAAAGTGTCTTATTTTCGATGTTTGTGTGTCAACCTTAACCCTTCTACTCTCGCTTCGTTTCGATCCTTGTGTGATCACACTACGATTAGATTTTCATGAAGCTCCAAGTCGGACGCTTTTTGAGGCATCGACGAATAATCAGCAAGTTCTATCAATACTTCTCGTACTTATATGATCTGTACTCATATGACTTAGACACTAGATAATTATGTATTCGTGACAAAAAGTAAAAACAACTTAAGAAAAAATATTAAAAAGCCACTACATCAGTAATCATCGTCATCATCATCAACAACAACAACAACCTTGCGTAGTCCACTGCTGGGCATAGGACTCTCCTAGGACACGCCGCTCAGCCCGATCTTCGGTTTTTCGGCTGTCTTACATATATTGTCACTGCATCTAGTCTTAGTGCGTCCTATATTACGTTTGCCGATTCGAGGTCTCCACTCTAGAACACGTCTACCCAAAGGTTATATAATACCAAATTTCATATAATATATATATTATAAGACATTGCACACAGCGACATCTAGCCCCAAATTAAGCAAAGATATATATATAGTCTTGAGAAATAGCTGAATCACTAATCCATCAGAACCGTATTAGCTGCAATAAATTAATTCATTTTATTTTTCTGACAAAAAGTTGTTAATCAAAATAAGCTTTAAGAAACAGCTGAATCATTAATCCATCAGAACCATATTTGCTGCAATAAATCATTTAATTTTATTTTTCTGACAAAAAGTTGTTGATCAAAATAAGCCTTGAGAAATAGCTCAATCACTAATCCATCAGAACCATATTTGCTGCAATAAATCATTTCATTTTATTTTTCTGACAAAAAGTTGTTTACCAAAATAAGCCTTGAGAAACAGCTGAATCACTAATCCATCAGTACCATGTTTTCTTCAATAAATTATTTCATTTTATTTTTCTGACAAAAAGTTGTTGATCAAAATAAGCCTTGAGAAATAGCTCAATCACTTATCCATCAGAACCATATTTGCTGCAATAAATCATTTCATTTTATTTTTCTGACAAAAAGTTGTTGATCAAAATAAGCCTTGAGAAATAGCTCAATCACTAATCCATCAGAACCATATTTGCTGCAATAAATCATTTCATTTTATTTTTCTGACAAAAAGTTGTTGATCAAAATAAGCCTTGAGAAATAGCTCAATCACTTATCCATCAGAACCATATTTGCTGCAATAAATCATTTCATTTTATTTTTCTGACAAAAAGTTGTCGATCAAAATAAGCCTTGAGAAACAGCTAAATCACTAAGCCATCAGTCGAAAAATCCGATACTAAATAGTCCAACCAATATCTTAGGAGAAAAAGAAACGCTCCACTAATTGATTCGCAATCCCAATACGACTGAGCTCCCTTATACCATTAATGTACGGAAGAGATTTGTTTCACCATTCAATAGAAAAGATTCTGTAAGAGCTATTAACTTAATCCTCTTAGCTTTTATTCTTTGACAAGGCCGTCCGACCTGATTTCTTTCTTCGTGAACCATTGCTCGTTTGCAAGTCACTTTACCTCGATGATCAGCTTCAACACGGCAATAGTTGATGTAGAATATCTTGGGTAGCTGGGACAAGATGTTATTAAATACCATTCCGAGGAGTGAAGAAGGGTCGAAGCAAAGAGGGTGCGTAATCAACGCTAAGTCATTTCATTCGATAAAAGCTACTTGGCAAGGAT
The DNA here is from genome assembly GCA_905404145.2 of Biston betularia. Classification (NCBI taxonomy): domain Eukaryota; kingdom Metazoa; phylum Arthropoda; class Insecta; order Lepidoptera; family Geometridae; genus Biston; species Biston betularia. The sequence goes on along the minus strand of FR989887.1, from coordinate 6,299,518 downwards.
AAATTAATATTATTTCGAGATTAAAGCCTGCCAGAGAGATAGGGCAGGTCGTTGGGACGGTAATAACCGTCCCAACGACCTGCCCTATCTCTCTACTTAAAAATATTTAAGTATTTGTTAGCATAATAAGAGTTTGGCGAGTTTATTTCCTGCCTGTTGCTACGTTGAATGTTTTACATGGATTTTTTTTATTGCAATATTGGAGGTACTTCTGCAAGAATCCAGATATTGCAGTATGTTCTACTGCCAGATTTTTTTAACACTTTTAAGTCCGCGTTTGATCACCGGCTCACTTGATGGTAAGCGATGATGTCATCGAAGATGAAGCCAGCAGACTTAGAAGATACTTATTCATTTTGTCCTTGAAAATATCTAGATTAATAATCTAGATATTTTAAGATATCTAAATATCTAAGATATTATTTATCTTTCAGGCAATAAGGGCGCCGGCAGCTTGTTTGATTCCTTGACGGTACGGATGAGAAACGTAGGGTCAAAACGTTCCCCCCCGTGGGTTCCCGCCTTGTCGTGGCGGGGGGGCTGAGTAACCGTGACTGGTCACCACGGTGAAACTAAGCGGAACCCGAGGTGGGGCTGCTTCTCCGGGTGTTCCCCCGGGCCTGGTAGAAGCGGCCAAGTAGGTTGCGGACTGTGTGGGCGGTATCGCAACTGAGGCGGGCTGCAGTGTCGAATGGGAGACACTGCGGCTGAGGGCTGGAGGCCGCGGCGGGAGAGGACTGTCGGTGTTTCGTTGCCGCTTTCCCTACCTTCCGCGGCCTTAACGGGGCCGCCACCGTTTGATGGCGGACGCGGTGGGGCTGCAGGGGAAGAGGAGTGTCGGTGTTGCGTTGTGCCGCTCTCCCTGTCCTCTGCAGCCGTGGTGGCAGGCGGCGGGGCCACTCACCTGACCCGTCGCATGAGGACCACTGGCGTTCAGACATGGGGTCGTCTGGCGCCAGTTGTTATAGGTCCTCGAGGTGGGTCACGACAAGCCATGTTATGGCATGTCGCGACGGCAGGAGGGGCCCGACCCCGGGAGGTGGCCTGGCGACGGGCTCTCCACGTGTCCCTCTGATGAGCTGAGGGCGCAGTGGAGGAGCCGAGTGGGAGGGGGTTGCGGAATGGGGGGAGTGCCGGTCTGGCGATCCCCATTCCAAGCAACCAAGTGGCAGGCGGCGGGGCCACTTATCTGACCCGTCGCATGGAGACCAGGGGCGTACGGACATGGGGCTGTCCGACGCCCATTTGCTGGTTTGGTCTCCGAGGTGGATGACGATGTGTCGGGTGTTCGGACACATCGTCATTGTTGCGGGGTGAGCTTAGGCTCCCCGAGGCGGGTCCGCGAGGACAAGCGCTGTCGAGGCCGCGGTAGAGTGCGAAAGCGTGCCCGCAGCCTCGACACAAAGCGCCGAGGTGGAACACTCCAGGGTTTTTAGTGGGTAGGCCGTCATTAGGACGGAGAGTCCCACATAACCACCGTGCCCGCCCCAGGGCCGGTGGTATACACAAAGTATTTTCCCTGGACAAAAAAAAAAAAAAAAAAAAAAAAAAAAAGGGTCAAAACGTTGGTACGTCCCCAAGGAAATTCCACTATATTTATTTTCTTTTTTTCTGTACTGTATAGTTTTTGGTGTGGTCAATATCTTTATGAAATTGGCTCTCAAGTGTGCCGGATCACACTGTCAGATGCTTGGCGACTTAACTTGGTAGTAGCTAGCCAGTCGAGTATTAGAAAGTACCCTACCATAATGCTATGGTTTCTACACGATGTTTCCTTCATCGACAGCTCAAGCTCATTGTTAGGGTTTGAACCCACGTTTTTCGGGGTACGAACCAGCCGCACTAACCACTTTTTTTTTACACAGCGCCATCTGGCCCCAAACAAAGCAGAGCTTATGTCATGGAAGTCAGATAACTGATAGAATACATAAATACTTTTTTTTTGTAAATACATACTTATAATAAATACATAACACCCTGACACAAAACAAACATTTGTTTATTCACAAAATGTTTGCCCTGAGTGGGAATCGAACCCACGCCCTGCAGCTCTCAAGGCATATATACTACCATTGAGCCAACGAGGCTGTCAACCACTGATCTATCATCGCTAGAAACAAGTTAAACAGAAACCAACCCTCACCAGCTAATAAAGAATTGAAAGGAGACATTCAACTCTCCCGAGGGGATTGGTTTACAAATAGTGCAAATCCATCCGTATTCTGACCGCTAGTGTAGGAATCAAGCTAGCAAGTCCCAATAGACACAAGTTCGTAGCACAAAAAAGAAACTGTTGCTGTACAGATAAACATACATACACATAATCTACTATACGGAATACAGAAAGAAACAGAAACCGCACTTCGATTGACTATATTTATTTCGGGTCCAAAGCCGACAATGAATTACATCAGCGGTCGGCAACCTTTTGGCACTCAGGGCTCACAAGGTGTCAAAATAAAGCCTTCACTTGTGATATGAACCCTAGAATCTATTGCATGTATAATCGATCATAACCAACAGAACAGATAGAAAAAACAAACACTGTTAATAAAATTTAGGCAATTTTAATTGTTAATTGTTAAAACAAGCTTTTTTCACTTTAAATAGATCTACGTTTGGCCACCAACTCGCTTGATGTAAAGCGACGAGGTGGTCGAGAGCACGTTGATCTAGAAGAAATCTATTCACTATAGCCTTAAAAACGTCCAAATTGACGTTTGATCACAGCTCACCTGATGTTATGTGACGAAGACGAAGTGACGGTGCGTTCGAAGATGGTAAAGCACACCTAGCCTGGAATGGAACTGGCTCTCAAGTGAGGCAGCCGGAGCACACCGTTAGGTGCTTGTACAACTCAAATGTGTTGTTTGACGCGTGGTATTCTTATTTCTAAGTTTGTAGGCGCAAGGTCTGATGAGTACGGCGGATGACGGAGAGCTTCCAACCCCAGCACTTGCAACTTGGAGACCGTCTTTTTTTATATGATTGACAGACTAGGTGTTTGACCACAGCTAACCTGATGTTAAGTGACGGTGCGGTCGATGGTAAAGTACACCTCGCCTGGAATGGAACTGACTCTCAAGTGAGGCAGCCGCAACACATCGTTAGATGCTTGGCGGCAGATTTTCAACTTGAGTGTGGTAACTAGCCAGCCGAGTACTAGAAAGTACCCTACCACCATGCTATGGTTGTCATCGCCACTACCACCGTCTGCAGTATGAGGTCGTGCAGGAGCAGCGGAGACAAATGATTGACCATATCCTTTTCCAGGCTCAAACAATCAGTCAATTTATGAAATGAAACTTAAATCAATTGAAAATAGATCATGACCATTTCAATACTTCACAGTTACACAAATACGGATTCAGTATCTGTCTTTTATAATTCGTGTTTGCGCAAAGCTTCGTTTCAATATATCTCGCCAAATGCTAGCTCGATGTAATACCGTTGGGACTTCTCAGTGCAGTTAAAATGGATATTTTGTAACAGTTTAGATAGCACCAGCAACTGGCTCAAAGACTATCTTATAAGAACCGTACATTTCCAGAATCAAATACACGATGCCTTAACGGTTCAGGGCGAAAGTTTTATTCAGAAATTTAGCCAATTTTTGTTTATGTAACTACAAGTAATAAATTTAAAATTTAAAACTTCCCGACAACAGCCATACACATAATACCAAATTTCGAATCGATCAGTGGTCACATACATACCCTAGAGCTGTTTATCTTCAAACAGCTGAACAGACTTTCTTGAATGACGTGTCTGTGTACACACATAGACACGTCAAACTTATAACACCCCGTCGTTTTTGGGTCGGGGGTTAAAAAGTAATGAGACGAACGTGACGCTCTCCTCATGGTAACAGATAACGCCTGTCCATGACCATTGCAGCGATACACAGAACTTTGAGTAGTAAAATAAAGTTTAGGGCATCACTGCTTTGGACTTTCGATGGTTAGTCTCAACAGCCCTAAATAAAAAATAAAGAAATTAATTTTGTATAAATATTAGTGTGTTTTTAGAATGTAGATATATTTATGGTACAGTTATGTATTTTCCTATGTGCATATCCTCGTTATGAGCACACCCAGTCTTTTTCTTCCTCTGATTCTTTCCATACTAAGGCTGCCTGGAAAAAATCGCTTTTATTGATAAGGTCGCCAGTTGTTACACCTGTTAATTAAGTTTATTTCTTCTGTATTGTATTTTTTTTTAGTGTGTACAATAAAGGTATAAATCATTAGCGCAAAAATCAAAAATCAATCAATCATTTTAATCATTTTTTTTTCGCTATCTACAGTACCCTGCACACCATGCCAAACCTAATGTTTAAACTACCGCTTGGCGGCAGAATATCTGGTACTGCGGTGGTCGTCTAGGACACCTAGACGACCTCCTACTAAGGAGATCTACCACCAACTAAAAACATCGCAAATCAGTCTATTGCTTCATTTCTCCGAAACATCCTGTAGCATTGCGCCTGACAGGGTATCACAAAAACCGACACGGGATATTTTCGTCTCCGTAAAAATGCGGAGAAAATGGAAAGTAGGTAAGAAGCGAAACTGCACACCGCAGTTTGTTTTAAATAAAATTCAGTTTAAAACTCGACTTTCTGAAGACGCTCCAAGAAGTAAGGGTAAGTAGAGAAGTTTTAAAACAGAGATGCTGTTCTGTAGAGATGCTCAAACATTCACTTGAGTCGATTGTTTGCGCGTATTTGCGTTTTACAGCTGTAACTATGGGTGTAGGTGTGTATACCATCTTCGGCCACGCCATCACTTAACAGGTGACTGTGGTCAAACACTTAGACTGTCAGCCATAAATAAAATACATGAACTTTAAAAAAATAACACAATACATTCCTTTTTCTGGGCAATCGTTTTTCACACCTCGTCTATCACCAGTAAACATAGACAGACGTCTGTTTCTAAAACTTGCTTCACACAAACAAAGCTAACGGTAGCGGCTAAATTTATTATGTTTTTTTACTGTTCACAGGCTTTTTGTTTGACCACAGCTACAACCTTATAATTTTTCAACGTTTTAATGAATGAATGAATGAACTAACGAACCAATAAATGATTGAAATAAAGAATGATGAATAAATGAACGAACGAACGAACGAATCAATGAATGAATTATTTATTTGCCAATGAAACTAGGACTAGGAACTTTTCTAGGTCTGTAAACTTTTGTCATGATTAAAATAGTTATCTAGTCCTCTTGGAGAGGTTTACAGACATGGTTTTAATGTTAAATGATGGTGCGGTCAATGATGGTAAACACACCTAGCCTTGAATGGAACTGGCTCTAGATTCGGCCTCTGAAGTAATGCCTGAACCGCACTGTAGCAGTCTGCTGTAGTAACTAAAGTAACATTATGTGGAGAGCAAAATAAAAAGTTAAAAAAATTGACACCTGGGCATCTCCACAGATTACAGAACATCATATCTGTGTGTTTTAAACGTCAGCAAAGGAAGGGCGGCTAACTTCGCTCTTCCCTAATGACCGATGTCTCTCAAGTTATAACGATGGCAAGTCCGAGAGCTCTCATAAGACTTATAACTTCTATAAGTTAGGTTCGAAAAATATCCACACTGACTGAGTTTTCCGCGCAGAGTTATTCAGAGTTAGTCGTACTTAGTTACGAGTTCCGTTACTTTGGATGTTCATTGATTGCGTCCTTGGGGGCGGTGCTTTCAGGAGTTCTTTAAAAGTATAATAAGTTTTTTACATTCGTCAGTTTTTTTTTAGATCAGGCTAGATTTTTGACCACAGCTCACCTGATGTTAAGTGAAGGTGTGGTCGAAGATGGTAAAGCACACCTAGCCTGGAATGGAACTGACTCTCAAGTGAGACTGCCGGACCACACCGTTAGATGCTTGGCGACAGATTTTCAACTTGATACGGTGGTAGCTAACCAGCCGAGTACTAGAGAGTACCCTACCACCATGCTATGGTTTCCTCACGATGTTTTCCTTCACCGGTAGCTCAAGCTCATTATTGATGGGGTTGTTAAGTCTGAGACGCGAGATACACGTACATATATGGTAAAGACACCGTTGGGTACACTATCCCCTGGTGACATAAGCTACTTTTTATCCCTGTATTCCCACGGGAACGGGAATTAAGTGGGTGAAACCGAGAGGCGTCCGCTAGTTTGTTATATTTTTGTTTTATGTGTTGCATTATAATAAATGCATCTTAGAAAGAAGAGCCTGGATCCTAAGACACAGGTCACCCTAGTGTGGGATCCAAGGCGTACCGATATCATATTATATGTATTATATTTCATTTTGTTTCATTTCATATTTTCTCGATAAACAGTAGCCTATGTATTAATTCAGGGTGTCAGCTACCTCCATACCAAATTTCATTCAAATCTGTTCAGTAGTTTTTGCGTGAAAGAGTGCAGCAAAATGGCGCTAAACTAAACACAACACACATTTACATATTTCAAAACACAACACTACACGAACTTTTTGGTACACCACTATGGGCTATGGATCATTTGTCCTTTTATTGATTAGCAAACCGTTAGCAACAAAATTTCAATAAAAAATAGCCTATCGACGCACTTTTAACAGCGCTATAGATTTTATCTACCAATATCCATCTCGAATCAAATTTTATCAAGGACCATTCGACGCAATTTTATCCCCATATAAAATTAGCAGTAAAATACCTAATTTCGAACGTCATGTGTCACTTTTATAGTGTGCCAGAGACGGTAAAAGGGTCGTGTGTGATTGACGATCGAACGGTGTACCTAACCAGGAAACAAGTTTATCCTACACTGTAATATATGTGAAAACGACCCTTATTCCTTAACGTTATAATCTGCAAACAACGTGGAGATAAAATGGTTGAGTTGATAGATTTCTTTGATAATAAATGTGGTGATGTCAATCACAATTTGAGATTTTTGCAACGATTTTTAGAGATACTCCTTATTAACTTTATCTGCTGAGAACGAGCAGGTATGACATCCCCATGTCACGTTTGATTTTTAAACAAACTGCATAAACTTTCAGCTTATTATGAATGTCATGTTCACGTAAGTTATAACATTATACGCGAACGTAGTTATACCACGTGTATCGGGAAGTGTAAAAGCAAAACAGATGCATTTTATGATCGGTTCCACAGAAATAGTTGTTCACAACTTTTGTGACCTAGCGCGTGTAAGTTGGTCACAACTGTTGAGATCTTGTGTGTAAATGTTGTTTACAACTGTTGAGACATTGTGAGTAAATGTTGTTTACAACTGTTGAGACCTTGTAAGTAATTGTTGTTTACAACTGTTGAAACCTTGTGAGAAAATATTGTTTACCACTGTTGAGACCTTGTGAGTAAAAGTTGTTTACAACTGTTATGACTGAAAGAGTAAATGTTGTTTACAACTGTTAAATAAATAAATAAATACTTCTAGATTAGAGACCACGTGTAGGCAAGTGTAGCATTTAATACTGTTACATTTTACTAATTATAAAGAGGAAAGATTAAATTTTTTTATTTGTTTCTTTGTATTGAATAGGCTCCGTAACTACTGGACCGATCTGAATAATTCTTTCATCATTAGAATGCTACATTATCATTGAGTGACATGGGCTATATTTATTTTGTTAGTCGAGTTTCGTTTTCCCGTGCGGATCCTGGGCTAGCTGCTAGCACTTAATATCTTTATCAAAAGTTATTTATGCCATATTGAGCACATACATTCAATCTGAAATTCCCATGGGCTATATTTGTCTCCTGAGCTTCAACTTCGACTTGTCCCGAACTTTTGCATTATTCGCAAAACAATGTGCCAAATTTTTTTAATAAATCCCAACATTAAAACGGCCTTCACAACCAGTCCCAGAAGCATTAACTCACGCCTCCAAATCCCGGTCCGCACTTAATTTAACCCGCACATAAAAAACACCGTTAATGGGTAAAATGCAAAATCGGGCCAATCGTAAAAAGCCGGAATTGGTAACATTCGATACATCTGTTCGCGACCGGTATAATTTACGAGTCGATTTCTGGTTCCGATACGAGTATCGATATGACACTAGTTATGTTTACCCGCAGTTTGTAGTTTTAGCAAAATGAAAACTTTCGCAAATAGTCAAAATGGTTTCGCAATCAATTTTTAGCGAAATGTATAAAAATGAAATTCACTTGGTGGTAGATATCCTTAGCAGGAGGTCATCTAGGTAGGTACCACCGCAGTCATGCCAAACGAAATTGAATTACCAAGGAGCCTACACCAAATTTCTAGACAATACTAAATGTATACCTACTGCTTTTCTTAATCTGTAACTCTAATGTATCTATAGTACCTGTCTTATGTAGAATGGCTTACCACCATCGGTTTTTCCGCCGAGTTTCAATCTACATAGTTTCAAACGAATTTTCACATTAAAAAAAAATTATCGATAAAGTGTAGTGAAAAGTTGTATGTTCCACATAGCTACAAGATCCATCAGCATCTTTACGTTCAAGATTCTACTTTAAAACTTATAAATCCAACGCTTGCTCTAGTTTTGCTTGCTAGGCACGAACGTATTAAACTAGGCTTGAGTTTTTCGCCGGAAATGCAAAATTTAGTTTCCAAAACTTTTGTTTTTATGAGTAAAATGAAACATATATTATTATATAATATATATTATATTTTTTATATATAAAATAAATTAAACATTTTTTTCTTCTTTTATATCATAGGACATTAAACACAGCGCCATCTGACCCCAAACTAAGCAAAGCTTGTACTATGGGAGTCAGATAACTGATAGAGTACTTAAAAACTTTTTTTTGTAAATACATACTAATTATAATACATACAGTACCTACACCCAGAGACAGAACAAACATTTGGTTTAATATCACAAAATGCTTGACCTGGGTGACAATCGAACCCACGCCCCACAGTTCTTAAAGCAGACATGCTACCAATGAGCCAACAGGGCTGTCAAAACATGAAGAACAAAAAGAAAGCTGAACTTAACATCAGGTGGGCTGAGGTAACCATTAAAAAAAAGATCGAAAATATTTGTCACAAACCGGCTCAATTTTTTTTTGTTTATATGTGAAAGTAGTGAGACGAATGACACGCTCTCCTGATGGTAAGAGATAACGCATGTCCATGACCATTGCAGCGATACACAGAACTTTAAGTAACAAAACAAAGTCCAGGGCACCACCTTGGCGCTCATTACTTTGAGACTTTCGATGGTTTGGATGGTTATGGGATGGTGGTTGATGGATGGTTTTGACTTTTGGTGGATGGCTCGATTGGTTGGCTTTTGATAATTTCGATGGATGATTGGTTGATTTATTTACAATTTGTTACAACTATAACACAATCTACTTACCCTCAAGTAAGTACGTAAATGTCACAATTTACTTGAAAATAAATATAGTATATCCATTGTAATCGTTTCTTTCATTGTCTTGAAAGGGAAGCAGGTGTTCCTTACATTAAGAAAAGAGCCAAACACTGCTTTCGGACTGATTTCTTTAAAAGGTTTTATACCTACCTAAAGGCCTACAAAACATTACGGCGGAACGTGGAACTGAGCCACGACTAGAATTGTCTTTTTTTTAAAACGTCCAGTTTCTGCACGGTTGGTTAGTACAGTTTGATGGTTAGCGCGCTTGGATCACACGCGTCAAATTCTAACTATGAGCTACAATAATTTACCGATAGCAACAAATTGTAAATCTGGTGCTATCGATTTCCGTAATATCCGTCTGATTTATGTAATGTTAAGTTTACACACTACTGCTTGGTAGCAGAATATCTGATACTGCGGTGGTACCAACCTAGGCAATCTCTTGGAAAACACCTTGCCTCCCAAAAACAAAAAAAAACGGCCAATGTGCGAGTCGGGCTCGCGCACGAAGGGTTCTATACCATTATCTAAAAAAATCACGTTTGTTGTATGGGAGCCCCCTCAAATATTCATTTTATTCTGTTTTTTTTAGTATTTGTTACAGCGACAACAGAAATAAATCATTTATGAAAATTTCAACTGTCTAACTATCACAGTTCACGAGATACAGCATCTAACGGTGTGTTCCGGCAGCCTCACTTGACAGCCAGTTTCATTCCAGGCTAGGTGTGCTTTACCATCTTCGACCACACCTTCATTTAACATCAGATGAGCTGTGGTCAAAAATCTAGCCTATCAACCATTAAAAAAAAAGATACAGCCTGGTGACAGACGGGCATACAGACAGCGAAGTCTTAGTAACAAAATCCCGTTTTACCCTTTGAGTACGGAACCCTAAAAACATCCCAGTCGAACAAAAACATTAACCCTTATTAGGCAGTCGGATAAAAAAGAGTCGACAAAAGCCATGATTGATGTCTCATCTAGTTAAAGCCTCGTTGGTAGCTCTCGGGCACGTCACTTAGTTAATGGATCGCGGACTGAGACGTTAATCCACCGTCGGGATGGAAGGATTAATGCTGGATGTATTTCACCAGAATTCAGCTTGAGGCGCACTAAATCCCGTGTTTAGAGCTTTAAGGCTACTCCGGTATTAATGGGCACAGCTCGTTTTCATTACGTCGAATATTGAATCGATGGTTTAATCGCTCGTTCTTTTTTATAGATGATCGACTTCAAACAGGAGGAGGAGGTTGGCTTTTTTTTTTTTTTTTTTTTTTTTTCATGCCAACGAAGCAGCTACTAATACAGTTGAAACATATTGAACAAGGTTGGCAAAAATTAAGTGCTGCCTCAATTATACACCTATTGAATGAGGTATAAACCTCATTCAATAAGACAGTATGCTAAAAATTTTGAAACTTAATTAAATTAAATCTAACTGAAATATTAACTAAATTGAATCTAAATTATTTATACATTAATTTATTAATTAAGATAAAAACATTGAAATAGAAATAATAGTTAAAACAATAATAATAACAACAACAACAGAAACAAAGATACTCATGCTTTCGATAGAAACTGTCCAAAACTTAATTCGTCGAAATCTTTTTTTTTAGAAAGAAAGACAAGAGAAATTGGGGGAAAGAATTAAATTAGATAATAATAATTGATTGATACAGGCGTTACTTTGCGGAAGTTCTTTTTGAATGTTCAAGGTATATATCTAGTTTATTTCCAAGCAACTATACTACACGACGACTGGAACGACTGTTAAGCAACAGTCGTTCCAGTTCCAACAGTGATGAGGACTTAAATTAAACTAATTTGACACAGATTATTATTAAAAACCTAATCTTACTTAAAATCTAGAACTAATTTGACATAAACTTACAAGATATAATTTGACAAAAATTTAATTAAAATAACAAAAAATCTAATTAAAATAACCATAAGTCTTAAAATCCTCCTCTCACTGCAGTAACAACTTGGACCATGAGCGCTCGCTCGCTCGATCACGATCGAGTTGATTTTTAAACCATAATACCTAAAACCTAGCCGTGTTCGAGCTTAGGTGCATGGAGTCGCCATTTTTAATTGTAAATTTACACTTATTTATGATACAAATCGGTGGTTTGTAAAGAATATAAAAAAGCTAACGTTTTCTCCAAAAAGCAATCCAACCCACATCAAGCCACCGCGTTATCGTACACCGCGTTGAAGTACATTGCGATCAAGACGTGAATATTTCACAAGTTTGGCCCGCCACTATTCAAAATTAAATTGGTCCAAATTTAATATTTAAACGGTGAAAAATTAGAACTGGGAATTTTATACATATACTTCGAAGTTAAACCCTACACTATTCGGGAATTTTCAGTACCTTGTGCCGGAATTTGTGGCATCGATTGTACGGCATAACCCGTATAACTGGGTCTTCAAGGGACCTAGGATTTTTAAGATAAATATTAGAGTATAACATCTTAAGGTGGTTCGATATCCATACAAATATTTTTTTCCATTTATGGACAAATGGAGCATAACTTTACTGTAAAATCACAGCTACTGGCATTTATTTTGGTCTTTATTTGCGGTAAATCACAATTGCTCGAATAAAACAATAGATTATATTAATATTTTACGGTGGCAATATTAAAAATTGTCACTTACGTTAAGATTAAAGTTTATTCAGCATGATACATCTTGTAATCCAATCGCGAAGACAATCGATCGAATTCTTGGCATCAGATCGTACGTCAGAGTGAAGGATCGGCCACTTCCTAGCTGTCTCAGCGAGGCTTGAAAGCTATCCATTTACAAAGTGCCCAAAGCTTGGTGTTTTAAGTCGGATTCCCACCAAAGTGGAGGAGAGTAGAGCATTTCGCGTTCTAAAAAAATGTAGGCCTTAGGTATATGTATTCTACTAACGGCTTTATTCTGAGGATTCCAAGAACTCCTGTCCTCCCGCACCCATCCCCCCATTTCAGGCCTTAGTCTGATAACTTTGCCCTTTGATCCTAATTCCCATTCGATGGTATATTTTTACTCAGTATTCCCAGCCTTATGGGTTATTCATGTCATAACACTCCGCGCGGTAGGCTAAGGAAAAACAATCTATTAATGAAGACTTTCCTTTGAGGAAATGAAGGAAATGCGGCCATTTGTTTCGTGAAAGATTTCCGTCTCTGTTCTTGTATTAATAGCGTATTTATTATAATACTTATATAAGATATTTTTTTTACTAGTTCTAATGTGTGCTCTTTTTTGTGCTCACGTCTCAATAAATAATACGAAAAATAAACAAATAAATATTGGACGATATTTCACTCATCGCCATATAGCAAAACTTATACCACAACTAGATAAATACCCTGTTCTGACGCAGCCAGGGTGCTGTTCAGTTGTGTAAAGTGATCCACCTATATGCGGGGAAGTGAATGTGTGTATGAAAGAGTGTGTATATGTTTGTGTGTTGTGTGTACAAATCATTTTTATTTTAGTTGTAAGTAAAACCTGGTAGAAAATACGATGGGACTGCCATGTATCTACCACAAAAGTTCCCTTAAAAAAATTGAATTAAAAAAAAACTAGATAACTGATATAATACCTATTTACCTATTTAATTACTTATTTTTCTCCTTTTTATCGCACTGGATACTACAGCGACAACTTTTTACTGTTGTTATAATACTGTCGTATTTTATTATGTATTAGCTACGCTCCGCGGTGTTACCCGCTGCATTTCCAGGATGTGTAGCCTATGTGTTAATCCGGGGTGCCAGCTACCTCCATACCAAATTTCATCATAATTGGTCCAGCCGTTTAAGCGTGAAAAACTTACAAAACTTTCGCCTTAATGACACATATTATACTAGTGTGGTTACCTAGTGTGTTCCTGTAATAGTGTTGATTATAATAAAACTAATGTATTATATCTTTCTTTCTTTCTTTCTTTCTTTCTTTCTTTCTTTCTTTCTTTCTTTCTTTCTTTCTTTCTTTCTTTCTTTCTTTCTTTCTTTCTTTCTTTCTTTCTTTCTTTCTCTCTTTCTCTCTCTTTCTTTCTTTCTTTCTTTCTTTCTTTATAAATACATACGGATGCGCATTGTTAAATATTTTTACATACAGCTAAATAATTACCAATTATCCTTCTCACAATGATAAGAAGTTCAGCAGTGGAACAGTTTATAAAAACAAGACTGATACAGAATTTTGAACAAAATTGGAGTCAGAAGAGACATACAAAGACACCAGAGCCTCAAAAGATGATAATACAACTGCTCTTCCCAAATACAATAAATAAAACTATACTTAACCCAATTACAGTTTTCCTTACTTAACTACATTTCCTCACATTGTTTAGTTCGGGTCCAAGGATATATTGATCAGTGGGACTTGTCTCTAGCAGCCTTGTAGTCGGGAATAGGCTTAATGACAGTTATTAAAAATCCACTAAAGTTATGTATTTATTATTAAAAGCAAGATTGATTCTTATTTTGTTAAAATGAAACCACAAAACACGAAAGTCCGCCATGATAATTATGTTGAAAAATCAATCAGTGCGAATGACGTCACTATTGCGTAAACAAATAACTTATCAGGAGTTTTTAATGATGTGTTACTACACTGAGGGACCGCACAACACCTATACACTTTATAATACATGTTTAATAACACAAAATAACTAATTTTTCGATTTTCAACTTGAGGGTAGCTGTTAAAAAAAGGATTAACGTATCACCGCATTTAAAGAAATTACTTGGGAGCTTTTATTTTAAGTGCAGTCATATAAGGATACGAAAGGAGTTTTAGAACTACCTCACTTTAAAAAAAACTGATTGTTGGTATTTTGTTCTGTTTTCTCTTCTAATCTTTGTAATGTTTTGTGTACTTTTTAATAATTTAATTACGTCTGCATGCTGGACTTAGAAGCATAATAATTAACAAAGAACTGTGTAATTACTAGTATTTTTTATGAGATTAATAAATATTCTCAAACCGTATATAATAGACAAAGGCAAGGGAATTGCAGGAACAGTGTAGTATTAAACTTTGTAACTTAAAATTTTAAAAAATAAAGTTATTAGCGAAAGTTAATGTATTTTTTTTAATTTATTCGTCTAAGCTCGCTTCTCTCCCTTTCTTCGCGTCGGCGAATCAATAAGCGGAACCCACTTTACTAGGACTTGGGTAAACTCTTCCACGCAGCAATTGACGTGTTAAAATGCGGACATGACCAATTATTGCTATGATATAATGTTGAGCAAAGCTCTCCACAATTCAAGCAAGTTTACGCCCACATGTCCGTATCTACGATACTAGGTTTTCCGGCCCTGTATCAGTTTTGACTTTAAGTTGGTCTTCATTATTTTACACTAAAGAAGTATAAATTAAAAAATCCAAACTCCAGTAATACACATAATACCAAGCCCTTTTATTTGATTTGATTGAGGGAGTTGTGAAAAAATATGTAATCCGCCATTTTGTGGTGGCGCCGGCGGTCGTCTCCGGCCGATTTTCATTAAACATAGCTAAGAACACTCCCGACTAATTTACCTTCCAAACAAAAAAAATCAAAATCGGTTCGTCCGTTTGCGAGCTACGATTCCACAGACAGACACACATACACACACACGTCAAACTTATAACACCCCATCGTTTTTGCGTCGCGTCGGGTGTAAAAATAAAGGCGAAAGTTTGTGAGTGTGCAAGTGTGTTCGTATGTTTATAAGTTCTTCACGCTCAAACGGCTGGACCAATTTTTATGAAATTTGGTATGGAGGTAGCTGACATCCTGGATTAATACATAGACTACTTTTTATTTCGAAAAAGTGTAGTCACGTGGGAACAGCGTGTGAACACCGCGAGGCGCAGCTAGTTTAACCGTAAATAGAAAATACCTTTTTTTGTGGATGTCCCAAGTTCAAAGCTTTTTGATTCACCTCCTTTACTAAATTAAGCCTGCTGCCGGCAAGATAAACAAACTTGAGTTCGCGACTCACAATAATCAGATTTGCCTGATGTTTGTGATTTTGACGCAAAACGGTTCTTCCAACGATCAAAACAGACGGTTTGCTTAGAAAACCGGGAATAGATTCATTTTAAAATTAAAATATTTCACACACGCTAAAGTTGTCAAAAATAAAAAGCCCGTTTTGACATCTGAGAAAGACCCTAGAATGTAATTTGGTACGAAACTGAAATACTGAAAAAACAATAAAATAATAATTAATTACATAAAGAGTTTTAAAAAAATACATAATTTTTTTTTGGCGTGTTAAATAATATGAAAGAATATATTGCGAGTATTCTTTTCGCGCTTACTTTATAGTAGCACGCATTTCACCAGCTTCATTCGATTTTAATAAATAGTAATTACCTAAATATTGTGAAGTGATGTTTACTGAAAAGAATGAGCTTGGCGTTCAAAGCCGTAAATACATTTTGATCTGACCAATATTATTGTAACTAAAAATATTAAATTAATAACAAATTGACCATTCGCACCATTGTATCATTTTAAAATACCTACAATAATAAAATTTAAACTAGCAAACTTGAATCGATTTATCGTGAGTATCGAGTTGTATGGTTACATAACTAGCTACGTCGTGATGACACAAGTGAAAACAGGCCTCTTACATTTTTACGACTTTAGTACCAACGCGTTGCAAAAAAAACAATTATACTATGATTAAATGCTTGCCGGCAGATCTTTCAACTTGACGGTAGTTACTAGCCGAGTACTAGCAAGTGTTGTACTAGTTACTTTCTAGTGTTGTTTGTTTTTTTGTTGTTGTTCACATGTTCCCTCTTAAGGGTGCGATTGAAAATGTTATACACTCAGCCTGAAATGGGAACTGACTTTCAAGTAAGATTGCTGGAAAACCGTTAGGTGCGGTACATTTTCAACTTGAAGGTCGATGCGAACCAGCCGAGTGTTAGAGAGTAGCCCACCATCGAGTTATGGTTTGTTAAATTTTTTTTCTAATGGCAGCTCGATTTCTTATAGTTGGGATTAGATTTTCTATAATTTACGATTACACAATGAAATCGACTGCAATTAGTTTCAGAGCAATTAATCCGAACTTTCGAATCTTTGCCGTACTTATAATTAAATGAGTTTGTGCGAATCGAGTTTAACTAGTTTATTTTCCTCAGTAAACTTCGCGCTTCATGTTTACACTACTATTGGTTCTCGATTCTCATGCTAAGTGAGATTTTTATAACTATTATGATATTATAGTCAGTGACGACCTTAGGGGGTAACAAGCAGGGCAATCGCCCGGGGCCTCGCTCTTGCAGGGACCTCGCGTCCTCGTAGAAAAAAGTCTTTACCATTTATATGTACGTGTATCTCGCGCCTCGCACTTAACAAAAAACCGGTGGAATTTTGGAAACAACACGAAAAGTCATGTTACATCACATTATATCATTTTCCCACACTCGCGTTTTTGATTCGGTACTTTATGAATAAAACACCGCCATTTTAATGCATAAACACTCGACAAAACACTAGTTTTGGAAAACAAATACAACGGAGCGACACGACTCTTTCCGCGTTCCCGCCATTACTCCGGATTTTGTGTTACTAATAAGATCGAGAATTGTTAGTAGGTATAGAAAAGCTAGAACTAATATATTTTAAAGAGAAGAAGGACTAGACTACGCGTTGAGATTAGATTACCATCTTGCTCTAAAATATATTTTGAACGAATTATATCAAATTGTTTGACGGAAAATTAAATTTCCCCTCGTTCTTCCAATTCGGATTTAGCCAACTCATTATATTTGAGGAGAAACTCACTTGATTGTTTTTGCTACCCTTGAATTTTGACCTAAATTTACCCGACAGGGGTAGCGACAAATTAAATTACTTGTCGCTCTTTTCAAATGGGATATAATTAAATGCTAAGCAAATATGTGAGTGTTGCCATTAAAAAAATACTGTCACGTGTGAGTGGACTGACGAGTACAGACTTTCGTCAAAAATTAATTTATTCGACTTTTATATTTTGTAGTATTCAGAAAAAAAATCTTTTGAAATTTTTCTAACGATTTTTTTAAATTGTTTATAGCGATGATAGCTCAGTGGTTAGCGCGGTCGGTTCGCATGCTCAAGGGCGTGGATTTAAACCCCAACAATGAGCTTGAGCTGCCGTAGGATGGTGGTAGGGTACTTTCTAGTAGGTACTCGGCTGGCTAGCTACCACCCTCAAGTTGAAAATCTGCCGCCAAGCATCTAACTGTATGTACCGGCAGCCTCACTTTTTGCCAGAGCCAGTTCCATTCCAGGGTAGACCTAGCCACCATCACTTAACATCAAGTGAGCTGTGGTCAAACATCAAGCTTATCAAACATTAAAAAAGAACTTGTGAGTTACTGTTATAGTCCCATCATCTGGACGACGAAACGAGTCCCGTATATAGTCCGTCCGCGTGGTCCGCTGTCCACTCCGGGTCCGGCCGTCCGGCACGACATAAATCCGGCAAGACGGAACGCGCCCGTTATAAATCTCTCGCAGGACGTGGAATATTCATGAGCGAGTTCAGATATACAGCGTGATGAGTTATCTAGATACATAAATAAATAAATCGACGGTCCCTACGTACATAAAGACATGTCAAAAACCGAGGTTTACAGTAGAGCGTAATTTATGTTCAAACCGCTCTAGAAATAATTCTATGTACAATTAAAAAGATTTTTTTCTATAATGTTTTATTAGCTTTAGGAACTTTAGGTATGTACATATGAAAAATCTAAAGCCATTATGCAATTTAAAAAAAATGACATTTTGACATGTGTTTATGTACGTAGGGGCCGTCGAAATATCGTAGGACACACAGCGCCATTTGACCCTAAACTAAGCAAAGCTTGTACTATGGATGTCAGATATCTGAAAATAAAAAACATAGTACCTATAACATAATACACAGAATTCGTTGAATATTCATCACAAAATAGTGTCATATAGCATCCAATCAATTTGCGTTATTATTGAAACCCCGAGGCAAAAACGACGGGTGTTAAAAGTTTGACGTGTGTGATTGTTTGTGTGTGGCATCGTAGCTCCTGAACGGATGAACTGATTTTGATTTTTGTTTGAAAGGTGAATTAGTCGGGAGTGTTCTTAGCTATGTTTGATGAAAATCGGTCCAAGATGGCCGCCGCCACAAAATGGCGGATTACATATTTTTTCACAACTCCCTCAATAGGGGGTATCAAATGAAAGGGCTTGACTAGTAGAATACTATACGGTATACACAGTTGGGAAGTATTTAAATTTTTAATTTATACTTGTTTTGTAGACTGTATTGTCATTTATAACGTTTTTTACTCGACTACCAAGGAAGGATTATGTTTATCGCCCGTGTCTTGAATGTAAATTTCTTTTTTACGTGCCTATCTTCCAAAGGCTGGATGAATTTTGAAAGTTAAGTTATCGTTACATTCTTCTTAAAACCCCCAAGTGCGTTTAGATAGGTGTTTAAAAATATAATAATTTGAAATGTTTTTGGTGCTAAATAGTAAGATGTCAATTTTTAAAAAACTAATCGAGTAAGGTGTCAAAATAAAGGAAATTAAAAGGTAATTACAAGAAGTTAAGTTTAAATTTAATTAGGAATAATAAGTTGGTTTAAAAAGTTGTTTCTTTGAATTATAGCTATTTTTGTTTTTTAAACTTTTCAGCTTGTTTGTGATCAAAATAAATAATATTGATTAAATAAATTTCGACATTATAATTTTATTTTTGTACACAATCGGTTCGCCTTTGACCACACTCTACCTGATGTTAAGCAGTAGTGCGGTCTAAGAAGGAGCACGCTTACCCAGTAAAACCCTATTTACCCTAGATTTGAAGACACCCATATTGTACTTAACAAGGAACACAGACTCCGGCAGAAAGAAGAATTTATTAAAGAAATCAATTAATATTATTAAAAGTAATATTTTTTACTAAACCGTTGTTACGTTAAAGTAGGTTTACACACCCTTTATCTACCAGACGTTTTAGTTAAACTCGTCTAAAATATTCGAGAAAGGCATGTAGGCAATAACTCCACCCCGCGTACCACCAAACCCCGAAATGTTCGCGCATGGACGATATTACTGCTGTACACAAATACAAGATATTTTTTTTTTAATAGTTTTACAGGCTAGGTCCACACAGCTCACCACAGCTCACCTGATGTTAAGTGTAAGTGTGGTCGATGATGGTAAAGCACACCTAGCCTGGAATGGAACTGGCTCTCAAGTGAGGCTGCCGGAACTCGCCGTTAGATGCTTGGCGGCAGATGTTCAACTTGAGGGTGGTAGCTAGCCAGCCGAGTACTATGAAGTACCCTACCATCATGCTATGGTTTCCTTACGATGTTTTCCTTCACCGGCAGCTCAAGCTCATTGTTGGGGTTTGAACCCACGCCCTTTTGCATGCGAACCTACCGCGCTAACCACTGCGCTGCCATCGCTACAAAAAAAAGATAGGTTCCAACCTAGGTTTTCTAAAAGATTTGCGGTGGTCTTTGTTTAAGTTTTTGCATCACTGAAAAAATACGAATATTTTATTGATAATATCAAAGTTACAGGCCATTTTTCCATTCATATATTTAAAAGTAACAATAAAAATGTCAAAATCATAACATATGTCAACAGAATGAAAGGTCAAATATTTTTTACTATAATATAAAGCTAAATAACCACTCACTGACTGACTGACTTAGAGAAATAGAACTCATATAAGGAGATGTCATAGGAAAAAACTAAATATACAGTCGTATAGAGAATCGTTCAGAGGGCCCGAATAAAATGTCAAACCTTCCGGAAGTCGACTCCTCGACGTGGTACCCCATCGGATCTCGGAAACTAGAGACATTTTTACTATTGCACTTTAACTAAATATACTCAAAACCTTGGTTACTTTTAGGTTCGTCAAAAAAAAACATGTGTTTCACACGAAAAAAACATGATCACCATACAAAATGTAACCTCTGATATCTCCGAAACGGTAAACTTTTTCGGAATGTCGCTCGAACAAACGTCATAGAGGACGTCGAGATCTTTCAGATGCAATTAAAAAAAACATAGGTCCCATACAAAATAATTTGTGTGTAGGTCTCGCGACCAAAAGGTCACAACCGCCGCGAGTTTTCATAGGCGCTTACGCGTTTCGTTCAACGCCAGTGAAGCGGCAAACTTAACTTTGCCGTCGTTTTAACTTCGCCACCACTTTATTACTTGCACGATAAGGTCGGGTTTTCCTAAACGGTTCGGTTTGTCTATTGTTCCTTTAACGTGGTAAAAAAGTACTTTGTCGGTTTGTTTCTTTTAGGGCCACACGGAAAATAGTTACGCATATCGTATGTCTGGGCCATAAGGTTCGTAATTGCTATTATTTGCAATTATGAGTAGTAAAGGTAGGTATGTAAACAACAGGATAAACTGCATCTTATCTTTGGCATCGATATACCTACTTTGTTGCCTTTGAAATAAGGTCGGTTATTGAAGTCGTAAAATTTCCGTTATCTATTGCTCGGGAATTCTTGGCGAAAGATTTTTTTTTTAAGATCCTGTGACCGATGTCTTATTTACTCGCTCACTAACTTTTCGTAAGCACGGAGTGTTTTTCGAAATTAAATTACAAATTTGTTTAAACTTACTTATCTTGTCTTGTGCTATATTTGTGGTTTACAGTGTTTTTCAATTGTTCGAGAGTGAGATGAGGTGAGTGTTGTTTAATTTTAATTACGTTTCGTGTTTTAAAGATCGATGTGATGCAAACGTAGGTAGGTAGACATTTTGTTATTTGAATTGCAAGGTAAAACTAATCTTGAAGTGCAATAATTTCAATTACTTTTCGTGTTTTAAATTAGGTACTTATAATGGGTCGCGCTTCGGTGAAAATAGACTTTTTTTTTCGTAAATATGGTTTGGTCTTGGTGTCTATTTACTTATGAGTTATTATTTAATAGTACCACGGCTGTTGCTACATTGCCGAAATCTCGAGGTAAATAAACATAACTATATACCGCTACCTGTTACGCATATCGTATGTCTGGGGCATAAGGTTCTATTTGTAAAATTGTTGTAGTATGTAGGGAGTAATTTTATTTCATTTCGGCCAATATACAGAGTTATCATATGGAGTTTGTGTTTTTAAAGATGTACTTCCTATGTTGTAAAGTGGTTTGAGTGAAATAAGGTGAATGTTGCTTACTTTCTTTCCGTATTTTAAAAATCGATGCATTAGGTACAAATCTGTAATGGCGTCGCGCGCTTCAATGACAATGCCAGCCCTTTTTTTGTATGTGTGTTGTTAACAACTTTTCGTGTTTATATGTAAGTAAGTATGTAGACGATTTTTACCCGTCTAAGCTTAAAAGAGGTGATGTTAGTGGTCTATGTATGCATTATAAGTATATCTATCCCATTATAATTAGGTATCTACTTAATGCCAGATGTTTTATGTTGCACTATCTATTGTTTTTATATTCCGCCGCGATTTTTCAAGGCGCGATTTGCTTGCGCGTTTCGTTCAACGCCAGTGTAGCAAAGGCCGGCGCTTGAATATGTGGCGTGATCTTTTCTACCTACTATAGGTATCACCGACAGCATTTTGAAAAATAGTTCGTCTATATCACAGGAAGTATGAACTTAATTAACTTTGGCATCGATATGCACTTTAGGTTTCTTTCTCGAGGTTTTTTTATAGCACTGTTAAACACAAGGAAAATAGTTACGCATTTCGTATGTCTGGGGCATAAGGTTCGGAATCGATCAGCTATTTCGTGAGCGCCTAACGAATATTATGAGGAGTAAAGGTAGCTGTGTAGTTCGCACCGAACAAAAGGATAAACTGCATCTTATCTTTGGCATCGATATACCTGCTTTATTGACTGTAAAATAAGGTCGGTTTTTTAATGGTTTGGTTTGTCTATTGTTCCTGTGGCGTGCTAAAATTATTGTTTTTTTAAATCGATGTAATAGGTAGGTTCGTAATTATATCAAATTTTTTATCTTTTGCCACTTGAATTCGTAATAGGTAGGACACAGGCGGTTACATCATAATATCGTATGTCTGGGCCATAAGAGTCGGAATCGCTCAGCCATTTTGTGGTGCTCTTATATTTTTATGTAATATTCGTCCCATACATTAATACATACATGCATACACACATGGATACAATAAAGTCGTTAAATTTCCGTTTTTCCAGTTTGTGTGATCGACGGTTAAAATACCTACTTAGTTATTGCTCGAGAATTTTCGGAGAGTTACAGTCAGTGTAAGTAGCCAGCCCTGAAGTTTTAGCTGGCGATCTACAGTTTTTGAAAGTCTCCGTTTTGCCAAGTTTATTTGAAAGGTTCACAGTTTTGAGCTAATCTTCAGTTTTTATCTTCTTATTATATAGAATTGACTTAGCGAAAAAAAATTACAACGTCTTTGTTATAAGTAATTAAATATTCTCCTAAGTAGAAAAGTGTGAATTATAAATTTCAACCGGTTAGTTTTAGGTTAGGTTATGTTTGAACATAGACAACTTGCGCGAGCCGAGCGAGCGAAGCGAGCGTGCCGCGGCAGCGGCCGGCGAAGCGCCAGAAAGAAAATTAAAGATGTTACGAGGGGTTGCACAGCCCGTATGCCTACAATTATAGTAGATTATAAGCCCGTATGCCTACAATTATAGTAGATAGATAACTTATTCTCTCACATCTCACCAGATTTCGAAAAAATGTTTTGGGAATTTTTTTTCATGATTTTTTTCTCGGGAAATTACTTATCTTTAATTTTGTTTTTAAGCTATTTTTTGATGGAATTAGTCTTAGGGTGCCGGTCATAAGATTTATCATAAGCATCATCATCAGCCTTAAGTCAACTGTACCTTTTTAGTCTACTGCTTTCTTCAAAATTCAATTAAAAAAAAACTCTGTGACCTTCCCCCCTCGCTACAAACCCCCCCTCGCGGGCCGCTTGCGGCCCGCGCACCACCCAAAATACTAGTAAATTATATACAATTATATACGCCGCCACAAAATGGCATACTACATATTTTTTTCACACAATGTAGGTATCAAATAAAAGGGCTTGACTAGTCGAATACTATAAACCTGTCAGGGGGTTTTTTTAATTTATAGTTATTGTTTTACGTATGCAAGATTACTCACCTTGTAATATATTGGATACTCCGATAGCTTCGACCAAATACGGTGGCCTTCTTCATGGAGATAAAGCTGAGTACAACGCCCGCGCGGCCTCGTCTTACTGCACACCACGAGCCGCTGCGCGCATAGCTTGAAGTTAGGTACATTGCTCAAAGCATTTCTATAAAGAAGAAACCACAAAGACGTCACCAGGCACAAAACCTTGTCAACCCATATAAACCTGTAACGACTGCCTCCAGTGTATTACTTCCTCTTCATTTTCTCCAAACCCATTCAGTCATAAAACTCACGCCGACTTTTTATGATTTTCCGGGTCGATAAGCATCAGGGCTATCGCATGTTTATGCTCCGCCAAACTAATACACTTAGCACATACGTGCTCGCGAATTACGAGCTGCGATTTGTGACAACCCTATAAATCCAGCTCGGCGAACTCAGGTTAAATGCAAAGACCAAGAAGGATGCAAGAAGAGGCCATAGTATTTTTTTTTTTAATTTAAAATAGATTTACATTTGTCCACACTGCCTAATTAATATACAAGAAAGAAAAAAATGTTTAAGGTATATAATTATCTAGTTTATTTCCGCTTAACAGTCGTTCCAGTTCCAACAGTGATGAGGACTTAAATTAAACTCATTTGACACAGCTTATTAATTAAAAACCTAATCTTACTCAAAATCTAGAACTAATTTGATATAAACCTAAAAATATAATTTTACAAAAATTTAATTAAAATAACAAAAAATCTAATAAAAATAACCATAAGTCTTAAAATTCTCCTCTCTCTGCAGTAACCACTTGCCGACACGTGTTTCGCCTCTACACGAGGCATCCTCAGGACGTGTTGACTCTTCGAGCGCTTGGTCAACCAAAAATAAATTAATAAACTGGATGGGTATATACCTTAAACATTCAAAATGAACTTCCGCAAAGTAACGTAGCAATGATAGTTCAGTGGTTAGCGCGGTAGGTTCGCATGCCGAAGGGCGTGGGTTCAAACCCCAACAATGAGCTTGAGCTGCCGGTGAAGGAAAACATCGTGAGGAAACCATAGCATGGTGGTAGGGTACTTTTTAGTACTCGGCTGGCTAGCTACCACCCTCAAGTTGAAAATCTGCCGCCAAGCATCTAACGGTGTGTTCCGGCAGCCTCACTTGAGAGCCAGTTCCATTCCAGGCTAGGTGTGCTTTACCATCTTCGACCACACCTTCACTTAACATCAGGTGAGCTGTGGTCAAACACCTGGCCAATCAACCATTAAAAAAAAAAAAAAAAAAAAAAGTAACGTCTGAATCAATCAATTATCTAAGAAAGAAAAATATTTTATTTTGTAACTTAAAAACACAAAAAACAAAAACGAACCACAGAGACAAACAGTTACAAAATAAGGTAAATAACAGTTACACCTCAGCATAATACGATCACTGGTCATCCGGTGAGCCCCTGTAGTTGAAAATCAAAATGTGTGTAGGTGTGGGGGTGTGTGTGTGTGTGTGTGTGTGTTTTGTGTGCGAGTTATAGAGAGAGTATACAAGTTAATTATTCAATTCAATTATTTATCGTTTATTCACAAAAATAGGGACATAATTATACAGATCTTTTACAAAATTACAAACAAAAGTACTGCCTTTTTGCCATGACTCGGCATGTGTACAATTGTACATGTACATGCTTTTAACCAAAGATATGGAAATATATGGAAAAAATTACAATAATAACATATCTAAGAAATTAATACTAACGTATATAATTATGTTTATTTATTTTTAGTGTTAGTATATGTATTTTTTATGTATTTATGCTGTATATGCAAATATATGCAAATATATATTTATGTACTTCTATATGTTTTGGCAACTGCCGTGATATTTTTTTTCTTTTATTCCATTCTATGGTTGCCTGAAAGAGATCGTGTTTAGCAATAAGGCCACCATTTGTAGCACTAGCTTTTAAGGTCCTTGTTTGTGTTACTTTTTGAATTTTTCTGATTTTTTGAGTTCCAGTGTTCACAATAAAAAGTTTCTATCTATCTATTAAAAAGGATTCTTATTTATCTTTCGAGCCGCGCAATATATCGTGCAAGCTTTTCCAGCTAGCTAGATCGTTGTCAAAAGAGCTACAGTATTTTCCGTGTCGCCAGTTTGCGCGAAAGCATCAAATCTGTTCGGTCTTAGTACCTTACAACGCAGCAACTGTTTTTGACGTACATCCATCTAAACTTGATACTTGACATCAGAAACTCAACACAAATTGCTTACGCGGCTGATTTTAGTGTCAACCGTTCACAATTTGCGAGTCATGTCATGGTTATGAACATGGAAGTAGAACGGAATTTAGTAAAAGTTTATTTTATATTTATTTACTTTTGTGTGAAATAAAATCATTTCATTTTTTTAAACACAAAGAAACATTGATTGATCTACACTAATATCAAAAAGAGAAAAGATTTTGTATTTTTAGACTTTTGGATTTTTGTATGTTTGGAACGAATAAAGTCAAAAACTACTGCACGGATTCCAAAAATTCTTTCACCGTTGGGAAGGTACACTATCCCCGGGTAACATAGGCTATTTTTTATCCCTGTATTCCCAAAAAAACGGGAACAATTTTTTTTATTTTAAATTTAAATTAGGATTCATGCAACTTTAAAAAAAAACATATGCTAGACGAAGATGCGGTCTACGATGAAGCACGCTTGCCTAGTAAAATCCATATCACCAATGTAGCGATGCCCTAAACTTTATTTTACTACTCAAAGTTCTGTGTATCGCTGCAATGGTCATGGACATGCGTTATCTTTCACCATCAGGAGAGCGTCTCGTTCGTCTCAATAATTTTGCTCTAGTGACGTCACGTTTTGGAAACTTAACAATGAGATGACGTCATCTAACGTTAAGAACATCTTGTTATTAACATTCACTGAGCTGCAAAGTCGATAAGTAATCTTCGGAGATGTTTCTCACTGCGCACGAAAAATATTTAACGCAGAAATTGACTTGAAGATTGAGTTACGCTCCGTAAATGGGTTGGAAGTGTTTGGGATAATAATTTTTATGGGTTACAGGCTAGGTGTTTTACCACAGCTCATCTGTTGTTATGTGACGATGTGGTCGATGATAGTAACACAAGGGATGTGAACTGGGTTTTAAGTGAGACTGCCGGAACACACTGTTAGGTGCTTGGCGAAAGATTTTCAACTAGAGGGTTAAGAAGAAATATTAGAAAGTATGTGGAAATATTTAATTTATTCTGTTTGTGTAGACAAGCAGTCTACATAAACAGAAGATTAAAAACCTAACAGCCCTGTTGGCTCATTGGTAGCATGTCAGCTTCTGTCAGAACAAAAAAAAAGTGGTATAAACAAATGCTTGTTCTGTGCCTGGGTGTTCTGTATGTATAAGTAAGTATTTACAAAAAAAAATATCTATGTATTCTATCAGTTATTTGACTTCCCCAATACAGAACACCCAGATACAGAACAAACATTAATTTATACTACAATTTTTTTTGTTTTGGGTGGGAATCGAACCCACCCCTACAGCTCTTATAGCAGATTATATTACCAATGAGCCAACAGGGTTATCACTTTCCCACACTTCATTACATTTTTACTTGATGGTAGATCTCCTTAGCAGAAGGTCGTCTAGGTAGGTACCACCGCAGTACCAGTTATTCTACCGCCAAGCAGTAGTGTGTAAACATTACTGTGTTCCGGTTTGAAGGGTACTGCAGCTAGCGAAATTACTGGGCTGTTGAGACTAACCATCAAAAGTCTCAAAGCAATGAGCGTCAAAGCAGCGATGCCTGGACTTTGTTTTGTTCTGTGTATCGCTGCAATGGTCATGGACAGGCGTTATCTCTTACCATGAGGAGAGCGTCTCGTTCGTCACATTACTTTTTTACATTAAAAAAAAAAACAATAAACGTTACACATAAATACTTGCAAAAACACAAGTTGTAGAATCCAACCCAAAGCAATGCGAAGCCACAATTTTTGCGCGTTCCCGCTAAAACCGAATTAGGTGCAACTCTTGAAGACAAACGCCAAATTATTGAGTCTATGATAATTAAAAAAAACTTATATCAGAAATACGAATCGATTGATCGACTTTTCGTAGTACGTACCTACCTAAAATACTGCCATTTACGACTTATTCGCGCCTATTACAGTTGAAGACATTTCTTATATGTCATAGGCAAATGTCTCAATTAAAAAACATTTAAGCGATAAAGTAGCATTTTCGACGATTTTCGCATCATTTTGTGCTCATTTATTCACTGTCACGGATACATCCTATACTGTTAATAGCATTGAATTTAAGAACAGTATGGTAACTCCCTCAAAACATAAAACCAAACATTTTTATTTCTTTGTTTTTGGTATGTGGCAGTGGGTACATAGCACGCAGAACTGATGTCCAATGGGGCTGCAAAGTTCTGGAGTGGAGAGCACGGACCGGCAAGCGCAGCGTAGGACGTCCACCCACAAGGTGGACAGACGACCTAATAAGGATCGCGGGAACGCGCTGGATGCGTGCCGCTTGCAACCGGTCTTTGTGGAAGTCAATGGGGGAGGCCTATGTCCAGCAGTGGACGTCCTACGGCTGAAATTTGCTAATTATTTCAAAATTTTCAAGACTAACGAAAAATCATGTAAAATAATTTTAAAGCATATTAAAAGTCGCAAAAAATTGTCAAGGTTAAGCCCTGTAATTAGTGTAATACGATAGTAACACAAGAGTTACTTGGTGGTAGATTTCCATAGCAGGAAGTCCAGATATTCTGCAGCTTCACAAAATATATTATAATAATATAACTCTTTATTGTTTACACCAAATTACAAAAAATTATAAAAATAGAAACTTAATACTAATGCAACAATTGGCGGCCTTATCGCTAAAAGCGATCTCTTCCAGGCAACCTCAATACGGAAAGGATTTTAAACTAAGGACGGGGTGTGTCGATAAGAGAGTTAAAAAATAGATAAAATGAAAAAATATTAAATAAAATAAAAAAACATTTGAAACATATACATATATATACCTAACTATATTATAAAATAACAATACTTAAATATCTTATATAATATACACTTATAGACATACATGAATACGTATAGATATGTATACATTTACATATAGTATACAATATATATATAATAGTGTTAGTGAGTAGTAAATATACTCACGTTTAATTATGTCGGATAAGTAAAGTAAAACAAAATGAATGTTAAAATAAAATGAGCTCTTTCTCGAGGAGTCAGATTGCAGAACGGTCGATACTGTATTTCTTCTATATAGTGCGGTTTTACTGAAAGAGCTTTGACGGTGTCCATTACCGTGTGTGACGTCATTCGGCTATATGTATAGTATTAATACATAACATAGCTCTGTAGAACAAGCGCATTTTACTAAAATATAGACGCATCTGGTGGAAAATTAGAAATTTATTCAACGTGACACATTGTGTGCACTACCAATTAAAACAACATTATAGTAAAAGAAGCACAGAATAAATTTAAAAAAGACTACTTACTTCTTCCTTTATGTCGCTTATGTAACGTAAAGGAAGAAATTATACTTTTTTGAAGAAAATGAAAAAAAATCTTATAAATAAATAAATTTCGTAGGACATTACACACAGCGCCATCTAACCCCAAACTAAGAACTAACTACTGACAGAATACTTATATACTTTTTTTTGTAAATACAGTGGTACTTATAATACACTAGCGGACGCCTCGCGGTTTCACCCGCGTAGTTCCCGTTCCCGTGGGAGTACTGGGATTAAAAGTAACCTATGCCACCCAGAGATAGTGTAGCTTCCCAATGATGAAAGAATTTTTGAAATCTATCCAGTAGTTTTAGAGATTTCGGAGGATAGATATAGTACACCCAGACACAGGACAAACCTCGATGTTAGTCACACAAATGTTAGTCCTGAGTGGGAATCGAACCCACACCCTTAATAAGCTCTCGAAAAATCAAACTTTTTTTTTTCGAGAGCTGAAGAAGAAATAAACACATTATTTTCGTACTCGAAATATTTGACATCCCTTATCCATTACTGTAAAATGTTTTTAAAATATATCTGAAAACTTTGGAGACAGCAGAAGCTTTCTGTTTAATTAAAACATAATTTATGTAGAACCCTGCTTCGCTCGGTGACGAAAAAAGAGGTGAGATTTCTTTTTCCGCTCTCAATCTGTTTAATGGCGATGGTTTATACTTATATTTATTATTTTTTAGCGATGATAGCTCAGTAGTTAATGCAGTAGCTTCACACGCTGAGCTGCCAGCGAAGGAAAACGTCATGAGGAAACCATAGCATGGTGGTACGGTATTTTATAGTACTCGGCTGGATAGCTGCCATTCAAGTTAAAAATCTGCCACCGAGCATCTAGTGGTGTGTTCCGGCAAGAACCACTTCTATTCCAGGTTACGTATGCTTTATTATTTGCGAACACACCGTCACTTATCATCAAGTGTGCTGTGGTCAAAACACCTAGCTTGTCAACCTTAAAAAAAATGAGACGTATTTTTCTCTATAGTTATGGACTTTGCAGGAACAACTTACTCAATCTCATTGTAACGGGTCCGAAAATTTACAGAATGCAAGTTGCAAAGAGAGCGGTCGAAGAATTTGCAAACTATAAGGAAACAAATGCATCTAATTCTTGATACAACAGTCTACATTTTAGCATGTCGTAAAGTTGTCAAAAAATAAAAGGCCCGTTTTGACATTTGAGAAAGACCCTAGAATGTAACTTGGAACGAAACTGAAAGAAACGATAAAATAATTATTCTTTGTGCGAGTATTCTTTTCGCGCTTTCTTTACAGTAGCATGCGATTTATAAATATTACGAAAACAGTTACGTGCTCGGTCTTTTTTTTATATACTAGTGTTGTAACCAATCAATAAATAGTAATGAAATATTGTGTAGTGATCTTTACTGAAATTAATGAGCTCGGCACTCAAAGCTGTAAATAAAATTTTAAATTGGCAACACTGATTTCTATAGAATGAATTGACCTTTCGTACCACTGTATCGTATCTATCAAAATACATACAATATTAAAGTTTAAGTTGAATTTTATTATCAGAACTTTAATCCAATGCACTTTACAATACATAAACATGTCGATTAAATACTCATGCAAACTTGAATCGATTTATCGTACAAACTTGAATCGATTTATCGTATTGAGTCGTATGGTTACATCACTAGTTACGTCGCGATGACAAATGTCAATACGGGCCTATTATATTTTTACGACTATAGTGTTAAGTGTTAAAAGAACATCAAAACAAAGACTCAATTAACAAAATGTAACAAACTAAAACATCAATTCACTGGATGAAATCTCCATAACCTGATTGTATCGCGTCGAGAGTCCCTTAAAGGGCCGAATAAATGGGATTATTCCCAGAAATCCATCTCCAAAGGGCAGCCTTTGATTAATGTAATTGCTAGACACGTAACACGCATTGCACAGTTGACCTACTTAACTTTGTCTTCTGATTTTACGATATTTATTTTTGTTTATTTTGTTAATACTGAAGTCTTTTGTTTGACTCTCGGTGATGACAATATTATCACCGACCAATTCTAATACAGATACAAAAAGGTTCTAGAATCACACAGGTAGATGGCGCCACTCGCTGTGCGTGTTGCAAACTGTTTTGATTTTCCGTTTGCATGGTGGTACCACCCAAAACGAAAATCTGGCGTCAAGCATCTAACGAGTGTGTTCCGGCAGCCTCACTTGAGAGACAGTTCCATTCTAGGCTAAATTTGTTTATCATCTTTATTGAGGTGAGATTCTTTATTGATATATTATCAGGTGAGCTGTGGTCATACACCTAGCCTGTCAACCATAAAAAAATCAATAGATACTGTTTAAGTGAATTTACATTTCTTCGTTACCCTGTCACAACCTTATTCCAAACTACTTTTTTTTGTTTAAATATGCTATACCCCGCGATTTCGAATCAGCCCTGTTTTCATAGACTATCCCACTGCTGGGCACAGGTCTCTTCTCATTGTGAGATGGGTGAAGCCATTGTCCACCACGCTGGACATTACACATCTTCGATTATTTTTTTTAAGAACTCTCCGACATTTAGGTTTACGGTATTTTCTTTCAGCGCTCAAATCAGCAGTATAATACGCACATAAAAATTAGAAAAGACAGAGATGCGTGCCGCGGTACACGCGGCAAATTTTCATCGGTTTTTGAAATCGATAATACGTCATGATGTTTTTAATAAAAAATTACACAATTTTGGCGTAAACTTTTTGGAGAATATATTTATATTTTTATAATTTAAAATAGTCAATGTGCGTCAACGGGCTGAAAATGTTTTTTTTATTTATAATAGATAGGCTTGCGTTTGACCACCATCCCGCCTGATGTTAAGCGAAGATGCGGTCTACGGTGGAGCACGCTCGCCTAGAAGAAACCGATTCACTCGCGACTTGAAGGTACCCAGACTATATTCATTTGGGAACACCCGCTCGGGCAGCAGATTCCAATGTCTAGCGGTACGTATGAAGAAGGTGGAATCAAACCGCTTAGTTCGAGCTTTTGGAACATCAACCATAAAGTGGTGTCGCTTTTTAAAGCTCCTGGCTGTCCGATAATAGAATAGGCAGGGTGGAATTATAGTTTGTACGTATCTTCTTTTTTAATCAAAGAAGATGGAGCTTAAATGTATTTTGTATTTCGATACCCTTTGCCCCCGACCTTTTATGAGGTCCCTATAATTTATTGGTTATTGAGATCCGAGGCTTCGACTTGAATGGAGGTTCGGATGGTTTTTATGGACTACTGAAATGAATTGGAGATTTAAATAGGTTTTTTAATGCTTGTACAGACGGTAAATTAATGGCGAAATGATGTTTAGACTTTTAAAGGTGATTTTTGGGAACGCCTAATGGGCAATTTGAGTTAAATACTTTTTACTATTCCATAAAAAAAATATACAAAATATTGTTTTTATATCTGCTGGTGTCCGGAACCATATTTCAGCGCTACAGAAATATTTCAGAGCGAAACTTTTCTGTAGCGCTGATAGCTCAGTAGTTAGCGCTGCCGGTGAAGGAAAACGTCGTGAGGAAACCATAGCATGGTGGTAGGGTACTTTCTAGTACTTGGCTGACTAGCTACCACCCTCTAGTTGAAAATCTGTCGCCAACATCTAACAGTGTGTTCCGGCAGCCTCACTTGAGAGCCAGTTCCATTGTGATTTACCATCTTCGACCACACTTTCACTTAACATCAGGTGAGCTGTAGTCAAAAACCTAGCCTGCCTATGAAAAAATACAAATCGTGCAAGAAGTTGTGTTATGTTTTTAAAACGTCAAAAAACTTTTTTTTTATTTTATTTAAAAGAGTAATGACTGAGAGACGAACGAGATGCTCTCCTGATGGTAAGAGATAACGTTTAACGTAAAACTATTTTCTTTTCTAGAATACTGTTAATTTTATTTCTCTGAACATACAACTTACTTCTTTTCTTTGCTCTGTTTAGTTTCGGGCCAGATGGCGCTGTGTGTATGGCCCCACGATATTTATGTTTAATATACTTACTTAATTTCACGTCAAAATAAATTGGGTACCCTAGATACATGCATCTTCCATAGAACGTAGCGAAATGTCTAAAATCTTCATCCATTATTATGTACAAACCCCTCACAAACAAGCGACGCCGTCATCGAAACAAGCGAATTGTTTCAGACTGAAAGGTATTCGCAACATTTATCTGACGCTGAAACTTTCAGATAATGTCCTGAAGAGTTCTCGTTTGTGATTACGGAGATATCCAATATCTGGAAAGGAAACAAACTAAAAGTTAAAAAGCTATAACTAGACTGAGAACAAAATAACCATATTTAGCAAAATGTCACCTATGTCACTTGGAGCATAGTAACAAATCGACTGACACCTTCATAGTTGAAGTGCCAAGATGCCAATACGCTTTAATTGATTTGCAGAAAATTCGTCGAATTTACAATTCCTCGAAAACAATTCATCGAGGGCACAATTCGTCGAATCACAATGCCGGTGTGGGTGAAGCCATAGAAGGTGGTGTGGAAGCACACCTAACCTTAAATGGAACTACCTCTCAAGTGAGGCTGCGGCAACATAATTGTGATTCGACGAATTGTGTGACGGCGTGATCGAAGGTGGTAAAGTTACCTAACCTAGAATGGACTTGCTCTCAAGTGAGGTTGCCGGAAAACAATTGTGATTCGACGAATTGTGTTTTCAACGAATTGTGTTTTCGACGAATTGTGTTTTCAATGAATTGTGTTTTCGACCAATTATGTTTTCGACGAATTGTGTTTTCAACGAATTGTGTTTTCAACCAATTGTGTTTTCGATGAATTGTGTTTTCGAAGAATTTTCCGCAGACGACTATCCTGTTTCCGTTATCGGCGTTAAAACAATAGAATAATTGACAGGCTAGTCGTATGGTGAGAAGAGCTGTTCATGTTTTCCTAAATCTTCGTCAAATACTGTCTCTCCCATTAAGGCTTCAACTTGCGGTCCATTGAACTCAACGGACAAAAGGTTTACGTTATAACAAATATTGTTTCAGCACAATTTTGTTTTGATACAATAAAATGAAAGCTTCGTCACACTGAAGAGACCAGAAAAGTTATGAGTAAATAAAATAACAATTTTAACTCACGCACGATTCTAAAGAGAAAATCATAAATGGAATAACTAATTAATATACAATAGAAATTATACATTATACAAGAGTGTACAACTTGCAGTGTAATTCACAACAGTTAAACTTGTAACAGGGCGCCTAAGATACAGGCTTTGCCTAGTTTGGGGCCCGTTGTCGTTCTCCCACACACACACACACACGAACGCTTGTGTAAACGAGACGCTCTCCTGATGGTAAGAGATAACGCCTATCCATGACCATTGCAGCGATACACAGAAGTTTGAGTAACAAAATAAAGTCCAGGGCATCTCTGCTTTGGCGCTCATTACTTTGAGACTTTCGATGGCTAGTCTCAACAGCACAGTAATTTCGCTAGCTGCAGTACCCTTCAAACCGGAACACAGTAATGTTTACACACTACTGCTTAGCGGCAGAATATCTGGTACTGCGGTGGTAGCTACCTGGACGACCTCCTGCTTAGGAGATCTACCATCAAGTAAAAGTAATAAAGTCACAAAATTAAATATACATTAAAGTATTCAAAACGTAAAATTGAAAAGTGACTCTCTTTTAAATTGGTAAAGCTAGCGAGTTTATTCTGAAGTAGAAACTAAAAGTAAAAGTAGTTTTTTTTTAACGTATATTTAAGTTACCTAGAGTATTAAGAGGAAACTGTTCCACAAAAACATTCAGATATTGTGGGGCATTTATACCATACGCCACATAAGAACCATTTAAGTTTTCTTTGACCAAAAGGTCGTATAAAGGCACCAAGTCACCAATCAACATTGACCTCTTATCTGACTCAATAGCCACAAAACGTACAGAGAAACGGTTCAATTTTCAAATTCGCGGAGCTCAATAAAGATTGGTTTCGGGTTACCATATCGCACTAAATAAAAAACCTCTAACGTCGCGATAAAATTCGCAACAAAGCCGAAAAGGGGCGATTGCTTTCCTTGATATTTACTGACAATTTTAACTTTAAGCCCCTGTGATAAGGCTTGCGAGACTGTATGTAGATGTCCGATAGGAAAGCTATTGAAATCGACGAAAGGGTCCGAAGGTCCCTCTCCGACTGGAAGTCCATTTATTTTGATCGCGAACGACGTTTTAAGGAAACACTTCGCAAGTGTGATTTTCTTTCTACTACAATGGAAGTTTGAAAGCTTTGTTGGTCGGATAATACATCTTTTTATAGCATTTTTATAAGCTGCGCCCCGCGGTGTTACCCGCTACATTTTTTTGAGATAAAAAGTAGCTAATCACCTATTCATTCACCTATTACCTGTTTGTTCTGTGTCTGGGTGTTCTGTATGTATTATAAGTATGTATTTACAAAAAAAGCATTTATGTATTCTATCAGTTATCTGACTTCCATCGCACAAGCTCTGCTTAGTTTGGGGCCAGATGGCGCTGTGTGTATAGTCCTACGATATCTATTTATTATTATTATTACTATTTTTTAATGTAAAAAGTAATGAGCCGAACGAGACGCTCTCCTGATGGTAAGAGAGAACGCCTGTCCATGACCATTGCAGTGATACACAGAACTTTGAGTAATAAAACAAAGTCCAGGGTATCGCTGCTTTGGTGCTCATTACTTTGAGACTTTCGATGGTTAGTCTCAACAGCCCAGTAGTTTCGCTAGCTGCAGTACCCTTCGAACCGGAACACAGTAATGTTTACACACTACTGCTTGGCGGCAGAATATCTGGAATAAATAATACAAAAATAAAAATAATATTACCAAAATAAATAATTACATTATATGGATAAGTTTAAAGGAGTGAGCATTTTAAAAGTAACCTTTTGTAGCGATGATAGCTAAGTGGTTAGCGCGGTCGGTTCGCATGCCGAAGGGCGTGGGTTCAAACCCCAACAATGAGCAACAACAATTTCATTTAATAAACAATCGCGGGCGGCATGCGGCCCATGGGCCACGTTGTTGGCGACCGCTGGCCTAGACAATACCATCATAGAAAGTAAAAAATATTTCGAAACTTGTGTACTTATAACTTTCCCCCTTGAATCGAACTATTCTGAGAGTTGCAAAATTGGTAAAGGGACTAAATATCCTATGTGACCTTTCTCTAAGTATCTATTTCATTTCCATTTCTACCAACTCGTTTGTGAGTTTTAAACATACGAAATTCAACTCCTGTTTTCCTCCTTCCGCGTTTCTTAGAAACAACACTAAATGGGTCATAAATCGTAAACGGTAAGTTTTACAAAAATAGTGTATAGAAAATAAAGTATGCGAGATTTTATTTTCTACAAAAATTGTCTTAATGACTTTTGCCCTAAAGTGCATAGTTTATGAGATATTGGCAAAACCCCGTTTTTTCATAAAGTCGCCTGAAGCTCCACCGGAATCTAAACTCTAAAAATCTAAAAATGGATGGGAAAGTTAGTGCAAAGTTAAAATTCTATTTTTACTGGTCTTAATAACAAATTAAGATTAACTTAAACTTGACTTGACTTTTTTAAATAAATAATAGGCTTGTGCTTGATCGCCATCTTGCCTGATGGCAATCTACGGTGGAACACGATTGCCGTGATGACCGCTTCACTCGCGACATGAAAGGACCCAGATTTGTAGTACCTATTGTAGTAAAGACATTGTATCTATCAGTGAACACTCACTCGGGCAGCAAATTCCATTGTTTAGCGGTTCGTACGATGAAGGTGGAATCGAAGCTTTTAATTCGAGTATTTGGAATTTCATGGTTAATTAACCATGAAGTGGTGTCGCTTTTTTTTAAATGTTAGACAAGCTAGGCGTTACAGCTCACTTGATGTGAGGGTGTGGTCGAAGATGATAAACACACCTAGTCTGGAATGGAACTGCCTCTCAAGTGATGCTGCCGGAATATCCTGTTAGGTGCTGGTGGCAGCTTTTCAATTTGAGGGTGGTAGCTAGCCAGCCGAGTACTAGAAAATACCCTAACACCATGCTATGGTTTCCTCGCGATGTTTTTTCGTCACAGGCAGCTCAAACTCATTTTTGGTGTTTGAACCTACGCCTGTCGGCGTGGGAACCGACCTCGCTAATTACTGACCTATTATGCATATTTAATTAGATAATTATTATGTTTAATTAATTGTTATTAATTATTATATTATGGCTTAGGACGTAGCGAAGGATGCCCCGACTCTCGATAGAGTTACTGTGGCTTAAACATGACCACACCATCACTTAACATCAGGTGAGCTGCGGTCAAACACCTAGCCAGTCAAAGAATTAAAAAAAATAATTCCAATATAGGTAATGATAATTATGTCAATCTCAATAATACATAAACACTTGAAAAAACACATGTTTTGAAAAATAATGCAATAAAATGATATTTTTTTTTTAGCGTTCGTACCACAACTCCAGAAACAAAGGCGACGTTTATATCCAAAACCCCGATCCGTGTGTTTTGTAACGTGAAATAGAATGCGGGCTTTTCTCTGATTGATTCGCCTTTATGATAATAACCTTAGGGAACCCCTTTTGATACTCCGTGTGGCTGCGGCCTCTGACGTAAGATCATTTTTATTCGT
Organism: Biston betularia; assembly: GCA_905404145.2. Lineage (NCBI taxonomy): Eukaryota > Metazoa > Arthropoda > Insecta > Lepidoptera > Geometridae > Biston > Biston betularia. The sequence continues at coordinate 6,261,738 of FR989887.1, read as the reverse complement.
AATCATGTGGGATGTAGAATGTAGAATGGAATCTGCCTACGTCCGTGACCTACGAAAGCTTTTAGAAGCCTTACTAGGCCCATGTACTTTCGTTCAGCGGTGTAATCTATCGGACTATCGACGATTTATTTATTTACATTACATTTCACATCATCCTTATAGAATTTCCCTAATGCGATGATGCTAGTCAACATACATAAAAATGTCACATCAGATAAAATTAAGTTCGTAAACCAAAATTAAAAATTTCACATCAAATAAAATTAAATTCGTAAGGCAAACAATAAAATTAATTAATTAAAACCATAAATTATTCAAAAAAAAATGCAATAACTACAAATTAAGAAGTTCTTAAATAACGATAAATTATGTCAAATTAAACAATAATCTAACAATATCGACAGCTCTGTTGGTTCATTGGTAGAATGTCTGCTTCAAGAGATTAAGGGTTCGATTCCCACTCAGGACAAACTTTGTGGCATAAACAAATGTTTGTTCTGTGTCTGGGTGAACTGGGCTGTGGCAGGGAGTATGTATTTACAAAAAAAAGTGTAAGTATTCTATCAGCTATCTGACTTTCATAGTACCTACAAGCTTTGCTCAGCTTGGGGTCAGATGGCGCTGTGTGTAATGTCCTACGATATACCCAAATAAATTTCTGATACATCCTCCCATACAAAAAAACTGTGTCTGGGTGTTCCGTATGTATTATAAGTACATAGACGTATTTACAAAAAAAAGTATGTAAGTATTCTATCAGTTATTTGACTTCCATCGCACAAGCTTTGCTTAATTTGAGGTCAGATGGTGCTGTGTGTTCTTGTACATTCAAATTGTATTGTCTTTTTTTATCGCAATTAAATTATTGTCTATTATCAATCATCTAGGTATAGCAAGTAAAGATAAACAGAAGCAGAATACGTTTAATCCAAAAGCGCACGGAATATAATTTATTTGTCAAGTTTATAATGAAATAGCCCCCGAGACGTTCGAGTTGGTTATACTGCGATAGCAAACTTTATGAAAATAAGTGGCAGGTAAGGAAATGACGTACTGGGAGAAATATTGTTGCGGCTACTATTTCTGTTTGACAAACTAGCTGCGCCCCGCGGAGTTATTACCACCACGATCCCACGTGAACACTAAATTTTTCGAAATAGAAAGTAATCCAGTGTCAGCTACCTTCATATCTCATCGACATCTCTCGCACTCCTCGCCGCCAACACTGAACTCGACATTGTATTTGACAACTGGAGGTCAATTATTGCATCTTTCCGAATATATTGTGAAAATTTAACTGACCAGTGGGACCGATGCAATAACACTAATCCAGGCTCCGATCTCAATCTAGACATTTAGTTTTTAAATCTTATGACATCTTGTAATTAGTTTTTTTTTTAATATTATTATTACTTTGTTTTTTGTACTTTGACATCTTCATTTTTTTTAATTTTTGTAATTGTATTTTAGATTTTTGTTTTTGTGGAATGTCAAAATTTTGTGAGATTGGATGTAATTGGTTTACCGTATACTTTCTCAATAAATAAATAAATAAATAAATATCAAATTTCGTCAAAATTGGTCAAGCCGTTTGAATGTGAAGAAGTAACAAACATACAAACACACTCAAACTCACACTTTTGCCTTTATAATATTACCTACTACTAGCTGCACCCCGACGTGTTACCCGCTACATGTTTTCGGGATAAAAATTAGTCTATGTGTTAACCTCCATAACAAATTTCATCAAAATCCATTCAGTAGTTTTTGCGTGTGCAGTTGACTCAAATCGCTCAATGACTCAAGTTAGTCTTAGTCTATAGCCTACTAATATTATAACTGTGAAAGTTTTTACAAAATACAGACCCCTGCTGTAGTCAAACATCTCGCAAGCCAATCTTAAAAAAATCGTACTTTTGGTTACCAACTGACTTCTTCAAGACTTGGAAAAGATTTGACTAGAACTTTTTTTTTACTTTATGTATTTCTAGTAATCTAGACTGCTTTATGCTAACTATACCTTTATGCCTATGCTTATGGTGAAATAAATTTTATTTTTATGATTATTTTATTTCAACAGTAGTGTGCATTAAAGTATTAAAACGCCATTGTGTCCCGAGCCCAACTCTCAACGTCGCGTTTCGTTGAAGCGCGAAATGGGACGAGCAGAGTTGTTAGCAGTCTGTCTTCCAACAAAAAGAGTAGCAACTTTACTCAGACAACACTGGAAAAGTTGTCGAGGTCCCGCCTGATCTCTCACACACACATTGAAGAATGCCCGCTGCGGAAGTTAAACAATAATTTAAAAAAAGATATTTCACACAGCGACATCTAGCCCCGAACTAAGCAAAGCGTTTATTATAGAAACCAAGCAGCAATCAGCTAATAGATGAGTTTTGGCGGGAACGCGGAAAGAGTCGTGTCTCCCCGTTGTATTTTTTTCAAAAACTAGTGTTTTTTCGAGTGTTTATAACTCGAAAAATGATTTTTCGTATTGCTTCCAAAACTCCATCGAAGCTTTTAGTAAAGTCGCCACTACATTACTAAAGCATGACTGGACTTGACTGACACGGGCTGGACTTGACCAAGACTGAACTTCGACTATAACTATAGCTACAAGGCAACTTATTTACCTCATTTAACTTGAAAATATAAAATACTTGACACTGGCAAATGCTACAAGGTTGGATTTGATATGTTATCTATACTAATATCATAAAGAGGAAGAATTGTATTTTTGTGTGTAACGCGAGTAAATTAAAAAACTACTCGATCGATTTCAAAACTTCTTTCACCGTTGGGAAGCTACACTATCCCCGGATGGCATAGGCTACTTTTTATCCCTGTATTCCCATGGGAACGGGAACTACGCGGGTGAAACCGCGAGGCGTCCCCAAGTTTTGTATAATAAATAAATATCATAGGACATTCATTACACACAACGCCATCTGACCCCAAACTAAGCAAAGCTTGTGCTATGAAAGACAGAAAACTGATAGAATAGTTTTTTTTTATGTAAATACATACTTATAATAAATATAGTACACCCAGACACAGTACAAACATTTGTTTGTCACAAAATGTTTGTCCTGGGTGGGAATCGAACCCACGCCCTTCAGCTCTTGGAGCAGACATACTACCAATGAACAAACAGGGCTGTCAAAATACAAAGGTTACCTTTTTTTGTAAAATTGACTTCTGAATGTAATATTTAAATTAATGAAATACTTTGACTTTACTTTTTTTATAGAATAACTGTTTTTATAAAGGCTGGCTCGTGGTCCTTGCAGCCGTACGCATAACTTTGATAACTTCGATCTTAGGTACTGCACAAATTATCGTACACAAGTCAGTCGCTCCTCTCGCTCCGTTGGAACTATGAAATTGTTTTTATGGAGTTTATTCAATATTGGAGCTCTGCTGGGTAAAGTATGCTTTTACTGTTTGCTAAACTTTATTGCGATTTTTTACTGTCAGGCGCTTAACCATGTCTTAGTATACCTATAGACAATAGACAACACTTTATTTGAGACATAAAACATATTTCAACATAATTACATACAAAAATAAACAAAGAAAAAACTTATAAGTAGATGGTATTTATAAATAAAACAAAAAACAAAAGCGAAAAATACGTTTTATGTCACAAACCAGCCTCGACTCAGAATAATACCGACTGCAGCCACTCAGGCAGCCAGCCGGCGCTGGTCTTCCGTGGAGGCCGGCAGGTGACTTTTTTTTAATGTAAAGGCAATGAGACAAACGATGCGGTCTCCTGATAGTAAGAGATAACGCATGTCCATAACCATTGCAGCGATACACAGAACTTTGAGTAGCAAACAAAGTCCGGGGCATCGCTGCTTTGGCACTCACTACTTTGAGACTTTCGATGGTTAGTCTCAACAGCCCAGTAATTTCACAAGCTGCAGTCACCTTCAAACTGGAACACAGTAATGTTTACACACTACTGCTTGGCGGTAGAATATCTGGTACTGCGGTGGTACCTACCTAGACGACTTCCTGCTAAGGAAATCTACCACCAAGTAAAAGGATCAAGGTCACGCACGAGTGTGCCGGCTGGTAAAAAATATTTCTCGGATGACTCTGAACAGACACTACTAGTAGAATAATATACAATTCCAATAACTGCTAGTCAAATAAGTGAAACAAATGAAGCAACAATAAAATATAAATTGTAGTTTGGTTTTTTTTAAACCAAACTAAGCAGAGCTTGTGTGATGGAAGTCAGATAACTGATGGAATACTTAAATACTTTTTTTTTTGTAAATACATACTTATAATACATACAGAACACCCAGACACAGAACAAACATTTGTTTATTTACAAAATGTTTGCCCTGAGTGGGAATCGAACCCACGCCCTACAGCTCTCAAGGCAGATATACTACCAATGAGCCAACGGGGCTGTCAGATCTCTAAATAGTATAAAATGAAATCGCTTCCCGCCGTCTGTACGCTTAGGTATATTAAACTACGCAACGGATTTTAATGCGGTTTCCAACAATAGACACAATGATTCAAGAGGAAGGTTTTATTTGTATCTCTACATTGTACAAAACAAAGTCGCTTCCCGCGGTCTGTACGTTCTGTAAGATCCTTTAAACAAAGTAACGGATTTTAATGCGGTTTCCATCAATAGACATATTTGATTCAAGGGGAAGGTTTATAATGATGTGTACTGTGCAATTTGCACCTGTGCGAAACTGGGGCGGGTCGCTAGTTACGATTCGCTGTGGTCTATATGACAACGACCGACATGGGGCAGGTTCCGGCAGGCTCACTAGAGCACCAGATTCACTTCAGGCCAAGTGTGTTCCCTGTACACCATCTTTCTAGTACTCGGTTAGCTAGCTACCACCATCTACCACCAGGCACTTGCACTCTCCGCACTAGATGGCCGAAATAAGACAGCAAACGCTGTTGACGTATTGTGGGCAGTCGGATCTTAATGCCGAGGTCCGTGGGTCTCTATAAAGATATGGATTAGAGTGAAATAAAGGTTGTTAACCCCGGCCAGTAGGTACAGTCCCGTGCATAAGGTACGAGCGTATCCAGTAAATTACAAAAGCCAGCGAGGCGGAAGTCAATATCGCGCTACCTGCGAAATTTGATAACATACGGGAATATTATTATCGGTAACTGGTTATTACTGGTTTGATTGATTTCTGTGTACATAGCATACAAGTTTTTAGCATAATTATGTGAATGTTTACCTTGTAATGCGAAAATTAACCGAAATTTACGCAATTGTAGTTCATTGAAAAGTTACATTTAGGGTTGCGTTTTTGAGAGGACGCAATTTTATTTTTTTATATGTAGGGGGGGTTATTATATGTAGGGTTTAGTATAAGCTTAAGTTAAAGTTTGTGGGGTTGCTACACTTGTCCCCCGGCCGCCATCTTGGAAAAAGGGGTGCAAATCGTTTTCGCTCTGTATCTCGTAAACTAGCAACCCTACAGAACATTATATAAAAACATTAATAGAAGCAAAATAAATTGTCTACAACTCTATTCCTAGTACTTTTTATCGTAAAATGGAAAATAAAAAAGTTATAAATAAAAATAACTGAAAATTTTTGAACTAATTTTCTTATGGGCGTTATAACTTTTTTTCTGGTCATTTTACAATGAAATAACATCAGAGTAATCTTAAAGAGGAGTTTTCAACGAATAATTTTCACAACAAATTTGTTTAATTTCACTCATTTATCTGAGCTTTACAGCGTTCCGAAGTTGACCGGGTTCTTGAAAACTCGTAAGAATACGATAAAAATGAACCATTAGCCTTAGTTTTTTATTATATATTTTTTTATTTATATAATTTATCATTTTCTTAACATTCCTACGTTATTATTTATTTATTTTCGACCCTTGTCACCACCAGAAAACTTAGAATTTCATTGGTGTTTACAATAATTTCTAATCAGAGTATACATTTACGAGAATCCTATGCAGGTAGAAAAGGTCCAAGTTACCGCTTAGGGTCTTTGTCCTAGGAAGATGCTGTACCTACAGCATCTTCCCCCTCAACTTATTCTTTCAGTTTGTGCTACATATTTCGCCACGTGTAGACGTATTGAAAATTCTGAAAAGTATTTTGAGTTTGATAGGTAGGTACAATTAAGAGTTTTGTGAGCAAAATTTTTAATTTTGTGATAAGAATTTTGACTTTAGTTTGTTAGGTTTATTAGTTATACCTATAATTAGTTTGTCCTGGGTGGGAATCGAACCCACGCCTTTCAGCTCTTGAAGCAGACATTTTACAAATGAACCAACAGGGCTGTCAAAATTGTTATTGCGATCCGACATCGCACATTTGCTTCGCTAGAACCTTTTAAAACTATACCTACCAACCATTTCAGTCCCGTCTCATTATCAAAGGGTCATCTAACCAGACAACTCCTACGTTTATGACATTTGCCTGAAGGCACAACGTTATGTGTGGAAAATATATTTTTTACGAGGAATAAAGGTCAGACCACACAACGTAGGTATAATGTACAAAGTGTTTGCGACTGACAAAAAATTTACTGTAGATAACTGGGACAGCGCCCCGTTAATGGTAATTGCATTTTCCCATACATTTTTCTATTATTTATACATGACGTAAATCTCCCTTTTTAGGGTTCCGTTACACGATTGGTGTGCCGACATATGGTGCCGATACGTGGACGCTCACACATGAGGCTGTGCACAAAATTAGAGTCGCACAGAGAGCCATGGAGAGGTCCATGCTCGGCATTAAACTCCAAGACCAAGTTCGTAATACCGATATCCGGCGACGAACGAAAGTTCGAGACGTCGGTATCGCAATTATGAACCTCAAGTGAAGCTGGGCAGGACATGTTGCTAGGCGAAGTGATGACAGGTGGAGTAAGGTTGCAACAGAGTGGTGACCTAGGCAAGGGAAGCGGAGCGTCGGTCGTCCAGCCGCAAGATGGGTCGACGATATCGTCACCGTCGCGGGTCGAACCTGGACCAGATTGGCACAGGACCGAGGCAGATGGCATGCAAAGAGAGAGGCCTATACCCAGCAGTGGGATAAAGAAGGCTGTGGATGATGATGATGAGGGTTCCGTACCCAAAGGGTGAAACGGGTCCCTATTTCTAAGACTCCGCTGTCTGTCCATCTGTCACCAGGCTGTATCTCATGAACCGTGATAGTTGAAATTTTAACAGACGATGTATTTCTGTTGCCGCTATAACAACAAATAAGGGGGCTCCCATACAAAAAACGTGTTTTTTTTGCCGTCTTTACAGATAATATTACGGAACCCTTCGTGCGCGAGTCCGACTCGCACTTGGCCGATTTTTTATGTTTGACAGGCTATGTAATTGATCCCAGCTCACCTGATATTAAGTGACAGTGTAGTCGAAAATGGTAAAACACCTAGCCTGGAATGGAACTGGCTATTGAGTGAAAATGTCGTAGTGCAGTGTTGACTACACTGCACTACGTGTAGTGTAGTGTAATAGTAGTGTGTGTAGTAGTTCCTGTTCCCGTGGGAATACAGGGATAAAAAACAGCCTATGTCCCCCGGAGATAGTGTAGCTTACCAACGGTGAAAGAATTGTAAAATCGGTCAAGTAGTTTCGGAGCCTATTCCATACAAACACAAACAAATTATGTACACATATAAATAAATAAATAAATCATAGGACATTACACACGGCGCCATCTGACCCCAAACTAAGCAAAGCTTGTGCTATGGAAGTCAGATAACTGATAGAATACTTAAATAGTTTTTTTTGTAAATATATACTTATAATACATACAGTACACCCAGACACAGAACAAACATTTGTTTATATCACAAAATTCTTGTCCTGGGTGGGAATCGAACCCACACCCTTCGGGTCTTGGAGCAGGCATACTACGAATCAACCAATAGGGCTGTCTATATATACTGAATATGACATGTTCATTTTCACTTACCTGCTATTTATGGGTGATGTGTTTCGACCGCGTATTCAGGGTCAAAGAGGAAACGATGTGCAAAATTGTGGGCACATTGTTTGTTAACGCTATAACCATTGTATGTTTATTTGACGTTCCCCATTTGTGAAACAATTAAACGTAAAATGGTTACAACAAAAAATAAGTTAGGTTTTGTGGCGAAATATGACCCCAATTTGAAATTTAATTGTTTTTCACTAACAGTTAAATAGATCTGGTTTTTTTAAATGGTTGACAGTCTAGGTGTTTGACCACAGCTCACCTGATGTTTAGTGAAGGTGTGGTCGATGATGGTAAAGCACACCTAGCCTGGAATGGAACTGGCTCTCAAGTGAGGCTGCCGGAACACACCGTTAGATGCTTGGCGGCAGATTATTCAATTTGAGGGCCAGCCGCGTATTAGAAAGTACTCTACCACCATGCTATGGTTTCCTCTCGATGTTTTCCTTCGCCGGCAGCTCAATCTCATTGTTGGGGTTTGAACCCACGCCCTTCGGCATGCGAACCGACTGCGCTAACCACTGAGCTTTCATCGCTACGTTCGACCACAGCTCACCTGATGTTAAGTGACGGTGTGTTCGAATATGGTAAAGCATACCTAAACTGAAATGGAACTAGTTCTCAAGTGAAACTGCCGGAGCCTGGAACATACCGTTAAGTGCCTGGCGGTAGATGGTGGTAGCTAGCCAACCGAGTACTAGAGAGTACCCTAACATCTATGGTTTTCCCGCGTTGTTTTCCTTTACCGGGAGCTCAATCTCAAACCCCAACAGGGTTTGAACCTCAACAATGACGGTAACAACCGAACACGCAAACCACTGAGCTAAGAGACTATATCATCGCTACAAAGAGTTTTGTATATGCTTATTTTGTTTATTTAAAAGTAATAAGACGAACGATACGCTCTCCTGATGGTAAGAGGTTAACTATTCCATACATTACAGTACAGTGCAACTGTGGGGCTCGTGCGCAAACCATGCAGCACCTTCTCTCGTGCCCTCACTGTCCAGACTCCTGCACCATGGAAGACCTCCAAGAAGCCACCTCCCGCGGTGTTGCAGTAGCTAAATACTGGGAGAAAACCATCTAATAAAAAAAAATTGAAACATCGTCTCGACGAAGAAGAGAACCATTCCATAACCATTGCAGCGGTACATAGATCATTGGTGAACAAAACAAAGTCCAGGACATCTCTACTGTGAAGCTCATTACTTTAAAACACCATAACATTGCTTGTTTTACAAGTTAATTCGAAGCAGTAAGGTTTATATTGGAACGTTCACAGCCGTAATTGTGCGTGGAACTGCAAAGCCACTGGGAGTATACCGTTTAATCTGGTCTCGTCAAACGTGGCTTCTTGTGGTGACTATGGATTTTGTACCTAAAATGTAACTTGACAAATTTAAAAAATCTATCCGAAATATTGGGTCTTTAATAATAATAAAGCCATTAATTCCAAATCTTCACCTTCGTTTTGCATTACAATGTTTGTTAGTAAGTTATAACTTAAAAATTAAGAAAAGTTACTTATAATTAATGTTAGTATTACTTATGAGATTATATGGACACCTGTTTAGGTAAAGACGTCCTCCATCATTTTCCATGACCATGATGACATTAAATTTGTCCTTGCCTGACTTTATCCAGTCGTTTCCTGCGACGTGAGTTATGTCACCAGCCCACCCTCTTATTTGTCGACCAACATTCCTTATCCCCTTTGGTCCTTTCCATCGTGTGGCTTCAATGGTCCATCTTCTGTCTCGGTATCGTGAGATGAGTCCGGCCCATCTCCACTTTAGTAAAAGTGCGTGCCTGAGAGCATCGGTGATTTTAGTGTTTTGAACGAAAGTTTTCGCTCTCAATTTTATATGTTTTTCTAATTTTCAACATGCTCCTTTCCATAGCTGATTGACTGCATTTGATTACTACTTAGGCAATTAATATCTAAAACTAAAATCCGCCATAAACTTAAAATTTTAATCATTTAAAATAACAACAAGTCGTTACATCATCTTCTCGCTGCAGTTGCGGAGATGTGTTTCGCCTCTACACGGCATCCTCAGGACACGTTGACTCTTCGAGCTCTTGACTATGATTGAGACACAGATATAGTATTTTGTGCAATACTGTTCAAATTGCGAAGGTTTATAAATAACGATATCTAGAATGTCACATCGCATGGCCACCCCTATTTCTCGCTCGATCGGAGAAGCAGCCCTAATTGCCGTCTCTAATACACCTGGGGCTGATTCACAATCACTGCGCTCTGCTGTCGAATATGGACTCCGACAGTGACGTATGTATCTGCGGGTGTGACGTTTTGTTACGTCACCAATACTCCGTTTAAGTTAGAATGTATTTATGTGTAGGTGGAATAATCAGTAGGAAGAGAACTAGCTCTACAGTTACTAACTAACCGCAAAGTCGGGGCATCGCTACTGCGGGAGCTAGGGACTCAAGTTTGTGTTGTAACTTTCTTTTTGTTTCTTTTCATCCCACTGCCTATTTTATTATAGGGTTATTTGTAATCAGTCAGCATCCTTTTAATGGCGTATGGCAAACACACCATTACATACAGACCTCTGTATATACATATGTAAAGGTCTGTGTATTGCGTCCGCATGTGTGAAAAAAACATTATAAACTTCAGCAAAATAACAACCTCCTTAAAATTGTTTTAAACAGCATAAATATATCTGTAACTATTACATCTATATATTGTTAACATTTTTCTCTGTGCTATTTATCTCCTAACTAAGCAAAGCTTGTAGGTACCTCGGGAACCAGATAACTGATAGAATACTTATAAGTATAATTACCTACTTTTTTTAAATGTAAAAGTACCGAGTCCAACGAGACCTGATCGTACGAGATAACGCCTGTCCATGACCATTGCAGCGAAAGGTACCTACATAGAACTTTGAGCAGCAAAACATAGTCTTTCATTTGGCGCTCGTTACTTTGAGACTTACGGTGGTTAGTCTCAACAGCCCTGTAATTTCGCTAGCTGCAGTATCCTTCAAACAGGAACACCTATCCAGTCAAACATTAAGAGTAATAAAAAAAAAAGTTTAGTTGTTATTGGTAAGCCGATGTCTTTTTACACTTGAGCTATTTATTTTCTCTCTCTATACGCATTCAGGCAAAATCAAGCATTCGTTCAGATAAGACATTTGCATCTGTTAATCCGCCGAAGTATTTACCCAAACAGACCCTAAATCCTGAATGTTTTACTATCCGATGAAATATCAACCGTATCAATCAGCGATTACAGTCCAAAATATATTGGAAACTGGTTACCCGGGTAGAAATGCCTGTAAATTGTAGTCAGAAGCTCGGAGCAATTAAGATTGCATGTCACTGACTCTAAATTTAGTTTAAAGCCGTAGTTCAATTTATCGCTTCGCTTGTTCCTTAGACATCTGTGGCAATTCGACTGACACGTCGCAAAATCACGGTAAATGTTGCATTTGTAGCGATGATAGCTCAGTGGTTAGCGCGGTCGGTTCGCATGCCGAAGGGCGTGGGTTAAAACCCCAACAATGACCTTGAGCTGCCGGTGAAGGAAAACATAGCATGGTGGTAGGGTACTTTCTAGTACTCGGCTGAAAAATCTGCCGCCAAGCATCTAACGGTGTGTTCCGGCAGCCTTACTTGAGAGCCAGTTCCATTCCAGGCTAGGTGTGCTTTACCATCTTCGACCACACCGTCACTTAACATCAGGCAAGCTGTGGTGAAACAACTAACCGATCAAGCATAAAAAAAAATTTATATGAAACGAACCCTCTTAAATTATTAGAAAGAAATGATTAGATTTATTTATTGGAAAATCGCTTTAGATTATCAAACGCCGATCGCTGTTTTCCTTCTGCCGATGTCGAGCTTATTGTTGAGATTCGACATCCCTGTTGGTTCATTGGTTATCTGCTCAAAGGGCTGAAGGGCGCGAGTTCGATTCCCACCCCGGACAAGCATTTTGTGATATAAAGAAATGTTTGTTCTGTGTCTGGGTGTACTGTAGGTATTATAAGCATGTATTAACAAAAAAAACCATGCATTCTATCAGATAAATTTGTCTTCCATAGCACAAGCTTTGCTTAGTTTGATATTTTGCTTAGTCCTATGATATGTATTTATCATTGTTTATAGATTTGAACACTCTATGCCGTCTATGTCTAACGCCCTAACTACTAAACTAGTAACACATTTTTTTTAGTAGAAATCTACTTACCTCTTAGTCCTCTTTATAATTTAGTACAAGTCTAGTCTAGTCTATCTTTAAAGCAAATTCATCATCATCATCATCATCCACAGCCTTCTTTATCCCACTGCTGGGTATAGGCCTCTCTCTTTGCATGCCATCTGCCTCGGTCCAGTGCCAATCTGGTCCAGGTTCGACCCGCGACGGTGACGATATCGTCGACCCATCTTGCGGCTGGACGACCGACGCTCCGCTTCAAGCAAAATAACGTTAAAGCAAATTAACGTTATTTAAATCCCAACACGAGAATACAATTATTTAAAATTAATATCTCAGTAAAAAACTATCATCATTATTGTCATATAAAAGTTATGAGACGAACGAAACTCTCTTTTGATGGTAAAAAACCACGCATGTCCTAACCATTGCAGCAATACACTAAACTTCGAGTAACAAAACTGGGCGTCACTGCTTTGGTGCTCATTACTTTGAGACTTTCGATGGTTAGTCTCAACAGCCCAGTAATTTCGCTAGCTGCAGTACCCTTCAAACCAGAACACAGTAGGTAATATTTACACACTAATGTAGTACTTATCTTGATGACCTTCTGCTAAGGAGATCTACCACCAAGTATAGCTTATCATAGTCTACAGACATAGGCTTTTCCTAAGAAACGCCTTTTAAAATCCCATCTTAACCTAATAACTAATTTCCAATGCTAACCACATTATGATGTCTTGTATATTTATAAATTATACTGTAGTCGCATGAAATAAGGTTCATATTTCATAGTCAAGGCCTTTTCAGAACCAAACGAGGCTCCTTATACATATTATTTCATTTTGGCCTGGTTGAAATGTAAATCAAGTTTTATATGTAGCGTCCTGCGTGAACGTCGAATGCGGCAATGCTATGCGATGCTACTCGGAGCTAAATTATCAGAATTCGCTGTTCCTAGCACATGAACGGAAAATACAGAGGTAAGAGATGATTTTTTTTTCGCCTGATATTTAACGTTGAGTAAAGTATCAGGCGAAAAAAAATCATCACTTAGTTAGAAGGCTAAATGCAAATTTTAGCATAAATTAGACTTTTTTGTAAATACATTATTCATACAGAACATCGTCTTCAACGTCTTCACATAAATGTTTGTTCTGGGCAAGATTCAAACCCACGCCTTACAGCTCATGAAGCTAAGCTACTATCAACTATGCTAATACAATAGTCAGATTTAACCTAGGCAAAAAGAAAGACTGAAGAATCAACTTTAGGAAACTCTTTCCTAATCTATTTTTATTACTTCTGTTTGATATTTGTATTTTATTTTATTTTTTCCATAATTTTTGGTGTTTAATTTAAATTTCGATTTTAACTTTGACATAATTATAAATGTAATTTAATAATATATAAATAAGTACTATACACACAGCACTATCTGGCCCCAAACTAAGCAGAGCTTGTGTGATAGAAGTCAGATAACTGATAGAATACATAAATACTTTTTTTTGTAAATACATACTTATAATACATACAGAACACCGAGACACAGAACAAACATTTGTTTATTCACAAAATGTTTGGCCTGAGTGGGTATCGAACCCACGCCTTACAGCTCTCAAGACAGATATACTACCAATGAGCCAACGGGGCTGTCAAATATTGACATAAATGATTTAATTTTAACATTAATGTTTAATTAAAATAGCTTTTTAAATGTTTGTACTAGAACAGCGCCATTGCTAATTACATTTGTACGCCTAACCGACACATGATTCAACCACATTGGCTACTAGATTTTTTTTTAAGCACATCTATCTATACTTACTATTGTAAAGAGGAAAGATTTGATTGTTTGTATTGAAAGGCTCCGAAACTACTGGACCGATTTCAAAAATTCTTTCACCGTGGGAAGCTACACTATCTCCGGGTGACTTATGCTACTTTCTATCCCTGTATTCCCACGGGAACGGGAAATACGCGGGTCACCTTAATATATTATTAGTAATCATATAAATAATCTTTATATGATTAATAACAATATCTTTATCTGTTTCGAAGCTTATGTCGCATCGCTTTCCGCAGCTCACGTAGGACAATGGATAAGGGGTTAACCACTCGCTCTTGCAGCAAGTTTCATCCAATTTAGTTGAGAGTTAGTAGCCAATTTCAGCGAGTCGTAGTTTCAAATATTATTAGCTACTGAGCCATATCAGTCCTAAGATCAGGACTTGGGAAATGGACTTGATTAAGTTGGAGCTTTCAAGTTAATTTAGTCGGATTATAGATTACGTGCCTACTGGTAGGTTTTGGTGTTATTTTTAAATGTAAGACCTTTATCAACATTCCAATAAAAATGTTTTATAGGGTTCCGTATCCAAAGGATAAACTGGGACCCTATTACTAAGACTTCGGTGTCCGTCCGTCTGTCTATCTGTCCGTCCGTCTGTCTATCTGTCTGTCCGTTTGTCACCAGGCTGTATCTCACGAACCGTAATAGTAAGGCAGTTGAAATTTTCACAGATGATGTATTTCTGTTGCCGCTCTAACAACAAAATAAAATAAATATTTAAGGGAGGCTACCATACAACAAACGTGTTTTTTTTGCAGTTTTTAAAGACAATGGTACGGAACCCTTCGTGCGCGAGTTCGACTCGCACTTGGCTGGTTTTTTCTATACATATCATTGTAACGTAGAATACGTTACACGAGTGGGTGGGTGTTCCTTGATAGATGCAATCAGTGTCTTCAAGTCGAGAGTGAATCGTTATCTTCTACGCAAGCGTGCTGCATCGTAGACCGCATCTTTACTTAACATCGGGTGAGATGGCGATCAAACGCAATACTTAAGCCGGTATCGAGTGGATTTGGAACTGTTTGTTTCGTTGTATTTTCGTTATTACTAAAACATCATTTATGAGGTTAATGTTTAAGATATTTAAGGATCCAATCTATATGTGATCTAATTTAGAAACACGATTACTTTTAGTTTCCTCGATAGAAAAAAAATCCAAAGTAACCCCAAACAATCTATAGAAAACCTCGATACGGCGTAAATACTGCACGGAAAGTCATCAGGCTTTGTATAACAATAAAATTACATTTTCTCTAAATAGTTATTACATAAAAATTACCAAAATATGATTTTGCTTGAACAAACGAAGGAAATACCTAAATTTTTGCGCGTTTCGTCCATTCTAAGCAGAGCTACCACGCTGTTCCCCTATCCGCTTTAGTACCGCTTCGACTGTCGGACGGGGAGGTTGTGTCGCTGTTGAGGTTGCTTTTACGTACGATCACAAAGTAAACGAACCGGATCAACAAATTTGCCACTTGTAGACATAGACAGGTGGCCGAGTGGTATCGGTACCCGATTCTAATCCGCAGTCACGGGATCGAAACCAACCAACACTCGAAGATTATTTTTGCACACAAATTTTGTTGTATTTTATTTTGTTTTTTTAACAGACTCGATTTTATAAATTATAATAAAATTAAATAATATATAATTATCATAGGACATTACACACAGCGCCATCTGACCCCTAACTAAGCAAAGCTTGTACTATGGAAGTCAGATAACTGATAGGTAATACTTCAATACTTTTTTTGTAAATACATACAGTACATCCAGATACAGAACAAACATTTGTTTATGCTTGTCCTGGGTGGGAATCGAACCCACGCCTTGGAGCAGACATACAGGGCTGTCAATTTTAAAAGGAGGAGGTTTTCAATTCGACAATTTTTTTTTGTAATGGTTTGTTATGCTAGGTCTGCTATACTGTAAGTGTGTTCCGCGGAACCCTAGGGTTCCGCGATACCTCTGTAGGGGTTCCGCAAGAATTTAGAAAAAAAAAACAAAACACCTGTCTCTGGTCGAACGTTTTGACTCCGCGGCCGCGCATAGGTTTATTTATTTATTTATTTGTATAAACATGTGTTACAATAGCTGGTACAATATCTCATAAGTTTGGTATTTTTTTTTTTTTTAATGGTTGACAGGCTAGTTGTTTGACCACAGCTCACCTGATGTCAAGTGAAGGTGTGGCCAAAGATGGTAAATCACACCTAGCCTGGAATGGAACTGGCTCTCAAGTGAGGCTGCCGGAACACACCGTTAGATGCTTGGCGGCAGATTTTCAACTTGAGGGTGGTAGCTAGCCAGCCGAGTACTAAAGTACCCTACCACCATGCTATGGTTTCCTCACGATGTTTTTCCTTCACCGGCAGCTCAAGCTCATTGTTGGGGTTTGAACCCACGCCCTTCGTCATGCGAACCTACCGTGCTAACCACTGAGCTATCATCGCTACAAATCAACATGTATACTTGTATACTTGTGAGCGCGCTGTCCCTTTGATAAAAGCCGCCTCTGAATTAGACGCTATAGTTGTCAACAAGCGACTTTCGACTCTAACTTTAAAAAATAAAGTCGAGATTGTTTACAACGCAATTTTTAAATTTCTCATTTTATTTTTGCTTTTTGTTTATCAAATCCCATTAGTTACTTTTTTTTAATATCTTCTATTATTGTACTTGCCATATGGTAAAGTAAGTAATAATTAGTAACTGTTACATTGTACTTTTATTATGCTTATTAATAAAGATTCTTTATTAAAGAACACACTTTTAAAAAGTATTGTTTTATTATAGGGTTCCATCAAGTATTTTGCTTCCCAAAAGGGTTCCGACACCAAAAAAGTTTGAGAACCACTGTGCTAGGCTATGTTTGACCACAGCTCACCTGATGTTAAGAGAAGGCGTGGTCGAAGATGGTAAAGCACACCTAGCCTGGAATGGAACTGGCTCTCAAGTGAGGCTGCCAGAACTCATGGTTAGATGCTTGGGGACATAATATTTTCAACTCTCGTGTGGTAGCTAGCCAGCCGAGTACTAGAGAGTACGCTACCACCACGCTATGGTTTCCTCACGATGTTTTCCTTCACCGGCAGCTCGAGCTCATTGTTAGGTTTGAACCCACGCCCTTCGGCATGCGAACCGACCGCGTCAACCACTGAGCTATCATCGCTACAAAAATGTATATGTATGTTAAATAAATATAAATAAATAAATATCGTAGGACATTACACACAGCGCCATCTGGCCCCAAACTAAGCAGAGCTTGTGTGATGGAAGTCAGATTACTGATAGAATACATAAATACTTTTTTTTGTAAATACATACTTATAATACATACAGAACAGCTAGACACAGAACAAACATTTGTTTATTCACAAAATGTTTGCCCTGAATGGAAATCGAACCCACGCCTTACAGCTCTCAAGGCAGATATACTACCAATGAGCCAACGGGGCTGTCTGTTACGCGATAATTCCGCTAATTATGAATCGATTTTGATAATTTTTTTTTTGCTTGATAGATCCATACTTCTGAGGTGGTCTCATATAAACTTTATCGAAATCGGTCGAGCAATTTTTAAAAATCAACATAAATATAAAAATTGTATACGTCGATGACATTTTCGTTTACTCCGAAACCTCGCTGTTTCATTAGAGCATAAATAAATAAAATAAATGAAAAAGCAAATCCAATATGGCCGCCATCAAAATAGATGCTTACATATTTTTTCACAACTCCTATAATATGGGTATCAAATAAAAGGGCTTGACAAGTAGAATAGAGTAAACTTTAAAAAAAGCAAATCCAATATGGCCGCTAACAAAATGGCGGATTACATATTTTTTCACAATACCATCAATATGGGTATCTAATGGAAGAGCTTGACTAGTAGAATACATTATAATAAAAAAAGCAAATCCAATATGGCCGCCATCAAACTAGAGGATTACATATTTTTCCACCACTCCTATAATATGGGTATCAAATAAAAGGGCTTGACTAGTAGAATAGAGTAAACTTTAAAAAAAGCAAATCCAATATGGCCGCTAACAAAATGGCGGATTACATATTTTTTCACAATACCATCAATATGGGTATCAAATGGAAGAGCTTGACTAGTAGAATACATTATAATAAAAAAAGCAAATCCAATATGGCCGCCATCAAACTAGAGGATTACATATTTTTCCACCACTCCTATAATATGGGTATCAAATAAAAGGGCTTGACTAGTAGAATAGAGTAAACTTTAAAAAAAGCAAATCCAATATGGCCGCTAACAAAATGGCGGATTACATATTTTTTCACAATACCATCAATATGGGTATCAAATGGAAGAGCTTGACTAGTAGAATACATTATAATAAAAAAAGCAAATCCAATATGGCCGCCATCAAACTAGAGGATTACATATTTTTCCACCACTCCTATAATATGGGTATCAAATAAAAGGGCTTGACTAGTAGAATAGAGTAAACTTTAAAAAAAGCAAATCCAATATGGCCGCTAACAAAATGGCGGATTGCATATTTTTTCACAATGCCATCAATATGGGTATCAAATGAAAGGGCTTGATTAGTAGAATAGATTATAATAAAAAAAAGCAAATCCAATATGGCCGCCAACAAAATGGCAGATTACATATTTTTTCACTACAACCTCAATATAGGTATCAAAATGAAATGAATGGGATTGACTAGTAGAATGGAGAATACTTTAAAGTTGATCCAATATGGCCGCCAACAAAAATTAAAACACACATCTATGTTTTTCACAAAAAAAATTCGGGAATTGAACCCATGCCATAAAGCTATATTCTACTAAAAAAGAAATATTTATTATTATTTTATTTTAATTTAGTATTTTTTAAATGACTTCTCCAAAATGGATATGCGAGTAAAGCCATGGGTAAAGTAATAAACTATTTTTTTTTAATAATTATGCACGTCATTATTTTGAATCAATCAATTATGAACATACTAAAGTATACATAAACACCCAAACAAAACAAACATCTATGTTCTTCTCATTAAAATTTGCCCTCGGTGGGAATCGAACCCATGCCATACAACTCATGACGCAAACGTGCTGACTGGGTAGTCAAAATAATAATACTTTTTCGTCGTTTATTATTCGTCAGTGGAAAGGAAAAAAGTGAGGTGTATCGTAGGAGTTGCTTACGGTATGTCATATTCTTAGGTTCCATAGTGTTATAATAAATTAATTATTTTCAATAGATAAAATAGGGAATTAAAAATGTTCAGTTACATAAAAAGAAATACACAAATTTACAAACAAAAAACCTACTCCATGACCCTTAGGCCAACTAAACGCACTGCTTCAATGAAACAGCGAGGTTTTTTAATACTTGTGTTGATTTTTTTTTACTTGCTCGACCGATTTCGATAAAAAATATATGGGACCATCTCTGAAGTATGGATCAACCAAGCAAAAAAAAGAATCATCAAAATCGATTCATAATTGGCGGAATTAGCAGGAGGTCGTCTAGGTAGGTACAGACCACCGCAGTACTAGATATTCTGCCGCCAAGCAGTAGTGTGTAAACATTACTGTGTTCCGGTTTGAAGGGTATTGCAGCTAGCGCAATTACTGGGCTGTTGAGACTAACCATCTAGTCTCAAAGTAATGAGTGCCAGAGCAGCGATGCCCTGGACTTTGTTTTGTTACTCAATGTTCTGGGTATCGCTACAATGGTCATGGACAAGCGTTATCTCTTATCATCAGGAGAGTGACTCGATCGATTTATTACTTTTACATAAAAAAAAATTGTCGAATTGAGAACCTCCTCCATTTAAAATCGAGTCGGTTAAAAAAAATAAGATAGATAGATATAACTCTTTATTGTGGACATCATAAATAGAAAAGAGTACAGAGAATAAAGAACCTTATGAACTAGTGCCACAAGTGGCGGCCTTATCGCTAACAGCGATCTCTTCCAAGCAACCAAGAAAAGAAAAAATACAATAGAGAACATAAAAAACAGACGGGAGATGTAACACTAATAAGAAAAAAATAAAATAAAAATAAAACGTATTATAAAAATAATAAGTATACAAAAATAATCGTATTATAATGTATTTAAAAAAAACGAAATATTTATGTATTATATTTATTTAAAATACCTATCAACAAAATTTGTGTGCAAAAATAATATTCCGTATTAATATGGTGTTGATTTCGATCCCGTGACTATGTGGCCGTACTCATACAGCTTGTTACCACTCGGCCACCAGTCTACTAATATAAGCGGCAAAATAGTTGATCCAGTTCGTCTACTTAGCCGTTTAAGTATTTAGCTCAAACCGATTTTCATTTCGCCGCCGTATGTGTATCGACAATGCCTGTAGCGCGTGGCGCCGACGGCGGCGCGCGGTACTAGCTGTTCGCTCGTGTGCCTTGCGCACTCACACACGGAGCGCACAGAATACCTAAAATCGACTAGAGAAATGCACTCGATAGGCCCTTAAAACATCCTCGCTTATTAAGGATAGGTCGTAACAAAAACAAAATCTGTCGCCAAGCATCTAACGGTGTGTTCCGGCTGCCTCACTTTAGAGCCAGTTCCATTCCAGGCCAGGTGTGCTTTACCACCTTCGACCACACCTTTACTTAACATCAGGTGAGCTGTGGTTAAACACCTAGACCAGCCTTTCCCAAAGTGGGCGATAATGCCCCCTTGTGGTCGCTGTAGGCCTAAAGGGTAAGGGCGGTAAGAGACCCAGAAAAAATAATGGGGGCGTTGTGTAGAGGCTTGGGGGGTGATTTCATTTAGCTAGGAGGCCTCTTACACACCGACTGCATGACCTCTCGACTCTCAACTACAACTTGTGAACTTATATTAGTCTCTCAACATCGCAGAGATCGTTTTTAGCGATAAGGTCGCCAGTTGTTACACCTATTATTTAAGTTTATTTCTTCTGTATTGTTTTTTTTTAGTGTGTGCAATAAAGAGTTAATCAATCAATCAACATCAGGTGAGCTGTGGCCAAACACCTACTCTGTCAAACATAAAAAATATAATTTTACCGTTTTAAAAAGAAATTCGCTGCTATGATAGATAGATAGATAGCAAGATAGATAACTCTTTATTGTGCACTTCATAAATGGAAAAGAGTACAGATAACAAAAAACCTTATTAACTAGTGACACAAGTGGCGGCCTGCAACCAAGAAAAGAAAAATACGATAGAAAACATAAGAAACAGACGGGAGATGTAACACTAATAAGAAAAAAAAAAAAAAAGAAATACGCTATGCTTTTTGGTAAAAAAAAAATATATTGCAATTTTTTTTTCCTTATGACTTACGGTTTAAGAATCATTTAATCTCATAAAAATTACAAGTAATTTTTTTACAGAGATTACATATTTAAGTAAGTTTATTATGCCACTAAGCATAGTGTGCAGGCGTAATGACAAGTACACAAAAACATTACAAATTAAAGAGAAAACAGAAAACAAAAACAAAATACCAACAATCAGTTCTATCAGACTTCCTAAAGCGTCTTGAAGTTTGAAATAAAATTAGCGCATATTTCAGCAATCCTTTATTTTTTTCTATTCTTAAAACTAATATGTATTTACAAAATATAACTAAAAAGTAAGCGTGTCAAAAGTTAAAACATTGTTATCTAAGTCTTAGATATAATATGGCGGAAAATTCTAAACTTTTAATGCCTACGCAAAGGGCATTAAATTACCAAAAAACCTATCAAATGGACGATATTCACAAATTAAGCCTTACCAAGGTGTAATTTCTTGCCATATAGATAAACAGTAGATAGATAAAAACGCTAAACAGTGTGCAGCGAAAATTTTAAAAAATACAGACAAGAATCTCATGAGCTAGTGCCAAAAGTGGCATAGGTACATAAGTTAATAATTTTCTTATACATAGTAAGAGAGACAAACAACCAAAAGAGGGTGGTAACATCACCATGGCCGTCTTAAGTATACAATATTAATGATATTATCTATGTGGTAACCAAAAATAAATATATTGCATGCAAGACGTTAAACCAAAACTTTCACAGACGATTGACGATTTAAATAAATGGTAAGATTACGCCTATTACCCCTGACTGCTTGGCAAGAAATTACTAAGGTCACCTTGGTAAGCTATACAATGTATCAAGAGGTGTAATACAGTACACAAAATTAAAACTTCACAACCGTATGCCACACGTAAATAACACAAAAGGCTGCAAATTCAATCATAAGATGAATTGTCTCGCCCAAAATGCCAAATCCATTTAATTTCTTTATTACAAGCATCGCATTTTGTGTATTCTGCCAGAGTAAAAACTATACATCTACGATGGGTAATGGAATTGCATGGCAAAATTCGCAAAAACGCAAAAATTGCATTTAGCGTCTTGGGCGATCCGGGCAATCTTAAACGGATTACATACACTCAAAATCTATTATTTATTCCGTGAAAAAAAATACCAAACTTTTTTGTAACTATTTCAAAATGACCGGCACCTTTTAACTATCCATTTTTATAGAATATACCAAAATCAAACGACAGAAAATATTTTAGAAACTAAACACAATTACCAAAACTTTTAAAATAGGTACCATATTACCAAAACTTTCAAAATAGGCATCTAAAATTCGAACTAAGCTAAATCCATAGACAATACAAAAGCAAAACACGAAATAAAGTTATATGAATGAAAACATCGTAAATATAAATATTGCCTCCTAAATTATAATATTATTAATATCCACAAAACTTAAATATGTCTAAGAAATAACTTAATTTTTACTTAAATGTAACTTAAAGACTAAAATGTCGAGGGGGATAAAAACATGCTCATTTTAAATTAACATAAAATTTTAAACAAATATAGTAAAATTGTATCAAAAAAAAGCGATAACGCCATTTTGAATTTAAGTATCGTAAGAGGACTTAGAGAAATATAAATTAGAATTGTTTGTAATTAAATAGTGGACATTATTATATTTACTTATTTATTATATAGAATTTCAAACAACAAAATTAAAAAAAAATCTATGTTCAGTAGACTTTCTATAGTTGCTATTAATGTAACTAGGCATTTCTATGATTGACATAACATTCATAACTTTAATCATAATTTGTACTTATTCATGTTTCAATAACCTATTTTTTCTGATATGATTGTAATCAAACATAACAACCATTCATCTTTATGGAGTGGTCTGGCTTTCAATGAGAGTTTTTAGTGCGTTTGACCACCATCATTTGATCTTAATATGAGGATATTAAGAAAATAAAGTACACAGGCTTAACAAATTCACTCAAATATTGGAAGAACGCGATAAATCATGACACCGTACTGCTTCCCCAAAACTTGTTTTTCTAGTTTCTAAATACAGGGTGCCCTGGACCTTAACGTCAAGCGAGCAAGGGGTGGGGGGATGATTATTTCAAAGATGACCCATTTAGTTAAGACGAGGACACGGTTGATTTTATAACAATATTTGTGTACACTTAATGATGCTAAGAACGAAGAGAACAGGTTTTTCTAAAATCTTGTTTTTTTTTCACTGAACTGGTATGACCTTCCCCTTTCCCCTCTCACCCTATGCTCGTTTTACGTTATGTCAGGACACCCTGTATAATAGTTTTTTCATAACAAAGTGCAGAATTACGAGGGTAAGTTTAAATGATACGATATGGAGAAACATGACTTTTCGTGATGTTTCTAAGACACCGTAAAAACTTGCAGTAGAATCACCACTACTTTACTCGGACTCTACTTTGGCCGTGACTTTTTCACTTAATTTACCATAAAATACCGTAATACTTGAACCTGGCAAATGCACAAAGCGCGGTGCCGAAAACAAAAAAAAATTAAGACTCGATGACAGTAGGTACTTGACTGTATTTTTTAACCTTTTAATGGTTTGGTGGACAAAACACATATTTCAAATGTGTACAGTTATTTTTTTCGATTTAATCGTAGCCAGACCGCACCTTAAATAAAAGTTTTGCATAATTGCTAGAAAAATATGTAACTACATGCATAGTTATTACATGCACATTATCAAAATACATAAAAATTGTAGTCATTAAATGAAATTGGAAATAAATAACATTGTATACAGGGTTATAAGTTTGGGGTATACTAAGCAGAAAGGGGGTCATTGTACTCATAATTACGTACAACTGTTACTATACACACAACACTGAAATCATCAAATGGAAATAGGAGCTGATATTCAAATTTCAGAGCTGTGCCCATTTTTTTTTTTATTTGTGTTACAATGTCCCCTTTCAACTTAGCACACTTGAAGGTTGTAACCCTGAATAATTTCTATTTTCTAGTTTAATTTCTATCGTTTTCCTAATGGTCTCGAACCAATAATTTTCACAATTTTACTTATCTAGTCAGTATTTAAAACATCTTAACTAAGTTGCATAAAGCTAAGTATAAAATTAGACCTAAAGCTATTTTATATTTTAAATCTAAGATCACACATTCCAATTTACAAAATGGAAATAGCTCAATGAAAATGAGAACCGGGAATTGCTCTTTCACTCTTGATTGATTAATTTGTGTTTATATTTTTATTAATTTACTTACTCGAGGTATTTCCTGAGAAAAAATGGATTAAATGATGTTCAGCGAAAATGACGTTTTAAGAAAATGACATTTTCCGAAAGTGAACACACTTTTGCGTTGACATTTAGCGAAAGTCATTTGTTTTTTCAAAGTTAATTGTAAACTACGCTTAAAACAATGGACTTAGTGGAAGTAATATTGTGATGAAACCACAGCATAGCTATAGGGCACTCTTTAGTACTCTGCTGGGTAACTACCGCCCGCCAATTGAAAATCTGCCACTAACGGTGTATTCCGGTAGTCTCACTAGAGCATAGTTTCATTCTAGACTAGTACGTTTTCCATCTTCCACCACACCACTTGACGTGAGAGGAAACTGTTGTTAACAAGGCTAACCCTAAATACTATAAAAGCAACCCTTAAATCGCGAAAGAAAAATCAACCGTTCCGTACATTTCTACAAAGATAAATGACATTTTTCTATGTATTTCCTTTTAATTTTATTTTAGACATTTGGAAGCCGTAAAATTTGTTTATAATAATAAGTACAATAATAACCCAATATCGCAACATACACTTGTATATTCTTATTGCAAAAATGTCATTTAGAAAAATGTCACCCGCGAAATGTACCGAACATGTGAGATTTCTTTTGTGATTTCAAACTTGGTCCCATAGTAATGCAAAAGTTGTTTGATTTAACGATTAAAATGACATTTTTTATATTCGTCAAATTAAACCTCCACTCGATTACCCGTTCTCCTTTAGCAAAAGTGGTCTACTAAATATCCTTAATGGTCAGAAATTCAAAGACCTCGGTTTCAAAGCAGTCTTCTTTAAGAACTGATGCGCAAGCAATGTTAAATCTAGTTGGTCTTGAGTTTTGCCGCAAGCGAAAGTCTTCCATTCATCATCGCACTGGAAAAAAAAATATTTAGTGTCAAACGCAGATTCTTCAAAGTATTTCTCGTGTTTAAATATATTTTAAAATAGTAGTGATTCAATTATAAAGCCCCAAATTTCATGCACGAATATTAGCAGGTTCTTTATTAAATAAATAAATATCGTAGGACATTTCACAGAGCGCCATCTATACCCAAACTAAGCAAAGCTTGTAGGTAATATGGGAACCAGATAAGTGATGAAATACGTTTATACTTTGTTTTTGTTGTAAATACATACTTATAATACAAATACAGAACACCCAGACAGAAATCACAAAAATCGTCACTTTTTTTTTTGTCATGGTTGGAATTTAATCCACGCCTGCAGATCTTGAAGGAGATATTTTACTAAATGAGATAACAGAGCAGTCAATAATTTTGCTGAGACACGTGTTTTCATGTTGTTTTCAAAACTCCGTAGAAGCGTCTAGCAGTTACCAATACTTTACTTAGAGTATGGACTGTAACTTACTATAAGTGTTTTTAACTATAGCTGGCCCTATTTTGTCTTAACTTTATATTGAGACACTTCAATATTCATGCACTACTTGAAACTGGCTGAAAGCATAAAGTGCCATGCCAAAATTAAAAAAATGCAATTATGCATTGCGTGTTTTTATCAGTTATCTTTTAGAGTTACCATTATTTTTTCTGCAGAATATTTGCTCGCCTCGGTTTTGTATGGACATGAAAATCTATAAAACTATCAGAAGAAATCCTCTAAAGGTTTTAGTGCTGTCATCTTGATTCCATTTTTCAGTTTGCAAGTAATCGTCACACAAATATACATACATCAATTTTTTCAGTAAACCCGGCTTTGTTACTGAGATTTCTTATCGCCACAATCATAAAGAAACTGCACTACTTTGTATCATATGCCCACGCAATAAAGTTCGCAGTCACTTTTTTCGTGGTCATCTAACTTGAATCACGAGCCCAAGGTTATCCCAGTAAAAACACAGGAAAAGAAAGGATGGTAAGAATAGTTTATAATAATACTAACCATTATGAAAGAGACAGGCTCATCTTCTATCTCACTCAACTCCTCGAACTTGATGGACCGAACTGCCGATTTCTTTGCAAATACTGCGTCTTCTTTTGTCGGTATCTAAAATATTAATAATTTGTGTTTTGGTCCACATCTTTCGGATTTAACTAAAGTAACTTAAAGGGATGTAGGTCGTTCGTGCGGAGCCAAAAATACCACTTAAGAAAAATCGTAATTTCATTATTTTGGCGCCAAAAGTAATTTCACATTCTTATTTTGTTTTTGGCATCGCACTTTTAATATTTGTTAGCTTCAAATGTATTGCGATATTTTTAAGTTTTTTGAACAAGTCAAAGTCATGCCAGTAAATCCAGTCATGCCCTAGCAGTGGTGATGACTTTACTGACTTTACTACGAGCTTCAACAGAGTTTTGGATGCAACACCAAGTCATGTTTGACCACATTATATGAAAAAGTACTTTCCCACATTCATGCAAGTAATCGGCACTTTATGAATAAAACGCCACTATTTTATCTGATCATAAATTAGAAAAAAGTTGTACAAATATAAAATTGAGTAGAAAATAGATGAATACTACTTGGTTCTACAATTTTTTTGTTGCAGTTTTTGACATGCACCTAATCTATAGACTATCACTTTTTGTACTGACTTACGACAAAATATGCCGTACATGTAACTAGAAATCGTGACTCGTGATCGTAAGAACTTGACCTTTTTTATCGACAAAAATTTTATTGTCTTGACTAGGACTGCAGGGTTTACTTCAAGAATGTACTTATATTTTGCGAATTGGAGAAGTCGACCTAAAACGCGCAGTTTTCCAAACAGACTTTTTTTGGAAGCTATCACAAACGGAAACTTTTCTAAACAATCGAATTTCTCAAATTGCCAAGTGTACTTTTTGCGAAATGCACATTCTGTGTCGGTACACATTTAGGTAAGCCCCATTATGAGGTAAAGATTAGTTACCATCTCTGCTTAGGTATATGTTAGCGGAAATTATCTATTAGTTCAATAATAAATTAAAAAGGCTAAAAAAAATTGTATACTATCTACTGGCTGCAAAGGATAAAAGAAACCAACATACATAAATTAGACATATACATTTATTGAAATAAAAAATGACATTGGAACTTTGGATAGTGGAAATGGAATACAAACAATATTGACAGAAACTAAACTACTAAAAAAAAAAAGAAAAAAAAAACACAAATGTCAATACAAAGTGTTACCGTAATACAAAGAAAATAAAACTACAACTACTACTACTACAGAATAAATTAAAACATTTTCAAAAAAACATAAATAGTAACAAAAAACAATTGCTATAACAATAAAATAAATAAATAAGATTTTTAGAAGATTCAACACTGGTCTGTCAATATTGCAGGAAGGATTTTGGCGGGAAAGGAGAAACAAGATGGCGGATCAAAGGTAATCAGGTAGTAGGGTAAATGTCATTTATTAATTTCAAATAAAGTATTTCTTAAGTATAGCTGCCGATTTATATTTAAAATTGCTATAAGTTTAACAAAAAAAAAATGTGACCGAATATTACTAAAACAACACAATCAAAGACGTGTTAAAAGAATAGTCAATAACTTTAGTGATTTAGTCAAAATGACGGATAAATTAGTTATAAATGTTAATATTTTAAGGCGAAAATACAAAGCAACTACTAATATAAATAGAAATTCTAAAATAAATAAATACAAGGGATAGGAAAGGTCACTGGCGTAAGGGATGAGTTAGTTTTACGATTTTTTTGACCCTACAACCGTATTTTTAAATACTGTTAACTTATTATAATGACTTGTTTTAACAACCACAAAATGATAAAAGTACGCGAAACTTTTATTTAAAATTTTACACCATTGTTGTATTTTTTCATTTTTCCCCACTTACTCGCTTGTTTTTTGTTACTACAAGGAGGTACCTATCCTAAAATTAATACTTTAAAAAGTCCTTATTACGTACTTATTTTTAAAACCTAGTAACACTAAAAATCAATTTGGTGCGTGGTAAACTTGAGGTATATTCAATTTTAAATTAAAATGCAACAAATCACCTTTGGCCTTAAAACTAATTGTAAATAAAACATTGTTAATGACTTTACATATTTTGATTTATTTTACGTGAAATTAAGTTTTTACCTGACTACTGCAAAGGAGAGTTTATTATGAATAAAACATTACTGAATTGCGATACTTCTTCAGTTTTCGTCTTTTGTCTTTTGTCATCTGATCACGTCAGTACGGTACCTTCACTGTTAATACGCGTTTCGATTACATTTATTGTTAAATATTTTTTTGTTGTTAATTTTATTTCGATTATTTGTTTTATTTTTTTTCAATTATGTTATTTTGGCATCATTTTTAGACATGAATGGATGGAATATAACCAAAATCTCTGATCTCATAAACAAAAATATTTTGAACGATGTCGTATTTTATATCCAAAAAGTTTTAAATCATTTGTGGCATCCCACACAGATTAACTGATTTTAATTTTCCTTTTTTTTGATAGGTGACTTGATCGAGTTTGATTCAAGATAATCTGCAAAGCCTTTTGAAGACTATCAGCTCTTTTCTACTTGATTCTTTTCTGATGAAAGTATATTCCATAGAGTTGAAATTTGGTATACTCTGAGTTTCTTATCGCGATATCTGTCAGGCGCTCACTTCAAAGCTATGCTAATGCGAATCTCAAAAATTTGAAGTTGTGAATATATATTTGAGTTTAAGGTTAATTTTGCTTTTGTCGATTTTAAAGCCGAGCTCATGATTTGTTGCTAATATTACTGGTGTTTACACACGATTTTTACCTTTACATTAAATTAGAAAATTCAACGTTCATTTGATGAAAAATATCATCTTTGGTTTAACTTACTAATATCGTCTCACGTAATTTAGTTTGGTGTTTTATCTTAATGCTATTTTAACAGTTAAATACTCAAAAGTACACTAGGTACTTTGAAAAAGATTGAACAAGGTAAGTTACAAAATCTCTTTTTATCATCATCGTATTAAAAGAAATAACTAAAAACCCTTTTCAGACACAAAATTAAGTTAAAAACGTTTCTTTTATATTTTATATAAAATATTTGGCTTTTAATTATTTAAAAAACTTATAAATGTCCATTGGATAATATTTGCATAACAATTAACAAATAGTTTAATTTATAACCAGAGATTGTTTAATTCGTCTCCACTGTCTTTTCATTTATTGAAAAATATCTAAATTAACCGTGAATCAGAGAATCAGCGATAACCAGAGATTGTGTAATCAACTCCCTCAATATGTAATAGTATGTCTTTTTAATTTAAAAATCAAAATCATTTTTAAATATTTTACACGGTCAAATTTACAATACTATATCGTCAGGAACTTATGTTTAGTTTAAGCGGCATTTAACTAGCATTAGTTTATGTTAGTCATTGTTAGTTTTAGGTAAATAAATCACAAATTCGCATCACGCTAAGTAATCGATTTTCCGATATATCTTTAACTCAATATATTTTTTATTTATACTCTGCTTAAAATTAGAGTAATTTTTGATTTTAGCGCGATTACTTTCCTTAATACATAATTCCGTAATAAATGGGCATTACGGAATTATGAAACTACGTATTATTACGGACTATTAATATTCATCGTCGAATTAACAAGAAATCCTATCAGTTTTTCTACGTTTTGTTAAAAGGTCTAGTAATCATTTAGTTTCAGTTTTTTAGATTGCCGGGGTATGGTGCAAGGGGGGCATTCCTAAAAACGAAACCATCGTCTTAAAGATCGTTGTTCCTTACACCCAGTATACACCATAATATACGAATAACCCTCTAATAAGGATTGTTCTATACTTTGTTAAAAAACAAAGGATCCGTTTCATTTTAGTCCTATTATTTATATTTTGCCAAAATACTTAAGAACAGCCGTTGCTATGTCATGCTGAATTCCTAAACAAACGTTTTGTTCAATTCCTCACACCTAGGTTAATAATATCAATTAATGACGGTTCCAAGATACCGATCTTCGTTTATCAAATAACTACCGACCGGTTTCGCAAGGAAATTGTTTTAATCTTTACGGAGATTCTCAAAATGATAGTGAAATCGTTTCAAAATCTATTGCGTATTGTAAAACTATTTAGGTATGTTGCATACTTTTCAAAGATTGCTTCCGTACCGTTTATGGGTAAATCACGTAATTCCGCATTGATAATACCGTTATTACGCATTATTGATAACGTAATTACGCATTCGATTCTACAAATTTCATGTTTGTTATTTATTTTACGTTTGTTTGTTTTCCAAGTTTGCAATAAAGAGTTTCTATCCTATTTATAATTACTGTGAAAATCTTATCAAAAAAAAATCGTCTATTAACTGACTTCAAAAAGGAAAGTAGATATATAATTAGTTTTTATATATTATATGTATATAATATATGTACGAAGATCAAACAGTCAATTTCTTTTATTTCATAGTAAAATTGCGTTTGAACATCGTTTCTTAGTGTTAAGCAAGGATTTGATCTAGGATGAAGCAAGCTTGCCTGTGCTGTGATTTGCGTGTTTTTTTTTACTATTTAGAAGAAACTCTCATTCTTAGTAATTTCTTCAACTTCTGCTCAGTCATCTTTTAATTGATAATTTTAATATCTCACTTCTGTATCTACAGAATTCTCAAGCCTCAATAAATACCCACATTCATCTCATTACTTTACATATTAATATTATTATACGTAAAATACTCATTAGGAAATACATCTTGTCCCGTATCTCTATCGCCCCACCAATGGTTTTCCTTCTGAAATTCGTTACCTTTCATCTTATTGGTTAATATTTCATCTATTTTTGACGTAGATGGCTTCTGATTGGTCACTTTGTAAATGTGATCGGCCAAAGCGTTCGCTAATACGTCTTTAGGTGCTATTAAATTATCACAAGATAGTTCGTTCGAATTGTTTATAGTACGTAATCTTTCAGCGTTTAGACGTGCGAACGTCCGCGGCGATTCTAAATTGGTTAAATCTTTAAATA
Source organism: Biston betularia (assembly GCA_905404145.2). NCBI lineage: Eukaryota > Metazoa > Arthropoda > Insecta > Lepidoptera > Geometridae > Biston > Biston betularia. The sequence goes on along the minus strand of FR989887.1, from coordinate 6,230,135 downwards.
CGTTAGTACCATCGTAATTTGGTCGAATTTCTTTAAAATGTTCATATTTCACATCAGAATTTTCGTACCGATTTTCCAAATCATCATACCTATTATCTAAGCCCTCATAAGTTTCAATTTCCGTGTAATTTTTATTCGTTAATTCCGTGTAAGGTTTTATTTCCGTGTAAGGTTTTATTTCTAAGCCCTCATAAGGTTTGACCTCTTTGAACATTTGAGTTTCATACTGGTATGGTTTTGGTAAAGGATTAGTAGGGAAACTGGACCCGTGTTGTACCTTTGTTCTCTCAGAGATGGCGGTTTCTATGTCCAATTCTTCGTATTTGTTCGGTTCTGGTGTGTTTTCTGCACTCATCAGACTGTGGAGGCTTGTGGATTCTTCTAGAAGAGAGTTCTTTACGATCGAAGGTGGAGAAAACATTACTGAGCTATCGCCGGCGAGTGTCTTACTCTGGAAATATAGAAAAAGTCTCATTAGAGATCGTTATATATTTATTTTGTTTATTTTTTATTTTTATTTTACATGGAAAACAAACAGCTGCTAAATAAATAAATAAATAGAAGTTAAAGTAACATACAAAAAGCCTTAAAAGTTTTCACTTATGTTAAATAAAGTTAAAGTGCCCCGAGCCCACACCGGCCGGGGACTGATGCAAGAATTATAATATATAGAACAACAAATACAATAAATACAATTTCAAAATTTAGACAAAATAATAATAAACTAAAAACAAATAAATAAATAGATTGACACTAGGTACGTGCGAGCCTCATACAAGTTTTACAGTTTTCTTACACAACTTTTTCTTTATGGATTTTTTTGCGATCAAATTTTTAGTATTGTCGTATTTAACTTTAGTGAGTTCAAAAAATTGCCTTGAAAAAGCGTTCTTAAAAGTGTTTTGCCTCATCACAAACAAATCGACGTCCTTTGAATAATTATAGTTAAAATTAAGCATTGTACGAATTAAAAATAAGTTTTTACGATAGTTTAGTTCATTAGTCAGTGCAGAAAATCAGCGCTGCGAAGTTATCCCCAGCACAATTGCTGAGCTGGTCTTTTTTTTCTTTCTAATGCACTAGACACTGCAGCGATAATCCTCTTACTGACATTTAAAATTTGTTGTCTGTATGTTAATTTTTATTTGTATGTTTTGTCTGTAGTAATCCGTTGTTGTACCTAGTGTCGTGTCTTATAAAATAAACTGGTTTTCTTTCTTTGTTTATTTATTTAGTTAGTTATTAGGTAAAATCTGTTTATTTATGTCCACAGAAAAGACGACCTTGAAAACTATAAAGTACAAAACGGCCAACAAATGGTCAAGAAAAATAATATTTACTGGGGCCCGCTATTGATTGTCAAATATTGACATCGTTGGTCAGGGCATGCTATAGCTCGTCAAATATTGACATTATTAGTCAGTGACTGCATACGACCGTTGGACAGTCTATACACTTTACTATATGTATAGTTACTGACCGGTGTTTCTACAATACAGGAGACAGGCACCAAGGTATTAGAGGACTGTACACGGCCCGTAATTCACTGTCAAGTATTGACATCGTTAGTCATGCACGGTATCGCTTGTCAAATATTGACATCGTTGGTCAGGGGCTATTCATTGTCAAATATTGACATCTTTAAAAATTTTAATTCTTCTTCTTTGAAATTGACGTCGCATTTTGAGCATTTGCCAGTGTCTAGTGTTTTGATATTTTCAAGTTTCATAAGTTAAAAAGTAATTAAGTCCAGCCCGTGTCAGTCGAATCCAGTCATGCTTTAGTAAAGTAGTGGCGACTTTACTATAAGCTTCGATGGAGGTTTTGGAAGCAACAATAAAAAATATGTTTTACCACATTATATAACTTCCCACACAAGCGTTTGTAATTCGGCACTTTATGAATGAGACACCACTATTTTTTATACATAAACACTCGACAAAAAAACGCTAGTTTTGGAAAAAAATACAATGTGGCAAAACGACTCTTTCCTTGTTCCTGCCAATACTCAATTTTTTAAATGAATAGTAACTAACCGGTGTTTCTACAATGAAGGAAACGTCTGGCACCATGGTTTGGTGGGCGGAGTGCGAGTGGGGCGTGCTTGTGGCGGCGCCCCAGCTGTTTGCGAGCGCTTTCCTCGCGCGCTTGTGGACAGTGCCGGGGACGTTTTCCTTCCCTTGAAGCGACGCGTCCGACACGCGGCGCTTCAAGCTGCCGATGCCTGAATCATTCACCTAGAAATCACGTCACAGCAATAAAGTAAAACGCCGCAAATATTTATAACAAAGTTTTTTTGTATGGTTGATAGGCTAGGTGTTTGACCACAACTCACCTGATATTAAGTGACGGTGTGGTCGAAGATGGTAAAGCACACCTAGCCTGGAATGGAACTGGCTCTCAAGTGAGGTTGCAAGAACACACCGTTAAGTGCTTGGCAGCAGATTTCCAACTTGAGGGTGGTAGCTAGCCAGCCGAGTACTAGAAAGTACCCTACCACCATGCTATGGTTTCCTCACGATGTTTTCCTTCACCGGCAGATCAAGCTCATTGTTGGGGTTTAACCCACGCCCTTCAGCTCTTGAAGCAGACATACCAATGAACCAACAGGGTTGTTATTTTTTTTTTAATGTAATAGTAATAAGACGAATTAGACGCACTCCTGATGGTAAGAGATAACGCTTGTCCAAAACCATTGGCAGTGATACACAGAGCTTTGAGTATTGAGCGTTTTGCATGGTGGTAGGGTACTTTCTAGTAGGTACTCGGCTGGCTAGCTACCACCCTCAAGTTGAAAATTTGCCGCCAAGCATCTAACGGTGTGTTCCGGCAGCCTCACTTGAGAGCCAGTTCCATTCCAGGCTAGGTGTGCTTTACCATCTTCGACCACACCTTCACTTAACATCAGGTGAGCTGTGGTCAAACAACTAGCCTGCCAACCATTACAAAAAAAAAAGTAACAAAACAAAAAAAAACCCTTCAAAATGAGATAATAATATGCTAGAATAAAGAAACTCACATACAAACTTCAGAAGCAAACTAAGATCTTGGCTTCAAGAGATCTTGTTTTATGACTTTCGACGATTATTTAAAAATAAGAGATTATTGAATTACTAGTAAGTAATTATAATATGTTTGTTTTTATTGACATAATTATTTTATATGTGACCTATTATTTCATTGACATTTTCATTGTAATGACATAACTATGTTATGATTTTGATATTATGACCTGCAACTTTGGTGTTATTAATAAAAGATTTGTATTTGTCTGAAAACATAACTCTTTGGTAGCAGTTGTGTAGTAAACAGTACCTGGACATCGTCAGGGGCGCAAGAGAGAAGCGAGTCATTGTGCGCTATGTCAGTGCTTTCCTCCCGTTTGATCATCTCGGTAATGTCTTGCACCAGGACTCCGGGACTGGACGGCTCGTAGCGGAGGCCGGACTTCTTCCCTAATTCGGCCATCGCCATCTTGAACGGCGTTGGCGTTCTGAAATTGCGGAGAAGTAATGTTTAAGGGGCTTGACCCACCGCCAACGATGAACGAAAAGCAAGTGGACTTTTTTAAAAAATAAATAGAGATAATTATGATGATGATTTATAGTACAGTCACCACTACTTTACTAAAGCATGACTGGACTTGACTGACACGGACTGTACTTGACCAAGACTGGACTTTGACTATAACTTTAGCTGCGAGGACACTTATTAAACTTTTGAAACTTGAAAATATATAAATACTTGACACTGGCAAATGCTAAAACGCGACGCCAAAACCAAAGAAAAAAAAAATTGTTGGTAGTGCAAAGAAGACTTCTTACTTTGGAGTCTGGTTGATTTTGTGCTGAGCTGGTCCCGGGGTGAGGTTGTTGGTAGCTGGGGTCGGAGTGTGAAGTAATGGGCTTGCGCTCCATTCCTGGAAGGTTAAGCAAGCAATTATGAGCTGACGAAATTAAAAAGTCAAAGATATTACAAAAGATGTACATCTTGTTTCTGTTCAGTGTTTCTAATATTATCATCTATCGTGTTTTTCTATTCTTGGCTGCCCAGAGATCGCTCTTAGAGATAAGGCCGCCATTTGTGGCTCATGATATTCTTTGGTTCTGTCTTTTTTTCTGTTTATGGTGTATACAATAAAAAGTTTCTATCTATCTATAATAATACTCTTTTTTTTTTGACAGCCCTGTTGGCCCATTGGTAGAGCTGCAGTGCGTAGGTTGGCTTACCACCCAGGACAAACAATTTGTAGTATAAACAAATGTTTGTTCTGTCTGTTTAGGTTTGATTTGATTGTGTTATTGTCTCTTTCTTTCTCTATCTGTCTCATCAACATGAGCGACACGTGACCTCATACTTGTATATTAAATTGTCTCACCTTAGTATGTGCGGAATGCCTCAAAGGGGTGGAGTCGAAGTGGTTGAAAGGCGCGGGGGAGTTGAGGAACTGTGAGGGGCTAAAAGGCAAAGCCTTTATGGGCGTTATACCACCATCTTTTGCGTCCAGGGCTTTGGTTATAGAATCACTCCACACCTGTAAATTAAAAATGAATTCGGTCAAGTGTGGTGTTAGGTACCACTCGGTTGTCATTTCCTTAGCGGGAGGTCGTCTGGCTAAGTACCACCGCAGTACCAAATATTCTGCCATCAAGCAGTAGTGTGTGAACAATACTGTGTTGCGGTTCGAAGGGTACTGCAGCTAGCGAAATTACTGGGCTGTTGAGACTAACCATCGAAAGTCTCAAAGTAATGAGCGCCAAAGCAGCGATGACCTAGACTTTGTTTTGCTACTCAAAGTTCTGTGTTGGTACACAGAACATTGACTGATGAATGAATGATCAGCCATGAACTTGCAATATTTCTTACCATCAGAAGTTTTTTTCATGTGAAAGTATTGAAACGAACGATACGCTCTCCTGATGGTAAGAGATAACGCATGACCTTGACCATTGCATCAATCATTGCAGTCGTATGTTTCTTCGCGATTTCAAAATTGTGCTCTAAGTAAAGTGTTCGTACGTAAAATGACAACAAAAATCGATTCGTACAGTGGCTTAGTAGACCCTTAGTTGTCACCACATCCATCAAGGATATCTACCGCGTGCTTCGAAACTAAGCTGAGATCTTAGTTGCTAGCGGCTCTTTTTTCAACCCCCATTAAAAATACGCAAAAACAACGGGGTTGTTATAAGTTTGACGTGTCTGTGTCTGGGTGCGCGTGTGTGTAAATTCGTCGGGAGTGTTCTTAGCTATGTTTGATGAAAATCGGTCCAAGATGGCCGCCGCCACAAAATGGCGGATTACATTTTTTTTATGTGAATTGATCGAAGGTGATACCAACTTCAAGAAAGTCTGTTCAGCTGTTTGAAGATAAACAGCTCTTATGTATGTGAGTATTTACCACTGATCGATTAGAAATTGGTTTTATGTGTATGATGTCAGAGATTTTTTTTTAAATGTTATGATTTTGACAAGGGACTTTGTCTTATACTATGTAGAGATGACAGATACGATACATTAACTCACATTGCGGTTTGGGGTGAGGAGGGATTTCTTCGCCTTCCGCCTGAGTATGGGCGGCGGGCTGCTCGTCTCCACTTTCTTTTTCGGAGACACGTACACTGCCGGGACCAGGATCTCTTCCAGGGACTCTACTTCCACAGAATATGTTACTGGAATGGAAATTATATAATTTTTTAACCGACTCAAAAAAGGATGAGGTTCTCAATTCAACTGTATGTTTGTTTTTACCCACGACGGAACGGAGACAGTATATGCGTTTGGGATAAGAGGATGTTTGTTTGTGCAAATCCATGTTGCCATTTTTCTCTAAAACTACTAGTCCGATTTTGATGCAGATTTTTATTTATTTATATTGATCTAAATTGATTGAGCGGTTTTTAAAAAATTAACAAAAATCTGAAAATTGTATACGTAAATGATATTTATAAACTGTCATAAATATTTGTCCTAGGTAAGAATCGAACTCACGCCCTACGCTAAGCTCATGGATCAGAGCTACTACTAAATAAGATTGTAAGCAGGAGGAGCCTAACTGATTTACGCTAGAAAACAAGCAATCTTCAGCATTTTGTTTCACGTTTTCAATACATACTTGCATTCTGGCTGTCGTTGACAGAGGAGGCATTACTTAGGTAGTTCTTAAGGGCAGAGTCGACCGGTAGCCTGTCCATATTTACAAACCTGAAAAAAATAACATTATATAAGTACTATAAATTAGCATTTTTATTAATATGGAGTTTTGGTGGCAACTCAAAATTATCAAGTCGCCAAAAACCTGTTTTATAGAATTTATTTAAAAGTCGTTGGTTTTTTTTCATAAAGAGCAGAATTACTTATTTCTACTTTTTGATAGATCTCTAGTAGTAGATTTTTTTTTCGGACTAGGCAATACTAGGCCACGATCTCACCTAGTGGATCTCAACGAGTTCCACACACCAGCAGTTCTTACAAAACGAAACTGGAAACGTTCTGTGCGTTTGAAAGGAATTTCCACTGTAAGGGGTCTATTGGTCGAGCGTCTGGTGATTTTGTTGTAAAACAGTGATGGCAAGTTTAGGTTTGTTTTTGGGCACACTCACCGTAGTGTATAATGTATAATCCCCTAGACTTTGTTTTGTTACTAGTAAGTTCTTTGTATCGCTACAATTGTCATTGACATGCGTTATTTCTTACCATCAGGAGTGTCTCAATCGTCTTATTAATTTACATTTTAAAAAAATACAATTTTCAAGTAATTTCTACACGTTAATAGATCACTGCAAAATCCTCGAGCCACCAGGATTTGACCCTAGTGTCTTCTGCTCGCAAATCTATGTAACGAACGCTTAGCCACTTCGACCGCTGGAAAACTGACAAAATTACTCACTTCAAAGGAGAGTCTAATATTTCGACGTCAGCTGCTACCAAGCCAGATCTATGTGGCGAGTCTTCTCTCCTTTGCAGTGAGTTAAGTTGATTCTTTAGCTGTTTCCTGCATTGCAGTACTCTTGATGTTTGGCTGGTGTTTGAAGAGTTCGATTGGGTCGATTCGTTGAAATCCGACCACGCGACTTGAGTCTAAAACAATAAAATGCCAAATATTACTTTCGATCTGAACACGTCTTTAAATTTGCTTCCATAATAGGGAAAACAATGGCAATTGGGAAAACTGATGATAACAAAATTGTGGGGATACATGCATCAGGGATTCCCAAAGTGGTTGCTGGTCCCAAACCCCCCCTCGGGTCGATATCGGTTTCATCGAATCGTAAAATGCATAATTTGCAGAATGAACATTTCGCGAGCTAGACGTTTTACGAACGTTTAAAGTTTTTGACATTTTGCAAATGGAGCATTTTGCCAACTATGTCTGTCCATTTAGTTAACCGCTTTTTAACAGCTCATATAAAGTTTTAGTAAAGTAAAGACATCCATGTTAGTTTATCGGTAGAATGTCTGCTTCAAGAGCTGAAGGGCGTGGGTTCGATTCCCACACAGGACTTTGTGGTATAAACAAATGTTTGTTCTGTGTCTGTGTGTTCTGTATTTATTATAAGCATGTATTTTTTTTTTAAGTATTTAAGTATTCTATCAGTTATCTGACTACCATAGTACAAGCTATGCTTAGTTTGGGGTCGGATGGCGATGGTGTCCAAAAAAAAATTTAACGACATAACTTAGTACAGCGTCTAGCGAACAAACATTTGTTTATACCACAAAGTTTGTCCTGTGTGCGAATCGAACCCACGCCCTTCAGCTCTTGAAGCAGACATTCTACCAATGAACCAACAGGGCTGTCACCAATGAACCAACAGGGATGTCACCAATGAACCAACAGGGCTGTCACCAATAAACCAACAGGGCTGTCTTTACTTTACTAAAACTTTGAGCTGTCAAAAAGTTGTTAAAATAATGGGCAGAGTATAGACTAACACTGACCAAATGAAGTAAAAAGCATACTAACATCGTTTAAAGCGACCTGCACTCTTCCAGGCTCTGTTTGGTCGTAGCGCTTTACCCGCGTCTGCTTCCTCCGTAGATGTTCTAACGAGTCAAGCAGTTCTGGTTCGTACTTCCGTCGCATCGTCGAGTTCCAATGGTTCTTTATTGCGTTGTCGGTCCTGGAACGTAAGCAAAAATAAATTAACTCTCTTACAGTTAACGCGAGCGTAAGAGTTTTGGCGGAGACGCGAAAAGAATCGTGTCGCCCCGTTGGATTTTTTTTAAAACGTAGTGTTTTGTCGCGTGTTTATGCTTAAAAATGGTAGTGTTTTATTCGTAAAGTGTCGAATCGTGATTCGTGAAGTGCGCGAGTGAGGGAAAATGATATAATATGGTAAAGTTTCGTGTTGCTTCCAAAACTCCATCGAAGCTTTATAGTAATGTCGCCACTACTTTACTAAAGCATGACTTGGCTGACACGGACTGGACTTGACCAAAACTGGTCTTTGACAATAACTATAGCTACGAGGACACTTATGAAACTTGAATATATAAAACACTTGACACTGGCAAACGTGACGCCAAACCTAAAGAAAAAAAAAACAATCACAAGATCTCGGTGGCCAATTCGGTATGTAAAGAAAAAAAAACTTCACTGATTCCAATTCCATTTCGAAATAGTACATTTCTGTACAGTATCTTTCCGCGTTCCCGCCAAATAACTCTCGTGATTTTTAACACCTTTAGACTTTTTGCTTTGGGGCCAAATGTAAAATAAGGTCTATGCCAGCGCTTATTGCGCACATGGGGAACATCCACCATGTACGGGTGTCGCCTCAGTCGCGTTTGTCTGGCCGTCCGGTAGTAAGAAGGGGCAGGGGTAACAAAAAATTGGGAATTGCCCATTGTACTAACCTGCCGGGCAATAACTTGGCAATTTTAGCCCATTGGTTGCCTAGTTGCTTGTGTGCTTGGTATATGATTCTATCTTCAGACTCTGTCCACGCAGTCTTCTTTATAGACGGGTTTAAGTGGTTGTGCCATCTTTCTCTGAAATTTTATGAGAAAAATTTTTAGTCAATAAATAATATTTAGTACCTACAGGAAATTAAGTTGCTTATAATTATTGTTGTTCGCTTTAAGGATTTTTTGTTTTAGACAATTTCTTCTGGAAGGTTTTACTGTTGACTGCCCTGTTAGTTTATTTGTTGTAGCAAATACAAATCTTTTATTAATAACACCACAGTTACATGTCATTCTTCCATTCATATTTAAAAATATCAAAATCGTAACATATTATGTTAATACAATGAAAATGTCAATGAATTAATATGTCACATATAAAATAATTATGTCAATAAAAACAGAAATATTACTAGTAATTCAATAATCTCTTATTTTTAAATAATCGTCCAAGTCATAAAACAAGGTCTCTTGAAGCCAAGATCTTAGCTCTGTTTCTTACGTCGTGGGTTCGATTCGTACCCAAGACAAACATTTATGTGACGAACATAATATTATGTAGATGTTGAGTTCAGAAAGTATTAGAAGTACGTATTTACAAAACAAAAAATAACCCGTCGTAAGACGTATTAAATTATTTAGTATAGGGGGATCCCCGAACCGAGTGAGAAGGCACGTCGCCACGCGCTTATAATTTAACGACATCTGCCATTCCAGACATACTTTTTTTTTCGTTTTATAAGTACTTGTAAAATGTAGAAATATTTGAAATTGGCAAAAAGTGATATGCCAAAAATCAAAGAAAAAAAAAATATTTGCATTCAAGTCACCTGCACTGTTTCCCTATCCTGCCCTTCAGATGTCGCGCTATGAGCGTCCATTTCTTTGGTCCGTATTTGGCGACCAATTCTACCACTTTTTCATCCTCCTGAAAGTAAAGAAAACAATTATTTATTATGGTGAAAAAACTATTTGTAAATTCGTAGAATCTGACCCTATCAAATGTTAGTAGGTACCGTATAAAGCTAAACACAGACTGAACCAACTATTCATTGAAATAAAGTGAGATAGCACTATATTCGTAAATGTGGCGCCATCTCTTTTCAATTCACTGAAATAAAATGACATAGCTCTTCATTAATTCAATGTGGTGCTGTCCTCTTTCTATTTAATTAAAACAAAACGAGATAGCTTGAATACAGTGCCGTCTCTTTTTAAATCATTGAAACAAAACGAGACAGCACTACATTCGTAAATATGGTGCCATCTCTTTCCAATTCATTAAAATAAAATGAGATAGCACTTCATTTATGGTGCTTTTCTCTTTCTAATTAATAAAAACAAAACGAGATAACTTTAATATAGTGCAGTCTCTTTTTACATGATTGAAACAAAACGAGATAGCACTACTATTTATTGGAGTCCTTCCGCCAGCCTGTTGGTCAAAAGTCATAAGTAAGACGAAGCATTGGTTTGCGATAAGTCCTGAGGGAGTACCGTGAGCTTTTATTACCATCCAAGTTAGACGATTACGAAAAAGCTACGTGAACGTATATCGTAAAAGCATTAGGAAGAGAGAGATGGAAGCTATCGAGAAAGAGAGTAACCTTGAAATTTTCCAGATTAAAATAAAACCTTTTAAACAATATTTCCGCAATCATAAAACAATAATAAGTACCTATGACATAACAATAAGATCTTCACTAGACACGCCATTCATTAAAAAAAAAAAAACAATTGTATCGATTCAGTACATAAACACTTCAAACTACAATAACAAATAAAAACTTTATTACTACAAACATAAAGATCATAGTCTTATATCGACAGCGGTAAAGCAAAAAGGTGTAAGACAAAAAAATGATGAAAATTGCCGATCATCTGATCCGTGCGAAAATTCGTTACTGCACAAGGTGAACTAGTGCGTAGGTGACCAAAAAATACCTACGGATAAGACTGTCGCAAAAAGGTAGCCGCATAGATTCCTAGAGAATTCAAAACAACAGCAACTTATTAAAAAAACCGACCAAGTGCAATTCGGACTCGCGCACAAAGGGTTCCGTACTATTATCTATAAAAATCAAGTTTGTTGTATGGGAGCCCCCCCTTAAATATTTATTTTATTTTTAATATTTGTTGTTATAGCGGCAATAGAAATACATCGTTTGTGAAAATTTCAACTGTCTAGCTATCACCGTGAGATACAGCCTGGTGACAGACGGACGGACGGACAGCGAAGTCTCAGTAATAGTCAGTAAATCTACAAGCTTCAAAAATTATTCAAAATAAAAAAGGCAGGTATTCAACAAACATTTTTCGATGACCATTGTAATAAGCATATAATCACAAAAAAAAACATTTCGATACATTTAATGAAAACATTATTCTTTAATTTATTGCCTACTACTAAAATTTACCTTAAAACGCAATTTATATAATTGGACTCGCTTCAATTGGTACGACCATTACAATAAAAATTACTAACTTCATAAAATACTTTTGTATTATTTTGTTCGAGCGTAACGATTTAGATTATAGCAAAAACAACACTAGTACCTTACATTAGTAGTTATTTTTAATTGGTAACCTTGATCCGGTTGTTCCAATTAATTTAACGAGTTACGGCCAGCGAATATTGAAAACCATTTAGTATATGCCTTATACTAAACATATCGCGGTTACGTTAAAAAAATATAGACAGAAACTCTTTATTGTGCACACCAAAAATATTAAAAACAAGTTTTTTTTTTAATGCAAAAAGTAATAATGTAAGAAAAGTAGAAATGTAAATAAGATTTGTAATGTTTTTTTTATACAATATAGGTTCGCGTTTGACCACAACCTGCCTGATGTTAAGCAGGATGCAGTCCAAGATGAAGCACGCTTAGCTAGAAAAAAACCTGTTTACTCTAGATTTTAATACGCGGGAAAAACGGACACTGGCAGAGTTCCACTTTTTTTTAATGTAATAAGTAATGAGACGAACGAGACGCTCTCCTGATGGTAAGAGATAACGCCTGTCCATGACCATTGCAGCGATACACAGAACTTTGAGTGGCGAAACAAAGTCCGGGGCATCACTGCTTTGGCGCTCATTACTTTGAGACTTTCAATGGTCAGTCTCAACAGCTCAGTAATTTCGCTAGCTGCAGTACCCTTCAAACCGGAACACACTAATGTTTACACACTACTGCTTAGCGGCAGAATATCTGGTACTGCGGTGATACCTACCTAGACCACCTCCTGCTAAGGAGATCTACCACCAAGTAAAACCAAGACCAAGTAAAGTACATTAAACGAAAGAATGTGCCACAAATGGCGGCCTTATCGCTAAGAGCGATCTCTTCCAGGAAAACAAGACCAAGACTGGAAAATACGATACATCTTAAGAACAGACAGGAGATAATATTGTAACACTATTAAGTAAAAAAAAATAAACTAATAAAAATAATGTCGTAATTCTGAAAAGTAGTTATTGGAACATTTGTTTAGGTCTTATCATTATTTTGTGTTATGACAAAGTGAAGCAGTAACGCGATAAAATAAAACTATGCATCAATTAAATGGGACCTCCTTACAAGTGGACACATCTGTAGACGCAAGTTGTTTATCCTAAGCTCTGACATCATCCATAGCCCAACCCAACCTAAATAGCCTAAATATAGACACAGTAATTCAATACGCTATTTGTCAAGTTGAAAAAAAAAAATTTTATACTTATGTCGTTCTTATGTCTTTATTCCGACAGTGTTACCATATACACTGTGATTATATTAGATCTGCCGTATTTTCACGCCATCTACTGTACACTGTATTTTAATATGTAAATACAGTGTATGGGGACACAGTATTTTTGTTTTGGCAATAAAAACAATATTTCGTATTATAATGAACGCAGCTTATGAAAAATATCGTACATTTTTTGAACGCGACCGACCACAGAGCAGAGAGTAGGGTATTCCCCATTAGTCATACGTCATTTAATTGCACTGTAAAATACACTATTTTGTTCCATCTAACGTAACAAGTATTTTTTTCGTAAACACCGTATTTTAACGTGGAAAACATAGTATTTTTTAAAATATGATCTGGTAACAATCTGGTAATCAATCTGGTTCCGACAAATCATTTTTATTTTATTACACGACTGCCCAAAAAAAGAAGTGTAAATGTTTACAGGGTTTATGTATTTATGTATGTGTATGAGTTTCATTATTCTACCATAACTTTTAAATGTTTGAACAGATTTCGATGATGAGTTTTTGGGGTATCGTTAGAACCTTTACATCTTCCCAAATTTATATTTTTCCCAAAAGCTATATTTTATTATCTATATGGCGGCAGTATTGTTTCATTTTATGACGCTGTCGTGTTTTTTTTTATTAAAAATATTTTTAAAACGTTTACAACTCTAAAATAAAATTAAAAAAATATGCTGTTCTACACATTTCGTCAAGGGTTCTCGAACTATTTCTATATGACAGCTGATTTTTTGCACAATTTCAAAGCTATTGTAAAAGTTATTCATATGACAGCTGATTTTTTGCACAATTTCAAAGCCATTGTAAAAGTTATTCATAATGATAATTACAAAGTTATACATATTTGGGGTGAGTATACCCTAAGCTTATAACCCTGTATAAGAGTCACTTAAACATCCATGTACAAGCACGTGTTTTTCAAGCTAAAAGATATTTAAAACAAAGGTAATCAAAATTCTACTCTACGATAGACAATATAGGAGTCGCTTTTAAAAGATTTGCTTCTAGTCCCGTCAATATTGCGGCAAGTGAGCGATTGCCTTCTCGATCTACAACCGTACGATAGACAGTATAAGAGTCGCTTTTGATAGTTCAACTATACGACAGACAATATAGGAGTCGCTTTTGAAAGATTTGCTTCTAGTCCCGTCAATATTGCGGCAAGTGAGCGATTGCCTTCTCGATCTACAACCGTACGATAGACAGTATAAGAGTCGCTTTTGATAGCAACTGTACGACAGACAATATAGGAGTCGCTTTTGAAAGATTTGCTTCTAGTCCCGTCAACATTGTGGCAGGTGAGCGATTGCCTTCTCGATCTATGTATAAGTTTTAGACAAACAAAACGCAAGGAACTTTAAATATATTTAATCAAACAAGTCATAAAGTAACAACACGTGGCAATGTGTTTTCAAAAAAAGCTTTGACCGAGTCAAGGGCACTGCTAAACCGGACAGATATGTTGATAAGGCTTTTAGGTATGGTCTCAGCTGTGATTCAAGGTCGGGGCGAACGATATTGAATACATATTTAGTCTTTTCCACTGCATAAGACTTGAAAGCTAATATTGTAAAATTTGGTAATTGGAAACTCTTTGGAATTCTCAATTTTAATTGACGCTACTTACTGTAGGTTTATAGATATTTCGTAATTAGTTTTTTCATTATTCAATTTGCAGGTAGGTATAACAAATATTTCCGACAAATCAAATTGAAGGTCAGTCATTAAAGAACCCTACACTGAAATTTGTGTCAGTTTTAAAAAGGTATATAACCTGACACTTTTGACCATATCAAATTCTTAAAATTCTAGACTGTTATAGAAATGGATCTATAAATCATGAAACAGGAAACCGTTGGAACATTTAACATTTAGATAAATATGTTTTCCGATCAAATACCACGCAATACAAACCCACGCAAGAATAAAACATCCACAAAATTTGCACCTCTACAATGCAGGCACACCTAATTCTTTTTATGGACTTATATTTCTTTATTGACAAGGAAACAAATAATTTTTGCGTGATTAGCAACTCTATTGAGAATCATATCATCGATATATTCAGTTTTATATTGTTAGTCACCCGTCGTAAAGTACTAACTCGTTCTCACGGATCCCCAAGGACGATGGTAGTATCAGGCAACTTCTGACGTCATCCCACAATCTGAGAAATGGTACAGAAACTGGTTACTGCCTTACAGCATATCTACGGCTATTAACTTTATGTTACTTTCGTCTTTTGTGGTAATTACTTAAGTTGAATTTGTAAGAAGGCAATGTCTAGGTCTACTTCCTCTATAAGTACTATTGTGCCAAAAGAATGTAATCTAATTATTTTTATAACAAGCTAACTAAAAAGAAAAAAAGGGCCTGACAAAGGAAAAACATGGTTTTTTTGGCGGGAACGCGGGAAGAGTCGTGTCGCTCCGTTGTATTTTTTTCCAAAACTAGTGTTTTGTCGAGTGTTTATGCATAAAAATGGTGGTGTTGTATTCATAAAGTGCCGAATTACAAGCGCGAGTGTAGGAAAATGATATAATGTGGTGAAACATGAGTTTTCGTGTTGCTTCCTAAACTCTCTCAAAGCTTTATATTAAAGTCGCCACTACTTTACTAAAGCATGACTGGAATTAACTGATACGAACTGGACTTGACTAAGACGACTTTGACGATAACTATAGCTAAGATACAGCAGAAATAACACTTAAGACAAGGCAGTATGTCTTTATAGCTTTAGCCTGCCCGAAGGGGCAAATTATTAAAAAAAAAAAACATCATCTTTCAAGAAAAAAAAACGCCTATGTTACCCGAAGCATAAAGTCGAATCTATTGTCACCTCAACAAAATCGAGCGAGTAGTTTCGACGCTTTCTTGTAGGTTTTGCCGTATTCGTGTAAAAATGGTACTTTTAGCATGTACCTATGTTTCGTTACATTTTTCAATGATGCCATTGTAGTGTATTTAAGAATTTATATTTATACATTTAATTGTATTATTTTTCTGTATACAGGCTACAGTTTTAATCGTTGAGACCGGCTTTTCGCCTGTAACTTTACAGATTCAAACATTACATCAGCGAGTGAGGAGAACCGAGCATTAAAGTGCGCAACCTGTAATGATACCACCTGTAATTTGTTGATACAATTTGTCAACATCATCGCTCCGTCTAACATTGTGGAAACAACTAATTTAACTTCAGGCAAATGCTCAAAATCTAATTTGTATTTGTATTTGTAATCTTAGTCTGTTAGATTACAGACAAAAGCTACCTTTAGTGTACAAATACAGCTGTCTTTCAAACGAAATCCAAAGTTGTATTGTCAAATGTTCACATCAGGCGCTAACTCGACGAGTTGTCTCAACATGTGAATTTCAATTTTAACATTCGAAAGTTTGACAGCTCTAATATACAAGCTATTGTCTTCAATTCAACCTTCCTAAGCGGATTGTGTCATATCACATTTCTACATTTGCCTGTTTTCAAAGTTGGCGCCAAAATCTCTGCAAAGTGTAAACTAGTTAAATTCGTCAGTTATTTTTTTTAATACCAAGGAAGGAAGATTTTTCTACAATTTTTAGTGTATGCCAAAACAGGAACGCGTGAACCGCAGTGTCCTATTTTCATAAATCAATTATATGTGGCTCGGCTTTATGGCGATGGCGACTACTGCGGTGATAGAGCCCTGACGCCGGCTTAAGCTCAAATAGTTGTTCAGAACTCTCTCCGGAATGTATGCCATAGAATACGCACAGAGATCCGACATACGAGTATCTACGCAAGCTAAGCGGCTCCATCTGGCCACCGATCACCGATGGTTCACCGATATGATCCCCAGGAATATTGACAATTCCGACTTGTCTTATTCCGTCAGTACGAAATTATTAAGGTACAGAGCGCATACAATAGACGCTGGGTACAAGAATAAATCAGGAAGTATAGTTTATACATTCCAGAAGCTTAACAACCATATAAAAATAACTATCGATGATATCGCATGGCAAGCACAAATATCTATTAGATAACTAACTCAAAGTTAACATTCAGGGCGTGTGTCTGTACAATGGATTCATTCATAAAGGCTTTGCAGCCCTGTTTGGTAATTTCGGGCACACGCCCGATTTTATGACCGAAAACAATTTGGGTGACGTCATTTGTTGAATATTAAAAACTAAGCAGTTGCTACTGAAGTGCTATAATGTATATGAGGATAAGCTATTAGTTGGTCCTTCACAAGCAATGTCATTAGTATCCCTAGAAATCTTGCTAATTATTTTTGTGCAATTCTGTAAAATGTATTTGTCCGAGATTCACGCCGTAAAAAATTAATACGAATGAAATTAGGGCTTGGAGTGACAGAACTTTTTATACCGAAATAATGAATGATTTCAGATCCGGCATCAAATGAAACCACAGTGCGCTACTAGTTACAAATAACTATTTACCATGTACAAAATACGCAGTTTGCCAGGGGGGTCCAGTATCTCCTTTTTCCACAAAATGCACATCACCAATCGATGGTCTACCGAATTATTTTAAGATTGGCTCAACAATTTCGTTATAAATATAAACGTAATACATAGACAATTGCTTTCAAATAGAAGACAAACAGAATATATTCAATATTATCAGGGACTCGAACTCGAAAACAGTAGGTTAATCAAATTGGACAACGAACTTTGCACAAAACACGAGCATGAATGGAACTTCGCAGAAACGATGAATGGATTTACACGTCCGCAGTAATGATAGCATTCTATGCAGTGTCGATGTGAGTCACGCTTCCTTGCATTGATAGACTGACTGGCGTGTATGAACTTGCATCTAGCGCCGTTCATGCATCGATATTTGCATGTGATTAGATTTGCAACTTGTTATAGTATAAGCTGCACCCTGCAGTTACACCCGCGTGCTCCAGATAAAAAGTAGTCATGTGTTAATTCAGAGTTCCAGGGTTTAAGATGTCTGCGTTCCATATTCATTAAGAAGTAACAAACATTTGCATCATAATGATTATTTATTTATCAGTGCGAAAGTTTGTTACCTCATAAACGACGACTGGAATGCAGATAGCTTAAATATTATTATACCCTGGAATAACACATGGGTTTTTGTCTGGGATAACGAGTGTGAAATCGCAAGACGCAGCTAATCGATCTTCTGGTAGAAACATGTAGGAGTACTAAGGAGTCTATGAATTACGTCACACAAATGTTTGGAGCTCCGAATTTGGAATCCGTCCTTGTCACATTCATGAGATTCGCCTCCCCTGTGAGTCACATATTTATAATGTGATGTGACAAAGCTTATGTCTCTTCCCACCCTAGTCACACACACGATGTCTCACTTCGGACACCCCTTCCCTCCCCCTTATATTATGACCTCGTTTATGAATGTCTCCAAAAGGGTAATTTTCTTCCTCACCTCCTTGGTCCAAGGACCCTTGACTAGTTCCGGATTGACGACCTTGTGCCATCGCTGCTGGCACTGGACGTCTGACCGATCTGTGAACTCATTGGCGATGCGCTCCCAGTTCTCGTTGAACACTTTCACCATCATCTTCAGCTTTTTATCCTGGAAATAGATATAATTAGAGATTAAATTAGGTTTTGTTCCGTTCTAAACTTCTTAACCCGTTTCCGTTTTATACAAAAATATTGTAAGATGACTTGAAAAGAACAACAACAAATTCGGTCTTAGTTTAACAGGTTAGGTATATTACTTTTAATTGTTTGTGTTATCTCAACCAGTCCACCTTGCCTTGATGGACTGGTCGACTAACGGCACTATAGGAACTGACGTGTTTATAACAATTTTTTCTTTTACTTTTACGGTAAGGAAGACGAGGCAGCGCGTTTTGTACTACTCTACTTTGACTCCTTGAAAAGAGCACTCTACTCGTGGGTACTCTAGTATCAGGAAAACTAAATGCATAAAATTACTTTTAGCGAAAAAAGCTGCTTCTTTCGCTCGATCGAAAATCAATAATCTTGAATCGAATTAATCGAATCTTGGTGGTAGATCTCCTTAGCAGGAGGTCGTCTAGGTAGGTACCACCGCAGTACCAGATATTCTGCCGTTAAGCAGTAGTGTGTAGACATTACTGTGTTCCGGTTCGAAGGGGACTGCAGCTAGCGAAATTGCTGGGCTGTTGAGAGTAACCATCGAAAGTCTCAAAGTAATGAGCGCCAAAGCAGCGATGCCTGGACTTTGTTTTGTTACTCACAGTTCTGTGTATCGCTGCAATGGTCATGGACAGGCGTTATCTCTTACCATCAGGAGAGCGTCTCGTTCGTCTCATTACTTTTTTACATAAAAAAAAAAATAAAAAAAAAAACTTTTAATTATATTTTCATGTCTGTGCCCATAACGATAAGTATAATAAAGCTAATATGATTTTTCTTATTTTATATTTGGTTCGCGCTAAAGTAAATCTAGTGCAACGTAAAAAAATTGTTGGCTTGAATTGAATGGGGGTTTTCACGCCTTATTTCGTCCACCAGACCTCAGGTCTCGTAAGTCTGTTTATATTTATATAATACTTAATGATGATTACCTCTTCCTTCGTCCATCGTCCTCTGTTGATATTCTTCCTCTGCCCAGAGCCTTTGGTTGTAGCCTGCACATCTTCGTAGTTTGTCGAGTCCTCTGAGTACTCACTCGTCTCCGAATCACTGAAACAATTATATCATTGTAATTTAGGGTCAATTTCTAAGTTAGTGGATATTGACGGTTGGTATTGGATAACTTTGACGATTAATAACTAAAAGATGACTAAATTCAATACTTGTATTTTTTTATTGACATTTTATTACATTGACATATCTTTGTTCCAAATCAGCCTTTTATTTTAACTGTCCCACTGCTGGCCTCGTCCCATTGTAAGAAGGGTGAGACCGTAGTCCACCAACTGGCTAAGTTTGGATTGGCAGACTCCACACATCGTCAAGAACTTTTTTTTAAGAACTCTCGGACATGTAGGTTTTCTCACAATGTTTTCCTTCACCGTTTGTAGTCAGCGGCAAAACATATTTACAATTCTATTACAAATTATTCGGTCGAATTGAATAGTTTATTTTAGAGTGAATATTTTTTTATGTTAAAATAATGAGGCGAACGGCACACTGCCCTGGTGGTAAGAGATAAAGTCTGTCCTTGGCCGTTGCAGCGATACACAGAACTTAGAATTATGAAACAAAGTCCAGGGCATCGCTGTTTTGTCGCATTACTTTGAAACTTTCGATGGTTAGTCTCAATAGCCCTATAATTTCGCTAGCAATACTCTTCAAATTGGAACACAGTAATGTTAACACATTACTGCTTGACGGCAGAATAACTGGTACTGCGGTGATACCTACCTAGACGACCTCCTGCTAAGACGATCTCCCACCTAGTTCCACATGTTTGTCTACTATAAGTTTATTTTAATATGCTCTACTCCAAAACCGGAACCAAATCCTATCATTCAAAGGTTTTTTTCTTCTCAACTCCATCAAAAAACATGACTTATTAACTACAGGTTCCAAACACGTGCTCTGTTTGAAAATGAGGCCTTTTTTTCATAAGTAACTAGTTTTAGTACATTTTATTTCTGAGTCGAATTATGATCGACTAGTATGTATTCTGTGCCCAGTCTTAGTAACTAGTACATCTTCTGTGTCGCAATCCTTACAAACTATTACGCATTCTACGCCCCGAGTCTTACGTAATCTCTAAACATTATTAGCTTTTATAATAACATAATATAAGCAGAACTTAGGCACGGCAAAGCTTTGTGTGATAATTCTGAACGTGACTGGAGATCTGAGATAAATTGCTTTACCAGTACTTATTTGATGGGCGTATTTTTTCTACCGCTTGTCTATTCGCATGTTTTTCGCTCCCGGTGAAGGAAAACATCGTGAGGAAACCATAGCATGGTGGTTTAGTTTATGACAAGCTGCCGACTTCCTTGTTTCCTGATAGATATAATCTAATTTTCAAGGTCAGACTGAATAGGTACCTTCTAGGTCTGCGTGCTTCATCTTCGACCACATCGTCGCTTACCATCAGGCGAGTTGGTGGTCAAACGCGGACTTATTCGTATAAAAAAAAACTGTAGAATATCTTCGAATATACTCGTTCGACACCTTCCTTAACATGCTTGTGTTCGTTTTTTTTTTAATTGTAAAAAGTAGCTTTTTTTAATGTTTGACATGTTAGGTTAGGTTTACCACAGCTCACCTGATTTTAAGTGACGGTGTGGTCAAAGATGGTCAAGCATGCCTAGCTTGGAATGCAACTAGCTCTGAAGTGAGGCTGCGAACTCCCCTTTAGGTCCTTGACGGTAGATTTCAACTTGAGGGTAGCTAGCCAGCCGAGTACTACATCAATTACTGATTAGTGAAATTAGTGTGAGACAAGGGGACGTTATCTCCCCGAAACTGTTCTCAAACGTACTGGAGGATATGTTCAATACGCTGGACTGGGCAGGACGAGGCATCAATATCAATGGCGAGTACATCTCACACCTTCGTTTTGCGGACGACATCGTCATAATGGCTGAATCGCTGGAGGACTTAAAATGGATGCTGACCAGCCTTAATGATTCTTCTCAACGCATCGGTCTCCGGATGAACTTGGATAAAACCAAGGTCATGTTCAACGAGTACGTTGTTCCGGGACCGGTTGCCATAAATGGTTTCACTTTAGACATTGTTCATAAATACATTTACCTAGGGCAGACGCTCGAACTAGGTAAAAACAACTTCGAAAGTGAAGCCAATAGAAGGATACAGTTGGGCTGGGCAGCATTCGGAAAACTACGTCGAGTCTTCTCGTCATCCATCCCACAAAGTCTGAAGACAAAAGTCTTCAATCACTGCGTCCTACCTGTCATGACCTACGGAGCCGAAACGTGGACACTCACAGCGGGAATGGTCCGTAAGTTCAAAGTCGCTCAGCGAGCTATGGAAAGAGCTATGCTTGGCATTTCTCTGAGGGATCGGATCCGAAACGAAGTAATTCGCCAGAGAACTAAAGTCATTGACATAGCTCAGCGTATTAGCAAGCTGAAGTGGCAATGGGCTGGACATATCTGTCGCAGAACCGATAACCGCTGGGGTAGACGTGTTCTAGAGTGGAGACCGCGTATTGGCAAGCGTAGCGTAGGACGCCCTGAGACTCGATGGAGTGACGATATACGTAGGACAGCTGGCGGTGGATGGAAGCGAAAAGCCGAAGATCGGGCTGAGTGGCGTGTCTTGGGAGAGGCCTATGTCCAGCAGTGGACTAGTATAGGCTGATGATGATGAAATTAGTGTGATTTTAACGACACACTCGCATCGCCACACGTCAGCTGTATAAAAAAAGCTGTAGACTTCAAGACATTTCCGTCTTAATTCTGAGTACAGCGACATCCTTGTCTCAATAACGAGGAATGTTCAAAAGTAAACTACATTCCGGTTTCTAATCACCTCATCTACACCATACGAAGCCACGTCGTTTCAAGATTTCAAATTTCTTGAAGTATGTAAGATTTTATCGCTTTAAATCAATATTGATAATATTATATTTTGTTAAATGTAAAAGTAATATGACGAACAGGACGCTCTATTGATGGTAAGCGATAACGCAGTCAAACACCTAGCCTATTTAACATAAAAACGGCCAAGTGCGAGACGGACTCGCTCACGAAGGGTTCCGTACCAATTATCTATAAAAACGGCAAAAAATCACGTTTGTTGTATTGGAGCCTCCTTAAATATTTATTTTATTCTGTTTTTGAGTATTTGTTGTTATGGCGGCAACAGAAAGAACATCATCTGTGAAAATTTCAAATGTCTTAACTATCACGGTTTATGAGATACCTGGTGACAGACGGACAGACAGCGGAGTGTTAGTAATAGGGCCCCTTTGGGTACGGAACCCTAAAAAAGGAGTGTAATGTCTTCAGGGTTCATGTATGTATGTATGTGTTTCTTTATTCTACAATAACTTTAAATACCTGAACAGATATGGATGGAGTATCCTTTCATCATTAGTCGTGTTTTTTGGTTCACCCAATAATTCTATTAAATATTGTTTGTATAGGTAACGTAATTTTAAATTATTGACTAACCAACGAATAGTAACCAATTAAAATAATATCATGTGAGATAAGTAATTTTTTTTTTTTTTAATAATATTTTTTTTTCAACGCCTCCTTCTGCTCTAGCTCATAAAATTATTTTATTTTCTTTACCTTTTTCCTATTTTTGACATGCATAATAAATCTATGTCTTCTAAATTTTGTGGCAAAAAACATTTGAAATTGTCCTACCATATGAATATGGCATAAAATAAAAAATACAACAAGAAAACAACAATAACAATAATAATTTAGCAGCTTTTTTATTCCAATCGTGAATGATTATATTCATTGTGTCAACATAGTACGGACACAGCAAAAAAATGGCGCCAGAATCCTTGGTAGACACACAATTAATTTCGAGGAACAAGGGCTAGCGGCCCTGGACACGCTTACAAGCTATTCTGATCTTAATATAGATGGTGATACCAACGATAATGGTACAGCACTGGTTCAAGCTTTACCGTGACGAACGAATTTCATAAAGTATGGAAAAATATCCTACACTTACCGGTTGTGAGGTTAATAATTGTTAATACGGAATGGTACTTTAGGTGAGGTAAGAAATAGGATAAAAAGACAGTCAAGTGAGAGTCGGACCCTCGGATAAAAAGACAGTCAAGTGAGAGTCGGACCCTCGAGATAAAATGTTATTTAGTAAATTGTTACTAAATAACATTTTATTGTAACGAAAGTAATAAATCCAGGACTCAGTCGAGACTTGCTGTGCAAGGCCACATAAAGGACAGGAGACATCGTGATCGGTCTCAGAGTCGAATTGACCTTATTAAGAAGACTACGCAGTCTGCCGCAGTACAATGTGCTCGCAATGCGTGCAGCAGCCCTGGGGGCCAGCGGTGACAACGGGACGCAACCCTGTCCATCTACAACCACGACCAATCTCCCAAGTGTCCGATTAAGAAAAAGAAGTAACAAAAATAATTTGATTTAGTCATCGAACAACGTTATTGTTTCTATGGATTCGTTTCGGAATCCTAAACGGTAAGCTTTTTTTATCCGACTCCTAGGCAGTTGGGTAAAAAAAAGCTTACCATACTTAAGGGTTATATTTTTTGCACGTATCTTGACGCAACCTTGTCCATCTACAATCACAACCAATCTCCCAAGAGTGCGATTAAGAAGAAGAAGTAACGAAAATTATTTGATTTAGTTATTGAACAACGGTATTGTTTCTATAGATTCGTTTCAAAATCCTTATGGTAAGCTTTTTCTTTTTTTTTTGTTATGAGGCTTGTAGGGAACCCTAAAACTACAGACAGTTTTATTTAATTTATTTATGCATACCGAGACGCGGCATCAGCTGATAGCAAACAAGTTTTTTACCCATTCATTCCGAATACCTCATTGAGGTTGGTATAAGGAAATTCAGAGTTATTTTTAAGACTAGTTTTGTGGAATATCTTTAGAGACATTATGATCTTCGAGTAACACATGCCAATACCTAAATATCTCGCCTGTATTATTAATTGCGACTGTAATGCTAATTTTTTTTTAAATGTAAAAGTTATGAGACGAACGGGACGCTCTCCTGATGGCAAGAGATAAAGTATATCCATGACCATTGTAGCGATACACAGAACTTTGAATAACAAACCAATCACTGCTTTGGCGCTCATCACATTGGCAAGTCTTAACAGCCCTGTAATTTCACTAGCTGCAGTACCCCTCAAATCAGAACACACTACTACTAGGCGGCCGAATATTATAGCACTGCGGTGTTACTTACCTAGTAGACCTCCTGCTAAGGAGACATACTGCTATATACTGAGACTCGACATAAAATCAAGGTGGAAGTCGCTGGACCCCGTATACCTAAATGGTGCAGCCGCCGTTGTACTCATCACTTATCATTGTAGGTGGTAGGATTTTGATAAACTGATGGCACATCTGCATTGTGTTATACCACAATTAAAGTATAATCGGCTGCCTTTCCTCACCGTGAGGCAAATAACATTAGGTTGCCACTTACCGCTCTCTCTCGTACTCGCACACTGTATCTGGCGCGGATATCTTTCAACTAAATAATTAAACAGACTTGACATCATTATGACATAAGTTTCAACCCTGTGTTAGCAACTAAATCAGTTTTTAAGTCAGTTGTGCTCAGCCAAATATGAACGCTCGTGCCAAACGATAAGTTTCAATTTTACACGCTAAAACTATTATTATGACCATGAAGGCCAGTCCAATGGTGACATGATGACATTTGATACTTCTGTGGGAGTACCTGGCGAAGATTGACACTGAACAGGGAGGTATGTGCCCTGCAGCGGGCTAAATGAGCTTTCAATTATGAACAAAGGGCATACTGATGCCACCCTTAGATATATTGCCATAATCGCTTTGCCTGTCGAAACTAAACACGCAGTTCGCAGGTAAAAAATTCGCACATGACGTGTCGATAGTAATAAATGTGTACAACAATATATTCCTTACAGGTTCTAGAGTTCAACGTGGGGAGCTATCAGACATATTTGGTATAGAACCAATGACCGTTGTTAAAAACGTGCAAGGAACACGAATCGGAAAACATAACATAGGACTATATGTAATGACCGGCATATATAAAATACAATTTCAATGTCTTCAAATCCAGAGTAAACACTAAATAGCTTTCATTTAGGTAAGAGTGCTCCATGCTAGTACGCATCACAACAACAAACAGGATTAGCATCAGGTAGTGTGGTCAAACACAAATCTATTTTTGAATAAAAAGACGCCGAAACTAGAAAAAAGACATAAGTCGATGTATAAGACAGCTGTCAGTGACAGGAAGCGATAAGCGTCAGATCCAACAGTAAAACAAGACTGGCTGACTATGATGATCTTAAAAGTATAAGCAGCATTTATTGCGATCACTGAGCATGATACTAATATAATATAAGACACTTACTATTGCAACATCACGTGGATTTAGGCGAAACCGATCGAAAGGTATCAAATTCCAAGCATAAACACTCCATTATTTACACTAAAGTCAAGCTCATGGTACTACTAACACAACAAAAAGCACACGACATTAATATTTAACGCACGGATTTTTAGTACAAGAAATATTCGTTTAGAAAATCCCACAAACAAAGATGTACCCCCCAATTTCCCGCCAAAACTTCCAAATCACATTTCCGTACGCTATCCCGAATCTCACGGTTTGAAAGTCACGATATCACTGAACCAAAAACAAGAAAAAATTCCATCCCTACTTTGTTCCACACGCACACAAGTTCACCCACACACCTACACGATGCGCATACGCAAGTAATAAGGGTGTAGGGATCGATAAAAACCCCGTAAGGGACGCCACAATTCCAGAAAAGGATGGCCATTAAAAAGGGAACGCGAGAGAAAAGGACGAAAGATAAGGTACAGAAATCATACCCATGAGAATGTGTGACGCAACACAAGCGAAGGCAGGTGTTTCTAATGGAAAGGAACAAAGAAATTATTACCTTTTTATAGGATAGGTCAGCGTCTATGCACAATGAAGTTCGATATAGAGAAACTCAAGTATGGTATATAATCAAACGAAGATCGACGTACAAAGCAATGTACAGAATGGAATAATTTCAAAACAAAACCCGAAACTTACAAAATTAACTACCTACAACAAAGAAATTATTACCTTTTTATAGGATAGGTCAGCGTCTATGCACAATGAAGTTCGATATAGAGAAACTCAAGTATGGTATATAATCAAACGAAGATCGACGTACAAAGCAATGTACAGAATGGAATAATTTCAAAACAAAACCCGAAACTTACAAAATTAACTACCTACAACAAAGAAATTATTACCTTTTTATAGGATAGGTCAGCGTCTATGCACAATGAAGTTCGATATAGAGAAACTCAAGTATGGTATATAATCAAACGAAGATCGACGTACAAAGAAATGTACAGAATGGAATAATTTCAAAACAAAACCCGAAACTTACAAAATTAACTACCTACATATCGCTAGCAGTACACCATTATTACATCAACCAACAAATTACCTTAAGCAAAGATAACAGATACAATGACGCCCCGACTGGATGTTGGTCATAGTTTTAATATGATTTCAAAGGTCTAGGCAGGCGCGAAACCTTGTTTCCAATAAAATGTTACTTTCGATTTCAAAGACCGCAAAAAATACAAAAAGTAGGGAACGCTTTGTAAACGTGCGACGGATGTGCCACTAATTTTGCTAACGGGGTTGTTTTTTGCAGATAAGATATGTGAATCATTCAAAACTCGTGTGTTAGTACATTCACCATGCAGTGTACTGTTGTGTTTCGGCTTGAAAAGTACCGTACTTAACAAAATTAGTCCTATAGCTATGTCACCATCGAAAATTTCAAAGTAATAAGCAGCCATGCCCTAGTCTTAGTTCTGATATTCAAAGATATTGGTACCTCTGCAATGGTTACAGGCACCAATGTCTGCACATCACGAGCGTCTAGTTATTCACATAAGCTACTTGTTACCGTAAAACAGTTTAAGAAATTAACAAATTAAAATAGTATAACAAAACGATAATACATACTATGTAAGAAAGGTAACGCATAAAATGGTGAAGCCGGTTACGTTCAGTTCCTACGTATTTAATAATAAAAGTTACCCTTACGGTTATATTCTCGGATATTAAGTGTAAGAGGTGAATACAAGTTATGAGCTTATAAGCAATATTGCAATTGCAAATATTAATACAGATAATAATTGATGAGTAAGCGACGTCCTGGCATTGCCTCGACTGTTTGTATACGAAGTTAAATTAAATATATCAAAGTCGTAGCGCCATCACTTCCTGTCATACACAAACACAATGATAGCGACGTGAATATTGTAAGTGATGATGTTGAAAGGGCAATGCCAGATACGGAAGAATCTAATCAGATAATGGTAGACAAACAAACTTTTTTCACACATACTGGAAGCTTTAAAGAATGTAAGAGCAAAGTACAAAAGTTGGATAATCGGAGTAATCACTTAGGTGCTCAGACACATTAGGAAAGTTACTACACAAAAACAAATGGATTGTATACAGACCAATGGAAGTCTAGAGACACTCTAAATGCTGTTGCCTGAGATCGACTACGAGTCTTAACTAATTACTTCGCTACTAGATCAATAAAGGTTTAAACTGCTTCTAAAATACGAACAGTGAAAAGTAGTTTCAGAACATCCATGTAAAAGATACCTGTTTTGTAAAGCCTGCCTTTATTAACAAGATAGATATAATTATGTATTTGTATATTTTAATTGTACAGACAATTACAATTATGTACATTAAATTAAAGTGATGTGTTTTTAACAAATATGATCTGTTTTGATTCCTGGAAGAAGACCATCGGATGTGGCCAAAACTATTGTCGGAGTAACCGACATAATCCCGCATAAGTCGAACAAAAATCGTATTGTTTGTTAACATGTTCCTTTTACTTTTCTTTCATCAACATTAAAGCGAAAGCTAAGGGTTGGTTGCTTCAATACCAAAAATTTCGTTGACCCATTTCTTTTATCATAGCAGTTAATCTTGAAGTTTCTAAATTAAAATAAGGAAATGAGACCATTCGAGTAGTCATGTTCACCTGTTCTGTTATACAAGTACGGTCAGACATTTGATTTCACGAACGATTATTTTGGGAACAAAAAATTTGAACTGTCTAAAATAGTCTAAATTATGAATTTACACAACATTTTTTTTCTATTTTAACAGGTTATTGAGCATTGATCTGTGTGGTATTAAAAGTAAGAATTATATTTTCGTCATTCAATTTAAATATTTGATCATTAACAAAACTGGTATCAGTAAATTTAATACAATAAATTAGTCTGTAGCATAATTTAATTGTCTCTATTAGATCATCAACTCTCGAGTTCTAATTCGGATGAGTTTTTGCCATTATAATAACTTTGAAGCCCGTCCAAGAACTATAATTCACTGAGGTTAGCGACCTTAAAATAATTTCATTAAAGATAAAGATTATTTATTTGATAAAACACGAGTAATATAAATTGGTATACATAGATAGATTTAATTGTCCTGTGATCGTGTTTTGCTTTTTAGACGTACAAATATAAGCGATGGCATGTCAATAAATTAATTTTAAAAAATTAAATAATGAAATGTAAAAGTCAATCAAAATAATCTAAAATAATAATAATAATCAATACATAGTAATGGTTGTCGAGAATAATAATAATAAACAATGTCAAGCAAATATGTCAAAAGTTACAGATAATCATTGATTTTATAATAACATTCTTCAACCAGAATTTTCTTCAGAGCACTCTTAAAGATCTGTTGTACAGTGGAGATCACGAAACAAAAAATGAATGCACTGAGGTTGCATGGAATGACGATACACGTAAGGTAGTTAACTGGAAGCGAAAAACTGAAGATTAGGCGAAAACTGAAGCCCAAGTCCAGCATTGAAATAAGAAATATAACGATAACGGAAAGACCTTAAAGTTAGATATCGGAAACCATAGCATGGTGGTAGGGTACTTTCTAGTACTCGGCTGACTAGCTACCCCCCTCAAGTTGAAAATCTGCCGCCAAGCATCTAACGGTGTGTTCCGGCAGCCTCACTTGAGAGCCAGTTCCATTCGAGGCTTGGTGTGCTTTACCATCTTCGACCACACCGTCACTTTACATTAGGTGAGCTGTGGTCAAACACCTAGCCTGTCGACCATAAAAAAAAAGATATAATGTTAGAAGAACACGACGGAACTACAAATATTAATTATGTCGTGTAGCATCCTGGCCAATTCTTGTATCAAATCAACGGGGCGTAGTAAAAACTTAAAGAAAAAAATGTCCCTTGTGGCCTCCCCTAAGGAAGCACCGTGTTAAAACACGCAGCACCCGTGCTTCCGTTTTCTGTCCCCTTAATACTTCGTGTGACCTAGTTGTTAGCACTTAAAACATAGAGATGACATTCTATAGACTTGGCAAAGGCAATCACAGTTGCACAGAGGATTTTTTTTTTTACTACAGGGTCTCACCGGAAGACCAGCTCTGGTCATACTTAGTATGACCAGTATTATGCTGAGGTGAGCACTTATTTTGTAACTGTTTGTCTCTGTTTGTTCGTTTTTGTTTTTTGTGTCTTTAAGTAACAAAATAAAATATTTTTCTTTCTTTCTTTTCATTATAGAACGTATGGAACTGACGTGGTATTGATACATTTTTGTTTGTTTATACGGAATTAACGTTTAATTACGTAGGAAGTGTGCAGCTAAATGAGGCCGCGCGCGCGATATACTCTACTATGACTGTGTGGTGGTTCGATTCCCATACAAATAGTTTTTTGCCATTTATGGACAAATGGAGCATAATCACAATCACAATTGTTTGAATAAAACAGTAGCATGCATCCGAAAAATTACTACGGATTGCGTAACATCTGTGACTTAAACATCAAAGACTGGTTCAAGTTCGATGACTCCCAAAAGTTCATGTCAATATTGGTAAGTTGAGAAATCTGAAGCGTTAATTGGTATGGTACATTCTACTCATTTCCCCCGTTTTAGAGAATTATGCACGTGAATATCGTTGACATTTTGCGATAGTATTTTTAAGAATTTAACTCAGTTTAAGACCCTATTTTTGTGATTAAATTAAAAATGTACAGTTTTCGGACATTTTCCTTTATCTGTACTCTAAGACAATGCTTCTTGCCAAATTTCATAGTTGTAGGTCAACGGGAAGTACATATATATGTTTTGATTCCCGGTGAGTGTCAAAATGTGTTTTTTTTTTTGCGACATAAACGGCTGTTAACTTTTTTACGACAACTGAGAATTTTCAGACCTGCAAGGGACTACAGATTTGTGTATATGGTTTTAATTTTAACTCTACACCTCACCGCGTTCCCGAGCTATATGGCCTTGACAGACGGACTGCAAAGTGATTTTTTTTTTATTGTTTGACAGGCTAGATGTTTAACGTTCACCTTTTTTTTTAATGGTTGACAGGCTAGGTGTTTGACCACAGCTCACCTGATGTCAAGTGAAGGTGTGGCCGAAGATGGTAAAGCTCACCTAGCCTGAAATGGCTCTCAAGTGAGGCTGCCGGAACACACCGTTAGATGCTTGGCGGTAGATTTAATTTATAAGCGTTCCGTTTTTTTCCTTTTGAAGTACGCAACTCTAAAAAGAAAACATTCGGCAAACAACGTGAATAAATTTGCAGTTTACTTTTTCCAGAGCTTAAAAAAAGTAAAAGTAAGTTGTTTCATTAATTTTTTTTAATATTATTTCATTATGGAGCTGCGCTACATTTAGGTCTTAATATTAAGGGAGTGTCAACAGTCTAGTTCATTTCAGTTTCATTGCCTACAGTATGAACTACTTGTACATACTTACACATAAAATAATCTAAAAATGCTATACACGTACAATCATTAATTACAGTTGTGAAACATACAAAATTAAACTTTATCGATTAATATACAAACATATAAACAGAACGCATTTCAACGCAATAGCACAGATTAAAAAAACAGTTACACAATTTATAGGTATTTAAATGTATGAATTATTTGACACAACTGTCACAAGTACCCATGTAGGTCATTTGATAAGTTACTGGGAATTACAACAGAAATGAACGAAATATGTATTAAAAGTAAAACAAAGCTTATTATGTAAAGGTCTGTCTTAGCTATTCCAGTACTCGAACAATCACTGAAATGAACAGACAGACAGTAGTCTCTTTTTTATTGTTGACTGGCGACACGCCTTTTTTATAGCTGACAGGCTAGGTGTTTGACCACAGCTCACCTGATATTAAGTGACGGTGTGGTCGATGATGGTAAAGCACGCCTAGCCTGGAATGGAACTGGCTCTCAAGTGAGGCAGCCGGAACACACCGTTAGATGCAGATTTTAAAACTTGAGGGTGGTAGCTAGGCAGCCGAGTACTAGAAAGTACCCTACCACCATGCTATGGTTTTCTCACGATGTTTTCCTTCACCGGCAGCTCAAGCTCATTCTTGGGGTTTGAACCCACGCCCTTCGGCATGCGAACCGACCGCGCTAACCACTGAGCTATCATCGCTACAAATCGCCTTGACTTCGCACGGGGTGCAATGTAGATACTAGTGCGGTGCATATGCATGTAGTTTACAATACTTGCTCTTGAATCATTCTGTCTATTGATGTAAACTGCATTAAAATCCATTGCGTAGTTTAAAAGATCTGAGCGTACGGACGGCGGGAAGCGACTTTTTTTATATTACGTAGAGCTTAGACTAATTGGTTGACCACAGCTCACCTGATATTAAGTTACAATGTAGTCGAAGATCGTAAACACATTTAGCCACTGTTTTTTTTAATTGTAAATTTATATATAACTTGCGGACGCCTCGCGGTTTCACAAAGAGGAAAGATACATATTTTTGGATTTTTGTATATTTGAAACGAATAAACTCAAAAACTGTTGGACCGATTTCAAAAATTCTTTCACTGTTGAGAAGCTACACTATCTCCGGGTGACATAGGCTTTTTTCATCCCTGTATTCCCACGGGAACGGGAACTACGCGGGTGAAACCGCGAGGCAAGTATAGTACAAATTTTGCATCATTTTGTTTAGTTAATTTGATAGTAGTCCCTTATCTAGGTTTTATAATTCCTCAAAATCACTAGAGACATGAAATATCATCTACTCTAAAAATCACTAGAGACAGGAAATATCATCCGTGAGAGATGAAATTGGAATACTGGATTCCAATTTCATCTCTCATAGCACTTACTCCGAATAAACTTACAGAACTAATTATTACCTAAGATGATAAACACAGGTTCATCTTGCATAGTTAAACAAGATGCTTTTTACAAAGGCCAACATTACATTGTCGCAGTACATTCTTTAGACTTGACCGTATATTAATCAAATAGCAGCTCGCCCCGGCTTCGCACGGGAAAAGAAAACTCGATTAACATTATAAATATAGTCTATGTCACTCAGTAATAATTTAGCATTCTAATGATGAAAGAATTATTCATATCGGTCCAGTACTTTATTCTATTGTCGATAGTTTTCGCAGCGCATGCTAAGTAAGAGTTTTTCGGTACATCACAGCTTGGGTTACATTATTGAAGTTTCCATACGGATCCATAACTGACTTTAAATAAAATATAGCCTATGTCCATCACGCATAATGTAGCATACTATTAATGAAAGAATTATTAGGATCGGTCCAGTAGTTTCGGAGCCTATTCAATACAAAACAAACAAACAAAAAATGAAATCTTTCCTCTTTATAATAGTGTAGAAGAGACAAATTCACTGAGACATGGTACATATAGGACTAAAGAAGTTTTGCAGTGCAAAGTTGTGAATGGATGAATCATATGACAGACCATCGAGTTTGACCGCATGCAGTGTGGGATAGCGCTAAATAGATAGCGCGAAATGGATTCCTAAGAAGATTATGTTATATTACTAGCTATACATTTTTTAGGGTTACCTCAAAAGGAAACAAACAGAAACCTATAGGATCACTTTGTGGTCCGTCTGTTAAGATCTTCTATCTCGGGAACGCGTGGAGGTGACGAGTTGAAATTAAAAACATATACGCAGATCTGTAGTTATATAGATCCCTTGCAACTGTGAAATCAAAGTTCTCAACGTAAAAAAAGTTACAGCCGTTTATGTCGTAAAAACTGTATATTTCGACACTCAGAAGGGTATCAAAACCTATAACGTATACTTCCCGTTGATCAAGAGCTATAAAGTTTGGCAAGAACCATTGTCTTATAAATAGTAGGTACATACAAATAAAGGAAAAACTCAGATTTTTTTTTTAATTTAATCACAAAAATAGGGCTTTTATAAATGCCCTATTTTTTTAAGCAAGAATAGCAATCATTCCAAAATTTTACCGTATTGGTACTCTTTACTTTCTACAACAAAAAGACGTACCACTAAGCAAGGGTTTTGTTATTACAAAACACTAAACAAGGGTTTTGTAATTCGCTATAGGTAGCCGATCAAAGAAAATTGAAAGTTACATCGAGTACAACCCAAAAATAGAATAGATTGCTCCAAAAAAATCCACTTTTTATTTGAGCCACATATTCTCCGTCAATCCAAAGGATGAAAGCAATCAGTGCCAGCCGAGTGACCTCACTCATGTTTCGACCACCGGGCACCGTCGCCACAGTCAGGTCTTCATTACAAGGATTCCGGTGTCGTATTGCTGACGAAAACAAAACAAATTGGCCTTTATGGTCTCAAGAAATGAGACGTACGATACACTCTTTGAATAGATAACGACTATCCATGACTATTGCAGTTGTATCCAGAGCTTTGAGTTATAAAACAAAGTACAGGAATTACTGCCTTGGCGAAGTCTCAATAAATGTACTACAGCTAGCGAAATTACTGGGCTGTTGAGACTAACCATCGAAAGTCTCAAAGTAATGAGCACCAAAGCAGCGATGCCCTGGACTTTGTTTTGTTACTCAAAGTTCTGTGTATCGCTGTAATGGTCATGGACAGGCGTTATCTCTTACCATCAAGAGAGCGTCTCGTTCGTCTCATTATTTGTCACATAAAAAAAAAAAAAAAAAAAAATGTAATTTAGGCAGATACAGATCCAAATGGAGACACAATGCTTTGTGACAGTATATCTGATACTGCAGTGATTTTTTTTTGGTGACGAGAGACGGCTGTATTTGGGTACAGTCAGGTTATGTAGGATTGTACCTACTGATTCTTCATTGGTGACCTGTCTACACAAATGACACCGGGATCTCTATAGCCACCCCCCTAACACTGCTTTAGGTAACACTCCAGGAAATGCTGAGTTTCCCTTCCTCTTCTTCTCCCAACAACAGAACAGACAGAGAGTTTCTACGGCAGACAGGGGATATCGAAGCCGTATTCTAAATCCCCCAGCTCCAGTGATAACTGCAGTGCTAAGTGTCTTATAAAGGACACCATTTTTACCTGATGATTTATTCGTTTGTGTGTTCATCTGTCATGCAGCAAAAGGGCATTGCATTGATGTGTCTGTTTGCTTGGGAATTTCATAAATAGTTTTGGTTTTTTTTTTTTTTTTTTTATAGTTGACAGGCTAGGTGTTTGACCATAGCTCACCTGATGTTAAGTGAAGGTGTGGTCGAAGATGGTAAATCACACCTAGCCTGGAATTGAACTGGCTCTCAAGTGAGGCTGCCGGAACGCACCGTTAGGTGCTTGGCGGCAGATTTTCAACTTGAGGGTGGTAGCTAGCCAGCCGAGTACTAAAGTACCCTACCACCATGCTACGGTTTCCTCACGATGTTTTCCTTCACCGGCAGCTTAAGCTCATTGTTGGGGTTTGAACCCACACCCTTCGGCATGCGAACCTACCGCGCTAACCACTGAGCTATCATCGCTACATCGGTTCTGGAGTTTTGTAGAGTATTATGTATGTTGGAAAAGAAATAGAAAATGTATTCATGTACGATTGATCATGAGTGTAAAGACATGATGTTTATTTTGCAATTTTTTAGACCACCAGACGCTACAGATGGTCACTCGTGTCATCAATGTCAATTACAAAGAGACTAATAAATTATCAAAATAATTATCTAAACTAAACTTCTTTCACAGCTGCTATTACATCATTGAGATAACCAGACCTATTTATACAAGTGTCACGAATCATTCATGACGATCTATATTTAGTACTTTATCTCAGTAAGGAATTAGAGAAGTTTCATTGATTGAAGAGACCAAGACTAAACAATTTACTTTGTAGAAGTTCTACATAATTTATGAGTAAATTCCCTATTTAGTGACCTAAATGATATATGAATGTCTACTGAGCAGTGCCTATTGAGTTTCTATTCATCTATTAAGGGTCAAAGAGATAAATGAACCCATTATGAGCACCCCTTTCGTTTGAGAATTCTCAAACTATAAAGTCAGGTGAGACAAACCTTTTGCACCATCGATTTTTTTTGTGCAAAGTTTTAATTTAGTAAACATAATATTACTGTAGAAAGCCTAATTAAAGTTTAATGAAAACATTATAGGCTTAATTCAAATAAAGTTATCATTATTATTACGCTTCAGATATTGTTTATATTATTAGCTGAAACCCGCGACTTCGTCCGCGTGGAATTTAACAAAAAGTTAGTTCTGTTTGTAGTAGAAAAGGTATTCTATGTGTTATAATCCAGGCCATAAACTACATATGTGTCACATTTCATCCAAATCCGTTCAGTAGTTTGTGAAAGAGTAACACATCCATCCTCACAAACTCTCTCATTAATAATATTAGTGGGATACATTTTCTTACAACAGACTAGGCATGCATTTGGCCACAATCTCACCTGATTCAAAGCAACGATGTAGCCGAAGATAAAGCATGCTTGCCTAGGAAATACCTATTAACGTTTTAAATTATATTTAAATGAAATTAAGATATATTTTACTTTATAGTTTAAAAAACTATTATGTGGTAATTTACAATATTTAAGTTTCCTAGCTCTGATTGATCTTAAATTGTGGTTAAAATCATTAACTAAGAAAATGTGCCTAACCTCTGCTATCTATGTCAAACACTAAGCAGGGGTATAAAACAGGTTTGCTATCTATTCCGAGAATAGACAAATAGATTCAAGAGTTATACGGTAGATCCCACGTTAGTTTTAGAAAGGGAACGGGCAATGGACAAAGGATCATAGCTAAAGGGGACGCATGCGAAAAATTAAAAGCCTAGTCAATGTATTTAATAGGTTTTCTCACGCGATGAAAGTTGCGTGGCCAAGGGTAGTTTATTTGCATTGCAAGACATTAGTATGAGTAATGGTTTTAAATTGTTTTATGGATACAAGGAAGGAACTCGCGCGTGCTTCATTCTCGAGCACAAAATTGCTTACTAACTAGTAACTTGGTGGTACACACTAATACGTAGCTACACCCCGCAGTGTTACTCGCTACATGTTTTCGGGATAAAAGTAGCCTATGTGCTAATCTCAGCTACCTCCATACCAAATTTCATCCAAATCTGTTCAATAGTTTTTGCGTGAAAGAGTAACAAACATCCATACATACAAACTTTCGCATTTATAATATTAGTAGGATAGGATTTTGTAGCGATGATAACTGAGTAGTTAGCGCGGTCGGTTTGTATGCTGTCGTGGGTTCAAACCCCAACAGTGAACTTAAGCTGCTGGTAAAGAAAAACATCGTGAGGAAAACATAGCATGGTGGAAGGATACTTTCTAGTACTCAACTGGCTAGCTAGCACACTAATCATAATTAAAAGCAAAACGGAATAATAACAATTATCATGGAATATGATGTCATTCACAAACTTTTACAACTTTATCTTGCCAATAAAAAATATCTACGCTTTTTATCAATTAAATGGTAGACAAAAACAAACTACGATTACTACCTAAACGTTTGGTAAGACAAAAAATGCCACAACGTTCTAAATGTGTCGTCTTTCGGCCTCTTTCAAACTAGTTCATTGTGATCTGTGTTATGGCATATAATCAACAGTGTTCGGAATAAAAAATTCTGTATTGTTCGCAGCGATGATAGTGCAGTGTAATCGTATGTAGGTACTATATATTATATACGTATAATATTTTTGGAAATTTATGTTATACAGTGTAACCTGGAATCTCAAGGGTCCTAAGATTTTTTTTTTAATGTGAAAAAAGACACGCTACGGGCCACCTGATGGTAAGTGGTCACCGCCGCCTATGGACCTGCAATACCCGGGATATTGCCAGTGCGTTGCCTACCTTTAAGGACCCTATTCACCCTTCGTTAGAAGCTTTGTAGATTGAAACTCGGCGGAAAAACCGAAGGTGGTAAGCCATTCCACATAAGACAAGTGCGCGGAAGAAACAGCCGATCAAACCGAGCGGTGCGAGACTTCCACGCATCT
This sequence comes from Biston betularia, assembly GCA_905404145.2. Classification (NCBI taxonomy): domain Eukaryota; kingdom Metazoa; phylum Arthropoda; class Insecta; order Lepidoptera; family Geometridae; genus Biston; species Biston betularia. The sequence continues at coordinate 6,192,452 of FR989887.1, read as the reverse complement.
ATGATATGTGGGCACTTCTGGCGATGGCGGCCGGCACGGTTGTGAAACCAAGATGGAGGGATATTTTTTATCACTTATTTGAAGCTTTTCAATTACCCTGTTTCACAAAGAGGCAGGTTTGACATGACACCTCTTTTCTTTATAGAGGGTAAAACGCGTACGAAAGAAATTAAAATGTTTGCAAGCAAACGTGCCGTAACGTGTTCAAATCTGATAAATTGTCTTACTTATATACGGGTCATAAAGTCCCAATTATAGACATATTATTATTAGAAGACATTGAGAAATTTTCTAAAATATCAAATCTCAATTAAAAAGGTTTGTATATTTTTTTATGGTTTTCAGGCTAGGTGTTTATCCACAGCTCACCTGATGTTAAGTGAAGGTGTGGTCGAAGATGGTAAAGCACACATAGCCTGGAATGGAACTGCCTCTCAGTTGTGTGAGGCTGCCAGAACACACCGTAAGATGCTTGGGGATAGATTTTCAACTTGAGGGTGGTAGCTATCCAGCCGAGTAATAGAAAGTATCCTACCACCAAGATTCATGATTCGGTTCTACATTGAGGCGTAGGAAAATAGGTACCACGGCAATTCGACTGTTAGATCTCCACACGTGACAAGCATTAGGGTCTAGTTTATAACTTTTACTATAAGAACAACAAATTTTCTCAATATTAATGTACAAAGAAACTTTTGACCCCACAAAACTAGCAATTTACGTAAAAAAAATCTTTTGTCGACGACACAAAGATCCAGAATTTCACCTGGTCAATACTCAATACCCAAGATTAATGTCTCAAGAATATGTACAATGGCCTCCTACACACGACTTGACATTTCAACCCCCAGTTGTTTTTTTTATTAACTTCCTTCCCCTATTATAAGCACGAGCCAAGAAAAGGTGTGTGGTGAAAGCGGCAATGGAGCGTTTAGTTTTCATAGTTTTTAAGATCAATTTAGTTTCGAGCATGTATGTTACTGCAGTCGATTGTCAGTTTAATGCTGTGTGCATATGGTCACATTTAGAGTAATAATATAAGAAGAAAAAGAGAAACATTAATTTTTTAGTAATACGTAAATGTACCTACAATTTAAAACGACTCCATGACCCTTAGGCCAACTAAACGCACTGCTCCAATGAAACAGCGAGGTTTCGGAGTAAACGAAAATATCATCGATATAAATACAATTTCTAGATTTTTGTTAATTTTTTAAAACCCGCTCAAAAAAAATTATATTGCACCATTGAAGTATGATCTACCAAGCAAAAAAAAAATCGTTTAAATCGATTCATAATTGGCGGAATAATCGCGTAACATACATACAAAAAAAAACAACATACAGTCGAATTGAGAATCTCCTCCTTTTTTGAGTCGATTAAAAAGTAAACTATGTAGTTATATATATATATATATATATATATACATACAGTTTGACTGGAGAGACACCTACGATACTCAAGGACGTGACATTTGGCGATCATATAGGAAGAAAAAAAATAACATTAATAAATATTCATTGGTACGAGGTAAACTTAACCAAAAGTTATGTAATTAATTATGCAACGAATGGACGCCGCGCGGAAGCACGAGCTGGACGTTGTGAGAACGCTTGCGCCGCCGACAGGGGGCAAGCACGTACTTGTCGCGTGATCAAAACATCGTTATCGGGAGTGTATCCACGCTTCATTTATTTAAAGGTAAATTGGGGCCAAAAATTAAGTACCTCATTTTGTTACATAATTATAACGAGAATCGAGTACCAAGTACTTTCCATCAGTATCGTAGGTGTCTCACCAGTCATGCTGTATATCTACTCTTCCAGTATTGGTCAGACGGTGCATCGATCCGTTAATTGCAACAAGCCGAAGCTTGTTCACTGATGGCCAGTACCTACCGGTTCATTTTTGCGACAGAACTATTTGTAATATGGTGAGTGGGCCTCCCAAGTTCATTGTTCTAGCGCCAGCCGTTCCAGATTGTTATTGTAATTGGATAATGGGAGCACATATTTCTTGGTGAGTGGCGAATCCGCTGGAAACGACGGCACAAAATAATGGGATAGCCGCTTCCCGTATTTAAGATTCTAGTTGTAACGATGACAGCTCAGTGGTTGGCGCGGTCGGATCGCATGCCGCACGCGTGTGTTCAATACAAGTCACATTTCTAAAACTAACATTAAAATGACAAAATGAAAAACATTTCAATAAGAGTTAATAAATTACTAACCAGTAATTTAATAATCTAGAACACGTACAGCGGTTATCGGTTCTGCGACATGTTCTAGAGTGACGATATACGTACGACAGCTGGCGGTGGAAGCGAAAAACCGAAAATTGAGTTGAGTGGTATGTTCAGAGAGACTAATTTATGTCTCGCAGTGGACTACGATATGCTTATAATAATTATGATATCTAAAGAAATTTGATCTTATATTATATTATATCTCTATGCAATTCAAACGCAGAAATGTCATCGACCTTAGTGATGGGTATTCGCGGAGAATGCAGTCCCGCAAGTCCCTAACTCGGCGAATACAGGACTTCCTCAGAGCAGGTGATACGCCATCTGGACGACCACGTGTCAATTATTTATTGGCGAACACCGGGATTTTCGGAAGTCGATACTGTTTTCGTTAACGGGATCGCCCGCTAATCCTAATGTGTCGAGTTAATTATTTTTATCGACTATCGAGTTCTTTTGTAATCGATTTGGGAACTATGCTGTCGACCGTGGATTTATCGTTCACGATATCCAGGTCAATTTCGGTGGGAAATGTTTTTTTTTTCGATAAGGGCGATAATATTTTAATTGTGAACAGTTGTTAATTTATTTTATTGCTTTTTGATTTACCCTTAGTTTGAAGGCAAAGTTTTTTCCAGATCATTCATCTCTACATAGTATAAAACAAAGTCGCTTCCCGCCGTCGTCTGTAGGCTTAGGATCTTTTAAACTACGCAACGGATTTTAATGCGGTTTCCATTATAAGACAGAGTGATTCAAGAGGAAGGTTTATGTGTGCAAATTATTATAGAAAAAATCCGAGAATTACTAAGATTTGTAATGTTTTTTTTATACAATATAGGTTCGCGTTTGACCACACCCTGCCTGATGTTAAGCAGGATGCAGTCCAAGATGAAGCACGCTTACCTAGAAAAAAACCTGTTTACTCTAGATTTGAAGACACCCAAATTGTACTTCGCGGGAGAAACAGACGCTGGCAGAGTTCCACATCCTCGCTGTGATGTAAAAACATGTTTTTGTGCGCTTACATTGCAATCGCTGGCTAAACCTCACGATAAGAGATAGATCAAAATGATGGACTACGTTAGTATCTACATTGAATAAATAATGTACGTAGGGTACCTACGGCTATAGCCCACCACGTTAGCCAAGTGCAGGTTGGTAGACTTCACACATTTTGAAAAACTTTTTTAACGGCTCTCGGACATGTATCTACAATACATAATATGTTTCCTTTCAATGTTCTCCCTCACTGTTGAAGTAGAAAAAAAATGAAGCGCGTGTTGTGGGATACGAACCCAGTTTTGGAAGCCAGACGGTCTTCCAACTAAGTTGCTAAAACTTCCACTCCAACTTATTTTTTGTTTTTTCTAATCTTGGAAGAAAACTGACCATGTTTATATGATGACGGTAGTACATCAACGACCTCCTGCTAAAGAGATCTAACCGCCTCGTAAAGGTGTTATATTATATTATTATTCAAAGGAAATATTACGTCGGCAAACATTAAAACAACACCAGCATATCAAATTATAACACAACACCCTACACCAGTTTAATCACCTTTTGAAATCCCTTACAAATAACAAATGTCGTATATGACTTCATGGACTCTATTTTTCTTCAACAAAGTGACGTTTTGACATAATATTCCGTTTTTAATTCAAATTTGAACTCTTATCCGATAACCGAAGGTTACAAGTGCAGTGCGTATCGATCAAGTGTAGGTAGAGCTGCGACAATCATTCGATACTTACCTTTATATCGATGCATCAGGCTTGAAATCGCACCAATTTTTTGTTGTCTTCGCTCTAGGGTTGAAATTTGTTTTTAATTTTCAATCGAATGTACGTCATCCTGTTGTTGGGTTAGCGCATCCCCCCATACATCCGAGCGCAGCTGCGGCTATCAACATGGCATTATGCGTGGGGGTCGCAGATGTCGGCGCACGCGCTCTTGCCCGCGATAAATCGATATCTGAACGTGTATGACTAGTTTCCGAGCATGGCATATGTTTTGGGTGATGACGTCATGGGTACATTGGTTACTAAGCTTTAGCTTTGTAGCGATGATAGCTCAGTGGTTAACGCGGTCCGATTCACACGCCGAATGGCGTGGGTTCGAACTCAAACAATGAGCTTGAGCTGCCAAAGAAAACATCATGCATGGTCATACCATGAGTCATGGTACCCTACACCGGTACCAAAACTTTCGAGTAACCAAACAAAGTCCAGGGTATCGCTGCGTGATCAAACTGGAAATACGAATGTCTATGAATATTTTATTTATTTATTTAATTATATTAATAAGACGAGAAGATGATTTTTTGGTAATAAAGTTTATCGACTGCCTTGTTAGCGCATTTGGTTAATGTTCTGTTTCGGAAGCTGAAGGGCGTGGGTTCGATTCGCACTCAGGACTGACATTTGTCTGATGAATATAGATTTTGTTGATTTGTTCTGTGTCTGTTCTGTATTTATTTTAAGTAAGTTTTTTAAGTGTATAAGTTTTCTATCTAGTTCACATAGTACAAGCTTTGTTTATTTTGACGCCAGATAGCGCTATGTATTTTCCAATATTTTTTATTTATGTTTTACGTATAAAACTAACTATGTAGAAGAGACAAAAGTCATTCATACTTTTTTATGATTAACAGATTTTCAACTTGAAGGTGGTAGCCAGTCGCGTGCTAGAAAGTACCATACAACCTCAAGAGAAACAACTTCACCAGCAGCACAACCTCATTGTTCGGTTGAAATTTGAACCCATGCCCATAGGCCTGTGAAACAACCGCGCTAACCACTGAGCTATCATCTCATACTAATTAACCGTAAACAGCGATTTGAGACGCTGTTGGGTACAATTCTGCTATCGACCGTGTAAATGGTTCCCACTACTACCTACATGAATTCATTCTTAATGGCATCACTTACCAATTAACAACCGTGACGATAGAACATATTGCACGTGGGGTGCGTTTCATGGTTCGATGCCTTGGGAATTCATGATTTGCATTTTTAAACATTCAGATGATTAAAGTATTACCACCGATCTGTTGTCATCGGATGATATCTGTGGTTAGCGCGGTTCTCACGCCGAAGGTTGTCGGTTGCCCATACATTCGGCTGGCTAGCTACCACCCTCAAGTCAAAAATCTGCCGCCAAGCATCTGACTTTTTTAAATTGTATTCATTTATTTGTATAGTTTAAATAACAAGGTATACATTTATTTATTTATTTATTGTTTCTAGACTAAAACGGCACAGTATGCCAATTACAATAGTCCTTAAAATAATATTAAAATAGGTATTCAAGTTCACTATTACCAATCTCTTTATCCTTGCACGCTTTCATCTCACAATACTTCAGACACGCTGACATGACACTCCTCCATTCACCCGCAAACAGATCACAATCAGGCACCCTAGCCAGGAGTTGAAGGCGGTGATAACATGTGGAACAGGAGAGGAGGAATATAATTAAAGTAAATAAAACATGCAACATTGAAAATAATAACTAATAATGATAACTAATCTAAAAGACCGCTATCAATTGGAATAGTTCCCAAAACGCTGGCCCCATTGCCGCGTTGCATGTCAATACTAAAACTTTACTAACTATTGTTCCGGCAGCCTCACTTCTGAGCCAGTTTCATTCCAGGCTAGAAGTGTTTATCATCTTCGACCATTCGACCACTTAATATCAGATGAGCTGTGTTGTAACACCTAGCTTGTCAACCATCATCAAAAAAATTGCCAACCGCCTCGGCTTCGCATTTCTACAAACCTTTCGGGAGAAATGCTCAAATTACAGTGAAAACCCCTATTTAAATCTATCAACTACAAAAAAAAACATATAACGTAAACAATAAATAGTTTTTTTAACAAGCATAAATCTAAATGGTAAAAAATATACACTAAAATAATTCTCAAAATTATAGCCCATCAACAATAGAAACATGAAAACTCCCCAAATCCCCGAATGAAGTCCAATCACACGTAAATTGCATCAAAATAATTGTAATTTATTGCATTTTTTAATAATCAAGGGTATTATTACCTGCCCCATATATGCAGGTAAACAAGTTTATATGTTTCCCACGATTTAAAAAAAGGGAGGCATGTACGTTCGGACATGAGGGGTACAAGTCATCGATGCATATCCTCTCTCTCAAGCTAAAGCAGATGGGACGCGTGTTTGAGATGCTACAGTAGTTCCCATGAGATGACCGAATTAGGTCGATTCAATTTCGAGATTGTATTGTTCGGTATCTGCGTATTGCTTTACATTACTGATTTGTAAAAGCTTTGTTTAGTTTTAAGGTGGTTCGATTTCCATACAAACAAATTTTTGCCATTTATGGATAAATGGAGCATAATTTTACAGTGAAATCACAGCTGCTGGCATTTATTTTGGTCTTTATTTGCGGTAAATCACAATTGCTTGAATGAAACATTAGATTAATTATTAGCATAATGATTTACGGATATAAAATTTTGCTCCATTTGTCCATAAATTGCAAAAAACTATTTGTATGGAAATCGAACCACCTTATAAAAACTCGACACGAGTATTAATTCGAGAGATATATATTTTTATATAGGTATGTGTCGCAGCCAACAAGCTTAATTAGCCGTTTAATGAACAGCCAAGCCTCTTTACTAAACAGCGCCGTTCAACTAGCGGCCTGAATGATATTTAGCAATACAACGGGGAAATGCCGCCAGCGTACTGGTAACCCTACCGCGCGGCAGCGATCTCGACAGCGTGTTCATTTTATAGTAGTTAAAGTTTATTTGTTTTGTTTATTTATGATTTTGTTTGCATATTTAAATTATTTGTAAAAAATTAATAAAAATAACTACACGTCTGTAAAAAAGTATTGAGACTAATGAAACGCTAAAATGGTAAAAGATTATGCTTGAAATGATTCCCCATTACTGTTACGGCAATACCCAGAACTTTAGTAACAAAACTAACTCCTGGTCATCGCTGTTTGATTTTGATTTGACGTTCAATATTTTGAAATATGAGAAATTAAGTAACACTAATTTTGCTAGCAGTTATCTCTTCAAACCGGAACACACCAGTCTCATTATTTCTAAAGTTTTGTAATACTAACTCTCCCTCTCCTCACATTGTAGCCCATGCATTCCAAGGTCAACGTGTCGACCATCCGACCTCTGTCAGCCCATTAACTTTTTTATCAATCAACTATAAAATATAGAAATTACTTATATTAAGAATCATCATATTGTAGAAAGCTTACTTACTTTAACAGTTGCCTACCATATGCCGTTGAATATATTTTAAGCCCTCATGTATTTTAGAATGTATGTTAAATAAACGATAATATACAGAACATGGTCTTTCCACGAGTATATGAGGGTTCTTCAAGTTATATCTAACTTAGCACCCGCATAAAGATGGTAAAAAAAAAAGATAAAATTGTGATAAAACCTGAGTTTTACGGTTGTGGTTTGAATCGAGCCGCGTTGCAAGCGTTGTTTTATTTGTCTTTGGATTTATTAAAAGTCTATTTTAATCGTATTTCTTCTGTTTTATTATATTTTATTTTGGTCGTATTTTTTCTGTAGAGAAACTGGGAAAGAATACTTTCCCAGTTTACTTGTATTACTTCTGTTCTGTTCCTTCCCATTTTGATCGTATTTCTTATGTTCTATTCTTTTCTATGTTGACCAGTTCTATTTTGATCGTATTTCTTCTACTTTGATAATATTTCTTCGGTTTATTGCTTTTTTTTAACCTTTAAACAACAGGATTAGCCCTGACGCAGCCCACATTGCCGATAACATAAGCAAAAATCAAACCAAAAATGGGGTAACAACCTATCATAAAACATGTTTTCTAAAAACCAATATCAATACCTGTATTACTATTCTCCGAAGAAAAACAAGTAAAATATATCGATACTTTGTCATCCACTATTTATTCTGACTAGGGATGGAACGCTGACGCATCGACAGCAAAAACCTCATTTGAATAGTCCCGGACTTGGTTCATAAGTAATGTAGGAACGCACCGGGCTGTCAGGTTACTTTCAAGGCACGCGCCGCGTCGGTGCAGCTTTCTTGATAAATATACCCACGTTATAGTCAAACAGTGAACCAAACAAAGACCTTATTTGTGGTATTGAGCCGCTATCTCATTTTAGAGATATTTTTATTCAGTTGTAGGTTTGCCTTCGCGACGTCTCGCCTGATTCTTATTCGAAGTGGGGGCGATAAGCCCTGCACTGACGTCCCGCTTGGTGTGTATTGTGCATTTCCCCCTACCAGCGTAAACCCAAGCCAACCCAGCTTCTTGAAGTATCGGAGCGAGGCTCTGGGCTGCTGGCATAGTAGCTCCAGTGAGTTGGGTGGAAAGGTCATTGATTATGACATGAATGATAGCGAAGTCTCGCCTGACGTTGCGGTCTTCGAAGGAGAACGCTATAGAAGGAACCGATTCACTCACGACTTGGAAACACCCAGATTGTTAATTTTAACGAGAAAACCCCGTAGAAAAAAAATCCTCTACTCAGCTTGTACAAAGCCCAAGTGAGATCGTGTATGGAGTACTGTTCGCACCTATGGGACGACTCTGCGAAGTACCAACTTGAGGCATTGGAGTCGATCGAGAGACGCGCCAGGAGACTAATTGGCAACGACGCTTTACTGGAGTCTCGGCTTTAAAGCCTTGAGCATCGTCGTAGTGTTGCCAGCTTGTCAGTTTTCTACCGGATAAATTTCGGAGTGTGCACTTGAACTGCACAATTTGGTTCCCCTGCACCTTTCTTCTACCGGACGGCCAGGCAAACGCGACCAAAACGTCATCCGTACATGGTGGACGTTCCCCCATGTACACACAAAGCGTTTTGATTCTACATTTTTCGTTCGCACAGCGAGGTTGTGGAACTCACAGCCGGAGTCTTGTGTTCCCTGCTAGGTACAATATTGGCGTCTTCAAATCTGGAGTAAATAGGTTTCTTATAGGTAAGCGTGCTCCATCTTAGACCACACTACTGCTTAACATCAGGCGGAGTGTGATCAAACGCGAAACTATTAAGAATAAAAAATATCCTCTAGCAGAATTTATCTGGTTTTTTTAGAAAATTAATAAAAACTTAATGAACTTTGACATGTACACAACACCGACCCATGTTATTTTTATATTCATAATCCTCAACCTTCCTCAAGCATTGCGAATCTGTCTCGTTTAACAAAGGCATAAAAATAGTTTTACCGGGAGTTTTAAGGCGCTGAATAGCACCCTCGATTTCTTGGGCCCCCTTCTAAGTAACAATGTTACGTCTGACAAACCAGCTGTTCTATTGAATGGTTTTTTTTTAATTTTACGGCGCTTGTCTCCACGTGGTAGGAAATTCGACTGGTCTCCAACAAGATTGGTATTATTATTCTGTTTCTTATGTTATGAAAAATTATGCACATCCAATAGGATAGCTTTTTTGTGTCTGTTTCATCTTACGATCGGCTCTACAAGCCAGATTTGTTATGTTATTGTTAGGTAAGAACTGCTCCTCCTGTGAGGAAGCAGTATTTTATTTTAATTCCGGCTTTGAGAACAAAGTCCCATATGTGTTGCATTTGAGTCTTCTGTCACATAGTGGTTCACATAACGTAGTTGCTAGGGTATTTGTATTTATGATTGATAGGCTAGGTGTTTCACCTGGTGTTATTAGACGGCGTGGTAGACGATGGTAAACACACCTAGCCTGGAATTAAACTGGCTCTAAGTGAGACTACCGTAACACACCGTTAGATGTTTGGCGGCAGGTTTTCAAGTTGAGGGTGGTAGCTAGCCAGTTGAGTACTAGAAAGTACCCTACCTTGCTATGGTTTCCTCACGATGTTTTCCTTCACCGGTAGCTCAAGCTCATTGTTGGGGTTTGAATAAACCATGACCTTGGCGTGAATAAATTTATTTTTTACGTAACTAAGCAATAAAATACATACTACCATGAAATAAACTACCCAATCTAAAAGGCCGCTATCAATGGAAATAGATCTCAAAGCGCTGGCCCCATTGCTACGGTATGGCAATACAATCCTTGTGTCAAATAGAGGCCAACGTTTTAGGAACGATTCACAAAACCGGTCTACTTACTTTTAGCAATTTTATTCTTGAGTTTTTATCTACTAAAATGGAAGTGGCAGTGGGCTGGTTATATTTGCCGCATAACCGACAAACCCTAGGGTAGACGTAATCTAGAGAGGATACCGTGAATCGGCAAACGCAGTGTAGTACGCCCCGAGACTAGGTAAAGTGACAATATACGTAAGACAGCTGGCAGTGGCTGGAAGCAAGAAGCGATTGGGCCGAGTGGTGTGTCTTGGGAGATAACTTTTTTCAGCAGTGGAGTATGCCAAGTTGTTAATGATAATGGTGATCTACTAAGATGTAATTTTTTAATAAAAATATCTACATATTTATTTTTATTAAAATTCATCATATATTTAAGATTTTTTTAAAGCAGAAATTTTATATAGTGTGATCGAATAGTTAGTTAAATCAAAGATGACACTGTAAAATATTTGTTTCAAGACAGGCTAAGATATCCTACTGTAAAACATAATTATGAATATTATATTATTGCAATAGATAAAATTTATTTTATTTATTTTTGAAAACATCGCAAGTCTGATATGGTAAAGGTAATGTGAGAAAAATCCTTATTAACCTTCATATGTTAAAAAACACTGAAGAGAACAAACAAAAGTTAAAGCTAAGTCAGTAGAATCATGTTACGTAATCTGAAATAAATGTCTAGCCTGCCCTTTACGTCCTTTACCCATAGGGTAAATAACCGAGGATTATAAATTATTCATGTCGCAATTTACCTTCCCTTCAAAAACACTTTACTGAAAATGTCAACATCGCAAAGCCATTGCAAAAAGTTGGAAAGTGTTTTAATTCATAACGTAAACTGAGTGAAAATTTATACTAAGGCATTGCGCTGTAACATCGTGAGAAAGTAGTCCTACTCGCCCCAATTACATCGGTATTTATAGAGAATAATTTAAGAGATAGTGTTGGATATTTTTGTCGATAAAGCGACATTTCTAATCGTTAGGATGACATCGCTTGTCATTTAAGATCACTGAACGCTAATCTATACTACAATAAAAAGGAAGGATTTGATTGCTTGTTTGTTTGTTTGTTTGTATTGAATAGGCTCCGAAACTACTGGGCCGATTTCAAAAGTTCTTTCACCGTTGGGAAGCTACACTATCCCTGGGTGACATAGGCTACTTTTTATCCCTGTATTCCCACAGGAACGGGAACAACGCGGGTGAAACCGCGACGCGCCCGCTAGTATTCAAAAACTTGGGTGTTTAGGCAATTTTTGCGCGGTCGCTATACACGCCGAAGGGCGTGGATTCAAACGTCAACAATGAGTTTGAGCCTCCGGTGAAGGAAAACATCGCAAGGAAACCATAGCATGGTGGTAGGGTACTCTCTAGTACTCGACTGGCCAGTTATCACCCTCAAGTTGAAAATCTGTCGCCAAGCAGTGTGTTTCGGCAGCCTCAATTGAGTCAGTTCCATTTCAGTCTAGGTGTATATTATATACCATCTTCGACCGCACCGTAACAAAAAAATTATACTTACTTTACACTACACTTTTTAGTTTATCACTACAATGTCAAAGAAAATACAATGTTAATGAAATTAATAAAATGTCAAGATAAAAATTAGAAATACATACATGGTTAGAATGTGTCAATTAAATATTCATTAATTTTATAATAGGTTTTTTGGACTAAGTAACAGTTTTTTTCACTTTTATCTCAAGTAAATTGGAACAGTTTTCAGGTCTATACACACTATAGGTACTATTATTATACATTAGGGATGTAGAAAGTATAAAATAATTTGAAAGTTCAACTAGATATAAATATTCTGCAACACTTACCGACTAATTACGCTCTGGGGCAGTGTTTTAATCGTCAATTAATCCGTAAGTAAACTTTAACTCATCGACATCGATTTTATCGATGAAGGGCAGCACTAGCCTGCACCTTGCCTGCCATCTGCCGTGATGCACGTGAAGCAATTAAGGCTGCTCGGGGGTGCCACCCTCTTGAACGTGGTCATTTACCTCGGAGGGGTTGCACCGAAGATGGTCAACGCACTAGCGAGTTATTCTCTCACGGTACGACAAAAGCGTCACTCTTTTCGATCAACAATTGTTTTGAACAATTTGATCCGTTTTTTGTTCGCGCATCTCTATAATTCGGCCAAAACGAGTAAATGAATGATTATACGTTTTTTAATCCTTTACTTGCTAATGCCTGGTTTTTCTTACTCGTTGTACGATAGCAGCGCCACCTGCCGGTTTCGATTTTAAAACATACAGGGACAAACAGTTTCTTCAAAATCGGTCCAGCAGTTTTTTTTGCAAAACTAACGCACGGCAATTGATTCTTAAAATGACTCACGCAATTTAAAAATATACCTTAACGATTACTGTAATAAGTAGTGGCCTTATTGCAAAGAGCAATTTCTTCGAAGCAACTTTAGGATGGAGAGTATTCAGTGTATAGATCTATAAAGAACGAAGTCAGTAGTATCTACACTCTAATATCTCTACATAGAATAGAACAGTCACTTCCCGCCGTCTGTACGCTTAAATCTTATAAAATACGCAAAAGATTTTAATGCGGTTTCCATCAATAGACAGAATGATTCAAGAGGAAGGTTTTATGTATAATTTTTTTTTTTTATGGTTGACAGGCTAGGTATTTGACCACAGCTCACCTGATGTTAAGTGGAGGCGTGGTCGAAGATGGTAAAGCACACCTAGCCTGGAATGGAACTGGCTCTCAAGTGAGGCTGCCGGAACACACCGTTAGAAGCTTGGCGGCAGATTTCCAACTTGAGGGTGGTAGCTAGCCAGCCGAGCACTAGAAAGTACCCTACCACCATGCTAATACATGCATAATTGCATATGCACCACATTAGTATCCATATATTGCACCCGTGCGAAGCCAGGGCGGGTCGCTAGTTAATTATCTATTAATTCCGAAGGAAGGTGACAAATGAAGCATCAATAAATTCTAACACCCAATTTGAATACAACGAATCCCGCCTTCTTAATCACGCGCCGATTATCCTGCGTGCTTTCCGTGGCCTTGGACCGCGATCAAGGTCTCACGTACAATGTAGGCCTCTAAGCCTTCTCGTGGGCGGATACTCTGCGCCAAACTTTAAGACCACTCTGGTAGATAAATAAAAACCAACAACGGAAAATACTCCAACATATAAGATTATCACCCTTAAGATGATTAAAAAGGTCAAGCCAACTTACATAGCTACAACATGGGGGGAAAGGGTTCAAATCTTATTTAAACGAGGGGAGGGGATTGTTTATTATGTGGCCTCAAAATGGGTTTCCAAAAATAAATAATTAGTTGAATTTAGTCCTTTAACAAATAGCATAATGACACGAGAGGGGGGGAGTTGAAATTTACAGCAAAATTATAATGAATGGATGCCTAGGTTTTCTCGGTTTAGGCTACTATTGCCAGCTAAATTACAGATATATTGAGAGTAACCATCAAATGTTTTAAAGTAATGAGCAGTGATGCACTGGACTTTGTTTTGGGTACTGATGCAATGGTCATGGACAGACATTATCTCTTAGAGGAGAAGTGTGTTGTGTTTCATTCCTTTCATTTCTGATTCTGGATGTGTTTAACATCTTAAACAGCTTGTCTGTAAACCATAAAACCATTTAAAAAACTTACATGCATTCAAATGACACTAGAAGCACTATTCTTTTATTCAAAGGATATGTTATATTATGAGCTACATACTTAAAATTGTAAATATTTTAAAACATAAATCAAAAGATTATTTTTTAATGTAAAAGTAATGAGACAAACGAGACATTCTCCTGATGGTAAGTGACAATGCCTGTCCATGGCTGCTGCAGCAATACATAAAACTTTGAGTCACAAAACAAAGTCCAGAGAATCGCTGCTTTAGCACTTATTACTAAAGACTTTTGATTGTTAGTCGCAACAACCCTGTAATTCCATTATCATATTTGCTTTATATATATAAGCAAATAAATAAACTTTTTTTTTTATTTCATTACAGTGCAGATACAAATTATATGCACGTTTTTACGAGTGATCTTGTATTCATTTTGGCAGCAACTGTACTTAAACAGAAGTTAAATGAAAATATCTAGCAGGAGCATAATTATAATAATTATCGTTTGATCTTATAAATGACTGACATAGGTACTTAATGATTAACAAATATTTTTATAGTAGGTACTTAATAAGTATGTAAATATAAATCAAGAAGGAGAAATACTAATGTTTTGTTAAATCAAGAAACCTACAAGATGAAAGGTGATGCCTTGCTGCGATGGTCCACATGGAAAATTGTGCATTTTGAAAAAAGCATGTCATTATATATTTTTAAAATCTAGGAATTATTACTGAAACCACACAAACATAAATATAGTAAATAGACTAAAACTCATTTCATGACAATCGTAGGTAAAAAATATGATCAAGGAATAATTCCACAATCACAAAAAGGCAAGCACATTATTTTAAATATAAATAGTACCAATATTTATATAACTATTTAATTATATAGATCTACCAATTATAATTGTTCTTGTGATGGAGGTAGTTTTGTTTAATAGCATTCTAACTTAATATTGTAACACCATGTTGTTGAACCTCTTCAAGCCTTATTAATTAATTACCTAATTAATTTTTAAGGCATATTATTGTGGCATGTTACCTATGTAGGGAAAGTACATATGTGATACGACCTACGTCAAAAGGTCAAAACGTGGTCCTCTTGCAAAAAAACGTGGAATAAGAAAAAAAAAACAAGTTTGAAAAAGGAACTCACTTTCTTAGGCGGCCGATGCTAGTATTCGCCTTGTTCCCGAGAGGAAAATTGTACGTCGCATCGAAAATCCGATATTGCAGATCGTCGTCTTCATTACTTTGATATTGCATTTCTTACACACTAATTAACCCGCGTAGACGAAAGAAACCACCCTTATCGCTATTTAACTTTAGAATCATCATTGCAAACCATTTTATAGAGCACATGCCATTTTACGAAGCCATGGAAACAAAACACGAAAGAAAGCTCACGGGAGCTGACAAAGTTACAATTTTTATTATTTTTATTTTAAACGCGGTCGCGACAATACCTCGACCGTTCGAAGCGCACGCGGAGCCGGACTAAAAGTGTTGCCATAACATGTGTATGTTATGGCACCTCGCTGAATGAGCTAGCTATCGTTACTATTCTATAAAAAAATAGCGGAATACTGAGTTTCAAAATTTAATAAAATTAAACGTGTATAAAACTGTACAAAATTATACTATTACTACTACAATTTATATGATCTAGGTTTTCTGTATTTATTATAAGTATGTATTTACAAAAAAAAATGTATTTTAAGTATTCTATCAGTTATCTGACTTCCATAGTACAAGCTTTGCTTATTTTAGGGTTAGATGGCGCTGTGTGTAATGTACTACGATATGGTATTCTATATAAATAAAAACTAAATTATATTCGTCGGTAAGCGTACAACTTGAGAACGGCTGAACCAATTTATCCGATTATTTTTTTGAAAGTCATGATAATTGGAATGACGTTTATATAACCATTGAATTTATTCGTTTCTGTACGTGATGTTGTTTTTGTTTCTATTGTACTGTGCATATAAAAAATCTAAATGTACATAATTATATCAGTTGGCCACAGTCCAAATTTATTAACCTATAAGCTAATGTAACTAAGCCAAAAGGGGTAATAATTGTACTCATTATTTTGATCAACTTTTGCTCTGAGCATGTGTATTGTTCGAAAATTAAATCAGCTGTTTCATACATTTATCAACAATCTTGTTTTATGAAATAGCTTAACATCGTGGTAAAATTTGTTTATAATTAGGGGTGCAACGATCCTTTTTCAGGTGAGTAGGTCCCAAGTTTATAATCATGTATTTATATGTATTGCTGAGCCATAGAAAATGATATAATTTTATCAAGTGTAACAGGCTGCGTTGGGGCTCTCCAACAGAAGATAGAAACAAAAGAACAGCATAATCGCTCTTCTCTCTTGTCAGACAGACCAAATCCACCAAGTCTTGTAGAGGTCCATTGGTTTTGTGAGATAGAGTAAACATCATACGTTATAATCGTTGACCAAAAATCAATTAATACTAGCAACTTTAACCAAATTTAACCCCGGGCATTATCGCTAAAAAGCAATCTTTTCCAAGCAACCTTATTAAGATTAATTTAAGTATGTCGAATACTCGAATTTACTACGCATATTACGATGTGATTTTCAGTTCACGATTAAATATTCAATTTCCCAGTGACAGCGTATGTTTTGTATAAACTTTATAATAAATTAATTAAATGTTCCACAGGATTTTTTTTAACCAAACTTATTCCAGTCTTAGCTATAATAAACTTAATTGGCAACACTAACATAAATTTCGAGGAGCATAAAAATTTTTCGCCCGTTTTTCGTTTCATTTATTTTATAGAAACTCAAATAGGCTATTTAACTATATTGAAAATATGGTACAAATTGATATGGTCCTAATAAATTGCAGCGTAAAAAAGCATATTCATATATTTTAAGACTAAAATAATGTTTATTTTCTGCAATAAAAACGACAATACATTTATTTTGAATTTAGATAGGGATTTTGAGTTATAATAGGGACTTGTTTTATGTTGGACAAGCTAGGTGTTTGATCACAGCTCATCCGATGTTAAGTGACGGTTTGGTCGAAGATGAAGCCTAGCACACCTAGCATAGATTAGAACTGGCTCTCAAGTCAGGCTGCCGAAACACACCGTTACGTGCTTGGTAAATTGGGGAAATAAGGTGGTTTCGATAAGCCTAGCCGAGCCATTGTTTTACTGCCAACTAATTTAGGGGCAAAATAAATAAAACAAAACCGGCCAAGTGCGAGTCGGACTCGCGCACGAAGGGTTACGTACCGTTATCTATAAAAACGGCAAAAGATCACGTTTGTTGTAGTATTTGTTGTTATAGCAGCAACAGAAATACATCATCTGTGAACATTTCATCTGTCTAACTATCACGGTTCATGAAATACAGCCTGGTAACAGACAGACAGACGAACGGACAGCGGAGTCTTAGTAATAGGGTCCTGTTTTACGCTTTGGGTACGGAACGCTAAAAATATCTATAAGTAGAACATCTTCGCGGGCGACACAACTTGGGAAGGGGCGGTGCGGTGGGGGCAGAGGACGTTTGCCGGCGATCACTACGTAAGTGCCGACACAGCAGTCGGGGTTGTAAATGTCATTGTTTTCTGTTGTGTAGATAGGTACAACAGGGTGTCAGCTACCTCCGTTCCAACTTTCATCAAAATCCATCCAAACATTCGATGTTTGTAGCGATGATAGCTGAGTGGTTAGCGCGGTCGGTTCGCATGCCGAAGGGCGTGGGTTCAAACCCCAACAACGAGCTTGAACTGCCGGTGGCGGAAAACATCGTGAAGAAACCATAGCATGGTAGAGTACTTTCTAGTACTCGGCTGGCTAGCTACCACCCTCAAGTTGAAATTCAGTCGCATCTAACTAGTTGCTTATTTTATCGGTCTATTTAAGCCTATTTGTTTATTAAAAAAAAAAGAAGCTTAAGTATGTAAATGCTACTTACGGCTCTGGCTTTATAATATAATCTTCTTCAGCGACTGTGGATAGTTTCGCTTGGAGAACTTTTAGCCGCTCCATCATTTTTGACTGGTCTTCCGCATCCATGCTGAAAATTTTCCCTTCGAATTTAAAAGGCTGTCATTTCTTATCAATGTCAGCTATACTATAACAATCAACAAATCGCTAGGACAAACGTTGAGCACAGGCACAGATTTTTTTTTTGGTTCGCGTTTGACCACACTCTGCCTGATGTTAAGCAGTAGTGTGGTCTAAGATGGAGCACGCTTACCTAGAAGAAATCTATTTACTATGGATTTGAAGAGGCCAATATTGTACCTAACAGGGAACACAAGATATAAAAACTTGTATATTAGTTATAATAGAAAAATTGTATATAACGACAGCCCCGTTGGCTCATTGGTAGTACATCTGCCTTGAGAGCTGTAGGGCGTGGGTTCGATTCCCACTCAGGGCAAACATTTTGTGAATAAACAAATGTTTGTTCTGTATGTATTGTAAGTATGTATGTATTTACAAAAAAAAAAGTATTTATGTATTCTATCAGTTATCTGACTTCCATCACACAAGCTCTGCTTAGTTTGGGGCCAGAAGGCGCTGTGTGTAAACTAAAAAAAAAAAACTTGTGATAATGCAATGAAAATTTGTAGCTTAGTGGTTAGCTCGGTAGGTTCGCATACCGAAGGGTGTGGGTTCAAACCCCAACAATGAGCTGGAGCTGCCGGTGAAGGAAAACATCGTGAGGAAACCATAGCATGGTGGTAGGATACTTTCTAGTACTCGGCTGGCTAGCTACCACCCTCAAGTTGAAAACCTGCCGCTAAGCATCTAACGGTGTGTTCCAGCAGCCTCACTTGAGAGCCAGTTTCATTCCAGGCTAGGTGTGCTTTACCATCTTCGACCACACCTTTACTTAACATCAGGTGAGCTGTGGTCAAATACCTAGCCTGTCAACCATAAAAAAAATATGAAAATGTACGATTTTTTTTTAATTGTTGTCAATTTAGTTAAATTCAAATCCTCATCACTGTTGTAACTGAAACAACTGTTAAGCGGAATTAAACTATTTATACCTATACCTTGAAAGCTCACAAGTTTTGTTTGCAATCTTTTTAAATACCTACCTAAAGTAATATTACCTATAGCCTATAGGTACCAATTATTGCGTCCAGTTTAATTATAGGTACTTGCGTCCAGTTTAATTATAGGTACTTGCGTCCAGTTTAATTATAGGTACTGTTTGTTTTGCTTATAAATAACTCACCGCCGTAGTATAACATGTCAAGGTCATACAAAGAAGAGACTATTTAAGTAATTTATAAATATTATACGTACTTAAAACCAAGACAATAACAAACTCAAGAAAAATACCCGTTCACAGCTACGGACCGGACTAACCTCGTTTTACGAGTATTTGTGGCTGCGAAGTACGATAAAGTTGATAAGTAACTATCATTAGATAACGTAATAACTTTAACATCTAAAGTTAATAGCATAACTTAAAACATACGAAAATAAATCAAAACTTGCAGTTAACAATAAAATGGCCGAATCCTAGTTGCATAATCATTATTGTAGTTCGGACGACATTGAATCGAATGATCGCGATTCGACGTCCTCAAATTTATTGCATTTCAAGCGTTCGAAAATATATGAAAATAGAAGATACATCCATTACTGCTTATATGTTATGCTTATGGCAGATTCGTGAATGTAATTAACGAATCCCATTCAAAGTAGGAATTCCGTTAAACATTCGAAGATCGAATTCGAAGTAAAAACGTTACGGCCATCAAAATCTTGTGCAAACTGCCAATACAAATGTCCAAAGGATGTTATATGGAAGTAGCGTGACAGAGATCTTGTTTACTTTCAGTATTTTGCTATGATAGTCACGTAACTTGCAAATAAACCACCCATAGTTAAGATGTAAACAAATAAGCATCGGGAATGAGTCAAGAAGCAATTGGGGTTATATTGCATGACGACATTATCGATCGTACACATACCTTGGTCGCGCATTATTCGCCATAAATTTTTTCAATTCAGCTCGTCAGCACCCCAAAATAAGGTATGTATAATTTTCTTTCACATTAAATATACTGTTCTATTCAATAAATTATCATGGATTGCACATAACATAAAGTAAAATAAATATAAAATATAAAAATTTCAACCGTGATACGTTAGTATTCGTTACAATCAAATAAGAAAGTTTTGTATCTCTTTTACTCGTGTAGTGATATGTGTTGGATGAAAAGAGAAAGAACATAGAACTGTAAATAGACTTTTATCAACACGTTTCGCAGCATTGGCGCCATCTACAGGGGTCATTATGCAGTACTATAGTGCTGTTACCAGAATTTCGGTATCGACTTAATTGAACACTTGATTTATTAATAGTAAATCGAAAATAACATTTTCAAAAATTTATTGGAACAATCGAAAAATTCTGCCTCCCCATGGCTGCTACCCCAAAACGCGTTCAAACATTGAACTCATTCCAAATAAATTAAGTTTATACATACAAAAATTAAGTTTATATAATATGAATAAGGTCCACTAATATGAAATATTTAGTCCAAAATATTAATTCAACACAAAAAAAACTGTATTCTACATTTCAGGTCATGTTTATGTCGATCAGATTAATCGACTAAATTCTTAGAATTAAGTTTTTAGACTTTTGTACAACACTACTTTTCCTTTCTAATTCATTAAATGTCACTTTAGCCTGCCCGATGGGGCAAATTAATAAAAAAAAAAACATAAATGTCAATGTCAAAGGAATAAAAAAAAACTTTGTTTTGAAAAAGGCGCGCGTTCTGTGAAAATAAAGTAAAAATCTTTTCGTAATATTGCAAAGTTTTGTTTGCAAAATAATTACAAAGCTAATAATGAAGTTTCGTGCTGTAATGATAGACGCTGGCCCGATGCGGGAATTCTCAAGTACATTAATACCATTTCTTATACTTAATATACTTCTTATTTGAAACTGGTTCTCAACTTTTCCTTAATTTCTAGATATTGTGACTACTATATCTAAACTATCTAAAGAGTGTATCTTGCGGATTTCAAGCGATCAAATATACTTCATCGTCTGCGAAGAGAACAGTGGCCCCACTCCGCCAATATTATGGTGTGAAATTCCTCAAGCAATGTTCTGTTCTGAGTATCAGCTGGTAGGTTTGGACGAAGAACATATAGATATATATTTGGGATTGAATTCCGGTGAGTTTTGCGATATTACCTATTTAAATACAGGCAAGTCTTAATTGTTAGAACTTGAAAATTCACATTACATCAATGTAGTTTTCTTTTTACGTTATTTTAGGCAATTCATAGATATACAGAAAAGTTGATCTAAGCTGTCACTAGCCATTTTCCACATAAGATGCATTATTACATCTTTTAGACATTAGCAACTATAAGCCAACAACAACACAAATACTATGATCATAGCTATGATTGTAACTTTTATTCTTATTAGCGATGGGAAAGAAGAGTCCTACATTGTCATTCCGCTTAAATACATCTGTATTGTGCATTTTCTTTTGCAAGTGTCTTGCTCAGCTGACCTAGCTTGTAGAATTACCGGAATGAGGTTTTGGGCTGCTGGAATGATAGCTCCAGTGGGAGAATAGATAATACTGTAACAATGTACCTAATAATAACACACCAGTAGCAGCTTGGTGGCAGATTTTTTAAGTGTGATAAGTAGCCAGCCGAGTACTAGAGACTTTATACTGTGGTGGTAGGGATACCTATATTTTTGTAGCGATGATAGCTCAGTGGTTAGCGCGGTAGGTTTGCATGCCGAAGGGTGTGGGTTCAAACCCCAACAATGAGCTTAAGCTGCCGGTGAAGGAAAACATCGTGAGGAAACCATAGCATGGTGGTAGGGTACTTTCTAGTACTCGGCTGGCTAGCTACCACCCTCAAGTTGAAAATCTGCCGCCAAGCATCTAACGGTGTGTTCCGGCAGCCTCACTTGAGAGCCAGTTCCATTCCAGGCTAGGTGTGCTTTACCATCTTCGACCACACCTTCACTTAACATCAGGTGAGCTGTGGTCAAACAACTAGCCTGTCAAACATAAAAAAAAAAAAAAAAAAAAAACCTGGGGCCTAAAAATTCTAATTCTATGGTTTTTTCACAAGTTATTCCTTCACCAGCCACTCAAGCTCATTGTTGGAATTTAACCCATGCGTATGAACCAACCATGCTAACTACTAAGCTATCATCTCTATAAAGATAACTATTTATTGTTCAAACCATAAATAAGATGCATTAAGAAACAAATTAACAATTGCTGGCCTTAGTGCTAAGAAAAAGATTATGATTGGTACTGGTACTTATTACATGTAAAATAGATATATCTACCACTTATCAATTAGAGTTCTTAATAAACTTACCCCAATTTTAGGGTAGTAATTTTTTTTTTTATTCCAGGTAACTTGGCTAGATCTCTTGTAACTTTGAAGTCTGCAAAGTCACTGAAAATTAAACTGACAAAGAAACAATGTCCATGTCTCACATTAGAAATAGAAATTGTAAGTATGGCAAAATCACTATTTTATAATCGTCATGCATTTTCAATTTGTTCCTGAAAATAATTCTTAAGTACATACACTACATAAGGTATGGTAGGTAGGTGGTTCTAGTTCATAAGATTCTTTTGTTCTCTGTTTTTTTTTTCTGTTTATGGTGTGCATAATAAAGAGTTTTAACTATCTATCTATTGTAAGCTATCGTTTACAGAATTTCTTCTGATAAATTTCTAGTAATTATCCATGCTCAAGTGGGTTGATTGTTGATTATTATAGACAGATAGATAGATAGAAACTCATTATTGTGCATACCATAAACAGAAAAAAGTACAGAGAACAAAATAATCTTATGAGCCTATGCTACAAGTGGTGGCCTTATCGCTAAGAGCAATCTCTTCCAGGCAACCAAGAATAGAAGTGAGAAGAAGAATAGAACAGAATAGATAAAATAAGAGACAGACGGGAGATAAATAAATAAATATCGTAGGACTATACACAACAGCTCCATCTGGCCCCAAACTAAGCAGAGCTTGTGTGATGGAAGTCAGATAACTGATAGAATACATAAATACCTTTTTTTTTTGTAAATACATACTTATAATACATACATAACACCTAGACACAGAACAAACATTTGTTTATTCACAAAATGTTTTTTGGTCTGAGTGGGAATCGAGCCCACGCCCTACAGCTCTCAAGGCAGACATACTACCAATGAGCCAACGGGGCTGTCACTACCAATGAGCCAGCGGGGCTGTCGAAGATCGGAGATGTTGTAACGCTAATAAGAACAATAAATAAATAATATTATAATTAGATAATAATTTATTTCTAGCCATCATCAATGTCCCAGCAGACTAGAAACGTGATACACGACATTCCAGTCATAGTAATCCCACGGAAACTGTGGTCAGACTTCCAAGAGCCAAAGATACCCGTGCCAGATGTAAGTACTATAGTACTGTAGAGATGGAAGCCCAGTGGTTAGCGCGGTCGGTTCACACGTCGAAGGGTATGGGTTCAAACCCCAATAATGCGATTAAGTTGCCGATGCTGCCTGCCATTTGGTAGCTACAATGAATGACAAGCTAGGTGTTTGACCACAGTTCACCTGATGTAAGTGATGGTGTGGTCAAAGATGGTAAAGCACACCTAGCCTGGAATGGAATTTGCTCTCAAGTGAGGCAGCAGGCTTGGCGGCAGACTTTCATAAGTAGTGATTTTAGTAAATAATTACGATTTTATTATATTGGCAATATTTTTAGATTGACATATTATGCACTTTATTTTGACATGTTTTTATATTCATTGACATGTAATCAGCGTTTTATAACTCTTGTTATGATACATATTATATTTAGAATGATTATGAAATTTGACTTGTAACATTGTTATCAATAAAATTGTTGTATTTAGGGTTTAAATCTAAGCCCTTCGGCGTGTGAACCGACCGCGCTAACCACTGTGCTATCATCGCTACACATTTAACTTATAACAGTTCACTGTTCATTGTTAAGTAGGTGTTAAAACTGTATTTTACACATGATCGGGTGCTGCTTGCGGGTCGCTGGTCTGCTCGGGGAATACACAAAAACTAGTACCTGCTTTAATCTCAGATTAAGATTAGTTAAACTAGCTTTCTTCTTTGACAGCCCTGTTGTTCATCAGTAGTATGTCTACTTCAAGAGCTGAAGGGCGTGGGTTCGATTCCCACCCAGGATAAACATTTTGTTGTATAAACGAAATGTTTGTTTTGTATTTATTATAAGTATGTATTTACAAAAAAAAAAGTATTTAAGTATTCTATCAGTTATCTGATGATATAATTAGTAATAGTTGAAAAAGTTAAAGTATTCTGTCTGGGTGTACTGTATGTATTGAAAGTATGTATGTACTTATAAACAAAAAAAAAAAAATATTTTTTTATTTTTTTATTTATAATTATACGCTCCACAGACACTGGGGTCCGTGACCTTTGTCAACTTTAGTTACATTTTTTTTTTTTTTTTACAATTTTACATTACGAAATGAGGAGAGAGGTTAGTAGGATCTTAATCTAAGGTTAAAGTAGGTACTAGATTGTGTGTATACCGCGAGCAGACCAGCGACCCGCACGCAGCACCCGATCACGAGTATGACGCATGTGCCAGCCATCGTCCTCCTTAACCATATCTGAGGGAAGAGAGCGACCCGACACACGACGCCGCCGCAAGAAGGAGCATTCGATGGTGAGCATGAATGCTCGAGGCATACACACAATCCTTATTTCTATTTACATCATGAGTTTTCATTTGAAATCGCCTCCTCGCGACTCAAGGCCTAAAAAATATTTAAGTATTAGTACAGTATCACAGAATTTAGTATTTACCTAAGTATCAGTAATCTGTACTATGGAGGTCACCATAGTACAAGCTACGCTTATTTTGGAGTCAGATGGTGCTGTGTGTAATATCCTATGATATTTATTTATTTTTATTAACCTGTATTGTATCAGATTGTTAATAGAATCTTAAAAGGTCGGCAACGTATTTGTAGTACCCCTGGTATTGCAGATATCTATAGGCGACGGTGATTGCTTAACATCAGGCAACCCGTCAGCTTGATTCCCAACTGTGGCATAAAAAAGAAAAGATTAATTTGACTAACTTTCCTCTTCTTATATTGAAATAATGTAAATCAAGTTGACAGAGGTCATGGACCCTAGTGTCTGTGGAGAGAAAATATTTAAATTTAAAAAAAACTGTATTTTACTATGCATTACTTTGTAGCGATGATAGCTCAGTGGTTAGTGCGGTAGGTTCGCATGCCGAAGGGCGTGGGTTCAAACCCCAACAATGAGCTTAAGCTGCCGGTGAAGGAAAACATCGTGAGGAAACCATAGCATGGTGGTAGGGTACTTTCTGGTACTCGGCTGGCTAGCTACCACCCTCAAGTTGTAAATCCGCCAAGCATCGAACGGTGTGTTCCGGCAGCCTCACTTGAGAGCCAGTTCCATTCCAGGCTAGGTGTGCTTTACCATCTTCGACCACACCTTCACTTAACATGAGGTGAGCTGTAGTCAAACACCTAGCCTGTCAACAATAAAAAAAAAAATGCATTAGGTACCTACTACATTTTTCAGATTTCAATAGAGCTGCCAATATTAAAGCAGTTGCGGACAACTGTGGATAGGATGCGGACAATGGCCACGGAAGTATTGATACAGGCTTCAGCAGAAGGCAGACTCGTACTACAAATCAAAACTGACATGGCCAAAGTGTCCACTAGGTTTAAAGATTTGAGAGTGGAGAGTTTTGCAGGTATGCAAAATAACTCGATAGTTTATAAGTATTTATGTATTCTATCAGTTATCTGGCTTCCATCACACAAGCTCTGCTTAGTTTGGGGTCAGATGGCGCGGTGTGTATAGTCCTACGATATTTATTATTAATTCGACTGGTTATCACACATATACACACTCAATGTGTTCAACCCTACATGAGCGATGTACCCTTTGATGATACCCTTTTGTAGCGATGATAGCTCAGTGGTTAGCGCGGTCGGTTCGCTTGCCGCAGGGCAACAATGAGCTCGAGCTGCCGGTGAAAGAAAACATCGTGAGGAAACCATAGCATGGTGGTAGGGTACTCTCTAGATACAGATAGACCTGTACTTTCGTTAGCTACCCTTCAAACCGGAACACAGTAATTTTTACACACTACTGCTTGTCGGCAGAATATCTGGTACTGCGGAGGTACCTACCTAGACGAACTAAATGTCCGCGCCCAGCAATAGGACAGTTTATAAAGGTAGTTTGTAGCTATGATTGTTCAGTGATTAGCGCGATCGGTTCTCATACCGAAGGGTGTGGATTCAAACCCCAACAATTAATTTGAGCTGCCGGTGAAGGAAAACATCGTGAGAAAACCATAGTAGCATGGTGGTAGGGTGCTCTCTAGCTCTCGGCTGGCTAGCTACCACCTTCAAGTTGAAAAATCTGCCGTCAATCACCTAACGGTGTGTTCCGGCAGCCTCACTTGAGAGCCAGTTCCATTCCAGGCTGTGTGCTTTACCATCCTCGACCACACCGTCACTTAACATCAGGTGAGCTGTGGTCAAACACCTAGCTTGTTAACCATAAATACTTTTTTTTCCAGGTCCAATAGAACATTCCGACTCTGAAACGGAGTCTCAAATGAACGAAGACCTAGCTAGAGTTTGCTATTGTCGAGTGGACGCCAAAAAGCTCTCCATGTTTTTGAGTGCTGATCAGATAACTCACAAACGGACCATTTGCAGTATAGTTCACAAGAAGCTAGTGATATTGTGCCTACAGACAGACGAGAATGTTAAAATGCAGTGTTTTATTAGTGGTATTGTGTATTAAATATGTTACAAATACAAATATTTTATTGATAACACCAAAGTAACATGTCATTACATTAGTGTCATGTCATTTTTATTTGTGTTTGACAGCCCGGGTGGCTCATTGGTAGTATATCTGCCTTGAGAGCTGTAGGGCGTGGGTTCGATTCCAACTCAGGGCTAACATTTTGTGAATAAACAAATGTTTGTTCTGTGTCTGGGTGTTCTGTATGTATTCTAAGTATGTATTTACAAAAAAAAAAGTATTTATGTATTCTATCAGTTATCTGGCTTCCATCACACAAGCTCTGCTTAGTTTGGGGCCAGATGGCGCTGTGTGTATAGCCCTACGATATTTATTTAAAGTGTAAAGTAACAAACTTTCATTAAAGTTGAAACGGACGTGTGGCGCCGGGATAAAGGTAGAAAAACAAATGCAAGATTGATTTTATAATTTTTGTTTTATTTCACTTTCAAAACTAACAATCATGATATTCTACGAGATATCAATCTCGTATGAAATTTCCAATCACACCTTATACATTTTTGTCAAACAATAAAAATTTAATAACTATTTTTAATAATGTTTGATTCGTGATTACCTACATCTCTACATAGTATAAAACAAAGTCGCTTCCCGCCATCTGTACGCTTGAGATCTTTTTAATTACGCAACGAATTTTAATGCGATATCCATCAATAACAGAGTCAGTGGCGGATTTCCACATACGCCACCAGTAGGCTATTCAATTTTTGCCGCCTCTACTGATCGCTGCAATTCAATACCCAAGTTTACGATCGTATTAATCAAATTTTATTTGTCAATGAAATTGAAATTTTATGATTTGTGCTCTTTCGTCATAATTACATCAGCTTTTCTCCGTTATTAGTATGATTGTGAACCAAGAGTTTGTTGTGCGAATTGTTTGAGTGGACCTAATAACATTTAGGTAGGTACACAGAGAAAAAAATTATAGTAAGTAATATTTAATTTAAAAAATAGTTAAAATTACTAAATTTAAATCGTAAGTAATATTAAAACGCTATTGGAATATTTTAAAAATTCATATCCACAAAAGTATACTTTACACGGGGTTTAGTAATTTTTTATGTACAGGGAGTATTCGGCATACTGTATAGTAGATACTAAAATATTGTAATTTTGTTAAATTTTAGAGGCTTCGATTCTCTTTGCATATTATTTTTTCTGTTAGACAAAATAAAATTTTGAGCCATATTTGCCGCTGCATTAAAGTTTGCCTAGGCTCCAGCCTACTCAGCCTGCTGGTAAATCCGCCACTGCACAGAGTGGTTCAATAGGAAAGTTTATCATGCATATGCATCATATTAGTATTGCACCCGTTCGAAGCCGGGGCGGGTCGCTAGTTTTTTTTTTTTTAATGGTTGACAGGCCAGGTGTTCGACCACAGCTCACCTGATGTTAAGTGAAGGTGTGGTCGAAGATGGTAAAGCACATCTAGCCTGGAATGAAACTGGCTCTCAAGTGAGGCTGCCGGAACACACCGTTAGATGCTTGGCGGCAGATTCTCAACTTGAGGGTGGTAGCTAGCCAGCCGAGTACTAGAAAGTACACTACCACCATGCTATGGTTTCCTCACGATGTTTTCCTTCACCGGCAGCTCAAGCTCATTGTTGGGGTTTGAACCCACGCCCTTCGGCATGCGAACCTACCGCGCTAACCACTGAGCTATCATTGCTACAAGTTATAATTGCTACTAGTTACTTATGATAGAATGGAATACTGAAAGTGTAAATTAAATTTTATAAGAAAGTAAAAGACAATTTATCTCGGATGTTATTTAATAGGTCGTTACAGACTGCTTTAATTTTCGACATGTGAAATCGATACTAAGCAATGGACAGCGGCGGCCTTAGCTGTTGCGAGGCCCGGGGCGACAGATCATTGTGAGGCCCTTTTTCTTTGAGTCAGTTTTACTAAAAAAAATAGTTCCGAGTGCTCGAGTGGCCGTAACATGCTTGCACTAATAATGAAACCGTGCGTTTTGTTAAGTGCGAGGGGCGAGATGTATGCATGGTAAAGACTTTTTTCTACTTGGGTAGTTGAAGCCCCGGGTTGCCCTGCTTGCGACCCCTAAGGCCGCCACTGACAATGGCATTTGCTGCCCGAGTGGGTATTTCCACTTTCAAGTTGCGAGTGAGTCGGGTTCTTCTAGGCAAGCGTGCTCCATCGTAGACCGCATCTTCGCTTAACATCAGGTAAAATGGCAGCCTATTTGTATTTTTTAAAAGACATGCATTTCGTGGACTATTGGGTACCCTTACGAAATGTATGTTTAGTAAACTTGGCGCACCTCTACGTAGTATAAACAAAGTCGCTTCCCGCCGTCTGTACGCTTAAATCTTTTTAACTACGCAAGGTTTTTTTGGCGGGAACGCGGGAAGAGTCGTGTCGCTTCGTTGTATTTTTTTCCAAAACTAGTGTTTTGTCGAGTGTTTATAATATTCATAAAAATGGTGGTGTTTTATTCATAAAGTGCCGAATTACAAGCGCGAGTGTGGGAAAATGATATAATGTGGTGAAACATGAGTTTTCGTGTTGCTTCCAAAACTCCATCGAAGCTTTGTAGTAAAGTTGCCACTACTTTACTAAAGCATGACTGGCACGAACTGGACTTGACTAAGACGACTTTGACGATAACTATAGCTAAGTGTTAGCTATAAGTAGATATAGGTGCGCGCGCGGCTGCGACCGGCGCTGTGACGGGTAGTCGAATACACCTCTTGTTCACGAGCTGTTGTATTATTATTCTCCGCCCTCAAGCGACACCTAACAATGGCGACGAGGTCTTTACTTACGCGTATTTAGTTGTTATTTATACGCAGTGTTTACAATGGCCATGGCAAAAGTTACTGTGGGAACGTTGAGCACGTTTAACCATGAAGTTCAAGACTGGCAGATTTATAAGGATAGACTGGAGCAGTGGTTTCTCGCGAATGATATCGACGTCGACGACAAAGCACAGATAAAGCGAAGGGCTATACTCGTGAGCAGTCTTGCCGAGAATACATATAAGCTAGTCCGTGACTTGGCGCTGCCGTCCAACATCACGACGCTGGACTATGCGCAGCTTATCCAGTTACTTGATTGCCATTTTAAGCCGATACGCTGCGGGTTCGCAGAAAGATACTATTTTCACGTCTCGACTCAACGTGAGAACGAAACAATAACAGAATGGGCCGCCAGGGTGAGAAACCTAGCAGCCGAGTGTGATTTTCCGGCTGCAATGTTGACGGAGGTGTTGCGCGACAGATTTGTGCTCGGAATGTCACCGGGACCGGAGCGAGACAAACTCTTTACTAAGGACATGTCGAAACTATCCCTGAATGAGGCGATTCGAACAGCGGAATCCATTCGCTGTGCTCGGCTAGGGGCGCAGGCAGGTGCCAAGCCGGGCGGTTTGGCACCGGCCACGTCGTCGCTGCTAAAGATGGCTGTGACACCAACGCAATTTTCAGCCCAGGACAAGAAAGATCTACCGCGTTCTCGCGATCGTTCGCTGCGTTGTTCTGTGTGCGGGCTCCGAGGGCACGACGCTTCTACGTGCAAGTTTGTCAACTACAAGTGTTCGGTGTGTGGCGTCGCCGGCCATTTAAAGCGAGTGTGCCCTAAAAAGTGTGTTAAACACAACTTCGTCGAGTGTAGCAACAATGATGACGACGAAGTAGGTAGCAGTGATGACGGTGAGTTAATTGTGGCCAATATTCAAACTATCAACGGGGAGCCCATGCGCGAATCCGTTCTTGTGGAAGGAGTTCTTGTGAACTTTGAACTGGACTGTGGCTCACCTATTACAATAATCCCTCAAAAACTGTACAAAAGACACTTTTCAGATCGACAACTTTCCGCTAGTAAGCTATTCCTAAGCGCTTATAATGGAAGCACTATCGAAGTACTAGGTTATTTCAAGGCGTCAGTAAAGTACAGTTCAAAGGTCAAAGTCGTAGATGTGTACATTGCAAAGGCAGAAGGAGTCCCGTTGCTAGGCCGAGATTTCTTTTCAAAGTTTGATTTACGAGTATCGGTGGTAAATTCCTGTAGTCATGTTAGTGAGTACATTCAAAAGTACCCCCATTTGTTTTCGGATAATCTCGGTTGTTATAGGAATGCTAAAGTTAATAAACCCTAAAACAATAATAAAATACACGAGCGCAGTCTACAAGATTGTAGGTACATTTGCCAGCTTATGTGTAATATCTCTTCCGATGGCCTTAGGCATAGCACTATGTATTGCACTTTTAGCTTGCGGAGGTACTGCTCTTATAGGGGGAGCTATAGGATGGACTGCAGCAGAAAATAGCTCATTGCATAAAGAGAACACGAGGATAGTCGATCGAGTGAAAGATCAGGATAAGGCTGTAATAGAAATAGCAGGTATTATGGCACGTCAAAATAACAATCTGGAGAAGATAGCAGGTGTAATTGAAACAATGCAAAATATCTCTCAACAGCCTTTGCCGATCACCACGACGGACAGCCCAATGCCCGCTCCGGTGGTTGTAGTAAAAAGCCCGAAAAGACGATACGGGAAGAGATCTCGTAGACATCGGCGAGCAGCAAACAAAGCAGTGTGGGCAGCAGGAAAGAGTGGTCAGAGAGAATTGAGTGAGCTGACAGATGATGCCTCAGATGATCACTGGAGCCACAATAAGACCAAATACCAAACCCGCATGCTGGAGTCAGGATTTATTGCACCAAACCTTGGGCTTGTCATGGAACAGGTTGGTAGTTATATGGAATATTCTGGTTATGTTTACATTCCCATCATATATCACATGCCACATTTGATAGAGACCAATCTCAAAGGAAGTGGAGAGGATTGTAATATTACTGCCAACCCCAAGCATCAGACCCTTTTGATAAATCTCTTAAAAGAGAAGATTGGAACTATTGTTCCTGATAGTCATCGAGCCAGGAAAAAACGATTTATTGAAACAATACTGTTAGGCGGTGCTGTTGCATGGAATCGAGCATCAATCTGGTCTCTGCAAGAAAATGTGCAAGCTCTTGAATCTCAGTTGACCACAATGAAAGAAAAGAACCAGATCGTTATCAATAGCATAAATACAATGATAGACAACACTCATGCTATCCATCACTCTGTAAATCGGCAGGCGAGAATTCTTAGAGAATTCATGGAGAAGAGCAAATGTGAGGATTTAATCACCAATTATTTCCGAGAGATATATGCAACATGGTTATCCCTTGCTCCGAATGATTTTGCTAGAGTTGTTGACAGTGCACTGTCAGGTAAGATTACACCCGATTTATTGCCAGCATCAGACGTGATGACAACCTTACTAAGACATCCGGCCATGGTTGGTACCGCTTACTCTCGGGATATGACACTGCTGTATGAGTTGGGAAAACTCTCGTTGCACCAGGTTAACTATGACCCTTACCCCATGGTATCCGGGGTTATGATATTCCCCAGGATTCTCCTGGACAGATCTGCTGCTATGATGAGGACATATACCACACATACAAAAGCAGAAAGCGGATACAGAAAGCTCAATCTTCCACATGTTATGGCATGTCGGAGCAAAGAAAATTGTTGGGAAATATCTCCATCAGTTTGCAAGGAAATGTTAACAAATGTAAAGTTAAATTAACCCTAAAACAGGATGCTAGACCAATTTTTTACAAGGCTAGGCCTGTGCCTTTCGCGCTACGTGATGCGGTGGAACGCGAGATCACCCGACTGGTCGGTGTAGGTATATTGGTGCCTGTAAGTTTCTCCGAATATGCTAGTCCGGTTGTTCCCGTACTGAAGCACAATGGTAGTATTCGTCTTTGCGCGGATTTTTCGGTCACTATCAATAAACAGCTTATTGTTGACAAATATCCGCTGCCGCGCGTAGAGGAATTGTTTGCGCAGCTTCACGGTGGGCATACATTTTCAAAATTAGATCTTTCCCAGGCTTATGCACAACTTTTATTAGAGGAGGGGTCACAAATGATCACATGCATAAACACTCACAAGGGATTGTATAAATTCACCCGGTTAGTTTACGGTTTGTCGTGCGCAGCGGCAATATTTCAGAAAACAATAGAAACTATTTTATCAGGCATAGACGGCGTCCAAATCTTCCAAGACGATATTTTAGTGACTGCAAGTTCAGATATTATTCATAAAACAAGACTAGAAGAAGTATTTTCAAGACTGCAAAGCGCTGGCTTAGTATTGCAAAAAGAAAAATGTTCACTTTTCCAAGACTCGGTAGGTACATTCAAAAGTACCCCCATTTGTTTTCGGATAATCTCGGTTGTTATAGGAATGCTAAAGTTAATAAACCCTAAAACAATAATAAAATACACGAGCGCAGTCTACAAGATTGTAGGTACATTTGCCAGCTTATGTGTAATATCTCTTCCGATGGCCTTAGGCATAGCACTATGTATTGCACTTTTAGCTTGCGGAGGTACTGCTCTTATAGGGGGAGCTATAGGATGGACTGCAGCAGAAAATAGCTCATTGCATAAAGAGAACACGAGGATAGTCGATCGAGTGAAAGATCAGGATAAGGCTGTAATAGAAATAGCAGGTATTATGGCACGTCAAAATAACAATCTGGAGAAGATAGCAGGTGTAATTGAAACAATGCAAAATATCTCTCAACAGCCTTTGCCGATCACCACGACGGACAGCCCAATGCCCGCTCCGGTGGTTGTAGTAAAAAGCCCGAAAAGACGATACGGGAAGAGATCTCGTAGACATCGGCGAGCAGCAAACAAAGCAGTGTGGGCAGCAGGAAAGAGTGGTCAGAGAGAATTGAGTGAGCTGACAGATGATGCCTCAGATGATCACTGGAGCCACAATAAGACCAAATACCAAACCCGCATGCTGGAGTCAGGATTTATTGCACCAAACCTTGGGCTTGTCATGGAACAGGTTGGTAGTTATATGGAATATTCTGGTTATGTTTACATTCCCATCATATATCACATGCCACATTTGATAGAGACCAATCTCAAAGGAAGTGGAGAGGATTGTAATATTACTGCCAACCCCAAGCATCAGACCCTTTTGATAAATCTCTTAAAAGAGAAGATTGGAACTATTGTTCCTGATAGTCATCGAGCCAGGAAAAAACGATTTATTGAAACAATACTGTTAGGCGGTGCTGTTGCATGGAATCGAGCATCAATCTGGTCTCTGCAAGAAAATGTGCAAGCTCTTGAATCTCAGTTGACCACAATGAAAGAAAAGAACCAGATCGTTATCAATAGCATAAATACAATGATAGACAACACTCATGCTATCCATCACTCTGTAAATCGGCAGGCGAGAATTCTTAGAGAATTCATGGAGAAGAGCAAATGTGAGGATTTAATCACCAATTATTTCCGAGAGATATATGCAACATGGTTATCCCTTGCTCCGAATGATTTTGCTAGAGTTGTTGACAGTGCACTGTCAGGTAAGATTACACCCGATTTATTGCCAGCATCAGACGTGATGACAACCTTACTAAGACATCCGGCCATGGTTGGTACCGCTTACTCTCGGGATATGACACTGCTGTATGAGTTGGGAAAACTCTCGTTGCACCAGGTTAACTATGACCCTTACCCCATGGTATCCGGGGTTATGATATTCCCCAGGATTCTCCTGGACAGATCTGCTGCTATGATGAGGACATATACCACACATACAAAAGCAGAAAGCGGATACAGAAAGCTCAATCTTCCACATGTTATGGCATGTCGGAGCAAAGAAAATTGTTGGGAAATATCTCCATCAGTTTGCAAGGAAATGTTAACAAATGTAAAGTTAAATTAACCCTAAAACAGGATGCTAGACCAATTTTTTACAAGGCTAGGCCTGTGCCTTTCGCGCTACGTGATGCGGTGGAACGCGAGATCACCCGACTGGTCGGTGTAGGTATATTGGTGCCTGTAAGTTTCTCCGAATATGCTAGTCCGGTTGTTCCCGTACTGAAGCACAATGGTAGTATTCGTCTTTGCGCGGATTTTTCGGTCACTATCAATAAACAGCTTATTGTTGACAAATATCCGCTGCCGCGCGTAGAGGAATTGTTTGCGCAGCTTCACGGTGGGCATACATTTTCAAAATTAGATCTTTCCCAGGCTTATGCACAACTTTTATTAGAGGAGGGGTCACAAATGATCACATGCATAAACACTCACAAGGGATTGTATAAATTCACCCGGTTAGTTTACGGTTTGTCGTGCGCAGCGGCAATATTTCAGAAAACAATAGAAACTATTTTATCAGGCATAGACGGCGTCCAAATCTTCCAAGACGATATTTTAGTGACTGCAAGTTCAGATATTATTCATAAAACAAGACTAGAAGAAGTATTTTCAAGACTGCAAAGCGCTGGCTTAGTATTGCAAAAAGAAAAATGTTCACTTTTCCAAGACTCGGTAGGTACATTCAAAAGTACCCCCATTTGTTTTCGGATAATCTCGGTTGTTATAGGAATGCTAAAGTTAATAAACCCTAAAACAATAATAAAATACACGAGCGCAGTCTACAAGATTGTAGGTACATTTGCCAGCTTATGTGTAATATCTCTTCCGATGGCCTTAGGCATAGCACTATGTATTGCACTTTTAGCTTGCGGAGGTACTGCTCTTATAGGGGGAGCTATAGGATGGACTGCAGCAGAAAATAGCTCATTGCATAAAGAGAACACGAGGATAGTCGATCGAGTGAAAGATCAGGATAAGGCTGTAATAGAAATAGCAGGTATTATGGCACGTCAAAATAACAATCTGGAGAAGATAGCAGGTGTAATTGAAACAATGCAAAATATCTCTCAACAGCCTTTGCCGATCACCACGACGGACAGCCCAATGCCCGCTCCGGTGGTTGTAGTAAAAAGCCCGAAAAGACGATACGGGAAGAGATCTCGTAGACATCGGCGAGCAGCAAACAAAGCAGTGTGGGCAGCAGGAAAGAGTGGTCAGAGAGAATTGAGTGAGCTGACAGATGATGCCTCAGATGATCACTGGAGCCACAATAAGACCAAATACCAAACCCGCATGCTGGAGTCAGGATTTATTGCACCAAACCTTGGGCTTGTCATGGAACAGGTTGGTAGTTATATGGAATATTCTGGTTATGTTTACATTCCCATCATATATCACATGCCACATTTGATAGAGACCAATCTCAAAGGAAGTGGAGAGGATTGTAATATTACTGCCAACCCCAAGCATCAGACCCTTTTGATAAATCTCTTAAAAGAGAAGATTGGAACTATTGTTCCTGATAGTCATCGAGCCAGGAAAAAACGATTTATTGAAACAATACTGTTAGGCGGTGCTGTTGCATGGAATCGAGCATCAATCTGGTCTCTGCAAGAAAATGTGCAAGCTCTTG
The DNA here is from genome assembly GCA_905404145.2 of Biston betularia. NCBI lineage: Eukaryota > Metazoa > Arthropoda > Insecta > Lepidoptera > Geometridae > Biston > Biston betularia. Next base: position 6,156,189 of record FR989887.1, on the reverse strand, counting down.
AATCTCAGTTGACCACAATGAAAGAAAAGAACCAGATCGTTATCAATAGCATAAATACAATGATAGACAACACTCATGCTATCCATCACTCTGTAAATCGGCAGGCGAGAATTCTTAGAGAATTCATGGAGAAGAGCAAATGTGAGGATTTAATCACCAATTATTTCCGAGAGATATATGCAACATGGTTATCCCTTGCTCCGAATGATTTTGCTAGAGTTGTTGACAGTGCACTGTCAGGTAAGATTACACCCGATTTATTGCCAGCATCAGACGTGATGACAACCTTACTAAGACATCCGGCCATGGTTGGTACCGCTTACTCTCGGGATATGACACTGCTGTATGAGTTGGGAAAACTCTCGTTGCACCAGGTTAACTATGACCCTTACCCCATGGTATCCGGGGTTATGATATTCCCCAGGATTCTCCTGGACAGATCTGCTGCTATGATGAGGACATATACCACACATACAAAAGCAGAAAGCGGATACAGAAAGCTCAATCTTCCACATGTTATGGCATGTCGGAGCAAAGAAAATTGTTGGGAAATATCTCCATCAGTTTGCAAGGAAATGTTAACAAATGTAAAGTTAAATTAACCCTAAAACAGGATGCTAGACCAATTTTTTACAAGGCTAGGCCTGTGCCTTTCGCGCTACGTGATGCGGTGGAACGCGAGATCACCCGACTGGTCGGTGTAGGTATATTGGTGCCTGTAAGTTTCTCCGAATATGCTAGTCCGGTTGTTCCCGTACTGAAGCACAATGGTAGTATTCGTCTTTGCGCGGATTTTTCGGTCACTATCAATAAACAGCTTATTGTTGACAAATATCCGCTGCCGCGCGTAGAGGAATTGTTTGCGCAGCTTCACGGTGGGCATACATTTTCAAAATTAGATCTTTCCCAGGCTTATGCACAACTTTTATTAGAGGAGGGGTCACAAATGATCACATGCATAAACACTCACAAGGGATTGTATAAATTCACCCGGTTAGTTTACGGTTTGTCGTGCGCAGCGGCAATATTTCAGAAAACAATAGAAACTATTTTATCAGGCATAGACGGCGTCCAAATCTTCCAAGACGATATTTTAGTGACTGCAAGTTCAGATATTATTCATAAAACAAGACTAGAAGAAGTATTTTCAAGACTGCAAAGCGCTGGCTTAGTATTGCAAAAAGAAAAATGTTCACTTTTCCAAGACTCGGTAGGTACATTCAAAAGTACCCCCATTTGTTTTCGGATAATCTCGGTTGTTATAGGAATGCTAAAGTTAATAAACCCTAAAACAATAATAAAATACACGAGCGCAGTCTACAAGATTGTAGGTACATTTGCCAGCTTATGTGTAATATCTCTTCCGATGGCCTTAGGCATAGCACTATGTATTGCACTTTTAGCTTGCGGAGGTACTGCTCTTATAGGGGGAGCTATAGGATGGACTGCAGCAGAAAATAGCTCATTGCATAAAGAGAACACGAGGATAGTCGATCGAGTGAAAGATCAGGATAAGGCTGTAATAGAAATAGCAGGTATTATGGCACGTCAAAATAACAATCTGGAGAAGATAGCAGGTGTAATTGAAACAATGCAAAATATCTCTCAACAGCCTTTGCCGATCACCACGACGGACAGCCCAATGCCCGCTCCGGTGGTTGTAGTAAAAAGCCCGAAAAGACGATACGGGAAGAGATCTCGTAGACATCGGCGAGCAGCAAACAAAGCAGTGTGGGCAGCAGGAAAGAGTGGTCAGAGAGAATTGAGTGAGCTGACAGATGATGCCTCAGATGATCACTGGAGCCACAATAAGACCAAATACCAAACCCGCATGCTGGAGTCAGGATTTATTGCACCAAACCTTGGGCTTGTCATGGAACAGGTTGGTAGTTATATGGAATATTCTGGTTATGTTTACATTCCCATCATATATCACATGCCACATTTGATAGAGACCAATCTCAAAGGAAGTGGAGAGGATTGTAATATTACTGCCAACCCCAAGCATCAGACCCTTTTGATAAATCTCTTAAAAGAGAAGATTGGAACTATTGTTCCTGATAGTCATCGAGCCAGGAAAAAACGATTTATTGAAACAATACTGTTAGGCGGTGCTGTTGCATGGAATCGAGCATCAATCTGGTCTCTGCAAGAAAATGTGCAAGCTCTTGAATCTCAGTTGACCACAATGAAAGAAAAGAACCAGATCGTTATCAATAGCATAAATACAATGATAGACAACACTCATGCTATCCATCACTCTGTAAATCGGCAGGCGAGAATTCTTAGAGAATTCATGGAGAAGAGCAAATGTGAGGATTTAATCACCAATTATTTCCGAGAGATATATGCAACATGGTTATCCCTTGCTCCGAATGATTTTGCTAGAGTTGTTGACAGTGCACTGTCAGGTAAGATTACACCCGATTTATTGCCAGCATCAGACGTGATGACAACCTTACTAAGACATCCGGCCATGGTTGGTACCGCTTACTCTCGGGATATGACACTGCTGTATGAGTTGGGAAAACTCTCGTTGCACCAGGTTAACTATGACCCTTACCCCATGGTATCCGGGGTTATGATATTCCCCAGGATTCTCCTGGACAGATCTGCTGCTATGATGAGGACATATACCACACATACAAAAGCAGAAAGCGGATACAGAAAGCTCAATCTTCCACATGTTATGGCATGTCGGAGCAAAGAAAATTGTTGGGAAATATCTCCATCAGTTTGCAAGGAAATGTTAACAAATGTAAAGTTAAATTAACCCTAAAACAGGATGCTAGACCAATTTTTTACAAGGCTAGGCCTGTGCCTTTCGCGCTACGTGATGCGGTGGAACGCGAGATCACCCGACTGGTCGGTGTAGGTATATTGGTGCCTGTAAGTTTCTCCGAATATGCTAGTCCGGTTGTTCCCGTACTGAAGCACAATGGTAGTATTCGTCTTTGCGCGGATTTTTCGGTCACTATCAATAAACAGCTTATTGTTGACAAATATCCGCTGCCGCGCGTAGAGGAATTGTTTGCGCAGCTTCACGGTGGGCATACATTTTCAAAATTAGATCTTTCCCAGGCTTATGCACAACTTTTATTAGAGGAGGGGTCACAAATGATCACATGCATAAACACTCACAAGGGATTGTATAAATTCACCCGGTTAGTTTACGGTTTGTCGTGCGCAGCGGCAATATTTCAGAAAACAATAGAAACTATTTTATCAGGCATAGACGGCGTCCAAATCTTCCAAGACGATATTTTAGTGACTGCAAGTTCAGATATTATTCATAAAACAAGACTAGAAGAAGTATTTTCAAGACTGCAAAGCGCTGGCTTAGTATTGCAAAAAGAAAAATGTTCACTTTTCCAAGACTCGGTAGGTACATTCAAAAGTACCCCCATTTGTTTTCGGATAATCTCGGTTGTTATAGGAATGCTAAAGTTAATAAACCCTAAAACAATAATAAAATACACGAGCGCAGTCTACAAGATTGTAGGTACATTTGCCAGCTTATGTGTAATATCTCTTCCGATGGCCTTAGGCATAGCACTATGTATTGCACTTTTAGCTTGCGGAGGTACTGCTCTTATAGGGGGAGCTATAGGATGGACTGCAGCAGAAAATAGCTCATTGCATAAAGAGAACACGAGGATAGTCGATCGAGTGAAAGATCAGGATAAGGCTGTAATAGAAATAGCAGGTATTATGGCACGTCAAAATAACAATCTGGAGAAGATAGCAGGTGTAATTGAAACAATGCAAAATATCTCTCAACAGCCTTTGCCGATCACCACGACGGACAGCCCAATGCCCGCTCCGGTGGTTGTAGTAAAAAGCCCGAAAAGACGATACGGGAAGAGATCTCGTAGACATCGGCGAGCAGCAAACAAAGCAGTGTGGGCAGCAGGAAAGAGTGGTCAGAGAGAATTGAGTGAGCTGACAGATGATGCCTCAGATGATCACTGGAGCCACAATAAGACCAAATACCAAACCCGCATGCTGGAGTCAGGATTTATTGCACCAAACCTTGGGCTTGTCATGGAACAGGTTGGTAGTTATATGGAATATTCTGGTTATGTTTACATTCCCATCATATATCACATGCCACATTTGATAGAGACCAATCTCAAAGGAAGTGGAGAGGATTGTAATATTACTGCCAACCCCAAGCATCAGACCCTTTTGATAAATCTCTTAAAAGAGAAGATTGGAACTATTGTTCCTGATAGTCATCGAGCCAGGAAAAAACGATTTATTGAAACAATACTGTTAGGCGGTGCTGTTGCATGGAATCGAGCATCAATCTGGTCTCTGCAAGAAAATGTGCAAGCTCTTGAATCTCAGTTGACCACAATGAAAGAAAAGAACCAGATCGTTATCAATAGCATAAATACAATGATAGACAACACTCATGCTATCCATCACTCTGTAAATCGGCAGGCGAGAATTCTTAGAGAATTCATGGAGAAGAGCAAATGTGAGGATTTAATCACCAATTATTTCCGAGAGATATATGCAACATGGTTATCCCTTGCTCCGAATGATTTTGCTAGAGTTGTTGACAGTGCACTGTCAGGTAAGATTACACCCGATTTATTGCCAGCATCAGACGTGATGACAACCTTACTAAGACATCCGGCCATGGTTGGTACCGCTTACTCTCGGGATATGACACTGCTGTATGAGTTGGGAAAACTCTCGTTGCACCAGGTTAACTATGACCCTTACCCCATGGTATCCGGGGTTATGATATTCCCCAGGATTCTCCTGGACAGATCTGCTGCTATGATGAGGACATATACCACACATACAAAAGCAGAAAGCGGATACAGAAAGCTCAATCTTCCACATGTTATGGCATGTCGGAGCAAAGAAAATTGTTGGGAAATATCTCCATCAGTTTGCAAGGAAATGTTAACAAATGTAAAGTTAAATTAACCCTAAAACAGGATGCTAGACCAATTTTTTACAAGGCTAGGCCTGTGCCTTTCGCGCTACGTGATGCGGTGGAACGCGAGATCACCCGACTGGTCGGTGTAGGTATATTGGTGCCTGTAAGTTTCTCCGAATATGCTAGTCCGGTTGTTCCCGTACTGAAGCACAATGGTAGTATTCGTCTTTGCGCGGATTTTTCGGTCACTATCAATAAACAGCTTATTGTTGACAAATATCCGCTGCCGCGCGTAGAGGAATTGTTTGCGCAGCTTCACGGTGGGCATACATTTTCAAAATTAGATCTTTCCCAGGCTTATGCACAACTTTTATTAGAGGAGGGGTCACAAATGATCACATGCATAAACACTCACAAGGGATTGTATAAATTCACCCGGTTAGTTTACGGTTTGTCGTGCGCAGCGGCAATATTTCAGAAAACAATAGAAACTATTTTATCAGGCATAGACGGCGTCCAAATCTTCCAAGACGATATTTTAGTGACTGCAAGTTCAGATATTATTCATAAAACAAGACTAGAAGAAGTATTTTCAAGACTGCAAAGCGCTGGCTTAGTATTGCAAAAAGAAAAATGTTCACTTTTCCAAGACTCGGTATCTTATCTAGGTTTTGTCATTGACAAACACGGGCTTCACAAAAGTCCCGAAAAAGTGAACGCAATTATAAACGCCAAAATTCCAACAAATATTTCGGAATTAAAGTAACTCTAATTTAACTTTACATAATACACGAGCGCTTTGAACGCAGCAGATTTTCTAAGTCGATCGACTGATATAAATTCCACAGAGGTCGATGACCAATACTTAGATAAAGCCACATATATGAATGTTGTATTTGGTCAAACAGCTGAGCAATATCTAAGTCTAACTAAAATAGCAGAAGCGACCAAGTCCGATCTCGTTTTGTCACAAGTGTGTGAGTACGTCGGAAAAGGCTGGCCGGTTAAACTTGACGACACGAGGTTAAAGTGTTTCCACTCGTGTAACCAGGAGTTAGCAGTCGAAAAGTCATGCCTGCTCAGAGGTCATAAAATAGTGATTCCATCGTCATGTCGCAGTAGCTTGTTGAGTGAACTTCATTCGGGGCACCTAGGTCCATATAAAATGAAGTGTGAAGCTAGGTCCAGGTTTTGGTGGCCGAGGATGTCTGCCGACATTGATAAGTATGTCGCGGAGTGCGAGATTTGCGCGAAGGCAAGGCCCACTCCCCCCCGAGCACCGCTCGCGCCATGGCCTTATCCACCACAGCCTTGGTTTCGCGTCCATATAGATTTTTTAGGACCTATTAACAACCGAACTTATCTCATAATAGTGGACGCGTACTCTAAATGGGTCGAATGTTTCGACGTGTCAACCGGTTACAGTACTCGGGTCGTAATTGATAAGCTTTGTGAAGCAATGTCGCGATTCGGGTTATTTCACACCATAATCTCTGACAATGGCACTTCTTTTGTTTCGGAAGAGTTCAAACTGTTCTGCAGCAGGAACGGTATCGCGCACGTGACATCCCCAAGTTACAACGCCATAAGCAACGGACAGGCCGAGAGTTCCGTAAAAATAGTAAAAAGGGCGATCAAAAACATTATAGCTACCGGTACTAATCAACGGGATTTAAACATAAAATTGAATGAATTCTTATTTAATTACAGAAATTCAATTCATAGTACTACAAACAAGTCGCCCGCCGAATTAGTATTCGGACATAAACTAAGATGTAGGCTAGATCTGCTAAATGTACTTACGCCGTCATCACGTGATGCTGCACTCGACGCGTTAGTGAAAGATAAACAGTGTTCGCAGTGTAGGTCCTACGGCGGGAAACGTAGTGTGAACTTCCGCGCAAAGGAAGTCGTGCTAGTAAAAGTGTACAAAATGCAAAAACCTATTTGGGTAAAAGGAATTATTGAAAAACGGCTAGGCAAAATGCTGTATGTAACTAAAATTTGCGAATCAGGAGCCATGGTAAAGAAACACATAAATCAACTCTTGAAGCTGAAAGGGGAGAAGTGGCATGATACGGAGCACGATGAGCCCGAGCGCGTGAGCTCAGCACGCGACCCGGAGCCGCCTGCGGAGCCACGAGTGGTGGTGCTGGCCGCGCCTCCCGCCGCGCCTGTACGCACTCCGCCACGAGCCGCTGCGCTGTCACCCTCCCCGCCCGCCGTCATCTCGGAAGTACCGGCACCGGCGAGAGTCGTGCTCGAGCTAGACCCGAGCTCCCCGCGCCAGCCAGCCCCTGCCGCACGCAGCCCGGCCACGCCGGCCCGCGGAACACGATCGCGCAGTAAAATTGATTACAAGCGATATCTTTAGGGCAACATGTATTTATGTAATTAGTGGTTGTAGTTTATAATTAAAGGTGGAGGGATGTTAGCTATAAGTAGATATAGGTGCGCGCGCGGCTGCGACCGGCGCTGTGACGGGTAGTCGAATACACCTCTTGTTCACGAGCTGTTGTATTATTATTCTCCGCCCTCAAGCGACACCTAACACTAAGATACAGCAGAAATAACACTTAAGACAAGGCAGTATGGCTTTATAGCTTTAGCCTGCCCGAAAGGGCAAATTAACGAAAAAAAAAAAAAAAATTTAAACTACGCAACGGATTTCAATGCGGTTTCCATCAATAGAATGATTCAAGAAAAAGATTTATATCCCACTAATATTATAAATGTGAAAGTTTGGATGGATGTTTGTTACTCTTTCACGCAAAAACTACTGAATGGATTTTGATGAAATTTGGTATGGAGGTAGCCGACACCCTGCATTGACACATAGGTTACTTTTTAACCCGAAAACATGTTGCGGGTAACACTGCGGGGAGCAGCTAGTATATAATACTTGCATATGCACCACTAGTATCTACATTGCACCCGTACGAAGCCGAGGCGGGTCGCTAGTAAAGCGTTAGATTATTATTATTATTATAGATGCCTAGCGGACGCCTTGCGGTTTCACCCGCGTAGTTCCCGTTCCCGTGGGAATACAGGGATAAAAAGTAGCCTATATCACCCGGAGATAGTGTAGCTTCCCAACGTTGAAAGATTTTTTGAAATCGGTCCAGCAGTTTCGAAGCTTATACAATACAAATAAAGAAACAATAAAACCTTTCCTCTTTATAATAGTTTCGATAAAGATTTTGAGTCATCAACTCAACAATACAGAGGTGCGCCAGTGTGGGGCCATTAAAAAATAATCTGAAATTGGTTCACGCAGCATAACAAAAATTGTGTTTATACAATAAACTAGCGACCCGCCCCGGCTTCGCACGGGTGCAAAATTCGAAAAAAAGTAGTCGCGTTTTCAAGATGTACAATACTTAGTACATTATTTTTATAAATCCTGTAAGGTTAAGCCTGCGTACGCAATAAGAATTTACGACACCACATTAGAAACCATGAAAATAACAGTATTTTTCCATTATTTAATAGATGTTATATATACATAAAAACCTTCCTCTTGAATCACTCTACCTATTACAAAAAACCGCATCAAAATCCGTTGCGTAATTTTAAAGATTTAAGCATACAGACAAACAAACAGACAAAAATAGCGACTTTGTTTTATACTATGTAGTGAAGTTGGGTGTTTTAACAAAAAACACGTTTTTAATTGTAAGTTAACTGGAATGATCGCTCGTTGTCCCTTCTCAAAGTGTCGTGTGTGGCCTTCAGCTGGTCCAGTTTGTTGGAGATCTGCGCTATTGAGTTGTCTATCCACTGCATGGAGGACATGTGAGTGTTCAGGATACGCCCGATTTGGACAATCTGAAAGGTAGAACAACAATATTATAGACAACAATAGACAACACTTTATTTATGACATAAAATACACATATACATACATACAAAATATATAAACAATAAACATAAAACATAGAAAAACTTAAAGGTATAATATACAATAAATAAAAATTAAACAAAAAAACAAAAAATTAAACAAAAAAACAAAAAGTATGAAAAGTATTAGCTCAGTGGTTAGCGTGGTTGGATTGCACGTCGTAAGGCGGGGGGGCCGTTAAAGTAACTTGCTGGTAGATCTCCTTGGCATGAGGTCGTCTAGGTAGGTACCGCAGTACCAGTTATTCTGCCGCTAAGCAGTAGTGAGTAAACATTACTGTAAAGGGTACTGCAGCTAGCTAACCCAACCATCGAAAGTCTCAAAGTAATGAGCGCCAAAGCAGCGATGCCCTGGACGTTGTTTTGTTACTCAAAGTTCTGTGTATCGCTGCAATGGTCATGGACAGGCGTTATCTCTTACCATCAGGAGAGCGTCTCGTTCGTCTCATTACTTTTTACATTAAAAAAGTAAATAATTGACTTACCGGATCGTTGCTGTCCTGCCCTCGGTTGGTGTCGTTCAAGTGTTCTATCACTTCTTTCAGATCTTCTGACATCTGACGCAGCTGTGTGTCCAAATTTTCCGCTAACGAATACCTGGAAAGTTTACAATGCATTCTAAAGCTGTCTTACTTAGGAATGGACTTCTTTCCATTATTAGACAGGCTAAGGCAATTCATATTTTTAATAATTTAGTATTTATCAGCCCGCTAATCTATATATATATATATGTATGTTTTTTACTTGTTGAGAGGCTAGGTGTTTGACCACAGCTCACCTGATGTTAAGTGAAGGTGTGGTCGAAGATTGTAAAGCACACCTCACCTGGAATGGAAATGGCTCTCAAGTGAGGCTCAGATTTTCAAGTTGAGGGTGGTAGCTAGCCAGCCGTGCACTAAAGTACCCTACCACCATGCTATGGTTTCCTTCACCAGCAGCTCAAGCTCATTGTTGGGGTTTGAACCCACGCCCTTCGGCATGCGAACCTACCGCGCTAACCACTGAGCTATCGTCGCTACAAAAGATATATTTAGTATTTCATATGTAATTATGTATAGTATACGTTTATTGGGTTGTTCTTTTTTTTTTATACACCAACCTAATATTTATTTACTTTTCTTTCCATCCTAAGGTTGTCTGGAAGAAATCGCTCTAGGCGATAAGACCGCTCTTGTACATCAAGTATAGGGCATCACTGCTTTGGTGCTTATTACTTTGAGACTTTCGATGGTTAGATGGTTTTGATGGTTAAATGGTTACTAACTATCAAAAGTCTCAAAATTATGAGCGCCAATGCAGTGATGCCCTGAACTTTGTTTTGTTACTCAAAAGTTCTGTGTATCGCTGCAATGGTCATGGACAGGCGTTATCTCTTACCATCAGGAGAGCGTCTCGTTCGTCTCATTACTATTAAATAAAACAAAAAATGCTGTGTTCCCGTTTGAAGGGTACTGCAGCTAGCGAAATTACTGGGCTGTTGAGACTAACCATCGAAAGTCTCTAAGCAAGAAAAATAGTAACTGCAAAACACCGACAATATGCGCCAGATAAAAAAACAAATTGCTACACGGACAGTCGTAGGTACACAAGACATTGTGGCCATACCGCAGAAGCCAAGAAGAAAAAGTTGAAATCTCGCCAAAGCTGCAATGGTCACGGACATGCGTTATCTCTTACCATCAGGAGAGCGCATCGTTCGTCTCATTACTTTTACATAAAAAAAAAAACATTACATAATTACAATGCCTAAGAAATTCTAATCGAGTTAAGAAGGCATAGGAACCCAGGCATCTTCCGAAAGTTTTATAGTTAATTCTGTTGCACGAGCACGAATTCTAATTCGTGCTATGTTAGAATAGAATATAACTTTATTATACACCAAAACAAAACACAACAACATACAGATATGAAACATAAACAAAACCGGCCAAGTGCGAGTCGGATTCGCGCACGGAGGGTTCCGTACCATTATCTATAAAAACTGCAAAAAAAATCATGTTTGTTGTATGGGAGCCCCCCCTTAAATATCTATTTATATATAGCGGCAATAGAAATACATCATCTGTGAAAATTTCAACTGTCTAGCTATCACCGTTCTTGAGATACAGTCTGGTGACAGACGGACGGACGGACAGCGAAGTCTCAGTAATAGGGTCCCGTTTTTACCCTTTGGATATGGAACCCTAAAAAAAATAATTAGAGAGATATGTTCTGTCGCTTCGAGCTGTTCTACGTTCTAATGATCACTTACATATGTTCCCTTTCAGGGTCCCGACGTAGCCTGTCTCCGTTGTTCTCCAATATCTGTTTCTCCATTGGCGCGAGCAAGTCTTCAAGTTCTTTCTGTTGCGCGAGCACGAATTCCAATTCGTGCTCCAGATTCTGTTGCTCGTTTTTCACATTCTCCACCGTTTCGTTAAGTTCCACTATCTGTGGAAAGTAAATATTAATCTAGTATCTATAACAATGAATTATATAATCAATCATATTATAACTAAAAGTTTTATCTCTTTTCCCCGTCAGTTAACCTTACCCTCAACGGTTCAATTTCATCTTTCCCCCATTGGTTACATTTACACATTTTTTTTTTTGTTTATGTTTGACAGGCTAGTTCTTTGACCACAGCTCCCCTGATGTTAAGTGAAGGTGTGGTCGAAGATGGTAAAGCACACCTAGCCTGGAATGGAACTGGCTCTCAAGTGAGGCTGCCGGAACACACCGTTAGATGCTTGGCGGCAGATTTTCAACTTGAGGGTGGTAGCTAGCCAGCGGAGTACTAGAAAGTACCCTACCACCATGCTATGGTTTCCTCACGATGTTTTCCTTCACCGGCAGCTTAAGCTCATTGTTGGGGTTTGAACCCACGCCCTTCGGCATGCGAACCTACCGCGCTAACCACTGAGCTATCATCGCTACAAACATTTCCCCGTTAGTTATAATTATATCACCTTTTCCCCATCTATCTATACTATTATAAAGAGGAAGGATTTCATTGTTTGTATTGAATAGGCTCCGAAACTACTGGAATGATTTGATTTCAAAAATTCTTTCTTCATTGGGAAGCTACATTATCCCCGGGTTACATAGGCTACTTTTTATCCCTGTATTCCTACGGGAACAGGAACTGCGCGGGTGAAACCGCGAGGCGTCCGCCAGTTAGTTATATTTAAACTTTTTCCTATTGACAGCCCTGTTGGCTCATTGGTAGAATATCTGCCTTAAGAGCTGTAGGGAGTAGGTTCGATTCCCACCCAGGACAAACATTTGTGGTATACCAAATGTTTGTTCTGTATCTGGGTGTTCTGTATTTATTATAGGTATGTATTTACAAAAAAAAAAGCATTATATCAGTTATCTGACTTCCATAGTACAAGCTTTGCTTAGTTTGGTGTCAGATGGCGCTGTGTGTAATGTCCTATGATATTTATTCATTTAATTATATTTAAACTTTTCTCCGTTAGTTATATAATTATCACCTTTTCACCCATTAGTAATATTTAAACTTTTCTTTGATGTGTTGTGTGTTTTCTTTGTTTGAGGTTCTTTTGTTTTTTGTACTTTTTTCTTCATATGGTGTGCACAATAAAGAGTTATATCTATCTATCTATTACTTCAAGGAATGGAACAAGCCACCGGCTTCCTTGTTTCCTGATAGATATAATCTAAATCTTTTCAAGGTCAGAGTGAATAGGTATCTTCTAGGTCTGCGTGCTTCATCTTCGACCACATCGTCGCTTACCATCGGGCGAGTTGGTGGTCAAACGCGGACTTAACCGTATTAAAAAAAAAAACTTTTTCCCCTTTAGTTATATTTAAACTTTTCCCCATTAGTTATATATCACCTTTCCCCCATTAGTTATACTTAAACTTTTCCCCATTAGTTATATATCACCTTTCCCCCATTAGTTATATTTAAACTTTTCCCCATTAGTTATATATCACCTTTCCCCCATTAGTTATATTTAAACTTTTCCCCATTAGTTATATTTAAACTTTTCCCCATTAGTTATATATCACCTTTTCCCCATTAGTTATATATCACCTTTCCCCCATTAGTTATATTTAAACTTTTCCCCATTAGTTATATATCACCTTTCCCCCATTAGTAACATTTAAACTTTTCCCCACAAGTATCCACTTTTACCAGGTAAATATCCCACCTTTTCTCCATTAGCGATGAGAAGCCGGTCCCAGGCGTTGATCTGTGTGGCCTGGTTGATGAAAGTCTTCTCCTGCTCCTCTAGCTCGAGCGTCCACTTGTTGATGTTCTCTTCTAATTCCGCGAACGATATCGATGTTATTGGTTGTGGTGGTGCTGCAACTGTTGTGCTGGAAATATTGTTTTTGTGTGATAACTTATAATCATCCACAAACATTATAATCATCCTTTGCATGGTGGTAGGGTACTTTCTAGTGCTCGGCTGGCTAGCTACCACCCTCAAGTTGGAAATCTGCCGCCAAGCATCTAACGGTGTGTTCCGGCAGCCTCACTTGAGAGCCAGTTCCATTCCAGGCTAGGTGTAGTTTACCATCTTCGACCACACCTTCACTTAACATCGGGTGATCTGTGGTCAAACAACTAGCCTGTCAACCATAAAAAAAAAAAAAATCCTTGCCCCACCTAATTAGGTCATTTGGTAGTAATATCATTATGCGGACATATTTTCATTTCAGCCGTAGGACGTCCACTGCTGGACATAGGCCTCCCCCATTGACTTCCACAAAGACCGGTTGGAAGCGGCTCGCATCCAGCGCGTTCCTGCGGTCTTTACTAGGTCGTCTGTCCACCTTGTGGGTGGACGTCCTACGCTGCGTTTGCCAGTCCGTGGTCTCCACTCCAGAACTTTGCAGCCCCATCGGCCATCAGTTCTGCGTGCTATGTGCCCTGCCCACTGCCACTTCAACTTGCTAATCCGTTGGGCTATGTCAAAATGAAATCTCATCCCATCACTCTCACATACAAAGTCAGCTCAAGAATCACATCAAAAAACGGTTAAGTAAATACAATACTCACATAGTAGTGGTCAAAGGTAGGCTAGTAGTTGCTGTTGACAATCCCAACGCTGTAATACCAGACGGGGCACTAGTAGACGCTGAAAATAGAATAAAATTTTTAGTGTATAACCAAAATACATTTTGTAGTATTATTATTTTATTTTATCTAGAATTATAATCCTAATTAATCAATGACTTAATTAACTTTCAAATAAATTTCTTTCTTTACTTGGTGGTAGATTTCCTTAGCAGGAGGTCGTCTAGGTAGGTACCACCGCAGTACCAGATATTCTGCCGCCAAGCAGTAGTGTGCAAACATTACTGTGTTCCGGTTTGAAGTGTACTGCAGCTAGCGAAATTACTGGGCCGTTGAGACTAACCATCTAGTCTCAAAGTAATGAGTGCCAAAGCAGCGATGCCCTGGACGTTGTTTTGTTACTCAAAGTTCTGTGTATCGCTGCAACGGTCATGGACAGGCGTTATTTGTTACCATCAGGAGAGCGCCTCGACCGTCTCATTACTTTTACATTAAAAAATAAATAAATCTAGTGACTTTTTAAAAATGTAATTACAATGCACCTAGACATACATAGATCTGAAAAATGTGTATTTGTATTGAATTTAATATTGTTACATTCTGTTTTTGTATGTTATGAAATAAATGTATCAAAGAAAAATCTCTAAAAACCACATAGGCATTATTAGTAGCCTTAAGGTAGGCACTGTACGGGTTTCTTTCCCTGAAACGCTATGTTTTTTTTTTGGGATTTTATGGTTTGACTCCAAAGGCTTTTGAACCATGTCATTATTTACGAAGAACGGATTCATGTCTTACATCTATAGCTACAGTCAAAGTCTAGTATTGGTATGGTCCAGTCCGTGTCAGCCAAGTCCAGTCATGCTTTAGTAAAGTAGTGGCGACTTTACTTTAAGCTTCGATGGAGTTTTGGAAGCAACACGAAAAGTCATGTTTCACCACATTATATCTTTTTCCCACACTCGCGCTTGCGATTCGGTCCTTTATGAATAAAACACTACCATTTTTATGCATAAACACAAGTCAAAACATAAGTTTTGAAAAAAATTACAACTGAGCGACACGACTCTTTCCGCGTTCCCGCCAAAACTCCCCTATGTAATTATATTTTACGTTGTTATTTTTTTTAAATATTAAAAACATACAAACATGCACGGACAAATGTATTTAGGGCGACGCCAATGACAAAGAAAAAAAACTTAAGCCAATGTGACAGATAAAAAGTTATATGTATACCTGTCATTTTTACTCCAGTATACATTTTATTTATTTTGTTTATTTCAGTAAATTAGTTCTATATAATTTAAAACAAAAAAGACGTTGGAATTTGTAACAAAGCGAGTCGCGAAAGATTATTTAAAAAAAAAATCAGTTAATTTAGAATTTAGTAAAATACAAAAAATAACAATTTTTTAGTTTGAAAACATGTCACTTATTTTTTAGACTTTTGGAAAGTTTTTAAATCACGTAATTTGTTCCAAAGAGGTTAATAATGTATTGAGTTCTCTTTATATCTTGTTTGAAAGTACGAGTTCAGCTTCCTACATATTTCGTTATAAAACGTACAAAACAAACATTATTTTATTGATTGGTTGCAATCTGTTCTCGATGCCATAAATTGAACAACGATTGACGATCTTTTAAACATCACTTAATAATACAAAATACTAGCCGACGTCTTTTTTTTTTTTTTTTTTAATGGTAGACAGGCTAGGTATTTGACCACAGCTCACCTGATGTTAAGTGAAGGTGTGGTCGAAGATGGTAAAGCACACCTAGTCTGGAATGGAACTGGCTCTCAAGTGAGGCTGCCGGAACACACCGTTAGATGCTTGGCGTCAGATTTTCAACTTGAGGGTGGTAGCTAGCCAGCCGAGTACTAGAAAGTACCCTACCACCATGCTATGGTTTCCTCACGATGTTTTCCTTCACCGGCAGCTCAAGCTCATTGTTGGGGTTTGAACCCACGCCCTTCGGCATGCGAACCGACCGCGCTAACCACTGGGCTATCTCGTGGTTTCACTCGCATAGTTCACGTTCCCCTGGGAATACAGGGATAAAAAGTAGCCTATGTCACCCAGGGATATGACATTGACGAGTATTTGAAACTTAAAGATTGTTGAATTACTAGTAAGTAATTATGATTATTTTTTTGTTATGTCATTTTAATATATTGACAATATATTTTTTCATATTGACATATGTCTTTTATATTGACATGTTCGGATATTGACATACCTTATTTTGACATGTAATCAGTGTTTTAAAACCCATTAATGACATGTTTAAAATTTTGAAGTGACATTGGTGTTATCAATAAATGTATTTGTATTTGATAGTGTAGATTCCCAACGGTGAAAGAATTTTTGAAATCGGTCCAGTAGTTTCGGAGCCTATTCATTACAAACAAACAATCAAATAGATAAGTATAAATTTAAAGTTAAAAAACCGACTGCATTTTTTTTTATATTGAATAGGTTCGCGCATGACCACATCCTGCCTGATGTGAAGCATCGATGCGGTCTAAGATGGAACACGCTTGCCTAGAAGGAACCTGTTTAACCCGACACTTCAAACGGTGTCACTGGACAACGCACCTACCACCAGGATTTTTGCCACCCAATTGGCACCACCCTGGGACCACGTGTGGAGTTTTAATTACCAGGGTGTATACATATTGTCAAATATTTTAATTTAAATACAATTGATTTCTTTTAAAATTTTTGAAAGTATTTAAATATTTGACAATGGCAAATGCAAAACGTGTGACGACAAAAACAAAAAAAAAAAAACACCGGAACTAACCTGTGGTAGCCGCAGCGGTAGTCTTAATCCCAAACCCGAGTCCCGAGGAGAAGCCAGTAAGACCGGCAGTGGTCTGACTTGCCGAAACCGCGGCTCCGAACGCCGATTGGTTGGTCGAGGTGGCAGCACCAAAACTCAGGCTGGTTGTAGGCTGAGACGACGCTGCCGTTGTACCGAAGCTTAGTCCTATAAAGTTTTGTTACCAATCAACAAAGAGTGAATAGATTTTTACGAGTGACAAGCTGCGCCCCGCGGTGTTACCCGCTACATGTTACGGGATAAAAAATAGTGAAGTGTTAGTCCAGGGTCTCAGTTAAATCTATACCAAATTTCATCCAAATCGGTTCAGTAGTTTTTGCGTGAAAGAGTAACAAACATCAAAACTCAAAGTTTGCTTATATACATATACAACCTTCATTATTTTGCTTCTTTTTAAAAACCATGTTATTGTTCTTAACTTTAAGGTAATTTGTAGTGTATAAACTTAAGGCATGGTACCTATTTATTTAGGTTTATCTGTATATATATAATTATTTATTTATATGTCACACACAACATTATAAATAGTATAGGATATGTATTTGGCAGCAAAATAATGTTTATTACAAAAATTAGTATACAGTAGATTAGAAATAAAATAGTATAAGATTGGTAGTTTGAGCTGATTGCATGCTAGTAGTATGCATTGCTTTTTTTTTTTTTTAATAATTCGCCCCATCGGGCAGGCTAAAGCTATAAAGATGTAGTGAGTACGAGCGGCATCGTTAAGCATGGCTTTTTTTTTTTTTTTTATTATGACTAATGCTGTTGGCCGCAGATGGCCTCTACAGCGTCACCGGACTGTCGTTAAGCATGGCAGAGCGCAGAGCGACGACAACCATTTTTACTATCTTCATTCGTTATTAGTGTGCAGTTTTTAAAGTTACATCGAATGATGATGATGCGCGAGTGAGACGGCTTCTTGTTTTGTCTCACTCGCACACTATAAATATACGAGCGAGACCTTGCGCGCGCCAGTCTACGCTAGCCATGGGTAACTCAACAGATTTACTTGAGTCACGCCGCGGCTCGCAGCTCAACCCTTGAGCTGAAAACTTGAACCGGCTCAACAGGTCATTTCAGATCAGTTCACGTACTAACTCGAGGAAGTTTATGCAGCGATAGAATATGCAGCTCACATAGTTGATTTATAGTTGCAGCTCAACAACGTTGGAAATGTTCTCAATTTATCGGGAAATCTACTGATATTATTATTTGTCTTTCGGATACAAACTTACTTCGCAATCCTGTTTCCCGATTTTTTATCTTTTGAAGTACAGAATTCTATTAATATATTGTATGTATGTCCCATAAAATATTTTGTTAAAATTAAAACAATTTTTTTTGTTTTCCGATTAATATTATAATTGCCAAAGTTTGTATGTATGGATATTTGTTAATCAATCATGTTAAAACAAATGAAAGGATTTGCAAAATAAATTGTCTCGTAGGTGACATTTGTTATTTTAAGGATCCAAAGATCTTCGATCTTCTTTATATGCTCTCCTTCCCTTTCTAAGTCATTCTGTTTCGTTCATACACACACTGCTTCAAAAAACAGATCGCGTTCCATCGGCTCCGTTCGGTTCACTTTTCAATTTCGGTTCGGTTCGCAATTCAGTTCAATTAGCTGCGGTCGGGTGCGCGACAACGATGACTCGATGAGCCGCAAGCCACGATTTGAGCTGCTTGATCTGCGGTTGAGCTGCAGCTCAACGGTTCAAACCTACGCGATCTGAATATTTGAACCGGTTCTGATCTGAGTTACACACGATTAGTCTACGCGTGTCGCTCGCACGGGATGGTTGTCGTCGCTTTGTGCTCTGCCATGCTTAACGATGCCGCTCGTAGTCACTACATCACCCCCGCTCAAAATCATTCGATGTAACTTTAAAAACTGTGCACACTAATAACGAATGAAGATAGTAAAAATTGTTGTCGTCGCTCTGCGTTCTGCCATGCTTAACGATGCCGCTCGTAGTCACTACAAAGCCATACTGCCTTGTCTTAAGTGTTATTTCTGCTGTATCTTAGCTATAGTTATCGTCAAAGTCGTCTTTGTCAAGTCCAGTTCGTGTCAGTTAAGTCCAGGCATGCTTTAGTAAAGTAGTGGCGACTTTACTATAAAGCTTCGATGGAGTTTTGGAAGCAACACGAAAACTCATGTTTCACCATATTATATCATTTTCCCGCACTCGCGCTTGTGATTCGGCACTTTATGAATAAAACACCACCATTTTTATGCATAAATACTCGACAAAACCACTAGTTTTGGGAAAAAATACAACGGAGCGACGGACGGACGGAGCGGGCTTGCGTTCTGTTTGTCAATTAAAAACTACAGATTCTTGCGCCCCATATTTCTCTAAACTAAAAATCCTTACTTTTCCTTGCCTATATATCTATGAAATATCATTATTCGTTAGGAATCATCTACATATGTATGAGTTTTGTGTGAGTGCGCGGAGCAAGCACAAACTAAAGATGACTGTGCATAGAACGGCATGTTTTGGTAGGGGTGTGTGTGGTATGGGTCCTTTGATATACAATCATCTGCCAACATCAATACTGGAGTCAGGAAGTGTTTCTATATTTAAACGCAATTTATTCAATTTTCTTATAGATAAGGGATACTATAAAATAAACGATTTTCTTGACGATAAATTTTAAATGATTATCTGTGACATTTTTTATATAATTATTTTTTTGACAATTACAGTATGCCACTTAATTTTTTCGGATTCCGTTTATTTAATGTAAATAATTAAATACCATAATTTTAAGTTCAGCCTCTAATATTGCATGTTCGTACTGAACGTAGCTGTTGCTCTACCTATATATTAAGACCTTAATGTAACACAGCATAGCAATAAACTATACTTTGACTTTTTTTTTTCGACTCTTCCCGCGTTCCCGCCAAAACTCCTAGTATGCATTGCGGTTAATCCAAGTGGGAAGGGTGGTGTATGCTGAAACACAGGCCTAGTGCCTAGTTCGGCAACAATCTACCCATAATTATTTGTATAGCTAGATAGATTATTTAAAAGTAAATGTTTAGATGTAAAGTTTGAGTTGGGTGTGAGATCGATTCCCAGTCAGGACAAAAGTTTGTGTTTTTTTTTTTATGGTTGACAGGCTAGTTGTTTGACTACAGCTCACCTGATGTTAAGTGAAGGTGTGGTCGAAGATGGTAAAGCACACCTAGCCTGGAATGGAGGAGGTTGGTTGTTGGAGGTTACGAGGTTGTGTTTCTTCTGTGTTTGTGTTCTGTTTGTATTATAACATTATAATTAGTTACAAAAAAAAGTATTCTATCAGCTATCTATATATAGTAGCCGCAGTCCATATGACTAGATTGATTTTGTACTATAAGTAATAAACTTTTACTTTAGTTTGACAGCCTTGTTGGTTCATTGGTAGTATGTCTGCTCCAAGAGCTGAAGAGCGTGGGTTCGATTCCCACCCAGGATAAACATTTTGTGGTATAAAAATGTTTGATCTGTGTCTGTGTGTACTGTATGTATTATAAGTATGTATTTACAAAAAAAAAAGTATTTAAGGTGGTTCAATTACCATACAAAATAACTTTTTCCATTTATGGACAAATGGAGCATAATTTTTTCACAGCTAAAAAACAGTAGATTATGCTAATAATCTACTGTTTTATTCAAGCAATTATGATTTACACTTGTGTCACTAGATAATAAGGTTTTTTGTTCTCTGTACTATTTACTGTATAATGATGTGCACAATAAAGAGTTATATCTATCTATCTATCTATCATAAATGGAAAAAAAATATTTGTATGGAAATCGAATCACCTTAAGTATTCTATCAGTTATTTGTCTCTCATAGAACAAGTTTTGCTTAGTTTGGGGCTAGATGGCGCTGTGTTAAATATCCTACGATATTTTTTATCTATTCATCTAACCTGTAGTAGGTTGACTGGCGGACGAAGCCGGCGCCCCGAATCCCCCCAGAGTTGCCCCACCAGTGGTGGTAGCAGGAAAACCGAGCCCAGTGGTGGCAACGGCAGTGGTAGCCGGGGTAGAGCCAAAACTAAGACCAGTGGTGGCCTGAGCCGTGGTGGTCGTGCTGAATGAACTGGCTGAAAGAAGTCAAGGTAAAACTAGTAGTTTGCACATTTCAGGGGGACAGTTGTTTACTTGGTGGTAGATCTTCTTAGCAGGTCGTCTAGGTAGGTACCATCGCAGTACTAGATATTCTGCCACTAAGCAGTAGTGTGTAAACATTACTGTGTTCCAGTTTGCGAAATTACAGGGCTGTTGAGACTAACCATCGAAAGTCTCAAAGTAATGAGCGCCAAAGCATGGTGATGCCCTGGACTTTGTTTCGTCACTCAAAGTTCTGTGTATCGCTGCAATGGTCATGGACTGGCGTTGTCTCTTACCATCAGGAGAGCGTCTCGTTCGTATCATTACTTTTTACATTAAAAAAAAAAGTTGGTAATAGTTCTGCTTTGAACTTTGAAGAATTGTAGGGCATTTTGTAGCGATGATAACTCAGTTATCGCGGTCGGTTCGCATGCCGAAGGGCGTGGCTTCAAACCCCAACAATGAGCTTGAGCTGCCGGTGAAGGAAAACATCGTGAAAAAACCATAGCATGGTGGTAGAGTACTTTTTAGTACTCGGCTGGCTAGCTACCACCCTCAAGTTGAAAATCTGCTGCCAAGCATCTAACGGTATGTGTTCCGGCAGCCTCACTTGAGAGCCGGTTTCATTCCAGGCTAGGTGTGCTTTACCATCTTCGACCACACCGTCACTTAACATCAGGTGAGCTGTGGTCAAACACCTAGCCTGTCAACCATAAAAAAAGGGCAGGGTTATAATTTCCATCCAAAGATTTGTGTGCCTAGTTTTCCAGGCCAGGTGTATTTGCCATCTTCGATCACACCATAACATTTTTATGTTAAGGTGGTAAGATTTCCATACAAATCAATTTTTGCCATTTATGGACAAATGGAGCATAATTTCACAGTGAAATCACAGCTACTGGCATTTATTTTGGTCTTTATTTGCGGTAATTCACAATTGCTTGAATAAAACAGTAGATTATTAGCACAGAATCAAATTTTTGAATGATTTATGTATTTATGATTTTTGAATAAAACAGTAGATTATGCTTATAATCTACCGTTTCATTCAATCAATTGTGATTTACCGCAAATAAAGACCAAAGTAAACGCCAGTAGCTGTGATTTCACGGTAAAATTATGCTCCATTTGTCCTTATATGGCAAAAAATTATTTGTATGGAAATCGTACCACCTTAAACTTATTTTTCACTAGCTGCGGCCAGCGGTGTTACCCGCTACATGTTTTCGGGATAAAATGTAGTATATGTGTTAATCCAGAGTCTTAGCTACATCCTTACCAAATTTAACCCTAAATGATCAAACGCAAAACCTACTTTGATTTTTTTCTTAAAGTACTTTATAATGTTTAGGCTAAGATAATCTGCCAAAAAACAATCAGTACATACCTTGTGGTGCAGATTGAGCAGTAGAAATACCAAAACTAAGCCCTGTTGATGGTTGTGAAGTATTTGCTCCAAAACTCAGGCCACCAGGTTGTGTAGTGGGTTGACCTCCGAAATTCAGCCCACCAGACGGTTGTGAAGTCGGTTGAGTACCAAAACTCAGCCCGGCAGATGGTTGCGATGTCGGTTGAGTACCAAAACTCAGCCCGGCAGATGGTTGCGATGTCGGTTGAGTACCAAAACTCAGCCCGGCAGATGGTTGCGATGTCGGTTGATTTCCGAAACTGACCCCAGCAGATGGTTGCGATGTCGGTTGATTTCCGAAACTGAGCCCAGCAGATGGTTGCGATGTCGGTTGATTTCCGAAACTGAGCCCAGCAGATGGTTGTGAAGTGAGTTGGGTGCCAAATCCGAGACTTGGAGCTGGTTGCGATGTGGGTTGTGAGAAACTAAGTCCTGTGGTCTGTTGTGGTGTGGGCTGAGTTCCGAAACCGAGACCCGTGGATGGTTGTGACGTGGGCTGAGTTCCGAAACCAAGGCCAACGTTAGGCTGAGATGTTGCAGCTCCGAAACCAAAACTTGACTGGGCTGCAGTAGTTGCGGCAGCTGAAATAAATGGTGATCACCGTCATCACAAAACACATTTTATTTATCTGTTCACTCAATTCTTCAAACCTACACAATGAATTTTGATACAGATTTTACTATCATTTAGAGAATTTCTCCGAGGTTTGCGTTTCCGTGTGAAGCCAAGGCGGCTTGCTAGAGATATCGAAGGCAATATGGCCTCCAGCGAAACTAAGACTCGAAGTAGTCAAAAGCAAAACGAGTAACTATGGTGGACATATTAGACATAAATCATTCCAGGCTAGGTGTGGTTACCATCTTCGACCACACCGTCACTTATCAGGTGAGCTGTGGTCAAACACCTAGCCTGTCAAACATAAAAAAAATCTTTTTATTTTACAATCGGATTATGAAACATTTGATAGGTATTGAATTTTGTATTACCAAAGTAATAAGCCCAAAGCAGCGATGCCCCGGACTTTGTTTTGCTACTCAAAGTTCTGTGTATCGCTGCAATGGTCGTGTATATGCGTTATCTCTTACCATCACGAGAGCGTATCGTTCGTCTCATTATTATCACATCAAAAAAAAAACTGAAAATAATAAAATGTTGCAAGAAAGAAAGAAGAAAGAAAAACATTTATTTGTTTCCTTACAAAACACTAGACACAACAACAGATAAGTACAAACAACACACACAAATAAAAACATACAGATTAACAAAAAGAGAACAAATGGAAATGAAATGGAATTTATTCTGATCATTGGAGATAAGTAGTTGTATGTATATACACACACACACACCAATGTACATGCACACACAATCATTCAGATAATACTAACACTAAGCTAATAGAAGCACCACAGAAGAGACCTCATCATCATCATCATCATCAGCCTATACTAGTCCACTGCTGGACATAGGCCTCTCCCAAGACACGCCACTCAGCCCGATCTTCGGCTTTTCGCTTCCATCCACCGCCAGCTGTCCTACGTATATCGTCACTCTATCGAGTCTCAGGGCGTCCTACGCTACGCTTGCCAATACGCGGTCTCCACTCTAGAACACGTCTACCCCAGCGGTTATCGGTTCTGCGACAGATACGTCCAGCCCATTGCCACTTCAGCTTGCTAATACGCTGAGCTATGTCAATGACTTTAGTTCTCTGGCGAATTACTTCGTTTCGGATCCGATCCCTCAGAGAAATGTCAAGCATAGCTCTTTCCATAGCTCGCTGAGCGACTTTGAACTTACGGACCATTCCCACTGTGAGTGTCCACGTTTCGGGTCCGTAGGTCATGACAGGTAGGACGCACTGATTGAAGAGACCTAGCTCCTATAAACTCAGGGTATCCTATTGCGGGAGCTAGGGCCTCCAATAAGTTATTAAATAAGTGAATTACATGTCGGAGATTTAAAAAGATTTTGGTCCACGTCGATTTCTTCGTCGTCCGCCATGTTTCTATTATTTTATTGTCAGTGCACACAGTGGTGCCGTCGGTCGTGGAGCGCCGAATGAATACTAAGCCACTCGCGCGCTGACCGAACTACTGACGCATAGATCAGTTCACTCCTGAATGAAGCCTTCAACTCGTTCGTTATATTCATTCCCTTGTTTCATTCCCTGTGAGTACTAGGATGCTGGGGCAGATGGCGCTAGTTATAACAAAATATCGACACAATACCTCGCACGGCCATTCTGACAGGTAGCGCGCTCTCGCGCGACTTCAGCTTTTGTTACAAATGTACGACACGAAACAAACGGGGATTTTAATAAAAACACGTTCAAACCTTCCAGCGTGCACAGAACCACACGAAGTGCTTAGCTTCCAATGTGCAACAGTACATGAAGCGCGGAGCTTCCAATGTGCAACAGTCATGAAGCGCGGAGCTTCCTATGTGCACCAGTACATGAAGCGCGGAGCTTCCAATGTTCAACAGTACATGAAGCGCGGAGCTTTTAATGTACAACAATACATGAAGCGCGGAGCTTCCAATGTGCACCAGTACATGAAGCGCGGAGCTTCCAATGTTCAACAGTACATGAAGCGCGGAGTTTTTAATGTACAACAATACATGAAGCGCAGAGCTTCCAATGTATATCAACGGCAATGGGTAATTGTCGCGAACTGTGTTCGAAATCAGCTCCTGGTAGTCAATACAGTCTAGGCTCGAAAAAGGAGAACGACACGTATTAGATACAAATAGGTAGTGTAATACACGAGAATGCAGAGGCAAAGCCAATACCCATAAGGCATGTAAACTCTTAAGTATCTGGTACCGTTTATTGTGTCCGCAACACGCTTACAAATGAGAGAACAATCAGATCACTGTCTACAAGAGCCTGCAATTTAAATTCGTCATTATTTATTTAAATAAGCTTCAGATTGTAAACACACATTGACAAACTTTGTAGCACGTTTACTTTTAGAGTCCCTTTGTTTAATAAAACAGACTTGCTCTGTGTGTCCTACTTTGCTGCAGTAACTACATTGAACATTTTTCTCAATAGGCGCAGACGCTGGTTGAGGGATATCCCTACTAGTGGAAGCCCGTGTTTGAGCTTTAGATTTGCAGTCACGTTTGTAATGTCCGATTTCACCACAATTATGACACACAACGTCACTACGGTCGGTTGATACTACCTTTAGTCTTTTCTGTTCACTTGATACAAAATTAGATGAGCTTGAACGCTTTAAACTTTGGATAGAAGGGTAGGTACCAAGGTGTCTGTAAAGTGCCACAAAGTCCGTAGGCGTATTTTTTAACAAATCAGAACGTACCTGGTTATCCATGATACCTGAGATTACAACCTCTATTTTATTCGCGTCACTCCAACCCGACTCCAGCCTGTCAATCATCGCCAGTTTGTTGGTCGAATATTCCACGTAGGTCGCGGCCTTGTCACTCGTGTACTGCACCATGTTCCGAAAAAGGTCGTGAAATCTCTTCGTAGCTGCGAACTGGCGTGTTAGGCGTTCCTTCGCTTCGTCCCAGGTCTTGCAGAGGGAATACGATTTTGATGCCCACTTACGAGCACGTCCGCGTAAGTGCATAAAAGCCGCATTCCTTGTCTGATAGTCAGTCCACGCGTTTTGTGTCCGATGGTGATCTATTTCTTCACACCACTGCGCCGCCGTGAATTCACAATCATCAGGATCGAAAGAAGGTATGTAAACATCACTTGGTTTCATTTTCTTGGTAGTCGCCTTCGGAGTAGTATTTCCGGTTTCGTTTACGCGAAAACTTTCCGCCATTCCACGAAAAAACGATGCCCACATATCGGAAGGAAGGTGGGGGAGATTACTATCCGCAAATTGTGCACTATTTTCTTTTTCGCGAAGTGTAGTTTTTTGGCTTCGATTGTAGGTAGGATCGTCGCTTTTCGTAGTAAAATCGCCGAAATATGCTTCACTGGTGGTAGCCGTAGGTTTGTTAATTACACTGGAGGTGTGTTGTTCCGATCCCACCGCTGCTGTCGGAGATTTAAAAAGATTTTGGTCCACGTCGATTTCTTCGTCGTCCGCCATGTTTCTATTATTTTATTGTCAGTGCACACAGTGGTGCCGTCGGTCGTGGAGCGCCGAATGAATACTAAGCCACTCGCGCGCTGACCGAACTACTGACGCATAGATCAGTTCACTCCTGAATGAAGCCTTCAACTCGTTCGTTATATTCATTCCCTTGTTTCATTCCCTGTGAGTACTAGGATGCTGGGCCAGATGGCGCTAGTTATAACAAAATATCGACACAATACCTCGCATACATTTATTTATATTTAAGTGTATTTTTAATAATTATTAAGAAATGTTCTCTTTTTTGTATCCAAATAATAATAAATAATTATGTATACCATTGGCCGCAGCTCCGAAATTCAGTCCCGCTTGTGGCGTGACCTGTGTATTTCCGCCGAACGCTGGTTGTCCTCCCCCGAATGCAGCTTGGCCTCCGCCGAAACTAAGGCCCGACGCGGTTGTGGTTGCAGCACCGAATGCTGGTGCTGCAACTGACATGAGTTCTATTGTAAGCCAAAATACAGTGTGAACTCTTTAAATACTAATAAAATCTTTACTAATGCATTTTTTTTTTAAACATGGGTTTGGCCTCTCTTTTTAAGTTTACATAAACCTGTATTAGGAGAGACCGCTCCTTCAAATACACTATTTTTGATACATTTTACAACACAATGATAATATATTTAATCAAAAACAATTCATCAAACACATAAATTCCGTATGGTTTTCTACTGTTGTTACTATATGTAGTGTACTCTTTATAGTGACGCTGAGGGGACTGCGCATTTTTTGGCGTTACAGAGAGTTGTCGTTATACGGAGAGGAAAGTTTGTGACCAACTAAGAATATATATAGATAATTTTTTTTTATTTTTTTTATGTAATAATAATGAAACGATCGAGACGCTCTCCTGATGGTAAGAGATAACGCATGTCCATGACCATTGCAGCAATACACAGAACTTTGAGTAACAAAACAAAGTCCGGGGCATCGCTGCTTTGGCGCTCATTACTTTGAGACTAGATGGTTAGTCCCAACAGCCCAGTAATTTCGCTAGCTGCAATACCCTTCAAACCGGAACACAGTAATGTTTGCACACTACTGCTTGGCGGCAGAATATCTGGTACTGCGGTGGTACCTACCTAGACGACCTCCTGCTAAGGAAATCTACCACCAAGTAATCATATATATATTCTTAGTTGGTCACAACTAAGGTTGGTTGGTTTTTTGTTTTATTGTCTGGTCCGTATTCACCTCGATAGTCGGCATCATACGATTCTAAGAAATTCATTCTTTTCGTTTGTTGTTGTTTACTTGGTGGTAGATCTCCTGAGCAGAAGATCGTCTAGGTTACCTAACCTAGACGATCTTCCGCCCACCGCAGTACCAGTTATTCTGCCGCTAAGCAGTAGTGTGTAAACATTACTGTGTTTCGGTTTGAAGGGTACTGCAGCTAGCGAAATTACTGGGCTGTTGAGACTAACCATCAAACGCCAAAAATGAGCTCGAGCTGACGGTGAAGGAAAACATCGTGAGGAAACCATAGCATGGCTGGCTTCAGTCGGCATTATGCTGAGTCGAGGCCGGTTTGTGACATAAAATATATTTCAAACTTTTTGGTTTTTTTGTTTAATTTTTATTTATATATACTATACTATATACCTATAAGTTTTTTTCTATGTTATATGTTTATTTTTTTGTATGTATGTATTGTAAATTATGTTGAAATGTGTTTTATGTCCCAAATAAAGTGTTGTCTATTGTCTATTGTCATGGTGGTAGGGTACTTTAGTACTCTGCTGGCTAGCTACCACCCTCAAGTTGAAACTCTGACGATGTGTTCCGGCAACCTCACTTGAGAGCCAGTTCCATCTATATCTATAACTATACTATTATAAGGAGGAAAGATTTGATTGTTTGTTTGTTTGTATTGAATAGGCTCCGAAACTACTGGACCGATCTGAATAACTCTTTCATCATTATCACTGAGTGACATAGGCTATATTTATTTTGTTAATCGAGTTTTGTTTTCCCGTGTGAAGTCAGGGCGAGATGCTCGTATGGTAATGACCTTACCAGCAGTGTTGGCGGGTGCATCAGTTCCGCCGAAACTGAACCCGCTCTTAGCTCCAAATGTGCTTTGCCCGAAAGCAGGTGTGCCACCGAATGCAGGTTGTGCTTGAGTAGCGGTAGCCGTACTCTGCAAATAACAATAATAACATTGTTTGTTACTTGGTGGTAGATCTCCTTAGCAGGAGGTCGTCTTTTTTTTATGTCAAAAGTAATGAGACGTACGAGACGCTCTCCTGATGGTAAGAGACAACGCCTGTCCATGACCATCGCAGCGATACACAGAACCTTAAGTAACAAAACAAAGTCCTGGGCATCACTGCTTTGGAGCTCATTACTTTTAGACTTTCGATGGTTAGTCTCAACAGCCCTGTAATTTCGCTTGTTGGGTACTTGCGGAGCAAGGCTAATTTTCACAATATGGTCACCGGCACGATGTATAGAAAATTTGGAGGGATGGTTCCCGACCACTGCTCGGATGAAGAATGGAAGTAGGAAGGACTCACCCTTGCCGCAAATTCAATTTAGTATAGGTACACCGGTGTAGCACACACAATCAGTCCTTTCCACAAGGAATATAACACTTTTTCACCCCTTTTAACCGAACGTACGCGATCGTCGATTCTAAGGTTTCGCCATATTGTTTTTTCTTAGATGTCGCGTCGAAAACGCCGCCCGCGACGTGGTTCAGGTGAGTGGGCGCGTGGCGCCAAATTTAAATGTGGTAGGGAACATTTAGGACAGGATCTCAAGAAGGATTGAGCCTTGTAGTCGTGACATATTCCCCCCACTTGAAATTGACTAAAATTTCACGAGAAAGATAAATTGGTATGTGCTCGAGACTATTACATAATTAGAACTAAATTAAGATTTGGTAGATACCTACTAATAATGCTTAACACTAAGTTAACCTATGTCTAAGAATAAATAGGTGCTATATTAGCTTAAGCATCAATAGGCAGAGGGCAAATTTTGACCACTGGCCGACGAAAGACATTTCCGTTCGCAGTGCGAAGCGTAACAACACGGACTACGTTGTCGCGGCCGGGATGCAACTGTTCTATTTTAGCTAGTCTCCAAGACAAAGTAGGTAAAGTGGGTTCAATTACGATAACTAAATCGTTAATTTTTATATTAGGTGTTCCTTTGAACCACTTGTTCTTTTGTTGGAGCGTATGAAGATAATCTCGCTGCCAGACGCGCCAGAAAGATTGTGTCAACCTTTGAAGCAACTGCCAGCGAGAACGCGGTATAGTTTTGTCAGTCATTGGGGTTTCGGGCAAAGAACAAAGAGGACCACCAATGAGAAAATGGCCAGGCGTCAATACGTCTGATTCGTTAGGATCAGTTGAAATAGCACAAAGTGGTCGCGAATTAAGAATCGCTTCGATTTTTGCGAGCACTGTGCTCATTTCTTCGAAGGTGAGCACCTGACTACCAACAACACGTTTAAAGTGATACTTAGTGGATTTTATTCCACTTTCAAAGATTCCACCGAAATGCGGCGCACTTGGGGGATTAAATTCCCACTTGATGCTGCGGTTGGCTAAACCATCAGCTATGTCAGAGTAAGAATTCCTGAGTTCGTCCATGACATTTTTCATGTGCCTATTTGCACCAACGAAATTAGTCCCACAATCTGTGATAATTGTGTGACAAATTCCACGACGAGAAACCATCCTATCTAAAGCAGCTAGGAAAGCTTCAGAGCTCAGTTCGGTAACTGCTTCCAGGTGTATAGCCTTTGTGCTTAAACATACGAACAGACACATGTACGCCTTAAAAGTGCGTGCATTTCGACGTCGACTTTCTTTGAGAATAAAAGGACCACCGAAATCTATTCCCGTTGTTTGGAAACAACGACTTGGTTGAAGCCTGGATGCGGGGAGTTTACCCATCTCAGGCTGACAAGGTACAGGTTTAACTTTGAAACACTGTACGCATTTGGAGACTACGGTGCGAACGAGTAGTCGTCCACCAATGATCCAGAATTTTCTTTGGACCAATAACTGTAGAGTTCGGGGTCCGCAATGTAAGTATTTAGCATGAAAATGCTCAACAATAAGGCGCGACAAACCACAGGCCTTTGGTAAAAGAAGGGGGTGTAGTACAGAATTGGGTAAACCCGCATTATCTATTCGTCCCCCCACTCGCAACATACCTGCCCTATCTAGAAACGGAGAGAGTTTCTGTATTGGTTTAGAGCAAGTTTGGTGATGAGTCACTTTTTCAAGTTCATCTTGTAAGTATTTTCTTTGTGAATGCTTGACAAGTAACATCAATGAGTTATCCAACTCAGTGGTTGAAAGAGAAGAATATCTTCGATCTTCCTTGTTGCACTTTAAATTGTTTGAAAAGCGCAATAACCACGCTAGGATTCGAAGTAACCTAGTTAAAGAAGAATGCCTATAAATTAATTTATCAATCAAGTCATTTTCCGGAACCATCGTTAGAAGACTGAACGCTACGGCGGGTTTGATTTCCGGTAGCTCATTACCCGAAGACGTGGGTAATTTAGACGGCCATTCAGATGGATGCTGTGAGAGCCATAATGGACCTGACCACCAGAGAGGGTGATTGGTTAACTCTGAACAGCTGATACCTCGGCTACAACAGTCCGCCGGATTGTCCGCTGTCGATACGTGACTCCAGCACTTAATATCGACCACATCAGTCACTTGTACTACCCGGTTCGCAACAAACATTTTTAGTAAATGCGGTGGCGTGCTTAACCAAGCTAATGTGGTAGTGCTGTCTGAGTATGCTCGGACTGAGTCAATGTTAATTTTATTTTTCAGAACATTATACATATGACTCAAGACGCGAGAGAGTAGAACCGCGGCACACAGTTCGAGTCTGTTCACTGTCGTAGGCTTTAAAGGCGCCACCTTAGATTTGCCTATGAGCAGCCGAGAAACCGTTGAGTTAGGTGTGACCGCGCATAAGTATACACAACAGCCGTAACCTTTAGAGGAACCATCACAAAATCCCACTAAATGAATTTGTGTAGGATTTGGCGGAAGAACGTTACGCGGCAATTTTATATGTTGGATATCATGCAAATTTGCAGCGATGATGTGCCACTTCTTGGCTAAATCATGGGGAATAGGTTCGTCCCAATCTAAATTTAATTTCCACATGTCTTGTAAAAGTAATTTTGCTGAGAAAATCAATGGAGAAATCCATCCAAGGGCATCGAAAATTCTAGCAGTGATGGAGAGAATTGATCTTTTTGTAAATTTAATATCGAAATTCTCCGAAAAAGAATACGAGAAGCTATCACTGGACGGGTCCCATTGAATACCAAGAATTTTAATAAATTCCTGATTACCTTCATCGAAGGTTTTTGGTGTTTGGCAATGTTCTGGAGGAATATCGGCTAATAATTCAGGGTTATTAGAGCTCCATTTCCTAAGTTCAAATTGACCTTGAGCCAGCAAAGAAATTAAATCTCTTTTGAGTTGGATAGCTTCATTCAAAGATGAGCAGCCAGTAGTAATGTCATCCATGAAGGTATCTTCGCGCAGTACTTCGCCAGCACGAGAAGAATATTGCGATCCGTGGTCGTCGGCTAACTGACGCAGGGTTCGGATAGCAAGGAATGGAGAGCTACTGACACCATATGTGACAGTGGCCAGCTCATATTCAACCAACGGATCATTAGGTTGATCACGCCAGAAGATATGTTGATAAGACCTATCTTGGGGCCTAATGAGAATTTGCCGGTACATTTTACAAATGTCGGCGGTGAAAACAATAGCATGCAGTCTGAACTTGGTGACTAAATCGATAATATCGATTTGAAGTTTAGGTCCGACATGAACTATGTCATTGAGAGACTTGTGCGTAGAAGTCTTGCTGCTCGCGTCGAAGACGACGCGCAGACGTGTAGTGGAACTTTCGGGTCTCACTACACAATGATGTGGTATGATATACCTGGCATCACTACACGAGGCGGCTGCTGGTTGCATGTGACCAAGGTCTTCGTATTGATGCATGAAATCGGTGTACTCAGACTTTAGTTCTGAATCACGAGAAAGACGTTTTTCTAAGGTTAAAAATCGATTTAAACTACCGCGGTAAGAGTCACCAAGAGACGGAGCGTCATCTTTTAACATTATCGGAACAACGTATCTTCCCTCAGGAGTTCGGTAAGTACCATCTTTATATTTTTGTTCGCAGATGTCATCTTCAGGTCTCGAAATAGTAGGGCGTGGCGGTTCCTCAGTCTCCCAGAACCTTTTTACGATGTCGTCAAGCTGACACGTGGACGCAAGAAGTGATGTGAACTGATTTGGCGCGGTCTTCGGTATGAAGTGATGCAGAAACTGGCCGCTAATAACCCATCCAAAAACACTAGCGAGCGCACAAGGTAAGCCGGGGCCGGGAACATAGCGAGCGCCTGTGTATATTTGATCGAAACACTCGACACCTAACAGAAGATCGACGGCACTTGACCTATGGAAATTGTCATCCGCTAAGTCAAGATGAGAGAAGTGATCGCGCACCGGAGGAGGTAGCGAAGAAGAAGGCATCAATGCGGTGATTTTTGGTAACACTACAAAAGGTAAGTCGAATTTTGGTGTTTCACTTTGACGCGGCATAATCGAGCAAAAAGTAACACCCTTTATATCGAGTACCGAACTCTGACCCAAACCAGTGACATTCATTTTACATTTCCTTATAGGTAACCCGAGACGTCGAGCGCACGAAATAGTCATAAAAGAATCCATCGAACAGCTGTCTATAAGGGCGCGCGCACACTGGAGCGAACCGTCCGTCCGACGCACACGCACTATCGCAGATCCTAATATTTTCGTACTTTGAATCGCACTCGGCGCGGTTACCACTGCACTACTAGTCAGCGCGGTGCTTGAGTTATCCGACTTAGACTCATGAGTAGACTGTGAGTCGATGTGCAACAATGTGTTGTGTTTTGCAGAACAAATTAAACAATTATTATTACTGTTACATCCCTTCGCGTCGTGTCCAGACCGCAAACAGTTAAAACATAATTTTAGATCATTTACAAGTTGACGTCGCGAATGGACATTCAACGATTGCAATTTTTGACAACGATAAATAGAATGCTGATAATTACAACATGGGCAAAGTGTTTTATGTTCACCTTTATTCGTGCTATTATTATTACTTTGCGGTTTGGTTGTGGACGCAACCAAAGTTGATTTTGATTGAGACGTGAATTTATTCGACTTATTATTATTATTATTTCGAACTTGTTTCTGAGTCGAAGTGGAAGAAGAAACAGACGTAGTTTGACTCACTTCTAATATTTTAATGTAGCCCTGCAAATATTTTATTAATTTATCGAATGTGGGTATTTCACTTTCGTTTTGCAACTCGAATCGGCGACGAGTGTCGCTATCCAGTGCGCGCGAGGCGATATAAAAGAGTAAAAACTCGCTCAAGTTAGGTATGGCAAGTGACTGTAACGCATTCACATTTTCATACAATGTATTTAATAAACCCGTCAAAGTCTCGAGAGAAGGTTTATTAATTGGAGTCGCGTTAAATATCTTATCAAAATAGGCGGTGGCTAGAACCCGCTTATTATCGTACCTATCGAGCAAAGAGTCATATAGAATTTCGTAATTCGCAGCCGTGATAGGTAAACCCTTTGCAATAGTTAACGCGAAACCAGACAAACATGATATTAAATAGTGGAATTTTTCCGCGTTCGAAAGTGTAGCATTGCTGTGGATTAATGGCACATAGCTATCTTTAAAACTTTGCCAGTTTTCGACATTTCCGTCAAACTTCGGAATTTGTATTTTAGGTAACTTTATTTGTGGACTTGATCTAGACTTTTCAGTGACTGGACTCCCAGTCGCACTTTCAGATTTCACCACTAACGAATCGGCGAATTCCACAACCGAAAAGTACAGCTCGTCGAATGCTAGCAACGTTTGATTATTAATACTCGATTCTGGATTCAAAGTAACTTCGATTTTATTTATTCGGTCATTAACCTCGAGAAAATCATGCTTAATCTGATCGACAGATTTATATCTAGCACGAAACGAGGACAATTTAGATTTATTCGTCAGAGCAAGTTTTGATAAATCTAATAATATTTGCATGCATGAGAATTCATATTCACGCCTTTTAGTAAGAGACTTTAATTCTGCTTCGAGTTTCTCTGCCATTATTGTATTTAATTATTTCGACTATAATGAATGACAGATAACAACGCGAGTAAAACCTTTATATAAACACAGAGTAAATACCTAGATGCGTAAGCCAGTATAACACCTGCGTAGGTATACGTGTATAATAATAATAATAATAATAATAATAGCCTTTATTTAACAATCCTGTACATTTATGGAGAATAATTTAAATTTAATTATGTGTCACCGGTATTGTCTTGCGTCTTCGCATAGGCCTCCCCAAGAGCTTGCCATAGTTTCCGATTTTGAGTCATCCTTCTCCATGTAACACCTGCCGTTTTCCGAATATCATCTTCCCATCTCGTACGTTGTCTTCCTTTCTTTCTTTTATTTTGTCGTGGACACCATTCCGTTACGTCTTTAGCCCATTTTTCTTTTTTATCCCTGATCATATGGCCTGCCCACCTCCACTTTAATTTCTTTATACAGTATGTTACCTCATTAATTTTAGTTTGGTCTCTTAATGTTTTTAGTTTGACTTTGTCTTTTAATTTAACGTTCAACATACTTCGTTCCATACTGTGTTGGCATGTCTCAAGCTTTCCTATATTCTGTTTTGTTAGACTCCATGTTTGACATCCATAAGTCAAGACGGGTAAAATACATGAGTCGAATATTTTTTTCTTTGCTTTGAGAGGTACCTGAGGGTTTTTAAAGACTTCTTTTAAGGACCAGTAACGCTTCCATGCTAATTGTGTTCTATTATTTATTTCTTTTGTTGTTAGGTCTTGTGTAGAAATAATCTGTCCGAGGTATGTATATTCTTCAACATATTCAACATTGTTGCCATTTACTGTTATGGTGACTTTGTCATGGTTTGTCATTAGTTTTGTTTTTGTAGCATTCATTGAGAGTCCGACTTTATCACTTTCGTATAACAGCTGTTGTAACATCTCTTGCAGGCTTGTTGGATTATTCGAAATCAAGATCAGATCATCTGCGAATCTTAGATGGTTTAAATTCCTTCCGTTGATGTTAAGTCCATATTTATCCCAATCGAGTCTTCTAAATATGTATTCCAGAACTGCTGAGAACAGTTTAGGTGAAAGTGGATCCCCTTGTCTGACTCCTCTTTTTATAGGGAAATGTTCGCCTTCTCTTTCTGTTCGTATTTTTGCATTCATGTCTTTGTATACATTGTGTATTAGTCTTATGTATTTGTTTTCAACTCCTTGAATTGCCAGCGCTTCCCATATTTTTGTATGTTTAATAGAGTCGAACGCTTTGTTGTAATCTATGAATGCTAAATAGTATATAATACTATACTCGTGACTTTTCTGAATAACTTGTTTAATGGTATGTATATGATCAATTGTAGAAAAATCACTGCGAAAACCAGCCTGTTCTCTGGGTTGGTTCTCATCCAGTATCTTCGTTAAGCGGTTAAGCAGTACTTTAGAAAAAATTTTGTAGATATTTGACATCAGACTGATAGGTCTGTAGTTGGCTATATTATCTTTGTTCCCTTTCTTATGGAGCAATATTATGTTTGATGTGGTCCATTGATGAGGTATATATTCTGAGTCTAGAATTTCGTTAAAAATGTCGGTTAAAGCATCTAACGCTACATCAAGTGTTCCTATTAGAAGTTCGTTTGTTATGCTATCTTCTCCTGGTGCTTTGCCTCTTTTTTGTGATTTTATAGCCTTTTCTATTTCTTCTTTCAATATGCTTTGCACTCCCTCATTAATATTAATGTTATCTTTGATTTGGTTGTAGTTTGCGTCCAATGTTTCTTCGTCACTGTATAACTCTCGGTAATAATCTGTTGCTACTTCTAGTATCTCGATTCTGTTTGTTTTGTTTCTCTTATTTTTGTGATGTGTCATATTGTCAATCCAGTTTTTACTATCTTTAAGTTCTTTCAACGCTTTTTTAACTCCTCCTGATTTCTCTATGCAATAGTTTATTATATTGTTCCTTTTGTTCTGTGTATGTTTCCTGATTTGCTTATTTATTTCTTTACTTAAATGTTCTATCTTCTTTTTATTATTCCTTCTATCATTGTATAAAGATTTTCTTTGAATTATCAAACTTCTTGCTTGAGGGCCTATTTTATCTTTTGTGTCATTATTTATTTTGGTTTGGTTTTCCGCTTTCTTAAGTTCTTTTTCGAGGTTATCATATTTTTCTTGAATACTTGTGCTATTTTTTGTTGTTTTTAGATTGCATTTCAAGGATTCTAGAATAACTTCTGCGATTGGCAAAGGTAATGGTTTTGTATTACTTCGGATATCCTTCCTCGATTTCTTTGGTTCTGATGTGTATAACTGTCCTCTTAGCATTCTGTGATCAGTGTTGTAGTTAAATTGGTTCACGACATCAATATTTGAAAAAAACCTTGGTTTGTTTGTTAGAATAAAATCTATTTCATTTCTTGTTTTTCCATCTGGTGACATCCATGTCCATTTTCTATTGTGATTCCTGTTGTAGTAACTATTCATAATGTATAGGTTATTCTCGAGTGCGAAGTTTGCCAGTCTTTGTCCATTATCGTTCCTTTTTCCAGTTGGATATGGGCCTAATATATTGTTTTCATTTTTATTTCTCTTTCCAATCTGACTGTTGAAGTCTCCCATTATAATAATTGATTTACATAGGTATGGTATAATTTGATTAAGTCTGTTGTAAAATTCATCTTTGATATCTTTCTGGGCAACTTCTGTTGGAGCATATATTTGTACAATTGAGGTTGGTTCTTTATATCCAGGTAATATTATGTTTAAAATGGCGATTCTATCTGATATTCCTCGAAACTCTATTATTTCTTTTTTCAGGTATTTCTTAATCATAAATCCTACTCCGTATATTCCAGCTTTTTCATTTATATGATATAATATGTATTGGTCACGTTCTTCAATTTGTTCATTTGTTCTTCTTACATCACTTAATCCGATAATATCCCAGTTGATATTTTCCAATGCATGTTCTAGTTCTAATACAGTTTCTTGTGATTTCATTGATCTGGTATTGAGTGTAGCTATATTTAATTTATTTCTGGATTTTTGTATTGTATGATTTTGTTTTTCATTTATTAGATGTCAAAACGGTTGTCAAAACAAAGTCAGTGTTATTCAAGTGCTCCCAGTTTTTAATTGCAAACAAGTGGAAATCAACACGAATCACTACTACTTACAGAAAACAAAGAACAGGAAAGAAAAACACAACTAATTAACACAACAACATCGTTCAAACAAAGAAATCCATAGAAAAATAATCAAGAGAAAGTGAGATCACAGTTGCAGGTTAGAAAAATAGGCTTCATCGTTTACTTCAAAACATGACATTAGCTGTTATATTGGAGTAGTGCCAACATTAAACAAATAACGGTGTTCGGAAACATACTTTGATTATTGGAAAATCAGATGTCAACTTGACATAGTGGAGTGGTGCCAACACTGTGTGAATGGTTGCGTTCCAAATAATTCTAAACACATACCATATTTTCAGCATTCGTAAAGTGATACCAGCTTTAAACTATTAATTTCCGAATTCACGACGGCAATAAATTTATACTTTAAAATGGATAACAACGGGATGTCGGAAGACTTGGCAAAATTGTTTCGAATGATGAAAATTGAACTGGAAAAACAAACAGCAACAATTACACAGAACGTAAGTGCCACTTTGATGAGTGCTATTGATGAAAAAATTCAACCGATATTAGAAGAAAATAAAAGCTTAAAAATTGAAGTACAAACATTAAACAAAAAAGTAAAATACTTAGAAGATGCTAACAAGAAAAACAATTTAATACTACATGGTGTAAAAGAAACCGAGAAAAACTACGAAGAACTATTAAATTTAATAAATAATACTTTGCAAAACACAAATGTTATGATTGAAACATATGAAGTAAACAGATATTATAGACTAGGACGTATACAAGAAGGAAAGACTAGACCCATATTAATCTCCTTAACTTCATATCAGAAGAAAATAGAAATACTAAGAAATAAAACCAAAATGCCAGATCAGACTTATATAACAGAAGATTTCTCAAAAGAAACTATAGAGCTTCGGAAACATTTACAACAACAAGTGAAAGAGGAAAGAAACAAGGGAAATGATGCTTTTATTAAAAACAATAAACTTATAATAAAAAGAAAACAAGAAGTTGAGAAAAGGAAAAGGGATTCTTCTCTATCACCTGTAAACATTCATACACCAACGCGTCCCACAGATGGGGATAAAACCATTGTAGCTCCACCCAAGTTGCATAAGCATGATGCATTCGCTTATATGAGAGCCAGATCTCATTCACTGTCAGAACAACAAACCAAACAACTTAAATTATAGGAATTATTTGTCACCGAAAAACTGAGAACATCAACCATTACAAAAACAATACCAATAAAAAACAAAAAGATCCCCAATACGGCTGGTCACCGTGGGGTAATAGACCAACACCCCCAAAGGCTTGCAGCTGAAAAAATTAATAAACTTAATGAAAAACTCAATGAAAAACATAATAAAATAATAAATGAAAAACAAAATCATACGTGTATACTTTGCATTAAATACTACAAGTACGTAGGTAAGTAATAAGATGCTTGCACTATCAGGAATGTTATATAATATTTTATACACCTTAGATACCTATAAGTTCGACAATATTGTATGAAATCTAGGTAAAAAATACACTTAATTAGTTGAGGTACACACCCCTACCCTAGACTCGAGCACACACAAATTAAATCTTATGTTAGACAACAAATTGAGAAAACCAGCCTTGCGCTTGTACCTATTTAGATTATATTGTGAATATAGAATCTCAGGTAAAATTATAAGTTGGAACAAAACAGATTTGATAATAATTATGTCGAGTAGGTCTGTCGGAAAGTATTCTGTAGGTAGTAACGTAAGTACGTTTCTCGATCGTTCGCTCGCTCGAGTTACACTTGCGAAGTACCTACGTAGGTACTTTAAGACTTTAATAACGAAAAGAAATGTATTTAAGGCTATTAACAATTTCGAAGTAAACAATATTGGTTATTTGATGTTTTTAGTAGGGGCTAAATAACAAAATAACATTGATCGCTTGAACTGAGATTGTTTTAACACTTAAAACTACAAGTAAACTGCTTGTTTAGACTTGTAGTAGATATTAATATTATTAATAGAGGAATTATCCTCACAGGAGGCACCATTTATGTTGGGTACTTGCGGAGCAAGGCTAATTTTCACAATATGGTCACCGGCACGATGTATAGAAAATTTGGAGGGATGGTTCCCGACCACTGCTCGGATGAAGAATGGAAGTAGGAAGGACTCACCCTTGCCGCAAATTCAATTTAGTATAGGTACACCGGTGTAGCACACACAATCAGTCCTTTCCACAAGGAATATAACACTTTTTCACCCCTTTTAACCGAACGTACGCGATCGTCGATTCTAAGGTTTCGCCATATTGTTTTTTCTTAGATGTCGCGTCGAAAACGCCGCCCGCGACGTGGTTCAGGTGAGTGGGCGCGTGGCGCCAAATTTAAATGTGGTAGGGAACATTTAGGACAGGATCTCAAGAAGGATTGAGCCTTGTAGTCGTGACACGCTAGCTCCAGTACCCTTCAAACCGGAACACAGTAATGCTTCCACACTACTGCTTAGCGGTAGAATAACTAGTAGGTACTGCAGTGGTACCTACCTAGACGACCTCCTGCTAAGGATATCTACCACCAAGTAAGATAGGTAGTCTAGGTAGGTACCACCGCAGTACCAGTTATTCTGCCGCCAAGCAGTGCTGTGTAAACATTACTGTGTTCCGGTTCGAAGGGTACTGCAGATAGCGAAATTACTGGGCTGTTGAGACTAACCATCGAAAGCCCCAAAGTAATGAGCGCCAAACCAGTGATGCTTTGGACTTTGTTTTGTTACTCAAAGTTCTGTGTATCGCTGCAATGGTAATGGACAGGCGTTATCTCTTACCATCAGGAGAGCGTCTCGTTCTTATTATTATTTTACATGTTAAAAAAAAAACACTTTTGCCGGGCGCAGTACAGCAATTTCGATTTATCTCTAAGAAGGTTGTCAAAATAATGCTCAAATTCTCAAGTGTTTGAGTTTTCTCAAAAAATCAAATAATAACTTACCGGTAGGACAGTTGGTTGGGGTTGACCGAAACCAGAGGCGGGTGTGGAGAAACCGAAACCGGCGGGTGCGCTTGTGGTTGCCGGTTTCACGAACGAGAAACTCCCGGGCGAGCCGAACGTTGAGGCTGAAAATCGTTTTGAAAAACTTTTTTTTATACAAAAAAAAACACGCACAGAACAATCCTCCTTTTTGGAAGCGGTTAAAATTTTTTTTGTTTGTTTTTGACTTATTTCGGTTTAGTAATACCGTTCAGCGTAACCCTGTATGGTTGTTTACCTTGTGTGGCAGGTGATCCATAGGCGGGGGCGGGGGTCTGCTGCGCCGACGCAAAGGGCTGCTGTATAAAAAAAAACGATTTTTAACAATTTTCATATCAATCTCATCTGTAATCTGTACTAATTAGTGTGACCAGTATTATGCTGAGGTGAGCCCCTATTTTGAAACTGTTTGTCTCTATTTGTTGTTATTTTAGTTTTTTTTTTTTGTTTTGTTGCAAAATAAAATTATTTTCTTTCTTTTTAATCTGTTCAAGGATCTTAGATATTTTATGTAAACAAAAAAATATCGCGAAAAGTCACTGTCAAAGTGTTATGCCAGTTTCCCGAAACATTTTTCATTTGTGATAAATATTTTTGATTCTATTTCCCCCGGCTTTGCTAGGGCGCGGCACAATAATAACGTATGTAATAACGCACAATAATGTAAGCCGTACATATGATACATATATATTTTGGTTGTATAAACTACAAGGGCTCACCGGAAGACCAGCGCTGGTATGACCAGCATTATGCTGAGGTGAGCCCCTATTTTGTAACTTTTGTGTCTCTGTTTGTTTTTGCTTGTTACGAAATTAAACGTTATTCTTTCTTTACTTCTGTCTTTCTAATATCATGTTAAATAAAACCAAAAGACATAGTATGTTAGTAACCAATATACTCTCTTCAGACCACTTCTTGTTTCTCTCTGGCATATAGATTTCCACGGCCACTTTTTGACTGGCGACAGATTTTCTATTGTTGACAAAGGCCTTCAGGTCGAGAGACCAGGCAGTCTCTGACAGCCCCGTTGGCTCATTGGTAGTATATCTGCCTTGAGAGCTGTAGGGCGTGGGTTCGATTCCCACTCAGGGCAAACATTTTGTGAATAAATAAATGTTTGTTCTGTGTCTGGGTGTTCTGTATGTATTATAAGTATGTATATTTAAAAAAAAAAAGTATTTATGTATTCTACCAGTTATCTGACATCCATCACACAAGCTCTGCTTAGTTTGGGGCCAGATGGCGCTGTGTGTATAGTCCTACGATATTTATTTATTTATTCTGCCGTCTATGACTAATAAAGCTAGACTAGGCTATAAAGATGAACATTCACCTGTGCAGCCTGTGGTTGTCCGAAGCCTGGACTGCCCACCGTCTGGTTTGGAGGTGCACCAAACGAGTTTGGTTTGTTAGCTCCGAGCCCTCCATCGGTTGCAGTCGGTGAAGCAACTAAAACAGTGTTACAACCTTCAGAAAATTTTGTTTCCATAAATGTCATTAAAGGGTCATTGTACTCAAAATTATGACCAGGTTTTATAGACACCACAAACGCAGATATTATATACTAAAGTTGGGCCATGTATAAACGAGTACTTGAGTAAATCTTTGAATGCATTTAAAATATTTGTTGTAACTTAAGTACTGAAAGTTTGTGAGTATGTTTGTTACTCTTTCACGCAAAAACTACTGAACTGATTTGGATGAAATTTGGTATGGAGGTAGCTGAGACCTTGGATTAACACATTGGCTACTTTTTATCCAGAAAACATGTAGCGGGCGACAACGTGGGGCGCAACTGGTAATATATAAATTTACAATTAAAAAAAACCGACTCCTTAGGCCAACTAAACACACTGCTCCAATGAAACAGCAAGGTTTTGATGTAAACGAAAATTAATAAAAAAAAAATGTTTTTTTTTAAAACCGCTCGACGATTGCCATACCATAAAATGTATATGGATTTACCTCTGAAGTATAAGCTACCAAGCAATTAAACAATCATGAAAATCGATTTATAATTGGCAGAATGATCGCGTAAAGAAAATAAAATACGAAAATAAAAAATAAAAAAAAACAGTTAAATTGAGAATTTTATGAGTCGGTTAAAAATAGCAACTAGATTGCATAAAACAGCTTCATCCTCATTTAGCAGCTCAGAGCCTTTGATACTTCAAATAGCTGAGTTGCCTCGGGTAAATGCTGGTAGGGGTAAAATGCACAAAACATATTGTCCCCATTCCTAATAAGAACAAAAATAGTCATTATTTGAATAGGGTCCGCTTTCGTTGGAGCATTTTTATCAAAATGTCAATGTGTTCAGTAGTTTTGTGAAAAAACCAAAGTGGAAAATCCGTTACGATGTAAATTATTGCATATAGATATCTCAAGCGATTTGTAATACATGGCCCTAGTAAAATCATTTCTGTGCCAAAAAAAGCTTTAAAAACAGCAATCCTAAACAAAAATATAATGTATACTAAGAAAGTTTAGCATCTACAATCTACATTCTACAAGAATAAAAAAAAAGTACACTTATTGAAAACTAGTTTTCTACCACTGCTTCACTCCAGTGGTAAAGGA
Source organism: Biston betularia (assembly GCA_905404145.2). Classification (NCBI taxonomy): domain Eukaryota; kingdom Metazoa; phylum Arthropoda; class Insecta; order Lepidoptera; family Geometridae; genus Biston; species Biston betularia. The sequence continues at coordinate 6,112,965 of FR989887.1, read as the reverse complement.
GAGCTTAAGAAAAGAACTTTCTTGACTATTATACAGGATTTTATTTTGTGACTTATGACAGGCAGACCAACAGACAGAAAAAAGTAGCTTATATCCACCCATAGAGAAACACACTATCACCATACCAACTTTCATCAAAATCTGTTCAGTCATTAAAAAATAAATAAGTACTTTTGCTTTAACAATATTAGTTATCAATATTATTATAAAATCAAATGATAACAATGTCTTACACAATGAGGTTGTAGCTGCAGTGGTTTTAGCTCCAAACGCAAAATTACCGGGAGGACTTGAGAAGTTAAAGGATGGTTTATTATCTGCAAGCATTAGAGAAAACAATGATGACAGGTTATGGGGCCAGTTTAATACAACAAATTGTCAAAATATCATGCAGTGTATTAAAAAAAAACATTGTTCAGCCTTACTCTCTAACTAACATAACATAGCCTGATTAAAAATTATACAATGTTAGCTAGGATTATTCAAAATAAACCTTATTAAATTTATATTAATTCATGTTTTTATTTTTGGAACTGTTCAAATATTACATAAGCACCAAAAAGGGGTGTGGGTCATTAAAATTGGAGTTTACTCTAGATCAAGGATTCCCAAAGATAAAAATGATATACCTATATGTTCCACTTTGAAAATACTGTACAAGTTATGTTACATGTACGAACTTGTTAAAAGAATTACTAATATTTATAAATTGTATAACCTTCCTCAAGAAATGAGATAATAGATCCAAACATATTTTTTTAAATCCGTGTCTAATAGTTCTAGAGATTAGTGCATCCAAAACAACTAAATTCTTCCACTTTACTATATGAAAGTCATACATCTAGGAAAAATTTAAATATAACAGCTAAACTATCAGGACTTCAAGTTGGCTACTGTAACAGCATTCTGGCCGAGCGCCTCTCGGACGCAGCCAGAATGCTTTATAATCTAAACCTTAGAACTTAAATTGTGTATAATTCATATAAACTTAATTAATATACATAGGTAGAAAAGTTACCAGAGCAAAATATTCGCCTCAGCGAAAAAGCTCTTTAAATTTGATTTAAAAAAAAAAAATAGATTGTAAGCATGTCTTATTTTCCATTTATTTTGTTACCTGTACTCGGAGAACCAAATACCGATGGTCTTGCTGGATCTCCACTGCCAAATGCAAACCCTAGAACAGATATTAAATTGAAACAACTAATTTAAATGAAACACTAATGGTGTTATTGAAATTTGAAATTCAATTTATTTATTAATTACACACATCTTATCTATCAGTAGTTATACAAAAGTGTTGTTTGAAGATTATATTCATAGAGAAGTATGTTACCCATGCTAGTAATGAACCTGTGTTGTGGCATAACAATATTGTCGGCTGGACAAGAAAATAGATACATGCACTTAATAAACAAAAGAATAAATTAATCTAGATTTTTTTATTTTATTTGAGGTGTACCCTCATAACTAGTTACTATAGAATCACCAACTAGAGGGATCCAGCTGAGGGGCCGTTCAAGTATTACGTAAGCACCAAGGGGGGGTGGGGGGGGTCTCTGTTTTGCTTATTTTGGATGACATGGGGGGTGGGGGGGTCTAGATGATGATTACGTCATCGTTAGTTATTTAAGTTTTTTCGGGGATTCCCGCAAATAATACATATGTGTAGGCACTCGCTTTGAGAACTGATTAGGGGAATTACCGCGCATTAGGGAAATTACCGTGCGCTATTCACTTGTCTAATAATTCACTCTCGTGCCGGCCGGCGCAAGTGCGCATCTATCAGTATTGTTTTGTTTGGATTCTAAACGTATTGTAAGCATTGAAAGTTATCATTTGTGTTTATGTTGATGCAATTAGCCAAAGTTTAACGTTTTAATTATTTAAATTTAAATATCTTATTAGAATGTCACATCATATATGGCGGAGAGAAAGGCTTTATATCTAGTTTTCTCAACACCGGCGGGGTGCGGTGGTTCCCGGATATTTTCTTGTATTTTCATATGTGCGGGGGCGGATATGATTCTGCGGGTGCGAGGGAAGACGGAGAGAATCTGAAGGCCGGGTTCCTGTTCTCAGTACAAAGTTATGCAGAATGTACATACCAATCCAGCGTCCAGAGGTCGGTGTGCGCAATGGCAGCGTGGCCAGCGTGGCCAGCGCAGCGCGCGCCGGTCCACAATCCACAAAATTAGGCACAAACACTCCGTGGTCTATAGCTTCACTCGCGAGTGTCGTCAGGGTCCTTTTTCGGAAGGTTTCGCGACGGATTGACGATGATTATTGTATTTAAAAAGTGTGCCGTGCGTCGTCGTTGCGGCGGTGTTCGAATTCGAGGAAGAACTGACGTTAGCGAGTTGCGCCTCGCTAACGAGCGGCGGGGCGGCGCCACACTCGATTTTCCGAGCGTGAATTAGTATGCTTAAATTCTAACATAACTTATAAAAAGAACCATCCCCCCGGCCTTCAGGAGATAAAGAGAGCTCCTGAACTAAAGAAACAAGGGAGGGGGAATAATAGCGATATAAGCGGAGTGCGGATAGAGCGAAAGTACATCTAGTGAGTGCACATAGATGACAAATAGGAAAAGGGAAAAGCTAAACTAGGGCTTATAACTAAGATAGCCTAGATAGGCGTTTTACTAATTAAAGGTAATTAAGTTATTGGGATGGCAAAACACACAATTTCACTACAGGTCGAACATAGGTGCCATTTCGTGTGCGTACCGAGACTACTCGGACAATCCCGTCTGACGAAGGCATGACGTCCTCGACTATGCCTATCGGCCATTGTAGAGGTGGCGAGTTTTCAGTTTTAAGTAAAACTACTGTGCCTTTTGTTACCGGATTAGATTTTGTATTCCACTTAGCGCGAGTTTGGAGTGTGTTGAGATATTCACGCCTCCAACGATTCCAATAATTTTGAACAATGGTATCTGTCAAACGCTTATTACGGACTAAATCTACCGACTCTATACGCGGGTCAGAGTGAAATGAATCAAGCGGGCCTTGCGTCAGAAAATGAGCTGGAGTCAAGGCTTCAGGTTCTGCGGGATCAGAGCTGAGTGCGGTTAATGGCCTAGAGTTGAGTATCGCCTCAACCTGAGTAACAACCGTGAGCAACTCCTCGTAAGTCAGAAGAGCGTCTCCTATAGTTCGTCGAAGATGAACTTTGAGAACACGAATCATGCTTTCCCAGCTGCCGCCCATGTGGCTTGCTGCAGGTGGGTTGAGATGCCAATGAATACCGTGATACAGAGTTTCTTGTGCGAAAGCGTCACTAAAGGTTTTAGATTTAAGAAACTCGTTCAAGTCATCAAGTTTTGCTTTCGCGCCTATGAAATTCGTTCCGTTATCGGAAAATAACGAATGAATCTTTCCTCGGCGGGATATGAATCGACGAAAAGCGCGAAGAAACGAATCGGTCGATAAGTCTACAGCGATTTCTATGTGTACGCTCCTAGTCACCATACACGTGAAAAGCGAGAAATAGCAACGTACTTTACGTGCGCCGCGATAGCGACTAATCAAGATTTCCACAGGTCCAGCATAATCCACGCCCGAAAAGCAGAAGGGCTTGGGGGCCTCATTAACACAAACTGCGGGAAGAGTTGCCATAAAAGGCGTTTCTGAGCGGGGATTAGCTTTGAAACAGCTGTTACAAAGCCGAAAGCGTTGTTTCACAGTGCTGCGCCCGGCGATAATCCAAAACTTGTGTCTTAGTAGCGACAACAGCAACTGCGGGCCAGCGTGTAAATATTTATGGTGATAATAATCGACAATTATGTTCACAATGTGGTCTTTTTTGGGCAGCAAGATCGGATGCTTGCTGTCAAAATCAAGAGAAGATTTTTCCAATCGACCACCAACGCGAAGAGTGTCATTATCCAAAAAAGGAGAAAGCGGGAGAAGCGATTTAGAAACGCGACAGCCTTTGGAAAGCGCAGTGATGTCGTTTCTAAAGTATTGCTGTTGAAGCGCTTTTATGACAGCTTTTTCAGCATACTGTAAATGAGCGAGTTGCATTCTTTCGGAACGCGGTAGCTTACCCAAGAAGCGGTATAGATATACTACTACGCGGAGAAACTTAGACCAAGAAGAATATCGCTTGGCCAGCGTGTAAAGGAAATGTTCTGTCTCGTCAGTGGCGATAAAAACATTTAAGTGTCTTTTAAGCTCTAAAAGCTTTTCATCTTGAGCTGGATCAAACGTGAATCGGTGAATCGGCCAAGTGTGGACTTCGTCACGAGCCCACGTGGGGCCGTGAAGCCAAAGCGGGTGATTTAGTAATTGAGCGGGTGTGAGGCCACGGCTCAGACAGTCGCTGGGATTCTGTGCACTCTCACAGTGATAGAAGTGTTTAGAGCTTAGATTGTCTTGTATTTGAGCGATGCGATTTGCGACGAAAGTATCGAAGCGATGCGGGGACGAATGAACCCAATGGAGGGCTACAGTCGAGTCAGTAAAAGCGAAAATGTCATCGATGTGACAGCGAGAAGAGACAGTGTCTATAACAAATCGAAATAATTTCGATAGTAATACTAGAGCGCAGAGCTCTAAGCGAGCTAAGGATACTACCTTAAGCGGGGCGACCTTGCTTTTAGCACCAATCAGGTTGACTTCATTAAGTCCAGAAGAGAGTTGTACACAGACGTATACAGAAGCGCCCATTGCCTTTTCAGAGGCGTCTGCAAATCCTAACAGTATGACGCGAGAATCAGGTACAATACCTACGAAGCGCGGTATTTTAAATTCTTGTAGAGCGGGAAGCTCATTTAAGAAGCGTCTCCACGCGATACAGATGTCTCTGGCGGGCTCCGCGTCCCAGTCGACATGAGCTACCCAGAGAGCCTTAATTAATAATTTTGCGTGTAATATTACGGGAGCACAAAATCCATTAATGTCCCATAATTTTGCAACTGTGGAGAGCATGAGTCGTTTAGTACATTTCGTCTGTGGTTTGAATTTAATAGCGATTGTAAACTCGTCTTCAACAGGAGACCAAATCAAACCTAACAGCTTCATACTATCCTCCTTATCAAATTCAATTTTGGGAGATAAGCGATTGTCCGATGGAATCGCCTTTAACACCTCGGAGGAGTTGCTCACAAATTTTACTAAGTCAAAACCTCCGCGTTTAAATAATTCAATTAAATCTTGAGCTAGCTGAGCTCCTTGTTCGGCGGTGGCTACTGAAACTCCAAGGTCATCCATATAGAGATGATTACTTGCGATCTCCGAAGCGAGCGGAAAATCTGTCTCATCGCGAGCGAGCCTTTTGACAGTTTTCATAGCGAGATATGGCGAGCACCGTAAACCGAAGCAAACGCGATTAAAATGATACAGCTTGGCGGTATCATCGTCGTCGAATTTATAAAGAATATTTAAAAAGCGGCGATCTTCTTCACGGATTCCTATGGCAAGAAACATTTGTTTAATATCAGCCGTTAAAGCAATCGGAAAGAGTCTAAATTTTAAAATAATCGCGGTTAAATCTGCCTGTAAATTAGGGCCAGAATGTAAACAATCATTTAACGAAACGCTTGTGTCAGTGCATTTCGCACTAGCGTTCAAAACAATGCGCAGCGGCTTGTCCGGCCGACAGACGCCGTGGTGTGGAATTACATAATAATCCTTATCAGTAAGAGCGGGAGCGGGCGAAATGATATTCCGTTCGAGATAGTCTTTCATCACGTTATCATATTCGAGTTTAAGAGCGCTATTCGCCTGGAACCTACGTTCTAGCGAGGACAAACAGCGAGATGCATTTGTTATAGAATCGCCTAACATAAAGGTCGATTGCGAAAAGGGTAAAGCGGTGACGTAATGTCCAGTTACATTATCGCGGTGTGTATGCAAAGCGTAAAAGTTCTCACATTCTTTATCAGCTTTAGACATGTGAGTTTGAGTCGGTACTGACTCAAGTTGCCAGAACTTGGAAACTAAAGTTTCGATCGAGTCATCACTAGATGAGAAAAAGACGCGATCGTTATCACTACGCGCAGAATCATTCTGACATGTAAGCGTAGCGATTGAGCCTAACACTATGTACCCGAATGCTGTTTCCAATAAATCCGGTTTTCCGGGCGGACCTAACAGTTTGGCAGGTCTTAATATTTCCATAAATATCTCTGCGCCCAGTAACATATCAATTTCTGCGGGTTTGTTAAAGTTCGGATCTGCGAGCTGTAAATTACCTATGTATGTCAAAGGTGAAATGTCAAATTCGCAGCTCGGCAAGTTACTAGAAATAGTTTTAAGGACTAGAGGTTTTATTCGTAAACGAAAGTTTGTGTCGTACTTAGACAATAAAGTTATATCTGCGATACCGAATATAGTTTGGGAACTATTGCCAATTCCGTTCACTGCTCGTTCGGAATTATCATGGAAAATGCGAATACCTAATTTTTTGCAAGCGCGGCGGGAGATAAAGTGATTCTGAGATCCATTGTCTATCAAAATTCTAACTTGAGCTAAAGATCCGTCATTTTTTATTACGTTGGCAATCGCGGTACCTAATAAAACATTTTGTGTTTTTCGCGGGCTTTTTGAGTTGGCACTCATACTACAAAATGAAGCGGAATTGTCTACAGGTTTATTAGAAACCGAACTTGAAGACGCGCTCGCATTCTGAGCGGTAGATCCTACACTATGAGCCCTGTTATCTATACTACGATGCAGGTAATGACTCGCGGTCATTGCCACTGCACCATGTGATGCGTTATCAGCTGTGAAACATAACAGGCTATGGTGCGACTTTTTGCAATGAATGCATTTATTTATGGATTTACATGCATTTGTGTTATGTTGTAAGCTTAAGCAGTTGATACAGGCGCGTAATTTCTTTACATGATCATAGCGTTCGCTTGCGTTAAGCGCTTTGAATTTAGGACAAGTATATAAGCGATAATGACCGGAATCTTTGCAAAACTGACAAGTGTCGTTGTTTACAACGAATGAGCTTGAGCGCGCGTTATTTTTAGATGCAGTACCTTGCGGCTTAGGCGTTGCAGAAGTACTAATATTATTTGCGTTATCAGCTGTTCGATTGAGAACTTTAATCCGATCACGAACAAAATAAATTAAATCGTTCAGAGTAGGTATTTCTTTGTCTCGGTTTTCCATTTCGAACAGACAAGCGGTGTCTTTATCAAGGCGTTGTAATAAAACGTGTAACATAACAAAATCGTGTATGTTGGGTAATTTTAAGTTATTTAGAGCGAGATGCGAGTTTGAAAACTGATCTATCAGATTTTCTAAGTTATTAGAGTTAGCGTAAGCGATAGGTCTCAATGAAAACATCTGACGTAAATAAGTTGAAGCGAGATTTCTTTTGTCTTCATATTTTGACACAAGTGCGTTATAAATTGTTTCGTAGTTTTCTGCGCTAGGCACAAAACCAGCATAAACATTTTTAGCTTTATTTTTTAGCTTACTAGCGAGGTAAAACATCTTTTCAGTGATAGAAAGAGACGGGTTCAAATGAACAGCGTTTTGGAATGTTGCATAAAAAAGCGGCCAATCTTTAGCATTTCCGTCAAATTCCGGAATTTCTATCCGAGCTAACTTAACGCCCTGAAAAGTGTTATCAATCTTTTTGGCAGGCATAGTAGGCTGCGATACAAACATAGAATGTTTACGTTTGACGCGGCAATAAATATCTTCAAATGCGAGCCATTTATTTAAATCTGGAATCGAATCTTTGTCAATTTTTAGTAACAATAATTGAATTTCTTTTTCACATTGTTGGAAGTTATTTCTAATTTCGTCTAAAGTTTCTACTGAACATAAAAAATCTTCTAACTCGTCGGGATCGTTTAAGCTACGACGCGACATGTCGTATATTTGCTGTAAGCGTTCGAAATATACTTGTCGCTGACATTCGAGAAGTTTTAATTTTTGTTCGTTAGACGACGTCATTGTTAAATAATTTTTTGTTCGATTAATTAAACGTAGATGGGAGGTAGGAGCGAGCGCCTACCGGCGAGCGAGCGGAATGCACTATGAAGTGCGATGCGAATCAACAAAAAAATGCGGGTGTGACAGTAATAAATACTATTGTAAATTAATTAAATGCAATAAATGCGCTGTTATACAATAACAATATAGATGCGGAATACAAATAAATAATGCGGCAACCAAAGGAGTTCTTCTAAAATATACTTTGGTTTTAGACTAACGACGCACACACAAAATGGCGGCCTAGTTGGCTGTGTAAAAATGCGATATTGAAGCGATTTTAATGAGAATTGGGGAAAATATTATGAAAATACTGAAAATATCCTGAATCCGGTACGAAGGACCATCAAATGGCGGAGAGAAAGGCTTTATATCTAGTTTTCTCAACACCGGCGGGGTGCGGTGGTTCCCGGATATTTTCTTGTATTTTCATATGTGCGGGGGCGGATATGATTCTGCGGGTGCGAGGGAAGACGGAGAGAATCTGAAGGCCGGGTTCCTGTTCTCAGTACAAAGTTATGCAGAATGTACATACCAATCCAGCGTCCAGAGGTCGGTGTGCGCAATGGCAGCGTGGCCAGCGTGGCCAGCGCAGCGCGCGCCGGTCCACAATCCACAAAATTAGGCACAAACACTCCGTGGTCTATAGCTTCACTCGCGAGTGTCGTCAGGGTCCTTTTTCGGAAGGTTTCGCGACGGATTGACGATGATTATTGTATTTAAAAAGTGTGCCGTGCGTCGTCGTTGCGGCGGTGTTCGAATTCGAGGAAGAACTGACGTTAGCGAGTTGCGCCTCGCTAACGAGCGGCGGGGCGGCGCCACACTCGATTTTCCGAGCGTGAATTAGTATGCTTAAATTCTAACATAACTTATAAAAAGAACCAATATAGACAAATCCAAGTTATACCAAAAACTGTTCGAAAGTTTTAAAAAATCTCATACTGGGACGAAAGTGCAAAATGTACAAAAGTTAGTTAACGAAGTTTGGCGAAATTATAAATTACAAGCAAAGTCAGATAAGGAACTAGATATTATTGTATCTAAGAGAATTGAAGAAGAATTGCAAGCGGCGACTAAAAATAAATCCAATCTGCTTCATTTTTTTTCCAAGGTGAGTAAATATAAGTACAAAGTTTCTCTTTACGTTCTGTAACAATTAAAACGATTTATGAGTAAAAAATATGATGGCTCTCAAAGTAAAAAGGTAAATGATTGATATTTTATTTCTTAAGATCGACTCCGGCAATTGGTCACAAAATACACGGTGTTTTCAATATCTGTATGTGAAGGGTTTCTGTGGGGAAAAGCTTTCAATAATATTTAAACGCTGGTTTTATTAAATACGGTGAATTTATGTAGCTTAATAAGAGAATATCCAGCAGAACTCTTAAAAATTTTTCATTTTTAGGCAACGTCTTCTACCAGTAAACCTACAGAAAAAACACAAATTATACAGCCATTTTCTAACATTGAAAAACAGAAAGAAGATAAAATTAAAACCGGCAATGAATCACAAGAGCAACGCGAAAATAATAATAATGCAGATAAACAAAGAGCAAAACCTTCTCAAGAAGCTTTGAAAAATAAGATTACTCTACTCGAAAAAAATCTGAACGCTTTGTATTCTGCCAGAGATACTATGCCAAATTGCGCTGAAGTTGATAAACAGATCATTAAGTTGCGCGAGGAACTAAAAACAGCAAAAAATACTTTAAACAGAAAGATTCAAAACGCAGTTGCCCAGAAGAAACACAGGGATGGTATGAAAAGAAAGTTAGAAGATATTTGTCAGGAAAATCCTGAAATAAAAAGAAGACTATCTCTGAGGGATTCAGTAGGACATCCTAAACTTGAAAGCGATCAACCATTACTATTGAAAACAATTGCGTATATAGCTTTATTTGGGAGTGCATGTGATGACAGGAGACGAACGGAATCTATTCACAGCGTAAAAACTCTTGACGAACTCACACAAGAACTGCGTAAACTAGGATTTGACATTAGTCGCAGTGCGACATATCTTCGTTTGATTCCCAGAAAATCGAATTCTACAGAGGGACGAAGACATGTATCGACAGTCCCTGTTAGGCTCATTCGTGCTCAAACTGATCACCACAAGAGCCACTTAGATAGCAAGTCACATCGAGAAGATCCATAAAAAAGTAAACACGCCCACAGAGGGAAAAGTTAGACCTGTAAGAGTCGCTGCTCGTCGTGCTAATGAACTGATGTGCATTATTCAAAATTTAGAGCACCAAGATGTTGAATGGCTCGATGAGAGTGACGTAGACATTCCAAAATCGGATGAAAGTGAGCAGACTCACAACACTGAGCAGCAATCCAATGTCATCGATAACTTAGAATCATGGATTCAGGTTTCATGGACTGAAGACTGTTAATGTGTTCCGAAAATATTCTTTATGTTAGTTATGTTCTTTATTTCTGATTATATTTTTTTGTCATTTACTCTATGTGTATCAGTTAAACCTAATATTTTCATGAATTTTCCTATTTTAAAAATAACAATATAAAAAAACATTTATTACTAAAAATGTTTACGTAAGCATAGGGGGAGGGGGTAAGTGCTTTGCTTACTTTTGATGACAAGGGGGGCGGGGGGGTAAAAAATGGTAAGAAATCTGCTCACGTAATACTTGAACGGCCCCTGACACAGACATGTAATTGCATGTAGTTGTCTTAATGTATCAGTAATATATCATGTTTAAGGTTATTTATTAACATTCGTAGTGGATTAATTTAAGAATGAGTCATTATTTTGATATTACCTTACCTAGGTATAACTTGTTGCAAACAAAAAGTAAGGTTAGGTTCACAACAACAAATGCATTTATGATAAGGTATATGCTTTATTGCGTGATAACAATGTGTTTTAACACCATGCTATATTAATGAAGGTAACAATAGGTAATAAAATAGAAATACTGCAATACTTTGTGAAAACAAATAGTTAAGTCGACGGAATACCTACCTGTAGTTAAGGAGTTTGTACCAAAAGTACTTCCAGTAGTTGTTGTCGTGCTTCCGACGTTAAAATTCATCGTTGTTTCTAGAATCTTCACGACACCAATAGTATTTACTTATTCTTTAGTTGTTGATCTTTAGCCGTTACAAAATAATAAAAGTGAAAAAAGTCTTATCGTAATAATAATAAAAGGCTTTTTTTTTTAAATTAATTTTTGGCCGCGGAATTATTGATACTAACCCTTCAGCCAGTGACAGTGACTGCCAGTGATAAGTGTAAATATAAAGAAAGCTTTTTTTTCTATATTCTTGGCCATGGAGCGTAAAGAGAGTAGCGCAATAATGTTGCCTGCTGGGGTCAAGCTATTTCTAAAAATTCGGCTTGTTGAAAAGGGTCAGCTTCAAGATCAGTAAATGATTTTCTATAGAACTGAATATTAGTTTTTTTTTATTTTGCTTGTGATAGACTAAGCGTTTGACCACAGTTCAGCTCTTGTTAAGTGATGAGCTGTGGTCGAAGAGAAACATAATTATCAACCTGGAATAGGAACTGTAGTATTGGTTAAAAAAAATACGCTTAAAATTGTAGTATTTTCTGCGAATTAAACATGTTTAATGAGTTGTGTCGCCCTGCTGTATTTTTTTTCCAAAACTACTGTTTTTTCAAGTATTTATAAATAAAAATGGTGGTGTTTTATTTAAAATGTACCCAATTAGAAGCGCGAGTGTGGGAAAATGATATAATGTGGTGAAACATGACTTTTCGTGTTGCTTTCAAAACTCCACTGAAGCTTTATAGTAAAGTCACCATTACTTTACTAAAGCATGACTGGACTTGACTGACACGGACTAGACTTGGTCAAGACTGGACTTTGACTATAGCTACGAGGCAACATATTTAATTTTTAAAACTTGAAAATATGAGACTATTGACACTGACAAATGCTAAAGATGCGACGCCAAAACTAAGGAAAAAAATGTATTTCTGTGTGACATTTACATACATACAATTGAGAGTTTTGGCGGGAACGCGGGAAGAGTCGTGTTGCTCCGTTGTATTTTTTTCCAAAACTAGTGTTTTGTCGAATGTTTATGCATAAAAATGGTGGTGTTTTATTCATAAAGTGCCGAGTTACAAGCGCGAGTGTGGGAAAATGATATAATGTGGTGAAACATGAGTTTTCGTGTTGCTTCCAAAACTCCATCGAAGCTTTATAGTAAAGTCGCCACTACTTTATTAAAGCATGACTGGCACGAACTGACACGAACTGGACTTGACTAAGACGACTTTGACGATAACCATAGTTAAGATACAGCAGAAATATCACTGAAGACGAGGCAGTATGGCTTTATAGCTTTAGCCTGCCCGAAAGGGCAAATTAACGGAAAAAACATACAATTGATGTACAGTAAGGCAGTATGGCTTTACACCTTTAGCCTGCCCGATGGGGCAAATTAATAAAAAAAAAAAGATATACAATACCTACAGGTGGTTTTGGCGGGAACGCGGGAAGAGTCGTGTCGCTCCGTTGTATTTTTTTCCAAAACTTGTGTTTTGTCGAGTGATTATGCATAAAAATGGTGGTTTTTTATTCATAAAGTGCCGAATTACATGCGTGAGTGTGGGAAAATGATATAATGTAGTGAAACATGAGTTTTCGTGATGCTTCCAAAACTCCATCGAAGCTTTATAGTAAAGTCGCCACTACTTTACTAAAGCATGACTGGAATTAACTGACACGAACTGGACTTGACAAAGACGACTTTGACGATAACTATAGCTAAGATACAGCAGAAATAACACTTAAGACAAGGCAGTATGGCTCTATAGCTTTAGCCTGCCCGAAGGGGCAAATTAATAAAAAAAAACATACAAGCTATAAGTACAAGTACATTGCCTACATTGGTAAATGGCAAATGGTAATGTTCGTACATAGATTATTTACTTGCACTGTTTATTTATTCTTGATTAATTCATTAATATGTCTTTATTACAAACCATGACTTACACAGAATACGTAAAAGCGAAAGATTTTCCACTTGAAAAATGTGAAAAAATAGCAAGAATGGCAGGCTTGAGGTAATACTCTTAACAATTTATTTAAATGTTTGATGGTAGGTGAGCAGCGAATGCTGATTTGCCTTTATAACATTGACCACATTTTATGCTTATGAAACAAGAATGGATGGTTTGAACTCTTTCTATTGCATTCCTCAATTTTTCTTTAGTATTCTTTTCTATTATTTTCAGTATTACTTTCACCAATACAACGACCCCTGGTGAACTTCTTATGAAGGAACTAGACAGAATCGGTTTTACTCCTAAAAAATTCGCTAAACTAATTGCTTTTTCAAACGTAAAAATGCCTCTTACATATTACAAACCTCAGGCCAAAGTGGCTATACTAGTTGCTAACGACAATTACATGCACGTATCCAAGCTAGTTACTCCGTCAATTGACTGTGATTCAATAGGAATGAAGCTGAAAGACTTAGGGTTTGTTGTGGTGACAATAAAAAATACTACAAGTTGTATTTTTAAGGAAATCTTGAAACAAGTTTGCAATTTGATACCTGAAGATTCATATGGTATGTAGAACAGAAAGTATTTTCTACAGATATTGAACTTTTTTTAACAATTGCTGCTTGCAAAAGGTTGAACCTTTTACATTGTATAAATTTGATGCTAGTGATATATAAAATCAATGAAAATTATAAATTTACCTTCCAGCCTTTTTATTCTATGCTGGTCACGGCTGCCAAATTTGCAATACAAAATGCTTACTCAGCATTGATTGTCCTAAAGAAGACATCCAATATGAACATTGCATTACTGAGAATTACATTCTAAATGTATTGGAAAGATGTAAATTAGACTTGTGTGTCTTTATTATGGATATGTGTGGAGTACATCTAGACAGGTAAAGAACAATTTTGTGCATATACTGAATTAAATTACAATAATGATTGTATAATAATGTACTAACATACTAAATGTACTAACACATCAAATAATTTATAAAAAAAAAGTAATGTTTTCAGGGTTTATGTATGTAGTATTGTGTAGTAGTGCATATGAATGTAAGTTTCTTCACTTCACCATAACTTTAAAATGCCTTTACAGATTTAGGTCTGTAGGTGGTAGATTTCCTTAGCAGGAAGTTGTCTAGGTAGGCATCACCGCAGTACCAGATATTCTGCCGTCATGCAGTAGTGTGTAAACTTTACTGTGTTTCAGTTTGATGGGTATAATAATAACTGGGTTGTTAAGATTACCCATCGAAATTCTCAAATTTATGAGCACCAAATTTGCTATATCGCTGCAATGGTCATGAAAATGCGTTATTTCTTACCATCAGGAGAGTGAATCGTTCTTCTGATTAATTTTACATTAAAAATAACAGGCAAAAAAAAAAGTCCCAAGTGGCCAAAGGGGGGAAAAAATTAATTGAAATTCACAAACAAGTTTAATTAAGAAAATTAAAAAACACTAATGTTTTTGAGACTACCCATCACATGTCTCAAATTAATGAGCACCAAAGTAGTGACACCTTAAATTGTTTTGCTACACAAAGTTCTTGGTACTGCTGCAATGATATTAGCATGTCATTTGTAGACAGCCCTGTTGGCACATTGGTAGTATATCTATCTGCTTCAAAAGCTGTAGGGTGTGGGTTGGATTTCAACCAGGACAAACATTTTATTATAAACAAATGTTTGTTCTGTATGTATTAACCAAAAAAAGTGTCTATGTATTCTATCAGTTATTTGACTTCCATAGCTTTGCTTAGTTTGGGGTCAGATGGTGCTGTGTGTAACATCCTACAATATTTATTTATATAATGGCTTTGTTGACATTTTTTTATATTTTTGGACTGAACAATTGACCAATTAATGATTATTAATTTAATTTATAATTCATAATCTTAAATCCTAATTATTATACAGCGACTTTTAAAAAAATGAAATTGTAATGCACCTAGGCATGCATACGTTTGGGATGCGATACAGATCTAAAAAAATTGTGTATTTGTATTTATTGTTATGAATATGTCGACGCTTAGCTTTAATGTTGATATAGTTTAGCGCCATTTTTGCGTAATTTTGGTGGACTAGAGGTGGAATGGCGTCTCCTCTGACGTAACACTGGTTCCGTGCTCTGCTTGTCGTTATTCGTGTAAAGTATTTTGACTTCAACCAATGAGAGAAGTTGAAGTTGCGGATGTCGGCCGGTAGAGGGCTGTGGGAATCGAGTCGGCCGTGGAAATCGAGTCGGCCGTGCGTTGAATGTTGAGATGGAGAGGGGCATTCTTGCTTTGGTTGAGGAGAGATTATTATTGATTCTTTGAGAGGAGATTTAGTTGGTCGGTTGCAGAGTGCGAAGCTAAGCGGAACGTCTTGTCCCCAAGCTATGTAATAGTGACAATACTGTTCTAATCATTCTTAAACTAAAATCGTTGTGAAGTGCTGATTAAACTTAGTACAAGTTGTGTGGTTTGTCTTCTCGCCCGCTACACTCTCGCCCAGACGCCCAGTAACCAGTAACCCACGTAACCATGTATGATGCGAAGATCGGCCATACCACCATGCCACTACACCATCGCCCATCGTATGTCGTGATGTAGTTTCTTCTTCTCGATTCTACAAATATTATTGCATTCCGTTTTGTATGTTATGAAATAAATAAAAAATAAAGTACAAGTGTTACTTCTTACAATAATTACTTTTACATAAAATAAAATAATGTGTACATTTTCAGGACCATAAACCCACAAATATATGAATCGATGACTCACGTTGAACAGTACAGTGTCCACAAAAATCTGCTCATAAGCAACTCGTGCCAGTCAGCCGAATCAGCATATGAAGTGTTACAAATTGAATGCACCAATAGCATAGACAGCGCTAAGACATTTCCGATGTCCAAGTATAAAGGCAGAATTGTGCCAGTAGCGAGTCAGTATGTTAACGCACTGTGTACAAGAATCTTTGAAAACTTGGATGTGAGTTCTTTACTAGATAAAGTACATGCAGGTAAGAAGATTTTCTGATCCGGTCATCCATAAATTACGTCACAGCTAGTTACATTTATGAGACCCCCCCCCCCGTTTTACATTTCGAAATTTATGAAATTAGGTATAAAATATTATATTATGTATTTTGAAAAAATTTGGGACCCTCCTCGCCCCTTGTCACACAATGTCACACTTCGTCGACCCCCTCCCTCCCCCTTAACGTGTGACGTAATTTATGGATGAACCTGAATTTTTAAATATCTGCCCGAAATATTCCATAATATCAAAAACTAAAATCTGACAATCTGGCCTTTATTTTACTCAGCGTTTGAGTATTGCCATACAACGCGGCAATGGGGCCAGCGTTTTGGGAACTATTCCCATTGATAGCGGTCTTTTAGAGTAGTTATAATTTTAAGTTATTTTATTTTAGGTCAATTCTTGTGTGTTTATTATATCTGAGTGACATAGACTATATTTGTATAGATAGACGTATTAATAGAAGAAAATATACAAATCTGACATTAATTTTAAATATGTATATTTGGTTTTCAGATGTAGAAAAGTCAGTAAAGAAACAGAAACCTTTTAAAAGCCAATGTGGTGTTGATAAAAGATCCTTGCATGATCCCGTACTAGGTATGTATTAAAAACTTATTAACACCCTCCATAAACTCTACAACACTTCTAGCTGAGAAAATATTGAGAAATATGTCATGCTTTTGTAGATCACTCTGCTGCCAATGCTTTTTGATATGACACACCCAATATCAAAAAGTTGTTTCTAAAAGTCAACAAATTAAAGCAAAATACATTTATTTCAGGCAGCGTATATAATAGGTACATACCCATAATTGCATAAGGAAGTATTATATGTATAATAGGTACACTCCCATAATTGCATAAGGAAGTAATATATAATTGATACACACCCATAATTGCATAAGGAAGAGGTATATAATAGGCACATACCCATAATTGCATAAGGAAGTATTATATGTATAATAGGTACACTCCCATAATTGCATAAGGAAGTAATATATAATTGATACACACCCATAATTGCATAAGGAAGAGGTATATAATAGGCACATACCCATAATTGCATAAGGAAGTATTATATGTATAATAGGTACACTCCCATAATTGCATAAGGAAGTAATATATAATTGATACACACCCATAATTGCATAAGGAAGAGGTATATAATAGGCACATACCCATAATTGCATAAGGAAGTAGTATATAATAGGTGCACACCCATAATTGTATAAGGAAGTACTTAATCTAATTATGCTTTCTTCTCCACAGGCAACACACAAGAACTCTTTTCGAAATTACAAGAAATTTCGAAGACCTTTTCAGAATATTGCGTGGTATTTTACGGTTGGAACCGATAAATTTACGTTTACCTAAAGAAACGTGAGTAATCAGGTATAAGTAAAACGAAAGTTGCGCGGCATGTTTAGATTCATCATCATCATCATTTCAGCCGTAGGACGTCCACTGCTGGACATAGGCCTCCCCCATTGACTTCCATAAAGACCGGTTGGAAGCGGCTCGCATCCAGCGCGTTCCTGCGGCCTTTACTAGGTCGTCTGTCCACCTTGTGGGTGGACGTCCTACGCTGCGCTTGCCGGTCCGTGGTCTCCACTCCAGAACTTTGCAGCCCCATCGGCCATCAGTTCTGCGTGCTATGTGCCCTGCCCACTGCCACTTCAACTTGCTAATCCGTTGGGCTATGTCGGTAACTTTGGTTCGGCTACGGATCTCCTCATTCCTGATTCGATCTCGTAGGGAAACTCCGAGCATAGCCCTCTCCATAGCGCGTTGTGCTACCTAGGACAAGCAGTCCAATTAGGTAGGTCCAACTTTGAGAAAGAGGTCAGTCGGCGAATCCAACTCGGCTGGGCAGCGTTCGGAAAACTGCGCGACGTCTTCTCGTCCGAATTACCTCAGTGCCTCAAGTCGAAAGTCTTCGACCAGTGTGTGTTACCAGTGATGACTTATGGCGCTGAAACGTGGTCTCTGACTGTGTGCCTTCTTGGTAAGCTCAAAGTAGCAGTGTTTAGATTAAATTACCAAAATTAAAATTATGGCAAAAATCTCGATTTTATAACGCTGGAATAAATTATTATAGGATGATAATGATTTCTGTTACTAGATAAATAATTATATACATGTATGTCATTGTATGTATGTATATAAAGTATACTAATAGGATAAATCTAGACTAAAATTATAAAGAAGAAAGATTTGTATTTTTGGACTTTTGTATGTTGTTTCACCATTAGAATGCTACATTCTCCTTGAGTAACAAAGGCTATATTTATTACTAGAATTTAATTAAAAACTAAATTTCCACCCGTGCGAAGCCAGAAAAAAAATCATAGCATCGTAAATCGTGTCCAGAAACTCAAGTCAACAACAAGTTTGCATATTGACCTTAGAAGATAATCTTATAATAATATATTGACATTTTGTTTTTTAATCATTGACATGTAATCAGTGTTTTAAATTTATTTTAATAATATAGATATTATTTGTACCTAATGATACTACGGAATTGACTTGTAACATTGGTGTTATCAATAAAATATGTATTTGACAACCAACTGCCTCAGGCGCGGATACCTTGTTGATATTATCAACTTTTTAAAATTGGTTAACACTTTCATTGTCATTATTTTCGAGTAGTTCCCAGCGATGCCGCCCTATATAAAACTAGAGCACGCCAGGCGTGCTTTCAACACTGCAAGATGAAATTACATGGGCACGCTAGGCCTGTTCACTGGCACTATATAAAGGTGAAATCATGAAAATTTCCGCTTCAGATAGAAAATATGTCCAAATTCATTAAAAATTGAGAGCACGGCTGGCGTGCTTGCGGCATCGCGATAGGAATTCGTGTGGGCACGCTAGGCGTGTCGACGGCACTGAATGTGTTAAAGAAATAATTTCAACAAAAAATCAGCTGAGAGGCAAAAGGTAGGTAACTCGAGAGTTCAAAACGTTCCCGTTGAATATTAACGCCTTAAAATCAGTGATTACGTCAATGTTGTCTCCCAATTTACGATCTTCGTATTTTTTTCCACCGCATAAAAGTTCGTCAATTGTGCGGACCGCTATAAAGTGGAATGAACTGCCCGAGTGGGTGTGCCCCGATAGTTACAATCTGGGTGTCTTCGAGTCAAGAGTGAATCAGTATCTTCTGGGCTCCGACTAGACCGCATCATCACTGAAAATCAGATGAGCTGGAGGTCTTTTTTTTATGTAAAATGTAATGATACGAACGAGACGTTCTCCTGATGGTAAGAGATAACACCTGTCCATGACCATTGCAGCGATACACAGATTTTTGAGTAACAAAACAAAGTCCAGGGCATCACTGGTCACAGGCCAACATTACTTTGGGACTTTCGATGGTTAGTCTCAACAGCCCAGTAATTTCGCTAGCTGCAGTACCCTTCAAACCGGAACAGAGTAATGTTTACACACTACTACTTAGCGGCAGAATAACTGGTACTGCGGTGGTAACTACCTAGATGACCTCCTGCTAAGGAGATCTACCACCAAGTAAAAGTCACCAAGGGCAAACGCAAGCCTATTTATTATTATTTTTAAATGGGAATCGAATTTCGTATTGTTCGCAATGGGTCTGTTTAGCCTACCTTACGTCGCTGATAAAGCATTTTGTTAAAAATTAAGATTCTGTGATTATAAAGAAACAACTTGCCTGTAAGGCGCGACATTGGATTTATGTAATGTGATATTTTTTATTGTAGATTATTAAGTAAAAAATTGTATAACATTTTTATTAAACGTTAAAATAAAACTTGTTTTTAAACAACAACTGCATTTATTACTTTCTTAGCATGACTGAGGCCTATAACATTAACCATAAACTATTTCTTGAGAGATTGCGGATGAAAATGATTCACGATGTTTACCCACCAGCTATCTTCAACGCCTTTCGTGAACTCTCTGATAAATCTGTAGTTTAAAATGAAGATCTTATCTTGGAACTCGGGGTTTACACTGAAATGAGAAAAGAAATCCTAAAATTAAGATTATGTATTTATTTAATTTATACTCATACAAACGAAGCAGCTACTAATACAGTTAATACAACATATTAAACAAAATTAAATGCTGCCTCAATTAAAGGTATAAACCTCATTCAATTAAATAAATTTTTAGCATACTGTCTATCTAGTATGCTAAAAATTTTGAAACATTATTAAATTTAAATTAACTATTAGCTAAATTGAATTCATTAATTGAATTAGGACATCATAAAACCGAATGATTAAAGCTTGGGGGTAATAAATAAAAAAACCGGCCAAGTGCGAGTCGGACTCGCGCACGAAGGGTTCCGTACCATCAACCTGATGACGGATGATAATGATTTCTGTTACTAGATAAATAATTATATACATGTATGTCATTGTATGTATGTATATAAAGTATACTTATAGGATAAATCTAGACTAAAATTATAAAGAGGAAAGATTTGATTGTTTGTTTGTATTGAATAGGCTCCGAAACTACTGGACCGATTTCAAAAATTCTTTCACCGTTGGGAAGCTACACTATTCTCGGGTGACATAGGCAACTTTTTATCCCTGTATTCCCGCGGGAACGGGAACTACGCGGGTGAAACCGCGAAGCGTCCGCTAGTGTACTTAATAGGTATAATTTACCCTAATGAAATTGGGGGCAATTCATCAGTCTCTTTCATTTTCTTGAGCCCTTTTAGCACATGATAACACATCGTGATCTCCACCCATCTCTTGTCTGAATCGTCAAACATGACTCCAACCTAAAAAAAAAATTAGATTTATTACGAAATGAAACGAAAAGTAATATAATACTAGATACTTTATTCTATATACATAAACATAAACGATGCTACGGTAAAATAGTAAATTTTACTAGATGGCACCACTTTCTTTGCGGGTTTCTGCTTTACGTTGGCCATTTCGTAGTAGTGACGCGTCAAATCAATAGATGGCGCCTAAAAGTGACGATTAATAAATAATCGGTGATAAGGGTTTCATCTTTCATGTATCACTATCATGAGCCATTTTAAATTTACGAAAAATTTTGACAGATATTTTTAAATTTTTTTATGATTGACTGGCTAGGTATATTGAAACCTCTGCTATACGAATTCACCGAACAACGAGGCTCAATACCGTACAAATTCCTGCGTTTGATTGTCTATCTTTCTACGTGACAGTGGCGGAGTTGTGAAACGTTTTCACAAAGGCCATAAACCAAGAATTGAATTGAATTGAATTAGGTATTGGCGGCCTACTGCGGTAACCCGGAGATTCTTCGCACCCCTCGCCCTGCCGTTACCATGACTGCCGCCTTGGCCAGGAATAGCAGGGCGGCCGGGAACTCGGGGCCTTTCGTATGTAGAGTTTATCATGGGAGGTTTATGCCCATAGTCGCCACGCTGGGCATGCGGGTTGGCGACCGCAGGGGCGTAGCTTCTCGAACTGGTAACGCTGCTGCCCGTCACCAGACTAAATTTTGCTACGCCATAATTGGAATGGTTATACCGCCATCAGTCGGTCCCCTTTCAGTAGGTTCCTACTACAGGCAGGGGATACCGATGCCGTATTCTGTCGCCCCGGCACCAGGGCCAAGCACGAGGCCAGGACGAGGCCAGGACGAGGCATCAATATCAATGGCGAGTACATCTCCCACCTCCGATTTGCGGATGATACCGTCATAATGGCTGAATCGCTGGAGGACTTACAATGGATGCTGAACGGCTTAGCTGATTCTTCTCAACACATCGGGCTCAGGATGAACTTGGATAAAACCAAGGTCATGTTTAACGAGTACGTTGTTCCGGGACCGGTAGCCATAAATGGCTTCACTTTAGATATTGTCCAAAAATATATTTACCTAGGGCAGACGCTCGAACTAGGTAAAAACAATTTTGAGAGTGAAGCCAACAGAAGAATACAGCTGGGCTGGGCAGCATTCGGAAAACTACGTCGAGTCTTCTCGTCACCCATCCCACAAAGTCTCAAGACAAAAGTCTTTAACCAGTGCGTTCTACCAGTCATGACCTACGGAGCCGAAACGTGGACACTCACAGCGGGAATGGTCCACAAGTTCAAAGTCGCTCAGCGAGCTATGGAGAGAGCTATGCTTGGCATTTCTCTAAGGGATTGTATCCGAAACGAAGTAATTCGCCAGAGAACGAAAGCAACAGACATAGCTCAGCGTATTAGCAAGCTGAAGTGGCAATGGGCTGGACATATTTGTCGCAGAACCGACAACCGCTGGGGTAGACGTGTTCTAGAGTGGAGACCGCGAATTGGAAAACGTAGCGTAGGACGCCCTGAGACTCGATGGAGTGACGATATACGTAGGACAGCTGGCGGTGGATGGAAGCGAAAAGCCGAGGATCGGGCTGAGTGGCGTGTCTTGGGAGAGGCCTATGTCCAGCAGTGGACTACAAAAGGCTGATGATGATGATGATGAATTAGGTATATTGAGCCCATGTGATATTAAGTGACTGTATTGTTAAAGAATGGCCCGAAAACCACCACCGACTAAGTCCCGGAGGTTACACGGCCACCACGGCCTATAATGTGGTGGAAAGTTGAGCTTGAAGCCCACAACAAGGAGTGGACCTCAAAAGCAGCAAACAGATGCGTGGAAGGGAGGGATAGAGGCCAGCATTGGGACAAAGTGGGCTAAAATAATAATAATAATTGTTAAAGATGGTAAATACACCTAGTCTGGAATGGAAATTGGCTAACGAGAACATACCATGCTTTCATAAATTGAGAGTGGTAGCCAAGTACTAGACAGTACCCTACCACAATGCTATGGTTTCCTCAACAGCTCAAGCTAGAATTAAGGTTTCGTAAGAGCATTTTTCAAATGTATTAAAATAAAAAAAACTTTTGATCCATTTTGTATTTTCTAGTCAAATAAGTTTCTTTATATTCGGCAACGCAAAAAAGAGACTGTATTCCCTCGTATTAGTTGTATATTTTAACAAATGAGGTATCTATCGACGCGTTTTAAACTAATTGTCATAGGCTGTGTACCAATACGGCTGATCTTATAACTTAAATTTACAACCTAACCGCCACATCCGCAACCGCGTCTTCATTTAACATCAGGCGGGATGGCGGTTAAACGCAAGCCTATCTATTATAAAAATAAATAAATAGTAATAATAAACATGCATAGTAAGCACATTCCAGATTGGGCTGGAGTTCCTTTATTATAAGGTAAACTCATTTCACAGATGGTGGCTGGCAAAATATTAAGCCGGTATCGAGTGGATTTGGAACTGTTTGTTTCGTTGTATTTTCGTTATTACTAAAACATCATTTATGAGGTTAATGTTTAAGATATTTAAGGATCCAATCTATATGTGATCTAATTTAGAAACACGATTACTTTTAGTTTCCTCGATAGAAAAAAAATCCAAAGTAACCCCAAACAATCTATAGAAAACCTCGATACGGCGTAAATACTGCACGGAAAGTCATCAGGCTTTGTATAACAATAAAATTACATTTTCTCTAAATAGTTATTACATAAAAATTACCAAAATATGATTTTGCTTGAACAAACGAAGGAAATACCTAAATTTTTGCGCGTTTCGTCCATTCTAAGCAGAGCTACCACGCTGTTCCCCTATCCGCTTTAGTACCGCTTCGACTGTCGGACGGGGAGGTTGTGTCGCTGTTGAGGTTGCTTTTACGTACGATCACAAAGTAAACGAACCGGATCAACAAATTTGCCACTTGTAGACATAGACAGGTGGCCGAGTGGTATCGGTACCCGATTCTAATCCGCAGTCACGGGATCGAAACCAACCAACACTTGAAGATTATTTTTGCACACAAATTTTGTTGTATTTTATTTTGTTTTTTTAACAGACTCGATTTTATAAATTATAATAAAATTAAATAATATATAATTATCATAGGACATTACACACAGCGCCATCTGACCCCTAACTAAGCAAAGCTTGTACTATGGAAGTCAGATAACTGATAGGTAATACTTCAATACTTTTTTTGTAAATACATACAGTACATCCAGATACAGAACAAACATTTGTTTATGCTTGTCCTGGGTGGGAATCGAACCCACGCCTTGGAGCAGACATACAGGGCTGTCAATTTTAAAAGGAGGAGGTTTTCAATTCGACAATTTTTTTTTGTAATGGTTTGTTATGCTAGGTCTGCTATACTGTAAGTGTGTTCCGCGGAACCCTAGGGTTCCGCGATACCTCTGTAGGGGTTCCGCAAGAATTTAGAAAAAAAAATCAAAACACCTGTCTCTGGTCGAACGTTTTGACTCCGCGGCCGCGCATAGGTTTATTTATTTATTTATTTGTATAAACATGTGTTACAATAGCTGGTACAATATCTCATAAGTTTGGTATTTTTTTTTTTTTAATGGTTGACAGGCTAGTTGTTTGACCACAGCTCACCTGATGTCAAGTGAAGGTGTGGCCAAAGATGGTAAATCACACCTAGCCTGGAATGAAACTGGCTCTCAAGTGAGGCTGCCGGAACACACCGTTAGATGCTTGGCGGTAGATTTTCAACTTGAGGGTGGTAGCTAGCCAGCCGAGTACTAAAGTACCCTACCACCATGCTATGGTTTCCTCACGATGTTTTTCCTTCACCGGCAGCTCAAGCTCATTGTTGGGGTTTGAACCCACGCCCTTCGTCATGCGAACCTACCGTGCTAACCACTGAGCTATCATCGCTACAAATCAACATGTATACTTGTATACTTGTGAGCGCGCTGTCCCTTTGATAAAAGCCGCCTCTGAATTAGACGCTATAGTTGTCAACAAGCGACTTTCGACTCTAACTTTAAAAAATAAAGTCGAGATTGTTTACAACGCAATTTTTAAATTTCTCATTTTATTTTTGCTTTTTGTTTATCAAATCCCATTAGTTACTTTTTTTTAATATCTTCTATTATTGTACTTGCCATATGGTAAAGTAAGTAATAATTAGTAACTGTTACATTGTACTTTTATTATGCTTATTAATAAAGATTCTTTATTAAAGAACACACTTTTAAAAAGTATTGTTTTATTATAGGGTTCCATCAAGTATTTTGCTTCCCAAAAGGGTTCCGACACCAAAAAAGTTTGAGAACCACTGTGCTAGGCTATGTTTGACCACAGCTCACCTGATGTTAAGAGAAGGCGTGGTCGAAGATGGTAAAGCACACCTAGCCTGGAATGGAACTGGCTCTCAAGTGAGGCTGCCAGAACTCATGGTTAGATGCTTGGGGACATAATATTTTCAACTCTCGTGTGGTAGCTAGCCAGCCGAGTACTAGAGAGTACGCTACCACCACGCTATGGTTTCCTCACGATGTTTTCCTTCACCGGCAGCTCGAGCTCATTGTTAGGTTTGAACCCACGCCCTTCGGCATGCGAACCGACCGCGTCAACCACTGAGCTATCATCGCTACAAAAATGTATATGTATGTTAAATAAATATAAATAAATAAATATCGTAGGACATTACACACAGCGCCATCTGGC
Organism: Biston betularia; assembly: GCA_905404145.2. NCBI lineage: Eukaryota > Metazoa > Arthropoda > Insecta > Lepidoptera > Geometridae > Biston > Biston betularia. The sequence continues at coordinate 6,087,445 of FR989887.1, read as the reverse complement.
CCCAAACTAAGCAGAGCTTGTGTGATGGAAGTCAGATTACTGATAGAATACATAAATACTTTTTTTTGTAAATACATACTTATAATACATACAGAACAGCTAGACACAGAACAAACATTTGTTTATTCACAAAATGTTTGCCCTGAATGGAAATCGAACCCACGCCTTACAGCTCTCAAGGCAGATATACTACCAATGAGCCAACGGGGCTGTCTGTTACGCGATAATTCCGCTAATTATGAATCGATTTTGATAATTTTTTTTTTGCTTGATAGATCCATACTTCTGAGGTGGTCTCATATAAACTTTATCGAAATCGGTCGAGCAATTTTTAAAAATCAACATAAATATAAAAATTGTATACGTCGATGACATTTTCGTTTACTCCGAAACCTCGCTGTTTCATTAGAGCATAAATAAATAAAATAAATGAAAAAGCAAATCCAATATGGCCGCCATCAAAATAGATGCTTACATATTTTTTCACAACTCCTATAATATGGGTATCAAATAAAAGGGCTTGACTAGTAGAATAGAGTAAACTTTAAAAAAAGCAAATCCAATATGGCCGCTAACAAAATGGCGGATTACATATTTTTTCACAATACCATCAATATGGGTATCAAATGGAAGAGCTTGACTAGTAGAATACATTATAATAAAAAAAGCAAATCCAATATGGCCGCCATCAAACTAGAGGATTACATATTTTTCCACCACTTCTATAATATGGGTATCAAATAAAAGGGCTTGACTAGTAGAATAGAGTAAACTTTAAAAAAAGCAAATCCAATATGGCCGCTAACAAAATGGCGGATTACATATTTTTTCACAATACCATCAATATGGGTATCAAATGAAAGGGCTTGATTAGTAGAATAGATTATAATAAAAAAAAAGCAAATCCAATATGGCCGCCAACAAAATGGCAGATTACATATTTTTTCACTACAACCTCAATATAGGTATCAAAATGAAATGAATGGGATTGACTAGTAGAATGGAGAATACTTTAAAGTTGATCCAATATGGCCGCCAACAAAAATTAAAACACACATCTATGTTTTTCACAAAAAAATTCGGGAATTGAACCCATGCCATAAAGCTATATTCTACTAAAAAGAAATATTTATTATTATTTTATTTTAATTTAGTATTTTTTAAATGACTTCTCCAAAATGGATATGCGAGTAAAGCCATGGGTAAAGTAATAAACTATTTTTTTTTAATAATTATGCACGTCATTATTTTGAATCAATCAATTATGAACATACTAAAGTATACATAAACACCCAAACAAAACAAACATCTATGTTCTTCTCATCAAAATTTGCCCTCGGTGGGAATCGAACCCATGCCATACAACTCATGACGCAAACGTGCTGACTGGGTAGTCAAAATAATAATACTTTTTCGTCGTTTATTATTCGTCAGTGGAAAGGAAAAAAGTGAGGTGTATCGTAGGAGTTGCTTACGGTATGTCATATTCTTAGGTTCCATAGTGTTATAATAAATTAATTATTTTCAATAGATAAAATAGGGAATTAAAAATGTTCAGTTACATAAAAAGAAATACACAAATTTACAAACAAAAAACCTACTCCATGCCCCTTAGGCCAACTAAACGCACTGCTTCAATGAAACAGCGAGGTTTTTTAATACTTGTGTTGATTTTTTTTTACTTGCTCGACCGATTTCGATAAAAAATATATGGGACCATCTCTGAAGTATGGATCAACCAAGCAAAAAAAAGAATCATCAAAATCGATTCATAATTGGCGGAATTAGCAGGAGGTCGTCTAGGTAGGTACAGACCACCGCAGTACTAGATATTCTGCCGCCAAGCAGTAGTGTGTAAACATTACTGTGTTCCGGTTTGAAGGGTATTGCAGCTAGCGCAATTACTGGGCTGTTGAGACTAACCATCTAGTCTCAAAGTAATGAGTGCCAGAGCAGCGATGCCCTGGACTTTGTTTTGTTACTCAATGTTCTGGGTATCGCTACAATGGTCATGGACAAGCGTTATCTCTTATCATCAGGAGAGTGACTCGATCGATTTATTACTTTTACATAAAAAAAAATTGTCGAATTGAGAACCTCCTCCATTTAAAATCGAGTCGGTTAAAAAAAATAAGATAGATAGATATAACTCTTTATTGTGGACATCATAAATAGAAAAGAGTACAGAGAATAAAGAACCTTATGAACTAGTGCCACAAGTGGCGGCCTTATCGCTAACAGCGATCTCTTCCAAGCAACCAAGAAAAGAAAAAATACAATAGAGAACATAAAAAACAGACGGGAGATGTAACACTAATAAGAAAAAAATAAAATAAAAATAAAACGTATTATAAAAATAATAAGTATACAAAAATAATCGTATTATAATGTATTTAAAAAAAAACGAAATATTTATGTATTATATTTATTTAAAATACCTATCAACAAAATTTGTGTGCAAAAATAATATTCCGTATTAATATGGTGTTGATTTCGATCCCGTGACTATGTGGCCGTACTCATACAGCTTGTTACCACTCGGCCACCAGTCTACTAATGTAAGCGGCAAAATAGTTGATCCAGTTCGTCTACTTAGCCGTTTAAGTATTTAGCTCAAACCGATTTTCATTTCGCCGCCGTATGTGTATCGACAATGCCTGTAGCGCGTGGCGCCGACGGCGGCGCGCGGTACTAGCTGTTCGCTCGTGTGCCTTGCGCACTCACACACGGAGCGCACAGAATACCTAAAATCGACTAGAGAAATGCACTCGATAGGCCCTTAAGGTGGGTTGATTCAGCTAGGGTGGCAAATTTTTGTATTTGTTGTTACAGTTTATCTCTTTTATGTCTATAAGAACAGATTTCGCAGTAATAAAAAGGTTGTATTAGCAAATTATATACGCTAAAAACAAATATTAAAGTGCAGTAGTTTAAAATACCAAATCCAAAAAGGTAGTCTTTCCACTGTTGTAGTCAAACCAATTATATCAAAGTGACATTTTGAACAATAAATCGTTGATACACATCATATACACAAAAAGAAATCTGCATCCCGAATAAAACAATCCACTTTAAGGCCATATACACTACACACTTAATCCTTTAGTACTACTTTAGTTTAGTACTGCTACATCTTAAGAAATTAAAATCTTGATTTTAACATGTCACAATGTGAATCCTATAAAGAATAAAAAATTCTACCTGATAAGGGAAAGAGTAGAAAATATCATCTTTCTCTATAGCCAGCATTTGTCTCTGGGATACGGAGAGTTGTGATATAGCTGTTTTGAGTGCAGTAATGGCATCCTTCTCCACAAGGCCCTCCAATGATTTGAAATCACTTCTTTGTAAGGCATCTGAAACAACCTGACAGTGTACATTAGTGTGGGCACCTCATTGACGTCTACTTTTACATTCATAATATTAGGGTATTATAAATGTAAAGTGCTCATTTGTTTCAAAAGCCACAAACTTACTAAAGATCTGGCATTGATTGTGTAAAGGCTTACTACACACACATACATAAGACTGTTTCACTAGCCAGCTACTAGAAAAAAATATGTTTTACAACAGCCATTAATTTGAAAGTAATGATCATACAAAAGTATAGTAAGTGGTATAGTTATATTTATAATAATGACCTATAAATGGTATGTTATTTTAAGAAACTGTGACAGGATTAACATACACACAGTATTGTATACTATCAAAATGGATATATACATTATGGACATATCAACATTATTTTCTTAGTAGCTGCTACAGATGGAAAAATGTACAATGCCAATAACATTTATGTAAACCTTTTTAAACCCCTAAGCCAAGATAGATTGTAAACACATTACAAACCTCAACTGCATGTTTAGAAGCTTCTATAAACTCGTGCAAGTTGAATTCATGATCAAAATACGGTCTGATAATAAAGTTAGCAAACATCCAATTCTTGACAAACTTTAGGAACGAGGGCCACACGACAGGTGGAAATTCCATTAAGGGAGGTAGTTTTCTTGTTTCTACGCTCCGATTATCACAATATTTTCGAAATTGTATTGCAGAACATGATGAGGTTAGAGGCAGTACATCAGTGAGATTTTTCAGTGCAAAACGACTACATAACCTGAATGTCGGCCTCGTGAGGACTTGCCTTACAGCTAAGTTCATATTTATTTACAAAATAACTAGAGTATTTGCGTGAAAACCAAAAGTAAATCATGAAAAACTAAAATTCTTCATAACACTATATAACACAAAGATAAATAAAGTACATTTTTTTTGGTATTATTATTGACATATAAACCTCTTATCTTTGATTTTGACGTAGCTTTTTGTGCAATTGTCACTGTCGAGTATTTCGATATTTTCAAGTATTTTACATTAAATTAAGTGATGTAAGTTAGAAGTCGTCACTACTTTCCTAGAGTATAACTATATTTTACTTATATAGTTTATGAGTTTAACTATGAATTTTGCCTATTTTATTAGATTTTTGGCAAATACTTGAATGTAGATAAATAATTGACACTGGCAAAATACATAGAAAAAATGTAATGCCAAAAACATAGAAAACACTTGAGTAATGAGTTCTTTCTGAGTGAAGTTTTGGCGGGAACGCGGGAAGAGTCGTGTCGCTCCGTTGTATTTTTTTTCCAAAACTAGTGTTTTGTCGAGTGTTTATGCATAAAAATGGTGGTGTTTTATTCATAAAGTGCCGAATTACAAGCGCGAGTGTGGGAAAATGATATAATGTGGTGAAACATGAGTTTTCGTGTTGCTTCCAAAACTCCATCGAAGCTTTATAGTAAAGTTGCCACTACTTTACTAAAGCATGACTGGAATTAACTGACACGAACTGGACTTGACAAAGACGACTTTGACGATAACTATAGCTAAGATACAGCAGAAATAACACTTAAGACAAGGCAGTATGGCTCTATAGCTTTAGCCTGCCCGAAGGGGCAAATTAATAAAAAAAAAAAAAAATCTTCCTGAGTTTTCCGATAGGCGGTAATATTTTATTTACATTTATTTTTTCGTTTACTGCTTTTGTAAGTGACGGAAAATGAACGTATCGTGAAAATAATTTTAGGTTCTGTTACTTTCGATTTCTCTTATAATACTAATCTAACTGAGACTTGAGAAGTAAGGATGGATGATCAAGCATGTCCCCGGTGTAAAACTACTAAATACAGAAATCCATCGTTAAAGTTAATGGTAAACGTATGCGGGCATGCTTTGTGCGAGAGCTGCGTTGAATTACTATTCCTTAAAGGTAAATAAACATACATATATAAATTAACCAAAGTTACCGGCTTATGTGTAAAGACCGACCGAACCAAAAGCCTGGAACTAAATAAGACTATTTCATAGACTGGCTGTAATTTTAAAGTTAAATAACAACAACGTTTTAAACATTGAATATTTTTTAGGATCTGGATCTTGTCCCGATTGCAATGTTCCATTACGAAGAAGCAATTTTCGAGTTCAATTATTTGAAGATCCGATGGTTGAAAAAGAAATAGATATACGTAAACGTGTACTCAAAGATTACAACAAGAAGGAAGAAGACTTTTCCACTTTGAGAGAATATAATGATTATTTGGAAGAAATTGAGACAATAGTCTACAATCTGACAAATAATATTGATATAGTGAATACAAATAAGAAAATTGAATCATATAAAAGAGAAAACAAAGAGTTGATTATGAAGAATAAGGTTAAAATTGGTAAGATTTTACTGTATAATTATACTTAGATGTTCTAAAACATTTTTCAAAAGGTGAGAAGTCTTCTGGTCGACCAAAATTGACATATTAATTAATTAAAAACTGTTTTTTAAATGCCTGCAATTTGATTGTAGTTTATTTTTGCTCTGTTTAGATTTCCTCTGAAAGATATGACTTGATGATTGCAGACAATGGAAGAGACTTTATTACAATGAAAATTTACTTGACTTGGTGGTAGATCTCCTTAGCAGGAGGTCGTCTAGGTAGGTACCACCACAGTACCAGTTATTCTGCCGCTAAGCAGTAGTGTGTAAATATTACTGTGTTCCGGTTCGAAGGGTACTGCAGCTAGCGAAATTACTGGGCTGTTGAGACTAACCATCAAGTCTCAAGGTAATGAGCGCCAAAGCAGTGATGCCCTGGACTTTGTTTCGTTTCTCAAAGTTCTGTGTATCCCTGCAATGGTCATGGACAGACATTATCTTTTACCATCAAGAGAGCGCCTCGTTCGTCTCATTACTTTTTACATTAAAAAAAAAATAATCTCCATTTAGCATATTTCATAGAAATCGTTAGAGCCATTTTCAAGATCTAAATACATATAAATTGTACAATTGTACATGTATAATTGTATACATATAGAAATATTGCTTGTTCAATAATACATAAATGTAGCTATATATATATATAATTCAAATTTTTCCCCCATCATATTTAATGTACGTATTTCTCATTATTAAAAAGTGTGTTTTTGTTTTAATTTTTCATTATTTTTATAACTGTCAGCTGAGCAGACATAACTAGACACATATATACTCTTTGTCTCTATTTGTCTGTGGAATGAATCACTATAAACATTTGCAGGTCGCGAAGAAATAGAACTCGAAGAGATATTAGAAATAGAGAAACAAATGGAAGAGCTTCGGAGAACTGAAATCGCCCGATTAGAGCAAGAAGCAAAGAAGCAGAAGATTAGAGAAAAGGAAGCTTTGATTGATGAACTGATGTTTGCTGAAGGAGATGCTAAGGATATACTGAACACATTTGCTCAAACTATGGCAAGTAAACAAGAAGAGGTTTTGCCTCCTGTTTCTAAGGTGAGTTTTTATGAGGCAGTTTTGATCTCAAGTTTAAATTTGAGTTATGGGAAACAGTAAAAGGTCGGCAACGTATTTGTAGTACCCCTGGTGTTGCCCCTATAGGCGACGGTGATTGCTTAACACAGGCAACCCGTCAGCTTGATTGCCACCTGTGGCATAAAAAAAAAACAAAAAACAGTAGTATTATAAGCTCATTATAATTATGAATCATTTTTACTACCATTCCCTGCAGTACCTGACCCTGGAAAGCAAAATATCAGCTGTTTGTTAAAGGTTTTCTGTCGAACAACTAATTCATAATGAATGATGTGTGTCTTTACTAGATTCTTATAAGATATATCTAGTACTAATAACTATTAAATAGAAGGACAACAACTAGTAACTATTAAATAAAAAATATACTATCTATAAATAAATAAATAATTATGGTAGGACATTACTCTGACCCCAAACTAAGCAAAGCTTCTACTATGGAAGTCAGATAACTGATAGAATATAAAAATACTTTTTTTTTGTAAATACATACATACTTGTAAATAAATACAGAACACCCAGACACAGAACAAACAAACATGTATTGTAACTGCAAGCACGCGAAAATTACAAACAGGCATGTTCTAAATAGAACTGAGAAACTGGCTTTGTTAAATTTGGGGCACATGACTTAGTGTTATCAATAAAACACTATGACTATGACTAATTTTCTGTAATTATTTTTTTGCATAAGTTTGTGTGAATTAAACTTTATCTTATCTTAAGTATTGTTACTTCCAGGTAACCCAATTCTCATCTGGAGTAAAATTTGCTCGAGGGTTTCAAGATAGCATTCCAGTCATAGAAGAAGGTCCACTATACAAGTATGAACCACCTGTGTCGCTTGACCGTGTTGGGCCTGACCCTCCAAATATACATAACATCGTGTCTAAAGGATATCTGAAGCATGTTAGGTAAGACATATAGGATAATTTTTCTCATAGAACAAGCTTTGCTAAATACGAGGTTAGATGGCGATATGTGAAAATCTACAATCTATTTTGATGGCTTTTTTAAGATGTCTGTGTTAAGTGTGGCAGCCTAGTTGACTTTCAATCGCGATGGAGGTTTAGGTTGGAATTCCACCGGAATTTTCTAGTAGGTACTCGGCTGGCTAGCTACCAGCCTCAAGGTCAAAATCTGCAGTGTGTTCTGGCAGCCCCACTTGAGTCTATTTCAGGCTGTGTGTGTTTTACCATCTTCGATCACACTGTCACGTAACATCAGGTGAGGTGTGGTCAAACACCAAGACTGTCAAATAAAATAATTGCCCCTAGTTTCAAACAGTGTTAGAAAACATTATAGATCTACTCTGTTTACAATGAGCAGCCTGCGCCCAGTAGACAATTTTAATAAAATTTGGCTTTGCTGATCCCAATATTTATGTCAGTTGACAATTTGACATTTTTTTTTCTTCTTATTCCTCCGAGGAGGACTTGGCGACAATTTGACATTGAGTTTAGTCAATGACAATTTTTTTTTTCTTTGGTTTTGGCGTCGCATTTTGAGCACTTGCCAGTGTCAAGTGTTTTATATTTTCAAGTTTCATAAGTTAAATAAGTTGCCTCGTAGCTATAGTTATAGTCAAGCTTGGTCACGTCCAGTCCGTGTCTGTCAAGTCCAGTCATGCTTTAGTGAAGTAGTGGCGACTTTACTATAAAGCTTTGATGGAGTTTTGGAAGCAACACGAAAAGTCATGTTTCACCATATTATATCATTTTCCCAAACTCGCGCTTGTAATTCGGCACTTTATGTAATAAAACACCACCATTTTTATGCATGAACACTCGACAAAACACTAGTTTTGGAAAAAAATACAACGAGGCGACTTTTTCCGCGATCTCGCCAAAACTCATTTTCTTTTTTTTTCTTTATTGCTTTTTTATATATTTTTCACAAATAAATTAATCATGTCAAAATAAACAATGTTATTACAGAGTAGAGAATGAAAAGGAGAAAGCAGGTGGATACAACGCGACGCTACCTTGCCTGCGAGCGTTACAAGATGCTCTGGCGGGTCTCTACTACTCCAGCTGACCTGCTAATACTAGTGACGCTATACTTGTATGAACTCGCTACAAAACCATTGAGATATAACTTTGTACCAGAAAAAATACAATACAAGGTTACGCGGAAGCCAAAACGAGGATTTTGGTAAAAAAAAATTCTACAAGGCCAACTTTGAAATTATAAAAAAAAGTATCGTAATGGTAAACGACATTTTTCTATGTTTTTTTCGCAATTTCACGATCGGTCCTGTAGTAAAGCTGTTCGTAATTATGAGTACAATGACCTTTCAGCTTAGTACCTACTACCGATACGCGTAACCCCGTATTGAAACTATGTCATAATTCCATTTGTTCCACAAAATCACAAAAATCGCAAGTTTATAAAAAATCTCCATATTTTATGAACCTTGTAGTCGTTATTTTTAACAGTTCATATTATCGCGAAGTCGTTTGCGCCAATTTATAAATTCGCGCTCTGATTGGTTGAATGAACACGCTGATTAGTTTGTTGACGGACCAATCAAAAGACAGTTTACAATTTCACGATCGATAGAAGCATAATGGCAAGCTTAATCAGTTATAATTAAGTTTTAAATTAATAAATTGTTGTCAAATTAGTTAAATTTAAGTCCTCATCACTGTTGTAACTGAAACGACTGTTAAGCGGAAAGTTTTTTTTTGACAGGCTAGGTGTTTGACCACAGCTCTCCTGATGTTAAGTGACGGTGTGATCGAAGATTGTAAAGCATCACAAGTTTGGATTGGTACTGGCTTTCATGTGAGGTTGCCGAACACACAGATGTTCAGCGGCAGATTTTTAACTTGAATGGTAGCTAGCCAGCCGAGTAGGTACTATAAAGTACTCTACCACTATGTTATGGTTTCCTCACGATGTTTTCCATCACCTGCAGTTCAAGCTCATTGTTGGGGTTTGAACCCACACCGCATGCGAAGCGACCGCGCTAACTGAGCTATCATCGCTATAAGTCAATGTTTGTCTAGTCTGCCATTCATAGAGAAACATTACCACATCTTTAGTTAATATTATATTTTATACTAGCTGCGCCCCGCGGCGTTGCCCGCTACATGTTTTCGGGATAAAAAGTAGCCTATGTGTTATACCAGGGTCTCGGCTGTCTCCATCCCAAATTAATAATAATAAATAAATATCACTGGACGTTACACACGGCGCCATCTGACCCCAAACTAAGCAGAGCTTGTGCTATGGAAGACAGATAACTGATAGAATACTTAAATACTTTTTTTTTTGTAAATATATACTTGTAATACATACAGTACACCCAGACACAGAACAAACATCGATGTTAGTCACACAAATGTTAGTCCTGAGTGGGAACTCACGCCCTTCAGCGAATTTGATCCAAATCCGTTCAGTAGTTTTTGCGTGAAAAAGTAACAAACATCCATCCATCTATCCATACTTTCACATTTATAATATTTGTGGGATTTATCCTAACCTTGATGGATATCATCGGTTCTAGGGCTGGTAGGGTGGTTATGTGAGACTTTCTTTCCTAATGACGACCAATCTACTAAAAACTCTGCTTTTGTAGCGATGATAGCTCAGTGGTTAGCGCGGTAGGTTCGCATGCCGAAGGGCGTGGGTTCAAACCCCAACAATGAGCTTAAGCTGCCGGTGAAGGAAAATATCGTGAGGAAAACATAGCACGGTGGTAGGGTACTCTCTAGTACTCGGCTGGCTAGCTACCACCCTCAAGTTGAAAATCTGCCGCCAAGCATCTAACGGTGTGTTCCGGCAGCCTCACTTGAGAGCCAGTTCCATTCCAGGCTAGGTGTGCTTTACCATCTTCGACCACACCTTCACTTAACATCAGGTGAGCTGTGGTCAAACAACTAGCCTGTCAACCATAAAAAAAAAAAAAAAAAAAGTGTTCCACCTCATCGCTTTGTGTCGAGGTTACGAGCGCGCGTTCTATCTTACCGTATCCTGTTCTTATTTATTCTATTGCTATTTAACGAAAATGAAATTTTGTTTGTTTGTTTTAAATAGTATAGATATTCAGCGGCTCTAACGTATTTATTTGCGAGAATTACGTTGTACGTAAATTATGAAAAATAAAAAAGTTGTTTCATTGACTCCCGCCAGTCCTGTTACTGTCCCACATCATATATTTTTCTATCGTTTGCAAACGTACGTAAATTTCGCATAAATTATGCTAGCCCTTTGATGAATCAGTATTTTGAATGGTGTAAATATTTTATGTATATACGTTTAGTTACGTCGCGTTACTGTTTAAATTTTGTAGGTACAAATCTGTCTACTTTCCGTAGAAATACATTAGTTTCCTAATAATTTTTTTCTTTCTTCTTGACATCGCATTCTGTGCATTCTGCCAGTTTCAATGTTTCTGTATTCTTCAATCTATACCTTGTTTTTCTTTATAGCCTTGTTTTCGGTTTTTGCAAGTTATGTATAACATCTATAGTTACAGTCAAAGTCCAGTCATGCCTTAGTAAAGTAGTGGCGACTTTACTATAAGCTTTGGAGTTTTGGAAGCAAGACGAAAAGTTGTTTCACCACATTATCTCACTTCCCATACTCGCGCGTGTAATTGGGCACTTTATGAGTAAAACACCACTATTTTTATACTCGAAAAAACACAAAAAAAATACACAATGGGGCGACACGACTTTTTCCGCGTTTCCAAAACTCCGTTTCCTAATTTTGACTAAAAAGAAAAATAATCACTGTTACTATAGCGTGAAGAATTAACAAACATACAGACAAACCTTCGTTTTTATGTGATTAAAATTCGTTTTTACTTAGTCACAAGCAGGAAATCACGAAGGCATAACCATTAGTTCGATAAAATTCCGACAGGTGACGCGCCTCTGATAGTTCCTTACATATAAAATTTATTTAGGTGGCTAGGCGTTAGTGTGCCCGTGTTTCCTTTTTCTGTACTATTTTGTATGATTTAAAAGAAATGACTTATGTTTCTAAGACTCAGAAAAAGAAAATGAGTATTTTTTCTCTCAATTTACGTTCCATATCACGCATAAAGTTATGTTTCGCTTTACAAGCTACGATGTAAGACTTTTAAATTTCTATATAATCTTCTGTCTCTATCTAATATTCTGTATTGTCAATTTAATCAGTGTTTCTGTTTATATGTATACTTCTACAAAATAATAATTAGATCTATTATAAGTAACTCCTATAAGAACGTATCTACTGCGTAGGTACACAATTTTATTAAGACAGTGTGGGAATCTAATTGAAATTGAATTGTTGATAGTTTTTGCGATTGTGATAATAAAAAATATGAAGTTTTGAAATTTATTTATTTTATTGTATCTAATACCAACAATGCACTGATACAATTATTTGATACATGAATTAGGTAAATACGTAGGTATTGTCAGTTGATTCGACAATGTTTTCTGCCTTTAAAAAAAAATCTACATTGTTTTGTTTTACCACACTTGGGTGATGTCACAGTTCATAAATACAGGGTTATAGGTAAGCGTGAAGTAAGTTTTTTTTAATGTAAAAAGTAATGAGACGATTGAGACGCTCTCCTGACGGTAAGAGATAACCAGCCTATGACCATTGCAGCGATATACAGAACTTTGAGTAACAAAACAACAGGGCATCACTGCTTTGGCGCTCATTACTTTGAGAATTTCGATGGTTAGTCTCAAGAAATGCCTACTAAGTTGAGAAATTATAACGTTTCAGTTTGTCGTAGGTACCCATCTACAATTGAAAAGACACTGCGATCACACGCGAATAAATCCATATCCAGCAGTAGGATAGGCTTATGATAATGATGACATGGACATGATGCATGAGCATTGAGCATATTCACCCATACTAACATCGATAAGTTTCAACGCAGGGGCGTACATAGTACGTTGGATCTTCGCAGCAATAAAAAGAAAGACCAGCTTGTAACACCGTCACACCGGCTCGTCAAGTCGGAGAGGTCGGTATACATTTTGGGGCCCGCGGTCTACAACCGCGTACCCGCCTCCGTACGGGATGCAGCTTCCACCGCGTGTTTCAGAACCAAGTTAAGATCTTGGCTGCTAGAAACCTTGTTTTATGACATTGACGAGTATTTCAAACTTAAAGATTATTGAATTACTAGTAAGTAATTATGATTTTTTTGTCATGTCACTTTAATATATTGACAATATTGTTTTGGTATTGACATATTTTTATATTGACATATTTTATATTGACAGTATTTTTATATTGACAATATTTTTTATATTGACATGTTTGGATATTGACATCCCTTATTTTGACATGTAATCAGTGTTTCAAAACCCATTTAATGACATCTTTAAAATTTTGAAGTGACTTGTAACATTGGTGTTATCAATAAAGTATTTGTATTTGTATTTGTATTAATTTGCGAAAATTACGTAACGTAAATGATCGATAGTCAAATGTATAAAAAAATATAGTCTCCATTTACTCTCATTTACGCTGTCCTATTTTCCATATATTTTTATATTCATCATATTCGATATCAATCGAATATGATGAATATTGATATCGACCGTCATATTCGATAACGAAATCCAAATTAGACGTGAAAGAATTTTGTACAAGAATGCAATATGAAATTTATTTAGTCTAAAATTTAGATTACATTATTTATTGATAGGTCTCCGCGCACGTACTGACTAGATACCGCACTACCTAAAAACAGCAGCCCCCTGAATGCGGCAACTTCTGTACTGTGTGTGAGACAATTTGCGAGGATGCAAAAATTGTGGCCCTTTTCTTGTTTCTTGTAGTATTATTTTTACACAGTTTCACTACGCGAACTGGCATTTTACTTCAGATTATGACGAATATTAATCAAAACACGCACGCACAATGCTTGCAACGAGACTGGCTCGGATACGCCGACGTAGGCGTACGTACGTAGTACGTTCGGCGTAGTTTTTTTTTTTTTTTTATGTGACAAATAATGAGATGAACGAGACGCTATCCTGATGGTAAGAGATAACGCCTGTCTATGACCATTACAAATACAAATACAAATACAAATCATTTATTCATAACACCAAAGTTACAGGTCATTTTTCCATTCATATTTAAAAAACTATTATCATAATCATTGCAGCGATATACAGAACTTTGAGTAACAAAACAAAGTCCGGGGCATCGCTGCTTTGGTGCTCATTACTTTGAGACTTTCGATGTTAGTCTCAACAGCCCAGTAATTTCGCTAGCTGCAGTACCTTTCAAACCGGAACACAGTAATGTTTACACACTACTGCTTGGCGGCAGAACATCTGGTACTGCGGTGGTACCTACCTAGATGACCTCTTGCTAAGGAGATCTACCACCAAGTAATTGTTGCCGCATTTTACAAGTACGCTGGCGGTATCTTGTCAGAGCGTGCGCGGAGACCCGTCACGTCTAAAACTAAGTATTATTTACATTTTGGTATTGAAAACACGGCGAAAGTTTTTTGTGCTGGATGGGTGCAAGAAATTTAGGCCTGTCACAGTTTGTTTGGTCGTTTCGCACATACTTAGTTCTTTGTATTGAAGTTCTCTTCTAGGTACATAGAATTTGTTGTTTGTTGGTTTGTTGTAAATAGTCGAAACAGCTCAGCGGATCGGAGCGGCAGGACACGGGCGCTCCGCGGTCGCCGTAATAACAAGTCAATATTAGCTGTGGGCGGGAGGATTTTACCAACGCTAATCTACTATGGAGAAGACTTACGAATTTAGGAACATTTAAGATAAAAATATCTTGAAACAACAGGCAAAAGTATATTTCACCACATTCATGGACGTAATCCGGCACTATTTTTGTTTATAAAAACTCTGTCAACTATACTACGTTTTGGTACATAAAACAATGCAGTAACCTCCATGATTTTTGAAACTTCTACGTGGATCTTGCAAATTGGTGCTGAGTCCGCGAAGTTATTTCATTTTTTAATGGTAATGAGCCGAACGAGACGCTCTCCTGATAGTAAGAGATAACGCCTGCCCATGACCATTGCAGCGCTACACAGAACTTTGTGTAGTAAAACAAAGTTCTAGGCATCACTGCTTTGGCGCTTTTTACTTTGAGACTTACGATGATTAGTTTCAACAGTATCCTTCAAACCGGAACACAGTAATGTTTACACACTACTGCTTGACGGCAGAATATTTGGCACTGCGGTAGTACCTACCTAGACGACCTCCTGCAAAGGAGATCTACCACCAAATAAAACCTAATTGTCACAATACTACACAAATAAAGCCCGCTCCACACGTCCGCAGCAGCGTATCGCCCGAGGCGTACCGATAACATGCCAAGTTTACACAACGCCAATTAGACTGTCCCCCGAGCGACGCTGTTTTCACATGCTAATAGTATCCTCCAGACTGGGACCGAGCCTGCACCGTGTGCGAGATAAGAGATATTGAAAGGATTTCGATGAAGGCACGGATTTGGAAATGCACAGCTTATTTGCTTATTGTATACAAAATTGGAGAATACTCCTTATAATTTCGCATGTTATAGCGATAATCTGCGTCTTGTAGGAAAATGGAAACAAAAATATGAGCTGATCTCGTCCTTCCTGTAACTTCTGTAAATAATAATAATAATAATAATAAGCCTGATATCGTGATGGTCGACCGAGCTCAACGCCGGGCAGTGCTCGTCGACATCACCATCCCACATGACGAGAATCTCGTGAAGGCCGAGAAGGACAAGCTTAGCAAGTACCTTGACTTGGCTCACGAGATAACCGCCATGTGGGATGTTGATTCGACGATCATTGTCCCGATAGTCGTCACGGTAAACGGTCTTATAGCGAAGAGTCTCGACCAACATCTCAAGAGACTCTCGCTAGACGGTTGGGTCAAGGGTCAGCTTCAAAAGGCAGTGATCCTTGACACGGCGCGCATTGTGAGGAGGTTCCTCACTCTGCAGCCCTAACCACCGGCAGCTTGAGCCCTGCCCCGCTGCCGGCGGCACCCTAGTTTTTAAGTTTTTTATATTATTTGTGTTTTATACTTATTTAATGTAAAAAAATTAAAAACTAAGATATAAAATAAATACCTGAAATAATAATAATACTTTATTTGACATAAGAAAAAATGTACATTACATTAGTATCCGAACAAGAAAAACTGAAATTTTAGGGGTCTAACAAAACATAAATTATATACAATGTCCAACATTACAAACTCATTAGTAGGTATTTTTTTTTAGCAGATTTGCATCAAAATTAAAATACCTATTTTTAGATAGATAGGTATAGGAATAATATTATAATGTATTGTATAAACACTAAGCTGTATATAAGCTAACTAATGAGCTTGATCAATATCAATATCATAAAACAAGTAGTATCAGTTTGGATTTTCGTTGGCAGCTGTGCTAGGTAACCCTGTGTTACAGCTGGAGAATACTCCTTGTAATTTCGCATGTTATAGCGATATTCTGCGTCTTGTAGGAAAATGGAAACAAAAATATGAGTTGATCTCGTCCTTCCTGTAACTTCTGTAAATTCATTGTTGGAAAGCAAATTAGTGTTAGTAGGTTATATCACATTTGGTTTGGCGGTCGCTTCACACGTCGTAGAGCGTGGGTTCGAACCCTAACAATGAGCTTGAGCTGCCGGTGAAGGAAACCATAGTATGGTGGTAGGGTACTTTCTGGTACTCGGCTGGCTAGCTACCACCCTCAAGTTGAAAATCTACCGCCGAACACCCTAACAGTGTGTTCCGGCAGCCTCACTTGAGAGCCATTGCTACTACAAGTGAGGTGTGGTCAAACAGCTAGCCTATCCACCACAAAAAAATGTTGATAAATGAAATAGAGATTTGTTTTATGTCAAAAAAACAAGTGTTGTCTTTACTAGCAAATTAAATATATGCATTTAAAATCTGTCTGTTTATTCGAAACATTATCTGGCTACCCATTCCCAACTAATGGGTAGTGGTGGGTAGGTACAAACTTTATCTAAAACACCCTGTGTACCAGGTAAAGTGGCATTGCCGCCGATATCCAAGTCATATAGAGCGCATTTTAGCACAAGACCCTCGTTCTGGACCAATCGAGATTTACTCAGTCACTGCCAGATATTCTAGTCTAAAGCATGGGGTATCCTTTTAGTTCCTATCGGTGTCACTTTTATGTTATCCCACTAATATTATAAACGTGAAAGTTTGGATGGATGGATGCATGTTTGTTACTCTTTCACTCAAAAACTATATACTGAGCGTATTTGGATGAAATTTAGCATGAAGTTAGCTGACACCCTGGAACCTGGTACTTTACTAACACTCTGGTACTCTACCACCATGCTATGGTTTCCTCGCGATGTTTTCCTTCACCGGCATCTAAAGCTCATTGTTCGGTTTTGAACCCACGCACGTCGGCATGCGAACCGACCGCGCTACAAACTAAGTTATCATCGCTCCAAAAAAAACAAACAATAATTTAGATTGAACCAGAATGAAGGTTTAGGTCTCAGGTTCGATTCTCCGATAAGGCTGGAACTTTCAATGAAGTTGGGGGCAATTCTCTAAAATATGTTTGGATGCAAGTTTTCCGAGATTAGAAGGGTAGAACGGTGCAAGTCTGCAAAATTTGAAATAGGTATATCTGTCCCAATCTAATTCTGCCATATATTAGAAATTATATTACTTATAGTTGGCGATTATATTCCAGCTTCTATTTTAGGTAGATAAAGATAGAATGGATAGGTAAAGTAAAACTTTAGCATGATCCCTTGGGTTGACTCAATCGTTATTTTTAGATTTTACGGGTAGTAGATAGGTGTAAATATTTCTTCTTTGTTTTTGACAACGCAATTTTTGCATTTGCCAGTGACAAGTAATTCGATGTTTTTAAATATTAAAATTAAAATAAAGTCGATGTCACGGTCAAAGTCACACATAAAAGTTAGGACCAAATCCGGTCATGCACTAGTAAAGTGCTTTACATAATTACCTACAACATTTTAGATTTTAAGAAGCAACATAAAGTATTTATCTACATAAACCACCGTGTACGTACCTAGTTCGGTATTTTATGGAAACACTGGATTTTTACTAAAAAATATTTTAAAAAATTTGGAAAATATTTAATACAGTGCGTTTACATGATTTTTCCGTGGTCCCACCAGAAACTAGTATACATACGTGTAGTTTTAAATGTTCAGTAAAGTTTAGCGAGCAAAGGTGAATTAAAAAAAAATACTTTCTGACAACATTTAGTCATGTAATAGGCTTTAGGTTTTTTTTTAAAAGTTATTTAGGCTTTTGACTTAATTACGTAGTACGAGTAGGTAAATAAACGTCAAATTTAATGTATGAAAAAAAACAGTTGTTATCACTTCCCGCTTTTTAAATATTTTTTTGTTGTAAATCTCACAAATTGGTATTGGCCTCTGATGAGAGATTAAAAATTGAGAAGCGCCTCTGTTGAGCCTTAGTTAAGTCCATACATTTATCATCGAATACGTAATAAGCACAAAGGTATTTTTGAAAAGCTTTTGTAATACTACGGCTTGTATTCTATTCTAATATATCTTTTGTCGAGCCTTACCAACTTGTCTATAGAGTTGAAATGGAGGTTCAGTTCCTGTACATTCAAGAAAACTTACATTTATCCAACTTTACATAATTATGTAGGCAATAAGTAGCTCGTTTTGTATTTACACTGAAATCGATACCGAACTCCACACGCATTCCTAGTCATTCAAACAATAACGGACGGCGGCCATATTGCTTTCGATGACGTTTCGACGCCATCTTGTCTTGAATGGCGGGAACAAAGGGTGGTTTACAATAGCGTAAGCTGATACCGATGAATGCAGTTGCGGGCTAACTCGATATTTTAAAAAAAGACCACACGTGGTGCTATTGTAGGTGTTATTATAGGTGCTGGGTTAATAAACTGGGCTGATAAACGCTCAAATCTTTATTTTTTGAAACAATGTGCAAAAAGTGTAGGTATTTTCATTAGATCATTGTTCTGTATTTTGGCGTTCTGTACAGTAAGTAAGTATGTAAGTATTCTATCAGTTATGCGGGATTACTCACGTTATAATTACAGTTAAAACTATACCGAAAACTATTCCGAAACTAGTCGGAGTCTCCAATACAATGAAAAGTAACTAATCCCGCATAAGTGAAACGAAACCAGTTATCTGGTTCCCATACTAAAAGCTTTGCCTAGTTTGGGGTTAGATGGCGTTGTGCGAACTAATTTTCAACATTCATGAATATATTCTTTAGAATCTATGATAGTCCCACAGATAAGGTCTATGATAGCCTCACAGATTAAAAAAGAAAACAATTAGCATATCTACCTTGAGAGCTGTAGGGCGTGGGTTCGATTCCCACTCAGGGCAAACATTTTGTGGATAAACAAATGTTTGTTCTGTATCTGGGTGTTCTGTATGTATTTACAACAAAAAAAAAGTATTTATGTATTCTATCAGTTATCTGACTTCCATAACACAAGCTCTGCTTAGTTTGGGGCCAGATGGCGCTGTGTGTATAGTCCTACGATATTTATTTATTTATTTTAATATAGTGTACAAAATATGTCATTAAAAACAATATTTTAGTCAAATTTCGAATTACTAGTCTAGAACTCAATAAATCTTAGTGCAAATGTGCGGATGCCATAGTAAAAAATGCGCTAAATAGAGCCAAGCCCACACATTCAATGAAAAAATAGCAACACCGAATTCTCAACTTTTACCCGGACATTTATTACATCCACAAATCAGGCCCGGTTTTATGTAGATAAACAAATTAATATGTAGTAAAAACTACAATATCGACGTGTAGTTTACACTTGGTTTTATAAAGACAGATGGTTCTGGATCGAGCTGTTGACGGACAGGGCAACACACCGATGACGGAGTGCTGATACAAACCAGTATTTAGATAAATAAATAGATTTAGGGACGGGATGTGAGCTATTGTTTTGTCGATAGTCTTTTTTTTTGTTTTAATACATGTGATATTACTAATACTTTTTTATGTGGTTGGGATGACTGGTTAAAAATGCTTTAACATTAAGTCTACAGTATAAAGTCCTTATTTTGTACACATTATAGTTGTATGTGTGCAATAAAGAATTAAATAAATAAATCATGTAAACAGGTAAGAGGTTAAAACTTTTTAATACTTAGAGAAACTTACAAAAAAACTGGTAATATATGGTAAAATAATTTTATAGGTAAAATTAGCAACTAATACTGAATATAATAATTATAATGGCAAGTGGATTGAACGCAGTACCGTGTATAGAATACTAGCTTATACCTGGGACTTCATCCGCGTGAAGTTTAACAAAAAGTTTGTTTAGTTTGCAGTTTAAAAAAGTATCATATATGTTAAAGGAGGCCATAAACTAAATGTGTGTCAAATTTCATCAACATTCGCTCAGCCGTTTTTGCGTTATTGATTAACAAACATCAAAGCATTATGCTGAGGTGAGCCCCTATTTTGTAACTTTTGTCTGTCTCTGTTTATTTGTTTTTGTTTTTATGCTTGTTACAAAATTAAACGTTATTCTTTCTTTCTTTCAAACATCTAAACTTTCACATTTATAATGTTACTAGCTGCGCCGCGCAGTGTTACCTACATGTATTTCGGGATAAAAAGTAGCTTATGTATTATTCCAGGGTATCAGCTACCACCACACCAAATGTCATTAATAATAATATAATAATCATTTATTTCAGACCACGTATGTCCATATTACATATTAGCTCATAGAAATTAAAATTAAAATAAAAATGCTAATAAAAATCAACTAAAAAAGAACCTATATTTATTGTCACCTACATAATTATAGCGGTTTGGATCCAGAATGCCCAATATGCACCTTCGTCCAGTATTGCATAATTGGACAATCTAGATCCATCCGTGAGGCGAACAATTGCAGGTAGCTGTTGGAACTGCCCCGCACCCGGCGCATCAGGGATGCGACTCGTTTGCGCATAATCGCTGCAAACCCGTCTATACGAGCCACGGCAAACATCCCCGATGCGCTACAGGAGCGCGGCAGCTTCATCAGCGCCCTGAAAGCGTTATTGTACAGGACGCGCAAGGTGTTGTAAGGCTTTTTTGAGTGCTTGACTCATAGGCTGCACGTGTAATTGTAATGTGTACGTGTATTAAAATCCATTCAGTAGTTTTTGCGTGAAAGAGTAACAAACATCCATACATACAAACTTGCCCGTTTATAATATTAGTAGGAGTATGATAGGATCGTAGGATATCAGAATTATGTAAATTCGAATTTTCTGCTAACTAACCTAACCTAACTTGTTTGTCGATTGGTATACGAGCACACACAGTCCATCACTACGATAAAATCAAGATTCAGTTTACCCAAACCGTTATTGATCATCGGCGGCGCGATGACGCGGACCGCTCAGTCAGTCTGAAAACCATAAAGATCTAGCCCTTCCAGTAGATGTAGAAAATATCCATAGTAACGGTAAAAATAGCTTGATGTAAATGTGATCGTAATAAAGTAGGTAGTTATTTACTATACAGAAACAAAAATCAATTATAATTATATCAATCATAATATGCACATTAAAAGTTTGAGAGTAAAACCAACAGAAGAATACAGTTCAGCTGGAAATCATTCGGAAAACTACTCGGGACTTCTTGTTTTCCACCCTGCAAAGACTCAAGACGAAAGTCTTCAATCAGTGCGCTCTACTTGTCATGAGTCATGACCTACAGAGCTGAATCGAAAGCAGGAATGATCCGTAAGTTCAAAGTCGCTCAGCGAGCTATGGAAAGAGCTATGCTTGGCATTTCAAGCTGAAGTGGCTATGGGCTGGACATATGGGGCGCTGGGTAGAGTGTTCTAGAGTGGAGACCGCGAATTGTAAAACGTAGCGTAGGGTGCTCTGAGACTCGATGGAGTGACGATATATGTAGGAAAACTGGCGGTGGATGGAAGCGAAAAACCGAAGGTCGGCTTAGTGGTGTGACTTGGGAGAGGCCAATGCCCAGCAGTGAACTTCGATAGGCTGATGATTATGATGATGACATTACTTGGTGGTAGATCTCCTTAGCAGGAGGTCGTCTAGGTAGGTACCACCGCAGTACCAGATCTTCGGCCGCCAAGCTGTAGTGTGTAAACATTACTGTATTCCAGTTTGAAGGGTGCTACAGCTAACGAAATTACTGGGCTGTTGAGACTAACCATTGAAAATCTCAAAGCAATGAGCGCCAAAGCAGCGATGCCTTGAACTTTGTTTTACTACACAACGTTCTGTATATCACTGCAATGGTAATGGACAGTTATTTATATACTTACCATAAGGAGAGTGTCTCGTTCGGCTCATTACAATTACATAAAAAATAAAAATACAAATAATACAAAATCTAAAAGATCGCAATCAATGGGGAAAGCTCTTCTTCAAATAATCCTTCTGTATGCTGATGATCTGAAGATATTTAATGTCATTAAAGACTTTAAAGATGCTTCCAATCTACAAAATGATCTCAGCACCCTCTCCACCTGGTGTAGTCAAAACAAAATGCAGCTCAACGTCAATAAGTGCCATGCCATTAGCTTCACGAGGAAAGCGGATAGGCTTATTGTTGACTACTCACTTGCGGGAACCGTTTTGAATAGAAAATCCGTTGTTAAGGATTTAGGCGTTTTCTTCGATGAAAAACTCACATTTCACAGTCACTATGATTACATTGTGGAACGTGGTTCTCGATTACTCGGTTTCATAGCAAGAACCACGAAAACGTTCCGCCGACCGGGGAGTTTTCTGTATCTTTACTACACTCTTATTCGTAGCGTACTGGAGTATAACTCATCAATTTGGTCGCCTTTCTACAGTGTGCACAGTGACAGGATTGAGCGCATTCAAAAACAAACCTTGAAAATCTTGAGCTACAGGTGTGGCATGGGCCGTAAACTTTCATCTTATAACGAGCGTTTAAAATATTTTCATGTAACCTCTCTAGACATCCGCCGCAAATACATTGACTTTACCTTGCTTTACAAAATCATTCACTCGAATATTGACTCCCCATCCCTTCTCTCGTTATTGAATTTTAACACTCGTTTTAGGTCTCGTAACCGCAATTATAATATCTTTAGTTTACAGGTATTTTCCAACAACACATCCTATTATAACCCTATTGTCAGAATGAGTCGCCAATACAATGAAATCCTCGTCTCCAGCAGACACATCGATATTTTTCATGCAAGCCTATACCAATTTCAAAGACAGATTAAAATTATCTTAGATTTTAATACAATTTAGTTATGACATTCTATATATATATTTTTTTTTTTTTTTTGACTAAACAATTGACTAATTAATTAATTATTATTACTTTATTTAATTTAATTTATAATTATCATCTAACGACTTTTTTAAATGTAATTGTAATGCTCCTAGACATGCATAGTCTTGGAATGCAATACAGATCAAAATTGTGTAGGTATTTGAATTGTTGTAAATGTTATTGCATTCTGTTTTGTATGTTATGTAATAAATAAATAAATTATTAAAACAAAAAAAAAAAAAAAAAATAAGCTATTTTAATTCTTTTGTGAAATCTACCTTCAATACACGACTGCTGACTATGGTAAGTTACGGTATCAGTCGAATGCACCGTCAGCTCAAATTAGGGGTTGTAAAGGTAACGGTTTGCACCAATTACCAGTACCAGTATTGCTCCGTTAATTGCATGATTTAAGCTGGCATTTAAGTGCATTTTGGTCTCAATGTCCAAATTTAAACGGACTTGAAAAGTAACTTTAAAATAATGTACTCGAAAAGTCGTAACCGAAATGTAGAAATATGTAGTTTGTAATTTGAAATATTGTCTGACCTTAATTAGTGTAGTTATTCATTGATGAACTCAAAATTAAAGTATTTTTTTTATACATTTTGTATGAAAACTTACGTAACAAAAACCGTTAAGCTGTCTGCAAGAGGTTTTAAGTTAGCGAAATAATGATCAATCACCAATACTTGTTAGAATGCATATTTTATCTTTTTTTTGGTAACGCGTGCGAAACTTATTTTTTGAATGTTTAATAGGCTAGGTGTTTCACCATAGTCGGTGTAGTCAAAGATGCCTAGCCTGGAATGGTGATTGTGATGACATGTACTTGATTAAATAATTTGACATTAAATAATGTCAAATTAATTAATCAAAATTTGACATTATTTAATAAGTAACTCTATTTTATTAAGTTTTTGCACACCCAATGGTCTAAGCGACGTTTTAATCATTTATGTACCAACATTTTGACACCTGTACTTGTCAACATGTTGGTACGTGTAATATCACTTACTTTTCATTTTACTTAGTGGTAGATCTCCTTAGCAGGAGGTCGTCTAGGTAGGTACCACCGCAGTACCAGATATTCTGCCGCTAAGCAGTTGTGTGTAAACATTACTGTGTTCCAGTATGAAGGGTACTGCAGCTAGCGAAATTACAGTCCGGTGACGCTGTAGAGGCCATCTGCGGCCAACAGCATTAGTCATTAAAAAAAAAAAAAAAGCTCGCGAAATTACTGGGCTGTTGAGACTAACCATCGAAAATCTCAAAGTAATGAGCGCCAAAGCAGTGATGCCCTGAACTTTGTTTTGTTACTTAAAGTTCTGTGTATCGCTGCGATGATCATGGTCAGGCGTTACCTCTTGCCATCAGGAGAGCGTCTCGATCGTCTCATTACTTTTTACATAAAAAAAAAAATCACGCGTGGAAATAAAACAAGCTATTTTTAGCAAGGCATTAGCTTTGAACGATGATTACAAGTAAAGCCTTAGTAAATCATCCGTATCTATCTTACATAACCTTCCGTAACAGAAAACAAAAAACATCTGCATCATCAAGAAAAATGCACAGTCAACAGAAAAGGCAACCTTCTTCCTGGGAGACAATACGGGTAAACAAAAGTATAAAGAGAATATTTCTATGAATAAAATAATAATAGTACGAGATAATATCTACTTAACTGGCTGAGTATGGAATATGCCGACTTATTATTTTCCTAATAACGTGAACGTATTAACTTGTATGACATAAGAAGATTTAGACATGTACAGTAAAGGGAAGGAATCGAACAATTGCGTATTTTTGAAAATCAAAGTAATAATAATAACCACCGGCAGCTTGAGCCCTGCCCCGCTGCCGGCGGCATCCTAGTTTTTAAGTTTTTTTATAATTATTATTTATGTTTTATATGTTATGTAAAAAAAATAAGGAGACAAATAAATACCTAAAATAATAATAAACTCTTTATAAATAATAACAACTCTTTATTGTTCACACCTATTACAAATAATTAGAGTAAATTAGTTTCGCTTTTGAACATATGTATGGCATTATATGCCATACATATTTGAAATTATATTATATAATTTTAATCATATTTCATTTTATACGTATTTTTCTTTTCTTGGGTGCCTGGAAGAGATCGCTGTTAGCGATAAGGCCGCCACTTGTGGCACTAGTTAATAAGGTTTTTTGTTCTCTGTACTCTTTACTATTTATGATGTGCACAATAAAGAGTTATATCTATCTATCTATCTATCTCTATGAGTTTTAAAACACTGATTACACATGTCAACGAATTAAAAATATTGCCAATACAAAAATTCCGGCAATACAAAATATGTCAATACAAAAAAAAAATTGTCAGTATAATAAAATTACATGACAAAATGTTGCCTTCAAGCATCCTTTCAACATCCTGTCTGATGTTTAGCAGTAGTGTAAAAAGTGGTCTACAATTATTACTTTGGTTTTGCTGCGATTTATCTTTAGTCCGTATTTGAAACTCACTTGCTCCATCTTAAGAAATAGTACTTCCATATAACTAGCACTAGATGCAAAAGAGAAATGTCAAATTGTTCAAAGTAATTATTTGCTAAGCATTATGAGCTTATTATATTTATGTATGTTTAACAATAGTGGTGATATAATACACCCTTTGGGGATTTGATTTAACCTTAAATATCTGTAAATAATGACAAATTAAGCCATTATTTATCTTTATCTTTCACGTACGTCATCATTTTATTATTGTACATAAACATTATAATTTTCTCAAATTTCTTTCTTTATTTATTTGTATATTTAATTAACTGATTTGAAAGAAAGTAAAAAAGAAAGAAAATAATTTTATTTTGTAACACAGAGCAGAACAAAAATAACAACAAACGGAGACAAACAGGGGCTCACCTCAGCATAATACTGGTCATACTAAGTGGTATGACCAGCGCTGGTCTTCTGTTCTTTATGTATTTTTACATTATTGAAACGTATTTACACGTCAAAAGAAAAACGTTTCTTATTATCTTATTCTACAGTCTCTATAGTTTCTTAGCTCTATCATCCAATGTCTTAAAGGCATTTATAGATTATTCATTTGTATCTGTATCGAGTCTTTTATGTTATTGTTGTCTGCTTTAGGATATCAAACGTAATTGGCAGTTATGCTATCGCAAAACCATTCACTTCTGATTACATTCTTCTGGCGAATGTTATAAAGTTTATTTTTCTTTGAAAATGAACTGTGTTCTTCAGGGTAAGGATTTGTGTGTTCTTCAGTAACTACCTTGTCTATTGATGGATGCTGTCTGTGACTTGTTATGAGGTTGTTAGGTATATATAGTTGGGAGAGGGAAGATCAAAATAAAATAGTAAAAGGTTTGTAATCTTGGGGTATACAACGCCTTATGGGAGTCATTATAAACAACTTTTAATAGGGGCAAAACTGAAAAAAAAACAGCTTTATTTTTATGTTAATTTGACAGGCTAGGTGTTTTGACCACAGCTCACCTGATGTTAAGTGACGGTGTGGTCGAAGATGGTAAACACACCTAACCTGGAATGGAACTAGCTCTCAAGTGAGGCTGCTGGAACACACTGTTAGGTGCTTGGCGACAGATTTTCAACTTGAGGGTGGTAGCTAGCCAGCCGAGTACTAGAAAGTACCCTACCACCATGCTATGGTTTCCTCACGATGTTTTCCTTCACCGGCAGCTCAAGCTGATTGTTGAGGAGTTTGGTTTGGGCAAGTGGTTACTGCAGAGTTATAGTTATTTTTATTCGATTTTTGTTATTTTAATTAGTTTATGTCAAACTAGTTCTAGATATTAAGTAAGATTAGGTTTTTAATTAATAAGTTGTTGTCAAATTAGTTAAATTTAAGTCCGCATCACTGTTGTAACTGGAACGACTAAACTAAATATATACCTTGAATAATTGGTTTTCTGGTGTAACACTCTAGTTAGTACAAACAAAATAAAGTATAGACTGTTGAGACTAACCATCGAGAGTTTCAAAGTAATGAGCGCCAAAGCAGTGATGCTCCGGACTTTGTTTTGTTACTCAAAGTTCTGTGTATCGCTGCAATGGTCATGGACAGGCGTTATCTCTTACCATCAGGAGAACGTCTCGTTCGTCTAATTACTTTTTACATTAAAAAAAAGGTATTTTATACATTTTCTCTATCTAATATATTATAACATTCTCCATCAGTATTGTTTTTAAAATAAAGTATTTTATTTGTTCTGAGTATCTATTGTAAATGTTGTATTTTTTAATCGAGTGTCTTAGTTGTTTTATCAATTTTTAAAGGGTACACTGTTTATATTTAAAGTCTAAAAGTAAGTACCTATAAGTTTGAGAAACCCTGGTATAAGCTAAGAGGCCAGGAAACGAAAACCGTACATTGACTTCGGCTATTTTTATCATCGAAAGGATTATAAATTTGATGCCCTATTAGCTCATTGGTATTCTGCCTCAAGAGCTGTAGGGCATGGGTTCGATTCCCGCCCAGGACAAACATTTTATGGTATAAACAAATGTTTGTTCTGTGTCTGCGTATTCTGTATATATTGATAGATAGATAGATAGATATAACTCTTTATTGTGCACATCATAAATGGAAAAGAGTACAGATAACAAAAAACCTTATTAACTAGTGACACAAGTGGCGGCCTTATCGCTAACAGCGATCTCTTCCAGGCAACCAAGAAAAGAAAAATACGATAGAAAACATAAGAAACAGACGGGAGATGTAACACTAATAAGAAAAAAAAAATTGAACATATAGTAAGTATAGATATTATAAGTATTAAAAAAAAGTATTTATGTATTATAACAGTTATTTGACTTTTATGACACAAGCTCTGCTTAGTTTGGGGTCAGATGACGCTGTGTGTAATTTTCTAAAATATTTGTACTTATTTAAATGCGGATGAAAGAGCAAGACCTAGCAAATTGGCCATAAAAGTACCAAACACCGTAAATTAAGCTTTGCTACCCAAAACTCAAAACTTAATTTAATTATATCCTAGCGTGTGTATGATTGCGAGCTCAGGTTGACTACAAAGCGATTATTTCCAAGAATGTAACTCGATTTTCTTTAAAACGTGGAATCGTTGACATGAGACAGGAAACTTGAATTTACTTTTGTCTTTTTACTTTTGTTTTACGTTTTAAGTTATTAAAGCGTGTATACTGTATAGGCCATTAATAATATATTTTATCCTCAGTAATATATTTTATGTTTTTTCTCTTACGGTGTAAAATACCCTATTATCATGGTCACGCGTTATCTCTAACGTCGACTTGTTCGTCTAAATATATGTATATAATGCAAATATGTACACATATGTACGAATATAATACATATATATTTGGTCAAAGCTTTTCGATTTTTTTAAGAAACATTTTTTACGATAACAGAGTTCCCATAGTAAAAGTTGTTCATAATAATGTATTCAATGCCCCTTTTCGGCTTGTATACCCTAAGCTTATAACTTTGTATTTCTTTAGTAACTTAAAGCAAATACATTTATTATCGACCAGATCAAATCATGTTTCCAATATCGTAAATAAATAAAATAAATATCGTAGGACTAGGTATACACACAGCGCCATCTGGCCCCGAACTAAGCAGAGCTTGTGTGATGGAAGTCAGATAACTGATAGAATACATAAATACTTTTTTTTTTGTAAATACATACCTTATAATACATACAGAACACCCAGACACAGAACATACCTTTGTTTATTCACAAAATGTTTGCCCTGAGTGGGAATCGAATCCACGCCCTACAGCTCTCAAGGCAGATATACAACCAATGAGCCAACGGGGCTGTCAATATGTACCCATTCGATAAATTAATATTCCCACCCAGGGCAAGCATTTTGTGATATAAAACAAATGTTTGTTCTGTGTCTGGGTGTACTGTATGTATTATAAGTATGTATTTACAAAAAAAAAGTATTTAAGTATTTTATCAGTTATCTGATTCCCATAGTACAAGCTTTGCTTAGTTTGGGGTCAGATGGCGCTGTGTGTAATGTCCTACGATATTTATTTATTTTATTTATTTATATTTATTGGGGTAGAAATTTAATGTTACCAAATTATGATAAGTATTAAAAGAAATAAATGGTAAAATGATTTGAAATATTTTCGGTGTACTTCCATTGTCCTTATCGACATAGATGCAATTTTTTTATTTTTTTTTATAATGCAATTTTTTAAATTTATTTAATAGGTCTAGTTTCTCTTATCAAAAGATTTTTATCCATCTTAATATTAGTGAACATCCTATTCTACTTCCTACTAATATTATAAATGCAAAAGTTTATGAGCATGTTTGTTACTCTTTCACACAAAAACTACTTAACGGATTTGGATGAAATTTGGTATGGAGGTAGCTGAGACCCTGGATTAACACATATACTACTTTTTATCCCGAAAACATGAAACGTTCTAAGATATATAAGAATATTTAAGTTCTGTATCATATTCTCATAAATGCGTCTCAAAGCTGACGTATTGTAAGAAATATTTGAGCTAATGATATAATAGTAGAAACAGTTAAAACCGTCTTTACCTACTAGATTGGCAACAATGGATTCAATTGAGCCAACTATCGTAGTGTTCTGTTTGACTTAGAATCCTGAGAATATTGTCGTTTTCGCTGTTCAGTTGATTCTATGAATTCTGTGTAATGAATAGCTAACTACATCGTACAATGTGATACTAGATCCGTTATATATGTATATGTAGTACGTTTTAGACGCGATCCGAACGCTAACTTCGTTCAGCTTAACTGCAGAGCAGTGTATACACTTTGTTTAATGAACAAAAAAAAAATATCGTAGGACTATACACACAGCGCCATCTAAATAAATAAATAAATAAATAAATTTTTGTTTATTACCATAACTCGAGTTACATTAGTATAAATTAATTAAACCTTATAATTAACAAACTAGATTTTGTAGCATTACTTGTGGACCCTGCACTAAGTAAGAGCTTGTGTCGCAGGGGCCACCAGAATTTATAAAAAAAGAAAACTTATCTAGGTATGAATGGGTTCGGGATAAAATCACAGAAAAAAGGTAATAAGACAAATTATACATTTTATATAAAATTAAATGATCCCAAACTAAGCAGAGCTTGTGTGATGGAAGTCAGATAACTGATAGAATACATATACACTTTTTTGTTGTTGTAAATACATACAGAACAGACACATACAGACACAGAACAAACATTTGTTTATTCACAAAATGTTTGCCCTGAGTGTGAATCGAACCCACGCCCTACAGCTCTCAAGGCAGATATACTACCAATGAGTCAACGGGGCTGTCAAATTATTTGTATGGTAATAAAATAATTTATCTATTTATTTATATTATTATGTCTAACAGTACGCTGTTGATGATAGAGCATTTGTGAAAAAAAATCGTAACTTGATTTAATACGAAATTGGTATAGTCAGTTTTTTTTCTATCATAAAATAGTTAGGTTAGTACTTTGTATCTTCGTATCTATTTAATTAAACCACATTTGAAATATTACAAACATTAAAAAAAAACTAAATCGGTTCCGCCGTCCTTAAGTTATGTGCTTAACAAAGAACACCATTTGATTTTTAGACTTCACTTAACGTAAATACCTTTACCTTTTGGGGAATCTAAAATGAAACGGAAGCTGTCAAATAGAATATCATGCCGTAGACTATAAGCGTTAATCAGTTAATTAGAAATGTTTCAGCATACAGCCAATATATTCCTACTTTCTTTTAGATTTAGACTCCAGGCCTACTCACTTAATTAGCATAATATTTCTTCTGTTTCGTTCCCAAGCGCATTATTTTCTCCATCTATAATTTCCGCACCATCTGTCGGCGTATTTGATCTATTGCAATTACTGTTTTACACCGCTCGTAAAGATGGGGAAGCAAAATGGCTGACAGGTAAAGCTATTGTTACGTTTTTTTTTACCCCCATGGGTTTGTAGAGCCCTCGAAATTAGTTATTTAGTTGTGAGATAGCGGACTTTACAGTTTTGATATTGTATAGGTGAATTGTTCATTGTAAAGTAGTTTTGATAGCTGTGATAAATTATATTTATTAACTGCTAATTAGAAGTGTTTTTATTTTTTATTTACTGCTTTGTTAAATAGCTTTTTTTAAATACGAATTAGTTTCGCATTTGACCATGCTCTGCCTGATGTTAAGCAGGATGTAGTCTAAGATGAAGCACGCTTACCTAGAAAAAAACCTGTTTACTCTAGACTTGAAGACACCCAAATTGTACTTCGCGGGGAAAACAGACGCCGGCGGAGAGTTCCACATCCTCGCTGTGCGTATGAAGAATGTGGAATTGAAGCGTTTGATCCGTACGTGGGGAATTTCCATCATGTATGGATGGGGCCTAGACCGTGTCTGCCTAGACGTCCAGTAGTAGAAAGGGGCTGGTGGAACCAAATTATGCAATTCCAAGGCACGCTCCGAAATGTATCCGATAGAAGACAAATAAATAGGCGACTTTGCGTCGGAGCTCAAGGCTTTGTAACTGAGACTTGGCCAGAGCGTCCTCAGCAATTAGCCTCCTAGCACGCCTCTCGATCGACTCCAGAACCTCAAACTGATACTTGGCAAAGCCGTCCCATAGGTGAAAGCAGTACACGACCTTACTTGCGCTTTTTAATTTATAAAATCATTCGCCAGTAGCTGGTTTTTGAGCTGTGGGGCGTGAATTCAATTACCATGACAAACATGTGTCGACCATAGTTGTTTATTCTATGTCTGGGTGTTTAAAGTGTGTATGTAAGTATTGTATTAGTTACCTGGCTCCCACAATGCAAGTTTTGCTTAGTTTGGACTAGATAACACGGTTTAGAATGGTGTCTGTAATAATATGTTAAGTGTTGCCAATTTGTGTACTGTTGATTATTATTTATGTCTGTCGATATGTATAACGTATTTTGTTTGAACTACAAGGGCTCACCGGAAGACTAATAGTATGACCAGTATTATGCCGAGGTGAACCCCTATTTTGTAACTGTCTGTCTCTGTTTGTTTTTGTGCTTGTGTTCGGTTGAGTTACAAAAAAAACTTTTCTTTATTTTGTCTATGTATTTATTTATTTTGGGATTACTGCAATGAGTCCAAATACAAATATTTTACTGTCGTGCATGTTACAAGTCAATTCAAAATTTCAAATATGTATGTCATTATATGAGTTTTAAAACACCGATTACATGTCAATGAACAAAAAAAAACAAAATTGTCAAAATAAGATATGTCAATATACAAACATGTCATAAAAAATATTGTCAATATAAAAATACTGTCAATATAAAATATGTCAATATAAAAATATGTATAGATTTACGTCTTAGAATTAATTCTTAGTAGAATTTATTACAGGAATTTGGGTGGTAAAGTCGTATTCTTATATATGCGTGCATTCCGGATCAGCCCTGTTTTATAAACTGTCTCACTGCTGGGCGAAGGTTTCTTCTCATTTTGAGAAGGGTAGGGCCATAATCCACTGGCCAAGCGTGGGCTTGCAGACATCACATTTCATCGAGAACTTTTTAAGAACTATCCGACATGTATGTTTTCTCATGACGTTTTTCTTCACCGTTTGAAGTCATTTAGAAAAGACAGGTGTGCGTGGCGTGAGTTTTGAACCTAGGACCTCCAGATTCGAACCCAGACAGTCACCCAGCGCATGCATTATGTAGCGATAAGTTCCTCTATTTGGTTATTTACGGTTTTGTTATTAAATAAATAAATATTGGAGGACATTTAACACAGCGTCATCTAGTCCCAAACTAAGCAAAGCTTGTACTATGGGAACCAGACAGCTGATAGAATACTTAAATACTTTTTTCATTTTTTTTTGTAAATACATACTTATAATACAACGTATACGTACGTATGTATTATACGTATTATTGTTATAACATAACGTATTTTTCTTAGCTCTACATTAAGTATGTATTAATTAAGCTCTGAGTCAGTTTACTTAAAAAGCTTAATTTAACTCGAATTTATCAATTGTTATTTAAATACTCAATCCAGAGTGCACATCTTAAACAAAAAAAAAACTGCTAGCGTATATTTTGTAGGTAAATTCACCAAGTAAGAATATTATTATTTTTGCTTGTAGCAATTTAAAAGCACTCCCATAAACATAAAGAATTCAAATACGCAGGGCCGTTTAAGGGCAACGATCCTATGAGTTTCCGCAATAAATAAAATTATACGACTTTAAATCCCAACTTTCGATCAGAGTCAAATCATTTTCAAAATAAATGATGATAATTCTGCGTCTTAACATCTCAGGAGGACGGCGTAAGTCCACAATTGATGTGTTTATGCTTATTTTTCTGGAATCCAAAACATACCACGAGTTTTCGCAACATTGTCAAACTCGATATTTTTACATCCATTTTTATGCCAAATGGGGTCACTGTCATTGTGACTATGCCTTTCAGTGCTTTACCAAATCGAGCTTTCATCACATATTTATACACTTTCTAATTATTATTACAAATACCGAAATGCGTACTAATTTTTATTCATATTGAACTCTACTCTGTTATCAATTCTTAAGTACAACATGACATCTTGTTTGTGACAAAAAAACAGGTTGATTCGTTAATATTAAATATGTGAGGAAAATAAATCAAGGTGTGTTGCAAAATCGCGAGGCGGGTTGACATTTCGCGTGGCGTTTCGGTCGTCGTATCGAGTGCCATCGAGCCTGTGGTAAGGGCTTGAAGGATGAACTCGTGCACTGTATTGCATCTACACGCCCTCCAGTGCGACCCTTCCCCTTTACGGAGAATCCTATGGAATACTTACGAACGGCTTCAAGCAAGCAGCCAGTCTGGTTTTGTGTTTCCAACCGCGCGGTTCGTTCGCGTCGCAATCATAGTCGTGCATAATTCTTTTTTCGATTTTTCGAATAACGTACGAAGATTACTTTTCTTAATAATTCTCGTTAATTATATCGGCCGCCATGTGTACCGTTTTTGAATTGGAGCGGTTTCGCGCCGAGTGAACTTTCACGAAAGTTTGTTTGAAAAGTTTTTTTTTTCTTAATTATTTTTTTTCGGTTCGTGTGATTACTTTGTTATGTTGTGGTTTTTGTTTGGTGGTTTGGTTTGAATTTGCGGATGGAGTTCGTTTCTTTTATGATTTCTGTGGTTTGTGAAGTGCACTAGAGGTTTTGACGCTACTCTTTATTTTTTAAAGGATGTTCGGATAGTGACGATTGCCAAAGTTTTTAACACAATGATGTTTTGGACTCTACTGTGCTCTTTGCTTCTGCTGGCACAAGTAGTAACTGGAAATTGGTGGTAAGTTTTTAGTTAAATCAACACTGGAAATAAACTTTGATAAGTTTGTCAATAATTGTGACAAGTTATATCATCGGGGATTAGTAATAAATCAGATATATTTTAAGACTCCATTACATGGATATGATATTGTAATTAGACAAAGCAATAGATATAATCAATTTGTTTTAAGTGATATCTGAACATGTGACAGTTTTAATTGAATTAGGACCAACAGATTTTGGACCTATGGTATTTTTTATTTTCACATCTGTTAATTTAAACCATCGGGACAAAGCTGTTAATCTTTGTGCAACATTAGATGAAAAATCAAATTATTTTTATCAAAAATGTATGCTTAACTGACCATTTTTATTATTTCAACACTCAACATCTTGAGTTAATATTATCATTACATAATATCATTTATATCTAGTTTTAAAAATCTACTCAATTTTCACATTTATAATGTTAGTCAACAAATGAAAATTAACAATAATAAGGTTAATAAATTACAAATTATACACTGAAATATGTTGGACAAACTAAAAATTAATATTAGCATACTTAAAATCTTTACATTTTTGTCTTTCTCATTTATGTGCTTATCACTGTCAACTTGCGATAAATTAAGGGATCTCTCAGCATTGAAATGGATACAAGTAAGTATTTAAGAACGTTTTTTTTTTTAATTTAATTATATTTGAGAAAATAAACAACATTTTCAATGTGGTGTTAATTATAAAAGTAGAGATAAAACATAATTTTAATTTACCGTTCTCAAACCGGTTATCTAAAATAAATTAAGCTCCGTGTTCGCATGCACTTTGTATGCTGAGCATATTAAAAGTAGGTACTAATTGGAATTGCATAAAATGCGTGCTTAATTAATAATACATTTGAGTGTTTTTTTAGAATTAGATTAATTTTACACTAGCAGCTCGCACAGCAAAACAAAACTCGATTAACAATAAAAATATAGCCTACGTCACTCATTGATAATGTAGCATTCTAATGATCAAAGAATTATTTAGATTGATTCAGTAGTTTTGGAGCCTATTCAATACAAACAAACAAAAAACCAAATCTTTTTTTTTTAAATTAGTGTAGATGTAGATGACAACTGTAATAGTTAGACATATGATATTGCGGACTTATTTGTAGCTGTCAACTTGCTCTATAAAACGTTGCTTTTATTTTATGTAAAATAATGTGACGATCGAGGCGCTCTCCTGATGGTAAGAGATAACGCCTGTCCATGACCATCGCAGCGATACACAGAACTTTGAGTAACAAAACAACGTCCAGGGCATCGCTGCTTTGGCGCTCATTACTTTGAGACTAGATGGTTAGTCTCAACACCCCAGTAATTTCGCTAGCTGCAGTACCCTTCAAACCGGAACACAGTAATGTTTGCACACTACTGCTTGGCGGCAGAATATCTGGTACTGCGGTGGTACCAACCTAGACGACCTTCTGCTAACGAAATCTACCACCAAGTATATTCTATTGTCAATAGTTTTCGCTGCGCATGTTAAGTTTATTTTTCATAGCTTGGCTTACAATATTGAAGTTTCAATACAGATCCCTAACTGTTTTTTAAATAAAATATAGCCTCTATCACGGATAATGTAGCATTCTAGTAATTAAAGAATTATTAAGATCGGTCCAGTAGTTTCGGAGCCTATTCAATACAAACAAACAAAAAAATCAAATCTTTCCTCTTTATAATTAGTGTAGATTACATACTTTTACATTTGTAGCGATGATAGCTCAGTGGTTAGCACGGTAGGTTCGCATGCCGAAGGGCGTGGGTACAAACCCCAACAATGTGCTTGAGCTGCCGGTGAAGGAAAACATCGTGAGGAAACCGTAGCATGGTGGTAGAGTACTTTCTAGTACTCGGCTGGCTAGCTACCACCCTCAAGTTGAAAATCTGCCGCCAAGCATGTAACGGTGTGTTCCGGCAGCCTCACTTGAGAGCTTGTTCCATTCCGTGCTTTACCATCGACAGCCCTGTTGGTTCATTGGTAGTATGTCTGCTTCGAGAGCTAAAGGGCGTGGGTTCGATTCCCACTTAGGACTAACATTTGTGTGACTAACATCGATGTTTGTTCTGTGTCTGGGTGTACTGTATGTATTATAAGTAAGCATTTACAAAAAAAAAAAGTATTTAAGTATTCTATCAGTTATCTGTCTTCCATAGCACAAGCTCTGCTTAGTTTGGGGTCAGATGGCGCTGTGTGTAATGTCCTACGATATTTATTTATTTATTATTTATTTATCTTCGACCACACCTTCACTTAACATCAGGTGAGCTGTGGTCAAACAACTAGCCTGTCAACCATAAAAAAAATACTATTCTTAAGAACATTTTAACTTACCTGTTGACGTGATTATATTTAGTTGCATTGTGGAAGGCAATTCAGAAAACTGATGTTGAAAAAAAAGATGATAACAAAAGGAGATACTGTTTGGTGTAGCAGCTACAAGTCATCTACATCCATAAATTTAATTACACAACTCGATAGTTAAGAATCAAAGCAAAGAATTCATAACCTTGAATGAGGATTTGAAACATGGAAATGCGAAAGACTTTTTAGTGTTCAAAAATGTACACATATTCATGTACCTATAAGCAACCGTGTTTTTTGGTTTTAAGTTATTTTTACGTATATCGTCACTCCATCGAGTCTCAGGGCGTCCTACGCTACGTTTGCCAATGCGCGGTTTTGCGTAGGACAGCTGGCGGTGGATGGAAGCGAAATAAAACAGTAGATTATACTAATAATAATTTACTGTTTTATTCAAGCAATTGTGATTTACCGCAAATAAATGCCAGTAGCTGTAATTTCACTGTAAAATTCTGCTCCATTTGTCCATAAATGGGAAAAAATTATTTGTATGGAAATCGAACCACCTTAAAAACTGTTTCGTAAAATATATTAGTGATTAGTAATTAAGCGTAAAAGGGTTAGTTAAAAATCTAGCTTATGTTGAGGGTAAAAGTATATTTTTACTTTGTTACAACAATGGCTGAATGTATCTAAAAATAGTTGTTCCGATGAAAAATTATTTATGCTCCAACTGTTTACGTTAAAACACAGCAAGATGAATGTTAGGAAAACAATTTTTATAAACTAACAGAAGTGATTTATGTTATTACTTGAATTTCAAATGTGATGGACGGGAAGCTAGAACAGATTGGGGGCAGGTGGGAAACATAACTGACCGCTGTGTAGTTTACATTACAGTACAAAACGTTGTGGTCAAAAATTTGGCAAAGCAACATTACTTGACGGTATTTCTAAAAAGTCAGATCGTGATTCAGGTTTGACAATCCTAGCAATCTTACTCATATTATAAACGAGAAAGTTTTTATGTATGTTTGTTACTCTTTCACGGAAAAA
Source organism: Biston betularia (assembly GCA_905404145.2). NCBI lineage: Eukaryota > Metazoa > Arthropoda > Insecta > Lepidoptera > Geometridae > Biston > Biston betularia. The sequence goes on along the minus strand of FR989887.1, from coordinate 6,049,515 downwards.
TTACAGAATGGAGTTTGATGAAATTTGGTATGAAGGTAGCTGACAACCTGGATTACACACTACTACAAAAAAAAATATGACAAAACGACAACTTTATTAACTAAAATCTAGATTCTATATGGTACAAAAATATAAGGGAAGTAGGAAGTTGGAACAACCAAGTGCAAAACAAATATAGCGTGTGACAAAATAAAAAAAATAACCCAATGTATTTCAAACAAAAATGGATTATAAAACTAGAAAACATGTAGCGCGTAACACCGCGGGGCGCAGCTAGTACAACATACTAAGATTTAGAAATATTTATTAATCTCATAAAAATTACAAATAATTTACTTACTGAGATTAAACGACTGTTATATACTTATATTATTGTGCTAAGTACTTAAGTACAGCATGCAGACTTAATTACTTAAAAATTTTAACAAACATACCAAAAAGAAAACGTAAAATAAAATAGGAAACACATAGAGCCTAAACATTTGTATGCAATGCTATATTATGAATAACATTAAAGATACAAGTGTTATTTCAATACATATCCAAAAAAAACATCAAAATAACAAAATATTCTATATATATAAAAGAAGAAACTGACAGACTGATTCACTGACTGATCGATCAACGCAGAGTTAAACCGCTGAGTCTAGAAGCATGAAATTTTGCACAAATGTTTCTTAGGTAACGTAGGTGTGCGCTTAAAAAGGATTTTCACAAATTCCGCCCCTAAGGGCACAATAAGGGGTTTGGAAATTTAAACGTACTTTGATATTTTTAACACATTAGTATCTACATTGGACCCGTGCGAAGCCAGGTCGGGTCGCTAATATAACATATCAATACAGAAAAATAATAAACCAATATTTTTTTAAAACGCAATAAAGACGAGACGTTCTCCTGATGGTAATAGAGAACATTTTATGACCATTGTAGAGATACACAGAACTTTGAGTAACTCAACAAATTGCTAAGGCATCGCTGCTTGATGATTAGTCTCAATAGCTTTTTAATTTTGCTAGCTGCAGTACCCTTCAAACCTGAACACAGTAATGTTTCCACACTACTGCTCAGAGGCAGAATATGTACAATTTTTGAAGTATGAGACAAGGATTTCAACATTTACTATTGCAAGTTAACGCTAAAACGTAAAATTCAACTTTTGTAAACGTTCTTTACAATTCACTTAGCGTATCGTCCAGCGTAACCCCTTATACGTGCAAACTATAATTATAGATAAACTAACAATGCAAGCGGTCACACATTAAGCCAAAACATGTATCACCACCCAACGATGTTTACGAAAAGGGGCAAAACACGTCAAGTTTTGCGTGTACAAGCAATGGTTATAAATAAAACTTAACTACCCACTACCGGAAGTCGCTGAGATCAAAGGTTTGACAGTTCGGTGCAGTCTGTGTCTGTTTGTTCTTTGACTTGCATAGAATGTTTTAATTTGCGATTGTGTGTAGTTTTCATGGGTCCATTAATCACGTGAGGCTCGAAATGGGCGGAGGGGTTCGGAAAAAAATCACAAGGAAGAAGGGATGGTAAAATACACTTAGCTAGGAACATATTAGGTGCTTGGCAACAGATTTTCTACTTGAGGGTGGTAGCTAGCCAACCGAGTACTAAAAAGTACCCTACCACCAAGCTATGGTTTCCTTACGATGTTTTCCTTCACCGGCAGCTCAAGCTCATTGTTGGGACTTAAACCCACGCCCATAGTTATGTGAGCCGACTGTGCTAACCACTGAGCTACCACTTGACTTCTATAAAGACCGGTTTTTTTAAGGTTACGATTATTATAAAGATTAAAATAAATAAACGATATGATTCCACAGTCATTGTGCGGACTGCTAGACAGTGGAATGCGCTACCTAAGTGGGTGATCCCCGCTGAATATAATCTGGGTGTCTTCAAGTCGAGAGTTAATCGGTATCTTCTAGGCAAGCGTGCTCCATCTTAGACCGCATTATCACTCAACATCAGGTGAGATGGCGGCCAAACGTAAGCCTATTACTTATAAAAAAACCCTACCACCACGCTATGGTTTCTTTACGATGTCTTCCTTCACCGACAGCTCTAGCTCATTGTTGGGGTTTAAGCCCACTTCCTTAGGCATGTGTAATATTCAAAGCCTCACGGTCTAAATATCTTTACCCCAAACGTCACAAATATAAACAAACGTCACAAATATAAACATTACCTCCATCAAGGCGAGCTAGGGTCCTCTTCGAAAAAATAAAATAAGGCTTTTGTATCCCGGTCATAATATCTATTACCCAAGCCATTGTGAATGACATGTACAATGTACATACAACACATAAACTAAAGCAAGTAGAGAGAAAACAAATAAGCAATTCCCAAGGGCGTATTGAAAATTATGCAATAAATTATTTTTATTTGTCCGATATTGGACGAAAGAAAGTGAAACTAGCCAAACTTAATCGAAAAGAATAAAATATTACTACGTTACCATTTGGAGAAATCACTGCGAGAAATTGGTACAACGTTGTGTTTTTTTTTTATAAAATCTTCATTATCGGAATGGTTTACGTCCAATAGATCGAATGCTGATAAAGTTTGTAAAATGTTTTTTGTTTCTTAATGGTTTTCGCTGCGAACGAGAAGGATTTTAATTTGTAATGTAATGTTAATAAGTCATAAGAAAAGAAAATATACAAGTCTCAAAGTAATGAGCGCCAAAGCAGCGATGCCCTGGACTTTGTTTTGATACTCAAAGTTCTGTGTATTGCTGCAATGGTCATGCACAGACGTTATCTTTTACGATCAGGTAGCATCTCGTTCGTCTCATTACTTTTTACATAAAAAAAAACTTGTCACAATATAACGGTATTTTATAATTCAGATGATAATGTAATCTGCTTTGCTTACGTGCGCAGCGGCCCGCAGAGCGATGCAAGACGTGGCCGCGCGCGTTATGTATTCAACTTTGTCTCCGTGATGAAGGCCACCGGATGGGACCAAAACTGTGGTCAGAGTTTTCGATAAAATTAAACGTGAGTAATTCCGCATAGGTAGAACAAAAATGTGTCAAAACTTCATCAGTTTACATATTATAATACTTCTTAAAACATGCTAAAATGTGTTTAAATTAATACGACACAAGAGCACAAATAAAAAAACCCCCGACAGGTGTATAGTATTCTACTAGTCAAGGCCTTTCATTTGATACCCATACATAAGGAAAGTTAAGGAAAAATATGTACCTAATCCGCCATTTTGTGGCGGCGGCCATCTTGGACCGATTTTCATCAAACATAGCTAAGAACACTCCCGACTAATTCACCTTTCGGGAGCTACGATGCCGTACAATATAATAACCGACAATGTTAAATGTTATAATGTCCTAGTTTATATCATTCCAGCCTAACCAAACATCCACTGTAATAACAGCTAATTCTGAAAACTCCTTTCTTTATCGTTATAGCCTATTATATAAGGACGGCAATACTTTTGCAAGTTGAGATCCAGGCTGTTTTCATTGCATTGTTGTCATTTATTTTACAATCTACCGTCGTTGACTCAACCTAAAATAAACAGAGTACGATGTAATATGTTAGTTTACTCGTAATGTAATTAGTAGCGCGGAGATAAGCAAATCCATTTAATTTAGTTCAAGTGGTTTAGTTTATCTGCATATAATGTTAAATTGATTTAAATCATTTGGCACAGTGTATTGTCAAGTGCTTTTATAACGGAATGCAATGTCAGTCAATGTTTGTATAGGTACATAACTCTATTTTTAAGGTTCTCTACCAAAAAGGTGTCTAATGAGACTCTATTTAGGTAGGGTTGCCAACTCTCCCGGAATTCCGGGATTCTCCCGTATCTAGGCAGTAACTTTGCGCAGAGGCAATATCGTAACCAATGAGGTTAATCCGAGGTGCGAATATTGCAAGTTTTTTTTTATATTCATCGTTTTCATTAATTATTTTCATTGTTTTGATATATGTAATGATTTTGATAATAGTTTTTAAATATGAATGGAAAAATGACCTGTAACTTTGGTGTTATTAATAAATGATTTGTATTTGTATATTTCGTCCGGCAGTGTACAGCGAAGGGCTAATGATGATGATTTTTTAAATCTTTGATATTTTTGAAAAATGTAAGGTTGAATCTGGTAAGGAAATAAAAAAACTGGTTACATTCACTCTATCGATCCTTATTGCAGTGCTGAACGTATCTTCGGCGTAGTAAACGAATTGTGGTCTAAAAGTCGCAATCGATTGAATGAAACTCACGTGAAATCTGAAATACAGATGTGCAGAAACTTCAAATATGATTCAAATAAAAACTGTAAAGAATTCTATGATTTTATTGTATGTAATCAAAATGCGTTACAAGCTGCTTGCAGTGTAAAAAAATACAACTTAAATAAAAATATTATTTTTATTGCTTTTTTTATTTCCCCTCCCGGATTTCAGATCCACGCAGTTGGCAACCCTATATTTAGGTTGTAAACATGACGTCAGTCCTCCTGATAGAATGTAATTTCGCGACAATCGCTAATTTGCTAAATGCGGATTCTATTCATAACTTCTCACGAATTTGTCCATCGAAATAAATAACAATCTTAAATAAATTTATAATTTTAAAAATCCGGTTACATGTCCCTTAGGCCAACTAAACGCACTGCTCTAATGAAACAGCGAGGTTTCGTAGTAAATGAAAATATAAAATATCATCGATGTATAAAAGTTTTAGATTTTTTCGATCGCTCGATCGATTTCTATAAAATGTATATGGGACCACCTCTACTACCACCACCTCTACCTGGGAGTATGACTGCTCTATAGTATCTCTTTTCTATGATCTATACATAAAATAATAATAATAAATAATAAATATCGTTGGACATAACACACAGCGCCATCTGGCCCCAAACTAAGCAGAGCTTGTGTGATGGAAGTCAGATAACATATTATTATATGTATTGTATAAATTAAACCTTTCTTCCTCAAATGTAGCAACTTTTAGAGATAAATAAAGTACTTTAAACGTTGCTTTTTTTAACAGTATCTGTTTCTTTATATGGTTGAATCTACTCTTAATTTGCATTCTACATTGGTAAACCCACGTTAACTATCAATTAAGCGAATATAACGCCTACATGTCCGTCTTAATACTCTATCTTTTCTATCGATCTTTATCTTTAATTAAAACGAAAGATAAATGAACATTCAACTTCAAATTTAACGCCTTCGCGACATGACCAAAATTGTTTTTACTGTTGTTTTGCATTATCATAAAAAATCATAGAATGAGATCGACAGAGCTTGAATATGGATAATGTCTGCTAGTTTTCTCACGAGCTGTGCTGGCAGCATGCTGTGGGTTCCTTCAGCGGCAGCTCAAGATTCAAACCCAAGTGTGCGTTTTTTATAGTTAATGTTTGATTGATGTTGATGTTAGGACGGTCGAAGATTTTTTTAAAATTTATTTTGTAGGCTTGCTTTTGACCGCAATCTCGCCTGATGTTAAGCGAAGATGTGGTCTATGGTGGAGCACGCTTGCCTAGAAGAAACCGATTCACTCGCGACTTTTAGGAATCCAGATTGCATCGCATGTCCACGACCATTGCAAAATACACTTTGAGTAGCAGAACAAAGTCCGGGGCAAAGCTGCTTTGGCGCTCATTACTTTGAGACTTTCGATGGTTAGTCTAAACAGCTCTGTAATTTCGCTAGCTGCAGTACCCTTCAAACAGGAACACAGTATAGTATTTACACACTACTGCTTAGCGGCAGAATATCTGGTACTGCAGCTTGCTAATTTTTATGATATGTTTTTATAACAAGTAGATATATTGATATTTATAAAGTCTTATAGTAATAAGCACCAAAGCAGCAATGCCCTGGACTTTGTTTTGTTACACAAACTTCTATGTATTAGAGCAATGTGAATGAACATGCGTTATCTCTTACTATCAGGAAAGCGACCCGTTCGTTTCATATCTTTTACATAAAAAAATAGACTGTTTTTTAGTAGTTATCATTGCATTTCTAAAAATCGTGGCCACTTAGTCAGCTCCGTCTAGGAATCAAAACCGAATAAAACCTCGATTCCTAGTAAAGTAATTCTGTAGTGTTCCGTTTGAAGTTAACGGACCATCGAAATTAACATATGGGTAAGACTCGTTAGATGTTAGAATAAATAGTTATTTCGGTCTATAAATAGGTCTTGAACTGTTTCAAGAGATGATATTTAGCCGTGTAATGCGTATTTACCCAGTGAAGTGAGTGGACTAGAACGTGAAAGGGATCGAAGGAAGGCGGAAGAGATTTCTAAAACGAGAGATTTACTTTAAAATTTAAATCAGAATCATAATATGCTTTATTGTATCACTGTGTACAAAGATGTTACAAAAATATGAGTATCAACAGCGATATCCATCACGGACATACGATATTATAAAACACTATTTTAATTAAATTTATGATGCTACATACAATAAATATTTTATGAACTATACTACCCTAAAATGATAAATATCATTAGTTAATTAAACAAAATAAATAATCTTAAATAAAAAATCATAAGAAGAAGAAGCTTCTGACAGCTGGCTTACTTCCTATAGTAAGTCTAATAAATGTTGATATGTTTGTATATAAATTATATTCAGTGTAGCATAAAACTAAGCAGCATTGACGACGTTTCAGTAGGGCTATCTCAGTTGTCCCGAGTTTCTATTAATATCCATTTAACGTATAGTTTAGCAAGCCAGACGGTGCCAACCATTACTTGTCTTAGTTATTTGACAAGTATCTGTAATTAGCTTTTGAATACTGGCGTCCCAAATTTTGTCGTGCTTCGATTCGAGATGGTGGAAAGGTCTTCTCTAAATAGTTTACAACAACATCGCTGTCCGCGCCTGTCTGTTTCTCCGCTTGCCTCTACTAAACCACGCAATAGATTCTGAAACAGTTTTCACTGTCATTTAGTACATAGTCTGAAATATAAATAGAAATAAAATAAATATCGTAGGACATTACACACAGCGCCATCTGACCCCAAACTAAGCAAAGTCTGTGTGATGGAAGTCAGATAACTGAAAGAATACTTGAACACTTTTTTTTAAATATCTTTGATAACTAGATTTAACTTTAACTTGATCTTGTAGTAAAGATAGCTCAGTGGTTAGCGCGGTCGGTTAAAACCCCAAAAATGAGCTTGAGCTGCCGAAAAACATCGCCAGGAAACCATAGCATAGCAAAATATTTTCAAGCACTCGGCTGGCTAGCTACCACCCTCAAGGTGAAAATGTGCTGCCGAGCATCTAACGGCGTGTTCCGGGTGCCTCACTCACGAGCCAGTTCTATTCCAGTTTAGGTGTGCTTTACTATCTTCGACTACACCGCCACTTAACATCAGATGAGCTGTAATCAAACACCTAGCTAGTCAACGGTAAAAAAGCCTACTAGCAGATCCAGAAAACTAAGTTTATTAGTCTATTTAGTTTCTTGTGAGATTTTATAAAACAAACAAAGTAACACCTCAGCGGAAATAATTCATCATAACTAATTGAATTACGTTCTTACGAATCCAATTAATAAGATAATTAATTGTAATTAGAATAGGAAGTTAATTGTGTTTTTTATGTTCAAAGATACAGATCTGTATTATTAATTTATGGCTGATATGGACGGTGTTTGACCACAGCTCGCCTTACGTTAAATGACGGTGTAGTCGAAGATGGTAAACACTCTTTAGTAGGTATAAGGATCTCGTTAGAGATTTCAAAGTTTTAACGAGATTTATGATTATTAATTATTTTATATCTCTTTTCAAATTATTTTCTGTGATAGATTATTTTAATAATAATAAATATCGCTAGACATTACATACAGCGCCATCTCACCCCAAACTGAGCAAAGCTTGTACGATGGAAGTTAGATAACTGATAGAATACGTAAATACACAGACGCAGAACAAACATTTGTTTATACCACAAAACGTTAGTCCTAGGTGGGAATAGAACCCACGCCCTACAGTTTTTAAAGCAGATACACCTACTAACAATGAGCCCACAGAGCTGTCATTACTGTACTCCAGTTTGAAGGATAGCGGTTTACGAAATTACTTAGAGCTTTTAAAACTAACCATCGAAAATCTCAAAGCAATGAGTGTCTTAATAACAATGCCCTGGATTTTGTGTTTTAGTTTAAGTTCTGCGTTTCGCTGCAATAGTTATGGACAGGCGTTCTCTTACCATCAGGAGAGCGTCTCGTTCGACTCATTATTTGAATAATAAAAAAACATGTGTATGTTTGTTATGTTTGTTGTAGTGTCTGGTGTTTAAAAACTGTTTTTGTTTCTTTATTTCTAAATCGTGGTTATTTCAACATAAAAAAGCCGAATTACATGCACTAAGTATGTAAGCAAATGATATGATGTGTTAGTAGGTTGGTACATAAATGTTCTTCGTATGTATTTATCAACAAAAACTCTTTAAAACCAAAGAAAACTCTATGCTAACTCACTAGCCTTCTAGACTAGGCTACATCCTCGGCCACACCGTCGCTTTACATTAGGCGAGTTGGTGGCCAAACGTAGATCTATCTAACGTAAAAAAAAAACTTCTTGTAAAGTAACATACTTTAATAGAGAAAGTACTGGACTTTATAGCTATAATTAAGACTTTTTTTATTATGAAACATTGGAAAATATTAATGCGATAAAACATTAAACACGTCAACTAGCAAAATTTACAAAATGCAATGTTAAAAAAAAAGAAAATTTTTGGCCTTTGCGATCTGGCAGCTGTGTTAGAGCAATCTATTTTTGATTTTAATTTTCTTCTGCAACTTTATTGAACCTTTAGGTATACCTTCTAGGCAAGCGTGCTTCATCCTGGATCGCATCGTTGTTTATCATCGGGCAGGACGTGGTCAAACGCGAAACTATTAATAAAACAAAAAAATGCGAACACTAACGAACGAAATTCCACTCAACTTCTTTGTTTTGAGTGTGCGACTATTATTACATTGTTGATAATAAAAACATAAGTTTTAAAGAGAAATACAATGCAGACTTAATTTTTTCACGTTCCGTTGGCGCCATCTTTGTTACTATAACATACACTTTATTTTTAATACATTGTTATGTCGACACAAATGTTTTTGTGACAAATTAAACAGAAGGGGGCAGAGTTTTAAGTGAAACTTGTTTTATGAATAGGCCTGCGACAAAAAAACACAGGTATTAGCTAGCATTCGTTTCATATACATACAGAAGATCTTCAAATTTGTCTCCTAGCATTACCAAACATGGCTGCAGCCTGTGCTACGTCGAGCGACAATCGACAAAATAATATATTTTTTTTTATAGCTGACAGGCTAGGTGTTTGACCACAGCTCACCTGATGTTAAGTGACGGTGTGGTCGATGATGGTAAAGCACACCTAACCTGGATTGGAACTGGCTCTCAAGTGAGGCTGCCGGAACACACCGTTAGATGCTTGGCGGCAGATTTTCTACTCAAGGGTGGTAGATACCCAGCCGAGTACTAGAAAGTACCCTACCACCATGCTATGGTTTCCTCGCGATGTTTTCCTTCACCGGCAGCTCAAGCTCATTCTTGGGGTTTGAACCCACGCCCTTCGGCATGCGAACCGACCGCGCTAACCACTGAGCTATCATCGCTACAAAAATATCACTTTTTTATTATGGTTATTGGCTATGATCACCATTAAATCACACTTATTACTTGGTGGTAGATCTCCTAAGCAGGAGGTCGTCTAGGCAGGTACCACCGCAGTACCAGTTATTTTGCCGCTAAGCAGTAGTGTGTAAACATTACTGTGTTCGGGTTTGAAGGGTACTGCAGCTAGCGAAATTACTGGGCTGTTGAGACTAACCATCGAAAGTCTCAAAGTAATGAGCGCCAAAGCAGCGATGTCCTGGACTTTGTATTGTTACTTAGAGTTCTGTGTATCGTTGCAATGGTCATGAACAGGTGTTATCTCTTACCATCTGGAGAGCGTATCGTTATTATCATTATTTTTTACATAAAAAAAAATCTAGCCTGGAATGGCACTGGCTCTCAAGTGAGGCTGCCGGAACACACCGTTAAATGCTTGGCTGCAGATTTTCAACTTTAGGGTGGTAGCTAGCCAGACGAGTACTAGAAAGTACCCTACCACCATGCTATGGTTTCCTCACGACGTTTTCGTTCACCGGCAACTCAAGCTCATTTTTGGGGTTTAAACCGACCGCGCTAACCACTGAGCTATCATCACAAAAAAAAACATTAAAACGTCCTGCTAAACATCCCTTGCATATTACTCGTATTCTATTGTCAATAATTACAAATAACAGTTACCCCGTTACATTTCACATCCCATGTGTATGAGTGACGCCGAGATTGCATCCAATTCAATTTGGAGTCGTAATATATCAGACAAAACGTCGGATAAAATCATTTGTAAGCGCGTCGCAAAACATTTACAAGTTTTGGGTCGTAGGGCTGTGTCGTCGCACAATTAATGAATAAAATGTCCTAGAACATTTCACACAACACCATCTTAGTCCATAACTAAGCGAAGATAACCAGATAACTGATAGAATTATATATCTACTTTTTTAAAATACATTGTTATACTTATAATATATACATTTATAATATATACATTTACTTGGTGGTAGATTTCCTTAGCAGGAGATCGTCTAGGTAGGTACCACCGCAGTACCATTTATTCTGCCGCTAAGCGGTAGTGTGTTGACATTACTGTGTTCCGGTTTGAAAGGTACTGCAGCTAGCGAAATTACTGGGCTGTTGAGACTAACAATCGAAAGTCTCAAAGTAATGAGCGCCAAAGCAGCGATGCCTGGACTTTGTTTTGCTATTCAAAGGCAGGCGTTATCTCTTACCATCAGGAGAGCGTCTCGTTTGTCTCATTACTTTTTACATTAAAAAAAAAATACAGAAAACCTAGATACAGAACAAAATATATGTTTGGCACATAAATAGATATGTTTTTACTAAATTTGTTGTTCGTTGGTAAATGTAAACGCATAGCTTGAGAACGGCTGATTTTTTTTAAATATAAATAAATATCGTAGGACATTACACACAGCGCCATCTGACCCCAAACTAAGCAAAGCGTGTGCTTGTAATATTATGGTCGTTTACTTCCTATGAGGTGTATACTATACTAGCGATCCGCCCCGGCTTCGCACGGGTGCAATGTAGATACTAATGTGGTGCATATGCATGTATTATACATAAATTCTCCACTTGCTATGTAAGTGTAACTTTTATTGAAATAGGTTTTTGTTTGAGGAAATACTTGTAATGTTTGGTTATCATCTTTTGGTTACTAGTACCAGTACTCTGTTTACTGATGGAAACCGCATTAAAATCCGTTGCGTAGTTTAATAGCTCTAAGCGTACATACGGCGGAAAGAGACTTTGTTTTATACTATGCAGAGATGTATATTCGAAGACTAAGCCCAAATTTTTCATGTTAAAGCAAGTGAAATAAGTCACAGTCAATCACACGAAGTATACCAAAGTCCAGTCCAGTCACGCCTTAGTAAAATGATGGTAACTTTACTACAAGCTTCGGAGTTTTGAAAGCAACACAAAAAGTCATATTTCTCCATATTATATCACTTGCCTACACGCACGTAATTTGGCATTATAAATAAAACACTACTAATTTTAGACATAAAAACATTCTAAAAACAAATGTTTTGGAAAATGATACAATGTGCTGACATCATGATTATTCTGCGTTCCCGCCAAAACTCCTATTGAAGTTATTTGCTTGTTCATTTCTTCATATGTGGCAACCCTACACAAGCCTAAGGGCTATTGCACACCGGCCGGCTAATTTGGTGATGTTGTACAAGTCGCCTCACTCTTTAGAATACCTATTACGATATTGAACGCAACTAGTGATGGGAGCTACTTCTAATCACAACTATGATATCGATGGAACGAAAAAAAATTATAAAAGAATATTTTAACTATTTTCAAGTGATTTAAGAATTAGAAATAAATTAGTAGAATTTCGTTAACAAAAGCAAACACTGTGGACATGATACTTAAATAACTCATCATCATCATCATCATCATCACTATCACTATTATCACCAGCCTATCGTAGTCCATTGCTGGACATAGGCCTATCCCGCAAGACACGCCACTTAGCCCGATCTTCGGCGCTCCACTTCAAGCTACCGCCAGCTGTCCAGCGTATATAGCCACTCCTTCGAATCTCAGTGCACCCTACGCTACGAATATCTGTTTACGGCCTTGCCCTGCGTATATAGTCACTCTAACGAGTCTTAAGGCGTTTTACGTTACGTTTGCCGATTCGCGGCCTTGTCCTGCGTACACATATAGTCATTCCATTGGTCTTAGGGCGTTCTATGGTATGTTTGCCGATTTGCGGTCTCTGCTCTACAACACTTCTACTCTAACGGCTATCAATTCTACGATATGACCAATTGTTATTTATTAGTTAAACACTAAATAATTATATAAATTTCAACTCAAAAAATACTTAAAAATGAATATTAATGCCCGTAATTATATTTTTTTTAATCAATGCCTAAGATTTTTTCACAGCTATAAAAGACTGCGTATAGATCTGCGTATATGGTTTTTTATATCAACTTGAAACCTCCACGCGTTCCCGAGATAGGTCTTGACGGACAGACGGATAACAAAGTGATCCTATAAAAGGTTTCCGTTTGTTTCTGTTGAGGTATGGAACCCTAAAAATGACGTATTCACGCACACACGGTCGTCAGCCGCGTCTACGAAGTTTTGATGTCGACACATGTTTTATGTCGATAAACTGAATTATAAACAGCTTATCTATTCTATCACTTGGTACACCCCATTGAACTTCTGCGTAGCATGCGCTCCGTGTGTATCAATACGTTTTCCCTCATTCAAACCGAAAAAAACATACGACGTCATGCATAAAAGTTGCATAAATATACATCATAGCATTTTATCGACGACGTCACCGGCACTGGTCCGAATGAATATTTAATTTCACCCCTAGCGTTGTTTATTTATTGGTCGTATATTTCATAGCTGAGGGCGATTTGCATGCGTTGGCCGTACTATCCTGTCAAAATTGTTAGGGGTTGTACGGCGATGAATGGATGCAAAGATACTGCGTTGGCTGGAAGTGGCTTTCAGAAATTTTAAAGGAACTTCGCACATATGTTTGTATCTATCTATACTATTATAAAGAGGAAAGATTTGATTGTTTGTTTGTTTGTAATGAATAGGCTCTGAAACTACTGGACTGATTTTAAAAATTCTTTCACCGTTGGGAAACTACACTATCCTCGGGTGACATAGGCTACTTTTTCCCTGTATTCCCACGGGAACGGGAACTACGCGGGTGAAACGGCGATGCGTCCACTAGTTGGTTATAAAGCCCACAAGGTTTTTTTAAAAGTAATGACATGAACGAGACGCTCTCCTGATGGTAAGAGATAACGCCAGTCCATGACCATTGCAGCGTTACTCAGAGCTCTAACAGAACTTGGTATCGCTGCTTTGGCACTCATTACTTTTAAGACTTTCGATGGTTAGTCTCAGCAGCCCTGTAATTTTTCTAGCTGCAGTACTTGAAATTCTGCCGCCAAGCACCTAACAGTGTGTTCCGGCAGCCTCATTTAAAAGCCAGTTCCATTCCAGGCTAGGTGTGCTTCACCATCTTCGACCGTACTGTCACTTAACATCAGGTGAGCTGTGATCAAACACCTAGCTTGTCAACCATAAAAAAGACTAGGATTTATGTAAAGTACAAAATATCGCCGAACGCTTACTCTACACTTAAGTTTATTTGCGAAAAAGCTTTATTCGCTAAAACGGGTAAGGAAAACTTAATTGCCCGTTCAATTGCAATTTATCAACCTTATCTCAAATCTTTTCATCTGACAAATAACATGGTCACTAGAGATAAGACCAGCCACTATATCCAGTCATATCTAGTAACATGATTAAATGCACCACTTTGATAGATCGATAGCCTGTTTCACATCACTATTATACTGGGATAATGAAAAGTTACATGATATCCGAACAATGGACTGGAAATGTACAAGTACCTTAAATAATTACGGCTTAAAATGTGTTTAATAATTTAGGAGGTTGAATTTTGAGAATATAATTGATGGAAACAATGAGCACAAAATTGGTTCCACAAAATATGGAGGGAGTATTGAAGCACATTTCGACAACAATTAAAAAAAAATTACCGTCGTAAGTGAGTGCAATTATTATTATTATATTTCAATTTAAAACATTCAAATCCATGTTCAACTAAATCGAAAACACAAACTTTTACGACACCACCTTTAACTATTTTCAAAAATTAAAAAAAATAACCGGCCTTGTGTGAATTGGATTCGCGCACGAAGGGCTCCGTACCATTATCTGTAAAAACGGCAAAAAATCACGTTTGTTGTGTGAGAAACCACCTTAAATATTTATTTCATTCTGTTTTTTTAGTATTTGTTGTTTAAGCGGCAACAGAAATACATCATGTGTGAAAATTTCAACTGTCTAACTATCACGGTTCATGAGATACAGCCTAGTGACACACGGACAGACAGACAGACGGACGGGCAGCGGAGTCTTAGTAATAGGGTCCCGTTTTACCCTTTGGGTACGGAACTCTAAAAAGCAGATACATAATGAAATAACGAAAAATAAAACAAAAATGCGTAGAAAATGAGTGACGATTCTTTGGCCATAACCATGGTCTCACGTCCCGTATTTCCATCTACTTATTTGTGTGAGTATAGTTCATGTAAGACAAGCAAACATTTTAAGGCTAAGAAATCCTCATTATTATCTAAGCCACATTGTATCTATTCTTTTTTTGTACTATGTATAATGTATATATAATTATACGTATACATTAAAAGTATTATTTATATACTATTACTAAACACAAAATTGCCTACATAATTTAGTAACAATTTTTATTTTATTTTATTGTCATATTTCAAATCTATAAACGTTTTGCCAATAACTAAATGTTGATGATAGATAAAATCTGCTTCAACAAAACTTTCAGAGCTGCCAACTTGCAGAAAACAAATCATCCGTGCTAAGCACCATTTAACCGGGAAATTCACTGGATTCCCGTATTTATTATACAAAGTCAAACTAAACCGATCCTATACGGAAATATTGGTTTAAAGAAAACTTTGAGGAAAGTTTTCCTTTCAAAGCTCAAGTTTTTGCTAGAGCAGTGTTTGTGTGACTTCTTATTTGAGTTTTAAAATCAAAATGAAACCGTCGGTTTGAAATTTAAAATGGCTGACAGACGCAATAAAGTGTGTTTTAGATTGTTTAGAGGGTGGGATTTTACCTCTTAGGGTTATGTTGTAGTTACGTAGAAAAACTGCACGGATAGGTTATACTAGAATAGGTGATATTTTTTTCTATTCCTGTCACTCTTGTGTCTTTCTAAATGAAAGTGATAATTATGTAAAATTACTAGTATCATAAATAGGCAAATAAATTTAATTACTATACCCACCAAAAGCGCTGGCGTTTTCTCATGGATTTTGGTAACGAAACCTTGACTTAGTTAAGTTTTTTTTCGTAAATTGCCACGCTATATCATCTCATATAAAGTTTACAAGATATAACCGACCAAGTTACGATAGATAAATAATTAAAACTCAAATGTTTAATTCGAGAAACCGGCAAAAATAACACGCAAAAAACTTTAAACTCAGCCTGTGATAATAAATAAGAGGATTTGTATAGCTACGCAAATTTCTCTCATCTAAGTTGGGTTGCCACTTTTTCTCATCTCTGTGTTGGGTTGCCACTTTTTCCTCATCTCTATGTTGGGTTGCCAATTTCTCTCATCTCTGTGTTGGGTTGCCACTTTTCTCATCTTTGTGGTTGGTTGCTACTTTTTCTCATCTCTATGTTGGGTTGCCAATTTCTCTCATCTCTGAGCTGCATTGCCAATATCTCTCATCTTTGTGTTGGGTTGCGATTTTTTTTATCTCTGTGCTGAATTGCCAGTTTCTCTCACATTTGCCAAAAATGCCATCTACTTCACGTTACTTTCAGTTTCCGTTTACAAAACGTATGTACAAAAGCTTGACGCAAGTTTTTTCACAAAATGTCACGCGCGTCAAAACCAAGCAGCTTGTCAAGCCCAACTTAACTCTGTTTGACCACCTGGCAAGCAGCTTTCTACGTCATACTTTGTAACTGTTCTTCTACAGCTTTTTGTAAAGCTTGATTTTTACATTGTATTTTATTGCTGTATAAAAAACGGCTCTTAGGTACTTGCTTACCTACCTAAGGCTATTATGTATTTTATTCATGTATGTAAATAAAGTTAATTTTCGTGATATTTTTTATGGCTTTTAATTTCGCTTGTAGCACCAACTCACCTGATAGTAAGCCATGATGTGGTCGAAGAAGCCCACAGACTTAGGATATACCTTATCACTCTGACCTTGAAAATACCTAGATTATATCCAAACATGGAAGCTCGTAATTTGTTCCATTCCTTGGCCGTACGGATGAGAAACGTAGAGTCAAAACGTTTAATATGTACCCAAGGAAATTCCACTATATATTGGTAGCAGTAGGCAGTCTTCCTACTTGTTCTATGGTAAAAAATAAGATAGAAGTACAAGTCATCAGTCCATTCTTGATGAATCCTATAGAAAAATGACTCTTAGAGATTATTAGGTAATTAGAAAAACTAACAAAACAGTAATTGATTGATTCAAGCGTTACTTTGCGGAAGTTGATTTATAACTTTATTAACAAATTAGTTAAATTTAAGTCCTCATCACTGTTGTAACTGGAACGACTCTTAAGCAGAAATAAACTAAATATATACCTTGAATAAACATAACAGTACTTAAAGTTTCGTAACACTACCGCAAAAACCCGAATTAAACTAACCAGTGATTCAAAATTACAATTAATTTCATCCTACTCACAATTATGTCAAAATTAATCAGACATTAGAATTAAAATCTTTCCGATGGGATTTGTAAGGGGTAGAAGACTTCCTAAAGAGAAAAAAAAGGTGCATGGGAAAAGATACACACAATTTTGAGATATCATGGTAAATTAACGACATAATAATATCAGTAATCTTCGAGGTCGATTAAGTTTTATTTTAAATCCATCGGAGCAGAAAACTATGGTTTACGTATGGGGTCTTCTATAAAGGAACTTTTTGGTATTTTTTTAAACACGGGCCATAATGGTTATGGGGGATTTGAAACCGTTACATAAAAGACTAAAATATAATAAAAGTAGATAGTTGTAATGATAGTTGTTCTTATTATTGTTATTTTTATAGCCTTTTTGTTTTTTTAATCTTTTATTTGTAGTGTTTTGTTGTTGTAGTGTTGTGTGTGTCAAAATAAATGTTTTCTTTCTTTCTTTCTAATGGAATTTTTTCTATTGTCATAAAACGGCAAGAAATGGTACAAGCTGCCGGCTTCCTTATGTCCTGAGTGATATAATCTAGATATTATCAAGGTCTGAATGAATAGGTATCTTCTAAGTATGCGTGCATCATCTTCGAACATATCATCGCTTACTATCAGGCGAGTTGGTGGTCAAACGCGGGCTTATTCTTCGTGTACTTTTTAGTACTCGGTTGGCTAGCTACCACCCTCAACTTTAAAATCTGCCGCCAAGCATCTAACGGTATTCCGGCAGCCTCACTTGAGATTCAGTTCCATTCCTGGCAAGGCTACCATTTTCGACCACACCGTCACTCAACATCAGGTGAGCTGTTGTCAGTTATGTCAACCATAAAAAATAAATGATCAATATTCTTGTAGCTTTTTTTTATTAGTTCAGCTGCCTTTTGCTGCCATGTCAAATTTTATTAATTAACCTATAAGGATTTATTCCTAATTAAAGGAGATATAAAATTATTAATACATTAGATAGGCAATAAAGTTATAATAACCAGACTATAAAAATTATACATTCACGTTAAACTACCGGTATTTAATTTTATAATTTACGTTAAAAGCTTCAAGGAATCCCAAGGAGTTTCTTATTTTAATTGCCGATATATTTCACAGGTAGAAGCATTTAAAGGTATCACAATCATTATAAAACTTTTTTTTTCTAAAGTGTAAAAAGATGGGCCACCTCTGGCTTTGGTAGCCGAGTTAAGTACGACCGCCATTAATTTTAAATGATGTCAGTGGTTGTCAACAGTTTTGGGCCATTCTAATTTTTGTGCCTTTTTATAAATAATTTCTTAGGATTTATGTGTTTTGCTTTAGGTCGTTGCTAAGATTATATTGAAATATTTCCTTGTTATTTTCTGGGTTCGGTGTGTTTTTTTATCGTTTACAGGCTAGGTGTTTGACTACAGCTCAGCTGATGTTAAGTGACGGTGTGGTCAAAGATGGTAAACACACCCAACCTGGAATGGAACTGGGTCTAAAGTGAGGTTGTCGGAACTCGCCGCTAGATGCTTGGCGACAGATTTTCAACACTTTTATATCAAAAATTTTTCGTGGCACATGCGGCATACTCGTGATCGGGTGCTGCTTGCGGGTCGCTGCTTTGCTCGCGGTATACACACAAACTAGTACTTTTACCCTAGATTAAGATTTGTAGCGATGATAGCTCAGTGGTTAGCGCGGTCAGTTCGCATGCTGCAGGCGGTGGGTTCAAACCCCAACAATGAGCTTGAGCTGCCGGTGAAGGAAAACATCGTAAGGAAACCATAGCATGGTGGTAGGGTACTTTCTGGTACTCGGCTGGCAAGCTAGCTGGCTAGCTATCAAGTTGAAAATCTGCCGCCAAGCATCTAACGGTGTGTTCCGGCAGCCTCACTTGAGAGCCAGTTCCATTCCAGGCTAGGTGTGCTTTACCTTCTTCGATCACACCGTCACTTAACATCAGGTGAGCTGTGGTCAAACAACTAGCCTGGCAACAAAAAAAAATTCAAGGTAATAAAATTAATTCAAAATTGATAAAGGTCACGAGCGCTGGTGTCTGTGGAGGGTATGTTTTAAATTAAAAAATACGTTGTGAAATGCTATCATAATACGCTTAGTTAATTATTTTCGCCCGTTATTAATCAGTGGCATACCAACTTCCCAAACCAAACTATCCCAAACATCCAAGAATTCACAACCAATTTAACTTTTTGTATCCATATTCAAGTTTTTGTACTTTTTTGGATGATACGGAGTGGTCCAAAAGAAGTTATTATTTCTCACTTGATGATATCGCGGCACAATTTACTTCAACGTCGTATATTCACTCGGGTTGCTTGTGAATTTTACTACTTTTTTTATTTATGTTAAAAGTAATGAGACGAACGAGACGCTCTCATGGTGGTAAGAGATAAAGCCTGTCCGAACCATTGCAGTGATACACAGAACTTTGAGTAACAAAACAAAGTCCAGGCATCACGGCATTGGCGCTCATTACTTTGAGACTTTCGATGGTTAGTCTCAACAGCCCAGTAATTTCGCTAGCTGCAGTACCCTGCAAACCGGAACACAGTAATGTTTACACACTACTGCTTAGCGGCAGAATATCTGGTACTGCGGTGGTAAGGAAATCTACCACCAAGTAAACTTAATTTAAATTATTTGATATGAACTTAAACTAAAAAAATAGGACTAGATTTTAAGTAAGATTAGGTTTTTATTTACTAAGCTGTGTCAAACTAGTTCAATTTAAGCCCTCATCACTGTTGTAACTGGAACGACTGTTAAGCGGAAATAAACTAAATATATACCTTGAACATCATCATCATCAGCCTATATTAGTCCACTGCTGGACATAGGCCTCTTCCAAGACACGCCACTCAGCCGGTCTTCGGCTTTTCGCTTCCATCCACCGCCAGCTGTCCTACGTATATCGTCACTCCATCGAGTCTCAGGGCGTCCTACGCTACGCTTGCCAATTCGCGGTCTCCACTCTAGAACACGTCTACCCCAGCGGTTATCGGTTCTGCGACAGATATGTCCAGCTCATTGCCACTTCAGCTTGCTAATACGCTGAGCTATGGTCAATGACTTTAGTTCTCTGGCGAATTACTTCGTTTCGGATCCGATCCCTCAGAGAAATGCCAAGCATAGCTTTTTCCATAGCTCGTTGAGCGACTTTGAACTTACGGACCATTCCCGCTGTGAGTGTCCACGTTTCGGCTCCGTAGGTCATGACAGGTAGGACGCACTGATTGAAGACTTTTGTCTTCAGACTTTGTGCTAAGCATTATTAGCTCCTATTATATTTATGTATGTTTAACAATAGTGGTGATATAATACACCCTTGGGGATTTGATTTAACTCGCTGTATTTAGCTCGCTGAGCGACTTTGAACTTACTTGAACATGTGATATATAATTAATTAATTAAACGTGAGTACTCCCGCATTTGTAAAACAAAAACGCTTTACATAGTTTCTCTTATAACTTAATCCACACGCTTAATTATCTACAAGATATATCTGCGCCGTAATTAGAGGGATATTAATTGAATGAACCTTATACACAGAATACCATAATAGTATGTATAGATTTAACACACAGGCTTTCCGATAAGAGATCTGATGATTTTGTTTATTGTTTCCTGACGGATCTCTCGCTACCTGTCATTGTGATGACATTGATAATATTGTGGTAGATCTCCTTAGTAATAGGTCGTGTATCGCAGTATTGGATATCATGCCGTAAGTAGAGTTAGCTGAACACTGGTGAAAATACTGGGTCTCAATGTCTCAAAGTAATGGGCGCCAAAGCAACGATGCAGACATGTTTTGTTACTCATAGTTCTTTCTTTTCATTTTGGGTCCCGAGCGGACAGGGGTACCCAAAATGTTGAGTAACAAAACAAAGTCAGACTCACGCGGATAATTGGGCAATTCGTGAATAAAACGTTATTTTTTGCGAATAGAATAGAATGTTTTATTGGCCTTATAACTACTTATGTATGTGTAGACAGCCCCGTTGGCTTGTTGGTAGTATATCTGCCTTGAGAGCTGTAGGGCGCGGGTTCGATTCCCACTCAGGGCAAACATTATGTGAATAAAAAAAAATGTTTGTACTGTGTCTTGGTGTTCTGTATGTATCATAAGTATGTATTTACAAAAAAAAAGTATTTATGTATTCTATTTAGAGTTATCTGACTTCCATCACACAAGCTCTGCTTAGTTTGGGGCCAGATGGCGCTGTGTGTATAGTCCTACGATATTTATTTATTATTTATTTATGTATGTTACACTAGACACGTCAAAATGACAATTGCATTAATAAAACTGGGTTAAAAAAAAACTTATGTCACTGCCTAATAATAACAATATGTCCAGTCCAATGTCCAGTGAATAATATTAATTATTGCAATTTAAAGTCAATTAAATTATAAATGATGTCAAGTGTGTAATAAAATGTCAAACAAATAATTATTATGATCTAGGACCTAATAAATAAATTAAAAAAAAAGTTTAAAAGGAAACGGGAAATGAAATAGTTCCCATAACGCTCAACTTAATAAAGGCTAGCGTTTTGGTTACGTATGTCATCGACCAGACGAGATGAGAAAAAAAATTTAATTAAATTAAATAATAGAATTAAACATGGTTGTTAATTGTATCGTGTGTTCGATTCCCAGTGTGTTTACTTATAATAATACAATAAATAGGTACATGTTTTCCCCCGTTAAAACTCCCAATGAGGTGGACAATGATTTGAATAAATGTACTTACACATTCTATGCAAAAAGCTATTTGTTTTTACATAGCAATATGGACTTTGAGCGCGAAGTGCATATGGGATATCTTTTATTTTTATTGAGATGTTTCCGAAACCAGTGAATAAATTAAATTATTAAGTCTCAAGCCTTCAGCATTGAGCTCTGTGTGGTCTTTATTGCGAACTGTCTTCAACTCCATATCAGTTTTTAAACATCGTATTAATTACTAGTGTTGGGACAACTTGTTGGGCCGAATCCGAAGTGGAGCCGAAAAATAAGTTACTTATTTATGTATAAAGCCTTTTTAAACAGTCTAATAATATGCGAGTTTCAGAAAGAAAGAAAACATTTATTTGACAGAATACAAAATTCATTTTATTTATTTACAACATTTCGCATCTAACGCGATGGTCTGAGTCAATATACCTACGTATACAAGTTTAATTGTCACATATTTAATCCAATTGCAATTAAATTCATAAGTTAAAACAATAATTCATTTAATAAATACAATGCGATAAATTGTTCAATGAATTAAAATTCAATAATACAAGTCATTCCACTAATATTATAAATGTGAAAGTTTAGATATTTGGATGTTCGTTACTCTTCCACGCAAAAACTACAAAACGGATTTGAATGAAATTTCGTATGGAGGTAGCTGAGATCCTGGATTAACACATAGGCTACTTTTTATCTCGAAAACATGTAGCGTGTAACACGGCGGGGCGCAGCTAGTTAAATAATAATACATTATATTATTACATGCGTCATTAATAGGTATATACCATTTAAAATTCTGGTACTGAACAAACACAAACATCTATTTTCTGAGCAACCCGGTTCAGTGCATGCAACGAATGCCAAACTATCGGCGTTCTACAAAAAAAATGTGTGAAATGAAACTAGCGATGATTGATGATAGCTCAGTGGTAAGAGATTTCAGTGTGTTAAAAAAAAATTAACGTATTGTAATAAAATGCTATAGCTTTATCTAATTTAGTACATTCAGTTCAGTTTTCATTTTTTTGCATTGACATTTTTGATTTGACATGTAATCAGTGTTTTAAAACTTATTTAATGACATATTTAAAATTTTGAATTGACTTGGGTGGGTATTTGTACCACAGCGGTATAATTAATTAAATCAAAACCGAAACCGAATTCGACACATCAATATAATATTTTTCACATCACTAACAAACAACTGCCTCTGTCGATACGCGTAGGAAACCCAACACCGTTATGTTGGCAAATATGTGCATTTAGCCTTAAGTGACTCGTCGACAGTCGATACACTTAAAATCAGGCTTTATGATACGACAGGTTTTTTAAAGAGGATTATACAAAGTTAAGAAAACGCAGCGATTAAAACTTACACAGTCACCGCAAACTATAGTTTTACTAAAAAGTACAAGTAAAAGAGTAAGGAATATAATTTATCAATATTTCTATTTTATACTATTAAATGAGCTATATTTGTAGTCACAAATACATGTCTGTCTATCTCTCTTATATATCTTTTTTTTTATTGTTGACAGGCTAGTTGTTTGGCCACAGCTCACCTGATGTTAAGTGACGGTGTGGTCGAAGCACACCTACCCTGGAATAGAACTGGCTCTCAAATGAAGCTGCCGGAACACACCGTTATATGCTTGACAAGATGCTTATAGTTATTAGTTAGAATTTGTTGTTATAGCGGCAACAGAAATACATCATC
Organism: Biston betularia; assembly: GCA_905404145.2. Taxonomy (NCBI): domain Eukaryota; kingdom Metazoa; phylum Arthropoda; class Insecta; order Lepidoptera; family Geometridae; genus Biston; species Biston betularia. The sequence continues at coordinate 6,026,067 of FR989887.1, read as the reverse complement.
TGTGAAAATTTCAACTGTCTAACTATCACGGTTCATGAGATACAGCCTAGTGACAGACAGGCAGACAGGCAGACAGACGGACGGGCAGCGGAGTCTTAGTAATATGGTCCCGTTGTACCCTTTGGGTACCCTAAGAACTTGGTTAATAAAACAGTTGTTCTTTAACGCTAATGTTACGACCGCCCGTATAATATTTGCATAAAAAAAACGGCCGCGGTTACTGTGACAGTGTAAAGGGCACTTTACATACTTTTGAAAGAGCACGTAATTGCCAATGTTTAGTTTTTTATTTTAAATCGAATGCTTGAGAACATTATTACGTGAATTTTAAATGTCTTATTTAATATTCTATCTCTATGTGCCATGTATAATTGTAAGTACAAAGTACTTTTGAGATAATGATCTTTAAAAGTTTGAGGTGGCAATGCAACGGGCCGCAAGGATTTTATACAATTTAAGTAGTTTACAATTTTAATGAATGTCTTATCTATCTATCTTCTTACACAATTTAAACAGTTTACAATTTTAATTAATGTCTTATCTATCTATCTATACTATTATAAGGAGGCATAGGCAGTGGCGGCCTTAGGGGGTGGCAAGCAGGGCAACCGCCCGGGGCCTCGCTCTTGCAGGGGCGTCGCGTCCTCGTAGAAAAAAGTCTTTACCTTATATGTACGTGTATCTCGCGCCTCGCACTTAAGGTGGTTCGATTTCCATACAAATAGATTTTTCCATTTATGGACAAATAGAGCATAATTTTACAGTGAAATCACAGCTACTGGCATTTATTTTGGTCTTTATTTGCGGTAAATCACAATTGCTTGAATAAAACTGTAGATTATTGGCATAATTTACTGTTTCATTCAAAAATCATAAATTCATAAATTTGATTTTCTGTTAATCTACTGTTTTATGCAAGCAATTGTGATTTACCGCAAATAAAAACCAAAATAAATGCCAATAGCTGTGATTTCACTGTAAAATTATGCTCCATTTATCCATAAATGGCAAAAATTTCTTTGTATGGAAATCGAACCACCTTAACAACACCCCCCTGAATGCACGGTTTTATTATTAGTGCAAGCATGTTACGGCCACTCGAGCCCTTGAACAAATTTTTTAGTAAAACGGACTCAAAGAAAAAGGGCCTCACAATGATCTGTCGCCCCGGGCCCCGCAACAGCTAAGGCCGCTGCTGCATCTAGGTTTATAATTATCTATTGCTAGGATGATGGGTATTTAGCCTGATCGTCAATGAATAAATTGTAAGTATTTTATAACCGCTACTGCATTTGCTCAGGTATTTTTATGGCAGTCTTTCACAAGGGCCGACTTGTTGACTCACTTTGCTAATATTGGCTTTTGATTTCCATTTTGATTCGGTTAAGCTCATCGCAGAAAACTCCAGCGATAAGGTTAGTAAATCATGTAGAAATGCAAGAAGGTTTATTCTATTCTTTTTTTTTATAGTTGATAAGCTATGTGTTTGACCACAGCTCACCTGATGTTAGGTGACGGTGTGATTGAAGATGGTATACACACCTAGAATGGAATGGAACTGGCTCTCAAGTGGGGCAGCAGGAACAACCGTTAGATGCTTGCCGGCAGATTTTCAACCTGAAGGTGGTAGCTAGCCAGCCGAGTACTAGAAAGTACTCTACCACCATGCTACGGTTTCCTCACGATGTTTTCCTTCACCGGCAGCTCAAGCTCATTGTTGGGGTTTGAACCCACACCCTTCGGCGTGCGAACCGTCCGCGCTAACCACTGAGCTATCATCGCTACAATAACAACACTCGGCACTAAATTAACCCACAAACGAGCAACACCCAATTTAGCAACTCGGATGTCAAAAGAACAAGAATAAAGCCATCGGAATCGAATCCTGGCCGATAGTGATGGGAACAACCAGAAACAGTCTTGATTACAAAAGTGACATTAATTATAAGTCAGAGGACCACCAGGGAAATATTCTCTAGGCTAAGCGTTACGAAGTAGATATGTTAAGTCTGCTAACTTGCACTTGGCTAGTGTGGAGGCCCCTTAACCTTCTTACAATGAAGAGGTCTGTGCCCAGCCGTGGGACAGTTGAAAAAAAAGAGGACTGATTCGGAATTGAAACTAGTACCTATTACATTAATGCAGTACTGAAAATTAACTTCACGATCAATTATAGATAAAAAAATTAGTTTTTATCAATAGTTAATTGATAAAAATTGTAGTTTTAATCAATAGTTAACAGGTAATCACATCACGCTGACATTAACTACTTTAAAAACGTTTCGTTACAAATCCAAAGTGAAGTCAAGCGCTATTTATTCATTCAAAACTGTCAAAGTAAATAAAATCTTAAGTACCTTGTCGATCAAAACCCTATAAAAGTAGGATAAATAATGTTTATTATGAAGCCAATACAGCACTTAGCAACTATAAAAAAACACGACCGAATGTTACTAATACCAAGTTAAAACTTTTTTTGATACCGTCTTGCCAAATACAAGACCGAAAGTCTCAAGTTTCGCCAGTTTAATTGTCCCATCACTAAAATCCCGTTGATCTTCGTTTAATTATTAGTTAAATGCGAGCCAAGTTTAGCTTGTATTAAACAGATTATCTTCGAAGCAGACTCAATAATTTGCGGCCCAAGTTTAATTTAATATTAACTGGTGAGATCTTAATAAATATCGAGGTGTAGCTATAACATGTTATACAATATTTTATAGGTATTTGTTTTGAAGTTTTGTTAATTGAATCACCCGTAAAAGGGTATATATATGCGTTTTTTATTATAGAGACATTAACTAATAAAAATAATTCATATAGTAAATAGGTATGCAAAAATAATACGTTTTTATTTAAATAAAACGAAATATATACATTATACAATATACATTTATTTTTATACTAGCGGACGCCTTGCGGTTTCACCCGCGTAGTTATCGTTTCCAAAGGAATACAGGGATAAAAAGTAGCGTATGTCACCCAGGGATAGTGTAGCTTCCCAAAGGTAAAAGAATTTTTGAAATCGGTTCAGTAGTTTTTGAGTTTATTCGTTACAAAAATCCAAAAATACAAATCTTTCCTTTTTATAATATTTGTGTAGATGACAGGTCTTTATGTTAGCTTCAGTTTTTGTTTACCACCGCCAGGGCCGCTGATATTTTTTCATATGGTATTGAAAACTCAACTAAAGATTTTTTTATGAATTGTCGCGTTAGACCTTAAAAAATATTACAATTATCTATTATAGTCTTAATATTTGTAGAGATGTAAATTTTCAATTCTACGTTATGAAACAACCCCAATAAAATATTGTAAAAAGATAGTTCTGTGCTAAATGGTGCGGTGTAAAATGATCACGGATATGGAAAAAAAGTTGGGGCAAAACAGAATATAACAATTATTATTATGTTTTACGTCTGGTAATTTTGCGAAGCACCCGACTCGCAACTCGACTGCGACATGCGACATTCGTGAAGTCTGTTGACTGCCGATAACGCGCCACTGTGCTCGAAATGCACTATTCTTATACCCAGGGTTGCCACCTACGCGATTTTCCTATATCAATATGGTATGTAATTTGGCTGCCAAAATTTTGAAAAGTTTTGGTAACCTAGTTGGGAGACTGTATCTATCCAATCTGGAGGTTTTGGGTTCGAATCTCACCGTCTTTTTAAAGTTATGTGCGTATTACCGCTGTCTTGAAACAGTCTGAGCGTTTTAATTTTTTTTTCATAAATGGGTGTAGGTCGTACTTGGCTAGCGTGGTGGGCTATGGCCTTGTCCTTCTCACAATAAGAAGAGGCTAACGCCCAGCAGTGGGAAAGTTTATAAAAATAGGATTAATCCGGATGTAGTTTAACATTAGATAGGATCTTAAATAACGGACTGAACGAGATATATATCTAACAGGAAGAATTGTAATTGATTGTAAAAACTTTTCTAGGCTAAAATATTAATGAAACATGTTTTCAAAAATTAAACTATGTTTCGGAACTACGGCATCGATTATAAAAAAATATTAAATAATTTTTTAAAGCATCTATTTAAATATTTTCAAACTTCATAACCATCCCAAAAGAACATTCGTAATTACTAAAAAAATCGTATTTTTTTATCATTATATCTGGCAACCCTGTTCTACTGCTCAGTCGAAACATTTTGCCTTAATAACTGCTGCATTGTGGCGCGGAATTTAAATTTTAAACACTATTGTTGGAAAACTAGTAGATTGTACGTTCTGAACATTTCTAGAAATCTTCGGCTCTTTCTTGTGATCTTTGTATTTTCACTTACATGTCTAGGTATTTTGGCGGGAACGCAGAAAAATAATATCGATGCTTTGTATTTTTTTTTCGATTGCTTTTGTTTAATAGTGGCGTTTTAAACATAATAATTATGCTGAATTGTAAAGATTCAAAGATTCAAAGATTCAAAATTTTCAAAGATTCAAAGCACGACTATAGGCTGAGCGGCCAGCATAGAGACAGCTGAGCGGCCAGCATAGAGACAGCTGAGCGGCCAGCATAGAGACAGCTGAGCGGCCAGCATAGAGACAGCTGGAACGACGCGATGCCGAGTTACGAGAGGCTGCCCACAAGGAGGTGTCATGTCTCCACTACTCTGGGTGGTCGTCGTAAACGAACTCATTGAACTCCTAAATAAAGAAGGCATCGTCACCGTAGGATATGCCGATGATCTGACAATTATGATCTCTGGACTTTTTGAAACAATCTTGTTTGAAAAAATGCAAAAAGCGCTTAAGGTCCTTGAGAAATGGTGTGAACGCCACAACCTATCTGTAAATCCGCAAAAAACTGAATTGATTCTGTTCACGCGAAAAACTAAAATAATGAATATAAATACTCCTTCATTGTTTGATACAAAACTAAGACTCAGCAAGGAAGTAAAATATCTAGGCATTTGGCTAGACAGTAAACTATTGTGGGGAAAGCAACTGGATTACATCACCACAAAGGCGACAAATATTTTATGGCAATGTACGAAAGCAGTAGGAAAGGACTGGGGCCTTAAACCGAAGCTCTGCCACTGGCTATACACTGTGATAGTGCGGCCTGTTCTCACCTACGGTTGCGTAGTGTGGTGGACTCGCACTAATTTAGCGACTGTAATCCTAAAATTGCAGAAGACACAGAGACTTGCATGTTCTTTAATCAGCAGTTGTATGAAAAAAACACCATCAGCCGCTCTTGAAATCATACTAGGTCTGACTCCACTGCACCTGCACATTCAACAGGAAGCGATGGCTTCAGCACTAAGGATAAAGTCTACAAACCAGTGGAAAAGTACGGGTCCGATTACTAACCACTGTAGAATAATTGACCGGGCGACGAGAATAATCCCCGAAGCAAATGAAGGCACTGACAAAATAGCCAGCACACACCTAGATAGCAAAAAGTATGAGCTGATCACGGAAGACAACGTCTTAGAAGGTGTCCAACCAGAATGGAGCATCTACATAGACGGTGCAAAAAACAAGGCGGGAGCTGGTTGCGGCTATTACTCCCCGGAACTTGGACTTAGAGAAGCTATGGCTCTTAACAAGACCACGACAACACTGCAAGCGGAAGCCATGGGCTTACTACTGGCTGCAAGGGCAGTCGTGCCACTTAATGATTTTCTTGTCCCCGGGGATCGGAAGGACAAAGATATTCTCATGTTCATCACAGACAGTGCGGCCACCATTTACGCACTTAGGAGACCTGTAACAAGGTCCAGAGTTATTGCAGAGTGTCATACCATACTACAAACACTCTCCAGCAGGTACAGAACCATAATCAAGTGGACGAAAAGCCACGGATCATGTTCGGGTAACAATGTGGCAGACTCTCTTGCAAAAGAGGGTGCAAAAAAGCAGGTAAGTGACGACGTGGTGGCTCTATGCAAACCATCAGCGATGGAAGTGCGAGAGCTACTGCGCCGTCACACCGAGAAAGAACAACAAAACCTGTGGGATAAGAAAACCGACTGTAAACATGGTAAGACCGCCTTTCCAATTCTTAACAGGAAGATCACTAACAATCTATTGAAGCTGCAACGACAGGACCTTCGTCTCTTAGTAGGCCTCATAACCGGTCATTGCAACTTGAATAGTCACCTCTTTAAACTAGGAGCCACGGATAGTCCGCTATGTCGTGGCTGCTTGCAAGAAAATGAAACTGTAGAGCATGTGCTTTTGCATTGCAAAGCCACAGAAGGTACTAGAGTTGATACTAAGCTGCATGAAACTGCTTCGCTATCATTCATGTCAACATCATTGAACTTGTCACCTAAATCACTGGAGCTACTATGCCAGCGGCCCAGAGCCTCGCTCCGATACTTCAAGGAGCTGGGTTGGCTCGGGTAAACGCTGGTAGGGGGAAATGCACAATACACCCCAAGCGGGACGTCAGTGCAGGACTTATTGCCCCCACTTCGAATAAGAATAAGAATAAGAAGACTATAGGCAAGTGATATATTGTAGTGAAATATGAATTTTCGTGATGTTTCTAAAACTCGATCAAAGCTTGTAGTACCTATATACTACTTCACTAGGGCATGAACTGGCTCTCAACATACCTGGCCTGAAATGGAACTGGCTTTCAATTGAGGCTGCCGGAACACACTGTTAGGTGCTTGGCGGCAAATTTTCAACTTGAACCCTCAGCTAGTCGAGTACTAAAAAGTTCCCTCCTACCTCGCAAGAATTGACTTACTTTGACTATGACTTGGACTTATTTTACTTGATAATTTATCAAATACTCCAACTTAGCGACATACTTGACACTGGCAAAATGAAAAAGTGCGATGCGAAAAACAAAAAGAGAACAACTAAATTATTTATGTATTTAACGTACCACATAAATAATAAATGTTATATTAAACTTAATAGAATTAAATTGAAATCAAAATGTTTTCCGGCTTAAAATAATCCAAGCATAAAAATCTTGATAAAAAATTCTACCGAACAAAACAAGGACGTCTGTGTAATATGTACATAATTACATACATTTATCATTAAACACCACAAAAGGCATCGAAATCAAAGTTAAAATACTAGTTTCTTTATCCCAGACAACGATGTAAAGGTAAAACATGGCCCTCGAGTCTTTAATTAAAATCTTTATAATGTTGCTAGACCCGCCCCTGTGCGAGCGAGATAAAACATTTTTTTTTCTTTAAGAATTTGCCCCATCGGGTAGGCTAAAGCTGTAAAGTCATACTGCCTCATCCTACGTGAGATGAAATAATGACGTACGTAAACAGCGTCTCAATCATTGGGTCCATTTTGCTGTTTTCTTTTTAGTCTGTGCTGTAAATTTTTAAACGCAATTTTCCATAGAATAAAATGAGAGAGCTAGGTCTTTTAAAGCAGTTCTCGTGTAAGTGACAGTGTGGTTGAAGATCACCTAGACTAGAATGGGAACAGGCTCTTAAGTGAGTCTGCCGGGAACACACTGTTAGTTTGTTTGATGACATGTTCAACTTTTGGGTTATGTCGCTGCCTTGCAATATTTTTAAACAACTGTTTTCTTTACAATTTTGTTAAAAATCCCTAAGCCTAGCTAGACTTCTAAAATGGTTTTCTGGGAAAATTGCGTACGCAAATACAACCTCTGAATCATGCCTATTTGTATAAACAAGCCCACTGTTGGGCGTGGGTCTCTCCTAATTATGAAAAGGGTAAGGCCACAGTCCACCACGTGCTTTTTTATGAGAAGCAACAAGATAGTCGAGACACTTTCCTGATGGTAAGAGATAACGCCTGTCCATCACCATTGCAGCGATATTCAGAACTTTGCGGAAAACAAAGTCCAGGGCATCACTGCTTTGGCGCTTATTACTTTTAGACTTTCGATGGTTAGTTTCAATAGAATTTCATAGTCGGATGCAGCGCGATTTGCAATTGTTTCTTTAAATATCTTTTTCAAATTCCGCTGGACACGCGTTCCCTCTTAACGAAACAATATATATAAAACAGAATAGTACAGAATAGTAGAATAGAACAGTACCCACACAGTTTAACACGACTTTTAGACATAACAGAGATCGAATTACGCCTACATAGTCATCGTTTGTGTGGAGTGGCGTGCTAGTAGCTTGTAAGTAGGTACTTGTGTTTCTCATGACTGAATGAAATCAGCTGAGTTTGCTGCTTAGAAACGCGTGCTTTATCGGGTTCGTTCGGGCATTTTATTCATTAGAATTTTAAACTATGTTTTTTTATTATGGTTGACAGGCTAGATGTTCGACCACAGCTCACCTGATGTTAAGTGAAGGTAAATAAATAACTAAATAATAAATAACTCACTGGACTCAAGTGAGGCTGTCCGAACACACCGTTGGCGGCAGATTTTAATTTAATTTTTAATTTATGGTTTCCTCACGATGTTTTCCTTCGCCGGCAGCTCAAGCTCATTGTTGGGGTTTGAACCCACGCTTAGGTGCATGCGAACCTACTGCGCTAACCTTTTGTTTTATTCAAGCAATTGTGATTTACCGCAAATAAAGACCAAAATAAATGCCAGTAGCTGTGATTTCACTGTAAAATTATGCTCCATTTTTGTCCATAAATGGAAAAAAATATTTGTATGGAAATCGAACCACCTTAAAACGATTTTTCTAGCTAAGAAGTATTGTTTCATTTATTGTTGTCCCATCTTTTAGAGTTCTTACTTTGTGCTCGCAAGCCGACAAGTTTTTGTTAGAACATCAAACGCGACTGTAACCATTGATGACATTACCAACCTCGACTCGATCCTTTCTAAATCGAGTGAGCGAATATACTCGTAAAATGTGCAGCGGCACACGTGGCGATTGTTTAGACTGCGCAGGAGTCGGCGTGAGTTTATTGCATTCTCGATGACACGCGACACAATTTGTGATTCGATTTGCGAATTTATTAGAATTGTCAATAAATCGACAATTGACGGTGAATTAGCTCGAAAGAGCGTTAATATTAAAGACCGAAAATAGCACACCTTTGTTACGAAACTGTTTTTTTTTTTATTGAATACCCAACATGATGTTGTTTTGCATCGCTACGGAGGCATGAAGCAAAATATAACAGAGGTAAACATCATCACAAACATTACAGACAGCATGTTACATTACAGGTAATATGTGGATCGGATTGCTAATGTAAAAAAAACTGGAAAATTTCGGTCAAATATCGAGCAAAGCTACTTTCTACTGCAGTTTGGCTCTTTTTTTTTCAAATGTAAAATTGTTGTTTGACAGCCCTATTGGTTCATTGGTAGTGTGTCTGCTTCGACAGCTGAAGGGCGTGGGTTCGATTCCCACTCAAGACTAACATTTGTGTGACTAACATCGATGTTTGTTCTGTGTCTGGGTGTACTGTATGTATTATAAGTATGTATTTACAAAAAAAAAAGTATTTAAGTATTCTATCAGTTATCTGTCTTCCATAGCACAAGCTCTGCTTAGTTTGGGGTCAGATGGCGCTGTGTGTAATGTCCTATGATAATTATTTATTTATTTATTTATTATAGAACACATGAACAAAGTGTCTTCCCCTTAATAGAGACAGTAAGAAAAGTGTCGATGGACGCATTCTTCGATTATACTCTACTTAGCAATTTAAGTTATATTAAAATTACTTATTAGTCTCAACTAGGGTAGATTGTAATAACAATGAGGTATCAAACAACAAACAGATACATCATTAGAAGGAAAAAAAAATGTAAAAGTAAAGATGGCTCTCATGTACCTATATCAACATAAATAAATATCGCAGGACTTTACACATAGCGCCATCTGACCCCAAACTAAGCAAAGCTTGTACTATGGAAGTCAGATAACTGATAGAGTACTTAAATAGTACTACATACTAGCTGCACCCCGCGGTGTTACCCGCTATATGTTTTCGGAAAAAAGTAACCTATGTTCTAATCCAGGGTCTCAGCTACCTCCATACCAAATTTCATCCAAATCCGTTCACTAGTTTTTGAGCGAAAGAGTAATAAACAGCCATCCATCCAAACTTTCACATTTATAATATTAGTGGGATATCAATAGCATATTACGTATTATATGTATTTACAAAAAAAACTAATTAAGTATTCTATCAGTTATCTGCCTTCCATAGCACAAGCTTTGCTTAGTTTGGGGTCAGATGGCGCTGTGTGTAATGTCCTATGACATTTATTTATTTTACATTGATTGTTTTGTTTAATATTTCTTTATCGCAACAAAAACAGTTCACAAATAGCCCTACTTTAAAGTAAAAGTGCTAAAACCTTTATATCTTCGAGGATGCTTTTAACAACCTCTATGATTTACTTTCCAAATGTCTTTATCTATTTACCCGACACTATCCAAATGACAAGGTATACAATAATAAAGCGGCCAATTTAAATTGAACTTCCGAATAAAATGTTATGAGGGAAAGTACGGGTCAGTTGTTAGTGGGTGAGAGTAAAGATGTATGTTAAACACCTTTGACAAATATGAACCTGTTGTGACGTATAATTACAGTAACTCATTTCATAAATCTTCCAGAAAAATTATTATCTAAATAAAAGAAAGAAAGAAAGAAAGAAAGAAAACATTTATTTTGACACACGCAACACTACAACAACAAAAAAACACTACAAATAAAAGATTAGAAAAAAATATGTAGAAAGTTGTCGCTGTAGTGTCCGGTGCGACAAAAAGGTTAGTTCTCAGCATTAGTGCTGCCAATTTCTCAGCGGCGCTGGTTTTCAGAACCCACCTTTTGGGACGCACTAGACTGAATAAAAATACATAAATACATACGCGAATATATAATAGAATATATAAATTATAAATATACAAAAAGTGTAGAAAGTTGCTTGTAAAAGAAAGGATATTTTACATACATAAGTAATAATTAGAGTTCTGAACATATACGTATTAAATAACAGTGAAAGTTTGATCTTGGAACTCGGCAGCTCTAACTAAGCCATTCAGCTGGAAGATATTTCTGATGGGATATATTTGTACCCGACCATCATCCTACAGACCTACACCATATCTGCTCATAGCCGAAAAGGCTGATTACATGGTAAAAGTATATAAAAAAATAACACTGAAAATCGTATCACAATCCATTGCGTTGTTTAGAAGAACTAAGGCGTTAATTTTTTTTTTTTATGTCAAATGTCATGAGGTTGCCTAGACGCTCTCCTGAAGGTAAGAGATAACGCCTGTCCATGACTATCGCAGCGATACACAGAACTTTAAGTAACAAAACAAAGTCCAGGGCCTCACTGCTTTGGCGCTCATTACTTTGAGACTTTTGATAGAGTTAGTCTCAACAGCCCAGTAAATGCCCATTGAGTGACGTATTAAAACTCTTTAGGAATGTCTCCCTTGTTTGGAAAAGGCTCCAAATGAACATCAACGGAAAGTTGCTTGTCTGTCAGTTTTCTACCGGATGCACTTTGGAGAGTGCAAAGTTCAAATCTGCATGACCTAATTCCACCCTGCCTATTCTACTATCAGATAGAAAGGAGCTTTAAAAGGTGATACTGTTTTATGGAAGATATTCCAAAAACGCGGACTAAACGGTTCGATTCCACCTTCATCGTACGAACCGTTAAAAAATGGAATTTGCTGTCCGAGTGGGTGTTGACTGATAGATATTATTTGGGTGCTTTCAAGTCGCGTGTGAATTGATTTCTGCTAGGCAAGCGTGCTCTATCTTAGACCACATCTTCGCGTAACATCGGGCGAGATGGCGGTCAAACGCAAGGCTATTTGAAATAAGTATAATTTAAAAGTTCAAAAACCCCTAAAAGTGTTTCTACTAGTCAAGCCCTTTTATTTGATATCCATATTGAGAGAGTTGTGTAAAAATATGTAATCCGCCATTTTGTGGCGGCGGCCATCTAGGACCCATTTTCATCAAACATAGCTAAGAACACTCCCGACTAATTCACCTTTCAAACAAAAAAACAAAATCAAAATCGATTTATTCGTCCGGGAGCTACGATGCCACAGACACACAAACATATACACACACATACACGTCAAACTCATAACACCCTGTCGTTTTTGCGTCGGGGGTATTATACGTTGAAAGATAAGTTGAATACACAGACATGAAAATACCTTACAATACATATTTTAGTGAGCTACCGCGGATATGTACGCGTTTGACTACCAACTCTTCCTATGGTAAGCGAAGATGTGATCGAAGATGAAGCGATACCTATTCACTCTGATTCTCTTTGATTTACTGCCAAAATTAGCAACTATTTATTACCCACTTTAGAACGCAACATCCAAGCAATTCATTATCACTAAAGTCGTCATGGATTATTTACTGATTTACAAACTTCGGCAATTCTAGAGAGAGTGATGTTGTGGCGTGCCGTTTCTGAACGTAACTTTTGCTATCTGTGGTAAGATTGATAGGTCACAGATCAACTGAGATTTTTATACAAAAACACTAGTTTTGGAAAAAATACACGATTTTTCTGCGTTCCCGCCATAACTCCAGTTGAGATTACGTTTGGGATTAATGTTGAGTTTCCCCTTTTTTATTTATTTATTAGTAAAACATGAGGATTGGCACAATGCACGAACGTACTATGCCCGAACAACAAAAAAGAAAATAAATTGAGATTCCTGTTTTTACATCGAGGTTGCAGTTTTATTAACCTACTCTTTGTATATTGTACATAGGTATATTATATATACATAAATGTATAATTGTATATATATCGACCAACTATCATCATGCCATAATATTTCGTTCTCATCGCTTTTATATCAATCTAAATGAAGGTGTTAGGCTACTTTCTACTACTCGGCTGGCTAGCTAACACCCTTAAGTTGAAAATCTGCCACTTAGTGCCAAACGGTGTGTTCCGACTAACTTGAAAGCCACTTTCATTCCACGCTAAGCGCGTACCATCATTGATCACACAACTGGTGAGCTGAAGTCTAACAATTAACTTGTCAATTATAAAAAAGTAATTATATGAGAGTGCAAGGTGAGAGAAACAATACCGATAATAAACTTGCAGTTTTTAAGATGTTAGTGTGACAGTTTGGAATCGCGTTTCATACTACAGCCTATAGAGATCAAGTGGAAAAATGTTTTATACATCTATACCGTTAGTGTAAGGAAACCAAATTATTTTTTCTGTTTTTGGTACTGTACTATGCTCATTCTGCCAACTTCTTGCTAAAATCAACTGAAAAATACTTTTCAAAGTCACAAAGTAAATTTAATCAACCATAAGAAAGTAGTGCTAACTTTACTAGAAGCTTCTGCGGAGTTATGGAAACCACACAATAATGTTTTCAGCAAAAATTATAGGACCAAGGAGTTTTCACCAAATTTGTACAAATTATTATTTTTGGTTTAGTTTTTTTTTTAATCTGTCTGTCGAGCGAGTTCATATGAAATGTGCGTAAGCAGTCCGCAGCTCGATGGCGGAGATTTGTAGGTCGTGTGCAGTGATCCTAATGTACCCTTTCTTCTTCTAATCGGAGGGTTAAAGTTGATTTACTGTTTATTTTCAACATTCACGTTTTAACCTGTTGTTGTGAAATGTTTGACGGACAAAACTTTTGAACCAGTATTGTGGTTCAGTTGATATTGAAACTTAACTAGTTATACTTAAAGTTTAAAATCTAAACAAACTATTAAGGATTAGCTTGGACAATGAGTCCATTTTAAGGGCCCATTATCTGTGTGTTATTTCTAGCGCTTTTAAGGCTATCGAGAATATTAATTAGCGCTATATCCTTTTAGATAGGATTAAATTAGTTAATGTCAACTGTTTGAAGTTTAAAAAAAACATCAGTTTTTTAAGATTTTTTTTATGGTTGGAGCTCTAGTTGACTACACCTCATCTGATGTTAAACACCCCAATCTTAGCGTAGGTAGCAAGATATCCAAAGAACCTGGTGCAAATGAGGGTCCTATCTAAACTGGTTCGGTGTTATCAAGTCAATTACTTTTGCATTACTAACTTACATAACTTTTCAATAAGTAAAGTTGGCAGCACTGCACAAACAACAGAAAAAAACGGCTAATGGACAAGTATCCATAGCCAAATAAATAAAAAAAATTAGAAAAAGTTAGGGAAATTCCTTATAAGCTTGAACGGCATTTGTCTGAGTTACCATGATTAATCAAACCGAATTTATGTGACGATAAATATTTGTTCTGTGTCTGGGTGTTACTGTATCATAACTACGTACTTACTAGCTTCGCCCCGCGATGTTACCCACTACATGTTTTCAGGATAAAAAGTAGCCTTGTCAGCTACCTCCATACCAAATTTCATCCAAATCCAAAACTTTTTCACGCAAAAACTACTGAACGGTCAGTAGTTTTTGCGTGAAAGAGTAACAAACATCCATCCATCCAAACTTATTTGTAGGATTTACAAAAAATAAGTATGACAGCCCTGTTGGTTCATTGGTAGTATGTCTGCTCCAAGATATAAAGGGCCTAGGTTCAATTCCCACCCAGGATAAACATTTTGTGTTAAACAAAATGTTTGTTATGTGTCTGGGTGTCCTGTATTTATTATAAGTATGTATAAATTTACAAAAGTATTTTAGTATCAGTTGTCTGACTTGCATAGTACAAGCTTTGCTTAGTTTGGGGTCAGATGGCGCTGTGTGTAATGTCCTACGATATTTATTTAGCCTTTTAGTAGCTACGCCACTACTGTGTACAGATTAACAGAAGATAAATAAAACTAATCACGGAAGAATGTAACATCGTTTCGAAGTAAGGTTTTAGACCTGAGACATCTAATAATAACCATTAAGATAGCATCTAGCAGCTTATATTCAGATAACTAGTAATAGAAATACGCAAGTTTCATTACTAACCACAGTTACGAGGGCTCATGAATCAACAGTAATCTACATTTGTTTATAGTCGGAGAGTTACTCGGCCGTAGTCACTGGGTGCTGTCACTGGGTGGGTGTTGTCCTGGGTGCTAGGCTACCACGGACAAGCATTTTTGTGATATAAACAAATGCTCGTTCTGTGTCTGGGTGTACTGTGTGTGTTTTAAGTATCTATTAACAAAAAAAAAACTATTTAAGTATTCTATCAGTTATCTGTCTTCCATAGCACAATCTTTGCTTAGTTAGGGGTCAGATTGCGCTGTATGTAATGTCCTACGATATTTATTTATTTTATAGTGTATAAGGTCATTATATACATAGAGATATGTTTATAAATGTACATAATTATGTATGTTAATTTATAGATAAATAAATATTTTAGGATATTTGACACTTCGCCATCTAGTCCCAAACTACGCAAAGCTTGTACCTACTATGGGAACAAGCTAAGATAGCTGATATAATACTTGTATACTCTTTGTTGTTGTAAATACATACTTATAATTGCTTAAAATAGTTAAATATATATTTGTCCGGGGTGGGAATCGAAACCATGCCTTACAGCTCTTGAAGCAAATGAGCTGTTTTTACTCGACTACTCAAAAAAGGAGTGTAATGTTTTCAGGGTTCACGTATGTACTCGTATGTATGTGAGTTTCCTTATACCACCGTAACTTTTAAATGTCTGAACAGATTTGGATGTATGTGATATCATTAGAATACTTATTTTATCCCGAATGACACTGGCTATTTTTCTAATTCTAACATCGATGTTTGTTCTGTGTCTGGGTGTATTGTATGTATTATAAGTATGTATTTACAAAAAAAAAGTATTTAAGTATTCTATCAGTTATCTGTCTTCCATAGCACAAGCTCTGCTTAGTTTGGGGTCAGATGGCGCTGTGTGTAATGTCCTATGATATAAAAAAAATAAATAAAAAAAATGCATTCGTGTTTTTTGTTTCTTTAAATAAATTCTTGTTAAAACAAGAATTTATTTTTGTCCTACTGCTGAGCGCAGGCCTTTTCTTATTGTGAGAAGGGCAAGGGCGTAGTGCATCACACTAGCTAAGTGGAGGTCCAAATATAATGATTTATATTCAATAAAAAAGGTCACAATGAACGGTCTCTTTAAAATTTATTTATAGCGTCTGTCGCACGGTGACTACATCACCCTGTAAATACTCTTAATATAATAATAAATACTATATCATTTCTTCTTATTATTCCTTCACTGTTGCAAAAGGAAAGATAAAACTTACCAATTGTATAATTTATATAATTCCTTCAAACAAGTAACTCTTATAGGCCGACAGCTCTTTGTAGTACGCGAGATAACGGGGAGGAAATAATTGATTTTCTGATGTAAGTATGTGACGATGGATTATTGATAAGGTATAATTATGTAATTTGAGAAGCGTTTAGTCACAAGCTAATTTATTATCTCTGTGACAAGTCTAACATGAACTAGCTAGACGCTTTTGATGTTTTTTTTTTTTTTTTTAATGGTTGACAGGCTAGTTGTTTTGACCACAGCTCTGCAGCTCACCTGATGTCAAGTGAAGGTGTGGCCGAAGATGGTAAAGCACACCTAGCCTGGAATGCAACTGGCTCTCAAGTGAGGCTGCCGGAACACACCGTTAGATGCTTGGCGGCAGATTTTCAACTTGAGGGTGGTAGCTAGCCAGCCGAGTACTAAAGTACCCTACCACCATGCTTTGGTTTCCTCACGATGTTTTCCTTCACCGGCAGCTCAAGCTCATTGTTGGGGTTTGAACCCACGCCCTTCGGCATGCGAACCTACCGGGCTAACCACTGAGCTATCATCGGTACAAAACATCGCTACATGTGATTAGAACCCAGTCACATTAACGGGGATGCAGCACGATATGTGGATTATTCAGTACCAATTATGTATTGTGGTATGAGACATAGTCATGGTGTGAGTGAGTAACGAGATCATTTAAATTTATGCTCAAAACGGGACACTTTCAAAATTGTAGCGACAGTGTAATTATTTTCTTTTCCGCTATCAATACGGTTTTTGATATCTGCAACTGTGGTTTTTCGAGTTTATTTAGGTGTCTACAATTTATTCATTAAAGAATATTTGTTGTAGTTTGTTTCAGGTAGATTCTAAATGTTAAAATGCTAAAGTTTGCATTATTCAGAAGTGAATGAACGGAGTTTTGGCGGGAACGCGGAAAGAGCCGTATCGCCCCATTGTATTTATTTATTTTAAACTTGTTTATGCATAATAATAGTGGTGTTTTATTTACAAAGTACTGGGTTACAAGCACGAGTGTGGGAAAGTGATATAATGTGGTGTAACATGATTTTTATTGTTGCTTCTAAAACTCCGTTGAAGCTTATAGTACAGTCGAAATTATTTTAGTACAGTATGACTGGAATTGACTGGCACGGACTGGACTTTGACTACTTGGTAGTAGATCTCCTTAGCAGGAGGTCGTCTAGGTAGGTACCACCGCAGTACCAGTCATTCTGTCGCTAAGCAGTATTGTGTAAACATTACTGTGTTCCGGTTTGAAGGGTACTAGGCTAGTACTTGGCAGCTAGCGAAATTACTGGGCTGTTAAGACTCAAAGTAATGAGCGCCAAAGCAGCGATGCCCTGGACTTTGTTTTGTTACTCAAAGTTCTGTGTATCGCTGCAATGGTCATGGACAGGCGTTATCTCTTACCATCAGGAGAGCGTCTCGTTCGTCTCATTACTTCTTACATAAAAAAAAAAAACTTATTCAACTTATAAAACGTGAAAATATGAAAACACATGACACTGGCAAATGCACAAAATGCGACGCCAAAGTGAAAGAAAAAGTTAATGAAATATGTATATTCAAACTTCCACGTCATCACAATGTTGCAGAAACATCTTACAGCGCGTTTCGTGCATGTCTTTGCATCAATGTATGTGTTTTCTAATATTCGCATTACAACAGGGTTGTTTCGTAGAGCTATTTAAAATACACACTTGTGTTAGAGGTAGCGGGTGAGACGTGTCGATGCATACCTCAGAAGGGCTAAGCTGTAAGCTCTAGCGGACTGTCATAAAAAGTAACTAATGTAATCTAATCGAACTGTCCAACTACATAAAACAAATAAATTTTACACAGACATATGAAAGCCTAAGCTGTTGTCATCCTTTTTGTACTGATTAAATACTGCTATCGAATTATGTCATTAGGTACTTGGAGTTCTCTGTGGCAAAAAACTCACTCAAAAACCTACACTATTTTTGCTAGATTACATAATGCTTAAGATATAAAGAAAGAAATAAATACATTTTTTAATTAGCTACTAGATAGATACAACAACGAACAACTACAGACAAAACACACAAATAAAAAGATCTAAATTAACATACAGACGTAACAAATTTTAAATGTCAGTAAGATTCCACGCTCTTGTATGGATGCAAAACGTGGGTCTTGTTAAAAGAAATCTTTGACCAAATTCAGGCAGAATTCAGTCAAAGATTTCAAATCTCAAATGTGGATTCTACGGAACACGCTCAAAATTCCTTAGACCAGTTTCGCCTCAAATGCCAAGATTCTAGATATGGCCAAATGCAAAAGGGAGTTGCAGTTATTGCAGTAGGATTTAGCTCAACGCGCTCGTGACATTTCCTGCTGCCTCTCATTACTTGTCCCATAAAGCTAGGGTGGGCTGTGAAATCGCACATTACGAGCTGGCATATCAAGGGGACTCTGACCCTATGATGCAGGTACGGAACCAACTTATCTCTACAATACAACGAGGGCACCACCATCGTACTTCCTTCATAAAACTAACAACAACCCATGGGCATTTTTAGTTCCACCATTTAGGCAGCTCTCAAAGATAAGACCGGTATGGTGGCTTGTCTCCAAAATGGACAATATCTCCATGTTATTGTCATGGACAAATCATGGATAGGTATCTGTGTTATTGTTATGGACAAATCTGTTATAATTGACGCTGTTATGGGGGTCTGACGGGTATAATAATGGGTTCTGAGGCAATTATAATAAAGGGTTAGATGTCTGGTTATAGAGAAGATAATGGGGCACAAGATACGAGATTTACACATGTACAAAGATATAATCATTTTTGGTTAACAGATAGATTATGTGTATAATAATACCAATTTTGGATGCTTTACAAAACTTTTTTTAATGGTTGACAAGCTTCGTGTCTGACCACAGCTCACATAATGTTGAGTGACGGTGTGGTCGAAGATGGTAAATACGGTACTACGGTACTTTCTAGTAGTCGGCTGGCTAGCTACCACCCTCTGATTAAAAATCTGGCGCCAAGTACCTAACGGTGTGTTCCGGCAGCCTCACATGAGAGCCAAATACAAATATTTTATTGATAACACCAATGTCACAAATCAAATTTCGTAAAATCATTTCCAGTTCCATTCCAAGCTACATACGTGCGGTTTACCATCTTCGATGACGCCGTCACTTTACACCAGGTGAGCTGTGGTCAAACACAGCTTGTCAAACATAAAAAAAAAATTGTTTTGAAAAATATTTACAAAGGTCATTTCCAGGAATTGCGTTAATTTTAACAAACGTGCCCAGTGGTATGTTGTCCTTGGAAGTCTGCTCAGGATATCAAAAAGCCCGATTCGTAATTTACGTCAATTCAACAAAACCCAGTGTTATTGGCTGTTAATCGCCGCACAGTGGTGTAAGAGCCTCTCAAAAGTTATGTATTCGTCACTTTGTCGGCGCCCCGGTGCGGTCGTCCGAGTTTTTTGTCGAAATCATCGCCTGTGTTGACCAAGGGATCGACATGGGCCGCATGGTCTTGATACTTGAATAATATAACTGTAAACTGTAGGTACATTTTTTCAATGGAACGCTTGTAATATGACTCCACAATAACGTGCATGAAGTATTGAAGGTAATCCTACAAATATGTATTATAAATGCGAAAGTTTTTGAGATAGGTAGATAGACAGATAAAACTATTTATTGTGCACACCATAAATAGAAAAAAATACAGAGAACAAAAGAACCTCGCTAACTGTGATCTCTTCCAGGCAACCAAGAAAAGAAAAACACGATAGATAACATAATTATGATGTATGTATGGATCTATGGATGTATGTTGCGTTGCCAGGCGTCCGTATAAAGCCAGACATAGGCTTTTTGATTGCGGGTCCGGCCAAAATAAACGGAGTCCAGCTTTTGTCAGTTAGACATTTTACATTTCGCAAACGAGCGAGCGCCGAGCGTGGCCGGGCGTTTTTGTTGTACCTATTAATAATGAGACACAACATCCTCAATAATGTAGGGTGTCCGGCCTTTTTACCCAAATGTCCGGCCAAACTTACTGGTCGGTCCGGCTATTAGGTTTGGCGACCTGGCAACCCTAGATATATGTATGGATGTTTGCTACTGTTTCACGCAAAAACTACTGTTGATTTTGATGAAATTTGGTAGCTGACTCCCTGGATTAACACATACTTTTTATCCCGAAAACATGTAGCGTGTAACACTGCGAGGAGCAGCTATCAGATAAAGATATTTCAGAACAATATACATATTATAGAAAAATTTATAATAGTAAGATGTTTTTTTACGTTTGCCTATAAAACTAAAAAGTATCAAAACCATTTTGAAAATAAAAACGGCGGCACATAGCGGTTACAATGGATACGTTTTTAAAAGCATTTTTTGTCTGGCCGCGACGTCGTCGGCCCACTGTGCCATTCGAAAGGCACATAAATATTGATGCCTTTCCCATTTACTACCAACAATTACAAATTTCATTAGAACGCTTTGCCTCTTTAATTAAATAAACCTATTTGAGTTCTTGATAAAAAATTAAAAGGATAAATAACTGAAAATATTTCAGGCGCCATGTTTTTTGTAATTTTTTTGTATATCTACGCTTTTTTAAGGTTATATCAATTATGGAAGTAAAATAATCGAAATTTAAAAACTCAAGCATTCAAGTGTTTAAAAAAAAAGGTGATGTTAATTTTTTAATCCACTCAAAAAGGAGGAGGTTCTCAATTCGACTGTATGTACTCGTATGTTACGCGATCATTCCGTCAATTTTAAATCGATTTTGATGATTCTTTTTTTGCTTGGTAGATCGTAGTTCAGGGGTAGTCCCATATAAATTTTATCGAAATCGATCGAGCGGTTTTATAAAAATTAATAAAATCTAAAAATTGTATACATCGATGATATTTTCGTTCGCTCCGAAACCTCGCTGTTTCATTGGAGCAGCGCGTTTAGTTGGCCTAAGGGTCATGGAGTCGGTTTTTTAAATTGCAATGTTGAATAACCCCGCTAAAAACACTGCGATGGCTTAAAATTGTTGCATCTCATTCCAGGCTAGGTGTGTGCTAGCATCTTCGACAACACATAAAAACAACGATTACATTTCTCGCCACTATTCATTCGCAATTTTATCCTTCTTACTATCCTACTACATAGTATGTATGGATGTATGTTTGCGACTCTTCCACGCAAAAACTACTGAACGGATTTGGATGAAATTTGGTATGGACCCTGGATTAATACATAGGCTACTTTTTATTCCGAAAACATGTAGCGGGTAACACCGCGGGACGCAGCTAGTTTATTATTACTTGGTGGAAGATCTCCTTAGCAGGAGGTCGTCTAGGTAGGTACCACCGCAGTACCAGTTATTCTGCCGCTAAGCAGTAGTGTGTAAACAATACTGTGTTCCGGTTTGAAGGGTACTGCAGCTAGCGAAATTACGGGGCTGTTGAGACTAACCATCGAAAGTCTCAAAGTAATGAGCGCCAAGGCAGTGATGCCCTGGACTTTGTTTTGTTAGGTACTTAAAGGTCTGTGTATCGCTGCAATGGTCATGGACAGCCGTTATCTCTTAATATCAGGAGAGCGTCTTGTTCGTCTCATTAATTTTTACATTAAAAAAAATATATATTTCTTTTCGTTCGCAAATTAACATTGGTATAAAGAGGATACAAATCGAACAGCCCAAAAATAAAACCGCCACCTTCAAAAGATAAATCAAATGCAACATGAATATGTAACTAATTAACAAAACCACGTTAAGTAAACACTTTGGGTACGAAAGGTTAAAATTGTTTTAACTTGCTAAATGTTACACAATAGGTTGACGAAACGTTACAAAAGTTTTAACACAACTGTGAGTAAATTAAACACAACAAAGGTCCTACTTGACCTGACTCATGTGTCTAAAGCCATTTATTCACAATCTTAGTACTAACAGCATACTAGTATTTTTTAGGGTTCCGTACCCAAAGGATAAAACGGGACCCTACTACTAAGACTCCGCTGTCCGTCCGTCTGTCACTAGGTTGTATCTCATGTACCGTGATAGTTCGACAGTTGAAATTTTCACTATTGATTTATTTCTGTTGCCGCTATAACAACAAATACTATAAAACAGAATAAGATTAATATTGAAGGGGGCTCCAATACAACAAACGTGATTTTTCCAGTCTTGGTCAAGTCCAGTCCATGTCAGCCAAATCCAGCATGCTTTAATAAAGTAGTACTTTACTATAAGTTTCGATGGAGTTTTAGAAGCAATTCATATCTTCTAAACTACATAATAATATCATAATTTGACAAATGAGGTATCATTGAAAGCATTTTGATTGTTCGCTTATAAACATAAGCTACGTAGCGTTACAGTAAATTGAACATAAAATGATTAAAAAAATGTTGTATTGGATATCAATTGAAAGGGCTTAATTAGCGCTTTTAAAAATTATATATTTTGTTAGGTGTTACTCGTGGCTTTGTTTGCATGCACCCGATAGTTGGGAATAATTACATGGTGGTATACTTTATAGTACCTAGATACTCGGCTGGCTAGATACTACCCTGAAGATGAAAATCTGCCGCCAAGCACTTAACGGTGTGTTCTGGCAGCGTCTCTTGAAAGCCAGTTCCATTCCAGACCACCAATTTAGACCACAACATCAGATAGGCTGTGGTAAAACACCAAGAAAAAAAATTTAAGAAAGCCAAGTAGTTTGCTAAGAAAGGTCCGTGTTGTCAGCCCTAACATCGAAGGTTTGACGGTGGCTATTTTAGAACAAACTATCAAAATCCACAATTCAAGTTATCAAGGTAGTTTACACAAATAAGGTTTGCGAGTAGAAAATCACAAGATAATATCTCTCACGATTCTGTAGCTTAGTGTTACCAGTGTGGTAAGTAAATGTAACAGCTATCCATATGTTTAATCTAAACTTTAAGGGGAACTGTATACATTACTGTGTTCCGGTTTGAAGGGTACTGCAGCTAGCGAAATTACTGGGCCATGAGACTAACCATTGAGAGTCTCAAAGTAATGAGCACCAAAGCAGTGATGCCCTGGACTTTGTTTCGTCACTCAAAGTTCTGTGTATCGCTGCAATGGTCATGGACAGGCGTTGTCTCTTACCATCAGGAGAGCGTCTCGTTCGTCTCATTAACTTTCACATAAAAAAAAAATCAACAAAAAAACAAATACGTAAATAAGATTTGAAAAAAAAAGAGTTTTAAAATCATTTACAAATAGAAAGACCTATTTTCGAATTGCAAAAAAATTCAAATTACGTTTCTTTTAATTATTTTTTTTTTAATATAAAGGTAACGAGAAAATGTGCTAAATATTATGAACAACCGTTGACTTTTGACGAAATGACAATAATAGAGGTATTGTTTTCTTTTAAGACGCATCCCGACGTCTGTACGCTTAGATATTTTAAACTACGCAACGAATTTTGATGCGGTTTCCATCAATAGACAGAACGATTCAAGAGGAAAGTTAATATGTATAATATGTGCATGTGCGCCATATTAGTATTGCATATCTACATTGCGCTCGTGCGAAGCCAGAGTGGGTCGCTAGTAAATAAATAATATATACATTTACAATTACAAAACAAACCGACTCCATGACCTTTAGGCCAACTAAACGCACTGCTCCAATGAAACAGCGAGGTTTCGGAGTAAACGAAAATATCATCGATGTATACAATTCACGATGTATAGATTTTTGTTGATTGTTTAAAAACCACTCGATCAATTTTGATAAAATTTTTTTTTTTTTTTTTAATGGTTAACAGGCTAGTTGTTTGACCACAGCTCACCTGATGTCAAGTGAAGGTGTGGCCGAAGATGCTAAAGCACACCTAGCCTGGAATGTAACTTTATGGGACCTTTGATGTATTATTATCTATCAAGCAAAAAAGAATCATCAAAATCGATATATAATTGGCGGATCATTCCGCCAACAAAAAAAAATACAGTCGAGAGAACCTCCTCCTTTTTTGAGTCAGTCAAATATAATCTGAGGGTCTAACATATAAATTTATTAGAGCTACTGTTTACTTTTGGTTTGAAGATACCCATGTTATTATTCCACACGGCAAAGAATAAACCTAAATTTCATATTTACCTATATTTAGGTGTTTTCGTTTAACATGGCCACCCCAGTTGCCACATTACCTAGACATCATTTTACACAACAAAGAATAAACCTGAATTTAAAATTTACCTAGATTTAGGCGTCTTCATAAAACCTGGCTACCCCAGTTGCCACATTACGTAGACATGAAGTAAGATCAGACCGCTGCCCGTCGAAAGGTCAGGCAAGGCGCTTGTATTTACAGCAAATGTAAATGACATTTTATACGAGAATGTTTACAATAATTTGACATTATTGAAAATAGTGATTATAGAACATTTATCGACTATATGACTTTAGAACTTGGATGCAGCTCGTTATGTCGACGAACATAATGTAACCATTTCTGAATCAGCCCTGTTTTGTTTAGGGTTCCGTACCTAAAGGGCAAAATTGGACCCTATTACTAAGACTCCTTTGTCCGTTCGTCTGTTTGTCTGTCCGTCTTAAAGATAAAGATAAATATTATTTATTTGATAAAACAAGAGTAATATAAATTGATATACATAGATAGATTTAATTGGTTTTGGCGTCGCATTTTGTGCCAGTGCCAAGTGATTTATCTTTTCAAGTTTCAAAGGTTAAATAAGTTGCCTCGTAGCTATAGATACAGTTACAGTCCAGTCTTGGTCAAGTACAGTCCGTGTTAGTCAAGTCCAGTCATGCTTTAGTAAAATAGTGGCGACTTTACTATGAAGCTTCGATGGAGTTTTGGAAGCAACACGTAAAGTCATGTTTCACCACATTATATCATTTTCGCGCTTGTAATTCGGCACTTTATGAATAAAACACCACAATGTTTATGCATAAACAATTAAACACTCGACAAAACACTCGTTTTGGAAAAAAATACAACGGGGCGACACGACTCTTTCCGCGTTCCCGCCAAAACTATTTTCTTTTTTTTTCTATAAAATGGCAGCTGAAAGTTGTAATGAACACAATATGTACACTCATATAGGTATATATCACAAACTGGATCAAAATTATTTAAAACCAAAGCACCAAGTAATGCGACCAAGCTTTCAAACTTAATCATTGACTTGTTTTAAACCTTTACGGCCTTATAAACTTATCCATCAATACTTAACGAATCGCGTCGACGTCTTGACGTTTCCAGTACTTAAACAGCTTTTAAGTACTTATTTCCCTTAAGACTGTCATTAGAGGATAAATGGATGGCAGCAATGCCAAATGAAGTGTTTTCATTTATTTATGTTCATGAACGTGAGGCACATTCGTCAAAAATAGAAAAAAAAATAAAGAATATCTAGCGATTTAAAAAAAACAACTAAACCACCGGATATTTATAATTACAAAAACTTGCTTGTATGGGGAACTGTCAAAGATTAAAAGTGAGTGCGTAATTAATGTTATCGTGTTTTTTTTAAAGTTGAAATTGGCTTGTAAAATTATAATTTTACGCAAATTAAACGTAAAGTGTTAAGTATTTTTGTGATATAATTTTATTATTTAAATCAAGGAATCTGTAGCGATGATAGCTCAGTGGTTAGTGTGGTTATTTAACACACCGAAGGACGTGAATTCAAAACAATTAGCGAGGGCCGTGGGTTCAAACCCCAACAATGTGCTTGAGCTGCCGGTGAAGCAAAACATCGTGAGGAAACCATAGCTTGGTGGTAGGGTACTTTCTAGTACTCGGCTACCACCCTCAAGTTGAAAATCTGCCGCCAAGCATCTAACAGTGTGTTCCGGCAGCCTCACTTGAGAGCCGGTTCCATTTCAGGCGTTCCATTAGGTGTGCTTTATCATCTTCGACTACACCTTCAATTAACATCAGGTGAGCTGTTGTAGAACTTGTCACCCATTGAAAAAAAAACTGAACCTGACAGCTGTCAACCATAAAAAACTAGCACTGTGTTGCCATCGCATCTCTCCCTATCTAATAAACCATCCGTAGTGTTACCATTAGACTTGAGACATAAGTCCCGCGCTTTGGGGTAAGGTTATGGTAAGGGGATGTTTTATGAGCACTTATTCTGCACCGCCTGGGGTGAAATCAAAGTAAAATCACCGATATTGTGGAATGTGACACCAGAAATACACAATTTTATATCGTACGTGTTACGAAATTGACGCCAAAAATACGCATTTTTTATTTCGAAGAGGTATCTAATAAATGAGATGGATATATTGGTTGTATAAAATGTGATTTTATGAGTGGAAATCAGAGTTGCATAAAACTCGATTTGTTAATAAAGTGTCGACTCGCACAATGTTTGCTGATGTTTTGCTTTCCACCTTTTTTTTCTAGGTGTAAATACAAAGACACATATTGAGCATTTCGGATCCAAGCCGAAGTTGTTTTTATTGTAAGATAAGATAAGATAAACTTTATTGTATGTCTTACAAAAAAAAAAGTATTTATGTATTCTATTAGTTATTTGACTTCCATCACACAAGCTCTGCTTAGTTTGGGGCCAGATGGCACTGTGGCGGTAGAATTCCTTAGCAGGTGGTCATCTAGGTAAGTATCACCGCAGTACCAGATCTTCTGCCACTGACTCTGCAGTTACAGACCTGTTGAGACTAACCATCGAAAGCATCAAAGTAATGAGCGCCAAAGCAGCGATGCCCTTTTTGTTTTGCTACTTAAAGTTCTGTGTATCGCTGTAATGGTCATGAACAGGCGTTATCTCTTACCATCAGAAAAGGGTCGTCTTCGTCTCATTACTTTTACATAAAAAAGTATATATTAAATTTAATCTAATTAAAGAAAATTTATGTAATAGTAATGAACCGAAACACTCCTGAGATGTAACACCTGTTCATGACCATTACAGAGATGTACAAAATTTAAAGTAATAAAACAAAGTAAACGCCATCGCTACTTTGGCGTTCAGTACCTGATGACGTTTTGCAGTGGTAAATAACTCTCAAATAAGTCTGCCGGAGAAGCTTTGATTCATACCGATTTTCAAGCTCTGATAGCAGAAAAGGAGGCCACCTTACACCTTTGACCACAAAAACCTGTTCAAGGTATAAAAAGACGCATCCCCTTCATTCAGCAATCCAACAAAAAATTGACGGCGTGACTAATTTCTTGACAAGCAGGAGAACTAAGAACCGATTTAGAGCTATACAAATTAAGTGAATAAGCTAAGAATCTCCTAAAGGTCAGATGTAATAACTGTCCATGACCATTACAGCGGCACCTAAAACTTTAAGTAACAAACAATGTTTGAGCAACTGCTGGGGTCCCCATTCTAAACCCGTCTAGGGTTTAGAATGGGGACCGTGTTGGTAAACGTAGCGTAGGACGCCCTAGACTAGATGGAGTGATGCTCTACTAAGGACAGCTGACGGTGGATGGAAGCGAAAAGCCGAAGACCGGGCTGATTGGTGTGTTTTGGGAGGGGCCTATGTCAAGCTGAGGACTTCGATAGGCATCAGCCTAGGATCATCCCACTAATCCTATCCTATCTTATCCTACTAATATTATAAATGCGAAAGTTTGTGAGTATGTTTGTTACTCTCAACATTACATGTTTAGTTTAAGACATTCTAATGTAATTTTTAAATATTATTTTTTCCTGTTTTATTCTTTAGTTTTTTTATCGCTTTTTTTCCTTTTATATAAATACACAATAGAAATAAAGTAAATAATTGTTTCACACGACGTCCTTGCCTTACGAAGCTTTTGTTTGGTAAATATGCTGTCTGCCGTAATACAGGAGTTAATCCTAGCTCGGCAGCAGCCATTCATTTAATTCTAAACTACTTCCAGTTGCAGATTTATTAGATTTATTACTTAGTCAATTTAAATGTTTTTTATGTTCTCTGTATTATGTTTAGATGTGATAAATGTGTGTAATAAATAAATAAATAAATAAATATAAATATAAATTACTAAAAATATCTTTCACATAAAAACTACTGAACAGATTTGGATGAAACTTGGTACGGAGGTAACTGAGACCCTAGATTAGCACATATGCTACTCTTTATCTTGAAAACATGTAGCGGGTAACACCGCGCGGCGCAGCTAGTAAGATAATAAGCTAGAAAGCCTAGTTGGAAGACAGACTGCAAGCTAATCTCAGAAAAAAGGAAATCTTATCGGTCACAACGGAAAACCAGCGCCTGTTGCATACTAACCGGCTTAATGCCGAGTTGAGCCCAGTTTGTGTCATAAGGATTTTTTAATAGATATTTGTCGATTTTTGTTTTGTCATAAATAGAGCGTTCACTATTGTCTCTGTCTTTTCTAACTTGTGTGCGTATTGCGAGCTTCAAACGATGAAGAAAAACATCGCGAGGAAACCTGCATGTATAAATAAATAAATATCATAGGACATTACACACAGCGCCATCTGACCCCAAGCTAAGCAAAGCTTGTGCTATGGAAGACAGATAACTGATAGAATACTCAAATACTTTTTTTTTGTAAATACATACTTATAATACATACATTACACCCAGACACAGAACACACATTTGTTTATATCACAAAGAACTTGTTCTGGGTGGGAATCGAACCCACGCCCTTCAGCTCTTGGAGCAGACAAACTACCAATGAAGCAACAGGGCTGTCACATGTATATGTATGTTTTATGTCCTTACCCGCCCGCATCGTGCTGTGGGACGGCTTATAAAAACAGCGTCGATCTAGATTTAACTGCTTGAAATTTAATAATTATTGTTATAAAAATTTAATCGGATTCATTACTATAATATAATTTTTTATATAATCTTTATTTAAAGTGTTTTTTTTGCACAGCAAAAACGTCATACTTTATCGGATTCAAAATTCAAAACTACCTAACAAAAGTTTTAATTAAAGTCGACCAATAAAGCCGGAAAAAAGACTGCGGTTTGCTAACGCGTTTCCCACCCCAAATAATACAGGATCGAGAGACAGGACCCAGACGTCGTAACTTTGGGTCTTGCAGCTTGCAGCGGGAAAAAATAAATTGGACTGCGCCCTCACGCCCTCTATAATGTGAGACGTTTTATGATCTTGCGTTTGTGTGGGTGCGAGATAATGATGTAGGATAGATGAATGGGTAAGTATACATTTGAGGTAGATTTACTAACTCGTATTACGTGTACGGGTGTAGGAAAGCGATACAATCTGGTGAAACATATTTAAATTTCGATAAGGGTTCTAATAAAGTTGTCTCATTACTAGAGCAAGATCAAAACTAACTTACTTTTATGACTTGATTTATCATAAAATACATCAAAATATCAAAATACTTGACACTACTTGACACAAAGTGCGATGCCAAAAACAAAGAAAAAAGTTAGTTTTTTTGTTTTTTGCACAATGGGATGCGATGCAATGCCAAAAACAAAGAAAAAGTCAGTTTTTTTTGTTTTTGGCAAATGATTGCTTTTATTTATTTAATTCTTTGTTGCACACTTTATAGAAAAATATGTACAAAGGGAGGACTTTATGCTTTTGATCAGAGTTTTGGCGGGAACGCGGAAAGAGTCCCGTTCCGTTGTATTTTTTTCCAAAACTAGTATTTTTTCCATTGTTTATGTACAAAAACGGTGCCGTTTTATGCACAAAGTGTCGAATTAGGTACAAGCGCGAGTATGGGAAAATGATATTATAATGTGGTGAAACATCGGGTGTTGCGGAAATTGCGGGCATCCGTTTTTCAAAACATTGGTATCGGATGCGGGCATCGTTTTTACAAAAACGACCATCTCTAGTTATGTTTCCCATAGTTTTGCTCAGTTTAGCGCTAGGTGGTGTTACGCGTAACTTTATTTCTAAGCCACAAGAAGACTAACCATCAGCTAAAAGTCAACTATTCTATTTTGATGCAGTAGAGGAATAATTAAACTAAAACAACAGACTTCGCTTACAAGCAAGCTTAATCAATGCTTAAAAAAATGATTAAATTATTGTATAAACATAAATGTTACTAAAAACTGTATAATTTTTGTTTATTTTATTATGAATTAATTAATTGTTATTATGTTATATAATTTGAATTAATTCTTTATTTATTTTTTATTGTAATTGATTTTTTTTTAACATCGATTTGGCATTTGAAATTTAATGTATTTTTTTTAAATTGACTTGTAACTTATGTTATTAATAAAATACCATGCCTCATTAACTTTTCGCTGATCTGAAATACATTTCGTGAAAACGAGACTTTAAGCATTGATTAAGATAAACCAACATTTAAAAGTAAGGCTGAGTGTGTAATATAAACCAGTGCTACCTAAATAGCTCTTTCCATATGCGATCGATTCTACCTCGCTTAGACTTTACAGCCAAATTAAAAAGCATTTTATGACGTCATAAAGCGGATGGTACCTTATTGAAGTGGTGGGCTTGCTTTATGATGGTATAGACGTCATAATAATAATTATTACTCATAATAATGGGTAGGTGTGTATTAGGGATCTATATTTTAACGCTGATAGCTCAGTGGTTAGCGTTTGTAGTTCACACATCGGAACTCGTGGAATCAAATCCCAATAATGAGCTTGAGCAGCTGGTCAACGTCGTGCTATCGAGCAAACGTTCTACAGCTATAATGAAGTGTGGTGTGTTCCGGCAGCCTCACTTGAGAGCCAGTTCCATTCCAGGCTAGGTGTGCTTTACCATCTTCGACCACACCTTCACTTAACATCAGGTGAGCTGTGGTCAAACAACTAGCCTGTCAATCATTAAAAAAAAATGAAGTCATTGATTTTAAGGTGGTTCGATTTCCATACAAATATTTTTTTTTCCATTTGTGGACAAATGGAGCATAATTTCACAGTGAAATCATAGCTACTGGCATTTATTTTAGTCTTTATTTGCGGTAAATCACAATTGCTTGAATAAAACAGTAGATTATGCTAATAATCTACAGTTTTAGTAAAAAATTACAAATTCATAAATCATTTATAAATTTGATTTTTTGCTAATAATCTACTGTTCTCTATATGTAATTATCTTTCCTCTTTATAATAGTATGGATAGATAGATAAG
The DNA here is from genome assembly GCA_905404145.2 of Biston betularia. Classification (NCBI taxonomy): domain Eukaryota; kingdom Metazoa; phylum Arthropoda; class Insecta; order Lepidoptera; family Geometridae; genus Biston; species Biston betularia. Next base: position 5,994,798 of record FR989887.1, on the reverse strand, counting down.
GGATAATTGAATATAACGTTGGGAATTTACACGAATAACCAATTTCAGTATAAATTCGTGTTCTGGTGTAGAATAACAAGGAGCGATATAACTTAACACTTAGAACTTTAATTTACCTTTCAAAGGGCAATAAATTGTCAATAATAGCTGGTGCTAAATTAATAAATGCAATTGGCAACCATGTTTTAGTACAGACACATACAAAATGTTAAGTAAATTATTATTTTCCAAAGCATTTGTTAAGAATACTACGGAAACTCAGTTGATCAGATCTCTCATGAGTTATATTTTTTTTTGTAGCGATGATAGCTCAGTTGTTAGCGCGGTAGGTTCGCATGCCGAAGAGCGTGGGTTCAAACCCCAACAATGAGCTTGAGCTGCCGGTGAAGGAAAACATCGTGAGGAAACCATAGCATGGTGGTAGGGTACTTTCTAGTACTCGACTGACAAGCTACCACCCTCAAGTTGAAAATCTGCCGCCAAATATCTAACGGTGTGTTCTGGCAGCCTCACTTGAGAGTCAGTTCCATTCCAGGCTTGGTGTGCTTTACCATCATCGACCACACCGTCACTTAACATCAGGTGAGCTGTGGTCAAACACTTAGCCTGGCAACTATTAAAAATATACATACACTCACATAAAGTTAGAATACTATATTCCACTTGCTACGATCCTGGCACGTTTTTCCCCTTCTCAATTTCATTTTCATATGAGTGAGGATGAGGATATTTTAATATTTTTTTTTACTTTTAAGCCTACGTCGACCGTTATCAGTTTGTCTACTCACGCCTTTTAAGTCTGTGTAGTCAATCTTCTTTCATTCATCTTCTTTAAATGTCCCAGCTTTCTTAGCATCTCTTCACCTCAGTCGCTACACCTAACACACTGCATTGCTTCTTTATCACAACTTCATTTGTATGCTTCTGCTGAATGCTTCTCGTCATCAATGCCTTTAAATATTCCACCCATCTCACTGGAGCTACTCTGCCAGCGGCCCAGAGCCTCGCTCCGGTACTTCAAGGAGCTGGGTTGGCTCGGGTAGACGCTGGCAGGGGGAAATGCACAATACACCCCAAGCGGGACGTCAGCGCAGGACTCATCGCCCCCACTTTGAACAAGAATAAGAACTTCATTTGAACAGCAAATAAATGTGTAATCCCACTATCCCACTAATATTATAAATGTGAAAGTGTAAAATAATAAAATAAATAAATAAATAAATATCGTAGGACATTACACACAGCGCCATCTGACCCCAAACTAAGCAGAGCTTGTGCTATGGAAGACAGATAACTGATAGAATACTTAAATACTTTTTTTTTGTAACTACATACTTATAATACATGGATGGATGTTTGTTACTCTTTCACGCAAAAGCTAATAAACGGATTCGGATTGGTTGACATAGGAAGGGCATTCAAAACACAAAAAAAGTGCGTGCAGGCAATCTGTGGAGTCTGGTCTATAGATAGCTGTCGGCCTATTTTCCAAAAGTTTAATATTTTGCCATTACCCTGTATGTATATTAAGCAAGTATGTATATTTGTTCAAGAACATCCCGAATATTTTGACTATCAGTCAGATAAGGTACCAAAAAATACTGTCAGAAAAATACACTGTAAAAAACTATATTTTCCAAAATGTAAGCTTGAGTTGTATAAGAGAAACGCTTACATAATGGCAATCACAATTTATAATAAACTGCCGGCCGAAACAAAAATGCTACCTAACAGCAAATTTAAACGTAAATTAAATTCTTGGTTATTGTGCAAATGTTACTACACAATTCTAGAATACATTAATGATAAAAACATGTAATAAAATATAACTTACATTATTGTACACCTCTAAAAGAGGTAATTTGTATGGAACTGTATTAATTATTACATAAGATCTTTACTACCTACATTTGACAATACAATTTTGAATCTTGATGAAATTTGGTATGGCGGTAGCTGACACCCTGAATTAACAATTTTTCACGAAAACATGTAGCAGGTAACACCGCGGAGTGCAGCTAATTTATATATAGTACATTAATATCAGAAGCAATACACCATCATTTTCATCAATTTCACCGCAACGGCCTGACTGCTTTTCACCATACCCTATACTTCCATCTCACCTATTGGAGCTACTGCCAATATGCCAGCCTGCCAGTATGCCATGCCAGCAGCCTAAAACATCTCTCTGATACTTCATGGAGCTGGGTTGGCTCGGGTTGATGTTGATAGGGATGTACACTACATTCCAAGCGGTACGTATAATAATATAATTCGTACCAGGTTTGTCGTTGACTATACCAATAGATCTCACTGAACCAGTAAAGGCGCCAAAATATTCGATCACCTAAAGTCGATAAATCACTTTAGTTGGTGAGCCTTTACCATGTAATTTCGTGTGGCTCTCTTAAATTGAAATTTATGAACGCACGCGAAAATTACAAGTCTTGTGGTCCTAATAAATTGTTACAGAACGGTTTGATTTTATTTATATGGAAGTTGTAATTATAGATGCCAATTGAATTTATAGATGGACGGCAAACAAGCGTGAACTCAGGTGAATCATTTTGAGCGTTGAGAACAATTGAAAAAAAAAAATGATTACCACCATTTATACCATTATCTGCTTGGCAAGTACAATATCGGATATTAAACGATAAAATTCAAGCATTAGTAAATAACGATATTACACTCTATAACTAGAAATGGGGAAATCTTTTATTTTTCTACGCGTCCGAGATCTCTGTACAATGTACATTCACAAACAAAAATCTCTAACCACACAAAGGGACAGTTTTTACCGTCTGTCAAAAATTTTTGATGGATCGCTCTTTGCTCTGAATATCCGATTTCATAATTTGTTTGAGAAGCATTCAGTTCGGTACTGATTGTATTTGATTAAATAGTTTAAATTATGAAACGGTTTTTATGTTGACTATATGGTTGATAGTCCGGGATAGAAATAAATATTTTTTTAAAGAGATTGGAATGTGTGTTGTTGGAATGTATATTTGGAGGTGACGTTTGCTAATGAATAGTAAATACGTTTTTATATTTTATTGCATAGAAATAACTAGCGTTATACATAATATTATGTAAGTTTTTGATTAAATGTTTCGTCAAAATTTGCCTGCGACGGTGGAGTACTGCTTCTAGGTGTCTTCAAGTCAAGAGTGAATCGGTATCGTCTAGGCAAGCGTGCTCCATCATAGATCGTATCTTCACTTAACATCAAGTGAGATGGCGAATAAACGCAAGCCTTATTCATCATAAAAAAAAAACTGAATCTAGTGATAACTTTTTTGGCATTTTGCGTTATCACTAATCTCCCATTTATTTTATTGATTGGCAGCTGTTTGTTTTCCATGTGAAACAAAATAAATAAACAATAAATATACGTCATAACATATAATTTTGTGTGTTTTAAATCTGATTTATAGTTCGTATTCTTTTAATTGCAACGCTGTAGGTGAAACAATTCACTAGGTGTATTTCTATGAATTATCACAGTATTATTCCAAAAGCGAAAATTTGTGTGTGAGTGTGTTTTTGTGATTGTTACTTTTATATGCTTTAACGGCTAGACTAATTTTGATAAACTTTGTTATGGAGGTAGCTGACAAGCAGATTAAAACATAAGACTATTTTTTAATTCTAAAAAAATGTAGCGAGTAACACCGCGGAGCGTAGGTAGTAAATAAATACATAAACACAGCACCATTTGGCACAAACTTTGTACTTTGATAATTAGATAACTGTTAGAATATGTATAATGTATATACTTATTTGTAAATACAAACGGAGTACAGAGGCGCAGAAAAAAAAACAAAATAAAACGCCACACAATGCCATCTAGCCCCAAACTAAGCTAAATTTGGTACTATGAGATATCTGATAGAACACTTGTATACTTTTTGTTGAACAAAACCAAACACAGAACAAAATATGATATACTAGCGGACGTCTCGCGGTTTCACCCGCGTAGTTCCCGTTCCCGTGGGAATACGGGGATAAAAAGTAGCCTATGTCACCCAGGGATAGTGCAGCTTTAGTTGCAGCTAGTGCAGCCACTAGACATTGGAGTCTGCTGCCCGAGTGGGAGTTCCCCAATGAATATAGTCTGAGTACCTTCAAGTCGCGAGGGAATCGGTTTCTTCTAGGCAAGCGTGCTCCACCGTAGACCGCATCTTCGCTTAACATCGGGAGGGATGACTGTCAAACGCAAGCCTATGTACTATAAAAAAAAAACTTCCCAACGGTGAAAGAGTTTTTGAAATCGGTCCAGTAGTGTCGGAGTCTATTCAATACAAAACAAACAATCAACAAAAGCCTCTTTATAATAGTAGATATAGATAAATCGATAAATTTTTTTTGTCCAAGATAGGATTTTAACCCACCTCAACAGTGTAGGAAGCAGTATTACTACCAAATAACCCAACAGTAGCAGTCAAAACGCATTAAAGTTAGCTAAAATTTAAACTCAAGAATGAATACAAAACCATGTTTTTACCTTAAAAATATTATTCGTTGTAAAGTAAAACAACTATCGCTTGTACAAATCATTAATTTTGCTATAACAACGTAAATACCGTTGTTATAGCAAAATTAATGAGAATTTGAAGAGAGAATTGAGATTATAGCAATAATTAACGAAACTCCATTCTAAAACTGTCTCTAAGCCCACACTTTAAAGTTCCAACAGTAAAATTAAATTATGACAGTTGGTAATAGGTTATTATCGCCATAATTATTGTTGATCACCGCATGCGCGCGTAATTATGAAAACTTACGATTGTTTTATGTTACGTTTAACGTAGCTTGAGGCGAAACATGTTCGAAGAGAATAATTTGTATTACACCTTACATCCATTAATTAAGAACCAAATGATCGTTTACTAAATATATTCAGTTCAAAAAGCGTAATTAATGTTTCAATTGGTCTGTCAATATTACAATTTGACCTGTCATTTTCTTGTATGTGTAGTCAGAGTGTCCAGTTCAATTGAACTTGTGTATAATTATTAACACAAGCCCTTTTTTATAGAGAGACGAAGATTTAATGGAAACTTAAAAAAAACATTAATGCCCACAAATTTTTTTTTTTTCAAAGAATTTATAGCGGGTTCTAACGATACGCTATACATCTACAATTGTTCAGGCATTTAAAAGTTACGGTGAAAGAATCTCCCATATAATTATGCATACATTACACTTCTATTTTGAACAGTCATGTAAAAACAGGACTGGTCTGGAATGTTATTATCAAAAATTGATTGTCTGGATAAAACAAATTAAAAGAAAAAAATAAATAAAAAGAAAATAATTAAGGAATACAAAAAACCTCCTAATGTAACTGATGTGGTTAAGAAACATATTATGTACTTTATCTATTTCTTCATATTTAAAAAAAAAATTATAAATAAAAAAAACTTAAACGATAACTGATATGATCGAATTACATTTTTCATTTATTTAATTCTTTGGTATGCTTTTTCTTTTAAAAAAAAATTACATTCCAATATAACAACTTAACCATATTGTTTTAAATAAAAAAAATCTGCAAATAAGTTCAGAATAAATGATTTTTTGTTTGATAAATTTGTTGATATTTTATTTATCTCGTTGATAAGTATTTTTTAAATTAATTTAATAAAAAAAACTTTCTAATATTTGGGCTTATGTATATTGTTATAAATAAATAAAAAAAATGCAAAAAATAAAGAGTGTGCTTTAACTACGTTAGTTTACATAAGAAAAAAAGATTCATTTCCGTATTCTTTAAATTCTCATTTTCATTGTATACATATCGTTGTCTAGCTGCAAAGTTAACTGCCAATATTGTAGCGTTTTATTAAACCGTAAAAGTTGTTTTCACGACGATTTTATTTTTTCCCCATAAAGTGTTTATTGGTTTTTCACTTTATTGCGAAGGCAACACTCTGTTTTGAGTATATTGTGTCGTAGATGGTTCTGTAATGATATCGGGCGTTGAAGACGAGAGCTACTGTCATGACATTACCGTTAAATTATGTTAGTATTTTGTTGTGGATTTGCTCACCTGCTCCAGTTATTGGAATGTCTGACAGGAAAATTAAAGCAGCGGAAATAATTTCATCATCATCTGTCTATCGAAGTCCACTGCTGGACAAAGGCCTCTCCCAAGATACGCCACTCAGCCCGATCTTCGGCTTTTCGTTTCTGTCTCAAAGCGCTACGTTTGCTAATTCGTGGTCTCCACTCCAGAATCTACTGTTTTATTCAAGCAATTGTAATTTACCGCAAATAAAGACCAAAATAAATGCCAGTAGCTGTGATTACAGTCACTGTAAAATTATGCTCCATTTGTCCATAAATGGCAAACACTGATTTTTATGGAAATCGAACCACCTTAACAGACTTTTATAGAATAGAGAATTCTTAATATAGGTGTAATGAGTGTTGCTTGTTTAATACACTGTTATAAAAAAGACAGCAACATTTTGAGTTTAGATCTGTCAAGTGAACCCTTCAAGCATTATTTTTGTTTTGTTTTTATAATAAAATAAAATGAAGGGACCGGACGGTAAAAAAATATCTGTTTGTTCACATACCCAGCAACAAAAGGCTAAAATGTAAAGGTGCATCGTATACAAAATTCATTAGCAATAAAACTTGTATCATGAATAAATCGATGCGTGGCACCCCTGCGTAGTGACTCACTCTCTGTGACGAATGCTCGAACCGCGGGAATTTTTGACAAATTGCGTTTTGTGCGTGATTGTACCTGATGGACTTTCCAAGTTGATGCAATACCGTTGGAGTTTTGGCAGGAACGCGGAAAGAGTCGTGTCGCCCCGTTGTATTGTTTTTGCGGGAATACGGTAATATCGGTACGTTGTGTTTTTTAACTTTCGCCAAAAACAGGGATGTCTGTCTGTGGTATTGTAGCTCCCAAACGGCTGAACCAATTTCGATTTAGTTTTTTGTTTGATAGATGACTTAATCGAGAGTATTCTTAGCTATGATGTAAAAAAATCGGTGCTGCTTTTTATGGATTTGATGAATTGGAACATCTTCGATTGATATTTTAATATAAATATCTTCTTGTAATGTGCTAGGTGTTGGACCACAGTTCACATGATGTTAAGTGAAGGTGTGGTCGAAGATGGTAAAACACACCTAGCCTGGAATGAAACTCTCAAGTGAGGCTTCCGGAATATACCGTTAGGTGCTTGGCGGTAAATTTTCAACTTGAGGGTAGCAAGCCAGCCGAGTACTAGAAAGTACTCTACCACCATGCTATGGTTGATGTTTTCTCTTATTGTTGGGGTTTGAACCCACGCATTTCGGCATGCGAGCCGACCGCGCTATCAACTCCTACAAATTTTTCTGATACCATTTAGCGAATGCGACGTTCTGCCTCAAATTATTGTCATTAATGATTTCTAGTTAAATCTTACACATCCCAAGCCAACATTCTACCAAGGTGTCAGGCAGTAAAACAAAGTAAACTTAGCCGCCGTTACAGTTCGCAGGTAATTAGCCTAAATACCGCCACAACAGGAAGACGATTGTTGACTCGTGACGAAATTGCGTAGTGTGTACGGCCCCTTTGAAAATAGTATGCAGAGGATCGAAAGTCTCAAAGTAATGAGCGCCAAAACAGCAATGCCCCGGACTTTGTTTTGCTACTCAAAGTTCTGTGTATTACTGCAATGGTCATGGGCATGCGTTCTTTTACCATCAGGAGAGCGCATCGTTCGTCTCATTACATTTACATGAAAAAAAAGGATACGACTATAGGACCGAATTTTGGCGGAAACGCGGAAAGAGTCGTATCGCTCCATTGTATTTTTTCCCATAACTAGTGTTTTTCCAGTGTTCAAGCTTATGTATAAAAATAGTGGAATTTTATTCATAAAGTGCCGAATTACAAGCACGAGTGTTAGCAAGTAATATAATGTGGTGAAACATGAATTTTCATGTTACTTTCAAAACTCCATCGAAGCTTAAAGTAAAGTCGCTACTACTTTACTAAAGTATGAGTGACACGGGCTGGACAAAGTAGGAGTAGTCAAAGTCCAGTCTTGGTCAACGAGACTGGACTTTGACTACTCCTACACACTACACTTCACTTACGGCTATCTTGTCTTCTAACACCATCTAGTGGTGCAAACTTTGACTTTACAGCCGGTCAATAATTACAGTATCTCTCTTAAACCATGAATGAGGGAGCCACTAGTGATTTTACTGAGCAAACCCAAAAGCACACTTTAGAAAATTTTAGTTCTAGCATTTAGTCAACCGATCTTATAAGTTAGCCTTTACATTCTTGTTTTCCTTTCATATCATAACTGAATATTCTGTCTAACACCGTTTATTACATTTCGCATGCTAGTGAGAAACGTTCTTTATGACCCGTTTATTTTTACATTTTGAATCTTATGTGTTCGCTATAAGTTTCAAATTGTTGTGATTATTATGTGGGTGCAGCTATTTCCTATTAACAGTTAAAAGTATTTTTTTTAGGGTTCCTTTCTGTATTTGAAGGGTTCAATGGGAGCTTCTACCTAAACTTATAACACTATCTGCTTTATATTTACCTAGCGACCTGTCCTGACATTGTTTGGATCCAATTTGTTTTGGTGACTTGATTATAAAATACCCGCTTCATGTTTTTGGGATAAAAAGTAGCCTATGTGTTAATCCAAGGCCTCAGCTACCTCTATACCAAATTTCATCCAAATCCGTTGAGTAGTTTTTGCGTGAACTACATAATACTCACTAACTTTCGCATTTATAATATTTGTAGGTAGTAGGATTCATTTTAAAAAGTTTCATAAGACTGTGTTGTGAATACAAACCTTCCATAAAAAATATCTACATTTCGAATTCGATAAATTTTCATGATCGAGGCTCGGAAGAAGTTACATTTTTAATTACCTACTATAAAATTGTGTGGTAGAACGGAACCTTCGGTGAGTAGGCATGACTTACACTTGACCAAGTGCTAGTTTGTGTCCGTTTAAAAGTTAGATAGTGTTGAATATTTCTATAAAGTGGTAAACGATTTAACAACTGTCTGCTAGCACACGTTAGTCATTACATACAATTTTTTTTTTTAAATTTTTTATTTTATTTTGTGGTTGACAGGCTAGGTGTTTGACCACAGCTCACCTGTTGTTAAGTGACGGTGTGGTCAATGATGGTAAAGCACACCTAGCCTGGAATGGAACTGGCTCTCAAGTGAGGCTGCCGGAACACACCGTTAGATGCTTGGCGGCAGATTTTCAACTTGAGGGTGGTAGCTAGCCAGCCGAGTACTAAAGTACCCTACCACCATGCTATGGTTTCCTCACGATGTTTTCCTTCACCGGCAGCTCAAGCTCATTGTTGGGGTTTGAACCCACGCCCTTCGGCATGCGAACCTACCGCGCTAACCACTGAGCTATCATCGCTACAAAACCTACGTTTTAAGTACCTACTACGATATGTAGGTACTTATTTGAGTACCCCGTTAGCTCATCTGGTAGATGTCATTTTATTATTTTAGAAAACTTCTGTAACGCAATTTTTATGTTTTGTATTTTAAGATTTGACTTCTATCGGTAGTCCCCACGACTGTCTATTTTTATATATATATATATATATATAGAAACACTCGAACATATTTTATAGAAGTTGTGGACGAAAAAAAATTCGTCAAAAAAGGCCGCGCTGTGTTATTTTCCTTGACTTGTTTTTTTTCTTTGTTCCCGCCAAAACCCTCTGGATTTTATGTTACAACTATCTTCTATTTACGTTGTTTGTTAGCAGCTGTTCATTTTTCATGCAAATAAAATAAAATTTTGCTGTAAAATGTCCATAGATTTATAGGAAATTCTTACTAAACTTCGCAATGCATCGAAAAACTATAGTAGCCCTCACGTCTAGTATAATAAAGATTCGCATCTTCAGCTTTGTCGCTCTCTGTGACTAATTCCTAATACGTTCCGAGACGTACTATACAGGAGAAGCGACGCGTGAAATCGCCTGCATAGCTCAACCAACTTACTCATAAACCTGAACGAGGGAACCACTTTCGCAATTTCTAAGCGAGACTGACAACGTATTCCTTGAAAGCAGTTCATTTTTCTATTTGGCCAAGTGCACAGGTAAGTTGGTTGGAGTTGCTCTTACCTGCTACGCGATTGTAGCAAATAAGTTGCTAGCGAAGTTCCTTATTGAAGATTGTATTGTTAAAGTCGGTTTTGAACTTTTGTGTCTTTAAATACACATCTCTTTTCGGTCTGTGGACATTCTTGAATGGAATTTTTGCGGGTTGCATGTATGGAGATTTGTATTTATTTCTTTAGTTTTGGCGTTGCATCTTGAGCATTTGCCGGTGTCAAGTGTTCCATATTTTAAAGTTAAAAAATTTGCCTGGTAGCAATAGTTATAGTTAAAGTCTAGTCTTGGTCAAGTCTAGTCCGTTTCAGTCAAGTCCAGTCATGCTTTAGTAAAGTAGTGGCGACTTTACTATAAGCTTCAATGGAATTTTGGAAGCAGCACGAAAAGTCATGCTTCACCACATCATATCATTTTCCCACACTCGCGCTTGTGATTCAGCACTTTATGAATAAAACATCACCATTTTTATGCAAAAACACTTGACCAAACACTAGTTTTGGAAAAAATGGGCGACACGGCTCTTTCCGCATTGCCGCCAAAACTCCGATTTGTATTTTTTTTTCTTTGGTTTTGGCGTCGCGTTTTAGCATTTGCCAGTGTCAAGTAATTATATATTTTCAAGTTTCAAAAGTTAAATAAGTGCCATCGTAGCTAGTTTTATAGTCAAAGTCGTCTTTGTCAAGTCCAAGTTTGTGTCAGTTAATTCCAGTCATGCTTTAGTAAAGTAGTGGCAACTTTACTACAAAGCTTCGATGGAGTTTTGGAAGCAACACGAAAACTCATGTTTCACCACATTATATCATTTTCCCACACTCGCGCTTGTAATTCGGCACTTTATGAATAAAACACCACCATTTTTATGCATAAACACTCGACAAAACACTAGTTTTAGAAAAAAATACAACGGAGCGACACGACTCTTCCCGCGTTCCCGCCAAAACTCGATTTGTATTTTAGTGCTTCTAGATTCTGGTCTTGGGTAGCCAGGTAAAAAAAAAACTAGCACGTCATCGTGTTATTTTATTCATAATAGGTTCGCGTTTGACCATATCCTGTCTGATGTTAAGCAACGATATAATCTAAGTGGAGCACGCCTATCAAGAATTAGTCTGTTTACTTTGAAACAATTTTTTTCTTCACGTTTTTGCTACTTCTGTAAAGTTTTCTTTCTGTCAACTTTTCTTCCCCTAAGTATCGATGTGTATGTGTAGTCAGTTAAATTGAGTCAAACATAATATCTAACCTTAGAATATATTAACTCTAAACAGAAGGGCCGCTTTCGCTACAAGCGATACTCGTATGCTAATAGTCTTCCATTCATTGGTAACCAGTTTCTAAGTCATTCATCTAGTAACTTACTGTTCGTTATATTATTAACAATTGAGATTGTTCTTACTTATCAACACCGAAGAATGCTTGAATAATCAGCTTTATGGTTACCGAACTCCTTGATGACGTTTCTTGTCTATGAAAATCGTAAATATCGAGAGTTTTGGCGGGAACGCAAAAAAAACGTCACCGCATTGTATTATTTGTTTTGTAAAACTCGTTGTGTTTTATATATAAAGCGTCAAATTATGCGCGTAGTAATATAACGTGGTGAAATATGACTTTTCGTGTTGCTTCCTTGTAGTAAAGTCACCACTAGTTTAATAGAGCATGACTGGACTCAACCAAGAATTTGTGTGACTTTGATTGCGACTTATTTAACTTGATTTTCAATGAAATAACATCAAAACACTTGACACTGGCAAATATACAAAGTGCGACGCCAAAAATAAAAAGGAAGAAAATCAGGACTTTTGGCGGGAATGCGGAAATACCATGTTGTCATTGTCATTGTCACATTGTATATCAATCGTCACGATTATTATTTACAAAACTTATGTTTTTTCAAGTAGTATTTTTATTTTTACACATAATTATGCACGTAAAAGTAAGAAAGTGATATAATGTAGTGAAACATGACTCTTGTTGCTTCACAAGCTCCATCGCAGCTCGCAGTAAGGTACCACGTAACTCCGTACACTTCAAACTTCAAAATCAAGAAAGCTCAAACTCAACATATTTCTCAAAGTTAACTGATAAAGCCGCTCTCACACTAGCCCAAATATTTACACTGGAGATTTTTAAGTAATTGCTGCACCGTGGCGGCGCGTCGACCCGTGTGTAAACAACTTTATTAACGCACTTCGGAGCCAGGCGATAAAAAATTCGATTGATTTTGAGATTACGAGATTTTTTCATTTATGAAAGAATCGAGTCGTACGAAACGCTCTTCTGGGGGGTTTGCATATCAAGTTGATAGATTTACGTACTTATTACGTAAACGATAAAAAAAGTTATACAGCGCCTCTAGTGGGAGTTTTTTTTTTTTCTTTGGTTTTGGCGTCGTGTTTTAGCATTTGCCAGTGTCAAGTATTTATATATTTTCAAGTTTCAACATTTAAATAAGTGTCCTCGTAGCTAGTTATAGTCAAAGTCCGGTCTTAGTCAAGTCCAGTCTGTTTCAGTCAAGTCCAGTCATGCTTTAGTAAAGTAGTGGCGACTTTACTTTAAAGCTTCGATGGAGTTTTGGAAGCACCACGAAAAGACATGTTTCACCACATTATATCATTTTCCCACACTCACGCTTGTAATTCGGCACTTTATGAATAAAACACCACCATTTTTATGCATAAACACTCGACAAAACACTAGTTTTGGAAAAAAATACAACGAAGCGACACGACTCTTCCCGCGTTCCCGCCAAAATAATAGTGGGAGTTATTCTTCTTCTTTTTTGATTTTGGCGTCGCATTTTGAGCATTTGCCAAGTGTCATTTTTTCAAGTGTTATTGTGTATATATTATATTAGTGTATTATGTTTTCAAGTTTCATAAGCTAAATAAGTTGCCTCGCAGCTACAGTTATAGTCAAAGTCCAGTATTGGTCAAGTACAGTCCGTGTCAGTCAAGTCCAGTCATGCTGTAGTAAAGTAGTAGGGAGTTTCTAAAGCTCCGATGGAGTTTTGGAAGCAACACGAAAAGTAATGTTTCACCACATTTTGTCATTTTCCCACACGCGCTTGTGATTCGGCACTTTATAAATAAAACACAACTATTTTTTTGCATAAGCACTCGACAATACACTAGTTTTGGAAAAAAATACAACAAGGCGACACGACTCTTTCCGCGTTCCCGCCAAGTTATTCAAAACTGTTCTTTTTAATATATTTAACTATTGTTTACGTATTCATTTCTGAGTACAAATTAGTATGGTAGATCCACTGATGGTAAGAGATATTCTGTTCATGACCATTGCAGCGATGTTTAACTGAAGCATTAATCTTTGGGCTCTTCTATATAATGTAACATCTGCGACTAATACCTGTACACGCAAAAATAAAATTCATAATCATGGGCATGTTCGCTTAAATGGTCTCACATATCAATGTTCCACTCTAAGCTAATATCCGTAAACTGGTAACTCAAGTATTGCGTGTTCTAGCACTATCAAGTTGGCAACACTGACTAATAGGGCCGCCAACATAACAGGTACTGATTCGCTACCTCCGGTTCCGGTTTTAAATCTACCCACAAACCTACGATTAGCGCTCAAATTGAAATCGAGCTATTTAGGTCAGCTAAATGGTAAAGACTTCCACTTGCGAAGTGCCTTAATTGTGTTCCTTTATAACCGACTTCAAAAAAGGAAAAGGTTCTCAATTCAAATGTATTTTTTTTGTACGTATGTTACGCGATCATTCTGCTTTCTGATTATTAATCGATTTTGATGATTTGTGTTTGTTTGGTAGATCATACTTCAGAGATAATGATCCCATATAAATTTTATCGAAATCGGTCGAGCGGTTTTAAAAAAATCAACAAAAATAAAAAAAATTGTAAACGCCTAGAATCCCATAATACGACAGGAATAAATTAACTTTTGATGTGTAATTTTATACATAAATAAAATTTCAAGTAGATAAAAAAAAAATGCATTTTTGTAGAGCTGTAATATTAATCGAATCAAATGGAAAACAATTTCTTAATGACTCCGTGAGTATACACACATCCGAGAAACATTCGTGACCTAACATGGATGACGACAAGATCCCCCTATTTAAACATGTTGAATGCATTTCCCAGTCCCCGATGCCGCAGCTTCAATGCACGTGTACCACTCAAGGTCCCACAACCCTTTACACATCCTCTCGTGCTTGCAATTAAAACGAAAAACAGAAAGAAACGACGATACCAACCCCGTCAACGACAGAAAGAGACAAAACGCCTCATTTACCAAAGCACTTTTATTTCCCGGAGGTCGACGGCCAATCAACGTACTCTGCCGTACCCGCTCCGCATTGGCCGGTTTGAATAGAGAATATTTTTTTTTCAAAAAAATGGAACAAAGACGAGGGTAGGTAATAGCGAGTTTTGTTTTCTTCGAGTGCTCCCCATTTGAGTGGCGGAGGTCGTACAGAGCGGACGTCTGAACGACTAATTACCTTATATTCATACGCTATAGTTACTGGAGCGTACTTGTAACCTTTTCAGTTTCACGATGTTTTAACATTGTTATTTTATTGCGGGGAACTCTGTGCTTGAGATGGAATTACAGAATAAGCATATTAGCGTTTGTTTTCATATAAGCCTTCCCGTGTTTGCGATTGTGGGGCGCTGCGCAGTTGAAGATGTTTGCACAAATAGAACAGGAATCTGCGTCTTCATTTGTTTGAGATGCAAATATAAGGGGATAATGGGAAGCTTGCGTTGCTATTAGTACTTCATTAGAATACAAAATGTTGCTAATGACTTACGTTGTTTCAATAAAGGGTTAATAATTGGAGGAAAGCTTTTGTTTCTTGTGTTTCGGATGTATTTGCTAATAATGTAATTATTTTGAAAAATATGGATGGATTATATCTTTGTTTTGTCGAAAATAGCTGCAATCTGGTCTTCAAGTCGAAAGTTTAGTTCGACAGCCCTGTTAGTTAATTGGTAGAATGACTGCTTCAAGAGCTGTAGGGCGTGGGTTCGATTCCCACCCAGGACAAACATTGTGTGGTATAAATAAAATGTTTGTTTTATTTTTGGGTGTACTGTATAATTTACAAAAAAACACTAAGTATTCTATCATTTATCTGATGTCGCTGTGCGTAATGTAAAAAAAGTAGTCTTCTAGTCATGCGATCTTAGATCGCATCATCACCAATTTATTACAAAAAAAAACCTGTGAAAAGCCTATTCTATAAGCCAAATCTTCAATTCCTATTATACTATAGCTTACTAAAGACGTTTTTTTACACGTTTCAGGAACCTAGCAATGCCGTTACCGACGCAAATTGGCAATGCCTCGCTGGAGACGCTGCCAGCACTGCACAAAGACAACTGCCACAGACTTGAATATCTGGTAGAGCGGCAGAAGCAGCTCTGCATGCTGTCAGATAAGATGATACAGGTAATGATATAGGTAAAAATATTGATGGTAAAGCTAATTTTTCTTGATACCATATGAAGTGTTTTTTAAGTAAAATAATGAGACGAAAGAGATACTCTCCTGCTGGTAAAAGATAACGCTTGTCCGCGGCTATTGCAGCAATACACAGAACTTTGAGTAACAAACAAAGTCTAGGGCGTCACTGCTTTGGCGCTCATTACTTTGAGACTTTCGATGGTTAGTCTCAACAGCGCAGTAATTTCGCTATATATTATAAGTACACAGTATTTTTTTTACAAAAAAAATGTATTTTATGTTTTCATAAAAGTATAAGTAGGTATTTGTATTTATGATTTTGTGTAAGTATTTATGTTATCTTTTTGTTGTATTTTTGTTCTATCCGTTATCTGACTTCCATAGCACTCTCATAGTTCTCTGCTTAGTTTGGGGTCAGATGGCGCTGTGTGCAATGCCCTACAATATTTATTTTTTATTTATTACTCACGCCCAGCAATAGAGGAAAATAAAAACGATTGTGAAAATTTCAACAGACTATTAGCTACTCGTTCGACACTCTTCGGGCACGGAACCCTAAAATCGTAAAGTATAGCATATGGGACCACTTACTACCATTTACGCAGTAAAAAGTCAAAGCAAACGGCTCACACTATAACATTTTTGCAAAGTAAGAACATTTATGATTACTTTTCTGTAAATTATTGATAATCTTAAAGTACGTAGACCTCCCAACGTGACGTTAACTATATTTCGAGTATATTGTGGACTCACTGCGTCGCAGAATGAAATCGAAGTTGTGAAGTTAGTGTAGCGATGATGGCCCAGTGGTTAGCGTAGTCGGTTCACATGCCGAAGGGCGTAGATTCAAAACAATGAGCTTGAGCTGCCGGTGAAGGAAAACATTGTGAGGGAACCATAGTATGGTATTTTGTAGTACTCGCCTGGTTAGCTACAAAATTCAAGTTGAAAATCTGTTGCCAAGCATCTGCTTACGCCGTTTTTAGAACGTGAATATTTTGAGCTTTCATTATTTTTCTATACCTACTACAAATCGAGGGGTCATGATATTTTTAATCATGGTAAATTTTTGACAAGTTTTCAAAACAAAAATGTATGAAAAATTTTTATCACTCATGCTAGTTTCAGATCCTTGTTATGCCCGCCAGGGGCGCTGATTTTTCATACATTTTGGTATCGAAAAGTGTTTTCGCAAATTACGATGTCAGCCCCTCAGAATGATGTCATTTTGAGAATTCGTGTCTGTCAAACTGTGTGTTCCAGTATTTTTTAAACATCAAATGCAAATTACATGCATACACAAAACATAAAAAATCGGTCAAGTGCGAGTCGGACTCGCGCACGAAGGGTTCCGTACCGTTATCAAGTCAAGATAAAAAAATCAAGTTTGTTGTATGGGAGAGCCCCCCTTAAATATTTATTTTATTTTATTTTATTTGTTGTGTTGTAAAGCGGCAATAGAAATAAATTTGTAGCGATGATAGCTCAGTGGTTAGCGCGGTAGGTTCGCATGCCGAAGGGCGTGGGTTCAAACCCCAACAATGAGCTTGAGCTGCCGGTGAAGGAAGAACATCGTGAGGAAACCATAGCATGGTGGTAGGGTACTTTAGTACTCGGCTGGCTAGCTACCACCCTCAAGTTGAAAATCTGCCGCCAAGCATCTAACGGTGTGTTCCGGCAGCCTCACTTGAGAGCCAGTTCCATTCCAGGCTAGGTGTGCTTTACCATCTTCGACCACACCTTCAATTAACATCAGGTGAGCTGTGGTCAAACAACTAGCCTGTCAACCATAAAAAAAAAAAAAAATCATCTGTGAAAATTTCAACTGTCTAGCTATCACCGTTCTTGAGATACAGCCTGGTGACAGACGGACGGACGGACAGCGAAGTCTCAGTAATAGGGTCTCGGTTTTACCCTTTGGGTACGGAACCCTAAAAAACACGTCAGCTAAATATTTTTTTTTTGTAAAAAGTAATGAGTCGAACGAGACGCTCTCCTGATGGTAAGAGATAACGCCTGTCCTCGACCATTGCAGCGATACACAGAACTTTGAGTAACAAAACAAAGTCCAGGGCATCGCTGCTTTGGCGCTCATTACTTTGAGACTTTCGATGGTTAGTCTCAACAGCCCAGTAATTTCGCTAGCTGCAGTCCCTTCAAACCGGAACACAGTAATGTTTACACACTACTGCTTAGCGGCAGAATAACTGGTACTGCGGTGGTACCTACCTAGACGACCTCCTGCTAAGGAAATCTACCACCAAGTAAACCATAATATCCACATTTTTACTATACAACAACTCAGATCATTTAGTACTGGTAGTTACTACGTTGTTTCACATTTGAGACAGGCCTTTTTATATGCAATTTGGAATCTCACAGTGTTTATCGCATATGAATGAGCACCGATTTAGAACATTCTCGGTACTTTTGCAAATGGTTAAAGTATTTTGATCATGTGATCTGAATTTTTATCGATACCGGAATTTTTCAACGATTGTATTCTCTTACTCTGATAACGGGAAAGAGTTTGAAATTTAGGTTAAGGTATTCAAGAGTAAAATGACCGTCTGTCATCTACCTTCTTAAATGTCGGTATACACACAATCTAGTACCTACTTTAACCTTAGATTAAGATTACTAACGTAACTTTCATCTTTTTGTAATGTAAAATTGTTAAAAAAAAAATATGTAGCTAAAATTGACAAAGGTCACGGACCCTAGTGTCTGTGGAGGGTAAAAAAAAAAATGTCTTATTGTCTTGTTGTTGCTAGTTTATGGAACCACACTGCTGGGCAAAGGCCATGCATTGGGAATATTGCGTAGCGATAAGTAAAATAGAACAATTTTTGAGTTGTTGTATCGTTGAATTGCGTGGATTTAATTCCCAACGATAAACTCATGGTGGTAGGGTAAGTTCTAAGACTTGGCTGGCTATGTCACCCTACACCCTTATACACCAAATTTATGTATTATATTGTTTTGTTATGTTAATTATCTATTCTTTTTTTTACGTTTCATATTTGTATGTTGTTGTGTTTTGTTTTGGTGTATAATAAAGTTATATTCTATTCTATTCTATGTCACTCGGAACATAATATAGAATCGATTGACACCTCATTTATTAAAATCGGATGAGTAGTTTCGGCGCTACGGTGGAACACGCGTAAATACAAACAAACATACATAAAAACATAACCCTTTGTCGTATAGTCGTGTGCAAAGATAACTTCAAACTCATTATTAGCTTTGTTCGTGATATTTCAGGTGCTTCAAAATGGTGCCGAGCAAGCCCTGGAGGAGTGCCAGCATCAGTTCCGGCACAGCCGGTGGAATTGCAGCACAGTGCCCAATTCTACTGACATCTTTGGAGGGGTTCTAAAATTTAGTAAGTGTTGACTTTTAGAGAAACTATCAGATTTGTGTACGTTATATTGTTACGTGTGTAATAGGAAAACTATTTACAAGTTACACAGCACCATCTGACCCCAAACTAAGCAAAGCTTGTACTATGGAAGTCATATAACTGATAGAGTAGGTACTTATTTTTTTGTTTGTTAATACATTACTTATAATACATAGGTAAATAACACACAGAACAAACATTTTTGTTTATACCACAAAATGTTTTGTCCTGGGTGGGAATCGAACCCACGCCCTTCAGCTCTTGGAACTGACAATGAATTGTGCTGTCAATTTTTTTTTTAAATTACAGGTTTCTAAAGATATAGGTATGAAAAAAATCATTGTAGTTCTCTAGAGATAGCAACAATTTTATTGTCTAGTAAAGCCTTCAAAATTAACCTGTAATTGAAATCTAAAGTTACATTGAAACGTAAAAAAAATGTTTAGTGTGCAACCAAAAAGGCAAATCCAGTTCATTGACCAAAACTTTACAAACCAGTCAATCAGACCCGTTTTCCCGTATTACTTATCAATCTTATCTTCACTTTTTCACTGATCTGAAGGTTCATCTTCTACTGGTCAAGTAGTAAATAGTTTACAAAAACAGTATGAGCGGTTCAGTCAACGTGCACGCGTTGAGATCAGTTATCGACATCGATAAATAAACAGTGGCGCCCACGAACTACGAACTGATGTATTTCCATGAAGTCAGGCTATGGACGCGGTATATGTTGCATATGTTAGAATTTGCCGAAATATACTTTTATTTAGAAGACGTCTGTCTTCGCATTGATATTTTCGTATGCTTCCTTCCTGGGCGGCGGCTTGTGTAGTCGCATAATGTAAAAAGCGCAGAATGATAAACGGTCGCAAATAGTCAGAAGGGCAAAACGTTAGAAGAGTTGTCTGAGTTGTGAACATTTTGCTTCTTGAACTGTTTGGAAACTTTACTCGTTTGTCATTTTGCGTTTTTGACATTGGCAGCCCGTACACGTAGCGCGCGATCCGCGATCCGCGATCCGCAATCAA
The DNA here is from genome assembly GCA_905404145.2 of Biston betularia. Lineage (NCBI taxonomy): Eukaryota > Metazoa > Arthropoda > Insecta > Lepidoptera > Geometridae > Biston > Biston betularia. The sequence continues at coordinate 5,974,755 of FR989887.1, read as the reverse complement.
TGATCGCGATCCAGACTGATCGTGTACGAAGCGGATTGACGGACTGATGCTCCGGATCGCATAATATCTAGAAATTTTAAAATCATGATCGCGGATCGCGGATCGCGGATCGTGATCATGATTGAACGTGTAAGGCGGCCCATAAAGCCGCGGTAGATCTGTCAATTTCCGCGAATTTTTTTTTTTGGTTTCGGCATTGCACTTTGTGCATTTTACCAATTTCGAGTAAGTGCCCTGATATTTTGAATGTCTAATCTAGATAAATAAGTAAAAACTAAGTTGCGGTCAAATTTAGTTATGCCCAAGTAGTGATACATTTGCTAGAAACTCAGACAGAGTTTCTAAAGCGACATAAAATGTCATATTTCCCCACATTATGACACTTTAACCACACTCTTGTATGTCATTAGGCATTTCATTAATAAGACACCACTATTTAATAAATACCTAAAATATAGAAAAATGTTTTTTTCCGTTTGCCTGCCAAAATTGCGACTTTGTTTTTCATTCTTATTTGTCTTATTTTCCAGTACTTACATATCTTATAGTTTCCTCTGTTATTTTATAATTTTATCTTATATCACAACACTAATAATTATACTGAAATTTATTCAAGTAAGAAACTTTATGTGTTTAGTTGCAAATATTAAAAAGTTGCAATTTTTTATAGTTAAGGTGGAAAGCTAAAAAAAAAATGTTTATCAAAATAAGAGACATTCGAAAAAACAAAAAACTGGAGCTATTTTTTTTTTAATTACTAAATACCTTAGGACGTTTCACCCAGCGCCATCTAACCCCAAACTACGCAAAGCTTATACTATACGAACCAGATAAATAAAATAAAATAGAATAAATATCGTAGGACTATACACACAGCGCCATCTGGCCCCAAACTAAGCAGAGCTTGTGTGATGGAAGTCAGATAACTGATAGAATACATAAATACTTTTTTTTTTGTAAATTCATACTTATAATGCATACAGAACACCCAGACACACACAGAACAAACATTTATTTTTTCACAAAATGTTTGTCCTGAGTGGGAATCGAACCTACGCCCTACAGCTCTCAAGGCAGATGTACTACCAATGAGCCAACGGGGCTATAGATATCTGATAGAATCCTTACATACTTTTTTTTTGTAAATACATACAGAACAGTTGATAGATTATTTTTAAATGAAATTACGTTACTACTTTAAAATGTTCAAGTCACGTCGCACCAACATAATTTACAGACTCCCATAGCCGTTTCAACAACAATTTCCCACAGCATCCTACAAGACTAAAGATGCTGTTCAAAATAAACAGATTTGACGAGAGACGCCTGCTCAAAGCAAGCCCGTTTACGGTACACGTATGAGAAATAACACTGACACTACAGAATACAGACTTCAAAGTAGCTACAACCTTTGAACTTACAAATGTTTCAGGTTACAGATACATATTTCGAGAAACCAGAATAGATTGTTTCTTATCCTTGAATTGAGTAAAGAGAAACAATTAACCGCCGACGTAAATAGGGGAATGGATATCCAACGCTTTGTTTTAGTAATCGTGTTACTAAATATTACGTACGTTATTTCAATGTTAGGCTTTTTTTTATGATTGAAAGATTTATTTTCCATAACATGTGTTCGAGTACTAATGTTAAAATATGTGCCGAATTACACGACATGTCCTCTTCGTGTATATGATTTTACTTGGAAGTAAAGCCATCAGTAGTTTACCAGGGTGGGGCTGGATATGACCGTGACTTATTTTGTTTTTTTTTAATGCTAGGTATTTGAGCCCAGCTCATCTGATGTGGTTGAATATAGTAATACAGCTAGCCTGCAATGGAACTGGCTCACAAGTGAGGCTGCCGGAACACACTTTTAGGTGCTTGATGACAGCCACCATGCAATGTTTTTCTTCACCGGAAGCTGAAGCTTATTGTTGGGTTCTGAACCCACGCTCTTCGGCGTGTGAACCAACCGCGCTAACCACTGAGCTATCATCGCATTAAATTATTTGGTTCGTGTTGGACTTAAAACTGGACATTTAGCTTCTTTTTGGCAATTAGCGAATTTCTTTGTTTCTTTTTATTTCTTTGTAAGAACTACATTTTAATGAAATTTATGAAAATATGATGAGACTGCCACAAAAGTTCTTATAAAAAACTAAAACCTTGTATAATGTAGGTACGTATAAAGTACCTACAGCCGAGATTTCGTCTAAGACAAAAATTTTGATAAAAGTATTTTCATTAAGAAAAACATACCTATGTATAATATGCTGTTATTAAAAAATGTACAACTTAAAGTAAGTCTGTGATTTTCAGAATCCCGAGAATCAGCATTCGTCCACGCCCTATCGGCTGCAGCACTGACGCACGCGGTGGCGCGAGCCTGCAGTCGGGGGGAGCTGAATGAGTGCTCCTGCGACTCCAGAGTTCGGAAGCGGACGCCACGGCACTGGCAGTGGGGAGGATGCTCTGAGGTAATCTCAATCACGGTGTTCAATAAATGAAAACCGCCATCTATTGGTTTGCCGCTTTACTATTACGAAGTGGCCAACGTACCTTAACAGCTTTTAACACACTCAGAAAGTGGCGCCATCTAGATTTACAAGTTTTTTTTTTTTCATTCATTTCATCACAGCTCATAGTTATAGTCATAGTCGAGTTTTGGCGGGAACGCGGGAAGAGTCGTGTCGCTCCGTTGTATTTTTTTCCAAAACTAGTGTTTTGTCAAGTGTTTATGCATAAAAATGGTGGTGTTTTATTCATAAAGTGCCGAATTACAAGCGCGAGTGTGGGAAAATGATATAATGTGGTGAAACATGAGTTTTCGTGTTGCTTCCAAAACTCCATCGAAGCTTTGTAGTAAAGTTGCCACTACTTTACTAAAGCATGACTGGAATTAACTGACACGAACTGGACTTGACAAAGACGACTTTGACTAAAACTAGCTACGATGGCACTTATTTAACTTTTGAAACTTGAAAATATATAATTACTTGACACTGGCAAATGCTAAAACGCGACGCCAAAACCAAAGAAAAAAAAATAGTCATAGTCATAGTGACATCTGACATTAGTAAGTGTTGTTGTAGTTCATAAACTCGACTAGGAGTTTTGGCGGGAACGCGGGAAGAGTCGTGTCGCTCCGTTGTATTTTTTTCCAAAACTAGTGTTTTGTCGAGTGTTTATGCATAAAAATGGTGGTGTTTTATTCATAAAGTGCCGAATTACAAGCGCGAGTGTGGGAAAATGATATAATGTGGTGAAACATGAGTTTTCGTGTTGCTTCCAAAACTCCATCGAAGCTTTGTAGTAAAGTTGCCACTACTTTACTAAAGCATGACTGGAATTAACTGACACGAACTGGACTTGACAAAGACGACTTTGACTAAAAGTAGCTACGATGGCACTTATTTAACTTGAAAATATATAATTACTTGACACTGGCAAATGCTAAAACGCGACGCCAAAACCAAAGAAAAAAAAAAAAAAAACTCGACTAGCATGTAATGAGGACTTCTACAAGTCTTTATATCTATATCTATCTATCAATAAAGAGGAACGATTTGTTGTTTGTTTGTATTGAATAGGCTCCGAAACTACTGGACCGATTTCAACAATTCTTTAACCGTTGGGAAGCTACACTATCCCCGGGTGACATAGGCTACTTTTTACCCCTGTATGCCCACGGGAACGGGAACTACGCGGGTGCAAGACTTTTAGATTTAAATTTACCTTCGGCATATTTCAAAACTGCGAGTGATTTCAAAACTAGTTTTAACACTACGTGATTTACATAAAATAGTTTTGATTGATAAAACTTCTTACAGGATATAAGATACGGAGAGATGTACAGCCGAGACTTCGTGGATTCCAAAGAAGACAAAATTTCTGATGAAGGTTTAATAAACCTTCATAACAACGAGGCTGGAAGGCGGGTAAGTCATGTTTTTAATGTAAAAGTAATGAGATGAACGAGACGCTCTCCTGATGGTAAGAGATAACATTACTGCTTGTATTTCCTATTAGAAAAACATTATTTAAGAAGTAAATTACAGGAAAATCTAAGTATTCTTTGCACACAAAAAGCTTTCTAATACTTTGCAGGTCAGCTTTAAAACAATAAAACTTAATCGTTTGATATTAAAGATTTATTGGCGCCGCTTAGTATTAAAACAGACTCGTATGCCGTGACGGCAAACGGCGTGATGCTCTACGCCATTTCTCTCGATTTTTTGTGTGTGTGCATGCGTGTATACTATACACTCCATTGCTTATCTGTATGAGCTGCTGTTTTACATCTGCCGGGCGTCACTTGATAGCAAACTTTATTTTAATAAGTGACAGGTTATGTCGTTGACCACAGCTTATCTTATGGTAATTAACGGTGTGGTCGAGCATTAAACAAAGCCTGGAATGGCGCTGGATCTCAAGTGAGGTTTTCGAAACACACTGATTGATTGATTGATTGATTAACTCTTTATTGCACACACTAAAAAAAACAATACAGAAGAAATAAAATTACAATCAAGGTTCAAGGGTTCAAGGGTTTTCACTGTTAGGTGCTTGTCGGATTTTCAGCCAGCCGAGTACTAGAAAGTAACCTACCACCATGCTATGGTTTGCTCACGATGTTTTCCTTTACTGGTAGCTCTAACTCATTGTTGAGGTTTGAACCTACGCCCACCGTGTGATCCTACCGAACTAACCACTGAGTTATCATCACTACAAATTAAACGCCTGACCGTATGTTCGGGCAAATCATTCGCGTGTGTCATATATTATACTTTTTTGTAGCGATGATAGCTTAGTGGTTAGCGCGGTCGGTTCGCATGCCGAAGGGCGTGGGTTCAAACCCCACCAATGAGCTTGAGCTGCCGGTGAAGGAAAACATCGTGGGGAAACCATAACATGATGGTAGAGTACTTTCTAGTACTCCGCTGGCTAGCTACCACCCTCAAGTTGTAAAATCTGCCGCCAAGCATCTAACGGTGTGTTCCGGCAGCTTCATTTGAGAGCCAGTTCCATTTCAGGCTAGGTGTGCTTTAACATCTTCGACCACACCGTCACTTAACATCAGATGAGCTGTGGTTAAATATATATCCTGTCAAACATTTAAAAAAAAAATTGTTTGTCAATAATTCTTGTAAGCTCTTTATGCCATTTTGCCAATGGGTCGGTTTATCTGCTGTACAATATAAGTAGCTTTATTTTCTAGTCGGTCCGCGGTCGAATGCAGCGAGTTTGCAAATGTCACGGCATGTCAGGTTCCTGCTCAGTTCGTGTCTGCTGGAGACGACTTCCTCAACTGAGGATAGTTGGCGACGCTCTCGCCACGAGATACGAAGGCGCTTCTCATGTGAAGGTTAGTTCTTGGGGTGTGTCTTTTGCTTTTTATGATGACTTAAGAAATGGCGGGATCTGAACGTCCCCAATCATATCAACCACGCTTCGTCACGCTCAAGCGGTTGAACCAATTTTGATGAAATTTCGTATAGAGGTAGCTGACACCCTGGATTAACACAGGCTACTTTTTAACACCGCGGGTGTCATATAAATTATGCTGATTGTTCATTTTTCTTGTTATCCTCTCGATACTTAGGTTGCCTGGAAGATATTTCTATGAATGAGAAGGCCGCTAGTAAAAACACACAAACTTTAATTTACGTCACGTCGATAACGCGCGTCACGCCGCGCTATAAACGTGTTTCAGTTTACAGTTAATATAAAAAAGCCCGACATTTGAATTAGCAATGTAAATATAATACACAAGCGGACGCCGCGCGGTTTCACCCGCGTAGTTCCCGTTCCCGTGGGAATACAGGAATAAAAAGTAGCCTATGTCACCCGGGGATAGTGTAGCTTCCCAACCGTGCAAGAATTTTGGATATCAGTCCAGCAGTTTCTGAGCCTATTCAATTCAAACAAACAATCAAATCTTTCCTCCATATAGTATAGATAGATTTCGTGCTATATTATAGTAGGATACTATATATTATAGTACCTGGGGGGGGGGGGAGGTACCCTAGATGTACAGTATCTAACTGTAACACCGAACTGTACCTCGTTTTTGTTAACATTTCAAAAGGATTAAAAAAAAAATGTGTTGAAAGAAAAAAGTTTCATTTTGCAACCAGCACAAAGACAAAAACAAACAGAGACAGACAAAAGTTACAAAATATGGGCTCACCTCAGCATAATGCTGGTCATACTAAGCGGGATAACCAGCGCTGGTCTTCCGGTGAGCCCCTTAAAAACACTTATTGTCTTACATTACATACGTACGTACTAAATGTCACTTTAATGTAGCTAATTAGGACTATCGTTTGTTCTTTCAGGTTGTAGAAAGAAAACGTGGCAAAAACATAAGGAAGATACGACCTCTACATTCTGACATGAAGAAACCGAACAAAACCGACTTGGTCTACTTAGAAGACTCGCCGGATTACTGCGAACCCAACGAAGAGTATGTTTTTAAAGTAGTTTTATCTATTTTTTTAAATCATAAAAGTACATATTCACACACACAGCTCTGTTGGATCATCCCACTGATATCATGAATGTGAAAGTTAGGATGGATGTTTGTTACTCTTTCACGCAAAAACTACTGAACGGATTTGCATGAAATTTGGTTAGATTATTTTGTTTATCCATCGGGGAACACCCACTCAGGCAGCGCGTTCCACTGTCTAGCGGTCCGCACAATGAAAGTGGTACAAATCATTTCGTAAAGATAAAGATAAAGATAATTTATTTGTTAAAACACGAGTAATATAAATTGTAATACATGGATAGATTATTTAATTATGTCCTGTGATCGTGTTTTGCCCTTTAGGCGTACAAATATGAGCGATGGCATGTCATGTAAAATAAAAAATTCAAATTAGATAATAAAATGTACAAGTCAATCAAAATAATGTCAAGAAATAATAATAATAATCAATATACAATAATGGATGTCAAAAAAAAAAAACAAAGTCAAGCAAATATGTCAAAAATTACAGATAATCATTGATTTTATAACAACAACAACACTCGTTCGAGACTTACCTACATAAATACGTACAATAAATAAATAAATACGTACCTACATAAATTACGTATAGGCGTATTCTATTCTTTGTTTTTGGCGTCCCACTTTGTGCATTTGCAAGTATAAAGCGTATTTCTATATTTTACATAGACGTAGACATAGACAACACTTTATTTTTAACATAAACAAATTTCAATACAATCAACAATACATACAAAAATAAATAGCAAGCATAAATAAAACTTTTTACAAGTAAATAAATAAAAAAAAAAAACTTTTTTAATTTAATACATTTTCAAGTATTGTATGAAAAATCAAATTAAAAATAAGTCTGAGAGTCTAAGTCACACAAAGTAAGTCAAAGTCGAGTCCGGTCATAAAGTAGTGATTTTACTACAAGCTTCGCTGGAGTTTTGGAAGCCATGTAGCTAAAACTAGTAATTATCCGTACCGTATCCGTAGTAGCTATTAAAAAAAAACTAAACAAAAACTAGTATATATTATCTTTTTTTAGTACTTTTTAGTAGTTTACTAGTAGTATATTATCTTTTTTTTAATTTTCTAGTTTGGGAATACTCGGTACTCGCGGACGTACTTGCAACCGTACATCCGCAGGGCTGGACGGATGCCGCTTGCTGTGCTGCGGCCGCGGCTACCAAACACGCGTCAGAGACCACGAGGAGAAGTGCAAGTGCCGTTTCGTCTGGTGCTGCAAAGTGCAATGCGAGATCTGTCGCTTCAAGAAAGACCACCACGTCTGCAACTGAAGTACTCGAACCCCTTCTAGCGACTGTTGTGACCAGAAGTTTAAGTATCGCGAAAAAACTGGCTATTTATGTTTATCCGCCGTGTTTTAATCGCGCACAAAAAACCCGGTTCTTGAAATTTCAGTTTGGGTAAGAATACCATGAGCTCTTTTTAACCGACTTCAATGGAAGAAGGATGTTCTCAATTCGTTGGAATATTTTTTTTAATGTATGAGGTTCTCTATTGAAGACGTCTGTACCGATTTGGGAAATTATTTCTTGTTTTAAAGGGTGGGATTCCCAGGTGGTCCCATTGCCGTCAAGTAAGGATCTGTTGATAGGGTTCCATTAAAATTGTGGGCAACTCTCAAATTTTATAGAGAGGCATAATGTGTTTTATACATATTTATTTTAAAGGATATACTTTCTTATTGGTCCCATAGAAATTGTATTAAAAATCGGTTAAGTAGTTTGCTTTTTAAACCATAATATCTAGGACCTAGTAGTTAGTATCTGGTCGAGCTTAAGGGCATGAAGTCGGGGTTTTTCATAGTAAATGTATTGTCATTATATTTTGGCGATCACGATAAAACAACTTGTTTGTTTGTTATACGATTTCCACGGAATTAGGGTCTGACAGGTAGACCTCACTGGTTCTTCTTCTTTGATTTTGGCGTTGCATTTTGAGCATTTGCCAGTGTCAGTTTATATTTTCACGTTTCAAAAGTTAAATAAGTTGCCTCGAAGCTATAGTTATAGTTAAAGTCCAGTCTTGGTCAAGTCCAGTCATGCTTTAGTAAAGTAGTGGCGGCTTTACTATAAGGCTTCGATGGAGTTTTGGAAACAACATGAAAAGTCATGTTTCCCAACATTATATCATTTTACTACACTCGCGCTGGTAATTCGGCACTTTATGAGTAAAACACCACTTTTTTACGCATAAACACTTGACAAAACAGTTTTTGAAAAAATACAACGGGGCGACACGACTCTTTCCGCGTTCCCGCCAAAACTCCATATTTTTGTCTTTATTTTTTTTTAATGATTTGCCCCATCGGGCGGGCTAAAGCTGTAAAGCCATAAGATTTTGAAAGGTAGCCTTATACCATCAAAATTGGGTTTGATTTGCTATTCCCTGAAATCAAAAGGATCGCTTACACTCGGTGTTAAGCCGTTTAAATGATTTTCAAGCTAGCAATCTAGATAGAAATCTAGAACTGATTTTGTTTTTCTATGCGCCCTGTAAATTTTTTGGTTTATTCTATTTTTTTTTTTAAATCAATGTGTTGAATGTTATTTTGTACGAATACAATTGATAATTTAGTTACACCATTCAATTTATTGACTGATTTGATTATAAGAATTTCGTGAAACTCGTTTATTTTCTAAAATAAGCTTTAATTTTTATTTACAGTATTACTAACTTATTTAATTTTATTATGTACAAACTTGTAAATAGTTATTTCTGTTATATTTGATTTAGGTTTAAAGGCTTTAAAACTTAATTTATTTAAAAAAAAAATGTAAATATATTTTTATGTTTGACTTTAATCATAGAAATAAAATTATTTATTAGGAACTTTGCCTATACGTATAATTATTATGGAATACAACTATGCTTATTATAAAACAAAATATTCATGTTTTTGGGACTGCATCCATGTTTTCTACCACAGGTAAGAATAAAGAACAGATGTAGGTAATGTGACTATAATAAAAGATTCCTTGGCCCTACAATTTTACTTGTTTACATGAACAACACTCACACAAGCCATGAACTTCGCATGAAATATTCCCTTTTGTATATTCTGTTAGAAACATCATAAAATATGTCCATAAACATACTTTTGATTTTTAACGTTATATACAAACCACTAAGGTTCTTTTTGTTATGTTTTCCTTTGAAACAGTGACATCTGTTGACCATATGGGATAGAAATAGACTCGGTACGTTTTTCATATTTTACTTCTTACTGTTCGACATAGATGGCGTTACTTACAGCAGTAAACCAAGAAAATCTGTCGTGTCAATAGCAAAAAGTTATGAAATTTTTATTCAACAGCTGTTCTGTTTAATAAAGTAACAAGCAATTTTAGAGATCAGATTTTTTTATGTATTGCTGTATTTTTTTCTATGTTTTACCATCTATTAATTTGACACCCAATTATCACAAAATACTTGAACTCCGAGCATAGCCCTCTCCATAGCTCGTTGTGCTACTTTGAGCTTACCAAGAAGGCACAAAATACAATAATTATATTACACAATTTAATTTTCTACCTCATAAGGGAATGCTAAATCGATCAAGCTCCTAATTGGTTTAATTTTAAATCAAAGACTTTATCAGAGAGTCTGGTTGGTGTAGATATTTATTATTACATTGTATTGTCATAGCTTTATTCAATAATGTATAAGATCTAATTCGTAATTTCACGTTTTTTGAAACGTAACCTCTCTATAACGTGTAAATAAATTATTTATAGAAATATTTGTACATTATTTATTAGATGTCTTTGTCCATTTGATTCGTAAATTGCAATGTCCGTATGTTTTTAATCTAACTTTAAATTTATAGGGTTTAAGTGTCAATATCGTTTGACACAGTCTCACCAAAATTATGGTACTTAATATTAGAATTTAGAGTCAATATGAGACTTTTGTGTTAATGTATATGAAAGTATATGTTCTTGTCCTTTTGTAATTATAGGTTTAGATATGTACTTGACTGTTTTTTCATCTCATCTAGTAATAAGTATTTACCTACCAATTTGTATTACGATATACTTAGTTACTATTTGATGTAAATTAAATAAAGTAACGAGATAACTTTTTGTTGTTTAATTTTTAACTAAGTAAGTACTTTCGTTCGCTTCGCACGGTTTTAATGTAAAAGTAATGAGACGGAACGATGCGCTCTCCTGATGGTAAGAGATAACGCATGTCCATGACTATTGCAGCGATACACAGAACTTTGAATAGGAAAACGAAGTCCAGGGCGTCGCTGCTTTGGCGCTCATTACTTTGAGACTCTCGATGGTTAGTCCCAACAGTCCAGTAATTGTTAAGTGACGGTCTGATCGAAGTTGGTAACGTACACCTATCCTGGAATAGAACTGGCTCCAGTCGGAACACACCGGTAGGTGGTTGGCAGAAGATTTTCAACTTTAGCTAGCCAGCCGAGTACTAGCAAATACCCTACCACCATGCTATGATGCCTCACGATGTTTTACTTAAAAATTATACGATTTATCAACAGAAGGAGAACAAAAGTTTAAAAGTTTTGTTAGATTTGATGTACTAAATACAGGGTTACACATAACCCTGTATGTATATACAAATCTACCGTACGAAAATATCGAAATCGGGTGTAAAAATGCTGCCTATTTTTAAGATAAGGTTACCTAGATTTGATAAAAAAACGATAATTATAACATGATTGCTAAGTGACGCATTGTCATTACCTTGATTGATTAAGATTTTTTTTACCTTTATCGTAATCGATAATCGAAATCAACTGAAACATCGACAGGTAACGCTAGATTGCCCATCAGTCGATACTATTTATTTAGAGATAAAAAACTGCATCGATATGAATCGGCGGCAGTGAAAATTCCTGAACATATTTTATTATAATTATCTCAATTTATGTCTTAAGCCTAGGTTTTGGGCTCTGAACCTATGCGCATACGCGTTTGGTTTACATCTTCAAAAAAATTAATTGAATAAACTTGGAGTATTCTAATCCGAAAAGGGGTCGTTGGTATTAAAAAAAGTTGGTTGAACCTTTACCAAATGTACGGAAAAGCTAATATATTTTCCACCATTAAAACTTCAGAGTTTTGCCCATTGCAAAAGTTTTTTTTTAATGATATGATAGTACAATGACTCTCATTTGGCTTGGCATGGCTTTTTTGTAATTTATAAGACGTTAACAAAAATTAAATAACATATTATGGTTTAAACAGTTTCAACGCGTGCAACCTTAGCAGATTAGTGTACCTACTCCAAGCTTGTAACCCTGTCTTTTTGTAAAATGATAGTCAATTAAAATAATAAAACAGATGTTTTACTAAAAACGAGTTTTATTTTCTGTTAAAAAACTTATAATAATAATTTATAAAGATTTTGCGTAGTTTTGCATTTAGGCTCCCAGAGGGTTTCCGATCCATGGGTAAGTTCTTGGACAAGTTCCGCAAACGGTCATGTAGTAGTTCCACTGAAAAAAAAAACAATAACAAGTTACAAACACAAACGATGGGTCCTTTTTTTAAATTTTCGTTGAAACAGAAAGATAACCGCTGATTATTATTTTTTAGCCCATAAATGGGAGTGAAATATTTTTAGGGGTCATGTATATATATTATGTATATGAGTATCTTTATTCTACCATACATTTTATTTTTTAACTCATTTGGATGTATGAAATATAGTTAGAACCACCATAATATCAAATAAAGTGACAGGCCTCAATAAAAAAAAAATTGGTGGCAGAGTATGGTTCAATTTGGAGTTTTGGCGGGAACGCGGGAAGAGTCGTGTCGCTCCGTTGTATTTTTTTCCAAAACTAGTGTTTTGTCGAGTGTTTATGCATAAAAATGGTGGTGTTTTATTCATAAAGTGCCGAATTACAAGCGTGAGTATGGGAAAATGATATAATGTGGTAAAACATGACTTTTCGTGTTGCTTCCAAAACTCCATCGAAGCTTAAAGTAAAGTCGCCACTACTTTACCAAAGCATGACTGGACTTGACTGACATGGGCTGGACTTGAACAATACTAGACTTTGACTGTAACTATAGATGTAAGACATGAATTATCGTAAAAACTGAAGACGAGGCAGTATGGCTTTATAGCTTTAGCCTGCCCTGATAAGAAAAAAAAAAATATGGTTCAATTTTTTTTAACGTAATCGTGTTTATTATTCCTTTAAATAATTAATCATTCTTGTTTTACTTATGCGGGATTACTTACGTACCTAGCATGTACGTTTACGATAGACAGAGTATATGATGTAATTAAACGTGAGTGATTTCGCGTAAGTAAAACAAAAACGTGTCAATACCACGTCAGTTTCCATAGTAAAATAATAATTCTTTTTTGTGGTGTGTCCTGACGTCATAACGCCTGTCCATGACCATTGCTGCAGCATCTTGAACTTTGAGTAACAAAATAAAGTCCAGGACATCGCTGCTTTGATACTCATTATTTTGAAACTTTCGATGGTTAGTTTCAACAGTCCCTTAATTTCGGTAACTGAAGTATCCATCAGAACACAGGAACACAGTAATGTTTACACACTACTGCTTGGCGGCAGAATATCTGGTACTGCGATGGTACCTACCTAGGTGACCTCCAGTCAAGGAGATCTACCACCAAGTGAAAAGTTATAAAAATATCAACCTCAAAGCAATGTTTTTTGAGGTCCTTGCTGTACCGCATTGGTAAAAATTTATCAGAAAAAAAATCATGCAGATCCAATACTTACGTTGTTGTGTTCGGCAGTAACTGCGCAGAAGGAAGAACTGCAAGCAGTAGGCAGCCAAGTCTTGCAAGACTTTGCTCTGTACTCAGGGATTGTGGTCGGGTTCTTCACCCAATCGAGAACTTCGTTTGTGTTCACCTAAAAATAATGTAAAATTATAAAACTGGTCGATGTTATAACCATTATGATCGATTTGATTTTACAGCCTATATGCCACCAACCAATGATGATTTAAAATTCATAATGTTTTATTGTAGGCTGTGTATTGCATGTTCAGTTAGTGTTATCAGTAAGGTATCAACAACTACCCTTTTAAATAAATAAATATCGTAGGACTATACACACAGCGCCATCTGACCCCAAACTAAGCAGAGCTTGTGTGATGGAAGTCAGATAACTGATTTTTGTAAATGCATACTTATAATACATACAGTACACCCAGACACAGAACAAACATTTGTTGATACATAAAATGTCTATCCTGAGCGGGAATCGAACCCACGCCCTTCAGCTCTTAAGGCAGATATGCTACCAACGAGCCAACAGGGCTATCCAGGTTGTTTTGGCCTTTTGATTGATTTCATATGGGTTACAAAATTAGAAAACAAAAATTAATGAGACATTTAAGTACCTATATAGCTTAGAGATTTACGTATATAGCTTAAAGATTAGCCGTTAGGTTTTGGTTTTACTTATGTATTTAGGTTGTACGTTATAATTAAACGTGAGTAATGACGCTTATGTAATACACAATCATGGCTAAACCACGTCAGTTTCCATAGTAAAGCCATTAGGTTTCACTACTGCAAGTTGTGGACTCAAATCCAACTCGACAACTCAGAAGCCAATGAGAAAAAACATCCCGTGGAAACCTTGATATGGTGGTAGGGTACCCGTCTAGCTACTCTTGAAAATGATACTCTGTTGACAAGTACCAAACGAGTCGCTTCAGCAGCCTCATCCAGTTTCCATGCGCTATGATCAGATTATAGCTTGATATCAGATGTGTTATGGTTAGCAAGGCAAAAAGAGTTTTTGGCAAAAAAATAAACGTGGACTTACCATGAAGACGTCATGCATGTTATTGATCTGTTCGATGAACCTGATCATGGCTTCCATGACCTTAGGCCAGCCTCTTAGATACGCCTCGTGCAGGTAGAAGCCGAAAGGTGCACGGTTGCCATTGTAATGCCTCTCAAAGTTTTCCAGAATGAAGTTATACCAAGCATCGGCATCTTCTCGGTCAGGGCTGCAAAGAGAGGATATTGTTACCAAAAGCCAAAAGAGTTATTGCGGCTCAGTAACCACCAAACCTAAACCAAGATTCGACCTTATTCTTATTAAAAGTGGAGGCGATAAATCCTGCACCGACGCGACGTCCTGCTTTTTGTGTTTTGTGCATTTCCCCCTACCAGCATCTAGCAAAGCCAACCCAGCTGCTTGAAGTATTGGAATGTTGCTTCATATTTATAAATATGAAGATGAGTAAATTTTTTATTTTTGGATACTTTTATAATTATTTTTAAAGAAAAATTTAGTCAAAAAGTACTTACACGAAAACACAAGCATCGGCCATAGAGCAAGGGAAGTTCTGCAGATCAAACCATGCCACCATAGGTTGGACCCAGACACCAGGCAGAGAAGCAGAGGGGCACGGGGGAATCTGACAGTCCTGGATAGAAGCGTAGTCCAGGGTGTAAGGCCAGAGACCAGGATTGGTGTAGGTAATAGTGGGCCAGGAGCAGTCGTAGGCAAGGTCGAAGTCCTTGATGATTTGGAAGCTGTTGTTACCGCTAAGTTGAAGGAAGGGGAGGCGGACTCCTAGAATAATACGATATCAATTATTATCAACATGTTACGTCGATGCCGAAAAGTTTTGATTAGGATGTCAAGATCAATTTATACCATTTACAGGTAATTTATAGCTATTCTCTGGGCTATGTCGGTTACTTTATCTCGTCTATGGATCTCCTTATTTCTGATTCGATCTCGTAGGGAACCTCCGCGTATAGCCCTCTCCATAGCTCGTTGTACTACTTTGAGCTTACTAAGGAGGCACATAGTTAGATACCCTTTTACAGCGCCATAAGTCATCACTGGTGTGTTACCAGTGGTCGAATACTTTCGACTTGAGGCACTGAGGTAATTCGGACGAGAAGACTTTGCAACTGCGCGTTGGGGGTTGAAGCCACGTCCTTCAGCGTGTATACCGACCGCGCTAACCACTTACCTCCAACAACAGATTGAGGAATATTAGCGAAACGCGCAATCTGTTCCCTCTGATCAGCTATTTCCAGCTTGATGTCATCATAGGTGGCTTCCATCCAGTAGCTCTGTGGAGTGCGATGGCTGATGGAGTGCAGAGCGATCTCGAAGCCCTGATTGTAGAGCTCATTGACTGCAGAGTAGTCGGTCCACTCATGGCTGACGTAGAAAGTGGCTCCAGCTGGGCAATTGTTGGAGTTTATGCGATTGAACAGGACTTCCCTGTAGTTGGGCATAGCAGCGGCGGTAACGGCATCGTCAAAAGTTATTGTGACAAACTAAAAAACAAAAAATAAAAACACATAAGCGATTGTTAAATCAATCAGTCATTCAAAATGTTGGTACGTACAAAATGTATTGCATTTATTTATGTCTAATTCTAGCGTCTTTAAAATTAACCCAATTTGAAATTAGATAGGCAGATAAAAACTCTTTATTGTGCACACCACAAAAAGAAAAAAATTACAGAAAACAAAAGACTCTTATGAGCCAGTGCCACAAGTGGCGGCCTTATCGCTAAAAGCAATCTCTTCCAGGCAACAAAGAATGGAAAACTTGTTATAGATTAAGAACATACAGGAGCTGTAACACTATTGACACTTTATTTATTAGGTGTTTAGATAATTATTTTACAGAAACTTATACTGAGACCATCTCATGATGTACCTGTATCTTTTCTAAATTAGGTGCATATTGCCGCTTGTTACAATTGGGGAAGGACAACAACGTAAAGAAAACATGCATGTCTAAGAGTTTATAATGTTCGCAAAAATGTGTGAAGTCTGGCAATCCGCGCTTGGCCAGCGTAGTGAACTATAATGGTCATAAATTTCTCACAATGATAAGACCTTACTTAATAAACCCAGGACTGATCCGGACAGAGCTCTTAATAGTTTAAATTTTTGACACACATTGACTTGTGACAAACACAACGTCACTCTCTTGGACCAGTACCACGTCTAATATTTCTCCAAACTCATTTCCCACGTCATTCATCTCACTTAGCCTACAAAAAGCCATAAAATAACAATAATAGTTGTTAATAGATAGTTGGAGAAGCACTGTTTAAATTTAGGTCACCAACTATTATTACAGGCGCCTTTAATGAAATGATTACGCTTTCAACTTTACAAAACCATCGAGTGTAGAATTGGATTTGACTATTAATTTAATGTAACTGGCGTTTAGCTATTTTTAATTAATTAAATAAATAAACTTCACCAAAATTAAGATCGGTGATCTAATCAGAGCGTTAGACAAAAAAAATAGTAGTAAAACAACATCAAATCGTTATCCAAACTCTAAAGTTCAATGCATTTGTGATTTTTCTGACATAGCTATCCTACCTGGGGAACATCTCTAGGTTCCAATCCTCCAGGAATGCTGGTAGACGCGCATCTGCAGTCAGGAAGCTGGCACGTTTCTTCATCACAAGAGTCAGCCAAAGGCAGCTCGTCGGCGGCGTAAGCCACTGCTGCAAGCAGAGTCAAGAAGAGAACAGTCTTCATTTTGACCACAATAAACTTGAACAGACTGATTGATTTTTATGTGTCATTAATTTATATTAAACCTTATCGTACCATCTGTATTGTGATTGGTTTTATCAAAGCGCTTCTGCTTTGAATTAGTTGATTTCAAATTGTGGGAAGTACCCAGTAATTTTATTAATGCATTGCAGGAATTAAATAAGTAGTTTATCTAAAATTCAAACGGAAGCACCGTATCAGGCTTTGATTTGATAAAGGATTAATATTTACCCTTAATCGTTCTATTTTCCTTAGTGTTCGTTTTCGATAGTAAAAATTGATCACTCGGAATCAATATTGTTGATTTGATTTATAACATAAACGTTGATTCCTATTTATCAATAAATGATATTAGTTTTGAATTTGTCTTTGCTCTTGAGTGTATTGTTGTGGGGGTGTTGTTGTTTGCTCATCGCCATATTTTGCTTACAGCCACTGCTATTTGACATATTTTTGCTTCGAGTTCGACTATCTTAAGGCGAGTTGTAAATCTCACTTTCAAAGCTTTACAATTTTGACTATGGCTTGTTTGTATGAATGTGTGATATTTGTACGCAACAACTACAATCTGTTTCTCAATTTAAAAGTTGGTCGATATAAGCATTAAATGAATGTACTTAAACATAATAGATCTTTACTCGTACATAGTATAATAAACATGGCTCACGTATAAAAATTGCTAATATCGATGAGAATTGCTCATTTGTATGAAGAAGTTTGACCGTTCATACTTTACCGGCCCATAAATAAAGAAATAATAAATAAATATCTTAGGACATTACACACAGCGCCATCTGACCCCAAACTAAGCAGAGCTTGTGCTATGGAAGACAGATAACTGATAGAATACTTAAATACTTTTTTTTTTGTAAATACATACTTATAATACATACAGTACACCCAGACACAGAACAAACATCGATGTTAGTCACATAAATGTTAGTCCTGAATGGGAATCGAACCCACGCCCTTCAGCTCTCGAAGCAGATATACTACCAATGAACCAACAGGGCTGTCAATAGACCGGTCACAGCGTATAGCAAGCTGAAGTGGCAATGGGCTGGACATATTTGTCGCAGAACCGACAAACGCTGGGGTAGACGTGTTCTAGACTGGACACCGCGAATTGGCAAACGTGACGATATACGTAGGACAGCTGGCGGTGGATGAAAGCGAAAAGCCGAAGATCGAACTGAGTGGCGTGTCTTGGGAGAGGCCTATGTCCAGCAGTGGACTACAAAAGGCTGATGATGATGATGATGATGAGACCGGTCACCTACATCTTCTCTTTTGTAGTCCCTTTTGCTTTTTCATTTATTCACTGTTCAATTTCAATTTTGAAATCTGATCGCAGTAACGTACCTATCATAGTAAGCCATTGAACTTTCAATTAACTCAAAAATCATGTCTATAGTTTGTTCTAAATTCGATATTAGATTATTATCGAAAGATGTTTATCTGAACACTAAATTTAGCTACGTCGTTGTTAATGTTGATAAATTTACGGAAAATTCGATTTTAAGTGGAAAACATTGCTTACGTATAAAATTTTGCCAAGAAAGTCTAGATAACAATATATTGATTAAAAAAATGGAATTGCATAGGTAATTTAAAACTTTAACGTTGCCTTGAGAAGGATCTAAGGAAACTTGAAGCGCTTTATGGCGAGAATACGGAAAAATCATGAATCCGCATTGTTCTATTTTACAAAATTTGTGTTTTTTTCGAGCGTTTATGTGTTAAAATAGTATTGTTTTATTCTTAAAGTGTTGAATAATGTTTTTTTTATGTAAAAAGTAATGAGACGAACGAGATGCTCTCCTGATGGTAAGAGATAACGCCTGTCCATGACCATCGCAGCGATACACAGAACTTTAAGTAACAAAACAAAGTCCAGGGCATCACTGCTTTGGCGCTTATTACTTTGAGACTTTTGATAGTTAGTCTCAACAGCCCAGTAATTTCGCTAGTAATATGTGTGGGTAAGGATATTGTTGTGAAACGAGTATTAAATTTGAAAAATCTGTCGAAGCTTTTAATAAGGATTTACTTTACTAAAGTATTGTTAGGGACTTGACCTTGACTTACTTTTTGTGAATTTGAAAGTGACAGACTTATTTCATTTATAAATATCGAAATACTGCACATAATGTGTGACGCTATTACAATGGCAAAATGCAAAACAGTTGAAAGCCAAAAATAAAGAAGAAACATAAAGTACGTATTTACAAAAACAAGTAAGTATTTAAGAGGGTTTTGGCGGGAACGCGGGAAGAGTCGTGTCGCTCCGTTGTATTTTTTTCCAAAACTAGTGTTTTGTCGAGTGTTTATGCATAAAAATGGTGGTGTTTTATTCATAAAGTGCCGAATTACAAGCGCGAGTGTGGGAAAATGATATAATGTGGTGAAACATGAGTTTTCGTGTTGCTTCCAAAACTCCATCGAAGCTTTATAGTAAAGTTGCCACTACTTTACTAAAGCATGACTGGCACGAACTGACACGAACTGGACTTGACTAAGACGACTTTGACGATAACCATAGTTAAGATACAGCAGAAATAATACTGAAGACGAGGCAGTATGGCTTTATAGCTTTAGCCTGCCCGAAAGGGCAAATTAACGAAAAAAAAAAAAATAATTATTCTGTCAGCTGTCTAATTCCCATAATACAAGCTATATATTTCGTTGTATATTTTATTTATTTAAAACCAGACACACGAAAAGAAATGCAGCCAAACCATTGCCATATAAGTACCTAAATATAAAACTAAGAGACGGGGTCAGAAATGCGATTATTCGCATTATTTCGCATTCGCACTGTATGGCCCGTGTGATAGATGGACAGACAATATTTTGGTGGTGGCGGCCTGAAACTGTATACGGATAGAGATGAAGATACGGCTAAGGATAGATCACTCTGGAATTTCTTGGAGGAGGCTTTTACCTGAAAGGGGTCCATACACAATTAATTAATTTTTGTACTTATATTGATTATTATTGTACTTAGTTTGTATAATTAATAATTGTATAATTTGTGTAATAAATATAATTAAGTATGTATTAATACATAATTATATTTATTTTTTAATTGGAATGAAATTATTGTTAGTTTACTACTTCTATTATTTAGAGGATGGTATACAAATAAAAATGTTCTCATAAACTACTTGCAGTAGAACAAATATACAAATTGCGGGCCGCACATATTTAAGTTACGGACCGTGCGTTGGACAGCCCTGGCATAGGCGATTTTAACAACAAATTATTGTTAATTCAAATCCATTATTTTCAGTACCACACCTATATAGATAACGTTTCATAGAATTCATTGATTACAAATTGATCTTAATCAGTATTTGATTACTCGTATGATTTGGTAATCATTTAATTGAAACGATTTTTCTCTTATGATCTTTGCGACACAGTAATTCGTGTTCACTACTGATTTTTACCAGATTACGCAGTTACGCAGGGGAGTAAAATTAAAGGGACTAAACTACGAATTAACTCGCTCACTTATAAACGTTACTTAGTTTTTTTTAACTGCCTAGTGTTTTGTATTTCATCAAGTAGGTACTAGCTCACCTAACAGTCGTTGTCCTATCTTAGTGTCATTAAACCCGCGAACTGTCAAACGCGCAATTGATTTTTTTTTTTGTTTTGTTTAGTTTGCCCTATCGGGCAGGCTAAAGCTATAAAGCCATACTGCCTCGTCTTCAGTTACTGCTATTTCATGTCTTACATCTAAATGTCATGCTTTAGTAAAGTAGTGGCGACTTTACTTTAAGCTTCGATGGAGTTTTGGAAGCAACACGAAAAGTCATGTTTCACCACATTATATCATTTTCCCGCACTCGTGCTTGTAATTCGGCACTTTATGAACAAAACACCACCATTTTTATGCATAAACACTCGACAAAACACTGGTTTTGGAAAAAAATACAACGGAGCGACACGACTCTTCCCGCGTTCCCGCCAAAACTCACGCGCAATTGAAATAAAATTTTCCAATTTTCTGGGCAAAATTTTTTTTTAAACTAAAATTATCGTCTTATTGTTTTTGGCGTCGCACTTTGTGGATTTGCTAGTGACAAGAGTGTTTAGATATTTTTAAGTATTTGATGTAAAATTAAGTTAAATAGGTGTAAATCACAGTCAATGTCGGTCAAAGTAAGTTTTGGATGAGACCGGTCATGCCCTAATGAAATAGAAGTGATTTCACTACAAGCTTCAATGCAGTTTTCTAAGTAACATGAATAATTATGTTTCACTACATTTTTAGGTACCTATAATTATACATTTGCCACTCTCACGTGTAGATATCATTCAGCGCTTAGTTAATAAAACACCACTAATTTTAAGCGTAAATAAACACTCGGAAACACAATCGTTTTAGTAAATAATAATACAACGCGGGAAAATTATTTCTTCAAATACTTACTGTGACCGCCATCTGTTGATACTATTATGAACTAAAATGTAAATGTTGTTGTGCCTAATACGTTATTAGCGTAGCCAAAATGAAACCAACTCGTAGACTTGCTGTAGTTTCAGTATCAACTCACAGATGTCGCTAACTTTTTTTCTGTATAAGTCAATTTATTATAGTACAAGAGCCCACGACCAAAATTTTTGTGTCGAAGCGGCCAAAACCGCATCAAATGGATAGATTCGAATATCCTGAACTCAAACAATACATGTCTGAAATTTTTCGCGTAGCGTTTGACCTGGCCGAATTGCTATGACTGAAAAATAATATTTACATAAATATTGTGTAAAGTGTATAAAGTATTTTTAGTACCTACTAAGGTATTTTCGCAGATTGGTTTGATTTCAAGTATTTCTGGTGTCTGTGGTGACTCGTTTAAAATTTCCACTAAAGTAATTCGCAATCGAACAATGCATCGGAATGTTTGCATCCTATTTTCTATATACCTTATGTAGGTATATAGAACAGTAGGTAGGTAGGTAGTAGGTATATCTTTTTTAGACTTTAACGAGCTGTAAAATAAAACCCAACACAGAATAAATACTTACCTACTAGGTACTTATTTATTTATTCCATTAAATGAATAGTCAAATTTTAAAAAAGGTACGAAGTACTTTCGCTACTTTAGATTATTATTTTGCTAATTTTAAGTACCTACTTATTTGTCATCATTATAATAGATATCTACTCATTAAGCTCTTTCTTTTAATATCAAACATCGGATCTGATCTGCCCTGTTAGCTCATTTGGTAGAATATCTGCTTTAAGAGCTGTAGGGAGTGGGTTTGATTCCAATCAAAACATGTGACGATAAACGTTTGTTCTGTGTCTGGGTATGCTGTAATTATTACTATGTACGTGTATTCTGTAATTATTAAAAAGTATGTACTTAGAAGAAAAGGAGTAAATAAGTTTTCTGGTTTTTAGTACAAGCTTTACTCAGTTTGGAACTAGATGGCGCTGTGTGAAATGTCCTCCAATGATTATTTGTGGTGTTTTATGTAGCGATGATAGCTCAGTGGTTAGCGCGGTCGGTTCACATGCCGAAGGGCGTGAGTTCAAACACCAACAATGAGCTTATGTTGCCAGTGAAGGAAAAACATCGTGAGGAAACCATAGCATGGTGGTAGGTTACTTTCTAATACTCGGCTGGCGACCTACTCTAAGGTTGAAAATCTGCCGCCAAGCATCTAACGGTGTGTTCCGGCAGCCTCATTTAAGAGCCAGTTCCATTCCAGGCTTGGTATGCTTTACCACCTTCGACCACACCGTCACTTAACATCAGGTGAGCTGTAGTCAAACAACAAGACTGCCTGTCAACCATATTTTTTTTTTATTAAAAGACACGCAATCTTTTTAATACCTCCCTTAGTATTCCGGGAGATATCTCCAATATACCTATTTTGGCGGCCGTTCCGGGAAAACCGCGGAATCTCGGCAATCCTACGATTCCCGCGGGACCGGGACTTTTGCCCGCCGTCCCAGGTGTAAACCCTTGCCCGCAATACTCCTAGGGCTATGTTCCACTGCGATGCGATGATAGATGTTGATTTTCGTATTTATGCGTAGTTAATACTGTGAACCGCTGGAACGCGCTGGATGCGAGCCGCTTCCAACCGGCCTTTATGGAAGTCAATGGGGCAGGCCTATGTCCAGCAGTGGACGTCCTACGGCTGAAATGATGATGATGATGATAAATACTGTGAATATAATTAAAAAAAAAATCATAATCAAAATGTATTTATTTGCTAAGTACAGGTGTCAAAATGTTAGTACATAAATAAAACGTCGCTTAAACCATACTTAACCCAGTATTGGGTGTGCAAAAATTAGATAAAATTGTTACTATTAGAATGTTATGTTAAAGTCCAACCATGTTGTGACATAAGTGACAGTAATGTCATTGATGATAATGATAGTAGTTTTTTTTTTGATGGTTGACAGGCTAGGTGTTTGACCACAGCTCACCTGATGTTGAGTAAAGGTGCGTGTGTATTTAAACCTAAACCTATTTTAATAGTATTTAAGTTTAGTATTTAGGTTAGCGTTTTGTTTTTTTAGTTTACAGGGCAACATAATTACATTTGTCTTAAGGTCTTAATTGTGCACTATGAAATTACAATATCATAAATCATTCCTTTTTTTTTGTTTAATTGGTGGTAGATTTCCTTAGAAGGAGGTCGTCTACGTAGGTACCACCGCAGCATCAGATATTCTGCCGCCAAGCAGTAGCGTTACTGTGTTCCGGTTTGAAGGGTACTGCAGCTAGCGAAATTACACGGCTGTTGAGACTAACCATCGAAAGTCTCAAAGTAATGAGCACCAAAGCAGCGATGCCCTAGACTTTGTTTTGCTACTCAACGCTCTGTGTATTTCTGCAATGGACATGGACATTTTTTATTACCACCAGCGCGGTCAATTCAAGCTCATTGTTGGGATTTGAACCTTCGCCCTTCGGTGTGTGAACCGGCCGCGCTAACCACTGAGCTACAATACGAGCTAGATGCAGGTACTGCCCATACAATGTACGAGTATGTAATCTAGTGGATTACTACCCTTAAGCCTAAAATGCCAGCGAGGCGTATAAGGCGGCAAAATTATTGATGTTCCGTTGTGCCGTACGTAACATACGAGCTACGCATTCTAGTTAACCTAGTTTTGTTTTAGCCGTATTATTTTAGAAATGTTTGCAAGTAGCTTTTTTAACAATAATTCAAATTGGTGTAACAAATCTAAATCCAACTGTCCCTCTAATATTATAAATATGAAAGTTTGGATGGATGTTTGTTACTCTTTCACCCAAAAACTACTGAAAGAGAGTAAATCACCATAAAAATATGAAATCGTCATAATTATATTATTTATTTAATATTTGAGAGTAAATCACCATAATATGAAATCGTCATAAATATTTACTTAATATTTGAAAGTAAATCACTATGTGAAATCGTTATAATTATATTATTTACTTAATTAAATCGCCATAATTATTTATTTAATATTAGCATGTGAATTCGTCATAATTATTTACTTAATCTTTGAAAGTAAATTAGCATGTGATATCGTCATAATTATTTACTTAATATTTGAGAGTAGATTACCATGTGAAATCGTAATATTTACTTAATATTTGAGAGTATATGAGCATGTGAAATCGAACCTCGTACAGAATTATTTAAGAGCTTCAGATAGCTTTTTCTATTTTCAGATGTTTTAAATGTAAATATATTTTAATGTGAATTAAAAATAATTTCACTATAAATATTTAGTCTTACATTATTGTTTTTGCAGTGAACATATCGACGTGAATAGGTGAATAGTCGTAAATAGCTTTCATGGTGAAAGACAATACAGAAAATTAATGTTAAAAAAAATATGGAACAGTTTTCTGTAGCTGCTACTTATCTATCATCTACATGCAAACTTAACACCACACAATAACTAAAAGATCAAACAATTTGTTACGTTGAGTAAGGACTTAAAAAATCATGTAAATTTATAATAATGTTTGACTCTTATAGTACACGACCATTTGATCAGTGTACATTGCGCCGACGCCTGTTGTGTTACCTAAGCACAAATATTAAAACCTTTTCAGCAAAGAACTTTCCTAAAAACTGACACAAACAGCGGAACAAACCATTCATAAAGGCACGAAATTGTGAACAACAAAAATTCTCGTACAAACGGCTTAGAAGCAAGGGGTAGGCAAAAAGGCCGTGTTCACACAAACTATGTTTTTGTCTCGTCCGTCATCCGTGTGACAAGGGTAACGGATAACTCTGCTGTGCGGCCCTTTAATTATTCCCGGACTTTTTGCACGAATGAGTTCGAATATGGAACGGATGAAGCGCGAAGGAAGGTCGGTAACTTTTTCTTTACCGGGTACTGATTGGCATAGCTGTAAAAGGAGGTTTATTTCCGAAAATAATGCACCTTTTTGAGAGGTACGTTTTTCTTTTAAAAGGCGGTTTTGATGAACTTCATGCACGAATTGGTTTGAAATTCGAATGCGGAAGGAAGTTTTTGTCAATATTTTTTTTCTGGTACTCCAATTGAGACAGTTGTTGATAAACAAAAGCCTAGAGTTATGAGCGGGAACTTTAAAAACTTATTAGGTGCATAGTATTATTTTCCAAAATTTGTGTTCATTTTCGAGTAATTATGTATCAAAGTAGTGGTATTTTTACGTGCACTCGGACTCGACATTCACTTACTTTGTGTGACTTTGGCTGTGTCTGAGATTTGTATTGTCATTAAAAATAAGAAAATATCGAAATACTTTATACTGGCAAAATGCACAAAGTGCAATGCCAAAAACAAAATCAAAAAAGTAGAATAATTAATTAATTAATTCATGTAACATTATTTAAATTTTACTGTTAATAATAAAATTGTTTGCGTTATTTTTATAATGATTTTTTTATTATTCATAGTAATTCTTAAAACAAGTGTGCCAATGGTACAAAACATCATTTTTTTCAATACTCACTAATAACACTTGGGGTCGGCGCAACACAAACCAAAGTTTAAAAAAAAAATCGAAACATAAATTGAATGTTAAATTTCTGTTACCAAAAACGAAATAGGTACTTCAGAATTAATAAAAAATTAAAATTGTATATAACAAAAAAATACACTTCGGTATTTTCATTTTTCTTGTAAATGAAGGTGCCAAAGCAAAGTAGCTGCTTGTAACGTGCCGACCTGAATGATTGATGGTCTTATCGCGTGGAGAAATGTGAATTTCTACCAGTTCTAACTAATCAAATACAGATTATTCAAAAGGCAAAAATTGCATCACGGTGTTATTTTGTTTGGATTTTTTAGGTGATAACATCAAATTACGAGTTCATAAAAAAATAATTATAAACGTAATCATCATCATCATCATCCTTTTGTAGTCCACCGCTGGACATAGGCTTCTCCCAAAACACGCCACTTAGCCCGATCATCGGCTTTTCGCTTCCATCTACCGCCAGCTGTCCGAACCGATAACCGCTGGGGTAGACATGAATGGAAGCCGTGAATTGGCAAACGTAGCGTAGGATGCCCTGAGACTCGATGGAGTGACGATATACGTAGGACAGCTGGCGGTGGACAAACGTAATAATAATTATCAATTAAATTGAAACACTTGTTTTTTGTAAATACTTACTTTTAACACATACTGAACACCCAGACACAGAACACACATTTTGTGTTCAAATGTGTGTACTGAAAAACATTTACATCTTATGAGTTTGCAATAAACACTAATAATAATTATCAATTAAATTGAAACACTTTTTTTTTGTAAATACTTACTTTTAACACATACTGAACTCCCAGACACAGAACACACATTTTGTGTTCAAATGTGTGTTCAACTGAAAAACATTTACATCTTATGAGTTTGCAATAAACACCAGAGAAAACAGCCCATATCATGGTCATATAGTACTTTCAAGTACTCGGCTGGTTAGCTACAAACTTCCAATTTAAAATCTACCGTCAATCAACTAATGAAGCCAGCAGCCTTATTTGAAACACGGTTCCCATTCGATGCTTGGTTACCATCTTCTCGATGTTTATTTGATACTAGCTACGTCCCGCGCTACACAACACACGCTACATGTTTTCGGAATAAAAAGTACATGTTAAGAACATGTTAATCCAGGGTACTAGCTACCTCCATACCAAATTTCATCCAAATCCGTTATGCACTTAGTTTTTGCGTGAAAGAGTAACAAACACCCATCCATACATCCATACTCACAAACTTTCGCATTTATAATATTAATCAAGCCTTCTTGAGAAAAATTCTCTAAAAATCCTGTACGCTATCCCATAGAAACCGTGAATTTTCCGGGATAAAAATTAGCTTATGTCATTTTCTGACCCCCAAACTACCACTACCTATGCAAAAAATCATATCGATCCTTAAATTAAAGCAAATCTATCTTACGGGAACCATACATTTTAACGGGATAAAATGTAGCTTATGTTCAATTCCAGACTATATAGGTAATCTATCTCTGTGTCTAATTTCATCTAGATCCGTTCAGCCAATCTGGCGTGATTGAGTAACATCCATCCAAACTTTCACATTTATAATATAAGTGGGATTAAATAAGCTTTAGTCAAATAGCTATATTGCCAAAACTAACAAATCATTCAATATACTTGTTTTCGTTAACCCAAACGTTTCTTACAAAGTAACTATTAATATTCTGAATAGTTTCACACCCCTAAAACAATTACCGAGTTTTCGCACTAAACCTTTACGAAAAACAATAAAAATACATCACGTTTCCCATCACCCATCTCCCATTAACCCGAAGTATTGCCAGCCTAACATAATAAAATAACCTGTTAAAATTGTTTATGGATACTAAGTTTGGACTGGTCATCTCTGAGTATATTAGTTTTGTAATAGCCGCGGGTGGCGTGGTATTGTAATGGAGTTGAATTTAACACTAAATACCAACTTTATAAATGCAGAGATCCCATGGTAGAACAATAAAACCTCGGAGACTTCTAACACTAAAAGTTTTTTCTCAGATTTACATATATTTTTTTAATGTAAAAAGTAATGATACGAACGAGACGCTCTCCTGATGGTAAGAGATAACGCCTGTCCATGACCATCGCAGCGATAAACAGAACTTTAAGTAACAAAACAAAGTCCAGGGCATCACTGCTTTGGCGCTCATTACTTTGAGACTTTTGATAGAGTTAGTCTCAACAGCCCAGTAACTTTGCTAGCTGCAGTACCCTTCAAACCGGAACACAGTAATGCTTACACACTACTGCTTAGCGGCAGAATAACTGGTACTGCGGTGGTACCTACCTAGACGACCTCCTGCTAAGGAGATCTACCACCAATACTATCTACTACTACAACACTACCACTACTGCCATCTACTATATTTACTAGACTATTTTTTTTTCTTGTTCTTTTGTTCTCTGTACTTTTTTTCTGTTTATGGCGTGCACAATAAAGAGTTCTATCTAACTATATACGTCAGCGCCGTTGGCTCATTGGTAGTATACCTGCCTTAAGAGGTGTAGGGCGTGGGTTCGATTCCCACTCAGGGCAAACATTTTGTGGTATAAGCAAATGTTTGTTCAGTGTCTGGGTGTTCTGTATGTATTATAAGTGTGTATTTACAAAAAAAATCTATGTATTCTATCAGTTATCTGACTTCCATCACACAAGCTTAGTTTAGTTTGGTGGTTTGGCGCTGTGTGTAATGTCCTACGATATTTATTTTATTTATTTATCTATCTACTAGTTATAATTTACAAAAGATGAACTAATAATCATCATCATCATTTTAGCCGTAGAACGTCCACTGCTGGACATAGGCCTTCTCCATTGACATCCATAAAGACCGGTTGGAAGCGGCTCGCATCCAGCGCGTTCCTGCGGTCTTTACTAGGTCGTCTCGTCCTACGCTGCGCTTGCCGGTACGTAGTCTCCACTCCTGAACTTTGCAGCTCCATCGGCCATCAGTTCTACGTGCTATGTGCCCTGCCCACTGCCATTTCAACTTGCTGATCTGTATTTTAATGAATTAATACGGTACAATAAATGAAGACGCAATATTTTTCTTGCCTATTTTCTTATATCAACATCAAGTAAAATAAGTGAGCTATGAAAAGAGCTTGCTATGCTTGCCATTTTTCTTTGATTTCATGGTAATAATCTACTGTTTTATTCAAGCAATTGTAATTTACCGTAAATAAAGAGCAAAATAAATGTCAGTAGCTGTGATTTCACTGTACAATTATGCTCCATTTGTCCATAAATGAAAACATTTATTTGTATGGAAATCGAACCACCTTAAAAGAAACCGCTCTTTGGATGTGCCACAAAAAACATCACAATTATTGATTCATCATCATCATCAACCTATCAAAGTGGAAATGGAAATTTTGGTTATTGTCGCTAGTTCCTGGCATAAATGGCAAAAAAATATTTGTATGGAAATCGAACCACCTTAATTAAAAGCATGTATAAAAAAATACAGATTGGCACAGGACCGAGGCAGATGGCATGAAAAGAGAGAGGCCTATACCCAGCAGTGGGATAAAGAAGGTTGTAGATGATGATGATAAAAAAAACTGGTATTGGCTCCATAGTTTTTTACGTCCAAAACATTGTTTAAAACATCAGTCCATGGCTCCAGGCTGCGTAGTTTTAAACTGTTCGCGAACTCACAAATTGAGGTCTCTATACACCTAATGTAGTTCAGATATTTACCGGTACCTGGACACTACTGTCTGTTTTACGGTATTGAATGCCCACTGTTTTATTTAATGTTACATGGGGTTTTAGTTGTGGTGGCAAATACAAATACAAAGACAAATACAAATATTTTATTGGTAACACCAATGTTACAAGTCACTTCAAAATTTTAAACATGTCATTAAATGAGTTTTAAAACACTGCGTAAGTGCCGAACCTGAATTTAATTTACTTCTACCAAGTTTGAATAAAACGTCGCACAACATGAAGAGTGACTTCTTATCAAATATTATTTAAAAATAAGATATTATTAAATGACTAATACCTAATTCTATTTTTTTTTTGACATATTATTAAGGACCAGACGATAGTGTGACTTAGTAAGTCACAAATACTGTACTGTATGTATTATAAGTAAGTATTTTCAAAAAAAATAAAAGGATTTAAGTATTCTTTTTTTTTTTTTAATGGTTGACATGCTAGGTGTTTGACCACAGCTCACCTGATGTCAAGTGAAGGTGTGGCCGAAGATGGTAATGCACACCTAGCCTGGAATGCAACTGGCTCTCAAGTGAGGCTGCCGGAACACACTGTTAGATGCTTGGCGGCAGATTTTCAACTTGAGGGTGGTAGCTAGCCAGCCGAGTACTAAAGTACCCTACCACCATGCTTTGGTTTCCTCACGATGTTTTCCTTCACCGGCAGCTCAAGCTCATTGTTGGGGTTTGAACCCACGCCCTTCGGCATGCGAACCTACCGGGCTAACCACTGAGCTATCATCGCTACAAAACTCGCTAAAAAATTCTATCAGTAATCTGACTCCCATAGTACAAGCTTTGCTTAATTTGGGGTCAGATGGCGCTGTGTGTAATGTCCTGTGATATTATTTATTTCAATCGTTACGATAGTCAGTGGACCACCAAAGCCGAAGACCGGGCAGTCTGTAAGGAGGAAAGGAAGGCCTTTGCCCAGCAGTGGGACACTAGAGACTGAAAAAAAATGTAATTTTCATTGTTTCGACATAATACATTATAATTTTTAAATATAAATTGAAAAATAATCTGTAACGTCGGTGTTATAAATTAAATATTTTCATTTGCATTTGTATGAGCCTTAACTACTTTTCAACCAAAGACATTTTTATTCACGTTTTATCTGTTTCATTAACTGCAAGTTTTCTTAATCCGTTAAGACTTATCGCTAAAGGGGATCTCTTTAAGTCAGGATGTTAGGTGCGTATTTTTGCCCATCGATAAAGATAAATCAGATATGAATCTGGGTATTTTTGGACAGGTAAGTGCATTACTATCATAATGATTAGTTTTTTTTAAATATATTTATCAAAATCTAGATAGCGGCACGATATGAAACTGCATTCATTCCATTGAGAAAACGTCATAATATTAACAAGTATACAGATTTTTAAGAAATAAGAAATTGTTATTTTTTAAATCATTGACAAGCTCGATGTTTGACTGCAGCTCACCTGATGTTAAGTGACGGTGTGGTCGAAGATGATAAACCTAGCCTGGAATAGAACTGCCACTGAAGAATTTTATAATGGAATCTCTTATATTATTAGCAAGAGTCAAAACTGTGATTTCTCAGTGTCATCTTTGATTAAAATTTCTATCGAGTCATTCTAAGAACTTTGTAAAAGCAGAACGTAATTGTTTCTGCTTCTACAGAGTTCTTGAATATAAAACGAGATGTTTTTAATTCAGAAAAACTAAGAGAACAAACTGGCACTCGCGAATTGCGAGCTCAATTTTAACTAACTTCAAAAAAAGAGGAGGTTATCTATCTACTATTCATGTGATTCTATCACGCTGTAATATATATTTATCTATGACCACGTTTACTTACCATTGTATTAAATACTGCACAATCAGATTTATTTCCGACTATACGGATTAAAACAAACAGATTACTCAGTAAATGCATCTGATTGTACGTTCCACTCGCTGCAAAGTTCTGTATCCGAAAGGAATCCCTAACGAGATTCCATTTCCAAGCCTTCTCACTGACATAACAACCAATACAAAAACGGTATTACTTCTGCTTTGCTTTTGGCGTCGCGCTTTGTGCATTTGCCAGTGTCAAGTTTTATAATATTTTCATTTGTGATCAATTAAATAAATCTGAGTTACATAAAATTAAAGACAAGTCTGATTATAAAGTAATTACAATTTTACTGCAAGCTTCCATGGAGCTTGGGAGGCGACATGAAAAGTCACGTGTCACATAGTTATATCACTTGCCTGTGCTCACGCTTATAATTCAGCACTTAATTAATGAAAGTTCTGTACAAATTTTGAATAATAACATAATACAGCGACAAACTTTCCACGTTCCCGCCATGAAATTCTGACATATTAACCCATACAAAGGAGTTTTGGCGGGAACGCGGGAAGAGTCGTGTCGCTCCGTTGTATTTTTTTCCAAAACTTGTGTTTTGTCGAGTGTTTATGCATAAAAATGGTGGTGTTTTATTCATAAAGTGCCGAATTACAAGCGCGAGTGTGGAAAAATGATATAATGGGGTGAAACATGACTTTTCGTGTTGCTTCCAAAACTCCATCGAAGCTTTATAGTAAAGTCGCCACTACTTTACTAAAGCATAACTGGACTTGACTGACACAGACTGGACTTGACTAAGACTGGACTTTGACTATAACTAGCTACGAGGACGCTTGTTTAATTTTTGAAACTTGAAAATATATAAATACTTGACACTGGCAAATGCTCAAACGCGACGCCAAAACTAAAGAAAAAAAAAAAACCCATACAAATTCTTCTCCTTTGTTTTTGGCGTCGCGCACTAGGTGCGATTTGACATCATAACTTGACACTTGATATTTTCATGTATAAAAAATTAAATGTGACTAAGACACAAAAGAAAGTCCTGGTCGAACATAGTAGTGACTTTATTACAAATATTGATGAAGTTTTGCATGAAAATACTTGACACTGGCAAATGTACAAAATGCAATGCCAAAATAAAATAAACGAAGAAAATTATCTGTATATTTATAGTCTGCGCGAGGCGTTTGAGTTATTTTTCTGAATCAACCACCGCACCCGAGGGCTCGACCATTTCTCATTTCGACCGAAGTGTACAAATTACCAGTAGTTACCTCGCACTAACGGACCAAGTTCGAGAGCTACCATTGGTCTGATTCTCACCAAAGAGTGAAAACCAGCGTGAAAATAGCGAAAATCAAAATACGTCTTTTTACTTGCTTCCTTTTTGGGAGGCAATTTAGAAAAAAGATACGAACAAAATTTTAGGATACAGTTTATAAGTATTGAAGCATTTTTTTTGTAATAAATAGGCTTACGTTTGACCGCCATCATCCGCTCAAATAGGTACATATACTTATAGTAAAAAGTATTATTCTATGCTATACTAGCGACCCGCCCTGACTTCGCATGGGTGCATTGTAAAAACCTTCCTCTCGAATCACTCTGTCTATTAATGAAAACCGCAATAAAATCCGTTGCGTAATTTAAAAGATTAAGCGTGCAGACGGCGCGGCGGGAAGCGACTTTGTTTTATAAAATGTAGAGATGTATATTAGTAACTTACTGAACTTCTCAAAATTTCAAGGATGTTTTTAACGTTACATTATTCAGAAATAATCAGTCATATTCCAGTTTGAATCAGTGACAGTGTCTCGAAACTTCAACAAGTTCAAAGTTTTAGCCTAGTGCGTGATTCGCAAATTATTTGGATAATTTTATTTCGAGAGTAGAGTGAAAATTGTTACACTCAACTTTCAGTCATGAGACTGAATTCTTGAATATAAATTAAACATGTACAATTTTGCAAGTGGTCGTCTGGGTTAGTATCACTGCGGTATTAAATATTCTACCGCAAAGCAGTAGTGTATAAACATTAATGTTTAGGTTCAGGTATTTCAGGTCACGAAATCACCTTAGTATGGTTGTCAAGACTAACCTTTTAAACTTTTGTAGCGATGATAGCTCAGTGGTTAGAGCGGTAGGTTCGCATGCCGAAGGGCGTGGGTTCCAACAATGAGCTTGAGCTGCCGGTGAACGAAAACATCGTGAGAAAACCATTGCATGGTGGTAGGGTACTTTTTAGTATTTAACTGACTAGCTACAACCTTTACGTTGAAAATCTTGTGTGTATTCCAGCAGTCTCACTTGAGAGCCAGCTTCATTCCAGGCTAGGAGTGCCTTACCTACTTCGATCATACTGTGTGAGCTATGGTCGTATTCATATTCATATTCATAATCATTTCAGTCAAAATCATTAATCACGTACTTCGAATAATCTAATCTAATAATAATATTTATTAAATTTGTGCTTTTATTATTAACTAGCGGAAAAAACGCGTCGCGGTTTCACCCACGTAGTTCATGTTCCCGTGGGAATACAGGGATAAAAAGTAACTTATGTCACCCGAAAATAGTGTAGCTTCCCAACGGTGAAAGAATTTTTGAAATCAGTCCAGTAGTTTCGACGCCTATTCAATACAAACAAAGAATCAAATCTTTCCTCATTATAATAGTATAGATATATCAAATATCAATAAATAATAAAAGCTTGTATTAAATAAACGTGTTGCGCTCCCTGCGGTCAGAGAACGACTGAGACGTATTGAGTGAATTTGAGTGTCGGCGCTCATGTTACAGTGAGTGCGTAGAACTACGCTACGTTTCGGTCCGTTAATTGGTCAAAGGTTAGATGTCCGTGCGACTTACGCGTGACTTACTAACATTTCGTAGTATCCCCCAGTAATGTCGAATAATTCTCGCCGGCTTCAGTCATTACTCGGGCCTAAACGAGATTGTTGAGTCGATGACCGTTGTTAATGTTTGTTTGTAAGAATCCACTGCTAAGGGTTGAAGTTCATGTCACGCTTTTTGGTTAATTAATTAGGAGAAATGTAAATTTTGTGCAGCAGATTTATTCGTACAGTATTGTATATTATTAGTATTTCTTTTGTAATTTTTTTTTTACCTGCGGCCAGGCGGTGTGACGACCTGCGAAAAGCGGCGGGAAAGCAATGGATGTAAAAAGCTGTCGACCGAGCTCAGTGGCGTGCATTGCGAGAGGCCTACGTCCAGCAGTGGACAGCGAAGGGCTGATGATGATGATGATGATTTTTTTCGAGATAATATCTATTTTTAAAATTAGTTTAAAGTGTAGAAAGTATTTTCCTCCAAGCGCCAGTTTCATTTCGGCTAGGTGTTACCATCTTTGTATACACCGTCACGTAACTTCAGATGAGCTGAGTTAAAAAAATGAACCTTTAAAAACGCTATCTTTTTGTAAAAATTTCTCATTTCACAGATATTATAAACTCGAATGTTGATCCGATTTTTAACTTCTACCAGCATCTACTAGCCAGCCCAGCTCCTTGAAATACCGAATCTCTGGGCTGCTGGCATAGAACCTCCAGGCAGTAAGATATTGATAATGATGGGACACTTCGTGGTGACATGGATGGAAATGAAGCTTACCTTATGCACTCTAGTAGCAACCCTAGTCCCTACTGTGGCTTTACAGTGCTGAAGGCAACCACGGCAGAGTGGGCTGTCCATGGCTCCCAGCTTATTCAGGTGACTGTTCAAGTTGCAATATCCGGTTATAAGGCCAACTAAAAAACGAAGGCTCGTTGCAACTTCAATAGATTGTTAGTGATTGTTGTTGTTGTTTGTTAAGGTTTGTAGAAACAGTCTTACCGTTGCTGTCGTCTTTCTTATACCACGTGTCACAGGCAGTGCGTCAGCTGCTGCGCCGCCACACCGAAAAAGGATAACGTATTTATCAATTGGGGGTTTCTTTTCCATTTATAAGATACGGAGCGGAACCCTAAAAAGAAAGCGTAGCTGAAAGCTTACTCGAGAATTGCCGTGACAACCCTGATCCAGCAGGAAAAATGTAAAATATCTCGCAGGCGGATTTAGAAGACATGCAATATGACATTATAGAAATGAGAAACCTATGCGACTAACAAAACCTTTTCCGGCGCTTCTTAAAATATACTGATCGTTTGCTATAAGCTTGAAAGGAATACTATTTTTGACCGACCTAAAAAAATAAGTATTCTCAATTCAAAGATTATTTTTTCGTTAATATTGAATATTTCGATATTCGTAAACCGATTTAAGTGTTTTTTATTAAGGTGGTTCGGATTCCATACAAATGTTTTTTTTCCATTTGTCCATAAATGGAAAAAAATTGTTTGTATGGAAATCGAACCACCTTAAGAAGAAACATTCCACCTGGATGTTTTCTTGAGTTGTTTTGAAAAAACTAGTGTTTTTTCATGTGTTTAAAATTTGTATCATAAAGTACCAAATAACGTGCATGAGTGGGCAATATTTTTTTTGTACCGAAATAAATCGTTCCCAAAACTTTTTTTGGTTACCTGATGTTAAGTGACGGTGTGGTCGACGATGGTAACACACCTAGCCTGCAATGAAACTGGCTGTCAAGTGAGGTTGCCGGAACACACCGTTAGGTGCTTGACGGCAGATTTTTATCTTAAAACTCTATTAAAGATTAATTATAGTCATCACTAATATATTGGGACTTATCGTGAATTAATGTGTTTGGTTTAATTCATTTGATTTATAAATCAAACACCTGGAAATATCAAAATACATGATAGTGGCAAAGAAAAAAAAACAAGAAACAAAGCATTATACCCTTATGACATGATTACATATCGAATAAATTCTTTTTACTGTAACAACTGATACCTACAGACGATAATAATTGATTTAGAAACAACATTTATGCAAACCAACAAAAAAACAACATTAGCTTACATTTTTATATTACCGATGAATTTAATTAGTCGGCATAACCGAAGCTATCCCCATCACTATTGTTCCTACAATGTAGGTACTCTTACGATGCGATAACATTTTGTGTACTCGGGTATAATGTCGTCTTGGTTATTCTTGGAGGTTGAGTGTTGTCGGACATCAACAAGAGAAATTGTGTATTTTATCTACCTGATGTAGGGCTAATGGACGAGACAAAAACATTTGCTCTTAGAAGTAACCTATTCTACAACTAATCTAGTATAATAAATGAAAATCAACTAGCTGACTTGAAAGACGCTGTCATGTCCGAATTTCAACAATTTTAATTGTATTTATCACCGGGTTTTAATCGCGCACGAAATACTATGGTTTATTTACTCGACTCGACGAGTTATTTTATAGTATTTTTTACAAGATTGCGACCCATTGACAAACATATTTATGTGTACAAGTCGCGAAAATTTAAAAATAACACTTTTAACAAATTTGTTTGTTTGTTTAATTAATTTATTACAATCAATAATAATTATATAATGTAATAAATGCTTTACTGTACTGTACTGTATTGGACTGTATCCTCAGACTGTACTGTACTGTATTGGACTGTATCCTCCTATTGTGTACAGTGTGTACATTTACAAATTAATGACATGCACAAACGGAGGGCTTTATGCAAAAGCATCTTCTATCAGCCATCACCACAGTCACGGTCGGCGTCAAAGCAGCGATGCCGTGGATTTCGTTTTGCTACTGAAAGTTCTGAATTTCGCTGCATATACAAATACAAATATTTTATTGATAACACCAATGTTACAAGTCACTTCAAAATTTTAAACATGTCATTATATGGGGTTTAAAACACTGATTACATGTCAAAATAAGGTATGTCAATATCCAAACATGGCAATATAAAATATGTCAATACCAAAAAATATTGTCAATATAATTATCAAAATGACATGACAAAATAATCATAATTACTTATTAGTAATTCAATAATCTTTAAGTTTGAAATACTCGTCAATGCAATGGTCATGGACATGCATTATATTATACCATGAATAAATAAATAAATATCATAGGATTATTACACACAGCGCCATCTGACCCCAAACTAAGCAGAGCTTGTGCTATGGATGACAGATAACTGATAGAATACTTAAATACTCTTTTTTTTGTAAATACATACAGTACACCCAGACACAGAACAAACATCGATGTTAGTCACACAAATATTAGTCCTGTGTGGGAATCGAACCCACGCCCATCAGCTCCTGAAGCAGACACACTACCAATGAACCAACAGGGCTGTCAGGGCTGTGGGCTGTTGCCATGAGGAGAGCGCCTCATTACTTTTACACTATATATAAGGCAGTCCAGCCTGCAACAAAAACAAAACGTTACCTGTGAGTATAACGTTGCCAAAAGCTGTTGTTATCGTTTGGCTCCTATTTCTGACTCAGTATTTTAACTTTTCGGCTATTCCAGCTCATTTATTGCTTCAGAAGACTAGAAGTGCATGTCTACCGTAAAATTGAGTTCCGTTCCAAAGGAATGCAGCCGACATTGTGACAAGACTCCATCATAAAACCAATCTTGCGGGCGGTAGATAAGTCTCATTTCCCAATAGCTTGTGAGACGCATCTGAACGGTGTAAAGACCAATTTGAGTAGAGCCGTAAGGGATATCCGATACCTATGTCTAGTATATTGGTTGACGGTGGCAATTCGGTATGTAAAGTTTTTGTGAAACTAATTTGAAAATTTCTATGCGGTATTTGTTTTACATACCTTTAACCACAGTCTGCCCGATGTTAAGCAATAGTGTGGTCTAAGATGGAGTACGCTTACCTAGAAAAAAAAAACATATTTACTCTAGATTTGAAGATACCGATATTTTTACTAATGGGAACACAGCCTCCGGTAGAGTTCCACAACCTTGCTGAGCGAATAAAAAATGTGGAATTAAAACGCTTTGTGCGTATATGGGGAATATTCACCATGTATGTATGATGACGTTTTAGTAGTAGAAAGGTGCAGGAGAACCAAATTGTGCAGTTCAAGAGCACACTCTCCAAAATGTATCCGGTATGTTCAATTTAAAAACAATATTGACAGACAAAGTCAAGTCCACCATATAAAGCGTCGATGTATAGGAATTGACTTGACGGTTCAAGTTAAGTTTGTCGATTGTATTGCACTAACGTTTTATAGACACGTGTTTGACACTCCAGCGATGTCAGGATATTACTTGTAGGCTATCGTGTTAGACTCGGTACAAAGGAAACTAGAGGTGAATTTGTGGGAAGTCAGAATTTCTGAGAAATTTGATCCAGTTTGCTTGGTTACCTTCGTTACTAAAATAAACTTTAATACATTATTTTTTCACAGGTTAAGTGCTACGCATCATGTAAAAGAGCCGTTAAATAAGGTTTATATATATATTACTAGCAACCATTTTTCTATCGGACAGCCAGAAGCTCAAAAAAGCGACATTGTTTCATGGTCGACGTTCCGAAAATGCGAACGATTTGATTCTTCGTTTATTGTGCGGACTGCTAGACAGTGGAATGCGCTACTTGAGTGGGTGTTCCCCGATGGATATAATCTGGGTGTCTTCAAGTCGAGAGTGAATCGGTATCTTCTAGGCAAGCACGCTCCATCTTAAACCGCATCATCACTTAACATCAAGTGAGATGGCGGTCACACGTAAGCCTATTTCTTATAAAAAAAGACCCGCTCGGGCTTC
Organism: Biston betularia; assembly: GCA_905404145.2. Taxonomy (NCBI): domain Eukaryota; kingdom Metazoa; phylum Arthropoda; class Insecta; order Lepidoptera; family Geometridae; genus Biston; species Biston betularia. The sequence continues at coordinate 5,935,422 of FR989887.1, read as the reverse complement.
GCACGAGTGCAATGTAGATACTAATATTTCTTAAAAAAATAAGACCAATGCAATGCGATGTTATCTAGTAACGTAGTACATTATTTTGATCTATTCCGTAGGATTTAGCCAGCGTTTGCAATGTATGCGTACATTTACATTTTTTACGACAACAAATTACAAATCTTTAAAATTCTCGGATTTTCTCCACTATAATACCATTCCAGGCTAGGTGAGCTTTACCATCTTCGACCACACCTTCACTTAACATCAGGTGAGCTGTGGTCAAACACCTAGCCTGTCAACCATTAAAAAAAAATACGCATGTATATGCATAACAATTACCCTAAAGCCTGTTGAAACAAAAAAGATATGAAGTTTTAACCTTCTGTAAAATTATGTGTAGTGCAGATAAGCGCTCCCTACCTGTAGGAGATACGCGGATTTGCATTATCCCCGACGATATAAACCTTCCTCATGAATTACTCTATCTATTGGTAAAACTTGCATGATAATCCGTTCAGTAGTTTTTATGTTTATCGCGGACAGATAGACAGATGCGGCGGACGACTTCGTTTTATAATATGTAGTGATGATTACTATTAAAATAGTAAAGTAGTAAGCAAGTAGTAAAAGCTTCTAATGGAAACTTGCTCTCTAGTGCGGCTGCTGACGCTGTTAGGTGTTTGGTAAATACCTAAACCAATTTTAAATCAAGCAATTTTAAATATCACTTTTAGTTCAATTTACAATCGCATGGGCTTGGACCTCTTTTGTCTAGGTGTCAGCTATGTGGTTGCGGCGGTTGGCGGCGTTTCATTGTTCACAATGAATTCATACACATTTTACAAAAAATATACCTGAAATAGTTTTTGTCACGGCATGGCACGGCACAGTATGTTTCGAGAACAATAGTCCATTAAGAAATAACATCAAGATTAATATACATATACGAGTATATGTACTGCTTTATGCTAGTAAAAAATATTGCAAAAGTAAAGACGGCCCACTACCACCCATGCATAGTGGAATTTCCTTAGGAACGTACCAAACGTTTTGACTCTACGTTTCTCATCCGTGCCAAGGAATGGAACAAGCTGCCGGCTTCCTTGTTCCCTGATAGATAGAATCTGGATCTTTTCAAGGTCAGAGTAAATAAGTATCTTCTAGGTCTGCGTGCTTCATCTTTGACCACATCGTCGCTTACCATCAGGCGAGTTGGTGGTCAAACGCGGACTTATCCGTATAAAAAAAAAAGAAAAGTTAAACGATTTTGAGTACCTCTTTAAATATACAAGGCTTTAGGAAATGATACAAAAATTTCTGACATCTTTTGAGAAGGCAAAGAATAATAAATCTAAGTTTACATCTGTCTACTGCAAGCTTGTTAATCCAAGAGAATATCTGTTTAAGTTGTCAATGGCGCTGAAATGTTTCAAGAATATAAAATGAGGATTATCAACCATTTAAAACGAAGGAGATAACTTGCAGACACATGACTACGTAAAACCTTTTTGTACACATTTATGATATTTTAAGAGCAAGCTTAGAATCCACCGTTTTGAACACAAAACATCTGCAACTGGTAAAAAACTTTTACAAATTGGTTAAAAATTTAAGGTGTTTTCACATTACGATATTTTTAGCTGCGCGACATCGGGTACGCGGGACGACGTCGCACGATTAATATTACTGTTATATCACCGATCATATTAACTTCTATCTATAATGTAAATCACATCATTAGCACGCCGCTCTGACGAATCAAGAACTTGAAGGGCTTCAAAGGCTGGAAAGGCTTCAAAGCCTTGAACATCGACGGAAAGTTGCTTGTCCGTCGGTTATCTACCGGATACATTTTGGAGCGTGCGCTTTCGATCTACATGACCTAATTCCACCCTGCCCATTCGACTATCGAACAGCCAGGAGCAACACCGCTTTATGGTCGATGTTCCAAAAGCTCGAACTAAGCGGTTTGATTCCACCTTCTTCATACGTACCGCCTAGACATTGGAATCTGCTGCCCGAATGGGTGTTCCTCGATGAATATAGTCTGGGTTCCTTCAAGTTGCGTGTGAATCGGTTTCTTCTAGGCAAGCGTGCTCCACTGTAGACCGCATCTTCGCTTAACATCAGGCGGGATGGTGGTCAAAGCCAAAGCGCAAAAATGGTGACAGCAAAGGTTTTACTTGGTAGTAGATCTCCTTAGCAGGAGGTCGTCTAGGTAGGTACCACCGCAGTACCAGTTATTCTGCCGCTACGCAGTAGTGTGTAAACATTACTGTGTTCCGGTTTGAAGGGTACTGCAGCTAGCAAAATTACTGGGCTGTTGAGACTAACCATCGTAAGTCTCAAAGTAATGAGCACCAAAGCAGTGATGCCCTGGTCTTTGTTTTGTTACTCGATGTTCTGTGTATCGTTGCAATGGTCATGGGCAGGCGTTATCTCTTACCATCAGGAGAGCGTCTCGTTCGTATCATTACTTTTCACATTTAAAAAGGGCAATATTTCACACACGACCGGACAACACAAGCAACAACAGAATTAGCAGCATGAGCAGTAGATTATGCTAATAATAATCTACTGTTTTATTCAAGAAATTGTGATTTACCGCAAATAAAGACCAAAATAAATGCCAGTAGCTGTAATTCCACTGTAAAATTATGCTCTGTTTGTCCATAAATGGCAAAAAATTATTTGTATGGAAATCGAACCACCTCAATGTGAAACCGCCCTAAGCTACGTTTCAACAGAACATATTTTTCTCTTCATTTAGAATGACAAGTTTAATAATTTCTGAAGGTGAGTTATTTCTGTACGCTTTTGGTACAACAATTTAACAGTGATTCGTGTACTCACAGTGGTTGAGTTAGCTAAATGACGGTACACATTATTTATTTTATGGCAGAGGGTACAGTGCTTGCCGTAAAAAGAGCAAATTGGTTTTTAAGTGCTTTTAAGGGGTGCTAACTTTTTTGCTAGATGATGTAAGGGTTCTGTCTCTAAAAGGGTATCCAAAGTGAATCAACGAGTTTTTTTATTGTTATTTATTTATTTTTATTTCCAACAATACTCTATCTGTTCACATTATTTTTATAAATTGCGTTAAATCTTTCTTAATGTACCATAAGCGTATTAAATCCTTTATTAATCTCAAAATATAATCATCGATAAAAAAAAAAGTAACCGTCAAAAGAGTATAGCTTAAAGTGAAGTGAGTTTGTAGAAGCTTAGTAGTCAGCCCTAGTGTTAGACTTAACAAGCCACTGACATGCCATGTGGGTTGTTGTTATACATATAAATACAGAACAAACAACCGGGAACACTTTCGGTCACCCATCCGAGATTGGCTTGCGTTTGACTGCCATCTCAAATGAAGTTTTTTTTTATGTTTGACAGGCTATGTGTTTGATCACATCTCACCTGATGTTAAGGTGGTACGATTTCCATACAAATATTTTTTTGCCATTTATGGACATTTTATGCTAATAATCTACTGTTTTATTCAAGCAATTGTGATTTATCGCAAATAAAGAACAAAACAAATACCAGTAGCTGTGATTTCACTGTAAAATTATGCTCCATTTGCCCATAAATGGGGAAAAAATTGTATGGAAATCGAACCGCCTTAAGTGAAAGTGTGGTCGAAGATGGTAAAGCACACCTAGCTTGGAATGGCTCTCAGATGAGACTGCTCGAACACACCGTTACATGCTTGGCGGCACATTTTCAACTTGAGGGTGGTAGCTAGCCAGCCGAGTACTAGAAAGTACCCTACCACCATGCTATGGTTTCCTCACGATATTTTTTTTTATTTTTTTTTTATGGTTGACAGGCCAGGTGTTTGACCACAGCTCACCTGATGTTAAGTGAAGGCGTGGTCGAAGATGGTAAAGCACACCTAGCCTGGAATGGAACTGGCTCTCAAGTGAGGCTGCCGGAACACACCGTTAGATGCTTGGCGGCAGATTTTCAACTTGAGGGTGGTAGCTAGCCAGCCGAGTACTAGAAAGTACCCTACCACCATGCTATGGTTTTCCTCACGATGTTTTCCTTCACCGGCAACTCAAGCTCATTGTTGGGGGTTGAACCCACGACCTTCGTCATGCGAAGCTACCGCGCTTACCAATCGCTACAAAACATTTTATATACCTTCACCGCGATGATTAATAATACTTGTCTCTTTCTTTATCCTACCAATATGTCGTTTATATCTCATTGATTACATTGGCTTGTAATCAACAACTCCGTTTAAGGTTGAAGGTGCTTCGAGCGTTGCAACAACCCGAACTGGTCAACCTAATGGCCCGGAATCAATCAATAGCCCAAGCAAACAGCTTGGTTGGAGACGGCTGCCGTTTAACAGCCAATCGATCTCTAGACGTCGAAGTCACTTACACTAACGATCAACTCTAATTAGAACTAGAGTTCTAGGTCCTAAACTCTTTGGGTCGACAAAGTCGTGTTAAATGATCAGATATTGAAACGTTAAATTGTTTTCATAGACCATATTTTGGCTTTCACATTTGTGACTTTTTACGGTTAACAAGCTAGGTGTTTGATCACAGCTCACCTGATGTTAAGTGAAGGTGTGGTCGAAGATGGTAAAGCACACCTAGCCTGGAACGGAACTGGCTTTCAAGTGAGGCTGCCGAAACACACCGTTAAGTACCTACTTGGCGGCAGATTTTTCAATTTGAGTGTGGTAGCTAGCCAGCCGAGTACTAAAGTACCCTATCACCATGCTATGGTTTCGTCACAATGTTTTCCTTCACCGGCAGCTCAAGCTCATTGTGGGGTTTGAAACCACGTCCTTCGGCATGCGAACCTAGCGCGCTAACCACTGAGCTATCATTGCAACAAAATTACCAAACTAGCTGCGCCCCGCGGTGTTACCCACTACATGTTTTCGGGATAAAAAGTAGCCTATGTTCTAATCCAGGGTCTCGGTTATCTCCGTACCAAATTTCATCTAAATCCGTTTACTGGTTTTTGCGTGAAAGAGTAACAAACATCCATCCATCCAAATGTTTTATCTCGAAAACATGCAGCTTGTAAGATAATACACGAAATATATATGAAACTCAACGTCCATGTGAATTTCTGACCAAAAATTTTACGTAAATTAAAATTTATTAAAATTTTACGCGAACGTAAGTCTTTTTTTCTGTCTCTAGGCACTGAAATATTTTACCAAGAACTGTAAAGTCTACATAAACAAATGACATTCCGCGAACTTATTCCATTGCATTTGCATAAACACTTCTGAGCTCCGTTTCCAGCGGTACAAATTGAGATCACAAGAATGTCTGGAAGTGAGAGCACGGAAAATTATTGAAGTTTATAGCTGACACTACTTCTACTACTTTTATTACCATTTTTATGACTTTTACAGTTGATTCGGGTTTGTGTGCTAATATAGTAGCTAATAGATACACCCTGATAGACGGGCCGAGAATCTCATTGTCGATGTTTGATAATGGACCAAAGAGCAAAGGCATAAAAGAAACCAGTGCTAGTGCACGATGACCTTGACGTATTTTGAAGGAAAACATCGTGAGAAAACCATAGTATGATGGTAGAATACTTTACTTACGTACGCTACCACCCTCAACTTGAAAATCTGTCGTCAAGCACCTAACGATGTGTTCCGGCAACCTCACTAGGGAAGTTGGGAGCCAGTTCTATTCCAGGCTAGGTGTGCTTTACAATCTTCGACCACACCGTGACTTAACATCAGGTGAGCTGTTGTCCTAGTAAGTCAACAATACAAAAACCCAGGTCAAATCTGGCGGGAGATATCAATAAAATACGTCAAAATCTACTATCCAGTAAAAAGTTTAAAGCCAGATAGCACTGTGTGTAATGTCCACTGATGTTTATTTAATTTTAACTTATCCATTTCAAAGTTTATCTTCAAAACTCTGACCGCGTTACCTACTTAGGAAGTTGTACTTCAAACCGCTAGGGTTCACGGCCGGCAGTGTATGAAAGCATCACCTCACAGAGGAATGAACTCCTGACAAATATGCACCAGGGAGCTCGCGCATACCGTAAATATACCCGAAATACCGGTGACGAACCAACTAAGTCACTAACTCACTCTGTAGACACGTATAGCCAAAACACTTTCAGCAAGAACATTAGCACAAAATAACGCATGCGTTTTTTAGTATTTAGTGTTTTCTATTGGTCATAAATAACTCTAACATTCTAACATTCTGAGATTTACAATACTATCTACTACTACAACACTACAACTATTACTATCTACCATATTTACTATACTCCTTATTTAATTTTTTTTTTGGTGTGCAAAATAAAGAGTTCTATTTATCTACTAGTTATAACTTACAAAGAATGAACTAATCATCATCATCATCATCATCATTTCAGCCGTAGAACGTCTACTGCTGGACATTAGCTTCCCCCATTGACATCAACAAAGACCGGTTGGAAGCCGCTCGCATCCAGCGCGTTCCTGCGGTCTTTATTAGGTCGTCTGTCCAGCTTATGGGTGGACGTCCGCTGTGTACGCTGTGCTTGTCGGTCCGTGATCTCCACTCTTCTGGAGTTTGGTGTTTGCAGCCCCAGCGGCCATCAGGTTTGCGCGCTATGTGCCCTGCCAACTGCTGATTCTCTGGGCTATAACATAATTAGTCCGGTATCACAAAAAATGCAAAGAATTTTTAGCATTGTGAATGCTGGTTTGTCTATATGATAAGAAGTCGTTGGACTCTGTATACCGATGTGTGCGAGACAAATCTCCCTGCGGTGTAGGCTTAAATACCAAAGTATGTCGCACAATGAACACCTTGTTTCTGGTAAAAGAATGATAATGGACTTCGAATTAACTCTAAAACTAAAGATTTACTTAGACAATACTTTATTTGAGACATAAAACAAATTCCTATTACATTTAAATTGTGTTCACCAACATTACAACACATACAAAAATAAATAAGAAACATAAATCCCACTAATATTATAAACAAATGACAAGTGAAATCAATAGCCTTGTTGGTTCATTGGTAGTATGTCTGCTCCAAGAGCCGAAGGGCGTGGGCTCGATTCCCACCCAGGAAAAGCATTTTGTGATAAAAACAAATGTTTGTTTTGTGTCTGGGTGTTCTGTATTTATTATAAGTATGTATTTACAAAAAAAAAAAGTATTCTATCAGTTACCTGGTTCCCATAAAACAAGCGTTGCTTCGGTTGAGGTTAGATGGCGTTGTGTCAAGTGTCCAACGACATTTTTTTTTATGTTTGACGAGCTATGTGACGGTGTGGTCGAATATCTAACTTAGCATATAACTCTGGGTATTACCTGATAGACACACTACACTATCCCCGGGTGACATAGGCTACTTTTTATCCCTGTATTCCCACGGGAACGGGAACTACGCAGGTGAAACTGCTAGGCGTCCGTTAGTATGTAACAAAAAAAGGGTTTCAAGGGAGGCCTTGAAACCCCTTTTTTTTACATACTGTCGGAACATACCAATAGGTGGCATATTAATAAATTTCATTTAAATAGCCGATCCAAGTACATAATTTGTACATGATTTCTCCGCAATCTGGGAAAACATTCGCGTAACGCTTAGTTACTAACCACCTGCCTAGCTCGGTATACAGGATGATTAAAAAAATAAATGTCGTAGGACTATACACAGCGCCATCTGGCCCCAAACTAAGCAGAGCTTGTGTGATGGAAGTCAGATAACTGATAGAATACATAAATACTTTTTTTTTTGTAAATACATACTTATAATAATACATACAGAACACCCAGACACAGAACAAACATTTGTTTATTCACAAAATGTTTGCCCTGAGTGGGAATCAAACCCACGCCCTACAGCTCTCAAGGCAGATATACTACCAATGAGCCAACGGGGCTGTCTACTTTACTATTCTGATTACTAATTCAAATTAAAATAATTACTCTAAATTGTGTTTACGTATAGTAAACGAACTCGATCATAACTATATCGTTATAGATAAATAAATGTCGTAGCAGCGCCATCTGACTCCAAACTAAGCGAACGGGAGAAAGATAACATAGAATATCTAAATACTTTCTTTTTGTAAATACATACATTGTTCTGTGTCTGGGTGTCCTGTATGTGCATGACACCCAGACACAGAACAAACATTTGTTTATACAACAAAATGTTTGTCCTGGCGTGCTTTACCATCTTCGACCACACCTTCACTTAACAATAGGTGAGCTGTGTAGCTGTGGCTAGCTGTCAATTACCTAGCCTGTCAACCATAAAACAACATACAGCTATACAGGGAAGTAACTAAACTGATCAACTTTGAATCACTCTGTATAGCAAGCCTATTCAAGTCGAACGTTTAGTACACGGCTCTGACTCAAGGCCGTGACGAGGTGATTAATGTTGCTAATGAACTGAGACGGACCTCGGGCGAGGGTTACGAATGGGGTAGAAAGGGTACCCTTTAAGGGTAGAACTGTGACTGTTCAGAGCTACAGAAAACTCATAAATCTATAGCAATAATTATAAGCTACACGCTGTGTTCGCTTGTGCTACGCTATTTACGCTACACGCTATTTACGCTACACGCTATACGTAAGCTACAAGCTAAACTTTGAGCACTACGCTATATTAAAATGTTAATATATACAAAAAGTGTGTAAGCTCTACGAGTTACGCAACAAGAGATACAAATGAAAGGACAGCTATGTCACAAATGTTTTTACCTACGCTTCAAAACACATTATATGCTTCAGGCTCAATACAGAAACGTTAAAAATTGGCAAGATTGTTTTTTTTTTTTTTTTTTTTTCTTTGGTTTTGGCGTCGCGTTTTAGCATTTGCCAGTGTCAAGTAATTATATTATATTTTCAAGTTTCAAAAGTTAAATAAGTGCCATCGTAGCTAGTTTTAGTCAAAGTCGTCTTTGTCAAGTCCAGTTCGTGTCAGTTAATTCCAGTCATGCTTTAGTAAAGTAGTGGCAACTTTACTACAAAGCTTCGATGAAGTTTTGGAAGCAACACGAAAACTCATGTTTCACCACATTATATCATTTTCCCACACTCGCGCTTGTAATTCGGCACTTTATGAATAAATCCCCACCATTTTTATGCATAAACACTCGACAAAACACTAGTTTAGGAAAAAAATACAACGGAGCGACACGACTCTTCCCGCGTTCCCGCCAAAACTCCGGCAAGATTGTTTGTATACTATTATATTTGTAGGGCTGCCGAGATACGATTAAACTAAGAAAGATGGTACTACAGTCGTCTCGGTAGACCGCCGTGCTATCCGGGGCAACGTAATGTTGATTTATTAAAAACTTCTTAACCTGAACACGCCGTAAGGCAGCGCGCTTGTTAATATTTCAAAGGTTTCAATTGGGAAAATGTGCAAGTTACACGATATTATTCTACAATCCCTTTTTATAAAACTACTTTATACTCGTGGTAGATTTTTTTAGCACGTCGTCTAGGTAGGTACCACCGCAGTATCAGATATTTTACAACCAAGCAGTAGTGTGTAAATGTTACAGTGTTCCTATTTAAAAGGTACTTTAGCATGTGAAATTACGGGGCTGATGAACCATAAAAAGGCTCAGTCATGAGTCCTAAAGCAGCGATGGACTTTGTTTTGTTACTCAAGGTTCTACGTATCGTACGTTCTGCAATGGTCATCAATGGTCCACCATCATTACCATCAGGAGACCGTTTTGTTATTCTCATCACTTTTACATTTTAAAAACTTGTAGATTTAATAAAAGTCATTGTAAAAGTTTTCTTTCATATAAAATTTGAAGCCACGTTTTTAGTTTGGTAGCTGGTTGACTATCAAATGCCGAAACTTCTATTAGGAATTCATCTTTTAGTATTTAGGATTACTCCATCACTATACTTCATACTGTATCAAACCTTACAACTACTCTATTCCGTTCCTAGCTCAAATTCCAAGTTAAACCGATGTACGGGGATTGTGACTAGTGAAGATCCGCTCTTCGCTTACCCAAGCTTACGTTTAGCTAGTTAAATAGACATTAGCTAAGATTTTGGTTTCTATTACACTACTACCGACCCGCCCCGGATTCGTACAGGTACATTTTGGCGACTAGATTTTTTTATGTGAATGTAATGAGACGAACGAGAGGTGGTAAGAGATAACACATGCCCATGCCATTGCGGCGTTACACAGAATTTATTTGAACACAAACTACATTTACTTTTGTGAGTTGCGCGGTCGGTTAACATGCCGAAGGTCGTGGGTTTAAATACCAACGATGAGCTTGAGATACCGGTGAAGGAAAACATCGCGAGGAAACCATAACATGGCGAGCTATAGTCAAACACCAGTTAAGAAAAAAATAGTTTTAGATATTACGTAAGATTAGATTTTTAATTAATAAGTTGTTGTCAAATTAGTTAAATTTAAGTCCTCATCACTGTTGTAACTGGAACGAATGTTAAGCGGAAATAAACTAAATATATACCTTGAATATTCAAAATGAAACATTTATTGCTGAAGCTTGAACGAAACAAATTTTTGCCACCAATTTTGTCTTAAGTTTGTAACAAAAATTTGCCAGTAGCTTGTACCGGGTCCCTTCATTACTTAAAACAATTGTCCATTTTACCAGCAATTCGGCTACAAGTTAATGCAATAAAAATATCTCTCCCACCGTTTTCCTTATCTCTTTTCAGTTTGGGAGAGTTTTGAGGCAGTACATAAGCTTTGTATGTACAAAGCTTATGTGTTTCGCTGTAAAATTATGCTCCATTTGTCCATTCATGGCAAAAAATTTTTTTTTATGGAAATCGAACCACCTTCACGGTGTTATTTCTGCCCGTTTCGACTAAAGACAAATTTATCGAGAGTTCTCGAGCAGAAACCGTATTATTATTCTTATTTGAAGTGGGGGTGATAAGTCCTGCACTGACGTCCCGCTTGGGGTGTATTGTGCATTTTCCCCTGCCAGCATCTACCCGAGCCAACCCAGCTCCTTGAAGTATCGGAGCGAGGCTCTGGGCTGTTCAATGATGATGACATGAATGATAGCGAAGCAGCTTCATGAATCAGAAACCGTAGTTAAAATTAACGATGTGGCAACGTTGCTTGGACAAAAATACTCTTGCAAATTTAAGGAACCTTATGTACTGGACACACAATTTAGTGTAAGGGCTCAAAGGGTCTAATGTAGGGTCATTTACGTCCTACATAAATAGTACTTAAGTACTGCGCAACTGTAAAAAAATATCTGCGCAGATGTGACGGGCCCTCAAACATGTAGAATGTTGGAAATGAGACGACCGAATACGGTACAAATGACAAATTTAATGTTGCCACAGAAATTTAGGCTCCAGAGGAAATGAAAGAGGAAATTCTAGCTCAAGCTTTGAATGTAGCGAGGTTAAAACGTGCTTTGAAAAGGCGCGTTCTTGTGCGTCGAAATGTATCAGACCGTAGCGAAATATTACTAACAATGCCAAAGATCTTATAACAAAGGATATGCCTCTGACGTTACCACTGGCAGCTTATATTTCGCGTTTTCATTAGACATTTCCTTATCTTCTGTTCCTCAAACCTATCAAATGATAAAATCACATTAACATAATAAATATGACAGCATGTCTTTTTATATTTGGTAGTTTATCTGTTTCTAGAGCTGACAACAGAAACATTTATATGACCATAAATAATGTGTATACGCATAATAAGTACCTATGTATTTAAAAAATAAAATAATTAAATATTATATCAGTTATCAGTTAAACTAGACTGTTCCTAAAACTCAGTAGAAGCTTCTTGTGAATTCATCACTACTTTACTGGGGGAATGGATTTGATCGTTACTTATTTTATGTGACTTAATTTAATCGTGCCAATATCACGTGGAATAATAGACTGCTACACAAGGAGTATGGTGTGTATGAATGTGTGTGTAAATGTTATATGTATGTATGTATATAAGTGTGAACATTATCATCTATGTATAACCATAACAGACTTATATTTCTGGTCACGCGAACGGACTCAAAAAAGGGTTGGGTTTCAGGAAGGGTAATATCACACAGTACAAGTCAATGGAAGAATGTGAGACAATTGAAACTCGAAATACTTGACACTGACATAATGCACAAAAGTCAAAGTCAAAGTGCGATGCTTTGAGTAAAAAAGAAAAAAAATGGCAAAGCAATTACAATGGCAAAATATGCCATAAAATAAAATAAATAAATAAATATGACATTACACACAGCGCCATCTGACCCCAAACTAAGCAGAGCTTATATGATGGAAGTCAGATAGAGGAGAGTCATTCATCAAGAGTTGAAGTTAAAAAAAAAACGCGCAATATTTGTTTAATGAGGAGTAGAGAGTGTACTAACTTTCAGATTGTGGTGCAAAGTTGCATGTTTCTTTTCTGTGAGACATTAACGAGTTTTTAGGCGTCGTTTCAGTACTAGAGACAGCTAGCTTGCTTGTTAGCCGCGTCATGAGACCCTCGGGCCGGTCTCAAGTGTCCTACTATTTCACACTCGAGCAAAGCAAAGAAAAATTAAAAAAAAGCTGTCTTATGTTGGCGTTAATTTTGACATTTAAATTTTTTTCTTTATTTTTTGATATCGCGTTTTGTGCATTATGCCAGTATCAAATAATTCCAATAATTAAGGGTTTCAATTCGAAATAACATAAAGTACGTTTTAGTAACAGTAAAAGTCACTTGGTGGTAAAACGGCAAAACAACCACTTTGTTGTATGGGAACCCCCTTATACATTTACTTTATTCTGTTTTTTAGTATGTGCTGTTATAGCGGCAAGATAAATATATCACCTATGAAAATTTAAACTGTCTAACTATCACGGTTCATGAAAGAAAAGAAAGAAAGATAACATTTATTTTGACACACAAACACTACAAATAAAAAAATAAAAAAATAAAATTAAAAAGACTATAAAAATAACAATAATAATAAGCAGAAAGTTGTAACTGTAGTGTCCAGTGCGATAAAAAAGTTAGTTTATTTTATTATTTTATTTTATTTTTTAATCAAAGGAAAACTTACAGCTAGGTACATAGACAATTACAATGAATAAGAAAAGAAGGCCAATTAAAAGTTTCCACAAGTAGAAAAGAAGAAATATGTAAATAGACGGATTCACACAATAATACACATCAAGAGTAACACAAACAAATAACAAGTAACAAGCATCAGCATTAGTGCTGCAAATATCTCAGCAGCGCTGGATTTCAGAACTAACCTTTTGTGACATGAAATACATGACATGACAGGACATGAGATACAGTCTGGTGAAAAACGAACAGACAGGCAGACGGATGGACAGCGGAGTCTTAGATTACTAAGACTGCGCTGTATAGGGTCCCGTTTTACCCTTTGGGTACAGAAGCACTTGGCCGGTGTTTTGTACATACATATTTCTAACACATGCAGAGCACTCAGACACAGAACAAACATTTGTTTTTACCACGAAATGTTTGTCTTGGATGGGAATCGAACACACGCCCAACAGCCCTTAAAGCAGATATACTACCAAGGAGCCAACCACGCCGTCAATGCCATTTACAGACAACAAACGCTAGATAAACATGTTTGCGAGAGTTTATAGTGAAATAAATTCAAAACTGAACTGAATCCGCTTAGTGAAAAGTATTGCCTAGAAGATACGTAACTCGCGTACTTATTGTTCACATACACTGTACGTTCGAACTCTATACTCCAACAGGCAGTATTGTAACTTAAGCTGTCTTTTCTTCTAGAAGAGAAGATGACAAGTGGAGAATCAGACAGAAAACGAGATGTACCAATTTCAAAACAATTGCTAACGCCGCCCTCACTACGCCGACGCATCGGTTGAAATTGATATCAATCCAGATCCCCATAGGTTGAAACGAAACAAAAAATGACGAAATCGAATTTCAAATAACTAGGTATCAAATGTCGGCCGCGTGGAATTTTGAAAAAAAAACATTATTTTTTTCAATTTTCATAATTAGTGTACCGTATCTAAAGGATAAAACGGGACCCTATTACTAAGACTCCGCTGTCCCTCCGTCTGTCTGTCTGTATGTCTGTCCGTCTGTCACCAGTCTGTATCTCATGAACCGTGATAGGTAGTTAGACAGTTGACATTTTCACAGATTTTTTTTTTTTTTTTAATGTAAAAAGTAATGAGCCGAACGAGACGCTCTCCTGATAGTAAGAGATAACGCCTGCCCATGACCATTGCAACGATACACAGAAATTTGAGTGACGAAACAAAGTCCAGGGCATCACTGCTTTGGTGCTCATTACTTTGAAATTTTCAATGGTTAATCTCAATAGCCCAGTAATTTCGCTAGCTGCAGTACCCATCAAACCGGAACACAGTAATGTTAACCCACTACTGCTTAGCGGCAGAATATCTGGTACTGCGGTGGTACTTACATAGACGACCTCCTGCTAAGGAAATCTGCCACCAAGTAAGATGATTGTGTTTCTGTTGCCGCTATAACAAGAAATACTAAAAAACTGAATAAAATAAATATTTAAAGGGGCTCCCATACAACAAACGCAATTTTCTTTACGTAAGAACCTTCTACAAAGTATTAAAAAACTTAAAAAAAATCAATAAAGCTGTCAAATTATGGCGTGACCAAGGGAAATAGGGTTTAATTTCTATATATACACACGTAGATATAGATACATCTTCGCATATAAAAAGTAACACGTAAGTTGATCGTTCACTGTTCTACGGAACGAAGATCGTGCTATTTTCTAACTTCCAACTTCGACGCTTGTAGTTTGAATACAATTTCAATTCTAAGCGGATTCGTATTGTTTGATTTTATTCAGTACTTTATTCTGGTCTAAGGACGATGGTATCTAGGGTAATATCCATCTTCCACAATGTTAAACGAAGTTTTAAAGTTGGTAAATATTTGTAGAAATTTTATATAAAGCCATCTAGCACCAATCAAAGCAAAGCTTGAATAATCCTACTTCCCACTAATATTATAAATGTGAATTGGGATGGATGTTTGTTACTCTTGCACGCAAAAACTGCTTAACGGATTTCGATGAAATTTGGTATGGAGGTAGCCGAGACGCTGGATTAAGAAATAGGCTACTTTTTATCCCGAAAACATGTAGCGGACAACACCACGGGGCGCAGCTAGTGGGAACTAAATAACTGGTGGAATAGGACTTAGAGCGTTTTGTAAATGTATAATTTGTAATACAAACATTTATGTCCTAAACAATGAAAAAAACCAAACCAGTCAATATTATTAAAGAATATATTAATTACATGTTACTATACCGAATTACCAAATAAATTAGGGATCTCTTTGCATATACTAATAATAAAAAACACTTTATAGGCAAAACAAAGTCCGGGACATCGCTGCTTTGGCGCTCACTACTTTGAGACTTTCGATGGTTAGTCTCAACAGTCCAGTAATTTCACTAGCTGTAATACTTTTTAAACCGAAGCACAGTAATGTTTACACACTGTGCTTGGCGGCACTGCCAATATCTGGCACTGCGTGTGGGGGTAACCTACGTATACGAAACCACCAAGTAAAGTATATTTTGTAATCGACATTTCCACTCGTAGTAATTTCCTGGAAAAAAGTATCAATGATCAGGAAAGCATGGAAGACCCACCATTATCGCCTATAAGGCCTTGGTCCCAAAAAATCAACTTACTAAATTGTTCACAGCCAGACAATTCCAATTCATTCGTTACTCGCAGCCTTTTTACAAGCTATCCTGGCCCAGTACTCCTTAATAGCAATTCCTAGCAATTTTCGAGCGCCTTTCAAAAAGGTTATAGATATGTAGAAGGTTCCGGCAATTACGACGGGTCCGGCCGTTTTGTAACAATTTTTCGTCCGACAAATATTGACCTTATTAAACCCCCGACACAAAAACGACGGGGTGTTATAAGTTTGACGTGTCTTTGTGTGTGTCTGTCTGTGGCATCGTAGCTCCCGAACGCATCAACCGATTTTAAATTTGTTTTTTGTTTGAAAGATGAATTAGTCGGGAGTGTTCTTAGCTATGTTTAATGAAAATCGGTCCAAGATAGCCACCGCAAAATGGCGGATTACATATTTTTTCACAACACAAAATTAAAAAATTTAACTTAACATACTTTTTTACTTTTTACATCTTTAAACGTTTAGAGGAGGCATCAGGTGACCAGAATGCTGGTATCTATTTTGGTCAAAACCTTAGCACTGCTATTCAGCGTGGCAATTCTGCCAGCATTCTGGCCACATTGACTTAGACGGACTTTTAGATTAAGTTATACCAAAAATAGTATTAATTTATGATATTTTAATTTTATTATTAACTTGTAATAATTTAGGGTGTATTAAGGGTGTAAAGATCGCAGGAACGCGCTGGATGCGGGCCGCTTCCAATCGGTCTTTATGGAAGTCAATGGGGGAGGCCTATGTCCAGCAGTGGACGTCCTACGGCTGAAATGATGATGATGATGATGAAGCCTAAATGGATTATCATAATGTATAAGCTACTTTCATCTTCTATCTTATATTATATCATTCCGGTCTAAATGTCAACGGGTATCAACTCTAATGGTTTGCATCGTGTAAAGTCGGGTTCATCGGAGCGTGCCCTTATCTGTCTGGGTACTCTTTCTATTGGCAATTGAAGGAACAATGTCGACGCCTCGACTTCTCATGTTACGTGCAGCGCCAGTGACATAACTGGTGAGGCGGACCAAATTGGAACTATTTTTCCTTTTTTGCCTTTAGCTTTGGTGAGGTCTGCCCCAAATAGTGCGAAGGCATGGGGCATTAATTGAAAAAAAAAATTAAGAAAAAATCATATTGGATGTATGGAGGTTATTTCACACAGCGTTATCTAGCCCCAAAAATTTTTTTTAAATTTGACAGGCTAGGTGTTTTGACCTCAGCTCACCTGATGTTAAGTGACCGTGTGATCAAAGATGGTAAAGCAAACCTAAGCCTGGAATGGGACTGGCTCTCAAGTGAGGCTGCTGGAACACACCGTTAGATGCTTGGCGGCAGTTTTTCAATTTAAGGGTGGTAGCTAGCCAGCCCAGAATTAGAAAGTACCGTACTACCATGCTATGATTTCCTCATGATGCTTTTCTTCACCTGCAACTCAAGCTCATTGTTGGGGTTTGAACCCACGCCTTTCAGCGCGTGAACCGACCGCACTAACCACTGAGCTATCACCGCCACAAATATGTCGCTGATGTGGAATTACTCACGTTTAATTACGTCTGATACCCAGACTATAGTTTCGGCCATATCTATAGTTATGGCCTTTTTCAAGGAGTCAAAGCAGAGTGCAATACGCGTACGTCGGCGTCTTACTTTACACTACGGGCCACCGCGTGAAAATGTGGAAAACGTTTACAATTTTCTGAGTATAAAACCGTCTTTAAATAAGAGTGAAAACTTCAAAGCATATCTGAAGACAAAATTATAGCGTGGTTGTCAATTTCTAGAAGCTTGTTCTGTTAAAGTTGAATTGAAATTAATATAACTATTTCTTGGTGAACAGTTTTCAATTATTATTTACCGCTTGTTTAAACGTGTTGTGGTAGATATAAGGATCTATTTACATCGACTATTTTAGTAATGTTCGTAAGAAAAATTTATATTTTGTTTGAAAGAAAATAAGTTTATTAGAGTCATAGCACTGAAGTTCTTTATTGTAAACTAGCGGACGCATCGCGGTTTCACCCGCGTATGAAAAGTAGCCTATGTCACCCGGGGATAGTGTAGCTTCCCAACGGTGAAAGAATTTTTGAAATCGTTCCAGTAGTTTCGGAGCCTACAAATACAAATACAAATACAAATCATTTATTAATAACACCAAAGTTACAGGTCATTTTTCCATTCATATTTAAAAAATATTATCAAAATCATTACATATGTCAAAACAATGAAAATGAAAATGTCAATAAAGTAATATGTCACATATAAAATGTCAATAAAATTATGTCAATATAATTAAATGTCCATAAAAACAAAAATATTATAATTACTTACTAGTAATTCAATAATCTCTTAGTTTTAAATAATCGTCAAAGTCATAGAACAAGGTCTCTTGAAGCCAAGATCTTAGTTTGCTTCTGAAGCACGCGATGGAAGGTGCATCCCGGATGGAAGCGGGTACGCGATTGTAGACCGCGGGCCCCAGAATGTATACCGACCTCTCCGATTTGACGAGCCGATGCGACGGCGTTACTAGTTGGTCTTTCTTTTTATTACTGCGAAGATCCAACGTGCTGTGGACGCCCCGGCGTTGAAATTTATCTATGTTTGTATGTGTGTACAGGGCTACCTGGTAAACGAACTCACACGGTAAAGGCAAAATCTGTAGCTCCTTAAACAGATCCACGCAAGAGACGTCGTCCTGAACCCCGCATATGGCACGAATAGCTCGCTTCTGCATAACAAAGGCTCTATTACGATCGGCAGCGCGGCCCCACAGCTCCAACCCGTACGTGATGTTACTGTGGACGGTCGCGAAGTAGCAGGAGCGCACTACGCTGCGGGCAGCGGTGCTCGCGAGCCGCCGGAGCGCAAAGCACGAGCGGCTCAGCTTCCCGCACAGCTCGTCTATGTGCGTCTCCCAGGTCAACGCGCCGTCGATATGGAAACCTAGAAGTTTCGTACTGTGGACTTGTTGGAGAGCGGTATTGCCGACTGCTACCGAATGAGTCTCAGTCGCGTGGCCATTGAGGTTAAAAGCAAGGAAGCAGGTCTTATCTTTGTTTAGCGCGAGCCCGTTCGATCGGAACCACCTATCTAGTTCGCTCACCACCCCATTCAGCCTCGACTCTAGTTCACGGTGCATCGGCGCGGTGATCACTGCGGCGACGTCATCGGCGTACATATATATCTCAGCGCCATCGATGGCGCCGGGCAAGTCGTTAAGGAGGAGACTGAATAGAGTATTAGATAGACAGGAGCCCTGCGGGACGCCCATCACATTTTCCGCTTCTGACGACATGACGCGACCTCTATCACCCACCACTACCTGTGTTCGCTTAGACATGAAGGAGGACAGTATGGACAGGGCAGGGCCACGGATCCCATAAAATCGCAGCTTGTTTGCGATGAGGGCGTGATCAGCGGTATCAAACGCGCGCGATAGGTCGCAGCAAAGTAAGGCAACCTGCAGTTTTGCCTCGCGCGCAGTTAACACTCGCCACAACACCTCGCGCACTAAGTCTGTGGTCGCGCGACCGGCTCGGTACGCATACTGCCGCTCCGACAGGACACCACGGTCCACGACAAAATTAAGTAGCCTTCTATTGAGACCGACCTCAAACACCTTGCTAATAGCGGGGACAAGGGATATAGGGCGGTAAGACTTGGGGTCTGCTTTTTTGCCCTTTCCTTTGTACAAGGGGCATATTTTTACTCTTTTAAGCGCCGCGGGATACATACCTTCCCGCAGGCATGAATTAAATAAGTAGCTAATTACGGGTGCGACCGGTTCTATGGCGGTTTTCAATATACTTGCAGACAGACCGTAGAGATCAGTACTTTTCTTAGGGGCAATACGTTTCTTCGTTATTGTAAAAACTTCGTGGGGTGAAAAAGGTTCTAATCTTATAGACACATCGCTCGCGGATGCCTCGTTCCCGAGCGCGGCCAAAGCGCTGACGCTATCGGCCGCGGGCGCTCCGCGCCTACTCGCCGCCGTCACAAACTCCAAGTTGAGAGCGTCAACCACATCCTTTTTTGTGATAAACGGTTGGCCATCTGCATCCCGCACCAGGTCTGTGAAATCGACTCTCTCCCGAGTACCGCGACCTAGCTCGGAGTTTATAACACGCCACATACGTCGCGGATTATCCTTAACCATATTAGAGAAATGGTTAAATCTTTTTTCTTTTAATAGAGAGTGATATTTCACGGTAAGTTCATCGCACTTACTACGCAGTACGTCGTCAGTTGGAAAGTTCCTTTTTAATTGTGCAGTGTCATGTAGTAAATGTTTAAATTCTATTCATTATGGTTATATTATTCAATACAAACAAACAAACAATAACATCTTTCCTCTTTATAATAGTATAGATGTACGGGTACCTCATTGAGGTGGTTCGATTTCCATACAAATAATTTTTTACCATATATGGACAAATAGAGCATAATTTTACAGTGAAATCCCAGCTACTGGCATTTATTTTGGTTTTTATTTGCGGTAAATCACAATTGCTTTAATAAAACGGTAGATTATTAGCATAATTTACTGTTTTATTCAAAAATCATAAATTCATAAATCATTCATAAATTTGATTTTATGCTAGTAATCTATTGTTTCATTCAATCAATTGTGATTCACCACAAATAAAGACCAAAATAAATGCTTGTAGCTCTGAATTCACTGTAAAATTATGCTCCATTTGTTCATAAATGGCAAACATTTATTTGTATGGAAATCGAACCACTTTAACGTGATTAATCCTGCACACAAAAATATGTCTAACGCACGTCAGTTTCCATAGTAAAGTAATGGAGCTTCACTGGCCCGTCTATTTTGTTTTTTGTTTTTGTTATAAGCGAAATTGTAGAATCAAGAAAGATACAAATGTACCTACTATGTACGTTATCAGATTCGTGATTATGATTTTAAAAGAAATATATAGTAATATCCTTTTTTTCTGAATCGATGCTGTTCAGTGTGAACTAGTCTTTACATTTCATGGATTCTATTTCAGGCTGTTGTTATGCAGATTGCTAACCGAGTGATTCGTTTGTCCAAACTTGTTCAAATTAACATTTTAGGTTTCGGATTTTCGCCAACCATTAGAATTATCTTGTTTACGATTTTAAGTGATAAGATTTGGTAAAGCAATATAGCAGTATTTTCGCAGGTTTATTTCATAAATGATAATATTTTTGTAGTTTAATAAATATGTTAACATTTTTTGTTTGTTTTACTGATACGGGATTATTCACGTTTAATTATATCAGACACTCTGACTATAGTTTCAGTCACATCTGGTGGCCTTTTTCATGGAGACAAAGTTGAGTACAAACGCACGCGCGCGCGGCTTAGTTTTGCTTCGCATAAACAAAACAATATATTTTTTTTAATGAGACGGATGGTAAAGAATAACGCATATCCATTACCAGTTCCTGCTGTACACATAACTTTAAGTTTGAGTCAATACTTTGAAACATTCGATGGTTAATCTCAATGACCTTGTAGCTGTAGCTATCTTTCAAAATAGAACATACAATTTTTTTTTTTTTTTTATAATTATACGCTTCACAGACACGACACTGGGGTCCGTGACCTTTGTCAACTTTAGTTACATTTTTTTTTTACAATTTTACAGTACAAAAAGAGGAAAGTTACGTTAGTGATCTTAATCTAAGGTTAAAGTAGGTACTAGATTGTGTGTATACCGCGAGCAGAGCAGCGACCCGCAAGCAGCACCCGATCACGAGTATGACGCATGCGCCAGCCATCGCCCTCCTCAACCATATCTGATGGAAGAGAGCGACCCGACACACGACGCCGCCGTAAGAAGGAGCCTTCGATGGTGAGCATGAATGCTCGAGGCATACACACAATCCTTATTTCTATTTGCATCATGTGTTTTCATTTGAAATCGCCTCCTCCCGACTCAAGGCCTCCATCACCGCCTACTAATATTTACACACTACTACTGCTTGGCGACTGAACATCTGGTACTGCGTTAGTACCAGCCTTTGACGACCTCCTGCTAATGAGATCTACCAACAAGTAAAAAAATCGGTGACCCTACCTACAATAGTACACAGACTAAAATTTTTGCAGTTGTTTTTAGAAATAATAGTCAGAATAAAACTATTTGTTCAGTAAGTGTTTAGGCTGTGTGTATTTTAATTATGGCTGTTTTGTTATAACAAAGGGAAAAGATAATTTCCTCTCCCGAACGAAATGGCCGTAATGAAAGGTGAAAAGCTATTTTTGCTAAGAATAGAGGTGAATCGGGTTTTGTTAAGGTTGATAGAGATTTTGAAGATAGTGTTTATGGGTAATTTTGTTTACACAATGATTTGAAATAAAGTTCAAGGTATCTTTAGGAAAATATCATTGACAGCCCCGTTGGCTCATTGGTAGTATATCTGCGTTGAGAGCTATAGGGCGTGGGTTCGACTCCCACTCAGGGCAAACATTTTGTGAATAAACAAATGTTTGTTCTGTGTCTGGGTGTTGTTGTATTATAAGTATGTATTTACAAAAAAAAAGTATTTAAGTATTCTATCAGTTATCTGACTTCCATTGTACAAGCTTTGCTTAGTTTGAGGTCAGATGGCGCTGTGTGTAATGTCCTACGATATTTATTATTATACATACACACATTTACACATCTTTGCAAACTTTTTTTAAGAACTCTCGGACATGTAGTTTGCCTCACGATGTTTTCTGCTCATGACTTAGAAAAGACAGAGCTTATTGCTGCCTCTAGATTGCTGAATGAACCGATGCCTGTTTATGGGAAATAGACGGTCTACCTACTGGGCCGTAACTTCAGGAAATGAATCGAAACAGCTATAGCTCGTAGCAAAAATAAAAACCCCTTAAAGCTGCCTCATCAAATTAAGCCTTGACTTGGCTGACTGATTCCCGCCCGCCCTTTCCAAAAGACACTGTCATTCATAAACTGTCACGGCATACGACGTACTAATGTGCTAAAGAAAAAAGGGGTTTCCTTCAAATGATAAATGGAACCCGACAGGATCACAGATTAGAAAAATGCAGAAGGAAAACAATAAAAAAACAAGTGCGCATTTATAAAAATGTATATACCCGGACACCAGTAGGTATTAGAATACGTATAGAATACTAGAGCCCCGCGGTGTCCCCGCTACATGTTTTCGGGATAAAAAGTAGCCTATGCGCTAATCCAGGGTATCAGCTACCTTCATATCAAATTTCATCCAAATCCGTTCAGTAGTTTTTGCGTGAAAGAGTAACAAACAACAATCCATCCATCCAAACTTTCACATTTAATAAGTGGGATAGAATACGTTTATCAACTAGAGAAGAGCTGATAAAGTTCAAACGGCTAATCAGATTTTCTTAATAATAATATATCTTAAGACTCTCGCTAGACGGTTGGGTCAAGGGTCAGCTCCAAAAGGCAGTGATCCTTGATACGGCGCGCATTGTGAGGAGGTTCCTCACTCTGCAACCCTAACCACCGGCAGCTTGAGCCCTGCCCCGCTGCCGGCGGCACCCTAGTTTTTAAGTTTTTTATATTATTTATGTTGTATATGTACCTAATGTAAAAAATTTAAAAATTAAGAATCAAATAAATTCTAAGTATAATAATAAAATAATAAATATCATAGGACATTACACACAGTGCCATCTGACCCCATACTAAGCAAAGCTTGTGCTATTTAACAGCGCCGTTGGCTCATTGGTAGTATATCTGTCTTGAGAGCTGTAGGGCGTGGGTTCGATTCCCACTCAGGGCAAACATTTTGTGAATAAACAAATGTTTGTTCTGTGTCTGTATATAAGTATGTATTTACAAAAAAAAAAGTATTTATGTATTCCATCAGTTATCTGACTTCCATCACACAAGCTCTGCTTAGTTTGGGGTCAGATGGCGCTGTGTGTAATGTCCTACGATATTTATTTATTATTTATTATTTATGGATAACAGATAAAATACTTAAATACATACTTATAATACATGTACAGTACACCCTTCTACTTATTCACAGTAGTTTCTTGAATTATAGCAAAGAATAATCTCGATCAAGTCACCTTACAAACAAAAAACACTAAACAAAAAACAAACATAGCCAGGCAGTGGCATCTTAATTAAAAAAAATCTAGCTTGTCCACCACAAAAAAAAACAACGAAAATTAATGACTGTGCTATATAGATCTACAGTACTTATTTATGTCTCGCGTTCTGAGTTGTCAATCTGTCTATTTTCTGTAATAGAACCGCTTCGAGAGCGGAAGCCGACAAAGCCTTTGTAAACAATAAAAATCTTGGAACATTACGCTGTTTTGTTGTGATTTTTTCTGCGAAAAACGGAGGTCTTACTTTCTGAGTTATGAGTAGTTGTGATAAGGAATAATGGCGCTAAAGAATAGGCGCGTAATGTGCCTCATATTTTACTACAATATCGAAATTTAATGCTAGCACCACATGTC
The DNA here is from genome assembly GCA_905404145.2 of Biston betularia. Lineage (NCBI taxonomy): Eukaryota > Metazoa > Arthropoda > Insecta > Lepidoptera > Geometridae > Biston > Biston betularia. The sequence goes on along the minus strand of FR989887.1, from coordinate 5,911,263 downwards.
GACATCCTACAAGAACCACAGATATATAATATAGTGTCTTTACTTTGTAAACTGACGTGATTTTGAAACATTGTTGTGCGAAGAAAGACGAGGCCGTTCTCAGCATTGCCTCCATGATGAAGGGCATTACACACAGCGCCATCTGTTCCCAAACTAAGCAAAGCTTGTACTATGGAAGTCAGATAACTGATAGAATACTTAAATACCTTTTTTTTGTAAATACATACTTATAATAAACTAGCTGCGCCCAGCGGTGCTACATGTTTTCGGGATAAAAAGCAGCCTATGTTTTAATCCAGGGTCTCGGCTACCTCCATACTAAAATTCATCCAAATCCAAATATCTATCCGAAATTTCACATTTATAATAGTAGTGGAACACCACTAACAGGATAAACTGTTTATCCTGGGTGGGAATCGAACCCCCGACAGTAAAGCATGCAGTAACAAGTCTATTCCCACAAATTATTACCTTCCACAATAAAATTTTATATGTTTTGATTCTTGAATATTTTTAGCAAACTTTGAATTATTATGTGGAGTCGATGTCTGATTTTAGTGCAAACTATTTGAGACGACGTCTGTGGACGATGTGAGATATCGCACGGGATCCTCAGGGAAACTACACACAGCTCTACAAAGTGGCAAATATAACCGAAAATTGTTTGATTCAGGAGTTATTTTGCGGAAGTTCATTTTGAGTATTCCAATGTTACTGCAGCGAGAAGAGGATTTTGAAGAACATTTACTTCAATTAGCTTTCCTTTTAAGTTTATGTCAAATTTTAGATATTAAGTAAATTTTTAAATTGTCGTTAAAATAGTTAAATTTAAATCCTCATCACCGTTCTAACCGAAACGATTGTTAAGCGGAAATAAATAGGTATATTCCTCACTATTCATAACTTAAAATGGTGAAAAATTCGTTGCTGGAAAGAATATCTAAAGCAGTGTTGGTAGGATCATGTCAAAATTGGTAAGCGTTTTTTCTACTAGTTTTTACAGCTAGCTAAGTAATTTCTTGTAATGTATTTGAATCAAAAAACAATATACAGCGAAGATACGTATGTTAATGAGGTAGTCACGTATCTTGTGCGGTGATAAGGCAAAATAGCTCAGATCGTCTTGGGGAAATCAAGGTACCAAGGCACCATAAAACTAGGATAAATATTGGGAAATCAGTCTTATTCTTTTAACAATTTTCTTTGGAAAGAGTTTTAATATTTTATGTGACCGCCTTAATTCTGCCTAATGATCTGGTGTGGGTACAATTCTTACTCAGGCCACCAGCTTGTTATGTGCTCGAATTGTACAGATAAACTATATTTACAAAAAATAAGCATTTTGTCAGTTATCTGGTTCTAGGCATAACTAATGCTTAGTACGAGGCTAGATGGCGCTGTGTGAAAGATCATACAATATTTATTTAAGTCATCATCTAAACAATTCTGGTCGAAAATAGTACATATCTAATCTGGAAAAGTATGTTATTATAATTTAACATGGTGGAAAGGTACTTTCTAGTACTCGACTGGCTAGCTACCACCCACAACTTGAAAGTCTGCCGCCATGCACCTAATGGTGTGTTCCAGCAGCCTCTCTTAAGAGTAAGTTCCATTCCAGGCTAGGTGTGTTTACCATCTTCGACCACACCGTCACTTAACATCAGGTAAAAAAAAGCAACTCGGTGTTTGCCGTTTTAGTGTCTGATGATGCTCGACAGAGAACATTCAGCTTCACCCGTAAGAATTTCTCGTTGACACTCCCGACTGCATCCACTACGTTTTATTTGTAGTAAAAGTTAAAATTTTATGGAAATTACTAGTTACATACTTCAGGCCACGCGTTAATTACAACTTAAGTGACGTTAAATAATTGTTATTGGCGTGTAATAACATTTTTTAGGGGTTCGTTCTCGAAATGATCCACGAGACCATATTACTGAGGCTTTCGTTACTGTCTATACGAAATAACTTGACGTGTATCTTCATCATCATCATCATCATTTCAGCCGTAGGACGTCCACTGCTGGACATAGGCCTCCCCCATTGACTTCCATAAAGACCGGTTGGAAGCGGCTCGCATTCAGCGCGTTCCTGCGGTCTTTACTAGGTCGTCTGTCCACCTCGTGGGTGGACGTCTTACGCTGCGCTTGCCGGTCCGTGGTCTCCACTCCAGAACTTTGCAGCCCCATCGGCCATCAGTTCTGCGTGCTATGTGCCCTGCCCACTGCCACTTCAACTTGCTAATCCGTTGGGCTATGTCGGTAACTTTGGTTCGTCTACGGATCTCCTCATTCCTGATTCGATCTCGTAGGGAAACTCCGAGCATAGCCCTCTCCATAGCGCGTTGTGTATCTTAAGAAATGTAATTAAAGCTGTACGATTTTTTTTGTGTGTAAAAGCAATGAATGGAACGAAATGCTCTCTTTTAACGCTGGATTATTTTTCATAGAGTTATGTTAAAGATAGAGTCTATACAGAGCGAATCGGTTGCAGCCTTAAAACTCAAAATTCATGAAGTGATTAATTGAACAGCTCCATCATTTTGCCAAAAAGGGATTAAAAACTTCGATGAAAGAAGCGACATCTGTAACCGTGGTCGTGGTAGTCATTTATCACATATCATTTTTCATTTATAATTGCCAAACCTTATTTTTTTTTCATACTATAAAAATTTGATTCATTGTCATGTAAATATATTGTTTTATTTTGATTTACCAAACAAAGTTTTTGTTAAAAATCCCTTTACATATACATACGCATACACACAATACGTCATAATTAAACTTTTATAAGTAGAGAAATTAAATGTGATTCAGTCGCAAAAAAAGTTGAACCCGTGTGAAGTCGCTACGGATCGCTAGTTTACTACAATTATGTATATTAGTCACCACGGTAATTATTTTGTATTATGATAGCTGCGGAACCCAAGGTGCACAAACCCAATCTGCAGTTGACCGATATTTTTGCTGTGTTCATTGAACGTTATATTCAACGTGCAAAAACAAAATAAACAATGCAAAAAGCGAATGGATAATAAAATCATTCAAGAGACTTTTTGTTTACTTTGTTTTTGTTCACATAAATTGAAATTAATGTTTCGAATGGGATATGAAGGGAGAAAACAGGAAAAAAATCAAAGAAAAAAAAATTAATTACGCTTTCGTAAAATGTAACTGTTGTTTAGTAAAGACAAATGAATTTTAACTGAATTTGTATTTAATTAATACAAACGTTTTGCTCTATAGGTCTTGTATCAAGAGATGGCTGAGCTATTATGTACAGTACGCCAAGGTGATACGAGGATACGCCACAAATACTATGGAAACTGACGTAGTTTTGTTACATTTTTGTTTTACTATGTTACACTCACGTATAATTTTATTTGAAACACCGACTATAGTCCTATATCAGGTTTGATAAGACAAAAGGAACAACAGGAAGTCGTCTAGGTAGGTACCACAGTAGTACTAGATATTCTGCCACCAAACAGTAGTTTGTAAACATTACTGTGTTCCGGGTAGAAGGGTACTGCAGCTAGAGAAATTACAGGACCATTGAGACCAACCATTGCAAGTCTCAAAGTAATGGGCGTCATAGCAGCGATGCCCTTCAAAGTTTTGTGTAGAGCTGCAATGGTCATAGACATGTGTTATCTTTTACAATCAAGACAGTGTAACATTCATCTCGACACTATTAGGTACATGAAAATAATTTTAAAGTAAATACATAAAAAATATCGTAGGACTATACACACAGCGCCATCTGGCCCCAATCTAAGCAGAGCTTGTGTGATGGAAGTCAGATAACTGATAGAATGCATAAATACTTTTTTTTTGTAATGTATACTTATAATACATACAGAACACCAAGACACAGAACAAACATTTTTGTTTATTCACAAAATGTTTGCTCTGAGAGGGAATCGAACCTACACCCTACAGCTCCCAAGGCAGATATACTTCCAATGAGCCAACGGGGCTGTCCCAGTAATATAATATTTTTTGAGTGTGTTTTATCATAATTCAAACAAAGAATTTTCTTTTATGTACCGTTACGGTACCTTAAACGACTAATGTTTTAATCGTACGCCCTGTTCGATTTTTTAAAATAACTTTTAAAAGTTTGCCACATAACGGACTAAAAACTTCAATAATTTAAGTCTTTTGAAAGACTCGCGAAAGTACTCAAGTTCTAAGAGTCATTTTTAAGACTCAGCCAGACGGTTCAATAAATATTACAGTGATTTTCTCACTATTAATGCTCAATCGACTGTTATAACTGAATCTTTTTTAAGTTTTGAAAGTGTATTCACGATTGAATTGTTTTCAGAAAACTAGAATCGAGCCTCGATATTGGTTAGCGCGATCGTTTCACACGATGAAGGGCGCGGGTTCAAACCTCAACAATGAGCTTGAGCTGCCGGTGAAGGAAAAACAACGTAAGGAAACCATACTATGGTATTACGATTTTTAAATTTTTAAAATTACAATATTTTTTTAAATTTTCGTAGGACATTACACACAGCGCCATCTGACCCCAAAACTTTGTTTCGTTATGCTTGAAATCTTTGTTTTCAAGCATAACGAAACAAAGATACATACAATAATATTAACCTACAAACCAAGCTTAATTAAGAAAATCATAGTATTCAATAACTTAATCAAAATATTTACACTCTTAAACACATGCCAATATAACCGGCCAAGTGTTTTGTAGCGATGATAGCTCAGTGGTTAGCGCGGTAGGTTCTCATGCCGAAGGGCGTGGGTTCAAACCCCAACAATGAGCTTGAGCTGCCGGTGAAGGAAAACATCGTGAGGAAACCATAGCATGGTGGTAGCGTACTCTCTAGTACTCGGCTGGCTAGCTACCACCCTCAAGTTGAAAATCTGCCGCCAAGCATCTAACGGTGTGTTCCGGCAGCCTCACTTGAGAGCCAGTTCCATTCCAGGCTAGGTGTGCTTTACCATCTTCGACCGACCGCACCTTCACTTAACATCAGGTGAGCTGTGGTCAAACAACTAGCCTGTCAACCATAAAAAAAAAAAAAAAGTGCGAGTCGGATTTCCGTACCATTGTCTACAAAAACGGCAGAAAAGTCACGTTTGTTTCATGGGAGCCCCCTTAAATATTTATTTTATTCGATTTTGTGGTATTTGTTGTTATAGTGGCAACAGAAATACATCATTTGTAAAAATTTCAACTGTCTTACTGGTGACAGACGGATAGGCGGACGGACAGCGGAGTCTCGTCAGCGGAGTCAAGTTAAATAAGTTGCCTCGTAGCTATAGTTATAGTCAAAATCCAGTCTTGGTCAAGTCCAGTCCGTGTTAGTCAAGTCCAATCATGCTTTAGTAAAGTAGTGGCGACTTTAATATAATAAAGCTTCGACGGAGTTTTGGAAGCAACACGAAAAGTCATTGTTGTATGGGAGCCCCCTTAAATATTTGTTTTATTCTGTTTTTTAGTATTTGTTGTTATAATGGCAACAGAAATACATCATCTGTGAAAATTTCAACTGTCTAATTATCACGGTTCAAGAGATACAGCCTGGTGACAGACGGACAGACACACGGACAGCGGAGTCTCAGTAATTGGATCTAGTTTTCCTTTGGATACGAAACCCTAAAAACTAAACTAACCGCTCTTTACAGTATCCGGTTTAAAACTTTGTCACGCTGGTCGCAATACCACGCTGGATGGCAATGGACAACCTCTGCACTAGGTATGAGCCAACGCTGGAGTGACCACCTACAAATATAGCACTATATCCAAAACTATATTGACAAAAACGCAAACCTAAACAAGGTTTCTGACTCATGTCAGAATATATTAGACGGTTTAAATAAGTAACCCTTAACAGAGACAACAAAATTAAGTACAGCTTTGGTTTCAAATTCTATCAAAAAGAACGAACGCTCAAGAATTTAAACAGATGACTAGAAATATTTCGCCGTCCCGAAACAGTTGCTAAGTAAATGCTTACGTATACCCTTAACTAGAGCGAAAATTCTAGACATTTTCCCACAGAAATCTAGACATTTTCGCGGGTAACGCAAATGATGTAGCGTTGTCATTTATCAGACAGTACCTAGCGGTAAACAGTGAGGATCGTTTGTAAAGATTTGAATGAGCAATGAGAAGAAACTTGCTTTATGATAGCACTTGGGAAATCTACGATGGACGGCTAGAATGATCCCCGTGTATTTTGATGTGAAGCGGGAGGCAATTCGGTATGTAAAGTTTTTTTTTGTATTTATTTTATATTTTTTACTGATAGTGAATAATAATATAACTCTTTATTGTATACACCAAATTACAAAAAAAATATAAAAATAGAGACTTAATACTAATGCAACAATTGGCGGCCTTATCGCTAAAAGCGATCTCTTCCAGGCAACCTTAACACGGAAATGATTTACACTAAGGACGGGGTGTGTCGATAAGTTAAAAATAGATAAACTTGAAAAAAGATTAAATAAAATAAAAAACATTTTAAACATAATACATAAGCATATACATATATTATAAAATAACAATACTTAAATATCTTATGTAATATACACTTATAGACATACATGAATACGTATAGATATACATTTACATATAGTATACAATATACATAAACATTAAACATATAAGAAGAAGACAGCGAATTACAGGGTTATTTTAATAGATGCAGCTTAACTTTGCTTTTGAAAGCGTCGAGCATTTGAGTCCTCTGTATTTCTAGAGAGAGCTCGTTCCATAACTTGACAGCTTTCACAGTAAAAGAGGAGCTATAGAAGGAAGTTTTATGTATAGGAGTATTTAAGGAAAGAAGATGTGCCGATCTCAGTGACCGTGCGTTGATTGAGTCTCGAAACTTGAATCGTTCGTGAAGGTAACACGGGAAAGAAGGGTTGAAGAGAGTGCTGTAAAGGAGGGATAGAATGTGAGCATCCCGGCGATGACGGATAGGGAGCCATTTGAGCTTAGCGCGAAATTCGGAGACGTGAACTTTGTTTTATGAAACTAATTTGAACATTTTGGCTTTCTATGCGGTAGTTTTATTTTTAATACGTTTTCAAACTTTTTATGCGTGTTATTTATTTAAGAAACATTGTAATTAAATATCAATTTAAAAAAAAACTTGCTTAAAAAAGTTAACCTATCAATGTAACAGTTATCTCTGTCTAGATTCATTTTCCAGCGATATTTACTATACAGTCAAATTACACCTTAACGTTAGGTATTATAACTTGATAAAAGCGCTACACAGATGTTAAGTCCATAAAGTCACTTTGTAACGTGACTTGATAGTAGAAATAATCGTAAATACGATTTAATGCCTCTTAAAGTCTTTGTGAACTATCTGAAGACATGTACGTGAAATGTTGCGAGCATAGTTTTATGTCGAGCTCAGCTATTGAAAATTATTATCGAACCAACTGTTCTAGTATTTATTGTACGTAACTATGTCTTTAAATTTGATTCTATAGCGACAATTCATAAAACTGATGATAACATAGTAGGGGGGTAAAGTTTTGTGTTGCAACTTTTTTCAAAATAGGTTCGCCTCTAAATACAGTTGCGTAGCTAGGTAACCAAATGACATGATGCAAAAAAAATGCATATTTTTTTTGGTCTTGGCGCCGCATTTTGAGCATTTGCCAGTGTAAAGTTCTTTTTTAATGATTGACAGGCTAGGTGTTTGACCACAGCTCACCTGATGTTAAGTGACGGTGTGGTCGAAGATGGTAAACACACCTAGCCTGGAATGGAACTGGCTCTCAGGTAACGCTGCCACACCGTTAGATGCTTGGCGGTAGAAAAGTGTTTTATATTTATTTATTTAGTTATTCTGCCGCTAAGCAGTAGTGTGTAAATATTACTGTGTTCCGGTTTGAAGGGTACTGCACAGTTTGTTGTTACAGCGGCAACAGAAATACATCATCTGTGAGGATTTCAACTGTCTAACTATCACGGTTCATGAGATACAGCCAGGTGAGAGACGGACAGACGGGCGGACAGTGGAGTCTTAGTAATAGGGTCCCGTTTTACCCCCGTTTTAAAAAGACAAAAACAATTTTGAGCGAGTCTGAGCCAGTCGGAATTTGTTATTCTGTTACAGCTGGTGTCAGGGGTTTCTAAATTTTTAATATGTGTTCAGTACAGATGCGTAGAAAATTGAATTCTAATCCATTTTGACACGTCACCTTTTTAAAACTCTGCAAATAGGTCTAGAAACAGTTAAATTATGGATGCCGACAAACAACTCACTTTGCACGTTTATCTGTATGTTGACCCCTCGTTGCGCAGACTTTTTGGCGTCACTTCTTGTTACGTCATCGGAGGTGGTACTCCGAACTTGTTTGTTCGATGCTTTATGGGGTTTAATAAATTTGAATTTACTGTTTCACTCACCCCTCTTTTTATACGTGTTAATAGGCTCTATGATCCCAATATCATCTGGAAGTAACTATGAAATCGTCTCTTATTTTTTTTATTTGAAACTAGCGGACGTCTCTATTTCATCCGAGTAGTTCCCGTTGACAAGTAGCCTATGTCACCCGAGACAAGCTTCCCAACGGTGAAAGAATTTTTGAAATCGGTCCAGTAGTTTCGGAGCCTATTCAATACAAACAATCAAACCTTTCCTCTTTATAATAGTATAGATAGATAGATTCGCTTTTGGCCACACTCTGCCTGATGTTTAGCTAGAAGAGACCTATTTGCGTTAGATTTGGAAACACCCATATTGTACCTTGTCAGAAAATACAGACTCTGGCAGAGAGTCCCACAATCTCGCTGTACGAACAAAATAATTATATAACAAACTTTATTGACAATTTTTTTTTTGAAATGTTATAAAATAATCGATTTTGATCACATTTTCGGTGTTTTATAATTTCAAAAGTGGTTCAATTTAAATTATTATTAAAATGAGTTCTTTTCTGCTTCGCATCTACTAACATTTAGACGACCATTTGTTTCGCTATACAATTACCATTGCTACTACTATAACTACTGCACTATTACTACTACTACGACCACTACTGCTGTTACCACTACTACCACTACTACTGCTGTTACTACTACTACGATCACTACTGCTGTTACTACTACTACTGCTGTTACTACTACTACGACCACTACTGCTGTTACCACTACTACCACTACTACTGCTGTTACTACTACTACGATCACTACTGCTGTTACTACTACTACTGCTGTTACTACTACTACGATCACTACTGCTGTTACTACTACTACGACCACTACTGCTGTTACCACTACTACCACTACTACTGCTGTTACTACTACTACGATCACTACTGCTGTTACTACTACTACTGCTGTTACTACTACTACGATCACTACTGCTATTACCACTACTATTATTATTACAATTTTAAATTACAATTTAGTCATAACTTCACAGTCTTTTTTAAGTTAAGTGCGTATTGCCGATAACTTCAAACGGTGAAGGAAAACATCGCGAGGAAACATATAGTATGTATAAGTTAAAAAATAAGGCTTCAAAGATTTGTGCCAACCCGGACTTGGCCGACCGGTACCCAGCAGTGGGTCAGTTTATAAAAACAGGGCTGACTCGCATTTTCATAGTACCCCTCTATAGCAATGGATACAAACTACGTCGACGTTGTCGGATTGTACGTCGTAAATACATCACAGCTCACATCGGAAGCGGGATTAGTTCCGTGAAATGTTCTATTCTTCTATTCTTATCGTAATAAACTTAAGTTCTTACTCGCATTTAAACAGGAATATGAACTAGTTGAACAAGAATGCCAAACCTTGGGGGAGGCCTATGCTAAAGGGCAATCTGATAAAATCAATGCTACCAATGTCGCAATTTAATATAATTATATAAAACAAATAACAATAATAAGATATATAATTAAAATTCAAATAATTAATCGTAAAATATCGTAGGACTATACACACAGCGCCATCTGACCCCAAACTGAGCAGAGCTTGTGTGATGGAAGTCAGATAACTGATAGAATACATAAATACTTTTTTGTTGTTGTAAATACATACTTATAATACATACAGAACACAGAACAAACATTTGTATATTCACAAAATGTTTGCTCTGAGTGGGAATCGAACCCACGCCCTACAGCTCTCAAGGCAGATATACTACCAATGAGCCAATGGGGCTGTCGATAATAATTGGAATTAAAATAATAATAAATTAAAGAATGCATGCCATATTATATTTTGTAATGTCAGAAATAAAGGTTTTTTAAATTTGAATTTTGAATGCACAAGCTAAAATGTTTAAAAAACTATGAGCCAGCTGAGAAAAAATGTAGTCAGTCACACGGAGCATAATAATGAATCGGTTGACACCTCATTCATCAAAGTCGGATGAGTAGTTTCGGCGATATGCCGGAACATATGCATACATAATTACATACATACTGTACGCGATACACATAGTCTTGGGAAGAAGATTAAATTGAACAGGTAGACTGTATGAGAGGAATCCAGAAACAAGTGGGAAACGGATAGATATTCCCGCAAGCGGTATGAGAAAAACTGCACCAACCTTCAATCCACGACCGCCAATACAGCTTCAGCTTCCGTCATAGGCTTTGTACAATTCCAGCGACCAAGGAACGTAACGTACGTCCGATCTCGACCGCAACGACAAAGCTTCTCTTTTCGATCGACGGAGTAAATTTCCGTCTACCCTCTTTTGCTTGCTGGGTTCGAACAAATACATAGTATGCAGACTGCTAAAAGATGATCCTTATTTTGACTTTGCTGTCATCGGGTAAACATAACGTTGGCTTGTTTAATAATCTACAAAAGATTTCTAGGTTCTGACTAGAAGGAAATGGTTTGGAGATGATTAGTGTCTGGAAAATAGTCTTCGAAAAACGCAGTTCGGAGCTGTGCTTAAAATTGGTGCTATTATTCCAATTTCTTATCAATTGATTCTACGCATAGAAATAAGTTAGTATATAATTTTACGGGATATAATATAAACAACAAAAAATGTAAGGAAACTCAAACTGGTAGCGTCTCTAGCCGAAAACCAAAAAAAAACCTGATTTTTTAAATTTGTTGTAATCCTCACAAATAACTATGGGAGACACACTTTTACACCTATTTTTTTTTACTTGGCCAGCGTAGCCGACTATGGCTTTACCATTCCCACCGGGAAAAGCTAGACTACCAAAAACGAATTAATTAGGTACTAGCGGTCCGTCCCGGCTTCGCACGGGAAAACAAAACTCGAATAACAATATACCTAAATATAGCCAATGTCACTCAGTGATAATGTAGCATTCTAATGATGAAAGAATAATTCAGATCGGTCCAGTAGTTTCGGAGCATCAATACAAACAAACAAACAAAAAATCTAATCTTATAACTAGTGTAGGTATAGAGACTATATTGTAGGTATAAGCATATCAGTTGTGCGAAAATAGTTGTTAATAAAATTTTATGGTCATTATCATGGGTGGCAATAGCTTTTAACTGTTCAACGCATTTCAAACTGATTCCAACAGATACGAGCTACGTTTGCGGTGATTCAATCCAGATTATAGAGATATTTGCCAAGTCCAGGTTGGTTTCATTGTGCAGTATTATCATCATAACGATGCTATTGAATCTGCAACATCAAATTGAATTGGTGAAGTAGATTCCACTACACATTTTGAAAGAAAGAAAGAAAGAACGTTTAATTTCGTAACAAGCAAAAACAAACAGAGACACAAAAGTTACAAAATAGGGGCTCACCTCAGCATAATGCTGGTCATACCAGCGCTGGTCTTCCGGTGAGTCCTTGTAGTTTATACAACTAAAAAAATAAATAAATACGTTTACAATGTACGGCTTACATTACAACCAGACTTCGAGTTTTATTTTAGGCGTTTCGCTTTGACTATGTTGAGACTAACCATCAAAAGTCTCTAAGTAATGAGCGCCAAAGCGATGTCCTGGACTTTGTTCTGCTACTTAAAGTTCTGTGTACAAGGACCATGAGAAGATGTTATTAAATTTCTTAGAACCAGACACGAGAGTAAAACGTTGCACCATGTAGTCACCATAAAAATGTGACATTTTTTACATGGTGGGTGACATTATGAGAAAATGGAAAATACTATAGTAGAATTTAATTATTTAGCGCGGATTTGAAGGGATGTAAAGAAAAAATAAACACACTTTTAATTTCCCGTACATTTTCGAGGAAACCCTATATTTTCCGTGACTAAGACCCTCATAATCGTAAAGATTAGCATAAACTGTCTTTGTACTGTTACGAGGTCTAAGAACCTCGCCGCGGGTATTAATGAAGGAAAAAGTAATTAATTAGAAATCTTAATTAGACTTATCGCATTTTGTCTGAATTAACTTAATGTACAGTCAAAAGCAAAAGTGACTAAGTTTTGTCTGCATTGATTGGCAGCGCTTCACAGTACCTTTCCGCATCCTATTGCAAATATTAAGTTTTGGATATACAAATTTAAAATAAAAGAACCGACTCCATGACCCTTAGGCCAACTAAACGCACTGCTCCAATGAAACAGCGAGGTTTCGGAGTAAACGAAAATATCATCGATGTATACAATTTTTAGATTTTTGTTGATTTTTAAATAACCGCTCCATCGATTTCAATAAAAATGACGAGACCATCTCTGAAGTATGATTTACAAAGCAAACGAAAAAAATTATCAAAATCGATTAATAAATAATTGGCGGAATTATAGCGTAACATACATACACAAACATACAGTCGAATTGAGAACCTCCTCCTTTTTTGAGTCTGTCAAAAAGTAATCTACAGGATTATACGAATATTTAGCTGAATTTTACTAATTATTAGAAACAACTTTTATGATTGAAACAATTTTGAATTCACAAAAAATCTGATGCTCTGATACCCTTTAAAGTAATTATGTATGTACTCAAGTATGAAAAACTAAAAATAAAAATTTATAACTTTTTTATATAATGCAAAGATGACATAATATTATGATTTTTCGCTTTCCTGCCAAAACTCTCAAAATATTCTTTTTTTTAATACAGTATTCATATATTTTTGTTGCCGATTGTACCGTATGATTGTATGATATTTAACGGACGAATTTAAAAGTCAGATCTAGATTATCTTATTAGAATTTTAGATTGGCATATCTGCAACGCGATATAGTGAGCCTTTGAAAACTCAAACCAAGATCACAAAGAAAAGAGAAGCCAATGAAAACCTTCTTTTATTCCCCGACAATACTCAAGTGTCTTAAATTCCTTTGTTAATATGAAACTTGAGCATCTACGATTTATCTGAATATCTAAATTAACAAAAATCCATAGTATATTGTTCATTGAAAATAATTGCATAACTTAAGAACAGTTATTTTATTTTTAATGTGTATGATACTGCGCGTCATCTGTATTTAGTTAACAGAAATAATTGTTGTCAACATTTTGTGTACCGCAGGAAGAGGTCGGCTCCGGCAAACGGAATTCCTTGTCCAGAGTCCGACGAATTGTATGTTATATTTGACGATGTTAAATTTTGATGTCATAAATAAATTGTATTGGTTTCTCATCCTTTTATTATGCTTATGTAAATAGTAGCGTACGATACGCTTTGCTGATGGTAAGAGATAACGCATCCTCATAAGTCATAACCATTGCAGAGATACACAAAACTTTGTGTAGCAAAACAAAGTCCAAGGCGTCGCTACTTTGGTGCTCGTTTTTTTTAATACATTTAATGGTTAATCATAATTCATAATTCTTTAAAAAAAATAATCTTTTATTGTGTATATGAGTATAATAGATATTTAAAAAAGTTAAAGAGCGCCATATTGTGCCTTGCGGCATGCAAAATTTAACGTTAGTTACATGCTGACGTAGAAGAAATTAAACAATAGAAAATAGGAACTGTCAGTGATTTGCAAAATCAAACTGATCCCAACAGATATGAGCTACGGTTGGTAACATTTATCTATTATTTATTAGCCCTAAAATGTGCCAATAATTTCTCAATATTTTTCGGTCAATTTCACTTTTGAAATGGCATCTACTTTGGACAAAAGCTTAGCATTGCCATCCAGCGGGAATGCCGCCAGCATTCTGACCACATATCGCTCCTCTGACGGACGTTTAGATTAAGTTTTAATACAAATAATTCAAGATATTTTATTTAGTAATTTTGTTCATATGAAAAAAAGAATAAACGCAAACACTTCGTTGATTTTAGAATTTGTGTCACAGTGTGTTACAGCGCATTTCACAGGCCAGAGAGTTTACTTGTCCTTTGTCTGTTTGCGTCAAAAAACAGCTAATCTAAATAAGAACACAATAAATTAGTAGTTTTCTTCCGTGAGCTGTAATGAGTGTGATTTTCATTCAATTCGTGTCCGCTTTGCTCTTGTCTACGTGGGGCTTGTAAATGAGCGGGAATTTCTAATTTCACTTTACTTTGTAATAGTTTATTGTATTATTTTATATTATGCGTTGTATCCTTATTACTCAATACTATAATTACTGTTCTTTTACTTGGTGGTAGATCTCCTTAGCAGGAGGTCGTCTAGGTAGGTACCACCGCAGTACCAGTTATTCTGTCGCTAAGCAGTAGTGTGTAAGCATTACTGTATTCCGGTTTGAAGGGTACTGCAGCTAGCGAAATTACTGGGCTGTTGAGACTAACTCTATCAAAAGTCTCAAAGTAATGAGCGCCAAAGCAGTGATGCCCTGGACTTTGTTTTGTTACTTAAAGTTCTGTGTATCGCTGCGATGGTCATGGACAGGTGTTATCTCTTACCATCAGGAGAGCGTTTCGGACGTGTCATTACTTTTGAAAAAAAAAAATAACCATTTTAGCACCATAATCTTCGACCACACCTTCACTTAACATCAGGTGAGCTGTGGTCAACACCTAGCCTGTCAACCATAAAAAAAAGTTTAATTTTACTGATGAAACTGACGGGGTTTTTATAATTCAAGGTGAGTAATCCCACTGTAAGTAAAACAAAGAAGCTTAATTTCAGTAGCAATCGCTTATTTCCTGGCCCGCTCGTTACGGATGCAAGCGAAAAAAAGCAGCAATACACAAGCAAGGCATGGCGCGTGACCTGAGGCCGCGATTTCGACTAACGACATTGTAATGTTTTCTGCTTCTACACTTCTTTGTAGAACACTGCTTCTATATAAATGAACAAATGTACCTGCGTAGAGTAAATTGCAATAATTTTACTGTTCAAAATCCCACTAATATTATAAATGTGAAAGTTTGGATGGATGAATGAATTTTTATTTTTTTTATTTTATTATATAAGACTTCATACAGATAACCACATCAATACATGTGCTATAAAACTTACAATCTAATACAACTAATTGTGTTATCTTTTAAAGGAAGTACCGCATGCTTCATTACAACTAATTTTTAAAAGTAACGGAAACTAAAATTACATCAGAAAACAAATTAATGGACTACACTATGGATGGATGGATGGATGGATGGATAGAAGATGATGAAATTTGGTTTGGAGGTAGCTGAGACCCTGGATTAACACATAGGCTAATTTTTATCCCGAAAACAGCGCAATAAGTTGTAGGTATATAAATTTACAATTAAAAAAAACGACTCCATGACTCTTAGGCCAACTAAACGCATTGCTCCAATGAAACAGCGAGGTTTCGGAGTAAACGAAAATATCGACGTATACAATTTTTGTTGGTTTTTTAAAAACCGCTCGATTGATTTCGATAAAATTTATATGGGACCACCTCTGAAGTATGATCTACCAAGCAAATAAAGAATCATCAAAATCGAGTCATAGTTGGCGGAATCATCGCGTAACATATATTAAAAAAAAATGTACAGTCGAATTGAGAACCTCCTCCTTTTAGAATCGATTACTAGTCTCAAATTAAAGAGCGCCTAAGCCACGACGCCGTGGACTACTTTGTTTTGTTTCTCAACGTTTTGTGCACTGTATGCAATGGTCTTTAGCGATGATCGCTAAGTGGTTTGCGCAGTAAATTTAAACGCTAAAAGACGTAGGTGTACAACTCCCAACAATGAGCTGGTGAAGGAAAACATTGTGAGGAAACCATAGCATGGTGATATTTTTCAGTACTCAGCTGGCTAGTTACCACACTTTAGTTAGAAATCTACCAACAACCACCTAACGGTGTATTCTGGCAACCTAACTTGAGAGCAAATTCCATGCCAGCATTGATTGATTAACTCTTTATTGCACACACTAAAAACAATACAATACAGAAGAAATAAACTTAATTAATAGGTGTAACAACTAGCGACCTCATCGCTAAAAACGATCTCTTCCAGGCAACCTTAGGACGGACAGGATCAGAGGAAGAAAAAGACGGGGTGTGTCAATAACGAGGATATGCACAAAGGATCTGTGAGCTTACCATAATATTAACCGTCAGGTGAGCTGTAGTCAAACACCTATACTATCAAACATAAAAAACGAGCATTATAACTTAGGATCAGGAGAATCGTGTCCTTTTTTTTTAATGCGATCAAGCGGACGGTTTGCCTGAGGGTAAGCAATCACCGTCGCCTATGTAATATGCTGAGGTGAGCTTCTATTTTGTAACTGTTTATCTCTATTTGTTGTTATTTTTGTTTTTTTGTTCTGTTACAAAATAAAAATTATTTTCTTTCTTTAATACCACTACAAAAACATTGCCGACCTTTTAAGATTCCATTAACACGCCTTGTGCAACATGTTTGTCTCTATACTTCTGCATAAAAAAGTATAAGCTAATTTATAACCTACAGACACAATTAGGCTCACTAAACTTTGCCCTTTTTTGCGAGTTTTTTAATATCCAGACAGAAATTTTTAATTTCCAGTAAAAAAATTAAATATACCATTACACAGGTACAAAAACGAGCAAACCATAAAAATCTAAAAGCAAAACATTAAAATTAGGCAACACGCTCGCACGGGAAACATTTCGCAATAAAAATCCATTAAATTAACATAAAAGAGCAACCTTCAAAACACAGGTGGAAAAATAAAGGACATTTTAAAAGTATATATTCCATATCTAAAATAGGTTGCGCTGGGTGAGCCAGTGGAACTTTTCAGATATAAAATCCGCTCAGTATATTGGTCCAATAAATAATTGTAATTTGTTTATTTCAAGCAATGTGTTTAATTCAAGTAAACAGGAATTCTGTTATAAATAAATAAATATCGTAGGACGTTACACACAGCGCCATCTGACCCCAAACTAAGCAAAGCTTGTGTGATGGAAGAAATACATATTTACTTTTTTTTCTTGTAAATACATACTTATCATCCATACAGAACACCTAGACACAGAACAAACATTTGTTGATACATAAAATGTTTGTCCTGAGCGAGAATCGTACACACGCCCTTCAGTTTTTAAGGCAAATATGCTACCAATGAGCCAACAGGCATGTCAAGTTGTTTAGAAGACAGATTTGGTGGTAGATCTCCTTAGCAGGAGATCGTCTAGATAGGGACCACCGCAGTACCAGATATTCTGTCGCCAAGCAATAGCGTGTAAGCATTACTGTGTTCCGGTTTGAAGGGCACTGCAGCTAGCGAAATTACATAGCTGTTGAGACTAACCATCGAAAGTCTCAAAGTAATCACATCCCTGTTGGTTCATTGGTAGTAGGTATGTCTGCTTCAAGATGAGAGCGTGGGTTCAATTCCCACCCAGTGTAAACATTTGTTATAAACAAATGTTTGTTCTGTGTCTGGGTGTTCTGTATTTATTATAAGTATGTATTTACAAAAAAAGTATTTAAGTAATCTATCAGTTATTTGATAGTACAAGCTTTGCTTGGTTTGGGGTCAGATGGCGCTGTGTGTAGTATCCTATGATATTAAGTTATTTATTTAATGAGCGCCAAATCAGCGATGGTCAGACTTTGGTTTGTAACTCAAAGTTCTGGTCATGGACATGCGATATTTCTTACCATTAGGAGAGCGTTTCGTTCGTCTCGGTGCATTGGTTGCTCATTTGATAAAAAAAAGTTTTACTTTGTAACATAACCGAACACACAAAAATACACAAACATAGACAGACAGACAGTTACAAAACACTCTGCTCACAATTGGAGCTCTTGTAGTTCAAACAAAATACACATAAAAATATTCAAAACAAAATACCAACAATGGAAACAATTTACAAAAACAAAACAAAACAAATTTTGTGTAAATGCCAATTGTTTTTTTCTTATAAATGGGTTGGTTTGATAGGTTGTTCTGCTTCTTGAGTTGTGGGTGTAAGTTCGATTTCCACCATTTCCTATATTCCCACCGTCGGACGGCGATGGTATAATATTCTTCCATTACTTTTTCACGTGACACGTAAAGCCAAAATATATGTCGGACGCATTTTACCCGCACCCAAAGGAATATAAATTTCAATTTTAAAATCTCCACATTGCCGGGTTGTCGCGGTCTCCGTAATAACTTAAAGAAGAAAATCTTTTACTTATATGAATCACTAGCGGACGCCTCGCGGTTTCACCCGCGTAGTTCCCGTTCCCGTGGGAATACAGGGATTAAAAGCAGCCTTTGTCACCCGAAAATAGAGTAGCTTCCCAACGGTGAATGAATTTTTAAAATCGGTCCAGTAGTTTTTGAGTTTATTCGTTACAAACATACTAAAATCCAAAAATAATAAAAAAAAATACAAAGCTTTAGACAAGCTTACGCCTGCGACTTTGTCCGCGTTAATATAAGAATTAGGTTCAGAAAGAAATTAAACATATATGTAAGTAACATGTAACCAATAGTCATAAAACATGCGCTATTTTATTTTGATTAACATAGAGAAAACTTTTCATCCCTGAATAATGTTCTACAAGACGCATCTGTACTAAAATTCAAGTGGATACGTCCAGTAGTTCGTTTTTTGATAATCCCACGGAACCTAATATATTTCTGATAAAAAAAAAAAAAATCGTAGGATTTAGATTAGACAAACAGCGCTATCTGGCCCCAAACTAAGCAAAGCTTGTGTGATGGAAGCCAAATAACTGATAGAATACATAAATACTTTTTTTTTGTAAAAGTACACGTAAGTACTAAAAGTATACTACGTATGTTAATCCAGGTAATTAACTATGTATGCCAAATTTCATCCAAATCCGTTCAGACGTTCTTGCGTTATTAAGTAACAAACATCCAAACATACAAACTTTCACATTTATAATATTAGTAGGATTAGAGACTTGACGCGTATATGCGGCACAAACCTTTGGGAAGAAATTATTTAAATTATATTTAAATCTGAACCAGAATCCTTTGGGTGGTTTAATAAAAACAAACAGAAAAATGTGCATGCAATGCAAAATGTGATTTAGTTTATATATTCTATGTAGTGATATACAATACAGTGTATAATATATTCTTGGCCTCACCTAGTCTATCGACAGTAAAGATTTCACTGATAACGTATTTTTCAATTCTCTACGTTCGAAATGTATTTGTACACCATAGCTATCCTAAACAAATAAACGTATCTCATCGAAGGGTAAAACTACGTATTAAACAACACTGTCTAGGGAAGTCCTATCACGATGAATTTGAAGATTCACTTATCGATTATTTAATTTTTGAAGTGAAAACTTCCTGCGTTAAGTGATTTTTTTGCTAACTTATGCGTCATCGACATGGTAATGTGACGAGTTTTAAGTTTTCACTACTGTTCACACTATTTTTTATTTATTTTTTCTTTCGATCCTTTTCTGTGGCATATTTTATTTACTGTGGGGATGGCTGGCAGAAAATGCTTTAGCATTAAGTCCTCCTTTTGTACATGTTTTTTTTAAGTGTGCAATAAAGTATTAAATAAATAAGTTAATATTTATCGAAAGGTATCAAAACATGTTTCTAGCAACAAAAACATCGTATCGCATCTTTTTTTTTAAAGTATTTCATAAATCAATTAAAAATTTAATTAAGAGTAGGCACTCAATTTAAATAAAAATACGAATTTAATTTCTTTTTGTTACAAATCATTTTGCGAAACTTGTGTATTTTTTATAAAATATGTTTCATTTAAAAAATGCCGAATTACATGCGTTCGCTTAAGAAAGTATGTAAAGTAGTGACTTTTCGTGTTTCTTCCAAAACTTCATCGGAGCTTGTAGAAAAGGCACCACTACTATACTAGGACATAACTAGACTTGACAATGAATTTCTTAGTGTTAATTAGGCTTATTTAACTAGATTTTCCATAAAACACTTCAAAATATCGAATCATTTGATACGAGCAAATGCACGAAGTACAACGCCAAAAACGAAAAGGTTTTGATCTGTCAAATAAAGCTTGCACGAGTAGAAATTAAAAATATATAAAACCCCAAACTTTGGCTCTACTTTCGGCTATTTAGGAGCTACGACGCCACAGATACACGGGTACCAAAGTTAAACTTATAACATCCCTATCATTGGGAAAAGTGTAAAAAAAAATCCTTAATTTCTAATTTAACCCGATAGCACATCCCTATTTTCAATTAAACTCCATTGAGTGACAGACCCACCCTTATCCTTGATGCTAGGGTTTTTATTTTGAGGACAAATAGAAGGGATAAAAGGATACTGTAACGGTGAAGTAAGACATGGGATGATTTCGTAACAACATGCCACGAAACCGTGTTTGTGTTTGAAAATGATATTTAAGTACTGCATACTAGACGACGCGGAACTTTGTGCAGCTTAATTGCAGAGCAGTGTATACACCTTTGTTCAGTAATCTAAAATTTTACAAATCAATATATTTCATTGATCACACCAAATCACCAAGTTAAATACTGTAATATTATCTATCTATACTATTATAAAGAGTAAAGATTTGATTGTTTGTTTGTATTGAATAGGCTCCGAAACTACTGGACCGATTTCAAAAATTCTTTCAACGTTGGGAAGCTACACTATCTTTGAGTGATATAGGCTACTTTTTATCCCTGTATTCCCACGGGAACGAGAACTACGCGGGTGAAACTGCGAGACGTCCGCTAGTTTTTTAATATGTATAATTAAGTATGTCAAAAATCATTATTATTTACATGCCAATGAAAAAGAAAAAACAAAAATGCCAATTTTATAACATATCTATGTAGGTATGTTGTGATGTAAATGTATGCAGATTATGTTAATATGTATCTAAAATTTATTTTTAAGTAAAGTGTATTTGATGGAGCGGTCACACCAGGGTGTTTAAACTAAACAAGAGACGCCAAAACCAAGTCAGAAATAAAGATTATTTGTTAATTGATTGATTCAGGCGTTATTTTGCGGATGTTCATTTTGAATGATTTCAAGGTATATATTTAGTCTATTTCCGCTTAACAGTCGTTCCAGCTACAACAGTGATGAGGACTTAAAATAATTTGACACAGCTTATTAACTAAAAGCCTAATCTTACTGGGGAAGTGGTTACTGCAGAGCGAGGAGGATTTTAAGACTTGTGGTTATTTTAATTAGATTTTTTGTTATTTTAACTAAATTTTTGTCAAATTATATTCTTAGGTTTATGTCAAATTAGTTCTAGATTTTAAGTAGGTACGATTAGGATTTTAGTTAATTAGCTGTGTCAAATTATGTAGTTTAATTTAAGTCCTCATCACTGTTGTAACTGGAACGACTGTTAAGCGGAAATAAACTAAATTTATACTTTGAACATTCATGATTATTTGTATTTGTATTCTAAAGCCTGTGCCACGTAGGTTTTGTTTTGCGACAGTTTACTCCGCTAGAGATCGCCTTATCGACCACAGAGATAAACCTTTAAAGCAGCAAAGTTCTGGAACATTAGTTCTGAAGCCCAAACTTATAGGTACCCTTATCTTTCACCCTGACCTTATACACAGCATAATTAGTACAGTAGTTGAATTACTAGTAATTAGGTTATTATGATTTTTTTGTCGTGTCATTTTATTATATTGACAATATTTTTTTTGTGTTGACATATTTTATATCGCCGGTATTTTTATATTGACAATCTTTTCTTTATGTATTGACATACCTTATTATGACATTTTTGTGTTTTTTTTTAATTCATTGACATGTAATCAGTGTTTTAAAACTCATATAATGACATACATATTTGAAATTTTGAATTGACTTGTAACATTGGTGTTATCAATGAAATATTTGTATTTGTATTTGTAAGGTTAGTAAAATGGACAACAATGAGCTGCCGGTGAACGAAAACATTATGAGTAACCATAGCATGATGGTAGGGTAGGTACTTTCTAGTGCTCAGCTGGCTAGCTACCACCATCAAGTTGAAAATCTGCCGCCAAGCACCCTAACGGTGTGTTCCGAGAGCTTCACTCGAAATCCAGTTCCATTACAAGTTAGGTGTAGTTTACCACCTTAGACCATGCCGTCATTAAAATCAGGTGCGCTGTGGTCTAATGCCTAGCTTGTCAACCATATTAAAAAAATGTTTGATCAAAATTACACTGCCAATGAATGAAAATGGTTTGGGCTCAACAATAGTTGATTACATAATATTCCTGTTCAATTCAAAAATTATCAAAAAAGTAACTATTATTTAGATTCGAACAGAGAAAAGTGTCATAAGACCTTTTCTGTGATAGAACGGAGACATAAAGGTCGCATTGGGATGTCCAATTGTCCATGGATCATAATTTCAAAATCTGCCGCCAAGCCTCTAACAGTGTGTTCCGGCAACCTTCCATTCCAGGCTAGGTGTGCTTTACCATCTTCAACCACATCGTCACTTAACATCAGGTGAGCTGTGGTCAAACACCAAGCCACTTTCACTTTCTTCTATATTGTAGACAGCCCCGTTGGCTCATTGGTAGCATATCTGCCTTGAAAGCTGTAGGGCGTGGGTTCGATTCCCACTCAGGGCAAACATTTTGTGAATAAACAAATGTTTGTTCTGTGTGTATTTACAAAAAAAAAAGTATTTATGTATTCTATCAGTTGTCAGACTTCCATCACACAAGCTATGCTCAGTTTGGGGCCAGATGGCGCTGTGTGTATAGTCCTACAATATTAAAAAAAATAAATCAAGCCTAACAACACAAAATGACATGTTTCTCTGAATTATGTCACTAGCTTTTTACTATGGAAACTGACTTAGTTTTGATACATTTTAGTCTATAGCCAGAGTTTCCGATTAAATTATACATGAATAATCCTACTAATATTATAAATTATATTGTAGGTTCTTTGTTCTCTGTACTCTTTTCTATTTATGATGTGCACAATAAAGAGTTATATCTATCTATCTATCTATCTAAATGTGAAACTTTGGATGGATGGATGGATGGATGGTCAACCATTAAAACAAAATCGTCTAAAGTTGTTCTTCTCAAAGATTTTCTACATCATCTGTAGATTAAGTCGCAGTATCAACACGGCCGTAATGCTAGAAGTTGGTCGGACATCGACAAGATCTCTAAATCTATTAATTGATCTAAACAGGTAAGTTACTATTAAGTTTGCTAATAATGAATCATTCAGTGATATAATATTATCTAGATACAATAAGTGTACAATAAAGGCTTTGCAGAGGCCGGGAAATACCTGGTTGTAGTTTTCGTCCATAGTCGAAGCAATGGTGCTGGTCGGTACGACCCGGTTCCTATCCAGTGTGCGTTTTTATGTTTCCACAAAATGATGATGTATGATGACACAATTCACACATCGATCTATTGGTTTTATAGCACTCGCGTCGCACTCGTGATGAGAATTAGAGTTTTTTAAGCGCACCGATGATGATTGTGGAAATGCGTATTGCGTACGATTAAACCGCCAAGTGAGTTTTTGTGCGTGTATGAGGGTAGATAAAAATAGTTATTCTATAATAAACGATTATGTGAAAATACTGAATGGGCCGCCTTACACGTTCAATCATGATCACGATCCGCGATCCGCGATCCGCGATCATGAGTTCAAAATTTCTAGATATTATGCGATCCGTAGCATCAGTCCGTCAATCCGCTTCGTACACGATCAGTCTGGATCGCGATCATTGATCGCGGATCGCGGATCGCGGATCGCGCGGAACGTGTACGGGCTGCCTTATGTGGCGCAGCCAGGCAGCGTTGTATATATATATATATAAAAAATGTGGTGTTTTTATCATTAAATACCGATATACGAACGCGTGAGGGCAAGCGATACATTTTTGTTTTATTTATGCGGTACTAGCTGCGCCCTGCGGTGTTACCCGCTACATGTTTTCGGGATAAAAAGTATCCTATGTTCTAATCCAAGGTCTCAGCTACTTCCATACCAAATTTCATCAAAATCCGTTCAGTAGTTTTTGCGTGAAAGGGTAACCAACTTCCATCCATCCATCCAAAGTTTCACATTTAGATAGATAGATAGATATAACTCTTTATTGTGCACATCATAAATAGAAAAGAGTACAGAGAACAAAGAACCTACAATATAATTTATAATATTAGTAGGATTATTCATGTATAATTTAATCGGAAACTCTAGTAGGCTAACTAATAGTAGGCTTTTGACTGTTTAAGACATGATGTGTTGATAAAAAAATTGGAATTTTATGGCTTTCGTGGAACTGAACTAAATATGATAAAAACTTACCTTAATAATCGCAGTCAAATAGTGTGTGTAAATGGGTCTTCTTCAGCATTGGGTAACATGTCAATAGGGGTGCCACAAGGCTCAGTTTTAGGTCCTCTATTGTTTTTAATTTATATTAATGATCTCGCAGGTGCCATGCCAGAGTGGGCGCAAGTAAGTCTCTTTGCCGATGATACCCATGTTGGTATTAAAGATGTTAACAAACATAACTTAGATACAAAAATAAATACTACTATGGACTTGTTAACGGAATGGTTTGATTGTAATGGTATCATTCTAAATTCTAATAAAAGTACTGTTATGCACTATCAATCGAAACTTGGCATTTTTGGTATCTCGGCAAGTAAAGAAAATGTGTTTTTAGGATACACAATAGATAATACAATTAGTCACAATGCTCATATCGATAATATATGTAAGAAAATTGCCAGCGGAAATTATGCGTTATTTAAACTTAAGCCGTTAATAGATAAAAATACTCTTATATCCGTGTATTATGCATACATACATTCTGTTATAAGATACGCAGTTACGATATGGGGTAACGCAGCTAGTATTACAAAAGTGTTAAGATGTCAGAAGAGAGCGATTTGAATAATAAATGGTTTAAAAAAACGTAGTTCTGCAAAAAAATACTTCAGAACTAACAAAATTATGACAGTGATATCACTATACATATACAATAGCTTATTAGAAATACACGGAGCTAATTTGCCAAAGAACAAAGACAGGCATCAATATAACTTGCGAAACAAAGAAAAGCTGGTCGTGCCATGGACTAGGTTAGGTAAAGTTGAAAAGCAGGGCCGTCACGCCAAAATATTAATGTATAATAAATTGCCAAAATATATTACAGAATTAAATCATACCGAATTTAAAAAAACCATTAAATTTTTTTTGGAAAACAATCCATTTTACAAATTAGGTGAATATATGTCAATGAGGTTCTCAGAATCCTCATTTATGTGTAGTACATAAACGGAGCCTCCGCTGTAGTATGTTCGTTGTTAATTACTCGTATAGGTATAGCTTCATTCATTAAAGTGTAATCGTAAGGTTTTTTTTTTGTACATGTGACTTGCCTTTAACATTATTGTTATTTATGGCCAATAAATATTACTGATTTACTGATTTACTGAATCGGAAACTCTGGCTATAGACTAAAATGTATCAAAACTAAGTCAGTTTCCATAGTAAAAAGCTAGTGACATAATTCAGAGAAACATGTCATTTTGTGTTGTTTCCAAAACTCTGCATTGACTGGACCTGATTGTGACATGCCCTATGTGGCTTTAACTGTGACTAAGACTGATTTAAGCTCAAAGTAGCACAACGCGCTATGGAGAGGGCTATGCTCGGAGTTTCCCTACGAGATCGAATCAGGAATGAGGAGATCCGTAGACGAACCAAAGTTACCGACATAGCCCAACGGATTAGCAAGTTGAAGTGGCAGTGGGCAGGGCACATAGCACGCAGAACTGATGGCCGATGGGGCTGCAAAGTTCTGGAGTGGAGACCACGAACCAGCAAGCGCAGCGTAGGACGTCCACCCACAAGGTGGACAGACGACCTAGTAAAGACCGCAGGAACGCGCTGGATGCGGGCCGCTTCCAACCGGTCTTTATGGAAGTCAATGGGGGAGGCCTATGTCCAGCAGTGGACGTCCTACGGCTGAAATGATGATGATGATGATGATGAAGACTGATTTTAATTTGAGACACTTGACACTGGCATAATGCACAAGTTGGGAAAGCAATATTTAAAAGAAAGGTAAGAAAAAAGGTACATTGCTACCTTCTATGTTATAAGATACAACCGTAAATAGTTCACGGAAAGTCTTAAAGTAGACTCAAACTTACGTGTATCGCTGCAATGGTCATGGACAGGCGTTATCTCTTACCATGAGGAGAAAGTCTCGTTCATCTCATTACTTTGACATAAATGATGCACATTTTTTCGACCTTGAAGGACAAATATTTTTTTACCCAATGCATGAGTTTGACTAGCACTTGGCTGAATCTTTGTTGTTTCCACAATTATGTGAAAAAAAACTGGACTCACTATTACTAAATTAAATTTAGACAGCAATTTAATTTTAATCAACTTTGCAATTAATATTCGCTTTCAAGTTTTTGATCTTTCCAACTCCTAATCAACTCCATAGTTTAAACAAGCAATTAGTAACAACAAATATTAACCAAATTCTAAACTTAATTTTAACAAGGAAATTAGGCCAAAAATAGTTCTCCATTACTGGCTAGAAATTATTTTCAACTTAATCATAATATTGTTGGGAAAGTAATTAGGCGAATGTTAGAGTAGTTTTATCCTTGCAGACTACTGAATATTTTATAAGTTTTATATAGACTTATGACAGTAACTAGACTAGAAAAGACCGTCTATTTCCCTGGAAAATAATTCGTTCTTGAAAAATACTCAAATTTGAATGAACATGAATGAACATCTAGGTAATAAAACAAAATATGCCTACGTATGTAAAAAAGGAGGATAAAAATATTCAAAATATAGGTACTTACTTAATAGTTCCATTTCGCAACTCCATCTTGAAAGCATATTCCGTACTAAGTATCATCACCAAAGCACAAATATTTGGTATCGCTAATGGGCGCTTCCTCCGGTTAACCAGTTAATCGATCTTTGTTTACTTGGCACCGTAATATTTAAAGCATTTTGAACTTTGAGTGTATGGACGGTATGATGATATTTCTTAGAAGAGTTTTGAGTTTCCTCCTTAATATAATAGTGCCAGTGGTTAAAACTCTACAACGCTATTGATGCGTAATTTTTTTATGTTACAAGTATGTGATGTTCAGATGCGTAGATGAACACTTACCTCTAGGTGGCCGCTTGCTTGTTGGTGTCTTTTTAGGGTGCCGTACCTCAAAGGAAAAAAAACGTATCAACGTTTTGTAGCGATGATAGCCCAGTGGTTAACGCGGTCGGTTCGCATGCCGAAGGGCGTGGGTTCAAACCCCAACAATGAGCTTGAGCTGCCGGTGAAGGAAAACATCGTGAGGAAACCATAGCATGGTGGTAGGGTACTTTCTAGTACTCGGCTGGCTAGCTACCACCCTCAAATTGAAAATCTGCCGCCAAGCATCTAACAGTGTGTTCCGGCAGCGCCAGTTCCATCGCCCGATGGTGCGAATTAATTTAAAATAATATGTAAATTTATAATCTATTTATAAATGTAAAAATGATAATACAACACTGACTCGATTAATATTCGCAATCACTATCGTTTATTTTTATTGTTAAACCAATTTCTATTTTAATATTCAGTTAATTTTATGATTTATAAATTACTATGATATTTGTTTTACATAAAAAACAAAATCTAAAATACATTCAATTAAATTAAATTATCAATTATTAAGGCAAATACCTTATATACGAATATCTCTTATTAAGGTGGTTCGATTTCCATACAAATAAATTTTTGCCATTTATGGACAAACGAAACGTAATTTTACAGTGAAATCACAGCTACTGGCATTTATTTTGGTCTTTATTTGCGGTAAATCACAATATCTTACAGAGCGTCTCGTTTTGTTTCATTATTTTTACATTAAAAACAACACACACAGTCGAATTGAAAACCTCCTTTTTGAGTCGGTTAAAAAAGCAAAAGGTAAGCATACGATTTCCGCAATCATAAGCGACCTTAAAATTTCGAAAGTAGGTCAAACAAAGTAAACGATACAGGTGGTGGCGGGAACAATTCTCGACGTTTGTAAGACACGAAAACACCTGATACCGTTATGTTATTTTATAAGACACCATAACTGGTTTCATTCAAGATGGTTTCACTCGTGTTAATGGTGGTTTCATAGACACGAAAATATTCGTGATGGTTTGTTGTTTAAAGATGGCGACAGATTTAAAAATTCATACGAGCAAAGCATTTTGCTGTTTTCATCGATTCATTTTTGTAATTGACAGGCTAGTTGGTTGACCTCCGCTTCTTTTTCTTCGTGCTCTTTATTAATGAACGTCGTGCCTGTTTTGAAATGCCTTCACTGAGGCGTTCACTGGCTGCTTCCACGCGACCCTGTCTTCGGCTTCTCTCAGGGCAGTAGTGACCTCAGCTTTGAATATAATATAACTTTATTGCACACCATAACAAAACACAACAACATACAAATATGAAACATAAAAAAAAGAGATAATTAACATATCAATATAATACATACTTGGTGTATAGGTATAAGGGCGGTCTTATCGCCTAGAGCGATTTCTTCCAGACAACTTTTGGATGGAAAGAAAAACAGAAATAGCTATTAAGATGGTGTATTATAAAAAACAATACAAGAAATGTATATCCATATAAATATATGCTATTAAAAAAGTATATATAAATTAGCATGCTGATTAATAATGTTTATATACTAAATAATTAAAAATATTAGTTATCTGATATTAAGTGACTGTGTGCTCGAAGATGGTAAAAACACCTAGCCTGGAATGGAACTGGCTCTCAAGTGAGGCTGCTGGAACACACCGTTAGATGTTTGGTGGCTAATTTTCATTTTGAGGGGCATAGCTCACCAGCCGAGTACTAGAAAGTACCTTACCACCATGCTATGGTTTCCTTGCGATGTTTTACCTTCACCGGCAGCTCAAGCTCATTGTTGGGGTTTGAAACGACGCCCATCGGCGTGGCAACCGACTGCGCTAACCACTGAGATAACATCGCTACAATACACTAACTAAGTAATACATCTTAGAAGATATTTTGATAAAATATTTATGATAATAACTAACCAAAACCAAACATTTACTTCATAATAACAAATTTCTAGAACAAATATTGTTCAATTAGTAGGTACTTAACCGTTTATTAATAATTCATATTTTGTAACTTATTGTACTAGCCCCGTTGGCTCACTGGTAGCATATCTGCCATAAGAGCTGAAGGGCGTGGGTTCGATTCCCGCTCAGGACAAACATTTTATCAATCAACAAATGTTTGTTCTGTGTCTGGGTGTTCTGTATGTATTATAAGTATGCATTTACAGAATGTAATTATGTATTCTATCAGTTATCTGACTTCCATCACACAAGCTTTGCTTAGTTTGGGGTCAAATGGCGCTGTGTGTATAGTCCTGCGATATTTATTTATTATGTACGTGTTTATTAAAACTAACTTCAAGCAAACAGAGTAATAAACATAATGAGTACAAAATTAGATTATTCTAGAATTGTCAAAAGCAAACATTAAAGGCCGCGTGTCCCGTAATGGCGTTTTGCCATTGCGTGTTCGTGCGTATCCCCCTTATAATAATATCTTGACATTTAATATACGAGGTACAAGTCAAAGCTAAGATTGGGATACTGTATGTTTGAATTGCAGTATGAGTGGCGCACATAACGTACCTTGACTAGGTATGCATGGAAAAATATACAATGGGACGACATTACTTTTTCCTTTTTTTTTTATTTTTATAATAGATAGGCTTGCGTTTGACCGCCATCTCGCCTGATGTTAAGCGAAGATGCGGTCTACGGTGGAGCACGCTTGCCTAGAAGAAACCGATTCACACGCGACTTGAAGGAACCCAGACTATATTCATTGGGGAACACCCACTCGGGTAGCAGATTCCAATGTCTAGCGGTTCGTATGAAAAAGGTGGAATCAAACCGCTTAGTTCGAGCTTTACGCCAAAACTCAAGTATGTATTCATTAACACCTTAAGTGCCTAGTGACAGATTTTCAACTTAAGAGTACTAGAAAGTACCCTACCACCACGCTATGGTTTCCTCACGATGTTTTCCTTCACCGGCATCTCGAAGCTCATTAACCCACGTCTTTCGGCGCGTGAACCGACCGCGCTGACCACTGAGCTATCATCACTACAAAATACGTTTTCATTACGTACTCATCCTCGGAAAGTAGGTCTGAAGTTGCCAGAAGAGCGGGTTGAAAGAAATACTTTTACTTTTGCACAGTGCTTACCACGGGTTAAGACTTACTTAATTGCGCACATCTTCGATCACACCATCACTTAACATCAGGTGAGCTGTGGTGAAACATCTAGCCTGTCAATCATAAAAAAAAGAACAACGAATCGCTTTACCAACACGATAAAGTTTGTAATATTATGCCCGAAAATTATTCATAAAATATACAGTCCTTACTGGTCTCAACAAATATATTGAGTCAAAGCAAAGATTGGGGGGGAGTCTTTGAAGTCTTTGCCTTGTGTCTTCCATTAATTTAGCTAAACGACTTTGTACCCTATTATTTGTGTTATAAAACCAATTTTAATGTTAGGAGGTGTGGAAAGCCTAGCAATTTGTAACAGCCGAGTTGCTACAGAATAATCTGGTTTCTGTGGTGAGTCGGAAAAAAGAAATGATTATGGTAAAGATCAAAACATGATCTCTGATATTAGCAACGATATCATTCCAACCATACCTTTTTAATTTTACCTAATGACACCATTTTAGATGCGATTGAATTCAAACAAACCTATTGCCCATAAAAAGAACAAGAATAATTTGTTATGCGAAAAAAAGACTGTGTTAGAAGAAATCTAAAAGTTATTACCTTTATTTTTTTTATGGTTGACAGGCTAGGTGTTTGACCACAGCTCACCTGATGTCAAGTGAAGGTGTGGTCGAAGATGGTAAAGCACACCTAGCCTGGAATGCAACTGGCTCTCAAGTGAGGCTGCCGGAACACACCGTTAGATGCTTGGCGGCAGATTTTTCAACTTGAGGGTGGCAGCTAGCCAGCCGAGTACTAAAGTACCCTACCACTATGCTATGGTTTCCTCACGATGTTTTCCTTCACCGGCAGTTCAAGCTCATTGTTGGGGTTTGGACCCATGCCCTTCGGCATGCGAACCTACCGCGCTAACCACTGAACTATCATCGCTACAAATGATGAAGTAAGGGTTGTATTGATACCTCATATATGCAAATCTGTTTAGGCATTCAAAATTTATGGTGGAATAAAGTAGGTACATAGTTTCATACGTATGTAGGTACATATATGAACCCTGAAAACATTACTCTTTTTTTTTAAAACAACAATGGACTTTGTTTTGTTTCTTAAAGTTTTAACACAAAGTTGTTAAAATAAAATAAAAAAAACCGGCCAAGTGCGAGTCAGACGCGCACGAAGGGTTCCGTACCATTATCTGTAAAAAAATGGCAAAATAATCACGTTTGTTGTATGGGAGCACCCCTAAAATATTTATTTTATTTTATTTTTAGTATTTGTTGTTATAGCGGCAATAGAAATACATCCTCTGTGAAAACTTCAACTGTCTAGCTATCACCGTTCTTGAGATACAGCCTTGTGACAGACGGACGGACAGCGAAGTCTCAGTAATAGGGCCCCGTTTTTACCCTTTGGGTACGGAACCCTAAAAAGTGTTCGCACTATTAGCTTTATTATTTAATAAAAACTAGCGGCCCGTCCCGGCTTCACACGGGTTGCGCACGTAGGTTGCACGCACATTTATTTTTAAATAATATTTTAGTCCATAAAAAAAAAGTACCGCGTAAAATTATTTTCATTATTCGGGTTAATATAATTATAGCCTATGACACTCACAAATAAAGTGGCTTTCTATTAATAGAATTATGTGATGGAATTTTCAAAATCGGTTAAGTAAATCCAGAGATTACCCCCTGCAACTTCAAAAACTTTACCTCTTTATAATATTATAGTGTAGTATAGATATAGGTAGATAAAGAATCCTAGAAACTACTTTCACAAAATTTTTTTCAAAAAGTTTTGAAAATATATCTGTGATTTCATAAGATTTTTTATTTTTATTTTTTAATGGTTGACAGGCTAGGTGTTTGACAACAGCTCACCTGATGTCAAGTGAAGGTGTGGTCGAAGATGGTAAAGCACACCTAGCCTGGAATGCAACTGGCTCTCAAGTGAGGCTGCCGGAACACACCGTTAGATGCTTGGCGGCAGATTTTCAACTTGAGGGTGGTAGCTAGCCAGCCGAGTACTAAAGTAAGTACCCTACCACCCATGCTTTGGTGATCAAGACCAAGATCAGCTTTAACAACAGCATCGCAATAACCAAACACTCCTAAACAACCAAGAGTCAACAATCTTGATTAGAAATCGAACATCACCACAAGGCAATATACGCCGATTCGACCATTGTTATAGCGACAGAGTCCCCCATTTATTTGTAAGCCCAATGGCTCCCACAAATCGGCTGAAGTACAGTATTAAATTATGCAATAGGCCACAAACGCAGCCAAGAAGGTGAAATTGCGGTCACTGCGCCATCTCCAGGCAGTCTAACAAATTATTCAATGATGCGAGAGTTTATAGTAAAGGTGCGTTCAAATAGACAAACTGTGTTAATAAAGGACAATAGACAATAGACAATAGACAACACTTTATTTATGACATAAAATACATTTCAACATAATTTACAATACATACATACATTAAAGGCTCAAGTGCCCTTGAATGTTCAATCAAAGTAAAACATTGCCTGTCAGACACCTTCACGAAATTGAACAATAGGGAGTGACTTTTCACTTGGTGGGAGATCTCCTTGGCAGGAGGTCGTCTAGGTAGGTACCATCGCAGTACCAGTTATTCCGCCGCTAAGCAATAGTGTGTAAACATTACTGTGTTCTGGTTTGAAGGGTACTGCAGCTAGCGAAATTACTGGGCTGTTGAGACTAACCATCGAAAGTCTCAAAGTAATGAGCGCCAAAGCTGTGATGCTCTGGACTTTGTTTTGTTACTCAAAATTGTGTGTGTGCGCTGCAATGGTCATGGACAGGCGTTATCTCTTACCATCAGGAGAGCGTCTCGTTCGTCTCAATACTTTTTACATAAAAAAAACCGCATACTAAGCTTGTACAATGGAATTCAGATAACTGATAGAATACTTTAATACTTAATTATTTACTCAAACATACTTGAAGCCAGTAAAATTTCTCTCGATTTTTTTTTTGAATGACTTGCTGTTGGCCGCAGATGGCCTCTACAGCGTCACCGGACTGTAATGCCCGACTCTGTACGGAATGCACCTTCACCGCGTGCTTCAGAATCAAGTTAAGATCTTGGCTGCTAGAGACCCTGTTTTATGACATTGACGAGTATTTCAAGGTTAAAGATTATTGAATTGCTAAGTAAGTAATTATGATTTTTTTGTCATGCCATTTTATTATATTGACAATATTTTTTTGGTATTGACATAATTATTTTTATATTGACAGTAGGTATTATACCTTATTTTGACATTTTTGTGATGACATGTAATCAGTGTTTTAAAACTAATTTAATTACTTATTTAAAATTTTGAAGTGACTTGTGGTGTGACACATTGGTGTTATCAATAAAATATTTGTATTTGGACTTAGTTTTGCTGCTGCAGTGGTCATTGGCTGGGTTTATCTCTCTACAGCACCCCAAATATAAATCTCTCTCACTATATTCCCCATTCTAGACTGTTCCCAATTTAACCCTTAACAAGACGAATGTACCTATTCGAAAGGTTTAGTGGTCAATAGACGTACAGTTTGGGTGTAAAACACAGCTTTTATTGACTCCTTAAATCTTTAGGAATATCCGAGACTCGCAGGTGAGTAGGTTAATGTATAGGCTAGCGTTGCCAAGGTCTCTTTTTAGATCCGATAAAATGCTGAAGTAGTCGCTATCCGGGAGTGAGGGCCAGTTTTGTTTCATTTTCTTCTCAAGGATATTCTTTCGAGATAAGGTATTTAAATTAAAAAAAAAAAAGATTTTTGCTGGAATAGCTTTTTTATATTACACTAGGGACTACTCAACTTCAAATACCACTTATTAAGAATTAAAAAAAAAACGAAAATATGGAAGTGTTAGAACAGAAAAATAAAACGCGAAAAAAAATCGCTGCATTGTATTGTTTTTGAAAGCATCTTTAGTTCTTTTTTTATTTTGAATTTTCAAATTTAAAGGAATATAAAGAAAGAACATTCATTTTGACCCACATAGCACTACAACTAAATGATAAAAAAAAGACGACAAAATAGCTGTGTTTTAATCATAAAATACCGAATTACATTATGTACACGACTTTAGGAGTCATGTGATGTGGTGAAACTAATTTTGTGGCTTGTTTTCCCAATCTTAGAAGCTTCCAGGAAAGTCACCAACACTTTTCTAGGGCACAGACTAAACTTGATCTTTTAACAAACATACGCCCGCGTTTCCCCACGAACTCGCTGATAGAAAGCGACTTTGGTATTTTCTGTGACTCACTGGCAAAATTCGAAAAATATGATGCCAAAACTAGCGCAGAAAAAAAAAATCAAAATCAAAATCAAAATGTGTTTATTTGCTGAGTACAGGGAAAATGTTGGTACATAATAAAACGTCGCTTAAACCATACTCAACCCAGTATTGGGTTAAAAGTGGTTGGTAAAAATACTGCATGTTATCCGCTTCAATTCAAATGTAATAATTCGAATCGAATTCGAATGAGAATCGAACCCACGCCCTTCAGCTCTTGAAGCAGACATATACTATACTACCAATGAACCAACACGTCTGTCAACCATTGTCGAAATATTTCGATCACACTGAAAGATACTCCAAAGATCAATGTCAGAGGTCTAAGAAGAAGTGCTTCCGGCATATTTTCATTTGTTTCTATAGTCAAATTTTAACAATAGAAAAAAATATATTCGCTCCCGCAAGGGGTAATCACCCACTTTTCAAACATTTTTCTGTCGTTTAAGTGGTATGTAAATCATTCAAATTAGTATGTTTTAATCCCTTTTAATCAGACCTTACTAAAAATATTGCTGTCTTCTTCATTGCAGTCTATTAGACAAGGACACAAAGAATTTTAATAAGTTTCTTTATGTAAAAATTGGATTTAATGCAATAGTAAATTTCTAGCACGAAAATGAACAGAGATGAAATTCTAAAATGCTTTAACATATTACTTTTTTCAAAAATAAGTTGGAGCTTAATCGGATTCTCTGGACTGTCGATGAGCCCTGAAATGTAATCAAAGTTGACCGACCTTACCAAATCAATCTTATCAGCAGAAATTGCAAAACTTTTTTAACAGTATTTTTTGCTTTGAAAAACACTGGATGTTCTCTTAATTGCCTACCAGATTCTATTTTTATCATGCCAATAAAAACGTATTTATAAGTAGCTTGAATCGAGTCAAAGAAAACGTTTATAAGAATTAGATGCTTAAAATTAAAGATGTAAAGAAAACATGATGGGTACTTTCTACTACTTGACTGGCTTGCAACCAAGTTGGAAATCTGCCGCCGAGCACCTAACGGTGTGTACCGGCTATCACACTTGAGAAAAATTACCACTTCAGGCTTGGTGTGTTTACCATCTTCGATTACAACGTCATTTAAAATCAGATGAGTTCTGGTTAAAACATTAAAAACAAGGTCTGAACGAAACCAGAGCGGGTCGCTAGTATATAATAAGAAATACTCGTGCCTTTTTTACATGAAATTAAATCACCAACTCTATTCACTCTAGCCTTAAAACACCCAAATTGTTGTTAACAGGAAACAGCAACGTTGTATTAAAATATCGATAGATAAAAAATTTAATCATAATCGAACGAGAATATCAGTTTCAAATTTTAAATCTCATGTCAAATTTGCAATACATAGGTTATATTTAACGCCCAAAACTTGATGACGTCACTGCCTAATTGCGTAGCCAAATGACGTCATCAGAAAACTGGCCACAACATAGTTAAACATATCCCAAACAAACTAAACATTGAACCCGCACAAATTGTTACTAATATCAACATTTAACGCTCAGACAGTGACGCAATGTTGGCATGACAGATTTTCTTTATATTAAGGTGGTTCGACTTTCATATAAATATTTTTTTTCCATTTATAGACAAATGGAGCATAATTTTACAGTGAAATCACAGCTACTGGTTTTTATTTTGGTCTTTATTTGCGGTAAATCACAATTGCTTGAGTAAAATATCCACTATTTTACTCAAGCATTAGCATAATCTACTGTTTTATTCAAAAATCGTAAATTCGTAAACTATTCATAAATTTGATTTTATGAATAAATTAAAACGCTAAATTTGAGACGCTCCCCTGATGGTAAGAGATAACGCCTGTCCATGACCACTGCAGCGATACACAAAACTTTGAGTAACAAAACAAAGTCCGGGGCATCGCTGCTTTGGCGCTCATTAATTTGAGACAGTCGATGGTTAGTGTCAACAGGCCAGTAATTTCGCTAGCTGCAGTACCCTTCAAACCGTAACACAGTAATGTTTACACACTACTGCTTAGCGGCAGAATAACTGGTACTGCGGTAATAATAAATTTGCAGAAAGTGCGCACGCCACTACGCCGGCGTCCGTGTAAAGCTTAGAAACTGTCTTAAATTTTAGTATAGTAATATGCTAAAACCCAAACTATTCTGTAGGTACATCTAAATATCTGCCCCGGGGAAACTACACGTCTAATCAGAAGATAAATTTGTTAGACAAGTACCGGCGGAGGCGGGAATCACCACCGCTGTTTAGAATTTTGGTACTAGGAAAGTTTGTGTATATAATTTTGAGTAAATTAATATTCTAGGCTAGCTTTCCTACTAGTTTGTGACCCTTCTGCGTCTATTTTTATGATTAGATTGCCACGGGACTTTATGAGACCGTTTTAAAAGCCTTTGGAAGTTCTACGTATTATGAAGTTGGACTGACAAACGGACAAGTAATAGGTCTTTTAAAGAGTTGGAATGGATGCTCGCATCCAGAGTATTTTAACATATATTTTTTTTAATTTTACAAAGCAATTGTAATTTACCGCTAATAACGTCCAACATTAATGCCAGTAGCTGTGATTTCACTGTAAAATTATGCTCCATTTGTCCATAAATAGCAAAAAATTATTTGTATGGAAATCGAACCACCTTAAGAGAAAAGATTAATGTCACTTTGTAATGTCAGTAAATCACTATATACAATAAGATATGCGATATTGTGTTTATCTTCTGTTGTTCTGCACTATCAAGCGGAAATGCTATGACTGTGATACAGGTTACGGATGACGTAATAGATACGGCCCTCGAATGCCAACTAGACAAAGGTAACGCGCTTATTATCTTACCACAATAAATTATTGAGACTAATTTTGAATTACGGCTTTTTAGGGTTCCGTACCTCAAAAGGAAAAAAACGGAACCCTATAGAATATTCAATGTATATATTTAGTTTATTTCCGCTTAATAGTCATTCCAGTTACAACAGTGATGGGGACTTAAA
Source organism: Biston betularia (assembly GCA_905404145.2). NCBI lineage: Eukaryota > Metazoa > Arthropoda > Insecta > Lepidoptera > Geometridae > Biston > Biston betularia. The sequence goes on along the minus strand of FR989887.1, from coordinate 5,873,384 downwards.
TTTAACTAATTTGACACAACTTATTAATAAAAAACCTTACTTAACTTGGTTCTTTTATATAAAATAGATCTTTTTAAAGTAAAAATTTCCTCTAATTTGGCATTTGGTTTTTTTATATAAAATATATCTTTTTTTTAAGTAAAAATGTCCTCTAATGTGGTCACTCGTATTCATCTCCTCAGGCTTTGAGCCTGTTTAATCATCCCTATTCCAAATTAACTCACGCAAAACCTAATTAATTAGGGCGGGTCAACATGGTAAAGATGCTGGAGGGCCAATATTGGAGGAATGTACACTCTTACCATCAACTTACACATCTATACTATAAAGCTTACAGTGACTACAAAGAGTTACATATCTATCTATACTATTATAAAGAGGAAAAATATTGTGATTGTTTGTTTGTATTGAATAGGCTTCGAAACTACTGGACCGATTTCAAAAATTCTTTCACCGTTGGGAAGCTACACTATTCCCGGGTGACATAAGCTACCTTTTATCCCTGTGTTCTCACGGAAACGGGAACTATGCGGGTGAAACCGCGAGGCGTCCGCTAGTATCCTAAATCTTCTTACTATGGTGATTATCGTGGTTTTGACATATTTTTGTTTCATTTATGCTAGAGTAGCTGCACCCCGCGGTGTTACCCACTACATTTTTTCGTAATAAAAGTTAATTGCCATGTGTTAATCCAGGGTTTCGGTTACCTCCATACCGAATTTCATTCAAATCCGTTTAGTAGTTTTTGCGTGAAAGAATAACAAACATCCATCCATGCAAACTTTCACATTTATAATAAGTATTAGTGCATGGAATCTGTAGAAAGTTGGATAGGATAACAAAAAAAATCTTGAGGGTTAATAAAGAATCACTTATCTCAAAAGTTAGAGTACTGAGTCTGTGCCAAGTATGTCATTGCGCTCGAATGCCAAAACGGACTTGTGTACGATATCGGTTGAAATTTTAGTGTAATCAATTTGAACGGATGGCGTTAATGAAATAGTTTGAGGTTTAGAGCTACCTGCCATAGAATTGATCTTGTTAACTTGAGCGAGATAACGAATTGATCGTTAACCGATGACGAGACCTCGGAATTGGGGCCAAGCTATGTTTGTGTAGGACATCTGAGTAGTTTTCAAAAGCTGTAAAGGCAAATTAAATTGTTATATACGTATACGTTTCTATGTTACGTGTAATGCTAGGAGACAAAGTAAACCTAGGTTTTGTAGCGATGATAGCTCAGTGGTTAGCGGGGTCGGTTCGCATGTTGAAGGGTTCAAACCCTAAACAATGAGCTTGTGCTGCCGTTGAAGGAAAACATCGTGAGAAAACCATAGGGTACTTTTTAGTACGCGGTTGTTTAGCTAGCAAGTTGAAAATCTACCGCCAAGTATCTAACAGTGTGTTCCGGCAGCCTCATTCGAGAGCCAGTTCCAATCCAGACTTGGTGTGCTTTACCATCTTCGACCACACCGTCACTTAACATCAGGTGTGGCCAAAACACCTAGCCTGTCAAACACTTTAGCTTAACTCAAGTGTCTTGTGTAAATTTTGAAAAATGATAACAGCAGATTTGAATTCGACGATTACCCGTCTCTATACCTTTGTTTTTTTTCCTAGGTTAAATCCATTACAGTTAGCAGAGCCTTAAGGCGGGCAGGGTAGTTAAGTAGGATTTGTTTTTTGTATACTTCTCTCGGCATATACAAACTTACATACATAATGTGATCATTATTATTAATAAACAATGTATAGCAAATATTAATTTAGGATGTAAAAGCAGTACTACATTACTTATGAATTGATCCAAGGTATGTTTGATATAGAACGTTTTTAGCGATAAGACCGTCTTTTGTGCCTAATTGCAGCGGTACACAGAACTTTCAGTAGCAAAACAAAGGCCAAAGCATCGCTGCTTTGGTGCTCATTACTTTGAGATTTTGAATGGTTAGTCTCAACAGCCTTGTAATTGCACTAGTTGCCCTTTCAAACCGGAGCACAGTAATGTTTACACACTACTGCTTGGCGGCATAATATTTGGTACGGCTGTGGTACCTAGACGAACTCCCAAGGAGATCCATCATCAAGTATCGACGGTAAACGGAAACCGCGAAAAGTTATTTAAAAATCAATTACGCTGTGTTCTGCGAATAAAACGGCAATAAACCATATCCCATAAAAACGTAAACTACAAGCTATATTTCGCTCCTAACGTTAATCTTTCGACGGGACATTTTATGGACAAAAATTCCGACGTGTTTGTTTAAATGACTCTAGTTACTAAATGTAGTGACTGGAGTACGAAACAAGAATATGCGTTGACCTAGATCTCAGTTTTGCCCCGTTGGCTCATTGGTAATATATCTGCCTTGAGAGCTGTAGGGCGTGGGTTCGATTCCCACTCAGGGCAAACATTTTGTGAATAAACAAAATGTTTGTTCTGTGTCTGGTTGTTCTGTATGTATTATAAGTATGTATTTAAAAAAAAAAAAAAGTATTTATGTATTCTATCAGTTATCTGACTTCCATCACACAAGCTCTGCTTAGTTTGGGGTCAGATGGCGCTGTGTGTATAGTCCAACGATATTTATTTATTTTATTTATTTATTTTTAATTCAAAAAAGTAAAAAAAAAAACAAAAAAATATAAAATTTATTCGCAGAAGGACCTGTACATATTATGTTGCAATAAAGTATTGAGTAAGTACGCATTTGACCATACTCTGCCTGATGTTAAGCAGTAGTGTGGTCTAAGATGGAGCACGCTTACCTAGAACAAACCTATTTACTCTAGAAGAAGAAATATATGTAGAAATATGGGGGCTCGTATCAGAAGGTAAAGAGAAACTCGAATCGTTGTTGTACTCCGTGTCAATAATTTCATTTTGAATTTTTTATAAATAATTTTCACTCTATTAGTTATTGGGTTGCAAGGTTCTCGAAGTTACATCGATAGAAAGATGTTAAAATCTTTCTGACAACGCTTAACATCGACAGACATCGATGTCAACATATTTTTTTTAGTTGACAAGCAAGGTTTTTGACCACAGTACACGTAATTTTAAGTGATAATGTGGTCGAAGATGGTAAAGCACAAGCCTAGAATAGCTCTCAAGTGAGGCTGCCGGAACACACTAGCCAGCCGAGTACTACAAAATATCCTACCATGATATGGTTTTCTCACGAGATTTTTCTTCACTGACAGCTCAAGCTCATTGTTGGGGTTTGAACCGACCGCGCTAACCACTGAGCTATCATCGCTTATACTATGGAAACTGACGTAGTTTTGACACATTTTTGTTTTACTTAAGCAAAATTTTGTCTTATTTACGGTTAAATATGTCGACTATTCATTTTGGCGACATTCGGTGGCCTTTTTTAAGGAGACAAAACAAAGTACAACGTTCGCGCGACCTCGGCTTCCTTCGCTATAGCCAGAGTATCTGGCAGAATTACACTCGAGTAATCCTGCAAAAGTAAAACAAATCTGTCTGTATTGTTTGTATTAGAATTAACGAATGTTTATTAAGAGTAATTTCTAAGAAAGACATTGATTGATTTATTTTCTATTTCGTCGATTTAATTAACAGTAAGACCGCAGGAACGCGCTGGATGCGAGCCGCTTCCAACCGGTCTTTATGGAAGTCAATGGGGGAGGCCTATGTCCAGCAGTGGACGTCCTACGGCTGAAATGATGATGATGATGATGATGAATTAACAGTTACCAACTATATAGCAAGTCACTACGCTTTGTTTAGCAGAGTACTGGACTGTTACAAATGCACCTTATTCGATACAGCCCAGTGATCGTTCCAAATGAAATAAAGGGTTTATCCAATAAGAGGTTTCATTTTGATATTTAAAAAAAAACGAGCATTTTTTAAGAGCAATCAATTAATGTTTATTTCATTGTAAAGAGGAAGGTATACGATATTAGCCAAATGGCCGCCATGGCTACGCTTGCAGCACCGTATCTTTTTCATGAAATTTCTCATGACCAATTCGCACATGCGGCTGTATGCCCTCGATAAAGCTTCGATGGAGTTTTGGAAGCAACATGAAAATCCATGTTTCACCACATTATATCATTTTCCCACACTCGCGCTTGTGATTCCACACTTTATGAATAAAACACCACCATTTTTATGCATAAACACTCGACAAAACACTAGTTTTGGATAAAAATACAACGGGGCGACACGACTCTTTCCGCGTTCCCGCCAAAACTCCTTTCACTTGTTCTTGTTCAAGTATGGTCATCTCCAATGGCGGTATGTGGTATTTCAAAAAACGAAACAATAGTCGGGAATATTAAGACAAAAGCATCGAAATGATTTTCGTTGGTCATCAATTTGGATTTGAAGAATAGTGATTCAGATTATTTCAGCTCCATGATACCTGGAACATGCGCTTTAAATTCCAGCAGCGATTTGTCAAAGGATCCGAACACACCTGAGCGCGGGTTGCAAATTGCAGTTCGAGGTGATAGTGAAATATGAAATGAAATGAATGTAGAGACAGTGAAGGGATTAAAAATATGGCTTTCACTCCGTATTATGCATAGCGATGCCGAAACAGATAGATATCTCCGGCTCGAAGGACCAATTTTGTTCATAATTCGGTATGTAAAGAAAAAAGAAACTTTACTGATTCCAAAACCATTTCGAAATAGTACATTTCTGTACATTATTTTTATGTTTAAAACTGGTGGGGTTTATTTTAATAAAAAAACATAAATCAAACTTGACTTTCAAATTATGTCTTATGACGTCACCTCGTCGGGCAACTTTCTTAGACTAAAGAAGCAATGGCAAACCAAAACAAAACTTGTCAATGTCAATTCAATGGCGATCATAATAATATTTTAGATACACATACGTCGAGTTGTTTATCGATACTTTTTTGTTTTATATGGCAAAGGCATATTCTACATATTCAGCCGACGTCGTAACTATAAAAAGTTTGAAAACGTATTAGAATTAAACTACCGCATAGAAAGCCAAAATATTCAAATTAGTTTCATAAAATGAAGTTTGCTATCAGTAAAAAATATAAAATAAATACAAAAAAAAACTTTACATACCGAATTCGCGTTCTTATTTTTGCATTCGTAATCAGTTCTGTTATAATGTAGAAAAGTGACAGTAGCTGTCAAAACACATCTAACTTTTTTTTCTTCAAGTTCGGATACGCGACAATTCATACAAAGATACAGAACAGAGCTTGTACTTACCACTGCGTGCTTCAGAACCAAGCCAAAATCTTGGCTGCTAAGATCTTGTTGTAAATAAAGAGCTGGCTTTGATGTTGGCAATTCATTATATATCTAATTCAATACCCATACAGAAAATACTTTTACTGTGAAGTCAATTGTCCAAAACAACATCAGATTTCTATTTATGATAGACACTATAATAGAGTAAAAAAAAACTTAGTCTAAAAATCCGTCAGAGGAGGGATATGTGGCCAAAATGCTGGCAGCATTGCCACACTGGATGGCAATTCTTAGCTTTTGACCAAAGTAGATACCAGCATTCTGGTCACCTGAAGCTTCCTCTAAACGTTTGGCCAGGTCCCGAAGTTAAAGTTGAGTTCTAGCTTTTTGACGAAATAGCTTTGAAGCGTCTTATACTTGCCGATTTCAGACTTTACTAAGAGAGATAGAGAGAGAGAGAAATAATAACACATCAAAGACAGAATGATCAGTTAACATTCACTCTGTCACATCGTTTCCTCATAAGTAACATATTGTTGGCAACGCTACTGAGTGTGTACTCATCCATTACAAAAAGCAAAGAAAACCTTTTAAAAGACCACACATTTTTTTTGTCAGACATTGATTGATGTAGTCCTTTTGTTTTGCAGCGGTAATGATAAGTAATATGAATTTCGAAGGAGGAAGAATGTTGGAGTTGGTAGTTCTTTTGTAATTAAAACTGACACTTTAGTTTCGGGTACGTCTGGTGTCCATAATTTCTGTCAGTACATTTCAGTACACTTGTGTTTTACTCTGGATACTGACGTGGCAGTTTCCATAGTAAAAATTAATTGGTTCAGCCGTTTAAAAATGAACTTTCTAAAAACAGGCAAAGTGCGAGTCGGGCTCGCGCACGAAGAGTTCTGTAACATAATCTATAAAAACTGCAAAAAAATCACGTCTTTTGTATAGGAACATATATCAGCATTTTTTGTTATAGCGGCAACAGAACTATCACAGTTCATGAGATACAACATGGTGACAAATGGACAGACAGGCAGGCGGACGGACAGCGGAGTCTTAGTTATAGGATCCCGTTATACCCTTTAGGTACGGAACCCTAAACACTAACACGGTGAAGGAAATGTTGGTAGCAATTATATTTGCTATTGCAATCTTATCTATCTATACTATTATAAAGAGGAAAGATTTTATTGTTTGTTAGTATTGAATAGGCTCCGAAACTACTGGACCGATTTCAAAAATTCTTTCACCGTTGGGAAGCTACACTATAGGGGTGACATAGGTTACTTTTTATCCCTGTATTCTCACGGAAACGGGAACTACGCGGGTGAAACTGCGACGCATCCGCCAGTTAATTTATAAAAAAAACAAACCTCGCTTATAATTTTTACATCACTGTCGGGCCATTTTTAACGAGATTATGAATCTTTTGTATTTCTCTCTCGGACCAAAAACAAATAAATGTGTTTCGTTACGTTTTAATGAATACAAACGAAGTTCGATGAATTGTAAGAAAGGAAAATGACAGTTATAAGTTATCGTCGACTTAATAACTTTGTATTAATTAACTTGGTGTTTGAAATTAAGTTAGTGTTTACTGCGGAATTAAGGACTGAATTATGAATTTGTTTTTTTTTAATTGTTAATAGGGTAGGTACACGTTTGACAATAGCTAACACGATGTTAATTTCGGGATTTACTGACACAAGTATTTTTTTTATACTTACCAGAAGGTCCCAACCTACTTATACCTACTTAACTACTTGGTGGTAGATCTCCTTAGCAGGAGGTCGTCTAGGTAGTTACCACCGCAGTACTTGTTATTCTGCCGCTAAGCAGTAGTGTGTAAACATTACTGTGTTCCGGTTTGATGGGTACTGCAGCTTACGAAATTACCGGGCTGTTGAGACTAACCATCGAAAGTCATGAGCGCTAAAGCAGTGATGCCTTGGACTTTGTTTTGTTACTCCAAGTTCTGCGTATCGCTGCAATGTTCATGGACAGGCGTTATCTCTTACCATCAGGAGAGCGTCTCGTTAGTCTCATTACTTTTTACATAAAAAAAAACTTTTTACTTTTAAAGAAATCTTGTCAAAAATATATCATTTTTTCATTTTCAAGTGACGGCATGGTCAAAGATGGTAAACACACCTAGCCTGAGATGAAATTGGCTCTCACGTCAAGCTGCCGGAACACACCATTAGGTAATTGGCTGCATATTTTCAAATTGTAGGTGGTAGCTAGCCAGCCGAGTACTGGAAAGTAATATTTGCTTACCATACATCCCAAGAACAAAAAGCTATGGTCTAAAAAATTTTACTTTTGAAGGCACTCAAATATATAATAAACTACCTGCTGATATAAAAGACATTCAATCACTTGCATTATTCAAAAAAAATACTAAACACTTCATACTTAAGAAATTCACGGCTTAGTATAAATAATACAAAAATATATATGTATACATAATAATATGTTTATTTTGAACTATATATATGTACTTATAACAAAAAAAAAAAAAAAAAAACTTTAAACAATAGTAAAACTTACTTATTTTAGGTATTAAAACAATTTATTGAAACAAAAATAATAAATACAATATAAAAATACACAAACTAATACTTAAAAATACATCGGGAATATATAAGGAGATAGGTATAACAACATTGCCATCACTCACTAAGCCAACGCGATACGTAATAGAATCTCCCGTTTTGTTATTATTGCTAATAGCCTAACTCGCTAGTTCACTACGGTGACAACAAATTTTCTGCCTACCCGCCACTGTTTGTTTCATCTCGCTTGTATGTTTGCAATTCGTAAGAACCTACCCTAATTAAGGAAAAACATGTATTTTTCTCATATTTAAGTGAATATTATATTCTTTTTGAGAAAAATAAATATCTTAAACCACAAAGTATTCTACTAACACGCTATGGTTTCTCAGAATGTTTTCCTTTACTGGCAGCTCAACCTTATTGTTAGGATTATTTCATAAAAGAAAATTCGAAAAGTTGAAAATCTGCCGCCAAGCATCTAACGGCGTGTTCCGTCAGCTTCACTTGAGAGTCAGTTCCATTCCAGGCTAGGTGTGCTTTACCATCTTCGACTACACCTTCACTTAACATCAGGTGAGCTATGGTCAAACACCTAGCCTGTCAACCATAAAAAAAAAGAGTTAAAATTACAACAAATTACCCAAGCGGTTAATTTGTTGCAATTTGAAATTGCGTTTGACGCCGGATGTTAAGCTGGATGCAGTCTAAGATGAAGCACGCTTACCTAGAAAAAAACGTTTATTCTAGATTTGAAGAAACCCAAATTGTACTTCGCGGGAAAAACAGACCATAAAGAATTCCATACATAATATTTTTTGTAGTAAAATAATGAGGTACATAGGTAATATTTAGTTATACACTAGATGACGTATAACATTTTTTGTTGAAGAATATTAGGGTCTGTGTACAAAACGAGAGAGACAATTGCATCGTTTAAGAAATGCCTTAACATAAGTATAAGAAATATTATAATCTCAAGGCATAAAGTACTGCAATTGTATACTAAAGCACACTTTAAAATGCCGTCCTTCTAAAGGTCTATACTTGTTCAATGGAGCATACCATTTCTACATTATAGTGGGGCGCTAAAAATAGAGACCAATTTTCCCGCGGCGTCAACTGTCTCGTATTATAACTGAAACCGCTTTTAGTACAAAATAATACAGTACATTATCTTTCAACATAATTAGTTTGAGATGTATGATTTTCATACAAATCAATTTTTGCCATTTATGGACATATTGAGCATAATTTTACAGCGAAATCACAGCTACTGACATTTACTTTGGTCTTTATTTGCGGTAAATCACAATTGCTTGAATAAAACAGTAGATTATTAGCTTAAAATCAAATTATTATTATTATTTTTTTTTCTTTTTCCTTCTTTGTATTGCAATCTGTCCTTTAGACATTCAGCAATAGGTTGGAATTTGTTTTCAGACTTGTGCGGTACTTGTCCATTGGCGAGCCCGCTTTTCAACTCGGTCTATCTATAACAAGAGATCCTGAGGGTATTTTCTTTTAAGCCTTCGTGGCGTGGTTGGTTTGTTCATAAGATCCTTTGCAAATTTGTTAGAATGGTGTGCGATTCTTGCCCTATATGTACTCATTTTGTCCTTTATTTCTTGCTTAACAGTTTTCATGTTAAGGTCATGATGCAATCTGTCATTTGTTATATACCATGGTGCGTTCGTTAAAAAATTTATGAATGATTTATTAATTTATGATTTTTGAATAAAACAGTAGATTATTCTAATAACCCACTATTTTACTCAAGCAATTGTGATTTACCGCAAATAAAGACCAAAATAAATACCAGTAGCTGTGATTTCACTGTAAAATTATGCTCAATAATTTCGCTAGCGGCAGTACCCTTCGAACCGGAACACAGTAATGTTTACACACTACTGCTTAGCGGCAGAATAACTGCTACTGCGGTGGTACCTACCTAGACGACCTCCTGCTAAGGAGATCTACCACCAAGTGGTTATGTTAAACCTTGACGAAAAGTTGTCTACATAAAAACTTTTTTAAAAGATTTTTTTAGCAACTTGCCACGTTATACCTAAAAGGAAATTAAATATATACTTTATATACTGCTACAGTTTTATACAGTGCTTTTGGTTTGCATTTACTCAGCTTTGACCTTACAACGTAAGAAAGGAATTAGAAATGCCAAGTTATGTACAAGGGCCGCAGCGTTACGCCGTGTCTAGCCTAGTTCGACCTCTATTTGGTTTACCATTATTCTATGGCATAAGTACTAAAACATAGATTAAATATTTATTCTCGCATATTTTCTTTTTCCTATTGATGAATATAAGTAACCTTAATTCAAGTCGCGAGTGAATCGATCTTTTATAGACAAGCGTGGTTCATTTATAGACCCCATCTTCGCTAAACAAATGACAGTCAAAAAATTTAATAATAAAAAGATAAATGTTTTATTGTGAATTATGTTGATGTATTTTTTTATATAAAAGTAATGAGACGAATGAGACGCACTCCTGATCGTAAGTCTTTGATCGTTGCAGCGAAGCGAAGAACTTTGAGTAACAAAACAAAGTAGCGATGATAACTCAGTGGTTAGCGCGGTCGATTCGCATGCCAAAGGACGTGGGTTCAAACCCTAACAATGAACTTGAGCTGTCGGTGAAGGAAAACACCGTGAGGGTAGTATAGCATGCAGGTAGATTACTTTTTAGTACTCACCTGGCTAGCTACCACGTCGTACATATCAAGTTAAAACTCTGCCGCCAATCATCATCAAAAATCATCTAACAGTGTATTCCGGCAGCCTCATTTGAGAACCAGTTCCATTCCAGGCTAGGTTTATTTACCATCTTCGACCATACCGTCATTAAACATCAGGCCGTGGTCAAACATCTAGCCTGTCAACCATAAACAAAAAGTTCTGAGCGCTACTTTCACGCTTATTATAGCCAAGTAATTTCGGATAAATATCGCAGGACATTACACACAGCGCCATCTGACCCCAAACTAAGCAAAGCTTGCACTATGGAAGATATGTAACTGATAGAATACTTAAATACTATTTTTTTTTTTAAATACATTTGTTTTTAAATACATACAGTGCATTATAAGTATGTATTGATGAAGTAAGGATTGTAACAATACACCCATCCTTACATCTTAATCTGTTATAGACAAAAAGGCATTTAAAAGTCATAGAGAAATAAATAAACGTTATACTCCATGTTTTTGGCAGTCGAGTAAAAATAACACGTAGCGATGTAGCGATGATAGCTGAGTGGTTAGCGCGGTCGATTCGCATGCCGAAGGGCGTGGGTTCAAACCCCAACAATCAGCTTGAGCTACCGGTGAAGGAAAACATCGTGAGGAAACCATAGCATGGTGGTAGGGTACTTTCTAGTACTCGGCTGGCTAGCTACCACCCTCAGGTTGGAAATCTGTCGCCAAGCACCTAACGGTGTGTTCCGGCAGCCTCACTTGAGAGCCAGTTCCATTCCAGGCTAGGTCTGTTTACCATCTTCGACCACACCTTCACTTAACATCAGGTAAGCTGTGGTCAAACACATAGCCTGTCAACCATAAAAAAAAAAAAAACACGTTCTCAAGAACAAAACTTTTCAAAACGGATGTTTGGATAAAGCTCTACAGATTCGTCAGTCCGCTCCCCTAAAGGTTCGCAACCGTCCTGCCTTCGTTTTGCATTAGGAAGGTACACATTTGTTTGCCAACCAAATGTTCGTAATGCTTCGCAGGTGTAAAGTTACCCTTTTTACTATACCAACCCCTTTTTACCCCAAGTAAAAGCTTAAGGAAAATTAAATATACACAAACATACCTACATATGGGCGGGCCCCAAATCTCTTGTAAACCTTACATGCTATGCCCCACGTCGTATGTTATGTGTGTCCTTTTTTGTATTAGTGTAATGTGACGTCATTTCCGGGTCTGGTTCCGGACGGGACTGCTTTTGTTGCCCGGATCTGAGTTCCGGAATGGGATAGAAAAGCTGTAGAGCTGGTAATGCTTGTGAATTAGGGTCTTAAAGACGTGAGAAGTTTGTATAGAGAGATGTAGCTATTTTATTTTTCATCTATGGTTTATGGCAAAGAACAAATAGTAAAACTGTGTTATTCTAGTCAAAGCGATCTTATTTATTAACCGACTGCGGTAAAATCAAACTCAATAATATAAATAAATTTACAATTTAAAAAATAACTCCATGGCCCTTAGGTCAACTAAGCGCACTACTCCGACGAAACAGTGAAGTTTCGGAGTAAACGAAAATATCATAAAAGAATCATCAAAATCGATTCGTAATTATTAGCGGAATTATAGCGTAACATACATACGAAAAAAACATAGTCGAATTGAGAACCTCCTCCTTTTTTGAGTCGGTTAAAAAAGAAAAATTGAGGATAAAGATATATTAATTTGCAATAACATGAGTACCTATATATGTATTGATGGCAACAAAATATTAGTAGTAATATAAGATTTTTAATTTAAGTTTATACAATGTCAAGTAGAAAAATTAACTACAACGAAGCTTTATAGTAAAGTCACCATTACTTTACTAAAGCATGACTGGACTTGACTGACACGGACTGTAATTGATCTGAACTGGACTTTGACTCTAAGTATAGCTACGAGGCAACTTATTTATCTTTTGAAACTTGAAAATATAAAACACTTGACACTGGCAAATGCTCAAAACGCGACGCCAAAACAAACAAAAAAAGTCTAAGTGCCTATTCGATTATATCTGAGGATTATATCGAATCTCTCAATGACAAGGTGATTTCACGCAAACGTCACGTTCAAAGCAAACTTCAGAAATAAAAGGCTCGTTCAAACTTATTTTATCGAATAATTTGACATTGTAGCAAGTGCGCTTACGTAACAATAGGGTACTTGCTAGGAGTGCATTGGGTTTAAGCACTTTTATATCCATATGGGTGTTGTTTGAATGTTTGGGAATAGAGGTTCAAAATGGAGTATTTAAAATGAAATTTAATCACTTTTGATACATTTCATGGTAACTTTACAAGTATCTTCTTCAATCGGTCCCTCATTTCTGAGGATCGTGGTCTCTGAAACCTCTTAGACGGACAATCTGCCTCCAACGACTCCAATCCGAAGTAGCACCACCTGGTAGAATTTAGAAGAGGAGGTGGCTTCTTTCCCTTGGTCAGACCATCGTGTTGGTGACCGGCCTCGTGTCCTCTTTCCTTCTTTTACAAATATAAAGTTGCAATAATAGAAACGGACTCCATGCCAAGCTTGAACACGGCTACCGATTTTTCATCTCATTTCTATGGGAACAATCTTCGGCGATCCGACCGCGTTAACCACTGAGCTATCATCGCTACAAACGTTTCCCACGCCCGCGACGCGGACAACAATTCCGCACTAGAATACAGTCCACAGTGAAAGAGTAACAAACAACAATACATCCATACAAATTTTCGCATTTATAATATTAGTAGGATAGATTAAAATTTAATGTAGTATTTTATCTTTGCAATGTTAGCATTCTGATTCGAAATCGGATACACAATCGAACCACAAATAACAATGTAATTATGAACAACTTAATGTAGGTAATTATTCACTTCGGTCGTGCATAACATTTTTTGCTTCTCATGAATATTTACCGAAATTCGTATTTTATGTAACGGCCAGTTTAGTGAACCACTTAAAAAAAAACAGTCGAATACTCAAAAAGTGAATTTGTTATTTATTTATTGAGGCTTCATATTAGCAACTACAATGATTATTATTACAATTGTACACAACTCAAGTAATTGTCTAGCTAATTGCGTTGCTTATTTAAAGAAGCACAACATGCATTTAAATGTATCAATACAATTAATTAAATTAAAATCAAAAACTAAATTAATAAAATTCAAATCAAAATAAAAACCATAATCAAAATTAAATTAAATTAAAATCAAATTCATAATTATAAATGAATAAATTAATTTCCTTAATTAATTGGTCAGTGCTGAAAATCAGCGCTGTGGAGTAATCCCTTTTTTCCTTGTTGATGCACCAGCCACTACAGCGATAACCCGCTTACTGTCTTGTCAAATTTGTTGTCTTTTTGTTAATCTGTATCTTTTTATTTGTGTCTTTTGTTTGTACTTATCTGTTGTTGTGTTTAGTGTATTGTAAGGAAAAAAATAAATGATTTTCTTTCTTTCTTTTTTTCTTAGAATTTGCGAAAAGCCGTAGAATTTACTACGGCTAAAGGGTTGCAGCCGTAGACCGTGGATTTTGTGATTTTTTGGCTTGAAAGTCGTAGAACATGATGATTGCCGTAGCATTGGCAACACTGCTGGAAAGCCACGTTAACTGCTAAAATGTTAAATTACTAAGTGACTAATATGAATAAGCCACTGGGAATACGATACGAGTAGCAAGGTTGTGTATAATTTTAATCGATAGTACAGCTTTTAACCAACGTTACTCTCTTGGGTTATAGAATTTCAAAGCTGTACTGATCATTTTGTAATCAAAGTATTTGGGTCACACATCCCTGAGAGACGAGGGTCAAGCTAATATCGTCATTATTTTTAACGGCTTAGAGATGTTTTATAAAAGTATCGAAGTCGAATATAAAATATTCAAAGTTGAGAGGTCTTTAAGCAGTCCAAAGAGTATATACGCAAGTTTTACTATATACTTTTGAAGAATAGATCTCTACGTATAGCTTTAAAGTACTATAATATTATCGTTGAACGATATCGAATATCGATAAAATTTTCTATAGCAAAACACTTGTTTAAGAAATAAGCTCGTTTCGGTGGTAAGGTTCTTTCTAGTACTCGACTGGCTAGTTACCACCCGCAAGCAAAAATCTGCCGCCAAGCACCTCACTGTGTGTTTCGGCAGCCTCACTTGAGAGCCAGTTTCATTCCAGGCTAGGTGTGCTTTACCATCTTTGTCCACACCGTAACTTATCATCAGTTCAGTTGTGGCCAAACACCTAGCTTGACAACCATAAAAAAAAATCGTTTCATTCGAATTTCGCAGAAATAATAATAATTATAATACACACATATTTGATTAATCGTTTACTCGAATAAAAATATCGATAACAATATATCGTTAACCGAGTTAAATGTCGACCGTCCCTAGTAATTGTACTGGAAAGTAACGACATTGTTTCCACTCTGTTATGTATTCTGTTGTACAACTGGGTATAAAAATTTACGGAAAGTATAATTCTACCGGAATTGAATCGCACTGAACGCAGCCCCATTTATTGTACGTTATCGACAACGAAAAAGCTGAAAAACGGAACAGATATAAAAATATATTAATCTACCAAGAAAAATATCTACAGTACAGTAACAAATCAGGGTGACACAAAAGCAAATTAAAAATTTTGAAAAAACCCTCAGCGGTTAAAATGTAATTGCCACCTATCTAAAATAATGCACAATCAAATCCGAACCCATAACTGAAAACTGCATCAAAATCGGACTAGTAGTTTTGGAGAAAAATGGCAAAATGAATTTGCACAAACAAACATCCTCTCACCCCAAACGCATATACCGTCTCCGTTCCGTCGTGGGTAAAAACGTTTAAGAAGCCTTCGACCGAAATAAAAAGTACCTCATTTTACGTCGAAACGCCTAGATGTGTTAAAGGTAAGTTCACATGACCAGCGCATAACGCGCGTTTAGAACAAATATTTTTTGTGGCTATGATAGCGCGGTCACTTCACATGCCAAAGAGCGTTGGTTGAAACTCCTACAATGAGCTTGAGCTGCCGGTGAAGGAAAACATCGTGAGGAAATAATTATGGTATTAGGGTTAGACTGGTAGTGTTAGTTACGACTGGCTAGCTACTACGCTCAGGTTGAAAATCTGCCGCCAAGCACCTAACGGTGTGTTCGGGCAGTCTCACATGAGAGCTCTCCCCCGTCCTTGATCACAGCTGGTCACATTTGTGAGACATCCCCCCACCTAGTGTGATGTCAGATATTATTCTGCGATTTTACATTTATTAAATTAGGTATACAATATTATATGTAACCATTTTGAAAAAAAATGATGTCACAAAATTTGGGACCCATTCTCCACCCCATGTCACACAATGACAGTGTCACACTTCGTCGACCCCCTCCCCTTCAACGTGTGACGTAATTTATGAATGGCCCTTACCATCAGGTGAGCTATGGTCATAAAATAGGTATGTTATTCGGAGCGTACACAATTGCTAACGCACGCTTAAATAAACACGCGTTTAAACGCTGTTTTAGTGCCTGACAGTTATACGCTTTGAAATCATTGGTTTGCCATACTGCCGTTCAGTTGAACGCGCGCTTGCGAAGCGTTATCACATATTATTGGGTTCGCTGGATAGTTTTAATACGTTCTAAATGTCGAAACTGAAAAACGTCCCGCTGTATAGAAGTAATGACTACTCAGCTAAGATTTTAAGGAGACGGGCTTGGGAAGAATCCCTTTATATATTCTGAGAAGGAAACTATAATATTTGGTGGTAGATCTCCTAAGCAGGAGGTTGTCTAGGTAGGTACCACCGCAGTATAAGATATTTTGCCGCCAAGCAGTACTGTGTAAACATTACTGTGTTCCGGTTTGAAGGGTACTGCGAAATTACTGGGCTGTTGAGACTAACCATCGAAAGTCTCAAAGTAATGAGCGCCAAAGCAGCGATGCCCTGGACTTTGTTTTGCTACACAAAGTTCTGTGTATCGCTGCAATGGTCATGGACAGGCGTTATCTCTTACCATGAGGAGAGCGTCTCGTATGGCTCATTACTATTAAAAAAATAAAAACGAAAGTATTAGATAAGTTTTAAGTTTAATATAACTCGATTTAACCGAGACAGCGCACGTCTAAAGTTTGACAGGTGGGCGTCATGTGTACCCTTTCTAAAACTTAGCGCACGTTCGACGCACGTTAAGCGCTTGCCATCTGAACATGACCTAAGGCGAGTACAAACCACGCGATTTAAAGCGCGCGTTTTAATGGACTAAGTGGACTGTTAAAGGTACACGTCCAAGGGCGTCAATTCTAATCAAGCGCATTTCAATTCATATTCATTCAATAAAACAGAGAAATAAATACATTTCGTACATAATTGTGCTATGAACGTACAGTAATTTTTAAAAGAGAAGGGCTGGTTAATTTTTAAAAGTAGCGTGTAGAAAATCCATCAAAACAAGATATAAATCTACCCATCTGGTTTACGGGTTTTCATTTATTCATCGGAAAAGGATTTTGATATTGAAATGAGGAATGTGTAAAACGGTGTGCTAACGTTATTTTTGCCCCAAAACAATTTGTCGCACTTAACTGGTGTGCGAGAATTACAAAGGATACTAGTTTTAATATTTATGTGCTTTACCATCTTCGACCACACCTTCACTTAACATCAGGTGGGATGTGTTCAAACAACTAGCCTGTCAAGGATTCAAAAAAAATAATTAAAAACACGATGAATTTGATGAGAGAAATACTCTACAATCTATTTAGAATTTGGCGTGCCAATAAAAAAAATTTGGTAGAACCATTATCATATTTGATTGAGCGTGCAGTGAAAGTAAGTATTAATGCATAGTTAAAACGTACACCTGTGTCGCAAGCCCTGTGAACTCTACGGGTTGACGTCCTTGCAACGCGATGGGCTTGAACCCGTACAGTCCCGTCTTATCGTACGAGCTACGTCTCGCTTCGACTGATTCTCAAACTATTAGAGTTGCTTGGTTTGGAGCTAAACATTTGCAGTGAAAATGAACAATACATCTGTTTTCTATCCATATACGCATACTTATGATGTACAATTTGTGCAGGAAGAAATTATAAAAAAACTTTATTACAAGGATGTATACAAGGAGTACCAAAAAGTTTTTGTATATTATTTTTACATTTTCATTTACATTTTCATTGCAAACGAATACATGTGCAGTGAAAATGAACATTCTATCTATTTTTTATCCATATATACACACACTTATGCTGTACAATTTGTGCAGGAAGAAATTATACAAAAACTTTATTACAAGGATGTTTACAAGGAGTAAACAAAATTCTTGTATATTTTTTTACATTTTCATTGCAAACGTATACATGTGCATTGAAAATGAACATTTTTATCTATTTTCTGTCCATATATACACACACTTATGCTGTACAATTTGTGCAGGAAGAAATTATACAAAAACTTTATTACAAGGATGTTTACAAGGAGTAAACAAAATTCTTGTATATTTTTTTACATTTTCATTGCAAACGTATACATGTGCATTGAAAATGAACATTTTTATCTATTTTCTATCCATATATACACACACTTATGCTGTACAATTTGTGCAGGAAGAAATTATATAAAAACTTTATGGTACTCCTTGTAAACATCCTTGTAATAAAGTGTTCATACAATTTCTTCCTGCACAAATTGTACAGCATAACTGTGTGTATGTAGATAGAAGATAGATGACTGTTCATTTTCACTGCACATGTATTCATTTGCAATGAAAATGTAATTATATTTAAATCAATAAACTGTGGAGACACGTGGTTTGGACACATTTTTTGTTTTACTAATCCGGGGCATTCATATCAATTTTATTGTGTGTAAAATGTAATGAAACGAACGAGACGCTCTCCTGATGGTAACAGATAACGCTTGTCCATGACCATTGCAGTGATACACAGAACTTTGAGTAACAAAAAAAAGTCCACTGTTTTGGCACTCATTACTTTGAGACTTTCGATGGTTATTTTCAACAGCCCAGTAATTTCGCTAGCTGCAGTACCCTTCAAACCGGAACACAGTAATGTTTACACACTACTGCTTAGCGGCAGAATAACTGGTACTGCGGTGGTACCTACCTAGACGACCTCCTGCTAAGGAGATCTACCACCAAGTCTGATACTTCGACTATAACTTCGGCTACATCCGATGGCCTTCTTCAAGGAGTCAAAGCAGAGTACAATGCGCGTGCTGTTTCGTATTGAATTATATTTTGTTTTAATATAAATTGTAAAACAAAAAAATAAAGAATCAATTTTCAATTGTTTATTTCTCGAAGCAACTGCGCACTGACTGTTTTTTTAAATTAATCGTTTTAAATACTAATTTTGTACCGGGCCTTCGTTTTTTCTGCGCAGCATTAATTTTCTTTAGTAGCTATGTTCTTTTTCTATTTCGGGTTTGACGACGGTCTGAGAATGAAGCTAATTCGATTCGAAGGGCTTATTGAAATGAAATGAAATTTACGTCTAGATTATGGCGGTGCCTTTCTAGGCTGTTTTCTGGATAGGCTTTCAGAAATGTTCCCTAGACGGATACAATTTATGGGCTGAATCGGATTTTAGGGTCTTCTGATCTAAAATAGAATAGACGAGATGAAACTGGTTAGTGATAATGTACCTAATGACAGAGCAAAAACCAGAAAGATAAATTTAGTAAAAATGTTACTTTTTTTATTACATAACCAGCTTACGCCACTTTTAGACACATTAATAATACAGTGAAACCTGGTTAATTGGGATCTCAAGGGACCAAGAATTTTGTACCATTTAAAGAGGTTTCCATTTATTCAGTTTTCCAATTAGACAGGTTTAAAATTATAGTTGTCTCCTTTACAGAGAGAGACCCCCCGCTTATAGAGGTCGAAATGTACCGTTATTCCATTTATAAATTAATTATTTAGTAAAAATAAAAATAAATAAACTATAATAATAAATTTAATAAAAAAATATATTTTATGCCATTTATCTTTCCAGGTCCATCCAATTCATGTATAATTTATTTTTTGTTTGTTAAATTCGTATAATGCAAACATTCGTCACATCACTATTTTGTGGGCGGTCAAGTCCTGGAGACAAACATAATTATTGTGTTTATACATGTATACGTTATTGTGTTACTAGGAATATGATTAAAAAAATACCTATGTATTACTACCAAATGAGCTTACAGCAGTCTAACTTGTCATGTATTGTAAGTTTTTTAAATTAAATTTAAATTAGATAACAAAATTTGTGAAACAAAACTTTTGGAAATAAAACGATAAAAAAAATATATATATATATATAATTCATATATCACTTCGCCTTAGTTGTACCGTTGACGGGCTTTTAATTTTAGTAGCGCTTAAGGTTTATTTTAAAATCAAATATAATCATTTGAACAGCCAAACAATTCTGTTGATGATCATTTCTACTAAAATTTTAGTTTGAATGTTGTTCTTGTTTTATCATAAAACTAAGTGAGAAAGTGGTAACATCTACTATTTGTAGTTATTAACTATCCAAAAATCCAGCCATCCAGTACTTTCTATCCCTTAGTATTCACAAGAACGAATCAATTTGTGAATTTCCCATCCACCCTAATAAAATTCACTGAAAAGTGAACTCTCGAGTATAAAAGATCATTTTATGTCTACCGTACACTCTGTGACTTTTGTGGCTGGTAATGGTGAGTTTTTATACAAAAATGTCATGGGACGAATGTAACGCTCTCCATATGGTCAGCGATAACGCTTGTCCATGACCATTGCATCGTCCCCAGAAGTTTGAGTAACAAAACAAAATCCAGCGCATCGCTACTTTGCCGCTCGTAACTTTGAGACATTCCATGGTTAGTCTCAACAGCCCTGTAATTTTGCTAGCTGCAGTACCCTTCAAACCGGAATACAATAATGTTTACACACTACTGCTCGGTTTACTCACGTTTTATTCCTTCGCCAGTAGTCCAAATTCATTATTGGGACTAACCCACGCCACAAGTGATCTAACCGACTAGCCACTGAGCTATTATCGTTACAAAATTACTGTAGCAATGATAGCTCTTTGGTTAGCGCATTCGGTTCACCCACGCAAATTCCAACAATGAGCTTGAGCTGGCAGTGGAGGAAATCCATAGTATAAGTACATATAGTACTCGGTTGGCTAACTGCCATCCTCAAGTTAACAATAACCAACAAACTGAAAACAAACCTTACGGTGTGTTCCGGCAGCTTCACTTAAGAGCTAGTTCAATCCCATGCTAGGCACGAATTTTGACTACAACGTTACTTAACATCAGATGAGCTGTGGTCAAACAACTAGCCTGTTCAATAGAATCCTTGCCAGACGTCGCAAGATTATATAACTTTGTACCTACTCGTACGAAATAATTTTCAAAAAGTGGTCACAAAAGTTTGACGTGTGCGCAATGCGTTATTCGTCTTATATCGAAGGCAAATCTAATAATCCGATGTTGGGAAAGAATAATTTCCTTATCTTAAAGTGTACCTCCCCTAAAATTGTTCCTAGCACATTCCAGCTGAGCTCTGACCGAGAGTTAAAAATCTGAGGAGGCGTTATAAACAATGGGATTGAATTAAAAAAAAAAGTTAATTAGTTGAATTTGTGTAATCGCACTAATATTATAAATGTGAAAGTTTGGATGGATGGATGGATGTAGTTACTCTTTCACGCAAAAACTACTGAACGGATTTGTTGGCATGGAGGTAGCTGAGACCCTGGATTAACACATAGGCCACTTCTTATCCCTAAAAAATATAGCGGGTAACACCGCGGGGCGCAGCTAGTTAGATTCAAAATTTTATGATTTTACATTAATTACTTGGAGACCTAGTCTTCATGGAGCTTGTGAAAGTAGTCGCGGAAGTAGTCGTAAAAGTTGTAAGTAGTTCGCCTCTTTTGACGGCGAAAGGGAATTACTTACTCAGAGGTGCGATCTGCTGTCTCTACGGAGAGAGGGCAGGTCAATGACCCAACAGGACTAACGTCTGTAGCGATGGTCGCTCAGTGGTTAGCGCGGAAGGTTCGCATGCCGAAGGGCGTGAGTTCAAACCCCAACAATGACCTTGAGCTGCCGGTGAAGGAAAACATCGTGAGGAAACCATAGCATGGTGGTAGGGTACTTTCTAGTACTCGGCTGGCTAGCTACCACCCTTAAGTCGGAAATCTCCCGCCAAGCATCTAACGGTGTGTTCCGGCAGCCTCACTTGAGAGCCAGTTCCATTCCAGGCTAGGCTTTACCATCTTCGACCACACCTTCACTTAACGTCAGGTGAGCTGTGGTCAAACACCTAGCCTGTCAACCACAAAAAAACGTTCTTTTTTAAATCGAATAAATGAAAAACAAAATTCGATAAAAAAATTAATTCAACCATAAAAGTTAAAGGTGTATGTATTACGACTCGAGTTGGGAACTGTTTACGATCGCATCGTATTGCAGAACTTTATCGCTGGAGTCGAATGCAGTGCAGTTTTATGGGTAAACATTATACGCACAACTTAATTAGGTAGGTATACAGTATGACTGGTGAGACACCTACGATACTGAAGAAGACTACTCGGTACTCGATTCTCGTTATAATTATGTAATAAAATTAGGTACTTAATTTTTGGCCCAATTTTCCTTTAAATAAATGAAACGTGGATACACTCCCGACGCTGATAATGATGTTTTGATCACGCGACAAGTACGTGCTTCTCTCGCCGCCCGTCGTCGTCGCGAGTGCCCTCACAACGTCCAGCTCGTGCGTCCGCGCGGTGTCCAAGTGTTACGTAATTAATTCCATAACTTTCGGGTAAGTTTACCCAGAAGTCAGTTAACATTTATTTTTATTGTTAATTTTTTTTCTTCGTACCTATATGATCGCCAAATATCACGCTCTCAAGTATCGTAGGTGTCTCACCAGTCATGCTGTATAATAATTTTTTTATCAGCTACTATTGCCCTTTCCTCCTGCCAGACTGCCCAGTCGGTTTTGGTAGTTTTAGATTTTTGTTGATTTTTCAGAAACCGCTCGATCGATTTCAATAAAATTTATATGGGACCACCTCTGAAGTATGATGATCTAACAAACAAATGAAGAACTACCAAAATCGATTTATAATTGGCAGAATAATAGCGTAACATAAATACAAAAAAAATATACAGTCGAATTGAGAACCTGCTTCTTTTTTGAGTAGGTTAAAAAAAGGACTATTTCTGAGATTAACTAATTAAAATTGCAATGTTATCACACCCGGAAAGACTTTCCACTAATGTGCGTCAAAACTAACTTACAACTAACTTTGATTAATTTGTTTGAACTAAGCACATTCCATACGGAGGCACTCTAGAATTAGCGAGGTTAGCTGTCGTTTCGGAATGTTGCCACTAGGGATAGCTAGTATGTTGGAATTATTTTTATCCATCTGGAAAACAATTTAGGCCGGATAAACCGGAACTGAGCAACCATTTATAGCGGTGATAGCTCAGTTGTTAGGGCGGTCTTTTAACACGTAGGGCGTGGGTCGAGCCCTAACGATGAGTTTGAGCTGCTTTTGAAGGAAAAACATCGTGAAGAAATCAATGATCAGGTGTGCTTCGTCATCTTCGACCACATCGTCACTTAACATCAGGTGAGCTGTGGTCAAACACCCAGCCTGTCAATCATAAAAAAAAGTTATCTGGCGAATTACTTCGTTCCGGATACGACCTCTCAGAGAAATGCCAAGCAAAGTTTAAGATACCGCTGTATTGATCATTTTTTTTTTTTTTTTTTTTTATACGGATAAGTCCGCGTTTGCCCACCAACTCGCCTGATGGTAAGCGACGATGTGGTCGAAGATGAAGCACGCAGACCTAGAAGATACCTATTCACTCTGACCTTGAAAAGATCTAGATTATATCTATCAGGAAACAAGGAAGCCGGTAGCTTGTTCCATTCCTTGGCCTTACGGATGAGAAACATAGAGTCGAAACGTTTTGGTACGCACCCAAGGAAATTCCACTACATATGGGTGGTAGTGGGCCGTCTTTCTACTCATGGTTTCTTTCTGGTCATGGTCATGCGTCATGGTCAAGCGTCATCGCAGCGGGACAACGTTACGTTCATCTCATTACTTTTACATTAAAGAACTTAATAGAATTTTCTTAATTTTAATTCGAATTCTGTCGGATGTTGCTCATCTCTACTTCCGTCAGTCACCCTTATCAAACGGCTAAGATGACAGTTAATTTGGGCCCGACAGAAACAATTACATGAAAAATTATAATTAAAGGCTTCACAAGATCTTTTGTTAAAGCCCCTTTGTGATAAAAGCTTTAGTTAATACAAAAAGTATGGTTATCAGTAATAAATACACACCACTATTATTTATTACTAGAAGAAAAAAATGGCACTATTGTATTTGCTATTACTGAAAAAAAAAACTTGAAACCCTATGTCGAAAAATTATCCACAAAAAAAGGTTACTCCTGGTTATTATTCCCGAAAACATGTAGCCGGTAACACTGCGGGGCGCAGCTCGTTTATAATATTAGTGGGATAGTACGAAACCCTTCGTGCGGGAGTCCGACTCGCACTTGGCCGTTTTTTCACACATTTAATTATTGTTCAAATGCTACGTTATTCCCGAAAATTAATATGGTGAAACCACAGCTGAAACAAAAGAACATTTTTGAACAAGAACCAATTACGTACACTCGAATAGAGGGTGCACTTTCAAATTTGAAACCTCTTTATAAATCCGGAGAGCCAGCCTTGGAGAGCGGGAGTTACGAGCGCGCAAACATCTCCATTGTAGCCGTAAGTTACATGAATTTACTTGATGTTTTAATCTAAAAAGCTGAGTGTGTTCGCCGTGCCCGAATTAAGACCCACGGGGGACGAATTTACCTAAAAGCTTACCTACTATAACAGATACGATTTCATTTAATTTCTCTTTCATTTTAAGCGGAGTTTCAGCCAGTGCGTATGAGGTGTATATAAGGAGATAGTTATAACAACATTGACATCACCCACTAAGCCTATACATAATAGAATCACTTTTTGAGAAATAAATATCTTAAACCATGAAGTTAAACTTTTTGTAGGTAGGTATACTTTTTAGTACATAGCTGGGTAGCTACCACGCACAAGTTGAATATCTGCCGCCAAGCATCGCACAGCAGCCTCGAGAGCCAGTTCCAATCCAAGCTAAGTGCGTTTACCATCTTAATTGAAAATAATGTATTGTCATCAGAACTAAAGGCACCAAATATTAGACAATTAAATCTGTCAACAGGAAGGGGGTAAAATTTCAATAACTAAATTTGACGCAAATACATCCACAGCAACAAACATGCCTATTTTAAACCGTTTATTTGACAAAAAATGTATATCGACATAATATGTACTTTATCTGACATTTTGTTTTTATCCATTGACTCATGACATGTAATCAGTATTTTATAACTTTTTTTTAATGATACACATATTCAAAATTATTTTACTAAAATTTGACTTGTAACGTTGGTATTATTCGATTCAATTGCCATACAAATATTTGGAGCATAATTTTACAGTGAAATCACAGCTACTGGCATTTATTTTGGTCCTCATTTGCGGTAAATCACAATTGTTTGAATAAAACAGTGGATTATTAGCATAATCTACTGTTTTATTAAAAATCATAAATTTATAAATCATTCATAAATTTGATTTTATGCTACTGTTTTATTCAAGCGATTGAGATTTACCGCAAATAAAGACCAAAATAAATGCCAATAGATGTGATTTCACTGTAAAATTATGCTCCATTTGTCCATAAATGGAAAAGTTTATTTGTATGAAAATCGAACCACCTTAAAATAGGCCTGATGTGAATTCTATAAATGGACCAAATCTGGTCTAGTGCGTAGAGACAGGCCTCTGAAACGACGATCATTCAGCTAACGGGCGACAACGCTAATCTATGCTAATGACGTGAAATTATTTTCACTTTGACGTCATGAAGGCTGTGGTATGTAAAACACGGGGTTATTTAGTTAGCTTTATTGTAGACGCTACCTTTTTCCAGCACGTCTAGACGATGGAAATTATGGCCGGGCACGACTAATTTAGGTGAACACGGATGAAAAGAATTTGCAGACACAGCGTCGCAAGTTTTAAGACTTGTCTCGTACGCACATTTCACATTATTGAGGGCGTAAATTATGGGACGTCGAGTGACGCTTCATAGTTCCTAATCTCCGCTATAACATGCACACAAACACACTTTTTGGGGAATGCTAAAATAGTCTTATTCGTAGCGATGATAGCTCAGTGGTTAGCGCGGTAGGTTCGCATGCCGAAGGGCGTGGGTTCAAACCCCAACAATGAGCTTGAGCTGCCGGTGAAGGAAAACATCGTGAGGAAACCATAGCATGGTGGTAGGGTACTTTCTAGTACTCGGCTGGCTAGCTACCACCCTCAAGTTGAAAATCTGCCGCCAAGCATCTAACGGTGTGTTCCGGCAGCCTCACTTGAGAGCCAGCTCCATTCCAGGCTAGGTGTGCATTACCATCTTCAACCACACCTTCACTTAACATCAGGTGAGCTGTGGTCAAACAACTAGCCTGTCAACCATAAAAAAAAAAGTCTAAATCGATAAGAAATGCGCGATTATGTGCATCGAATGAATGTAAAGAAAGAAATTTATTTTATTTTGGAATTTCGATCAATCCCTCCGACTTGGAGACTCCCTCTTTAAGGAGCTCGTGAGAGTGGGCGCGGGTCTGAAGACGTCGAAGTGACTGTGTTTTGGAATATTCCTGACATCATAGAGGAGGACCCCGGTGAGGAAGGGCTCCAGAGCGCGCTGGTGCATCTCTAGTCTACAACCAAATGTGCTAACGAGACAATTGAGAACAAGTGATTCTTTTCACGGCTTTAGAGTTATACGAGTACATATTATAGTAGTAAAAAGTAATACAATATATTTCTTTTGGCTTCATAAACTGTGTAGCAAATGGAACTTCGGGGAAGGGCTAGTAAGCGATATAAAGTCTCAATAATTCACTCAATTTCAGTAAAACAAATAAAACAAATTTTTATTCCATCGAAACAAGAGCTAACCTTTAACACAATAAGAAAGAATCAGCTAAAAGGCAGACTTCTTGTGAATAAACAACTATTTGACAGACCGCTTCCTTTTTCCTTCCCTCAAGAAATAAAGAATGAGAGAAGGGAAAGTCGAGTTAATTATGAAGTGAAAACTTTTTTAGCCACTTTGAGCAATTTTTTTCTAAACTTATGGGTTCGTTTTGGAAATCACCACGATTGCTTTTTTTAAGTGAATTTTTTTATGCCACATTGAGCGGTTTTTGTTAGGGGAAAAGCTTACTTCTATACAAAAACATGAGGTAACCTTATATACTTTTTGTCGTAAATAAATACTTTCAAGTAGCTTAAAAGGTAGTCAATACTACTTTTCTAGAGCATGGACTCGACTGTGACTTACTTTATGTGACTTTGACAGTGACTATAGTTAACTAATGGATGTGTTCGCATCTAGAAGAGCATATGCATATTGTTAACTTTTCGTATTTGTTATTGTAATGCAGGTCTTTGTATATGTCCAGTTTTGTGAACCTATTAATAAAAAAATAAAATAGCTAAAAAAATTTTTTGACCTAATGAATTCATTTTAAAAACAAGCTGAGCTCAACGGTTTTACCCGTAGTTATTTATAAATGTCGATACCGAACGCCATTATCTACGCGGATTACCTTACCTTAATTACCTTTGTTAAAATTCGTTTATTTTAGAGTAGGAAAGAACGTACGACATCGATAAAAAAATTTACTACTTAATAATGTTTAGTAGTAACCTACTTGTTTGATAATAACCTACCAAATAATATTTAGTAAGTTATTGTTTGATAACCTACCAAACAACATTTAGTAGGTTATTGTTTGATAAGCTACTAAATAATATTTAGTAGATTATTGTTTGAAATTTATGAAAATTGTAACATTTCAAATCTGCGCTTTCCTTATTTTGTGTTCCCCTGACCTAGATTTGGTCCATAAATTACACATATTGATATTTACGAGAAAAAATTCTAATAGAATTCTTTGGAAAGGTGAGGGAGAAATTCGGCGCGATAATCATGGTAAACATGGGGAAGCCACGCGGAAATATGGATGAGGTTTTTTATCACAGCATCGTTATGAAGGAAAGTTACATAATAACTTACAGGAATGTGAATCGACTATACGTGCGATCTTCCTAAAATATTCAATCTTTAACCAGCTAATTTTATAACCCACAAGAAAATTTCAGGAACAAAAAAATGTTCACAAAGGCCGCACCAATCGAAGTATTTGTTTTGTATGACATTTTCATTGTTGGTGTTTTTAATCAACTTTAAAAATTTACATCAAAATATTATATTCGGTAGGCATTTATGAACTGATTTGGAAAATTATTTTTTATTGAATTACATACTTTCAGATTGGTTTAAACGTAATTTTATTAAAATAGTGTTGTGGCACGAAGTCGGTTTTTTTGTAATAAATATTTATTAATGAAAAAAATATTTTGTAGATAGGTACGTAATTTTTCTTTTAAATGCAGACCTCTTTCCTAGTAAGAACTGCTGGTGAGTGGAACTCGTTGCTTGCGTCTGTGTTTTCTACAAAGTACATTCTTGAACAACCCCGGTTGTTCAACAAATGTCCAAACTAAAAAAAATAAATAACTGTTTGTAGATCCATAAAAGAGGAATATCCCATAATGCATTGTTTTGTTATACATATTATAACTCAAAGGGATTAAGCAACGTTTTCTATAAAAGCTCTCAGGTGGCTTGACTTTATCCGACACTTCCAACTACTATCATCATAATTTACTCAAGACCTTTTTTAAACTATCCACAAAAAACTTCCTTCCTTCCTCAATCACTGTACTTTTATTAGTGTACTTTTAGTTACATACTTTATGTATTAGGATATATTATTATTAGAGTGTAGATATAAGTATTTATGTTATAGTTATATATTATCCTTTGTGCATATCCTCGTTATTGATACACCCCGTATTTTTCTTCCTCTGATCCTGTCCGTCCTACGGTTGCCTGGAAGAGATCGCTTTTAGCGATAAGGTCGCCAGTTGTTACACAAATTAATTAATTTTATTTCTTCTGTATTGTTTTTTTTAGTGTGTGCAATAAAGAGTTAATCAATCAATCAATCAATCAATCACTCTACCTATTGGTGTAACTTGCATGGTAATCTGTGTAGTAGTTTTTAAGTTTATCACGAACAGATAAACAGACAGACAAACGCGGTGGACGACTTTGTTTTATAATGTTATGTTATTTATCTGTTAACATAATAAAAGTCACAGCAGCCTTATATGACATTAATCATACGAGAAACTATAAACTGTACAGCATCTAGCTGTACGTGACTTAACGACTTCTTCTGCGGGGAAATCCTTTGACCTATATCGTTAGGTTGGTAGAGCAACGAGATACGAATTGACGCAATGACAAAATATAGCGTAGTATCTATCATAGTATCTCGTATAGGTTCGATTCCCACTCAGGACAAACATTGCTGTCTGGGTGTTCTGTACAAATACTGTTCTATTTAATGCGCTGTACATGTAATCTGTCTACACTCCTCATCATCAATTCAGCCGTCTACTGCGTCTACTGTTGGACACAGGCCTCCTCAGTAAGTTAAAAATTACAATGATACATGATTACAATGACAATGATAAACACAGCTTTATTAACTCAATTTAAGGTTTCCATTCAGCAAACTTTGGTAATATTTCTATTAAATTACCTGAATTATTTCCATGAAGACCGGTTGGAAGCGGCTCGCATCCAGCGCGCTCCTGCAGTCTACATTAGGTCGTCTCGTCTGTCTACCTTGTAGACGGACGTCCTACACTGTACTTGCCAGTCCGTGATCTCCACTCCAAAATATTATAGCCTATAAAACAATGTATTTGTTTTTAAGATAGTATCTCTTAGCTTATGCTCAGTGAAAGACAACTCTTATAAAACATTTCATATTTCGTCCGGGAGGTGGATTCAAATCTACATAATGTAAGCGCCATTATATCATACATGCTGGTCTGATGGTTTTTCTTTCGTAACACAAAATCTTGTTTGTTTAAGCTTTAACTGAATATAAATTCGTTGAATCTCGTGCTTGAGATTTTGGATTTTGTTTTGGATTAATAAAATCGAAGGACGAGTCGTGCAACATTACTTTGGCGCGTAATCGAGCTAAATGACATATCATACGACGAGTACCCGTCCGAAATGCACCTTCCGGTTCCACAGAAACAAGCGAAGCGAAGTTGCTAGAGACCTCGTTTTATAACATTGACAAGTATTCTAAATTGAATTACTCTAATTACGAAATAATTGTTTAAAAAAAAACCAAATACGATGTTAAATTAGACGTTTAATAAAATGTTTTTGTCCTTTTTGTAGTTACACTTTGCTGAGTTAAAACCGTTGGGTGTTTGACTGCAGATTTTCAACTTGGTAGCTAGCCAGCGGGGTAGGTAAGTAACCTACCACCATGCTATGGTTTCCTCACGATGTTTTCCTTCACCGGCAGCTCAAGCTCATTGTTGGGGTTTGAACACACGCCCTTCGGCGTGTAAACCGGCCGCGCTAGCATTGTTACAAGTGTAATAAATATTTGTAGGGAAGAGGTTTCATAACTTAAAACTTCTTCCTGCGTGCAATGACCCAAGTTCTAAAAATATCTTCACAAAATTTCTTGCCCGAAAGCTTTTTGCCATAACTTTGCAGGTAGGTCGAGTAACGAGGAAGAACTAAAGATGCTCCTTGCATTATTTATCAAAGGAACCCAGAAGGGATTTATACGCCGCGCCAAAGGAACGAAATTAGTCTACTTCGAGACATAAATAAATCAGTGGTGAATATCTCAGTTGCAGAGTGGCTTTCGATGAACTGAGTAATGATTGTTTTATTATCTCACAAATACATAAATAATAATAATTATGTTAAAATGACGTTAATTCTGGTGTGTCTACTCATTAGACTAATCTGATAGGATTATTATCACCTGCTTCTCGTGAGCTGGCTTTTCTCTGAGACAGTGGGTGGCTGGACTAGCTACACTGGATCCATGCACCGTGGGCCCATTGACGGCTTGTACTGTGGAGAAGGCCCGTTCACCAAGTAGTACTTGCTTCTCTGTGAATTTTGATGCGTAAGAAAAGGATGGACACATTTTAGGGGTTTACTATGGAAACTGACGTGGTTTTGTTTTATGCGAGACTAGCTGCGCCCCGTGGTGTTAAAAACCGAAAATTCGGGAACTTTTTCTAATTATACTAGAATCTGCAGGATCTTTACCAAAGTTTATATTACTCTAGCTGAGCCCAAGTAATTATTAGAATCATTCTTCACGCTTTCCATTACAATTATCTTTTCCTTGAACCATGGTGAACCTAATGCCAGAAGTTTTCCTTTTACTTAATTAAGCACAGATAGCAAGCGTAACCGTCACGTAATCGCAGTGATGCGTAGAGAAAAAAAGTAGTCTAAAGCGACAAAATGATGTGCGCGTGTGTGTGTAGTGGTAGCGTAGCGTAACATGACGGTGGCGTTGCGTAGCAAAGTATGACGGTAGCGTAGCGTAGCATGATGTGGTGTAGCGTAGCACGACGGCCACATATCTTTGCATGACGGTGGCGTAGCGTAGCATGGCGTTGGAGTAGCGTAGCATGACGGTGACGTACGATAGCATGACGGTAGCGTAGCGTAGCGCAATATGACGGTGACGTAGCGTAGCATGATGTGGTGTAGCGTAGCACGACGGCCACATATCTTTTCATGACGGTGGCGTAGCGTAGCATGGCGTTGGCGTAACGTAGCATGACGGAGGAGTAATAGTTATATAATGAGATTACATAGAAAATTAGGAAAGGTGCGAAAAAGGTACCTTCCTTTTGTTCCGTTTGGTTTTACAGTTTAATACAAAAAAAGTTCATCACTATATTGATTTGTTTCATCAATTTACCAGAGAAAGTTCACAACTCAATGTAAAGGATATAAGCCCTAAAACCTTCAGGTAGGTGCCTAAAAGTTTCTATAAAAGGTGACGGGTGGTAGCTAGCCAGCCGAGTACTAAAGTATCTAAATAATATTTATAAGTAAAGTATCCTACCACCATATGGTTACTTCACGATGTTTTCTTTCACCGGCAGCTCAAGCTGATTGTTGGTATTTAAACCCACGCCGTTCGGCGTGCGAACCGACCGTGCTAACTACTGAGGTATCTTAGCTTCAAGCTATGCTTGTGCCAGCTTGCGGTAAATTTAATTGTGATCTTTGTCGCCTTCTTTATGTGACCACATCTTTAATTTCTGTCAAATTTCCGTTTGTAACACAATCTGTCTACATCACGGTTTCTTAGAACGCGTGGGCGTGATAATTACTGTTTGGTTTCAAGGCGAGATTAAATTACATACATACTCTTATTGATTATGTTAATTATTTACGTAAAATGGAGGTTAAGAAAGTTAATGTCTCTTTCACGGCGCTAAACTTTATATTTTTTTATCTTTGAGAAGATAATGACACCGATTGATCCCACTAATGTTATAAATGTGAAAGTTTGGATGGATGGTTGTATGAATGTATGTTTGTTAATCTTTCACTCAAAAACTACTAAACAGATTTGGATGAAATTTGGTATGGAGGTAGCTGAGACAATGATTAATACATAGGGTACTTTTTATCTCGAAAAAATGTAGCAGAAAAAATGCAGCAGCAAGACCGCGGGACGCAGCTAGTACATACATATTTACGTACATGTTTTTGTAATTGTCATTCTAATCTATGTTTTTGCTAAACTTTGTATGTATACTTTGCCGTAAGTTTCTCAATCATAAATAAAATATCACAAAGGAGATCTTTAGTCTCTTCATCTTCCCATCTATATCTGTTGGCTTATTTGGTAGTATCTGTTTTAAGAGCTGTAGGGCGTGGGTTCGATATCCGCGCAGGACAAGCATTTGTGTGACGAGTATAAATATTTGTACGATGTCTGAGTGTTCTGTATGTATTATAAATTGTATTTACAAAACAAATAGTACATAAGTAATCTATCAATACAACAAAGTCCGAGGCATCGCTGCTTTGGCGCTCATTACTTTGTGACTTTCGATGGTTAGTCTCAACAGCCCAGTAATTTAACCCGGTAATTTCAGAATTATTGTTTCAAAAGCTACACCTACACTGTACAAAAACACTGTCAATTCCACGCATTTCCCTTAAAAAATTCAAAATGTGAGTGGATAAACCCTGTCAAACTGACAAACAATTAGCAAAATGCAAATTTAAACAGCTCAGATATAACGGATTCTACGCAGTGTAACTCCAAACTTGTAAAAAGCACACGTGCTACTATTACTTTACTGTGACACGGTGAACTCTCCATACCCATCGTAATAAAGCTGAAATTAAACAATTTTCAACTTTACCGCACTTGAATAAGGCCGAGGAATGTTTAGACGTTTGTTGTTGTGTGGGTTTGATAGTACAGTAAGGACGAAATACGATTCTTTTTCTTAAAGTGGGGGGTGATAAGTGCTTCACTGACGTCCCGCATGTTCCGCTTGGGGTGTTTTGTGCATGGGAAATGCCTGCTGGAAATCTACCAGCAATCTAAACCGTAAAAAAAAATAAAAAAATCTACCCTTTTTTTCCCCAGGGTAATCCTTAATACTACAAGCTTTGGGGAAAGCAGAGTGGTTATATGGGATTCTCCAGCGTAGTGGCGGCCTACCCACTAGAAACCCTGGGATGTTTCTGGTTGGCACCTAAGTGTCGGTGTTATGGAAACGCTTTCACACTCATCCGTGGCCCTGATGGTGCTGGACTCCTGAGACCCTTCCTGTTAGAGATGGAGCTGGAGAGTGGAGGTAATGGAGGGTAGAGGCAACCCGCTATCCTTGAGGAACTTGTGAAAACACCACGCCAGCCTCCTCAGGGGCTACCCTTGTCAAGCAATGGACCTCCGAGTCCACCGACTAAGGCCTCTTTTATGGGGGTCGTGGAAGATCCTCCTCCAGAGCTCGGCTCTCCAGCGGCGCATTGGCAGATCTGTTCTGACCTCTCATTCGCATTTCGCTGTTTCTTTCTGGAATATCCCTTGTTCACAGAAGGAAACTGCCGTTTCCAACGATCTCTTGCATCCGAGTTACCTGCATCTACCCTATCTAGCCCAAATCTTTGAAGTATCTGAGTGATGCTTTGGGGATTGATGACGTGCTTTAATTCCCATACTGCTAATGTTTTTTATAGTTGTACATTTTGACTTCACGGGAGCAATTACGGTAGAAGTTTCAGCAGGAAAATGAGGGCTGACGTTTCATTCATTTGAACTTCATTTCGGGCCAGGGTTGCCTGTTACACCCACCTGTTTTTCTTGTAGTTAGGCATTCACAGGGCTCTGAAAGAGAAAGGTAAAATTGGCAAAGTGAGAGTCTTTTAAAAACTTGCTCATTATAATTTAAATGGAAATAAAATTGTAGCAATAATAGCTATAGATTACTCAGTGGTTACCGCGGTCGGATCACTTGGCGAAGGGCGTGGCAAACCCCAACAATGAGTTTGAGCTGCCGGTGAAGGAAAATATTGTAAGAAAACCATAGCATTGTTGTAGGATATTTTCTAGCACTCAGCTGGCTAGTTACCACCCTAAAAGTCTGCCCCTAAACATCTAACGCTGTATTACTGGGTCGTTTCTCAACGCTACAGCAGCTTCAATTGAGAACCAATTTCACTCCAGGCTAGGTGCGTTTACCATCTTCGACCACACCGTCAAAATAAAATAAATTTATCCTCAATGCGAGCAAAATAATTATTATCCTACCTACTCCTACTTAGTATTGTAAATGTAAAAGTTTGTTTGGATGTTGGTTACTCAACCACGCAGAAATGGCAGAATGGATCTGGATGAAATTTAGCACACATATAGCTTATTACCTGGATTAACATATAGAATATTTTTTTCCTCGGGAAAATGTTAGGTATCAGTGTAATTATCAAAAACTGCAGGAAGTATCCACTTGAAATTTGGTATTGATGTCTCATGGAACATTGTTCTAGAACAAACGTTACCCTTTGTATTAATTGTAGCGCAAAAATAACACAAAATACAATTAATCACAATTGTATTTAAGACTTTTTTACACTGTTGTCATGCAAATAAAAACTTTGACTTTGACTTTGCAAGTTTCATGATGGATAAAACTATTGCTCTTTTGTTACTTAAACCCCTTTTCTTAAGTTAACGCAGACAAAGTCGCGGTCGCAAGCTAATAGTATATAATGTACAAAGTATAGATTCAAAAAATGTAATACAGTTCAATTTTCAAACACACGAAAAATGTTAAGTTATTCGAACAGTGGAAGAAGTACTAAGACGTTATGGGGGTACCCATAACGTCTTAGTACACCTTTTCCATATACCCCTATAAATATTAATACGATCACCGCCTGTAAAATTTAATAGAGACATTTCTCTATCAACATTCAAGTCAAGTGCATCCTATGATAGGTTTACATGATATTTTTATACTTGTATACTTCGTTCACGACTAAAATTCTTAGGGTTCAATAGAATTGACGCGCAGGTGCTGGTATGGAATCAATATAAAAATATTCATAACATAAAAAACTATAAACAAAAATAAATAACTTGACTTTTTTTATGTAAACTTAATGAGACGAACAAAACGCTCTCCTGATGGTAAGAGATAACGCATGCCCATGACCATTGCAGCAATACACAGAACTTTGAGTAGCAACTAAAAAAAAGTAGAAGAGTAAAACGAAGTCCAGGGCATCGCTGCTTTGACACTTATTAATATAAGACTTTCGATGATTAGTCTCAACAGCCCAGTAATTTCGCTAGCTGCAATACCCTTCAAAGCGGAACACAGTAATGTTTACACACTACTACTTGGCGGCAGAATATCTAGGCAACTTCCTGCTAAGGAAATCTACCACCAATAACGCTTCCTTCTTTACGTTGCTGTGCCCGACATGGTCTATATTTGACTGTCTACCATATAATAAACAGCTTGTACTATATGAACGCAATACATAATAATATCTTGAATCTATAAAAAAGTATTACCAGCTAGGAATCAAACCTGAGTTCTCCAGTTTGTAAGGCAGACAACAAAGTACAGGTAAAATTCCGAGCACTTCAATATCAATAAATTGCCAAACTAGAATAAGATCTTCACGAGATAGTATCTTTGTAGTTGGTAAAGCGTTTTCACGGTGTCGCAGACCTGGAGTCGAGTATATTTATTATTTTCCAATTCCATTAATAACTAGTACCTTTATACCCGCACGATTTTCGTGACCTAGTTAAAACTGTTTTCCTCTAAAAGAAAGGGGAAGAAAAGGAACACTGTTTTTTCGGTTGAAACTTTTTGGGCGAGGACTGAATAGGATATAAATTTAACGGTATTTCGATTTAAGTTAAAAGCATTTATAGCGATGATAGCTCAGTGGTTAGCACGGTAGGTTCGCATGCCGAAGGGCGTGGGTTCAAACCCCAAGAATGAGCTTTAGTTGCCGGTGAAAACATCGTGAGGAAACCATAGCATAGTGGCAGGGTACTTTAGTACTCGGCTGGCTAGCTACCACCCTCAAGTTGAAAATCTGCCGCCAAGCATCTAACGGTGTGTTTCGGCAGCCTCACTTGAGAGCCAGTTCCATTCCAGGCTAGGTGTGCTTTACCGTCTTCGACCTCACCTTCATTTAACATCAGGTGAGCCTAGCCTGTCAATAAATTTTAAACGTATTTATTTAGTGTTCTATCTTTTAAGTATTCTTTACTTTTACCTATTTATTTTTTATCAGTTATCTGTCTTCCATAGCACAAGGTTTGCTGAGTTCGAGGTCAGATGGTGCTGCGTGTAATGTTCTATGATTATTTTTTTTGAGTATAGGTAGGTACTAATCTTTGTAATACTGCATGTTTTGAAATGCAAGAAGATTGTCATGTTAAGGGACATTTCAGAAATAGTTTTTCAATCGATATAAATGAAAAATAAATTTTACTACGAAACTGACGTGGTTTTTTCTAGTGTCTATTGTTTTTTTTTTCCTCCTGTTTGAGTCGATTAAAAGTGAACCCTTTTTTTCAGTTATTCAGTACCGGTAGAATGGAACGCATCTGAACGATCCGGGTTCAAACTTTGCAAGTTTCGCGCTTCGTTGATTCCGCAACTTTCAAGGTTTTAGTCCTGTGCGTTTAACGTCTACTGAGATTGATGGGAACGCGGTGCGACTTTTCAATTTGGCATAAAGTTTAACATATACTTGCAGAATAAAGTTTTGTCTTTGCCACCAAAGGTTTGTATGAATATTTTTATCCTGAATTTGTTGGTGACTTCGCATTCGAACTGCACTGGTACTGTTACTAAGTGTTGTGGTTAGTTTGAGGCTGCCTGTTAGCCTGTGAAATCTGTTAGCTTCAGAAGACACAAAACAAATCCTACGCTTTCAACATTTCTCAATACTTTATTGCATGCGGGAAGTTTATATTGTCTCTAAATATTGTTAATGTGAACGTTTGTAGGTTTGATGTTTGTTACTTCGCAAAAACAGCTGAACGGATTTGGATGAAACTTGACACATACATAGTTTATTACCTGAATTAACATATTATACAGCATGACTGGTGAGACACCATCGATACTGAAGGACCCCTCCTCAGTACTCGATTCTCATTATAATTATTTAATAAAGTTACTTAATTTTTGGCCAAATTTCCTTACAAATAAATGAAGCGTGGATATACTCTCGACGCTTATAACTAGTTTTGATTACGCGACACGTACGTGTTTTTCTTGCCCGCTCGTCGTTGGCGCGAGCGTCCTCATAGCGTTCAGCTTGTAACTTTGCGCGGTATCCATGTGTTGCGTAATTAGTAACATAACTTTCAATTATGTTTACCTAGTTAATATATATTTTTAATGTATTTTTTTTTCTTTAATTATATAGTCACCAAATATCACGTCCTCGAGTATCGTAGGTATCTCACCAGTCATGCTGTATATAATATATAATACTTTTTATATCAGAAAAATAGTAGACTATTGCGGGAATATAACACACGGCTAAAAGCCTTAGGCCGCACCAAAGGCGCAGCGAGTTTCACTGTAAAGCTTTTTAATCATCAATTTCAAATTACTCTCATTTCCAGAATCCTCGTCTCGCTATAAGATCAAAGACATACCCCATATTTAACGAGAGTTGAGGTTGACATAAAATTGCGTTTTATAGGTTGGCACACTTCACCACGAGGGGGCATTAGCCGTGAACGTTCTAGCTCGTAAAATTTCATATACCTACTTGTTGATAAGCGGTATCAAGAAATGTGCCTACATAAACTAAGGCCTATTTGGTTGGATAATACAAAACGGCTCTTATTTTGTCTACGTTTAGGATGCTCCATTTTCTATTTCTAAGGTTCTCAATCCGATGTAGAGTTTGCCACCCTTACTTTCATGTTACTTGGTGGTAGATTTCCTTAGCAGGAAGTCGTCTAGGTAGGTACCACCGCAGTACCAGATAGCTGCCAAGCAGTAGTGTGTAAGCATTACTGTGTTCCGGTTTAAAGGGTACTGCAGCTAGCAAAATTACTGGGCTGTTGAGACTAACCATCGAAAGTCTCAAAGTAATGAGCGCCAAAGCAACGATCGGAGTTTGTATTGCTGCTCAAAGCTCTGTGTCTTACTGCAATGGTCATGGGCATGCGTTATCTTTAGACACCAGGAGAGTGCATCGTTCCATTTTTTACATAAAAAACGGCTTAGTATAAGAGTGTTTCTTGTATACGCTAGTACCATAATCTATCAGTTAGTATTCTATCAGCTATCTGTTTTCCATAGTACCTCCAAGCTTTGCTTAGTTTGGGGTCCGATGGCGCTGTGTGTAATGTCCTACGATATTTATTTATTTTACTATTGTTTAATATTCCGATTATAGTGTTCTTTAGTACCTTAGTGACCTTTTTCAGGGAGATAAGTAAGAGTGCGGCGTACGCGGTAGGGAGCGATAAGACAAATCTACACAAATATTATAAAGAGGAAAGATTTGTATTTTTGTATGTTTGTAACGAATAAACTCAAAAACTACTGAACCGATTATAAAAATCCTTTAAGCGTTGGGAATGTACACTACCTGTATTCCCAAGGGAATGGGAACTATGCGAGTGAAACCGCGAGGCGTCTGCTAGCAATAAACATTTCGACGCATGCGCGTCGCGTTTGGTTTCTTAAAAAAGATTGCCCGTTAGTCTGAATTTTGATTAATGAGTTATCTATACATATTATTCTAAGTAACAGCTTACAAAGAAATTAGTTCACAGTGAAGTTTAGCACTGTAAGCTATGCTGTGACGAACGTAAGTTTTAATTTATTCACTACGTCATTTGAATGCTAAAGCGTAGTACAAATAGAAAATGTCATAGGGTAACTTGGCTGCGCTAGTTTGTAGATATAGTTCGAAATTGCCCTGGAGCCTGGATGCGAATAGAATTGATGATGAGTTCCTGTATTAAACACAACATTTTTTTTCGTGCCACGTGTGGCACTAGCTCATAAGTTTTTTTGAATGGTTGACAGGCTAGATGTTCGACCACAGCTCACCTGATGTTAAGTGAAGGTGTGATCAAAGATGGTAAAGCACACCTAGCCTGGAATGGTCTTTGTTTTCTGTACCCTTTTTTCTATTTTTGATTTGAGTAATAAACAGTTTCGATCTATATTTATTTTATACTACAAAATGTTTCTCCTGGTTGGCAATCAAACTCACGCCCTTCAGATATTGAAGCAGACATACTGCCAATGAACCAACCGGGCTGT
Organism: Biston betularia; assembly: GCA_905404145.2. Classification (NCBI taxonomy): domain Eukaryota; kingdom Metazoa; phylum Arthropoda; class Insecta; order Lepidoptera; family Geometridae; genus Biston; species Biston betularia. The sequence goes on along the minus strand of FR989887.1, from coordinate 5,833,930 downwards.
CGACCTATTATGACCTATTTGACACACATAATATACTATAATGTATGTAATTTATTACCTGGATTTACGCATGATACTTTTTATATCAGATTTTATTTCAAAGCTTATTCATTCATTTATTCATCTATTTGTTCATTAAGGAAAATTATTCATGAAACATTGTGCACAAAGATTGACACAAGATATACCTACATTAAGATATTTTACTGAAATTATGATTATTTATGATAACATGCTAGGTGTTGTGACGGGAACGCAAACTACGCGGGTGAAACCGCGAGGCGTCCGCTAGTCTTATAATAATCACAAACAGAAATTTTGCTATCAATACCTCTCTCACGCCAAAAATAGACGCATTTCCGCACAAGTACTGTCAGTACGTGTTTGTAATAAGGTTTAATTTGGGGTCAATGAATTTAATGAACCCATTCGCGCCAACCACAGATGTCGCCAACTGAAATGGAAGGTATTTCGGGTCAGTGATAAATAAAACTTTGTAGAACTCTCTGCCGGAGTCTGCATTTCCCGTTTAACACAATTTGGGTGACTTCAAATCCAGCATAAACATAAATAAAAGGTTTCCTTTAGGTAAGCGTGGTTTATTCTTCTTTTTAAATATGAATAGGCGTAAGCCAACACTTACCTGATGTTAAACGATGACGCGGTCCAAGATGGAGCACGCTTACCTTTAAGATACAGAGTCAGTCTCGACTTGAAGATACCCAGACTATATATCGCACGCATAATCAAATACTGACCAATTAGGAGTTAGGTAAAAAATGAGTTACGTATAGACGCAGGCTTCTTTTAATGCCATCTATGATATAAATTTGGAAAAACATCAAAATTGCGTCAATACCACCTTTACACAATATCGGTCTTTTTCATTTTTATGTGTTTCTCACACAGTCTTTGTTCGAACACCGACTGATGTCAGTTTGTGTCTGTTAATGTGAAGTTGCTGTTGTTTAATTGAACCTAGACCGAATCCGAGTTGAGTGTATTTTCTACAAAAATAAATAGTAAGTTTTATAAGTTGATTACTAATAAACATACTAAAAATATATTGAGTCCTTGAAATAAAGAAATTAGTTTAAACAAGACAGACTTATAGTTGAATATGCCACCAATAATAAAGTGTATTTGCTTTAGTTTTAAAAGTAGACAGGCTTAACTCAAGAAGTTAATTTTAAAACATAAAAAAATATTTATCATTATTTAATTTTAACTAAGTAAATAACGCATAACTATTGATAAGTTTATAGACTACACGAAAAAAAATTAATATATTTATTTACCTAATTAATTTTTATTCTATTTAAAAAAAGCCGACGAGGTCGTGATTGCACGGAGGTTTTTCGTGATTTCCCAAAAACTGACTTTTTTGAGTTAAGCCAGTATTTGATTATGCGTGCGAATTATCATTATGGTTTAAGGTGGTTCGATTTCCATACAAACAATTTTTCCCCATTTATGGACAAATAGAGCATAATTGTACAGTGAAATCACAGCTACTGGCATTTATTTTGGTTTTTATTTGCGGTAAATCACAATTGCTTGAATAAAACAGTAGCTGTGATTTCACTGTAAAATTATGCTCCATTTGTCCATAAATGGGAAAAAATTGTTTGTATGGAAATCGAACCACCTTACATATAATACTCACTTATATGAGAAAAATAGATATTTTTCTTAATTAGGGTAGGTGCTTACGAATTGCAAACATACAATAATACATACATAAACATATGTATACATATATATTTTTGTATTTTTAATTTATACTAAGCCGTGAATTTCTTAATTGTATGAAATGTTTAGTATTTATTTTAATAATGCAAGTGATTGAATGTCTTTTATATCAGCAGGTAGTTTATTATCCATCGGGGAACGCCCACTCAGTCAGCGCATTCCACTGTCTAGCAGTCCGCACAATGAACGTGGAATCAAATCGTTTCGTTCGAGTTTTTAGAACGTCAACCTTAGAACGATGTCGCTGTTTGGATCTTTTGGCTGTACGATATAAAAACAAAATTCAAAATTTTGAAAAAACCCACGACGGGTAAAAATTAATTGAAAAAAGGATAAAACATGGATTTGCACAAACAATGTTTGCTGCAGCGCCCTCCCTGATGAGTTATCACCGTAACACCTAATCTAAGAACACGCACCGATCAAACCTGAACGCCATGAAAATCGGACTAGTAGTTTTGGAGAAAAATGGCAACATGGATTTGCACAAACAAACATCCTCTCACCCCAAACGCATATACCGTCTCCGTTCCGTCGTGGGTGAAAAAGCTGCATGACGTAACACTGAATTTCCTGAAAATAAAAAATTAAACATTACAAGAAGTCACGCGTTTTCTTTGCTTATTTAATTTCAAAGAGCATCACATTGTTTGATGTCTCCGCAGCTAATTGATTTTCATAAAAATTGAAGGAGCATTTTTCCTACAGTTTCTTCAAACTCCCGAACAAATTGATCGGAAAAGCGGCCGGTGTCGAAAAAATTTACATTTTATTAATCCGCTGAAGACAGGGAGATGAGTGCCTTCCAAAAACAATATAAAAGAGATAAGGGAGACGTTTACGTACAGACAGTGTGATTCTAGAGAAAATATACGTACGTTTTTTTAAACAAGAAATAGGCTAATGTTTGTTTTTTTTGTCACAAAGGCTGCTAGAACACACCGTTAGGTGTTTGACGGCAGATTTTCAAATTACAGGTCATGTGAGCTGTGGTCAATCACCTAGCCTGTCAACTATAAAAAAATATCCAAGTACACCCAAAGCTTACAACCTTGAATAAACAAAGTAACAAAGTATGCCAAAGAAAACAAAAAGTGGAATAAATTACTTAACCGACCCCTTTTCACAACAATATCATTATTTTCCGACTCGACACTGAAAGTTTCCTTCTACATCACCCCACGGCGCTATAATCGTGAAAGAGTTACCCTTGCTTAATCAAAATCATATTATCTTATGCTATAATGAGTTTGCCTTACTCTAGATCCTTCGGAACTTAGCTAATTAAACTTCGGGCGGGCGGTAGTCCTCCGGGACTGTTATATACGCCGCATATTGTTAATTGACGGCTAAATATGCCTTTTAAAAACACATAATAGAGGAAATACGCATAGATAATAAAAAAAACAGACCGGCGAGTCGGACACGCGCACGAAGGGTTCCGTACCATCCCACTAATATTATACATGTGAAAGTTTAGATGGATGTATGTTTGTTACTCTTTCACGCAAGAACTACTGATCAGATTTTGATCAAAATTGGTATGGAGCTAGTTGAGATCCTGGATTAACACATATGCTACTCTTTATCTCGAACATACGTAGCGTAACACCGTGGGACACAGCTAGTATTATAAATTTGAAAGTTTGGATGTTTGTTACTCTTTCACGCAAGAACTACTGAACGGATTTGAATGAAATTTGGTATGAATGTAGCTGAGACTCTAGATTAGCACATAGGCTACTTTTTATACCGAAAACATGTGGGTAACACCGCGGGGTGCAGCTAGTATTACATATAATGAGTTATTAACATAGTCGTTTGATTGTTTGAATTTTTAATTTCGCTTTATTATATTTGTTGTTAGTAATTTGTTATGTTTGTTTTGTTTTGTTTTTGACCGACAAGGGCTCACCGGAAGACCAGCGCTGGTCATCCCACTTAGTGTGACCAGTATTATGCTGAGGTGAGCCCCTATTTTGTAACTGTTTGTCTCTGTTTGTTGTCATTTTTGCTGTGTTCAGTGTTACAAAATAAAGAAATCATTTGCTTTATTTCTACCTAACAGGGCATTAAATATGGAAACAGCTTATTTCATACATTTTACCATCGTTTATGTACCTACTATACAATTCTGCAAATTAATATGCCGTGCGACAAGCTACTTCTTCCGTCATAACTATAGGTTATTTCAATACTGAGCCGGGAAAGCGCCAGTTGCAAAAGTCTATTTCCTCGACTCAAAATGGCAGGAGGTTCTCAATTCCACTGTATGTTTTTTTTGTATATATGTTACGTGATCATTCCGCCAATTGTGAATCGACTAGCTGCAACCTACAGTGCTACCCGCTACATTTTTTCGAGGTAAAAAGTAGCCTATGTGTTAATCTAGGATCTCAGCTACCTTCATATCAAATTTCATCCAAATACGTTGAGTAGTTTTTGCGTGAAAGAGTAACAAACATCCATCCAAACTTTCACGTTAATAATATTAGTGGGATTTTATTTAATAAATAACAATTAATTAATATCATGGGACCTTTTACACAGAGCCATCTGACCCCAAACTAAGCAAAGCTTGTACTATGGAAGTCAGATAACTGATAGAATACTTAAATACTTTTTTTTTGTAAATACAAACTTATAATAAATACAGAACACCCAGACACAGAACATACATTGTTTATGCCACAACGTTTGTCCTGAGTGGGAATCGAACTCACGCCCTCTTGAAGCAGGCATTCTACCAATGAACCAACGTCAGAATTTATTTCTTATTAGGATTACTGTCCCACTTTCCATTATTATCTAACGCAAATTGAAGTAAATATAAAAATACGCTCAGTCTAGATGTTTCTTCTAGTGAAACGAATATCAATGTAACACATTAGTTTTCATATCAGGGGTTTGATTACGTCTCAATTATACAACAACTACGTATTGAGGTTACGGGGTGATGTTCTAATACTACATAATAAGCTGATACCAGCTGATTACGAACGAGCTACCGACTGAATACTTTCTAGAACCTTAGATGTCATTCACTGCTCTAGATTCTTTTTACTCTTATAACTAAATAACAAGACGTCACTTCTGATATACGACAAATTTGTTTTTTTATTGCCCTTGTGGAGTAGCGAGGAGATCCGTAGACGAATCAAAGTTACCGACATAGCTCAACGGATTAGCAAGTTGAAATGGCAGTGGGCAGGGCACATAGCACGCAGAACTGATGGCCGATGGGGCCGCAAAGTTCTGGAGTGGAGACCACGGACCGGCAAGCGCAGCGAGGACGTCCACCCACAAGGTGGATAGACGACCTAGTAAAGACCGCAGGAACGCGCTGGATGCGAGCCGCTTCCAACCGGCCTTTATGGAAATCAATGGGGGAGGCCTATGTCCAGCAGTGGACGTCCTACGGCTGAAATGATGATGATGTGGAGTAGCTTGATAATCGTTATTTTTTTCCTTTCTTCTTTGATTTTTGGCGTCGCATTTTGCGCATTTGCCAGTGTCAAGTGATTTGATATTTTCAAGTTTAAAAGTAGCCCAGTCTTGTTCAAGTCCAGTCCGTGTCAGTCATGCTTTAGTAAAGTAGTGATGACTTTACTATAAAGCTTCGATGGAGTTTTGGAAACAACACGGAAAGTCATGTTTCACCACATGATATTAATTTATATTAGATTTTTGCCATGTATATTGTAATTGGATAGACATATGATTTAGTCTTATATCCTGGTGAAATAATATCTTCATTTTAGGATAGCGGGTTTTTTTAAAATAAATATGTAATAATACTGATAGTAAGAGATAACGCCTGTCCATGACCATTGCAGCGATACACAGAACTTTATGTAGTAAAACAAAGTTCAAGGCATCGCAGCTTTAGCGCTCATTACTTTGAAAAGTTCGATGGTTAGTCACAACAACCCTGTAATTTGGCTAGTACCCTTCAAACCGGAACACAATAATTTTTGCACGCTACTGCTCGAATATCTGGTACTGCGGTGGTACCTAGACGATCTGCTAAGGAGATCTACCACCAAGTAAATCGGGGGATGTTATTAGTTTGTTAATAAAGATGGTGGTACATTATGACAAAACATTTTGCCCCAGATTTGTAGAGTATCCTGCGCAAAGTTAGCTAATTAAACTTTGGCTTCGGTGTCTCCTTAGGGCGTGCTCCGTTCTAAACTTCTAAATGCTGTCACATGATTATGTACTAAAGATGTAGATGTGTAGATGTATGACTTGGAAATTAGTGTCGGAAATTACTAGAAGGATGTTTGCCTGTGTCAATTAAGTAAATTGTAATTGTAATAGTCAGTGAGGATCGTGAGGAAACCATAGCATGATAGTAGATCACGTTCTAGTACTCGTTTGGTTAGCTACTATTCTCAAGCAAACTAAGATCTTTGCTTCAAGAGACCTTGTTTTATGACTTTGAAGATTATTAAAGAATAAGAGATTATTGAATTACTAGTAATTATAATGTTTTTGTTTTTAGGGACATTTAATCATATTGACATAGTTATTTTATGTGTGACATATTATTCCATTGACATTTTCATTGTATTGACATAACGTGTTATGATTTTGATATGTTTAAATATGAATGGAAGAATGACCAGTAACTGTGGTGTTATTAATAAAAGATTTGTACCTTTTTGTATTTGTATTCAATTTAAAATCTGTCGCCAAGCATCTAACGGTGTGTTCCGGCAGCCTCACTTGAGAACCAATTCCATTCCAGGCTAGGTGTATTAACTATCTTCGACCACACCAGGTGAGCTGAAATCAAAACACTTAGCTTGTCATTTCTCGCTAATATTATAAATGTGAAAGTTTGGATGTATGGATGTTTGTTACTCTTTCATGCAAAAACTACTGAATTTTTTTTATGGATAAATAAATATATATTGGAGGACATTTAACACAGCGCCATCTAGCCCCAAACTAAGCAAAGCTTGTTTCAGTTAGCTGAAAGAATACTTAAATACTTTGGTATAGAGGTAGCTGAGCCCCTGGATTAGAACATAGGCTACTTTTTATCCCGAAAACATGTAGCTGGTAACACCGCGAGGCACAGCTAGTATTATACAAAAAATTGTCACGACAAACACTAATTTTCAACGTCTTATTAAACATTTTAATAAATTGTCTGTTAAATTATTCAACTTATGCATAATAAAAATGTAACAGAAATTAACTAGAAGACATTTTAACGTGTCCTGGGCGATAAGGAAAAATCGTAAACAAAATTAATAATGAGATATTAGAGATCGTGAATTAGGGAAGTGACTAGTAATAAAATTCTTGTAATTAATTATATTTATTGAGAGCCAGAAAATGGTGCGTCGCTATCAATTATTGAATGCAAAGTTATAAATGAAACCGCTTCATGGTCGATATTCCAAAGACTCAAACTAAACGGTTAACAAAACAAAAACAAAACGAATGCTAAATGTTTCTTTTTAATTTTTAGCCAGTGTCAACTACAGATACACAAATATTTTATTGATAACACCAATGTTACAGGTCACTTCAACATTTTAAACATGTCATTAAATGAGTTTTAAAACACTGATTACATGTCAAAATAAGGTATATCAATATACAAACATGCCAATACCAAAAAAATATTGTCAATATAATAAAATATCGTAATGATGGAAGGATTCCTCCGATAAACCATACATCTAAATCTTTTCAAACATTTAAAAGGTTTGATGGACTAAAGAAACTCTCACACATAAATCCTGAAAGCATAACACCCATTTTTTGAGTAGTCGTATAGAAATTAAACTTACCAAACATAACTCTGGCGCCACTAGTCGCACCATTTTTTGTTTCTAGAAACTTCAAATTACGTAGAAAACGGTGTTTTTCCGCGAGCGAGGTCGTTTGTCACGACACGATGTAGCAAAACTGAAATAATAAGGCTTTTGTATCTTTGCGGGTAATGGCGCTGTGATTCCTCCTGTTATGCTTTTTGAAGGACTGCGAAACGTTGATTTCCCTGAAAAAATGTTGGAACACGAATTCTTTCTCCAGGAAAAATGTAAGCGAAGAGAACCTATTTACGTTATGAAATTCACTGGTATTTTGTAGCGAAAATGGTAAGTGGTTTTTTCGTACTAGAATATTACAAGATATTCTGCCGCCAAGCAAAAGTTTGTTTTTTTTAATTTGCCCCATCGGGCAGGTTAAAGCTGTTAAGCCATACTGCCTTGTCTTAAGTGTTATTTCTGTTGTCTCTTAGCTATAGTTATGGTCAAAGTCCAGTTTTAGTCAAGTCCAGTTCGTGTCAGTCAAGTTCAGTCATGCTTTAGTAAAGTAGTGGCGGCTTTATTATAAAGCTTCGATGGAGTTTTGGAAGCAACATGAAAAGTCATGTTTCACCACATTATGTCATTTTCTCACACTCGCGCTTGTAATTCGGCACTTTATGAATAAAACACCACCATTTTTATGCATACACACTCGATAAAACACTAGTTTTGGAAAAAAATACAACGGAGCGACACGACTCTTCTCGCGTTCCCGCCAAAAAACCCAAAAGTTTGTTAAGGTCAGCGTTCCGGATTGAAGGGACGATAACTTGATAATGCAATATGTCTATTAAAACTAACCATCAAATGCTTCATTAATCGAGTATTAAGCACAGCAGCAAAGACATCCATGTTGTATTTTTCGAGAAACACAGACTCCGGTAAACAATTCCATACTTCGCTGTGCGAGTAAAGAATGTGGATTTGAAGCGCTTATGCGCACATGGGGAACGCCCACTATGTACGGGTGACGCTTTGGTCAGGTTTGTCTGGGCGTCCGATAATAAAAAAGGCAGGGGGAACCAAGTCGTACAACTGCTGTAGCGATGATAGCTCAGTGGTTAGCGCGGTAGGTTCGCATGCCGAAGGGCGTGGGTTCAAACCCCAACAATGAGCTTGAGCTGCCGGTGAAGGAAAAACATCGTGAGGAAACCATAGCATGGTAGTAGGGTACTTTCTAGTACTCGGCTGGCTAGCTACCACCCTCAAGTTGAAAATCTGCCGCCAAGCATCTAACGGTGTGTCCCGGCAGCCTCACTTGAGAGCCAGTTCCATTTCAGGCTAGATGTGCTTTTACCATCTTCGACTACACCTTTACTTAACATCAGGTGAGCTGTGGTCAAATAACTAGCCTGCCAACACTAAAAAAAAAACTGCTCATTATAAACCATGCTATTTTTCAACACATACAGAGATTTCACCTTCAAAAATTTGAAAGCAAAACAACAGATTTTGGATGAGACAAAAGACGTTACGTTTTTTACAAATCTGGAAGACTTTCTTCAAACATGACCCAAAAAGGCAGAGGGGCATTCTTTGTCATTGTCATTCTTTACGTTTCATGTGTAATGGTACGTAAATTATTCGTGATTGATTACTTCCAATACGTAATAAGTAATGTGTTTCCTGTCAAATTTATGATAACCCCATTTGCTTTACCCTAATGGCAATGTTTGATATGGGTTCGGTAATATACTTACCAAGCAATAATATACTAAAGCAGTGTTTCCCAAAGTTGCAAGACCGCGATCCACCAAACAAAAACTTCCGAATTCGGGACACACCTTTTAGTTGTCATGAATAAACTAAAAAGTTTGCAAAAATTGTAATCTCACTATGGAAAAAAACCTACGTTTTGGCGCCTGAATCCGTTCTTTAAATTTTTATAATTTTAATTTTGACAGCCCTGTTGGTTCATTGGTAGAATGTCTGCTTCAAGAGCTGTACGCTTTTTTGGCTTTGCCGCAGTCAAGTAAAAAGAGGTCAGTTATTAATTTATTTACATGAATAAAGAATGGTTCTAATAAGAAAAAAAAAGTTCCAATCGAAAATGTTAACAATCTAATACAACGCTATTTTTAAATGCATTTCTGTCCTATTTTTTGGTACAGCTTTAAATCAACTTAAATTTTAGTAATGTTTAATAACAACGACGTTGACACGTCTACTCTATGCGGTCAGTCAATGTCCTTTTATCAGGGATTTTATCAGCGGACCGCGACCCATACTTTGAGAAATACAGTACTAGTAGGGGATAAATAGACAACACAGGCCAAGGCATTATTCGTACTGCGTTGGTTCTCGTTATTTTGAGATTTGATTTCACTGCTATGAACTTTTTTCGAAAATATTTTTTTTATGTTAATGTAATAATGCAAACTAGAAGCTCCCTTGGTGAAAAAAGATAACCATGACCATTGAACTGACACACAGAACTTTGAGTAGCAAAATAAACGCCAGAGTATTGCTGCTTTGGCGCTCATTACTTCGAGATTTTCGATGGGTAGTCTAGACCACCAAAGTACCATATATTTTGCCGCAAAATATTACTGTGTTCCATTGTAAAGGGCAGCTAGTGAAATTACAGGGTTGTTGAGACTAATCATCGAACGTTTTACAGTAATCAAATCAATCAATAAATCAGAACACAGTGATACATACGACTGCTTAACGACAGCATATTTAATACTGTCTCAGTGTTTACCTAACCGACCTTTTTCTAAAGAATCAAACAACCCAGTAAAATACATTGCCTATTCCAATTACATTTATTATTACAACTCCTTCGAAGCAAACCATTCAAAGTTGTAATATAAATTACCATTATATTGCAACAAATAAGCAAGAACAATTTACAAAATGATGATGGAGTCAGACACTGAAATGAAGGCCATTACGGAGATGTCCCGGCTCGAGTTTAGATAGCCTAGTAAATAATTCAGGAAAGTAGCGTCGCCGGAATTATAAAGAAGTGTTTTAGGCGGAATGGGATTTCTGTAGAACATTGGATGTTAACCTTCCGTTTTTTGAAGTTCAAGTCATAGATAAAATAATAGTTAACATGTCGCCTAAAAGATAGATGACAACCACTTGGCCTTCACCGAAATCTATACAAAAGAGAATCTATAAATGAAAAATAAAATGTGACATAAATGTAGTTGTTTAATCGTTTTTGTGTCAATAATAAATAATTTGAATTTGAAATAAATAAATAAAAACTAAAATTTAATAAAATAAAAATGTTTGCAAACAAATTGTACATACTTATTTAGTTATGTACCTAATAGCAATGAGACAAACGAGACGTGTTCCTCAGAGATAACACCTGGCCATGACCATTGCAGCGATACACAACGTTGAGTAACAAAACAGAGTCCCGGGCATCGCTGCTTTGGCGCTCACTGACTTTCGGCCGTTAGTATTAACAACCCTGTAATTCCCCTACAAATCGCAATGTTTACATACTATTAAAGTATATCTGGTTCTGCGGTAGTACCTAAGGAGATCTTACCCCCAAGTAAAAAACAAACTGCCCTAACTATAGAGTTCAACTGTAAGCGAACAAAGCTAACACAGCTAAACTGTGAGCGAACGAAGCGAACTCAGCTAAATTGTGAGCTGAACGAAGCGAACTCAGTGGAATTGTGAGCTGAATGAAGCGAACTCAGTTGAACTGTGAGCTGAACGAAGCAAACTCAGTGGAATTGTGAGCTGAATGAAGCGAACTCAGTTGAACTGTGAGCTGAACGAAGCGAACTCAGTGGAATTGTGAGCTGAATGAAGCGAACTCAGTTAAACTGTGAGCTGAACGAAGCTAACTCAGTGGAATTGTGAGCTGACTGAAGCGAACTCAGTTGAACTGTGAGCTGAACGAAGCGAACTCAGTGGAATTGTGAGCTGAATGAAGCGAACTCAGTTGAACTGTGAGCTGAACGAAGCGAACTCAGTGGAATTGTGAGCTGAATGAAGCGAACTCAGTTGAACTGTGAGCTGAACGTTGCACGTTGTTCTCGGCCCTAAAATGTTTGCTTATATTTCACAAACTAATCCCTATAATAATTTATTTGTCTTTGTTGACAATCTTTGTAATTATTATATCGCATAAGCACAGACTCACATATCGGGTTACTGCTCTATTCTTAAGACTGATATTTCTAAAAACATAACCTAGACATCGGCTGAAATCTGAGAACCTTGTTTACTAGCTTAATAAATGTATTTTTCTCAGTAATGTTGTTCGACATCTGTAACGAAATATCATCTAAAAAGAAAATAGCTTAGGAAGCTTTATTAAAAACTAGAAGTATCTCGTAAACGTACCTAAATAACACTGCGCAGTTTTACTATTACTTAGACACTTTTTACAAAAGTCAATTTTATTTTCTAATAAGTAGTGCAGAGTAAAATTCGATTTGTTTTCTAACCAAAAACGATCCAAGCTTATGCAACCCTGCGTAAGTCACATTCTAAATAAAAGTCGAACAAGCTTAATTATCAAAATTTAGCGTAGCGATGATAGCTTAGTGGTTAGCGCGGTAAATTCGCATGCCGAAGGGCGTGGGTTCAAACCCCAACAATGAGCTTGAGCTGCCGGTGAAGGAAAACATCGTGAGGAAACCATAGCATGGTGGTAGGGTACTTTCTAGTACTCGGCTGGCTAGCTACCACCCTCAAGTTGAAAATCAGCCGCCAAGCATCTAACGGTGTGTTCCGGCCGCCTCACTTGAGAGCCAGTTCCATTCCAGGCTAGCTGTGCTTTACCATCTTCGACCACATCTTCTCTTAACATCAGGTGAGCTGTGGTCAAACACCTAGCCTGTCAACTATAAAAAAAAAAAAAAAAAATTTCGACACAAAACTTTTTTTAAAATTATACGCAGCATCAGTCGGGAAGATGTAACTAACAAAAATGTTTGTAACGAAACTCCATCCATCCAAATTTAAAACTCCCCCGGGCGTGATCCTATATATTTTGTTTTTATGTAAAAAGTAATGAGACGAACGAGACGCTCTCCTGGTGGTTTTTTTTTTTTTTTTTTTATACTAGATTGGCTTGCGTTTGACCGCCATCCCGCCTGATGTTAAGCGAAGATGCGGTCTACGGTGGAGCACGCTCGCCTAGAAGAAACCGAGATAAGAGAGATAAGTAAGAGATAAGAGATAAGTCCTGTTCATGATCATTGCAGCGATACATAGAACTTTAAGTGACGAAACCAAGTCCAGGGCATCACTGCTTTGGCGCTCATTACTTTCAGACTTTCGATGGTTAGTCTCAACAGCTCAGTAATTTCGCTAGCTGCAGTACCCTTCAAACCGGAACAGAGTAATGTACAGCAATGTATTTAGTATAGCATCTGTCACTGGCTATCCAGGGTGGTAACGCTGCGAGTATCATGGGCACTTTTGGGCAGAGGTCTTTGCGTGGGGGCCTTTTTGACTAGGAATTTTTTGACTCGCAGTGTCATCTTTAGTAGGACGTATGATGACATGTTATTATTATAAATTGATGTAGTAAACATTATGTACAGTTACCACGCTACATAATTATAAAACTTTTGTTGGAATAAAGAACCTCACATACAAATATGAATATATCGTATTTGTCTTTTCTTGGTTGCCTGGAAGAGATCGCTGTTAGCGATAAGGCCGCCACTTGTGTCACTTGTTAATAAGGTTTTTTGTTATCTGTACTTTTTTCCATTTATGATGCGCACAATAAAGAGTTATCTATCTATCTATCTATCTATGAAACCCTGAAACAACACTTCGTTTTTGGGTCGTCGTGGAAAAATCATTCCTGCACTTTGCTTTTCGACAGACCTCAGTGCAAATGTCTTACATTAAAATCACACTGCCTGTATAAAGCAATGCAAGCTCGGCGTCCATAATACTTACGTGGGGGTATTCGCAAAAACCGAGTAATTTTTCCTCCGGGCCGTGTCAAAGGACGGCGCTCAATCACCTGGCAGTTGCGGTGGGGCAACCAACCAGGCGTTTAACTAAACTGAAATATGTAGCGATAATAACTTAGTGGTTAAAGCGGTCGAAATTTTACGCTGGAAGGTGTGAGCTCAAAATCCAACAATGAGCTTGAGTTGTCAAAAAAACCTATAAAGAAATTATAGTATGTTTGACTGCCCTATTAGCTTATTCGGGCATAGGTTCAATTCTCATTTATGATAAGCAATTGTTCGTCGAGCATAAATGTTTGTTCTGTGTTTGGATGTTTCAATTGACCGACAAGCATAAATGTTTGTTCTGCGTTTGGGTGTTTTCATTTGTCCGACGAGAATAAATGATTGTTCTATGAAAAATATGAACTAAAAAAAAATGAAAAAATCAAAGTCAAAATTAAATCAAATCTAAAGCATTTGAAACTAGCTGTAGATTTAAGTGAAAGATATCGATGAGTCTGTTAGAAACGATGATTATTTATTTATACTCGTAATAAGATGTGTTATTGGAAAACATTTGCAATATACTAATTATGAGTTTTTGCAGTGAGAAACGTATGTATAAGAGACATCGGATTTTATAAAAAATTCAGTTAGAAATTTTTTTTCTGTGCGAAGATTCACATTTCCTGGCCCCACGTCTGATTCGACTGCATCTGCCGGTGACAAATGAAAGCGGTTTTTTAAGCACACTGTACATTTCCGCGTCTCTTGAACACAAAACATTTCACTAGAACGTTATCTACCACACAATACGGACTATTTTCCTTTGATTGTTACGTAGAAGAGTTATTGTTTCACACTGTTGAGATAGTACAAAGTATAATGTACGTTTAAATTATGTGGCGCTAAGTTAAACGCTTTTTATTATATTCAGGTTTAGTGGGATAATGTTGCAGCCAAGTGAATCTACAAATAGATCTTAGACGATGCTTTGGAGGCTAATTTAGCCAGACTCATTATCATGAGGAAACCATAGCACGGTGGTAAGGTACTTTCTAGTACTCGGCTGGCTAGCTACCACTCTCAAGTTGAAAACTGTCACCAAGCGCCTAAAAGTGTGTTTTCCAAAAGCCTGACATGAGAGCCAGTTCCATGCGTTTCTTCAACCACACCGTCACTTAACATCAGGTGAGCCGTAGTTTTTCTCTACTCCCTTCCTTGTCACATTGGCATGTCGGTAGCGCGAACCTTTACGATTTGCGCTGACAAAATCGCTCAGAGCGGCCAAATAAGTTTTCACTTCAAAATGACTATTATTAACTTCCTTTCTGGGCGACAAAGCCCTTAAAATAAATTTAAAAAAACTCCCTTTCTCCTTTCTACTTTATTTTCATGCATGTAACGCATGTTTCATTTGACTAAACATGACACGTCCTTGAAAAGTTATTCTCAATTCTCGTCCAAAAAAATTATCGCCGCCGTTTAAGAAGTTCCACTTTAAAAACTACTATAGTATAGTACCTACTATAATTCCGTAAACTCTTTATTATAGAAAGTTCATAAACAAAACAATACGCGTAAGCTTAAAAAAAAAAGGTTTTAGGTAGACCTTTCCGAAAATGAATTAGGTGCCGAAAAGAGCAAAACCGATTTTCTAGAAACGTCTAACGCAAATATATTACATTTCATCGCCCATTAAGTTATCGACAGCCAATTTAGCAAAAAAATTAGACTCATTTTGTATTCCAAAAATTAATTCCGAGGCTTGTTCCCTGAATTTGTCTCTATCTTCATACATATTTATGAAAATGACTATCGCTGACTTATATCCGACTTACGTTTCTTACACGCTTGCGACTTTTTGTAACAGTTGTGGGCAATTTTCTGAAACTACATTTTTTTTATTTTCGTGTATTATTTTTTTCTACTTCCAGACTGGCCGGTCGTCGGCTTTTGTGGTCCTCGAACTGTCGCGATGATTTAGTTTGTCACACCACCATTGTCTGGGTTGTCCATAAGGTCGCTTATTTTGGGGTCCAAATTGTAGTGACCTTTGCCCAGCGGTCGTTTGACATGCGACAAACGTGGCCCACCCAGTCCCACTTCAGTCGTCTGACTTTGTGGCTGACATCAGCGATTTTGGTTTTGGAGCGTAGTGTTCCATAAACGGTTTGTTAATTTGACTCCCAAGATACGACGCTCCATGGCTCGCTGGCAAACCTCGAGTGGTCTTCTGATCTTTTATTAAAAACCAAGTCTGCGCAACGTACGTGAGAATGGAAAGAATGTGTACATCAGTAAGTAATTTTAATGTACTTACTTACAAAAATATTCATTTGCAATACTTGTTAATGATCTGGTTATTAAGTGTCTGGGTGTACTGTATTTATTATAAGTATGTATTTACAAAAAAAAGGGTTTAAGTATTCTATCAGTTATCTGACTTCCATAGTTAGGAAAGATCTGATTGTATGTTTGTTTGTTTGTATTGAATAAGCTCCGAAAACACTGGAATGATTTTAAAAATGTTTTCACCTTTGGAAAGCTACACTATCCCCTGGTGACATAGGCAGCTTTTTACTCCTGGATTCCCACGGAAACGGGAACTGCGCGGGTGAAACCGTGAGGCATCCGCTAGTAGATTATAAACTTGTTAATTCCGGAGTACTTCGTACCGCGTTCGGCTTTTGTCCATGCAATTTTCGGATATCTGTCAGTCAAATTCTTTTATCGTTTGTTTTCTGGCAATAACCGAAATACGCAAGCAGTAAATAGTCGCTCGTGTTCATAGTGCGTAGCAAACCTATGTAATTCTATTCTGACCGAGACTGTATTCGGAAAATGCGAGGTCAGTTCAGTTATAATATTGACCTAGATTTCGTTCATCGGCGGAGCCCGTGGAGCCAGCATAAAATAATAGAATTATTGGTTCCAGTCATCTTGAAAGATAGGACATCAAATACATCGGCGTTAGTCGTGTAGTTTATGATATCAAGACCAAAATGCTGTTGTCCATATAGTAAAATTTCATACAGTTTTAAGTGGTGCCTGCTCATTTCCAGAGAAAGTAAGTAATAATTTGTAGCGATGATTGCTCAGGGTTTATTTATTTAACTAACTAACTACTTTTGTGTTAATCCAACCTATTGCATTGTCTATGAGAAATATCGATAGTACAAAGAAAGAAAGAAATAAAGAAAGAAAAAAAGAAAAAAAAAATATTGCAAATATTTTATACAAACAAACAGGGACAGACAGTTACAAAATAGGGGCTCATCTCAGCGCTGGTCTTCCGGTGAGCCCCTGTAGTTTAAACAAAAAAACAACACTTATTATAACAGATAAACTTTTAACAAGGCGCCCTAGATACATGCTTTGCCTAGTTTGGGGCCCGTTATCGTTCTTCCTGAAATTGGATTGTACTAATAACCATGTATCCATCTGTGTGTCTATGTCATATCGACTTACACAACGTACGTACGCTCAACCACAGTGTAAGCACAAAAAAATGCATATCAGCAACAGTCAAATCACGAAGTAATGCACACGCCTAGCTTAGACTGGCTTTTAGCATCACTTTCTAAAATTTTACATGAAATGGTCGCTATCGCCTGAAGCGGATTGATTTCCACATCACCGGATGGATCAGAAGTGCATCCGAAAGCCGGGGGGAGCGGAAGTCATCAGATCACCGGATTAGCGCCGTCAGTCGCTGACACTCGGAATTGGTCGGTCGCAGACAGACGTCGAACGATTTTATTGGAACTGAAAGCTGCAACGTGTAGTAACATAAGGTTAGTATGTGAGATCTTTGCAGTGAAATGTATCTTGCTTGCATGGGCGTAATTATTAATAAACGAGCGGACGCCTCGTGGTTTCACCCGTGTAGTTCCCGTTCCCGTGGGAAGACAGAGATAAAGAGTAGCCTATGTTACCCGGAGATACCGTAGCCTTTCAACGGTGCAAGAATTTTTGAAATCGGGCCAGCAGTTTTGGAGCCTATTCTTTACAAACAAACAATAAAATCTTGCCTCTTTATATAACAGTAGGTATAGATAAATTTATAGCGATGATAGCTAGCGATTAGCGCGGTCGGTTTGAACCCCAACAGTAAGCTTGAACTGCCGATGAAGGAAAACATCGTGAGGAAACCATAGCATGGTGGTAGAGTACTTTCTAGTACGCGACTAGCTATCACCCTCAAGTTGAAAATCTGTCGGTAAGTAACTAATTTTTTTTTTTAATCTAAAAGTAGTGAGACGATATGCGCTCCTAATGGTAAGAGATAACGCATGCCCATGACCATTGCAGCGATACACAGAGGTTTGAATAGCATAACAAAGTCCGGGGCATCGCTGCTTTGGCGCTCATTACTTTGAGACTTTCGATGATTATTCTTAACATCCCAGTAATTTCGCTTGCTGCAGTACCCTTCAAACCGGAATACAGTAAGAAAGAATATCTGGTACTGCGGTGGTACCTACCTAGACGACTTCCTGCCAAGGAAATCTACTACCAAGTAAAAAGATAAAGTTCTGGCATCCTTACTTAAGAGCCAGCTCCATTCCAGGCTAGGTGTCAAGTCGTCACTTAAGATCAGGTGAGCTTGTGGTCATATAACTTGTCAAACGTAAAAACAAAAATTGGTATTTGACCTTTTGCCAGTCTTATTTCATTTTATCTTTTTCCTATCCCCGTTCGCTAAACAATATATCTTCCCTGCAATCATCGCATTCGTGCGAAGGGAGGGACCTTTATCCTTATTTATCCCTCGTAATCTCCGAAGACACGCCGTGTTTATCATACGTGTTAATACCTTGGAGACCGAGATTATTTTCTTCACCTTTGTCTCTAATTAATCATCGCTGCCGCTTTCCTTTTGTTTCGTATAATATTATTGGAGAAATCTTTCAAATAGGATGTTATAAGTTCGAAGGAACTTCTTAACATCTTTCCTCACAATGTTTTCCTTCAACATTTGAAGTTAGCGGCAATGAAAAAAAAAATCTTAGGACATTACACACAGCGCCCTCTGGTTCTAAACTAAGCAAAGCTTGTGCTATGGAAGACAGATAACTGATAGAATACTAAAATAGTTTTTTTTTGTAAATACATACTTATAAAAAATACAGAACACCCATAAACAATCATGCAATCTGCCGCCAAGCATCTAACAGTGTGTTCCGGCAGCCTCACTTGAGAGTCATTGCCATTCCAGGTTAGGTGTGCTTTACCATCCTCGATCACACCTTCACTTAACATCAGGTGAGCTGTGGTCAAACAACTAGCCGGTCAACCATAAAAAAAAAAAACAATATCTTATAAGTATGTACCTATTACAAAAAATAACCCAGGATAAGCATTATGTGATATAAACAAATCTTTGTTCTATGTCTGGGTGTTCTGTATTTTTTTTAATGTCGTAGGACATAACACACAGTGCCAACTGGCTCCAAACTAAGCCAAACATTTGTTCATACCGTAAAAGGTTTGTTCTGGGTGGGCATCGAACCCACGCTTTACAGCTGTTAAGGCCGATATACAACCAATGAGCCAACAGGGCTTTCAATTGTAAATAGGTACAGAACAAACATATTATTTATTTATTTATTTATTTATTTATTTATTTATTGAGATAAAAACGACAATAATGATCAGTTACATCTATCTCACAAGCCAAAATAAAAAATAAAAAATTATACAAATGTCAATATAAGGTAAATATAAATGTCAATGTAATAAAATTATACAAATGTCAAATAAAATAATAATAATAATAAGAATTACACAAGTGTCATGAAAATCTAAATGTCAAGGAATTACAAAAATGTCAAAACAAATAATACAAGTCAATATCAGTAAAATAAAAAAAAAATGTCAAAGTAATAAAATTATACAAATGTCAAGAGCAAATTATCAAATACATAAAAATATTTTAATGTCACGGTCAGTTATCTAAAAATTTAAATGTCAGAATCGTAATCGACTTTTTTGCCCCTGTCCCATTGGTCAATTAATTTCTCAGAATATGTCAAAAAAGTTGTCATGTTGTTTAGACCACAAAATATTTAACTTAGGTAGGAATCGAATCCACCTTCTTTATCCGTCTCTGATCTCGTTATTTGGGATCGAGTTGCCTCACTTTCCTGCGCCAAGATAAACGGTTTTGGGTTGTCGCTTCAGGCAATTTGCCTTCTTTGGGATCTCTAGCGATGTTGGACCACCAGGTCATTGGCGGGCGGCCTCTGCCTCTTTTCGTTTCAGGTAAATTTAGAGCTGCGTCTTTTAATGTGTCCATACTACCAATGAGCCAATAAATAATCTGTAAACTTCATATATGTTCGACAGCCCTGTTGGTTCATTGATAGTATGTCTGCTCCAAGAGTTTAAGGGTGTGGGTTCGATTCCCACCCAGGACAAGCATTTTGTAATATAAACAAATGTTTGTTCTGTGTCTGGGTGTACTGTGTGTATTTACAAAAAAAAACTTCAGTTATCTGTCTTCCATAGCACAAGCTTTGCTTAGTTTGGGGTCAGATAGCGCTGTGTGTCCTATGGTTTTTATTTATTATTATTATTACTCATTTATTTATTTTTCTAACAAAAATACTGCTCTTTCAAACCAAAGACAGATCCCATAAACACGGGCAAATAAATCTCTAGGGAAGTTAAACGGCGAAGAAAATTCATTCCGTCAGAAACACTCTCGAGTGACACCAAGAATCCTGTTAACTGAACTTAATGACTGGCCATTCTTCTCATTAATATAGCCGTCCTTTTATACCCGGACCTTTTTGTAGGACATTTGTTACTTCCCCGTTTTCGATTTTCAATGGGCCTTTTGTGCGGATTTTCGGGGCAAATGGATTTAGTGGTTTGTTTCTAATTGTTGCTTTCGACAGAGATTAAAAAGATATGTGCAATGCAAGGAAGGTCATACAATTTTTTTTTGGTAAATCGGTTTGTAGCGATAATAGCATAGTAGTAAGCGCGGTCGGGTCACTCACCGAATAATGTAGGTTCATATCAAATACAAATCTTTTATTACACCAAAGTTACAGGCAATTTTTCCATTCATATTTAAAAATATCAAAATCATAACATAATTATGTCAATGCGGCGCTCCACACCGCTGCCAATGTGGCGTGGCTGTCTACCAGCTCGGTCACCACGGTCTTTCCTGTACAAGAAGCTCGGGCAGGATTCCGCGGCACGCCAGTCTTAATGACATTATCCGCCGGGCTCTTACCACCGCCAATTGCGTAACCATCCTAGAGCCGAGCGGCCTTATAAGAGATGATGGTAAGAGACCCGACGGAATGACTTTGATTCCCTGGAAGATGGGACGGTCTTTAGTGTGGGACGCCACCTGCGTTGATACTTTTGCGCCGTCACATCTTCCAAGAACTCAGATTAGGGCTGGCGCAGCGGCGGAATTTGCAGAAGACCTCAAAAGGCGCAAGTATAGTACCCTGGACAGTGGGTACATATTTGAGCCTTTTGGGGTTGAAACTTTGGGGCCGTGGGGACCGGGAGCAAAAAAAATGTTTAAAGAATTGTCATCTCGTTTGGTCGACGCCACACGTGAACAAAACGCTGGCTTTTATTTTGCTCAGCGTTTGAGTATTGCCATACAACGCGGCAATGGGGCCAGCGTTTTGGGAACTATTCCCATTGATAGCGGTCTTTTAGAGTAGTTATTATTTTAAGTTATTTTGTTTTGTTTAATTGAAGATATTTATTATACTTTTTTTCATCGTAGGTAACTTCTCTAATGATTATGTCAATACAATGAAAATGTCAATGAAATAATATGTCAAATACAAAACAATTATGCCAAGTATGTCTTTTTACTGTTACTCATGCGATAATGTGCACAACGTTGGTGTTCATAAAATAAATAAATTAACTTTTATGTGTGACTATTTTTATATTTTTAGTGAAGTATTTCTGAATTGTCCTTGAATCCTATTTTAATAATGAGATATTCCATTATTGTCACGTAATTTTAATAAAGGTGTGTTGCCATTTTATGCCAAGACAAAAATGCTAATTTTAAATTATACGATTTAAAATCGCGGCCGAGTCTTTTCCCAGCAGCCTCGTGAGAAGTCTCTGAGAAGATATCTCAAGTTTAAAACAAAATGTTAATTAAAAGCCAGACGCCCCACTCGTTAAGAGGCTTTTTCACGTGTAGGCACGTCACGCCACGTCATGTCACGTCACGGCATACCCTTACTTAAAATCCTATTAACTTCCGTGATTCCTATGTTAATTTCAATTCTATACTGACAACTTGAAAAGATCGGTACTGTTTTCAGAGAATTCATGTTTAAATAATAAGACAAGACGACGCGATATTTACTGATTTTAGGCAATTTTACGTTTTATCTTAAAAATATCTTATTACTGCAAAACTTATGGAGAAAAGCTTCGTTAAATTAGATATAGGTGATTTAGAATAATTGACTAGAAAGAAAAAAACCTGCCAAGTACGAGTCAGACTCGTGCAAGGGTTCCGTACCTATCTATAAAAACAGCAAAAAATCACGTTTGTTTTATGGGAACCCCCTTAAATACTTATTTTATTTAATTTTTGTTATAGCAGCGATAGAAATACATCATGGGACCTTAATAGTCACCACTTTAGAGTGGTAATCAATTGCAGTTAGTTACAAACGTATTCCAAGAAATGGATATTTTGTCTAAGTTGTATTAAAAATTTAATTTAAAAGTAAAGTAAAGTATAATGAAATGTCGAGCCAAGCAGTCGAGGAAGACATGCGAAAAATGAAAGCTCTACGTGGTTAGCCAGTGTTTTCAATAATGTACATAATTTTTTATCAACGTCAGGAAGTGTTGACTCTTCGAGCGCTTAGCTTCGTCATACCAGATAACTGATAGAATACTTTTTTTTTTTGAAATTCAGAATAGGTTCGCGTTTGATCACACTCTGCATGATGTTAAGCAGTAGTGTGGTCTAAGATGGAGAACTAGTATTCGCAATAATGTACTGTTTATACTTTTTAATTAATTAGAAGTTCTTGTATTATTGTAACCGAAACTACAGTTAAGCGGAAATATAATTATAAAATAATAATTATGAAAATATAAGTTCATTTGAGTGTTTAATTTAAACACTCAGAATGAACTTCCGTAAAATTACGCCTAAATCAATTAGTATTTTTTTAATGTAAAAGCAATAGGATGAACGAGACACTCTGATGGTAAGAGCTAACGTCTATTTATGATCGTTCCAGGGCATCTTGAGGCGCTTATTACTTTGAGACATTCGATTATATTATTAGTCTTATTGGCGTCTGATTTCGCCCTTTGAACTTGAACACAGAAAATTACGCACTGTGGTGGCATCTACCACGACGAACATTTTTTACTTTGTACATTTTCTGTGTCAAGGATACAACTTGAAGCTCAAAAGTATTTATAAACTTGACTTTATAGGCCAGCTTTATAATGTTTTAATCGACGCCATGTTGTCAAGACTTTTCCAAGTCATAATTACCCGCTATGTTTCTGAACAAGTGTACATCCACCTTTATATCCGCATCTCATTTCGAATGCTCTGCGAATTTGCGGGCCATTCCTTGTTTGTTCTTATATTTCAATTTGCTTTGTTCTTGCGACTTGATTGTTTTTGAATAACGTTTTTAATTCGAATCAACTTTGTGTCAAAAGCACTTTTGTGTGCAAACGTCGTGTATTTGAAAATAAATTATGAGGTCACTAGCTTTACTCCGCGATTTCTCTTTCATGTACAGGATGGTGTATTTGCTACAAGATGGGAAGTTGAAATTTTCAAAGTCAATTACATACCACACACGAACAACCATACCATCACATGAGGTTGGTTGAAAAAATCGCGGACTAAAGCTAGTTGCCTCATAATTTATTCAAATACACGACGTTTGCACGCAACATTGCTTCAGCATAGCACAATGGTGGCATGGTGGTTGGTATGGTTGTGTGGCGATATGATAGAGCCATACTATTGGTGGTGGTCTATTGGTACACATTTTACTTGGTGGTAGATCTCCTTAGCAGGAGGTCGTCTAGGTAGGTACCACCGCAGTACCAGTTATTCTGCCGCGAAGCAGTAGTGTGTAAACATTACTGTGTTCCGGTTTAAAGGGTTCTGCAGCTAGCGAAATGACTGGGCTGTTGAGACTAACCATCGAAAGTCTCCAAAGTAATGAGCGCCAAAGCAGCGATGCCCTGGACTTTGTTTTGTTACTCAGAGTTCTGTGTATCGCTGCAATGGTCGTGGACAGGCGTTATCTCTTACCATCAGGAGAGCGTCTCGTTCGTCTCAATTTTTTTTACATAAAAAAAAATACCATTTCATCACCACTCACCACCTTTCACCTTTCATTTCACGTTATTTTATTATGGGGAGCAAAACCTTGTATTTTTAATTATTTTTGTTTAGCAGTAATTATTATGAAACCCAACCTGATAATATCCTTTTTACTCGTTTAAATTTCCCCGCGCATTTAGTAAATTTAATTATAAACTTTTTTCAAAGTATTTCTCATCCCAGATATTCCCAGTAGATAGCGTCGTATAAAGCCTAAAAATAAGTTTAAAAATCTTCTTGAAAGCTTAAGGCACCGTTGAACAATCTTCTAATATAAATGAAAAACTCCCTACAGATCATATCACAAGCTTTAGAAGATAAAAAACCGCTTCACAGCGTTTTTTCCCTAAGGCATCGCTTATGGGCAGTTTCCAGGAAGTTATGGCCAGGGTATCCATAATGTTGGGGAATGAAAACACAGTTTTTCATATTATCGTAAAACTTTTCTGAAAATAGTATTCCTCTCAGAAGAATAACACAACAATATGTGTATGTATTGATATGTCATATACCGATATATAGTGTATGATTTATAATATCGATATCTTTTCTAATGGTTGACTTTCCTTCAAACGATCTGTTAAATACATGGCTCCTGGAACTATTCACTTTTTATGTTGAACTAGCGGATGCCTTGCGGTTTCACCCTCGTAGTTTCCGTTTCCGTAGGGAAAAAGGGATAAATAGTAGTCTATGTCACCCGGGGATAGTGTTGCTTCACAACGGTGAAAGAATTTTTGAAATCGGTCAAGTAGTTTTTAAGTTTAGACGTTACATAAAAAATATCCAAATCTTTCCTCTTTATATTAGGTATAGATTACTATGATTTCATATTATTTAAATTGAATGTTACTTAATTTGACTTAAAAATAAACTTGACATATTTATTAATTACGTAATACCATACTTATAAGACCTGTGTACTGTGTAGTGTTCTGTAAATATACACTGAACCATATTATGCTACAAATAAATGAATCTTTAATCTTGAACTTTGACATTTCCAAATTTTTAACAATAAATTGTTGACTTTGTACTTTTATGCATATCGTCGTCACCAGTAACTGCTACAACATCTAGTTTTTTTGTTATGTTATGTATATTGTGATGTGTATAGTGATGGTGATCTAAATAAATTAAAAAAAATAAGCTTTAGTTGACAAATCTAAAGTAAATAAAAACGTCACAACCACGAGATGATATTTTATAGAGATGTTTAAAGATTCAACGCTTGAGTCAACTGTAAGCCCATTAGTGCATGCACCTATAAAAATAAAATTGAAGACGCGTCAGTTGGGTATAAAAACAGTCAAGAAAATTGACCTTTTAAATAGATTCACTTTGACACGAAAAAATTTAATTACCTTAACAGTTAGTTATCATTGCCACCATTAGTGTTAAAAACAAACTTTTTCAGGCAACATTGAAATTAAAAAGACAAAAAAATATATTAGAAGCGCTATTGAGACTATATCTATATATATGTATGTATGTATTCCGAGAATAAATTATTATTAAAATAAATATTCAAATAGATACATTTCACATAGGACTATTTTACCCCAAACTAAGCAAATCAAAGAATAGTACAACTATAGAAACCAGATAACCGATAGATTATTTAAAACACCCAAACACATAGCAAATATTTCATCGTTCGTCGCACAAACGTTTGTCCTGGACTAAAATCTAAATTCACGCCCGACAGCTAATGAATCTAATTAATTAGCTAATTAAAAGTAAATGACATAAATTGGTTCTATTTAGACTTTCACCAATGTGCAGCTCAAATAAAATACAAAACATAATTTTGTGGCAAAGTGAAGTGTATACATAATGTGGAGAAAAATGATATTTTGTGGTTTTTAAAATTCTCGTAGTAAAGTCAGCTAGGCCATGACCGGACTAGACTATGACTAACTTTGTGTGAGTTTGACTGTTACAGATTTATTATTATAATACTTTATTTCAATAATACTTTTACTATTTTAATATAAAATAGTGATTTGTGGCAATGGTTAGCGCGCTCAGTTCGTACGCTGAAGGGCGTTGGTTCAAACCCCAACAATGAGCTGGAGCTTACGGTAAAGAAGAACATCGTGAGGAAACGATAGCATTTGAGAGTCAGGTGCATTCTACGCTATGTGTGTTTACCATCTTCGACCACCACTGTCACTTAATATCAGGTGAGCTGTGATAAGACATCTAGCTTGTCAAACACAGAAAAAATACTTTAATATCTAGAAATATTTGACACTTCTAAATGCACAAAGTGCGATGACAAAGAAACAAAGAAAATGCAAGTGCAATCTCTCAACCAAAAAAAAGAACAAATATAATGTCTGGCTAAATATACTCTAGAAATAGCTTCGATAAAACAAATTTATGACTTTTTGCAACAAAACCTTTTAAATTTTTCAGTTGACAGCCCTGTTGGCTCATTGGTAGCATATCTGCCTTGAGAGCTGAAAGGCGTGGGTTCGATCCCCGCTCAGGACAAACATTTTATCTATCAACAAATGTTTGTTCTGTGTCTGTGTGTTCTGTATGTATTATAAGTATGCATTTACAAAAAAAAAGTATATAATATGTATGCTATCTGTTATTGACTTCCATCACACAAGCTCTGCTTAGTTTGGTGTCAGATGGCGCTAAATTAAAAAAAAAAAGAAAAAAAAAAGTTGTACTTGTCCAAGTTTTTTCCTATACATAGTCACCTCACATTTAAGCTATACCAAGATAATAGACTGTACTTCAAATATTGGCAGCATCTTACCTGAAAGCTAATGCGGTGTAAGTGTTATCGGCCATTGATATTAAATTGAACGATAGGGATTACGGTGTAGGAAAGGTCTATTGATTCGCCCTTTCGAGAACACACTGTTCGAACATGTATTTTTGTTCTTTTGTGTACTAAAGCTACAATGTTTAATTTAGCTTTATTTAACTTTGTCGTAATCTGGAAAGGTGTTCTGTTATTTTTTATGTAGAAGTAATGTGACGTACGAAACATTCTTCTAATGGTTCCATGACCAACATCCTTGAGTAACAAAACACAGTCACAGCCACAGTCTAAGGTATAGTCAAAACGCATGAGCGAAATTGATGTGAAGTATTTAAAGTGTTCAAAAGGCATAAAACCATACCAGTTCAACCCATTAGTCCCATTTCATGTTTCAATTTGAAACTTTAAAAAAAAAGATAGGTATATTAAAATCTACAAAACATTGGGTGGTGAATTGCCAACTAAGTGTATATTTTAGTTTCATCCCCAGCTGATTCAAAAGCGATAAAGTTTCATAATACACAGCGATTTTGAAGTGCTGGCTAACAGAAAAGAACCCTATTGTCGTGTCATGCGACAAAATATCATATTACTTAGTATATGGTCTAGGTATATATTTCCGTTTAAAAGTTGTTTCGTTTACAATAGAGTGATGCAGATTTCAATTAAAATTTAAATAACAGATTTAAAAATCGATCCAAAATCTTACTTAATATCTATAAAACTAAAATTCGACATAATATATTTAAATCTTAAATAAAAAAAAAATAACCACAACACTTTACTATATTCTCTTCTCGCTGCAGTAACCACGTCGGAGAGCCAACACGTCCTAAGAATGTTGCGTGCATAGTAGAGGTGAAACACGTGTCGGCAACTGGTTACTCCACCGAGAAGAGATTATAGGAATCGATTCAATCGCAACTTAAAGGCACCTTATTTATGTTAACAAAATTTCATGAATATCGCATACCACCAGAATACATTTTCTGTCCAGTACAAAGCTGAAGTTTATAAGTATAACTTTGTAAAGTGGGCTCAAAACGGTATATTGAAGTTCTTTGAGCTTATAGGCGTTGTATAAGAATGTGCAGGAATATCATATGTATACTTAGTATGTAAAATACTTCTGTGTAATTTTAGAGTGGAATAGAGTGGCTATGTGTGTTTTAGACTAGAGTGGAGTGGCTTAGTGTGTTTAGAATAAAGTGACTGAGTGTGATTCAGAGTAGAGTGAAGTGGCTCAGTCACACAAACTACTAAACTAGATACAAACTACTGAACTACAATTTGGACGTTTTTAAGGCTAGATTTTTTCTAGATTAGCGTGCTCTATCATCGGCCAGACCCTCGCTTTTCATAAGGCGAAATGGTGGCCAAACGTAGATTTATTTAAAGTAAAATATAAAAAAAAGTAGATTGTAAAACGTTGCTGTCGATTTTTTTTAAGAACAACGGATTGTGCATGGCCATGTTTTTTTTAATTATGTATATTTCTAATTTAACATGTGGCGTCAAATATTCTTCCGCCAATGACAACTATCACTGTGGTTTGAAGGATACTGCAGCTAGCTCAATTATAGGTCTATTGAGACTTATCATCAAATTTTTCAAAGTTGTTTTTGCATGGTGATAACGTACTTTCTAATACTCGGCTGGCTAGCTACTACCCTCCAGTTGAAAACCTGCCGTTAAGCACATAACAGTGATTTCTGGCAGCCTCACTTATTAAGAGTCAGTTCTATTCCAAGATAGATGTGTTTGTCATCTTCGACCACACCGTCACTTAACCTCAGATAAGTTGTGGCCAAACGCCTTGCTTATCAACCATATATACTATTATAAAGAGAAAAGATTTGATTGTTCGTTTGTATTGCTCCGAAAATACTGGACCGATTTAAAAAATTCTTTCATCGTTGGGAAGCTACACTATCAACGGGTGATCTGGCTTTTTATCCCTGTATTCACACGGGAACGGGAACTACGCGGGTAAAACCGCGAGGAGTCTGCTAGTAAACAATAAATCAGTATCTGTATACTGACTGGTTGTGCGATAATTCAAAAGTACAGCTAATTCTTATCAAAACATAAACGTTGCATAACTAACAACAAACTCCTGAATATAACAAGACTCGATGACACCTGAATAATTAAGAACGACGCGCCACCTTGAAAGCTTGGGCTGCGGAGCAAAAAGAGGCAGATGGAAAACTTAAAGATACAAAAACATTTGAAGATCTTTTACTTGGTGGTAGATCTCCTTAGTTGGAGATCGTCGTCGGATTCGTAAAGAAGTTTATTTAAGAGGACGTGAGTGAAGCTGCCAATTTACAACTTACGGTGCAAGGTTCAGCTTTTTTGTGAAATTTGCACTGAACTCAAAGTTTTAGCGTCAAATGGATTATTTAGCACCTTTTTACGGAAGGTAGAACGAGGTTGCATGGAGGAGAATCCAGTGGCGCCACACTCGAATTTCAGAGCATGAATTGAATTTTTAAATCCCACTAATATTATCAATGTGAAAGTTTGGATGGATGGATGTTTGTTATTCTTTCACGCAAACATTACAAAACGGATTTGGATGAAAATTGGTACGGAAGTAGCTGAGACCCTGGATTAACACATAGGGTACTTTTTATCCCGAGAACATGTAGCGGGTAACACCGCGGGGCGCAGCTAGTCTAACATAATTCAGAAAAAGAATTACTGTTCCTAGAAGATACAAGCCTTCCTTTATTTTAGCCTTCTGCCGCTGATTAATCTGCGAGTTGGCCTACCGGGAATTAACGTCGTGGAACAAGTAAACTTGGAGACGCGAGGTGACAGAGGGTCTATTGAGTTCTTGAATCTATTATCGAGTTATTGTGTCAACTGCTTTGCTTTGTTGCACCTTAGACAAACTTTATTTCTTTCTGAAACGTATCATTAATTATTTGTTTTTAACGTTAATTTAGATAGATAGTGTCATAGTTAATAAACCTACTTGTTTATTAATGGCGACTCTTCGCTGATTTCCAAATAAAAAGGAAATATATTCATCATCATCATCATCATTTCAGCCGTGGGACGTCTACTGCTGGACATAGGCCTCCCCCATTGACTTCCATAAAGATGGTTGGAAGCGGCTCGCATCCAGCGCGTTCCTGCGGTCTTTACTAGGTCGTCTGTCCCCCTTGTGGGTGGACGTCCTACGCTGCGCTTGCCGGTCCGTGGTCTCCACTCCAGAACTTTGTTGCCTGCGTGCTGCCCACTGCCAAAAAAAAAGGAAATACATTATTTAAAATTTATAAATAATGTATTTTTAAATTAATAAATATATTTTTTTCTTATGATAATAGTAGTGTTACTTACTATATATAGATAGATACAACTGTTTATTGTGCACACCAAAAACGATGAGGTTCTCGGAACCCTCATTTATGTGTAGCACATAAACGGAGCCTCCGCTGTAGTATGTTCGTTGTTGTTGTTAGATTGGGTTAAGTACTCGTGTATAGCTTCATTCATAAGGTTTTTTTTTACATTATTGTTATTTATGGCCAATAAATATTACTGATTTACTGAACAGAAAAAAGTACAGACAACAAAAGAACCTCGTGAACTAGTGCCGCAAGTGGCGGCCTTATCGCTAACAGCGATCTGTTCCAAGCAAACAAGAAAAGAAAAACACGATAGATAACATAAGAAATAGACGGGAGATATAACACTAATAAGAAAAATAAATATAAATAAAACATATAGTTAGTTTGTATATAAAAATAATCATAATAATGTATTTAAATAATAATAAGGTTTAATAATAATAAAGGTACACACATTAATTTTAACATAATACAGAGAATATAAAAAAACATTGAAATTGACTTAGCTAATAAATCTAAGAAATCTGCACTGGGGGTATTTTCGAATTAAGTGATTGGCTGCCGCCGAACTAGGATTAACTCCTGTATTACGACAGACAGCATATTTACCAAAAAAAAAAGTTTCGTAAGGCAATGACGTCGTGTGTTATGTATGAAAATAGTGACATTTTGTATAAAGATCCGAACTGAGTGAGAAAAAGTCATATAACTTTCTTTTTTTCTTTAATGGTTGACAGGCTAGTTGTTTGACCACAGCTCACCTGATGTTAAGTGAAGGTGTGGTCGAAGATGGTAAAGCACACCTAGCCTGGAATGGAACTGGCTCTCAAGTGAGGCTGCCGGAACACACCGTTAGTTGCTTGGCGGCAGATTTTCAACTTGAGGGTGGTAGCTAGCCAGCCGAGTACTAGAAAGTACCCTACCACCATGCTATGGTTTCCTCACGATGTTTTCCTTCACCGGCAGCTCAAGCTCATTGTTGGGGCTTGAACCCACGCCCTTCGGCATGCGAACCTACCGCGCTAACCACTAGCTATCATCGCTACAAACTAAAACTTGGTAAAACGTGACTTTTCTTGTTGTTTACAAAACTCTATTGAAGCTTGTAAAGTTGCCACTGCTTTACTAGGGCTAAACCTTGACTTACTTTGTGCAACTTTACTATGACTTCGACTATTTTATTCACCACCTGCACAAAAAAGAGGAGGAGGTTCTCAACTTGTTTGTTTTTTATATATGGTTCCTGATTACTCGAAGACGCCTGGACCGATTCGAGATTTTTTTTTAAATTTAAATGAGTCAACATCTCAGGTGGTCCAGTTGGCACCAAGTCAGGATTTGATGATGGGATCCCAGTAAAATCTATCAACTCTCGAATGATATAGGGACGCATAATGTATTTTTTATATTGTCCTAAACCATTCAAGTATTTGCATCTGGTACTCATCATCTCCTGTTGCTGAGCTGATGATGAGACATACAACTCCTTAACTATAAGAAGTTAGTTGATAAATTCTTTCAATATTATAGGCTCGTATAGACCGCTACTTATGTTCTTTTGAGTTACTTAGGTGAGCTGATGATGGAAGGTACAACTCCTTGTTATTTGAAATGATATCTTTCAGATTGGACCCCATCTTCTTCCTTCCCTGTTTGTTTCCACGTTAGGTGGAGTCCGGTCTCCTAATAAGCCTGCGCCAGGATGCTCTGTCCTGGGTTGTCAGTGGGTCTAATTGGGCCTTATTAATAATTTGGGTCATGTTCGTCCACCAGGTGGCTGGAGGGTGCCCTCTTCGCCGCTTCCCCTCTGGCAGCTCCAGCGCTCTTCGAACATGGCCATCGTCTCTCCGCATCACGTTTCCACACCACCTTAGTCGACTTTCAGTCAACTTGTCGCTTATAGGTGCCACTTCAAAACTGGACCCAGATTGGGATCTGGGGTCAGATTGGACCCCATAAAAATTTCATAATCGATTCAATAGTTTAGATCTTTATACTTTTAGACTAATGGTCATGGATCCGGTTTAAATAAATTGTAAATTTATCCTGAAATTATTGAAAATACAAAATTACTTGACTAGCATCAAAAGCAAAAAAAAGTAAAAAAGCATCAAAATCTCTAAAAAATATTTTGGCGTATTCTTATTTTCCGTACTGTCATGTTAGATCAATTCTGTCAGTCCAGTTTGGTTGATCGATTAACTTGAACTCTCATAATTCCAAGCGCCCACGGATTCCTTCTCGGTCATTAAATCAGCTCAGAATGACTGCCGCATTAAACTTCGACAGAACAAAAGCAATTCCCCTTGTAATTAATCTTTACTCTGTTTACGGCAACTTTAAAATCTCGGAAAAAGTTGCCAGGATGGAAATTTATCCCTTATTTAGTGTTTTGCACTACAGGAATTTTGACAAATTTGATTGTTCTGTTAGCTCATTTGGTGGTAACCCTACTTCATGAGCTGACGTCGGTTCGATTCTCGCCCAGGACAAATATTTGTGTAACTAACATATTGTTTGTTCTGTGGCTGGGTGTTTCCTATATTATAAATATTTAGGTATTTACAATAAGAAAAATTAACTAGCTAACTTCTTCTCTGTAGGTACAAGCTTTGCTTAATTCGGTATGCAAAGAAAAAAAAAACTTTACTGATTCCAAAACCACTTCGAAATAGTACATTTCTGTAGAATATTTTTACGTTTAAAACTCTGTGAACTATGACGTGGGGTTTACGGTCATAATAATATTTTCAATACACATACACCGAGTTGTTTTTCGGTTTATTGATACAAATATCTGGATTATTTTACTTTAAACGTTATTTGGACTCTGATATCGCTTTTATGACATAAGATTTGTTTACTTCATGTCACCAATTGTAAAAACCGAAGACGTGACAGAATGGCTTTACAGCTTTAGCCTGTCCGATGGGGCAAATAAAAAAAAAACTTGTCAGTTCTGTTGTCAAAGTTAATTTTTTTTTTTTTTTTTTTTTTATAATTTGCCCTTTCGGGCAGGCTAAAGCTATAAAGCCATACTGCCTTGTCTTAAGTGTTATTTCTGCTGTATCTTAGCTATAGCTATCGTCAAAGTCGTCTTAGTCAAGTCCAGTTCGTGTCAGTTAATTCCAGTCATGCTTTAGTAAAGTAGTGGCGACTTTACTATAAAGCTTCGATGGAATTTTGGAAGCAACACGAAAACTCATGCTTTACCACATTATATCATTTTCCCACACTCGCGCTTGTAATTCGGCACTTTATGAATAAAACACCACCATTTTTATGCATAAACACTCGACAAAACACTAGTTTTGGAAAAAAATACAACGGAGCGACACGACTCTTCCCGCGTTCCCGCCAAAACTCTTGTCAAAGTTAATGAAATGTGTCAAATGTTTTGTATACTTTTTGTTTTATATGGCAAAGGCATATTCTACAAATTCAGCAGACTTCATTACGTCATAACTATAAAAAGTTTGAAAACGTATTAGAATCACACTACCACATAGAAAGCCAAAATATTCAAACTAGTTTCATAAAATAAAGTTTACTATCAGTAAAAAATACTAAAAAAAAACTTTACATACCGCATTGGGACTACATGGCGGTGCATTATAAACAGAACAGAATGAAGGAAAGCGCGGAAAGAGTCGTTCACCCCATGGCATTTTTTCCAAAATTTGTGTTTTTTTGAGTGTTTATGTATAAAAATAGTGGTGTTTTATTCTTAAAGTACCGAATTACAAGCACAAGTGTGGGAAAGTGATATAATGTGGTGAAACACAATTTTTCATATTGCTTCTGAAACTCCATCGAAGCTCATAGTAAAGTCGCCACGATTTTACTAAAACATGACTGGCTAAAACGTGACTGGATTTGACTACTTATTTAACTTAAAAATATCAAAACACTTGACGCTGGCAAATGCACAAAATGCGACGCCAAAATCAAAAAGAAGAATAACAGAATAAAATAAACGTTATCACAAATATAGGCGCAGGCTACCCTCTTTTCAAACGCTACAAAGAGCCACGAGCAAAGAGACTTTATTACGATGCGCTTTCTGGCAACCCTGCCCACCTGAGGAACCTAGCTCGTTCTACCTCCCAAGAACTATTTTAATTAAAAATCTCGAATGAATAATGAAGACAAAGAATAACGGACAGGGACAAGATAACAATCTTTGCAAAATTAAAACATTCCCCGCGTCGTATTTTCGTGGATCGCCCGTTTATTCTCTCGTTAACAAGTAACACGGTATTATTAAAAGGTGCCTTTGGCTTGTATTAACTGGGCCCTAAACTGTGGTTGGGTTATGTAGTGACTATAGTAGGAACTGTGACTTGGGTCCGTGACTAGCGTTTAATCTGTGGCGTAGGGGAGGAGTGACTAATTTTAGGGATTTTGTGACTTAATCTAGAAAATACGTCACTTGAAAAATGTGTGCTGAAATTAAGTTGTAGGTTTTTGTTTTATTGCCTACTTAACAACACTTAATGATTATTATTATCGTCACTACCAATGTACTGTGTCAGTAGTTAAATCTACTAATTTAAAAAAAACGGTACTTAAACAACTTAATCCTTCCTTTTGCTCTGAAAAACGAGTTTCCCATAACTCTTTAGGGCTGCCTCATCATGTATTCCACTCAGGGGTGTCTCGTAAAAATTGGCATTACTTCACACTTAGCCGTCGCTTAAAATTCAAGTGGGGGTCCCGTTTTTGCATCGCGGGACCTATTACCTGACTTTGGGGCGTCATGTGTACGTAGGGGCGTATGGACGTCGGGACGTGTGGGCATAAATATAATTCCCTACAAGGGCATAAATATCTAGCCAATAACATCCTTGATGTTAATCTCCATGATTTCAAATTTGATTTTTTAAAATTAGTCTGTCAGTAATTTCGTCTATACTGTTATACTAAAACATCCCTAACAGCCCTCATGGCTCATTGGTAATATATCTGGTTTAAGAGCTGTAGGGCGTGGGTTCGATTCCCACCCATGACAAATATTTTGTGGCAAAAATCAAATCAAAATTTAATTTTAGTTGTATGGTTGACGTTTCGAAAACCTGAACCAAACGATTAGATTCCTCATTTATCGTGCGGACTGCTAAGCAGTGTAGTGTACTGCTAGAGTGGGTGTTCCCCAATGGATACAATCTGGGTGTCTTCAAGTTGAGAGTGAATCGGTATCTTTTCTGTTTGTTACCGGATACATTTCGGAGAGTGAGCACTTGAACTGCACAATCTGGTTCCCTCAGCACCTTTCTTCTACCGGACGGCCAGGAAAACGCGACCAACGTCATCCGTACATGGTGGATGTTCCCCATGTACGCACAAAGCGTTTTGATTCCACGTTTTTTCATTCGCACAGCGAGGTTGTGGAACTCACAGCCGGAGTCTGTGTTCCCTGTTAGGCACAATATGGGTGTCTTCAAATCTAGAGTAAATAGGTTTCTTCTAGGTAAGCGTGCTTTATCTTAGACCGCATTACTGCTCAACATCAGGCACAGTATGGTCAAACACAAACCTATTTTGAATTAAAAAATATCTTCTAGGCAAGCGTGTTTCATTTTAGACCGTATCATCACTAAGAGCAAGTGAAATGGCGGTCACACGCAACCGTGTTTATTATAACAAAGGCTTATAATGAATTCCGAATAAAGCGCAGAGTAGATTGTTTTAAATTTTGTTTTGATTTCATTGTACAAACACAAAACGTCTCTATTAATAATGATTACAATTTCCAATTGTTTCACCTTCCCAAAGTTTTAACAATCTGTGTTAAGGAGGTTCGATTTCCACACAAATAAATTTTTACCATTTATGGACAAATGGAGCATAATTTTACAGTGAAATCACAGCTACTGGCATTTATTCTGGTATTTTTTTGCGGTAAATCACAATTGCTAAATCATACCACCTTAAAAGAAATCGCTCTTTGGATGTGACACAAAAAACGTCACAATTATTGATTCATCACCATCATCAGCCTATCAAAGCGGAAATGGAAATTTTGGTTATTGTCGCTAATTCCATCGGTGAAGGAAAAATTGTGACAAAAAGTGAGTTGAGACTATGAGAAACTTGCATGACTGAGTTTTAAATGTTTTTGAAGACTTGTAAAGACTGTCAACCCGCACTTGACCCGCGTGGTGGACAACGGCCTTACCATTCTCACAATTAAGAGAGGCCCAAGCCCAGCAGTGGGACAGTACATAAACAGAGCAAATCCAAAGTTGTTTCACTGCTCGGGAAAAGACAAAAATTAAAGAAACCATATTTACAAATAATTCATTGTTATGTAAGTTATTGCAAGTATTACAAATACAAATAATAATATGATACATCTCGTTTTACATGTGCAGTATTTGGTAAACAAGCGTATTATAATCGAAACATTCAATTCTACAAACACCGTTTTGGTAAAACGTCGTGTGCATTTGTGATTTTCAACTGTGGTTTTAAAGCATTGCAGTTTTGGGTCAAATTTTAAGTGTTTAACATAGTAGATAATTTCATGTACATTGGAGAAATTGGACAATACCTACTCGTAATTATGCGTTTGCAGTAAGATCTACCAACTAGCACTTTTATTTTAAATTATTGACTAGCTAGGTGCTTGACCACAGCTCAGCTGATGTTAAGTGACGATGTGGTCGACGATGGTAAAGCACACCTAGCCTGGAATGGAACTGGCTCTCAAGTGCGGCAGCCGGAACACACTGTTAGATGCCTGGCAGCAGATTTCCAATTTTAGGGTGGTAGCTAGCTAGCCGAGTACTAGAAAGTACCCTACCACCATGTAACGGTTTCCTCACGATGTTTTCCTTCAGCAGCTCAAGCTCATTGTACGGGTTTGAACCCACGCCCTTCGGCATGCGAACCGACCGCGCTCACCACTGAGCTATCATCGCTACAGAAGCTACTTGACCAGCGTGGTGAACTATTACCCTTTGCACAATTTCAACGCGCCCAGCAGCTTATGAAAAAAACAGGGCTGACTCACGAAATATCTATAACTATTTTTTTTGTAGCGTTGATAGCTCAGTGGTTAGCGCGGTAGGTTCGCATGCGGAAGGACGTGGATTCAAACCCCAACAATGAACTTGAGCTGCCGGTGAAGGAAAACATCGTGAGGAAACCATAGCATGGTGGTAGGGTACTTTCAAGTACTCGGCCGGCTAGCTACCACCCTCAAGTTTAAAATCTGCCGCCAAGCATCTAACGGTGTGTTCCGGCAGCCTCACTTGAGAGCCAGTTCCATTCCAGGCTAGGTGTGCTTTACCATCTTCGACCACACCTTCACTTAACATCAGGTGAGCTGTGGTCAAATACTTAGCCTGTCAACGATAAAAAAACAACTATCAAAAAAAAAATTAGATTAGGTAAGTTATGATGCGGTCTATGATGGAGAAAGCTTTCTTATAAGAAATCAATTTATTTTTTGCAGGCTTTCGGGCACAGTATCCATAAATAGTGTTTCGATAATAGCACTAACTGTAATTCTATTCTACGCACACATAACGCTGCAGTGGAGGTGGGTCAAAGCTTCCATTTATTTTATTCTAAAAGTAGAAAGGGTTACTGTACAAGTAACAGTGCAATTAGATACCTAAGCACTTGAAACAGAATCCTAATAAAGGTACTACAAACTGTGAACGAAGTTAAGCTCTACATTCGGTATTTACAGTTTATCCTTTTGAACAGTTGGATTAAAGTAGTCAAGTAATGAGCGCCAAAGCAGTGATGCCCTGGACTTTGTTTTGTTACTCAAAGTTCTGTGTATTGCTGCAACGGTATGGACAGGCGTTATCTCTTACCACCAGGAGAGCGTCTCGTTCGTCTCATTACGATGTGGGTACTTGTAAATACTCGCACGATAAAATAAATTACTAAAACGTTTAGATATCAATTGATTTTAATTTTGGAATTTTAACAGTGGTCGGACGAACAAAATAATATCAAAAAAATTAACAAAACAAAACACAATAATTAATTCGGTAAACCAGGTAGCTTAGCGCGTTAACCATATGAAGCGGCGACGAGTTAACCGTGAGTGACCTCTCGATGCATACCGCCGGTCGCATCAGCTGAGCCATCGTTGTGCTAACATAGTTTGCACGCGCACCTATACAAAACCAATATTTAAGGTGCGGCCTAAGTGATGACATTATGTTTATAATAAAATATTTGTGAAATTTAAGTTTCTTGGTTTTGCAGAGGTGGCGTGCAATAGTACGCCACAACTTTTTACGTAAAAAAATTATTTTTGATATTAAATCATGTTGGAAGAGACTGAATTGTCGACTAAATAAAGTTTTTTTTACGATAATTATTTATATCATGTCAATATTTGTAACTGTTTTAATGACTTTGACATTTTATTTTTATGATTATTATTCATGTTTTTTTTAACTTTAATAATATGAAATACTTGAAAATAATAATGGAAAAAAGGAGAAAAAAAAACTGTTAAACGTCAATGTCGTACTATTTTTATATTTTTTTCCTTATTTTTAGCATCGCACTTTTTGCATTTCGCCAGTGTCAAGTATTTCATATTATTAAAGTTAATGCGTGAGCTTTGGCAAGAACGCGGAAAAGTCATGTTACCGCATTATATTACTTCCCAATGTTTTTTTTTTTAATTTTCTGTGTTTGTGATTTATAATAATGTTGACATTTTTATTGTACAAAGGCTTACCATTTTATACATTACACGTGTGTTTACTTTTTTTTTGGTTGGCAATCCAAGTGCTTGACCATAGCTCACCTGATGTTAAGTGACGGTGTGATCAAAGATGGTAAATACACCTAGCCTGGAATGGAACTGGCTCTCAACTAAGGCTGCCGGAACACACCGTTCTTCTTCAGGGTAGAAGCAAACGAACTAATTAACGTTAAAAAGATGTATATATAACGTATATTTCACAGACAAATAAATCTTTCATTCATTCAACTTTTATAATTTTCAGATGTCATAACAATGAAGTAAAAATACTCCGGGAGAACTTAACGCAGGTCATCACCGAATTTGAGACGCTTTTACAGTATCATAACAGACTCATACTAAAACTTAAAAAAATCCCAGGGTGAGCAAAACTAGGTCTTTTCCCCCTCGTGTAATTTTAACTTCGCAAATTTACCCGCCATCTTACGTTAACCGTACAAAAAACATGTGAGACTATCTGCGCGCCGCGGTGTTACCCGCTA
Source organism: Biston betularia (assembly GCA_905404145.2). Classification (NCBI taxonomy): domain Eukaryota; kingdom Metazoa; phylum Arthropoda; class Insecta; order Lepidoptera; family Geometridae; genus Biston; species Biston betularia. The sequence continues at coordinate 5,794,706 of FR989887.1, read as the reverse complement.
CATGTTTTCGGGGAAAAAGTAACCTATGTGTTAATCCAGGGTCTCAGCTACCTCCATACCAAATTTCATCCAAATTCATTCAGTAGTTTCTGCGTGAAAGAGTAACAAACATCCATCCATCCAAACTTTCACATTTATAATATAAGTGCACACACAAGTGTTTCACATTTATAATGGCATCAAACTTTTGATCGAAGAAACGAAGAACATTTTCACTTGTCATCAATCGCATTGACAGCCCTGTTGGTTCATGACAGCCCTGTTGGTTCATTGGTAGCATGTCTGCTTCGAGAGCTGAAGGGCGTGGGTTCGATTCCCACTCAGGACTAACATTTGTGTGACTAACATCGATGTTTGTTCTGTGTCTGGGTGTACTGTATGTATTATAAGTATGTGTTTACAAAAAAAAAAGTATTTAAGTATTCTATCAGTTATCTGACTTCCATAGCACAAGCTCTGCTTAGTTTGGGGTCAGATGGCGCTGTGTGTATAGTCCTACGATATTTATTTATTTATTTATTATTCATCAATAAAACAAAGATCAATGCCAATTACCAACTACGGCATCAAACTTATGATCAAAGGAACAAAGATCAATCGTACTTATGAACTATCATATCAAACTTTTGATCATAAAGTATAGACCAATCTTACAGGCACACCCATGCCACTATTGCACTTATAAATTTGATATGATAGGTACAAGATACAAGGTATCTTATCATAATAATATGGTACCTAACACTATGTATACTATGTTTTAAGATACGTCAATGAAACCTCTATTCATATTACTCTGCCTGATTTACATTTTGATAAATGGAAGCCGACAGAGGAATACGAGATACTCAGACGAAGGATTTACACGAGCACGAAGGAGCTTTGGTACTACGTGAGCCACAGGCTTAAGAATGCGGTGTATGATCGATTAAATCGGGATCAGATACAAACCATACTAACAGAAGTGGCTGTTAGAAAAAGGTAAGACAGACAACTACACCCTGGCAGTCGATTACTCTGTCTCAATGGGTATTTCCCCGCACAATCTGGGTGTTTTTAAGTCGTTTTTTTTGAAAGCTGGTTTCTGATTCCTTCCTGATATCTCTATCACACATATTATGTGACGGAAACGTGTGTAACGTTCAATATTTATAAAGTTTTACTAAGAAAACTGACGTGGTTTTGAAACGTTTTGTTTTACTTATGCGGAAGTACTCACGTTTAATTATATCGGATACTCTTCTATCAATCTCATCCAGTGGTCTTCTTCATGGAGATAAAAAGTCAAGAAACTTGTTATGAAATTTATTTCGATAGTTCAAAACGAGCGCATAAAATAAGACGCCGCCGTCGCGTTTTTGAATTTGAAATTAGAATGGAGAGTACCATTTCATGCGAATTTTAACGGAATTTCACCACGTTACGTAAACGTGCATCTTACGTGAATAAGGACCCTCCTCAAAGATTCTATAGTAAAAACGTACAAGTGAATAGATCCTAAGTTTTTCCTCTTAGTTTTAGGTCTCTGTTTAGTTTTTTACTTTTTAAGTAATGCGGTGACATCAAATCTCAAAGTTTGACATGCATGAACTTGCGTAAATAGCAAAATCAAACCCTATCCAATACAGCATTAGAGTGATGATTGCAGAAACAAATGTCACAATATAGTATTTTAAAGCGTAGTGTTAATACTTTTTGATGTATCCCCAGGTGGTTGCTGTTAGACCATGAGAAACTGCCAGCATTAGACGGACACGAGGAGTGGCGCCGCCGTGAATCCGCCAGCCTGAGCGACCTTGTCCAGCGCAGATTACAATATCTACAGAACCCAGCAGACTGTCGCACCGCAAAGAAAGTTATCTGTGAACACGACGTAAGTTACCACTTTCTCACACACCCAGCCATTTACACATTTCTATGGCTCGGCGATTCAAAATGAGAATTGACTTCTGAAGTTCTTAAGATCTTATTTAGTTAGAGACTATCACTTATCTTCTCTCTGTAATTGCTCTATAGTAAAAGAACATCACTTATCTTCTCTCTGATGCGCTCTAGTAAGAAAACATCACAAATATTCTCTGTGTTGCTCTCTAGTAAGAGAACATCACTTATCTTTTCTCTGTTCCTTTCTAGTAAGAACATCACTCATCTTTTCTCTGTTGCTATCTAGTAAGAAAACATCACTTATCTTCACTCTGTTACTTTCTTGTAAGAGAACATCACTTATCTTCTCTCTACTGCTCTCTAGTAAGAGAACATCTTTTATATTCTCTCTGACGATATATAGTAAGAAACCGTCACTTACCTTCTCTTTGTATCTTCGTATCTTGATTGTGTGCTGTTTTTTCTTTAAATGTTTAGATAAGCATACGCTTATCTAAACATTTAATAATTGACAGCAGCTATTTTTCTTCTTCCTCTTTCTATCTTTCTTCTGGTGACGTCTATGATGGACCAAAACAAGTTCTACATTTTCAAGGATGTTGTAAAAAATCAAGTGACAAGTTATAAATCTAAGTGACAGTCAAAGTCACATAATGTAAGTCAGATATAAGGTTTGTAAAACAATCCAAAACAATATTTATTGGAAGAAAAATACTCTAGTAAACTTGCAAGTTCTTTTCAGAATTGTGGATTTGGATGTAGCATTCACCACATAGCTTACTGCCTTGTGACTGCGTATGCTTTAAAAAGGACATTGTTACTTGGATATTTCAACTGGTGGCATCCATTGAATAACTGGACGCGAATTTTTCATCCTTTATCGGACACTTGTACAGAAGCATACCATAAGATCATTCCGTATATATCAGGTAGAAATTTCATGATCATTATGATATAAAAAAATATTTTCAGGGTTACACGGAACTGTAGTGCTTATAGCTAAGGACACCTTTTACTATAAAACCTACTTTGAAATCGCGAAAAACATTTATTACAAATGCCCTTTTTTTTTGTATAACTGACAGGATAGATTTTAATCAAAGCTCACCTGATGTTAAGTGACAGTGTTGTTGTGTTGTTGTTGTGTTGGTTGTTATTCATGGCCAATAAATATTACTGATTTACTGAAGGTGGTAAATATACCTACCTAGCCCGGTACGAAACTGGCTGTCAAGCGAGGCTGCCGAATCAAAGCGCGACAGATTTTCAACTTAGCTAAGTAGCTAGCCAGCCAAGTATTAGAGAGTACTCTACCGCCATGCCACGAGTATGGTTCTACACGTTTTCCTTCACCAACAGCTCAGGGATTTGAACCCACGCTCCCCAGCGTGCGTTCAAATTGCAAACCGCTGCATATATGCATCGATCACACGACATGACGGCTTTTTGTATCTATTTTTAAGTCACTTAATTGTATTTTCAGTTAATACAACTAACGATACTCTAGAGATATATCTACCACTGTCCAGATATATTCAATTGGCATCTGTCAAACCCCATATCATCCCAAAAGACTTAGCACAAAGGTCAGTAAGTACCTACTTATTTATACTAATATTCTTTAAATAAATATCGTAGGACATTACACACAGCGCCATCTGCCCCCAAACTAAGCAAAGCTTGTACAATGGAAGTCAGATAACTGATAAAATATTCAAATACTTTTTTTTTTGTAAATACATACAGTACACCCATACACAGAACAAACATTTCTTTATACCACAAATGTTTTTTATCCTGTGTGGGAATCGAACCCACACCCTACAACTCTTGAAGCAGACATACTACCAATGAACCAACGGAGCTCAGGTAGTATTTAGGTATTCTATCAGCTGTCTGGTTCCCATAGTACAAGTTTTGCTTAGTTTGGGGTCAGATGGTGCTGTGTAAAATGGTTCTCCAATATTTAGTTATTTATATAAAATTGTCAGGATTTCTCGGCTCAATGGTGACCCATACTCGTGGTGGATGGGGCAAATGATCAAATATATGTTAAAGCTACAAAAACCCGATGTCTTCAATAATAATATTGCCATTAAATCCCCTATTGTCGGGTAAGCTGTTTCTCTACTTCTATGGATAGAATAGAACACGCAGACACCGAAGAAACATTTGTTGATACTACAAAACCTTTATCCTGGAAATAGTGATGTTTTAGCGATGATAGGTCAGTGGTTAGCGCGGTAGGTTCGCATGCCAAAGGGCGTAGCTTCAAACCCCAACAATGAGCTTGAGCTGCCGGTGAAGGAAACCATAGCAGGATGGTAAGATACTTTCTAGTACACGGCTGGCAGCTACCACCTTGAAGTTGAAAATCTGCCGCCAAGTGTCTAACGGTGTATTCCGGCAGCCACACTTCAGAGCCAGTTTCATCTTCGACCACACCGTCACTTAAAATCAGGTGAACTGTGGTCAAACACCTAGCCTGTCAACAAAAAACAATCGAACCCACGCCCTGCGCATCTTAAAGCAGATACTACCAAAGATCCCACAGGGCTGTTGTTATTGATAAAATGATATGATTTTAAGGGTACACATTCGTTATACAGACAAGTTGGATGAAGAAGCTAAATATTACGAGTTGGAGGACTATATGTCGCATGTCCATGATTACTACGCGAAGCTAGAGATGACAGCCATCGTCGACCAACGTCGTGTCTACCTCGCGACTGACAATGTTGAAGTAAAAAACTATGTATTCTATCAGTTATCCGACTTCCATAGTACAAGCTTTGCTCAGTTTGGGGCTGTGTAATGTAAAAAAAAAACGTTATGTTAAGTGACGATGTGATCGAAGATGGTGAACACACCTAGCCTGGAATAGAACTGGTTCTCAAGTGAGGCTGCCGGAAAACGCCGTTAAATGCTTGGCGGCAGATTTTCAATTTGAGGGTGGTTGCTAGCCAGCCGAGTACTAGAAATTATCCTTTTTTTTATGTAAAAAAAATGATGAGATGAACGAGACGTTTTCCTGATGGTAAGAGATAACGCCTGTCCATGACCATTGCAGCGACACACAGAACTCTGAGTAACAAAACACAGTAGCGATGATAGCTCAGTGGTTAGCGCGGTAGGTTCGCATGCCGAAGGGCGTGGGTTCAAACCCCAACAATGAGCTTGAGCTGCCGGTGAAGGAAAACATCGTGAGGAAACCAAAGCATGGTGGTAGGGTACTTTAGTACTCGGCTGGCTAGCTACCACCCTCAAGTTGAAAATCTGCCGCCAAGCATCTAACGGTGTGTTCCGGCAGCCTCACTTGAGAGCCAGTTGCATTCTAGGCTAGGTGTGCTTTACCATCTTCGGCCACACCTTCCCATCAAGTGAGCTGTGGTCAAACACCTAGCCTGTCAACCATTAAAAAAAAAAAAAAACAGTTCAGGGCATCGTTGCTTTGGCGCTCATATCTTACCACCATGCTATGGTTTCCTCACGATGGTTTTCCTTCTCCGGCAGCTCAAACTCATTGTTGGGCTTTGAACCCACGCCTTTCAGCATGCGAACCGACCGCGCTAACCACTGTGATATAATCGCTACTAAAATTTCAAAGTAAAAAAATTGTTAATTTTTTTAGGTACTGGCAGCAGCCATAGCGAAATACCCTGAGTACACGTTCTATGGAGATAAACACAGAGCTCAAATTGCAGCCACGCGTACACGCTTTACTTCGAAAGGGTTAGCGGGCTTCCTGCAGGACGTTCATATTCTGTCACTTTGTGACTATGTCGTCTGTACGTTTAGCAGTAATGTAAGTTCATTAAGCGATTTCAATTGTTTTATTAGCTTTGCTCTGTTGTTTCCAAAAAAATAGCTAAAGATTAAAGATAAGTTTAATTCACAGAAAGATTAAAGAGTAAATAATACAAAAATACGCCGTTGTGCTACCACAAATCAGTCTTGTTCATTTTTAATGTTAACGCCGACGAAGTCGTGGACGTCAGCTAGTATATATATTATTTTATTTGTAGATAGGCGTTTGACCGCCATCTCACATGATATTAAGCGAAGATGCGGTCCATGGTGGTTATATTAGTGTGATCCTAAATTAATAATGCAACATTGTTAAAATATGTATTTACTAAACTTGTTTTCAGATTGGACGGTTAGTACTCGAAATAATGCAAACAAGAGAAATTGACGCGATAAATCGTATCACTTCATTGGATAATAGGTACTATTTCACGGTATTCGAAATACGTCGTCGTTTGGCGGTAATGCTAAACAAGAAAATTGCTTTGAACGTAAGTTGCCCATATCGATTCAATATTTTTTTTTTATGGTCGACAGGCTAGGTGTTTGACCACAGCTCACCTGACGTTAAGTGAAGGTGTGGTCGAAGATGGTAAAGCACACCTAGCCTGGAATGGAACTGGCTCTCAAGTGAGGTTGCCGGAACACACCGTTAGATGCTTGGCGGCAGATTTTCAACTTGAGGGTGGTAGCTAGCCAGCCGAGTACTAGAAAGTACCCTACCACCATGCTATGGTTTCCTCACGATGTTTTCCTTCACCGGCAGCTCGAGCTCATTGTTGGGGTTTGAACCCACGGCCTTCGGCATGTGAACCTACCGCGCTAACCACTGAGCTATCATCGCTACAAACTACAACTACATCACTATAATTAGTTTATTTTAACCCGACTACTATACTATACTACTATTAAGGAAGGATTATGTTTTTCGCGCGTATCTTGTATGTATGTAAATTTCTTTATTACCTCATTTATTCGAAACGGCCGAATGGATCACGACAATCAAATTACGGTATCGTTAGATTCGTCCCAATGAACCAAGTGTTCTTAGATATAGGTGTTTGAAAAAAAAATGGAAGATTTTTGGCGCGAACTAGTAATACGATTAACTAACTAAACCTATCAAGTAGTAATGTAATACACACTAGTGCGTACACATTTAAAAAAAAAAAAGGATAAGTTATAAATATGTTTGTTATTTGTTATTGTAAGTATTAGTAATTGTATTAAAATATGTCATATGTTACAAATAAAGTATTGCCTATGTCAAATTATACGGCGTGTAATTTGCACGCGCCAATCACCGAACTGTCATGGCTACATATATCAATTTATCAATATTACAAGCATTACTTTTAAGCAAATTTTTTAGGAGCCTCACTTTTTATCCAGTTCCATTACGGGCTAGGCGTGCTTTACCATACTATCACTTAACATCAGGAGAGCAGTGATCAAACACACAGATTGTAAAAAAAACAACCATTTTCTACATCAATCTTATTGGATTTTTAGGTTGGTGATCTGATTGAATATCAATGTGTTAACGACGCAGTAAATGGTACGGTTTTAAGGACAAATGATGTAAGTTTTACGTGAGGAGTAGTAATATTTAAGTGATACTCTCGGATACACAACTCAAAGTAACGTTCTGTTGTTTTCTTTTACGATCATCTATTGGAAGACCAATTGGTCTGTCTACCACAACAGCTATGTCACAAACACGTCAATTACTTCACAAAAACTACAGCTACGCTACGTCCGCTATAGCTATTCTACAAACGCTACAGCTACGCCACGTGCGCTTTAGCTAGGCCACAAATGCTACACCTACGCCACGAGTCGAGCTATACTACGTCACAAACGTTACAGCTACGCAAGAAACGCTATAGCTACGCTACAAACGCTTCGGTTACGTCACAACCGCTACAGCTACTTCACGTGCGCTGTAGCTATGTTCCAAACGCTACAGTTGCACCAGAAGTGCTACGAGTATACTACGCCACAAAAGCAACGCTACAAAAGCTACGTCTATGATACACACGCTACAGCTACGTCACGTGCACTAAAGCTACGCTAAAAACGCTATAACTTTCTGTAAAGCTCTTGTAGCCGAATCGAAACACCGTCTTCTTCGGAACCATTCTGGAAGCCTGTCTTTTCTTAGTCATGTGCGTGTGCTAGCTTCAAATAGTGAAGGAAAATACCGTAGGTAAACCTGCATATCTAAGAGTGGCCTGCATATCTAAGGGCAGCGAGGGCTTAACCTATGGGTTTAGGATAGTTCGTAATGGAAGTGGGCTGATTTGGATCTGGAATTATTATGTAAAAGTGCTTATTGATTTCAGTCTGGCCGCATCCCGTGGTACAAAACAGAAGAACATATTCTTCAAAACCCGTTTCCTGAATACGAAAATGTACCTCTTAATATAACCAACTAAACTTCTGAAATAAACCATTTGTGAACCAATCGTAATGTTTTTGTACTTTATTACTATAATTATGTTACGATTCTGCCTTTTCTATAAAATATAATAATAAAAAAACACGATTTTGTAATTTTATCAATAGTCATAAAATATACTACTGAAATCGCAGTTGTTAACTCTATAGGATAATACGCTAAAAGCCGTAGGTTAAGCCGCAAAAATTATCTGGTTGTCCGAAAAATAATATATTTCGTTGTTTTGTCAGGTGTCTGGTTTTTATGGTATATGCTATGCTTAGCTTAAGTAAGCGTTTGGTCCTCTGATATCAAAACAAATATTTTTCTTATTATTATATATTTGGCTATCAAAGATCGGAACGCCAAGCCAAAGTTATTACTAGTCAAAATATTCGGACATCCCGCCTATAATGATGGACATAGCACTCATTTACAACAAAATAATACTATCATCGGACCAGCTAGCGGTTACCAATGGCGGCTTTCATTGGATATTGCAAAAACATTTTCTTTCTCTATTGCACTATGCACTATCGCGACTAAGGCCTCCCGATCCAGTTGCATAATGTATTCGACATAGATGGGTTCAGTTATAGCAGTAGATAACGCTATTTTGTTCTAGTAATTAAAAAACAGTTACATTTTTTGTATTGCTCAGAAAACTACACGGAACCCTAAAGATCGATGTTGTCGGTGGTTTTGACGAAAAATTCGGTAAACAAGAGTATAAAGCTTAATGATAGTGATGTTATCGCTACTTGAGACCGCTGCAAACAACTTAGTAGCTATTTATTACAAAGTAGGTATGTTGTTGTTGCTAACCTATAACCTCCCTTCAGAGCAACGCGTCTCGAATTTTCTGACTTTGACAATACAGAATTAACACCTGTTTTTATCCTGCGAAGACTAATTTTACGTAAAATAAAATTGGTAATTGTTTTTTTTACTTTGGTCAAAAGCTTAGCATTGCCATTCAGCATGGCAATGCTGCCAGCGTTCTGGCCACATATCCGACTTTTAGACTAAGTTATTTATCTAAATTTGTAAATAGACGCCACAATGAGCCACATGCGATGTTAAATGACGATGTGGTCGAAGATGGTAAAGCACAATAAGCTGAAATGGAACAGTCTCTCAAGTGAGGCTAACTAGAAAATAACCTACCACCATGATATGGTTTCCTCACGATATTTTTCTTTACCAGCAGCTCAAAGCTCATTGTTGGGGTTTGAACCCACGCCCTTTGGTGTGCGACCCGTTCTTAGCTACAAAATTGTCTCTAACCCAAAAAAAATTATACAAAATAAAATATCATAAGTTAATACTGTTTTTGTATGAAAAACAAACTTCCAGTTTTATTACCTAGGCACCTAAAAATATAGATAATGTGTCTAGTAAAATAAAAAATAAAACCTTTCTTACTGCTATAACATAACTAACGAAACAGTTAAATGAGCTAATAGTGACAAGCTTAAAATTAAAAAAAAAGTATCAAACTTAAAAGAAAACAAAACAGTGCTAGTACATTTACCCAACAAGATTATAAGAAGCGGAAATAAAGACTTGAGATTCGGTTCTGCAACAAATTTTGTACGTTCAACAGTTTTCCGAACTAAAGTATTATCAAATTCAACAGCTTTCCTAGTTTCACAAAGTAATTCCGATGCAAATCTTTCGGATATTTTCGAAAGGTTAAAGTTTTGATATCGGATAGAAAAGAACAGGAAAATCCTGGAGACATCACGCTCGCTTGAGCTTAAATAAAATGTTCTCGCTAGAACACGCCGACATTTTCGGCGTTTGGTTCAAGTGACGTTGACAAAACGATGTCTTCTTCTTCTTTGGTTTTGGCGTCGCACTTTGTACATTTGCCAGTGTTAGGTGTTTCGGTATTTTTAACGGACCCAAAAAGGAGGAAGTTCTCGATTCGACTGGGGGGTTTTTAATCTAAGTTCCGCGATAAATTAAAACCTTTTTTAAGTATTGTATGTTACAATGTATGTATGCATATTTAGTGCACAATAAAGTTACATATCGTTGGAACAAAGTCATAAAGCACTATTACGACTGTTTCATTGTTTTCTCATTTTTAACATCCTTAGGTGATGTACTATAACTGTATTTTTTAGATTTTTGCATAACATTTTATTAAGATATATCATATCTAGGAGCCTAGAAATAATAGAATTCATTTCTTTTATTTTTTTTTGACAAAAATAGATTTTGCTATTACGACTTTATTCCCTGGGGCAAGCGATATATTCTTACCATAACTAGTTGACCGTGGAAGACAACGCACATGTCATTTTTATAGAGTACGTCAGTGCAGCGCCATACTAATAATAAAGAGCGATTAATGAACGCTACAAGTCGAGACACAAATCCATGGATTTGCTAGCTCGACTAGGTGTTTGACGGCAGTACCAGTAAGCGCACATGCGTGGTGGTGCGTTGTAAACACTTTGAAATGTTTTGAATTTTGGAGGGGCGGGTCATGTTATCGTTGTAAATCTCTACACATTTTTAAAAATCCGCTACAATCTTATGACTTGTGGAAAAAACTGCCGACGCTATGCGAGAGGCCTGTCATCTCTAAGCAAATGTGACGAGAACATGCTTTGAGAGTAAATTTAAAATTTTACTTTTAAAGTGACTAGTTATTGGCGTCTTGAATTATTCATAGCTAAGGTACGGGAAACGTAAGCCTTGGCCTTTTGAAGTATTTGTCTCTTTTGTATTCATCAGGCTACCACTTTGGCCTAAGCTAGGCTACTAGTATCAGGGGTTTTCGCTGTTTCATATTAAGGTATGAAATTGACATTTCGTACTACGTAATGGAAACTTAAATACTTAAATTTTTGTAATGTTTGATTTGCTAGATGTATGAGTACAGCTCATCTGATGTCAAGGGATGGTGTGGTCGATGTTAGTAAATACACCTAGCCTGGAAATGAACTGGCTTTCAAGTAAGGTTTTCGGAAAACATCGTTAGGTACTTGGTGGCAGATTTTCAACTTAAAAAATGGTAGGTACTAGTCTAGTACTCGGCTGGCTTGCTAGCGTAGCGTAGGACGCCCTGAGATTCGATGGAGTGACGATATAGGTACGTAGGACAGCTGGTGGTTGATGGAAGCAAAAAGCAGAAGATCGGGCTGAGTGGCGTGTCTTGCTGTGTTCAGCAGTGGACTACAAAAGGCTGATGATGATGATGATTTGGCCCAGCCTATGATAGACGTACCACAAAAATGTAATTATAAACTGTAATTATGTGTGTAATGTGTGTAGTTTAACTGTAAAGTTTAGTAGTAGTTTATGTCTTGATGTTATCAAGTCATCAATCAAGTCAAGGACGTTGAATACTTTTTAATGTATAAAACATTAAAAAGTATTCAACGTCCAGTCTTGGTCTAGTCTAGTCCGTGTCAGTCAAATCCAGTCATGGTTTATAGTAAAGTAGAGGCGACTTTAGTATAGACTTCGATGGAGTTTTGGAAGGAACACGAGACATCATGTTTCACCCCATTATAACACTTTCCCACACTAGCGCTTTTATTTCGGTAGGTACGTTATGAAAAAAACACCATTATTCTCGAAAAAAACACTAGTTTTGGAAAAAAATACAACGGGGTGACACGACTCTTTCCGCGTTCCCGCCAAAAGTCAAAAACTGTAAGGGTTAGCTGTTACGTTTAATAATGTAAATCAACTAAAAAACACTCTAAAAGATTTTTATCAAGTACCTACATAAAGCGATACAAGCTTCTGAATAAAAACGCATTTCTTCAAAGAACCTTTCTTCTCAAAATAAGAAACGCTGCTAATAGACTTAAAAACACCTTCATAAACAAAAGGAAATCCACAATATCCACAGCTATATAAACAGGTGAAATAAGTAATTTCAGGGGAAGCTCCCGAATTCGAGACCTGGGACTATACCATGCCAAGCCACTCATAAATATAAGTAGATTATACACCCAACGTGAACTCAAAACGCAACTCAATTTCTTCGCTTTTAAAACGCATTTTGGATCGTTTAAGTCTTAAGCGGGGTAACATACCAACGTATGGGCTTAAGTAATAATGTTCACGCATTATTCTTGTTAAGGTTTGGGTCTCTAAATTAATTTTTATGGTTTTATATTGAGATGGGATACTTATGTTTTGATTGCAAACAGATTTTGGGTTACTGGGTCATTTAAAAGGCGCTTCTGCGAGATGAGGACAAATTTACCTTATTACATTTATTTTAAAAGTTATGTATAGCTAAGGTTCCGTACAGTAGGGCGTGGTATTAAACATTGTCCAATTATAATTTGCTGTCCATAATCACTCTACCCGAGTCCCAGGGCGTCCTAAACTACGTTTACCAAAACAAATACTTCCATTAAATTTCGTCGACGACATCCATAATCCTAGCATCAGCATTGGCAGTCAGACCGATCACGTGAAGCGCTGCCGCGACTGACGTTACATTCCGCCTGATAAACACCACAAAACGTACATATTAGTTCTAAAATTGCCCAAATAATAATAGTAGAAAGCTTATTGCCATAAGAATATTAATCCTATATATTTATTTGAGATGCAATTAAATTATATTCTGCCAAATAAATTATGTAAACCGTTTTTTTTTAATGAATTATAGGCTTGCGTTTGATCGCCATCTCACCTGATGTTAAGTGATGACGCGGTTTAATATAGAGTCTCCGCTCAGCTGTTTCGTAGACTACATTACGTTTCTTTGCTCCGTAAATTATTTTGGTTAAATTGTGTTTAAAGTGCAGTGGTGTGTATAAAACTTTATTGCGTTAGTAGCGGGAATAATCCTGTACCAGATGACGTTTGCTTGATATAAATCTGTGCACGGAAACCGAAGTTACAAGCAAATATATTTCAAAAATTTTGCCAACTGCCGCATACTTTCGTAAACCGATACATACACCGCAGCGAGTGACTCATCGCGCGCTGCTTGCTGGCTGCTTGCACTCGAGTGACTCATCGCGCGCGCTCGCTGGCTGCTTGCACTCGAGTAATTCATCGCGCACCGTTCGCTGACAGTTTGCGCCTCACATCGATAAGTTTACTGCTACTTTTTACTTTCAATTGTTTTATTATTTTATCGTCATTATGAACTGCTCAGCATGCCGCAGCATGATAAATGAGAAGGAACAATTTTTGCGCTGTACTGTCCAGGGCTGTAATAAAAGGTACCACTGCCTGTGTACCGGAGAAAAGCGCCTGACGGATTTGCAATCCGAGTCGTGGGTCTGCCCCGAATGTTGCTGTGCCGCTAAGCGAGGCGGAGATAACAGCTCGACGCCAGTAGGCCTTACTAAAAGACGCGACGCAAATGTTACCGTTCGCTCCAAAACATCGCGTAGCAACATAAGTGATGAACGTTGTGTGGATGAATCGCAAAACCTGACCGTTGAAATTTGTGAACTACGTAGCGAAGTAACTAAAATGAGGGAACAGTTGTTGAAAGTTGCACTTCAAATGGACAAACTTTACGACAAATTATGCAAGTGCAGCTGTAACTGCAAGAAACCCGATATCGCCGAGCCCCAATTCCCGCCTCCGGTGGCAATCTCAGCAGCATCACTCATGCCTGGAGCTATGCCTGCCGAGCCTCGCTCTGTACCGGCCCCAACGGATAAACAGTCGGGACAGGCCCAAAAAATCTCTAATGTTAAATCACTGCGTGACACTACACTTTCACCTGAAGCCGCCGTCTTGTTGGATACATCCAAACCTAAACCACTAACTGCAACTGATGATGATCAAAATTGGAATGAGGTGCGATACAAAAAATCCCGCCAATCTTTGTCACTTCGCTGTGTCGCCGGGCCGACTGTGACTTCACTGAGGGCTGCTGAGTCTCGGAAACATTTTCACTTGTGGAATATGTTATCGGAATTGGAGGAGATCAAGCAATACCTGGGTGGGCTTTGTCCGGACAGAGTAATCACGGTTGAACAACTCAGGACTGCTAATAGCTACAACTCTTTTAAAATAGGCGTTCCTGAGGATTGCTACGATAAGTGCTTTTCAATAAACGTCTGGCCGGAGAACGCACGTGTGAAGAAATGGATCAATTACCGTAAGCGCTCCCTAGTTTCGGACGGCAAAACATTTCATCGCGGAGTCGGTGCGCAGTGAACCGCGTGCCGCTGTACGTAAGGAGCCCATTAACATTTTTTACCAAAATGTTAGAGTCCTGAAGACGAAGCTTCGCTCGTGGTATGCCAGCATGTTACTCTCTGATCATTTGTTCGTCGCTGCTACGGAAACTTTCTTAGACGGGTCGGTAGAGGACGCGGAGGTGGCGCCGGATGGATGGACCCTGCTCCGCCGTGATCGCGCGACGCCCTGTGGGGGCGTGCTGCTTGCTGCGAGGCCGGGGGTCACCGTGCATCGTCGACCAGAACTCGAGTCCGACCTCGGGGAGGACCTGTGGGCTTCTCTCACTTACCATGGTGTCTCGTTTTTTGTTTGCGTGGTATACATCAAACCTAAAGCCAATGACTCAGTATATATGGCAGTATTTAACAACATTGAAATGTTCTCAAGTAACGGAAATAGTAATTTTTTTGTTATCGGTGACCTAAACATGAATAGCGCTTCAAATAACATTAAACATTATTATTGTTATTTTTTGACATTATGTAATCTATTTGATTATAATGACGTATTTAATTCACATGGAGGCATTCTTGACGTAGTGTTGGCACAGGAGTGCAGTGCGGAGGCAGTGAGGCCTGTGCGTGTGCATCGCGCCGCCGACGGGTTCGTCCCGCTTGACGCGCTCTACCATCCCGCGCTTGAAATAACGCTCGCCCCACGACTACATAAAAACAGCTCTGTTAAACTCCAGCCGAGTAATATAGATTTGACGCGTGACTGGAATTTCAATAAAATGGATGTTCCACTATTTAGCTCGTTGCTTGTTGAGACCTCATGGGCACCGGTACTTGACTCCTCTGACGTTGGCATTGCTGTAGATGCTTTTTACAATATAATTTATGCGTTGTTTGATATGTCAGTTCCAAAAAAGAATAGGCAGCTTGTTAAACGGAATAGGTACCCCGTATGGTACGATGCAGATATTATAAAAGATATTCGCCGTAAAACCAAGTTACACAGATCCTGGCTGGATACAAAATGTATCACAACTTACATGTTGTTTTCCGATCTGCGTTCTAATTTAAAATATCGTATTTTCGAAGCCTACAAATCGCATATGGCTCATATTGAGGAAAACTTGCAGTTACATCCTCAGCATTTTTGGAAACATGTGCACAGTCTCAGGTCCAAGGGTGGTTTTGAACCTTGTGTGTCGTATAATGGAGAATTACATACCGGCATAGAAGCCGCTGAAGCGTTTGCGAAACACTTCTCCAGTGTCTTCTTAAAGGATATGCCTGAGTTGAGTGTCGATGCTTGTTCTCATCAAGGCTATTTTGGCGGTTATGTCAGCGTGCCTGTTGTGTCTCCAGCGGATGTTGAGCGTGGCCTCGACAAACTAAAATCAGGCAGCTCACCAGGTCCTGACAATCTGCCCAGTTTTGTTCTCAAATATTGCAAAAAACACTTGGTACCTCCACTGTGTCACATTTTGAATCTTTCGCTGAAAAATGCAAAATACCCCACGCAGTGGAAGTTATCCAGAGTGACCCCTATTCCTAAAAATAGTAAAACGACTTTGGTAGAAGAATACCGGCCAATAGCCATTCTTTGCGCGCCGGCCAAGGTATTTGAGTACATCTTACACAAGGAAATATACAGACAAGTGAAACACCAGATAGGCGAAGAGCAACACGGTTTCAGACCGGGTCGCTCTGTTAATTCGAACTTGCTATGTCTTGTCGAATATATCTCTAGCGCCATGGATAGGGGATCGCAAGTCGACGTAATATACTTCGATTTCCAGAAAGCTTTCGACAGAATTAGTAACGACGTATTACTTCGTGAACTCTCTGATATTGGTTTCACACCAAGTTTGCTAAAATTTTTTGCTGACTTTATGAAGGACCGAAGTCAGTTCGTGAAGCATGGCACATACACATCAAGCCTGTATTCTACCAGATCCGGCGTGAGTCAGGGTTCTATTACTGGTCCTTTACTCTTTCAAATCATGATTCATAAGCTACCTAGAGTATTGACTAATGCCAAATGTTTACTATATGCTGACGATCTTAAGCTATTTCTAGAGATAAAAACCCCCCGTGACTGCCTTAATTTACAAAATGACATTAATCAGATTTATAATTGGAGCGTTAGAAATGAAATGACATTTAATATTAATAAATGCAATTGTATGACGTTTGATCGTAAAAAGAAACCAATTCACTTTGACTATCATTTAAATGATTTTTCTATCAATAGAGTATGTAGTATTAAAGATCTTGGGATACATTTCGACCGCGGCTTGACGTTTCATGACCACATATCCGATCTTACGAGGGAGGCTTACCGTCGTTTGGGTTTTGTTCTCCGTAATGCCCGGGACTTTGAGAATCCGCAAATTGTAAAAGTATTGTATAACACCTTAGTAAGAAGTAAACTTGAGTCGGGTGCATGTATCTGGAACCCTCACCACGTAACCTACACACGAATGCTCGAGAAGGTCCAAAAAGCTTTCTTGAGATCGCTCTACAAGAAGGTTTTTGGATACTATCCGTATATGTACCCGACCAAGTTTTTGCTCGGCCAGCTTGGCTATAACTCGCTGGAGGTGAGGCGATTAATCGACCAAATCACCATTTGCTTCAAGGTGCTCAGAGGAGCGGTCGATTCTATGGACCTTCACAATCTCCTCTGCACGTTGTTTGTGCCTGACAAACCCGGGGTCCCGGCGAACAGGCGCGGTCGGCCGCATTACTTGTTTCACGTTGACAGCGGTCGCACGGTGGCGCGCTCTATGTCGCCTTTAGTTCGCGCCCGCCGCCACCTCAACGCACTCCTCGCCGCCAACACTGAACTCGACATTGTATTTGACAACTGGAGGTCAATTATTGCATCTTTCCGAATATACTGTGAAAATTTAACAGACCAGTGGGACCGATGCAATAATAGTAATCCAGACTCCGATCTCGACATTTAGTTTTTAAATCTTATGACATTTTGTAATTCGTTTTTTTTTTTTAAATATTATTATTACTTTGTTTTTTGTACTTTGACATCTTAATTTTTGTAATTGTATTTTGGATTTTTGTTTTTGTGTCAAAATTTTGTGAGATTGAGTGTAATTGGTTAACCGTATTCTTTCTCAATAATAAAATAAATAAATAAATAAATAAATAGAGCACGCTCGCCTAGAAGATACTGATTCACTCTCAACTTGAAGACACTCAGATTGTATCCGGCAGCCTCACTTGAGAGCCAGTTCCATTCCAGGCTAGGTGTGCTTTACCATCTTCGACCACACCTTCACTTAACATCAGGTGAGCTGTGGTCAAACAACTAGCCTGTCAACCATTAAAAAAAAAAAACTATCAGGAAACGCCCACTCAGGTAACGTATTCAATGTTTTAGCCGGAATAATAAAAGTAAATAGATTCAAATCGTTTCGTACACGTGTACAAATCTTTCTTTATTTACTGTTGATCTTAAACACGTGGCGGGCAGCATACATGTAAACAGCGGGTTGTGTTTTGGACAGCTCAAACTTTTCACAAACTACTTTAATTTTTACTGAGAGCTGTAAAGTTATAATGTCCCACCTATAGCTTACAATGCAGGTGAGTCGTTGCATGCAGCCAGTATAGTCAGTTCACACAAATTACTTCTCCAATTTTATTTTAATACAAAACTACCGAAATCATTTCAAATAAAATGCGGACCGCAAAAAAAATTAAATTAAACACTGATTATTTATACATAATTATCAATTAATAAAAACAAAATGTCAAATAAAGTACATACTATGTCGATATAAAACAATTTTTTTTGTCAAATATGAAATGTGTCAATATAATAAAAATACATAAAAATCGTAATTACTCAGGTACAAGTAATTTAATAATCTCACGTTATTATAATTTGAGGAAAAGTTTCTGTATTTGTTCCGGGAGTATAAGTATCTGTTTATGCGAAACTTTAGTTTGTTATGGTCAACAGTTACAATTTGTTTACGAAAATCAACGCAAGTTTTTCTTATCCGCAAAACAAACTTCCAAAGACATTCTAATCAATCAACATAGATAACATCTTAATTAGACATCACAGGGAAAAACAACATTTCCCTCCCAGTGACCTTGACTTAGATTTGACTTTGACCATAATTTTCCACACGGGGTATTTCCATCTAACTCCCAAATTGCCAAACTATTCCTAACATTGCCGACGTATTCCCGATCCAACAGGATACAGGATGTTTGTATAGAAACCACAAATCCAAATTTATCTATCGTCTACCCTGCCTGCTTATTTGGTAGTAGCTGTATTTACTTACTTAGATTTCCTTAGTAGGAGGTCGGCTAGGTAGGTACGTCCGCAATACCAGATACTCTGCCGCCAAGCAGTAGTGTGTAAACATTACTATAATCCGGTTTGCATGTCAGAATATTATAGTTATATAGTGGTTTTACCGCATCACTATTTGCAATGTCAATTAATAGGACATCTCTAATGTTTGCTCTCTCTCTCTCTCTCTCTCCGGTGTGCAACGAATATGGTAGGAAGTAGGTCAGCTCTTAAATTGTCTAATAAATATAATAAACTGCGCACAACTGCCATTTTACTTAAATAATAATATACAAGTTATACACATTGCAGGCAGCTAGCAAAATTAGGTACAGGGCTGTTGAGACTAACCATTGAAAGTCTCAAAGTAATGAGCCCCAAACCAGCGATGCCCTGCACATTAATTTACTATAGCTGTAATGGCCATGGACAGGCGTTATCTCTTACCATCAGGTCAGAACATTTCGTTGGTCTCATTACTTTTACATAAAAAAAGTTTCAAGAAGTAACAAACATACAAACACAGTTACACACTTACAAACTTTCCAAAGTTACTGACATAGCCCAACGGATTAGCAAGTTGAAGTGGCAGTGGGCAGAGCACATAGCACGCAGAACTGATGGTCGATGGGGCTGCAAAGTTCTGGAGGGGAACCCACGGACCGGCAAGCGCAGCGTAGGACATTCACCCACAAGGTGGATAGACGACCTAGTAAAGACCGCAGGAACGCGCTGGATGCGAGCCGCTTCCAACCGGTCTTTGGGGAAGTCAATGGAGGCCTATGTCCAGCAGTGGACGTCCTACAGCTGAAATGATGATGAGGATAATACAACTTTTTTTTGTGTGATTGACCTGCAACACATAACGGCGTAATGTTCTCAAACTGCAGTGATACTTTGCAACTTCTTTGCCACACCGAAATATAGTAGCATAAAATGTGGCTTGGCAAATTGCCACATACAGCTTGGAATGTTGCGACATCTGGCATTTACGCGTGCTATTGGTACGACGAGCTACGCTGAAACATTCACCACGAAATCACATACTTAAGCCATATTACTGACATCGACACCAAAGACAGAAAAAAATACAGGAAATAAAATAATCTTATGAGCTAGAGCCACAAGTCATGGCCTTATCGCTGAGAGCGATCTCTTCCAGGCAACTAAGGACAGAAAACACGATACAGCTTAAGAACGGAGGGAAGATGTTGTAACAATATTAAATTCAAATAATTAATCTAATAAAAATAATACATAATAGTACAATAAGTAAAATATCTATAAGTCCAACATCTTCGAGATTAATAGGCGACACAGGGGATCGGTTAAACAGGCTAGGTGTTTGACCACAGCTCATATGATGTTAAGTGACGGTGTGGTCGAAAAAGGTAATGTACACAAAGCCTGGAATGGAACTGGCTCCCAAGTGAGGCTGCCGGAACACACCGTTAGATGCTTGGCGGCAGATTTACAACTTGAGGGTGGTAGCTAGCCAGTCGAGTACTAGAAAGTACCCTACCACCATGCTATGGTTATCTCACGATGTTTTCCTTCACCGGCAGCTCAAGCTCATTCAGGGGAATGAACCCACGCCCTTCGGCACGAATCACTGAGCTATCATCGCTACAAAAATTAATTGTGAGCAGTTGGACAGACTATGTCGGTTTTAGCGCTATCCAGAAATCACCCTGTAGAATTCCGACATCCCCATAGAATTCTTAACATTGCCAAAGAATTCCCACATCGCGAAGCGTATACTGATCGCATCGCAAACGCCGATGTGTCACTCGGATTGAGCCATTTGTCTCGTTTACGAGCCCTGGCGACTGGCACGGTCACTTTGGTACATCTGCTCAATAATTTCTAAGAGATAGGCTTTGACTTTCGGTATAGTGCAGTGTAGTGCATTTGCAGAATGCTAACTAAATAAATAAATAAATATTGTAGGATATTACACACAGCGCCATCTGACCCCAAACTAAGCAAAACTTGTACCATGGAAGTCAGATAACTCAGCCAGCCAACTAAAGCCAGGCATTACCTCGTACCATCAGGAGAGCGTCTCGTTCGTCTCATTACTGTTACATTCAAAAATCTTTAAGTTTCTGAAGTTCTCTTCTATACACTTACATAGACATTACACAGCCATTTTTGGCTCATTGGTAGTATATCTGCTTTGAGAGCTGTAGGGCGTGGGTTCAATTCCCACTCAGGGCAAACATTTTGTGAATAAACAAATGTTTGTTCTGTGTCTGGGTGTTCTGTATGTATTATAAGTATGTATTTACAAAAAAAAAGTATTTATGTATTCTATCAGTTACCTGACTTCCATCACACAAGCTCTGCTTAGTTTGGGGCCAGATGGCGCTGTGTGTATAGTCCTACGATATTTATATTTATATTTATAGAATTTGTAGGCACTATGCTTGTTTTTTTTTTCATAAAGTTAACCATCTGAATTATACACTACTCGAAAAACCAAGTGTTCATTCTGCAAACCGAACCTTATTTCAACGTCGTAAGATTCAAGAATATATTGAAATGCTGTAAATTGTGCTTTTATTGGACCTGCGGTTGTAAAGCTGTGTGATTGCGGTGAGTAATTGAAGGTCAAGTCGTATTTCTCTGACGTAGTGACGTCACTGACCTATCGGCTGCAGGGGCTGGACTTGAATCACATACTGTTTGAAAGATTAAATAAATATCGTAGGACATTACACACGGTGCTATCTGACCCCAAACTAAGCAAAGCTTGTACTATGGAAGTCAGATAACTGATAGAATACTTAAATACTTTTTTTTTTATAATAGGTAGTTGTGTCACTTATTGATATTGGAATCGCTTATTCCGTCATTGGGCTCAAATTGAAACTGATGTTATATATTTTTCCGTAAACTTATCCGTGCGTTATAAATGAAACATTTTTGATACCTTTGCTTAGAAGCAGGTTCGTTATTGTATCAAGTACGCCCTTATGATTTCCAGGGGCAAATTAAGAAAGGCTAAGGTCTTAAATGGTAATAAAACCTCATGAGGTAAGCCGCATTATTTTACATCGGATTATATGCATTTGCAACAGGGGCGTACCTGCCGCCATATCAGCCGTATCAATGATACGGGGCCCCGGGCTACAGGGTTATTGTTACACCAATTAATTAATTTTATTTCTTCTGTATTGTTTTTTTTAGTGTATGCAAAAAAGAGCTAATCAATCAATCAGGGGCCCCCTTAACGCGTGTAAGCAAAAATTAGTAAAATGTTATCCACAATGTCACTTAACCTCGTGCTTCCTGGGGGAACTGTCATGTAATCAATAAATATTTATTTTACTTTAATGCAAGCATATAATTATGTTTCTTTTGTGAGAAATCTGCACTGTTCATTTGGGCCCAACTAATTTTGATACAGTGCAAGCTACGCCACTGTTTATCATACATAATAAATAAATAATAATAAATTTGTTTATTGCCATAACTCGAGTTACATTTGCATAAATTAATTAAACCTTATAATTAACAAACTAGATTTTGTAACATAGTACACATTTTATCATTTTAAAATGGTCCTTCTACCTTCATGTAATCTCCTTAACCTAATTGCCTCTCAGTCCAGTCCTGTACAAGAAAACACCGGGGAAAACGTACTCGTTTGACCGCAGGGCAATTTTTCGCACTATTTCACCTGTCCGCCGCAACATTCGGCCGTTTTACCCCACTCCTGGGTATTTACTTACTGGATGCGGCTTTACATGATGCCTCTATTAACCTTTGTGAACTTTATAGTAGTCACCTGATGAACGAAGTTTCTATTTCGGGATTTAGTATTAGTACATTAATCAGTCACGAAAAGCAAACGGGCAGGCGAAGTGTTAACCTGTCCGTCTTTTGACATTTGCCAGCTGGAATTTTTTTTTTCTTTGGTTTTGGCGTCGCGTTTTAGCATTTGCCAGTGTCAAGTAATTGTGTATTTTCAAGTTTCAAAAGTTAAATAAGTGTCATCGTAGCTAGTTTTCGTCAAAGTCCAGTCTTAGTCAAGTCCAGTTCGTGTCAGTCAAGTCCAGTCATGCTTTAGTAAAGTAGTGGCGACTTTACTATAAAGCTTCGATGGAGTTTTGGAAGCAACAGCTGGAAATTTATAAGTCTCAAAGGACATTTAACAGTAATTTTAACAGACTCAAAAAAGGAGGAAGCTTTTAATTTGACTGTACTTTTTTATGTTTGTTACACGATAATTCCGTCAATTGTGAATTGATATTGATGATTCTTTTTTTTCTTGGTAGATCATACTTCAGAGGTGATCGGACATAAATTTTGTCGAAATCAATCGAGCAGTTTTTTTTTAAATCAAAAATATCTACTTGTTGGTAGATTTCCTTAGCAGGAGGTCGTCTAGGTACGTACCACCGCAGTACCAGATATTCTGCCGCCAAGCAGTAGTGTGCAAACATTATTGTGTTCCGGTTTGAAGGGTACTGCAGCTAGCGAAATTACTGGGCTGTTGAGACTAACCATCTAGTCTCAAAGTAATGAGTGCCAAAGCAGCGATGCCCTGGACGTTGTTTTGTTACTCAAAGTTCTGTGTATCGCTGCAATGGTCATGGACAGGCGTTATCTCTTAACATCAGGAGACCGCCTTGTTCGTCTCATTACTATTATATTAAAAAAAAATCTAAAAATTGTATCGATGATATTTTCGTTTACTCCGAAACCTCGCTGTTTCATTGGAGCAGTGCGTTTAGTTGGCCTAAAGAGCATGGAGTCGGTTTTTCAAATTGTAAATATGTTGTTTATTATATGTAGTTGGTTAATATAAAAATAAACAACAATTTTCAGCAGTTCTGGAAAAAAGACAGGTTATTTTTACACGACTGTTTACATGTCATGCGTAGTGTATTTTTTTTTATTTTTTTTTATAGTAGATAGGCTTGCGTTTGACCGCCATCCCGCCTGATGTTAAGCGAAGATGCGATCTACGGTGGAGCACGCTCGCCTAGAAGAAACCGATTCACTCGCGACTTGAAGGTACCCAGACTATATTCATTGGGGAACACCCACTCGGGCAGCTGATTCCAATGTCTAGCGGTACGCATGAAAAAGGTGGAATCAAACCGCTTGATGTATCGCATGATACTAAGTCTCTGTTTAGAATGTTTAATTGTTTATCAGATTTGTGTTTTTATAAGTATTTGTTTAAACCATTTAAGTATTCTAACAGTTATCTGTCTTCTATAGTACAAGCTTTGCTTAGTTTGGGGTCAGATGGCGCTGTGTGTAATGTCCTACGATATTCATTTATTTATTATATGTATGTAGTAAATATTTAAGTAGCGTCGTGCGTCGGCTGCGTCACCGAAGACCATCAAAGACTATAATTTGCAGATGGCCATCAAAGATCGGAACACGGCGGTGATGGAGGCCTTGGGAGGAGGCGATTTCAAATAAAAGCTTATGATGTAAATAGAAATAAGGATTGTGTGTATGCCTCGCGCATTCATGCTTACCATCGAAGGCTCCTTCTTGCGGCGGCGTCGTGTGTCGGGTCGCTCTCTTCCCTCAGATGGTTGAGGAGGGCGATGGCTGGCACATGTGTCATACTCGTGATCAGGTGCTGCTTGCGGGTCGCTGGTCTGCTCGCGGTATACACACAATCTAGTACCTACTTTAACTTTAAATTAAGATTACTAACGTAACTTTTTACTCTTTTTGTAATGTAAAATTGTAAAAAAAAAAATATGTAACTAAAGTTGACAAAGGTCACGCACCCCAGTGTCTGTGGAGCGTATAATTAAAAATAAAATATTTAAGTAATTTTTATTTGTGTTCTGTATAATTATTGTTATGTATGTATTTTAAAAACGTTCTGGGGAACAACACAATGTTCTACGATATTTATTTGTGCCCACTAATCATACTAGGTATATCCTTATTTTTTTTTATGCGATTTTTTACTCATTTCCATTATCTCTACATCTTCAGTGAGATCTCGGAGTATTTTCTATGTAGGTCACTTATTTTTGCTCACTGATTGGATAACCGCGCAATGGTGTCGAATCGTAATCATGTTCAAACAAGTCGAAACTTGGCTTCACTACCTTTTAGAGGAACATAATGTACTACTGAAACAGTATGTCAACCGCTTTCGTAGGAAAAAATGTCCTCAAATATTAATTGAAAAAAAAACAAACTAATTTGATTAATAGAAAGAAAGAAAGAAAAACATTTTTATATAAAACACTAGATATCTACTAAAACGAATAACTACAGACAAAACACACAAATGAAAAGATTTAAATTAAAATACAGACACAATACATTTTAAAGTACACATTTATCTTCAAATCTTAAATTAATACTATTTACAAAATTTGTACAGAAAACTTAATCTAAAAGTCCGTCAGAGGAAAGATATGTGGCCAGAATGCTGGCAGCTTTGCCACGCTGGATGGCCATGCTAAGCTTTTGACAAAAGTAGATAACAGCATTCTGGTCACCTGAAGCCTCCTCTAAACGTTTGAAAATGATATGATAAATTTTATATGAATAATTAATTGAATAAATTAAGATTTTTGTAACATTTTACAATATTGAGTAGATGTATTTCTTTTTTCGATTACGAAAACGTCTCCAGCTATATAACAAATTGGAGATATCTTTTAGGCATAGCGTCAGCGAAACCATTTTGGCGTATATGGTGTACTTTTAGCAATTTTTTTCTATGGTTAACGAGCTAACTGTTTGACGACAGCTCACCTTATATGTTAAGTGACGGTGTGATCGATGTAACTGGCTCTCAAACAAGGCTTTCAGAACACACCGCTAAGTGCACGTTTCTAGGCTAGCCAGTCGAGTATTAAATAATATACAAATTTACAATTTGAAGAAAACCGACTGCATGACTCTTAGCCCACCTAAACTTAGCGAGGTTTCGGAGTAAACGAAAATATCATCGATGTATCATTTTTAGATTTTAGTTGCTTTTTAAAAACCGCTCGATCGATTTGCATAAAATTTATATGGGACCACCTCTGAAGTATGCTTTACCAAGCAAAGAAAGATTCATCAAAATCGATTCATAGTTGGCGGAATTATCGCGTAGCAAACATTAAAAAAAACATAAAGTCGAATTGAGAACTTCCTACTTTTTTGAGTCGGTTAAAAAGTACCCTACCACCATGCTATGATTTCCTCTTGTCTTCCTTCACTGGTAGCTCAAGCTCATTGGTTTCGATTTGAAGTTTTGAATCCACACCCATCGGCGTATTAACTGAACGTGTTAATCACTGAGCTATCATCGCTATAAAATTACTGTTAAAGATTAAATACTGCATTCCACATCAGAGTTCGTGGTTCGCTTTTTCTCACCTTGACAGGAAATTCGGAGCGTGATGCCTTTTCCTCTTGTAAAATTCTTGCTTCATTTCTAACAGTAACGAAACGGTGCTGATTTTCAACACTCGTTTTAGAACGCAACGGTATTTGTAGTAACGAATATTAGGGCATTTGCCTTTAAGGATAGGAATGAACGCTCGTGGCTTTTGTAAAGCTTTGGTTAGGGTTCGTGTAATGACGGGCTATTTGATATTTACATCGAGAGTGGTTTGGTTAGAGAGGAAAAGCTAGTTGTTTGCTTGCTATAGGAAGACGTTAAAATATGTCGGTTTTTGTATGGTTGACAAGCTGACAGCTCACCCAATGTTACGTGATGTGTACGAAGATTGTAAAGCACCTTAACTTGGTAGATCTCCTTAGCAGAAGGTCGTCTAAGTAGGTACCACCGCAGTACCAGATATTCTGCTGCTAAGCAGTAGTGTGTAAATATTACTGTGTTCTGGTTTGAAGGGTACTGCAGCTAGCAAAATTACTGGGCTGTTGAGACTAACCACCGAAAGTCTCAAAGTAATGAGCGCCAAAGCAGCAATGCCCTGGACTTTGTTTTGTTACACAAAGTTCTGTTTATCGCTGCAATGGTTATATACAGGCTATGGTTTCCTCACGATGTTTTCCTTTTTTTTTTATAAAAAATAGGCTTACGTTTGGCCACCATCTCACTTGATGATGCGGATTAAGATGGAGCACGCTTACCTAGAAGATTCACTCTCGACTTGAAGACACCCAGGTTATATCCATCGTGGAACGCCCACTCAGGTAGCGCATTCCACTGTCTAGCAGTCCACACAATGAACGAAGAATCAAATAGTTTCGTTCGAGTTTTTACAATGAAACAATGTAGCTTTTTTGAGCTTCTTGCTGTCCGAAAGAAAAAATGGGTATGGGGGAATTAGACCATGTAGTTCTGAAGCACACTCTCCGAAATGAATCCAATAAACTAGCAACTTTGCGATGGTGTTCTAGGCTTGGCCTTTACCGGCAACTCAAGCGCATTGTTGGGGTTTGAACCTACGCCTTTCGGCGTGTGAACCAACCGCGCTAACAACAACAAACAAACGAATTTTGCTATGGAATAGTATACTTTTCTTCCGTCATACCGTGGCAGGCTCACTCCAGTGCTAAGTGTCACGCTATAAGATTATTCACGCAGCAGAAGTCTTTTATTCATGATAAGAAGAATATTTACACAAACAACGTTGGCGACGTTGTTAGGTACCAAGAGACCGAGTATTTTCTTAGGCTCGATTTGAATAAAATTGTATGTCCTAGAAAAGTGTATACGATATGCTGAAGGTTGAAATTTCTTTCTGGCTATATTGTTTCGTGTTTATTAACTGAAAACTGTAATAAGAACAAAATAAATTTCAACAATGAAATGTTACAGCTTATTTATTCATAAATAGCTGCGCCCCGCGGTGTTACCCGCTACATGCTAGGTCAACGGGAAGTACCTTATATACCCTAAGTTTGTGAGTATATTTGTTACTCTTTTACGCAAAACTAGTAAACGGATTTGGACGAAATTTAGTATGAAGGTAACCGAGACCCTTGATTAACATATAAGTTACTTTTTATCCCTAAAACATGTAGCGGGTAACACCGCGGGGCGCAGCTAGTACGGATATAAGTTAGATATTTTTAAGTCACAAACTTGCATTCACACTTGAGATTATTGATTGTGTATTAGTTTAGTACATAACCGTAACATAGCGAGTAACAGAAGTTTCGAGAAGGGTTGCAAAAAGCTGATTACGTCTTCGGACAAGCGGATATCAAAATGTTTTCGTGTGTGGGTGTCAAATTTCTCACGTCCACGGCTGACGTTAAAGGAAGCTGTCAGATGGTCGAATTTGGCTTCGGGAAAGTGGTTACGTAATAGACTTAGTTAGACGTAATAGACTAGCTAGTCAATCAGAGTAAAGCGTTGAACAATTCTTTTTTTTTGGCCTTACACTTAGTGCCTTTCGTCTTTTTGTCAAGTATATTTTTTTTTCTAATAGATAAAACATCAATCGTATAATTATAAATATGAGTCACAGTTTAACTCATACAAAATAAGTCAAGGTCAAGTCCATAGTCCATCCAATGTCTGTTTCATAGTAAAATTCAATTCACAATGAAATGTTGCAGCTTATTTTTTCATAATTCATTAACTTGACTCAAAAAAAGAAGAGGTTCTCAATTCAACGGTTTCTTCTTTGTATGGATGTAAATCGATTTTGATGATTCTTTTTTTGCTTGGTTGATCAATATTGATCATACTTCAGATGTGGTCCCATATAAATTTAATCAAAATAGATCGAGCTGTTTTAAAAAAATCAACAAACATCTAAAAATTGTATACATCGATGATATTTTCGTTTATTGAGACACCCCGCTGTTTCATTGCAGCAGCGCGTTTAGTTGGCCTAAGTGTCATGGAGTCTACCGCGGATGAGAGAGAGCGGAAGCGTTCCCGTAGCCCCGGCACAAAGGTGTCAGACAGAAACAGGGTTTTTAGTGGGTAGGCCGCCACTATGCCAAGGATTTCCCTGGGCAAAAAAAAGGGTCATGGTGTCGGTTTTTTTTAATTGTAAATTTATATATTACCGTAACAAGTCTGTTACCGTTTCAAGTCCGGTTAATTTCAAACCGGTTCCAAGACTTTAATAAAAAAATATAGCATTCTGTTTCGAGGTCTTACGCAGACCTAGGTAAATAGGCACAATATTTTTCATGAATAAATTTCTCATATATTCGCGACAGTAAGCCGACGGCGACGGGCAGATAGATCGCCTTTGGCAGTAAATTGTATTATCTATGACTCGGGTATGAAGTGTGAAATGTAGGAAGATGCCACATATTTTATGATAAAAAAAAATCATATTTTATAAAAAAAAAAAATATGATGCGAAGCGTATTCTTGGTTTTCTTTGTCGCCCCTTTATAGCTGCCGGATTAAGATGTGAACAGACTTGATTGAGCATTTGTGTATTTTCCTCTTATATTATTATATACAAGTTGTTGTTTTTTTTGTGTTTTGACGGGAACGTGAAATAGTCTTGTCGTTGTATTGTATTATTCGCAAATACGTGCGTTTTTTCTGTGCGTAATTATATGCTAGAGTGTGGGGAGTTACGTAGCAAATATGGCAAAACATGTCTCCTATTTTTATATATTAATGTGTAAGTTTGGATGGGTGGATGGATGTTTCTCATTCACGCAAAAACTACTGAATTAGAACATTGGCTACTTTTTATCCCGAAAATAAGTAGCGGGTAACACTGCGGGGCGCAGCTATCATCATCATCAGCCTATACTAGTCCACTGCTGGACATAGGCCTCTCCCAAGACACGCCACTCAGCCCGATCTTCGGCTTTTCGCTTCCATCCACCGCCAGCTGTCCTACGTATATCGTCACTCCATCGAGTCTCAGGGCGTCCTACGCTACGCTTGCCAAGCGCCTGGCGTAGCTAGTGTTTAATAAATTCTCTAGCCTCTATTTTGCACAAATATGTAGTATTGCACTTCAACGGGGCAATGGGGCCAGGGTTTTTGAAAACTATGCCCATTGAAGTGGCTACTTAGATTACGTAGTTAATTTTATTGCAGTAGAACTACACTATTATTATAAAGAGGAAAGATTTGTATGTTTACACTAAAATTCTAAATAGCTGACTTTTAAATTATTTACATACCGATCGCAATGTCACTCATGTACTTAACCGGCACGTCGTCATTATAGTCATGTTAAATTATAATGATTGCTCAGTAAATACTGCAATTAATTTTCGCCAAACATTAATCATAGCACGTATTGCAGTTTCACGAGTCTCACTGAAATGTTTATTTCAAAATACATAGACAATGTGATTATTTGGAGTTTAATACATTAATTTCCGGTGATACACATATATCAATACACTCGCGTCGGCCACAAGGGATACAGCATGAACAAATCAAACTAAAAGTAAGTAAACGTCGACAGAAACTTACCGAAGTAGTTTCAATACTCGTCAAAACAAAAATTAGAAAGACAGCATACACGACTAGGACTTTACATAAAAAATAAACTTTTAAATTACATTACATCCTTCAAGATTCAACATATTTATTGCTTCTGTACCGTACAAGATGTTGGAAATACAAAGTAGTATATGCTACACAGTCCAATATGGACCCTGTCGGGTACAGAAACGTTTAGAAGAGAGAAGGAAGCTTTATGTCAAAAAGTCAAAATTTGTTTCTAAAGTTATTTTGAATGTCATATTTTTATGATAAACTAGCTGCGCCCCGCGGTGTTACCCGCTACATGTTTTCGGGATAAAAAGTTAACTATGTGTTAATTCAGGATATCGGCTACCTCCATACTAAATTTTATCCAAATCCGTTGAGTAGTTTTTGCGTAAGAGAGTAACAAACATCCATCCAAACTTTCACATTTACAATATTAGTAGGATTTATTCTGAAAACTTAAAAAAAAATCTGTCTCGACTGGCACTGGCTATTGTATATGTAGGTTTGAAGTCATGTTTTTTTTTCATGTAATTTTAAATTGGACAATAATTGAAGCCTAAGTTTTTGGCGTGAACGCGAAAATATTGAATTATATTATTGTTTTCCAAAACTTGTGTTTATTTCAGTGTGTAAGTACATTTTGTTCGATTAATTAAATAAAATTTCAAGTAACAAGAAGATGACAGTATTAAGTATCTTTTTTTAAGTAAGGCTTTAAATGTAGGCAAGTATTTATAGCTCCAGACGTATGAATGTCAGATGATATGTACTGTAAGTCAATATCACACAAATCTTGACCTAAATCCTCGATTTCATATTACGTAGGTATCTGAGATTGGAAATGACGACGGATTGGAATGAAACAGATGATCAACCTACTTTTTTTAGTTTGACAAGCTAGGTGTTTGGCAACAGCTCACCTGACGTGAAGAGATAAAATCGAAGATGGTAAAGCACACCTATAGCCTGAAATGGATCTGGCTTTCGAGTGAGGCTAACGGAGGTTAAGTGCTTTGCGCCAGATTTTCAACTTAAACTTTTTTGTATTCTACCATATTTTTTAAATACCTGCCCCCGTACTCTGAGCTACTTATAGCGATACCTGTGAGACGCTCGAGAAGTGGCTACGCGACCATAAATCGTATGTCTGCGCAATATGATTCGCAATCGCGTAGCTTTTTCGTGAGCGCCTAACAGATATCGAAATAAGAAGCTCAGGGTACAGGGGCTGAACAGAATTAGATGGATGTTTAGAATCCATCGTGACACCGGCTTTACACTTTTCGAAGAAAATGGTTTTTTGGTTGGCATTCGTGTTTCATAGTCTTAATTAAGCTTGTTGATAAATTGGTTGGTTTGTAAAACTACGAAGTAGAGCGTGAACGCTCTACTTCGTTTTCAACGTTAACAACTATTTTGTATAAAAACTCTTTTGAATTAATCACTTAAAATTCCACTCAAGAGTTGTTAAAGCTTTGAAAAGTCACTGTTGTTGGCAGTGGGGAGAGAATTCTCATAGGAAGTTTAGTGGGGACTTTGGATACACCTGACCGATAACAGAAAAGGGAGCACGGAATCAAGTTGTACAAATCCAGGGCGCACTTTTCCATAGGTCACTCGTCGAAGCCAACTCGGCTGGGTAGCGTTCGGAAAACTGCGCAACGTCTTCTCGTCCAAATTACCTCAGTGAATCCAATCCATGGCTTCTAACCGGTCTTTATGAAAGTCAATGTCTAGCAGTGGATGTCCTACGGCTTAAAGGATTGATTGTTTGATTCTTCAAAATGTATACGATTGATCTACAAATTGTTCTTGCATTAATTTGGTATGAAATTGTTCCTCTGTTCTTTTAATATTTTGAGCGCAAAGGGCCTCAAACGTTGAGAATAGGAACAAATATTTGGTCTTCATACAAAGGCTTGCCTTTTGGAGTAAAACTGATCTGATCTTAGTCTAGCTGGTTGGTATAAGGTCGCAACAAAGGTCAAAGGTTTACTGGATATCCTGAAATTAGGTCTAGGAAAGGACTCCGCATTATGTCCGATAAGCGACTTTTGTCTGAATTGTCATTGTTTAAATGTGCTTTTGTAATAAAGAATAAAGAATAATAACGAATAAGTTTATGATAATCTAATCTTTTTTTTATTCTTTTTTTTATGTGAAAAATAATTAGACGAACGAGACGCTCTCCTGGTGGTAAGAGATAACGCCTGTTCATGACCATTGCCGCGATACACAGAATCTTTGAGTAACAAAACAAAGTCCAGGGCATCACTGGTTTGGTGCTCATTACTATTATTTATTATCATCGCTTATTATATTATTTTATTTTAGAAGTGTCATGTTGTCCGTCTGAACTTAGCATGCATGGATCTGGTTGCATGGTGGTTGGATACTTTCTAGAACTCGACCGTCACTTAACATCAGGTGAGCTGTGGTCAAGACATTTAGATTACCAATCATTAAAAAAAACGTTTTATTTCTTACAGTTTGATGAGTGTTTCTAGGCATAATCATAATGACGGTAAATATTTTGTGAATATCAAAGCAACGTCGTAAGATAAAAGTCTATAATCAGTGCGAAAATCTTCTTGATTTTGTGCAGTACTAAACCAAAAAACCCCTTTGACAGGCTAGGCAGCTCACTTGTTGTAAAGTGACTGTGTGGTCGAAGATGATAAACACAACACACCTAGCCTGAAGCAGCGCTGACTTGCAAGTAAGGCTTTCGGAATACATCGTTAGGTGCTTAGCAGCAAAGTTTTCTACCGGAGTAGCCTAGCAAGTACTTGAAAGTATTATACAAACTTGCTATAATTTCCTTTATGACAAGCTCATCGTTGGGATTAGAACGCGCGCCTCAGCGTACAATGATAAAATCACTAAGCTACGAAATGTTACTTACATAAATAAAATCATGTAAATGTAAATAAATTGAACCTGGAATTGTTACAATTATTTCCGGCTCGGAAAACACATTTTTCCTGTAACGCTTACTCGTAAATACAAATTAATAAATGCTTTATACATTGCATACCAGATGCCGACAGCATACAAAGCACGTTGTTTTTCGCTTCATATTTTTGTGTTACGCTTAAAATTTGATCCTCATTACAGTATGCAGCCGTAATGCCAGTATGGGCGGACAGTGACACTGCCAACAAGGAAAAAAAAAATTTCTTTGAAGCGAGTACAAATTAATGAATCTTAAACTTTTAAAATATACAATACATTACCAGTATATATAGGTACATGTAAAAAATAAATTGAACTTATAAATAAGTTTGTTAAAATGACTCGGTCTCAAAAGCAGGTTAGACAATCAAGCGATAGTGTGTTGGATCATACATTTTCTGGTTTTGATTTTGGCGTCGCATTTTGAGCAATTGCCAGTGTCAAGTGATTTATATTTTCAAGTTTCAAACGTTAAATAAGTTGCCTCGTAGCTGTAGTTATAGTCAAAGTCTTTCTTTAAAATCTTCAAAAATCAATTCGATCTGTAATCGATTTAAACTTTGCAAATATTTGTTTTTTTTCTTTGGTTTGACGTTGCATTTTGAGCATTTGCCAGTGCCAAGTGTTTCATATCTTCAAGTTTAATAAGTTGCCTAGTAGCTGTAGTCAAAGTCCAGTCGTGGTCAAATACAGACCGTGTCAGTCAAGTCCAGTCATGCTTTAGTAAAGTAGTGGCGACTTTGTTATAAGCTTCGATGGAGTTTTGGAAGGAACACGAAAAGTCATGTTTCACCACGTTATATCATTTTTCCACACACGTGCATGTAATTCGGCACTTTATGAATAAAACACCACCATTTTTATGCATATACACTCAACAAAACACTAGTTTCAGAATAAAATACAACGGAGCGACACGACTCTTTCCACGTTCCCGCTAAAACTCCGACTCTGACTTACTTTATAACATTACTACATGTTTTCGGGATAAAAAGTAGCCTATGTGTTAATCCATGGTCTTAGTAGGCTTGTGTAGTTCAAGAACGAGAACGAACTATTCCCCGAGCACAATCTTAATAGTTCAATTATACCTACTATTAAGAATGTTCCTGCAAATGATGCTGTATCTCTACAAATTAAAGGCCAATTTCCTAAGAGAATATCGTGTGTCACCGCAATATTATGTTCTGGGTACTTACTAGAATAATCACTGTACTAAAGTACTTAAAGAAAGGGAACAAACTTGTAACATATTATGTTCTATAAAACTATTTTTATAGTTGAGCGGTACAATTAATTATTCTGATTCCTAGGTATATCAAAATTAGTGTTGACGTAAAGTGTTCATTTTGATCATGTGATTGTTTTTTGGTGTTTAAATAGTTAACATTGAACAGCACATTTCCTTCTTCCCAAACGCACCTCTATAAGAGATCACAAATCAAAGTCGAGTATTGAACGAATAGTACTATTTAGCGATGATAGCTCAGTGGTTAGCGCGGTAGGTTCACATGCCGATGGGCGTGGGTTCAAGCTCCAACAATGAGCTTGAGCTGCCGGTGAAGGAAAACATCATGAGGAAAACATAACGTGGTGGTAGGGTACTTTCTAGTACTCGGCTGGCTTGCTACCACCCTCAGGTTGAAAATCTGCCGCCAAGCATCTAACGGTGTGTTCCGGCAACCTCACTTGAGAGCCAGTTCCATTCCAGGCTAGACGTGCTTTACCATCTTCGACCACACCTTCACTTAACATCAGGTGAGCTGTGATGAAAAAAAAAACTATTAGAATTACAAATTTGAACTAGTACAGTGAACTATTAAGCACAATCCTAGGTCTCAGCTAACTCTATACCAAATTTCATCCAAATCCGTTCAGTAGTATTTGCTAGCCCTGTGTGAGTTTTCTCCAATATTTATTTTAATCTCTGAAATAAAATTTAATTCAACGAAATGTTATAAGCGCCCATACTGCGATCATACACGTAGCTGTTTTATATCAAAACAAAAGAATATCAAATTTAATTAACAAAAACAAGCGAAGCTCTTCTTTTATCTCTCTCGCGTGGTTTTATGTGCCTAATTAAACAAATAATTAAATATAGACAAAAAGTAATTGCATTTATTTCACGTGTAATTTTACGATTTTGGTTCAATAACACATGTAACATTTTTGGCTGCTTGCTAAAGTGATTTTCATTACTTTATTATTTAGGTTTTTATACTGAACGATTTTCCAATTACATTACCAACAAGAAATGTGATGTATTATCCTTTGTTATTGTTTTATCGTAAAGTAATAGGCACATGCGCAAGAACCATTCTAGGCTGTGTGTTTACCATTTTCAACCACACCGTCACTTAACATCAGATAAGCTATGGTCAAACACTAGTATAAGTTATTCAATTGAATTGATTGCCAATTTCTAACATTATTCTAACCAAGTATGGATATAATTATTTTAAACATACTGCGCTCCAAAGCCAAATGATTTCAGCCACAAAGCCGGACGACTGAAGTAGGACTGGGCGGGCCACGTTTGTCGCATGTCAAACGACCGCTGGGCAAAGGTCACCACAGTTTAGATGCCAAAATTTAAACGGTCTCAGGGTTGACCCAGACGGAGCTGATGTGACAAATGACATCGTCACGATAGTCACTGGACCACCAAAGCCAAAAACCGGGCAGTCTGAAAGGAGGAAAGGGAAGCCTTTGCCCAGAAGTGGGACATTGGAGCCTGATAAAAATAAAACAAATAGTTTTTTCATAAGTTCTTTGGTATTCAAATTAATAAAAAGTACCAGCAAACATTTGGATTGTATCGGCTCTTTAGTATTTAATTATAATCATGAAGACATGAACTATTTAAGCGTTAAAGTGGTTCGGTTTCCATACAAATTTTTCCCATTTATGGCCAAATGGAACGTAATTTTACGGTGAAATCACAGCTACTAGCATTTATTAGAAATGCTAGTAGCTGTGATTTCAGTGATTAAAAAATATAGATAAAGACGAAAATAATTTTCGTCTTTATCTATAAAAATAAAGAAAATTAAAAAAGAATTAACCTCACAAAGTTATTGAACTTACGGTATGTTTTAATAATGTAATTCGATATGAATTATGAAAGTTTAATGCTCCGCTTTTACTGCAAAATGCAGAGAGAAACATATTAATTTTCTGCAGGGTTTGTTTTGGCTGTATTTTACTTTTTTATTCCGCGGTTAAAAAGCGGTATGGTAAATATCGGTACTAGTTTTTCTATTATCGATCTGATATAATATCACGCCACAATTAATAAGTTTTTGTATAATATTATTCTCTAATCACTTTTTCACTCAATTTCTGTTGTGTGTATGCGTGTAAAACCTCGTATTCGCTGAGAACAAACGTCCCGAACACGTATCGCTAGAGAAGTCGAGGAACGTCATGCGCCCAAAATCGGCAATATCACGAACTTGTACGGTGTTACTGAGTCTGATTTGCGTTTAAAATGTCGTGTTTATTTAAGCAAACAATAGATACGTAGATATTAACATAATTTCGAACGCAACGGTAAAAGATCAAGCGTTATCTCTTACCATCAGGAGTGTCTTGTTCGACTCAATGCTTACACATAAAAATGCAATTTAGTGTTATAAATTATATTAGCCAAATTATATTGAAGCCAATTTCTTATATTTTTTAATGATACATCAACTTGATTTAGAGCTGTTTACATCTACAGGTTAAAAAATAAAATATTGTATTTGCGTATGTTTGTATTAGTCATCTGGTTTTCTTAGAGTAAGTTTTAATTTTTTTGGGGCTAGATGGCGTTGCGTGGTAGTCCTCTAATAATTTTTTTTATTAAATGTATACGTACAGAGGTTTATAGCCATTTTTTTGTTACAAATAGACTTGCGTTTGACCTTCATCTCACTTAATGTTAAGCAAAGATGCGGTTTACAATGGAGCACGCTTGCCTAGAAGAAACCGCTTCACTCGTGACTTGAAGGAGTGTTCTCGATAAATCGGTTACTCAGCATTAAACCGGTAACTCGGTCCTCGAGAAAAAAAAAACAGAAAGAGCGTGGATATTGAGCTTAGTAAACTTATATTTCTTTCAAGAAAATAAAAAGTTCGCTTGTATTTATATTTTCTTCACAACAGATCTGTTA
Source organism: Biston betularia (assembly GCA_905404145.2). Lineage (NCBI taxonomy): Eukaryota > Metazoa > Arthropoda > Insecta > Lepidoptera > Geometridae > Biston > Biston betularia. The sequence goes on along the minus strand of FR989887.1, from coordinate 5,757,604 downwards.
CTTACTTTTAGTGCTGAGAAAATATAATACGTTTCACAATAAAAGCAACTATCTTTTGGTTTAAGTATTTTATTTAGTGCTTACTTCATAAAAATTTTATGTACAAGCCCAACATTTCTAAATGAAAATATTTGAACAATGATGGGATGGGTTAAGAGGTCGTTAAATTAAACTTTTTTTTTAATCCTACTAATATTATAAATATGAAAGTTTGGATGGATGTTTGTTACTCTTTCGAGCACAATCTACAGAACGGATTTGGATGAAATTTGGTATAGAGGTAGCTGAGACCCTGGATTAATACATATATTATCATCCCGAAAATATGTAGCAAAGCGATGGTGCAGCTGAGGATGGAACACGCTGATCTAGAAGGAATATATTCACTCTAGCCTTAAAAACGTCCAAATTGTAGTTTATAGGAAACAGAGAAGCCGGTAATGAGTTCAATTTATAGGCTGTACGTATCAAAAGTAGAGCGGAATCGCTGCATAGCATCACATCGCTTACATAGCATTTGTTTTATTATTTTTTAATTTTAAGTAGACTTGCGTCTGACATCGTCAGAATTCTCATCTAATGTTAAAATATCGTGATGCGGTCAAAGATGAAGCACACTTGCCTAGAAGATACTTGATAACTAAAGTTGTTGTAAAAACTTTTGTTTTCATTCTCAAGGAATGAAAGAGGACGAAGCGAAACTATAACTTTAAACATAAATATCAATAAATGAGCGTTGTAAAATTATACATACATGTGTTTTCGTAAAATTTTTACATTTTTTTTTAAATTTATTTACAACATTTCTAAAAAAGTACACAATTATAATTATGGTACCGAAAAACCATTTTGGTTTGTCTAAATATACATCAGTCATAATATACGTATAAGCTTATTTTTCTATTTACTTTCACTACTACTCACAGAATCTATGTATTTTTTTAAATTAAAAAATTTTTCTATAAAAATAATTACATTCAAAAGAAAATCCAAATCTGTCCAAAAAACCCGCCAAAAAATTCAATCTAAGTCCCAAAGTCGTAGCTACAGTAAAAAAATCAAGTTAATAAAATGCAAATGAAGCAAACGCGCTGCGAACTTTTCCTCTGAGATTTATTGGCCGGAGTTAAAGGTGCACTGGTCTGAATTTCGTAATAAAATTTGGCAGATAACGGTGAAATTTTGTATATATTTTTTTATGATTTTGACCACTGAATTAACTTGTAGATTGAGTCAATAACTAAATATTTACGTTTAGCGCTAATTAAGCGCTAACTACAAATTAGTGCTGCCCAGAAAACTACATAAGTATTTTATTATCATAACCATCATCATTTATTTTAAGCCGTAGGACGTCCACTGCTGGACATAGGCCTCCCCCATTGACTTCCATAAATACCGGTTGGAAGCGGCCCGTGTCCAGCGCGTTCCTGCTTTCCTTATTAGGACGTCCGTAAGTATTTTATTATAATAGTTTGTAAATTACAGTCGGATCACACCCCAGAAGTGTGGATTCAAATCCCAATACGAAAAATCTTGTTAGAATAAAAATAGAAATTTGAATTTGCCTCATTTGAGAGCCAGTTCCATTCCAGGCTAGGTGTGCTTTATTATCTTCGACCACGTGAGCTGTGGTCAACCATCTAGCTTGTCAGAAATAAAAATAAAACAACAAACAACAAACAACAACATACGACAAACGACAAACAACAACATACGACAAACGACAAACAACAAACAACAAACATTGTTTGTCGTTTGTCGTTTGTTGTTTGTTGTTTGTTGTTTGTTGTTTGTTGTTTGTTGTTTGTTGTTTGTTGCTTGTTGTTTGTCGTTTGTCGTTTGTTGTTTGTTGCTTGTCGTTTGTCGTATGTCGTTTGTTGCTTTTGTTGTTTGTCGTTTGTCGTTTGTCGTTTGTCGTATGTCGTTTGTTGCTTTTTTGTTTGTTGTTTGTGGTTAGTTTTTAGTTGTTAATTGTTTGTTGTTTTTGATGATTGTTGTTTGTTGTTTGTTGTTTGTTGTTTGTTGTTTGTTGTTTGTTGTTTGTGGTTTATTGTTTGTTGTTTGTTGTTTGTTGTTTGTCGTTTCTCGTTTGTCGTGTGTCGCTTGTCGTTTGTCGTATGTTGTTTGTCGTATGTCGTTTGTTGCTTTTTTGTTTGTTGTTTGTTGTTTGTCGTTAGCTGTTAGTTGTTTGTCGTTTGTCGTTTGTCGTTTGTCGTTTGTCGTTTGTTGTTTGTCGTTTGTCGTTTGTCGTTTGTCGTTTGTCGTATGTCGTTTGTTGCTTTTTTGTTTGTTGTTTGTTGTTTGTTGTTTGTTGTTTGTTGTTTGTTGTTTGTTGTTTGTTGTTTGTTGTTTGTTGTTTGTTGTTTGTTGTTTGTTGTTTGTTGTTTGTTGTTTGTTGTTTGTTGTTTGTTGTTTGTTGTTTGTTGTTTGTTGTTTGTTGTTTCTCGTTTGTCGTGTGTCGCTTGTCGTTTGTCGTATGTCGTATGTCGTTTGTCGTATGTCGTTTGTTGCTTTTTTGTTTGTCGTTTGTCGTTTGTCGTTTGTCGTTTGTCGTTTGTCGTTTGTCGTTTGTCGTTTGTCGATTGTTGCTTTTTTGTTTGTTGTTTGTTGTTTGTCGTTAGTTGTTAGTTGCTAGTTGTTTGTTGTTTGTGGTTTATTGTTTGTTGTTTGTTGTTTGTCGTTTGTCGTTTGTCGTGTGTCACTTGTCGTTTGTTGCTTTTGTTGTTTGTTGTTTGTTGTTTGTTGTTTGTTGTTTGTTGTTTGTTGTTTGTTGTGTGTTGTGTGTTGTTTGTTGTTTGTTGTTTGTTGTTTGTTGTTTGTTGTGTGTTGTTTGTTGTTTGTTGTTTGTCGTTTGTCGTTTTTTTGTTTGTCGTTTGTCGTTTGTCGTTTGTCGTATGTCGTTTGTTGCTTTTTTGTTTGTTGTTTGTTGTTTGTGGTTAGTTTTTAGTTGTTAATTGTTTGTTGTTTTTGATGATTGTCGTTTGTCGTATGTCGTTTGTTGCTTTTTTGTTTGTTGTTTGTTGTTTGTGGTTAGTTTTTAGTTGTTAATTGTTTGTTGTTTTTGATGATTGTTGTTTGTTGTTTGTTGTTTGTTGTGTGTTGTTTGTTGTTTGTTGTTTGTTGTTTGTTGTGTGCTGTTTGTTGTTTGTTGTTTGTTGTTTGTTGTTTGTTGTTTGTTGTTTGTTGTTTGTTGTTTGTTGTTTGTTGTTTGTTGTTTGTTGTTTGTTGTTTGTTGTTTGTTGTTTGTTGTTTGTTGTTTGTTGTTTGTTGTTTGTTGTTTGTTGTTTGTTGTTTGTTGTTTGTTGTTTGTTGTTTGTTGTTTGTTGTTTGTTGTTTGTTGTCTGTCTGTTGTCTGTTGTCTGTTGTCTGTTGTCTGTTGTCTGTTGTCTGTTGTCTGTTGTTTGTTGTTTGTTGTTTGTTGTTTGTTGTTTGTTGTTTGTTGTTTGTTGTTTGTTGTTTGTTGTTTGTTGTTTGTTGTTTGTTGTTTGTTGTTTGTTGTTTGTTGTTTGTTGTTTGTTGTTTGTTGTTTGTTGTTTGTTGCTTGTTGTTTGTCGTTTGTCGTTTGTTGTTTGTTGCTTGTCGTTTGTCGTATGTCGTTTGTTGCTTTTGTTGTTTGTCGTTTGTCGTTTGTCGTTTGTCGTATGTCGTTTGTTGCTTTTTTGTTTGTTGTTTGTGGTTAGTTTTTAGTTGTTAATTGTTTGTTGTTTTTGATGATTGTTGTTTGTTGTTTGTTGTTTGTTGTTTGTTGTTTGTTGTTTGTGGTTTATTGTTTGTTGTTTGTTGTTTGTTGTTTGTCGTTTCTCGTTTGTCGTGTGTCGCTTGTCGTTTGTCGTATGTTGTTTGTCGTATGTCGTTTGTTGCTTTTTTGTTTGTTGTTTGTTGTTTGTCGTTAGCTGTTAGTTGTTTGTCGTTTGTCGTTTGTCGTTTGTCGTTTGTCGTTTGTTGTTTGTCGTTTGTCGTTTGTCGTTTGTCGTTTGTCGTATGTCGTTTGTTGCTTTTTTGTTTGTTGTTTGTTGTTTGTTGTTTGTTGTTTGTTGTTTGTTGTTTGTTGTTTGTTGTTTGTTGTTTGTTGTTTGTTGTTTGTTGTTTGTTGTTTGTTGTTTGTTGTTTGTTGTTTGTTGTTTGTTGTTTGTTGTTTGTTGTTTGTTGTTTGTTGTTTGTTGTTTGTTGTTTGTTGTTTGTTGTTTGTTGTTTGTTGTTTGTTGTTTGTTGTTTGTTGTTTGTTGTTTGTTGTTTGTTGTTTGTTGTTTGTTGTTTGTTGTTTGTTGTTTGTTGTTTGTTGTTTGTTGTTTGTTGTTTGTTGTTTGTTGTTTCTCGTTTGTCGTGTGTCGCTTGTCGTTTGTCGTATGTCGTATGTCGTTTGTCGTATGTCGTTTGTTGCTTTTTTGTTTGTCGTTTGTCGTTTGTCGTTTGTCGTTTGTCGTTTGTCGTTTGTCGTTTGTCGTTTGTCGTTTGTCGTTTGTCGTTTGTCGTTTGTCGTTTGTCGATTGTTGCTTTTTTGTTTGTTGTTTGTTGTTTGTCGTTAGTTGTTAGTTGCTAGTTGTTTGTTGTTTGTGGTTTATTGTTTGTTGTTTGTTGTTTGTCGTTTGTCGTTTGTCGTGTGTCACTTGTCGTTTGTTGCTTTTGTTGTTTGTTGTTTGTTGTTTGTTGTTTGTTGTTTGTTGTTTGTTGTTTGTTGTGTGTTGTGTGTTGTTTGTTGTTTGTTGTTTGTTGTTTGTTGTTTGTTGTGTGTTGTTTGTTGTTTGTTGTTTGTCGTTTGTCGTTTTTTTGTTTGTCGTTTGTCGTTTGTCGTTTGTCGTATGTCGTTTGTTGCTTTTTTGTTTGTTGTTTGTTGTTTGTGGTTAGTTTTTAGTTGTTAATTGTTTGTTGTTTTTGATGATTGTCGTTTGTCGTATGTCGTTTGTTGCTTTTTTGTTTGTTGTTTGTTGTTTGTGGTTAGTTTTTAGTTGTTAATTGTTTGTTGTTTTTGATGATTGTTGTTTGTTGTTTGTTGTGTGTTGTTTGTTGTTTGTTGTTTGTTGTTTGTTGTGTGCTGTTTGTTGTTTGTTGTTTGTTGTTTGTTGTTTGTTGTTTGTTGTTTGTTGTTTGTTGTTTGTTGTTTGTTGTTTGTTGTTTGTTGTTTGTTGTTTGTTGTTTGTTGTTTGTTGTTTGTTGTTTGTTGTTTGTTGTTTGTTGTTTGTTGTTTGTTGTTTGTTGTTTGTTGTTTGTTGTTTGTTGTTTGTTGTTTGTTGTTTGTTGTTTGTTGTTTGTTGTTTGTTGTTTGTTGTTTGTTGTTTGTTGTTTGTTGTTTGTTGTTTGTCGTTTGTTGTTTGTTGCTTGTCGTTTGTCGTATGTCGTTTGTTGTCTGTTGTCTGTTGTCTGTTGTCTGTCTGTTGTCTGTTGTCTGTTGTCTGTTGTCTGTTGTCTGTTGTTTGTTGTTTGTTGTTTGTTGTTTGTTGTTTGTTGTTTGTTGTTTGTTGTTTGTTGTTTGTTGTTTGTTGTTTGTTGTTTGTTGTTTGTTGTTTGTTGTTTGTTGTTTGTTGTTTGTTGTTTGTTGTTTGTTGTTTGTTGTTTGTTGTTTGTTGTTTGTTGTTTGTTGTTTGTTGTTTGTTGTTTGTTGTTTGTTGTTTGTTGTTTGTTGTTTGTTGTTTGTTGTTTGTTGTTTGTTGTTTGTTGTTTGTTCGAAAACGATTTCTGTCCTATGAATTCGAAATAACTACAAATGATATAGGAAATAGTTTGATAACTTTAGGGCATACTATTTAACATATTCTTCGATCAAAGTATGAAAAAAATTGTTCAAAGAAAATCTATGTTTTAAATTCTAATCGTTATTTATTTTTTTATTATTTATTTATTGATACACAAAACAGAACATAGTCAGAACAGATACATCATTTGCTAGGTACAGTTTCGAGCCAGACTATATACCTAAACATGTGTATACAACAGGACTATAAATTTAGAAGCATATAACTAACATTTAAAATCTAAGATATTTACTTATTGAATATAAAGTTATACGATGCAAAAGTGAAACTAACAAATAAATTTTACTTACAACTTAACTATCAACTATCAAGTAACATTATTTGTGTAGGTGACGTAGACAGTCTTACTTATGTCAAATTTAAATTTAGGTAAATTTTTATCAAAAATATCAAACAACTTATAATGTTCTTTTGAAGTTTCGTTATATTGGCGACACATCCTAACAACTGGGTTATAACCCAGTTGTTAAAGGAAGTGTTGTTTTTAAAAACTTGCAGTACAAAAGTTTTTGAGTGACCGCCTCGAAGTCTTGGTCTAATGTGTATATTGATGCTTGAGAGAAGGGAGGGCGAGTCAATATAAGAGTGCACAATTTTAAACAGACATACAAAATCAGTGTAATAGCGTCGGGATTCTAGAGATTGTAATTTAAATTTATTTAACTTAGATATGTATGGGCGAAGCTTACGGTTTAAACCTAATCTGTAACATAAAATGCTAAGACATTTGCTTTGAACGCGTTCAATGCGCTTAGTGTGTATAGCAGTGTGGAGACCAGTTTGAGAACGATACGAAATATGTTTTGACAGATTGAATCCGCTCTTTGTTAGGTTAGGACATTTTTTATTCTATGAATAATCTGATCCTGTGTCAATAGAAAATACTTATAATATATATCATTTGATTGTTACAACTTTTTATTTTGTACAAATAACGTCCCATTGAATTTGATCGATGGCATCGAGAAAAAAAAACAATTTTTTGATAACGTTTTTAAGAGGATACATTAAATTGACATGTCTTGATGGTGATGTAGCGGCGATAGCTCAGTGGTTAAAGCAGTAGGTTCGCACGACGAAGAGCGTGGGTTCAAACCCCAACAATGAACTTGAGCTGCCGGTGAAGGAAAACATCGTGAGGAAACCATAGCATGGTGGTAGGATACTTTCTAGTATTCAGTTAGCTAGCTACAAAATAATATAATTGTTGAGACAGTAATGTTTACACGCTAAGCAGTATGTAAACATTACTGTGTTCCGGTTTGAAGGGTACTGCAGCTAGCCCTGTAATTTCGCAAGCTGCAGTTTGCTTGCGAAATAAAATTCTTCTGTGTTTCACATTTAAAAAACAATAATCAACGAAATGAGAACGCACCATAATTTCATTAAAATTAAATCACAGCACCCGACCGACTTAAAAATTAATTTGAATTCCTTGCAAAGCAACATTTTTAACGACTTAATTAAATAGAACGTCAGGCCGCTCCCATGGGTTCCATAGTATTTAGGGGGAGATTTCCAAATTGATACCTCTGTGACATATTTCGTTTTGTTATTATATTTTTTTTTTTGTTATATTATATTATAGGGGTTTTATTTGTACAAAATAAAAAGTTGAAACAATCAAATGACAAAAGCTCATTGTTGGGGTTTGAATCCACGCCCTTTCACATGCGAACCGACCGCGCTAACCACTGAGCTATCATCGCTACAAAATACTGACAGCCCTGTTGATTCATTGGTAGTATGTCTGCTTCGAGAGCTGAAGGGCGTGGGTTCGATTCCCACTCAGGACTAACATTTGTGTCACTAACATCTGTGTCTGGGTGTACTGTATGTATTATAAGTATGTATTTACAAAAAAAAAGTATTTAATAATTCTATCAGTTATCTGTCTTCCATAGCACAAGCTCTGCTTAGTTTGGGGTCAGATGGCGCTGTGTGTAATGTCTTATGATATTTAAAAAATTAAAAAAAAAGATCTCCACTACTCGCCTCTGATTTAGGTTAGGTGTGTTTACCATCTTCAACCACACCGTCACTTAACATCAGATGAACTGTGGTCAAACACCTAGCCTGCCAACCATATAAAAAAAAACTCCAAAGAATACAAATTTAGAATAATATAATACAAAAAGCGTAGAAGGACGTGTTCACGCCAACAAATAAACAAAGAGTGTATGCAAAACATAACCAAACCGGAAATAATTGCATTTTGTCAAGCTCATACAAAATTTATGAGAATTGTGCAATACGCGAAATTGGACATCCAACGTGCCATAACAATGATTATGTAGTTCAATTTTAGACTCAAAACTTTTTTTATTATAAAAAGTAATGAGACGAACGAGACGCTCTCCTGATGGTAAGAGATAACGCCTGTCCATGACCATTGCAGTGATACACAGAACTTTGAGGGACAAAACAAAGTCCGGGGCATCGCTGCTTTGGCGCTCATTACTTTGAGACTTTCGATGGTTAGTCTCAACAGCCCAGTAATTTCGCTAGCTGCAGTACCCTTCAAACCGGAACACAGTAATGTCTACAAACTACTGCTTAGCGGCAGAATAACTGGTACTGCGGTGGCACCTACCTTGACGAGCTCCTGCTAAGAAAATCTACCACCAAGTTACTATACTATTATAAAGGGGAAAGATTTGATTGTTCGTTTGTTTGTATTGAATAGGCTCCGAAACTACTTGACCGATTTCAAAAATTCTTTCACCGTTGGGAAGCGACACTATCCCCGAGTGACATAGGCTTCTTTTTATCCCCTGTATTCCCACGGGAACGGGAACTACGCGGGTGAAACCGCGAGGCGTCCGCTAGGTGGTTCCGATCGAACGGGCTCGCGCTAAACAAAGATAAGACCTGCTTCCTTGCTTTTAACCTCAATGGCCACGCGACTGAGACTCATTCGGTAGCAGTCGGCATTACCACTCTCCAACAAGTCCACAGTACGAAACTTCTAGGTTTCCATATCGACGGCGCGTTGACCTGGGAGACGCACATAGACGAGCTGTGCGGGAAGCTGAGCCGCTCGTGCTTTGCGCTCCGGCGGCTCGCGAGCACCGCTGCCCGCAGCGTAGTGCGCTCCTGCTACTTCGCGACCGTCCACAGTAACATCACGTACGGGTTGGAGCTGTGGGGCCGCGCTGCCGATCGTAATAGAGCCTTTGTTATGCAGAAGCGAGCTATTCGTGCCATATGCGGGGTTCAGGACGACGTCTCTTGCGTGGATCTGTTTAAGGAGCTACAGATTCTGCCTTTACCGTGTGAGTTCGTTTACCAGGTAGCCCTGTACACGCATACAAACATAGATAAATTTCAACGCCGGGGCGTCCACAGCACGTTGGATCTTCGCAGTAATAAAAAGAAAGACCAACTAGTAACGCCGTCGCATCGGCTCGTCAAGTCTGAGAGATCGGTATACATTCTGGGGCCCGCGGTCTACAATCGCGTACCCGCTTCCATCCGGGATGCACCTTCCATCGCGTGCTTCAGAAGCAAACTAAGATCTTGGCTTCAAGAGACCTTGTTCTATGACTTTGACGATTATTTAAAACTAAGAGATTATTGAATTACTAGTAAGTAATTATAATATTTTTGTTTTTATGGACATTTAATTATATTGACATAATTTTATTGACATTTTATACGTGACATATTACTTTATTGACATTTTCATTTTCATTGTTTTAACATATGTAATGATTTTGATAATAATTTTTAAATATGAATGGAAATATGACCTGTAACTTTGGTGTTATTAATAAATGATTTGTATTTGTATTTGTTTTTGTAGTATTTTTCACCCGCGTAGAGCCCGTTCCCGTGGGAATATAGGGATAAAAAGTAGCCTATGTCACCTGGGGAAAGTGTCGCTTCCCAACGGTAAAAGAATTTTTGAAATCGGTTCAGTGTTATCGGTTTCGTTTTTGAGTTTATTCGTTACAAACATACAAAAATCCAAATCTTTCCTCTTTATAATATTTTGGCGGGATCGCGGAAAGAGTCGTGTCGCCCCATTGTATTTCTTTCCAAAACTAGTGTTTTTCCAGTGTTTATGTATAGAAAAAGTCGTTTGTCGTTTGTCGTTTGTTGTTTGTTGTTTGTTGTTTGTTGTTTGTTGTTTGTTGTTTGTTGTTTGTTGTTTGTTGTTTGTTGTTTGTTGTTTGTTGTTTGTTGTTTGTTGTTTGTTGTCTGTTGTCTGTTGTCTGTTGTTTGTTGTCTGTTGTCTGTTGTCTGTTGTCTGTTGTCTGTTGTCTGTTGTCTGTTGTCTGTTGTCTGTTGTCTGTTGTCTGTTGTCTGTTGTCTGTTGTCTGTTGTCTGTTGTCTGTTGTCTGTTGTCTGTTGTCTGTTGTCTGTTGTCTGTTGTCTGTTGTCTGTTGTCTGTTGTCTGTTGTCTGTTGTCTGTTGTCTGTTGTCTGTTGTCTGTTGTCTGTTGTCTGTTGTCTGTTGTCTGTTGTCTGTTGTCTGTTGTCTGTTGTCTGTTGTCTGTTGTCTGTTGTCTGTTGTCTGTTGTCTGTTGTCTGTTGTCTGTTGTCTGTTGTCTGTTGTCTGTTGTCTGTTGTCTGTTGTCTGTTGTCTGTTGTCTGTTGTCTGTTGTCTGTTGTCTGTTGTCTGTTGTCTGTTGTCTGTTGTCTGTTGTCTGTTGTCTGTTGTCTGTTGTCTGTTGTCTGTTGTTTGTTGTTTGTTGTTTGTTGTTTGTTGTTTGTTGTTTGTTGTTTGTTGTTTGTTGTTTGTTGTTTGTTGTTTGTTGTTTGTTGTTTGTTGTTTGTTGTTTGTTGTTTGTTGTTTGTTGTCTAGTCGCTTATCGCTTACGGGAACTACGCGGGTGAAACCGCGAGGCGTCCGCTAGTATTTTTCACCCGCGTAGAGCCCGTTCCCGTGGGAATATAAGGATAAAAAGTAGCCTATGTCACCCGGGGATAGTGTACTTTCCCAACGGTGAAAGAATTTTTGAAATCAGTTCAGTGTTATCGGTTTGGTTTTTGAGTTTATTCGTTACAAACATACAAAAATCCAAGTCTTTCCTCATTATAATATTTTGGCGGGATCGCGGAAAGAGTCGTGTCGCCCCATTGTATTTCTTTCCAAAACTTTTTTTTTACCAGTTTACGAATAGAAATAGTAGAGTTTTATTCAATTAAATTAAAGTACCGAATTACAAGCGCCTGTGTAGGATGTGGTGAAATATGAGTTTTCGTGTTGCTTCCAAAACTCCATCGTAGCTTATAGTAAAGTCGCCACTACTTTACTAAAGCATGACTGGATGGAGTCCAGCCTTTGCTGGTCAGCTGGACTTTGATTACTTTTTAACTTTACCAAAACTTATGACAAAGATAGATAGGATAGGCTAGGATTCGTATATTCGCTAGCCTATAAGGATATAATATTAGTAGTATAGTAGGATAGAATACGATAGGAGGATTATAATATTATTAGGATAGGATACGATAGTAGGATTATAATATTATTAGGATAGGATACGATAGTAGGATTATAATATTATTAGGATAGGATACGATAGTAGGATTATAATATTATTAGGATAGGATACGATAGTAGGATTATAATATTATTAGGATAGGATACGATAGTAGGATTATAATATTATTAGGATAGGATACGATAGTAGGATTATAATATTATTAGGATAGGATACGATAGTAGGATTATAATATTATTAGGATAGGATACGATAGTAGGATTATAATATTAGTAGGGTGCGAGATTTTACATCACAAGCTCATTAATACTTTAAAAATTTGCTTAAAATAAAACGTTATAAAATCACTGATTCGCTGAAACCATCAACAAGTTTAATTACGAAACAAATTACAAATATTTGTGTTTTCAAAATTGTTTGATAGTAAAACAATTCGGCTCGGAATATTTTAACGAAGTATTAGGGATTTGTTTGGATGTCCTTCGACCCTTATACGAATAGAATTAGCTGCGAAATAATCGTTGCCGTTGCTATGTGGCAACCATGCTGTCTGGCATCAATTATACTTCTGCTTCTTAGATCTTCGTCACATTTTGTGCATTTGCCAGTGTCAAGTGTTTTGATTATTTCAAGTTTCATTAGTTACAAAGTAGTCAAAGTTCATTCTTGGTCAAATCCGGTCCATGTCAGTCAAATCCTGTCATGCTTTAGTAAAGTAGTGGCAACTTTACTATAAGCTTCGATGGAGTTTTGGAAGCAACACGAAAAGTCATGTTTCACCACATTATATCATTTTCCCATACTCTCGCTTGAGATTCGGCACTTTATGAATAAAACGCCACCATTTTTAAGCATTCCGGAAAAAATGCAACGGGGCGACATGACTCTTTCCGCGTTCCTGCTAAAACTCCTCTCCGGATTTATAAAGCGGTTTCAAATTTGAAAGTACACCCTCTATTCGAGTGTACGTAATTGGTTCTTGTTTAAAAATGTTCTTTTGTTTCAGCTGTGGTTTCCCCATATTAATATTCGGGAATAACGTAGCATTTGAACAATAATTAAATGTGTGAAAAAACGGCCAAGTGCGGTCGGACTCCCGCACGAAGGGTTTCGTACTATCCCACTAATATTATAACACACTACACTTGTGCTTGTAATTCAGTACTTTATGAATAAAACACGACTATTTTTATACAAATTAAACACTGGAAAAAACACTAGTTTTAGAAAAAATGCACAAAACTCTCTCTCTCTCTCTCTTATAATTCTTCTTTATTTTGGCTGCCTTCACCAAAGCATCGTGAGGAAACCATAGCATGGTGGTAGGGTACTTTATAGTACTCTGCTAGCTACCACTCTTAAGTTGAAAATCTGCCACCAAGCATCTAACAATGTGTTCCGGTGCTCAAACTCATTGTTGGGGTTTCAACCCACGACTTGTGCCAACCAATCGAACTAACGATAAGTTGAAAATCTGTTGCCAAATACTCCAACAGCCTCACTTGGGAGCCAGTTCCATCCCAGGCTAGGTTCCATCTTCGACCATACCGTCACTTAACATCAGCAAAGCAATATTCAACGAATAAAACTGTCTTCTGGAAGCTCCGTTATAAAGTGCATACAATTGGGTCGCTAAATGTTTTTACGTATTGGTGGCTTTTTTAAATTATATTAATAAAACAAAGACATATTGTTACTATCTTTATTTGTCAAAGTTTCTTAAAATTATATCTTTACTTATATAAATATGTATAATCTTTTACCTGTTTCTACAGTATCATAATTGTTTTAAAATAATATTTCTTACAAAATCGTAACAATTTCAAATAAACAATTTACTAGATATATTATTGCATTTTTTTTATTATATAAAATAAAACAGTGTGAGACTTTAAGCTTAGTATTTACATGTATCATCTATTTATTTACAATGAAATTTACAATAATTGATAGTACTAGATTCTTAACTACTTAAAATTAATCAATTTTGTGTAAAGAACTGTTTAAAATAAAGTACAAATACAAATCTTTTATTAATAACACCAAAGTTACAGGTCATTTTTCCATTCATATTTAAAAATATCAAAATTGTAACATAATATGTCAATACAATGAAAATGTCAAAGAAATAATGTTATGTCACATATAAACTAATTATGTCAATATGATTAAATGTCAATAAAAATAAAAACATTATAATTACTTACTAGTAATTCAATAATCTGTTACTTTTAAACAATCATCAAAGTCATAAAACAAGGTCTCTTGAAACCAAGATCTTAGTTTGCTTCTGAAGCACGCGATGGAAGGTGCATCCCGAAAGGTAGCGGGTACGCGGCAAGTTCCGTTTTCATCTATTTACTGATTTAATTGATATATAATTAAAAATATTGCACAACTCTGGGATACGCGAAATGAACGTAAAATAAATAACGAGTACAATAAATAACGCTGAACAGATTTTGATTTAGTTTGTTGTTGTAAATATAACTTTCCGAGTTACAGAATGTGTTTAAAAAAATACCTCTATTACAGAGAACAGTAGAGTTATATAGAGCTTGAGCTACCGGTGAGAGAAAATATCGCGAGGAAACCATAGCATGGTGGTAGAGTACTTTCTGGTACTCGGCTGGCCAGGTCCATCCCAGGCTAGATTTTCACTGTCTTGGACCACACCGTCACTTAACATCAGATGAGCTGTAATCAAACACTTAGCCTGTTAACCATAAAAGGAAAAAAAACATGTATGCCATTTTTTAGGTCCCGTAGTTTTTGCAAATGCAATACATTTCAATTCCAATCTGTATTATAGACAAGCTGCGCCCCGCGGTGTTAAACGGTGCTATTTTTTGGACATACAATTTAGCCTATGTGTTAATCCAGGATATCAGCTATCTCCGTACCAAATTTCGTTTGTAGTTCAAGTTTGAGCGTGACGAAGTAACAAACATACTCACAAACTTTCGCCATTATAATATTGGTATGATTAAATAAATAAATAAATTTGATTGGAATATAAATTTAACAAAATTTCCAACAGTTGGTTTTTACGTCACACAATTTCAGATTTGAGAATGTATTTATCAAAAGGGAATTAATGTGCTTATAACGAAAAAGTTGGTTACAGTTATTCTTAAAAACCCTTGGGTACAGTAAATACTTGTTCGCACGTGTGCGACCGCAAGTGGTTACCTTTAGATGAATATTTAAACATTCAGGAAACTGGTGAAACTCCCTTGCAATTTATTAATGTTATTAGATGGTAAACTGACAGATGATATTTACATGATTTCGGTACAGTTGTGTTGAGCAGTTTTATTCATAAAGTGCCGATTTACAAGCGCAAGCGTGGGAAAGTGATTTAAACTTTTCGTGTTGCTTCTAAAACTCTATCGAAACTTATAGTAAAGTTGCAACTACTTTACTAAGGCATGAGTGAATTTGACTGGCTTGACCAAGACTGGACTTTGACTGTAACTATAGATGTAAGACATATATTATTGACCTGTAACACCTCGTTATCAATAAATTTAATATGATTATGATTAATGCAACACCGAAGACAAGGCAGTATGGTTTTACAACTTATGCCTGCCCAATGAGGTATATTAAATTAAAAAAAAGCAATCCAAGAAAAAATAATAACATACATTTGGGTTTTTGGTGGGAACGCGGCAAGAGTCGTGTCACCCCATTGTATTTTTTTCCAAAACTAATGTTTTGTCGAGTGTTTATGCATAAAAATGGTAGTGTTTCATTCATAAAGTGCCGAATCACAAGCGCAAGTCTGGGAAAATGATAAAATGTGGTGAAATATAACTTTTCGTGTTGTTTCCAAAACTCCATCGAAGCATTATAGTAAAGTCGCCTCTACTTTACTAAAGCATGACTAGACTTAACTGACACGGACTGCACTTGACTACGACTGGACTTTGACTACAGATACGAGGCAACTTGTTAAACTATTGAAACTTGAAAATATAAAACACTTGGCACTGGCATATGCTCAAAATGCGACGCCAAAACCAAAGAAAAAAAAAACATACATTTGCAAAGTTGTAAATCGATTAAAGGTCGAATTGAATCGAATCAAAAGATTTGTCAATTAACGAGTGAAACTGATGTCAATTCAAAAGTAGAGCGTCATTCTCTGACCTTTCAACTATTTCTTTAGTTGACATCTATCTATTTAAGTAAGTTTTTTAACAGGTTGACGTTTAGACGGCCGAGACAAGGTGACATTCAATATATTCGATGTTCGCTAATATTAATTTTACAAATATTTGTGTATTTTTAGTTATTCTATGTATTAAGATATATTATTATTGGAGTATTTAATTGTACCTAATACATATACACCACTACTTTTTAATTAGTATAAAAATTTAAATGAGTAATACAGACCGAGAAGACATCGTAATTGTGCAATCAGAATTTTCGTTTACTTCATAATGCCAAAGTTATTATTAGTCATATTTTTCGGTAATCTTGCCTAAAATTATAGCACTCATTTACTACAAAATTATACTATCACAGGACCAGCTGGCGGTAACCATCCATGACATATTGCAAAAACATTTTCTTTCTCTATCGCACTATCGCGACCGAGGCCTCCCGATCCAGTTGCACGAGCTTGCCACGTGATTAATGAATGAAATTCTGTCGGAGTAGGTTTAGGTAAATGCCTACTGGTAGAAAAATAACCAGAAATCACGTTTTTTGTCTATAATAAAATTATTCGACATAGATTTTTCAAGTTTTTTTTTCATAGACGGCAGTAGATAGCGCCATTTTTTCTAGTAATTAAAAAATAGTTGTGTGTATGAATTTCATGTATTGGTATACAATTCCTCTGATTTTTTTCCATCCTAAAGTTGACTGGAATAGATCGCTTTTAGCGATAAGGTCGCCAGTTGTTACACCTGTTAATTAAGTTTATTTTCATTTGCTTCTGTATTGTATAATTTTTGGAGTGTAGAACAAAAAAGTTAATCAATCAATCAACGCTAAACGAAAAGTCCGAAATGTACGGGATTGACATAAGCTGTCAATATATGGGCAGCATGTCAATCCTGTAAATTTTCGAAAATCGAATATATCGAATGTAACTTTGTCTAAGCTCTCAGCGGTTAGCCTTGTAGAATGTTACAGAATGAAGTCTGGACAATGAGATTGAGCTGCCAATGAAGGAAATCATTAATTAAGAAAATCATTCCATAAACAAGCAATATGTTCATCAAGCTGTGTATGCCTATAACTGGCGCATGTATCTGAACATAACTTTGCGCAATGTGTTTTTAAATCAACTAATATGTGTGCTAATAAATAAATTTAAAAAAAAATTATGAGGAAACGATTAATACGATGTTGGGGTACTTTCTAGTAATCAAGTTGAAAATCTACCACCAAGCCCATTACGGTATTTTCTAGCAGCTTTACTTCACATTGTGTGGTATGTGATCAGTGGTCAAACACCTAGACTGACAACCACAAAAAAAACATGAAAACTGACGGGGTTTTGACACAAATGTTTGTTTTATTTATGCGGTTTTTTTTATTACTTATAGGCTTGCGTTTGACTGCCAACTCGCTAGATATAAAGCGAAGATGCGGCCTACGGTGGAGCACGCTCGCCTAGAAGAAACCGATTCACTCGCGACTTGAAGGCACCCAGATTGTAACTATCAGGGAAAACCCACTCGGGCAGCAAATTCCATTTTTTTGCGGTTCGTACAATGAAGGTAGACTCTAACAGTTTAGTTCGAGTCTTTGGAATATCGACCATGAAGCGGCGTCGCTTCTTGGAGCTCCTGGTGGTAAGCACGGTGAGGCCGCGCGCGCCTTGCAGTTTAGTTCCCATGATGATAACTACCGGATATGGCTGAAACTATATTCGGAGTACTATAATCATCCGTGACTAATCCCGCATAAATAAAACAAAAATGTGTCATGAAATCATCGAACAAATACAAATACAGATCATTTATTAATAACACCAAAGTTACAGGTCATTTTTCCATTCATATTTAAAAATATCATAATCATAACATGTCAAATAATGAAAATGAAAATGTCAATGAAGTTATATGTCACACATAAAATAATTATGTCAATATAGTTAAATGTCCATAAAAACAAACATAAATTATAATTACTTACTAGTAATTCAATAATCTCTTAATTTTAAATAATCGTCAAAGTCAACAAAAACAAGGTCTCTTGAAGCCAAGATCTAAGTTTGTTTGAACGAAGTGTGTATTCATTATGCTAGTAAAGAATTAAAACCCATCAATTATGAAGGATGGTTACAAATTGCTACGTGATCTTTCAAATTAAATTAAGCAAAAGGATTTTATGAAAAGGGACGAAAGAAAAATATGTTTTTGCGTGAGCTCTAAAAATGAACTTGGGAAAATTTTGCGTAGAAAAACATTTATATAGGACATCATTCTTTATTTAACCAATAAGTTATATGTACATAATAACTGCCAATATTGTTTTGTAGAAACGTATAATATAATAACTACCCGATAGCTCATTTGGTTTTTTTGTTTGCAGTAGTGGGTTCGATTCCCACTCAGAACCAACATTGTCTGACAAGCATAAAAATGTTTTCTCTGTGTCTGGGTATTTTGAATGTATTATAAGTATGTATTTAAAAAAGAGTATATAAGTATTCTCTCAGTTATCTGGTTCCCATAGTACGAGCTTTGCTTAGTTTGGAGATAGACGCTGTGTGAAATGTCCTAGGATATTTATTATTTATTTTATCTCCCACTCGCCAAATCGTTTTGTTTGTGCCATAAATCGTTACCAAAAAAGCTGATTTCGACTAATAACAATTAATTCTGTAAAATAAATTTACGCCTTTTAATAACTCAGATAAACACCATTCCGTTGCCTAATAATAATTAATTTTTATTTCTTAAACAAGTATTTACATTTACTTTTCCGTAATCGGGATGATTAAAATTACGTAAAGTTTTTTTTTTATTCAGACTGAAAATAAAAGGACCCTTGTCGGTGAAAAGTTCTTGGAAAGACGTCTGAGAGTCCTTAAATTTATTTTTGTATAAGTGAATCTTAAATTTATACAGAAACTTGTTAAACTAAAATTAAACTGTACAAACAATCAAAATATGCGAAATAAATATGTGAAATAAACTAACTACGTGAGTATTTCCAATACGGTGCGTCATCAAATTACTTAAATGTAAATAAATTTCGGCTAATAATTCCTTCGATATAATTAATGTTAAATATCAAATCTATTAATTACTATCAACATTAAACTTATATTTCTATACACTGTTCAAATATGTTTTGTGGTTTTCATAGATGTGAATTTAATTGCATTTTATCTCCAATATATTTAGACACTCCAACCAAAATTCATAACTTATGGGCGCTCATTACTTTGAGATTTTAGATGGTTAGTCTTGACGTAATGTTTACACACTATTGCATGGTGGCAGAATATCTGGTACTGCGGTGGTACTTACTTAGACGACGTCGTAAAGAGATCTACCACCAAAAAAAATCTATTCTATTTTAGATGTTTTTTTTTTATGTAAAAGTTAATGAGACGACCGATACGCTCTCCTGATGGTAAGAGATAACGCCTATCCATGACTATTACAGCGATACACAGAACTTCGAGTAACAAAAAAAAGTCCAGGGCATCACTGCTTTGGCGCTCATTACTTTGAGACTTTCGATGGTTAGTCTCAACAGCCCAGTAATTTTGCTAGCTGCAGCACCCTTCAAACCGGAACACTAATGTTTACACACAACTGTTTGGCGGCAGAATAACTGGTACTGCGGTGGTACCTACCTAGACGAACTTCTACTAAGGAGATCTACCACCAAGTAAGGTGTTTGTTCTCTGGGTGTACTGTGTGTATTTACAAAAAAAAAAGTATTTAAGTATTCTGTCAGCTGTCTGGTTTCCATAGTACGCTAGTAAGCTTTGCTTAGTTTGGGGCTAGATGGCGTTGTGTTAAATGTCCTCCAATATTTAATTATCTGTGTATTTGAAATTTGTTACCGAATAATCCCAAAGTAATGATTGCTTATGCTCAAAAATCAAAATCCGTTTGTAAGAATATTGTATTAAATTGTTGGTTTTACTAAAATTCTAAGTATCAAATATTCTATCTTCGTAGGTATGTGTTAGTTCTTAAGTTTGAGATACTGTTAAAATAATGACGAATATGTTACTTTCATAGAAGGCTTCTTCGGCTTGTAACTTGTAACAAATAAAAACGCAAAAGTTCCACTTAATTTTTTTTAATGTAAAGTAATGATAGAAAATGTCTAAAATTGGACTAAATACAATTTAAATTCACACCATACACTACCATTTAGATATAATACAAACAACATTGACTATTGTTGTTTAATTGTGTAATTTTCATCTAAATCCATCTACGGTGCTGGTGTATAGAGTCGCAATAGTGCAATATAGAGATATAAAGAGATTGACTGATAATGCGCAGGGGGATGCTGTGTTGGTGTTCCCGTGCTGCATCGCCGCTGGGTGCTCGCCTGTGGAAGGAAAAAATGCTATCAAAAGTTTCAAGATATTTATTGTTTCCATACAGTACAAGATGTTTTAAACAAAGAAGTATAAGGTACACAGTTAAATATGGACCCTGTCGGACACAGAAACGTTTAGAAGAGAGGGAGCATTCATTTAAGTTAATTTTAGTAATGAAACTGCAATATAGGTATGTTAAAAATCTAGTTTTACATCTTCTCATCATGTACATGTTGCATGTTTTCTTGAAGTCGTAAAAATATAAGAGGCCCGTTTTGATATTAATTGTCATCGCGACGTAACTAGTGATGTTACCATACGACTCAATATTAACGATAAATCGATTAAAGGTTGTATGAGTATTTGATCGATTTGATTATGTATTGTAAAGTGCATTGGATTAAAGTTATATTTAGAAAATTTAAATTAAACTTTAATATTATTAGAGGTATTTTAAAATGATACAATAGTACGAAAGGTCAATTTGTCTTTAATTTAATATTTTTAGTCACGATAACATTGGTCAGAGACGAGCCATTCTATAGAAATCAGTGTCCCCTCAAAGCTCATTCTTTTCAGTAAAGATCACAATATTTAATTACTATTAATTAGAATCGAATAAAGCTAAACAATAATAAATTCAGTAATTAATTGGTTACAACACTTTTTTTAAAAAAAAAAAGACTGAGAACGTAACTGTTTTTAAGACGTTTCGTAATAATTAGAAATTGTATGCTACTATAAAGTAAGCGCGAAAATAATACTCGCAATATATTCTATCATATTATTTAACGCGCCAAAAAATGTATGTATTTTTTAAAAACGCTATTATTTCCTTGTTTCTTTCAGTTTCGTTCAGTTACATTCTAGGGTCTTTCTTAAATGTTAAAACGGGCCTTTTAATTTTTGACAACTATACGTACCATTTATAATGTGAACATTGACTGAAGCGGCGTCCGCCATAGTCGGGACACAGCTGTAGTTCCCACTGTCGCTCGGGAGAACTTTCTCGATCGTCAGTCTCGACGTCAACTGCTCCGTCCACTCTGTCTTCAGCCGTACTCTCGACTCTTCTATAATGTCGTTTTCTTCTACTTCTTTATATTCTATTATGTTTGCTCCTAAAGAAGAATTTCATTGTAATGTTAGGTACTGATAAAATCTATTACCGCTAGGTGTGTTCCGCGCCCAGCTTGTAGCGCGCAAATTAAATTCGAGACTCGATTATTTTCGAGTCTTGGTCATTTTTGTCACTAAGCCAAATTTCTTGAGCTTTCTCAAGTTCGAGCAAAAACTCTAATTAACACATATGTGCTACTTTTTATTCCGATAAAACGTATTGTTAACGCGAGAACGGTGGGTAACACGCGCGCAGCTAGCCCACACTAAAATTATAAACAGGAATGATTTGATTTTTTATTTGTTTGTTTGTATTAGATTGGATCCGAAACTACTGGACCGATATAAATAGTTCTTTCATGATTAGAATGCTACATTATCACTGAGTCACATCTGTAGGCTATATTTCGCTCGCTTAATAAAAAAAAGATGTAACTCAAAATATGTGAAATTGGAGATTTTTTAATAAAACGCGTCTTCATCACGTAAAGAATAGGCAGAATTTAATAGCCACGCCGTTACGATGAAAGTGAGCGAGATGCACGATCGTTCTTCTCTTTTCATGCAACAAGAACTGACAACTCGATTGTTGTCGTTCGGTACATCCCTAAATTAATATGTTTTGGTTTAAAATGTAACAGTGAAACATTCCATTATTTAAAAACAAAAATCATGATTTTTGCGATACTTCAGTTTCTTAGCAAACTAATTCGGTGATAATGTGAAAAATTTAGGATTAACCCTATTTCGTTTTTATAAAACGAAACATTGTGTAATATTTGAGAAACTATTTATTACATTTTAAAATCAAAGAGATTTTTTTGCGACTTATTTGTAAGCGAGCGATTTATATTGTTAATCGAGTGTTGTTTACCCGCGCGAAGCTGGGATGGGCCGCTAGACAATAATAAATATAAACTTACCCTTATACCAGAATATAGTGCCCAAGTCGTGAGGTCCCTGACTTAGGATGCACGTTAAGGACAGCTTGCTCCCAGTTTTCACATACAAGTCCACCGGACCCAGGATGTTTGCTTTTGCTTCTGTTGACAATGACAAAATGAGAGTTTAATCTTGGTGACAACATTCTAATTCTAAATAAATATCGTAGGACATTACACACAGCGCCATCTGACCCCAAACTAAACAAGGCCAGTTCCGCTGATGCAAATTCCGTCATACTTAAAACGCTGGTAAACTAAGAAGTAATTCATTTGTCATTCATTAGTAATACATTTTGGCTTATGGTATTCAGCTATGGGGTTGTACCAAACAAATCAATACACAGATGATACAAAGATTTGCTGAACAAAGTACTCAGGGGCATATTGAACGCACCTTGGCACATAAGAAACGACGACCTCAAAGTGGACATGGTCGCAACCATCATTAAAAAATACGCTGAAGCTCATGAAAATAGACTTCATCAACATGTGAAGTCGAGGCTATCCAGCTCCTCGACAACACGGATATAGTAAGAAGACTAAAAAGGACAAAACCTTTTGAGTTAGTGTATTAAGTTAGTAATGTCAGTGCAGTGAGTACTACATATTATAGAACACATGAACAAAGTGTCTTCCCCTTAATAGAGACAGTAAGAAAAGTGTCGATGGACGCATTCTTCGTTTATACTCTACTTAGCAATTTAAGTTATATTAAAATTACTTATTAGTCTCAACTAGGCTAGATTGTAATAACAATGAGGTATCACACAACAAACAGATACATCATTAGATGGAAAAAAAAATGTTATTCGTCCTTTATCAAAGCTGTTTCTTCTAAGAACTTGATTCGACTCTTCCGCGAATCTTAAAATATTCGATTCAGGTAATGACATTACTTAAAAAGTCGTTACCAAGAAAAAAAAAATCTCATTTATTTTGTGTTTTACCGCGATTTTACCGCCTTTATTCTGAAACAAATGGCTTGCGGTTAAAACTTGGACGAATAAAATCTGGAACATGAAACGAAAGGTTATAAGCATGGTTAAAACAAAAGGTTTAAAACCTCACGTTATATGTATTATAACCTTTCGAATTATTTTAACTTTTTTTATAAGAATTATGAAATAATGTTTTTTTATTTTGACGAGTAATAAAGACTGGCGATTTTTCGCTTTTTTTTAAAAAATTATTGACAATCTAGGTGTTTGACCACAGCTCACCTGATATTGAGTGACGGTGTGGTCGAAGATGGTAAAGCACACCTATAAGCCTGGAATGAGACTAACCTGGACTGTCAAGTGTCACTTGCTATGTTGAATGGTTTTGAACCTAGTTTTTTGTGAGTAAATTAAAAATGTAGAGCTTTTAGTTTTTTTTTTCATTTACTTGTACTGTAGGACAAAGCTTCTTGCCAAAATTCATAGTTCTAGATAAACAGAAAGTACCCTATAGGTTTTGACTCCCTTATCAGTGTCGAAATATGCGGGGTTTTGCGACATAAACGGCTGTAACTTTTTTTATGATAACTTAGAAGCTTGATTTTTTTCACAGATGCAAGGAAATACAGATATGCGTACATGGTTTTAGTTTCAACTCTGTAACTCGTAATTCTATAAAGGTTCTGTTTTTTTTCTTTTGAGGTCCTACCGAACCCTAAAAACAAAGAAACTACGTGAGTGACATGTCCCAGTTATTATGTGTCCATAATTATATCATACTAGTTATACATTAAGGCAAAAAAGCGGTATCAAAGCTCCACAGCGGTTGATACAACACGTTCTTGTTTCACATTCCTGGAAAGATTCAGTACATTCTAGAAAAAAAAATTAAGTCAAGATTACATCTTGGAAACGTTCGTTGCGACCTTCATCTGATATTGTTATCTAGGGATTTGTGTCCTACAGTATCTGGGTATTGAAACGCCCTTTCGCAAGGTTTTCTTAGGCACTTATACCACTGAGCAGAAAATAATGTCACTTGATTTTTTTTATTACAAATTACGCCTCGCGGTTGCACCCGCGTAGTTCCCGTTCCCCTGGGAATACAGGGATAAAAAGTAGCCTATGTCACCAGGGGATAGTGTACTTTCCCAACGGTGAAATAATTTTTGAAATCGCTTCAGTAGTTTTTGAGTTTATTCGTTACGAACATACAAAAATGCAAATCTTTCTCTTTATAATATAAGTGTAGATGTAGATATTATGCATTTGAACACAACTTTTGATATTTAAAAAAAAATTGTAACCTTATTATTTGTTAATTATAGAAAATCACAATTCTTTCTTTTAATTAATTAATAGTAATTTTCACAATCGCAATTAATTAACTGTTATTTGTTAAGGTCACAATTAACAATTTGTTGTTAATAATTTAATTGTTAATCTTTAAATTTTTTTGTAATTAAATTTTGCCCAACACTGACCGCCAACTCACCTGATGTTAAGCGAAGATGCGGTCTACCATGAAGCACGCGTGCCTAGTGAACGTTTAATTAATATTTAACCCACCACGCTACCACCCTCAAGTTGAAAATCAGCCGTCAAGCATCTAACGGTGTATTCCGGCAGCCTCATTTCAGAGCCAGTTCCTTTCCAGACTAAGAGTGTATGCCGTCTTCGACCACACCGTCGAAGATGGTAAGCATTTGCCAGTGTCTGTTTTAATATTTCCAAGTTTCATAAGTTAAATAAGTTGCCTCGTAGCTATAGTTATAGTCTAAGTCCAGTCCGAGTCAGACAAATCCTGTCATGCTTTAGTAAAGTAGTGGCGACTTTATGGAGTTTCGGAAGCAACACGAAAAGTCATGTTTCACCATATTATATCATTTTCCCATACTCGCGCTTGAAATTCGGCACTTTATGAATAAAATTTTAATACATAAACACTCGAAATAACAATAGTTTTCGGAAAAAAATACAACGGGGCTACACGACTCTTTCTGCGTTCTCGCCAAAACTCCAAAAAAAAAAAACACTTCGATGCAGGACAAGAATTTTGTGATGTACAAATGTTTGTTTTGTGTCTGGGTGCACTGTATGTATTATAAGTGTGTATTTACAAAAACAAACGTATTTAAGAATTCTATCAGTTATGTGACGTGTATAATACAAGCTTTAGTTTGGGGTCAGATGGCGCTGTGTGTAATGTCCTACGATATTTATTTAAATTAGAATTAATTACTGTTTTTTCATCCCAGTGGTGCTAAACCCTAGGTATCATAATGGTGAGATGAGAAATGTGCTGTTTTCGCATGATCATGCAGATAAATTGTTATTCCATGTAGTTACGGCATTAGCAAGTTTGATGCTGCGATTTGGAATTTTGGGGAGGATTCTATTTCATTCTAATGGCTGTGTTTGTTTCATGGAGAATGATTACGTACTTTCATTAGCAGATAGATAGTACGATTAGAATATCATTTTGGCATTTGGTTATTTAGTTTGAATGTGTAGTTCGGTATATACATGTAAAGTTTATTTTTGTATTTATTTGATACTAACGGAAGTCTCGCGGTTTAACCCGCGTAGTTCCCGTTTCCATGGGAATACAGGGACAAAAAGTAGCCTGTCACCCGGGAATAGTGTAGCTTCCCAACGGGGAAAGAATTTTTGAAATCGGTCATGTAGTTTCGGAGCCTATTCAATATAAACAAACAAACAAACAATCACATTTTTCCTCTTTATAATAGCATAGATAGACTAGCTAGCTATAGACTAGCTCTGACAGCCCCGTTGGCTCGTTGGTAGTATATCTGCCTTGAGAGCTGTAGGGCGCGGGTTCGATTCCCACTCAAGGCAAACATTTTGTGAATAAGTAAATGTTTGTTCTGTGTCTGGGTGTTCTGTATGTATTATAAATATGTATTTACAAAATAAATATATTTATGTATTCTATCAGTTATCTGACTTCCATCACACTAGCTCTGCTTAGTTTGGGGCCAGATGGCGCTGTGTGTAATCTCCAACGATATTTATTTATTTATTTATTTATTAGCTGCGCCCCGCGGTGTTACCCGCTACATGTTTTCGGGATAAAAAGTAGCCTTTGTGTTAATCCAGAGTCTCAGATACCTCCGTACCCAATTTCATCAAAATCCGTTCAGTAGTTTTTGCGTGAAAGAATAACAAACTTCCATTCATCCAAACTTTCACATTTATAATATTAATGGGATTTTTTACTAAAAAGCTTTTTTTTATTAAACTAATTTGAATATTTTGTATTTCTATGCGGTCGTTAATTTTGATATATTTCTAAGCAAAATAATTATAATTTCATTAAATTCTATCTTAGTAATTTTATTGTTTTGCTAAGAAATTTCATTGAATGACAGTTCTAAAAATATGTAATCCTCTTGCTCTTTCACAAATAGAAATATGAAGTAGTAATTACAGTGGGATATTCTGGCGGTTTATATCTCTAGTGTATTTCCGCTTGTTAGTCGTTATGTTACGAGTTTTGGCGGGAACGCGGGAAGAGTCGTGTCGCTTCGTTGTATTTTTTTCCAAAACTAGTGTTTTGTCGAGTGTTTATGCATAAAAATGGTGGTGTTTTATTCATAAAGTGCCGAATTACAAGCGCGAGTGTGGGAAAATGATATAATGTGGTGTTTTGAAACATGAGTTTTCGTGTTGCTTCCAAAACTCCATCGAAGCTTTATAGTAAAGTTGCCACTACTTTACTAAAGCATGACTGGAATTAACTGACATGAACTGGACTTGACAAAGACGACTTTGACGATAACTATAGCTAAGATACAGCAGAAATAACACTTAAGACAAGGCAGTATGGCTCTATAGCTTTAGCCTGCCCGAAGGGGCAAATTATTAAAAAAAAAAAAAAAAAAAAACATTATGTTACAAAAAGGTTGAGGATATAATTAAACAAACAATTATTGTTAATAATGTCCTGTAATATTTATAATAGTTAATCTAAATTACTGGTAGCTAGCCAGCCGAGTACTAAAGTAGTTGACAGCCCCGTTGGCTCATTGGTAGTATATCTGCCTTGAGAGCTGTAGGGCGTGGGTTCGATTCCCACTCAGGGCAAACATTTTGTGAATAAACAAATGTTTGTTCTGTGTCTGGCTGTTCTGTATGCATTATAAGTATGTATTTACAAAAAAAAAAAGTATTTATGTATTCTACCATTTATCTGACTTCCATCGCACAAGCTCTGCTTAGTTTGGGGTCAGTTGCCGCTGTGTGTATAGTCCTACGATATTTATTTATTTAAAGTACCTAACCACCATGCTATGGTTTCCTCACGATGTATCCTTCACCGGCAGCTTAAGCTCATTGTTGGGGTTTGAACCCACGCTCTTCGGCATGCGGACCACCATCATCACTGAGCTATCATCATTAATTTACATTTAATTCCACAATAACATAATAACTTCTGCAAACTAATACCTGAATCAATTAGTTGGCTAATTATGTTTACCTAAGTTAAAAAACAAACACCTGAGTAATTTGATTTCTGTTGTAACTGCTGTTATGGAAATTTTAACGTTAAAGCACGTTTCAATTGTTTCTCAAATTAGCAACGACAGTTTATGCGAAATCATGCTTATGATCAGATTGATGTTGACTTTGAGATTTGGGATCTGGACCCATTTTATGTCTACGCACAAATTTGATCTGCAACAGTAGAATTAAGCCTAAGCAGACAGTTTCATTAAGGTAGTATCGTTTCCTATTTGGTGGGTTGCGACCCGGTACCGGGTCATCATAATAAATACCGGGTCGCAGCATTTCCGCCTTTTTTTAAACTAATACCTGTCGATCGACGCATCGTCAACGATTTCGCACTAAATAGTGTAAAAAGTTTAAATATTGTAGGACATTACACACAGCGCCATCTGACCCCAAACTAAGCAAAGCTTGTACTATGAAAGGCAGATAACTGATAGAATACTTAAATACTTTTTTTTTGTAAATACATACTTATATAATTAGGTATTTAATTCGGCACTTTATGTATAAAACACCACTTTTTATACTTTTTAGACAGTCCTGTTGGTTCATTGGTAGTATGTCTGCTCCAAGATCTGCAGGGCGTGGGTTCGATTCCCACCCAGGATAAACATTTTGTGGTATAAACAAATGTTTGTTATGTATCTGGGTGTTCTGTATTTATTATGAGTATGTATTAGTAAGCTGAAGTGGCAATGGGCTGGACATATCTGTCGCAGAACCGATAACTGCTGGGGTAGACGTGTTCTAGAGTGGAGACCGCGTATTGGCAAACGTAGCGTAGGACGCCCTGAGACTCGATGGAGTGACGATATACGTAGGACAGCTGACGGTGGATGGAAGCGAAAAGCCGAAGATCGGGCTGAGTGGCGTGTCTTGGGAGAGGCCTATGTCGAGCAGTGGACTAATATAGGCTGATGATGATGATGATGAATTAAAAAAAAAGTGTTGAAGTAATCTATCAGTTATCTGACTTCCTTAGTTTGGGGGTCAGATGGCACTATGTGTAATGTCCTACGATATTTATTTAGTATTTATGAACAGTCTAAAAAATATTAGTTTTGAAATACAATGTAATGGGGCGACAGGAGTTTTTCCGCGTTCTCGCCAAAAATTTCGCAGATAATAGTTTCGGGGTTGATGATAAATCTCATTGTTGACGTCAGCAAAATCCCTCTTGTAATCAAGACAATTCTAATCAAATAAGTATATCATATCTTATTTAATTACCATGAATATAAAATCTCACTTCACATTTTTACCTTTTTTTCTATTTTAATACCGCTGTACATTTTTCATTTTCTATTTCTATCAAAGCAAGATAAATCGTTTCCCTTTGAAGCAATCATCGAATCAGCCGTCCATTTTATCCGTCAATTTTCATCTTGGACATCACAAATCGATTTAGGAAAAATACACGTCCGACTGAGTGAGTTTCTTCAATAATGATTACCTAATAAAAGTACATCTTTCGAATAGTAGAAACTTTTAAAAAGAGGTGTTTCAAAAGCAATAATTCATCTACTTATTAATCACTAGCGGGTAAACAAAATTCGATTAACAATATAGCATATGTTACTAAGTGATCATGTAGCATTCTAATGATGAAAGATTCATTAAGATCGCTCCAGTAGTTTCGGAGCCTATTCAATACAAACAAAAATCTAATCTTTCCTCTTTACAATTAGTGTAGATGACAAATGTAACAGTGAGACATATATGATATTGCGGACTATGTCATGCGGTAGGTATATGTCAAAAGTTTTCGCTGCGCATGCTAAGCAAGGGTTTTTCGGTAAATTTTTCACAGCTTTGCTTACATTGTTGAAGTTTCCATGCGGATCCCTACCTGTTTTTTAAATAAAATATAACCTATGTCCATCACGGAAAAAATAAAAAAATAATCTTAATTATTAAGATCGGTCCAGTAGCTTCGGGGCCTATTCAATACAAACAAACAATCAAATCTTTCCTCTTTATAATTGTATATAGATTTACTTATTAATGTGTTAATACCAAAACGTTATCCGTACGTGGTGGATATTCCCCATGTACGTACAAAGCGTTTTGATTCCACGATTTTTTATTCGCACAGCGAGGTTGTGGAACTCTCTGCCGGAGTCTGTGTTCCCTGTTAGGTACAATACGGGTGTCTTCAAATCTAGAGTCAATAGGTTTCTTCTAGGTAACCGTGTTTCCATCTTAGATCACACTACTGCTTAACATCAGGCAGGGTGTGGTCAAACGCAAAAATCTGCCGCCAAACATCTAACGGTGTGTTCCGGCAGCCTCACTTGAGAGCCAGTTTCATTCCAGGCTAGGTGTGCTTTACCATCTTCGACCACGCCTTCACTTAACATCAGGTGAGCTGTGGTCAAACACCTGGCCTGTCAACCATAAAAAAAAAAAAAAACGCAAACCTTTCCCACAAATATTATAAATGGATGGATGGATGGATGGATGTTTGTTACTCTTTCACGCAAAACTACTGAACGGATTTGAAAGAAATTTGGTATGGAGGTAGCTGAGACCCTGGATTAATACATAGGCTACTTTTTATCCCGAGAACATGTAGCGGGTAACACCGCGGGGCGCAGCTAGTAATTAATATCCTACTAAATTTATTATTGTTAATCTTTCACACAAAAACTACTAAACGGATTTGAATGAAATTTGGTATGGAATTAGCTGAGGCTCTGACTTAACACATAGGCTACTTTCTATCCCGAAAACATGTAGCGGGTAGCACCGCGGGGTGCAGCTAATTTTGAATAAAATAAATAGGTATTTGTTTTTCTTCAAAATACCTGTTTTTTGTATAAGTAATGAGACGAACGAGACGTTTTCCTGATGATAAGAGATAACGCCTGCCCATGACCATTGCAGCGATACACAACCCCCCATATAATAAAAAAGGGCCTTGCTGCTTTGGTGCTCATTACTTTGAGACTTTCGACGGTTAGTCACAACAGCCCAGTAATTTCGCTAGCTGCAGTACCCTTCAAACCGGAACACAGTAATCGCAAAGCAAAACGACCTCCTGCTAAGGACATATACCACCAAGTAATTTATTAAGGTATCATAATTTTAATGCCGCCGTAATATCGTTAGTTATTAATCTCAAGTGTGTCGAGGATATTATATAATTCTCAACTTTATTTCGGGTCCGGAAATCAAATCTGACATTAAATCAGTAATAAATTTAGTTCCAAATAATTCACGGATCGCTTTCGCCAAAGGGATTTGTACCTACTTAATCTTGTTAGAAGCATTAAGGAAAGGGCCTATGACTCGGATGTTTAGATAGAAACGGACACTAACAATGTTTTGGCCGATTGCCGGATATTACATTTCTAGCAATTCTCGTATGAGCATTTTTTTATATTTTTTTTTAATACTCGACAGGCTAGGTGTATGACCATAGCTCACCTGAAGTTAAGTGAAAGTGTGTGTGGTCGAAGATGGTAAAGCACCCCTAGCCTAGAATGGAACTGGCTCTCAAGTGAGGCTGCCGGAACACACCGTTAGACGCTTGGCGGCAGATTGGGTGGTAGCTAGCCAGCCGAGTACTAGAAAGTACCCTACCACCATGCTATGGTTTCCTCACGATGTTTATCTTCGCCGGCAGCTCAAGCTTATTGTTGGGGTTTGAACCCACGCCCTTCGGAATACGAACCTACCGCGCTAACCACTGAGCTATCATCGCTACGACATTTAAATCCGTTCAGACGTTTTTGCGTGATTGAGTAACAAACATTCAAACATCCAAGCATACAAACTTACATTTATAAGTAAGATTATTGACCAACACTATTTTTGAAGATTCTTTAAACTCCGTTTTAATTCTGAAAGTTTTAACTCCGTAGGAATACTGAGGAGAGAAGATCGTTAAAGATAAAGATATATTTTTTATTTGCAATAACATAAACAGAAATATAAACGTATCTATTATGTCCTTAATTAAAATAGATTTCAGATTTTTTAGTTTGTAGGTGTATTAAAAAAAAACATTTTGCACAATGGCGTTGTGAGTAAACTTTTGAGTTCTAACAGTATAATTCCTAATCATAAAATTGTTTTTATCCGGCCACTTGATTTCAAAGTGCCGGACGTTAAACATATCCCTATCCAAGGGTCTTGGGATGTCTCCAGTGCCGTTACGGAATCATAACCCCATGAAAGTTTTGTACTGCCCTTTAGCCGAATGTTGTTCCCAACTTGTTACCGTCATGTTATTATCTTACCTGTGAATACGAGATATTTGAACAAAGAACAAACTTATAACTTTGGTATACTTCTATGCCTTTTTTATTTTTGGTATCGCACTTTATGCATTTGTCAGTGACATGTAATCGTATTTTGAAATTTGCAAATATAGTGTATATTGGCATCGTTGCGGGTCGAACCTGGACAAGATTGGCACAGGACCGAGGCAGATGGCATGTAAAGGGAGAGGCCTATACCCAGCAGTGGGATAAAGAAGGCTGTGGATGATGATGATGATGAAATCATAATATATTTGCAAATATATTATGATGTAGTGTAAGTCAAGGTAGAGTCCGGTCATGCCTTGGTATAGTTCTTACAAATGTCACAATACATGTTTTGATGGAGTTTTGGAAGCAACACGAAAAATCGTCTTCTACTACATTTCATCTTTTTTTTTTAAATTTAAAATAGGTTCGCATTTGACCATACTCTGCCAGATGTTAAGCAGTTGTGTGGTCTAAGAAAAAGCACGCTTACCTAGAAGAAACCTATTTACTCTAGATTTGAAGACACCCATACTGTACCTCACTGTACGAATGAAAAAATGTGGAATCAAAACACTTTGTGCAAATATGGGGAACATCCACCATGGTCTTTTTTTAATCCTTTTTAAGACAAAAAGTTATCTATATCAATTCCAAATGGCACAAACAAGTACGTGCGTATGCTTTGTCGACACAAGTGCGTATAGTTTCCATACGCCAAGAAAAAATGTAGGACCAAGAAATCTTAACCCTTTTCTAGTCATCGTTATACGTTTTTTTTTTAATGCAAAATGTAATGAGACGAACGAGCCGCTCTCCTGATGGTAAGAGATAACGCCTGCCCATGACCATTGCAGCGATACACAGAACTTTGAGTAACGAAACAAAAGTCGAGGGTATCACTGCTCTGGCCCTCATTACTTGGAGACTTTCGATGGTTAGTCTCAACAACCCACTAATTTCACTAGCTGCAGTACCCTTCAAACCGGAACACAGTAATGTTTACACACTACTGCTTAGCGGCAGAACAACTGGTACTGCGGTGGTACCTACCTAGACAACCTCCTGCTAAGGAGATCTACCACCAAGTAAAATACATGTTCCATCTTTTGTAATCTGTGGTACATATTTAACCTTTCCTTTTGATGCTTCCATAAATTATCTAGAAAAACATCCAGCGCTCTATTATGAAACCCAAAGTTCAGGCACCGTTATATTCTTTGCTGCCAGAGCGTGAACATGAGTTATTGCCTAAATTAAGCATCTATCTTTTATAATTGAATCAAAAGAACATTATGCTATTATTCTAATTTGATTAACAGTTAATAGACTATGGTAACACCAAAAAAAATAAAGTAAATATCGTAGGACATTTTACACAGCACCAAAGTTTGTACTGTTGGAAATAGACAACTGATAAAATACTTATGGTGTACTTATGGTGATAGCCCCGTTGGCTCATTGGCGTAGTATATCTACCATAACCGGTGTATACACCGAATTACAAATTGTAACGTCCAACACTTATCCATTATTTCATCATCATCATCATCATCATTTCAGCCGTAGGACGTCCACTGCTGGACATAGGCCTCCCCCATTGACTTCCATAAAGACCGGTTGGAAGCGGCCCGCATCCAGCGCGTTCCTGCGGTCTTTACTAGGTCGTCCATTATCCATTATTTAATTAACATAAATTGTCCATATGTTTGTATTAACGCGAACGGGTCGGAAACGGGAACGGGAACAGGAATAGGAATACCTTTAATAACAAAGAAAAAATATACATTAAAATTAATAAAAAATGCATTTAAATATGTATAATGTATGTACTCAATAATATGTTAATTTAGGTAATAAACTACATTTATGTACGTCAAATTTCATTTAAACCCGTTCTGTCGTTTTTGCGTGATTAAGTAACAAACACCCAAACATACAAACTTTCACATTTATAGTCTGTCACCAAGCTTCTAACGGTGTCCAGTTCCATTCGAGACTAGGTGTGTTTACCGTCTTCGATCACATTGTCACTTCACATCGGCTGAGCTGTGGTCAAAAACCTGTCAAATATTAAAAAAATGGGTACGTGACTTTTTTTGTACTTTTTGTGCTAGCTGTACTACGAACGGTAGAAGTTCCCCCCCTTTAACCAAATCCTTGTTTCGCCTCTGCCAGTGCGAAGTAAAGTTCACAAAGCATGTCGTGCCGACTCATTAGACCGGGTCGAGATAGCGAGGCTGAGAAAATTGCAATGTCAAGTGGTGCCAGTTTTAGCTTGCATTGTAGGAACAGCGTTGCAAGTTTGCTGAAAGTTAGGAAAACTAGGACCGTGAATGGGTTTTCGGGTAACTTTTTTTTATCGTTGAAAAACTAGCTCGAATACACAGCTCACGTGGTGGATGGTGTGGTGTGGTCGAAGATGGTAAAGCACACCTAACCTAGAATGGAACTGGCTGAAGTGAGGCTGCCGGAACACACCGTTAGGTGCTTGGCGGTAGATTTTTAACTTGAGGGTGGTAGCTAGCCAGCGAAGTACAAGAAAATGTTTTACCACCATGCTATTGTTTCCTCGTGATGTTTTCCTTCACCAGCAGCTCAAGCTCATTATTGGAGTTAACCACTGAGCTACCATCGTTATTAGTAAACAACGCTAAGTTTGACAGCCCTGTTGGTTCATTGGTAGAATGTCTGCTTCAAGAGCTGAAGGGCGTGGGTTCGATTCCCACTCAGGACAAACTTTGTGGTATAAACAAAATGTTTGTTCTGTGTATGGGTGTTCTGTATTTATTATAAGTATGTATTTACAATAAAAAATTAAGTATTTTATCTGCTATCTGACTTCCATAGTACAAGCTTTGCTTAGTTTGGGGTCAGATGGCGCAGTGTGTATTGTCCTACGATATTTATTTACAAGTATTTTTCAGAATTTGCTCGACATACCGAAAATGCCTGGTAGAGTTATTGAGCTATGAAGGACTTAATGTTAGGTATAATTATTTACGTACGTGAAACGTAAACTCATGGAGATGTGTATCCTTCCATCCTAACATACGGCGATCAGACTTCGTCTTTGACAATCGAGCAAAGGTCCACACTCGCGGTTTTCCAACAACCGAAGAAGCATGTTGGGCGTGAGGTTATAAGACCGCATAAGAAACTCAGTACTGCGCTCCAAAACTCAGAACGTTGACGTGGCTCAAAAAGCTGCCGTGCTAAAGTATGTTTTTTTTTTAATTTTCCCCATCGGGCAGGCTAAAGCTGTAAAGCCATTCTGTCACGTCTTCGGTTTTTACAATTCAGTAAACAAAACTTATGTCATAAAAGCGATATCAGAGTCCAAATAACGTTTAAAGTAGAATAATCCAGATATTTATATCAATAAAGCGAAAAACAACTCGACGTATGTGTATTGAAAAGATTATTATGATTGCCATTGACTTGATATTGACAAAATTTGTTTTGGTTTGCCATTGCTTCTTTAGTCTAGGAAAGTTGCCCGGCTAGGTGACGTCGATATAAGACATCAATTGAAAGTCAAGTTTGATTTATGTTTTTTATTAAAATAAACCTCACCTCATAGTTTACAGAGTTTTA
Source organism: Biston betularia (assembly GCA_905404145.2). Classification (NCBI taxonomy): domain Eukaryota; kingdom Metazoa; phylum Arthropoda; class Insecta; order Lepidoptera; family Geometridae; genus Biston; species Biston betularia. The sequence continues at coordinate 5,722,476 of FR989887.1, read as the reverse complement.
AACGTAAAGATATTGTACAGAAATGTACTATTTCGAAATGGTTTTGGAATCAGTAAAGTTTTTTTTCTTTACATACCGAATTGGGCTATTTTAATTACATTGAAAAACATTTTTATTTTAATTTTTAAGCACTTCGTAAGACAAAAAAAATCAGCGTTGCTGTTTTTTTGAGTTACGTATACATGAAAATTCTCAAAACACGTCACGCACGTTGTTTTTTCATTTACTTTTTCTTCGGTTTTGGCGTCGCTTATTTAGCATTTGCCTTGCTGTGTGTTGTACATTTTCAAGTTTCGGTCAAGTTCAGTCATGCTTTAGTAAACTAGTGGTGACTTTACTATAAGCTTCGATGGAGTTTTGGAAGCAACACGAAAAGTCATGTTGCACTACATTATATCATTTTCCCACACTCGCGCTTGTGATTCGGCACTTTATGAATGAAACACCACCATTTTTATGCATAAACACTTCACAAAACACTAGTTTAAAAAAAATACAACACGACACGACTATTTCCGCGTTCCCGCAAAGCCCCCGAATAATGATTGACTGCATTAACAAAGGTGCTTAAAGCGTAAGGATACAGGCCTTTAATCTTAAAAAATCACCATAAATATACTGCTAGTTCCCAGTTTCATATAGATACAGACAGGTCAGGTGGCACTAATACAACCAGTATTGTAGAAACTTCCAGAAACTTAGGCCAGTCTCACCCCTATTAGATTGGAAACTTTGAGCTTCATTGGAATTATTTGGCGTGAAGACACGGATTAAAGAAACAGATGGTAAACTAAAGAAAATCGAATACTGCAGTGAGTTATAATAAAAAAAGTTTTTGCATTAAAACATTAAAAGAAAAGCAAGTGTTACGAGAAAGTTGAAATAAATTAAGTATCGTAGGACATTACACACAGTGCCATCCGACCCCATACTAAGCAAAGCTTGTACTATGGATGTCAGAAAACCTAGTTTTTTTTTGTAAATACATCCTTATAATAAATACAGAACACCCAGCATGGAACAAACATTTGTTTATACCAAACAATGTTTGTACTGGGTGGGAATCGAACCCACGCCAAAAACAAAGTTGCTGTCTACCTTTGTCTATATCTCCATTCTTTTCTTCATAACCACGTATGAGATTTTTTTACCGCGCTTACTACTGAGCTATCATCGCAACATTATTTTATTTTTTTTGATTTTTTTAATCTTTATGCAAGGCTAGATGAATCACTAGTTACTTTATAATTCGCTTCTTTTAAATGTGTACTATGGGGGCCATCCCTAAATTACGTCACAGGTTAAGGGGGAGGAAGGGGGTCGATGAACTGTGACATTGTGTTTCAAGGGCAGGAGACGGGTCGTTCCAAATTTTGTGATAATATCATAATTTTCAAAATGTATTTGAAGTGACAACTTTTTTTAAAATACTTTATGTAAAAAATAATGAGACGAACACGACACTCTCCTGGTGGTAAAAGATTACGCCTGTCCATGACCATTGCAGCGATACACAGAACTCTGAGTAACAAAACAAAGTCCAGAGCATCGCTGCTTTGGCGCTCATTACTTTGGAGGCTTTCGATGGTAAGTCTCAACAGCCCAGTAATTTCGCTAGCTGCAGTACCCTTCAAACCGGAACACAGTAATGTTTACACACTACTGTGTGGCGACAGAATAAACTTGTTTCGACGAACGTCAAGTTAAATAAATGTATGACATCACACTAGGTAGGGGCTCACAAATGTGACTAGCTGTGACAAGGACGGGGAGGGGTAAAAAATCATTAAATTCGTTTGACGTAATAGTGGATAGCCCCATGATTGCTACTACTTGATCATCTGTCTTTTCCTAATCTGTGTGTTCTTGTTTACCTGAGGTCGGCGGCTGCTCAGGTGCCTGAACTTTGTTGTTTCCAAGATTGCGGAATACGAGTACACTGCTTGATTAATAGATCGGAAAGTTCACGGAAGTTTGCTTTTGAATCTGTGAGATTTATGAATTAAGTATGGTGGAAAATTTGATCTCGAGTTACTGAATGGGATTTAGATTTTAATTCTCAAAACTGAAAGTGCGTGGCAAAGTGGGAACTAAGTAAGACTTGATCAAAAGAGACCTTTGAAACTGTGAAATGGTATTAAGTTACTGTTGTTATGTCAAAATTTTAAGCACGTTTGTAGGTATTTTATTAATTGTCGTTGAAAAGGTGAACTTTGAATATTTAGATTTATTTATGTAAATGTTTTATGTGATGCAGTATCGATGGCTTTTGCTTTTATAAATCTGGAGGGAAACACTGATAAGAGCGATATTTGTTAACGTTTTCTTTTTTATGGTTGACAGGTGTGTGTTTGACCACAGCTCACCTGATGTTAAGTAACGGTGTGGTCGAAGATCGCAAAGCACACCTAAAATGTAGGCTTTAAACAATATAATACATATATGATTTATAAAAACATTATTTATGGATATTCATTACAAAGAAACGTCATTGCTAAACGTCAAAGGCGTTTAAATAAATCAATCAAAAAAATAAAAGTTTTTTAGTCCAACTCACCAACAACGTTGAGTTGAAACGCTAGTGACATCTTAGGCTCTGTGTTGACTTGACACTCGTAGATACCGGCGTCTCTTTCTTGCGGAAACTTGACCTGAAGAGTCCAGTTTTCTGACTTTTCTGGTCTTATCACCTGTGAAGAAAAAAAGTTTAAATATGAATTTTAAGTTACAAAGACTAGCAAAACCATTGCGTAATTGCCCTGTTACCTAGTATCGTAATATAAATATTCTACTATTTTTATGCAGTAACGTTGAACCCCAAACGAACAAACAAATAAATAAATAACTAAATATCGTAGGGCATTACACACAGCGGCATCTGACCCCAAACTAAGCAAAGCTTGTACTATGGAAGTCAGATAACTGATAGAATACTTACATACTTTTTTTTTGTAAATACATACTTATAATAAAAACAGTACACCCAAACACAGAACAAACATTTGTTTACACCACAAAATGTTTATCCTGGGTAGATATCGAACCCACGCCTCTCAGATCAGCAGACATACTACCAATGAACCAACAGGGCTGTCAATAATATTACATGTATACATTTTACTAATATAAATCAATGTCCAAAAAATAAAAAAATCCATGATACAAAAACGAAATGACAAAGAACAATAAACGGAAAGGATTTTTGTTGTTGTGCCTTTCGTAAAAGTTATTTATAATAATGAATATATTAATTTTAATGAATACCTTCATTTTGTTTACCACTACCGTTCCGCGTAATCCTGTATTCATATTTATACAAGAGTTAGATACTAAACAATCAAGAAGGTGACCTATAAAGTAATAATTAGGTGGGACCGACGTAAATCAAGAAGTACATTTACCCAGCCTTAGAACCATACCATAAACGTAGGTAAATATTATGGTTGAGAGATGAGCGTTCATAAAAGGTCGTCAGTAAATATTTGGCGTAACACTGACACAAAATTTTGAAGCACAGAGAGAGCACTTGAGAGATGGTAAACCTAGCCTAGGTTTACCATCTTCAATTTATGTTTGTTTTGATGCGCGCCTACAACCATGTTATTTACTGAGGGGATGGCTGGCAGAAAATGCTTTAACATTAAGTCCTCCCTTTGTACATGTTTTTCTTAAAAGTGTGCAATAAATAATTAAATAAATAAAAACTTGTGCTAGCTGGAAGACAGATAACTGATAAAATACTTAAATAGTTTTTTTTGTAAATACAAACTTAATACATATAGTACACCCAGACACAGAACAAACATTTGTTTATATCACAAAATGCTTATCCTGGGTGGGAATCGAATCCACGCCCTTCAGCTCTTGGAGCAACATACTACCAATGAACCAACAGGGCTGTCAGTATGAAGTGTAATAGTATATTTTTACACAATAATTTTAAAATAAATGTGTATTAATTAATTACAAGGGTTATCAAAACTGTTAGAAATCGAAAAGACTTTGAGAAAGACTAAGGAAGCGGTAAACTAAATATGTCAAGGAAGATCTCAGTATGTTTCTGACCCTGAAGTTTTGAACCTTCTGTATTCGCTTAATCTGTGGTTTATTTAAGGCGAGTCCATTAACGTTAGACATAGATTTTGCCCGGTTTTGGTTGTCTATATGTAGTTACTATTACTCACAAATTTGCATACACGTAAACAACATTTGCAAACCCTGTCGTTACTCGTCACGGTAATAAAGTAAAGCGTATTTTAGTTATTAATTTTGTGTGAGAACATTTTGTGAGGTAAGAGTATTTAAACCCTACATAATATCACTAATTGTATATTGTATAAATTTAATTATTTCATTTAGAAGGCAATATAATTACAAAAAATGTAATCCGACTAAATTTGATGGATGTAAAATTGGTGTTTTAGTTTAATTTGTTATTTTTTTATGTTTGACGGGCTAGGCGTTTGACTATAGGTCACCTGATGTTAATTGACGGTGTGATCGTGCATACCTAGCCTGGAATAGGATTGGTTCTTAAACGAGACTGCCGGAATACACCGTTAAGTGCTTGGCGGCAAAATTTCAACTTGAGGGTGGTAGCTAGCCAGTCGAGTACTAGAAAGTACCCCACCACCATGCTATGGTATCCTTGCGATGATTTCGTTCACCTGCAGCTCAAAATCATCATCGGTGTTTGAACCCACGTTTCGGCATGTGAACCGACCGCACTAACCATAAAAAATTGTCTGTAGATTCATGTTTTTTTTTAAATTTCTTATGCACACGGTAAAGATTTTTCTATGATAGATAGATCTATCATACTTTTTATACTCCCAAAAATGAAAGCAAGTAAATAAATAAATACATAAATGTCATACGACATTTCACACAGCGCCATTTAGTCCCAAACTAAGCAAAGCTTATTCTATACTATGGAAACCAGATAGCTGATAGAATACTTACATACCTTTTTTTATGTTAATACCGACCTCATAATATATACACCCAGACACAGAACAAACATTCATAAATGTCAGATGCAAATTACATTTGTTTTATTTTAGTTCAGATATAGACGTGGTACAATTAAATTGATACAATTATTATTTATCTATGGAAAATATACATAACAATTGATTACCTGAAACCTTTGGTCTGATGTGTATGTGAGTATCCCAGCTGTCAGTATATGTAGGTCCCTTTTTCTTATCCAAGATACCTGAAAAAAAAAGGATTTAATTGATTAAATTATAAAGTCAGAGAAGTACCTAAGTTATTTACATTATAAATTAATTTTGTTTTATTAATTGGCCAGTGCTAAAAATCAGCGCTGCAGAGTAAACCCCAGCACAATTGCTGAGCACTGGCCTTTTTTTCTTTTTCTGTTTTTCTTAATAATGCACTAGGCACTGCATCGATGATCCTCTTACTGTCATTTCAAATTTGTTGTGTCTGTATGTTAATTAATATCTTTTTATTTGTGTGTTTGTCTGTAGTTATTCGTTGTTGTGTCAAGTGTTTTATAAGGAAAAATAAATGTTTTTCTCTCTTTCTTTCAAACACTTAAAATTACTAAATGATGTTTTTAAAAACAGTAACAATTATAAGCCAGACTCTCTAGTTAAAAACATTTTTTACTACCTCTCTTAAGGTACATCTCTAACCTACATTTTTAGCGATGAATAAAAATACATAAAAGCCCCTTTAATTTCCAAATAGCGATTGTGTTCCTCATTTATTTTTTATCAGTAATCAGAACAAATCCCCCAAATTCAAAACAGACAAGCTCCCACGTTCCAATTCCCTTGAAAATTCAACACCATTTTAGCAAAACAGAACTGAAACGTAAATATAGGCCTGGAAAAGCTGACAGACTAGAGTGGCCCAGTTTGTTCACAATAGAACCCGGGACCATTCTTGGTTTCGATTAGAGATGAACTATTTGAAATCATATCGAATTTTAAGTGTAAATAAAATGGAAATTTATTTTTTTGCTAAGTAGGTACAGGTGTCAAAATGTTGGTACATAAATAAAAACGTCGCTTAGACTATACTTACCCAGAATTGGGTGTGCAAAATATTGAATAAAATAGAGTTACTTATTAAATAATGTCAAATTGGATAAAATAGAATTACTTATTTAATAATGTCAAATTTAGATTAATTAATTATGTCATGAGGTCAATCAGTGCAATTTATTCAAATGTTAATACTCATCAAATATTTTTTGCCTTATCATCAATAAATTCTTTTATCCCACTAATCTTATAAATGTGAAAGTTTGGATGGATGGATGGATGTTTGTTACTCTTTCACGCAAAAACTACTGAACGGATTTGGATGAAATTGAAACCGAAACCTTGGATTAACACATAGACCACTTTTTATCTCGAAAACATGTAGCGGGTAACACCACGGGGCGCAGATAGTATCTACATATTATGTTAGCAGCAAAAATGTTAGACCCGAGTGGGAATCAAACCTACGCCTATAAACTCTCGAAGTGGAACTTTACTACCAAATGAAAAATTACCAAATATTGTAAATCGATTATATTTAAGAGTGAAATTCCAAATAGGTTAGCGTGATTCTCATTGGGTATTGTATCAAACCATGCTTAAATCTGCAGCAGTAGCAGTACATAAATCAGGCTTGAGTTCATTACAATACGACCCTATAATATAAGAAATACGCCCAAAGAGAAACAGTATAAATAAATACAATTCGAATAAAAGCATTCGAGCTTTGCATGTTGGTAGAGTATTTTCTAGTATTTTCATAGCAAGAATTGGGTACCTACTCTTTACCTTTCTGTATTTTTTACCCACGACGGAACGGAGACATGTTGCCGTTTTTCACCAAAACTACTAGCCCGATTTTGATGCAGTTTTCAGTTATTGGTTAGAGTTTGATTGGTGCATGTTCTTATTACATACGACGGAACAGAGACGGTATATGCGTTTGGGGTGAGAGGATGTTTGTTTGTGCAAAAACATGTTGCCATTTTTCTCCAAAACTTGTAATACCAAATTATTCGAATGATCTCAGTTATTTTCCATCTCTACATAGGTTATCGATCATTAGCTGTTTTGGTCGAATACTGGGCAATCTCGATGTCATCACTATTGTCGCAGCTTGATTCAAAACCATGTTGGTTTTGAATAGGTGAATCGTATTTCTGTTTGTTCTAAAAACAATAATTTTTAATTTTATCCAATTTGACATTCCTAAAGTAACTATTTTATTTCTTGTTTATATAAGGCGTAGGGCGTGGGTTCGATTCCCAGTCAGGACTAACATTTGTGTGACTAACATCGATGTTTGTTCTGTGTCTGGGTGTACTGTATGTACTATTAAAAAAAAAAAAACATTTAAATATTCTGTCAGCTGTCTGGTTCCTATAGTACAAGTTTTGCTTAGTTTGGGGCTATGGAGCTGTGTTAATGAATGCCCTCCAATATTATTTATTTCATTTAATTTGTTTTAGTTTTTAGGATTCCGTACCCAAAGGGTAAAATGAGACCCTATTACTAAGACTCCGCTGTCCGTTCGTCTGTCTGTTCGTCTGTAACTAGGCTGTATCTCATGAACCGTGATAGTTAGACGGTTGAAATTTTTACTAATGAAGCATTTCTGTTGTCGTTGTAACAACAAATATATTCAAAAACAGAATAAAATAAATATTTAATGGCCATACAACAGACGAGATTTTTTTGCCGTTTTTATAGAAAATGACACGAAACCTTTCGTGCGCTAGTCCGACTCGCACTTGGCCACGTCACACGTTAAACACTAACAATTAGGATACGTGATGAATATCTTTAAAATTATAATAAAAATCGATAAACATTGAACTATAAATAATTCTAAGCACCACTAGAATCAGACAAAGTCTATTTAAGTTGTATTCTAGGACAAGCTCTATTATTCTGTTTCGAGGCCCATTGAGTGTATTTTGTATCTGTGAGATTGCTCTTACGTAGAACTAAACCAACTTATCTAAAGACATTGCCAGATAAACGAACTAGAAACTTATAAATTTTAGCTCGATAACACTCTAGTGGCTCCATTTTTCGACTTAACTGATAAGTTGGTCGGATGTGAGGGTCTGTTAGTGTACTTATTATGTTCTGTTATGAAGAGCTTTGGTGCGATAACTTTATCTCTTTCAGCGTGTTTTATCTCTATTCATTCTCATAATCTAATTTTAGAGGGTCTGAGTGCTGTTTAGTTTTGGAGTGGGATCTGAGGTTGAATAAAACTCACTTCATTTCGAGCGAACATTAAGAAGTATAACATGTATTACCTAACTAGCTGCGCCCGCGGTGTTACCCGCTATATGTTTTCAGGATAAAAAGTAGTCTACGTCTTAATCCAGGGTCTCAGCTACCTCCATACCAAATTTCATCCAAATCCGTGAAAGAGCAAAAGCATCAAACCACTTAGTCCGCGGTTTGATTCCACCTTCTTCATACGAACCGCTAGAGATTAGAATTTGATGCCTGAGTAGGTGTTCCCGATAAATACAGTCTAGTAGTACCTTAAAGTCGCGAGTGAATCGGTTTCTTCTAGGCAAGTGTGCTCCGTCGTAGACCGCATCTTTGCTTCACATCAGGCGGGATGGCGATCAAACGCAAGCCTTTAAGTTATGTAATAATACTAGCTAATGACGCCCGCGAGTTCGTCCGCGTTAACTTTAGAATTAGGTTCAGCGAGAAATGAAACAAATAAGCAATAGTCATGCAGATTTTTTTTTGGTTTTGGCGGGAACGCGGGAAGAGTCGTGTCGCTCCGTTGTATTTTTTTCCAAAACTTGTGTTTTGTCGAGTGTTTATGCATAAAAATGGTGTTTTTTATTCATAAAGTGCCGAATTACATGCGTGAGTGTGGGAAAATGATATAATGTGGTGAAACATGACTTTTCGTGGTGCTTCCAAAACTCCATCGAAGCTTTATAGTAAAGTCGCCACTACTTTACTAAAGCATGACTGGACTTGACTGACACAGACTGGACTTGACTAAGACTGGACTTTGACTATAACTAGCTACGAGGACACTTATTTATCTTTTGTAACTTGAAAATATATGAATACTTGACACTGGCAAATGCTAAAACGCGACGCCAAAACCAAAGAAAAAAAAATAGTCATGCATCTGACATCAGTAATTCTGGCATCTGTCAAGTTGACAATGTGTCAATCCGTCAATAAATACATAAGCTTTCAAATGAAATAATTATATATTTTGTAAAAAGTATTATATAATTATGTTAATCCAGGTAATAAGCTACGTGTATGTTAAATTTCATCCAAATTTGTTTTTGATCAAACCAAGTTTTTGCGTGATTGAGTAACAAACATCCAAACAACCAAACATACAAACTTTTACATTTATAATATTAGTAGGATACAAATTTACAATTTTGAAAACCGACTCCATGACCCTTCGGCCAACTAAACGCACTGCTCTAATGAAACAGCGAGGTTTCGGAGTAAACGAAAATATCATCGATGTATGCAATTTTTAATTTTTTGTTGATTTTCTAAAAACCACTTAATCGATTTCGATAAAATTTGTATGGGAACACCTCTGAAGTATGATCTACCAAGCAAAAAAAACAATCATGAAAATGAAATCAAACATGAAAAAAACACAGCCGAATTGAGAACCTCCTCCTTTTTTGAGTCGGTTAAAAAGGAGACAGTATGTTTCTTTTTTAAATAACTTACTTTTTATATTTATTTGAAAAAGCGCGTCTCGTTCGTCCCATTAATTTCTACCATAAAAATGCTACTCACAGCTTTATCTCCGAGTTGTTCAACCCTGCAATGCAGGAACGCGGTTTGTCCGACCACCGTAGTCACGTTCCGAGGCACGTTGTATTCGAAGTACGGGAACGAACCCACGCTGTCTTCTCCATAGTGCGCCGTGCCTGTTAGCAAAACAATGATTTACTGACAATGTTGGAAAAAAACTTGGTCGTAGTTCGGGAAAATTGTTGTGTTTCGGAATTACGAGGGTAGTTTTAAAACTATAAGGGGCTTATAGAAAAGTAATAAATAAATGTCGCAGGAGATATATACAGCGCCATCTAACCCCAAACTAAGCAAAGCATGTACTATGGAAGTCAGATAACTGATATAATACTTAAATACTTTTATTTTATAAATACATACTTATAATACATACAGAACACCCAGACATAGAACAAACATTCATCGTGATATAAATGTTTGTCCCGGTTGGAATCGAACCCACGTCTAACAGCTCCTGAAGCAGATATTCTACCAGCTGAGATTACACGGTTACATGTTTTTATTTCACGGATTTGAACTCACCACGCCCTTGCGCTAATCACGCATGTAGTTGAATACTGATGTGCACAGTGACCCCTTTTGGCTTATTGTACCCTATGCTTATAACCCTGCATGATTCTATATCACACTGCGACTCACAAATTTGAAAATGACCCACTTGGTGGTAGATTCCCTTAGCAGGAAGTCGTCTAGGTAGGTATCACCGCAGTACCAGATATTCTGCCGCCAAGCAGTAGTGTGTTAACATCACTGTGTTCCGGTTCTGTAGGGTACTGCGGCTAGCGAAATTACTGGGCTGTTGAGACTAACCATCGATAGTTTCAAATTAATGAGCGCTAAAGCAGCGATGCCCCGGACTATGTTTTGCTACTCAAAGTGTATAGCTGCAATGGTCATGGACATGCGTTATCTCTTACCATCAGGAGAGCGTATCGTTCGTCTCATTACTTTTACATTTAAAAAAAAGTTTTTTTTTTAACATTAAAAATTTGAACTTTATAAACATCATATCAAAAGTATTTAAATATTATAAGTATCTCTTATTTTGATAATTGGGGCTACTGCCCATTAAAAAGGTTAACCAACATAAAACAGAAATAATCTTCATTTCTCCCTTCATTTCCACGTTTTTCCATTAAGCTCATTACTTGTTACGTCTAATTCTGTTTGTAACGGTAACAAATAGAATGTTAAATGACACAATTAACGTTTACAAAGGTGCGTTGATTAAGAAAAAACGAAGGTCTCCGTTGTAAAAATGACATTTTTGTCCGAAGCTTTGAGTTTTTGTTTCAAGTTATTCAAAATGTAAAAGTAATGAGACGAGCGGAGTTTTGATGTGCATTTTGTTTTGTGACTTATGAGTAATGATATGAGATTTAAGATTAATTAAATTATGATGGCGTTCATAGCGGATCCGTCGCGAGAAAACTGCGTCATACATAACTACTATATACATATTTACTTGGTGGTAGATCTCCTTAGCAGGAGGTCGTCTAGGTAGGTACCACCGCAGTACCAGTATTTCTGCCGCTAAGCAGTAGTGTGTAAGCATTACTGTATTCCGGTTTGAAGGGTACTGCAGCTAGCGAAATTACTGGGCTGTTGAGACTAACTCTATCAAAAGTCTCAAAGTAATGAGCGCCAAAGCAGTGATGCCCTGGACTTTGTTTTCTTGCTCAAAGTTCTGTGTATTGCTGCAATGGTCATGGACAGGCGTTATCTCTTACCATCAGGAGAGCGTCTCGTACGTCGCATTACTTTTGACATAAAAAAAAACTGTTATTCCGAGCAGTCGTGTGAAATCTATTACATTTAAAATCGTTTTTTCCACAGTGTGATGTAGATTTTATAAGTCACGATTACTGGTTAGATCTATGGCCCCATTGGTAGTTTAATTTCGCAATACTTATAGATCTAGAAACCACGTAGACCCCACAAATCCTAAGTCTTACATATTCCGTTTTCGCTATTCTCTACACTCACGCAGAATATTTCGCAGGCGTTCGGAGCCACTATATTCCCCACTTTAAAGCACCTAGCTTAACGATTATCGATTCTACACCAGATGTGACTGGGAGTAACCTCAAAGAGACAGCGGCTGCGTCGAGTAAAATGCTTCAATACTCAATATTTCATTGTAATAGAAAGTATGCACTGCATCATTAGAAAAACAAAAGACAATTAGGGAGACACTTAAGGTTGTTCGATTTCCATACAAATAATTTTTTGCCATTTATGGACAAATGGAGCGTAATTTTACAGGGAAATCACAGCTACTGGCATTTATTTTGGTCTTACCCTTTAAACCGGAGCACAGTAATGTTTACACACTAGGTACTGCTTGGCGGCAGAATATCTGGTACTGCGGTGGTACCTAGACGACTTCCTGCTAAGGAAATCTACCACCAAGTTTTTTTAAATGTAAAAGTAATGAGACGAAAGATACGCTCTCCTGATAGTAAGAGACAACGCCTGTCCACGACCATTGCAGCGATACACAGAGTGAGAGTTGAGTAGCAAAACAAAGTCCGGGACATCGCTGTTATAGCGCTCATTACTTTGAGACTTGCGATGGTTAGCCTCAACAGACCAGTAATTTCGCTAGCTGCAGTACCCTTTAAACCGGAGCACAGTAATGTTTACACACTACTGCTTGGCGGCAGAATATCTGGTACTACGTTGGTACCTACCTAAACGACTTCCTGCTAAGGAAATCTACCACCGAATAAAGGTAAATAGAAATTTCTTGTCATCAACCAACTGCCGTTAACTTTAATTTTAACAGTAACTTCAAACGAAATGCCTTGTAGCCGCCCATCCTGGAAACTCCAGCCGTGAGTATTCCCCAAAAAACCACACAAAAAGCACGAGACCGTACTTTATTTTTATTTCACCAACCTTTTCATTCCGACAAAAATAAAATCGCAAACTTTAACGATTCACCAATTACTCCTCGAAAAGTAGTTGATACCAATAACAAGCCACAACGCCCTCTGACGCAATCAACCCTTTACTCTAGTGATGGGCGGCCTTCAACTGTGGAACAAACTTTACACATTTTTTTAATTGGGGCTTTCAAAACCGTTCCCTTATGCCAGCTCCGTTTTACAATGTATAATTTCATTTCATCCTACTTAGATTATTAGAATAATTTACTGTTTTATTCAAACAATTGTGCTTTACCGCAAGTAAATACCAAAATAAATGCCAGTAGCTGTGATTTCATTGTAAAATTTTGCTCCATTTGTCTATAAATGGCAAAAAATTATTTGTATGGAAATCGAATCACCTTAATATTATAAATTTATGTGAAAGTTTGAATGGATGTTTATTACTCTTTTACACAAAAACTACATAGCGGATTTGGATGAAGTTTGGTATGGAGGTAACTGATACCCTTGATTAGGCTATTTTTTACAACAAGTAGCGGGTAACACCACAAGGCGCAGCTAGTAATCTCATAAATTTGAAAGTTTGGATGGATGGATGTTTGTTACTTACTCACGCAAAAACTACAGAACGGATTTGAGCAATTTTTTTTGTTCATTTTTTTTGCTTCCGTCAATTTTATATTTTGGCTTTTACGACTTTTCTTCCCACAAGTATCGATAAACTCTATAACGCTAACACTGACCTATTATTAGTGAGAAATGTAAAAGTAAAAAAGGATGTTCTTAAACATAGGCTTCCAATTTGGGCTTTTTGGCTTTTTTAGGTAAAATAAGAAAAAAAATAACGAAAAAATTCATTTTCACTTCCTAGATTGTACCTTATCCCTAACCTAGTGCCATTATGCCAAATTGCCCGACTTAAATCGCGCGGTTCACATCTCATTTACCCTGTTTTTATGATTCTGTTGCTTGTTTTTAATACCACCGGCCGTTGGATTACAAACCTACCCGCAAAAGCGTTTGAGCGTAGTTTCCTTTGCGTCCGTTTTAAATGACAGCTATAGCTAAAGGTTATGTCAAAAAATTCCAACATTTTGTTCGCTACGCTATGGACTTACGAGTCAAATTAGGTTTGAATTAACAAGATTGGAAGAGCGTTGTCTGTTTCGTAAAAGTTTTTGATAGTAGTGTGTAGGCTTGAAACAATACGAATGAAACCGCATAATAAAAGTGGAAACAAAAGGTTTAGTGAAACGCCGCATTACAAAGGCTTTAATGTCATTACTCGGGTAATGTTGTCCTGTTACCGAGAAAGTAATTTGAGATGGTAATAGCTAGGAAACAACCTTTCACGCCTTCGAAATCTTTATGTTATTAAATAGAAAGGGATTAGTCTGTCGCATTGACAATTTTTCCGAATAAACGTTGTTCCGAAAATTTTTAAGATAATCAATGCTTTTTTGAATTTTATATGATTTAATTTTCGAATTTGTATTTGATATGTATTATTTAAATCACATTTTGAGAATTATTATTAATTTCTTTTTTCTTCCAAGTTATTCCAATTTAAATATTTTTTTATGTGAAAAGTCGGACGAGACTCTTTCCTGATGATAAGAGATAACGCCTGTCCATATGACCATTGCAGCGATACATAGAACTTTGAGTAACAAAACAAAGTCCAAGGCATCACTGCTTTGGCGCTTATTACTTTGAGACTTCCGATGCTTAGTCTCGATAGCCCTATAATTTTGCTAGCTGCAGTACTTTCAAACCGGAACACAGTAATAGTAGTAATGTTTACACACTACTGCTTAGCGGCAGAATAACTTGTACTGCGGTGGTACCTACCTGAACGATTTCATGCTAAGGAGATCTACCACCAAGTAAAAAACAAATGCTATGTTAATAGTATTTAAAAGCTGTATATTTAGAAATCTATCTTTGTTTTGCTAAATGTGACTCAATTACAGCAACAAACTTTTTAGAAACGAAATAAAGTCTAAAAAACAACTCTATTCCAAAGTAGTAAGCTTACATTTGCATGAAATTTTCTCCGGGTTGAAAATCAGCCAAGCATTTTATCCAAGAAATCCTTGTATCTTAAATATTAAACACATCAAACATCTCTAAAATTTCCCAAGGAAAATATACTCAGAACATTACGGTCTAAACTTAAAGGACACACTTAGCGTCAAAAGAAAACGTACATGAGGAATATCTCAGAGCTGAATTTAAGACTGGAAAGATATTTAGTCACTTTGACGGAATTTAAGCCAGAACAGATTGAACATTTTGTTTATTAACGGGACTATTAATCGCGCACTAAAAAAAGTATTCACAAAAAATTCGAAGTTTTTTTTTTAAAGCAGAAAGTAATGAGACGAACGATGCGCTCTCCTGATGGTAAGAAATAACGCATGTCCATGACCATTGCAGCGATACACAGAACTTTGAGTAACAAAACAAAGTCCAGGGCATCACTGCTTTGGCGCTCATTACTTTGAGACTTTTGACAGAGTCAGTCTCAACAGCTCAGTAATTTTGCTAGCTGCAGTACCCTTCAAACCGGAACACAGTTAAAAAGCTTTTACAAATTATGTACTTTTATCTATTTATTTTTCTAATTTTCCACTGATACAATAAGTTTTTTTCTACTTTGCAGGATAGATATTTGACCACAGCTCATCTGATATTGAGTGACGATGTGGTTGACGATGGGGTTGACGATGGTAAACACACCTAGCCTGGAACGGAACTGGCACTCACGTAAGGTTGCAGGAACACACCGTTAGATGCTTGGCGGCAGATTCATTTATTATTTATTTATAAAGTCCACCAAAATAGTGTAACACTATATGTAGGTAATTATGTATATTAAAAATTTGAAGCAATTACAGCCGACGACGGCTATTATAATCAAATATTAAGTCAAAAGCAAGATTTAAAAAAAAAGTATGTTTTTTTTTATGATTGATTGATTCAGGCGTTACTTTGCGGAAACTCAAGCGTATTGCTATGTTTATTTTATTTTGTGAATTTTCTAGTCATACAATCTATTATTTTATTGTGTTGGTATCAGTAGTGTTGGCGCCAAATAATTTTATTTAAAAAGATTTCTGTCGATTTAAAATATCTTCCTTTACAGCTTTAACCGCCAGCCCTGTTAGAATCTAGATTTTCTTTTTAAATCCGTAAGCGGCTTAGAGTAAAGCTATTAGGTCAAGTGGATGTATGAGGTTTCCTTGAGCTAAGCTTGTTACATTAATAATGGTCCTAGGTACAAGCTTACAGTCAGAAGTGTCAATGTGAAAGATGTTAGGTGAGATGTACCTATATCTGTTCAAATCACAAATGAAGTATATTTATTTTAGAAATAAAGACAAAGATATATTTATTTGTAATAACATCATGAGTGTGGATAAGTATGGATGAACTCCGTAACGCTTCATGTTATACCTGAAAAAGTGTACGAATATTTGATGGCAACAGAATAGTTAATATCTAAGTCAAAAAATTAAAATTTATAATAATTGAAATAAAATAAATTAAAAATAAATAAATAATAAGTTATAGTAATGTATTCTCCTATACGCATATCCTTGTTATTGACACGCCCCGTCTTTTTAGGGTTCCGTACCCATAGGGTAAAAACGGGACCCTATTACTGAGACTTCGCTGTCCGTCCGTCCGTCTGTCACCAGGCTGTCTCTCAAGAACGGTGATAGCTAGACAGTTGAAATTTTCACAGATGATGTATTTCTATTGCCGCTATAAGATAAAATAAAGTAAAATAAATATTTAAGGGGGCTCCCGTACAACAAACTTGATTTTTTTTTTGGTACAGAACCCTTCGTGCGTGAGTCCGACTCGCACTTGGCCGGTTTTTATTTTTTCTCTGATCCTTTCCATCCAAAAGTTGCCTGGACGAGATCGGTGTTCCGTATTTATCTATGTATACTTATTATAGAGCGGAAAGATTTGATTGTTTGTTTGTATTGAACAGGCTCTGAAATTACTGGACCGATTTCAAAAATTCTTTCACCGTTGGGAACTTACACTATCCCCGGGTGTCATATGCTATTTTTATCCCTGTATTTCCACGGGAACGGGAGCTACGCGGCTGAAACCGCGAGGCATGTGCTAATTAAAAATAATTTTCTGCTGTTGGTGAGTTGGTGTTCCCAGACATACAATCTGGGTGCCTACAAATCGCGAGTGAATTGGTTCTTATAGGCTAGCGTGCTTCATCGTAAACCGGCATCAAGCGAGATAGCGGTCAAACACAACCCTATTTAAAAAAAACAAGAGTATATCGATCAAAAATGTATTAGTAATATGTATCGAAAGGACTCCTAACGAAAGAATCGATTGTGCAACAAAAGTAAAAAAATCGGTAAAAGTTTTATAATAAACCCAATGAGCGCATTTCAACGCAATGTTTTACGGTTTTTAAGTAAAAAAATTACCATTAACACTCAGTATTCACCTGAACTTTTTCTTTTTAATCCACCAAACTTTGCCGCACCTACCCTTAATCGAAATTGGCCAAAACCTTTTTTAGTCCACCGGTGCGGCGCTTGCGAAAACTTTGTACACTTATCTGCGAGAATTCAGTACACGTAACTAACAGTAACCTACCTTTTAGGGTTCCGTAACTCAAAAAAAAACGGAACCCTGATAGGATCATTTTGTTGTCCGTCTGTCCGTCTGTCAATACCTTCTATCTCGGTAAAGCGTAGACGAAAAAAAAAATTGTTTTAAAGATCTAAGCATAGGACAGACAGAGGGGAAGCGACTTTGTTTTAGGCTATGTAGTGATACATAGATGGATAGCTCCTCTTTTTTTGTAATCGGCTACGCGCGCTTTACCATCTTCCGCCCGCAACGTCACTTTACATCAGGTGAGCTGTGGTCAAACACCTAGCATGTCCAACATAAAAAAAATGCACAGAAAAAGCTTAAAAAATAGAAAAAGGTGTAATTGAGATACTGGTCGTCTTAATTGTACTGATAAACGTTCCATTCGGTCAAGTGTGGGGTCATTCGCGCACACTTTGAATACTGATCAGTTTTTTCCCCGGGGATGGGCAAAGTTTCACCGGGCGTGGTTAAGGCTATAAAGCCGCTAGGAAATCAATTAAGGTACCTACGATAAGTTTTGTTTGACTGGCCCCCTTGATCAATCACCTTGAAAGTCTTCAAACTAAGGTTTAGGCTAGTTAAGATTGCGTTACCTGAATTTGAGATATTCCGCCACCCAGCATCTGTAGTGTTTTTTTTACACAGCGCTATCTGATCCCAAACTAAGGAAAGCTTGTACTATGGAAGTCAGATAACTGATAGAATACATCAATACTTTTTTTTTGTAAATACATACTTATAATAAATACAGAACACCCATTGAACAAAAATGTTTTTTATACCACAAAATTTTATCCTGGGTGGGAATCGAACCCACGCCTTTCAGCTTTTGGGGCAGACATACTTTTTTTTAATGTAAAAAGTAATGAGACGAACGAGACGCTCTCCTGGTGGTAAGAGATAACGCCTGTCCATGACCATTGCAGCGATACACAGAACTTTGAGTAACAAAACAAAGCCCAGGGCATCACTGCTTTGGCGCTCATTACTTTGAGACTTTCGATGGTTAGTATTCCCACTCACGACTAACATCGTTGTTTGTTCTGTGTCTGGATCTACTGTATGTATAAATTTACAAAAAAAAACAGTATTTAAGTATTCTGTCAGCTGTCTGGTTCTCATAGTACAAGCTTTGCTTAGTTTGAGGCTAGATGGCGCTGTGTTAAATGTTTTTTTTTTTTTAAATTACATAACGTAAATTACAATTATTACCAGTATAGAAATAGTTCCACTTGAAATGTTATAGTTGGTAACCAAAACCACTTTCAGACAATAAGCCACTTCTAGTGCACCTAATTCCATTCCCTCTCTAATGAAACACATTAATAACATCTGTGCGAACTAAAATGCCCTTTGTTTCTTATACGAATTCGGAAACTCAACCTTTTGTTCAACGTATTGTTAATAACTTTGCTATATAACTGCTATATCGCCATATTGTTATGTGCTATAACTGCTAATGATATAGTTATTCGCGTAATGGCGCTCGCAAATGTTGGGTTTGGCTAATTTCTATTATAATGGGTGACTTGAGAATTTTGTCCCCTTAAAATAATGCGGGATATAAGTAGGGATGGCTACAACTTACATGCGCATATGAAGACATTGTTTTTTGAGGTGGTTCGATTTCCATACAAATTTTTTTTTTCCATTTATGGACAAATGGAGGATAATTTTACAGTGAAATCACTGCTACTGGCATTTATTTTGGTCTTTATTTGCGGTAAATGACCAATTACTTAAATAAAACAGTAGATTATTGACATCATTTACTGTTTCATACAAAAATCATCAAATCATAAATTAGATTTTATACTAATAATCTACTGTTTTATTAAGCAGTTGTGATTTGCCGCAAATAAAGACCAAAACAAATGCCAGTAGCTGTGATTTCACTGTAAAATTATGCTCTAAATATAAATAAAATAAATGTAAAATGTAAATGCAATGAGACGAACGATACGCTCTCCTGATGGTGAGAGATAACGCATGCCCATGACCATTGCATCAATACACAGAACTTTGAGTAGCAAAACAAAGTCCGGGGCATCGTTGCTTTTGCAAAAAGGATCTGGTAATGGCCATGGCAATTTGCAACTTTTTTTATCGAGTTTTTGATGTCAAAATGTATGAAAAATAGATTGTCTCTTACCATAAAGATAACGTTCCGTTCATTTCATTAACTTTACACTAGAAATATTCTATCCTATCTTGTTTACTAATTATTCTCCATTCGTTATCCCACTGATATTATAAATGTGAAAGTTTGGATGGATGGATGTTTGATACCTACTTTTTCGCGCACAAACTACTGAACGGATCTGGATTAAGTTTGGTATGGACGTAGCTGAGAACCTGGATTAAAACATAGGCTACTTTTAATTCCGAAACATTTCGCGGGGTAACACCGCGGGGCGCAGCTAGTTCTGCCAAAAACTGATCCTAAAACTATTATCACGTTCAAAATCTTTAGTAAGAATTTTATTATTGAGCTCTATTTTGTCCATGAATAAGAAGTTTGCTTTTATTAAATTTTGTATTGCAGTAGTACAAAATATGCATACGAGAGACACAAATAACATATTAAAACTGTGTTCTAAACACAAGATAAACGTGTTCAGAGCAAAATAGAACACAAAACACTCACGTACATGCTTCCGCTGTAAACTTCGCCCGAATCTGCATCATGTAATAGTGAGGTGACATCGTATCCGGCACTTACTTTACAAAAGCCAAATGTTATACAAATTACTTTACTTGGTTGTAGATCTCATTAGCAGGAGGTCGTCTAGGTAGGTACCACCGCAGTACCAGTTATTCTGCCGCTAAGCAGGTAGGGTGTGAACATTACTGTGTTCCGGCTTGAAGAGTACTGCAGCTAGCGAAATTACAAGGCTGTTGAGACTGACCAGCGAGAGTTTCAAAGTAATGAGCGCCAAAGCGGCGATGCCCTGCACTTTAGTTTGCTACTCAAAGTTCTGTATATCGCTGCAATGTTCATGGACAGGCGTTATTTCTTACCAACAGGAGAGCGTATAATTATAATAATTACTGAGCTGTTGAGACTAACCACTTTGTTTTACGTTTTGCTACTTTAAGTTCTGTGTATCGCTGCAATGGTCATGGGCAGACGTTATCTCTTAACATCGGGAGAGCGCATCGTTCGTTTACAGAAAAAACAATCAAATGTCCACCCCTCTTTGATGCTTACCTAATATATGGCCCCGTAACATAGTCGCGTTTTTTTTTAAATTGAGTTTTTAACATTAGTCACGAAACATTTTGATCAATAATAAATAATAATTATTTGTTTTAGTATGACGCTTGTCGGCCAATAGTTGGTTTGGACGGATATTTTTCATATCTATTTACTAGTGAGGGTGAAGCACGTGTTAAGTTCTTGTCTCCCTGCATTTGCATGTTCTTAAACAAAACTCGAGAGGTCAGGGCAAGAAATTATATGTTTTTACAAGAAAACTTACATCTGTTTTATAGTTGCCATGCCTTGGTACGTTTATATTGGCTAAGACATTTTTCTAAATATATACCTCAGTAATAAGTACACACATACAGTATGTACTAGAACAGAATAAAATAAATATTATCCGCAGTATCACGGCACACCGGGACCTTCGTCTACTACGCCGACAATACTGAAGACGATGCTATCTGTCGGTCCATCAAAGAATATAACTTGCAGATGGCCATCAAAGATCGAAACACGGCGGTGATGGAGGCCTTGAGTCGGGAGGAGGCGATTTCAAACGAAAACTCATGATGTAAATAGAAATAAGGATTGTGTGTATGCCTCGAGCATTCATGCTCACCATCGAAGGCTCCTTCTTGCGGCGGCGTCGTGTGTCGGGTCGCTCTCTTCCCTCAGATATGGTTGAGGAGGGCGATGGCTGGCACATGCGTCATACTCGTGATCGGGTGCTGCTTGCGGGCCGCTGGTCTGCTCGCGGTATACACACAATCTCGTACATACTTTAACCTTAGATTAAGATGACTAACGTAACTTTCCTCTTTTTGTAATATAAAATTGTAAAAAAAAAAATGTAACTAAAGTTGACAAAGGTCACGGACCCCAGTGTCTGTGGAGCGTATAATAAAAAAAAAAAAAAAAAATATTATCATGAAACTATGAACAGATGTTTGTTTAATGAAGCATAGGCTTGCGTTTGACGGCCATCTCACCTGATGTTAAGTGAAGATGCGATCTACGATGGAGCACGCTTGCCTAGACGATACCGATTCACTCTCGACTTGAAGACACCCAGATTGTGTCTATCAAGGAACACCCGGGTAGCGTATTCAAAGCTTTAGCAGGTCGAACAATGAAAGTTAAATCAAATAGTTTCGTACGGATTTTTGGAACGTCAACAATGAAGTAAGTCTTTTTCTAGAGCTTCTAGCCGTCCGTTTTATACATCACTAGCAGACGTCTCGCGGTTTCACCCGCGTAGTTCCCGTTCCCGTAGGAATACAAGAAGAATAAGGTTTTTCCCAATTCCCAACGGTGAAAGAATTTTTGAAATCGGTCCAGTAGTCTCGGAGCCTATTCAATACAAACAAAGAATCAAATTTTTTCTCTTTATAATATTAGTGTAGATAAAAAAAAAGTTGTATTTCGCACGGCGTGATGTAACACTTTCTCAATAGTGTTCATGGACACAAATTACTGAATGTCTATTTTAAATGAAATTGTTTTCAATTTTTTTTTTTATCTTTACTCTTTAATAATAAATATGTTTTTTTGTAACCTTAAAACATAATTATTATCATTATTAATGAAATACTCCAATGTATGTTTCATTCTTAATGGGCACAAGTCAATTTGGCTAGCAACAATATAAAAAAAAACAAAGGATATCTACCAACAGTAAAAAGAGAATATAGAGTTGAATTTTATATGCTCACATTAACAATTGTAATTTATATAATGAGATAAGATAAGACAACTTACTCTGCAAGCTATAGTAAATCAGGTTTAGTCAAACATTTTCGCAGTTTAACCCAACCGATACCGCAAACAACAACTATCATAGCTAACCCTAACGGTGCTCAAGCGAAATTTATTTGCTCAAAATAATCACATTAGTTCGACAAACATTTGGACGAATAGTTGGGCAAATATTTGTTGCACTCCACATTTATTTGGCGATGGTATTGAAGGTTGAGTGATAAAAAGTGAACAGATTTTTAGCTTAGACAACTTAATGGTTAGTATGTCTGGTTTGCATGTCACTGTATTCGGAGCTGAATTGTCGATATCTACGACAGAGTTATGTACAGGGTCATATATTGTCATATTATACAGGGTTATAAGTTTAGGGTATACTAATCCGAAAGGGTAGTGTAGTGTTTATACGAGTATCTATCTCATGTACACTAGTAGAGGGGGTGGCCGCCGGCCATGCTGGTGTTAGACGCCGTGCGAAAAAATGCGACGTCAAAATCAAATATCCTTAACCTTACAAAATTTTTTTTTATCGGAAATTTAGTGTAAAATTAAATTCTATTTTACTGGCCTAATACGACTTTATGTTTCAAAAGAAATAATTTTGTTTATGTTACCTAGATAAGAACATAATTAATTATGTATAATAAATACAATCTTTAGCAACTCTTATTCATCCGTTGTATTCCTAGAGGGGCACATGCTTTGATGTATACATCTAAATAAACCCATAGAAAAAACCCATTACTTACAAAGTATTAAGATGCTTATCTAGATTGGTTGGATTTTAAACATTAATTATGAATCAGGCATTTTTCAATTACTGTTAAACCATTTAAAAAACAAAACAATACTACTATAAAATGAACACGCCGTCAAGATCGCTGCTGCGCGGTAGGGTTCCCAGTACCTACGCTGCCGCTGCCGGCATTACCCCGTTGTATTGCTAAGCTTAGCTTTTGACGTAGGTAGGCGCCAGCTCTGAGATTCCCCGAAGCGAGGACCAGCCGCTTCGAAATGTCTTTAATAAAAAAAAGTGTGTCGGTCAACCCTGGACCCATCGTTTCACAGCCAGCCCAACAAACTCATAATGCATACTCAGCATAGAATATAATAAATAAATAATAATAAATATCGTAGGACATTACACACAACACCATCTGGCCCCAAACTAAGCAAAGCTTGTGTGATGGAAGCCAGATAACTGATAAAATACATATATACTTTTTTTTTTGTCAATGCATACTTATAATACATACAGAACACCCAGACATAGCACAAACATTTGTTGATACATGAAATGTTTATCCTTAGCGGGAATCGAACCCACGCTCTTCAGCTCTTAAGGCAGATATGCTACCAATGAGCCACACTGTCAAAATACTTTCTTTGTTTGTTGAGCTGAGCTTGTTCCGCCGGAAATACCGACATGTGACGTTGCCAGAGTAGATGTAGATTTTACTTGAACTTCCTGACAAGACTGTTCAACTTCATTAAAGTGCAACATCATGGCATAATCCTCAATCTACTCCTAATTTAACGTTACAATTTCTGACGTCACTTGTTAGTGACGTCATTCGTCAGCTATCCATCTTGAAAACTAATTAATCACAAAATTAGCCACGTCACATTAATTACCACAGATGAGTTTTGCTGTGTGACCTACTTAACGGTATAAATAAGATGGAAATTAGTTTACAATGGACAAACCTACGCGTACTTGAGGAAAACTGTAGTCTTTTTTAAGTTTCACTAACCAAAGAGTAAAATGGGACCCTATTACTAAGACTCCGCTGTTTGTCCGTCTGTTTGTTTGTCCGTCTATCTGTCTGTCCGTCTGTCACAAGGCTGTATCTCATGAACCGTTAGTTAGACAGTTGAAATTTTCACAGATGATGTATTTCTATTGCCGCTTTAACGAGTATTAAAAAAACAGAATATGATAAATATTTAAGGGAGCTCCCATACAACAAACGGGATTATTTTGCTGTTTTTGTAGATAATGGTACGGACCACTTCGTGCGCGAGTCCGACTCATTTTCACAGCGACGCTACAGATTTTCAACTTGAGTTTAGCTAGCCAGCCGAGTTCTGGAAAGTACTCTACCACCATGCTATGGTTTCCTCACGACGTTTTTCCTTCACCGGCAGCTAAAGCTCATTTTTGGGGTTTGAACCCACGCCCTTCGGCATGCGAACCGACCACGCTAACCACTGAGCTATCATCGCTACAAAATGGTGTTTTTCCTCAAGCTTATCGTTGGACATTGAACCCACGCCCGTAGGCGTATAATCTTAATAATCACTAAGTATGGTAGTGGTAAAGAACTACGAAATTCGAATTACTGTTGTTTTCCTCGTTCACCTAACAACATAATCCAAAGACCTGGCAAACAATTACAGGAGCGTTGTGAAAATGCAAATACTAAACGGTTTTAATTGAGTCAGTTAGTTGAACTAACTATATTATTATGTGAATAAGACTCCCTCGCGTCGCCACGTCCAAGTTTGTGGTTGTCTCAGCGACTTACTACTCCATAGACGTCCGGAAACAGCACACATTTGAGCTGAGAGAACTATAATACAACATTGTTGTAGTTGTTGTAGTTATAAAATATAACTACAACAATAATTACAAGACAACAATGATTATACCTAAAATTTTTTTTTTTTTTTTACTTTTAGTAAATCTACGTTTGGCCACCAACTCGCCTAATGCAAAGCGACGGTGTGGCCGAGGATGGAGCACGCTGATCCAGAAGAAATCTATTCACTCTAGCCTTAAAAACGTCCAAATTGTAATTTATGGGAAACAGGGAAGCCGGGGCAATTATAATTTCTCATTGTTTCGTAAATTAAATAGCGTACTTGGTTCTACTTTAACGCATTTTGCTGTTCAATCCTTGTGAGTGTTTGAGATAATTTTAAATGTTATGAAAGAAAACAGAAAGAAAGAATAACATTTATTTTTCCTTACAAAACACTAGACACAACAACAGATAATTACAGACAACACACACAAATAAAAGGATATAAACATACAGACACAACAAATTTGCAATGACAATAAGCGGGTGAGAGGTTTATCACATTTCAAAATTAAAGCAATGCTTTTGTCAACGTTCTAATAGTTCTAAAATGCAATTAATTCGTATCACACAACTGAAAGAGACCTACCTACGCCAATTAATTATTGGGACATTTTATAAAAACAGAGCTTATCGGGATATCCTAAAAGAGTACAAATTAATGTCAACCATATTTACACTAATATTATAAAGAGGAAAAAAAAGCAAAAACCTACTGGACCATATTCAAAAATTCTTTCACCGTTGGGAAGGTACGCTATCCCCGGGTGACATAGGCTTCTTTTTATCCCTGTATTCCCACGGAAACGGAAACCGCGAAGCGTCCGCTAGTCTATTATATAGTGGTAAGTATCATCAGTTCACAGGTTTAAATCCCAAGTTAGTCATAGTCACATTCACAGTATCTGCCTCTAAGCAGCTAACGGTGTGTTGAAAACTAGTTCCATTTCAAGCTAAGCGTGTTTTATATACCTGCCAAGGTAACTTAACACCAAATAAGGTGTGGTCAAACACTTAGCCCGTCAATCATAATTTAAAAAAAAAATAGCAAAATAAACCAAAGTCAAAACTTAACTAAAAAGTACAATGATTACAAAATCACCTGTCAACTTTCTTAAAGGTATGATGCTATTAAAAAGAAAAAAAAAATGTATTTAAATACATAATAATGTAACGAGCGATTCACCCCAGCTTTGCAAGGGCGTAATTTATATCTTTTGAAATAAATTTCAAAAGCCATATCAAAATAATTAGCGTAGTTAAAAAGAACTAAAGACATAAGTTGAATTAGACTTAATTTTTAGAGTTCTTTTTAAAATTCACTATGTGTTTGTGATATCTATAGACTAAGAAGTCATTGAACTGTCTGGTTCACGGCGGAGTTGAGCGCGGTCCGATTATTGCGGTTTTCGGAACCGAACTGTTATTCGAATAATAGACGTACGAAACGGTCGAACAGAGAAACGGTTTACGTATTTGTCCTCCCAGTAATTATGCAATAACTGGACAAACAATAGCGCGGGCTTGTCTATGAAGGGGTCACGATGAGTTTTCAACGTATGAACAACTTTATTATTTTGTCTATACTATGTAAATTGTGCAACTAACATCACTGTCATAACTTACAGTAATATCACTATACATAATATACAATAGTTTACTAGAAATACACGGAGCTAATTTGCCAAAGTACAAAGATAAACATCAATATAACTTGCGGAACAGAAAAGCTGGTCGTGCCTACTAGGTTAGGTAAAGTTGAAAAGTAGGGCCGTCACGCCAAATAATTAATCTACACTAATTATAAAGAGGAAAGATTTGATGTTTTGTTTGTTTGTTTGTATTGAATAACTCCGAAACTACTGGACCGATCTGAATAATTCTTTGACCATTAGAATGCTACATTATCACTGAGTGACATAAGTTATATTTATATTGTTAATCGAGTTTTGTTTTCCCGTGCAATCGCTAGTGTGAAATAAATTGCCTAAATGTATTACAGAAATAAATAAAGCTGATTATACAATTCTTTGAATATTTTTTTTAATACATTATAAAATTCTTTGAAAGCAATGCTTTTTACAAATTAAGTGAATATGTGTCAACGAGGTTCTCGGAATCCTCATTTACGTGTAACATATAAACGGAGCCTCCGCTGTAGTATGTTCGTTGTTGTTAACTTATCAATCCCACTAATATTATGAATGTGAAAGTTTGGATGGATGGGTGTTTGCTACTCTTTCACGTAAATACTACTGAACGGATTTGGATGAAATTTGGTATGGAGGTAGCCGACACCCTGTATTGAGACAAATGATACTTTTTATCCCGAAAACATATAGCGGGTAACACCGCGGGGCGCAGCTAGTTAATTATATAGTCATTCATTAAAGTGTAATTGTAAGAATATTTTTTTGTACAAGTGACTTGCCTATAATTTTATTGTTATTTATGGACAGTAAATATTACTGATTTACTGCAGCGAAAAGAGGATACAAAGACTTGTAGTTATTTTAATTTGATATTATTAACGCTTACCGAGCGCCAAGCATGTTCCAAGAGTAGAGCCAACAAGGGGAGAAAAAGGGCGCGACCGATTTTGCACGTATTTTATACCCACATCTATCGAGAACCTCTAACGCACACGCATCGCTCAGCTTTATTTATTGTGCGTTCTCTCGTATATTTTATAATCCGGTAAACCAGTGTCCACTCTATCTTTCATATACATAGTCCAGCAATATAGGACCCAAACTCTTACTTCTTCTTCTTTCCCTGTTTCCACGTTAGATGGGATCGGGTCTCCCAATAAGCCTGCGCCAAGATGCTCTGTCCTGGGTTGTCAATGGGTCTAATTGGGCCAAACTCTTGCTAAAGTCATAAAAATGTAATAGGCCCGTTTTGGGAGTTTTGGCGGGAACGCGGAAAGAGTCGTGTTGCCGCGTTGTATTTTTTTCCGAAACTAGTGTTTTGTCAAGTGTTTATGTATAAAAATGGTTGTGTTTTATTCATGAAGTGCCGAATCACCAGCGCGAGTGTGGGACAATGATATAATGTGGTGAAAAATGACTTTTCGTGTGGCTTCCAAAACTCCATCGAAGCTTTACAAAGTCGCTACTACTTTACTAAAGCATGACTGGACTTGAATGGCACAGACTGTACTTGACCGAGATCGGACTTTGACTTTAACTGCAGCTACGAGGCAACTTATTTAACTTATGAAACTTGAAAATATAAACTGACACTGGCAAATGCTCAAAATGCGACGCCAAAACCAAAGAAAAAATAAATAAAACAAATAGGCCCGTTTTGACATTTGGCATCGCGACGTAACTAGTGATGTAACCATACGACTCGGTACTCACGATAAATCGATTCAAGTTTGTATGAGTATTTGATCGATTTGATTATGTATTGTAAAGCGCATTGAGTTAAAGTTATCATATTATCACATTTTTTAACGCATCAAGAAAATGTATGTATTTTTTTAAAACATTTTATTTAATTAATTAATATTTTATTGTTGCTTTCAGTTTCGTTCCAATTTACATTCTAGGGTCTTTCTCAAATGTCAAAACGGGCCTTTTTTTTTGCTATAGTTTTTTATTTTTTTGTCAAACAAGGTTTCTACTAAGGCTAATTTAGTTATTTCTAGTAAATTTAGTGTATCTTTAATCTTACCTTGACTCTCATTGAAGAATCCGAGAACCATGATGACGATAACAGCTACACCGATCTTCAGCCGGTAGGTGATGCACATGGCTCGCATGTCGACCCGCCGGTGAGCCATGGCTCAGCCCAGGTACCTCCATTCGACCAGCGACCACCACGCTACCACTACTTTTGGGGGCATCATCTGTAACAAAGCAGGTTTATAACTTTAGATTACTATAATTAGGTATTTACCTATACTATATTGTGGACAAACTTTTTGTGGTATAAACAAATTGTTTGTTCTGTGTCTGCGTGGTCTGTATCTTTCTATCTATACTTATTATAAAGAAGAAAGATTTTATTGTTTATTTGCAATGATTAGACAGCCCCGTTGTCTCATTGGTAGTATATCTGCCTTGAGAGCTGTAGGGTGTGGGTTCGATTCCCACTCAGGGCAAACATTTTGTGAATAAACAAATGTTTGTTTTGTGTCTGGGTGTTCTGTATGTATTATAAGTATTTACAAAAAAAAAAGTTTTGATGTATTCTATCAGTTATCTGGCTTCCATCACACAAGCTCTGCTTAGTTTGGGGCCAGATGGCGCTGTGTGTATAGTCCTACGATATTTATTTATTTATCTATACTTATTATAAAGAGGAAAGATTTGGTTGTATGTTTGTAATGAATAGGCTTCGAAACTACTGGACCGATTTCAAAAATTCTTGCATCATTAGGAAGCTACGCTATCCCCGGGTGACATAGGCTACTTTTTATCCCTGTATTCCCATGAAAACGGGAATTACGTGGGCGAAACCGAGAGGCATCCGCTAGTTTATTATGAATTTGTGTTTACAAAAAAGAAGTTCCTATTTAAAGTGTTCTATCAGTTAGAAATATTTGCGTAAAAAATAAATGTTTTTTTTTTACTATACACACAGCGCCATATGGTCCCAAACTAAGCAGAGCTTGTGTGATGGAAGTCAGATAACTGATAGAATACATAAATACCTACTTTTTTTTTATTAATATCATTACACTCGCCAATAACACAATTTCCAAATAAAAAGCGCAAACCTCTGCTACCACTCAAACGATAATTATACTTTATTTAATGCGATATTAATTACGACGGAAGCTTTGCTTCAGCAGTATATAATTACTCCTAAATTAATTAATCATTAGTCTTTAGTAGCTTATAGAATACAGCAAGATTGTAAATAGGACTAGATTTAATAGTCAAATTAACAAACTTTTGCCTGTTTTCATTTACAAATACAAATGTTGTAGCTTGAAATTACAAAGCTATTGCGACTAACCATCGAATGTCTCAAAGTAATTAGAGCCAAAGCGATACCCTGGACATTGTTTTACTACTCCAAAGTTCTGTGTATCTCTGTAATGGTCATGGCCATGCGTTATCTCTAACCATCAGGTCTTCAGGTAGGAGCGTCTCTTTCGTCTCTTGTGCTTTACCATCTTCGACCACGCCTTCACTTAACATCAGATGAGCTGTGGTCAAACACCTAGCTTGTCAAACATTAAAAAAAAAGTGCAGTATTTGGAAACAACTTCAATTTTCCGATTTTTTTTTATTTTATTTTTTAATTTGCCCTTTCGGGCAGGCTAAAGCTGTAAAGCCATACTGCCTTGTCTTAAGTGTTATTTCTGCTGTCTCTTAGCTATAGTTATCGTCCAAGTCCAGTCCGTGTCAGTTAAGTCCAGTCATGCTTTAGTAAAGTAGTAGCGACTTTACTATAAAGCTTCGATGGAGTTTTGGAAGCAACACGAAAACTCATGTTTGACCACATTATATCATTTGCCCACACTCGCGCTTGTAATTCGGCACTTTATGAATAAAACACCACCATTTTTATGCATAAACACTCGACAAAACACTAGTTTTGGAAAAAAATACAACGGAGCGACACGACTCTTCCCGCGTTCCCCCCGTCCGTCCTTTCCGATTTTAAGTCTTAACACTTCTTGATTAGCTACAGATAAAAATAGAAACTTAACTACAGATAAAGGAAGGACCTAATATTTCACTGGAAAGTCGAGAGAATGGTAATTAATTTGACCAACTTTCACCTCCAGATTATAGCGTGAATTATCTCTATCAGAAAATTCCTAAGTCCTCCACTCTTTGCTCGTACCGCTTCCCGCAAAACTTCTCAATTAGCAACTTTGTCGGTTATAAAGAAAGTTACCAACTTCCTTCTGGCCATTAAAACGTCTTTTTGAATTGCCCAAAACTCGTGGACGTGCAAGTTTTAATGTCTTTCGAGGGTGGTTCTCTTTCTAACGGCATAAATAAAAATATGCCTCGACTGAAGCTCTGACGAAATTTGACAGGAATAAGATTTTCTTTTTTTATTTATCAATAGTTGCTATTTAATAATAATAATAATAATTCTTTCACCATTGGGAAGCTACGCTATTCCCAGGTGACATAGGCTAGTTTTTATCCCTGTATTTCCACGCGAACGGGAACTACGCGGGTGAAACCGCGAGGCGTCCGCTAGTTTATTATTAGTTTGTGTTTACAAAAAATGAGAAGTATTTAAGTATTCAAGTTCAGATTCAGTTAGAAATAAAAAAATAATCATGACTGGAATAATAATTATAATTTATTTCAAATAACTCGGATTCATATCAAATAGGTAATATTCTGATACATCATTATAGGTTCACTACCAATTAACAACATAGCCCTGTTGGTTCATTAGTAGTATATCTGCTTCAAAAGCGTGGGTTCGATTCCCACCTAGGACAAGCATTTTGTAATGGATTGTTGATTCAGGCGTTTTGTTTTGTTACTTTATAGAAGTTAATTTTGAATATTCAAGGTATACATTTAATTTATTTATTTAGTTTTTTTGTTGTAACTGAAATGGCTGTTAAGCGGAATTACACTAAATATATACCTCGAATATTCAAACATTTTGTGGTTTAAACAAATGTTTGTTCTGTATAAAAATATATTTAAGCATTCTATCAGTACCTACCTAACTATCATATATAGTTAGATAACATTTATCTGAGACCACCTCTAAAGTATGATCTACCAAGCAAAAAATACATACAAAAAAACATAGTCGAATTGAGAATCTCCTCCTTTTTTGAGTCGGCTAATAATAGAATAATTTATACATAATACCTATGTGAAATTAATTACTGAGACTCACAATGTTACGTGGTGTTGTAAGAACTGCATGAATTGTTACACTGAATTCCAAATCTAGCTAAACACAAAACCGATCCAATCAATCTAAAAAACAAGCACAGTTTACAACGAGGAACACGGAAAACGAATAAATTTTGCAAACAGATTCAGTGTATCACAAACGCGGTGTGGGATTGCGCTGCATATAGAATTAAATTCAAAACAAGTAAACAAATAAAAGTATAATTTTTATTCATAAAAACACTTGATGATTGTTTTTAAAGGAGATTTTTTTTTATGGTACAAAGCAGGTTTTTAAACAGTGGTTCATTGAATCCATATAATGACTGCCAAGTCTACCTATCAAGCCAATAGGCTTACAACATTGTGCTTAAGACACCCCTGTTGGTTCATTGGTAGTGTGTCTGCTTCGAGAGCTGAAGGGCGTGGGTTCGATTCCCACTCAGGACTAACATTTGTGTGACTAACATCGATGTTTGTTCTGTGTCTGGGTGTACTGTATGTATTATAAGTATGTATTTACAAAAAAAAAGTATTTATGTATTCTATCAGTTATCTGACTTCCATCACACAAGCTCTGCTTAGTTTGGGGTCAGATGGCGCTGTGTGTAATGTCCTATGATATTTATTTATTTTATTTGTTCCCGTTCCCGTAGGAATACAGGAATAAAAAGTAGCCTATGACACCCGGGGATAGTGTAGCTTCCCAATTGTAAAATATTTTTTGAAATCGGTCTAGTAGTTTCGGAACCTGTTCAATACAAACAAACAATCAAATCATTCCTCTTTATAATAGTATAGATAAATATCGTAGGACATTACACACAGCGCCATCTGCCCCCAAACTAAGCAAAGCTTGTACTATGGAAGATAGATAACTGATAGAATTTAGAAAAAATTAAATAGAAAATAACAAAAGTAAAAAAAAAATTAATAAAAATAAATAGTTTTTTTTTAAATACCTACTTATATACTTATTTTTTTAACCCAACTGCCAAGGAAGGGTTATTTTATTTGCGGGTTTCTTATATGTAGGTATGCACATTTATTTATTATTAAAAGAAACTTGGTATCATATCTAAGGTGACAAGGTACTTTACATCATAACTGTTCAGCTATCCGCACTTAAGGGGTAGCTTTGCTGAGTACCGACTTGAGGCAATGGAGTCGATTGAAAGGCGCGCCAAGAAATTAATTGCTAACGACACTTTACAAGAGCTTCGGCAACAGTCTTGTGCTAGCTCTTGACTACAATCGGGTAATTATGTTGATAATAAAAGTAAAAATCTTTGTTTTTATTCAAAATAGGTTCGCGTTTCACCACACTCTGCCTGATGTTAAGCAGTAGTGTGGTCTAAAATGGAGCACGCTTACCTAGAAGAAACCCATTTACTCTAGATTTGAAGACAGCCATATTGTAACACGGACTTAAGCAGAGAGTTCCACAACCTCGCTGTGCGAATGAAAGATGTGAAATCAAAATGCGTGTATCATCCGTACATGGGGAACATCCACCATGTACGGATGACGTTTTGGTCGCGTTTGTCTGGCCGTCCGGTAGAAGAAAGGTGCTGAGGGAACCAAATTGTGCAGCTCAAGTGCACACTCTCCGAAATGTATCCGGTAGAAAACTGATAAGCTGGCAACACTATGACGATGCTCAAGGCTTTGAAGCTGAGACTCCAGTAAAGTGTCGTCGCCAATTAGTCTCCTGGTGCATCTTTCCATCGACTCCAATGCCTCGAGTTCAATGTTACTCTACACTGATTGATTGACTAACTCTTTATTGCACCTACATTAAAGTACAGAAGTTGTTTTCTTCTGTATAATATCGATTGATTGATTGATTAACTCTTTATTACAAACACTAAAAATTATACAATACAGAAGAAATAAACTTAATTAATAGGTGTAACAGCTGGCGACCTTATCGCTAAAAGCGATCTCTTCCAGGCAACCTTAGGATGGACAGAATCAGAGGAAGAAAAAGACGGGGTGTGTCAATAACGAGGATATTCACAAAGGATAATACATAACTATAACATAAATATATCTACATTCTAATAATAATATATCCTAATACACAGAATAGGTAACTAAAAATACACTAAAATGTATAAAATTAATTTATTATTTTAAAATAAAATAAGTACTTATATACGGAGAACATAATTATATACAAATAAGTTTTTTGTATAATTTTTGTAAATAGTATTTTTAGGGATCAGAAGTGTTAAAATATAAAAAAAACAAACATCTACATAAAACAAGTACAATTTGTTCCAAATTTAAGGTATTTCAACGATAACAGACCGAACCAACATAATCTCGAACAGAAACATAGAAACAGAGAAACAGCCGTTAATTACCACACAATAATTATCACAATTTACCAGCAATGACCACAAAGGAAAATATGGACCAGCGACTGAGCAGCAAGTAATCCTGGCTTCGACTGAACGCTTGCTTTTATAGGTGGTTATGGCGATAGACATCGCCTACCGTAAGTTTAGCTAATAGTATCAATTTAAGGTTTTTTTTTATTTTGTTTAATAAATGACATTTTTGCGAAAAGGTCCTTAGAAGGAAAACAAATCTTATACAAATAAGCGACTAATAACATCATTTAGTTATTATAACTACTAAATTATACTAAATTTTAATATTAACCTGTCTCACTGTTTATGTCATGCTCTATAAATAGTTGGTTAACCTTAAGGAGGTTTTCATGTTTTAATTAAAGTTATAGCTCAGCCCACTTAACTAAAACTTTCATACCCTATTCAACTTTTAGCTTTATGACTTGGTTAAAAAGACTTTTCTTACATTGAAATGGCTATGTAAAGATATTTTTACTTTGTACCTACAATATTTAATTTTAGTTCACAAATAATAAAGTTTAAAAACGGACAGATATAGCAAGAGGTAAGTAATTAGATCTCGAAAGAAGATGGCTCGCTTTGGCCACGGAACCCTGAACATTAAGATCATGCATAGACTCATAAAATTTAAAATGAAATAATTATGCGGGTTTGTTGTTCTTACAGAATTTTTGTGACATTTATTTGACAGCCCTGTTGGCTCATTGGTAGCATGTCTGCTTCAAGAGCTGTGGGGCGTGGGTTCGATTCCCACCCAGGACAAGCATTTTGTGATATAACACCAAATGTTTGTTCTGTGTCTGGGTGTACTGTATGACTGTATTATAAGTATGTATTTACAAAAAAAAAGTATTTAAGTATTCTATCAGTTATCTGTCTCACATAGTGCAAGCTTTGCTTAGTTTGGGGTCAGATGGCGCTGTGTGTAATGTCCTACGATATTGACACGACGACTACGAGGTTGACATGTTAAATCGTTGGTCAAGGTTGTTAGTGTTGGGTATGTTTTAAAGTCTAAATAGGTTTTAGTCTACCCACATCCTACTTCATGTTAAGCAGTGATGTGGTCTAAGATGGAACATGCTTACCGAGAAAAAACTTGAATTATCAATACAATTTAATCATCATCAGTCAATCGAAGTTCACTGCTGGACTCTCCCAAGACACGCAAATCAGCCTGATCTCTCAGCTTTTCGCTTCCATCCACCGGCAGCTATCCTACGTATATCGCCACTCCTTCGAGTCTTAGAGCGTCCTACGCTACGTTTGCCAATTCGCGGTCTCCACTGTAGAATACGTCTGGCAGGCGTTAACTCTTACTATCAGGAGAGCGTCTCGTTCGGCTTATTACTTTCTTTAAAAAAAAATTAAGAATAAAATACAGAACACCCAGATGCAGAACAAACATCTACGTACGTTCGTCACACAAATGTTTGTCCTAGATGGGAATCGAACCAACTACTATCGAAGTTGTACAAAAAAAGTACATTCATAATAGCGTTCTTCACTGTGAAACTTTTGATGGTAAGTCTGAAGTAAATGGTGAAATTTAATATCGAATCAACAACTTCCAGAAGCAGAAATTATCAAAGAATTAAATCCAAAATACAACAGTTTTAAATTAAGAGACATACAGAAGAAAATATACAGAAGTATTGCCTACCCTAAAAGTAATTTATTCATTCCTATTATGTCGTTTCCACGCAGACGTCGAGGAGAAAAAGTAAATATTTTTAATATGTAATTTTCTTTACGTTAATACGATAAGGAAAGTAGGTGTATGTCTTTTGAAATAGGTAAAGTTAATTTACGATTTGTTTTTACTAAATTAAAAAAAATGTTAATACGCCAAGTCAAGATTAGTTTAAACTCCTCTAATGATAAAACTTTATCAACGCTGAAATAAAAGAGTACGGAGAGTGTGCCTTGGAATTGCATAATTTGGTTCCACAAGCCTCTTTCTATTACCGGACGGCTAGGCATATAAGGTCTAAGCGCCATCCATACATGGTGGACATTCCCCACGTACGGACTAAGCGCTTCGATTCCACATTCTTCATACGCACAGCGAGGATGTGGAACTCTCTGCCAGCGTCTGTTTTTCCCGCGAAGTACAATTTGGGTGTCTTCAAATCTAGAGTAAACAGGTTTTTTCTAGGTAAGCGTGCTTCATCTTAGGCTGCATCTCGCTGCATCAAACAGAACGTGGTCACCTATTTCGTATAAAAAAAAATGTGCTTCTTTCTCTCCATTTTGAACATAGTGTCATTGATAAAAGAAGACAAAACGCAAAGTAACTACAAGCGCTCGAAGAGTCAACATGTCCTGAGGATGCCTCGTGTAGAGGCGAAACACGTGTCGGCAAGTAACCACTTGAACCACAGCTGTAACCACAGCTGCAGAGAGAGGAGGACTTTAAGACTTATGGTTATTTTTATGAGATTTTTTGTTATTTTAATAAAAATTTTGTCAAATTATATTTTTAGGTTTATGTCAAATTAGTTCTAGATTTTAAGTAAGATTAGGTTTTTAATTAATAAGCTATGTCAAATTAGTTTAATTTAAGTCCTCATCACTGTTGGAACTGGAACGACTGTTAAGCGGAAATAAACTAGATATATACCTTAAACATTCAAAATGAACTTCCGCAAAGAAACGCCTGAATCAATCAATAGTAACTAGTAAATTGCTAAGTAACGTTTATATGTAATAGGGAACGTGATTAACATGAAAACTGAAGTTTTATAAAAATAACTACATGAACACTTTTTATAAGAGCACAAATAATGAGCATTTTTTTGCAATTTTTCATCGGGGCGACCCGCACTCTTAAGTCAACTCGTCACCACAGCTGTTGCAACATGACCAAAACTAATTTCGTAGTATTTTGGATCCGGTGTTAAACATGATTGTGTTTGTTCAAGGCGCGAAAGTACAAAACTACATATTAGAATTTTTTTAAAGTACCGTCTCATATATGATACAGCAGATTTTAAGCTGAAAAAAGCTTAGTCTGTTTAACCAAAACGTATACTTGTAAAAAATGTGTTTGTTGAGATTTATGAACACTAAATTTTTCACTTTATATGCACATACATAATTTGAAACCTCCTTGCTCAAAACTGTCAAGACAGATCACCCGTGCACTACAAATATGGAAAACATCGCCACTCCATACCTGCACCGGATTTCCATACTCATCCTTTCACACACTGATGAATAATGTAAGAGTAGTGAATCTTTATAAATATTGGCACAGATTAGAGAACCACAGATGGATAAAATTCTAATAATTCTGTCCACCGATCGAGCCAAACGAACGTCAATCGTGCCATCTCGTTTTAATTCAATAAAATTAAATAGACAGTATGTACTATATTTAATTCAATTCATTTAATTATTAATTCATTCAATTATTTTAAGTTATTTTGTTTTGTTTAATTGAAGATATTTATTATACTTTTTTTTTTCATAAAGACACGATTAAATTGTAGTTACGGAAAATTTAAATAAAGTCAACATTCAATTCATTATATTTTATTCTAAGTAACTCACTACAACTACAACTCTTATTAGTCAATTGTATACCTAATGAAAATTAGTAATAATACTATAGTCAAAAAATAATAATGCGCGGTGTTGCCCGCTTCATGTTTTCGGGATAAAAAGTAGCCTTTGTGTTAATCCATGGTCTCAGCTACCGTAAACTCTGTGGTCCTACGATTTCGCTTGACACGCCCAAAATTATCTTGATGCAATTATGTTACGTAAGGCTTGACGTATGTGTGTACGTAATTGACTTTGACGAGTATGACGAAAATTGTAGAATCAAGTACCTAGTTTTCATTCGTTTTCTACTCAAGATTATATTTGTACAAATTCTTTTTTATCTGTAAAAAACTGTAACATTCATGAAAAAATGTACCCGACCGGAATAAGTCACGTGATTAACCATTTGGTTTTAACAAATTAGATTTATGAAATTAGTTCATCTTGATGTGTAACTACAGATTTTTCCTATCAATGAACGTGATTTATATTTTTACCATTTCTATATTTATCACAATACAATGAGGTTAGCCAGTCAGTCAGTCAAAGGCCAGTAACGAACGTGTCAAAAGTTATCCATCTGTACTTATCTAATTTGCCACATTACTCCGCTTCCTTTATCCCATGTCCATCAGACGAGAGGAAAAAATATTTTCCTCGTGGCAGTAGATACATCATGAATAAATTCTTCTCGGATACAGGCTTTGGAGTCTTTTCCGATAATGCCGAGCGTGGAAAGGAGTCTATCTGATAGGATTGTATTGGTTCTGGTTTTAAGCTCGATTGACATTACGCTGAAACGAGTCCGGGACTGAACGAATCAGAGTATTGAAATGTATTTTTTTTAAAGACCAAGTTCAATAGACTGGTAGATAGAAACTCTTTTTTGTGCACACCAAAAAATATTTATTTATTTGCATCACCAACACCATACACATCACAACATTCAAACGGTCATCAACATAAAAAAAACTCGTTGCTATGGCAATTACAGGTGACGACGCGACATGCATAATAATACAAAGTTAACAATTTATTATATATGCCGTGGCGGTGCCGGCGTAAGAATTGCACCCCACCCTCTCTACCCGTGGTTGCCGTAAGAGTCGGCTAAGGGATGCAATCTGGAAGATGGGCAGCAGCGTCTTCCTTGAACAATTACACCCAACTGCGCTCGCCAACCCGCCTGCCAAGCGTGGCGAGTATTGGCAAATCCCCCCCTAATGAATTATACAAAAAGGACCAGGCCCCCAGTCCCCGGCAGCTCCACTAGTCCTGGCTATGGTAGCGGCCACGGTAACGGTGGAGCAGGGGGTGCTAAGAATCCCCGGCAGACGCCCGGCTACCACCCCCAACGACGACTGGCCCTGGTAACACACAACATACGCACATTGAGGACGGACGAGAGGATTGTTGAGTTGGAAGAGGAAATGAGTAGGTTACACTGGGATATTTTGGGGTTATCTGAAGTCCGGAGAGAGGGTGAGGACACGATAACCCTAAAGTCGGGTAACCTATTCTACTACCGGGAGGGTGACCAACAGTCCCAAGGTGGTGTCGGCTTTCTCGTCCACAAGTCCCTCACTAACAACATTATTACCATCGGAAGTGTTTCGAGCAGGGTCGTATACCTAATACTCAGAGTATCTAAAAGATATTCGCTGAAGGTCATTCAGGTGTACGCACCTACCTCGTCATACCCAGATGATGAAGTGGAGAGTATGTATGAGGACATAAGTAGGGCCATACATACCTCTGAGACCCACTTCACTGTTGTTATGGGGGACTTCAATGCAAAGCTGGGCATGAAGAGCGATGACGAGCTGAGAGTGGGGCAATTTGGATATGGGCAACGGAACCCTCGAGGACAGAGGCTGGCTGACTTCCTGGAGAAAGAGGGCCTTTTTATGATGAACTCTTTCTTTCAGAAGCCGCCTCACAGGAAATGGACCTGGATGAGTCCCGATGGTTCTACGAGAAATGAGATAGACTTCATCATGACCAACAAGAGACGAATATTCAATGATGTCTCCGTGATCCACAGGGTGAAAACCGGTAGTGATCATCGACTGTTAAGAGGGTCATTGAATATTAATGTCAAACTTGAAAGGTCACGCCTGATGAAGTCCACACTCCGACCTACTCGTGCCCATTTACAAAACCCCGAAAGCTTTCAACTCGAACTCTCCAATCGCTTCGATTGCCTAGAGAATCTTGCTACTGTGGACGAGATCAATAACAGGCTTGTAGAAACTGTCCATACGGTGGGCTCTAAGTTTTTTAGACCCCGCCGTACAAATAGACCTCAAAAACTGTCCGCCCATACTTTAGACCTCATGGCTGAACGACGTTCTCTACGACTACAGTCTTCCTATGATGCAAAGTCATATGGGCTGCTCAATAGACAGATTTCGAAATCCTTGCGACACGACATACGTATCTTTAATACTAATGATATTAAAGAGACGATAGAGCGGAACAAAGGCTCCAAAGTGTTCGCAAGAGACATGTCTATTGGGCAAAGCCGGCTGACGAAGCTGAAGAGAGAAGATGGTAGTATAGCGTCGACCAAAGCAGAGGTTTTAGAGGAGGTCGAAAGGTTCTATGGACGGTTATACGCCTCGGTTGCTGAGCCTGTTAGCAGCGCGGCCAAAGACCCAAGAGCCAAGCTGACCCGGCACTATACCGAAGATATCCCGGACATCAGCCTGTACGAGATTAGAATGGCCCTGAAACAGCTTAAGAACAACAAGGCGCCGGGTGATGACGGAATCACATCAGAGCTTCTGAAAGCGGGTGGTACACCGGTACTTAAAATCCTTCAGAAGCTGTTCAATTCCGTCTTACTCGAAGGTGTAACGCCAGAAGCATGGAACAGAGGCGTGGTGGTGCTGTTCTTCAAGAAAGGTGACAACACTTTATTGAAGAATTACAGACCCATCTCGCTTCTGAGCCATGTTTATAAGCTGTTTTCGAGGGTCATTACGAACCGTCTCAGTCGCAGGTTCGATGACTTCCAGCCTTCCGAACAAGCCGGTTTCCGAAAAGGTTACAGTACCATAGACCACATCCACACGCTAAGGCAAATTATACAGAAGACCGAAGAGTATAATTTGCCTCTATGTTTAGCGTTTGTGGACTATGAGAAAGCCTTTGATTCGATCGAGACATGGGCGGTGGTTGAGTCTCTCCAGCGGTGCCACATTGACTATCGGTATATTGAAGTGTTGAAGTGTTTGTATAATAACGCCACTATGTCGGTCCAAGTACAGGAGCAGACTTCGAAGGCGATTCCATTGAAAAGAGGCGTAAGACAGGGAGACGTTATATCTCCGAAACTGTTTACTGCCACAGTGGAAGACGCCTTCAAGCTCCTGGAATGGAAAGGATTCGGCATCAATATTAATGGCGAATACATCACTCACCTTCGGTTTGCCGACGATATAGTGGTCATGGCAGAATCGTTGGAAGATCTCAGCACAATGCTCGAAGACCTCAATCGAGTTTCCCAACGGGTGGGTCTTAAAATGAACATGGACAAGACGAAGGTAATGTTGAATGCCCGTGTTGTACCCACCCCAGTATCAGTTGGGAACTCGGTTCTCGAAGTTGTTGACACATACATTTACCTAGGGCAAGCAGTCCAATTAGGTAGGTCCAACTTTGAGAAAGAGGTCAGTCGTCGAATCCAACTCGGCTGGGCAGCGTTCGGAAAACTGCGCGACGTTTTCTCGGCCGAATTACCTCAGTGCCTCAAGTCGAAAGTCTTCGACCAGTGTGTGTTACCAGTGATGACTTATGGCGCTGAAACGTGGTCTCTGACTGTGTGCCTTCTTGGTAAGCTCAAAGTAGCACAACGCGCTATGGAGAGGGCTATGCTCGGAGTTTCCCTACGAGATCGAATCAGGAATGAGGAGATCCGTAGACGAACCAAAGTTACCGACATAGCCCAACGGATTAGCAAGTTGAAATGGCAGTGGGCAGGGCACATAGCACGCAGAACTGATGGCCGATGGGGCTGCAAAGTTCTGGAGTGGAGACCACGGACCGGCAAGCGCAGCGTAGGACGTCCACCCACAAGGTGGACAGACGACCTAGTAAAGACCGCAGGAACGCGCTGGATGCGGGCCGCTTCCAACCGGTCTTTATGGAAGTCAATGGGGGAGGCCTATGTCCAGCAGTGGACGTCCTACGGCTGAAATGATGATGATGATGATGAACAATTTATTATTAAAAATTTGGCAATGTCAAAGTTACGTATTTAATAAATACATATAATTATATTATTTATGTAAGTATATTTTGAAGTCTGATTAAGTAACATAAATTAAATTTCCCTGTGAACGTAAAACACGCGACGCGGCGCAATTCGTGTTGAGTTCCTGGAATCGTAATTGGTAATACAAAAATATTACGAGATAATATATTTGCCGTAAAAAACAAATAGGAAACCTGACAGCCATGAAAAATAATAACAATATAAATTTTTTGGGCAGTCTTAAATTAAACTTTGTCTATAATTAATATGTTACGAAGGGCCTGGTTGGGCGTCGAACTCACGATCAGTACTCTAGCTCCAGGGCTCAGGACAACAACTCAAGCTTCAGGGGTACTATCGACTGAGCTACACAAAAAATCCTTTGACCTCTTAGGCCAACTAAACGCACTGCTCCAATGAAACAGCGAGGTTTCGGAGTAAACGAAAATATCATCGACTTATACAATTTTTAGACTTGTCGATTTTTTTAAAACCGCTCAATGGATTTCGATAAAATACATACGGGACCACCTCTGAAGTATGATCTACCAATCAAAAAAAGAATCATCAAAATCGATTCATAATTGGTGGAATGATCGCGTAACATACAGACAAAAAAATCACAAGCGAATTGGGGCCTCCTCTTTTTTGAGTTGGTTAAAAATAAAAACACGTACAATGAAGTTATCAACACAAACACTGTTCATAAAATCTAACAACACAAAGTCCACAAAATTAAATTAATCCTACGAATTCAGTGTTTTAATAACAACATTTGGCTTAAACTAAAACTGAATTCAGACTTAATTCGTCCCTCCTATACCTTAAATCTACTCAGTTAACCCTTTTACATTAGGTAAGCATGTTTTCCGCAGTAAAATAGCTGAACATAGCTTTTTTAGCTATCGATAGCTCGTTTACTTAGCCTTTTAAACTTCAAACTGTAGTTTTTAAACATGTATTTTTTTTTTTGTTGGATCACCAACTTATTTGATGCTAAGATACAATGTAGTCGAAGATGAAACATGAATAATATTACATTATGTATTTACATATTATATATATACGTATTATATATTACACGATGTTTAGATGCATAGGCATCCTGCCCTTGAAAATCCAGATTATATCCCATAGGGAACACGAAAGTTGGCAGCTTGTGCCATTTTGTGTGCTTGCTATGCTTATGCTTGTGCCTAGGCCAGATAAGAAAAGTAGAGTTGAACTCATTCGAGGAAAAACACGTTGACATGTTTAGATATATCTAATATATTATTATTTTTGACTAGCGGCGCCCTGCGGTGTTAACCGCCATTTGTTTTCGGGGTAAAAACTAAAAAAAAAAAACACTGCAGTAGCCAGATACGAGTTTCGGCTCTACACAAAGCATCCTCAGGGCGTGTTGACTCTTCGAACGCTTGGCCAGAAATACATTAAAATATTATATCTCTTGAACACTCAAAATGAATTTTCGCAAAGTGCCTGAATCAATCAATTAACCATCGAAATGTTCAAAGTCATGAGCGCTGGAGCAGCGATTCTGTAGACTTTATTTTGCTACTCGGAATTCTGTGTGTCACTGCAATGGTCATGGGCAGACGTTATTTCTTAACATAAGGAGAGAACGTCTTGTAAACACAATAATTTTTAGTTTTTTTTTTCAATTCACTTCTATAAAAAAAAAACGACAAAAGGTTTTTTTGGATATCTGATCCTACTATACCCAATAAAATTACAAATGTGACAGTTTGTATGCATGGATGTTTGTTACTCTTTCAAGCAAAAACTACTGAACGGATTTGAGTGAAATTTGGTATGGAGGTAGCTGAGACCCTGAGTTAACACATAGGCTACTTTTTATTTCGAAAACATGTAGCGGGTAACACCGCGGGGCGCAGCTAGTGTATTTCATATTTGCTGCTATTA
The DNA here is from genome assembly GCA_905404145.2 of Biston betularia. NCBI lineage: Eukaryota > Metazoa > Arthropoda > Insecta > Lepidoptera > Geometridae > Biston > Biston betularia. The sequence goes on along the minus strand of FR989887.1, from coordinate 5,678,622 downwards.
CAACGTATCGCACCATGAGTAAACGATATAATTTATATAACTGCGTTTGCCGCGTGACTTAGCCAGGAATTTAGCAGTACGGCATAACGTCATGGCCTAATGTGAAAGCACCTTCAAATTTACCTGTGATATAAAATCTACAAAGTCACCTGTGAAAATAGAGCTTAATATTCATTACCGTTCGTACATTAATAAACTTTTCGGACATTATTATACATGGGCGGGCATTCAAAGTAATTTAATTGTTACGAAAAATCACAGTGAGTGTGGTAAATAAACTTCGTAGGTAAAAACGGTATAACACTTTGCTAAAAACGGTACCTTACCTACTTATTAATAATGGAGCGAAAAATAGCTAAAAAAAATGTGTTTTTTTTAGTAGAGTGAAACATTTACGGGCAGCTTAATGGTTAGTGGCAATCGATGCCTATAAACTGACTGACTGATTGTCATTTATGTTTTACATGAACATAATTTTTTTCGATGGTATAATTTGGTGATGGTCGAGTGTATGTTTGAACACACTCATCTAGAAGGAGCATATTCACTCACGACTTGAAAGAACCCAGATTGTATCTATCGGGGAACACCTACTCGGATAGAAAATTCCTTTGAAGTTCGTATATGAAATTGGCATATAACTGACGCTCTCATACATGCACTAAAACTTAAATGAAGATGGGCTGGACACGCCCGTTACGCGGATAATAGATGGACCATAGAAACCAAACGATCGAAAGGTCCACAAGGAAGGAGGAATGTTGGTAGACCTGTAAGAAGGTGGGCTGATGATAATTGTCCAGGCGTCAGGAAACGACTGAATCAATACAAGCAGGGACAGGGATTTGTGGAAAAAGTTGGAGGAGGCCTTTACCCAAAAGGGGGTCCATATTTCACTAAAATAGATTAAGTAATAATATTTCAAATGTACTCAAAAATATGAAATAAACGTCTTTTTTATTTTATTTTGAATGATATAAAGGAATTGGCTTTTGAATTTTAAAGCGATAGAATCATCATGAAAATTATGATCCTAGCGCTACCAGCGACGTCGCTACGTACGGTGGCTATCGACGGCAACATTAGTCGTGTTGGCCAATCGGCGACGAGAAGTCTGCATCGCGCTAGCGAAATTTAATGGCACTTTAGATTAGGTCACACCAAAATTATAGAAACAGAAATAATACAAACATTTAAATTAAGTACAATAATTGGCGGTCTTATCGCTAAGAGCGATGTCTTCCAGGCAACCGTTGTACGGATAGGACTCGGTAAAATGACGGGGTTTGCTCACAAACATTCAAATAAAGTACAACATTTGGCGGTGTTATCGCTCGCTATCTCTTCCAGACAATCTTTATACGAATAGTGTATGTACTAACTAGAAAAACACGTAAGGTTTACATAAATAGCTACATTCATCATTAATTCGTTAGAAGTATTATCTAAACGCAAAATTTCTTCAAGATTTTGAATAAAACAAAATTAATTAATTATATTATCTTGCAAACAAAAAACTTTTACACTTTAGAGAACTTGAAATACGAATTTTTAATTCAATAGTTCCTTTACGGTGGGTTTTAATTTGAAAGTGCCGTCGTTATTCTTTTTGTGTCCCAAGTTAGTAAGGAACAAACTTAGAAAAGACGCTTTGAAACTTCCGCTACTTTTTATTAAGTTCTAAGGCGCTCCCAGTAGGTAACGCGAACGTGTTTTTCTAAAAGATTACGCCTGATAATCCATACCATCCATACATAGTAATACTATTAACACTATATTGGCGCTCACTACTAAAGATGATGGTGAGTATTATTAACCACGTCTTCGTTTAACATGAGGCGAGGTAGTGGTCAAACGCAAGGTAATTTGTAATAGCAATTTTTTTTTTAATCGGAACTTTAATAAAATAACTTTGTTCTATACTTCAAACTTATACTTAACTCCATAAAACTATTTAAATACTATCTATGCAACTAATTAATGTAGCGATACTAGCGACCTACATAGAGCGGCTAACGATGGCAACATTTTTCTTGATAGCCAATCAGCGATGAGAAGCCTGCATCGCGCAAGCGAAATTCTACGGCGCGTTAAACCCTTACAATTTCAAACGGTATAGGCGACTGCTTTCCTGCTAACACTTGCCACAATATAAATACTTCTTTTTATAATATAGATACATTTCATTGTGTACATTATTTTGTCCTTACTCTACTCATCTATTTCTCCACAGTAGAATTTTAATTTTCTCCCTGAATGATCTGGTTTAAGGCTTTACTATAATACTCCAATGTTCAATTCCTACAGACCTCCATCAAAATATGTAAATACTCAGTAACTTGAAGTAGTCTTCGCAATTATAAAGTTTTCAACTTAATAAATGTCTAAGGCTTGAATCCGAGTCCTCTATTGAAGGACGCTTAAGCGATCGAGTGCTTTTCAAGAAAATGATTTCACACAATGAGAATTGGGGATAGACTTATCCGGCCACTAAATTTCTAACTTTAAGCTATACCCAGTCTTTAAGTTTGTAGTTTACTAATAAGAAGATTTTTTTATTGGATTTTGTCTAAAGGAACATCAATGTTAAATTTTCAATTATGAAACTTTTACGTACAAATCAAAGTGCTATATCAATACGGAAATGTTGAAATGTATAGAGGGAGAGAGAGAATTTAAAATTTTTTTTTATCTTTAACTTTACCATCAGACAGTACTACAGTAAGTGGTAATACTATTAGTGTATGGAGAAGTCTTACAAATAATTAAATTTTATTAATAAATAATTATTAATTGTATTGCCATTTTCATTGTACGTACCTACTCAATATTTTGACATTTTCAACGATAAAGGTATATGAATTTTATTTACAAATTTTTGTAACGTATTTAATAAGTTATACATATGTATATAGTTATATATGTATACTTTATTACATATATATGTATGTGTACAATTGTACATAAATTATGAAAAAAAATCTATTTATTGATATCTAGTGTTAGCCACATTGTTTAGTCTACTTTACATAATTATATTATCTTTACGTAACTTTATCTTTGTATACATTGATCAAAATATTAAAAAAAATATGTTACATAACCAATATAAAGACTAGGCTAAGTTAAGCACTGGAAAGAGTATCCAAAGCAACGTTGATAGAATTACTGTTAAAATTAGTTAGGAACGCAAGTTCAGTACTGCAGGGTTCCAGTCCTTATTTGCCTTCGAATGCTACAAATAACTTTATTTAAAAAAAAGCTTAATCTGCGTCGCTTCCAGGGACAGGGACAGGGACAGGGACCAGGGAAATATGATGCTAAGAACTTTAGTATCTTTTTCTTTTCTTGTTTAGTATCTTTAACTGTGTTACACTACTAAAGTTTATTTTGATATTGCAACCATCCGTATTAAATTGATCCGACATAAATCAAATTTGTGGCAATTTTAGTGCAAATTTAAACATTCCGTTTCAATCAGTTATTTAAATATTTATCTGGCTCAAAGTTCTGGATCATAAAACTAGATTTACAGATTATTGTAGAATTTAATTGTTTATTTCGATTTATTAGTTCATCTCGTGGGTTTTTTGCGTAAGGTTGAAAAAATTCCTTATTAAATTTTAGAAATGCAAAGCAAAATTCGATTTGAACAGGTTTATACTCACTATTTCAAAACAAAGTTATGTTTAAAATAAATAAATAATAAAGATCCAAAATTACAAAAACACTTAAATCTCCTTTAAAAATGATGAGCTGCGACAGTTAAGCGGCCTAAATTTTACGCTCTATCAAATTTACTTATCCAAATTTCAATCTAAACGCTGGTAAGGCTATCGATAGGGTTTACTATTGGAAAAACAGGTTCGTAAAAATATAAAAATCATACAATGTACAGTTAACGATACTTTAAATGTGCCAAACGTTTTTGATTACAGTAGCAATAAGGTGAATTTTTTAAATAGTATGATAATATCAAAATTTACGCAGCTATTTTATTATTAAATTATACAGCATGACTGGTGAGACACCTACTACGTGATAGAGGTGGACGTGATATTTGGCTTTTGGTACGAAGAAAAAAATAACATTAAAAATAAATATTAACTGACTACTAGGTAAACTTAACTGAAAGTTATGTAATCAACTACGCAACGCGTGGAAACCGCGCGGACGCCCGAGCTAGACGTTGTAAGGATGCCCGCGCCGATGACGGGTGTGTGGGACAAACATGCACTTGTCGCTGGATCAAAACATCGTTATCAGCGTCGGGAGTGTATCTACGCCGCATTTATTTATATGAAAATTTGGTTAAAATGATGTAGCTAATTTTATTAGATAAATAGATATAAACTTTTTCTTATGTACACCATAAACAGAAAAAAATAATGTCATGAGCTTCAAGTGGTAGCCTTATCACAAAGAGCGATCTTTTCCAGGCAACCAAGCCAAATCAATCATTTATTTACTGAGAAATTAGGCCAAAAACTAAGTATTTAATTTTATTAGATAATTATTACGAGAATCGAGTATTGATTACTCTCCTTCAGTATCGTAAGTGTCTCACCAGTCATGCTGTATCAAAATAAATTATAATTAGACTAGTCCATAAACCCGCCTGTAACTGTACCCGGTGCAAAAGTCCCCATCACTCTGGAAACTGACGTAGATTTAAACGTGAGTACTCACGTTTAATTCTATCAGATCTTCAAACTATAGTTTCGGCTACATCCAGTGGCTTTCATCATTCACAACGCTAAAAAATATAGCAAATCCATTTTGATTTTGTTGCCGTATTTTATTTAAGAAAGAGTTTTTTACTTAAAGAAGGCGTCACATCTGAAGAAACACTTCATGCGAGTAACAGTAGTAGAGACTTGTTTTTCGCCAGACCGATCTATCACTCCGCCTGCTAAAGCGACATCTGACGACAGAAAAATTAAGCGTCCGAATCGTTTTTTAAACGTAGGCATGGGCCGTGATCCATCACTCTATCCTTTGTAATTTTTCACTGTCTCTTTAAAACTGAACACGATGTATCTTAAGATGTACATTTCGGGGTGTGATAAGGAAGCGTGACGGGAAAAATATTGGCTGTAATATATTTTGATGATATCTCACGGAAGGCCAGCTGAAAAGGAACAAAATAGCAGTTTTTTTGAATTGCTGATGTCATGGTCATTTGATACTCTAGTGACATGGTCCGGCAGATTTGTTGAGTTTTTTTTAGGGTTCCGTACTCAAAGGGTAAAACGGGACCCTATTACTAAGAATCTGCTGTTCGTCCGCCTGACTGTCTGTCCGTCTGTCACCAGGCTGTATCTCATGAACCGTGATAGTTAAGACAATTGAAATTTTAACAGATGTATTTCTTTTGCCGCAATAACAACAAATACTAATAAACAGAATAAACTAAATATTTAAGGATGTACGGCAAAAAACTCAGTCAATCAATGTTTTTTTTTAGATTATCAACAACCCCAATCATTTGATACCCATATTGAGGGAGTTGTGAAAAATAGGTAATACGCCATTTTGTGGTGGCGGCCATTTTGGAACCATTCTCATCAAACATAGCTAAGAACGCTCCCGACTAATTCACCTTTCAAACAAAAAAAAAAAACAAAATCGAAATTGGTCCATCCGTTCGGGAGCTACGATGCCACACACACACACACACACACACAAACTCAAACTCACACACACACACTGCCACACGCACACACAAACGTTTTTGCGTCTGGGGTTAAAAAAGTATCTATATATATAAGTAGATAAGTGTGCTTAGTTATATTCTATTCTATTCTATTCTATAAGTTCAGCACAAACGATATAGGTACGTTTGTCTAAAATATCTGCAATCAAAGAATCGCCCGTGAAATATATGAAATATTTCGCCGACCATTTTGTTTATTTTGATCTAACGTGCAAACATATCTCGTTGATACAATTTCGTGTTTACCTTTCGAGGACGAATGGCAGTGAAGTGAGCTAAAATAGACACACGTCCTTACGTTTAATGGAATGGGTTTCAAAAATGATCATACACACGTACATTCCTAACGTTTAATGGAATGGGTTTCAAAAATGATCATACACACGTATATTCCTAACGTTTAATGGAATGGGTTTCAAAAATGATCATACACACGTACATTCCTAACGTTTAATGGAATGGGTTTCAAAAATGATCATACACACGTATATTCCTAACGTTTAATGGAATGGGTTTCAAAAATGATCATACACACGTACATTCCTAACGTTTAATGGAATGGGTTTCAAAAATGATCATACACACGTATGTTCCTAACGTTTAATGGAATGGGTTTCAAAAATGATCATAAAGAATTAGTGTGAATAGGTTTCTTTCTGAGTTTTTTATTCTTTGGGAAGGTACACTATCCCCGGCTAATTTTTGTCCCTGTATTCCCACAGGAACGGGAACTATGCGGGTGAAACCGCGAGGCGTTTGCCAGTTAAATATAAAAGTTTTGAAATGAAGTTAACGCGACAAAGGTCTACGTATCCTATTTTAACCCATTAGGCTCTTCAAGTTAATTGGCAAACAACCACCCTGGGGTACCTGGCACTAAGAGGCCGATCTTACAATTAAGGCCCTAATGGGGTTTACTTTACACAAGACTACTGGGCCCTATTAGGGCCATTGGGCCTTATTGGCCTAGGCTGAAACGGGCGGCTAATGTCGTTCTCATGTAAGGTTGAGTGTTTTTGTTCAGTGTATATTATGAAATGTTTGTTTATAATTGTGTTCTGTTTTAAGTAGGATATCTGAGTACGACCGTACGACAAATATGTATGTTTTTTTTTACTATTGGTTTTTGAATGTTTTATTATTTTATCTTTATGCCAAGATGGCAAACAAATCTAGCCTGGAATGGAACTGGCTCTCAAGTAAGGCTGTCGGAACACACTGTAATGTTTTATTCATAAAGTGTTGAGTCACAAGCGCGAGTGTGGGAAAATGATATAATGTAGTGAAACATGACTTGTCGTGTTACTTCCAAAACTTCATCGAAGCTTCATTGTAAAGTCACCACTACTTTACTAAAGCATGACTGGACTTGACTGACACGGGCTGTACTTGACCAAGACTGGACTTTGACTATAACTATAGCTACTAGGCAACATATTTAACTTATGAAACTTGAAAATATAAAACACTTGACACTGGCAAATGCTCACAATGCGACGCCAAAACCAAAGAAAAAAAACTCCAATTATTATTTGACTTAGTCTTAATTACGTGATTATGACATGTGACGAATTAATAGTGAAATGAAACACTGTTAGAATGCACAAAGTACGATGCCAAAAAAAAAATACTAAACAAAAAATAGCTTTTGACCATGGATTAAAATTGCGAGCTGTCTTGTTCCATTCTCTGATCATCGTCAGATAATACTCGCTAATTTATGGCTTCGTTGAGGTCTGATTAAAGACTGAACGGGCAGGAAGACTTAATGAAAGACTTTTGTGTTTTCATTAAACAAAAAATATCAAAACCGTTGAGGTTTTACATTGTTCCTGTAAACCAGTGTTGCTATATTTTGTAAGGGAATGCCATTTCGTATTTTGGTAAACGCGAATTACGAGTTTACACCGAATTAAAACATCTAATATAGAAACAGTTTTGTAGCGATGACAGCTCAGTGGTTAGCGCGGTAGGTTCGCATGCCGAAGGGCGTGGGTCCAAACCCCAACAATGAGCTTGAGCTGCCGGTAAAGGAAAACATCGTGAGGAAACCATAGCATGGTGGTAGGGTACTTTCTAGTACTCGGCTGACTAGCTACCACCCTCAAGTTGAAAATCTGCCGCCAAGCATCTAACGGTGTGTTCCGGCAGCCTCACTTGAGAGCCAGTTCCATTCCAGGCTAGATGTGCTTTACCATCTTCGACCATGCCTTCACTTAACATCAGGTGAGCTGTGGTCAAATACGTGGCCTGTCAAACATAAAAAAAAAGCTAGAAAGATGCTTGCTCCATTTGTGCTACGATTGCAATTAAAATAAATTTATTTCAGGCAACAAGACCTATATAAAAAAAAATACAAATACCGTTAAATTTACTAAAATAAAACGCTCTAATCTTTAAAAGATACCAATAGAAATAGTTGCACATCAAAATTCATCTTTTTTATAATAAAATATCTACATTAAACTTTCTATATTAGTCGCTAATAAATAATCAAACAGCAAACTAGCGGACGCCTCACGGTGTCATCCGCGTAATTCCCGTTCCCATGGAAATACAATAAAGACAAGTAGCCTATAGAGAGATATAGACCCGGAGATAGTGTAGCTTCCAAGCGTTGAAATAATTTTTGAAATCGGCCCAGTAGTTTCGGAGCCTATTCAATACAAACAAACAATCAAATTTTCCCCCTTTATAATAGTAAACTACCGGACGCCTTGCGGTTTCACCCGCGTAGTTTCCGTTCCCATGGGAATACAGGAATAAAAAGTAACCTATGTCACCCGGAGATAGTGTAGCTTCCTAACGGGGAAATATTTTTTGAAATCGGTCCAGTAGTTTCGGAGCCTATTCAATACAAACAAACAATTTTAATTTTTTTAAATCTTTTTTTATTTTGGAGTCACGCAGTGACTATGTATATAAAATACAATAATATTTTTTTTAACATAATATATCTACTACACACTACTTTTGTATATTTTTAACAGCATTTTGGCTTCCTCTGAAGATGGTGAAGCCAAAATGCTGTTACAACACCCTACATCATAAACAATACTATTTACACAACTAAATAAATCTCGCCTTTGCGCCTCGTTCCGGACACATTCCATCAGCACATGATGCACGTCTTCCACGATCTCACATGCAGTGCAGTTCGGCGAATCAGTCACTCCCATCAGGTATTTAAACTTGTTTGATAGAATGAGTCCGGACCGAAGTCTCATCAACAGTACGATATCTCTTCTGTTTATATTTACATCGTTAAACCACGGGTCGCGAGGAGGCTGACTTTGAATTGTTCGATACCAAATTCTTTTTGTAAGTGAGCCAAACAAACAATCAAATCTTTCCTCTTTATAATAGTGCAGATAGATAGATATCTACATTGAACTTTCTTGATAATTTTAGTCACTAATATCTACTTTTATAATAAATAAATACGTGTAACAAAAGTATATTGTCACTTCCCCAAAGTTTCCCAATATTTCTAAATAGAACTTTTGCCTGAAAAAAAAACGTAAAAAGACATTATTTTCTTATCATCCAGAATATACTTATCACGTTTCACGCGCCGTCAACTCCATTTACCCGTCATAGACAGATTCTGGAAAGCGACTAATGCTAGAAATGTATTTCTTCGTTGGGTTCAGTATACTAAATATGTTTGTAAGTAGGTATTGTAAAAAGAAATTTACAGGATTCTAAGATTAACAGTTTAGCAGTCTTATCTAGTGAAAATTCGGCAGAGTAGTTGGGAGACCGTGTTCCAATATGGAGGGCATGGGTTCTATCTCACGCATCGCTGTTTGTGCTAAGTTATGTGCGCATTGCTGATGACTTTTAACCTGTGAAGGAAAAAACCTACTTATCCGAGAGTTCTTGAAAAAGTAATTAATAATAAATAAATAAATATCGTAGTACTATACCTACACACAGCGCCATCTGGCCCCAAGCTAAGCAGAGCTTGTGTGATGGAAGTCAGATAACTGATAGAATACATTTACTACATACATGCGTGGGTTCGATTCCCATTCAGGGCAAACATTTTGTGAGCAAACCAATTAATGTTTGTTTTGTGTCTTGGTGTTCTGTATGTATTTACAAAGTATTTCAGTATTTTATCAGTTATCTGACTTCCGTAACTTTGCTTAGTTTGAGGTCAGATGGCTCTGTTTAATGTCCCACGATATTAAATAAAAAATATTAAAAAATAAAAATATTAGGACCGGTTTACGCTAGTCATGTAGTTATCGGGGTTTCACTGTTCACGGATCCCTAAAGTACTAAAAATATCATCACGTGCGTCTTAATAGAACGTCAATTCGACCAGATATATTTGACGTCATTTGACGTAGGTGAACATTTGATGTATTAGCTTTGAATGCTTTTGACGCCCAACACAAACTCCCGAGGTAATAATATACTTAGACTATAAAAGAACACTGTAACAATATACTGGGTTCTTCTTTTTTGATTTTGGCGTCGCATTTTGTCCATTTGCCAGTTACAAGTGTAGTTAAGTACAATTTAAGTCCTTATCACTGTTGTAACTGGAACGACTGTTAAGCGGAAATAAACTAAATATATACCTTGAATATTCAAAATGAACTTCCGCAAAGTAACGCCTGAATCAAGCAATTGGTAACAAGTGTTTGATATTTTCAAGTTTCGTAAGTTAAAAAGTAGCCTATGTCCAGTCTTGGTCAAGTCTAGTCCGTGTCAGTCAAATCCAGTTATGATTTAGTAAAGCAGTAGCGACTTTACTGTAAGTTTGATGGAATTTGGGAAGCAACACAAAATGACATTTCACACTTTCCCATACTCGCGCTCGTAATTCGGTACTTTATGAATAAAACACCACTATTTCTATACATAAATACTCGAAAAATCACTAGTTTTGGAAAAAAATACAATGACAACACGACTCTTTCCGCGTTCCCGCCAAAAATTAATTATTTTCTATATAAAATCATTACTCAAAATTATTTCTGGGTCATTGGCTTAGGGCGAACTCAGCCGAAAGTGTATCATACATTACGAACATTTTTACTGAGGTCTCTCTTTGTTTCTGTGGTGTTCTCCTGTACTTTTAAATCATGAAAAAAACTTTGCTGGCCTATAAAATTTGTTGATTTGTGACTAAATGTACAGAACAGCCGATTTTATCGTCGGATCTAAGGATTTTTATAAATTAGAAAATAGATGAGAGTAATGTTATATAAAATTACCTTATTAACCGATAAACTGTGGTGACATGTCAACTTTTAAAGCATAATTCGAAAGAAACTTTTTTACTTGGTGGTAGATTTCCTTAACAGGAGGTCGTCTAGGTAGGTACCGCCGCAGTACCAGATATTCTGCCGCCAAGCAGTAGTGTGTAAACATTACTGTGTTCCGGTTTGAAGGGTACTGCAGCTAGCGAAATTACTGGGCTGTTGAGACTAACCTTCGAAAGTCTCAAAGTAATGAGCGCCAAAGCAGCGATGCCCTGGACTTTGTTTTGTTACTCAAAGTTCTGTGTATCGCTGCAATGGTCATGGACATGCGTTATTTCTTACCATCAGGAGAGCGCATCGTTCGTCTCATTACATTTACATAAAAAAAAAAAAAAAACCGTACGAACTAACTAAATGTAAAGTACATGTAGTTGTAATTCCAATTCCTTCCAAACTTGTGTCCTCGCTTGATTGTAAGTACACCATTTGCCTATGACAGCACGTGGTGTTGTTTTAGGCTTCCACCTGGCGACAAATGGATATGGAAATTATGGTAGGACTTACCAGATTATAGGATAAGCCGGAATTACGGAAAGCTTTGGTATATTTAGAAACAGTGCGACAGGAAGGATTAGAGGCATGTCAAAATGCCACGTTTAACATGTAGAATTATTTTAATGATGCTACTTTTTCGGGGAAGTAGGTTTACTAAAACAGAATATGTAATTATTTGTAGTGTTGCGAAAATTTAGCTCTAAGCCAATGTTATTCACGTGTATGATTTATTCTTTGATCATCATCATCATCATCATTTCAGCCGTAGGACGTCCACTGCTGGACATAGGCCGTAGGACGTCCACCCACAAGGTGGACAGACGACCTAGTAAAGACCGCAGGAACGCGCTGGATGCGGGCCGCTTCCAACCGGTCTTTATGGAAGTCAATGGGTGAGGCCTATGCCCAGCAGTGGACGTCCTACGGCTGAAATGATGATGATGATGATGAAAGGATAATAATACTAAGTGGCTGTTTTAGTGATTGATTAATTATTGATAAACTAGCTGCACCCCGCGGTGTTATCTGCTACATGTTTTCTGAGTAATAAAAAGCATATGTGTTAATCCAGGGTCTCAGCTACCTCCATACTAAATTTCACGCAAATCTATTCTGTAGTTTTTGCGTGAAAGAGTAACAAACATCCATCCATCCAAACTTTCACATTTATAATATTAATAAATAAATATTGTAGAGCATTACACACAGCGCCATCTGACCCCAAACTAAGCAAAGTTTGTACCATGGATGTCTGATAACTGATAGAATCCTTATATACTTTTGTTTTGTAAATACATACTAATTATAATAAATACCTACAGAACACGCAGACACAGAACAAACATTTGTTTGTGCCATACAATGTTTGCCATGGGTGGGAATCGCACCCACGCCCTTCAGCTCTTAAAGCATATACCAATGAACCAACATAGCTGTCAAAAAAATTTAATTAAACCATGTCACATTACAACGCGCACGATCACGCTCTTAGCGATAAGGCCGCCACTTGTGGCACAAGCTCATAAGATTTTTTCCCTTGATGGTAGATCTCCTTAGCAGGAGGTCGCTAGGTAGGTATCACCACAGTACCAGATATTCTGCCGCTAAGCAGTAGTGTGTAAACATTACTGTGTTCCGGTTTGAAGGCTACTGCAGCTAGAGAAATTACTGGGTTGTTGAGACTAACCATCGGAAGTCTCAAAGTAATGAGCACCAAAGCAGTGATGCCCTGAATTTTGATTTATTACTCAAAGTTCTGTATATCGCTGCAATGGTCATGGACAGGCGTTATCTCTTACCACCAGGAGAGCGTCTCGTTCGTTTCATTATTTTTCACATAAAAAAAAAGATTATTTTGTTCTCTATACTTTTTTTTCTGTTTATTGTGTGCACAATAAAATGTTTCTATCTATCTATCTATTTACCACAGTTCCTATAAAGATATGACACAATGTTTTACATAAACTAACTTGTATGTACTTAAAACATGACAAATATCTTTTTTCACGACACCCAAAACGTCACTTTGATATGTGGTGCCGAGTCGAGTAGAAAATTCCCTCGCATTTCTACGTTTTTCGTTAGAAGATATATGGCGCTTTTGCCTCATATTTCTGTATAATAGGATTATGTGTCTCGGTTGAAGTTTAAAATAAAATATAGTGGAAGAATTCTCTTTATCGGCATTCGCTTGGGGACAATAAAATTGTTTGTCTCCGAGTCACACTCTAGAAGGAAAAGTTTGCTTTGCAGAGTCTTCTATAGTACAAGCTTTGCTTAGTTTGCTTAGATGCCGCTATGTGTAATGCCCTACGACGATATAGACAGCCCCGTTGGCTCATTGGCAGTATATCTGCCTTGAGAGCTTGTAGGGCGTGGGTTCGATTCCCACTCAGGGTAAACATTTTGTGAATAAAATAAAAAAATTAATTAATTAAAAAAGTATTTATGTATTCTATCAGTTATCTGACTTCCATCACACAAGTTCTGCTTCGTTTGGGGTCAGATGGCGCTGTGTGTATAGTCCTACGAATCCAAGTGAGTGCTAAAAAGTACTATACCACCACGCAATGTTTTTTTTTTTTTTTTATTGATGACAGGCTAGGTGTTTGACCTCAGCTCACCTGATGTTAAGTAAAGGTGTGGCCGAAGATGGTAAAGCACACCTAGCCTGGAATGGAACTGGCTCTCAAGTGAGACTGCCGGAACACACCGTTAGATGCTTGGCGGCAGATTTTCAACTTGAGGGTGGTAACTAGCCAGCCGAGTACTAGAAAGTACCCTACCACCATGCTATGGTTTCCTCACGATGTTTTCGTTCACCGGCAGCTCAAGCTCATTGTTGCGAACCCACGCCCTTCGGCATGCGAACCTACCGCGCTAACCACTGAGCTATCATCGTTACAAACCCACATTACACATCGGTAATCACATATTTCGTATTTTTTTTTACTTAAAATATTTCTATTTAACAAGGTATTATAGTTTAGCTAATCTATCCAATCTATCTAGAGTTGATTCAACATACGTAAATCCAGAAGGTAATTACAAGAAAAAAATGTTTTTCAAACTGGAATATAAATCTTTAATTCTCTGCTACTTTATTTTACCTTAATCCTAATACAGAGAGATAAGAATGACTTATTACTTTTTCTTTTAGAAGAAAAAAAGGGGAAAATGCTAAATTATCACGCTTAGTCTTTTGGGGCTTGTAAAAATGTAAATAAACTACCCTTACCATTCCAGCATGCATTTTTGTTTATTTATTTATTATTACTAGCTGCGCCCCGCGGTGTTACACGCTACACGTTTTCGGGATAAAAATAGCCTATGTGTTAATCCAGAGTGTCAGCTACTACCATACTAAATTTAATCCAAATCTGTTCAGTTGTTTTTGCGTGAAAGAGTAGCAAACAGCTATCCATCCATCTAAACTTTCACATTTATTATATTAGTGGGATAGTGACTCAAATTTACAGTTTAGACCAATTTTTTTTTAATATGTTGAGACGAACAGACCGCTTTCCCAAAGATAAGAGATAGCGCCTGCCCATGACCATTGCAGCGAAAAAAAAAGATATCAACTTCAGGTGAGTGAGTGAGTTATAGCTCATAGTTAGTGTGAGTGCGAAATGTGTGAGAACAAGCATCCCATCCCATCCAACCCATCACGTGAATCTGCTTGGCAGACTTTATGAGTGACCGCGGCACGGAAACCAATTTCTTAGCATACCTGGTAGAGCGAGTACAATTACCCTTTCGGCTTAGTACGCCCCAAGCTTACACCCTTGTATTCTATTTACACTGTATAGTATGTGGGAGTTTAGTCTCAAGATTTCAAGTGAATCCCATGTTAATGTCAATAGCAGAAACCAGAGCCAAATGCTTTCCGCCGAAATTAATGCGGCTGGATTAAACTGTCGGCTCGGATCTCGACACGCTATGTTACTGATAGATTACTTAAATACTTTTCAGTTTGTAAATACATGCTTATAATAAATATTACATACAAAACACCCAGACATAGAACAAAAATTTCGGTCACTTGCGACGACAGTGATGACATCTTAAAAACCATAATTTTACAGAAAACAGCTTCTAAACTTTTAATTGGGCGTAACTCTTAAATTGTTGTCATAGTCGACTAGCGGCCTGTCCTGGCTTCGCACGGGTGGATATTTATTTATTATTTAAATTCTAGGAATAAATGTAGTGGTAAGTTTAGTTGTTGATGATGATGTGGAAATTGATATTTATTACGTGGTATCCTCGTGATGTCACGTTTTTCATGAAAACTGAGAAAACTCACACCTCGAAGCTAAGGTGACAACTGAACTGTCACTGTGTCGACGCCAATTATATCACCTAACGAGACAGCGCTATATCGCGCAGCGCTATCTTTGTCTTTTCTCTCTCTTTTTTCGTTGTTTATTGTAGAAAAACATCTCGTTTTGGTGATAAAAGAACGTGAGATCGCGATTCAGAATATCAGTAAAACAAACAATCGTATAATTCGAGATGTCACACTGTCATCGCAAGTAGACGATTTATTTATACCACAAAATTATTGATCTGGGTGGGAATCGAACCCCATACCTTATAACCTCTTAAAGCAGATATACTACCAATGAGCCAACAGAGCTGTCAAATTTAAATTGATTAATTTAATATTAGCTGGGATACCTTATAGTAAAAGTAAACGTATTCAAATAGATAGAAGGTATGGAAACTGACGTGGTTTTGACACATTTTTATTTTACTAATGCAGGATTACTCACGTGTAATTTTATCGGAAACCGTGGCTACAGTTTCGGTCACATCCGGTGGCCTACATCATGGAGGTAAGGCTGAGTACAACGCACGTGCGGCCTCGTCTTGATTCGCACGCCGCGAGGCCACGCGTTACTAAAATCAAACGCGAGTAATCTACGTAGATTACTCAAGTTTAATTTTACTTAACTTACTTTTTTTTATGGTTGACAGGCTAGTTGTTTGACCACAGCTCACCTGATGTTAAGTGAAGGTGTGGTCAAAGATGGTAAAGCCCACCTTGCCTGGAATGGAACTGGCTCTCAAGTGAGGCTGCCAGAATACACCGTTAGATGCTTGGCGGCAGATTTTCAACTTGAGGGTTGTAGCTAGCCAGCCGAGTACTAGAAAGTACTCTACCACCATGCTATGGCTTCCTCACGATGTTTTCCTTCACCGGCAGCTCAAGCTCATTGTTGGGGGTTATACCCACGCCCTTCGGCATGCGAACCTACCGCGCTAACCACTGAGCTATCATCGCTACTTAACAAAAAAGATATATTTTAATGAACATTTACTAAACAAACATGCTATAACAATTAAGCGCTTTACCTCCCTAGAGCAGAACATTACGTAGATCTTGCTCAGCGCGTTTGTACATACATACGTTGATATTAATATAGGGAAACTTGATTATGTCAAGGGAATTGGGGAAATGCTCCACACGGTGTTTGTAATTCGTTTTCTAAGTCGATTAAGTGATCGGTTGATGAATGTTGTTTGATGTTGATTGAACTTATGGAAATGCCTTGTATAATATAACCAACGAATTATGTACGTATCTAATTGCAAGAGAATTATAAAACTTTTTTTTAAATACGGATACGGTCTGCGTTTGACCAACTTTCTTGACGGTAAGAGATGACTTAGAAGATACCTATCCTGTTGGTTTATTGGTAGTATGTCTGCTTCAAGGGCGTGGGTTCGATTCCCACCCACGACAAAAACTTTGTGGTATAAACAAATGTTTGTTCTGTGTCTAGATGTTCTGTATGTATCTGCAACAAAAAAGTATTTAAGTATTCTATCAGTTATCTGACTTACATAGTACAAGCTTTGCTTAGTTTGGGGTCAGTTGTTGCTGTGTGTGTCCTACGATATGCCCTACGATATTTATTTATTTATTCCCTCTGACTTTGAAAACATCCAAATTATATCTCTCAGGAAACAGGGAAGTTGGCTTGTTCCATTCAGATGAAAAATGTAGAGTCAAAGTATACACAAAAAGAAACAACAAACAGATAAAAAAATAATTATAATAAATAATAATAATAATAAAGCTTTAATAATTCCATACAGTGATAATATAAATAGATTCATAATTGCATTCAGATAAAATAATAAAAAAAAAAATTAGTAATGTCAAATGAAAATAAATGGTAAATGTAAATATTAAATTTAGTCGCAAAGTATGGACCCCTTCGGGTAAAAGCCTCCTCCAAGGAATTCCACAAAGTTCTATCTTTAGCTGACTTTAGCCAGTTTCGACCTGCCACCGATAGTATTTCGTCAGCCCATCTTGCACACGGGCGGCCTCTCACTCTGGCGCCTCGTGGGCCAGCCGACGCCACTGCACTCAGGGTCCATCGGTCGTCGTCATATCTAGCCACGTGACCTGCCCACTTCCATTACCTTTGCGAAAAAAATAAATTAATTGCACACAAAGAACGAAAAGAATTTTTTTTTTACCAAATCAATACTCAATATTTTAATGGAGAGAATTATGACGGACGTTGATATCCACACAAGGGTTCCCTGTGTTGTGGAGATCAGCAGACATTGGTGGTTAAGCGTTACATAAAGGTACTGTGATCGGAAAATGTAGTATATACCTACTTAGATACTTGCCCACATAAAATTAAATGTATTAAATGTAAGTTATTTTGTAGCGATGATAGCTCAGTGGTTAGCGCGGTAGGTTCGCATGCCGAAGGGCGTGGGTTCAAACCCCAACAATGAGCTTGAGCTGCCGGTGAAGGAAAACATCGTGAGGAAACCATAGCATGGTGGTAGGGTACTCTCTAGTACTCGGCTGGCTAGCTACCACCCTCAGGTTAAAAATCTGCCGCCAAGCATCTAACGGTGTGTTCCGGCAGCCTCACTTGAGAGCTAGTTCCATTCCAGGCTAGGTGTGCTTTACCATCTTCGACCACACCTCCACTTAACATCAGGTGAGCTGTGGTCAAACGCCTAACCTGTCAACCATAAAAAAATAAAAAAATAAAGAATGAATGAAAGAACGCTTCGCTTTGTCTGAACTGTTCATCCCAAGGCCACTTATATGAACTGACACCATTCCTTGTATATAAATCATGATTATGTGTCTCAATTTCCGGGCTCTATGCATATTGGTTTTGATTAGATATCTGAATAATGCCACGTGAATGCAAATTACAGCCCTGTGTCGTGACAGACAACTCATATTGCAAAATTTGATTATCTTGTAACGAATAATCCATTTCAATTAATCATTTGAATTTACATTTATATTGGTATATATTTAGTTTATTTCCATTTCAATTTAAATAAGTCAGCACAATATATGTTTCTAAAAAATGATAGTTAATCTAAATAATAGAAACTATTTATAACAAATACAAATACAAATAATTGATGCATTCATGCGTTATTTTGCGGAAGTTAATTTCGAGTATTTAGTTTATTTCCGCTTATCAGTCGTTTCGGTAACAGCAGTGATGAGGATTTAAATTCCGAAACATTGCTTAATATAGGTAGGTACATATTATATACAATTTGTAATTAAAAAAAATAATTATGTAGAAGTCTACCAACCCGCACTAAATTGGCCAGCGTGGTTTTTTTATGTCTGTGGCCCAACAATTTTTCAACCTATAAAGGGGTCGCGTATTCAAAAAGATTGAAAAACACTGGCCTACACTTCTCAGAATGAAGGCCAGCGCAAAGCAGTCGGGCAGTTTATAAAATCAGGGCCGATTCGTATTTAAGTCCACTGTCTTTTCAAATCTGTCCGCGAAGAGAAAGTTCCCTCATTATTTCTAGTTTACCGGACCAGTTGACCAGCGCTCAAGTGTGCTCGGCGCTAATCCGGGCTAAGTCTGGGTCCAGTGTCCGCTTTAATCTACCCGCCTTGTGTTGCCAGTTAATCTACCTGCATTGTAGTTTATTTTAGCGGAGCTATTTCCGGATAGCCGACTTTCCATCGGAAGTTATTTTGAAGCAAAATCTTGACTTGTTTTAGCTGTACCTGTTTTTTTTTAATGGTGTACAGGCTATTGATAGGCTGTTTGACCACAGCTCACCTGATGTTAAGCGACGGTGTGCTCGAAGATGGTAAAGCACACCTAGCCTGGAATGGAACTGGCTCTCAAGTGAGGCTGCCAAAACCCACCGTTGGATGCTTGGCGGCAGATTTTCAACTTGAGGGTGGTAGCTAGCCAGCCGAGTACTAGAAAGTACCCTACCACCATGCTATGGTTTTGTCACGATGTTTTCCTTCACCGGCAGCTAAAGCTCATTATTGGTGTTTGAGCTCGCGTCCTTCGCCATGCGAGTCGACCGCGCTAACCAGCTATCATCCCTTCAAGAGCTGAAGGGCGTGGGTTCAATTCCCGCCAAGAATAAACATTTTGTGGTATAAACAAATGTTTGTTCTGTGTCTGGGTGTTCTGTATTTATTATAGGTATGTATTTACAAAAAAAAAGGGTTTAAGTATTCTATCAGTTGACTTCCATAGTGCAAGCTTTGCTTGCTTAGGTTGGTGTCAGATGAGGCCGTTTATTATTATTATTTACTCGCTGCGCCCCGCGATGTTACCCGCTACATGTTTTCGTGTTCAAAGGGAGCCTATGTGTTAATCGAGGGTATCGGTTACCTCCATACGAAATTTCATCCAAATCTGTCGAGTAGTTTTCGCGTGAAAGTGTAACAAACATACTCACAAACTTTCGCATTTATAATATTAGTAGGATTTATATTTAAAATTAAAACTGTTGATCGATTTGCTATGTTAGGTTCGTTGGTTTAGCTACACACAAGTCCAAGTAGAGCATACAAAAGTTTCGTACAAAACATTGTTTGCTACAAAATAATCCACTATCTAAAAATAAAAAAGTACAGTCCAAGAAAAAATGAGGTGAAGAGAGTGAACTGACCTGGAAAGCAGGACTTTTCCTGACATTGTTATATCTGGGAAACAGTGAAGCGTGGCAGCAATATCTTCAGTTGCTGCTCTTTTTAGAAAATGCCACAAAGTAAAGGTGTTTTGTTTATTGTCAGTTAACAAAAGGAAGAAACGAAATAACGCATTTGTCTGCGCCGTTTTTATGGTATGGCGGGTCTTACAATAGTTATTTACGGACCAAAATGACATCATTTTGGACAGATGAAATATGTCTTGGAGTTTTATAAACTTTGACAATCCGATAGAGGCTAAATAGACGTGTGTAAATCAGACAAGCTGCGCCCCGCGGTGTTGCCCGCTACATATTTTCGGGATAAAAGCAACCTGTGTTAATCCAGAGTATCAGCTACCTCCATACCCAATCTCATCGTAATCCATTCAGTAGTTTTTGCGTGGAAGAGTAATAAATATTTGTATAAACTTTCGCGTTTATTATACTTGTTGCGCCCCGCGGTGTTACCCGCTACATATTTTCGGAATAAAAAGTAGGCTATGTCCTTATCCGGGGTCTCAGCTTACTTCAAACCAAATTTCATCCAAATCCGTTCAGCAGAGTAATAAACATCCATCCATCCATCGAAACTTTTACATTTGTAATATTAGTGGGATTAGTAGAATTTCGCGTTTATAATATTAGTAGGATAGGATAGGGCAAGTAGGATAACAAGATTGGGTTCGATTCCCACCCAGGATAAGCATTTTGTGTGGCATAAATATTTGTTCTGTGTTTGGGTGTTCTGTATGTATGTACAAAAAAAAAAAGTATTTAAGTAGCTTGTACTATGGCAGTCAGTTATCTGACTGCCATAGTACAAGCTTTGCTTAGTTTGGGGTCAGATGGCGCTGTGTGCAATGTCCAAAAAAATCTAAGATTACGTAAGCCATCCATGAAACGCAGTTACGAAATATTTTGCCAATAAATTAAAACATCCCTCAAACATTAGATAAAAGCATATTTTCGTAAATTATCAAAATGATGAAAACATATAATTGAACTGTGTTTTCAAAACATTACATCCGAAAGTATCGCAAGTACCAAGATTGTTTGTTTGCAACTGTGGGAAGTTTTTATGGAGGCACAAAAAATGCCTGTTTTTGTTTGTGGTGCTACAGAGGAGCATAAAAATTGATAAACTGTGTTTGCTGTACATTCAAGAGGAAATATATTTGTCCAACATGCGATATTTTGGTCGACGTTTGTTACATACGCGTTCAGTGAATTTTTCAATCGAGTAAAGTATATTTAGAAGAATTACGAATAAGAATTTTGTACGCCGAAGGATGTGGGTTCAAACCCCAACCTTTAGCCAATGATTTTGAGCTGCCGGTGAAGGAAAACATCATGAGGCATAGTGATAACATGGTGGTAGGGTACTTTGTAGTACTCGGCTGGCTAGCAACCACTCTCAAGTTGAAAATAAATAAATAAATAAATCTGCCACCATGTACCTAACGGTGTGTCCGACAGCCTCACTTTCGAGCCAGTTCCAATTCAGGTTAAGTGTATTTACCATCTTCGATCACACCTTCACTTATCATCAGGTGAGCTGTAATCAAATACAAAGCTTGACAGCAATAAAAAATAATTATACTGGATGAAAGATTAAATAAAGGATTTTGTGATTGTTGTTTTGTTTAAAATTTGTGTTGTATTTATTTTTAAATTATTATCTTTTCACTGTCCGATATAATTATTATTTAATGATTATGTACACTCAGAAGATTCACTCTTTTAAGTGTACACTAGTATTTTTTGTACTATCGTTTGAAATAGACATTATAAATAAATTCGACATTAAAGGATTTAGCAGTTTGTTTGTTGAATTTTGTTGTCTGTATGTTATTTAAATCTTTTTATTTGTGTGATTTGTTTGTAGCTATTTGTTGCAGTATCTAGTGTCTTATAAAAAAAGAGTATTTTTTTGATAAATGGATTGATTAAGGCGTTACTTTGCGTAAGTTCATTTTAAATATTCAAGGTATACATTTAGTCTATATCCGCTTAACAGTCGTTCCAGTTACAACAGTGATATGGACTTAAATTTAAGTAATTTTACAACAACTTATTAATTAAAAACCTAATCTTACTTTATCTAGAACTAATTTGATGTAAACTTTAAAAATATAATTTAATTAAAATAATCACAAGTCTCAAAATCCTCCTCTCTCTGAGCATTTCTTTCTTTCTAATTTGTTTTCTTACAAAAGGCCGACATTGTCTAATGTTTAACAAAGTCGCGGTTTATGATGAAACACGCTTGCTTTGAAGAAATCGATGCACACGCGACTTACAGGCACCTAGCTTGTATCTATCGGGGAACGCCCACTCAAGCAGAAAATTGTAGCGATGATAGCTCAGCGGTTAGCGCGGACGGTTCCCATGCCGAAGGGCGTGGGTTCAAACGCCAACAATGAGCTTGAGCTGCCGGTGAAGGAAAACATCGTGAGGAAACCATGGCATGGTGGTAGGGTACTTTTTAGTACTCGGCTGGCTAGCTACCACCATCAAGTTGAAAACCTGCCGCCAAGCATCTAACGGTGTGTTCCGGCAACCTTGAGAGCCAGTTCTATTCCAGGCTAGGTGTGTTTTACCATCTTCGACCACACCGTCGGTTAACACCAGGTGAGCTATGGTCACCCATAAAAAAAATGTCATTGTTAAATATCCACCGATTCACTATTCTAATATAACTTTGTACCCAGCAAATGACGACAGTGATTTTGTAGATTTTTTACGTTAAATCGCTTTTAAATACCAATTTATGTGAGTCATAGTCTTCAAGGTCAAATTGTATGACAACATTTTTTTATTTCTGTTTTTCTCCAACCTTCACAGACCATAAACCGTCCGACCTCGTATTTAGAGCCGTCTCAAACAAAGGGTCACGAAACCATGAAACTTATCAAAACAAATTGCTGTATTCGAGCACAGTACAAAAATACAGTAAGGAAAAAACATAAATAAATGAAATAAATAAACATCGTAGGACTATACACACAGCGCCATCTGGCCCCAAACTAAGCAGAGTTTGCACTATGGAAGTCAGACAACTGACGGAATACATCAATACTTTTTTTTTGTAAATACATACAGAACACCCAGACACAGAACAAACATTTGTTTATTCACAAAATGTTTGCCGTGAGTGGGAATCGAACCCACGCTCTACAGCTCTTAAGTCAGATATAATACCAATGAGCCAACAGGGCTGCAGACATACCATTGGAATGAGAGTTATTTCGAATATTCAAGGTATATTCAAACAGCGGCAAAGGGCAAGCACCTGAAATATGCGACTCTTGAATCAGCGTACGAGTTCGTCCCTTTTGCCGTTAAGATGGCAGGTCTGTGGGCCACTGAGGGGAGGAAATATGTCACAGATCTTCAGGATATATCTTTATGTTTCATGGCACCGCCAGTAGTAGGTGTTCTAAAAGACAGCCTACCATTGCCTTATCCAGTACCGAGGCTGAATTTTGACAGCCCCGTTGGCTCATTGGTAGTACATCTGCCTTGAGAGCTGTAGGGCGTGGGTTCGATTTCCACTTAGGGCCAACCTTTTTGTGAATAAACAAATGTTTGTTCTGTGTCTGGGTGTTCTGTATGTATTATAAGTATGTATTTACAAAAGGTATGTATTTACAAGGTGGACAGACGACCTAGTAAGACCGTAGGAACGCGCTGGATGCGAGCCGCTTCCAACCCGTCTTTATGGAAGTCAATGGGGGAGGCCTATGTCCAGCAGTGGACGTCCTACGGCTGAAATGATGATGATGATGATGATTTACAAACAAAAAAAAAGAAGTATTTATGTATTCTATCAGTTATCTGACTTCCATCACACAAGCTCTGCTTAGTTTGGGGCCAGATGGCGCTGTGTGTATAGTCCTACGATATTTAAAAAAAAAAAAAAATTATGTCTCTAGCTTCAGCTGTACAAGAAGCTATTTGGCTGAAACAACTTGAAGAAGATTTCTGACCATCTCTATCTGAAGCTCCAATATTAATTTTCTGTGATATTCAGAGTTCTATCTGAATTTCAGGTAATGACATCTATCATGCACGAAGCAAGCATATTGATGTACGGTACCACTTTGTGAGGGAGCGTATAGCGAACAACCAAATCACCGTTCGTTACAAGAGCACTCAGCACATGGTAGCTGATGCACTGACAAAAGGGCTACACCGGCCGAAACACGAAGTCTTCTCAAGAGCTATGGGTTTGCGTCCAGACGAGGGTGTTGAAGTGGACGCAATAACGACTACGTGTTTTAAATAGCACATAACGTCTATTTATATTTGCTCTTGTGGTTTCCCTTCCTTGTTTCTCTCGCGCTAATCAAGTACCATTGTCTCCGTATATTATATCAAGAATAAATAATTCAAACCAATAATAAGCCCAGTGTACAGTTATTTCTACAGAAATCCTAAAATTATTACACACCTTTTTTGAGCAGTCATGTAAAAACAAAAGTATACCGAATCTCTTCCCAAAGCACGTATGTTGTCTAACTGAGCATAATTATGCTAATATGGTATCAGATTTCAAAGTAGTCTTTCTGCCTTCGCTACTGTTATTTTCGCTCGGATGTTCGGTTGTTGTTTTTCCAGCACTGTTGTTTATTTCTGACCGTAAGTCGGTAATGACCACAATTCTGATATATGGACTACATTTGAGTTGAGTAAATAAAAGTCTTGATAATTCTGTTGGGAGAACAGAACCTACATTTACTTTTTTTGTTTGTCACTTTTGATTTATTTTACTTTATTATGAAAAGTGGAACAACATTGTTTTCACTTCTGGGAATGCTATGATCAATGTTGAAAGTTTTATAGCGAAACGATATACCTAAGGGATGTTGCCGCAATAATTGCTTCTTCGATGGCGCTATGGAAACTAATGTGGTTTTAGGGAGCATTTTTTTTTTATAGTTGACAGGCTAGGTGTTTGTTGACCACAGCTCATCTGATGTTAAGTGAAGGTGTGGTCGAAGATGGTAAAGCACACCTAGCCTGCTGCAATGGAACTGGCTCTCACGTGAGGCTGCCGGAACACACCGTTAGATGCTTGGCGACAGATTTTCAACTTGAGGGTGGTAGCTAGCCAGCCGAGTACTAGAAAGTACCCTACCACCATGCTATGGTTTCCTCACGATGTTTTCCTTCACCGGCAGCTCAAGCTCATTGTTCGGGTCTGAACCCACGCCTTTCGGCATGCGAACCTACCGCGCTAACCACTGGGCTTATCTCTTACCATCAGGAGAGCGCTCCGTCCGTTTTATCACATTTACATTTTTTTTTTAATATTGTTAATCTGTTGTTAGAACAACGTTTACTATGAGAATTACGCTGAAATCGCAAAAAAGTTTTCCATAATTCAGCTTAAAAGTGAATAATTTTTATTAAATCCCCCTTTCGGCTAAGTACACCCCAAGCTTATGCTCTGCAAGTACTTGATATTTAGCTGCCTGTAACACTCAAAATGTGTTATTTGAACACCATCCTCTTAATTTTCTCCGTATTCATCCTATCACACGTCAAACACATATACAAACTTAATAGACAATAGCATCCACAATCTTCCTTACATAACCTTATAAATTACAGTGACTTAAGTCACTCAGAATTAATTTTAGACAAAGACAAACAAAATACTGTTTTACAGTTGAGCTGCCTGAAATCTAATCTAATCTAGTATCTACTCTAGTAACGCTAATTTTAAGCTTTATTCTGCAGTATTCTGACTACAGTATCGGCTATGTCCGATGGCTTTTTTCAAGGAGTCGAACAAGAGTGCAACGCGCACGCGGCCTCGTTTTGCTTCGCATGATTCTTATTCTTATTCTTATTCGGAATGGGGGCGATGAGTCCTGCACTGACGTCCCGCTTGGGGTGTATTGTGCATTTCCCCCTACCAGCGTCTACCCGAGCCAACCCAGCTCCTTGAAGTATCGGAGTGAGGCTCTGGGGCGCTGGCAAAGTAGCTCCAGTGGATGAGATGGAGTTAAGCGTGATAGCGAAAAGCAGTCTGCCTGTTGCGGTGATTTAGACGTGGTTGGTGAGGAAGCTGCTTCATGCAATCTAGTGAAGATCCTAGTTACTTCTGTGGCTTTGCAATGCCATAGCACGTGCTCTACAGTTTCGTCTTCCACCAAACAGCCGCGACATAGCGGACTATCTGTGGCTCCTAGCTTGTACAGATGACTATTCAGATTGCAATGACCGGTTATAAGGCCTACTATAAGACGAAGGTCCTGTCGTTGCAATCTCAATAGATTGTTAGTAATCTTCCTGTTGAGGATTGGGAAAGCGGTCTTACCATGTTTGCAGTCGGCTTTCCCATCCCATAAGTTTTGTTGCTCTCTTTCAGTGTGGCGACGCAGCAGCTCACGCACTTCCATCGCTGATGGTTTGCATAGAGCTGCTACGTCGTCGTTTACCTGTTTCTTTGCGCCTTCCTTAGCGAGAGTATCCGCCACGTTATTACCTGAGCATGTTCCGTGGCTCTTTGTCCATCTTACTATGGTTTTGTACCTATTTGAGAGTGTTTGTAATACCATATGACACTCGGCAATAACTCTAGACCTTGTTACTGGTTTTCTTAGCGCGTAGATGGTGGCTGCACTGTCGATGGTGAACATGAGCACATCTTTGTCATCTTCGTTTCGATCGTTGGGGACAGCGAGAAATTCAGCAAAAGGTACAACTGCCTTTGCAGCCAGCAGTAGGCCCATAGCCTCTGCCTGCAGCGCAGTCGTGGTCTTATTTAGGGCCATGGCCTCTTTGAGTCCAAGCTCCGGGGAGTAATAGCCGCAACCAGCACCAGCCTCATTCTTAGCGCCGTCTGTATAGATGTTCCATGAGGGTATAACACCTTCTATGACGTTGTCTTCTGTGATCAGCTCATATTTTTTGCTGTCCAGATGCGTAGATGCTATTTTATCAGTACCCTTACTCGCTTCGGGGATTACTCTCATCGCCCGGTCGATAATCCTGCAGTGTGTTGTAATTGGACCAGTACTCTTCCACTGGTTAGTGGATTTGATCCTTAATGCTGAGGCCATCGCTTCCTGTTGTATGTGCAGGTGCAGTGGAGTCAGGCCTAGGATGATTTCAAGAGCAGCCGAGGGCGTTTTCTTCATACATCCGCTGATTAGGGTACATGCGAGTCTTTGTGTCCGCTGCAATTTTGTAATAACAGTCGTTAGATTAGTGCGAGCCCACCACACTACGCAACCGTAGGTGAGAACAGGTACGCAACCGTAGGTGAGAACAGGGTTCGCATGATTTATAACGAAACAGAGAAGTACCTAAACAACTTTAATCCTTCATCCATTTATAATAATTATTAGTGGGATGTGAAAGTTTTTATGGATGAATGGATGTTTGTTACTCTTTCACGCAAAAACCACGGAACGGATTTGGATGAAATTTGGTATGAAGGTAGCTGACATCTTGGATTAACACATAGGCTACTTTTTATCCCGAAGACATGTAGCAAGACATTGCTGGGCGCAGCTAGTTTATAATATTAATAGGACTATTTCCTTTATTTGTTTTTTTTTATTATGCTTGACAGGTTAGGTGTTTGACCACAGCTCACCTGATGTTAAGTGAAGGTGTGATCGAAAATGGTAAAGCACACCTAGCCTGGAATGGCACTGGCTCTCAAGTGAGGCTGCCGGATCACACCGTTAGATGCTTGGTGGCAGATTTTTAACTTGAGGGTGGTAGCTAGTCAGCCGAGTACTAGAAAGTACCCTACCACCATGCTATGGTTTCCTCACGATGTTTTCCTTCACCGGCAGCTCAAGCTCATTGTTGGGGTTTGAACCCACGCCCTTCGGCATGCGAACATACCGCGCTAACCACTGAGCTATCATCGCTACATCTTTAAAGGTAAGTCACTGAGATGCGAATCTATAAAGTCATGTAACTCAAACTTCACTTCAAAACAGACGCTTGCTATGATCTCTGTTTACAATAAGGGTTATCGCACACTCTCTAACATCAATTCCGTACATGTTACATTTGTATAGAGTTTCGGATAAGATTCTGGTTATAATCTGGCATATGCCAGTGTAATTCTAGCTGTTGGTTCATTGGTAGTATGTCTGCTCCAAGAGCCGAAGGGTTCGATTCCCACCCAGGACAAGCATTTTGTGTTATAAAAAAATGTTTGTTCTGTGTCTGAGTGTACTGTATGTATTTACAAAACAAAAACAATTTAAGTGTTCTATCAGTTATCTGTCTTCCATAATACAAGCTTTGCTTAGTTTGGGGGCAGACGGCGCTGTACGTAATGTCCAATGATAAAAAAAATCTTCAAGCTTTGTTCAGATATAGATTGGTAATTTCATCAAAATGTATAGTAGAACAATTGAACATCAGTTTTTAAGTTTATTTCAAATTTTGTATTAGGTATTGAGTAAAGATTCAGATAAGTTTTTAATTATTAAATTGTTGTCAAGTTAGTTAAATTTAAATCCTCATAACTGTTGTAACTGAAACGACTATTAAGCGGAAGTAAACGAAATATATTCCTTGAATATTCCAGTAATATTTTTTACGAAAAATTTCATCATCTTTGAAGCGGTATTCGATGGAGCACGCTCGCCTAGAAGAATTAGATTCACTCGCGACTTTAAGGCACCCAGATTGTATCTATCAGGGAACACCCACTGGGGCAGCAAATTTGCTTAGCATAGTTTAGCGGTTCGTACAATTAAGGTAGATTCGAACTGTATACTTACTATTTTATTTACTTTAGTGAACGTAAACATCACTCACAGGAAAGCAAAATACGCAATTTCATATACTTGAATGACTTTTTCTAGTTATTATGGTTTCAAAAAGCAAACTACTAAAGCGATTTTACTAAAATTTCTTTGAGATCAATCGGAAAGTATATCTTTACAAAAAAATATATTTATTTATTTAAATCAGTTCAGAAGTGAAGGAGTTATGGTACCAAAGATAAAAAAAATCGGTCAAGTGCGAGTCGGACTCGCGCACGCAGGGTTCCGTGCCATTATCTATAAAATAATCAAGTTTGTAGTATGGGAGCCCCACTTAAATATTTATTTTATTTTATTTTTAGTATTTTTTGTTATAGCGGCAATAAATAAATAAATAAATATCGTAGGACTATACACACAGCGCCATCTGACCCCAAACTAAGCAGAGCTTGTGTGATGGAAGTCAGATAACTGATTGAATACATAAATACTTTTTTTTTTGTAAATACATACTTATAATACATACAGAACACCCAGACACAGAACAAACATTTGTTTATTCACAAAATGTTTGCCCTGAGTGGGAATCGAACCCACGCCCTACAGCTCTCAAGGCAGATATATTACCAATGAGCCAACGGGGCTGCAATAGAAATACATCATCTGTGAAAATTTCAACTGTCTAGCTATCACCGTGCTGGAGATACAACCTGGTGACAGACGAACGGACGGACGGACGGACAGCGAAGTCTCAGTAATAGGGTCCCATTTTTACCCTTTGGATACGGAACCCTAAAAAAACAACCGAAATGAGAATCTCCTCTTTTTTGATGTCGGTCAAAAAAAGGCTGCATTAATCATTTCTAAAAGTCAAACGCCGTATTCGTATGATTCTGTTATTCCTAAACTCTACTTAATGTTTTAAGGCAGCTGTAAAATTAGACCCTAAATAAAAAAAATTCAATAAATGCTCAAAAGTTTTAGTAATTTATATACTTAAAGTCCATTTTTAAATAGAATTTTTTCCAACGTTTTTATGGCTATCTCACGCAAACTTTACCAATTTATTCACAAAATGCTTTTAACCTACTCTTAGATGACGGTGGTCCTTTAGAAGTTAAGAAAATACAATTCACCCGTGAAAAGAGTCACTTTGACCCTCTAATCTAATGAAGCCCAGTTGCACCATATTTTTAAGGTAAATGAACCTTCACACAAAGTGGCCTGCCCATACATGTAGGGTAAGCATACGTCAAGATAAATAGATAGATAGATAAAACTCTTTATTGTGCACACCATAAACAGAAAAAAGTACAGAGAACAGAAGAATCTTATGAACTAGTGCCACAAGTGGCGGCCTTATCGCTAACAGTGATATCTTCCAGGCAAAAAAAGAAAAAAAAACACGATAGAAAACATAAGAAACAGACGATGGGGATGTAACACTAATAAGAAAAAAAAAACATTTAGTAGGAAAAAAAAAAGTACAGATTATCGTTTTTTAATCTTATCCCAAAACCTCGAAGCATTGCTAGTAATACAAGTATAAATTAAGAAAATCTCGAAAGGTGTATAGTATTCTACTAGTCAAGCCTTTTCATTTAATATCCATATTGAGGAAGTTGGGAAAAATCTGAAATCCGTCATTTTGTGGCGGCGGCCATCTTGAACCGTTTCTCATCAAACATAGCTAAGAACACTTTCAACTAATTCACCTTTTAAACAGAAAAACAAAATGAAAATCGGTTCATCGGTTCGGGATCAACGTTGCCACAAACGCACATACACACAAACACACACGTCAAACTTAAGAAAATAAATAAAAACATCACCATATCATATCATATCAAACCTATCACATGAACCTAGATTGCTATGGGTGGGGTGGGGTGGTAAAGTAAACAAAAGTATTAAATATTTTGTCGGAAGTTTTTCATTTAGTTGGAAAAAAACTAAGCTCTCAATTCACTCAGTGTAAACGACACGTTATAAATGTTTTCAAGATTTTTATACGAAATAAATGGTCACCCTACCTTGAAGTCAAACAGTGACCATTTTCCACACTGGAGAGCGAGCGATAAATTTGACAATTTATACACTTCCCAGACAGTGTAATTTAATAAAGTTGGGTTACCAGCGTGAAAGGTGGGTCAGGTTAAGAAAGCGCAGCGAGTTACGTATAGTAATCATAAATCAATTATATTAGAATGATACAGCAATAAAATAGTATAAATTAATAGGAAATTTATTTATTATATACATATTATATGAACCTCAAAGACATTGTACATTATCTGTAAGTTCTGTGTATCGCTGCAATGGTCGTGGACAGGCGCTATCTCTTACAATCAGGAGAGCGTTTCGTTCGTCTCATTACATTTTACATAAAAAAAAATCTTCTCTTAGTATTGGTAGCGTAAAAACTTGCATTTGGTAGTTGGGTAAGTACCCCAGACTTCACACTAGGAAAATCTGTGTCGCGAAGTATTTCGTTCCATTTCTCGTCTTACATAATAATTTTAAAATAAATTGACGTAGAAGGTATATCAAAATTAAAAACAAGTAAGTACTTAAATAAATAAAATATATTAATGCCAACAATGAGCTTGAGCTGCCAATGAAGGAACACATCGTGAGGAAACCATACCATGATCCGGCATCATTAACATAAAATATTTGTTTAGAGAACAAATCCATATTGATCAAACTTGAATCATAATTATGGCGTTTTTTGTGCAATACTTTTAAATTTAACCTCGAAAATATTATAAAGTTTCTGTAAAGCAAGTAAACCTATAGGATGCTGTCATTTTTTGAATAGAAATTATACACCTTATTCACTCATAACTTGGACCAACCTCCATTAGTAAGTTTGTTTAGGTGCGCCCTCGTAACCAAGGGTCTGAACTAAATTTAATTTTGTATAATTCTACTAAAAACGTTATAAAAACACGCCACTTGTAAGTAAACGTACAAATGGAAAGGATTTTACCAGAACGTTCTAGAACGTTCCAGAGTCTTCCACAATGCAGCCAAGTGAAGCCGTCCCACAATGTTTTTAAATGGCTTAATTCTATTTTAAGAAAAGGCCAAGGAATTGCGTATTACGTTTTTTCTTCGCGAACTCTCTTTTGTGTTAGCTTCCCTTGCTCGAGATGTAAATTAAAATTTGACGTTTTCTTAACGCTGCATTTGACGTTGCGCTTTATTAAACTTATGCTTTGGTTAACTCCATTAATAAAATAACTATATGTGTGTATATACAAGGCAATGAGCTTTGGGAATACTAAGTCGAAAGAAGCAGGTCATTATACTTTTTTACGGTTGACAGATTATATCAAACAAGGTTGAAATGTCACGTTTACCAGCCAGACATATTTTGCTTTATAAAATTTATAATGAAAAATATGTATGTATAAACAAAAATATGTAGATTTCTATTTATTTATAAAATTTAATGTTTCTGAGAAGATCGTTATTTTTCGAAACACAATTTTATTATTTTTTTCAAGAAAATACTTTTTTAAATATTTTTAGCTGTTACCCGTGACTTCGTCCGCGTGGCCGAAGATGGTAAGCACACCTAGCCTAGGTGTGTATTCATAACTATAAATATACACACAGCGCCATCTGACCCCAAACTAAGCAGAGCTGGAAGTCAAACTACTGATAGAATACTTAAATCCTTCTTTTTTTAATAAATGGTTAAAGTTATATACATGTACATTGTAGCGATGATAGCTCAGTGGTTCGCGCGATCAGTTCGCACTGGGTGGGTTCAAACCAACAATGTACATGAGCTGCTTGGTAAAGGAAAAAAACATCGTGAAAAAACCATAGCATGGTAGTACGGTATTTTCTAGTACTCGGCTGGCTAGCTACCATCAAGTTGAAAATCTGCCACCAAGCACTTAACTAAATGCCTCACTTAAGAGCCAGTTCTATTCCAGGCTAGGTGTGCTTTACTATCTTCGACTACACCGTCGATTAACACCAGGTGAGCTGTGGTAAAAAACTAGCCTGTCAACCATAAAAACAAATAACCTATTTACGTAACTTGTTCAATTTGAATGTTACTTATTCTGGTTAGTAAAATATAATGTTTTTCCTAAACAAAAGTTTTTGAGAAGTCAGCGCCTGAAAGTCTTTTT
Organism: Biston betularia; assembly: GCA_905404145.2. Lineage (NCBI taxonomy): Eukaryota > Metazoa > Arthropoda > Insecta > Lepidoptera > Geometridae > Biston > Biston betularia. The sequence goes on along the minus strand of FR989887.1, from coordinate 5,645,771 downwards.
TCAATGCATTATTAAATCCAGCAGGCTTTCTTTTCCGCAATCTATTTATGGAGTATTGATTTGTTACTTCGTGTGGGAGACTTCCTAGTTTGTAAGTCCCACTTGCTATTTGAAGAAAAGAAGGTTAGATTAGGTTACCTTTAAAAATATTCACAAATGTTATTTATAAAAAGTAAGGAAAAGTTTCATTTGCCATTGAAAAAATCATACTTCCCACTAATATTATAAATGTGAAAGTTTGGATGGATGGATGTTTGTTAATACTCTGTTATGGAAAAACTACTGAACCTGCCCGTCAACCATAACTTTTTTGCAAATGATATGGCGTTATATGGCGTTATACATCATAGATGTATAATCAACCGAGGTACCAAAGCTACTGGGAGCCCCTAAAGACTGTATACCGTGCTGGACAAAGCTAGACTATAGTTTAGAAACGCATAAATATAAAAGAGAAACAAGAGAGCGTTTCCGTTGCCAAGTAGGTCCATCCGTTTGCAGCCAAGTTTCGAACATCTGATATTTAGCCCAAATTTTTGGTAGATTTCAAAATTATATGATACAGTTTGGTTTTAACCACCGTTGCAAAAAGAGTGGTGCTATAAGCTCAGCGTGTCTGTCTGTATGATTAGTAATTACACTACACTAGTTTACATGGTTCTTGTCCTTGAATGTTATTTTTTTCTTAACATTAAATTATTTTATGTATAAACAAATGTTTGTTCCGTGTCTGGGTGTTCTGTATTTATTGTAAGTATGTATTTACAAAAAAAAAAAAGTATTTAATTACACACATTACACAAAGCGCCATCTGACCCCAAACTAAGCAGAGCTTGTGCTATGGAAGACTGATAACTGATAGAATACTTAAATACTTTTTTTTTGTAAATACATACTTATAATACATACAGTACACCCAGACACAGAACAAACATTTGTTTATACCACACAATGTGTGCCCTGTGTGGGAATCGAACTCACGTCTTTCAGTTCTCGAAGCAGACATGCTACCAATGAACCAACAGGGCTGTCAACATCGTTCATAAGAAGAGCGTCTCGTTGGTTTCATCATTACCTATTTTTACAATAAAAAAATAGTAGGATTAGCAATTCATTTGTTATGATGGGTAATTGAAATCTACCTACCCGACTGCGATCCGTAATTGGGTATTTTTTTTACTTGAATTCTGCGTATAATCCCTTCCCGTTCCGAAGTAAAAACAGCCGCGTTATCCCAAATGATAATGCTTATGTTAGGTAAGAACATAACGCTGAACAACATGGGGTTAAAATGAGTAGCATAACCGGGAATCGAGTTTTATGGTCGCTTTTTTATAAATGAAGAGGTTATACTCTACATAAGACTTTCATAGTGTTTTGTAATAAAACAGTAAAACAATTTAATCATCTAGTTTATATAATAAATTGAAATTTTTATAACTGCTATTTTCTATTTACATACACATTCTGTATTGCTTAGAATGCGGTTAAATTGCGCGATGAACGATTGTTCATCGCGCAATTTAACCGCATACACACCTAAAATGTAAGACAATATTCTGACAAATAAACTGATTTAGATTTTTTTATTTTTGACACTCGGCTGGCTAGCTACCAAATCTGCCGCCATGCATCTAGCGGTGTGTTCCGGAAGCCTAACTTGAGAGCCAGTTTCATTCAAGACTAGATGTGTTTACCATCTTCGGCCAAACGTCACACAAAAAGCCTAGAACATCGTCGCAATGTTGCTAGTTTTTTATCGCATTCATTTCAAAGAGTGTGGTTCAGAACTACATGATCTCATTCTCCCATGCCTATTTCTCTATCATACAGCCAGAAGCTCATAAAAGCGACATCGATTCATGGTAGACGTTCCAAAAACTCAAACGAAATGATTTGATTCCTCTTTCATTGTGCGGACTGCTAGACAGTGGAATGCGCTACTTAGGTGGGTGTTCCCCGTTGGATATAATCTGAGTGACTTCAAGTCGTGAGTGAATCGGTATCTTCTAGGAAAAGCGTGATGTATCTTAGACCGCATCATCACTTGACATCAGGTGAGATGGAGGCCAAACATAAGCCTTTTCTGAAAAAAAAGTAAAGCATTTTTTTTTTAACCCATGAATGGAACTCATTCTTCTTCTCTGTTTCCTATAAACTATAATTTAGACGTTTATAAGACTAGATTGAATACATTTCTTCTAGATCAGCGTGCTCCATCGTCGGCCGCACCGTCGCTTTACATCTAGCGAGTAGCGCAGATCTCTTTAATATAAACAATAGCGAAGTCTTATTCCAAGATACTGGAATATCTAATTTTAAAATTCATGTAGAAAACGGTTTTATAAAACATGCACTAAAGATGAAATCCCTCGTAACATCATGATAAATTCAAAAACAACAGTATTTTAAAAGTTTCAAACTGATCCCCTGGAGTGTATTCGGTCATAAGTTGTATCTGCCTGGGCGAACCTACAATATAAAAAAATCAAGCAGTTCTGTAACTTTAACAAAAAATGAAATATTTTTAATTTTTTTTTTCCGTTAAAACTAATGAGACAAACGATACGCTTTCCTGATGGTAAGAGATAACGCATGCCCATGACCATTGCAGCAATACACAGAACTCTGAGTAGCAAAGCAAAGTCCAGAGCATCACTGCTTTGGCGCTCATTACTTTGAGACTTTCGATGGTTAGTCTCAACAGCCCAGTAAGTTCGCTAGCTGCAGTACCCTTCAAACCGGAACACAGTAATGTTTACACACTGCTGCTTGGCGGCAGAATATTTGGTACCTACAGCGGTTTTACCTACCTAGACGACATTATTCCGATAAATAACCTAATGGGGTCATAATAGTAAGCCTAACTTTTTTTTAAATAGTTGACTGACTAGGTGTTTTACCACAGCACACTTGATGTTAAGTGATGTTGTGGTCGAAGATGGTGAACACAGCTGGCCTAAATTGGAACTGTGGTTCAAGGTCTCAAGAGTAGTTTCCGGAACACACCGTTAAAAGTGCTGGGTGGAAGATTTTTTGATTTTTTACTTGAGGTCGCCTAGCTAGCCAGCCGAGTACTAGAAAGTTGCATGGTGGTAGGGTACTTTCTAGTACTCGGCTGGCTAGCTACCACCCTCAAGTTGAAAATCTGCCACCAAGCATCTAACGGTGTGTTCCGGCACCCTCACTTGAGAGCCAGTTCCATTCCAGGCTAGGTGTGCTTTACCATCTTCGACCACACCTTCACTTAACATCAGGTGAGCTGTGGTCGAACAACTAGCCTGTCAACCATAAAAAAAAAAAGAAAAAAAAAGTAACCTATCACCATGCTATGGTGTGCTCACGATGTGTTCATTTACCAGCTCAAGATTTTTGTTGGGTTTGAACTCGCACTCTTCGGCGTGTGAACCGACTGCGCTAACCACTGAGCTATCATCACTACATGTTTCATTATGAAAGTACCTCCACATAATATATTGCAATAAAGTATTGAATATTGACTACCAAATGATTGGGCCAACATTGGTCACTGATTTAGCATTATTTCAGAAATTTAAGCATAAGTTCAACTTAATAGGATGTCTGAACAGTGGCTGAACATTGTAAAATGAATTTTGTTGTTCCTTTTCCCGGCGGAGTTTTATCAAGTTCCGTGGATTACTGACGTCCCATTCAAAGAAAGTTTTTATGAGACTTATTGAATGTAAGGTTATTATTAAGATTCATGGTAGGTTTTGTAGCATTTTGGAGTTTAGTACAAAGTATTGTTGGACAAACCACAGAACTTCTGGAAGAAAATGTGAATCCGAATAAGCCCTGATTTTATAAACCCTCTCACTGCTGGGCGCGAGTCTCTTCTTATTGTGAGAGGAGACTCGCCAAGGTAAGGAACGACTAAATTTTAACAACTTTTTCACTTTTTATTTTGGTCAGAAATCAAGTACAAATACAAATCATTTATTAAATAACACCAAAGTTACCGGTCATTTTTCCATTCATATTTAAAAATATCATAATCATAACATTTGTGTCAAAACAATGAAAACGAAAATGTCAATGAAGTAATATGTCACATATAAAATGAATATGTCAATATAATGAAATGTCAATAAAAACAAAAATATTACAATTACTTACTAATCATCTCTTAGTTTTAAATAATCGTCAAAGTCATATTCGATCAAATTCGATTCGAATAAAAATCGAGAGATATTTCCAGGGAAGTAACAAGTAACACCAAAGTAACTTGAACTACGCAATCAATTTAACCAAAGCTTAGGTATCTACGCGTTTTGCCGTCGCAACGGGAAAACAAAAAACAAACAAATCAAAATTAATAGGTGCCAAACAATGGGTTCAGCCACAAATCATTGCTGCAAAACGCCATAGGCTTTGGGATCTCTGAGACATGGAATTCATGTGAGTAGATCAACTCGGAACGTAGAAGAAACATTAAATTTAGTTGATGAAATAATATTAGAAAACATTGACAGCCCTGTTGGCTCATTGGTAGCATATCTGCCTTGAGAGCTGAAGGGCGTGGGTTTGATTCCCGCTCAAGACAAACATTTTATCTATCAACAAATGTTTGTTCTGTGTCTGGGTGTTCTGTATGTTTTATAAGCATGCATTTACAAAAAAAAAGTATATATGTATGCTATCAGTTATCTGACTTCCATCACACAAGCTTTGCTTAGTTTGGTGTCAGATGGCGCTGTGTGTAATGTCCTACGATATTTGTTTTTTATTTATTTTATTTATTTAAGTGTTCAAACGTTCAAAAGAGGCTTCAGGTGACCGGAATGCTGGCATCTACTTTAAATAAATAAATATCGTAGAGATATTACACACAGCGCCATCTGACCCCAAACTAAGCAAAGCTTGTACTATGGAAATCAGATAACTGATAGAATACTTACATACTTCTTTTTTGTAAATACATACTTATAATAAATACAGAACACCCAGACACAGAACAAATATTTATTTTAACCACAAACTGTTTATCCTGTGGTGTGAATCAAACCCACGCTCTTCGGTTCTTGGGGCAGACATACTACCAATGAACCAACAGGGCTGTCAAAAGATTCCACATATCTTCAAGAACATTGAGATCGTATAGACACTAAGATGTCTTCACGGTGGTATCGCTGGTGAAAGATCGTGAATAGCGAAGGACCATTATTTCAAGCGGTAATACGTTATTTAGAAAAAGAAGGCGTGAAAGATTTGAATCCAGGACCTCTATATTGACAGTCAGAGGATCTCCTTCAGCTGTAGCTTCTAAAATTAAAGTTTTTTTTTTTAATTTTATAGGTAAGCTGCCGACTCGCCTGATGTTAAGCGAAGACGCGGTCTACGGTGGAACACGCTCACCTAAAAGAAACCGATTCACTCGCGACTTGAAGTTTTTCTTAGTAGCTCTCGTATATCGTACATGTTTTTCTTTTTGCAATCTGTCCTTATTGGCATTTAGCATTGTTTGGTATACGCCCATTGGCGTATCCATATTAATATTGCTAATTTAGCAGGTCTTGCGGTGCTACTCTTTTGAGCCTCCTGAAAGTTTTTGCTTTCATCAGGTGTGATGTCAATTTATTGAGATGCATTAGAATTCTTTTCGTGTAGGCGCTGATTCGTTGTATAATTTCGTCTTTAACTTGCTGACTGACTGCTTTGTATCGTACATTGAGTAACGAATCTTACTGTTTGTAACAATACTGCGAGTATCAAGACCTTCTCAATATAAATTATAGCAATTAATAATTGGGCGACCCACATCAATAGACGTAAACAAACGATAAATTAGTTTTTGTCGTTAAAACTACTGCTTGTTATATTAATTGCTAGGAAATGTTCCGTGGGCGTTTTAATCGTCAAGAATATTTCCATTAAACAAAAAAGAACATAGAAACTTAATGCCAACCGATTTCAACTGTCTTTAAACAAAAAGTTTGTTTTGTGTCTGTGTGTTCTGTATGTATTATAAGTATGTACTCGTATGTATTTACAAACAAATATTTTTGTTTGTAAATACATAAATTATATTTAAATATTGTATCAGTTATCTGAGTATCATCGTACATGCTTTACTTAGTTTGGGTTCAGATGGCGCTGTGTGTAATGTCTTACGATATTTATTTAATCAATAAAGATTTGCTTACCAGCTGTAACCAAGTACAGGCATAATACGTAAGTACCAGTTAACATTCAAGGCAAGGCGTAAAAACGTAATTGTAAACGTACTTTGTAGTGATGATTGCTTCGTGGTTAGCGCGGTCAGTTCACACGCCAAACGGCGTGGGTTCAAATCCCCACAATGAGCTTGAGATGCCGGTAAAGAAAAATGTCGTGAGGAAACCATAGCTTGGTGGTAGGGCACTTGCTAGTAGAAACAAAGAGAGAAAACATTTATTTTGACACACACAACACTACAACAACAAACAAAAAACACTACAAATAATAGATTAGGAAATAAAAAAGAAAAACTATTACTACTAGTACTCGGCTGGCTACCACCCTCAAGTTGAAAATCTGCCGCCATGGTTACGTTCCAGTTCAAGTTAGGTTCTAAATACATAGTTAGGTAATTAAAAAAAAAATATCGTAGGACATTACAAACAGCGCCATTTGACCCCAAACTAAGCAAAGCTTGTACTATGGATGTCAGATAACTGATAGAATACTTCAATACTTTTTTTGTAAATACATAAGTACTTATAATGAATACTAACACCAAGACACAGAACAGACATTGATTTATGCCACAAAATTTTCGTCCTGGGTGGGAATCGAACCCACAGCTCTTCAGCTCTTGGAGCAGACATACTACCAATGAACCAACAGGGTTGTCAAACCGACCGACCGACCGATTGAACCGACTTGTTATCCCTTATCACAAGAATCTGATATAGAGACCCTTGGACATGTTAAAGGTAAGTGTTGTGGGTTGTTTCTACGATAACTATTCAGACAATAGGCTTTTGAAACTAAGTAGACGTAGTACTCGTAGCAAGCTTGACAAATAATTAACCGACTTCATAAGAGCGAGTTCAGAATGTTTTAGTTTGGAAACTGCTACGCTGGTTGTCAATGCTAAGTTTTTAACCAAAGTAGATGCCAGCTGACGCCTCCTTTAAACGTTTGGCCAGGCCCCTATATATAAAACATAGCCAGGGGACTGTTCTCAAAAGGCGGAGACAAACAAAATAAATAAATAAAAATCATTTATATCATAGGATTATGTATGTATGTATTATAAGTATGTATTTACAAAAAAAAAGTATTTAAGTATTCTATCAGTTATCTGTCTTCCATAGCTTAAGCTCTGCTTAGTTTGGGGTCAGATGACGCTGTGTGTAATGTCCTATGATATTTATTTATTATTTTATAAAATTGTTACAGTATTTTGAGCTGCGATAAATTCGCCTCGTGGAGACGCTCACTACGTTCGAAATAAGATATTTGAGCCGTTTTCCTGTTGTGATGCTCCTTGTTAACATAGAACGTGATATTTCCCCTGAAGCGATGTTTTTTGTTCATAAATTGATGCAATCACTTAGGTCTATTGTATTTTTTCATTAAATTACTATGTGCATGGGACACAACATGTTTTCCGTTGTACATGTACATGTACCTTTTTTTTTGTTTTACAATGTTATCGGTTCTGAGATAGATCGGATCACAGAGTCTGTAGGTGTTATTACGATACTGGTTGGAATGTGGATTAAAAGTCTATATGGATGATTTTTCTATAATTAAGATACAATGTCACTAAGGTAAGTTCGTTTAATCACTGATTATGTTAGTAACTAGTCCTTGAGTTTTAGCAAATACCAATCGAAATAAGCTTAAATAAGAAAATTCAAAAAACACGAATGCCCAAAGGTTTTTTATTTTTTTATGATGTTCAGTGTCACTTGGGATGATGTAAGGATTCTTATATTACTTACTAGGATCTTTTACATTCAAACGTGTTACAGTATTTAAAAACTTTGTCAAGAAAGACTTCGGTTGACAAACAAAGTGATGGCCACAACTTTCCTGATATTAAGTAACGGTGTGGTCGAAGATGGTAAAGCGTATCTAGCGTGAAATAGAACTGGATTGCAAGTGAGGATGCGGTACACATCGTTGGGTAGGTACTTGGCAGCAGATTTTTTAGGTTTCGTGGTAGCTAGCCAGCCGAGCACTATAAATTACCCTAACACCATGCTATGGTTTCCTCACAATGTTTTTTCCTTCACCAGCAGCTCAAGCTCATTGTTGGGGTATCAACCCATGCCCTTCGGAATGTGAACCGACCGTGCTAACCACTGAGCTATCATCGCTACAAAAAACATATTTTGAAATAACAATACCTATTCAGACTTAGCTTACACAACCACGAGGAAAAGTAACGACGTTCCCAACTGAGAAACATCTCAACAAAAAGGCACAAAAACAAGATTCCATAAAAGTTAGCTTTCATAATAACATGACAAATCCGATGTAGGTAACCGCTTGGGCGGTTGCCAAATCATTTTGCAACGTTCCTATGGTAGGACTTATTAATGGAGTAATGCATAGGCGATAGCGTTTCAAAGGTGGTAAGCGTACTGCATTAAAAAGTTGGCTTTTGAGAACTTTTCTGTGTGAATTGCCCTACGATATTTATTTTACATATAAGTTTCACATTTTTAAATTTGAATAAATATATCTCAACATTTTACTTTAAAAATAAAAAGTAGATACATATAAGTTAAATATTTGAACACATAATAACGTTTATCATCAGGGTAATTGTAATCGCGCACAAAATACTATTAATGGATTTATTTATTTACCACGACGTTTGGCGTCGTTATAAAAATAACTTTATCAATAGCCCATCGTAACTAAAAAATTCCAACACTTTCAAACTCCTGGATTGCTTGAAACAAAACTTAAGTTCTTATTTTGGACTAATCCCAAGAAACTAGGCAAAAGTAGGGAATAAGATAAAAACTTTAATAAGAAAAAGTTTAATCAAGTTTGCAAACTGTTTCTGTGTTTTTGATAGTTTTGAGAGACATTAAATGTTTCTTACTGGAGTCGTTATCTATGTGAATAAAAATATGTTGTTTGTAAGAAGTCACATCGCTAGAAAATAAAAATGATTCAATTACGAATCTTCTTTTTATAATAATCCAAATAAGATTTTAAGGCAAAGAAAATTGAAAAACTTTGCTGAAAAATTAAGCAAAACGAGAAATCTTTTAAGTACTTTAATACTAAAGAATATTTGTAGTTAACAAGGTAAACTATCTACTTGAGTTTCTAATTTTGCTATCATCAAATCGTCCATATCTCTGATGGGTCTTTGTGTCTCTTGAATGTTTATTTTTGTGAGGTAGATGTGTTCCAGAGTGAGACTGCAAATTGGCAAAACAAGGAACAAAACTATAAAAAAATATAACCTGAAAATTTCTGTTTTGACAGACGAAGTTACGGTTACTAGAATTGAGTAGCGCCACAGAAAACATAATAGTGTGGAACAGAGTCGGAGCCAGTGGAGGTCAGTGACTTACTAGTGAGTAGCGCAGAGCGGGGTCAGTGACTTTTTAGTGAGTAGCGCGAAGCGGTTGTCATCAGCTTCTTTACCGCCATTTAACATCAGGTGATTTATGAACAAAAACATAATCTGACAAAAGTAAAATACTTTTTATTTTACTAACAAAAGTAAAATACTTTTTGTTACTAACAAAAATAAAAATCTTTTTTTGTTTCTTTTTTTTATGTGTGTTGTATTTTTACATGCTGTTTTTTGTTTATTGTCTAATTATTTGAATAATGTTGATTTGATGATGATGATATAATTGCACATCACTTGATACTAACAAAAGGGTTAAAGGAATCTACCTACAATATTGTAAATATCTTTCGAATCCTTTACGTTGCAAACACAATTCCGGTTTTGACAAAGGCGCTAATCCAAATATGACCCAATTTGAGCGCGATCGAATAAGGCTCGATCATAGTTACTTATGACGCCTTATAATCTTCAATTTCTGCGAACTCATGCGAGTCGGGGTTCCCTCAGTTCTAAGAATCGACGGATTTATCTTAGAATAGGCATGATGACAGTAATTAAAAATTACTATACAATGTCTATTATGTTAACCGCTTTGTATGAGCTGTCAAAGTTGACGACATAACTTTGTACAGCGTCTAGCAAAATAAATCTGACATAAATAAATACGTACTTCTTTACAAAGCTGCGTTAACTTGAGAGCAATTTTTAGTAAACCTTGTAAAGAGGTAATGCCAGATCAAACATATTTATTTGTGTGAGATTTATTTTGCTAGACGCTGTACAAAGTTATGTCGTCAACTTTGTATGACCTGTCAAAAATTGGACAAGACAAAAAAAAATAACAAACAGAGTAATGAACAGAGTATAAAATTATGTATTTATGTAATGAAAATTGAGTCATGGAATACGAAATACGCATTGACTTTTTAATTAAGAGCAAGATTGATAGATTTTGAGAAAATAAAACTACAAAACACGTAGGTCCGCCATGATCTAGGTATGTTGAACACCAATCAGAGTGAATGACGTCACTTTTGCGTAAACAAATAATTTAGGTATGAGAAGTTTTTAATGAGGGACCGCACAACACCTATACATTTTACAAAATAACTAAATTATTCAATGAACATCTGAGAAACGTGTTTACGTTTTGTTTACTTGGACGTGACGTCACCAGCGGCACCATGACACTAGAAGCGTTTTGGTGGGAATTTTAAATCTAGAAACTTAACGAACATATTTTCCTACTAAACCTTATTTACCAGTTATAGGTACTACCAAATAAGCTAAGAGCAGTCTACAATATTAGATAACAGAATCTAGAGAGGTATCCATCCAGTTAAAAGCTAAAATTAGTTACATTGTTTACAAAGATACATCAAACAAAAGCCTCTAGTGTTTACATACACCACATTAACCGAATGAAGACGAAAGTACCAGTACTCGGGCTTACTTAACGTAAGTAAAGAGCTACCGCCAAGCTCGTAAAAGATTAATGTATGAAGCTTCGACGAAAGCCTCATTTTCTTTATGTACAGTCATTTTCTAAGTTCGCTCAGTTATTTGAAGAGGTTTGATTTTAAAATTGTTTTAGATTTAAATTGCTTTCAAGCGATTTCAAGGATTTTATGTATATAATGTTGTGTTTTTTTTTATGTTACAGTTGGTAATCATGCAGACGGGTTGTTTGACGGTAAGCAATCTAAAAAAATAATAATTTAATAATAAAGTAAAATTAAAAATAAGCGTCACTATCAGCAATGCCAGGGGCACAACAAATACGTTGCCGACCTTTAACACGCCTTTTGAAGAACCCAATGTTGTAACTCTGCGGGAAATACGGAGGAAGGAAGATCATTCCAAAATTTGCAAACGTATGGCAAAAAATGTCCGAGGAGTACCATAGCCAGATTAACTCCCTTGCTAATATACAAGTTCGTCTTTTTTTTTTAGTTGTCTATTTTTTATTGACCAACATATACTGTTGATAGCAATATTGCCCCAAAACACATTAAAGATGTTGCCAAAAATAGAAGAAAAAAATTGCTTGTCAGAATAGTGACATAGTTTTACATATTTTTTTTTGTATTTGGCATTGCACTTTTTGCATTTAGTTATTATTTTCAAGTGTTTGCAACTTTACTAGAAATTTTGATGCAAGTTTTAAAAAGAACACGAAAATACGAATTTCACCACATTGTGCCACGTGCCCAAAAACGTAAGTCGGTATTTTGTTAAAAAAAACTATTTTTTATGCAGTTCGGTATCAAAAATCTTGTTTGATCTTGCATCATCCTGATGGACACAAGCACTTTTTTAAAAAATCATTTACATATTAACATGGGCATTTATGTTTTTTAATTGAGCTTGTTTTACATTTGACTATTCTTTATTTTACCTACGAGAATGATCTATTCGTGGCGTAATTACCAGCTATTCTACTCTATTAACTCAAAATATCATCGATAAAATGGCATGTACCGAACAATTTAGTCAGCCTAAGGATGGTGACCGCTAGTATCATTAACTTCTGAAAGCTAACATAGTTTCCGTGACACGTTAAATTGTAGGTTACCGTTGTTTAATAATATAACTTTGAAACAAGACAGAAGCGCTAAGGTGGTTCGATTTCCATACAAATAATTGTTTGCCATTTATGGACAAATGGAGCATAATTTTACAGTGAAATCACAGCTACTGGCACTTATTTTGGTCTTTATTTGCGGTAAATCACAATTGCTTGAATAAATCATAAATTCATAAATCATTCATAAAGATTTTATGAATAATTAATTTCATTAGTTAGGTATTCATAATTTCATTCGTAATTTTTAGATTAAGTTTTTTGTATACATTTTGTAAATAGTATTAATTTAAGGTTTTTTTATTTATTTTGTTCAATAAATAAATAAGTTGCATTACCTATATTTAGTCACAATTCATAAATTTAATTTTATGATAATAAATAATCTATTGTTTTATTCAAGCAATTGTAATTAACCGCAAATAAAGACCAACATAAATGCCAGTAGCTGTAATTTCATTGTAAAATTATGCTCCATTTGTCCACAAATGGCAAAAAATTATTTGTATGGGAATTAAACCACCTTAAGGCGACATACTGAGCCCGACGCTAGGGCTTACAATTATCCTATACCAACTTACTAATGACTTTCGCAACTGTCTGTACAAAAGATTTGAGTTGGAGACATTTCTAAGTCGTAATCATGTAATGTATCACTTTGAAACTCGCTAAAATGTAAAGTTACGATTGGAATAAACTTAGCGTCGGCAATGGTGTGGATCAGCGTGAAAAGATAATTTAACAAATTTCCCATGCATGTATGAAATATTCATGATTCCTCGAGAGGCTGTAAAGTTGTTTATCTATGATTTAAAATCAATGAAGGAAAGTTTCGTGTTTATAAGGTTACTTGATAGCATTAAAACGATACGTTACAGCTACGCTTCAAATAATTTTCAAGGTAAATAATTACGTATGGGTTAAAAGCGTGTTGAAAAATATTCAATATATTATTAGGCATTTCTTATTTTTGTTTATGATAATTTTTGAAAATTGACCTGTAACACCTCGTTATCAATAAATATGATTATGATTATGATTATGATTAAATAAATAATAAATATCGTAGGACATTACACAGCGCCATCTGACCCCAAACTCACTAAAGCTTGTACTATGGAAGTCAGATAGCTGATATAATACTTAAATACTTTTTTTAGGTAAATAAATAATTATAATACATACAGTACACATAAACATTTGTTTGTCCTTGGTGCGAATCGAACCCACGCCCTACAGCTCTTGAAGCAGTACATACTACCAATGAGCCAACAGGACTGTCAAAGCCTCTGCCATTTGAGTTTAGCGACCAGCTCAGAACGTACAAACTTTTACGTTTGATCGTCTATCTTTCTACGTGACAAATCACGTAAGTTCTGTGGACTATCAAAATGGGTTTACGCGCCTAATAACAGTAGAACATATTAAATTACTGTTAGAGAATAATTATCACGACTAGAAATACAAGTACACTACAACTTGAACATTTGTTGTAAGATTTGTCTCTCAAACCCCAGACAAGGCTGCCCCTAAGAACTTGTTCGTAACCACTTCAGAACTAATAACAGATGATAATTCTAGGGGTTGACTTGAGGATTAACAAGGGTTTGTTTGGAATCGTATTATACGACTAATATAAGGAGACTGTACACTAAATCGTTGTCCAAAGCAAAATATTACTGCCTTATATTTAAAAAGTACTAGATACATACTTTTAGAACGACACAAATAGAATGTCAAAACAAAGAAACATCTTTTCAACATCAAATCTAAACACACATCTATTTTTCTTTCTTCTTTCTCTCTTTCTTTCTTTCAAAAAAACATACCAGGCATTGCATGTTTAGTATTTATGTATTCTATCAGTTATCTGACTTCCATCACACAAGCTCTGCTTATTTTGGGGTCAGATGGCGCTGTGTGTAATGCCCTACGATATTTATTATTATCTGCTACCATTGCTTTGAATCATCATTACGGACTCCAATATCATATTCCCTTACCTACTCATATCAGTATAACGCAAACACCATAAACAAAACCAAACAAACCTGTTCTATAGGCAATTAATTAACAAAATTGCCCAAGAAAATTACCTTTTCAGGATTAAGTGTCGCCATCGTATATCACATAGCAAAACTCTGTTGATGAATTATGTATTAGAGAAAGTAGGTCGGTAACAAATGGAGGAAGGGGCAGGGAATTTGTCGCTTACAAGGATTGTTTAGTTGATTAGAAATTTTGGACATCTTAGGTACGTTGGATTCTGTTCTCCGCATAGATCTTGATACATTAAATACAGTAAAAGTTCCTCACGGTTTCCTTATTCGCGTTTTAATTATTCGCGGGTGGAAAAATTGGAACCCTGTTCCTGTATTTGCGGCTAAAAAATTCATTATTCGCGGATGCAATCGGTAAACAGAAAAAAATTGGGTGTCATTTAATAACATATCGGCATCTTTTGAGTATGTGTTTACTGTTGGTGCGTACCGCGGCTTTTATAAAAGATGTAACCGAGTGGACTAATTTCAAACTAAGACAAATCTTACTGCCACTGTATAAAGGTCATTGTCGAATGCCTTATTTTGAAACGGCAAATTACTTTTTCTGAATTTAAAGACCTTTCAAAAGCGACAAAACAAAAAACACAATAATTTTTAAACCCTGGTTTTTAAAGCTGGTTTTATTTTGATACATATTGGTTCTATTTTGGAACCTTAGAACGTATCCCCTATGACTCCATACTAATTACCATTCAATGCCCACGGTTTCTGTATTCGCGGCATTTTTATGGAACGTATACTCCGCGAATAAAGAGATTTTACTGTAATTAAATAATACCCGCTGTACTAAGTCACTCGACTAACACCCGAATTGAAAGTAGGGGCAAAATGTAATCCGGCGCTGTAAGAACTTAATTCTTACAGCATAAAGCTGATTTTGTCCTTTTGACAATAAACATAATTTGGTTTATTTTTATTTATAAGATACTAGCTTCGCCCCGCAGTCTTACCCACTACATAGTTTCAGGATAAAGAGTAGCATAGGTGTTAAATCACGCTCTCAGCTACCTCCATACTATATTTCATTCAAATCCGTTTAGTAGTTTTTGCATGAAAGAGTAACAAAACAATACGTGATGCGCCTCTTGGTGTTACCTACATGTGTTCGGAATAAAAAGTAGCCTATGTCTTAATTCAGGATCTCAGCTACCTCCATACCAAATTTCATTCAAATCCGCTCAGTAGTTTTTACGTGAAAGAGTAACAAACATACATACTCAAAGTTACGCATTTAATGTAGTAATTTTTAACTAAACATAAATTCGTGTTCCGCAATTACGTTCTAAATCGAATAAGATCCCGCAAAACGATGATGATATTGAAAAAAAGTCATCACAATAAAAAATATATATATTTACGATCGAAAAACCTATCACGTATTCCAGATAAAACATCTTAAAAACCTAAAGACCCATAAAACTGATCCGAGTTATCAGAAAGCAATTTATATTTATAGCCAAGTAGGTAATCTCCCTGTATTACTTTTTATTTGGTCGCTTAATAAAATATATCTCCTATCGAAGAAATTTATAGTCTTCAGTAAACCTGTTACTCTTCATATAACGAATTTAATCTGGCAGTTTTTCATGGTATACAATAATCATTAAAATAAATAATGCAAAATTTCCAATTTAAAAAAATCGACTCCATGACCCTTATATTAGGCCAACTAAACGCACTGCTCCAATGAAACAGCGAGGTTTCGGAGTAAACGAAAATATCATCTATGTGTACATTGTTTTAGATTTTTGTCGTTTTTTTAAAAACCGCTCGATCGATTTCAATAAAATTTTGGTCCCATATAAAAAAATAATCATCAAAATCGATTTATAATTGGCAGAATTTTCGCTTAACAAACATTTAAAAAAAATACAGTCGAATTGAGAACCTCCTCATTTTTTGAGTCGGTTAAAAATCAGCGTAATTAAATAAATCATGAATTCTTTTAACGCAATTGTTGACAAGCTAGGTGTTTGAACACAGCTCACTTGAAGTTACGTGACGGTGTGGCCGAGGATGGTTATTTATATATTGAATAACTTCTATATCAAAATCAGTCGACATGTATTGTACATATTTACATACTACTTTTTTTATATAAAAAGTTTTTATTTATTTTATTTTATGTATTAAAAAGTAACTTTCCCTCATGTTACACTTACTTGATTAAGTTTTTTTTTTATATACCAACCAATTATATATTATGTTTCTGTATCTTTATATGTTGAGACTAACCATCGAAAGTCTCAAAGTAATGAGCGCCAAAGCAGTGATGCCCTGGACTTTGTTTTGTTACTGAAAGTTCTGTGTATCGCTGTAATGGTCATGGATAGGCGTTATCTCTTACCACCAGGAGAGCGTCTCGTTCGTCTCATTACTTCTTACATAAAAAAAAATAATCAAAAGGTTTTCTGGAAGAAATCGCTCTAGGCGATAAGACCGCCGTTATACACCATATATTTATTATTTTGTTTCGGTATATTCTTTATCTCTTTTTTACATTTCATATTTGTATGTTATTGTGTTTTATTTTGGTGTGTATTAAAGTTGTATTCTATTCTTTAGTCTCTTATCTTTACGCTGTGTAAATAAAAAATATTTCTAAAACGCTACTCGTGAACGATAAGACACAAGGTGCTATTAATTTTGGAACTTAGAACATTTACTCAATGAAAGTAAATACGCCTTAACCTTTCCTAAGAAAACGCCTCCCTTACTTGGGAACTGATGTTGACTCCAGAATCCCACATAAGATTCTTCATGTTATGATATGTGAAATGTTTACTCGATTTATTTGACAACCGTGACAAAGTAAGTAAGAGAGGAAAATACCTGAAAACGCCGAAAAGTAATAAAATTCACTGAGCAAATATCACAAGAAAAATATACGTATGATTTTAACATTTTCCTTCTGTCTCAATGGCAAGTTGTTTCGTTATACATTTGCTATTGCGTTAAATTCGTTGTTAGTGATTAAATTCACTATACAAATACAAATATTTTATTAATAGATAACACCAAAGTTACCAAAGTTGAGGTCATTTCTCCATTCATATTTAAAAATTACGTTAAAAATATCAAAATAATAACATTTATGTAAATGTATTAAAAGTAATTAATAATGGAAGGAAAAGCCGAAGATCAGGCTGAGTGGCGTGTCTTGGGAGAGGCCTATGTCCAGCAGTGAACTTAGGCCTCTCCTAACTATAGGCTGATGATGATTTTTTTTTTTTTTTTTTTTTTATATAGTAGATAGGCTTGCGTTTGACCGCCATCCCGCCTGATGTTAAGCGAAGATGCGGTCTACGGTGGAGCACGCTCGCCTAGAAGAAACCGATTCACTCGCGACTTGAAGGTACCCAGACTATATTCATTGGGGAACACCCACTCGGGCAGCTGATTCCAATGTCTAGCGGTACGCATGAAAAAGGTGGAATCAAACCGCTTAGTTCGAGCTTTTGGAACATCAACCATGAAGCGGTGACGCTTTTTAAAGCTCCGGCTGTCCGATAGTAGAATGGGCAAGGTGGAATTAGGTCATGCAGATCTGAAGCGCACTCTCCAAAATGTATCCGGTAGAAAACCGACAGATGATGATGAAATGATGAAACCGACTCCATGACCCTTAGGCCAAATAAACGCACATCTCCAATGAAACCGCGAGGTTTCGGAGTAAACTAAAATATCATCGATGTATACAATTTTTAGATTTTTGTTGGTTTTTTTAAAACGCGCTCGATTTCTAAAAAATTTATATGGAATCTCTGAAGTATGATCTACCAAGCAAAAGAGTTACTAATAAAGTATGGCCATATCTATGTCTATGCAAAAAAAGAATCATAACAATCGATTCATAATTGGCTGAATAATCGCGTAACATATAAAAAAAACATACAGTCGAATTGAGAACCTCCTCGTTCATTGAGTCGGTTAAAACCCTATAACCCGACCATAGCATAAAATTGTGTACTATCGTAAATTAAGATAGTATACAAGTCCATAGAGACGTAAGTACTAAAATATTCAGAGAAAAGACCATTGAGTCTGTGAAAGCTAAAAGCCACGATATAAAACTGAAACAAATAAAGCAAGCTGTAGGTATCTGTATCTTATCCGAGGGATTTACGATCTCGGCAAATGAGATTGCTAAGAATATTGTATTTATAGGTGGTTAGCGATGTTTATGTATGTAGCTGTATTTATGGAGTTTGGACGCACTGAAGTCCAACCGGTAATAAATAAAAAGTATTCCTACAAAATTCGTACATGAGATAACACTAAAATATTAGTTATGTTAACGTTTAGTGCCATTTATGAGTTTGTATTATATCAGGATGTAGCTATTGTGCTTATTAAGAATACTTTTATAGGGTTTTAAATAAAATAATTAGTTAATACTCACATTTCACTGTTTTATTCACTTGATTGATTCAAAATATTCACCAACTATGTATTAAGTGGAGTTGTCTCGAACGCTGGTACTCAACTGCCTGTGAGACGCGGCTTTGCTCAGAGGTAGAAACCCCACTCTGTCTACTTCTCTCTCCACTAGCGTCCTATTGGTTGAAGCCGCGCTCACAGACAACTAGTGCCACGTCTAGTCAATACAACAATAATTATATTCATTTGAAAGAAACAGTATACAATCCAAATTAAATACTTAATTTCGCTAACAGTTATAACTTAGACCCACTTCGTCCGCGTAAACTTTAGTATTGGGTTCAGAGAGAATTGAAACATATTTTACATACATACCTATATGTAATAACAAAATAGCCATACCAAATTATGACCAGTATTATGCTGAGGTGAGCCCCTATTTTTTTTTTTTTTTTTTATGTTGTGTTTTATGTTACGAAATAAAACTATTTTTTTTTTTTTTATGGTTGACAGGCCAGGTGTTTGACCACAGCTCACCTGATGTTAAGTGAAGGCGTGGTCGAAGATGGTAAAGCACACCTAGCCTGGAATGAAACCTATTTTCCGTCTTTCTTTCAATAATTTCATCCGTCATGGTAATTGCACTATTTTATTGCTTAGATTAGGATAATAATATACAAATTTACAATTAAAAAAACCGACTCCATGACCTTTAGGCCAACTTAACGCACTGCTCCAATGAAAAAGCTAGATTTCAGAGTAAACGAAAATATTATCGATGTACACAATTTTTAGATTTTTGTTGATTTTTAGAATCGATTGAGCGGTTTTTAAAAAAAATCAACAAAAATCTAAAAATTGTGTACATCGATAATATTTTCGTTTACTCTGAAACCTAGCTTTTTCATTGGAGCAGTGCGTTTAGTTGGCCTAAGGGTCATGGAGTCGGTTTTTTTTAATAGTAAATTTTGTGTTATAATTATGTAAGTTTTACTTGGTGGTAGATTTCCTTAGCAGGAGGTCGTCTAGGTACCACCGCAGTACCAGTTATTCTGCCGCTAAGCAGTAGTGTGTAAAAATTACTGTGTTCCGGTTTGAAGGATATTTACTGCAGCTAGCGAAATTACTGGGTTGTTGAGACTAACTACCAAAAGTCTCAAATTAATGAGCGCCAAAGCAGTGACTGTGATGCCCTGGACTTTATTTTGTTACTCAAAGTTCTGTGTATCGCTGTCTTACCATCAGGAGAGCGTCTCGTTTGTCTCATTACTATTTACATATAAAAAAAAAGTTGTGTTTAAATTTTTTCAATACTTCCCCGTTGGCTCGTCACCCGGCACAGTCAGACGTATCCGGAATTTCCCAGCGACAACTCTTGCGTAACTCATACAGGCAGTTACAAATCTTAATAGATTGCTAGGACAGATAAGTTATCTGCGGAAACTGTTACATCCCGCGAACTTATCCCCCAAGTTATGATTGGCTACGAACTTGGACAGAATTGAATTGCTCTTCTGATTTCTGTATCACGAATATCGAGCACACCCTCTGGAATTGGAGACCTCATTTATTTTTTTTACGACCACCCTAAGAATTGCAAGACATTGACATTGTCGAAAATCCTTTTGTGTCTGCAGCCAATATAAATTGAACTTTTTATAGCTTTGTGTATTTTGTTCTAAATGGTACACGACAATATTTAAGTCTTAGAATGGCTTGAGCTGGTATTTTTGTGCCATTATTGAATTGACCATAAATGGGTTTTAACCGACCACAAAAAAGGAGAAGGTTCTCAATTTGACTGTATGTTACGTTACGCGATCATTCCGACAATTATGTATCGATTTTGATGATTCTTATTTTTGTTTGTTTGTTTGGTTGATCATACTTCAAAGATGGTCCTATATAATTTTTATCGAAATCGATACAGAGCGGTTTTTAAAAAATCTACAAAAGTCTAAAAATTGTATAGGTACGTCGGTGATATTTTCGTTTACTACGAAACCAAGTAAGCAAGCTAGTTAAAAATAAATAACACTTATTACAAAAAGTAGCATGTAAAAGTTTTGGATACAAATCAGCAAATCATTAAAACCAACTTTTACTATTGGTACAACAATAGTGATGATAGGTCAGTGGTTAGCGGTTAGGTCGGTTCACACGCCGATGGGCGTGGGTTCAAATCGCAATAGTACACAGCTTGAGCCTTGAGCTGCCTGTGAAGGATAATATCGTGGGGAATGTTTCTAGTAGGTACTCGGCTAGATACCAACCTCAAGTTGAGTTATTTATTTATTTAGTATTGTTATTTATGACTTCAAAGCGCCCACATTGTTTATAACGGCGAGCACACTGTTTTTTTTTATTACTGGACTATGCAAAGTAACATATTACATAAGCAAGTTTCTAATCAGTTTATTAGATAAATGCCAAAATACCACCCACGCACCACACCCCTATAACTAACCGCTAAACCAACCCACACTTTCTGAACAAGCCCTCATAATCGCTAAAAGCGGCGACCAAGTTCTATAGCGATATTTGTAATGTTGTATCAGAAAATATCATGTTACATGACGCGACGAATGTTCGCTTCAGCAGTCAAGATCTCATCACGCAGAAACAAGAGTTTATTAAAAAGCGCCATCTATTGATTTGACGTTTCACTATTACGCAGTGTCCAACAAAAAGACAAAACAGCTGAAAACACTCACTGAGAGTGGCGCCGCCTGGGTGAAATGACATGGAACTTTTTAAAATATTTTAAAAAGTTTCAACTTTTAGATCTAATATTTTTGTCAAATGTTTATTTCAATGACTAATATGTCATCAAACCCATTTTGTACCTATATAAAGTTATTTTTTGTAGTAATTTTGTTTTTTATTGCAAGTTTTAGTATTGAATTCTAAATTTTAACTGAGAATGAAGCGATGAGATAGAGTAAAATGCCAAGCAATGTTATGAATTTAATCGACACGAAACATAAATAAATTTGACAGTAGTTTCTAAAAACAGTAGTTTTTAAAAAAAAAAAGGATATTTATCAAAGTTTTCGATACAAAAGTTAGTTAGTCTTTAATTTAATTTCATGCGCTCACATAATATGGAGAAAATGTTACAAGCATTTAAAAAACTGATTTCATGCCACTAAGCCCAAACACGACAAGGTTTTTAGGTATTTTGGTTTAAAATTAAAAATACGAAACCGATTTTGTTGAAATTTATACAGGACCAATGGGAAAAAGAATTTTCCAAATCGGTTTATAAATATTAAGAATTGAGAACCTGCTTATTGAAGTTGATTAAAAATAAGAAATCATTAAATTTGTTGGAAACAACTCAAAACTTTCGTTCTGCACAGAATCACAGATAGGCAATTGCTGTAAAACGGAAAAGAAATTTCAGTGTAGTTATATGAAAATAGTTCAGCTTATTAATTAAAAACCTAATCTTACTTATGATTAGAACTAATTTGACATGAACTTCCGCAAAGTAACGCCAGAATCAATTACATTAACAAATTTTTACTAAACCTTTTTTTAAAATAGAACAGAGTAAAATGTAACTTTATTATACACCAAAAACAAATCACAATGAAAAAAACAAATATACCAGCAGTAGTAGTATTTTTACCAGTTGCTGAAGTTAGATTTGTCATAAAACTTTCGTTTTATCTCTTTACTAGCTACGCTCCGCGGTTGCCCGCTGTTCCCACGTGAACACTTCATTTTTTCGGGATAAAAAGTAACCTATTAATCCAGCGTGTCAGCTACCTCGGTACCAAATTTCATCAAAATTAGTTCAGCCGTTTAAGCACAAAGAATAAAACAAACACACACAAACTTTCCCCTTTTTAATATTTTTATCTCTAATTGAAATAGTGTTAAATATCTGCGTTGCAAATAACTAAGGAAGCAATTTAAATCACAGAAGCAACCGTATTTCATTTTAAGCCTCGGGTATTAACTGAGCGTTTAAACCACTATTACCGGTTATAAATTTAAATTTTCTCCCAAGTCCCGCGACCTATAAACTTGATAGCCAATTATTAAATACGTGTTGAAATCTTTTAATTTGATTAAAACTAATAAAATTCAGATAAAATTTATGTTCGACAGTTTACTTTTCAGAGCTTTACCACTTCAGAATTAAAGTTGAAAATAGCTTTTTTTTTCTTTTTTTTTTATGTAAAAAGTAATGAGACGAACGAGACGCTCTCCTGATGGTAAGAGATAACGCCTGTCTATAACCATCGCAGCGATACACAGAACTTTAAGTAACAAAACAAACTCCAGGGCATCACTGCTTTGGCGCTCATTACTTTCGAGACTTTCGACGGTTAGTCTCAACAGCCCAGTAATTTCGCTAGCTGCAGTACCCTTCAAAGCAGAACACAGTAATGCTTACACACTACTGCTTAGCGGCAGAATAACTGGTACTGCGGTGGTACCTACCTAGACGACCTCCTGCTAAGGAGATCTACCACCAAGTTCACCACAACTTACCATCAATTTTGGGTTGTAAACTCATTTAATGACATATTTAAAATTTTGAAGTGACACCAATGTTTGTAACATTAGTGTTATCAATAAAATATTTGTATTTGTATGTAGGTACATAATTAAAATGTGCTCCTTTGAAAAAATAATTATCTGTAAGATTGGTACTTACGCATTAATTAAAATCTCACGAATGTTCAATATCAGCCTTTCAATAGCAAGCCTTTTCAAAAACTTCCATTAAGTGAATTAACTACATCAATCAATTGTTTTTTGCCGAATTCTATCTTCATTTCTTACGGATTTTATCGTATTTCTACGGGTCAGTAACCTAGGAGAACGATAAGATCAATAGAGCGAAAGTGGGCCGCAAAAATCTGCCTAAGCATAGTGGCGAGTAGGAT
Organism: Biston betularia; assembly: GCA_905404145.2. Taxonomy (NCBI): domain Eukaryota; kingdom Metazoa; phylum Arthropoda; class Insecta; order Lepidoptera; family Geometridae; genus Biston; species Biston betularia. The sequence goes on along the minus strand of FR989887.1, from coordinate 5,622,287 downwards.
AGTCTTACTGGGTTGATATATTACTGACTACGCGTGATTTACTGGCATCTAACTGGCACAGTACAAACAGTAAGGTAAGTTAGCTAAGTTTTTATGGTTCCGTACATCAAATGGAAAAAAACGGAACCCTGATAGGATCACTTTGTTGTTCGTCTGCCAAGACCTTTCTCAGATCCAAATAGTATTTTATTTTAGAACTGTGTTACATTTAGGTCTTAATTATATTTTATTACAATCGAAAACGACTATAACAATCAATTATCTATGTCACAATTAAATAATAAACAATTTAATCTAAGTTTTTCAGAATCCAATATCAAAATAATTTTGTTTATAAAAGCCAAAGAGGTTATACAAAATAAAAAATATACAAATGTCAAGGAAATAAATTATACACACGTCAAAACAAATTACACATTTGTCAAATATCAGGAAAATCTAAATGTCAAAGTAAAGTTAAAAGTTAATATTAAGGGAGAGTCAACAGTCTAGTTCTTCGTGAACATACAATAGATTTTGACTAGATACAATTATATTATTAATTACGGAAATGTCAAACTAAATTTAATAAACTACACAACGATTAAAAATTAATGTCAAGCTAAAATTAAATAATTATACAACAATAACAAATCTCGGGAACGCGTAGCGATATCAAATTGAAATTAAAACCATAAACGCAGATCTGTAGTCCCTTGCAGCTGTGAAAGAAATTAAACTTCTCAGTTATCGTATGAAAAAGTTAAAGCTGTCGCAGGTCATATCTTGTTTAATCTGCTGTCATTAGTGTACAGTTCTCTTGCATTTGTATGGTTCGTAATCAGTTCCAGTTTACTATGTAATCATCATGTATGAAGTGTTCTTACCGTCTTGTACAACATGCCGACAACGTGTGATAAGTGAAGATGGAGTCGGCGTATTCTACCCATACATAAGTATGGATTTATGACACATATAAATTCGGCCCGAAGGTAAATGTACTGAAAAAAATGTCACAGTAAAATACACAGTGGGCTATTGCGTGATATATTTGGCGAATTCGAGTTTAGCTTATAGTGTGGAAAAATACAATATTGTTCCCATTTTCATGATTTATCGTTTGCAAGACCTAGGTTGGAGATGTTAAAGATTATTGAATTACTAGTAAGTAATTATGATCTTTTTTGTCATGTCATTCCATTACATTGACAATTTATTATTGTATTGCCATATTTTATATTGACAGTATTTTTATTTTGACAATATTTTTTTGCATCGACTCGTTTGTATATTGACAAACCATAATTTGACATTTTTGTGTTGCCATGTAATCAGTGTTTTAAAACTCATTTAAGGACATATTTAAAATTTTGAAGTGACTTGTAACATTGGTGTTATCAATAAAATATTTCGCACGCATAATCAAATACTGACCGATTAGGAGTTAGGTCAAAAATGAGTTACGTATAGACGCAGGCTTCTTTTAATGCCATCTATGATAATTATGAATTTGGAAAAACGTCAAAATTGCGTCAATAGACCACCTTTACACAATATCGGTCTTTTTCATTTTTATGTCGATGGTCCCTAAGTAAAGTATCGAAAGTGAAAAATGCTACTTTACAGGAGAGCGATTTGAAGTTTATTTTTTGCATAACTTTGACATTAATGATTAGATCTTCATAAAAAGTTGGATTCACAGGTGTTTTGGGGTTACGAACAAAACGTTGCAGCAAAAATCAATAATTATGAATAGTTTTCGAGAAAACTCAGTATCGATAGTACAGTCCGTAACTCAACTTGCTTTATAAATCGAAACTGGTACTTTCGATTGTTTACAGGGAACCGCATGTACACAAATGTATCGGATCTGCCTATTTCGATATTCTACGTTGGTTTATGTCAGGAATATTTTAGTGAAAGTGTCACATTCGATTATTTATTTCGTAGATTGCTTGTACTCACAATTATTTTTTTAATAAAATAACTAGAAAACAAGTAACATAAATTAGAGTAAATGTATTACAAATTGAAAAAAATATAAATTGTTAATCTAAATATTACAACAAGTATTTAAAATCAGTATTTGTTACCTTAACTAACTGTAAAAAACTGAGATCAAGTATTCATTGTATTATATATACTATAAATTTCATTTAATTTTACTTAAGTTATAACAAGCTAGCTGCACCCCGAGTTGTTACACGCTACATGTTTTTGGGATAAAAATAGCCTATGTGTTAATCCAGGGTTTCAGCTACCTGCATATCAAATTTCGTCCAAATCCGTTCAGTAGTTTTGCGTGAAAGGGTAACGAACATCCATCCATACATCCATCCATCCACACATCACATTTATAATATTAATAGGATGCAAACTGTGAGTACTTAATCAGCTAAAATAATAGGAAAATTTTAGAATGAGATCATAATTATTAACAAAACATTACTTATACAAAACAAAAATAGTAAAACTCGTTACGCAAAAACAATAACCTAGAACCTATGATATTATTTGGGTATTGCACTTTAACGACATAAAGAAATGATTTTTTTATATTTTTCTACTGGTAAAGCTAGTGAATCCGAATAAAGATTTTTAACTCGGTAGACTGCATTTTCTCTTTTAGCGGTTTCTTGTTTCTACAGTATTAACACAGAAATTATTATCCTTCAGATCGTATTTAAAATACATACTTCACATTTTTATTTCTATAATCTTTATTCCAATTTCTGTCGTATAATAAAACTTTAAAATCATATAAATCACTATTGGTTACTTCTACAACGTTGTAAGGTTTCCCATAAGCCTTTGCTCATCGTACTAATGTGTAGCATTGGTCAGGAGTGTAAATTAATGTTCTTTTAGATTTTCTCTCTGTGAGGGCATGTACACTATCGCCCTCATTCTGACTATGGCCGTGTTCTAAGAAACAATGAGTAAAATCTACGCCAAAACGTTTTGACAAGTACATGTACAACGAATATACGACTTTATTCATATTCTGGCCCGTACAGTTATTATCGGACCAAAATAAGAATTTCTTAGCACTCTGATCGATCTTTGCGTTTACAAAATGCATCAAACAGCTACTTACTTCGTTAGCTCCTCTTTTAACGGTATATTCCGTCCATATGTAGCATGAACCTTCTTTTAAAGCTACATTGAGAACGTTAAAGTTAAACACAGAAAGTTTACGGAAAGTCGAAAGTCAAGTCACAGACAATTTTTGGTGATTCTGTGAAATACTATTTGTCATTATTCTTTATCTCTCTAACTCTCTGTCGGAGATGAGTTGTTAAAAAACTATGACACTTTTAATCACTGCAAAATCGACTACATTTGGATGATTTGAGTGTTTGCCCCTATTATCCGATAACATTAACGTTTAGTTTGACTTGATTGATTGATTGATTGATTAACTCTTTATTGCACACCTAAAAAAAACAATACAGAAGAAATAAAATTCATTAATTTGTGTAAAACTGGCGACTTGAGGTAAAGACAGTACCCAATGTCTTGTATGGGGAACCCGAAGTCAAAATTTAGATTAATTTCGGTCACTGTTTTCAATGATAACCGTCATGTGTGATCTTATGGATGAGATGATGAAACTGTGGCATTCCTCCTATGCTAAATTTCTATCCGAGGAGAGTTCATCATCCACCAACTCCTTTAAATTATTCCAATCGGACTCATTGAAGGCGCAGTTCGTGGGTAGCAGTGACTCTAAAAAACGTAATAGGTACATTAAATAAATATAAAATTAATTGCATTTTAAATAATCCAGCTTTATTAATTACAGAAAATAAACAAAAAAGTAAGTAACTTCATTTTTATATGAGTACTTTTATCGAATCTTAATAAAAAAATAAATATAATTCAGCCAATAGAATCGAAAGTGCCACTTTCAATATAGATTTGAATTTGTAATGCCACGTACAGTATCGAAATTGTCAGTTTCGATAGAAATACCATATGGAAAACCACGTACATAATCGGAACTGCCACTTTCTTACTATTAGGAATATGAAAACCCGACATAAACAATCGAATCTACCCGATTCGATATATTACGCGGGAAACATTGTTAATGCAAGTATGATTTATTAATAATACATAATTTAGGTAAACTATACTTTTTAAAATAAAAAACAGTCTTATTTATTTATGATACAATTATGTGTTAGAAAAATAAAAGTAATTAAAGTACTGTAACTTACCCGCATTCAAAATAACGAATTATTTGTCAAAGTTTTGTTTTGTTCATTCTCACTGTTTATTTGCACTAATTCAACAATTTTCCTCGATCTTGAATACATTTTTAAGGGTAAATTACTTATCATACAGTATTTTAATTATACATCAATATATCTAAAAAAAAACGTCAATAAAATACCTATAAAACCATTATTACGTAGTCGCAAAGGTGAGTGCGCACGCACTGCGACGTAAACTCGCGATAAGGGTAGTTTCGTCCTTTTCGCACACTCAACGACGCGGCGTAAACTCTCGAAAGTTAACATTCGTTGTTATACGCCGGATAGGTTGTTACGTTTCGATATAATACGTCTCTAAAAAACGTGTAAACAATTATTTTTTAAATTTTTGATCTCGTTTTAACAAAATTAATTTTATTGACAGTTTAATAATGTAATAAAAAAAAATTGCAGTTTTGCAAATTCGATACTTTACTTAGGGACCATCGATGTGTTTCTCACAAAGTCTTTGTTCAAACACCGACTGATGTCAGTTTGTGTCGGACGCTGTTAATGTAAAGTTGCTGTTGTATAATTGAACATAGACCGTATCAGAGTTGAGTGTGTTTTCTACAAAAATAAATAGTATGTTTTATAAGTTGATTTACTAATAAACAGACTAGAAACATATTGAGTCCCTAAAATAAAAAAATTAGTTTAAACAAGACAGACTTATAGTTGAATATGCCACCAATAATAAAATTTATTTGCTTTAGTTTTAAAACTAGACAGACTTAACTCAAGAAGTTCATTTTAAAACATAAAAAAAATATTAATTATTATTTAATTTGAACAAAGTAAATCACAAAGTATTGATAAGTTTATAGACTACACGAAAAAAAATTTATATATATATATATATTAACCTAATTAATTTTTATTCTATTAAAAAAAAAGCCGACGAGGTCGTCATTGCACGGAGGTTTTTCGTGATTTCCCAAAAACTGACTTTTTTGAGTTAAGCCAGTATTTGATTATGCGTGCGATTTGTCTTTGTATCTGCCGCCAAGCACCGGTGTGTTCCGGTAGCCTCACTTAAAAGCCAGTTCCATTTTAGATGTGCTTACCATCTCCGACCACACTTCACACTTCACGTCACTTATTTAAAACTAGCTTGACATTAAAAAAAAACACCAAGATTGTTGACCATAAAAAACGTAATACATTGTATGTATTTACAAAAAATATATATTTAAAAATATTTTGTCAGTTATCTGACTTCCATAGTACAAGCTTTGCTTAGTTTGGGGTCAGATGGCGCTGTGTGTAATGTCCTGCGATATTTATTTAACATTTTTTTTTAAATCTGATTTTGGGATACAAAAGTCCAAACGTGCCAAGTGTTTTATAAAGCAAAATCCAGCGGAAAACAGCAAATAAATCAATCAAGCACCCCATACCCGAACCAACTTCGTAAGCCTCTTTTCATTTCGGAACGGGGAATAATACAAGACGTGTCAAAATGGAGAACATACTCGTTTATTCGGATCCTCAATCACACATGTAAGACGGGGTGACAGCTAGAATCGAGTGTTGGTTACATATATTGACCAAAAACTCGAATGACAGGAACATGGGAATTATTTGTAAACAAAAAACGAAATGGTTAAATACGAATTAGAATGCATATTTTTATTACCTGCTTATTACTAATGACTTCAAACGGTGAACGAAAACATCGCGAGGAAACTAAAATGACCGAGTTTCCTAAAATATGGAAATAGAATTAAAAAAATGTTTGACTGATTGGCTCCTTAACAAATGTTTCCACAGCGTTAATAATGACTAATATGATTAATATATATAACGGTGACCCAGCAGGCACAGAGTTTTTAGAAATCTCCAACCCCCGGTTCACTCATCAAATACAGAAACAACAATTCAAATAATTTATTAGTGATTTAAGATACAAACTTAGTACAAAATACTCACAAGAGCTCCGTTCTCCGCCGCAGCCGTCGAATGCCTTCACAACGGCCGCCCCTACCACCTAACCTAGCGTGCTCGTTGTGAAGTCATTTTACACTTTATTAACAACTAAATAATAACAAGTGAATACACATGAAACCATATCTAAGTCTAAATTACTTAAACTTATTTTAAGCCCTTTTTGTTAATATTAAATCTGCTATCTAATAGTTAAATGGGCTTTAACAATTGAGTTGAGAGGACACGCGCGCCACGCCTTGCGCGCGAACTTCTCTTTGAACAGTTGAAGTCTTTTAAAATTAAACTTAGTTAATGCTAGTTTTAAATTTAATGTAACCAGTACCGCTTATAAATTATGAAATGAATTTAGAAAACAATTACATGACATTAAATAGGAGTTCAAAGATAGAAGCTTGAGGCACTGTCTTTACTTGCAGTCATCATGACAGCAAACTGAACTCGACATTTTAGTGCGAATTTAAGTATCTTAACCACAAGTCTCATGCCTTTACCTATTCTAATCATCCGTAAACACATTCTATTGATTACTTGTACTTAATAATATTTATGTTGGCTGTTGCGCCGACATATATAATGTTGTTTCTATGAAATCAAATACTTTCTCGAATACAATAATCACACATACAGTTTTACCAAAAAATAGTCATAATATTATCATTTAAAATAGTAATACTTAGTCGTAATATTGATCTCACAATGTAAATGTCTCATATTTGTATTATTTCTTTATGTATAATTCAATAGTTAATAATTTTGTTTTTAGTTAATATTTTCGTGCTCATTATTGCCATAACTGTATATAACGCCTGTCCATAACCAATGCATCAATACACAAAATTTTTAATAGCAAAACAAAGTCCGGGGCATCGCTGCTATGGCGCTCGTTACTTTGAGACTTTCGATGGTTCGTCTCAACAGTCCAGTAATTTCGCTAGCTGCAGTACCCTTCAAACTGGAACACAGTAATGGTTACATACTACTGCTTGGGGGCAGAATATCTGGTACTGCCGTGGTACCTACCTAAACGACTTCCTACTAAGAAAATGTACTACCAAATAAAGCGTGGTGGGCTTATGACCTTACGCCTCTTACAGTGAGAAGACTTGCGCCCAGCAATGGGACAGCTTTAAAAAAACAACAGTTAAAGTCTCCCAGACAATTTTTTAAAAACCTAAAAGTGATTTTTGTTTTTTTGGTTCTTACATTATTTTGAAGTGATTTTTGTTTTTTTGTTTTACATTATTTTGTCCAAACGTAATCACATACGTGATTACGTTTGGACAAAATCGTAAAAGCCTTTACGAATCTCTACCCGAGGTTTTCCTAAGCTATACCAGATAGCTATCTATCTATCGGCTAATCTCTGAATGGAAATTGGAAGCGAACGGATCACGCCATCCTTTGTCTTGGCGGGATAATGGAATGTCACGAAAATTTGCTACAACGGCCGTAGAGATACATTCTCAATGTTTTTGATAAAGGTTGAAGAATGATATTAAAATAAAACTCTAGAAGAATTTAGTTACAATTGCTAGAAAAAAGCAGGGGCTCGTATCAGAAGGTAAGTGAAACTCGAATTGTCGTTATACTCTGTCAATAATTTAATTTTAAATTTCTTATAATTAATTTGAACTCTAACCATTAGTTGTCAATTTGCACAGTTCGTAAAGTTACGACAAATGATGATGATGGTGCGAGTGAAACGGCTTGTCGTTTTCTCTCGCTCGCACAACTATAAATATAATAATTATGAGCGGGACAACTCGCGCGCCAGTCTGCGCGTGCCGCTTGCACGGGACGTTTGCCGTTGCTCTGCGTTCTGCCATGCCCGCAGTAGTTACCACAAAATTAATTAGCCCATGACCATTGCAGCGAACTTCGAGTGACAAAATAAAGTCTAGGGGCATCGCTGCTTTGGTGCTTATTACTTATATATTAATAAAATAATATGTACTGGGGATCCGCCCCGGCTTCGCGCGGCTGCAATGTATACTAATCTGTTTGTATTATGCATGTATTATACATAACATGTATATGTATTGACCTGTTACACTTTGTTATCAATAAATATGATTATTATTATAAACCTTCATTTTGAATCACTCCGTCCATTGATAGAAACCTTATTAAATTCCATTCAATTCCAGTTTTAAAGTATCTTTATTTGTCTAAAAGTATATAAATTGTACAATTATTAGTGTAAGTTGCTAAAACCTAGTAGTACATAAATCAATAACATAATTAGCTGTTTATCGAGGACGTAGGCTCTTATTAAACTTAAAATAAGAATTACAAATGAAAAGAAACAATAAGGTTGCAGAAAAATAATAATGTTTGTCTTGCTACGTAAGCTTTAGAAAGAAAGGAAAAAAAAAATTTTATTTTGTATCACCACAGAACACACAAAAACAACAACAAACAGAGACAAACAGTTACAAAATAGGGGCTCACCTCAGTATGAAATTGGTCATACTAAGTGGTATGACCAGCGCTGGTCATAAAGTAAAGTGATTTAGGTAGTTTAAAAGATCTAGGCGTACAGATGGTGTGAAGCGAGTTTGTTTTATACCATGTAGATATATTAAGTACGTATGTATATATATATAGGTATAGGTATATAAAGCGAAGATAAAACACTTAAAGTTACTTGTGTAACTTGAACATACAGCAAAGATAGAAAACGTGTCGGACGAAATTGGCACAAAAACCAGCGCAAGCATTCCGCTAATAAAAGGGACCGCCAAAATGTTCTTTTAAAGCATCCTCAGCACATTCCCAACTGGAGTGGGTGAAACGTAGCAAAACTCTGAAGGCATTGTATTAAAATTTCATCATAAAACATTCAAAAACCACTCGTGTCTCACAATGGACCCTCATGTCGAATAATATAAACAGTAACGCATCTCTGCTGTATAAATTTTTCTTTGAACTTTTTTTTTTTAATGTAAAAAAGTAATGCGACAAACGAGGCGCTCTCCTGATGGTAAGAGATAACGCCTGTCCATGACCATTGCAGCGATACACAGAACTGTGAGTAACAAAACAATGTCCAGGGCATCGCTGCTTTGGCGCTCATTACTTTGAGCCTTTCGATGGTTAGTCTCAACAGCCCAGTAATTTCGCTAGCTGCAGTACACAGTAAAGTTTTCACACTACGGCTTAGCGGCAGAATAACTGGTACTGCGGTGGTACCTACCTAGACGACCTCCTGCTAAGGAGATCTACCACCAAGTAAAAAAACTGGTCGTATAACTTGTTTTTTTCTATATAAAAACTAGCTGCGCCCCGCAGTGTTACCCGCTACATATTTTCGGTATATAAAGTAGCCTATGTTCTAATCCAGGGTCTCAGCTACCTTCATACCAAATTTCATCTAAATCTGTTTAGTAGTTTTCGCGTGAAAGAGTTACAAACATCCATCCAAACTTTCACATTTATATAATATCATAATATTAGTGGGATAATGAGACATGCGATACGCAGATTCGCATGCCGAAGGGCATGGGTTCAAACCCCAACAATAAGCTTGAGCTGCCGGTGTAGGAAACAACGTAAGGAAACCATAGCATAGTCGTAGGGTACTTTCTAGAACTCGGTGGGCTAGCTACCACACTCAAGTTTAAAATCTGCCGCCAAGCATCTAACAGTGTGTTCCGACAGCCTCACTTTATAACCAATTATATTCCGGGTTAGGTGTTCTTTACCATGTTTGATCACTTAACATTACGTGAGTTCTAGTCAAAAAGATAGGACGCTGTAGATAGTCAAATCGGTTACCCATTAATTATGAGACGAAACTTCATAGCATTCAATGGGATCAGGGATGTGAACCCTTACCGTTCGACCCAGATGTAGCGTTAAGAAGGCCTTTAAGATACGTTTCAACGCTTCTATGCCCGTGTTCCCATCCCTACCTAACCAAATCTGATATGAGCCTACCAAAGCTGCTTTTGATACCATCCTAACAGTTAATTTATGATAGATACATGGAAACTCTTTATTGTACATGCCAGAAATAGAACAAGTATAAATTAAAAATTTAAAAATTTCCCAGCATATGTATAGTATTCTACTGGTCAATTTTCCTTCCCTTTCATTTAACACACATATTGAGGGAGATGTGAAAAAATTTATATAATCCGCTATTTTGTGGCGGCGGCCATCTTGGAGCGATTTTCATCAAACATAGCTAAGAACTGTGTCTGGGTGTACTGTATGTATTGAAAAAAAAAGTATTTAAGTATTCGGTCAGCTATTTGGTTCCCATAGCACAAGCTTGGCTTAGTTTGGAGCTAGATGGCGCTGTGTTAAATGTCCTCCAATATTTATTTATTAACTCTCCCGACTAATTCTCCTTTCAAACAAAATCAAAATCGATTCATCCGTTTGGGAGCTACGATGCCACAAACATGCCCGTTGTTTTTGCATTGGGGATTAAAAATTAAGAAAAAACAAAATAAACTTTTTAGCTTAAGTGACATAGTTATCAGCAATCAAACTTTATTAGTATTATTCTTGATTCTACTTATATTGCATGTTTTGCAGCGATCATACCTCAAGAAGAGAGTGGATTCAAACCCCAGCAAAGAGCTTCCGGTGAAGGAAAACAACGTGAGGAAATTAAAAGAAAGAAAAAGATTTTATTCTGCAACATAAAACCACAAAAACAAAAACGAACAAACAGAGACAAACAGTTACAAAATAAGGGCTCACCTCAGCATAATACTTGTCATACTAAATATGACCAGCGCTGGTCTTCCGGTGAGTCCCTGTAGTTGAAAACCAAAGCGTGTGTTGTGAGTGTTTATATTTTATGTTTAAAGTATTTTATGTTTTGTATTTTAAACATGGTGGTAGGGCATTTAGTAGTACGCAGCTGGAAAGCTACAACTCTCAACGTCCCAGTCGTCACGTGTTTCGTGTTCCAAACATATAAAAATATTAAAATTTTGTTTTATTTTTGCATGGTTCATGTTTGCCAAATAAAAAGAAACGCAGCTATGAAACTTGTATACGTGTGTCACTTTTTATTCGGCAAATATTTTCAAGTATACATATAATTATGATACAAAAAGATCTTCGCATCAGTGTGACTTAAGATACTGCAGTTACTGGTACGTGGACTCGTCGTGCTGTCAAAATATTTTTCCAACGGGATGGGTGTTTGTTTTTCCCTTTTACAATTTGGTAAAAAAACAATTTATTTTGAAATTAACCTCCTTTGAGGAGTAATGGTACGTTTCTATCAGGCAATTGTTTAATTTATGACATAGACACAAAATAAAACTCTGTAAAGTTATTTTTGAAATATCGATTGTACTGTAAAATAACAAATAAAATGACGAAACCTATGTACATTTTTATTATCAGATATATTGTTATAAAACTGCCTATTTTTTTTAACGTAGCAGAAATGCCCCCCCCATAAAACTGTGACGTTTCTAGCCAGTACTGCCCACTTAGTCGGGTTCAGATTCATTTACTCTAACGGTATTATACAGTTTTGGCCGTAAAACGATGCGACATGGTTTTGGTCGTGGGCTCTCGTACTATATTAGTATTATTTTAGTGTTAATAATAACTAAACCATCGAAAGTCTCAAAGTATTTGTTTTGATATTTAATGTTCTGTGTATTGCTGCAATGGTCATGGACATGAGTTATCTCTTACCATCAAGAGAAAAAAAAACGTACTGTATATTTTATGAAATAAATGTACAAAAAAAAATACTGATTTTGATGGTAATTTTGACCTAATTACCTAAGTTTAAAAGAAAAACAATCCAAAATTTACTTTCTAATGTCAGAAAAGAATGGAATAAATAAGATACTTCATTAACATTTTAATGATTAGAATATCCGAGTGGGATGGAAATGTTTTACTAAATGTAGGTAAAGACAAGCAATTAAAATCTCATTAAATCCTGTTTCAAACGACGCGGTCGATGTTCAGTGCTGCATTAAAATGAAAAGAAGAAAACCATAAAATCGACGATTTTTTTAGAATTTGTAGAATAAATAAATAGCTAACACAGTCAGTTTGCAAATCTGACTTGTTACAGAAATTATATTTTCATTTTTCGGGAAAATTAAAAAGCCTAAAACTAAATGCTTATTCTGTGTCTGGGTGTACTGTATGTATTTACAAAAAAAAACCTATTTAAGTATTCTATCAGTTATCTGACTTCCATAGCACAAGCTTTGCTTAGTTTGACTCCAAACTAAGCAGATGGCGCTGTGTGTAATGTCCTATGATATTTTATTTTAAAAAAGTGACATCGTGTCATGTTTTTGTACCTACTCTAAAAACTGATGAAACGATAAAAATATTTTCACTGTGTGAACCGTGAACCCATGCTCACAGGTTCCTTCTAGGTAAGCGTGTTCCATTCTAGACCACATCGTTGCTTAACAACAGGCAGGATGTGGTCGCAAACCGCGAAGCGCGAACCTATTCCGTATAAAAAAACAACAAATAGGGAATTAACTTTTTTTAAAATAAAAAGTTTAGAGACGAACGAAACTCTCTTCTGATGGTAGATGGATTTTGATATTTTTAAAATGAATGGAAAAATGCACTGTAACTTTGTTGTTATTAATAAAAGATTTGTATTTGTAAGAGATAATGCATGTCCATAACCATTGCAGCGATACACAGAACTTTTTTTTTTCTTAATTTATTGACAAGTTAGCTGTTTAACTACAGCTCACTTGATGTTAAGTGGCGGTATGGTCGATAATGGTGAACACACTGGAATGGAACTGGCTCTCAATTGAGGCTGTTGGAACACACTGTTAGGTGCTTGGTGACAGATTTTCAACTTGAGGGTGGTAGTTAGCCAGCCGAGTACTAAAAATTACCCTACCATCATGCTATGGTTTCCTCACGATGATTTCCTTCACCTACCTACTACCTACGCCTAGAGTCCAGGCCATCTCTGTTTTGGCTCTTATTACTTAAGAGTCTTTCGATGGTTAGTCTCAATATCTTAGCTACAGTACCTTTCAAACCAGAACACAGCAATGTTATAAACACTACTGCTTGGCGGCAGAATATCTGGACAACATTCTATTTCATCTGGACACAAACGATTGTTTTTTTATACGAAACGAACAAAATTATAATGTCATACTAAAACAACATTTTATGCTGCCGTCTTCGCCTAGGATAAAACGAAAAGTGTTGTCATGTAATCCCGCAAAAAGCTTACGTTGAAAAGCGAACTATTTATTTTCCTTTTACGTTAAATGGGCGAACAAATCTTTCACTTAGTTATTCAGTGAATTTTGCTAAAGGAATACAGCTCCAAGTCTCTTAAACTGCACGATGATACGAAGCATTAACTTGGAGGTTATTATACTTAAGTTTTCGAAACTTAATCTCTTAGCCTAGATCTCTAGGTTTATCGCTTATTAACTGACTCAACAAAAGAGGAGGTTCTCAATTCTACTGTATGTTTTTTTTTGTATGCATGTTATTATTTCTCCAATTATAAACCGATATTGATGTTTTTTATGTTTGGTAGATCATACTTCATAGGTGATCCCATATAAATTTTATCGAAATCGATCGAGCGATTTTTAAGAAAACAACAAAAATCTATAAATTGTATCAATGGTATTTTCGTTTAGTCCGAAACCTCGCTGTTTCATTGGAGCAGTGCGTTTAGTTGGTCATGGAGTCAGTTCATTTAAAAAAAAAAATCGTTGGACATTACACAGCGCCATCTGACCCCAAACTAAGCAAAGCTTGTACTATGGGAGTCAGATAACTGATAGAATACTTAAATACTTTTTTTTTTGTAAATACATACTTATAATACATACAGTACACCCAGACACAGAACAAACATTTGTTTTATATCACAAAACGCTTGTCCTGGGTGGGAATCGAACCCACGCCCTACAGCTCTTGAAGCAGACATGCTACCAATGAACCAACAGGGCTGTCAGGGCAGGTGGGCAGGGCGTTACTTTGCGGAAATTCATTTTGAATGTTCAAGGTATACATTTAGTTTTTTTTTTTTTTTATTTAGTTTATTTCCGCTTAACAGTGTCGCTTAACAGTGCTTTTTTCACTGTTATAACTGGAACGAGTGTTAAGCGGAAATAAACTAAATATATACCTTGAACATTCATAATACAACTTTTCTATCTTTCTACTACATAACATTGTTTACTAAGAAAAAGCTTACAATATCTAATATTGATATCGGATGTGGTAAAATCGTGGAAAATTGAAAGCGTTAAGTCGAGTGGAAGTAGGTGGAAATTTGGAGGAAAAGTTCTCTGACCTGGTCGAAAGGTCAAGATATTGTAATAAAGTAGGTATAGATACATTTCTAGCTTGAAGCAGCCGAGTTCGGGGCCATCCGACTTCTTATGGTTCTGGTTTCAAACACAACACTTCTACCGCTACCATTTTTAAGATTACGTCCTTATTTCCGCTACCTTCGAACAGTGAAGATCGCAGGAAACAGTATCTACCAGAATATCTGGTACCACCGCAGTGCCAGTTTTTGCGTGCAAGAGTAAAAAATCCATCCTGGAAATGTCATCCAAATCTGTTCAGTAGTTTTTGCGTGCAAGAGTAAAAAATCCATCCATCCAGGATGGATTTTTTACTCTTGCACGCAAAAACTACTGAACAGATTTGGATGACATTTGGTATGGAGGGTAGCTAAGATCTTGTATTAAGACATAGGCTACTTTTTATATAGAAAACATGTAGCAGGTAACACCGCGGGGCGCAGCTATTATTATTAATACGAAAGTTTGTGAGTATGTTTGTTACTCTGTCACGCAAAAAAACCAAACATCCATCGATCCAAACTTTCATATTTATAATATTAGTGGAAAGTGTAATTTTTTCAGTGACAAATGAAACTTTTCCTTACTTTTTATAAATTTATAACATTTGTAAATATTTTTAAAGGTAACCTAACCTAACCTTCTTTTCTTCAAATAGCAAGTGGGACTTACAAACTAGGAAGTCTCCTACACGAAGTAACAAATCAATACTCCATAAATAGATTGTAGAAAAGAAAGCCTGCTAGATTTAATAATGCATTGAAAAAGGACTTTCAGGCGCTGACTTCTCAAAAACTTTTCTTTAGGAAAAACATTATATTTTACTAACCAGAATAAGCAACATTCAAATTAAACAACTTACGTAAGTAGGTATAAGTGTTTTTTTAATGGTTGATAGGCTAGTTGTTTGATCACAGCTCACATGATATTAAGTGAAGGTGTGGTCGAAGATGGTAAAACACACCTAACCCGGAATAGAACTGGCTCTTAAGTGAGGCTGCCGGAACACACAGGTGCTTGGCGGCAGATTTTCAACTTGAGGGTGGTAACTAGCCAGCCGAGTACTAAGGTACCGTACCACCATGCTATGGTTTCCTCACGATGTTTTCCTTCACCGGCAGCTCAAGCTCATTGTTGGAGTTTGAACCCATGTTCTTCGTGTGAACCGACCGCGCTAATCACTGAGCTGAGGTGAAGGAAAACATCGTGAGGAAACCATAGCATAGTGGTAGGTTATTTTCTGGTACTCGGCTGGGTAGCTACCACTTAAGTTGAGAATATGCCACGGACTTAACGGTGTGTTCTGACAGCTTAGCTTGAGAGCCAGTTCTAGGCTAGGTGTGCTTTACTATCTTCGACCATACCGTGATTTAACATCAGGTGAGCTGTGGTCAAACACCTAGCTAGTCAACCATAAAAAAGTCAGTAATAAATATCACGCCTTTATCCATAATGATGTTAATTTAGTGGTGTTATTTTATTTGATATTTTAAACGTGCATCAACAAAAAAAACGTCAGAATCTTATGTACATAGGGTACTAGAGCAATCCTTTTAGCTTTGAATTAAAACAATCTTACAGATTTTTCTAGAAATAAAATAAATTATATCTTTTTAATACAGTAAAACATGTTTCGTTTTATAAGAATTATAGTAATCTATACTATTATAAAGAGGAAAGATTTGTTTGTTAGTTTGTAATGAGTAGGCTCAGAAATTACTACAATTTCAACAAGACAAGACAAGACCGCAACGGGGATACCCGGGTGACATAGGTACATACATAGACTACTTTTTATCCCTGTATTCCCAAGAGAACGGGAACTAAACCACGAGGCGTCCGCTAGTGTAATGTAAAAACGGTTTCATACGTACCTATCAAAATTATCAAAAAGCCGCATAATGATCATTGGCGTAATTAAAAATGATTTATTTATCATTGAAAGAAGAAAATCGTAATTAAATAAATTTTAATCATGAAAACTTACCTAATTAATTATCCAGATAAAGTGCACAAACCATACGCGTAACAAAATTTTGATTCCCACTGAAAAAAAACAGTTTTCATTCACAACACTTCACTTAGTAAAAATTTCGGAAGCTGTTAGATCCAAACGTACACCAAACTTTTCAATGATCAATTCACATTAAGCTCTCACTCGCGTACGATTTTCAGCACTCAATTTTACAGGGTTGAGGTACGTCCTACCGCGGCGACATTGCACGAGTAACTACCGCACGGACCGTCTCCAGGGTTAGAATTTCAACGTGTGTGTACAATTCTACACTGTATTCATAAAAGCTTGCACCTAAGTGTGCGTGAATTCTGGAACGTTTGGGACTTGTATGTGTTTGACAAAGCTGCGCTGTGCGCGTAACCGATCACCTAAATGTTAGTCTGTGTGGGTGCCCGGTAGAGCTAAATTTTCGCGCATGCCCAATAAAACGTCTGAAGTGAAATTTCTGTTGCGACCCATACTTGTCTTGTATTAAAAATGTACATAATTTGAAATAATGTTATTACATGAAAATAGGTATTATGTAAACCGTGAAATTGGAATTTCATACAAATTATATTTCGGTTTTTTTGTCGATTCGAAAGCTCAGATGAAACGTATGTTGTATACTTCACCTTTAACAAATCTAATAGGTGTTGGCTATATGTTTTATAAGGTTTGTAGGAAAATATTGGAAAGGTATTTTAACTTATTTGAATATTTCTGATTTATAGGTAATATGAACGTCTGGAGAAGACATTTATTCATCTTTCACTTTATTTTCTTTTACCGCCAAACAGTAACTAGCAAAATTACTGGGCTGTTGAGACGAACCATCGAATGTCTCAAAGTAATGAGCGCCAAAGCAACGATGCCCTGGACTTTATTTTTGCTACTCTAAGTTCTGCGTTGCTGCTATGACCATGGACAATGGGCATGCGGTCACTATTAACATTTGGGGAGCGATTCGTTTGTCACAATATTTTTAGATAAAAAGGTACCAGAAATTGAAATAGCTGTGTTTATCTAAAATTCGCAATGATTTTACAAAGGTTAAATAATAATAAACATTATTTATTTTTGTTATGTTTAGTCCCTATTAAGTTTTTTTTCATCCTTGACAAGCTAGGTGTTAGACCACAGTTCTCCTGTTGTTCAGTGATGGTGTGGTCGAAGATGGTTTTTTTAATGTAAAAGTAATGAGACAAACGATACGCCCTTCTATATTGCATTAATACACAGAACTTTGAGTAGCAAAACAAAGTCTAGGGCGTCGCTGCTTTGGCGCTCATTACTTTGAGACTTTCGATTGTTAGTCTCAACAGCCCAGTAATTTCATTAGCTGCAGTACCCTTCAAACCGGAACACAGTACAGTTTATACACTACTGCTTGGCGGCAGAATATCTGGTACTGCAGTGGTACCTACCTAGACGACTTCCTGCTAAGGAGATCTACCACCACGTAAAAAGTACACCTAGCCTGGAATGGAACTGGCTATCGATTGACTCTCACTTGAGAGGCCAGTTCTAGACTCACTTGAGAGGAACCATAAAAAAGGGCCTCCAAAACTATTTTAGTAGGCAGTTCTATGTCAATTAATAATGCAAGGCGAGGCGTGAATGCATAAGTTTGTCTAATTTAAGGTATAGTTTTAGTGTGAACCACATTTTGACCTCTAACATTCAAATGAGCATTTCAACTTGCATATATAAATGCTAAATTAATTTTATTAAACCTCTTTTGGAATTTCGCTACATTAGATTAATTACACAGCTTGAATATTTATATTGTTTCAATCGGTGAGTTAGTAAATACGCTTATTAAAAGTATTCTGCTTAAGCGTGATTAATTTGAGTTTTAATTACCTAAAAGCTGCGTCGTTTTAAATTTATATTTATTGTGCTCGTAAAACTTATTTCACAAAAGTAATAGTTCAATTATAATTACTCGACTGCAACGAAGCCAAAAAAGAAGGGTTACTTAACTTGACAGCCCTGTTGGTTCATTGGTAGTATGTTTGCTCCAAGAGCTGAAGAACGTGGGTTCGATTCACACCCAGGAGGAACATTTTGTGGCATAAACAAATGTTTGTTCTGTGCCTGGGTGTACTGTGTTTATTATAAGTATGTATTTACAAAAAAAACTGTTTAAGTATTCTATCAGTTATCTGACTGCTCTTTGCACACAAGCTTTGCATCCTATTTTGTGTATGTGTAGTAACTAGACATGAGATACATGTTGTATGAGAGGCAATTTTTTTTCTCGATTGTTGTAAATTGGTATTCACTCTCTATTACTGTCAAACAAGTAGTTAAATCTGATGGTAAGTGACCACCGTTGCGTAAAGGCAATAGTTGTACAGAATACGTTGTTGTAGGCTATTTATTTTAGCCGCGGACCATTGATGATAAGTTGTCACCGCCGCCCTACTTCTGTAAATTGATTGATTAGTTCTGGAGTTTCTTTATCTGATATTCATTTTATAACTTTACATAATACTGATTTTGGTCCAACTTTTTTCAATAGACAAAAGATCGTGAAATTTTCTGCGTTGAAAATCATAATACAATCAAGAAGGAACAACCTTTTAAGCATAAATACCATCTTTACTTGATTGATCCGGAACGATGCCAAACCCCTAGTGGTATTTGAAGACAAAAACCTATTGAAAAGTTTTGGATGTGGTTCAAGTAATAGACTTCGGCCGATAAACATTTATTTTTTTCCAGTTTTTTATTTATTTGAAAAAACCACACCCGGGGCAGACAGTACGAAAACACTAAAACTTTGACTTAATTCAATTACTAGTTTACGTTCGTGACTTCGTTCGTGTTAACTTTAAAATCAGGTTCAGAGAGAAATGAAATACCTACGTGTAAGACCACGGCCTTATGATAATAAACAAAATTTATTTATTGTTAATTAATTAATTATTATTGAAATGATGATGATGATGTATTGGCAGAACCAAATGTTTGAACCAATTTTGTAGCGATGATAGCTCAGTGGTTAGCGCGGTCAGCTTGCATGCCGAAATGCGGTCCAAACCCCAACAATGAGCTTGAGCTGCCGGTAAAGGAAAACATCGTGAGGAAACCATAGCATGGTTGTAGGGCACTTTCTAGTACTCGGCTGGCTAGCTACCAGCCTCAAGTTGAAAATCTGCTGCCAAGCACCTAACGGTGTGCTCCGGCAGCCTCACTTGAGAACCAGTTCCATTCCAGGCGTGGTGTGCTTAACCATCTTCGACAACACCGTCACTTAAGATCAGGTGAGCTGTGGTCAATCACCTAGCCTGTCAACCATAAAAAAAATCCGTCGCAAAGGTGGTTTTTTTTTTTATACTATTGATGGTAGAGTGAACTGTACGCTTTCACTTATGTTTGGCGGTAAGCCCAAAATGAAGGCAATCCGAGCACTCGACGCGAGTAAGGGGCCTTACTCCACGATGGCTTTTGTTTAGCATGAGTGCCTACGATTACATTTTAAAACTCGTTTTTGTTAACAAAATGACTTTTAATAACATCCCGGTCACGTGCATTTATACGTGATGCAGTTTTGAAGCTTCCTCTATTGATAAAACGTGTGAAGTATCTATTATAAAAGCCCTGCTAGCTCATTTGGTAGTAGAACTGACTCTTGCGATGTAGAGCATGTGTTAAATTTCTGTCCAGGACAAGCTATTAAGTATGCGAGCGTAGATGGAAGTAAAAACCGGCCAAGTGCTAGTCGGACTCGGGCACGCAGGGTCTATAATAACGGCAAAAAAATCTCGTTTGTTGTATGGGAGCCTCCTTAAATATTTATAATAAATAAGATTTGTTTGTTTTTAAACTTTTGTATAATTATGGGCATCTCAACTAACTATCTTTGGTCGCTTGTCTATCTATCTATACTACTAGTATTATAAAGAGGAAAGATTTGATTGTTTGTGTGAATAGGCTCCGAAACTACTAAACCGATTTCAAAAATTCCTTTACCTTTGGGAAGCTACACTATCCCTGGGTGACATATTTTTATCGCTGTATTCCCAAGGGAACGGGAACTACGCAGGTGAAACCGCGAGGCGTCCGCTAGTAATAGATATTTTCATTTACTCCGAAACCTCGCTGTTTCGTTGGAGCAGAGCCTTTTCTTGGCCTAAGGGTCATGGAGTCACTTTTTTTTAGTTGTAAATAATAATTTATATAATTATCATAACTCAACCCAGATGAAGTCCTGGGCGGTCGCTACTAGGTATATCTACATTTAAATGACTGTTATTGGTTACCGTCAGCTAGTTCGCCACATGTTGGTAACTAAAAAAGGACACAGAAAATTTCCCCGAAAACAAGCTTATTTCAAAGAAATAGTCAACTTAATAATCTTTTAACATACTGTAGCAATTATAGCACTTAATTTTTATATTATTATAACAAGCGAGTTCTGAAATGAGTATTACACAAATACGGCTAACTTCTATTCAAGATATAAAACCACGAATTACATGAAAAGTCATTAAGTATTAATACGGAGAGATTAATATCTGTACGAAAATTGCCCTAAATTACTGAAGTAACGTAAAATATTCAAATGTGGCCCGCGATGTAAAATGATACGGGCGTAATTATCGGTGCGGGCCGAAAGTTTGTTAAAGCGTGAAGGACCTAGTACTTTTCTATGTATTAGCTGAGTGATAAAAATCATCATTAAAATGTATAGTACAGGCATTTACATGAGAAATACATTTTTATTATTGTTCAACGGTAAAGTATGGTTTTATTTTTTTTGGAATGACTGTTACGGTTGGCCTAAGATGGCATTTATAGCGTCACTGGAGTTTGGAGAGCGAAGATGTGAGATTGATGGTAAGGGCACTAAGACGATACGAACCTCAAGCTTGCCCTGGCAACCCGGAATGGGTGTGCCCTTGGGCCGTTGTAGGTTGATCTAGGAGACTGATTGGGAGGAATCTAATCTAATCCAATCGACCGCTCACCGCGTTAAGAGCGCGCCTAATGCCAGTTAAAGGGGTGTTTTCGATGCCACTCATTGATATTAAGAATCATAAATATCACTATAAAAAAATCTTGGAGTATGAGTATAATCCTGAAGAAGCCAGAATAAATTAATAGCCAGATTAAATTTTGAAAATAGAACGAAGTTTTAACCAAACGTTAAAATTAACCAAATCTATATATAAAGTAGGGTATCTAAATAAAGGAAATTATAAAAATATATTGAAGTTATAGATGTTTAAATTTAATTAGGAATAATAAATTGGGTTAAAAAGTTTTTTCCCTTTCATTATAGATTTTTTAAGCTCTACAGCTTGTTGTTTTCTGTAAATAGATTCACCAACCAATAATTCCTTGTATCATAATTAATGAAATAAGATAAAACCGACCAGGTGAGAGTCGGACTCGCTCACGAAGAGTTCCGTACCATCCCAGAATCCCACTAATATTATAAATGTGAAAGTTTGGATGGATGAATGGATAGTTAGATGAATGGACGGATGTTTGTTACTCTTTTACGCAAAAACTATTAAATGGATTTTTATGAAATTTAGTATGAAGGTAGCTGACATTTTGGATTAACACAGGCTACTTTTTATTCCAAAAACATGTAGCGGGTGACACCGCAGGGCTTAGCTAGTTATCTATAAAAACGGCAAAAAAATCCCGTTTGTTGTATGGGAGCCCCTTTAAATATATATTTTATTCTGTTCTTTAGTATTTGTTGTTATAGCGGCAACAGAAATACATCATCTGTGAAAATTTCAAGTGTCTAACTATCACGGTTCATGAGATACAGCCTGGTGACTGACGGACAGGCAGACGGACAGCGGAGCCTTAGTATTCATCTGCTCAACGACCTGCTTGCTCACTAACCACAATTAGACGTATTCCCCGACAAAATGAACTTGTTCATATGCTCTACTGTCGCCTTCATTGGTAATAGCAACAATACTAAATAAATATTAATAATAATTAGTATAAATAAGTTATTTTGAATTGTATTTTTATGTACCTAATGTTGACAACCCTGTTGGTTCATTGTTAGTTTGTCTGCTTCGAGAGCTGAAGGGCGTGGGTTCGAATCCCACTCAGGGCTAACATTTGTGTGACTAACATCGATGTTTGTTCTGTGTCTGGGTGTACTGTATGTATTATAAGTATGTATTTATTGGTCAATTTTCCTTCCCTTTCATTTGACACCCATATTGAGGAAGTTGTGAAAAAATTTATGTAATCCGCCATTTTGTGGCGGCGGCCATCTTGGAGCGATTTTCATCAAACATAGCTAAGAACTGTGTCTGGGTGTACTGTATGTATTATAAGTAGGTATGTATTAACAAAAAAAAAGTATTTAAGTATTCTGTGAGCTACCTGGTTCCCATAGTACAAGCTTTGCTTAGTTTGAAGCTAGATGTGGCTGTGTTAAATGTCCTTTAATATTTATTTATTTACTCTCTGTGCGCTTTGGAGTAATCTGTAAGCACTGGGAGTGTCTGTTGTACAATAAAATAAATAAGGTCCCGTTTTACCTTTTGGTTACGGAACCCTAAAAATGTAGAGACGGCAATTAAAGCCACCTGCCACGTTTTATACCAGCGACGAATCAGCCCCCAAAAATACTTAATATGTATATTTATTGTGTACCAACTAACTTCTTATTTTCTCTGTGTGCTTCTCTCCCGGACGGCAGTTTGTTCCGAATACAAATGCGTTGATTATTTGTAAATACTATACTGTGACGTAACCATGTGACCAGGTACTAGGGATTGCAATCCGGCGTCATTTTCAGTCCGGTCGGATCCGGCCGGATCGATCAAATCAGGATGATTTTCGCTTTTTAGTACAAAATGAGTGAGTTAATCTTGTCACTGCACTTATATATAGGTAGTTAAAAAAAACACTAATGTTGGTATAAAATCAACTTTATTTCCTAACCAATGTTACACAAGGCAAGTTTTTTTTTTAAGTAAGTAGTAATGAGATGAACGAGACGCTGTCCTGATGATAAGAGATAAAGCCTGTCCATGACCATTGCAGCGATACACAGAACTTTAAGTAACAAAACAAAGTTCAGGGCATCACTGCTTTGGTGCTCATTACTTTGAGACTTTCGATGGTTAGTCTCAACAGCCTAGTAAAACTGGAACATAGTAATATTTACACACTACTGCTTAGCGGCAGAATAACTGGTACTGCGGTGGTACCTACCTAGACGACCTTCTGCTAAGAAGATCTACCACCAAGTGACCTACTAATGCAACAGCAATATTATTTTGCCACAAACTGCTAGCAACGGATCTGGTCTTCGGATCCGGTATATTGGTACCGGATCCGGTAACCGTTAAATGGTGCCGGATCCGCCGGATTACCGGATCCGTTTTTCCGGATTGCAATCCCTACCAGGTACTGTCTTTATGACGTCATAGTCTGAAATCATTACGGGAAGGCGGATTACAAGGGAAATGATATCTCTTGCAGATGTTTTTAGTTCGAGGCAGAAATGCTCTAGCATAATAATTAATTGTATTTATGACTGTGGTATTTTGGACTTTTTTTTTTTAAGTGAAAAGTAATAAGACGAACGAGACGCTCTTCTAGAGGTTTTCTTTTTTTTATGCTTGACAGGCTTGGTGTTTGGCCACAGCTCACCTGATGTTAAGTGAAGGTGTGGTCGAAGATGGTAAAGCACACCTAGCCTGGAATGCAACTGGCTCTCAAGTGAGGCTGCTGGAACACACCGTTAGGTGCTTGGCGGCAGATTTTCAACTTGAGGGTGGTAGCTAGCCAACCGAGTACTAAAGTACCCTACCACCATGCTATGGTTTCCTCACGACGTTTTTCCTTCACCGGCAGCTCAAGCTCATTGTTGGGGTTTGAACCGACGCCCTTCGGCATGCGAACCTACCGCGCTAACCACTGAGCTATCATCGCTACAAAGGTAAGAGATAACGCCTGCCCATGACCATTGCAGCGATACACAGAACTTTGAGTAACAAAACAAAGTCCACGGCATCACTGCTTTGGCGCTCATTACTTTGAGACTTTTGATCAAACTAGCAGCTACAATTCTGACTAATATTACAACAAAATTAGGAAATTTTGTCATTAAGTCTGGTGTTGAATTTGAATGGGCTAAGACGAAAAATATCAAGTTCATCACAAACACTACATAAATCATTATAATGATGTCACACACATACAAAGAATGGGATTGTTACTAAGAACATACCTACAAAATAGTTGTTCCACAATTGTCGATACGGATTTTACCAAACATTCTTGATAATTGACATTTCGCTTTTACATTTTTGCACCGAGCGCTTCGCAAAGTTCTTTTAAGAGCTCGTAATTTATTCAGCGGATAATGGATTCAAGTCTTCAGCTCAAACCTTCGAAGAACTTCTAGTCCTTTGAGGATAATCCGACCAAACAATGTAAGCATTTAAAGTACGTTTACCTTCTTAAAACATATACAGTATACAAGTCTGTTTTATTTCGGGGGACTTAGAAATTCGGCTTTGAAACTTGAAAAACAACATCCACAAGGTCCATATTTTTAGTCTGCTTTTTTTAATGTAAAGGTAATGAGAGGAACGATACGTATTCCTGATGGCAAGAGATAACACATAACCATGACCATTGCAGCGATACACGGAACTTTGTGTAGCAGAACAAGGCCTACCATGCATTTGACAGCCCTGTTGGTTCATTGGTAGAATGTCTGCTTCAAGAGCTATAGGGCGTGTGTTCGATTCCCCCACAGGGCGAACATTGTGTTGTATAAACAAATGTTTGTTCTATGTCTGGATGTACTGTATGTATTATAAGTATGTATTTATAAAAAAAAAGTATTTATGTATTCTACCAGTTATCTGACTTCCATCACACAAGCTCTGCTTAGTTTGGGGCCAGATGGCGCTGTGTGTAATGTCCTACGATTATTTATTTATTTTTTATCTCTAATTTATTTAACTAGAAATTATTGGAACAGCAAACCAAACTAACAATAATGTAAGCACTTTTAATAATAAAATAAGACGTAAGTATTTCCGGAAACTGTAGTTAAACATTTTATGAGTGCTACAATTTATGTTACAAGCAATTCAGCATCGTTTTTCAAAAGTAAGTAAGAATGGAAAAGCTATGAAAAAAAAAACTTTTTGAAAAAAAAAACTTTTATTCAACCTAACAAAAAGTTTGCAAAACTCCAAATAGTTTTTTCTATCATAATGAAAATATTCTCGTGGATAAATTCAGCACAGTGCGTTGAAATAAGGCGAGATTGGGTTCTGTAATAAAAAACTAAGTATTATTTTTATGACATACTAGCGGACGCCTCGCGGTTTTACCCGCGTAGTTCCCATTCCCGTGGGAATAAAGGGATAAAAAGTAGCTTATGTCACCCGAGGATAGTGTAGCTTCCCAACGGTGAAAGAATTTTTGAAATCGCTGCAGTAGTTTCGGAGCCTATTCATTACAAACAAACAAACGATCAATCAAATCTTTCCTCTTTATAACATATATATAGATAGATAGATAATGTTTGTATATCATACAAAACATTCCTTACGGAACATTCTGCTACATTTTTATAAAATACTATCTGTACCCCGCGGTGTTACCCGCTACATGTCTTCTCCATACCAAATTTCATCCAAATCCGTTCAGTAGTTTTTGCGTGAAAGAGTAACAAACATCCATCCATCCATCCATCCATCCAAACTTTCACATTTAAAATATTAGTGGGATTTTTTGGTGAATGGTTAATCGGGTATAGAGTTGACTTAATCTTTTTTAAATATTGGGTTTGATCGCATTACTTTGCTTTTATCAAGCGTATGGAAAATTTATAATTACGTCATACCCAATCTGTTCAGTTTTAAATAACTTCCCACTGCTGGGCACGGGCTTCTTCTTATTGTGAGATTGATGAAGCCAGTCCACCACCATTACCAAGTGCGGGTTGGTAGAATTCACATATTTTAGACAAATCTAGGGCTTTTAAGAACTCTTGGGCGTTTCGGTTTTCTTCACATTGTAAACTGATTATTTCCCTCTAAAGACACCCACTCCGGTCTTTGATTTTTCACTTTAAGCCATTGCTTTATGTACATCGTTGACAGCCCTGTTGGCTCATTGGTAGTATAATCTCATTTAAGAGCTGTAGGGCATTGATTTGATTTCCATCCAGGACAAACATTATGTGGCATAAACAATAGTTTGTTATGCGCTTTGTATGTATTTACAAAATAATAATAATTAGGTATTAATATCAGTTATCTGATTTCCATAGTACAAGCTTTGCTTAGTTTGAGGTCAGATGGCGCTGTGTGTTATTTTCTACGATATATTTATTTATTTATCGTCACTCCATATAGTCATAGGGCGTCCTACGATTGCCAACCTTGCTCGGTATTTTTTGTCTGACTCAAAAATAAACACGTCGGTACCTACATTATCCCGTTTTATTGTAATGTCTACGGAACCCTGAAGCGTGATCACTTCGAATTAAGATTCCAGGCCAGTCTTCGCCGTTTCAAGATCAAATTGACACATCTCTATTCGAGGTAGGTCCCAGTAGGCTCGGGGAAAAGGACCGGAATGTTCTAAATTAGGCTATTGGCTTCCTGGCGCTGTTAAATACGGACAATATTTTAGTTTTTTACGTGGCTATAATTATTAAGTAACAAAAGTTTTGCTTTTTATATTTGACAGGCTAGATGTTTCACCCTAGCTCACGTGACGATAATTAACAGCGTGGTCGAAGATGGTAAACACACCTAGCCTGGAAAAAACTACTGTTCTATTCAAGCAATTGTGACATACCGCAAATTAAGACCAAAATAAATGCCAGTAGTTGTGATTTCACTTTAAAATTATGCTCCATTTGTCCATAAATGGAAAAAATATATTTGTATGGAAATCGAACCACCTTAAGTAGTGTACACAGCGGTATCAAAGAATGAGTTGTGTCCGCTGCTACCCTGTCGTTATTTGGTACCCTTTCGTTTGAATTAGCACTTTCACTCCCTTGTCTATTCGTCGTGAATCATTTAGTTCGTTGTTAGAACAAAGTCACTTAAGCAAAGTTCATTTTGGCAGCTATTGAATGTTTGAAGGCATTAATGTTAATTTGACTGTTTGTTTAGGTGTAGATTAGAGATGAGACAAAGTAATAGTTGCCAGAAAAAGTAGCATAGCACGGTGGTAGAGAACTTTCTAGTACTCGGCTGGCTAGCTACCACTTTCAAGTTGAAAATCTGCCGCCAAGCATCGAACGGTGAGTTCCAGGCCTTACTAGAGAGCCAGTTCCATTCCAGGCTAAGTGTTTACGATCTCTGATAACACTGTCATTTAACATCAGGTGAGCTTTGGTCAAAAACCTAGCCTGGCAAACATTTATTTTGTAAAAATATATCCCACTAACATTATAAATGTGACAGTTTGGATGGATGGATGGATGGATGTTTGTTAGTCTTTCACGCAAAAACTACTGAACGGATTATGATGAAATTTGGAATGGAGGTAGATTAACACATAGGCTACTTTTTATCCCGAAAAAATGTAGCGAGAAAATGTAACACCGCAGGGCGCATCTAGTAAATAATACTATAATAGAGGAAGTTTGTGAGTGTGTAAGTGTGTGTGTATATTTTTGTAGCAATGATAGCTCAGTGGTTAGCGCGGTAGGTTCGCATGCCGAAGGGCGTGGGTTCAAACCCCAACAATGAGCTTGAGCTGCCGGTGAAGGAAAACATCGTGAGGAAACCATAACATGGTGGTAGGGTACTTTCTAGTACTCGGCTGGCTAGCTACCACCCTCAAGTTGAAAATCTGCCGCCAAACATGTAACGGTGTGTTCCGGCAGCCTCACTTGAGAGCCAGTTCCATTCCAGGCTAGGTGTGCTTTACCATCTTCGACCACACCTTCACTTAACATCAGGTGAGCTGTGGTCAAACAACTAGCCTGTCAACCATTAAAAAAAAAAAAAAAAATTTGTTGCTTTTTCACGCTCAAACGACTGAACTAATTTTGATAAAATTTTTGGTATGGAATTAGCTAACACCCTGAATTAGCACATATGCTACTTTCTTTTATTTAAAAAAATAGAGAGTCAAATAGATAAAAAAAAAATATTGTGACAATGTACACAAGACAAAAGAGCTTGAATTCGATGTACGATGTTTTATCCGGCTAAATATAAATTAGCTTACTTGTCATTTCATCTCTAGAATAAGCAAACAACGTAAAGTCGGGCTAAGCTATATCAAATATGCATGCAAGTTGTAATTAAGTTAGGGAGAGAAATTCGTTTAACACTTACTTTAGCTTCAAGTTAGTGGCAATAAAGTTTAAGTTTGCTATGCAACTGAACAGTTTGAATGCACCGTGTTGTTGGATTGTTCTATAATTTTGTAGCAATTAAGAACAAACAGATAGAGATGGTGCCAAATATCTCACAATTTTTGCGTATTTAACTTAACATAACTTACAGCTATTAACAAGTTTAAATTTTTTTAGCTTGTTTTCTTGAAATACTTAAATGTCAACTATTTGATGTTAGCGGAATGCAAAACGTGTAGTGTCAAAAATAACAACCAAAAACACGAAATGATGACGTGGTCGAAGATGGTTAAGCACACCATTCCTGGAATGGAACTGGCTCTTTGGTGAGACTGCCGGATCACACTGTTAGATGATTGGTGGCAAATTTTCAACTTGAGGGTGGTAGCTAGCCGAGTACTAGAAAATACTATAACATCATGCAATATTTATATTTAATGTTATTTTTTTTTCAAATACTACGCCCTTGAGTATCGTAGGTGTCTCACCAGTCATGCTGTATAGTGTTTCTCACCAGTCATGCTGTATAGTGTTAGTGATCCAAATAAATAAATCATTTGTGGAGTTTTGGCGGGAACGCGGGAAGAGTCGTGTCGTTCCGTTGTATTTTTTCCAAAACTTGTGTTTTGTCGAGTGTTTATGCATAAAAATAGTGGTGTTTTATTCATAAAGTACCGAATTACAAGCGTGAGTGCGGGAAAATGATATAATGTGGTGAAACATGTCTTTTCGTGGTGCTTCCAAAACTCCATCGAAGCTTTATAGTAAAGTCGCCATCTACTTGACTTGACTGACACGGGCTGGACTTGACTATAACTAGCTACGAGGACACTTATGTAACTTGAAAATATATAAATACTTGACACTGGCAAATGCTAAAATGCGACGCCAAAACCAAAGAAAAAAAAAACAGTTGTGTGCAATACATGACAAGCAACATTTTATTGCAGTACTAAAAGTCTTCATAAATATTTTTTACAGATATTTTTTTATGTAAAAATAATGAGACTAACGAGACGCTCTCCTGATGGTAAGTTATAACGCTTGCCCATGACCATTGCAGCGATACATCGAACTTTGAGTAAAAAAACAAAGTCCAGGGCATCCCTGCTTTGGCGCTCATTACTTTGAAACTTTCGATGGTTAGTATCAACAGCCCAGTAATTTCGCTAACACAGTAATGTTTGCACATTTCTTCTTAGCGGCAGAATATCTGGTACAGCGGTGGTACCTACCTAGACGACCTCCTGCTAAGAAGATATACTACCAAGTAATTTTTTTACTACTTTTGTACTATTTGTTTTTAATCTGTGGCGATAACAATAAAATCAAACATAATTAGGTGGAATTAAGAAGGTCAATCAATATAACTGCAGGTCACCAGCCTTTTGGCTTAAATCCGGCCGAATCCGGCCAATCTTATTAGAATAACGACGTCTGCTACCGATTGGTTGTGGAAGCCATGTGGTGATTTTATTTTACTACTTTTTCCCTTTTGTACTTACGAATACAACAAGAAAGATTGTATGTTAGTAATAGTAGTGTATATGCACGCTAGAAATGGGTCTTCTTCGTTGAGTCGAAGTTTCAATTTTTGTTTTTATTAGATGGTTTTTCCCAGTATTTAGCCACTGCAACACCGTGGGAGGTGGTTTCTTGGAGGTCTTTCATGGTGCAGGAGTCTGGACAGCGAGAGCACGAGAGAAGGTGCTGCATGGTTTGCGCAGGAGCCCCACTGTTGCACTGTACTGTTTTGGCGTCTGAGTATCCCCACTTGGCCATATTGTAGCGATGATAGCTCAGTGGTTAGCGCGGCAGGTTCGCATGCCAAAGGGCGTGGGTTCAATCCCCAACAATGAGCTTGAGCTGCCGGTGAAGGGAAACATCGTGAGGAAACCATAGCATGGTGGTAGGGTACTTTCTAGTACTCGGCTGGCTAGCTACCACCTTCAAGTTGAAAATCTGCCGCCAAGCATCTAACGGTTTGTACCGGCAGCCTCACTTGAGAGCCAGTTCCATTCCAGGCTAGGTGTGCTTTACCATCTTCGACCACACCTTCACTTAACATCAGGTGAGTTGTGGTCAAAACAACGAGCCTGTCAACCATAAAAAAAAAAAAAAAAATCTATCCTGGAAGGTGTTAAGTTGGTGGGGAGAGAAAAAAGATTTTTCCACATGGTCAGGCGAGCTTCGGTTGGCTGTTGGGTAAGACATGGGTTAATAGTAGTTATTATTAATTATATTATCGTTATTAGACCCCAAAATAAGCAAATCTTGTACTATGGAAGATAACTGATATAATACTTAAATACTTTTTTTTTGCAAAAACATACTTGTACATACATACAGTACACCCAAACACAGAACAAACATTTGTTTATACCACACAATGTGTGTCATGTGTGAGAATCGAACCAATGCCCTATAGCTCTCGAAACAGATATACTACCAATGAACCAACAGGGCTGTCAAATTATGATCGTTCACGCTTTTTGAAGTCCAATGTACCTAGTAACTACGCGGGGAGAAAGAAAAATGATTCCGCAATTTACATTTTTCTACTCAACGTTACATCGGAACAACTTTTATTCTAATCTTTTCTTTGTCAAAGTATAAAGTTTTGCTTGTATCGCTAGTCACAACTTTTCTGCTACAAAATAAACTCTTAATTCTAGTATCGGCTTAGGAACGGTTCTATTTGGGTTTTTGGTTCGTTTCAGTTTTGGGTTGGGTTGATTATAATTTTCCGAGTGAATATTAAATATCATATCGGCACCTAAAACAAATTATTATCCAGCCGTGTTTTGTATCGAAGTTAAAATTAATTTTTGATAGATTTCCATGAATACAGAGTGTTGCTTTTTTCCATTCTTTTTTTTAATTACTAAGCTGTAGAGACACCATCGAATGTCTCAAACTAATGAGCGCTGAAGCAGCAATGTCCTGAACTTTGTTTCACTATTCAATGTTCTGTGTATCGCTGCAATGGTCATGGACAGGCATCAACTCTTGCCATCAGGAAACCGTATCGTTTGTCTCAATACTTTTACATTAAAAAAATAACATTATATCCTTTATATTCGCATCAAACAGTATGTTTTGGCAGCCTAATTTGAGAGTCAGTTCCATTCCAGGCAAGGTGTGTTTACCATCTTCGACCACATAGTCACTTAACATGAGCTGTGCTCAAACACTTAGTCTATTCACCATAAAAAAATAAAACAACTTTTTTATTTTTAACAGACTCAAGGACTCCTCCTTTTTTGAGTCGGTTCTCAATTAGACGATATGTTTTTTTTTGTATGTATGATACGCGATTTTGTATATATGATGATTATTTATTTGCTTGGTAGATCATACTTCAGTACTTGGTAGATCGTACTTTTTATCCGTGTATTCTCACGGGAACGGGAACTATGCGGGTGAAACAGCGAGGCGTCCGCTTGTATTAATATACAAGCGGACGCCTCGCTGTTTATTTTTAACTTTTGATCTAATCTTTGGTTTGCAGCCCCTTAGTTCAGCAACAGTTCAAAGTTTCTAAATCATAACCGTACAGACCGCTTCGCTGAACATCCTAAAGTCGCGAGGTTCGACCATAAACCAAAATTGACGACTCACATTACATCCACTCGTAAAAAGCAGATTTTGGTAATGTGCGCTACTTTACTGGCGGCGGCGGTTAATCCCCTTTCAGAGTATGATATTTTATTTCGCATCGAATTTTTACTACAAAGTTGATTGGCTTCCCAAGATCTGTCTTCTGTTTTTCTCTTTAAAATTTTTGATGCTTGAGATTTTTTCTTTTAATTTACTAAACATTATTTTAATTATTACTAGCAAGCCTTTTATTTTGAGTATTTTATACTGTGTTATTTCCGTAATCAGTGATATTTATCAGCCATAAATGATGCTATAACTTGGTGGTAGATTTCCTTAGCAGGAGGTCGTCTAGGTAGGTACCACCGCAGTACCAGATATTCTTCCGCCAAGCAGTAGTGTGCAAACATGACTGTGTTCCGGTTTGAAGGGTACTGCAGCTAGCGAAATTACTGGGCTGTTGAGACTAACCATCTAGTCGCAAAGTAATGAGTGCCAAAGCAGCGGTGCCCTGGACGTTGTTTTGTTACTCAAAGTTCTGTGTATCGCTGCAATGGTCATGGACAGGCGTTATCTCTTAACATCAGGAGAGCGCCTCGATCGTCTCATTACTTTTACATTAAAAAAAAAAAAAAAAAAACCTAATTATTAAATGAAAATACCTTTATTTACAGTGCAGATTCCGTTTATATGTTACACATAAACGCGAACCTATTTAGTAATAATTTATTATTATTATTTATTAATTCATCAAAATCCGTTTAGTAGTAATTGCGTCGGGGTTATGTAGAGTTATTTATCGTCAGTACGTTGGCGATTGCACAAAATCTTATCACGCTATGATGCAACATTGTTATGACAGAGTCTGAAAAGGATTCTAAGAATATTTACTTAGGGAATGTTTCTTGACTATGTCTCATACTATATCTATACTCACATGCTACTTTAGACGTGACTTGTATTAGAATCATAAACATGGATTAAAAAAAACTTTAAGCTGGTATCTAGGTCCATGTTTTTGGGAAATCTAGAAAGAAAATCAAGAGAAATATGTATCTACCACTATTTAATTGTTTTTTTGACATTGTCCGGACGACAAACATGGATTAATGATGTATCTATTAAACAAAATTGTACCCCTATTCAAAGTGTCCAATTGTTATCTACATAATTATTATATTTTCCTTCTTTGTTTTTTGTGTTTCACTTTGTATTTTTGTTTTGTATTCTTTTAGTCTGTATATGTGGCATCGTAGCTCCCGAACGGACGAAACGATTTTGATTTTGTTTGAAAGGTAAATTTTTCGGGAGTGTTCTTAGCTATGTTTAATGAAAATCGATCCAAGATGGCCACCGCCACAAAATGGCGGATTGCATATATTTTCACAACTCCCTCAAAATAGGTATCAAATTATAAGGATACTAGTAGAATACTATAAACAAGTCGGGGATGTTTTAAATGCAGTCATTCAATGTTATCAAGTATTATAATTGTGATAAATCAAGTGTTAGTCACAATTTAAAGTTACACAAAATAAGTCAAGGTCGAGTCTGTTCGTGACCTATTAAAGTGGTGGTAAGTTTTTTTTTGTATGAAATATATCCACGTTTGGCAACCGACTCGCCTGACTATGCCAACTTTACTACAAGCTTTGAAGTAGTTATGTAATCAACACTAATATTCATGTTGTACCACGTTTTATCTTTTTTTATGTACTTTAAAGTTATGAGTCGAACGAAATGCTCTACTGATGGTAAAAGATGTGTCTTTCCATGAGCGTTACAGCAATGTAAAGAACTTTTAGTAACAAAGTTCAGGGCATCGCAGCTTTGGCGCTCATTTGTTTGAGAAATTCGAGGGTTAGTCTCAACAGCCCTGTAATTTAGCTAGCTACTTGTACCCTTTAAATATATACGGTACATAGTAAACAAACACTACTGCTTGACGGTCTTTAGCAATTAGGCACTCCATGAATAAAACACCACTATTAAAAAAAATGCGGTGAAATGATTTTTCTGAGCTCCCATCAAGATTCCATTTTGTACGACACAACGTATCCAATTTGTTACTTCTCAAAATTAACAATGTTATTAAATAATTGATATTTTTTTAAGTATTCTGTCAGCTTTCTGGTTCTCATAGTACAAGCTTTGCTTAGTTTGGGGCTAGATGGCGCTGTTTTAAATGCCCTCCAATATTTATATTTCTTTATTTGTTATATTCACATATTAAATACAATGTTAGCAAATACAATTTTCATATTCAAATTAAAATGATACTCACAATGGAAAATTGACATTTATAAGTATCAAATCGTATATCGTATATTGCAGGACATTACACACAGCGCCATCTGACCCCAAACTAAGCAAAGCGTGTGCTATGGAAGTTAGATAACTGATAGAGTACTTAAATACTTTTTATTTTGTAAATACATAGGTACTTATAATAAACAATACGTGACTATTCTTGCATATCATAGTCAAACTACAGCAAGTACTATAAAATGTAATAAAAAAAATATTTCATCTCGCTTATTCAGATTTATAATGATATATACTCAATTGTAATTGACAACCCAACGTAAATCGACTTCGTCTGGTCTTAACTGTGAATATCCGGTGCAGACGGCCTTTACGGATAGCAGACGACAATTGCCCAGAAATAAAACGACATCGTACATAAAGCGATCAAATTTAAAATTGCGACTTGTAAAAAAACTTTCTACATGATTTCGATACCAAAATCTCGAAAACAGGTTTAACGAATTTAATAATAACTTGCTATAGGGGGCGAAATCTACCCCAGCAACAAAGCCAAATGTAATGAAACCTCGAGTTTTTATGCTGATATTTTTATTTTATGGTTGACAGGCTCGGTGTTTGACCACAGCTCACCTGATGTTAAGTGAAGGTATGGTCGAAGATAGTAAAACACAGAATAGAACTGGCTCTCAAGTGAGGCTGCCGGAACACACCGTTAGAAGCTTGGCGGCAGGTTTTCAACTTGAGGGTGGTAGCTAGTCAGCCGAGTACCAGAAAGTACCCTACCACCATGCTAAATACTCGGAAATGAAAAGCATAAGAGCTATTGATTAATTTTAGATATGAGCAAGAAGGAAAACTACATTTGCTTGATTGCTAAAAAATTTAACAATATTTAGCATAAAATATATCAAAGTCATACTTTCCCACCCACAGCCATCCTGAAAACTAAGAATTTCCTTTGCAAAAACTAACTAAAGGCTTCCATTTATCACTTCACAACTTTGCGACTTACCAGGCTATCTGACAAAGACTCGCTAAAGAGACGAAATAACAATACGCAGAGAGACATCTTAATTTGCGGGAATTACTTATAACCGTTCAATTTTTTTATATCGAAAAAAAATGTTTTTTCAAAATAAAAATACATATTAAAAATTATAATGTTACAAAAAATAACAAATTATAGGTAACAATAAAAATGGCATCAGATTAAAAAATCTCGATCAAAAACTTTTTCACTGTGTAGATAGAGACAAAAAACAGCTTAAAACAGCAAGCTTTTTTAGCTTGTGATTACAAAATAGGCAGTGGACAGAACACAGCATGCAGAACTGATGGCCGATGGGGATGCAAAGTTCTGGAGTGGAGACCACGGACCGGCAAGTGCAGCGTAGAACGTCCACCCACAAGGTGCACAGACAACCTAATAAAGACAGCAGGAACGCGCTGGAAGCGAGCCGCTTCCAACCGGTCTTTACGGAAGTCAATAGGGATGGCCTAAGTCCAGCAGTGAAGTCCTACGGCTGAGATGATGATGAATTACAAAATTGATTTACAAATCAATGTTTAGTCAAAGTGAAAATTGAGAGCAGATTTATTTTGCCTTGACGAAGTTTGCCCTCTGTAATAATCTGTGTTCAAGGTAAATAATAAATCAGAAGGGGAAGTGATGAGAATACAATAAGTTTGACGCTGAAAGTTGAATACATAGCGTAGCTCTCGATGATTTATTATGTTTTTGTTGAATTTTTTTCGCATGTTATTAAACAAAGTTGGCCCACAAGGTTTCACTATTGTGTCTTACGGTGTGTAGGAACTTATTTCATAGACACTTATTGAAAGACACATTTATGAAAACAGAATTATAATTTGAAAACGAAACTTTCCATTTGGCATACCAAAAAGAAGAGCACAAGTTTTTTATGGTGACAGGCTAGGTGTTTGACCACAGCTCACCTCATGTTAACAGACGATGTGATCGAAAATGGTAAGCTTCGAACGGAACTGGCTTTCCAATGAGGTTACTGGAACTGTCTGTTAGGTGCTTACTTTGAACATGAGAGTGGTAGGTGTTTTTACCGTCATCGGCCACACCATCACTTAACATCTGGTGAGCTAACATCTGGCTAGGTATCCTGGCAACATAAAAAAAAATTAAACAAATGAAACGAAAATGAAAATCGAAACTTTGCTTATTGAAATTGAGAAATATGAAACATTCGACGGTCGACAATGGGGTCGCGTCCAAAGTTAGTCGATAAATCGAATCAGTTAATAGAGGTGTTAAATAGAACGGATTTTAGTCCGCCAGACGTTTTGGTTTAATCCCTTCTGTGGGATACATACTGATTGGATAAGTGGCGAATAATGCTACAAGCTGTTAAAGTGATAGACCTTGTTGCTTTCAATCAAAGAGACAGTGGTGTTTGAATTGAATGGGTTATTCAAAATTAAAGTTCATAAATACGCTTTTTACAAACAAAAGACCAAATTACCATCCGGTGTATATTAATAACAATATAATACCATACGAAAATACAGCCAAATATTTAGGTATGACACTAGACACAAAGCTTCGCTGGAAGGCTCATGTCAAAAAGAAATGCGAAGAGTAAGAGCTTCGCTACAAGAAGATGCACTGGTTACTTGGAAAACATTCTTCGTTATCAGTGCACAACAAACTACTCTTGTATAAACAAGTCCTCATGCCAATATGGACTTATGGTATTCAGCTATGGGGATGTACAAAACAAAGCAATACACAGATGATACAAAGATTTCAGAACAAAGTACTCAGAGGGATATTGAACGCACCTTGGTACATAAGAAACGTCGACCTCCATCGGGACCTCAAAGGGGACATGGTCGCAACCGTCATTAGAAAATAGACTTCATCAACATGTGAATGTCGAGGCTATCCAGCTTCTCGACAACACGGATATAGTAAGAAGACTAAAAAGGACAAAACCTTTTGAGTTAGTGTATTAAGTTAGTAATGTCAGTGCAGTGAGTACTACACATTATAGAACACGTGAACAAAGTGTCTTCCCCTTAATAGAGACAGTAAGAAAAGTGTCGATGGACGCATTCTTCGATTAGACTCTACTTAGCAATTTAAGTTATATTAAAATTACTTATTAGTCTTAACTAGGCTAGATTGTAATAATAATGAGGTATCTAACAAAAGACAGATAAATCATTAGAAGGAAGGAAAAAAAAAATACGCTTATTTGCATTATTATTTACTAGCTGTACCCTCGACTTCGTTCGCGACACAAGAACACTTAATTTCACTTTTCTTCACTCGCTCAAAAAAGTGATTTTCAACAGTAAATACTATTTTGAGGTAACTCATAAGTTGGGCGCAGGTCAGCTAGTTTACAAAAGGTTCGGTTCGGTTAATAATATGTAGCTTGTTTACCTAACAAATATCTTAACCACTAGTCAACTTATAGATAACTATAATTTAATATATCCCAACAACAATTAAAACTATTCAACTTAAAATTACTGTCGACTAATTTTACAACATAAAGAAAATCAATTTTACACATCGAAAAATCAAACGATACCTAAATTATTTAAAACCAAATAATAAACATTTATGGGTATGAAATCGTATATTGTAGGACATTACACACAGCGCCATCTGATCCCAAACTAAGCAAAACTTGTACTATCAGATAACTGATAGAATACTTAAATACGTATTTTTGTAAATACATACTTATAATAAATACAGAACACCCAAACACAGAACAAACATTGTTTATGCCACAAAGTTTATCCTGAGTGGGAATCGAACCCACGCCCTTCAGCTCTTGAAGCAGACATTCTACCAATGAACCAACAGGTCTGTCATGTATAGCGACAAACATTTATCGACCTATACTGACCCAATGCAGGGCAAAGGCCTCACTTCTATTATTTCATATTTTTCGTTTAATTGCAACCTGAGTCCATTCTTTCAAACAGAAGTCAAGTTCGTATCTCCATCTCCAGGAGGTCGCTTACCATAAACACTAACACATAATTTATTTATACAGCCTGGAATCATTTGCCATTCTTGATCCCAATGTATCACTGAGAGCATTTTAGACTTTTCAAATAATGACCAGTTTTCGCTTTCGAACCGAACGATTATCGAACCGGCGTTAAATAAAGCTGTTAAAAGTTTCCCCATCGAAACGTAAACGGGGGTTAACGTTTTGTTTGAAATCTATACTTCGTCATGGAGCACACATGTTTGGAATCAACGTGGAGCATATACAAGGTAGAGATGGCATAACATTATTGATGGCATAAATATTAAACTTGACATTGTATTTGAACCTGACATTATATTTTAATTTGACAATGTTCTTGAGCATAAATATTTGAATTTTACATTTCATTTTGAATTCATTTTACAGTTTATTTATTGTTTTATAATTCTGTGACATAAATGTAACTGATTAATCGTTTTTGTGTCAATAAATAAAATTTGAACTTTTGAATTTGGTTATCTTTCAGAAAAATTTCCTTAGCAGGAAATCGTCTAAGTAGGCACCACCGCAATTCCAGATATTCTACAGCCATGCAGTTGTGTGTAAGCATTACTGTGTACCGGTTTGAAGGGTACTGCAGCTAGCAAAATTACTGGGCTGTTTAGACTAACCACCGAAACTAACATCTCAAAGTAATGAGCGCCAAAGCAGCGATGCCCCGGACTTTGTTTTGCAACTCAAAGTTCTGTGTATTGATGCAATGGTTACATGCGTTATGTCATACCATCAGGAGAGAGTATTGTTCGTCTCATGAGGCTCATGTATGAGTGGATATGATAACGTGAACGAAAGGTGACAACAAAGTTATAAACTTACGGTTTTATCATAATTATGACGGCTCTTTGGTAACATATCTGCCTTGAGAGCTGTAGGGCGTGGGTTCGATTTGCACTCAGGGCAAACATTTTGTGAATAAACAAATGTTTTTTCTGTGTCTGGGTGTTCTATATGTATTAAAAGTATGTATTTAGAAAAATAATTATTTATGGACTCTATTAGTTATCTGACTTCCATCATACAAGCTCTGCTTAGTTTGGGGCCAGATGGCGCTGTGTGTAATGTCCTACGATTTTTTTATTTATTTATATACACATTGCGTAATTTTAGTTGCTTCAGGTTTCAGCAGGTCAGAAAATCACTATGATAATTCTTTTTTATGTATAACTAATCAAACAAATTGCTTGGTAAGAGATAACGCCCGACCATGACATTGCAGCAATACACAGCCACGATAACTATTGCCACCTCCTCTTTGTATTTTCTCTGTGGTTACACAAACGGGCATAACATATTGTAAAGGAAACCTGTGTATTTGTTTGTTTTTGAGGTGCTTGATATTAATTAGTTCAAGACTCGTTGCAATTGCGACTGTTTGTTGACACACATTCTATACAGGGTTATTTTTGAATAAACAGTGTTCATAGAATAGAATAGAATATAACTTTATTACACACCAAAACAAAACAACAACATACAAAATATGAAACATAAAAAAGAGATAAAGAACATAACAAAACGATACAATACATAATTGGTGTATAACGGTGGTCTTATTCGCCTAGATTTCTTTATTTCGCTATTTCGCCTAGAGCGATTTCTTCCAGACAACCTTTGGATGGAAAGAAAAACGGAAATATAATAATAGGTTGGTGTAAAAAAAAACACAATCAAAATGTATTTATTTGTTGATTTGAAACAATATAATAAACGTATATGCATATACATAAATATATACATATAAAATACTAAATAAACTAAAAATAAATGAAATGAAATTTTTTTTTTTGGTTATTTGCATTTTTACCCACGACGGAACGGAGACGATATAATATATCGTCTCCGTTCGCCTCTCACCACAAACGCATATTATGCGTTTGTGGTGAGAGGATTTTTGTTTGTGCAAAAACATACTACTAGTCCGATTTTGATGCAGTTTTCAGTTTTGCGTTTGTGTTTGATTGGTGTATGTTCTTAGATAGGTGTTATGGTGACAACACACCAGGTGGCGCTGCAGCAAAACATTGTTTGTGCAAATTCATGTTGCCATCTTTCTCCAAAACTACTAGTCCGATTTTGATGCAGTTTTCAGTTAAGGGTTCGGGTTTGATTGGTACATTATCTTAAATAGTTGAAAATTACTTTTAATGTTGTGGGGTTTTCAAAATTTTTAATTTTGCTTTTTATTATGGTTGATTGTCAAAGACGTGTTTGATCACAGCTTATGTAATGTAAGTGACAGTGTGGTCAATGATGGTAAACACATCTTCATATGCTTAGCGACAGGAGTGGTAACTAGCCAGGCGGAAAGCAAGTACGCTACGACCATGCTACTACGAGCGTGCTGCACCGTAGGCCGTATCTTCTTCTTACATCAGGCGAGTTGGCGGTCAAACGCAAGCTTATAAGTAATTTAAAAAAAAAGTACCGTATTTAGGGCGAGAATTTCGTATACTTTTTTTAGATTTAATTAACACTTTCTAAAATAACTCTTATGAACATTTAACTTTCTGTTATTGTCAACGCATTAGCTATCAGCCTAATGATTTATTATGCTAAAATTAATCAAAGTTTATATCCATTTGTGTAGAATTAATAACGTTGTGGGCAGATAGCAAATTGCCTACGCCTACACGAATCAAAACAATAGATTTTTATAAGGGCGTGCCATGAAAATGACGGGCTTTCTTTCTGTGAAAAACATATTTTTGTATATTTATGTAGTGCTAACTATTTATTGATTTGACCGAAATTTACTGTAGAGTTTTTTACGACAAGTAATAGTTTTCCTACCCGTGTTTAATCATTATTTATACAAAACTAATGAGTATGCAACGTCGTCCTGATGGTAAGAGATTACGCCTGTTCATGACCATAGCAGTGATACTCACATCTTCGATAATAATAATAATAATAATATAAATCTTTATTGTTTACACCAATTTAGAAACAATTATAACAATTTATAACCTTTTTTTTCCCCTAGTTGATGCACCAGCCACTGCAGCCACCCGCTTATTATCTTGTGAAATTTGTTGTCTTTTTGTTAATCTGTATCTTTTTATTTGTGTGTTTTGTTTGTACTTATCTGTTGTTGTGTCTAGTGTATTGTTGGGAAAAAAATAAATGTCTTTCTTTCTTTCAATATAAAACTTAAAATGATTAGCGGCATAGCGGATTAGTAGATTGACAGATCTCAGATTTATGACTATTGCACTTACATGTTTCATTTCTCTCGGAACCTAATTGCAAAGTTAACGCGGACGAAGTCGCGGGCGTCAGCTAGTGTATTATAAGTATGTATTTACAAAACTATTTAAGTATTTCATCACTTATCTGACTTCCATAGTACGAGCTTTGTTTAGTTTGAGGTCAGATGGCGCTGTGTGTAATGTCAAAAAAAAACTGGTACTCCAAAGTCAGCTTAAGAATTTCCACTGACCCGCGAAACTCTTCTTAAATCTGCTTCAGATTCTGCTTACCAAACTTCGACCAGAAAATTATTATCGAAAGCAAAAACCTAAGTCAAAAGTTGGCTAAGTGCCACTTGCGCCAAACTTTGAAAACAATGTGCTTTTGCAGAGCAAACTTCCTTTATGTATGGGCTGTAGTAACAGTATGAGAAGTGAACCCACACAAGATAAAAGTTGGACACATAAACCCGTCCTTATTATGCCACGAAATTATTTGACGCGAATATTTGTCTTTAAATTTGCTTCCATCGGAATTACTCCTGTTTTTTAACCAACTCAAAAAGAGGTTCTCAATTCGACTACGTTTTTTTAAAAATCGATTTTGGTGATTCTTTTATTGCTTTGTAAATCATAGGTACTTCATAATTATTTGTGGTATCATCGATGGATACAATTTTTATATAATTGATTGATTCAGGCGTTACTTTGCGGAAGTTCATTTTGAATATTCAAGGTATATATTTAGTTTATTTCCGCTTAACAGTCGTTCCAAAAACAATGATTCCGACTTAACTAATTTGACAACAACTTATTAATTAAAAACCTAATCTTAATTCATATCTATAACTAATTTGACATAAATTTCAAAATATAATTTTGACAAAAATCTAATTCAAATAACCACAAGTCTTAAAATCCTCCTGTCTCTACAGTAACTTCTTTTCTTATTTCCTTCTTGCCTCTTCTTCTTTTTTTTATGTTTAAAGTTATATTCTATTATATACAATTTTTATATTTTTGTTGATTTTTAAAAACCGCTTGATCGATTTGAACAAAAAATTATATGGGACCGCTGAAGTATGATCTACCAAGCAAAAAAATAATCCATTCATAATTGGCGGAAGATCGCGTAACATATATAAACAAAAAAAAAAACGCAATAGCAACAAATTACAACACACAACAATACAATTACATAATTAGTTACTGATGAATGTATGTACGAATCATAACGTCAATACATGTATGTGTATACAACTTTACGTGTTATGAAATGAAATGAAATTTATTTATTTGTACAAAAAACATATACCTAACATGAAGGTAGGGACACAAAAAGAGATACTATACATAATTATAATAACAAAACAAAAATACGAAGAAACGCAGAATGGAAAACTATACATATAATAACAAACAAAAGTACGCAGGAACACAAAATGAAATACTATAGATACATAACGGTACTCCATGGATTCCACACTAGGGTGACCTGTGTCGTGGGATCCAGGCTCTTCCTTTTAACAAGCATTTACATGGGTAGGTACATATAATATGATAAAGAAAAAAAGACAAAACACAGAAGAAACAAAAAGTAAACAAAACTGACGAGTACAATAAATATTTATCTACTACCCTTTTTATTTTTTCCCTCTCTCATTAGGTAGTACTAAGTCGATATCTGTTGCCACCGTACAACAGATGTCCATTTGGATGCGTTTATGCATAAGTGAGGAGCGTTGTTTTTTATTAGAACTTATTATTTGTAGGTTTTCATTATTGGCCAGCCCTCCCCAGCCGTGTAAGCTCATCATCATCATCATCATCAACCTATTTTAGTCCACTGCTGGACATAGGCCTCTCCCAAGACACGCCACTCAGCCCGATCTTCGGCTTTTAGCTTCCATCCACCGCCAGCTGTCCTACGTATATCGTCACTCCATCGAGTCTCAGGGCGTCCTACGCTTGTAAGTTCATTGGTAGTATATCAACTACTTACTTTAAGAGCTGTAGAGCGTGGGTTCGATTCCCATCCAGGACAAACATGTTGTGGTATTAACAAATGTTTGTTCTGTGTCTGGGTGTTCTGTATGTGTTATAAGTATGTATATACATATTATATGCATGTGTATATACATGTATATTACTAGCGGCTGCCTTGCGGTTTCAACCGCGTAGCTTGAAATACAGGGATAAAAAGTAGCCTATGTCCTTCGGAGATAGTGCAGCTTTCCAACGGGGAAATAATTTTTGAAATCGGTCCAGTAGTTTCGGAGCCTATTCAATACAAACAAACAATCAAATCTTTACTCTTTATAATAGTATAGATACATAGATATAATAGATCATAAGTTCGATTAACCTTTACTGTTATTTAATTACGTTACTGATTTATTGGTCGTGCCGCATCTTTGCTTAGCAAACTTCTCTCCTGTGCTTCGAGTAAAGACGGCTAACGGAAGTTTGGCGGGGATGCCGCAAAACGCAAACGTTGCCACCACTGTTTCCGTTAGGCTATGACAGAAACATCTGAAACTTTTTTGGGTCATTATGGAATTCATTGTGTTATAATTTTCTCTAGGTTTGTGTTTGAGGCTGCTTTCTTTAACAATGATCTAATCTATCAACATTGTTACTTAAGTAAACTAACATAATCTGATTTTAGGGTTCCGTACTCAAAGCGTAAAACGGGACCCTATTACTAAGACACCACTGTCCGTC
Organism: Biston betularia; assembly: GCA_905404145.2. NCBI lineage: Eukaryota > Metazoa > Arthropoda > Insecta > Lepidoptera > Geometridae > Biston > Biston betularia. Next base: position 5,577,622 of record FR989887.1, on the reverse strand, counting down.
TATCACCAGGCTATGAACCGTGATAGTAAGACAGTTTAAATTTTCACAGATGATGTATTTCTGTTCCACTAATTCAGCAACTTTTTTGGTGATTTTATTAAGTTAAGAGTGATTTCTTCGTCCCATTCCATTATTGCAAAACAAAAAACAAATTCCACAAAAAAACAAACGTCACTCTCAGAGGCGGATTAAAATTATAAAACGGAAAACAAAGTTTTTCTACTTAAATGAGATGTGAAGTCGCCGACTAACCCGCCGCCGACAAAAAGACGACTCATATCGGCGGGTCGGCGGGTTTGGTATGTATACTGCTTAAGGTTACCTTATGCTACGAAGCTTTATTAAGCAAAAATCCGCGGATCCGCGGATCCGCGGAACTTCGCTAGTATAGCATTCGCTATCGAGTTTATTGAAACTAACATAATTATCTACTGTCACCACAACTTACTTTCTTCAGTTCTGGAACTTTCGGCAAGTTCTCTTAAGGAATGTCTCGGAAGTCTTTATTAGATTTGTTTAGGCAGGAATTCTCTGGGGATTACTAGAACTGACTGAGGACTACGTAATGGGGATGACGACGGTACGGCAAAGCTTTAGTGAATTGCAATGAGAATTTTGGTTCTTTTTATGGAAGACTTATTTTTAACACCCGACGCGAAAACAACGGTGTTATTTTATAAGTTTGACGTGTCTGCGTGTGTGTTTGTCTGTGGTATCGTAGCTCCCGAACAGATTAACTAATTTTGATTTTGTTTTTTTGTTTGAAATTTGAATTAGTCGGGAGTGTTCTTAGCTATGTTTGATGAAAATAGGTCCAAGATGGCCGCCGCTACAAAATGGCGAATTACATATTTTTTCACTACGCCCGCAATATGGGTATCAAAATTAAATGAAAGGGCTTAACTAGTAGAATACTATAACACTATGATAATTTTCAAATCTTAGTGAGATTATATGTAGGGGGCCATCCGTAAATTACATTGTGTGACATGGGGCGGGGAGGGGTCTTTGTGACATCACATTTTATCAAAATTTCAAAATATGCGTATCACACTAGGCTTGGGTCTCACAAGTGTGACCAGCTGTGACAAGGGGAGGGGTAAAAAAAATCATGACATTCGTGTGATGTAATTTATGGATAATCAAAATAAAATTAAATGTTTTCTTTTCTTTCGCTATGCCAGAAAAATACGAAATATGTTTCAATATTTTTTTTTTAATTTTTTTTTTTTAAAAGACTACTTATTATTTATTAAACAAAATAAAAAATACCTTAAATTATACTACCTATTTACAAAATGTATACAAAAAAACTTAGTCTAAAAAACCGTCAGAGGAGGGATATGTGGCCAGAATGCTGGCAACATTGCCACGCATTATTTTATTTTTGTATTGTCTTTATTTTTTTCAGTAGGTACCAACAATGGTTTCCCATAATTTTTCAATTCCCATGTCAATAAATCTGCCTCATTGCCAAATCACAGGAAACCATTTGAATTCCATCCTCATATTAACCTAATTACAATAATTGCCGTTGAAATCACAACTCGTCGATTTCGGACGTCGAACGGTCGACGGATGTCGGCCGACTGGACGGGAACCGGACGCGCCCCGTCACGTCCGGTCGCCGATTGCTATCGAATTTCAAATTTCGTGATAGTGTTTCGTGAAACAATCTCTAGTCACACGTGTACTTGAATACAGTACTGAAGTTAAAGTTTAAAATTTGTCACAATTTCTCTCCATTTATTTGTTTATTTAATATAAAAGCAATAAGAAGAATGAGACATACTAATTGCTAATATACAAATTTACAATTTAAAAGAGCTGCGCCCCGCGGTTTTACCCGCTACATGTTTCCAGGATAAAAAAGTGGCCTATGTTCTAATACAGGCTTTCGGCTACCTCCATACCAAATTTCATCCAAATCCGTTAAGTAGTTTTTGCGTGAAAGAGTAACAAACATCCAGCCATCCATTCAAAATCTCACGTTTATAATATTAGTGGGCTTTCAGCAACGCAGTTTATATAAACTTTGTTCAAATAAATAACTAAATTTCAATACATTTCTAGTTGACTCCGAATGCCTATTAATTAATTGTGGACTCAACTGAGTGAAGCCCAATTTAAATTTACGATGTTTACTCTAACAACTTACTTGCATTCTACTAAGTCAAGATTAGGCCTCGTCTATTTAGGTAACTTGAAAGATAAACACCTTTGGTCCGACTTCTTGGCTTAATAAATAGTCAAATAACCCTTAAATTAGCGTTTGGGTAAATGGTATGTGCGCTAAAACTTTAAATTGTTTCAATCATTTCGTATACTTTGATTTATTTTATTCATACTAAATAATGAAATCCGAATTAGGATATTTTGTGATGAGATTAGGATTGTTTATGGTGCTGTTTTTTTTTTAATGTGTGTGTAGTCTTTATTTTTGGTATCGCACTAATAGCATTTTTTCCAGCTCCACAGTTACTGGGTTCCGTGATCTTTGCCAACTTAACATTTTATTAATCTTATCTATACTAATATTAAAAAGAGGAAAAGAATTTATTTTTGTATGTAACGAATAAACTTAAAAACTATTAGACCGATTTCAAAAATTCTTTCACCGTTGGGAAGCTACGCTACCCGGGTGACAGAGTTTTTTTTATGATTGACAGGCTAGGTGTTTGACCACAGCTCACTTGATGTTAAGTGACGGTATGGTCGAAGATGGTAAAGCACACCTAGCCTGGAATGGAACTTGCTCTCAAGTGAGGCTGCCAGAACACACCGTTAGATGTTTGGCGGCAGATTATTAACTTGAGGGTGGTAGCTAGCCAGCCAAGTACCTTATCACCATGCTATGGTTTTCTCATGATGTTTTCCTTCACCGGCAGCTCAAGCTTATTGTTGGGATTTGAACCCACGTCTTTCCGCATGCGAACCGACCGTGCTAACCACTGAGCTATCATCGCTACAAAAGTAGTAAATAATAAATAATTTGTTTGTAAACAAGCCTAGTACGTCCACGTTGTCAATTTTATTAATAGCACTGAAATAAATCTGTCTCAAAATTTCTCAAATTGGTGCCAATCAGTTAAATTGAAAACTTTTGTCAGACAATAGTGATTAAATTAATAGGCAATTCACACCGTTCCCATCAAATCTGATGTTAATAAACAGTATTTCGCTTTCTAAAATCAAATATCCAAAGGCTTTATTCCTCGAAATTGGCAATAAAAGGTTTTACACTCACGATACTTTTTGTGGCGAGGCCAAACGTTTCAGTTTTTTTTTGTATTTGGTATTTTTGACGGAAAAATTTTTTAGACTTGTTTTGTTTAAAATTTCATTTGTTGAGGTCGACAGTGAAATATCTCTTAAAAAATCAATTTGTTTTTTTTTGTGGAAAAAAATATAACGTATTTGTTTTTAATGATAGGATTATTATTTTTGACGAATACTTTATTTACACACTAGCTGCGCCCCATAGTGTTACCCGCTACATGTTTTCGGGATAAAAGCCTATGTCCTTTGTAGCGATAATAGCTCAGTGGTTGGCGCGGTCGGTTCGCATGCCGAAGGGCATGGGTTCAAACCACAACAATGAGCTTGAGCTGCCGGTGAAGGAAAACATCGTGAGGAAACCATAGCATGGTGGTAGGGTACTTTCTAGTACTCGGCTGGCTAGCTACCACCCTCAAGTTGAAAATCTGCCGCCAAGCATCTAACGGTGTGTTCCGGCAGCCTCACTTGAGAGCCAGATCCATTCCAGGCTAGGTGTGCTTTACCATCTTCGACCACACCTTCACTTAACATCAGGTGAGCTGTGGTCAAACAACTAGCCTGTCAATCATTAAAAAAAACATCGTGAGGAAACCTTAGCATGGTAGTAGTGTACTTTCTAGTACTCGACTAGCTAGCTACCACTCTCAAGTTGAAAATCTGCCGCCAAGCATCTAACGGTGTGTTCCGGCCTCACTTGAGAGCCAGTTCCATTCCAGGCTAGGTGTGCTTTACCATCTTCGACCACGCCTTCACTTAACATCAGGTGAGCTGTGGTCAAACACCTAGCCTGTTAACCATTAAAAAAAATGTCTTAATCCAGGGTCTCAGCTACCTCCATAGCAAATTTCATCTAAATTCGTTCTGTAGCTTTTGCGTGAAAGAGTAACAAACATACACAAAAACTTTCGCATTAATAATACTAGCTGCGCCTCGCGGTGTTACCCGCTACATGTTTTCGGGAGGAAAGCCTGTCTTAATCCAGGGTATCAGCTACCTCCATACCAAACTTCATCCAATCCGTGAAAGAGTAACAAATATCCATCCATCCATCCAAACTTTCACATTTATAATATTAGTGGGATTTTAACGTTTACGTTTCGTTTTGTATACTTACTTCTTGTTTGGTTTTGGCATCGCACTTTGTAGATTTGCCAGTGATAAAAGTGTTTCTATTTTTAAGCATTTTACAAAAACAAGTTTTTTTTTAAAAACAAGTTAAATAAATTGAAGCCCTACTTAAAGTTACACAAAGTATCTATGTCTTGGTCAAATCCGATCGTGGTCTATTAAAGTAGTTATGACTACAAAAAGTTTCGAAGTAGTTTTGGAAGGTAATCGAAAATGCATGTTTTATCACACTTTCACACTCGCATCTGAAATTATTTAACTATATACAAATATACACGTAGATATACTACACTTAATGAATAAAATACAACATTTTTTTAAATATTAATAGACAAATTATAAAATCTACGAACCATTTATCTGTGTGTCATGTATTCTTTAGAAATAAACTATTATTATTATTATTATAGATAAGCCGAAAGCTACAGAATAGGAAGTGAACAAGTATCTTCTAAGTCTGCTTCATCTACAATCTCATCATCGTTTACCATCAAGCGAATCGGTAGTCAAATCGACTTATCGATATAAAAAACCATAGAAAAAAATTTCGGCAACTTAAGTTGCCGGTAATTGCAGATTTTAGGTGGCAAGTGTGCGTGATGCTTCAAACATTGGTAAACGAATTCAGTATTCAGCCCCAAGCAATCGAGAGCGTTATTAAAAGTCTGATGCATGCGGGTACTTTCACAATTTTGTATATTGGTAGGTAGGACTGATGTTTGGGTATATAAAAGAAGAAACTAACAGACTGATCGATCAACGCACAGTTGAAACTGCTGGGTCTAAAAGCATGCAATTCGGTAATTGATGATTTTCACGTTTAAAACTTTTTAAACTATGAGACGGGGTTTATTTTAATAAAATACATAAAATAAACTTGACTTTCAATTTACCTCTAATGACGTCACGTCGCCGGCTGTATAAGGATTCTTTCAGTGCCTAAAAAAAAATGGCAAACCTCGACAATTCTGTCAATGTCAAGTTAACGGTTGCCGTTATACTTGTAACCTACATACACTTATCTACGTCGTTGTTTTTTTTTTACATGGCTAATGCATATTCTACATATATATACCTCATGACGTCATAACTATAAAAAGTTTGAAAACGTATTAAAAATAAACTACCGCATAGAAACCTAAAATATTCAAATTAGTTTCATAAAATAAGGTTTACTATGAGTAAAAAATAATATAAAATAAATACAAAAAAAACTTTAAGTACATAGGTACCGAATTTTGCACAATTAATGTTCCTTAGGTAACGTAGTGTGGACTAAGCAAGGAGTTTCAAAAATTCCACGCCTAAGGATGCTAAATAGCGGTTAGACATTTATATGAAACTTCGCCCGTGCGAAGTCGGGTCGCTAGTCACATATATGACGATGAAACTTGTATTTTTTTGTGTTATGTTTGTAGCTTCTGTACGATTGTGACGACTGGACACATTTGGATTAAATTTTGAACAGAGATCGTTTTAATATTTTCTAAAGCAGAAAACGGCGGTGAAATCGCGTAACGTAGCTAAAATTGAGATGTATGAAAATGGCAAAATGATCAACGTGCGAGGACAAAATGAAAAATCAAAAATACCTACTTAAAATTTCGTTGTGGTGTAGTGCCAAAAGCATTATTCTCTGTGATTACTGTGTCGCCCGCGAAACTGGTACTGTAGTATTTTTTTATGGTTGACAAGCTAGGGGTTTGACTACAGCTCACCTGATGTTAAGTGACGGTGTAGTCGATGATGGTGAAGCACACATAGACTGGAATGGAACTGGCTCTCAAGTGAGGCTGCCGGTACACACCGTTAGATGCTTGGCGGCAGATTGTCAACTTGAATGGTAGCTAGCCAGCTGAGTACTAGAAAGTACTCTGTCACCATGCTATGGTTTCCTCACGATGTTTTCCTTTGGCAGCTCTAACTCTTTGTTAGGGTTTAAACCCACGCCACTAGGCGTGTGAATCGACCACGCTAACCACTAAGCTACCATCGCTACGTAGCTTAAACATTACTTTATTTTCACCTACGTAAGTGTAAAAGCTAAGACGAGATTAACATAGCTCGTGGCATGTAACACGTTCCTACAGTGATTCAATAACTGAGCAGCCTTTTAATCCTGTGCGTCAGCACAATGAAACGCTCGATCATCAGGTTCGCTCAGCTGGGTACTGTGAAACAGCGATTGGAGCTCATCGCGTGCACATATACTGAAAAAAAATGTATTGGATATTTCATTGATTCAGGCGTTACTTTGCGGAAGGTCATTTTGAATATTCAAGGTATATATTTAGTTCATTTCCGCCTGTTAAGCGGAAATAAACTAAATATATACCTTGAATATTCTTTATATCCTCTTCTCGCTGCAGTAACCAATAATCGACACGTATAATATTTCACCTCTACACTAGGCATCCTCAGGACGTGTTGACTCTTTGGTACTGCTGATAGCACAATGACAGGGCTGTTGAGACTAATCATCGAAAGCGCCAAAGCAGCGATGTTTTGGATGCTAGTTCTGTGTATCGCTGCAACAGTCATGGACTAATCTCTCACCATAAGGAGAGCGTCTCGTACGTCTCACAACTTTTACATTTTAAAAACATCTATTCAGAACAGACATTTATCAATAAGATTACCAAGTGTAAGAAATGATTCCAAAAATACAATACCTACATCTATATCAAAGAATATAAATGAATAGGAAAATCCTTATCGGGCTTTCATGGTAGGGCTCTCGTTCCGAAAGGGTCACGTCAGACCCTGATTACTTCCCGTACATGCCTTCTAATCGATCGAGGCTCGTACGTCATAATTGTGCCTACGACCGATCGCTTGCGATCGGTCGTAGGCACAATCGGATATCAGGTTGTAAGGCGGAGGATGAATTACAATCTGTGAGATACTAGTTTGTTTTTGCGTATTCAATTTGTTATGAGGAAAGAGCAGTAATTGATTTCCATCAAAATCTATTCTGTAATTTATTTTCTGGATGTTGAAGTAATGACTATCTATTTATATTGGCGACTTGATTATGAACTATTGGATTTATCTACACTAATATTATAAACAGGTAATATTTGTAGTTTTGTATTTTTACATTTTTGGATTTTTGTTTGTCTTTAACGAATAAACTCAAAAACTACTGAACCGATTTCAAAAAATATTTCACCGTTGGGAAGGTTCGCTATCCCCGTGTGACATAGGCTACTTTTCATCCCTGTATTCCCACGGAAACGGGAACTAGGCGGATGAAACCGCGAGTCGTCTGATAGTAATATTATAAAGAGGAAAGATTTTTGTATTTTTACATTTTTGGATTTTTGTTTGTCTTTAACGAATAAACTCAAAAACTACTGAACCGATTTTAAAAAATATTTCATCGTTGAGAAGGTTCACTAATCCCCGTGTGACATAGGCTACTTTTCATCCCTGTATTCCCACGGGAACGGGAACTAGGCGGATGAAACCGCGAGTCGTCTGATAGTAATATTATAAAGAGGAAAGATTTATTTTGTATTTTTGGATTTTTGTTTGTTTGTAACAAATAAACTCAAAAACTACTGGACCGATTTCAAAAATTCTTTCACCATTAGAATACTACGTTATTTCTGAATAACATAAGTTATATTTATAACTAGAATTTAATTAAGAAATTAATGTCCACCCGTGTGAAGTATTGTATAAAAGTTTAATCAAGACACATTTTTTACAAAGCCTTCAGTAAAAATATTAAAATAGGATGCGTCGACTTTAGCAAAGTTTAAATTGGCCAGCCAGCATACGCAATAGATATTTAGTAGTACTCGGAAAAACGCGTTTTCAAACACAAATACAAATATTTGATTGATAACAACAAAGTTGGTCATTAACATCTAATTTCATCACCACTCAGTGATTTAAAAAATTAAAATAAGTAATTAAGTGAAAGCTTACCTCGAATGGCGTGTGAAGAAAACTACGTTTTTTCCCGCCAATTAACACTGCATTTATTTTCCTGGCCTAGTTTAACAACTTAACCCTATGTTAAAGAAACCGTACTATTAATGTTTACCCCCCAACATTTGAAATACAGGTGATAATAGAACAAAAACCGCCAAAGTGCGATTCGGACTCGCGCACGAAGGGTTCCGTACCATTATCTATAAAAACGACAAAAAAGTTCGTTTGTTGTATGGGAGCCCCCTTAAAATTATATTTTTTAGTATTTGTTGTTTTAACAACAATAGAAATACATTATCCGTGAAAATTTCAACTGTCTAACTATCACGGTTCAAGAGATAGACGAACAGACAGACAGGTAGACGGACGGACAGTGGAGTCTTAGTAATGTCTGTCTATTTTTTACCGGATACATTTCGGGGAGTGTTCGCAGGAGCTCCATGACCTCATCCCACCGTCTCCGTTCCACCACAGGACGAGCTGAAAAACGGCACATTACCATCCGTTCCTCGTGGGCGTTCCCAGTATTCGTACGCAGCGATTCGGCTCTACTTTTTGATGCACTCGGCCCACGAATGGAACTCATTGCCGGCTTCCCTGTTTCCCATAAATTACAATTTGGACGTTTTTAAGACTAGAGTGAATAGGTTTCTTCTGGATCAGCGTGCTCCATCCTCGGCCACACCGTCGTTTTGCATTAGGCGAGTTGGTTGCCAAACGTAGATCTATTAAAAGCAAAAAAAAATATCCGTTTTACCCTTTGGACACGGAACCCTAAAAATGGGGTGCAAGAGAAACAATAAATGTATCTTATAAAATAATATGTATATCTTAACAAATTAAGATAAAATAAATAAATAAATAAATATCGTAGGACTAGATAGAAATAATGATGACTACAATGGCCCTTTTTTGTAACACTCGATTTTTTTTTCACTCTATATAGGGTGTATCTCTAGACGATGGATGGATGGACGACCACGTATCGCAATTGAAGTTGCTGGTAGTATTAACTAGTTTTTAAATAAATAGTATAAATAGCACATTCTATCTCCTAACACAATTGACAATATGCCTTTATAAATTACTACATTCTGATAATTAATTCTAGGTAAACTGACAATCTATTACCAGTTAAATCTTCCCACAAAACAATTAGGTCTGATTACCAGGAATGTAGTCAGTATGAATGACAATTGGGGGCTCGTTAATAATATTTGTAAACGCATTCTCTTTTACCGGGTCTCATATTATGTTATGTATATTATTTTGTAGCGATGATAGCTCAGTGGTTAGCGCGGTAGGTTCGCATGCCAAAGGGCGTGGGTTCAAACCCCAACAATGAGCTTGAGCTGTCGGTGAAGGAAAACATCGTGAGGAAACCATAGCATGGTGGTAGGGTACTTTCTAGTACTCGGTTGGCTAGCTACCACCCTCAAGTTGAAAATCTGCCGCCAAGCATCTATCGTTGTGTTCCGGCAGCCTCACTTGAGAGCCTGTTCCATTTCAGGCTAGGTGTGCTTTACCATCTTCGACCACACCTTCACTTGACATCAGGTGAGCTGTGGTCAAACACCTAGCCTGTCAAACATAAAAAAAAAAAAAAATGTAGGAAAAGATATTTTTTTGGACGCAATACAGAAGTCATACAGCACCTACTTACATATTAATAAAAGAAAGCAGCCAACGATAAGTATTGAAGATTAAAAAAAAAATACCTCTATTAAATCAAACAACTAAACATTGTCTATAGCTGGGTTCAGGTTTTTTACATATTGTTTTATAAGAAACAAAAAAATATAATATGTTGCAAGTAAACAGCCAGTTGACAGCCCTGTTGGTTCATTGGTAGTATGTCTGCTTCGAGTGCTGAAGGGCGTGGGTTCGATTCCCACTCAGGACTAACATTTGTGTGACTAACGTCGATGTTTGTTCTGTGTCTAGGTGTACTGTATGTATTATAAGTATGTATTTCCAAAAAAAAAGTATTTATGTATTCTGTCAGCTGTCTGGTTCTCATAGTACAAGCTTTGCTTAGTTTGGGCCTAGATAGCACTGCGTTAAATGTCCTCCAATATTTATTTATTATTCAAATAAAAATAAACTTATTTGTATTGTAAAAAACTTAAAAACAAAAATAAAAATAATTGGATGATAATAATATGTCCATAATATAATAATACTAAGATAAGGTAGGTAAGGATATAATTACCCCAATTCTTATTAAACAATCGCCCTGATTACGACTCTGTCTACGCCTCACTAATATTAATGTTGAATATGTCAGATTCAAGCTTCATATATTCGCTTAATAGGCCATCTGTATGGAAAATACGGAAATAGCAGAAGAACGGCACACTACTATCCGTTTCTCGTGGACGTTCCGGGTATACGTACGCAGCGATTCGGCTCTACTTTTTTGATGCGTACGTATGGAACTCGTTGCCGGCTTTTCTGTTTCCTATAAATTACAATTTTGACGTTTTTAAGGCTATAGGGGGAAAAAAATATCGTAGGACTATCACACATCGCCATCTGGCCCCAAACTAAGCAGAGCTTGTGTGATGGAAGTCAGGTAGCTGATAGAATACATAAATGGTTTTTTTTTGTAAATACATACAGAACACCCAGACACAGAATAAACATTTGTTTATTCACAAAATGTTTGCCCTAAGTGGGAATCGAACCCACGCCCTACAGCTCTCAGGGCAGATATACTACCAATGAGCCAACGGGGCTGTCAATATGTCGGAGACGATCATTGGTATGGACGAAACGCGGCACGAGTTCCGAAGGATGGCAGCACCGTCGCGATGACGTCGATTATCAGCGAACTTCGTGCTACAGAGCCTAGCCGTGCTTAGTTTGGGGCCAGATGGCGCTGTGTGTATAGTCCTACGATATTTATTTATATATGGATAAAGTTACAAAGAGTCAACAGAGAAGATACCAAGTCATACCCAATTATACATATGACGTTACTATGCATGCATCCGCCAGAAAAATCGTATAGCCACAATTCTCTTTCGACAGATTTTTTTTTTAATGTAAAAAGTTATGAAGCGATCGTGACGCTCTTCTAATGGTAAGAGATACACAGAACTTTCAGTATCAAAACAACGTCCAGGGCATCACTGATTTGACGCTAATTACTTTGAGACTTTCGATGGTTAGTCTCAACAGCCCAGTAACTTCGCTAGCTGCAGTACCCTTCAAACCGGAACACAGTAACGTGTACACACGTTTGTTTTTTGAAAAAAAAACTGAAATTTACTTTCCATACAAAACCGTGAAAGCACTAACTATACTCTTTTTGACAACCACGGAGAATTTTCAAAAGCGGTGTCTAAAAAATTGGAGGTCCCCTTACAAAGCCAGTGTAATTGTTATGGTCGTTTTCCGTGATAACACTGAGATAGAATAGCGTCCTTATGGCAGTTGAATGGACGTTCTCTGTCGTTGGGGAAAAATTGCCTTTTTTAAAGAATTTTTACGATCCTGAGTGTGACTGGCTACTATTGTGGGGTGGTAAGTGGGACGTTTGCATTCATTGCACTCGAGCATTGTTCAGTCTGATTGATTAATGTGGTAACGACTTAGTTTTGCATATTACTTTTATTTTTAATATAGAATTATTATCTTAACACTAGCTGTGCTCCACGGATTCACCGGTGTTTTTAAAACAGTTGACTTGTATTTAATATTTTAATTTCGCGCCCGCGCATCAACCGCTATCTTTACGCGCGCAGCGCGCAGCGGCCCGCAACGCGAAGCATAACGAGGCCTCGCGCGCGTTGTACTCAGCTTCGTCTCCGTGATGAAGGCCACCGGATGTGGCTGAAACTGTAGTCGGAGTTTCCGATAAACAAAAACTAAAATTAACTTGTAGAAATAACTGTACACTGAGCTTATTGTTGGTTTGAATTATTTATTCTTAATTTAATATACGGAGACAATGGTACTTGATTAGCGCGAGAGAAACAAGAAAGAGAAAGCACAAGAGCAAATTTAAATAAACGTTATGTGCTATTTAAAACACGTAGGCGTTATTGCGTCCACTTCAACACCCTCCTCTGGACGCAAACCCATAGCTTTTGAGAAGACTTCGTGTTTCGGCCGGTGTAGCCCTTTCGTCAGTGCATCAGCTACCATGTGCTGAGTGCTCTTGTAACGAACGGTGATTTGGTTGTTCGCTATACGCTCCCTCACAAAGTGGTACCGTACATCAATATGCTTGCTTCGTGCATGATAGATGTCATTACCTGAAATTCTGATAGAACTCTGATTATCACAGAAAATTAATATTGGAGCTTCAGATAGAGATGGCCAGAAATCTTCCTCAAGTTGTTTCAGCCAAATAGCTTCTTGTACAGCTGAAGCTAGAGACATAAATTCAGCCTCAGTACTGGATAAGGCAATGGTAGGCTGTCTTTTAGAACACCAACTAATGGCGGCGCCCTGAAACATAAAGATATATCCCGAACATGATCTTCTGTCTTCCGTGTCGGTTGCCCAATCAGCATCGCAGTATCCAATAATATTGGTACAATTTCCTTTAAAGGTTAATGTAGTATCTTGAGTGTATTTTAAGTACCTCAGTACTCTCTTTGCAGCTGTCCAATGTTGCATTGTCGGTTTATTGTTAAATCGACTTAGCTGGTTTACAATATATGATATGTCAGGTCTGGTTCCTTGTGATAAATACAACAGACATCCTATCAGCTCTTGATAAGGAATGTTTGTTACTACTTCCTCTTCTTTTTCAGCCTTCTTTAATTGCAAATTTGTTTCACAAGGTGTGTGCAGTGGCTTACAGTCACTCATGTTGAATCGAGTAAGTATTTTTTTAATGTACAAAGATTGGTCCAGTGATACTTCATTCTTTCCAGTGTTCTGTTTAATCCTGAAACCAATGCAGCGTTTTGCTTCGCCTAAATCCTTCATTTGAAACTTTTCATTTAACTTCCTTTTTATCATTAAAGCAGTTTGATCATTATTGTAAAAATATAAGATATCGTCTACATATACTGTTATAAACAATATATCTTGTTCATTATGTATTCGATAATAAATACACGGGTCTATCTTCGAACGTGACAATCCAATTTGCAGTAGAATTGAGTTTAATTTCTTGTTCCACTGCCTACTTGCTTGTTTCAGGCCATAAATTGATTTATTTAGTTTACATACTTGGTTGCCGTTTTTTTCAAAATGTGGAGGCTGTGTTATACATATGTCTTCCTCAATATCACCTTGCAGAAATGCAGTTACGGCGTCCATCTGGTGAACATTTAAATTATACTTTGCTGCTAAACCAAATATATATCTGAGAGAAGAGGATCTTACCACAGGTGCATAAATTTCATGGTAATCTATGCCTTTCTTTTGTTGATAGCCTTTAACCACAAGCCGTGCTTTGTACCTCAGGATATTGCCGTTTTCGTCCGATTTTGTTTTAAATACCCATTTACTTGGAATAATTTTCTTGTTTGGAGGTAAATCAACCATTGTCCAAGTATTATTCAATATTAGAGATTGATATTCTTCCTCCATAGCTTTTATCCATTTATCAGCCTTTTCACTTTGAAGTGCTTCGGAAAGACATTGTGGATCTTTGTCTAACAATATCATTGCAGACTCGCCATTCATACAAACAAAAGATGTATCAGTACTGTCTGTATTTTTGTCATGATTTTCATTTCTTGGTGACTCTGGCAAATATACTTCATTTCGTCTCCTTGACCTAGGTATATTGTGTGATTGTGGAGTTACAATAGTTTCATCAGGTATGTATGTATCATCATCAGGATCTGAATAAAACATTGATGATGATGATGATGATGAAGTACGATATTTTAATGTTTGATCTGATTCTTCTCTTTCATCATAATCATTTTCACAAATTTGATTTTTCTTATTCACACTATCTTCTGAAATTAATGGTAAGTTAAACATTTTTGATTCATTTCTTATTATTTGTTCTGTATTTTCTTGTAATTCTTCTTTATTTTTCTCTATGTTACTAACTATTTTTTCATTTTCAGGATCTGATGGTCGTTGCATCAAATTTCGTTTTACGGTGGCCTCGAGGAATATAACATCTCTGCTCAGTATTGCTAGCTTGGTTTTTGGGTCTATGAAACGGTAGCCCTTGACACCTTCACTGTATCCAACAAATGTCAACTCTCGTGACTTTGCATCTAGCTTCTGACGACATTCTTTTGGTATATGTACCATAGCTTTGCATCCAAATACCTTAATATGATTTAGATCAGGTTTCTTGCCTGTCCACACTTCTTCAGGAGTGATGTAATTAAGAACTCTGGTCGGAGAACGGTTAATGATGTGAGCTGCTGTGACGACTGCTTCACCCCAGAAATAGTTCTGTAATTCAGCATTTAAAATCATACATTTAGACCGTTCTATAAGTGTTCTGTTCATTCGTTCACTTAGTCCATTTTGCTGTGGTGTGTATACATTGGAATGCTGGTGCAATATGCCAAAACGTTTCAAAAAATTTTGAAAATTATTGTTCATGTATTCCTTGCCATTATCTGTCCTTATTTTTTTTATTTTTTTATCCAACTCATTTTCAACTCTATTTTTAAATTCAATAAATTTTTCCATTGCATCTGACTTATTTTTAATTGGATAAACAAACACTTTACGTGAAAAATCATCTATAAAGGTAATAAAATACCTGGCACCTCCTAGTGACGCAGTCTGAAACGGTCCACATATATCGGAGTGGATGACTTCTAGCAATTCTCTTGCCCGGGAGCCTTCTGACGGAAATGACTGCCTAGTCTGTTTACCTTCTAAACAACTTATACAGGTAATATCTTCTTTTAGCGGAGACAATTTTACACCAGTAGTGCAGTTTGGAATTCTCATTATATCGGTGAGATTCAGGTGGCCCATTCGTTGGTGCCACAAGTAGGTATCAGTATCAATAGTAGCGGGCATGGCATGGGCTACTTCATTTGTTTTTAAACAATACATACTATTGCTCAGAATTGCACTTGCAATTTTTTGTCTATTTTGACTAAATATATTACAGCCATTGTCATTAAATTCAATTTTACAACCACTTTTTATCAATTTACTGACTGATATTAGATTTGTTGATAAGTCTGGTACATAGAGAACATCTCTCACCTGAATTTTATTTGTATGTCCTTGTGCATCCGGTACTGATATAATTACATTACCACAACACTCTACTCGGAGCATTTTATCATCAGCGATCCTGATATTTCTCACAGGTGGAGGAGTTTTTTCCTGGAGCCATTCTCTGTGTGTTGTCATGTGCATTGAGGCACCTGAGTCGATGTACCAGCACTGACTGTTATTCTGCATAGTGGCTGAAAAAGCGGCAACAAAACTATTACTGTTTTTTGTTTCACTTTTATTTTTCTTCGACCAACAATTTTTACTTAAATGACCATGTTTATTACAATTAAAACATCTTGGCCCTTTTGATTGCCCTTGTTCTTGCCTTTTGTGCCCTTGTTGAAAACTACTGCTTGCTTTTTGGTTTCTCGCATTGGAATAGAAAACATTTGTGTCACTTAACTTTATTTCTTGCAATAATTTACTTTTAATTGAATCAGCACATATTTTGACACCAGAGCTTTCTAAAGCCATAATCATAGGTTTGTATAAATCCGGCAAACCTGCCAACATCAGAGTACCTAACCATTCGTCGTCTACTTGGAAACCAATGTTTCTTAACCGGTGTGCAGATGTCATAATTTTATTGACATAATCTTCTACACATGTACTAGATTCTAATGTAGTATTTATTAAATCTTTAAGCAAACCAACTTTCCTGGTTAATCCGGAATCTTCATAAGCTCGTGACAAGTTGTCCCACACCTCCTTTGCTGTCGTGGCTTCTCTTATATGCACGTATATAATGGGATCAATTAATAAAATCAGTTTCGATTTCGCTTTTACGTCCTTTTTGGTATCTACGGGTTTTTCGCTAGGTTGGATGCATTCCCACAAGTCTTCGAGTTGTAGATATGCTTTCACCGCAAAACTCCACGTTGCATAATTGTCCCTTCCAGTTAATTTGTCTATATTCATTAGTCCATTATTTATTGCTGACATCGCAATAAAATACAAATTTTATGCTGAAAAAGAATCTGCTTTGCACTTTTTTTTTGTCGGCGCGTGCGTTTTAGGTTATGAAAAAAATTTTTTATCTTTAAACTCTGCAAATACTTTATTTTTAGCAAATATTTATTTACGTAGGTATGGATTAGCCCATAACCTGTAGAAATAACTGTACACTGAGCTTATTGTTGGTTTGAATTATTTTTTCTTAATTTAATATACGGAGACAATGGTACTTGATTAGCGCGAGAGAAACAAGAAAGAGAAAGCACAAGAGCAAATTTAAATAAACGTTATGTGCTATTTAAAACACGTAGGCGTTATTGCGTCCACTTCAACATAACTTCTATCTGTTTCTTCGCTTAGATACTAAGTTTCAGCAGCCTAGTTGGGAAACCGTCTAGCTTCCAATCTGGAGGTTCTAGGTTCGAATCCTATAGTTCACCACTAGAGATAACTTTTTTAAAGAACTCGCAGACATGTGGGTTTCGTCACGGCGTTTTACTTCACATACAGCTCAAGATAATTGTTATGGTTTGAACCCACAGCGTGTGAACAGACCGTGATAACCACTGAACTATCACCGCTAAAGATGAGACTAAAGGTTTCAAAAACATTTTCTTATTTGATAAATTTGAGGCGGCGGTATAACCCAGCAAAATTGCGGTTTACGATAAAGCACAAAGCCTAGAAGAAATCAATTTACTCGCGTCTTGAAGGCACCCAGATTGTATCGAAGGAAATACATTAAGTCGACCAGCGCATTGTACTGACAATGAAAGTGCTGTTTTTACAAGATTTTTTTTAACTTTCAAACATTAGCCAAATGGTAATTCTTTTACGGTTTTAAACATTAATTAAATGTTTGCAAATTTTCTCTACATTCTTGTTTGGAAAATAATGATAAGAACAACTAGCTGCGCCACACGATGTTACCCGCTACATGTTTTCGGGATAAAAGTAGCCTATGTGTCAATCCAGGGCGTCAGCTACCTCCATACCAAATTTCATCAAAATCCATTCAGTATTTTTTGTGTGAAAGATTAGCAAACATCATTGAAACTTTCACATTTATAATATTAGTGAGATAAGGAGGATTGATAATTTTTAATAGATTAAAGTTTTTACAAATTTGCAATGTTGGCATTCGGATTGGAATGCTCTAGAAGTGAATTAGTTATAAATAAATAAATAAATTACTGTAAAATTTGTGAAAAGCCGTAGAATTTACTACGGCCACATTGCCGTAGCATTGGCAACACTGGGCTGTTTAAATATTCCACCCATCTTTTAAACATTCCACCCATCTCACTGGAGCTACTATGCCAGCGGCCCAGAGCCTCGCTCCGGTACTTCAAGGAGCTGGGTTGGCTCGGGTAGACGCTGGCAGGGGGAAATGCACAATACACCCCAAGCGTGACGTCAGTGCTGGACTCATCGCCCCCACTTTGAATAAGAATAAGAACACTGGGCTGGACCCATCACGCCAGTCAGAGATCAGCGTCCGCTTCACCCCCTCCAAACCTCTGCAACTTTTTTTTTTTTTTTTATGTGACAAATAATGAAACGAACGAGACGCTCTCCTGATGGTAAGAGATAAAGCCTGTCCATGACCATTACAGTGATACCCAGAACTTTGAGTAACAAAACAAAGTCCTGGGCATCGCTGCTTTGGTGCTCTACTAAGCGTTTCATAAATACATTTACAGTTAAATTACTTTCCCTCAAAGCTTTGATGGTATTAAATTTGTATCATACGCAGCTCAAAGGCTCGTATTCCTTCTATAATCTATACCAAATACGGCGCCTGATAAAACAGAAATTACGAAATAGATTTGCATAACAAGCCCTGAATATCAAGGAATTTCAAACAATCTGTAAGGTATAGATAGCTTTACCATCAAACTTCACTAAGACTTGTTCGCAACACGTTTTTTTAAATAAAATTGAGATATAAAAATAATGTACAACCTCATACGTTTAATAGTTATATATGAACTACGCTCTGCGGTGTTGCCCGCTGTTGCCACGTGTGATTTTTTCCTGGATTACTTACTTTACTTGGTGGTAGATCTCCTTAGGAGGAGGTCGTCTAGGTAGGTACCACCGCAGTACCAGTTATTCTGCCGCTAAGCAGTAGTGTAGACATTACTGTGTTCCGGTTTGAAGGGTACTGCAACTAGCGAAATTACTGGGTTGTTGAGACTAACCATCAAAAGTCTCAAAGTAATGAGCGCCAAAGCAGCGATGCTCTGGACTTTGTTTTGTTACTCAAAGTTCTGTGTATCGCTGCAATGGTCATGTACAGGCGTTATCTCTTACAATCAGGAGAGCGTCTCGTTCGTCTCATTACTTTTTACATAGAAAAAATTTGGTTTCAATACTTTATACAAAACTGCGTATATTGGACTACAGTGCTATATTGCCCTACAGATCTAGAAAGGGCTCTAAAATTGGGGCACTGTGTTTCTGCTAACACACGTATTTTGGAACCGATGTAGTATAATCACGTACTCGTAGTATAAGAGGTATTACGATTAAAATCTGTCGTGGGTTTTATTAGAATTAGTCCGTGAATTTATTTTTATGGTCGACTTGCTAATTGTTAAACCACAACTCATCTGATGTTAAGTGATGGTGTGGTCGAGGATAGTAAACACAACTAGCCTGGCACGGAACTGGCTCTCAAGTGCCGCTGCCGGAACTATTTATTTATTTTTATTTATTTATACCTATATTTTTTCAAAATGTTTGTCAAGCTAGATGTTTGACCAAAGCTTATCTGATGTTTAGTGACAGTGTTATCAGAGATTAATACTTAGGAAAGCCTGGAACATACCGTTAGATGCTTGGCGATATATTTTCACCCTGAGAGTGGTAGCTAACCAGCCGAGTACTAGAAAGTACCCTACCACCACGCTATGGTTTCCTCACGATGTTTTCCTTCACCGGCAGCTCAAGCTCATTATTGGGGTTTGAATTAGTAATCAGTAATATTTATTGGCCATAAATAATAATAATGATTTTGCTAAAAAGTTAATTGACAGGCAATTAACTTTTTACAAAAAAAATATCTTACATTTGCACTTTAAAGAATGAAGCTATATCATTAATTATTAAGTTAATAACAACGAACACACTTGGGTTTACAGTGGAGGCTCCGTTTATGTGTTACAAATACATCAGGATTCTGAGAACCTCATTGACTTATTTTAAATTAACTTAATTTGTAAAATGGATTGCTTTCAGATTCTTTTTTTTTCAATTCGGTACGATTTATTTAATTTAATAACACTTAGGCAATTTGTTACACACTAGCGGACGCCTCACGGTTTCTCCCGCGTAGTTCCCGTTTTCGTGGGAATACAGGAATAAATACTAGCCCATGTCACCCGGGGATAGTGTAGCTTCCCAAAGGTGAAATGAACAAACAATTAAATATTTCCTCTTTATAATAGTATAGATAGATGAAAATTTTGGCGTGATAGCCCTGCTTTTCTACTTTACTTAACCTAGTCCATGGCACGACCAGCATTTCTTTGTTTCGCAAGTTATATTGATGCTTATCTTTGTTCTTTGGCAAATTAGCTCCGTGTATTTCTAGTAAGCTATTGTATATGTAGTGATGTGCACGGTCTACAGCGTGTGAACCAACCGCGGTAACCACTGAGCTAACAACGCTACGAAAACATTCTCAATACAATCCGTCTTCATAGTCACAAATCAATAGTTAATACTTTCCACGTTAGCAGAACCCATTTCGGTTAGAACTGGTTATAACTGGATCCTTATAATGAGAAATCTCTGGATTTCCACGAACAATACCCGGAACCTAATCATTGTGTCATTATGAGCAATCCTTTATTCACGAACTCTTATCTGACACACGGTGCAAAATATTATTTTCATCCCCCCATCTCGGAAAGAGTATTTTTGCTGTTCGATATCTGAGTGCAAAAGTCGTTTTATCCGCTAGAGGATAAAGTAAATTTCAAATTTTCAATAAGGGCAATTATTTCTCCTTAAAAAATTAAATATAAATCTATACATAGATAGGTTTTATAAATTATATTTTGTACGAATATAATTACATTGACATTTTTAAACAATTTAGGAGGAGTTTGGCGGGAACGCGGAAAGAGTTGTGTCGCTCCATTGTGTTTTTTCCAAAGTTTATGTATAGAAATACTGGTGTTTTATACATAAAGTACCGAATTACATGCACGACTTTGGAAAAGGGATTTAGTGTAGTGAAACATGATTTTTCGTTTTGCATCGAAGACTCCATTGAAGCTTTTTTTTATCGTTGACAAGCTCGGTGTTTGACCACAGCTCAGTTTATGTTAAGTGACGGTGTAGTCGAAGATGGTAAAGCACACCTTATCTTATAGTAAAGTCGCCATTGCTTTACTAAAGTATGCCTAGATTTGACTGACGCAGACTACACTTGACCAAGACTGGACGTTGACTATAACTTTAAAAACTTGAAAATATGAAACACTTGACACTGACAAATGCTCAAAATGCGACGCCAAAACTAAAGAAAAAAAATTGTCAGCATTCTATTACACCAAACTGTCTATCCGTGTGTAGATTAATCCTTTAGATGTAATAGACTGTGTTTCTTTGCTAGAAAATACATAAGAAATCTCTTGATTATGAAGAATGACTGGATTTATTTTTGGATTCAATCTGAATCTAAAATAATTTGCATGTTGAGAGAGTGTCATTAGTCCTCCAGTTCATTGTGAATATACAATCAGAAATAAATAAATAAGTAAATATCGTAGGACATTTCACATAGCATCATCTAGCCCCAAACTGTACTGATGATATGTAGCGATGATACCTTAGTGGTTACACACAACCTACAACCACACACACAAACTTTCGCCTTTATAAAATTAATGTGATCGCTCAAAATAAACTTCAAAGTAACGCTTGGTTAGTAGATCTCATTAGCAGGAGGTTGTCTAGGTAGGTACCAACGCAGTACCAGATATTCTGCCGCCAAGCAGTAGTGTGTAAACATTACTGTGTTCCGGTTCGAAGGGTACTGTAGCTAGCGAAATTACTGGGCTGTTGAGACTAACCATCGAAATTCTCAAAGTAATGAACGCCAAAGCAGCGATGCCTTGAACTTTGTTTTACTATAAAAAGTTTTGTGTATCGCTGCAATGGTCATGTACAGGCGTTATCTCTTACCATCAGGAAAGCGTCTCGTTCGGCTAATTACTACCTATTACATTAAAAAACTATATAAAAAAATAAAGAAATCTTAAAAATTGGACTCCGTTTGGACTTAACAGCCCGTTTTCAACTATGTTTTAAAGTAATCTTCCCTTGAAATAGGTTATTTACAACATGTAAACAATACCACATAAAAGTGGAATGATTTGTGTCGCTTCAGGGGCATCAATTCAACTTTTTAAATTAAACCAAGTAAAGAAACGCAGAACCTTGGAATTTATAAATAGGAGATGTGGTAATATTACGTTTAAAGAAATCACCTTGACCGCTTCTTTCTTTTCAGATGTTATCTAATCGATCATGACCTCTTCGTTGAAGTTTAGCAATGACTCTTTTGCTATAGAGATTATTGATTTAGTATTGAAGGCGATGTTTTTACAATTTGATTGAGTCCAACCGATTTTTACACGATATCAGAATTTTAATTTGATTCACAATAAAATATGAGCTTTAGCAGTGAAAGTGAATATTAGAGTGAAATTTACTACAAAATAAATCGAGAGAAAAATATATTTTCTTATAAGGGGGGATTAATAGCAGAGTGTGCCACACAGTAACAAAATTATTTAACCTCGAGCGACTTAGTTTGAATCCCTCGCTACGCTCAGTATTCTACTCTAGAATCCTTCGCTTCGCTCTAGATTTAAGCAATCGCTCTCGCTCTCAATACTTTATATTGGTCCCTTGTGACACAATCTACTATTTTTTTTAAATTTCTTTACCAAATTTGTTTCTAATAAACATAAAGTTCTTTGTACTACTTTAAGGGGAGGCGTTATTCTTACTTATTACTTTAATAATATTATTCTTATTAAAATTTAATTAATTAGTCGCATAATGACCGACATAGCTCAGAGAATCAGCAAGTTGAAGTGGCAGTGGGCAGGGCACATAGCACGCAGAACTGATGGCCGATGGGGCTGCAAAATTCTGGAGGGGAGACCACGGACCGGCAAGCGCAGCGTAATACGTTCATCCACAAGGGGGACAGACGACCTAATAAAAACCGCAGGAACGCGCTGGATGCGAGCCGCTTCCAACCGGTCTTTGTGGAAGTTAATAGAGGCCTATGCCCAGCAGTGGACGTCCTACGGGTGAAATGATGATGATGATGAGTCACATAATAGTTTCATTCAATGTAAGTGTAAAATACGACAAAGATTTGTATGCCGAAAGGCAGGATAGAAGTACAGTTATAGAACGCCATGTTCTATGATTGTACTTCTTCTAACTGTACTTTGTATGCCCATATACGCTAATAAATATTATGAATTATTATAACATAAATTTTGTTTTGCCATCACGATAATTCGTGTTGTTATTTTTATATATTTGTTATTGTTTTTGTACTTTTAAATCTAATTAACATTCGTACATATTTCAACAAAAAACTACCACATCTCCTAATGTTATACTTTTATGGTATCTATGTTCAAAATAAATGTGGAATGAAGAAAACACACTGACAACTTTGGACAACAGCTAAATTTGCATTCGGTGGCAATTTGGCATTTTTTGAAGTAGCATTACGTTATTTGAGAGAAATAATTTCTTTGTAAGTTAGGTGCGTCGCTGACCCGTTGTTAAATATTTTTGACTTAGTTAATCTATCATAAACTCGATGCAAAACACCGTTGAATCTACTTGATGCAAAACACACGTCTATATAAATAGTGATGATTTATTCATAAGGTAATTGATTGATTCAGGCGTTACTTTGCGCAAGTTCATTTTTAATATTCAAGGTATATATTTAGTTTATTTCCGCTTAAGGCGAAATGTGTCTCACGTGGCACAGGTTCTCAGGGGGTGAAGCAGACGCAGACCGCCGGGTGGTGTAAGGGGTCTAGCTAGCTTAGCCACCCGCGCACGCGTGCGGTTACTTATAGTGGCAAGTGCAGATGCTGATTTATATTATCAAAGTAGGCTGCGTTGATTGATACTTTTTTTTTTACGGTCGACAGGCTAGGTGTTTGACCACTTTCCAATTCCCAACTCCTACTTACCAATACCCACTTCCCACTTTCCAATTCCTACTTCACTTCTCAATTTCCAATGCCCACTTCCCACTTCCCACTTCCCATTTCCCACTTCCCACTTCCCATTTCCCACTTCCCACTTCCCAATCCCTGGTTCCCACTTCCCACTGCTCAATTCCCATTTTACACTTTCCACGTCACAATTCCCAATTCCCGCTCCTAATTCCCAATGCCCACTGCCCACTTTCCACTTCCCACTTCCCACTTCCCACTTCCCACTTCCCACTTCCCACTTCACACTTCCCACTTCCCACTTCCCACTTCCCACTTCCCACTTCCCACTTCCCACTTCCCACTTCCCACTTCCCACGTCCCACTTCCCACTTCCCACTTCCCAATTCCCACTTACCAGATTTCCAATTATCAATTCCCACTTCCCACTTCCCACTTCCCACTTCCCACTTCCCACTTCCCACTTCCCACTTCCCACTTCCCACGTCCCACTTCCCACTTCCCACTTCCCACTTCCCACTTCCCACTTCCCTCTTCCCAATTCCCACTTCCCACTTCCCTCTTCCCAATTCCCACTTCCCACATTTCCAATTCCCAATGCCCACTTCCCACTTCCCACTTCCCACTTCCCAATCCCTGGTTCCCACTTCCCACTGCTCAATTCCCATTTTCCACTTTCCACGTCACAATTCCCAATTCCCACTTCCTAATTCCCAATGCCCACTTCCCACTTCCCAATTCCCACTTCCCACATTTCCAATTCTCAATTCCCTCTTCCCATTTCCCATGTCACAATTCGTAATTCCCACTTCCCACATTTCCAATTCCCAATGCCCACTGCCGTTCGGATAAAGACTTTTGTGAACATTTATCACACATAAAAAAAGAAAGTCAATTAACTATTTTTAAAGGTCTCGTTTTAAATAAAAGTGAAGACTAATCGCCAAGTTTGAAGCATGTTTCACCTTAACAGTCGTTTTAGTTACAACAGTGATGAGGACTTAAAAAACTAATTTTGCAACAATTTATTGACTAAAAACTTAATCGTAATTTTACTTTGATATCTAGAACTAATTTGACATAGACTTAAAAAATCTATTTAAAATAACTACAAGTAAACTAAGTATAAGCTTTTATTTTGTGAGTGTGTGTGTTACAAGTCAATTCCGTAATATAATTTCAAATATATCATTAAATGGTTTTTAAAACACTGATTTTACATATCAATAAATAAAAAACGAAATTTCAAAATGAGGTATGGCCATACACAAACGTCATGTCAATGTAAAATAAATTGTCGATTTAAAAATATTGTCAATACAAAAATATTGGCAATATAATTAAATTACATGACAAAAAAACATAATTGCAGTAATTTAGATGCTTGGCGGCAGATTTTCTACTGAAGGGTGATAGCTAGCTAGTCGAGTACTAGAAAATACCCTACCATCATGCTAAAGTTTCCTTCACCCACAGCTCAAGCTCGTGGTTGGGGCAAGAATCCGCGCTTACCGCTGAGCTATCATCGCTACTTTTCCGTAGCCGGGTAAAAAATAACCAAACAAAATTGCAGGTGACACAAGAAGTTGCAATATACCCACTACACATGTTACACGGATAAAATGCAATATCAGTTGAATTGCAGTCCCTTGTTGTGGCGTTATGTTGGCTCGTAAATCTTAAAGGGTCACCTTTAGGGAACAAGTTCCTTTGCCGTAGTGATGGGCTAGAGTCGATGATTTTTTTCAAAAAAATTCAATAAAAGATTTTTAGCGGGATCGCAGTCATGTATTTTAATAAAACAAAACGGTATTTTGTATACTTTTTCAAAAAATTTAATGTAAATTTGTAAAATATTTCATTCATAAAGTGTTGAATTATACGCATGAGTTTAAATTTGTGAGTTTGAAAACTTCATCAAAGTGGTAACCTAGTAAAGTAGATAACTTTAATACAACAACAAAAAAATACAGTCAAGTCCTATTCCACCGCCACACTATACGTGACTGGACTTGACCATTTTGTGCAACTTGACTTATTTAAGTTGATTTTATACGAAAAGCTTGAAAATATTGAATTACTTGACACTGGCAAATGCACAACGTGCTATGCCAAAAGATGAAGAAGAAAAAATTCGGTATGAATCAATTATTTTAACTGAAAAACTTACGGCTAGAGACACTAACTTTATTTATATTACATTAGGCACAGACCACATAAATAGTTCTAGAGTTAGATTACTAAAATCTCTTATCAAATAGACAATTTAATCTAAACTCTGCTAGGGAAATTGCAGGGCTCGTGTGGATGTCTGAAACCGAGAGTCGAAGCATCGCTGCAACCATGGGCGTCTTTTACCATCTGGAATATAGTTAGTTCTACGTTAGTCGCCTTAATTGTAGTCTAGAAAACCGTACTGTTTTGTTTCTATATGCATAAAATATTTATCCCAATAATATTACACAAAACTAATACGTAGCGTTTTGCGTAGCGATGATAGCTCAGTGGTTAGCGCGGTAGGTTCGCATGCCGAAGGGCGTGGGTTCTAACCCCAACAAAGAGCTTGAGCTGCCGGTGAAGGAAAACATCGTGAGGAACCATAGCATGGTGGTAGGGTACTTCTAGTACTCGGCTGGCTAGCTACCACCCTCAAGTTGGAAATCTGCCGCCAAGCATCTAACGGTGAGTTCCGGCAGCCTCACTTGAGAGCCAGTTCCATTCCAGACTAGGTGTGCTTTACCATCTTCGACCACGCCTTCACTTAACATCAGGTGAGCTGTGGTCAAGCACCTGGCCTGTCAACCATAAAAAAAAAAAACAAAAAATAATACACTATTAAGTTTGGATGGATATTTGTTACTCTTTCACGCAAAAACTACTGATTAAATTTTGATGAAATTTAGTATGGAAGTAGCTGATACCTTGGATTAACACATAGGCTACTTTTTATCCCGACAACATGTAGTGGGTAACACCGAAACCCAAAAACACCGCGGGGCGCTGCTAATATCGATATACATTTTCTAAATTATATCCCATCCCTAGAAAAATAGTTCCGTCATGCTACAGACTTCATACCGACACTACACCATACATCGTAAATGGTAACACAGATATGCAGGTAGCGGTTGCCAAGTCTGCTTTGTGTTGATTTTAATCCAACTTGCTCTGCTCATATATGGCTCAGTTTCGTGAGCTGTAAGACGTGGGTTCTATCCCCACCCAGGATAAAGCATTTTAGGTGGTTCGATTTCCTTACAAATAATTTTTTGCCATTTATGGACAAATGGAGCATAATTTTACAGTGAAATAAATGCCAGTAGCTGTGATTTCACTGTAAAATTATGCTCCATTTGTCCATAAATGGGAAAAAATTGCACGGAAATCGAACCACCTTAAGTGACATACATAGATGATTGTTCTATGTCTGAGTATTTATTAAGTACTTATGTATTTACTAATAAGTATACACGCCATTGAAGCTGGTTCCATGCTTACATGCTCTCTTTACTTTGAGGTCAGATAGCGGCCTGAAAAAATGCCCTATATTTTAGGTAATACTGAGTTTTCAGTCATTTCATCTCTACATAGTATAAAACACAGTCGCTTTCCGCCATCTGTACGCTGAAATCTTTTAAATTACGCAATGGATTTTAATGCGGTTTCCATCAATAGATACAAAAATTCAAGGGGAATGTTTATTTGTATAATACATGCATATGTACTACGTTAGTATTTAGATTGCACCCGTCCGAAGCCGGAGCAGATCACGAAATGTTTTCAAAAAAATAACAAATTTAGACAAGATAAACAGATGATGTAGACAAGAGTCAGGACCGCAGGAACGCGCTGGATGCGGGCCGCTTCCAACCAGCCTCTATGAAAGTCAATGGGGGAGACCTGTGTCCAGCAGTGGACGTCCTACGGTTGAAATGATAATGATGAGACAGAGTCGGATAATATGAGAATACAAAAATCAAAAATCGAAATTCGACGCGCACGAACTGGCGTAAATGTCATATTTTATCTAAAAGAAACTCTATATGATACAACATTAGATTAATTATTGATTGCAGTATCTAGTATGCTCGTAAAGCCTTAAGAAACAATAATTACATCTATTGTCATAAAAATGTATGCTCTTTAAAATGGCGCACAAAATTGCCATTGCCAAATTAATTCTTTTCATTATGTTCGAGTCTAGAAGTTATATTTTATTGGCTCGATAAACAATTTCGCACGAACAATTTATTACTTCAATTAAAAATGATACGAGGGTCAGAAATATTTATTGTTCCAATGAATTCGTTTAAAACAAAATTCATAGTAATTGTCGTCGTTTATAAATTTTGATTTGACATTTCTTTCCAGTGACCGAATTATACGAGTACGAGTATTTCAGAGAAACAATACACGAATTTTCGCTACGTTGAACTCTGTGACTAATTAATTAAACGCAACAGCCGACCTTACACTTTCTCCATTGAAGTTTAATTTGCTTTGTAATCTATAGTTGTGTATTTTTTTTTAGTCAAAGTAGTTGCGACCTCCCGTTTTACCCGTAAAATCTGGGGTAAAAAGTAAAAAACGTCCTGAATTCGGTATGTATTTTTTTAAAATATTTTTTACTGACAATAAACTTTATTTTATAAAACTAATTTGAGCGTATTAGCTTTCTATGCGATAGTTTATTTTCAATACGGTTTCAAACTTTTAAAGTGACGTCGTGAAGTAGGCTGAATATAAATAACATGCTTTAGCCATTTAGAAAAAAAATATGCAAAACTATTTTGACACATAATTTACTTTGACATTTGACGTGAAGATTTTTTGGATTTAATTTGCCCCAGCGGGCAGGCTAAAGCTATAAAGCCATACTGCCACGTCTTTGGTTTCTACAATTCATGTCATGAAGTAAACAAATATCATGTCGTAGCCTCTTATATAAGCGATAGCAGAGTCCAAATAAAGTTTCAAGTAAAATAATCCAGATATTTCCAGATATTATATATCTGGTACTGCGGCGACACCTACCTAGATCATCTGCTAAGGAGATCTATCACCGAGTAATTCTTTCTACTATCATTTTGCGGAGTTTTTTTTTAATACGTGTAAGTTCGCGTTTGACCACCAACTCGCCTGATGGTAAGCGACGATGTGGTCGAAGATGAAGCACGCAGACCTAGAAGATACCTATTCACTCTGACCTTGGAAAGATCTAGATTATATCTATCAGGAAACAAGGAAGCCGGTAGCATGTTCCATGCCTTAGCCAACCTTCCTTGGTAAGATTTTTGCATTTAGAAAATAGAATCATTTCAATTAGCTCGGGTTTTGTTAAAAGCTGTGAACACACTAGCTATTTCTCGTTACGAAACAGATTTAGACAATGTGTAACGAGATTTATCGCCACCTGAACACGGTCGGAAGTGTGGCCTGCCTTTATTATTTCCCGATGGCGCCATATATCATAGGAGGATAAATGTGGCGATACACTCCTCCTATGGTAGCTGAGTTTTGAATAGAAACTGTTTTAGCTGGAATTGATAGATAGGAAGATAGATAGATATAACTCTTTATTGTGCACATCATAAATAGAAAAGAATACAGTGAACAAAGAACCTTATGAACTAGTGCCACAAGTGGCGGCCTTATCGCTAACAGCGATCTCTTCCAGGCAACCAAGAAAAGAAAAAGTACAATAGAGAATATAAGAAACAGATGTTGCTGCATATTGCTACATTAAAAACCAGACACGTTATCTCTTAGACTACAAAATATGTAAACGCGTTTATTTCGTATTGAATTGGCGTGCAATACTATTTTCTATACCAGTGCTAAAAGTACCAAAGGGTGTGGATTCAACCCCCAACAATGAGCTTGAGCTGCCGGTGATGGAAAACATCTCGAGGACACCATAGCATAACACAAAACGCGACGTGTTGTGTTAGGCTCTAAATTATAAATTGAACTGAAATCTTCTTCCCTTTCCTTTTTTTTAAGTTTTAACGGCTAGGCGTTTGACAACGGCTCACCTGATGTTAAGTGACGGTGTGGTCGAAGATGGTAAACACATCTAACCTGGAGTGGAAATGGCTCTCGAATTAGGCTGCCGGCTTACGTAAACGTATTTTTTACATTAAATTATTTTTTTCACGTTTATAATGTGTATGTAATTATATTTTCATCAATTTATCTATGTATACTATTATAAAGATTTGATTGCTTGTTTGTATTGAATAGGCTCCGAAATTACTGGACGAATTTCAAAAATTTTTTCACCGTTGGGAACCTACACTATCCCCGAGTGACATAGGCTACTTTTTATTTCTGTATTCCCACGGGAACGGGAACTACGCGGGTAAAACCGCGAGGCATCCGCTAGTTTGAAAATATTTTCAGATTGAATTTCCTTACCAACCTTCCTAACATCGTCATATTTAATCTTTCAAAGGTCTAAAAATAAATTCTTTAGTACTAAGTACATATTATGTACTTAGATGTTTTTGATGAGAAGACTGGAGGCTCAATGTTTTGCCAAAACAATAATAGGGTACGACAATCCCTAAAGCCAGTCTCTTTTCGTTTATTATCAGAGAGTTTTAGCCAAAATCCCATTTATTTCATGTTTACGTTATTTGGTTTTCAACTTACTTGAATGACATCCTCATTATTTGAAGAGATTTTGAGATTGATGAAACAGAATATGTTTATTTTATGCAACTTATAGCTAATAAGGTGTTCTCGAGTGTTTTTGAATAGTTTAAGGCTTTTTTACAAGTCAATTTTTTCCTCCTGTCCTCCTGTTGGCTCATTGCTAGTCATAATCATAATCATATTTATTGATAACGAGGTGTTACCATCAATAATAATCATAAACAAAAAATAAATGTCAGTAAAAGTATCAAAAATTATAAAAACATAATTATATGCAAAAATGTCAAATCAATAATAATTATATTAAGTGTCCAAATTTACAAAATTATTTGTAATATGTAATAGTAGGGTAATTTCTGGTACTCAGCTGGCGAGCTACCACCCTCAAGTTGAAAATCTACCGAAAAGCATCTAACGGTGTGGTTCCGGCAGCCTTACTTGAGAACCAGTTTCATGCCAGATTAGGTATGCTTTAACATCTTCGACCACACCGTCTAAATACCAGATGAGCTGTGGTTAAACGCTTAGTTAGTAAACCATAAAAAAGTACCTACGAAAACAATCCCAATTAAAACGATTTCACTAATTAAAGCAAATTACATTTACAATTTACACACTTTAAATGTGACATCGTAGACAAATTGTTCGGGAAGTAGTTCCAAACTCGTGTGTTGAATTTAACTGTTGGTAGTTAAACTAATAATTAGCTAACTCACAGTTCTGAATTATTTGTGTGTTATAATAATATATATTATTATATACATTTATATACAGTGAAACTTGGTTAAGTGGGACCTGGATAAGTGAGAAACGTTAACGACAGCCCCGTTGGCTCATTGGTAGTATATCTGCCTTGAGAGCTGCGTGGGTTCGATTCCCACTCGGGGCAAACATTTTGTGAATAAACAAATGTTTGTTCTGTGTCTGGGTGTTCTGTATGTATTATAAGTATGTATTTACAAAAAAAAAAAGTATTTATGTATTCTATCAGTTATCTGACTTTCATCACAGCTAGTTCTTATTTAATAGTACAATGAAATTTATAGTTTTCGTTAATCCAGATAATAATTTTATGTGTACCAAATTTTATCCAAATCCGTTCAGTCGTTTTTGCGTGATTGAGTATTAAACATACAAAGTTTCACATTACATACACCCCGCACCCCGCGGTGTTACCCACTGTTTTTTTCGGGATAAAAAAATAACCTATGTGTTAATTCAGGGTGTTAGTTACCTCCATAACAAATTTCATCAAAATTGGTCAAGCTGTTTGAGCGTGAAGAAGTAACGAACATACCAAAGCACTTACTCGCAAACTTTCGCCCTCATTACGTTAGTGTGATTGTATTATATTAGTGGATGCCTCGCGGATTCCCCCGCGTAATTCACTGACCCGTGGGAATACTATGTCACCCGGGGATAGTGTAGCTTCCCATCAGTGAAAGAATTTTTGAAATCGGTCCAGTAGTTTTTCATATCATTCGTTACATACAAAAATAAAAATCTTTCCTCTTTATAATATTATATTAATAGCGGACGCCTCGCGGTTTCTCCTGCGTAGTTCCCGTTTCTGTGGGAATACAGGGATAAAAAGTGACCTATTTATTTATTTATGTAAACTACAAGGGTTTACTGGAGGACCAGCGCTGGTCATATCATTTAGTATGACCAGCATTATGCTGAGGTGAGCCCCTATTCTGTAACTTTTGTCTGTCTCTGTTTGTTTGTTTTTGTGCTTGTTACAGGATCAAACGTTTTTTCTTTCTTTCTTCTTTCTGTTTCACCTGGGAATAGTGTAGCTTCCCAACGGTGAAAGAATTTTTGAAATCGGTCCAGTAGTTTTTAAGTTTATTCGTTACATACAAAAATACAAATCTTTCCTCTTTATAATATTAGTAGGATTTTCTTATTTCCCTAGATTTAAAATGTACAAAGAACGATTGTCAATATAGAAGTAAGTAAATGGAAATATTTTCCCAACTATTGTCATAAAGCAATTGCAATGAATGCTTAGAGATATAATATTTCCTCAAAGCATTATCGGCACCTCGGAAAAATATTTATTTCCACGGTGGCTCTAGAGATATTTTGTGATAGCAAATAGAAAATGTTTGCACTGAGAATTTATTGTACCCGTAGCACCATTTTAACTGTAATTATTGTTTAATGTTCCGTGCCGAAAGAGTCGCAATATATAAAAGTTTAAAATTTTGTGTATTTTTAGGATCCCGTACGTCAAATGGGGAGAAATGGAAACCTTATAGGATCACTGTGTTGTTCGTCTTTTCGTCTGTCAAGACAAGTTGAAATTAAAATCATAATAAATATAGGCAGATCTGTAGTCTCTTGCAGCAGTAAAAAAAGACCAAGAGCGAGTCGGACTCGCGCATGAAGGGTTCCGTACCATTATCTATAAAAACGGCAAAAAAATCACGTTTGTTGTATGGGAGTCCCTTAAATATTTTTATTTTATTGTTTTTTAGTATTTTTTGTTATAGCGGCAACAGAAATACATAACAGTCGAGGCGGACCGGCAGGAAATCCATAAAATAATAGAAATTTGTTAAGAGCAAGTTAGATATCGACTAATTTTGAAAGCTTTAGTTTTTTGTTAATTCCAGGAATGCCTTTGGACTCTACGGAAGTTT
This sequence comes from Biston betularia, assembly GCA_905404145.2. NCBI lineage: Eukaryota > Metazoa > Arthropoda > Insecta > Lepidoptera > Geometridae > Biston > Biston betularia. The sequence continues at coordinate 5,544,606 of FR989887.1, read as the reverse complement.
TTAGAACAAAAAGCGATTGTTTTTCAAGAGTATCATCTTAACTTTGGGCAACGTGTTGACTCTTCGAGCGCTTGGCTGAGAATGAGATGGGGATGCTAGCGCTAAAGCTAAAACGACTTTTAAGCAGCAATACATTACCTATATATTCCTCAGTCTCGACCAAGCGCTCGAAGAGTCAGCACGTCCTGAGGATGCCTCGTGTAGAGGCGAAACACGTGCCGGCAAGTGGTGACTGCAGAAAGAAGAGGATATTAAGACTTGTGGGTTTTTATTTAGAAATTTTATTTTTAATTAGGTTTTTGTTAAATTATATTTTTAAACTTTATATCAAATTAGTTCTAGATATTAAGTAAGATTAAATTTTAAATTAATAAATTATTGCCAAATTAGTTAATTTTAAGTCCTCATCACTGTTGTAACTTAAACGAATGTTAAGCGGATATAAACTAAATATAGCGCTATAATTATATAAATTAGCGATCCAGCGAGGAAATGCCGCCAGTTTTATGGGTACGTTTGGGGCGGGCTCGACCGGTGGACCGAGTTTTTAATTAATAAATTTGTTTTTTTTTTTACTTGTATTGACATAATATGTATTTTATTTGGTACGGATATTAGGATTTTTTGTTAATTCCAAACAAACATATATAAATATATTATGTGTTATGTGTATATTTTTTAATTTGTCAAGTTGTGTGTTGTAATCTCAAGGAATAATCTAAATAAATATTTATTTATTAAAAAACTAAATATTTTCAGGTATACCTACCTTGAATATTCAACACTAAAATATATCTCCTAAATACTTAAAATGAACTTCCGCAAAGTTACGCGCCAATCAATCAATTATCTGATCCCTTAATAAAACTTATTCGTAATGATGACTATACTGACACTTTTTTGTTTAGTACAGCCGTTCTGCGTAACCCCGTGTAGGAGCACAAAATCATCGAGCGCTGGTAGCCCTCTATCCTAGAATTAATAACCTCAACTGGAAGCTTCATAATAAGCGTTCGTGGTCTGTCGCTAAGCTAAGTTCTACAATCGTTCTGTTTAATCTACCCTCATTCGTCGCAATTTGTAGCCGGGATTTGAGGCGAGCTGTTCTTTGGCACACAAACTGTCACTTTATTGGCTCATACGAACCTGTAGTATGGTACTAGTGTTGTTGAGTTTATTATTTTAATTCGATACATACAGTCATGTCATTACAGAAACTATCGATAGTTTTACCGTCAACAGTAAAAAAAGTTTGACCGCTACAGCAATTTATGTTACAATTTTTATTAATATTATTATGTAAAATTCAGTTTTATTAAGTGGTAATTTTAGACTTTTTTTTATTAGTTTTTAAAAGACAAGAACGTAGGTGGCATAAGGCTGACTTTGTCACAACATTGAACTGTTACTTGCATCTTTAGACTGTGTTTAGTTTGTATTTGAGTGTATTTATTTCTGTTAAATAAAGAACTTTGAAAAAAAACTGTAAACAGTACTATAACTATGTATGTTTTTTTTATGCTTGCGTTTGGCTGCCATCCTGATGTTAAGCAAAGATGCGGTCTACGATGGAGCACGCTTACCTAGTAGAAACCCTCGTGACTTGAAGTACCAGTATGAATGTATCTATATATGGGCGTGGGTTCGATTCCCACTCAGGACTAACATTTGTGTGACTAACATCGATGTTTGTTCTGTGTCTGGGTGTACTGTATGTATTATAAGTATGTATTTACAAAAAAAAAAAAGTATTTAAGTATTCTATCAGTTATCTGTCTTCCATAGCACAAGCTCTGCTTAGTTTGGGGTCAGATGGCGCTGTGTGTAATGTTCTATGGCAGCCCGTACACGTTCAATCATGATCACGATCCGCGATCCGCGATCATGATTTCAAAATTTCTAGATATGCGATCCGGAGCATCAGTCCGTCAATCCGCTTCGTACACGATCAGTCTGGATCGCGATCATTGATCGCGGATCGCGGATCGCGGATCGCGCGCTACGTGTACGGGCTGCCTATGATATTTATTATTTATTATTATTATTTATTATTATGTACGTATATCAGTTTAAAGACATTTATTTTTCTCAAAAGAATTACAATTTAATTCGCTTATTTGAGAATTTAAATCGTCGTATTTTGATGCTTTGACATTAGTAAATAAGTACATCATTTATAATTGTTGAATTATAAATGATGCACTTAATCATATTACACACGTAATTATCTAACTATAGACTAACTAATTACTATTAGCATTAATTTAGCATTTAAGAATAGAATAGAATACAACTAAGACGACCAATAACATCACATAAACACATAACAACTGACGGAGCCATACATCGCACCGTTAACCGTCTCGTCCCCGGTGCTACTGCCGTAAAATGACAACAAACGCAGCAATAGATAACCGGCCGGCGAGGAATGCAGTATGTCATAGTATACTCAAAGACAGTGAGATGCGTTTTATGCTTTTATAGAAAATAATATAAAATATATTATTGTTCGTATTATTATGTACATATTATATAGATACACACATATACACACATACATATATACATTATATATATATATATATATATATATATATATATATACATATACATATATATATATTTAGTCAATGTTATTTTCCTAGTAGTTTTACGTCGTTAAGGATATATTGTTTCAATTTATTTTTAAAGATATTATTATTAAATGATACGCTATTTTTCACCTCTTTCGGTAATCGATTGTAAATGCTGACTCCCGCAGAAGTGATTGATTGCATGGCGGTTTTAGTTCGGAATTTCGGTAAAACAATATATGACTTTCTTCTAGTTATGCATCGATAGTGTTGGTGTTGCTTTTTAAATGAGATATTTTTTATGTGTATAGACTCGTTAAGGATTTTTCTGATAAATATGCAAGTGCTGTAGTAAAATAATTGTTTTAAGTTCATCAGTTTAGTCTCTTTGTATATTTTAACAGTGGATGTGAGGTAATCGTAATTAAAGAGCATTTTAACTAATTTATTCTGGAAAATCTGAAGTCCTTTGAGATTGGTTTTTGGTGCATGCCCCCATATTTCAATTAAGTATAATAAATGTGGCTTCACTAAAGAATTATATATTGTATACCGTATAGGCCAGGGCAAGCACCGCACAATTCCGCGCAGTATATTATGTAAGTATGACAGCTCAGTTGGTTCATAGGTAGTATGTCTGCTCCAAGAGCTGAAGGGCGTGGGTTCGATTCCCACCCAGGTCCAACAGTTTGCTGTATAAACAAATGTTTGTTCTGTGTCTGGGTGTTCACTCCAAAGTGACACCACATTAGTATCTACACTGCTCCCGTGCGGAGTCGGGACGGTTCGCTAGTGTATGATTTAATCGTAACTCAACTTTTCTATAATATATTTAATAGAGGTACTTTTTTGAAAATAAGGTTTTATGAAGTTAATGAAAATATAGTGTTTGAATTTCGTGTCTGTCTATCTGTCTGTGCGCGCTTATTTTAGAAACCAGGCAATGAGTCAAAAAGCAGTCTTTTTTTGCAGAGGTTTTAGTTTTTTTTTCATAAAAATTGGTGCATGACTAACGGAATTATGACAACATTTAGGATTTTCTTCATACATAACTTGAACCATGGAATGAATTGGTGTATAATCAATTCGATCATTTATAAGAGCTCCTAATCAGACATCAGCTAAATTAAAACTAAGACACGTCCTTTCTTAATATTAGCGAATAAAGGAAAAGCGTTAATTCTCTATTCTTAATACAAAATTCGAGACACGTAGAAAAAAGGTCCCAGTCCACCAGTCGAAACCACAATCGAATCCGGAGATAATCAGATGGACGAATAGTGTCCATATTATCCGGCCATTTTTTGCATATACAGCATGACTGGTGACACCTACGATACTGAAGGAGAGTACTTGGTACTCGATTCTCGTTATAATTATGTAATAAAATTAGGTAGGTACTTAATTTTTGGCCCCAGTTTCCTTATACATGATTTCCATGATTTCCTTTTGTAGCGATGATAGCTCAGTGGTTAGCGCGGTCGGTTCGCATGCCGAAGGGCGTGGGTTCAAACCCCAATAATGAGCTCGAGCTGCCGGTGAAGGAAAACATCGTGAGGAAACCATAGTATGGTAAATAATAATAATAATAATAAATGTCGTAGGACTATACACACAGTGCTATCTGGCCCCAAACTAAGCAGAGCTTGTGCGATGGAAGTCAGATAACTGATAGAATACATAAATACTTTTTTTTTGTAAATACATACTTATAATACATACAGAACACCCAGACATTAATTTGTTTATTCACAAAATGTTTGGCCTGAGTGGGAATCGAACCCACGCCCTACAGCTCTCAAGGCAGATGTACTACCAATGAGCCAACGGGGCTGTCGATGGTGGTAGGGTACTTTCTAGTACTCAGCTTAATTTTATTTTTTAACTTAGAATATAACTTTATTGTACACTAAACATTATACTATAGATAACTAGCTGCGCCCCGCGGTGTTACCCGCTACATGTTTTCGGGATAAAAAGTAACCTATGTGTTAGTCCAGGGTCTCAGCTACCTCCATGCCCAATATCATCCAATTCCGCTTAGTAGTTTTTACGTGAAAGAGTCATCCATACATCGATACTCACAAACTTTTGCATTAGTAAAAAAAAATGATAAAAGATAATAACAATATAAAAACAACATCTTCTATTATAATTACAATAGTACAACGGTGGCCTTATCGCCTGGAGCTATTTTTTCCAGACAACCAAGTTTGTTCCAGGCAGACTAAATTTGACAATTGACTGCCTTGTCGTTTTATGCCGGATATTCGGCATAATTCCACCTCCGTCTATTCGTAAATCGATTCAACGCTAGCGAAGGAATTCGTATAAACGCATACCGATTATTATTATGCATCGATATAAATCGAATAAAATTCTGGATATCGAGTAATAGAAACGTGCAAAGATTTGCGTCCATTGTCGAATTTTACATTCAACCATTTTTATATGTGTTGAAAGAATTTAATAGGGAGACGTCCGCGGCTGCTAGACTGTTTATCATCATCATCAGCCTATCGAAATCCACTGGTGGACATAAGCCTTTCCTAATACACGCAACCCAGAATTTTCAACTTCAGGTGGACTAGCTAGCCGAGTACTACAAAATACCCGACCACCAATCACCATGATATGGTTTCCTCACGATGTTTTTTTTATGGTTGACAGGCTAGGCGTTTGTCCACAGCTCACCTGATGTTATGTGACGGTGTGGTCAAAAATGGTAAAGCACGCCTAGCCTGGAATGTAACTGGCTCTCAAGTGAGGCTGCCGGAACACACCGTTAGATGCTTGGCGACAGATTTTCAACTTGAGGGTGGTAGCTAGCCAGCCGAGTACTAAAGTACCCTACCACCATGCTATGGTTTCCTCACGATGTTTTCTTTCACCGGCAGCTCAAGCTGATTGTTGGGGTTTGAACCCACGCCCTTCGGCATGCGCACCGACAGCGCTACCACTGAACTATCATCGCTACAAACGTCTTATATCCAACAAGCTGCTTTATTTTATGATTCTATAGTTGTGCCCATAATAAAAATGGTCCATAATGATTAATACAATCACTTCCCTGTGAAAGGCAAGGCCAGAGCAAAAAAAAAACCTAACTTGAACTCTGTGTAACAGCCAATTTTCTCGGGATTAATAGAACAAAAATTGTTGAACAAAGCATGGGAACAAAGAAAATGGCGAGAAGTGGTTTCATTCATTTTTCATACCCTATAAAGTTGCAAGTACATACCTGTCTATATCTTGGTTAGGATATTTTTTAACCGACTCAAAAAATGTTGAGGTTGAAACCATAGCATGGTGGTAGGGTACTTTCTAGTACTCGGCTGGCTAGCTACCACCCTCGAGTTGAAAATCTGCCGCCAAGCATCTAACGGTGTGTTCCGGCAGCCTCACTTGAGAGCCAGTTGAGAGAGAGAGTTATATTCCTAGCTAAGTGTGCTTTACCACCTTCGACCACACCGTCACATAACATCAGGTGAGTTGTAGTCAAAAAAAATAGAGGTTCTCAATGCGACTGTTTTTTTTTGTACGTATGTTACGCGATTATTCCGCTAATTATGAATCGATTTTGATGACTATTTTTGGTTGGTAGGTGGAATGAAAATCAATTTCGATAAAATCCTTTTTTTAATAACCGCTTTAGGTTTTAAAAAATCATCAAAAGTCAAAAAATTGTATACATCGATGATATTTTCGTTCGCTCCGAAACCTCGCTGTTTCGTTGGAGCAGTGCGTTTATTAATGGGTCCTTAGTAATGGGGCCACGTTTTACCTTTTGGGTAAGGAACCCTAAAAAATAAAGGGAATCATCGCAGTGCCGGTCATTACTTTTAGACATTCGATGGTTAGCCTCAATAGCTGATTCCAACTCGTATTTGACTGGATTTAACTTTATGTATTGTTGAATACTTTGCCTTCCAATAAGATCAATACATTGGTAACACAAAGCTAAAGCCGTAATAAAAGTAGATCAGTTGACTAGAATTTAATTATCCGAGAACTGTGGCTGGTGGCGACCGGAAGCCTTTGTTTCAGCCTTGTATTTCCGGTTAACAATGGAAGGTACTCCAGAAAATAAAGTGTGTTTGCTAGCTTAATGGTACTAGACATAGTACGAGTTCTTTTTTTGAAAATGTTTGCTTAGAATTGTACTAATTTAACCGACACAGATAAATATGCTGTGTTCCGGTTTGAAGGGTACTACAACTAGCAAAATTACTGGGGTAACCATCGAAAGTCACTAATTAATGAGCGCCAAAGCAGTGATGCCCCGGACTTTGATATGTTACTCAAAGTTCTGTGTATCGCTGCGATGGTCATGTACATGCGTTATCTCTTACCATCAGGAGAGCGTCGCGTTCGTTTCATTACTTTTATATTTAAAAAAAAAACATCGTTAGATACTTGGCAGTAGATTTTCAACTTGAAGGTGGTAGCTAGCAATCCGAGTACTAGAAAGTGCCCCACCACCACTACCATGCTATGATATTCCGATACCATTTTCGATGACGTTATCGAAAAATACACACAAACACAGACTATTCACACACACATAGACAGCTTGACTGTTCGGGCGCAGCGCTGGAAATAGTTTCTTCAAGTGCCGCTGTACCTACTGGATTTTTAATTAATATTAACAGAATGTACATTTAAAAATATTTCAAGTTCCCGCACTTTAAAAGGAAAAAAGAACCTTTATAAATTAGAACTTATAGGGTTATTTACCGTTAGTAGTATCTAGTACCCTCCAAACCGGAACACAGTAATTAATAAATAAATATCGCAGGACATTGCACACAGCGCCATCTGACCCCAAACTAAGCAAAGCTTGTGTGATGGAAATCAGGTAACTGATAGAATACATAAATACTTTTTTTTTTGTAAATGCATACTTATAATACATACAGAACACCCAGACACAGAACAAACACTTGTTGATACATACAATGTTTGCCCTGAGCGGGAATCGAACCCACGCACTTCAGCTCTTAAGGCAGATATACTACCAATGAGCCAACAGGCCTGTCAAATTTTTTTAATGTTTACTCACTACTGATTAGCGGCAGAATATGTGGTAACTGCGGTGGTACCTACCTAGACGACTTCCTGCTAAGGAGATCTCATCATCATCATCATCAGCCTATACTAGTCCACTGCTGGACATAGTGTAACGGTCCAGATAACCGTTAACATTTATAAATATTAAAATAACTAATAAAATGAGATTAATACATTTACTCATTTAAAATTAATGTATGATTCTAATTAATTTAAGATAAGTTAATTTTCATTTACATTCGGATTTGGTACAAAAGCGCTACGTTAGATAACGGTGAGGTAGCGAACTACAAAGTTAAGTGACCATGTAAAAATCAATAAAGTTAGTACCGAACACAATAGATGGCGCTATTTCAAATAATTTAAGCCAATAAGTCACGGAAGAATGGTTAGTAATTAATTATGTCTAAATGAGGGACAGATACTATGTAAATTCGGCACTGATGTAAAACCCATGTGTTCTGTTGTTAGTTTAATTATATCTTTACATTAAAATTAGTTATGACAAAGAAAAGATCTGCACGTCCTAGGTAGATTGTGTGGGGATGCCAATAGATGGCGTGATTTATTTTAAATAGGGATGTGCTTTTTCAATATTATGTTGATATATCATTAAAGTACCGAATATTTAATCGAATTAAATAATTACTTTAGTAAAAACAATACTTGTATTAGATATTTTAGTAAAATATATAATATCCAAATTATAAACTGTTACAGCTAAGTTATAGAAGAAATAGTTATATAACTATTGTATTGAACTATTGTAAATTGTAGATAACTATCTTATAATCTTACCTAACAATCTATAATGCCAATAATATAATGTAAATGATTGTTATCTATACTATGCCTGGGTTAGGGATTCTAGTAAATGAGAGGGCATGTTGAAACGGGGTTTGTCTCACTTACTTCATAAACATAATTAGAATGGTTAGAGGTTACAATATAGTTGTGTAGCTTGTCTTCCAATATTTTCATAACTAAATGACATAGGTAACTGTCACAAGTGATGGTTATTCGGAGTGGAAAACACTTGGACTTGCATTAAGTAGGGAATTGAAGTTAACAATGCGGGATGCAACTAGGTTTAATATAACGGTGCAGCTACAATTATTAGAAATTATATATGGCTGATCATAAATGTTTATTGGGGATTTACTTAATCAAACCTCGTAATAATTGGGGAGTATAATTAAATGTTGTGTAGTTTATTTATTATTTTAAACAAATCTGGGTTGTATTTTAAATACTAAAAATATTAAACAAAAATATTGATAGAATGGAGTATCATGGCGACACTAGTTGTTACCTATCGCATGTTTAATTTATGAGTTTAGTGCGGCGCGGCACAAAGGGAAAAATCACACATTGATAGGGTTTAGATGTGTGGAGTCACACGGATAGGATCGCTCTCTCGGACACGTTGGGCTGCTTGAGCGGCTTCGCATGCTTGGGGGCCTTCGAGGTGTAAGTTTGCATCAAAGGAGAGTATATATAGAAGCCGCGAAGCGTCGCGCGAGGATTCAGGATTGATATTCGGTCTTGTACGTTTCTCCTGTCGAATTCTTTTAACGGCTGTCCAATTCAGTAAAGTTAATGGTGAATCTCTGCTCAAATACTGTTTGTACCTAAATAAGGTTAATTAATAAAACAAACATGTGAATTGCTTGTGCCTCAGCTCATGAATTGGTATCTATTTCACGTTAGATTGCGATATTTACCGAGATTGGGTTTTTGAGTGAATTCTGCTCCCATAAGGAATGGAATGTAAATTCAGTTTATGTGATAATTCGATCTACATAGATTTGTGTTATAATTGGCCAGTCTGTTAACGCACGAAGTGTGCAAAACTGTTAATTCGAACCTTTGAAGCTTCCCTTCTTAGTACCAACATAATATTGGCAGCTTATTCCTCCCCGTTAGGCTCGGGTTTATTGTGACTAACCGAGCGGTGCTTTTGCCTAGAAATAGGAGCATCGAAGTCACCGGTTTGGTTGTGGTTTGGCCTGTGCTTGATATAGTCCGTAGTTCCCTGGGACAAGTTCCTGGATTGCGAACTTGGTGGCGTCGTTCTTTGATGGTATCATTACGTGGGCCAAGCTTCATGCAAACTGTCTTACGTTAGGTTGGATGTACTTGACCTTCCCATGACTGTCTCTTGTGTTATAGATTCGGTCTAGGCTTCGGCCATGCGAAAGTCGTCCCGTAGGGCTGGTTAGAGTCTTAGTGCTTTTCGGGCTGACCCCCGCTAGGTAATAGAGTAACATAGTTAGAAGGGTATTTGCACGTCTGGATACCGAGCATCTAGATAATACCCCGTATTAGGATTGGGAACGGGGATAAAATCACAAAAATAAGACCCGCGAGTCTTTTGTTGGGCTTCTGATTGTATCTCTAGACAGTTTAGGGCCCGTCTTTAAGTGTAGGTTTATTTAATTACTAGGTAGGACATAGGGATATCACGTCGATCTAATATGTTCTACAGAATGCGAATGTATCAATCGGCGGGATTCAGGGACAAGTAGGGTTTTTATTTCAGGTTAACTATGGGGTAAATCACCTAATTCTTGTTGGAGTGTCCCGGCTATTAGAATATCAATACTCATACTCATATTCATTTATTAATAACGAAAAGTTACAATATAAAGTCATCAATTGAATCTTGTTGAATTTTGTATAACCTAGAAGTCAGATCGACTTGCATTTGGCAAATTACGGGAAGCTTGTGTTGTGGTTAGCTCTCTTGTTGGCCAAGCGAAGCCGTGCCAGTTGGTTTTCTCTTATCTAATCAGGGGAGAAACTGACATTATTAAGAGTACTACCTTAAAACCATGATTCTTAGTATACAAGCCAGAAGCATTGAGGCTATTACTATTCAACAAAGATTGAACTAATGACTTTCCAGGTTAATGATAAAACCCTGGTTCTCATAACTTTAGTATTTATTTAAATACTTTCCTAACTAAAAGCTAAAAGAATTCCGATGCCAAAAGAATCATAAGAACATTGTAGTTATAACTACTGCATACATACCTACAGACCAAGTAGAGTCATTTATATATAATTTATAATGACAGACAGACTTTGCCAAAAGATAATGTCCTCTCAGTCCCTTGATTGCTATTTATGAATCTTAACGACTGACATCTATACATACAAGTTACTAGAAAGTAATTTAATTAAGTGCAAGGCACAAGTCCCCATATAAAAGAAAATGTGGAAGACTGCTGTCCAGTCAGGATGCCGAGGCAGATTTTCAAGAGCGGGGCGGGGCTCTTGAATTAACCACAACTAGTTCAATGCTAATATAATATGTACTAAAAACCTTTCTTTTAAATCAAATACAATACTAAGACTGAGCTATTGAATTAAACACAAACAGCTCAATGCTAATGTAATACTTAAATTCATTATAATAAATTATATACAGTACTAAGATTGAACTCTGGAATCAACCACAAACAGTTCAATGCTAACATAATACTTAAATTCATGTTAATATTTATATCCCTAAGAGTACATTACTTTCCTTTCCCTCTAACTCTTTGTATGTGACAAGACTGACTGTTTATATCTGAGTTTAATAATGTAGTAGGTATCTTTCAATATGCTAAGGAAGCTAACTTCAGTAATAGGTCTAGGTTTAGAAGTAGGGTCTAGATATTTTAGGCATTATAGGGATTCATCTCAAACCTGTCTTGGGTTTTATTACGGTTGCAAGGTAGAGTCCTCCTTAGACGATCACATGGCCAAAATAGGGATTTAGATTATAAACGGTTAACCAGTTCATCATTAACCAGCTAACCATATAACCATTAAACCAACATATTACCATTTTACCTTAATATCGTAGACTTTAAACCTTTTAAACTCATAAACATTTTAATCCATTTAAATATATTAAATATCTATAAAAATTAAATAATTTTAAAATTGTTAAAGGGGGTAGTTACAATAGGCCTCTCCCAAGACACGCCACTCAGCCCGATCTTCGGCTTTTCGCTTCCATCCACCGCCAGCTGTCCTACGTATATCGTCACTCCATCGAGTCTCAGGGCGTCCTACGCTACGCTTGCCAATACGCGGTCTCCACTCTAGAACACGTCTACCCCAGCGGTTATCGGTTCTGCGACAGATATGTCCAGCCCATTGCCACTTCAGCTTGCTTATACGCTGAGCTATGTCAATGACTTTAGTTCTCTGGCGAATTACTTCGTTTCGGATCCGATCCCTCAGAGAAATGCCAAGCATAGCTCTTTCCATAGCTCGCTGAGCGACTTTGAACTTACGGGCCATTCCCGCTGTGAGTGTCCACGTTTCGGCTCCGTAGGTCATGACAGGTAGGACGCACTGATTGAAGACTTTTGTCTTCAGACTTTGTGGGATGGATGACGAGAAGACTCGACGTAGTTTTCCGAATGCTGCCCAGCCCAACTGTATTCTTCTATTGGCTTCACTTTCGAAGTTGTTTTTACCTAGTTCGAGCGTCTGCCCTAGGTAAATGTATTTATGAACAATGTCTAAAGTGAAACCATTTATGGCAACCGGTCCCGGAACATCGTACTCGTTGAACATGACCTTGGTTTTATCCAAGTTCATCCGGAGACCGATGCGTTGAGGAGAATCAGTAAGGCTGGTCAGCATCCATTTTAAGTCCTCCAGCGATTCAGCCATTATGACGATGTAGTCCGCAAAACGAAGGTGTGAGATGTACTCGCCATTAATGTTGATGCCTCGCCCTGCCCAGTCCAGCGTATTGAACATATCCTCCAGTATGTTTGAGAACAGTTTTGGGGAGATAACGTCCCCTTGTCTCACGCCTCGTCGAAGGTGGATATGTTTTGTTTGCTGGTTCTGAACTTGAACGGTCATCGTCAACGTCAACGGTCAAGGAGATCTACCACCAAGTTAAAGTGTGTGTTCAGTGTGTTCCGGCAGCCTCACTTGAGAGCCAGTTCCATTTCAGGCTAAGTGTGCATTACCATCTTTGACCACCACACACAAAAAAAAACACATGTTACCAATATTATTTATTTGCACATGTCAAAAACAGAACACTGTTATCAGTAATAAGAAAATAAATACATATAAATTGGACGACAAGTTTTATGTTTGTAGCTGTAAGTTCTAAGTAAGTACTTCAAAAATGCAGTAATTTTATTTATTTACTTATTGAGGAAAAAACGGCAATTACAATTACCTCACAATAGATGTCAAATTTTAGGACTTATGATACTTTGTTATTAGGGATAGCATTACAAATGAAATTAAAATAATTGTAAAATTTATTCAACGTGCTTAGCAAATTCTTACAATAATTTCACACGGACACATTTACGATCCCAAATGCACTTTAAACTTAATATAAATTTTTTAATATAAATGTAATGAGACGAACGAGACGCTCCCTTGATGGTATATAACTCCAGCCCGGAAGACCATTGCAGCGATACGCAGAACATTAAGTAACAAAACAAAGTCCAGGGCATCGCTGCTTTGGCGCTCATTGCTTCGACTTTCGATGGTTAGTCTCAACAGCCCTGTAATTTCGCTAGCTGCAACACCTTCAAATTGGAACACAGTAATGTTTACACTCTACTGCTTGGCGGCAGAATATCTGGTAATAATTAGGTCGTCTAGGTAGCCACTAAGTAATAAAGATACTATTAGCGAGAGAATAAGTTGACATTTTCGTGGATACCTAAGCCGCTTCTTTTGCCAAACCTTCCCCAACGTGTTCCAATACCAAGGCCAACACTCAAACCTAAGCCAGCGTCTACGCCTCTAGTATCAGTAATGTGTTCATCAGTGCCATAACTGTTCTGATGGTCATAGATACTATCTTCGTATATATACCTGTCATTATAGCTATCACCATAATAATAATCTTCAGGGTCAACATTTGGTTCTTCCCTAGAATCAACCGTCCATTCTCTGGCTACACTGGTCGTGGCTAAAGCCAGTATTACCGCCACCAACGTCATGATAAACATCGCACTCAGATACTTCATCTTGACCTCGAAACTGAAAGATAATATTTTGAGATTATTTTTTTAGAAAACGTAATATAAATAGGTGCAGTATAAAGAGCAAAATTAAAGTTCGATTCCGACCCAGGACAAGCATTTTGTGATATAAAACAAAATGTTCCTTCTGTGTCTGGGTGTACTGTATGTATTTACAAATAAAAAGCATTTAAGTATTCTATCAGTTATCTCTCTTCCATAGTACAAGCTTTAAATACTTAGTTTGGGGTCAGATGGCGTGGTGTGTAATGTCCTACGATATTTATTTATTATTATTATTATTAAAAAATTTGAAAAAACCCCACAACGTTTAAAAAGTAATTGTCACCTATCTAAGATAATGCACCAATGAAACCCGAACCTATAACTGAAAGCTGCATCAAAAGTTATGGAAAAAAATGGCAACATGGATTTGCACAAACAATGTTTGCTGCAGCGCTCCCTGGAGAGTTGTCGCCATAACACCTATCCAAACACATGCACCAATCAAACCCGAACCCATAACTGAAAACTGCATCAAAATCTGACTAGTAGTTATGGAAAAAAATGGCAACATGGATTTGCACAAACAATATTTGCTGCAGCGCTCCCTGGAGAGTTGTCGCCGTAACACTTATCCAAACACATGCACCAATCAAACCCGAACCCATAACTGAAAACTGCATCAAAATCTGACTAGTAGTTATGGAAAAAAATGGCAACATGGATTTGCACAAACAATATTTGCTGCAGCGCTCCCTGGAGAGTTGTTGCCGTAACACTTATCCAAACACATGCACCAATCAAACCCGAACCCATAACTGAAAACTGCATCAAAATCGGACAAGTACCTAGTTTTGGAGAAAAATGGCAACATCGATTTGCACAACCAAACATCATCTCACCCCAAACGTATATAATTATACCGTCTCTGTTCCGTCGTAGGTAAAAATACTATAAAGTTGATTTACGTCTGTTCGGAAACTTTTGCAGCTGTCAGATTTTTGGTGGGAACGCGGAAAGAGTCGTGCCGCCCGATTGTATTTTTTTTAAACTATTGTTTTTTCGAGCGTGTTGAAATAGTGGTGTTTCATTCATAAAGTTTTTTTTTTGTGGTAGACAGTCTAGGTGTTTGACCACAGCTCACCTGACGTTAAGTTACGATGTGGTCGAAGATAGTAAAGCACACCTAGGCTGGAATGGAACTGGCTCTCAAGTGAGACTGCCGGAACACACCGTTAGATGCTAGGCGGCAGATTTTCAACTTGATGTTAGCTAGCCAGCCGAGTACTAGAAAGTACCCTACCATCATACTATGGTTTCCTCACGATGTTTTCCTTCACCTGCAGCTCAAGTTAATTGTTGGGGTTGGAACACAAGCCCTTCGGCATGCGAACCGACCGCGCTAACCACTGAGCTATCATCGCTACTAAAACTATGTATTATTATCATGTTATAATATTATTTTCTACGCACTCCTTCGAAAAAAAAACTAATAGTAAGCGAGTAATATTGTATGAAAAAAAAAAGAAAAATTAATAAGATTTGTTTACCTTCAGTGTTATAAACAGGTCGACTCTTCTTGTCGTCTCTGGTGGATTTCGAATGGAAAATTTCGAATCATTATCACTTTTATATGATAAACGGTGTTTGCAGTGAAGTATTGTCTTGACGGTTGTTTCTATATACTATGATGCAAAATTAACAATTGACCATGACTAAAGCGTTGAGCATAAATTTTATATTTCATTATGCAAATGTCTAGACTCCTGCTAGTGTAAGCCCGCTACTTCACTAGTATTAAAAACTTCTTTAACACGTATGTAAATCACGTTTATTTCAATAAATTAATATAAGATAATCCAACTATACACTAATTATACGTATAAGTTTAATCAAAATAAAAAAAAGACCTTAAATTATACTATTCACAAAATGTATACAAAAAACTTAGTCTAAAAATCCCGTCAGAGGAGGGATATGTGGCCAGAATGCTGGCAGCATTGCCACGCTGTATGGCAATGCTTAGCTTTTGACCAAAGTAGATACCAGCATTCTGGTCACCTGAAGCCTCCTCTAAACGTTTGGACAGGTCCCGATACAGTTCGAGAGCGGCCGGCCCCCACGGACCTAAAGTTTCGGCACAAAAAAATACATGTACATACACGTATGTATGTACATACAATTATACATACGTGTAGCGCGATGGCAATAGTTCCTTCAACTACCTATTTTTCAAATTCCGCTGCATCTGTGTTCCCTCTTAATTTTCAGATAGTAAATTAAAGCGATATGTGTGCCAAATAAGCTATTTGACTACTATTGGGAAATAGTGTTAAATAATTTCTAATTATATTTACTGCACATCACGTCTATATTTCCTTGGGATCTGTCGTATTTTCGCTAAAAATCGATATGAAAGTTTGAATGAGAAAAAAACGCGCCATAATGCAATTTTGATCATGACCCTGGTCACGTGACACATTTGACGTCACACCAAAGTAAACAACAAGCTGGTTTTTTTGGTGGGAACGCGGGAAGAGTCGTGTCGCCCCGTTGTATTTTTTTCCAAAACTAGTGTTTTGTCGAGTGTTTATGTATAAAAATGGTGGTGTTTTATTCATAAAGTGCCGAATTACAAGCGCGAGTGTGGGAAAATGATATAATGTGGTGAAACATGACTTTTCGTGTTGCTTCCAAAACTCCATCGAAGCTTTATAGTAAAATCACCATTACTTTACTAAAGCATGACTGGACTTGACTGACACGTACTGTACTTGACCAAGACTGGACTTTGACTATAACTTTAACTACGAAGACACTTATTTGATTTTGAAACTTGAAAATATATAAATAAATAAATAAATAAATATAAATATCATAGGACATTACACACAGCGCCATCTGACCCCAAACTAAGCAGAGCTTGTGCTATGGAAGACAGGTAACTGATAGAATACTTAAATACTTTTTTTTTTTTGTAAATATATACTTATAATACATACAGTACACCCAGACACAGAACAAACATCGATGTTAGTCACACAAATGTTAGTCCTGAGTGGGAATCGAACCCACGCCCTTCAGCTCTCGAAGCAGACACACTACCAATGAACCAACAGGGCTGTCAAAATATAAATACTTGACACTGGCAAATGCTAAAACGCGGCGCCAAAACCAAAGAAAAAAAAAACAACAAGCTAAACGAGGCGAAAGTTTGTTTGTTTTCTTGAATTTTTACTTTAGTGTGACGTCATCAGAGTTGCTACCAATCACAGAGTGTTTCCCATCACGTGACCAAAACTCAAAATTAATAAATTTTATTGTCGTTTTGCACAAAATAAACATATTTTAGTCTTAAAATATATGAATATGCTTTTTTTACGCTGCAATTTATTAGGATTATATCAATTTGTAGCATATAGATACAAATAGTGTTCGCGACGAAATAAAAATTGTAAAGATTAAATTAAGAAATGATACCGTTTTCAGTTTTCCTTGAGAGAGGTCCGCAAGTTCAAATTCGTAAAACCCGGCGATTCGGGGAAAGTCATAGCCATAAGCGTGAGCAGAACATCGCCGTCCTGACTCACGCACTGGCGAACGAGCGCACGCGGGGATAAATATACGGGCCCGGACCAACCTAGCTTCCACGACAAACACTCCCGATTTCCGACGTCGTCCCAGACACGTCCTAGAAGACCCGGAGGACCCCCATCGCCGCCGTCACCTCGGCGGCGTTGGGGTCTCCCGACCCGCCTACCCCTAGCAACAGGAGGTATTCTGTTAGATTCTGTGAGATTACAACCTATTGTAGGTGCCCACTTAGGGCAAGTCAGGTCCCCTTCGTCTGGCGACAGTCCAAGCCGAGGTCGAGGCCGAGTCCGTACCACTTTGGTGCCCTTGTGCTAGTCGTCCTTAACATTTAGGCTCAGCACCCTTTGCGCTCGCCACAGTCCGGTGACGCTGTAGAGGCCATCTGCGGCCAACAGCATTAGTCATGAAAAAAAAAAAAAAAAAAACATCCTAGCTTCACTTGCCATCGGACAGCGAACAACAAGACTCAAGTTTTTGGCATTTAATCCAGCAACTGTGCATCTCAAGAGAAGGCACTCTAAGGAAAAGGCTCTCTCTCTATATTCCGGAGACGGGTGGGCTTTTCATCGCCACATAGATACAGTCCACTGCTCCCCACCCGTTCTCGGACAGCCTCCTAGAGAAAGGGTCCCAAGGAGTGCCGCTCCCGCACAAATTATAGCCTATTTTATTAAAATCCGTTCACAAGTTTTTGTGCGATTGTATAACAAACATCAAAACATACAAACTTTCACATTAACAATATAAGTAGGACATGAGCGATATCATGTAGTGAACAAAAAAGTATATTTATCACGCAATATGATATGCATAATCAATAAATCAGCATAATATTGTATTCACGTTTATTTAAACAGAAAACATGTTCAGAAACTTGCTGTAATGCGAAATAAAATAAATATACAATACAACTGAGCCGTAAAAAAAATTATTACTCGCATTTCCTATAAATTATTTATTGTATTAAATATTTACACATTTGTCAGGATAATTAATGAAACAGTAGTTGTAATTTTTTAAAGTCAAAAACAGGATCTGTTGTTACCTTTTTACTGAAGATTTTTTTTCCAACGCACCTGATGCTACGGGACGATTTGGTCTACGATGGAGCAAGCTTGCCAAGAAGAAACCGATTCACTCGCGATTTGAAGGCACCCAGGTTGTATCTATTAGGAAACACCCACATGGACAGCAAATCCCAATATAGCGGTTTGTATGAAGAAGATGGAAATGCTGGAGCCTCTCAGTCTTGAGGTGGTGAGCGCGAAAGCAGCGTGACTCTGGGCTTTATTTATTTACTCAAACTTTTGGAGACTGTTGCAATGGTTATGAACATGATAGATAGATAGATATAAAACTCTTTATTGTGCACACCATAAATAGAAAAGAGTACAGAGAACCTTATGAACCTTATGAACTAGTGCCACAAGTGGCGGCCTTATCGTTAACAGCGATCTCTTCCAGGCAACCAAATAAGAAAAATATGATAGAAAACATAAGAAACAGACGGGAGATAAAAAATAAAAAAATATCGTAAATAAATAAATATCGTAGGACATTACACACAGCGCCATCTGACCCCAAACTAAGCAAAGCTTGTACTATGGGAGTCAGATAACTGATAAAATACTTAAATACTTTTTTTTTGTAAATACATACTTATAATACATACAGTACACCCAGATGTAACACTAATAAGAAAAATAAACAAAAATAAAACATATAGCAAGTATTTAAAAATAATTATAATTAATAATGTGTTTAAAAACAAACATTAAACAAAAACATTTTAACATGCTTTACCTTTTACCACCGGGAGAGCGTTTCGTTCGTTTTATAACTTTAACATTTAAAAAATCTAAACGCACACAAATAAGCCCAAAAAACTGTCACACAACTGTATCAATTTATTTGTGTGCGTGTAGATCGTGTAAGACAAGGAAAAATATAGGACCGAGAATTCTTCACTCATTATCTACGCAACATTATATCTGCTCTCTTCTCTAATCTGTGAGGGTAATATTGTATAGCCACTCCCACCATTTGAAACTTTGTCTGTTAATTTGTAATATTGTAGCCATAAAACGACAAAGGAGGTGAAATTTATTGCTAGAGCCAAATGAGAATTCCTGTTGCAATATTGTTTATGTTTACTTTTATTAGACGAAAATTTGATACATTGTCTTGTCAGTCCAATAAACGAGATTTAATTTCTTTGAAATAACCTATAACAGGCATCTTAATGAAATTCAAGGTTGGCATTAGTACTATCGTCAATTATTATAACCGTACTTATACTGTAGAGGGCAATGGCGATATTGTTTTAGGGATTTTAAGGCTTTTTTTTTAATGGTTGACAGGCTATTTGTTTGACCACAACTCACCTGATGTCTTGTGACGGTGTGGTCGAAGGTGGTAAAGCACACTTAGCTAGGAATATAACTCTCTCTCTCAACTGGCTCTCAAGTGAGGCTGCCGGAACACACCGTTAGATGCTTTGCGGCAGATTTTCAACTCGAGGGTGGTAGCTAGCCAGCCGAGTACTAGAAAGTACCCTACCACCATGTTATGGTTTCCTCACGATGTTTTCCTTCACCAGCAGCTTAAGCTCGTTGTTGGGGTTTGAACCCACGCCCTTCGGCATGCGAACCTACCGCGCTAACCACTGAGCTATCAGGCTTTATGTTTCGGGTATGTTACTGCAGACAATCATCATTCTATTTCTATACTATTTTCTGATGATAATATAGACTCTATAGCACTACCAAAGTAATGACGGATCCCCCGCGGTATAACTAATTCTATATTTGATAGTTAGTTCATAATTTAACGAAGCAAAAATATGGCAGTTTTTATAGTAAAAAAGAATAATAAATTTGAAATATTCACCTCGACTTTTAACTCTATTCTTTAGAACACATTCGATTTTGGTTCACACATCCAAACTGTTAGTCATTGCGAATGCAAAAGCTTCTAAAATACAGGATTTATCGTTTTACTAATCTTAACTACAGGCACTATATCGCTAGTACTCATGCTTCAAACGCTCAGAGCAATTGAGTCCCGCTTCTGTTTATTTATAGCTCTTTGATGAACTTTTAAGTCTATCGCGTTGTAAAATTTATAACGTAACCAAAGCAGAGTGACCCACGTACGAGTTTTAACTTACCTCGTTACGAAACGAAACGTAGAGAGTGGAAGGGGACTAGGGGGATCTATTTTAACTGGTAGTGATTTAAGAGTGAGGACAGAGACTCGGTTCAGATTGTTTGCTTCTCAGCGGTTTATGGGTACAGATAATGGGGGTGTAGAAATGGCAGATGCGACTTCGTTCAGGCCATGGAAAGAGAGAGTTAATAACTTATAGTTCATTGGATGGTTATAAATTGTTTAATTTGTTTTGCCGCTCGCAGCTTCGTGCGCTCCTGCTACTTTGCAACTGTCCTCAGTAACATCACCAACATCACGTACGGGTTGGAACTGTGGGCAGTGGCGTAGCGTAGTGGGGGCGGTGGGGCAGCCCGCCCCGGGCACCTTTAGGGGTCTCCAAAAATTCACGATAAATAATTATAACATCTTGTAAATATTTGAACCATGTCATATTTTTGTCGCACCTACGATTCAGACCGATGGTAATACGCACGGTATTTTACATTTTTTATACTGTGACGAAATCTGGGAATTCCCTTTCTTTAAATTAATGTGTAGGTAATAATGATAACTTGTTCATTGTAACGACTGGCAATATTGTCTGTAGTGATTTGCACGGAGCCATCGTATTTTATTTTGTGCTTTTAAATAGAAATACCTAAATAAGAGTGTGGCAAAATTTTCTTCCGCCCCGGGCGGCTGATGCTCTGGCTGATACCTGAAAACGATATACCTATAAATGAACATAATTAGAAAAAAAAACAATACCCAGGTACTTGCGTTGCTTTAACTGAACAAATTCAAAGTCGAAATGTGAAACTCGTAAACGTCGCGAGTTTAGCGCCCACAGAAAACTTCACCTACTCCCAAGATGAGTCAGCGGGAGATATTATTTTGTTGGTCTTTGTTGAAACTTTCTTGCTACGCGTCTCAGCCTACAGTGAACAAATAATACTCGGCTCCCTTGCCGTGTGTGTTTTAATTACAAACGCTCTAAGCGGAAATAAATGGGAAGAGTTTCGGGAGAAGCATTTAATTTGTTATTTCAACGACAAAACAAAACAAAAAACAATCAGAGGAGAATGCCAAATTGGGATGTATCATCATCATCATCATCATCATTTCAGCCGTAGGACGAGCAAGCCGGCAAGCGCAGCGTAGGACGTCCACCCACAAGGTGGGCAGACAACCTAGTAAAGACCGCAGGAACGCGCTGGATGTGAGCCGCTTCCAACCGGTCTTTGTGGAAGTCAATGGGGGAGGCCGATGCCCAGTAGTGGACGTCCTACGGCTGGGATGTATATATTTATGAAATTGATATATTTAGTAAAATAATATTTTAATGGCATATAATTGTTGATGCACAGCGTCATCATCAGTCACTTTTGCTCTGTGACAATTTTATTTTTAGCTGGCAACAATTTTAGTTCCTGGTATTTTAGGATGTTGGCTAGCCTGATCAATGTTACCCAATCAGAGTTGAGCGATTTGTTTCGTTAAGTTGGTAAATTGTAGCTAGTTTGAATTTATTGGTGGAAACGCAAGCGTAACGCTTGACTACGCTTGGGCATGGCTCTTGATAGAGAGTTTTCGACATTCGATTGTTAAATAATTTTCACCGGACCTTTACATGGGACGTGATCCCACGAAGTGTATTTAGCTGAGAAGGTAATAAAAACATATGAATGATCCTAAATCTCCTTCCTACCTAAAAGATTCTTTCACATACCATTCTAATTTTCAAACCAACCCTCCTGAACTAGTAGATTTCTTATCCTCAGTACTCCAAGTCATACCACTTCCTTTGTTGGCGATTCCTTTAGAGTTATAGCGGTGCGCCTTTGGAATGAGCTCCCAATAAAAAATTCGGCAAGCGCCGTCAAAACCGCGCATATTAAAAAAAATTAATGGGTACCTAATGTTGTCCTTTTTGTACAATCCACTCGTCATCGTAAGATACCTACTATGTATAATTTATAATAGTTTATTATTTATAAAGCTAAGCATTGCCATCCAGCGTGGCAATGCTGCCAGCATTCTGGTCACATATCCCTCCTCTGACGGATTTTTAGACTAAGTTTTTTGTATAAATTTGTAAATAGTATAATTTAAGGTCTTTTTTTAAATTTGATTAAACGTTTTTATTTTAATGTTTAGTACTTATATTTATTTTATACATATATTATGTATGTATTCGTTTTGATGAGCGCCTACAACCACATCTCTGATTCTGCATTTTTTTTTATTGTAGATAGGCTTGCGTATGACCGCCATCTCACTTGAGAGCCAGTTCCATTCCAGGCTAGGTGTGCTTTACCATCTTCGACCACACCTTCACTTAACATCAGGTGAGCTGTGGTCAAAACAACTAGCCTGTCAACCATTAAAAAAAAAAAAAAAATCTCGCCTGCTGTTAAGCAAAGATACGATTTATAGTGGAGTACGCTCGCCTAAGAAACCGATTCACTCGCGACTTGAAGGCACCCAAATTGTATCTATCAGGGAACACCCACTCGGGTAGCAAATTCCATCGTTTAGCGGTTCGTACGATGGAAGTAGATTCTAACCGTTTAGTTCGAGTCCTTGGAATATCTACAATTTTTTAATGCTCCTGGCTGTCTGGTAGTAGAATGGGCAGGGTGGAATTAGGTCATGCAGCACCGCACTCCCCAAAGTATACCCGGTAGAACTGCCAAACATGCAACTTTGTGTCAATGTTTTGGAGCCTTTTCCGAACAAATGAGTATTGCTTATCAATTTTTTGGCACGTTTTTCAGTTTTCATTGAATCCTTCTTTTGCACATATTATTTGAAATTTTGTAAGTGTGCAATAAAGAATAAAAGTGATTATTTTGTCCGATACTCATAAGAACCCTCAGCTTCCCGTATCAGCCTAACATGGTCCGACATGTATATCATCATAATAATTATGAATATACTTATTTAATATAATTATCAATTCAGTACTTTTATTTACTAACGACATAAACAAGTAAAATAAACAGTGTTTTCATAAATTATTTATTATAAAACTATAAAATGAAGATCCACTTACTATTAACTGACACAATTCTTATAGGAAGATCTTTTAAAAAAAAATCTTTTACAACAACTTTTAAAAACGTATAAAAAATTACTGTCACTTGAGCATAATAGACGATAAAAGTAACTAAATTGGCTATTACTAAAATAAGAGTATTAATGTCAGATAAATAAACTTTAACCTTACATAAATCTATTCTTTATAATACACTAGCTGTTACCCGCAGCTTTGCCCACGTCGAACTTTGCATAAAATGACAATATCCCCACCAACAGGTCTTCAAATCATAAATAGTCATTACTATTGTGTACAGTTAAACTTGACGACATCTGGTGGTGGTAGGGGTAGTGCCATTGAAAATTTTTGGTAATCCCACAGGAACTTAACATATTTATCCCCACCAACAGGTCTTCAAATCATAAATAGTCATTACTATTGTGTACAGTTAAACTTGACGACATCTGGTGGTGGTAGGGGTAGTGCCATTGAAAATTTTTGGTAATCCCACAGGAACTTAACATATTATAGTATAAAAGTATCCTTTATGTTAATCCAGGTAACAAACTATATCTGTACTTAATTTCATGCAAATCCGTTCAGTTGTTTTTGCGTGATTGAGTTACAAAAATTCACATTTATATTACAAAATAATTTATCTATTCAACCATTCTTCTTTTATATAGTCTGTGCCTTTTTCTGCTATCATTATAGTTGGTGCATTTGTATTGCCTCTTACTATTTGCGGCATAATAGATGCATCTATTACTCTTAATCTTCTGATACCATAGACTCGTAACCTCGGATCTACAACGGCATCTTTTTCCCACTTAGGTCCCATTTTACAGGTTCCGACAGGATGATATATTGTTGATGTATACTGTATTAGCAAACATTTAAGATATTCATCCGTACCCCATTTATAGTTTGCGCAAGCTTGAACTGGAACTTTAATAAATTCTGCTCCACTTAATTTGAATGCTTCAGTCTCTTCCAGGCTTATTGCAAACTTCATACCTGATATAAGTACATCTAGATCTTCCCTTTCTGTAAAAAACCGCGAATATATCAACGGTGGACCAAATACTGGATCTGTAGTGTTTAGCAATATATATCCCCTACTTCTTGGTACTAGTAATAATGGTCGAACCGTCAATCCATCGTAGAATGATAGGGGGAAAATACCTGTAGCTATGGAAGTAGTTGGATCTGAATAAAAGTCTCTAACGTTAAGGCCGTCGAAATGGAACTGTATGTCAGGCGCGTTTTCCTGAGCATATGGCGTTTTTATAAATGCTGTAGCAGACAATGTTCCAGATGCCGCTAAAGGGCCTGATTTCTTCTCGTGTTGAGCGTGAAAATGATAAATTTCATCAATAAGTTGCTGATCTTGTACCATTGTGGATGTTTTATTTGATAATCCCAGAATTAAGGCATTGGTAGTTATGTGGTCTTGTAAATTATGTCCAACACTTAATTGTGATAAAACAGGTATGTTCAACATTTCTAACTGATGCTTAGGTCCAATTCCTGAGAGTAATAACAGTTTGGGAGAATTTAGTGTGCCAGAACTAACTATCACTTCTTTCTTTGCCTGTACCTGGAAATGCAATCCATCTTTCACATATTGTACTCCAAAAGCTATTTTGGTTATAGGATCTATCATAATTTTAGTTGCAAATGCATTAGTAATAATGCTTAAGTTTGGTCTGTGATGTCTTATGGGTCGTATGAAAGCAGCGTTAGTTGACATTCTACGACCGTTGAGTGAGGTAGATTGTGCAATATCAGTTCCTAATTGATTGTCTGCATTAAAATCTGTTACAGGTAGGCCTTTCTCTTTGAATCCTTGCACTATCATCATAGTATTGATGTCTATATGTGGAAATCTCTCGACGTTTAGTGGACCCTCAGTCGAATGATAGTGTCTGTCTCGCGCCTCGATGTCTTGATTGTTTTCTGTTTTTTTGAAATATGGCAGGACCTGAAATATAATACAATCATTGTATTATACGATGACATAACATTATAAAAACTTTTGAATGTGAAATTAGTTTATTGTTTTAGTTTAATATATATAATTATGAAATTAGGTCCAACTGTTAAATATATTGTTAGGATATTTAATTAAATATTTTGTTACAACTTAGATTGTACCCAAGCCAGATTTCATCCAGTGAAACATAATTTAGTAGTATTGTTTTTGTCTGCGTGTTGAAAAGAATCTATATTGTCAATATAGATAGTGGTTTAGTACAAATTAGAGAACAAATAAACATACAAACACATACATCTAAAACTATAATTTGAATTTTTTGTTTGTCAATTATAAATAAGTTACTTTTATCTGACCTCGCGATAGCTCCATCCAGGGTTTCCAAGCTCCGCCCACCCATCGTAGTCTCTTCTATTTCCTCTCATGTAGACCATGTAGTTTATAGAACTGGAACCTCCCATGGTTTTGCCTCTGTAAATACAAAAAAAATATCCATGAATAATTATCATTCGAAAATATAACTTATCGGGTTAAACACAGAGTGCAAATTAAATTACTATGATATTGTTATAGCTACATACTCGGTTTTGTAATATTCTTATAAATTTATTTTTGTGTTAAATACACTTACGTTAAGTAATTATCTAGCATGATGCCAAGCTAAAACGTTTGTTGCTTGACAAGAACATGTTTGCTTAGACAAAATCGATTTACTCGTCACTTGAAGACACTAATTTTGTAATTTCATATTGATGTGTACTTCAACAGTATCGTTTGTAGGTCTAGACATAATTTCTCTATCAGATCGCAAGATAATGTCAAATAAATAGAGATTTAAAATAATTATTGATACTTTTGAAATATTTTCGAAAAAAAATACTTTAAATCAAGAAGACCAATTCATTATTAAAAAAACATTACAACATTTTTGGAACTGCTTAAATAAAACTACACAAAATATTGAAATTAATATAAGTTACTTTACAAGCTAAAAATAAACTACAACACAAAAATAACCATGCAGGTATTTTAATACTACAACATTATTGAGATTTTATTATCAGGTCCAATATCAGGTAACAATATTTTCAATTCCATATTACACGACTGCACACCGACTAAATAAGTGTTATAATTTAAAACTACATACTACATACACAAAATACACATTTTAAATTTCGTAGAACTACTTTAATTGTTATTAGTCGCTACGGATACAAATTGTTAATTTAATAACTTACCAAAATGATTTTGTGACGACTTTAGCGTTCTTAAATATAGCTAACATTAGAATATAAAAAATAGATTATTTTAATTCTTACTGTTGTATTTTCGTGTACAACCATAGTAGAATGTATCATTAGATGTTCTGGCAATAATGAAACGACGATTAGGTTCAAAGCATTTAATACTTTTTTTATATCGTAGAGGTTCTTATTTAAATAATCCATTAAAAATTACTTCGGTATACTACTATTGTTTAAACTATTATCTCTATATTACATATTTTAATCAAGTTATTTTTGTACACCTTTAAAAATACCAATTTATCGCTTCCAATCTTCTTTAATCATATCTGATACTTTTTCTCCAATCATTATCACTGCAGCGTTGGTGTTGCCTCTTACTATGTTAGGCATTATAGAACCATCTGCAACTCTTAAATGCTTCACTCCATGTACTTTTAACCTAGTGTTTACAACTGCTTCTTGATCTTTAGCTGGCCCCATTTTGCAAGTTCCAGATGGATGAAAAATAGTGGTTGTATATCTTGTAAAAAGACAAGAAAGATATTCGTTTGTACCCCATTTGTAATTGCTGCATGCTTTTACTGGCTTTTTGATGAACTTTACTTCGTTTTCTTTGAAAACATTAGTATCTTCTAATTTGACGACAAATTTCAAAGCTTCAACTAACGTGTCTAAATCTCTTTTTACAGTGAAAAATCTTGGATAAATTATGGGCAGGCCAAATATTGGATCGGTTTTGTTAAGCGTTAAATAGCCTCTGCTTTCAGGGTGTAAAAGAACTGGTCTAACATTGATACTATCGTAATATGCTAAAGGCAAAACACTTGTTTCTAAATAGGTAGTGCTATCAGAGTAAAATTCTTTCCTATTGCGTCCATCAAAATGGAACTGTATATCAGGTACTGTTTTATCTTCGTCAGCATATTTCGTTCTGATAAACGCACATATATGTAAAGGTCCAGTTGCTGATAAAGGATTATCATAACTTCTAGATTTATAATAAGTTTTGACTTCGTTCAATATTTCTTTCGCATCAATCATAGTAGACGTTATATTAGATAATTTCATAAGCATTGCATTTGTTGTTGCATGGTCTTGTAAATTCTTTCCAACACTTAGATCTTTTATAACAGGTATTTTGAGAGCTTCCAAGTCTTCCTTTGGCCCAATACCTGACAGCATAAGTATTTTAGGTGTTCCTATAGCTCCAGCACTTAGAATAACTTCTTTTTTTGCATGTACTTCATACCATACTCCATTTTTTATAAATTTAACCCCATAAGCAGTTTTATTACTAACATGTATCAATAGTTTTGTGACTAGAGCGTTGGGAACAATGAATAAGTTTTTTCTTTTATATCTAATTGGTTTTATAAAAGCCGAATTAGTGGACATTCTTTTACCATCTTTGGAAGTATTTTGGGTTATCATAGTTCCAATTTGCCATTTTCCATTAAAATCTACTAAAGGCAAACCAGTTTCATGAAAAGCCTCAACAAGCATTGGTACGTTTTTATCCACGTATTTAAATCTTTCTACGTTCATCGGTCCTTTAATGCCATGGTATTTTTTATTTTTGGCCTCGATATCTTGATTGTTTTCAGATTTTTTAAAGTATGGTAGAACCTGTAAATATATAAATTAGATCAGACACAATTAGATTTCGTTATAAAGTTATATATTCATTATCGTTATGCATAAGATTGTATATTGTATAACTTTCCGCGTTTACGTACTTCTCTATAGCTCCATCCAGGATTTCCAAGATCGGCCCAATCGTCATAGTCTCTTTTATTACCTCTCATATATACTAGGTAATTTATTGCACTAGAACCACCCATAACTTTACCGCTGGAAGAAAATTATACATATAACTTAATAACGCTTAACATTTATTAAATTAAACTATCGCTATCTGATAGCGATAGTTTAATTTAATGATTAGAATGACTGTTTTTACGTTAACGCAAGTATCTATAAAATGATAAAATGATGTGGAATATACAAATAAGTAGATATTTTTTAATTCCTTTCAATAACCTTTCAATAATCGACTTCAGATTATAATGAACAGCGTTCTGATTCAAAATTGTAATTAGAAGCTTTGTAGCTTATATAATAACTTTTAAACTACGACGGCTGGTAGGTAAACTCATTAATTTGTAAATAAATTAAAATAAAGTAAAATTTGTATTTTCTTCTACGCAGTCGCGACTCAATTTGATTGACTTAATTTATAAGCGCTCAACGCAAACGGGACTGTTACAAATTTAACGAATGCATGTGCATCTTTGATTTGTCAAGAACAATCAAACTTGTGTCGTATAGTAACATAAGTTATTTTGTATATAAGAAAAATATTATTCCTGTAATGTAAGATCGGTCAGATGAAACCAGACGTTTCTGATCAAACACTTTCTGAGCTGTGATCAAACACTTAAAGTGTTTGATCACAGCTCACCTTATGTTTAATGGCTGTGTGGTGGAAGGTGGTAAGAAACCTAGCGAGGAATAAATAAATATTGGAGGACATTTCACACAGCGCCATCTAGCTAAACAAAGCTTGTACTATCAGGCAGAGTGTGGTCAAACGCGAACCTATTTTGAATAAAAAAAAAGAAAAAAAAAAGATACATACTTATAATACATACAGAGCACCCAGACACAGAACAAACATTAATTGTTTATTTACAAAATGTTTGCCCTGAGTGGGAATCGAACCCACGCCCTACAGCTCTTAAGGCAGATATACTACTAATGAGCCAACATAGGGGCTGTCACATAGTAATTATTATATTAACTGTGACTTTTATTGTTTCAATCATCAATATTTAATTTAAAAAATCTAATATTGTTTATTTTTTTGTATTAATTATGTTGAAATATGTTTTATGTCCCAAATATTGTCTATTTATCTATTGTCTAATTATGTTTTCTTTTAATAGTATTACAATATTTCACGTATGTTCCTAAGATGTATCGTGTTTTCCATTCTTGGTTGCCTGGAAGAGATTGCTTTTAGCGATAACTTCGCCACTTGTGACACTAGCTCATAACAATTTTATTTTCTGTAATATTTTTTTTTACTGTTGACAGGCTAGGTGTTTGACCACAGCTCACCTGATGTTAAGTGACGGTGTGGTCGAAGATGGTAAAGCACACCTAACCTGGAACGGATCTGGCTCTCAAGTAAGGCTGCCGGAATACACCGTTAGGTTAAGTGTTTAGCGATAGATTTTCAACTTGGGGGTGTTAGGTAGCCAGCTGAGTACTAGAAAATACCCTAGCACCATGCTATGGTTTCCTCACGATGTTTTTCTTCACCGGCAGCTCAAGCTCATTGTTGGGGTTTGTACCCACGCCCTTCGGCATGCGAACCGACCGCGCTAACCACTGAGCTATCATCGTGTACTAGTGTGCCTAATAAAGAGTTTCTATCCTTGTATCTATCTATTTATCTATATAATTATCTAACTCGAGGTCTGAGTAACAACGTTAACCTTAAAAACGACTGAAAACAAGCCCGATAGCAATTTTACTATTTAATTTTCATAGAAAGTCAAGTTCTGTAATCAAAACCGGCGTTTCCTGGCAAAAGGCGGCCCAATTAAGCATTGTTTTAAACGAAATAGTTACCTTATCTTACCTTCCCTCGAAGCGATGATTGAACAGAGTTAATAATAATTTTATGAAATTTATCTTTTGATGCTCAAACAACCCTTTTTCCGTAGATTTTATTAAATTTCGGTTCGAAATGATTTTTAGAAATCACTAGAAAATGATTGATAATTGTTTAATGACTCATTGAAATGTTTGCTTTGTACTTTTTTTACCTTTTGTTTGATCTCGCGGAATGGTATAATTTTATTACTGCAAAGCGTGTTTGCTCATTTTTACAAAAAAATTTTTTTATGGTTGGCAGGCTAGATATTTGACCACGGCTCACCTGATGTTAAATGAAGGTGTGGTCGAAGATGGTAAAGCACACCTAGCCTGGAATGTAACTGGCTCTCAAGTGAGTGAATGGTAGCTAGCCAGCCGAGTACAAGAAAGTACCCTATCACCGTGCTATGGTTTCCTCACGATATTTTCCTTCACCGGCAGTTCAAGCTCATTGTTGGGGTTTGAACCCACGCCCTTCGGCATGCGAACTTACCGCGCTAACCACTGAGCTATCATCGCTACAATTTGATCATTTTGCTGCTACGAACATACTGTTAGAAATTCGATTTTATTAGTTTACGATTAGTTTTGAAAGAATTCCCCTCATATAAAGTAGTATTGTTTTTTTTCGGCCACTTTATTTGAAATTCGGAAACTACTGAAAGTGTTATGTAACGCTGCAAAGTTCATGCGTTATCTCTTACCATCAATTGAGCGTCTCGTTCGTACAGCGATACACAGAACTTTGATTAACAAAAACAGATAGACATCACTGCTTTTGCGCTAATTACTTTGGACCTTACGATGGTTAGACTCAACAGCTCTGTAATTTTACTAGCTGCAGTACCCTTTAAATAAAATCCGGCCAAGTGCGAGTCGGCCTCGCGCACGAAGGGTTCCGTACCATTATTTATAAAAAATCAAGTTTGTTGCATGGACGGACAGCGAAGTGTCAGTAACAGGGTCCCGTTTTTCCCTAAAAACAGTAATATTTACACTGCTTAAATCAAATTAATTTGACTTACTTTCCTCTTTCTGTATTGTATTATTGTAAAAAAAAAATAAAAAAATGTAGTTCTAGTTGACAAAGGTCACGGACCCCAGTGTCTGTGGAGCGTATAAATTTAAATTAAAAAAAATATTTACATTGCTTGGTAGGAGAATATCTGGTACTATGGTGAAATCTATATCGTCAAACTCTACCAACAAGTGGAAATGTTACTTTGGTCTATCTCTCACGGCTGTAAATTGATGATAGAAATA
The DNA here is from genome assembly GCA_905404145.2 of Biston betularia. Taxonomy (NCBI): domain Eukaryota; kingdom Metazoa; phylum Arthropoda; class Insecta; order Lepidoptera; family Geometridae; genus Biston; species Biston betularia. The sequence continues at coordinate 5,512,996 of FR989887.1, read as the reverse complement.
TACCTGAACCATGCACACGTTTGTCCTCTTTGCGCTCGACAAGTTAACTCTTCGGGCTGCGTTCGATAGTTCCAGTCGATACTGGATCCCCCGAGTACTGGCGCCAGTGCTGGAACACTCGTCACGTCCGGCTCTTCGGAACCCGCTTCCAAGAGAAGCACCTGGACAGAAAAGCATTTTAATTTTCAAGCTTATAATAAAACTAGCTGCGTTCCGCGGTGTTACCCGCTACATGTTTTCGGGATAGAAAAAAGTCTATCTGTTAATCCAGGGTCTTAGCTACCTCGATACGGAATTTCATCCAAATCCGTTTTGTAGTTTTTGCGTGAAACAAACATTTATCCATCTATCCAAACTTTCACATTTATAACACTATTGTGGGATTATTTATGTAGCGCCCGTTTAGATATTCTACAGATAAAATATATTATGACTTGTTTAAAGTACTAGGGATGCGAAATGCCACAGTTCAAACATATAAAGCCCTTCTAAACCACAATGACTATGACTGTTTGATGACTTAGCGAATATTCCGAATACGAATCGAATCTTTACTAGGATTTAGAAGTCTAGATTTTTCTGCGTGTGTGTGTGTGTGTGTGTTAAAGTGTGTGCAGGAAATGTGCTATTCTTGGTAGCAATACTTTGTGCAAAATTATAGTTAATAATATACACATTTACAATTTAAAAAAAACTGACTCTATGACCCTTGGGTCAACTAAACGCACTGCTCCAATGAAACAGCGAGGTTTCGGAGCAAACGAAGATATCATCGACGTATACAATTTTTAGAATTTTGTTGATTTTTTAAAAACCGCCCTATCGATTTTGCTAAAATTTGTATAGGGGCCTCTGAAGTATGATCTACCAAGCAAAAAAGAATCATCAGAATCAATTCGTAATTGGCGGAATAATTGCGTATCATAATTATAATATACGAAAAAATACAGCCGAATTGAAAACCTCCTGCTTTTTTGAGTCGGTTAAAAAAGTGAAAGAAAATTGCAAATAACAAAACGACTATATTTGTGTCATATTCATACAAATAAATAATTAATGTATGACATATGACCTGAGCTGGACACGTCTGCCGAATGCCAGCGGAGCTATGGGCGAAAACCACCACCGACTGGCTCCCGGAGGTTAAACGGCCACCAGGCCGGCCTAAAATGCGGTGGAAACATGAGCTCGATGCCCACAATAAAGAGTGGACCACAACAGCACACAACAGAGAGGTGTGGAAGGGGGGGAGAGAGGCCTTTGCCCAGCAGTGGGACAAAATGGGCTAAATAATAATAAATAATAATAATAATATGACCTAGAATTACATTACTGATTTGTAATGTCCTATTACCAATTTTTTTAAAAACTAAAGAACTAACTAAACTAAGGAAATAAAGCGTCGCGCTGCTATCACAAGGTCGGCAGTGGAGCGACTGAGAAAGGACAGGCGAATAACCAAGGCTACTAAGGTTCGTCTAATGAAGTGTCTGGTTTTTCCGATCTTCCTCTATGGAGCCGAAACCTGGTCTCTTAAACTGCAAGATCGCCGTAAAATAGATGCACTGGAGATGTGGTGTTGGAGACGCATGCTAAAAATTCCCTGGACAACGTTCCGCACCAACAACTCTATCCTCAAAGAACTCCACATACGGGACAGACTTTCGTCGATTGTGCAAGTGCGAATACTGAAGTTCTTTGGGCATATCTCCAGAAATGAGGACTCGATCGAGACACTTGTTGTGCAAGGCCGCATAGAAGGCAGGAGACATCGTGGTCGGTCTCCAACTCGTTGGATTGACCTTGTCAAGTCGATAACGAAGTCCACTGCAGTACAGTGTGCTCGCAATGTGGAGGATCGCCACAACTGGAGAGACATCGCGCGACGTGCAGCAGCCTTGGGAACTAACGGGGACGACGGGACGCAACCTTGCCCATCTGCAGCCACGACCACTCTGCCAAGAGTGGCCGACTGAGAAGAAGAAGAGATTACCAATTTATTGATTACTAGCAGACGCCTCGCGGCTTCACCCGCTTAGTTCCCGTTCCCGTAAGAATAAAAAGTAGCCTACGTCACCCGGGAATAGTGTAGCTTCCCAACGGTGAATTATAAGAATTTTTGAAATCGGTCCAGTAGTTTCGGAGCCTATTCAATACAAACAAACAAACAAATATTTCCTCTTTATAATAGTATATATATAGATAGATAGATATAGATATAGATATAGATATAGATAGATGATTATTATGATTATGAATAGGTAGTTACTTTAGAATAAAAATAACACTTTAATAAGGCAATAGATTTAAGCATAGAATAAAAATAACACTATAATATTTAAAGTTAGAATGTTTTGTCATGCGTAAAATGAAATTTAGAATGCTGCTTATATCCTGGTAACCTTGTGTAGGTTACCAGGATACTATATAATCATAGTTATTATAACATTATATCCCGGAAAACACGAATGCAATCGCGGTGGAAAGCTAGTACTTTTGATTTTAGAAAACATCTTTGTTGAGGAACTTGCCTATTTACTTATGGCAAGAGACAAACAGATCTACATTAAACTAGGCTGTTATGGGTTCAACACCTGTTATAACATATTAATCAAGTATTAAATGTATTCCGTCAGAATAAATATTTGTTTAACAAAATATACATATTTGTTATGACGTTAATATTGGTAACGATGCATACCAGTGCAAGACTGTTTGTTATGGAAATGTATTTTTCTGTTATATACAAAAATTAAAATATAACCTCGCTGTTTCATTGGAGCAGTGCGTTCAGTTAGCCTAAGGGGTCATAAAGTCGGTTTTTTAAATTGAAAATTTATGTTTTACATTTTTATCGCATAGGTACACTAAGGTGAGTGTGCCCAAGAACTACACGACCTATCTTGCCATCGCCGTTTTACAAAAACACGATCAGACGCTGGACCAAAACACTTCTCACAGTAGAAATCCCTTTCAAACGCACAAAACGTTTCTAGAACTGCTGATGTGTGAAACTTGGAGCCAGATTCTGTTTTCCCAACTAAATAAGTTGTTTAAGAAAAATGTGAATAGGTTCCTAGGCAAGCGTGCGCCATCTTCGGCCACATCTTTGCATTCCACCAGGTGTTTTTTTTTGCTTTTTTTATTCATTGACATGTAATCGGTGTTTTAAAACTCATATACAGATTTGAAATTTTGAATTGACTTGTAACATTAGAGTTATCAATAAAGTATTTGTATTTGTATTTGTGAGATGGTAGCCAAACGCATGCAAACAAAAAATCTAACATACTGGAAAGAGTATCCAAAGCGTTCGTAAGGTCTATTTTAGTAGGGCAGTGATGGAAACACAGACAGTCAAGGTATGTAAAGGAGCTCATCAAACCTACACTAGCGCTGGTCATACTGCTTAGTATGACCAGTATTATGCTGAGGTGAGCCCCAATTGTGTAACTGTTTGTCTCTGTTTGTATTTGTTACAAAATAAAATTATTTTCTTTCTTTCAGAAGTCGTATCTGAAAGAAAGAAAATAATGTTTCATGTTTTCTCATCAAACTCTTTTCATGCCATCTGCCTCGGTCCTGTGTCAATCTGATCCAGGTTCGATCGGCGACGGTGACAATATCGTCGACCCATCTTGCGGCTAGACGACCAACCAAATTGAATAAAAAAACCCCAATAAAATTATTTTCTTTCTTTCAACCTTGCGTAGGCCATCACTGTTGCAACGTGTCCTGCCCAGCTCTACTTGAGGTTCGTAATCTTTTATATAAGTACATACGATATACCTAATATCGCAATCATCAGTACGGGTTCCCGTCCCAGCGTTCATAACTCCTGAAGTAACTTCCACTACTCTACTGCTGAATAAAAAGTAAACTCATCTCAGCACCGCTACAAAGTTTGATTGGATCTAAACTATCAAAATTATATTAATTGCCACGTCCAGGGCACGCCAGTGTTGATAAATGGAACTTTGTATTTTCATTTTATAAGTTAGCTCATACCTGAGCTCTCAACTGGACTGTAAACTCATTTTTGCCGTCCTAATTGCAATTGCACCCGACTACGCAATGAGGGCTAAAGTTCGCAGCGCGGCACGACAATGATTTGTTTAATACGTCGGTCGTGTAGCTTAGGCGGTCAATTGTTGACGCGTTCTTCAACCAGTAAGAGGTTTTTATCAGCATTTATTATCTACGCATCGTACACATATACCTATTTATTTCTTGCAAAACTTATTAATTGTTTGTGGAAATTTTTGATTGGCTTTATACATTTATATAGGTGTTGGAACACGGACGCTTCGCCGGCACTAGAAGAGAGAGAGGCGCACCCGCTTCGACGTCACACACCTCTTCAACCGAGAGTCAGAAACGCACGCGCATCGTCAGTACAATTATAATATCTTCTGTATAATATAAATCAGTGTTACAGTCCATTCATCTTTCATTAGTCTAACTATCTAGGACCCGAACAGGTAACTAAACGTATGTAACTAGCTGTTCCTGTGTAAATTTCCCTAATACCAATAAAATCCGCTAAACAATGGAATTTGCTGCCCGAGTGGGTGTTCCCTGATAGATACAATCTGAGTACCTTCAAGTTGCGAGTGAATTGGTTTCTTCCAGGCGAGCGTGCTCCACCGTAGACTGCACATTCGCTTTACATCAGGCGAGTTGGCAGTCAAACACAAGCCTACATGGAAAAAAAATCTGTTTGGCGGTCCCGTAAGAGCTACACGACTGCGAACCTTATTGCGCTGGCATACGATATGTGGTCGCGTATTGATTTTCTAAGAGCCTAACTGGAATCGCGATAAGTAACTCAGAGTACGGTGGCTGGACTGATCTGGCAGCTAAACATCCACTTACTATCAAAGCAGTTAAGTTCCTCGCTAAGGTGTGAACTGTAATGTTACCAGTCTACCTGGGACTGTACTATGATAAACGAGCTAAATAAGCAATTTATTTGAAACTAAAATTTTGTTCTGTGGCTTCCTTTTCAAAATAATTTTGTTTCTAGGTAAACATATTACACGTTTGTACTGTTTTATATTGAAATTTATCAGATGTATGCTGACTTATCACAGACAGGGCTATCAGCTTTGGATATATTTAGCAAAAAAGAAAAACATTTTTTTTTCAATTGTCCTCAATTTAATTCAATTCTTATTTTAAATCCTTATCACTGTTGTAATCTAAACGACTTTTAAGCGGAAACACACTAAATATACATAAATAAAAAAATCGGAGGACATTACACACAGCGCCATCTGACCCCAAACTAAGCAAAGCTTGTACTATGAAAGTCAGATAACCGATAATAACTTAAATTTTTTTGTTTTTAAATTTGTAAATACATATACAGGACACCCAGACACATAACAAACATTTGTTTATATTATACCACGAAATATTTTTTCTGGGTGGGATTCGAACCCACACCCTTCAGATCTTGGATCAGACATACTACCAATGAACCAACAGGGCTGTCACCTATACCTTGAACACTCTTTAGGATTACACTTTTTCAAAACACTATGTTAAACCTTATTATAAAATCAACTAGCTCCGCTAAAAGCTTACAACATTCCTAGTAGTCGCTAATACGTGTCTAGCTTTATAATTTTACTTCCCCTCACTGCTTTAAAATCTAATAACAGCAGCAGTTGCCTCATCATAGAGTAAGTTTCCTCACTCCTATAATATCGATAAAGTTTTAGACGGTGGATTTTCAATTTTGTCAACCTAGATGAAACCTAATTTACGATGCTAAAGGTACACCAAAACAATGGCATGAAATGGTTTTCTGAATCAGCTCCGTTTTAACCCCCCACGCCAAAACGATGGGGTGTTATTAGTTTGACGTGTCTGTGTGTGTGTCTGTCAGTGGCATCATACCTGTACGTCGGGAGTGTTCTTAGCTATGTTTGATGAAAATTAGTCCAAGATGGCCGCTGCCACAAAATGGCGGCTTACATATTTTTCACAATATGGGTATCGAATGGCTTGACTTGTGGAAAACACCTGTCGAGGTTTTTTTTTTAATTTTTAATTTATCTAAGGAGAGTAAGACCGTGGCCAAGTGCGGGTTGGCAGACTTTACATAATTATCTTCGAGAACTTTCTATAAACTCTTGGACATATAAGTTTCCTCACGATATTTTCCTTCACCGTTTGAATTCATCGGCAATACGCACAAGCACATAGCACAGAAAAGATAAAAGTGTGCACCGTTGGATTCGAACCTAAGATCACCAGATTGTAAGCTAAAAGTTTCCCAACCAGACTGCCGAAACTTAACCCAACGCAGCGACCCAAAATGTGGCTTGGGCTCCGATACTAAAAGTGCCATCATTCTCGATCTTGAACTACTTTTTTTAAATTACATATAGGCTTGCGTTTGACCGCCAACTCGCCTGATGTTAAGCGAAGATGCGGTCTACGGTGGAACACGCTCGCCTAGAAGAAACAGATTCACTCGCGACTTGAAGGCACCCAGATTGTATCTATCAGGGAACACCCACTCGGGCAGCAAATTCCATTGTTTGGCGGTTCGTACAATGAAGGTAGACTCGAACCGTTTAGTTCGAGTCTTTGAAATATAGACTTTATACCAAGTAGTGTCTTTCAGCTCTTGAAGATCCTTAGTTACGTCATTATTCTATCTCTACTTGGTACAGTCAACACACGATATTCCTCCATTCTTTCCTTTTCACCATTATAAAACTCCGAAATTCCTACCTCATCTTTGTCGCAAAACTAAATTCAAACCCAAGCGCAAAACTAATCGTGTAACTTACTCCTTTGAAATTTTATTTGTTCTGATTATATCTTCTTTGAGAAACAGTTCTGTTTTTGTTTAACTTTAATCTCAAGCAATAATTCAAATAAAACTTTTACAATTACGACATCTAAACAAGTCTGGAAACCAATTTATTTTCCTCATTAATTTAAATAGAAAACGGACTTCAAATAAAGCAAGTAATTGATGGAAAGGTCGCGGGTTGTAAGACTTTTATTTCTGAAGGAACTCTAGAGACAAACACGTCTAACGCTTTGTTCTGACCAATAAGTTTGAAGCGTAAGTACATTCAGGTTTTATGGTGATGATAGTTTAGTTCTTTGTGAGATCGAATCACACGCAGAAGGGATAAAACGTGGATAAAACTCCAACAATGAGCATGAGCTGCCGGTGAAGGAAAAAGAAGTAAATACTTTATAGCTCTCGTCTGGCAAGCTACCAATTTTTCCAGGGAAATACCCAGCTTTGGGGGAAGCATGGGGACTTTCCGCCTCAGGGCCTACCCTCTAAGACCCTGGGATGTTTCTGCCAGTATCTAGCGCCTATGTGCCGGGGCTACGCACTCGTTCGCGGCTCCGACGGCGCTGGTCGCCCGATCCCCTGTTAAGGATGGTACTGGAGAGACTCCATGCCTCTTTACCACACTCAAGATGAAACTTTGCCACCAAGCACTTAATAAATGGTGTGTTACAGTAGTCTCACATGCGAGCCAGTTCCATTCCAGACACGTAGACTGGAATGGAACTGGCTCAACAGCTTCAACTATCCATAACATCAAGTGCGCTGTGGTCAAACATAAAAAGTACTGTCATCCATAAAAAGTACAGGGCTAAAAGGCTTGGAGTGTACTAACTTAAGAAAAATCATTGGAGTCAATATTAAGTACAACTTATACTATGTATTCAAGTATGAAATCGTTAAAAACATCAGGTAAACGCAAAACGCCTACAAAATGGCAATTCTGCTGCTACATTGGTCTTTGACTCCGCCATCGCCAACAATTTTCCAGGCGTATTCGAATACGCCTGGAAAGGAACCTGACATTCTTGTTGGCAATGGCGGAGTCAAAGACCAATGTAGCAGCAGAATTGCCATTTTGTAGGCGTTTTATTCACAATTTTCGTTTATATTTCGGTAAGTGAGGTATGGTCAAGTTTTAAGTATGACAGTATAGTTTTATTAAGAAAAGTTAAAATTTGTCGCGAGTTATAAATGCAGAACAAGCGTAGAATCTTAAATTTGAACCACGAGCAAAGCGAGTGATTCAATTGTAGTATACTGAGCAAAGCAATGGATTCAATTTCCGCGAGGCGTCAATAAATTTTACTGCCCAACGCGTGGAACGCACAACTTTGTAGGTGGTTTTTTTTTGTTAGAAAAACAAATAAAGTAACATGAAAATTTTTCTACAAAAGTAAAATGGCACCACGATATCGATGCACTTGGCTTTGCCTTGCGAATAATCGATTTGTCCTTTTTATTACTACTCATTGTCACGGTTAAAACATATTCAAAATTACACGGACAATAATATTATTGCATAAACCTGACAGTTGCTTAATTTAAAATTATCACAGGCTTTCAACCTATAGATACTTTTTGAAATAAATTTCAAAGAAATGTATGTATAGGCACATATAAAGTAACACATATAGAAACCTCTTTGATTCATTGATTGATTGATAATTCTTTATTGTACACACTAAAATACAGAAGAAATAAACTTAAATATAGGTATAACATCTGGCGACCTTATCGCTAAAAGCGATCTCTTTCAGGCAACCTTAGGACGGATAAGATCAGAGGAAGAAAAGACGGAGTGTGTCAATAACGAAGATATACACTTAGGAAAATACATAACTATAACATAAATAATTTATTTACATTCTAATAACAATACATCTTAAATACATAGAATAACTAAAAATACACTAATATGTATAAAATTTATTTATTATTCAAAAATAAAATAAATACAGAGATATATACAGAGAATATATAGAAATAAGCGACAAATAACATAAATTAGTTAATATAACTGCGAGAGATAAAAAAATTTGACTTGCTCTTTAAAAACAGCGATCAATTAAAAATCAATCGATTCAAAATCAATTATGTTTTCGTTTACAAAAGAGTTGTGAAGGTCAAATAATATGTATTGAAATAGTTTTAACTTAACACATTCGGCTTTAGAATTTATTTTCTACGCTAGCGAATAAATTGACTAGAGTAGGTACGCAGAAATCATAGAATAAAGAAATCGAAACAGTAGGTACAAGGCCGCGCGCGCGTTGTATTCTACTTTGACTCCTTAAAGAAGGTCACCGATTGTGGGCGAAACTATAGGAAGTTTCTGATATAATTAAATGAGAGCCATTCCGCCTTTAAAGAAATAATTACTGATAGTGTGCTAATTTTTTTTTCACCATAGTTGCCAAGCATAAATAGAAATAAGCGACGCACAGTATTGTTGTATTTAATTCCGGATATAACTCAAAAATTATTTACGCTTGATTGTCAAATGTCATTGTCATTATTGCCGGTTAGATACGGTGCTTTTTTCAGCGACTTCAAAGCTTATTTTAGGACGGTCTTGAATTTTTTCTGACAACACAAAAAGGCGCGTTATAATAACTTTAGCAGTTTAAGTATATATGTAAATATATTCATCAGTTGAACTGTACTAATCGTATTTGAACAAGTTAGATGGTTATAGACGCATGTTATAAGATAAATTATTGATATTTATGATGACTGCAGGAACGCGTTGGATACAAGCCGCTTCCAGCTGGTGTTTGTGGAAGTCAATGGGGGAGGCCTATGCCCAGCAGTAGACGTTCTATAGCTGAGATGACGATGATGATGATGAGGGTATATGATACCATGTATTATTGTGATGGGTATATGGGTTTTCGGCAGTATTTCAATGTAGATATATAGATAAATATACATATTTAACTTTTGTGAATAGACCCGTTTATTGTTCACACCAAGATTACAGAACAGGTATTAAAACATGTAACATTTAAATGAAGTGCAATATCGTTTAGGGCAGGGGGCGGGAACCTAGGGCTCGTGAGCCGCATGCGGCTTTTTCCATGTAAAGTTGCGGCTCTCCAGTTTAATACGCAAATATTATAATGATTTATTATTTAAAGTTGTTTTTGCTAAATAAAAAAATTAAGTATATATCAGCAAATATTATATACTCTTTATTATTTATGTACTTTTTATATATATTTTTTATAATACATACAGTACACACAGACACAGAACAAACATCGATACTAGTCAGATGTTAGTCCTGAGTGGGAATCGAACCACGCCCTTCCGCTCTCGAAGCAGACATACTACCAATGAACCAACAGGGCTGTCATAAGTAACAAAACAAATTCCAGGGCATTGCTGCTTTGTCGCTCATTACTTTGAGAGTTTCTATGGTTAGTCTCAACAGCCCAGTCATTTTTACACACTACTGCTGAGCGGCAGAAAAACTGGTACTGCAGTGGTACCTTTTTTTTTTTTTTGGTTTTTTTTTTTTTTTTTTTTTTCATTTTACCCAGGGAAATCCTTAATGGATACCACCCGCCACGGGGGTGGCAGGGTGGTTATGTGGGACTCTCCGTCAATATGACGGCCTACCCACTAAAAACCCTGGGGTGTTCCATCTCAACACTTTTAGTCGAGGTTTCGGGCACGCTTGCGCATTCGTCCGCTACCTCGACAGCGCTAGTCCCAACTGGACTCCTTCTCGGGGAACTACTGCTCCGCCCGGCCTGGTGACGATGTATGGGAACACCACATACATCGTTCATCCTCGGGAAGCTCATTCATGGGCAACAGGTTCCCCCGAACCTGTTACCCTGAGATCCCTATTATGGGGGTTGGAGGAGAGCGAAATTTCTCCTCCGAACTGCAGTGGTACCTACCTAGACGATCTCCTGCTAAGGAGATCTACCACCAAGTAAAACGTAAATATATGCGTGCCTATCAACGTTGTCGCTATTGACAACATTGAGAAAGCATCAAATTTAAATTCTCCGTTTTATTGACAAGTTAGGTATTTGACCACAGCTAAGTTTTCGTACTTTATTTTTATCTCAAACAATACCTACAATTTCCAACACCGAAGCGAAAAACTTTTACAATTGTAACTTCTACGATTATATAGCCAATACAAGCAAAACACACTGGCTTATTATAGACAAGCGTTTCACTATGGATTCACTCGTGATATAGTTTAGTTACAAGCTAGGGTTTCGGAATTCTCGACAATTTCAAAGCCCCGGGACATGAGACAGCCTACAAGAATTACCGGGACTTCGAGACATTTTAAGAAACAAAAAATTGTTTTTTTTTAAGAGAGCCTGTGCCTTTTTTGAACAATTTTAATTGAGTTAATTTCTAATGAAACTTATTGAGGTGGTTCGATTTCCATACAAATATTTTTTTTCCATTTATGGATAAATGGAGCATAATTTTGCAGTGAAATCACAGCTACTGGCATTTATTTTGGTCTTTATTTGCGGTAAACCAGCTTGCTACATACGCTGAGCTATGTCGGTTACTTTAGCGCTCTCACAAAACAAAATACCCGTCGCTTTCTTCCTATGATCCTTTATATCCTAAGGTTGGCTGTTTAAAAGTTTTAAGCGCACAGACGGCGGGAAGTAACTTTGTTTTAACTATGTAGAGATACATGAATCCTGAAAACGTTACACTCCTTTTTTTGGCAGTCGTGTACAAAATAACATTTTTAATTTTCAGTAAGTAAAGACAGTCAAAACATTTCCTTCATGGATAGAAAAATGAAACTTTGCAGAAACTACAAAGTTTTAAAATATAGCTGCAAATTAAGTGAATTATAAATTCGCGGAAACTTCTGTGTCCGGTATCGAGTTTGCAGCTGATTGGACTATGCTATCACAATCGTTAGACCGATCCCGCTTTGAATTCTTAATTAAATCAGGTTTCTAACAACGTTCTATTTGAATAGAAGAACGTCTTTTGAATTTTAAAAGTTTGCTACGTATTTTAAAGTTTTTAGAAGAAATATGAGTTGAGACATCGCTTTTCGCTTCATTAGGGTTCCGTACCCAAACGGTACAATGGGACTCTATTACCAAAACTCCGCTGCCCGTTCGTCTATCTGTCTGTCTGCCCGTCTGTCACCAGGCTGTATCTCATAAACCGTAATAGTTAGACAGTTGAAATTTTCACAAATGATGTATTTCTGTTGCCGCTATAACAACAATTAATACTAAAAAATAAAAGAAATAAATAAAATAAAAGAATATTTAAGGGGGCCGTTTTATAGATAAGGAGGAATAAGCTGTGCATGATTTATTATGATGAAAATGATTATTTGACATAAAGTGACTTTGTAATAACAAACTTGACATTTATTTTAATAATTTTGCTCTTGACATTGTATATTTTTGACGTTGTATTTCTATTATTGTTATCATTTTTTATTTATTTTATAATATGAATTTTTGCATGCCGAAAAGCAGGATATGGCGTGCCATGATTTTATTCTTACCAACTGTACTTTACCCATATACGCAAATAAATTTTATGAATTATGAAGCAGGAGGTCGTCTAGATTTGTACTACAGTAGTATTGTATATTCTGCCGCCAAGCAACAGTGTGTGTGTGTGTGTGTGGTTCGCTTTAAAAGATTCTGTAACTACCAAAATTATGTGTTTTATGAGGCTAAACATCGAATGCCTCAAAGTAATGAGCGCTAAAGCAGCGACGGCCTGTTTTTATTTTGTTACTCAAATTTCTTACAGCTGCAATGGTCATGGACAGCGTTGTAATAATGTGACAAATTAAACGCACTTCTGATGGTCAGCCATCAGAAGCAAATTAAACGCACTTCTGATGGTCAGCCATCAGAAGTGCATTTAATTTGTCACATTATTTACTTTACCGAAGTACTTATCCCACTAATATTATAAATGTGAAAGTTTAGATGGTTGGATGGATGTTTGTTACTCTTTCACGCAAAAACTACTGAATGGGTTTGGATGAAATTTGGTATGGAGGTAGCTTAAACCCTGGATTAATATATAGGCTACTTTTTATGCTAAAAATATTTAGCGGATAACACCGCCGGGTGCAGCTAGTATTTTATATGCGTAACTATTATAAACTTAAACAGTTTATTTACTGGACCGAAAGATTGTGATATTTTGCAATCATAGTTCGAAAGAAACTCTTATAAGTTTTATGAAACATTATTTCGGAATCAATCAAAAGATTTAACGAATAATAGCCTATATTTGTCAAGTTTCTTGTGTAGCTTACAAAATAATCTTAACATAAAACAGTAATTTAGTAACGGCTGAAAATTACAGCGGTTATAACAATACAACGAAGTCAATCCACTTTTCTAACAATAGACGCGTTATATTACGCAAATATAGTTAGAAATGTTACAAAATCTAGCTTTACCTTATACACCTAACAAAGAAACTCGATCTATAGTGTAACTAATTGCTATATTGTAAGATTGCCCTTGTAATATTATTATAATCGATTAGTGAAGAAATGTTTCACAGGGATCTCCGGCTATAAATCACTTGTGCTGACTAAAGCGTTGTAATTTCATTTTCATTATTTTAAGCATATTTCAAATAGTCAAATTAAGGTGGTACGATTTTCATACACATACATTTTTGCCATTTATGGACAAATGGAGCATAATTTTACAGTGAAGTCACAGCTACTAGGATTTATTTTGGTCTTTATTTGCGGTACATTACAATTGCTTGATTAAAACAATAGATTATTAGCATAATAATTTATATCCTGTTTTATTCAAAAATCATAAATTCATAAATTTGAAATTCTGCTAATAATCTACTGTTTTATTCAAGCAATTGTGATTTACCGCAAATAAAGGCCAAAATAAATGCCAGTAGCTGTGATTTCACTGTAAAATTATGATCCATTTGTTCATAAATGGCAAAAATTTCTTTGTATAGAAATCGAACCACCTTAATAGATTTTAAGTTCGTATTGATTAAGTGTTGTGGAAGTATTTTAGTAAACTCTACTAGTTTGGATTTATTTAGGTAGTTCATTTTACCGAATCGCATCCATAATTATTGAATTAAAGATTTTTGATTTGATGATAGTTATGAAATAAAAATTATTGAATTACTAGTAAGTAATTATGATTTTTTTTGGCATGTCATTTTAATATGTTGACAATTTTTTTTTCATTGACATGTTTGGATATTGACATTTGACATACCTTATTTTGACATGTAATCAGTGTTTTAAAACCCATTTAATGACATGTCTAAAATTTTGAAATGACTTGTAACATTGGTGTTATCAATAAAAATATTTGTATTTGTAATTGATTGATTCAGGCGTTACTTTGCGGAAGTTCATTTTGAATATCCAAGGTATATATTTAGTTTACTTCCGCTTAACAGTCGGCTACACAGCTCACCTGAAGTTAAGAAATAGCGCATGTCCATGACCATTGCAGCGATACACAGAGCTTTGAATAGTAAAACAAAGTCCAGGGCATCGTTGCTCTGGTGCTCATTACTTTGATACATTCGATGGTTAGTCTCAACAGCCCTGTAATTTCGCTAGCTGCAGTACCCTTTAAACCGAAACACAGTAATGCTTACACACTACTGCTAGGTGGCAGAACACCTGGTAAAGCGGTGGCACCTACCTAGACGACCCCCTGCTAAAAAAGATTTACCACCAAATAAAGTTTTAGCAGACTAGTGGTGTAGTGAGAATCAAAATCTTCCAGTTTTTAAAATTACTTTCAAAGTCACGTTTCCATAATTGGACAAGAAATGACTACTTTCAGATTTTAAAACAGCATAACAAAACTTTAAAAATATAATACGTAATGTATAAGCACTTAAAAAATTGGCACAACCGATATTGCATCACGCAAGTCGCTCTTTCCATGAACGACTTCGCGGCAGTTTTTTCGTTCGTACAATTTTTTAGGTGACAAAGACAACAGAAATTGGCACAATGAGCACGCTGTGAAAGTCGCCGTTTCCACGGACGATTTCACGTTTGTTGAAATGTTTATCAACGTCATCAGAATTTAAAAGCTACAGAAAATATCGCATTGCATTAGTCGTCGTTTACACGGACGATTTCGAGATATTTATTGTTAGGGTCATTTGTACTCCATCGTAAATTTAATCGAATTACATCGATTGTTTTGAGAAGCTTCGGCAGCTTAGTTGGCTTCCAATATGTTCTGGGTTCAAATCCCACGGCACGCATCTTTGTTTTACGCAAGTTATGTACGTATTACGGATAACTTCAAACGGTGAAGAGAAACATCGTGAGGAAATCTGTATATCCGGAAGTTCATAAAAAAAAGTCCTCGAAGACATGTGAAGTCTACCAGCCTGCATTTGGCCAGCGTGGCGTGCCCAGCAGTGGGACAGTTCATAAAAACAGGGCTCGTACTGTGAGCCCTTAGCACCATTCAAGTTGCGCGATTTTTTTTTTTTTTTTATTGTAGATAGGCTTGCGTTTGACCGCCATCCCGCCTGATGTTAAGCGAAGATGCGGTCCACGGTGGAGCACGCTTGCCCAGAAGAAACCGATTCACTCGCGATTACAGTTGCGTTGACATACGTTATGCGATCGCGTAGTTTTTCCATCTTACTTAAATAGCAATAAATCGTTTGACTTTGTGGGTTCCACTGCAAGGGAAATTGAAGTCACACAATGGTTGATATATTTTCTATCACTAAGAGAAAAACAGCAAAATATTTATGTTTTCAATCACCATTCATGAACATAAACTCTTCTCATGACGTCTCGACACAAATGCGTGTTCGCAGAATTGGTACAATGCATAGCTGCAACAACATAATTATGCTTTCCTGCTGTACTTATGATGTCGTCATTCCATCGGAAGTAAAGGGGTTAATTCAATATTATTATTGCTAAGAACGTAGCCAGGATCGTATTCAAGGGATTCTTCTGTAAGTACTTCTGCTGACTTCAAACGTTGTAGGAAAACAACATGAGGAAATCTACATATCCGAGAGTTCATAAAAAAAGTTAAAGTTTGTTTTTAATGTAAAAAAAATGAGAAGCACGAGACGCTCTCCTGATGGTTAGAGATAACGCATGCCCATGACCATTGCAGCGATACACAAAACTTTGAGCAGCAAAACAAAGTCCGGGGCATCGCTGCTTTGACGTTCATTACTTTGAGACTTTCGATAGTAAGTCTCAACAGCACTGTAATTTCGCTAGCTGCACATTACTGTGTTTCCGTACCGGAACACAGTATTGTTTACACACTACTGCTTGGCGGCAGAATACCTGGTACCGCGGTGGTATCTAGACGACCTCCTGCTAATGAGATCTACCAGTAATATTAAGTATTAGATATCCCACTAATATTATAAATGTGAAAATTTGGATTGATGGATGGATGTTTGTTACTCTTTCACGCAAAAACTACTGAACGGATTTGGATGAAATTTGGTATGGAGGTAGCCGAGATACTGGGTTAACACATGGGCTATTATGCCTAAAACATGTAGCGGGTAACAGCGCGGGGCACAGCTAGTATTAAATATTCTAAATCTAGGATATACTATACAATGATAATATTATGTAACTAAATGAAAAAAAAAATTGTAAATATCTAATAATGATAATTGGACAAAAAAGAAGCGAATATTGAAAAAAAAACGCATTTGCTCAATATTGTCAAACTAGCCGAGCAAAATAAATGTTCAGCATGGCAATGTCCTCGATTTGTGTCGGGAGAAGTACAGGTGGAACAAAAAAAAAGAGATCTACCAGTAAGTAACTAAGTTAACTATCCTCATAATTTTTTTTTATGTAAAAGTAATGAGACGAACGATGCGAACTCCTGATAGTAAGAGATAACGCATGCCCATGACTATTGCAGCGATACACAGAAGTTTTAGCAGTCAAACAAAGTCCGGGGCATCACTGCTTTGGCACTCACTACTTTCGATGGTTGGTCTCAACAGCCTAGTAATTTCACTAGCTGCAGTCACCTTCAAACCGGAACACAGTAATGTTTACACACTACTGCTTGGCGGTAGATTTACACCATAATACAGCTTTGAAAAGATTAAAACACGAAATCCAAATCCAATAACCCTTTAAATTCCTAAACGTAACAAAATCGTCACTAAACTGAGTAGTGAATCAGAAATGGATCAAGCAAAGGGAATTACGGGTCACGGCTCCCACCGGCCCAATAATATGGGTATCTACTATTTATTGCGAAATGGTCATGCTCTAATTCTTTTTTCTACGCCTTTGGCGACAAAAAGGGTTATGTCACAATAAATCTCATTGATCTAATTGTTAGACTGAAGGTCAGTATCAATATCTATTTGCGAATAATTAAATCTCGATTAATTTGATTTGGGTGCCGATTTTAGAGGTGATTTAGATAGTGAATACAGTTTGACATTGCTTTTAATTGTATTTACACCGTAACACGGTCAAGTATACCGCCCCTACCGATTCTTTTATAGTACCTACTGGTCTTTTAAAAATGTCATTGAAATGAGAACTAGGACTTTATAATAATAATAAATAAAAGATAAATTTACAATTTAAAAAATGTACTATGACCCAGGCTAACTAAACGCACTGCTCCAATGAAACAGCGAGGTTTCGGAGCAAACGAAAATAATTATCATCGATGTAGACAATTTTTAGTTTTTTGTCGAGTTTTTAGAAACAGCTAGATCGATTTCGATAAAATTTATAATAATCATAATCATAATCCATTTAATTGCGCTATGGGTAAGTACAGATGTAAAACATAATATTTAGTCGAGAAGCACCACAGACTACCTTTCGGCATGCAAGTTAATTTAAATTAGACATTAATACAATAAAATATGGGATGGGATATATATATGAGACCACCTCTGAAGTATGATTTACGAAACAAAAATAGAATCATCAAAATAGATTAATTTGGCAGAACGAACGCATAACATACATACAAAAAAAAATTACAGTCGAACTGACAACTTTCCTCTTCTTTGAAGTCTGTTAAAAATAACAATCACACTAATATTCTATAGGCGAAAGTTTGTAAGTGTGTTTGTATGTTTATTACTTCTTTACTGTCAAACGGCCAAATGTCAAAGGTACAATTTTGATGAAATTTTTTATGGAGGCAGCTGTGAATGGGTTTACACATAGCCTAATTTTATCCCGAAAATATGTAGCGTGTAACACCGCGGGGCGCAGCTAGTAAATAAATAAACGCAAAGTCCTGTGTATTGCTGCAATGGTCATGGACAGGCGTTGTCTCTTACCATCGGGAGAGTGTCTCGTTCGTCTAATTACTTTTTAAATAAAAATTTAGTTTTTACATTAAAAAAAAAAACGCCATCATCATCATTAAGCCCCGCTTAGTAACTGTGATCAATATGTACATTTAAGAACAAATCTTTTTTTTTTTAATGGTAGTCAGGCTAGGGTTTCGACCACTGCTCACCTGATGTTAAGTGAAGGTGTGGTCGAAGATGGTAAATCACACCTAGCCTGGCATGGAACTGGCTCTCAAGTGAGGCTGCCGGAACACACCGTTAGATGCTTGGCGGCAGATTTTCAACTTGAGGGTGATAGCTAGCCAACCGAGTACTAGAAAGTACCCTACCACCACGCTATGGTTTCCTCACGATGTTTTCCTTCACCGGCAGCTCGAGCTCATTGTTGGGGTTTGAACCCACGCCCTTTGGCATGTGAACCTACCGCGCTAACCACTGAGCTATCATCGCTACAAAATCTGGTAGCAACTGTATCAGTTCTGGAGATGTAACGTTCATTCTTCAAGAGATCGTTCCCGATGTAAACATGTAATAAAGGCCCACTCAAAACCCTCTCAGAGTGTAGGCATTCCGCCATCTTACCTACATTTTAGAGGGAAGCTGTCAGCCCCTTTTAGATTGATAGTTTTATTGGAAAGGGTTCCTTCCCTATGGGATTACAAAAAATGGATGGTTACAATTCTGGCGGATGTATCGGCATGGCATTTCCTTATTCGCGCTTGATTTTGGAAAGGAAATGTTCTTACTTACCATGACATGATTTTTACTGTTGTAATAATTATGAACTAGCGACCCGCCCCGGACTCTCACGTGTGCAATGCTGATACTAAATATACCTACCTACTACAGAATGCCCTTATAAACAACGTTTACAGCTTTTTTGTCATTAGACAATACAATCTGTAATATCTTCGGAAACGTTCATTTAAATTACACGCTGTAAAGGGCCATATTGGTCTATATTAAATGGGCAATGTATTTAAGGTACTTAATTGGATAAAAATTAATGCTGTATTGCTTAAAATCACTTCGTAAATAAGCCATTTTTCCCCGTAAAATGTGAAGGATAAAAAATGGTTATTGTGGGGTATCCTTAAGAGATAGACATATACCATTGCGGACTTTTTTGTTAACCTTTTTAAGGTGTACAATACTGTAGTACATTATTTTGATTTATCTCATGGGGTTCAGGCAGCATTTACAATGTAAGCGCAAAAAAATGTGTTTATTTACGACATCACATTAGAAACCTCTAAATTTATCAGTGTTTTTCTACAATATTATGCATGTATTATACATATAAACCATCCTCTTGAATCACTCTATCTACTAAAAATGTTTATCCTGGGTGGGAATCGAACCCACGCCCTTCAGCTCTTGGAGCAAACATACTACCAATAAACCAACAGGGCTACATAATTGAATTGAATTGGCTGATATAATTGAATAATCGTAGCGAAAATATGCAATTAAGGTGGTTCGATTTCCATACAAATAAATTTTTACCATTTATGAACAAATAGAGCATAATTTTACAGTGAAATCAAAGCTACAGGCATTTATTTTGGTCTTTATTTGCGGCAAATCACAATTGCTTGAATAAAACAGTAGAATTTTAGCAAAAAATTCAATTTATTAATGATTTATGATTTTTGAATAAAACAATAGATTATGCTAATAATCTCCTGTTTTACTCATGCAATTGTGATTTGCCGCAAACAAAGACCAAAATAAATGCCAGGAGCTGTGATTTCACTGTAAAATTATGCTCCATGAATGGCAAAAATATATTTGTATGGAAATCGAACTACCTTAATTGTTTTTTTTTTAAGAGTTATTTATTCTCCATACTGTCAGCAACTGCAGTCGAAGGTCTAACTGAAAGTCTGACATTGAACTCATTTTGACCTACACATAGTTTGTGTTTTGTAAGTAAGTAACAAGTTTTTATCGCAAGTTAAAAAATGTTGCACAAACAATTGTCGGTCACGACAATCTTCGGTAAGAGATAGTTATAAGAGTAATCTGTAATAATATCATGTAATTTTGTGTTAAAAATATAAAGTTGATTTATGTAGACACCACTTTATGGAATTTCCTCTTATGGACTTTAGTGTTTTTTTTTTTTTTTAATGGTTGACAGGCCAGGTGTTTGACCACAGCTCACCTGATGTTAAGTGAAGGTGTGGTCGAAGATGGTAAAGCACACCTAGCCTGGAATGGAACTGGCTCTCAAGTGAGGCTGCCGGAACACACCGTTAGATGCTTGGCGGCAGATTTTCAACTTGAGGGTGGTAGCTAGCCACCGGAGTACTAGAAAGTACCCTACCACCATGCTATGGTTTCCTCACGATGTTTTCCTTCACCGGCAGCTCAAGCTCATTGTTGGGGTTTTAACCCACGCCCTTCGGCATGCGAACCTACCGCGCTAACCACTGAGCTATCATTGCTACAAGTGTATTTCCGTTTCTACTTAAGTCGTTTTGGTTACAACAAGAATGTGGATTAAATGAAATCTATTATTAGAGCTGTAGGGCGTGCGTTCGACTCCCACCACGACAAACATTTACATGACGATTAAAATTAAATTTAGTGATCCGATACATTTTTCTTCTGTGTCTGTGTGTATGTATGACTATATCTATCTTCTATACTATTATAAAGAGGAAAGATTTGTTTGTTTGTATTGAATAGGCTCCGAAACTACTGAACCGATTTTAAAAAAATGTTTCGCCGTTGGGAATCTACACTATCCCCGGGAGACATAAGCTACTTTTTGTCCCTGTATTTCCACGGGAACGGAAAATACGCGGGTAAAACCGCGAGGCGTCCGCTATTGTATCATAAGTATGTATTTACAAAAAAGTATAGAAGTGTTCTATCAGTTATCTGGTTTCCATAGTACAAGCTTTGTTTAGTTTGAGGCTAGATGGCGCTATGTCCAATGTCCTACGATGTATGAAACTTTTAAAAATTATTAAAAAATTGTTTTTAAAAATTTCTGTTAAATCGATTGGTTGGATTCACTTTTCTAGAATAGCGCATAATATTTCAACTAACTCTTTTTCTGTGAATTAAACACCAAATGTTTCGGGAAGCTTGCCAGAATACATCAATGAAAGCTGCGTTAAAATCGGTTAAGCCGTTTTTGAAATTAGCGTGCACAAACGCACAGACACACAAACAAACCGAGAAATAGATACAATTTTTAAAATTATTTTTTTTTGGCTTCGGTAATATAATTACAACTATATATACGTACGAGTATGTATTACTTGTTACAATTTGTAATGTAATACATATAAACTTTAGAATAACATTGTAGTACTTTCATAAACGTCTGGTACAATTAGCGTCAAAATTGGACAAATCAGTTGTGTTGTTAAAAACGGTACAATACATTTTTATCACATTGTACCAAAAATAAAAACGTGTTTTTGTTTACGGTAACATTCCCTTTACTTGGTTAAATATGCAGTCAAAATATGCATATTATTGCAAATACACGTAACCTAACAAAGTGGTCAATAAAATTATCGTTATTTTAGTTAACACGACAGTTCCACAATTTCAAAACACTTCCAAAAAAGTCTGTTGCTAAGACACTTTACATTTTGGTAGGTTTACGAAATACCGTTCTTTTGAATGTATAATTATGTATAGGTACAATATTTATTCCGGTTGTTTGATTTTAGCAGGAGGTCGTCTAGGTAGGTACCAGCGCAGTACCAGTTATTCTGCCGCTAAGCAGTAGTAGTGTGTAAACATTACTGTGTTCTGGTTTGAAAAGTACTGCAGCTAGCGAAATTACTGGGCTGTTGAGACTAACCATCGAAATTCTCAAAGTAATGAGCGCCAAAGCAGTGATGCCCTTGACTTTGTTTTGTTACTGAAAGTTCTGTGTATCGCTGCAATGGTAATAGGCAGGCGTTATCTCTTACCATCAGGAGAGCCTCTCGTTTCTTCTCATTACTTTTTACATTAAAAAAATATATATATAAAGCGTTTCTATAATATGTATAATGTGCTAATCTTTTATTACTTGTATAACACGCTAACTAATATTGTAAATGCAAAAAAAATCCCTGTATCTAAATGACGTATTTAGATGAAATTCACAACGAAGATAGCTTATACTTTGATTTAACACACGCTACTTTTTATTGCGGATAAAACCGAGCAACGCAATAAGTTAAACAATAATTCACTAGCTAGAAAACTGGGTAGATTTTCAATGTTTAAATATGAAGTTTTAAGAGTGATGCAGTTATCGTAATTATTCTAAAAGCTGGCAATTAAAGCTTATAATACTAAACTTTAACTACTTTACTTTACACTTTACTGTGCGCGGATAAGACTCGGTGATAAACATACCCAGTTAGGTGTTCAAGTCGCGAAAGTTTAAAAATTATATTTGTTGCTTGTTTCAGAAATAAATATCTTACCTTCCAGTGTTTAACTTCAGATAGCCTGTTCGCCACAACACAGCCTGCTGAACCAGCACCAACCACAATGAAATCGTATTCTTCTATCGCATGTCTTCTTCTTCTTGTCTTAGATTTCTTGTTCGCATCGACCAAAGGTTTTTTTTCTTCGGCCAATTTTGTGTCAGTAGCTGCCGCATCTATATCTTGAAAACTACGTTTGATATTTTCAAAATCAAATACAGGAGATTCATCATAGTTTCCGAACGAACTTGCAAATTTAAAATCACTCGGACTACGGTATTCTTTTTGCAATCTCGATTGGTCCGATCTCCCAAACTCCTGTTTGGAATAAAACGGCGTATCCGAAAATCGGGTGACTTTCGGGTTGTGACTGTGAGTTTTTTCGTCGTGATTGATTGAAAAATCCGTTTGCGAAACTGAGCCTAATCCAGTAGCAAACTGCGGTGACTGACTTTTGATCGGCACTGGGCCCAAAGAGATCCGACTATCGTATTGTCCGAATGGGGCTGGAGCTCTGCCATATGGATGATTGAGGCTTGAAGTATATGATGACGGTCCATGGAATCCAGATTGTTCCTCTTGGAGTCTAGGTTGCTCATTATTCTGGTATACTGACTGCGTTGGTCCTTGAAAATGAGATTGCTGTTGCCTCTGGAATCCAATTTGCCCAGATTGGAAGCTAGATTGCTCTAGTCCGAAAGGTTCTTGATTGTGGTCAAACGTCGGAGCTCCAAAAGACCGATACTGTTCTAAAGGCGAAGAATGACTTATAGGTGAAACAGTTTGTCCTGGGGAAATATGAGGCTGCCCTAAATTTACTTGCTGACTGTATGGTTGAGACTGCGGTACATGCGTTGGCCTCAGAACATGAGACGGACCTGCTATACTGGTTTCAACTTCTGGTGATCCTCTGAACCCACTATGCACATCACTTGAATAATCAAAATATGGATTTTTGTTCACACTGTCGATGGATTTTCCAAACAATTGAGTTAATAAAGATAAGTACATAAAACCGAGCGAGGAACATTGTGTTAGAGGAGCGATTTGGTACGGGCATACTTCCGCGATATCTGGAGGGACCCAGATTTGAGACATTTTAATCTAATTTTATTTCTTCACAAAGTTTTTGGGTAGCACACACTATTGGTTGTAAGTACTATTCTTTACGAGAACTTGCGGTGCAATGGCTGCGAACGATTGAAAGTAAGAGGAAAAAAATCGTTGGTATAGTGCACTCGGTATAGGCGGGGAGCAGACATTGCAGTGACTTAAATACCTTTTTGAGACAGGGATCAATCAAATTTCTATTGTTATGCTCTTGTGATTGCATTATGCATATTGAAATATGTTCTACCAAATATTTTTATGTACCGGAAACGCTTATTAAATATTATTAATAATATGTTTTAAATAATAGCAAAATAATTATTTAGAAATTAGGTATCTCTGATTTGGCAATTGCTCAAAATACTAGTATGTCATAATTAATAGTGATTCCCTCGTAATAAATATAAGGAATAAAAAATTTAAAATGGTATAAATTAACATAGTTTTCGTGACGTTTTTTACTAATTATAGTTATTGTCATTTGTTACTTATAAAAAAAATGTCCCAGATCAATAAGTCTATAAGATTATATAGGTACTTAAGCTCTTTGCCTATTTTACTTGTCCTCGATAAATTAACAACGCTCAGGTCATGTTACAATTTATTGTTTAAATCTCATATTAATTGGCATTGAATTTTGTTGCTAAGATTGAGTAAAATCTGGGTTATTAGTTGTTTCGGTAAACTTTTTATCTTAAACCAGAACTTAATAGAGAGTATTTTTAGAAAACAAAAACCTTGTAAGATCTTTAGTTACAAATTTCGCGTGTGAACGATTCGATGTCCACCCAGTACAAACGTTTATTTGTCGGATATAGATGATTGTGCTTTGTATGTGTTTTAAAACTATGCAATCTTCCCCTGTGGGCCCCCCTATCCTTAAATAAACCATATAATTAATTTTTGAAAAATGGTAATACGTACCGTAGGTAGAATATGTAATATGTGTTGTTCCTCCTGCCCTTATCCCATGCTAGGCGGGGTCGGCACAACATGATTTCACATGTTGTCCTAAGATTCGGCTATATTGTTACGACCGACCTGACGTCAACCCACCTTGGGAACATCTTACACAGCCAACATATTCCAGTCTTCCGTCTGTTTCTTATGTTATCTATCGTGTTTTTCCTTTTCTTGGTTGCCTGGAAGAGATCGCTGTTAGCGATAAGGCCGCCACTTCTGGCACTAGTTCATAAGGTTATTTTGTTCTTTGTGTTTCTTTCTGTTTACGGTGTGCACAATAAAGAGTTTTATCTATTTATCATAATATGTGTTGTTTCGACCGAAACGAACGTCAACGACAATTGCTTTAATTTTCGTGTGCCTGACAGGATGCCAATAATCTACTGTTTTATTCAAGCAATTGTGATTTACCGCGAATAAGGACCAAAATAAATGCCAGTAGCTGTGATTTCACTGTAAAATTATGATCTATTTGTCCATAAATGGCAAAAAATTATTTGTATGGAAATCGAACCACCTTAGAGTACAGTTTCTGTTTACTCTCCAGTTAATACAGAAGCTACAGTCAAATCGATTGGCAAGCAGTAGGCTGTTATTTTGATAATAAAATAAACAAGCTGCTATAAATAATGAACGATAACTCGATATAACACATGTGTTTGACGATGTCGGTTTTATTGGTACAGTAATTAATATGGAAATAAAGGTTTATTACCATTTACCAGGCGAATTGAATCGTCCGAGAGGATTTATATGGGTTAATGGGATTGTACCTTTAATAAATGACGATTGAAATTTGGACACGAATTAGACCTTATTTATTAATACTTTCGATTCTAGTTATTATTAATATTAATGACTAGCGGACGCCTCGCGGTTTCAACCGCGTAGTTCCCGTTTCAGGGATAAAAAGTAGCCTATGTCACCCGGGGATAGTGTAGCTTCCCAACGGTGAACCAAAGAATTTTCGAAATTAGTTCAGTAGTTTCCGAGCCTATTCAATACAAACAAACAATCAAATTTTTCCTTTTTATCATAGTATAGATAGATTTGATAATAATCAAATGAACATCAGAAGGAACTGTATAAGTAGTCTCCGCGTGCCCCTTTTAGATAGCAATAGTTTTGTCTTAGGTGTTGCCATATAAATATTAACATTATCCCTAACGGAACTTATTCGTACGACACAATGTCATAAAGAGTTTAGGCGGGAACGTGGAAAGAGTCGTGTCGCCCCGTTGTATTTTTTCTCAAAACTAGTGTTTATGCATAAAAATGGTGGTGTTTATTCGAAAGTGTCGAATCACGAGCGCGAGTGTGAAAAATGATATTATAATGTGGGGAAACATGACTTTTCGTGTTGCTTCCAAAACTCCACCGAAGCTTCGAAGTCACCACTATTTTACTAAAAAAGCATAACTGGACTTGACCGACACGTACTGTACTTGACCAAGACTGGACTTTGACCATAACCATCTAGTCTCAAAGTAATGAGTGCCAAAGCAGCGATGCCCTGGACGTTGTTTTGTTACTCAAAGTTCTGTGTATCGCTGCAATGGTCATGGACAGGCGTTATCTCTTAACATCAGGAGAGCGCCTCGATCGTCTCATTACTTTTACATAAAAAAAAAAATAAAAAAAAATAACTATACTATGACTATATCTTTCACCGTTGGAAAGCTACACTATCCCCGGGTGACATAGACTACTTTATATCCCTGTATTCCCACGGAAACGGAACTGAAACTGAAACTGCGAGGAGTCCGCTAGTTGTTAAAATAATTTAAAAAAAATTGAGATTTTAAATTTATTTATTTGCAATGCGGGCAACAGTTACCAGGTATAAAATGTCAAGTATTCCTTTGTAGCACCAATATGACATTGGCACAATATATCACATGGAAACTAGTGTATCTTCGGTAGCAACATTCGAAACGCCTGACAAACTTTTCAACAGAGATAATAAAATACAATGTCAAATTCAACTTCCAGTGCATAAATCGTGAACTGATATTGAAAATATTGCTGGTATCGTAAAATGCGAGTTCTTGGAGGAAGTTCAACTTTTATTCGTTTATCAAACAGGACTCTTTGAGATGTATCATTGCACTCTAGAGGAGGCGTACTTAAACTTAAAGTTGCAAATACCTAGCCAATATCTTGGTGGTAAATTTTCCGAGCAGGAAGTCGTCTAGGTAGATACCACCGCAGTACCAGATATTCTGCCGCCAAGCAGCAGTGTGTAAATATTAGAGGGCATTAAATGTTCTCTTAAATTTTAACACACAGCGCCATCTAGCCCCACACTAAGCAAAGTTTGTACTATGGGAACCAGACAGCTAACAGTTTTTTTTTATTGCTGTGTTTTGGTTTTGTTTATGGTTGACAGGCTATGTGTTTGACCACAGCTCACCTGATGTTAAGTGACGGTGTGGTCGAAGATGGTTAATACACCAGGCCGGGAATGGAACTGGCTTATAAGTGAGGCTGATGGAACACACCATTAGATGTTTGGAAGCAGATTTTTAACTTGAGGGTGGTAGCTAGCCAGCCGAGTACTATAAAGTACTCTAGCACCATGCTATGGTTTCTTCACGATGTTTTCCTTCACTGGCAGCTCAAGCTCATTGTTGGGGGTTTCTTCTAGTACTCGGCCGCCAAGCACCTAATAGTGAGTTGCGGCAGCTTCATCAGGTGAGCTGTGGTCAAAACCTAGCTTGTCAACCATAAAAAAACCCTATTTAGATGACCTTCTGCTAAGAAGAACTACGTTGTTTTTAGGGTTCCGTACCCATAGGGTAAATCGGGACCCTATTACTAAGACTCCGCTGTCCGTTCGTCTGTCCGTCTGCCACCAGGTTTTATCTCATGAACCGTGATAGTTAGACAATTGAAATTTTCACAGATGATGTATTTCTGTTGCCGCTATAACAACAAATACTAAAAAATAGAATTAAAATAAATATTTAAGGGGACTGCCACACAACAAACGCAATTTTTGCCGTTTTTTATAGATTGTATACATTGGTACGGAACCCTTCGTGCGCGAGTCCGACACGCACTTGGCCGCATTTTTTAATTCATAATTAGTAAGATTGAGTTTAACCACACCCTGTCTGATGTTAAGCAGTAATGCGTAATGCAGCTAAACTCGACACTAAGTACAGCAAAATAAGTTTAATAATCAACTGAGGTACCAGAACTCGCTCAAATTAGTTACTGGAAGTGTTTTAATATTACATAATTCCAACTTTAAGTAAACAGTACCTTAAAACGGCATCTACTTATAATTCTCTCGTATATTGTACTTAAAAAAGCTTAAATTACACGTCAAGCGGACTTGCCTCGTGTGAAAGATACACATTGTTCTCGGGAGTACGAATATACACGGGAATATATTTCTGGTGACAACACTTCAGATTTTAAAAAGATTTGCCATTTATTTTCAATTGGTGGTACTATACATATTTTTGTTTACATCTATCTACCTATATAAATGAAATATTTCCTCTTTATAATAGTTCTAGCAGATGACTCGCGATTTCACCCGCGTAGTTCTCGTTCCCGTGGGAATACAAAGGATAAAAAGTAGCCTATGTCACCCGGTGATAGTGAAGCTTCCCAATGGTAAAAGAATTTTTGAAATCAGTCCAGTAGTTTCGGAGCTTATTCATTACAAACAAACAAACAATCATAATTATGTTTCCTCTTTATAACAGTACTAACAGACACCTCGCGGTTTCACCCGCGTAGTTCCCGTTCCCGTGAGAATACAGGGATAAAATGTAGCCTATGTCACCCGGGGAAAGTGTAGTTTCCCAACGGTGAAAGAGTTTTTTAAATCGGTCCAGTAGTTTTGGAGCCTATTCATTACAAACAAACAAACAATCAAATCTTTCCTCTTTATAATAGTATAGATATATAGATAGAATATATAGATAATTAGATATGTATAGATTACTGCAGCGGCCAGCAAAAGAGTATTAATGGACGAACGTGTCAATGTGGGCCATGGCACACATACGTAAGTCCATCAATGCCTAGTTGTGGCCAAGGCTTGTGTAGTACTTTTCTCAAAGAATGCGCGGAAATTAGCTTTCTATTTGTAACTCAGATAAATAAACCAGCCCTGTATGCTCGAAGATTTGCAAACCAGATCGAAATTTAAATAAAACCTTTGATAAGTTACCTCCTTGGTTGCCATGTATCGAAGTAAAATATCGTTACATTTTTAAATTACACAACAGTAAATTATTGGCCGCTAAACCACGACAGATATGGATTTTCATACAACTTTTGTCGGCCGCTGCTCGCATGTATTTGGCCAGTACAGCAATTTCGATTTATCTCGAAGAAGGTTGTCAAAATAATGCTCAAATTTGCAAGCATGTTTGAGAAATTTATGGTTGTCATTGTGAATTAAAAAAAAATAATTAAGCCGTTATAAAATAGTAGTGACAAATTTGACATTAAAATAAACATGTTTGAAATACGCTGTCAGGTCGCTGCTTGGTTCTATCGCGTTCCCGCTATCCTGATATTGTTTGCACAATCATGGTCACCGTGTCACTCGCAGTTTTGTTTTAAATTTTTAATGTTTAATAACCGCCGCGGGAAAAACTGCAGTTATTACTAGAATAATAACACAGGGCGCACACATTCTGTTTCAAAAGTTTTCGTGTTTGTTTTGGTTTTGATAATACTGTAAATGGTGATGTTGTACGAACCGACAAGCGGTTTGGCTTTGCTTTTTTGCAAGATTTTTATGACTTAACTGCATTTTCCCTTCAGCTTTTGAAGCAGACATACTACGAATGAACCAACAGAGTTGTTAATTTTATATAACTTTAAATATTTATCCGAAATATTTCTTACGGTGGTTCGATGAAATTTTTGCCATTTATGGACAAATGGAGCATAATTTTACAGTGAAATAACAGCTATTGGCATTGTTGCAAGTTGAAAATCTGCCGCCAAGCATCCAACGGTGTGTTCCGTCAGTCTCACTTGAGAGCTAATTCCAGTAGCTAATACGCAGATATTTAAATTAAAAATCTTATTTACGGTTGAACCGTACCAGAATATTTTCGGTATTTAACCGAATACAATAATTTTCAGATTGGGAGAGGAGCCAAAGTGTCGGCATTGGCGTTGCTGCAATTTTATGAAAAAAAAAAAAGAATTATTTGTGCACTATCAAACACCGCCGTCGTACCAAATATTCTGCTGGCAAACAGTAGTGTGTAAATATTAGAGAAAGAAAAATAATATTGTCAAAACTACAATCAAATTATAAATGTAGGTACGTATCCTTTAATCGTTATACATTTTATTATTTAATTTAAACCGCATTTCAAATTCTGTAATTAATATTATTTAAATATTTAGACTAAAAATTTTTGCCGTACCCTAATGGGGGCAGATGTACTAGGAACAACATATAAAATTTATAAGCATAAGAACCTGTACATATGTTGCAATAAAGTATTGAGTATTGAAATGTGAAAGTTTGTATGTTTGTTTTTTTACGTACGGAACGCTCTCATAATTATGTTGGTAAGAGATAACGCCTGTCCATAACCATTGCAGCGATAGGTAGGTACACAGAATTTTGAGCGATATTGTCTTCAACTGTCTGTTAATTGTCAAAATTTTATTCATAATAATTCATAATTATAACCATGATAGTTGACAGTTGAAATTTTAGATGATGTATTTCTGTTGCGGCTATAAAAACAAATACAAAAATAAAATTAAGGGGGCTCCCATATACAATACACGTGATTTTTTTTGCCGTTTTTATAGATAATGATACGGTACCCTTCGTCCGCGAGCCGGACTCGCACTTGGCCGGTTTTTAACTTCAAACGGTTCCGTTTTCACCTTGTTCACTCTCAATATCACACTCCTGACACTCCTAACACACGGTATACACATTTCCATGAAAATATATTCTCAAAAATCTCATATTCAACATGTAGAAAGCATATTGTACCATAATGAAGCCGTAACCGAGAGTATACGGGATAATGGTATACAGATACCGCGGTTTTCTTTGTAATAAAAGCCTTATAGGGATATTCTATCGTGCGTGTAATTTTGGGTGAAGCGTTATGATGTGCTCAGAGTCAGAAGAGATGCTGTCAAAAGTGTGCAGTGTCTTTTTTTTTTCTTTGGTTTTGGCGTCGCGTTTTGAGCATTTGCCAGTGTCAAGTATTTATATATTTTCAAGTTTCAAAAGTTAAATAAGTGTCCTCGTGTCGAGGGTCGTTTTGAGGGTTTTATTCTGGGACCGTTGTAAGATTTCCACGTTGCTATTTTTTGTTGATCCCCATAACTCAATTCCATAAGCAGACAGCCCTGTTGGCTCTTTGTTAGTATATCTGCCTTAAGAGCTGAAGGGCGTGGGTTCAATTCCCGCTCCGGACAAACATTTTATGTATCAACAAATGTTTGTTCTGTGTCTGGATGTTTTGTATGTATTTACAAAAAAAAGTATTTATCTATTCTATCAGTTATCTGATTTCCATCATACAAGCTTTGCTTAGTTTGGGGTCAGATGGCGCTGTGTGTAATGTCCTGCGATATTTTTTTTTTGTTTTTTTTTTTAAGAAAATAGTTTCGCGTTTCACCTTGCTAAGGAGTAGTGCGGTCTAAGATGGGGCATGATAACTTCTTAACTTATTTAGAGGCAGCATTCAGCATGTCACTTCGATAGGCTGATTATGACGATGATGAGACGAAGTTAAGTTCGCTAGGTTGACGTATAACTCAATAATTTTCTCCCAGTCTTATCTAAGAACGCTATACTGTGTAAATTATGTAAATGCTACCTGATATTGTCTGCTTATTTTCTCATCATGCAATACGATGTTGTAATTTGATTGATAGTTACGTGTGTAATTTCTTATTCACATAATTATATAATATCAAATCTCACGCTAGAATAAATACCTACATAGAGCAGCTGGCGGTGGATGGAAGCGAAAAGTCGAAGATTGGGCTGAGCGGCGTGTCTTGGGAGAGGCCTATGGACTTCGATAGGCTAATGATGACAAGACACGCTTTTCAGCCCGATCTTCGGCTTCGCTTCCATCCATCGCCAGCTGTCCTACTTTTTATTGAATAATGTTTAATTTATTAATGTTTTACACGCTCTCTTATGTCTAGTATCCATTCAACCGCTTCAGCGTGATAAGGTATGAAGAAAATTAAAAAAAAAAAAATATTTTTTTATTTTTTTTATTCTTATTTTTATTGGGGGCTTTTATCGCTATGCGATTATGCCAGCCCCGTATTACAAAACAAATTATATTTACAAATTTATAATACGTCATCTGTAAAAAAAATATTTATTCATATTATATATGACAGCCCGGTTGGCTCATTGGTAGTATATCTGCCTTGAGAGCTATAGGGCGTGGGTTCGATTCCCACTCAGAGCAAACATTTCTGTTCTGTGTCTGGGTGTTCTGTATGTATTATAAGTATGTATTTACAAAAAAAAAAGTATTTATGTATTCTATCACTTATCTGACTTCTATCACACAAGCTCTGCTTAGTTTGGGGCCAGATGGCGCTGTGTGTATAGTCCAAAAAAAGAAAAAATTTCATTCACAACAATATACAAATTTTCAGGACTAAATTATTTTGTAAAAAGTGTAACATTCAGTTGCTGCCATATTTACAAAAATAAAAACGTGATAGATAAATTGTAATAATATATCTGGTACAAACAGAAAGAATTGTCACATTCGTTTTCGACCTGAAATTACTCAAGCAAATATTTTTTAAATATTTTAATACACCAGTATTATTTCTGGATGAAAAATTAAAGCAAACCCCTGAAAAATTACCTACAACTAAATTTAAAAAAAAAACTCAAAACTTAAGACTTCAAAATAAATGAACTCAGTTTAGTCCCAACAAATTTTTTTGTTATTAATATTTTATTTATACATTTATACTTGGTATTTCGGAATGAAAAATTCAAGCGAGTTTCTGAAAAAATACCTACTACTAAGTAAAAATTTAAAAACTCGAAATTTAAACTTTTAAAATATATAAGATCAGTTTAGGGTCAACAAAATTCAATATAGTGAGTTAAATTGTGCCAATACACTATTGTTTTAAACTTTACAGAAATTCTAAGGGACACTACGGTAACAATACGGAGTCTTGTTATTCCCATATTTTTTTTCACATTGCAAGAACAATAGGTGCTATTTTCATGCAAGCTTGTTATTCGTTGAACAATACTGCTCTTGGCTAATGGATGTCGACTGGACAGACCGTTTTGTGTAAGTCATGAGATGAAGCGGATTGAGAGCGACTGTCCAATACCCTACGTCATCAGTCAGACTAACAAAAAACAAAATATTCAGATTCATTCATATTCATATTTATTGATAAATATAATTTACATGTCATATTTATTGTACGAACCGTACACACATTCTTAAAATTACACGAGGAATAATTCATAATAATAATAAAATAATTGTAAATAAATAATTATGTAAGTAAACGTATATAATAAACACACAAGAATTGACCTAAAATAAAATAACTTAAAATAATAACTACTCTAAAAAACCGCTATCAATGGGAATAGTTCCCAAAACGCTGGCCCCATTGCCGTGTTGTATGGCAATACTCAAACGCTGAGCAAAATAAAGGCCAGCGTTTTGTTCACGTGTGGCGTCGACCAAACGAGATGACAATTCTTTAAAAATGTTTTTTGCTCCCGGCCCCCGCGGTCCCAAATTAATAAATTAAATATCGGTCTGAAATAAATTAAATATGTCAATGAAAATTATCAATTTAAATGTCAATTTTATAAAACTCATTGAATTTATAGAAAGATTGCTCGACAAGCCATTTCTTTATTTTTTTTTAAACAAATGCAGCCCGACGGCTGCAGTAACTACCATCGGCAGATGATTGTAGACTGTTGGCGCCATGACGTGC
The DNA here is from genome assembly GCA_905404145.2 of Biston betularia. Lineage (NCBI taxonomy): Eukaryota > Metazoa > Arthropoda > Insecta > Lepidoptera > Geometridae > Biston > Biston betularia. The sequence goes on along the minus strand of FR989887.1, from coordinate 5,479,345 downwards.
GTTAACTTGGCAGACTTCACCAACGAGTAAACAAAATATAAACAAGATAAAGGAAACAAACTGACAGAGACGGTGTCTTTTTTTTTTTTTTTTATTTATTTGCCCCATCGGGCAGGCTAGAGCTGTAAAGCCATACTGCCTTGTCTTAAGTGTTATTAACATTCATCAATGGAAATTTCTAAACAATGTCATACGTTATTTATATTAGGTACATTACACACATGCTATACTACACACATTATTACACTATATTTCACCAACAGTATTATTTATATAAGTATATAAATGTTTATACGTTGAGGTATTTATAAGCAACTCCTTGATGCAATGCGGGACCGATTCAGAGTTTTTAAATATTTCAAGTAGTCCGTCTATGAGCATAAGGCGCTGAATGCCAAACGACGGACAATCAAAAATGACATGATCAAGAGATTCGACCTCTTGCGCTAAACAATATTTACAATGAGGAGAGTTAGACATCCTGAGGCGGAAAAGATGATAATTTAATCGACAATGACTAAAACGCATACGGCAAATTGTAGAATAGAACTTTCTGTTGAAAAAGAATTTATTTTTGCAAAACCAGGGCTTGGAGTTAATTTGAACATCAAGTGTAGCATACCAAGAACCTTTAATAAACACCTCTGTTTGATCATATGTATGCCTTCCCCATGCATGACATAAAACGTTTCTTAAGCATGGAGCCGACGTCAGAGTAAGGTATCAATATACTGGCACCAATACCATGACTAGGAATAACATCTCCGAACTTGACAATAGCATTGGCCAGATAATCTACTTTTTCATTACTTTCCACACCTTTATGAGAGGGTACCCATGTAAAAACAACAGAGACGGTGATGTTAGTGTACGGTTACCCAAGTAGGTACCATCGGAATAGTTGCATTGCAATCTGTACCTGTGTATCAAAATAAAAAAATAAAAAAATAATGTGTTTGGGATACGTTTTAATTTATTTATTTAATTATTTATTGCACACTTACATAATAACATGTACAAAATAAGGACTTAATGCTAAAGCAAGTATGTACCTATTTATTTACAAAAAAATATATACACCACAACTTTTTAATTACTAGAAAAGTTTTAATGGGCAATAGAGGCCGAGTAAGACATCGTTAATGTGCAATCAGAATTTTCGTTTAATTCATAATGCCAAAGTTATTAGTAATCAAATTTTTCGGCCATTTTTTTTTCTAGTAATTAAAAAAAAAGTGCTGTATAAGCTATCTAGTTCTGGCAGTATAAGTTTTGCGTAGTTTGAGGCTCGATGGCGCTGTGTAAGAGTCCTCTAATATTTAAAAAACAAATATGCTTTGCAGCTGCAAAGGAAAACTACCGCCAAGTAACGCATGTCGCTTATAACTTTTAGCGTAGGATTTATGGCACGAGTAGCCACCTGCTCTGAGTTCCAATTGGACAGTAGATGCTAGTTATTATTCAACTGCACTCATTTGCTGATGACAAGTTGCGATGGACTATTGTTTTATGTGAGAAATAATTTACTGGACGTCAAAAATACCTAATGAGCATCACATTTTTACATCTGTGAAAATATAGTGGTAAATCAAATACAGGTAATAATTAGGTGTTGTTTAGTTTTTTTTATAAGTAAAATGCATGCGTACATCACGTTAGTCTTAAAAAAATAAAAACATAGTAAAAAGTTAAAAATAAGTCCTAGAAAAAGCCCTCTGCTTAAAGTGCCCATCAAACTGCGGCATTTCCCCGTTGGATCCATTTATTATTTATTTATTTAATTTTTTATTGCACACTTACTAGAATATGTAAAATATGGGCCAAAATTAACGCAAGATTTAAATTTGCCGCCATTTATGCAGTAAAGTGTTGGCAACCCTAAAACCGACAACTAACAGTTTAGGGTTAGTAAAAATGGAGCATTACACGAAAGAACAACGTGTCTTCATTATTCAACAATATAAATTTTTTTTTGGGACACCCTTTACAAAAGGTAGACTTAATGCTATAGCATTTTCTTACAGCTATCTCCACAGTGTGTAAGACATGTTGACATTGTTGACCATAATTTAATTTTTTCTTGTACAAATGACTAATAAATAAGATGATGTAACTGGTTTTGACTATTAATTGAATATGACTGGCTAGCCGTCTAATAATGAAATTGATAAATTAAAAAAAAATACGACCCTCGATTACAGGGTCGGTTCTGTATTGATAGTCTTGAATAATTTTGGTAATGATACATTAACCTTAATAATAATAATAATAAACTATATGTTTGCTAAATTTCATCCAAATCTGTTCAGCCGTTTTTGCGTGAATGAATAACAAACATTCAAACATGCAAACTTTCACATTTATAATACGAGTATTTAGTAGGATACAATTGACCCGGTTACGTTAGTAACCTGGTTGTATAGGATTAGGCGTGGACGAAGGGAGCTAAGCATCTTGTAGACATGGATAACGTCTATGGTAACCCAATGTTCCCCGTGCATTACTTTTCCATGCTGCTGCACTACACATTGTTGTAGCAATGATAGCTCAGTGGTTAGCGCGGTAGGTTCGCATGCCGAAGGGCGTGGGTTCAACCCCCAACAATGAGCTTGAGCTGCCGGTGAAGGAAAACATCGTGAGGAAACCATAGCATGGTGGTAGGGTACTTTCTAGTACTCGGCTGGCTAGCTACCACCCTCAAGTTGAAAATCTGCCGCCAAGCATCTAACGGTGTGTTCCGGCAGCCTCACTTGAGAGCCAGTTCCATTCCAGGCTAGGTGTGCTTTACCATCTTCGACCACACCTTCACTTAACATCAGGTGAGCTGTGGTCAAAAACCTGGCCTGTCAACCATTAAAAAAAAAAAACTACACATAGACGACAGTAATAAGAACGAAATTTGGGGAATATGAACGTACTTTGCACCAACATTCAAACAAAAAATACTATCCTACCAAATGAAAAGGTTACATTTGAAGTGTAATATTTAGTAGTAATAAGATTCTTATTTTGTTGGTGTTTCAGGCCAAAATGGCGTTGATGATTGTGTACAAGTTCCACTACAGAAACGACCCTGTAATCGGGAAATTAAACATCGGCAATTCTATACATTTTGCTGAAGTTCGATGACATTTTTCTATGTACTTCGTACCAGCTGATTTTTTGCTAATTGAGGATATGAAATATATTGTTTTTTATGCTCCAACTTGACTGTATTTTTTTGTTAATTTTAACTTTCGAACATGTTTGACCATGAACAGGCGGCCATTCATGCATTTTTTGCATTTTATAATTACATATTCAAATGTACCAGTCAGTATTTATATGTACTTACCATAATACAGAATGTCACTCTATAGTCATACCTTTATTTAATATCTAGGTACATCCGTACGTAATAAAAGAATGATAAAAATTAAAATTCCATAACTATTTATTTTTTTCTTAGCTTTTGGCGTCGCACATTGTGCATTTGCCAGTATTAACTATTTATCCTGTTCCTACTACACGGTAAACATGAGTATTTTGGCAGGAACGCGGAAAGGTCGTGTCGCCGCATTCTGTTTTTTCCTTGATGAAATTTTCAATTATTGAGGCATGGTAGTTCAGTGGTTAGCGAGGTCGGTTCACACGCTCTAAAGCGTGGGTTTAAGCCCCATCAATGAGCTTAAGCTGCCCGTGAAGGAAAACATCGTGAGGAGCATGTTGATAGAGTATTTTCTAGTACAGGCTGGCTAGCCACCCTCAAGTTGAAAATCCGGCGCCAAGCACCCACCGGTAGCCCCACTTGAGAGCCAGCCCCATTCTAGGATAGGTGTGTTCTACCATGTTCGACCACACCGTTATTTAAAATCAAGTGAGCTAAGGTCAAACACCAAGCTTGTGAACTATAAATAAATTAAACTGGCAAACGAACAAAATGCGAAAGCAAAAACACAGAATACTATTATTGCCATGAGCTGATTGTGACATAATCGGAACATCCGAGGTAAACAAACTTGTATTATACTTAAAGACTGGTTAGGAAGTCTCGATTCTTAAAACGTGTTTATATCCTTTTTGAATATAACAGCTAACCAACTTTAACCAATGGCTGCCAGTTTGACTTGCGTTCATAATTTAAATTCGCACTCGAAGCTGCATCGGCCGCATGTGTCACGCGGGTAATGCTGGCTCGTTTGTCATTTTTACGATCCTCCAGGCGTTTACCGGTCGACGTAGTAGGGGAGCTTGGCACTCACCGACTGAAAGGTATTCTGAAACCTTTTTTTAACGATTCCCTTTAGAAACCTTTTCTTTTACCGTTTCTAACTATGTCTTATAAACATAATTATTAATTTATAATGATTTATTATTTATTGTAGTTCAGTCGCTTAACGTAGAGGGGACGGCAGAGGCAGCCCACCCCGGGCGGCCCCTTTAGGGGGCGGCAAAATAACAATAATATCGTGTAAATACGTATTTAAACCATTTCGTATTTTTGTCGCACATATGATTCGGATAGATTGAAATGAGCACAAAATTTCCCATTACTTATAACTACTGTGACTAAATCGGGAAACCCCTTTTTTTAAAATAAATTTATAATAGTGACATTTTGCTCATTGTAGCGACTGGAAATATCTTTTCTTTTGTGTTTTTTATTGAAATACCTTCTAATGCAATAGGGCGGCAAAATTTTCTTCCACCCCGGGCGGCTGAAACCCACGCTATACCACTGGCACTGGGATCTATTTATTTTTACGTAAAAGTACACGAATGATACGCTCTCTTGATAGTAAGAGATAACACGTGTCCAGCCACGCTTGGCGGCAGAACATCTGGTAATACTGTGGCTCCTACCTACACGATCTCTTGCTAAGGTGACATCAGGTGAGCTGTGGTCAAATTCCTTGCCAGTCACATATTAAAAAACCTTCCACAATATACAAAACAGAATGTCATAATTAAAAAAAAAATCATTACGTTATAATGTTATTAAGTTGGCAAAATCTATTATTTAAGAATGTTAGTTTTCCTATATGTAATAAAATAAAATTTCTGACTATTAAGTGAAAATTGCACATCAAAAAGTAGAAGTCATTATAGCATTTTTAATGCTAGTCAAGCTACATATTATGACTATAGCTCACCTGATGTAAAAATGACAATGTGATCGAAGATCATAAAAACAACTTTAGTTACTTGGCGGCAGATTTTAAATTAAAGAGTATTAGCAACATTCTGCAATTTCCCACGATGGTTTTGTGCACCGGCAGTTCAAGCTTATTATTGAGATAATTATAAACCTACATCCCTCGGCATGCAGTCCGAGCACGCTAACCACTGAGCTATCATCTCAACGAAGCCAAACCCTGCTAAAACACTTCAGTTAAACAGACCATCAGCTCTTTACTCGAATTTTAGGTACCCTTACATAAGTTCATTACGCGACGCGGTAATGTACCGTACGTGAGACCATTTCGTTGTTAACAGTCGAAAGAGGAAATTATGAGAGGTTTATTATGAATTTTGAACTTTATTATACATCTTATAAGGCCGCTAGTAACATGTTTTTTATAGTTTAACTACTTTTAGCTGAATACGTGAAACATTTCCACTATCACCATAAATATTTTATTCCTGAAACTTTAAAACTAAAATGTGTCTTGGAAAGTTTTGGAACGTGTTATAGTTAATTGGGACGATTAAGAAAAACAAAAAATACTATTAGAGTAATTATTATAAATTAATTTAAAATATAAATGAATATTAAACACCGTAGGACATTACACACAGCGCCATCTACCCCAAACTAAGCGAAGCTTGTACTCTGGAAGTCAAATACTTAATTGAAAGAATACTTTTTTATTGTCCCAGATAAAAGTATTTTTTTGAAAATATTTTTTTACTTTTAGATTTTTAGTTGATAAGTATTTTAGAGATTGCTCCTCAATTCAGCCCAAACTCAATGGGGTTGTTGTTGTTGTTGTATCACAGAGATACCGTGGCCGCCTTCTAGCTATATCATCAGATCCATGATATCGTTCAGGCATAAAGTGCTCCTCAAGACGAATCAATTAGTTCTTTTTTAGTTCAGAAGTTCCTATGGCCATCTTTCATCTCCATAAGCATTGAATTTGCTTAGTTTGGGGTTAGATGGTGCTGTATGTAATGCCCTACGATATTCATTTCTTTACTATATTTTTTATGAAGTTTCAAAGCCCTATTTTTACTCCACCTAAAAATCATATTATTAAAACAGATACAAATGTCACAATTTCGTTCCTTGAGGAAAGCGATGCAAAAAAACTGGGCATACAAACTGGCGACTATCAAAGATTTATAGAGGAAGGAAAACCCCTCTTAAATCAAGGCCAACTTATTCCACCTTGACATTCAGTAGTCTCACAGTAGTTAACGATATCCGTAGGGAAACTTTCCAATAACTTGCGTAACTAAGCTTTAAGGGCCAAGTCCTCGACCGTGGGAACTTCTGCTTGAACATTTACATTGATATTTTCCACTCACACAGACGTACATACGTCTGACGTTAGATTTGAATACATTGACGTCACGCTAAAATAGATAAGGAGAGTTAAATTACTATAGCCACGAGCAAGAAGGAGACAGAATGTTTATTCCTATTGCCGAAAGCGGATTTTACATTGATTATCTGTTACATTATGACAGAAGTTTTTTTTTTTTTGTTTTGGCATCGCGTTTTGAATATTTGACAGTGTCAAGTGTTTTATATTTTCAAGTTTCATAAAGCAACCGTGGGAACTTATGATTACATTGATATTTTCGCTCTGGAAACGAATAAATCTACCTTCGGTGTTTCGTACAAATTAAATGTTCATCACGACTTCGTATTCGTATGACGTTTGATGAAAGTCACAGAGAACACGAATGTATTTAGTAATAGTTGCATCGCGTAGCCTGCGGGCACGTAGCAAGTAGGCAGCAAAGGGTGGGGCGTAGATGGAGAAAACAATGGGGCCGATGGGTTTTTGAGATATTAAATGAAAACCATTTTAATATCGGGCACAATCTTTATTCACCGTTCAGAACCGACGCCTTCCCATAGACCACACGATTCAACATTTTCCATAGAGTAAGGTGGACCGCACACGGATAAGGCTTACTACATACATTACAATATATTTAACACTAGCGACCCGCCCCGGCTTCGCACGGGTGCAAAATTCGAAAAAAATCAATATGTTTATTTATCAAAATAGGATGCACCACATCACTTTTTGATAGTCAATATTTACATAGTCATGTTATTATCCTTGCTAGAGAGCTCCAAAAATCACGTCCAATCGCTTCCAAATTCAAATTATTATAGCGAGAAGTGCGTTTTTTTTTTTTTTTTTTTTTTTTTTGAATGACTAATGCTGTTGGCCGCAGATGGCCTCTACAGCGTCACCGGACTGTAACGAGCGAGAAGTGCGGCCTCCGACGCGCTATTTATAGGAACGCGTCGCGTCGCGCTGCGGTCGGCGGCTGCCGGCCGATAGGTACCGCCGCAAACGCTACGCAATGTATTTTTAAATCTGTAATATCTTCGAAAATATTCAAAGAAATTATGTGCTGTAAAAGGCCATATAAATCTATGTTAAATCAACAATCTATTTATAGTATTTAATTAAATAAGGAATAATGCTGTAGTGCTTAAAATCGCTTCGAAAATTAGCTATTATTTGCCGTAAAAAGTAAATGACAAAAAATGGTTTTGTGGGATATCGATAAGAGATAGACATATATCATCGCGGACTTTTCTGTAGACCTTTTCAAGGTGTACAATACTTAGTACATTATTTTTATAAATCCTGTAAGGTTAAGCCTGCGTACGCAATGTAAGCGGCAAGAAATGTTAGAATTTACGACACCACATTAGAAACCCTGAAAATAACAGTATTTCTCCATTATTTAATAGATGTTATTATACATAAAAACCTTCCTCTTGAATCACTCTACCTATTACAAAAAACCGCATCAAAATCCGTTGCGTAATTTTAAAGATTTAAGCATACAGACAAACAGACGGACAAAAATAGCGACTTTGTTTTATACTATGTAGTGATGGGTTAGCTAGTCTACACTAATAATATTATTATAATCATCGAATTATCGATGAATATAATATTGTAAAGGTTCTGTCATTTTTTGTTTATCTACGTTAGTATTGCATGTACCTACATGATTATTTTTGCACGGCGCAATGCAGAATATGGCGCTCTTTGAGTTTTTAAATATCCATTGTACCCATTTACGCAATAGGTATGAATTATGAAAAACTTCTGGACCCATTTTAAAAAAGTACTTTAGAGTAATTACTATGAGGCTATATTTATTACTAGAATTTAATTAAAAAATAAATGTCCACCCGTGCGAAGCCGGGACGGGCCACTAGTTAATTATAAATACAAACAAAAAGATAATAATTAAACTACTGAAGCGTGTAGAGGTAACAAACAAACACAGACATTTTCTTTTCCGTCCTTGCTTGCTTCCCATTTTTATAATATTATGTACACAAGATGAATAATAAAAAATAAACAAAAAAGCGGCTGTGCACTAATCACTGATTCACTCCACTAAATTACATAAAAGCGTCAATATCGCGGTAACGTATCATTTACTCAAACTAAAGAGGTAAGACAACAAAATAATACGACCGAGCGCGGTCGGTCGGTATTTAGTTGCACACTAGAAGAATCAAAATACAAAACGGCCGGGAAGCATGCGCGCGGTGCTCGGTACCGCCGCCGCCGCGCGCGCACCTCTTGCGGCCTCTCGCGACATGCTATAGGTACACGTGCCTCGTGACGTCAGATTCGTCAGAGAGATTGATTCTTCGAAGAGAGAGATGGTTTGTAGCGCCTACCAAAATAAAACAGCAACAGACGTAACGCAGAAAAGAGGTTTTCAGCAGGCACTATCAGAAATTTTCATCAAACTATCCGTACTTATCTGCTAATAGAATAAACAAAACGTACAATAAAAGGTCTAAGCCTTAAATGTATCTGCATCAAAGTTAGCATCTATAAAATTGCGCCTTTCCTATATTTTTTTTGTTATCAAGATTACGGTTTAAAAATAATTTGGCCATATTCTATTTCATAATTTCAAGAAACGAAAAGCGATTGAAACTATTTTTTCTCCAAGCATAATAATTCAGGATATGTATTATAGTATTCATTAATTTCAAACTTCCACATGATGTATAACGTCACAAAAAGATTGACAAAAACACATCGATTGCCTTATTTCACAAGACTTGCCCGTTAAGTTAAACTAACTTGCCCTAATAACTAATGTAGCTTACCAATAGTAGGACAACTTTAACTTCTGAAAGGGTTCTTTACACTCAGAAATAGCATGTTTACATAAGCGAACATGGTATTGCAAGCGCGACCTATTAAAGTACCGATCTTAATTAAAACTCCATTTAAAGTTAAATAACGTTAGTTAGTTGGTATTGCTAGCGAAATTTCAGGGCTAATGAGACTTACCATAGAATGTTTCAAATTATTTATTATTAATTAGAGGCAATGAGTATTGTTTTCACCCCCGTGCCCGCATATTAACCGCTGTCTTCACGGGCGATGCGCTCAGCGGGGACGAGACCGCGTGCGCGTTGTCTCCATGATGAAGGCCACCGGATGTGATCACAACTATAATTGGAGTATCCGACATAATCCCTAATAAGAAAACCAAAAAAATAAATGAAAAATGTTTCTCGATGAAAATCCTCATAGAAATTCAAAGATCACCGCTTCATGGTATTTATTCCAAAAACTCGAAACTAAATGGTCCGATTCCATATTCATCGTACGAACCGCTAAACAATGGAATTTGGGGCCTAAGTGGGTGTTCCCCTATACAACACTATTTTGTAATTACTAGAAAAAAATATTGGTGTTACCTACTGCTATAACTGAACCCATTTATGAAAAAAAAAAAACGATGTCGAAAAATTATCCACAAAAAAAAGTGATTACCCGTAGGCATTTACTTAGACCTTGTCCGTCGCAATTTCATTCATAAATCACGTGACAAGCTCGTGCAACTGGATGGGGAGGCCACAGTCGCGATAGTGAAAGAAAATATTGTTACAATATTCTAATGAAAGCCGCCATTGGTTACCGCCAGCTGGTCCAGTGATAGTATTCTTTGGTAGTAAATGAGTGCTATGTCCATAAGGCGGGATATTTAGGCGGGATTTCCGAAAATTTTAACTATGTACTTAGTACATAATAACTTTAGCATTATGGCGTAAACAAAAATTCCGATTGCCCATTTATGATGTTATAATCAGTCTGTATTACCTACCAATCATCGGATGAGATAACTGACTGCAAAACTCAGTTCCCACGTGTGTCTGTGTATAGTTCTTGTCGATTAGTTTTACAGCGCTATTGTGTTACTATTGTAGTTAATAAGTGTTACCAGTCTCAACACCCCTAAAATGTCTCTAGCTGCAGTGAAAGTGCAGTCCCTTGAAACTGGAACAAATAAAATTTACACACTATCGCTTGGCGGCAGAGTAACTCGTACCGCGATCGTTGCTATCTGTACCCTCCTTTTAATAAGATCTACGACCCAAGTATAGCACTTGAAAGTTTGGATGTATTTGCACCCAGAACAAGCATTTTGTGATATAAACAAATGTTTGTTCTGTGTCTGGGTGTACTGTATTATAAGTATGTATTTATAAAAAAACAACTATTTAAGTATTCTATCAGTTATCTGACTTTCATAGCACAAGCTTTGCTTAGTTTGGGGTCAGATGGCGATGTGTGTAATGTCCTGCGATATTTATTTTATTTTATAAGTCCGAATAAAAAAATAATGTGTTTTTTTTTTGAGAAAATACCTATAGTTTCGCGTTTGACCTTGTATATAATGTCCTATAATATTTATTTTACCAAAAAAATCTGCAGAAATTAGCAGAAAATTTCCAGAGCTAGCAATATTGTCAGCAATGTAGCATTATTGCTACACAAATGTAGGTCATGTGACAAGCTATTGTACGAAGTGAATGGTTTAGAAAATGTAATCGTTATTGTTCATAACAGTTATGGTTTCCAAGAAAGTGTTGTACGTGATTGGACAAGGTTAAATTGTTGTGTTAAAAACGGTTATTTTCAATCAATCTTTGCGAATGTTACTTTTTGTCTTACTCAAAGAGCAAGGTTTACGATTTATTTATTATTATTATTTTGTTAATTCTTTTAAATTTTTGGCATACTTTTATTATTACTTTTGTAATGTATCTGAATAATTGTAAAGGGGTGTATTCGTTTTTTACTTAATTTTTTTTTTTTTCAATAGCAATTTCACCTCCTTCAGTGCACGTTGTCTATAATGGAAGCACACTTGCTCAGTAGAAAACGATTCAATCACCAATTAGAGGAGCCAATATTGTATTTATCGCGAAACAGCCTCGGACAGCAAGCGCCACAGCGCCATCTGCGCCAAACTAAGCAAAGCTGGTACTATGGAACTCAGATAACTGATAGAATACAAAAAATCTTTTTTTTTTTGTGAATACATAATTACATACTTATAATGCATACAGAACAACCAAACACCAGAACATTTTTTTTATACGACAAAATATTAAGCCACAAATGTTTAGCAGTTCGTATAATTAACGTAACTTACGTAGATACACAAAGTGAAAACACTTTATGTATCATTTCTAAATATTAATAATTTGTAAAGCAAAAGTTACGTATATTAAACGTTTGTAAAATTAAGTTACTAAGATTATAGTAACTTCAAACATCTGAAGTCTGAACGATTAGATATGCCTGAAATAGTTACGTAATAATAATTGTAGTTATATAATAATAGGTTATATAACAAATAAGATAATAATAGATATAATGTATCCTACTGTTATAATAAAATATTACATGTGAAAGTTTGTATGTCTTGGATGATTGGAGTTCTTAATGTTTGTTAGTCAATCATGCAAAATAGGCTGGACAAATTTGGATACACCAAACGATCTATTTTGGCAGTTTCACTTGAGAGCTGGCAGGTGTAATTTACCATCTTCGACAACACCGTCACATAATATCAAGTGAGGTGTGGTCAAACACCTAACCTGTCAAAAAGTTGAAAAAATGTAGACGTACTAAAACAGTGCAACCGTTATGAAACTATTGCTTACTAACGGACGCCTCGCGGCTTCGCGCGTAGTTCCCGTTCCCGTGGGAATACAGGGATAAAAAGTAGCCGATGTCACTCGGGGATAGTGTAGCTTCCCACCAGTGAAATAATTTTTAAAATCGGTCCTGTAGTTTTTAAGTTTATTCGTTACATGCAAAAATACAAACCTTTCCTCATTATAATGTTAGTTTGTTAAGTACTGATACATTTCACTTGGAGGTAGATCTCCTTAGCAGGAGGTCGTCTTGGTACGACCGCAGTATCAGTTATTCTGTCGCTAAGCAGTAGTGTGTAAACATTACTGTGTTACGGTTTGGAGGGTACCCTCCAAACCGCAGCTAGCGAAATTACAGGGCTGTTGAGACTAACCATCGAAAGTCTCAAAGTAATGAGCGCCAAAGCAGTGATGCCCTGGACTTTGTTTTGTTACTCAAAGTTCTGTGTATCGCTGCAATGGTCATGGACAGGCATTATCTCTTACCATCAGCAGAGCATCTCGTTCATCTCATTATATTTTACATAAAAAAAAACATACACATGTTTAATTTCTCTCTGAACCCAATTCTGAAGTCAACGCGGACGAAGCCGCATGCGCAAGTTAGTAATAAATAAGGAAATTTATGAATTTTAGTTTTTTAAGTATTATAGGTACAGCTCGTTGTGCAGTCAGGTAAAAAAACTAGAGCAACATTTCTAATATACAAGCTAATTTTGTTGTATACGAGATGCATCGAACCATGAAATCGACAGTGCAATAATTAAGTCGATTTTGCACTTCATACTACTGTGCTGAGATGACTGCGATAAAATTGGTTTAGTACCGAAGACAAACTTAAGCGATTGTAAAAAAAAATGCTAGTTTTACGTTTTTTAAACGTTTCTAGGCGACGTTGCTGAATCATACAATGTTAATAATTTGAGTTGTACTGATCTCAGAGGTTGGCTGAAAGAGGGTTGTTGCACATCGGCGTTTCTAATTTGATGGGCTGCGACCCGGTACCAGGCCATCAAAATAAAATACCGGGTCGCAGCATTCCCGCCTTGCTTTAAAATAATACGCGTCGTACACGATTTAGCACTAAATAGCTGATACCGAAAGATAGTGTAAAAAGTTATATGTATTACAACTTAACTAATAATGTACAAACATCGAATTAAAACTATTGAGTGGGTTACGAAGACGCAGTATAAAAAATACTAAGCCATGGTAGAACAAAGTTTAGGAAACATTGTTGTACATAAAAAGAAAAATTTAAAATTTTGAAAAAACCCACAACGGCTGTAATATATGCATCATCATAATGCATCAATCAAACCCGAACGCATAACTGAAAACTGCATCAAAATTGGACTAGTAATTTTGGATAAAAATGGCAACATGGATTTGCACAAACAATGTTTGCTGCAGCACCCCCTGTTGAGTTGTCACCATAACACCTATCTAAGAACATGCACCAACAAACCCAAACCCATAACTGAAAACTGCATCAAAATCGGACTAGTAGTTTTGGAGAAAAATGGCAACATGTATTTGCACAAACAAACATCCTCTCACCCCAAACGCAAATACCGTCGCCATTTCGTCGTGGCTAATTATGAAAATCAAATGTCAAAAGTCAACGTGATTTTTCACCATTTTAGAGTCCGCTAGTAAAAAATAAATTGGTAAATCGGCTCCGCCTGTCACTTGAATCGGCATCACAGGCGGTCGTTCACTTCAATTCGAATCGTGTAATCGATGCATTCCCGATCGCATTCCGAGTCGACAACTCCGAGATGTTAAATTGATTTGAAAATACTTACTGAAATAGATCCTACGTACTAAGGTGAATGTTATCTATCTGATGTCTTATCCACTGAGACATTTTTGTTTTTCACATAAGAGTGTATGTATAAGCTAGAAAGATTAAAAACTTAAAAATCGATTTACGGACGGACAAACTATAATAATTTTATTAAGGGAGAAAAAGTTTGGCACTATTTTTTTAGCACTCATTTTAATAAATCCAGTGACACTCGCACTATAACGATGAATCAGACAATAAATCATTCATCAAAATCGATTCAGCCGTTTGCGTATTCAGTTGTTCCGAGGGAACATAGTTACAAATATTATGTAGATCAGGGCTGTCCAAACTACATACCTTCGCGGGCTAATTAAATTTACTACAAAAACTGGTAGGCCGCAGAAAAATATTTTCAGTTTTCAAATAAAAAAATACAGAGTAATTTCTTTATCCGTTTATTTGTTCTTCGTTAATTTGTCTTTAACAATCATAATATTGATATCGATTGTCGCTATGTCCAGTATCGACACAAATATGTTTTGATAAAGGATTCTGTAATCCAAACTATTTATGTCCAACACTATTTTCTGATTAAAATATGCGTCGCAGGCCACATGAAAACAGCCGCATGCGGCATTGGTGTTATCAATAAAATATTTGTGTTTGTAGCTTTGTTTTGTAAACATTATAAGTATGTATTTACAACAACAAAAAAAGTATTAAAGCATTCTATCAGTTATCTGACTTGCATAGTACAAGCTTTGCTTAGTAGGTATGGGGTCAGGTGGCGCTGTGTGTAATGTCATTGTCCTGCGATATCTAATATAAAAAAAATGTTAAATTCCACGCGGACGAAGTTGCGAGTAACAGCTTGTCTATAAAAATAGCGTGTTTCACGTTTTCATTTAGTCTTTGGAAAAATTTAATGCAGCCATCGAAAACGTACCTAAGTAATATTTAAACTGGATTTCTATCTCCCTCGCCGCTCTCCAAAGTTTACAACAACTCGATTGAAACTCGATCCGAGTACAATAAATTGATGTGTGAATAAGATCGGCCAAGTTTCGACATATTTAGCTTCAAAAGCAGAACAACTCCGTTCTAGGAATACAACTTTGAGCAGAATTTAGAAAAGCCGTTAAAAATGGACGTAGCCAATAGAGATAATGACTTGGGGGTAGATCTTCTTAGCAGGTCGTCGGGATAGGTACCACTGCAGTACCAGTTATTCTGCCGTCAAGCAGTAGTGTGTAAAAATTACTGTGTTCCGGTTTGATGGGTACTGCAGCTAGCGAAATTACTGGGCTGTTGAGACTAACCATCGAAAGTCTTAAAGAAAGAAAGTACCCTACCACCATGCTATGGTTTCCTCACGATGTTTTCCGTCACCGGCAGCTCAAGCTCATTGTTGGGGTTTGAACCTACGCCCTTCGGCATGCGAACCGACCGCGCTAATCACTGAGCTATCATCGCTTCAAATGTTCTGCCTAAAAATACGATGCCTAGGACCTTGTTTTGCTACTCAAAGTTCTGTGTATCGCTGCAATGGTCATAGGTTTTATCTCTTACCATCAGGAGAGCGTCTCGTTCGTTTCATTACTTTTTCATAAAATCTATTTTTTTTTAATGTAAAAGTAACGTGACGTATAATACGCTCTTCTGATGGTAAGAGATAACGCCTGTCCATGACCATTGCAGCGTTATATATAACATGGAGTAGCAAAAGTCCAGGGCATCGCTGCTTTGGCGCTCATTACTTTGAGACTTGTTTTGACTTGACTAATTTGTTATGAGTTGTTTGATATTTTTTTTCTTTATTTTTAATGTAGGTATATCATTTGCGATTTTTGTGACATAAATGTAAATGTGTATCGTTTTCATGTCAAGTAGTGCAAGGTCACACGTATACCGTATAACAATTTATACACCACAATAATGCCGGTATGCCGGCACCATTTTCATCACAATTTCACAGGGCAATAACTTTACCAAACTCCATGATAAGATTTACGCGGCAATAAGGGCTACCTTGCGCTGGCATTAAATAATTTTGATACCCGAAATTTATAGGTCCCAAATAATAAACATGACAAACGGTTTATTGAACGGACTGTAAACATAGTGTAAATGGAAAGTAATAAATTAATGTTTGAATTCCGGCTCAGTTCTGTTTTACCCGATTACGTGAAAAGAGGGTGATGATTTGAGCAGTGTATGTATGTTTATTTGTTTTCTTCTATCTCCTAAAGCAGGGCTGAATAAATTCACTACATTAATCAACATAAAAACACAGTTACCGCTGCTTAATAAGTTTTTATTTCAAAAACTATCTTTACTAAATTATTATTATGATCATGATATTACCTATATCAAAATAGATACACGACTTAAGTGATAGAACTCTAAAATATTTAGTTCGAAACTGAAGACTATGTCCTGTCTATCAGCAAATGACTCTCCCAGAACACTATCAAAGTTTTTACCTAAACCTATTCTTTAAAATCTTTCCATCTGACAGAAACTCCAAATGCATTCTCTTCGAAATCGCAAAAATCGAAAGAAACGTCAAATTTCTTAAGTATTAAAACACTGAAACGCTTCTATGGGAACTTAAAACACTTTGAAAATTGTTCCGAAGCGTTCTTTTAAAATAATTCACTTTAAAAACATAGCAGGACCTCTTCTCAACCAGACCGTGACTATTATTTCTAGAACGTTACAAGTACTACATCCTGCTAAAGAAATTTCAATCGAAATGCATTTTGATAAAGTTTAAAATGCAATATGGGATGTAAGTGGTTGGATAGAACATAAATGGATATGTTAGGGTAATGAAAGAAAGACCGCATGGATGGTGTGTAGCAAATTGTTTTCAGACGAGACATTGCATTAGTAGACATGTTTATCTTATCTAGTGGTTAGCAGACAGGCGTTCCGATGGTATGATATACTTTTTTTTAATGTAAAAGTAATGAGACGAACGATACGCTCTCCTGATGGCAAGAGACAACGCATTTCCATGACCATATTGCAGCAATACTCAGAACTTTAAGTGGTAAAACAAAGTCCGGGGCATCGTTGCTTTGGCGCTCATTACTTTGACATTTTTTATGTTAAGTCTCAACAGCCCAGTAATTTCACTAGCTGCAGTACCCTTCAAATTCGAACACACACTACTGCTTAGCGGAATATCTGGTACTACGGTGGTAGCTATCTAAATGCTCTCCTGCTAAGGAGATCCACCACCAAGTAAAATCAAATTTTCGCGAAATTGTAGTTACGTAGACAACGGTAGATTGTGAAATTCAAATTTAAGTTTTAGCAAAATACCTCCAAGAGCGCAATTGCACGGTCAACGAGAACACTATTCACAGTCTGGTAAAAATTATTTCAGGAATTCTTGTCCGTTTCAAACAGAAAAAAAACATTTTGTATGTTTTTTTTCATACAAAACATCCTATCTCTCTTTTCACGCTTCAAAAATCTACGTGCATACAAAAACTGTCGAGTTTTTCGCCATAGTCCAGTGCGCAACAAAAACGTAACAAAAGTAAATTTCTATCTCATGCCATAAACTGACATAACAGTTTTCAAATTTCGCATAAGCTTTGTTAGCATTTACAGCCAGACAATAAAGTTTAAATCGGCTTGTAGCGTGTAAAACTGAACGAAACCTGAAATAGTTTTCGTGATGGTAAACCGTGAAAAATCATACATGTGTAAAGATAATGGCTTCGCACTGAATGAATAATCCAGATGTTTCAAATATCGGATATTTGAAATTGTCATCGATGGAATTTAGTAACTAAAAACGAAAAGTGAAAATTATAATCACTCTACTTTTTTTACTGGTGATGGTGGACAGGTCTTTGAACACAGCTCACCTGATTTTAAGTGTCGATTTGGTCGGAGATGGTAACCAAAGTTTGGACCAGGAATTTACTTTCTAGTAAAGCTGTCACTTCACCGTTTTTTTGTTAAGAGCTGTGGCAGCAGATTTTCAACTTGAGAGAGGTAGCTAGCCAGCCAAGTAATAGAAAGAACTACTAGTAGAAAAACAAAAACAAATGCTAATACCGGTACTGATACTGCTACTTATACTGACACTGGCACTGCCACACTTACACTGACGCTGACGCCGACGCCGACGCCGACGCCGACGTCGACGTCGACGCCTACGCCTACGCCTCCGTCTACGCCGACGCTGACGCCGACGCCGACGCCGACGCCGACACCGACAACGATACCGATAAATTCTTTATTGTACACACCAAAAATAGAAACAAAGAGTACAGAAAACGAAAGAATCTTATGAGCTAGTGCCACAAGTAGCGGCCTTATCGCTAAGAGCAATCTCTTCCAGGCAACCAAGAAAGAAAAACACGATTCAAATTACGAGCAGACTGGAAGGTTGTTGTTTTTTTTTTTGTAGTTTAATATTAGTTTATTTCTTATATCAGTTTCGATTCTGTGCTAGTTTATCCGAGTAATACAAACCATAAGATAAATTAACACGAACGTCACTTTACATAACGATATCGTCAAATCATTCCACAGCTGAACACTCTGGGAAGGAAAAGCTTTCCTAAATGATTACTAGCTAAAAATGCCTTAACGAAATCCTTGCTGACCTCTTCCAACATAATCAATCAAAATTACCTAATAAAGCACCTTTTTCACAAGCAAAAGCTTTTTTTCCGAGTTGTTATAACGGATTTACTAATTACAATGCCTGAGGTTACAATAGATTGTACTAATTGTCACAAACTTGTGCGGTAAAGAGGCAGAGTGGAAAGTCTAAGCAGTACCTTATATTGATACATTTTAATAATGGTTAGCGCGGTCGGTTCGAACGCCGTAGGTTCAAACCCCAACAATGAGATTGAGCTGCTGGTGAAGGAAAACATCGTGAGGAAACCATAGCATGGTGATAGGGTGTATTTTATAGGACTCGGTTGGCTAGCTACCACCCTTAAGTTGAAACTGTGTGTTCCGAGCAGCCTCACTTCGAAGCCAGTTCCATTCCAGGCTAGGTGTGTTTACCAACTTCGACCACACCGTCGCCGTCAGGTGAGCTGTGGTCCAAGACATAGCCTGTTAACCATGAAAAAAAAACAAATTCAAATGTCTACTTAAGTGAAATGCTGAATCCGATAGTAAAATATAAATTTATAATTTAAAAAACTCGTCTCCATGACTCTTAGGTGAACTAAACGCACTGCTCCAATGAAACAGCGAGGTTTCGGAGTAAACGAAAATATCATCATCATCATCATCATCATCATCATCATCATCATCATCATCAGCCTATATTAGTCCACTGCTGGACATAGGCCTCTCCCAAGACACGCCACTCAGCCCGATCTTCGGCTTTTCGCTTCCATCCACCGCCAGCTGTCCTACGTATATCGTCACACCATCGAGTCTCAGGGCGTCCTACGCTACGTTTGCCAATACGCGGTCTCCACTCTAGAAAACGTCGAACGAAAATATCATCGACGTATATCTACAATGTTTAGATTCTGATATTAATTGTTGATTTTTTTAAAATCTCTTTAAATAATACACGTACAAGCGGGTACAACTTATGCATCTTTAACTGAGAGTAAATGAGAGTACTATTTTTTTAAACTACTTCCTAGTGTGCGTTTGGCTTTACGTTGGTCATGTCATAGAGGTGAAGCGATATACTTATAGATGGCGATACTGTTGAGGGAATCTTTGTAGCGTTCGTGTTCTGATTCAAGTTATACGAAGTGTCCCTTATAAAGAGAACACCCGCAGGCATCACTTTGAAGTTTAAATGCCATCAATTTATATAATTGAAACTTCATCTTGTTTAGGAGGATGAAGCTTTTCATAATAAATCTCCTTTCATTTACTCAATTAAGAGATTCATGTTATTAATATCAAAGATCGTTTTGGTTACCGATATTTGAACAATTTTTATTTTTTATTTTATTTGTATTGTTTTGTTGGGCATACGACACATCCCAATTGCGATTTATTGCTACTGCAGAATATTGACTTTTTCCAATGTCCAAGATTTTTGTATTTGAGTGCAGTGTTGAATTGTCGGCATGGCCAATTATTTTTTGGCGCCGTGTACGCTGCGCTCGCTTATTGCTCGCTAGTAGTCAAGATACCTTTCAAGTTTAGTCAAATACCAAGACTAAATGCACTTTAAAAAATTTAATCAAACGGACCAATCTCAACATGCTACCGATTGAGACAGGCCAAAAGCTCTGGTTTTTGGATGAACCCCTCCCTCATATTACAAGTGCCATTAGTAACCAACAAACGTTATAGAAGAAGAAATAAGTCTTGAATAGAAATTTGATTTAACATGTTAAGATTTTAATATGTATGTGTTTATAGCATTTAGTTTATAATCGTGAAAAAATAAACAATGAATACTGTTTAGTTTGGTAAAAAAATGGTTGGAAAGTATTCAAATTTTATGCAATACGATAAAAACTTGCACACCAGAATTTTATTACCTTTTTTGTTACAAAAACTCAAAATGTTAAGTACATGATCAATATAAAACACAAAACAATATTCTAGATACAAAAACACTGAAATGCTGCTCTTAACAAAGTTTTAAGTTACTACCGTAACAAAATTTAAAAATTCACGAGTTCCCAATGCGGATGTCTCCTGAATTCCCAAGGTGGCCTATTGGCCTCAGTGTGGCCTGAATTTTGCTTGTGCTTTGGCCTCTAATTCACTTAATATCCGATATACGCCAATAAAACAGTACTTGATATAACAGTAGCCAACGTCAGTGGCGGATTTACAAATTTTCAAGGCATAGGCTACATACACAGTTTTTGCCGCCCTTGCCTGCCAATTGTCATCTCCTACATTATTTTTACAATCCAAAATTTTTTCTGCTCTCGGAGTGTGCAATGACAAGTGAGAGAGGAAAGTAATTAGCAAAATTTGTTGCAGACTTCTATCTGTGAGACATCAGAAAACCGTCACGCAAAAATATTTTTGATTTCTATGAGGTTTAAAAAAATTCGGTCCCCAAATTTGCCGCCCCAAAAATCTGCCGCCCTAGCCTACTCAGCCTGCTGGTAAATCCGCCACTGGCCAATGTTCCTACAAATAAATAACATTCCAGGCAAGGTGTTTTTACCATTTTCGACCACACCATCTCTTAACATCAGGTGAGATGTGGTTATACAGCAAGCCTGTTCAAGAACATTTGTAGGTATATAATTATGTTCATCATCGGATTTTAATCACGCACAAAATACTCACAGCAGTCAACTCGTGACTACGGCATAATATATATATATATATCGAGGCAAATAAACAAAACTAACCACATTGTATTTTGTGTGCGATTAAAATCCGTTGATAAACATATTACAAGTAAGATTATCCAGTTTTCTACTCGATGAATGGATCTTCCGTGGTTCCGCAACGTTCCATGGATCACCGAAATGTAGAACACTGTAACCATTTTTAGGGTTTGTTTGTTTTTTAATTTTTCTCTTATAATATTATCAGGAGAGCGTCAGAGATGTCTTACTGCTTCCATATCTACTGTAGTATTGCAGAACCCGGAATCGCATGTGAAAACGTGACGAGAATCCTTATGGTTTTTTTCCACCTGGGCATTGGACATTATTCTCCTCCTTTAATCAGAGTAATGCCTCGGTTTTGAAAGTATAGAGTCTACAAAGAATGTGCTCAAATATGCACGAGAGAACATTTCTACGTGTTTCATCTTCGAGCAAGATGGGGCTTTTGAAATTATCGAATGTTTCAAACTAATGGGTGTTCAAACTAATTTCGTCAATTTGACAGCCCCGTTGGCTCATTGGTAGTATAACATATATCTGCCTTGAGAGCTGTAGGGCGTGGGTTCGATTCCCACTCAGGGCAAACATTTTGTGAATAAACAAATGTTTGTTCTGTGTCTGGGTGTTCTGTATGTATTATAAGTATGTATTTACAAAAATAAAAAGAAAAAGTATGTATGTATTCTATTAGTTATCTGACTTCCATCACAAGCTCTGGGGCCAGATGGCGCTGTGTGTATAGTCCTTCGATATTTATTTATTTAATTAAAGTTTATATGCAGGTTACCATCAGGAAAGCTTGTTCCTTCCAATTACGTAAAAAAATAACACACACCATAAACAGACAAAAATGCAGAGAACAAAATAACCTTATGAACGATAGCTAATACCTAGCGATACCTTAAGTCACGATCTTTGGTGTGAACAATATAGAACTTATAAATCTATCTATAGGTCATGTATTTATTAGCCTAAATTTTCATCTGTTACCCAAGCAACTAAATGATGACATAATCTGTACGAAAGTCTATCTATCCTAGTAACACATTTTGACTTAGTCCCAGTATGGTGCTCGCTCATACTCAAAGAGACAAACTTGAGACTGGTCTATTTATTATGTAAAACGTATCGGACCCTCGAGAAACGTACGACATGAGGATAGAGCACTGCATTAGTTTGACGGTCTTCTAATACTGAAATCTATAGACTAGTTCCTTACTTATACACCTGGACGCGGGATAAACTTATTCACGATTAGCATTTACTCTTATGACATTTATATAGATGACACTTTGAGATGGATGACACAATCCTGATGTAGGTAATCGGCATAAATCAGATATAACTTATATACCTTTGGATGCAGGATAAACTTATACACGATTCGATACGAGTAAATTTATGACACTTTGAGATGGATGACACAATCTTGATGTAGTTTGATAATTCACATCTAAATGTATGTACATTTTTATGTATGTCAGTAATCTCACTAATATTATAAATGAGAAAGTTTGGATGGATGGATGTTTGTTACTCTTTCACGCAAAAACTAGTTAACGGATTTGGATGAAATTTGGTATCAAGGTAGCTGAGACCCTAGATTTAAACATAGGCTACTTTTTATCCCGAAAACATGTAGCGAGTAAAACCGCAGGTCGCAGCTAGTAATTTATGTGCAAGATAAAAATAAAACGGAATAAGTTCATAAAGTTCAACTTTCATCCATCGCGTGAAAAATCGGATAAAACTGAAACGAATTCCGGTCTCCGCCGGTTCGAGCCGGTTTGCCGCGAATGCAAATGTCGGCCGTGAATGACTGAATAAGCAATGCCTACAATCGATTTATCGTTACATGAATGAGTTTTTTTTTTAATGGTTGACAGGCTAGGTGTTTGACCACAGCTCACCTGATGTCAAGTGAAGGTGTGGTCGAAGATGGTAAAGCACACCTAGCCTGGAATACAACTGGCTCTCAAGTGAGGCTGCCGGAACACACCGTTAGATGCTTGGTGGCAAATTTTCAACTTGAGGGTGGTAGCTAGCCAGCCGAGTACTAGAAAGTACCCTACCACCATGCTTTGGTTTCCTCACGATGTTTTCCTTCACCGGCAGCTCAAGCTCATTGTTGGGGTTTGAACCCACGCCCTTCGGCATGCGAACCTACCACGCTAACCACTGAGCTATCATCGCTACAAAACATTAAAATAATATATTGATTGACATTTTCTGTTTCAGTAAGAATGATTTTCCGTCTGATGTTCAAACTCACTTATTTAAATTGTTAGGATAAAAATGCTTTTTTATGTATAAGTAATGGGACGAACGATGCGCTCTCCTGATGGTAAGAGATAACGCATGTCCATGACCATTACAGCAATACACAGAACTTTGAGT
The DNA here is from genome assembly GCA_905404145.2 of Biston betularia. NCBI lineage: Eukaryota > Metazoa > Arthropoda > Insecta > Lepidoptera > Geometridae > Biston > Biston betularia. The sequence continues at coordinate 5,455,674 of FR989887.1, read as the reverse complement.
ATCAAAACAAAGTCCGTAGCATCGCTGCTTTGGCACTCATTACTTTGAGACTTTCCGTGGTTAGTCTTAACATCCCAGTACTTTCGCTAGCTGCAGTACCCTTCAAACCGGAACACAGAAATGTTAACACACTACCGCTTGACGGCAAAATATCTGGTACTACGGTGATACCTACCTAGACGACTTCCTGCTAAGGAAATCTACCACCAATTGGTTTCATATGCACCAACTTCAATAGTACTATTGGATATTAGGCAGAATGATAATAATATCCAATACTGTAGTGGTATCTACATAGACTACTTACCTAGTAACCAAGGCCCAAAGGGGTAAAGAGAGTCGTAATCATTACCTAACTAAGAATATAAATTTTTTTTTCCGGCAATTACATTTTAGCTCGTAGCTGATAATAGCCTCCAAAACATTTCCTACCGAAAATATTCCGAGTTTATGTAGCCGAAAAAATACCATCCAAGTTTAGAATTCGTCGAAGTTGTTAACACCTTCGAGATGCGATGCGAATAAACGGTGAATAACCATGGAACTACACCCATCATAGAAAGCGCTAAACAGAAAATTCATTAATTTTGTGAACCTATTAATAATAAAAATGGTACCTACTTACTTCCAATGTTTTTTCATTTTATTGTATTTTATTATAAATAAATACAGACGTTGAGATAATTCATTTAATTAAAATTTTATGGATTTCGTGTCATTTTTTTATGGAACAAATGATTTTACTACGATTTCGAGTTATGCATATGGTAAAAATCGCTTATTATAATGATATGTAAAATGGTTTATTTTTTGGTTTAGTATTACAACTTAGTATTTTAATTCAGATTAACACACTCTTGTCATACTTTTCATACACCAAAAACAATCACTAAATATTTTTAATAAATAAATTTCAACGCTCATACTCTCTATTCAAATTCCAAAGTACGCTCATACTTGTGGCGACACATGAACTCACACTGTGGTTTTTCTAAACTCATTTTACCATTTCGTACGTTGAAGGTTATACGAGAAAATTGCCATGTGTTAATACCAAAAAGCCCACCAATTTCACGTAACGACGGTCTAACAACCAAACTAACTATTCGTAACTATTGCGTTTACAATATGGGAAAACGTTAGATAGCAATTCAGAAAATGTGTTTGGATAAGTCGGAAGTAATTTCGCGGAATTGTAAGTTTACTATATTTATTAGAGTAAATATTTGCGTGCTTATAAAATGTAACTAGCGGACGCCTTGCGGTTTCACTCGCGTAGTTCCCGTTCCCGTGGGTACAGGGATAAAAAGTAGCCTATGCCACCCGAAGATAGTGTAGCTTCCCAACGGTGAAAGAATTTTTGAAATCGTTCCTGTAGTTTTGGAGCCTATTCAATACAAACAAACAAACAATCAAATCTTTCCTCTTTATAATAGTATAGATATTTTTTAAACACCATAGACCTGTTTGGTAAATTAAATTAGGTTAGGTGTGATGTACCATCTTCGACCACACCGTCACTTAACATCACATGAGCTGTGGTCAAACACCTAGCCTGTAGGTAATAAAAAAAAATTAAGCTAAGTAAGAAAGTTAAAAACTATGACCCGACTTGGGACAAAAGAGCTACATTTTAAATTTAAAAAATATGGCGTGTGCTACTCGGAGCATAAAACACGTGATTCATAAAAAATCGGATGAGTAGTTTCGGCGCTACAGTGAAACACACGTAAATACAAACAAACACACACATACATACACTTCTAGAAACATAACTCTTCCTATTGGCTTTACAGGAACCGTAAAAATCGATATTGTTTTGACAACAGACAACATTTGATTTTAACGGAGTTGTTTGTTTCAATGATAAATAAATATAAAAAAAAACAAATAATAAAAATAAGTGACTGAAAGAAACACAAATACAAGAACATCACAACTGTCCACTGCTGGACATAGGTCTCTCCCAGAACACACTATTTTACCGAGTACCTGAGAGTGCTGAGCTCCGCCCGGAGAGCCGGGCGTCGTAGACTGCACTCTCCAAACACCCCTGGAGGCAGTGCCCCCAAGCGCCCAGCCTCGGAAAAGAGGGATGCCTCGAGTCCGATTCGCTACCTCGCCGAAAGAAGGAGGAAAAGCACAGATTGATTGTTGTGGAGCCCCTTTAAAAAGTTTATAGTCCAAATATTTCCTATCTATGCTCTTCCTCCTTTCTTGACAGTCCCGTTGGCTCGTTAGTAGTATATCTGCCTTGAGAGCTGTACGGCGTGGGTTCGATTCCCACTCAGGGCAAACATTTTGTGATTAAACAAATGTTTGTTCTGTGTCTAGGTGTTCTGTATGTATTATAAGTATGTATTTACAAAAAAAAAAAGTATTTACGTATTCTATCAGTTATCTGACTTCCATCACACAAGCTCTGCTTAGTTTGGGGCCAGATGGCGCTGTGTGTATAGTCCTACGATATTTATTTATTTATTTACTTCAAATTCAAATTCAAATTCAAATTCAAATTCTTTATTTTGCAGAGACATGGGTTACAGAGATAAAAGTCACAGGTTTTATAGAATCACCATGCTCTAGCACCATGGCATGCAAATATTTATGAAAACTTAGGTCTTAAAGAATATCTTGGTTACTTACTTCTTGAGGTTAGGTCGGGATTCGGTTTCGAGGTGCTACCTCATTACCGAGGCTGGGCTCTGGGACACACTGGCCCCAGGGGTGTGTGGAGGGTGCGAGTCGACACCCGTTTAGACCACGGTTGGCTCTCGAGCACACTCAGATATTTCTTTAGTTAAATTTTAAAATCAAGCAAACAAAAATATAATAAAGACAATAGACAACACTTTATTTGGGACATAAAACATATTAATAACCAACCAGCGCTGGTCATACCAATTAGTATGACCTGTATTATGCTGAGGTGAGCCCCTATTTTGTAACTGTTTGTCTCTATTTGTTGTTATTTTTGTTGTGTTCTGTTTCAAAACAAAATTATTTTCTTTCTTTCTTTCTTAGCAACATAATATATGATGATCATAATTATGTACATAATTGTATCAAATCAGATTGTTTTCTCAGCTGCTTTTGTATCGTCTATAGTTGTCTGATTGGGCACTGAAACTAGCGTTATATCAATTTATTGGGCCAATCTTGTAGCTCGGAATAACTTACGGGGCCATCAAATTTTATTGTCGCCTACATTGTCACCTGTAAATTTGTGACATTGTGTGTTTAGTACCAATTTCATTTCGTACTGTATTCAAAGTCTGGGAAGTGTTACCTATCAATTTGTGATTGTGTATTTCAACTTTTACTGAACAGTGGATGGTAATGGACGAAGCATTTCCCTGTTTTATGACATTTTTTTGCTAAGTTTAAGAGGCTAGTTGTTTTCCACACCTCACCTGATGATAAAGTTTATTTTTTATGTAAAATTAATGTGACGAACAATACGCTCTCCTTATGGTAAGAGATAACGCATGTCCATCGCTGCAATTGTATTGCTGCAATGGTTATGGGCATGGGCATGCTGGAATGGTATATACTGTGTGTATGGCTGGCAAATGCTTTAGCATTAAGTCCTCCTTTTGTAGATATTATTTTGTAAGTGTGTGCAATAAAGAATTAAATAAATATTGTAGAACATTACACACAGCGCAATCTGACCCCAAACTAAGCAAAGCTTATACTATGGAAGTCAGATAACTGATAGAATACTTAAATAATTTATTTTTTACATGTGTAAATACAATATGTTTATAATAAATACAGAACACCCAGACACAGAACAAACATTTTGTTTATACCACAAAATGTTTATCCTGGGCGGGAATCGAACCCTTCAGCTCTTGGCGCAGATACACTACCAATGAACAAACACGGCTGTCAAATTAAAATTTAAAATTTAAATTAACTAAATATCTCTTACCATCAGGAGAGCACACCGCTCGTCTCATTACTTTTACTTTAAAAAAGGCGAAAAGCTAGCCTTTTTGCCGCTCGTCCAATAAAAAAACTCTAAAATTTCAATAAAAATAGAAATTCAGTAACTCTTCTATTGTTTTCACTCATAATTTTCCCGAAGAGCGTGCAGACCAGTTTTTTAAACATAATAAAATTATCTGTCTTTCACCTTTCAAATTAAACTGTAATGAAAACAGTTGAAGTTTAATTTTTTTTTTTTAATAATTTGCCCTTTCGGGCAGGCTAAAGCTATAGCGCCATACTGCCTTGTCTTAAGTGTTATTTCTGCTGTATTTTAGCTATAGTTATCGTTAAAGTCGTCTTTGTCAAGTCCAGTTCGTGTCAGTTAATTCCAGTCATGCTTTAGTAAAGTAGTGGCAACTTTACTACAAAGCTTCGATGGAGTTTTGGAAGCAACACGAAAACTCATGTTTCACCACATTATATCATTTTCCCACACTCGCGCTTGTAATTCGGCACTTTATGAATAAAACACCACCATTTTTATGCATAAACACTCGCCAAAACACTAGTTTTGGAAAAAAATACAACGGAGCGACACGACTCTACCCGCGTTCCCGCCAAAACTCCGTTGAAGTTTTAAAGATTAAATATACATTTATATAATGCAATACGTCAGTCAAACTTAAAAAAAACGGAGGAATGAGATGAAGTATTCACTCATCTGTATAACGCACGTACGGTCTTTTGTAGCGATGATAGCACGGTCGGTTCGCATGCCGAAGGACGTGAGTTCAAATCCCAACAATAAGCTTGAGCTGCCGGTGAAGGAAAACATCGTGAGGAAACCATAGCATGGTGGTAGGGTACTTTCTAGTACTCGGCTGGCTAGCTACCACCCTCAAGTTGAAAATCTGCCGCCAAGCATCTAACGGTGTGTCCCGGCAGCCTCATTTGAGAGCCAGTTCCATTCCAGGCTAGGTGTACCGTCACTTAACGTCGGGTGTGGTTGTTTTAGGTAGCGCAGTGTCTAATCGGAATGCGCGCGAGACCCATCAATAATCTATATTTATATTAACATTAAAATCCAAACTATGCAGATAAAACGATAAAATAAACTTATTAAATGATTGTCGAAATCAACCAATATGCGGAGTTGACTGTCGCACAGATTGGCCCGGGTGCAATGCAGCGGTAAATTGAACACGTCCGTGTAAGCTCTCTCCGGCTTTTTGACAGTTATGACGTATGACGTCACTCAACATGGCATGTAGAACGTCACCAGCACGGCTTTCATTTTTCTTACTTCATAGATTATTTAATTTTATTGCATGTAATAACAGACCAACGAACCATAGACGAACCAAAGTTGCCGACATAGCCCAACGGAATAGCAAGTTGAAGTGGCAGTGGGCAGGGCACATAGCATGCAGAACTGATGGCAGATGGGGCTGCAAAGTTCTGGAGTGGAGACCATGGACCGGCAACCGCAGCGTAGGACGTCTGTCTACCCACAAGGTGGACAGACGACCTGGTAAAGACCGCAGGAATGCGCTGGATGCGAGCCGCTACCATCTGGTCTTTGTGGAAGTCAATGGGGGAGGCCTATGCCCAGCGGTGGACGTCCTACGGCTGAAATGATGATGATGTACTTACAGGTGAAAGATGTATTTATAATGAAAAAAAGACCGATTCCATGACCCTTAGGTCAACGAAACGAACAGCTCCAATGAAACCGATGAATACAGCCCAGTAATATTATAAATGTGAAAGTTTGGATGGATGGATGTTTGTTACTCTTTCACGTAAAAACTGCTGAACGGATTTGGACGAAATTTGGTATGAAGGTAGCTGAGACCCTGGATTAACACATAGGCTACTTTTTATCCCGAAAACATGTAGCGCGTAACACTGCGGGGCGCAGCTAGTATACAAATACATATGAATAAATCTATGCTCGTCACATAGACGTTTGGCCTGAGTAGTGAATTCACGACCTACAATTCATGACGCAAGACTTCCGAACAAGCTTGTTAGCGTAGTTTGTGTCTACTTAACAAAGCAGATAAATAAACAAAGATACAAACATAGAGGTTTTGTTCTTCATTAACATTAAGTACCTACATCAATGTTCAATACAATGAAAGCTTTACTGTTTGACTCCAATTATTTCTTTGATATTAAAAACAGATCCGTCATAAGCCTATAATAATCCACTATTGGTAGACCAATGCACGGCTCTGAGTCTATAGCCCTAGCATATATACTAGCTGCGCCCCGCGGTGTTACCCGTTACATGTTTTCAGTATAAAAAGTAGCCTATGTGTTAATCCAGAGTTTCAGCTACCTCCATACCATATTTCGACCAAATCCGTTTAGTAATTTTTGCGTGAAAGATTAACAAACATCCATCCATCCTAACTTTTACATTTATAGCATTAGTTGGATCATCATCATCAGCCTATCGTTATCTACTGCAGAACACAGACCTCTCTCAGGACTCGCCTCTTAGCCCGATTTTTGGCTTCTAGCTTCTATTTTGTAATAATAACCGACTCAAAACAGGAAGAGGTTCTCAATTCGACTGTATTTGTCTTTTTGTATGTATGTGACGCGGTCATTCCGCCAATTATGAATCGAATTTGATAATTGTTTTTGCCTTGGTACATAAATTTTATTGAAATCGATCGAACGGGTTTTAAGTAATCAACAAAAATCTTAAAACTGTTTACGTCGATAATATTTTCATTTACTCCGAAACCTCGCTATTTCATTGGAGCAGTGCATTTTGTTGGCCAAAGGGTCATGAAGTCGGGGTTTTTTTTAATTGTAAATTTGTGTAAAAATTATAAGACGAGACGCTTTGCAAATAGTAGGAGATAACGCCTGTTCATGACCATAATAGCAATACACAGAACTTTGAGTAACAAAACAAAGTTAAAAAATACTCGTTTTGGAAAAAATTACAACGGGGTGACGCGACTCTTTCCCGATCCCACCTAAACTCTGAGATATGTCTTGAAATCGTCATGTAGGTATTATATTGCCAGTGTTGTTTATTTTAAAGCTATATGGCGCTTTTTAACTAATGTAGCGATAATAGCTCAGTGGTTAGTGCGGTCGGTTCACAACCAATTATTAGCTTGAGCTGCTAACGATAGCAAAGTCGTTGTTTGTTTTTTCTTTAACAATTTTGTCTATTATATCTGTTTTTGTAAATTGTTTGTTTTGTTGCTGGTAATTTTATGTTTATTTTGTTTGTACAACAAGGGCTCAACGGAAGACCAGCGCTGGTCATACCACTTAGTATGGCCAGTATTATGCTGAGGTGAGCCCATATTTTGTAACTGTTTATCTCTGTTTGTTTGTTGTTTTTGTATATTGTGGTGTTACAAAATAAAAATAATTTTCTTTCTTTTCTTTCTTTCTTTCAAACATCATAAAAAAATTTACATATCAGAAAGTTCTGACAAGAGTTACCAAAGATGTGTAAAGCGAGCCAACTTGCACTTGACCAGCATAGTTGTACCTTTCACATAATTAAAAGCCCTCATCGGGGGAACAGGGCTGATCCCAAATTAGTTTTTTTAACAATAAGTTTTTGATTATACGACTGACACATCTGTCTTATATTTGCATCATCGTACAGAACGCATGAATTCGTGTTTATTTAGTTTATAGTAATGAGATATTGTAATTTATTCGGTAATTTGATGAATCACAGTAAACAGGCTCCTGTAAACGGATTTGTATGGAGAGCAGATCTGATTTCTGAATTTTGGATTTAAAATTTAATAACAACACGAATTCACTGCAGCAATCGCACATGGAATCGATTGAGTAGTTAGTCGTTTTGGAAAGCAAAAATTTATAGTGATTGCAGTAATTATGAGAAACACTTTTACTATGACAGTGCAAAGAAAAACTATGAATTATAAATGTTATACATTAATTCTCGCCAGAAGCGCTGTCTCAATTTTTTTTCTTTTTTTTTTTCTTAATGGTTGTCAGGCTAGTTGTTTGAACACAGCGCACCTGATGTTAAGTGAAGGTGTGGCCGAACATGGTAAAGCACACCTAGCCTGCAATGGAACTGGCTCTCAAGTGAGGCTGCCGGAACACACCGTTAGATGCTTGGCGGCAGATTTTCAACTTGAGGGTAGTAGCTAGCCAGCCGAGTACAAGAAAGTACCCTGCCACCATGCTATGGTTTCCTCACGATGTTTTCCTTCACCGGCAGCTCAAGCTCATTGTTAGGGTTTGAACCCACGCCCTTCGGCATGCGAACCTACCGCGCTAACCACTGAGCTATCATCGCTACAAAAAATTTCCATACAGGAACAAACATATTATTAAAAACAACAAAGTTATAAATGAAATTCTGTAATATCATTTAAATTTGTATAGTATCATTCTTTCTTTCGTGTTTCAACAGCACTTCTTGTACTGTTGAAGCTGTTTTGCTTTGGAATTGACTCTTCTATTATTATCAAACAGGCTAATTCTATTAATATTTTTAATAATCTTGTATAAAAACTTTATTTATCTGCATGTTATAATTATATTTATTTTATTTTTTATTTATTTATTATTTTTATTATTTATTACACATTCATCACATATAAACATAACACAGAGAACATAAAAAACATTGAAATTGACTTAGCTAATAAATCTAATAAATCTGCAACTGGAGGTAGTTTAGAATTAAATGAATGGCTGCTGCCGAGCTAGGATTAACTCCTGTATTACCGCAGACAGCATATTTACCAAAGAAAAGCTTCGTAAGGCAAGGACGTCGTGTGTAACAATTATTTACTTTATATATTAGCTGCGCCCCGCGGTGTTACCTGCTACATTTTTTCGGGATAAAAGCCTAATCACCTAGCGGTATGAAATATATTTTACTACGTAATATCAAACCTAACAAATATCCATAAAAAAATTCATAAAATCGGTCGAGTCAAAGAAGTGCGACCACAAATACCATGACTCGAGATTTTTATATACGTACCTATATGGCTGAATATATTTTTCTTGTATGTATTTTTAATGTGTAGTATGTTTTCTATGTATACGTATAAATATTATATCTACATATTATATTTTGTTTACATTTTTTTCTGTTTTTTTTTACTCCAACCTTAATAGCTGTGCCATTATTACTTTCCATCCAAAGTTTGTCTGGAAGAAATCACTCTAGGCTATAAGGTCGCCGTTGTACGCCATGTACGTAGGTATGTATGTATTAGTGATTTATGCGAAACGCTGCCATACAACTGACAGTACTTTCACAATTTCGCTGCCGCACGCGAACGCGTCGGTGTGCTAAAGGAGTAGTATTAAAAAAAATGCTGCTCACTATCGGCGCGACCTCAAAGATAAAACCTCGAGTCTCCGCAGCCGTAAACGCTTTATTTCCGTCGCAGTGCGGCGCCAAATGAAGCGATGTGATGAATCGTCGGAATATGCTGATTCTTGCTAAGCCACGCGCTTTCTTTGAAGCTAATTTGAATGTATGAAGTTGGGATTGCTGGATTATAACTGTGGTCGCGAAGGCACGACTATGTTTACGAGTTCCTTTTGGCAGAATAAACAACTTTAGAGCGATAATTAAAAAATAGCTTATTCCACAGATCGGCAGGCAGCACATCCATTTTCTGTTTATGCCGTCGCACTTTTTGTCAATATCAATATTTTTTACATGTTTACTCAATAGATGGCAGCACAACTCTTTTTTTGTTTGGCATCGCATTTTGTGCGTTTGGCCAGTGTCAAGTATAGTACTTTGGTATTTTAAAGTATTTATTCGGAAATCAGATGAAGTCTTAATTACAGTCAAAGTCATAGTCATATGCTGCCCATGATTAATAACATTAATCATGGAACTAAGCCCCAAACTAAGCAAAGCTTGTACTATGATAGACAGATAACTGATATTATACATAAATAGGTTTTTTTTTGTAAATACATACAGTACACCCAGACACAGAACAAACATTTGTTTATATCACAAAATGCTTGTCCTGGATGGGAATCGAACCCACGACCTTCATCTCTTGGAGCAGACACACTACCAATGAACCAACAGGGCTGTTAAAAAATTAAGCATGCAAATAGTATTATACACGTATACTATGGTATACACAAATAATCTATTGTATCGTACATCATTTTTCTTTTCAAAAACAGTTTGCAAAGTCATTCATAGTGAAACTCCCATCCCTGATTACATTCTGAAAAGGTACAATCGTAAACACAAAGTATATAGGTACGTACGGCGAGCAAACAGGAAAACGAGCTTCGAACTTACCCTGGAATCAGAGTTACGCTTAGTTTTTTCTATTATGACTATTACAATGCCGTGCAATGCAGTGACTTGATTGGCATGTTAATCGCCTTGATAAAGATTACTGTCCCTTTATAATAATAACATTAATCATTTATTTCAGACCATGTACGTCAGTTCACACTTAATTTAATTCATATTAAAAAAAAAATTAATTCATGTCAAATTAATAAATGTCAAACTCAAATTAAAGTACAAATAATAATAACACAAAAAAAAGTAAAAGAGAGATAATCTATATTTATTGTTCTGGTTTGATCCAGAATGCTCAATCCTTCGTCCAGTATTGCACGATTGGGCAATCTAGAGCCATCCTTGAGGGGAACAATTGCAGGTAGCTGTTTGTTTAGTACAAACATTAGAATCAAAATACAGTCCACTTTTTTATCTTTCTGAGCTATTTATAATCGTTCACGTCATAAGGATGAAGGATGTTAATCAATTATGTTTCCCGAAGCACGTATAGAAGGGTTTGCATCGATTATGAGCAAAGAAGTCACATCTCTGATGCGCCGGGCGCGGGGCAGTTCCAACAGCTACCTGTGATTGTTCCCCTCAAGGATGGATCTAGATTGCCCAATCGTGCAATACTGGACGAAGGTGAATATTGAGCAATTTGGATCCAAACCGCAATATAGGGGACATTAAATACAGGTTAAATATTAAAGTTAGTTTTTTTTGGTTATTTTAATTTGTAATTTGATTTGAGTTTGACATTCAAATAAAATAATAAATAAATAAATATCGCAGGACATTACACACAACCCCATCTGACCCCAAACAAAGCAAAGCTTGTGCTATGGAAGACAGATAAGTGAAAGAATACTTAAATAGTTTTTATATGTAAATACACACTTATAATATAGACAGTAGGTACACCCAGACACAAAACAAAGATTTGTTTATATCACAAAATGCTTGTCCTGGGTGGGAATCGAACTTCAGCTCCTTTGGCGAAAGAATATCTGCTATTGTGGTGCTACCTACCTAGACAACCTCCTGCTACGGAGGTCTACCACCAATTAAACAACCAAATTTTGTATTTCCAGAACACTATCTCCGAAATGTATCAAAGTTCAGCTACTGACAAAACTGTGTTTTTCTAAACACGCAAGCTAAGGATTACAGTGCATTATTATATTGCTTTGCGCTGCTTTATGAACTGTTTAGTGGTTTTGAATGTGATTGTACTTTCGAAATGGCATTTGGGTAATGGGATAATTATTTTTAAATTGAGTTTTATTACTTTTGAAATAGAGACGTGCTGATGTTACATAAAAATACAAACCAATAAAAAAAATTGACACTCGGATTGCCAATCAATCTAATGTTTTGCAATATGTGAGTATTATTTTTTTCAGATTTTACGTTGTATATACAGCTATAATTAAAGGTAAAAAACTTTTTAAACCAATTTATACCAATTACCAATTTATACCAATTTTTTTACCAATTCATTTTATATTTACATAATTTTTTTTTTTTGTTTTACTGTTTTTTATTTTTATTTATATTTATTTATCTAGTTAATAAGGTTTTTTGTTCTCTGTATTCTTTTCTATTTATGATGTGCACAATAAAGAGTTATATCTATCTATATTTCGGAATTAAATTTAAACATAATAATATACTTTCCATATATTTTTGGAACCCCCTTTTAATTTCCTTTATTTAGATATCCTACTTGACAGCTTTAGTTTTTTTTTTTAATTGACGTATTACTATATCGCATCAAAACTCCGCAATTTTTTTTATTTACCTGTTTAAGCATAAGTTAAGGCATAAGCTAGGGTTATTGAGGCGACTCTAACGGTACCTTATTTGTCGTTCGGCCGTTTGGAAGATACGAGATAGAAAAGAAATTAGGTACTATTAGGTAGATAATAGGTAGGTACGCACAAAAAACATAATACCAGTCCAGCAGTCGGAAAAAAAAAGTTTGTCTTTCGTCAAATGTTCGTCTTTCAAATGTTTTACAGAGCTAATTGAAAAGAGCTAATTGGCAACAGTGTGGTGCCAGCAATCAATGCCGCCCACTGCGCAAACTCTACCTACATCGTGACGTCATGAATAGACGGTTTACTGATAATTAAGCCACCTATACCACAGCGCAAAATGTGCACACTAATCACCTTCGGACATAAAATTGATTATAATTACAATTAGCTTAATATACCGTGCGAAGTAGAGTTTGGACAGCAGGAAAGCGTTCCCGCAGCTAGTGTTGCCAGGCGTTCGGATAAAGCCGGACATAGGTAGGCTTTTTGATTGCGTGTCCGGCCAAAATAAACGGGGTCCGGCTTTTGTTAGAGACTTTTTACATTTCGCAAACGTGCGAGCGCCGAGCGTGGCCGAGCGTTTTTCTAATACTGAGACGCAAAATCCTCAATAATGTAGGGTGTCCGGCGTTTTTACCCAAATGTCTGTGCACTGAGTCATCATTGCTACAAACGATTAAAGAAAGAAAATAAGTTTTTGTTTTTATAAAAACAACAAACAGAGACAAACAGTTACAAAATAGGGGCTCACCTCAGCATAATACTGGTCATTCTAGGTGGTATGACCAGCGCTGGTCTTCCGGTGAGCCCATGCCGGGCAAAGTGGCGATGATAGCTCAGTGGTTTGCGCGGTAGGTTCGCATGCTGAAGGGCGTGGGTTCAAACCCCAACAATGAGCTTGAGCTGCCGGTGAGCGAAATACATCGTGAGGAAACCATAGCATGGTAGTAGGGTACTTTCTAGTACTCTGCTGGCTAGCTACCACCCTCAAGTTGAAAATCTGCCGCCAAGCATCTAACGGTGTGTTCCGGCAGCCTCACTTGAGAGCCAGTTCCATTCCAGGTGCTTTACCATCTTCGACCACACCTTCACTTAACATCACGTGAGCTGTGGTCAAACACCTAGCCCGTCAACCATAAAAGAACATAACAAAATTACCAGCAACAAAAACAAATTACTAAAACAGATATAATAAACAAAATTGTTAATAAATAATTATAAAATAACAATAATCACTACGACCTACTGTTCCTTTAGTTTTCTACGCCATATTAACCCCCACAGCTGCACAAAGAACGTCGATGTGTCATTTACAGAGCGGGGTGCCTAATTCAATCAATGTCAATCAAGCGACAAGTTGATTAAAGCGCACTTACGTCACTTGAACCGTATAACCGGACATAAGCGGTTAAAGTTAATTATAATCGGGTTTAACCGGAGAAAACCTGCTATAACAGGTTTCAACCGTATTTAATGAGCGTGAATTATACTACGGTGAAAGTTTTCATTCTAGTGTGTGTCTGGGTGTACTGTATGTATTATAAGTATGTAGGTATTTACAAAAAAAAGTATTTAAGTATTTTATCAGTTATCTGATTCCCATAGTACAAGCTTTGCTTAGTTTGGGGTCAGATGGCGCTGTGTGTAATGTCCTACGATATTTATTTATTTATTTATTAGTTCCAGTTTCAACCATTCCATTCAGTTCCATTCCAGGCTAGGTGTGATTTACCATCTTCGACCACTCCTTCGCTTAACATCACGAGAGCTTTGGTCAAACACCTAGCCTGTCAACCAATAAAAAAAAAGTTAATGCAATTCAGTAATGTTAAGATAGTACAGGAATGTATTTTTTTTATTTTATAATTTGTGATTACTACATGGAAATGGATTACATGGAAATAATTAAGCTGGTATAAATGAGGCTTTCGCAAAAAAACAGAAAATTATGTTTTTTTATCGTTTGACAAGCTAGGTGTTTGACCACAACTCACCTGACGTCAAGTGAAGGTGTGGCCGAAGATGGTAAAGCACACCTAGCCGGCAATGGAACTGGTTCTCAAGTGAGGCAGCCGGAACACACTGTTAGATGCTTGGCGGCAGATTTTCAACTTGAGGGTGGTAGCTAGCCAGCCGAGTACTAGAAAGTACTCTGGCACCATGCTATGGTTTCCTCACGATGTTTTCTTTCACCGGCAGCTTAAGCTCATTGTTGGTGTTTGAACCCACGCCCTCGGCATGCGAACCGACCGCGCTGACCACTTGGCTATCATCGCTACAAAATTTTGTTTTTATAATTTTCCAAAACCGGTGTTTTTTATTCTATCAGTTATCTGACTTTCATCACACACTTGCTCTGCTTAGTTTGGGGCTAGATGGCGCTGAGTGTGTAGTCTTATAGTCCTACGATATTTATATTATTTTTGTTTATTTTATTAAATACTAAATTCAAAATATAATGTCAAGTAGTATAATGTCATTTAAAATTATTTATATGAGACTGAAGTACGAATGAAACGAAAAAATAATCATTAAAATCGATTAACATAATTATGGCAAACTGATCACGTAAAATACATTAAAAAATATCTATGTATGTTTACAGTCGAATTGAGAATCTCTTCCTTTTTTTTGCCTGTTAAAAATATGGGTTACACGACACTAGTAAAATGCATAGAGTGCAAAAAAAAAAAACAAAGAAAAATACATTGTAGTCATCGTGACCTTCGAGTATGTACTCTCCTGAATTAAAAAAAAATCTATATTCTCGTATGTTTACAGTCGAATTGAAAACCTCTTCCTTTTTTGAGCCGGTTTAAAATATGGGCTACATGACACTAGCAGAATGCATAGAATGCAAAAAATACATTGTAGTCCGTGACCTTCGAGTATGTACTCTCCTGAAATAAAAAAATATCTATATTCTCGTATGTTTACAGTCGAATAGAAAACCTCTTCCTTTTTTGAGCCGGTTTAAAATATGGGCTACATGACACTAGCAGAATGCATAGAATGCAAAAAACAAAAAAAAATACATTGTAGTCCGTGACCTTCGAGTATGTACTCTCCTGAAATAAAAAAATATCTATATTCTCGTATGTTTACAGTCGAATAGAAAACCTCTTCCTTTTTTGAGCCGGTTTAAAATATGGGCTACATGACACTAGCAGAATGCATAGAATGCAAAAAAACAAAAAAAAATACATTGTAGTCCGTGACCTTCGAGTATGTACTCTCCTGAATTAACTTCTTGTCGGTCCCTTTATTCATTTTTCCCCGTATTGGGTTGTAGCCTAGGGTTGTCGAACTACTAAATTACGCCAATATTTTCTCTTTTATTATATCGAGAGTATGAAAAAACAGCGCGGCAAACGGAATTCCGTCGGTTAATTTATTGCTACATGTTATTTTATTGAGTATCTAGGTTGTTGACTTGTGTAGTGACGAATTATCGGACAATATTAAAAGAGTATGATTTTTGTTTCTTTTATATTTTCTAGGTTTTTGACCTCCGACCAATAATAGTTAATAGAAGTTATTGTATCTTAGACATTTGCGATTCCTTACGGGTAGGAAGTTTCTATAAATCTCACATTTGTGGAAACAATGTGTATTGTAAAATGGAACCGTCATTCCGCCAATTATGAATCAATTTTGATGATTCTTTTTTTGTTTGGTAGATCATACATCAGAAGTGGTGTCATATAAATTTTGTCGAAATCGATAGAGCGGAATTTCACTAACAACAAAAATCTAAAAATTGACAAAAATCTAAAAATTTTATACATCGGTGATATTTTCGTTTACTCTGAAATCTCGCCGATTCATTGGAGCAGTGCGTTAAATTGGCCCAAAGGTTATGGAGTCGATTTTTTTAAATTGTAGTACGTCATCCCATTCTATCCCATTCTACCCTATCCATTCCATTTTATTCTAGTACATACTAAGATATTGACTTATCAAACCAAAAATAAACTAAGTTACAAATATTTTTGTAAGTAGCTTTACTCGACCCAACGTATTATCATCCGTGTCCGACTAGATCAATCCTACTATTATTATAAATATGAAAGTTTGGATGGATGGATGTTTGTAACTTTTTCACGCAAAAACTACTGAACAGATTTGGATGAAATTTGGTATGGAGTTAGCTGAAACCCTGGATTGACGTATAGATTACTTTTTCTCCCGAAAACATATAGCGGGTAACACCGCGGGGCGCAGCTAGTTTTGAATGCCACAGTAGTGTCAACCCTGAATAACCCTAACGAGACTTTCAATAAAATAGGAGGGAGTGAAAAAGCAATCTACTGATCTGTACACCAACGGCTTTACGTTCCAGAGTAATCAGCTAGCTTGTTCGACGAGCTTAAAAGTATTGGATATTTTGCTGTATACGAATTTAAGCTACGGACGGATCCGGTTTATTTTTGGATGGGTGACCGCGACGAGCTACCGGCTAATCGCTAGGCCTAGAAAAAGTTACATTCTATTAGCGATAACGCTAATATAAAAGCCAAACATGTAAGCATTAACATAAGCTGTCTACGAAGCTTTGGCAGGAACGCGGAAAGAGTCGTGTCGCCCATTTTGTATTTTTTTTTCAAAACTTGTGTTTTTTCGAGTGTTTATTGCATAAAAATTTTGAGTGTTTATTTAAAGTGCCGAATTCAAAGTGCGAGTGTGTGGAAATGATATAATGTGTCGAAACATGACTTTTCGTGTTGCTTCCAAAACTCTATCGAAGCTTATAGTAAAAACGCCACTATTTTACTTGGACTAACTGACACGACCTGGGCTTGACCAACTTGTCTTTTATTTTTGAAGGCAGTCTTGGGGACTACACAGTACACACATTTCCATGTCAGTAACGCGAAACGTTTAAAATAAATTTTGCTCCTACCAAAAACTCTCAATGCAGCAGAGGACTTTATTTTAATGGTTGACAGGCTAGGTGTTTGACTACAGTTCACCTGATGTTAAATGAAGGTGTGGTTGAAGATGGTAAAGCACACCTAGCCTAGAATGCTCTCAAGTGAGGCTGCGGGAACACACCGTTAGGTGCTTGGCGGCAGATTTTCAACTTGAGGTTGGTAGCTAGCCAGCCGAGTACTAGAAAGTAGCCTACCACCATGCTATGGTTTCCTCACAATGTTTTCCTTCACCGGCAGCTCAAACTCGTTGTTGGGGGTTGAACCCACGTCCTTCAGCTTACGAACCTACCGCGCTAACCACTGAGCTATCATAGCTACAAAAGGTTTTCATTCCAAAAAAATGCATGTTGATTGATTTTTTTTTGTAGTAAACGTTGGCTTTCAACTTATGTACATATCGTTATTTATGAGGCGTGAGGTTCTGTCAGTGATGCCAGCGTATGAACACAAGTGATGTTAAGATGACAGGGGACCGATTGAAAGGAATAAATTCCACGTTTAATGCATTTAGATTATGTGATTTTCGATGCTATTACAACATTTTTTTTAAACTGAACCAACTTTATTTGACAGCCTCACGTTCGATCCAGATCTATTCTAGGCTAGGTGTATTTACCATCTTCGACCACACCGTCACACACACACTATGATATCACACTCTAAGTGCTGAACTGAAATTTTTCTTGAGTAAACCAAAATAAAATGTTATATCGATTTTTTTTGTAAAACGCACTCGGTCCCCAAGATACAGGCCTTGTGCTTAGTTTGGGGTCCAACGATAACCAGTGTAAACCGAATTACAAATTACAAATAACATTACAAATTGTAACGTCCAATGCTTGTCCATTATGATCATTAATTGTACATAATTATGTTTGTATTAATTTCACTGTTTTCTATTCTTTGTATATGTGCCTAACTTTCTGTTAAATAAATTTATCTTTAAATAACTTAACATCAGGTGTGTTGCGGACAAACACCTAGTCTGTCAAATAGAAAAA
This sequence comes from Biston betularia, assembly GCA_905404145.2. Classification (NCBI taxonomy): domain Eukaryota; kingdom Metazoa; phylum Arthropoda; class Insecta; order Lepidoptera; family Geometridae; genus Biston; species Biston betularia. The sequence goes on along the minus strand of FR989887.1, from coordinate 5,437,679 downwards.
AAAATTAAAATAGCAAAACTACAGTAACAGTTATTCTGACCAAATTTAAAAGTTCAGTTACATTTTGAATTTCAGAATAGCGATGTTTTCAAAATTCACCTGAACTTTAAAATTTGAAGTGATCGCAGGAACGAAGGAATTTCATATCCGTTGCGGAAATTCAAACTGGTTGTGGACAGCTTTCTCCTGAAAACTGGAAATTGTGCATTTGCAGTAGCATATTCCAAGCATAAAACTCTGAAAAACTAGTTACTTAGACATTTTATTCTATCGCTAGCTGCGCCCCGCGGTATTACCCGCTATCGTAATAATTACTAACTTTCAGATATATTCTGCGAACTGAACAAAAAATTTTCGTTTTAATTCCACGCAGACAAATTTGCGCGTAACAGCTAGTTTACAAATTATAAAGAGGAAAAACTTGATTTTTTATTGTTTTTTTTGTATTGAATAGGCTCCGAAACCACTGGATCGATCTGAATAATTTTTTATCATTAGAATGCTGCATTATCACTGAGTGACATAGACTATATTTATATTGCTAAACATAAAAATAAAGTAAAAATTGAAGTAAAAAAGCGAGTTTTGGCGGGAACGCGGAAAGAGTCGTGTCGCCTCGTTGTATTTTTTTCCAAAACTAGTGTTTTGTCGAGTGTTTATGCATAAGAATGGTTGTGTTTTATTCATAAAGTGTCGGATCACAAGGACAAGTGTGGGAAAATGATGTAATGTGGTGAAACATGACTTTTCGTGTTGCTTCTAAAACAACAAACTTGTTTTTTTTTATAGATAATAAATGATACGGCGCCACACACCCCTTATTAGCTTTTTTTTTTATTCACCATTTTCATGATGATTTTTTTAAAAACCACTCTAAGGACACTGGGAAACTATCTTAACCAGTATGTGTGGCGCCACAGTGCTATTGTAAACATCGTACTCGCAATTAAATCAAAATTAAAAATAACTCAAGTGCATAAATAAGTGTAAACAGTGTAAAATTATATAAACAGTGCTAGAAACTACTCGGTCAACATAAACAATGTAATTTATATACAGTAAAATCAAAATAAAAGTGCAACATATGATCATAAGATAATTTGCTTAAAAACCGTTATACACCGTTGCAACCGTGCAAATACAGTGCAAAATTAAGATTCTCGCGAGTACTTACTACAGTCAGAATCAAAATAATCTGAAATAGTGCTTAAATAGTAAAATTATCAAAAACATAACCTAAAAAATACAAATTAACGACTCAGATTGTTATCGTTTTTCTAATTACCAACACAAGTATTGCCATCTACTGTCACATATCAGAACTAGCAAGTCAAACTCCAAGCAACCTACAGTATCAAATAAGACGCACACAGACACCACCTAACAGAATTCGGAAGCAACTCCAACTAAAGTATTTAAAGACATCAGATTGTGCAATGATAACTGACAACTAACGACATCTAGCGACTTCCGCTTGAAACACTTACTACTTCGGCTTTCAAACACTTGATCTATCTATTTGTTTGATTATCAGAACCTTAAATACTCACACAACTCACAGAGGTCGCTTGGCAATACAATTTATAACAATAATTATGGAAGAAATAACAAATATTTTATTAAACATGCAAAAAGATCTAAAACAATATAAGCAAGATATGTTAGAAATGAAGGAGGATATAAAGACAACAATTAACAACAATATAAACGAGAAATTTATTGGTCTGGAATTAAAAAACGAACTACTAGAGAAAAAAGTGGAAGAACAAAGCGTGAAAATAAATAATATAGAAAGATATAATAGACGCAAAAACCTAATTTTTTTCAGAATAGAAGAGGGAGAAAAATCGTATCACCAATTAGAACAATCAATAATTGACATAATAAACACTTACCTTAAAGTACCATGTGATTATAACAACATTGAGGCTGTAAGGAGATTGGGAAAGAAAGGGGAGAAAGCTAGGCCCGTCGTTGTAACGTTCACTACAATGGGCTTAAAAATAAAAATACAAAAGAATAAAAAACATGGCTTACTTAACACACCATACTACATAAAAGAAGATTACCCATTGGAAGTCCTTAACAAGCGCAAAGAACTACAAATTGAACTACGAAAGGAAAAAGAGGCAGGAAAAACTGCTTTTCTCAAATACGACAAGCTCATTGTACTGAGTAATAACTCGCACAGCTCTCGCGAACAGCCATATAAGGAAAACACTTCAAAGCCCATGGAGATATCTCACTCTAGCAGCGAAATAGCTCTAAATGCTAAGAATAAGAGAAACTTATCTGAATCTCCGGAAATACCTCACCATAACAGCCAGATAGTTAGACATGGTAAAAATCAGCCCCCGAAGAAAAACAAAACTATTAACATAAAAGATTATGTACTACAAAAACCAAAATTAATTCTCACTCAGACTAATAACTCTCAAGGGCAAACGATAACAACACAGCTCAACGATGAATAGCAATCACAGATGGGCCCTCTACCTATATCTCATCTCCCAGTACGGTCGGTCACCGCGGGAGAGTTCGACCAAAACCCTCCAAGGAAAGAAAATATAGAAAAGAAATGCAATTTAAACATCTGCACTTACAACGTGAAATCATTATCATCAGAAGTAAAACTTATTGAGCTTAAAACAGCGCTACAAAATATTAACCACGATATAATAGGATTGAGTGAAATTCGCCGACTAGGAGAAAATATAATCGAAGATACTGACTATATTTTATACTATTTAGGCGAAACCAAGGGTCTATACGGCGTTGGATTTCTTGTCAAAACAAAATACAAGAAAAATATCAAAACATTCATCGGCATATCAGAGAGAGTATGTGTATTGGAAATCAACTTGGAACATATTCCTTTTGCAATAATACAGGCATATGCACCTACTGAAAGTTCATCCCAGGAAGATATAGATAATTTTTATCAAGACCTTGCAAAAGCTCACGACTCTACCTCTACAAAAAACATAATTTCCATGGGTGACTTTAATGCACAGATCGGGACACCCAACGCACATGAGCACACAGTTACCGGCAAATATGGACATGGAAAAAGGAGCGCTCGGGGCGAAAGACTCATCCAATATGCACACGAATACAACCTGAAAATTATAAATACAATGTTCAAGATAAAACCGAAAAACAGATGGACTTGGATTTCTCCAGATAAGAATACAAGAAATGAAATAGATTACATTATGTCTACAACACCACAATTGTTTTCTAAGTATGAAGTATTATCAAAGTTCCCCTTCGGATCGGACCACAGATTACTGAGAGCCACATTACATCTGAAAACAATTAAAAAAAGTAGGCGCAACTATTCCAATACCTCAAGATTGCTGAAAACGGAGAAAGAGCAAGAAATATATCTCAAAAACTTAAACCGGTGCATACCAGAACTTTTAACGACACACGAAAATTTTAACGGTGATGAATATTATCAAAAAATCGCTCAGTCAATAATAACAAGCTTAAAAGATTGCAATCGAAACAAAAGCCACAAGATCCTGTCAGATAAAGCACTAGAGCTCATGAAGGAAAGAACACTCATACAAAACAAAACAAAATTGAACAATACTGATAAGAAAAAGCTGAAAGAACTCTACAAAACAACAAATAAAGAAATAAGAAGATGCTACGACACTTACAGATTAAACACTATACAAAGACACCTGGAAAAAAACAGGTCCGCCAAAAAAGCATACAAAGAATTAAATACAACAAAGAAATGGATTCCATCACTTCAGCTTGGCTCTACCAAAAGAAACTCTAGAGCGGATATTATAAACATAGCTACAGACTTTTATGCAAAACTATACAGTAAGCCAGACACATTTAGGCAAACGAGTGTTACTACGCAATGTACGGATACTTCTGAAATCCACGAGTTCACAGGGCCTGAAATCCTGAAACAAATAGCAAAGTTAAAGCCGGAGAAAAGCTCGGGGCCCGATGGGATCACAAACGAATGTATTAAATTTGCAAGTACTCTACTACTGGCACCTATCATGATATTATGGAATAAAATACTAGTTGAGGAAGTTGTACCACACCTATGGACAGAATCTGAAATCATCTTATTATATAAAAAAGGCAACCCTGCTGATATAGGAAACTATCGCCCTATTAGCCTCATGCCTAGTCTCTACAAACTATTTGCGTCCTGCCTACTTGAAAGAATTTCTTCTGAGATTGACGCTCATCAACCAATCGAGCAAGCCGGATTTAGAAGTGGATTCAGCACGGCAGACCACATTCAAGTGGTCGACCAGGTGATAGAGAAATACTTAGAGTTCCGCAGACCATTATATGTAGCTTTCATAGACTACAAAAAAGCCTTCGACTCTATAGCACATGAAAGCATTTGGGAAGCTTTGAAGACACAAAATATACAAGAAAAGTATATAAATATTTTAAAGAACATCTATACCAACAGTACAAGTAGAGTCAAATTAGACAGAACTGGTAAAAAAATTAACATACATAGGGGCGTCAGACAAGGTGACCCAATCTCGCCAAAATTATTTATAGCCGTCCTTCAGCACGTAATGAAAAACTTACCATGGTCTAAACAAGGCATTTACATAAATGGAAAATTTCTAAGTCACCTCAGGTTTGCTGACGACATCATCATATTTTCGGAAAGCCCACATAAATTAAATCTAATGATTAATGACCTACATCAGGCTAGTATAAAAGTCGGATTGGAAATGAACCTTGACAAAACGAAAATTCTAACTAATCACCACAAGTTACCCATTTTAATAAATGACACCACTCTAGAGTTCGTAGAAAAGTATGTATATCTAGGCAAACAAATCTCTTTTAACAAAGATAGAAATATACATGAGGTAGACCGAAGAATAGCGATCACCTGGAAGAAATACTGGGCTAACAAAGAAATATTTAAATCTCAACTTCCTCTGTCGGCTAAAAAAATTGTTATGGATTCAGAAATACTACCATGTCTCACCTATGGCTGCCAAACTTGGACGTTCGATTCGAAAACAAGAACCAAAATCCAGACAACTCAGAGGAGAATGGAAAGAAGTTTTCTAAATATAAAATTAAAAGACAGGGTGAAAAATACAACCATTCGCAAGAAAACAAAGATAATCGACGCGTTGCGTTTTTCTTCGCAAAGGAAATGGAAGTGGGCAGGTCACGTGGCAAGATATGACGACGATCGATGGACCCTGAGCGCAGTGGCGTGGGCTGGCCCACGAGGCGCCAGAGCGAGAGGCCGCCCGTGCGCAAGATGGGCTGACGAAATACTATCGGTGGCAGGTCGAAACTGGCTAGAGTCAGCTAGAGACAGAACTTTATGGCGTTCCTTGGAGGAGGCTTTTACCCGAAGGGGGTCCATACTTTGCGACTAAATTTAATATTCACATTGATCATTTATTTTCATTTGACATTACTAATTATTTTTTTTATTATTATTTTATCTGAATGCAATTATGAATCTATTTATATTATCACTGTATGGAATTATTAAAGCTTTATTATTATTATTATTATTATTATAAATGATACGGAACCCTTCGTGCGCGAGTCCGACTCGCACTTAGCAGGTTTTTTTAATTTCATTTTATCCGTCATTCCGTATCATTTCGTATCCGTCTTCATTATTTTCCACAAAATCACTAAAATCTCATCACGGTATACGTGGCTTGAAAAAGTCTTGAAGACTGCTCTCACAGAATACCGACGCAGGTAATTTATCTCTCTAATGGCTGTCCCCGGTAACCTCTTTCAAGAGATTACTTGTTTTCCTTACGAATGAATGGATTTCTTTATTTAGGAGTTTCATTGTGGCATTGGAATGTATTTGGTATTGACGGGAACTTGTGTAGGATTGAAATGGATGGCTAAAAATATTTTGCTTGGTGGTTGATCTCCTTAGCAGGTCGTTTACGTAGGTACCACCGCAGTACCAGTTATTCTGCCGCTAAGTAGTAGTGTGTAAACATTGCTGTGTTCCTGTTTAAAAGGTACTTACAGCTAGTGAAAGTACAGGACTAACCATCTAATGTCTTAAAGGAACGATCGCCGAAGCAGCGATGCCCTGGACTTTGTTGGTACTCAAGCGTTATCCCTTAGTGTTATCTTTTAATCGAGGCACCTTCACGACGTGTAGAGGTGAAGTACGTGTCGGCAAGCGATTGCTGCAGCGACAAGAGGATACAATTTAGACTCCTGGTTCAAAATATTTGTTGCTCAAAATAAAATACATATCTTCGGGTGGTTCGATTTCCATACAAATATTTTTTTTCCATTTATGGACAAATGGAGCATAATTTTACAGTGAAATCACGCTTACGGCATTTATTATGGTCTTTATTTGCGGTAAATTACAATTGCTTGAATAAAACAGTAGATTATGCTAATTTAGCATAATCTACTGTTTTATAAAAAAATCATAAATAATTTACAAATTAGATTTTATGCTGTAATCTACAATTTTATTCAAACAATTGTAATTTACCGCAAATAAAGACCATAATAAATGCCGTAAGCGTGATTTCACTGTAAAATTATGCTCCATTTGTCCATAAATGGCAAAATTAATTTGTATGGAAATCGAACCACCTTAAATGAATACTATTTACAAGTTTATAAAAAAAAAAACTTAATCTAAAAGTCCGTCAGAGGACGGCCAGAATGGTGGCAGCATTGCCACGCTGGATGACAATGTTAAGCTTTTGACCAAAGGAGATACCAGCATTCTGGTCACCTGAAGCCTCCTCTAAACGTTTTATTATTTTCATTAATATTATGATGTGATGACAAAATATTTGTCTTTGCAGTATTTTTTCTCTGGCATTGCTTTGATTAACGTGTAATATGAAGTATGTTTGTTTTGATGCACGTCTACAACCATATTTTATTTACTGTGGGCTGGCAGAAAATGCTTTAGCATTAAATCCTCCTTTTGTACATGTTTTTTTTTATGACAGAAGGGAGGTAATAAATTAGCGATGATGGCTCAGTGGTTAGCGCGGTAGGTTCGCATGCCGAAGGGCGTGCGTTCAAACCCCAACAATGATCTTGAGCTGCCGGTGAAGGAAAACATCGTGAGAAAACCATAGCATGGTGGTAGGGTACTTTCTAGTACTCGGCTGGCTAGCTACCACCCTCAAGTTGAAAATCTGCCGCCAAGCATCTAACGGTGTGTTCCGGCAGCCTCACTTGAGAGCCAATTCCATTCCAGGCTATGTGTGCTTTACCATCTTCGACCACACCTTCACTTAACATCAGGTGAGCTGTGGTCAAACAACTAACCTGTCAACCATAAAAAAAAAAGTTAACAACTTGTTCTTTTTAAAATCGTCTAATCACATCACAGGCTTAGCACCGTCTGCCTCCCAAAACATAAGGAATGCTTACATTAAGTACTCTTATACAAACTACTGCTAAGTAATCCATGGCAGAGGGAGCTGCTACTATTTATTAATCTAGTACAACATACAAACTATGAAGTAATCGTTAACATAGGCGCTGACAGTGTACAATAAAGTATTAAATAAATAAATAAATATTTGTTCATGAGAAAAACGCAATCAGTTACAGAATTGCTCTTGGAATTATTCAAAACTTTTTAATCGTTCCCGATAATATTTAAACGATGAAACTTATCTTGATCTGCGTTGAGCTCTAAAACATGCATCCTCATCGCACCGATGTACCAGCGGCGAAGTTTTACTAGCTTGTTGCACTCGGTGTCGAATGTAATTTGTTGCCTACACTGAACGAAAATATTTTATTATCGATATAACTCTGGTTGTAGTTTGGCCGGATAATTTAACCGGTTGGAATGCATTACGATGGAAAAAAAATATGTTAAATTTAGTATAATTTTTTTGTAGAGATGTTAGCTCAGTGGTTTGGCGGTCGGTTCACACACCGGAGGGCGTGGGTACAGACGCCAAAAATGAGCTTAAGCTGCCGGTGAAGAAAAAACATCGTGAGGAATCCATATCATAGGGAGTTTTCTACTACTCGGCTGATTACGTTCAACTAAAAAATCTATTGCCAAGCATTTAACGGTGTGTTCTGACAGCCTCACTTGATAGCCAGTTCCATTCCAGGTTAGGTGTGAATAACCGTCTTAGATCACACCGTCATTTAACATCAAGTGAGCTGTGGTCTACCACCTACTTTACTTGGTGGTTGATCTCCTTAGCAGGAGGTCGTCTAGGCAGGTACCATCGCAGTACCAGTTATTCTGCCGCCAAGCAGTAGTGTGTAATCATTACTGTGTTCCGGTTTGAAGGGTACTGCAGCTAACGAAATTACTGGGCTGTTGTGACTTACCACCGAAAGTTTCAAAGTAATGAGCGCCAAAGCAGTGATGCCCTGGTCTTTGTTTTGTTACTCAAAGTTCTGTGTATCGCTGCAATGGCCATGGACAGGCGTTATATCTTACCATCAGGAGAGCGTCTCGTTCGTCTCATTACTTTTTTTAAAACACCTAGCCTATCTATCATAAAAAAACTTCGTTATCCTATCGAGATAACATCATACTTTTTGTTACCGGTGTCCAATAAAAATGGTCGATTAAGATCACAACTCTATTTGATCCACAGTGCTGGTTTGCGAGTGCAACTCAATTTTCTGTATCGAGTTTATACGTGTGTGGAATTTAATGGCTGCTTTGTATGTGATGAGCGGAGAGAAATATGGGGAGATTTAACATTTCTGTGGTATGAATTTAAGCAATATTTTATTTTTATTTGGCTTTCAAGTTATAGTGTCATTGGTACTCGTGTTCGTGTAAGCTAGCATAGTTTTAACACAATCGTATTTATGGAAAAACATTAATGTTATTCTATAAAAGTCTTAAATTTTTTGTAGCGATGATAGCTCAGTGGTTAGCGCGGTAGGTTCGCATGCCGAAGGGCGTGGGTTCAAATCCCAACAATGAGCTTGAGCTGCCGGTGAAGGAAAACATCGTGAGGAAACCATTTTTTTTTTTTATGGTTGACAGGCTATTTGTTTGACCACAGCTCATCTGATGTTAAGTGAAGGTGTGATCGAAGATGGTAAAGCACACCTAGCAGGAATGGACCTGGGCCAGGAATGGACCTGGCTCCCAAGTATAGCATGGCATAGCATGGTGGTAGGGTACTTTCTAGTACTCGGCTGGCTAGCTACCACCCTCAAGTTGAAAATCTGCCGCCAAGCATCTAACGGTGTGTTCCGGCAGCCTCACTTGAGAGCCAGTTCCATTCCAGGCTAGGTGTGCTTTACCATCTTCGACCACACCTTCACTTAACATCAGGTGAGCTGTGGTCATACACCTAGCCTGTCAAACATAAAAAAAATAATGTATTTAGCTGTTACTAGCAACCGGCACCATTTTAAAGACAAAGGTAAACTTATTACACAGAAAGGGTTGGGTGCATATACACAGTTTTTTTTTGTTTGATTCTGTGAATTGTTTCTGGTTTTGATTGTTAATGTTAATTTGTTTTTTTTTTACAGCTGGTGGCTGCTTTATATAAAACAAGTTTTTTTTGCCATCTGAACCCAAACTAAGCAAAGCTTGTACTATGGAAGTCAGATAACTGATAGAATACTTAAATACCTTTTTTTTGGTAAATCCATACTTATAATACATACAGAACACCCAGACACAGAACAAACATTTATTTATACCACAAAATATTTGTCAGATGTTCTTTCTGACTTATAACTTATTAGAATGTATTTGTATTTGACATTGTATCTAGTTTTGACATTTTATTTGTTTTTTGACATTACATTTCAACTTGACATTTAAACCTGACATTGTTATTGAACTTAAATATTTTATTTTCAATTTAGTTTATTAAAATTCGTTGTTTTATAATTTTGTAACATTAATGTAACTGATTAATCGTTTTTGTGTCAATAAATAATTTGAATTTGAATTTGTCTTGGATAGGAATCGAACCTACGCCTTACAGCTCACAGTTTAAAGCAGATAAGTATCAAAGTTGTTACGCCTATTACTTAAGTTTATTTACTTTTAGTAAATAACTCTTTTTGTGGGCAATAAAAAGTCAATCAATCGATGAAAAAAGTCTGTGATAACATTCAGTAGAAACTACGTCCATTTTCAACCGAAATTTGACCTAGGAGTAAAATAAACACCAGAGAAATAAAATATAAAGTCGGCGCGCACTGCGTTTCCCCGAAGGCACAATTTATCTCAATAATTGGGTAGAGCACGACGCTTGGAGAAACGATTTGTTTGAAGAATTCACGGTTTATAGTAAGAGTAGTGAGTGGGAACGATTTGTTTCACGTCTAACTGTGGCTTTAGTCAAATTAGACCTTTTTGTCTGCAGGTGAATGAATGGAATTTAATGATAGGTCTTCTTATGTCACTCAGATGTTCAGATAGTTACCGCTAAAGTAGTTAGCTTAGTTCTGAAAACCAACCTTTTTTGTCGCACTGGACACAAAACCTTTTGAGTTAGTGTATTAAGTTAGTAATGTCAGTGCAGTGAGTACTTCATATTATAGAACACGTGAACAAAGTATCTTCCCCTTAATAGAGACAGTAAGAAAAGTGTCGATGGACGCATTCTTCGATTAGACTCTACTTAGCAATTTAAGTTACATTAAAATTACTTCTTAGTCTTAACTAGGCTAGATTGTAATAACAATGAGGTGTCTAACAAAAAACAGATACATCATTAGAAGGAAAAAAAAACTGGACACTACAGCAACAACTATCTATATATTATTTTTCATTTTTATTTTCTAATCATTTATTTGTAGTGTTTTTTGTTGTTGTAGTGTTGTCTGTGTCAAAATAAATGTTTTCTTTCTTTCTTTCTTGAAATGGTATCTGCTATCAAATCAGATCTGAAAATCTTTTGTGTTCAGTAAAAAACACGGACAAGTGGGTATCAGACTCGTCTTAAGGGTTCCGTACAAACTAGGTAAACTAGGTATGATAAATTCTTTTTCTCATTTCTTCAATAAAGATCCTATTTTTTGTGATTAAATTAAAAATGTAGAGTTTTCGGGATTTTTCCTTTATGTGCACTGTATAACAATACTTCTTGCCAAATTTTATAGTATATGTCAGCGGAAAGGTAGGCAGCTATAGGTTTTGATTTTCTTGATTTCCTTTAAATAAATAAATAAATATCATAGGACATTACACACAGCGCCATCTGACCCCAAACTAAGCAGAGCTTGTGCTATGGAAGACAGATAACTGATAGAATACTTAAATACTTTTTTTTTTTTGTAAATACATACTTATAATACATACAGTACACCCAGACACAGAACAAACATCGATGTTAGACACACAAATGTTAGTCCTGAGTGGGAATCGAACCCACGACTCGAATGCGCGGTTTTTTTGCGACATAAACGACTGTTACTTTTTTACGATAACTGAGAAGTTTGATTTTTTCACAGCTGCAAAGGACTACAGATCTGTGTGTATAGGTTTAATTTCAGCTCAATACCCCACGCGTTTCTGAGATAGGTCTTGACAGACGGACAACAAAGTGATCCTATAAGGGTTCCGTTTTTTTCTTTTTGAGAACCCTGAAAACTATCTACATCTCTACGTCAAGATATTTTATACTCTCTTCAGCAATATTCTTAAAATCTTACGGATCATAAGATAGCAAGCAAACCAACAAAACAAGTAAACAAACAAACAAAACGAGCAAATAAACAAACAAAAACAATTAAGCTCACGGCTATGGAAATATTGAAATGTTAAAAATTACAAATCAAGTTTAAAAAAAATTTGAAATAATCCCATTTTTGTTAATTATCTATCTAAAAATAACAATATTGAATATCGTAAGGCATTACACACAGCGCCATCTGACCCCAAACTAAGCAAAGCTTGTAGGTACTAAGGAAGTCAGATAACTGACAGTATAGTAATAAGTAAGTACTTTAATATTTTTTTTGTAAAAACATATTTAAAATACATATTAAACACCCAGACACAGAACAAACATTTGTTTATATCACAAAATGCTTGTCCTGAGTGGGAATCGAACCCACGCCCCTCGGCTCTTGGAGCAGACATACAACCAATGAACCAACAGGGCTGACATTTTTCGTGTATTTAGTGTTTGCCAGTAATTACGCCAATTGTAAGTTCACAGAATCATCGCTAAAAAAGTACTGAAATACGAATAATTATTTCCTTTTACGTCCGAAACATCCGTTCTAAAATTTAATAATTCTTCCCAAAAAAATACCCGTTTTACACGAACAAAACACTGGTCCGCGTTAATTGAATTCAAAAGGTTCGTAACACCAATTTATAAAAGGAAAATTGCTTCTATTTAGTGATGCTTAAGGCCTGTTTTCGGTTGGGAGTTGGAACCCTAAGCTGTAGTAAGCCAATCACAAGATTGAAGGCATTATGATAGGGGAGCAAGTTTCGAAATAATGGTTCTCGCATTTCCTAGTACCAGATTATATTGGTGGAGCACGTTTGCAAATTTAAAAGGTTGTTTGTAAGCTAACAAGGTGTAAGCACGTCTTATTGTTTGCGGCAATAATCTGTATAACAAGATGGTTTTAAGTGAAATTGCCTTTCGGAAAGGCGATTGTATTTCTGAGCGGCTTTTTTATTTTTTAGTTTTATCATGCGATCAGTCTTTTTGACTAAGACTCGTGTGAGTTGATGGTCGGGACGGTCAAGAAGATATTTCCGGTCGGAAAACACCTTGGTGACCGAAATATCTTCTTGGTCGGGAAGATATTTCCCATCAGAAACATCTTTTATCTTTGTAGCGATGACAACTCAGTCGTTAGCGCTTGAGCTGCCGGTTAAGGAAAACATCGCGAAGAAAACATAGCAGCGTAGCATTTTTATAAAAGGTATCCTTTTATCCCTAAATAACTCTTAAATCTAATAATAAAATAGCTTAAGTTTAATGACTATTGCTTATTTGTTACTTACATAATTATGTTTCTGAAACTAATTCTAAAGTTAACGCGGACAAAGTTGCAGGCGTAATATATGTATAGGTATATCGATATTTATTCATTAATTTTAATTATTTATATCTATAACTAAAGTTCTGAGTTTTGGCGGGAACGCGGAAAGAGGCGTGTCGCCCCGTTGAATTTTTTTCCAAAAGTAGTGTTTTGTCGAGTGTTTATACATAAAAATGGCGGTGTTTTATTTATAAAGTGTTGAATCACAAGCGCGAGTGTGGGAAAATGATACAATGTGGTGAAACATGACTTTTCGTGTTGCTTCCAAAACTCCATCGAAGCTTTATAATAAAGTCACCACAAAAAACACTTGACACGGGAAAATGCGGCGCCAAAATGAAAAAAAAAAACTAAAGTTCTTTTCCTTTAAAAAATTATGAAGTTTTGTTTTATCTGAAAATGTGTTTAACGTCATAAAAATCGTGTTTTGAAGAAAATCGCGATACTTTTTACTGTCATTGTCTGCTCTCCAAAATCTATGCACCTGAATGTAAAATGTTGCATTCCAAAGTTTGATATCTGCCATAAACACAATTTCAATGCAGCCAACAAATTCAAACTACCCAATATTCTCGGTGGGGCCATAAAAATACAATGCATGCCACAATATATCGCATAGAATGTGTAGGGAACCGCAGTGAGAGACAAACATTTAAATGACGTGTACGTACATAATATTAGTGTATTATGTAAACGCGGCTGAATTGATTGTGACTGTTTTTGAGGGTTCCGTACCCAAAGTTTGGATTAAGGTGATTTGACATTGACATATTTTTATTGACATTTTCATTTCATTTTACTTTGATTTGGAATTTATTGTAATTTTTTGACATTGCATAAATAAGTGTGTTTTCAAATTTTAACTAATTAATTGTTCATGTATTATTATTAGTAATCGATATGGACCTGTTCTGAAATAAATGAAAAAAAGGGTGAAACGGGGGTCCCGTTTTACTAAGACTCCGCTGCCGGTCCGTCTGACCGTCATTCCGTCTGTCGCCAGGCTGTATCATGAACCATGATAGTTAGACAGTTAAAATTTTCACAGATGATTTAATTCTGTCGCCGATATTTATTTTATTATGTTTTTTTAGTAACAACAAATGCTAAAAAAGGGAATAAGATAAATATTTAAGGGGGCTCCAATACAACAAACGAACGTGATTTTTTTTGCCATTTTTATGAATTGTTTTTGTGAATAGGTATCTTCTAAGTGTGCGTGCCTCATCTTCGACCACATCATCGCTTACCATCAATCGGGTTGGTGATCAAAACAGGACGTATCCATATAAAAAAATGATAGCTACTTGTGCTCATCAATTTTCACATTCACAATAAGTAGTTATTAGTCTAACAAAGATCAATTCTGAAGGATTTAGTTCTCTTTAATACTAGCGGGCGTCTCGAGGTTTTACCCACGTAGTTCCTTTTCCCGTAAGAATACAAGAATAAAAAGTAGCCTATGTCACCCGGAGATAGTGTAGCTTCCCAACGGTGAAAAAATTTTTGAAATCGGTCCAGTAGTTTCGGAGCCTATTCAATACAAACAATCAAATCTTTCCTCTTTATAATAATATGAACTAGCGGCACATCCCGGCTTCGTACGGGTGGGCATTTGTTTTTTAAATAAATTTATTCTTGTAATAAACACAACCTAAGGAATGAATCAAAATCCTCAAAATCGGTCCAGTAGTGTTGACGCGTTTACTATGTGCTCCCAAAAAAATAAATAATTTTGTGGTAAAAAACTAAATTTCAACAAAACTAGTGCATGTATTAACTTATGCCATATATAGTGATTCATAAAAAGTGATTTAATTGTGAAAAACAATAGTTAAATAATAGGAAATAACAAAAACAACATTATTGTTCAAAAAAATTTAACGGACGCTGACTCACATTCCTTTACATCGCGATCGTTACGAAGCGACGTACGCTGCACATTGAATGAAATAATAATAATAATATTATAAACAGCTACTTTGCATTAGTGATAACGTGATTTAATGGCTAGAAAACTTACGGGATACCAATTTGTCTTGTACCTAGCTCTGCAAGTATAAAGTGCTTAATTATTTTTCTCTAAAATGGCGTTTTTATCAAATAGCTACGCACAGACGGTTATTAATTTAGACTGCGCTGGATGCCCAAATAAAATTATCAATCGTCAGTATATGACATGTTCATTTTGTTTATGCACCTATGATCTTATCTGTGCAAACGTTTCATTTACACGATTTCAAATAATGGACAAGGATAAAAAAAATGCGTGGAAGTGTACACCGTGCTATTCCAAAAAGCCTAAAGGAGATAATACAAACACTCCTGTCGGTACTCACAACGTAATTCAAGAGTTAGAATTAAATAACAATTCGGAGAACATAACTATGCGGAGACCAAAAACACTACGTCGTCGTCTATCTTTGGAAAATCGTTTCTTGTCTAGCTCCATGTTATCGAGCAACACAATCGATGAAAGCTTTGAGGATGCAACATTTTGTCCACCACGATCCAATGACTTTTCAGATATGACGCTACATGATAAATCCGAATTGAAACTACATGATGAAAGTACTGGAAAGTTGATTAAATTTAAGGAAAGTCTAACGAAGCTAGAAACTGAAAATACAGAACTGAGGGAGCAGATGGAGAAACAAAATGAAAAACACGCAGCTGAAATTAATGTATTAAAAGTTGAAATCCAAAACCTAAAAGAGCAAATGGAAGAAATAACCAAAAATATTAGTGGAAAAATAAAACATATTAAATGCAAAGTAACTAACACACCATCCGGATCGAATATGAGAGAAAATCTATCTATAGGTTCTGAAGGTAAAACATCATATGCAACTGTGCTAAAAAAGAAAGTTGAATGTAAAAAGCAGAACATCGAAATGAACTCGCAAGAAGAAAGCCATAACAACTATTCAGTAAGAAATTTATCAAGAAAACTACCTAAGTCCGTACCGTCCTACCGTAACGTCAATAAAAATAATAATACTATTAAAAAATGTAATGGTTGCGTAAGTAAGCCTAAAATATTCATAGTTTCTGACCAAAGTTGCAAAAATCTGTCTACCCAACTTATTGATCTTCGATCTAAGTATAAAAATGCTAGAGAATACGATATAGTGAATTTCTCCTACCCCGATGCCTCTATAGACCATATTTTACATAACTGTGAAATAAATGACAGTAAATTTCACAAAGGTGATTGGCTTTTTCTCTCAGTAGGAACAAATGATAAAAATGAAATGCGATTCCTTAATGCAATTTCGTCAATTTTAGAATTAATCACCATCCCAAATATTATTGTAGCGAGTGTCGGGAACAATAATTATTTAAATCTAGGTAAAGTTAACAGAAAACTGAGAAATATGACTAATAATAGTGATACTAGTAAATTTCTTCAAATTCCCAGCCATCCTAATTCATCACAGCGCATGCGCGGCAAGCTACTTAACAATATGATCAATACAGAAGACTATAAGTCATGTTATTTAGATAAAAATATAATACAAAAAAATATCCAAAACTGTGAATCTACCTTAGTACCTGGAACTATACCGTACATATTTAACAAAATTAATAAAGATAAAGACTTAAAGTATTTACCCCCTGCAGTAGATGACTGTACATCTGGGAATACTTTAAGCAGTAATAATAATAAGGCATTTAGTGAAATTCTTAAACCAGGTACAATTCCATTTTATTTCTTATCGAAAAAAAAAAATAATAATTCAGAAGATAAGGTTCCTAAACAGTTTTTTCGTACCGTATGATAGTTATCAAGACATAACGCAGTTCACGATCTTTCATCAGAACATCGCAGGGTTAATCAGCAAATTAGATCTTCTAGAAGTATCTCTTCTAGATCTCGCTAATAATGGCAAGCATGTAGATGCTATATGTATCTCAGAGGCTCTAGCCAAACGAGAAGACAAAAATAATATAAAACTTAAAGGATTTAAACTAGCTACTCATTACTTCAGAAAACATAAAAGGCGTGGAGGTGTCTGTATTCTCCTCAGAAATGACATAGAATATAAGGAAATACCTCTCTTCAATGAACTCTCTGTTGAACATAGTTTTGAATGCTGTGGAATTGAATTACCAGCGTATAGATGCATTATTATTTGTATCTACCGTACCATAGACATAAATGTCTTCCTACAAAAAATTGAAACCTTACTTCACAAATTAAATAAAAAATCTGAGAAAAAAAAAATCGTACTTGTAGGAGATTTTAACATTAACGTCCTGAAAACAAATAAAAAAACAATTGAATTACAAGAAATATTGAGTAATTATGGTTTTAAAACACACATTAATGAGCCAACGCGGTTAGAAACGTGTATAGATAATATAATAAGTAACATATCTGATGCTAAAGAAAAAGTGCACTTCACAGGGTTGTCCGATCATACAGGACAATCATTAAGCTTTCCAACAAAAACGACTAAAGCTAAGCCTAGATTTTTCTACATTGAGAGAAGAGACTACGGAAAAGACTATGTTGAAATTTTTAGAAAACACCTCAGTAGCCTATTCTTTGAAGATATGTACAATAGTAATAACTTTAATACTGCATTTAGTACATTTCATGATACCTTTATTCTGTTGTATAAACTATGCTTTCCTATTATTAGAATACGAATATCAAGCAAAGAAAAAATGAATAATTGGATCACTAAAGGTATTAGGAAATCCTGTAGTACAAAGAGACGATTAAGGTATGACTTTTATAAAAACAAAACCGAATGTTCAAAAAGTCGTTATAGGATATATGCGGAATGTCTTAAAACTTGTATGCGTCTATCTCAGAAAAAAGTAAATAATAGTATTATATCTAAATCTAAAAATAAATGTAAAGCAACCTGGGACATCATAAAAAACAATGGAGAAATTAAAACTACAAACATAGAAAAGATAAAAATTAATGACTTATGTATAGAAAATCCTATCAAGATAGCAAATGCATTCAATGACTACTTTATAAATACAACAAATATGGACAATATAACGAATCAAAATTTAGATTCCTTTTCAAATTTAAATAATAATAACTTTACATGTAGTATATTTTTAAAGCCTACTAGTCCTCACGAAGTCAAAGCTATAATAAAATCACTTAGTAATACAAAATCTGTAGGGTATGATGAAATTTGTACACATGTAGTCAAAGCTTGTTGTGATGAAATTGCGGAAATAATTAGCTATCTTATTAATATGTCCTTTGAGTATGGTGTTTTTCCTGAAGCCCTAAAAAAATCTATTGTTAAGCCCGTATACAAGAAAGGGAACAGAAATAGTTTGAACAATTACCGGCCTATTACATTAATACCTATTTTATCCAAAATATTTGAGAAAGTAATGCATCAAAGATTATATGAGTTTATAGCTAAAAATGATGTTCTAAAAAGTGAGCAAAATGGCTTTCAAAAGAATAAATCTACTACCTTAGCAAGCTTCACTCTAATTAGGTACATTACAGAGCATATTAACAGAAGTAATCCAGTTTCAGTTATATACTTTGATATGAGCAAAGCTTTCGATTTTGTCTGCCACAAGACTTTGCTTAAAAAACTTGAAAGCTATGGGATTCGAGGTAATGCTTACAATTGGATTGAAAGCTACCTGAATAATAGAAAACAGTGCGTCGAAATAAAAAAAATAGATGAACATAACCTTATGACTAGTTTCCTATCTAATTTTATGTGCAATGCTTCTGGTGTTCCCCAAGGCAGTGTATTAGGGCCGCTTTTATTCTTATTGTATATAAATGATTTGCCAAATATTACCTCTTTTAGATCTGTCCTTTTTGCAGATGATATTGCCATTGTTGTTTCAAAACAAAGTAATGTTAATTATGAGCTTAGTATAAATGAAACTATTGCAAACGTAGTAGTTTGGCTAAATAAAAATAATTTAAAGGTTAACATTGAAAAAACGAAATACATGCAATTCTACAATACCAGATCCAAACCGCAAAACCTTCAAATAGTATTTAAAGATAGACCGATAAAAGAAACCAATATAGCGACATTTCTTGGAATCACAATTGATAGCCATTGCAACTGGAAGTCTCATATTGACCTAGTGTGTTCCAAACTTGGCAGATTTGCATTTGCGCTTCGTAGGCTGTCCTTAGTAGCTTCGAAAAAAACATCACTTATGGCTTATCATGGATATGTGGCTTCAGTTCTAAGATATGGTCTTATAATATGGGGTAATTCAGTAGATATAGGAAGAGCATTTATAGCACAAAAGCGATGCCTTCGGGCAATCTGCTGTGCTGGCCCATTAGAATCGTGTCAGCCCCTTTTCAAAGAATTAAAGCTACTTACGCTTCCATCCATGTATATTTTTGAAATGTGTATGTTTGTCAAAAAGCATTCCGATAAATTTAATACATTGGGAGATAATCGTAGTTATTACACAAGATACCCAAACAGATTAGTATATCCACAATGTAATAACGAACTGTACCGCAGAAACTGTTATGTTATGGCTCTAAGAATTTATAATAAAATCCCAGAACCTTTAAAAACACTTCCATTGCAACAATTTAGAGTTAAACTATATAGGTGGCTAACTGAATGTTGCTTCTACGAAATCAAACACTTTCTCGAATGCAATAAGCACACATACAGTTTTACCAAAAAATAGTCATAATATTATAATTTAAAATAGTAATACTTAGTCGTAATATTGATCTCACAATGTAAATGTCTCATATTTTTATTATTCCTTTCTGTACAATTAAGTAGTTAATAATTTTGTTTTTATTTAATATTTGATTTCGTGTTGATTATTGCCATAACTGTATATAATTAAATTTTTGTTGTACATTATTTTAATAAATATATTATAGATTTTAGTTATTAGGAATATTGTAAATTCGCATGCCAATTAGAGTAAGATGTGCTGTACTAGTATTATATATTTAAGATCGGGAATGTAACCACATCTTAAGCGAATAAAAACTTTTGAACTTTGAACTTTGAGTTTTTGAGTTCATTCGTTACAAACATACAAAAATCCAAAAATACAAATCTTTCCTCTTTATAATATTAGTGTAGATGTAGATTTTATTACAATCTTTCTTAACGCACACCAATAAACCTCCCCAAGGTTTGTCACTTAAAAATGACAAAAAGGAAATTGATATTTTTAGTAAATTTAAATTTGTCACAAAGCCTTCATGGATATAAAATTTATAAAATTTCTCTACAACACTAAAGTAATATTAAATTGCGACTCGTTCAGTGGAAGACGCTCTCACCCATTCGAGTAGAAAAAAGCTTGTAATTTTCTAACAACTGGGCCGATTTTCTTGAATAGCTAAGAGCAATCTATATTTATCCTTACTTGGTGGTAGATCTCCTTAGCAGGAGGTCGTCTAGGTAGATACCACTGCAGTACCAGTTATTCTGCCGCCAAGCAGTAGTGCGTAAACATTACTGTGTTCCGGTTTGAAGGTGACTGCAGCTAGCTAAATTACTGGGCTGTTGTGACTAACCATTGAAAGTTTCAAAGTAATGAGCGCCAAATCAGTGATGCCCTGGACTTTGTTTTGTTACTCAAAGTTC
This sequence comes from Biston betularia, assembly GCA_905404145.2. Taxonomy (NCBI): domain Eukaryota; kingdom Metazoa; phylum Arthropoda; class Insecta; order Lepidoptera; family Geometridae; genus Biston; species Biston betularia. The sequence goes on along the minus strand of FR989887.1, from coordinate 5,417,088 downwards.
TGTGTATCGCTGCAATGGTCATGGGCATGCGTTATCTCCTACTATCAGGAGAGCGTCTCGTAATTCGACTCATTACTTTTTTACATCATCATCATCATCATCATCATCATCATCATCATCATCAGCCTATATTAGTCCACTGCTGGACATAGGCCTCTCCCAAGACACGCCACTCAGCCCGATCTACGGCTTTTCGCTTCCATCCACCGCCAGCTGCCCTACGTATATCGTCACTCCATCGAGTCTCAGGGCGACAGGGCACTTTTTTACATAAAAAAAAACAAAATACATATAGCTACGGACAGGCATACACTAAGTATAAACTGTTTATATAATGGCACTCATTCATTATTTTGTTTTAGATTTGTCAGAATGGCACGAAGTAAGTATCAACCGACGCGGGAAAGTGGCGTGACCGTCCCACTTCTGTTCACGGGTGGTGCGCACGAGCTGGACAAAAACGGAATGGAATATTCTGAGTATTATTGGATCGATTCATACTATGCATCAATATAGGGAAAATTCCTTCATAATGTAAGATAATATTATTAATAAGCAGATTTACAATTGTCTTATGATACAAAAGAGTTGCGCATGTACAACTGTACTTTTTTTTTTTTTTAAGGCCGCGTTTGACCACCAACTCACCTGATGGTAAGCGACGATGTGGTCGAAGATGAAGCACGCAGACCTAGAAGATACCTATTCACTCTGACCTTGAAAAGATCTAGATAGATGTACGTACTTCGTCAGAAAATTAATATGTCTAATTAATAATAATAAAAAGTATAATTGACAAGTGGAAAAGTTTAAACAATCTATAACCCGACTGCGAATAAAGAAGATAATTATAATCAAAAGAAAAAAAATTGTTAAGCCTAATTAAATTAAAAACATAATAACTTCAATATATTTTCGTAATCCCCTTTTAATTTCCTTTATTTAGATATCCTAAATTAATAGGCTTAGTTTTTTTTTCTATTGTCGTGTTACTATTTCGCGTCAAAAATCTGCCATTTTTTTTTCAACATGGAAAAAATCTGTTTGTATGGAATCGTTTGTAAGGTGGTTCGATTTCCATACAAGATTCCAGATAAAATCAAATTTATGAATGATTTCTGAATTTATGATTTTTGAATAAAACAGTAGATTATGCCAATAATCTACTGTTTTATTCAAGAAATTGTGATTTACAGCAAACAAAGACCAAAACAAATGCTGTGATTTCACTCTAAAATTATGCTCCATTTGTCCATAAATGGAAAAAAATATTTATATGGAAATCGAACCACCTTAGAACACTTGGGTTATTGAGACGAATCTAAGGCTATCGTCGCTACAAAATTACAAACATTTTCACTAAGAACTTCTTCCAGGCAAACATAGGTAATTAAATTATTAGTATTTTGTATTGAAAACTACAAACAGAAGGCAGTAAAATTTTACGACACAACAATTTAAACTATTTGTACCGCACCTAACCGAAAGCAATAAGACCCACATAAGCCGCTACCATATAAATCATTTTCCGTATAATATCCACCTTGGGCTTCAGTGGAACGCAATTTCGCGGGTGGCATTCAAAAATGGATGTACGATTATATGGTACCCTACCGATTATGTACGGTTATATTGTCGCAAATGCAATAATCGACAGGAATTCCCGGATGCACTACCAAGAATGTTTTCTTAGCAATTTCCTATAATAGAACGGCGAATACGATGTTATTTTTCTTTGTTTTGGCATCGCAATTTGTGCATGCCAGCGTCAAGTTTTTTTGATGTTTTCCGTAATCCGTAGTAATCGTTATCTGTAGAAATAAGTAATGTAATTCTAGTAATAGTATTTTTGTATGTTAAAGTAATGAGACGAACGACATGCTATCCTGATGGTAAGAGATATCGCCTGTCCTTAGCCATTGCAGAACTTTGAGTAGCAAAACAAAGTCGAGGATATTATGGCTGCTTTGGTGCTCATTATTTTGAGATTCTCGATGGTTAGTCTCAATAGCCCTGTAATGTCGCTAGCTGCAGTACCCTTCCAACCGGAACATAGTAATGTTTACACACTACAGTTTAGCGGCAATGGCTTTTCGTTTTATATAATCAAAATCTTTTAGTAAAGCCGCCACTACTTCACTGGGGTATGAATAGACTTAACCTCGACTTACGTTTATTTACTACGAGCGGACGCCTCGCGGTTTCACCCGCGTAATTCCCGTTCCCATAGGAATACAGGGATAAAAAGTAGCCTGTGTCACCCGAGGATAGTGTAGCTTCCCAACGGGGAAAGAATTTTTGAATTCGGTCCAGTAGTTTCGGAGCCTATTCAATACTAACAAACAAATAAACATATAATCGAATATTTCCTCTTTATAATAGTATAGATAGATAGATAGATATAGATAAATAATTATAAAAGATAAAATCTTGTAGCTAAATATATTTAGTCAACTACCCCGTTTTGGAGGAAGCCAAAGTAAAAGAAAGCGGAAATTTGATTATAAAGATTCTTCCTAAAAGCGGAAACTGTAATCAACTCTGAAAAATAATACTCCTTAATTACCTTTGAAGCAGATTCTTGGAGAAACAATCTTACAGATAAAATTTGAAAATAAATTTTGTAAAAGTACATATTTTAACTGATACTTTAATTTAATACTTTCTACGTTCGTAAACGTGATTTAACTTCTTAGCATTTTTAGGGTTCCGTACCCAAAGGGTAAAACAGGACCCTATTACTAAGACTCCGCTGTCCGTCCGTCTGTCTGTCTGTCACCAGGCTGTGTCTCATGAACCGTGATAGTTAGATAGTTGAAATTTTCAACAGATTATTATGTATTTTTATTGCCGCTATAATAACAAATACTAAAAAACAGAATAAAATAAATATTTAATCGGGCTCATACAACAAACGTGATTTTTTTGTCATTTTTATAGATAATAATGATACGGAACCCTTCGTGCGCGAGTCCGACTCGCACTTGTCTTGTTTTTTTTTTACATCGTACTCCTCCACTATTACCCCTGACATTATCAGGGACCTTTTTTTGTATGAAATAATTTTATTTACAATGTTATATTGATTTTTGTCCCTCCTTATTCTTATGTTTTTAAGACTAAATGTCTTCACTAGCTGCAGTACGCTTCAATCCGGAACAAAATAATGTTTACACACTACTGCTTGGGGGCATAATATCTGGTACTGCGGCGGTACCTACCTAGGCAACTTCCTGCTAAGGAAATCTACGACCGAGTACCTCTTACCATCAGGAGAACATCTCGTTGTTCTCATTACTTTTAGAAATAAAAAAGTCCCAGTTACCATTTAAGAACCTGACACAATGTCGTGTCGAACACAATTGGTTTCACAATTAACTCCCAACTAAAACAATTAAGCTTCACAACCGCTACGGATACGAAATTGTCAACATTTTTCTCTGCTTTCACAGAAAGTCAAACAGTAAATAGGATTTGAACACCGTAAATTTTCTTTCTTGTCTGAAAAGAGATTTTGAGCTTTGTTATACAGAGCTGTGAGTTATTTTTTGAGGTAAAATAACTATTATGAGCGCACTGCGTAGTTTGTCTCAATTACGGAGACAATATTAGACAAGGTTTTATTATTAGAAAATAATTTCGCACACGCTTTTGTAGAGAATTTCTAATAGTTTAGAGGAGGCTTTTTTTTTAATGTAAAAGTAATGAGACGATCAAGGCGCTCTCCTGATGTTAAGAGAGAACGTCTGTCCATGACCATTGCAGCGATACACAGAACTTTGAGTAACAAAACAACGTCGAGGCCATCGCTGCTTTGGCACTCATTACTTTGAGACTAGATGGTTAGTCTCAACAGCCCTGTAATTTCGCTAGCTGCAGTACCCTTCAAACCGGAACACAGTAATGTTTGCACACTACTGCTTGGCGGCAGAATATCTGGTACTGCGGTGGTACCTACCTAGACGACCTCCTGCTAAGGAAATCTACCACCGAGTAAAAAAGGCTTCAGATGACTAGAATGCTGGTAACTACTTTGGTCAAAAGCTTAGCTCCAGCGTGGCAATGCTGCCAGCATTCTGGCCACATATCCCACCTGTGACGGACTTTTAGATTAAGTTTTTTGTATAAGTTTTATAAATAGTATTAATTTAAGATTTTTATTTTGTTCAATAAATGTTTTTATACCTAGAAAAAAAAAATAGTTTAGATAAGTGAATTTTTAAATGTTTTTAAATATCAAGGATGTTTTGTATTTTTTTTGTATGGTTGACAGGCTAAATTGTTTTGACCACAGCTCACCTGATGCTAAGTGACGGTGTGGTCGAAGATGGTAAACACACCTAGCCTGGAATGGAACTTGCTCTCAAGCGAGGCTGCCGGAATACACCGTTAGGTGCTTGGCGACAGATTTTCTGAATGAGAGATGAATGACTAGCTGCGCCCCGCGGTGTTACCCGCTACATGTTTTTGGGATAAAAAGTAGCCTATGTGTTAATCCAGGGTCTCAGCTAACTCCAGATCAAATTTTATTCAAATCTGTTCAGTAGTTTTTGCATGAAAGAGTAACAAACATCCATCCATCCAAACTTTTACATATATAATATTTAAAAAAAAACAGATTTAAAAAACAATTTCTAGAAGAATAAAAATATGTACCTATATTGACAAAGAAATACATAGAAAAAATACACATCTTAAAAATGAAAATAATCGCAAAATAAAAATAAAATGAAATTGAACATAATTTGTATTATTTATTGCCAGAAGGACAAAATCCACTTTATGTTGTAAAAATTTAGTTCCTACAGCGCTGGTTTTTTTTTTACTTCCTCTACACTTAAGATCAAACCCAACCACCATTATTATTTATCACCAACCGGCAGTTTTCCACTCTTATCTCGCCTTATTGAAACTAAAGCGGTCCCAGCGGCCCCCAAAGCATAGTAGTGGGGGAAGCGACCGGGGTCCGATGAACCCACTGACATCTCAATCAATTGACACCTCTCGTATCTTTTCAGCTAACACATTGGCACAAAAAGTGCCTATATTATTTTTAATGAAACCCTGAATTTGTGAACCATTTCTAAGCAAATTGTTTTAAACAAATTGATCCACATCTAAAAACATCCAAGTCTTTTGAAAGTAAATTTTTTTTAAGTTGCTGCTGGCCAAGTGTGGTTTGGTGACTTCACACAACTTCGAGTATTTTTTTAAGAACTTTTAGGCATGTAGGTTTTTATGAAACATAGCTACGAACACTCCCGACTAATTCACCTTTTAAACAAAAAAACACAAAATCAAAATCGGTTCATCCGTTTGGGAGCTACAATGCTACAGACAGACATACACATTTTACTTGGTGGTAGATCTCCTTAGCAGGACGTTGTCTATCCTCTAGGTAGGTACCACCGCAGTACCAGTTATTCTGCCGCTAAGCAGTACTGTGTAAACATTACTGTGTTCCGGTTTGAAGGGTACTACAGCTAGTGAAATTAGACTAACCATCGAAGCCTCAAAGTAATGAGTGCCAAAGTAGTGATGCCCTGGACTTTGTTTTGTTACTCAAAGTTCTGTGTATCGCTGCAATGGTCATGGACAGAAGTTATCTCTTACCATCAAGAGAGCGTCACGTTTGTCTTATAACTTAATACATTTAAAAAAAAACACCGACACGTCTAACTTATAACAGAGGGGTTTTTCGGAATCCCGCTTAAGTAGATTAAAGCAAAAATGAATAAATTTAGTTTCTTAAGTGATATTATGTCTGCCTTCATAAGTAGTCGTCGGCTGGTCCCGTGAAATGAAAAATGGACCATTCGCCCACCGTGTGTAGGTAAGAGATTATCGTAAGGGATAATGGTTACCCTCTGTAAAGGTTTGGATGTTTCTCCAAGGCGTTCTGCTATGTTATTTTTGAATGGTTTTGTCGTCAAAAGAAATAGTGTCTGGTGAAAAAGTGTACGGAAATATTTTTAATTTCTTAATGGTTTCTTTTATTTTTTTATATCATTTTATTGTATCGAATTCGTCTAGGTAGGCACCACCAGGTAATAATCTGCCGCCAAGCAATAGTGTGTAAACATTATTGTGTTCCGGTTTGAAGGATACTGCAGCTAGCGTTAGCGTAGCTGTTTAAATTAATTTAAATTGTATCGATAACATTTTATTTATAATGACATGTTTGTATATTGGCATACCTTATTTTGCTATTTTTGTTTTTTTTTTATTCATTGACATGTAATCAGTGTTTTAAATGACATTTTTGCAATCATACTACGCAATTAATAAATGTCGTAGGACTATACACACAGCGCCATCTGGCCCCAAACTAAGCAGAGCTTGTGTGATGGAAGTCAGATAACTGATAGAATACATAAATACTTTTTTTTTGTAAATACATACTTATAATACATACAGAACATCCAGACACAGAACAAACATTTGTTTATTCACAAAATATTTGTCCTGAGTGGGAATATAACCCACGCCCTTCAGCTCTCAAGGCAGATATACTACCAATGAGCCAACCGGGCTGTCAATTGTCATGTCATTGACATTGGTGTTATCAATTAAATATTTGTATTTGATAGAAATGATTGCATCTCTTTTGCCCACGTCTATGCATATGTCTATGTCAAATACATACTTATAGATGTGGAAGTTTTGCAGAATGGGTTTTGCCAGGAACTATAAAAAATCAAATCACCACATTATTTTGCAAAACTAGACCTTTCGAATGTTTAAAATTTCAAATTGTTTTCAATAACAGTAAATTAAGAAAAAATAATTAAAAAGTTGACAAAGGTTACGGACCTCGGTGTCTGTGAAGCAAATATTATATTAAATTAAAAAAAAAAAGGTGTGTCTAAAAAATAATAATAATAATGGAAATATAAATAGTAAGATTTATACATACATTTTTAAATTACGTGCAAATGTTTTGTATACTTTTTTGTTTTATATGGCAAAGGCATATTCTACATATTCAGCCGACCTCATGACGTCATAACTATAAAAAGTTTGAAAACGTATTAGAATTAAATTACCGCATAGAAAGCCAAAATCTTGAAATTAGTTTCTTAAAATAAAGTTTACTATCAGTAAAAAATATAAAATAAATACAAAAAAAAATTTTACATACCGAATTGCGGAAATTGATATAACGTTGTGAAACATAACTTAACATTTTGCTTTTAAAACTCTGTAGAAGTTCTAGTATTTTTATTTTTATGGCTGACTAACTGTTTGATCACAGCTCACCTGATGTTACAAGTGGCGGTGTGATCGAAGATCGCAAAAGCACACCTACGCTAGAATAGAACTAGCTCTCAAGTGAGGCACCATTAGGTGCTCAGTAGCGCATTTTTTTGAATACTATGCCACCATGCTATGGTTTCCTTACGATGCTTTGCTTCACCGGCAGCTCAAGTTTATTGTGGGGGGTTTGAACACACGCCCTTCTGCGTATGAACCGACCGCATTAACCACTGATTAATCATCGGTACAAGTAGTAATAAATACAAAAGCCCTTTAATCACAATTTAATAATTATAATCTGTAACCGTGCCCTTAAACCCTATTTAATAGTTGAACCGCCGATCAAATTGATACCAACCATAAACCCATAAATCATCATTTACGCCGATCTAGGGTTCCGTACATAAATTTATTATCACCCTAACTATAGATTAGGTGATAGTTACCGGAGATTTAATCCAAGTTATTGCTACAGTTTGATATTGGAATATTGACTTGTACGATTTATAGTAACGTTGGACTTAGCAAACTTTGAAGTATGGACTTTGGTTTGACTTATAAGGTAACTAGGATCCATTCCGGGAGCTATATCCTACTAATATTATAAATTCGAAAGCATGAATGTATGTTTGTTACTCTTTCACGCAAAAACTACAGAACGGATTTAGATAAAATTTGGTATGGAGGTAGCCGAGACCCTGGATTAACACATAGGCTACTTTTTATCCCGAAAACATGTACCACCCACTATCCTACTAATATTATTATGAAAGCAAAAGTTTGTGAGTGATTTAATGTTTGTACGAGTATCTATGTAATAGATATTATACATTGTCTCATGTACACCAGTAGAAGGGGTGCCGTCGGGGATTCTGGCGTTAGACGCCGTACGGATAGGACGTTCGCCTGCGCTCGGGGCTGGTGTAGTGGTGAGCGAGTGAACCAATATCTACATTATAAATACTAGCTTCTTTGTCGTGATAGTGATCACTACAAGTATGTTTGTTAATCTTTCACGCAAAAACTACTGAACGGATTTGAATGAAATTTGGTATGGAGGTAGCTGAGACCCTGGATTAACACATAAGCCACTATTTATTATAAGCAATTTAGAGATCTGTGATTATAAGCTTATGTAATTTTTAAACTTTCGCGGTTTTTTAATTATTTTTTTTCAATGTAAAAGTAATGAGACGAATTAAACGCTCTCCTGATGGTAAGAGATAACACCTGTTCATGACCGTTGCACCGATACACTTGATGGTAGATTTCCTTAGCAGGATGTAATCTAGGTAGGTACCACCGCAGTTCCAAATATTCTGCCGCCAAGCAGTAGTATGTACATTCTTTTGTTTTCTATTTTTGGTGTGCACAATAAAGAGTTGCTATCTATTCATCTAGTATTGCTTATTGCATCCACACGTAAACCCTCCAAATTTTCAAATTAAATAAGACATCTGACTAATAATTAATTTGCTTCTATTGTAATTAATGAAATCATTACGTTATTTAGTATCTAATTTAATGAAAGTCTAGTCTAATTTCAGAAGTTAAATTGAGGCTTATGTTTAGGTAATATAATAAAATATACCTGATTACATTGAGTGAAACTAGCTACGTTATGTGGGTGTACTATGGTGTTTCAAATAATTTTACACTTGAGTTTTTACACAGACTTTCGGATAAAAAGTAGGCTATGTGTTATACAAGACAGCCGACCCGCCCCGGTTTCGCACGTGTGCAATGTGGATACTAGCGTAGTACATTTTTTTTTTTTTTTTTTATGGTTGGCAGGCTAGTTGTTTGACCACAGCTCACCTGATGTTAAGTGAAGGTGTGGTCGAAGATGGTAAAGCACACCTAGCCTGGAATGGCACTGGCTCTCAAGTGAGGCTGCCGGAACACACCGTTAGATGCTTGGCGGCAGATTTTCAACTTGAGGGTGGTAGCTAGCCAGCCGAGTACTAGAAAGTACCCTACCACCATGCTATGGTTTCCTCACGATGTTTTCCTTCACCGGCAGCTCAAGTTCATTGTTGGGGTTTGAACCCACGCCCTTCGGCATGCGATCCTACCGCGCTAACCATTGAGCTATCATCGCTAACATCGTACATTATTTTGATCTATCTTGTAAGGTTTAGCCGGCGTTTGCAATGTAAGTTTGCACTTTTTGGTATCACATTGAAATTCTCGGATTATCTCTACTATAATATGAATTAATGTATTATACATATATAAACATTCCTCTTGAATCACTCTGTCTTTGTCTCTATTATTATTAGTTACTACGACGATCGTTCCTGCTGCACTGCGGATCGCCTAGCGCGGTTCGCTAGCTTATTACGTCCTACCCTACATTACTGGACAAATACAACAAATAAAAAAAAAATAAAAAAAACACAATGCTGCTTCCTAAAGCTTGTGTTAATTGTTAAATTATTTATTTCAGTGTAACTCAATTAAGTTTTCGAAATTTCAATGTATAAGAAAAAAATTAAAACTCATTTCATTAGTTTTTAATATAAGCGTATGTTATACAGCCTGTAAAACGAAACCTAATTGTAAGTATGTTATTTCTAGGCTAAATGTACACTAGAAACGAACAAATTTAAATAAAGAATTTTGGAAATTGATAATTGAAAATCACTCTGTCTATTGATGGAAGTGCATTAAAATCTGTTGCGTAGTTTAAAAGATCTAAGCGTACAGACGGCGGGAAGCGACTTTGTTTTATACTATGTAGAGATGATATAAGTTATCTGTGTATCAGTGCCAGATATTCTGCCGCCTAACAGTAGCGTGTAAGCATTAATGTGTTCTGGTCTGAAGGGTACTGCAGCTAGCGAAATTAAAGGGCTGTTGAGACTAACCATCGAAAGTCTCAAAGTAATGAACGCCAAAGCAGCGATGCCCTAGACTTTTGCTATTACAAGTTCTGGTAAAACGCTGCAATGGTAATGAATAGGCGTTATCTCTTACCATCAGGAGAGCGTCTCGTTGGTCTATTTACATATTTTTTTTAAACCCTTGAATCTTTAAGTTGTAATAGACGCATTAGTTATAGTAGACTCAAATAAAACAAGAGAATATACAAAGGATTTCAAATAAAATCCACTAGACTTCATTCGCTTTATCGCCACATCAATTCGAAGCAAATGAACCTATCGAAGTTAGAACTAATGTCGAATTCTCTTTGATTTTTGGATTGATTCAATCGAATTTGCTGCTCTATATATTCATCTTTTATTTTTTTACTGAATCATCTCTGTATATTTCTAAATCGATTCAATATACGTGAAGGTAATTGAATGACTTTGATTTTGATCTTAGTAATATGTTTTCAATCTAGTATTACTTACATTACATTGAAGTTATACGATATTCTTAAAGATGAATATCGTCGCAAAGTTGCTAGTTTATCGGTTTTTTTATTTGGTGTTAGTGTTTCAGATCTACATAAACAAACTTTTCCCTGCCAATTCTTCTATCACGCAGCCAGAAAACCGAAATATCAACATCGTTTCATGGTTGACGTTCTAAAAATCGAACGAAACGATTTGATTTCCCTTTCAGTGTGGACCGCTAAATAGTGAAATGTTCTGCCCGAATGGGTGTTCACAGATTAAAAAAAATAATTCAATCTGGGTTTCTTTAAGTCGAGAGTGGTTGTGCATTATCTAGACAAAAGTAGGTACATATAATTATGTATATTTAACTCTGTTTTAGTTTTTTTTTGTAAATGACTTATGACGCACACGTTTATTTGTCTTAAATGTTTTTCTTGGGCGGTAATTGAACTCACGTCGTACAACTCATGAAGCATATCCACTATCAAATGACCTTACACTGCAGTCCGTCAGTTGACAGATAAACGGTTTGAGATCATTTCGCATCTTAGCAACCACCATTAAGATGCCTAAAACTAAACTCAAAAAATACCAGTTTTTAAACTAGGTGTTTGACCAAAACTCACCTAACTGTCGAAGATATAGTGGCACATTCTAGCCTGGAATGGAAGTATTTCTCAAGTAAAGAAGCCCGAACACACAGTTAGGCCGCAGATTTTCATCTTGAAGAGTAAGCTAGCACAATATTACAAAACAAAATTCAGGCAACAAGACCCGTATAAAAATACAAATAAACACATTTCAATTTAATACATTAAAATCAACAATCATACAAAGCATCCTACCCCCAAGCTATGGTTTCCTCATCTCAGCGTCAGTGTTTTAATTATATTTTTTTGTACTTATTAATTAAATTCATATAATATGTAATTATAATTAGGTACGTATATTTGAGGTCATAATCAAATTTGATGCGAATAAAAATTCAAGAGCTGGCTGTCTGCGCTTTCAAATTTGAAATTTGTAATGAAAGCGCAGACATTTGAACTCAACCAAGTAAGCATGTTTAATAATTATATTAAATTCATTATATTTTGCTCAAAATAAGAGAGAATACTTGATGTCTAACTTTCTTGCAAATATTTTCTTGATATTTAATATGTTCAACATTGAACTATTATTTATTACGTATATGCTCAAAGCTTGTGTTTAATTATGTGAACGACTAAATTGATAGAATTTGATTTATTCAAAACTAGGACTTACTCCCGGCTTCGCGCTCGTAGTCGAGCGCTTTAAGTTATTTCTTTTCGTAAATTTAATGTAATGAACAAGACGCTCTCCTGATTGTAAGAGATAACGCCTGTCCATGACCATTGCAGCAATACACATAACTTTAATGACAAAACAAAGTCCAGGGCTTCGCTGCTTTGGCGCTCATTACTTTGAGACTTTGGAAGGTTTGTCTCAACAGCCCTGTAATTTTGTTAGCTGCAGTAGGTACCCTTCAAATCAGAACACAGTAATTTTTACTGCTGTTAACACAATTTACCATGTGTGATTTAGTTGTGGCGTCTTGGTCTGGGTCAACCCTGAGCTCAAGAAAATTTTGGAGTCTTGTGATGACCCAGCGATCGTTCGACATGCGACGAACGTGGCCCGCCCAGTCGCACTTCAGTTGTCCGGCTTTGTAACTGACAACAGCGATTTTTAGTTACTTAAAAAAAAAACCTACAATACATGACAAATTAGACTGCTGTAAGCTCATTTGGTAGTATTACATAGGTATTTTTTTAATCATATTCCTTGTAACACAATAACGTATACATGTATAGGTATATTATGTTTACAATTTACGCTACATTGCGTGCTGTTTTCATATACAGTAAAAATAATTACAATTTTTATTAGTATTTTTGCAACGAAAAGTTATGACTAATATTTTATATTTATTTATGACACTGTCAATCTAAAGAAAATGACCAATACCAAACCAATAATCCAACAACTATAAATGATATTCGATATGACAAAAGATATAGTTTAACACTTCAATGCCATGTTAACAATCTTATAGTTTTGTTTAATAGTTACTCAAATGTAAATCCTAAGAAGTTGCATTACATCGTATAGAAAATATGTTGCCCTTAATAATATGAAAGCCGATATTTTTTCGATTGTATACTGTTAGTTAAGTGGTATGTGAATTTGTAATAATCGATCATCTAGACCAGAGTTGCTCAAACTGCAGTAAGTTTGTTCCATAAATCCTTATTAGATAAATTAACATAATGGCAAATCTTATTTATAATATGGCTAAAAGATGGATTTCTCTAATAAATGAAATGCAATTACAAAGAATAATTAATATACGTTAATAATTAAGTAACAAAATTATAAAAATAATCGAATTCATATAAAAGTTGTTCGACTAGACATTTTTTAAATCTTATTTTAAAAGACCGCAGGCTGTAGGCTGTAACTTCTTTTGGCAGACGATTATAGACCGTCGGAGTCATGACGTGCGTTAACTTAGAGGACTTCTTCAAAAAGCGCAGGACAGTGAGTAGCATGTAACAAGTGGGTAGGTAAAAGCTTGGAGCCCCGCTGTAACCATATGGTTTATCTCAAAAAATTAAATTTAAATTTAATTTTGCTCAATTTTAAATCGGATTTAATGTTCAGAGATTACGTCAAAGGAGTCCGCGTTCCTACTTTGAGAAACTCTGATCTAGACTCTAGAAGACTAGAATCCAAAGAACCACATCTTATTAAGCATTACCTCGGAGCAATTCTAGTAACAGCACTTAACTTTTTCCATAGCAATCCAGACTGAAAACTAGACATTGTGATCCAACCAACTAACTCAACTCAGATTCTTGGAAACTCGTCGTTATTTTCATAAAACTAAGGTTGATTAAAAAGGCACAGCTATCATTGTAGATGTTTCCAGAGTCTGTAAGCCTTTATGTGGAGAGTGTCCTTTCATCTCACTCCTTTTAACCCGAAGCTGCAATTATAGTTAGCGTGCCTTAGGGTGGTCATATTTTGGGGTTCAGCTTGATTATGATTTGAGACGAAAATACTAAGTTGTTCTTTTTGTACAAAAAATCAAAACTAAAATTATTTTTAATGGATTTTCAGAAAGAGTTTTTGTTTCGTGTACCATCTTAAATCGTAGATTACATCTTCATTTAACGTCAGGCGAGATGGTGGTCAAACGCGGTCTTGTAGGTGTTAATTTTTTTTTAAATATTGGTTTCTGCAAACTGCTAAACGAAGCATTTGTCATCCGCCAGCTCGTTGGGAAGACTATATGATCAATATAGCGGATTGAACAGGATAACTTTGGCACAGGACCGGGACGAGTGGCGTACAAGAAGAGAGGCTTATGCAGTAGTGGTCGATTGCGGACTGATGATGAAGATAGTATGCTTTGATCAAATGAAGATGAAGCATGCAGATGTAGAAAATACCAATTGAAAAGATCCAGTTTATATATCTCAGGAAACTACGAAGCTGGCAGCTTGTTCCATTCCTTGGCCGATAAGAAACGTAGGGTCAAAACGTTCGTAAGGCTGTTTCGTTTGATTTTGGTTTTGACAGCCCTGTTGATTTATTGGTAGAATGTCTGCTTCAAGAGCTGAAGGGCGTGGGTTCGATTCCCACCAAGGACAAACTTTGTGGTATAAAAAAAAAGTATTCAAGTATTTTATCAGTTATCTGACTTCCATAATACAAGCTTTGCTTAGTTTGGGGTCAGGTGGCTCTATGTGTAATGTCCTGCGATATTTATTTATTTAATGTACTTTTTTTTATAGAACAGAACTTAAAACTTTTTACAAAAGCATCTGAGATTTGTATCGTTAATATTTTCAAATAGTTAATAACAAGATTTTGAAATTTGAAACATGTAAAATTTATGGTTGTTGTTTTGAGTATTCAATCCGTCAAGTTCAACATCATTAAAAAAAAAATTTTCGAAACAAACGAACCCGTTTTCCTCAACAACATCGAACATTGAATAAAAAAGCATTCTCGGTATTCCCCAAAGAAAACTCGATACGTTCCCGAGAAAAATATGAAAACAAATGAATATCATTTCGCTCATAATAAAACACGCGTGAAAATAGTATAAATCTCTTTTCCCCCTAAACAGGGAAATAACAGAGAAAATTGAACGAGACAGAACGCATCACGTTATCAGACAAGACATAAAATATTTATACGGAACTCTCTTGGCCGGTTTCTATTCAGTCTTTGCGGCTTTCTAGGGGATTTTCACATTTGTGTCCTGCTTTAGACGGGTACAGTGGGATTTTTTTTAGATTTTTTTGCTGACAAAATATTGTCATGTCATGGTACTTTTTTCGAGTGCAGTGTGACAATAGTTTTTTTTTTTTTTTTTTTGCTTCAATAGTTGGAGGCAATTCAGAAAACTGAAGATAACAAAATCCGGACATACAAACAGTTTGGTGTTGCAGCGACATAATTATATATGATCTACAACCGCCAACCTTAACAGCTGTGCCATCATTTCTGTCCATCCAAAGGTTGTCTGGAAGAAATCGCTCTAGGTGATAAGGCCGCCGTTGTACTACCAGTTAGTCGATGTTCTGTTGTTTTCGTTTTGTTGCTATCTTTTTTATAATGTATCAATAGTTGTATATATATCTATCTATCTATAAAGAGGAACGACTTGATTGTTTGTTTGTATTGAATAGGCTCTGAAACTACTGGACCGATTTAAAAAATTTTTCACCGTTAGGAAGCTACACTATTCCCGGGTGTCATATGCTACTTAATCCCTGTATTCCCACGGGAACGGGAACTACACGGGTAAAACCACGAGGCGTCCGCTAGTATTATTATAAAGAGGAAAGATTTGATTGTTTGTATTGAATAGGCTTCGAAACTACTGGATTGATTTCAAAAATTCTTTCACCGTTGGGAAGCTACACTATTCCCGGGTAGCATAGCCTACTTTTTATTCCCGTATTCCCACGGGAACGGTAACTACGCGGGTGAAACCGCCAGGCGTCCGCTAGTAGTTTAATAAATTTGACAGCAGTAGGTACGTAGGTAGGTACATGTTACAAGAAAAATTACTTACCTAAAACGAGTGTCAAAAGCAAAATTAAGGTCGTAAACTGAAGTGTAATATAAATCTACTTTTACGTCTTTCCGCAATTAGTTAGGTCGTAAAAGTATACTCCAGGAGTAACTATAAGCAGCTAAGGATATATTGACATAGGTCGGTCATAAATTTTGAACTATACTTCACAAGCTGCGCTCTGTGATGTTACCCGCTGTTCCCACGTGAACACTACATTTTTTTGGGATAAAAAGTAGCCTATGTGTTAATCCAGGGTCTCGGCTACCTCTATACCAAATTTCATTCAAATCTGTTTCGTAGCTTTTGCGTGAAAGAGTAACAAACATACTCACAAATTTTCGAATTTATAATAAAAAAGTAGCTTATGTGTTAATCAAGGGTCTCAGCTATATCTATACCAAATTTCATCCAAATCCGTTCAGTAGTTTTTGCGTGAAAGTGTAACAAACGTCCATCCATCCATTCAAACTTTCACATTTATAATATTACTAGCTGCGCCCAGCGGTGTTGCTCGCTACATGTCTTTGGGATAAAAAATAGCCCATGTGTTTATCCTGGAGGAAAGCTACCTCCTTATCAAATTCCATCAAAATTGGTCCAGTCGTTTGAGCGTGAAGAAGTAACTAACATACACTTGCACACTCACAAACTTTCACCTTTATAATATTAGTGTGATTTGTTTTTATAGTAGGCAGGCTAGGTTTTTTTTAACAGGTTCGCGTTTGATTACATCCTGCACGATGGTAAGCAACGATATGGTCTAGGATGGAACATGCTTACCTGGAAAGAACCTGTTTACTCTTGATTTGAAGACACCCGCATTGTACTTTTCTAGACACAGATTCCGACAAAGAATTCCACGTCAAGTAATAGTCAAAAACCGTTTTATTATTTTTCCTGAAAAGTTGTATTATTGCAGTTATCGTTTTGTTCTCTAGGGACGGCGAAATGTTAAATTTCAACACAGGATTCGCAACAATTGAGACTGGGCTGACGCTTTAAACCTTTTGCAACAGTATCTGTGTCAGAACAAACGCTTTTTATTTTGAATGTTACGCTGGAATTTAAAAAATATTCTTTTAGTGGAATTCGGTGAGTGAAACTAATTACTTTTCGCAAAGAGAACGAGCAAATAGAAAAATATGCAGAAAAGATTGCACTGTATTTATAAAAGGTGTTTTTATAATCAAGAACAATTTTTCCATTAGAGATATACATAAAACTACATCGAAATGAAAAAAAAAATCAACATTTAAAAAAAATCTGATGGATTTTTTTCATACAAAATGAATACGTGACTGCAAAATGCATGACTACATTTTGACTATACATTTTGGTATCGGTCCGATAGAAAATGCCCGTTGTCTAAAAGCACAAACAATACAAGAATTTTGGCGGAAACGTATTATTTCCTAAAACTTGTTTTTTTTTTTAAGTTTTGTGAATAAAGCGCCGAATTTCGTGGCCGGGAAAGTTAAGTAATAAAATTATGGTGTTCATGTATTTTTGTGTTACGTCCACTCACAACTCCGTAAAAGCTTCTAATAAATTAACCGCTTTTTTAAATGTTTGACAAGCTAGGTGTTTGACCACAGCTCACCTGATCTTAAGCGATAGTATGGTGGAAAATGGTAAAGCTCACCTAGCCTGGAATGGAACTGGAAAGCTTTAAAGTGAGGCTTCCGGATCATACCGTTAGGTGCTTTGCGGCAGATTATCAACTAGCTAGCCAGCTAAGTACTACAAAGTGCCCTACCACCATGCAATGGTTTCCTCGCGATGTTTTCCTTCACCGGCAGCTCAAGCTCATTGTTAGGGTTTGGACGCCACGCCCTTCGGCGCGTGAGCCGACCGCGCTAACCACTGAGTTATCATCGCTACAAAAATGTATAATTATGACTGTGATATCGTCGCTACAAAAATGTATAATTATGACTGTGATATCGTCGCTACAACAATTTATAACTATGACTGTGACTGTGATTAAGACTTACTTAACTCGATTTTAATCTTGAAGTAGGTACTACGCATACTTTCAAATGCAGGTATTGCGATTTCGATATTTCGATGCCAAAAAAAACTATTAGCTAAATATAATACTTATTAGGATTTTCACCTGAGCTTCAAGGTATAATCACCATAATCTCTGTATGTATCAATGGCCCGTAATCTAGAATTAGAGCACGAACTGGCACGATTGTCCTATAATTACAGGCAATTTCCATAATTTCTACGACGCTCTCATGCGTAGAGCGAACACGCTGTATCTTCCAGTGATTAGTGTTCTTCACAAATACAATAAATAAAAAGCGATTTTTTTTTTTTTTTAAACCCACAACGGTTAAAAGTTATTATCACCTAGGTATCTAAGATAAAGCACCAATCAAACCCGAACCCATTATTGAAAACTGCATCAAAATCGGACCAGTAGTTTTGGAGAAAAATTGCAACATGTATTTGCACAAACAAACATCCTCTCACCCCAAACGCATATACCGTCTCCGTTCCGTCGTGGGACACATATTTTATTGGTAACACCAATGTTACAAGTCAAATTCCGTATTATCTACTATCCTACCGATATCCTACTAATAATTGTATAATTATAATTAAATTTTTGTCGTAGGTACATTGTTTTAGTAGTTAAATCAAAAAATCTATAAATGTCAAAAATAATTACAAAATTACTGTCAATTCACACATACACTAAAATACACTGGACAAATAAATAAAAGTGCTGTACTAGTAATAATTTAAGATCAAAAATGTAACCACATCTTGAACGAATAAATCACTTGAACTTGAATGTTATAAATGCGAAAGTTTTTGAGTATGGAGGTAGCTGGAACCCTGGATTAATATATAGGCTACTTTTATGTGAAACAGGAGGCAGATACCAGTTTTACAAACTAGTTTAAGATAGTTCACTGCTTAATTAAGTATAGAAATGTTTCATAGTCCCAATTATCATCACTGGTGGGCTTAAAGTTGCTGACTCAGAAATGGAGACAATCTAGGTCGCGTTTCATGGGATAGCTGAATTATATTCATGTTTTTTTTCATAGATGACAGGTTATGTGTACACATCTCACCTGATATTAAGTGACGGTGTGGTAAAAGATGGTAAACATACCTAGCCTGGAATGGGAATTGGCTCTTAATTGAGCTTGCCGTAACTCTCCCTTAAAGTGGTACGATTTCCATACAAATTTTTTTTGCCATTTATGGACAAATAAAGCATAATTTTACAGTGAAATCACAGCTACTGGCATTTGTTTTGGTCTTTATTTGCGGTAAATCACAATTGCTTGAATAAGACAGTAGATTAATAGCATAATTTCATATTAACATTCATTAAAATCAGTTCAGCCGTTTAGAAGTTACGAGAAAACATAGGAACGGACATACATACAGGTCAAACATACATAACCCTCCTTTCTTGGCTTCGCCGCAGTCGGGTAGACTTTTTCGTTTTTTCTTAAGTACATTTACGAGTATATAACAAATCAAAACAGAAGCTCCCAATACGTCTGATCTTGCAAAATCTTCCTCGAAAGCTATAACCCACCATCAGACTAAAGCTTTATCTTCATAAAGAAAATCGAAAAATATCGACTCCATTCTCGAGATTTAGCGGTACTACCCTCAATAACTCAAATGGATATTTCTAGTATCGCTTTCAAAATAATTGGTAAAATGATACCTATAATTCAGGGCCTCCCTTTGAGACGAATTGATTGTGATTTTATTTATAGTTCAGGATTGGGGGGTCGGAATTTGATTGGGATTCCAATTGGGACCTTGAAATTGGAAGAAAATATTGAAGTGAATAAATTGGGCCCTAGGGGATACATATTAAATGTGGTTACAGATTTTAATTCTATTTTAATGAAGACTAAAAATATTCAATGTGTAATTTCAACTTGAAAAAAAATAACATTTATAATATTTTAGTGTCAGCCTGTGTATCAACATGCTGCACCCATTTGGGCGTACAATAATAATATAGGATGTTTATAATAAATCTAAAAAAAAGTCAAATTAATGTCGTTAATATTATTATTCACAATGTCAAGTAATTAATTAAATTTAAAATAGTTTATCTTCAATACATTCCTTAGACGTATAATACTTTGAATAATTTGATAAAGACTGAAAAATATTCAATATTTTGATTTTACGTCTCGTCCAGGTGGACGTAAAATAAGTGTTTGTTTAAGTGTTCATAATTTTAATTAATGAGTGTCAACAAGTTTAGTTAATCAGTGTCAACAAGTTCAATTAATGAGTGTCAACCAGTTCAATTAATGAGTGTCAATAATTTTAATTTGGGCCAGCGTTTTGGGAACTATTCCCATTGATAGCGGCCTTTTAGAGTAGTTAATATTTTAAGTTATTTTATTTTGTTTAATTGAAACTAAAACTGTGGAGACCATGAGTATATTAAATATAATTATAATTAACGAGTGTATATAGTTTAATTGATGAGTGTCAACAAGTTCAATATTAATGAGTGTCAGCAATTTTAATTAATGAGTATCAATGAGTTTAATTAAGTACTATCAATAGAAACTTCATTTAAAAAAACGAAATTGTATTTCGATTGAATCAACACATTCGACAGAGTCACTCCTTCTCTCTAGATTGATATAAATTCCTACTTCACGACGAATAAAATGAAAAGATTACCGCAGAACACAGCTGCAAAGACACCGAGACTTATTTCGATTCATTATACAAATGTAGGCATCTGTTCCTAACCTAATTGGGTTAAATTAACTGAAAGGAATCAATTACATTGATGAATAAAATTCTGGGATCCTCGCCTTTTTCTCGGGAGAAAATTGGGGCGATTGGGTCAAGGGATGTATAAATTTAGGGAGAGCGGAGAAGTGACTGATAATTTTTTCTGATCAATCCAAATTGACTATATTGCTTATCATTATGGATTAACCCTTATCGTATAAACTGTCCCACTGATCACAGTGATCCTTAACTCTATCATATGGGTCTATAGTCCCTCTACGTTGATTTTTGTCTTTTTGATCAGAGACAACGAAGCCGTAATTTACCTATTGCAGTCAATTTCAGTTTAGCCCATAAAAGATTTACAGCGACGTCGTTTCTAATAAACGTATGAGCGACTGGCGGACGCCTCGCGGTTTTACCCGCGCAGTTCCCGTTCCCGTGGGAATACAGGGATATAAAGTAGCGTATGCCACCCGGAGATAATGCAGCTTCCCAACGGTGAAAGAATTTTTGAAATCGGTCCAGTAGTTTCGGAGCCTATTCAATACAAACAATCAAATCTTTCCTCTTTGTAATAACATAGATACATTTATGGGTTTAAATATTTTAAACTAACTGCTCCTGGCGACTTTTTTTTACATATCTTGACAGGCTAGGTGATTCTAAAATGTCAGAAAAACAACAACAACTTTCTATTATTATTTTTGTCGTATTTTTTTAATCATTTATTTGTTGTGTCAAAATAAATGTTTTGTTAATTTCTTTCTTTCTTTCTACTATTAAGGTGTAATTAACATCACAGTGTCCACATCGTCACTTAACTTCAGTTTTTTTTAATGTAAAAGTAATGGTACTAATGAGACGCTTTCCAGTTGGTAAGATATAGTTTGTCCATGACCCTTGCAGCGATACACAGAACTTTGAGTAGTAAAAAAAGGCAAGGTAGCAAGTCTGTCAATTTTCTACAGGATTCATTTCGGAGAATGTGAAAATATTGCTCTCTTTTTTAGGGCAGTCGTGTAAAAAGGCAAAGCCAAGTTGTCTGTAAAATCTCAAACGTCTACTCGCTCGTACCTTAAAATTTAATCCCAACTTTACGCTACCTTGTACCAAATCTTTTGTCTTTCCCTTTTTATGAATTTAATCTTGAGTAAATGAAAACACCACTCTCGAAAGTCAGTAGAAACTGGAATTTCCAACGTTTGCACCGTCGAAATGGTCTGAGAAACAATTGTGGGTGCTCTCGTAACATTTTGTGGAGTCTAAGAAAAGCTTAGAAATGTAGAAACGTTTGTGCCAAGGTAGGTCGCTTTAAACTGAGTTTGGTTTAAAATTCTGATATTTTCTCTCCGGATTACGAGACGCAAACGTGTTATGAAAAATGTTTGGAGCGAGTTTGCTTGGTGGTTAAATCTCCTTAATATTTAAACTAGCTGCGTCCTGCGATGTTACTCGCTACATGTTTTCGAGATAAAAGTAGCCTATGTTCTAATCCAGGGTCTCAGATACCACCATACCAAATTTCATCCAATTCCGTTTAGTAGTTTTTGCGTGAAAGATTAACAAACATCCATCCATCCTAATTTCACATTTATAATATTAGTGGGATTAAACTGGTATTCATGTTGACTAGAATTACTATATCATTTTATTTATACATGGGAAATTAACAGTTAGGTATAAAAATGCAGTTTCTAATAACGTTATAAATACGTTTGTAATGAACAATTAAACAAACCTACAGCAAAAAATGGTAATGAAAAAAACATCTTTGCTACAAAAGTATTGGAAAATAATTTGGGTATTTTTTTTTTTGGCAATATGGTATGGGTATTATTGGTAATTTGGGTATGATTACCATCTTTGATTAGCATCAAGTGAGCTGCGGTCAAAGACCTAGCCTGTCAACCATTAAAAAAAATACAGCCTCACGCGCGTTTTTGGTAAAACACCTCGCTAGCAGTTACCGCTGTAAAACAACGGCATTTCACCCCGAAACCCCATTTTGCGTCTGCTGAATTTTCAAACAGAACATTATACAGATCCGAACGCGTTGTTTCGTAAAATCCTGTTTAATATCCCGATTAAAAAAACCACTCGAGTACACACGCTCCCGTTATGTCACATGTTCCCGATTATACTTTAGGGTGGTAAACCACTAGAATAATGTTTTTATGTTATAATTTTTTTTTAAGAGGCTCCATGTTTGAACACAGCTCACCAGATGTCAAGTGACGTTGAGGTCAAAGATTGTAAATATGCCCATCCTGGAATGGAACTGGCTCTTTGATGACGCTGCCGAAACACACTGTTAGATGCTTGCCGGCAGATTTTCAAGTTAAGGTGGTTCGATTTCCATACAAATAATTTTTTACCATTTATGAACCAATGGAGCATAATTTTACAGTGAAACCACAGCTACTGGCTTTTATTTATGATTGACAGGCTAGGTGTTTGACCACAGCTCACCTGATGCTTAAGTGAAGGTGTGGTCGATGATGGTAAAGCACACCTAGCCTGGAATGGAACTGGCTCTCTCTCAAGTGAGGCTGCCGGAATACACCGTTAGATGCTTGGCGGCAGATTATCAACGTGAAGGTGGTAGCTAGCCAGCTGAGTACTAGAAGGTACCCTACCACCGTGCTATGTTTTCGTTCACCGGTAGTTCAAGCTCATTGTTGGGGTTTGAACCCACGCCCTTCGGCATGCGAACCTACCGCGCTAACCACTGAGCTATCATCGCAACAAAGAGATGAATTCAGATACCACGACAGACGGATTATTATGCTACATATCGCAGTTACCAAACTGTACAGTTTCAAAAACGGTCAGCAGTCACAAAAGATCAAATTATTCGCATATTTCACCAACGGTACGGGTTTCACGTGGATTTTTCACACATTTCTGCTCACCTCAATATCCGGGTATAACCTTTTTTTTCAATTGAGTTTCGCGGAGCTTTACAGTGCGTTGTAGATTTTTTTCATATACGTGGAAGCTTTTTCAAAAGAGCATTAAAAACGCACCGAGCTGAAGAATATTAAGCCGGGAATATTGTACCAGTTTGAATTCATGTTCGGGGTTTGAAATGACATTTGAACTGATTAAAACATTTTTTACCTATAAACTCACTTACACACAGCTATGTAATTGATACATGCCATTATTAATGGATTATAATCATAGGCAGCCCGTACACGTTCAACGTGTACGGGCTGCCAATCCGCTTCGTACACGATCAATCTGGATCGCGATCATTGATCGCGGATCGCGGATCGCGGATCGCGCGGAACGTGTACGGGCTGCCTTAAAGTCACAAATACTGATCATAGGCAGCCCGTACACGTAGCGCGCGATCCGCGATCCGCGATCCGCGATCAATGATCGCGATCCAGACTGATCGTGTACGAAGCGGATTGACGGACTGATGCTCCGGATCGCATAATATCTAGAAATTTTGAAATCATGATCGCGGATCGCGGATCGCGGATCGTGATCATGATTGAACGTGTAAGGCGGCCCGTACGGATATATTATCTTTCTGCCATTCCCGGTCGAGCGCTCGAAGAGTCAACACGTCCTGAGAACGCCTCGTATAAAGGCGACGTTTCAACAATAAGAGGGACATTACTAATGGTCATTTAAATTAGTTACAAGATGCTCATTTAATTTATCTTATTAAAAAGTTATATTTTGTTTTAGATTTTAATTATTTCTGATTAATAAATTATATATTTTTACAGGTATAATTAAATCCATATCGTTGTTAAAACTATAACAACTTTTGAGCTGAAATACATCTAAGATCTCCACAATACCAAATATTCCCACTTTTTTAAGTCAGTTAAAAGTAAAGCACCTCCACATTACAGTTTCACTGACACTCACAATAAAACCCAAAATCATTATATGTAATACGGCTTGCTAAACATAGTCTAAAAATAAACTTCAACCCTAAATTTGATCTCGACCAAAATAGCTTACAAAGTAGAAGCTACCTCAATAGCCCATATTTAGTGCTCACGTATCAACTTACAAGGAAACGTTACGTGAAATAAAATTGTAACAAGCCGTTTGTAAAGGCAACCTTTGCCCTATATCCGCGGTAATGAAGTATTCATCACTTGCCCGCTGGCAGGTTGTATGGTGCAAGCTACACGCTTTAGCGAAGGATTAATACACTAATAATACGCAAAGCTGTTTTTAATTTTGGCCTAATGAGGTTGAACAAAATTTGCAAGCTTATATTTTTGATGAATACATTTTTTTTTTTTTTTTTATTTATTCTTTGATCGTTGTTTCAGAAGAAAGTGGATTTATGACGAAAACATGATATACTTCCACAAGTTAAGTTCTGATATATAGCGCCACCCATAATGCAAAAGAATCAGTTAGCAGTGTTTTTTTACCTCGTAGTTGTATAGCTTGGACTGCATTTTTTAAACTTTTCGGTTTGTTGTAAATACATACAGAACACCCAGACACATAACATATAATTATTGTCAAATAAATGTGTCCTGGTGAGAATCGAACTCGCCTTACAGCTCTTGAAGCAGATATTCAACCAAATGAGCAAACAGGGCAGTTATTTGAAAGAACGAAAATAATTTTATTTTGTAACACAAGCACAAGAACAAAAACAAACAGACAGACACTTACAAACTAGAGGCTCACCTCGGCATAATACTGCTAATACTAAGCGGTATGACCAGCGCTGGTCTTCCGGTGAACACTTGTAGTTTAAAACCAAAAAACATTGATTACACAAAAAAAGAGAAGTTGCAAGTTGCAATTAAGATTCTTTATAATAATCTAAACAGTAGTCTCTTGTGACTTGACCCTCGATTTCGGTAACATTTTAGTTCGTTAATGAAACTCCATTCGTAGCTTGATGCCAACTAATTATATCTGTCAGTGTTCAGACAGCCTTGGTAGCGCCCAAATCTGCGGAGGCTAGTAAATCGTAGTTTAATAGCATTTTAGGGCAATGCACCTAGGGTAGTAATTTCCGACGCTTCGAGCACGTCTACTGCAGTCAACTATTATCAGACTAATGCAGTTTTACAGCAAACAGTCAGTAATTATCGAGTTATGATTTTGTTTAACTCTAAATAGTTACTCAATTATGTCAATTTTTAATTTGCACAGCGAGGTTGTGGAACTCTCTGTCGGAGTCTGTGTTCCCTGTTAGGTACAATATGGGTGTCTTCAAATCTAGAGTAAATAGGTTTCTTCTAGGTAAGCGTGCTCCGCTCCATCTTAGACTACACTACTGCTTACCATTAGTCAGAGTGTGGTCAAACGCGAACCGAAAAAAAATGTCTTTAAAAAGTCCTAAAAAGTAAAACTCATCTTATAAATAATTCGCATTATGCTACTTTTGAATCGCTTAGCAGGTATCGAAAAACATATTTTTTGTTGCTATCTTCGATTTAAATTTCTATTTTTCATTTCACTTTTATTTGTACGAAGTTAAAATATAATTTAAAGAATTGATTGATTAGTTTTAGTAAAATGCGTATTTTTTAACTCAGCAGTTTGATTTTTAATCGCTAAAAATACAAACTAACATTATTAAAAGTCGGAAAATATGACCTTGAATATAATTATTATGTTTAGTTTGTTCCAAACTGTTATTAACGAGAATTCGGAAAAAATAATTGAACAGAACAGAACATAATAGAACAGAATACAATTTTATTGAATTCACCAAAAATCCTACACAATATTTTTACACAGAAAACTAACCAAAAAAACAAACAAAGACTAATTTGTAGTGGATATTTCGAAATATTGTAATATTTTCAAAAAATTTTATTACACTTTAAAATCAAAGAGATTTTTTTCGAAGCATTAAAAATTGTTCTAATAATAATGAGAGATTTTTTTGAATACAGGGAATTAATTTAGAACTTTTATTTTTATAAATATTTTGGAACTATAATATCTATAAAAACATCGTGAAGGAAAACATCGTGAGGAAACCATAGCATGGTGGTAGGGTACTTTCTAGTACTCGGTGGGCTAGCTACCACCCTCAAGTTGAAAATCTGTCGCCAAACATCTAACGGTGTGTTCCGGCAGCCTCACTTGAGAGCCAGTTCCATTCCAGGTTAGGTGTGCTTTACCATCTTCGACCACACCTTCACTTAACATCAGGTGAGCTGTGGTCAAACAACTAGCCTGTCAACCATAAAAAACAAAAAATAAAAAATCTATACATATAGATCTTAGCATATTTTTTCTATTATCTTTAACATCTCTGTAGCTTAAACTTATAATATCAACAGTAAAAGTGATGAACAACCGTTAAAAATTTCAATCAAAGACAATTCGGAAAGTGCAAAAAGCTTATTCCCGATTTGTTATTTTTGAGTTACATCTTTTATTTGTAAGCAAGCGATTTGTATTTTGTATTTTTTTTAGCTTTTTGTTTTCGTTTATGGTTGGTTTCTAAGTGGTGATTCGGTCGAAGTAGGTACGTACCTACTTAATCTGGAATGAGATGTGTACATTTGTACAATGTACAAGGTTTTGTTGTGGTTTTAGATCGCTACCCTAGGCCGCATCGTAACGTGATAACGTTTTGAGCAAGTCTTTTACAGCAATCAATAACCAATCTAATATTATGTTATCTAGAATCTCATAACGTTGCTTAAGTTCTGCTATTGTCAATAAAGTAAGTACCTACCTACAAAATTTGTGTAAAATTTTAAAGTTTAGTTGACTAATAATATACAATAAATTGGCTCACCTCCCTCGTTTCGGAGTCATCTGTCGTCCTGGAACCTAGTTACACACGAGCCGGTGTCCGCCAGGTCGGCCGCCGGTCACTTGCCGGGTCGGCCGCCGGTAGCTGCCGATACTCGCAAGATCGCCAAATACCGTCCGCGGATGTCCCGAGGTGATGTATGTAGTTAGGCCTGAAAGCGGTCGGCCGAATGCACTTAGTATTGTAAGTATAAAAGGCGACAGACGGACTCTAACAGAAAATGATTGAGTGAGAAATGCGACTGATGGTCGCTGACAAACATGAGTTAGGGACTATGTCGGCAATTTACGCTCAAGTTTACACCATAGATGAATGTTACTTACGTTATTTACGATAATTCTTTGCTATAATCAGTAAACGTATGAAAATTTTCGATGTTCTTTTCTTTTCGAATACGGGTAGTTGCAAATCTAAAATGTAGTGTAATCTCGTAAAATTGGAAAATTTCGGCAAAATGATGCACACAAATACTCTAATTTACACAAGTGGATGGCATTTTGAATAGTCACATAGATAATTATAGGTTTACAGGATAATTGGATAAAGGATGGCACTTATCTTTGTGGCGATGGCAAGCGACTTTTTTTTTTGACGAATTTGATTAAATCTTCGCGGTTCTTCGTGAATTCTTGTTGAATTCTTCTTGTGTTTTTGTTGTATTCCCCTCATGGGCCACCATGTTACATCTTTAGGTGATGCATTGGTGTAAAATGAAAGTATTTGCTTTTTAGAATAATTTGTATATTGAGTTATAACGTCATTGGGTTTACAAAAGAGTGAAGTTCGTCTAGTTAGGCGCGCGACTAACTTCGCGCCTATCGTAGGCTCCTCAGACACCGCTTATTATTTATTTATTTATTTATTGTGTATGTTTTTTTTTCATTATGTCATTTTCTGACTATTCCATTATAGACATTTTGATGTTTTAAAGTTTTATAAATTGATCATTTGTACGCCCTAGCGGGCAAGAATATTTGAACTATACGATACATAAAAGACCAGTGTACTGTTCTGTAAATGTATAGAACCATAATGCTACAAATAAATGAATCTTGAATCTTAAATGCTAAGCAGTTTTCGTTCATAGTTTTGTACTCGAAGAACACGGAAGCAAAGCCTACATACATATCGTTTCACGAAAGTAAACTTCCTGAACCAATATTGATAATCCCAGCTCCCGGTGAGACAAACGTCGCAAGTTCCAACGCACGAGGCTCACGAGAATTCCAGCACGTACTAAAGTCATTAATTAGTACATTTACCCTCCGCCCGGCTCGTTTACAATGAGGAAAGTTTTTTGATGTTATTATTTTGCTCTTTGATGTACAACTGAGCGCAGAGTTTTGGCGGGAACGCGGAAAAAGGCGTGTCACACCGTTGTATTTTTTTTCCAAAACTAGTGTTTTGTCGAGTGTTTATGCA
The DNA here is from genome assembly GCA_905404145.2 of Biston betularia. Lineage (NCBI taxonomy): Eukaryota > Metazoa > Arthropoda > Insecta > Lepidoptera > Geometridae > Biston > Biston betularia. The sequence goes on along the minus strand of FR989887.1, from coordinate 5,388,425 downwards.
TAAAAATGGTGGTGTTTTATTCATAAAGTGCCGAATTAAAAGCGCGAGTGTGGGAAAATGATGTAATGTGGTGAAACATGACTTTTCGTGTTGCTTCCAAAACTCCATCGAAGCTTCATAGTAAAGTCACCACTACTTTACTAAAGCATGACAGGACTTGACTGACACGGACTTTACTTGCCAAAGACTGGACTTTGAGTATATCTATAGTCATAGCGCGGTAGATACGCATGCTGAAGGGAGTGGGTTCAAACCCCAACAATGAGCTTGAGCTGCCGGTGAAGGAAAACATCGTGAGGAAACCATAACATGGTGGTAAGGTATTTTCTAGTACTCAGCTGGCTAGCTACCACCCTCATATTGAAAATCTACCGCCAAGCATCTGACGGTGTGTTCCGGCAGCCTCACTTGAGAACCAGTTCCATTCCAGGCTTGGTGTGCTTTACCATTTTCGACCACACCGTCACCTAACATCAGGTGAGCCTGTTAAACATTTAAAGAAAGATACCTATTCAACAAAATTGTATCCTATTCTACTATGTTCTGTTCCGTTCCGTTCTGTTCATTATAATCATTCATTTCATTCAAAACCATACCCATAGAGGTAACAGAAAAATGAAATAGAAATTACAATTTAAACAATGAGTGACGGCCGACAGGGCAGCCAGAGAAGTGATAACAAGCGGCATTCCATATCTTTGTCTACCACTAACTAGTGAGTGGTTAAGTAAAGTAAAAATAAGTTGTAGGTATAAGTTGTACGAATATTTTGATGAACGCTCACTTACAAAAGGAATTTGGTATCGGACAATCCAAAGTCAGCCTCCTCGCTAACCGTGGTTTAACGATGTAAATATAAATAGAAGGGATATCGTACTGTTGATGAGACTTCGGTCCGGACACATTCTATCAAACAAGTTTAAATACCTGATGGGAGTGACAGATTCACCGAACTGCACTGCATGTGAGATCGTGGAAGACGTGCATCATGTGCTGATGGAATGTGTCCGGAACGAGGCGCAAAGGCAAGATTTGTTTAGTGGTGTCCATAGTATTGCTTATGATGTAGGGTGTTGTAACAGCATTTTGGCTTCACCCGCTTCAGAGGAAGCCAAAACGCTGTTAAAAGTATATAAAAGTAGTGAATAAGTTATAAGTTAAAAAAATGTAGTTTAGTGTATTACGGGGGTGACATAGTCACTGCGTGACTAAGCCCCATTAAATTAAGAAATAAAGATTAAAAAAAAACAATGAGTGAAAAGTAAGTTTGTAATATAAACAGAACCGATAGTTCTAATCATTTATCTCCATCTACTTTGCACTTAACGATCCTAACCCGGACTGTATTTAGCTAAATACACCTCAACCCGCGAGGCAATCAATACTGATTACTAGTGTAGCTGGGTTTCGATAGGTCTGCAAGATTGATGTTAGCTGAAGGTACCACAGAATAAGTAAAAGCGTAAAGAAAGAGCACTCTCAAACAAATTGATTTTGTAGCGATGATAGATGAGTGGTTGGCGCGGTCGGTTCGCATGCCGAAGGGCTTGGGTTCAAACCCCAACAATGGCCTCGAGTATTCGTGCTCACCATCGAAGGCTCCTTCTTGCGGCGGCGTCGTGTATCGGGTCGCTCTCTTCCCTCAGATATGGTTGAGGAGGGCGATGGCTGGCACATGCGTCATACACATACTAGGTGCTGCTTGCGGGTCGCTGGTCTGCTCGCGGTATACACACAGTCTAGTTCGTACTTTGACCTTAGATTAAGATTACTAACGTAACTTTTCTCTTATTGTATTGTAAAATTGTAAAAAAAAATGTAATTAAAGTTGACAAAGGTCACGGACCCCGGTGTCTGTGGAGCGTATAATTCTAATCAATAAAAAACCCAACAATGAGCTTGAGCTGCCGGTGAAGGAAAACATCGTGAGGAAACCATAGCATGGCGGTAGGGTACTTTCTAGTACTCGGCTGGCTTCAACCCTAAGTTGAAAATCCGCCGTCAAGTATTGAACGGTGTGTTCCAGCAGCCTTACTTGAGAACCAATCCATTCCAGGCTAGGTGTGTTTACCATCTTCGACCACACCAACACTTAACATTAGGTGAGTGTCAAACACCTAGCCTGTCAACCATAAATATATTTATTACAGCCTGTTGGTACATTGGTAGCATGTCTGCTCCAAGAGCTGAAGGGCGTGGGTTCGATTCCCACCCAGGATAAGCATTTTGTGGTATAAACAAATGTATTTTCTGTGTCTGGGTGTTCTATATTTATTATGAGTATGTATTTGTATAAAATATGCAAAAAAAAAGTATTCTATCAGTTAGCTGACTTCCATAGTACAAGCTTTACTTAGGTATCTTGGTAGGTACCACCGCAGTACCAGATATTCTGCCGCCAAGCAGTAGTGTGCAAACATTACTGTGTTCCGGTTTGAAGGGTACTGCAGCTAGCGAAATTACTAGGCTGTTGAGACTAACCATCGAATGTCTCAAAGTAATGAGCGCCAAAGCAGTGATGCCCTGGACTGGTTTTGTTACTCAAAGTTCTGTGTATCGCTGCAATGGTCATGGACAGGCGTTAACTCTTACTATCAAGAGAGCGTCTTGGTCGTCTCATTATTTAAAAAAAAAAAGAAAAGAACTTCGTTTGGGGTCATTTTCACATTAAAAAAAAATAGTTTGGGGTCAGATGGCGCTGTGTGTAATGTCCTACGATATTTATTTATATTACTTGTATATATAGGTGTGTATATTTATCTTTCGTATGCACCATATGGCACTACTCCCAAACAATATCTTGACAGCAGTTTGTATTCAAATATCAACCACGACCGAATAGTTGCAACAATACAACTCATTTTGCTTTAGTTTGTGTCGTGCAACAAATTCTGAGCACATTTTCTTGCGCGAGGTGTCAAGACGCCACCGGAAAATACCGACCTAAATACCACCGTATACTCATTCAAATATGGGCCACAGTTGAGATACGGCAGAATAAGAACTCGAATAATAGCGAGGATGCGGAATTCTCTTCCAGCGTCTAAAAGTTGGTAGTTAAAATGGTTGTTGCAACGTTTTATAGCATCGAAATGATTATTTTTCAGAGATCTGTTATTTTTGTGTAACCTATAAAATTATACTAACCTGTGGTACTTAAATAACAAGGCATGTTATTTAAATTAGTTAAGGTTGTAGTGATGATAGCTTAGAGGTTAGCGCGGTCGATTCACACAACAAACGACATGGGTTCAAATCCTAACAATGAGCTTGAGCTGCCGGTGGAGGAAAACTTCTGAGGAAACCATAGCATGCTGGTAAGGTACTCGGAAGTACTCGGCAAGCACTTAATAATGCCTCACTTGAGAGCCAGTTCCATTCCAGTATAGGTGTGTTTATCATCGACCACACTTAACATCAGATGAGCTGATGCTAGACTGACCAGTCTAGGTGTTTGACATGTATATCCTGATAAAATTCTTAGCTTATTTTCAAACTTATTATTGGCACACCCCGTTTTCTATTTGTTCTTGAATCCTTTTCATCCGAAGGTTGACTGGAAGAGATCGCTTTTCGTAATAAGACCGCTAATTGTTACACTCAATCTAAGATTTTTATTGTATTAGAGAGTTAGTGTGTTTTTTAGTCTTTGGTGTGAACAATAAAGAACTTATCTATCTATTTAGCCTGCAACCGCAATCTAACCACAATTTAATTCTAAAATGGAAGTAGACCTACTCACTGCTCTTGCCTGTGGTTATCTTACCTAAGAACTAAGGAAACAAAACACCAACAAATTGCGGAGACGGTCGTTTATTCAAAAACTTTAGCGTAGAGCAATTTTACCGAACCTGTTACAGTGCACCTATCGGCTTCTTCCTGCGAGAAACACATGCAGTTAAAGATACACTTTACAATCCAGTATATTGCAACACAAATAATATAGTTTTGAAAAGTATGGAAAAGATATCTCGTCACAATGCAAAATTTTCCATAGCTCAATTGATTTTGAGGCGTTTTATTCATTGCGTGCTTTTTTACGCTTAAAAGTTGGCAAACATCTACACTAATATTATAAAGAGGAAAGATTTTTATTTTTGGATTTTTGTGTGTAACTAATAAACTCAAAAACTACTGGACCGATTTTAAAAATTCTTTCACCATTAGACCAAAATAGACTATATTTATAACTAGAATTTAATTAATAAAATAAATGTCCACCCGTGCCAAGCCGGGACGGACCGCTAGTCAATAATAGATTAGATTAGATTAGATTATTTATTCACCTTATAACAGAGTTTCGTTATACTAGGTAAGTCAATTCAATACATTGGTTAAATAATAATTAAAAAATAAATAAATTAAAATTATACTATTAGTCAAAAAAAATTAAGATGTCAAAAAATATTATGTAAATGTCATATTGAGTCAACTAATTAATTAAATAATAAATTTAGATGTAGGTACATTACGAATTGCATCAGTCAACATCACATGTAAAAGATCGCTCATTCCAATTAGTTTTCATAAAGTCATTAATCTTTTAATATGGTGAAACATGTCCTCTATAAGGTACAATATGGGTACAATTCTTCAAATCTAGAGTAAATAGGTTTCTTCTACGTTAGCGTGCTCCATCTTAGGCCGTACTCTGCTTAAAACTAGGCAAGATGTAGTTTAAAAAAAACATAAACCTATTTAGATTGTTTTTTTAATCCTCATCATCATCATCATTTCAGCCGTAGGACGTCCACTGCTGGACATAGGCCTCCCCCATTGACTTCCATAAAGACCGGTTGGAAGCGGCTCGCGTCCAGCGCGTTCCTGCGGTCTTTACTAGGTCGTCTGTCCACCTTGTGGGTGACGTCCTACGCTGCGCTTGCCGGTCCGTGGTCTCCACTCCAGAAATTTGCAGCCCCATCGGCCATCAGTTCTGCGTGCTATGTGCCCTGCCCACTGCCACTTCAACTTGCTAATCCGTTGGGCTATGTCGGTAACTTTGGTTCGTCTACGGATCTCCTCATTCCTGATTCGATCTCGTAGGGAAACTCCGAGCATATCCCTCCCCATAGCGCGTTGTGCTACTTTGAGCTTACCAAGAAGGCACACAGTCAGAGACCACGTTTCAGCGCCATAAGTCATCACTGGTAACACACACTGGTCGAAGACTTTCGACTTGAGGCACTGAGGTAATTCGGACGAGAAGACGATTTTTTTTAATCCTACACACTGTAAAAACTATGCAAAGAAAAACGTTTTGAAAAATTATAGAATGATAGAAAGTTTGATTGCTGAACTGCCTAATTTTACTTCTTCGAGTAGGAATTCATTACCTGTTTTAAATTCCTATTTTATGCTAAGAAGTAATTAGACAATCAAGACTTCGAGAGAACTTTGAATAACAAAACAAAGTCCATGACATCGCTGTTTTACCGCTCATTACTTTGAGAGTTTCCATGTAATTTCAGTAGCTTTGTAATAGTACGAGAGCCCATGACCAAAACCATCGTCGCATCATTTTACGTCATGGCAATTGTGTTTTTGAGACCTATAAAATATATCGTTCAAACTACCTACATTCTATAAATCAAACAGCTATAAAAAATTCAGTAAAAAATTATGATAAATCTTAAAAAATGCGGGCAGGTCACACGCCGCAGAAAGTATTTGAAATTGGTGGAATCAGAATGTCCAGACCTATCGATTTTATCGGCGGTTTTGGTCATAAATCGATGAGGCAAATATTTTGGTCATAGGCTCTCGTACTATAACTTCGATAACTGCGGTATCTCCTAAACCGTAGTAGCTTACATAATTGGCGGTGCGATATTTAATAATGTGGTGGTGACCTAATGACATCTACCACCAAGAACAAAATTTTGTAGCCATCTACCCCACTATGTATAACATACGTTATTATATTTATGGTCCAAGTTTCTAAATATGCGAAATTAAAATAAGAACATAATTAAGAATTTGGAACAGACAAAATGTTCGAGATTTTTTTTTCATTGTTGACAGGCTAGGTGTTTGACCACCTGATGTTAAGTGAACGTGTGGTCGAAGATGGTAAAGCACACCTAGCACGGAATAGAACTGGCTTTCAAGTGAGGCTGCCGGAACACACCGTTAGGTGTTTGGCGGCAGATTTTCAACTTGAAGGTGGTAGCTAGCCAGCCGAGTACTAAAGTACCCTACCACCAGGCTTCCTCGCGATGTTTTCCTTCACCGGCAGCTCAAGCTAATAGTTGGGGTTTGAACCCATGCCATCATCGCTACAGCTACACTATGTATGATCTTATTGTGAAAATACTTAGTTACTTTAATTAACTACTTACATTTTATCAAAAGTAATTTTATGAAGAAGCTTGTACTATGGAAGTCAGATAACTGATAGAATACTTAAATACTTTTTTTTTGTAAATACATACTTATAATAATTACAGAACACCCAGACACAGAACAAACATTTATGTTGTTTCTACCACAAAATGTTTATCCTGGGTAGGAATCGAACCCGCGCCCTTCAGCTCTTGGAGCAGACATGCTACTAATGAACCAGCAGAGCTGTCAACGTTACTAAGTTAATTCCTGTTTGGTTTTCACGCAATAAGAAGTCCACAGTACAGGAGATGCAATCTTTTGGTTGATGGTTCATCCGAGAAAATAAACTGACTGAAAAATCGATCGAGCGCCTAATTCCCATTTGAAGTGAATTTATTCCAGGCGTTAAATTAAATCACTTTTCTTTGATGCCATATCATTTTCCAGACATAGTTCAATGAATTCTCATCTCATATTTCAATGTTTAAATTTCACTGAAAAACTTTCCGATTTTCCGTAAAGATTCTGATAAAGCCAGATTTAGCGCAACTTTTTCTCGTGAAGCCGAAACAAAAATCTTGCATATTCATGAAGGGGCGAAAGGAAGGCTCATTTGCAAGATTAATACAGAAGCCTTAGGGATATCTTATAGCTTAAACAGCTGATTTGTTTCAACGGTGCCTGCCGCCGTCACTAACCGTCGCTTTATTCAATTTGTGACTCGAGTTTTGAATTTTAAAACGTCCTTTTGTTTGCCCGGGCAATGAATAAACATTAAGGCTGGCTCTCTAAGTTAGTTTTGATTAAGGAAGTATGAATGAGGTTTTGCGGTAAGATTAAGAACTTTAAAAACATAATTAGGTCTGTATCTACTTAAACCAGTCATTACAGTGTTGGAGATGAATTCTTTGTGGACGTTTTAAGGATTTGATAATGTTGGATTCTGTAAAAATAGAATTTTCTTTTAATGGCTAGCATTTGATCGTCATCTTCTTCAGGCTCTAACAAAATAGAGACGTTAAATATATTATGAAAAAAAAGTTTCCATTTACTCCCGCCAGGGGTGCCACTTTCAATACATTCGTATCCTGTACTTAGTTTTGCTACTCAGAGTTCTGTGTATTGCTGCAATAGTCATGCGTTATCTCTTACCATCAGGAGAGCGTATCGTTTGTCTCATTACTTTAACATAAAAACAAATTACAAAAAAGATGTATTTCAATTAATGAAGTTTTTTTGTTCATAAATTATATTTTAGTAGATAATAACGCAAACTAAATCCAAAATTTGGACGGTAGAGCTTAACTTTTTGTAATTGACTATATTCGCCATCAAAATCAAAATTCAGTTTTTACTAGGCGGCATGAAAAATAAAAGGAAATGAGAAGTGTTCTTCGGATCAACTACTTACTCGCGTCTTGTTCGTAGCTATTATCGTGTGGACGGTCGCGTAGAAATGTTGTTAGTGTTGTATCTATATGCGTACAAATAATATCGATAATAATAGTTTTCTTAATGACAACACTTCCAGTGTATTCTCAATTAAATTTTTTTTGGAAAGCAATCCTTTTTACAAATTTGTGAATATATGTCAATGAGGTTCTCGGAATCCTCATTTATGTGCCGCACATAAACGGAGCCTCCGCTGTAGTATGTTCGTTGTTAATTACTCGTATAGGTATAGCTTCATTCATGAAAGTGTAATCGTAAGGTTTTTTTTTTTTTGTACATGTGACTTGCCTTTAACATTATTGTTATTTATGGTCAATAAATATTACTGATTTACTGATTTACTGAATTTTTGTGGCACAGTAGTTACCGCGATCATTGAGGGGCGTAGGTTCAAATATTGAGAAGCGAAGGAAATAATAATACGGTAGTAGGTTACTTAGTAGTTCACGGCTTAAAAGTTACTATACGCAAGTTGGAAATCTGCCACCAATTTGTTCTAGCTGCCTCACTTGGAAACCAGTTCGATTCCAAGCTAAATTTGCTTACCATTTTCGATTACACCATAACTTAACATCAGGTGAGCTGTGGTCGAAACACCTAGCCTATCGAACATAAAAAATACATCAAGATAAACTTAGACTATTCATTAAATCAGATAAATTTATTCATTTGTCTTATTATACAAGACACTGTAAGAATACATGACATAAACAAAACACTGGCTGGATAAATAAAAGATTTATGTAAAAATCATGAAGATCATGTTATCTCTTGATTTGGTAATTCAGGTATCATAATCCCACTAATATCATAAATATGAAAGTTTGTATGGATGGATCGATGTTTCTTACTTTTTCACGCAAAAACTACTGAACGGATTTGGATGAAATTTGGTATGGAGGTAGCCGAGACCCTAGATTAGAAATATTTTTATAATACATATAATAGAATACTTTTAATCCCGAAAATGTGTAGCGGGCAACACCGCGGGGCTCAGCTACTAAATATTGTAAATGTCTTGTTGCCGCCATTAAAAAAAAGTGTACTTATTTCGAAAAAAAATTACATAATTATCGATAAATGTAAGCTCATAACATTTTAACTCCATCACTACTCGCGATTCGTGCCTGCAGACACCTTAATGGCGGCCACTTCTCTTATTTCGCGGCTGCCGTTATTTCATCGTGTCAAGCATCATTGTGGTTTTATATTTATTTTATTGCCCTACGTGTTCAGAATAAGGGATTTTTTATTCACCACCTACTGTTTTTATTGCGAGCGAGCCGGTTGAGGGCCGTTACTCACTAAACTGTCCTTAGCTTTTCATGAAACAAGCTATTTTCAAAACTGAATTTCCATTTTTTTTTTAAATTGCATAAAACTTGTAATTTTCAAAACTGATCTATCATTAGATTTTTTGAAAAATAAATTGCATAAAACTTGAAATTTTTAACTATACAAATACAGAACAGATATACCCAAAATTAACTTTTTTTGAAAAAAATTGCAAAAAGCTTGTAATTTTGAAAACAATAAAAAAATGATTTTCTTGTAACATTTTTGTTAAAAGAGAAAATAATATGGTTTCTATGGTCCTAAAAATAGATATTATTTTCGGTAATTATTTTTTTTAATAGCTTGTGGCTTTGATCTCTTTCAGCTACAGTTACAAATTATCAAGCAAGCTACTTCCAAGTCTAATTCAAGCCCCTGTAAATTGGTAGAGACTTTTAGAAAGTACATAATCGTCTTTTGGCCTATTTGCAGGTTTGCGAATCCTCAAATATTCAAAATAAAAATGAACAGATGAAGATCATTCGTTTGCATAAATTAAATTTTTTATAGCATTACTAAAACTGTTTTCAATTGTTTTTGAAACTGAGTCTCCGTAATCGTGTAATTGTAGGATGGATGAGAGAACGCCATATGAAGTACGTTCGAAGTTAGAAGTACGCTCATAATACACAAATCTCGTTTTGGGGTTTTGGCGGGAACGCGGAAAGAGTCGTGTTGCCTCGTTGTATTTTTTTCCAAAACTAGTGTTTTGTCGAGTGTTTATGCATAAAAATGGTGGTGTATAAAGTTCCGAATTACAAGCGCCAGTGTGGAAAAATGATGATAATGTGGTGAAACATGACTTTTCGTGTTGCTTCAAAAACTCCATCGAAGCTTTATAGTAAAGTCGCCACTATTTTTTTTTTTTTTTTACCTTATGAAACTTGAAAATATAAAACACTTGCAACTGGCCAATGCTCAAAATGCGACGCCAAAATTAAAGAAAAAAAATCTCGTTCTTCGAAATGTCGACCGCCTGAGTGAATGTAAACCCTGAAGAGTGTGCGTGTAATTATGGATGACAGCTTGTGTCGTGCAAGTCAATGCTGAGATTTTTATTGCTCCATAATTCATTTGTAACGTGATGTATGGTTTTATTACTTGAGCTATTACGGAGAAAGATTTAGTGCCTATCTTTGAATGCAACCTTTTGTGTTTCATTTGATTTGGAATTCCAATTCATCTACTTTTTATATGTTTTTGGCGTCGCTCTTAGTGCATTTTCCAGCCTAATGCATGTCTGTGGTGGTACCTACTTAGATGATCTCTTGCCAAGGAAATTTACTACATAGTAAATGTCTCTCACATTGGCCATATACACAAGCAGTCAAAATTTCACATACTAACCTGTTCCTACGAAATCCAATAAGCCAAAGCAGCGATGCCTCGGACTTTTTTTTGATACTGGCACCGCATTTTGCCCATTTTTTTCCGTGTCAAGTATTTTGATATGTTCAAATATTTATTTGTTGGAAAGTCACATACTTATCAGCTCCAGTATGAGCGCCAAAGTCTGCGCCCAGCAATGGGACAGTTTTTAAAAACAGTGCTGATTTGGAAAAGCCTCCCAACAAAGTAGACAATAAAAAACATTTTCAACAATAATTCCAACTAAAATTGATCATCCCAAAAAAATCCATGTTTTGCAATAGGATCAGACGCTAACCAAACTACTAGTATCTACCAAAGTAAATTACGTCACAAAAGAAAGTTGGTCCAGTGAACAAGTTGCTGGAATAAAAGTTGCATCACTTGGCATGAAATTCAAATAAGCCGTGTTCAGATAAGTAAGTACCTAACGTAGTCTAATTTCCTACCGGCAGAGTCATAGATATATGCACAGGTAGAATGATGGAAGTTACTTTCACAAGGTTGTAAGTTTGGCTTGGTACTAAGCTATAAGAAGGTAATATAAAACCGTAAAGAATATATTTTACTACGGATAGAACTCCAAAATCAGCTGATCAAAATTTTTTTTACGGTTAAAAGTTTTAATTTTTTGATCGCCGCTCACCTGATGACCCACCTGGCCTAGATTGGAAATGGTTTGAAATGGGTGCTGTGACACACACTTAGGTCCTTGGCGACAGATTTTTAACTTGAGGGTAGTAGCTAGCAAGTCGAGTACTAGAAAGTAACAGACAGACAGTAAGTACACTATGGTTTCCTCACGATGTTTTCCTTCATTGGCAGATCAAGCTCATTGTTGGGGTTTGAAACTACGCCCTTTGGTGTGTGAACCAACTGTGCTAACCACTGAGCTATCATTTCTAAAAGGAAAGTGACTTACTATCCTTGGCTAAAGAAATAATTATCGTAGGGCAATATATAGTATATAAATTTACAAATAAAAAAACCGACTCCATGGTTCTTAGGCCAACTAAACGCACTCCTCCAATGAAACAGCGAGGTTTCGGAGTAAATGAAAATAGCATCAATGTTTACATTTTTTAGATTTTTGTAGCTTTTTAAAACGTGCTCGATCGATTTCGATAAAAATGATATGGTACCACCTCAGAAGTATGGTATACCAAGCAAAAAAAAAATCATCAACATCGATTCATAATTGGCGAAATGATCGCGTAAAATACGTAGAAAAAAAACATACAGTCGAATTGAGAACCTCCCCCTTTTTTGAAGTCGGTTAAAAATAAAAGCTTATCTGTCTTCACTAACGTCCGTGTTAAAACTAGCTTTCTCGGGAACTGCATTCGTATTCAGAAACTAGTTTGAATTAATTTTGATCTGAATTATGTATTTTTAAAATGGGTGTTAAGGCTTGCTTAAGTGAAGAATGCCGCCTTCAAACATTTTGCTTTCATAGATAGAAACGGAAACTTGTCGCACTAGATCTCACAACAAACTCAAATAAATAAAGATATATATATAAAGAATGGGTAGCTGGCCAATCGAATACTTCAACCATGCTATGGTTTTCTCGGGAAGTTTTCCTTTGGGTGTGAACCCACGCCCTTCAGCGTGTGATCCGACCGTGCTAACCACTGAGCTATGATACTATATGCTAGGTACTAAACGTTTATTTTCATCACATTAATATTTGGCAATGGAACTCGTGCCCGATACTGATAGAGCAAAGCTACTATCGTTGGTACTAACGGGTCAGTCAAAATGTGTATTGTATAAATTTCAAATTAGCTGAATGGCCAGTACTTCAAAAACCGATGCAGTAGAACTCAGGTTTTGCTGTCAGCAATAAAAAGATCAAAAGATTTGATCCGGTTATGCGTTAGCAAAGTAGTGGCAACTTTACAAAAATCTTTGACGACTTATATCCTCACTACATTGAGACTCAGGGCGTCTTACGTTACAACTGCCGATTCACAATTTCCACTCTAGAACACCTCATTTGTTTGTCTTCATGCTAATGTAATGAGAGGAACGAGACGTTCTCCTGATGGTAAGAGATAACGCATATCTATGACCTGAACTTTGAGTAGCAAAACAAAGTCATCGCTGCAGCTTTGGCGTTTATACTGTGGCTGAAATTTGACCTTCCAACAAATAAATATTTGAAAATATCAAAATAATTGACACGGGAAAAATAGACAAGATGCGGTGCCAAAAACAATGAAAAAAGATTACACATCTTTCTATATTTTTGTCTATAGAATATTTGTAGCGTAATTTTGAAGCTAAACTTCTCTGGTAAGTACTAATATTTTCACTCCGTTTGCCGTCCCGAGTCTACTTGCAGTAGGTCGATACAACATTTCACAAACACTAAAGCACTGAACTTTGTCCTTGGAGAGTCGAAGTTGTCTTAAAGTTTCTACTTTAAAGCTGCTTCAGTTGGTTTTTAGATTGAAATCGGAAACAGATAAAGTTCTTAGTTTTCTGCTAAGTGGAAAGTTTCTATCTCTGAATCAGCCCTGTTTTTTCTTTTATAAACTGTCCCACTGTGGGCCTCATTATGACAAAATTAAGGCCGTGTAACACTACACTGGCCAAGTGCAGGTTGGTAGGCATCAGGTGAGCTGTGATCAAGAATTTAGCCTGTTTCACCATTAAAAAGAAATTAAACGAGATAGTAAGAACGTCGGACGGAGCGTCGGTCGTCCAGCCGCAAGATGGGTCGACGATATTGTCGCCGTCGCGGGTCGTACCTGGACCAGATTGGCACAGGACCGAGGCAGATGACAGGTAAAGAGAGAGGCCTATACCCAGCAGTGGGATAAAGAAGGCTGTGGATGATGATGATGATGAGTAAGACCGTGAAAATCAGATCAGTTGGTCAGACCATGAACATCAGACCTATGGTAAAACATTATTGGGAGTAAGACATTAAAAAGATTATTAAATAAAAAACCGGCCAAGTGCGAGTTGGGCTCGCGCACGAAGGGTTCCGTACCGTTATCTATAGAAACGGCAACAAAATCACGTTTCTTGTATGGGCTCCCATAAATATTTATTTTATTCTGTTTTTAAGTATTTGTTATTCAACTGCCTGGTGATAAACGGACAGACGGACGGACAACGGAGTCTTAGTAATAGAGTCCCATTTTACCCTTTGAATACGGAACACTAAAAATGAAATGAAAAAAAAAAGATTCTTTAAACAATCCCTAATTAAGAATAATAATTATGTATTTTTCTCATATAAGTAAATTTTATATATTCTTTATCTATCTATCTATCTATCTATATCTACTTATACTATTATAAAGAGGCAAGATTTAATTGTTTGTTTGTTTGTATTGAATAGGCTCCGAAACTACTGGACCGAAAAATTCTTTCACCGTTGGGAAGCTACACTATCTCCGGGTGATACATGCTACTTTTCAAATATAAATTAAACGAACGTGAAAACAAGATAAATTTCTACGGTAAAACATTATTGGTAACAAAAAAGGAAAATTACATAAAAATTTTTTTAAATCTTTTGACAGGCTATTTGTTTGACCACAGCTCACCTGATGTTGAGTGAAGGTGTGGTCGAAGATGGTAAAGCACACCTAGCCTGGAATGGAACTGGCTCTCAAGTGAGGCTGCCGGAACACACCGTTAGATGCTTGGCGGCAGATTTTCAACTTGAGGGTGGTAGCTAGCCAGCCGAGTACTAAAAAGTACCCTACCACCATGCTATGGTTTCCTCACGATGTTTTCCTTCACCGGCAGCTTAAACTCATTGTTGGGGTTTGAACCCACGCCCTTCGGCATGCGAACCTACCGCGCTAACCACTGAGCTATCATCGCTACAAAGCTAAATAAAAAATGAAATGAAATGTCTACCCTAGAACGCGATATATTTAAAATTAAAATAAAACTCTTGAAAACTTTATGAGGGGTAATGTAATATTCAAAGAATCCTAAGTAATAAAACACTGACAGACGTTTTAGCACTTCACTCGAGATTTTCATAATAAAACTGCATTTAATTGGAGCCCCGATGCTGAACAGACGTCGCCTGTAAATGTGGGTGTTTTTACGTTCAGTTTAATGAACCGATTTAATGGCACTTTAGAGTTTTTACCCGACTTCGCGAAAAGCTTCTTATTTTTTTTTATAGCTGACAGGCTAGGTGTTTGACCACAGCTCACCTGATGTTAAGTGACGGTGTGGTCGAAGATGGTAAAGCACACCTAGCCTGGAATGGAACTGGCTCTCAAGTGAGGCTGCCGGAACACACCGTTAGATGCTTGGCGACAGATTTTCAACTTGAGGGTGGTAGCTAGCCAGCCGAGTACTAGAAAGTACCCTACCACCATGCTATGGTTTCCTCACGATGTTTTCCTTCACCGGCAGCTCAAGCTCATTGTTGGGGTTTGAACCCACGCCCTTCGGCATGCGAAGCGACCGCACTAACCACTGAGCTATCATCGCTACAAATTTTTAATTTATACGCTCCACAGAATCCGTGGTCCGGGACCTTTGCCAACTTGAATTACATTTTTTTATAACACAATATAGGAAGAGGAAATTTAGTCAAAATAATTTCATTAATTGATTTGGTTATTTTTTTATTAACGTATTACTATTTAGCACCAAAAATCCAACGACTTGGTTCTTTTTTTTAAACCACCCTTGGGTTATTGATGACAGCCCTATTGGTTCATTGGTAGTATGTCTGTTTCGAGAGCTGGAGGGTATGTCGATTCCCACTCAGGACTAACATTGGCGTGACTAACATCGATGTTTGTTCCGTGTCTGGGTGTACTGTTTGTATTATAAGTATGTATTTACAAAAAAAAGTATTTAAGTATTCTGTCAGTTGTCTGGTTCCCATAGTACTAGCTTTGCTTAGTTTGTGGCTAGATGGCGCTGTGTTAAAATGTCCTTCAATATTTATTTATGTACTTATTATATATATTGAGACGATCCTGACGATACCTTAATTGTCGTAATCCATTCGTCCGTTTGGAAGATACGAGGTTATAAAGAATTTTACATATGTACATAAAAGATACATAAAAACATAACCCTTCCTTGGCAGTCCGGTAAAAAAACCGCAATTCGGTATGAAAAGTTTTTTTTGCATTTATTTTATATTTTTTAATGATAGTAAACTTTATTTTATGAAACTAATTTGAATACTTTGGCTTTCTATGCAGTAGTTTAATTCTAATACGTTTCAAACTTTTTATAGTTATGACGTCATGAGGTCGACTGAATATGTAGAATATGCCTTTGCCATATAAAACAAAAAAGTATACAAAACATTTGACATATTTCATTAACTTTGACAACAGAACTGACAAGTTTTTTTTTTTAATTTGCCCTACCGGGCAGGCTAAAGCTGTAAAGCCATTCTGTCACGTCTTCGGTTTTTACAATTCATGACATGAAGTAAACAAATCTAATGTCATAAAAGTAATCCAGATATTTGTAATAATAAAGCGAAAAACAACTCGACGTACGTGCATTGAAAATATTATAATGATCGCCGTTGACTCGACATTGACAAATTTTGTTTTGGTTTGCCATTGCGTCTTTAGCCTATGAAAGTTGCCCGACAAGGTGGCATCAATTAAAAGTGAAGTTTGATTTATTTTTTTATTAAAATAACCCCCACCTCATAGTTTACAGAGTTTTAAACGTAAAAATATTACACAGAAATGTTACTATTTTGAAATGGTTTAGGAATCAGTAAAGTTTTTTTTTCTTTACATACCGAATTGTCTGATGCGGACCTTAAAAGTTAGTTATTTTGGGATGTTTTATAGTATCGCTTTGTATTGGACTCAGTTCTCGTGCAGTGACTCGGCTCGAAACTTTAATCCCTGCTCGCTCATGATCTATTGAACGGAACGAGCGTGACTTGCACTTCACCGCGATTACATCGCAATATTTATACGGAACATCCGATCGAAGGTTGTTTGGTCGTTTAGGTACTGTTGGTCATTTGGACATAATGTTGTCTAAAACCGGCCCAACGTATTGATACTTCAGCAGCTCAAGATCATGAAAAGACTCTACCATCTGTTTCAAGCGTGTTCTTGAATATTTTGGCCACATAGATAGATAGCTATAACTCTTTGTTTATTTTTTTGTATGTGTGTATTGTTAATTATGTTGAAATGTGTTTTATGTCCCAAATAAAGTGTTGTTTATTGTCTATTGTCTTTATTGTGCACACCATAAGAAGAAAAAGTACAGATAACAAAATTAACTTATGAACTAGTGCCACAAGTGGCCGCCTTATCGCCAACAGCGATCTCTTCCAGGCAACAGCAGTAGTGTGTAAACATTGACAGCCCTGTTGGTTCATTGGTAGTGTGTCTGCTTCGAGAGCTGAAGGGCGTGGGTTCGATTCCCACTCAGGACTAACATTTGTGTGACTAACATCGATGTTTGTTCTGTGTCTGGGTGTACTGTATGTATTATAAGTATGTATTTACAAAAAAAAAAGTATTTATGTATTCTATCAGTTATCTGACTTCCATCACACAAGCTCTGCTTAGTTTGGGGTCAGATGGCGCTGTGTGTAATGTCCTATGATATTTATTTATTATTTATTATTATTTATTACCGCGTTCCGGTGTGAAGGGTACAATAGCTAGCAAAATTACTGGGCTGTTGAGACTAAGCATCGAAAGTCTCTAACGTAATGAGCGTCAAAGCAGTGATGCCCTGGACTTTGTTTTGTTACTTAAAGTTCTGTGTATTGCTGCGATGGTCATGTACAGGCGTTATCTCTTACCATTAGGAGAGAGTTTCGTTCGTCTCATTGCTTTTTACATAAAAAAAACCAAGCTAGGAAGGAAAGCGACAACCTCAAAAATGTATGGTTACAGGGAAAGTCGATGGCAAGAGAACACGAGGCCGCAGTCCGATGCGTCGATCGGCACTCGACACATCGGTGTATGACGCGCTGCATGTCACCAGTGATAGGCGAAGATGGCGTAATTTCATGCATGAACGGCACCTCGACACAGGGAGGAGGAGTGGGAAACACAGCACATCATTATCGACGCTGTCCTCTTTACAATGCATTTTTAAATCGGTAACTTAGGCTTCGCTTGGTGGTAGATTTCCTTAACAGGAAATCGTCTAGGTAAGTACCACAGCAGTACCAGATATTCTGCCGCCAAGCAGTAGTTTGTAAACATTATTGTGTTCTGGTTTGTAGGGTATTGCAGCTAGTGAAATTACAGGGCTGTTGAGACTAACCATCCAAAGTCTCATAGCAATGAGCGCCAAAACAGCGATACCGTGGACTTTGTTTTGCTACTCAAAGTTCTGTGTATTGCTGCATTAGTCATAGATATGTGTTATCTTTTACCATCTTGAGAGTGTATCGTTCGTGTCATTAAATATACATTCAAAAATAAATTACTCTAGATTTGAAAACTGCCCTTATTGTACCTAAAAGTGAACACAGACTCCGGCAGAATTTCACAAACTCGCTGAATAAAAAATGTTGAATCAAAACGTTTTCTGCGTACATTTTTGTGCGCACAACGCTAGTTCGAGAGAGCCTATGGTAAATTTATCTGTACAATATGTTTCATGTAGAATGAATTAAACTTATTTCGATTTAATTTGACATGAAGAATAACCAACGTAATGCTACTCGCTCTCATCCACTTCATACGTCTCGTTCTTAATTCGTTTGCAGTTTCACTGTAATATACTTCTAAAATAACGTTATATAAAGAAAACGTTAAAACCAAGTAAGGTACCCCCTTTTAGCAAATTACGGGCAAAGTTAAGCAAGTCGTTAGTGCTCCGTACTTATCTACGAGTGCTTCTTGTCTTTGATCACGTTTTTAGTTCATAGATGCGCTTAATGGCTGCTTTAATGGTTAAGTTTCGGAAGTGTTCAAAGGGATTACTAGGTTAGTAATTATTATGGAACTTTAACGTGTTGTATGTGCCTAGTTAACACTGGTAGTAGAGATGAAACTTCTAAGCATACAATTATCATCATCATTTCAGCAGTAGGACGTCCACTGCTTGGCAAAATCCTCCCCCATTGACTTCATAAAAGCCGGTTGGAAACAGCTCGCATCCAGCGGGTTCCTGTGGTCTTAACTAGGTCGTCTGTCCACCTTGCGGGTGGGCATTCTACGCTGCGCTTGCCGGTCCGTGGTCTCCACTCCTGAACTTTGCAGCCCCATCGGCCAACAGTTCTGCGTGCTATGTACCCTACCCACTGCCACTTGAACTTGCTAATCCTTTGGGCTATGTCGGTATAATATTCGATCTCGTAGGGAAACTCCGAACAAAAGAACCTTAGGAACTAGAGCTACAAGTGGCGGCCTTATCGCTAACAGCTTAAACAAAACGTTACATTACTTACCCAAGCTTGGCACTTAATAAAATATATTTAAAAAAATAGATAAAATACCACAATTTTTATACATCATACTCCAAAAACAAGCTTATAATAGAGAAAATTATAAAACACTAATGACCAACAATAAATGGTTTTCTTTTAAAACTTCAAAACTTATAACTTTGTTTATCACTGGAAATTACGTAAGGATTCTAGCGATACATCCAAATCAATTCAGGCATTGTTTTTTAATTATAGTTTGTTGGTAGCAGCAAAAAATGTAACTAGATACACAGAAGTGTTACTTAAAAGTTTAAAAACTTGTGTAACAATTAAAATTAAAAGCTATGTTGGAATAAAGACACTCACACATATACTCGTACATAAACATACATGAACCCTGAAAACATTACTCTTTATAATAATATGTGCAGTCGTGTAAAATCACTTGTATTGGAAAAATATTACAACACAACAATTTTTCCGCGTTCCCGCTAAAAACTCCATTTTACACTGAGCTAGGTGTGAATTATAAAAAAAACTATAGATACTCAATAATGCTAGAAAGGAATTGAAAAGAAATAAAGATTCTTCGTAAAGATTGTGTCTTAAAGCTAGATCCCGACTGTAGCCAACTCAGTTTAAAAATGCAGAATCGAATTGAATATCCGAGATAGTAAACTTCTCTTTTAGTTTAAACTTTTTAGTATTGGATCGTTTGTCAAACCCTGTAATGTATAGCTAGAGAATATACAAGGATATTGGAACTGATGATCGAATCTCCCAAAGTTTTGAGCGTCTAAGCAGCAATGCCCTGGACTTTGTTTTGTTACACATAGTTACCAACCGCTATAATGGTCTCGGACAGGCGCTATTTCTTGCCACGAAACTCTCTCTTGCAAGAGCATGCAAGACTTTCCTTCATTATAGCTTTTAGATAATAAAATATAGTGAAACATGTAAAGATGGTAAACCTTTACTTGGTGGTAGATCTCCTAGCAGAGGTTTGTTTAGGTAGGTACCACCGCAGTACAAGATATTCTACCGCCAAGCAGTAATGTATAAACGTTACTCTGTTCCGGTTTGAAAGGTAATTTAGCTAGCGAAATTACACGACTGTTGAGACTAACCATCGAAAGTCTCAAAGTGAGCGTCAAAGCAGCGATGCCCTGGACTTTGCTACTCAAAGTTCTGTGTATCGCTGCAATGGTCATGGACAGGCATTATCTCATACCACGCTCTCCTGGAGCGTCTCGTTCGTCTCATGTACGAACTTGAGAGCGTACGGAAAAAGTCATAACAATTATAGCCATGATGTGCAATCAAAGAATGTTTATTAATGTCATTTAACTCAATTTACTTTTGATGACTAAATAGCACGTAAATAACATAGAAAAGTCAAAAAATTAAATTAGTAACCATCTAGTAGAAAACTGTTTGCGCCCGAAATATGTAAAACAATTGCATGTTTTCTGACGCTTTGTTTTTATTTACATACTAGCGGATGCCTTGCGATTTCACCCGCGTGTTTCCCGCTCCCGTGGGAATACAGGGATAAAAAGTAGCTTATGTCACCCGGGGATAGTGTAGCTTCCCAACGATGAAACATTTTTTTAAAACCTTAAAACTATCCAATCGTTCCTCTTTATAATAGTAGGTATAGAAAAGAAAAGGTTAGTGTATCTTTTTTATTGCAAATTAGGTTTACGTGTTCCATATACTCATACATACATGACGTCTAATGCACGATTGCATTGGACGTATCAATCGAGAACTAAGTAGGGCGTATTAGAATTATTTTGCCACGTGCCACCATTGGCACGCGTGTCATAGTTCGCTATTTCTGTAGTAGTTTATTTCATATTTTTATAAAGAAACTAGTGAGCCAGCGATACTCACATTCTAGTCATAAAGATACGTGATGCCAAAGAGGACCTAAGCACTACGATTTAAGAACCAGCACTTCTTTACTAGCTATTTTCGTAATCATGAATGTCCGTTCATGAACCTTACGAAGAATATTACATTATTGGATTCCTCACTATATTAAGATAATATAACGACAACATGGTATTCTTAACGCCGCTATATTGACATTTTTTAAATTCTAACATGACTTGTAAATTTATTGTTACGTAATGAAGTATTCAGAGAATCAGCAAGTTGAAGTGGCAATGGGCAGGGCACATAGCGCGCAGAACTGATGGCCGATGAGGCTGCAAAGTTCTGGAGTGGAGACCACGGACCGGCAAACGCAGCGTAGGACGTCCACCCACAAGGTCGGCAAACGACCTAATAAAGACCACAGGAACGCGCTGGATGCGAGCCGCTTCCAACCGGTCTTTGGGGAAGTCCGGTCCGGTCTTTGTAGCGATGATAGCTCAAGTGGTTAGCGCGGTAGGTTCGCATGCCGAAGGGCGTGGGTTCAAACCCCAACAATGAGCTTAAGCTGCCGGTGAAGGAAAACATCGTGAGGAAATCATAGCATGGTGGTAGGGTACTTTCTAGTACTCGGCTGGCTAGCTACCACCCTCAAGTTGAAAATCTGCCGCCAAGCATCTAGCGGTGTGTTCCGGCAGCCTCACTTGAGAGCCAGTTCCATTCCAGGCTAGGTGTGCTTTACCATCTTCGCCCACACCCTCACTTAACATCAGGTGAGCTGTGGTCAAACAACTAGCCTGTCAACCATAAAAAAAAAAGAAAAAAAGTTAATGGGGGAGGTCTATGTCCAGCAGTGTCCTACGACTGAAATGATGATGATGATGATGATGAATGAAGTATTCTATGGAATTCGGTATGTAAAGTTTTTTTTTTGTATTTATTTTATACTGATAGTAAACTTTATTTTAAGAAACTAATTTGAATATTTTGACTTTCTATGCGGTAGTTTAATTCTAATACGTTTTCAAACTTTTATAGTTATGACGTCATGAGTACGGCTAAATATGTAAAATATGCCTTTGCCATACGAAACAAAAAAGTATACAAAACTGACAAGTTTTTTTTTAATTTGCCCCATCGGGCAGGCTAAAGCTGTAAAGCCATTCTGTCACGTCTTGGTTTTTACAATTCATGACATAAAGTAAACAAATCTTATGTCATAAAAGCGATATTAGAGTCCAAATAACGTTTCAAGTAAAGTAATCCAGATATTTGTATCAATGAACCGAAAAACGACTCGACGTATGTGTATTGAAAATATTATTATGATCGCCGTTGACTTGACATTGACAAGTTTTGTTTTGGTTTGCCAGTCTATGAAAGTTGCCCGTCGAGATGACGTCATGAGGCATCAATGATGAAAGTCAAGTTTGATTTATGTTTTTTATTAAAATAAACCCCACCTCATAGTTTACAGAGTTTTAAACGTAAAAATATTGTACAGAAATGTACTATTTCGAAATGGTTTTGGAATCAGTAAAGTTTTTTTTTCTTTACATACCGAATTGTATTATATTACTTGTGCGAGATTACTCACGTTTAATTATGTCGGATACTCTGACTATAGTATTGGCCAGGTTCAATTCTTCAAGGAGTCAAAGCAGAATACAATACGCGCGCGGACTTGCCTTGCACTGCAACGGGCCGCAGCACGTCTCGTGAAGGCGTGAAACCACGTCAGTTTCCATAGTAAAATATATTGTATTAATTATTTTATATCATTTTACTTTCCTGTGCTGTGTTGTGTTGTGTTTAGTTATTCAAGTTCAAGTCATTTAATCGCGTTAAATTGTGGTTACATTAGGTCTTAAAGTTATAGTTATGCTATAAGTACACACAATTTTCGCTTTAATAAGCATGCGACATTTGTTAGGTAATGTTAAACAGTAATTATAAAACTAATATAAAATATGATACATTGGTATTGTTTTTTATTTCGGTTTAGTGGTATAGTTTTTGATGCATCTTGTGCCCAAAGTAGAATTAAAATCCTTAAAAATAATATTGTTCCAAGTTAACCACTTAAAATGTAACCGCAGAGCACAGCATGTTTTTTCATAATAATATATACTTAATTAAGTAAAAATGTATATTTTAAGAACTTTGAATTAGATATGGTAAGTACTTCTAAACTTTCCATTATTATCGAGTAAAAGACGTCTCCGATGTTCACCGACATCTTTCAATCGAGAAAGTCGAATCTATTTTTGACAATACTTTTTATTTAAATAGGTCAGAGCAATTTCGCAGAACAGACCTTTCGGCTAACCTACTTAACAAACCAATTCGCGATGGTACTTCGAAACCAGAGGTAGATATAAAATTACAGAGCGTGCGCTACCATCTTCTGATAAGACTAACTAATGGTTTCTAAATAATGACTGCCCTGCTTGATTGCTCTTTTTCAGCAGCTCTGTTTTGTGGTCGTGATTCGATTTCCACTCCACACAGGCATTTATGAAACATAATAGTTAATTATGTAGGTAGTTGTTTGTTCCATATCTGGGTATTCTAATAAATGTATGTGGTTGTATAAGTGCGTTGAACGGGCCTAGTTCATTTTAATCTTTTGCCTCAAATTTTGTAAAATTATTTTAGTTTATTTATTTATATTGTTTTCGTTGAATTTAAATGCATTGTTAAGACTGAATATAATTATTAAGTTCAACCATGTTATCACATAAGTGACAGTAATGTCTTCGCTGATAATAAAGTTTCTCTAAACCTAAACTTATGTATGTAGAAAAAAATATATATTCCATCAGTTATCTGGTTTCCACAGTTATAGGTTTGCTACGTTTTCGGCTAGATAGTACTTTGAGAAACGTTCGACGATATTTATTTATGACACGAAGAGAAATGATATCAGAGCCGTGGGCTAAATTGTCTTTCTCCGCGTAGAAACGTGACAAAGCTAGAATAAATTGTTAAAATAAGTGTTTCGTTTACGCGAATGGCAATACTTATCACGGCTCGTGTGTTAGGGTGCAAGACTTGTTAGAGTCAATGTTATGCTAGGTATGTTTACCATATTCGACTAAACCCTAACTTAACATCAGGTGAGCTGTAGTCAAAAACATAGCATAAAAAAAATACGTGAACTATTTGAGTAAATTTGGTTTCATCATAATACTATGGTATAACACAGCACACAACAGCATCAGCGATAACTTCCACTAGATAAAGCTATTTGTCATTAGTAAGTACTTCCGACTTTTTATCAGCAGATGGTGAAAACATGAATTAAACATAGAACGCAGTATCCAAATGGCTTCTTTTAATCTCGGCGGGAAATGACGGTACTTGCTGACCATAAATATTCATGGTTTTAATATAGAATAGACTGACGAGCGATTATTGTACTTATTTTATAGTAGCTACGCGCCGCGGGTTCACCTGTATATTCTGAAAAAGAAATGGCTAATAATATAATCTAGGGTATAAACTAGCTCTAGTCCGTCTAGCCGTTATAACTTTAAGAAGTGATAAACATACGTACATACAAAATTTCCCTTTTATTAAATAATTTTTTTGGGAAAGGTATTTAAAATACTTAACTTGGTCAAACTTAACCACCATGACTGTAAAGCCATCATAAAAAATGTTTCGGAGTAATCGAAAACAATCATCGATGTAGGTATACAATTTATAATTTTTTTTAAAACCGCTCGATCGTTTTTTATTAATTTTTTATGGGACCTCCTCTGAAGCATGATCTACCAAGCTAAAAAAACACATGTCCATGTGACTTTTCTTTTTATGGAAAACCAATAGCTCTTCCAGGCATTTTCGGTGCGTCTAGCAACTTCTTGTCTTTTTTTGGGCACAGATGAATAAAATTACATTGGCCCATCAGCAGTAAACTGGACACTGAATTCATTTTAATTTTGAACCGCAAAATGCGCGCTATACCCAGTGATTGCTCAATTAACTCTTTCAAACCGTTTTAAAGTTGTTATAGCCGGCTGAAAGCAGATATTTCCAGTATTTAACTGACAGTCGTCATGTTAAGCGTATTACCGTTCCGTGTCGCTCGTCATTTATGTCATAAAACATGGGCTTTCATTTCATGAGTGTTCATTTTATGTGAAAATACAAGTGTTATTTTGACAGTTAAGAACCAAGACTAAATTTAGCTGAATGAAACTTTATGGAATTCTTTTCTTTCCGTGATCATCGTCGTAGATTTAAAAAATGTTGTAACTACATGTACTTAAAATAAATCGAATAATAAATAAATATCGTAGGACATAACACACACATCTGACCCTAAACTAAGCAGAGCTTGTACTATGGAAGTTAGATAACTGATAAAATACTTAAACACCTACTTTTTTTTGTAAATACATACTTATTTATCTATTATAATTATTTATGTTTTTTTTTTTTATATCTATAAAAATAATGAGACGAACGATATGCTTTCCTGATGGTAAGAGATATCGCGTATCCATGACTAATTACAGCGATACACATAGATTTGAGTAGTAAAAAAAGGCATCGCTGCTTTGGCGCTAATTACTTTGAGACTTTCGATGGTAAGTCTCGACAGCCCAGTAATTTCGCTAGCTGTAGTACCCTTCAAACCGGAACACAGTAATGTTTATACACTAGTGCTTGGCAACGGATTATCTGGTACTGTGATGATACTTACTACTTAGACAACCTCCTATTAAAAAGATCAAGTCGCGTGTGAATCGGTTTCTTCTAGACAAGCGTGCTCCACCGTAGACCGCATCTTCGCTTAACATCAGGCGGGATGGCGGTCAAACGCAAGCCTATCTATTATAAAAAAAAATCTACCACGAAGTAAAGATCTTTAATGAGAAAATTACAAAAAGGTCAAATTAGATCAATATAACTGGAATAACAAAACCCTTGACCTTGACACTCGTAGAGCAGCAAGAAAACATAAAGAAGATTCCTATAATAAAGGAGATTCCCCGAAATCCCTCCAAGTGACTGCCTGAATTATTCATCCAGTGACTGAAAGAATTAATTTACGAATGCGCCGCTCAAAATTCCTGAATTAAAATCCAAGAACAATGGGAAGTTTTTTAATAAAATCTTCAAGCGTCAGGTGCCCGAACTTTGATTTATTGACTTTTCAAATTTACTGTGAAACAGGATCCTGGACTACGTATAGAGTCCAGGATGCCATGGATATGTTAATTACTAATATTAGCTAATTGAAAGTTTTTTTTATGTAAAGGTATTGTGACGAATGAGACGCTCTCCTGCTGGTACGAGGGTGGTGGTGATGCCTGCCCATGACCGTTGCAGCTATACACAGAGCTTTGAGTAACAAAACAAAGTCCTTTAAGTTTAAGAAAAAAAAATCGTATAAAGAGCTATGATCTTTTTTACGACCCGTTTACTAGCTTTACCTTTTGCAGCGATGGTGGCCCAGTGGTTAGTACGGTCGGTTCACACGCCGAAGGGTGTAAGTTCAAACCCCAACAATGAGCTTAAACTGTTGGTGAAGGACGAACATCGTGAGGAAACCATAGAGTGGTGGTAGGGTACTTTCTAGTACTCGATTGGTTGATGGCTAGTGGCTAGCTACCACCCTCAAATTGAAAATGTGTCGCCAAGCACCTAACAGTGTGTTCCGGCAACCTTCTTGAGAACCAATACCACTCCAACTAGGGTGCTTTACTATCTTCAACCACACCGTCAGTTAACATCAGATGAGCTGTGGTCAAACACTTAGCCTGCTTACCATAAAATAGTCTCCAGGTTAGATGAATATTCTAATTCAATTAAAGTCTCGTCACTGTTGTAAACAAAATAAAAATCAAGAAAAAAATATTACACAAATTAATAAAGTCGCATTTTCTGCAAACACACTCACACACTCACTCACTTGCACACTCGCAATTTAATTGTCACTGCATAGATAAAGCTATAAACTTAAAGTTGCTAGACGGCTACCTTTACGTACAATCTAAGTAAACTCATACAGGATGTTTCATATATCAACGTCCACTCCGCTCGGTCCGACATGCAGACCAATATATCTAGTAATGCAGTTTCGAGCGGTCTATTTACGGACTTAGGCAATCAACAGAGATTTATTTACTATATAATGAAATGAAATATAAAATTATATCGTAAGAAATTACACACAGCGTCATCTGACCCTAAATTAAGCAAAGCTAGTACGATGAAAGTCAGATCTCTGATACAATACTTAAATTCAATTATTTTTTTTGTAAATACATACAAAACACCCAGTCACAAAACAAGTATTTGTTTATACCACGAAATGTTTGAATGTTCAAGGTATATGTATATCTAGTTTATTATTTTTTAATCATCTTTTATTTCCGCTTAACAGCTATTAAGCGGAAATAAAAAATGAACTTCCGCAAAGTCACGCCTGAATCAATCAATTATCACGAAATGTTTGTCCTGGGTGGGAATCGATCCCACGCCCACAACTCTTAAAGCTGAGATAAGTTACTGTTAGTTGCTATAATTATGAGCAATGATCCAACAGCATTCTTAACTCTTGAATACTGTTGATTTTTTTAATCAACATTTTAAAATAGATTCTGAACATAAGTTGTCGTTTATATTATTGTATTACAGTAGTGTATACTACTGTAATACAATACTGTGTAACTGTGTACTGTGTACTGTGTACTGTGTACTGTGTACTGTGTACTGTGTGTATGTTGTGTGTGTGTGGTGTAAGTACGTGTTAATTGTTATGTAGTCATGTGTGATTAGTAAGTTATCAACTATAAATATTTATTTATTTAAAAGTATTAATATAGCCACATAGTAGGTAAGCATTTTCCAGTATGCTGGGTTTAAAGTGGACACCTTTTATAACTCTACGTTCTCATATTGCATTTCATGTAACTGTTAATTTCTTTATTCAGTTTATAAGGTTGTGCACACACGTTTGATGTTATGAAGCTGTCTTCTACCTTAGCTCTCTATATAGCGTGAATAGTTACCTTATGGACAAGCATGTACTATCTTGGAGGTAATATTATCTCGTCGCAAGATGTGTGCGTGTGTGTTTTCCTGGAATGGAACTGGCTCTCATGTGTGGCTGCCGAAACACACCGTTAGATACTTGGCTGCAGATTTTCTTGAGGATGGTAGCTAGCCAGCCGAGTACTAGAAAGTACCCTAGCATTATTGTTGAGGACGCCGAGCCACATAGAATAAGTTAGATTAAGAATTGTTAGAATTGTAGACTAAGATTTATGTTTTGTAAATAAAATCAACGCGTATTAGGGAGTTGGAATAAACGGAAAATGGGTAGGTGCTCTCTATCCAGTCAAGCTCCGCGCAACGGAGGTCGTGAGCGAGACCGCGATACGTGCGAGCGAGATAGCACGACTCGCTCTCTGATTGCGCGGAGAAGGGCGCTCGTGATTGGTCGGCCAATGAGAGCGCCTATCCATCTCCCGTGAAATTTTGTATATAAACGCCGCGATCCGGCGTACGAATCGTAGTCAGTAGTCAGTAGTCGGTAGTCAGTAGTCAGCAGTAGTCAAGATTCGAGAACCTTCAGCAAGATCCGGAGCAATAAACAAGAAACAACTCATCAAGAGCCTTTGAATTTTCAATACAGTCCACTCTATCCCCAACAGTGTTGTTGGACCTTCGAGCGCCGGATTGATCAAGAACCCGACCCGACCAAGGAACGAAGATGGTCGTAACACGAAGCCAAGCGGACGCCGCGGAACAAGACCGTCGCGACATGGACCGTCGCGAATTGGACCTCGACGTAGCCGAACGCAACCGTTTGGAAATCGAGCGGGAACGCTTGAGAAGGGTCTCGTTGGATCCGCCTGCGTCGCCTAGTATGCGACAGGCAAGCGGTGAGACTATTCGGAGGTTGACCGAGGCGCCCCGCGCCGGTCCCTCTACGGTACTGAACCCCGAGGACCGAACACGAACAAGATCCCCGGCCCGTTCAGTACGCTCACAGCGCTCGACTACAAGCGCTACTCGAGCTAGACTACTAGAGCTCGAGGCGGAGGAGCGGCTAGCTGCCCTGAAGAAAAAGGAGCTTCAGATCGAAGCCGACCTGATCCGAAAAAAGCTGGCTGCCGAACTATCCGCTATCCAGGATGACCAGGAAAGCCCTCAGGAGGAAACGACGACGGAACACCTACAGAGGGTTGACGCCTGGCTCCGGACGAACACTCTCGATACACGGGGGGAGGAGCGAGGAGTTCCGAAGAGCGGAACCAGGGAAGAACGACACCTACGGTTCGACACTCGTGGAAGATCGCCTACACCCGCCCGACTGAGAAGCAACAATATCGAAGCGTTGACCGAAGCTATGGAGAAGCTTGCAAGACCAAGATCGAGATGTCCCGAACTACAAGCATTCTCCGGCTCACCGAACGAATGGTTGGCATTTAAGGCCACATTCCGAGACTCTACAAAAGTCTACCAACTCACACCGGCAGAGAACCTGCAACGATTACGAAGCAGCTTGAAAGGCGAAGCACGCGAACTCGTGTCAGCCTTATTACACACAGCAAGCGACCCCGAGACAATCATTAAAACGTTGGAGCAATGTTTCGGGAGGCCGGAAATTATAATAGATCGCGCCTTTGAAGACTTGAAGAAACTTCCGAAGCCCGGTACATCGGCGGTGGAGTTAAACAACTTCGCCGTGAAAATTCAGAATATTGTCTGCGTACTCAAGAGCATCGACCGCAGTGGGTACCTGTTCAATCCCATGCTCGCCAGAGAGGTCTTGGAAAAGCTGAGCCCACACATAAGAGCACGGTGGTGCGACTACGCGAGTGAACACGAAGGTACGGCGGACCCGGAAATAACTGTACTGTCTCGCTTCCTTATGCGAGAAGCAGACCGCGCTTTACAGTACAGTTACGCGCCGAGCACCGCATCTACCAGCGCAGCAAAGAAGGAATTTCGGCCGGCGACTAATACGGGCAACAAGAAGAAGGCGAACATCTATAATGTCACCGAGGATGAACAATTGGACGACAAGTGTCCGAGTTGCGAGAAAACGCATAGACTGCCCGAGTGCCCACAGTACAAAGCATTGCCGTTAGATCAACGGTGGGAGCTGGTACGGGAAAAGAAACTTTGCTTCAAATGCATCAACAAAAGGCATCGGCGAAGTTTCTGCAAAGCCAAGTCATGCGGCGTTAACAAGTGCCAACGCCCTCACCATGCAACACTGCACCAGCCAGCGAAGTCGGAAGAACGCTCCGACACCCCTAGGACGCAAACTACCAACGACGCAGAGTCCGTCTTGTCAGTGGCTACCTCCACTGCCACTAGCTCTAAGGCGGTACTACTGAAGATGTGTCCAGTCACCGTCGTCGGCCCACGGGGGGAGATCCGCACACACGCGCTTCTGGATGAGGGAGCGACTATCACCCTCATCGACGAAGAACTGGCAAGAAACATTGGTGCAAAGGGCCACTCACAACCGCTTCGCATGCAAGGAGTCGGCATGTCGAAGCAAGAAGACAGCAGCAAGCTAGTCACCGTCCAATTGAAAAGCGGAGACAACGTGCTACACAAACTTCGGGCACGCACCATGAAAAATATGAAGCTGCTCCAGCAATCAATCCCGAGCGCATTACTGGAGCAAGAGCACCTTCGAGACCTACCGAAGGACGAAGTATGCTATGATGCAATACGACCCGGAATCCTAGTAGGAGCGGTCCACTGGGAATACATCGTGTCTCAAGAGTTGAGAGTTGGCAGACCGAACCAGCCAGCCGCCTCAAGAACACAATTGGGCTGGGTTATACACGGCACGATGCCTCGCAGCGTGATCAAGACACAGGACAGCGTGCTGCACATCTACATTCCCGAACTTAATGTAGATGCGAACGAGCGACGGGACGAACGTCTCCATGACCTGGTCGAACATCACTTCAGTATCGAGGCCCTTGGAGTCGCACACAAGCCGCGAATAAGCGACGATAACAAGCGAGCTGTAACGATCGTCGAGACAACGACAAGAAAGCTAGCTAAAGGCTACGAAGTCGGGCTGCCTTGGAAGAGCGACGAACTGAAATTACCTCCGAGTTATGACGCAGCGCTCCGCCGACTTCAGCAAATTGAACGAAAGATGGACGTCGATCCGAGCTTCGCTAACGAATACGCGAAACAAATCGACAATCTGCTCAAGAAAGGATACGCCGAACCATGCGACGGTACCGAGAACACAAGCCGAGTAGCATGGTTTTTACCGCACTTCGCGGTACAGAACCCGAACAAACCAGGAAAGCAGCGACTGGTTTTCGACGCAGCAGCGAACAGCCGAGGGGTCAGCCTAAACGATCACCTCCTAGAGGGACCGGATCTACTGAGGTCACTGCAAGGAATCTTGTTCAAATTCCGAGAGGGGAAAATTGCAGTGACGGCTGACATACAAGAAATGTTCCTGCGAATCAAAATACGCCCAGAGGACCAGCCAGCACAACAATTCCTGTGGCGAGGCAACGAAAGAAATAAACCACCGCGAAAATACAAGATGACGAGCATGATATTCGGTGCCGCCAGCTCTCCATTTATGGCCCACCATGTCCGAGACCACAATGCGAGAGTGCATGCCGATACTCACCCTCTCGCATACGAGGCGATCACTCGGGACCACTACATGGATGACTTAGTGGCCAGCTACGAAAATGAAGAGAAAGCGCGCCGAACGATCGACGAACTGCGAACGGTGCATGCGGCCGCGGACTTCACACTCCGAGGCTGGAACTCGAACGATAGCGGCGTGCTCAGCGACGTGCCGGAGGAGCTACGAACGACAGCTCCAACCGAGCTCGGAGGAAGCAGTCCGGAGAATAAAATCCTCGGGCTGTATTGGAATTCAGAACGAGACGAACTCGGGTTCAATACCTCTATGAACCGAGTTCCCTCCGAGGTACGCGCTCGGACCCGCGCGCCTACGAAGAGAGAAGCCCTCAGCGCAGTCATGTCAATCTATGACCCGCTCGGATTGTTAAGTCACTATACGATCCGATCGAAAATTATACTACAAAGTCTGTGGAGACTGAAGATGACATGGGACGAGCCGATCCCCGACGAAGAGAACGAATTGTTTGCCGCCTGGCTTGAACAGCTCTCCGGTCTCTCCTGCCTACGGCTAGAACGGCGCTACACACAGAAGGAATACGAAAATGTAGAACTGCACGTGCTCTGTGATGCCAGCGAGCAAGCCTACGCAGCGGTGGCCTACTGGCGCTTCACCTGTCCCGACGGAAGCGCGAAGTTGAGCCTTGTGGCCGCCAAGGCAAAAGTGGCCCCACGACGCACTCAAACGATTCCGCGCCTAGAATTACAGGCCGCAGTCATCGGCGCGAGACTAGCGGAAGCCATCAAGAAAGAGCATCGGCTACAAGTCAAGAAAGTCATTTATTGGACGGACTCCATGACAGTGATCCACTGGATACGACACGACGCTCGAAAGTATACTCCGTTCGTCGCACATCGCCTAGGAGAAATTGCGGAGCTCACTCATAAGAACGAGTGGAGATGGGTTCCAAGCGGCGAGAACATAGCCGACGATGCGACACGTTTTTCAAACTCACCGATAGCGGCAGAAGATCGTTGGTTCCGAGGACCGGAATTTCTACTCAACCCAGAGAACCAGTGGCCAGTAGAAAATACCAACGATGACGACGAGGAAGAAGTACTTCTGCACATCGCCGAGGAAGAAAAATCGAACGACGGGTGGTTACCCGATCCCACGCGCTTCTCAAAGTACGAGACTTTGGTCAAAGCAACGGCACGCGTCTTGGCATTTATCGACATATGCCGGCGCCGAGCTACGCGTTTGGAAAATCGACACATCGAAGAAGCCGAACGCGCGCTGATTCGTCGCGCTCAGGAAGAGAGCTTTCCGGACGAGCTACAACGAATCAAGAAGTCTCTGCCGATCACCAAGAGCAGCCGACTGTACCGATTGGACCCGGTACTTGAAGATGGAACTCTGCGCGTACGAGGACGTATCGGGGCAGCCACCGCACCGGTGGAGATGAAACGACCAGTCATCCTCGACGGTCGTCACCGGATTGCCAAATTAATCGCACTACGCGAACATTGCGCAGCGGGTCACGCTAACAGAGAACGCGTGACGAATGATCTCCGACAAAAGTATTGGATCATTCATCTCCGACCGACCGTGCGCACTATTGAGAAGGACTGCGCCCTCTGCAAGGTGCGAAGATCGAGACCGCAGCCTCCAGCGACGGGAGATCTACCACGCGCACGCCTTGAGCCCTTTCATCGGCCGTTTTCGCACTGCGGGACGGACTACTTCGGGCCGATGATTGTGAAGATTGGTCGCCGCCGGGAAAAAAGATGGGGAGCCCTATACACGTGCCTAACGACCCGGGCCGTGCACATAGAGCTCGTGCCATCACTTTCAACAAGCTCCGCGATCATGGCTCTACGACGGATGGCAGCGCGACGTGGGTGGCCGCAGACCATGTACTCCGACAACGCCACCAACTTCCGCGGAGCGGATAAGGAGCTACGGGACGCCTACGCAGAGTGGATGCCAGCTCTACAGAACGAGGGGCTACTTCATAGTATGGAGTGGCGATTTATTCCTCCAGGAGCACCGAACCAAGGAGGAGCATGGGAGCGACTAGTACGGTCAATCAAAACCGCACTAATGTCAACTCTCAAAGAGAGAGAACCGACCGAAGAAGTTTTGGCTACTCTGTTGACCGAGGCAGAGTTTAGCGTGAACGCCCGACCACTGACTCACGTCAGTGTCAACCCGCAAGACCCAGAGGCCCTAACTCCGAACCACTTCTTGTTGGGGTCGTCCTCCGGCCTACCACTGACTGGGCCGTGCAGCGAAGGCGACCGAAGAACCTGGCGAGCCGCCTTAGCGCTTGCGGACCACTTCTGGCGGCGATGGGTACGCGAGTACCTCCCCACGCTTGTACCACGGGGGGAGCCTACGAGTAGCAAGCAGCAGATCCAGCCGGGCGATATCACGCTGATCGTCGACCATACTTCTCCGAGAAACGTGTGGCCCATCGGCATCGTGGAACGAACATTCCCGGGACCTGACGGCGGCGTACGCGTGGCAGACGTGCGCACGAAGGGCGGCGTGTTCCGAAGACCGACGTCCAGGCTCGTCGTAGTAGAGAGGGCTACGCAAGCTGCGCCGGGGGGAGAATGTTGAGGACGCCGAGCCACATAGAATAAGTTAGATTAAGAATTGTTAGAATTGTAGACTAAGATTTATGTTTTGTAAATAAAATCAACGCGTATTAGGGAGTTGGAATAAACGGAAAATGGGTAGGTGCTCTCTATCCAGTCAAGCTCCGCGCAACGGAGGTCGTGAGCGAGACCGCGATACGTGCGAGCGAGATAGCACGACTCGCTCTCTGATTGCGCGGAGAAGGGCGCTCGTGATTGGTCGGCCAATGAGAGCGCCTATCCATCTCCCGTGAAATTTTGTATATAAACGCCGCGATCCGGCGTACGAATCGTAGTCAGTAGTCAGTAGTCGGTAGTCAGTAGTCAGCAGTAGTCAAGATTCGAGAACCTTCAGCAAGATCCGGAGCAATAAACAAGAAACAACTCATCAAGAGCCTTTGAATTTTCAATACAGTCCACTCTATCCCCAACAATTATGATATGGTTTCCTCATGATACGCTGATTTTTTAGAAGAATTTTTTAAACTTTTAGGTTTTGCTTTCACCGTTTGAAGTCAGCGGCAATACAAGGGTTGCCAACCGTACTATAATGTATTGTACTTTATTTCGTGACTCCGTACTATATACTGTTGAAAAATTATATAGTACGCGTAAACACTATATTTCAGTACAATAGATAATAAAATACAACAGATCCCGCACGCGCCTTTCGTTCGACAGACGTGTAAAAAATATAACTTAGTCTATTTTTTATTCTTCTCTACTAAAATACTATATTTTTTAAGCGTTTTTTTTAAATACTATGTTGACACCAAAAAATGTTGGCAACCCCAGGCATTACGTACACAGCTTGAAAAGATAGAGGTGCGTGTCTTAGGACGACGTATCCTAGGCAGTCCAGGTAGGAAGACAGGCAGTCGCCCAATTAGATTGCCGAAACTTCAGTATCAAATACTTAGCATCTAACTATCGCTCTACACCAGTGGTTCACAATCATTAGCGATACTCCTAGGAACCTCGCTGGACAGCGGCGGCGACAGCGGTCATGTTGGGACTGCCGTATTCCCAAATCGGGATGCCACTGAGAAATGCTGCTTTGAATTGATGACTCTCTGATTAATGTTGACACTATTACGGGAATATGTGTAAAATAAAACTGGACGGTACTTGATTCATTGGTATGTAAAAATAATTAGGAGTTCGAGACGAATTCTGATAGCATGACCATGACCATTGCAGCGATACACAGAATTTAGTTACAACTATCAGTACAGTTGTGTTAGTAGTCAGTAGTCACTAGTCAGTAATCAGTAGTCGGTAGACAATAATCAGTATTAAGTATTAAGTATTAAGTATTAAGTATTAAGTATTAAGTATTAAGTATTAAGTATTAAGTATTAAGTATTAAGTATTAAGTATTAAGTATTAAGTATTAAGTATTAAGTATTAAGTATTAAGTATTAAGTATTAAGTATTAAATATTAAGTATTAAGTATTAAGTATTAAGTATTAAGTATTAAGTATTAAGTATTAAGTATTAAGTATTAAGTATTAAGTATTAAGTATTAAGTATTAAGTATTAAGTATTAAGTATTAAGTATTAAGTGTTAAGTGTTAAGTGTTAAGTGTTAAGTGTTAAGTGTTAAGTGTTAAGTGTTAAGTGTTAAGTGTTAAGTGTTAAGTGTTAAGTGTTAAGTGTTAAGTGTTAAGTGTTAAGTGTTAAGTGTTAAGTGTTAAGTGTTAAGTGTTAAGTGTTAAGTGTTAAGTGTTAAGTGTTAAGTGTTAAGTGTTAAGTGTTAAGTGTTAAGTGTTAAGTGTTAAGTGTTAAGTGTTAAGTGTTAAGTGTTAAGTGTTAAGTGTTAAGTGTTAAGTGTTAAGTGTTAAGTGTTAAGTGTTAAGTGTTAAGTGTTAAGTGTTAAGTATTAAGTATTCAGTATTCAGTATTCAGTATTCAGTAGTCTGTAGTCAGTAATTAATAGTCAGTAGTCAGTAATCAGTAGTCAGTAGCCAGTAGTCAGCAGTCCACAGTCCATAGTCCATAGTCCTTAGTTAGTACTCAGTAGTTAGTAATCTGTAGTTTAAAGTTTGTAGTTAGTAGTCAGTGGCCAGTACTCAGTAATCAGTAGTTAATAGTTGTCACTTAGTTTGTTAGTTATAGTTACAAGCGAAACTGATAAAAGCGTGTCAAAACAACGTCACTTTCCACAATAAAACACAAGGTTGAGTAATATACTCAAATGATAGTCCAAAACCAACTATTATGCTGAGTTGAAGCCGGTTTGTGACATCAAGAAAAATTTGATGGTAATAATGTACATATTTGTGTCCACGTTTCTATTGGGGTGGGGTGGGTTGTGGTATTTTGCGCTGCTGGTCCAGAATGAATCAGAATTGCACGCGACAGAGATAATATATTTAGAGGAGGCCTTTGTCGAAGGGCAAGCTGTCGTTGAAAAAACCGATCGTCAGTAATAAAAATGTATTAAATATTTTAAACTATAGTACAACAGTAACAAAAGCTTATTTTTTTATGTTTCTGAAAGAGTATACTCTTTTTGTCACAAATTTTATTATGATGAAGACTTAGTTAATGGAGTCCGTTAGCGACATTTTATCTAATCGGTTGCGTACTATCAAATCTTATGACACTATGGTACCCTATCATAAGTTACTACCCACATCTTTGATATTAGCTACCTTAGTTAGCAAAGAGGATGTTAACATTCCTGATTTTGTTTGAGCTCATATCTTCAAAACAACCGCAATAACTTCCGTCCTTTGAACAGTGTTTCTCAAAATTGAAAGGGCTGTTGAGACTAACCATCGAAAGTATCAAAGTAATGAGCGCCGTAGCAGCGATGCCCTCGACTTTGTTTGTTACTTAAAGTTCTGTGTATCGCTGTAATTTATTTATTTGGATCACCTTCACTATGATATAGATCATAATATTTTTAATGGTCATTAACATAATAATAACAAAACTAGATGTTACAGGTGACGATGACATGCATACAAACATAATGGTAACAGTTATTAATTTAGGAATGTTAATAAAGAGGAAAGATTTGTTTGTATTGAATAGGTTCCGAAACTACTGGACCGATTTCAAAAATTCTTTCACCTTTGGGAAGCTACATTATCCCCGGGTGACGTAGGCTAATTTTTATCTATGTATTCCCACGGGACCGGGAGCTACGCGGGTAAAATCGCGAGGCATCTGATAGTATTATATAAATTAATAAATACTATCCTATTCTTCCTACTAATATTATAAATGCGAAAGTTTGTGAGTATGGATGTATGTTTGTTACTCTATCACGCAAAAACTATTGAACGGATTTCGATCAAATTTGGTATGGAAGTAGCTGAGACCCTGGATTAACACGTAGACTACTTTTTATCCCGAAAACATGTAGTAGGTACGCGTGGGGCGTAAAAAATATGAAAGAAAGAAAAAAGAATATTTCATTTTGTAAAAAATACAAACACAAAAACAAACAAACAGTCAAAGTCAAGTATCTAAATTAATTGATGTTGATTAAATTCAAGTATTTAAATAAGAATAATGATAATTCATGGTGATGGGCATGGACAATTGGACATGCGTTATCTCTTACCATCAGGATAAACCACCAAAAAAAACCACCAAACCATAAAACAACCAACCATTAAAAAAAAAAAGGATAACGTCTCGTTCGTCACATTATTTTTACATTATAAAGCCCCCTTCGTAACTAGCTTGCCAGATTTTCGAGCGATGTTAGTTATGCATTTACCAACTAATATTAAATAGCAATGTATTATGTACTTGTAGATTTCATTTGTTCGTCTATCACACAGAAAACGACATAAGTTTGCAATTTAATTTTTGATTTCCTGCTTAAGTTGATTAAAAAAATATTCGTAAGCGAATATTATGTGTACGATTTAAAAACAGAACTCATTTTTTTTTATTTTCAGACATATTTCTATTTCAACTTTTTCTTAAAAAGTAGTTTATGTCAACCGGAGATAGTGTAGCATCCTAACGGTGAAAGAATTTTTGAAACCGGTCCAGTAGTTTTAGAGCCTATTCATTACAAACAAACAAACTATCAAATCTTTCCTCTTTATAATAGTGTAGATAGGTATATAGATCAGAGGAAAGCTAATTCCTGTCACCTTCATTTTTATAACACGGGATAAATATCCGGTTTAGTCAATAAAATCAACGCTTCCAGCTCAGATTTCTTAAGAAAGTAATAAGATGGTAGTAGTGTCCCGCTATCTTTGGAAGCTAACGATAATGTGATATGCGAATGGACGACAAAATTATCCAGTCAAATTACGAAACGGGAAGGAAGATGTAAAACCTAATTGTTTTTTTACTGCTTGGATATAGCTCGCTTCACTGGATAATGACGACTGAAAATTAATCTGTATCGACAATGTCAAATGGTAAACATACTAGTTTTATTTTATTAGCAGAAAAAGGCCAACAAAATTTGGCACTTCTCGTTGATAGTAATTTTTTTTAATACGAAATGGGTTCGCGTTTGACCACATCCTGTTTGATGTTATGGTGGCTCGATTTCCATAAAAATAAATTTTTGCCATTTATGGACAAATGGAGCATAATTTTACAGTGAAATCACATCTACTGGCATTTATTTTGGTCTTTATTTGCGGTAACTCACAACTGCTTGAATAAAACAGTAGATTATTAGCATAAATCTACAATTTCATTAAAAAATCATTAATTCATAAATACTTCACAATTTTGATTTTATGTTATTAATGCTCCATTTGTCCATAAATGGCAAAACATTACTTGTATGGAAATTAAACCACCTTAAGCAACGATGTGGTCTAGGATGAAATACGCTTACTTAGAAGGAACCTGTATTACTTTTGTTGGGGTTATATGTCGTTGGATTTTTTTTCAATAACTGTTTTCGAAAACTTGTATCGACAACAAAGACGTAACAAAAATATATCGTCTTTTTTTAAACTAGATGTTTTATTTTTATACATTTTTCTTATTAGTGTTACATCTCCCGTATGTTTCTTATATTTCCCATCGTGTTTTTATTTTCTTGGTTGCCTGGAAGAGATCGCTGCTAGCGAAAAGGCCGCCACTTGTGGCACTAGTTCATAAGGCCCTTTGTTTTCTGTATTTTTTTCTGGTTATGGTGTGCACAATAAAGAGTTATATCTATCTATCTATCTATTTTGTCTTTCCTTTTTAAGTTTGACCACACCCAGCCTTATATACTGTCTAAGATGAAGCGCGCTTACCTAGAAGATACCTATTTACTCTAGATTTGAAGACACCCGTTATAGACAAGAGACTAAAGTTCTTAACATCAAATGGCATCGCCGTTTGATGTTAAGAAGTCGGGTTCATCGCGTTGCAGGGACGGGAACTCCTACAGTGTCAGGACTTGCAATCCAGGTTTACGTTAAATATAAAAGTTAATCTATCTTCCTTTGAATAGGTACCTCGTATCATCGCTCACCTTTACTGCACGTGCTACCATCCCTCCCTGATCGAATTAGATATGATCCTACCAACGCTACATTGAACACAAATTCCAGCAATGAATTTATTGATGCTCAGGGAACGAGGTTTTTTCAGTAAAAAAAAAAAGTAAATAGTTAATTATTTTCATCGATTGCAAATCATTAATTTCCAAAGCTGGCCAGAAGTCTTTCGTTATTCTTCGACAGTCCTGTTAGTTCATTGGTAGTATGTCTGCTCCAAGAGCTGAAGGGCATGGGTTTGATTCCCATCCAGGATAATGTAAGTATAAACAAAAATGTTAGTTCTGTGTCTGGGTGTTCTGTATCTATTATAAGTATGTATTCAAAATAAAAAAAGTATTTTATCAGTTATCTGACTTCCATAGTACAAGCTTTGCTTAGTTTGGGGTCAGATGGCGCTGTGTGCTATGTCCTACGATATTTGTTTATTTATTTATTCTGTTTTTATAAGGTCTAAGGCGGTAAACCAATTCAGATCGTAGTTGAAGCTTTGAAATAAAACTTTATTTTAGGCATAATTTCAGTTTGAGATGGCGGCCGATTAGGTACAAGAAATTATAGTGTATAGCTTACTACCATCGGCTTCATCGCCTTTCTTTCACCAGCATCTAAAGTTTGAGCATCGCTGCCTTAGGCCTGTTACAACAAGTCGTTATCCTCTGAAATGGTCGTCATATACGACTTTTATAACACGTTAAGTCAAATTATGAATGTTATCACGCAACTAAAGTGCTTTGTTGAACATCGGCTAGGGGCTATGCCTAAATAGCGCTTTTGAATTTAATCTTGTGTGCAAGACTAAGTCGATCTTTGAGATATGTAAATTACTAGCAGACGCCTCGCGGTTTCACTCGCGTTCCCATTCCCGTGGGAATACAGGGAAAAACAGTATAGCCTAATAGCCTATGTCACTTCGGGATAGTGTAGGTATCTTCCCAACGGTGAAAGAATTTTTGAAATCGGCTCAGTAGTTTTTGCGTCAAAGAGTAACAAACATCCATCCATACATCCATCCATCCACCCGAACTTTCACATTTATAATATTAGTGGGAATTCAAATAAAAATATTTTATTAAAAACACTAATGTTTCAAGTCAAATTCCGTAATAACATCACTATGCCACTGACTAACAATAAAAAACAATATATTAATATATCGTATGTCATTATAAAATATGTCAATATAAAAATGTGTCAATACATAAACGTCATCATCATTTCAGCCGTAGGACGTCCATTGCGAAGTCCACAAAAGCGGCCAAAAAAAAATGGCCATAAAAATGTGCCAATATAAAAATAATGTCTCTCGGCCTGTACAAACCTCGCTACGGTACCCAACGGCTACAAAAACTAAAATTAATTAAACAGGAAGGGATATGCCGATAATTGCTGAGAACCGTTTAGAGCCCTCAAGGCTTTTATGGCGTATCAGAGATGATGATAAAGATAGAACGGTTACGTAAAACATTATTGGGTGAGGATGCTAGCCCTTTCCTGATCCCGGATATAAACGTTTGATTAGATCGGATACTCTGGCATAGTCGCAACTAGTATAATGCGAAGCAACACACGGCCACATTTGTGTCATACTCTTCTTTGACTCCGTAAAAAAGGTCACCAAACTGAAGTCATCGCTGTTTTAAAACAGCTTGATCAAAAGACACAGTAGAAATCATAAAGTGGTAATTCCCTTTTAAACGCACAAAGCGCTTCCACCTTTCTCTTGTTTTTGTCATGTAATTTTTTTATATTGACAATATTTTTAAATTGACAGTACTTACGGTGACAATTTTTTTTTACATTGTAATAATTATAATAATAAGAAAATAAATAAACAATAATAAACCATTAACCGGTAACGCACTGACCCCCGAGCTATTATCACCTGTAATATTCTCGCCGCAGTTAGTGATAGTGGATTTTTAAAATCTACTCTACCTTTCTCAAACCAAGAGTAACACACCAATTTGCATCCACTTAATTGGACGGAACGTTTCTTCTCGTTGCTTTGATCTTATTACTCTGGAATGGATTTGCTATATCCATTTGGATTTTTCCGAGTGGTTTCAGCGGTTATTCGTTTAATTTTATTGTGTCTGGCAAATACGGTCTCTTGGGGTATTATACTGATTTTGCTTTTGTTTTGATGAAAACAGTGTTTTTGTAGAGATCTCCTTTTCTTTTTGGTGGCTCAAGGACAGAAACCTCACAAAGTAACGTTACGGTAAATGAGATGTGTATTTTGTTTAATATGTTTTCTTTCTATATCGCATGCCTGCTTTGCTGCTTGACACAAATGTAAAATACAAAAAACAATAAAAAAGTAAATGGAAAGAAATTTTTAGTTTTACTAATCCAGGATTCATCATCATCATTTTCAGCCCGTTATCGCCCGCTGCTGAGCATAGGCGCCTTGGACGCCATTTATCCCGGTCCTGTGGTAACCTTGTCCAGGTACGACTTGCGACCCTCACGATTTCGTCGACCCAACGGGCTGATGGGAGTCCGATGCGGGATTACTCAAGTTTGATTATATCGGAAACTCCGACAATAGTTTCGACCGCATTCGGTGGCCTTCTTCAGGGAGACAAAGCTGAGTACAACGCGCGCGCGGCCTCGCCTTGCTTCGCGCTGCGGACCGCTGCGCGCTTTGCACGTGAGATTGCGGTTGATGCGCGGGCGAGGGGTGGGGGCGAGTAGCGTACCGCTCTGGAATCCTTCTTCACTAAATTAGGAAATAACAGTAAGATTATAAAATAATGTAAAAAATATGTGAAAGTTACATTGTCCAAAAATTGTAGTTATGTGCACACATAATAAAAGTACATGAGTTTAAGTCGAGTTAAACTTGTGTTTTTTTCGAGTGTTTAGTTTTAAAATACTGGTGTTTTAATCAAAAAGTGCCGAATTATACGCACAACTACACGAGACGTCGATAATATACACATACATGTACGTAGTGAAACATGTATTTTTATGTTGTTTTTAAATTTCCGTAGAAACTTACAGTAAAGTTACTCACAAGTAACTAAGAAATTAACAGGACTTTGACTGTATCTAAGACTTTGACTAATTTTACTTCATCATGTGACCCTTGATAATTATGTAATATTTAGCGCTGTCAAAATACGTAAAGTATGATGTCAAACATGAAAAAAATAACGTGTTTGTCAAATTGTTTAAATGACATTGAACAATCCCTACGAACATAAATCCTATAAGGGTTTTTGGCGGGAACGCGGAAAGAGTCGTGTCGCCCCGCTGTATTTTTTTTTTAAACTAGTGTTTTGTCGAGTGTTTTGCCAAATCACAAGCTCGTGTGTGGGAAAATGATATAATGTGGTGAAACATGACTTTGTGTTGCTTCCAAAACTCCATCGAAACTTTATAGTAAAGTCACCGCTACTTTACTAAAGCATGACTGGACTTGACTGGCACGGACTGTACTTGATCAAGACTGGACTTCGACCATAACTTTAGCTACGAGGACACTTATTTAACTTTTGAAACTTGAAAATATATACATACTTGACTCTAGCAAATGCTAAAAACGCGACGACAAAACAAAAGAAAAAAAATCCTATAAATTCCTAGTTTTTTTTTTTATGGTTGACAGGCTACTTGTTTGACCACAGCTCACCTGATGTTAAGTGAAGGTGTGGTCGAAGATGGTAAAGTACATCTAGCCTGGAATGGAACTGGCTCTCAAGTGAGGCTGCCGGAACACACCGTTAGATGCTTGGCGGCAGATTTTCAACTTGAGGGTGGTAGCTAGCCAACCGAGTACTAGAAAGTACCCTACCACCATGCTATGGTTTCCTCACGATGTTTTCCTTTACCAGGTAACTTTTATTAGGTATATAATAAATAATAAATAATTAAATATCGTAGGACATTACACACAGCGCCATCTGACCCCAAACTAAGCAAAGCTTGTACTATGGGAATCAGACAACTGATAAAATACTTAAATACTTTTTTTTTTTTTGTAAATATGTACATACTTATAATACATACAGTACAGTATATAAGTCATAAAGAGTGTATAAAATCAACAAAATTCTATAAAACTCCATAGGTCTTGGTATAAATCCTGTGGGGCCCGTAAGTTGGCTCAGTTAACATAAAATATG
Source organism: Biston betularia (assembly GCA_905404145.2). Classification (NCBI taxonomy): domain Eukaryota; kingdom Metazoa; phylum Arthropoda; class Insecta; order Lepidoptera; family Geometridae; genus Biston; species Biston betularia. The sequence goes on along the minus strand of FR989887.1, from coordinate 5,344,832 downwards.
GGCGGAGGTGCTCGGGCTAATGCCAATTTAAGCTTCCGTGTATGAGTAAAATGGTTATATTCTTGTAAGAAAACTGCGGAACAAAGAAGACACGTTAACTGGAAGACTACTGTTACAGACAACATTATTTTCAAGTAAATATTGGTTAATTTTTAAATTATTGTTTTATTTTATTAGACTAAGCAATTATTGTGTAATGGACATTTTGTTTTATTTGTCATTGTGAATTTTATAATTTAATTTTAACTATGTAATTTCCAAACTATAAATTACGTAACAATTAATAAATAATTTTACTATTAAATAAAAAAATAATCTTTAAAGTTATATAACAAAATTAAAGCACAAATAAAAATTTGTGTTGTAATTGGCTAAACTGATGTATGAGGTTTCTCTAGTTAAAACTGCCCAGTCATAATATTTCATATGACACCACTAGGAGAGAGGTTGTGGAGGTGATTTTGATACGACTGGTCACACTGGCAGCCGGCGTCGGGAGTGGATTAGGGAAAATATAAATTGGTCATTTAAATATACGATTATATAATTTATACGCTGTTTCCATCAAATACAATAAATCAATACGTTACTATCAAAACATTAACTTTATTATTGTAAAAAAGAAAGTTTTAATTTAGTAACACAAAAAACAAACACCAATATTTGATTAACAATGTGTAGTCATGTAACTTATAAGTAAGCATGATTTTTTTTTTATTTATTAATTTAAATAAAGAGCCTTTTCGCGCTACTTTGAGACTCTTACTTCGGGTTCACAAGATTTCACGCTTCGATAGATTGGTCTAAGAGAATTCATTATTTATATTTTTATACATTTCTTTATAATATACAAGACTATCTTTATACATACATACGTACGTATATACAGGTATATGTATAAACGCACAATAACAACCACACCTAATCATAAAAAAATAATTAGTTAAAAAACACACGCCTACAAATACACGCTCCGTGGCGTATACAACCTCACACACTTACACTTACACACTAACACACCCACACTAACTCTCACATACACACACACCCACAGTACCTCACACACGCTCACACTAACTCACACACTCACAAACTCGCACTAACTTACACACCCACACACATTCACACTATCTCTCTCACACACACACACACACACACCCTAACAGACAGACTCACACACACGCACACACACTCACACTATTACTATTTATATTATACCTGTAGCCATGAAGTGTATATGGATTTAGAAGAGCGAGATCTCTTAACACTGGTGTTCTTAAGAATCAATAGGTAATGAATATCGTAGTTCGATCGGGCTATTTGACCATGTTGTTCACGGGCCATTTCCAGTTCCGTCGCACCTTTGCTCCATGAACTCTTCAAGTGTAGCACGGTAGTCTAATAGCGGAAGAGTCAGGGAAGACTAAGTTCTGGAGCAAGTAATAAAGTAATTTAAGTTACGTGCCGACAGGTAAGTATTACACTTGACTGACGGTAACTTTGGAGTTAGAAGCTGTAGAAGAAATACTGAAACAAGCTTTGAACCTTTTACTTTGTGAATAGAATTTTTGCTTTGATTTACATACTTATGTGACGAATATGTGTACCTAAATGTTTATTGTATGTCGGAGGGTATCATTTGTATAGAAGGTATGAATTTACAAAAAAAAATAGATCTTTTTTAGTAAAAAGATCTATTTTTTCTTGCAAACCACTACCAAGACCACCAAGTAAACTTTGTAGTCAAAGTTTACTTGGTGGTAGATCTCTTTAGCAAGAGGTCGTCTAGGTAGGTACCACCGCAGTACCCGATGTTCTGCCACCAAGGAGTACTGTATAAACATTACTGTGTTCCTGTTTGAAGGTTAGGTACTGCAGCTAGTGAAATTATTGGACTATTGAGACTAACCATCGAAAGTCTCAAAGTAATAGGCGCCAAAGCAGCGATGCCTTGGACTTTGTTTTTTTACTCAAAGTTCTGTGTATCACTACAATGGTCATGGACAGGCGTTATCTCTTACCCAGTGGCGGCCTTAGGGGATGACAAGCAGGGCAACCGCCGGGGCCTCGCTCTTTCAGGGGCATAAAAATGTGATCTCTCGTACGTCATTGCCAGAGCCGTACATCTTTGCCGTAGTTGGGTAAAAATATGCACTCTCGTACACCATTGCCGGAGCCGTATATCTTTGCCGTAGTCGGATAAAAATGTTAGCTCTCATACATCACTGCCGGAGTCATAGGTAGGTGGGGCGTTCTACTTTTCTACCGACAATCTGAGTGATAAATTTTTAGATTTCAAAAAAAAAAAAAGTGTAATTCTTCAAAAAAATGTATTTTTACATTATTGTCCAGTTATCGAAGATTTCAGATATGTATAGTGCATCGAAGTTTTGTTATTTACTTTTTATTTATTTTAAGTTTTATCGGAATAGTTGGAAAAAATAAACACCTCTGTCACAAACTAATATATTTATTAATTATTATGTCAAATATAAATTTACAGTTTTTTTAACTTGGCATAACTAGAATACAAGCATTTATTATTATCGAATACGATTTATCCCAATTCTTGTTACAAATATAATATAAAAAATGACATTTAATACCACTCTGTCACATTTTTGCTCATTAAGACAACAAACTTTGAAATATTTTGCAAATAATTGAAATAAACATAGCTGAAATTCTGTTACTACCTTTTATGGTCAATATATAATAATATAATACGTTATTTTAGTGTATATGTTTTCAATAAACTGAACATATGCTGCTTTAATGCTTAATTACAAGGGGGACAAAATTGTGCTAGAGTATGACAGAATGGTAGATATTAATAGGCCAACATTTAAACTTAATCCTTTAACGTTTTGAAAGTTTTTAAAAAGGATAACAAAACATAAGGCTTCTCTTACAATGCTACATAAGATATTATTTCTTGGTATAATCATTATTTGGTGCACGTAAAATCAGACTAATCTTTTCTTTTCTCTTATTCGACTTTTCAAATACTTCTATAACACGCCTTCCTCTTTTAACCGTAATCATTTTTATCAAGTTTTCAAACATCACATCTGATACATCTGATTTTACTAATTTAAATATTTTGTCAGTGTCAACAACAGTTTTATAAAATATCACCTGAACATCTCCATCTGCATCCACACAACTTTTTTCAACTCCTAAGTAGGTGTACTCCACTTAGTTTCTACTGGGTACTTTTACTGACATAATACCATTTTTTATTAATAATGGGTCTCCAGATAGGTCACATGAAGCACCTGGTTTTATGTGCACAGGTTTTTTTCTGATTAACGAGAGGCTGAAGAGGCTGATCATCTGAAGTAGTAATACTACTTCAGAAGATGAAGATGATACAATGTTATACAACAGTCTCATAAAATCTCTTTGTAGGAGCTCTAATTATTATGTTGTTTATTTATATCAGCCAATGGTTCTTTTTAATCTGAGGTTGGGCTTAACTACCTACCTAGCTTTACTTTTATAAAGAGCAACTTAATAAAAATAAAGCTAGCAAATAATATTTGTTGTGCAGCATTTTTTTATTACCAAAGTCTCTTGAAACAGTTGAAGTTTTAGTCCCGAACGGTTAATTGTTGTGTCTTGTAGGAAAGGATAGGATTGTTTTGGAGCAGTGTTTCATTTTGTTTTTGTTTTTAATGTTTTTGTAATGTTCCTTAATGGCATTTGTCAAAATACTATATGTATTTTCTTTTTTCTTCTTTATTCGGCGCTTTTAAATTTATCTTAATTTTTTGGTTTGGGTATATTATGTAATAAGCTGTCTTCTTTAATTTTTTTGGTGATGAAGTCTTTCCTTGTATTTTCGTATTTTTCTATAATTAATTTTACATGGCCTTGAAGTTTCATATTTTGCCTATAAATTTTCGATCTGTCTCGGCTAACTCTTTCTCTTCCCCTTGCTCTAGCAGCGGATGAGGTTGGAGTTAGTGAACGAGATCTAGGAATTAAAGGAGTAACCTGGGGTTTGAAGGAACAGGTGTGGAAGTCGAGTATTCATTAGAACGTTCTGCAAAGCTTTCTGTTGTTCTCTTTTTGTTTCTAACTTGCCATTTTATTTTCATTTGTCTGTGTACTCTTGGTGTCAGATCTTTGACTAGCTTTTTGCAAGCATGGTATCTTTCTAAGTCTTATCATTTCACTTCTACGACTTTTTCAGGGTCCTGTTTCCTTTTTTCACGACAACGTCACTGCTTTTCCGTCGCAGATAACGCTATTATTTAATTACCCTGATGATAATACCTTAAATGAATAAAATAATTGATAATGTAATATATAGAATACAAAAGATATCAATTAACTATTGTGAAAATCAATTACGGCAAAGTTTCTGACAAAAAATACCACTCCGTCACGAGCTATACTACTCCCGTCACAGCTATTTTGTGACAGAGGTGCCTCGTGACAGAGGTGTAAAATAACAGTGTTCGAGGATTTCAACGTTCATAAAATTACAAATTGTTCGTAAAAGTGAGTAAATATGACAGATATACTGGGAAATAATAATATTACGTAAATAAATGGGAATTACAATAATATTTTAAAGTAGTAACTTACGTGACAGAGCGGTCGCCGAATAAACACACGCACCTCTAGTTCACTACCAGCGGGCGCCTAACTCGGCTCGCTCCAGGGTGGGGTCTCAAGGCTTAAAGCCGAGAGGAGAAGGAAACCGTGCTGTTGTTTAGTGTTGAAGATCAAACAGCTAAGGCGTCTTTTTTGTTTTGCGAAATGCGTGACGGAAGATAGCAAGAAAAAACATATGCAGCCGTACCCAAGGATAAAATATTTTTTTGCTTAATAGTATGAACCTTTACGTTTATTATATTTTTATTAATCTAAAGACAATATTTCAGCATTTCAATAAATAATTTTATATTATAGGGTCCTATATGATTTTTTTAAGCGACATCATTTTGTAACATTAGGCAGCGTAAAGGGACACGCTTTATTTGTATGTAAAACACCTCTGTCACACGTTTCGAATACTATGTCACAATAATTTTGTAAAAAGCAAAAACAATAAAAACGGGATTTTAGTGTTATTATAATGACTATATGGTCCAAAAAATCTTGTGACAATAAAATTTGAGAAACTGCAATTTAGGACGGATACAGATTTTTTTTTCCTGAGGAGACACGTCATTGTCGGTAGAAAAGTAGAACGCCCCAGGTACATATTTGCCGTGGCCGAGTACAAATGTGAGCTTTCATACATCATTGCCGAAGTCGTACATCTTTGCCGTAGTAAAATTAAATAAAATGTGCGACATACATTATTGCAGAAGGTATTAATAGCTATATAAAGCGTATATTTAAACCGCATTCAAAGCACGTAAATACTTTACGACATTTACAGTGACTACATAAATCACGTTATCAGCAGAAATTCCAGCTCTATTGTTACTTCGCAGAGTTCCGAACAACTAATGGCTTTGAACAATGCAGAGTTTCGAATCACTTAGACAATCGACGCACTAAACTTCTTGGCCAAGCAGTTATGACGTCACAAGTCGAAGGGCAATGCCCTCGCTGAGTTTGGTGAAAAGATATTTGACCTTTTTAGATCTTGTTTACAGTGGCTGATTTTAATGAATTTGTAGCGATGATAGGTCTGGTCAATAGTTAGCGCGTTTGGTTCTGGCTCTCAAATGTGGCTGTCGCAACACATAGGCAGAAGCTTGCCTCCAAGTTATTTTTTAACTTGAGGGTAGTAAGAAAGAAAGAAAGAAAATTATTTTATTTTGTAACTTTAAGACACAAAAACGAACAAACAGTAGTAGCTACCCAGCCGATTACTAGAAAGTACCCCACCACTATGCTATGGTTTTCTCACGATGATTTCTTTCGCCGGCAGCTCAAGCTCATTGTTGGGGCTTAAACCCACACCCTTCAGCATGCGAACCGACTGCGCTAACCACTGAGCTATCATCGCTAATATGTTACCTACTCTGGTTCTTTGTTTCCATGCCTTGTTAATTTAGCAGCAACTTTGCTTTTTGAACTGAAGTGCATGGGTTCTATTCCCACCTAGGACAAACATAAATGTGACGAATATAAAGGTTACAGAACTTTATTATTATCAAAGACATAATTGTACCTTATGTGTTATGTGATATGCATGCGGCCCGCCCGCACTGATCACTGACCTATCATCGCTACAAAATACACCCCGTGTGTTGGGGCGGGTTCGTTAGCAAATCAATACTCTCTACAGCTCATAAAGCGAAATAAATGAGCCAGCAGGGTAGAGTCAAGTCAGAGAGGTCGGTATACATTTTGGGGCCCGCGGTCTACAACCGCATACCCACCTACACACGGGATGCACCTTCCACCGCGTGCTTCAGAACCAAGGTAAGATCTTGCCTGCTAGAGACCTTGTTTTATGACATTGACGAGTATTTCAAACTTAAAGATTATTGAATTACTAGTAAATAATTATGTTTTTTTGTCATGTCATTTTATTATCTTGGCAATATTTTTTTGGTATTGACATACCTTTATATTGACAGTATATTTATGTTGACAATATTTTTTTTTATTTTGACATGTTTGTATACCTTATTTTGATATTTTTCTGTTGAGATGTAATCAGTGTTTTAAAACTCATTTAATGACATACCTATTTAAAATTTTAAAGTGACTTGTAACATTGATTTTATTAATAATATTTTTTTTTTTAATTTTTTTTTTTTTGGAACTTTAGTGGTAGCCACATGACAGTCCCATCGTATTTTTCACATGTAAAACACAAACATAAAACACAACTAAAATAAAAAATTATCTACACACCACACAAACATATACACACTCTCTCATACACACATTCACTCCGCCGTATACATACTAATCATAATATAGGTGGGTCACTTGAGGCGACTTACACAACTGAACAGCTCCCTTGCTGCGTCAAAACAATAAAATATTTGAATTAAATAAATAAATAAAATAAATATCGCAGGACATTACACACAGCGCCATCTGACCCCAAACTAAGCAAAGCTTGTACTATGGAAGTCAGATAACTGATAGAATACTTAAATATTTTTTTTTTGTAAATACATACTTATAATACATACAGTACACCCAGACACAGAACAAACATTTGGTTTTATATCACAAAATGCTTGTCCTAGGTGGGAATTATTATTTGTGTTTGTAGAAAAATATCTAAAACCTAAAGTAAAATGGTAGACAGCCACAGCAATAATATTAAGTGTCTCTATCAAACCAATGCATCAATTTTGAACTCAAATCACGTTCAAGTCCTAAGGGAGAATGTATGAAGATATATTATAGTTACAGCTAAGAGCTAGTTTAAGATTTAAAATTCTTTTTGACTTTAAATTTTATGTTTATACTAGCTGCGCCCTGCGGTGGTACCCACTACATGTTTTCGGGATAAAAAAGTAACACACTGTTAGGTACTTGGCAATAGATTTTCTACTTGAGGGTGGTAGCTAGCCATCCGAGTACTACAAAGTACTTTACCACCCCGCTATGGTTTCCTCACGATGTTTTCCTTCACTGGCAGCTCAAGCTCATTGTTGGGGTAAGAATTCACACCCTTCGACGTTTGAAGCGACTATGCATACCTCTGGTCTATCATTGCCACAAAACCCGATACTTGGCGTTTCGACTCCAGTCACTGGTCTTTGTCTTACGTATATCAACAACTAGCTGCGCCCCGCGGTGTTACCCGCTACATGTTTTCGGAATAAAAAGTAGCCTTTGTGTTAATCCAGGGTGTCAGCTACCTCCATACCAAATTTCATCCAAATCCGTTTTGTAGTTTTTGCGTGAAAGAGTAACAAACATCCACCAATCTATCAAAATTTTCACATAAATATTAGTGGGATTAGAACAACAATATAGAATAATTATAACGTGGCAACACATTAGGGCGTGGGTTCAAACCCCAACAATGAGCTTGAGCTGCCGGTGAAGGAAAACATCGTGAGGAAACCATAGCATAGTGGTAGGGTACTTTCTAGTACTCGGCTGGCTAGCTACCACCCTCAAGTTGAAAATCTGCCGCCAAGCATCTAACGGTGTGTTCCGGCAGCCTCACTTGAGAGCCAGTTCCATTCCAGGCTAGGTGTGTTTTACCATCTTCGACCACACCTTCACTTAACATCAGGTGAGCTGTGGTCAAAACAACTAGCCTGTCAACCATAAAAAAAAAAAAAAATATAACATTGACTGAAAAATTCATCATAAAAAGTAAGCTTTTACATTCACCACTGTTCCACCTGTAACGACACTGCCTATGAGATCTTTTTTCATTTATAAAACTTTGAACAGATCTATCTGAAACCTTTAAGCTTGCAAATTATTGTTTGACTTTCAAAAGTTCAATTATACCATTCACAAACCTACTCAGTCAATGAGTTCAAACGAATAGAACATTGACCTTATATATAATAATAATATAAATATCGTAGGACTATACACACAGCGCCATCTGGCCCCAAACTAAGCAGAGCTTGTGTGATGGAAGTCAGATAACTGATAGAATACATAAATACTTTTTTTTTTGTAAATACATACTTATAATACATACAGAACACCCAGACACAGAACAAACATTTGTTTATTCACAAAATGTTTGCCCTGAGTGGGAATCGAACCCACGCCCTACAGCTCTCAAGGCAGATATACTACCAATGAGCCAACGGGGCTGTCAATAATATGTATATATATAATATGTATATATACCGTTTTGACATCTTTGGTACCTAATTAACTCAGTGAGATATTTTCGCATAGAACTACAAAGTATGTTAGAAAAGAATGTTACATATTTAAAAAAAAATTGTAGCAATGATAGCTCAGTGGTTAGCGCGGTTGGTTTGCATGCCGAAGGGCTTAGGTTCAAACCCCAACAATGAGCTTGAGCTGCCGGTGAAGAAAAACATCGTGAGGAAACCATATAATGGTGGTAGGGTACTTTCTAGTAATCGGCTGGCTAGCTACTAATGTTTGTCTCTGTTTGAAAATCTGTCCATCCTCAAGTTGAAAATCTGCCGCCAAGTATATAACTGCTTTATCATCTTCGACCACACCTTCAATTAATATCAGGTGAGCTGTGGTCAAACGCCTAGCCTGTCAGACATAAAAGAAAAAAAAATCCTGTTTGAGTAACAACGCCTGAGGAAATTGCTTGAATTACTGTCAGGCGACGAGTTGTAATATTTTTTATACATTCAAAATTCATGACAAAGAAATGTAATACAGTGATAAACTTGGGATATAGTAAGCCCAAAAAGGGGCATTATAATTATAGTTTTCCGTTTGTTACAGGCTTGTGCCTGTATCATCTATCTACCCTAGCATCCATAATAGCAAAAAGAACAGTATTTTTTTTTATGAAACAGCTGAGAATTTTGTCTAAGAGTTATGCCCATAGAACCCGCGCCCTTCGGCGTGTTGACCGACTTCACTAACCACTGAGCTATCATTGCTACAAAATATCATCATATATGTACAAATGTTTGTTCTGGGTATTCTGTATGTATTAAAAATAAACTATTTAAGTATTCTATCAGTTATCTGACTTCCATAGCACATTTTGACAGCTTTGATTAATTTGGGATCAGAGCCTGAACGGGCGCCTAGCCATCCACCTCGGCGAATGACTAACCGCCTGTTGAAGTTTGAATAGCTAGCCGTCTCAAACCATTTACTAGGTTCGGATGACGCCTGGCTATTCCGTCCGAGCAACCGCGGAACTCATTTGGAGCGATCCGACGGCTGTCCGGCCCTATCGGGGGAACCTACGCTGTGCACCTATGTTCCCTACCGCCCTAACCCTAGTTCCCTACTTCCCTAGCGACCCTAACCTACCGTATACAGTAAATATATACTTAGATAGATAGGTACAGGATACCTGGTGCCGTGAGACCTATCGGCAACCGGCGGAAGGGGAAGGAATACAGGAGGAGGTACGATGTTCCACTGTCGTGACGCAGGCTCACGCCACGGTCACAGAAAGTGACGGTGCTAATAGTCTTGCCACAGTGGAGGGATGAGATAGGTACACCCGCCCGCCCAGCGGACACTTGCCGGGCACGGCGCACTTCTCGCGCCGGTGTGGTCGGCCTGGAACGGCTCCGACAACCTCTTCACGGTCGGCCGGTAGGTCGCCTGGTTGACCTGACCACGGTGCGGTGGTGGCTCCCCTAACTCCGAGTGCAGCTGTCAAAAGACACACCACTGCACCCCTTCGATGAAGGTGAATCAAACCCAGGTTGAGTCGTGATTAGTTTATTATTTACATTCAGCCGCTTATATACTAGGTACTACTTATTGTTGTGTGGACTTGTGGATTGCACCATATTGCTGATTTGCTGAGTCGGCCGCGGGCGTCAGCCGCGGGCGGCGACCGCTAATCTAGGTTGCTGACTCCGTAGTTAGGCTGTCGTTATGTCCAGTATGGACAGAGCCTCTATCACGATCGACTTGCGATAAAGTATTTGTATCGACAAAAATTTGTATAAGATTTGTACAGCTTTGTATGCTATCGAGGACTCGATACCTTTACGATACGAATTTGATAAATTTTCGTGATCGAGCCCCAGATGGCGCTGTGTGTAATGTACTACGATACGATACGACATATACCTACCTACCTACCTATTATACCTTTAAGTTTTTCTATGTTTTATGTTTATTGTTTATATTTTTTGTATGTATGTATGTATGTATGTATTGTAAATTATGTTGAAATGTATTTTATGTCATAAATAAAGTGTTGTCTATTGTCTATATAGACAATAGACAATACTTTATTTGTGACATAAAACTTATTTCAACATAATTAAAAATACATACAAAAACCAACATTAAAAAAAGAAAAAACTTATAGGTACATAGCATTTATAAATTAAACATTAAAAAACAAAAGAAAGAAATACATAATACATATCGTTCTTCCGGCTTAGTATACCAGTCACGAAACCCGATATTGCGAAACCTACCACATCTTTCATCTAATTATCTTTGACTACAGCCACCAATAACAAAAAATAACTTGATATAAAAATACGGCAATGTCACTTTAAAGCAATTTGTCCGGGGGCTCAGAATTTGCATGAGAACTTACGTCGGGTGTCCCTCGCCGAAAGTCTAGTCATTCAAAATACATTAGCCCCTGTCCTCAGTCCTCACACGCCATGAATAAAACTCGACACTCAGGATATGATGCGATATTTCAAAAGCCGGCCAAAATCTCATTTAACGCAAAGGTCAGAGAGCTGCTCGATTTATAGATATCTCTGTAAGTGATTTAAGGTTAGGAAGTTTGACAAACTTTTAAATTTAAGATCTATAATTTTTTTTTTTTATTGTTGACATGCTAGGTTTTTGACCACAGCTCATCTCATGTTAAGTGAAGGTGTGGTCGAAGATGGTAAAGCACACCTAGCCTGGAATGGAACTGGCTATCAAGTGAGGCTGCCGGAACACACCGTTAGATGCTTGGCGACAGATTTTCAACTAGAGGGTGGTTGCTAGCCAGCCGAATACTAGAGAGTACTCTACCACCATGCTATGGTTTCCTCACGATGTTTTCCTTCACCGGCAGCTCGAGCTTGCTAACCACTAAGCTATCATCGCTGCATTCATCATTCATCATTATACTGGTACTGCGGTGGTACCTACCTAGACGACTTCCTGCTAAAGAAATCTACCACCACGTGCAGATGCTATCCCTCTTATATTATAAATTTTTAAGTTTGGATGGATGGATAAATTAATTGAATAAATAAATATCGTAAGACATTACACACAGCGCCATCTGACCCCAAACTAAGTAAAGCTTATACAATGGAAGTCTGATAACTGATAGAAGGCTTAAAATACTTTTTTGTAAAAACAAACAGTACCAGACACAGAACAAACATTTGTTGGATGGATGGAAGAATGAATGTTTACTGAACGGATATGGGCGAAATTCGGTATGGATGTAGCTGAGATCTTAGATTAAGGCATAGGCTACTTTTTATCCCAAAAACATGTAGCGGGTAATACCGCGGGGTGCAGCTTGTAATATTATATAGGGTACGAATCGAATTTCATATTTTAATTCACACTTAAAAGTGTGAATAAACGATGAAATTCGTTGTTTTGAAGGTGATTATTTTAACGTCTAATAGTTATTTGCAATGTGCTCGCAATCTTTTATGTCCGTATGTATACTGGGTTATTGAAAAGGCATTGTACGAAGATATTATTGAGATATCCGAAGAATGAAAGGCCTCGGATTTCATATTGTCAGATTTGTGGAATTTTTGTCATCGATTTTATTACTGACTCGCCTTTTTGCAGCGGAGTAGTATTCCAGTTGAAGAAAATGCATTATATTGATCAAAATTTTAAAATCTTATGTATTTTTTTAGCAGTCAGTAAAATTTTGAGTAAAGAGTTGCGAAAAAATAAGTAATCCGCCTTTTTGTGGCGGCGCGGCGGCCATCTTTGATCGATACAAGTTTTGTTTTGTTTGTGTTTTGTTTTACATTTAAACACCTTTTAATGCCTATTGATCCTGAAATGAAAACAAATTCATTTTAGTTCCATCTGGTAAGTAAATGAAGGTGGTGTGGTGTCGGTATACAAATCATTTCTAGCTGAGAAAATTCTTTTAAATCAACACTTCAATCTTACTCCATACTCAAGCTTAATTAAATTCTCAGAAAGCGTTGCATCTATTTCAAAGCAAAATTCATAAAAATAATGCTGAAATTTTCTTCGTCATTTTCTAAAGCGTATTCATAAAAGCAATTACTGTCAGTCCATTTAATATACACAGTCACACAGAAATACTAATACATTTAAGTATTTAGTCACAAATACAAAACTACGTTGCAAGAATTGAACAAAAATTTTGGTATGCTACTTTATTACTTGGGATTTGAGTTGAATTTCGTGTGTTTGCGTTGACAAGAGTATGTTTTATAGATATGCAACGGTATCTGTTTTTGCCGGATACTTTCAACTGAACTGTCTATACATATGTAACGTCTATAGACACCTAAAAAAACTAAAACATTTTAAACTAACTTATTATTAATAGGCGAAGGTTAAAGTATCTATGGGGAAAAAAGCTTTTTGATATTTCAAACGAGGCCCCGCTGGACGGCAAGACTTTTCCGTGCTAAATAAATGCTAGCATTTTGGTCACGTGTAGACTCTTTATATCTCTCCTGTTAACTATTTAACTGCCTTTTCTTTTTTTCTAACTAAGCTATGTATAGAAAACAGAATTCCCATATTCCAAGTCTTACGTTTAAACTCCTTTTAAATTTCTTATCATAAGTTCTAACCTACACTCACTAAAATTTAACTTATTACCCTCAAAAGTATTTTGAGTAAAGCCAATTTCTAACACCAATAACTTAATTTAACCAGACAAAGAAAAATGGTTATAAAGTATCGGTCTCTGACCTATTTAAGTACCTACATCGTTTTTCCCCATCTTTGCTTTGTCAAAAATGATTTATCGGCTTTTTTTCCGTCCGAAGGCTTCATGCCGGATTTGTATTACATCTCTATTAAATACTGTACGACCATGTGTGTACATTAAGAGCTGCGCTGTTCATACGTCGTTTTACTTAATTATAGCTGTTTACTACTGGAGGTTGAACGGGGCTGAACCAAATGCAAAATTCTTACATAAGCCAAGAGTCTACTGACTGTGGAATAAGGTCTAAGATTAATACAAAAGGTCGAAAAATAAAAATATCATTAATTTGTGACATCACTTTCTAATTAGAAGTGCGTTGTTTCATGAAAACAAATACAATTTCTTTATACGATATTTTTTGTAGAAATCGTTTCTAAATAGGAGTAGAATATTTAGGCCAGAATTATGCCAGAATAATTATGCCAGCAGTCCAAGGCCGTACTTCGCCGCTTCAAACAGCTCCGTCGGTTCGGGAAGGCTTCATCATTCCCATGTAGAGTTAGAATCAGCTTTTGTTGAAGAAGATAAATTCAGTGAAAACCTCTGTATTAATTTTAATATATTGATAAAAAAACTAATAAATAATTTATTATCATATCACATACTTAAATATTAATAAAATAAAAGTAAAAAAACTAAATAAATATAATTGTAAAAATACTATACTTTTGAGTTAGTTTTTTATCCCATTAGAGAGATGATTATTTATTGTTCACGTCAAAATTACAACAACAAACTCGTCGAATTTTAACAATAGTACAGCAACCGGCGGTCTTATCGGTAAGAACTATCTCTTCCAGGTGAATTTACTTTAAAAAGGATTCACTGAGGAGGTAAATAAACGAGTTGCCATCTAAAGGAAATTAAACACTGAGCATTTATACATTTGCGTTTCCAGCTCTTGGCCTATAATAGCCTAGAGCAATCAAATGCACGTAACATTTCAGTGTGAACTTACACTTAACTAGCTATTTGCGATGGGACTTTTGACTTCGGTCGCCAACTCATACAAGGCTACGCGGAACGGTAGTTTAACCCAAAAGGTGGTAACTGTACAGATTATTGTAAAAAGCTTTTACTATGGAACGCTGCCTGAAATCACGAACAAATCGGGTTTTCTCTAAAAATGTACAGATTTTCGATGGTTACTCTCAACAGCCATGTATTCTCCCTAGCAGCAGTACTCTTCAAACCGGAACACAGTAATGCTCACGCACTACACCTTGGCGGCAGAATATGTGGTACTGCGGTGGTACCTACCTAGACGACCTCCTGCTAAGGAAACCTACCACCAAGTAATTTATTTCAAAGTTTTATAGTTTTTAGCATTTGTTCAGAATATTAAGCACATACAGTTTACTACTTTTATATACTAATTCTGTATTGAGTCATGCAGTTGCGGAATCATATCTACTTGTGTCAATATATCGCTCACTTGTGGCGACAGTGTGACATCTCAAAAACCATAATTTTACAGAATACTTTTAGACTTTTAAATGAGCATAACTCTTAAATTTTTGTCAAGATATATTTTTTATGTATAGATTATTATGTAAGGCTAGAGTATATTACTGAAATTAAATATCAATAAGAAAAAACACTAATTTTGATCTAGAGTTTGAAAAAAACTTATAACGTTGTTCCAAGTATAAAGTAAGTTTACAAGGTGGTAAGTTTAGTTGTCACATTGAAGATGATGTGGAAATTGACATTTAATACGTGGTATCCTCGTGATGTCACGTTTTTCATGAAAACCGAGAAAACTTCACATCTCGAAGCTAAGGTGACAACTGAACTGTCACTGACTAGATCACCAAACGAGACAGCGCTACATCGTGCTATTTTGTCTTTTTTCTCTTTTATTTGTTGTTTATTGTAGAAAAAATATCCCGTTTTTTGGAGACAATTCAACACGAGATTTAGAACATCAATGAAACGAAAAATCGTATAATTCGAGATGTCGCACTGTCGTAGCAAATAAACGATATCGTCAAGATAATCAACAACGAACAAACTCAGTAACAAAGAAAAATGTAAAACAAACACAACTGTATCCAAACTAATAACAAAAAATCAATTATGCTATTCATATATTCAACTGTAAATTGTATACAAATCCAAGCTCAACTTAAACTTATATGCTCACATCAAATATCTTTTCAACGGAAAATATACACTTTAATCTTGAAAACTAATAAAAGCCTAGAGCGCTAAAATATCAAAGACACATAAAGTCCGTCTCACGGCATAAAGTACGAACTAAAGTGTGGTCTTTATACACAAAGTTGCGGCGACTCCTACAACCAAGAAACTTAGGAAAGCTAGAATGGTGCTATTTGTGTGACTCACTGTGTTTTATAAATTCACTTATGAATATGATTCAGGTGGTTGGTTCAATTGGTCAGATCGACGGGAAAGTACCACGCGGTCGCTCACCTACCCATTGGTCAGATCTAATAAAGACGATCACTGGCTACCAATTACTAAAGCTATTAAGATGGCCGAGGGCAGAAACTAGTGGAGGAGCATGCCAAACCGAGTACAGTTAAGACTAGACACGACCTTCATCAATGAAGATGCCGACTAAGAAGAGATGATTATGATTATAAATTTTAGTTACGAATAACTTTGCAACGATGTTAGTAGTTCAAAGAGGTCAGCTCAATCAGATCGTACATGAAAGGGTGTGAAGTCAAATTTTAATTTGAACTTGAGGTACCGGTTTTTTGCGATAACAGCTCAGTGCGGTTGGTTTGCACATCGAAGCGTTCGTCCGCGTTGTGTTAGGAATTGTCCCTAATCACCTATTCTCATACCTACCAAATTTACATAAAACATTTCATATAAATCGGTCAAGTCATTTCGGAGGAGTGCGACTACAAACACCGTGACACGAGATTTGTATAGAGATGTACAACTTTTTAAGCCACAAAAAAAGTTCTACGTACAATGGCAGAAAACTGCTGTCAGTTTGCGAGATATGTTACTAGAATTATCATGTATTTTGTTAATTTCGGTAAATTCACTGATTACGATTTTTAAAGAGAATGGTGTGCCGTATTTTCAACCAGGAAGTTGATCTGAATTTATATTCTTGTTGTATAATAAATATTAATGTATTTATATTATGGATTTGTACATAGCAGAGAATGATATCCCAGGACTCGAGTTCTTGATAGTACAAAATGTGAACAAGAAAATCAAGCACTTTTTTGTTGATCAAAAACCGAATTCACAGAGGTCCCCGTTCTATTTTCTACTAGTAACTACTTCAGGCCCCTGGAGAAACGAGGGTTACTCTGAACTAACCAACTTTCCACACTAGGGAGGTAATCAAAGGATTGTTGAAAGTTGAACTATCAGTTGCCATTACGGGTTGAAATGAGAGTGTATTTTGAATTACTTTTTGTACAGAATGTATCTTATATTAGACAAGAACAATTACTTTAATCGAAATCATTTCGGAATTTTTACTAGAAGCATTTATTAATAGTACTGTGAGAATACTACAGCTAGCAAAATTCTTAGTCTATTGAAACTAACTCAGAATATTTCAAAGTAAGCGCTTGTGTCTGGGTGTCCTGTATGTATTAGAAGTAGGTATGTATCTACCTATGTACAAAAAAGTATTTAAGTATTACATCAGTTATCTGACTTCCATAGTACAAGCTTCGCTTAGTTTGGGGTCAGATGGCGCTGTGTGTAATGTCCTAAGATACGATATTTATTTATTTAACCCAGAAGAATTTTGTTTTGTTACTCAAAGCTCTAAGTATCGTCTGTTTTTCCCGTGAAGTACAATTTGGGTGTCTTCAAATCTAGAGTAAACAATTTTTTTTCTGGGTAAGCGTGCTTCATCTTGGACTGCATGCTGCTTAACATCACGCTGGGTGTGCTCAAAGGCAAACCTAATTCGCATAAAAGATAAAAATACCTAAAAGTACCGCTAAAATTGTCATGGACAGGCATTTTCCCTAACCATTAGGAGACTATTTCATCTCATTGCTTTGAGTATGTTCTATTTCGTAGAAAACAGACTACAGTGAAATTACTATTGAGATCTTGCCTAATCGATTTCGATTTCGATCATTCGTAAAAATACCAGTCCGAAATACAATCCTCCCATAACTAATTGAGGGGCATTTCCCAGCATTCGTTTGACGTCCCTAAATTGCCTACTCCGGCAAAAGTGTCACATAATCGAGCTCCAAAGAACAAAGACGCGAAATGAAAGATCGATGGCTCCAATAGACGGGACCAATAATCCAGAGTGCAGGAAACAAGCACTCATCACCCGAGAAGGATTTGTTATTCAATTTCCTGTATCGAAAGAGAAATCTTCCTGACACATATTTCTCTTATACCTTTTTGATGGACGGGCCAAAGGTTATAAAAGACCGCGTTGTTTCTCAAATTCAAACTTTATCACAGAGGTGTAAGGACTAAAACTTTTGTTTTAGGTAAAACAACTACCGCTCGCATCATGGCAGTTCGTTTGGAAAACGTTTTAAGAGTACTTATTCGTTCTTTTCTGGAAGTTAACATTAATTATCTTAAGCCTTCGGAGTTCTTATAGCGATGATAGCACAGCGGTTAGCGCGGTTGGATTATTGAAGGGCGTGGGTTAAAACCTCAACAATAAACTTGAGTTGCCGGTGAAGGAATACATAGCATAGTTTTCTGACAACGTACCCTCAAGTTGTCAATCCGCCGTCAAACACCTAACGGTGTGTTCCAACAGCCTTACTTGAGAGCCAATTCCATTCCAGACTAGGTATGCTTTTATCGACCGCACCGTCACTTAACAACAGGTGGACTGTGGTCAGACAAATAACCTTTAACAGTAGATAAAAAAATATAGTATAAGGTCTTTTTAATAAATGTTGATTTTATATCTACCTTTCACGTAATTATAGTTCCAATCTTACAGGACAACTTTTAATTCAAACCGACACTGGAGCCTCAATCAGCTGCCCCTTTCTTAATTTGTAATAACTTTATGACGTTAATAATATTGCAGAGAATTTCAATACACAATATTTTTATTTTACACTTAGCTAAACGCCTCGCCTTGTGCCAATTTCAAATACGCTCATAGGATATAATAGAATAAACAAAAATAAATATCGTAAGACATTACACACAGCGCCATCTGACCCCAAACTAAGCAGAGCTTGTGTGATGGAAGTCAGATAACTGATAGAATACATAAATACTTTTTTTTTGTAAATGCATACTTATAGTAGGTACATACAGAACACCCAGACACAGAACAAACATTTATTGATACATAAAATGTTTGTCCTGAGCGGAAATCGAACCCACGCCCTTCAGCTCTTAAGGCAGATATGCTACCAATGAGCTAACAGGGTTGTCAAATAAGAATAATTTAACTATGTAGTCTTCACCTCAAATGAGAATTCGGGTTTTTTTAAGCTTACCTTTACCGTTAAAGTATCTAACTTTAACTTAAAGTGTCCACCGTCTCTTATACAAAAATAGTACCTAAATATAGGTTACAATAGGTCACAATCAGCGGAACTAAAGGCCATTTGAACTGTTCTCACGTTAGCAAACTTGGAACAGCATTTGTAGTGCAACAGCATACTGAAATGAGTTTGGGTTTTATAGCCCGTTCCCGGCTATCACTCTGTTCAGTTCCAATAGTACAATACGATCGAATCTGCTGTGTTTACTTTACGATGTACATTACTGTTTAATGGTACGGAATCAGTATTAAGTTCGTTGAAATCTTCGATACGGAGTCTATTGTGAAGTTATGGAAAGAAAGAACGTAGCGATGATAGCTCAGTGGTTAGCGCGGCAGGTTCGTATGCCGAAGGGCGTGGATTCAAACCACAACAATGAGCTCGAGCTGGCGGTGAAAATGCATAATGATATATCTTCTAAAATTTTATAGTGGATGTCTCGCCGTTTCACCCGCGTAGTTCCCGTTTCCGTAGGAATACAGGGGGAAAAAGTAACCTATGCTACCCGGGAATAAAGTGGCTTCCCAACGGTGCAAGAATTTTTTAAATCAGTCCAGTAGTTTCGGAGCCTTTTCATTACAAACAAATAAGCAATCAAATCTTTCGCACAGGTAAACAAAACTCGATTTACAATAATTATAGCTTATGTTACTCAGTGATAATGTAGCATTCTAATGATGAAAGAATTATTCAGATCGGTTCAATAGTTTCGGAGCCTATTCAATACAAACAAACATGTTTTGTTACATGATAGGCAAACTTTGCAACCATTGCATTCACAAAAGTCATACAAATAAATCTCTATCAATAGAACATCGGTGAGGAGCATGAAAAGTCTCTAATTGCCGCGAAGTGGGTCAGCCGTTTACACAAAGATGTTTTTATAGAGACCGATTTCCTGTTATGATATGATCTCCCCACAATAACAGTGAATAAGGTTCCAATAACTTGGCACAGTCTACTTAAGGTGGTTCGCTTTCCATACAAATAGTTTTTTGCCATTTATGGAAAAATGAAGAATAATTTTACAGTGAAATCACAGCTACTGGCATTTATTGTGGTCTTTATTTGCGGTAAATCACAATTGCTTGAATTAAACAGTAGATTATTAGCATAAAATCAAATTTATTAATGAATTATTCTTGAATAAATCGGTAGATTATGCTAATAATCTACTGTTTTATTTAATCAATTGTTATATACCGCAAATAAAGACCAAAATAAATGCCAATAGCTGTGATTTCACTGTAAAATTATGCTCCATTTGTCCATAAATGGAAAAAAAATATTTGTATGGAAATTGAACCACCTTAAGAGGTATAATGTTGGGGCAGTCTTGGATAAAGATGCTGTGTAATTTGTTCGATGATTTAATCCAGTTTTTACACAACGTAAAAGAAGAAATACACTTCGAAGATTGAGTGTTTAAATATTTAGTTTATTTCCGCTTAACAGTCGTTTCGGTTACAGTGATGAGGATTGATGAGGACTAACAGGACGATAATTTAAAAAACTTATCCGAAACATTACTTAATAGCTTAAAATTTGACACAAACTTAAATATTAAACAACATAAAACAAAAAAACTATTTACCTGCTATTTCTTAATAGCGGGAGATCATTTCCTTTGCATCAATATTCTTAAACAAAAAGAATGGAATTCACTGACCGTCTCCTTCTTTCCTGCTATCTGAGTGAGTTCCTTTTTATTCAAGATCGACGTGTACCATTCTCGATTACTCCATAGTTTTCCACCAGGTGTATTGATGGTCAAATTTGGATCTAATACATGTAAAAAGTTATTTAAAATGCAAAAATAATCACGAAAGTAATCGTTTGAAACCCCTTCCTTTTTTAGCTTTTAAATAATTTTACGTTCATTCATTATAACGATTTACTGACGCTTTTAAACATCGTTCAGAAATACAACAGACGCGGATAAGACTACTTTTATAAATATGAGAAATTTAACTGGTTTTTTTCCGCACTTTTTTTTTTAGCTTTCCAGTTTGCATGTAGTGTTAAGTATTTCGATATTTTTGTATGTGAAGTTAACTAAGTCTGAGCCTCAGTAGAAGTCACGCAAAGTTTTATTAGCTATCACAAAAACTAGGTTTGAAACAAAAAAAAAAACAATTTTAATAGTAATAGATTTCAAACAATCGCACGGAAAGAATGACAGCTGTCAAACGATAGCTCCGCTATGAAGGCGAAAGAAAGAAAAAAAGAAATATATATATAATATATATATATTCTATTGAATGTAATCCGAACTAAGCAATTGCCATTAAAATTATTTCGATCTTTCCTTCATTTGTTTAGGCATTTATGTTTTTTTCTAAGCGATTTTCATGTTTCTTTCCATCCAAAGGTTGTCTGGAAAATATCGCTCTGGGCGATAAGGCCACCGTTATATGCTATATATTTATTAATGTTGTGTTAAACATTTTTTTAAGTTTTGTATGTATATGTTATAATGTATGTATGTTTGGTGTAATGCGATATTTTTAAGAGTTACAGACACTTTTTATATAGTCGCACGTCGGCCTTAGTAGCGTACGATTGCATTAATAAATCACGCGAACTCTCTAACCTATAAAAGATCCATAAAAAGTCTGATTCAAGTTTATGTCGGCCGCAAAGTTTATAATCTCGGTTTAATTCACTACCAACTTTTACCACGTAATGAATTTACAAATCCCTTAGATTATGGTGAAAAGGAATTTCATCGAGGGTAACTTTATTGATATTTTCTTACTGTAAATATAGTTCGCTAAGCAGTCATCTTAACACTTACAAGTGCAAAAATATTTCTAGAAATGTATGTTATTGTTTGTTTAACTTACGTTTAATTATAGCGATCGCTGACCTGATAACATTGCAGTGAGCGCTGTATGCTGTCTATTCTATTCGTTAGTAGATAGAATAGAATAAGCTCCCACCCCCGCGCCCGCACACCAACCGCTGTCATCACGTGCAAAGCGCGCAGCGGCGCGGAGTGCGTAGCAAGACAAGGCCGCGCGCGCGTCGTACTCAGCTTTGTCTCCGTGAAAAAGGCCACCAGAGGCCGAAACTATAGTCGGAATATCTGTTATAATTAAACGTGAGTAATAACTTAAACGTGCTAAAACCACGTCAGTTTCCATAGTAGTTAAATTAATAATAAATATCGTAAGATATTTTACACACAGCATCATCTAGCCTTAAACTAAACGAAGCTAGTACTTGGGGACCCAGATAGCTGAGATAATAGAGAATACTTTATTTTATTATTATAAACAGAACACTTAGTTAATTTAATTTATAACAACTCTTGAAGCAAATATACCCAACTAACGAGGTAGACGTAAAGATTTTTTTTTGTAGAATTTTTTTTTATTACATTGTACAAATATTTCATTGATAACACCAATGTTACAACTCACTTCAATATTTTAAACATGTCATTAAATGGGTGTTAAAACACTGATTACATGTCAAAATAAGGTATGTCAATATCCAAACATGTCAATATAAAAAAAATATTGTTAATGTAAAAGACAGTCAATATATAAAATATGTAAATATAAAAATATGTCAATACCAAAAAAATATTGTCAATATATTAAAATGATGAAACATGATAAACTAATCATGCTTTAAAAAAATACGACGTTTTAGATTTATAATTGATTTATTTATTTGGTCAACGCAAGGGAAGACACAGTGAAATATGAGTAAGTCCATAAAAACGTTTAACCCAAATAACATCTTTTATATTGAAGCTTTTAATCCTCGCCCTATATTCAAATACGGGATATGGAGTCAGGCCATAACCCAGGGCACAGAATAGGATATAGAGATGGACAACTCTGAAGGTTGATTCTATACTACAAACTATGTAGAGCGAACACGACCGTCGCAGACCATAGCGAAAGTGATAGTCATAGTCCTTTGACAACCTCAGTTAAAAGTCAATTAAATCACTTAACATCAGGTGAGCTGTGGTCAAACACCTAGCCTGTCAAGCATAAAAAAAAACTAAAAAAAAAAAATTTTAATCACAATAAAAAGTCAATGTCAATTATAAAAATTAATCAAGTCCTTAAATTTAAAAATACGGCTATCAATCTCATCTTGCTATAGAACCTATAGAAAGACTGATCGAAAAGACAAGTCTTTAGTTTCTGTTTATACGAGTGTCTAGAACAGGGATTCCCAAACTATTTTGGACAAGAGTCCCGTTTAACTCTATGTTTGTTTTTGTGTATGTTTTTCATTCTGACATTTTATTAATTATAATTATGTGACTATTTGATTACGATTGACATTTTGATATTTTAAAGTTTGCAAATTGATCATTTAATTAGTACGCCCCCAGCGGGCAAGGATATGTGGACTATACCATATTTATAAGACATGTAAATTTTGTAGAAATGTACAATAAAACCATATTATATTCAAAAAATAAATTAATCTTTAATATTTTCCAAAATGAACTGATACACCAGATCCCCAAATAGCCAAATTACTTCAAAAATACAATCTCTAGTTTTTCCCCTATTGATACAAAATACTTAGCAATTTAAAAATGCTGCCTACGAAGAAAATAACAAGTGAAATATAAATTAAATTACTCAACCAACTTTCGAGAGTTGATTTGTGCAATAATATCAGTTTTAAGACATGACCTTTTCAAAGTTTCCCATCTGAAAAATTCTAATCTGTATTGCCATATAAATATTTACCCATCAATCAGGGTAAAACAGCCATGCGGGCGGTATTGTCGATATTATCATAACGGCTCGGATTCACATAACGAAAATGATATTACAGTATTACATATGGAAATGTCAGTGTAGGGGTAGGGAATCGTGAGCAACTGATATTTTCCTTTGAACTAATTTTAATGATAGCTCGTGCAATACAAGAATTGTGAGTTGTGGAATACTGTACGGTTGTAGCGTTGATGGCTTAGTGTTTAGCGCGGTCGGTTCACACTTCACACGTCGAAGGCCGTAGGTTCAATGAACTTGAGCTACAGGTGCAGGAAAAAATTGCGAGGAAACCATAGCATACTGGTAGAGTATTTCCTAGTACTCGGCTAGCTAGCTACCATCAATTTGAAAAATCTACCGCCAAGCACCTACCGGTGTGTTCCTGCAACTTCATTTGAAAGCCAGTTTCATTCCAGGCTAGGTGTGTTTACCATCTGCGGTCACACCGTCATTGAAGATTAAGTGTGCGCTGGCTAACCTAACCTAACCTGTCAAAATAAAAATGAAAACATAACTATATCCATTCATTTTATTTATTTATTTATTTCAAGTGACTGGACTCATATTAATACATAAAACAAAATTAATAAAAATAAAAATACAATAATAATAAAAAGAAAGGCTTCAAAAGGTAGTGATCCTAGACACGGCGCACATTGTGACGAGGTTCCTCACTCTGCAGCCCTAACCACCGGCAACTTGCGCCGCTGCCGGCGGCACCCTAGTTTTTAATATTATTTATGTTTACATATAATATATATTTAATGTAAAAAAAAATTAAAAAACAAGAACAGAAATAAATAACTATGATAAAAATAAAACTTAAAAAGTTAAACAATAAAATAAAAATGTCAATGAAATAGACATAGAGCGTGTGCCGCAAATGTCAGTTAGGAAACTACAGTTTCCTAACCGGCACCGGGACAGCGACGTGTCTGTCGCATGCAGCGGCTATAATATAAAGTGTTGTGACCGAGAGAGGTAGAAATTGCTCAAGTGTAGAGATAGATACTATCTGGATGCTTTAAAGTCCCGAGTGAATCAGTTTCTGCTAGGTAAGCGATCTCTTTCGTAGTCCGCATACGCTTAACATCAGGCGAGATGGTGGTCAAACTCAAGCCAAAAAAATACTAACCCTTTTGTGATAACATTGTAAATTATGATACACTGTTTGAAATTCAAAAGAAAACCGGTGTGTCGTGCCGAGTGCGGCGGTAAACCATGAAATTGAATATGTCCACTGGTTTTGAACGATACGAACCGCCTGTGTTTTGAATTCACAGAATTAAATTCACTGGAAAAAATAAAACAATTTTTTTTAATGTAAAAGTAATGAGACGAATGATACGCTCTCCTGGTGGTGAGAGATAGCGCATGCCCATGGCCAAGGCAGCAATACACCGAACTTTGAGTAGCAAAACAAAGTCCGGGACGTCGCTGCTTTGACGCTCATTAATTTGAGACTTTCGATGGTCAGCCTCAACAGCCCATTAATTTCGCTAGCTGCAGTACCCTTCAAACCGGAACACTGTAATGTTTACACACTACTGCTTGGCAGCAGAATATCTGGTACTGCTGTGGTACCAGACGACTTCCTGCTAAGGAAATTTACCACCAAGTAAATTATATGAAATAAATTGATTGATTAAACCAAGGCGTTACTTTGCCGAAGTTTATTTTGAGTAATCAAGAGTTTATATTTTTGTATATTTCCGCAAGTCGTTTTGGTTACAACAGTGACGAGGATTTAATTTAATTTAAATGTAAGTATAACAATTCATGACTAATATCTATAGTGACAGTCAAAGTCCAGTCCGTGGCAGTGAGTCCAGTCCAGTCCGTGAGTTTTAGCGGTAAAACTCACGTCAGAGGATTGGCGACTGCGAACAACTCATGAAATCGACGGCAACCGGGCCGTGCCGAGCCGTATGGCTACCGAATATAGAGAAATTAGTCTTGATATTTCTTCATTTGTCTTGATTTTCCGTTTTTGAATCGCCACGTTTTGAGTCGATAAGACTTTATACAAATCCCTTCCAGAAGTCTGTACATCTCCGTCACCATGTGATCGGAGGTTGCCGTAACCGTTTCCATTCATCATCCAGCTGCAATTTTTATTCCCAATTCGGAAACCTTTCAAACTTTTCGTGTAATTTATACTTTAATAAATCAAATCAAGTGCAATTGCTTGGTGGAATTAAACTGGCTTTGAATTCAATGAAGGACGGGGTATTCTAAATGTGTCCATTGAAATCATTAAACGGTACGGTCTTCTTTTATTTTTACGACCAATTGAATCTTGTCGAATTTTGATAACAAAAACATATTTTATCGGCTAATTAATTTGGACTAAAAATAACATGGCTATGAACAAATTGGTATCAAGTTTGCTTTCTTTTTAAGTAGCCTACTTTTAGATATGAATCTCTGAATATGAAAACACGTTTTTAATCCTAGGATTGTTTTTTTTTTTGTATGTATTAAAAACAAAAACATCTACTTATGTCAACGCTAAGCTTAGAAATACAACGGGGCAATGCCGCCAGCGTACTGGAAGCGCTACCGCGCGGCAGCGATCTCGACGGCGTGTTCATTTTATAGAAGTTTAGTTTATTTACGATTTTGTTTGAATATTTAAATTATTATTAGTTAAATAAAAGCTTCGTTACATATAGAAAAAAAAACATCCCTGTTGGCTCATTATAGTACCTAGTACCATTATATTAGTAGTATGTATGCTTTAAGAACTGTAGGGCGTGGGTTCGATTCCCACTCAGGGCAAACATTTTGTGAATAAACAAAAATGTTTATTCTGTGTCTGGGTGTTTTGTATGTATTTACAAAAAAAAAGTGTTTATGTATTCTATCCGTAATCTGACTCACAAGCTTTGCTTAGTTTGGGGCCAGATGGCGCTGTGTGTGTATAATAGTCCTACGATAGTCCACCCAGGACAAACATTTTGTGGTGTAAACAAATGTTTGTTCCTGTGTCTGAGTGTTGTATGATAAGTATGTTTTTACAAAAAACAAAAAAAAAATCTAACTTCAACAGTATTTTAAATATTGTATTTCAAATTTTGTAATGTTGACATATAACTTAGATTTGGTATCAAATAAAAAACTAAACTAGACGAGCTTTGCTTAGATTGGGGTCGCTGAAATTTAGCATCCCTGTTCTAGAACCTATGACATATTTTTTTTACAAGTAGCTTACTTCTCATCAGAGGCAGAAATAATATCACAGTCGTGTGCTAAAATAGCTGAGTTAGTATGTTTCGTCGAAACATTCCCAGCTTTTGGCAACTCGAATCTCGTGCATTTCTCTGAACCTGAACAAATTTTAATCAAACTTGAGCTCACTGCACCCGTATTGGGGTCTAACTTCTAAACAAAGACAAATGAAGGTGTTAGAGCATTGCTCCTACGCCCTCACAAGCGAATCGCATTAGAGAATTCGACGAAACAATTCGGGTTCATTTTATTCGTTTGACTTAGCATTTTATTTTGAATTTTAATAATATACAAATTTCTAATTTAAAAAACCGACTCCATGACCAACTAAACGCACTGCTCCTATGAAACAGCGAGGTTTTGAAGTCAACAAAAATATCATCGATGCATACAATTTTTAGATTTTTGTTGATTTTTTAAAAACCACTCAATGGATTTCGGTAAAATTTATATGGGAGCACCTCTGAAGTATGATCTACCTAAAATCATCAAATCTCAAATCTCACTCTCTCAAACTCAAACTTCACTCAAATCTGAATCAAATCATAATTGGCGGAATTATCGCGTACAATTCGTGCAAATCTTTATGATGTTTATGAATGTAGAAACAAGACGAAACAACGGGCCGTGAACTTTCGCCTCTCCCTTTAACAAAATGGATCTTTGCTAAAATACACTTACTACGCAGTAGGGCTTCTAGTTTCTCGACCTTTTTTTATTCTCGAGTTTCGAGAATTCTCGAGGTCAATTTCTCAAGTTTTCTCGGGTCTCGAGTCTTTTTATAAAAAGTATTAAAATTATTTTGCTCAAAATAAATATAAAATACGATTTATTTAGTCAGTCTAATTTTTTATTGCGCCATTAATAGTATTTACCTTTTATTTAGGCAAATAAATACAAATAAACGATTAAAAACTTATTACAAAGAAATAAACTAAAATTTTCATACAAAAAAAAAACAAAAATAAAAATCTTCTTACAAAAGAAAACATAGACAGTCGAACTGAGAACATCCTCCTTTTTTGAGTCGGTTGCTAAAAAGTTAAGAGATGCTTTTGAAATCAACTATGTACTATACATATATACTGAGGTAAAACCTCATTGTTTTAAATCCCAAAATGTGCACACATTTCACGATAATATGTTGGCAATTAAAATCTCAAGTGTGCATGGGCGCCGGGTGTGTAGGGCCGGATGCGGCGCGAGGGATGATCGATGTCGGCCGCTTACCGGAATGATAGTAAGTAGACAAGCGCGGCGATCGAAGCTACTGAAAAGAGAAAATTTTTTCGTTAGGAAGAAGAGAGAATGTCTTTTTTGAAAAACTAGCGGTGCCTCACGATGTTACCCGCTACATGTTTTCGAGATAAAAAGTAGCTTAAGTGATAATGCAGGGTCTCAGCTATCTCCATACCAAATTACATCTGAATCCGTTTCGTAGTTTTTGTATGAAAGAGTAACAAACATCCATCCATCTAATATGTATCTAGTGGGGAAAAAGAAACTCTTTTGAATTTCCTTCTTTGAGAAGACGAGAGTTAGTAACTCTATGGAATATCTTTCTTAAGGATGACGGAAGAAAAGAACTGTTTGGTGAACAGTTTCAGAAAAACCGAATTACATCCAGGAGTAGGTACGGAAAAGTGATATGACGTTGTGAAACATGACCTTTCGTGTTACTTGCTCTTGCTCTATCGAAGCTTGTAGCAAAGTCACTACTACTTTACTTAAGGTATGATCTGGCCTTGACTAACGATACGATCTTGTGATGGTAAGAGATAACACATTCCCATGACTATTACAGCGTTACACAGAACTCTGAGTAACAAAATCAAGTCCAAGGCATCGTTGTCTTGACGCTCATAACTTTGAGACTTTCGATGGTTAGTCTCAAAAGCACTGTAATTTAGCTAACTGCAGTACCCTTCAAACCGAAACACACTAATGTTTACACACTACTGCTAAGAAAGATTACTGGTACTGCGGTGGTACATGCTGAAGTTATCTACCACTAATCTACTGAGTTTTTTTATGTAAAAAGTAATGAGACGAACGTGGCGCTCTCCTGATAATGATTGCACATGACCATTGCAGCGATACACGGAACTTTAAGTAGCAAAGCAAAGTCTATGGCATCGCTGTTTTAGCGCACATTAGGCACCTACTTTGTGACTTTGGATGGTTAGTCTCAACAGCCCTGTCAGTGACATACGTCAAAGACAAAAATCGTTGTCACGAAATAGAAGCAGTGGTCATTCGCCTTAGAAACTTTTGCGGTGACATAGGTACATAAGAAATACTGTTCATAAACAAACTTCTAATAAACTTCATACGTTACGTGGAAACTTTCAAAGTGCATTAACTTTATCACTGAAGGACTTCACGCACTCATGTGGTGGCATGCCTCAAGAGTTTAAACTGGGAACTTTAAATATTAATTCCAGTGATATAAATTTACTACGTACCTACTAGGTGTCGTTAACCGAACACTCATTGCGTTTAGCACAACTGCAGTGAACGCGCCTTGTCTATACTAATATTACAAGGAGAAAAGATTTGTACTGAATATTTAAGGTATATATTTAGTTTACTTCTGCTTTTTTTTATGGTTGACAGGCTAGGTGTTTGACCTCAGCTCACCTGATGTTAAGTG
Source organism: Biston betularia (assembly GCA_905404145.2). Taxonomy (NCBI): domain Eukaryota; kingdom Metazoa; phylum Arthropoda; class Insecta; order Lepidoptera; family Geometridae; genus Biston; species Biston betularia. The sequence goes on along the minus strand of FR989887.1, from coordinate 5,315,201 downwards.
AAGCTGTGGTCGAAGATGTTAAAGCACACCTAGCCTGGAATGTAACTGGCTCTCAAGTGAGGCTGCCGGAACCCATAAAAAACGAAGCCTGTCAACGCTCTTACGCAAATCCTACGAATGGACAATTTTTTTTAGCAGAAATCAGTTCTATTATAATTATGCATTAATTAAAGAATTATAAAATATATATAACAAGGATGTAATTAAAAAACCCACAAGGAAGACAGTGTAATACCTATATTTTTTTTTTTTTACTGTATATGATAAAATTATATAATATGGATTTGTCATTAACGGAATTGGTATCTATAAACCGTTATTGAATTAAATGTGAATACTTATTTGAAGTTCTATAAAACAAAAAAATAAATAAAATATTTATTTATTCAATATTTTATTTAAATATTTTTTAATAAAAATAAATAAAACGCTTTCACTTCACACAGCCGTCTTACCCTAAAAAGACCATGAATAACGCATGTATAAGTAGATACGTAACGTGCCTTACACTAGGATATGACAAAAGGGAACCGGATTTTTGGGTTTGAATTTATCGGAATTTATTACTAGTCGACCTTAATGTTTATGTATGTCGGCAAATATTTATTGGCAGGAAGATTTTGTATGTTATAATAGCAGATGCGGAAAAATCTTTGTCATTTTTTTGTGAAATGCGACATCGCAAGCTTTGTCCAATTTTTTTTTTTGAAGTATGTTTGTTATATATATTATATTATATTTACAAAAAGAAGTAAATATTATTTATGTAATTGAAACTTGTTTGTTTTATGCCACATAAAAGTGTTGTCTATTGTCTATTGATAATAGGTATTTCTGACATATTATTCTCTAAGTTTTTTTTTCATTTGTAAAATATAATTATGTTATAAGTAATGACACCAACGAGACGCTTTCCTCTTAGTAGGAGATAACGCTCTCAGAACCTTGAATAACAAAACAAAATCCACGCCATCGGTGCTTAGGCGTTCATTACTTTAAGACATTCGATGGTTAGTCTTAATAGTACATTCTATTCTGTCACGTCCCGTCCCATTCCGTCCCGTACAATCCCGTTGTGTAATTACATGTATTGCTCATTATTGTAAGTAAAACCGCTTATAAGCAGGAATACTCTTAAGCTATAACTGGAATACTGTAAATAAACAAAATTAATTTCATAGTATTTTGTGCGTAATTAAGTCCCATTGAAACTTTTTTCCTTTACTCTATAAGCTCATGCAGTCATTCTTTTTCACAAAAAATTCCTTGGGACTTAATTTTCATAAATCTTTGAGCAGTTGTAGATTTGATTGAAGAAAAATTGTCTTTCGCGAATGGAACTATACGAAAAATTCGACCTAAAATATTTTAAGCGTCAAATAGCTTCACAAATAGCGAAAATAAACTGGAAATCTAAGCGAATATTGGCCCACGTGAGCTATCACGTTCCGGAGTACCAGGGCAGCATAAATGCACAGCATTTGTACAAACAAAGCCTCACAGGTCATCCATCACTCCCGCGATCCGTGCACTTGTACGGATTTGTGCTACGTATGCCGGAGCAGTTTCAGCTGCTAGCTTGATGTGTTTCCCTAGTACCAACTGCGTGTATAATAAGTTATTTAACTTCAGGCGAAATGTGTCTCACATTGCACAGGTTCTGAGGGATTTAAGCAGACGCTGACCGCCGGGCGGCGTAATGGGTATAGCCAACTTAGCCACCCGTGCGCGCGTGTGGTTACTACATAGTATTCTATGTAGTGGCAAGTGCCGATGCTGATCTATAATATCAAAGTAGGCTGCGTTGCTACTGTGACCACATTCCAATTCCCAATTCACACTTCCCACTTCAAATTCCCAATGCCCAGTTCTCACTTCCCACTTTCCCATTCCCAACTTCCACTTCCCACTTCGCAATGCCCACTGCCCACTTCCCACATCCCACATTCCAATTCCCAAAGCCCACTTCCCACTTTCCAATTCTCACTTCCCGCTTCCCACTGCCCACTTTCCCATTCCCACTTCCCGCTTCCCGCTTCCCACTTCTCAATCTCAATGCCCACTGCCCACTTTCCAATTCCCACTTTCCAATTCCCACTTTCCACTTCCCACTTCCCCCTTTCCAATTCCCACTGCCCACTGCCCACTGCCCACTTTCCAATTCCCACTTCCCGCTTCCTATTGCCCACTTTCCAATTCCCACTTCCCACTTCCCAAGTCCCACTTCCCACTTATCAATCCCAATGCCCACTGCCCACTGCCCACTTCCCACTTCCCACTTTCCAATGCCCACTTCCCACTTCCCAAGTCCTACTTCCCACTTCTCAATCTCAATGCCCACTTCCCACTTCCCACTTTCCACTTTCCACTTCCCAATTCCCACTTCCCACTTTCCACTTCTCAATCTCAATGCCCATTGCCCGATTTCCAATTCCCACTTCCCACTTCCCACTTCCCAATGCCCACATCCCACGTCCCACTTTCCTATTCCCACTTTCCAATTCCCGTTTCCCGCTTCGCCATTCCTAATTCTCACTTCCCACTTCGCAATGACCACTTCCCACTTTCCAATTCCCACTTCCCACTTCCCGCTTCCCACTTCCCGCTTCCCACTTCCCAATTCCCACTTCCCAATTCCCACTTCCCACTTCCCACTTCCCACTTCCCACTTCCCACTTCCCACTTCCCACTTTCCAATTCCCAATTCCCACTTCCCGCTTCCCACTGCCCACTTCCCACTTCCCATTTCCCACTTTCCAATTCCCACTTCCCGCTTCCCACTGCCCACTTTCCCATTCCCATTTCCCGCTTTCCGCTTCCCACTTCTCAATCTCAATGCCCACTGCCCACTTTGCAATTCCCACTTTCCAATTCCCACTTTCCACTGCCCAGTGCCCACTTTCCAATTCCCACTTCCCACTCCCCAAGTCCTACTTCCCACTTCTCAATCTCAATGCCCACTTCCCAATTCTCACTTCCCACTTCCAACTTCCACCTTCCTACTTTCCAATTCCTACTTTCCGCTCCCCACTTCTTAATTCCAATGCCCACTGCCCACTTTCCAATTCCCACTGCCCACTGCCCACTACCCAATGCCCACTTTCCAATTCCCACTTCCCACTTCCCACTGCCCACTTTTCAATTCCCACTTCCCACTTGTCAATCCCAATGCCCACTGCCCACTGCCCACTTTTCAATTCCCACTTCCCACTTGTCAATCCCAATGCCCACTGCCCACTGCCCAGTTTCCAATTCCCACTTCCCACTTCCCTCTTCCCACTTTCCAATTCCCACTTCCCGCTTCCCATTGCCCACTTTCCAATTCCCACTTCCTACTTCCCAAGTCCCACTTTCCACTTCTCAATCCCAATGCCCACTGCCCACTGCCCTCTGCCCACTGCCCACTTTCCAATTCCCACTTCCCACTTCCCACTTCCCACTTCCCGCTTCCCACTTCGCAATTCTTAATTCCCACTTCCCACTTCCCAATCCCAATTCCCACTGCCCACTGCCCACTTTCCAATTCCCACTTCCCAATGCCCACATCCCGCTTCTCAATCCCAATGCCCACTAACCACTTCCCACTTCCCACTTTCCAATTCCCACTTCCCACTTCCCACTTCCCACTTCCCGCTTCCCACTTCGCAATTCTTAATTCCCACTTCCCACTTCCCAATCCCAATTCCCACTGCCCACTGCCCACTTTCCAATTCCCACTTCCCACTCCCCAAGTCCTACTTCCCACTTCTCAATCTCAATGCCCACTTCCCAATTCTCACTTCCCACTTTCCACTTCCCACTTCCCACTTCCCACGTCCCACTTCGCAATTCCCATTTCCCACATCCCACTTCTCAATTCCCAATGCCTACTTCCTACTTTCGAATTCCCACTTCCCACATCCCACTTCTCAATTCCCAATGCCCAATGCCTACTGCCCACTTTCCAATTCCCACTTCCCACTTCCTGCTTCGCAATTCTTAATTCCCACTTCCCACTTCGCAATGACCACTTCCCAATTTCCATATCCCAATACCCACTTCTCACTTTCCAATTCCCATTTTCCAATTCCCACTTCCCAATTCCCACTTCCCACTTCAAATTCCCAATGCCCACTTCAACTGAATCATGACTTGAATTGACTGACACGGACTGGACTTCACCAAGATTGGACTTCGACTATAACTACAGCTACAAGGCAACTTATTCAACTTGAAAATATAAAAAACTTGACACTGGCAAATGCTCAAAATGCGACGCCAGAATGAAAAAAGAAGAAGAATTGGTCATGTGGTTTCAATTTCATTTTGGAGTTTAGGCGGGAACGCTGAAAGAGTCGTGTCGCCCCGTTGTATTTTTTTCCAAAACTAGTATTTTGTTGAGTGTTTATGCGTAAAAATGGTGGTGTTTTATTCATAAAGTGTCGAATCACAAGCGCGAGTGTGGGAAAATGACATAATGTGGTGAAACATGACTTTTCGTGTTGCTTCCAAAACTCCATCGAAGCTTTATAGTAAAGTCACCACTACTTTACTAAAGCATGACTGGACTTGACTGACACGGATTGTACTCGGCCAAGACTGGACTTTGACTATTACTTTAGCTACGAGGACACTTATTAAACTTTTGAAACTTGAAAATATATAAATACTTGACACTGGCAAATGCTAAAACTCGACGCCAAAACCAAAAGAAAAAAAAATCATTTTGTTGTAAATGTCTTTTTTTTTAAACAGAAACAAAATCATAATTCCAATGCCGCACAATTTGCCTAAACCACGAAGGAAACAAATAGCACCACAGTAAACATAATGTAGCTATACCCGACGGCTCGCCACAGACTAGCAATATCCGGAACGCAAAAAGAGGGTTCCCTTTGTTTCCTTTCTATTGATTGCGGCTGTGGCTGTCGCAGAATAGAACAAAATATGAAAATGGGTCTGTCATAATACTCTCTGTCCGATACGTATGTAATATAAACAATAATTAAAACAATCAGCAATTTTTTTTGTGGTTTGAAGATTATACAGTGATGGCGACTTAAATTTAACTAATTTGACAACATCTTTTTAATTAAAAACCTAATCTTACAAATTTAAGTCCTCATCACTGTTGTAACTGGAACGACTGTTAAGCGGAAATAAATTAAATATACATATACTTTGAATATTCAAAATGAATTTCTGCAAAGTAACGCCTTCAGGCCTTCAATCAATGGGTGTTTGACCACGGCTCACCTGATTTTAATCGATGATGGTAAACACACCTAGCCTGGAATGAAACTGGCTAGCGCAAAATCAGGGCTGATTCGGACTTAGTGTAAAGTGAAATCTAGTAAATTTTTTGCACTAGATTTCAACTGAGATCACTGGTCGGATCGTGTTAAGCTCTTTGAAAACCTGGAGATTATGTACTACCCTCCCTTTGCGCTTTTTAAAAGTTGTAGAGTTAGTTATATTATTTTTAATGTAAATTATAGAGTATTTGTTGCTATTCTATTTATTTTAATAAAGGTTTGTATTCATGTCTGGGTGTCCTGTATGTATTATAAGTATGTATTTACAAAAAAAATTAGGTATTCCATCAGTTATCTGACTTCCATAGAACACGCTTTGCTTAGTTTGGGGTCAGATGGCGCTGTGCGTAATGTCCTACGATATTTATTTATTTATTCACATTCTGTCTTTAAAAAATACCTTAAATTATACTACCTATTTACAAAATGTATACAAAAAACTTAGTCTAAAATACCGTCAGAGGAGGGAACCGTTTCTGTATTTTGTTATGCATTGATGTGATATAGGATAAAGCATGAAAACAACCTATATACTACGTACATACTCTTGAAACTTTAATAATTATGTTTTTCTTCAACAGTATTCATCATTAGGGTTCCGTACCGAAAGGGTAAAACGGGATCCTATTAGTAAGACTTGCTGTACGTCTGTCACCAGGCTGTATCTCAGGAACCGTGATAGTTAGACAGTTGAAATTTTCACAGATGATTTATTTCTGTTGCCGTTATAACATCAAATACTAAAAAGCAGAATAACAGAAATATTTAAGGGGCTCTCAAAACAAAGTGGTTATTGTTGTCATTTTTATAAATGGTACGGACTCGCATGCCGGGTTTTTTGCATTACTAAATTTTAATGTTAAAACACTTAGACAAAATACAAGAAATTACTCTACATTTTAATCCCTTTTTGAAGACAAGCTGTTAGTTTCAACATTTCACGTTCAATACAAAACTGTGGTGAACAAACAACTCCTGTCTTAAAGCATTTGGAATAAAAGCTTTATATACCTATCTATAATGCAGGTTTCTCCTGATAGACACCAACTCAATGAGAAACTTGTAACGTGCATTTTTACCTAAAATGTATCTGCACTTACGTCCTATCGTTCGTCTCCTAACATTTACATTAAAAAAATGAAAAAAAATTAGGTGTTGCAGATGATGATGATGATTATTCAGAAATCATATTATGTCCTAGTCGAATACGACATCGTATTTTTACAATGCAAAAAGCACGTATGGCATCCACAGTTTATCAAAAAAAATGGGGCGTAAGTAAAAACTTTTAACATACTTTACCACTATAACTTGCAGTTACCGCATTCCGTCGCTCAGCAGTTAAAATACGGGCAGTCACGAATGGCGTGTCAAAGCACAATAGCAAATTTTCCACAAAAAGCATTGGCTTTTTATTAATATTAGAGACACTTACACCTCGTTGAAATACCAAATGCGTGATAAAGGTGGGGTTTTCAAATCAAAGTCACGATTTGTTTGTGTATTAAGCCCTTATATTCTGAAATTTTAAGCACGCTCGCTACTGCAGTTAATAAGTTATCTAATGACTTTTAAGATAAGGTCACATTTAGCGAAGCATGTATATGACAGTTACGCAAAGTTTCTTGCGTGGGAAACTTAATTTTTTGATGTTTTTCTCGCCTTAACCGCAAAAGACCTCAAATCTGACGTACGAAGTCTTAAAACATTAAATGACATATCTATTACTAATTGATTGATTCAGGCGTTACTTTGCGGAAGTTCATTTTGAATGTTCAAGGTTTATATCTAGTTTATTTCCGCTTAACAGTCGTTCCAGTTCCAACAGTGATGAGGACTTAACTTAAACTAATTTTAATTATACACAGCTTATTAATTAAAAACCTAATCTTACTTATAATCTAGAACTCTTAAACTTAGAAATATACTTAATTTGACAAATATTAAATTAAAACTACAAAAAATCTAATTAAAATTATCAAAAATCCTCCTCTCTGCAGTAACCACTTTGTCGACACGTGTTTCACCTCTACACGAGGCATCCTCAGGACGTGTTGACTCTTCGAGCGCTTGGTCGAGACTGAGTGATCGTCCTCGACAACGGCGCTTTATATACTATTTGGCCCCGCCCCTGCCATCCGCGCATGCGCACTGAAGCATCGCAGTAATGGCGATGTGACGCATGTTTGGTCATTAAACAATGACTCATCTGTATTTCCATGTTTCCAAATTTCCAATAGTACGCCCATACGGAAACCTTTTTCACATTTATGTAGGATCTCAAATGTATTGTTGTTCTGAAGTATATCTATTACTATAGTATTCGCAAGCTTTTAAAATAGAATATCTTATCGAGACCCGAAAAGAACATTTTTCAGTGTCATCTATGATTTAAATTGAGTTAATCATTCTGAATTACGTTTCTTTGTCAACAATGTTCTTGAATATATTTTATGTTTGTATAAGTTTCAGTAAATGATAGATTTTTTTTAAATTGATTGAGGTAGATAAAAATTTGCTAAATATTTCTCCAAATCTTGGTAGATTTATATCTAGTTATCTAATGAATTATTATGAATATTAAAATTATTATTGTAGAACATTTCAGACAGCGCTATCTATCCTAAAACTAAGCAAAGAAAAATAAAATGAAAACCAAAATTGGCAGCAAGGTACAAGAAAACGTCATATTCGACAAACGCATTATTAACTTAGCATTGTGACAAATAATGCTACTTTATTTGAAAATATTCAAGGACTGACTTTCTGATGGCATGAACCGAATGGCCTTTCAACTTGCCTTGAAAGGTATCACTAAAAATTGTGTGTGTTTTTACCTTCCAAATTATAATGATTCATTCCTTCATGAGATCTTGATCGTTCATACCACGTATTTTCTCCAAACGATGAGGATCCACCACATATCACCGCCGTGTTAAATGGTCTATCAAGTGATATAAACCATTTATACAACGTAATAACTGAGTTCGTCCCATCGTAAATTCAGTTTACTTTCTCATATATTCGGAAGTTCGATAGGTGGTAGGATTGAGGTTGTTTTTTGGAAAGTTGGCGTAAATATTTTGATGGAAGCTGAATGTTTTTATGATTCATCAGAAAATGAAACGGCCTACATGATTACAAAAATGTCTGGGTGAGGCTGTGTCATTGACACGATGTATGTGATGTTTACTTGGTGGTAGATCTCCTTAGCAGGATGTCGTCTAGGTAGGTACCACCGTAGCACCAGTTATTCTGCCGCTAAACAGTTGTGTGTAAACATTACTGTGCTCCGGTTTGAAGGGCTAGCGAAATTACTGGGCTGTTAAAATTAACCATCGAAATTCTCAAAGTAATGAGCGCCAAAGCAGTGATGCCCTGGACTTTGTTTTGCTACACAAAGTTCTGTGTATCGCTGCAATGGTCATGGGCAGGCATTATTTCTTACCATCAGGAGAGCGACTCGTACGTCTCAATACATTTTACATCCATTTTCGAACAGAAAAAAAAGATCGAATTTCCACATATCAATTCCTCACTCAACGTAACAAACTCTTTAGCTATAGAGTGGTTGTAATATTTGATACAATTTTTCTTACAGAATTTGAATCGTATTTTTATGTAAAAGTAATGAATCGAACGATGCGCTCCCCTAATGGTAAGAGATAACCCATGCCCATGACCATTGCAGCATTCAATTACATTGACATAATTATTTTATATAACATATTATTTCATTGACATATTCATTGTATTGGCATAATTATGTTATGATTTTGATATTTTTAGATATTAATAGAAAAATGACCTGTAACTTTGGTATACACATAACTTTGAGTAGCAAAACAAAGTCCGGGGCATCGCTGCTTTGGCGCTCATTACTTTGAGACTTTCGATGGTTAGTCTCAACAGCCCAGTAATTTCGCAAGCTGAACTACCCTTTAAACTGGAACACAATAATGTTTACTACTGCTTGGCGGCAGAATATCTGGTACTGCGGTGTACCTGCCTAGACGACTTCCTGCTAAGGAAATCTACCACCAAGTAATTCTCTATACATTTTATTATCGTAATTCTCTTAGATTGTTTCTCTATAACTATAGGTGCGGAACACGAATCTAACGGCGTAACGGTCGTTACGTAGCGACGTTCGACTCGGTAACGAGAATTCGATGTTGTCATAATTACCTTGGGCGGGCGGTTTTTTACGTGCTTCCATGTTTATTAAAACATCTACGATAAATACAAAGTAATGAGTTATAAAAAAAAACACTGCAATCATTTTATAGCCCGAATTGACCGATATCAATCGATATATGGAGAGCCAGTTCCATCCTAAGCCGCGTGTGCTTTAACATATTCGACGACACCGTCACTTAACATCAGGTGAGCTGTGATCAAACACCTAGCCTGTCAACAATAAAAACACATTTTTTTTATAGTCTTCAGACTAGGTATTTTACCACATCTGAAAAAGTGTTGTTTGTTTCCTGTGCCCTGCAATTTCGACGTTTTACAGCTAAAGTTGATAGATTTTTTCTAGATCAAAAAGACAATTATCATCATCATCATCATTTCAGCCGTAGGACGTCCACTGCTGGACATAGGCCTCCCCCATTGACTTCCATAAAGACCGGTTGGAAGCGGCTCGCATCCAGCGCCTTCCTGCGGTCTTTACTAGGTCGTCTGTCCACCTTGTGGGTGGACGTCCTACGCTGCGCTTGCCGGTCCGTGGTCTCCACTCCAGAACTTTGCAGCCCCATCGGCCATCAGTTCTGCGTGCTATGACAATGAAAAAGACAATGCTTCATCATAATTGAAGCATTGTCTTTTTCCATAAGGCGAGTTGGTAGCCAAAGGGTCTATTTAAAAATGAATTAAAATGTCTATGAACAAAGGTATTAGCTTATAAAAGTGTTACAAAAATTTTCAAAATCATTATTCTGTACACGTAATATTTCACTACCAATTAAAGTCGATCATTACAGCGCTGAAAGAAAATGTCTCAACATTAAATTACTTTTAACACCGCGTTTAACGTCCAATGTCGTCGGTGTCAGTAGAGCTGTCGTAACGTTGCTGAAGTTAAAGTAACAACATGTCATATAGGTATAGGAAACCTTAGCGGTGGATACTCTATAACACAGTATAAATTCTACAGTAATTCAGTATATTATATTTTCGATAAATAATAGAAAGAAATAAATATCGTAAGACTATACACACAGCGCCATCTGGCCCCAAACTAAGCAGAGCTTGTGTGATGGTAGTCAGATAACTGATAGAATACATAAATACTTTTTTTTTAGAAGAAAGAAAAAAAACATTTATTTTGACACACACTACAGTACAATAATAACACACTACAATTGAAAAATGATTTCATAAAAGGATGACCAAAATAACAATACAAAGTTGTCTCTGTAGTGCCCAGTGCGACAAAAAAGTTTAGTGATCAGCATTAGTGCTGCCGATTTCTCAGCAGCGCTGGTTTTCAGAAATAATCTTTAGGGGCGCATGAGACCGAATGAAAGTACATAATAAATACATACGCAAATATATAATAGAATAAACAAATTATAAATATACATAGTGAAGAAATCGCGTCTAAAGAAAAGTCTATGTACAATATGTACATACATTAATAATAATAAGTGTTAGGGCTTATAACAAACTGAAGTTTTTTATGGATGACAAGCTAGGTGTTTGACTACAGCTCACCTGATTTTAAGTGACGGTGTGGTCGAAGAAGGTAAAGCATACCTAGCCTGGAGCAGAACTTGCTCAGCTGGAACTCACAGGTGCTTGACGGCAGATTTTCAACATGAGGGTGGTAGCTAGCCACACAAGTATTAGAAATAATCTCCTACCATGCAATTTTTTCCTTTACGGCACCATAAGCTCATTGTTCCCTTCGGCGTAGGAATCGACCGCGCTAACCACTGATCTATCATAAAACAACTACACACAAAATTTATTGTAATTTTGATATATAAACGTGTGCCTAGTCTATTTATCCCACTGTTCTCAAGATCTACGTGGTCGCAATTTAAGCTGTCGTAAAATATTTTTTATGCCCAAAACAAGGTACGCAAAGATTTGGTTTCGCGGAAACGCAATTTCGTGGCGTTCGCGGTAATATTTGATCGTGAAATTCACCGATATGGGGAGTTGTTGTATGTGAAACGATTTTCCAGCTAAGTGGGTATTTTTTAGTATCGTTTTCCTTCAAAACAAAACGAGCACATCGAGTATAAATAAAGTTAAATACAATTTGAAAATTTGAATTTGAATTTTCTACTAAGCTCACATTTTGTTTCTGTCTCTGCAACTTGAAAAATAAATTACTAATCTTAAAATAAATTAATTAATAACGTAGAACATTTCACGCAGCGCCGTCTAGCCCCAAACTAAGCAAAGCTTGTACTATGGGAACCAGCTAACTGATAGAATACTAAAATTTACTTGGTGGTAGATCTCCTTAGCAGGAGGTCTTCTGGGTAGGTACCACCGCAGTACCAGTTATACTGCCGCTAAGCAGTGTGTAAACATTACTGTGTTCCGGTTTGAAGGGTACTGCAGCTAGCGAAATTATTGGGAGACTACTGTTGAGACTAACCATCAAATTAATGAGTGCCAAAGCAGCGATACCCTGGACTTTGTTTTGTTACTCAGAGTTCTGTGTATCGCTACAATGGTCATGGACAGGCGTTATCTCTTACCATCAGGAGAGCGTCTCGTTCGTCTCATTATTTTTTACATTAAAAAAAAATCATTGTATACTCTAATTTGTATAACATTGTATAACCTCTAACGACTTATCAACAACTGCATCCGTCCACGGAAGCACGGTAGCACTCAGATATAAACACTTCGAAATTACTAACTATAAAAACTAGTAATAGTACAGTAAAAAGGAACTACGTCAGAATTCTGCTAAAAAGTAAGTAAGCTTTACTTTTTAATTTTCAAGTTTGCTACTTTTTGTGCATTTTATCACTTATGCATCCCTCTCGAAAGGGTAGTAAAGTTCATTTTTATAATCTCTCAAGCGGACAATGTAACTAAATACGCCCAATTACGCGTAATCTTACAAAGTTTACTTTGTCTCAAGTGGGAACTGGCATCGGTAGTAGTGGATACAAAAATAGATTCCTACATTTTGGTATCAAGTGAAGTGAATATAAAAAAAATATTTTTTTATTTAAAAGTAATGAGACGAGCGAGACATGATAGCAGTAGTAAAATCTGATGGTAAGAGATAACGCCTGTCCGTGACCATTGTAGCGATACACAAAACTTTGAGTAGCAAAATAAAGTCCAGGGCGTCACTGCTTTGGCGCTCATTACTTTGAGACATTCGATTGTAAGTTTCAACAGCCCAGTAATTTCGCTAGCTACAGTATCCTTCATACCGGAACACAGTAATGTTTACACACTACTGCTTGGCGGCAGCATGTCTGGTACTACGGTGTTTTTTTTTAAAATATAGTAGTAGTTATTAACCTGTTTATTTTATTACTTTAATAATAGTGATTCTTTTAAATTTATCTTTCTATGATTCAATAAAAAGTTTAACATTATAAAAATGCACGGCGCAATACAACGCAGGTTTTCGTTTGCGACAGTATTTCAGGAGTTGAGACAAGTTTTCTTTTACTTTTATACCGCGTAAAATGTACCTTTCGAAAACTACGAGATTTACTTAGTGGTATGCTGCCTTGTGAAATAAGACATTGACTAGACCAAAAAGTTTACTAAACTATCCTAAATAAATTATTATTTTCAAAAATATTAAGCTTAAAATCAACTGGCAGAATACACAAAGTGTGACGACAAAAAAGAATTGAAGTTTTGGCGGGAACACGGAATAAATCATAACGCCTTATTGTAACTTTTAAAAAATTATGGTTTTTTTCGACTAATTAATGTTTATATGTATGTATAAAAATAGTATTTAATTCATGAATTGCCTATTTACAAACGCGATTACCTATTGTGACTTTTCGTGTTGCTTCTGTAACTCCATCGGAGCTTATATTAAAGCCGTTAATACTTTAATAAGGCATGACTGCACTCAATAATGACTTTGACTGGAACTTAGACTTAGTTAACTTAATCATGATATAGGTATACTGGCAAATGCACAACGTGCGACGCCAATAACAAAAAAAATAAGGCTTCAATGTTTCGCAATCTAATTAGCTTCTAGTTTCTTCTAGGCAAGCGTGCTCCATCGTAGACCGCATCTTCGCTTAACATCAGGCGGGGTGGCGATCAAACGCAAGCTAAGTTATAACACTTAATACATAAATTTACAATTTTAAAAACCAGCTCTATGACCCCTCTCTATGATGGCTAACTAAACCCACTGCTCCAATGAAACAGTTAAGTTTCGGAGTAAACGAAAATATCATCGATTATGTAAACAATTTTTAGATTTTTGTTGATTTTTTTAAAAACCGCTCGATTGATTTCGACAAAATTTATATGGGACCACCTCTCAAGTATGATCTACCAAGCAAGAACAGAATCGTCAAAATCGAATGGCATGATTTTTTGAGTCGGTTAAAAAAGAAACTGCCAAATAAGTCAAAAACAATTCAAATATATTGCAATAGAGTCCAAGTTCTAAAAGCCAGGAGGGCTGAAATAAACTTCAAAATGTTGGCATAGGTACTCCGACAACATTGTCCTGTTATCACGAGTGCATACACGAACGCTCTCAAATCTAAATGAGCTACTGAACCCGATATGATAACCGCTAATATACGGCTTAATGCAACGTTTGTGATAGATATAGTTAACGTCCTAGCGCACTGCAATTACACCCGGGTGTTCCAGGATAAAAAAACCCAGAATAAAAAAAGCATTTGCCAGTGTCAAGTGTTTTATCTTTTCAAGTTTCAAAGGTTGCCTCGTAGCCATAGATATAGTCAAAGTCCAGTCTTGGTCAAGTATAGTCCGTATCAGTCAAGTCCAGTCATGTTTTAGTAAAGTAGCGGTGACTTTACTATAAAGCTTCGATGGAGTTTTGGAAGCAACACGAAAAGTCATGTTTCACCGCATTATATCATTTTCCCACACTCATGCTTGTGATTCCGCAGTTTATGAATAAAACACCACCATTTTTATGCATAAACGCTCGACAAAATACTAATTTTGGATAAAAATACAACGGGGCGACAAGACTCTTTCCGCGTTCCCGCCAAAACTCCTGTAGCATTCTTCTAGGCAGGGTTTTTATCTGCATTCCAAATTAAACTCATTTTTAAGTACAACTTTTACTATTTGTTTGACAAGCTAGGTGTTTGACCACAGCTCACCTGATGTTAAGTGACGGTGTGGTAGATAATGGTGGAGCACACCTGGCCTGGAATGGAACCGACTCTCAAGTGAGGCTGCCGGAATACACGCTTTTGGCGGAAAATTTTAAACTTTTGAGGGTGATAGCTAGCCAGCTGAGTACTAGAAAATACCCTACCACCTACCTACTTACAAATGTATGGTGTAAAAGTTGCTTATAAACAGTGAGTAAAATAACTTCCTTTCGCGTCAGTATACCCCATATGTAAAACCAGGATTATGAGTGAACATCTGAAATCCTGAAAAAATCATTTATTTTGTTGCGTCGAAAAATTTATAATGATGATGAAATTATGCGCAACTGATTTTTATAGTTTTGACCATAGTAACAGTTCCATAGGGCCAAGTCCTCGACCGTGGGAACTTCTGCTTGAACATCTACATTGATATTTTCCACTCACACAGACGTAAATACGTCTGACGTTAGATTTGAATACATTGACCTCACGCTAAAATAGATAAGGAGAGTTAAATTACTATAGCCACGAGCAAGAAGGAGACAGAATGTTTATTCCTATTGCCGGAAGCGGATTTTACATTGATTATCTGTTACATTATGACAGAAGTTTTTTTTTTTGTTTTGGCATCGCGTTTTCAATATTTGCCAGTGTCAAGTGTTTTATAATTTCAAGTTTCATAAAGCAACCGAGGGAACTTATGGTTACATTGATATTTTCGCTCTGGAAACGAATAAATCTACCTTCGGTGTTTCGTACAAATTAAATGTTCATCACGACTTCGTATTCGTATGACGTTAATGAAAGTCACAGAGAACACGAATGTATTTAGTAATAGTTAGTTGCATCGCGTAGCCTGCGGGCACGTAGCAAGTAGGCAGCAAAGGGTGGGGCGTAGATGGAGAAAGCAATAGGGCCGATGGGTTTTTGAGATATTAAATGAAAACCATTTTAATATCGGGCACCATCTTTATTCACCGTTCAGAACCGACGCCTTCCCATAGACCACACGATTCAACATTTTCCATAGAGTAAGGTGGACCGCACACGGATAAGGCTTACTACATACATTACAATATATTTAACATGGGTTAGCTAGTCTACACTAATAATATTATTATAATCATCGAATTATCGATGAATATAATATTGTAAAGGTTCTGTCATTTTTTGCTTATCTACGTTAGTATTGCATGTACCTACATGATTATTTTTGCACGGCGCAATGCAGAATATGGCGCTCTTTGACTTTTTTAATATCCATTGTACCCATTTACGCAATAGATTAAGTATGAATTATGAAAAACTTCTGGACCCATTTTGAAAAAGTAGTTTAGAGTAATTACTATGAGGCTATATTTATTACTAGAATTTAATTAAAAAATAAATGTCCACCCGTGCGAAGCCGGGACGGGCCACTAGTTAATTATAAAAACAAACAAAAAAATTATAATTAAACTACTGAAGCGTGTAGAGGTAACAAACAAACACAGCCATTTTCTTTCGTATATATAATATTAGGTAATTAAAACAATCACAGCGATTTAACCATTTTTTTCATTTTTTTATCTTAGCTATAGGTGTTTCACATAAATTTTCATTTTTTCGCTTCTTTCCTTCGCGTTTCCGTCCTTGCTTGTTTCCCATTTTTATAATATTATGTACACAAGATGAATAATAAACAAAAAGCGTCTGTGCACTAATCACCGATTCACTCCACTAAATGACATAAAAGCGTCAATATCGCGGTAACGTATCATTTACTCAAACTAAAGAGGTAAGACAACAAAATAATACGACCGAGCGCGGTCGGTCGGTATTTAGTTGCACACTAGAAGAATCAAAATACAAAACGGCCGGGAAGCATGCGCGCGGTGCTCGGTACCGCCGCCGCCGCGCGCCCACCTCTTGCGGCCTCTCGCGACATGCTATACGTACACGTGCCTCGTGACGTCAGATTCGTCAGAGAGATTGATTTCTCGAAGAGAGAGATGGTTTGTAGCGCCTACCAAAATAAAACAGCAACAGACGTAACGCAGAAAAGAGGTTTTCAGCAGGCACTATCAGAAATTTTCATCAAACTATCCGTACTTATCTGCTAATAGAATAAACAAAACGTACAATAAAAGGTCTAAGCCTTAAATGTATCTGCATCAAAGTTAGCATCTATAAAATTGCGCCTTTCCTATAATTATTTTGATGTAAAAATTAGGGGTTAAAAATAATTTGGCCATATTCTATTTCATAATTTCAAGAAACGAAAAGCGTTTGAAACTATTTTTTCTCCAAGCATAATAATTCAGGATATGTACTATAGTATTCATTAATTTCAAACTTCCACATGATGTATAACGGCACAAAAATGTTGACAAAAACACATCGATTGCCTTATTTCACAAGACTTGCCCGTTAAATGACTATCATGACTCCCTTTCGGCTTAATATACCCTAAGCTCGTAGCCTTGCACAATCATCAATGTAGACTCAATCACGCTTTGACGTTATAATGCGACACAATTAGCGCTGCTCACTGCTTACCATTGGTGTCCTGATAGCGCATATGTGCAGGGCCGGATTAAGGACTATTTTTGGGGTACTCATATTACGCCCCATCATACCAATTATCCGTAAAGCTGAATGACTTTATTATTTTGACTTTACTTTGAGATTACTTTGAGACTTTCGATGGTTAGTCTCAACAGCCCAGTAATTTCTCTAGCTGCAGTACCCTTCAAACCGAATCACAGATTAACAAATGAAATGCTGGTAAGAATAGAGATATAAGAGGTAAATCAAAGTATACATTTATCCCATGAAAGATAAACATACAAACGAGTATGTATAATTTGATTTTAATAGTGCTTTTTTGTCAAAAACTTTTTTAAAATCTTTTTTGCACTTTTTTCTATCAAGTTAGTTTTTTAACTGAACATTTACAATTACAGAAGAAAAAAGTTATTTTTACTATACAAACTCCGTGGAAAAATTGCGATTTTTTTTAATTTATTTAAGTGTAACATTAGTTACTCTATTAAATAATACACCAAATTGTGTACTAAATTAAAGTTCAATACATTGGTTTTTGAAGGAAGCTTATCATTATTACTGACATGACATGATTTTATATTGACATGTTTAATTTTATTTTATTTATTTTAATTTTTGTTTTGTAATTAATTAACTTTATCGTAGTGATAAGATGGTTCTACAAATTATCTAAATAAACTAGTAGCAGTAGCAGTATGCCAGGGCCCTCATCGCTGTTCGTGCAGGGAAATAGCGGATCGCCTCGGCCACCACGCGCTTTCATGCAGTAGGAGTGCTGGGCGTATATCGCGGCACGCCAGCTTAAACGACGTCATCCGTCGGGCTTTTGTCAGTGCCGGCGTCCCATCAGTTTTAGAACCAAACGGACTGATGCGTGACGACGGCAAGAGACCCGACGGGATGACACTTATCCCTTGGAAGATGGGACGGCCTCTTGTGTGGGACGCCACTTGTGTCGACACCTTGGCGCCGTCTCATCTTCCTGTGACTTCGGGACAAGCTGGTGCTGCCGCATCTAAAGCTGAAAACCTCAAACGGCACAAATATAGTTATTTGGATAGAATGTATCTTTTTGTGCCGTTTGGGGTTGAAACTTTAGGTCCGTGGGGGCCGGCCGCTCTCGAACTGTATCGGGACCTGGCCAAACGTCTAGAGGAGGCTTCAGGTGACCAGAATGCTGGTATCTACTTTGGTCAAAAGCTAAGCATTGCCATCCAGCGTGGCAATGTTGCCAGCATTCTGGCCACATATCCCTCCTCTGACGGTTTTTTAGACTAAGTTTTTTGTATACATTTTGTAAATAGTATAATTTAAGGTATTTTTTATATTCGTTAACATTTTGTTTTAAGCTTGTAAAAAAGTTCTGTACCTAAGAACTTATAGCATACCTGTATATCATTAATTAACTTGATTATAAATAATTATATTTACAATCAAGTTAGTTAATCATATCAAAAAATCAAGTTAGTTAATTATATCAAAAATCAAGGTAAAATCGGTACAAAAAAGTGAACAAAGCTCATTAAAAGATACTGTTATCCACATCTTCGCTGTTCATATTTAACTTAGACTTGAACTTTAATAAAGTCTCCAAAGATTTCGTGCCTGTTTTGTTGAATCTATGTTATACGTTATACGTGTTTTAAAACCCATTTAATGACATCTTTAAAATTTTGAACTGACTTGTAACATTGGTGTTATCAATAAAGTATTTGTATTTGTATTTGTATTTGTATACAATCGAAGTACTATTGTTCGTTGATTTACATTTAAGCAGGAGGGCCTGTTTGCCCAAGCATACAGTCCTTAGCCCGCGCCACAATTCTCGAGTGAGTAGACTGTGAAATTTAACCGGCACATTATCGGGCCACGGTTACTGTGGGAAATGAAACTCGCTCATAGAGCTAATAATAATGAAAATTATGGTAATTTCTAGCGGCTTAAGCAGCCATGCGTTGCTACGCATGTACGTCATTAATTTATGTTGGTACAATTGAGTGTACGTTTTGGTATCAAAACTTTAAAGGTACATTCTACAAAAACTAACAACTTTTTTGATTATATATTTTTTTTAAGTGTTTTGGCAAATTATCTACCACGCGTGGTGGTTTGGCTTGATTTGTTGGGCGTGCAGTGAATGGTACAGTAGGTATTATTTCCCATGTGATAGGGTATTTTCTGGTACTCAGCTGGCTAGCTACCCTCAAGTTGAAAATCTGCCACCAAGCATCCAACGGTGTGTTTCGTCGACTCACTTCTGAGCCAGTTCTATTACAGGCTAGGTGTGCTTTCCCGTTTTCGACCACACAGTCACTTAACATTAGGTTAGCTGTGGTCAAACACCTAGCCAGTTAACAATAAAGAAAAACTACGCAAAGCTTATACAGCTTATAAAAAACATCTAACAAGCCAAGCAAAGCATCCAACGGTGTGTTTCGACAGCCTCACTAGAGAGCCAGTTCTATTCCAGGCTAGGTGCGTTGCCATCTTTGACTGTCACTCAACATCAGATGAGCTGTCAAACACCTAGCTTATCAACCATTTAAAAACCGCTCTAAACTAATAACGCCAACGCCAGTTACGCGCTAAACCCAGTTATTCTACCTTGAAGTTGACACATTGAAAACAAAAAAAAATATTGCTCGAACGCTTCAAAATAAAATGCTCGGTTAATAGTCAACGTTTACATTAAAAAGAAGAGAAAAAAAAAACCGCTTTTGAGTAATGGATATTCCATTAAAATGTCCGTGGCAGGATCGTTAGAAGGATTTTAATGCTTGTGCAAGATAAAACGTTAGCTTACAAAAGGATTAAAGGATTTCATTATAGGTATGTCGCATATGTGCGCATAATTATATGAATTGAATATGCAACACAATGGACACAAAAAAAAACTATTATAAGTAATTATGAGTTCTGTTCTTTCACCTTTCAATTTTTAGTTTACTTTTGTTATGTTACAACATCTCTTGTCTGTTTTTCATGTCATCTATCGTTCTTGGTTGCCTGGAAGAGATCGTTCTTAGCGATAAGGCCGCCTAGTGGCACTAGCTCATAAGATTATTTTGTTATCTGTACTTTTTTTCTGTTTATGGTGTGCACAATAAAGAGTTTATCTATCTATCTTTTGTAGCGATGACAGCTGGTGGTTACCGCGGTCGATTCGCACGCCGATGGGCGTGGATTCAAACCCCAATAATGAGCTTAAGTTTCCGGTGAAGAAAAATATTGTGGGAAACCATGCGTGGTGGTAGGGTACTTTCTAGTACTCGGCTGGCTAGCTACTACCCTCAGGTTGAAAATCTGCCGCCAAGCATCTAACGGTGTATTCCGGCAACCTCACTTGGGAGCTAGGTCTATTTAAGGCTGGTGTACTTAAGGTGTGTTTTATCATCTTCGACCACACCATTAGGTGAGCTGTGGTTAAACACCTAGCCTGTCAACAATAAGGCAACAGGTTCCTTCTAGGGAAGCGTGTTCTATCTTAGACCGCATCGATGCTTCACATCAGGCAGGATGAGGTCAAGCGCGAACCTATTCAATATAAAAAAAAGGCAAAACTGCGCACAACTTGTACTATAGGAAACAAATAACTGATAGAATACATTTTTTCCCCGTGAAACAGCTAGGCGTATCTAGTCGTGTACGAAAGCAGGTTGAGATGGCAACTGATGGAATAATATTACTAGAAACTTCGGTCATATCATTTTCGGAGAACCTAGATTTCAGCGACCTAGAGTAAACCTTAATATTAAGCGAAAACCAATACCAAATACATTAGGTATTTCTTTATTCTTTAACATTCGAGTACAAGTGATATTGATATTTGTACAATAAAAATGGTTTTCACGCATCTCTGTGCCATTATAATAATATCTATTTTGTTTTATAACTCGAGATTTTTCAATGTAAAGGGATTTATTTTCACGCCTCAATTGTTTTGTGATTTAAAAGTTGATTGGCTGTGACTTTAAAGTCTAAAATAGTAAATGTAAAAAATCAAATACCTTAAAAATTTCTTTTTAATTTTTTTATTTTTTTTTTGGTATTTTATGGTTTGCCTACAAAGGACTTTGAACCATGTCATTATTTGCGAAGAACGAATTCATGTCTTACATCTATAGTTACAGTCATAGTCTAGTATTGGTTAAGTTCAGTCCGTGTCAGTCAATTCCAGTCATGCTTTAGTAAAGTAGTGGCGACTTTACTTTAAGCTTCGATGGAGTTTTGGAAGCAACACGAAAAGTCATGTTTCACCACATTATATCATTTTCCCCACACTCGTGCTTGTAATTCGGCACTTTATGAATAAAACACCACCATTTTTATGCATAAACACTCGACAAAACACTAGTTTTGGAAAAAATACAACGGAGCGACACGACTCTTCCCGCGTTCCCGCCAAAACTCTCATTGATTTTTAAATCCCTGACACAGAACAGATAATGAATGATACTACGTGTAGAACGGACACTGTTTCCTCTCACCCAATCGGGGCTTCCTCACCCCGCGTGCAATTCTGAGCTATTGAGGAGCCGATCAGAGCATGGGGCGCGCCACACGAACCACGCGACCACGACAACTTTTCCTTTGAAAATAGGGTATTCCTATGCTGTTTACGGCTGTTTGTCAAGTAAACATGACAAAATTATAAATAAATATTGTAGGAAAAATAGGGTGTGTTTAACAAGTCACTAGGACAAAACATTGAGCATAGTTAGCGCAGATTTTTAAGGGTAGCTTTGTCCATGGGCAGCTATACGTGCCATGTTCACGTGGGATGCCACAAGCGTAGTTGTTTAAATTTTAACTCAAGAAAATCTTTCACCAGACCTACTTATATAAAGAGATTTTATTGAGATTATAAAACAAAACACGTTTTAAAAACACGAAGCATCGACTCGCAAAGGAAAATAATAAATTAGCATGGGAATTTCAATGGGAATACAAAGACAAATGAAAAAAAATTAAAAACATTGAAATTATGAACATTTCCAAATTGTGAAAAACTAAATAAACATTTTTTTGTTAAATGCCACGCTGACGCATTTGCGGCTAACAGCTAGTTACAAAAAAAAAAACAAATAGAGAACTACATTAGACAAAGTTTGAAATAGACATTGTTACCAATCGCCTCAAGACGTTTCCCAATATTTTCTTTCGATTTTCTGCTTCTCAATCAAAGGAGTGAACTGAATTGCTTTACTAATAATGACAGACGTACACAACTGAACGCAAATCAATTTATTTACATAAATTGAGAAATTCGTTTATATTGATGAGTAGCGTTATATACGTTCAAATTGGATAAGGTATATTATACGTGTTATTTCGGAGAATTTTAGCAATACCAAACAGTGGCGAAGACGGTGAAATAGAAAAAAAACTATCCAAAACGAGTCGGATTCGTACGCCTTGTATTCCGTACAAACCAAACGTAACCTACAAGGTCTTGGTCAAGTTCAATGCTACCAAGACCCAGGCGTGTTTGTTCTCAGCAAAAAAGGGGCCTTTTTTGCTGTCTCCTTCT
Source organism: Biston betularia (assembly GCA_905404145.2). Classification (NCBI taxonomy): domain Eukaryota; kingdom Metazoa; phylum Arthropoda; class Insecta; order Lepidoptera; family Geometridae; genus Biston; species Biston betularia. Next base: position 5,292,507 of record FR989887.1, on the reverse strand, counting down.
TTCCGAGATGTATCCATTCCCATAAGTGACAGCCTCGAGTTGCTGGGAGTTTCTCTCTCGACGACTCTTAATTTCGGGCTTTCCAACTAGCCGCAAAGAAGCTTGGCATTCTCTCTAAGGTGAGACAGTACTTCACCCCAGAACAACTACTCAGCTTATACAAAGCCCAAGTGAGATCGTGTGTGGAATACAGTTCGCACCTATGGGACGACTCTGCCAAGTACCTACCAACTTGAAGCATTGGAGTCGATCGAGAGACGTGCCTGGAGGTTAATTGGCAACGACGCTTTACTGGAGTCTCGGCTTCAAAGCCTTGAGCATCGTCGTAGTGTAGCCAGCTTGTCAGTTTTCTACCGGATACATTTCGGAGAGTGTGCGCTTGAGCTGCACAATTTGGTTCCTCCTGCACCTTTCTTTTACCGGACGGCCAGACAAACGCGACCAAAACGTCATCCGTACATGGGGAACATCCACCATGTACGGATGACGTTTTTCGAAAGCGTTTTTCATTCGCACAGCGAGGTTGTGGATCTCTCTACCAGAGTCTATGTTCCCTGCGTCAATATCGGCGTCTTCAAATCTAGAGTGAATAGGTTTCTTTTAGGTAAGCTCCATCTTAGACCACACTACTGCTTAACATCAGGCAGAGTGTGGTCAAACGCGAACTTATTGTGAATAAAAAAATTAAAAAAAAAAAGATACAAATTGTAGGTATTTACCCACAATTTGTAGGTTACCAATTAGTGTGATTCGACTGCGTCATATAGGTATCATCGTTATAGTAAAACATCCTTTTTTCATTTTAAAAAAGTATACTTTATTACATTTTGTTAAAATCGAAAATGCCATATCAACCATATTATATCATCAGTACTAACCTAAACCCTTTTGGCTCGACTAATAAATAATATTGAAATGGATTGTTTTTGATTAAACTTCAGGTCCTTCTGTCCCTTGCTCGCACATTGAATGACAATCTGTCTCTCTTTCTCATGCTAAAGATCATTTTGATTGACGTTGGCCTCTTAATTCCAACTTGGTCTGAATATTTACTTAGCAAACGGCAATTTGTGTTCTGGCCCCTTCGGAATAACAAAACGTACTTTGTAATTTCCTGTGTTATAATTTTGTTACGGTCATAGTGTTGTGACACAATTGATCGATTAATTTGTTAACTAGGGCACCCAAATTTTTAGTCTGATTTTAAGCAATGGTATAATACGTAATAGCACTATCGGTATCCCTTGCTGTTAGAATTTGATAAAATTTGACTAGCCTTAGTGTGGTTAAAGCTATGTCTCGCTCATACCTCCGAGGGATGTTTCGGCTCGATTAATCCATTAAAACACAATATACAATGTTTTATTAGCTTAGTAGAAAGTTTTTATTCGGATAAGCGTAGAAGCGTAGTGCTGAGGCTGCCAGTACGTTTAACTAGAGATCCCAGAGCCCTTCGTTAAATACCAAGCCAGAACTGCATAATTTGGTTCCACCTGCCTTCACGATGGTGTGGATCTCTCTGCTGGCGTCTGCTTTTCCAGCGTAGGTTGGGTGTCTTCAAATTCAGAGTACACAGGCTTTTTTTGGTAAGCGTGTTACATCTTAAACAACTTGGGCGTGGTCAAACGCAGACCTATAAAGAATCTAAAAAACTACTTTTTGGGGAAGGATGTTATTAGTTAGTGGGTAGGGTAGAGTTTTTTTTTATGGTTGACGGGCTAGTTGTTTGACCACAGCTCACCTGATGTTAAGTGAAGGTATGGTCGAAGATGATAAAGCACACATAGCCTGGAATGGAACTGGCTCTCAAGTAAGGCTGCCGGAACACACTGTTAGATGCTTGGCAGCGGATTTTCACCTTGAGGGTAGCTAGCCAGCCGAGTTCTAGAAAGTACCCTACCACCATGCTATAGTTTCCTCACGAAGTTTTTCCTTCACCAGCAGCTCAAGCTCATTGGGGTTTGAACCCACGCCCTTCGGCATGTAAACCTACCGCGCTAACCACTGAGCTGTCATCGCTACAGATGTTACAGAGTTATAAACTTAGAGTTTATTTAGACACGACTAATACAGAAACAGCAAAAACAATTGCTGCTCCATACGAAGTTTTCAAAGCACAGTCCCGGAATTGAACTTACAATCTTACGAATGTAAGTCACATCTTCTTCTACTTGGACTATCACGATATTGTAAAGAGACTCCAAGGTAGTTTCAGATACATCCGGTGGCCTTCTTCTAGGAGCCAAAGCAGAGTACAACGTCTGCACGGCTACGTCTTACTTCGCACACAATACCCGACATAATTAAATGAGTAATCCACCATATAAAAAACAAAAACATGTCAAAACCACATCAGTTTCCATAGGAAGATCATACAAGTCTCGAAAATCTATCGATAATTCATTTCCCAACCCTAATTCTTAACAGCAAACTTTATGCTCAGTTATTTAACGAAAATACGAACTAAGTAATACAATAAAGCAAGCCTAAGTACTAAAGTTGGACTTAAAACTCCCTAATTCAAATTAGCTTCCCTTAAAATTAAAAGGCGCGATTCTTAATTAGGTATTAGAAACTTAAAGTAGCGTTAAGACAAACTTTTGTTCGAATTTAACTTCTTAGATTATTATTTATTATAATAAACCCAGATGGCAAAGCTTTAAAAGGTCATCCGTACAGGCTCTACAGGTCACTCCTATCAGAAGGCTTTGAAAAAGGTGAAATTAGTTTATTTTTAAATCAATTTGAAGTCTATTCAATAAACGCCAATCAGCTAATGTTTAAATATTGTCGCTTAATTTTTGTAATACATTTATTATTTTATGAATCCCCGATGAAAATAGAGCAGTAGAATCAGAATTTGATATCAGAATTGACAGCCCTGTACCACCCTTCAGCTCAAATGAACCACATTTGAGCTGAAGGGTGTGGGTTCGATTCCCACCCAGGTTTCCCACCCACGATTCATAAACAGTTTGTGGTAAAACTCCTAGTTTGTCAAACATAACAAAAAAAAATTTAGTTCCCATGAAAAAAGCCTATGGATCTTGATGAATGGCCGTTGAGATCGATCATGCCACACAAACCAAGTACTCGCTTTCACGAATTTGACAATTTAATGAAATAAAGATCTTTATCCGGGATGTTTCCACCCAAGTTAGATTAAATAAGTTATTTTTCTGTAAGGGAAGTCTCGTTGAACATCATTATAGAACTTTATGAGACAAAAAGCGTTGCGATCGAGGAACGCAAAAAGTAATTTAAGATTTCTTATCGCTATCTTTCTGACACAGAAGTACAAAAGTTTACCGATGAATTCGTCTAATATTTAGATACCATGTATTACGAACAGATCGATAAAAGTTTTGGCAGTCTAGTTAAGAGACTGTCTCGCTTCCAATTTCAGGATGTGGTCGAAAATGATGAGCACACTGGACTGGAAGTAGTAATCTGTAATCAGAAACATTTATTGGCTATAAAAATACAGAAGATTCAAACACTCTAGGTTTTTAAGAGTAAAGTTGAGTAAAATATTCTAGGTATATATTTAGTTTATTTCCGTTTAACAGTCGTTTCAGTTACAACAGTGATGAGGACTTAAATTTAACTAATTCGACAATAATTTAATAATTAAAAACTTAATCTTACTAAATATCTAGAACTAATTTGACATAAACTTTAAAGATATAATTTCACAATAATCTAATTTAAATAACCACAAGTCTTAACATCCTCTTCTCCCTGCAGTAGCCACTTGCCAAGTAGTTACACATAAATGAGGATTAGGATAACCTTATTGACGACAGCCCTGTTGGTTCATTGGTAGCATGTCTGCTTCGAGAGCTGAAAGGCGTGGGTTCGATTCCCACTCAGGACTAACATTTGTGTGACTAACATCGATGTTTGTTGTGTGTCTGGGTGTACTGTATGTATTATAAGTATGTATTTACAAAAAAAAAAGTATTTAAGTATTCTATCAGTTATCTGTCTTCCATTCACAAGCTCTGCTTAGTTTGGGGGCATATGGCGCTGTGTGTAATGTCCTATGATATTTATTTATTTATTATATAATTATTCATTTAATTTGTTAAATGGATTGGATGCAAATAAAATAGTAGAAAGTACCCTACCACCATGTTATGGTTTCCTTACGTTTTCCTTCACCGGCAGTTCAAGCTAACTTTTAGAATTTGAATCTACGTCCTCGAATGTTTTTTTTAATACGGCTAAGTCAGCGTTTGACCACCAACTCGCCTAACGATAAGCGATGATGTGGTCAAAGACGAAACACACAGACTTAGAAGAAAACACTGTGATCTTGAAAAGTTTTTTTTATGGTTGACAGTCTAGGTGTTTGATCACAGCTCACCTGATGTTAAGTGACGGTGATGTATTCACAAAAAAAAAGTATTTAAATATGCTATCAGTTATATGACTTCAATCACACAAGCTTTGTTTAGTTTGGGGTCAGTTGGCGCTGTGTGTAATATCCTACGGTAAATATTTCATTTTGTTTAACAAACAAACAATAACCTTTATAATATGTCTAAATTGTTTAATTTTGTTAACATAAACCGATCCCATAAAGCTAAAAAATTTCGAGGGTGCTCTATACTTTTGGCCAAGGCTGTACATCTATGTTTATAGAATATAATTATGTTTGGATTTATATGATTATCGTTTAATTAAAACACAAATTTCAGTAACTTATGTTCCTTTTACAGGAAAAGTTATTTATTTATCCCTCTTCGTCTTCTATCGGTTGGATGTTGAAACGAGAAGAGACGCAGTGGTAGAGCTCGTCAGGTTCCTCCACATCGGGAATCCGATAGGACATAAGAGCAGCCCCGTGATTACCAGCGCCGATGTCCCAGAATATCATCTGTGGAACACAATTTTAAGGTGGTTCGATTTCCATACAAATCAATTTTTGCCATTTATGGACAAATGGAACATAATTTTACAGTGAAATCACAGCTACTGGGATTTATTTTGGTCTTTATTTGCGGTAAATTACAATTGCTTGATTAAACAGTAGGTTAAAACCGTAATTTTTTGCCGTTTTTATAGATAATGGTACGGAACCCTTCGTGCGCGAGTCCGACTCGCACTTGGCCGGTTTTTTTTTCTTTATTTCGGTGTCGCACTTTAGACATTTTGTCGGTGTCAAGTATTAACTGACTAAAAAAAGGAGGAAGTTCTTAATTCTACTGTATGTTTTTTAACCGACTCAAAAAAGGAGGAAGTTCTCAATTTGACTGCAAGTCTTTTTTCATTTATTTTTTTCTATGTATGTTACGTGATCATTCCGCTAATTATGAATCAATTTTGATAATTATTTTATTGCTTGATAGATCATATTTCAGAGGTGGTCTCATAATTTTTTTTATTGAAACCTATCGAGCGGTTTTGAAAAATATTCAACAAAATCTAAAAATTGTATACATCGATAACATTTTCGTTTACACCGAAACCTCGTTATTTCATTGGAGCAATGAGTTTAATGGTCATGGAGTCGGTTTTTTTTTTATTGTAAATGCATCTTTCATCTGTAATTATGACGTAAGAAAAATAAAAGACGCGCTAGTGACGTTCTACATGCAACGTCGAGTGACGTCATACGTCACAACTGTCAAAACGGGAAAAAACTGTCAAAAAGGAAAGTCCTAAACTTACCTGTTCATCAACGATGTATCTGGTGTAATAAATCTCTTCGTGCTTCCTGAAGCCTAACTCTTCGGCTATTTGCTGACTGCGTCCAGTTGTGAAAATACCTGATGGATAGCAGAATTTTTATTGTTACCCTTCTATTGTTTGGTTATGTTTTTGTGACCGGTATGTATGTTTTGTAAGTAAGTGTGTATATATGTTAGTATGTATGTATGGATACATATATGTATGTATGGATACATATATGTATGTATGCACGTTTGTATGTATCATCTGTTCCCTCATCTATTCTAATATTATAAAGAGGAAAGATTTGTATTTTTCTATGTAACCAATAAACTTAAAAACTACTGGACCGATTTCAAAAATTCTTTCACCGTTGGGAAGCTACACTACCCGCGGGTGACATAGGCTACTTTTTATCTCTGTTTTCCCACGGGAACGGGAACTACGTGGGTGAAACCGTGAGGCCTCCGGTAGCAACTTATAAAGTACTTATCATAATTTGACAAATGAGGTATCGTTGGAAACGTCTTGTTTGTCCGCTGGATATACTTACAGTCCACTTACCGTAACACAACAATACTTGCAAAGTAACATGAGACCACAGTTATGCTCTGAACAGCACTATGAATATGTATGAAGTACTATAAAGTATTTACTACATGTAAGTTGTTTATTTAACACACGAGACATATCGATTTATAAGTATGTATTTACAAAAAAAGTATTTAAGTATACTATCAGTTGTATGACTTCCATAATACAAGCTTTTTTTAGTATATTTTTCAATGTAATGTATGTTTATTTGCTAAGTACTGGATGTCAAAATGAAAAACACAACACAACACATACACACACAAAACACACTTTGTTTTTAACGCTATGAAAAATTACAAATCAAGAAAGGATGTGAGCATCTTCCATAGGTCTGATCAAGTTGAAATTTGGTATGCTGTTACGGTGTCCGGGGGTTTTTCAATGTTTAATTTATACTTGTTAATTTAAAAACAATAGGGTGAAGATATAACGCCTGTCCATGACTATTGAATGGCCATTAAGAAGAAGTTCAGGACATCGCCGCTTTGACGCTCAGTATATTGTTTTATGTTATTTATAGGTAATTAATTAAAACAAGTAGGTACCTGCAATTCCTGGTACAAAAGCACTTGCAGCGAGTTTAATGGCGGCTTTTAACATTTCTTTGGCGATTCCTGAAAAATAAAACAATTCCATAAAATATTTTTGAACAATAAAACGAGAAGTTCTTTTATGTTCTTTCTTTTTAACGACACAAGATTCGAAGTATTCTTTTCTTAGAAAGTACTTTATAATCTAAGCTTTTATCGTATCGCTTTTATGTTTCAGAAATTCGAAAGTTAAATGATGTAGACAGGTACTTAACACATTTCAATACAAATTTCTTTCAAATCGACTTAGTTTTTTTATTTAGAATTCTATTGTTTTTTACGGTTATCAGGCTGGGTGCCCGACGACAACTTACTAATCTTAATGTTAAGTGATGGTGTGGTCGAAGACGGTAACACACCTAGCCTTGAAATGGAAATTGGTTCACAAGTGAAGCTGCTTAAATACAGACCACAGATAGTCCGCTATGCCGTGGCTGCTTACAAGAGAATGAAACTGTGGAAAATGTGCTTTTGCATTGCAAAGCCTAGAATTAAGCTAAGTAAAATAACGATTGAGTTTTTAATGTATAAATTGTTGTTAAATTTAAGTCCTCATCACTGTTGTAACTGGAACGACTGTTAAGCGGAAATAAACTAAATATTATATACCATACTCTTATACATCATAAAAAAAAGATTAAATAAATGTCGTAGGACTATACACACAGCGCCATCTGGCCCCAAACTAAGCAGAGCTTGTGTGATGGAAGTCAGATAACTGATAGAATACATAAATACTTTTTTTTTGTAAATATATACAGAACACCCAGACACAGAACAAACATTTGTTTATTCACAAAATGTTTTCCCTGAATGGGAATCGAACCCACGCCCTACAGCTCTCAAGGCAGATATACTACCAATGAGCCAACGGGCTGTCTGATCCTATGTAAGTACAGTTCACAAAATGTGTGGAACTGAAAAGATTATGTATTATTCTGAACAACTTGAAATCAGATATAACGAGGAGCAAGTAGAATTTGATCGACCCGTAGCTCTGTATGAAATTCCTTGCCAATACTGGCACAAAGCTTGGATCTTTTCCAGAATTCCTAGTGAAAGTGAAAAGAACCCTCCATTAGTTCCATCTTATTCTATATTTGTAACTTTTCCAATGAATCTTATTTGTGTTATATCAGTTTTATATATATTTCCTTACAGTCGCAACTTGGTGAGACTTTATGAGACGATCGTAAATTCTTTATTTGGGGGTAAACACGAATTTTATCGCCTTGCGGTGGGGTTTTGCATTGGAACCAATCAAGAAGTTCGCTCCATGGATTGCGTTATAGGCTACCAGAAAATAGTGTTTGAACAATGTTTTGTTCTTAAGACGATGTAAAAATAACATAATTATATACATTTTTTTTTTATTTACTCAAAACTTACAGTAATACACCAAATCGTTTTAGAGTTAATTATAATACAATACACATTATATACAAAAAAGTACACAGTTTTTTTTATCTAGCTACATTCTATACTATTAAGATTTGTTTGCTTGTTTGTATGTTTGTATTGAATAGGCTCCGAAACTAATGGACCGATTTCAAAAAATCTTTCGCCGTTAGAAAGCTTGCCCTGTATTCTTACGGGAACGGAAACTACGCGTGTGAAACCGCGAGGCGTCCGCTAGTTACATATTATGTTACTCGGCACTGTTGACAGCCCCATTGGCTCATTGGTGTGTCTGGATCATATAATCTGGATAATACGGATAATGAAAGTATGTATTTACAAAACAAAAATATATATAGTATCAGTTATCTAAAGCTTTGCTTAGTTTGAGGTCAGATGGCGCTGTGTGTCATACGATAGTTATTTATTTACTTAATTAGTACTTACAAGTACCACTAGAGACGTTTTCTTCTGAGAGACTTGCCAAGATGCTCATCTTCAACGACTCTGTTGTAAAAACTTATCTTCAAAGTTACTTGCTACTTTCAGCGATGATAGATCAGTGCTTAGCGCGATCTGTTCACACGCCGAAGAGCGTGGGTTCAAATCCCAACAATGAGCTTGAGGTGTAGTCAAAATTTTCACAACCGTCAAAGGAGCTGTCAGCTTTTCTACACCTGTGCCATTGGTCAGTTAAGGTATCACAGTACCTCAAAAATGTGTTATCACAAAAAAGAATGTGCTGTCCAAGTTGTTCCGACTAAAAGACACTCAGATATTTGCTAACTTTTCAACAGGGTATTAAATAGGACCTAGACGTTCAAGTAGCAAAGTAGGAAAATATTAGTGCGTTAGTTAAGTACCTATCTATTATTATTTTTCACATTAATTTATACTTGTGTGTAATTTTGGTGTACAAATATTTATTTGGGGTTGGGGTTTGAACCGATCGCGCTAACCACTGAGCCTATCATTGCTACAAAACTAATAACAAAGTTAAACAGACAGCTGAAAATGGAAGTGCAGCAAAGATATCTAGTATTTACCTCGATGCCTGTATCGATTTTTCAATGCTATCAAATAGACCTTGAAGTATCGTTTAGCCTTAAGTTTGCGGTACAAATCGCACGGTTCCTCTATTTTATTGAAGAATGTCATCACGGCAGCGTACAGCGGGTTGTGGGTCAGCTTCACTCTGCTGAAAGTTCTGGAAAACGAACCTGAGGAAAGAAAATAATAATATTCAATTTTTGTACATTTACAGCATGACTGGTGACACCTACGATACTGATGGAGAGTACTTGGTTCTCGATTCTCGTTATAATTATGTAACAAAATTAGGTACTTAATTTTTGGCCCCAATTGCCCTATAAATAAAAGAAGCGTGGATACACTCTCGATAACGATGTTTTGATCACGCGACAAGTGCGTGCTTGTCCCCCGTCGTCGGCGCGAGCGTCCTCACAACGTACAGTTCGTGCGTCTGTACTGTGTCCATGCGTTACGTAATTAATTACATAACTTTCGGTTAAATTTACTTCGTAGTCAATTAATATTTATTTATAATTTTTTTTTCCTTCCTATATCATCGCCAAATATCACGTACTCGAGTATCGTAGGTGTCTCACCAGTCATACTGTATATGGCTTACGATATCTCCGGTTCAGACTTGTTTTTAACCGACTCAAAAGAGGAGTAGGTTCTCAATTCGACTGTGTTTTTTTTATTTGCAATGCAGACAGTTTACAGACACACAAGCTATTAATCCCAAAACAAATGTGCAATTGATAGCTCAGTGATTAGTAGGGGGATCAAATCTCAACAATGAGTTTGCACTGTAAAGGAGAAACAACGTAAGGAAACTATAACATGGCTATACGACCGGCTAGCAACGCCCAAATTGAAAATCTGCCGAAAATTAACTAATGGTAAATTCCAGCAGTTTTACTTGAAAGCCATTGTTCATTAAGTGCATTCAGATATCATTTTCCAAGCCGTCACTTAAGATTAGATGAGCTATAGTCAAACAATTAGCCTAATCTTTACTATCTACACTATTATAAAGGGGAAAAATTTCATTGTTTGTTTGTTTGTTTGTATTGAATAGGCTCCGAAACTACTAGACCGATCTTAATAATTCTTTCATTATTAGAATGCTACATTATCCGTAATGAACATAGGCTATAGTTTATTTAAAAAAACAGTTAGGAATCCGTATGGATATTTCAATAATGTAAGCCAAGATGTGAATTTTTTTCCGAAAAAACCCTTACTTATCATGCGCTGCGAAAACTATTGACAATAGAATACAGTGACGTTTTATATAGCAAATTGACAGCTACAAATAAATCCGCAATATCATGTCTAACTATTACAGTTGTCATCTACATCTACACTAATTATAAAGAGGAAAGATTTGATTTTTTGTTTGTTTCTTTGTATTGAATAGACTCCGAAACTACTTGACCGATCTGAATAACTCTTTCATCATTAGAATGGTACATTATCACTGAGTGATATAGGCTATTTTTATATTGTTAATCGAGTTTTGTTTTCCCGTGCGAAGCCGGGGCGAGCTGCTAGTAACTATATAAAAACAGGTGTTACAACATCTCCCGTCTGTTCTTAATATGTATTGTGTTTTCTTTATCCTGGAAGAGATCGCTCTTAGCGATGAGGCTGCCACTTGTGACACTAGCTCATAATGTTATTTTGTTCCCTGTAGGTACTTTTTTTCTGCTTTTGGTGAGCGCAATAAAAAGTTTCTATCTATCTATCTATGACAGCCCTGTTGGTTCATTGGTAGTATATCTGTTTCATAAGCTGAATGGCGTGGGTTCGATTCCCACCCAGGACAAGCATTTTGTGATATAAACAAATGTTTGTTCTGTGTCTGAGTGTACTGTATGTATTTACAAAAAAAAACTTGAAGAATTATATCAGTTATCTGTCTTCCATAGTACAAGTTTTGCTTAGTTTGGGTTCAGATGGCGCAGTGTGAAAAAAAAAAATCTAAAAAGAGGTTACCAAAATTAAATAATAAAATTCACAGTTACTCATATTCTTGCTAACATTCAATAAGTTATACGCTAATAGACAAAGACTCAGTTTCTATGCATTCGTGGAGCTCCACTCGATTCTGATCCTCTCAGTCAAACTCAATCAAACCCCGTTCTGAGTAAAGCGTCTCAATAAACATCTAGCATTCACAAAAGAGTCACAAACTGTCTAGTCAATTTCTATCATAGGGATGAGACATGTTCACACTTGACCAATGTCTATCCTATAACAGTTGTGTTCCACTGTTTCACCCGCTATCCTACGGGTTCTTATCACAAGGAAAGAAAATTTAACAAGCTGAAGAGTTTCAAAAATCTATAACCCGACTGCGTATAAAATAGCTATAGGTAATTAAAGCAAAAAAGCTTTTTAAACCAATTTATTATTCCTAATTAAATTTAAACATATAACTTCAATATATTTTTGTAATCCCCTTTTAATTTCCTGTACTTAGATACACTACTTGATAGATTTGTTCACCACCCTGGCCAAGTGCGGGTTTGTAGACTTCATACATCTTCGAGGGTTTTTAAAAAACTCTCGAACATTTATAGTATAGCTGTAATTTTCATGACTCTAGTGATTAGACTCTGGTCTATTAATAGATTTCGGATTGTTTGCAAATTCGGAAATTGTTAAAAATATAGTTATGTCAACGCCTGAATTTAAAAATGTATTCTCTATTCATAAAATGGTAACTTGAAAGCACTTAAACACTGTACAAATAGTACATGTAAAACAAAACACAAAAATATTATGGGCTATCAAAAATTAAGTGCAGTGTCAATCGGCAAAAACATGAGACAAACGGTCGCCGTCAAACCGCGCATCCCTAAACTATTCAAGTATCGATGTACAGAATGGAACTCTATTCCCTTGTATCGATACCGTTCGTGCCAGTAACATTAGGGGAAGATTCCTCGAACGCTTTGAGCCTAAATTTTTACTGCATTCGTAAAAAGAATTCCGATTCAGCTATAGGATTTAACGCGTGGTACAAGTTGAACAAGCGAAGAGATCTACATAAGTATTGACCACAAATAAGCCACGGATTTATATAATGCTCGTAGATTGACACGGATTAAAAAAAAAAAAAAAATAACTCTTGGGGAATGTTCAAGGTTTATATTTAGTTTATTTCCGCTTAACTGTCGTTCCAGTTCCAACAGTGATGTCCTGAGTCCTGTCCTGAGGATGCCTCGTGTAGAGGTGAAACACGTGTCGACAAAGTGGTTACTGCAGAGAGGAGGATTTTTGATTATTTTAATTAGATTTTTTGTAGTTTTAATTTAATTTTTGTCAAATTAAGTATATTTCTAAGTTTATGAGTTCTAGATTTTAAGTAAGATTAAGTTTTTAATTAATAAGCAGTGTAAAATTAAAATTGGTTTAATTTGTAGATTTAAATTTAAAAGTAGCCAATTTAAATTTAAATCTACAAATAATTGTTGACAATGGGCGCAAACAATTATATTTAAGACCTTGTACACCTGAGTTGTCATGTAAATAAAACTTTTGACTTTGAGCATGAATAAGACTTAACAATGACTTACTCATTTAACTTTTAATGTGACATATGACTTATTTTACTTAATCTTATCATGAGACGCTTGAAGTTATGAAATACTCGACAATAGCAAAATGCACAAAGTGCGATGCCAAAAATATGAATATTAAAAAGTAATGATGATAATTAAATTCCCTCGATATCTTTTAACTTACGCCTAGAGTCTTGTACGTAAATTGGATTCCAAGTAGTCGATAGGGGTAGGTCTATATTAAGGGAATGTTGATGGTATCGAAGCGAATAAGGAAGGGAGAACAATCGTTACGCGAGGTGAACCTTTGAAGGCGGTACTGGCAATTTAATTGTGATTGCAGTATGCAATCTTCGTACAAAACTCTTTGCCTATAAAAAAAAACTGAATATAAACTGCCCCATAACTTGGCGTGGGACTCTTTTTATTAAGAGTAGGATGACGTCATAATCCAACGTTGGACAAATGCAGGTTACATCACGATGTTGTTCAATTAAATTCAATTATCATTTGTTCACAAAAAATAGGGTTATATACAGATATTTTACAACAAGATATACCTATAAAAATCCTGCCTATTTGGTCATAGGTCGGTATGTGAACATGCTTGTAAGCAAAAGAAATAAATCAAAAGTTACAGTTACATAAAAATATTTTGTATATAAAGTATAAAGGCGTGGGTTCAAACTCTAATAATGAACTTGAGCTGCCGGTGATAGCCTGTAGGGTACTTTTTAGTACTCGGCTGTTTAGCTACCACCAAGTAGAAAATCTGCCGCCATGCCTTTTTAAATTTATTAAACACAAATTTACGTATCAAATTTAAATTTAAAAAATGATGCAGTAATACAGACTAATATAAAAAATGAGGCCTGAATTGAGAATTTTTGAAAATAAAAAAAAAACAGTTGAAAATAAAAAAGGAAATACCTACTTTAATTTGTTGCTATCATTTCATTAGCAAATCAAAATAAATCTTTACCCCAAACTCTGGAAGCAACGTACAATGTTACTACTATTTCAAACATAATATGTAGTGATAAGTCGCAAAAACTAAAAAAAATAAAATGAATAAAAACGACTGTCAGAAACTTGACACAAAGCTTTTTTGACGTGATTTGAACACTACTTTCGAAAATATTACGATTCAATACTGCCATCGAAAAAAATTGATAAGAAATTTGTAAAGAAAAAACAGCAAATCAGAAACTACGGTAACCTAAGTTGGAGATCGTCTCAGTGATCATCGTCATCGTTAAAATCTATCAACGGCGCGCGCGTTTTAAGTTTTTTTTTATGGTTGACAGGCTGTTTGATAACAGCTCACCTAATGTTAAGTGATGGTGTGATCGAAGATGGTAAATCCACCTACCCTGGAATGGGACTGGCTCTCAAGTGAGGCTGCCGGAACACACCGTTGGATGCGTGTTAGCAGATTTTCAACTTGATATTTAGTAGCTAATCAGTCGAATAATAGAAAATATACTACCACTGTGCTATGGCGCCTGACGCCTTATCCACTGCTTTATCATCGCTTGTTTTGATGCACTTTCAGTCTTGCAGAGCTTCGTCACTGCTCCCAAACTGCGTTATGAAGGCGTTCGCTTACATTTTGTGTCGGAATTACTCGTCTTTGTGGGCGCGTTTACCAAATTGCTCAGCGCTGGGTGCTAAATAAATAAAGGTAGGAAAGCTCTACTGTAATTCTGTCGACGTCTGGGGATACGATTAGGTAAACACTTCGAGCGAATCTTGCGAGACTTACTCGTTCTTTTGTTTTAAAACTTTTTTTTTTTTGTTTGTTATCCTGGTTCGACTGGAGGTCGTCCTGTGATGTACGAGTATATTTTCGTCCACGTATTTTGGTTACTTTGTCCCACTTCAGAAACAAGGTATTGTTTATTTATCGATGTATCTCGAGAGGTATAAATTTATGTTCTACTTTTGTAAAGAGTTTGTTTTTTTTGTTATTGTTTGCGAATAATTGGGGCTAAGTCTGTAAACGTATGTAGGTATTTACAACGATGGATAGCTAACTTTTTTTTTGCTTGTTGTGCGTAATAGATCGAAAATGAATCGTTATTGCTTACCTATAGACATAAATATTAGACAACACTTTTGCATTGTTTGGAGCGATGGTAGCTCAGTGGTTGGCGCGGTCAGTTCACACGCGGAAGGGCGTGGGTTCAAACTCCAATAATTATCTTAAACTGCCGGTGAAGGAAAATATCGTGTGGAACCCATAGCATGGCGGTAGATTAGCACTCGGCTGGCTAGCTACCACCCTGAAAAAAATCTGCCGTCAAACATATAACGGTGTGTTCCGGCAGCTTCTCTTGTAAGCCAGTTCCATTCCAGGCTAGGTGAGCTTTACCATCTTCGACCACACCGTTATTTAAAATAATCACCACGAATATTATAAATGTGAAAGTTTGGATAAATGGATGGCTGTTTGTTACTCTTTCACGCAAAAACTACGGAATGTATTTGAATGAAATTTGGTATGGAGGTAGCAGAGACCCTGGATTAACACATAGGTTATTTTTTAATCCGAAAACATGTAGCGGGTAACACCGCAGCTAGTTTTTTTTATAGATAAACTTACTTTTCTCCTGTATCCTCATAATCAGCACACCGACCAGCTTGTCAGTGCCTTCCTTGACAGCTGCGATGGACATCTTATCCTTCATCCAAATCCGAGCATTGTGAGTAAACTCATCGGTAGCTTCCTTGTCTTCGTGTACCTTCAACGATCTATATGTTATCTGAAATGAGATAAAATACAATAACGCTTTATTTTTATTTTGAATACTCAATTATTTTTATTTTTGTATAGCAAACAAAAATTGTAGTCTCTAAATATTTTCCATAGAACATTCTATAGTTCCAACATTTGTTTTTAATGGAACATTTTTAATCACCAAAGAAGTATAAACTGGAGGTGTAATAAACTGAAAAGGCTGTGAAGCCTTAAGCATCGACGTAAGGTCTCCTGTCTATCTGCTTTCCACCGGATACATTTCGGGGATTATGCCGTCGAGTTGCTCTCACCAAAGACACCCGTCTTCAAATCAAGAGTAAACAGGTTCCTTCTAGGTAAGCGTGTTCCATCCTAGATCACATCGTTGCTTAACATCAGGCAGAGTAGTCAAACGCGACACTTATTCCGTGTTTTAAAAAAAGGGCTAATTGTACTCAACATTTTGAAAAAACTTTTACTAATAACTGAAATGGCGAAAAAAACAGCTGTTTCATACCCGCAATATAATGAAAAAAATATAAATAACGTAGTATATTTTTGAGGGTAATTAGTTACCCTCATTATATTGTTGGAATAAACGTCAGTGTTCAACCAACTTACGTGTGTTTCACTTCATGGTGACAGCGGCGGGAATTATTTTCACTCTAAAAACTAGTCGAACCTATAAAATATTATTTTAATCGGATTTATACATATTAGAATGTGTCGTAAATAAATATTCAATATGGAACACGCGCGTCCTCCGGCGGAGTTATCTCTCGAAGGCGGTCCGGCCGTGCGCTGCGAGGCGTGACGCAAATGACGGAAGCTTTTCGAGGTGTTTCTTAAAGCGTCTGGAGTGAGCAAAAAGCCTAAGAAAGTACAGGCGAATAAGCAAGTTGAACACTGGCGTTTATTCTAACAACATAATGAGGGTAACCAAGTACCCTCATAAATATGCTACAAATAACAAGGTAGGTATCAACATTCATCAAACATTGAGATATCTCCCATAGCAGACATATCTTCTCGAAACCCTAAATGTTTATTGTAATAAAATTATCCTAAAGAAAATTTAATCAAAGTGCACAATTCGCAGAAAAATTCCAAAAGAGAAAGATTAAAAAATTGTTTGCAAAAGTATTTTCAGCTCGTTCCCGAGATTTTTTAATCAACTAACCAATTGAAATGCGAATGAAATTATATTTAAACTGGATAACGCTATTCGCTTAATAAAGGCTTAAAGGAGGTTTATTAAAAAAAAACACGAAGAATTTTTCGAGTACCTATTCGTAAGAGATTGGGGTGTGGTCCCAGTGACAGCGTGACACTAAGTTCACTACACTGACTGGTCAGGCAAAATTCACACGTCCTCAAAAACATTACGAACTCTCAAACAAAAATAAAAATTCAATTGTACATTGACAGCTCTGTTGGTTCATTGGTAGTATGTCTGCTTCGAGAGTTGTAGGGCGTGGGTTCGATTCCCACCCAGGACAAACATCGTGTTGTATAAATAAATAAATAAATAAAATAAATAAATATCGTAGGACTATACACACAGCGCCATCTGGCCCCAAACTAAGCAGAGCTTGTGTGATGAAAGACAGATAACTGATAGAATACATAAATACTCTTTTTTTTGTAAATACATACTTATGATACATACAGAACACCCAGACACAGAACAAACATTTGTTTATTTACAAAATGTTTGCCCTGAGTGCCCTACAGCTCTCAAGGCAGATATTTTACCAATGAGCCAACGGGGCTGTATATAGTGTATAAACAATAATATTTGTTCTATGTCTGGGCGTACTGTATGTATTACAAGTATGTATTAAGTATTCTATCAGTTATCTGACTTCCATAGTACAAGCTTTGCTTAGTTTGAGGTCAGATGGTGCTGTGTGTAATGTCCTACGATATTTATTTAATTTATTTATTGCACACGCAGACCTCGTTCAAATAAACATTCCATTAAATATGTTTTATTATAATAGTGGCATAAATATTTTCAATTC
Source organism: Biston betularia (assembly GCA_905404145.2). NCBI lineage: Eukaryota > Metazoa > Arthropoda > Insecta > Lepidoptera > Geometridae > Biston > Biston betularia. Next base: position 5,274,887 of record FR989887.1, on the reverse strand, counting down.
ACTAATCGCTGTCACTCCAACCCTAACTCAATTGAACTTGATTGTTTTTCGGTCAGTTTTTCGCCTGCGCAAAATAACTTAATTAAGTAAATTAAGATTTCCAAACTGGCAATTCATCTTTTTGTCAGTTTCTTAATTAAGGAAGTCTGGGGTAACGCAGGCATTTCTTAAGTTTAGGTTTTTCTCTGTTGTAGGTTTATTTTTCAGACCTTTGGATATAATTTTAGTTACAAGGTTTAGTTTGAACAACTTGAAACATTGGCTTAAGTAAACGGCGACACGCGACAAGAATGCTATATAAATGAATATGAACTGATTTTTACAAACGAACTAAGTGCCACGTGCGAGTTTTACCAATCCTGTTTACGTAAACAATATGAAAAAAAGGTTGAAAGGTAAAAAAAAGCTCAGTTGTTAACGCAGTCAGTTCACACGCCGAAAGGCGTGGGATCAAACTCCAACACTGAGTTTGAGCAGCTGGTAAACGAAATTAAAAAAAGAAGGAATTACTAGTAAGTAATTATATTTTTTGTTTTTAGTGACATTTTGATCATATTGACGAATTATTGTATACTAGCTGCACCCCGCGGTGTTACCCGCTACATGTTTTCGGGATGAATAGGGCGGCCTATATGTTAATCCAAGTGTTAATCTAAGGTCTCAGCTACCTCCATACCAAATGTCATCCAAATCCGTTCGGTAGTTTTTGCGTGAAAGAGTAACAAACATCCATCTATCCAAACTTTCACATTTATAATATTAGTGGGATTTGACATTTTATTGACATGTTTATAGCTATGATTTTGATATTTTTAAAATTGAATGGAAAATTACCTGTTACTTTGGTGTTACCAATAAAAGATTTTTATTTGAAGTTCTAGTACCTACTCGGTTCTCAAATAGAAATTCTGTCACCAAGCACCTAACGGTGTGTTACGGCTGCCTAGCTTATCAACTATAAAAAAAAGGTAAAAGAAATACGATTTACCTCTTCGTTTAAATAGTGCCTCTTCAATAGCCGCACGGCATCGTCATACCTCGTGTCTTGTAGATCTTCGAACCGCAGCCCGCAAGGCACCCGGCCCCATATCGAAGGCGCCTTGATTCTCTCTTCTAGCCGCTTCATTTTCTCTATTTCCTCTTCAGGATTCTTTTCGGGTTTTTCGGTCTTTTCTTGTTTCGCCATTTTGTTTCACCTAACAAGGGTTGTAAAGTTCAACAAAGGGTCACAATATTTTTGCCAAAAAATTTTGACAAAATGTTTTGACCTGAGTCGGAATGGAGCCCATACCTCACAGCTCAGGAAGCTTTCGCGTTTTCGGAATGATTGCAGTGTCAAAACACAAGTTTTAGTTTCATACCCGTTTCATTCACATGTATTATTATTCCAGTTATTTATTTCTTTTCTTAATTTTTAATTTTTTTTACATTACATATATATAAAAAAAAACATAAATAATATAAAAAAACTTAAAAACTAGGGTGCCGCCGGCAGCGGGGCAGGGCTCAAGCTGCCGGTGGTTAGGGCTGCAGAGCGAGGAACCTCCTCACAATGCGCGCCGTGTCAAGGATCACTGCCTTTTGAAGCTGACCCTTGACCCAACCGTCTAGCGAGAGTCTCTTAATTAAGATGTTGGTCGAGACTCTTCGCTATAAGACCGTTTACCGTGACGACTATCGGGACAATGATCGTCGAATCAACATCCCACATGGCGGTTATCTCGTGAGCCAAGTCAAGGTACTTGCTGAGCTTGTCCTTCTCGGCCTTCACGAGATAAAAGTATTATTATTATTATTATGGGAGTGGCATAGTCGAATATCGACAAAACTCCAATAAACACCAACTGCGTGTATCTAAGTATCGCTGCAATGGTCATGGACATGCTATCTCTTACTCGGTGGTAGATTTCCTTAGCAGGAGGTCGTCTAGGTAGGTACCACCGCAGTACCAGATATTCTGCCGCCAAGCAGTTGTGTGCAAACATTACTGTGTTCCGGTTTGAAGGGTACTGCAGCTAGCGAAATTACTGGGCTGTTGAGACTAACCATCTAGTCTCAAAGTAATGAGTGCCAAAGCAGCGATGCCCTGTTTTGTTACTCAAAGTTCTGTGTATCGCTGCAATGGTCATGGACAGGCGTTATTTCTTAACATCAGGTGAGCGCCTTGATCGTCTCATTACTTTTACATAAAAAAAACAATCAGGTGAGCGTCTCGTTCGTCTCATTACTTTTACATTAAGAAAAAAAATCACATCCTAAACCGGGGATCACGTAAGGCTTCCAATAAAAGCTGCTCAACATTATACATCGATACACGTGTCATGAGTAACACACGTGAGAAATAAATAGACCGCCCTAAAATAACAAGCCATACCAATATATATGTGCTTACACATTCACGTTAGCATCTATCCCTTTCACTTTGATCTTCCATCTAAAATGTGCCTAAAAATCTTGGTGGGCAATACAATTAAGATTAAAAGAAAGAAAGAAAAATGTCTAGGCATGGCTGCGGCAGATATTTTTAATGTAAAAGTAAAGAGACGTACCAGATGGTTAAAGAGACGTCTCTTTACTTTTACATTAAAAATATCTGCCGCAGCCATGCCTAGACATTTTTCTTTCTTTCTTTTAATCTTAATTGTATTGCCCACCAAGATTTTTAGATACATTTTAGATGGAAGATCAAAGCGAAAGGGATAGATGCTAACGTGTCGAGACGCTCTCCTGATGGTTAAAGATGAGATAAAGCATGGCCATTGCAACAATACACAGAACTTTGAGTAGCAAAACAAAGTCCGAGTCATAGCTGCTTTGGCGCTCATTAATTTGCCACTTTCAATGGTTAGTCTCAACAGCCCTGTTATTTTGCAAGTTCAGCTTCCTTCAACAGGAACACAGTAATGTTTACACACTCCCCCAGCCCCCCGCCCCGTTGGCTCATTGGTAGTATATCTGCCTTGAGAGCTATAGGGCGTGGGTTTGATTCCCACTCAGGGCAAACATTTTGTGAATAAACAAATGGTTGTTCTGTGTCTGGGTGTTCTGTGTGTATTGTAAGTAGGTATGTATTTACAAAAAAAAAGTATGTATGTATTAAAAAAAGTATGTATGTGTAAGCAGAGCTCGTGTGATGGAAGTCAGATAACTGATAGAATACATAAATACTATTTTTTTTGTAAATACATACAGAACACCACAATTATTAACCACATTATCAAAAACATTTATTTTACCTCTGTGTTAGGTATATTACATTTATTTTCGTCCATTTCTGAGCATAGGTCTTTTCATAGATTCAGAGCCCAGATCTGTTTTTGTAAACTTTTCTTCTTCTACGATAAGTAAGGCCATAGTCCACGAAGTTTCCATGACTCTTCCAGTTCCATTCCAGGCTAGGTGTGCTTTACCATCTTCGACCACACCTTCACTTAACATCAGGTGAGCTGTGGTCAAACACCTGGTCTGTCAAACATTAAAAAAAAAAAAAAAAAAAAACTCTTCTAAAACATTAACAACACCCAAACGTTATTCACGCTTGTTTTCTCACGACGTTTTCCTTTACCATTTAAAGTTAAAGATAAAAGACAGATATGGTAAAGCCAGATGGTAAGATTGGGAGTCAAACGGCCTCCTTACTGCACTGCTGTAGCTACCGCACCTTCTCATGTCACATTGTAGTGCCTACACTATGTGCTCTATTCTGGACTACATAGTTGCTTACCAAAAAACAGCATGTGGCCCAACTGGAACCAATTGAGGAGAAAACAAAAATATATTATTACTTTGTAAAGCCTTACCTGTTATGTGGTTTATAAATTTAATCACAGTTCTTATATCAATGTAAAATGTATTACTAAAAATATTAAAAAACACAAATTGTAAATAAACCAAAAATTAGAAATGTCAGAATTGTCATTTTCACGACGTCAAAACAGGTCAAAACGTTATCAAAATTATTATTAATATAACTTCAAAATAAACGATGAAACCTCCTTACTTAGGAAAAAGGTTTTCGCGCGAGAATGTTGTCACAGAAAAGTCCTTTCATTGATAGGCCAAATAATACCACTGAGGTTAGTTCTCGGAAACCCCATCGAGAAAGCGCAAAAATCATGCCGCGGCATTGTATGATCTTTCATTTTATTTGTTTTCGGGTGTTTTTGTACAAAAATTGTAGTGTGATGTTTTTGTAAAAAATAATTCAGTGTTGGTTTATATTATGAAAGCCATCTTGAAACACCTGGCCACGTCGAGAACCTTCAGAAACTGAAAAGAACCTTCACATTATGAAAGTGATCTATTTGGTGAAATATTTCGTTTCGTATAGCTTCCAAAACCTTGTCGAAGGTGCTAGTTGGCACCATCTTATTAGGGCATGAGTAGACTTGACCTTAAATTGCGTTGTGTCACTGTCACTTAGACTTATATGTAGCGATGATAGCTCAGTGGTTAGGGCGTTCGGTTCACACGCCGGAGGACGTGATTTAAAGTTCCAACAATGAGCTTGAGCTGCTGGCGAAGGAAAATATTGTGCGGAAAGATGATAGGTTTTATTCAAGCAATTGTGATTTGCCCCAAATAAAGACCAAAATAAATGCCAGCTGCGATTTCATTGTAAAATTATGCTCCATTTGTCTATAAATGGCAAACATTGATTCGTATGGAAATCGAACCACCTTAAGACTCAGATCGTAGAATCCGATTTTGTTATCAGTTTTCTGTATTGCTTGTGGAACTAAATGGACACTATGCTAGCAAATTTAAAGTCGAATTCAGGTCAAATTCTCGATCATTTATCAAATACTTGACCTCAAATACCTTTTAACGGTAGCCTATTAGCAAGTCTTCAAATGATACAATGTAAATTAGTACGAGTATATACTTTGGTCAAACGCTACAATTAATTTTGACACTGAGCTAAACCCCAAACATAGTCTAAGCGGAAGGCAATCAAGCCGTGTGTCTCGGATGGTTTGCAGAGTAATCAACGTATTTCATCTGCGATGCTACCTGCTATTAGTAGCCGATCTGTAATATTGTGACCATGATGAATATATTAGTCAGACAGAAAACGAATAATTTTAGCGGTTTTCTTTATTCGAAATACAATGCCATTTATATTAAGGACAAGAGGTTGTGAAACTGAGAACATTTATTTTTGGTTGTAACTTTTGTTTTACATCACTAATATTATAAAGACATAAATGTATGTGTGTCTGTTACTTTGTCACGTTCAAACGGCTGGACCAATTTTGAATGAAATTTCGTGTAAAGGTGGCTGACACCCTGAATTAACACATAGGCTTATTTTTATTATGATAAAAGGTTGTGTTTACGTGGGAACAGCGGATAACACCGCGGGGCGCAGCTTGTAATTATTATATAGTTCCTTCTTTTGACACAAAATACGGCAAATTGGAATTTTTTATCCGCTTTATCGGATTAAATGTAAATCATTCTATTCTATAACATGCGCATTGTTAAAATGCTCATTTATCAAAATAAAATTAGTTGTTTAGAAGAATTGTGGCAACAAAATCCCACCAAAATATTTTTTATGTAAGACGTTGCCAAGACGAGACCATTATAGCTTGCACTGTCAAAAAGTTATCAGAACTCATGTAGAGCCAAGCTTCTAACTATACACGCCCTAACTCTACAAGCGCCAACTTCACAAATTCTACACTTTAGTCAAAATACGTGATCATACAATGACAATAGAAACCCCCGTTTCATTTCCTACATTTTATGACAGAATAGAATATATTTTATTGTGCTCTCAAACACAATCATACATATCATAAAAGTGAAATACAATCAAATGGTATCATAAAAATATTTAAAAAAAATACAACCCAAAGCTTTCACGTTTAATTTGTAAAGTATATTGCGGTTTAATCCAATTAAGTCATTTAGTTAACGCGTCATTAAAATTATTCACGAAATCAAACAGTTAACGCTAATATGAAATAGTCACGCAACTATGTGTAGATATTTTTTGTAACCAAGCAAATTTAAACTTTACATAGAAGAGCAGAAAGAAATTTTTTTAATGGCTTCCTTAGCCTTGTTAGATGATCGTATGACTGCATCTGAATCTGTAGGCTCTAGGTTCAAATTCCACGGCACGCACTTCTGTCATTTCTCATCGATGCGAACTTTAGTAGCAGATGTAGTCGAAAATTTTGAGAAGTCGAGATACATAGAACTTTAAGTTTGTTTTTTTGTTACAATAATTACGACACACACCATTAAACCTCGTCGAGGTTGGTCTCGGTGTCGGGTCCTCTTCAGCTCTTTATTTTTAATTACTTAATTTTAACAATAAAAATAGGAAGTCATCATGATAGATGTAAGCTAGTGCCAAACGCCCGCAGGCGGTCCGGCTACCGGCCACCCACTTAATAAAACAAAGTACAGGGCACCGTTGCTTTGACGGTCATTACTTTGAGACTTTTGATGGTTAGTCTCAACAGCTCTGTAAATTTCGCTAGCTGATGTACACTTGAAACTTTCAAAACTTGAAAAAATATTTTTATAAAATACAAATGTATCTATAAGTTTTTTTTGTTTGTTGTTTGTTATTGTATATATTGTTAATTATCTTGAAATATGTTTTATGTCACAAATAAATTGTTGTCTATAGTCTCTCTGCTAGTGTCGAGGATTAAAATAATATATAACAAAGGAATATACAATATTTTGTATTTAATTTCTAAAGTACCTAGATCATGGTCACCGCAAACGCTAGAGAAATCAAAGCAACCAGGTGCGTTAATTAAATAGGGGCTTCAAGGCGCAAACAAGGATATTTACCGATACCAACTCTCGCTGCTGCTTAACAAAAGCATGTCAGAACCACCTAGGGTTTATTTGGTTTGGAACAGCTGCGCTCATTGTTGAGTCGCTTAGGCCATGTTGGCAATTCTCTTCAAGTGACTGACGAAACGTTTATTTTGAGACAATAACCAATACTCGATTTGGTGCTATATCTCTTTATCAAGAAGTCGTTAGTCAGTCTTGAAGGGTACTGCAGCTAGCGAAATTACAAGGCTGGTGAGACTAACTATCGAAAGTCTCAAAGTAATGAGCGCCAAAGCAGCGATGCCCTGGACTTTGTTACTCAAAGTCCTGCGTATCGCTGCAATGGTCATGGATTATTTCTTACCATCAGGAGAGCATCTCGTTCGCTCTATAATTTTTATAGTAAACAACACATCCTCATCAAAAATAGTACATCCCACTAATATTATAAATGTGCAAGTTTGGATGGATGTTTGTTACTCTTTCACGCAAAAACTACAGAACGGATTTACATAAAATTTGGTATGGATATAGCTGAGACCCTGGTTTAGCACAAAGGCTTTTATCCCGAAAACATGTAGCGGGTAACACCGCGGGGCGCAGCAAGTATGTATATAAATTCAGTATTTGTTACGCAAGTAGCCAAAATTAATTGCGTCCGTATGAATACGGGATGGATTGCTAGTATGTAAAAACGTGTTGTAAAACGGGTCATAATCACACCGCTAATTATTTACTTACAATAAAAGCCCAAAAAATATGATGACGCGCTAAAAAGTAAACCTCATAAAATGACTGGAAAGTGGACGGTGATAATGGCTTAGGAGTCTAATATGTATTTTGTTTGTCACATCGATTTTCTTGCGTGCTTCCCTAAACGTGAAAGAACAAAATCAAATACTAACCTCATTACCGCAACCGCAAAAAACAACTCCGACGAAATATCAACCGCCAAACGCAAGCTTACCTGAAAGACTGCCGATTCACCCTAACACTGGGTCAAAAAAAAGCAAAATAAATCGATAGTAGTCGTTACTGGCGAACTCGTAAAACTTTGCACGATACCAAATAAAATGAGTTGGAAGAAAAATAAACGTTTTAAGATATTTTGCGGGACGGCATGACGGTTCCGTACAAGATATTACAATAATTTGCAGTGACGTTTTCGGGTCGGAGTTATGAAAAAAGTTTTTGGTGACCATATTGTCACGCGGTGCAGTTTATAAAAATTATAGCATTGGTTTGTTTTTGTACGTAAACAATTCAAATCAATAAGACGTTCTGTTAAAAGCTATTCTGATTATAAATATTTTTGATACCGATTGGTTTTTTGATTAAGTTTTAACATCGTTTATTAGTCCAAGCTATAGTTCGTTTTCCTTGCACACCCGCGTAACCCTAATCGTGTTGAAAGGTTAAATCGATATCAGACGTGAGTCAATACTATTTGCCGATGGCCAAGAAAATAGCGTCAAAATCAAATGGATCAGGCGATTGCTTTTGATTTTTATTCTGATTGGAGCAATTGGAAAGAAATTTATGTATTTTGAATTTAGCAAGAGACTAAAATCTCTTGCCGATTTCTAGAAACTACGATAATCGGGAACTACATAGTCTAACATCCAGTAATTCTCCCACATTTTCATCTGACAGTATAATATGTACGTATCTTTTTTAAGGTTCCGTGCCTCAAAGGGGAAAAAACGAAACCCTTATAGGATTACATTGTTGTCTGTCAGTCAAGACCTTCTTTCTAGGAAACATATTGAGGTATTGAGTTGAAATTAAAACCATATACACGTCCCAGTAGTCCCTTTTTTTTCTTTGGTTTTGGCGTCGCGTTTTGAGCATATGCCAGTGTCAAGTATTTTGTATTTTCAAGTTTCAAAAGTTAAATAAGTGTCCTCGTATCTAAAGTTATAGTCAAAGTCCAGTCTTGGTCAAGTACAGCCCGTGTCATTCAAGTCTAATAATGCTTTAGTAAAGTAGTGGTGACTTTATTATAAAGCTTCGATGAAGTTTTGGAAGCAGCACAAAAAGTCATGTTTCACCACATTATATAAATTTCCCACACTCGCGCTTGTGATTCAACACTTTATGAATAAGACCCCCCTAGTTTTAGAAATACATACAACAGGGCGACACGACTCTTTCCGTGTTTCCGCAAAAACTCCAGTAGTCTCTTGTAGCTGTCAAAAGATCTAACTAAGCAATTATCGTAAAAAAAAAGTTACAGCCGTTTATGTCGCAAAAAGCACATTTTTTTATTTTTTTTTTAATAGCTGACAGGCTTGGTCTTTCACTACAGCTCACTTGATGTTAAGTGATGGTGTGGTCGATGATGGTAAAGCACACCTAGCCTGCAATGGAACTGGCTTTCAAGTGAGGCTGCCGGAACACACCGTTAGATGCTTGGCGGCAGATTTTCAATTTGAGGGAGGTAGCTAGCCAGCCGAGTACTAGAAAGTACTCTACCACCATGCTATGGTTTCCTCACGATCTTTTCCTTCACCGGCAGCTCAAGCTCATTGTTGGGGTTTGAACCCACGCCCTTCGGCATGCGAGCCGACCGCGCTAACCACTGAGCTATCATCGCTACAAAATTTAATTTAAATTTATATGTTCCACAGACACCGAAGTCCGTGACCTTTGTCAAATTGAGTTATATATTTTTTTAGTTTTTTAGTATAGATACATACATATAAATCCGAAAACTGTACATTTTCAATTCTATCACTAAAAAATTGGTTATAAGGAAGGAATGAGAACAAGAATTGGGTGCGGAACCCTCGGTGGGGGAGTCTGACTCGCACTTGTCCGTGTTTTATTAACATAGCCTTTGATTGGCATAAGTGCTTTCAAGCCGCGAGTGAATTGGTTTCTTTTTGGCAAGCGTGCTCCATCGTAGACCGCATCTTCGCTTAACATCAGTCAAGATAGACTAGACCCAAGCCCATATATTTATTGATAAAAGAAACCCAAAACAAATCACGTCAATGCTTTGGAGTCGGATATAAATCAATAGGCAGTGCCACAAATCAACCAACGACATAACACTTGTGTTCCATTGAATTTATAGATGTTAGGATTGATTGCAATGTGGATATATTGCCGGAAATAAAATTCGCAGGAAAATATACATGAACAAATTAAATTGAAAAGTGGATTGGTTAGCAAAAATGAGACGAAGAAATTAAGGCGAACAAAACACTCAGTATAGAAAAAGATAACGCCTGCCCATGACAATTCGGTAAGTAAAGTTTTTTTGTATTTATTTATTTTGTATTTTTAACAGAAAGTAAACTTTATTTTATGAAAGTAAATTGAATATTTTGGCTTTCTGTGCTTTCTGGTGTTCTTCTATAATTCGACTTGGAAAAGATAAATGTGCGTGGGTGTTTGAACCCAATACCCCCAGATTGGCATTCAGGTGGTATCCTAACTGGCTGCCATATCTTCGTTCGTTTTAATATCAACTTTTACGACCACCATTTGTAGCTTTTCAGAATTAAAAATCATACGTTGTATCTGCTAGCAGAAAAGATTTCTGTCCTATCAGATTCTCGCTCTCAGTAATAGGTTCTGTCCGTACTGGCACGTGACTACAGCCTTCTAAGCTCGAGTACTGTACTACAAACTTACCAGTGCGGATGTCTAAATGAAGGAACAAATATTCTTCACGTTAGGTAGCAAGTTTAAAACAGAAGTTACGGTAGTGGCGCTCCTATTACAGCTAACAGACAACGTAGCCGATCATATAAAATATTTTAGACGCAAAACTGCATTGAATGGCTTGTTGTAGAGCTACGTAGATTGTTGTAATGATTTTGTAAGGGAAGGTATCTCGAAAAATTTGTGTCATATTGTATTTTGCAAAACATTTTTCTAGTTTAGGAATCCCACCTAATATTATAAAAGTGAAAGTTTGGATGGATAGAAAGAATCATGTTTATTACACTTTCACGCAAAAATTACTGAACGAATTTGAATGAAGTTTGTTATGGAGGTAGCCAGTAGCGGCCTTAGGGGGTGGCAAGTAGGGCTTTGCTCTAGCAGGGGCCTTGCGTCCTCGTAGAAAAAACTCTTTACCATTATGTGTATCTCGCGCCTCGTACTTAACAAACCCCCCCCCCCCCCCCCCCCCCCCCCTGAACGCACGGTTTCATTATTAGTGCAAGCATGTTTCGACCACTCGAGCATTCGAACAAATTTTTTAGTAAACCGGACTCAAACAAAAAGGGCCTCACAATGGTCTGTCGCCCCGGGCCTCGCAACAGCTAAGGCCGCCGCTGGAGGTAGCTGAGACCCTGGGTTATCACATAGCCTACTTTTTATGCCGAAAACATTTAGATTGTAGCGGGTAACACCGCAAGGCGCAGCTAGTATTAAATAATTTACTATAAACACTGACGTGATACAATTTTGTTTTACTGAGCGTTCACCATCGCTTTCTTTCAAGCTCATTGTCGGGATATGCACCCATGTCTTTTGGTCTGAACGTGCTCACCACTAAGCTATCCTTTAGCTTCAGCATCAGCTATCATAGCGTTAATAAATGTCTAGTAAACTAGGACAGAACTGTTCATATAGGGTAACGCAGAACGCTACTACTAATCTGAAAGGAGATTACTAATAATTTACTCGTACTACAAAACACCACTTCCTAACACCAGCTTCACTCCAATCATATCGTTTAAACGGTAATCGAGATTTCGTACGAATCAATTATCTGAAGACAATTAATCACAACCGGTTGAGCATCAATTTATCACAACTCGACTGTCAATCAGCCTAATCGATACTGCGGAACATTAATACAATTAAAATCGGTGTGGAATCTCACTAGAGTTTTGGCAAGAACGCGGCATCATATTCTTACTGCTTTTTTATGTAAAAACAACCCGCCCGGGCTTCGCACGGATGCAATGTAGTTACTAATGAGGTACATATGCAAGTATACCTAATACATATAAACCTTTTTTTTAATTCTTTATTTATTTTGGGACTTTTGTCAACAGTGAGATGTCAGTCCCATCGTTTTTTTTTTTTCTTTTGTTTTAGCGTCGCGTTTTAGCATTTGCCAGTGTCAAGTAATTATATATTTTCAAGTTTCAAAAGTTAAATAAGTGCCATCGTAGCTAGTTTTAGTCAAAGTCGTCTTTGTCAAGTCCAGTTCGTGTCAGTTAATTCCAGTCATGCTTTAGTAAAGTAGTGGCAACTTTACTACAAAGCTTCGATGGAGTTTTGGAAGCAACACGAAAACTCATGTTTCACCACATTATATCATTTTCCCACACTCGCGCTTGTAATTCGGCACTTTATGAATAAAACACCACCATTTTTATGCATAAACACTCGACAAAACACTAGTTTTGGAAAAAAATACAACGGAGCGACACGACACTTCCCGCGTTCCCGCCAAAAACCCCCAGTCCCATCGATCTATAACTCTTTACTATATACTTTTTTTTTATCATACTGATACAAACATCCAACTAATACCTCTGTCTAGGATGAGACTGGCTGATGCTTGAGCATTTTAAAAACCCGCCCGACGGCCTCAGACGTCGGAGCCGCTAAGATATGAGTGAACACACCCTTCATTTTTGTTCCGGGCACATTCCATCAGCAAGTGATAGGAGTCTTCTACTGATCCACAGATATCGAAATCAGGTGATTCCTCTTTTTTCATCAAGAAGCCAAAACTCTTGGATGGAGTATGCCCGGATCTTATCCTACATATAAAACTTGAATCACTCTATCTACTGGTGAAATTCTTATAATAATCCGTTCCGTAGTTTTTAAGTTTATAAAACATTACTGATAGTAAGGGATGCAATGGTACCCAAAACTTTGAGTAACAAAAAAACCAGAACATCGCTGCTTTGGCTAGATAGCCCCTAAAACAAAACTGTTTCAGACTAATAATTATTATAAAGGCGAAAGTTTGTGCGTGTGTTTATATGTCTGTTACTTCTTTACGCTTAAGCGGCTGGACCAATACCCTTATAGGTACTACCGTAGTACCAGATATTCTGCCGCCAAGCAATATTGTGTAAACATTACTGTGTTACGGTTTGAAGGATACTGCAGCTAGCGAAATTACTGGGCTGTTGAGACTAACCATCAAAAATCTCAAATTAATGAGCGCCAAAGCAGCGATACCCCGGACTTAGTTTTGTAACTCAAAAGTTCTGTGTATTGCTACAATGGTCTTGGGCATGCGTTATCTCTTAACATCAAGAGAGCGAGCGAGAGAGTGTGATCGTTCGTCTCATTACTTTTCAATTTAAAAAAAGCTGACATCTTGGGTTAACACATAGGTAGGCTACTTTTTATTCCGAAAAATGGAGCGGGTAACACCGCGGGGCGCAGCTAGTTCAAAATAATAATGAACACGTTAATATCAACAACTAGTTCCCGGGGCATTTTTGGAACAAGGAAGCTTGTTCAAAAAGTCCGTTGTCCGTAGTTTGGAATTCTTAAAATGTAAAATATTCTTTTTTATTTTCCTGTAACAAACCTGCAACCTTTAACAAACATGCCATGTCGGAGAAAATTTTTTCATTTTAAAATCAAACTTTTATAAAAAAACCGGCCAGAGGCAACTGGGACTCGAGCACTGAGGGTTCTGTGTCACCAAAAAATATAGTTAATCGCGAACCTATTATATAAATATAAAACTATTTTTTTTTAATGAACGGGAAAGACAATGTACGCGAAAACTCAGAAAAACGCAATTTCTCAGGTGAGATGAACCAGATCGATTTTTCGCTCCCAAAACCCTCGTACAGCAAATTTCATCAAAATCATTATAGCCATTTTAAAGATCATAAAATATACATACTTACAAATATTGCCCGTTTATACCTTTACATTTCATTTCATTTAAAACAGTGCAGTAAGTACACTCGGTGGTAGATCTCCTAAGCAGGAGGGCATCTAGGTAGGTACCACCGCAGTACCAGGTATTCTGCCGCTAAGCAGTAGTGTGTAAACATTACTCTGTTCCGGTTTGAAGGGTAGTGCAACTAGCGAAATTACTGGGCTGTTGAGACTAACCATCGAAAGTCTCCAAAGTAATGAGCGCCAAAGCAGCGATGCCCTGGACTTGGTTTGGTTACTCAGAGTTCTGTGTATCGCTGCACTGGTCATGGACAGGCGTTATCTCTCACCATCAGGAGAGCGTCTCGTTCGTCTCATTACTTTTTACACTAAAAAAAAAAAAGTACGCGTGAGATGATAAATATTTTTAAAAGAAAAAGAGCAAATAAAATGTTTTAATCAACGATACTTTATTCGGTTCTTTTTTTCAGACATACTTTAACGTGATACGCGAAAATCTAATCTAAGAACCTTTTGCTGAAAAAATAAATTACTTGTTATTCTTAAATTACGCTCTCGAGATCTAGTTTTGGATGAAATCTAGAAGAATTCGAATTACTCCACAGTTCAGGTTTTTATTCCGAAAAATCTCATTTAACATAGAAACAGTTGGTACAATAGGTTAAATGTAAATGTAGCTGCGTACATCAAAAATGAAAGTACAATGATAATAAACCCAAAAGCTGAAGGACTCACCCGCCGATATTGGTGCACAACACTTATTTTGAATTTATTTAGTAAAAACAAAGCGCGCGCGCAGTTCTTTTCGCCGGTGATCGATTTTGACAGCTGACAGGCGCGCGAGGGCGGCGCCACTAGCGCTTGGATGGCGCGGCGCGGTTTGGCGGGTGATTTGAATGTCTTTGTCCCTAACATTTCCCCCCACCGAAATCCGCCTGTCCGGATTTCCCAGTCACAATTCAGCAAAAGCAGTGTTATTGAAGTGTATAACAATGTGCGTGTTGAGATTATAACTGAGATATGATTGTTAGTTGTGGTCAGATGACAACACTTGTTGACATGTTGAGTGGATCAACAAGAGTTGAATATAATTATTGTGTATACTAATGTAGTGTAAAACTTAATTACGTTAATAGTTATATATGTATGTAATATGAATATTTATAGTAAAAAATATTAGCTAGTCAGTTCTATAAACGTAGAAGTAGATATAGATATAAGAGAGTGGACTGTATGTACATAAAATAGAAACTTAGGTTCTACATGGAGTCCTCGTCTATGGGAAGGGGACTTAATTTTACGACTGGCCTAATAAATTCACCATTTTTGGTGCGGACAGTAACGACTCGCGTCACGTTATCTGCCCCTGTGTGTAGTTTAGTGACTCTTCCCAATGGCCACTGTAAGGGAGGTGCTTCAGAATGTATTAGCACTAGATCTCCGACCTTCAGATTACGACAACCACTGGTCCATTTCTGACGTTCTTGAAGTGTGTGAAGGAAGTTTTTGCGCCACTGACGCCAAAAATGTTGAGCCATCTGTTGGACGGCTTGCCAACGATTGAGTCTATTTGTAGGTATACTAGTTAAGTCATATTCTGGTACTGCTAGAAGTTCTCGACCGACTAAGAAGTGTGAAGCTGAAATCACGTGATATTCGCTGGGATCTGTCGATAATCCAAAGAGCGGCCGCGAGTTTAGAACTGCTTCTGCGCGTGCGAATAACGTAGTTAGCTCTTCGAATGTCAAAGGTCTATTAGCAGTGGTTCGTTTTAGAATATCTTTGCTGGATTTAATCACCGCTTCATATAGTCCTCCGAAGTGACTACCAGTCGGAGGGTTTCGTTTCCATTCTACTTCGCGTTTTGTGAACCCACGAGACAGCTCATCTGCGTTAGTTTGAAGAAACTGAGAGACTTCAGTGAGATGTCTGCTAGCTGACACAAAATTTGTAGCATTATCAGAAATGATCGTGTGACATAGGCCTCTTCTAGAGGTAAAGCGATCGAATGACGCTAAGAAACACTCGGTGCTGAGTGAAGTCAAAGTGTCCAAAAATACTGCACGCGTAGAACAACAAACGTAAATGATTAAGTATGATTTGTGTACTCGAGCATTTTTGCGAATTGACTCTTTTGTTTGAAAAGGGCCTCCTATGTCAATTGCTACCGTATGGAAGACGTGGATATCTTGGGTCCGAAACTTTGGCAGCTGTCCCATCAACGGTTGTCTAACTGTAGGCCTGACCTTGAAACAAGCTATGCATTTTCTGGTACGCAGTCTGATGACGTTGCGCGCAGAAATTATCCAATATTTCTGACTCAAGATGCTTTGTAGGGTGCGTGGACCTACATGCAAGTGAAGTTTGTGATGATAGTCAATCAAAGAATTAGTGAAATTACTCTTTTTGGGTAGCAGCACTGGATGTTTTGTGTCAAAGGGTAACTCTGACAGGGAAAGCCTTCCCCCCACCCTCAGGAAACCATTTGCATCAACAAAAGGGTTAAGTTTTTGCAAAGCTGGCTGAGGTGTAAGGCTTTTAGCAAGTTTCGAAATATCTTCAGCAAAGTGATGCCGCTGCACTGATTTTATTATTAATTCACGAGCATGTTTTACATCACTAAGAGAGAATTTGGTACGATTGTGCTTAGGCGTTCGACAATTTTTAATGAATTTCTGAATCCAGGCTACTATATTGACCAGTTTATCATAATTTGAGTACTTTTCAGTGAGCTCATAGATAAAACTAGCTGGTTCTGACGAAGAAACCATCGTCGTCGGTTCGTTCGATTTCAGTTCTGGTACAACCTCGTCTCTAAAATTGTCTATGGAACGAACTGGCCACTGTTCGTCCAATAGCCATTTGGGGCCGTTAAGCCATTCGGGCATGGCTAGTAGCGCTGATGGGGAAGCACCTCTGGAGAGTACATCAGCGCAGGAATTATGTTCACCGCTGACGTGAAAGAAGCTGTTGCTGGGAACAATCTCCAGTATCTTGGTCACGCGTGTAGCCACAAAGGTTTTTAGCTCGTAACTTGGGGTGTTCAACCAAGCTAACACTACCGACGAATCAGTAAAGAGAAGTTGCTCATGAACTACAATTGATCGCTCCTGTAGTATAGGCACTACATATTTCACCAGTTTGGCTACTAAAAGAGCCGCCAGCAGCTCCAGACGAGGTATAGAAATTGTCTTCAATGGAGTGACTTTAGATTTTGCGATCAGCAAACTGACTTTGCTGTCGTTGCGGTCATTTTTAGTGTGGAGGTAAACGACTGCTGCATACTCGAGGGAGGATGCATCAGCGAATCCTAAGATACGACAGTAGGTACAGTCAGGTAGCGTGACATGCCGTTCGTGACGAAATTGTGTAAGCAGAGGTAGTTCTTTAACAAAAGATAGCCATTCTGCTTCTAGATTTGGTGGCAAACGTGTGTCCCACTCGAGATGTGGTATTGTCCACAGCTTCTGCATAAAATGTTTAGCAAAGAAAATACAAGGTGCTACGAACCCTTGTGGATCAAACAAGCGACCTATAAGCGAAAGCACGGTTCGCTTAGTGACGTTGTGATCGACTGGCACACACTTAAATGTAAAACAGTCACTAGCAGGCAACCATTGCAGTCCGAGGACGCTGAGCGATAAACCGTCTTCAAATTCGATTGAAGTTTCTCGGTAGTCCTCTGGAACTGCTTCTAAAAGTTGTGCGTAGTTGCTGGACCATTTACGTAGGTCGAAACCAGCACTTTCGAGTAAGGCTCGTAAGTCTTTTTGTAGCTGAAGAGCTGTTTCAACATTAGGCTCTGACCATAGCAAGTCATCCATAAAAAACCCACTTTTTAGAACATTGGCAGCAATGGGATACGTGTGTGCTTCACTGTCCGCTAAAGTGTGCAGTACTTTTATCGCTAAGTAGGGACTGCTTGATACACCGTAAGTTATAGTGTTGAGTTCATAAACCTTGATAGGTTGATCAGTGGAAGCTCGCCATAATATGTGCTGGTAGGGCCGTTGATCTTTGTGTATTAATGTCTGTCTATAGCACTTGCAAATATCAGCCGACAAGCAGACGGCATGAAGTCGAAAGTTTATTAACATGACATTAATATCCGCTTGTAATTTAGGTCCCGGTAGGCACACATCATTAAGCGACTTCTGATTCGTTGTGCGACTCGATGCATCGAAAACGCATCTATATTTTGTGCTCGTACTAGAAGGTTTAACGATACAAAAATGCGGGATCAAATATTTGGAATCCACATTCTGCATTTCTCCTAAACACGTCATGTGACCTAACGATTCGTATTCAGCCATGAATTTATTATATTCGCATCGAAAATGAGAATCACGATTGAGTCGTGACTCTAAATTAAGAAACCTCCGTAGCGCCATCTGTTGAGAGTCCCCGAGACTATGGTCGGGCCGCATCGGATACTTGACAATATACCTACCAGATTGCGGATCGCGACTATAGTCACTAACAAACATTGATTCAGCTAAGACATCATCAGGTTTCAGTTGATGCGATACCGATGGAATATTTTCAACTTCCCAAAACGAATTCATCACCTGATCTAAGTCGTTGGAACTTGAAAACCCGGAAAATGCCGTACCGCCGGGGGCATTGACCTCTTCGCACAGTTGATTCAAGTTGACTTGACCGGAGATAACATAACCAAAGATTGATTTTAACGCTACTGGCAACCCTGGTCGTTCGGGAATTATTTTATCTCCGCAGTAGATATACGGAAATAAGTCTCCCGCGATTAACATATGCACAGGCGCGCAGTTATGAAATGCAGGGTCCGCAAGTTCGAGATGTCGATATTTGTTTACTACCTCGGCAGGTAAAGACATTGTAGGTAAGTTACCGGCGATATTGTCGACAACAACTGCATCGGTGGATAGCTCCACGGAGGTACCGTGAAGCGGTTTAACGTGACAAGTTGTTAACCCGAAGTTTCGCACTGGGTTCCCACCTAAACCTATTGGTCTAAAATTACACTTGCGTCGAGGTAACCCTAATATCTTAGCGCAATCTTGCGTAATATAGCTTGACATAGCGCCGCTGTCAATTAACGCGCGTACGGGGTGAAAATTGCCCCAAACATCTTGGATATGAATGACTACGGTGCCAAGTAATACGGTCTGTTCGGCAGAGCAAGTCAGAGCTACCACATTATCCGCCGGGGATGTCACGTGGAGACTGGTATGGTGTCTGTTCTTGCAGGTGTTGCAGGTATATTTGGACGTGCAGTCAGCGGTCACGTGACTGTCACGCAAACAATTCTCACATAATCGAAGCTGTTTGACTTTTTCAGTGCGAAGCGTCGGTGCGAGTGCGTTGTAAACGGGACATCGGTAGATAGCGTGTGGCTTTTGACAACACGGACAAGCGTTGGATTTCTGACGTTCGACAACGGCGTTGTCCCCGCTGGCCACAGCGGTTCCCGTAAATGTCGGTTTTGTTTTAAACTGTTTTGTAGTGTCTATTGGTTTATTGTACTGTTTCGGTACAGTAGACAATTCCAGGACACGCGAGTGCTTTTCGACAAAGTCAAGTAACTCCTGTACCGTCGGCAAGTCCCCGGGAGCCTTCGTCTGCTCGAACTCACGGCGGGTGACAGGATCGAGGTTACGTACCGCAATTTGAAATAATAGAAATGAAGATAAATCCTTTATTTTTAGTTGTTCTAACGCAGTAATATTTTCTTTGAAAGTTTGAAGAAAATTATTGAGATTTGCTGCAGATTCTTGTGTAAACGGTTTGCATGTAAACATCTTATCTACGTACGAAGCGGCGAGTGCGCGCCGATTATCAAATCGCGTCAACAATGCATTCCAAACTATTTTATAATTATCGGCTGTGACTGGCATCGACTTCACTATGACTAAAGCTGGGCCGCTAGTAACCGATGCAATTAAATAATAGAATTTTTCAATGCTACTAAGACCTGCGTTATTGTGAATCAAGCTTAAAAACGTATCGCGGAACGTTATCCAATTTTCTAGTTTACTGTCAAATTTAGGTATTTGTAACTCGGGGAGTTTGACTCGTCTTTTATTTTTGCCACAATCATTTTGCAAGCCATCATCCGAGTTGGATGTATTTTCCGGCGTTAGACTGAGTTCGACCGCGCGGATGGCATAATAAAGTTCGTCAAAGGCATCTAATTCGCTGTACGCAGAAACGTAATTAGGTATAAATAGTTTACTAATGGAATTGACTTCCTTCACACATCGATCGTATTCTTTACGCAAGTTAGCTAAATCTTGAACCCTAGCTTTAAATGAGGGTTGCATAGACGGCTGTTTAATTACTTGTTTCGATAAATCATATAAATTTTGCACGCGTAAAAAACACATCTCTTTTGACGTAAGAAATGGCTGGAGCTTGCTGTCTACCTCTTCCTTGCTATTGCCCAATGTGTCTATTTCTTTCCTTTTCGTAGTCATTGTGAAAAGTCACCAAACAACAAAACAATGTAGGTAGGTATGTAGGAAAAAACATATAATGATGCAATAATGCGATTCGGAATTGTATGATTATTCGAATTAGCAAACGTAATTACGCAATTTAGCTATAGTAAACACTTATACGATTATAAATAAGATCATATAAAACCTAAGTTTCTTACGCAAACAATAAATATTAGGTGTTTGTACCTTTTAGAACAAGAAAATGTTTATGGCAAATGGCGAGAACAGGCTGCTGTTTTAACAATTTGTGATGAAAATATGTGTAATTATGGTACGTTATGATTGTAATTAAGTAGGATGTGCACACGACAGGTTGGTTAATTATGTTTTAGGTGTGTATGTGTGATAAATAGACTGTAATATCGCTATGTAAGTCTGAATAGGTGCTGGCTGGTTGGTACCGGGTTATCCGGACGATGGATCAAAATATGTAGCTGCGTACATCAAAAATGAAAGTACAATGATAATAAACCCAAAAGCTGAAGGACTCACCCGCCGATATTGGTGCACAACACTTATTTTGAATTTATTTAGTAAAAACAAAGCGCGCGCGCAGTTCTTTTCGCCGGTGATCGATTTTGACAGCTGACAGGCGCGCGAGGGCGGCGCCACTAGCGCTTGGATGGCGCGGCGCGGTTTGGCGGGTGATTTGAATGTCTTTGTCCCTAACAGTAAATATATGTAGATAGATAGATAGACAAAACTATTCATTGTGCACACGTAATTAGACGTAATACAACAAGTAATATATTTGTTAATATTCAATGTAAGATAGGTAGGTAAACTTTTTTTGTTGGTATGTAGTACGGTATGATCGAAGATGATAAACGTATCTACCTACCCTGGAATGGGAACTGTCTCTCGAGCGATACTGCTACAAGCTAGCCGAGTACTAAACAGTACCCAACTGCCAGGCTATACTTCGTAGTAGAGTACTAAACAGTACCCTAAAAAAATCAAATTTAAATTAAATTTGTTAAATTCATAAATCATTAATGAGTTTGATTTTATGATAATAATGTACTGTTTTATTGAAGCAATTGTGATTTACCGCAAGTAAAGGCCAAAATACATGCCAGTAGCTGTGATTACTGTAAAATTATGCTCCATTTGTTCATAAATGGCAAAAATTTATTTGTTTCGAAATCGAACCACCTTAATATGATTATTTATCACTAATTTTCTAAATTGCCTTCAACTATGGAAACTAAAAATACTTATTTACAAGTAGCAAAATAAGAGAAATTCTTTTAAAAGCGGTTTAAACACTTTAAATTCTAAGAACGACCTAGACAAGATCGTTTCAGGCCGGCTAATTTCCAATTACTACCAGAACAACTCCGGCCATATTTTAGGCTCAGACTTTGGCTAGCATCCAATCTGGGAACTAAAACTTGTATCGCTGCCCAATTGTCTTCCAAGTACAATGGGGCTCACTTACATGGAGCATTGAATGAGGGAGCCACGTACGTTATCCTTGAGTATTACTGAAATGCTCATAGAAAAAGTTTAGTTCTATCATTTAGCCAACTTACTTAGTTTGTTGGTCTTTTATAGGGTGATGAAGTTATATGGCTTAATTTTGAACTAGTATTGGTAGTTACCACGATGGCTTTTCATATGTTTTATTACATCTGAAAAGGGCGTTGGTAATTTTTTTTTTTTTTGTTGATTACGTAGACATTTTTCGATATTTTTTTAAAATACGTAGTTAAAATACGTAGATAGAAATATTTTTTTTTTGCTTGTTTTTTTTTATAATAACTTATAAGCCGCCATCTCGTCTGATGATAAGCTACGATGCGGTCTACGATGGAGCATGCTTACATAAAGGGACCGATTCACTCAGGACTTGAACCCAGGTACCCAAACTATAACTATCGGGGCACACCCACTCGGGCAGCAAATTGAATAAAATAATAACGAAATATAGAAACTAGATACTAGACTTTTCTTACTAATAATTTTATAACTGATCTATACAAAATAACTCGACGCCCTTTTCAGTTGTAATTAAATATATTGTATGTCTTACATTAATTATACTTGCTGTTGAGGCTTGCCATTCCCTCACCGTCCTTTCCTTACACCTTTACCACGGCGTAACCATCAGACGAAGAAGTCGCGCGTCACAAGATTTGAATTGCACGCCCCACACGATGCGCCAATTCACCGCTAAGAGACGCTACTGAGAAAAAAAAGGACTACCCGCAAACCAGAAAAAACCACCTTCTTTTTTTTGATAAATGTGTGACCGGCACTTTTTGGCGAAGTGAGCTAAAGGAAGACACAAAAGCACCATTTTTTTACGGCGAGTCTTCCCGTCCGATCCTAATAAATAGGATTCCGGGACTCCGAAGACAACCAAAGTATCTATAAGTGTCATATTATATTGAAGCTTTGAAAATATAACACTATCCTAATCTGAATATTCTGGAGTATTCGATGGTGGACTATGGTTTCCGAGGATTGCAGTGTGGCGATCAAAAGCCGAGGGGAGTAAGTACTCCCGTTTTGTCTACCTATCCTGGAGCAAGCCTCAATTTATTGCAATTCAATTCAAATTCATTTTATTCAGGGCTTCCGCGATGGAAGTACATACACTTACGAAAAAAAAAATTTAGATACATAATTATATAATATCAAAAATATAATTAACTAGCAGTCCGTCCCGGCTTTGCACGGGTAAACAAAACTTAATTATGTTACTTAGTGATTATGTAGTATGATGAAGGAATTATTCAGATAAGTAACCCTAATTTATAAAGTGCCGAAACTACTGGTAGTTTCGGCACTTTATAAATTAGGGTAGATTAATTTGTATAAAATAAGAGGTCATTTTAAAACTACTCCCAAGTCCCCCGCGCATCGTAATCTTGCCGAAAGTCTCTGCAACACTGGATATTTATTATTACGTTCCCTTATATGTATCGAGTACTTTTTTTTTTATTTGGTTCACTAACTGGCTGTCAGGTAATCCATTATAGTAACACATATTCTGCATAAATTTCGACCTATTTTTTTTTATGGTTGACAGGCTATGTGTTTAATCACAGCTCACCTGATGTTGAGTGAAGGTGTTGTCGAAGATGGTAAAGCACACCTAGGCTGGAATGAAACTGGCTCTCAAGTGAGACTGCCGGAACACACCGTTAGATGCTTGGCGGCAGATTTTCAACTTGAGGGGGGTAGCTAGCCAGCCGAGTACTAGAAAGTACCCTACCACCATGCTATGGTTTCCGCACGATGTTTCCCTTCTCCGGCAGCTCAAGCTCATTGTTGGGGTTTGAACCCACGCCCTTCGGCATGCAAACCTACCGCACTAACCACTGAGCTATCATCGCTATAAATACTACAGTATTCGGAAGACAAATATAGGTCGGACAGATGGAGATATGAAACGTCGAAATGTACAACTGAACTCCGATATCCTTCACATATAAAAACCCTAAAAAACAAAAACCTTTGAATAAGATTTAAGAAAAAAAGTTAACTTCGCCAAAATATTTAGAAAAACGCCGCAAGTGAAAAACAAACATTTCAGATTATTGTAATGAGCCTGAAACACCCAAAAAGAAAAAATCATCTCTAACAGCCATAACTGATGACTTATTCATAATAAATGTAACCCTGTCTGCTTTAACGTAAAGCTGTAGTGCAGCAGACAGTGCTCTCCCTTAAATATGTGCATGTTAGTTAACTATAATATTTTTAATTATATAATTTAAAAAAATTAAGCTAAGGATATAGTTGCTCAATGCCGTGTGTGTGAGAGAGTGCGTGTGTGTGTGTGTGAATGAGTGAGTTTGCGTGTGTGTGAGCGTGTGCATATGTTCTTCAGTCTACTCTAATCAAAAGTTTTTCAAATGTGTCATATTCGTATTTTTGAAGCCATGTTCTGGTAGATAACATTTAAAGAAGCGTCCGAATATGCAAAAAGTGCGCTTTATCATACATGTAGATATTAGAGGCATCGGCATAACATCGAGAATGTCCAACATAAATATTTATTAGGGTCCTTCTACACGAGTGGACGGCATGATAGGGTGACCATTACAGGACCCCGAAAAAAGTATATAAAAAATACATAAAAGCAAAATGATTTTGTAAGCGTCAATGCTTGTTGGGTTTTATTATTGTATCAGATGGTTTCTCGATCGTTTGCTATCGTCGACACAGTTTTTTAATATTTATAAGCAATCGATGTTTTCGTAGATCATTTTTTTATGTTATAGTAATGATACAAACGAAATGTTCTCCTAATGTTAAGAGATAACGCCTGTCCATGACCATTGCAGCGATACACAGAACTTTGAGTTGTAAAACCAAGTCCAGGCCATCGCTGCTTATTATTGATTTATTTCTACTAATTTATTATTTTATCTATACAGAGGAAAAATTTGTTTTTTTTTTGTTTGTTTGTTGTATTGAATAGGCTCCGAAACTACTGGACCGATCTGAATAATTCTTTCATCATTAGAATTCTAGATTATCACTGACACAGGCTATATTTATATTGTTAATCGAGTTTTGTTTTTCCGTTCGAAGCCGGGACGGACCGCTAGTTATTTATATGTTTAAATGTTTTATTTGACTTGTAACTTGTATTATCAAATATTTGTTTAGTTTTTACTTTCGATGGTTAGTATCAACAGCCCTGTAATTTTGATAGCTGCAGTACCCTTTAAACCGGAACCCTGTAATGTAGAAACACTACTGCTTGGTGACAGAATACCTGGTACAGCGATGGTACCTAGACAACCTCCTGCTAAGGAAATATACAACCAAGTAAAATCCTCCTTAAAACTATCCTAGCTAGTGTGTCCTAGCCCAAACTATAGTCACCCTAGTTATACACTGGTGACGCGTAAAACTGAATGGTTGGCATTGGCAGAGTCTATAGCTTCTAGTTTTCAGATCACATACTGTACCCATATCCTATGTTCCTATTGTATTCACTTGTATGTTTATACTATTATTTATCTTGTGCTCGTATATATATAATAAGTAGGTTTTTTGCTTAAACGTGTCTATAAATTAGCTTCCATAGTGTAAGGCAATTCAAAAAACAGATGATAACAAAAACGAATACAGTTAAATGTTGCAGTTACGCATCTATCCATCCAAATTTATCTGAAATTTAATTTTTTTTTTATAGGACATTACATACAGCGCCATCTGACCCCAAACTAAGCAGAGCTTGTGCTGTGGAAGACAGATAACTGATAGAATACTTAAATACTTTTTTTTGTAAATGCATACTTATAATATATACAGTACACCCAGACACAGAACAAACATCGATGTTAGTCACACAAATGTTAGTCCTGAGTGAGAATTGAACCCACGCCCTTCAGCTCCCGAAGCAGACATACTACCAATTGTAAGGGTTTTTATCAAGAAAACAAAAGTTGGGGTTGACACGGTTTAATGTGGCGGAAGGAGTACCCTTAAATTTAAATAAAAAATAAAAAAAGTCGGGTCTAGCCGGTTGTTCGGTAGGTCTTGGTTATACAATCTATACTTATGCTAACTAGACTCTAGTACACCCTAGGTTAAAGTTCACACAGTTAAATACCGGAGCCGAGAACGCCCCCCTGTAGTTACACCACACTACAAAAAGGTCGAGTTGACTCGTGCTAATCAAAAGGGGTCCTTGACTGAAGCCGCCAATACAAAACGACTGGGACCGGAGGGTAGACACCCGCACATACAGCTACGACGCCCCGCACAAAACAGCTACGATGACGCCTCGCACAAAACAGCCAGAAGGGTGCCCCGCACCAAACAGCCAGAAGGGTGCCCCGTACCAAACAGCCAGAAGGGTGCCCCGTACCAAACACCTCCTGTTAAAAACAGTACACTGTACACCCCGCTTCAGTCAAAAACGTCCTACAGAAACATTCAGTTTTAATAGGAAATCCATTGCTTCAAAGGTAGACACTATTCACTACATAATTTATTTGAAAGTAACAGTCATTATTTAAAACTGTAGGTAGCATTAAATCTTTCACATTAAACAAGAAACAATTGAATTAATATTAGATTCACAAGTTCACACTGCTTGAAGAGCAAATAAAATAAAATTAATGTTTTCCAACCCATCTAACATTCACACAGTGGGTATTAGCTGATTTAAAAGTAATTAATTTGTTGCCAAGAGAAACTGAAGGTTTACACTAGCTTAAAAGAACTTAAACATAAAATAAAACAGCCTATGGAAGGTAGGTAAAACTAAAGGATTGTAGCGAATCAATCCAAGTAATATCATAGTAAATTCTATTTTATAGTAAGAAACTAGTGGACCTCATACTATTCCCTAGGTTTAAAAAGCTGTAATGCTAGACAGGGCTAGCTAAAACATTTGGAAAAGATCTTTAGATATTTTTTCTAACCGAGGGTAATCTGCCCGGACAGAAACCAAATGGAATCACTCACTATATCAAAATTTAACTTTTACATACCGATTTGGAGGTAAATCACTACACCACAGGAATACACCACAGCACTGAAGATCGCCTGAAGACGCTGCACTGAAGGCGCGCTTGAGTAACGATACTGTAAAACGACAAATCCACGTTTATATTTCATAATAGCGATTCCAGAAAGGAGTTTTTCCTTCCGGAAGGCTTGTTCCTCCTCATTACTCACCCAGGAAAAATTGACGTGACCAAAATGGCGACGCAAACCGAAGCGACTCCGGAGTGGAAAAAGGAGCAGACAATCACTAGCAATGACTCCCCTCGAACAAGCGAAGCGACCCGAAGACCAGACTTTCTTCGGCCACGTATTTGGAGGAAGTGCCCATCGATCGAGGTCAACCATAGATCTGTCAAACCGTTAGTGATGTCCTAAAATGTCATCCTGATTCACTCACTCGCGAAATCTAACGTAGGGATGGGGTCCCATCGACCGACTCAACAGTTAAATTGAATTTCGACAATGAACTAAATTAATCACCACAATTATCTAAAACAATATAAAAATTAGCCACCACAATTATCTGAAACAAAATATAAATAAATCCTGCCAAATGCTGCTGGCAAACCAAAGGAACCGTTGCCAAACTTGTAAAAGAAACAACCTCAACACTGACAGCAACAAGGAAATGTCATTCAAGTTGTCATTTTTGTAAACATTGAAATTGTTTTACAAAAGAACTAATTTATTTTTAAATGGAATTCAAATAAGCGGTGCCCTAAAACGACTCCGAGCGAATGTCTAGGCATTTTAAGGTCACGGCAGGCGGTGGAAACTAACAAACGTCACAAGCTCAAAGGTAAACAAAAATACCGGGTTACAGTACTCCCCCGATCACCAGAATTTTTCGAGAAACGAGAAAAATTCCGCTGGGCCTCCAGCTTCAGACTCAAAAAAGAAAGATTGTTAACTATGTTACGGACTTCAACACAAAAAAAATCCATAACATCCCCTAGAAGTACAAATTTACTCCAAAATTCAAAGTCCAGAAAATAAATATTTTGTAAGCCGGTTGACTAACTCTATCCAAAAAGCCAGTGAACAAATAGACCTACCACACTCAAAACCAAAAATCACCTCTATTCAACATCCTTGAGAACTATTTTTAGCTTAAACTATTCTGGCTCACTCTATTAGAGAGTGGGACAACCTAAACGCTAACAAGCCCCAACACAACATCAGCATCAAAAGCATAATGTTCACCACAGTACAACATCCAAGAAAATTTTAATTCGTAAGCCCAAATCGTGCTGGCTCACTCTATTAGAGAGTGGGACAACTTATAGACTGACAAACCCTAACAACACATCAGCATCTTAAGCATAATGCTCACCACAGTACAACATCCAAGAAAATTTTAATTCGTAAGCCCAAATCGTGCTGGCTCACTCTATTAGAGAGTGGGACAACTTATAGACTGACAAACCCTAACAACACATCAGCATCTTAAGCATAATGCTCACCACAGTACAACATCCAAGAAAATTTTAATTCGTAAGCCCAAATCGTGCTGGCTCACTCTATTAGAGAGTGGGACAACTTATAGACTGACAAACCCTAACAACACATCAGCATCTTAAGCATAATGCTCACCACAGTACAACATCCAAGAAAATTTTAATTCGTAAGCCCAAATCGTGCTGGCTCACTCTATTAGAGAGTGGGACAACTTATAGACTGACAAACCCTAACACATCAACATCAAAAGTACAAATTCATTACAGTACATTCGGTAAAAATTATGAGCTTAAGCCATGTTGACTTACTCAAGTAAAGAGTGAGATAACTCATTGGCCTCCAAAATAACAGCTTCATCAAAGGTAAGATTATCAACATCCATGAAAAGAACTACTGGGGATCGTGGAATAACAAATGCCCCACATAAGCTAACCATGTTTCAAATAACACATACAACTAGGTAATATAAATCTTACGTGTCTACAACCCCAAAATTAACTTAACATTATTACCTAAGTATACAACCCTTCACCTAACTTAATCTAACTTAGGCTACCTAACCTAACATAGGGGCCTTGGCATCATTAGGGACTCGTAATGGGTCCCCCAACACAACTCTAACAATTGGCCTACGGCCCTCCCCACATTTGGTAGTGATTGTCCACTACAAAAAATTATTAAGCTACACACTTAATGTCCTTCACGTGACATTCTGTGCGCCTACCATTCACATCTTCCAATAAGTAAACTAACCTGGAGAGTTTCCTTATCACCGTGCACTTTTCAAAACGTGGTGCCAATTTGTATGAGAAATGCCTCGCGGCATCACTTCTGACATGAGTGCGACGCCAAACTACGTCACCCTCAGCAAATTCAGCATCCCTCCTACGCCGATTATAATATTTCGCATTCCTCGCATGCGATTTTTTCAACGCCCTATCCACCTTTTTAAATATTTCAGTTAGATCCCCTAGCTTAGCAACATAATCATCTCGAGAACCAACATCAATGCTATCGAGATCTTCACTATCACCATACACATCACCACCGAGTACAGCCTCTCTGCCGTGCACGATCATGAACGGAGTGTACGACGTCGAATCATTGACAGCTGTATTGATTGCTAACTGTATTTGGCACAGTTTACAATCCCATGCACGCTGATCCTCACCAACAAGAGCAGCAATCGCCGTGACAATGGTACGGTTATACCGTTCCACCGTATTGACTTGCGGACAATAAGTTGGAGTATAGTGTACTTGGGGAATACAGTATTTTTCGAACAACGCTCTTACTTCACGCCCGATAAATTGTGGGCCATTATCAGCGATCACTGTTTGCGGAATACCGGGTACCAAGAAAACACGTTCCTCTAAACGTTGAGCTACGGCAGCACTTGTAGCCCGCCTCAACGGAAACATCAAACAATACTTAGAGAAACAGCAAACCACTACAAGGAGATATTCGTTTTGTTGACGTGATTTTGGAAGCGGTCCAACCAGGTCAACGCTAAGGCATTGGAATGGTCTTCGACACTCTTTCGGTTTCCCAAAGAGACCAATAGCAGGCTGGTTTGGATGTTTGTAAGCTTTACACGTTGAACACTCCGAAACGTAATTCTCCACATCGCGATACATGTTAGGCCAATAAAAACGAAGCCGTACGCGTTT
Organism: Biston betularia; assembly: GCA_905404145.2. NCBI lineage: Eukaryota > Metazoa > Arthropoda > Insecta > Lepidoptera > Geometridae > Biston > Biston betularia. The sequence goes on along the minus strand of FR989887.1, from coordinate 5,245,147 downwards.
GTGCGTCTTTTCTACACCAAAATGAGCACCTAAATCAGAATCATGACACTCTGTAATACGGGTTCTCCGTCCATCCGAAGAAACAACCTCCTTCCAATCAAAATCACCTGTCAATGAAGATTTACCTTTAGTATAGCGGTAGAGCTTCCCATCTATAATTTGGTAGTTAGGGCACGACTGGGGTCTATCCCTGCAGCGTGAGAAAATATTATTATACCACGGGTCATTCATGGAGGTACTGAGAACCGATACAGGCACAGAACGCGAAAGGGCGTCCGGTACAATATTCTCAGACCCTCTTCTATGAACAATAACAAAATTATAAGGAGATAATCGACATCCCCAACGTTCTAGACGTCCGGTGGGGTTCTTCAAATTAAGGAACCACTTTAAACTAGCGTGGTCCGTAATAATCTTGAAAGGTTTAGAGCCTTCAAGATATGGCCTAAAATGTTCCACAACATTCACAACAGCCAACGCTTCTCTCTCTGTCGCCGAATAGTTCCGCTCAGCCTTGTTTAACGAGCGACTATAAAAAGCAATGGGATGTTCCTCACCATCAAAAACCTGCGTCAACATCCCACCGACTCCAACATCAGACGCATCAGTGTGGACAACAAAAGGCAAAGAGAAATCTGGGCATGCCAACACTGGCGCCGTCGTCAGCGCACTTTTCAGCTCCAAAAACGCAGTTTCTGCTTCCGGAGACCAGAAAAAAGGAGCTCGATCCCTACGGGTAGACGTAAGGGCATTTAAAGGAGCAGCAATAGTACTAAACCCTTGAATAAAGCGCCGGTAGTATGAAGCGGTTCCTAAGAAACGTTTGACATCCTTAGGGCAAGCAGGAACTGGAAAATCGGTAATTGCCTTGATCTTGTCAGGGTCGGTCCTCAATCCCAGCTCATCCACCACATAACCTAAGAACTTCAACCGTTTTCGAAAGAAACAACACTTCGACAGACTAATTGTAAGATTAGCCGATCGCAACTTTTCCAGCACCTTTTTCAGGAGTTCTATTTCCTCCTCGAAAGTTTTTCCCACCACGATTATGTCATCTAGATAAATAAAAACACGCCCACCGAATTCAGGGCCAAACAATTGATCCATCAGTCTCTGCTGAGTAGCAGGAGCTGAGGTCAATCCAAAACACATAACTTTAAATTGAAATAGTCCCCGAGACGGTACAGTGAAAGCAGTTTTCTCCTTCGAAGAGGGAGAGAGAGGAATCTGCCAAAAAGCAGATTTTAAATCGAGAGAAGAGAGGAAACGCGAATCCCTGAGCTGATCCAAGATGTTATTGATGTAGGGGAGCGGATACGCATCATGTTTAGACACTGCGTTCAGTTTTCGGCTATCCAAACAAAACCTCAGCTCACCGTTCGCCTTGGGAGCCATAGTGACAGGATTGTTCCAAGGACTGGTGCTGGGCTCGACCACATCTATCTCCAACATTTCGTCCAGCTGCCGATTCATCTCTCCTAATTTCTCAGGCGACATGATATAATAACGCTGCTTAATTGGAGCAGCATCCCCGGTATCGATATGATGGGTAACCAAATGAGTCCTGCCTAAACCCTTTTTCTCGGCAGAAATCTCCTCAAACATTTTATACACATCTTCAGCCATCTTCTTCTGCTCCTCTGTTAAATCATCGAAAGGATGCAACCGATTAACTTGAGACACAACAGCATCCTCAGGGTTCTGGTAAACTATAGAATCTCCTTGTTCTGTCAGCTGCAACACATCCGGTGCCACACCAAACGATTTCCAAAAATTAATACCAAATATCAACGACGAAGTTATATCAGGAATTATGTAAAATTTCACCACACGTTGTACTCCTTTCACTGTAACGGGTAGAAACATATAACCGAGGACGGTAGAAGACGAACCATTCGCCGTCACCACATTTCGTAAATCGTCTGACTTATGCAACTCAGCAAGGTCAGTAAAATATTCCTTAGCCGAACCTCCTATAATAGAAACTTCAGCCCCCGAGTCTAAAAGACCGGTAAAAGGCAAACCACAAATATCTACTTTCAAAAACGGACGAGCATCAACACTTTCAACACGGACCGTTGTCACGCTACGTTTATGATTATCGAAGAACACGCGCACATAATCGCACCAGTCTTTCCACTCCGTAGCGGACGTTCGGCAACGGCCCGAGCTATTTAGTTTTTTGGTGGAACTGGACGGGTCGGTGCACATCGTGGACACGACTTCACAGTTACACCTTTCTCACCACATTTAAAACAAACTAATGAGGGAGGAGCCTTACACTCCAAAAGTACATGCCCCGTCTCACGACATCGAACACAAAATTTATTAACTGCCGTAGTAGCCACCTCAGTTTTTCGTTGGACTCTATTTTTGTATGTTAAATCCGGAGAAATTGCATTATGAGCCTTTACTGAAGGTTCAACAAATAATTCGGCTCTCTGTTTCGCAGCTTCTAACCGCCTACAATGTTTCTTCAAGTCCGACAAAGAAGTGCACTCTACTAAGGCTAACTGGGTAGTATAAAACGGCCGCACATTGTATTTCACTATTTCTAACTTTTCAGAATCACTTAAAGGCCGAGCTAACCGAGCAAAGTAATTATGCATTATACTTAAATATTGTACGATAGATTCATCGGGACCTTGTGTCCGCGAACGAATCTCCTGCAGCAACTGGTAATCGAAATCATACGGAAGAAATTCCTCTAAAAGTAATTTTTTAAGGTCACTCCAGTCAGCTACCTCATCGCGAACACTACGATACCAACTCAAAGCGTCGTCGCAAAATAATTCGGCCGCCGAATTGTATAGTTTGGTTAAAGATATATTGCGAGACGCCGTCAATTCCTCCAGCCTCTCCAGAAAAGCATGGACACTACTCTTCCCACTAAACTTAAGGTTTAGAGCGTGTACATGAGAAACACGATCACACGATACCACACGAACAGCACCACTATCTAATGTTTCCTTTGGTGTGGAAACAGGGTCAGACACAACACGAGCAGCCTCATCCTCTGCCGGTTTAAATTCAAAACTACTTTTAAAGTTATATAGTATACGGTCCATTCGTTTCGTAATTTGTAAAAGCCGTTCGTCCAACTGTGCCTTAAGGGCATCATCCTCGTCTACTGTGGGCTCTACACGACTCAACCGGTGAAAGAGATGGTTGCCCAATGCTTGTATCCGATTTAAGAATTTTAATAACATGGGCTTACGATTACAAATCTCCTCAAGCTCCAACAGTTTTGATTGTATAGTTTGTAACTCTGCCCGTACATCGCCTTCGAATACACACAATTGATCTGTCGGCATTTTTACACTCAAATCCCTAATCTGGGCACGCAATTTTTCTACAGTAGTTTCCGGCATGGCATCACGAATAGCTACTTCATAAATTAACTCGTCTTTGCATAAGAGTGGAAAATTAATAGGACGTTCCTCCATCTTAGGCAATTTAAAAGTACACTGCAGTTCAAAACAAAAAATTAGTAGTACAAGCGTGGTAGTACTATTGTAGTAATACAAGCGTGGTAGTACACAAGCAGTGGTGCTACAAAACTTGTAATACAAAACTACTTATACAAACACTTCAATTACACAATGTTAGAAAAAATATTTCAAGACCAACCGACCCATCATTGAGCGAAAGACCAATGACAGAGGTGCACACTACCACGAACCGGCTACTAGTCCCTGTTCGGGCGCCAAAATGTAAGGGTTTTTATCAAGAAAACAAAAGTTGGGGTTGACACGGTTTAATGTGGCGGAAGGAGTACCCTTAAATTTAAATAAAAAATAAAAAAAGTCGGGTCTAGCCGGTTGTTCGGTAGGTCTTGGTTATACAATCTATACTTATGCTAACTAGACTCTAGTACACCCTAGGTTAAAGTTCACACAGTTAAATACCGGAGCCGAGAACGCCCCCCTGTAGTTACACCACACTACAAAAAGGTCGAGTTGACTCGTGCTAATCAAAAGGGGTCCTTGACTGAAGCCGCCAATACAAAACGACTGGGACCGGAGGGTAGACACCCGCACATACAGCTACGACGCCCCGCACAAAACAGCTACGATGACGCCTCGCACAAAACAGCCAGAAGGGTGCCCCGCACCAAACAGCCAGAAGGGTGCCCCGTACCAAACAGCCAGAAGGGTGCCCCGTACCAAACACCTCCTGTTAAAAACAGTACACTGTACACCCCGCTTCAGTCAAAAACGTCCTACAGAAACATTCAGTTTTAATAGGAAATCCATTGCTTCAAAGGTAGACACTATTCACTACATAATTTATTTGAAAGTAACAGTCATTATTTAAAACTGTAGGTAGCATTAAATCTTTCACATTAAACAAGAAACAATTGAATTAATATTAGATTCACAAGTTCACACTGCTTGAAGAGCAAATAAAATAAAATTAATGTTTTCCAACCCATCTAACATTCACACAGTGGGTATTAGCTGATTTAAAAGTAATTAATTTGTTGCCAAGAGAAACTGAAGGTTTACACTAGCTTAAAAGAACTTAAACATAAAATAAAACAGCCTATGGAAGGTAGGTAAAACTAAAGGATTGTAGCGAATCAATCCAAGTAATATCATAGTAAATTCTATTTTATAGTAAGAAACTAGTGGACCTCATACTATTCCCTAGGTTTAAAAAGCTGTAATGCTAGACAGGGCTAGCTAAAACATTTGGAAAAGATCTTTAGATATTTTTTCTAACCGAGGGTAATCTGCCCGGACAGAAACCAAATGGAATCACTCACTATATCAAAATTTAACTTTTACATACCGATTTGGAGGTAAATCACTACACCACAGGAATACACCACAGCACTGAAGATCGCCTGAAGACGCTGCACTGAAGGCGCGCTTGAGTAACGATACTGTAAAACGACAAATCCACGTTTATATTTCATAATAGCGATTCCAGAAAGGAGTTTTTCCTTCCGGAAGGCTTGTTCCTCCTCATTACTCACCCAGGAAAAATTGACGTGACCAAAATGGCGACGCAAACCGAAGCGACTCCGGAGTGGAAAAAGGAGCAGACAATCACTAGCAATGACTCCCCTCGAACAAGCGAAGCGACCCGAAGACCAGACTTTCTTCGGCCACGTATTTGGAGGAAGTGCCCATCGATCGAGGTCAACCATAGATCTGTCAAACCGTTAGTGATGTCCTAAAATGTCATCCTGATTCACTCACTCGCGAAATCTAACGTAGGGATGGGGTCCCATCGACCGACTCAACAGTTAAATTGAATTTCGACAATGAACTAAATTAATCACCACAATTATCTAAAACAATATAAAAATTAGCCACCACAATTATCTGAAACAAAATATAAATAAATCCTGCCAAATGCTGCTGGCAAACCAAAGGAACCGTTGCCAAACTTGTAAAAGAAACAACCTCAACACTGACAGCAACAAGGAAATGTCATTCAAGTTGTCATTTTTGTAAACATTGAAATTGTTTTACAAAAGAACTAATTTATTTTTAAATGGAATTCAAATAAGCGGTGCCCTAAAACGACTCCGAGCGAATGTCTAGGCATTTTAAGGTCACGGCAGGCGGTGGAAACTAACAAACGTCACAAGCTCAAAGGTAAACAAAAATACCGGGTTACACAATGAACCAACAGGGTTGTCAAAAAAGTTTTCCAATCCATTTTAACTCCCTACCCATCGTGGTGTATTTTGAAAAAATAGTTTTTGTTGGAAGGTGTTATTCATGGTAGACAAACTAGGTGTTCGATCACAGCTCACCTCTTGTTAAGTGATTGTTTATTCGAAGATGGTAAAGCACACCTAGCCTGGAATTTAACTGGCTCTCAAGTCTCAAGAGGCTGCCGAAACTGCACTTGACACAGGCAAATGCACAAACTGCGACGCCAAAATCAAAGAAGACGAAGAAGAAACAACTGTTTTAAAAAAGCTGGTAAAGATGCAGTTCTCATAAAAAATACAAACGTGCGAAAGGTACACGAAGGTACAGATGTCAACGAGGGCTCGAGACATTTTTTATAGACCGCAGAACGTGACAAGAAACCGGGAAATAATTTATGTTCCACTGGGGTTAACTCGAATGGTTGGCCGGAGCTGCGACAACAACATGCAACACACTCAAATGCTTATCAAGTGTCGCTATAAGTATGAGCAAACGCATAAATAATACTACGCTCTTATTTGTGGTAATAAAAAATTATAAGCAGTTTTTTCCGAGAAAAATTTAACATATTTAAAAAGATACGTATTTTTATGTAAAAGTAATGAGACGAACGTAACGCTCTGCTGGAGGTAAAAGAGAATGCATGCCCATAACCATTTCAGCAGTACCTAGAGTTTTAGGTAACACAACAAAGTGCATTGTCAGTACTTTAGCGCTTATTACTTTGAAACCCAATGATTAATCCCAATGACTGCCCTGTTACCTCATTTGGTAGAATATCTGCTTCAAGAGCTGTAGGGCGTGGGTTCGATTCCCACCAGAACAAACATTTATGCGACAATAAATGTTTGTTATGTGTCTAAGTGTACTGTATTACAAGTAAGTATTTACAACAACAAAAAAGTATATAAGTATTGTATCAGCAGGTTCCCATTGTACAAGCTTTGCTTAGTTTCGGGATGGATGGCGCTGTACTAATAGCCCTGTAATTTCGCTAGCTATTTACAGAGACTTTGAAACCGGAATATAGTTATGTGTACACAAAACTGCTGGGCGGCACAATATCTGATACTGCGGTAGTACCCCCCTAGACGATCTCCTGCTAATATTCAACAATTATATCTTAAGTTGGTTTGTTTTATATGTATATTAGATTGTTTAAGAAAGGTAGGACACTATTTCATATGATACAAAAACAAAATTATCATAATTATGATAGGATGATTCATACGAAATGTTTGAGCGACTTATCCTTCTAGTATGATTCTTAAAAAAAAAATACATTTTTCATAATATCAAAACGGAATCACATTAAATATATTATGGCTAATCCATAACTTCAAATGTTCTATTGTTCCTAGGGGTTTTACAAAATGAGTGTGGTAAAGACCATAGTTACAGGGTATTTTTGGATGTTAGATTTATTTGTGGCTGTTTGTATACAGATAAGTGATCTGTCGGTGTAAAAAAAGGCATAATCAATTTGTTATCAGATTCAGATAGCCTTAATCTAAAATCGTTGTCAAAAATAATTGACCAAAAATATTTTAACTTTCCTAAAATAATAATAAAATTGATTACGTTAATGTTGAGGTATTTTTATTTTTACATTTATTTTGAATATGTTTTATCGTTCGACAGGCTAGGTGTTTGATCACAGCTTGCCAGGAATGAAACTGGCTTTCAAGTATGGCTGCCAGAAAATACCGTTTGGTGCTTGACGACAGAATTTCAACTGAAAGTGCTAACCGGCAGAGCTCAAGAAAGTAACCTACCACGACGCTATGATTTCTTTCGCCATTTTATTGTCGGGATTTGGACCAACGCCCTTCGGAGTGTGAATCGACTGCGCTAACCACTTACCTATCATTGCTTTTACTTTATATTTGTGCATTATTTAAATTATGTACAATATGAATATTAGGATGTATCTTTATTTTATCTCTAATTTAGTCAATCACACTTTAGTCAGGGTCAAGTCTGGTCATGTCCTAGTAAAGTAGAAGCAACTTTAAATCTGCGACGGAGTTTTGGAAGTAACATGAAAATATATTATGTTACACCAAATTTTTTTTTTTTACACACAGCGCCATCTGGCCCCTAACTAAGCAGAGCTTGTGTGATGGAAGTCAGATAACTAATAGAATACATAAATACTTTTTTTTGTAAATACTTACTTATAATACATACAGAACACCCAGACACAGAACAAACATTTGTTTATTCACAAAATGTTTGCCCTGAGTGGGAATCGAACCCACGCCCTCCAGCTCTCAAGGCAGATATACTACCAATGAGCCAACGGGGCTGTCAAACATTATACCCGTATCACTTCTAATGCACGTATTTCCAATGAAATTGAATATAACACTTATAAATTATCATCGAATGTCTCAAAATAAGTAAGCGCTCAAGTAGCGACGCCATGGACTTTGTTTTGTTACTTAAAGTTCTGAGTATCGCTGCAATGGTCATGGGCATGCGTTTAGAGTCAATTTTTAAAAGACAAACTTTAATCTTTCTTCTATCCTTTAAACATAATTGAACATAAAACATAATTAAAATTAATTTACTTGGTGGTAGATCTCCTTAGCAGGAGGTCATCTAGGTAGGTACCACCGCAGTACCAGATATTCTGCCGCCAAGCAGTAGTGTGTAAACATTACTGTGTTCCGGTTTGAAGGATACTGCAGCTAACAAAATTACAGGGCTGTTGAGACTAACCATCGAAAGTCTCAAAGTAATGAGCACCAAAGCAGCGATGCCCTGGACTTTGTTTTGTTACTCAAAGTTCTGTGTATCGCTGTAATGGTCATGGACAGGCGTTATCTCTTACCATCAGGAGAGCGTCTCGTTCGTCTCATTATTTGTCACATAAAAAAAAAAAAAAAATCATCCAACCAAAAAATAAACTCTAGGTTTCATTATGAAATATGTATATTTCCAAGCTGCACCGAATATTACCAAAATTCCCTGAAATAAAATAATAAATTCACCTCGTGCCGCCTTGAATTATGTTTAATCTGATGTAATTTATTCCACTCACACGAATAATACATTTTATCTCGGGATATTAAAAAGGATGGAATAATTGTTTTCTGAAATAAAATTTCGAGTCACATTAAATATTTACAAGGATGGTTGAAATATGTTTGGTTTACCTTGTCATTTCCTGATCGCGAGCGATTCATTTGAGAATAATGATTTATGGTGAATACGTACATACGAAATGTGCGTACTATTATAAGTATGTACTGTATGTATTATAAGTATGTAAGTGTGACGGCGGCGAGTAGGTGCGGAGCGCCCGCGGCTGATAGCGTCAGTGCTTTGGCCGCGCTCGGGAACGAGGCATCCGCGAGTGATGTGTCCATAAGATTAGAACCTTTCTCACCCTATGAAGTTTTTACAATAACGAAGAAACGTATTGCCCCTAAGAAAAGTACTGATCTCTACGGTCTGTCTGCAAGTTTATTGAAAACCGCCATAGAACCGGTCGCACCCGTAATTAGCTACTTATTTAATTTATGCCTGCGGGAAGGTATGTATCCCGCGGCGCTTAAAAGAGTAAAAATATGCCCCTTGTACAAAGGAAAGGGCAAAAAAGCAGACCCCAAGTCTTACCGCCCTATATCCCTCGTCCCCGCTATTAGCAAGGTGTTTGAGGTAGGTCTCAATAGAAGGCTACTTAATTTTGTCGTGGACCGTGGTGTCCTGTCGGAGCGGCAGTATGCGTACCGAGCCGGTCGCGCGACCACAGACTTAGTGCGCGAGGTGTTGTGGCGAGTGTTAACTGCGCGCGAGGCAAAACTGCAGGTTGCCTTACTTTGCTGCGACCTATCGCGCGCGTTCGATACCGCCGATCACGCCCTCATCGCAAACAAGCTGCAATTTTATGGGATCCGTGGCCCTGCCCTATCCATACTGTCCTCCTTCATGTCTAAGCGAACACAGGTAGTGGTGGGTGATAGAGGTCGCGTCATGTCGTCAGAAGCGGAAAATGTGATGGGCGTCCCGCAGGGCTCCTGCCTATCTAACACTCTATTCAGTCTCCTCCTTAACGACTTGCCCGACGCCATCGATGACGCTGAGATATATATGTACGCCGATGACGTCGCCGCAGTGATCACCGCGCCGACGCACCGTGAACTAGAGTCGAGGCTGAATGGGGTGGTGAACGAACTAGATGGGTGGTTCCGATCGAACGGGCTCGCGCTAAACAAAGATAAGACCTGCTTCCTTGCTTTTAACCTCAATGGCCACGCGACTGAGACTCATTCGGTAGCAGTCGGCAATACCGCTCTCCAACAAGTCCACAGTACGAAACTTCTAGGTTTCCATATCGACGGCGCGTTGACCTGGGAGACGCACATAGACGAGCTGTGCGGGAAGCTGAGCCGCTCGTGCTTTGCGCTCCGGCGGCTCGCGAGCACCGCTGCCCGCAGCGTAGTGCGCTCCTGCTACTTCGCGACCGTCCACAGTAACATCACGTACGGGTTGGAGCTGTGGGGCCGCGCTGCCGATCGTAATAGAGCCTTTGTTATGCAGAAGCGAGCTATTCGTGCCATATGCGGGGTTCAGGACGACATCTCTTGCGTGGATCTGTTTAAGGAGCTACAAATTCTGCCTTTACCGTGTGAGTTCGTTTAGTGTACACGCATACAAACATAGATAAATTTCATCGCCGGGGCGTCCACAGCACGTTGGATCTTCGCAGTAATAAAAAGAAAGACCAACTAGTAACGCCGTCACATCGGCTCGTCAAGTCGGAGAGGTCGGTATACATTATGGGGCCCGCGGTCTACAATCGCGTACCCGCTTCCATTCGGGATGCACCTTCCATCGCGTGCTTCAGAAGCAAACTAAGATCTTGGCTTCAAGAGACCTTATTCTATGACTTTGACGATTATTTAAAACTAAGGGATTATTGAATTACTAGTAAGTAATTATAATTTGTTTTTTATGGACATTTCATTATATTGATATAATTATTTTATATGTGACATATTACCTTATTGACATGTTCATTGTTTTGACATATGTAATGATTTTGATAATAGTTTTTAAATATGAATGGAAAAATGACCTATAACTTTGGTGTTATTAATAAATGATTTGTATTTGTATGTATTTCATCAAATACAAATCATCAAAAAAAAAAGAATTTATGTATTCTATCAGTTATCTGACTTCTTACTTTTTCTTCTATCACACAAACTCTGCTTAGTTTGGGGCCAGATGGTGCTGTGTGTATAGTCCTACGATATTTATTTATTATTTATACATATATGATCGAATTTCTCAATTTATTATATTTTAAGTTATAAATTAGCTTTATTTCCAACTATAGTTATACACGGTACAGCAATGGTCGGCTTTCGACATCGCATCGATATGAGCCTATAAGATTGACTGGCTAGATGTTCGTAGCGATGATAACACAGTGTGGGTTCAAACCCCAACAATGAGCTTGAGCTGCAGGCTAAGGAAAACATCTTGAGGAAACCATAGTATGGTAGTAGGGTACTTTTTAGTACTCGGCTGGCTAGCTACCACCTTCAAGTTGAAAAACTGCCGCCAAGCATCTAACGGTGTTTCGGCAGCCTCACTTGAGTCGTTCGACCACACCGTCACTTATCATCACCTCACAAAAAAAGCAAAAAAGCTCACTTAATGTTAACTCCTTTGGCGCTCATTACTTTGAGACATTCGATGGTAAGTCTCAACTTCCCAGTAATTTCGCTAGCTGCAGTACCCTTCAAACCGAAACACAGTAATGTTTTCACACTACACTGGTTGGCGACAGAATATCTGGTACTGTGGTAGGTACCAACCTTTTTTTTTCCCAGGGAAAATCCTTTGTGGATACCACCCGGCCACGGGGGTGGCAGGTGGTTATGTGGGACTCTCCGTCAAGAATGACGGCATACCCACTAAAAACCCTGGGGTGTTCCGTCTCCGCGCCTTGAACCGGGGTAGCGGGTACGCTTGCGCATTCGTCCGCTACCTCGAGGTAGGTACCAACCTACCTAGACGACCTCCTGCTAAGGAGATCTACCACTAAGGTGTTTACCATCTTCGATCACACCGTCACTTACAATCAGGTGAGCTGTGGAACACTTAGCTTGTCAACAATAAAAAAAAATGTATTAGATAACTACATCCTTCTGTAAATATTGTACGAAGTTTCAGCACAAACACAGCCGAGAATCGAATCTCCCAAATTGGCAACACATACGAGCTAGTGTACAAGAATCGAATATTTGTGTGGCGTTGTCTCGTTCAGTCTCGCCTTTATTTATCAAAGCCTTTTCTTTGGAGTCAGTAGAATGCTTTAGATGTCTAACATAATTTACCACTTCGAATCTTTTTTTTGCATTGACTATTTGTACATATTATGTAGTCCGATATTTTTCTTTGACATTGCAATTTAGCAGTTTGCTAATGTGAATATGAATTCGTTCATATTTTCAGTTATCTGAATTTAAAACAAGTCATCATCATCATCATCATCAGCCTATATTATTCCACTGCTGGACATAGGCGTCCCCCAAGACACGCCACTCAGCCCGATCATCGGCTTTTCGTTTCCATCCACCGCCAGCTGTCTGTCTGTATATCGTCACTCCATCGACTCTTAGAGCGTCCTACGCTACGTTTGCCAATATGCGGTCTCCACTCTATGGCGCTGTGTGTAATGTCCTATGATATTTAAATAAAAAAAAAAAAGAACACGTCTACGCCAGCGGTTATTTATCGAAAAACTTTAACGTATATAATGTAAAAGTTTTTCGATTGCCTCTGTTAAATAAAAATACATAAAAAAACTATATACGTATGTATTATAAATATTTGTATTAGAGAGAAGTGAAATGACCTAAAGTATTAAAGTATTTTTTTTATTTTGACTTAGTATCATAAAAGTATTCTAAAAAAATATGTTACAGATCGGAAAGCCCGTCTATTTCACGTCAATTTATCACAAACTATATCCAAACGTATAGCTTTTAATTAAACCAACAGATGTGTCCGAAAACAAATTCTAATATCCAAAGTGCTATTACAGTTCCAGTAGGAATTATAGCCTAAACCCTCGGCAAAAAATCAGTCCACAGTTTAGGCAAAAAGTTTTGAAATTGCCCTCTAGCCTTTAATTTGGGTTACGTTCAGGGATCAGACATTTTAATTTTATATTTTGTTTAGTGTTTGCGGCCAGACGGATACTTTGATAAAAAAAATATTTGTTACTGTACAAAAAGTAGGTTACATATAACATATTATAACAATTGTGCAGAAGCTTTGGCGGGATCGCGGAAAGTGTCATGTTGCTTTGTGTTTTTTTTTATCTAGTGTTTTTTTCTAAAACTAGTGTTTATGTACAAAAATTGTGGTGATTAATTCATAAAGTGCCGAATTATAAGCGCGAGTGTGGGAGTTGTTTTTTTACTGGCGGTGGATGGAAGCGAAAAGCCGAAGATCGGGCTGAGTGGCGGTGTCTTGGGAGAGGCCTATGTCTAACAGTGGACTAATATAGGCTGATGATGGTGATGATGATGATGATAGTTAAGTACATTTTTGTGGGCCGCATACTTACTTCGAAAATAAATATTTTTTGTAACATTTCCACACACTTATGATATTCTGGAGTTATAGATATAAGTAGGTATAACTTCAGAATACCACAAGATAACTCTTGCAAAGTAAAAGTTTTCCACACACTTGCTGATAAAAGGGTGGAACCAATTTCCTTGGTTAGAAAAAATGTGTAAGTCAATTCCGTCTACTCATAGAGACTATTATCCCCTACCCATATTTCAACGTTGCTCACAGAATTAGTACAAAAAGTCGATTTCCTTGTAGGCGCAAAAGTAACCCTTACGGAAATGCCAAGTTTGCAGAATCGAGCAATTGTAGCTACGTATTATTCAGAGGTGAGAACCAATTTATTATTTAGGCAATATTCGTGGTTTAAGTAAGTTAGGATGCTTGCTGGTCAGATGGGTAGACACAAAGCATCATCATCATCAACAACCTAGTATGTCCATTGCTGAACATAGATCCCTCCCAGGACACGCCACTCAGCCCGATCTTCACTTCCAGCTATCTTAGACGTATATCGTCACTTCATCTAGTCACAGAGCGTCCTACACTACGTTAAGAACATGTCTACTCCAGCTGTTACCGGTTCTGCGGGACAAATATGACCAGCCCATTGCCACTTTAACTTGCTAAAACACATAATTATATTTTTTTTACCTTTACTAATTTAATTAATGTTTTTGTATTAAAATAACACAGAAATAATATTATTGTTTTAGGGATCCACTTTTTATTCTATTGACATATTTTTTTCCAATCGTGTTTCAAAATAAATGGTTCCCTTAGAGATAACATCAAAATAAAGCAAACTTTTTTTCACTACTTTAAAAAATGTTGAAAAAAGCCATTAGCCGTTTTGACTATATACGAAGTTTTTATTTTATTCATCATCATCATTTCAGCTGTCCACTGCTGGAAATAGGCCTCCCCATTGACTTCCGCAAAGACCGGTTGGAAGCGGCTTGCATCCAGCGCGTTCCTGCGCTCTTTATTAGGTCGTCCACCTTGTGGGTGGACGTATACGTACGTACGTACTTTATTACTCATGTTTAATAAGTGAAAAAATATTGTGCTCTCCTAATAATCCATGACCATTACAGCGAGACACAGATCTTGGAGTAAAAAACAAAGCCCAGGGCATCGATTTGGCGATCATTACTTTGAGTCATAATAGTCAGTCTCAACAGACCAGTAATTTCGGCTTTGGTGGATCAGTGACTATCGTGACGATGTAATTCATCACACCACCTTCGTCTGAGTCGACCCTGAGGCCGTTTACATTTTGGCGTCCAAACTGTGGTGATCTATGCCCAGCGGTCGTTTGGCATGCGACAAACGTGGCCCGCCCAGTCACACTTCAGTCGTCCGCCTTTCTTGCTCACACCACATCCCAAAGCCACTCTTAAACTATTACTTAAAATGTTGAAGGCGCAAGTATAGTACACTGGACAATGGGTACATATTTGAGCCTTTTGGGGTTGAAACTTTGAGACCGTGAGGACCGGGAGAAAAAAAAAATTAAAGGCTTTGTCATCTCGTCTAGTCGACGCCACACGTGAACAAAACGCTGGCCTTTATTTTGCCCAACGTTTGAGTATTGCCATACAACGCGGCAATGGGGCATTTTGGGAACTATTCCCATTGATAGCGGCCTTTTAGATTAATTATTATTTTAAATGTTGCATGTCTTAGTCACTTTACTTATTTATACCTTGATGTTTAAAAATAAACGTTTAATTTTTCTTAAAATATTGATACGTTATCAACCTAACTCACATAAGTACTTATACTATGTGGTCGTATACGCAGGTCGGGAAAATACGCAAGTACGGGACTCTGTAATTATAAATTAGTGCAGTAAGTGCTTACCTGCAGGTACTGTCAAAAGTGCAGCTGACTGTGACGAAGGATGGAGTTACGCCGGAGTGAAACAAGCATTTTAATATTGTACTTACACCCTCTTACAGTGGAAGTTCCCTGCGTTTTCAGAACCCTTTCCTTGTAAGAACTCACTTTAAAGCCAGTTTCATTCCAGGATAGGTGTACTACCTTCGGACACACCGTCACTTAACATCTGCGAGCTGTGGTCAAACGCCTTGCCTGTCAAATATTAAAAAAGAACTGCTGGTGGAACTCGTTACCAGCGTCTGTCTCGTTCCAACTAAGTACAACCAGGGGGTTGTAAAGAAAAATGCAATTATTTTCTAGGCTTGCTCCATCATAGGCCACATCATCGCTTTCAATTAGGTGAGATCATGGACAAACGTATGTCTAGTCTAGAACTTACGTTTTTTTTTTTTAAATCAAAATAGGTTCGCGTTCGACCCCACTCTGCCTGACATCGTACCAATAATAATAATAATAATAATATAACTCTTTATTGTATACACCAAATTACAAAAAAATATATAAAAATAAAGACTTAAAAGTAATGTAACAATTGGCGGCCTTATCGCTAAAAGCGATCTCTTCCAGGCAACCATAACACGGAAAAATATTCTAAACTAAGGACGGGGTGTGTCGATAAGTTAAAAAAATAGATAAAAAGAAAAAAGATTAAATAAAATAAAAAACATTTTAACCATAATACATAAGCATATACATATATATACCTAAATATATTATAAAATAACAATACTTAAATATCTTATGTAATATACACTTATAGACATTGGTACATAAATACGTATAGATATACATTAAATAATCTATGATTAAATAATTCTATTCAGTTATTCAGTTTTTTTTGTACATGTGACTTGCCTTTAACATTATTGTTATTTATGGCCAATAAATATTACTGATTTACTGATTTACTGATATGTTTTAAACATCATGGCAACATCAGGTAATATTGCCATGATGGAAAAACAAAAGTAACTAGAGCTTTTTTTGCAGGAAATAACTATTGCTGTGGTAAAATACCTAGCCTGACAAACATTAAAAAAACTATATATTTTACTGGCAGGAGAGCGTTTCGTTCGTCTCATCACTAAAAAACTTAATTTAAAAAAAATGTATTATTAGAATTTATTTTTTGCGAAATTGTTCTTTCTTGTATAAATGAATCTAACCTCACACGTCGGTCGCACCGGGCTTCGGACAACCTAATTAAAATATTACGCTCGCCGTACAAGAAACGAAGTGGCTTTTGATTAATTTGCCGATTTTACTGAAAATAATTGCCGAAATTATTTCTGTGGGAATTATTTTTGCCGAAATTATTTGGGTCAACGGTGGCGGAAGAAAGTAATTAAGGGCCAGGAATGAAAGATTTATGGTTTTTTTAGACTTCATTCCAAAGCAAAATGCCACAGGAAAGTGAAAACTTAAAAATACATACTGGCATAAGTTTGCCTATTTAATAACCACGAAATCTCCATAATTATACAGGGATCTTGTTAATCAGTCGGCATCCTTTTGAGAGCATATTTTGTATATTAAAACAAACAACTTTTGTCTTACCTTTGCCAAAACCCAATACATATGCCAAAAAAAAACTTTTTCTGGCACACGCTAAGACTTTTTATTTCTCCATTGCGTGGACGCTTCATTCATCGTAGTTTAGTAGCCGCCCCCGCCCTCGCCCCCCGCAACCCTTTTCTTTGGTGTTTGAATGACATCATCGCGTTTGCTGCCGGCACGCGTCAGAGTGCTCGTGCGCTTTTTACAGTTAAATTTGTTTAGACAGGACAAATCTATTTTTTTAATATTGTATGGAAGAAAACAAATACGAATTATGAACAGGAGGAGAAAAAAAATTAAAAACAAAAGTTAGATTTAATGTACTGAGCATGCCATTAAAAGGATACTGACTGATTACAAATAACCCTGTATATCTACTAATCAATTTCATATTTTACATTTATAGTTTCTTGGTTTTTTTTTATTGTTGACAGGCTATGCCTATGTTAGCCTGGGATGGAAGTGGCTCTCAGGTGGGGCTACCGGAACACACTGTTAGCTTGGCGGCAGATTTTCAACTTGAGACTGGTAGCTAGCCAGACGAGTACTATAAAATACCCTACCAACAAGATATGGTTTCCTCACGATGTTTTTCTTTACCGGCAGCTCAAGCTCATTGAACTCACGCTCTCTGGTGTGCGAACCAACCGCCCTAACCACTGAGCATCGCTACAAAACAAACATCCTTATATTATGTCAACCCCTCACCAGAACAACGTAATCATAATTTCTAAGCTGATTACTTTGGGTGTCTGATATCGGTAGCAATAATGAATTTCATGAATATTAATGTACGTATTAAGTTTATAAACTTGTGAGGCATTTAATATGGGAGAATGAATGTGACCCAGTTTCAGAACGTTTTGTGTGACATTAAAATCATTTATTAAATTAATCAAACAGCCATAACACTTGTGGAAAACTTTGTCGCCAGCAACACACACTCACATCCTTACATGCATGGGACAAGTGCGAAATGGTCTCGCACAATGAAGGTTGCGTATCACCGAAAATAATTTATATAAATAAACGTTTTCGATGATCGATCTCTTAGCAAGAATTCGTCTAGGTAGATACCACCGCAGTACCAGATATTCTGCCGCCAAACAGTAGTGTGCAAACATTACTGTGTTCCAGTTTAAAGGGTAATAAAGCTAGCGAAATTACTAATATAGTTCACATTTATTTCTTCATTTTATAACACATAAAAACAGAATGTAATTAAATTAATTTCAATACAAATACACAGTTTTCACTGTATCACATTCCAAAACTATGTGTATGTTTAGATGCATTATAATTACATTTTTTTAAAGTAACTAAAGAATTTAGATTAATTAGGATTATAATTATAAATTAAATCTATTGGTAAGTTGTACAGTCAAAATCCTTATCCTTAAGTTTATTTATTTATTTATTTATATAAAAATGTCAAATATATTATGTTAAGCGACGGCGTAGTCGAAGATGTTAAACGCATCTAGCCTACAATGGAAATGGCCCAATATTTTTTTGTCACACCAGGTGTACCGGCAGCATCTCTGTCACTCTAAACCGACTCTAAACTCTTTACGGCCGCACTTCCAAAGTTTTTATTAAAAGTTTATCCATAAAATTATATGCACATCAATAAAAAACATTTAGGGCCCACGCTGTAGTATGCAGCCAACTTTGTGTCACTTAAAAGTTTCCTTTTACGAGGTTTGTTTTAACGAACCCTAAAACAAAGGCCTAGTTAATGGATTAACAGAATTGTATCTTTGCTTTTCGTCATACTACGTGATTTTAAACTCATTGTTTTGCTTAATTTTTTTAAATTTTATTTATTTAATACTAGCAACCCGCCCCAACTTCGCACGGATGCACTCCCATTTCCCATTTCCTATAACAATTCCCATTTCTCTTCCCAAGTCCCACTTCCCAGTTCCAATACCAATACCATTACCAATTCCCATTTTGATTCCCAATATCCACTTCCCACTTCCCACATCTCAATACCCACTACCCAATTCCAATCCCACTCCCACTTTCCAATTCCAATTCGCACTTCCAAATTACAATCCCACTCCCACTTCCCAATTCGAATTCTCAATTCCCACTACCCAATTCCAATCGCACTTCCCAATTCTCAATTCCCA
This sequence comes from Biston betularia, assembly GCA_905404145.2. Classification (NCBI taxonomy): domain Eukaryota; kingdom Metazoa; phylum Arthropoda; class Insecta; order Lepidoptera; family Geometridae; genus Biston; species Biston betularia. Next base: position 5,226,273 of record FR989887.1, on the reverse strand, counting down.
CTACCCACATCCCAATCCCAATTCCCAATTCCCAATTCCCAATTCCCAATTCCCAATTCCCAATTCCCAATTCCCAATTCCCAATTCCCAATTTTAATACTAATACCATTACCACTTCCCACTTTACACTTCCCATGTCCCACTTCCCACTTCCCACTCCCCCTTCCTACTTCCCGCTTCCCACTACCCACTTCCCAATTCCAATTCCCACTACCCAATTCCAATCCCACGCCCACTTTCCAATTCCCACTTCCCACTTCCAATTCCCACTCCCACTCCCAGTTCCCACTTTTCATTTCCCACTTCTCACTTTCAATTCCCATTGCCATTCCCACTTCCAATTCCCACTCCCACTCCCACTTCCCACTTTCCAATTCCCACTTTCAATTCCCATTGCCATTCCCACTGCCATTCCCACTTCCCACTTCCCACTTCACACTTCCCACTTCCCAATTCCAATCCCACGCCCACTATCAAATTCCAGTCCCACTCTCACTTTGCAATTCTTATCCTAGCCCCATTTCCCAATACCAATCCCACGCCCACTTCCCAATTCCAATCCCACGCCCACTTTCCAATTCCAATCCCAATCCCGAATTCTTAATTCCCACTACCAAATTCCAGTCCCACTCCCACTTTTCAATGCCTATCCCACACCCACTTCCCAATTCCTATCCCACTCCCAATTCCAATTCCAATTCCCACTTCCAAATTCCAATCCCACTCATACTTCCAATTCCTTATTCTCACTTCGTAATTACCAACTCAGCGTCTCGTTAGTCTCATTAGTTTTAACATAAAAAAAAATGTTATATGAAAAACTTTTTCAAATCGTCATTTTAGTGTCACTGCAAATTATATTGGAAGGTTTATCTACTGCGACTAATTAGTTTTCCTACTTACCATTTTTAACTATGGCATTATGTTTACGACAGCTTGCACAATTAATGAAAATAAGTTTAAATTAATCCGTTCAAATGTAAATTTTAAATTGCAACCAAGTGCGAAAAGCAATTTCGATTTTGGATTAAGTACTTACAAATTATTTAAATACTACTAAACTATTTGATTAATTTGTTAGTTAATGTTTTTTCAAGCCTACATTGTTTGTTACGACTAATGATTAAAAGCCTTATTATTTAGATTCAATTTTTTAATTACTAATGCGGGATTACTAACGTTTAATTATGTGGAATACTTCTACTTACTATACTTAATTTAACTTGGTGGTAGATCTCCTTAGCATGTGGTCTAGATAGGTACCACCGCATTAACACATAGGTATTCTGCCGCCTAGTAGTGTCCTTATACATTACTGTGTTCCGGTTTGAAAGTTACTGAAGCTAGCGAAATTACAAGGCTATTAAAACTAAACATCTAAATCCTCAAAGTAATGAGCGCCAAAGCAGCGATGCCCTGGACTTTGTTTTGTTACTTAAAGTTCCGTGTAGCGCAACGCAAAACGTTTTCAAAATCATTTTTAAGGTGGTTCGATTTCCATACAAATATTTTTTTGCCATTTATAGAGAAATGGAGTATAATATTACAGTGAAATAACAGCTACTGGCATTTATTTTGGTGTTTATTTGCGGCAAATTACAATTGCTTGAATAAAACAGTAGATTATTAGCATAATCTACTGTTTTATTAAAAAATCATAAATTCACAAATCATTGATAAATTTGATTTTATGCCAAATATCTACTATTTTATTCAAGCAGTTGTGATTTACCGAAATAATATGAAATCGAACCACCTTAAAAAGAACATTCATAAATTCTATTGAAATAAGTTCACTTTTTCGTCAATGTTTTAATTATGTTCGTTGTTTTTTGAGTTATGGATTAGGTAGAATAACTAGAAAACACAAATGAAGTAGGTAAGTCAATCATAAATAGAAAAAACAGAATACACGATTTTGGTTAAAACATAATTACATTTACCTTCAGATTAAGTAGTGTTTAATCTGAGCATTTAACACAACTGATATAAATCAACTAAAATCAGACAAAAGTAATATTTCCTTCAAGGAGTCAAAAAACTCAGTCCGTGCATGACCAAAAAGGATAGTTTCACAGCTTTCACAAAACGTCAAATCATTGTCAAACAATCCAACATTCATACAAGTTCGTAAAAGTATTTTATTTTTGTTAACACAAATGCCACGCCATTAATGGATGACCAACAAACCGCAGCGAATGCAAATGAAGTGACGAAAGAATCAGTCATCAAAGAAGACAATGTAACGGAAAAAAATATCAACGTCACAGAAGAAAGAAGACTAGACGATGCAGGACCTTCAAGAACTACGAACTTACCAGGGTCTATACAAAGCCCTAGGCCAAAACAAGGCCACAAAGCCGGCTTATCCAAATCTGATCATTGCATCAGACAAATTATTACAACGAAAGATGTTACGAACGCACTAAAATCATTAAGCTTTGGAACACCTAACCAAAAAATATCAACATTAGATAACCAAGTTGAAAACAAAGAAGCTTTAGACACGACTACTTTGATAGATTTAAAGAACTTTATGATATCTTGTTTTAAATTAAACAAGGAGACCCCTCTAGTGGTGGGGGAGATACCTTTAGAAGCTGTTCATGCTGAGACACCAAACATTAGCTGTAACGTTGAGACTGAATGTGTTCCTGTACAGAATTTGGGAAATGAAGTGCTAGTAACTGGCACTATTGAGCCGAAAATATCGAAAACTGATAAGAAGAAGACTGGAAGTTTATCTGAGAGGTCAGATTTGGCAGTAGCTCAGAGAGATTCATTGTCGAGTATCGGATCGAACGTTTGCAGGATCTGTATGACACGTGGTAGAGAAAGGTTAGAAAATTGTAGGTTAAGTTTTAGATACGGATTTATGGATTCTCATAATTTTGAATGAGACTATTTTTTAATTATGTTTTTCGTTGTTAGGCTAGTAGTTTTGACCACAGCTCACCTGATGTTAAGTGTTGAAGATGGTAAAGCACACCTTGCCTGGAATGGAACTGGCTCTCAAATAAGGCTGTCGGAACACACCGTTAGGAGCTTGGCAGCTGATTTGCAACTTGAAAGCCATATCAATTTAATCATATTTTATATTTGACATATTATTTCCTAGACATTTTCATTTTATTGGCATAATAATATGTTATAAATATCGTAGGACATTACCCTGGCCTGGAATGGAACTAAAATTTATGCCATGTCTCGTTTTTGTGAGGATGAAGAAATTATAAAGCGGGCATCATTTTTAGAGTCCAACAGAGACTGGCTTGAGAAAATAAAAAATCCTTATCTTCCACACATTTTTCACAGGGAATTCCAATCTAATTCTATGCTTTCTTCTAAAAATTATTGCTAGCAGATCTAATCACAATTGTTTTCGTTTGAGGAAAATTTTGGCTCGTAAACTTAGTTGTTTTAGCACCAATTTTGTTAATAGTGCAGACTGGCAAGTATTGCGTGTCATTCAGCAGATTTTACTGTTATGTTTAACTTAGATGACTCTACTTAGTAACTAAGTTGGTGATATAAAAATGCTTCGTAGCCGTTATACTTTTTGATTGCGTCCGTCTCGACGTCATTATGGACGTCAATAAATGGATTATACTATTGTTATGCGTTGGATATGGGTAGTTACTTTTAACTTATTATGTCGTTTCCATCTAAACCAGTTAATAACTTTACAGACTAGTTAGGTAAAAAAACTACCTAAATCACAGGTTACAATGTATTTGGTAGATTTTAAATGATATTGTTTATTTGCATAAGTATTATACTAAGTACTTAAGACTGCATTTTAGGTAGTATATTGCGATAGAGGACGGATAATTGATTGATTCAGGCGTTACTTAGCGGAAGTTCATTTTGAATATCCAAGTAATTGTTAATCGAGCTAATTTACCCGTGCGAAGCCGGGCCGGGCCGCTGGTTTATAATATTAGTAGGATATAATCACATAAGATTTGTCATAGATTTTTTTATGTTTAACAAGCTAGGCGTTTGAACACATCCCACCTGATGGTGAGTGATGATGTGGTCGAAGACAAAGTACGTCTAGCCTGTAATGGTACTGAGCTCTGACACGAATCAGTAATCAGAAGCAGATTAAGTACCTATAATAGGTACATACGGAACACCCATGTAGAATTAACTAGGAATTGAACCTACACAGTTCAGTTCAGTACAGTTCTTGAAGTAGAGATAGAGACTAACAATAGAACTAATAGAGCAGACAATTCTCTCGCAACTTCTTGCTTTTGTACCCTGGTGCACTTAGTTAATTTTCAATGTTCTACTTGATGCCAGAACATGCCCACATTTAACCTACCTCCTTGTTCCCAGGTTAATATCCCCGTGCAACTGTAAGGGGTCTCTCGCTAACGTCCACCTGAGCTGCCTAGAGCGATGGCTTAATCAAGTCGGGAGAAATCATTGCGAATTGTGCGGATTTAGGTAAGCGCCATCTACAGTATGCTCTTAAAAGTTTATGTACCTGTCTATATTAGTGCTCACGTACAAAAAGTTGAAAAATTAGTTTTTCAGCTTTTTATACAGCCACTTTTTAAACAATAGAAATAAAAATGTAGTTTTTTTTCTAATTTGACAGTTGTCAGTTGAAAACGATTCTCCCTGGGGGAGGAAAAGTATTACTTTCCCACTCCTCAGACAACTTCAGGCCTAATTTCCGAGTATAAGTAATGAAAAAACATCTTACATTTAATCTAATCCACATAATATATGACTTATCAAGGTGATGCGGCCCTACGACAAACACCATGTAGGCATAATATGCACTACTTCCCGTGCGTAGCCGGGGCGGGTCGCTAGTGTACTATAAGTATTTCAATTTTTTTCTTGATGTACTAGTACTTACCTACCTTGATGGTACAAACCCAGCGAAGTAACAGCTAGTATTGTATAACTAACAAAAAGATTCAAGATTCTAATAAAACTAGAACTACTAGACTTGGGATGGTGAAAGTTTTTCAGTAGCGGGAAATATCGTTTAATCCATCGAGTTGGATACAATTGTTGGAAGTTATTTAACAGTCTAGTTAAAGTTTTATTTGTTGGTTACCGAGTCGGAGCCGAACGATCTAGATTCCAGATACAGTGTCTATTATTTATTTTCGAATATTTATGTACATTTCTTTATTATTTTTTCTTGTTCGTAGTTCCGTCTCAGAAGGTTAGCTATGAAAACCAATGAGTGGGTAGTGACTCACTCATACAAGTGAAGGTCAATCTATTCGTTGGGAGCTGCAAACTGATTTGCGGAAAATTCGTCGAAAACAATTCGTCGTAAACACAATTCGTCAAATCACAATTCGTCGAATCATAAACACTTTTCAAGCGACCATATATTGTAAAATAAGCTACTGTTAATATAGCACAGCTTGGTGATGATATTTAAGCAGCTAAAATTGTAACATGCATTGCTGTGTATCAAGTGTATCGATATAATAACTTCAACGTACTTTAATTTCGTAAGTCACTTATATTTTTTACGTTAGCATAATATGTAATTAATGAGTGAATCTACTATAATTGTAGGCCTGCGGGATGTGCAGCCTCTCGTAATATCTTCAATTTTTTTTCATGTGGTCTATGTACTAACGTAACCTAACCAACCTGGCGAATTGTGATTCGACGAATTGTGTTTTCGACGAATTGTGATTCAATTAATTGTGCCCTTGACGAATTGTGATTCGATGAATTGTTTTCAACGAATTTTCCGTAGCCGCAAACTGAGTGGTTTGTATGCCTATTGGTATTTAGATAATTTATTGAGTCAGGCGTTACTTTGAGTTATTGGTATGTTGAGTGTAACTGAGTAAAAAAATATTGCAAAGAAAAAATGTTTTGTTTTAAATGTTCTTCGTTTTCAAAAGTTCAAAAGATAAAAATAAATATCAAATCATCGTTGATTTTTTTCATAAAATATGCTGACATTGTTTGTTAAACTTATACTTACTTTAAGATATATATCCAAAAACTATTTGGTGTAGAATTCTAACTAAATTGTTGTTGTTTAAAATAATCGAATTGACAATTCATTCACAAAAATTTTACAGCCTATATTTACTTGGGAAATATAACAATCGCCACCGTCTTCAGGAAATCTTAGTACGAAAAGGATTTGTGGTATATGTAATTATGTTTATGTAAAAATTATATGACGCTTAAAACGTATATAGTAATTATATTTATAATGAATACATTGTAGAGCATGTGCGGGAAATATAAATATTTCTTTACTTCTTAGCACGTTCTTTTTTCTAGGTACTGAACTTGAGAGCCTATTTCCCCGGATTAACCGTGTTTTGACAAATTGTACCACCACTGGGCGTGGGCCTTTTCTCACTGTGTGAGGGGTAAGCCAAGTCCACCACGCGGACCAAGTGCGTATTGGCATTTATTCCTTCGCCTTTAAAAAAAACTTTGTAAAATAACTTCGTTAATCTTTAGTTACTGTTTGAATCAATACAGTCAGCACTTGAGTCGAGTTCTGATTGAATACAGCTAATTGAAGTGATGGGTCGTTACTGTGGTTTTAACTCGAATTTACAGCAGTTTAAAGATATTTTTTCATTCGTTCGTAACAAGCAACTTTTATAAATGAAATTAAATCGCTTACTGTCGTCAAAAAATGCGTTTAACTTAGGCAAATTGTTGAAATAAATCACCAGAGTTTAATGCGACCAAATGCTGGAACTCCCTTTCGCCGCCCATTCGTGAGCTTCAAAGCAAAATGCGGTTTTAGATTGAAAGAAGAAAGATCAAGAAGCATTTGCTGGAGTTGCAAAAGTCAAGTAGATAGCAACAAGCCTCACTTCTGTACGTGCTTCTTGTTTCTTCGATTTTTTCTTTTTTTTATGTAAAAAAGTAATGAGACGAACGAGACGCTCTCCTGATGGTAAGAGATAACGTTTGTCCATGACCATTGCAGCGATACACAGAACTTTGAGTAACAAAACAAAGTCCAGGGCATCAATGCTTTGGCGCTCATTACTTTGAGACCAAAGCAGTGTTTTTCTTTGAGCCTAGTAGGCTGTTGAGACTAACCATCGAAAGTCACTAGCTGCAGTACCCTTCAAACCAGAACACAGTAATGTAACTCTATGTGTACATTATTTTCTTTCTTTTTCTTTCCAGCATTATTTAGTATAATTATGTTCACGCCAGCCCCTACTATTTTATCTTTGTCTTGTTATAATTATTCCTAACCTATAATTATTACTTATGCATGTAAATAAAATAAATATCGTAGAACTATACACACAGCGCCATTTGGTTCCAAACTAAGCAGAGCTTGTGTGATGAAAGTCAGATAACTGATAGAATACATAAATACCTTTTTTTTGTAAATAAATACAGAACACCTACTTACTTAAATATACTTTTTTTACATGCAATTTCTACATTTTTGGTATATTTAAAATTTATTTATTCTATAATATATTCGCATACTTATTTACATATTTTTATTCCGTCTCGTGCGTTCCAAAAGGTTAGTTCTGAAAACCAGCGCTGCTGAGAAATCGGCAACACTAATGCTGAGAACTAGGGATTGCAATCCGGAAAAACGGATCCGGTAATCCGGCGGATCCGGCACCATTTAACGTTTACCGGATCCGGTACCAATATACCGGATCCGAAGACCGGATCCGTTGCTAGCAGTTTGTGGCAAAATAATATAGCTTTTGCATTAGTAGGTCACTTGGTGGTAGATCTTCTTAGCAGGAGGTCGTCTAGGTAGGTACCACCGCAGTACCAGTTATTCTGCCGTTAAGCAATAGTGCGTAAACATTACTGTGTTTCGGTTTGAAGGGTACTGCAGCTAGCGAAATTCTTGGGCTGTTGAGACTAACCATCGAAAGTCTCTAACGTAAGTAGCGCCAAAGCAGTGATGCCCTGCACTTTGTTTTGTTACTCAAAGTTCTGTGTATCGCTGCAATGGTCATGAACAGGCTTTATCTCTTACCATTAGGAGAGCGTCTCGTTCATCTCATTACCTCTTACATTAAAAAAAAAACTTGTCTTAACATTGGTTAGGAAATAAAGTTGATTTTATACATTTGTGATTTTTTTTTAAACTACCTACATATAAGTGCAGTGTCACTTGATTAACTCACTTATTTTGTACTAAATAGCGAAAATCATCCTGATTTGATTAATCCGGCCGGATCCGGTCGGATTGATGTGAATCCGGTCGTATCCGGCCGGACTGAAAATGACGCCGGATTGCAATCCCTACTGAGAACTAACCTTTTTTATCGCACTGGACACAACAGCGACAACTTTCTACATAAATTATTATTATTGTTATTTAAATCTTGTATTTGTAGTGAAGAAAGAAAGAAAGAAAGAAATAAAAAAAGTTTAATTCTGTAACAAGCACAAAAACAAACAAACAGAGACAGACAAAAGTTAGAGCACATATTATATGTATTAATTTTTTATTTTTTTATTTATATGTATTATTGTTGTGTGTATCAAAATAAATGTTTTCTTTCTTTCTTCGACATTATATTATAGCTCTTAGATTGCAAGTTAGTAAAATATTATTTATACTTGAAGATTCATGTCAACGTAATTTTTGCAAAGCAAAACACAATTCAGCGATATGATTTTCCGCGTTCCCGCCGAAACTCGTGTTCGTATTGTCCATATCTATCGGGCTATAAAGGTTGGCTATACACTGTAATTTCCGTTCGCAGTTACCCAGCAATCCGAACTCCGCGCTACACGGTCCTGCAGGCGCTACGGCTGTGGTTCGGCAATCCACGGAACAGGAGCCATTTGCAGGTGTGCATATTGCTTTATAAAGTATCTTGTACACTAGTATTTTTGGCTGTGAACATTCGAATATCGCCGGCTTTACCATGCTGTAGAGCAAACGTGAATAGCATAAAGCAGATAGGTAGCTATATAAACCGAAATAACACAGGCCGACTAATGTAGTGCCATCTCGTTTTGTGTAAATGAAAAGAAAAGAGACAACACTACGTTTGTTGGTGTTGTTTAACTTTTCTATTTCTTACAAAATCATAATAAATACGGAATCTCAAGCGATTCTTAGAAGCTAAATCATGCTTGTTAAAAGAACTTTAAGCATTTCATTAGTATTCATATTTTTTTGTAAATACCTTCAACCTTTTTTTTATGGTTGACAGACTAGTTGTTTGACCACAGCTCACCTGATGTTAAGTGAAGGTGTGGACGAAGATGGTAAAGCCCACCTAATCAGGAATGGAACTGGCGGCAGATTTTCAACTTGAGGGTGGTAGCTAGCCAGCCGAGTACTAGAAAGTACCCTACCACCATGCTATGGTTTCCTCACGATGTTTTTCCTTCACCGGCAGCTCAAGCTCATTGTTGGGGTTTGAACCCACGAGGGGGTTTTATTCATAAAGTGTTGAATCACAAGCGCGAGAAGAAATTTTTATCATGTGGTGAAACATGACTTTTTGTGTTGCTTCCAAAACTCCATCGAAGCTTTATAATAAAGTCACCACTACTTTACTAAAGCATGATTGGACTTGACTGACACGGACTGTACTTGACCAAGACTGGACTTTGACTATAACTATAGCTACGAGGCAACTTATTTAATTTTTAAAACTTGAAAATGTGAAACACTTGACACTGGCAAATGCTCAAGATGCGACGCCAAAATTAAAGAAAAAAAAAGTCAGCGTATCATAAAACGAAATTGTAACCGTTATGATGACAATAAGGTAGAAATCCAAGTAAAAAAGTAATAAGTTAAAAAGTTGCCTGCTAGACGTTGTTACTTATTTCCCAATAGCCCTGTTTTTGACTGATATACCCTTCTTCCCAAACTCGCAAGTACGACGTCAATCAATGTATACCACCCCTAAAGCGGCCATTCCAATTTACCCGCACCATTTGTGTCCCACCGTCCGTCTATTCGTCTTCACATTTTTGCACGGTTTCAAATGTTTTGCTCTATTTCTCGGCCAATACAACGGCCCCCGGGCCTTTTAAAGGGCCATTTGCATCGTAAAACTTGGTTTACGACTTGGGCCGTGTTGCACAACATTGTCTTGAATCTAGGACTTCAATGACGGATTTTGTAAGTAATATGTATTGTGTTTATTTTCTTGTTACATTGTTTCTGGTATTTTGTTGAAGGTAAAGGTTTGGCTTTCTAATGCATGTTTACCTGGAATATTAATGTAGTATGTAATGAATGAAAAGAAGAATGAATAAGATAATTACCTAATGACTGTAATAAGAATAAATGAAAAGAAGAAATAAGAATTAAGATGAAATGTTTTAAGAATAAAAGAAGAAACAAAATACATCAACTGTCTTATTATCGCAGTTCATGAGATACAGCCTGGTGGCAGACGGACAGACAGACCGATGGACAGCGAAGTCTTTAAGTAATAGGGTTCCGTTTTACCCTTTGGGTATGGAACGCTATAAACCACTTCACAGTCTAGTAATTTTTTTATTAAAGTTTTAATCACGCCACACTCTAACCAATAAACAAAATTAAGCAACCGAGCTCAAAAATCCGAAAGCTACATGTAGACTAATTAAGGGTTAAATTAATTTGCTCTCGGCTCTAGAGCCTACAGTGATAGATTGCGTCTCTGTGAGGACCACGGAGCGGATACCAAGTGGATATGGCATGAGCTAACTCTATACCGTGATTGAAGGTAAAAGTCTTAAAGTGAAGATGTACATTATTATATTTTCTTCACAAACCAACCTAAGGCTCATTTCACACCAGAGAAGCAGCGGCGCGGCGAGCACTTTCAGTGTGAAATAATTTTGAAAGAAAGAAAGAAAAAGATTTTATTCTGTAGCATAAAAACACAAAAAACAAACAGAGACAAACAGTTACAAAATAAGTGCTCAACTCAGCATAATACTGGTCATACTAAGTATCATCAGCGCTGATCTTCCGGTGAGCCCCTGTAGTTGAAAACCAAAGTGTGTGTGCGTTCGTGTGTGTGTGTGGGTGTGTGTATGGTATCTTCAACTTTATCTACATAGTTTTAAAAGACCAGTATCGCTTGAAATGCTCGAAAAGGTCTCGCGGCCGCCCGCGGTTCCGCGAGAGACCTTACAGCAGAGGTACTTCTTCTTCTTTGATTTTGGCATCGCATTTTGTGCATTTGTCAGTGTCAAGTGTTTTGGTATTTTCAAGTTTCCGCTTCCCGCCAAAACTCAATCAGAGGTACTGCCTGCGGCGATGCGCGACCGTTTCCCGCTCTGCACACCCCGCACAGAGCGCACCAGTTCTTTATATTCTTGCGAAGGAATACGTAGGCGCATGGTGTCGGGAGGTCGCCCGCTGCCGACAGCTGCCAGCCTCTGCCATTCCGGTGTGAATCGACCTTTTTGAAAAATCTTTATGGATCTCAGTAAATATTTATTGTCTATAAATATATATTTTAAGTCAATTTCAAACTTGGTGATAGATCTCCTAAGCAGGAGGTCGTCTAGGTAGGTAGCAGATATTCTGCCGCCAAGCAGTAGTGTGTAAGCATTACTGCGTTCAAGTTTAAAGGGAAACTCTACTCTACTGCAGCTAGCGAAAGTGCTTTTGAAGCTTTGTTTCTTTTTGCATTAAAAAAAATGGCGGATGCCAACTCCAAATTGTATCTGCTCTGTGGTGAGGACGAGTCAATATCGTGTCAGTTCTAATTATCTAGCATGATAAGATCCAGTTTATGTTGATAAGGGCTCGAATAACTCGATATCAAATATTTACGCTCGCAAGAATATTTCACAAAGAGATTTCAAATATTTTTTCATATTATGTGACACGATAGATTAGGATGGGATTAAAAATGTTAATACTCATCTGAGCTCAATGTACTGTCAAATCTGCTGTAGGTACTATGTTTTAGGTAGGTATTATGGTTTAAAAATAATATAATAATAAGTAAATAAATCTCGTAGGACTATACACACAGCGCCATCTGGCCCCAAACTAAGCAGAGCTTGTGTAATGGAAGTCAGATAATTGATAGAATACATAAATACTTTTTTTTTGTAAATACATACTTATAATACATATACAGAACACCCAGACACAGAACTAATATTTTTTTATTCACGAAATGTTTGCCCTGAGTGGGAATCGAACCCACGTCCTACAGCTCTCAAGGCAAATATACTACCAATGAGCCAACGGGGCTGTCGAAAATCAAACTACTCAACCAATTTTTAGATAATTTCAATGGGACCAATCTGAAAATATATCCTTTGAAATAAAAATATATAAAACATATTATGCGTCCCTATAAAATTTGAGGGTTGTCCTCGATTTTCCTGGGACCATCAGATTCTGACTTGGTCCCAATGGGGCCACCTGGGAAGTCTACCCTTTCAAACAAAAAAATAATTTCTCGAATAATCCACGCATCTTTGAGGAATTCACAAAAAAAGATTCCGACGAAACAAGAACCTTCTCCGTTTTTGAAGACGATTAAAAACAATATTTTGAGAGTTGATATTTTAATAGTGTTCGTTTATTACCAAGAATAGAAACGAAAGTTGAGTGTTTTAATTGTAATTTAAAATTACTGCGAGCAACGAAACTTTCGCCTGGAAACGTTTCGTTGCTCGTCTCTTGTTTGGGGTATTTTCTCATTCTAAAAAAGGTGTTTTTTTTTAAATCAGTTTGTCCATTTGTTAGTAGACTTCGCATATCTTCTAGAACATGTTTTAGGTTACTCCGCGATGTTTTCCTTCATCATTTGAAACTAGGAGTAGGTACTAAATACATAACAACCTTCATACTTACTAAAATATATATGTATGTCTATTAGTTGTTTTATTATGAAGCAAGATCTAGTATAAAACAAAGTCGCAAACCACGTTTGTCCATTTCTCCGCTTCCTCCGCAACGGATTTTGATACGGTGTTCACTATCCTTTAGATTTAATTACGAAAGGTAAGTAAAGGCTTTAGAAACACAGCTTAATTAAATATAAGTAGGGTTTTGTATAAGTAGGAGTGCAGCATTTTGTAATAAAGTCGTCAAAACAAATTCTACGTTTTTTTGGGTCGCTAGTTTGTAATAAACGTATAACATCCAATACGTTTAGGAAATTCCCCAAACAGAACTCTCAATCCAACCAAACAAACTTCGAGAAAGTATCGCGTCAAAAGTTGCAAAGGAATATGTAATAAATATGAGATATACAGGTCTATTGATAATTACCTAGCAACATCATAAAAGCAACTTTAGACTACTGGCAACTAAAACTAAACTTGTTAGCATTCAATGGGATCTATGGAGTTTTGGCGGGAACGCGAAAATATTCCTGTCGCTACATTGTATTTTTTCCAAATCTAGTGTTTTTTTGCGTGTTTGTGTATAGAATTAATGTTGTTTTATTCTTAAAGTACCGAATTACAATCCCCAGTGTGGGAAAGTGATATAATGATATAAGTGATCAAAACTCCATCGAAGCTTATAATAAAGTCGCCCCTACTTTACTAAAGCTTGACTGGATTTGACTGACACGGGCTGGACTTGGCCAAGACTGGACTTTAACAACTTTTTAACTTATGAAACTTGAAAATATCAAGACAGTCGACACTGGCATAAAATGCGACGTCAGAATCGTTATGCGTTTTGCAATGAAAACATCCATGACCAAGAATAAATTTAAAAAATCCAACGAAAACACACGCTGAAGTCTGAAAGATGCTTAAAAATCCGGTTTAGGATATGTTTTGTTCTAAAACTAAAAATAAACTTGCAGTTTAAAAAAGTTGCCATGTGTTTTTATTTTTCCTTTTTCTCCGAGAAATTTCTGTTTATTTGCCAGTGTCAAGTTTTCCATGTATTGTGTTTTTGATAGCGCATTTTTTCATTTTTATTCTTTATGTATAGAACTGCGATACTAAATACAAAGAAAAATTACATCTAAGGTTTCCGTAAACAGCCTCCGATAAGTTATTAGGTATCTAATTCAATAACCCTGTATATCTACAATCAACGCGTAATCTTCATAAAGTTTACTTGACAAGTCTTGATAAACTTTTAGATATTTTACTTGTCATTAATCATGTAAAATTAACTGCTATAGAGGGTGACATGGGCAAATTCAATATGAGAGGTTTGGAAGGCAGGAATTAATAAGTGTGCGTGCCGTGTGACAGCTTGAAAAGTGGTTTTGTTAATGACAGCGCCATCTTGCGGTCGAGAGGGTAAGTGATGAACTGTTCCGAGAAATTAAATGTCGTGTATTCCTCCCACTCGAGTGAAGTTTGTATGTGTAATTATTAAATTAGTAATTAGTTATAAAATAAAACATTTTGAAAGATGTAGCATCAAGAGTGAACAGTTTTCTTTCTTTTGCTGCTGGCCAGTATTAGCCCGCAAGTTGATTTTTTAAATTTAATTTGCTCCATCGGGCTTGCTAATGCCATGCGATGCCATAAAAAAAATTACTTGATTTACCTACTTGTGCATTCTGCCAAAGTTTGCAAATTGAGTAGTAACAATCAGTACCTGTCCAATCGACGACAAGACTGTATATTAGGAAATAAGGACGATAATAAATGGTACGTCGATAAATCGTTACCACGTGATGCGAAGCCCCTACGTGACGAATCTCAATATGCCAAGCAATGTCACGTCAGAACGTCGACACGTCACCAACTCGTCACTTTTTATGAGATCACATCCCTAATATTTTATTATTTTATTATTCGCGCGTGGCTGACTCAATCTTGACTGTGTGCAATCTTGTGGACTGAATCGCAGTATCAAACGGAGGCGAGTTTAAAGTTTACAACTTGAACTTGACTTCATACTTCATTCGACGTTGTTTAGGCGCTTTGTTTATGCGATGTTTTTTTAACAACTATTGTTATTGGCTTAATGTGTCGTTTTAGTCTAAAAAAAAATAGATTCTATGGTACGTTTCCTAAGCAGGAAGTCGGTTTTTGGCGGGAAAGCGGGAAGAGTCGTGTCGCTCCGTTGTATTTTTTTATAAAACTAGTGTTTTGTCGAGTGTTTATGCATAAAAATGGTGGTGTTTTATTCATAAAGTGCCGAGTTACAAGCGTGAGTGTGGGAAAATGATATAATGTGGTGAAACATGACTTTTCGTGATGCTTCTAAAACTCCATCAAAGCTTTATAATAAAGTCGCCACTACTTTACTAAAGCATGACTGGACTTGACTGACACGGGTTGGACTTGACTAAGACTGGACTTTGACCATAACTATAGCTAAGAAACAGCAGAAATAACACTTAAGACAAGGCAGTATGGCTTTACAGCTTTAAACTGCGCGATGGGGCAAATTAATTTAAAAAAAAAAATTGCAGGAAGTCGTATTGGTAGGTACCACCGCAGTACCAGATAGTCTGCCGCCAAGCGGTTTGAAGGTGCAACTAGCGAAATTACTGTGCGGTTGAGACTAACCATCGATAGTCTCAAATTAATGAGCGGCAAAGCAGCGATGCCGCGGACTTTGTTTTGCTACTCAAAAGTTATGTGTAGGTATTGCTGCAATGATCATGGGCATGCGTTATCTATCTCCTAACATCAGGAGAGCGTTTTGCTCGTCACATAACTATTAAAAAAACGTAACTGCCATTTGCTCCGTTAAATGCCACAGACTGCGTATTGATTATAAGTTTTGTAATGAGGTACCATTACACACACAGCCGCATTAACTTCTGAGAGCGCCCTAATTCCAAGTTAATCATTCAAATAGAAATATAGCTGTTTATATAGTTGTACGTCTTGATTACGTCACATCAAATAAATTAACAACAGAGATTATTGTTCAAGCTTTGTGCTGAAATCTTCAAAGCGTAATATTATCAAAGTTATCTTAACTATTACTACAAACTGATTTTGCAACTAAGTAGAGATTCGTAATTAATAAGCGTATTAATTAACAAAGTGTCGAGTCGGATGTTAGAAACATATAATTACGATTTGGTATGAAATTTCAGCTAGTGTTGCGTTTAATCGGACTTTTAGGATAAAAAGACAAATGTTGTGATTGGATTTTTTTTTGCATGTCTAGTGTAGACTGAATATAATGTCTAGGTACTTTTTTTATTTTCAATCTGGCCTGTAACTATATTTGTGCAAATAGTTTTGATGTTTCAAGTATTTTATGATGAATCAAGTGTGTCTAGTTAATTTTAAGTCCCAGACAAAGTTACACGAAGTAAGACAAAGTTGAATCTGATAATGCCGTAGTAAAATAGATGTGATTTTACAACAATCTTCGATGGAGTTCATAAACAACACGAAAAATCTTGTTTTGGCACAGAAAAATTACAAAAGTTGGTATCTATACCAACTTTTGTAATTTTTCCATAGTCGCGCATTCAGCAAATTAATTGATGAATACCTACCACTTTTCATGCATAGGTATAATATTAGATACTATTTTTTTTTCTTTATTTTTGTCATCGTACTTTGTGCAACTGTGCATTCTTCCAGTGTTAAATATCTCAAAATTTTAAGTGTCTCCTAATAAAATCAAATAAAATAAAGTACAGTACAAAATCACACAAAGTAGATAAGTTTGTCACAGCCAAGTCCAGTTTATGCCATTGTATAGCTGTAACGCATCTTCGCTTAACATCAGGCGGGATGGCGGTCAAACGCAAGCCTACTACTAGTACTATAAAAAAAAAATTAAAAAAAAAGACTTTACAGCCTTCTTGTTTTGAAATCAACACGTCAAGTTAATTATGTTTCATCTAATTTATTCTATCACATGAGTATTAAAATTTATTGAATAAAACACCACTATAGCCAAAACTTCAAAATTATACATTTTATTATAATGCATTAATTTTAGATTTCCCGCCAAAACTTGATAGGTGCCTGTAATACAAGTAAAATTAAATCATTATACCTAATAATTTCTCTGAGACTTTTTGGCTCTCTGTGAGGCGACACCTATCGTAAATATTTTGAACTTTTTATACTCATGGCTTACTATACCTCTTAGTTACATTCGTTCACAAAGTTGTCACTAGATGACGCTATACTAAAATATCCACGTCTAACTCTTTTATTTTATTTCGCTTCATAGTACTATGTCAAAAAGTAAACAAAATGTTTCACAAGTAACTAAGTATACTAATATATAATACTTTATCTGTGTGAAATTTTGTTACAGTCTGACTGCCTGATTTTCTGGCTCCTCTCAACAGTGACTGCAGGCCTATTGGCAGTATGCATCGTCGGCACACAATACTTTGTCATAGAAGGCAACAAATTCGGTAAGCCCGATGGTCCCACTAGGAAGGAAGAAGGTGTGTTTTGTTTTTGCTTTTTTTTAAGTTGAATCTTGTTAAGGGAAAAGGATGTTTTGCTTTGAAGTTTTCATTTCATTTTTCTTTTTAATCTGTAACTTTGATGATTTATTTTCGCAAAAGCAAAATTGCCTTTTTCTTCTATCTATTGTATAGATTGTTTTCTTAGTGTTGATGAGGTATCTTTGCTATACATAAAATTATAGTCTATTCTAATTTTTCTTAATGATGATTAATTTTTGTCAGGTTCTAAACTACAAAGTCGTCTCCATGATTCTATAACTACAAGTAGGTATTTATCTACCTATGCTTTGGCTATAATGAAATTGACTTTTTTTATAATTATCATCAAACAAAACTTCCGAGAGATTATCTTTATAGCTCAGTCGGTAGTATCTCTGTTCCCTGATCGTAGGTTCGATTCCCCTGAAACATTTGAGTGCGTACGTACGTACGTAAAAAGCTGTTAATTCAGCGTATCAATTTGCGAGAGTAGGTAATCGATAGAAAATAATTATATGAAAAGCGGGACAGCGCACTCTAGTCTGGCAGCACTAAAATTAAAACAACTTTTTTTTAAGCATTTGAATATCGATTACAGACAACGTAATTCTTATAAATTAGTATGCTGGAGTCGCAGTAGACATTTGTTTACAACTTTTTTTTTAACGTTGATTTCTGCAAGTTTTATTAACCGTCTCGTTCCAGGCATTTCCCACCGAATTACCGAAACTGCTATGGATTTCTTCATGGCAATCGTGCTGTGCGGTTACTCTGTGACTGTGTATTTACTTTGGAAGGACCACTACGTGATGTGGAATCGTTGGCGACGAGCTAACGTCAATGTCAGGTATTTAATAGTTGACAAAATTTGAAAAATTACTGTATCTAGCTTTATAATTATGTGCGCCAAAGCAGCGATGTCATGGAGTTTGTTTAGCTAATTACAGCTAGCAGTTTGTTTAGCTGTTCTGTGTATCGCTGCAATGGTCATAGGCAGCCCGTACACGTAGCGCGCGATCCGCGATCCGCGATCCGCGATCAATGATCGCGATCCAGACTGATCGTGTACGAAGCGGATTGACGGACTGATGCTCCGGATCGCATAATATCTAGAAATTTTGAAATCATGATCGCGGATCGCGGATCGCGGATCGTGATCATGATTGAACGTGTACGGGCTGCCATAGACATGCGTTTTCTCTTTACGGTGGTTCGATTTCCGTACAAATACTACATTAACAATATGACGTGAAAAGAAAAATGCGCGCGCAAAGCAAATTAAAAAAAACGTACACCAAGGAGGTTCCAAATCTGAGTTTTTAACAAATTAATTAAAAAAAGTTGTCTGATTTTTTTTTTTTTTTTCGTTAATTTGCCCTTTCGGGCAGGCTAAAACTATAAAGCCATACTGCCTCGTCTTCAGTGTTATTTCTGCTTTATCTTATCTATGGTTATCGTCAAAGTCGTCTTAGTCAAGTCCAGTTCGTGTCAGTTCGTGCCAGTCATGCTTTAGTAAAGTAGTGGCAACTTTGCTATAAAGCTTCGATGGAGTTTTGGAAGCAACACGAAAACTCATGTTTCACCACATTATATCATTTTCCCACACTCGCGCTTGTAATTCGGCACTTTATGAATAAAACACCACCATTTTTATGCATAAACACTCGACAAAACACTAGTTTTGGAAAAAAATACAACGGAGCGACACGACTCTTCCCGCGTTCCCGCCAAAAACTCCAAAAAAAAAAAAAAGTTGTCTGATAAATTCGGCACCATAGAGGTAGATTAAGAAAGTCATAGAGAAGTAAATAGATTTAATGATGTTTTGAATTCACAAACTTAGTGCGCACGAGGTGAGTTTTGGCGGGAACGCGGGAAGAGTCGTGTCGCTCCGTTGTATTTTTTTCCAAAACTAGTGTTTTGTCGAGTGTTTATGCATAATAATGGTGGTGTTTTATTCATAAAGTGCCGAATTACAAGCGCGAGTGTGGGAAAATGATATAATGTGGTGAAACATGAGTTTTCGTGTGGCTTCCAAAACTCCATCGAAGCTTTGTAGTAAAGTTGCCACTACTTTACTAAAGCATGACTGGAATTAACTGACACGAACTGGACTTGACAAAGACGACTTTGACGATAACTATAGCTAAGATACAGCTGAAATAACACTTAAGACAAGGCAGTATGGCTCTATAGCTTTAGCCTGCCCGAAAGGGCAAATTATTAAAAAAAAAAAAAATAGTGCGCACGATGTTCTAAATTCAAATTTAAAGTAAATTTGATTTTAGATCCTCTAGCTATCTATATAACCTAGCTAGCTAGCTAGCTATAACCTCTAGATAAAAACGACTTTTGCACTCAGATATCGAAGAGCAAAAATACTCTTTCCGAGATGGGGGGACGATAATATATTTTCTTGTATGACGTGCTTAACTGAATTGTAGGATTTTGGAATTGTGATGTGAGATTGGCCATAACCCTTTGCCTTGTTGTAAACTAATTTATCTTTCCTTCACAGGTTGCTGCTGGCCCCTGATACCAATCCTGTGCCGTTCGCACCAAGACCGGGATACAATGTTGTTTAATTATATTCTTTTTTTTTTTAATGAATCTCTCGTTTCATTTAGTAGTTAAGTACTAGTGGTTGTTTAGGGTTCCAAGACGGTCTAACGCATACCTACATAAATTTAGTAGGTAGGTACTTATAATTTTTTTTACACTATCTTTAAAAGCATTTAACAACATTAAAGCAAGTAATTGTTTTATGTTTATCATTTTTGTGGATAGATTTCTACATTCCGTTGTATCTTTATTTGAAGTTTCTTCAAGGTAGGTATAGGTACATACCTACAAGGTAGGTATAGGTATAGTAAGTATGCTCTATCCTAAGCCGCACTGGTGTGATCAAATGCATAACTATTCTAAATAAAACAATTCTTTTTAGAGTATATTTTATATCATACTAAATATGTTATTTTATTAGTGTTGTACTTAGTACAATAACGAATTATGTAGGATTTTCTAAGAAAACGGGATTCTTTAAAATATTACATTTTTTGTTGTATTAAAAGGTCTATGACCTGCTGAGGGTCCTTGGGCGCCCTTAAGATTTGATTGGAGTTTAGAACGTCCTATTATTTATCAGTGTAGGTACATGGTTGTGACAATTATGTTCTGCGTCCGATGAAGTTTTTTTTAAAATTCTAAATAGGTTTGCGTTTGACCACGCCCCGTCTACTAGTCTTTTGAATAAGTTTCTAAGAACTATGCCTTTAGGATTAAAAGAACATCATATAATCTACTATATTTGCTTTCAATGGCAAATACACGAAGTGCGACACCGAAAACAATGAAGAGGAATAAGAAGATTGTCCACCACTGTCATCAAATTGACATTTTCAAAACATTCTAAGAAGAATGATGCATCCAAAATCTACAAAAGGTTGTAGGGAATTTATTTAAGTAAACTTTTAGTATCCTATAATTTTTGGAGTTTATGAATTTTGTTACATAAATTTTACCTGTGCGTCCTCATAACACTTGAAGAGTCTGTCGCTGTCTCTCATGTCACCAAGTCTGTTTCACCCGCAGCCCGACGAAGTGTCCTCAAAGATCTAACATGATAGAGTAGGTTTATACTACATCCAGTTATATAGCAGAACGTGCTGCTTGGTCACGTTTAACAGCAGCTGCCGAACAGCTGCTCAGCGTAGTTTTAAAACAACCATTGCAAATACAAAATCATTGTCATGGCGTAAATTTCCAAGCAGCTTCCTGCTAGTTCGATCTAGTAATCCCGCATTATACCCCATGATAGGGCTAACCAACGATTGTATTTTAATAAATAAAATTTACACAATTTTGAGCAATTTATATACATGCCTACATGTTATATAATATTGAAAGCCGCGTGGCAAGGTTGGTATTTTGAGATTGTAGCCAGTGTTAGATTAAATAAATTACAAATATGGCTCATGCGTTAAAAAAGTTGACGGTCTATTGTATGACGACAAAAAACTACAATATTGAAACTCCCATGAGCTGTGCGTCGGTTAGAAATTCTTCGTTTTGGGACAATGTTAAAATGGGACCACCTGATGTAATTCTTGGTATCACTGAAGCCTACAAGAAAGATAAAGACTCAAAAAAGGTCAACCTTGGTGTTGGTGCCTACAGAGATGATTCGGGAAAGCCATTTGTCCTTCCAAGCATAAGAATGGCTGAGGATATCATTCAAAAAAAAAAGCTGAATCACGAATATGCTCCCATTGGCGGCACGGCATCTTTCACTACTGCAGCTGCCAAACTGGCATTTGGAGATTGCAGTCCTATGCTGCAGAGAAAATCCAACTGCACAGTGCAATCCTTATCCGGTACGGGCGCCTTACGCCTTGGTCTAGAATTTATTTCTAGGCATTATGCCAAGGAAAAGACTGTCTGGCTGCCAAATCCTTCATGGGGAAACCACGCACAGATCTGTAACATGCTTGGTTTACCACAAAAGAAATACCGTTACTACGAACCCAAGACACATGGTTTCAATTTGCAAGGAGCTCTCGAAGACATTTGTAAAATTCCTGAAGGGTCCATTATTCTGCTGCATGCGTGCGCTCACAACCCTACAGGGGTAGACCCCAAGCCCAACGAATGGGAACAAATATCTCAGGCCATCAAATACAAGAAGCTGTTTCCATTCTTTGACATGGCGTATCAGGGCTTTGCCACCGGTAACGTAGACAACGATGCGGCTGCTGTTCGACTGTTTGTTAAGGATGGGCATCACATTACGCTTGCTCAGAGCTTTGCCAAGAATATGGGATTGTATGGTGAGCGCACCGGCACACTAACTATGGACTGCGGTGATGCGCAAACTGCAGCGAAAGTCATGTCGCAAATGAAGATCATGATCCGTACCATGTACTCAAGCCCACCGCTCTATGGCGCCCGCTTGGCGCAGGAAATACTTAATAACCCAGAGCTCAAAAAACAATGGCTTTGTGACGTTAAGCTTATGGCGGACCGTATCATGGAAATGCGTAAGCAGCTGCGCGCTGGTATCGAGGGTGCGGGTAATAAAGGTTCCTGGAAACACATAACTGATCAAATTGGTATGTTTTGCTTCACTGGGTTGAAGCCTGAACAGGTAGAACGATTGACCAAAGAGTTCCACGTCTATCTGACGAAAGACGGGCGCATATCAGTCGCAGGCATCTCTTCAAATAACGTCAAATACGTCGCTGAGGCAATGCACAAAGTTACTTCATAACACATTCGACTCTAAGTTCAACTTGGCAGCTTCTCCAGTCTCCACGACCTGTGCCGTTATTTTCAGTGAACAGAAATTAATGGAGATCAGTTTTATTGCGATAAGCTATCGTGTTTTTTAATATTTATGTAACTGAAGCGCGTTTTTAAGATTTTGTTTTTTTCGTACATTTTTTTTTTAGCAGTATTATATTGTGTACAAAATAACAAATTAGATTATTGGTGAAATTATCAAACAATTGATCATTTTAAATCATTTTTCTAATGAGTGCAACATGTTTGATTGCGGTATAGGAATAAGCGGTATTTATTATGTACCTACTTCGCATAATGTAAAGGAAATTTTATTTCAGGTTCCAGTGTCCTGCGTCAATATTTGAATAGTATAATATTAAAGTCGTCTAATAAGCACCTATTAAAAATTAAGCACCTATTATATGCGCCCTTCGTTTGTCGATGCATGGCTCAAGAAACTCCGTTTAGTAAAATATGTGAGCAACACGCGATTGGTTCAGTCAAATCGACAAAATCATAAAGCCTTGTTTGTTTCCATAATAAAACTAGAAATTTTACATTTTCATTCTTTTTAGTCCTTATTTTTTTTTTAAATACTATACTTTATAGTATAGTATTTAAAAAAAGGAGAAACAGGCAGGCAGGCAGGCGGGTAGGAGAAATAGGCGTTTTGGCGGGATCGCATTATTGCGATCCCGCCAAAACGCCTATTTCTCCTACTTGGACTTTGGCGTCCCATTTTGTGCATTTGCCAGTGTCAAGTGTTTTGTTATTTTCAAGTTTCTTATTTCTTATGTTAAATAGGTAGTCAAACTATAGCCTTGGTCAAGTTCAGTCCGTGCCAGTTAAATCCTGTCATGTTTTAGTCATGTAGTGGCGACTTTACTATAGGCTTCGATAAAGTTTTGGAAGCAACACGAAAAGTCATGTTTCAACATATTTTATCCCTTTCCCACACGCGTGCTTGAAATGCGGTACTTTAGGAATAAAACACCACTATTTTATTCATAAACACTAAAAAAACACTAGTTTTGGAAAAAAATACAATGGAGCGACACGTCTCTTTCCGCGTTCCCGCCAAAATAAAATAACCTTTTTTTTCTTTGGTTTTAGCGACGCATTTTGAGTATTTGCCAGTGTCAAAAGTTTTATATTTTCAAGTTTCAAAAGTTAAACAAGTTGCCTCGTACCTATAGTTATAGTCAAAGTACAGTCAAGTCCAGGTATGCTTTAGTAGTAGTAATAGTAGTAAGTAGTGGTGACTTTACTATAAAGCTTTGATGGAGTTTTGAAAGCAACACGAAATGTCATGTTTCACCACATTATGTCATTTTTGCACACTCGCGCATGTGATTCGGCACTTTATGAATATACCACCACCATCACCATTTTTATGCATAAACATTCGATAAAACACTAGTAATGAAAAAAAATACACCGGGGTGACACGACTCTTTCCGCATTCCCGCCAAAACTTCTCAATAACCTTTTATTCTGAGCAATCTTTTATTAGTCTGTGAAATGAACAGTGATTAAAAAGCTAGTTAAGTTATAAACCATAAAAAAAACAAAGCAATTGCAAACAAAAATGGGTATCGGTGTTGATACGTCAAAATGGAAACCTAGACGTGTAAAGGGAACTCCGGCTGCTCAATTTCGTAATAATCTAGGATATGGAATAATTAGTGTAGGTATAGTTGCCGGACTAATATTCCAGTAAGTATACAGTCTCTTTTACAGCAACTTGACGTCAAAATTTGAGGTTAGATTGATAATTGTTTACTTAGTAATATTGTTATTCTTTTCAGTTTTGCGAAACGGACTGTTAACATCAGAAAAGCTACTGAAGGCTTGTATGAAGACCCTGTAGAAGAAGTTGAAAGGAAGCTCATGATTGCTAGCGGTCTTCCAAACAGATCTGCAGACAAAATCAGACAACTAATGAAAGAGGACAGTAGGCCTGATTTACCATTTAAGTAATGGACGTAGATAGTAGGTAATTATGATTTAATTTCCGTTATTTAGTTTTTGTAATAAAGATGTGAAATCAACCAATTTGTTTTATTTTGTTAGCAGTGCAAAAAATTCAATTGCCGTGAAAAGTAAATATTTTACTTTTAACTCTGCTATGGATGAGAGTTTGTCAGAATTCCAAGAGACCAAGACTAATTGTGCTGGGCCTAAAACTACTGCGAAGAAGACTAGCAGAACTAGGAAAGCTCCAAAAAGACCTGTGGGTCAGAAAGATATACGAACGGCATTGCGCTCGAAAAAAAACGAATTGGAATCATATTCTAAAGATTTCGATAAGGTATGTAAGAAAGCTGGCATAGATGTGGACTCAGAACAGTTACAACTAGCTATAGCTCTCTCTAAGTCACTTCAAGATACAGCATCAACTTCAAATGAGTCTACTGAAAGTTCACAAGCAGTAACTACACAAGATAAATTAGGGAAAATAAGGACTACACTTCTAGAGTATGGATTTAAGGTACCTGAAGTAAAAATATCTACCAATACTCGTAAAACCCATAAACATAGAAAGAACTACAAATTAATACAGACCAGTGATGTTGAAAAAAAGGAAATAATTGCAAATAGATATTCCCAGGTTTTGTTTCAGAACATAACACATTGCAGCTTGTATTATTCAAACTCTGAACCTGCCAATAAACCAATATATTTCCTAGCTTCAAATGTTACTTACAATATATTGCGAATAATAGATACATTTTACGTGGAAAACTTGATAGAGAAATCTGTCA
The DNA here is from genome assembly GCA_905404145.2 of Biston betularia. Classification (NCBI taxonomy): domain Eukaryota; kingdom Metazoa; phylum Arthropoda; class Insecta; order Lepidoptera; family Geometridae; genus Biston; species Biston betularia. The sequence continues at coordinate 5,200,931 of FR989887.1, read as the reverse complement.
GTGAAGGAAATTTCTTGAGAGATTGGTCTAAAATACCAGGAAGACCAAAAAGTCCACGGTTATTCGAGCCAATAAGTATGAATTTTAGTGAAATAGAGTGTTCACAAGATGAGCTAGATATTGTATTGAGTGGATCTCTAAAGCGCTGCAAAGATGTTGTTAGAGAGAAATTAAAAGGTGATTTTAATACTAATCCATGTAAATTAAGTGTAAAAGATAATTTAATTACTATAAAAAGTACAAAAGAAGGAGAAAGCTATAAAAATAGTCAATGTACTTTAACAGAAGATAAGGAAGATGTTGAACTTTTAGTAGAGCCCATCTCAGGAAATACATACAGAAGCTGTTCACCAGATATGTTTGGCGAAGATACATTAGATGATGGTGGTAAAAATGTTACTGTTAGTAAAAATGACTTCCTTGATGAACATAAAACTTACTCGGAAGTTATGGATCTTACTGAACCCATTGTGGCAAAATCTCAGTCTGAGCTAATAGAAATCTCTAATAGAAATGCAACAAATACAAACTCTTATGATATGGAATTAACAGAATGCATGCAAATTGAATCCAAAAATCATTGTGTTGTTGGAGATCAAACAACATCACAGTTATCTCAAAAAACAAATGTAACAAAACGAAGATCACACGATTTTATGGAATTGACTGAATGTGTAGCTATGTCACATAATTATATTGATCTTACTCAAAGCTCTGATATTATTGGAGAAAAATCTTCAAGCAAAGAAATCAAAAAACCTATAATATCTAAACATAGTGGAAGCTACTTAGGTTCAACAAACAGTCCAAAAAAAACCACTGATGGTATTGAAAATAAAAATGCTCATAAAAAAATAGATTTGGACGGAGATGTCCTAAGTCTAGATTTGACTCAATCTTCAAATACTAGTGATGAACTACCATTTGTAAGCTTAACTGCCACCAAAGAAAAATTATTAGATGAGACTATAATTGTGAATATAGACGATTATACCAACATTAATAGGAGAATAAATTCTCAGAGAGAAGGAGATGCACAGATTGATTTGACACAGAATAATGAAAGATATGATGAAGCTAGTATGCACAGTCAAAGCTTTTTCGAAGAATATAATCATGATCACTCAGATAACTCAAAAGAACTAAAGGAAATTGGCCCCGGTGTCACAATAAATGAAGATATCCATGACAAAATAGATCTTACACAGTGTACTGAAGAAATTATATGTATAAAAAATAATAACTCACAGAGGCAAAGAGACAACATACCAGAAAATAGCTCTTACTCTTTACCACAACTCAGAAATACGCAAAACTCTTCACAAATTGTTATAGAATATAGTCCAGATGATATTCATCTTTCAAATTCTCCTACTAAAGATATTGCAAAAGAAAATATTTCACTAAGCCCAAATAGACAACATAATAAACAGGCAGATAAAATTGATTTAACTCAAAAATCAGATACCTCTGAGGAACTAGCTCAGACACCTAAACTTCTTAATGAATCAGAAGAAAATTTTGCAACCAGTAACAATTCTTCTGAAATTGATATACCATCTCTGAAAACTTCACAAAACAGCAGCAGACTCAGTAAAGAAGATGACATGTCGATAGATTATGATGAAATTATAAATATTAACACAAACAATGAATTCGTCGATTCTGAAAATCCTGCACTCATTATTCATGAAAATCAAGAAGAGAATATTGAAATTATTTCAAAAAACAATAGCTTTTTATCAAACTGTAGTCAAAATTCGGATATATTTGAAATATCTGACAAAGAGTTGGATTATTCTGTATGTAAATCAAAATTAGAAATACCAAGAGGCAACTTTGTTTTTGGTGGGATATCTGTAATGGATCATCTATCGAATTTGGAAACACCTAAAAAATTAATAGAGTCTGATATATCTATTGAGAATAAAGATGAAATCGAAAAATCATACATAATGACTAGAATGGAAATTAACAAATCTGTTGAAATAAATCCACTAAAGCATAGAAGAATCACAGAAATAGCTACACCACAAACAGTATCTAGTAGTGATATGTTTACAGCAATCACTCCAACAAAAAGTGAAATGATAATCAAAACTAGTAATGTTACACCATTGATCAATTTTGAATCTATGTCTACACCTGATATCCACAAGGAATTAGATAAATATGGCATTAAACCTTTTAAAAGGAAAAGAGGTAAGCAAAATTATTTTTTATAAATAAATAAATATTGTAGGACTATACAGACAGCGCCATCTGACCCCAAACTAAGCAGAGCTTGTGTGATGGAAATCAGATAACTGATAGAATACATAAATACTTTTTTTTTTGTAAATACATACTTATAATACATACAGAACACCCAGACAGCCCTGTTGGCTCATTGGTGGCATATCTGCCTTAAGAGCTGAAGGGCGTGGGTTCGATTCCCGCTCAGGACAAACATTTTATGTATCAACAAATGTTTGTTCTGTGTCTGGGTGTTCTGTATGTGTTATAAGTATGCATTTACAAAAAAAAAAGTATATATGTATTCTATCAGATATCTGACTTCCATCACACAAGCTCTGCTTAGTTTGGGGTCAGATGGCGCTGTGTGTAATGTCCTGCGATATTTATTATTATTATTTATTAGACACAGAACAAATATTTGTTTATTCAGTGGGATGTTATCCCTGATGTTTATCCCTGAGTGGAAATCGAACCCACACCCTACAGCTCTGAAGGCAGATATGCTACCAATGAGCCAACGGGGCTGTCACCAGTGAGGATTGTGGTTGACTGGTTTGTCAGGCTCACTTGATCTTAAGTAACAGTGGGTTCAAAAAACACATAAGCCAGCCCAGTATTAGAAAGAACCGTATCACCATGCTGTTTTCTTCACCAGCAGCTAATGCTCATTGTTGAGATTTGGACCAACATCCTCTGGTGTAGTTTCCTAATGGTGAAAGAATTTTTGAAAACGGTCTGGTAGTTTTGGAGTTATGCAATACAAACCAAACAAACAAACAATCAAATCTTTCCTCTTTATAATCATATAGATAAGTCATGCCCATAGTAAAAGTTGTTTATAAGGATAAGAACAGTGACTTTTTTCAGTTTAGTACTTCTTTAGCTTACAACTTTATATATTAGTGTGCATGACAATGGGCACAACTCTGAAATTGCTGAATAAAAAATCAGCTGCTCCATAGATTTTGTCAAGGGTTTTGATCTTTTTCTATGGAACAATTGATCCCTTTCACGATTCCAGAGTTGTGCCTATAGTAAAAGTTGTTTATAACTAAAAGGACAATGACCTTTTCGGCTTAGTACTTACCATGCTTGCAACCTATACAAGGTTGTATTAGTGTATCTCATCTTCTCGTATAGGTAGGTACTGTTATTCTGCCGCCAAGCATGGATTTCTACAAGACTTCTACTTCAGTCAGTTCATCTCTTACCATCAGGAGAGCGTCTCGTTCATTTCATTACATTTACATTTAAAAAAAAAACTTATATGTACTTAATATTTCCAGCTATAAAACTATTAACTCACATTTATAATGAAACACATCCTCTCATTGAAAACGCTAACGACCTAGATTCGCCTCCAAAAAGAAGCAAACCAAATGAGGATCAACCAACATTCTCAAAGAAGCTTATATCACCAAGAAAACTTCTTGCATCGCCTAGAAAAAGCTCAAAAGATACAGAAAGGGAGAATGTCCCAAACATTGACAAAGAAAATGATCTGATGATTAACGAAGATGCTAATGGTATTATTCGGAAAGGAAAAGGGAAGAGTAGCCTCAAAGTCCAGGATTCTGAAGTTTCAGAAAATGCATGCGGTATAGAAAATATGGATAACAGAAGAAAGGAAGTTGTTACAAATGAAACACTGGTTTTAAATGAGATTGAATGCAGTCCTGCAGATTGGGTCTTTCAAAAGAGGGAGAAAGCTAAGGTAGGTTTCACCTTCATTCATTTGTTCTTTGTTTTTTTTTATTTGTTCAAGAGCAGAAGAGCGTGGGTTCGATTCCCATTCGGGTCAAACATTTTGTGGTATGAACAAATGGTCTGTATTTATTGTATGTATTTACAAAAAAAATAATTAAATATTCTATCAGTTATCTGACTTCCATAATACAAGTTTTGCTTAGTTTGGGGTCAGATGGCGCTGTGTGTAATGTCCTACGATATTTTGTCCTACTTATTTTTTTTAATTGGTTAACAAATTTGGATGAAATTGGAAATGCAGACAGCTTATACAGTGTCTTCACAATTATTTAAAATGAAAAGATTAATAATGTAATTAATCCTTAACCGGTAGCTCAAGCTCATTGTCAGGGTTTGAACCCTTCAGCGTGTTAACTGACCGTGCTAACCACTGAGCTGTCATCGCTATAAATGAGATAACGCCTGTCCATGACCATTGTAACTCTCTCTACTCTCTCTATAGTAACAAGCCAAATTTCAGGGTGCTCGTTACTTTTACATTTAATACTTACAATATCCTTGACAATTCCAGGTCCATTCCTGCCGAGTACCTCTCCATATAGCTTTTTACAACTATGTATCCTCCCAGCGCAGGCTGCGAGAAGCGATACTGTGCTACGAACCAGTGGAAATAGACCTTATACATAAGGATCTCGTCGGACATGGCTATAGGTACGATCCTAAGGTAAGGTTTATTTTTTATTCAAATAGATTTGCATTTTACCACACCCTGCATGATCTTCCTATTTATGGCCCTGTTGGCTCATTGGTGGTATGAGAGTTTTGGCGGGAACGCGGGAAGAGTCGTGTCGCTCCGTTGTTTTTTTTTTCCAAAACTAGTGTTTTGTCGAGTGTTTATGCATAAAAATGGTGGTGTTTTATTCATAAAGTGCCGAATTACAAGCGCGAGTGTGGGAAAATGATATAATGTGGTGAAACATGAGTTTTCGTGTTGCTTCCAAAACTCCATCGAACCTTTATAGTAAAGTTGCCACTACTTTACTAACGCATGACTGGAATTAACTGACACGAACTGGACTTGACAAAGACGACTTTGACGATAACTATAGCTAAGATATAGCAGAAATAACACTTAAGACAAGACAGTATGGCTCTATAGCTTTAGCCTGCCCGAAGGGGCAAATTAATAAAAAAAAAAAAAAAAAATTGGTGGTATGATGACTGGTAGTATTGGCCTTGTGGGTTGTAGGATGTGGGTTCGATTCCCGCTGGGCTGGCTGGCTGTTTGACCACAGCTCACCTGATGTTAAGGGAAGGTGTTGTCGAAGATGGTGAAGCACACCCAGCCTGGAATGGAACTGGCTCTCAAGTGAGGCTGCCGGAACACACCGTTAGGTGCTTGGTGGCAGATTTTCAACTTGACATTTTCAGTCTTTTGTTTCAGGAGTTACTCAAATTCTTGGACAAGAAATGCGTAACGGTAAAGACAACAGACAACGACGCTAGAAATCATAAGAGATGACTTCACGACAATGTTTTTTCTTTATTTTTGGCATCACACTTTATGTATTTGCCGGTGTATTTCGGTATTTTCTACGCACAAAATATGTTATGGAATAAAATTATTAAGTATTTAGTGGTATGGTGTACATAAGTTCTCGCATAGAAATAATAGAGTAGGTACGTGGTACGCCAATGATAGAAAAATGTATGAAACTGTGAAGCAGCGCGTTCTGGTTCGCTTATGGGAACTACATTTCTTCTTCATTTTTGGCATTGTGCATTTTGACAATGTTAATCAATGTTTCAATATTTTTAAGTATATTATGTAAAACTAAGTGAAATTAGTCTGAGATAAAGTCAAAGTCACATTAAGTAACTCAAAGTCGAGTCCGGTCATGCTATAGAGAAGTAGTAGCAACTTTACTAGAAGCTTCGACGGAGTTTTGAAAGCAACGCTAATAGTCATCAGTACTGTTTTATTAACATCACTTTTCCACACGCATGCACGTAATTCGGGACTATATACACCATCACATTATCGAATAGGTATCTTCTAAGTCTGCGGATCTTCTAAGTAGATATTCTTAGCAGGAGCTCGTCTAGGTACGTACCACCGCAGTACCAGTTATTCTGCCGCTAAGCAGTAGTGTGTAAATATTACGGTTCCGGTTCGAAGGGTACTGCATCTAGCGAAATTACTGGGCTGTTGAGACTAACCATCGAAAGTCTCAAAGTAATGAGCGCCAAAGCAGTGATGCCCTGGACTTTGTTTTGTTACTCAAAGTTCTGTGTATCGCTGCAATGGTCATGGACAGGCGTTATCTCTTACCACCAGGAGAGCGTCTCGTTGGTCTCATTACTTTTTACATTAAAAAAAAACAGGCGAGTTGGAGGTCAAACGCGGACTTCCGTATTAAAAAAAAAAAAATTTTTCTCACAATTTTGCTGCTACCTTGTATATACATTTTTCTATCAGGCAAACTATTTGAATATTTAACTAACATTGTAAATTATGAAAGAGAATGAAACTTCTTACACGTTTTAAAGTATTTTTACAGTTTATAAGGATTATGTATGTATCGTGTATTAAATAGATATTTTTATAGAAATGTTTTTGGTTTTTTTCGTGTGTATTCTGATGACCGGTTGCCATAAATGGTTTCACTCTAGACATTGTTCATAAATACATTTACCTAGGGCAGACGCTCGAACTAGGTAAAAACAACTTCGAAAGTGAAGCCAATAGAGGAATACAGTTGGGCTGGGCAGCATTCGGAAAACTACGTCGAGTCTTCTCGTCATCCATCCCACAAAGTCTCAAGACAAAAGTCTTCAATCAGTGCGTCCTACCTGTCATGACCTACGGAGCCAAAACGTGGACACACAGCGGGAATAGTCCGTAAGTTCAAAGTCGCTCAGCGAGCTATGGAAAGAGCTATGCTTGGCATTTCTCTGAGGGATCGTATCCGAAACGAAGTAATTGCCAGAGAACTAAAGTCATTGACATAGCTCAGCGTATTAGCAAGCTGAAGTGGCAATGGGCTGGACATATCTGTCGCAGAACCGATAACCGCTGGGGTAGACGTGTTCTAGAGTGGAGACCGCGTATTGGCAAACGTAGCGTAGGACGCCCTGAGACTCGATGAAGTTACGATATACGTAGGACAGCTGGCGATGGATGGAAGCGAAGATCGGGCTGAGTGGCGTGGGAGAGACCTATGTCCAGCAGTGGACTAATATAGGCTGATGATGATGACTGATGACCGCTGAGGAGGATCTTCGTCTGGAGCCAATCCTGGATGTAGAATCAGGTCTTACCATAAATATGCATTGTCATCGGAACTGCACCAACATGTCAAATATCAAGTACCTAGTATAAGCAGTGGTGGTAGATAAAATTTTTCAAGCTGAATTAATTTACGTAAACAAAGGAACAAATATTACAAGGTAATTAAAAAAGTTATGAGACGAACGAGGCGCTCTCCTGATGGTAAGAGACAATAGCTGTCTTATAACTTGCAGCTCTACTCAAAACTGGTATGGTGGTAGGGCACTTTCTAGTATTCGGCTGGCTAGGTACGACCCTCAAGTTGAAAACCTGCCGCCAAGCATCTAACGGTGTTCCGGCAGCCTCACTTGACAGCCAGTTCCATTCCAGGCTAGGTGTCCTTTACCATCTTCGACCACACCTTCACTTAACATCAGGTGAGCTGCAGTCAAACAACTAACTTAAAAAAAACTGAGTAACAAATCATCGCTGCTTTAGCGCTCATTACTTTAAGACTTTCAGTTAGTCTCGAGAGCCCTGTATTTTTATTGCCAAGTGACGGTTTAGTCGAAGATGGTAACACACACCTTGCCAGGAGAGGAACTAGCTCTAAGTAGAGTTGGTTGTAGCTAGCTAGCCGAGTACTAGAAAGTACCACCAGGCTATAGTTTTCTTCACCGGCAGCTGAAGCTCATTGTTGAAAATTGAACCTACCCCCTCAGGCGTGAAAACCGACCGCGCTAACCGCTGAGCTATCGCTACGACTTCTCTGCAGTGCAGATTAATATTAGTTTAAATGGTATTATCATTGAAAGCCAAGTATAAATCCAACTTCACACAAAGTTAATACATTTAATTGCATAGTTTACATATATCACAATATTCAGATAACAATAAAAAAATACATTATATACAAAATTGTAAAAATTGAGACTCGAATGTATACCATTTTTTGTGCCAGTTGCCGTAAGAAAAAAAAATAACATCTTGAACCTTACTTGTAACCTCAATTCAATTGGCAAACGTTTGAGGCTGGATTTTATTTTTTGTTTATGTAAAAATATAACGAACGAGACGCTCTCCTGATGGTAAGAGATAAACATCTGTCCATGACCATTGCAGCGATACACAGAACTTTGAGTAACAAAGTCTAGGGTTTCGCCGTTTTGGCACTCATTACTTTGAGACTTTCGATGTTTAGTCTCAACAGCCCAGTAATTTAGCTGCAGCACCCTTCAAACTGGAACACAGTAATGTTTACACACTACTGCTTGGCGGCAGAATATCTGGTGCTGCTGTGGTACCTACCTAGGCGACCTGCTATCTACCGCCAAGTAAGTAAGTTATTCTATTTGAATGTGGCTGCGGTTAGGCATTTGTTGAGTAATGAATTCTTTGTAAGGTTATTTTGTTTTCTGTACATTTTTTCTTTTCATTTTGTCGTAAAATTTCTATTTATAGTGTCTTGCGCTTTTAAATAATAATATTATAAAGAAAGCAACTTTAGCACCAGAATATTATACATTGTCATTATTAATTAATTACCTAATTATTATTTTATTATTAATAAATTTTTGCCATTTATGGACAAATGGAGCATAATTTTACAGTGAAATCACAGCTACTGGACTTTATTTGCGGCAAATCACAATTGAATAGAACAGTAGATTATTAGCAAATCAAATTTATAAATTTATGAATTGTGATTTGCCGCAAATAAATGCCAGTAGCTGTGATTTCACTGTAAAATTATGCTCTATTTGTCCATAAAAGGAAAAAAAATATTTGTATGGAAATCGAATCACCTTAAAATAAACTTATGTACAGCATAATTCATTAAAATAACTTTTCGTTTGTTATTTCTTTGACTTAAAATGTATTATTTTTGATTATATGGGGGGATCTGAACGTTGATTTCGTATCAGCAATGTTAAATATTTGCAATTTATTTTCCTTGCTATTAGCACATCTCGTTTACTACTTGTTCTTGAATCCATCCTTTACTTAGGTTGCCTGGAACAAATCGCTTTTAGCAATAAGTTCGCTAGATAAACCCATTACATAAGCACGGGAGAGAGTAGTACAAGCTTTGTTTACTTACGCTGACAAGGGGTCATTATTACTAAAATTTTGCTCACGTATTACTTTAATGGTCCTTCAGGCGAGATAACGATCAAAGCCTATTATGTTATAAAAAAAAAAGGTAAGAAACCTAAACAATTTTAAGTCATAGAACAAAACTCAAACGTTGTAAGTATAGGGTAACCATGAAGTTGATTAGAGTGCAAGTTGATGTCATTTCTTCAGCAGGCCAGCTTGCTGCAGAACTTGTCTCGTGGCGTTGTTGATGTGCCGAAAACGATCAGGACCCAACTGAATACCTCCGTACCTGGGACATATAAAACACTAGAAGCTCATCCCGGCTTCGCACTGGTGGACATTTATTTTTAAGTTATTGCATAGCTTCTATCGCGGGCCTTGAGCGTGGAGACCGAATCCAGAAATTCCGTAACGAAAATAACCTAACACCCCCCACTCCCACCGGCACAGCGGTGATACTTTTTAATTTTGCCATCTATCGATGAATAGCAGAACTTTTAATGACTTTTTTGAAATATCACGCTTGTCTCTTTAGTTCAGCAACTCGCCTCTAGGTGGCATTAGTTGTAATGCTATGCAATAGCTTTACCGCGGCAGTCCCCGAGTGCCACACGTCTTTTTAAATTAAATTCTAATAATAAATATAACCTATGTTAGGAGTTGTTGGATGTTCTCAGGGAGAATATCGCATTCTAATGATGTAAGAATTTTTGAAATCGGTCCAATAGTTTTTGAGTTTTACTTGGTAGTAGATCTCCTTAGCAGGAGGTCGTCTAGGTAGGTACCACCGCAGTACCAGATATTCTGCCGCAAAGCAGTAGTTTGTGAATATTACTGTACAGTTCGAAGGGCACTGCAGCTAACGAAATTGGGCTGTTGAGACTAACCATCGAAAGTCTTAAAGTAATGAGCGCCAAAGCAGTGATGATTGAGGGTGGTAGCTAGCCAGCCGAATGCTAGAAAATAACCTCCCGCCATGCTATGGTTTTCTCACGATGTTTTCCTTCACCGGCAACTCAAGCTCATTGTTGGGGTTAGAACCGCGCTTACCATCGAAGCTGATAAGACTGACCGCTAAGCTTTTTTTATTACATATAGGCTTGCGTTTGACCGCCAACTCGCCTGATGTTATGGGCAGGGTGAAATTAGGTCATGTAGATCGGAAGCGCACTCACCAAAGTGTATCCGCTAGAAAACTGATAGACACGCCACTTTGGGACGATGTTCAAGGCTTTGTAGCCTTTTCAGTACAAGCGTGTCATTGCTAATGAGTTTCCTAGCACGCCTATATGAACTTTAGGAATAATGGTTGAAAATCATAGCGCGTTTCCCACTTGCACTTTTCTTCTTACCATCTAGATACGACAACGAGAGAACTCTTCTGGTCCAGTATCTGCAACAGATGTAGCATCCGTCCGCCCGCGTGCGTTTCGCCGTCGTCGTCGCAGTCTTGGAGTACGCTCAGTCCTTTTGAAGTCTTACGCTCTATACGGTAAGCGTACATGTTATGCGTGGCGTTTAAGATTTTCTTGTTTTGTTTTAGTTTAGCTAAAACGGAGCTGAAACGGAAAAAATCATGAACGAACAAAACACATCGCACTTTGTGCATTACACGTGTCAAGAAGTTTCTGTAGAGATGATAGCCCAGTACGAAGGGCGTGGGTTCAAAACCCAACAATGAGCTTGAGCTGCCGGTGAAGAAAACCATAGTGTGGTGGTAGGGTTTCTAGTACTCAACTGGTTAGCTACCAACTTCAAGTTGAAAATTTATCGCTAAACTCTTAACAGCGTGTTCCGGTAGCCTCACTTGAGAGCCAGTTCTATTCCAGACTAGGTGTGTTTACCATCTTCGACAACACTTTCACATTAACATCAGATGAGCTCTGGTCAAACATTAAGCCAGTCAACCACAATATTTTATTGTCTCATTTAAAATGTTTAAACTATCTTTATCTTCTATATCATGATAAAATAAGTCTTAGTCACTGTCAATAAGTATGTCACAGTCAAGTCCAGTCCGTGCCCTAGTAATGTGGTATGGTTTTATTAGAAGCTTCTATGGAGGTTTAAAAACAAAATGAGAATACATGTTTCTTTTATGGAATAGGTTCGCGCTTGACCACATCCTGCCTGATGTTAAGCAACGATGCGGTCTAGGATGGAACACGCTTACTCTTGATTTGAAAACACTCATATCAATATGAGTGTTTTCAAATCAAGAGATCTTTTCAAACACAGACTCCGGCAAAGAGTTCCACATCCTCTCTGTGTAATCCTCCGAATAAAGAATGTGGATTCAAAGTTTTAATTACATAATTTAAAGATTTAATTTATTTATTTATTGAGAAAGAATACGGTAAACCAATTACATCCAATCTCACAAAATTTTGACATTCCACAAAAACAAAAATCTAAAATACAATTACAAAAATTAAAAAAATGAAGATGTCAAAGTACAAAACAAAAAACAAAGTAATAATAATACAAAAAAAAACTAATTACAAAATGTCATAATGTTTTCTAAGATATGTGAATTATGCCAACCCACATTTGACTAGTATAATATCCTTTTCACAATTAAAAAACCAGCGCCCAGTAGTGTGTTGGAGTATAAAAACATCATTCTTTTTAAATTTTTGTTTACTATACAATATACATTCATGAAAGAGTTGATAAGGGCTTATTAAAACTTACGTTACATCTTCAAGGCTGTGTACTTCAGCAGCGTGTCCTTGGAAAGAACTCTTTCTGTCCATGATTACTTCCCCGTGAGTTATGTCCGGACAGTTTATGTCTAACTGAAAATATAGAACTTATTCAAGCGTGGTATGGAGTCTCTAGTCTAGTTAAACGAAAATTTATAAGGTGGTATTTAAAAAGTAACACAGCATAATTATGTAAAACATTTAAACAGTATGCAGTTTATACAGACGCATAGCGGGGCTATGACGGCATAAGAGAACGTCACGCCGTATGTCGTCACGGCATACAAGCCAGTTTTACTGCCAAGGCACGCCAATAGATGTTTTACATAAAATTGAGCGAGCGTCCTGTTGTTTGCCGTCACGGCATGTGAGCCAGTTTTATTGCCAAGGCAAGCCAATAGGTGTTTTACGTACAAACGGCATAAGATAGCGTCACGCCGTTTGCCGTCACGGTATATGAGCCAGTTTTACTGCCTGTTAGGATGTTAGGTGTTTTATATAAAAAATGGACATAAAACGAAACAATGTTATAAGCTAGTACCAACCACAAGTGGCGCCTATATTGTTAAAAGCTATCTCTTCCAGGCGACCAGGTAGGTTTAGATGGGAATCATGGTTATAAAATCTGCCATATAGTTTTTAATGTGGCGACATATACCCTTTGAATTTAATAGTTTGTTTTGTCTTAAATTTGCTTGCACCCATATTTTGTAGGTTTAATTCTGTTAGCAGCAAAATTTCTGTATAGTTACCAGAGCCAGGTCTAAAGACATAACAGCAGTAGGCTTGTCTTCTTCAGTCTTCTTAGTGTCAGGAGGTTTCATTGTCTGCAATATCTCTCGTATCCTCTCTACCCATTGAAATACCACCGTTTCACCAACATTTTCTCTGTAACATAAATATTATTACTGTTTTTATGTAAATACTCACATGGATAGACTAAGTTGAAAATATGATGCTAAGCATCTAAATAAGGTTACTTTTAACCGACTCAAAAAAGGACACCTCCTTTTTTGTTCTCAGTTTTAGTGTGAGTTTTTTAAATATTTGTTACACTATTTTCTCCAATTATTTATTAATCTTTTTTTTGCTTCGTAGATCATACTTCAGAAGCTGTTCATAATAAATTTTATAGAAATCAAACGAGTGGATTTAAAAACATCAACAAAAATCTAAAAATTTTATACATTAATGATATTTTCGTTTACTCTGAAACCTCACTGTTTCTTTGGATATATGCGTTTAGTTGGCCTAAGGGTCATGGAGTCGGTTTTTTAAATTGTAAATTTGTATTGTATTATCTATACAATTATAAAGAGTAAAGATTTGATTGTTTGTATTGAATAGGCTCAGAAACTACTGGACCGATTTCAAAAATTCTTTCACCGTTGGGAAGCTACACTATCCCCGGTGATATAGGCTACTTTTTATCCCTGTATTCCCACGGGAACAGGAACTACGCGGGTTAAACCGCGAGACGTCCGCTAGTAATACATAAAATACTGTTTAGTTTTCTAACTATCATTGTAAGAATGGTCTTATCATATAATAAATAATTACAATTGACTATTCTGATAAGAGAACACAAAATAAATAAGCCATCTGCAATGATGTTTATGTGTTCTATATCTATATAAATCCTTGAACTCTTTTGAATTATATAATTCCTAATTCTATGGAAATGAAATTATGGTAAGTTTTCACACTAATTAAATGAAATCAAGAAAATACAACAATACTTAATTCAGTAATTAATTATAATTAATAATAAGACGAACGAGACACTCTCCTGATGGTAAGAGATAACGTTTGTCCATGACCATTACAGTGATACACAGAACTTTGAGTAACAAAACAAAGTCCAGGGCATCACTGCTTTGACGCTCATTACTTTGAGACTTTCGATGGTTAGCCTCAACAGCCCATTAATTTTCCTAGCTGCAGTACCCTTCAAACTAGAACACAGTAATGTTTACACACTACTGCTTAGCAGCAGAATATCTGGTACTGCAGTGGTACCTGCCTAGACGACCTCCTGCTAAGGAGATCTACCACCAAGTTTCCTACTCAGGACAAACAATTGTTCCATATATGTTATGTATTTATAAAAAACAAATATCCTGTTTCCTAAGCTTAGTTTTATTAGGGCTATCTGTAATGACTACCAATATGTATCTTAATTTTATTAAATTTAGCTGCAATCATATTTGAGGTATAAATTTAAGTCACAGTTCATTTGTGTCTATTAAATTTCTTCTAAACTTGACTACTTTATATTGATATGGCTTACACTCTTACTTAGAGAACTTATCCTGGAAGGTTGCTGGGTGTGTGTATTGCTGCAATGGTCATGGATATGTGTTATCTCTTACCATCAGGAGAGTGTATCATTCGTCTCATTACTTCAAAAAAAAAAAAACCAAGGCCCTGCGGCTCGGGTAGCATGACTACTACAGCCGTATAAAATAAAGACTCCATATTTAAGGATTAATAATAGGTAGGTACTTACTACTTAAGCAATAATACCTACATAGAAATTGATAGATACCTACAAATATACTTCATCTAATGCACTGTGCAACTGCCCTTTTGCTTTTCTGTCCATCCACGGTGATGATAACTCGTACTTCGGGGGTGCTGAACTAGGATAATCTTCTGGCATAGTTACATACAATATTACTTCGTTCTTGCCTTTCTCTATCACGATACTGTATGACCTGGACGCTTCGCCTTCTATTTTCCAGTCGTTGGCGTAGATAGCACTTAATGCTTCTACTTCTTCTGCCTACAAGATATCACACAATTAAAGTAACAAAAAAGGGAATTAAGTAAAAAATAACACGCATACATCAAGTTACAATTTCATGAATGATAGTCACCTGTTTCGTTAAATTATCTGTGTCCATATTGAATTAATCAGTTATATCATCGATAAGTCTCGCGATCTTGAATACGATTTCTCCTTTTTTCTAAATTTTAATTATTTTTCTAGAGTCAAATGTTGTCTGCAAACAGCTGAACTGCTGAACCCAAGAGAATGTAATCACTACGTTTAAGAGACGGGACTTCCATACTAGCCAATAGAATCCATTTACATGGCATTCCAATACCAACAGATACCACAAAGATGACAAACAACAGGTGTACCAACCTAACGAACCAAATAGTGCTGAACAAATAGCTATTTATCGATATCGATAAAATATGCAGAGTAGAAACCGAGGTTACTACTAAATAATATTTTTTATGAATTTTAGGTAATTATCGAATCCGTATTTATGAGTCCAATGTTGACAAGGAGACCATTGGTACTAATCAAGATTGAACTTAAATGCGGACCCGAAATAAAATAAAAAACTGTTTCTGCTAATTTAATTAACATTTAATTACTGAAATGAAATTACTTGTATAGCGAAATGAAAATGAAACAATCAATTGTAAATATTTGAGAATGCAGATTCATAGAGCTAAGAAATAATAATAATAAAAAAGTTTTCAATATGTCTTCTTCATCTTGTTCTATAGATCACTTGATAATAATTTGTTGAACATTATCATACAATATTTTGATAAACATGCCCATACATCACACTATACAATAATCACACTTCAAAATCTTTAGTTATTTCAAAATATTCATTACCTACATTTTAAATACAAATTATTTGTTAAAAACATTAGTAAAAAATTATATTACGCTCTCAAGTAAATAGCCCATAATTAAGTAATTTCAAACATTAACAAATTATACTATGGTACTATAAAATTAATTATACAAAAACTTAGATAAAACTAATCAAAGTAAACAGTAATATATAAGTGGATAGTGTAAGTAAACAGTAATATATAAGTGGATAGTATAAGTAAACAGTAATATATAAGTGGATAGTGTAAGTAAACAGTAATATCTAAGTGGATAGTGTAAGTAAACAGTAATATATAAGTGGATAGTATAAGTAAACAGTAATATATAAGTATAAGTAAACATTTACATAAATATAATTATACGTATATTAACACACCGATACTGATTCCCATAGTGAATATGTAAATTTGTATATTCCTAAGTTCCGTTGCTTGTAATACTTGTCCATAACTACCTAAGAATAGCTTGTATTTCTCAGTTAAGTGAATTTGTAATTTTTATGAGAAATAAATGTCTTAAACCATAATCTTAACAATTTAACAATAAGCCTTCTTCATCTTGCTCTATAGCAAAATAAAATAAAAACTGATTCTTTTTCAATTTTTCTTATTATTTTGTGATGCCCTGTAGCTGTGATATTTAATAATGTCAGCAGTTGAATTTTCAGCTTTTTTTATATTCAATGCTTTGTTGTGAAACTGGTTTCCACATACACGTATTAATGTATGCAACTTTTCAGTGGGAACATATATTATATCTTCTTTGCTCACAAACTTGACACAGTGTTTGCATCTGAAATTTTTTTAAAATTAAAATTAAATCAATGTTTCTTGGTTAAAATCATGAATATTGATACCGAAGATCGAAGTAGGTTAGTGCATTTAGAGGTGAGTAACATAAATATTACTATGAAACTTATAGATGTACTTTTGCCGCGCCCAAATGTCCTTTTTGAAAAATTTGCGTAGAGCTTACGAAATTTTTCTTGCGTACTCGGAACACTTAATCAATTGTGTGGTATATCAATATTGTAAAGATTATGTTGTATTTTTTAAAATCCTGCAAAATTGCACAACCTATTCCGATCCTTGTTCATTTATGTAGGCACGCCTTTCAAATATGTAAAATATTGTGCCCCTACTCTTTCATGCAACATTATATTTCTTTTTTTTTCAATGTTAAACAATAACGCTGTTATCGATATGTTGATGTTACAGTTGCAGTACATCACTAGCACACAATTTAAATGAGATAAATTTGTTAATTTTATTTGTTCGTAGCCTGTTCTACTTACATATGGCTGACTCTAATTACGAAGTATCATATTTAAGTGCTTACCGGGTTTCATCTAAAGGAAATCTCGCCATAAATATCCTTTTTTCATCATTCGAACGACTTGCTCGATTTTCACAAATTTCACTAGTAATAAACCATTTTTCCGGTGGCATTTTGATTCAAAGTACACCTCTGATCACTCGCCACTAATTTTGACGAGAAATTACACTTTTAACAATTAAAATCCACAATCAAACAAACATTTAAACTCAAAAGAAACTGCACGAAATGAAGTTTTGACAAACAACATAGCTGACACTTGACGGAGGTATTGCAAGAAAGAGAAACCGCACTGAGGGAGTGTGATAGCAATATCCGCCATTATTTGCCACGCAAAGTACATAGAAAAATTTTTTGTTCCTAGTTTCGTCAGGCTGTGCTGAACAGTGAACACTGAACAACTTTTTTTTTTTAACTTTTTTTTTATTTTAATAATTTGCCCCTTCGGGCAGGCTAAAGCTATAAAGCCATACTGCCTTATCTTAAGTGTTATTTCTGCTGTATCTTAGCTATGGTTATCGTCAAAGTCGTCATAATCAAGTCCAGTTCGTGTCAGCTCGTGCCAGTCATGCTTTAGTAAAGTAGTGGCAACTTTACTATATAGCTTCGATGGAGTTTTGGAAGCAACACGAAAACTCATGTTTCTCCACATTATATCATTTTCCCACACTCGCACTTGTAATTCGGCACTTTATGAATAAAACACCACCATTTTTATGCATAAACACTCGACAAAACACTAGTTTTGGAAAAAAATACAACGGAGCGACACGACTCTTCCCGCGTTCCCGCCAAAAAACCGAACACTGAACAAGTGAAGTGAACAATTGAACATGAGGAGTTTTGGCGGGAACGCGGGAAGAGTCGTGTCGCTCCGTTGTATTTTTTTCCAAAACTAGTGTTTTGTCGAGTGTTTATGCATAAAAATGGTGGTGTTTTATTCATAAAGTGCCGAATTACAAGCGCGAGTGTGGGATAATGATATAATGTGGTGAAACATGAGTTTTCGTGTTGCTTCCAAAACTCCATCGAAGCTTTGTAGTAAAGTTGCCACTACTTTACTAAAGCATGACTGGAATTAACTGACACGAACTGGACTTGACAAAGACGACTTTGACTAAAACTAGCTACGATGGCACTTATTTAACTTTTGAAACTTGAAAATATATAATTACTTGACACTGGCAAATGCTAAAACGCAACGCCAAAACCAAAGAAAAAAAAAAATTGAACATGAACAGACAGACGTCAAAATCCGTCAGATCAGTCAGGCAGGGACACGGAAGTGACAAGTGACAACTTGACAATTAATATACCACAGATTTTTTTCACACAACATTTTTTGTTATTGACATCACACTTTGTGTATTTTGCCAGTGCCAAGTAATTAAAATTATTTTCAAGTTACTACTGTTCAGTCAAATGAAATAAGTTTAAGTCATGATTTGTGTAACACTTGTAAAGTAGTGGCTACTTTACAAGAAACTACGATTGAGTTGTAGTAGCACCACAAAAAGAAACAATATGAGAATGCGCAAATACCTATTCACTAGATTTATATTTGAAAGTATAGCCTTCTGCTTCTTTGATTTTGGTGTCACATTTTGATTATTTGTCAGTGTCAAGTGTTTTATATTTTCAAGTTTTTTTTTTCTTTGATTTTGGCGTCGCGTTTTAGCATTTGCCAGTGTCAAGTATTTATATATTTTCAAGTTTCAAAAGTTAAATAAGTGTCCTCGTAGCTAAAGTTATAGTCAAAGTTCAGTCTTGGTCAAGTACAGTCCGTATCAGTCAAGTCCAGTCATGCTTTAGTAAAGTAGTGGTGACTTTACTATGAAGCTTCGATGGAGTTTTGGAAGCAACACGAAAAGTCATGTTTCACCACAATATATCATTTTCCTACACTCGCGCTTGTGATTCGGCACTTTATGGATAAAACACCACCATTTTTATGCATAAACATTCGACAAAACACTAGTTTTGAAAAAAACATACATCGGGCCGACACGACTCTTTCCCCGTTCCCGCCAAAACACCTATTTTCAAGTTCATAAGTTCCTAATATTGTAGCTACAAGTTGCCTTGTAGGCTTGTAGCTATAATATTATAGTCGAAGTCCAGTTTAGGTCAAGCCCAGTCAGTGTCAGTCAATTCCAGTCATGCTTTAGTAAAGTAGTGGCGACTTTACTATAAACTTCAATGAAGTTTTGGAAGCAACGCGAAAAGTCATGTTTCACTACGTCATTATATATTATCATTTTCCCACACTCGCGCTTGTAATTCGGCACTTTATGGATAAAAATCCCACCATTTTTATGCATAAACACTCGAAAAAATACTAGTTTTGGAAAAAATACATTGCTTACATACTGCATTGCTTGGCTCTGTGTATTATAATATAGGTTTCAAAGTTTATGATTATGTAGGTATAGAAAACCTATATCAGAAAAGGCTGACTATAAAATCTGTAATAATTATTACGAACGAATCGGTTTGAACTAGTTCCTAGAAATTAGTATAAAATCAGCCGGTATTTTGCTTTTGTAATCGCATAGACCATATGCAAATGCAAACGTACAATTGCCGAAATTAATACACAGTTGGATTGTAGCGTTACCGTCGCATTTTCTAAAGAAAACTGAGTGCAACTTGTATATGATTTTTAGTTCCGATATTTGTCCAACAACTTCCATGGTCGGTGTGTAATAGATATTTTATGGAAATGCGTCGTGGCGGTGACCGGAAACCTTGTAATTTCATACATTTGGCATGATACGGGCATATTATGAGGTATTACCACGTATTACTCACATTACCGCCCACTTCACACGACATTTCTTTTCACACAGATAAATAAATAAATATCGCAGGACATTACACACAGCGCCATCTGACCCCAAACTAAGCAAAGCTTGTACTATGGGAGTCAGATAACTGATAGAATACTTAAATACTTTTTTTTTGTAAATACATACTTATAATACATACAGTACACCCAGACACAGAACAAACATTTGTTTTTGTATCACAAAATGCTTGTCCTGGGTGGGAATCGAACCCACGCCCCACAGCTCTTGAAGCAGACATGCTACCAAATGAGCCAACAGGGCTGTCAAAAAAAGATGTTAGTCAAAAAGACAGATAGAGTTTTTACAAACTTAGTAAAGTCGCTCGACTCGGTATGTGTGTGTGTGACATCGCTCGCATAGCTATCCGCCAAGCGCTATTTATCCAGTAGAAACTCATGCGTCTTTAGAGTTATGTAGTCGACGGACTGAAGGCGAAGTGCTTAGGTTTTGTGTTCTAAGTTGTAGATAGAAAAGTAGTATTTTGTTTTTGGGAACTGTTTTTACAGCCCTTGAACACACAGTACGGCGTAACTACTACAATAAACCAAAGAAAACGTAAATGCACAGATGTACGATCGAGTCGTAGTAAAGCTACGAACTCAGGAAACGTACTCGCGTATAAGTAGGTATAACTGAAAACCCGAACATGAAAGTTTTTCATGTTCGATGCGCGGTGTTTGGGTCTTAGTTTGTGCCTTAAATATTAAGCGGGAGACATTATTTGTCCGCACTATGTGTAGTCAGTGGTCTACACTGTTGTGATATCTATCTCCTATGGTTCAATAGGCTAGCTGAATAAATTTCTACAATTCGGATTTTTTTTATCAACATTTTATTTAACATTTAGTTTACCTAAAAGATATGTCTATCTGGAAAAAAATATGTATACCTAAATTATTTTGCAATCAAAACTGTTATGGCGTATCAATGCCCTCACGTTGTATCATACAATAATGTCTGTGTGGCACTTCTAAAAGTCAATAACAGCGATCTTGCTTCACACGGCGTGACGCAATGATCCCTGTTTGGTGTTCACAGTCACGTGACTGTATGCCTAATTTTGTAGAATTTATTTTGTAATATTAATTTATTTGGAACTGCCTATCTAGCGGTACCTACATAGACGACCTTTTTGTGACGATGATAGCTCAGTGGTTAGCGCGGTTTGTTCACACGCTGGTGAACGTGTGTTCAAACTCCCAACAATGAGTTTGAATTGCCTGTGAAGGAAAACATCCTTTGTTATATACTTTGCCGGGTAGCTACCAACTTTAAGTTGATAAAATAAATAATCTGTCATTAATCTCATAACAGTGTGTTCTAACAGGCTCACTTGAGAACCAGCTCCATTCCAGGCTAAATGTTTTTACAATCTACGCTTTAGGTGTGTTATGATCAACTAGCCTAGCCTGTCAATCTAAAAAAAACTTTCTACCAAGGTAATCTACCACAAAGTATTCGATAATAAAAATGCTCGAGTTTTTATTTTTTTTTCATTTTGATTTATTTCCATGGCTCTGTAGATAGTTACAATTAAATACTCGATTATGGCTTGGAGTGGGATTTCATTTTTCTACAAATAATTAAATTTATTGTTATGATGTCCATCCTCAGTTTTATTTAATTATTGATATTACTTACACATACGATGACATTTATTTAATTATTTAAGCTATTATTTTATATTTACAGTGTCTTCTGTAGTACTTACGTACCTACACTAAGAAAAATAAAATTAAGTACTGATAGGTAACAATTTTATTCTAAAATTTTGGAATGATTCAAACGTAGGAATACTTTAATAAATTTACGTTATTATACATTACATATACAGGACTAAAAATATGTTTTAAATTATAGTACCTACACGAATATTAAAATAAATAATTTCTTACTAGAATATCACAGAATTATAAATTATGACATACTTATTATGTACCTACCTACGTAAAAATATTAACGAAATAGTTTACAAAATAATAAAGAATACAGAATCTAATTATGTATTTTTGTAAATTACTATTAATAATTTTTCTAACTATTATTTATGTTTATGGTTATGTGTGAATACTTAATTTATATGGGCACAACTATAAACAAATGAATTTATGGCAATTTATACTTTGAAATTTATTCAACTTAAATTTATGTACCTAAAGAAAGATTTATGTACATGTAGTTCTACATTTAAAGTAACATGATTGAGTTGTTCCAATTCGAAAGGAATACATACTTTGTAAGTTAGAAGAAGTTGTTGGTACTCATCACTATTAACAACTTTAATTACTATGGATACAACTCTCAAATTGGAAACAAAATCAGCAGTTCCATAGAAAAGGTATTTCGACCCATGACCAAATGTATGGAAATAATGGAAATGTCCGTGATGGACAACGCTGTTAATACATATGTATTTCTATAACATCTTTGTATACAGTGACACAATAAAGCATATAGCATCTTATTCTGACAAAGCATCTGAGTTTTTTTTCACATCTTCAGAGTTGTGCCTATTGTAAAAGTTGTTCATTATGATGATGATCCCCCTTTCGACTAAGCACACCCCGACCTTATAACTCTATATGGATGTCGGCATAGATTACGAATGCCACAAATTCGTCACTATTTATGAATATCTAGGTACTTTGAAAACAACCCAACCACTAATCACTAGTGTAGGTACACAGTTTACCTTTTTACCACGACATTACAACATTTTCAAAAAAAACATCTACAATACTTTTGTATCTGTGGGGCTAGCATATCCCTTTGTGGTATCCTCTCCATGACCATTGCAGCAATACACAGAACTTTGAGTAGCAAAACTATATCCAGGGCTTAGCTGCTTTGGCGCTCATTACTTTAAGACTTTCGATGGTTAGTCTCAACAGCCCTGTAATTTCGCTAGCTGCAATACCTAGACTTCAACCATTTTGTAATCTCGTAAATGAATATGCTAAGCCGACACAATTTTTATTTTTGACGTTCTGTTCAACAATCGCCGGTTAATGCAGTCATTTTGCGCTATTTAGTTTCCAGCCTTGATTTCAGAACTGCTAGATTCAACGAAACAATCATTAGAAACGCTTTGCGCGGAGCAGTAACTGGCTGGAGAACTTCTGTTACTCAAATCTTTATCTTGATTGTACTGTATCATACTACCACTCGGCTGCCGGAGGAAATTTTGAAACGCAACCGGGGGCGACACATTCGGCAATTTATCAGGCTTTTTTAATAACTCCTCGATGGAGTACGGATTTTTCTTTTTCTCTTTTTCTTTCTGCTCGTCCTCGTCTGGCCTATCGGTGCTATCATCGCTGGCTTCTACAGAAATGTGTTCCGATTCTGCTTTGACGTCATCCGGAGTGATTCTCAAAAAATCGTTGCTGATATTCGCGTACGGGGTGAAGTTTTTAGCGTCAGTGTGATATGGCATCATTATTCTCTGCCAGGGTGATATCGGGTATGGTTTGAGGAGTCCTTGAGCCTGAACCTGATTGGCAAGGAGCCAGGATGTGGCCAATCTTCGGTCGTAAAGGTGCGTGTCTGATGCTGTTGGCGGAGGAACTCGGATCCCAGAGTGAACGAAGTAAGGAGGGTTATGAGGGGGCGTGGGGGGAAGAGACGTCTTTAGAGACATGTAGTCTATCAGGTTCGGGAGCTCTGGCTGCGGATATGACTCTGAAAATAAAGAAAAACAATTTCTTAAGAAAACTGATATCTGAACCAGGCGGTCTTTACGCACGAGTTCTGGTATTTTTTATTAGGGTATTTTCTATTAGGACTAGGACATAAAATGGATTTGACTGTACTAATTTTATATGACAGCAAGCTGAGCCAGCTTTTTATGCTTTAGCTTTCCATTCCAGGCTAAGTTTACCATCTTTGACCACACCGTCACTTCACATCAAGTGAGATGAGGTCAAACACTAGACTGTCAAAAAACATGACCATTTATTTGATTGAAATTATTTTACTTAATTTTTATCTCGAAACTGGTTGAATCTACAAAATTGTGATGCCATAAAAAGAAAAAAATACATCGGTGTAGAGTAAACAAATTACGAAACAAAATGCTAAAGATAAAATAACAATTTATTCCCCTATTAAAATAACTGTAGATTTGGAAAATGTGTCTTATAAGTAGGTACCTAGCAGGTGACGGAAATATGTAGTTGTTTAAATTTAGTTTAAACTAATTAATGTTAAATCAAACAACACGTTTTGGGGACATAATTATAATGTTCAAATTAGGGAAATTGAATTATACGACAAATATAAACATCTGCTCTATCAGCGAGTTGTAACTACAAAACTAAGAATTCGTTCATAGATAAATTCATAATTTTTTTTAATGTTTTTGGTAAAATTATTTTTTACTTGTAATTTGATTAAGTATATCAATTATTCATAGGTACATCTGTGCTTTTGAAGCTCTTCTGGAACTTTGAAAAGGATATTTTGGGAGATATTCGAGGGTAGATGTAAAAATTACATAATCTACAATTTTTACGTTTTTTTTTATTTCCAAATTAAATTAATAAATTAATGTTCCTAATTGGTGTCAGATACAAGTAGGTTCTAATATAAACTCTTCATTATTCACACCAAAGATTGTATATTAAATGCAACAGAAAAAAAAAGAAACCAATAACTGTAATGTAACAATTGACAGCCTTATCGCTTAAAGCGATCTATTCCAAACAACTTTAGGGTCGAAAGGATTCCAGAACAAGTAGAAAACGATGTATGCCAATAATAAGTATGAAAAATAAGCTGAGAATATGATCAGGGTATTGATTGTCTCTAAAATATAACAATAGTCAAACTTACCATGCCCGACCCTGTCATCATCGCTCCACGCCAGTCCGCTGTTCCTCAGGATCCTGTTTACAGAAGATACTGAGGGTATGGAATGGGGCTCGCACACTCTGGCGCTCAGCAGTCGCTCCCTGATCTCCCACGCGAACATGCCAGGGTTTTCCTGCTTTAATCTGAGTATCTTCTTTACGACTGTCGGTGTTGCAACTTGCTGGAAAGAAGAAAAGAGTGGGTTAGACGAGAAAGATTGTTTGATAATCTACTACATGACTACATCTTTTATACTAAAGTTTCCTAACAGAGATTTTCATGTGTTTACATTCTTTGTGAAGTAGCTAGAGAAAAAAGGAAAAGTAAAATAAAAACAAGAAATAAATAGCTACTTTATTTTTCTTTTATATTTAGAGAAGATAGTTCTCTTCTCTTCTAGAAAGAGAGAGAGAGAGAGAGAGAGAGAGTAAAAGACATACCTACATAAAAGTTTCAATCTAGTTTTTTTATGCATCATCCGATTGCGATGAAACTTAGTTAACTTATTGCTTGCACATTCGCGACGGTTTTTATTTGGGGCGCGTTGCTGCCGCACATATACCAACCAAAATCAAGTTATAAATAATTTAAAAAAAGCATACCTACATTACCTACGTATATAAGACGTATTCTATCAGTTATCTTGTTTCCTTAGTTTCCCTTATTTGTGGTTTTAGCTTACGATGTTTATTTGTTAAATTGCCAAAATAATATTTTCACTTCTGTTTTCTGTTTTGTTCTTTTTTTTTTAAGACAGTATTTTTGTTGATTCCGACTGCGTGTGATTGTAAACTAGTGACCCGCCCCAGCTTCCCACGAGGGCAAAGCTGATACTCAGTGTTTCTTTACAATATTATGCATGTATTATACATATAAACCTTCCTTTTGAATCACTCTATCTATTAAAAACCCCGCTTCAATATCCGTTGCGTAGTTTGAAAGATTTAAGCATACATAGGGACGGACAGAGAGCGACAGCGACTTTGTTTTATACTTACTATATAGTGACTTAACAGTACTTCTTAAAATATTAACCAGACTATCATGTAAACCTTTATATTTTTACCTTTAAAATAAAATAAAAAATAAGTTTCAGTATTCTCGCTTCTTATCGCAGGTTAATTCTGCCTGTCTCGTAACTGCACATAGTTATTACGTACTTTAGCCGCAAGTAGCAAGTATGAACCATTGCGTTTCACACTGTCGATAGCTAATGACGATTTAATACTGTTCATAGATGATACCGTTTTCTTCTTAAGAATCGTTTTAACGCAAATGACGCAGTGTGCAAGTTGTACTCTAACTACAGTTTATTGTATTACAAGACTAAACAGGAACTATGATATTGCATACCTAGTAGCGTAGCTACTAAAGGGCTAAGTGACAGTGTGGTCGAAGATGGTAAACACACCTAGCCTGGAATGGAACTGGCTCGCAAGTGAGGCTGCCGGAACACACTGTTAGTTGTTTGGCGGCAGATTTACAACTTGAGGTTAGTAGCTAGCCGGTAGTAGGTACTAGAAAGTACCCTACCATCACGCTGTGGTTTCCTCACAATGTATTTCCTTCACCGTCAGCTCAAGCTCTTTGTTGGGGTTTAACCTAACTAAAGCATGGCTAGATTTGACTGCCAGGGACTGGACTTAAACTACATTTTTAATTTATGTAACTTTTTTTTACTTTAAATAGATCTACGTTTGGCCACCAACTCGCCTAATGCAAAGTGACGGGGTGACCGAGGATGGAGCACGCTGATCTAGAAGAAATCTATTCATTCTAGCCTTAAAAACGTCCAAATTGTAGTTTATAGGAAACAGAGAAGCCAGCAATGAGTTCCAGTCATGGGCCGTGCGCATCAAAATATGTAGCGCGGAATCGCTGCGTACGAATACTGGAAACGTCCGCGAGGAACGGATGGTAGTATGCCGATTTTCTGCTTGTCCTGTGGTGGAACGGAGAGGGTGGGATAAGGTCATGGAGCTCCTGCGAACACTCCCCGAACTTGAAAATATCAAAACATTTGACACTGGCAAATGCACAAAACGCAACAGAAGAAGAATAAAAAACTAGATTTTTTTTTTGTGAATGACTTGCTGTTGGCCGCCGATGGCCTCTACAGCGTCACCGGACTGTGGATGTTTATTTATTATGTAGAGTAGTAACTAGAGGGACAAGCATGATCATTGTATCCTCCCCCCTTCACAATAATCGATAAATGAAACAACGATAAACATCTGATTCTACCGCCAGTTTATTAAGCGGGGGCAAACACGACTTTATTAGTGTAGGAATTTTCATTACAACGTATCTTCACTGTGAAGTGTTGTAAAACTAATAATAGTATATCTGTAATAATAACGAAATGAAATTTCGTGCGAACGCTCAGCTGTAAATGACGTGCTTTATCTGTAGTTTAGGAGCCACCATCGAATTCACTTAGAACACTTCTGTGAAAAATGTTTAGTTACCTCGTTTGGCCACTTCTGAAGATAAACTGGCCGTAAAGTAATGACTTAGTGCCGCGGCTTTGCTCATTAAAGGTAGTCGATAATCGAGTGTTTCTATCGATATCAGATTTGGAACCGGGGCTGCACTATCTCGTTTTATCAACAGGTAATAGCGTTGTTTGGGAAAATTGCTATTAAACGCCGGTGACGACAGAATGTGACCTTTAGCACAAAAACTAAAAGGACGCAGGGCATATTCAATAGCAACGTGCAGTGAAAACATTCGTTTTCCTATACGCCTGATATGGTTTTTCCCATTTTTCATACTATAATTTTTTTTAAATCTAATAAATATGCTTACGTTTGACCGCTATCTCACCTGATGTTATGTGATGATATGGTCTAAGATGGAGCACGTTTGCCTGGAAGATACCAAAGACACTCAGATTATATCCATCGGGGAACACCCAAATCAGGCACCCAGCGCATTCCACTGTCAAGTAGTCCGCACAATGAACGAAGAATCGTTTCGTTAGAGTTTTTGGAACGTCGACCATGAACACTTACGAGAGTACAAGGGGTTTTTTTTATTATTTTTGTGTTATGGTGATTGAACGGAGCGGAAACTAGTTTGTACCTACTATGACGAAAGGACCATACATACATTATACGTCACCCTCGACAATACTCGAATGTATAGCATACCTGGTTTTTCTCATGATTTCAGAGTAAATTGATAATTATCAAAGTACCTAATTTGCAACAATAATTAAGCTTCTTTAGGCTCAGTACTACCATTCTGCGTAACTCTATATAGGTTTATAAGCTTGGGGAGTACTAAGTTAAAAGAGCCGTCTCTCCTCTAGTACACTTTCAGATTTCCGCTGTTTTAACATAAAAGAATTAACTTAATATTTTGCCAATATTAAAACGAAACATAAATAAATAAATAAATAAATATCGTAGGACATTACACACAGCGCCATCTGACCCCAAACTAAGCAAAGCTTGTACTATGGGAGTCAGATAACTGATAGAATACTTAATTATTTTTTTTGTAAATACAAATACTTATAATACATAGAGTACACCCAGACACAGAACAAACATTTGTTTTTTTTTTTTTTATATCACAAAATGCTTGTCCTGGGTGGGAATCGAACCCACGCCCCACAGCTCTTGAAGCAGACATGCCACCAATGAGCCAACAGGGCTGTCATGCAACACATATGTTTAAAAAAACCGTACACAGTAACAAAGATACATTTTTTTTTATAATACCACCAACTACAGACAAAAAGAATTTAAAATATTATGACAGCAGTAACTTTTGAACGCATCAATAAATAATTACACGTCACACCCGTAACACGAACGCGCCCTTCGATTTAGAGAAAAAAAAACGCGCCAAAAATGAGAGCCTTCAATACGATCGATTAAAAAAGAACCATCGATAAAAAAAAAGAAAAAAGCATCGATCGAGTTCTAATGTCGTAATTATATAGTTTCCCGGTAAAATTGACGCCTCGGCTCTTGGGACGAACTAACACACCCCCGTATCGAAGCAAGCCTACTATTTACACATTAAGTCTGACAGGCTACTTAAAAGTCCTATAATTATTTTTTTTACACCACACATGAAAGGAAGTTGCGTTTTGGTTTTAGCGGCAAAAAGTAGATTGTAATGGATTTACGTTTCGATAATTGTTTTAGCTATTGATACGATCAAACAGATGCCACACAGTGTTCCCTGAGATTCCGGATATAATTAAATTCCTATTTTTCATCGATTTCAATGGAACGTTAGAGTAAAATTAGAGCATTTTCTTGTATAGGTATAGAGTAAGTACAAAATAGGTTCGAAAGTTTAAGTAGGTACATCTAATCATGCCTTTTCACCGTAAGGTATGTACAATATCTTTATGTTTTTTTTTTAATGTAAAAGTAATGAGACGATTGAGGCGCTCTCCTGATGGTAAGAGATAACGCCTGTCCATGACCATTGCAGCGATACACATAACTTTGAGTAACAAAACAACGTCCAGGGCATCGCTGCTTTGGCGCTCATTACTTTGAGACTAGATGGTTAGTCTCAACAGCCCAGTAATTTCGCTAGCTGCAGGTACCCTTCAAACCGGAACACAGTAATGTTTGCACACTACTGCTTGGCGGCAGAATATCTGGTACTTCGGTGGTACCTACCTAGACGACCTCCTGCTAAGGAAATTTACCACCAAGTAAATGTATTTACACTAGCGATGATCCTGGCACAGATCTTTCGCTTTTACTACTTTCATGAAAGTTTTCGTATAGAACATGCTTGTCGTAACAAAAGTAGGTACATAATTATAATAATAAAAAAAATAATCGAGAATAACTTTTATTTGCATGTAAAATGTATAGTAAGTACAATTTTTTTACTGTTAGAAGTAGTGTAAGTGTACTTAAGACTTTTGCACTAGAAAAATCTGTGTCACAAAAGCCCGTGTCTTCCATTTTTCATTAGAGCTTTCAAAAATGTTTTTTAAGTTACCGTTTTTGTTTGCATATGATAGAAAAATGTATGAAGAAGTACCTACAGTTTCCATTTACGCCCGGTGCTTCTATAGTGGCGCTGTTGTTCAAGTTGCTAAAGTGCACGTGCATAAGTGCATTCAAGGCTAGCCCTGATATAATTTTATCAGGGCTAGTTAATATAAAACTGAAACTAAAAAATACTAAAACTTTGTTTGAAACTACAAATATAATTATTTGTAGTTTTCGACTGATCTAAATTACATATTTATCTAAATAAACTTTGGGTGTACACTGTACACTGTACAATGTACATATATAGTACCTATCACTAGTGTACTCATGTGATCATACTCTCTTTACTCTATTGTACAAGGAACTAAATGTAGCGAAATGTAATTTGTTGCGATGATATCTCAGTGGTAATTGCTGTTCTCATGCTGAAGGACGTGGGCTCAAACCCCTACTATTAGCTTGACCTGCCGGTGAAGGAAAACATCGTGAGGAAACCATAGTGTGGTGGTAGAGTACTTGCTACTACTTGGATGGCTAGCTACCACCCTCAGGTCGAAGATCTGCCGCCAAGCATCTAACGTCGTACGTACTTAGGTATTTCTCTCTAATATAGATCTATTCTAGCCAAGTAGTTTAAGGGATGTTTCTTTACAAGTGTTTTGTCTAGTAGTGATAATTGGTGATAATATAAAATATACAACCACCAAGCATTGTGTAAATATTATTTACTGTTAAGACTTGAAAACCTTCGTAACTAACGGAGTTACAGACCTAATGAGACTGGCTATCGCATGTCTCTGACCTATATTATGTATGAGCGTAAATATGGACTTTATAGATAGATAGAAAATCATTATTGTGCACAACAGAAATAAAAAAAAATTTACAGAAACCAAAAGAGTCTTATGAACTAGTGCAACAAATGACGGTCTTATCGATAAAAGTGATCCCTGGAATGGAAATAATTTATCATTAATGCACCTAAATACTTATTAGTGCTTATGTTAATTTCTTTTATAATTCTTTGTTTTGTTGTTTTTTTTTTTTTTTAATACGGATAAGTCCGCGTTTGACCACCAACTCGCCTGATGGTAAGCAACGATGTGGTCGAAGATGAAGCACGCAGACCTAGAAGATACCTACTCACTCTGACCTTGAAAAGATCTAGATTATATCTATCAGAACTAACACTAACAGATCAGACCATCAGATCAGATCAGATCATCTATCAGATTATAACTTTAGGAACCTTTAATTTGATCATGAGTAAAAGTTATCTTCTTCTTTGGTTTTGGCATCGTACTCTATGCTTTTGCCAGTGTTACCTACACTGTTCAGTTGATATTTTCAAATAAGTACTTTATGATAAATCAAGTGCAAAAAGTCAAACAAAGTATGTAGTCATAAGTGTCCGGTCATGCCCTAGTTAAGTAGTGGTGACTTTACTCGTATCAGAAGCTTTGATGGAGTTTTGGAAACACACGAAAGATAGTCTTTCGTGTGTTTCCAAATATTCACCACATATTACTTTCCAACACTTGAGTGTTTTGGTAAGATCTCCCATAGTTTTTTTGTTGTTTGATTGCATCCTAAAGTTACCTCGAAGAGGTCGCTTTTAGCGATAAGGTTGCCACTTGTGTTTAAACTAGCTCTTAAGTGTCTTGTTTGTGTTAATTTTTCTTTCTTCTGATGTCTTCTTTACAATCCGAAACTCGTGCACGGTGACATAATTTTAACACGTTCCCGCCAAAAATATTTCAATCTTGTTGACATTATATAATCCAAATTGTTGACATTATAAAATACGTTATATAATCCAAAGATTATAACTAATACTTTATTCTCAGTCCATATGACTAGGTCCTTTACCCGCGTAATACAGTAGCGTCAAGTTCTCGCGTCACGGCCCGTTCCGTTCACCGGTTTTTGCGCGCGCACATCCATCATTCCTTGACACATCCAATATCAGTTTTTGCACTACAAAATGGCGACCAGTAACTGTCGATGCGTGCGCACGATTAACGTTTCTTATTACGGATTTCTATTAGACTTTCCACGTTCCTGATGGGGTGAAAGATGAAACATGCGAGGGCGTGAGAGAGACCGTTGCTTTAATGGCGGATTGATTCGATATTAATAAGAGGAACACTGCAGGTGTATGGTCTAGCTGACATGTTTTTTATGGGTCATAAGTATGAAAGCTCATTAAGTTTGTCCTCTGAGGAAGTTGTGCGTAATTACGTGGTGCGGGTAGGAAGCAAAATGTCTAGGACATTAGCGGCCGAGTGGCGTCAGTTTACATCTGCTGGATTGATCGGTTTTGGTACGAGAATACTGTTATATTTGTAGCGATGATAGCTCAGTGGTTAGCGCGGTAAGTTCGCATGCCGAAGGGCGTGGGTTCAAACCCCAACAATGAGCTTGAGCTGCCGGTGAAGGAAAACATCGTGAGGAAACCATAGCATGGTGGTAGGGTACTTTCCAGTACTCGCCTGGCTAGCTACCACCCTCAAGTTGAAAATCTGCCGCCAAGCATCTAACGGTGTGTTCCGGCAGCCTCACTTGAGAGCCAGTTCCATTCCAGGCTAGGTGTGCTTTACCATCTTCGACCACACCTACACTTAACATCAGGTGAGCTGTGGTCAAACAACTAGCCTGTCAACCATAAAAAAAAAAAGATATATATATTCTGAGCAAATGTATAGTTAACTACCCAATATACACATCCCTGTTGGTTCATTGGTAGTATGTCTGCTCCAAGAGCTGAAGGACGTGGGTTCGATTCTCACCCAGGACAAGCATTTTGTGATATAAACAAATGTTTGTTCTGTGTCTGGGTGTTCTGTATGTATTATGAGGATGTATTTACAAAAAAAAAAACTATTTAAAGTATTCTATCTGTTATCTGTCTTCCATAGCACAAGCTTTGCTTAGTCTGGGGTCAGATGGCGCTGTGTGTAATGTCCTATGATATTTATTTATTTATACAATAGCTTTATTAGATACTAGCGACGCCTCGCGGTTTCACCCGCGTAGTTTCCGTTCCCGTAAGAATACAGGAAGAAAAAATAGCCTATGTCGCCCGGGGATAGTGTAGCTTCCCAACGGTGAAATAATTTTTGAAATCGGTCCAGTAGTTTCGGAGCCTATTCAATACAAACAAAGAATCAAATCTTTCCTCTTTATGATACCATAGACTGCTTGCCCCGGCTTTGCACGGGTAAACAATATAGCCTATGTTACTTAGTAATAATGTACCATTAATGAAATAATTATTTCAGTAGTATCGGAGCCTATTAAATACAAACAAACAAAAAATCTTTCCTCTTTGTAATTAGTGTAGATGTAGATATTAGAGACGAAAACTTTAGTAAAATAACCGGCTCATCACAATCAACACTATCAACCTTCTATCAAAGAAATAAGTTCAAAGCTCTTAACAATTAGCCATTGTCTAAAAATGGTAAAAGCTTATAGTTTCCTAAGGCTAAAATAGCCCTAACCTAAATAATTTTTCGGTGCAAACATACAAAAAAGGTCCTGTAGAGCTTACGGTACCCGATCACTATCAGCCTATTTTAATGCCTATTTCCTTAAACGGTTTGACTCTACATTTTTCCTCCGTACGTCCAAGGAATGGAACAAGCTTACGGCTTCCTTTTTTCTTAAGAGATATAATCTGGATCTTTTCAAGGTTAGAGTGAATTAGTAGCTAGTCAACCGAGTACTAACCCTACCCTACCACCAGGCAATGGTTTCCTCACAATGTTTTCTCTCACCGGCAGCTCAAGCTCATTGTTGGGGTTTGAACCCACGCGTTAACTACTGAGCTATATCATCGCAACAGGATAATTAAAAAGTTGTTAAAGTAGGTACGTATGTCAAAAACAATAAAGAGTTTTTGTGTTTTTATCTTCAAAAAATGGCAATCCAATATCGAGTGTGGGATTAACTAGCTATATACAGGCGATAATCCCTACCATATCCGCTCGTAACGATGATTGATCTCCGTTCACAGAATTCCAGTCAATAATCCAGCTATCCCTGGCTATATTCTATGGTAATCCAACCTAAAGTTATCGTTTTAGTGCTGCCAGTTTACCGCATTCACTGCTAGATCTAGCACTTTTTTGGCGTAGTTAGCGCGCAAATTAAAAATATAGTCCACGTATAATCTAGCACCTTTTTGTTTACGTCGGATTTGTTTTAACTCTTTTAAATTTGCTTCTATAATGGGAGGAAATTCAGGAAAATTATAATAAAAAATCAGGAGATACAGTTTGGTGTAGCAGCTACATTTATAATTTACATCCAAAATTTGATTACACCACTCAATAGATAAAGGATCTAACTAAGTATCTATTATAAAATATACCTACCTACTCATAATTTCATTCGCGCCGAAATATTCCTTAAACAATCGTATTGATTGTGAACATTGATCAAATAATATATAAATAAATACACACAGCGCCATCTGACCATAAACTAAGCAAAGCTTGTACTATGGAAGTCAGATAACTGATAGAATACTTAAATACTTTTTTTTTGTAAATACATACAGAACAAGATCACAGAACAAACGTTTATTTATACCACAAATTGTTTGTCCTGGGTGGGAATCGAACCCACACCCTTCAGCGTATAGCTGTTTTTAGTAATATCAAAGTTCCGCGAAATTTGTTGCCCGTTTTTGCTGAGCTAATTTTATCTAATCTAGCGCTTTTTGTATTGCCGTTAGCGCTAAATTGGTATTTTGATCTAGTAGCACTATCATACCAATACCCGTAAATATCGCCTACATACGGATTGAGTTATCATGTCAGGATGAAGCTGCAAATCTTGCGATAAAACGTCGATATTGTCGACATATCCAATATGTTTTATATGTGTTTTATATGCCAGCTTTACGGTATTAAAAGGCATATAATAATATTGACAGAATAATCCAGAAATACACCATAAAGTGAGCGATATGGACGCAAATCCGACTTAAGTTGTGAAAATCCTGTGGTTGTATTCGCTGGTTAATAGTGGACAGGTTTTGCTTATAATGGATAATAATATTTGGAGCCGTAAATTGTTTATGAGGCGAATGGAGCTGTGGGTCAAAATACTTAGTTTGCGATGGATAATAAATTGTTATTTTAATTATACAAAAATGTATACCATTAGGTAAGGTACCATTTTAATCTAGTAAGTAGATAGATATGTAAAAAAGTTTCATCACTAGGCTTTGTGCGTACCTACATTAGTATTTTTTGTATCTTTTTCTCTTATTTTGGCTTCGCACTTTCTGCAATTGCTAGTATAATGTTTTCAAGTATTTCATGATACACCAAGTGAAGTCTAAGTCACACAAAATCAAGTCCGGTTATACCCTAGTAATGATGACTCTACTATGAAATTCGACGGAGTTTAGAAAATAACATGAAAAATTAACATCGTTTCATGGTTGAAGTTAGAACTGAATAGAACTAAAAATTAGAGCGAAACCATTTAGTTCATTTCACTTTCATTTTGCGAGCCTGTGGTGTGCGCTGCCGGAATAGATGTTCCCTGATAGATACAAGGTGAGCGTCTTCAAATAGACTGTGGGAATGGGCTTTTCTTGGCGAGCGTCTCCGTTAGGGCTTTTATTTATTTTGTTGACTCAAAAAATTTACAGTTTAGGCAAAAACAATATT
This sequence comes from Biston betularia, assembly GCA_905404145.2. Taxonomy (NCBI): domain Eukaryota; kingdom Metazoa; phylum Arthropoda; class Insecta; order Lepidoptera; family Geometridae; genus Biston; species Biston betularia. The sequence continues at coordinate 5,165,566 of FR989887.1, read as the reverse complement.
GAGTCATGATCATAAAGTAAATTAAAATAATTATAACATTAGCACCAAAATATAATATACAATTTAAAAAAAATACTACACAGTACACATCTTTACATAATAGTATTTATAATATTATTAATTTAATATACACTATTTCTAATTTTTTTTTACCAGTACTTTAGTAAGGCACGCCTGGACTCGACCTTGACTTACTCGTGTAACTCTGCCAGTGACTCGGACTCTCCCTCGATTTATTATAAAATACCCGAAGGTATAAAAATGTAGAAAGTACTATGCCAAAAATAAAGATCTCCTATAAAAAAACAGAGATCCCTCATCTATACCTATATTAACCCCCATTCACCTACAAAATTAGTGCATGTAGAATACAAAGGACACAAATTGCGATCAGAATGGACAATGTTCATTACACGAAAAAAAACACCCCACACGAATAAAACCAATTATACACCTACCATCCGTAGCAATCATCAATACCCTAAAAATGCTACTTTTAATGAACTCTACACCATTGTGATAAAGTTTAAAATCATCGGTTAAATTGCATTTTTTCAATTGATCATAATCACAAATATATTTGGGTGAAAATACAAATTTATATCTGATAAGCTTAGGTCGAAATTAGCTTGTACTTTTTTAAACTGCATTTCCATTGATGTTTTGCTTGCTGTCCTTTAAATTGAAGGACAGTGGACAGCGCGACACCGTTTATCCTAATAACATGTTAATATTTCGACCTGTCCTGCGGGGTTATTTTTTCTGTTTACTTTTTTAGCGGCCTGTGAACGGTTTGTGGTATCTGAATTAGATCTGGCAGTCGGTAGGTCAATAAAGGAAGAATTTTCACATATGGAATTTTAGCCAGTTTAAAAAAATCATTGCTTTAGAATTGAGTAAAGTACCTACTTATCTACCAAAAGTATTTTGCTCAAGTCTTTGTATTCTAGAATTTTAATTTTCAACAAAAAATATTTGTAGCTAAGCGTGCTTAACGAGACCTTAAAAAGCTGTAGTTATTATTGTAGCAGAATGGATCAAGTTTTTCAAATGCGGCAAATCATCTCGCCGCATTGTTTTTTTTCCAAAACGTTTGTTTTGTTGAGTGTTAAATTTAAAAACAAGTGACATTAATGAAGAACCAAACTACAAGTACAAGTACAAGCGTATAAGTGGTATTTCTATTACCGTGGGGATGACTGATAGAAAATCCTCTAGAATTAATCCCTCCTATTGTACCTATATATTGCTTAAGTACGCTATAAAAAGTTAAACAAACAAGTGTCTGTAAGCAAGAAATAAAATGTGATGAAACAAGATATTATGTTTGTGTTGTTTCCGAAAGTCCCACAAAGTTTTTAGTGAAGCCACCACTAGTAGGACTTGGACTTGATCGCGACTTACTTTGTGTGACTTAAACTATGACTAAGGTTCTTTTGACTTGAACTTATTTAAAAATAAATACTTGCTGAAATAGCAAATAACCATCTATGCTAAATAAAATCACTAATAAGACAGCCATTTCTTTTACTATTGGGTTAACATAAGTGCCAAAATAAAAAATTGTATATCCGCAATTTATTGAAATTTTCATGATAACCATCTTACCGAATGACATGCCACAGTGACATTAACAGCTTTGTCAAGCAACATAACGTGGCAACATCAAATATTCAGCGCTGCCCACACATTATCGACCTACTCGTTTTTAATAGCGAGCAACACCGGAGCGCGGTAAAGGTATTTTTTTTAACTACGTTCTGGCGATTTTTAATGCGATTTCTATGGACCGATAGTGTAAATTAAGTTAATGGTTCCATGCATGCTATCATCGGGGGCTGATCAAACATTTGACCATAACCACTAATTAGAAAAAAAGTAGTACAAAATATAATGTTGCGTACTGAAAATGGGTGGAGGTTGTTGGCGGGAACACAGAAATCATGTCGCCGCATTGTACTATTTTTCCAAACTAATGTGTTTTTGAGTGTTCACGTATAAAAATAGTGGTGTTTTACTAACAAAATGTGGTGCCAAAAACAAAGTACTTAGAAGAAGATGTTCTTTTTAAATTAATTTGCCTCATCGGGCAGGCTAAAGCTGTAAAGCCATACTGCCTTGTCTTAAGTGTTATTTCTGACGTCTCTTAGCTATAGTTATGGTCAAAGTCCAGTCTTAGTCAAGTCCAGTCCGTGTCAGTCAAGTCCAATCAAGCTTTAGTAAAGTAGCGGCGACTTTACTTAAGCTTCGATGGAGTTTTGGAAGCAACACAAAAAGTCATGTTTCACCACATTATATTATCATTTTTCCACACTCACGTTTGTAATTCGGCACTACCAAAAACAAAGTATAAATAATAGAGCGCGCATAAATGTGTCAAGTTCTTTTGTTTGTTGTTCGGCATCGTACTTTTGTACGTTGCCAGCAAAGCTACCTCAGAAAAAATTTTATTTATAAGAGTTCTCGTTGCAACGCCATATTGACTAGATTTTATTGGTTAGTTCCATAGTAATAATTTAACACAATTAATTGAAATGAACTTGACATATTTATTAATGTACGTAACATTGACCTTTCTAAACTTTTAATTGTTATCAGTATAAATCATATTTTAATATGTTATGTTATGTTTGTGACCCAAGTAAATAAATAAAGAGTTGTAGACCAAAAAATGATAAAAGTAAATAAATAATAGTTCTGCAGTACACGCGCTGTACAAAGTGGATCTTAAGAAGTTATTAGTTACAATATATAATATTGTAGCGATGATAGCTTAGTGGTTAGCGCGGTCGGTTCGCATGCCGAAGGGCGTGGGTTCAAACCCCGACAATGAGCTTGAGCTGTCGGTGAAGGAAAACATCGTGACGAAACCTTAGCATGGTGGTAGGGTACTTTCTAGTACTCGGCTGGCTAGCTACCACGCTCATGTTGAAATTCTGCCGCCAAGCATCTAAGGGTGTGTTCCGGCAGCCTCACTTGAGAGCCAGTTCCATTCCAGGCTAGGTGTGCTTTGTCGTCTTCGACCATACCGTCACTTAACATCAGGTGAGATGTGGTCAAACACCTAGCCTGTTAACTTGGTGGTAGATACCTAGACCTAGACGACCTCCTTAGCAGGAGGTCGTCTAGGTAGGTACCACCGCAGTACCAGTTATTCTGCCGCTAAGCAGTTGTGTGTAAGCATTACCTACTGTGTTCCGGTTTGAAGGGTAGGCAGCTAGCGAAATTACTGGGCTGTTGAGACTAACTCTATCAAAAGTCTCAAAGTAATGAGCACCAAAGCAGTGATGCCCTGGACTTTGTTTTGTTACTTAAAGTTCTGTGTATCGCTGCGATGGTCATGGACAGGCGTTATCTCTTACCATCAGGAGAGCGCCTCGTTCGTCTCATTACTTTTTACATAAAAAAAAAACATTAAAAAAAATAAGTGCATGAAAAAAAAATGTAGTAAAATTCATTTAAGTGCCACTTTAAATCTAAACAACTTTCAAGTGCAGTTGCAAGGGTCTGAATGTCATACCATACTATTTCGCGAGAGCGCGCCAACCTTCTAATTGGCCATAAAGGGTGGCCTGTAACCAAGTCGTATGGCACCTCGGGTGTCATGTGCTATAGACCGCGAACAGCCATGGCTATTTCAATTTTAATACTTTAAATCGCGGATGTTAAACGAGTACTGTTTTGAATGTTTAAGGTATATGTTTAGTTTATTTCCACTTAACAGTTGTTTCAGTTGAGCTGTGGTCAGAGGCGGTTTTACCTATGGTGAAGGGCGTACGTTCCACACGGGCGCTGCGGTGTTGAGGGGCGCCGGCCTCGGCATTTGCAATGAATCTGCGCCCGTGTTATAAATAAAATAAATAAATAAATAGCACTCGCTACTTTTTATCCTGAAAACATGTAGCGGGTAACGCCACGGGGTGCAGCTAGTATACACTAAAAGTACAAAAAGGTTTTGACGATATAAGTAACGATTGTTTTCAATTAAGAAAAAAATTAACCAATTCGGAGTGCAAACTTTTGTCCCGATTTGTGGGTAGAAATACGCATTAATCTGGGTAAAAGTTCGTATATGGGCTGCACACGAGCGCTATATGGGCTAGAGACGCCTCTGGCTATGGTCAAAAACCTAGCCTGACCACTAAAAAAAAACTATCGTCACGCGATATCGCTTGTTTCTTCAATCTATGGTCCACAGCGTCCAGTTTTGCATGTTCTTCGGCTATCTCCTTTACAACTGCGTTTATGATGGATGGCCGAGTGCCGTATTTACGGCCAAATGGCCGTAATTAGGCGGCAGTTTTATAGCTGGACGGCTAACACTACTTTCACACTGGATTTTAGTTAGAACATCTTTATATTTGTTCTGGTGGGGGCTTACACGTCATTAGAAGATTATTCGGTATGGATTATTAATATTCTTAATCAGTGGTAATTGCCTAATCGTAGTTTATGATTAGTTTTATACGATTTTGATGGAAGTTATTGTGAAGTTTCGATGGACACGGCAAGCTTGAAATGTGTTTTAATGTTTGACAGACTAGGTGTCTAGGCATCTTTAAAATTATGAAATGACTTGTAACATTGGTGTTACCAATAAAGTATTTGTATTTGTATTTATTTGTATTCAACCTAAACTACCTTAGACCTATGCCGCGTTGATACATGCTGTTTTCCTTCTTTTTTTATAATTATAAATAAATAGTTATAAATATCGTAAGACATTACACACTGCGCCATCTGACCCCAAACTAAGCTAAGCTTGTACTATGGAAGTCAGATAACTGATAGAATACTTAAATACTTTTTTTTTTTGTAAATAGGTACATACATAGGTACATATCGCTACAAGTTTCATTCCAGACTAGGTGTACTTTACCATCTTCGACTACACTTTCACTTAACATCAGGTAAGCTGTGGTCAAAACCAAGCCTATCAACCATTAAAAAATATATATATATATAATAAATACAGAACACCCAGACACAGAACAAACATATTAAATAGATCTACGTTTGGCCACCAACATGCCTGATGGAAAGCGATGGTGCGGCCGAGGATGGAACCCAATGATCTAGAAGAAATCTGTTCACTCTACCCTTATAAACGTCCAAATTGTAGTTTATAGGAAACAGAGAAGCCAGCAATGAGTTCCAGTCATGGGCTGAACGCATCAAGAAAGTAGAGTGAAATCGCTGCGTACGAATAACTACTGGGAACGTCCACGAGGAACGGATGATAGTGTGCTGTTCTTCTGCTTGTTCTGTGGTAGAAAGGAGAGAGTGGGATCATGGACTCTTTCGTACACTCCCCGAAATGTATCCGGACGCAATGTATGTTCATGCTTATTGTTGAAAGTTGAACCCACGCCCCTCGGCATGCGATGTGAACGCGCAAACCCTATAGCTATAATCACTAGGTACTATTGAAAAGTTACAAACGTGTAAATTAAAAGTCACGCCATATAAAAAAGGCAATAATCAAGTAATTGACGAATCTTAACTAAGAGATTAATGGACCTATTTATACGTATTACTGTCACAGCCAAACGTGACTAAATATTCAGCAACTGTTTGTTGAATTTGTGTGTTCACTTGTGTTACAAATTAAAATAACTTTCTTTATTTTCAAACTGCTGTATCAGAGCTCAAAATATCACCCTTCCCTAGTACCTACCTACTATAAGGTTCCTCGTAACTTACAAATTAAACTAGAGGACACGTAAACAATTTAAGTCATCAGCTTCTTTTAATTACATTAATTGAGGTATCGAAATTGTTACCGAAACCATCAGCGATTCACTCAGATCCAAAATAATTACCGGAGATCGTGTAAAATTGTTTGATTGGACAGTTTGGACCTCGGATTTTATAAGGTCAAAATCATAATTCCGAAGGCACCTCCAAATTACTTATATGATGCATATGAGATCGAGTGTACCAAATAAAAATTTATTGTGATTTTCCTTTAATCGTTGATTTTTAATTGAATCTTTGGTTTATTGTTTATCGGACCTTGGTAAACAAAAGTGAGTGATTTGTACCAACCGTTCTAAATTTAGCAATGAAGCTTCGAGATTTACGAGAAGCAAAAAAGTTTAAAACCTATTATAACACAACTATTTAAACCTATATATATATATTTCACTGGATACGCCCCGCGGTTTTACCCGCTACATGTTTTCGGGATAAAAAGTAACCTATGTGTTAATCCAGGGTCTCAGCTAGCTCCATACCAAATTTCATCCAAATCCGTTTAGTGGTTTTTGCGTAAACGAGTAACAAACATCCATCCATCTATCCAAACTTTCAAAATAATTTTATAATATTAGTGGGATTTTATTTAACTACAAATTTCTTTTTTGCATAATTATGTATTATAATTATTATATCCATAGATTTTGTTATCATCAGTTTTTTTAGTTTTATATACTACTGATTGTTTGTTGAGACAATCAGTAGTATTATAAAAGCAATCACTAATTAAGTTTGCACTCATAAGTTCAATTATTTATCGACCATAAAACATCACCAAGTCAGCCAGATCTGGAAATCGGATTGAAGTAACCGCGCCGTGATAAAATTCCTCATAAAGCAGTGAAATACACCGAAAGACATTTTTGAAGAGATGTCATCGGTCCTTTAGGATTCTGCGCCTGAGTACGATAGTGAAATATCACTCAATTTCCACTCACTTGGCCATAAGTGGATCTAAGTAAATTTGCACACGCTAGACACATATTATGCATGTTCAAAGCTTATAAAATACAAACTGTTGCATTTTATCATAAAACAATCGGATTCCCCGACAATAAAATCCTTCCGCGTATCGAAACAAATATAAAGCGTTTCACTGTTTCACTCATTCCGGGCGTATCTAAGTCAAATCCAAAGCAAAGCAAGCATGTGTGCAACGCGAGAATCTCACATGATGCCGAGACTAATCTATACTGTGGGAAGCCACGATACCCGCCCGTTTTATCCGACAAATATTTACCGCTAGCTTCAAACAGTTCAAAGTTAACATTTTTAGCGGCCACACATGCACGACTATAGAGACTGCGAACGTTTTTTTTTTTGTTGACAGGCTAGGCGTTTGACCACATCTCACCTGACCTGATGTTAAGTGACGGCGTGGTCGAAGATGGTAAAGCACACCTAGCCTGGAATGGAACTGGCTCTCAAGTGAGGCTGCCGGAACACACCGTTAGATGCTTGGCGACAGATTTTCAACTTGAGGGTGGTAGCTAGCCAGCCGAGTACTAAAGTACCCTACCACCATGCTATGGTTTCCTCACGATGTTTTCCTTCACCGGCAGCTCAAGCTAACTGTTGGGGTTTGAACCCACGCCCTTCGACATACGAATCGACCGCGCTAACCACTCAGCTATCATCGCTACAAAACGTACAAAACGTCAGTGGTAATATGGTATAGCTGAGTCTCAAACTAGATAGATAGGTAGATAGATAACACTCTTTATTATGCACACCATTAACAGAAAAAATACAAAGAACCAAAGAACCTTATGAACTAGTGCCACACGTGACGGCCTTTGCTGTGGGCAAAGTAGTAAGGGTTATATCAGTGATGCACTGGACTTTCTTTTGTTACTCAAAGTTCTGTGTAACGCTGCAAATGTTATTAAATTAAATTATTTTATTGAAATAAAAACGACCAAATCAGTCAACGTTTAACTTACAAATCTAAATAATAATAACTAATTAAAAACTATAATCCAAATAATAAACAATATACAACGTTATTTATCACTTACCATCAGGAAAGTGTCGTTCATTACTTATAGTTAAAAAAACATTGCAATTAAATTGGATTACGTTTTAGTACAACAAAATTAAATAGAGTCTTTTCTTCTAGGCATCATCGTGTTGATTTGTTAGGCGATTCACTCACTCGATAAGCACATACATAATTGGGGGCCTTGACAAAGTAACATTCGGGCAGCGATAACGCTAATAGAAAATTAAAAAATGTATGTGATTGACATAAGCTGTCGGGTCAATTTATGTCTATTCCGTGCATTTTTGTTTAGCATTATCCAATTTCGAATATGGTGGATGTTACTCTGTGTAGACCTTCTTCGGATACCAGACGTAGAAACCGTGTAGGTATATCTAAAATATTCTTTATAAAATAGCGAAAACAGTCCGATTTCATGCTCCGACCAATCAAAGTTATAAGATACGCTTTTCTAGAATAATCGGTGATCGCTACAGAAGCATTTATTTCGGATAATACTAGGTAATAACGATTCGGCTTCCATTTTACTGCAATTAAAGTTTAATGACTTTGGGATTCCTTAGTTGGTTAATTTAAGTTTCGAGGGAAAAGTTTTCGGATTGATTTTGAAGTAGTGTTGTTGTTTTTGAAGTGTTTCAATATATGTATATTTTTTCTTATTTTAAATTTAGTCCTTTGAAATGTTACATTTTTGTGTATGCAAATGCACGCAATTTTAGAATATTATATAGTCTGTGGTTTTACCACATCACTATTTGCAATGTCAATTAACAGTACAACTCTAATGTTTGCTCTCTCGCTCTCTCTCTCTCTCTCCGGTGTGCAACGAATATGGTAGAACGTAGTGGCCTACATTGGAATTATATTGTAATTTAAATAAATTCAATGAATTTGTTTCAAATTACTTACTTCTAAGATGTAGGATGATAATATTCAACGTATGCTCTTTCCCATGAAGTCAATAGATAACTGGCTTCTGATAAAAATGCTAATTAAATCGATTTAATAGTGAAACTACTATTATTTTGAACAAATTGGGATATCTTTTGACTATTATGGCAATTTGATTTCTTTGAGTTTATATTCTATTTAAATTTAAACGTTAGCCATACAAACTTTGTTTGATTTACATACGCTTTCCTGATATGTTTTTAACTTTTCATGACTTAATATAGTCCTAATATAAGCTTATATTATCGCGAACTCAATAATATAATAACTAAATAATGTATTTTACATAGTCTAGCGTATTTCTTTAGCGATCCAACGAGGAAATGCCGCCAGTTTGATGGGTACGTTTGCGGCGGGCTCGACCGGCGGACCTAGTTTTAATTCATTCGTTTTTTTTTTTCATGTATGGCCTGTATAGATAAATACAAAATTGTTTATTTTTAATAATGTGAAAGTTTTATTGATAAATTCGACAAATATAACGTTTGTGTGGCATAATGTTATTTTTAGTCTTATCTTCCAAGTTTTTAGTATACTCCGTGAAAGTCAGTGTCGTATAGCTGGAGTTGGTAGCGCGACGTTGTTAAACATCGCGCAAGTAAGTTTTATTATTTTGTTTTGTAATTAATTATTATTTTGCAAAAGCAGAGCCAGCTATGTAAGATTAAAATTGCGACGATGCCACTCCGTTGTACGCTAGCTCAAAATGAAATTTAAAATCGGCAAGGGTTCTTTTAGAAAATAACTGACGCCAATATATGTATTCGTTCTTACTTGGCCATGTAACATTGTGCGAAAACGATAGTCAAATTTATGAAAAGAGCAGTCTATTTACTTATAAGGTGGTTCGATTTCCATACAAATATTTTTTTGCCATTTATTGACAAATGGAGCTTAATTTTACAGTGAAATCACAGCTACTGGCATTTAGTTTGGTCTTTATTTGCGGTAAATCACAATTGCTTGAATAAAACAGTAGATTATTAGCATAATCTTCTGTTTTATTCAAAAATAATTAATTCATAAATTTGATTTTATACTATTAATATACTGATTTACCGCAAATAAAGAACAAAATAAATGCCAGTAGCTGTGATTTCACTGTAAAATTATGCTCCATTTGTCCATAAATGGCAAAAAAATATTTGTATGGAATTCGAACCACCTTAAGGGGCGCTATCACATTTTGCTATCTTTTCATACGTACGTTAACATGCTAGCCTCTCAGGTCGTAAGTGCAGGCAGCTTCAGTTTTCCGTCGGTCGTTCTAAGAGCACTTCTAACGTTGATTAGTAGTCAATTAAGTGTTCCCATAACAGCACTAATAAAAGTTTTCAGTGATTTGAATGTATTTTGTTGTAATCAATTTCTGGCGGCGTCCGTCTGTGTAAGAACAAACGGTCGTTTTATTGGCGTACCGAATCCACTGAGGTCGATCTCGAATACGCTTACCGGACTTGAGTTTAGGGTTCCGTGGCCGAAAGAGAAACCATGTAAACAATGGTAATTTAATTCATATTTTTGTGGAGTTGAAGAGGATGTGTACCATCTCCTGTTGGAATATCTTCGCCTCCAGCAGAAGAGACGAGCGATTGAGGTGACTTACCATTATTTTTAAAATTTGACAAGCTAGATGTTTTACCACAGCTCACTAGACTGATGTTGAACCGTGTGCCGAAGATGGTAAACACACCTAGCCTAGAATGGAACTGGGTCTCAAAAGAGAGTTTTCCTTCTCCAGTTTTCATTGTGCCATTTTCGACCACACCGTCACTTAACATCTGATGAGCTGTGGTCAAACACATAGCTTGGTAAAAAAATTTTTTGAATACAGAATCTTTCAATTATTTATTGTACGGAACCAACGATTCTCTCTATATCTAGAAGATAACTTTAGAACAATAAAATGTGTGCAAAATGGCCAAGTTATTTGTGCGCGTGATTGTCTCGACGACTGTTGTCTTTAGTGATTTTAATGATTTTTTTTATGATCAAAAAAATTTTGACCAGAACAATTTAATTTATTTTTTTTGTACATACGCTAAAAAAATTGTAGAATACTGAACAAGTTTTATGCACTGTAATACTGCTGTTTATTTGATGGAAATGAGTGTTTGGATTGGTACGTCCAGTACGAAGTACATTTAAATCAGTGTACAGAACCATTTCTCCTTACCTCGATATCGACCCCATCGCCGGCCATATCGAAAGGCCACCTCAAGAAGCCGAAAGCCGCGCGTCGGTCGAATTTTTATAGTTTATAATTACTTCTGATTGCCGCCGTGACCCGACCGATTCGCTTTGAGAGTACGATCTCACTTCTATATTGCATACTCAACATCGATGTTTGTGTGGTTTTCCTCGTGCATTTGTTTAGAAAAAGTTTTTGGTATGTAGGTTTTTTTGTACCTTTTTACACCCGATGCAAACAGAGAGGTGTTATAATTTATTTTTTTTCTTATAATTTGCCCTTTCGGGCAGGCTAAAGCTATAGAGCCATACTGCCTTGTCTTAAGTGTTATTTCTGCTGTATCTTAGCTATAGTTATCGTCAAAGTCGTCTTTGTCAAGTCCAGTTCGTGTCAGTTAATTCCAGTCATGCTTTAGTAAAGTAGTGGCAACTTTACTACAAAGCTTCGATGGAGTTTTGGAAGCAACACGAAAACTCATGTTTCACCACATTATATCATTTTCCCACACTCGCGCTTGTAATTCGGCACTTTATGAATAAAACACCACCATTTTTATGCATAAACACTCGACAAAACACTAGTTTTGGAAAAAAATACAACGGAGCGACACGACTCTTCCCGCGTTCCCGCCAAAACTCCAGAGGTGTTTTTTTTTTTTCTTTGGTTTTGGCGTCGCGTTTTAGCATTTGCCAGTGTCAAGTAATTATATATTTTCAAGTTAAATAAGTGCCATCGTAGCTAGTTTTAGTCAAAGTCGTCTTTGTCAAGTCCAGTTCGTGTCAGTTAATTCCAGTCATGCTTTAGTAAAGTAGTGGCAAATTTACTACAAAACTTCGATGGAGTTTTGGAAGCAACACGAAAACTCATGTTTCACCACATTATATCATTTTCCCACACTCGCGCTTGTAATTCGGCACTTTATGAATAAAACACCACCATTTTTATGCATAAACACTTGACAAAACACTAGTTTTGGAAAAAAATACAACGGAGCGACACGACACTTCCCGCGTTCCCGCCAAAACTCCCTCCAGAGGTGTTATAAGTTTAACGTACTATGTATCTGTGTGTCAGACTGAGGCGTCGTAGCTTTTTTTTTTAGTTTTGGCGTCGCATTTTGAACATTTGCCAGTGTCAAGTGTTTTAAATTTTCAAGTTTCAAAAGTTAGTGCAAACTGCGAAATCGACTTTGTTTTTTTTTTGTTTGAATTTGGTTTGGAAGGTGATGAGTGCATCTTCCGCAGATATGATCGGTCTAAATTTGGTACTAATAAATTAAAACTTTTATGCTCTTATACTAATAGAATCTTTTTTGATGTTCTAACGCTTAGATAAACTTTTCATCTATAAGATTAGGTAGTCTAAGAGAAATATAATAATCGATTAAGGTAAGGTTATACCAAGTGTTTGCGTTTTAATTTTCGACTATTTCATCTCCTACTAATATTTTATTATACATGTGAATGTTTGTGTTTGAATGTTAGGATGTTTGTTACTCAATCACGCAAAAACGACTGAACGGATTTGAATGAAATTTGGCATACACATAGCTTATTGCCTGGATTAACATATAGAGCACTTTTTACGAAATATGATTTATGTCTTTTGAAAGTTTATTTATTCATCGACGGATTGACAGATGTCAGATTTGCAGATGTCAGATTGACATGTCAGATTTATGACTATTGCTTATTCGTTACTTACATTTCTCCCTGAACCTAATTCTAAAGTTAACGCGGACATAGTCGCGGGCGTCGGCTAGTACGTTAAAGAAAAAGAATCGCTTTATCAGACTTACCACCGCAGTATCAGGCACTCCAAGCAGTCGTGTATGAACATTACTGTATTTGAGTTTGCAGCAAGTCAAATTACAGGGCTATTGAGACTAACCATCAAAATATGTCTCAAAGTAATCAGCGCCAAAGCACTCATGAACCGCCAAAGCACAATGAAGCACCCTGAACTAAGTTTTGTTGCTCAATGTTCTTGTAGTGGTTGGTGGTTCTGTGGTGGTGGTGGTCATGGAAAGGCGTTTTCTCTTACCATTAATAAAGCGTTTCATATGTCTTATTATTTTTATAAAAAAACATAGACTGCTAAAATCATGACTCTCGTTTTTGCGTAGTGAAGTCCAAGTTTCGCATACCTTAGTCTTACTTCCGCCGATAGACCCAGGTCTAATAGACCCCGTTTCGTAGAATCGAGTGAGGATCTTGGAGACGCAGCCGTGGGAGACCAGCAGCTGACGGCTGATGTCGCAAGGGCGGACGCCCATGATGGCCAGCTCGACGATACGCTTGCGCACACCATCCGGCAGCGGCCGTCCATTCACGAACACACCGCCCAGCTGGTTCACGCCAGCTTGACCTGGAATACCAAGAAATATTGATAGATTTCATGGACATTTCATACAGCTTCATCTAGACCCAAACCAAGCAAAACTTGTATGAAGAAAGAGATTCCTGATAGAAGAGTTTTGGGACTTGAAGATTATAAATAAATATCATAGTACATTACACACAGCGCCATCTGACCCCAAACTAAGCAAAGCTTGTACCATGGGAGTTAGATAACTGATAGAATAAATACTTTATTTTAGTAAATCATCATCATAGGCCTTTCCCAAGACACGTCACTCAGCCCGATCGTCGGCTTTTCGCTTCCATCCACCGCCAGCTGTCCTACGTATATCGTGACTCCATCGAGTCTCAGAGCGTCCTACGCTACATTTGCCAATACGCGGTCTCCACTCTAGAACGCGTCTACCCTAGAAAAAACAACTACAGTTTACAGTTTTTGTAAATACATACTTATAATAAATACAGAACACCCAGACACAGAACAAACATTTTGTTTATACCATGAAATGTTTATCCTGGGTGGGAATCGAACCCATGCTTAGAGCAAACATACTACCAATGAACCAACAGGGTTGTCAATAAAAATAAAAATAAAATAATAATCAGTAAAAACCCGCCTGCTTTCCCTAATGGCTCAATACAAAAATAATTTATATTTCAACGCTCACAACTCAATTGACAAAAGGGTCTTCAAACTTTAAATTATTGCGAGTATGCACCTGCCCTTATTTAAGGCTAATACATATTTGATTGCACAAATTCACATACAACCTCCCGAACCGCCATTTATGAGAAAAAAAAACACAAAAACATATTTAACTTTCTAATTAAAGATATAGATGCGTTATCTTTCTAGAAGCTCGTAAATATTTTACGAGGTAAAAACAGATCGACGTGTTAAGGGAATTTTATATGCTTAAATATGGTTTTAATAGGCAAAAGAAAGATATGAAATGATAATCTAAACTAGAAGTCGATTATGAAGTAAATTAATTTACAGTTTTGGGCTATTAAGTAACTGAGAGCCGGTAGTAGTTTTCTTTGTGGAGAACAATGAAGTGTTTTGTACTCAGTGTTGGAAATCGTTACGTGGAATGAAAACGTTTTGAACTTTTGTAGGGTTCCGTACCCAAAGGGTAAAACGGGACCCTATTACGAAGACTCCGCTGTCCGTCCGTCCGTCTGTCTGTCACCAGGCTGTATCGCATGAACCGTGACAGTTAAACAGTTGAAATTTTCACAGATGTATTTCTGTTGCCGCTATAACAACAAAGACTAAAAAACAAATTAAAATGAATGTTTAAGGGGGCTCCCATACAACAAACGAGACTCGCATTTGGCTGGTTTATAATATTAGTTTTTTTATGTAAAAGTAATGAAACAAACGAGACGCTCTCCTGACGGTAAAAGATGACGCCTGTCCATGACCATCATAGCGATACACAGAACTTTTTGTAGTAAAACAAAGTTTAGGGAATCATTGCTTTGGTGTTACCCGCTACATGTTTTCGGGATAAAAAGTAGCCTATGTGTTAATCCAGGTTGCCAGCTACCTCTATACCAAATTTCATGAAAATCCATTCAGCAGTTTTTGCGTGAAAGACTAACAAACATACATCCATCCAAACTTTGATATTTATAATTTTTTTTTATTTTACAGTGTAATCAAACAGCTGCTAACTTTTAGAATAAACAGGAGATAAGTTGACATACAAAAGCCTAAAAAGTTTTCACTTAGTGGGATTTCGACAAGTTCGAATCATATTTCTATAAGTTCGACTGATTTACTTCGCCCGGAACAAAGAAAACCCTAAAGTCGTGCCACAGATCTCGTGATAGTTCTCAACTGACGGCGCCGATGTCGAGTGACCAATAAACTCTTCAAACTTCAATAATCAGTTCCACCAAACGCTCACACATGTCATTATACTTCTAGAAGGCTATCGCTGGCACCTACGCATCGGCTACCGTTAAAGTCCGCATTATAAAACCATAAAACAATCGCCTGCCGAGCGATTTATTACCTTAATGTAATAAAATTAACGTTCTAATTTGTTTGGAGCAATCTGAATTTACGGCGTTTCTTTAAAGGCGATTCAGACGTGCTACTTTTTGTGGCAAATCGCACGATAAGTATTGTCGATATAGCGCTATGAATAAGTCATGATTTAAACTTTTGAAAGTTAGTATTATTTTATTTAAAAAGGTTTCGTAAAATAATATAAGTTAGCAATAAATGTAATATTCAGTAATCGTTAAACACAGTTCATTTGATTTTAAATGATGATGTGCCCAAAGATGGTAAACGCCTAGAATGCGAAATGGTTCTCATGCCTTGCCTAAAATGTAATCTTTAGTGTCGACAATAAAGAGTTAACTAATCAAGTACAATCACCACACAATTTATTAAACGAAAAAAATTTCACACAATACAAACATAATTTCGTATTTTTTTTCGATCAAGAAAAGCGTCATAAACGACGGGAGTAATTCCGTATAAGTAAAAAAAAAAGAAAAAGAAAATGCCATCACACCTATAGACTGCACGGCATCTCAGTGATTGACTGTCAACTCAACACAATAGTCAACAAAAAGTGGCGCGTCTAGAGAATCGGCACCCGCCGCACGCCATTTCACGGTGTTGTCTCGCAAAACGAACCTTCATCCGATGCAAATTACTTTCCTTGCTTTACGATTGCCCTTTCTTGACCACTCTTTAATGACGGACAGCCCATCATTCAAATCTCAGCCATATCCCCATCAGATAAGGTAGATGTTGTTTTGTACTGTTGAGATATCATTAAAAATATCGGTAAGGCCGGATCACATTTGACGTTGTCTGGTAGAAATCGTTCCGCGAATCGTTGGATCTAATCCCATAGGTTGATTTGATTACATGTCGATGTAAGAAGAGTCTTGATTGGTCCAGTGCATGCTGTATATGTCAAAATACTATGCGGTTTCAGGGAAAGCTTAGTTACGGTCTAAACAGAATGGCGTTTGAGTTTACAAGAATTTCTTATGAAGTTGTGCTTTTCTAAGCTGGATGTACACGATTAAAAGACTCTAAGAAAATTGTAAAAGTTTTGAGAGTCTTTCGAATGTCTGTTCACGAAATTATTGTACTAAAAAAGATTTAAGTATTTTTTAACTGACTCAAAAAGAAGGACGTTCTCAATTCAATTGTAGTTTTTTTTTGTTACGCGATAATTCCGCCACTTATGAATCTATTTTGATGATTCTTTTTTTTGCTTGGTAGATCATACTTCATAGGTGGCACCGTATACATTTCATAGAAATCGATCCGGTGGTTTTTAAAAAATCAACAAAAATTTAAAATACTGGTTACATCTATGATATTTTCGTTTACTCCGAAACCTCGCTGTTTCATGAGAGCATTGCGTTTAGTTGGCATAAGAGTCATGGAATCAGTTTTTTTGTATTGTAAATTTTGTATTATTAGCACTTACCGCTTTATACAGAGTACTTATGAGAGGAGTCAATTAAAAGTAAAGAAATATTTTTAAAAACAAGCTTTTATCTGGGGCCATGAACTAAAAATGAAAAAAGAAATACTAGTAACTATTTGGTGTGTAGATACTTACTTATACCTATTCTTAAAAGCTTGAGTAACAGAAGTATACTAAGTAACCTGTAACGGGTAGTAAGTATTTTCAAGACGACCAAGACGACCCAATCGAGCCCAAATTCGGTGGGGTTATGTTGTTTTATCACAGAGATACTATGGCCACCTTCTAGCTTCATCATCAGACCCTGGATATAATCTAGGCATAAAGCGCTCCTCAAGACAAATCAAGCGAGCCCAAACTCGATAGTGATTTTCTTTAGTTCAGTCCATGGCTATCGTGTTGTGTGTGATAAAAAAAGATTTCTTTCTTTTTTTCGAAAAAAGAAATGCTGGCGTTATAAATCAATGAGCGACGGGTAGAAAGGAAATTAGCTAGTTAACTATAAACGTCATCTTTTCTGGACATGACTGTGACTTAGACACATAGCACGTGTTTGTGACTTGACATTTGATTTACATCACATGAAAATTCTTAGACATGAAAATATCGAAATACTTGACACTCGCAAAATGCTCAAAGTGTGATGCCAAAACGAAAAGAAAAACTGTAAAAAATAATACGAAGTAGGTTGCAACTGCCGTCGGGATAAAAATCTCATTTGGAAGAGATCGTAAACTTGCACCGAGACATACTGAAACGGTCTGGCTACCGATTGAGTGTCGAGCATTATATTTTACAGTAAAGTTACATGGTGTTCCATTAATAGTATTTTAAAATAGCTTTAAATAAGAAAATACAGTATGATTTGTTAATTCATCTTAGTCGTAGTGAAGCTACTCGCATCCGGCGCGTTCCTGCAGTCTTTATTAGGTCGTCTGTCCACCTCGTGTGTGGACGTCCTACGTTACGCTTGCCGGTCCGTGGTCTCCACTCCAGAACTTTGCAGCCCCATCGGCCATCAGTTCTGCGTGCTATGTGCCCTGCCCATTGCCTCTTCAACTTGCTGATTCTCTTGGCTATGTCGGTTACTTTAGTTCGTCTACGGATCTCCTTATTTCTGATTAGATCTCGTAGGGAAACTCCGAGCATAGCCCTCGCCATAGCTCCTTTGTTTTAGTAAAACACATGAAATTAAAAAGTACTATAATTAATTTTAATTAATAACATAATTATACTTTATTTTAAAATTTCTTATACTATTTATAAAAATAACGTAGTCTAAAAGTCCGTCAGAAAAGTGCCACACATCTGGAAGCATTGCCACGCTGGATACCAATGCTATACTTTATTTCATTTCGAAACAACTATGAACATTGAACAACCCATAACAGTAGCAGTAGCCAATTTATCGGTTATTTAAGTATTAATTGCTCTTCGGGATTTGCTCTTCTTATCCCACTAATATTATAAATGTGAAAGTTTGGATGGATGGATGTATGTTTGTTACTCTTTCACGCAAAAACTACAAAACGGATTTGTATGAAATTTGGTATGGAGGTAGCTAAGACCCTGGACTACCTTTTATCCCGGAATGATGTAGCGGAAAACACCGCGGGGCGTAGCTAGTATTATTATATACGGTTTTTTTCTATTATATACCTACCTAGGTATGCAAAAAGTCATACTCGCCTGAGCGAAGATGCGGTCTACGATGGAGCACGCTTGCCTAGAAGTAACCGATTCACTCGCGACTTCAAGGCACCCAGATTGTATCCATCGGGGAACACTCGGGCAACTAATTCTATTATTTAGCGTTTCATATGAAGAAAGTGGAATCGAACCGTTTAGTTCGACTTTTTGGAATATCTAATCTAAACATAAAGCGATGTAGCTTATTTTTATGATTGACAGTATACTTAGGTTAGGTTGGCTCGCCTGATGTTAAGTGACGATGGAACTGGCTCTCAAGTGACGCATGCGGAACACACCGTTAGGTGCTTGGCGATAAATTTTCAACTTGAGGGTGGTAGCTAGCCAGCCGAGTAGTAGAAAGTACCCCCCGCCATGCTATGGTTTCCTCACGATGTTTTCCTTCACCGGCAGCTCAAGCTCATTGTTGGTGTGTAAGCCTACGCCTTGCGACGTGCGCACCGACCGCACTAACCACTAAGCTTTCATCGTTACAAAATTTCCAGTTATCTACGCGTGCCTTATAGTGAAATGGTCATAACCATTTTATTTCTTTATTTTGTTCAAATTTGTAACATCATTAAGTATTTAGAAACTCGTAGCCTAAACCCTAGATTAACACGTAGACTACTTTTTATTACGAAAAATGAGTGCGAACTGCATTATGTAAAAAGTAATCTATTGTTAATATACTGGTACAACAGTAAAAAAATAAAATCTTCGTAGAACTTACTTTGTTGCAAGATTAACATACGCCAAGGTACTAAATAAGATTTATTTTATATAAGGTTATAAGCTTGGGATGTATTTAACCGAATAGGGTATTTTTACCAGATATTCTGAAAGAAAGAAAGAAAAATTAATAATTTTGTAACTTAAAGACACAAAAAACAAAAACGAACAAACAGATACAAATAGTTACAAAATAAGGGCTCACCTCAGCATAATGCAACTATGTTTTAGCTTATGAAACTTGAAAATGTCAAAACACTTGTCACTGGCAAATGCACAAAATGCGACGCTAAAATCAAAAACGAAGAAATCAACAATACAATAATTAAAACGTCATTTAAGTCAATACTGCAGATAGCTAGCTGAAACTACTAAAAGTGCTAGTAAAAAGGTCCAAGGAATGTTGGTTATGCAAACTATTTAGCAGCGTTATACCTAAGTCAGCACAGAACAGCTTTTTTTAGCTGAAACTACTAAAAGTGCTAGTAAAAAAGTACAAGGTATGTTAGTTATGCAAACTATTCAGCAGCGTTATACCTAAGTCAGCACAGGACAGCTTTTTTTAGCTGAAACTACTAAAAGTGCTAGTAAAAAGGTCCAAGGAATGTTGGTTATGCAAACTATTTAGCAGCGCTATACCTAAGTCAGCACAGAACAGCTTTTTTTAGCTGAAACTACTAAAAGTGCTAGTAAAAAAGTCCAAGGTATGTTAGTTATGCAAACTATTCAGCAGCGTTATACCTAAGTCAGCACAGGACAGCTTTTTTTAGCTGAAACTACTAAAAGTGCTAGTAAAAAGGTCCAAGGAATGTTAGTTATGCAAACTAATCAACAGCAGTCAGTACAAAACAGCCTTTTTTACAATTTTATAGTTGCACCTATAGTGAAATTTGTTCATTATACTAAGAACAATGAACCCTTTCAACAACATACTCCACACTTATAGCCTTGTAAACTTTTAACATAACGAGACGGCTAGGGCTACGAAACGTAATAAAACTAGGATATATTTGACGCTTATCTGTTCATCCTAGGTTTTGTTACCGCACTCATTTAACAGCTAACTACTTGCGTACATTTTATGATAAGCAGTTTGCTGTTTTCTCAAAATCTTAAAAGTTATATATACAGTTTATGATATAAATTTTAATATTTAACCGTCTTGTGGCTGTACATTTATGTTTAAAAAATAAAAACCATACTCATAAAATATACATAACAAGTAATGATTGATAACTTAATTTTATACCTAGTGTCCACACCAAAAATTAAAAACAGAAGAATTTTTATGACTGCCCTGTTGGTTCAGTGATAGTAGATCTGCTTAGAGAGCTGAAGAGTGAGGTTCGATTCCCACTCAGGAATAACATTTGTGTGACTAACATCGATGTTTGTTCTATGTTTGGGTGTACTGTATGTATTTACAAAAAAAAGTATTTAAGTATTCTGTCAGCTGTCTGGTTCCCATAGTACAAGCTTTGCTTAGTTTGAGGCGAGATGGCTCTGCGTTAAATGTCGGGAACTACGCGGGTGAAACCGCGAGACGTCCGCAAGTTATTAATAAATTAAATAGGATTTACTTCTTTGTGTATAATTTTAGCAACTACTAAAAAGTTGTGGTCTGTCTCTAAAAGTAGTGGCCCGGCGCCGAAAAGTATTGGCCAGCCTTACCACTGTACAGAGTACATTTTTTTTTATATAGATCTGACAGGTTATATGTTTTGACCACAGCTCACCTGATGTTAAGTGACGGTGTGGTCGAAGATGGCAAAGCACACCTAGCCTGGAATGGAACTGGCTCTCAAGTGAGGCTGCCGGAACACACCGTTAGATGCTTGGCGGCTGATTTTCCACTTGAGGGTGGTAGCTAGCCAGCGGGGTACTAGAAAGTACCCTACCACCATGTTATGGTTTCCTCACGATGTTTTCCTTCACCGGCAGCTCAAGCTCATTCTTGGGGTTGCACGCCCTTCGGCATGTGAACAGACCGCGCTAACCACTGAGCTATCATCGCTACAAAACATACCTATAGGGCCACATCATTTTACAACTCCGATTGCATTTAACACTGGATCAGTAAATCCCTAATACGCTTCCAGTTTAACAATAGTCGTAAAAGCGACCATAAGTGCGAGTTACAGCGTAAAACTCGTCGACATTTTTGTATATTTTTTTTCCTTTGCGAATATATCGGCAATATATCGATGGGTTATGGGCCAGGTTTATAACATGTGACTGATTTTACAACGTCGACGATTGGAGACGATTTAGGTCGGATGCTCTGATGTTAGCTACTGACGGTCGAGCTGAAGCTTTATGGTGATTATTTTATAGAGAACTAGCGACCCGCGTCGGCTTCGCACGTGTGCAATGTAGATACTAATGTATGAATGAATGCATATGCAATACTTGCATATGCACCAAAATATTCATTTAAATTGCATGCTGTAAAGGTCATATTGGTCTATATTAAATGGACAATGTATTTAAGGTACTTAATTGGATAAAAATTAATGCTGTATTGCTTAAAATCACTTCGTAAATAAGCCATTTTTTCCCGTAAAATGTAAGATAAAAAATGGTTATTGTGGGTTATCCTTGTTATCCTTAAGAGATAGGCATATACCATGGCAAATTTTTTTATTGACCTTTTTAATATGTACAATACTGTAGTATATTATTTTGATCTATCTCGTAGAGTTCAGCTAGCGTTTGCAATGTAAGCGCAAAAAAATGTGTTTATTTACGACATCACATTAGAAACCTCTAAATTTATCAGTGTTTCTCTACAATATTATGCATGTATTATACATATAAACCTTCCTCTTGAATCACTCTATCTATTTAAAAAATCGCTTTAAAATACGTTGCGTAGTTTTAAAGATTGAAGCATACATAGGGATGGACAGACAGCGACAGCGACTTTGTTTTATACTATGTAGTGATTTGAGCACCAAAGCAATGATGCCCTGGACTTTGTTTTGTTACTCAAAGTTCTGTGTATCGCTGCAATGGTCATGGACAGGCGTTATCTCTTACCATCAGGAGGGCGCCTCGTTCGTCTCATTATTTTTCACACTAAAAAACACATCCATATATTCTTACTAACTTTCGCGTTTATAATATTAGTAGTAAGAAAGTAGGATGCAAAATTACGATATCAGCTGTATTCCGTCTATGCGCAAGAGAATTCTTATTGAAAAGTGCAAGTCTGTTCGAGCCTTAGGATTCCTATAGGCAGCCCGTACACGTAGCGCGCGATCCGCGATCCGCGATCCGCGATCAATGATCGCGATCCAGACTGATCGTGTACGAAGCGGATTGACGGACTGATGCTCCGGATCGCATAATATCTAGAAATTTTGAAATCATGATCGCGGGTCGCGGATCGCGGATCGTGATCATGATTGAACGTGTAAGGCGGCCCATAGACTTAAGTGACGTGACACTATACCGAACTAAATGTTTTTTGAGGTTTTTGCTCGACGCTGTTGAGCGATAGACGTGTGACATGCGTATGACAGGTTACGCGTCCGAAAACTTTATCAGATTACAAGCCGCGCCACGAACGACATCGTATATCTTTGAATTTTAAAACCGGTCAAATGTAAGCGAGGCTCGCTGTACCGAGGATACCGTACTACCACCACGTATATTATGTATGTGCTTACTAAAAAGGTTTTCTTGTCTCACTTCCTATATCCTTGTATGAAGCAAGGAGATATCGTTGTGAAAACCTCGAATAGTTTATTAATTAATAATCATTTAATTATTTTTCATAAAAGATTTTTTTTATGATTGACAAACTAGGTATTTGATCGCAGCTCACCTGATGTTAAGTGACGGTGTGGTCGAAGATGGTAAATCACACTTAGCCTGGAATAGAACTGGCTCTCTAGTGAGTTAGGTGCTTGGTGGCAGATTTTCAACTTAAGGGTGGTAGCCAGCCAAGCGAGTACTAGAAAATACCCTACCACCATGCTATCGTTTCCTCACGATGTTTTCCTTCGCCGGCAGATGTTTGAACCCACGTCCTTTGACGTGCGAACCGGCCGCGCTGACCAATTACAGCAATATTTTTTAATATTTTTTTCAAGTTTGAGGTTTAAAAACATATTTATTCTCATGTGCAACTTATCACTTACATGAAAACACTGCTAATAGTACGAAATATTTTTTAACACTAGTGTAAAAACATTGAATCCATAGCGAAACTAAGTTTCCTTGGCTTTATATTGTAATTAACGCATAAATGTACTTGTTTATTAAGTAAGGTAGAAAATCACAAAGAGCTAACAAGTACTCTGGATTTGTACAAGGTTTTTTTTTTTTTTATACATAATAGGTTCGCGTTTGACCACACCCTGCCTGATGTTAAGCAGGATGCAGTCCAAGATGAAGCACGCTTACCTAGAAAAAAACCTGTAGGTAAACCTGTGTCATAGAATCTAGTGTCTTATCAATAACAATCATGATGATGTTTATTTCTTTATCTTTCCATATCGCCTTTCTACGATATAAAGGAAAACATAAGAAAATGTATTCCACGCTTAAAGTGGCAGTGGCCAAAAAAGAAAAAAAAAACTAATCGAACCACAAAGTTGTTTGTTGACATTGACATTTGTCTCTACGACCAGCCCACGCGTTTCTTGCTTTGATTTTATCATTTTATAACTAATTTAATGTACATATATTTCGTATTAAAAATAATAAAAAAAATATGGATCGATGCCGTTGTCCCGATTACGAAGACGCTGTGAAAAAGTTAAGATTCTACACGATGGGCACTTATAGACCTGACATCATCGATAACTACGATCGTAAGCTTTCGCCTGTAATTTTCTCATTTTCCCCCTTTTCATTTGGGGGAAATTGTGCCGTCTATTTTCGTAATGTTGTAAAAGTGGAATCAGAATATTCTGATTCCACTTTTATTATACGAACAGTGGAGTTTGCTGTGTAATCAATTAGCGATAACGCTTAGGTATATAAATAAATATTGTACAGAATAGACATAAGCTATTCATAGCTTATGTCTATGGCTGTATATATGTCACGTGGGTAGCTTATGTTAGTTCCGCACATTTTTTTACTTTTATATTAGCGTTATAATGAAATATTACTTGGCTAGGCCCTTTTCTGCGCGGTAAGCGTGCTCCTTACTAAAAAACACAAGACAGGCAGCCCCGTTGGCTCATTGGTAGTATGTCTTGAGTGCTGTAGGACGTGAGTTCGATTCCCACTCAGGGCAAACATTTTGTGAATAAACAAATGTTTGTTCTGTATCTGGGTGTTCTGTATGTATTATAAGTATGTATTTACAAAAAAAAAGTATATATGTATTCTATCAGTTATCTGACTTTCATCACACAAGCTCTGCTTAGTTTAGGGCCAGATGGCGCTGTGTGTATAGTCCTACGATATTTATTTATTATTTATTTAGGTATAAAAGATACCTTTTATCTATACTATTATAAAGAGGAAAGATTTGATTGTTTTGTTTGTATTGAATAGGCTCCGAAACTACTGGACCGATTTCAAAAAATATTCCACCATTGGGAAGCTGCACTATCTTCGAGTGACATAGGCTAAAAAGAATAAAAAGTATATCCCTGTATTCCCAACGGAACGGGAACTACGCGAGTGAAACCGCGAGGCGCCCGCTAGTCTAGTAATAAAATAGCGCAAGCTTTTTTTTCATATAGTACAAGCTTTGCTTAGTTTGGGATCAGATGGCGCTGTGTGTAATGTCCTACGACGATATTTATTTATTTATTTATATGTAAAAATAATGAGACGAACGATACGCTCTCCTGATGGTAAGAGATAACGCCTGCCCATGACCATTGCAGCGATACACAGAACTTTGTGTAACAAAACAAAGTCCAGGGCATCGCTGCTTTGGCGCTCATTACTTTGAGACTTTCAGTGGCTAGTTTCAAGAGCTCAGTAATTTCGCTAGCTGCAGTATACTTTTGTCCTTCAGGTACCGGTTACGCAGTTTCCTGGTTCAAGATGGGCATCTCTTACGACGATATGAAGTTCCTGAAGCCACGCGCGAGGAAAGTTCTCGAGTGGCACGAGAGACCAGAGAACAGACTCACGGGAATATCAAAGAAGATCGAACAAATGTGGTGCCCTTTCATGTCGCCGCATGTGGAAATTGTACCGGCGGACGATAAGAATATGTACACACCGAAAGATTGAACCTTATTTCACAACTGTGCAAGTAGGACAATAATTATAGACACTCCTACTTGCACAGTTTTAAATTTTTGAAGATATAATATAACCATATAATTATGAGGTTTTATTAATACTTTAACTTTAAAACTTTACTTGGTGGTAGATCTCCTTAGCAGGAGGTCGTCTTGGTACCGCAGTACCAGTTATTCTGCCGCTAAGCAGTAGTGTGTGTGTGTGTTACTGTGTTGCAGCTAGCGAAATTACTGGGCTGTTGAGACTAACAATCGAAAGTCTCAAAGTAATGAGCGCCAAAGCAGTGATGCTCCGGACTTTGTTTTGTTACTCAAAGTTCTGTGTATCGCTGCAATGGTCATGGACAGGCATTATTTCTTATCATCAGGAGAGTGTCTCGTTAGTCCCAATACTTTTTACACAAAAAAAAAACATAATTTCGCTGTCACACTGTAATCAGACTGCAAGCGTACATTAATGTCAAATTAATTATTCTTAAATGTTGTATCTAATATTTTAATTTATGAATATTCATTAGAAAAAAATCCTGAACTCTTTAACGCTGTAGAAGCATTTGCTACGAAGCCAATCAGTTAGAGATTTTAAATTAAAATACACGTACTACAAATTTATTACACACTAGCGGACGCCTTGCAGTTTCACTCGCATAGTTCCCGTTCCCGTGGGAATACAGGGATAAAAAGCACATGTCACCCGGAGAAAGTGTAGTTCCCTATTTCAAAATTTCTTTTCCCAACGGTAAAATAATTTTTGAAATCGGTCCAGTAGTTTCGGAGCCTATTGAATACAAACAATCAAACCTCTCTATAACAGTATAGATAGATAGGTATTTGTACAGAACCCAGACAAATAATGTGAAATGAAACAGAGCGAGATAGCAAACTTAATGTAGTTTATTTCAATCACACAGATCAAAAATAAGAAATTTAAAAAGTAAAATTATATATATATATATATATAAATAAAAAGGTAAACGAAACTATAGCGCGTTTTAACGGCGATCAACGCCATCTAGGTTAATTTTAACTAACTAAATGGCGTTGATCCATATTTAGCGACAAACTATTTAACAATTAAACAGTATTATTTTGTGAATGAGACAACAATCACAATACATAATACAGTTTTACTTGGTGGTAGATCTCCTATGCTTAGCATTATGAAACAGTTTTGGACACATCCCGGCGTCTTCAATATTTCCCATTCCAATAAAATTACATAATCAAAATCTAACTTATCCTGTTTCCACCGTTTATAAGTTTACAATATCCCTAAACTAGTTTTTTTTATTTAAATTGATTAACAATAATAAAAGGAAATAAAGTTTACGATATAAAATTGTAACATAGTTGTAAACATCCGAGTAGAAAATCGAATCTGATGTCTTAGATCCATTTGATATGGACCCGTCGTGGTAACCGTTACGCTGAGACTAATATGGCCATACCTGTCAAAATAGTTTTAAAGCAACAAGTGATGACATAAATAACACGTTTTTTTAATTGTTTCTGCTATACGCAGAATATTGAATACTAAAACCACAATTGTATAGATGATAGCTTGGTGGTAAGCGCGTTCGGTTTGCATGCCGAAAGGTGTGGATTCAACCCCCGCGCAAGTTTTATGACGGATTAAATTATTGCGTTATTCTTACTTATATGTATCTGTTGGATTTCTCTCAAATTCAAAGTGTAATTTATTGCTATGTAGTCTGTCTTAAGTGTTAAATAGATCAACAGCTTACGTTCACTACGAACATGGAACATTGAAATCACTTGAATTTAACTCAAGCTCTGAGCCCAATACTAAAGTCAACGCGGGTGAAGTCGCGGTCGTAAGCTAGTATGTATATATATAAGAGAGCAAAGCGCTATTTCACCGAGCACAAAGTTATACCAGACATTTGGCTAATTTTGAAAAGATTTGAAATTGACCACATCCTGCCTGATATTAAGCAATAGTGCGATAATTTTTTTTTCTATGGAAATTTAGAAAAAAAATTAAAACAAAAAAGTGTCTGCAAAATGGCCAATATCAATCTACATGATTACTTTGACTTGACGTGCGGTTTTTATAATCAAAATAAATAATTTTGTTGAAATCAATTTGCTATTTTTTTTGTGAGTATAGATGCACAATTGCACACTGTTTGTATCACGTCTTCGAGTACGTAATTTACATAAGTGATTCTGGGGCGTATCCATAATAATCCTTACCGTCATGAGTGGACGGTGACCGCCCAAGCCCACTGCTCAATACTCTAATTTGGCGTCAGAGCCGTCTGGGCACACGTTGACATGTCGCTTAAAAAACTGGTGCTGCTTCTTTTGTCGATCTGAGGTCGCGATAGACACAGGTGTGAGGCCGCTGAGAGTAATCGAGAGAAAAGAAAAGCTATATCATTATATTTTAAATGTACTTCGGATGAGCAGAATGCTGGCATCTGCTTTGGTCAAAAACTTAGCATTGCCATCCAGCGTAGCAATGCTGCCAGCATTCTGGCCACATATCCCTCCTCTGACGGACTTTTAAATTAAGTTTTTTAGACAAAAACAGTATTCATTTAAGATATTTTATTTTGTTTAATATATTGTTTCCTGTTTATAATTAACGTAACAGTTGTTTTAACCGACTTCAAAAGGAGTATGGTTCTCAATATATTTGTATTTTTCTTTTGGTAATAAGTTTAACAAACATGGTCAGTACAATGTCGGGATGTTATCGCGAACGAAAACAGCTGTTCTATAGAGAAATATCATTACCCTGTGAGAAACAACAAATTTTAAGGCCGACATTGGGCATAGCAAAACCATTTAGTAACACCTATTCGAAATACTGTATTTCTATCAAAAGATTAACTTGACCGTTGAGTGATCGTTACGGTTCCATTTAAAACATTTTTAATGGATCCATTTGAAAACCTGTCGTTACACTATCGGAAAAGTTGCTTTGATTTTTAAGTAAAAAATAAAACACCAATAAACGCCTCTAAAATATTATCATAAGTATAATAACCAAATTAATAAAACCGGAAACATCGTGTGGGATCCTAAAGAAGCATTGGACATTTAATAATTCTAATACGAGTGGAAATCACGGCTTTCGAAGAAGTTATGACTCGCGAGATGTATATCGATTCTAAACTGTTTCTCTTTGCTAATAATCGAATAGGTGATATTTTTTCGCCTTAATAGGTTAGACATAAGGTTTCAATTTGGAGGTGGGTTGCTTTAATTGTCGGTGTCAGTAGATGTTAATAAGAAACGAATGTGAGTAAAGCATGTATAATGTATTAAAAAAGTGATGCTAAACATTTTTTACTACTGGGCCGCACGCTTGATTTTTAAAATCGAAGAATAAAGATGACTGAGTAAATAAACTTTCAATTAGTAAGGAGCTTTAAAAAGTGGCACTACATCATAATTCATAATTAGTTTGAAATCTCATTCCAAACTAGTTATGAATTATTTAGTTTAACCAAATGTTTAACAAAAAACAATGTACAATGTAACATAGGTACAATCTGAGTCACTTCAAGTTGCGAACATTGCAGGCCATATCTTTGCTTAACATCAGGCGTCACAGCGGTTTAACGTAAGCTAATTTCTTAATTAAAAAAAATATATTTGCGTATGACATCTAAAATAAAAAACGGAAATTCTTATTATAGCACCTACAAAAGAGAAAAATAACGCTTTGCATTGTCTACGTTTTTTTTTTTTTTTTTTTTTATGTAAAAGTAATGAGACGATCGAGGCGCACTCCTGATGTTAAGAGATAACGCCTGTCCATGACCATTGCAGCGATACACAGAACGAGTAACAAAACAACGTCCAGGGCATCGCTGCTTTGGCACTCATTACTTTGAGACTAGATGGTTAGTCTCAACAGCCCAGTAATTTCGCTAGCTGCAGTACCCTTCAAACCGGAACACAGTAATGTTTGCACACTACTGCTTGGCGGCAGAATATCTGGTACTGCGGTGATACCTATCTAGACGACCTCCTGCTAAGGAAATCTACCACCGAGTTAACTGTCATAAGAAATGATATAGGCATCAGTATAGGAAACATAATTAATCTATTTAATATAGCGCGTACAAAATCTCTATCGGGCCGAGGCTGAGCAGAGCTGTGTTAGAGAACAGGTCGCGCAGTTGCGGGTGGGCTACTCGATACGGATTCGATTTTATCTCGATATGAGATTTGGCTCTCGATTCTCTTAATTACCGTTAATGGGTCTGGGGACGGTAGTGATGTGCCAGGGTTGACAGAAAGTTTTTAGCCTTTTTAATATCACGCAGATGATTTGTATTTAGCAGTTAATCATGCTATGCTAATAACATAGCATGATATATTATAAAAATAGGTTAGGTGTAACAACACCGAACCTATTTTTTGCGTTTTTATTATTTTGTTGTTCATTACAGCACTGATATTTTATCAAAGTTTTTCGTTTGAAATTAAAAATAAAATTACCACTACCAACATATAAGTACATGATCGAATGATAGTATATGATAAAACCTATACTTTAGTTCAATTTTTATTTGGAATAGGGGCGATGAGTCCCGCACTGACGTCCCGCTTGGGGTGTATTGTGCAATTCCCCCTACCAGCATTCACCCAAGCCAACCTAGGTCCTTGCAATATCGAAGCGAGGCTCTGGGCTGCTGGGATAGTAGCTCCAGTGGGCGGGATGGAAGTTAGTTCAATGATTACCTAAACTTTTTGATTCGGCGACAACAGACTGTAAAATTTGGTAAATAACTAAATCGACAACCCTAAACTGGGGTTCTTTGAAACGCTTATGATTTCAACGCATGAGGTAAAGTCCTGCATAGCTGATAAGTACGGGTTCGTCGGTATTTAACCTTAATGTTGACAGTTAAAGTTAATTAAGATCTGAGCTTTGTCGAGCCTAATGGGACGCTACCGTCTTGATGGTATTGTTTGATATGTTTGTGACGCAATTGAGTTTTCTACAAAATCTATTTACATTTACACCGAGCAGCGGTATGAATACCTTACGGATTGCCAAGTTTTTTGGCGCAATTTTTTTTCCTTTAATGTGTTTTATTTTATTTATAAACATTACGTAAAGATAAATCCGTGCCTAAAATGATATATCAGCTTCTTATCGACGTAAAGTATTATGCATTGATTTACTTTGAGTAATATTTCTAAGTACAGCTCTTATTGGTATTCTTATTTCTCTATACTGCTAACCATTGCCGTCATGAATATACATTCAGTCACTTACTGTCAGTTACTTTAATATGAAATATAATATATGTCAAATCCACTGTAGTACAGACACATTGAATTTGTAAGTCTGGGTGAAGTAAATGACGAATTAATAATGCCATATTTCTATCATAATACTTATTCAATTCAATATTGTTTTTACACTAAAATACTGAATTAATTACAATGAATGAGTGGCTAGTCCTTGAAATATGTTGTAGCGCTGTGGTTCAATATAAAAAGCCATATCCTGGAACAAGTCAGGCTATGTTATTGTGACTGGAAACACATCGATAGACGCATGTCACACTTTCAACTCAAAGAAAGTATTTATTCAAAAGAGATCTGGGAAATGCGCTACAAGTTGAATCTCTTAGTAATTTATATCTACCGCGGAAACTAAACCTTATTGTATGAATTCAAACCCAAATCATGCAGCATCGCCCAGCGTCACAAGTAATCTATCGTACGTAAAAAGTATTTACCTGTATGAGGCATTTTGGAGATGTACCTGTAACAGATAAACTATACGTTAGACCTGTATGAATAATTTTAATTTCTTCTCGGCTTCTCAATAAACATTCCATGTCCAGTATATCATCGTTTACGTTGAGTAGGTACCTTCCTAGTATATTTTAAATATCTGTTTTGTCAGTATCCTCATAGAGTCTTTGTCGCGAGCCATTTTACCAGTACAATTTTCTGGCCTTCGCAATCCTTCTAACTGCTATAAAACTAGGTACGTAAATAAAATACATCAGTAAATTTAAATCAAACGACATTCATTGATATTTGCTTTATGTTCAGGAGTTGCCTATGTATTATAATTATGTATCAATAAAAAAAGTATATAAGTATTCTATCAGCTTTTTGGTTAGCATAGTACAAATTTTACTTAGTTTGGAGTTAAATAGCCCTGTGTGAAATATGCCACTGATGTTTGTTTATCTCAATATGATATTCTTAGATTAAACATAAAAACTCTTTTTTCATATAAAAAAAATTATATGAAAATAGATCTTTATCATTCTATTCTTTCTTTATTATTGTATATATGTATTCTATCAGTTATCTGACTTCCATCACACAATCCTGGCTTAGTTTGGGGTCAGATGGCGCTGTGTATAATGTCTTACATCAATATTTAGTTTTTATTCAAAAATTTATAACATTTATTAATGTTCAATGTGTTTATATAAAACATTAGTACGTATACATCTTGGTATTTTTACAAAGGTAGTTCATTTTATAACCGAAAAATATTTTTATCCAAATCCAGAAGTGAAAAGATATGAATCGCATTCCGTGATCGGCGCCAATTTCACAAACGAAATCATGCCTACGCGCACAATTTTAAAGCACGCTTTAAAAATAACAATAAAACTTTTTTTTTAATTTATACGTACATAAAACTCGGCTTTCTCGTAAACCCGCTTATCTCGCTAAAAGATCTTAAAAAGGCTCCCGAAACACAAGAAATTCCACGTGACATCTTTATCGTACATTTCTCCGGCCCTTTCCACGATAGTTTTCGTGTACAAAAAGCCACAATTCCACTGTGACATTATAGCATGAAAGCACCACGGTTGTGATTACAACCGCCCATTAATACACGATAACACCCTTAAATCATAATTTATTCAAATTAAAAATACTTATCAAAATATGATGCGGTTCTAAATCAGGAATTAAGTGAGTGGGTGCGTGCGGCCGATGCTATCAGCCGGTTGGTCACCGTGAAAATCCAAAAACTAGGAACAAGCGGCCGCACGCGAATATCAGTTTAAAATGCGTGCCTTGGGTATCCTTCTACGTATAGAGCTGTACTTTCAACTACAGAGTAGACGGGAACGTGAAAAAATCATGTATTGTCTTTTCTTTTGTCAAGTCAATAATTATTTTATTTTATTTTGTTTATGGTTATTTGTCTAAATATTTCTCGCATAATAGTTTCTTCTACTGTGTCATCATAGGTAATAAGACAAATATTTGCATGCCGAAATGCAGGATAAGGCGTTCTATGAATGTACTCCTTCCAAATACTTTGTATACCCATATACGCAAATAAATAATATGAATTATGACTTATTTTCCAAAGCTTATGTTTATTTCGAGTGTTTATGTTGTTACATAGAAACTTTTTGTTATGCACACTAAAAATAGAAAAAAAAGTTAAGCAAACAAAAGAATCTTATGAGCTTGTTCAGGAAAAGTTGTCACGAAGATTTTGGAACAAAACATCGTGATGAACAGCCGCCTACTTCGGAGACTGTGTAGCTGTCATTCTGGAGGTTCCCTATCACCAGTCTATGGTTTCGCCACGATAATTTCCTTCACAAGCAGCTCAAAATCGATCTGATTGAAACTTGCGACCTCCAGCGAGCGAATCGACCGCGCTAACCACTGAGCCATCATCCCTACAAAGTCTGTAAACCTTCGTTACTATTTTGACGAATGTTCTTTTTACTGGCAACGTTTCCTTAGCACAAAAAATCCAAACGCAAACACAAAACAAATTAAAAAGCAACCGCGACTCGAGCACAACGGAAGCGAGGGTTACCGTATCAAAAATATTATAAAAACTATTACCATAATACGGTGCGACAAAATGGTTGAATTATGACTAGGGTCATAAGCCGACACGCTATCACGACCAAAATACAAGAGGACCAAATTACAGAAGTGCTAACGTACTCGTAGGCACACTAAATATAAGTGCCTCCCTACTTACGTAAAAAGGCAGTAAATAAATGAATTCTTTGTACCTCGAAGAGATCTTCAGAGAGGGTAGCAAATCCGAATCAGCCCTGCTTTTATAAACTGTTGGGTACGGGCATTTTCTTATTTAGATAGGTTGGCAGACTTCCTACATCTTCGAGAACTTTTTTTTTATGAACTCTCGAAGTACAAATTATTAATAACACCAAAGTTACAGGTCATTTTTCCATTCATATTTAAAAATATCAAAATCATAACATGTCAAATAATGAAAACGAAAATGTCAATGAGTATTGAATGGATCTCGAATGAAAACATCTTGGTGAGGAAACCTGCATGAGGTTTTCTCGCGGTGTTTTCCTAAAACAAAACTAAAGGCTGCTGAAACTTACCGATACTTGGATAGCATATAATTATTATTACTACTTTTTTAAATTTTTTTTTTATTTTTTCTAGACTAAAACGGCACAGACTAAATTATGCAAAAAATACTACGAAAACGATTGAAGAAAAAAGTATGGAAAGTAGTGTAACGCTTCTGGTAGGAGTAAATGGAACTTGTTTTTTTTAATAGCCACTAAATAAACGTGAGCTCAAAACGGTCAACCAATTTTTGAAATCAATCACAATCCGTCATCACCGCCGCCGTCGATATCAAATTCCAAAACAATGTTTTTTATTTTTTTAGCGTCGCTTTTTATGCATGTTGCCAGCAGCATGAATTTCGGTTTATTTTAAATTAATTGAAAAATCAAGAGAAAGATTGATTGATTAACTCTTTATTGCACACACTAAAAAAACAATACAGAAGAAATAAAATTAATTACATCACATTACATTAATAAGTCGAGTCAATTTCAATTATGCCTTAGTATTATAGCACCATTACTAAAAGTTACTGTGTTCCAGTTTGAAGGGTAGGTACTCCGAAATTACTGCGTTGTTGAGACTAACCATCGAGAGGCTCAAAGTAATGATCGCCAAAGCAGCGACGCCCAGGACTTTATTTTGCTACTCAAAGTGCTGTGTCCCGTCAATGTTAGTCAATGGTTATGACCATTGTAGCTGGATACAGCACTCAGGCGTTTCAGAGGAGTATTTCGTTCGTTTCATTACATTTACATCAAAAAAAGTTTTGTTTGAGTTTTGAAAGCAACATTTAAAGTCTTAAAACGCCACATTATTTTATTTTTTTACAATTTTACACAAAATTTAAAAAAAAGATAACAAAACTTTGTAATGATTTTTCCGCGTTCCCGCCAAAACTCCCCAAGGTTAACATGTTATGCTAGGAAATTATAATCTAAAACGGAACGGAACGTAACGCCGGCTCGCATTTTGCGTGAAATGAAACGTGCGTGTCAGATTTAATTTGTGCATAGTTTAACGTTTTTATTAAGTTTGTAAGTACCTACACTCTGGTCAGGTAGTGTTAATTTAGTTAGGGTATTGTGAGGTGACAATCACCGGAATTTCAGACCACGCAGTTCGTCGTTGTCGTTCTATAAACCTAGTTGTTTCTAATCTTCACTGTTTTCGTTCGATTTCATTCCATCATCATCGCTTTTCTTACATCGATTATTTGTGTAAAATACAAATAGAATATACCTATCTCTTATTCATAAAAACAGTTGCAATGAAGTTAAAATCAAAGTGATTTTTAATTAAGTTATAAATAGCTAAAAGTTAAAAATATATTAGGTACCGCTACAATGTAAAGAAGTACATAAACAACACAACACAAACATTTTGTTGTATAAACAAATGTTTGTTCTGTGTGTATTTACAACAAAAAAAGTATTTAAGTATTCTACTAGTTATCTGACTTCCATTGTACAAGGATTGCTTAGTTTTGGCGTCAGATGGCGGCAGATACAAACTTTCGCATTGATAATAACATGAGTGACATTGTGCTTACAGTGTGACAATTCTACCAAATGTTAAAAACCTACCAAAACAAAGTAACACGAAACAAACGACGTGCAAACGCAAATAAATGAAACGCGCGACCGTAGGCGCCTAGGTATAAAATTCAGCATAAAATCCGGTGGATCGCGATAAGACCGGGCGCACACCGCGCGAGAAGACAAGTGACTTAATTGAGAACTGAGCCGCGGGAGGTCCGGCCGCGTTTATGCTAATCAATTCACCACTACTTTGTTTTTTATCAAACGCGCCCGGAATCGAGCCGTTTCCCGTTTGTTTGGGTTCCGTTTATATTTAAGGTATTTATCGAAAACATTCGTACCTAATATGTATTTTGTAAAATTTGTTTTTCATTGGAGTGTTTGTGTTTGAAAGTTATAAAGTTTTAATTTAAAAGTGTTGAATTATTCACACGAGTGTGTAGTGTTGGGTGTGCAAGTGATGATATAATTTTGTCATTTTGTATTGTTTCCAAAACACGTTCGAAGCTTATATTAAAGTGGCCACTGCTTTACGAGAGCATGACTAGACTTTACAGTACCGTATTTTATATATATACTTTGATTGTGACTTAGACTTATTTTATTCGATTTATTTTAAAATACTTGAAAACATGGAGATATTTGACACCATGTACAAGTACGACAAATGTACAAGTGCGATGCCAAAAACAAAAAAGAAAAAGAACCCCAGGTTCCCTTTTCGACAAGATTCTAAAAGATAACGAGTTTAAATCACATTTATTTACTTTTAAGAAACAAGTTAAGGTTTTAATTATAAACAACGGAACCCAACCATTCTGTTTGGTTTTAAAAGGCGTATAATTTAGTCGGTAGCATTCTGTTGGGATTTAGCGCGGGTGTGGTCTATACTATACTTATTCTGAGAACAGATGACAACAGTTTAGTTGTTTTGTAGTTAATTAGGATCGATTTAAATCCATCAATGCTATAAGTAACTAGGAGCAAACGTTCGCGATTTGACTGCCCTGTTAGCTCATAGAATTTCTGTTTCGTGCGCTAAAGGGCATGGATTCGATTCACGCTAACATTTGTGTGGCGAGTATGCCTTAGTCAGTGAACAGATAATATTACTAAGTACGTATAGAATGGACACTGTTTCCTCCCACCCAATCGGGACTTCCTCACCCCGCATGCGATTCTGAGCTGCCGAAGAGCCGATTAGAGCATGGATCGCGCCACGCGACACATGGGCGAACCACGCGACCACGCCAACTTTTCCTTTGAAAATGGGTATTCCTGTGCTCAGTGACGGATTTACAAATTTTCAAGGCATAGGCTACGCAGTTTTTGCCGCCCTTGCCTCTACAATTGTCATCTCCTACATTATTTTTACAATCCAAAAATGTTTCTACTCTCGGAGTGTGCAATGACAAGTGAGAGAGGAGTCATTAGCAAAATTTGTTGCAGACTTCTATCTGTGAGACATCAGAAAACCGTCGTGCAAAAATCTTTTTGATTCCTATGAGGTAGCAAAAAATTCGGTCCCCAAATTTGCCGCCCCAGAAATCTGCCGCCCTAGGCTCAAGCCTACTCAGCCTGCTGGTAAATCCGCCACTGCCTGTACTGTTTACGGCTGTTTTTCAATTAAACGTGACAAAGATAGGAGTATCAGAGTACAATATGGTATACAATGTACAGGAGGGTAAGTGTACAATATGTTATTGATACAATGACAACCTTAGATTCACGCACACATTCGCGCGTGTACAAAAACTACAAGTGTGTAGTGTCTGTGTAATAAGTAGTTATAACAAGGCATTTGTATGAAGATCTAATCGAGTGTCCGGGGTGTGGTTTTAACATAAGACCAAAATGAGGTTATGAGATCGCAACCTAACCTATTTTTTTAGCACTCTTCTAGTTCAACTCGTGATCACGGCTATTGAAACATGGCCGAAACGTCGAGGTAAAAAAAAAACAAAGTATTTTGAGTGCGATTAAGATCCGGTGATAATAATATACCTACATAATTATTGCAGCGATGGCTGCAATAATTATGTAGGTATACAACACAACACAAGAAAAAACAATAAACAAAAAAAACACATTTATAATATTAGTGTGAATAATAAAATGTAATCCTCGTTTTATAATAAAGCTATGTGTTGTCATTTCCCACTTTAAGAATATTTTACTTAAGGTGGTTCGATTTCCATACAAATAAATTTTTGCCATTTATGAACAAATGGAGCATCATTTTACAGTGAAATCACACCTACTGGCATTTATTATTGTCTTTATTTGCGGTAAATCACAATTGCTCGAATAAAACAGTAGATTATTAGCATGAAATCAAATTTATGAATTATTTATAAATTTATGATTTTTGAATAAAACAGTTCAACTCCTTCACTTGGTGGTAGATCTCCTTAGCAGGATGTCGTCTAGGTAGGTGCCACCGCAGTACCAGTTATTCTGCCGCTGAGCAGTAGCGTGTAAACATTACTGTGTTTCGGTTCAAAGGATACTGCAGCTCGCTAGCTGCAGTAGGTATTTCGCTAAATTACTGGGCTGTTGAGACTAACCATCGAAAGTCTCAAAGTAATGAGCGCCAAAGCAGTGATACCCTGGACTTTGTTTTGTTACTCAAAGTTCTGTGTATCGCTGCAATGGTCATGGACAGGCGTTATCTTTTACCATCAAGAGAGCGTCTCGATCGTCACATTACTTTTTACATTAAAAAAAAATTTGTTCATAAATGGCAAAACTTTATTAGTATGGAAATCGAACCACCTTAAGTTTGTTTGTCTGTTTGTTTGTCTTCTACTACACACCTTTGCAAATTAACGGTTTAATTAGATTACATTAATTAATATGGCATGTTGGTATGACCATCATTCATTGATCTCACAATCACCACCAGTAAGGATGAATATATCTTCATTAACGCTAACCAGTCACTGGCGAGACTCAGCACGTCAGGAATCGAATTCGGACCTCTATTAAACAGTAGCGTAACACTCAACCATTACCACCTCACTAATATTAAAGGAAATACTGCCAGGAGCTCTAAAAAGCGAAACCGCTTCATGGTTGTTATTCCAAAAACTCGAACTAAACGATTTGATTCCACCTTCTTCGTACGAACCGCTAGACATTGGAATTTGCTACCCGTGTGGGGTCCTTGATAGATACAGTCTGGGTACCATCAAGTCTTAAGTGAATCTGTTTCTTCTAGGCAAGCATGCTCCATCGTAGACCACAACTTCGCTTAACATCAGGTGAGATGGCGATCAAACGCCAGCCTAACTATACTATTATAAAGAGAAAAGATTTGATTGTTTGTTTGTAATGAATAGGCTCGGAAACTACTGGACCGATTTCAAAAAAATTTTCCCCGTAATTGGGAAGCTACGCTGTCCCCGGATGACATAGGTCTACAATACTTTTTATTCCTGTATTCCCACGGGAACGGGAACTACGCGAAGAAACCGCGAGGCGTCCGCTAGTATATGATAAAAAAATGTAGTAAATTACGATACTATGCAAAAAATATAAATTACTTAGAAAAATATTAAACATGGTTCGTTTGATTGAAGCTATTACACTTCAACTTTCAAAGGTAAAGTGTATACAACTTAATTTCTCATTATTTATTACCCATATAAACAATCATAAAACTTTACTTAAAATTTTATATTACAAACGTGTGAGTAAAGTACAATACAGCATGTTAAATATTACTTAAATTATGATCCTCATTGCCATGCATGAAATATTTTAGAATTCAAAATATTTCATTGCACGAAATAAAAAAATTGTGTTCTAGGATAGCACGTCACCAGCGCGCAGCGATTTAAACGTACGTTTGTTTGTAATATTTCAGAAGTACAAGTGGATTCACGGATTGACTTCATCACCATGAAGATCATGAACATCACACCATCTTTCATCATAGTCTGCAAATCCAGTTTATTTTTAAGGTAAGATAATAAACAACAATATGTATTTTCAATATTCCATTTGTATTAACTTTATTCACTACGACATAGGAAATTAATTTTTCCGGAAAGAGTAATAAATAAAATCAATTAACATTAATTTTCAACATCTATTTTTACAGTGTTTACAAACAACTTAATATTATGGCAATGGAATATGATTACGTTTAAATGAGATTAACCGTTAGTGGAATAACAAAGAAAATTAAGTATACTTCTCTATGCCGAAAAGTTTAAAAATTAATGAATTTGGCTTAATATAAACAATTATTATTATTTTACAGTATACCTCTATTGCTGCACTGCCTGCACGGTCTGCACTGTCTATACGCCGCGCGAGATAAAGCGCTGAACTTAAATGTTACATGGCATTTTGAATTTGAGGTAAACAAGGACAATTCAAATAAATTATTACATATATTATGTATTTCTGTGTTATTATGCACAGAAATGACTATAAGTAATTCAAATATATTAACTAATTATATAATTATTTGTTTGTCCTTTAATTTTTTTATAAGTTATAGCCCCATATTTTGATGCCAAAAAACTTGACTTACCAGTCTTCAAAGTGTCTGGATAGGGGTCATGAATTTGTCATCATCATCAGCTAATAGTGAGTACAACAGATTATAGTTGTACACACTATTGTCCCTGTTATAACAAATTGCAGCGAGGCCGAAGGCCGAGCCCCATACTTCGATGCCAAAAAACTGGATTTAAGTACCCAAAATACTAGTTTGCCATATAACGTGGTAATGGGATCCGAGTTTTAGGAACTATTCTCATTGATAGCAGATTAGTTCATATTTAGTGCTACTTCTTAAACAAAATAAAAAAAACCTTAAATTATACTATTTACAAAATGTATACAAAAAACTTACAAAAAACTTAGTCTAAAAAACCGTCAGAGGAGGGATATGTGGCCAGAATGCTGGCAACATTGCCACGCTGGATGGCAATGTAGATACCAGCATTCTGGTCACCTGAAGCCTCCTGAAGTCACCTGAAGTCACCTTAGTGCTACTTCTTACTTATAAATAAATATCGTAGGACTATACACACAGCGCCATCTGGCCCCAAACTAAGCAGAGCTTGTGTGATGGAAGTCAGATAACTGATAGAATACATAAATACTTTTTTTTTGTAAATACATACTTATGATACATACAGAACAAACATTTGTTTGTTCACAAAATGTTTGCCCTGAGTGGGAATCGAACCCACGCCCTACAGCTCTCAAGGCAGATATACTACTTGTATTCTGTTTTGAGTGTCAAAATAAATAAAATTTTATTGTAGTATGTAGGTATGTATGATTTGAATAAACGATTTTAGTTCTTATTTACTCTTTATTATCTCTAAATATATCTTCTGCAGTTTCAAATAGCTGTCCGACCATAAAAGTCACGCTAGCGAATATTAAAAATAAATTAACATCCAGTTCTTCAAATTAAAAAAAATGTTGCCAAACAACGTTTTGGGTTGTATGAACCCCCCGGTCTACGGATCAACCAGACCACGATAGCGCTAAACATTTTCTTTGGATAATCCGAATACCCAGTTATACGGAAAATTCAGTGCGATTTATATAATTCGTGGCGTAATTACAAGTCGGTGTGACTGTGGCCACAGATAGAGATAGCGGCGCGAGAGCATTTGCATTCACGCGCCACACAGTGAGACCACCGCTGCGCCGGCGGTTTGTTTTATTTCCAGGGTTTAACACCTTCGTAGTTATAGAGCTCACTTCGGTAGACGTTTGTGTGAAACTTTATTTAAAAGGGTAGATAATTGGAGTATCAATTAGACAGCCCTGTTGGTTCATTGGTAGAATGTCTGCTTCAAGAGCTGAAGGGCGTGGATTCAATTCCCACCTAGGACAAACATTTGTCGTGGTATAAACGAAATATTTGTTCTGTGTCTGGGTTGTCTGTATTTATTATAAGTATGTATTTGCAAAAAAAAGTAAGTATTCTATCAGTTATCTGACTTCCATAGCACAAGCTTTGCTTAGTTTGGGGTCAGATGGCGCCGTGTGTAATGTCTTACGATATAAAAAAAAATTTGTAGGACATTTAACATAACGCCATCTAGCCCCAAACTAAGCAAAGCTTGTACTATGGGAACCAGACAGCTGACAGAATTCTTAATTTTTATTTTGTAAATACATACTGATTTTGAATTATTTATTTATATCTTACGAATTTTATGAATACAATATAACAATAGAGTAGGACGCCCTGATATTCGGTAGAGTGACGATATACGTAAGGCAGTAGGTATTGACTGGAAACAAAAAATGGAGTATCGGGTTAGGTGACGCATTAGGAGAAGCGTATATATATATATATTGGACATATATATGTCCAATTGTCCAGCAGTCGACTAAAGTGGGCTGACGATGATGGAAAGACATGTTTGCCAATAGGAACAATATCAGTGTCATGCTATATGCATATAATTTTTAAAGCGCTGGTTTACTTATAGCTACTTGGGAAACGGTTTGATTTCCTAATCGGAGGTCCAGGCTCAACTCTTACAGTACACACGTCTGTCACAATGTGCCATGTGCTTAGTGTTATTTTCCGCTTCAAAAACACAAACAACCCATAGTAGTAGAGTACTTTCTAGTACTCGGCTGGCTAGCTACCACCTTAAAGTGGAAAATCTGCAGCCGGCAGCCTCACTTAAAAGCCAGTTCCATTCCAGGCTAGGTGTGTTTACCATCTTCGACAAAACCATCACTTATCATCAGATGAGCAGTGGTTAAACAAAAAGTCTGATATGCATAAAAAAAATGCTTCCTTTGCAATTTAACAAAAACAATTCGTAAATTCCATTTATGTGTCGCTGAGTGTAAACCTCGGCGAGGAATGTCATTTAAATTCAACTTTAAACTCAACTTGGGCAACTTTCAACTGATAATGAATCACGTTTGCTGAAAATTCCTAATTAACCTCATAACTGAATAGGGCAGGATTCAGGTACGGGACAGTGGGGGCGGTCCAGCGTTGGCTTAAATTGCAACGAAAACAGCGGGGCTCTACTATATTTCATAGTGGTTTTGCATATGATATCCCGACAGGAGTGGATAGTGAAATGGAACCAGCATTTTGGAAAGTGCATTATTGCATGATCTTATTCCACCCTACCCATATTACCGGACCGTTACGCCAAGAGCTTTAAAAAGCGTCACCGTTTCATTGTCTATGTAAAAACAGTGGAATTTCATAGTGATGATAGTTCAGTGGTTAGCAGGGTTGATTCACATGCATTGATACAAATGTTGGGGATTCAAATGGACTTAAGTTGTCGGTGAAGGAAAACATCGTGCGTAAACCATAGCATTGTGGTAAGATTATTTTTTTGTTCATTGTTGTACCTACTCGGATGACTAGCTATCACTCTCAAGTTGTAAATCTGCCACCAAACACCTAACGGTTTAATCTGGTAGCCTCACTTGGCTTAACAACTTAACATCACTTAATATCAGGTGAGCCGTAGTAAAAAAAAAACTAACCTACCAAACATAAAATAAAACAGCATAAAATTTGCTGCCAGAGTCGTGAGTAAATAGATTTCTTTAAGATAAGCGTGCTCCATCGTATGCCGTATCTTCGCTTAACATCAAGCGAGTTAGCGGTCAAACACAAGCCTGTTCACTGTTCAGTTATAAAAAAAAAAATAGGGTTTAAAAATTATCGTAACTATACATCAACCCAGCTTCATGGTTGATGTTCCAAAAGCTCGAACTAAGCGGTTTGATTCCACCTTTTTCATGCGTACCGCTAGACATTGGAATCTGCTGCCCGAGTGGGTGTTCCCCAATGAATATAGTCTGGGTACCTTCAAGTCGCGAGTGAATCGGTTACTTCTAGGCGAGCGTGCTCCACCATAGACCGCATCTTCGCTTAACATCAGGCGGGAAGGCGGTCAAACGCAAGCCTATCTACTATTAAAAAAACTAAAATGCCTGAATATGGATTTTTTAAACATTTTTTCTGTTGCCCCGATGTTGTAGTCCTACCGAGGAACCTGATACTACCTAATGTGAAAAACGACTCATTATTAACTCTGACATCGGAAAAATAAGCCCTGGGTCGAATTAGCATTTTCGTGCGGCATGAAACTATGAAACCGGTTGCTACTTGCACGGTTTTAAAGCACAAATTTTATAATGAATTCGCACAAATTTACGTTCTTGAATTCCAAAGATTTAAAGAAGTTAGATATGACACAACAAGTAGCTACTTAGAATTGACCAAGTCAGACGATTAATGGTAAACGCTTTTATAATCATTTTTAACATGTACCTACCGCCAGATTTACCATAGATGATAAATCTCCTAGATAAGACAAACAAAGGTTATAACAATTAGAGAAACGATTTCATGTGCAAGTGCTCGGACATAAAAAAAAGATATTTTACGAAAGTAAAACCGTATTTAGAGTGCTGATCAGCTTTTATCATGACACCAATCATAAACTTCCGAAAAAAAAGCTGTCCTACAAATTTACTTTGAATTTTAAAAGTGGGCAAAATATCTAACAACATTTAACTAACATTTTTTTACACCACAAAGATTTTGTCCTGAGTAGGAATCGAATCCACGCCCTACAGCACTACCAATGAGCCAACAGGGTTGTCAAATATAGAGTGAAAGTATAGAGACAATTCACATGCTCAAATCGCACTAGTTAATAACGAACCCAACATTCTGGCAACTTTACGACGTCAAACGGCAATGCATTTTAGTGCAAACGGAATGACTATCACATCTAGACTCGTTCTAATTCCTGAGAGCCTTAAAATGTTTAGTGTTTTAGTTTCGTAATTAACACGTAAGCCTTACGTGGCTTATGATGAGTGACTATAGTTCTTGTACTACTTAATTGAGTCGATTCAGTAACAAAGTAAAATTGCCAAAACTAAAAGACTATACTCGTGAAAGTAAACAAACGAATTTATTGTCGTTTTGTTTCGACGTAAGACATAGGTACTGTTGATTCGTTTTAGTATTTCTATGGTAAAACTATTGCTGCGCAAATGCAAATTGCTTAATACCTATTTAATTATTGCCCTAAGTCTTGCACGTGAAATCTATGTCGACTTTGGGTTAGTTCTTTATAGTTGTGTATCAACATTTTGGAGTGTATCAAGGTGATTTTTTGTTTTGGTTGACAGGCTATGCGTTTGACCACAGCTTACCTGATGTTAAGTGAAGGCGTGGTCGAAGATGGTGAAGCACACCTAGAACTGGAATGGAACTAGCTCTCAAGTGAGACTGCCGGAACACACCGTTAGATGCTTGGCGGCAGATTTACAACTTGTGGTAACTAGCCAGCCGAGTACTAGAAAGTACCCTACCACCATGCTATGGTTTCCTCACGATGTTTTCCTTCACCGGCAGCTCAAGCTCTTTCGGCATGAGAACCTATACCGCGCTAACCACTGAGCTATCAAAAATCTCCTTTCGGCATAGTATTCGGTAGTAAGTACTCTTCCACGGAACCCCGTATGTATGTTCATACTAATTAGCAATACGACATTAATGTCCATTACAACCCCAATTTTGAAAATTGTTAGGCATTGTTTTGTTCCTCACGATCTTGTTGAAAACATGACAAAAATTACTGCACCATAGCGTAAATTAATACGGACTCTACAGCTTTGAAATAACAGTCAAATTAGCAGTTATCTACCTTGTTTAAATTATTGGGAGACATGTAGCCCAG
The DNA here is from genome assembly GCA_905404145.2 of Biston betularia. NCBI lineage: Eukaryota > Metazoa > Arthropoda > Insecta > Lepidoptera > Geometridae > Biston > Biston betularia. Next base: position 5,120,602 of record FR989887.1, on the reverse strand, counting down.
AGCAGTCTGTTACAAGCATGTGATCAGAAGCTTGTAACTTAAAATCACATGATTTTTAATGCGATTCACCTATAATAAATCGCCTTCTCAAATTGGGTGGGACTTAATGATGTCAATTTATATTTCGACTTAATTTATGTGTTAGGACAGCTTAGTGACATTTTAAGCGTGAGTGGAAACTGCAATTTATGTAGCCGTGATAAATCATGGAACATAACAATCTTAATATAAGCATTATCAAAAAACAAACAATTATTTATTAAACATTATCTATTACATTGTTTTGTTATGTTATTTATCTTCTTCTTTTTTTTTTAATTATTTGTATGTTTAATATTTGTATTTCATTGTGATTTGTTTTTGGTGTATAATAAAGTTATATTCTATTCTATTATCAAGTATAAATTTACAATAAAGAACACGGCTTTAGATATTTTGGTTTAAAAATCAGCTTACTGAAACGACTTTGATGAAATTTCTATCACCTGGGAAGTATACCGATTTAAACAAAGTAAGAATTTCTTGAATCGGGCCAGGCGTCTTTTAGTAATCGGGGAACATTCATAAAAATGAGATTCCGATAAATTGAGAACTTCCTCTTGTTTTGAAGTCGGTTATGTCAATGATCGACGTAGATACAATCGATCTGAGGTCTTAAGTTGTATAACAATGTTTTTTTTTTATGGTTGATAGTGTAGGTACATGTTTCTGTGATGGTGTGGTCAAAGACGGTAAGCACACTTAGTCTGAAATGGAACTTGCTCTCGAGTGAGATTGCCGGAAGACACCATTAGGTGCTTGACGGCAGATTTTCAACTTAAGGTTGGTAGCTAGCCAGCCGAGTACTAGAAAGTACGCTACCACCATGTTATAGTTTCCTCAGGATGTTTTCCTTCACCGGCACCGGCAAACTCATTGTTGGGGCTCGAACCCCACGCCCTTCTATATATATACATATAAACTTCTTCTTCTTTGATTTTGGCGTCGCATTCTGTGCATTTGCCAGTGTCAAGTGTTTTGAGATTTTCACGTTTCATAAGTTAAATAAGTAGTCAAGTAGTAGTCTATCTATGTATCTATAATTAAAACGAAAATGTTTGTCCATAAATTTAAATTATATTGTACCTACGTTATAAATTCCCGGCGATAACCGTGATTAATGTTTTAAAATCGCTAAAGTTTACATTGTAATATTTCTTAACACTTTCATCTTAATTTCTTTGACAGACCCTACATCGACACACCTTTCACTTTCCTCCCTCATAATTGACACGTGCAAAAACGAGACAAACGATGCCATTGAACTACAAAATAACACAGTAATCAGAAAATTTACACGAGAGAGCCACCATTGCAAATTCTGTAAAAAATCACTGCATCTCAAATGGAATATTTTCAGTTCTCCATTTAGCCAACTTAACAGTTAATTTGGTCGCTTTGCCAGAATAATTTAAGTCTCAATAATATGGTTAATACCTCATTGGATTCTAATTGCGCCGAATTACAGGGCGTCGCGTCCAAACTGATAATTGAGTGTTGAAAAACTGCAAAATTGGTGTGTTAAAGTATACAGAATGGGTGTTAAAAGTGGAAGAGGCTTATTAAATCCTTGTTAGGAGTGCGCGAGGAAAACACGCGACGCTATTTTCATACTTTTGTAGCGTAACGTAGCTTATTAGCTCGCCAAATTTGGGATGTTAGCAGTCATCGGTGCTAATGGAGCCCATTCATCATCAGGTTTGACGCGAATACCAGTAGTGCCTTTAGGGGGATTTTGGCAGTTTTCAGAAGTTAAAGATTTGGAATTCGATACTTTTAAGGAACTTTGCGTTAATAGCATGCATTTGTATATTTCGATCGTCTCATAATGTGTTTAAATTTTGAGGAAACAGAGGAAATTGTTTTATAAAAAAAATTAAGATGAAAATTTAAGAACTAAATTTCCATATACAGTGAAACTTGGTTAAGTGGGACCTGAATAAGTAAGAAACCTCCATAACTGGGCGTGCCTTTTATAATTTGTTATCTTTTTTTGATTCCCAATAAAGATTAAAACTCACGTATAATGTTAAAAAAAAACGTTATTTTATTTAATAATCGCACCTCGTAAACTAAAACCTATTCCTAATTTACAAAAAAAAATCCTTAGTGTACAACTGCCACTTGACCACTTTTTTATTGCATTTTTTGCGTCAACTAAATAAAAGTTAGTCCAGTTCACAACTTCACACAATGCCTTGATCAAATTCCTCGGTAGCTGATTTCTTCCATCCTTCGTGATAAGCTCACATTAAATGATACACTTGCAAACATAGTTTGCATTACACCGCGGATAATAGCCACGCAGCCAGACAAATGTTTAGCTTGGACAGCTTACCACAAAGCATAAGAGACAGCGATTTTAATTTGCTCTACTTAGTTGCGCAGTTTTATCCGCGCAAGTAAAATTAATCACATACACATAACCTATTGGATTTATTTTACTGAATATCTCGTTTCATTGTATATCTAACGTAGCTGGTTAATTAAAAGGGATCACGATAAAAATATTATACATATTGTAGAGAATTTTGCGAGCAGACTTTAAAAAAATAAATATTTGCAGTTTATGTCGCTTATAGAAAAACTGAAATTTAACTGCTGCCAAGAGGGTATAGCAATTTGTGATTTTTTTTATCGTATTTTCAATGTCAAAATGTATGAAAAAGGGATCGGCGGCCATTTCGGACGTAAGTAGAAATTGAAATTTACGTAAAATTTTGTCACTTTAAAAATACTTTGGTAGGTGGTACCGAAAATTTGAAAGTTTTTCTAAAAATTGGTGCAACAGATTCGTTTTTTGTTATAGCAATTACTCTGTTTTATTATTTTACTAAAAAACATAATGAGCGTTTTTAAATTCATAGTTATCTGGTTATTAAAACAGATTAACGCGCTTGCAGACCCGCGCTGATTCAGCTTGCGTAGCGGCTAAAATGCGGTTGCTTAATTCCACCGCATAACCTACATATTCGACAAATAGATCTTATAATATATCAGACATATAATCAGAGTCAATCTTACTGAAACAATTACTGGCCTCATCTTACTATTGAAAAAAAAAACCGTATAGGTACCTACATTTCAAATTTCAAACGCTCTATCCCGTAACTTAACACATACCCTTTCAAAATACCATCAAATAAAACCTCTTTCTCTGGGACCGCGTGTACAACAATTACAATTATTTATCCACCAGAAACTGGGTAATTATATTTTTTTATCTGTTAGATAATTAGAATCCCACGATGTTCGTCGCGTGACGGATACGCCACTTGCTAACATAAATAAACTTTATATAAAACGTTTAATATAATATTTCATAAATAATATAGTTATTTTATATGTTTTATTTAAATACGAGTGTATCTAAGCGTGCTAATTAGCGTAATTGTAGCTTGTTAGTAGATTTTTTGTAATGTAATGTTAAATTAGATATTGTTTGTATTTTGCCGACACGACTTTTTGTGTAGAAAATTATAAATGTCGTATTGTGTATGATTTTTACGATTGCAGATCTTTGTTTTTTACCAAGATTAATCTACGTCATGACTTAAGAAGGTTAATAAATAAATGTATACGCAAGTGTTTTTACAATAGACAAAAATACGGTTTTATAACAATGTAATGCTTTGTACCTTAGAACAACTAAGATTATTTTAGAAGTCCCATTCCAGGCTAGGTGTGCTTTACCATCTTCGACCACACCTTCACTTAACATCAGGTGAGCTGCGGTCAAACACCTAGCATGGTTATATTTAAATACATTATTATATGATTATTTTTATATACTTATCAAGATAAAGTCACCTTTCAAATAAAAAAATCGGGTCACCCGTTTGGGAACCACAACGTCATAAATGGACACACACACTTATTTTACCACCAAGCAGTAGTCTTATTCTGTCACCAAGTAGTAGTGTGAAAACATTACTGTATTCCGGTTTGAAGGATATCTACTAAAGTAAATAAATATCGCAGGACATTACACACAGCGCCATCTGACCCTAAACTAAGCAAAGCTTGTACTATGGAAATCTGATAAATGATAGAATACTTAAATAGTTTTTTTTTAATACATACTTATAATACAGTACAGTACAGTAAAGCTAGTGAAATTACAGGGAAGTTGATAGAAATGAACGCTAAAGCGGCGATTCTCTGGAATTTGTTTTGTTACTCAAAGTTTTGTGTGTAGCAGCAATAGTCATGGATACGCGTTATTTCTTACCATCAGGAGAGCGTCACGTACGTCTCATTACTTTTAGATAAAAAAACATACTTTAAACTTAAAACGCCCTGCTGTTTGTGTTTCGCGTCGGGCCGGTGGTGGGCCGTAAGCTACGGCAACCTATTGCGCGAAAGCTTGGCTCTTATGGACAGATTTTGGGATCGAGTTCAGCTCTATTAAACCGTGACTAAAATGTCGTTTAAAATTTATGTTATGTGGATCAAAATCTAGCAACCCAGCTTAGCATGGGTTTGATGACTTAATTACAAAACATGACATTCAATATTATAAATGAAATAAATAAAAAAAAAATATTATAGGACACACAGCGTCACCTGACCCCAAATTAATCAAAGCTTGTACTATGGAAGTCAACTAACTGATGGAATACGTAAATACTTTTTTTTTGTAAATACATGTAGGTACTTATAGTACATACAGTACAGAACCCAGACACAGAACATACATTTGTTACAATATATATATTTTCTTCTATTAATACATCTATCTATACAAATATAGTCTATGTCACTCAGATATAATAAACACACAAGAATTGACCTAAAATAAAATAACTTAAAATAATAACTACTCTAAAAGACCGCTATCAATGGGAATAGTTCCCAAAACGCTGGCCCCATTGCCGCGTTGTATGGCAATACTCAAACGCTGAGCTAAATAAAGGCCAGCGTTTTGTTCACGTGTGGCGTCGACCAAACGAGATGACAATTCTTGAAAAATTTTTTTTGCTCCCGGCCCCCACGGTCCCAAAGTTTCAACCCTAAAAGGCTCAAATATGTGTTGTTTATATCGCAAAGTTTGTCCTCTATGGGAATCGAACTCATTCCCTACAGCTCTTGAAGCAGACATACTACCAATGAGCCAACAAGGCTGTCATAAAGAAATAAAAGTGTATTATGATGTATTTGATACACTAACCTTTCCGAAAAAAACTCTATGAAGAACCGTATCAAAACTACTTGCATGGTTAAGTAAGAGGACGTACAGATAGACGTAGACACCGACTTTGTTTTGTACTATTTAGAGATCCTGCATTTTATATATTCCGAGAAATTCAGTAACGTAGGTATGTGAATCCGCCAACCCTCAACGGGCTTGCGTGTTAGAATACAACCCAATCAGTCGTCGAGGATAGTCCCAGCCGTGGGATGTTAAAAACTAAGCCAGTATACCTATTTATGACTGGCCAATTTTAGTTTAACTTTTTTTACAATTAGTAATGATTTTACTTTAAACTGCTTAATAAAGTTTTTTTCTATTTTCAAATAATGTAACCTACCTACCTAATAGAAATAGTGCTATTTGCTACCATGTTTTAATGTCAATGATACTAAATAGTAGATGCAATTCCAATTAAATTATCCTACATATGTATTAGGTACCTATTTGAATATTAAAATTGTTATATCTTGCAAAAAAAAAGATATAGGCCTATATTTTTTTCTCAATACGCCACCCCTAATTTTTGATAATTTTTTAAAAGTAGTAACTACAAATTTTATTCGAATGTTTATGATGTATTAGATAGAAGTTAAAATGTTTGATTTTTAAATGCAATTAAGCTATATCTCTGAACTAAACAATAAACAGTACCTAGGTATCTTCTAATTCTGCACGTAATTAAATTAAGGACTCGTGGTATTATGTGATCAGAAAAACAAATTATAAAATTGCATCGATGTGTTCGATTATTTCTAATCCATGTCAAATATTATCTACCAAGAGACAAGATAACCGCATAGAGATGAATACGCGTTGATGTCTTTTCTTAAGCAAACATTTCATCACTTATCTTCTGAGTTTTTCTTATATAACTGTAAAGAAAATCGTATCTTTACATTTTCATGTGCTTTATTTTAAATTAAGTATTTTTTGTGTTTATTTTTAAACTAAAATAAATTCCGGAATTCTCTTTAATGACAACATAATCTTTAATAATTTTCAAATTTAACAATCACACTTTTTTTAAGAAAAGTGAAATTCATTTTATAAAACCATAAATAACGCTCGTTTAGAAAAAAAAACAATAAAAAATACTCACCCAAAAACCCGTGATCAATTTTTCAAAACAGCATCAAAAAAAATAAAGACATAACCGAATTACACTTGACTCTAAAAAAAGTTCCAAACGGAAAAGTCCTTTTCATAAAATATTTAAAACACCAAATTTAAAAGAGGCGAAAAATGTGCGCGACGGACGTTCCAGATTCGATTTGGGAACGCGTGCCGTTCCGTTGTACGCGAGCTCACTGCGCGAGCCGCGACGCGCTTGTCCCGACCGTGCCGGCCCCGCCTACCGCGGAACGGAACGGTGGGGACGATACACCTCTTAGCGTCTTCACACTTCCCTCATACCTACTAGAACGACCAATGAAAACAGACCTGCGCGACCCCCCACTGCTTTCTTACCCGCTTCACTGATGACGCTTTTACACAGGTCTTGCTTGACTGGTCATTTTCCATCCTCATTTCTTGTGCTGCTTCATTCAATTCTCGGCGTTATTTCTAAAATATAGAGTCGAATGTGATTGCAAATACAAGTTTGTGTTTGAATATTTCTGGTATTTTGCGGGGCGGAGAGCTAAACGCTGTCAAATAGATAACTCGTATAGGAATGGGAGGTTCGTCGAGGGCTTTGTTAGGTGGATTAAGTTCTGTTAACAGTTTGTATTGTTACGTACCCGTTTGGTAGATAAGTGGAATGGTTTTGGCTATTTCAATAATTGAATTTATCGCTCTTGATAACTGGTGTTTGGAACCTGACCATATCTGTAATTCTATCAGAACTATTTGGCAACACTACTAGGGCCTACCATTAATACAAAATTTCGATACCGATTGTAGAGAACTGCTAATAAAAATATTAATGACGAAAATCTAAGAAACAAGCATGGTTTATGTCTCAAAGAGTGACTATGGTACGACATGTCAGAGACATGGTCATTATGTGTGACCACGAGCTTGTTAGTGGGGTTGGTGTAGACGACGCGACGGCCACCGAGAAATCGGTGGGTAATGAGTGCGGGGCAAACACCGTGACCAGTCTCACCCTACCATAAATGTACGGGACACGTCATGAGGGAAAAGTTGGGAAAAACAAGTTGTAACGGACGCCGGAACAAGTAGAAACTCTTTATTGTGCACACCGAAAACAGAAAATAAGTACAGAGAACAAAATAATCTATGAGCTAGTGCCACAAGTGGTGACCTTATCGCTAAAAGCAATCTCTGCCAAGCAATCAAGAATAGAAAACACGACAGATAATAAATACATAAAATAAATAAATAAATATCGTAGGGCATTACACACAGCGCCATCTGACCCCAAACTAAGCAAAGCTTGTACTATGTAAGTCAGATAACTGATAGCATACATATATACTTTTTTTTTTAATGCATTCTTATAATACATACAGAACAAACATTTGTTTATTCACAAAATGTTTGCCCTGAGTGGGAATCGAACCCACGCCATTCAGCTCATAAGGCAGATATGCTACCAATGAGCCAACAGGGCTGTCATACATAATAAGAACAGACGGGAAATATCGTTACACTAATAAGTAAAAAATAAATAAAAATAATACACATATGTATGTAGTAAGTATCCCACTAATACCTATTATAAATGTGAAAGTTTGGATGGATGGATGGATGGATAAAAAGTAGCTTATGTACTAATCTAGGGTGTCAGCTACCTCCATACCAAATTTCACCCAAATCCGTTTTGTAGTTTTTGTGTGAAGAGCAACAAACATCCATCCACCCATCCAAACTTTCACATTTATTTATAAGTGGGATATCCTGATCACTCAGGATATCAACCACGACTTACAGCATTCAGGGTTACTGGGATAACAGGGCAGTCGATTTGTGTTTCGACTTTCGATTTGACTCGCTACCCACTTTTCTTTTGCACCAAAATCAAACAGACAAACGGGCGTGTCGTCCTATGACTCCACTGCACTGCACTTCATCGTAATTAGAGCTTTACACTCGATAAAATATGTACGTTTCATGTCGCCACGGCATCGCAGGAACACTGCGAGACTGCCAACTGCTGATAAAGTGATAGCCACCCTATTAATCGTCTAGGTAGGTACCACCGCAGTACCAGATATTCTGCCGCTAAGCAGTAGTGTGTAAACATTACTGTGTTCCGGTTTGAAGGTCCCCTTCAAACCGGAACTGCAGGTAGTGAAATTACTGGGCTGTTGAGACTAACCATCGAAAGTCTCAAAGTAATGAGCGCCAAAGCAGCGATGCCCTGGACTTTGCTTTGTTACTCAAAGTTCTGTGTATCGTTGCAATGGTCATGGATAGGCGTTATCTCTTACCATCAGAAGAGCGTCACGTTAGTCTCATTATTTTTTACATAAAAAAAATTGCATCTCGCCCCGGCTTCGCACGGGAAAACAAAACTCGATTAACAATATAAATTTATCGATCCAGCAGTTTCGGAGCATATTCAATACAAACAAACAAAAAAAAATCTTTCCTCCTTATAAGATGTAGATGACAACTGTAATAGTTAGATATAAATATAATATTACGGACTTATTTGTAGCTGTCAATTTGCTATATAAAACGTCACTGTATCCTATTGTCAATAGTTTTCGCTGCGCGTGCTAAGTAAGGATTTTTTAAAACTTTTCACAGCTTGGATTACATTATTGAATTTTCCATACGGACCCCTAATTGTTTTTTAAATAAAATATAGCCTATGTTTATCACGGATAATGTAGCATTCTAATAAGGAAAGAATTATTAAGATCGGTCCAGTAGTTTCGGAGCCGATTAAATACAAACAAACAAACAATCAAATCTTTCCTCTTCATAATAGTATAGATCGATAGACAAGCTCGGTCGTGCAGTTTTATCCGCGTTTACCGGGCGGAGAGTAGGTAACATGTATTAACCCTATAGTATAGGTAGGTACCTACCTATACTCTCTCTATTATGTTGCCCGCTTTTTGACAGCTCATACAAAGTTGACGACATAACTTTGTACAGCGTCTAGCAAAATAAATCTCACACAAATAAATACGTTGACTTGAAGTATGGAAATCCGAAAGCCTTCTTTTCGTTCATAAGCGTACACGGGCGTGTTTAAAGCTATCAACAATTAAGGCTCCCTAGGTTATCGATTTAAAATGTCTTTATACTGACCTTAAGACAAGTGATAACAGCGGTACGATCTTCGATCTATCATCGTATGAAGTTATATTTTGGATTCATCATCATCATCAGCCTATCGAAGTTCAATGTTGTTTGTTGTTGGCCTATACCAAGAAATTCTACTCAGCCCGATCTTCGGCTTTTCGCTTCCATTTACCGTCAGCTGACCTACGTGTATAGTAACTCCATTGAGTCCCAGGGCGTCCCATGCTACGTTTTCAAATTCACGGTCTCCACTGTAAAACACGTCTATCCCAGTGCTTATCGGTTCCGCGACAGATAGCTCTATATTTTTTGATTACCAAAATATTAAGAAATAATGTAAATTCTACAATTTTCAATAGGTAGAATGCATATAAATATCGTTCGTAAGTTCCATTCCAGGCTAGGTGTGCTTTACCATCATCGACCACACTGTCACTTAACATCAGGTGAGCTGTGGTAAAACACTTAGCCTGTCAACTATAAAAAAAAACAAAAGTTTTTTTTTGTTTTGGCGCCACATTTTGAGCATTTGCCAATGTCAAGTATTTCATATTTTCAAGTTTTAGAAGTTAAATAAGTTGCCTCGTAGCTATAGTTATAGTCAAAGTTCAGTCTTGGCCAAGTACAATCCATGTCAGTCAAGTCCAGTCATACTTTAGTAAAGTATTAAAGACGAATTTACTGTAAAGCTTCGAAAGAGTTTTGGAAGCAACACGAAAAGTCATATTTCATCACTTTATATCATTTTCCTACACTCGCGCTTGTGATTCGGCACTTTACGAATAAAACACCACACATAAACACTCGACATAGCACTAGTTTTGGATAAAAATACAACGAGGCGACACGACTTTTACCGCGTTCCCGCCAAAACTCAAAATAGGTTGGTTACGACCGACCAAATTACATGTAATTTTTGCTTTTAAAATCGAAGCATTTTAATGTATCCAGGACATTTGCAATTGTCTCCACCCAGGTGTAAGTAATTAGTAGACGCACCAAAGTGTTTGTACTTTCTGTTTGCGCCCGTGCTATCTGCCGATCGCGGGCACCCTCAAATTATAGGGAGGTGCTGGACATTGCGTAATGAGGACACGAAAACTGTGGAGTTGAAGGAAAATGTTCGTTTTATTTATCGACTGACCAAATCTCGCGGGTACACTCTCGCGTTTCCGAAATAAACAAATCCCACAAAAAATTATAAACGTGAAAGTTTGGATGGATGAATGGATATTTGTTACTTTTCCACGCAAAAACAACTGAACGGATTTGGATGAAATTGGTATAGAGGTAGTCGACACCCTGGAATAAGACATAGGATACTTTTAATTATCGTCATCATCCATCACCACGCGGGTAAAACCGCGGGGCGCAGCTAGTTTATTAATAATTTGTCAAATTATAAGTCAACAATAATAAAAAGAATAAAAAAAAAAAATTGTTTGAACGAGCCAGTTCATTCATTTTATCTTAAATGTGTTGTTACTAGGTGTAAGTATAGGTGTTCAAAATTAGAGTCAGCTCCATTCCAGGCATGTGTTATTATCTTCAACCACACCATCGCTTAACATCAGGTGAGCTGTGGTCAAACATTTAGCTTGTCAACCATTAAAAAAAAAGATCTACCTATATATTATATCTCCTTGACCAGTTTTAATTGCGTACGTAAATGTTGAAGAATAATTAAATACACCTATTTAAGGGGATTTTGTAAATAATGCCATTTATTTCTTTGCCACTCTTTAAAAAAAAGTTATAATGAAACGTATGTAGCCTGCCCGATGAGGCAAATTATTAAAAAAAAACAATAATCCATAAGTGTCATGTTAATTACTTGATCATTGAAATTAAATTAAATTTGAATTTAAGCGCCGTGCTTTAATGAAAGTGTGATATTGTTGTGAGGACTATTTTATTGAAAAGAAAGCGGAACAAATTCGAACATCAATAACTGGATTTGATTTCTTCACACATGATGGAAGCCATAAAACGATACTTTTATTAGTAAAATCTAAGATTCAAATTCATAATCTCATTAATTGCTTTCATTCCAAGAAGCTATCTTGCTTTGAGAGCCATTTGGATTGACTTATTGGAATCAAAAGTCAAAACTTGGTAAGCGAAGATATTATTTTACGTTTGATTACTTCGTCTACGCAAGGTTGGTACATGATTACTAAATAAAAAAAAATTACTTTCGTGTTGTTTTGAAATGAAAGATATGTTTTCTTTTTTTATTATTTTCACCAGAACCCAGAACCTTGTTCAGTCTTTTCTCTAAACCTACGTTAGTGAAATTATTAAATTATTGTGTTATTACCTCAAAATAGTTCCTTCTGTATTCTGAGATTTTTAGGTGCCTAAATCTACTAGGTAGGTATAGTTCCATAGCATCAAATATTATGTTGCCAAACAGCAAAGCAGTGTGTCAGCTTAAAGGGTACTGTAGCTAGCGACAAATAAGGGCCATTGAGACTTACCATCAATTAATGAGCACCAAAACAGTGACACCTTGGACTTTATCTTGTTATGAGCATTCGAAGTTCAGCGGCTCTAGTATTTTAATTAGTAAGAATATCATCATATAGTAGATACGTAGACGATAGTCATGTATTTAAAAAAAAGGTACAATTTGCTTCGGCCAATTCAACGCTATTTCATTTTCCATAGATTATAAATAAATAAATACCCTAAGTATAAATTGTTCGCCAAGTCCCTAGCTTAAACCTGCTAAAACATTTCTTGTGAAATGAAGTCACACGCATCTGCCTTCCGCCCAAAACTACCAATTATAAGGAAGAACAAGAAATATAACAATTTTTACAACTTTCTGGCCTCGCGTTGTGAAATTAACCTCCGATTTCGTAAATTGCTCATTGTTCCGAAAGCGTGTGCCGATTTTTACATTATTTTACGTTGCTATAAAACCACACTTATGTTGTTGTTATTCTATAAAATTTAATTTTACTTACATGACAATTTTAGGTTTGTGGTCAAATTCGGGTCATGCAGATAAATGTGTTGAAACCCATTAAAAAATAAAAAAGAGGTTCATTTTTTTTTTGTAGGCATAACTTTTGCATCGACTCGTATAGGTACAGATTTATGACAAATTTTCAAAATGTATTTTACCTATTTTTAAACGGTTATATTTAGTTTGCCCTGTTTGTAGTTGTTGATTGTTTTGGGACAAATTTAATAATAATTTGAGTTTTTTTATAACAATTATTCGTCTGCAACTAGTTCCTGTGTCTATCTAGACGACCTCCTGCTAAAGAGATCTACCACCAAGTAATTGCTTCTGGTAATGGGAGGCAATTTCCATAAAACTGATAATAACAAAATCGAGAGATACAGTTTGGTATTGCAGTTACATAATTATATATAGCCTAGGCAAGGTAAGCGGAGCGTTGGTCGTCGCAGCCGCAAAATGTGTCAACAATATTGTCACCGTCGCGAGTCGAACCTGTACCAGATTGGCACAGGACCGAGGCAGATGGCATAACAATAGAGAGGCCTATACCCAACAGTAAGATAAAGTAGGCTGTAGATGATGATGATGTATGTAAGAAGCATATTGTTTCTACGATCATATTCTATTTAAATTTTACAAACATTTCTGAGAAGCAAAAATATAAATTGATCTATTGTTAATTTACAATTTTTGCCTTTATTCGATTTACACTTCGAATCGAATGATAGAGAGCAACGCATCGTTTTTATACGTGTGAAAGGGACGGGCATACTATAATCGATACGGCTTTAAAACGAAGGCGTGTCTAAATAGATAACTGGGATTCGCATTCAAACACGTTTTTTTAATCGTGTCGGTTCAATGGGAAAAGGTTGCTAATTAGACATGCGGGCTTTATTCGATTAAAATTGATTCAGAATATTAAAAGCGGTTAAAAAGTTTATTCGAAGTTTTATGGGCCTATAGGCTTATTGAAATGGTTAGTCTTAGGTTATGTTTTTTTTTTGAAGTTTTTTATAGCAAACCCTTAATATCTTTCCGATTTAAAATCTTTATTGCAGACATATAGACGCAGTTTTAGTGTCACTTATAATTTCAGTATTTTTAAAGAAAACCCTTCTAATGAAAATGTTTCGTTTTTTTTTAGACTTAGCTAGCCAGCCGAGTATTAGAAAGTACCCTACCACCACCACCATGCTACAGCTTCCTCACGATGTTTTCCTTCACCGGCAGTTCAAGCTCATTTTTGGAGTTTGAAACCACGTTTTTCGGCATGCGAACCGACCGCGCTAACCACTCAGCTATCATCACTACCAACAAACGCAACAAATGCTTTGATCCTTTAGCTAGCGAGTAGTGTAAAGTAATAGATATGTATCTAACTGAAACACCAAACTGTATCCTCCGATTTTGTTATCATCAGTTTTCTGAACTGCCTCCCACTAACAAAGCAAACTTATAGACGTATTTATACATGTACAAAACTCGTATACCAAATTACCCATAAAACAATACCCTCGAAACATTAGTCATGTCCATAATATTTTTTTCTCCTAGACTTGTCAACTTTTTTCGAGACACGTGCGACGTAAAAAATGTCCCATTAAACACGGTACACCTTTAGCTAATGTACTAATTGATTATAAATTACATGGTTTCTTTTTGTTAGAACTTATGATGGTATTAGAAACCTGTTCGAATTTTATTGTCAATCGATGTCAGGTAACTTTTTGTATGAGTTTTGTCTTGTTTCAAAATTTACGAACTTAATAATTATTCAAGGAATTCTAGAATATATGTGCCTGCTAGATAGTGCGTAGGTACCTATCTATACTAATATTATAAAGAGGAAAGATTTATATTTTTGTATGTAACGAATAAACTTAAAAACTACTAGACCGATTTCAAAAATTCTTTCACCGTTGGAAAGCTACTCTATCCCCGGGTAACATACGCTACTCATATACTCCCACGGGAACGGGAACTACGCGAGTGTAGCCACGAGGCATCTGCTAGTAATAAATAAATTGCATAAGACATTTCAAACATCGCCATCTAGCCCCAAACTAAGCAAAGTTTGTACTATGGGAACCGGATAACTGATAGAAGAAATAGGTACTTTTTGTAAATACATACTTATACATACAAAACAACCAGACACAGAACAAACATTTATCGTCACATAAATAGGTATTTGAATAGTTTTGGCAGTCGAGGGAGACCGTCTGACTTCGAATCTGGAGGGCCTGGGTTGAATCCTACAGCACGCACCTTTTTCTTTTCTTAGTTATATGTGAGATGCTGGTGACTTCAAACAGTGATGAAAAACATAGCGAAGAAACGAAGAGTTAAAAAAAACCCAAAGATAATATAAATAAATAAATATAAATAAATATCGTAAGACATTACACACAGCGCCATCTGACCCCAAACTAAGCAAAGCTTGTACTATGGGAATCAGATAACTGATAAAATACTTAAATACTTTTTTATGATATAATTTATGATATGATTTAATATATGAAGTTTGTCAACGCGTACTTAACCTTGTCACTATGAGACGAGGCCTGTGCCCAGCAGTGGGACAGTTTATAAAAAAGAGAGCTGATTCGAAAATGTTTGTCCTTGTAGGAATTGAACACACGCTCCACAGCTCTGGAAGCAGATATGAGCTAACAGGGTAGTCATCAGGGTAGGCTATTATTTCTCAATTCTTGTAAGGAATAATGGTGATTATTTCTTTAAAAAACACTATACTACTTTACAGTCGTCAACAAGCTAATTCTGTTGACCAATCAAGCCTTGCCAAATTA
Organism: Biston betularia; assembly: GCA_905404145.2. NCBI lineage: Eukaryota > Metazoa > Arthropoda > Insecta > Lepidoptera > Geometridae > Biston > Biston betularia. The sequence goes on along the minus strand of FR989887.1, from coordinate 5,105,361 downwards.
TACAGATTCCTTTTTGCATTGAGTTTATTCGGCATGCCTTATTATTTAGGAATCTGAAGCAAATCAATTTGAAGTTTTGAAGAGTAGCTCAGCAAAAACCGCGCCATCTCGTAAGATCATCTGTCAACGAACTGTCACCTGTCAAATGGGATATTTTAATTTCGGTTTTTAGTGCTTGCAACTTTTGTTGCAGATGGCCTGTTGTTAAGCGTTTAGCGGAGTTTAGGCGGGAACGCGGAATTGTTGTGTCGCTGCATTGTATTTTTTTCATAATTTGTGATTATTTTTTTTGAGTGTTTAATGGAAAAAAATGTAATATGTTATGTCAATAAAATGCCAATTTATAATCAAAAGTTAGGGAAAGTGAGATGATATGGTGAAACGTGAATTCTCGTGTTGCTTCCAAAACTTCATCGAAGCTTCGGTGGAGTCATGCGTGAGTCATCATATCAGTCACGAGGTGGAGCATGACCGGACTTGATCAAGACTTACATTATGTGTCTTTGGCTGTGATTTAATTCACTTGATTTATCTTAAAATATTTCACATTTGCAATCGCAGAAATACAGAAACACTAAAAAAAACACAATTGTTTGAAAATACCTAATACATTGCGGCAATAAGATTTTTGTCCGCATTCTTGCCAAAACTCCAAAATAGCTGTCACAATGCAAAAAGACTAGTGGCCAGTGATTTAGGGAAACACTACTTCTGTAGTGAACGGTGAACTCAACGGTGTGTTCCAGGAGCCTCACTTGAGAGCAAGTTCCATTCCAGGCTAGATATTCTTTACCATCTTCGACTAAATTTAACATCAGATGAGCTGTGGTTAACATTTAGCTTGATAACCATAAAAAAAGTCTTAGAAGCAGACCTTGCAAGCGCTAAGGACTAAATATACTTTCATTTGCACTAATAGTACCAAGTCAGAATATGGATAAGGATTTAAAAAGGCAGTTTTTTTAAATTCATGCTAATGTGGCAAAGGGCAGTGTATGCATACGTCATTTATAGATGTATGAACTCGTTCAATACAAACATTTGTTTAATTTGTGTCTACTAAAAGAATTGCCCATTTATTTACTATTGAACGTAGATACCAAGTGACGCGTAACTATTTTTAAATAGTTTTTATACTAAGGGCACAGTTATCGCTTTCTAACTGCAGGAACACCATACCACATCTCAACTTATACTGGTATTCCAATGAAAAAGCGTTTAGGATATTTATTTTATTGCTACCTTCCACACTTAAATTATAATTAGTAAAAATCATGGGCACCTGTGCGGATGCGCTTGAAGCGTGCCCGTTTTTATTTGAATGCTTAGGTAATTTCATATATACGTATTTAATTAATTAAAATGTCATGTTGAATACTATCTCTCAGCATATTTGTGAATGTGGTTCAATCCCTTAAGAAAAAACATCAATTATATTATTTGTACAGAGGATTGATAAAAACATTATATTATTTCTCGATATCGTGACTTAACGTATCTTTTAAACTAGTGATAGATATTAATTACTACACTGACAAATGCACAGAAAGCGCGAGGCCAAAAATTTTTAAAAAATCATTTCTCCTAAGCGTGGCGTAATTATGGCGTCCCAAATTCTGTATTTACCGTTATAAAATAGTTTAGGTTAATAAATGAAGTTAACATGAGAATTGGCACAATGCACGAAATTGTCATGGCCGAAGAAAAAAAAAGTTTTGGCGGGAACGCGAAGAGAACCAAGTTTTTTTTTCTTTGGTTTTGGCGTCGCGTTTTAGCATTTGCCAGTGTCAAGTAATTATATATTTTCAAGTTAAATAAGTGCCATCGTAGTTACCGTATTGCACTATTTTCTAAAACTCCTGTTTAGCTTCGAATAGCTATTTATGTTTATAAATGAGGTTGGATGGCGCTTTGAAGTCCAATGATATTTATTTCAGTTGTCAAATAGTCAATAAGCAATACTCAACCACATATATACATGTTGGCGCCAAAATTTCAAGCTACTAAAGTAACCTTTTTACAGCAGTTATTTTTTTTACAAGACTGGTCACTTATAAAGAAACTAAACAAAAAACGAAAGCTGGTGAGCGGTCGTGCGTCGCGCGCGTGGCCCGCAAAGGGCTTCACATGCATGTGATTATCATTACGTAAATAAACGGCATTCGAATGCGCCTGCGACGCGTCTGTCGCGCCTCGAGCTATCGACGTACCTGCCGCGGATCCGATCGGGGGTCACTCGGAACGGGTATGCGAACTTTGAAGACGTTACACAATATCGGCAGCATCACATTGTCAAGATTCCACACTGCACCATATAGCCGCAAACTAAGCAAAGCTCGTTCAATGGAAACCAGATAACTGATAGAATACTTGCATATTTTTAGAAATAAAAACATAGGTACCTACTTATAATACATTCAGAACACCCAGATAAATTAATAAATAAATATGGTAGGGCATTACACACAGCGCCATCTGACCCCAAACTAAGCAAAGATTGTGCTATGGAAGACAGATAACTAGTAGAATACTTAAACAGTTTTTTTTTGTAAATATATTTATACTACATACAGTACACCCAGACACAGAACAAACATTTGTTTATATCACAAAATGCTTGTCCTGGACGGGAATCGAACCCAGGCTCTTCTGCTGTTGGAGCAGACATAACTTCTACCAATGAACCAACAGGGCTGTCGTCGGCTTAAAAGTACAGAACCCTTAATACCATACTGTCTCGTCTACTAAATTTATTTTATACTCTGTAATTTTACTGTAAGGATTAGGCACCCACTTCCGTTTATTAACTAATGAAGAACAAAAATAATTTAAAGTCGGTGCTGCTACCAATAAAATAATAAATATTGTTACTGGCAATTCGGACCTTAATTGTGGAGTTCAATTCTATAATTTGACTTTTTTCGGACTCGTAAATATTTGAGAACCAGTTGGTGTCCATACAATGTTGATCACTAATTTCTGTTCTTCAATTTTAACGATTTCAAATTCTTAGTGTCTTCAAATACTGAATTACAGCACAACTATAGTTACTTATATTCAATTGTAAAAAAAAATTAAGGCAGGTAGTTAATTGTAATTTTAAAAAACGGCAGGCAGTAGCACCTGGGACGAGACGGCTAACTGTGCGATGTATGGCTCCGTCAGTTGTTATGTGTTTATGTGATGTTATTGGCCGTCTTAGTTATATTCTATTCTATTCTTAAATGCTAAATTAAGGCTAATAGTAATTAGTCTATAGTTAGATAATTACGTGTGTAATATGATTAAATGCATCATTTATAATTTAACAATTATAAATGATGTACTTATTTATTAATGTCAAAGCATCAAAATACTACGTACTTAATTCTCAAATAAGCGAATTAAATTGTAATTCTTTTAACAAAATAAATGTCTTTAAACTAAATACGGGGCTATAAATAATAACTAATCAAGGGGCTCTTACTAAGGCTACGCTTTTAGTCTATTTTTTTTGATGCAACTGCGCTAAAATGTATGGCTTCCATTAAATAGGGTGTAGTCAAAAGCAAACCTACACTTAAGCAAAAAGAATCTATGGAATGTCTTACCACCTTCCATTTTTCTACAATTATTTTTAACGGTGACAGGCCGGGTGTTTGATCACAGCCCATCTGACGTTAGTGATTTAATATCTATAATGTACCTAAAGTAATGAAATAAAACCGACCCTGTGCGAGTCGGACTCGCGCACGAAGGGTTCCGTACCATTATCTATAGAAACGGCAAAAAAATCACGTTTGTTGTATGGTTGTCCCCCTTTTAAATATTTATTTTGTTCTGTTTTTTTAGTATTTGTTGTTATAGCGGCAACAGAAATACATAAAACTTCAACTGTCTAACTATCACGGTTCATGAGATACAGCCTGGTGACAGACTGCAGCTAGCGAAATTACTGGGCTGTTGGGACTAACCATTGAAAGTCTCAAAGTAATGAGCGCTAAAGCAGTGATGCCCTGGAGTTTGTTTTGTTACACAAAGTTCTGTGTATCGCTGCAATGTTCATGGACAGGCGCTATCTCTTACCATCAACCATCAGAAGAGCGTCTCGTTTCATTACTTTTTACATTTAAAAGAAAAAAAAAAGACGGACAGCGGAGTCTTAATGATAAGGTCCCGTTTTACCCTTTGGGTACGGAGCCCTAAAAACTATCACAAATTATACCAACACCCGTTTCGCGTCTACACGAGACATGCTAAGGACGTGTAGACTCTGCAAGCGCTCGACTGAGAATGATTATGAGAAGTAGTTTTTTGTAGTCTCATTTACACCCGCTAGGGGCGCTATCTCAGTTTCCATATATTTTTATATCGTTTCCATAGTACGTGAATCTCGCAAATTGAAGCCCAGCCCCTCCGTATAAGAATTCAACTTGAATAACCCGGATTATGAAGACGTAACATCTAGTTTGTAAATGTCTCCCTTAGCGGTTTCAGACCTTTACATCAGTTTCACCAATCCTTATCTTCCGTATCTAAGACGTTAAAAACGGCCGCCCGGTGTCCAAAGCACGCGCTATCGAAATCGGTCCACCACTTCAATTCTAAGGTGACGGATACTGGAATTACATAACAGTAGCTTAACTTGCATCTAAATCTACGATCATCGATGCAGTACCAACGATCTCAAGACATAATAATAATAAAGCTTTATTCATTTCATATAATTATAATAATAACAAATAATTTATTAATAATATAATTTAAAAATGGTCAATGTAAATAATAAATTAAGTCACAAAAGTAAGTTACTTTAACTTCGGCTTTTACCCCCTTCGGCCTCCTCCAAAGAATTCCACAATGTCCTATCCTTAGCTGTATGTGGCCAGTTTCGAGAAAATATATATAGAAAAAGAAATGCAATTTAAACATATACACATCTGTCAGTCTCTCAAGACATGAGTTTGCAAATAAATAAATAGCTACTGAACAATTAATACCAGTAATACTTACCAACTTACTATATTTACGAGAAAAATATCGCAATATGAAAATAATATTTCAATGAAAGCCGCCCTTGGTTACCGCCAGCTGGTCCGGTGATAGTATTCTTTTGTAGTAAATGAGTGCTATGTCCGTAATTTTAGGCAGGATATCTGAAAATTTTGACTGGGAATAACTTTTGCATAAAAATTTTTGTAAATGTGTAATCAAGATTTTTTGTTTACTGAAGTAAACAAAAAATTTTGATTACACATTTACGATGTCTTAATCGGTAAAATAAATAAATAGTGGTGTATATTATCTGTTGCAAGAACTAGATAAAAGAAAAAGAGCAGAAAATGAGTTAGAGTACAGAACGCCGCAATTTGTTAAAAAAACTTAAGAATGTTAAAATCTAGGGTACTGACTACAGCTTCCACGATCCTGTCGCCCCATGGCGCATGGGTGCCCCGCCACCTGCGTACGCGCACGAGTTGACAAAACCACTGTAATTTGGAGTAATTTGCCGAGTGTACCGATAATACTAAGATGTACTTCATGTTAAAAGGCTGGTTAAACTGAATTCAGCTTTTATAATCTGTCGCGGAATAGAACCTACGCGGATATCCTACTATCCCACTAATATTATAAATGTGAACGTTTGGATGGATGGAAGCATGATTGGATGGAAGCATGATTGGATGGATGTTTGTTACTCTTTCACGCAAAAACTACTGAACGGATTTGGATGAAATATTGTATGGAGGTAGCTGAGACCCTGGATTAACACATAGGCTATTTTTTCCCCCAAAAACATGTAGCGGGTAACACAGTAGTGGACAGAAATAAACTAAGATAAACTTTGACATAGATTTAATGTTTTGAATGTAATTGTTGAACGATTGACTTGTAGCCATTGGTTATCAACAAAAAAATGATTATGAGTATAGATAAGTGTTTTCTAAAAGATGCTAAAAATCTTAATAAAGCTTTCAGTATCTGGTAGGTAAGCTTTCATTAAGATTCCTGTGATTGAGTTTGTAGCTTTTTAGTGGCCGTTTAAACTGCATAAAAAGCTCCCGGTTTGGAGGCGGACCTTAAAAGTACACTCAAAACGGTGGCGTGACACGCGTATTAATTACATGTTAGGTACATGTTTGACCACAGCTCACCTGATATTAAGTAACGGTGTTGTCGAAGATGCTAAAGCACACTTAGCCTGGAAAGGGAAAGGTTTCATACACGGCTGCCGATAGATAATATTATGTGTTTGGTGGTAACTACATAAATTAGGTTCATCATCATCATCCTATCGAAGTCCACTGCTGGACAAAGGCCTCTCCCAAGATACGTCACTCAGCCCGATCTCTGGCTTTTCTATAGTAAATTTACCTTGTGGTAGATTTTCTTAGCAGGAAGTCGTCTAGGTAGATAACACCGCAGTGCGAGATAATCATAGCAGTAGTGTGTAAACATTACTGTGTTCCGGTTTGAAGGGTACTGCAGCTAGCGAAATACAGGGTTGTTGTGACTAACCATCGAAAGTCTCAAAGTAATGATCACCAAAGCAGCGATGCCCCGGACTTTGTTTTGCTACTTAAAGTTTTGTGTATCGCTGCAATGGTCATGCGTTCAGGAGATCATCATCAGGAGAGCGCATCGTTCGTTTCATCACTTTTACATTAAAAAAAAACTTAGTTTTGTTTATTTACCTTAATATAAAAAGACATAATTTCTGCACTTGTGTCGTTTCATATTTGCTACACTCGTATGTATAGCAATTTGTACGTAAACATTTATAATAGTGATTTAATTACGGTGCTCAAACTGTGATTGCACGTGAGTTAATTGGATTAATAACATGCGATTTGAAAGGTGTCTTTAATGTGCAAGATGCCGAGTGAGGAGAGAGTGCTTACTAAGGTGTTTGTAAATTTATTTATGACGCTTTATTACATACTAGCTGACGCCTCGCGGTTTCACCCGCGTAGATCCCGTTCCCGTTATAATACAGGGATAAAAAGTAGCCTATGTCACCCGGAGATAGTGTAGCTTCCCAACGATGAAAGATTTTTTGAAATCGGTCCAGTAGTTTCGGAGCCTAATTCAATAAATACAAACAAACAATCAAATCTTTCCTCTTTATAATAGTATAGATTAGTAAGCTACAGTGGCAATGGGCTGGTCATTATTATGTTATTTTAATGTTTGTTCAAAGTCGGAGCGATAAGTTCTGCACCGACGCCGACGTCCCGCTTGGGGTGTTTTGTGCATTTCCCCCTCCCAGCATCTACACGAGCTAACCCAGCTCCTCGAAGTATTTTATTTTTTATTTTTTATTCAAAATAGATTCGCTTTCGACCACACTGTCTGATGTTAAACATGGAGCATAGAAGAAACCTATTTACTCTAGATTTGAAGACTCCAATATTGTAGGTACCTAACTGGGAACACTGATTCCGGCAGAGAGTTCCACAACCTCGCTGTGCGAATGAAAAACGTGAGAATGAGGATGGTAGCTAGCTACCATCGAGCCGAATATTAGAGAGTAACCTTACCATCATGCAAAATGTATTTATAAGTAGTTAAACTCAATGTGTTGTATCCGAGTCGCCTAGTAGTTAACTGCACCCATGCGATGTTGGGACAAGTCGCTAGTTTAAAAAAAGTCAGAAACAAGTTTGCCAGCAAACAGTATTGAGATATTAGCCACTTGAGCGCCCAGTAATCCATGTATACATACACGGCACGTGGCAGACAGACAGACGCGCGACGTGTGAAAGTTACACGGATTTTCCGATCCGCTGCGTGTGCTCACGCCCTTATCGGGTTACTTTTGTGTCGTAAACGCTACGGTTAACTAATGAATATTATAACAATATCAAATTTTGTGATTAATTTATAGTAAAGTTGGTGTTTAGATAAAGGTCAGTGTTGTTAATGTACTGACCTAGCAGACGATGTCCTGTCCAAAAAACACTTTCCTTTTTCCTCGATTTTACGATCAATTAATTTGTATTTTTTTTCATCTCCAGTCTGTTTCTTATATTATCTATCGTGTTTTTCTTTTCTTGGTTGCCTGGAAGAGATCGCTGTTAGCGATAAGGCCGAAACGTGTGGTACTAGTTCATAAGGTTATTTTGTTCCCTGTACTTTTTTCTGTATATGGTGTGCACAATAAATAGTTTTATCAATCTATTTAATTTTATTTTTGCCGAAAATTTTATTTCGAATATGTTGGGTTTTAAACACGAGGTGGGCTGACCCAAAAGAGAGTAATTGAACAAATATTTCACCGTTGGGAAGCTACTCGATCCCCGGGTGACATAGGTTACTTTTTATCCCTGTATTCCCACGGGAACGGGAACGGGTGAATCCTCGTCCGAAAAGCGTCCGCTAGTAAAGAAATAAAGAAAGAAAACATTTATTTTGACACACACAACACTACAATACACTACAAATAAATGATTTACAAAAAAAAAACGACAAAATAACAACAATAATAGAAAGTTTTCGCTGATGTAGTGTCCAGTGCAACAAAAAAGGTTAGTTCTCAGCATTGCTGCCGATTTCTCAGCAGCGCTGGTTTTCTGAACTAAACTTTTGGGACCCACGAGACTGACTACACACACTAGCACACTTATGGCACTAGTTCATAAGGTTCTTTGTTCTCTGTACTCTTTTCTATTTATGGTGTGCACAATAAAGAGTTATATCTATCTATCTAAGATACAGCTATGTCTGTAACTTTAGTTCTCCAGCGAAGTACCAACTTCATTCCGTACTTACAAAATGTACTGTAATGTACTTACAAATATACCTACATTTATTTAAGTGTGATTAGCTCTTATAGCTTTGTCTTCGTGATTAACAGATAGGTACTTGCATCAGTCACAATAGACAGACAATCTGAAAAAAGCGCCATATTTTTAAGCAGTTTTATAAACATGAAATTATGTCATTTGCAAGCGAGACGCGCCGCCAGACATGTTTGTATATAATCTTCACTGAGAATTGGGAGCCAGCCCTTAAATTAGAATCCTCGTAAAAAATTATTGAGTCATAAAATTAGTCAGCTCGATTGCACTTTTTTGAGACTAACCATCGAAAGTCTCAAAGTAATAAGCGCCAAAGCAGTGATGCCCTGGACTTTGTTTTGCTAGTCAATGTTCTGTGTATCGCTGCAATGGTCATGGGCAGGCGTTATCTCTTACCTTCGGGAGAGCGTCTCGTTTATCTCATTACTTTTCCATAAAAACAAGGCTTTTTTAGAATTGATGTAGCAAGAGTTATGAATATGAAAGAAGTAAAGAACCAAAATACTACTTTTAAATTTTTACATTTATCTTATTTACATCATCAATATTCTGTTTTTTAGTTATTTTTATGTATAGATATTTTTTTTTATAATGCGTATTTATTTATGTTATTTTTATTTATCTACATCATCATCATCCACAGCCTTCTTTATCCCACTGCTGGGTATAGGCCTCTCTCTTTACATGCCATCTGCCTCGGTCCTGTGCCAGTCTGGTCCAGGTTTGACCCGCGACGGTGACAATATCGTCGACCCATCTTGCGGCTGGACGACCGACGCTCCACTTCCCTTGCCTAGGCCACCACTCTGTTGCAACCTTACTCCACCTGTCATCACTTCGCCTAGCAACGTGTCCTGCCCAGCTCCACTTGAGGTTCATAATCGCGATACCGACTTCTCGAACTTTCGTTCGTCGCCGGATATCGGTATTACGATCGGTCTTGGAGTTTATCTACATACATATGTTTATTACGTTTATTTATGTATGTACCTTTAGTGTTAGTTTATGTATTTATACATTATTATATATGATGAATTTCAATGCTTAAATCTCTTTTTCGTGTCATCCATTGGACTCTCAAGAGAGAGCGAGTAATAATAATAAAACATATTCAATACATTAAACTAAATAAATTCAATATTGTGTTCATTTTATAGAAATTATTTTTAAATGCCTAGCGCGCCATGCAAAACCATCACCATTGCGGAAAAATTGCAACCAATATTATCAACAAAGTTATAACCTGAACTAAACCTTTGCCATTAAAAATCAATGGCTTCTGAAATCCCGTACAAGCCCAATCTAAACAAAAACTCAGACCGGTCTTCACTTTCGGAATATTTATAAGAATAACGTATTTCCACATCGAGACATTATACGAAGTACAAGCCTGTGGGCTTCGCTCATTTATAATTTGGAAGAAAGAGTGGACTAAAATTTGACATAATCGATTTTACGTGAATTGGCTCGATCGTTGGTCATTATGGCCCATCTTCATAACTAGATGTGATTTGTTTGACGCGTCGCTTACGATGTTTGCTTACATGATCGATATTTTAATGCGTAATTTATTGAGATCCAATTTGTGATAAATTTATAAACGGGTTAGAGACGTGAGACGAAAGTGAAGTGCTTAGGTGTCTACATTGTCGCAGTAATTGACTGAAAAATGGTGCAAAAAATAACGCGCTTGCGTTCTGGGACTTTTGAGGTAGAGGCAAAAAGTAATTCAAGTTTTTGGGATATAGGCAGGTGTTCTGTATGAGGGTATAGAGGTTCTAGCATATCAATTGGTTAGATTTACGTAAAAAATAAAAAATAGAAAAGTGATGTAGCGATGATAGCTCAGTGGTTAGCGCGGTGGTTTCGCATGCCGAAGGGCGTGGGTTAAAACCCCAACAATGAGTTTGAGCTGCCGGTGACGGAAAACAACTTGAGGAATCCATAGCATGGTGGTAGGGTACTTTCTATATAATACTCGGCTGGCTAGTTACCACCCTCAAGTTAAAAATCTGTCGCCAAGCATCTATTTTATTTTATCTATTTTATATTAGTCAGTTCCGTTCCAAGCTAGTTGCGCTTTGCCATCTTCACTTAACATCACGTGGGCTGTGATCAAACACCCAGCCTGTTAATCGTTAAAAAGTGAGACATCGCCCATAAAGGAAGCAATAACTGCTTTTTAACCGACTTTAAAAAAGAAGGAAGTTCTCAGTTCTTCGGAATCTTTTTTTTTATGTTTGTTCACCGATTACTCTTGACGCTCAAATTCTTTTTTTGTTTTAAAGGTGGTCCCATTTAAATTTTAAAGAAATCGGTCGAGCTCTTTTTAAAAAATCAACAAAAATCTAAAAATGTCTATCTGATTTTGATTATAAAAAAATATTAATAGACGTAAGACGATAAGAAATTTGGTTAAGTACCTAAAAACAGGAATGCAAATGAGCGTTCAATTAGATTTTAGCAAATGCTGTAGGTAATTACTATCTCTGGTGCGAAATAAAGTTATTGTTATCAGCTTAACTGTACAGCAGTGTATATACCTACCTTATTCAGTTCATTCCTACTCTACAAAATATATTTATACGATTAACGAATAAAGAAAAAGAAAAAAAATGATATCGTCATACGATGTGAAATCGATTTATTCGAGTTTTTTATCGATTTATCGATCGTCGAACACGTCACGATTAATAGTTATTTTATTGATAACATCAGTTACAAGTCAATTTAATAATAACAAAATAAATAATTTAAAATCTTGATTACATATTGAGCTTCTAAATATTTGACTAATTTTCTTGACATTATGGCTACTTACATCAGGAAAATGCAGAAACAGAAGCGGTAACAACCATTAAAGACAACATTATTGTAAAGAAGCAATTAGTCCGCGTAAAAATCGGTTATGTTGGCCACCCTGTGTGATTAGCTCATAATTTCAGCATGTTGGCAGCACTTGACGCCGCGGGCGGCTCACTGCGCACGCGACTCGCGCGCGCGCAATTATTGGCATGCGATTGGTCCACGGTACAGATTTAAAAATGGAACTTATTAAAATCTAAAGACAAGAAGGCTTTAAGTAAGAATCCCGAATGTGCCATGGCCAAAGAAAAAAAAGATTTGTTTTTTTACTATATTGGAATTTGACAGAAATAAGTCATTTGGGTGGGCTTACTAAGGTGCGGTCTGTCGGTAAGAAATTATACCAGTGCAGTAAACATAATATCAATCTTCGAAATTTTTGCATAGACCTTTTGTTATTTCTGTTATCGTGCTTATGATGTTATTTTATGTAGTTTTAGATAAGTATACGTAGATACACACCTACTCCACAAAATATATTTATACGTTGAGTCAATGAAATATTTTGTAACATCACACAAATCGATTTACTCAAATTGTTAATCGATTCAATCGCCAAAAACGTCACGATTACACATCCCTATTTTGGATAAATATTTTTACTAGTGCTGTTTTAAAATCTTTCTAATGTTAAATTCTTCAGTGGTATCCTTTCAAGTTGGTTCCTTCAAGAACGCGCTGGATGCGGGCCGCTACTAACCGGTCTTTATGGATGTCAATTGGAGAGACCAATGTCCAGCTGTGGGCGTCTTATGGCTGAAATGATGATGGTGATGATGATCCTTTCAAATAAAATTACTGTAATAAATACAAATATTTTATTGATAACACTAAAGTTACAGGTCATTTTTGCATTCAAATTTAAAAATATCAAAATCATAACATAATATGTCAATACAATGAAAATGTCAATGAAATAAAATTATTTAATTTGCTAACAATTAACATTCCTGAATAAGGTGTATCATTTCTATCACTCTCGTAAAGATTGACGTAAGAGCGACGGGGGCAAAATACAATACTGCATGCCCTAATACAACTGCCTTTTTTATATTTTTGACCTCTGCCCAGTAAAGTTTAAGAACGAAAAAACAGGAAAATATTTTTTCATCAAACTGACTTGTTCAGTATGTAAAGTATTTCATTGTATTTATTTTATATTTTTTACTGATTGTAAACTTTATTTCATGAATAGTTTCACTAGTTTTATTTTTACATTCAGTATTAAAAATACGTACCAATTTCCAAAAAAAAAAATACATATTCTATCAGCTGAGATAGCAACGTTTTTTTCTACGTTTGGCCACCGACTCGCCTGATGTGAATTGATGTGACTCGTGTGATGTGCGAAGGTATGGACGTTCCCAGCTTTGCTTTAGTTAGGGGCTTGATGACGCTGTGGAAATAATATTAAATATATATTTAAAAAAATTGTAAGCTCTTATTGAATATACTAGCTACGCATCGCGGCGTTACCCGCTACACGTTTTCGGGATAAAAAGTAGCCTACGTGCTAATCCAGGGTGTCAGCTACCTCCATACCAAATTTCATCTAATTATTATCCATTATTAGTCGACTAAAAAATAGACGTGACAGCTTTGACCAGGATAGTCAGCATATAGACTGACTACACAAATAAAACGGATGCAACCGATGCAACCGCTTGGGGGCCTCGCTCTGGCAGGGGTCTCGCGTCCTCAACTACCCTGTTGGTTCAGTCCTTTTGGTTAATTGTTAGTATGTCTGCTCCAAGAGCTGAAGGGCGTGGGTTCGATTCCCACCGAGGACAAGCATTTTGTGATATAAACAAATATTTGTTCTGTGTCTGGATGTACCTACTGTACGAATTATAAGTATGTACAATTGTACATACAACAAAAAAAGTATTTAAGTATTCTGTCAGTTATCTGTCTTCCATAGCACAAGCTTTTGCTTAGTTTGGGGTCAGATAGCGCTGTGTGTAAATGCGCTATGAAACTTATATTTATATTTATTTATAACTACCCAACTAGAAAAAGGCCTTCACCATATGTATACATACGTACGCGTATCTCGCGCCTTGCACTTCACAAAATCCCACCTGAACGCACGGTTTCATAATTAGTGAAAGCATGTTATGGTCACTCGAACACTCGAACTATTTTTTTATTATAACGGACAAAAAGGAAAAGGGCCTCACAATGCTTTGCCGCCCCGGGGCCTCGCAACAGCTAAGGCCGCCGCTGCCTACAGGGCTGATTGCAAGATAAAATTTGTATAAAATAAACTTCTTCTAGATCGAGGTGCCACATCCTCAGAAGCGCCGTCGATTTCCATCAGGCGAGTTTGTGCCCAAACGTAGATCTATTTCATATTAAAAAGAGATATTATCATTTGCCCTGTCCTTGTAAGTAACATATAAGTCATTTGACATTGACATATTAGTCATTGACAGCCCCGTTGGCTCATTGGTAGAATATCTGCCTTGAGAGCTGTAGGGCGTGGGTTCGATTCTCACTCAGGGCAAAACATTTTGTGAATAAACAAATGTTTGTTCTGTGTCTGGGTGTTCTGTATGTATTATAAGTATGTATTTACAAAAAAAAAAGTGTTTATGTATTCTATCAGTTATCTGACTTCCATCACACAAGCTCTGCTTAGTTTGGGGCCAGATGGCGCTGTGTGTATAGTCCTATGATATTTATTATTATTATCATTTGCCCTGTCCTTGTAAGTAAGATATAAGTCATTTGGAAAGAAGGCTATTATTGCGTGGCTAAACTGAGACAAACGCTCGAAATGGGTTCCGACCACCGTTTCCGGGCGTCCAGAAAACCGCAGTAAATTAGCCGGTGTCCAGGTAAACATGTGAAATGAGCTCGTTCGCGTGCTGCCAGCGATTCAGTTCACACATGCTGCCTAAACGCAGGGTTATGCCTGTTATTGTTAGATTATGGCCACGAGTTCAGACATTTTGAGATAATATGTTACATTGGAAACTTGGTTTTGACATATTTTTGTTTATGATCTTCCTTCTTCCGTATTTTGTGGTTTTGTGGCAATTATTTAACAAGTATTAGGGTAGTAACGTACGCACATGATACCTACCCGCGTTGCATTGAAAGTAAGTTTTTACACGACTGTCCAAAAAATGTGTAATGTTTTCACTTGTCTTATGTAATTATGTATTTGTAGTAGATAAATGTTACATTAAATTTAAAATATTTATTTATATTTATATTTATAAAATGTCTAAAAACATCGTATTACTTGACACTGGGCTAATACACAAAGTAAGACGTCAAAAACAAAGAAAAAATATAACATAACTGTAACTTGAGCTACGTGTACTTTATCTAGTTACACTATAAGTTACCTTTTTTCCTTAACAGCAAAAAAGTTGTGTTTATCTGCCTATTAGTGCGTACAGCTGGCATGCCAAAGATACGGCCCGCAAGTCATAAGCGGCGTATCATATGTTGCGGCCCGTAGCCGAAATTCAGATCTTAATATTTTTACGTGACAGTTAATGCTTAAAATTGTGCGTGCTTGTAATTTTCTGTCTCTGGACTCTTATATTAATTTACTTACCTTTTTTTTAAGTAAATTTTATGTTTATTCGATACATTTTTTTTAATAATCGATAGGCTTGCGTTTGACCTCCATCCCGCCTGATGTTAAGCGAAGATGCGGTCTACGGTGGAGCACGCTTGCCTAGAAGAAACCGATTCACTCGCGACTTGAAGGAACCCAGACTATATTCATTGGGGAACACCCAATCGGGCAGCAGATTCCAATGTCTAGCGGTACGCATGAAGAAGGTGGAATCAAACCGCTTAGTTCGAGCTTTTGGAACATCAACCTTAAAGCGGTGTCGCTTTTTAAACCTCCTGGCCGTCCGATAGTAGAATGGGCAGGGTGGAATTAGGTCATGCAGATCTGAAGCGCACTCATAATACATACAAAAATATATAATCTCTTTATAATATTATAGTATAAAGTATAAATGACTAGCTTGCACCTGCGACTTCGTCCGTTTGCGTTTGGCCACGATCACACCTGGTGGAAAGCGACGATGTGGCCGAAGGTGGAGCACGCTTGCCTAGGAAATACCTATTCACAGTTTTCTTGAACAACCCAGGACATATTAGTAGGATAATGATAGTGACGTTAGCATCCTAGTATAAAACATTGATTAAATAATAATTATGTGTTTATTTTATTTTGAATGTGGCCCGCTAACACAGGGTAATTTTGGCACTTTATGAAATTCAGTTTAGCACCTCTGGCATACAGCAACCATCCCCTGTAGCCTATAGTTTATGTCACACAAACATGTATCATCTCGCATACTTAATGTCTCATTTAATATCATCATAATTAATGTAGCGATGTAATTAGGTAACATTCCTCTCATGATTATTGAAAGTTTTTCATCATTAATTTAGTTGGTAGGTATTTTTTGTCACATAGGGCTATTTTGACGGGTTTTTAATGTAAAAAAATGATGATTTTTTAAATTAAATTAAATTATGTCATTATAAATTTAAAAAATATATACGTACGTGTATTATTAAATTAATAATTATAATTACAGCGAAGTCTTAGTAATAGGGTTCCGTTTTACCCTCTGGGTACGGAAACCTAAAAACCAATACAACCGCCCTGTATGCGGTGCTTCTAACCTAACTGTACTAAAGCACCAATGCCAAGCAGCTAACGCTGTGTTACGGCAACCTAACTTGAGAGCCAGTCCCTTCCCAGAATAGATGTGCCTTTCAAAGATACCGTCACTTTACAGGTAAGCTGTGGTCTTGGCTAGCTAGCCTAGCTTACTTGGACCTAGCTTGTCCAATAAAATACCTTTAGGAAAAAACCTTAGCGGTAGATATTTTTTCAGATTTTGTCATTAGCTCTGAAACAATCGAAAGTTTTTTTTTTTACTTTGACAAGCTGGTGTTTGACCACAGCTCACCTGTTGTTAAGTGACGGTGTGGTCGAAGACGGTAAAGCACACCTAGCCTGGAATGGAACTGGCTCTTAAGTGAGGCTGCCGGAACACACCGTTGGGTGCTTGACGGCAGATTTTCAACTGAGGGTGGTAGCTAGCCAGCCGAGTACGAGAAAGTACCCTACCCCCACTTAAAAGGATCTAATGAGCCATATTGTCTGTACATATACCCCAGTCTATCTTGTGAAGCATTACATTTGCAATAACAAATCTTCCGTTCATAGCCATCCATCAGAACGTCCGTGAGATTAACAAAAAGCGCTTCACCTCGCTTAGTGCAAATCGTCATTTATAAGTTCTCGAGGACTTGACACTACGTTCTCTTCTCAATCGTACAGCGTTCGAGTTTTTATAGTTTCGCTCACAATCGGTATTTCATTGGCAAAAACAACCGAATCAAAATTCTCCGATACCGCATCTTTTATTTATGCGAACCGTTTCAACTAACAGGCGTAATTTTTTCCGGTAAACAATCAGTTTTGCCAGAAAAATGCGAGACGGGAAGAAGACATAAAAAGGTCGCGAACCGAGAGTATTGTTGGTGAAATTTTTTGGATTACTCCTGAATCTCGAACTCATAAATATCGCGTTATGATTGGTCACCGACTGCCGGAGGAATGACCGTCGTGCGAGCGCCGCAAGCTGGTATTTTACTTACATGGTGTTTTTAGAAAAAGTCATCGATTGTCTTTTGTTTCGCCATAAACATCGGCGGCTATGGGAAAGGAGAGCGCGGTAAAAACCGCATTGATAAACTGGTGGAATTTTGGAAGACAGACAATATTGAATCAAAGGTATTTCGTGGTCGGATTGTTGGTGCGCCTCGCAAGAAATAGGACGCTGTGTGCATAGAATTATTATTTATGTACTTTTTTCCCTTTGGTTTTGGTGTCGCATTTTGAGCATTTGCCAGTGGAAAGTGTTTTATATTTTCAAGTCTCAAAAGTTAAATAAGTTGCCTCGAAGCCATAGTTATAGTCAAAGTCCAGTCTTTGTCAAGTTCAGCCCATGCCAGTCATGATTTAGTAAAGTAGTGGTGACTTTACTATAAAGCTTCGATGGAGTTTTGAAAGTAACACAAAAAGACATATTTTACCACATTATATCATTTTTCCACACTCGCGCTTGTGATTCGGCACTTTATGAATAAAACACCACCATTTTTATGCATAAACACTCGAAAAAACACTAGTTTTGGAAAAAAATACAATAAGGTGACACGACTCTTTCTGTGTTCTCGCCAAAACTCATTTAGGTATATACTTATTCTGTGTTTGATCTCATTTATAATACGCATACATAAATTGATTAATTCAGGCGTTACATTGCGGAAGTTCGAATCCAAAACGACTGAACTAAATTATTATGTAAAAGTGAAATACTAGGTATACAAGGCACCTATTTACAAATACTCAAAACTCTAACATTTTTTGCAATATAGTTATACGCTTGCAAGACTTATAACCCGACCGCAGGAACGAGCTGGATGCGTGCCGCTTCCAACCGGTCTATGTGGAAGTCAAAGAGGGAGGCCTATGCCCAGCAGTGGACGTCCCACGGCTGAAATGATGATAGAAAATATAGGTATAGATTGTATTCCAAACACAATAGAAAATAAACTCTATTTTTTTTTAATGGCATCTTTATCGTTTCTTCCAGGCAATATCAGGATTTAATGAATTCAAGAACCAGCAGAGAATAGAATATTCCAATAACAAGAATGATAAATTAGGCAAGGATATGATCAGGTAAACATACATCATCATACATTACAATAAGATACATCCTAAAACTTAAAATTAGAGATATTCAAAATAATGCACTAACACACATTAATTAAAAACATAATTATACCTAATAACTTAGTACTGGTGAGCTTACCATTTTCGACCACATCGTCACTTGAAATCAAATGAACTGTGGTCAAGCACCGAACCTGTGTCATCTAAGTAGGCACTTTTTATAGTTACCTATAAAAAGTGCCTACTTAGATGACATTGCCTGTTCTTTATCTCTGTAACAAATACAGAATCGATAGGAACCCAATTACGACACTATTTTATAGTTAACAAGCAAGGTACTTGACCACAGTATTAGGTAGTCAGATCATTTCTAATCATCTCATGGCACAAAACAGACTTCAATGAATCTCGTTACAGTCCAGCTGCTTTCTGACACCAAAACTTTCCAACACACGATCGGACCCGTCATAATATAGCATTCATGCGCCCACCGTGACCATAATGTACTTTATATACCGGTCCCAGCAAGAACAGCGTGGAATATTGTCGCATGCACTAATGACGGGATTTTCAAGCTTTAATTGCACTCAAACAGACTTACAAACATAACCCTGTCCATTTCAAAATCACGCTTTCGCTCTTCGCCAAGCTACTGAGTTCAAATCTCTTTAAATCGGTAGCATATTAACCGTTGCCTGTCGACTTTAGCAGCATCCGTCGTGATGAAAAATGTATGAATTCTCATTTCAAAAAGTTGATAAAAAGTGCGTATTGAAGTCGATTTTGATCTGCTCTTCAAGGGTATCATAACAGACGAGGTACTAGCCATAAAGGTGCAGATAGAAATTCTTCGTTTATTATTTTTTTATTGGATGACATCGATAAGGAGAAGGTTCAACTCGGCCTTTCATTAGGATCTATGCGTCAGGTTTTTTAAGTTAAAACCAGATTTTTGTTTTAAAACGCTTAAGGGCGCTCGTTCATTTGTCAATTTCGTGGCTTATTGAAGTTATTGGTGGGTTATTGTGTTATTACGCATTAGTTCTGCGTGTTTGCTGAAGGCATAATAGGTATAAATACCGTTGATTTGGAAAGAAAAGTATGTAGAAAGGATTCCATTACATTCTTCTTTGATAAGAGTCTGGTATAACATGTCGGTAAGGTTTAGTCGTTTTCATGACAGTGTTAGAAGACAGCCGTGTTATATATCGTATCAGGACACCTCTTCGACCATAGAAATATGGTAATATTTTATCGATCTAATATTGTTGATCTTGATTCTTACATAAACGACCTTCTTGCTAAAGTTACCACCATGTATTAATGAGCCTACTTCCTATTTAATATTATGAATGTAAAAGTGTATTTTTTTGGAAGTTTGTTACGCAATCGCGTAAAAGCGGCTGAACTGATTTGGGTGAAAATTTATTACCTGGATAAACATAATTATACTACACTATAGAATACTTTTCATTCCGGAAAATGTTAGGTTCCCAAAGATTAATGTCTTTACGAGGAATGCAGTTTTATGAATTCCGCGCACAAAAATTTTTTTGTTAAATTCCACGCAGACTAAATCACGGGTAAACTGCTAGTAACTATTATAAATGCGAAAGTTTGTCTGTATTTTTTTTCACACTGAAATGGTTGAACGGATTTCTATAAAATTTAAAATGCAGATAGCTTATACCCAGGATTAACACATAGGCCATTGTTCCAGAAAAATCAGAACTTATAGTTCATAACATTTCGCACGCATAATCAAATACTGGCTTAACTCAAAAAAGTCAGTTTTTGGGAAGTCACGAAAAACCTCCGTGGAATCACGACCTCGTTGGCTTTTTTTTAAATAGAATAAAAATTAATTAGGTAAATAAATATATTTTTTTTTTTCGTGTAGTCGTAACTTATCAATAGTTATGTGTTATTTACTTTGTTCGAATTAAATAATAATAAATATTTTTTTATGTTTTAAAATTAACTTCTTGAGTTAAGTCTGTCTACTTTTAAAACTAAAGCAAATAAACTTTTTTATTGGTGGCATATTCAACTATAAGTCTGTCTTGTTTAAACTAATTTCTTTATTTCAAGGACTCAATATGTTTTTAGTTTGTTTATTAGTTATCAACTTATAAAACTTACTATTAATTTTTGTAGAAAATACACTCAACTCGGATTCGGTCTAGGTTCAATTAAACAACAGCAACTTCACATTAACAGCGTCCGACACAAACTGACATCAGTCGGTGTTTGAACAAAGACTGTGTGAGAAACACATAAAAATGAAAAAGACCGATATTGTGTAAAGGTGGTTTTGTCGCAATTGACGCAATTTTGATGTTTTTCCAAATTCATATCATAGATGGCATTAAAAGAAGCCTGCGTCTATACGTAACTCATTTTTGACCTAACTCCTAATCGGTCAGTATTTGATTATGCGTGCGATTTATTGAAAACGATTAGTTTCTGTAATAAATTATTCTGAGGAAAAGTACATTGACCCTTGTCTGTGACATAAAGTAAAGCAGTTGATTTTTTTATTACGGCTTCATTGTTGTAAAAGCTGTTAATAAATGTAATCTTTTTCTTTTTTTTAATGTAAAAGTAATTAGACGAACGAGACGCTTTCCTGATGGTAAGAGATAACGCCTGTCCATGATCATTGCAGCGATACACAGAACTTTGCGTATATATAGTAAAACAAAGTACAATCAGCGATGGTTAGTCTCAACAGCCCTGTAATTTCGCTAGCTACAGTACCCTTCAAACCAGAACATAGTATTGTTAACACACTACTACTTGGCGGCAGAATATCTGGTACCGCGGCGGTACCTACCTAGACGACCTCAAACAATAATCACTTGTTTGTTTTGTACAGCCTTACAACCCAAAAAATAATAAAAAATATAGATAGCAGTCTCCACAATTCCAACCCTTAGCCGCTCACACACGACGTTCAAATTATGTCATACAAACTGACTGCCACCAAATCGCGGCTCTTACCAAATTAATTCACCAGTCGGAATTAATCACGCGGCATTTTAACTCGCCGACCATTCATCTCCCAGTAATTGGTACTATCAGGTGTGGCGGTATGAAGTTGCTATAATGTAGGGTTTCGGGCCGAATGGTCGTTTTGTTTATTAGCAGGATTGATGACTTTGGTCTTAACGTGACTTCGCAAAATTAGTTGTGATTTCCGCAGTGTAGTAGGTAGGTACAAACTTTTCTATTGATGTGTGGCAACACTTTAAATATTGTGCTTGGTGGTAAACCTCCTCAGCAAGAGGTCATTTAGGTAGGTACCACCGCAGTAACAGATATTCTGCCGCCAAGCAGTACTGTGTAAGTTAGCGAAATTACATAGGGCTGTTGAGACGAACCAAACGTCTCAAATTAATGAGCCCCAAAGCAGCGATGAAAGTTTTGGATATCGCTGCAATGGTCATGAACATTGACATATTGTTCGTCTCAGAAACGTTATTGTAATTGTTATTATTTTTTATGTAAAATTAATTAGACCAACGATACGCTCTCCTGATGGTAAGAGATAACGCATGTCCACGACTATTACATCAATACACAGAACTTTGAGTTGCAAAGCAAAGTCCGGGGCATCGCTGCTTTGGCGCTCATAACTTTCGATGTTTAGTGTCAACAGCCCATTAATTTCGCCGGAATTTTCAAACCGGAACACAGTCATGTTTACACGCTACTGCTTGGCGACAGAATATCTGGTACTGCGGCAGTACCTGCGTAGATAACTTCCTGCTAAGGAAATCTACCACCAAGTAGGTAAGTACATATTTAGATATTTTATTGTTGTCGATAGAGAACCTATAATATGAGAACCCTTAGTAGGTACACCTCAGAGCACCTCTAATGCTTTCCTATTGTTTCCTGTTTATTGCATGGCTAGTCCAAAATAGTCCAGCAAACTTTTTGTTGTCATGTACCTAATCTTTTACTGTATGCCAAAAGCCTTCAGAACGCTTATGGCATTCGGTCTCATTAGCCAGCTATAATATTTGAAGGAGTTATAATGCACAATTACCGCACTGCGGGCTATCATTTGACTTGTGTGCCGCTCTCATTATCCCTGTAATCATTCCGAAACCAAGTGCCAGGATTAAAAGATTTGTGGTCATTAAACCAAGTTCGATTCATTCTCCCTGCATTTTATGGAATTGCGCTAAAAATTAAACATCGCTGCTTTGTCGCTCACTACTTTGAAACATTACCCAGTTCCGTGTGCCGCAATAAGATAAATTAATGATTTATTGTTCAATAATAACAGAAGCCATTTTACAATAGTACAATATTCGGAGGCCTTATCGCTTTAAGCGATCTCTCCCGGACAACCTTATGTCGTGACCTTAATCCAATTGTCGTGGACAAACGTTATCTCTTATCATGTAGAGAGCGTTTCGTTCGTCTTTAAAAAAGTATTGTAAAGAATTATGTATTGACAAATACCTATAATCGTATAATTTATCTGGCTTGTATATTACAAATTTTGTTTATTTTGTTGCTACATGGCACTTTATACAATGTCAAAATAAATTAGGTATAATGGGGATCCATTTCAACTACATTTTAACCGACTTCAAAAAAGGGGTATTAGGTTGTATTTTTTATGTTGATGTGACTAATTTATGGCTTATTTGAGTTGAATATATATGTCGTATAACAATTAAGTAAGAAACTGCAGGTTCATCATATAGCTGCCGAATATGGTTTAGAATTGTAAATCGAGAACATTTTTATGTTATGATGTAGAGATAACATTTCATCTGCAATTCAAGTTTTGCAAATGCGAAGATGGCATTGTTTGTGTACAAAAAATAATAATAATGAACGCTAAAGCAGCGATGCCATGAACTTTGTTTTTGTTACTTGGCTACAATGTTCATGTGCAGGCGTTATCTCTTACCATCAATAAGGAGTCTCGTTCGTATCATTACTAGCCATATAAAACGTTATATCTACCTGAAAGGGAATCTCAAGAGTTATAGTTGGTGGTAGATCTCCTTAGCAGGAGGTCGTCTAGGTAGGTACCACCGCAGTACCAGTTATTCTGCCGCCAAGCAGTAGTGTGTCAACATTACTGTGTTCCGGTTTGAAGGGTAGTACTGCAGCTAGCGAAATTACTGGGCTGTTGAGACTAACCATCGAAAGTCTCAAAGTAATGAGCGGCAAAGCAGCGATGCCCTGGACTTTGTTTTGTTACTCAAAGTTCTGTGTATCGCTGCAATGGTCATGGACAGGCGTTATCTCTTACCATCAGGAGAGCGTCTCGTTGGTCTCATTACATTTTTAATTAAAAAAAAAAAAGTTCGTTGTCCATAACAAACTTCATTTAAAAACAAGAAACACGATTAATATAAGGCATTTATATATTTTAAAATTATGGTGAAATAAAGAAACTAACATACCTTTGTTATGTATGATGTATGTCCAGAATATGTAGTTTTGCATTGTGATACAGATTTGTAGCAATGATAGCTCAGTGGTTAGCGCGGTAGGTTCGCATGCCGAAGGGCGTGGGTTCAAACCCCAACAATGAGCTTGAGCTGCCGGTGAAGGAAAACATCGTGAGGAAACCATTGCATGGTGGTAGGGTACTTTCTAGTACTCGGCTGGCTAGCTACCACCCTCAAGTTGAAAATCTGCCGCCAAGCATCTAACGGTGTGTTCCGGCAGCCTCACTTGAGAGCTAGTTGCATTCCAGGCTAGGTGTGCTTTACCATCTTCGACTACACCTTCACTTAACATCAGCTGAGCTGTGGTCAAACACCTGGCCTGTCAACCATTAAAAAAAAAAAAAAAAAGATCGAAAAATAGGTATTGAAATTAATATTATTATTTTTATGTAAGAAATAAATAAATAAATAAAATGGATCTTGTACATTTTTCTATCATTCACATATTTTAAATAGTTGTTATTAAATGTATTCATTATAATTATTAGAATTATATACTTTTCATAGTTTACTATAAAATTTTAATAAGCAATAATCAATTTATTGATAACACTCCAATTAAAACCCTCTTTAAAAACCAAACAAAAAAGACGAAGCAAATGCTATCATAACACTAAATCCAATAAACGCAAAACCCTCAAGTCAACCTGTCATAGTGGGGTTCCCGGGAGCCCCGACCCTCGCCACAGGCTTCGTGAGACCACCCTCGGGAATTATCTAATCCGAATTAAACTATTAAAAACGTTCACTAGTTAGCGAATGCGCGGAGAGATAACGCCGTTATTAGGGTTGGCTCTTTGGGAAAAATATACTAGAGGGGAAAGTATAACAGCGCAGTAAATTAATTACAAAAGTTCTAAAATAAATAAATTTTGAAGAAGAAAACAACAATAATGTTGTAAAGTTTTATAATTAGTGATTAAATGAACTTACCTGTAAGTGAAGTTCTATCATAATTATACGAAAGCTTCGCCCGAAGAGATCAGCAAATAGATTAACATAAATCCATTACATCAGATACACTTAATACAGTTTAAGTTTTTGGCTTGCGTTTGACCGTTTTTTCACCTGATGTTAAGTGAAGATGCGGTCTACAATGGAGCACGCTTGCTTAGAAGACACCGATTCACTGTCAATTTGAAGACACATAAAGTGTATCTGTCAGGAAACTACCACTCTCGTAGCGTATTCCACTCATTAGCTGTTCGTACAATGAAAATGAAATCAAATCGTTTCATACGTAAACGAAACGAAACTGTGTCGCTTTTTTGAGTCCGTGGTCATATAAAACTACACAATATGTTGTGTTTACCAAACGTTTTTTATTGCCTTAGAATTATTTGTTCACGATTTTAATCGACTTTTTTTAATTTAAAATGGGTTCCGGTTTGGCTGGCCTGATGTAAAGCTGGATGCAATCTAAGATGAAGCGCACTTACCTAGAACTAACCTGCATTTTTACGTTATGTGCTAGTAATTGGCATAAAACAAAAGAAGTATTTTAACTGCCGCAGTATAATTTTCAGATTTTTTTTTTCTGTAATAGGCAAATAAAAGTAATTTAAAACGATTCTATATTATCGCTCAGCACACCCCTATAACTATCAGTGATCGGGATTACACAAAGTTAATTCGGTCGCGTGGCGTCTTTACCCCACTTCGCCCTGATCCCCAGCGTTTTGTCACAAAAAGCCCGTCAGTCAGAGCTCACTGTACCGAAAGGTAGATTTGTTGACGTGACAGAATGGGAGTGTAATAGGCCCTGATATACTTATAGATTGTAATATTTCCCACTGGATTTGTGATAGCTTCGTGTGAATAATTTTTAGTTTCATCATAAGCATGTATCGTCGCATACTAAATACATCTTTTACTTGGTAGTAGATCTCCTTAGCAGGAGGTCATCTAGATAGGTGCCACCGCAATACCAGATATTCAAATACAAATATTTTATTGATAACACCAATGTTACAAGTCGCTTCAAAATTTTTCAAATATGTCATTAAATGAGTTTTAAAACACCGATTGCATGTCAACACAGAAATGTCAAAATAAAGTATGTCAACATATATAAAAGTCAATAAAAAAAAATTTTTCAATATAAAATGTGTCAATACCAAAAAATATATTGTAAATATAACAAAATGACATGACAAAAAAAAGTCATCAATATTCTCCCACGAAGCAGTAGTGTGTAAACATTACTGTGTTTCCGGTTTAAAGATTACCTACTGCAGCTAGCGAAATTACAGGGCCGTTGAGACTAACCATCGAATATCTCAAAGCAATGAGCGCCAAATCAGCGATGCCTAGGTCTTTATTTTTTTTTTACGTTTGGCTACCAACTCGCCTAATGTAAAGCGACGGTGTGGCCGAGGATGGAGCACGCTGATCCAGAAGAAATCTATTCACTCTAGCCTTAAAAACGTCCAAATTGTAATTTATGGGAAACAGGGAAGCCGGCAGTGAGTTCCATTCGTGGGCCGTGCGCATCAAAAAAGCAGAGCGGAATCGCTGCGTACGAATACTGGGAACGTCCACGAAGAACGGATGGTAATGTGCCGTTTTTCCGTTGTTACTCAAAGTTCTGTGTTTCATCTACAACTTGCTTGATCGTAAGCGATGTTGCAGATGAAACTAAAGCATGCACACTTAAGAAATTTAAAAGAAACAAGAGAAAATGTAAATCTCCGAACTACCTTTTTAGAGCTGAGCTACGGAAATAAAGTTTTCAAAAGGCTTTTAGAAGAGTTTAACTTTTAGCTAAATTATAGGATCATCATCAGCCACTACTACACATAGGCCAGCACTCAAACCGGTCACTTTGTCTGATTTTCGGCCTCTCGCTTTCAGAATTATGTAAAGTTGTTGTTGTTGTTGTTGTTGTTGTTGTTGTTG
The DNA here is from genome assembly GCA_905404145.2 of Biston betularia. NCBI lineage: Eukaryota > Metazoa > Arthropoda > Insecta > Lepidoptera > Geometridae > Biston > Biston betularia. Next base: position 5,078,602 of record FR989887.1, on the reverse strand, counting down.
TTTTGTAGCGATGATAGCTCAGTGGTTAGCGCGGTAGGTTCGCATGCCGAAGGGCGTGGGTTCAAACCCCAACAATGAGCTTGAGCTACCGGTGAAGGAAAACATCGTGAGGAAACCATAGCATGGTGGTAGGGTACTTTCTAGTACTCGGCTGGCTAGCTACCACCCTAGCTAGCTATCAAGTTGAAAATCTGCCGCCAAGCATCTAACGGTGTGTTCCGGCAGCCTCACTTGAGAGCCAGTTCCATTACAGGCTAGGTGTGCTTTACCATCTTCGACCACACCTTCACTTAACATCAGGTGAGCTGTGGTCTAACAACTAGCCAGTCAACCATAAAAAAAAAAAAAAGTTTCATTTAACATAATATTTTTTTTTTAGTTTCCTTATAATAAAATCCTGCATCACGGATATGAAAGTTCTGTTTCTCTAAGCTCAAAATGATATATCGTTAATTTATCTAAAAATGTAGATTAAATGGAACAGATGGACTTTAACATTATCGTCGATACATGCAAACAACATGATTGAATGGTGAAGTTCATTACACACCGCTAAAGTTATAAACAGATATACATTGTTATACCACAGTTACTTGTCACCACATCTGTTTTACATTAATGCACCAGAATAATCAGACCTCGCAGGCCATATTTTGACGGAGAAAAATGTGAATAGAAGGTCTGAATGCACTGGTGAAATGGTATTGAATAATTGTACGCAATAACGCTAACCACTAAACCTAGACATCCGTTCTTCTCTTCAAAAGTTGCTATTTCAAAGAAGGCCATAGTAAATCGGGGGTCAAGACAATCTGGCAGAGGAGAGTAGTTAAAATGACGTCACACATAAATAAGCAAGTAATTGGGATGCCCGAATCTCAACCATTCATTGTCATGTTGGAATAGTATGGACTAACCACAATTTTATTCATATTAATTATACATACATAATTAATATTACCGTGGGGGCCGGTAGCAAAGAAAATGTTCATAGAGTTGTCACATATTTACAAAATAAAGTACTTAAGTATTCTATCAGTTATCTGACTTCCATAGTACAATCTTTACTTAGTTTAGGGTAAGATGGGGCTGTTATGTAATGCCCTACGAGATAATTTTTTACATATAACTAGTGGCCCATCCCGGCTTCGATCAGACATTTATTTTTCAATTAAATTCTTGTAATAAATATAGCCTATGTTACATAGGGAGAATGTAGCTTTCTAATGGTGAAAAATTTTTTACAATCAGTCCAGTAGTTTTTGACTTAATTCGTTACAAACATACAAAAATACAATTTTTTCCTCTTTATAATATTGTTAGTGTAGATGTCGATTTGTAAAATAAATCCGATCGAAATATCCATACTATTCTATCCTTCTTGATTACATTACAATAAACAACTAGGGTGGAATACCAGCGAGTGGCAGTAGGGCGACAATATAATGGGAACCATACTGTGATGGCCATTACGGGCATTATCCGACGCGACGTGCGGTCACCCTCGTGTTGTGTGTTGTCACACTTGCTGATTACATTGTAAACAAGTGTTGAACTCATATTCTGCACCTATTTATTTTACTCTGGATGTTTGGTTTAACATGTGGCGCAACGATGTGATAATTCAAGATATTCTTTTTTCTACAACAGTGACTCGTTTTTTTTGAAAACTTGACATTGGCAAATGCACTGAAAGTGCGATGCCAAGTACTCCTAGGAGGAATAAGAAAAAAAAAGTTAAAAAGACCTAAAGTCCAAAAGGCGACATTATATTCATCTTTGTGAAGGAAGTTTTCTTTTTCAAATAAATATCGTAGGATATTTCACACAGCGCCATCTGCCAAACCAAACTAAACAAAGCTTGTACTATGGAAGTCAGATAACAGATAGAATACTTATAATACATAGAGTAGTACCTACCTATACCTAGACACAGAACAAACATTTATCGTCGCATCATTCTAGCGAGAATGGAAATTACACTCTTTAAGCAGATATTGTATAAGTTCTTCAACTCTTTCGTGAAAAACATCAACTGTTCTATGTATAAAAAAATACGTTGACCATTGACTAAATCATTTTTTTTTATAAATAAATAATGTAGTCTGTATTAAAGTTGTTCACAATGATACGTAAAATGACGCCCTTTCGGTCCAGCATACTCCTTATAACCCTGTAAAGACTCGGTGACCTCGGAGACAAATACCTAAAATGGGAACTGGCGAAAAACTGCGAGGCGTCCGTTAGTTTGTAATAAAAAATATCTCCTAACGCTCGAACGTAAGTATACTTTTGTCAATTCTAAAACTAGCCACAATCGGAGCAGAAATCTTCCGATAACCGTCATAAATTATACAAAAAGCTTTTTTAAAGAGTCGTTGAGACTAACCGTAGATTGAGTTATATCTTACTGTGAGTCGGTAGCGCCCCCTGGTGCGAGGCTGATTTGGACAAAAAGGTAGTTCCGCCATGGGCCCCTGGAGATAATAGGCTTTAAATTGTGTTTTAACAAGTTATTTAGCTTATTTTATTGGATGTCTTGTCCCACCCGTAGCTCCGGTCACGTGGGTCACTATTTATGTAATTTAGTATAGAAGGGTACTGCAGCTAGCGATATTACTGGGCTGTTGAGACTAACCATCGAAAGTCTCAAAGTAATGACCGCTATAGCAGCGATACCCCGGACTTTGTTTTGCTACTTAAAGTTCTGTGTATTGATGCAATGGTCATGGGCATGCGTTATCTCTTACTATCAGGACAGCGTATCGTTCGTCTCATTACTTTTACATTAGAAGAAACCATCAAGTGAACTGTGTTCAAACACCTAGCCTGCCACCAGTGAAAAATATATTGAAACTAGCTGCGCCCCGCGGTGTTACCCACAAAGTAGCACATGTGTTAATCAAGGGTCTCAGCTACCTCCATGCCAAATTTCTTCCAAATCCGTTCAGTAGTTTTTGCGTGTAAGAGCAACAAATATACATCCATCCATCCAAACTTTCACATTTACAATATTAGTGGGATGTTACGTACAAATAGAAATTAAACAGTAATGCGGCATAGGTTGTATTCCACCAGGCATGATACATTGTCGGTAATTTGTTTTTCTTCTTTTTAGTAGACTCGTTCATGAGGAATACTAAGAAACACCTGGTCGTCTCATCACATTTCTCATCACCATTCCGGTAATTAATTATCAATAAATAATCATTTTTCCAACCGATTAAATGTTCATGGTCCAAATATTTCTCTATAAACGTAAACTTTAGAATTTAAGATAAAATCTGTTCGGATGATATGTTAGGAATGTCTTGGTTTTACTTTTTGGAGCTACCGTTCTTAAGCAAGGATAGATGGGTAGATTATACGTAGAATGCAACCGGCCATTGGAAATAACAAACTTTTATGTGGCAAAGTAGCGTACTTTTCACTTTGACTACAAAGTTTACATGGCACAATCTGAAATTGTAAAAAAAACATTAATATTCTGTGTTATAGAAAAACCAAGCCAATTCATGGCTAAACATATTAAATTTTGTACTATACAGTACTAGCTGCAACCCGTGGTGCTACCCGCTCCATGTTTTCGGGATAAAATGTAGCCTATGTGTTAATCCAAGGTCTCAGCCACCTCAATACCAAATTTCATCCAAATCCGTTTTGTAGTTTTTACGTGAAAGAGTAACAAACATACTCACAAACTTTTGCATTTATAATACTAGCTGCGCCCCGCGGTTTTACCCACTACATGTTTTCAGGATAAAAAGTAGCTTATATGTTAACCAGGGTCTATAATATATCTAGTAATGGGCAGGCTGGAATTATGTCATGCAAATCTGAAGCGCACTCATCAAAGTGCACCCGGTAGAAAACTGACAGACAAGCCACTGCGTGATTGAGAAACAAACATCCTGTTTGGATGTAAACTTTAACACTTATAATATTAAGTAGGATCAGAGGTGTGTTCATTATGCCCTTTCGGCTTAGTACACCCCAAGTTTATAACCTTGTACAAAAGGTATGCTTGTGCCCCCAACCTGTGTCCTTTATCGATATTTTGCGGACCTAATAGCGCGGAAACTTTTTTATAGCAAGGTTAGTAGGCGCCTCAAAAGTATCACTAATGATTCTCTTTTTGATAAGACTGGACGGACATTAAAATTTTTTTGATGGTTTCCAAACACGGTGTTTGACCACAGCTCATCTGATGTTAAATGACAGTGTGGTCGAAGATGGTAAAGCACACCTAGCCTGGAATGGAACTGGCTCCTTTTTTTATGTAAAAAGTAATGACACGAACGAGACGCTCTCCTGATGGTAAAAGATAACGCCAGTCTATGACCATTGCAGCGATACACAGAACTTTGTGTAACAAAACAAAGTCCAGGGCATCACTGCTTTGGCGCTCAGTACTTTGAGACTTTTGATGGTTACTCTCAACAGCCCAGTAATTTCGCTAGAACACACCGTTGGATTCTTGGCGGCAGATTTTCAACTTGAGGGTGGTAGCTACCGAGCCGACTACTAAAAAGTAACCTACAACCATGTTATGGTTTCCGCACGATGTTTTCCTTCACCGGCAGCTCAAGCTCATTGTTGGGTTAGAACCCACGCTAGCTTTTTGTGGTTATTTTTTTGACCTACCTATTTTTATTGATCATTGTATATAGTAAGTACATCGTATAGGTATGTAGTCGCGTATTGGCTAGTAGTAGGTAGGTACGTAGGTAGTAGAAGAGATCGCTTTTACATTTCTTTATATTTCTGGTGTGCACAATAAAGAGTTTCTATCTGTCTATAATATGTATATATAACTATCCATGCAAGTAATTAATGTGCATATTTTTAACGTAACTCAATATCATAAAAAGTTTACAAAGCCAGAAGGCTAGTAACGAAATGATAAAGTCACTATTGTATACAACGACATGGCTTCTTTGACCACACCGTCACTTAACATCAGCTGTAGTGAAACACCCAGCTTGTCAACCATAAAAAAATCTGCAGTACATTTTCGTAATGCCAATAGATAGAGCCTTAATTCAACCAACGAAGGATCCTAAGTCGAAATTTCTTTCACTTGAGATGTACCTTGCTGTTCACTTTGTGTCAGGCGCAGCTAAATGCTTGCTAAATTTAAAATTTCGTTCCACAGAAATAGTCTGATAATATAAAAGATATACCTGCCTATTATTAATCTCAAATCTTTAAAAAATGACAAAAACCTTCTCAAAACTTTTCGATGCACTATTCTGACAAGCATCTAACCACGATGTGGGCAAACGCAAACCATTATAATAAAATTATCATCAGCAACAGCATATCATACAGAGAGGTCTATGTCCACTGCTGGACATAAACAACTCCCAAGACACGCTACTCAGCCCAATCTTTGGTACATCCAGCCTCTGCCAGTTGCTTTACATACATCGTTGAATGTAAATCTATTTACATTAAAAAAAAACTCATACGTAAATTTTATTTTATGTTTCTATGTTATTTGCTAACTTTAATACTAGTCAATACATTGCTTCTTAAATTATTTTTTTTACAATATATATACATTTTATATTGTAAATACAATTTAGTCCCTATTTATAATTGTACCTATTTATGTATACCTACTATAAATTGAAATATACATACATGTCCCTATTTATTAAAATTACGACAGAGACGACAACAAAAGCCAGCGAAACAGCGAACAAAAGCTAGATTTTTTAAAAGCACGTTTATAAAGCTGATTTTAAATCCATTCATTTCTAACATGAGCTAGTAAATCGAAACTACCATGATCAATTAAATTATAGGTATACCATAGTAATTATGAATGAACCTTCTACCTTTGTTTATGTTGACCGACAGTCAAACAAATCTTAGAAATGCCCAAACACGACTAAAATACATGTTCGGAATGACAATTACCAATACAACAGGGTAACGTAGCTAATAATGACCTCAATATTAACATAACAAAGAGCCTGATGGCCCGACTTGTCGTCACATCCCCTGGCTACCCCCTGGGGTGCAAAAAATGCAGCAACCACCCTACTGTTGCCGGGAGGTCGACATATTTTTAATTTTTTTGGGGTGTCAAAGCTCGCCGTATAAATTTAATGTTCTGATGAGATAGTGTCGATGTTTAATTGAGGAATGTTGAGGATTTCTGTTTTCTTATTGGTATTTAAGACTAAATATTTGGCATACCTATCACGAAGAAGTTTGGTTTACTTGGTCCTACACAATACTAACTGCGTCCCGCGGTGTTACCCGCTACATGTCCTCGGGATAAAAATGTAGCCTATGTGTTAATCCAGGGTGTCCAGCTCCAATCCAGCTACCTCCATACCAAAATTGCTGAGCACTGGCCTTTTTTTTTGTAATGCTAGTCACTAGTCACTGCAGCGATAATTCTCTTACAGACATTTAAAATGTATTGTGTCTGTATGTTAATTTATATCTTTTTATTTGTGTGTTTTGTCTGTAGTTATTCGCTGTTTTATATTTAGTGTGTTATATAAAAATGTTTTTTCTTCTTCTTCTTTGTCACAGATATAATGTTTCATGAAAATGGGTGAAGTCTACTTGATCATACTATTTCCACTTATGATTTTATGGATAACAGGCTAGGTGTTTTGACCACAGCTCCCCTGATGTTATGTGACCCTGTGGTCGAAGATGTTAAACACATCTAGCCTGGAATGGAACTAGTTCTCAGGCGAGGCTGCGGGAATACATCGTTAGGCGGCATCGTTAGGTGTTTGGCGGCAGATTTTCAATTTAACTAATAGTAAATAACTTTATAGAAACATACGCATGTAAAATATTTTAAAAAAATCTTACAACTTTTTATGTAAAATCAGATAAATCCGTAGGACGCAGCTAGTATCGTATTATGATACAAAGCCCTATTAGCCGATGATGTATATTTGATTAACAACATAATTCTACCTAAATAGTTATTTTATTAGCAATGTAGTTAACTGGACTGAATTCTTTATAGCCACCCTAAAAGTAATAAACAAGACTTCATAAAAATAACTAAATATTTAAAAATGTAAAAGAATAGCTTAGTTTGACCATCGGTAGATGGTGACCGAGATAGAGGGATGTTTCCCTTGAAATATAGAGCTCAAACATTTGTAGTTTGTGGCTCGATGTAGAGTTCTAAATGGGACAGAAGAGCCATATCAATTGGCAAGGTTTTGTTTTCATATGATAGAAAGCAAATAAGCGACGTGCCACCTAATGGTAAGTGGACACCTCCTCTTACACCTACAATACACCGGGTATTTTAAATTGCCAAATCGTTGCCTACCTTTCAGAATCCTATTCGCCCCTTGTTTGCGTAGAAATTGGAACAGCGTCTGAGTTCAGTTAATAAAAGAGCATCTATTGGCGTGCCTTAACAGTAAAATCTACTCGTACGCCGTGACAGCAAACGGCGTGACGCTCTCTTATGCCGTCATGGCCCCTGTATGCCATGTGTGTGCGCGCTTATACTATCCACTTCGTTGCTTCTCTGTATGAGCTACATATTGTTTAAATGGTTTTGCCGGGCGTCCCTTGACGGCCAATATTTTTAGATACATTTGATTAGTTTACACACAACGTGACTCGCAAAATTTATCACCGAACTGTAATACGTAAGAATCGTTTTAATACCTATTTGTCACGACCCTACGGAATCAATTTGAACAGCACACCTGGATTTATTTAAAACAACATGCCATTTCTAATGCTTCAGGTATTGCAACGTATAAGACAGATTGTACTTTTTTTTGTTGTACCGTACGACAACTAATACATAAACAAGTGAACTGGTAAAACATTAAAAATTAGAAAATACGGACTATGACTAAGACTATCATTTGACTATTAATGAAACACTCGACATTTGTAAGTTTAGTTAAAATTCACCAACCATTTTGCACACAACATTATATTTGTACTTTTTCTATTCTGTGGATACTGGATTGTGCTTTATTTTCGCCGATATGGTACTTCTAGACATTATAATCCCTACGCTGGGAAAGCACAGGTGATACTTATCAGCCAATCAAACTACAATGGAAATTGAAGCACCTACAAAATGGAAGCCAAACAAAATGATTACTCGTTTTGAAATAATAACATTCATTCGGCATAAAAATATTAAATGTGGCATTTCTCAATTTGTTTGGCTGTTATAGAAAGCCTAACTTAAACTATCTCAAATACTTAGGTAGTTAGGTACAATATCGTAGACGATTATAAAATGTGTTTCAGAGAAGTGTTGTAAACCTTATAGTGATGTTAAGTGATGGTGTAGTCGAAGATGTTAAACACAGCTATCCTGGAATGGAACTAGTCCTCAGGCGAGGCAGCGGGAATACATCGTGAGGTGCTTGGGGGCAGATTTTCAACTTGGGGATGGCAGCCAGCCAGCCACAACGCTATTACATGATACGATGTTTTCCTTCACCGGCAGCCTAAGCTCATATTTTCTGCTCATAGGATACTGAACCCACGCCCTTCGACTTGCGATCAGACACGCTAACTACTGAGCTATCATCGCTACAACAAAACTAATACCTATTAAGATCTACGAAACCGTTCTATCCCGATCTACAAGACGTTTTGTGAAACGACGCCTACCAAATAAATAACAATAGCCACATTAAAGTCTTTAGTAATTTTTTTTGGTAGGAGCTATCAGCAGATGCGGCCATTCTCATTTTTTTTATCGCATATTGCATATTGGACTAAATAACAAAATCTTGCGGGAACTGTAATTGAATGTGTCCTACAATCTACGGTTGTGGACAGAAATAAGTGCTACTCTCGGTCACACATCCAAAGACTGATCATCCATTGCTTTTCATATTCTGTGATCATATGAACACCTAGTTAAGCTACGCTACAAACGCTATTACAAAGAATACTACAATGAACCAGATCGTTAATTCAACAAATTGCTCAAATTAATCTTACTACGATATACGAACCCGCACAAAAACCTTAAACCACGACTTCTTACTTCCTAATCATGTCTCCATCCTTCACAATTGTCTTAGGCCCTTATTAATGTGAGAATGACATAATTATCAGAACCACTTCGTCCAGAAATTCAATACGAGCCTAATTTGTTTCCGGAATACAGGTGTCCGTCCCTTATCGGCATATAAAGAGGCAATAAAGGCAAAACCTTTTATTTGTTCAGTTCCCTTTCAAATTTCCGCCCTTAACCGCTTGCTTCACGTATGAACTGTAGCAGTAAGGAACTTTATCTATATCCCACTAATATTATAAATGTGAAAGTTTGGATGGATGAATGTTTGTTACTCTTTCACGCAAAAATACTGAACGGATTTAGATGAAACTTGGTGTGGAGGTAGCTGAGACCCTGGATTAACACATAGGCTACTTTTTATCCCGAAAACAGGTAGCGGGTAACACCGCGGGGCGCAGCTAGTACTATAATATTATAAAGAGGAAAGATTTGTATTTTTGTATGTAACGAACAAACATAAAAATTACGGAACCGATTTCAAAAAATATTTTACCATTGGGAGGCTACACTATCCCCGGGTGACATAGGCTACTTTTTATCCCTGTATTCCCACGGGAACGGGAACTATGCGGGTGAAACCGCGAGGCGTCCGCTTGTGTCATTATAAAGAACTCTCGTAGTTCAAATTAATTCGCTAGAGCCACTTTTACATAGTAAACCCGTCCGAAACGATTGGAATCCTCTTTCATTGTTCAAACGGCTAAAGTGTGCAATACATTACTCGAGTGGGTGTGATAGATACGATCTGGGTGTCTTCAAGTCGAGAGTCAATTGGTGTCTTCCAGGCAAGCGTGCTCCATCGTAGATCAGTCAGGGGAGAGAAAAAAAAGTTACTATAATTATGCTAATATTACAAACGTGTAAATAACGAGCATTGAATTCCTGTGAGTTGCCTTACTGCCTCCTACAATTTATATTTTATCTATTATATGCTTAAATGATCTTCACCCCATTTCAACCCCAATCTAATCCGCCTGATTAAATACTACTGATAAGTAATGCGGTAGATAGAAATGTTATTTCCAACGATTTATCGGAAGATAATTTTTCAATGGCCCGACCATCTTTAAATTGGATCAAATACCAATTTGTATCTGTTGTTGATTTTGTTCAGATTGCGTAATTGTATTTCGATATGAACGCAGCGTTGCCCAAATAAAAGTGTAACGTTTTCATGTATGTATGTTTGTGTGTATGTATGTATGTATGTGAGTTACTTCGTTCCATCATAACTTTGAAATGACCGAACAGATTTACATGTTTGGGGTATCGATAGAATCCTTTCCTTGTTTATCTTTGACAACCCTGTTGGTTCATTTGTAGTATATTTGCTTTAAGAGCTGTAGGGCAGGGGTTCGATTCCCACCCATGGCACACATTTTGTTGTGTAAACAAATGCATCTTTTTCTTACAAATAGGCTTGCGTTTGACCGCAAACTCACCTGATGGAGCACGCTCGCCTAGAAAAGACCGATTCACTCGCGACTTGAAAACACCTAGATTATATCTATCAGGGGACACTCGGGCAGCAAATTCCATTGCTTAGCAGTTCGTACAATGAAAGTAGATTCGAAGAAAATTGCCATTGCGGCGTCCAATTTTGTTGTTGAAAAAAATAAGTAATATTATTTAGCACGAAACATCGATCACATTTTAGAAAAAAATATTGTAGCAAATATAAATTTACAATTTAAAAACTAACCCCATGCTCTCCTAAGCTCGAACATGGTTAGGTTTTAGGTATTATGGTTTAAAAATCAAATTACCTAACCGATTTTTCATGTAATTTTTATGGGACCAATCTGAAAGTATATCCTTTAAAATAAAAATATCTTAAACACATATGCGTCCTTATAAAATTTGAGATTTTTTGGGATCCCATCATCAGATCGTGACTTGGTGCCAATGGGACCACCTGGGAAGTATACCAAAAAAAAATCTCAAATCGTTCCAGGCGTCTGCAAGTAATCGGGGAACATACATAAATAACAGATTCCGACGAATTAAGAACCTCCTCCTTTTTTTGAAGTCGGTTAAACCCCCTCATTAATATCCAGTGAAATTAAAATGTTAAGCAAAAAAAAACACCGTTCGCATAAATAATAGACAAGCCACAAATGCTATTTTGTAGCAAAAATTTCTCAGCAATTAACTCAAAGTATGAATTAAGTACAATTCTACCTGAGAATGAGAACTGTACGGGCGATTTGTCACAATGGCGTTACTAACACGTGTACCTCGTAAAGGCCCATTTACACACACACAGTATTGACGCGTGCAAACCGGAACGGTTTCCGCCGTGATCGTTTTCTACACATACCAGAAACTAAAGCGTACAGAGTGATTAGAAAGATGACAAGATGTAAACTATGTTGGATCATTGGTAGTGTATTTGCATTAATAGCTTCTAATAAATTATTTATTTAATATCTGTAGGATGTGTGTTAGATTCCCACCCACTACAAGCATTTTGTGACATAAACAAATATTTGTTCTGTATCTGGGGGATATGTATGTATTCTTAGTATATAGTATTTACTACAAAAAAGTATTTAAGTATTCTATCACTTATCTGACTTCCATGGTACAAGCTTTGCTTAATTTAAGGTTAGGTGCAGCTGTGTGTAGTGTCCTGCGATATTTTATTTTTTTAATCATTTCGACTAGTCTAATTAAAAGGTCCGTGGTCTCCAGAACTTTCCAGCACCATCTGCTATCAGTTCTACGTACTATGTTCTGCTGCTGCTCACTGCCTCTCCAACTTGCTAATTCGGCTATGTCGTTAACTTTAGATAGATAGATATAACTCTTTATTGTGCACATCATAAATAGAAAAGAGTACAGAGAACAAAAAACCTTATTAACTAGTGCCACAAGTGGCGGCCTTATCGCTAACAGTGGTCTCTTCCAGGCAACCAAGAAAAAAAAATACGATAGAAAACATAAGAAACAGACGGGAGATGTAACACTAACTAACATAACTACTTTAGTAAGTAACATAGCCATACTTTGAGCTTACCTACACATAACGCCCAAAGTAAAAGACCACATAAGTTCAGCATAAGTTATTTTTTATTTATCCGTTTGTATTACGTTGATGAGATGTTATATTTTTTTTCACAGAGTCTCTTACCAATCCACAATTTAAGCGTAGATACCTCGTCTATCTGAATAGGCCCTAATGCTAATGAGTGCTATTACACAACCATGTGTCTCGTAATACGTGGAAGTAGAGATTTTACTCAGCGCCTGCGCCGGCGATAATACTTACACTGCAGCGCGTACGGCGGCACATTCACGTGGATTCATGTTCGAAGACATGCTCGATGTTATTGTTTATTGATGGAACTGTGGTGGAATGAACTAAATATTTTTTTTGGTTTTGTTTTTTGTCTATCGATAAATAAATAAATATCGTAGGAAATTACACACAGTGCCATCTGATCCCAAACTAAGCACAGCTATGGAAGTCAGATAAATGATAGAATACTTAAATACTTTTTTTGTAAATATCTATTTATAATACATACAGTACCTACACCCAGACACAGAACAAACATTTGTTTGTACCGCAAAGTTTTGCCCTGGGTGGTAAACAAACCCACGCTCTTCAGCTCTTTAAGCAGACATTCTACCAATGAACCAACAGGGCTGTCAATCAATTATGTGTACAATCTTTAGTGTAAACAAAGAAGAGTTTATCTATCTTAATATGGACGGACTGGGCATGACTGTGACTTAATTTTGATGCGAATTTGACTGTGACTAAGACTTATTTTGGACTAAGGCGTTGACGGATTAGTGGCCGCGAACTGGTATACGGAGCATTGGTACCGTTGGGTAAACGACATAATAAGGATCGCTGATCGACATAGTCAGGAACCTGGACAAGATTGGCACAGGACTGGGAGGAGTCGCGTACAAGAAGAGAGGCTTATGCTGAGCAGTGACTGATTACGGGCTGATAATGATGATGATGATTAAGACTTATTTTACAAGATTTTTATTTAAGCCAAAATAATATGCAGTACTTGTCGCTGGCAGAATGCACAAAATATGAAGCCATAAAATAAAATAAAAACGTCATCATATCGCTTTTAAATTTAGTGTATTTATCACGTAAGTCAGTGTTTGAATAGCGTGTTTTAATCGATCGTAACACAACATTGCTCCGAGTGATCCGTTAGCACACTTCCTACTAACATTTTACAATAATAATATCAGTGACATTAAATTTTGCTCATATTAATGCAAATTTATGCTCGATGCAATTTGCCTCAACAGTTTAAAATCTTGAAATAAAGTTGGTTGTCATGCAACGTTTCTTGTATACTTGCGATTGGTGCAATATTGAATCCAAAACCCGAAGAGACTTATTTAAATGAAACTTAAAAATATAAAACACTTGACACTGGCAAATGCTCAAAATGCGACGCCAAAACCAAAAAAAAAACCTAAATACATACTAAAACCCATGACATAAAAAGTAAGTAGTTTCTTACATGAGGATTTGAACTTCATTTGAAGTTTCACTTATTATACAACTAAAAACTTATAAATTGAATTATTTTTTGTACCATATAATTTGGAAAAAGTTTTTATAGATATCAGTTAACACAAGCTTTAGGAGGCAGCATTGTGTTTTCTTTTTGCTGTATTTGTCCAGTAAAGCAGAGTAAGATGTAATAAGCCAGCGGTCCGCGCTAAGCAGTCCGCAGAGCAACAGAAATCTAGGAACTGACAAAGAAGGCGGCAAAAATTTAACAGCCTGGTACCTCGAGAATTTTTTTCCCCGTCACAAAAAAGACACCGTAATAGATCAATATATCGACGCGTAAAGCAACACTATGAACTTTTTAACAAAAGGCACTTGCGCTCGCTCTGTGCCAATACCTGTTCTCAACAACAATCGCTTCCAATATATATATAAACTGTTTTGTCACTTGCAATCATCGTTAATTAAAATAATGCTGACATTAGTAACAGGAGACAAGGTTTCGTACAATTTTCCAATTCTCATCATTTTTCACTAGTGTGAGAATTTTACAAACCCAGACTTTATTTTTAAACGATTTAAAAAAAAATGAGGACGTTGTCAATTCGTCGTAATCTTTTTTTTTAACCGACTCAAAAAAGAAGCGCTTTACGTTCGTCTAGTTACTTTCAAACATAAGGAAAACATCGTGAGGAAATCATAGCATTGTGGTACTTTCTAGTACTCGGCTGGCTAGCTACCACACTCGAGTCAAAAATCTGTCGCCAATCACCTAACGGCATATTCCGATAGCGTTACTTGAAAACCAGTTCCATTCCAGGCTAGTTGTGTTTACCATCTTCGACAAAACCGTCACTTGACAAAACACCTAACCTGTCAACTATAAAAAAAAACCGGCCATTCATCACTCATCGTCGATCAAGTGATGTAATTTCGATATGAAAGCAGAGCCAACATAAAATGTTACTTATCCATACAAGAAATGCAGGAAGTTGTTAATAAATATTTCTAACGTTACCGGCTACTACCGAGATACATTTACTATTAAACATTATAATTAACAGTAAGTGTCGAGTAACTCGAGTTACTCAATTTGGTATTACTTACCTTGTTAGTATTACATCTGTTTGTAATAAGCCTACTTACCGTACATCTTTCTATCTTTGTGCAAGACAAAAAATAGACTAATCCGAATAATTACTAAATATCCTTCATTTTCAGTTTACCTCGTAAATGAATTCTTTTAGGGTTCCGTACCAAAGCGGTAAAACGAAACGTAACGTCCCTATAATTAAGACTCCGCTGTCCATCCGCCTGCCCGTCTGTCAACAAACTTGGTGGTAGATCTCCTTAGCAGGAGGTCATCTAGGTAGGTACCACCGCAGTACCAAGCCGCCAAGCAGTAGTGTGTAAACATTACTGTGTTCCGGTTTGAAGGGTACTGCAGCTAGCGAAATTACTGGCCTGTTGAGACTAACCATCTAAAGTCTCAAAGTAATGAGCACCAAAGCAGTGATGCCCTGGACTTTGTTTTGTTACTCAGAGTTCTGTATATCACTGCAATGGTCATGGACAAGCGTTATCTCTTACCATCAGGAGAGCGTCTCGTTCGTCTCATTATTTTGCACATAAAAAAAACTGTATCTCATGAACCGTGATAGTTAGACAGTTGAAATTTTCACAGATGATGTATTTCTGTTGCCGCTATAACAACAAATATTAAAAAATAGAATAAAATAAATATTTTAGGGAGCCCATACGACAAATGCGATTTTTTACCGTTTTTATAGTTAATGGTACGGAACCCTTCGTGCGCGAGTCCGACTCTCACTTAGCCTCACTTCTTAATGATCTTGTAAATGTGTTAAGCCTATCAACCCGCACTTCACCATATAGGTCGGATAACCATCATAGTTTTTTTTTAAATATATATTGTTGACAGGCTAGGTGTTTGACCACAGCTCACCTGTTGTTAAGTGAAGGTGTGGTTAATGATCGTAAAGACACCTAGCTTGGAATGGAACTGGCTCTCAAGTGAGGCTGCCAGAACACACCATCAGGTGCTTGGCGGCAAATTTTCAACTTGAGGGTGGTAGCTAGCTAGCCTAGTACTAGAAAGTACCCTACCGCCATGCTATGGTTTCCTCACGATGTTTTCCTTCACCGGCAGCTCAAGCTCATTGTTGGGGTTTGAACCCACGCTCACGCCCTTCGACATGCGAACTTACCGCGCTAACCACTGAGCTATCATCGCTACATAGTGAAAGAGAACCGCTACCAACAGTGAGACGAATTCTCGAAGACGTGTCGTATCTCATTGCTGTAAACTAAGTCCAAAAATCCTTTATAACTTAACATCTCAAGGTCTTACAGAGCAAGCCATACCAGCTACCAGTGCATGACTTGTTATCTGATCTTGTAATGCCCCAATTACTGATTTTAACAACATACTCACCATTGCCAGCCCTTGCGCAATTCTGGCCATAAAATTAATACTGAAAGGTTTGTTATAGAGTAAAAGGTTGTAAAGTGGGATTGCGAAAGTTGCAACAGAATTTTATTTGGCAAATCAAGGTTCATTTTTTTTTGTGGATTTATTTCATTTGTCGTAATATGCGAGTTTAACGCGACTACATTGTTTTTGCTGATTAGTATGATTTTGTTTGGAGTTAAAACTTCAAATGACAAAGTTTTGAGTAGGTACATCTAAGGTGGTTCGATTTCCATACAAATATTTTTTTTGCCATTCGTGGGCAAATGGAGCATAATTTTACAGTGAAATCACAGCTACTGGCATTTATTTTGGTCTTTATTTGCTAAATCACAATTTCTTGGATAAAACAGTAGATTATTATTAGCATAAAATCAAATTTATGAATTTACGATTTTTTAATAAAACCGTAGATTGTGCTGATAAATCTACTGTTTTATTTAAACAATTGTGATTTACCGCAAATAAAGGCCAAAATAAATGCCAGTAGCTGTGATTTCACTGTAAAATTATGCTCCATTTGTCCATAAATAGCAAACAAATATTTGAATGAAAATCGAACCACCTTAGATCTAAATTAGGTTTTTTTATCCTATATTAGTATGTATGTTAAATACAGATACATAAACAAAAATACAACAAAAACCCCTTTTTTTTCTAAAGAGTAGTACATTAAACCTTATAAGTAAATTTATTTATACTTACGTATTGCAGGGATGCTTACTAAATTTTTTTTTTTTTTATATTGAATAGGTTTGCGCCTGACCACATCCTGCCTGATGTGAAGCATCATCATCATCATCAGCCTATAGAAGTCCACTGCTGGACATAGGCCTCTCCCAAAACACGCCACTCGGCCCGATCTTCGGCTTTTCGCTTCCATCCACCGCCAGCTGTCCTACCTATATCGTCACTCAAATTATAAAGTGAAATAAAAGTATAAAAAATAAGTATATATATAATACATAATAATGTGTATATTCGGTATTCACGGTTGTATATTCCCGTGTAGGAAAGGTCACAACGGGATTTCCTACAAAGTGGAAAGGAATTCAGAGTACTCATCGTTCTAAACACTTTTACTATGGTATTTTTTTAATTTTTTTTTTATGTTTGACAGGCTATGTGTTTGACCACAGCTCAAAGTGGTCAAACAACTAGCCTGTCAACGATAAAAAAACTGACGTCGTCACATTATCATTTCAAACACGATTATTTTTAAATAAACACTACAAAATACAAGCTTTAGAAAATAACGAAGCGAAGTTATGTTACGGCGTTCTCGCAAAAAAAAATCAGAAAGTAGAACGAAATATAATTCATTAGTATGAGATGCGCAACGATTTCATTCACATACAAGTATTCAAAGTAATCGACTCATTGTCGCGTGTTTAGTATTTTAAAGTGAACACTTACAAGCTAAAATAGTGTATTTCGGTCATGCATTAATTTTATTGTCTATGTTTTACGATCGTGTCTCGAATTCTTGTATGACATCATTTTTTGGCCTTGATGTTTTAATTGCATTCATGCAAACTTTCATTTTCTTCTAAATGTCCGTTTGTTTCAAATTATTCATACGCTGTTGAGTTTATGGGTCAACTCCACTTGTATTTGTAATTAGTACTAGCTGAATGCCCGGTGCTTCGTCCTCGGTGCAGCAGCGCTAGGCCTTTGCCCTCGCATTGTTTGTAAATAAACATCATTCAAAGTATCACGTATCTTTAAAAAAACAGCTAAATCAGTTTAGCCGTTCTCATGTTATGCGCTTACCAACGAACGTCGAACAATAGACACACAACAATACATACTAGCTAGCTGCGCCCTGCGGTGTTACCCGCTACATGTTTTCGGAATAAAAAGATAGCCTATGTGTTAATCCAGGGTGTTAGCTACTCCATACCAAATTTCATCCAAATCCATTCAGTAGTTTTTGCGTAAAAGAGTAACAAGCATACAATCCATCCATCCAAACTTTCACATTATTAGTAGGATTTGTATGTATATCACATAAATTTTCTATTCGTATCAACACATAGTTATTCGATGAACAACAAAAACATCAACACCTTGAATTGATAGAACTTATAGACGAATAAGAAAAGGTTAAACCTTTTATAATTTAGTCAACCCTTAGAAGATTCAGTGTAGATTTTCTAAGAGTCAACCGGATATTTTTAAGTTTGATTTCAGAAACAATTGTAAAAACGAGCTTAATCAAGTTTTTTCTTTTTTTCAAAAAAAATATTGCCTGTTTCGCTTGGGATGATGTAAGGATTCTAACGATACCACATACATCCAATTCTGTTCCAACATTTAAATATTATGGTGGAATAAAGAAACTCATGAACCCTGAAAACATTGCACTCCCGTTTTTAGGCAATCGTGTATAAATAACTTATGAAAACTAGATCACGTTAGCAGGCATATTTGCATAAAAGCCAGAATAAAAAATAGCGAAAACCCCTACTGCTTTATTTGTTTATTGAGTTGAGTTGTTAGATTCAAAAACAAAAATCATATCAGAACTAAAATAAGGAAATGAGATCAAACCTCAAAGTTCCTGCTACTGCTGAACATTACTATTGACCGTTGTTATTTCTTACAATTAGAAAAGAATTTCGTTCGTGTTATTACTTTAGCATAAAAAAGTTTTTGACAAACGGTTAGTGCCTAAGGAGGAGGTTAATAGAAGTTAGAAAAGAGCTACTTATATCATTGGCAAGGTAACATCTCATATTCTACGTTAGCTCGCATATTTTTTATGAATATTAGAGAATCACTTGATAAAAAGGACCAACTTCGAACTATGTAGGGCCCTGCCTAAAACTGGTTGACCATTTTAAATCAAGTATAAATAAAGAAAAACTATTTCAACACATATTGTGATGATCATTTGGTAGCATAACACTAAAATAAAACCATGGGTGCCACTCCAATTTACTTTCTTATTTGCTTTAACAATTTTGAATCCGTCAAAGCAATACCAATCTTGATTTGCTTTGCCTACTCTAGCGCTCCATTCCAACATCAAATGAGTGCAATTTATTTGGGCGACTCGATTAAAAAATTAAAATACATTTTATTTCTTTAATCATAAAAAATAATGATTAGGGTGTACAAACAAAACCTCCTTAAAAATAACTAAATGACAGTGTAAACCGTATTAAAATAGTAATATAGCGAACTTTTTGACTTGCCACATTAAAAAAATGTAATTCTTCTAAGTCACCGACATAGCCCAACGGATTAGCAAGTTGAAGTGGCAGTGGGCAGGGCACATAGCACGCAGAACTGATGGCCGATGGGGCTGTAAAGTTCTGGAGTGGAGACCACGGACCGGCAAGCGCAGCGTAGGACGTCCACCCACAAGGTGGACAGACGACCTAGTAAAGACCGCAGGAACGCGCTGGATGCGAGCCGCTTCCAAGTCAATGGGGGAGGCCTATGTCCAGCAGTGGACGTCCTACGGCTGAAATGATGATGATGATGATGAATTCTTCTAAACTACGCAAGGGTGCGGGCATACAGACAGACGCGTTCAACGACTTTATTATATACTACGTATGTATTTAGAGAAAAGTAGAGCTAATGCGTAATGAGTACTGACAATAATTATGAAGTTTTTATCATAACTATTATAAAATTAATTAAATATGGTAAAAAATGGTAATGGTGGTTTAATATTCACAATGATTTAATATTTTAATAATTATTTCAATAGCTTAACGAGATGCTTTTTTCGTGATAAAACGTAGATTTCGTTTCTAAGCTGCTTAGGTACTATTTAAGTATTCTATCAGTTATCTGTCTTCCATAACACAAGCTTTGCTTAGTTCGGGGTCAAATGGCGCTGTGTGTAATGTCCTATGATATTCATTTATTTTTATTTGATAAAAGTTGAAACTTAGAGGTTTCTTTTTACCTCAAGTTATTGTTTTTGTTAGTGAAATAACTTAAATACTAAAAGTATCATTGGACTTAGAATATCCTTTAACATTTTGGCCATTTAATAATTTAAGAGAAACAATATTTGTATGCCTGCAATGGCACATGTCGACGGTAAACATAGCATGGGTATTTCGTTGCGAATACAGAATTATTAACTTTTCCTAAATGGTGCGAACTGAACATTTTTGTTAAATTCCACACGGACGAAGTCGCGGGTAACAGCTAGTCTTTATATAAAAAAACTTTGCAAGCTTTTGTATATGACTTGCCTTATGTAATATCTCGCTGACACTGTAGAATAAAATCATCGAAGCTAAGGTGAAATAAAACCCCAAACAAACAATTTTCACACGTTTAATCAGCCTCAAATCAAAGTACACGTACTTTGACAAGTTATATACATTACAATAACAAAGCAAATATAAGCTAAACAAATAATAACAATATTCTATAACCGGACAAACCGCGCACCCATCCCGGTGCTATGCGGCCGCCTTCCATCCAATCACAACCTTACAGACGTGAGCGAAATTTTGCTGATCGACATAACACACTAATAATATAAAATACTAATGATCACATTTTGGAACTTAGCCTACAAGGTACTGGTGTGACTAACAACTATCTACAATTTAATGCCATCCGTGGTGCTCTTGGTGACCGTGTTGCTCTTGATGACCGTAGTGCTCAACGTGACCGTGGTGCTCTTCCTCTTTCTTGATCACGAAAGGCACATGCACTTTCACAGGATAAGGAACTTCTTTAACGAGTGGGAATGGCACTTCTTTGTAGACTGGGTAAGGCTTGTCGATCGGGACCTTCACTTCGTAAGGTACTTTCTTCTCGACGGTGTAAGGGACCTTCCTGTACACATCGTAGGGCTTGGGAACTGGAACTTTCACGTGTACAGGGTAAGGCTTCTCGACCTCAACCTTGTAGGGCTTATCGACTGGTACCTTCACTTCGTAGGGTACGGGCTTGTGCACCGTCACAGGGTAAGGTTTCTCGACGTGAACGGGGTATGGTTTGGGTACGTAGACGTTGTAAGGCTTGTCAACTGGCACTTTCACTTCATAAGGCACCTTCTTGATGACTTCGTAAGGCTGGGGTACTTTAACTTCATATTTTACTGGGTAGGGAACTTTCTTCTCGACGGTGTAAGGTTGGGGGTATGGAACCTTGACTTCATAGGGAACCTTCTTTTCAACGGTATAAGGAGTGGGTACCTTCACTTTGACTTCGTAAGGTTTGTCGACTGGGACTTTCACTTCATAAGGTACCTTCTTCTCAACGGTGTAAGGCTCAGGGACGTACACGGGATATTTGACGTACTCCTTGACAGTAACGGGGACTTTCTTCTCCACGGTGTAAGGCTGAGGGTAGGGAACCTTGACTTCATAAGGAACTTTCTTCTCCACGGTGTAGGGAACGTGCTTTTCGACGGTGTAGGGCACGGGGACCTTCTTGATGACTTCAATGGTTTTGACATGCTCGTGGTGGTGGCCGTGACCATGTCCGTAGCCATAATCGCCTCCGCTTTGGATGGGCTTCCACTCTCCACCACCGCCGCCGCCGCCGCTGGAGCCACCGAACTCATGACCACCATAGCTCACTTCTCCGCCAAAATCGTGTCCATGGCCACCTTCTTGACCTCCAAAGCTGTGGCTTTCGTATCCCCCATGACCTCCGAAACTGTGACCTTCATCGCCACCGCCGAATCCTCCGCCGTAACCACCAAGGTCGTGGATGCCGCGTTTGTCCTGTTTCTTCTCTTCGGTCGCGGCCTTTGGTGCGCCTTTCTCCTCCTTGGCAAAGGCCACCACGGCCAAAGCTGCCACTAAAACAACCTGTAGGCAAATGAAAACACCTGTTAAATTATTGTTGTAGTAAAAAAAATATATTGTTAATCAGCTTCTATACTTTGATCAACTTTCGAAAGTATTCACAATCCATACTTAAATGATAAAATTTGAGTGCAATATCTAAACGATGTCACATAATTATAGAAATAAAACTAGAACAAGACGGCTATAGAAAGAAGTAGTGGAGTTACAAAATTTTATTTCAGGGATTTTTAGTCTATTGGAAAAAAGGTAACATTTTAAAGAGTTGTTGAACAGGCAATGCTTAATTTGACATAACCTTAACAGAAGAAGAAAACAAAACAACTACAACGGAACAAAAGGATAGATCAATAAAAAAATAACTGTAATAGTATAAACCGATAAAGAATATGATCATAGTTTACAGTGCTTCAGCACTCTCAGCAATGATAGATGTAATTAATAGTATGTATTCAAAATCTAACTATAGAGTGGAAAATAAAACGATGAATAAAGTGAAACTTAAATTTAAAGAGACACATAGATCAGGATGTGCTCTATTAGTATAGAATATCCTAACAAATAATGCATCTAGTGAATGCACATGGAATTTAGAATTAAGAGAAGTAAAAGTGACGTGATCTAGTTTTGTAATCGCAGATTCAATTCTATGTACATAGAATACAAATTTATATATTTCACTTTCTAAATTGTTCTTGGGGTAAGCTGCAGAATTTGCGTGTAACTATGGTACTTTGGTGGTACCTACTTTATATTTTTTTAATTCTTAAGTATTTCGTTTCCGTTACAACGTCATTGGTTTTAAGATATTCAGCTGAATAGCGATTTTGATGATTATTGATTGTTTTTAATTGATATACAGTGTATATTGCAACTTCAAACTTACTATTTGGACTTTGATTTAGAAAAAACAATATGTCGATAAGAGCGATAACCACCTTTTAAGCGTATTTAATTTACCTATTGCTATTGTAACTTGTTTTTGTAGTGTCAACAATTATTGTTAAGTATTATATTTTTTACAATTTCAGAACCTACCTGTTGGTGAATTTTGTTACCATGAATTGATGAAATTTCAGATTATAAACGTATGTTTGATAGAATTTTAGAAGACTAATTTCTAAAAACCAATACTAGTCGGAGATTTATCGAAGTGTAAACTCAAAATTTCAAAAGGATATTCTTGACTCCAAAACGACCTGCTCAAATAAATTGTATTTTTATTGTCATTAAAATATATTTAAGAGATCAATCAAGTCCATATTTTTACATTAAATTTGCTAATTCAGTTTTGTTTTATATTGTTAACAATAGTTGTTGTTATTGCTACAAACATCCTAATTGTTAATTTGTAAATAAAATTGTACGCGTCCACATATACTTTATAGACCGTATTTTATGTGTTTTCGTAACTTCTACCTGGTAGTGTAATTTTTAGTTGCGCAAGCGCCTAATGGTTCCGATACAATCCGCGCACGAGTCGTGCTTTGTGCCAGATACACGTTATCTAAAATAAAATTAGGTAACTGTTTATTATGATTGAGTATTGCAGTTATTACACTTCCTTAATGTCGATCTTAATCATGTTGATCATTACTTACAAAATAATTAACCGTAAAAGGTAGATGTACTGTGTTTTACTAGCATTTTGTGTTGTTTTATCCAGATCAACCAACAGAAGGAAATGCCACTGAAAGACTAGCGCTGGTCATACCAGTATTATGCTCATATGAGCCCCTATTTTGTAACTTTCTGTCTCTGTTTGATTGTTTTTATTTTTGTGCCTGTTACAAAATAAAACTATTTTGTTTCTATCTTTTCTTTCTTTCACCTTCATCGTACGATACGCTAAATAATGGAATTTGCTGCCCGAGTTGGTGTTTTTTTTTTGTAAGTTTTTGTTTTGGTCATTTCATTTGTCAGTATGCAATATTGAAAGAGAATCAACTTAACTCTAATTCATTTATTGTATGGGATGTAACTTACAAAACTCTAACTCTTGAGAGTTACGTTAGTGTATATTTAATCTTGACAGTAATGACCGCCTTTCCGCCCATCTTTGACATGTTATATAACATTGCATAAACAAAATGTGCCTATAGATACTTAGTTAGCATAATGACTGTTAACTAGCGTAATGCCTAATGAATATCTTTTGAATTTCAAAAATGGAATTAATGATGTGCCTTTACCATTTCATATAATTATACTTTTCGCGTTGGTATCATTAATTCTAATTTCAAATCTAAAAGTTTCTTTTTGCATTTGTTTCGAATTGTACTACGTAATGCTACTCATTGATTCCATATTTAAAATTTAAGAGCGTTAAGAGTTTGCGTTTGGTTCTATTTGTTTCGAAATTGGAATTTGTTTTTTTAGTGGGAAGTTTTAAAAAAAAAAAATATTTTATTTCGTGTAATTTGATAGACATTTAAAATAAGTAAAATTTAATCAAAATGTATTTTTGACCTGCTATGGTATAGGTTGCATTGTAAAAAAACATGCAAATAAAATTGCAATGCATATTGGATAAGTCTTTTTATATTTTTTAGTATATCTTCAGACCAAAAATTCTCAAAAATTGAAGTTGCGTAACCGCCATGTTTCTGCTCTTCTAAAAAAGACTTTATCTTCCATGCTATTAGTTTGATTATCGACTGTAGTAATAAATTTGCTCGATTGTCGAAGCTCGTAAAAATCTTTCAACCATCATGCGTGAAACGATGACTGACAAACAAACAGATGTGGAAATGCGATGTCGAGTGTATATTACAGCGTCAGTAACCTATTTGTCGATTTTGTAATCAAATCTAACAAGCTTTTCATTTGCAAGAATAGATTAGATCATTAAAATCGTTATTTCTGAAATTCTTGCAGTTTTCGAGATTTACGTAGGTACTACGTAATTAAAAGAAAAATATAATTATAAAAGTTAAGACTGCAGCTTTAGGAGTAAATGAGAAATTTAAGGTTTAATCATAGAGTAACTTTAACTAACGTCTTAAAGATGTTTCATAGAAAAGGTTTTTTGCTGGCCGTTGACCAACTGTTTTGACTTTTTTTCGTGATTTCGTGAGGGTTATGCCTAAAGTAAAAGTTGTTCCTAATAACCTGTATAATCTAAAACTCTGTCAAAAAAAACGCGCTGAGTACATAATTTCTACTTGCATTTGTAAATGTATACCTTTGTAATATTTATTTATATTAACTTTTCCAAGTGAAAGTAAAATTACGATAATCACGACTATGTTATCGACTTACGTACAACAATTAAGCTGGTTTATAAGTCTGTACTTAAATCAGAGCAATAAAGTGTTCAGTGAAAGATAAATTCACACGGTTATAAAGTTTGAGTACCTACCCACTTTGTATATGAGCCTTGAATCTTACGATTCGTAAAATTTTATGGTTTAACCTGTCACTTGATAAGGAAGGTTTACAAATATTAAAAAATTACAAAATATGAATCAACAGTGCTTTACAACACCTTTTTGTGGAAGATAAACTAAGATTCTAGTATATTGCTTTGCGAAAAAGTTTTCGTCAAAATTTTGGATAATTCTAATTTGTATCTATTAAAATTGACAGCACGTATCGTTAGTTTTAGTTGTCGTTTACGCCCGCAAAAAGCGCTAATTCATTTTTTTATGCCAAATAACAAATATAACTTAACAATTTTAAAAAACCCGACTCCTTGCCCCTTAGCCCAAACACGGTTAGGTTATATTGGTATTTAAAATATCTATGTAACCAAAAGTACCTATATCCTTTCAATTTCTTAACTGCCAACATTATAGATTTGAGGTTAAAATTGTCGTGCATTTCATTATTAATAAAACTGGTTTCTTTGCAAATGTTCTTTATTGCTAATGCTCTTTATTCTTTCCAAATGAAATGGCCGTAGCCATTGTTATTGTAGTCGTCTTTTGTCTTTACTTTTTAAATGTATTAAAATTCTCCGACTGGCTTAAAAGAAAGTAAAATTTGCATCAATGTCTAATTCAGTCGGGTATTCCATCGGAACTGCTTTGCGACAAATTGCTTAAACGCTAAGTGTAGGTAAGTATTCTATGTAACCGGCTAGAGCATTGACACTGGAATCTTAACTTGAGGAAGCTTACAGATTTCTCTGGGAAGTAGACAACTTGATTTTAATAGTCTTGCCGTCTATTTTTTACTAACTCGTTGTGTTATGCATTAACACGGCGCATTTAAGAATTTCTACAGCATTCGTAAATTGTATATACAAATACATATCTATGATTAAATAGTGCAAAATGAAAGTTGTTTTTTTTGGTTGGTTAAGTTGGTTGATTGGTTTCGTTGGTAGGTTGGTTTTGTTGGTTGGTTTGTTCGCTTAGAGCTTTAAATTTGCCCTTTATTATATACCCTAAATTATTGCCCTGTTAGCTCTCAGCTTCGTGAGCTTTGGGGTGTGAGTTCAATTCCTACATAGGACAAACATTTTTTTAATATGAAATAGATCTACGTTTGGCCACCAAATCGCCGGATGGAAAGTGACGGTGCGGGCGAGGATGGAGCACGTTGATCTAGAAGAAATCTATTCACTTTATCCTTAAAAATACGTAAAATGCAGTTAATATATAGGAAACTGAGAATCAGGCAATTTGTTCAAAAACTGAGTGTTCTGTATGTATTTAAAAAAGGATGTATGTATTACATTATTTATCTGGTTCCCATAGCACAAGTTTTGCTTAATTTGTATAGCGCTATACACCTATAGCATTGTTCATATTGTACTGAGCAATTAAATTTCAACAGTTAGTTGTTATTCAAATCTTAAGCAAAAACCTTTAACCTAACCTTTCGAAGCCAAGCTTTCCATTATGACTTTTATAAAAAGTACACTTATGTATGACTTGCGAACTGTCATATAATTCGCAAAGATATACTAGACACATCTATTTTAGAGTGTGAAAAAAAAACAGTTATAAGTACCTGATAGAGTTTACAGAAAAATGTGTTTTTACTATTTTCTCTCTTCTTCTTCTCTCCAGATAAGAAAACGCAAAAAGCATGTTTAATTGTTCTAGTAACTATTCTACGTTGCAAACCACGTTACACAATTTCTTTGCCCGAGTGGGTGTCTTCAAGTTGCAAGTGAATCGATTTCTTCTAGGCAAGCGTACTCCATCGTTGACAGCTCTGTCGGCTCATTGGTAGTAAATGTGCTTTAAGAACTACAGAGCGTGTTCGACTCCCACTCACGACATTTTGTGGTATAAAAAAATTTTGTTCTACGTCATATAATACACACAGTATTCCCGTTCTGTATGTTTTGTAAATATGTATTTACAAAATAAGTATTTATAAATTAATTAATAAATATCGTTGGACATTACACACAGCGCCATCTGACCCCAAACTAAGCAAATTTTGTACTATGGAAGTGAAATAAATAATAGAAAACATCGCCAACATCATCTGCATCAACATCAGAATGCTGAAGGGCGTGGGTTCGATTTCCACTCAGAAAAACACTTTGTGTTATAAAGAAATGTTGGTTCTGTTCTATTGTCCTATATATCAATAAAAATACCAAACAAAACAGTGAGCTATTGACATACTGGTTGGTAATCACTGCAGTAACGTGGTTTCGTAACACGTCGGTTACAGCTGATCTATCACGGCATCCGTCAAGCTCAATTGGTGATAGCGTAAGATTGCACCTAGACCGGTTTGACGGAAAACTAGTTTTGTTTCAGTGAAATGCTAATCCGATCAAGATAACGTTCCATCTATTCTTCCAAGCGCTGTTATGCACCGGTTTGGTTGTATCTGGTTTAGTAAAACTCTGATCTAGACTGGCTTTAGTTTACTTTGTATTGCTTTAGTTTAGTTTATCAGTGGGTTTTTTTTTGGTTTGGCTTCGGGTTGATCTGAATTTGAGCCATTTACTGAATAGACATTAGACGTTCTGAGAAAAGATGTATATATTTCTTTTTTAGTATAAGCTACCAGTGATTGAATTTTATGTAGAGGAGTTTTAAAAAAACTTTTGTTCTACACTTCTATTACAATATACCTAGCGACTATAGAAAAAAAATGAAAAACTAATTTGTTAAGCTAATCGCTATTAAACTTTACAGGATACCCCACTGGGTTTAACTGAAGAATGCGTGAAAGTTTTATCAAAATCCGTCACGCCGTTTTGGAGTCCATAGGGGCATACACACATCGATTTTTATGTATTGTTGTTTGTTGTTTAGATTTTTCTGTTCCTTTCTATGGTTATCTGGAAGAGATTGCTTTCACAATAACGCAGTTTTTATAAGTACTTACGGTAGAAATATTTTTGTAAACAAATGTGTGAAAATCTACATAAATTAACAACCATAAAAAGTAAATTATTTATGTCCGTTTAATGGTTAATAGTCCAACTGTTTAATAGTTAATAAATCTTTTAATACTATATTTTTTCACTTATAAATGAGGATCAAACTGTTACTCAGCGCGAGAATACTAATTATATCTCGCCGAAGCATATCGCAATCTGTTTTTAGAGATAAACATCGTAATTACTTTTGAGATAATCATTACTAAAGAGAGTTATTAGCGTAGTTAAATTTGATTTAAGATACCAACAATGCGTATGCGTGTTTTTGAGCAAATTGAAAACGAAAGGAAAGCGAAATCGGAACCTTGAGAAAAGTAGAGCATTCGGTGGAACAAAAGAGTTCGACGCGCGCTGTTAGTGTGTGATACACACGAAAATAAAATAAAAGCTAAATTGTCTTTCTTTTTACCTTTTTTTATTTTTTTATGGTTGACCGGCTAACCGTTTGGTCACAGCTCACTGTTAACAACCGGTGTGGTCTAAGATGGACATACCTAGCTTGAAATGGAACTGGCTTTGAAGTAATGCTGCCAGGATACACTGTTAGTTACTTGGTGACTGATTTTCAACTGAAGGGTAGTAGCTAGCCAGCCGAGTACTAGAAAGTACCCTACCACCACGCTATGGTTTCCTCACAATGTTTTCCTTCACCGGCAGCTCAAGCTCATTGTTGGGGTTTGAACCCACGCCCTTCGGAGTGTGAACCGACCGCGCTAATTACCTTGAGTACAATAAATACAAGTATATCATGTTTTCAAACGTTTAGAGGAGGTGACCAGAATGCTGGCATCTACTTTGGTCAAAAGCTTAGCTCCAGCGTGGCAATGCTGTCAGCATTCTGGCCACATATCTCGCCTGTGAAGGACTATTAGATTAAGTTATTTGTAAATAATTCAAGATATTTTAATTTATGTTTCATATTACTTTAATTGACTTTTCTTCTACTCGTTTCTTGAACTAGTTTAAAAATACTAAAAAGATTTATGATTGACAAGCTAGGTCTTTGACCACAGCTCACATATGTTGTTAAGTGACGGTGTGGTCGAAGATGATAAACACTGCCAGCCTGGAATGGAACTAGCTAATCATTTTACTGATATATCATTTTTTCTGTCGCAAACACATTCATAATAGTTACATAACAAAACAAATACGTGCGTATTAGTGTGACGTACAGAAATAGCATGAAATTAAACTAAACACAGTACAATTTGTCTCTGCTTTCTCAAAGAAAGTGAAAAGAAAATAGCATTAGGTTCCAGATGAACGAGGAAACGCTGGGAAACTATCATTAATTATCTTGTTGCGTAAAGAGTAAAGTGCCTATAATTATTATCACATACAAGTATAATTATGATAAAACATTTACGAATTATAAATCTCACGGGCTCTATTTAACTATTGTAAATCTTCTGCAGAATAGCTTCGAGGAGGACCGAGCTTCGCTAGGATTATAAACGAAATAGATAAATACGGAAATATGTAAATACTAGCTGCGCCCCGCGGTGTCACCCGCATGTTTCGGGATGAAAAGTGTTAATGTGTTAATCCAGGGTCTCAGCTACCTCCATACCGAATTTCAACTAAATCCGTTTAGTAGTTTTTACGCGAAAGAGTAACAAGCATCACACCCATCCAAAACTTTTACATTTATAATATTAGTGGAATAAGAAAGTTTTTCTTCTTATGCAAAAGTAATAGAGCGAACGAGAGGCTCTCCTGATGGTAACAGATAACGCCTATCCATTATCATTGCAGTGATACATAGAACATTGACTAGCAAAACAAAGTCCAGGCCATCGCCGCTTTGGCGCTCATTACATTGAGACTTTCGATGGCTAACCATCGAGGGCTGTTGAGACTAATCTCAACAGCCCTGTTAGCTGCAGTACCATTTAAAGCGGAACACAGTAATGCTTACACACTACTACTTGACGTCAGAATATCTGGTACTACCTACCTAAACGACCTCCTGTTAAGGAGATCGTCTAGGAAAGAATGGCAAATTTGACTGTATTTATGTAAGATTGTTAAGATTGTAACTTTTTAGAAGGAAAACTAAATAGATTTTGCGTCGATGTTCAAAACTGAGCAACTGGTAAATGTCCCGAATGGACAATCAATGACTTATTGAAATCCATCAAGCTACATCTAGCCTGTGAAGTAATCGCCCAATTGCAATTTATAGTTCTATGCCAAGTAATGATATAAAATTCAGAGTCGTTTTTTAACCCTAGTTATATTATTTCACGAGCTTTTAAAACAGAAGCTTTTGTGCTTTAAAAAGTACTCTCTATGAGTTACTTCGTAAATCTTGAATGAAACGAAATTCATTTAAAATTATAAATGAGTAATATGAACCGGAAAGTGCATACTGAAATCATTAATGTAACACTATACGTTGACTTCCTTGAAAGTGTTTCACTTTTGTTCAACTTTAATTAAAAGTATTATTCTTTCAGTATCATTACTAACAAAATAATACTTCATGACGTTTTCAATAGAGTGCTACAATATGCAACATTGTATTCATAGATTTAGATCATTTGACGTATTTCAAATAGGT
This sequence comes from Biston betularia, assembly GCA_905404145.2. NCBI lineage: Eukaryota > Metazoa > Arthropoda > Insecta > Lepidoptera > Geometridae > Biston > Biston betularia. The sequence goes on along the minus strand of FR989887.1, from coordinate 5,047,845 downwards.
ACAAGTGGAACAATTTAGTAAATTATATATGTTCTACGATATGTCTATTAAATGTTAGCCAAAAAGCCTTTCGGTCGATTTAAATAAGTTTATGCTTATTTAAATTGATCGAATTTTTAATAGGAATTTATTACATTACTTATTGAATTTTGAATTTCTGTTAAAGGTTATGAATAAATAGATGAAACTTCTCTAAACGAAATTAATGGGTTTTTCTTTAGTGACATCGTAAGTAGAGCATCTCAATTTTTAAATATTCTAAGAATAATGAACCTAATTGGTATGTCTATCAACATTGTCACGGAAACTTAATATTTTTTTGTTTTGTTTGTCTAAACCCAAAACATCCAATCATTGCCACACTTTTGCTCGACAAACATTACAGAGATGCTCCACTTCGCACTTTCAAAACTAACAACCAATATAGATCCGCACGATTTTCGTGTTTTTTTTTTTAAATCGAATGCACTTTCCGACACATCACTTTTCACTTCACGTTTTTGCGCGTACTCACCAAGAACTTCATGTTGCTCTGCGTCTTCGTTCGGCGCCGAAGACAGGTTGTGTGGCCAACGAGTGCCTCCATCATCATATATACCGTCCCTCCCACTTTCAATAAGATACAACTTAAGCTCAAGAAGGGTAAACGTAGGCTCGATAATGATTCGAATTGTAAAATTGTAACGAGCATTTGTTTTCTTCAAAACTGGAACAAACAGCTGAGCGTCAATCCACTCTATTATTTTGACATTTTGGTTAACCGTAACTGTCAAAACCAACCACAAATAGCGTAATTATGAAAAAAAAACCACAAATATTGCGTTACAATTTTTCATGTAAATATAGGCTAATCAGGCTAAATATTATTACTAGAAATCACCAAATTAAATATCGATATCTTCAATGAAAACAATACCAATGTAATTTGGAATTTTTACTAAAGCTACTATAATGTAACTAATTCATGTAGAACTTTCTAACTTTTTCCGTATTTTCCTAATAAAAAGTGTTCTATAACTTGTTTTGTCGTGCTTACAATCGGTAAATAATATTGTTAAAATCGATTCAAAAGTTTAAATGTAACAAGCTGGCAGATAGTTTCTTTAAAATTATAGTTAAGGACTGTGTCACAATAGCTTTATTTACACCGCTTTTTTTTATTCAGACCATTTTACAGGTTTTAGATAAAAGACCTAAACTAAATAAAATTGTTGCTGTCTTTTTCATTGCAGTCCATTAGACAAAGACAGCGACTTGTTAGAAGTCTTCTTCTTTGGTATGAACTTTTTTTTTAAATAATAAATAAAGCGTTTGACCTCCATCATACTTGATGTTAACTGAAGATGCGGTTTACGATGGAGCACGTTTGTCTAGACGATATTAACCGCAAGTATATTTTATCGATCGAAGAATTTTTATAAAACATTTAAGTATTTATTTAAGTTTAGTGGAGAAAATAGTATTTATAAGAAATCAATTAACGCAACAAGACATTTCAATTGGGTAAAACTTATAATAATTGATAACGAATATAATTATGTAAGGTTTTGTTGAACTATAAACCTGCATATCATATATCTGAGGTACTTAAGTTATCAGAACCATTTTTAAATCCGAAATATATTTTTAGATTATTATATATGTATACTCTAAGAGAACAAATGACTGTTTTCCTCTTATGCAAGCTTGACCTTCCCCAGATATTCAAGATTACTCTATACTCTACTTTTTACTTTCAGCGTGATAATAAAAAGCAATACCTTTAGAAATAGTAATTTACTAAGAGACACAGATTCGATGCTGTAGAAATCGTCGTAGACTTTCATATATGTATATTCTTTTATTTTTTTGGTTGACAGGCTGGGAGTTTGACCACAGCTCATCTGACGATAAGTAGCGTTGAAGTCGAAGACGGTAATCACACTAAACTGAAAAGGAACCGGATCTCTAGAGATGCTTGGCGGCAGTTTTGTTACTTGAAGGTAATAGCTAGCTAGCCGAGTACTGGAAAGTACCCTGCCACCATGTTATGGTAATCCCACGACGTTTTCCTTCACCAGCAGCTAAAATTCAGTGTTGGGTTTTCAACACACGCCTTTCGGCGTGTGAACCGACCGCGCTAACCACTAGGCTATCATAGCTACGCACTTGTCACGTACAAACGTGACAAGTAAAGCTACAACTAGGGTATTCCCATACTTAACACTGAATTACTATTGCAAGGTTTGACCTATTTTAAATAATAACTAGCGGACGCCTCGCGGTTTCACCCGCGTAGTTCCCGTTCCCGTGGATACAGGGATAAAAAGTAGCCTTTGTCAACCGGGGATAGTGTAGCTTCCCAACGGTGAAAAAATTTTTGAAATCGGTCCAGTTGTTTCGGAGCCTATTCAATACAAACAATCAAATCTTTCCTCGTTATAATAGTATAGAAAGATTAAAAATATAGAAAAACCTACTTACTAATCGCACTATGCATTTTACACTGGTAAAAGCACAAAAAGCGATGCCAAAAATACAGACGTAGAAATTACATATCTATCGATCCAAAATTTGTTTGCTGGTAAACTCATACCTAATTTAATCTGATCTATAAAATGAAGACAAATCATATTCACACTCAAACAAATCTTCAAGGGTATTAAAAAGTAGTTGTTTAACATTGTCGGACTTTGTTTATTTTGTGGCATGTGTGCAACTTTAACTATTTTATTAAGCTCGTAGAAAGGTTGTAAAGTATCACGAATACATTTAGAATGGATCAGTATTAAATCATCAATAGATACAGCTATTTATTCCGTGCTAGCTCAGATTTTAAGTTCGTTAATCAATTTTGTAAATGGGCGTCTGTTTTGAAACTGACATTTTCAAGTGGCTTGTAACATTTTCTTGTAATATATCATTCGGGGACCTCGTGCTTAGTTTGGAGTCCAATATTTACCTTTTTATACTTTGAATAGGAATGTCAAATACCACCTCTAGATGTAATAAGGTCTTTGTATTCTTTTCTCTGTATATTGTACTCCTTCTATCAAATAAATATATAAAAATATATTTATCTTTAAGCCCAAGCGATTACAAACGCTTGTGCTAATTAATATCAATATACCGTAAGTTTCAATTTCGCGTGCAAGCAGATCAGTCAAGCAGCAATAGTCGTAAATTTTTGTATTTTAATAAATAACTTTTCAAAAGTGGTTCTTCTGTACGCTAGTATTTACTTAATCTGTAGATACAGTGTTCGCATGGAACGTCTCGGTTCGCTTATCAAAACCTGTATTTTTACAAAATGTTCACAGTGATCAATGAACATTCGTATAACCGTTTTGGTTAGCCTAGCACGTCAACCATTACAGACATACGTTGACATAAGGCATTTGTATTAATGAAAGTCAAATCTCAGTCTTATTCCGATCAATACTCATAGGTACTTAAGTAACAAGCGATAATTAATCAAAGAGAAAGGCTCCACTTGGCTACCACTGCGTTTGCTGAAATACAGAATTCCTTACAATAAATAAAATCAGGTCTAGCGACACGCCACAGATATCATATTCTGTAGAGTTTCCTAAACACTCAGCACGCGAGATAATCGTATGTCTATTCGGGTAAGTACTCATAAAATCAAAAGTCATTTTATACAATGTTAAGTAGGTTAATTTATAAAATTGACATATATATATATATATTTATAGGTAATGACATTTTAATTTATACAATTTTTATCTAGTAACTATAAATAATGACGTTTTTAATATATACATACATACATATAATAATTTTTTAAAATTCAATCTAGTAGACATATAAAATAAATACAGTAATATGTATGGGAGTACTTTATAAATAAAAGTAGTATATAATCTACACTTGTAGCGCAAAATAAATAAAACTTAAGTACTTCAATCAATAACCTAAAAAGGGCCCTGATTACGATAGGGGTTCATTGGTGGAGGAGGACGGAAAACAAATAACAAAAAAAATAATCAAACGTCAGAATTCGTAAGCGATAAGCGATTAAGCGAACGAGTTGTATTAAAATTTATTTAAATATCGTAGGACATTAGCAAACCAAACTAAGCAAAGCTTGTATTATGAAAATCTGATAGAATATTTAAATACTTTTTTTTTGCAAATACAAACAGAACACCCAGACACAGAACAAACGTTTGTTTAAACCACAAGAAGTTTGTCCTTGGTGGGAATCGAACCCACGCTCTATATGTCTTATAGCAGATACGTACTACCAATGAGCCAACAGAACTGTCTTTTATTATAATTCTGGTATGCTTCGCTAATTTACTCACTTGAGAGCCAGTTACATTCCAGGCTAGGTGTGCTTTACCATCTTCGACCACACCTTCACTTAACATCAGGTGAGCTGTGGTCAAACAATTAGCCAGTCAATCATAAAAAAAAAAAAAAAAAAAAAAAATTAAATACTGAAGTGACAATACCAAACAATTGTGTGTATTCTAATTTTTGTATAAATCTCGTATTTGTGGTCGCACTCCTCTGAAACGACTCGACCAGTTTTTATGTATATTTGGTATTAGAATAGGTCGTAAAGTATATTTCATACCACTAGGTGATTAGGGGCAATTCTTAACTCAACGCGGACGAAGTCACGGGCGTAAGCTAGTCATATATATAAAATATCCAGACCGAACAAACATCTACGATATTACATAATAAATGTTGGCCCTGGGTGGGAATCGAACCCACACTCTACAACTCAAGAAGCATTGCTACTACCAAATGAGCTCTAGAATTTAACGTAGGTGCAACTCAAACATGTGATATGGCAGGTTTTGAATTATTTTACACTTGACATTTATGTACGTTAAATTAAATTAAATTCTTTGTAGCGATAGCTCAGTGGTTACCGCGGTCGGTTCGCATGCCAAAGGGCGTGGGTTCAACCCCCAACAATGAGCTTAAGATGCCGGTGAAGTAAAACATCGTGAGGAAACCATAGCATGGTGGTAGAGTATTTGCTAGCACTCGGCTGTTTAGCTACCACCCTCAAGTTGGAAATCTGCCGCCAAGCATCTAATGGTGTGCTTCGCCAGCCTCACTTGAGTGCCAGTCCCATTCCAGGCCAGGTGTGCTTTACCATCTTCGACCACACCATCACTTAACATCAGGTAAGCTGTGGTCAAACACCTAGCCTGCCAACCATGAAAAAAAACAATATCTGTGGCTTGAGCCCATTTCGTTATGCAACCTATTATTTTACGGATTGAAAACAGATAATACTTAATTTATGTATTTGTCAATAAACTTCGAGAATCTCGATAAAATTGTTGCATAAGTAAATACATAATAATTATGTTTATACAACTTCTGCCTCGATAATCACAACTCTGTACTAGCAACAACTAACTCGCAATACAATTTTACTTGGTGGTAAATCTCCTTGACAGGATGTCGTCTAGGCAGTCTGCTGCCAAGCAGTAGTGTATAAATTGTGTACCGGCTTACAGGGTGCTGTGGCTAGCGAAACTACTGGACTCTTGTAACTAACCATCGAATGTCTTAAAGTAATGAGGACCATAGCAGCGAGACTTTTGGCTACATCAACCCAACATGGAGAACATATCGGCTTCCTTGTTTCCTAAGAATAATCTTGGTATTTCATCAAGTTCGTGTGAAAGACAAGTAACTAAAACATTATGCTTTATTGTCAATCATATCCCAGTGGTGGCCATCATGGACTTTTCAAATGAATACTACGTATGTTTTTTTTTATGTAAAAGTAGTGAGACGAACGATACGCTCTCCTGATGGTAAGAGATGACGCATGTCCATGACCATTACAGCGATACATAGAACTTTCAGTAGCAAAACAAAGTCTGGGGTATCGCTGCTTTGGCACCCATTACTTTAAGACTTTCGATGGTTAGTCTCAACAGCCCAGTAATTTCGCTAGCTGCAGTACCCTTCAAACCGGAACACATAACAGTAATGTCTACGGAACCAACCATACAGATATTTCGACTCGCACTTGTCACTCAATTTATTTTAGTAACGCGATGAAATTACAAAAACCCAGATAAAATTACGAATTTGAGACAATGAATGTGAAATATTTTGACGTGTTGTAAATATTGTATGCAATAATGTCGGTTTCAAATTTCAAATGACCGGTAAAAAAAAGTTTGTTGGCTAAAACAATTAGTCACAACTTTTAATAAGAGCACTGAATTCAAACGGTGAAGGTAAACATCGTGAGGAAACCTACATGTCTGCGAGTTGGCAATGTTTTCAAAGTCGTGTGAAGTATGCCAACCCGCACTTTGCCAGCGTGGTGCACTATGAGCCTACTTTTCTCTCAAAAAGAAGAAACCCGAGCCCACCAATCGGACAGTTTATAAAGTCGGGACTGATTCGCATCCGAAATTAGTAGATACTTTGGTAGTTTTATCATATTACCTATTTAACATCATGACATTGATAGCCCTGTTGGTTTATTGGTAGTGTGTCTGCTCCAAGAGCTGAAGGGCGTGGGTTCGATTCCCACCCAGGATAAACATTTTGTCGTACAAACAAAATATTCTGTGTCTGGGTGTTCTGTATTTATTATAAGTATGTATTTACAAAAAAAAAAGTACTTAAGTATTCTATCAGTTATCTGATTTCTATGGCACAAGCTTTAGTTTGGGGTCAGATGGCGCTGTGTGTAATGCCCTACTATTTTTTTTTATTATCATCATCATCATCAGCCCTTAATCGCCCACTGCTGAACATAGGCCTCTCTTCTTGTACGCTGCTCGTCCCGGTCCTGTGGCAATCCTATCCAGGTTCGACCCGCGATTTTAATTTTGTCGTTTACCCAACGAGCTTGTGGACGACCCACGCGACACTCTGTTTACCAGTGCGCGGCTACCAATCCGTCAACGCCTTAGTCGACCTACCATCACCCTACCTGGTGACATCACCCGCTCCGATATCGCTCACCTTAGTTCGGCGTCGGATCTCGACATTTCTCATCTGTTACTTATCCAATATAATCTATCTATCTGTCTAGACTATTATAAAGAGGAAAGATTTCATTGTTTGTATTGAATAAGCTCCGAAACTACTGGACCGATTTCAAAAGTTCTTTCACCGTTGGGAAGCTATACCCACTATACCCGGGTGACATAGGCTATGTTTTATCCCTGTATTCCCACGGGAACGGGAACTACGCGGGCGTAAGGCGTCCGCTAGTATACTATAATTATAGAAACAGTAATTTATTTAATCTAACCCAGAAATCTATCAATTAATTATTTAACATGAAATTATGCGACGGCAACGTTGCAATTTGTTTATATCCTCACACAACCTTTGGGTCATGTCAATAAGATATTTAGACATTGAACTTTAATGCATTCTAGCAAAACTGCAATATTATGATGAAATACAATTTAGAACCAGTTCTTTTGATTGCAGACAAATGTAATATATTAATGATTGATTTGTTATAAGCAGCACCTAGTTCTGCTTACCGTTTTATTCGTAAGCGATTCGTAGATTGTATATATGTAAAGAAACGCAAGTATAGTACCCTGGACAGTGGGTACATATTTGAGCCTTTTGGGGTTGAAACTTTGGGACCGTGGGGACCGGGAGCAAAAAAAATGTTTAAAGAATTGTCATCTCGTTTGGTCGACGCCACACGTGAACAAAACGCTGGCCTTTATTTTGCTCAGCGTTTGAGTATTGCCATACAACGCGGCAATGGGGCCAGCGTTTTGGGAACTATTCCCATTGATAGCGGTCTTTTAGAGTAGTTATTATTTTAAGTTATTTTGTTTTGTTTAATTGAAGATATTTATTATACTTTTTTTCATAAATAAAATAATGTAAAGAAATAAATTAATATACAAATATCGCAGAACATTACTCACAGCGCCATCTGACTCGTCGGCTCTTTCTTATATACGTTTACGATGAATGTTTATTCCTTTTGTTTATACTATTGTGTAAAGACCGATTTCGAAGACAAGAATCTAAACTTTTTTTAAATAATGCATAGTAATGAAAAAAACAGAACATTTTTAGTAAGCTTAAATCTATCAACTAAAGCAGCGGTCGGCAACATGCGGCTCACGACTGTTTTTTAAATGAGAGTCTAAGGTTTCTAACAAACTGTAAAGTTTTGCCAACCAATTTATATGTTCTAACAGATGCCTCGCGGTTTCACCCGCGTAGTTCCCGTTCCCGTGAGAATACAGGGATATAAAGCACTGGGGAATAGTGTGCTTCCCAACTATAATTTTTGAAATCGGTTAAGTAGTTTTTGAGTTTATTCGTTACAAACATACAAATATTTCCTCTTTATAATGTTATAGTGTAGAACTGTAGATGTAGCGAGTAATTTACAAATGAACGTGATCTGCAATCTAATGAATTGTAAAGGTGTGTTGCAATTATTTTTGTCTTGTCTAAATAACTTTTCCAATTCTCAATTACAGAAAAAATAAATGTGCTTCTCGTCTTAGATACAGACCAGTATTTGAGAGCCATTTTAATAATTTCAGCTACTCACATAAAAGTTAGTTTATAACAAATAGCAGCGATAGTCTAGTGATTACTCTGTGATTAGCGCGGTCGCTTCAGACGCCGAAGGGCGTGGGTTCGAACCGCAAAAATAAGTTTGAGCTACCACTGAAGGATAACATCGTGAGTAAGCCATAGCGTGATGGTAGGGTACTTTCTAGTACTCCACTGGTTAGCTACCACCCTCAAGTTGAAAATCGTGCGCGAAACACTTTACGGTGTATTCCAGTAGCCTCTCTTATGAGCCAGTTTCATTCCAGACTCAGAGTGTTTACCATCTTCGACCACACCGTCACTTAACATCAGATGAGTTGGGGTTATACACTTAGCATGTTAACCATAAAAAGAAAGAAACCACTCAAATATAGCTTCAAATGTCACACTGAATTTTAGTACATTTTTTTTAAATACTAGTTGCCCCCCGCAGTGTTACCCGCTACATATTTTCGGGATAAAAAGTAGCCTATATGTTAATCCAGGATCTCAGCTACCTCCATACCAAATTTCACCAAAATCCGTTTAGTAGTTTTTGTGTGAAAGAGTAACAAACAACCATCCATCCGAACTTTCACATTTATAATATTAGTGGGATTTTCTCATTCCTTTTCATGCATTGATCCTTTGTTATAGACGTAGCCCTACGTATCTACTAATAAAATTTAATTGAAATGTTTTTGTGCATTTTTAATATCACCTATAATACTTATATAGATCAGTATACAGTATACACCTCTACCTCATTTTGGCACTATGTGGCCCTTGCCTGGCAGAAGGTTGCGGACGGATGAACGAAAGCCTTCAGATTTGGTCTTAATTATTGTTATCTGGGTGTCTAGAAGTCGTAAGTGAAAAAAGGATTATAATAAACCGTCTGTATGTGTCTTAATGTTAGAAGCTAGTGTTCTTGGTTGTCTCGTTTCGCAATTGCAATGCATCATATCGAAAAGTGATCGTAGAGCCATTGATAGCTTACTATCTCACAATCTTATATCTCAAGATCATATTATAATTAAAATATGAGCGTAGTAGTTTGAAAGAAATCTTGGAATGAATTACAGATTGCTGTATGAAATATTGTCGGTGGCAAGTCGAAACTAGTTAGATAAGCTAAGGATAGGACATTGTGGAATTTCTTGTGGAGGCTTTTACCCGAAGGAGGTCCCATACTTAAATAATTAATTTAATTTTATATTATAACACGGATATAGTAAGAAGACTAAAAAGGACAAAACCTTTTGAGTTAGTGTATTAAGTTAGTAATTTCAGTGCAGTGAGTACTACATATTATAGAACACATGAACAAAGTGTCTTCCCCTTAATAGAGACAGTAACAAGTGTCGATGGACGCATTCTTCGATTATACTCTACTTAGCAATTTAAGTTATATTAAAATTAAGTATTTATGTATTCTATCAGTTATCTGACTTCCATCACACAAGCTCTGCTTAGTTTGGGACCAGATGGCGCTGTGTGTATAGTCCTACGATATTTATTTATTTATTACTTATTAGTCTCAACTAGGCTAGATTGTAATAACAATGAGGTATCTAACAACAAACAGATCTAATCATGTATGTAATCATGAATTTTTATTATTATTATATGGAATAAATAAAGCTTTATTACTATAGAAGACAGTAAAATAACTGTTGGTGTTGGTAAAGTCTTCATAATGATTATCTGAGATCGATGTCCTCACTCAATGTAACAAATTCTTTGATCCTTTATCTTTCTAGTGATGTTATTAAATTTTGAATGTAGATAATATACGCACGTATATGTAGCATTAATACCAAACTACATTCATCTATTTTGTCATTTTCAGTTTTCTGACTTGTCTCCCATTACATAGTGGGTTATGGAAGCAAATTTAAAGGCGTATTCACATCAAAAAAAATATAGGCTATTTATAAACAAAATGGTTGAAATTAAAACCTCATTGGAACACAACAATTGCCTCACATAGTTATTATGACTGCGATTTGATACACATACCAGCACAAATATTATACAACACATAAGTACTTGCATAATAATAATTAGGTGGGTAGGTGATAGGAGACTGCGATTCAAAAAGAAAAAAAAAAGTAAGAGCAAAAGCCGTTACGTAAAATCGATCGTAAGGAGGCAAGTTTTAATTCTTTTTGGGTACACTAAACCAGTATTGAGGTTACCGATAATCAAATATGTATATGATGTCTTGTTATTTTAAAAGTCTTCCCTAAACGTTCTCATCCGTCTGTCAGTAACCGATTCATTAGAGATATGTCCAAACTGAAGATTATAGAAAGATCAATTTAAAGATTGGAAGAAGTGTGAAGTGTTTCGGCAGCCTATATAGACGGGTGACCATCTGATTTCCAATCTGGAAGTCCTAGGTTCGAATCCCACGGCATGCACTGTCTTTTCTAAGTTCTGTGCGTATTACCGATAACTTCATACGGTGAAGGAAAACATCGTGAGATGATGTCCGAGATTTCTTTTAAAAAAAAGTTCTCGAATATGTGTGAAGTCTGCTAACCCGCACTTGGCCGGATCCTTATCACAATGAGAAGAGACCCGCGCCCAGCAATGGGCAAGTTTTTAAAAACACGGAAACGTACGTAAACTATAAATGTCAAGAAACTGGGATACCAACGCCTCTATACTGTTGGACGTATAACGGAAACTGCTTTTTTATGGTTGATAGGTGTTTGACCACAGCTCATTTGATATTGAGTAACTGTGTGATCGAAGATGGTAAACGCACCTACCCTGGAATGGAATTTTGTCACACCTTTGTCTAACTATTATGTATTGGGAACTCTCGCAAAATCTGGTATAAAAAGTCTGTCTTTCAGCCAAAACTCAGCGTAAATATTTTTATAACAGCAATTGCCTCAGCGTTTTGTCAGCGAACCAATACAACTCAGCAAATGGTGTTCGCGGCGTGGTATTGCATAGCAACTGCGGCGATACTGTTTGGTGAGACAAGAATCCGCTGTATGTGGATAAGGTTGCAACTTAGTAATAGAGATAGCGGGCAGAATCTGGGCGTTTATAAGACTTGAGTAAATAGATTTATTCTAGATCGACGTACTTCATCCGTGGCCGCACCGTCTCTGTCTGTCATTTAGGCGAGTTAGTAGCCGTTTATTTAAAAATAATACAAAATGTACAATTTAAAAAAACCGACTCCCTTTGGCTTAAACGCGCTGTTCCAATAAAACAGCGAGGTTTCGGAGTAAACGAAAATATCGTCGATGTATACAATTTTTTTGATTTTTTTTAAAACCATTCGATCGTTTTTGTAAAATATTATAAAATATATATATGGGACCAACTAAAGTATGATTTACCAAGCAAAGAAAAAATCATCAAAATCGATTCATAATTGGCGGAATTTACGAGTAACAAACATTAAAAAAATACAGACGAACTACAGAACCTCATCCTTTTTTTGAGCCGTTTAAAAATGGAAGAAAAGGTCGTCTAGGTAGATACCACTGCAGTACCAGATATTTTGCCGCCAAGCAATAGTGGGTAAACATTACTGTGCAAAAATACAGTGCTGTCGAAACTAACCATCGAAAGTCTCAAAGTAATGAACTCTGGTATCTGATGCTCTGGACTTTGTTTTGTTGCTCAAAGTTCTGAGAGGACATATTGTGTTATTTCTTGCCAATAGGAAAGGGTCTCTCGGATCGTCTCATTGTGACTCTTTGATGTAAAAAAGTTACAAAAAATATACAAATCAAAAGCTATATCAAATGGTCCCATTTAAGAAATCTTTAGATATAATTCTTCTAATATTCCAAACGTGAAAGTTTGGATGGATGTACAGTAATACAGTAATACAGTAATATTTATTGGCCATAAATAACAATAATGTTAAAGGCAAGTCACATGTACAAAAAAAAAACCTTACGATTACACTTTAATGAATGAAGCTATACCTATACGAGTAATTAACAACGAACATACTACAGCGGAGGCTCCGTTTATGTACTACACATAAATGAGGATTCTGAGAACCTCATTGACATATATTCACCTAATTTGTAAAATGGATTGTTTTCCAAAAAAAAATTAATGGTTTTTTTAAATTCGGTATGATTTAATTCTGTAATATATTTTGGCAATTTATTATACATTAATATTTTGGCGGATGGATGTTTGTTACTCTTTTACGCAAAAACAACTGAACGGATTTGCATAAAATTTGGTATGAAGGTAGCTGAGACCCTGGATTAACACATAGGTACCGAACTTTCTCCCGCCGCCAAAATTCGCTGTCGCTCACTCTAACACTGTGTCTCTACTTACTTTACTATTCACTCCTCCACAGTTACCTAACTTTCACACATACTTGATTCAACGATGATACAACTTCATCCGCACTGATCAAGAATGCATCGAGATCGTTGCCTTGACATACTGCTCATATAAAAGTTGTAATGGTTGTAATGAACTTTACATTAATACGGTAAACTACTATCATATTCAGTTATCTAAATCGCCAACGAATTTTATGTACCTAGAAGATAATTTAAAAACAAAGAAACCGTGTGTGCAAAACTGCCAATAATATGACAAATAAGCGACGGTCCACCTGATGGTAAGTGGTCACCGCCGCCTACAATACCCGGGGCATTGCAGGAGTTCTATTCACTCTATGTGTAAAGCAAAGTTAATCAAAGCTCGACGGAAATGCGGATAAATCTGTTCTGACACTGTGTTCAGGCTGCCTCACTTAAGAACCAGTTCCATTCCAGGCCAGGTGTGATTTACCATCTTCGACCATACCGTCACTTAGCATCAGGTGTGCTGTGGTCGAATAACTAGCCTGTCAACCATGAAAAACGCTCTCCTGACGGTAAGAGATAATGCCTATCCATGACCATCACAGCAATACGCAGAACTTTGAATAGCAAAACCAAGTCCGAGGCATCGCTGCTTTGGCGCTGACTACTTTGAGACTTTCGATGGTTAGTCTCAACAGAAAATGTATTATAACTATTATATATTATAACATGTTATGTAATTTAAAGAAATAAAATAAATATAATTTATAAGTATGTATTTACAACACAAAAATTGTACACGTATTATCGGGATCCCAGGCTTTGCTTAGTTTGAAGTTAGAAGTCAGACGGCGCTGTGTGATTACCTATCCAGTTTTTTTTTTTTAATTCGTATTCGTGACCGTGAATGGCATTTATTTGAGTGCTACCGTGGGTCGGATATTACTTAATCATACCGTAGCGCTAGACTGTAGGTATGTGTGCACACTGCTTCTGATTGTACACACATACATTGCGTTTGAATGTGTTGCACAGGAGCTATTAAAAAGGTACTTTTGTAACTGTTACACGCTTAGTTATCGTTTCAAAGGTTCTCTAAGTAAGAGGAATATCAAGGACAATGACATTTCAGTTTCATAACTAACCAATACCTAGATATCCTACTAATAATATACTTTTATTATACTCTAATGCGACTTGTGGCACTAGCTCATAAGATCTGTTCTCTATACTTTTTTCTATTAATGATGTGCACAATAAAGAGTTCTATTTATCTGTCTAATCTATCTGTGTCTATCCCGCTTATATTATAAATATGAAACTTTGGATGGATGTTTGTTACTCTTACACGCAAAAACTACAAAATGGATTTGGATGAAATTTGGTATGGAGGTAGCTGAGACCGTGGATTGATACATAGGCTATCCGAAAACATGTCGCGGGTAACACTGCGGAGCGCAGCTAGTCTTTTATAAAATGCGAAACTTTGCGTGTTTGGATGTTTAAATGTTTGTTACTTAATGACGCAAAAACGATTGAACTGATTTGGATGAAATTTAACACATATATGTTTATTATCTAGATTTACATATAGAGTACTTTTTAAAGTCGTCACTACTTTACTAAAGCATGACTGGACTTGACTTCGACTATAACTATAGCTACAATGCAACTTATTTAACTTGGAAATATAAAACACTTGACAAGGGTTGCCAGGTCGCCAAACCTAATAGCCGGACAGATCAGCCAGTTTAGCCGGACATTTGGGTAAAAAGGCCGGACACCCTACATTATTGAGGATTTTGTGTCTCAGTATTATTAGACACGACAAAAACGCTCGGCGAAAACGTCCACGCACGGCGCTCGCTCGTTTGCGTATATCTAGCTAACAAAAGCCGGACACCATTTGTTTTGGACACGCAATCAGAAAGCCTAACTATGTCCGGCTTTATTCGGACGCCTGGCAACGCTACACTTGACACTGGCAAATGCTCAAAATGCTACGCCAAAATCAAAGAAGAAGAATACGCTGATATAACAGATTTAGTTCGGGTTGGTGCACATGGGCTCGGCTATTTCATAATACCGTTATTATAATTGGTTACGTGAGCTTAAACTCGTTAATGGACGCTCAATTATTTGTACGTAACCGCCATTACTGCGGAATGCGCTGATCTGCATACATAGTTACTTCATGCGTCGGTCAACTGAACAAATAGATAAGGGATCAGAAATCGGGAACTTTTATTGTAAACTGCGTAACATTATGATTTTGACCAAGCCAAAAATGAAGCTGCACGAGAGCGTGTCGCACGCGGTCGTCGCATCTCACGGCACACCGGGACCTTCGTCTACTACGCCGACAATAGAGAGCCTCGATCACGAACGACTTGCGAAAAAGTATTCGTATCGACATCGACAAAAATTTATATGAGATTTGTACAGGCGTGAAATTGACATAGCCGCCTCTGTTATCTAGGCATTTGAGTATAGACCGCATTCGCTCTTAATATTATATAGAGGTAGTGGTCAAAAAAAAAACGCAAGCCTATATTTAATTTAAAAAAAAACTATATCTGTGATTAGCGCAGATTCGCTTTTAAATTCCAAATTCATCCTCGTACAAACTAGATTCTAGATTTTATTATCAATCACTCGTTACAGACTGAACGATTGCCACTGACTGTTTGACTAATCACTTCGAACAAATTGGACGACACGCGCAATCAGGCTTCATACTCCGATTATGCATTAAATTATAGAACGATAGACATTAATAAGCCTCATTCTGTACGAGCTTGTAAAAATAAAGATATTGTTTATTGTTTATTTGATAAAACACGAGTAATATAAATTGATATACATAGATAGATCAAACGTCTCAAAGTAATGAGCGCCAAAACAGCGATGCCCTGGACTTTGTTTTGCTACTCAAAGTTCAAAGTGCTGTGTATCGCTGCAATGGTCATGGACAGGCGTTATCTCTTACCCATTACGAGAGCGTCTTGTTCGTCTCATTACTTTTTACATTTAAAAAAAAATTGTTATGTCCTGTGATCGTGTTTTGCCCTTTAGACGTACAAATATGAGCGATGGCGATATCTATTTCTACATTAAAAATTCAAATATACCTAATAGCTTCGTGGACTTTTTATTGGTGATGAGTTTTTATCGGTGTCGGTGGTGTGGTTTTGATGTTTTTATTGTTGGGTGATTGATAAAATAATTATTATATCAATTTAATTTTCACATCGCATCCCTAATAATGACTTTTATACCTTCTCAAGATACCTGGATTTACGCCAGGGTTGAACTGGACCGCCCACGACCCCAATGGTTTAAATCGAGTTTTACAACGCAAGAAAAAGCTAAATATTGTGGCAGTATTCTAAAACTTCGGCTTCAGGTTTCTCTACCTATCTATCTCTATCCAACTAAATCACAAGCAAATTTCTTGTAAACAAAACCAAGCCTACATTTTAAGTGTAAGTAATTGCGTTATGTTTATTACAAATCATTATGCGTAATGACGATTACTTGTTTTCTTTTTGTAGAAAGTTTTAAACTAAAACCTTGCAAAGTTAGAAAGATGAAAGTAATTCTAAAAATGCGTGTCTGCCCAGTGAATGTGGAATTAGATCTTGTAATGCAAGTTGAACGCTCGCTATAAATTTGTCTTTCTGTAACAGTAAAAAGTAGCTCTATCTGTTTAAATAGCTACTCTTAGTAAAATGTACGCTTATGTTGACATGAACAAACAACAATTTAAGCAGGGGTGTAGCTAGCGCCATATCAGCCGTATCAATGATACGGGGCTACAGAGGGCTAACGTGTATAAGCAAAAATTATTCGCAATGTCACTTAATCTCGTGCGTCCCGGGGAAAAAACTATCATAAATGATCAACTGTCCATATAATCAATAAATGTTTCAAGCATTTTTGTTACTTTTATGAAAAATCTTTAACCTTTATTTGGGCCCCCAACTGATTTTGATACAGGGCCCCTCCAAAGCACGGTACGCCACTGAATTTAAGCATCATTACGGATGTCAATACATGGAAGTTGAAAAACAATCAAGTACTGGTTTGGTACTGGTGGACACTACTGTCAGAAAACGTCCTTTGTCTCTCATATAAATAAATATTTACGAAAATTTCACATAGCGCCATCTAGCCCCAAACTTAGCAAAGCTTGAACTATAGAAATCCAAATAGCTGGTAGAATACTTGCCTATTTTTTTTTTGTTAACAAACAATTTATGTGTGCAAAATTTCATTCAAGTTCGTTCAGCCGTTTTGCGTGATTGAGTAACAAACATCCAAACATCGAAAGATAAAATCTTTCAGCTTTATAATATAATTAGGACTTATCGCACGTCGAAGGAAGAAAGAATTTCTACTCAATTGTCGTAGATCAAGATAAACATAAGTTCGGTACAAGTTTTTAATTATATCTACTTATTACATATACAAAAATATAAAGATGTTTGAAACACAATATCAGAGTATTCATATAACAATAATACGTGCTACGTACCAACAAGACAATGACTATTATCTTTATAAGTTACGCAGAACATCTGCAGACATCCGCTCCAGATTTACGCAATCTGGAATGAACAGGATGCCGCCATAGCAACCTTGGTAATACAAAAAAATACACCTTCACAAACATTATTACTATAGCCATAAGGCTCATGATACCAAATAAGGTTTAGGCCACCAGCAAGCCTTGAATTTGCGCAATGAATTCTTCGTCACACAAGCTGGCTGTAACAAGCAAGTATCTCATGAGATTTATTTAACGTGGCTTAACAGGGTTTATTAGAAAGGATACGCTGAGCTAAAAGGAGATCATTGATCCCATTATGAACAACTTTCTCGTTGTGACTAGCCTTGAAAATGCCAAAAAGCAACAGATTTGCAAAACAAGCTTTTTTTCGTGATCTATAGTAAACTTCACAGATCTATGCGAATACTTTAAAATATTTAAAAAATAATATAGGTAATTCACAATGATGAGTTTAAAACGCCCTGTTGCATTAGCATACACGCCTCGTTCCGTCTAACCCTGCATGCACTCGGAATAGTTTAGAAATGTAAATTAAGTGGTTTAACGTGAGTTTTTATGAGACTTGCTGTAAAGTTTCTATTAAGACGTTACCCTACAATGTTTCAATAAGTAAATAGATAAGCTACAAACACCCTATATTACATAACATTTGGTTATGTCAGCCTGACAAACTTTGTTGCAAATTACTTTTTTATTGTCTTCGTACAACCTACGTACACATACATATAAGACTAGACTGCTACTAAGTAGCTCGCTTAGGAGCTCCTTGAGTTGATATCGCCCTCTTCCTTTCGCTGCAAGACGTCCAAGGTTGATAGGTCACCCTTTTGCAGTCAACGTATCGATGACAATTACAAAACGCTTTGAGAGCACATTCATCATTGGTAAACCTCAACCTCAAAAGGTCTCACTTAACTCACTGTGGCATTATTTCTGAGCCCGTACAATCAGAAGTTTTCAAACGAAGACTAAAAATATATCTTTTGTGCTGGCATCCTCCACCTTAGCCTACGCTTCGGAGAGCTATTGCCAAACGTGAATCCATTTTACATAAAAAAAACTTACTCAAACACGTTTTTGTATTTATTCCTACCCCTTTTCTTATTTCGTAACGCTCAGAGCCTATTTTGGATGACAAAGGAACTTCTAACATCAATTACCTAGTAGACCAACCCTGTAAATCCATAGAAACATATATAGCACACCCCTAACATCGAGCTCGGGAACAATGTCTTTGACGGGAGCGAGCGCCGCACCAATCCGAGCTCTCGAGAGCTAGGGGTGGCGGAACTTTGCGAGGAAATTCAATTAAACTTGAGCGCCCGCCTTTATCTGATTATGCCGTGGAGAGACCGGCTACGTAACGAGATGCTGTAGGGTTGGCAAGCATCTTGTTACGTTTAAGAGAGAGTAGTATTTATAAAAGAAATGATGAATACAATTACCTTATTTTCGTCCAGTACTACTCATTCGGTGCAAAATTAAAGGTGGACGGTATTGGAGTAGAAATTGGTTTATTTTGACCGATTTTTCAATTATCAAAAACCCAGATAGTCTACTTAAGTATATGTCTACAATATATTGTGTAGAAAAGAGTGAGAATTTTTTCGCCCAAGTTTCTCTAGTCGTACTTGTAAATTGTACAACCAAGGAAACTTAATTACATGTTTATCACCGGGGATTAATCGCACACAAAGTACTATAAACTCATTTTAGTTAATTTAAGATCACGAGCTGACCGAACAATAGGGGTGTTTAAATCGCGAAATTTAAACATCAATAAATAATGTAGGACATTACACACAGCGCCATGTGACCCCAAACTAAGCAAAGCTTGTACTATGGAAGTTAAATAACTAATAGAATACTTAATTACTTATTTTTTGTAAATACATACAGAACAACCAGACACAGAACAAACCCGCACCCTACATGTGGGAATCGAACCCACGCACTGCCAAAGAGCCAACAGGGCCGTCAAAGAAGACATATTATGCTAACCAAGGAGACTCGACTTATTTTCTAAGATACTCTGTATCCGAATTACATTGTTCTAATCTGTGAAAAGTACTAATTTCTTACGACGTACCAGCCCTGTCTTAAGCCAATATTGGGTAAATCCCCATTCTGTGAAGCGTCGAGCGAGACTCGTAAGCCAACCTGTGACGTTATCTAACCTCGCTTACTACAATGTAACTTAGAAACAGTGAACGATCCAAGGCAGAGCTGTCCAAACCTGTACGATCCCGGGTCATTACAAATTAACAAAAATTTTTTTATATGGTTGACAGGCTAGTTTTTTTTTATGTAAAAAGTAATGAGGCGAACGAGTCGCTCTACTGATGGTAAGAGATAACGTCTGTCCATGACCATTGTAGCGATACACAGAACTTTGAGTAACAAAACAAAGTCCAGGGCATCACTGCTTTGGCGCTCATTACTTTGAGACTTTGTTGTTTGACGACAGTTCACCTAATGTTAAGTGATGGTGTAGTTGAAAATGGTAAAGCACACCTAGCCTGGAATGGAACTGACCCTCAAGCAAGGCTACCGGAACACACCTTTCGATGCTTGGCAACAGATTTTCAACTTGATGGTAGCTAGCCAGCAGAGTACTAGAAAGTACCCTACCATCATGCTATGGTTTCCTCACGATGTTTTCCTTCACCGGCAGCTCAAACTTATTTTTGAGGAACTCACACCTTTCGGAGTATAAACCGACCGCGCTAACCACTATAATCGCCACTAAAATAAATTTAAATCGATTTGAGGGCCGCAAAAACAAATATAAAGGTGTTATAAGTTTAACGTATGTATCTTTGTATGTATGTGGCATCGTATTTCCTTAACGGCTGTACCGATTTTGATATAGTTTTTGTTTGTAAAGTGGCTTGATCGAAAATGTTCGTAGCTATGATTCAAGAAAGATTAAGGCAGATTCGGCAGATTAGGGTCATTCTCGCTTCTGAAAACAAAGACATTTACGTCCGTGAAAGACTAAAAATACTATACCAATGGTTACATACGTATTATCACATAATTATGCAATAAGGTACCTGTTACTTTTATGACTCCTTGAAGAAAGGCACTGAATGTGATCGAAACTTTGGTCGCAGGTATCCGACGTTTTTACCTAAACGTGAGTTATCTCGTAGAAGTAAAATAAAAATGTATTGCATTGTGTTAGTAATCACAAGAATACAATCAGAATACAATCGTATTTTTTTTAATACCAAATTGACTTACATATGACCGCCAAGACGCGGTCTACGATGGAGCGCGCTTTTCCTAGAAGATTTCACTCGCGATTAAAGATACCCAGATTACACTTGCTAGCGGACGTCTTGCGTTTTACGCGTGTAGTTCCCATTTCCGTAGGAATATAGGGATAAAAAGTAGCCTATGTCACCCGGGGATAGTGTAGTTTCACAACAAAATTTTTGAAATGGGTCCAGTAGTTGCGGAGCCTATTCAATACAAACAAACAATCAAATCTTTCCTCTCTATAATAGTTTAGATTGATATCAGAGAATACCATACCAATAAGGTAGCGTATCTATTTGTTTTTGGGAATATTTTTTTTTACATCTGTATTTTTGGGAGAATATTCAAGTGTTGATATGCAGGTAGATATCATAACTCAAAACTCGAATACAACATCTGAACATGTTAACTACCAAAACCTTATGCAAACCTTATTAACTATGATTGAGTATATTGTAAATTGGGGCACACTCTGGCATTGTTAATGGACCGACACAATTTAAACCTTAACTCTTTAGCTTAACGTAGATTTTACAAGTAACTTTAGCACAGTAACAACTGGATTTGCTGCTAGGAAACGATAATAATTTAATTTTCAGTGGAAAAACATTTTTTGAATCGCAAGAAAACCGTCACCCGTATTTTTATATTTTCAAGCTTAATTGCTATAACGAGTAAAATTCGCTTCATTATATACTGTGTATTCAAAAAACTCGAACTAAAAGGTATGATTCCAATTTACAAATCGCTAAACAATGGAATTTGGTAGATATTGCTTATTAAATAGATACAACCTAAATGCTTTCAAGTCGGGATTACCTACTAAATACTATAAATCGGATTTTTCTACGCGACGGAGTTTCTCCATCATTATAGTCTCTCTTCATTATTATCTATCTTCTCTTAATTATTCTCTATCTTCGCTTAACATCAGGCCAGATGGAGGTCAAACGCAATCCTTGATATAAAAAAGTCTGTTACTACATTTGAGTCCAGTATAATGCAGTCATACCTACAATATTTTTTTTTCATTTCATTTCTAGAATTTATTTGGTTTATTTATATTTCAAAAAAAAAATGATCGTACATGATCTAAATTTTACAATCAATTTTTCTAAGATAAATAGGTACCTACTAGGTACTTACTGTTCACTGAATTCAGGAGCGATTTAGTGATCTCATCAATGCCATGGAACTAAAGTGAACCACACTGGACCAGAGGAGTGTCACCGTCCGATAAGACGTCAAGACTCCTTGTACACTCATGGGAATAGATTACCAAGTTTGCTGTGGTTGCGCGAATAGATCTAGACTTCTTATATAGGCTAGTAAACACATTTGGAATATGATTTTTTTTTTAATTTTCTTTGAGATACCGTCAGCGGTAGATTTTGTTTTTTTTTCAGCCTCTATTGTTAATAATATGTATAGTATTATTTTATTTTATCAATTTGTGAATTTAACTGATATGTATACACTATCTGATTTCAACTTTGCATTTCCTTGGAATTGACTCTAGGGAACTCACAAACACGACACACGCGAAAATGTCGCATTATTTTACAAAACGTGTAAAAGTATTATAGTGATTTTTTGAGGTTTTGTATAAAAAGTGATGTTTTATTCATAAATTGCTGAATTACGTGCGCGAGTGGAGGAAATTGATATAAAAAATGGTGCAACATGATTTTTCGTGTAGCTTCCAAAACTCTTTTTGTTGTAAAGTCTCCAAGTGACTGGGCTCGACCAAGATATTCTTTGTGTGATTTAGGTACTTATTTAACTAATAATACTTGAAAGTATCGAAATACTTGACACAAGAAGAAGTTGGAGTTTTTTTTATTCAAAAATGTTGCCAAATAGGTAATTATCCTTGAAATATATGCTGACGCATGGTGATGATTTTTCAATAATTCTGCTGACGACCATGACTTGCTATGATTTTGTGATAACCTGCCTTAGACCTGATAGAATGTGACATAATATTGTTAACTCTGTGTGTGGTAAGAGCGGACCTATTGGGAAAAGGGCTAGTAAGTACTTTATACAAAAAAACACGTACCTACTTGTTTTCACCTAAAGAATTTTTAGATATTTCTATATTTCAAAACTGTTTATTTTTATGTCAATGTAATGAGACAAACAAGACGATCTTTGAAGCGTAAGAGATAATGCTTCCCCATGATCCTTGCCGCGGTTTTTTTAAACCAGGGATGTTACTTTGTTTAGTGACTAAACAGAGTAACATCGCTGCTTTGGCGCTCATTACTTTGAAACATTCGATGGTTTACCACAATAGCCCTGTAAATTTGGTTGCTGCAGTGTTTCAAACCGATTTTTTTATTTATTTTAGTTTCATCCCAAATTGCGTAAATAGCTACTAATAGCCCGGTCAAGTTACCCCAAAAATAGAGGTTACAAAAATTCACATAAAGCTAAAAATTGGTACAAATGTTTGGAATACTATTAAAATTGAAATGTGAAAAGTCCCCATCGATCCCAGATGTGCTAAAAATATATTCAAAGTTAAAGTTCGCATATATGGGTTTTTTGCGTTTCTCATCCAATCTGTAAGTTTTATCATATATAAGTCAGACAAAAATTGTAGATCATGCAATTATCTTTAAAAATTGTCTGGACACTTTTTCTCCTAATAAGAGAAATAACGATTTTCAAAAAGTTGTATTCTGTAAGATGCATAAGTACCTACCTACGCCGCGTACATACATTATACAACTATACATACAAAATAGTGCAATTCTGAGAATTTCAACACCAAAGAAACCCAGTCCCTCATTTTATATCGATTGTACGAAAAATATTAAAGCCGCAAAACAAGATCGTCGAACTAGGTACAAACAACATCTTCATCTTTTGATCTCTTATTTGATCAATTTATGACAGAACCAGTCAACAAAAATTTCTTACAAATACTCATAACAAGTCTCGGTTCATAAAATGAAAAGAAGAAAGTAATACCTTTACTCTGAATTGGGGCGGTACTGATTAATTACATAACATAATTGTAACAGCTTTAAAATGCTTGTTCGGCGGTAAGGTCAAGTCGGCATTGATTCTGATAGTTCTCTTATCTGAAACTGAATTGCTTGTCACAACCAAACACATCCAAAAATATAAACAATCGAAACCGAACTTATACCAACGCATTATCAGCATCCAGTTTATCAGTTAATTACACTTCAACCGCAACTACTGTCTGTGCTGTACCGATAAAATTAATAATACAATGTTAAAAGTTAACCGATATTAAATCCACCCGTCAATTTCTACTGAAAACATCGCTGAAGAGGATTTCATTCGAAAAACCGCATTGCTAATCTAAACTTAAACACGAAAAGTCGTAAGTATTATATCTGTCATATTTTATTTGGTTTCTATAGCTTACGCAGTAAAGTTCAAAGTTGTAGAACTGGGAGAGTATTTAGGGCGTTAAAAATCGAGAATACTGGTAGAGGTGTGCGGGAAAAATTGGAAAATAGTGACAGGCTGAGAGCCGTGATAGCGCTGAAAGCATGGTGAGAAGAAATATAGGGTTGTTACTTTTCTGTAGGCATAGTATAAACCTAATTGCAACTCTAAAAGTGTAGGATTAAAACTTTTATTTTTAGTATTGTATTATCTTTATTTATTTATTTATTTATTTATTTATTTATTTATTTATTTATTTATTTATTAGATCACCAACACTATACACATCACAACAGTAATGGCGGTCATTAACACAAAAAAAAAACAAAACTAGATGTGATAGCAGTTACAGGTGACGACAACATGCAATAAGTTAAGATCTTTAGTTACAAAGCTTTGATTTTTAGTGAAGGAATACATAAGAAAACTAAACAATTGTGGTCCATTTGCAAACAATGCTCTTATGAATCGCCACAAGTTCACCTAAAAAAAAGACACACAACAAAACGCCTACCTCATTTGTTAGAGCAGCACTCACAAACGAGTTAAAATAAGTATATTATGGTAGGCATAAACAGCATCCTAAGTTTTTTTTTCTATACCTGCTTCCTACACACCTTCCATCGCGTGCTTCACAAGCAAGTTGAGATCTTGATCTTGATATATTCATTATGTACTTGTCCTACTAGTACGTACTGAGATACGTACGTACGTACGTATTTATTATTTGGCATTTAATTATATTGACATGTGTCATGATTTTGACGTTTTTAATGATATTTTTAAAATGAATGGAAAAATTACTTGTGACTTTGGTGTTATCAATAAATTATTTGATTTTGTGTATATGTATTGTTGTTGTTCAACAAAAACTCAGCACAACCCAAGATTTTAATCCTACGCTACAAAGCAAACCTTGCGACTAGGTGTCAAACGAAACTTTGTTACTGTATACTGCCAAACATCATTTTTACACTAACTGTCCCAGAAGTTGGCGTCAAGCCGGAATCGGGTGATAAGGCGAGTCATAATAGTTAACAGAAAAAAAAATGTTTGCTGTATTTTAAAAATTACGAGCATTTATTAAAAATCGAGAAAATCTACTCCATGTGACGGTCTTTCTTGTGCAACCCTAAGCCAACTCCGGTTGAGCGGTAAAATTAAAAAGAGCCCCACATTGCCCCCTCTGGTTCAATTAAGCCGGGATCGCGGCCACAGTGACAGCCCGTTCATTTGGATTTATTCCCCATATTCGTTTTCACGCAACGGTAAATCAGTTATTGTGGATGAGAAGTTGACTTTAATTTTTGTACTTTGTTTGAAATCTACCTACATACGAAGTTTAACTGCTTACTTTGTGTCTAGTAACAATATCACATTATTCACAAAGAAAAGTTTTACACATAGATGTTTTTAGAAACCTAACTAGGTAAATAAATAAATAACATGGTAAAAGATAAAGCCTTGTTCATTACCATTGCAGCGATACACAGAACTTTGACTAGCAAAACAAAGTCCAGCATCGCAGCTTTGATGCTTACTACTTCGATACATTTGATGGTTTCTCAGTAGGCTTGTGATCAGAGGCGTCTTTACCTATGGTGCAGGGTGTGCGGCGCACACGGGCGCCGGGTCTAAGGGGGCGCCGAGCGCCCTCTAATGCGACACCTCCAAAGATGCGTCGATGCCGGCGCTCTCAAAGACCCTGCGCTCGTGTTATGGCCGACACCGGGCGCGCGGTAGCAAAGCAAGGCTACTCCTTTTCCTACTCTATTTAAATTTACACAATAACTTTTGTTTCAACGTAAAATCAGCCTTAAAACAGATAGTTAAAGATTAAATTGGCGTAATGTCGCATCGCTACCAAAGGCGCGTGCCGGCATCGGCACCTGTTTGTTTTGATTCGTTTGACAACACGCCGACAATCATTGCTAACTCGGCTGTATTAGAATGCTATAAAGTTCAAATTGAAATTCCCAGGGACGTGCGGCGGTCATTTTCAAAGGCTTGTGTATGCATGCCGCAATTTTTGTTTTACCGCTACACCGTAGTTTTGCGAAATAAGCCTTGATGCAATTTGCTTAAGTATCATCTTTGAATAAACATGTAAATATGAAGTAAATCGGCTTTTCTTTTGATAAAAAATATGTAAAAGGTAAGATTTGGTTATTTGCTTGCACAATTATTGCGACATGGCTCGAGGTCGGAGGTCATCAAAAATAGCTAGCGAAATTCATGAAAAAAAAAAACAAAACATCGAGTGATAGATAGTGATATCGAAGTTAAATTACGAGTATTTAACCTAGGATTTTTTTGAATTACAACTTTTACTTTTACCTTCCTTCCTAAAAAAACTTTTTGCTTTCCGACATCATTTAAAATTGCACCATTTGCATCCGAATTTCCGTTTGAAAATATAACTGTTAGTATTCCATTTGGACCCCGCTCCTACTCGACTAGAGGGCGCCAGGGTACTGGTTGCACACGGGCGCCACAAGGGCTAGAGACGCCTCTGCTTGTGATGTCGCTGTTCAACCTTCAACCCGGAATATAATAATGTAAACATACTACCTACTGCTTGGCGGAAGACGCCCGTAATCGTCTCATAAATATCTCGGATGGGATTTGACCCCAGGCCCTTCAGTTCAAAAAGGAAAAAAGCTACTACCAAATAAATTAACGTGACAGTCAACCACAACGGTACCAGATATTTGGCTACCATTTAGTAGTGTAGTGTGTACTTTGTTGTCGTATTCCACCATAAAAGGTGGTAGTTTCGGGCTTAACCAGGATAACTGAGGCCAAAAATGTTTGTTGAACCGTTGCTCATGTCGTGTCTTTATGGCTAAAGTGAATGTTTTGGATGTTCATTTTGCCTCTAAAATGGTATAATAAAGTCTCATAAAGACACTATCTCTTTAAGTTAACATGAGTAAGACTTAGCTCATTGCTAGAACGTACTACGATTGGCTGCTGGATGCGAGCTGCTTCCAACCGGTCATGGAAATCATTGAGGGAGGTTTATGTCCTACGGTTGAGATGATGATGATGACTACGACTATAACTTTTTTAAACTACTTACGTTACTTCAACACATACGACGCCAAAGTTGAAACGTAAAAAAAGCCATTATAGCATTATATTATGTCTCTGTCAAGCGTAACGTATCAGTTAGGACTTGTCAATTTTATTGTCATATTTTTTTGTTTTTGTTTTCAAAACAAATTCCGTTTGGGTTACAGTAATTTTTATTTAATAACTATAAAATAAGGATAATATTCAATTTTATCACACGTAACATTATTGTCACAAGTGTTACAAACACAGCTTTCAGTTACATTCAGAGACATACATATTTCAGGGTCTTCAGTTTCGACCGACAAGATGACGAATAAAAGTTCCAAAGCGCCGGCTAAAGCAACCAAACAAACTAATAAACAAAAGAAAAATAGGGTAAGTAATAAGTACCTAACTTATGTTCTGTTACCTTACTTTCCGATTGATTTCTTTAATATAAAATTATTATAGCGACTAATTAACCTCTTAAATAATATCTATTTTATCATGTAATACCTGAAGTGTTAATAACCAACTGCACAAAAGTTTCATATGCTTTCAGAGCTCTAATACTTTGTCCTAATACTATAATAAAAGTGTACTTAGCAAAATGAACAAAGATGACGTGAACTTAAAATTATAAAATTTATTTCCAGACTGGATTAATGACATTAATCTTATGCTCAGCTATAGCACTTCTACTAGCATACTTAGCAACTTGCTATCTCACTAAAACCCCAGACTTGCCCCAGCCAGACTTCAACCAGTATTGGGGAACATATCCTTTGAAGCCAAAACCTGACATCTCAATCAAGCCATTCCAAATTGTATTTTCTGATGAGGTATGTAAACACACTAGGATATTATATACAAATTTACATTAAAACTACATGTAAACATATTTGGTAAATAAATTAAATTTATTTTATAGTATTTTGTTAAGTCCCAGTTTTAAACAAAATTAACAATGTATGTGCCTAGTTATTAACAAGCGATATTATTAAGCTTATGATTTGCAGATAGTAAACGATCTCAAAGACCGTCTCCTTCATCATCGCAAGCCTCCACTACCATTGGAGAATGCAGGCTTCACATACGGCTTCAACTCTAACTTCCTCACACAAGTAGTGGACTACTGGCGCAATAAATACAACTTTAAGGACAGAGAGAATTTCCTGAACCAATACAAACACTTTAAAACTACAATACAAGGATTGGATATACATTTCATGAGAGTTCTGCCTGAAAATGCTGATGATCTTGAAGTAAGAGAATTTGTGACTTTTTCACCAACAATATTCTTATGATATTTTGTACATTTCCCTGTCAGAAATACTCCAAAGCAGACCAGACCCTTAAAGTCCATGGCATCACTATTATGGTGCTTGTTACTTTGAGGTAAGATGGATAGTCTTACAGCTTTTTATAATATTGCTAGTTGCAGTGCAGTACTTCAAACCCAAATATATAGTAGTCTTTACAGACTACTGCAGTCGGTTTATGTTCATATATTATATATTTTTTAAATCTATACTATTATAAAGAGGAAAGATTTGATTGTTTGTTTGTAGTGAATAAGCTCTGAAACTACTGGACCAATTTAAAAAATTTCACTGTTTCAATTTTCAATTCACTGTTGAGAAGCTATGCTATCCCCGGGTGACATAGGCTACTTTTTATTCCTGTATTCCCACGGGAACGGAAAAAAACAGGTGAAACTGAAAAATGTCATAGTACAAAACATAGTCACATCCCTTTGTCTGTACACCTAGAACTTTTGAACTATGTAACAGATATTAATACGATTTCCATCAATAGGCAGAGTGTTTTTTTTAATGATTGACAGGCTTGGTGATTGACTACAGCTCACTTGATGTTAAGTGAAGGTGTGGTCAAAGATGGTAAAGCACACCTGTTAAAGAAGAAGATTTATATTTTATGTATAATACATGCATATGCACCACATTAGTATGTACAATGTACCTATGTGAAGCCAGGGCAAGTTGCTAATTAATTACAGTGTAAACTCGTTATAACGAAACTCAAGGAACCGAGCATTTTTTATCGTTATAGAGAGTTATCGTTATGTGGAGTAACGAAAGAAAAACAACCAAATTAACAATAATCTTCAATGTATGTTTTAACTTTTTCGTCAACACATAACGCTTTTCTTTTACTGGCCATGTTAACAGTTTCAAAGTTGGTTCACGACTGATAATACGATAGGTAGGTGTTTAGTTCGAGATCATCCTTTCAAGCAAACCAAGCACGTGTTCAAGGCAATTAACAATAACAAAAGCAAGACGGCTGTTTCGACCTCAGAAGTTTCGGGGCCTCAAAGGTTTAGTCGGCATCTTTTGTAACCTGATAAGATAACATAAACAATAACACCGTGACGATTTTCTGCGTCTAAATATGAATACATTTCTTCGTAATAGAGAATGGCTGCTGCGCTATAAAGAGTGTATCAATGTGTGAGTTTTAAGGTAAACCAACCAAATTGTAATCTTTTCTATGTTATAGAGAGTTTATCGTTTTAAAAAATAATGTTATAAAGAGTTTACACTGTATTATGTATATTAAAACCATAAATAACATTAAAGCTAAAGCGCTTCCAGCACCTAATGATAGGCAGCTTGAAGCAGCCCAGCTTCAAGCTGCCGATAATTAGGGCTGCAGACTGAGGAACTTTATGTCAATGAGAGCCATGCTAAAGATAACATTTTGGATATGACTATTAACCTGACCACCTGTTTAAAAGGTGAATTAGTTGGGAGTGTTCTTAGCTATGTTTGATGAATATCGGTCCAAGATGGCCGCCGCCACAAAATGGCGGATTCCATATTTTTTTAAAACTCTCTCAATATGGGTATCAACTGTCAAATGACAGGCATTGACTAGTAGTATCAAAATCATGAAAGGATGTGAGCATCTTCCATAGGTCTGATCAAGTTAAAATTTGCTATGCTGTTACTGGTGTTTTAAATTTTTAATTTATACTTGTGTACTGTATATTTTCAGGTGGTACCGCTGCTTCTATTACATGGATGGCCAGGTTCATTCCGCGAGTTCTATGAGATGATCCCTGATCTGACGAGAGGCCGCGAGGGCAAGACCTTTGTGTTCGAAGTCATTGTGCCAAGTCTGCCTGGGTTTGGATACTCACAGGTGTGTTGATGTTTTTTTTTGTTTGTTGAGGCAGATTTTTAGAAGAACCTATCCTTGACCACCACCACCACCACATTGGTACCACCGCAGTACCAGATATTTTGCCGCTAAGCAGTAGTGTGTAAACATTACTGTGTTCCGGTTTGCAGGGTACTGCAGCTAGTGAAATTACTGGGCTGTTGAGACTAACCATCGAAAGTCTCCAAGTAATGAGCGTCAAAGCAGCGATGCCATGGACTTTGTTATGTTACTTAAAGTTCTGTGTATCGCTGCAATGGTCATGGACAGGCGTTATTTCTTACCATACCATTTCTTATTTGTTACTGTCCAAGTGTCCACCAGTGGTGAATAAGTAGATGGGAGACAACTGGAATGCACACTTGTACTGTAAACAAAAAGCTCAAAAAGCTCGACGACATCCTCAAGCCACGCCATATTCCGCAGTGTCTGAAGACTCGCCTCTTTAATCAGTGCGTCCTGCCCACCATGACATATGGTGCCGAGACGTGGACGCTCACACATGAGGCTGTGCACAAAATTAGAGTCGCACAGAGAGCCATGGAGAGGTCCATGCTCGGCATTAAACTCCAAGACCGAGTTCGTAATACCGATATCCGGCGACGAACGAAAGTTCGAGACGTCGGTATCGCAATTATGAACCTCAAGTGGAGCTGGGCAGGACACTTTACTAGGCGAAGTGATGACAGGTGGAGTAAGGTTGCAACAGAGTGGTGGCCTAGGCAAGGGAAGCGGAGCGTCGGTCGTCCAGCCGCAAGATGGGTCGACGATATCGTCACCGTCGCGGGTCGAACCTGGACCAGATTGGCACAGGACCGAGGCAGATGGCATGCAAAGAGAGAGGCCTATACCCAGCAGTGGGATAAAGAAGGCTGTGGATGATGATGATGATGACTGTAAACAAAAGCTATATTTTGAGTTTATATGAAACTAGCACTTGCACAAAGGTTACACGCAAAGGGTCCAGCCTTTGCGTGTAACCTTTGTGCAAGTGCAATAAGTTGACCAAGTTTCATCACAATACGACGGTAGTAAATCGGCGGCCTTATTGCCTAAAACGATTTCTTTCAGACAACCTTTGGATGAACAGAATAGTTAAATAATGACAGGTGTAATAATGTATAAATTTACAGTTTAAAAAAACCGACTCCATGACCCTTAGGCTAAAAGCGAGGTTTCGGAGGAAACGAAAATATTTTTTAATTTTTTGCCGATTTTTTTAAAATTCGATCGATTACGTTAAAATTTATATGAGACCACCTTTGAAGTATAGTCTACTAAACAAAAAAGATTCATAATTGGTGGAATGATCACGTAACGTACCTACCTAAATACAAAAAGAAACATACAGTCGTATTGAGAACCTCCTTTTTTGAAGTCTGTTAAAAAGAAACAGGAATATTTCGGCCATATAATGCGAAGAGGGGATGGCAGCCTTGAAAAGCTCGTCATTGTTGGCAATACCGAAGGAAAGAGACCACGAGGCCGGTCGCCAACACGATGGTCTGACCAAGTGAAAGAAGCCACCTCCTCTTCTAAATTCTACCAGGTTGTGAGGGCTACTTCGGACCGGAGTCGATGGAGACAGATTGTCCGTTTAAGAGGTTCCAGTGACCACGATCCTCAGACATGAGGGAACGATTGGAGAAGAAAAAGAAACAACACCATGAACACCATAAATAAAAAAAACAGACTGCAGTCCGCGCAATCTGTTTTTTATTTATTTATGGCATGAAGCCATTTTATACTTATTTGTATTTTTTAAATGTTATTTCAGGGCGCTTCGCGGCCCGGTCTAGGGCCGATGGAAATGGCAGTCATCATGAACAACTTGATGCAACGCATCGGACTGTCGCGCTACTATGTGCAAGGTTACGTATTTCATGACTTTATCATCTGTCTACTCTTGTAATTGTCTTAAAGTAATGAGCGCCAATTCACAAAGCCCAGTATACTACGCTCTGTGGGCGAATTAGTAAAACGCGGACTGTCTGTATCTGGGCTTAAAAAAATGTTTCCGTCAAAAAAGAATCAATCCTCATCACTGTTGCTGTTTAACCAAAACGAGTTTTAAGCGGAAATATACTTCATAATATGAAGTATATGAGCTCCCTTTAGATCTAGGTGTGCGATATGTACCTTGAACACTCAAAATGAACTTCCGCAAAGTAGCGCCTGAAGCGGAAATACACTTAATATGTACCTTGAATACTCAAAATGAACTTTACAGTAACACCTGGAGCGGAAATAGGTACGCTAAATAGGTGTGTACCTTCAACACTCAAAGTGAACCTCCGCAAAGAAGCGCTTGAAGCGGAAATACACTTAATATGTATCTTGAACACTCAAAATGAACTTCCGCAAAGTAACACCTGAAGCGGAAATACGCTAAATAGGTATGGAAATATGGAAACGTTCTCCTGGTGATAAGAGATAACGCCTATCGTGAGCATTGCGAGCGGCACCCAGAACTCAAATAACAAAACAGAATATTTTATTGAAAATAAGTTTATTGTTCCAGGTGGAGATCTGGGCCACACAGTTGGTTCGATCATGGCAACTCTGTACCCGGACAATGTGCTGGGATTTCACACCAACTTCCCGGCGCTCGTATTCAATCCTCTGGCTCAGTTGTGGATATCCCTTGGTAAGATTACATAAATGTCAAATGTCAAAAAGCATTAGGTAAATAGAGATCGACAGATGGCGCTATTTCGCATCGGAAGCCAAGACACGTGTGACACGTGTCGCTGCGCCGGCAAAGATTGAACACTCCAACAATGAGCTTGAGCTGCCGGTGAAGGAAATCATAGCATAGGTAGGTAGGGTATTTTCTAGTAGATACTCGGCTGGCTAGCTACCACCTTCAAGTTGAAAATCTGCCGCCAAGCATCTGAGGTGTGTTCCAGCATCATCACTTGAGAACCAGTTCCATTCCAGATTAGGTGTGGTCTTCGACGTCACCATCACTTAATATCAGCCTGTACAAAATAATTGTACAAATTTGTTGTTTAAAAAACCGACTTTATGACCCTTAGGCTTATTAAACGCACTGCTCCAATGAAACAGCGAGGTTTCGAAGTAAACAAAAATATCTTCGATGTATAATTTTTTTTTATTTTTTAAAAACCGCTCGGTCTATTTCGTTAAAATTTATATGGGCCCACCTCTAAAGGATGATCTACTGATCTCTAGCAAAAAAAGAATTATTAAAATCGATTATCGAGTAACAAACATTAAAAAAAAACACTCGAATTGAGAACTTCCTTCTTTTTTTGAGTCTGTTAAAGAACGGGGTGTTGCAGTGTAGCTATCGCGGATGCAGTCATGTGTATTGTGTACTTGAATACGTGTACAATTGTACATTTTGGAACGCTACAAAATTTTCCGAATTTCTATGTAAAATTTTGGTAATGTATCAAGTATATTCCTAAGGTTCCATTTGGCCGTCATTTGTGGAGACTCCCGAACTACAAGACAGGTTGTACCCGGTTGGCGATAAATTCGCTCACAACTTGGAGGAAACTGGATACATGCACATCCAGTCCACGAAACCTGACACTGTTGGTGAGTACACCAATGCAGTTTGTAAAAAAAAATCGCTTTTTAAAATTATACACCACTGTTTGCATGCACTGAATCGGGTTGCCCAGAAAATTGATGTTTGTGTATGTTCGGTACCAGAATTTAGAATGGCGGTTAATTATGACGCATGCTTTAATTTGACATAATAATTTAAGGTTTTGATTTATGATTTTTTTTTGTTTGACATTTGAATTTAATTTTATGACATTTTTATTTAAAATTTTTGACATTTTTAATTTTTATGATTATTGTATATTGACTAGCACCATCACATTAGGGAAACCCTGTAAGGATGGTGTGAAATTAAGTAAATAAATAATATTTTGTAATTACTAGAAAAAAAATTGCGTTATCTACTACGATAACTGAACACATCTATGAAAAAAAAAGCTTGAAAAATCGATATCAAAATATTATCTACAAAAAAGTAATTCCTGGTTATTATTCTACCCGTTGGCATTTACCTAAACCTAGTCCGTCGCAATTTCATTCATAAATCACGTGGCAAGCTCGTGCAACTGGATCGGGAGTCTGTCGCGATAGTGCAATAGAGAAAGAAAATGTTTTTGCAATATTTCAGTGAAAGCCGCCCTTGGTTATCGCCAGCTGGTCCGACGATAGTATTCTTTTGTAGTAAATGAGTGCTATGTCCATAATTTGAGGCAGGATTTTCGATAATTTTGACTAGTTCTATTTATACTAATTCTGATTACACATTTACGTTACTCTGTCTGTATCATTCATTAAAATGTTTCTAGTAATTAAAAAATAGTCTTATTTACTTTACTTATTTATACCTTGAAATTTGTATGTATGTTATTAAACTTTACTGATAGAATATTTAAAAAAATAGTAGTGTATAATACGTGTGACGTGATTTCTGTCGCATTCCCGCCAGAACCCTTCAATGTTAAAGTATGAAGTTTTGGAACGTTTTTGTTTTGCTTATGGGGGATTACTCACGTTTCATTATGTCGGATACTACGACTACAGTTACGGCCACAAACGGTGGCCTTCTTCAAGGAGACAACGCAGAGTACGCGCGCGCGCGGTCACGTCTTGCGTCGCACCACGCGCCGCTGCGCGCTTCGCACGTAAATATACATAATTATATGTGTATACATACGTATAAATACCTATATATATATATATATATATTTATGTAAGACACAAAACATGTTATATAGTGATTATAAATAATGTGCAAGTTTATTGCAGAAAACAATACAGATTATTAAAATAAGCACAGCATCCTCTTCAATATTCATTTTTTTTCCTAGGGTCGGCCCTCACAGATTCTCCCGCCGGCTTAGCCGCGTACATTCTGGAAAAATTCTCAACGTGGACCAACCCTGAGTTTCGGAAGGCTTACGATGGAAATCTTTTGAAGAAATTCTCTCTAACACATCTCCTGGACAACGTGATGATATATTGGGCAACAAGCAGTATAACCACCAGTATGAGAGTTTACGCTGAAACTTTGAATACTAAGTCGTATGCTACGGTGTTTGATCAGTAAGTATCAGTACCTGAAACTAGCTGTGCCCGGCGGTTTTAGTCGTCATCGCCTACGCCACACTTGACGGAAATGCCGTCGCGGAAGTTCCGCGTCGGAATACCAATAGATGTCATTGTCAGTCAGTGTCAGTGCCGTCGCGGACCGCTCGCTCTCTGCGTCTGTTCCGACCTAACCTTCGAAAGTCTCAATGAGCGCCAAAGCAGCGATGCCCCGGACTTTGTTTTGCTACTCAAAGTTGTGTATCGCTGCAATGATCATGGACAGGCGTTATCTCTTACCATCTCATTACTTTTTCATTAGCTACGTAGCTTATATACTATTATATAGCGATGATAGCTCAGTGGTTAGCGCGGTAGGTTTGCATGCCGAAGGGCGTGGGTTCAAACCCCAACCATGAGCTCGAGCTGCCGGTGAAGGAAAACACCGTGAGGAAACCATAGCATGGTGGTAGGGTACTTTCTAGTAGCTGGCTAGCTACCACCCTCAAGTTGAAATTCTGCCGCCAAGCATCTAACCGTGTGTTCCGGCAGCCTCACTTGAGAGCCAGTTCCATTCCAGGCTAGGTGTGTTTTACCATCTTCGACCACACCTTCACTTAACATCAGGTGAGCTGTGGTCAAACACCTAGCCTGTATACTATTAAAAAAAAATATACCTACCGATTTTTATTCTTGTTTAAATAATACACTTGTTTTTCCAACAGAATTCCAACGTCGGTACCGACATGCGGCATCAAATTCAAATACGAGTTGGCTTACAATCCCGACCAAATATTGAAGATGAAGTACACAAATTACCTCCACAGCACCGTGGTCGATGACGGTGGACATTTCGCCGCGTTGGAGAACCCCGAATTACTTGCTAACGATGTTTTCAACGCTGTGGCTCTATTTAGAAAGTTTCACGGACAACTGTAAGTTGTTAAAGTTTTGTAGCGATGATAACTCAGCGGTTACCGCGGTCGGTTGGCCGTATGTTCAAATTCCAACAATGATCTTGAGCTGCCGGTGAAGGAAAAACATCGTGAGGAAACCATAGCATGGTTAGAGTATTTTCTAGTGTTCGGCTAACTAGGTGGCCTTCTTCAAGGAGTCAAAGCAGAGGACAACCCGCGCGTGGCCTCGTCTTGCTTCGTACCTATTTACTACGAGCCGCTGCGCGCCTCGCACGTATGTATATTTACGTACTTATATGTATACGTACAAATAAATATATATATTTATGTAAGACACAAAACATGTTCTATAGTAAATAGTATAGTAAAAATATATGTATTGGCAAGTTTATTAAAGATAACAAATTTACAATTTGAAAAAACCCATGACTCTTTAGTCCAACTAAACGCACTGCTCCAATGAAACAGCGAGGTTTCGGAAGTTTTCCTTCACCGGCTCGAGCTGCCGGTAAAGGAAAACATTGTGAGGAGACCATGGCATGGTGGTAGGGTACTTTCTAGTACTCGGCTGGCTAGCTACCACCCTCAAGTAGAAAATCTGCCGCCAAGCATCTAACGATGTGTTCCGGCAGCTTCACTTGAGAGCCAGTTCCATTCCAGGCTAGGTGTGCTTTACCATCATCGACCACACCGTCACTTAACATCAGGTGAGCTGTGGTCAAACACCTAGCCTGTCAGCTATAAAAAAATAAAAAATAAAGTAATCGAAAGTATCATCGATGTATATACTGTTTTTAGATTTTTGTTGATTTATTGAAAACCGCTCGATCGCTTTCGATAAAATTTATATGGAACCTCTATTTACCTCTGAAGTATGATCTACCAAGCAAAAAAAGAATCATCATATCATATGCTGAATCACACGTCTAGTGCCTAGTTCGGCAACAGACTACTTATTCTGATCCACTAGCAACCACAAGCAATAACTAATATTGCATACCATAATGGTTAAAACTTGGCGATCTAAAATTATCCTCAACACATTCCAGCAATGAAAATTGTAACCCATGTTTTGCAAAATAAATGTTTTGAATTTGAATTTGAATTAGCTTTTAGGTAGGTACTGTAGGTAAATTATGTTGAACTTATGTACCTAATAAATATTATTATTATATTTCGTTTCAGAAATCCAACGGCAAAACCTGAAACCGTCTACGATTTCACCGTTAAAGATATACACGGTAATGAAATCAAACTTGACAAATACAAAGGATATGTACTGATAATCGTCAACGTAGCTTCGCAATGTGGCCTAACGGAGACTAACTACAATGAACTCAACAAATTACATGAAAAGTACCAAAGCAAAGGTCTACGTATATTGGCCTTCCCCTGCGACCAATTCAACGGGCAAGAACCGGGCACTTCCAAAGATATCTTATCGTTCACGAAACGAAAGGGAGTGGAATTCGATTTGTTTGAAAAGATCGATGTTAACGGAGACAATGCAGATCCTTTGTGGAAGTTTTTGAAGGATGCAAAGGGGGGCACGATGGGGCAATTTATAAAGTGGAACTTTTCCAAGTTTGTTGTTGATAGAAACGGTGTGCCTGTGGCGAGACTCGGCCCTAACGTCAACCCTATGGATTTGGAGCCTTACATCTTAGAACATTTGTAAAAGTTTAAGCATAGTTTTTTTTTAATTGAATATGGTTAAAAGGGAAACAAAGCAGTGAAAAATATTCATTTATTGTGTGTGATATGACCAATTATATGTAGCTTAAGCTGTACATTAAGCTTTTAGGGTAACAAGTGGGCCGCTCACCCGCCTTTAACTCATTTTGCCAACTTGTGGGTGCCAAAAGGTTGCCGACCGCTGACCTAAAGAAATTTGCTAGCTATCGTCAAATATGTCCTAATGATCTAAGTTTACGTTTTGTAAAGAATTTATTATTTTTTATGTCATGTCACTTATTATTTTTTTTAGTACTTACTACCATAGTAAATAAAAAATATTATGAATTTAACTTTTGTTTTAATTTAACATTCAAGCTTCTATAATGATAATAATGATACCTACGTCTTCTTATTACTCAAGTAAAACAGTTAGTGAAGAAATTCATTGAAGTTTTCCGATGTTTTTGGTGTGATAATATATTGTTTTTTGTTGAAACAGGGCATCGTGCTCCGTGAATACAATCTGAATACTGTGGCATCCAGTTGCATTTTTTTAAATAGCTCCACGGACAGCTGGATTTGACTTAGTGTTTGAAATTTTGTCAATTTTTTTATTTGCAATATAGCTAGAGGCAAGTTAGTAAACAAATCTTAATCTCCGGTACTTTAAAGTTTGAACACTTACGTTCGATTACGGTTAATAAGGGAAAGAAAATATGTTACCACGCTAATGAATCGATCTTCGGTCCATGATAAAATTGAACGTTCATCGATAAGTGTTATTGTTGTTCATATCACCAATCGATTAATCGAATTATGGCTTTGATCGATTGTGAAATAGTTGACGATGTCTACTTTTTAAATGTAAAGCAATGAGATGAACGAGCCGTTCTCCTAATGGCAAGAGATGTCACATGTCCATGACCATTGCAGCTGAACTTTAAGTAAGTAGTAAAACAGTCCAGAGTATCGCTGCTTTAGCGCTCATTACTCTCGACAGCTTTGTAATTTAGCAATAGGTACCTATTTTATACCAATACTCGTGCAGAGCTCACAACCACATCGACCTGTGGTCGATCGATTGTTGATTGCATCACTAGGTCAATCGATCGATTGATGTCGAAAGACGGTTTCGATCGAGCAAGAAACTTAACGTAAAGTCTAAAGTGGTCGAATAAAAAAACTACCTACTTTAAAACAACCAAAGTATTTTGGCGAAGTTTTTAATGGGACGCAGATGGTGCGAAATCTTTTGTTTAATTCTATCAAAGCTATGAAACTATATAAAGTTAAATTCTAAACGGTCTGCCTTCCAAGACGAAGTTTCGACAAGTCTTGTATGGTGTTCCGGGAGCTCGTTTCGCTGGCTTGCAATTCCGGCACGGCTGCTATCATCTGTTGATAAAAAGTACAATCGAATTTATAGGACCCGTGTGGTCGGCCCTAGAGTCACTCCACATCACTTTCATACAAATGTACCGCCAAACTGAAACATTATCACCTTTTTTTTTGGAGCTTGTGTCGCCTGGCGACTATGCCAGCTCCATTGTGTACATTCTTAATTTCTACTCAAAGATACCACAACAGTTTAAAGAACAGTACGTGCCGCTTCATTCGGCGAAGCGGACGGTACACTTTGGATTACGCCGACACCGAGAAAATTGTAGCCATACTGAATGAACATGTTAGATCTGACACACTGCGTCCGCGGATACTCCACTAGGACGTGGTAAACATCCTCTAAGCGTCCACATACCTATATCACAAGTGTCAGATTCTACGAGCTTCATCAAAAACTTTTTATTTAAAGGCATTATGTCCGGAGTCTGTGAGCCATAACGATCCATTGCCTTTTCATATTTACAGGAGTTTGTTGTAAAATATTATACGAAATTATATGTGAGGTGCTAGGTTCTGACACGATTTCGCAGGATAGTAGCTATTAGGTTCGGCTGTTGGCAGGAACGCGGAAAGAGTCGTGTCACCCCATTGTATTTTTTTCCAAAACTTGTGTTTTGTCGAATGTTTATGCATAAAAATGGTGGTGTTTTATTCTTAAAGTGCCGAATCACAAACGCCAGTGTAGAAAAATTATATAATGTTGTGAAACATGACTTTTCGTGCTGTATCCAAAACTCCATCGAAGCTTAATAGTGAAGTCGCCACTACTTTACTAAAGCATGACTGGACTTGACTACTTGACCAAGACTGGGCTTTGACTATAACTCTAACTTCGAGGCAACTTATTTATCTTTTGAAACTTGAAAATATTAAGCACTTGACACTGGCTAATGTTCAAAAAGCAACACATAAACAAAAGAAAATAAAAATTATTCTCAAATTGACAAAGTACTATTATATTACTACAATATTGAAAAATTATGATTATAATTCTGTTCCTACTACTGATAGAAAACTACATAATATGTATTACGAGGTAAAGTAAGTAAATACACAAACTAAAAGATACCATACTTTATTGAACAAACAATACTTACAGTAGATTCAACACAAGCACTCCCTTTCAAAGTATTATTTCAACTAAACTGTAAAAAATATGTACACATATAATATTTATGTATAATATAAATAAAAGGCCTATTCCACTACACATTACTAAGGGAAGCTTTATAGTGATTAAAGGCGATTTTGTCTTGTAAAATTGGTGTTATCAATCAAATTCTCGAGGCTAAATGTTAGCAAGTTACCATGCTCACCCTAGCTGCAGAGTTCTAATTAGTGTAGTGAAATAAGACTTTATTTTAGATGATTTTTTGTCTAAATAGTTACTATTTATAACATTACTTTCCTAATACACTTTAAATACATTATCAAAATGTGAAATGATACTCAAATTTCTCTGTATAAAAAAAAAAATGCTATTTACTTGGATTTCTTTACAATTTACTTCAAATATTACTCTTAAATTACATAAATATCCTAAAACAGAAGGTAAAATACAGCTAGTGGTGGATTTGTAGCAGTTTTATTGTCATTACATAATTTTTACATTGAAATAATGACAGCTAAAAGAGCAACCCTAGACGTTTAGAAATCTGATAGCCATTGCTGTCGCTGTGAACAGTTGTTACCTTTTACCAATAGGAGAGTGTCTTGAAAGTTTTTTATTTGTAAAAGTAATGAGACGGAACGATAGACACTCCAGATGGTAAGAGTTAACTCATGTCCATGACCATTACATCAATACACAACTTGCAAAACTAAGTCTGTGGCTGCTTTGGCGCTCGTTACTTTGAGACTTTCTATGGTTAGTCTCAACAGCCCAGTAATTACACTAGCTGCAGTACCCAGTACGCAGTAGTAGTATAATAGAATTATGTCTTTTTTTAATTGCTGTTTAATACCGAGTCCATGGTTTGAGTTTTTAAGTTCATTGTGAGAAAGGTGATGCCATAGTCCGCCACGCTGGCTAAGAATCTTTGAGAACTTTTTTAAGAGCTTGGAGACGTATGTTTCTTCACTCTATAAAGCTAGTGGCACATAATTATCTTAGAAGAGACAGGTGTGTGCTGTAAGAGTTGAGCCCAGGGCCAGAAGTTGAAAGCCAGAGGTCTCCCAACTAGGCTGTTGACAATAAAAGAGCTAAATTCCACCACCCACCCACATCTACCCTCAAAAGTAAAAAAAAAGTCTGATATAGCTATAAGTTTCTGACTTGTGTTACATGATAATTCCAGTCGCAGCCAGAGCAATAACAAAGTTTACTAAGCCAAACTGAGCATACTTAATTAAATATTACAAATAATTTTTAGTGTAACTGAAATATTGAAATATTTCATTTAATCACAATTAGTTACATAGAACAAGTTATTT
This sequence comes from Biston betularia, assembly GCA_905404145.2. Lineage (NCBI taxonomy): Eukaryota > Metazoa > Arthropoda > Insecta > Lepidoptera > Geometridae > Biston > Biston betularia. The sequence goes on along the minus strand of FR989887.1, from coordinate 5,005,996 downwards.
TTTTACAATTTCAGAATCAATCCCAGTAAAAGTTGTTTGGATAAGTATCATAATCCCCTTTTAGCTTAGCAGCATTGTTCCGCATAGCCCTGTATAGCTTATCAGACGTTTATAGATGATGATAGAGAATACTAAGGTATGTCCTTGATAACCTCAGCCAGCTGTTCTCTGGTGAACATGTGGAACATTGACCCCGGAGTCATGGTGACAACTTCCACATTGCTCTCGGAGAGTTTCTCCTCCATAACCTGCTTCAGGATGGTCAGTGCAGACTTGATGGCCTCTTTGAGTGTCATCGACTTGTGGTATATTTCCTGTCATATAATAATAAACTTGAAGTTAATTGAACATGTTGTTTAATTGTTGTTGTTGCTTGTATTTGATTGAATTAGAAATCAAATACGGACCGGGATGGCTATAATCAGCACATTATGTTATTGGACCATATAAATAAAAATGAAAATGTTTCTGGTTAAAACTTATAGTAAGCCTGTACATATTAAACAAATATTAATTAGGTCATGTTTTTAAGGTGATCTTTGTTTTCCTTTTTAACCTTACCTACAAAAGTCTACCATGTCCATCCTATCATTAAGCTGGGGCATAAAAAAGTCAAACTTACAATAATTAGAGTCAACACTGAAAAATAGCAAACACTAAGAAATGGCTTTGTGCCATTGAACATCGAAAAGTCAAACTTATGCAAAGAGTTTAACTTATTTCCTATAATTATGATTTCTGTTACCAAGATAAACTGATTTGTTAGTATCATGTTATGGTGCAAGAGCCCACACTCAACCAAATTCATTTTACATATAGATATTCAGATACAGCATATCTGAATATACCACCTACCATACTACTAACCCCTAGTATAATTAATTAACCCCAACAATATTAACTACAACTGCTTAACAAGCACAAATGTAACCAAGTTAGTTATCATAGTTCATAAAAATTCTCATACAAAATGTAATACCTATTACCTTTAAACTTTGCTGCGCTCCTTCACTGCCGGACCCGATGGCTTTAGCATCATACTGCACAAATGTTCCACTCGGATCCATGTGGAACAGCTGAGGACCCTTCTCATCAATACCTGGAACATGTTACATTATTGGGTTAAGTTAGTCTTATCACAGTGAATGAAACAAACATTTGTTCAAAAAAGCGTTATCAATTGGTTTAATTCTTTACTACTTTTAAGTAGAGTAAAGTTCAATAAGAGAGTCTTTTGGAAAGAAATTTCTAAACAATTTATGGCTCTCATAGATCACAATTCACGGATAATAATTATCGGATAACAAAGTGGCTTATTGTTCTTAAAACAGAACGCCATGAAGCAAAAAATATAAAAAACAGACAACCACAGAGAGTGGCTCCATTTAGTGCCAGAAAAATAGCCTGATTATCTATAGATACTAAAAGTATATTGTGTTTTATGGTACTTGATAATGTTAACCTTTCTCTACATAACAGAACATCAGATTACAAGATGTTTTTGATTGTATTGTCCATTGTCACTTTGTACCATGGCTTATAGACTTAAAATAATGGCAAAAAAAAATATTAAAATAGTCAATACTGACTGAATATAGACACACAACAGACAGAATGCAAAAAGTATAATGTCAAAGAGAGCATAATATGTAGTGTACCTGCGAACATAACAGCAACTCCGAAAGGCCTGGACATAGCTGTGCCACTGTCATCATCACTGTCACCAAACTGTATGGCCAGATTGGAGACAGCTTGGGCACAAGACTCTACACTCATGCGCTCATTGTACACAAACCAGTGGTTCTGGCACTCCACTCGGGCACGTTCTACCAGGGTCCTGAAAAACAATATGTATAGCTTTGTGAAATGAGGAATATGGAATAGACAGAATAGAAATTTTGGTTAATTTATTTATCAATCTAAGTTAAATATGCACAAGATGTTAGGAGTTACAGTTCAAAGTTTTGGCACTAAGACTTGTCATATTATAGGCAAATTAATGCTTTTGTTAGATACTATACAGTGCAAGTCACAATTAAAAAGTCACATTTATTCATTTCACAACAAATTATATTTATTTTATTTATTTATTTCGATACACACAACAGAATATAATTACCACATCATTATGTAACTTACAGTAAGGTTTCGTACTAAATTATATTCCTAAACAAATGTGTATACAACATGAACAAAGAAAGCAGTAGCATTTATAAAGTGAGTGACATTACTATTATACTAACTAACAATGTTGAACTATAAAATTGATTACAGTAAAATAATAGATTCTTAGACGATCTACACACAGAACATGGACTGGCACACTGAAGTCACAGAACCCAAGCCACAAGAGCTACACCACAGATAGGACTGCTGGTGCAATATAGTTTTGAATAATTTGTGTAAAAATTCACCAAAGTGGAACCCATTGACAATTCAAACTGTAAACTTGTATATCCAATTACATATTAAAATATAGTATGGATATATTATGCTTCTTATAGAATGTTTATGTAAATAATGTTGTAATCAGATAATAGAATGCAGCTAATTCAACATTAAGCTAAACTATACTTATAAAAGATATTTTTTTAGGAAATTGTATGAGTCTTACCTGGAGTCAGCCATCAGACCAGAAACGGCACATGCGATATGCCTGTCTACCTCAACAATCTTTTCAATTGTAGTAGGCTCCATTAGAGGAGAGGTAATCCTCTTTTCGACAGCCAATACAACTCCCTCAGATGTGCATATTCCGATCGCGGTAGAACCCAGTTTTATAGCCTCGATGGCGTATTCCACTTGGAAGAGCCGCCCTTCAGGGCTGAACGTGTTCACGCCACGGTCATATTCGGATCTGGTGAGAAACATCTAAAAACAAAACAATTTTCATTCTTAGAAAGTATTAAGAGTATAAACACCGGTCAGGTTAGGACCATGACAAAGCGATTTGGATTAACTGGCCTATATGAAATCTAAGAGATTTTTGTTAAATACGAATAAAAGTTACCTTCGAATACCAAGGAGTGATTAAAATACAACAAACAAATGATTAGTGTATGAAAAAATTGAAAATAACTTTATTACAATACTTCGAAAGCGTCAAGCAAAGAAACCAAAATCGAATTTTTTCCAAGACGTCGAATTTCGAAAGTGTCAGTCATGGATCGCAGCCCGATTTATACCAGCCAAGACCAAGTTGTCAAATGCGCTAAAAAAACCACTAAAATATCGAGCTTTAGGACTGAAAATGGTAGTTTCTATTAACGCCATTAGAGTAGTTGGCACTATAAGTATACTTCGGACTAATCCCACGCTGTCACTTTTGAATCACTACACGATATTGCTAGATGTTTTTTTTACTACTTGACAAAGGCCAAAAGCCGTTTTTATTTAGCCACCTTAGCTTTAGGAGAAATAATATTATTGATAACTGCAATGTTTACTTAATTCCCACAGTTATTTTATTACTTACATTGATAAGAAGTTTCACACGTTCATAATTTAAATGAACCAGTACAAAAAAGAATGTGGTCGATACCAATACAGACTAAAAAAATCAGTAGAGCAGACTCTTATCTTATCTGTCTTGTTGCATATTGTGAATATGCCTAACATTCTTGTTTGTTGTTGTAGGTACAATGCAGCGTAGACAGCGCTTTCAAAAAAATTGTAGGCTTCGTGTACGTAGCACTTGTAAATCAATGGGCTACATATTATAATAATAAGTAAGTAAATAGTATTAAAATAAAGGGGGTGGCGCTTTTTTCCTATTTTTGGTGTGCACAATAAGAAAACATATTTATCTATTTATCCATTAATGTGTGGGTGGGTACCATAGCAACAGTGAGATTATGTGTGATCCATGAACTTTACAAGTATTTATTCCTAACAAATATATTATTGAGTTATAAGCTATCGTGGGTCTAAACACAAATTAATAATGTTACTAGGTTATCTACCTACTTATTATCTACTAGGTACAGTTGTGATAAAATGATAAATGTCCACACGACGCTACTTATACCTAACCTATACCTACAAAATGTCCACCTATTAGTAAAAATATTGAATAGGTAACTAGGTACTTACCTATTTACTGTACATGAAACCTAACAATAAACTATTGTACCTAATAAAACTAGAATACTAGGTGCATTTTCTGAAACATCTAAAAAAGTTCGGAATGGACAATTTCTGAATAAATAATGCTATCCAACAAAACACTTCGGAAAAGTAAAACAACTTGGCATGCTAAAAACTCGACAGATTTATAGTGATGTTTCTACAGGGTTATAGAGCATCAACCTCAAGTTCAAGTTCAACGCGATTAAATGAATTGACCTTGAACTTCTTGCAGCAAAGCAACCTTTACCCTGCGGGTTACCCTTTGATTACTCTTTGACAGTAATCTTTATGTGACTTTATATTGATACACTTAATGAGTACCTACATGTTTTTTATGTAATAGTAATGAGACGAACTAGACGCTCTCCTAATGGTAAGAGACTACGCATGTCCATGTCCATTACAAAATTGCGATACACAGAACTTTTAGCAGCAAAACAAAGTCTAAGGCATCGTTGCTTTGTTCGCTCATTACTTTGAGATTTTCGATGCTGATGATCTCAACAGCCCTGTAATTTCGCTAGCTGTAGTATCATTTAAACTAAAACACAGTAATATTTACACACTACTGCTTGAAGACAAAACATTTGGTATTGCGGTAGCACCTACCTTGACGAACTCCTGATAAGGATACCTACCACCAAGCACACTTGAGCGTATAAATAACGTGACACTGGCAGAAAACAAAAAGTGCAACGTGTTAAAAAAAATATTCCCCCAGCATACGAGGCGGGTTAGGCTTGCTGTCTGGGAAAGATTCCCAAGTTGTCAATAACCCTGTACAATGTTTACATTTCTAAAACATCTGACTGTTTATCTAGAGTGTATTGTTGCTGTTAATAATTATTTTATTTAAAAAATAAATGTAAAGGCAGGCAGGTGGTAAAATGGTTTTAATCATTTTATGAATCATCTACAAACTACTTACCTACTTACATAAAGCCACACCCCACACATTAAGATGCCTTTGTCTATTATATTCGCACCAGAACGTATTCCCTTTGTATAACGTGTTCTTATTTATTTTCTTATCGTTCTATTAACTGCTGTAGGTTCTTTGTTTTTATCTATTACTATACAGGGCTATTCACAACTTTTACTGTGAGATCGATTTTTACAGCAAAAGCTTTGATAGCTGTCGCCCGTAGCTTCACTCGCATGTAGATATGTATGTATTTTTAAAATAAAGGTCGAACTTCCTATATAAACTTTCAACCTGAAAAACGTTGATATACATGCATGTAGATACACTTATTTCTAACTAGAAGTAGGTATATGAAACTTCGTGCATCTTACTTTGAAAATAACAGATTTATTTCATCCCTTATTTTACCCCTTTAGGGCTGAAATTTCCAAGAATCCTTCCTTAATGGATACGTACAACATAAAAGGCATCAACTACCAAAGTTGCAAGTTTGTCGCCCCAGCGGTTTAATCAGCGTTTGTTGAATCATGATTGATATCGTCCGGACAAGTAATTATGTATATATTTTACTCACTACGTACGTATACCCGTAGGTAGGTACAATTTATTTTGGCGACTTGATTACAATACATTGAATTTCTCTACTTACACAAAAGCTTAATCAGGATATAGGTTAGGTATATATTGTTTTTACAAATCTGTTACAAAAAAAACTTAAACGAAAATCTGTTAAAGAAATAATCGGATAAAAAAGATGCTGGCATAGTTTTATACTTCTTGAAAATTATATATGTATATATAACTGAAAATAAAAAACTTATCTTGCTTGGGACATCGATTCTTCATTCAGCGAAATGTTTTTCTCTCTTCTTTTCTCTTACCTCGAAACTTTCTCTCGTCACACAATCGGGTTTCCACTTTAGTTAGGCAACATACATTTCGGCAGTTCCGCGTTCCTGTTAATTCTTACAAGTTTTACTCCCTGTATATTTTCAAAATCTTTTGTATCCTCAGAATACAGAAAATATTGAGTTTGTATGTTTGACTTACCTACAGAGTATTTGAATTTCAAAACTCTTATCTGCAAGAAAATTTCATAAATATAGGATCGATGGTTCGCAAATTTATTGACAAACAAATTATTGTACGAACTGATGATCTGAAATGGTAATTTGCGAAATAACTTACGTCATGTTTTCGAAACCAAAATGTATGAAAAAAATTAGCTATGTCACTGGCGCTTGGCACTTTATAAAGAGCTGTAATTTTACTGTAAATGTATTTTCTCGAAAATTGTGATATTAAACCCACAGGTTCAGCATTGTTGATTGGTCCAAGTACAAACATTCGAACATCATTTGAGTCTAATGGAAAGAAGTGAGCAAAGGGGGTTTTTTTACTTTTTGTTTAAGTACTTCAGATTCAAGTCATTTACAATGGAAATCGAATTTGTATCAAGTCATTATAATATTGAAACTATTATTGATATTGAGTTAAACGACGATAAGAAACAATGGATATACTTTAATAGAAACTTTATGTCACGTAACTCTTTTAAAGTTTGATTTTATTAAGAGGGTTGCCACTTACCTATGTATAGGATATATAAGTTTGAGAAACTCTGGTTGGTTGCAGTGTTTAAGTCGCCGACTTGTTACCTTCAACGTTAGTACTATTGCTTATGCTAAAACCATTTTATAAGGTTGACTGGCTAAGTGTTTGACCACAACTCATCTGATGTTAAGTGATGGTGTGTGGTCGAAGATGGTAAACACACCAGTCTGAAATGGAACTGGCTCTCAAGTGAGGCTGCCGGAACACACCGTTCGATGCTTGGCGACAGATTTTCAACTTGAGGGTGGTAGCTATCGAGTCGAGTACTAGAAAGTACCCTACGTACCTACCTACTCTACCTACCTACCTAGTACCTACTCTATGGTTTCCTCACAATGTTTTCCTTTCCCGGTAGCTCAAGCCCATTGTTCGGGTTTGAACCCACGCCCTTCGGTGATGTAAGTTAAGATCCTTTCCTCCTTTCCTTTCCTTAACATCAGGTAAGCTGTGTAAAAAGCTTAGCCTGTCATCAAACATTAAAAAAAAACTAAACTTTCACGGCTTCAAATACTTCCTAAATTATTATAGCAAATTTTAGTAAAATTAAATTTAGATTAAGGAATAAAATTGAGGGTTTGTTATGGCAATATGAGAAAAAAAAAGTCTAGCTCATACATTTTAGTATGATAATGGATGAGCTTATCATTTTTTTTGTTACCTATACGCTTTTGCAGAATAAATATCACAAACAGACCTACCCTGAACTAATATTTGTTACATGTTGCAAATTTACAACAATAGTATCTTCCAAGTATCAGTTCCGGAATAAATTGTAAATAATGTTCTTTTGTCTCTAACGGGGACATTATGATAGCGACTAACGTATAAAATAAATGGGTTCACTGATGGCTGAATCACTTCTTACATTGTATCCATACTTCACACTTCAATCAATTTACTCGCTAGAACAAGGTACGTAGGTACAATAATAAATTGTAGTTAGTAAAAATAACCATAGCTTAATAGATAAAGCAAATAGTTTTATATATCGTATGTACTTAAAACATTTTCACTTGAAGAAAATTATTTACTTTCAGAGTTATCAACTGCGGATCACCAACTTGGAAAGATGTCTAAGAAAGGTGACGAAATTAAACTCTTAGGAGGCATCTACTCCTTTCTAAAAACAGATAAGGATTACACAATTCAGTATGCAGGGGGAGAAGAAGCTAAATTAACAATTTTGAACAATCATGTGTTCAGATACTACATGTCGCCATCAAGGCAGTTCCTGGACTATCCGACACCTCGACACCCATGTGATGTCGCAAAAATAAATGCAAAGGACGTAAAAGATTACGGCACAGTAGCATTCGACAACTCAACCGTCACCTTCGATCATGAAAAATACATAGTCGAAACAGAAGAAATAAGAATTAGTTTTAGTATGCTAAAAGGAACTTTCGATGTTTATGATCGAAGAGTGGAGAAGCATGTGTTAAACGAACTAGAACCCATACTTTATAATAACGAAAAGACAATTCAAAACCTGCTACATAATGAAAAAGAATATTTCTTCGGGGGAGGAATGCAAAATGGTAGATTTACTCATAAAGGAGAAATCATACAAATCGAGAACACAAACAATTGGGTAGATGGTGGCGTGACTTCTCCAAATCCTTTTTACTGGTCTTCGTACGGCTACGGTGTATTAAGAAATACTTGGCAATCAGGCCATTACGATTTTGGATCGATATCTTCAGATATAATTGCAACAGCTCATAAAGAAAGCCATATTGATGCGTTTTACTTTATAAATCCAAAGCCACAGCACATTTTGAACGATTACTACGAGCTCACTGGACAACCAATCTTTATGCCAGAATATGCGTTTTATGAAGCTCATCTTAACACATTTAACAGAGACTATTGGGTTGAAGTGAATAGTAATTTGAATGGGGCCATACAATTTGAAGATGGTAAGTTTTACAAATGTTATCAACCACAAAATATGGTGAACAAACTGGGTATTTTGGAGTCGCTCAATGGAGAAAAAAGTAATTATCAGTTTTCTGCTAGGGCAATGATCGATAGATATAACAGACACGATATGCCGTTGGGTTGGTTCATTCCAAATGACGGTTACGGTTCAGGATACGGACAAACTGATAGTTTGAAAGGTGACATTAAAAACTTGAGAGAGTTTATTCAATATGCGAATAAAAAAGGCGTCGAAGTCGCTTTATGGACTGAAAGTAATCTTGAACCGAAAGATCCAGGGCATCCCAAAAAAGGCGAAAGAGATTTAAGCCAGGAAGTAGGCATAGGTGCTGTAGCATTAAAATGTGACGTCGCATGGATAGGCGACGGCTATTCTTTCGGACTCAGCGCTGTGGAGCATGCTACAGAAATATACGTTGATAGGGTGGCAAGTCAAGTAAGACCTTTGATAATGATGGTCGACGGCTGGGCAGGCACTCAGCGATACTCGGCGATTTGGAGTGGAGACCAAACCGGTGGAGTTTGGGAATACATTCGTTTCCACATTCCGACCTACATAGGGGCCGGTCTCTCCGGATTGCCAGTAGTGGGTTCCGATATGGATGGCATCTACGGTGGAAACGATCGAGAGATTAACATTAGAGATTACCAATGGAAAACGTTTACACCCCTTCAGTTGAACATGGACGGATGGGGCAATATCCAGAAAACGCCTTTCAGCATCGACCCCGAAGTCACGATTATTAACAGGGCCTATTTAAAATTGAAATCGATGATGCTTCCTTACAACTATACACTCGCTTATCAATCCATTCACGGCCTGCCCATGGTAAGAGCCATGTTTTTGGAGTTTCCAAACGAAGAACCAGCTTACACGAAAGATTCCCAGTATCAATTCATGTGGGGGCCGAATTTATTAATTGCTCCAGTGTATCAGAAGACATTATCGTGCGATAATGAAATAGTTCGCCACGGAATTTACTTACCAGATCAAGATCAAATCTGGATAGACTTATTTACTGGGCTAAAATATCAGGGTGGAAAAATATACAACAATTTTAAAGCGCCAATATGGAAATTACCTGTATTTGTAAAGGAAGGTGCGATTATACCGTTTGTGAATGATAATAATAACCCGAATGAAATCAAACGAGATTGCAGAATAATCAATATTTATCCGAATGAAAAAACAGAATTCGACATTTACGAAGATGATGGTAAATCAGCAGGATATTTAGTTCAACAATACGCCAAAACTAAAGTAACAGTAAGAACTGAGAAAGATAACTTGTTTATTAATGTACTTAAAACCAAAGGACATTACGACAGCATAGTGAAAGAAAGAACTACATTATTTAGAATCATGACAGCTAACAATGATGTATCCGTAAAAGCAGCTATTAATGGGGAATCAATAAAGATAAGCAAAGCTGATAGCAATGAAGCTTTTAATAATGTTGAAAATGGTTACTACTACGATCAATGTTTCTTGATCAACCAATATCTGAAAGATTTCAATGAGAATAATGAGCTGTTTCAAAAGTTTCTATTGATCAAAGTCGATAAGACTGATGTAACAGAAAGTGAAATACAAATCAAAGTTAGTGGATATAAGAGTAATGATGACTCAACGAAAATTATGGGTAATAATACCCTTAATTCAAAACTTCAGACTCCCAACAGCTTCAATGTTCGCAAAAACGGAATAACAGCCACTTCAGTGGCTTTACAATGGCAAAAGTGTGATGCATCATTCTATGAGATTGAGAGAGATGGCGTTATATTCAGCAGTATTATGGGCGAATCTTTCACACTAGAAGAATTCAGGAGCGAAACCGAGCATATCTTTAGAATTAGATCTGCGAACGACAAAGAAGTATCAAAATGGAGCGATTATTTAAATGTTAAAACTGGACCAGACCCTTATAAACATACAGTAAAGAGTGTTTCAGTGACGTGTAACATCCCATGTCAGCCAAATCAAGAGGTTTGCAAATTGACCGAAACAAATCTTAACTCCATTTGGCATACACACTGGGGAATGCCCAGACAAGCAGACTGTGGGAGTGGGAAAGCAATTATCCTTTCTTTCGATTTGGAAGATGTTTACGACATTGAAAGGGTTGAATACGTTCCTAGAGAAGATGGAGGTAATGGAACATTTTTGAAAATTCGCTACCGTTATTCGGTCGATGGTAAAATTTGGAGCGATGTATCCCCAGAAATATCATGGAGAGCAGATGAGAATACTGAAACGATAATGTTGCAAAATGTAAGAATGCAATTCTTTGAATTGAATATTCTGGAATCTATTGGAGGATTTGGCTCGGGAAGAAACATTTTCTTCTTTAAGAAAGTTTAAAGGATTAAAGCTAAAAATTCTGCTTCTAGATGCCCATCTATGTAACCAAATGTTATAGATTGGCGCATTTTAAGCCTAGGGCTCCTCTAAATTTACTCGCTTGTAAAAATTGATTAAAAAATATTTTTTTTAGGATAGTTTTAAAACTATAATTTATCAATGTTAAGTCTGTTTCGTTTTATTCTATGTAGAAATATGTATGTATATAATGTACTTATATACAGAAATCATCGTGTCATCATAACAATTCATAAATCATCCTGCGTAGGCTGTCATATTATGTATTGACATATTAAAAACCTTTTTTAGGTTTTGTAGTATATCAATGGTCGTAGGTATACGAAGTTGTAATTTTATCAACAAATGCCGATTTTACTACTTTTTAATTATATCGTACTTACTGTGATTTCAGGGCAGATTATTACTTAACGAAAATAAATAATTACATTCAAAAAACATGGTTTTTTTAGGTTTAATTAAGTATTGTAATTTTCGACAAAACTTAAGCTAAGTTTATGACAGATTGAAAAATGGATCAGCGCTCTTAGCAAACGTAGGTAAACGAAAGCTAAAACAAACATACCTAATATAGGTTAAAAAAAAATTTTTAAAAACAAGCTTTTATCTGGGACAATGAACTAAAAATTTAAAAATAAATTCTAGTGCCTCAAGCTTTTAAGGATATAAGTAAGTACCTACACGCCAAATACTAGATTTTTTTATTGTCCCAGATATTTTACTTTTAACTTTTTAGTAGATAAGTATTTTAGAGATTGCTTCTCCAGAATCAATCGAGCCCAAACTCAGTGGGAACTCATTTTTACCAGGGCCTTTGGATGGCTTATGCCACTGTATATTAATTCAGCAATAAAAATGGAAATGATAGCATACGCGTAACATAAGGTATATGACGTCACAGGAAATCCAAAATGGCGGATGATATAAGATACAACCTCAATTTAAAGTAAACACGTCGTATTTGGTATAAATAGGTGCGACGGGTTATTATTATGACGATTTTGTTTTTAATACTGTAACTGATTAAAAAACTTGTTTTAAGCGCGTATAAGTCCGCCATTGACCACCAACTGGCCTGTTGATATGAGACGATAGTAAAACACAGTTTTGTGCCAACAAAGTTTATTGCGTGCCTCAAATAAATATAAGCAAATAATTAGGCGACAAACATTGTATTACAATAAATAGAGATTTGAGATTCACTCAAAAATTCGTCTGAGAAAAGTATTTAGGTACCTACTGTAAGAGACCAAAGTTACTTTATAAGCTAACAGCAACGTATAGAACTACCAGAGTAGTCCTAAGCCGAAAAGACCCATAGTAATCTCCATTACCACAGATTTTATAACATTAGTACCAAATGCAGATACATCATCTCATACAATAAACGGTAGGTATTGCGGTATTAGGCTATTATTTGGGTTATTCTAGTGTCATGCGGGGCTTCTAGATGGCAGCACACTCTGGACGTGTTTCATGCTATTTTAACTTTATGTGAGCAACTTCGTAATAGTGAAGCATCAAATCATAATAATGCCGCTTTTACGAGTGAATTTTAGTTTTTTTAGGGTTGACAGGCTAAGTTTGACCACAGCTCATCATCATCAGCCTATATTAGTCCACTGCTGGACATAGGCCTTTCCCAAGACACGCCACTCAGCCCGATCTTCGGCTTTTCGCTTCCATCCACCGCCAGCTGTCCTACGTATATCGTCACTCCATCGAGTCTCAGGGCGTCCTACGCTACGCTTGCCAATACGCGGTCTCCACTCTAGAACACGTCTACCCCAGCGGTTATCGGTTCTGCGACAGATATGTTCAGCCCATTGCCACTTCAGCTTGCTTCATTGACATAGCTCAGCGTATTAGAGCTATGTCAATGACTTTAGTTCTCTGGTGACCACAGCTCACCTGACGTTAAGTGAAGGTGTGGTCTAAGATGGTAAACATACCCAGCCTGGAATGGAACTGGCCCTCAAGTGAGGCTGCCGGGACACACTATTAGATGTTTGGCGGCAGATTTTCAGCTTGAGGGACTGAGGATGGTTGCTAGCCAGTCGAGTATTAGAAAGTACTACTACTGCTATGTTCCACGCGATGTTTTCCTTTACCGGCAGCTCAAGCTCATTGTTGGGATTTGTTTGTTGCCCACGCCCTTCGGCGTGTATAGCGATCGCGCTAACCACTGAGCTATCATTGCTACAAAATAATAGTCTCTTTGACTATTATTTGATTAGATTATTAAGACAAATTATTAAAAAAAAAAGCCTTCCGATAGAAAAAAGGAAACAATATAGAACTCATGTTTTTTTTTGTTATTTTAGTGTGATTGCTAAGGTAAAATAATACTCTCTTTGACTATTATTTGATTTGATTATTTTGACAAATTATGAAAAAATAATGCCTTCCCATAGAAAAAAGGAAACATTATAGAACACATGTTTTTTTTTTAATAGCAGGCGGTACAGCGTTATTATTGAAACCCTGTATTGAAGAAAATCTAAATATAAAAAATATATTTTTAACTTAATTATTAGGTCTAAAATAAAATCTCTTCTTTAAACAACATTCCAGTAGATAATTATCAGGCGATCACTGACAGAAGCTCTTTAAAACAAAAGTGAATGAAAAGTGCTTGTTTTCAAATGTCTTAAGCGACTTTCTTTTGTTAATAAAATAAATTTATTCAAATACAACGTCCGGGGCATCGATGCTTTGGCTCTCATTACTTTGAGACTTTCGATGGTTAGTCTCAACAGCCCAGTAATTTCACTAGTTGCAGCACCCAGTAATGTTTACACACTATTGCTTGGCGGTAGAATACCTGCGGTGGTACCGACCTAAACGACCTCCTGGCTAAGGAGATCTATCAACAGAGAGTGGCGGATTTACCTATGGTGCAGGGTGTGCGTTGCGAGCGCAGCGGTGTTAGGGGGCCCCGGCCTCAGCACTTCAATGAATCTGCGCCCGTGTGATGCCGGGCGTTATAACTCAACCCCACGTAAAAATAACTCCGGTATTCCAAAGTTAAAAAATTGAAATTGTAAAAAAAATTGACTCAAAAAAAAAAGACCGATCAGCTGATCGAGTTGGTATGAGAGGCGATTTTTATATATTATAGGCATTTATGCATGTTACCATTTGTACCTATTCCATTTTGACCGCGCGCTTACTAGAGAGCGCTAGGGTAATGATTGCACACGGGCGCTACATGAGCTAGAGACGCCTGTCTACCACCAAGTAATATTAATACATATTCATTACATAAAAATCACGTATTACTGATAAAACAAATACAACATTAAAGTCACGGTTATCAAGCTTCTCTAGGTTAGATTAGGTTTCGGCAGTTGGAAGACCGAAATTTCTTACACCCCAAAGTTATAACCGTGTATATGACACAAGTAAGTAATCTTATATGGCCCCAGATGACATGCTTCAAATGCATAAGGAACTTTAAAAACCAATTACATCTTTTCATTCATATATAGATATATACAAATTATTACAACTTCCAACGAGCATCCGATCAACGGAGTATAATTAAGGCTAATTACTTTGCATTTCTTGTGCACTCCTCAAAGCAACAATCGTGCAAAGAGAAGAACTAGCATCAAACACACAACTTATAGACAAGTCTTCGAGTACACAACTATATTCATGATCGGGATATCTAGATTTCACATAGTGAGATCTAGGATCATCAGATAACAAATTCTCCAAGTTAGTTTTAAACGCCTGTGCTCTATCTCTATCACTGATCAACTCGTTCAGCCTATTAAAAGCATCATCTGTGAATCTAACCTCAAAAGCTTGTGACGGTGGGTTGGTTATCCATGAAGCAACTCTTATGCCATTGTTGGTATTTAAAGCCAATTGCGGTGGTGTGAATCTTTCTTGACCATCCGGAGCCCCTCTTTCTGTGTCTGGTCTTCTTAAAGGTGTCCTTGTCCGTAACAAGTCTTCACTCAATGGTGATTCAGGTGATGGTGAGATGGGGGTGAGAATATTGGTGCCCGGTGACGGTATATGTTCGAATGGAGATCGGGATGGACTGGTGTCAATGCCGATTGGGTTCGTGACCCTAGGATTCAAGCTGAAAAATTATAAAAATGGTTTAAAGTGAATACGTCTTTAAATTTGCAGGCATTTCAGAAATCTGGTGATAGCAAAATCGGTGGATATAGTTTGGTGATGCAGCTATAATTCTATCATCTAAAAAAAATCATAAATTACACAGCTCAACAGAATTCATTACTTTGAGTGAAGACTTTAATTGGCAGCACTATTGATATAATGCCTAGATTGTAGGTTGTAGGATGAGCGCCAAAGCAGAGATGCCCCGGACTTTGTTTTGTTATTCAAAGTTCTGTGTATTGCTGTAATGGTCATGGACATTCGTTATCTCTTACCATCAGGAGAGCACATCGTTCGTCTCGTTACTATTACATAAAAAAAAGGTTAATTTGATTTCTGATTGGTGACATAGTTTGGTACATCACTGGTTTATTTGCATTCAGCTGGTTTTTAGTAAGAATTGCAACTCACTTCCTGCTATCGAATCCTCCATCATCCAACGTCATACCCCCAACAGCTTCAGTGACATCGCTGATTCCTTCAGTAGGAGGTCTGTGGAGTGTTGATAGGGGATCAACAAACAAATTTGGACAGTCATACTGCGGGATATAGGGTTTTATGTCCAGAACTGGAGTACCATTCACCATGTCCACTCCAAGGAAGTTTATTTTGTTTCCTGGAATGAGTGAAGTAATTAATTATTATTAAATTAAAACTAAATAAAAGAATCCCATCTCATTAAAACGTTTTTACAAAATAAACATACCATGTTTGCTATCAAATGAAAAGGCCTTGAGATAATGAGCATGTTCCAAATTTTGTAATTTGTAAAATAAAAAATGAGTATGGTGTATTTGTATATTACAATCAATAAATTTACAATTATAATCAATTAATTATAATTCACTGGAGCTACTAACTATGCCAGTGGCCCAGGACCTCCCTCAGATAATTCAAGGAGTTTGGTTGGCTCATATAGATGCTGGTAGTGGAAATATGAACAAAACACCCCAAGTAGGATGGATGACAGTCCAAGACTTATGAAACCTACTTTTTTTTTTCTTTGGTAATGGCGTCGCGTTTTTGCATTTGCCAGTGAAACCTACTTAAATAAGGATACAAATTTTTGTTTTTTTAAACTGATTTCATATTAAATAAAAATTAAATTATCACTGCAATGCTCTGGGTTGCTGATATAGATCCAGTGAGTTGGTTAGAATGATTAATGACATGTATGTACATTATGCATTTTCCTTACGTTAAGTATTATTTGATTCGAAATAGTAATTTTTCAAACATTTAGGTTACTGGTTGTGGCCAAATCTATAGTCAAGAGTATCTAACCTAATAAAACATGAGTAATCCGGTTTAAGTAATTCATAAAGATATCTAACCTTCAATGCTCTGTATCTTGACAAGGGAGAGTCCAATGGGGCAAGGCCGGTGTGGTGACCGAGTAGAAAAGACGCCCCGACGTTCGCCGTCTAGCCTAGGCGGCGCCACCTTAGCTGGCACACTACTGCTCTCTGTATTGTGGAAATGGAAAATTATCCTGAAAACATATTTAATATTTTCTTAAAACAAAAAAATACAAAGTATTGTGTAAACTAGAAATTTAAAACTAAATGTACAGACAATAAAAGAAGCTAGTGGCTGTCTTATCGCTCAAAGCGAAAAAATACTTTCTTTCAAGAACAAACAATGTGTACAATGGCAAAAAAATGTATAAAATATAATAAAACCGTTTTCAAAGTGTTGATCATGTAAAACAATAATAATTTCATTAAAAAATAAATTAAAATTTATACAAAAATACAGGCTGATTATGAAATCATTCAAGTCACCATGTTTGTCACAAATTTAACTCTGAAAACTGTTATTATCATTGTCTATTAGATTGTGCAAGTACACATAAATAACTAAATGTATAAAAATTATGTAATTGCATGTTTCTAGTTGGCTTCAAGCGTGAGCTATTTTTTTTTGGATAATCAAGGTCAAGTAGAAATACTGTCCATGGGAGTGATGGACCACGCCACACACAATATTGGGTACTTAACAAAGTGGGCTAGACTTTTATGGATTTTCTCACTGTTTTGCTAAACCAATTAATCAAAAACAATAATAAAATTATTTGCTGATGAAAAATGATAACTTTAGACATTTTTGAAATTATTGCATAGGTATCACCTCCATCAACTCGAAGTCGTAAATTTTTATATTAAAAGAATTTTCTACTATGTAGCTTATCATAAAATTACCATATATGAGAAAACTCTTCCAAGCCTTCCAAAGCATGCTCAGGGTTATTAAACACAGCAGTGTCAATAACGACGACTCCGTGTGCATTCGCCATTACAGAAGGTTGCCGTGGGACTGCACGTTTGTTCTGGAAGGAGCTTTCTATCACCCCTATACGTCGGAAAGGATTGGCTTCGCCATTGGATGACGTTGAAGGCTCATTTTGAGAAACATTTGCTAATGTAGTTGCTGTAAACATAAAATTTTAATTTTATGGTATGCAACAGACACTTCAGAATGCAGAAAGTAACGATATAAGCATAGAAATATAACTTTCATTTCTATGGATATAGTTAGGCCATGTAACATTTATTATTTATTAAATTCACCTGTGTCCCCGCAGCTACCGCAACGTAATCCTCCCAGCGTAGATTTGATATGCTTAATCTCCTTTAGGTGCTCATGCTTTAGTGAAGATATTTGCTGCCTGCATAAAATAAATATGAAATTATTCAAAAAACATCGACGTTTTAGTAGTATCAAACAAACATTTACTTACCTTAAGTTTTTTATTTCAGTTCTAGCTTGTGATATCTGGTTTACATATTGATTTATTTGTTCAGTCATCTTAAACAAGTCCCGCTACTGTGTAAATTATTTATTTAAATTTATTTCCAAAAAATGTCTCGTCTAACATTTCTCTACGTTTTGAAATGTTCCATAGAATGGCGTATGATACTAAAATATTTTTTTATCAATTTCAGCATTTCAGTAGTGACAGCAGGATAGCATTATATAATACAGTGTGTAATAGAAACAGATGAAAAACCAATGCTTAATAAAATAAAACTTGGAACATTGACACTTTGTAAATATAGCGTAAACAAACCAAAAAAAAATTTTTTTAATGCAAAATAAAATCTGACGTATAGCTTGCACGCACTAGAAATTTTGGAAATATGTGACATTATGACTGAAACTTATTATATTAAATTGATTAACATGGACTATTCTTTCTTGTATCGTACATTCGTATTCATTAAATTGAACTAATGTAGTAACATTAATAGAGCATTATCATACCGATAATCAATGTTTTCGAACGCAATTTTACAGCTTGTCGTGACCAGTGTAGTGTTGTGCAACAGTCTATTTATTCGATACTTTTAAAATAAGAAATGAATCAAAATTGTTCTAGCACAAACCTAGCCTGGAATAGAACTGGCTCTCAAGTGAGGCTGCTGAAACACACTGTTAAATGCTTTGCAGTAGATTTTCAACTAGATGGTGGTAGCTAGCCAGCTTAATACTTAAAATTATACTACCATCACGTAAATATATGACGTTATATTTTCTTTTATTAAAAAATTAAAGTACAAAAAATGTAGTGTGTCATAAATATTTATTGTGCTTTAAAATGTGCACAGTTTGAAACGTGATAATTATATGTATAATATATTTACGTGATAGTAGTATAATTTCTAGTATTTAGCTGGCTAGCTACCACCGTTTAGTTGAAAATCTACTGCAAAGCATTTTACAGTGTGTTTCAGCAGCCTCACTTGAGAGCCAGTTCTATTCCAGGCTAGGTTTGTGTATCATTTTCGACCACACCATCACTTAATATCAGGTGAGCTGTGGTCAAACACCTAGCCTGTCAGCCATAAAAAAAATGTAATAGCAGTAGGTATGAGTTATCAGTAAGCTAGTTTAAGTTTCTATTTTAAACTAATACAGTTCAATTTTTTTTTCCAGATTCATTCGATATAACCCCCATTCCACCACTCTTACCTCAAAGAGAGTCTAGACCCGCGGTTTTTTGTTTTATTACGATACTTACAGTTGTTAAACAAATCAAAAACTGTTAGAGCCGATCGGAAAGGCTTCAGTTTAGTTAGATTTATTACTGAATTAATCGATCGTTATATGAGAATGACTGGATGTTATGTTTTCACCGCACTATTGCGGTTTGCCATTTGCCGCACACGTGCTGAGATTTTGTGATATTTTTACTTCAATTTATTTTACTTCGTAACTCTCTGAAGGCATCACGAAGCGTCTTCGTTCCGCGAGTATTGTTTATCAACATCTGATCATCATCAAGTTTTGGTGGTGAGTCTGAGCAAATTATTTTGACGTGCTGGGGTGGGGCAAAATGTCTGTAGAAAAAGATCGCCACGTGTCCTACATTTCTGATTTTTCTTCATTTCTTTTTATTTTATGGTTATCTGGTCGTATTTATTAATTATCTAATTAAATGTTAGATTCTTAGGTCGATTTCAGGTCTTAAAGATTATATTTATTATGGTTCTGGCAGTGCGTATTTTGCTTTCACAGGATCGATTATTTTTCTAGCCGGCTCTGTGAATAGTGACTGCAACAATGAGTGATCAATCCTAATAATACATCTTGCTGTCTATTTGTTCTACTTTTATCATGCTGGATTCTTGAAATCCGAGGAAGAACTGTGCCCTAATGGTCGTGAGTGACTCATTTCCAACCTCACTTCATGTTTCTACCTACCCTCTATTATTACTGGATATTTAAAAAAACCTACATGTTAATAGAAATTTGGGTTCTAATCCAAGTGACCCTGTTGTCCCTTAATCTTGCCATAATAATGCATTTTTTAACACTTAATAAATTAGTTTTATTTTGTGACCTATGACTTTATAAGTGTTTAGGTCAGGATCCGGTTTTTTTCAAGGACATTTTTGTTTATTACTTAAATAGTATACAAACACAAAAGGACCATTTTATTGAAATTTAACTACATAATTTTACATCTATTAAGTATAACTGGTGTGCTAAAGTATTAAGAAATTTTTGAAGTCTTAAAAATTACTCCAATAAGTTTACTTACATTATTTTATAGCACAAAACAGAGAAGATTAACGAAAAAGTGTGAAGATTTGTCTAGCAACAACTGCCAATGTTGATAATGAATTGTGGTTTTCAAAAGAAAGAACAAATTTGAGTTTATTGTAAACTTGCAAGTGCATCACATACCAGTTTTTTTATTTATGGTAAAAGTCTTTCTATTCATGAAAACCAAACATTTTTCTGTATTATAGCATCACATTTCCATGCAGGGAAAGGCTATAATGACCTTGATGCATGCTATGGGCACAGTGAAATTATTTTGTTTCAACTGAAACAGAGACTGAACTGACCTTAGTTGGTTACTTCTTATTTTCATAAATGTTGGTTAAAGTTATAAATAATTAAAATGCTGTATCAACTTGTTGCTCATGTGAAATTAGAAAATGAGACAAATATTTAAAGTATTGATTATTTTAAGCAGCAGTTAAGTAAGACCAAGACAAAACCACTTTACTTTTTTTCTCAAAGATAACTATGTTAAATGCGAAATAAGGGACATTCTTACTCATCATTGTAAAAGTAGGGGAAACCCCACTTTATTGGTAGGCACAGTTTTCTTGGTAATCAAAGTAGGGGAAACCCCACTTTATTGGCAGGCAAAGTTTACTTGGTAAAGAAGTGTTTATCTACAACAATCAAATTATCACTCACACAACTTCAACTTCAACTCTTGATGAATGGCCTTTGCGGAGATGCTCCACAATTCTGCCAATGTCACGTGGAATGATAGACTGCCACATAAAGAGGTTGGGTTAAGTAAAGTTTTGACTATTATATGTATGTAATAGGTACAGTTCACAGAATTTTGTGTTTTCCCCTTTTTCTGTAACAAAACAATTAAAACTAACTATAGACAAACACAGATATATAGATATTTATATATATTTAAACAAACATTCACAATATAGTTTTATACAATTCCACATATTTACAGTTTTTTTTTTTTTTTTTTTAATATATTTACATAATATATTTACAAATGGGGTGGATACTAGGGATAGGAGACATTTAAGGGAAGTAGGACTCACACAAATCTACTTATTTATTAACCATAGATAATAAAAACTAAAGTCAAGTAAAGTCACTTTTTGCAAAAAAATAATAATAGTGTATTTCAACTAAACTAATTAAAATTATTCCTATAAGATATTATATGAACATTTTAGCAAGAAAATGTTTTATGGACTGTAACAGGATTGTTTTGAGACCAGAATAATGTAGGATTTCTCTTGAATGTGTCTTATAGTTTTTATACTTAGTAGTGATAAAATTAGTTTTTTTTTTAATTTCTGGTATGGTGCAACAAAGAGTTTCTATCTAAGTTGTGACCGACTACAATTTCCTTTCAATGACTTAGCTAACAGTCAATTATGAAAAAAGAAAACATGAGAAAAAATATTTAAATTTATTTATTTATACCTAGTACTAGCTGAGTGCCTGCTACTTTATATGTGCTGCGGTAATGCTTGACCTTCTGGCTGATGTATATGAAACACATTTGTAGTATAACAACAATTTTTAACCTTTTTAAATACTATTTAATTTTTATTTATATAGATAAGTATGCAAAAGTGTAGCAAGTCCTATAGCCCATAGTTAATAGTACGAAATGGTATTTATAATCGAAATTGTGACATTATTCAATCACTTATCATATATGGGAATTTAGTAACGATTCAATATGCTTCTAATAATATTGTGATTTATTTTTATTTGAACCCCGCCTACAATGTGTCCATAGATTATTAATATAAATTCCACAGCTAAACATTTATTTAGGTATGTGACATCACTATTTATGCACTTATCATTTTACAGTAGGTAAGGTTTTATCTTTTACAACAATAGGATGGCTTAGGTTCATATTTTCACTTACAAAGTTGTCACTCTACAACATATTGAAAATAAATTCAGGGCATTAAGATAAACATACTCTACTGAAATTTACTTTCATGACACATCTGCAGATATCTTAGTCTGCCCCTCTGTGTAGAAGGCAATTTCCCCTACAAGAACCAATCCAGTTTATTACAATCGTATTCGAAAAAGGGATAACAAGTCTTGCAAAACCTTTTTATAAAATCCTAAAAGACCCAGCATGTTTGTAATGTGTAGCCCTGATATTGCATATATCCTATATCATATCTCCATAGGTGATGATGATTTCTCACCAACAGACTTGTTTGTCACTTGTAGCATAGAAAAAGTCCTGCCAGTGAACATGACTGGCTTTGCCTGGCTTTGCTATTAGTCATTTCCCTGGCAGGATCCCCCCCAACTCAAATTGTTTTATTTCAAACTAGCTGCTCCCCGTGGTTACCCGCTACATGTTTTCAGCATAAAAAGTAGCCTATGTCCATCCAGGGTCTCGGCTACCTCCATAAATCTCATTTTTCATCCAAATCTGTTCTGTAGTTTTTGCATGAAAGAGTAAGAAACATACATGCATTTCATATAAACTTTCCCGTTTATGATAGTAGGACAATCTCTATTTAATTTTTAGTCATTGCTTTATATATAACAACATTGACTCTGTTTACTTTTTCTTTTTTTTTATGTAAAAAGTAATGAGACGAACGAAGCGCTCTCCTGATGGTTAGAGATAACGCCTGTCCATGACCATCGCAGCGATACACAGAACTTTAAGTAACAAAACAAAGTCCAGGGCATCACTGCTTTGGCGCTCATTACTTTGAGACTTTTGATAGAGTTAGTCTCAACAGCCCAGTAATTTCGCTAGCTGCAGTACTTAAATATAGATACAATACTATTTATTGTCTTAAGATAAAATATGTTTTATATTCTAGCCTTTATGGTGTGTAAGTTATGATAGGCATGTTAAACAAATTTATCTTAGTCATTAGTAAAAACATTTCTTGATACAATAGATTGATCAAATTATAGTTTATCATTAAGAAACTCAGTCAATAGTACCTATAATTAGTATTATCTATCAGGACCTTAAGACTAAATTTAAAATTGTCTATAATCTTTCTTTTATAGATTGTAGTAGTAATATATTTGAACCCGCATCACAAAAATGCTTTAATTTAAAAGAGCTTTCCTTGTTTTTGGTGGATTGCATAAATTGAATATGGCACAATCTATGGATTTTGGGATGATGTACTTGAAATTACTATTCTTGTAGCATTGTCATTCGTCATTTGCGGTTTCACAATGCATTCTGACTATGGCAAGTATTCCAGTTTCAAACTCCAGTTAACTCCAGTTTTTTTGTAGCGATGATAGCTC
Source organism: Biston betularia (assembly GCA_905404145.2). Taxonomy (NCBI): domain Eukaryota; kingdom Metazoa; phylum Arthropoda; class Insecta; order Lepidoptera; family Geometridae; genus Biston; species Biston betularia. The sequence goes on along the minus strand of FR989887.1, from coordinate 4,982,555 downwards.
AATGGTTAGCACGGTAGGTTCGCGTGCCGAAGGGCGTGGGTTCAATCAAACCCCAACAATGAGCTTGAGCTGCCGGTGAAGGAAAACATCGTGGGGAAACCATAGCATGGTGGTAGGGTACTTTCTAGTACTCGGCTGGCTAGCTACCACCCTCAAGTTGAAAATCTGCCGCTAAGCATCTAACGGTGTGTTCCGGCAGCCTCACTTGAGAGCCAGTTCCATTCCAGGCTAGGTGTGCTTTACCATCTTCGACCACACCTTCACTTAACATCAGGTGAGCTGTGGTCAAACAACTAGCCTGTCAACCATAAAAAAAAAACTACATTTTGGATAAAATTTACCTAAGGAAGTTCTAGTCAATGAGGTTGACGCCTTACCACTCTACATTAAGAGGCATTGGAAGATCTAAAAAGTCACAGTCAAGTCCAAGTCATACTCTAGTAAAGTAGTTGTGACTTCATTAGTACACATAGATTCTACAAAGTTTATGAAACACTATTAAGATTCTACACCTTATAACCCTGTAGTTTACTACACAATTGCCAAACTATGTGAGAGTTGCTCGAAAGAGCAACATTGTAACAATAATTATTATAGTAATACTAATTTTATCTCTAATTATATGAACCTATTTTGTCCTTTGTATTGTGTTGTCAAAGGTTCTAAATTCGGGCTATTTTCTTTTAAACAAACACTTGAAAAAACTCTAAATTTTACAGGGTAACAAGATGCTATGTCATTTTATTACTTTCCAAAAACATTGATGCCCACATTTTCTGAATACTGGCGTATGCTACAGATGTTTGTTTGTTTGTTTCAGTTAGTAATTAATGGCCATGGTTTCCGAGGCAAAGGTGAACGGCGGCGAGATGGAGTCTCCCGAGCTACCGCCCGCGCTCGCTGAGAAGCCGGCAGGGCTACCGCCTGGCAAGTACTCTCTCGTGGGGTGGGATATGGATACTACTGGACGCAGGCTTATCGACGAGGTAAGACATTCAAATCCTATTAGAATCCCCTCACTCAAACATTTATGTGAGTACTAACTGCGCCCCGCGGTGTTTGCTGATGTTCCCACGTGAACACTGCATTTTTCGGGATATAAAGTAGCTTGTGTTAATCCAGGGTGTCAGTTATCTTTATACCAAATTTCATCAAAATAAATTCAGCCATTTGAGCGAGAAGAAGTAGGTAACAAACACACTCACAAACTTTCGCCTTTATATTCTATGTAACTGATAGAATACTCAAAGGAGTTGAAAATTTACTTAAAAAGAAGCGAAATCTTTTGACTCGACGCTAGCCAAAATAAAGTCTCGAAACACGCACAGAGAGTGATGCCATCTAGTTCCGCAGCATGACACTAGAAAGCACGTTTCTTTTTTGTCATATAATTTTATATTTTGTTCCAGATATGCCAGATAGCAGCGTACACACCGAAACAGACGTACTCCCAGTACATTATGCCGTACGGAGATTTGAACCCGGGTGCGCGCCGCCGCCATAACGTGCGTGTGGTCACCGTGGGCCGATACCGCATGCTCAAGGACACCAATACTCACAAGGTAGGCTTGCCGTGCTGCCATAGGGAATGTGCATATCGGGAGATCGGCTACCTATTCTAATTTTAGATAGGGAGTGTTTGACATTCTGCTCGGGGCAATTGTGCTTTTCTGCCATCTAGTGACGTAAATCCGAATATTTTCAGTCTCGAAAGTTTCTTTTTTATCTAACTACGCCAAAGGCAGGGTTAAGATTTTAGCAGTTTTTTTACGGATTTTATGATATTTTTTTTACACAGGGTAAGGACAGAACGAAAGAAATCTCGATAAAATGGTTGTTAAAAAAATCAGCTGTAAGCTGTTCATACTTTTTTCTAATTTCAGTTTTGTTCCATAGTAAAAGTTATTATAATAATTGCAATGACCCCACTTTCAGCTTTGTACACCCGAAGCTTATAACCTTAAGTATAGTTTTGCGCTATTTTATTTGGAAAACATACGGTGGTAATTTTTTTTTCATAGTGACAACCCCGTTGGCTCATTGGTAGTATATCTGCCTTGAGAGCTATAGGGCGTGGGTTCGATTCCCACTCAGGGCAAACATTTTGTGAATAAAAACAAATGTTTGTTCTGTGTCTGGGTGTAAGTATTTATGTATTCTATCAGTTTTCTGACTTCCATCACACAAGCTTTGCCTAGTTTGGGGCAAGATGGCGCTTTGTGTATAGTAAAAAAAAAAAAAATTGTTTATAAGCTAGTTTATCTTAATTACTAAACAATATTAGTATCTTAAAACCTTTATCAGTTTTCGCATATTGAACCTAAGCTTGTTTGCTAATAGAGATGAGAAAAGTACCTATGTAGTATAGGTTGTACTATTTAGTAAAAGTCAGACAGGGTGACACACTAAACCAGTTTGTAGTAATGTTTAGACTAATCAAATTGGTACTAATATTAAACAAGTTTAGTCAAAGACAAGAAAGTCTTCCAGTTTATTTACGAAGTTAGACAATATCATGAAAAAAAAATGTTGCCTGTAATTAGTCACACTATGGTAGCGATGATAGCTCAGTGGTTAGCGCGGTAGGTTCGCATGCCGAAGGGCGTGGGTTCAAACCCCAACAATGAGCTTGAGCTGCCGGTGATGGAAAACATCGTGAGGAAACCATAGCATGGTGGTAGGGTACTTTCTAGTACTCGGCTGGCTAGCTACCACCCTCAAGTTGAAAATCTGCCGCCAAGCATCTAACGGTGTGTTCCGGCAGAGCCAGTTCCATTCCAGGCTAGGTGTGCTTTACCATCTTCGACCACGCCTTCACTTAACATCAAGTGAGCTGTGGTCAAACAACTAGCTTGTCAAACATTAAAAAAAAAAAACACTACAAAGGATAGTAAGTATTTAGGATGTCTTGCAGTTGTTCTAGAAACATTCAGATGCATGTTAGAGAGGAGATGAGGATATACATACGTAAACAACCTATAAGCTTGTAACATTTTGAAGATTCATAACTACATGGACATGTTTGATAGATCCTGAAGACCAAGTCCGAGATATCAGCACTCTCCGACTTCCTGGACTGGCTGGAGAAGGAAAAGGGGGACGGCAGCGTTATTCTCATCTACCACGAGCCGCGACGCCTCAGCCCCACCATGCTACTTGAGGCGCTCACCAAGTAAGCTACCTACAACCTTTTGACACGGGCCACAAGGTAGCAAAATAAAGTTAGGCGGACCTCAGTTGTAACTTAATATTAACCCTAGAAACTTAATATAGGTACGTAGGTATAGTAAATTCGTCATCCGAATCAGCCCTGTTTTTGTAAACTGCCAAGCGGTCGGCAACACGCGGCGCGTGGGTGTCATACTTGCGTCTAGTGATTGTTTTTAGCAAAATGAAAGTTAAGGTGGGTCTAAATAAATGGTAAATTCGAGAACTTTTTTTATGATATGTACGTTTCCTCATGATGTTTTCCTTCATCGTATAACTTAGAAAAGATAGAGGTGCGTGCCGTGGAATTCGAAACCAGGACCTCCAGATTAGAAGCCAGAGGGTCTCGCAACTAGGTCGCCGTAACTTCAAAATTGGTCATATCCCATAGAAATTTCTTAAAAATTTAGGCAATTTAATTGTTATATTTGTTATTATAATGTTTTCTATCTAGAATCTATAATATGTCACACATAACATAACACAACAACACGACATTATGACTAATTTACAAAACAATCACGGGCCGTAAGTATGACACCAGCGAGCCGCGTGTTGCCGAGCGCTTGGCTAAGGAAACTCACCGTTTGGAAGTGTAATGAATGCCATATGAGTGATGCCCTAGACTTTGTTTCGTTTCTCATAGGTCTTAATACCACTGCAATGGTCGAGTGCCATTGTTCTTTACTATTAAGAGAGTAAATTGTCTTGAGTCTGGTATTTAAAAGATTGAGCAGATGGTGCAACTGGTTCTCATTGTCGAGGTATAGGTACTTTGGGGCCCAAGTGTCACAATATACTTACTAGTATTGACATATATGCACTTTTTTTGTGCAAATAAACATACATATGAATACTACAACTAAAATTAGAAACAGCTAAAATTTATTAAGAAACGATTCCGGTTTAGTGATGAATCACAAGCTAAGATAGAGCATTTATTTGAGCATACTAAAATTTGTAACATAAATTGAAATACATTTTTTAGTTCCAAAAAGGTAATTAATTAAATTTAGCTAAGGGCCCCCAACTTAGTGTGATATTTTGCAATTTTACATTCAATAGAAATTTTTCGAAAAAAATTGTTATCATAAAATTTGGGTCCCCTCCCCGCCCCTTGTCACACAATGTCACACTTTGTCGACCCCCTCCCTCCCCCTTAACGTGAGACGTAATTTATGATAATTCTTTGACAGGTATAAGCTGTTAGACCGATTTAAGTCGATCGTGGCCGGTTTCGCGGATAGCTACGCGCTAGCAGCCGATAAATGCAAGTCGACAGTGAAGTCAGTGTCTCTAAGAGTGCTCGCGCGAGTTCTGCTGGACGCTGACTCCCTGGCTGTGGACAGCGCGCTGGATAGAGCTACTGCTGCATATCGGATTCTAGAACATCTTGCACAAGGTTAGTTACTACTACAAGTCCGGGCAAGTCGATACCAAAGTCGGTGTCTTCAAGTGTTTGCTTAAGAAATACTGAGCGAGCTGTTATCCCAGAGGAAAGCTGTCTGTTATTGTGTGGTTATGACTTTTTAATTTATTTTCAACATCGCATTTTGTGCGTTTTGCCCCAGTAGTGTTATGTTTTTTACCCTTCCAATGTTTTTGAAAAAGTTCAAAAAAAAAATATTGGGGAAAAAAAAGATTAAGCAGGATGCCGTCTAAGATGATGCATTCTCGTGCTACGAGCTATGTATAAGAGCTACTTAATATTACTTCAAGTTTCAAGTGAAAACAATTTAAGTATCATTCGCAGTCAAAGTCATCGTCAAGTCCAGTCCAGGTTATGTTGGTGGTAACAACTAAAAGCTTCTACAGGTTTTGGAAATTACATGTTTCTTCACATTATATTAATTGTTTACATTTTATGAAAAAAAGAAAACTTCAAAACTCAAAAAATTAAACAAATAAAACTTGTGTTTCTGTATCATCATTAGTTTATTATCGCTATACAAGGCGCTCACGAATAAGCAACGCGACCGCATATCGTATGCCTTCGCAATAAGGTTCATAGTCTTTGATTTTTCGTGGTCGCTTATTTTAATGGCAATTCAAAAACCTCACAATATGTGGGTAGTGCTGTAAAATTTCGCTTGCGCGATGCAGTCTTTCGCCGCTGATTGGTTACTACAAAGTACGTTGTCGTCGATTGACGCTGCAGCGAACTCGCTAGTCGCTACAGATTTTACGTCGTATGTTATTCGTAATAAGGCGTATACTCGCAGGCGAGCAGCAGGAGGTGGGCGGCGGAGGCGAGGGCGCCACGCGCGACATGGTGGAGACGGCACGGCTGTGGGCGCGACCAGTCACCACGGAACTCTCGGCGCTCGACAACCTTAAAAAACTGCTAGAGAGGTACGTTTTCTATACCGATGGCATTACTTATTTACATAATTTCTATTTAGAATCTCTATAAACGAAATTTAGAAAATAATAATTTAAGACAATAAAATAAATAAATAAATAAATATCGTAGGACATTACACACAGCGCCCTCTGACCCCAAACTAAGCAAAGCTTGTGCTATGGTATCCAGATAACTGATATAATACTTAAATACTTTTTTTTTTAACTTATAGAACTGAAATTTAAAAAAATCGGCCAAGTGCGAGACGGACTCACGCACAAAGGGTTCTATAACAACAACAAAATAATAATCTATAACAACGGCAAAAAAAATCACGTTTGTTGTATGGGAGCCCCCTTAAATATTTATTTTATTCTGTTTTTTAGTATTCGTTGTTATAGCGGCAACAGAAATACATTAATTCTGTGAAAATGTCAACTGTCTAACTATCACGGTTTATGAGATACAGCCTGGTGACAGACAGATCTTAGTAATAGGTTCCCGTTGTACCCTTCGTTCGAATCGTTCTAAAAAAACGGTGCGATTTCAGTGGTACTATAAAACAGCTGTGGGTTGTCTTGGTACCCATCATGTTCAGGCGAGTAATCGAGTTTGGTGTATGTTCGCAGACAGAACACGTTCCGGCCGGTGTTCGCGCCGCTGCTGCGGTCGGCGCGGCCGGAGCGCAAGCGCGTGACCGCGCTGCGACGCCTGCTTGCCGACGCTGGCCTGCTGTACGAGCAGCTGCAATCCGCCTGGCAGGATCACCAGCTGGAAGGTATATAATCTATCTATACTATTGTAAAGAGGGAAAGATTTGATTGTTTGTATTGAATAGGCTCCGAAACTACAGGACCGATTCAAAAAATCTTTCACCGTTGAGAAGCGACACTATCCCCGGGTGACATAGGCTACTTTTTATCACTGTATTCCCACGGGAACGGGAGCTACGCGGGTCAAACCGCGGGCATCCGCTAGTGTATTATATTCTGGTCAAGTGTTTCGATATTTTTGTATTTAATTAATAAATATGTAATTGATTAATTTGGTGTTGGAGCAGTGAATACTAAATAAATAAGGGTCAAGGATTTATTTGCCGTTTAACAGTCGTTTCAGTTACTGAGGGCAATGACAATGAGGATTTAAATTTAACTAACTTGACAACAATTTAAAAAATTAAAAACTGATCCGAAACTTTATCTTTAAAACTAAAACAGATTAAACAAAAAACTTGTTGAACTAAAATAATCACAAGTCATATCCTCTTCTCGCTGCAGTGATCACTTCTATGCCTAATCTTCTCTATTCTATATCAAGTAAAATTGTCTAATATGCAGTCAAAGTCACACAGAGTAAGTCAGAGTCAAGTCAAGTTATATTGTGGTAAAGTAATGGCAATTTTAATAAAAAAGAATGTGCAGGCGCGCTAAAAAGCACCTCGTCTGCTTCTACTGTAAACAAGATATTTAAAAACAATTTGTTGACCGAGTGGGTGTTCCCTGATAGATACAGTCTGGGTGCCTTCAACTCGCGAGAAAATCAGTTCCTTCTAGGCAAGTGTGCTTCCATTGCAGACTCCTTCTTTGCTTAACATCAAGCGAGATGGCTATCAAATGCAATCCTATCCCACTAATATTATAAATGTGAAAGTTTTGGATGGATGTTTGTTACTTTTTCTTGCGAAAACTGATTTGGATGAAATTTGGTATGGAGGTAGCCGAGATCCTGGATTAACACATAGGCTACTTTTTATCCCGAAAACATGTAGCGGGTAACACCGCGGGGCGCAGCTAGTTTGAAATATATAAAAAAAAACCTTTGGAAAATACAATGCGTAATATGATTTTTTCCCCATCTCCATCAAAACTCAACTACAAGATGACTTTTTTTTTAAGTAAAAAGTAATGAGACGAACGCGACGCTCTCCTGATGGTAAGTGATAACGCCTGTCCATGACCATTGCAGAGATACACAGAACTTTGAGTAACAAAACAAAGTCCAGGGCATCACTGCTTTGGCGCTCATTACTTTGAGACGTTCGATGGTTAGTCTCAACAGCCCAGTAATTTGGCTAGCTGCAGTACCCTTCAAACCGGAACACAGTAATGTTTACACACTACTGCTTAGTGGCAGAATAACTGGTACTGCGGTGGTACCTACCTAGACGATCTCCTGCTAAGGCAATCTACCACCAAGTAAAACAGATACGGAACGACAAGCCCCCTTATGGTAAAAGAGTCCTGCCAACAATGATATCCAAGGATAAATTGTTGTGTAGTCTGAAATCTGATATGATGCTAATTAATATGTATTTATTAATAAAATTGGAGTTTTGGCGCGAACGCGGGAAGAGTCGTGTCGCTCCGTTGTATTTTTTCCCCAAAACTAGTGTTTTGTCGAGTGTGTATGCATAAAAATGGTGGTGTTTTATTCATAAAGTGCCGAATTACAAGCACGAGTGTGGGAAAATGATATAATGTGGTGAAACATGACTTTTCGTGTTGCTTCCAAAACTCCATCGAAGCTTAAAGTAAGGCGCCACTACTTTACTATAGCATGACTGGACTTGACTGACATGGACTGGAATAGACCAACACTAGACTTTGACTGTAACTATAGATGTAAGACATGAATTCGTTCTTAGCAAATAATGACATGGTTCAAAGGCCTTTGTAGCCAAGCCAAAAAATCCCAAAAAAAAAAAAAAAATTGTTATTATTCCTAGGTCTTGAGAAGCAATTAGCGTCGCTGACAGTATCTGCCAAAGAGGAAGACATAAAAGAGCTTATAGAGATATTTGACTGCCACTTCGACCCAGCCAAAGAGCCGAAAGGACCTAAACCGAGATTACCGCGGAGTGCCGTGAGACAGAGGGTAAGTTTTTTCTTTGTCTTTGGCATCGCACTTTGTGCATTTTACCAGTGTCCAGTTAGTATTTCCATGTAGTTTATGAAAACTTGAATATCCCCACGATTAAGGAAGTCATGGAGTCAACTATAAATTGAGGCTGTTAAAACACCCAAATCAGCTAGCGGACCAGCTCACTATTCCCGAAACCATACGTCGACTTAAAAAGCGGCGCGACATTTTCGACAACTAGATGGTCTAAAATCCAGCTAGTGATGAAGAAAGAGCTGGCTCCGATGGGGGCAGCGTCCTAAACGACTAAACAAAACTTCACCTCATCTGCTTATAGTCTAAAAGACTGATTGCAAATTATAAATAACAAAAAAAAAAAATTTACTTTATGGAAAATTTATGAATGAATGAATTTATTTGTCTATGAAACCAGGTACATTTATATAGATTTTGTCATACTTAAAATAGTTGTCTAGCTTCTACCTTGGAGAGGTTCATAGACATGGCTTTGGCTACTTAACCTAAAAAAATAGTTCATTTATAAATAGTAAAATATGCGACTAACAAAGTCAGGATAAAGTCCAGTCATGTGGTGTTAATTTTACAAGAAATGCCCTTGGAGATTTAGAAGTCATGTTTTTACATTATATCATTCGACAAAGATAGTCTCAAAATAGTTATTCCGTGATATTAATGAACAAAATATTTTTGTTTCTAAAATGGAAACAGTTACAGAGATAACAATATACATACTTAGAATTTTTAATCATGACTTATACCTTGTTCTCTGTACTCTTTTCTATTTATGATGTGCACAATAAAGAGATATCTATCTATCTATATATACAACCTATTTATAATTTGTGAAAGTTGTTTCCTGTTGGAAAAATCACACTCATTTTTTTTTTTGCATGTCTCGAAAAACATACTTAATTCTGTTAGTTTTGATTTTTACCTTTGAGTTAAAATTCTGTCAAGTCAATTAATTTTTAATTACGTTTCTACTATTATGAAGATCTTTTAAATATGATAGATTTAAATACACAAGAACTTTTTTATTTATAACTTGTGTTTTATTAATAGCTAAACAATATCGCCTTAAGGAATCAGTCTGTTTATATGGGTTGTCTTCGTTTTCAGGCAACGTCGTCCGCGGGCGAAACGGGGGAAGCGGAAGGCAGCACTAGCGAGTCTCAAAATAGTTCCCCACACAACTCGCCGAACAAAACCAGTAATGGTATGTACGACTGCCTTAACTTAGTTGGTATAAGCTCCACCTCAAGATCTATAGGGGTGGGTTTATAAATGATTATTCCGTCCTGAATGTTTTATTTTATGTTTGACACCTACACCTAGTCGAAGATGGTAAAACACCTACCTAGCCTGGACTGGCTCTCAAGTGCAATAATATTTAATGAAAAATGAAAAAAGTAAATATTTGAACGGCCCCAAATCGTCTAATTAATGTGGTATAATAATTTGATGCGTGTCGCTTCCAACCGGTCTTTATTATAAGTCAATGGTGGAAGGCCTATGTCCAGCAGTGGACGTCCTACGGCTGAAATGATGATGATGAATTTTTTTTTTATTTGGAAAACATAATCATAATCATTTATTTGCGTATATGGGTAAAATACAGTTGGTAGGAATTAAATATGGCACATATCTTTCGGCATGCAAAAATTCATATTATAAAATCAATAAAAAATAATTACAAAATACAATGTCAAGAGCAAAATTATTACAATGAATGTCAAGTTTGTTATATACAAAGTCACCTTAAGTCAAATAATCATTTTCATCAAAATAAAAACAGTGTCTTCCTCTTAATAGAGACAGTAAGAAAAGTGTTGATGGACGCATTCTTCGTTTATACTCTACTTAGCAATTTAAGTTATATACAAAGTCACCTTAAGTCAAATAATCATTTTCATCAAAATAAAAACAGTGTCTTCCCCTTAATAGAGACAGTAAGAAAAGTGTTGATGGACGCATTCTTCGTTTATACTCTACTTAGCAATTTAAGTTATATACAAAGTCACCTTAAGTCAAATAATCATTTTCATCAAAATAAAAACAGTGTCTTCCCCTTAATAGAGACAGTAAGAAAAGTGTTGATGGACGCATTCTTCGTTTATACTCTACTTAGCAATTTAAGTTATATAATATTAGTTAGTTTATAAAATTACTTATTAGTCTCAACTAGGCTAGATTGTAATAACAATGAGGTATCTAACAAACAGATACATCATTAAAAGGAAAAAAAAAATAAAAAAATGTGATAAATATCTTACTAAACAATATTGCTCTTTTTTTCTTGTTTCATCTTGCGATCGGCTGTACATGCCCTTAGCAGATTTGTCGATCTGCAGTGTCGATGAATAATTTAACTTTTTTTTTATGTAGTACCGTGTTTTGTTGTTTCAGATGGCGAATTACCGCCAGCAGCCGTCGGGGACCCTAGTCAAAAAGCGCCCGTGGCCGAACCTGTAGCGGCGAAGTAACCATCAACTCCCAACATGTTTAGAATTTTCTACCACATAACTTAGTATAATAAACGCCATAGATAAATATATATACTTACATTTTATTTGTATTACGCATTAGGTTAAGTATCCATTGGAATTGAATTTGTTTTTTAGTACATCGGTGAACGAGATTACACAATGTTTTTGTTTGTTTCAGATTTACTTTCATGTCAGCCATGTTATTGTTTGCTTTATGCATAAGATTTTCCTATAATATATAGTAGGAGTGCCTTAGCAACTCGGTGTTTTAAGATAAATTTGTATATCCATAGTGAAAGGTATAAACATTTAGTCGTTTTCATTGTCTTAATTATATTGTGCCGTTTTTAGCGGCCGATTAGAGATGTGCAATTATGTTATATCTTATATACGATATTATTGATATATTAGATGTAACTCAGTGTTGCAGATTTTGTACTATTTTTAATATAATAGCAGTTTTAATACGGCTTGAAAAGTAGCAATATATTATTAAGTTATAATTGGGGGCTTTCATTTTTTTTTTTTTAAAAAGTACAATGTTTGTACTAGATTTATTTTAAAAAGTATGTATAAATTATTTATTGAAATAGAAGTGCAATGTAACGGAACGGATGGACTGATTTTTTTTTTTTACATCCGACTTGTGGAATGTTTAAATTTTTCTTATAAATTTTTTTTTTCATATGTTTATTTAGTACTGCAGTTTCATGCTAACTTTTCGCTATTGCCAGTTATTTTGTTTGCCATAATATGTAAAAGAAATATTTTATTTTATTCTTCATCCTAAGGTAAGATTCCTTTACCATGCATACATTTAGGCTGCAAGTGTGTACCTATTAACTTCTAATTTTAGTTAGTTTTAACATAGACTGTACATATTAATTTAATTTCTTATTTTTTTCAGATCTCTAATAAATATGTAAGTCTACATACATTTGTGTCGTTTGAATTGTTTCCTTGTATAAATAAATGCTTTATATCAACGCCACACACACACAAATACCTTAGCAACTGCGTTATGCGAACCGCTATGTGGTAGGCAACTAAGGCAACACATATGGGACTTTGTTGAACTGAAATAAAGGACAGCTTCCTCACAGGAGGAACAGCTCCTACCTGACAATCAACAACCCCAACAAATCTGCTAAGGGCTTGTGGAGCCGATCGCAGGATAACACAGGAAAAAAAAAATATCAACGCCAATATTTTATAGGTATCGCAGTTACGAGAAACTATTTAAATAAAATGTATATTAATGAGACGGAACGAAAAGCTCTCCTGATGGTAAGAGATAACGCCCGTCCATGACCATTGAAGCGATACACAGAACTTTCGAGTACCAAAACAAAGTCCAGGGCATCACTGCTTTGGCGCTCATTACTTTGAGACTTTCGATGGTTAGTCTCAACAGCCCAGTAATTTCCGTGACACAACCATTTGTGCTTTGGGGAATTTCTATTCCCTTACGTACTACCGGTTGTCCAAAGGGAAGTTTTTCTTCCCGAAGAACACAGCAAAAATTTATTAAAAAAATGGAATCACTTGTGGGAATTCAATGTTCCCATTGATGCCATTAGTGCCAAGGGAAAATTATATTGCATATAATTATACTAGCTGCGCTCCGCGGTGTTACCCGCCGTTCCCACGTAAAACTTTTTTAATTTAAAAAAAAAAAGATTAAATTCGCCTTTATAATATTATTACAGATGATATTGACAGTAATGAGACGAACGAGACGCTCACCTGATGGTAAGAGATAACGCCTGTCCATGACCATTACGATATACAGAACTTTGTGCAGGTAAACAACGTGAGACTTTAACAGGCATTGTTGGATTCAAAAGTAAAAACAAACACTTGTATAACTAGTTTATTTCATACAGTAACAACATCTTGTTTTGTCCAGCCTTGTGCCAAATGTTCTCTGACTGCTTTGTCCAATACCACCTGCAACAATTATTATGATATATTATTTATTTTTTGGTGCTCGAAGGTCATTCTTTAAAGAATGCAATTAACTTTTTATTGCGTAACTCGCTGCGCCCCGCGTATGAAAATAGGTAGTATGATTTACTACCAAACCATACCTACCAAATAATATTAAAAAAATTCATAAAAATCATTTCGTCTCGTTAGTTCGACTGCAAGCTGACTTTCGCACTCCGGCGCCAAATAACCAAATATGCTTAAGACGGCCCTGGTTGTGTGTGTGTGTGTGTGTGTGTATGACTGTACCTATATTATTTATTTATTTATTGAGATAAAAACGACAATAATGATCAGTTACATCTATCTCATAAGCCAAAATCAAAAATAAAAAAAATTATACAAATGTCAATATAAGGTAAATATAAATGTCAATGAACTACAATTATACAAATATCAAATAAAATATGTGTGTGTGTGTGTGTGTGTATATATATACTGTCACTATTGACACATAACTTCTTATTAAACAGTAACAAACCTCAATATCTCTGCATCCCTGCATTGCTCTGCTTAACACAATATCAAAATAGTCCATGTGCAATCTGTGAGACATTTCTAGCAGAGCTATACGTCCTGGAACAGAAGAAAAGGAAATAAGTTATAAATTCCACCATAAGAACTGATCGAAAAAGAATATTGATACAGTAGAAAATTTGTAACGTGCATTTTAATAATAAGACGAACAAGATACCTATGTAGCGATATGATATTTTATCAATTAATGAATTTGCACTCAGTAATGGCTACAAACACAAAAAATTACAATAGACAAACTATTTGGTGTGTAAAGATTTTTAAAAATATTTTTTACTTAAACTAATTTGAATATTACATTAATAAAAATAAATATCATGTTTCACAATATATCATTTTTTATAGTATTGAAATAATTAATAATAATATCATAACCATAAGGCATTTACAGTAAGATTAAAAAAAAAAAAATTTGCCCCATCGCGATTGCTAAAGCTGTAAAGCCATACTGCCTCTAGCTCATAAGATTATTTTGCTCTCTGTACTCTTTTTTTCGTGTGCACAATAATCACTTATAATACCACAAGAGCTTCAAAATTATCGGGTATTTCCCGATAGGTTCGTTGCAAACAAATGAAGGAGTCAAGTTTTTCAGGTTAAAAAATCACGAGCGCGAAGAAGCGCGAGTGATTTTTTACCCCTGAAAAACTTGACGACTTTATTTGTTTGCAGGGAACCTTGAGGGAAATGCCAGATAATTTTGAAGCTCGTGTGGTATTCGGGGGATTATTTTTCCGTCCCAAATGTCGGCCAATAGAATTGCACCATTCGACGTCACGTGGTACAACGAGAAAATTTTCAAAAAATTATCAGTATAATACCATGTAGGTTGTACCACGTAACGTCGAATGGTGCAATTCTATTGGTCGATATTTGGGTCGGAAAAATAATCTATCTTATTTTACTTTTTATAAAGTACTTGACACTGGCAAATGCATAAATAAAGTGTGAAGCCAAATGAAACAAAATACGAGTATGAGGATGGGTGTTGATGGGAAATTACTCACCGGTGCTGGGTAGGCTGGCCACAGTGAGACACACGCCTCCTGCTGCCTCCTCCACGTGCCCCACATCCAGCAGTGGCTCCGCGTCATCGCGCCACGACATGGACGCGCTGCACGCGCACGCGTACGCGCGGAGCGGGATGCCCGCGTCAATCAGCGCGAGAGTGGCAGCGTTCACGCATACACAGTAACAACTACCGTCTGCCTGTGGATAATGTTAAGATAGATAGATATAAACTCCTCATTGTGCCCACCAGAAATTGAAAAAAAAATATATTATACAAATTTTCAATTAAAAAAAAACCGCCTCCATGACCCTTAGGCCAACTAAACGCACTGCTCCAATGAAACAGCGAAGTTTCGGAGCAAACGAAAATATCATCGATGTATAAAATTTTTAGACTTTTGTTGATTTTTTAGAAACCACTTGTTCGATTTCGATTTCATTTATATGGGACTACCTCTGAAGTATGATCTACCAAGCAAAAAAAGAATCGTCAAAATCGATTCCTATTTGGCGGAATTATCGCGTAACAAACATTTTAAAAAATACAGTCGAATTGAGAACCTCGTCCTTTTTTGAGTCTGTTAAAAATAAATAAATATCATAGGACATTACACACAGCGCCATCTGACCCCAAACTAAGCAGTGCTTGTGCTATGGAAGACAGATAACTGATAGAATACTTAAATACTTTTTTTTTTTTTGTAAATACATACTTATAATACATACAGTACACCCAGACACAGAACAAACATCGATGTTAGTCACACAAATGTTAAAAGTACAGAGAACAATTTTTTTTTATGGTTGACAAGCTAGGCTTGGAATAGAACTGGCTCTCAATTGAGGCAGCTGGACTGTTAGGTGCTTGGCGGCAGATTTTCAGCTTGAGAATGGTAGCTAGTCAGCCGAGAACTAGATAATACTCTACCACTGTTATGATTTCCTTACGTTTTCTTTCACCGGCAGCTTAAGCTCATTCTTGGGGTTTGAACACACAACCTTCGACGTGCGAACCGACCGCACTAATGATGTATAGACAAAATCAAATTCACTTGCAATTAAAAGTAAGTTTGTTTATTGATGTAATAGTAGACTTTTTACCTGTAAAACTTCAACATACACATCAATCTGTGAGCGAGGGTATAGTTCAGTTTTGATGGCTGCTGTGAGAGCTTGTCTTAAGTGTAGGGACATTTCTGTGGACTTGCGGTCACCATGGGGACGGTTCTTCCTTTCACCTGAAAATGTGATTACAATTTTTATTATGGTAATCTTTTATCAAGATCTTGGTATTGTCGAAACTGATGGCAAGTTAAGCTTCTTTACTTTTGTATTGTTTATTCGATTTCGCCCGGACCTCGGTAACGAGTAGACGTTCCTAACAGCGCGTCAGTGTTTGTTGTGAATTCCTTATTTTTTTGTGATTAAAATTGAAGCCACTAGAATAGGGCTGCGTATCACTTTAGATAGTGCACGCTAATAGAAATCGGCTACTACACTGGATTTGAAACGGATTTAAGCGCGTGAGTTAACTTATTACACTTTTGTTAATATCACACCCGCGCTCGGTTTTTACGACGCGTCATCGAGCGACCACCCTCCGTTTCATAACTACCCACAATAAAAAAAAAAAAAAAAAAACAAGAGATTTGCCTGCTTGCCCTGCCACTCTGAAACCTACACCCGCTAATTAATTGCTAACACCAAAGTTGTAGGCGTCAGTTTTAATAGCGTCCCTTTGGGGTTTCCGGCAGTAACAGATAGTGTACGAATATAATAGCGACTGTACCATTTTAATATGCCAAACACGCTGGAACTAGCTGGTTCAGATTCTGATGCTGCTAAAATGAGTGATCAGGAAAAACGGAGACAACGGGCGGTAAAACGCCTTCGATCCCCTGATATGATAGAAGAAAAGTTTAAGCTCTTCGAAAATAAAATCACTGAATTGTTTTTGTCATGGAAAAAAGACATGAACTCCAAGTTTGATAATCTGAATAGAAATTTAACTGATATAAAAAGCGATATTGAAAAGTCACTGGACTTTATGGCATCCAAATTAGAGGAAACGAGCCATAAAGTGGACAAAGTACAAAAAGAGTGCAAGGCTAACCAAAATAGAATCTCCTTTTTGGAGGATAATATTGAAGATCTCCTCCGCAGTGCCAGAATATCTTCTATTGAATTAAGAAATGTGCCACATACGGCTGATGAAACTAAGGAAGTCTTAACCAAGTATATAATTCAAATGACTGAAACTGTTAAAACAAAAATCGCGTCGACAGAAATTAAAGACATATTTCGGATCCCGGGGAAGCCTGAATCAAACAAACCTATCATAGCGGAATTTACATCTACCATTCAGAAAAATAAAATTATCAAGGCAGTAAGGAACTATAATGCTGCTAACAAAACGACCAAACTGAACACTTTACACTTAGGTATGAATGGAAACTCCACACCAGTATTTGTAGCTGAGCATCTCACGAGTAAGGCGAATCGTCTTCATTTCCTTTCCAGAGAGCTCCTTAAGTCTGGACAGTACAAATACTGCTGGACCTCCAATGGAAAAGTGTTCTTAAGAAAGGTCGATGGCTCCCCAACAATTTTAATAAAGAGCGAGGAACAGCTAACATCTTTAAAAACGCATACCTGACTATTTCTAGGCTATCAAAACTTTTCATTGTTACATATCGTAATATTGTGTAATATTTATCTTAAACGGCAATTCATTGTTTCTAATCACACTAACACATCCTCTACATCATTACCCACCTTTTACACACACGACACACAAACATCCATACTAAGTAAGTTTTTTGAAACCCTCCTTAAAGTAAGTTTAGACCTTGACTGTAGCTTGAAGGTGATCGATGATTTCAACTACACTTTTAAACAAGACAATATAGATGGCAAACATTTCTTATTCAATACTATGCACTGTGAACAATGTTACCTCAAATTTACTAGATAATGGATAGGAACCTCGTAAATGAAGTTGATGATATCAAGATATCAGAAGCATTCTTATGCTCACCGCTGATTTGTTCAAACACATTATCACAACCGAAAAAGCAACTTAAAATACTAGCACAAAACATAAGAAGCATTAATGCTAATTTTGATAAGTTGATAGTTTTGTTATCTACTCTGAGCTTCGACTGTGATGTTCTAGTTTTGTCTGAATGCTGGCTAGCTTCTAATAGAATTCTACCTCAGTTAGCAAACTATAACGTCACTGCGACAACTCGTCTCTTTAACCAAAATGATGGAGTGGTAGTTTATACAAAATCTTCTATAACATGTATCGTCGAAGAAGTTCCCTTCGAAGGCGCAAATTGCATTGTAGTCAAAATTGAAGGCCACACTGCTATTCTGGCAATATATCGACCATGGGCTTTTTGCTGCATCAAGTCATTTCTTGCTTCTATGGAATCAACCTTATCTTCTCTCAAAAAATACGAAAATATAATTGTTACAGGTGACATTAACATCAATATAAATTCATTTAAAATTGATCCCAAATGTGAGCCGTATCTTAATCTAGTCGCTGAGCATGGTCTTCTACCAGCACACACATTCCCAACAAGAGATAAAAACTGCCTAGATCATATATTACTAAAGACAAAATCACCAGCAATGACTTTTGTTCTTCAATCCGCTGTAACTGACCATTTCCCTGTTCTTACATGCCTTTCAACTGTTCGTCTAAATAAAAAAAATGATCTTATGAGTATTAAGAAGACAAATATGGTCGTAGCCCTGTCGAACTTAAAAGCGTCCGATATGTCACCAATATTACAAGCAATCGATCCAAATATTGCTGCTGACGCTTTTGTTGAAATCTTGATGAGTGCACTGAAACGAAGTACTATTACCAAGCAAGTGCCTTGTAGACAACGCACCTCTAAGCCATGGATTACTCCGGGGTTGTTGAGATGTATACGCCATAGAGACAGTTTGCACCTCAAAGTACGCGATCATCCCTATGACGAAATTCTTAATAAGAGCTATCGTAGATATAGAAATTTTTGTAATCACCTTCTCAAAAAGCTAAAAATAGAGTATGAACACTCCCAAATTCAAAAAGCTGGAAAAAACCCTAAACAAACCTGGAAGATAATTAAGAGACTTGCAAATATTGCCCAGGTCAAGACGCCACCTGTCGATCTTCTTAAAAGCGAGCTCGATCCCCAAGTGGCAGTCAATAAAGCCAACTTATTTTTTGCCAATATAGGAAAACAACTTGCGGATAAGATATCTTGCTCAGTTGATTTATCCAACAATTTATCGAGCATTGGCCCTCAGCCACATATGCGTTCTTTTGTACTGCTTGACACAGATGAAAGTGAAGTGGAAAGAACCATTCTAGGTCTCAAAAATGACTGCGCTTGTGGATGGGATGAAATCCCAAACTCTTTCTTGAAATTTGCCAAAGACGTTATTGTTACTCCTTTAACCCATTTAATTAATCTCTGTTTTCAAACCGGTTCTTTCCCAAAACCCTTCAAAATATCTATAATTCACCCAATTCACAAATCCGGACCAAAAAATGACGTTAATAATTTCAGACCCATTTCTATTTTACCAGCCTTGTCAAAAATTATTGAAAAAATACTTAACAAAAGACTCGTATCTTATCTTGAAAAAGAAAAAATATTAGCTGAATCTCAATACGGGTTCAGGGCTAACAAATCAACCGAGCAAGCCGTTTCACATTTGACTGAGTATATTGTTAATAATTTGGACAGTAGAAACAAATGCATTGGTATCTTTCTGGATATGGCCAAAGCCTTTGATACCGTATCTATTTCTCTATTGATAAAAAAGCTAGAACTGATCGGAATACGTGGAATAGCATTAAAACTGTTCCAAGACTATTTATCTGATAGAACCCAGCGTGTAATCATAAATAATATTAAAAGTGACGACGAAATTGTTACATATGGAGTCCCACAAGGATCCATACTGGGACCTAGTCTATTTCTTATATTTATTAACGATTTGTGCAATTATAGTCCACCGCACGGCAAAGTTTTCACTTTTGCAGATGATACAGCGCTGGTATTTGAGGGTAAGTCGTGGGAACAAGTACGTGCCTATGCAGAACAGGGTCTGAGGGACGTTATAAAGTGGCTGCAAGCTAACTTACTTACCTTGAATCTCACGAAGAGTAAATTTGTCTCATTTAGCATACTAAAAAGACTTGGCCCACCTAAAGACACACTTAAAATTAAAGCTCACTCATGCAAAGGCAACCCTAGCAATTCTTGTGATTGCAATAGCATCGACCAAGTTAAATCCATCAAATACCTTGGCATTATAATTGACGAACACCTCACTTGGATGCCACAGATTGAAGCCGTATCATGTCGTATAAGAAAACTAACATGGGTTTTCAAAAACCTACGTAGGATAACTTCCTTTGAATTACTCAAAACCGTCTACCATGCTATTTGTCAATCAGTGTTAGGATATTGTATATCTGTTTGGGGTGGGGCATGCAAAACTAAAATCATTAAATTAGAAAGGGCTCAACGATTAATTTTGAAGGTTATGACTTTCAAACCCTCCAGATATCCTACCCATCTCCTTTTCTCAGATTGTCAAATTCTGTCAGTACGCCAACTTTTTATTCTTAATATTGTCCTTGCAAATCACAGACATAGTAAGCGTACTGAACTTACTTCTCTATTACCAAAACGCTCTAAAAGTAGCAAAAATATTTGTATAGCCCGACAACGTCACACGTCTTTCGCCCAAAGACATTCCCAATCTCGCGGCATCTTTATCTACAACAAGTTAAATAAAATACTAAATTTGGACAAACTTAACCGCCACAACTGTAAAGCCACCACAAAAAAATGGCTTCTACAACTAAGTTATTCTGCTACTGAAGACATTCTAGTTTACCCGTCTTAGACTTCAAAGGTTTCAATACTTACACACATTTACATTAAACTTACATACCAATATACACACACACAAACACACACACACATTCACTCACATTAACACACACTCAAACCCCCACACCTATTCACTACATCCCAAAAACATCCAATTTTCTTTCCTTTAGATTAATATATTATTGTCTATGACGTGCTTGTATTGTTTTCTTGTATTGTTTTCTTGTCCGGCGGAGGGTATTGTTATGCCATAACACAGGTTAATTCCTAGCATGGGTAACAATGCTTCTCTATGAGTGATATTTTTGAACAACACTTATGTTTAACTTTTTGATAAACGATGTATGTAATTGCCAAATAAATTTCATTTCATTTCATTTCAAATTTCATTTCATTTCATTTCATTTACTAAGGTGTTTATAGTTTGTGAACTGAAACATACCTGTAGAAAAAGTAGCCATGCTGTACTGGCAGTTGACTACAACTCCTTCATTAGACATTTTAGATTTTGACGCCTGAAATAAAGAAATAAATACTGTCTTATAATTTCTATAGATAGGATTTCTGCCAATTACTTTGGCATTATTAAATAATGCTTATTTTACAGTTAAGGATGCTTTATAGTAGGTCCTTTAAAAAAATTCTGATATAGATTCAATGGTATTTCATTTCCAATAGGTGTAGTGAGTGTTTTGGGAGAAGCCTATACCCAGCAGTGGACTTGGATAGGCTGATGATGACGAGGTGGAGTGATAATTTAGTTTCAGTGTATACTGATATGAAATAATGTACCTATATATGTATAGAAATAAAACACTCTTCTTTCTACAGTTGTCTGACGATGTAGTCTCATTGAAATCCATTGTTGCATTTAAGAACAAACAGGATAATACAATAATTATTGTAACAAAGATAGATTAAGGCACATCAGCTTTTCTTTCTCGCTTAGCATCAAAAAGGTAAATAAACAATATAACCTCTATAGGTAGAATAATATAACCTCTACATAACTTCTTCTTAGTCAGTTATGTTAAAAATTTTGACGTTAAAAGGCTATAAATAAACTTTACGGCAAATAGGTACCTGGTGAGGACCATACACAGCAGCCAAAACTTTGGTATTTCCTTGCTCTAAATAGGCACTGCCATCGGGTTGCTTAAAAACTCCAAGTTTACACCGTATACGTCTCAATTCATTTGGTCTTCGACCGTCTAGACGTAACCCTTGACTTGTTAATAGCTCTGGCCCAGGCATTTTATTATCACAATCTAATAGAATACGAAAATATTATATCTAACATAAAAACATGAACGACTGTAAAGTACGCAAAAGAAAAACAGTTTGAGAGACCCATAGACTAAACGAGAATACAAATTATTAACACAGATTACTAAGAGAATATCTATGGTCAATGGAGAGATGGAATTTGATTACATAATTATATCTTACTAATATTATAAATGTGAAAGTTTGTATATTTGGATGTTTGTTACTCAATGACGCAGACAGATAAACGGATTTGCAACGTAAACGCGACATCTGTAGACACAGATTTCTTGTTGCGTAAGCAAAATAAATACTATTGGCTGAGAGTAAACGAAAGAAATATAATATTTTTTTGTCTATCACTGCGCAAAATCACACAACAAGGATCGTTGTCTTAATGAAGCAAATGAAAACTTCTTTGTAAGCCACGTTGAGCAATTTTTGGCAGGGGAAAAACTTATGAATGTGACGTGATTTAGTTATCACTCAGTTTTTTTAAACAGTTGAACTTGTTAAATAACTTTATCATCACTACTTTCTAAGAATTTTATGATGACATTTTATTATTCAAACTAAAAATATTACACAAACAGCCCAGCAATGGCGTAAAAATTGAAAGTCCTATTGCTCGAAGTAATCTCTTCGAGACAACCTTAGTATAGAAAAGATTTGTGGAAGAAGTAAAGGACGGGGTATGCTACATAAAAAAATATCAGTTACTGGGTGACCTAGTTTTGCTCGGTTTATGCAAAATATAAAACTCGAAAAACTTGGAAAAACGTTTTTTCCCAAAACCCCTGCAGAACAACTTTCATCGAAATGGTTAGGGCCGTTGTCAAGATCTCAAAAATATGTACTACTATCGCTGCGTCCCGGCTTTGCACGGGTAAACAAAACTCGATTAACAATACACCTACCTACCTATATTACCTATGTTCCTTTTTTTTTTTTTTTTTTTTTTTTTATAGTTGACAGGCTAGGTGTTTGACCACAGCTCACCTGATGTTAAGTGAAGGTGTGGTCGAAGATGGTAAAGCACACCTAGCCTGGAATGGAACTGGTTCTCAAGTGAGGCTGCCGGAACACACCGTTAGATGCTTGGTGGCAGATTTTCAACTTGAGGGTGGTAGCTAGCCAGCCGAGTACTAGAAAGTACCCTACCACCATGCTATGGTTTCCTCACGATGTTTTCCTTACTTAGTGATAGTATTGTATTCCAATCATGAAAGAATTATTCAGATCGGTGCACTAGTTTCCAGTAGTAGAGCCTATTTATTACAAATATACAAACATAAAATCAAACGTTTTTTTTGTAATATTAGTGTAGACTGTACACAAATGATGCTGATTTAATAGTATTAATGTTCGATGGCTGTATCTAGCTAGTCATTTACCCAGTTGCCGCTTGCCGAAAAAAAAAACGATTATTTTGTAATGGTTCCGTGCGGCTTGTTATTTTGTCAGTTTTGTGTTTCTTGTTGTGTAATATAACATTGATTAATTGTTTATTCAATCCGAAAGATTCTTAAAAAATACACAGTATATTGATAATTTAGGTATGATTACCTGTTATAATTATCATCGATTCTTTCTTACGATTGGCCATGCCCATTGTTTTCTATCAATGTCTTGTCAAATTGTCGCCCCTTAGGCTAATGCGTGCGTGTGCATGAAATTAATCACAAAATCGATAGAGCCCGTCTCATCAAATAAATTCTAACATTTCTTAATCTTAGCTGATTATAAAACAACACATGTCTTGAACAATTTCGTGCGTTGAGGTGCCTTTCAATATTGTTTAGATGAACGTACTAAATAATTGGAATTAGATTAGTTTTGATATATCCTCAGGTAATCCTAGTGAACAATGGATGTCGACGACTCAGCGGTCGATCTCAGCGTGAGGTAATGAGTAGTTACTATAAAAATATTGTTTTGTTGATTGTTTCTGATTGTAATGTTTACTACTCTTTACTGGGACAGGTCATTACCTCCAGAGCTGAGTGAGTTAAGAGCTCTCACAGCCAGTGGACTGACAATAACACCAGCTCAGCCTCCCCCACATGTAAGTATTTAATAAAATTATTGTGCTAAAATCAATTAAAAATGTATAATTGATTATGTACCATATTGAGTGAAATTAACTATTAACACCTTACAGTTACTATGATATCATGCACATCACAAAAGTAACAATTGTGTGATTAATGAAAATATTTATATAATTTTCTACTAGTTTGAGCTTTTTCTTAGGCCAAGTTCATAAAGGGAACTACCCTATATTCCATACTTCATCATGAGTTGTGTTAAGAACAAATTTATTGGAGATCAATATAAAGAAAATACCATCTACAAATAATAATGATTAAGGTATTTCTGTTTTCTTGTCAAATTCTTTAGACAGAATAGTTTGCTTCATAACAAGAAGAAACAATTGTGCTATATGATTCACAATTTTATTTAGGGCACAAACACATCTACTTCCAACACAATTGAGAAAGTATATTTATATTGCTAAAGTACTTATATCTTCTAACCTCTGATAACATGTCAGTTTGAATAAAATAATTCATTAGTTTATTGGAGAGGAGCTTAAATGTTTTCCTGGCACTATTTTATAGAAACTTAATTTACCAGAATTAAAAAAACATTTATGAAATGAAATACTTTCATTTTATAATAATAATGTCACAGTGCTTGTGAACATCACCACATGATGAGAAAGTGCAGAAGTTGTTGGCTCAATGAACACTATCCCAGTTATTGTCATGGTTAAAGACTTTTTTGAGAAGAGCCTCAACTAACATCTTAAGAGGCACAAACTAGGTGATAGGATCTAGGAACCAAAAGGAAATAATTCTTACTGAACACATTGTTAGAGGGTTCCTAACCCTGCAGCTATGACCACATGAAGCTTGAGTCCTTCCATCCTGTCAGTAGGACCCTATTTTAAGGTTTTTACTTTATTTAATTTTTTTTTATTCAAAATAGGTTCGCGTTTGACCACACTCTGCCTGATGTTAAACAGTAGTGTGATGCCTGATGTTAAACCGTAGTGGTTACACCGAACGTCGCAGTGGAACACGACAAGATCGATTGGCGGCGCGGCTTTGTCCGGTGGGTGGTAACTAACCGCGGCATGAGCCTACCACCAGTAGGTTTTCACCCGATTGGCACCACTCGGGGACCACGTGTGGGGTTTCAGAAATGGGTGCCTTCCCATGGACGAGGGTGATTCAGTCCCCAAAAAGCATTATTGTTTTATAATTATGTGTATAGTAATGTTATTAAATCTTTTAATAATTGGTCAAGGTTATTGTACAAAATTGGTAAATGAAACAGGAAAAACATCTTATTATTTCTTATCATATTTCTGATCCATGCAATACTAATAACAATATCATTGGAGGTACTCATATATCAATCAATGTAGATGTTATTACATTCTATTCTTATGTAATCATTTTGTTTTCACATGCCTATCCGTGGAAGATTGATAGAGTAAGTATACATAGTAGTGCTTGTTATGTAATTAATGTTTTGGGAGTGTTAGTAATATAAATTATTAAGTATTATAAATGTGAAAGTTTAAATGGATGGATGTTTGTTACTCTTTCACGCAAAAACTACTGAAGGGATTTGTATGAAATTTGGCATGGAGGTAGGTTTGTATGCAGACGCGAACTAATCCATGGACAACAGCTAGTTAGTTAGCATATAAACATACCTACTTAAACCACTATAGTTGACTAAACTATAATATGCATTATTGTCCTTGCATCAGCAGTGACTGGCTTAACCTGAGTTTGGTTTTCCTGTAGTTTGCCAGTACATATAATATATTAATGTCCTGTGTATCATTTTATAGTAAAAAAATAGACTCATCATCTTTTAGATGGTTTTTTTTTAATGCTTAACAGGCTAGGTGTTTGACCACAGCTCATCTGATATTGTGATGGTGTGGTCGTATATCATCACTTAGGAGTCTCAGGGCGTCCTATTCTACGTTTGCCAATTCGCGGTCTCTACTCTAGAACACATCTACCCCAGCGGTTATCGGTTCTGTGACAGACATGTCCAGGCCACTGCCACTTTAGCTTGCTAATACGCTGAGTTATGCCTTTGACTTTAGTTCTCTGGCGAATTGCTTCGCTTCGGATACGCATAGCTCGCTGAGCGACTTTGAAGTTACGGACCATTCTTGCTGTGAGTGTCCACGTTTCGGCTCCGTAGGTCATGACAGGTAGGACGCACTGATTGAAGACTTTTGTCTTGAGACTTTGTGGGATGGATGATGAGAAGACTCGACATAGTTTTCCGAATGCTGCCCATCCCAACTGTATTCTTCTATATAATACTTAAGTTTATACCTCAAGGAAATATATTATATGTTTTTAAATTATGAATATGATTATTTTCAGGGAGCCAGTGGCAAGCGGGTGCTTCGCCCCCGTTCAGAACAGCGTAGCTACGCTGAGAGTCCCGATATTGTACTTTTGCCTGCTGCACCGCCGCACAGAAAGCAATCCATACCAACTCCTGCTCCTTTTACTGGTAAGAAAAACACTAGGTAGGGATATGAATAGAACCAATATAGTCCTAAATATAAAACAAATTATTTAATCAATATAGAACTTATTTATTAGTTGGTTAAAAGTAACTGTATTACTAGGGCGAAAGGATCATGTACTCATAATTACGATACGATATTGAGAGACTGGCTTAAAAATCACGAATAAAACTGATGCCTCATATTGTTGAAAGCCAATGACGTTTTTCTATAGAACAGCTGATTTATATTCCCTTGGTCCTGCAGTAAAAGTCGTACATAATTATGAGAATTATTTTAGCTATGAAACAACACGCGTAACCCCGTTTTATACACAGATGTAACGAGCAAGCTGAACTCTGGCGGTGTGAATGTATCGATCACGGCACACGCTCCTGATTCTCCACGCGAGCCACGCGACGAAGATGAGGAGGACGACGAGAATGAACCCCCGCTGCCCGAATCGATGCCTCTACACAGGGTATGTGCCATTCTCTTCTACATTCATTCCCTTAGGTGAGCTGTGGTCAAATACTTAGCCTGCAAGCTATAAAAAAAATTACAAATATTTTTACAAAAAAAAAAGTATTTTGTAAGCTGTCTGGTTCCCATAGTACAAGCTTTGCTTAGTTTGGGGCTGGGTAGCGCTGTGTGAAATGTCCTACGTACATTTATTTATTTAGCTCTTTTGTGAATTACAAGTCAACTAATGAATTATAAATTACTACCTTTTCCCATCAGGAGTTGTCAAGCGAGGAAGTATGGGAGCGTGAACGACGACTCCGTGATTTGAGGGAGAAACTACGGGCAGAGGAGACACGACTAGTGCTGCTGAGAAAGATACGGCAATCGCAGCAAGCCACTGGACTGCCACCTACAAAGGTATTTTTTCTAAACTGTCGCTGTCGGGTTTCATAATGATGACACAACGTGGTACATAAATACAAGAGACGTTTACTTGGTGGTAGATCTCCTTAGCAGGAGGTCGTCTAGGTAGGTGCCACCGCAGTACCAGTTATTCTGCCGCTAAGCAGTAGTGTGTAAACATTACTGTGTTCCGGTTTCAAGGGTACTGGAGCTAGCGAAATTACTGGGCTGTTGAGACTAACCATCGAAAGTCTCAAAGTAGTGAGCGCCAAAGCAGTGATGTCCCGGACTTTGTTTCGTCACTCAAAGTTCTGTGTATCACTGCAATGGTCATGGACAGGCGTTATCTCTTACCATCAGGCTCTCTCGAAAAAGTAATAAGACGAACGAGACGCTCTCGTCTCGTTCGTCTTATTACTTTTTGCAATAAAAAAAAAAGGTCGTTTACATAGGTACCACCGAAGTACCAGATATTCTGCCGCCAAGCAGTAGTGTGTAAACATTAGTGTTCCGGTTTGAAGGGTAACGCCTGTCCATCACCATTGCAGCGATACACAAAACTTTGTATAGTAAAACAAAGTTTAAGGCATCGCTGCTTTGGTGCTTATTACTTTGACTTTCGATGGTTAGTCACAACAGCCCTGTAATTTATCTAGCTGCAGTACCCTTCAAATCGGAACACACTACTGCTTGGAGGCAGAATATCAGATTATGCAGTGGTACCTACCTAAACGACCTCCTGCTTCAAAGTTCTACCATCTATCTATACTTATTATAAAGAGGAAAGGTTTGATTGTTTGTATTGAATGGGCTCCGAAACTGCTGGACCGATTTAAAAAATTCTTTCATTGTTGGGAAGCTACACTATCTTCGGGTGACATATGCTACTTTTTATCCCTGTATTCCTACGGGAACGGGAACTACGCGGATGAAACCGCGAAGAGTCCGCTAGTACAGTATAAAATGAGCTTTATTAACGTTAATAATTGTTTGTAGGATCCGAGTACTGGTACAGCGCTTGCAGGCAGTGGCTGCGTGGTACCGCCCGGAGTGACCGTGACTCCTGCGCCTCCGCCTGCGCATCAAAATAAGGTTTTTTTTTATTTTTTGGTATACCACTATGCAATCTTGTTACACGTAGGACGATAAACCTTGCACTGACGTCCTGAAAACACCCCAAGTGTTTTGTGCATTTCCCCCTTCTAGCATCTGCCTGAGCCAACCCAACTTCTTGAAGTACCAGAGTGAGGCTCTGGGCCCCTGGCCTAGTAGTTCAAGTGAGTTGGGTGGAATGTTTACTGAGTTGGTTGGAATGTTTACTTTGTTGGGTGGAATGTTTACTGAGTTTGGTGGAATGTTTACTGAGTTAGGTGGAATGTTTACTGAGTTAGGTGGAATGTTTACTGAGTTGGGTGGAATGTTTACTGAGTTAGGTGGAATGTTTTTTATTTATTTTATTTATTTCTTTATTAAAACACATAGATTATACATTTGGATTATACTTTGGCTACTTTTTTATCATGAAAAACGCAGGCGAAACTGAGAAGCGTAGCTGATGAGAAAATCATACTTAATCACAGTCAAAGTCACATAAAGCAAGCCACTGTGATTTTTTAATTGTTTCCTTGATATTTTTTGTGCCATAGCATACAATATGTATACGTCTTGTTCCAATTTTTAAGTATTCAATGTTATTATTGTTGCAGCGTACAACGTCAAGTGCTTCTACAAGCATAGTCCCGGGTAATTCCAATCGGCGCATGTCCAGTCTCCCAGGGGGAGCTACGCTAACTCCTGGCCCTTATCGCACCCAGGTAAATACAACTATTTCACTCACAAACTCAAAGCTTTCTAATGGGACCCTATTACTATGTTTACTGTGTCCGTCTGTCTGTCCGACTTATTGTGACCTGTATATCTCGAAACACAATAGGATGCTGATTGAAATTTTCGGAGAATATGCGTTATAATAATGAAGGTCAACATAGTCAAAACTATACCTATAGTTATATCAACAACCGGTGTAGTCCCACATTCACTTTTGACAAGCTTAGAAACTTTAAACATTTATAAACTCACCTTTATACTATTACAAAAAGTAGCAATACTTAATACTTGTAGGATAGTCCGTAAATTTATGTCTTTAGATTAGCTTAATTAATACCCTGTTGTTGCTTGGCCAAAAGCCCGCATGAACAGGGAAATACTACCTCGGAAACGAGAGAACTCTAAAGAGTAACGATAAATAATAATAATAAATATCATAGGACATTACACACAGCGCCATCTGGCCCCAAACTAAGCAAAGCTTGTGTGATGGAAGTCTGATAACTGATAGAATACATAAATACTTTTTTTTTGTAAATACATACTTATAATACATACAGAACACCCAGACGCAGAACAAACATTTGTTTATTCACAAAATGTTTGCCCTGAGTGGGGATCGAACCCACGCCCTACAGCTCTCAAGGCAGATATACTATCAATGAGCCAATGGGGCTGTCAATTATATTTTGACTATGAGTATAGTATACAGAGTATACTTCGTCAAAAAGGGATTCGTTGTAAACATAAATATGAACAACTTTTACTATGGACACAACTCTGAAATCGCGAAATGATGTTCATAGAAATCCTTGATCAAAAATGTTATAATTAAGCAGTTGATACTTTTGCGCGTTTTCAAAGTTGTGTTTATAGCAAAAGTTATCCATAGTGAATGGCTTAATACACCCAAAGCTTATACGTCTAAATGACTGGAAGTTTAAAAAGGTGTGTTAACTTCCAGTCTTCTACGAGTGGCGGCGCTAGTATCACCCCGTCGGTTACCATCACGCCAGCGCCTCCGCCAGCGACTCAACATGCGTCATCTAAGGTAAACATACTAAATTTGTTCAATGTTCATTTGTTCATCAATGTGTGGCGACGTCGCCATAGCTAAATAATTGCCCTAGAACATTATAATAGGCAGGCATATGTATATAATTTTAGATACGGTTACCACTGATTTTCCTCTTCGATTTATTATACCAAATAACACAAATCGTACGATTTCAATCGATTGTCCTGTGCGATTAAATGTTATTCATTCATTTCTGGATATATCAAAATCAATAAATCCAAAAACTAAAAATATCTATGTAATTTTAGGTCCGATTACCACTGATTTTCCTCTTTGATTAATATTCAAGGTAACTTGGTGGTAGATCTCCTTAGCAGGAGGTCGCCTAGGTAGGTACCGCCGCAGTACCAGATATTCTGCCGCCAAGCAGTAGTGTGTGGGCATTACTGTGTTCCGGTTCGAAGGGTACTGCAGCTAGCGAAATTACTGGGCTGTTGAGACTAGCCATCGAAAGTCTCAGGGTAATGAGCGCCAAAGCAGTGATGCCCCGGACTTTGTTTTGTTACTCAAAGTCCTGGGTATCGCTGCAATGGTCATGGACAGGCGTTGTCTCTTACCATCAGGAGAGCGTCTCGTTAGTCTCATTACTTTTTTACATTAAAAAAAAATAAAAAATCGTACGATTTCAATCGATTGTCGTGTGCGATTAAATGTTATTCATTCATTTTTGGATAACTCAAAATGAATAAAGCCAAATAAATAAAATATGTATTTAATTTTAGGTCCGATTACCACTGATTTTCCTCTTCGATTAATATTCAAGATAATATAAATCGTACGATTTCAATCGATTGTCGTGTGCGATTGAAAAAAAAAAAGATAAAAAGTTAAAGCAAAGGTTGATATAGTAAATAAATAAATATTGTAGAACATAACACAAAGCGCCATCTGACCCCAAACTAAGCTAAGCTCGTACTATGAAAGTCAAATAACTGAATTTTGTAAATACTTACTTATGATATATTCGGAATACACAGACAGAACAAACTTTTATCGTTACATAAATATTTGTTCTGGGGGAAATCGAATCCACACCCTACAGCTATTCTACTAAGCTAAAAGAGCAGTCAGTCTGTTAGTAGAAGCATTTGAAATATAAAATATTGAATGTTAATTGCAAGCCCGCTCAGGACAATTCATCAGTCACAAGCAGCACAAGTGATGCAGTGAGTATGGGAGTTTGATTTCATTTATCATTGTACTAATTAGAATAGTATACAACTTTATTACACACCATTCAGCGGGGCGCAGCTAGTCAATAAAATAACATACAAATATAAAACTTAAAAAAAGAGAAAGAATATAACAAAACCTAAAAACATAATTGATTAATAAATATATGGCGTATAACGGCGGCCTTATCGCCTAGAGCGATTTCTTCGAGACAACCTTAGGATGGAAGGAAATATAAACGACATTTAGTTTTTAAATATTATGACATTTTGTAATTAGTTTTTTTTTAAATATTATTATTACTTTGTTTTTTGTACTTTGACATCTTCATTTTTTTAATTTTCGTAATTGTATTTTAGAT
Source organism: Biston betularia (assembly GCA_905404145.2). NCBI lineage: Eukaryota > Metazoa > Arthropoda > Insecta > Lepidoptera > Geometridae > Biston > Biston betularia. Next base: position 4,951,071 of record FR989887.1, on the reverse strand, counting down.
TTTTGTTTTTGTGGAATGTCAAAATTTTGTGAGATTGAATGTAATTGGTTTACCGTATTCTTTCTCAATAAATAAATAAATTAAAAAAAGTTATTAAGGTTGGTATAAAAAAAAAACTTCAGAAAGAAAAAGGTGAATAACAGAACAAAATATATGTATATACAAACAGGAAAATACACAATTAATTAAAAATACATACAATTGCTGGCCAAGTGCGGGTTCGCAGACTTCACACATCCGACGAACTCGCGTGCCTGACGATGTTTACCATAAACACTTGAAGCTAGCTAAGAAAATACACACAGATAAACAATAATAAATATCGTAGGACTATACACACAGCGCCATCTGGCCCCAAACTAAGCAGAGCTTGTGTGATGGAAGTCAGATAACTGATAGAATACATAAATACTTTTTTTTTGTAAATACATACTTATAATACATACAGAATACCCAGACACAGAACAAACATTTGTTTATTGCCCTGAGTGGGAATCGAACCCATGCCCCACAGCTCTCAAGGCAGATATACTACCAATGAGCCAACGGGGCTGTCAACATAACTTGTAAGACTTTGCGTGCCGCCAGATTTGAATCCAGGAGATCCGGAATGGAAGCCGAACGTTGTATGCTAATTCGCACCACATAATTATGTAATATTTTCGTTTCTTTTCAATTAGGCAAGTACTCGCAGTTCCGAAGACACGCAAACCCCGGCGCAGCGCCAAGCGGCTGCCAAGCTGGCGCTCCGGAAACAACTAGAGAAGACTCTTCTACAGGTAGGACAGTTGTTTTTTTGCTAGTTTTGTAGCGATGATAGCTCAGTGGTTAGCGCGGTCGGTTCACACGCCAAAGGACGTGGGTTGAAATCCCAACAATGAGCTTGAGCTGCTGGTGAAGGAAAACATCGTGAGGAAACCATAGGATGTTGGTTACTTTATAGTACTCGGCTTGCTATCTACTAACTTCGCTACTAAGTTGAAAATCTGCCGCCAAGCATCTAAAAAAGTGTTTCTGCAGCCTCACTTAAAAGGCTGTTACGTTTCAGGCTAGGTATGTTTACCATCTTCAACAGCACCGTCACTTAACATCAGGTGAGCTATGGTCAAACATCTAGCCTGTCAACTGTTAAAAATATAATTTTTAGTGGCATCATAAATGCTTACAGTTCAACTGAGACTAGTCGTAACTTATGTATATTGTATTGTTATGTTGTTGTTATGTGTATTGTTGTTGTATTGTAGCCTTAATTTATCACTTTAACGTTGCTATTTCTTTGAATACCTAAAACACAGAGCTTGAAAACCTAATTGTTTTTGCATAAATATATACCTACTTTTATTACTCGACTGCCCAAAAAACCAATGATGTTTTTTTCCGCCGTTTCACGTGATGTTGATTGATTATAATAAATATCGTAGGACATTACACACAGCGCCATCTGACCCCAAACTAAGCAAAGCTTGTACAATGGAAGTCGGATAACTGATATAATACTTTTCGTTAGTACATACTTATAATAAATACAGAACACCCAGACACAGAACAAACATTTGTTTATGCCACAAAGTTTTGTCCTGAGTGGGAATCGAACCCACGCTCTACAGCTCTTGAAGCAGACATCCTACCAATGAACCAACAGGGCTGTCACTCAGTCTTTGTCTTAATATTTGATAGTGAAAATGTGTTTATAAATGTAATTGTTGTTCTATGACAGATCCCGCCGCCTAAACCCCCGCCGCCAGAGATGAACTTCATCCCGTCTCCGTCTAACACGGACTTTGTCTATTTGGTCGGGTTGGAGCACGTGGTCGACTATCTGACCAATGAGGATCGGTGAGTACATGTTACATGTGTAATATTTTTTAGTGGTAGGGTACTTAGTGCCTCAAGTCGAAAGTCTTTGACCAGTGTGTGTTACCAGTGATGACTTATGGGGCTAAAACGTGGTCTCTAACTATGCGCCTTCTTGGTAAGCTCAAAGTAGCACAACGAGCTATGGAGAGGGCTATGCGCGGAGTTTCCCTACTCGATCAGAAAGGAGGAGATCCGTAGACGAACTAAAGTAACCGACATAGCCAAGAGAATCAGCAAGTTGAAGTGGCAGTGGGCAGGGTACATAGCACGTAGAACTGATGGCCGATGGGGCTGCAAAGTTCTGGAGTGGAGGCCACGAACCGGCAAGCGCAGCGTAGGACGTCCACCCACGAAGTGGACAGACGACCTAATCGGTCTTTGTGGAAGTCAATGGGAGAGGCCTATGTCCAGCAGTGGACGTGCTACGGCTAAAATGATGATGATGATGATGATGAGGGTACATAGTAGTACTCGAATGGCTAGCTACCATACCACCAGTTCCATTCCAGGCTAATTGTGTTTACTGTCTTCGACCACAGCTAACATCAGGTGAGCTTGTGGTCAGACATCTAGCCTATCAAGAATTAAAAAAAAACTTCTACAGTTAGCTCTTTTTTGCTGTTGTAAAAGTCATGAGGCAAACAAGGCGCTTTCCTGATAGTAAGAAACAACGCATGTCCATGACCATTGCGGCGATAGACAGAACATTATTAACAAAGCAAAGTCCGGGTATCGCTGCTTTGGCGCTCATTACTTTGAGAGTTTCGGTGGTTAAGTCTCAACAGCCTAGTAAATTCGGCAACTGGCAACTAACTTTAAACCGGAACACATTAAATAAATAAAAATAAATTAATATATATCGTAGGACATTACAGCGCCATCTGACCCCAAACTAAACAAAGCTTGTACTATGGAAGTCAGATAACCGATAGAATACTTAAATACTTTTTTGTTGATGTAAGTACATACTTATGATAAATACAGAACACCCAGACACAGAACAAACCACACAGTTATCATGCCTCAAAGTTTGTCCTGGGTGGGAATCGAACCCACGCCCTTCAGCTCTTGAAGCAGACATTCTACCAATGAGCCAACAGGGCTGTCAACAGTAATGTTTACACATTACTGCTTGGCGGCAGAATATCTGGTACTTCGGTGGTACCTACCTAGACGACCTCCTGCTGAGGAAATCTACATTCTATCTATCTATCTTTTATTTCTTCTGTATTGTTTTTTTTTTTTAGTGTGTGCAATAAAGAATTAATCAATCAATCAATCACCAAGGGTTCCATTGCAATAAAAGTGAAGTGAACATTTCCGTTGGCAGCATGCCTCGCAGCAGCGTTCCGGCGGTATGCGCGCAATGCGGGTGCGACTTCACGCCGGTGTGGCGCTGGGAGCGCGCGCCGGCCCGCCGGCTCGACGCTACGTTCACACCGCCGCACGCCGCGACCGCGCGCCGCCTCTGCGAACTGTGCGTCTCTGGAAACGTGAAGCGAGCGCTCAAGGTAACCGGTTCGCTCTGCAGCGGCAGCGTGCGGCTCACTTCACGCTGGTACGGCGTTAGGAATCGATACGACGCTATCTTCATTGCAGTGTCGTTAACTACAGCGCATATCCATAAAAATCCATTCCTTGTAAAACAAGAAATAACTTTTTAGATTCAACAGATCCAACCTTTGTGTATATACTAAACTTTCTACTACGTATTATATTGTACACGATCTTAGTATATGTATATATAGAGTTAAAGTAAGTTGGTAAGCTGTAACTGATCGATTTATCGTCTCGCACACTAATTGACTGTTGAGTCGAAGAATTTTAATTGGCGAAAGCATTTAATCACTTATACAGTTAATTGAAATTCAATCTTTATAAAATTTAAAAGTTTAAACAGGTAAGTAAATTATATAAATAAATAGGGTGTGCTTAGCCAAAGCAAACTTAACATTGTGGACAATTTTTACTATAGGGACAACTATAAAATTGCGAAAAAATCAGTTGCTTTATAAATTTACGTAAAGGGGGACGACTATAAAGTTGCGAAAAAAATCAGTTTTTGGGAGTAGATCACATCACACTAATATTATAAAGGCGAAAGTTTGTGAGTGTTGTGAGTGTGTATGGATTGTTATTACTTATTCACACTCAAACGGCTGGACTAATTTTGTTGAAATTTGGTATAGAGGCAGCTGACATCCTGGGTTAACACATAGGCTACTTTTTATACCGATTTTTTTTTCAGCGGCTTACACCCCCGCGGTGTTAGCGCGTTCATAATTATGAGTACAATGACTCCATTCTGGCGTATAACTTTAAAATTTAACCACATTTTTCAGTGTTCACATTTTTGTTAATATTTATCGTTTTAACAGTTTAATGTGAGACAAATCAATCAGTTACTTACCGACTAACTTTAACGTTACATAGAATAACAAACATTGAGAGTTAATGTATAATGTTTAAGTTTCCATAATAACTTATTAAATTATATCTTTAGAACGTATTTTATCCCTACAAAATAAGTAATGAGCAAGTTTTCCATAGTTATATAGGCCATTCCTTTTTCGCAGCCTCCTGACATCTCGCTTACACCCGACATAACGAACAAAGTTAGTCTTAGTTTATACTTTATAATAACTAAAATACTGCCACGTTTTGTTTGCGTTTGAAAACTGATAGTTATTGGCTGTTGATTTGCTTGAATAGAAAATATAGTCGGTAAATACGTAAAAAGGCAACATTGAAAATATTTGCCAGAAAAGTAAAATTTCATATTACGAATGTTGCTATGTTATTTACAAACAAAATAGTGTAGAAAAGTTATTTGAAAGTAAAATTGGAGTGTGAAACTTATGCACTTTCCGAGGCCGTCTGCTATGCCTCAATCCCAATAGTAATAATTTTTTTAATCTTAAATCTTCGGTGGTTCGATTTCCATACAAATAAATTTTTGCCATTTATGGACAAATGGAGCATAATTTTACAGTGAAATCACAGCTACTGGTATTTATTTGCGGTAAATCACAATTCGGTATGTAAAGAAAAAAAATACTTTGCTGATTCCAAAACCATTTCGAAATATTACATTCCTGTACATGATTTTTCCGTTTAAAACTCTTTAAGCTATGAGACGGGGTTTATTTTAATAAAATACATAAAATAAATTTGACTTTCAATTAACCTCTAATGACGTCATGTCCTTGGCTGTATAAGGATTCTTTCAGTGCCTAAAAAAGTACATAGTTTACATATTCAGCCAATGTTATGACGTCATAACTATAAAAAGTTTGAAAATGTATTAGAATTAAACTACCGCATAGAAAGCCAAAATATTCAAATTAGTTTCATAAAATAAAGTTTACTATCAGTAAAAAATATAAAATAAATACAAAAAAAAAACTTTACATACCGAATTGCTTGAATAAAACAGTACATTATTAGCATAATCTACTTTTTTATTCAAAAATCATAAATTCATAAATCATTCGTAAATTTGATTTTATGCCAATAATCTACTGTTTTATACAAGCATTTGTGATTTACCGCAAATAAAGACCAAAATAAATGCCAGTAGCCGTGATTTCACTGTAAAATTATGCTCCATTAGTCCATAAATGGCAAAAAATATATGTATGGAAATCGAACCACCTTAAGTTAAATATACGTTTCATTTAGAGTGAAGAAAGCATCCAAACAAAGATGTTTTAATCAAACTTAGGGGGGAAAAATAATATATTTTTCGGTGATGGCTAAGTGTTTGACCTTAGCTCACCTGATGTTAAGTGACGGTGTGGTCGAAGATGATAAACACATCTAGCCTGAAATAGAACTGGCTTTCTAGTGAGGCTGCCGAAACACACCGTTGGTGCTTGGCAACAGAAACAACTAGCTAGCCGAGTTACTAGAAAATACCCTACCACCATACTATTTTTCCTAGGTTTTTGTAGCGATGACAGCTCAGTGGTTAGCGCGGTAGGTTGGCATGCCGAAGGGCGTGGGTTCAAACCCCAACAATGAGCTTGAGCTGCCGGTGAAGGAAAACATCGTGAGGAAACCATAGCATGGTGGTAGGGTACTTTCTAGTACTCGGCTGGCTAGCTACCACCCTCAAGTTGAAAATCTGCCACCAAGCATCTAACGGTGTGTTCCGGCAGCCTCACTTGAGAGCCAGTTTCATTCCAGGCTAGGTGTGCTTTACCATCCTCGACCACGTCTTCACTTAACATCAGGTGAGCTGTGGTCAAACACCTGGCCTGTCAACCATAAAAAAAAAAAGGTTTTTTTACTAGGTTTCCTTTTCCGCTTATTTTAGTGGGAAGTGAAATATGTGATCCGATTGCTCTAATCACTAAGTTATCATTGTTGCGATACTATAATTATATAATTATTATGTAATTATTATACATAATTATTCCAATCGAAACAGAGGTCGAATAAGAAAAAAACATTCTAAAAAATTTCTCATGCAATTTTTTATATTCATATAGATTGTTACCTTACCCAAACATACGAGAAACATGTTAACTCAAAAGCATTTGTAGTACTTGACACTCCAGGTATCTCGATAAAAGTATACAGCTGCCTGTATCTTCCTTTATTATTCGATTCGTAGCGAGCTAGTCATGCCCACATCCACGCCCACAGTATAAAGCACGCCCTTATTGGCAGGCGGAGCACACTGCGCGACTGAAGACCGCCTTTGTGAGGGCATTGCAGCAGGAACAAGAGATCGAGCGCAGATTGGCTGCTCCCTTGCCTTCCGCTTCGCCACCGCCCGCGCCGCCGCCCGCGCATTCCGTCAGTCATCGCCCCACCGTGGTACGTACCGTAAATTTCGATAGATTTATTTCGACTATCGATATATTTGTATCGATAGTCGGTAAGTTATACGTCAATCGCCTATAAGTTTTTAAATCGAAATTAAAAACAATTTTGAAGAATGTTGCTGTTTTTTAATTGCAGAGAAATGAAACCTAGAATTGGTCTTATTGAGAATGTTTCTTGATAATTGTTGTTGTATTTTTTAAATCTATCGATATTTTTGAAATAGTTTTTAATGTCAACGATTTATGCAATCTGTCAGATGGTACAAATAAAATTTCACATCGATTCATTTGTTTTTAAAAACTATTTGTGTCAAGTTACATTTCAATTTAAATAAACAAATAATAGAATTATTATCAATCGTCTCAAAACTATCGACAAGATATATTTTTTTTCAGCTAACGATACTAACACAAGTCACAGTCCGTCACTATCGGTTTTGGACTGAAAATTAATCGATGTTTTTTTTTTATATCGATAATCCGATGAATTTGTATCGACAGTATTATAGCTAAGCTCTTTCAAGTTTTATATTAAAATGACTAGAAGTTGTTTCCCCATTGAATCTAATATTGCAATTGTGTCGTAATTTTAGAAACCGCGGAAGCCAATCGAAATAGAGACTAAGTTATCCGCCTCTGGTCGCCATTCGCCGGGGATTCACGTGGTGAGCACAAACCACGATACTAAGGCGATACAAACGGTGCACTGTTTCATATTAATATTAGCAATACCAGACAATACTACTGACAGACATGCCTGTTTATTACTCTGTCAGAAACCACTGCAAACTTTTCTTCTAATCGCTTATAATCTACAATAATGTTTGATGCGCAACTCTTATTATAAATCATAAGATGATTGTAAAATGAAAACCTTTATCTACAATAAAATTAATAAAATACTGGTTAGCAACAACATCGACGGAAAGTTGCTTGTCTGTCGGTTTTCTACCGGATACATTTTGGAGAGTGCGCTTCAGATCTGCATGACCTAATTCCACCCTGCCCATTCTACTATCGGACAGCCAGGAGCTTTAAAAAGCGTCACCGCTTCATGGTTGATGTTCCAAAAGCTCGAACTAAGCGGTTTGATTCCACCTTTTTCATGCGTACCGCTAGACATTGGAATCTGCTGCCCGAGTGGGTGTTCCCCAATGAATATAGTCTGGGTACCTTCAAGTCGCGAGTGAATCGGTTTCTTCTAGGCAAGCGTGCTCCACCGTAGACCGCATCTTCGCTTAACATCAGGCGGGATAGCGGTCAAACGCAAGCCTATCTTCTATAAAAAAAAAAAAAGCCAGCGCCAAAATCTGGCTTCTTTAACAAAGTTATGATTCTACCGTAGACATACTAGTTGATCCGTCTTAAACTACAAGGGCTTTAAATACACACATTTACATTAAATGTACATACATACAAACACCCACACCCAAACACCAATCACCCAACACATAAGACGAGAGAGCCTAGACCAGGGATGGCAAACCTATAACACGCATGGCAGTGGTCTTTTCCATCGTTTATTTTCGATTGTATTTGACGGCATGCATGCATGTACGAGCGTAATATAAAATAAGTTTGCTTTTTAATTTGCAATAGAAATAAATAAGAAAAAATGCAGTAACCTTTTCTTTTATTCTAATAAAACAAAATAATAAATAAATTAAATAGCTGTACACAATATACAAACACATAACAATATTTTTTACCGAAACAAAGTTACGTTGGTCAAAAGTTGTAAGTTGGGTACAATATTGTGCGCAGTCGATGTCGTCAGTTGGTCGCGGGTCGCGCGGCGCGGCGCCCAGCCCCGCGCCCCCCGCGCCGCCCTCCCCCGCGCCCCCGAAGCAGCATCCGCCAGCACCCAGGTAACATCTCATACTACAAATATGATGTTTTTTTTAATGGTTGAAAGGCTAAGTGTTTGATCACAGCTCACCAGATGTTACAAATGAATAAATAAATATTGGAGGGCATTTTCATACAGCGTCATCTAGCCCAACCTGTCTTTGAATTAAAACAAACGACCTTTTCCAAAACACAATAGAAATTCCAAAAAAAATAATTAAACTTTTTGTGGTACTCTCTAACACTTTCTCACTCCCTCTTTCTCTCTCTCTCTCTCTCTTTAGTTCTCTATTGCGTAGACGCTTCATTTATCGTAGTATCGTGCGAGTAGACCCTGTATATCATACTGGGGGTTCTAGATTTGAGAACAATACTCGAGTAGTTTACGAAAATACGTACAATATAGTGTACTAATAACTTTAATATTGGTTAATTGGGAGCATGCTCTCTTGATAAATCCTAACGACTTGTTGGCCATATTAACGATGTCATCGATATGTTTATCATAAGTAAGAGGCTTCTAACACTAGCGGTTTGCGAGTGTTTTCAAAGCGGAGCGGTCGCGCAACGAGCACAGAACCCTTTTTTACGAACGAACTAAATTTTTTAGTTTGCAAAACAGTACAAAGTAGTCGCTCTCTTCAAGTCGATTAGTTGACAATAATTATCATTTCAGCCGTAGGACGTCCACTGCTGGACATAGGCCTTCCCCATTGACTTCCATAAAGACCGGTTGGAAGCGGCTCGCATCCAGCGCGTTCCTGCGGTCTTTACTAGGTCGTCTGTCCACCTTGTGGGTGGACGTCATACGCTGCGCTTGCCGGTCCGTGGTCTCCACTCCAGAGCTTTGCAGCCCCATCGGCCATCAGTTCTGCGTGCTATGAACAATACAATGAATCCTCGCAAATTCGTTGATGCTTTCGTTTTCTGCGTCTTCGAAGTAACAAAGCCAACAGAAGTGTTGCCTCGTCAAAATCCATTTTGTTACTGAGTGTATCGTATATCGTGAACTCGCCGCGAACAGGCGACGAAAACGCTGCGTAATCGCGACGTCTTCGCGACGTATTCACTGCGTGCCAGCTTTGAACACGCTCGCAAACCGCTAGTGTGATTAGGCCCTAAGCTATGTGAATCGTGGATCCAGATCCCGTATCTCACTTACGATTCTGAGTGGATAGTTTTTAAGCGAGTATTTAAATCTTTGTCTGCGTGTTTCAGACCAATGTCGTCGTCGGAGTCTCTGCGCAGCCACCACTCGGAGCGCACGCGTGGCGACGCCAGCGAAGTGCCGGCTAAAAAAGGAAAAGGTATAAATAACTTTATTATAACTGGAGGCATAGAAATTTTAACGATGTTAGAAAATTCATGATTTCGAGTCATCCCTGTTTTAACCGACTTCAAAAAAGAAGGAGGTTCTCGATCCGTCGGAATCTCTTTTTTTTATGTGTTTTCACCGATTACTCGAAGACACCTGAACCTTCTTTTTGGAAATTAAATTTATACACTAAAAATTTGGCTTCCATTGATGTTGCTATTGAATTTGTTCTGCTTTTTTACCGCAAAAAAGTATCTAAATTGAAAAAAACTGAAAAATTCTAGTTTTATTTCAAAGTATTATTTTAATTTTATCGAAATCGGTCGAGCGGTTTTTAAAAGAGCCTGAGCTGCCGGTGAAGGGAAACATCGCGAGGAAATCATGTCATGGTGGTAGAGTACTTTCTGGTACTCTACTGCCTACCCTCAAGTTGAAAATCTGTCGCCAAACATCTAACGGTGTGATCCGGCAGCCTAACTTGAGATCCAGTTCCATTCCAGGTGTGTTTACCATCTTCGACTACACCGGTGTGATGTGGTCAAACACAATCCATCATAAATAATGAAATAAAATTAAAAACGTAATACAATTAAAAATTTAAAAAATCCCGATACAATCTATATTTTGTGGTGGCGGCCATCTTGGATTTGAAATTTGTCATAGTGTATTCTACTTATCAAGCCCTTTCATTTGATACCCATATTGAGGCAGTTGTGAAAAAACATGTGATCCGCCATTTTGTGGCGGCGGCCATCTTGGAGCGATTTTCTTTAAACATGGCTGAGAACACTCCCGACTACTTCGACTTTCAAACAAAAAATAAATAAAACCGGTTCATTCGTTCACGAGCTACAACGCCACAGACATACACACACACACACACACACACACAAACAGACACGTCAAACTTATAACATGCGGTCGTTTTTGCGTCGGTAAAATTTGCAGTTAGTTTATGTAATGAATACTTTATTACAAAGATGTACAAATCGTATGCTATGCTGATGACACAGCGATTCTGTTCCAAGGAAAAACCTGGGACAACGTTTTTAGCAAAGCAGAGTCCGGTCTGTCTTCTGTAGCAGGGTGGCTGAATTTAAACCTCTTGACCTTGAACACTAATAAAACTAAGTACATCTGCTTTCAGAAAACAAATTTTACGAAACCTCCAGCGACTTATGACATTAGAATACACAAATGTCTAAACTCAAACCTCTTGCAAATGCAAAACTGTTCTTGTTCGTGCCCAAGAATAGATCGTGTTGCCGCAATTAAATATCTCGGGGTAACTCTTGATGAAATGCTCTCGTTTAAGCCTCATATTGAAGCTCTATCAGGACGAGTCAGAAAAATTATTCATATAATGAAACTGCTTCGAGAAGGAGCTGACAAAGAACTGCTCATGATGGTATATGCGGCCTTTTGCCAATCTATCCTAACCTATTGTATTCTTGCCTGGGGTAGCGCTGCAAAAACCATCATGATAAAAGTTGAAAGAGCCCAGAGAGCGGTTCTTAAAGTAATGTTTCGTAAACCTTACAGATACTCAACCAAAACTCTTTACGATGAAACTCAAGTACTAACAGTCCGCCAATTATTTATAGAAAAAGCTGTACTCACACACCATAAAGCCGTCAAACAAATTTCGTGTGACCACAATATAACGACCAAAAAACGTAGAGCAGACGTAAAAGTTCCTTCTGTCAAGTCCGTATTTGCAAGACGTTTTAGTCATTACGCGCTTCCTTTTCTTTACAAGCGCCTCACGAAGTTCTGCAATCTCAGCGACAGCTCTAATCATGGTGCTAAAGAAAAAGTAAAGAAATGGCTTCTCTCACTCGACTACAATGCTACTGAGTCTCTGTTTATCGTCCAATCATGAAGTAATTTACGTAATACCTACTACAAGTTATGAACTAAAATTTAAGGCCAATACTAAAATCAAACCCATTCGTAAACTTGCTGTCAAATATAAAATCTCTTACACATTCTCTCACAACACATACACACGCACTCTCTCACACACACCCACACACACTCTCTCTCTCTCTCTCTCTCTCTCTCTCTCTCTCTCACACACACACACACACACCTCATGCACATATATACTTTTCTGCACTCCTTGCTTATTAATTTATTAGTGTCAAATTATATAGTTAAAAAATTGTACAAGTTCTCCATTAAATTTAATATATTTAATCGGTTCCAGTCTCCCGCGATACAGGCTAGCCCTAGTGCGGGGACTATTGTAAGATATTACGATCTTTGTACACATATTTTCTGTTAAATAAATATTTTTGTATTTTGTATTTGTATTAAAAAATACTCTTTGTTCACAGCATCGTCCTCAAGCACGACTAGCCAGGGAAGCAGTAGCAAACAACACCAGGTAATGTACTTTTACTTAATGTACATGTTTAAAAGTTTCTTAAGTTAAATAAGTTGCCTCGTAGCAATAGTTATAGTCAAAGTCCGATCTTGGTCAAGTCCAGTCCGTATCAGTCACGTCTAGTCATGCTTAAGTAAAGTAGCGGCAACATTACTATAAAGCTTCGATGGAGTTTTAGAAGCGACACGAAAAGTCATGTTTCACCACATTATATCATTTTCCCACACTCGCGCTTGTGATTCGGCACTTTATGAATAAAACACTACCATTTTTATACATAAAAAAAACACTTGAAAAAACACTAGTTTTGGAAAAAAATACAACGGGCACATGACTCTTTCCGCGTTTCCGCCAAAACCCCTTTTTTACTTCTTAGAGTCACTGTTTAAAAAAACACTGTTACACTGTTTGAAAGTGTATTTTTCATTGTAGCTGGCGGCGGCGGCGGCCGCACAGATGGCGTTCGAGCAGCACAGCGCGGCTGCCATGCAAGCATTGCAGCATCAACTGCTCCGAGGTACTGCAAATATTATTATGAAAACTGACGGGACTTTACCGCTATGTCTTACTGTCTTGTTTTACTGTGTCTGGAGTTGAAAGGCGTTTTAGGTCCAGCGGTCTACAAAAGATTTTGGAATTCCCGGATTTTTCACGTTCCCGGGACCCGACAAAAATACCTGTATGTATAATACCGTTCCCGGGAATTTTCGGGATCGGGGGTTTTTTTTTTTTTTTAATCCTTGGGATGTTTTCTTCACCGGCAGCTCAAGCTCGTTGTTGGGGTTTGAACCCATGCCATTCGGTGTGTGAACCGACCGCGGTAACCACTGAGCTAACGCTGTGTAAGGTGCTCCCAGATAGACATACTGGGTGCCTTCAAGTCGCGAGTGAATCGGTTTCTCCTTTTTGCTTAGTTTTTGGGGCTAGATAATATAATAAAAATATTGGAGGACATTTAACACAGCGCCATCTAGCCCCAAACTAAGCAAAGCTTGTACTATGGGAACCAGACAGCTGACAGAATACTTACATACTATTTTTTTGTAAATACATACTTATAATACATACAGTACACCCAGACACAGAACAAATGTTACTATGTAAATAAATTAGTCACACAAATGTTAGTCCCGAGTGGGAATCGAACCCACGCCCTTCAGCTCTCGAGGCAAACATACTACCGCTGAATCAACAGGGCTGTCATAGCAGTGTATGAAATGTCCTCCAATATTGATTTATTATGTTCGTCAGGGTTGGGCGGCGGCGCAGGCGGCGCGGGGGGCGCGGGCATGTCGGCGGCGGCCGCGGCCGCCATGATGCAGTTCTCGCCCCTGCTCTACACTTACCAGCTCGCCATGGCCCAAGCCTCGGCGCTAGGTAAGCGCTGTACGTACCAATTTATCATTCAAACATATTTATGCTAACACATTTTTCTTATTGACCAATGGGACAGGAGCAAACAAGATGACACTGATTATGATATTGAAATTGTAATTTGAATTTGACATTAGTATTTATTATTCTTATAGTTTTTGTTTGTACTGTATTTTTGTGTTCGTTAATTGACATTTAAGTAGGTAAATATTTTTCTTATTGTTATTATGTTTCTTTATTATTAGATTTATATTTTGATTATTTGTATTATAGTTTTTAATTAATTATTATTATTTAGATGTGAGATAAATGTAATTGATTTCGTCGTTTTTATCTCAATAAACAATAAACAACAACAATCTATACTAATATTATAAACAGGAAAGATTTGTATCACACACACACACACACACACACACACACACACCGTCCGCACCGCACCTATATGTATATATATTATAATCACAAGTGTAGGTAGTCCCTGCAAAACAGGTCCTCGCCTAGTGCAGGGGCTACAAGCAACGATGACATCTATAAATAACTCATTTTATGAAATAAATTATTTTGTATTTGTATTTTTGCATGTCTATACTATTATAAAAAGGAAAGATTTGATTGTTTGTAATGAATAGACGCGTTAACGAAAGAAAAAATTACGAGATTGTACGATACGACGGTACGATATTATGATAGTAGATAGATGAATAAATAAATAAATAAAATAAATATAAAAATAGATTATACTTGTAAACTTTAAACAAAGTTTACAAGTATGGTAATAAATTTTAAAAAATCTTTGGACCGATTGTTTTTTTTTTTCAAACAAATTTTAATGTTTGTATAGCGTTAAGGAGTTCACGAATTTTTCTTGTAAATAAAAGTTTAGACAAATTAAACTACTTACTACATGTAAAATTTGCACGTCTGTTTACTGAATATTTTAAATATTGCAGACTGAATACATTGTGACAGTTAATACATTTTTTTAAATTAATGCGTGTATTTCTTACGAATAAATGATTTGATTAGATTTGAAATATAATCCATAAAGTTGAACATAATATAATTATAATAATAATAAACTTTATTTCAGACCAATGGTCCATAGCTTACGGAATAATTGTAACAAATAATAAGCTTAGGCGGCAATTTCCCCCCAGCGTCTATACGTATGCGTCAATACCAGCCTTTCTGACAAGCTTCTAATGATAGAGTTTCTATAGGTAGCAACTCTGCGCAAAAAAGATGCAATTCTTTTTCGCTGTATAGCGGGAAACGAGTCTACTCTTGCTTTGGTGTACGTTTCGGAAGCGCTACAATACCACCTCAGACCCATCAGGTGTCTGAAAATGTTATTGTAGGCCACGCGAATGGTATTGTGAGACTTTTTTGAATATAAGGTCCAGAGATGACACGTGTAAAAACTCTGGCAAAAGGACCTAAATAGGGTAATTTTCATTATAATGCGTACTTCATTCCCTCGCATACCTTCCAGCGGGCAAGGGCGGCTCAAGCGGAAGCAACGCCGCGATGGCGGCTGAAATGCAGAGAATGGCCGAAGCTCAGAGACAATACCTGTTGGACATGATACCGGGACAACACGGCCGCAACCCGTGGAGCAAGAACTAGCGGCACTCACGCCGGCTCGGTCAGTTTTTTTTGTGGTTTTTATTCACACTATACATAATTTCAAGGTATAAATACGTAAAGTAACTAAGACATGCAACATTTAAAATAATAACTACTCTAAAAGGCATAATCAATGGGAATAGTTCCCAAAACGCTGGCCCCATTGCCGCGTTGTATGGCAATACTCAAACGTTGGGCAAAATAAAGGCCAGCGTTTTTTTTTTCTTTGTATTCGGTGTCGCATTTTGAGCTTTTGCCAGTGTTTTATATTTTTAAGTTTCAAAAGTTCTTATTTAATTGCCTATAGTTATAGTCAATGCCCAGTCTTGGCCAAGTACAGTCCAAGTCCAGTCATGCTTTAGTAATGTAGTGACAACAAGAAAAGTCATGTTACACTACATTATATCATTTTCCCACGCTTAAAACACTGCCATTTTTATGCATAAATACGCAACAAAACACAAGTCTTATGCACCGTTGGATGCTTGGCGGCAGATTTTCAACTTAAGTGTGGTAGCTACCCAGCCGAGTACTAGAAAGTACAATAGCATCATGCTATGGTTTCCTCACAATGTTTTTTTTTACCAGCAGCTCAAGCTCATTGTTGGGGTCTGAACTCACGCCTTTCGGCATGTGAACCGGTCGCGCTAATCACTGAGCTATCATCGCTACAAAAATTATTGTCGACGTTAGCCTACGTTTGCCTAACGTAGTACTACTGGCTAAAAATAAATGCCGAATGCTTTTTGTAGATGTGAATAAATCGATTGTTTTAATATTAGTTAACTTTGTCCCCAGGTACAGTTTATCCACAAGCATAAATTAAATAAGATATTAGAATACTTTTACTTAATTATAAGAGTAATTTTAAACAGTAGTACTTTTTAAATAATTTTGCACTTTTAAAATACGTAATACGTTGAGTAACTAAATAAGCGAACATACGAGGGGTGAACCAAAAGTAACACAATTTTGATCAGTCTTAATTTTTCTTTCTAACCCATTGACTTCCCTATTATCTTAAAAAGTTTTTGTCTCTGTTTATTTAGCTGAGGAAAGATATATTTTTTTATTTTATGTAAAAAGTAATGAGATGAACGAGACGCTCTCCTGATGGTAAGAGATAAAGACTGTCCATGACCATTGCAGCGATACACAGAACTTTGAGTAACAAAAAAAAGTCCAGGGCATCACTGCTTTGACGCTCATTACTTTGAGACTTTAGATGGTTAATCTCAACAGCCCAGTAATTTCGCTAGCTGCAGTACCCTTCGAATCGGAACACAGTAATGTTTACACACTACTGCTTAGCGGCAGAATATCTGGTACTGCGGTGGTACCTACCTAGACGACCTCCTGCTAAGGAGATCTACCACCAAGTAAAAAAGAACAATACCTTCGGCATATCTCATAAAACAAGATTAATTAAAAACCCCCCCGACAGGTGTATAGTATTCTACAAGTCAAGCCCTTTCATTTGATACCCATATTGAGGCAGTTGTGAAAAATATGTAATCCGCCATTTTGTGGCGGCGGCCATCTTGGAGCGATTTTCATCAAACAGCTAAGAACACTCCCGACTAATTCACCTTTCAAACAAAAAACCCTATAATAACTTAATCTAGGTGAGTGAATCTGATGATCTGTGGAGTGAGTGAAGATTCCTGGAGTGATGTGTATTTATATGTTTTTTATCTGTAATAGTGTGAGGAAGCTATCATATTTTTCTCGTATGTTTCTGGACCACTAGAAATGTTCAATTTTATCATTATTTTTGGATTATCCCTCGTAACTTTGAAGTTAAAAATGCAAAGGCAAGATGATCGTAGCAAAGAAGATTGCTAGTTTTGTAGTTAAAATTTAAGATAAACATTGGTGTATGTGCGTGAAATTAAATTAAGGAACGATTATGATCATTTTATAAGGATTTGGATCAATAAAACGGCTATTATTAAGATTATAAGTATGTTTTATTTTTCCCATAAAAATAATAAGTTAATAAACTTTTCATGGGGATTTATTCCTTTAACATGATGGCTGAACTTACGAGCTCCTGAAAAAAAAAGGTTTTTAATATTAAAGATATGAGATAACGAAACACTCATGATGGTAAGAGAACGCATATGACTATTGCAGCGGTATTCACAATTTTGAGACAACAAAACATCATTGCTTTAAAACATTCAACGGCTAGTCTCAATAACCTTGTAATTTTATTAGCCGTGTTTGATTTAAATTGAGAAAAATGATTTGACACAACTGGTTGGCGGCAGAATATCTGAAATTGGGGCAGTACCTAGCTAGACGATGCCTTGCTAAGGTCTTTTACTTCGTTCTATATCTAAACATTTGTAAAAAACTATCAACTAATAGAATACACAACAATTTTGCGAAAATTAGACAAGCCTTGGCTAATGGTCGATGGTAAGATGGGTCGACGATATCGTTACCGTCGCGGGTCGAATCTGGACCAGATTGGCACAGGACCGAGCCAGATGGTATAACAAGAGAGGTTCACAGCCTTCTTTATCCCATTGCTGGGTATAGACCCAGCAATGGGATAAAGAAGGCTGTGGGTGATGATGATGGGAACATTTGTATTTTTTTAAATGGTAAAGTAGAATAGAATATAACTTTATAATACACCAGAAACACAGATCACAATTAATACAAATAGGAAACAAACAACAAACAAAAAAAAAGAAGATATAATAATATAACAAAACAATAGAATAGATGATGTATAAGGGCGGTCTTATCGCCTAGAGCGATTTCTTCCAGACAACCTTTGGATGGAAAGAAGAGTAAATAAATATAAGGTTGGTTGTAAAAGTAATGAGACGAACGAGAGGCTCTTCTGATGGTAAGAGAACGCCTGTCTATGAATTTTGCAGCGATACACGGATCTTTGAGTAGCAAAACAAGTTCAGGGCATCGCTGCTTTAGCGCTCATTACTTTGAGACTTGCGATGGTTAGTCTTAACAGCCTAGTAATTTCGCTAGCTGCAATATCCTTCAAACCGGAACACAGTATGTTTGTTACTTTTTCACGTTGTAAAAGTTTTGAACGAGTTTTAGAACGCAAATAGCTTCTAGTACGGAGTAATACAAGCTATTCATCCAAGAAAACGCGGGTGAACCCGTGCGACGCAGCCACTCATTCCAACAGTGAAAAGGATGCTACCTACTGGGATACTATTCTGCTATATTTAGTACCTGATGTGCGTCCAAATAAGCGAGGTCAGTTTCGGAGGCGAGTATTTGTACGGCGTCGATAATAACTTGCGCAGCTTTCTTCACGTTTTGGGAGAACGTCGCCAGCACTTCGCTCACAGACACCTGAGACATAGAAAATAAAATAAACAAGCTGAAGTGTTTGAAAAAGGCAAGAGAACACGAGGCCGTAGGCCGATGCGTTGGTCCGACCAGATTCGCACAGCACTCGACACATCGGTGTATGGCGCGCTGCATGTCGCCAGTGATAGACGAAGATGGCGCAACATCGTGCATGAACGGCTCCTGGGAAGTGGAGGTCACGACCCTCACACATGAGGAACACGACACTAGGAGGAGGATAACGTAGGTAATTGACCGGTAAGAGGCACTATGAATATCAACGTCAAACTTGAACGATCACGGTTGATGAAGTAGGCAACGTAGGACGGATGTCCTACGTTGCCCACAAGGTGGACAGACGACCTAACAAAGACTGCAGGAACGCGCTCGATGCGAGCCGCTTCTAACCGCTCTTTGTAGAAGTCAATGGGGGAGGCCTATGTCCAGCAGTGTGTTTTTATTTTATTTTTTGTTACGTTTGACCGCCAACTCACTTGATGTTAAGTGATGACGCGGTCTAAGATAGAGCACGCTTGCCCAGAAGATACCGATTCACTCTCGACTTGAAGACACCCAGATTGTATCCAACGGGGAACACCCACTCATTGTCTAGCAGTCCGCACAATAAACGAAGATTGAAATCGTTTCGCTCGAGTTTTTGGAACGTCGACCATGAAACGATGTCGTTTTTTAGAGCAGTGGACGTCTTACGGCTGAAATGATGATGATGATTAAACTTAAACATATAACTTCAATATATTTGTAATCCCCTTTTAACTTCCTTTGTTTAGATACCTTACTTGATAGTTTCGGTTATTTTTATTAAAGAAATGACTCTTAAACTTATTCCGAATCAGCCCTGTTTTTACAAACGGTCCCGCTGCTGAGAACGGATCTCTTGAGAGAAGGGTCTGCCACGCTGGCCTGCCACGTACAATTAAGTACGGGTTGGCAGACTTCACACATCCTCGAATACTTTTTTTTACTTTTACATTGCAGCGATACACAGAACTTTGAGTAATAAAACAAAGTCCAGGACATCAGTGCTTTGGCGCTCATTACTTTGAGACTTACGATGGTTAGTCTCAACTGCCCAGTAATTTCACTAGCTGCAGTACGCTTCAAATCGGAACACAGTAATGTTTACACCCTACTGCTTAGCAGAATATCTGGTACTGCGGTGGTACCTACCTAGACGACCTCCTGCTAAGGAGATCTACCACCAAGTAGACTGTGTTATAACTAAAATATGGTGTATAGAAACGTCTGATAGAGTAACTACTAAGAACACGGTTTACCGAAGTCTCATTTTCTCTCCAGCAATCGTAATCAGTGACCACAGCCACCGCCGCGTAGCTCAGCCCAGCTTCTTTTGCCAACACAACCTGATAAAAGAAAACATAAATCTAAACGTACTATACGGGTTGATTTTTTTCCATTGCGTGAATTTATATCACGCAATAAGTATCGTTAATAAAACATACATATTTCAGTAATAAAAAATAAATGTTTTTTTTTGCATCTTGGATTCAGGAAAATATTCACTTTACTTACGTGTTGTCACTTTACTTACGTAGTGAACGTAAGTAAAGTGACAATATTATCTATAATTAGTAACTAAGTAGGCACGGATTACTAAATAGTAGGCGCGGGTCTATGATACTTACATTGTGTAACAATGTTTAATCCTTTTGCATCTTTGTATACAATTAAAAAACTTTGGGCTAATGTTTTGTTTAGTAATATTGAACCTCCTAATAAGTTAACATAATTATATATACACGAAATGTTTAATTATAAGATTTCATGTAGGTACAACGTTTTAGAAAATAAACAATTTGTATTGTATTGTAAGAATACGCTGTTGCCAATTGTGTGTCATTCAATCTTTGGTACGCGGTGTGGCCACTTACGACAGCTTACTACAAAGCAAGCGGTATTATTATCTAGTAACAAAAAGTACATTTACATTCCAATACAACAATACAATATGACGGAAACCCTCATGTCTGGTCATCATAATGAAATATTTTCTTGATTTGTGAAGGCAAATCACTGGGTCACGCATATCAGTCGTTTAGCTTTTAGTGACTGTAAATTTGAATACAATAGGTATTCAAATTTACAGTCATTGTAAAATTATATCTATTTCTATTATGAAAATATCTATGGTAAAAGATCTCTGTGGTTCGTGGCTTATGTACATGGATTAAAATAAATGCATTTACTCAGCTTAAATCGATATCAATGACATGTCCGACCTGAGTCAGAAGTGCTATCATTAGCTGGGATAGGATTACGGACTTAAAACTATAAATAAAATAAAAACTGTTTTACTTCACTTGCACCAGGAGTCGCTGTAGTTTTGTCGGGAACGTGGAAGATCATGTCCAAAACTAATGTTTTTTGAATACGTATTTTATTTATAAAGTGCCGAATTACATGTGTGTGTATGTAATTACATGTGTGGAAAAGTGGTATAAGTTGAAACATGACCTTTTAGTGTTGTTTCCAAAACTCCATCGAAGTTTGTATTAAAGTCACTACTACCTTACTTGACCTTGACTTTATGTGGCTTAGATTTACTTCATTTGATTTATTCTAAGTACTTGAAAATATCGCAATACTTGACACTGACAAATGGCTCAAGTGCAACGCCAAAAACAAAGAAAAACAGCCGCGTTAGGAAAATTTAACATATCACCATGCAAAAAAATACCAATCGGTTGCTTCTACGCAAGCGTGCTCCATCGTAGACCGCATCTTCGCTAATCATCAGGCGAGTTGGTGGTCAAACGCAAGCTTGTATAAAACTTAAAATAAATAATTAAAACTAACTTCTGGCACAGTAGTCATGTTGACAAGATGCCCGCCCCATTGCTTGTGCATCAAACTCTCGGCGCGGCTTGAGAATCTGCAAATTTAAGTGTCCGATATGAAGTTTTATTTATAAAAAACCAGTAGTCCTACTATGATATTATAAAGCTGAAAGTTTGTATGTTTGGATGTTTGGATGTTTGGATGTTTGTTACTCAATCACGCAAAAACGGCTGAATGCACTTGAATGAAATTTGGCGCACATATAGTTCATTACCTGGATTAACATATAGGATACTTTTTATATCATAATAATGGTAGGGTCCTGTGGGATAAATAAAAATGTTAAAAGGCGCTACTCCTACTCTCCGCCAGATGTCGTCAAGTTTGACAATGCATTGTGTTACATAATAAAAGAATTACTAGACCAAAACATTGGCTTTATTCAGCTTGAAAAGCACAATGCAGAATAATGACAGTATCTATGTCATGTAAAGAAATAAATTAGAATGAGTAGAATATAACAAAGGAGGCTTAATCTCTTAGCAAGAAGTTACAACACACATTGTAAAATAATTATAGTATTATTATAGCAATATAATGCTCTGCTCTGCTCTGCTGCGCTCTTTAATTTCTTATGGCAGGTAGGGCTATATGGTTTCATTACGATGTTTTCCTTCACCGGCAGCTCAAGCTCATTGTTGGAGTTTGAACCCACGCCCTTTGGCATGCGAGTCGACCGCGCTAACCACTGAGCTATCATCGCTACATAGTTTGGGTACATAGTCCATGTTTCGATTACCTCGGTCCTTGAATAACGACGGCCGTACCAGTCTTGTGGCATTTGTATCCTCTGAAGAGAGCAGCGGTGACCAACGCGCGACGCGCTCGGTCGCAGTACGCGGGCCGCATAGGCAGATGGCAAACGCCGCGCGGCCCGCACTCAGTGCGGTCATAGAACGTGCACGCGCGGCCCCACGTTCTGGAAACATTGAAAAATTAATTAACAGGCGTAGTTATGAATTGTGGTTTTTAGGGTTCCGTACCCAAAGGGTAAAACGAAACCTATTACTAAGACTCCGCTGTCCATCCGTATGTCTGTTTATCCGTCTGTCACGAGGCTGTATCTCATGAACCGTCATAGTTAGACAGTTGGAATTTTCACAGATGATGTATTTTTGTTGCCAAAGACAAACACAACAATAAATATGAAAAAAAAAATTAAGGTGGCTCCCATACAAACAACGTGATTTGTTTGCTTTTATAGATAATGGTACGGAAACCTCCGTGCGCGAGTCCAACTCGCAATTGGCCGGTTTTTATCATTGGTGTGGTAATTTTGTTGGCGCGACAATACGAACCTATCTTGTTATTTTTTAATGTAAAACTAGACGAACGAGACGCTCTTCGGATGGTAAGAGATAACGCCTGTCTATAACCATACGCAGACAACAACTTTTTACTTGGTGTTAGTTCTCCTTAGCAGGAAGTCATCTAGGTAGGTAACAACGCAGTACTAGATATTCTGCCACCTGTCATCTCACCTGTCTATAAAGTCGTCGAGCACCACCAGGTCTCCGGGCGCGTATTCCTCGACCAGCGAGCCGGTGGCGGTGGTAGCCAGAACGTGTGTGCAGCCTGCTTGCTTCAGTGCCCATATATTTGCGCGGTAGTTGATATCGCTGCAAGTAGGTACATATAGAATAATTTTTACCTGACTAACCCTTACCTTTATAAACATCTAAAAAAAAGTATCATTGTACTTAATCATTCTAGGTACTTAATATTTTAAAATTCACTGCCTTCTACACAATGTTAGTAAAAAAGTCTCGTTTAGAATGTATAGTAAGATTAAACTCCAGACCAGACTAATATGGCGCACAATAATTAAATAATTATAGTAATAAATGTCATTGTAGTTTTTAAGATGTGATAAAGTAAAATAAAATTGGGAGCGCTGAAAAATATTAGATTTTCAAAGCGGGCGGTAGATGAAATAAGCTTGAGAACCACTGATCTAAAGTACTAACGGTCGTCTCGCGGTTTCACCCGCGTGGTCCCGTTTCCGTAGGAATACAGAGATAAAAAGTAGCCTATTTCACCCGAGGATAGTGTAGCTTCCCAAGGGTAAAAGAATTTTTGAAATCGGTCCAGTAGTTTTTAAGTTTATTCGTTACATATAAATATTTCCTCTTTATCATATTAGTTTATAAAATATGTCAATATAATAAAGTGTCTAGCAGTGGCGGCTTTAGGGGTTGGCAAGCAGGGCAACCGCCCGGGGCCTCGCGTCCTCGTAGAAAAAAGTCTTTACCATAATTATAATTATGTCTGTGTATCTCACGCCTCGCACTTAAGAATACCTCCCCTGAACGCACGGTTTCATTATTAGTGCAAGCATGTTACGGCCACTCGAGCACTCGAACTAATTTTATATTAAAAAGAAAAAGGGCTTCACAATGATCTGTCGCCCCGGGCTTCGCAATGATCTGTCGCCCCGGGCCTCGCAACAGCTAAGGCCGCCGCTGGTGTCTAGTATCTAGTAGCTTTACCTAGGTTGATACTGATGCTTCCTTCCATGCCTGGCTAGCAGCACGCAGTTGACGCCGCTGATCTGCCCTTCGATCAGCACATCTGATGGTTTGCCGAAAGGAGTACTCACTTCCTTCTCCACTTGGTTCTCGAACAACGTCGGGTCGTCGAATCCTGATCCGCCTATGATGCCGATCTGAGGTTTATGGAGTGACAGTTTTAAAGTATGTTCATCGTTACCTTAGGGATAAGTTTTAAACATGCCCAGACCATGGGCGTAACCAGGTGAGGGCAGGGAAGGGCAGCCCCCCCTGGATTTTGTTTACGTCCCTTCTATTACTTTTGTAGATAAAAGTTAATAACTTTTTAGCCATTTGTAATACAATATATAGGTCACGGACCCCGATGTCTGTGGAGCGTATAATATATGTATATAAATATATATTAATTATATATATACAATTTTCAAAAATCGTGCGGTGCTTACTTCAAGATTCTTGTTAGCAGCGCTGCAAGCAAAGATGCAAAAAAATAAAGCAAACATGGTCTGTCCGTCTGTGGCCGTGTATAATTAAGAGTTTATATAAAAAATTACCTATTATAATTTATGTTTATTTATTTGACTAGGTGCTTATAAATTATCTACTTATAAATACTTATATCGTAAATCTGCACGCTGTAATGGCTTAACGAATTTAGATGAAATCTGTAATGCAGATTCAGCTGGATGATAATTTTTATTCCGAAAAAGGCAGTCGAAACCGCGTGATGACACTATTGAGATATTTACAAATATGACAATAGTTTTTAGTTAAATGAAAACTTGTATCATGCCTTTTTGGACGATAAAATTTGAAGTGGACAATATTTGTTTTTTTTTTGCTATTTGATGTATAATTCTATATTTGTTTTTGTATATGTGATTAAAAAACATTTATGTTATTTTTCATTTTGACATTCCATTAATTATTGCCATAGACTATTTAATTATTAGATATCTTTTTAATATTTTAAAGCTGCATCTTAATTATTTGTTTGCCTCAGTAGGCAAGGATATGTGAACTACAATACTACAATTATAAGACCTGTCCTGTTTTGTAAAAATGTACACTAGGATATATTCTAACAAAGAAATCTATCTTGAATCTTCTTCTCTCTATCTATTCTTGCGACTCGAAAAGAAATTAAATTGTGTATGTGAATTCACCAACCCGCCAGGAACAGTATAGGATATAGATAAAAACAACAAGATTTTGTTAGCAATAATTTATTTTGTACATAATTTGTTATAATATTCCTACAAATCAAGCCTTTTTTTAATCTACAAAATGCATAATTGTCATAGCTTCAACACATTTATTGTAACTTTGAAAACTAAAATAAATTTGACACTTCCAAGTTCCAATTTATTCTTATAAGATGGATATTCTTTTAGCTATTTCTTATAAGTACAGGGTTATTGGTAACTACAAATAAGTCCCTTAACCTATGATCCTATGATTTTAAAATTTTGGTATAAAGAGGCAAAAATCAGATGAGATGAAATTGAAAATGATCCTTTTCCACAAAAATGTTTTGTTGCCAAAGTAGGCAGTAGGTTTGTAGTAGGTAGAGAAAATAGATCTTTTTATTTTCAGATTAGTTAAATATGGTAAATATTTTTTTTTAAAATAAAACAGTTTGATTCCTAGTAAAAAATAATAATAATTATCTTAGGCATTTACATAGCACCATCTTTACGCAAACTAAACAAAGCTTGTACTTCGGGAACCAGATAACTGATAGAATACATAATTACATACATACATTTTTTGTAAATACTTACTTATAATACGTAATACATACTTTTTTTATGTAAAAAATAATGAGACGAATGAGACACTCTCCTGATGGTAAGAGATCGCCTGTCCATGACCATTGCAGCGATACACAGAACTCTGAGTAACAGAACAAAGTCCAGGGCAACGCTGCTTTGGCGCTCATTACTTTGAATTCAAACTGAACACCAAACACAGAACAAACATTTATGCTTGTCTCATAAATGTTTGAGTGGGAATTGAACCCACACCCTACTGCTCTTGAAACAGATACACTACTAAAATGAGCTAACAGGAGAGCCTAATACAATAGAGTAGCTAATTAAGTTAATGTATGAAAGAGTTGCCAGCATTACAATGACATAATATAATAGAGCCACAGATGGTGGTAGAAGTATTTTTGTAGTAAATATACACACTTGCCACATTCAACAGACCATTCATTTGGCTTTATTCAAGCTTATGGCATTAATTTGAGTGTTTTGACATGCAATTTTAATGTTGTTGTTGTTCGTGGGTTCTTCCTCCTCCTTTGTAGGTGAGGTGGGGCATCGGCCTCGATGAACCTCGTCTTTGCCGAGGTTGGTCGCTGGGGAACTCTGTCCCCAGTGGTTTTTAGTGGGTGCGATCTCGACGCCCTACTGGGCGGAGCTCAGCACCTGCGGGACACGGTGGCCTCGTCTTGGCATTGTGGAACTACTGAGGGCCTCTTGCCTATGTTGCCGTATACAACCTCGCCGTCGTCTACCGGGCCAGCCAATAGGAGGTCTATTTTAATGTATGTCCAGCAAAAGCCCATTGCAGTAAAGTGAAGGGTTTTGACGTTCTGAGACTATGACAATTTTTTTTTATGGTTGACAGGCTAGATGTTTGACCACAGCTCACCTGATGTTAAGTGAAGGTGTGGTCGAAGATGGTATAGCACACCTAGCCTGGAATGGAACTGGCTCTCAAGTGCAGCAGCCGGAACACACCGTTAGATGCTTGGCGGCAGATTTTCAAACTTGAGGGTGGTAGCTAGCCAATATTTTCATTTAAATGCAGTGTTGAAACATCTTGGTTGGTATCAAATTAATCTTTCAAACCTTGTTGAAACTTCAATTCTTTTGTCGTTTCATGAGCCTTTTGTAGATTTTGTGCAATTTCAAAGAATTTTTTTGCTTCTTCTGGATTTTTCTCACAGCCTTCACCTTTTTTGTACATCATACTGACATTGGCACATGCATACATGTTCCCTAGCTCACAAGCTTTCTTGGCAAAATTAAATGCTTGGTTCATGTCCGATTTGATGAGGTATTCTATGTTTTTGTTTTTCGCTGGATTGTGTGGATTGAATTCTGCTACATTCTTAGGTACCCCAGATATATACATTCCAGATAGATAGTGGCATGCCATGTCGTCATTGCCGTCACAGCTTTTCTTCAAGTAATTGTAACCTGTAAAAATGATAGGTGTACTATGACAAAAAAGAGCTTGGAATGATCACCACAAAATCCTCACTGAGATAATTTGATACTTTCGGAATCCTTGAAATACATTTTTGAGATTGGGCATTTGATTTTATTAAATAAAGTCATAGAGTTTGCTATTGTTGTATACATATAATTCTTACTAAGTCTACCTATAATTATTTTTTTAATCAAATTCCAAGAGCTTTTTACTAAAGCAAATATGCTTCGTAACATTATGAATAAATTTAATATAATTATGTAACACTTATGTTTTTAATTTAGTGACTAAAATTTCTTGACAAAATGTTTAACAGTGTCAAAATTAATTTGGAAAGTTTTCAGTAGAGAGGATAAATATTGTGTGGACACATTTTATTGTGGATAAATGTATGTTCATAGATAATTATGGTTCACAGGCTACATGTTTGACCGTAGCCCTGATATCAAGTAGGTTAGTATATTATAAGTTTTGTTGAAAATGGTGCTTACCATTTTCAACAAAACTTACCTACTAGATATACCTATAGGCCTATAGGCGAGAATGGTAAGTGATTTTCGAAGTATTGAGACTCCCATAGTCCAATTTTTGAGCATGTCAATGAAAAAATCTAATAATTTCATAAATACATAAATGATGTTTACCTTTAGGAACATCTCTTTTGATACTAACACCAGGTCCTGTGGCCGTAAGCAGCATGCCAGCGTGAAGGCAAGCGCCAGGTTCATTATATTCACAACCCTTTTCAAAATAGGTTAGAGCTTCCCCTGCGTTACTTTTATCTTTCCCCCGCCCAACTAGAGCATAGTTGCCAATCTTCAGACATGACTTCCCGAACTTGTAGTCCAAGCAGTTGCTTTTGTAAACTTTGCTGGCCTTATCGAAGTCTTTCTTGATTGCCTCTAAATAATCGCCCAAGAGATGACATACTTCAGGCTTCTTCTCTTTGTAACAACCGAACCTGTACTCGATACCGAGGTTCTCGACATATTCCTTCACTTCCTCTTCTTTTTTTAAGTCATAAGCCATCGTTTCGTAATTGGTTTATCACGTACATGCACTCAGAGGTTAGATAACAATTTAAGAAATGTCAAAGTAATAATGATAACGTTATCAATTAGTAAACAATGTCGTTTACTTACTTTTTAAACGTAAATGTATAAAGTAATGTATATTAGAGTTCAATTTAGCAACAATTAAATGTTTAATATAGTAAATTTATCAAAATATCAATCAATAACATTATTGAATCAAACTTTGTGTATATTTACCTTTATTTTTTTAGAATCACCCATCGTGTTTTCGCGTTGATGTTGCTAATAAAATAGATCGTTTAACTCGAAGTGGAATAAACCATTCACACGGATTGAATAGGGCCAATAATTCTTTATCACTAAATTGCACCTAATTCACAATAACTGGAGCAAATGAATAAAAAACATCAAATCACTGAACCCAAAGCAAGTAGAGACAGCCTAACGGAAACGGAAATACCTATAGCTATAACCTCTTCTAACTGTCAAATTAAGATATCAGCTTCACAGCAAAAATAAAACGCTTCGATTTTATACCTATGTAGGGAAGTGTAGAAATTTAAACGCTCACTTCGTATAGAATTTTTTTCATGATAACAATAATTTTGTGTTTTTACTGGTATTTGATAAAGGAAATCGACAAAAAAGAGTTGACGATAGTTTTATCTTTAGCTACTGTGAAACGCAAATGTCAAAAGTTCATTAGTTCAATATCTGTCAAACTAAACAGCTGAACAGCTGATTCATTTCAGTCGTAATTTTGCTACAATACAAAGAACAAGGTAAAGAAATACATATAAAGAAAATGGACAAGACGGAAACTTTTTCCGCACGTATGCGAAAAGCTACGAGAAAAATTCACAACATTAGCGATGCTTTGGTCAATGCGAAATTCGCAATTTGTAAGTACACTTCATTTCTCTTCTAATATCTTACCTATTGTGGTTTCTGGGACTCACTTATTGTATTAATCGAATGTTTTAGCTCTGAGAGACGAAAAAGTTTGGGGCGGAGGACTGTTTATTTTCTACCACGTATTTGCATATCTTGAAGATGCTAAAGAGAGATTGCACAATGCTGATTTGGATAAACTGTTTGTACACAAATGTTTGTACCGGTAAGTGAAATGTAATATTGAATATTTGAACTTTACTAATGACTAGTGACAACCCGAACTTTATTTATGGGAACCACTTTTTTTTTCCGAAAACAAAAGTAGCCTATCTGCTATCCAGATTATAAACTATTTCTATTTCAAATTTCACTCAGATACGTTTAGCCATTAAAGTGTGAATAAGTAACAAATATAACAGTAGCTGCATCCTGGGGTTTCATCTGCGTTTTCCAGAAATTAACTGCTTTTGGTCTACATACTCATCACAACACAATCTGAGGCCTTTGCAGTGGAAGGCAAATATATACACAAACTTTCACAATAATTGTAATAGTGAGTGAGATCTTGAAGATCGAAGATGTGTGATTTTATTTCAGCAAAAAAGCCTTTGAAGAAGACCTTGCTCATTATCTAGGGGATGACTGGCAAGCAATCCCGAAAGCCCCTGCACTGGAGAACTATCTGCAACACCTCCAAGACCTAGAACAAGACAAGCCAATGCTGCTTATGGCATATATCTACCACTTGTACTTGGGCTTGCTGAGCGGAGGCCAGATACTTTCAAAGAAAAGGCAGATGTTTGGAGATAGTAAGCATTCTTATGTGTATTATTATCATAAAACTCTAAATTCTATTATAAATCAATCATTGGTGATTGTTTATGTAAAGATTTTTTGTACTATAACCTATAGGTAAATCTTAGGTATTGTAAAAGTTTGTTGTGTTTGTTAGTTATCTTTGGATTTTGAAAAACCTACTTCAACAATAAAAAAAACCATGTAAAACTATAACTATATAGTGCTATGACTTCTTTAAAAATCAGTTTCCACAGTAATTGCTTACTTTTAAAGACATCCTGTGACAAAATTAACACAAATTGGTGTTAAATCTTCATAGAAATATTTCTTCTTTTCAGAAAATGGAAAAGAAGTTCCGTACAAAGACAAAGTAACAGACTTCAGTGACATTGACATTCCTAAACTAAAGACGGACTTCCGAACAGCCATGAATGAGATCGCAGACCACCTCACCGATGCTGAGAAGGATGCCCTAATCGATGAGAGTAGTCAAGTCTTCATCATGAATAACCTAATAGTTAATTCAGTCGGAGGCCAAAACAAAGTGTTATACAACATGCTTTATAAAGCTTCGGCAGTTGCTTTCCTTGTTGGTACAGTCATCTTTGCATATAAGTTACATAAGTCAATGTAATCATTATTAGAATATGGAAAAAAGTAAACAAGCTAGACTTACTCAGACACACAATTATAGTCTTTCTGTATAGAGTTTGATTTCAAGTAACTTAGTCATTTGAGCCATTTTGATTATCCTTTTGAACTTCAAAATCTGGTGTATTTAATTTGTAAAGATACTACAAAAATCATGTTACAAAGTTTTAACTCTAACAAGTAATAACAGGACTGATTTGCTTCAATACCAAGTTGTTCGGACTTTATTTTGTTATTTCTGGGCCAGTCTTATTTCTCACCATCTTGAGACTGACTTGTCTTGTTCTGTATCAACTTTTTAATGCCAGTGGGGGTTTACTGCTGCTGTGCCAGTCAGTCATAATACTTGTGAGGATATCGTCTAAATCAAAATGTTTTCATAATAAGAGTTTAGCAGTTTGTTATTGTAGCTTGTAAATTAAATGTTAGCGTTCAAATGAATACATAGTAATAGAGTTTTATTATCTTAGGATTATAGGTTTGAAATTATCCATGTTTCTATAATTTGTAAGAACAAGATGGTAGCAATTTTAAACTGTTGATTATTGTTTTTAAAGTAGAGATTATATCTAGTTATGGTTTGTTTAATAAAGACTGATTGTTTCCAAATCATAGTTTCAATATTAGAGATATGCAATTTGTAGTTTCAATATTAGATGTATGTTTTAACATATTCTTTTTAGTTTGTGCGTCAGATTATTTGTTAGACCTGGTTGTTACTCCAATGAAAACGATTGTGAAGCTATGCAGAGATCTTCTCGGGGTATAATATAAAGTGTTTAATTTACTCCCATGGATATGCCCCATGGGAGGTTATGTTTTTAGCAGTGTATATTTGTTTGTTCGCCTGCACAAGTTATTAGATTTTTGATGAATGAGTTGTCTATCGATTCATTATTATTCTCTTGGCGATATAGTCTACATTTTTTTCCTTAAATTATAGGTTTTATTAATGAGGCAATTGAACTTTTTTTTATTGTGTTTCATGACTTCTAACATTAACATCATTTAAAATATGGTTTCGATAACTTTTGACAGTATAAATGCTACAAAAACTTATCATGTATGCCTAATAAGTTAAAATAAAAAACAAATGATAATTACTTAACATATTTTACTTAAGTAGAACTTTAATCACAAATACTACATAATCATACAAATGTAAGTTATCTAAAACTAACCACACATACATTATTGTAAAAATTAGATATGTAAATGTTAGGTTTACTTGTAAAAATATTCGATTATACCTAACCCGTGTACTGGTATATTTACAAATTTTACAATAGGCACTAATCAATCATTTGCTACTAATAATTCGAATTATCTAAAAGAGGGTAGAGTAGGCGGGTCCATCGCCATATCGATTAAATCGTCGATGTCATCTGAATTGAAGAAGGACATCTCCATCTGAAAAAAAAATAAATTAATTACTGTAGTGATTATGGCTTAGTTATAATAGCGATCAGAACGCATGCTGGTGGGCGTGGTTCGTACCCACCAAAAAACTGCCGAAAGAAAAGATCGTGAAGCAATCATAGCAGTGGTACTTTGTATAAAAAATACTTCAAAAACTACTATAATAATAACTATTAGTAAAAAAAACGATACAGAGGCTCTAGCATATTAATTAAAGTGATTTTCGGAGTACGTAAACGACAGTGAAATGTACGGGAAAAAGCAGTTTCCTCTTAAAATGTAGGGTGATTACTCAATTAGATGACTTTAACGAAATGATAGAAAAAAATCAGTCGTTTAGGTATAAATATCGAAAATTAATTAAACGACTGATTTTTTTTGTATATTTTTTGTATTTCTTTTTTTTCCTTGGGCTAGCACTAATATGCTAGCTCAAGAAAAAAAAGTCGATCCGAAAATCGGATCGTGATATTCAAAAGTTTTTGTATATATTTTGTATAATAATCTTCCGCTAATGAATGGAAAACAGCATTTTTTTTCTGCTCCGAAAAGGAATCTTAAGATATAGGATACTTTTTAAAACGTAGAATTTTAAAAGCCATTCGAATGCTTTCCAAAATTACGGTTTTAAATCAAATTTTTTTTGGAGCAGCCAAAATTATCTTGGAACCCAAAACCTAAACACCGTTGGCATCATACATATCTAACAGTAACACACACTAACGCACGCAATTCTACTGCGTGATCAAAACAAAACACTATCTAGCTTCATGTAAAAACTTAAAGTACGAGAAATAACAAACAAGTTAACTAAGTACTTCTACTAGTAACACAATATTTATTATCAACACAGAGGTCATAGAGCACTATTGGGTAAAAAGTTTTATCTGTTCATTTTTTTGCGGACTTTTTATTTGTGATACCTACTTATTACAAAAACGAAGATTTGATAAGTTAAGAGAGATGATCACGATTACTTCACGTGCATGTTTGGTTTGCCCGACTACGGCCAATAGAAAGGGTTACTATAACATGTTTTCAGTAGTCTATATACATGTGTTCATCCGATTTTGATGAATTCAATCGATTCGTTATAATGCTCCAGAAGACAGGCTATATTTTTTTCTTTAATTATAGTTTTTTTTTCCGAAGTCGGGTTATTTTTTTTTTCAAGTTTTTATCCTGTAACACGTAGATTTAATAAGCAATCACTGTTGACAGTACCTGTGATTTAAAAACCATCAGATACGGAATTCTGCAAAACCTGACCATTTGCTTCGGGTCGTTCCTCACCGCTGAACGATATTACCCACGGTGAAACGGTTGAATTAAAAATTATTAAAAAAAAAAAACGCGATTTTTACCGGAAAGATGGATTTAGTTGTAAGATGGTGTAGCATGACAATAAAATTTGCGAAAAAACTATCAAGTTTTTAAAATGTACGAAATTTTTTTTTCGCACATCCTGGACTCTCAGAATGAATTGAATATGAGTGTGGACCTACCATGGACTGCGTGTTGTGGCAGAGGCGGCAGTGCAGGCGCGCCTCGCGGCACTCGCAGCGCTGCGGCGTGGCACACGGCGGTGCGGACAGTGCCGCGCGGCCCCCGAACACTGACGAGAACCGACGCGCTGTTGGCCGGTCCGCTTGCAGCTTACCTCCCGCCCAAATGGTACCTGCAAATACATAATTACTCTCACTCAAATGATCCAAGTAATAAACGATGCCTTTTAGACGTAGCACGGGTGCTGGTCGTCCGTGCAATAATGCCTTTTAGGCCTAGCACGGGCGCTGGTCGTTAGTGCAAATGTTTCACCACATCATAAAATTTTTACATCTTGAAGGAAGATAGGCTTACCATTGGTTTCCAAGGCGAGCGAAGTGCAGAGCCCCAGTCTGTCTTTAGGCAGCTTCACTTGTTTCCTGAGGCCAGAGTCTCCGACCAGTCGCTCGTAGTCCTTGTTCGTATACGCCAAGGAACTGTCCAAGCCTGCGTTCACACGGAAAAACATATTGTCAAATAAAATTATACTATACGAGCTGGTGAGATGTGGGTACGATTTTCTACTTTCATCACACAAAAAAAACTCCTTACCATACTTTTTTTTTTTTTCTTTGGTTTTGGCGTCGCGTTTTAGCATTTGCCAGTGTCAAGTAATTATATATTTTCAAGTTTCAAAAGTTAAATAAGTGCCATCGTAGCTAGTTTTAGTCAAAGTCGTCTTTGTCAAGTCCAGTTCGTGTCAGTTAATTCCAGTCATGCTTTAGTAAAGTAGTGGCAACTTTACTACAAAGCTTCGATGGAGTTTTGGAAGCAACACGAAAACTCATGTTTCACCACATTATATCATTTTCCCACACTCGCGCTTGTAATTCGGCACTTTATGAATAAAACACCACCATTTTTATGCATAAACACACTCGACAAAACACTAGTTTTGGAAAAAAATACAACGGAGCGACACGACTCTTCCCGCTTTCCCGCCAAAACCCCCTTACCATACTTAAAAGTCAAACTTTACAAGGATGCGTTAACTTGAAGCAGTTTTTATTAAACCTTGTAAAGAGGTAATGCTAGAACGTATTTATTTGTCTGAGATTTATTTCGCTAGACTCTGTACAAAGTTATGTCGGCAACTTTGTATGAGCTGTCAAAAAACGTATAACGTAATGTACAGAGTATAAGGCGAGTCGGTGATCAAACTCGGAATTGCGCGGGCCAGTGATAAGAGATATATATGTCGGAGATATAAAGAAGGAGGAAAAGAAGGAAAGACAACGGGTGGGCGATGGTGTAGTGGGCGAGGAGACAAACCACACAATTCAGTTATCTTGTACAAAGTTTAATCAGCACTTCACAACGGCTTTACTTTAAGAATAATTAGAACATTATAGACACTATTACATAGCTTGGGGACAAAACGTTCCGCTTAGCTTCGCACTCTGCAACCGACCAACTCAATCTCCTCTCAAAGCAAGAATCAATGTTCATCTCTCCTCAACCAGTGTGTTTCCTCCTGTGTTTCCCGAAAGGTACAATATGAGTGTCTTCAAATCAAGAGTAAACAGGTTCCTTCTAGGTAAGCGTGTTCCATCTTAGACCGCATCGATGCTTCACATCAGGCAGGATGTGGTCAAGCGCAAACCTATTCAATATAAAAAAAAAAAAAAAAAAACCAAAGCAAGAATGATCTCCCCACCTTAACATTCAACGCACGGCCGGCTCGCTTCACACAGCGCCCCTACCGGCCAACATCCGCAACTTCGCCTTCTCTCATTGGTTGAAGTCAAAATACTTTACACGAATAACGACAAGCAGAGCACGGAACCAGTGTTACGTCAGAGGTGTCGCCATTCCACCTCTAGTCCACCAAAATTACGCAAGATGGCGCTAAACTAAATCAACATTAAAGCTACACGCCGACACATATAAATGTAAGTAAATGACGTAGGTAAACCCAGTAGACTTACCGAAGAGGTATTTAGCGACGCGTTTCTTAGACAGCATGAAGTCGTCGTCCATGAGTATGTGAAGGGTAACAGAGTTCTCCATGAGATTGTGGTATATTGTAGAATAGTCCAGCTGAAACAAACACCACATTAGCACCATTGGAACTGATCAGCCAACATTGGATCTTAGTCAGCAATATAGCAATATTGTAGCGATGATAGCTCAGTGGTTAGCGCGGTAGGTTCGCATGCCGAAGGGCGTGGGTTCAAACCCCAACAATGAGCATGAGCTGCCGGTGAAGGAAAACATCGTGAGGAAACCATAGCATGGTGGTAGGGTACTTTCTAGTACTCGGCTGGGTAGCTACCACCCTCAAGTTGAAAATCTGCCGCCAAGCATCTAACGGTGTGTTCCGGCAGCCTCACTTGAGAGCCAGTTCCATTCCAGGCTAGGTGTGCTTTACCATCTTCGACCACACCTTCACTTAACATCAGGTGAGCTGTGGTCAAACACCTGGCCTGTCAACCATAAAAAAAAAAATAAAAAAAAAATTGCTGACTGTTAAGCGGAAATAAACTAAATATATCCCTTGAACATTCAAAATGAACTTCCGCAAAGTAACGCCTGAATCAATCAATTAAATAAAAGCTTGTAAAGATAGACTCGACGGAGTGACGATATACGTAGGACAGCTGGCGGTGGTGTTTTTTTTTTTTTTTTTATTCAAACTAGGTTCGCGTTTGACCACACTCTGCCTGATGTTAGAAACCTATTTACTCTAGGATGGAAGCGAAAAGCCGAAGATCGGGCTGAGTGGCGTGTCATGGGAAAGGCCTATGTCCAGCAGTGGCCTAATATAGGCTGATGATGATGATGATGAAAGACAGACACGTGCCGTGAGATTTGAACTCAGTATCTGTAGATTTGCAGTCAACTGAGTTACCGTAGTAGAATATGTAGATACCATTTACCTTCATAAACGCGTGGTCGCATTTAGTACAAGGCATCAGTATGAAGGTTCTAGGGACGGCGGCTCGGAACGGCAGTCTTGTAGCGAAGCTTAGGGCTGAGAACATGTCCGCTCGAGCGGAACGGTTGCCACGAGCAATGTCAGACTTTTCTGAAAATTAAAAACATGACATTATTACCAGGGTATGCTTTTATTTTATGTGAAATATAATGAGACGAACGAGACGCTCTCCTGATGGTAAGAGATAACGCCTGTTCATGATTATTGCAGTGATACACAGAACTCTGAGTAACAAAACAAAGCCCAGGGCATCACTGCTTTGGCGCTCATTACTTTGAGACTTTCGATGGTTAGTCTCAACAGCCCTGTAATTTCGCTAGCTGCAGTACCCTTCAAACCGGAACACAGTAATGTTTACACACTACTGCTTGGCGGCAGAATATCTGGTGCTGCGGTGGTACCTACCTAGACGACCTCCTGCTAAGGAGATCTACCACCAAGTAAAGTGCCAAAAGGAAGAGCACTACGATACTACAAAATAATATGAGCTTTTAAAAAACTATATTTACAATTTTCACTATACATATATTATTATGTTTCTTATGTTATCTATCGTGTTTTTCTTCTTTGGGTGCCTGGAAGAGATCGCTGTTAGCGATAAGGCCGCCACTTGTGGCACTAGTTCATAAGGTTCTTTTGTTCTCTGCACTTTGTTGCTGTTTATGGTGTGCACGATAAAGAGTTATATCTATATCTATCTATATTAATTTAGAATAGAATATAATTTAACACCAAACACCTATATTATATAACATACAAAACTTAAATAAGAGATTTTAAAAAAAGATCAGAGAGATAGAGAGAGAGAACAAAAACAACATAGGCTCTCTCAACCTATACGATCTTGTTGATATGTTTTTGTAGTGATGATAGCTCAAGTGTTACTGCGGACGGTTCACACGCAGAAAGGCGTGGGTTCAAACCTTAACAAGAGCTTGAGCTGTGAAGGAAAACATCGTGAGGTAACAATAACGTGCTAGCATAATACTAATCCATTCCAGGCTAGGTGTGCTTTACCATCTTCGACCACACCTTCACTTAACATCAGGTGAGCTGTGGTCAAACAACTAGCCTGTGAACCATAAAAAAAAAAAAATTACAAAAATAGCCTTTATAGTACTTGTACTTAAAAATCTACCGCCGAACACCTAATGGTGTGTTCCGGCAGCCTCACTTGAGACCCAGTTACATTCCAGGCTAGGTATTTTTACCATCTTCGACCACACCGTTACTGAATATCAGGCGGCCTGTGGTAAACACCTAGCCTGTTAACTTTTCTACATTTACATCGGAAACCTATTAGGTACAGAACTTTTAACAAAGGAATGGTAATTATACTAACCGATTGTAAAGCTGTCGAAATGATGTAAGATGTCGATGACATTAGTGAACGCGTTGTTGTTGACGTAGAGTGTGCGCGGGCGCCGGAACACGCCGCGTCCGCCGAAACCGACTATCGCGTATCTGTACCGCAAAAAAAAAACAATTAAAACAAAAAACATAATTTGTGTACCGCAGGAAGAGGCCGGCTCCAGGAAAACGGGATTCTTTGTCCAGAGTCCCTGTGCAACGACGTAATTCATTACCAGTGTTTGTACCATTATCAGTGGCGGCCATAGGGGGTGGCCAGCAGGGCAACCGCCCGGGGCCACGCTCTTGCACGGGCCTCGCGTCCTCGTACAAAAAGGTCTTTACCATATATGTATGTGTATTTCGCGCCTCGCACTTAACAAAACCCCCCCTGAACGCACGATTCCATTATTAGTACAAGCATGTTACGGCCACTCGAGCATTTGAACAAATTTTTTAGTAAAACGGACACAAAGAAAAAGGGCCTCACAATGATCTATCGCCCCGGGCCTCGCAACAGCTAAGGCCGCCGGTGCCCATTATTATTTCTTTAGCTGGAAGTCGTCTAGGTAGGTACCACCGCAGTACCAGATATTCTGCCACCAAGCAGTAGTGTGTAAACATTACTGTGTTTCGGTTTGAAGGGTACTGCAGCTAGCGAAATTACTGGACTGTTGAGACTAATCATCGAAAATTTCGAAGTAATGAGCGCCAAAGCAGCGATGCCCTAGACTTTATGTTGCTACTCAAAGTTCTGTGTATCGCTGCAATGGTCATGGACATGCGTTATCTCTTACCATCAGGAGAGCGCATCGTTCGTCTCATTACATTTACATTGTTTTTTTAAAGTTTGTGGTCAGATGGCGCTGTGTGTAATGCACTACGATATTTATTATCATTTATTTGTTTATGTACAAAAATATAATACCTGTTATCAGAGAGTCCGCTCGCCTGAAGTTTAGTATCGAACGCTTCCACAAACAGATCCATGTTTTTGTTCTTCCGTATATTCTTGTTGCAATACTGCGCTTCAATAATGAACACAACGTCTGTAGATTTGGGTACGTATTGCAATTCGTGGAATTCGCCCTCCTCTATAGCGTCGCCTTGTGGAGTAATGCATCTGAGGAAATTTAGAAGTGAAAGGTTGATTGTATGATTCATCATCATCATCATCAGCCCTTCGCTGTCCACTGCTGGACGTAGGCCTCTCCCAATGCACGCCACTGAGCTCGGTCGACAGCTTTTTGCGTCCATTGTTTTCCCGCCGCTTTACGCAGGTCGCCACACCACCTGGCCGCAGGGTGCCCTACACTACGCTTGCCTGTACGCGGTCTCCACTCAAGAACTCGTCTACCCCATCGGTTATCGGTTCTTCGAGAAATGTGGCCGGCCCCCTGCCACTTCAGCTTACTGATTGAGCTATGTCGGTGACTTTAGTTCTATGTCGGATTACTTCGTTACGGATTTTATCACGCAAAGAAACTCCGAGCATAGCTCTCTCCATAGCTCGCTGAGCGACTTTGAGTTTGTGGACCAGGTTCACTGTAAGCGTCCACTTGATTGACACAAGATTGATTTATTGAGTAACTCTTTATTGCACATACTAAAAAAATAATACAGAAGAAATAAACTTAATTAATAGGTGTAACAACTGGCGACCTTATCGCTTAAAACGATCTCTTCCAGGCAACCTTAGGACGGACAGGATCAAAGGAAGAAAAAGACGGGATGTGTTATTAACAAGGATATGCATAAAGGATAATACACAAATATATCTATATCCTAATAATAATATATCCCAATACATACAATGGGTAACTAAAATACACTAATATGTATAAAATAAATTTATTATTTAAAAATAAAATAAAT
Organism: Biston betularia; assembly: GCA_905404145.2. Taxonomy (NCBI): domain Eukaryota; kingdom Metazoa; phylum Arthropoda; class Insecta; order Lepidoptera; family Geometridae; genus Biston; species Biston betularia. The sequence continues at coordinate 4,911,372 of FR989887.1, read as the reverse complement.
ACTTATATACGGAGAATATATATACAAATAAATAACAATGTAGTTATTTGTCGTTAAGGTGGTTCGATTACCATACAAATAAATGTGTGCCATTTATGGACAAATGGAGCATAATTTTACAATAAGATCACAGCTACTGGCATTTATTTTGTTCTTTATTTGCGGTAAATCACAATTGCTCGAATAAAACAGTAGATTACGCTAATAAGCTACTGTTTTATTTAAAAATCATAAATTCATAAATCATTAATAAATTTGATTTTATGCTAATAATCTACTGTTTTATTCAAACAACTGTTATTTACCGCAAATAAAGACCAAAATAAATGCCAGTAGCTGTGATTTCACTGTAAAATTATGCGTATTTCGTTTTTCAATTAAAAACAAATCGTCATTGGAGAGGCCGGGAAATACCTGTTTGTAGTTTTCATCGATAGCCAAAGCAATGGCGCAGGTCGGTACGACCCGGTTCCTATCCAGTGTGCGTTTTTATGTTTCCACAAAATGATGATGTATGACACAATTCACACATCGATCAGTTTTTTTTTTTTTTTATGTTTGACAGGCTAGGTGTATGACCACAGCTCACCTGATGTCAAGTGAAGGTGTGGCGGAAGATGGTAAAGCACACCTAGCCTGGAATGCAACTGGCAGTTGATTTAATAGCACTCGCGTCGCACTCGTGATGAGAATTAACAGATTTTCAAGCGCTCCGATGATGATTGTGGAAATGCGTATTGCGTACGATTCAACCGCCAATTCACGACTAACATGACATTGGCAGGTAGTACAAGGAAGGTGAGGGTAGGAAAGTGAGTTTTTGTGCGTGTATGTTTTTTTTTTTAATAATTTGCCCCTTCGGGCAGGCTAAAGCTATAAAGCCATACTGCCTTGTCTTAAGTGTTATTTCTGCTGTATCTTTGCTATAGCTATCGTCAAAGTCGTCTCAGTCAAGTCCAGTTCGTGTCAGTTAAGTTCAGTCATGCTTTAGTAAAGTAGTGGCGACTTTACTATAAAGCTTCGATGGAGTTTTGGAAGCAACACGAAAACTCATGTTTCACCACATTATATCATTTTCCCACACTCGCGCTTGTAATTCGGCACTTTATGAATAAAACACCACCATTTTTATGCATAAACACTCGACAAAACACTAGTTTTGGAAAAAAATACAACGGAGCGACACTACTCTTCCCGCGTTCCCGCCAAAACCCTCGTGCGTGTATGAGGGTAAATAAAAATACTTCATCATCATCATCATCATCATTTCAGCCGTAGGACGTCCACTGCTGGACATAGGCCTCCCCCATTGACTTCCATAAAGACCGGTTGGAAGCGGCTCGCATCCAGCGCGTTCCTGCGGTCTTTACTAGGTCGTCTGTCCACCTTGTGGGTGGACGTCCTACGCTGCGCTTGCCGGTCCGTGGTCTCCACTCCAGAACTTTGCAGCCCCATCGGCCATCAGTTCTGCGTGCTATGTGCCCTGCCCACTGCCACTTCAACTTGCTAATCCGTTGAATCCATTATCCGTTAATCTAATAAAAATACTTATTATATAATAAACGAATAAGTAGAAATATTGTATATGGCGCAGTCATCCCGATATTTTGTTTGGGGATACCGAGCTGGAGCAGTGGAAAAAGGTGAATCCCGTTCAAAGCGGGAAATATGTTCACGTTACGTATAAACGAATTTTACGTATGAAAGCATGCATTTGAAAACGCAAGGACGTAAATCTGTAACGTTGTATATAGTTGCTTACTGCTGGCAGATGTCGGGCACATGCGTGGGCACGTGCTGCTGGTTACACAGCTGAAGGTAAGCGCTGGCTAGTGCGCACGCTGACACTCCCGACTGGCATTGTTCGAAGAACGGCGTCGCGTCGATCTGTTACGATTACAATAGATAATTGGCTCAAAATTGTATCATGTGTGATAACAGCAGGGAAACAAAACTATAGGCTCTAGTATATCAATCTGCGAGATTCACGCAACACGAAGATAAATGACTTAATTGATTGACAGCCCTGTTGGTTCATTGGTAGTGTGTCTGCTTCGAGAGCTGAAGGGCGTGGGTTCGATTCCCACTCAGGACTAACATCGATGTTTGTTCTGTGTCTGGGTGTACTGTATGTATTATAAGTATGTATTTACAAAAAAAAAAAGTATTTAAGTATTCTATCAGTTATCTGTCTTCCATAGCACAAGCTCTGCTTAGTTTGGGGTCAGATGGCGCTGTGTGTAATGTCCTATGATATTTATTTATTTAATGTGTAAGGAAAACTAAAAACTTGTTCTACTTGGTGGTAGATCTCCTTAGCAGGAGGTCGTCTAGGTAAGTACCACCGCTGTACCAGATATGCCGCCAAGCCATAGAGTGTAAACATTACTGTGTTCCGGTTTGAAGGGTACTGCAGCTAGCGAACTTACTGGGCTGTTGAGACTAACCATCGAGTCTCAAAGTAATAAGCACCAAAGCAGCTCTACCACCAAGTGAACGTTCAGTACCTATTACGTTTGTTATAATGGCTTTTTTTAAATGTAAAAGACATATATAGACATAAGACGAACGATTCGCTCTCCCTTGCAGCAATACACAGAACTTGTACAAAAACAAAGTCCGGGGCATGGCTGCTGACTGCAAACTCAACTCACACAAGAGAAGCAAGGATGCAGTGGCGACAGTTTGTTAGCGAAGAACTTGTCGCACTGCGTATCGTTGTTTTGCTCTCTGTTGTCCAGCGCACGACCGGTCGGCGCGAGATTCCAGCTGCGAGTGACGACGGCAGGGGACTCGGTTATCGTGTTGTTGGTGAGGAGGAGATCGTCGTACTGTTCGTTGTTGAATGTACCGAGTAAGCCGCCTAAAGTTGCGTAGTACCAACCTGAAAATAATGTAGAAATCCTCTTAAGAGTTAATGCGGTAACGAGAGAATAACTTGTGATTGTAGATTATACACAATCACAATTTTGTACTATACTTTCGATGGTTAGTCTCAACAGCCCTGTAATTTCGCTAGCTGCAGTACCCTTCAAACCGGAACACAGTAATGTTTGCACACTACTGCTTGGCGGCAGAATATCTGGTACTGCGGTGGTACCTACCTAGACGGCCTCCTGCTAAGGATTTTTTTTTAATGTAAAAAAGTAATGAGACGAACAAGACGCTCTCTTGATGGTAAGAGATAACACCTGCCCATGACCATTGCAGCGATACACAGAACTTTGAGCAACAAAACAAAGTCCAGGGCATCGCTGCTTTGGCGCTTATCACTTGAGACTTTCGATGGTTAGTCTCAACAGCCCAGTAATTTCGCTAGCTGCAGTACCCTTCAAACCGGAACACAGTAATGTTTGCACACTACTGCTTGGCGGCAGAATATCTGGTACTGCGGTGGTACCTACCTAGACGACCTCCCGCTAAGGAAATCTACCACCAAGTTGAAAACAGGACCGGATATTTCAACCACATGTTATTTTTAAGCAATGATTATGTGCCAAATAACGCGTATGATAAATGAGTATAGTAAATATTATGTCGCCAAATTTTAATAAAATAGTCACTCACCAGATACTTCGAGTTTGCAAGTTTTGAATAAGAAATTGCACTGTATGTCTAGACCGTTGCTCCCTTGCACTGAAAGCGTGTCTGTTTGTCTGTCCACTACCAGTCCGTCGACTAACGCTGGTAGACTCAGCACGACGCTTTCTATTGACACTTGCTGTGAACAAAAGTTTACAACTGCATCTGTTTTTTCTTTTCATGTAAACGTATGCTAGTCACGAAAGTTTTATCACAAACTAGTTACCCCGCTAGATGTTTTCGGGATAAAGAGTAGCCTATATGTTAATACAGGGTCTCAGCTACCTCCATACCAAATTTCATCCAAATCAGTTTAGTAGTTTTTGCGTGAAAGAGTAACAAACAACCATCCAAACTTTCACATTTTTAATATTAGTAGGATTGACCCATTAATTACTATGCAAGCAATACTGTATAAACAACAAGTTTTGTAGCGATGATAGCTTAGTGGTTTGCGTGGTCGGTTCACAAGCCAAAATGCGTTGGTTTAAACCACAACAATGAGTCCCGAGCTGCCGGTGAAGAAAAACATCGTGAATCTATAGCGTGGTGGCAGAGTATTTTATGGTACTCGGCTGGCCAGCTACCACCCTCAAGCTGAAACTCTTTCGCCAAGCACCTAACAACGGTGTATTCCGGCAGCTTCATTTGATAGCCAGTTCTATTCCAAGCTAGGTGTGTTTACCATAACCTTACTTAACAATAGGTGTGGGTGAAACACTTACTCTGTTATAAAAAAATACATATTTAAATTTGCATTTAAAAAGGTCTCTCTCACCTCCTTATACAAATCAATGTGTATCAATTTTCTGGCCGTCAGTACAACCAAATTATATCTTCCTTGTCTGTTGCTTTCCATTAGAACCGTGAAGTTATCAAGTCTGTAATCCTTGCTGAGAAGGAAGGTGCCTTCCTCCGACACTGTGAAGACCCGCTTGTCGAAAGTCACTAGTGTGCCTTGTCCTGTCATCATTGCCATACCTGGAAGGAAATAACACATTACATGCTTTGCCCGAAAGGAGCTGAAAAGCGATGCTAAGAATTTGTTATACTGGAAATTTCGAAGCCCTTTGTTAATCACAAAGGCTTGCTAACGGAGGAATTCTAGTGTAATTCCATGCATCCCAATTCAGTCGTGCTTATGTCAATGTTTTCATCTATCATTATCGTCTTCTTCTATTTGTTTGTATTTGTTACAAAATAAAATCATTTTCTTTCTTTTTTACCAGGTAATACAACTTTTCTTTCTGCACTCTATTGTATTTCATTCATAATCTAATCATTAGATTTTTTCCTGGTCTCATTGATGAGACAATGAAAGAATAGAATTTCCTAGTGGTCCCGTTAGTGAGACTAGCCGATTGGTCCTCGAAGAATGAAGCCATTGACTTTGACAGCCCCGTTGGCTCATTGCCAGTATATCTGCCTTGAGAGCTGTAGGGCGTGGGTTCGATCCCCACTCAGGGCAAATATTTTGTGAATAAACAAATGTTTGTTCTGTGTCTGGGTGTTCTGTATGTATTATAAGTATGTATTAACAACAAAAAAAAAAGTATTTATGTATTTTATCAGTTATCTGACTTCCATCATACAAGCTCTGCTTAGTTTGGGGCCAGATGGCGCTGTGTGTATTGTATAGTCCTACGATATTCATTTATTCACTCTTTTTGCACGGATATCATCTCTCACTCGGTTAATCTACACCATGTTTAGTGGAACTTTCCCACTTATTAAAAAAAAAACCTAACACTGTTTTTTACATTAGACAGTCGCGCTTGCAGTTGAACTTTCGTTTTTTATGTCCAAAGTAATGGGACGAACAAAATGCTCTCCTGATGGTAAGAGATACGCCTGTCCATGATTAACAATACCCAAAATTTTGAGCAACAAAATGGATGGTCATTGTTGCTTTTGGGCTATTACTTTGTGACATTCAATAGTTAGTTAGAAGTCTAAGTAACTATTGTTATTGTATATAACGTCCCGCTTGGGGTGTATTGTGCATTTCCCCCCACCAGCGTCTACCCAAGCCGACCCAGCTCCTTGAAGTGTCGGTGCGAGGCTCTGGGCCGCGTGCATAGTAGCTCCTGTGAGTTGGGTGAAAATTTCAATGATGGTGACATGAATGATAGAGAAGCAGGTTCATGCAGCCTAGTAGCAATCCTAGTACCTTCTGTGGCTTTGCAATGCAAAAGCACATGCTCTACAGTTTCATTTTTTTGCAAGCAGCCACGGCATAGCGGACTATCCGTGGCCTCCAGTTTAAAGAGGTGACTATTCAAGTTGCAATGACCGGTTATGACGCGTACTTCGACCACACCTTCACTTAACATCAGGTGAGCTGTGGTCAAACAACTAGCCTGTCAATCATTAAAAAAAAAAAAAAGTACTAAGAGACGAAGAATTGTATGTTTGTGTATCGGAAGATACACAAACATACAATTAGTCTTACCATCAAACGGCGGTAGAAGGTTATTAAAGTCCATATATGGCCTGATCTCGTAGTAATAGGACCAGATGCTCTTGTTGGAAGTCAGCCATTCGTCCATAAAGTCTCTGACTGCTCGGTACTCGGATATTTCAGTGAAATCGGGAGTTCTGTTGAAGGCGTGCCAGGAAAACGGCAGCTTTTGTTCTAGAAGAATCTCGCCCGTTCGCGGGTCGAAGATGAAGTTTGTTTTTGGCGTGCGATGTCTGGAAAGAAATAGACCATACGACATTTGACTGTGTACCATATACTACTTTGTATTTACAACATCTTGTACTGTATGGAAGCAATAAATATCTTGAATCTTGAACATAATACCTATTTGGAAAACCGATACCTACACTGAATTTGTACAAATTAATAGATACCTAGCAATGTTTTAGACGCAAATTCTGGATATTTCTTCACAATTATCAGCTTGGCGTGTACTATGCCCAAAGGGCGACCGTTTTCATCATTACAAATTTTACTTTTTTCTACTCCTTTGTAGGCTTATTTGATAGTGTGTCTGCTTCAAGAGGTGTGAGTTCAGTTTCCACTCCGGACAAACATTTGTAGACGAGCATAAATGTTTGTTCTGTATCACACATATTATAAAACAAAGTCTTTCGCCGCGTCTGTCTGTCTGTCTGCGATAAACTTAAAAACTAACTTAAACTTAACCTTGCATTGAACAGAACTGCACTTCAATAAAACATATTGTATAATATCAATATACTTACATCTCTTCATATTGTAGTGCAGTCTTGGCTAAGTCTGTTAGTTTCTCGTATAGTATCTCGCCGACTGTTTGCAAAGCTTCGCCTATGAGGAAGTAGTCGTACCACCATTTCAATCGGGTGTAAGCTTCTTCGTACTAAAAATAAAATAAATAAATAAATAAATATCGCAGGACATTACACACAGCGCCATCTGACCCAAAACTAAGCAAAGCTTGTACTATGGGAGTCAGATAACTGATAGAATACTTAATTTTTTTTTTTTTGTAAATACATACTTATAATACATACAGTACACCGTAAATGTAATAAAGTAATACTCTACTTAACATACTGTATAAAACTACAACTAAACTACTTTTTAGATTAAGTTTTTTTGTATAAATTTTGTAAATAGTATTAAGGTTTTTTTTTTAATTTTGTTTAATAAATAATTTTCCACGTTTTAAGTAAAATATATCCCTGTATAAAAGCTATTGGATTTTATTGATACGAGTCCATGCGCTACCTGAGTGCGTGTTCCCCGATGGATATAATCTGGATGTCTTCAAGTCGAGTAATATAACCCTTCCTTTATTATAGTCGGGTAAAAAATGTAGTAAAGTAGCCATATTTGTTTGTATATATGGCAATTAACAATAATAATAGTTAAAAAAAAATCATTCAGCAAACTCCCAATATGACACAGTCTTTATGCTCCTATAATATCGGCAAAGCGCATTTGTGTAAAAAAGAAGTTTTAAAACTACCTCACCTTAAAAAAAAAAACTGATTGTTGGTATTTTGTTTTTCTTTTCTGTTTTCTCTTCAATTTGTAATCTTTTTGTGTACTTGTCATAACGCCTGCACACTATGCTTAGTGGCATAATAAATTTACTTAACTATGTAATCTCAGTAAGTAAATTACTTGTAATTTTTATGAGATTAAATGATTCTTAAACCGTAGTAAAGTAACATAAAAAATATGTGAAAAAATGACTTAGATTTTTTTTTATTAATACCTTTTCTCTGACATAAACGACGTGCTGAGTCTTCAGGAAGTTCTGCCAAGCGTTTCTGAACTCTGCGTACAGTTGACTGAATTCATCTTTGAATGGAATGTATTTCTCGATTTTGGCCCAGAGCGTGTCCCAAATCTTTTTGCTGTATTTCTTTATGTTTGTTATCAGATCGTTGTTCACTAGATCTTTGTAAATTCTGAAATTGTGGATATTGTAACATTAATTTTTAACAAGTAAACATGTAGCCGTAACTAATAATAAATATCGTAGGACATTACACACAGCGCCATCTGACCCCAAACTAAGCAAAGCTTGTACTATGGAAGTCAGATAACCGATAGAATACTTAAATACTTTTTTTTCTGTAAATACATACTTATATTACATAAAGTACACCCAGACACAGAACAAACATTTGTTTATATCACAAAGTGTTTATCCTGGGTGGGAATCGAACCCACGCCCTTCAGAGCAGACATACTACCAATGAACAAAAATCAAAAATCAAAGAAATCATGTATTTTGTAACTTAGCGCAGGGCCCTTATTCGTTATGAGCAACGGAGGCAACTGCGTTTACAACACAATACAAATACAAGTTTTGGATGTTGATGATAAATATGTAACTGCAACACCAAACTGTATACCCCGATTTTGTTATTTTCAGTTTTCTAAATTGCCTCTTACTATAGAAGTAAGATGGGTCGACGTTGTAACCGACACGGGTCGAACCTAGACTAGACCTAGACAGATTGGCGCAGGACCGAGGCAGATGGCATAAAAAGAGAGAGGCTTATACCCAGCCGTGGGGAAAAAGAAGGCTGTGGATGATGAAATGATGCAAATCTATATGATGTTTGTGTATGTAGGAACAAGACGAAACAACGTGCGCAGTACATTCGCCCGCCTCTCCGTTTACTTCTGCTAAAATAAAGATACTGCGCAGCTACCCACGCTAATATCCGAGGCCTCAAAAAGATTTGCGCGTACCAAACTTGCCTATTTCATGACCAAACAGACACTGCTAAAATAAGGTGACGTACACTAACTTATATTTGTGTTTTGCGTACACTCGTGCCATAAAACACAAACAGCCATAAACTTTTAAGGTGGTTCGATTTCCATACAAATATTTCTTACCATTTATGGACAAATGGAGCATAATTTTATAGTGAAATCACAGCTACTGGCATTTATAATGGTCTTTATTTGCGGTAAATTAGCAGAAAATCAAATTTCTGAATTATTTATGAATATATGATTTTTGAATAAAACAATAAATTATGCTAATAATCTACGGTTTTATTCAAGCAATTGTAATTTACCGCAAATAAAGACCAAAATAAATGCCAGTAGCTGTGATTTTACTGTACAATTATGCTCCATTTGTCCATAAATGGTAAAAAAATTATTTGTATGGAAATCGAACCACTTAAAAGGCAAAATAGTAAAATAAAATCATACTTGTCCATTTCGTGACCAAACGTAGACACGTAGTTGAAATAGGGCGAGTCCGTCAGCTCCTGCGTTCTATTATAGAAGAAATCCATGACGCCCTTGCCTATTGCGAATACGAAGGACTCTGAGTAATGGAGAACCTTGAAGAACAGCGGTTCTATAGACTTCAGTACCTGTTGCCAGTATATCGCCAATCTGTTTGTTGCGTTCACCCAGGTTACCTGTAGAAATTGGACCCTATGTAGTACCGACATTAAGGTTTTATTTTTATTTAACTTGTATATTTTTTTTAAATGTGTATAAAAAGTAATGAAACTAACGAGACGCTCTCCTTTGAGTAACAAAACAAAGTCCAGGGCATCATTGCTTTGGCGCTCATCACTTTGAGACTTTCGATGGTTAGTCTCAACAGCCCAGTAATTTCGCTAGCTGCAGTACCCTTCAAACCGGAACACAGTAATGTTACACACTACTGCTTAGCGGTAGAATAACTGGTACTGCGGTGGTACCTACCTAGACGACCTCCTGCTAAGGTGATCTACCACCAAGTAAACGTCTCTTGTATAATTGAGAGATAATGTAGTTTTTTATTCAATTTGGTAACCACAGCAATAAAGCTAAGAACAAAACCTTGTTCTATAAATAGCTTGGCTTGAAGAAACCAAATCAACGCGTAATCAAAGAGACAGAAAAAACGTACCTCCCAATACTCCAAAAACTTCATATGCAAGTCCCTTATGAAGTTATCGTACTGCAGTATCATCGCTTCAAGCCGTTCCGATACCAACTCCATAAAGTCAGCATCCAAAGCCTTATTCACAGACTGTAGGAAGTTCGAATACGCAGTCTTTATCGTATCCACTACGTACGTCAAACTGTCTTTAATAGAACGGCTGGTGTTGCCCATCATTCCCCACATATCATTAACTATCCCCGGCAAACTCTCCAAATGATTGCTAATGGCCATTTCATCTAAAATCTCATAAGTGAACACAACAATATCTTTGACATAAAAATCGTTATTATTATAAGATTGGTTTAGGAATATTTCGAATTCGTCCAAATCGTCTTTAATTACGTGTAGATCGTTCAAATCGTCGAGTAAATCTCTGACTCTTGGTTTAGCGTCGACCCAAATGTTCTTTAACGCTAAATGGGCTTCCATTGGTGCTTCTTTCAGTATGACTAGAGTGTCATTAATTTGGCTGTATAGCATTTTTAGAGTGTATATAGCTGCTGATTTGACTTCCCCAAAGATTTGAGGTCGCCAAGCGATCTTGCTGGTTAGAAGGCGGGAGTGGTTCAATCGGATGTAGGACGCGAGGTCGACGGTAGTCACGTCATCAAAATCGCGCCAAGCATCGATTTTCGCTGAACGTGTATCTTCTATACGACCTATCATGTGGTATGATATATCTGTAAAGAGGATTAGTAATTTTAGAATACAGAGTGCGTAAGTGGTTTTGTGTGTAGCCGAAAGGGCGTTATTGTACTGATTGTAAACATTTTTACTATGGTAAAACCAATTCCACACTCGCGGTTTGTCAACGAGCGATGGAGCGCAGCATACTGGGCGTAAGGTTATTAGACCGCATAAAAAACTCAGTACTGCGCTCCAAAACTCAGATCATTGATGTAACTCAAAAAGCTGCCATGCTAAAGTGGGACTGGGCTGGACACGTCTGCCGAATGCCAGCGGAGCTATGGGCGAAAACCACCACCGACTGGGTCCCGGAGGTTAAACGGCCACCAGGCCGGCCTAAAAGGCGGTGGAAAGATGAGCTCGATGCCCACAATAAAGAGTGGACCACAACAGCACACAACAGAGAGGTGTGGAAGGGGAGGGAGAGAGGCCTTTGCCCAGCAGTGGGACAAAATGGGCTAAATAACAAATAAAATAAAACCAATTTGGCCTGGAGCTATTACGCCAACGGCCCAGAGCCTCACTCCGATACTTCAAGTAGGTGGGTTGGCTTGGGTAGATGCTGGTGGGGGAACTGCACAAACCACCCTAAGCGGGACGTCGGTGCTTATTGCCCCCACTTTGAATAAGAATAAGTTCATTGTACGACCTGTCAACAATGGAATTTGCAAACTGGGTGCCTTCAAGTCGCGAGTGAATCGGTTTCTTCTAGGCGAGCGTGTTCCACCATAGACCACATCTTCACTTAACATCAGGCGAAATGGCGGTCAAACGCAAGCCTATCTACACACAAACGGACAGCAAATCTCACTGTTCAGCGGTTCGTATGATGAAAGCGTTAACGTTTCGTTCGAGTTGCTCCTGACCGTCCGATAGTAGAATAAGTAGGGTGGTTGAGTAAAATCTTACCATCCGTGCTGTTGTAGTGAGATATGAGTGAGTAATCCTTCATAGAGAGGGTGGCGAAGCTCGTGTCGTTCCCAGTTGGCCGATTTACATAAGATTTAATGTTATACTCGGGGTACGTAAGGTCCCACGTACTGTTCACTTTGTAGAAATATGTCTCGTTAGTTCGCTGGAAATATGAACATGACGTTATGACAAAACTATACATAATAAAACTAATTTTGTTTAAGTATTTTTTTAGCTAACCGATTATTATTAGAACTGTTGCTGTCGTTGTCTAATGGCTTGCTATGAAAAAGACAGTAACATTTTTTTTCAATTAAGATTTGTCAACAAAAGCTTATTAGCGATAAGGTCACCAGTTGTTACAACTATAATTTTTTTTTATAGTCTTTGGAGCGGAGTATAAAGACTTAGTTCAATCAATGCATTTTAAAATTAACTTTTGCTGAACTGAATATTCCATTCTAAAGTCTATTTCCATACGTTTAAAATTCTAATTCGAGTACTAACCTCCCACTGAACAAAACTGTTCGTCATATCAATCAAAAGCTTATTATTCCTCAGTTTCTCGTAGAACAAGTTCTTCTGGAATCTATACAGGTTATTGAAGTAGTACCAACGACTGTGGATGTTAACGTCTGATTTCATGTCTAGATCTAAGTTAGTCGACGGATGTTTGCAAGTGAGAGCAAAGGAATAGTCTCTGATTGGTCCATTTGAGTTGTCCGTTAGGATTGACTTCAATTTGAGATATTCGTTTTCATAATCAGAGTATTGGAGATCTAGAGATATATTGGACATCACAGCGGGCGAGCTTATGTACTGGCCTTTGAGATTTACATCCTGAAAAAGATATTTTTTTAATTTAAAAAGCTACAAGACGGATGCGACGTTTTCCTGAAGGAAAGAAATAACGCCATAGCCACTGCAGCAGTACTCAAAACTTTGAGTAACAAAACACAAGTGCCGGGTATCGTTGGTAATCTCATTACTTCGATTCAATTGTTAGTCTCAAAAAAAATCGCTAGTTACTCTTGAAATAGGAACACAGCTATGTTTACACACTACTGCTTAGCAGCGTTGCATACGTACGTATGTTATGTAAGTCGATATGTACATTTTTTTTTGTTTAATCTACAAGGGCTCACCAGAAGACCAGCGCTGGTCATACCGCTTAGAATGACCAGTAGGTATTATGCCGAGGTGAGCCTCTAGTTTGTCTGTCTCTGTTTGTTTGTTTTTGTGCTTGTGTTACAAAACTATTTTCTTTCTTTCTTTCAGTAAAATATCTAGTAATGCGGTAGTACCTACCTAGACGACCTCCACAGAAAATGAAGATCTACCACCAAGGAACAGTTCGTATCAGAAAAATAAACCAGTAATACCTTTAACTAAAATAAAAACTGAAATTATCAAGTTACCTTTCTAAACGAAGGGTGCGAGATGTCCAAAGCAATCTTATGCAAAGTACCCTCTTTATAAGGCGGACTTTCCCATGCCCCTCTCAATTCTGCAGTCTTATTGTCTTCCTTGACATTCCAGTTCAACGTAGCTTTGCCGTCGAGTAACGCGTCTTGGAGGTGGTATAATGCGACCAAATTGAAAGTACGCAGCGGCCATAGTACGTTCATGACTATTTTTTGGGACTCTGTTTCGGGCTGAAAAGATAAATAAATTATAGTAACATTTTTAGTATAGAAGTTAGTAAACATGCATTGTATATTTTTTAATGATTAAATCAAGTTATATTATTACAATTTTAAACTAAACTAGAAATGCAACTTTGTGAATACATTTGTAAACTTACTTTTAACACGCTATAAAAGAAAATACAGTTGAAACCGGATATAACGACATCGAAGGGACCGCATTTTAAGAATGTTATATACGATAGTTGTTATAAGCAATACTGCTTTTTAAACTTTTATTTTTTTTGTGACTAGGTGACGTAAAAAAGTGCAACGATATGCACAATTGTCGTTACGCGCTCTAAATCAAGCATAAATTGTATAAACCACGCCGTACGGGTGCGGTGGTAGAGAGCGTAAGTTTTTTTTTTAATGCAAAAGTAATGAGACGAACGATGCGGTCTCCCGATAGTAAGAGATAACGCATGTCCATGACCATTGCAGCGATACACAGAACTTTGAGTAGCAAACAAATTCCGGGGCATCGCTGCTTTGGCAATCACTACTTTGAGACTTTCGATGGTTAGTCTCAACAGCCCAGTAATTTCACTAGCTGCAGTCACCTTCAAACCGGAACACAGTAATGTTTACACACTACTGCTTGGCGGTAGAATATCTGGTACTGCGGTGGTACCTACCTAGACGACCTCCTGTTAAGGAGATCTACTACCAAGTAAGTGTGTTTGTTTTTTTTTTATGGTTGACAGGCTAGTTGTTTGACCACAGCTCACCTGATGTTAAGTGAAGGTGTGGTCTAGCCTGGAATGGAACTGGCTCTCAAGTGAGGCTGCCGGAACACACCGTTAGATGCTTGGCGGCAGATTTTCAACTTGAGGGTGGTAGCTAGCCAGCCGAGTACTAGAAAGTACCCTACCACCATGCTATGGTTTCCTCACGATGTTTTCCTTCACCGGCAGCTTAAGCTCATTGTTGGGGTTTGAACCCACGCCCTTCGGCATGCGAACCTACCGCGCTAACCACTGAGCTATCATCGCTTGGCAGCAGATTATCAACTTGAGGGTGGTAGCTAGCCAGCCGGGTAATAGAAAGTACCCTACTACCATGCAAATTAGTCTCATTTAACAAAAATAAACTCACAGTAGTCATATTAGTCACGTGTATGTCGTACTGTATCCAGACGTCGTTAGCCCATTTGACCTTGCTGCCTTGCTTCAGTTCTTTGTCAACTGTCTCGTATTGGTTATCGAAGGTCCAGGTTCGGTTCCCGTGGATGATCATCAGTTTCGCGTTCTTGCCTATATCGTATGTGACCACATCCAGTTTGCCTGTGACATTGAATTTTTCGGCGTCGTGGAGATGAAATATAGTGGCTTGTTTTACGTCCTGAAAAATATTTGATTGATTCAGGCGTTACTTTGCGGAAGTTCATTTTGAATGTTCAAGGTATATATCTAGTTTATTTCCGCTTAACAGTCGTTCTAGTTCCAACAGTGATGAGGACTTAAATTAAACTAATTTGACACAGCTTCTTAATTAAAAACCTAATCTTACTTAAAATCTAGAACTAATTTGACATAAACTTAAAAATATAATTTGACAAAAATTTAATTATATTACATTTACATTTATAATTTTACAGTAAATTATTATAATGATGAGATAGAGATATAAATAAATTTGACATTAGTTTTGTTGGTTTACCTCGAGGGTTTCGGCCATGTTGCAATAGCCGTCACGAGATGACTCAACATAATTGTGTTGTGTGCAAATGTTTCAAAATTACAAAAAAAATATACAGGGTTGTAAGCTTGTGGTATACTTAGTCGAAAGGAGGTCATTGTAATGATCATTGCGAACAACTTTTACAAGGACACAACTCCGACATCGCGAAAAAAAGCTGTGTCCCTTAACCAAATGTATGTAGTAGCTGACTTTTTTATTGCACAGCTTGTACTATGGGAACCAGATAACTGAGAGAGTAGTTTTTTTTGTAAGTATTTGCTTTTTCATGGGTGACAGTGGGTGAATGTGTCTGGACCGAAGCTGAGAGATATGATCTTTTGTCAAAAACCAATCTCGACTTGAAGGATGTAGGGTGGTGTAACTGGCCCTTATCGGAAGAGGCAAGAATACTGTTTCACATCACCAGTATTTACAATAAGCGTAGGATATAAGAAAGATTTTGTATTTTTCTAAGAGACCAATGAGGGCGACATTTTCATGTTTGACCCTCTATAAAAAAAAGGTTAAAAAAAAATGGGTGACAAGCTAGGTATTTAACCACAGCTCATCGGATGTTAAATAACGATATGGTCGAAAATGGTAAACACACTCAGCCTGGAATATGACCTGATTTTTAAAAGAGGCTTCCGGAACACACTGTTAGGTGCTTGGCGGCAGATTTTCAACTTAAGGTTGGTAGCCAGCCAGTCAAGTACTAGAAAGTACTCTACCACCATGCTATAGTTTCCTATCGATGGTTTTCTTCACCGGCATCTCGAGACCATTATCGGGATTCGAATTCAAGCATTCTGGCATGTGATCCGACTGCGCTAATCACCAAGTTATCATCATTACAAACCTGTTTCATTTTAATTCTTAGCATTGCACATATGCAGTTAGTACTTACAATATTTCCCGTGCCATCATACTCGTGTACATATTTCACGCCGACGGGCGTGTGCGCGTTTTCAACTTCTATATGTGTAGTAGACACGTCCAGATTCCTCTCGCTTTTCTCCAACAGCTGGTTGAAGGAACCTTTTACAAATCGTTCGCCGTCAAAATCAATTGTCGCGTTACCATTGCTGGTTTTGTCTCCTGAAAACCATTTTAGTACAGGTAAAGATTATACAAGATACAATACATAAACAAGACTTTGCAGACTAATATTCTGTCATAGTAATCAGTAATTCAGTAGCTCTTGGTGGGGGACGAGTAACGTTCCCACAGTGAGATTCGCGAGCTGTCACAGAATAAGCAATAGGAATTACAAAATCTGCATTCAACCGGCGCGTCTTTATTAAGGTCTTATTAAGGTCGTTTTTTATAGCAACGCCTACATAAATCAGTTATTATAAAGGGTGTTTTTAAAAGTAACACCATTACCAAGTTATAAGTAACTCTGTCTTACAGAGTTAAAAGTAGCTCCGTCTTATAGAGTTAAAAGTAACTCGGCCTTACAGAGTCAAAAGTAACTCCGTCTTGAAGAGATGAAAGTAGCTCCGTCTTATAGAGTTATAAGTAACCCGGCCTTACAGAATCGAAAGTAACTCCGTGTTGAAGAGTTAAAAGTAGCTCCGTCTTACATACAGGGATAAAAGTAACTTCGTCGTATAGAGTCAAAAGTAACTCCGTCTTATAGAGTCAAAAGTAACTCCGTCTTACAGAGTTAAAAGTAGCTTCGTCTTACAGAGTCAAAAGTGACTCCGCCTTACAGAGTTAAAAGTAACTCCGTCTTACATACAGAGTTAAAAGTAACTTCGTCTTATAGAGTCAAAAGTAACTCCGCCTTATAAGAGTAAAAACGCTTTTATAATATTAGTTAGGAAGTTAGGATTAATACATATTTTTTGTTACAGACCTTGTACATAATAATACTGAGTGTTGACCAGATGCTGAGAACTAAGTGGTATGGACAAAGATATCTCTCCGGTCTGCGTAAAGCCGCCATCTTGTTTCGAGTAGTGATGCGTCGTATTGACGGATGCAGATTTGTTTGGCCAGAATAAATCCACTTTGTTATCGGAAAGTTCTTCTAAGTTGTTAATCTGAAAATACAATTAGGGCCAGCTATGAAATATACCGTCAAAATAAGGCATAAATGGCGTAATATTTGTTCGATCCCAGCAAGCAAAAGACGGAAATTACTCCGTCAATTTTTATATTTGCAACCGTCGATCGACGGGAAGTTTTGTCGTTACGGTTGAGATCGGACGTACGTTACGTTCCTTGGTCACGACGCGCACGCATAACATATCTATCTAGAAACCACCGGAACCAGTGTCCGTGACATTGTGCCGTTCAGTTGCCGAAAAGAATTTGGACCCACCAGCAGTTCTAGCCGTGCTAGAATTATACGAAGCCCGCGACGAAAGCAGAAGCCGTATTGGCGGTTGTGGATTGAAGGTTAGTGGAGTTTTGGTGTTTTAGTGGAGTGGAGACTGATTACCTTCGATAGCTTGCGGGGATAGTTTATCCGTTTTCCACCTGTTTCTGGATTAACCTCATACAGTCCACTACCTATCGAATTCAATCTTCTCCCGAGACTGTACGTGTAAAAAAGACACTTATGGTGAATTATTAACTATTTGTAAACTACTCACATCGAATATAGATTTTAGCCAGGGTAGTTTTTGGAAGGGCGTAGTTAAGTTAAAATGTCCATCTGTGTGCTTTATACCTCCATAACGGACATCTACCTCTCCGATTTGAGTTCTAGCAGGACGGTAGATCGAACCCCTAGAAAAAAAACCATAATTTTTCATGTCATGATAATAAAACTTTTGAGACTTTCGAGATGCTCTCCTGTTGGACTTTCGATGGTTAGTCTCAACAGCCCAGTAACTTCGCTAGCTGCAGTACCCTTCAAACTGGAACACAGTAATGTTTACACGCTACTGCTTGGCGGCAGAATATCTGGTACTGCGGTGGTACCTAGACCTGCTAAGGAAATCTACCACCAAGTGTAAGTCAACCTTATATCCGAGTACCATGTCTTTACTACACTGACATTTTTTTTTTAACTTTTTAGTTTTATATTGACTATTGGTTACTGTTTGTCTGCATTGTATTGTTTAATTTATTATTATTATCATTTTTATTATTTTGTTAATACTTTTAAATGTTTGACATCCTTTTATTATTTTGTAGCGATGATAGCTCAGTGGTTAGCGCGGTAGGTTCGCATGCCGAAGGGCGTGGGTTCAAACCCCAACAATGAGCTTGAGCTGCCGGTGAAGGAAAACATCGTGAGGAAATCATAGCATGGTGGTAGGGTACTTTCTAGTACTCGGCTGGCTAGCTACCACCCTCAAGTTGAAAATCTGCCGCCAAGCATCTAACAGTGTGTTCCGGCAGCCTCACTTGAGAGCCAGTTCCATTCCAGGCTAGGTGTGCTTTACCATCTTCGACCACAGCTTCACTTAACATCAGGTGAGCTGTGGTCAAACAACTAGCCTGTCAACCATAAAAAAAAAAAAAATATTTATTTAATATATTACATATGATCCTGAATACCTATAGTACATTAAAAAACTTATCTTGGTATATAAAGTATAACAATTAGGTAATTGAGTAAGTACCCTAGACTTCACACTAGGAAAACCTGTGTCGCGAAGTCAAGTGTCTTTTATTATTATGTTTTGAATTTTTTTTTGACAATCGTTTGACATTTCTTATTTTTTGTTTGCATAAATTATGACATTCTAACTAACTAATTAGCACGCTACCATTAGTTCCTAAATTTGACATGATGAATAATTGTATCTTATTGTCTTGTGAGGTAATTGTAATTGGGTGTACCTATCCGTTTGTTCCTCAATAATAAATAAATGTCAATCTGACATGAGCACCATGTCAATCTGATACTACCGTTTGACATGAAGTGTTGGTTCTTCAACGTAACACAATGAAAACAAAATGTAAAATTTTGTTTTTATTCATTAGCACCCCATTTTTAAACCAAACACGTTTAATTTTGACATGCACTTACTTGACAACTTTGTATCCATGTACCATGTCAATTTGATACGACCCTTTGACATATAGCGTTGGTTCCTCAACGTAAAGCGGCGAAGACAGGGTGTAATCGATGTGATTGGACCCGTTAGCATCCCACTTGTATAAGAACTGGTTTGTTATGCGTTGGTATTGAGATGCGGATGTCCAAGTAACTGTAGAATTGGTATCGAAACTTTCTGGTAACATGAGGAGCTAAAAAAAATATGTAAGTTAGTACATTTATAAACCGATCCGCCCGCCGGCTTGGCTACGACTGAAAACTACACCGAAATTCATTGACACGAAAATGAGACATCATTTTTCTTTCTTTAGATATAATGATTTTCGATGATGTTGACATACTTTGACATCTAATTATAAGTATATCTGAGGTTGTAACACTTGGGAAAGCACACAAAAGAATAAATTAGTCATTGTTTGATTCAACATCATTGACAATGGTTAGAACAGTGCTAAGGATTAAAATTAAATTTTTTATTAACTGGACGACAATTAAAAAAAATCTTGCCTGATATATTACTTAACACAACACACAACATAGCAACATTGCTTGACATAAGTTTAAATCTAAAACAACAAAAAACTAATAACAATAACCACAAGTCTTTATATCCTCTTCTCGTTGATAGTTAAGAAGCGCCGTTTAGTAATTATAGTTGTCTCGTCGTACAACTCTTTATTTTGCAGTTAGTTAGTGTAACTGATATCTTTATCTAGTCTAAGGCTGGGATATTAATGAGGTTTTTAATACACTAATATTCCATCCCAAAATATCTCATGTATATCTTTGTCACTGATATTAAGTGCACCGGAATGATTCATTTTGTTCTGTACTTATCGAGGAACCGTTCGCTTCTTTTCTAATAGATGGGATGAAAACGAGTATCTTTCTCAACAAAAAAGAAGCTTACCTTGCCCTTGACCCCAGTGATAATTTTCGTGACATCAGTTCTGTATTCGGCTTCCAAAGTTTTGGTGGGGTCCGCCCCTCCCATATACCCGTCTATGTATAAAGTATGTACATCGACGTTTGGCTTGGGTAGGATTACATTCAGCAGTAAATTCACGCGCTCGCTCATTACCATGCCGAATGACGCATTTGCGCCGATTCTGTGAGGAATTTAAAAAAAAAAACTGTTAAACAGGAGACGATAACATTCATATTATGTAATGTTTATACATAACTGCCCAAAAAAAGAGTGTAATGTTTTTACATGACACCCCAAAAAGGAATGCAATGTTTTTACATGACTCCCCAAAAAGGAGTGTAATGTTTTTACATGACTCCCCAAAAAGTAGTGTAATGATTTTATATAACTGCCCAAAAAGGAGTGTAATGTTTTAACATGACTGCCAAAAAGGAGTGTAATATTTTTACACAAGTGCTCAAAAAAGGAGTGTAATGAACACCACACTATTAAAAATGAGCGCCATCTGTTGGTTTGACACTTCATTACGAAGTAGCCAACGTAAAGGCAAAAAAACCCCGACATACGGACAGAGAGCAGCGCCATCTAGGTCTCTGAAAAAAGCCTGATTTACCATAGTACAGTTTTTGTCTATATATTTTTTATATTCAAAACTGGTTTACGCTTCACCATTTTCTGCCTTAAGCAGTGCCGCGGCCTAGGATGTACCAAGTCTATCTAAAAGAACACCGTTTACACTGAATTTGTTTTAGTAAAAGAGAAACTATACGTAGACTTACTGCCAAATATGGTCGAGGTCCATCCGGAAGCCACCATCAGTTTTCTCCAGCTTGTCTGGAGACGTGCTGTTGCCGAAGTAGATATCCAGGTCTACGCTCTTTTGGAGATCTTTGACTAGTTGATGACCCAACGCCTGGAAAATAAATACAGACATAGAGCGTGATGACATTTAAGAATAATCGATTTAAACTGTGCGCACCTTCGTCCAGAATATACTTATCAAAACATACATACACACATACTTACTGGATTGGGGCCCGTTTTTTTTTGTAAAAGTAATGAGACGATCGAGGCGCTCTCCTGATGTTAAGAGATAACGCCTGTCCATGACCATTGCAGCGATACACAGAACTTTGAGTAACAAAACAAGATCCAGGGCATCGCTGCTTTGGCATTACTTTGAGACTAGATGGTTAGTCTCAACATCCCAGTAATTTCGCTAGCTGCAGTACCCTTCAAACCGGAACATAGTAATGTTTGCACACTAATGCTTGGCGGCAGAATATCTGGTACTGCGGTGGTACCTACCTAGATGACCTCCTGCTAAGGAAATCTACCACCAAGTAAACCGTTTGTGACATAAAGATAAATTTAGATTAAAATCGAACTTTTTTTACGAGAAAGTACTTACTAATACTATAAGCTTCGATGAAGTTCGATGTAGTTTTGGAACCAACACGAAAAGTCATGTTAGTTACATTGTATCTCTTTCCTACACTCGTGCTCGACAATAATTCGGCACATTTTTAATACAAAACATACGAAAAAAACACAAACTTTGGAAAAATTACAATGACCAGTATCATGCTGAGGTGAACCCCTATTTTGAAACTTTTGTCTGTCTCTGTTTGTTTGATTTTGTGCTTGTTGCAAAATAAAACTTTTTTCTTTCTTTCAATGAATTAACGCGATTCTTTTTCTGTATTCCCGATAAAAATAACTATTCTGCATAAGAGCTGCAATTTTTTTTTAATGTTCTTGATACTTGGCTCAAACAGATGCGAGAACGAAGGGCGACTGTTACCGCATTGGGGTACAAAGTAATTAGGGAAAGTTTTTATAAGCTCGTATTGTTTGGGTACCTTTATGAACAAATCTCCAATGAGGAAGCTCCATTTCAAATCGCCTTCGCCTTTCATGTCGGGCAGTTCATATTTGCAGAGAAGGTATCCAGTTTTTGGGCCAAACCTGTAATCCATATTCAAGTATTCTGAACAAACACGCTTTAGAACCGAGCGAATGGAAGGTCTCTCCGAGTCTATTTGAATAAATCCCACTAATGTTATAAATGTGAAAATTTGGATGGATGGATGTTTGTTACTCTTTCACGCAATAACTACTGAACGGTATTGGATCAAATTTGGTATGGAGGTAGCTGACACCCTGGATTAGAACGTAGGCTACTTTTTTATCCCGAAAACATGTAGCGAGTAACACCGCGGGGCGCAGCTAGTTAACAATAATAAATAAATAAATAATAAATATCGTTGGACATTTCTAGCCCTGTATACTGTTTCATCGTTGGGAAGCTACGCTATCCCCGGGTGACATAGGCTGTAATTTTTATCCCTGTATTACCACGGGAACGGGAACTACGCGGGTGAAATCGCGAGGCGTCTGCTAGAAATATATAATTCGTTTACTTACACAAAATCAGCGTCTCCTTTCATAAAGCTGAGCCTTTCAAAAGGCGTGGCCGCTTGGACCGACACCACTTTCCGTAGTTCGGGGTAATTGTCCACACGCGATTTGAAATAAATGTTATCTGTGTATTTTGAGTTGGGGATATCCACCTGCAAATTGTTTATTTAAGGTGGTTCAATTTCCATACAAATAAAATTTTGCCATTTATGGGCAAATGGAGCATAATTTTACAGTGAAATCACAGCTACTGGCATTTATTTTGGTCTTTATTTGCGGCAAATCACAATTGCTTGAATAAAACAGTAGATTTATTAGCATGAAATCAAATTTATGAAAGATTTATGATTTTTCAAATTATTGTTTTTTTAGGGTTCCGTACCCAAAGCGTAAAAACGGGACCCTATTACTGAGACTTCGCTGTCCGTCCGTCTGTCACCAGGCTGTATCTCAAGAACGGTGCAGACAGTTGAGATTTTTACAGATGATGTATTTCTATTGCCGCTATAACAACAAATACTAAAGATAAAATAAAATAAATATTTAAGGGGGGCTCCCATACAACAAACTTGATTTTAATCCGTTTTTATAGACGATGGTACGGAACCTTTCATGCGCGAGTACGACTCGCACTTGGCTGGTTATTTTGCTTTGTCGCTTTTGAAAAGTCTTTAAATTCAGATAGATATTGGGCTGTAGCATTAATAAATAATTTGCCGTTTCAAAATAAGTAATTCGACAATGGCCTTTATACAGTGGCAGTAAGGATTGTATTAGTTTGAAATTAGTCCACTCGGTTACATCACTACATAGTATAAAACAAAGTCGCTATTTTTGTCCGTCTGTTTGTCTGTATGCTTAAATCTTTAAAATTACGCAACGGATTTTGATGCGGTTTTTTGTAATAGGTAGAGTGATTCAAGAGGAAGGTTTTTATGTATAATAACATCTATTAAATAATGGAGAAATACTGTTATTTTCAGGGTTTCTAATGTGGTGTCGTAAATTCTAACATTTCTTGCCGCTTACATTGCGTACGCAGGCTTAACCTTACAGGATTTATAAAAATAATGTACTAAGTATTGTACACCTTGAAAAGGTCTACAGAAAAGTCCGCGATGGTATATATATGTCTATCTCTTATCGATATCCCACAAAACCATTTTTTGTCATTTACTTTTTACGGCAAATAATAGCTAATTTTCGAAGCGATTTTAAGCACTACAGCATTATTCCTTATTTAATTAAATACCATAAATAGATTGTTGATTTAACATAGATTTATATGGCCTTTTACAGCACATAATTTCTTTGAATATTTTCGAAGATATTACAGATTTAAAAATACATTGCGTAGCGTTTGCGGCGGTACCTATCGGCCGGCAGCCGCCGACCGCAGCGCGACGCGACGCGTTCCTATAAATAGCGCGTCGGAGGCCGCACTTCTCACTATAATAATTTGAATTTGGAAGCGATTGGACGTGGTTTTCGGAGCTCTCTAGCAAGGATAATAACATGACTATGTAAATATTGACTATCAAAAAGTGATGTGGTGCATCCTATTTTGATAAATAAACATATTGATTTTTTTCGAATTTTGCACCCGTGCGAAGCCGGGGCGGGTCGCTAGTCTTTTATAAAAGCCGCCTCGGTACGTACCAACAACACATACATACTCAAAAGATGCCAATACGTTAATAAATGACACTCAATTCTTTTCTGTTTACCGATTGCATCCGCGAATAAGGAACTTTTGCTGTATATCTAAAGCTCTCGGTTATAATTATGAATAGCCCATCTATAGTTAATTTTCTTTCTAGTTTCTGCTCACCTTAAAGTTAATATCGTTGTAATTGTCTTCCATCTCCGCTTTAGCGTGAACAGTGGCTGTGACCTTGCCAGTTATTTGCGCTGACAGTTGAAACGTCTTAGCGTATTGTTCCAATTTTATATTGATGCTTATTGTGTCGCCCTGCCCTTTTGGAATTAGTGTTACTGCCATCTGGAAATAAAAAAAGAAATATAATTTAAGGTTACCTCCATACCAAATTTCATCAAAAATGGTCCAGCCGTTTGAGCGTGGAAAAGTAACAAATACACACACAAACTTTCGCCTTTATAATATAACTAGCGGACACCTCACGATTCAGCCGCATATTTCCCGTTTCCGTGGGAATACAGGGATAAAAAACAGCCACCCGGGGATAGTGTAGCTTCCCAACGGTGAAAGATTTTTTGAAATCGGTTAAGTAGTTTCGAAGCCTATTCAATACAAACAATCAAATCTTTCCTGACAGCCCTGTTGGCTCATTGGTAGCATGTCTGCTTCAAGAGCTGTGGGGCGTGGGTTCGATTCCCACCCAGGACAAGCATTTTGTGATATAAAACAAATGTTTTTTCTGTGTCTGGGTGTACTGTATATATTATAAGTATGTAATTACAAAAAAAAAGTATTTAACTATTTTATCAGTTATCTGACTCCCATAGTACAAGCTTTGCTTAGTTTGGGGTCAGATGGCGCTGTGTGTAATGTCCTGCGATATTTATTTATTTATTTCCTCTTTATAATTAGTATAGATAGATATGTTTCGCAACTATCATAATATTATATGTACTTTTTTATGTGAAAGTGTTAAGACGAACGAGACTTCCCAATAAATATAGTCTGGGTACCTTCAAGTCGCGAGTGAATCCGTTTCTTCTAGGCGAGCGTGTTCCACCATAGACCGCATCTTCGCTTAACATCAGGCGGCATGGCGGTCAAACGCAAGCCTATCTACTATAAAAAAAAAAAAAAAGACTCTTTCTGATTCTCTGTTTTGTATTGTATTTACATTGATTGATCTTTAGATGGTAAGAGATAACACATGCCCATGACCATTGCAGCGATACACAGAACTTTCAGTAGTTAATTAATGCATAAAAGCGAAGTTTTATTGTCTCACCGTTAGGGGCTGTCTATTCAAAACTTTCCCAGTTATACTGTATTCAGTTGTGTCGGTCACGAGAGAACCTCTTATATTTTCGCCTTCGAATTCTGTTATAATCTTCATTGCTCTGAAAGTATAGGTAACAAATAACCGAGGATTAGTTAAGTTTAATCAGATTGTAGTACTGCTATTTTTGCTGTACAAAGCCAATAGGAAGGGTTATGGTTTTAAAGAACATTAATTTCATTAATCACGTGAGGCTCGAGAGGAGGATTCGAGATTCAAGAGTAAAGATCAAAAACATCGTGAGGAAACCATAGCACTGTGGTAAATAAATAAAATAAATAAATAAATAAATATCGTAGGACTATGCACCCAGCGCCATCTGGCCCCAAACTAAGCAGAGCTTGTGTGATGGAAGCCAGATAATTGATAGAATACATTGTAAATACTTTTTTTTTTGTAAATACATACTTATAATACATACAGAACACCCAGACACAGTACAAACATGTGTTTATTCACAAAATGTTTGCCCTGAGTAGGAATCGAACCCACGCCCTACAGCTCTCAAGGCAGACATACTACCAATGAGCCAACGGGGCTGTCAGGGTACTTTCTAGTACTCGGCTGGCTAGCTACCACCCTCAAGTTGTAAATCTGCCGCCAAGCATCTAACGGTGTGTTCCGGCAGCCTCACTTGAGAGCCAGTTCCATTCCAGGCTAGGTGTGCTTTACCATCTTCGACCACACCTTCACTTTAACATCAGGTGAGCTGTGGTCAAACACCTGGCCTGTCAACCATAAAAAAAAAAAAAAAATGGAACGGAACTGGCTCTCAAGTGAGGCTGCCGGAACACACCGTTAGATGCTTGGCGGCAGATTTTCAACTTGAGGGTGGTAGCTAGCCAGCCGAGTACTACAAAGTACCCTACCACCATGCTATGGTTTCCTCACGATGTTTTCCTTCAGAATTGACTTGTAACATTGGTGTTATCAATAAAATATTTGTATTTGTACACAGTCAGATATGGACCCTGTCGGGCACAGTAACATTTGGAAGAGAGGAGGGTAGCATTCATTTAAGGCAACATTTCTATTTTTTAAATGTCATATTCAATTTTCTGTCAGGAATGAGGGAAGAGACGAGCGGAGGAGAGAGAGGGAGGAAGGAGGAGGTTAACGTGTTTTTAGGGGTGGGTCACAAGTCTTTATGGTAGATCTCTTTATTAAGGTCACAACTTCTGATAAAGAGATCTACCATAACGTAAAAGTATCTGTAATTATATATTACCTGTATCCCTCATGTGGCGAACTTAAGGCGACGCTAATAGACTCGGCCCTTTTATCTGCTCTTATAGAATAATAAAACTGTTCTGCGTTGAAATCAGCAGCGAGACTCTTCTGGTTGTCTTCCTCGCTGTACTGGAAGGCGAGAGTCGAGGGCGGCAACACAGGGGGCAGAGCGCCGCGTGAGTTGAAACGGATGTAGTGGGAGGGAGGCGGCCGCCACGTCACATCCGCGAATAGCTGGAACCAAGTTTAAGTCAAGAGTGTTTTGACTGGAATTTGGAACAATCATGTCATTTTTTTCTATAAGTCTTTTCTAACTTTTACTTAGAATGTAAGTGTCGTAAATTGATATGCAAACCCCTCTGTACTTTTAGTATTCTCATGTATAAGTAAGATCCTACGCTACACAGGCTGACCATAAAAATATTTGAATTTTAATTTGAATTTGAAAATTGAGAGGATGAAGGGGGAAAAAGATCTTATAAAAAGAGAGATTGAGAGTTGAGAAGCAGAACAATACTTCAAGAACAATTACTTCAAGAGAATCTAACCTTAACAAACTATTTATAAAAGTGAAGGAGACATAAGGGACAAGACAGTTAAAGAAAATGAAAGAGAGACAGTGAGAGAAGATGAAAAACAGAAAGTCATTCAAGAAAGCTAATGAGACAAAAGGCTTTGGCAGGAACGCGGAAAGAGTCGCGTCGCCCCGTTGTATTTTTTCCAAAACTAGTGTTTTTTCGAGTGTTTATGTATAAAAATGGTGATGTTTTGTTCATAAAGTGCCGAATCACAACCGCGAGTGTGAGAAAATGATATAATGCGGTGAAACATGACTTTTCGTGTCGCTTCCAAAACTCCATCGAAGCTTTATAGTAAAGTCGCCACTACTTTACTAAAGCATGACTAAACTTGACTGATACGGACTGGACTTCGACTATAACTATTGCTACGAGGCAACTTATTTAACTTAAGAAACTTGCAAACATAAAATACTTGACACTGGCAAATGCTCAAAATGCGACGCCAAAATTAAAGAAAAAACAATGAGACAAAAGGAAGGGAAAGGAACGGTTGAGAAAAAGAGCTACGAAGAGTTAAGAAGAAGCTACGCTACGAAGAAGCTAAGAGCTAGAACGAGTCAAGAAGCTAAGAGCTAGAACGAGTCAAGAAGCTAAGAGCTAGAACGAGTCAAGAAGCTAAGAGCTAGAACGAGTCAAGAAGCTAAGAGCTAGAACGAGTCAAGAAGCTAAGAGCTAGAACGAGTCAAGAAGCTAAGAGCTAGAACGAGTCAAGAAGCTAAGAGCTAGAACGAGTCAAGAAGCTAAGAACTAGAACGAGTCAAGAAGCTAAGAACTAGAACGAGTCAAGAAGCTAAGAGCTAGAACGAGTCAAGAAGCTAAGAGCTAGAACGAGTCAAGAAGCTAAGAGCTAGAACGAGTCAAGAAGCTAAGAACTAGAACGAGTCAAGAAGCTAAGAGCTAGAACGAGTCAAGAAGCTAAGAGCTAGAACAAGTCAAGAAGCTAAGAGCTAGAACGAGTCAAGAAGCTAAGAGCTAGAACGAGTCCCACACATTATGTTCCAGCTATTCTCTAGCAGTGAGAAAAAATCCTCAAAACATGTACAGAAATGTGGAAAAAGATAACTAAACACTTACATAATTGTTCTGGTTTCCTTGTTGTATTTGAATGCCGCCACCGATTGAATTTTCAAAGTCCGAGAAGTCCTTCTTAAACTCCATCTTGATGAAATAGTCTTCTAAGTATGACGACGTCATGTTCAAGCTTCCAGATGTTTCTACGAAAGGATCGTCGAGCTGGGAATGGAAATAAACATTTTGAAATAAAATAAAAGTTTTTTAATTCTTACAAGAGAGATCAAAAACTTGATAAACGCTTTTTTTTCAGGAGAGTTGCTGGTTAAAAGTCGTCCGTGTTTGACCACCAACGATGGTAACTGATGTGGTCAAAGATGAAGCACGCAGACTTAGTAATAATCTACTGTTTTATTCGAGCAATTGTGATTTACCGCAAAATAAAGACTAAAATAAATGCCAGTAGCTGTGATTTCACTGTAAAATTATGCTCCGTTTGTCCATAAATGGCAAAAAATTATTTGTATGGAAATCATCATCATCATCAGCCCTTCGCTGTCCCCTGCTGGACGTAGGCCTCTCCCAATGCACGCCACTGAGCTCGGTCGACAGCTTTTTGCTTCCATTGTTTTCCCGCCGCTTTACGCAGGTCGCCACACCACCTGGCCGCAGGGTGCCCTACACTACGCTTGCCTGTACGCGGTCTCCACTCAAGAACTCGTCTACCCCATCGGTTATCGGTTCTTCGAGAAATGTGGCCGGCCCACTGCCACTTCAGCTTACTGATTCTTTGAGCTATGTCGGTGACTTTAGTTCTATGTCGGATTACTTCGTTACGGATTTTATCACGCAAAGAAACTCCGAGCATAGCTCTCTCCATAGCTCGCTGAGCGACTTTGAGTTTGTGGACCAGGTTCACTGTAAGCGTCCACGTTTCGGCACCGTAAGTCATGACTGGTAGGACACACTGGTTGAAGACTTTTGTCTTGAGGCATTCGAACCACCTTAATGTGGCCATACACATAATAATTTTATTTATTTATATATTACGTAGAAGTCATCAGAAAATAGGTATTTTTAACAGACTCAACAAAAGTTGTTCAGTTAGTTCTCAATTCGACTGTTTTTTAAAATGTTTGTTACGCGATTATTCCACCAATTATTTATGAATCGATTTTGATGATTCTTTTTTTGCTTGGTAGATCATACTTCAGAGGTGATCCCATATACATTTTATCGAAATCGAGCTAGAGTTTTTAAAAGATCAACTGGAATCTAAAAATTGTATTCATCGATATATATTTTCGTTTACTCCGAAACCTCGCTGTTTCATTGGAGCAGTGCGTTTAGTTGGTTATGGAGTCAGTTTTTTTAAATTGTAAATTTGTATATTATATTAATACTATGATGTGGCTGTTTATTTTTACCTCGAGACTGGCCAGTGCCGTGATGGTAAACGCCGGCATTCCAATATCAGCGGACATTTTCCAGAGTGCATCTTCCAAACGTGCCGACACCCTGGCCTCTAGTGCCGGCAGCACTGCCAGCGGCGTGGCAATGCCAACGCTGCCCACGTACGATTGGTAGGTGTCATCTTCCCCAGCATCGTATTCGTAATAAATTTTGGAAGATATCTGTAAACGTCAGCGTTTGATAAGTTTCATAAATATTCTGTATTTATTATAAGTATGTATTTACAAAAGGAGTTTTGGCGGGAACGCGGGAAGAGTCGTGTCGCTCCGTTGTATTTTTTTCCAAAACTAGTGTTTTGTCGAGTGTTTATGCATAAAAATGGTGGTGTTTTATTCATAAAGTGCCGAATTACAAGCGCGAGTGTGGAAAAATGATATAATGTGGTGAAACATGACTTTTCGTGTTGCTTCCAAAACTCCATCGCAGCTTAAAGTCAAGTCGCCACTACTTTACTATAGCATGACTGGACTTGACAGACACGGACTGGACTAGACCAATACTAGACTTTTACTGTAACTATAGATATAAGACATGAATTCGTTCTTCGCAAATAATGACATGGTTCAAAGGCCTTTGTAGCCAAACCATAAAATCTCAAAAAAAAAGAAATGTATTTACAAAAATATTTAAGTATTCTATCAGTTATCTGTCTTCCATAGTACAAGCTTTGCTTAGTTTGGGGTCAGATGGCGCTGTGGGTAATTTCCCGCGGTATTTATTTATTACTTACAAGCGGACACCTCGCGGTTTCACCCGCGTAGTTCCTGTTTCCGTGGGAATACGGGGATAAAAAGTAGCCTATGTCACCCGAGGATAGTGTAAATTCCAACGGTGAAATAATTTTTGAAATCGGTCCAGTAGTTTTTGAATTTATTCGTTACAAACATACAAAAATCCAAAAATACAAATCTTTCCTCTTTAAAATATTTGTATAGATTTATTTATACAAGCTAAGAATATATGGATGTATGTTTGTTACTCTTTCACGCAAAAACTACTGAACGTATTTGGATGAAATTTGATATGTAGGTAGCTGAGACCCTGGATTAACACATAGGCTACTTATTATCCCGAAAACATGTAGCGGGTAACACTGCGGGGCGCAGCTAGTTATCCATAAAAAAACAGCTACCTGCATTATAATCAACGTATTCAAATTCTCAACCTTACCTCATGCCAATAAGTGCCATTATACAGCAGCACTAGAAGCGTTACGTTGAAGGACTGCCCAATAGTTAGGTCGACTGTGTATACTGATTTCAGTTCTCTCACAGCCGGGAACGGTGTCACTAAGTTCAAAGTGTTACGCATTGCAGTGTACGTCTGAAAGGAAAAATTCTTTAAGATGCTTGGCTGACAAACTCCTCATATACAAGTGCATCATAAAACCGGTATGGACGTATGGCATACAGCTCTGGGGATCAGCTAGTCACTCAAACATAGAAATCCTCCAGCGCTTCCGGAATAAAGCACTAAAAACTGTGAGCCCCATGGTTTATACGAAACACGGAAGTGCATGAATACATGCAGATCCATACAACTAATGAGGAAACAGTAAGGTCTTCTGAGGCTTATAAACAAAGACTTAGATTGCATAGAAACCATTTAGCTGCATCACTACTGGACACCAGTGACTACCTCTTTCGGTTAAAAAGACCGCGACTAGCCATAATCTAGTCGCTGAGTTTAATATAATATGAGATGACACATCACAGGATGTTTTTTTGTTTTTAAGGTTGACAGGCTAGTTGTTTGACCACAGCTCACCTGATGTTAAGTGAAGGTGTGGTCGAAGATGGTAAAGCACACCTAGCCTGGAATGGAACTGGCTCTCAAGTGAGGGTGCCGGAACACACTGTTAGATGCTTGGCGGCAGATTTTCAACTTGAGGGTGGTAGCTAGCCAGCCGAGTACTAGAAAGTACCCTACCACCATGATATGGTTTCCTCACGATGTTTTCCTTCACCGGCAGCTCAAGCTCATTGTTGGGGTTTGAACCCACGCCCTTCGGCATGCGAACCTACCGCGCTAACCACTGAGCTATCATCGCTACAAAAATGTGCATATTCCAAAACCAATAATAGGTTCCTATGGGATTATCAAAAAACGAAAAACACAAAAACCAATTGAAATTTGGCTTAGATGTTATATTTTTATCATAACCTAAAAACAAAATAGCGCAAGTTTCATGACTATTGCTTATTTGTTAATTTTTCTCTAAACTTAATTCTAAAGTTAAAGCGGACGAAAGCTTATAATATGTACAAATATGAAAACGCTATTGAAAGTAGAAGCAGCGAAAGATTTGTGCTAGGATCGTTGCAAGTGGGGAAAAGCTTCCGTAAAAAGCCGTAATTTTTTTTACCTCTAGTATAAAGACATCTGTCAATACAATGGGAGGTTTATCTGGCAGGTGTAAAGTCGCGTTCGCTTCTATAATGTCTTCTTCATCTGGACCGACGAACTGGAAAATAATTACAAGTGTGTATAAAAATGACATTCAAATAATTTTCTTAACTGTGATAGTATATTTTGTTCTTTGCGCATATCTCCAGAAATGAAGACTCGATCGAGAGACTTATACAGTGAAACCTGGTGCAGTGAGAACTCAAGGGACCTGCAAAGTTGTCTCACTTCTAGACGTATTCCACTAACCCAGTGTCTCAGATGTCCAGCTATAAATAAATATCTGTCTCATTTACAGTGGGTTCCATTAATAGAGGTCAGAATACAGGTTATTTCAGTTAAGTAAGTAAGCAAAAAAACCACAGTTATAGTAGTAATTATGAAAGAAAATCGAAAAAACGAATCCCAGATATAGAGGTTTGCTTAGTCCCACTAACGGAGGTAATTCAGTGCTAAAGTGGTGGGACCTCAGTATCAGTTCCAGTTATGGGGGTTTCTCATTTATCCAGGTCCCAGTTAACCAAGTTCCACTGTAGTATCTTCAAGGTTGCATAGAAGGACAACACATGTGGCATTTTCTAATTATCTTTTTTCATGCGTTTAGCCACGATCTCATCTGGTGGAAAGCGACGATGTGGCCGAAGATGGAGCACGTTTGCCAAGCAAATATATATAACCAACATAACATAAGATCATATCAACCATATGTTATTTACTGTGGGGATGGCTGGCAGAAAATGCTTTAGCATTTTATCCTCCTTTTGTAAATGTTTTTTTAAAGTGTGCAATAAAGTATTAAATAAATAAATATATTGCGTTTCGAATTATCTATTTTTTTTATTTGATTTTACTTTTGACTTCCATAGTACAAGCTTTGCTTAGTTTGGGGTCAGATGGCGCTGTGTGTAATGTCCTACGAAATAATAAATAAATAAATATTGAAGGACATTTTAACACAGCGCCATCTAGCCCCAAACTAAGCCAATCACTATGAGAACCAGACAGCTGACAGAATACTTACTACAACTAATACTTTTTTTTTTTTTTGTAAATACATACACTTATAATACATACAGTACATCCAGACACAGAACAAACATTGATGTTAGTCCTGAGTGGGAACTGAACCTACGCCCTTCAGTTCTCGAAGCAGACAAACAATCAATGTACCAACAGAGCTGTCAAATTTTTATTATTTTATTATTATTACCTTCATGAGTCTCGCATCGAATGCTATCGTTGGGTAGTAAAGAGTATCTATGACGACTTTGGCGCTAGTGTCGAAATTTTCCATAATCATGTCGTGTTTGTTGGGAGTCGTGCGGTTAAACATGTCGTTTACAACGTCTAGGAGGCCTTTACCGTTGTCGACGAGTAGGATAGCGATACCGAACTGCAAAAAAAAGAACATTGAATCAATGAATGAACAGATGAACGGAGTTCACCGCTGATGGTACGCTTGCAGCGTTACCCAGAACTTTGAGTCACAAAACAAAGTGCAGGACATCACCGCTTTGACGCTCAGTACTTTTGAGTCATTACATGGTTTTTTTTTTTTTTTATGGTTGACAGGCTAGGTGTTTGACCACAGCTCACCTGATGTTAAGTGAAGGTGTGGTCAAAGATGGTAAAGCACACCTAGCCTGGAATGGAACTGGCTCTCAAGTGAGGCTGCCGGAACACACCGTTAGATGCTTGGCGGCAGATTTCCAACTTGAGGGTGGTAGCTACCCAGCCGAGTACTAGAAAGTACCCTACCACCATGCTATGGTTTCCTCACGATGTTTTCCTTCACCGGCAGCTCAAGCTCATTGTTGGGGTTTGAACCCACGCCCTTCGGCATACGAACCTACCGCGCTAACCACTGAGCTATCATCGCTACAGGTTAGGTTTAACAGCTCTGTAATTTCGCTAGCTGCATCCCCTACCTATCGTAAGAGCCAAAAAGGACGTGTGGATAAATGGTATATCAGCTCCCCAAATCATATCTACCATTTATTTGATTGAACTTTAATATTGATACTGTAGTAATAGTAAAATTACTGGACTAATCAGATTAACCATCGATTGTCTCAAAGTAAAGCAGTCATATTCGAGATAATGTTGTGTGTACACCGGCGCAGGCCTCGTTGAGCTAAATTCTTTTTTGGATTCAATCAAATAAATGGTAGGTCAAATCCTCAAATCTGATCTTTCATACATTCTCTTTTAATTGGCTCTTACGATAGGTAGGGGATGGAGCTAGCAAAATTATAGGGCTATTGACCTAAACCATCTAATGTCACAAAGTAATGAGCGCCAAAACAGTGATGTCCTGCAGGCGTACCATGAGGTGTTAGAGCAGTTCAGTATAGGCCCTAAACTGAACCGATTGGCAAATTCGTACCATGAGGTCCTTATAGCAGGACAGTTTAGGTTGCCGCCATCTTTGTCCGCCGAAACCTAAACATCATCGCAAACTTGTCAGAAAACGGCATTTCGTTCATTCAATTCGTACCATGAGGTGTTATTTGACGTTAGTTGCACCTAAACTGTACCGCCGAGTTGTCAAAATAACGATTCAATAAAAAGTTAATAAATACCGACCGTTTGGTATACTTTTATTTAATTTGTGAATTTTCTTGATATTGTATCTTTAATAGCCCCATGCCCATGGGAGTTTAAACGTGATGCTGCTTCCTCCCAAAAGCGGCGGGTGCGCTGCCTCAACTGTAGGCGCTTATTGAACCCTAAAGCAATTACTTGATTTCTATGGAGTAATTCCCACAGCTGCTCTAACTGAGCGTAATTTACCCTTCATAAGCGTTCTGAGGGCTGTCTGTAAGAACAATTTTGATTTACAATAACAAACTATTCGAAAAAAAAACGCATTAAATACATAGGTACATAAGTAATATAAAACTATAAATATACTAACGACATTATTATTGACAATGCCAATAATATAAATTTGTAACCACAAAACAGTTTTGTTTGGTTTATTTCGACCTTTGAGTTATATTATATTATTAGAAATCTAAATTTTTGAGTTTTGGCGGGAACGCGGAAAGAGTCGTGTCGCCCCGTTGTATTTTTTTTTCAAAACTTGTGTTTTGACGAGTGTTTATGCATAAAAATGGTGGTGTTTTATTCATAAAGTGCCGAATCACAAGCGCGAGTGTGGGAAAATGATATAATGTGGTGAAACATGACTTTTCGTGTTGCTTCCAAAACTCCATCGAAGCTTTATAGTAAAGTCACCACTACTTTACTAAAGCATGACTGGACTTGACTGACGCGGACTATACTTGACCAAGACTGGACTTTGACTATAACTTTAGCTACGAGGACACTTATTTAAACTTGAAAATATATAAATATTTGACACTGGCAAATGCTAAAACGCAACGCCAAAACCAAAGAAAAAAAATCTGAACAACCTTTTTGCTGTCATTCGCAGATGAATAATGAAAAAAAAGTATTTATTAGGTGCGTTCCGAAACAAAGAGACGTAATTGTTTCTCTGTTTAGAATAATGTTTTTTTTTTGGAATTTAAGTAAATGATAGGGTAATCGTAAAAATAAAACATGTTAATAATTATGCTGTAGTGCAATATAGTATTAAGTAATATTTCACCTTAAAATATCATATCATTATAAAACATTAAGAAAACCGATACTTCCCGACAATCACAATTTCGGAACAGATTTTTCACACGAGATACAATTATACTTTTGTATAGCGTTGTCCTTTTCTTCGGTAGCGGGACAGTATTGGAGCCAGAGACAAGTATCGTTCGTTCTTTGAAGAGCTAGCGATGCAGTTGCGATCCAATTTTAACATGCTCATGGTATGAAATAAAGCGGGACAGTTTAGGTACCTAAACTGAACTGCCCCGCAATTGGATGGAAACGTAAAACCTCATGGTACGCCTGCTGGACTTTGTTTTGCTACTCAACATTTTGTACGCTGCAATGGTCCAGGACATGCATAATCTCTTACTATCAGGAAAGCGTATCGGCCGTCTCAGTACATTTACATTAAAAAAATATGTCAAAGACGTGTTCTAATTACCCGGCACCAGGGTTAACCAACCTTCCCACCTATACCCTGTCCATTATGTTAACCGCTTTTTGACAGCTCATACAAAGTTGACGACATAACTTTGTACAGCGTCTAGCGAAATACATATCACACAAGCAGTAGTGTGTAAACATTACTGTGTTCCGGTTTAAAGGGTACTGCAGCTAGCGAAATTACTGGGCTGTTGAGACTAACCATCGAAAGTCTCAAAGTAATGAGCACCAAAGCAGCGATGCCCTGGACTTTGTTTTGTTACTCAAAGTTCTGGGTATCGCTGTAATGGTCATGGACAAGCGTTATCTCTTACCATCAGGAGAGCGTCTCGTTCGTCTCATTATTTGTCAAATAAAAAAAAAAAAAAAACGTTTAATCTAGCATTACCTCTTTACAAGGTTTAATAAAAATTGCTCTCAAGTTAACGCAGTCTGCTGTCAAAAAGCGGTTAATGAGTGAACATCGCATGATCATAAGTAATACTAGTATTTACATTTGTTGCAGTCAGCTAAATAGCTATCGAACATAATGTAGATGATATATTTTTCTACATAACACTTGATTTTTCGGAAAAGAAGAGAACAACCTCTATAAATCTTAGCTTTTAGGCTCTTTTTGACTTCAATCAACGTTTATGTCTCTTATAAGTTAATAATCTATCGACCATGTGTCCTGAAATGTAATTTACCTTATGTTTAGACAACCGAAGTGATAGTTCCGTGTCAAGTCCGTTTCCATATATATTCTTCAATACTAAACCATTTTCCTCGAATCCTTCCAAAGGTGTGTACAGTTTGTAAAGGTACACGAAGTTGATGGGTGACCGCCACTGCCAGATGCCGGTGAAACCAAAGTCCATGTTACTCCAGCCGACGCGGAAATCAAGCTACAAGAAAAAATCATTTTAGAAATTTGTTAAGCCAAAATGTAAAACAGTCTGTAAAGTAGTCAGGGCCAGCTGAAACTGCTACGGTATGTGGTGGCGGACTATCTATGTGGTACAGTTCTGGTTATGCAGATGCGATGCCGTTTGCGGTATGCGGGAAGAGTCTCTGTTACACACCAAGAAGAAGAAACAAGATGTGAGCACTACCTGGCTTGCCTACTGGCTTCTGGTACGGAGCTGGTGAGTGGAGATGCACTGCGTTCCTTTCTTAATGCACACACGATAACAGAGCTACTTACGGCGCAGCGGGAAGAGAAAGAGGGAAATAGTGGCAACGGCGGGATTGAGGAAGGGAAGAAAGGTAGTTTTAGGGTGCGATTTCGACGCCTAGGTGTACGGTACCCGGCGGACCTCGAGCACATTCAGGTCACGTTGGCCTCAGTGGTGGCAGACACGGCTGTTGGAATACCGACGCTTCGCAGGAACTAAGGGGGGGGGGGGGGACGTGCGGGGCGCACCCGCTTGACGTCACACATCATCAACCGAGCTTCACTCACGAACGCACGCGCCTCGCCAGTCCAACTAACTCTCTTTCTCCTGTATATCATATGATGATGAGATGATAGCTCAGTGGTTAGCGCGGTAGGTTCGCATGCCGAAGGGCGTGGGTTCAAACCCCAACAATGAGCTTGAGCTGCCGGTGAAGGAAAACATCGTGAGGAAACCATAGCATGGTGGTAGGGTACTTTCTAGTACTCGGCTGGCTAGCTACCACCCTCAAGTTGAATATCTGCCGCCAAGCATCTAACGGTGTGTTCCGGCAGCCTCACTTGAGAGCCAGTTCCATTCCAGGCTAGGTGTGCTTTACCATCTTCGACCACACCTTCACTTAACATCAGGTGAGCTGTGGTCAAAAAACTAGCCTGTCAACCATAAAAAAAAATAAAAAAATATCAAAATCAATATACACAGTCCACTCAGCTTTCATTTAGTCCATCAAGCTAGGATCCGAACAAGTTACCTCTTCTGTTCCTCGTTTGGCAGTCAACAGTGCCCGGTTCAAATACGGTACAGGCAGCGCCACGTGACCGAAAATGTGGAAATCTTGCATGGAAGTCAACTTGAGAAGAATTTCGACACCTGAAATATTGATGCAATAAATGAATTATGTATTTTATTCCTTATTTAATACAAAAATAAAAATATGCTCGTTACGATATTTCTATCGTAGACAGCTTCTTCTTTTAATATTAGACAATACGACAATCAAACACAATTCATATTAATTACAGCCCTGTTGGTTAATTGGTAGTGTGTCTGCTTCGAGAGCTGAAGGGCGTGGGTTCGATTCCCACTCAGGACTAACATTTGTGAGACTAACATCGATGTTTGTTCTGTGTCTGGGTGTACTGTATGTATAATAAGTATGTATTTACAAAAATCTATTGAATGAACAGCGTATTCTGCTGTTTGTAGACTCGCGCATACAGCTTTAAGGATAAGCGTTAAATTGAAA
This sequence comes from Biston betularia, assembly GCA_905404145.2. Taxonomy (NCBI): domain Eukaryota; kingdom Metazoa; phylum Arthropoda; class Insecta; order Lepidoptera; family Geometridae; genus Biston; species Biston betularia. The sequence continues at coordinate 4,872,896 of FR989887.1, read as the reverse complement.
ATGTTATCCGTTTAATTAATATCATTATCGTCATCATCATCCATAGCCTTCTTGATCCCACTGCTGTGTATAGGCCTCTCTCTTTTCATGCCATCTGCCTCGGTCCTGCGCCAATTTGGTCCAGGTTCGACCCACGACGGTGACAATATCGTCGACCCATCTTATTATTATAATAAATAAATAAATATCATAGGACATTACACACAGCGCCATCTGACCCCAAACTAAGCAGAGCTTGTGCTATGGAAAACAGATAACTGTTAGAATACTTAAATACGTTTTTTTTTTGTAAATACATACTTATAATACATACAGTACACCCAGACACAGAACAAACATTTGTTTTATATCACAAAATGCTTGTCCTGGGTGGGAATCGAACCCACGCCCTACAGCTCTTGAAGCAGACATGCTACTAATGAGCCAACAGGGCTGTCTAAAAAGTCTAAAGTTGTTAGTACCTAGTGTAACGTATGTAGTTATAAGGCCAATAAAATATTCTATTCTATTCAAATACAAATACAAATCATTTATTAATAACACCAAAGTTACAGGTCATTTTTCCATTCATATTTAAAAATATCAAAATTATAACAAGTCAAAATATAAATGACATGTTTTTTTTTTTTTATAAAATGTCGAATAATGAAAATGAAAATGCCAATAAAGTTATATGTCACACATAAAATAATTATGTCAATATAGTTAAATGTCCATAAAAACAAACATATTATAATTACTTACTAGTAATTCAATAATCTCATCAGTACTCACCAGTGGTAGTGTTAGGAGTGACCACCATCGCAACTAGATGCTTGTCTATCTCCACGAATCCAAATCTTGCGCTAGTGTGCGATAGATCCGCATCGGGACTGGTCACGTTCACAACCAACATGCAGTTAGTTATACGACGCATGTAGCCTGACGAACAAACACATAAATAGATTTTTTTATCATTCTTTATTTTTCAGAGTAATTTACACATAATTGTTTTTTTTTATAGCTGACAGGCTACGTGTTTGACCACAGCTCACCTGATGTTAAGTGACGGTGTGGTCGATGATGGTAAAGCACACCTAGCCTGGAATGGAACTGGCTCTCAAGTGAGGCTGCCGGAACACAGCGTTAGATGCTTGGCGGCAGATTTTCTACTCGAGGGTGGTAGCTAGCCAGCCGAGTACTAGAAAGTACCCTACCACCATGCTATGGTTTCCTCACGATGTTTTCCTTCACCAGCAGCTCAAGCTCATTCTTGGGGTTTGAACCCACGCCCTTCGGCATGCGAACCCACTGCGCTAACCACTGAGCTATCATCGCTACAAAGTTGACTAATTGATTCAGGCGTTACTTTGCGGAAGTTCATTTTGAATATTCAAGGTATATATATAGTTTATTTCCGCATAACAGTCGTTTCAGTTACACCAGTGATGAGGACTTAAATTTAACAACAATTTATTAATTAAAAACTTAATCGTAATTTTACTTAATTACTAGAATTAATTTTACATAAACTTAAAAACTAATTAAAATAACCACAAGTCTTTATATCCTCTTCTCGCTGCAGTAACCACTTGCCGACACGTGTGTCGCCTCTACACGAGACATCCTCAGGGCGTGTTGACTCTTCGAGCGCTTGATCGAGACTAAGTTTACAAACGACTGATAAGTGGAAATAAACTAAATATATGCTTTGAATAGGATTCTCGTATGAAAATAATTAATAAAATTTGTAATACGCACCGTCTACATCAATTTTCAGTACTTTTTCCTCCAAATCCAAGTAAGTGATGCCTTTTATGTCCTTTTTGTCGCTCAATGTGATTTCCGTACGCAAGAAACCTTTCGTGTAACCCTGAAAATAGAATTATAATACAATATTACATGATTTTATTGGACACAAAAAAAAAAACTGTACAAATATAAGGTATTAAGTATAAGGATCAGTGTCGGAAAACAATAATGGGTTTTTTTACATTTGCCAGGCTAGGTATTTGACCACAGCTCACCTGATGTTAAGTGAAGGTGTGGTCGAAGATGGTAAAACACACCTAGCCTGGAATGGAGCTGGCTTTCAAGCGAGGACTGCCGGAACACACCGTTAGATGCTTGGCGGCAGATTTTCAACTTGAGGGTAATAGCTAGCCAGCCGAGTACTAGTAAACCCTACCACCATGCCATGATTTCCTCACGATGTTTTCCTTCACTGGCAGCTCAAGCTCATTGTTGGGGTTTGAACCGACGCCCTTCGGCATGCGAACCGTCCGCGCTAACCACTGAGCTATCATCGCTACTTGCCGTCTTTGCCTTTCAGCAAAAAAACAATGAAATGTCCTAATCGCTTTCCTGACGGTAAAAAATAACGTCTTTCCATGGCATTGCAGTGGTACCTAAAACTTAGAACTATGCGTCATACTCGTGATCGAGTGCTGCTTGCGGGTCGCTGGTCGGCTCGCGGTATACACACAATCTAGTACCTACTTTAACCTTAGATTAAGATTACTAACGTAACTTTCCTCTTTTTGTATTGTAAAATTGAAAAAAAAAATGTAATTGAAGTTGACAAAGGTCACGGACCCCGGTGTCTGTGGAGCGTATAATTTTTTTTTTTTTATGGTTGATAAGCTAGGTGTTTGACCACAGCTCACCTGATGTTAATTCTTAGAGGTAACTTAAATAAACTAAAGTTCAGCGCATCGTTACTTTGGTGCTTATTACTTTGAGACGTTCGATGATTACTGATCACTCATTATATTCTTAAACCAAGAGGTCAAAACAAGATGAAATCTTACTTTGAATGGTGTGAGCAGAGTTACTTTCCCAGTGATTTTATTTTCATGTCGCCTTTTGTCCAAGTACCACGAAGAGTTGATCAATAGCACACCGTCGTCGTTGTACTGAAATCAAAAAGAAACCTTTTAAATAAAACAGATAAATAACAGATCTAGTGAAAAAAAACAGTGAAAAAAATCGAGGGTTTTTAATTAAATGAGTGTCTTCAAATCAAGAGTAAACAGGTTCCTTCTAGGTAAGCGTGCTCCATCTTAGACCGCATCGATGCTTCACATCAGGCAGGATGTGGTCAAGCGCGAACCTATTCAATATAAAAAAAAAATATTAAACTAATTTAGGAAATACTGATAAATCATTGTGAACTATAATCGTTGTCACAAAGCTTAACTTAACTTGTAGTTTACACTAATAACAAAGAGGAAAGATTTGATTTTTTGTTTGTTTGTTCGTATTGAATAGGCTCCAAAACTACTGGTCCGATCTTAATAATTCTTTCATTATTAGAATGCTTCATTATCCGTAATGGATATAGGCTATATTTTATTTTAAAAACAGTTAGGGATCCGAATGGAAACTTCAATAATGTAAGCCAAGCTGTGAAAAAAAACCCTTACTTAGCATGTGCTGCGAAAACTATTGACAATAGAATAAAGTGACGTTTTATTGAGCAAATTGACAGCTACAAATAAGCCCGCAATATCATATGTCTAACTATTACAGTTGTCATCTACATCTACATCATCGCTAATTATAAAGATTCGATTTTTGTTTGTTTTTCTTTTGTATGGAATAGGCTCCGAAACTACTGGACCGATCTGAATAATTTTTTCACCAGTAGAATGCTACATTTTATTTACTTGGTGGTAGATCTCCTTAGCAGGAGGTCATCTGGGTAGGTACCACCGCAGTACCAGTTATTCTGCCGACATTACTGTGTTCCGGTTTGAAGGGTACTGCAGCTAGCGAAATTACTGGGCTGTTGAGACTAACCATCGAAAGTCTCAAAGTAATGAACGGCAAAGTAGTGATACCCTGGACTTTGTTTTGTTACTTAAAGTTCTGTGTATCGCTGCGATGGTCAGCGTTATCTCTTACCATCAGGAGAGCGTCTAGCTCGTCTCACTACTTTTCACATAAAAAAAAACATTATCACTATATGAGGCTATATGTTTTCCCGTGCGAAGCTGGGGCGAGCTGGTAGTATCTAATTAAAATAATCAATTACCTGGAATTTAAGCAGGGTGTCAGCACTTTTCTTCCAGATCGATCTATGTCTTGCCACGGCGGCCGCACGCGGCAAAGTCGGAATGGTCGAGTTGACTAAAGCGTTGATTTCTCCATAAAACTCGTTCGGTTGAAAGAGATAGTCCGCTAAGAGCGAGAAGGCAAGATAATCCTCCTGCCAGTTCATGCTTCCATTTACAGCTTGGAGATTGTCATGGTAACGCCACCTGGTGGAAAAAACAGATAAAGGTAGATCTCCTTAGCAAGAGGATCTCTTTTTTGTAGCGATGATAGCTGTGGTTAGCGCGGTAGGTTCGCATGCCGAAGGGCGTGGGTTCAAACTCCAACAATGAGCTTGAGCTGCCGGTGAAAGAAAACATCGTGAGGAAACTATAGCATGGTGGTAGGGTACTTTCTAGTACTGGGCTGGCTAGCTACCACCCTCAAGTTGAAAATCTGCCGCCAAGCATTTAACGATGTGCTCCGGCATCCTCACTTGAGAGCCAGTTCCATTCCAGGCTTGGTGTGCTTTATCATCTTCGACCACACCGTCACTTAACATCAGGTGAGCTGTGGTCAAACACCTGGCTTGTCAACCATTAAAAAAAAAAAAATACATTAAATAACCGTAGTACCAGTTATTCTGCCGCTATGCAGTAGTGTGTAATCAATACCATGTTCCGGTTTGAAGGGTAGCTGCATAACGAAGTTACAGAGCTATTAAGGCTAATCATCGAAAGACAGAATCAAACCGGAACACAGTAATGTTTACACACTACTGCTTAGCGGCAGAAGGGTACTTTCTAGTACTCGGCTGGCTGGCCACCATGCTATGGTTTCCTCACGATGTTTTCCTTCACCGGCAGCTCAAGCTCATTGTTGGGTTTGAACCCACGTCCTTCGGCATGCGAACCTACCGCGCTAACCACTGAGCTATCATTGCTACAAATTTTTTTTCAATTGCTACAAAAATTTTGTAACAATACTCACATAACGTTGAAACTAGTGTCTCTCAGGTGAGCGAAAGGTGTATTCAGTTTTGAAAGCAACGCATAAACAGTTTCGTTTTTCGCTTCAGAATACATCTTGACTTTCCACAGTATATTCGCTTCGTGGGACCAACCCATCTGTAGCATCCATTCGCAGAACCAGTCTAAACAAAAAAAAGGTATATTTTAAAATTACAAACACATAATCATTAATCTACACATATGAGTTTTGGCAGGAACGCGGGAAGAGTCGTGTCGCTCCGTTGTACTTTTTTCCAAAACTTGTGTTTTGTCGAGTGTTTATGCATAAAAATGGTGGTTTTTTATTCATAAAGTGCCGAATTACATGCGTGAGTGTGCGAAAATGATATAATGTGGTGAAACATGACTTTTCGTGTCGCTTCCAAAACTCCATCGAAGCTTTATAGTAAAGTCGCCACTACTTTACTAAAGCATGACTGGACTTGACTGACACAGACTGGACTTGACTAAGACTGGACTTTGACTATAACTAGCTACGAGGACACTTATTTAACTTTTGTAACTTGAAAATATATAAATACTTGACACTGGCAAATGCTAAAACGCGACGCCAAAACCAAAGAAAAAAAAAAAATCTACACATATAAGTACATACATATACATTTAAAGTCGAGATATAAATATAGGCATAAGTCACCAACCCGCATCAAGGTAGCATGGTATGTATGTTGGTGTTTTTTTATTCTTGGTTGCTTGAAAGACATCGCTCTCAGCGATAATGCCGCTACTAGTGGCATAAGCTCATAAGATTGTTTTGTTCTCTGTACTGTCGCTGACAGCCCGGTTGATTCATTGGTATATCTCCTATGTCTCCTTCATGAGCTTGAAGGGCGTGAGTTCGATTCCCACTCAGGACAAGCATTTTGTGTAATAAGCAAACGTTTGTTCTGTGTCTGAGTGTTCTGTATTTATTATAAGTATGTACATATTTACGAAAAAAAAGTATTTAAGTATTCTATCAGTTGCCCGACTTCCATAGCACAAGCTTTGCTTAGTTTGGGGTCAGATGGCCCTGTGTGTAATGTCCTATGATATTTATTCACTTTTTTTTCTGTTTATGGTGTGGACAATAAAGAGTTTCTATCTATTCGACAGCCCCTTTGGCTCATTGGTAGTATATCTGCCTTGAGAGCTGTAGGGCGTGGGTTCGATTCCCACTCAGGGCAAACATTTTGTGAATAAACAAATGTTTGTTCTGTATCTGGGTGTTCTGTATGTATTATAAGTATGTATTTACAAAAAAAAAAAGGTATTTATGTATTCTATCAGTTATCTGACTTCCATCACACAAGCTCTGCTTAGTTTGGGGCCAGATGGCGCTGTGTGTATAGTCCTACGATATTTTTTTTTATCTATCTACAGTTTTAGTAGGGAAACTGACGTGGTTTTGACACGTTTTTGTTTTGTTTGTACCGCGCGCGCGTTGCACTCCGTATTGTCTCCATGATGTAGGCCACCGGATGTGGCTGAAACTATACTTGGAGTATCCGATATATTTAAACGTAAGTAAGTTACAAGTAAAACAAAATCAATTATAGTTCTTTCTTTGTAAGTCAACATTTCTTCACTAGGGCATGACTAGACTCGACTCTGAGTTACTTTGCGCGGCTTTGTCGTAACACACCTACTCTATTTCTATTTCAAAATTTCTTTATTTTTATATAGATAAATAAATATCGTAGGACTGTACACACAGTGCCATCTGGCCCCAAACTGATAGAATACATATATACTACATACACTACTAGACTATTTATTACATTTGTACAACCTATAATTATGTTTTATTTTTCTTATTAGTGTTACATCTCCCGTCTGTTTCTTATGTTTTCTATCGTATTTTTCTTTTCTTGGTTGCCTGGAAGAGATCGCTGCTAGCGATAAGGCCGCCAATTGTGGCACTAGCTCATAAGGTTCTTTGTTCTCTGTACCCTTTTCTATTTATGGTGTGCACAATAAAGAGTTATATCTAATCTATCTATCTAATTCTAGTGTTTATTTTATCCTAGAAATAACAAACTTACATTTAAGTTACGATTTACCTACTGGCTGTATACGCTCATTTTAAAACTTATAAATTTAATTTTGAATAAATTATTTTTGTAATACAATAAAATTTTGAAACTTTTTTTTTAGTTAATTTATAATGTATCGCTAAACACAAGCTTTAGGAGGCAGCATTTTTTTTTTTGCAAAAATGTAACTACGGACGAAAACTGCAATAACTGTGATAAGCGTCTATGAACTCTACTTACTTTCCCATAAGAACTCAAATTGTCCGTTTATCATCCGCCCTGGGTAGTATAAAGTCGCGGACCCGACATGATGCCAAGTGCCCTTGTTGTCCAGTTGTATGTCTACGCTGACTTTCTGCGAAGGGTCGCGATTCGCGTCCCAGTTGATTGCAGCGCTCAGACGCTTTTGTCTAGCGGTCAACCAACGCTGGTACGATACATGGACGTCGCGTAACCTGAAATTTAAATATTCGAATATATTTTTATACGACTATCTTAGGATTAAGAGGGAATCGAACCCACGCCCTTCAGCTCTCTAAACAGAACTACTACTAAACAATCTAACAGGGTAGTCAAACTTACAATATTTATATAATGAAAGTATATCCTCTAAAATAAAAATATACAAAACACATTATAAAACTTGAGGGTTGTCTTCGATTTTTCAGGGATTCCATCATCAGATCATCGTAACTTTCCTCTTTTTGTAAAATTGTAAAAAAAAAATGTAACTAAAGTTGACAAAGGTCACGGACCCCAGTGTCTGTGGAGCGTATAATTATAAATAATAAATAATAAAAAAAAACCAAAAAACAATCGGTCTAGGCGTCTTCGACGAATCGGGAACATACATAAAAAACTGGCCAAGTGCGAGTCGAACTCGCGCACGAAGGATTCCGTACCATTATCTATAAAAAACGGCAAAAAAAACACGTTTGTTGTATGGTTGTATGGGAGCCCCCTTGAATATTTATATTATTCTGTTTTTTAGTATTTGTTGTTATAGCGGCAACAGAAATACATCTGTGAAAATTTCAACTGTCTAACCATCACGGTTCATGAGATACAGCCTGGTGACAGACGGACAAAACCCTAAAAAAGATTCCGACAAATTGAGAACTTCCTCCATTGTGAAGTCGGTAAAAAAATACTCACTGATCGAAATGCATGTCAACATTGACATTGGTATTGTTGTTCAAGTCCGCACTCAAACTGATACTGTAAGCTTTTCCGCTCATATCGATTTCTGCATACGTCGTGAAATTCAGCTCGGATAATAACACGTACCGAATGAGCGTACGGTATTTATCTTCGTTATATTCACCCTGAAATATACAAAGCTAATGAACAAGTGAACGAATGATACGAACGGCATGCCTCATTCATTGAACGAACTGTTTCATTCATTGCGAATGAACACATTTGCGCATCCCATTTGACGGAAAGCGATGGAGCATAGCGATGTAGCATGCTTGCATTATACCTTTTTTAATTCATATTTATGCTAATAAGAGAGATTGGTGATCACTTAATCTACCTATCTATACTATGATAAAAAAGGAAATATTTGATTGTTTTTTTTTTATGTATAAAGTAATGAGACGAACGAGTCGCTCCCCTGATGGTAAGAGATAACGCCTGTCCATGACCATTGCAGTGATACACAGAACTTTAAGTAACAAAACAAAGTCCAGGGCATCGCTGCTTTGGCGCTCATTACTTTGAGACTTTCGATGACTAGTCTACACAGCCCAGTAATTTCGCTAGCTGCAGTACTCTTCAAACCGGACTGACCGGACCGGACGGGACGGACAACCGGAAATTACGTTTATCGCTGTGTGTGGATGCACGAAATCAAACAAACGAATGCAATGTAATTCATTATATTTTATGTGCAGTTAAGTCGTGCCCAGAAACAATTGGTGGTAGATTTCCTCAGCAGGAGGTCGTCTAGGTAGGTACCACCGCAGTACCAGTTATTCTGCCGCTAAGCAATAGTGTGTAGACATTACTGTGTTCCGGTTTGAAGGGTACTGCAGCTAGCGAAATTACTGGGCTGTTGAGACTAACCATCGAAAGTCTCAAAGTAACGAGTGCCAAAGCAGCGATGCCCCGGACTTTGTTTTGCTACTCAAGTTCTGTGTATTGCTGCAATGGTCATGGACATGCGTCATCTCTTACCATCAGGAGAGCGCATCGTTCGTCTCATTACTTTTACATTAAAAAAAAAAACAAGATAAAAAGGCCGCTTCGACATCTCACTACTACACTAATCCTAACGGTAGTACACTCAATCATACACTAATTCATTCTTGAATGAATGATAGACATATACAGACAAATTCAGTGTTGTATAATAGAAAAATAAAAACTTAAAACTAGTTGCGCGTAGCTCTGATTAAAAAGCCGACTGGCATTGTCATGTAAGATAATAATTATAAAACATTGATAAAATATAAACTGTCCAATCCCTATGAAATATATAAAACCCTTTTAACCTCTTATTACCGTTTTGCGCAGCCCTGTATAGCACCGCATTCCACACACTATGAAACATATTAATAACTGGTAACTAACAAAACCTTCATGATTTCTTTGATTCGATATTTTAGGATATAGCCACTTTAAAATCGAGTAATATCGCCGTAATCGATTAAAGGGCTCATATTTATCGATAAGCATATCGTTTTCACATTTAGTACCTCTCCAATGAACGTAATCTGCCGATTGTCCTGTGTGAACCGGCCGTCGATAGCGATGTTCTTAAACTGACTACTGTTTATAAGAACTTTCAGATGGTGCGACGCTAGGTTAGTCTTGGATAGGTCTTGGTATAACGCGTCTATGTTGAAATCTGTGCCCGTGAACCACACGCCGTTTGCGTTGACCTGTAGATTAAAATAATTCGTATTGTACAAGTATTAACATTTATGCTCGTCAAATAAAGTTTGTACTAAGTGGGTACCGAACTCACTCCCTACAGTTTTTAAAGCTATCAAATGAACTTAAAGGTGTAATATAGTTTTTACTCTGAAAAGCATGAAAGCACTGGAAGTTGCTACGCTTTGATCTGCCAAAAACATTAGGCGCTATTAGAAAATCGTCTAATGTTAAAACTATTTAGAAATTGTATTTAAACATCTTTTTTTGTAAAAACTACTGCTATATTACAAAGGGTAGTAAAATAAGGGGTAGCTTTTGTTTACCTGGAATTCGTTCTGTTGCTTTTCATGCACTTTGGCCCGTATAGTCGCAGGATGCAGCGTCGGCAGCGTCATATTAAGTTCAGAGTCTATGTAGACTTGTGTTCCAGCTGGGTAGAATAGGGAGCCGGATACCACGATGGACCGGGACTTAGGGTTGAAGTTTAATAGCGCTAGAGCCGTGTACTTAGCTCCGATCTGATGGAGAAAGATCACTTAATGCTACACGGGACAATGTTTACCTCACAAACGCGGCATTTGGTGACGATTCGACTAAATTCGCGACTGAAAGTTTTGGCGAGAACGTGGAAACTTCACTAGATTATTATTTTCCATTATATGTGTTTTTTTAATACTGTAACAGCATTATGGTTGAGCCTCTCTCGGATGCAGTCAGAATGCTTTACGATGGAAATAATAGAATTTAAATTATGCATGATTTATGATATTTAAACACTTATGTCATTATAGCGACATATTCGCTTTACCGAAAAAGCTCAATAAATTTCTTAAAAACATGTTTCAACATTGTATTTTAGTCATGAAATGTCGAATTATTCGCAAGTGGAATGGAAAATACTTCATAATGCGGTGAAACAAATATCCGTACATTAGCACTCCGTACAAGATTTATTTGTTTAACTAAATTTTATCATGACACTCTTGAAAATACGTAATGGATGATACAGGAAAAGTACACAAATTACAATTCTAAAAAAACACCACGGCTAAGCCTATTACAGTTCTAAAAAAACACCAAACTACTGCGGCTTGTAGTGACGGAAGCCTCCACTGTCCACGATAGAGGCTAAATGTGCCGCTATCAGAAGTTGCGTTTGTCTAAGAAAAACTTGTAAAAGTAAGACTGTTTTGATTTTTTGAACCAAACCAACCAAGCTCATGTAACATGCTGGCCACATTCGCAAGCAAGGCTTCGAGAAAAGCGTGGCTCCCAAAAGGCCCTGTCCCTCAGAATTTTCACCTTCAATTAAGCTTGATTCACGACATATTGTAATCGCCCTAGCATATTAATTTGCGTGAATAACATCAGTAAGTAAACAATAGTTAAATGTATGAAAAAAGCAGGCTCAATTTATGCCCGTCAAGGGCGCTGTCCCAATTTTACATTTTTCTGTTGTTTAGGTAGTACACAAATCATGCAAATTAATATGCTAGTCTTTTGGCCATGGAATAGTTTTGGCCCAGATGGATCTCAACATTGAAATTGCCTTATATCGTATCGAAGCACTGTAATTAATTTGGAATGCTGCATTGCAAGTGTAATGTTGTTACTAGGTTGTAGATCTCCTTAAAAGAAGGTTGTCTAAGTAGGTACCGCTGCAGTACCAGATATTCTGCCGCCAAGCAGTAGTGTGTAAAAATTACTGTGTTCCAGTTTGAAGGTTACTGCAGCTAGCGATATTACAGAACTGTTGAGATCAACCATCAAATATCTCAAATTAAAGAGCGCCAAAGCAGCCATGCCCTGGACTTTGCTACTCACAAATTCTGTGTATTGCTGCAATGGTCTTTAGGCAGGCATTCTCTTTTACCATCAAGAGAGTGTTTCTTTCGTCTCATTTGTTTTAAATTATAAGGAACCGTGTTTTATCGTTAGAAAAATTTGATATCTACTTATAGCCGATTATATATGCATGTCAATTATGACGTTAGAAATCGATTAATAAATTTGTCGATTTATTCATATTGGTAGAAAACGTTAAATTCGATTTCAATTTCAATAGATAAGGTACCGAAATTGCCCTTTTTAAATTTCATTTGTTTCCATCACATCGGCATCATTTGCAATTAGTAAAAAAAATGCAATGCAAAATACACAATGAAATCTATGGATCAGCTTATTCTTTTTAGCGATTTCAACGTTGGCATCACATCAAAAGTTACTTAAAATAAAAAGTCGTTAACTTCTTTTTAGATTAGTAACACTGTTATGAGTAACTCCATATAATCTTCATGTCAGAGTCCATCCGGGTTCAATATTATCACCTTATACAGTATGACTGGTGAGGCACTTACGATACTCGAGGACGTGATATTTGACCATCATATAGGAAAAAAATAACATTAAAAATAAATATTAACTGACTACGAGGTAAACTTCACCGAAAGTTATGTAATTAATAACGCAATGCATGGACACCGCACGGACGTATGACCTGGACGTTGTGACAATGCTCGCGCCGACGACGGGAGGACATCGGGAGTGTATCCCACGCTTCATTTATTTATAAGAAAACTGGGACCAAAAATTAAGTACCTAATTTTATTACATAATTAAAACGAGAATCGAGTACCAAGTACTCTCCTTCAGTATCGTAGGTGTCTCACCAGTCATGCTGTATATAATGGTAATGCACCAGACAAGTTAAGGTACTCACCCCTTCAAACTCGAAGTTCATATCGACTAGCCTGGGCCGACTAAGCGTTAATCGAGTATTCAGTTTCACTCCATTCAGTTTGTCGAAACGTACGAAGGTGTAAGAGAAAGACGGATCTAGTTTCGTATCTCGAGAACCGCTAACGTTGAAACTCACGTCAATATGGCTTTGCGTTTTCTGAAGAAGAAAAAAAATTAAATTATAGCGCTTGGTGGTTTCAACCGCTATCCTAAGGAAACTGCATATTTTTCGAGATAAAAGAGTAGCCTAAGTGTTACCGCTTCACTAAAAATTTGCAGCATGAATAATTAATAAACTAACACTTACTTATCCATACTACACAATACACCACTACATTTTAATTACTAGACAAAAAAATATGGCGTTATCTACTGCGATAACTTAACACATCTTTGAAAAAAAAAACTGTAAAATCCATGTCAAAAATTATTCACAAAAAAGGGGATTCCTGGTTATTACTTTACCCGTAGGCATTTACCTAAACCTAGTCCGTCGCAATTTCATTCATAAATCACGTGGCAAGCTCGTGCGACTGGATCGGGAGGCCTCGGTCGCGATAGAGAAAGAAAATGTTTTGCAATATTTTTAAATTTAAAACCGCTATTGGTTACCGCCAGCTGGGTTAGTATTCTTTTTTAGTAAATGAGTGCTATGCTATGCCTATAATTTTAAGTAGGAATTCCGAAAATTTTAACTAGTAATAACTTTGACATTATGAAGCGAACAAAAACTCTGATTGCACATTTACGATGTCTCACTCGGTTTGTATTACCTATTAAACTTTAAAACTATTAAAAAAAATTAGACAGCCCTGTTGGTTCATTGGTAGTGGGTTCGATTCCCACTCAGGACTAACATTTGTGTGACTAACATCGATGTTTGTTCTGTGTCTGGGTGTACTGTATGTATTATAAGTATGTATTTACAAAAAAAAAAGTATTTAAGTATTCTATCAGTTATCTGTCTTCCATAGCACAAGCTCTGCTTAGTTTGGGGTCAGATGGCGCTGTGTGTAATGTCCTATGATATAACAAAAAAAAAACATTTTCTAGTAATTAAAAAATTCTTCTTCTTAGTCGACATCTTCATTGCTGAAGGTCGCGTCTAGTGTTTACTGTACTCGGCTTAGCATGCTCCTCCAGGTGTTTCTGTCCTCAGCGGTCTAGTAGCTAATAGCTTTAATATTTAATTTTAATATAGTCTAATAGCTTTAGTAATTGGTAAGCCAGTGGATAATAATAATTAAAAATGAGTGGTGTATAATATAAAACATACTACACAAAAATACTTACAACATTCTTCAAAACTGCGTAGAAATCATAGACAGGATACGCTGTGAACTGCATAGCCAACTCTCCATACATGTCATGTCTATACGACGACGATTTTTCGCTATAAATGCCTTCTACATTAATAGTCTGTTTAGGATTCTTGTAGAACTGATAGTCCAGATGAAGTTTGGTCCCGTGTGTCGGCCCGTTAACAGTATAGAAACCTATGAGATGGCTAGCCAGTTGTTTTGTTTGGAAATCAGCTTGTATATCGCATTGTGTTATTCCGCCTTTAGCTTTTACTTTGAATACACCTTTAAAAATAATTAAAAATGTCAGTAGACGTAAAGATTCTGTGTTACGGTTTGAAGAGGTTGTGACATCCCTGTTGGTTCATTGGTAGTATGTCTGCTCCAAAAGCTGAAGGGCGTGGGTTCGATTCCCACCCAGGACAAGCATTTTGTGATGTTGTTTGTTGTGAAACTAATGTTTGTTCTGTGTCTGGGTGTTCTGTATGTATTATGAGTATGTATTTACAAAAAAAAAGTATTTATGTATTCTATCAGTTATCTGACTTCCATCACACAAGCTCTGGTTAGTTTGGGGCCAGATGGCGCTGTGTGTATAGTCCTACGATATTTATTTATTTATTTATACATCTTTTACACTGTCATTCAATATTTGTAGAATTCAATTTGATTATCTATCAACTAATGTATTTGCACACCGTAATGGTTGACAATAGACGCAAACTATTATATTTAAGACCTTTTTACACTGTTGTCATGCAAATAAAACCTTTGACTTTGATCTTTCCTCGGTAAATCCAGAAAAAATAGTAATTTACGAAGTGCATAAATTGAATCTAAACTATAACCAAGATTATTTTGTTGACCATAAAAAAACGTCACTAATAACAAATTAACAGTTATATTATAAAGAACAATGACGCAGAATGTTTGATCTCTTTCCATACTTTGATTACAAGTTATTTCCAAAGTAAATAGATTTTGTCGCTTTTATTCTCACTATAAGGTTTTTTAAGACCGTTAATGCAGTAAGAAACTAAGAAAGAACTCCCAGAAATGTAAAAGAATTTCTACTTAACAACTTACCAGAGTATAAAAATTTATTAAACAAAGTAAATTATCTTAAATTAATACTATTTACAAATTTATACAAAAAACTTAATCTTAAAGTCCGTCAGAGGAGGGGTGTGTGGCCAGAATGCTGGCAGCATTGCCACGCTGGATGGCAATGCTAAGCTTTTGACCAAAGTAGATGCCAGCATTCCGGCCACCCCAAGCCTACTCTAAACGTTTGACTTACCTGATAATTCAGCGACTCTATCGTTATCAACCACCCAATAGGCGTGGGGAATCCAAACAAATCCGTGCTTTATATCGTGTCTCTTTATAGACATAACACTGTCAAACTGCTTGTTACCGTCCACATCCAAACTGGCTTCGAGAGATTTGTCGTATTGCAAGTTTTTGTACTTGGCTTTAGCTTTGATCGTGCTTTTAGCCGATTGGAAGGTGATAGAAGCGTCGGATGATGTATTGGAAAGACTTAGTAGAGCGTTGAATGTGCGTTTTTCCTGTAAAATAAAGTGGTAATTTAAAGACAGGACCTGGGCGACCGAGTTTTGCTTGGTGTATGTAAAATGAATTGTCAACGTATATTCTAACGCGGTTGAAAAAAAACGCGGTTTTCTTAATCCTTTTCCAGAGATTAAACCTAGCTAAATCTATTTTTTTGCCCCCAAATCCCCCCGTAAAACAAGATTTTATCGCAATTTTTAGGGTTTGTTTTTGAGATCTCAAATTATATTTATACAAAAATTGTTCATTTGATAGCATTAGAACCTTGGCGATCGAGATATGCTCGGTGTATTTTCTAAAAATATTGCGCGTTTTATAAATATTACATTTACATAAATACTCATATTTATCAGTCACAAAAACAGTTGAATTCGAAATTATATGGCACACCAATTGATTGCACAACTTTATTTCACATGTTCTTTTTTACCACCGGGTAGTTAGGGCAGACACGGCCAAAGCACCATCCGTACATGGTGGACAATTCCCACGTACGCACTAAGTGCTTGGAAATCTTGGAATTCTCTGTCAGCGTTTATTTGTATTCTGCCGCCAAGCAGTAGTGTGTAAACATTACTGTGTTCCGGTTTGAAGGGTACTGCAGCTAGCGAAATTACTGGGCTGTTGAGACTAACCATCGAAAGTCTCAAAGTAATGACCGCCAAAACAGCGATGCCTTGGACTTTGTTTTATTACTCAAAGTTCTGTGTATCGCTACAATGGTCATGGACAGGCGTTATCTCTTACCATCAGGAGAGCGTCTCGTCCGTATCATTATTATTCAGATAAAAAAAAATGTTTCCCGTTAAACAAAATGAAGTTGTCAAATCCAAAATAAATAAAAAAATCTTGTAAGTGTGATCGGGAGGATCACCGCAATCCGCATCCGCAATTGCCGCATCTTTTTTTAAAATAGGAAACAGCGCCACCTGACGGTTATATGTCAGATGGAATTTTTTTTAACACTAGACAATATACAACACTTTATTTGGGACATAAAACACATTTCAACATAATTATCAATACATACATACATACATACATACAAAAAAATAAACATAAAACAAAGAAAAAACTTATAGGTATATAGTATAGTACATATAAATAAAAATTAAACAAACAACAAAAAACTTAATGTTTGAAATATATTTTATGTCACAAACCGGCCTCGACTCAGCATAACAACATGCAGACTTTTGCTTAACATCAGGCAGGAGGTGGTCAAACTCAAACCTTTTATTAATAATAACAATAAACGAGTGATATCTTTTATTTGTGTAATTTTATTAATGCATGGAAATACTTACATTGCTGTTAGGCGTGTCAAACGAGAATCCAATGACGTTTGTAGTGTCGTTCTTGTCCCAGCTGTATTCGAAGGCGTATGTCTTCGCAGAGGGATCGGCTTTCTCCAAAGAAAGTATATATTTCGCCGGTCCGCTCATCAAGAAGTATGGAGCGTTGCGTAGATTAGTCATGTTGGGGAACTGGAAGTGAAAAACGAGGTGTACGATGGAAAACTAAAACCTTTGTGATTGATTCAAGCGTTAATTTGCGGAAGTTCATTTTGAGTGTTGATTCTAGCGCTCCAAGAGTCAACTCGTCCTGAGGATGCCTCGTGTAGAAGCGAAACACTTTTTGGCATGTGGTTACCGTAGCGAGAAGAGGATATAACGACTTGTGGTTGTTTTGTTTTTTATTCAATTCGTTTTAGTTTTAAAGTTTATGTCAAATTTACGTTTAGATATTAAGTAAAGTTTCGGATAAGTTTTTAATTTTTAAATTGTAGTTCGGTTTCTTATTAGTGTTACATCTCCCGTCTGTTTCTTTTGTTATCTATCGTGTTGTTCTTTTCTTGGTTGACTGGAAGAGATCGCTGTTAGCGATAAGGCCGCCACTCTTGGCACTAGTTCATAAGATTCTTTTGCTCTCTGTACTTTTTTCTGTTTGTGCACAATAAAGAGATATCTATATATCTATGTTTGCTAAATTTAAATCCTCATCACTGTTATAACTGAAAAGACTGTTAAGCGGAAATAAACTAAATATACACCTAGATTATTTTTGGATAGATATTAAAAAATTGTCAAGTTAGGTAAATTTTAAATGAAATCGTCATCACTGTTGTAATCAATACGACTTTTATGCGGAAATACACTAAATATATACGTTGAACCTTAAAACCTTTTTCTAAAAGAATTTCTTTTTCAATGGGCCCGATACCACTTAAACTACAAGATTTCCCTAAAATCAATGCACTGGAGATATGGTGTTGGAGATGCATGTTGAAAATTTGCTGGGCAGAATTTGCACCAATTTATGCTGAGGTGAGCCCCAATTCTGTAACTTTTGTCTGTCTCTGTTTGTTTGTTTTGTAGTTGTTACAGAATTAAACATTTTTTCTTTCCATCTTTCTTTCAATAACTCCATCTTCAAAGAGCTTCACATACGGGAAAGGCTTTTGTCGATTGTGCAATTAAGTATACTGAAGTTCTTTGGGTATATCTCTAGAAATTAGGACTCGATCAAGAGACTTCTAGTACCACATAGAAGGCAAAAGACATTTTGGTCGGTTTCAGACTCGATTGATCGACCAGTGTGCTCGCAATACTGAGAGTCGCCACAAGTGGAGAGAAATCGTTCGACGAGCAGAATCCCTGGGGAACCAGCGGTGACGATAGGACGTAACCCTGTCCATCGACAGCCTGCCAAAAGTGTCTGACTAAGCAGAAATACCATTTAAACCGGAACACATCAAGCAGCAGCATGCAGCGGTGGAGCTTACCGATCGGAAGAAGATCTACGATTAACAGAGATTAGTTTTACCTGATAAGAGGCGCAAACTTTGATTCCGATAGCCTTATCGAACGTGGACCAACTGCATGTATTGCGTTCTATCCTGTTTTGGTTTAATCCTTCCTGCTGATGCTCCTTTTCGCCGTGGAGGACAATCAGCTCAGACCTGCAACACAAAACTACCCATGAGAAAGTATCCTGGAACCAAGGACCGAGGGATCGATCTTGCCGCCCAACATCATTGTTGAGACATAATTCCGTAGACGCAGCTGGCTTGGAAATCTAGAAAGGATAGAGTTAAATCACTTTTTTTTTTTTGTGGTTGACAGGCTAGTTGTTTGACCACAGCTCACCTGATGTTACGTGAAGGTGTGGTCGAAGATGGTAAAGCACACCTAGCCTGGAATGGAACTGGCTCTCAAGTGAGGCTGCCGGAACACACCGTTAGATGCTTGGCGGCTTCCTTCTTTGTTTTTGGCATCGCCACACACTATGCATTTGCCAGTGTTGACACGGCGTTTGACATTGCCAGTAGTGCCCATACTAAAATTAGTTAATAAGGATAATACGTTATTTTTAGCTTCCTTTAAGCTGCTCTGCTGCTGGGTGTGGGTCTCTTGTCATTGAAAACTGTAAGGCTGAGGAAATTAACAACTTTCTGGTATGCAGTTCCACTATTTAGCGGTTCGCACAATGAAAGAATCAAATTGTCGATGCTGATGAAATAGTTAACTTACTTGGCGGCGAATATCTCTTGCTTATCGTCGGGCAGTTCCAAGTCGAGTCTAATAAGCCTGGCGCCTCTGACCGCCAGTTTGGCTTCAACTCCCGTGGCGGTATAGAGCCGCCAGTTAACTCGGATGCCGCTCGAGCTCAGCCCGTCAGCTATTACGCTCATTGTTGCTGCTATGTTTACTGCCACGCTGGGGAAAACAAAGGAACAGTTGCTCTAGCATAATTATTTACGAGAATTATAATAATAATAAATGAATATCGTAGGACTATACACACAGCGCCATCTGGCCCCAAACTAAGCAGAGCTTCTGTGATGGAAGTCAGATAACGGATAGAATACATAAATACTTTTTTTTTGTAAATGCATACTTATAATACATACAGAACACACTTTAATGTTAGTATAATGAACAAAAAGGTAGTTTTTCAAAATGAAACCCTAAATGCTACAGCATTAGACCGATGATCGACCGCAGTCGTAATGCCAGCGATCCAGTTTTTTTTTTTTTTTTTAATAGCTGACAGGCTAGTTGTTTGACCACAGCTCACCTGATGTCAAGTGAAGGTGTGGCCGAAGATGGTAAAGCACACCTAGCCTGGAATGCAACTGGCTCTCAAGTGAGGCTGCCGGAACACACCGTTAGATGCTTGGCGGCAGATTTTCAACTTGAGGGTGGTAGCTAGCCAGCCGAGTACTAAAGTACCCTACCACCATGCTTTGGTTTCCTCACGATGTTTTCCTTCACCGGCAGCTCAAGCTCATTGTTGGGGTTTGAACCCACGCCCTTCGGCATGCGAACCTACCGCGCTAACCACTGAGCTATCATCGCTACAGGTTAGGTTTAATATCCGCTCCGATACTTCAAGGAGCTGGGTTCTACTCGACCCAACCCAGCTCCTTGCGGGACGTCCAGTGCTGATTTTATAAGTCCACATTCTGAGTAAGACTGCAATAACAAATGTGCTTGAAACTTTGCAACGACGACGTCATGTAAGGTCTTAAGGTTTTAAGCATCTACGTAAAGTAACTAGCACATCGGTATCCGATCGGGTACTTTTAGGACAGTGTGTTAATTTGCATGATTCAATAAATAAAATGTTAATTACAGACTATAGTCGGGGTTTGGTATTGTCTATTAATACACCCGAAACATTTTTTTTTAATCTCAAAAAATTTAAGAGTGCCTATTAAGAATTCTGTTAATAGATGACGTTACTGATTTAGTTGTACTTTTAAATCATACAGACGAAAAATACATTTAAAGAGCATACAATACAAAATCAAACTATACAGTAAAAGCGGGGTATACGTTGCATAAATATGCCGCGAATACAGAAACCGCGGATATGGAATGGTAATTAGTATGGAATCATAGGGGATACGTTTCCACTCCACTCCACTCTTAAATTTTTTAAGATTAAAAAAAAAAAGAAAAAATAGGGGATACGTTCTAAGGTTACAAAATAGAACCAATATGTATCAAAATAAAACCAGGGTTTAAAAATTATTGTTTTTTTTTTGTTTTGTCGCGTTTAAAAATTCTTTCAATTTAGATTGATATTGGGCTACAGCATTAATAAATAATTTGCCGTTTCAAAATAAGTCATTCGACAATGGCCTTTATACAGTGGCAGCAAGGTTTGTTTTAGTTTGAAATTAGTCCACACGGTTAGATCTTTTTTAAAAGCCGCCTCGGTACGTACCTACGGCACATACGTACATACGCAAAAGATGCCGATACGTTAATAAATGACACCCAATTTTTTTCTGTTTATCGATTGCATCCGCGAATAATGAATTTTTTAGCCCTAAAAACAGGAACAGGGTTCCAGTTTGTTCACCCGCGAATAAGGAACTTTTACTACTTCTAAAAGCTTATTAATCAGTTATCAAGCCATTTCTCTTTCACAGCGAAATTATTTGTCATTTAAAAATGCACTTTATAAACATTAAACGAATCAGCACAAATCTTACCTCGGCCTTAGTTTGCCTTCAAAGTCAAGATTCCCATTTTGCATGTACTTATCGACCATCGTTCCTGACATCTTCGTGTTTACGTAACTAGTACCCATAAGGTTCATATTCATTGGTAGACCACAACCCGTTGGGATTGAGAACGTAGTGTCAAGGAATAAAGATGCTTTGTTGTATGAAATTTCCTAAAAAAAACAAAGAAGTGTCACACAATTAAAATGTCATTTATGAAACTCTTAAAAAATAATGTTGTATAGTCATAAAACGGTAATATATTCGTTAAAGAAGAGTCGAATTTAGCTTAAACTCTAAAATAAATCGGATTTGTACGAAAGCATAAAAAATTTGCCAGTTATGAGTCAAATTCGGTATGTAAAGACAAAAAAAATTTACTGGTTCCAAAACCATTTCGAAATAGTACATTTCTGTACAATTGTACAGAAGCAATTTGTAGCGATGATAGCTCAGTGGTTAACGCGGTAGGTTCGCATGCCGAAGGGCGTGAGTTCAAACCCCAACAATGAGCTTGAGCTGCCGGTGAAGGAAAACATCGTGAGGAAACCATAGCATGGTGGTAGGGTACTTTCTAGTACTCGGCTGGCTAGCTACCACCCTCAAGTTGAAAATCTGCCGCCAAGCATCTAACGGTGTGTTCCGGCAGCCTCACTTGAGAGCCAGTTACATTCCAGGCTAGGTGTGCTTTACCATCTTCGACCACAACTTCACTTAACATCAAGTGAGCTGTGGTCAAACATCTAGCCTGTCAAACATTTAAAAAAAAATACATAAAATAAACTTGACTTTCAATTCGGTATGTAAAGTTTTTTTTTGTATTTATTTTATATTTTTCACTGATAGTAAACTTTATTTTATGAAACTAATTTGAATACTTTGGCTTTCTATGCGGTAGTTTAATTCTAATACGTTTTCAAACTTTTTATAGTTATGACGTCATGAGGTCGGCTGAATATGTAGAATATGCCTTTGCCATATAAAACAAAAAAGTATACAAAACATTTGACACATTTCATTAACTTTGACAACAGAACTGACAAGTTTTTCTTTAATTTAACCCATCGGGCAGGCTAAAGCTATAAAGCCATACTTTCATAGACTAAAAAAGTAATGGCAAACCAAAACAAAATTTGTCAATGATTCTTTTTTTGCTTGGTAGATCAGTAGATCATACTTCAGAAGTGGTCCCAAATAAATTTTATCGAAATCGATCGAGTGGTTTTTACAAAATCAACAAAAATCTAAAAATTGTTTCGTTTACTCCGAAACCTTGCTGTTTCATTGTAGCAGCGCGTTTAGTTAGCCTTAGGGTCATAGAGTCGGTTTTTTATAATTGTAAATTTATATTTTTATTTTTTCCCCTTAAAAAATTATATGCAACTATATTGAGTTTAGGTTCATGAGTGGTAGTTGACTATTTTTTTATGCTTCGTATAAATTCTTTTTTTTTACTGTTATTGTAAATAAATAACTAAGAATGTTAGGATGCCTACCTTTCCAGATAATATCTCCAGCACTCTCATCTGCGGGCTAAATCTCTCCAACGCTTTGAATATCTCTTCATCGCCCTCGGCGTTCCAATAAGATATTTCATTACCGAATATCTTGACGCCCAACTCTGCTGTGGGAAAACGGTGCTTAAGAGCTTCGTTCTTGTAGTTGAGATCGTCGATTTTCTCTCGTACGCCGTCCGCCTCGTTAGTCGATCTCAAAACGCGAAGATTGTTGATTTTTTCGACGACTTTGTTCTTGTTCAGAGGCCCGTTGGTGCCGAAGAAACTTTCGAAATAGCGTTCGAAGCCTTCTGCACGGGCTTTCATCTGCAAGTTATTAATTATTATTTAAAAAAAAGTCATGGTAACTGTAGTATTTGGGAATCCGAGTCAGCCATGTTTTTTTTTTTTAATTTTATGAACAGGCCCACTGATTGCGAGTCTCTTCTTAATGTGAAAAGGGTAAGACCATATGCTATGTTATGTTTATTTATTAATAATTATAAAAATTACAAGTCACGTTTTACTTGGTGGTAGATCTCCTTAGCAGGAGGTCGTCTAGGTAGGTACCACCGCAGTACCAGTTATTCTGCCGCTAAGCAGTAGTGTGTAAACATTACTGTGTTCCGGTTTGAAGGATACTGCAGCTAGCGAAATTACTGGGCTGTTGAGACTAACAATCGAAAGTCTCAAAGTAATGAGCGCCAAAGCAGCGATGCCCTGGACTTTGTTATGCTACTCAAAGTTCTGTGTATCGCTGCAATGGTTATAACCCGTACACGTCCAGTGCCTAGGGCTTGCGACCTAGGTGTAGGTTTAAAGGACCCCTTTACATAGGTATCAACCCTACCTTCACTGCCCGTGTTGTCATTCCTGCCCAGCTAATTGGATATGAATGAAATTAACTATTTACTAACTTTGTTTCGTTACACAAAGTTCTGTGTATCGCTGCAATGGTCATAGACAGTCGTTATCTCTTACCATCAGGAGAGCGTCTAGATCATTTCATTACCTTTATGCTAAAAAAGAAGTTATTTTCTCTTTGGATTTAACTTACTTCGAAAATGTTGATAGATTCACCAAACATATCGACTGTGAGGTTGAGTGACAGAGATCGCGGTATATACGAGTCAGGAGAGAACACAACGTTTGCTTCGTAATTTCCACCTGGATAAAAAAAAAACGTGAAATTTAAATACATGATAAGTTTGCACGCCCTGAAGACGTTTTTCACCTCTTGGTGGAGTGTGGCCGGACCAAGACTGTGAGAAGAAATATGTCGCTGAAATATGGTGTTAACCCCCGAGATGTTGGCATGTTTCAAGGTATCCTGGCCGCACCCACATGTGATGCGGCGAGGGCCTTATATGCCGGCATCTCGGAAGTACTAGCCAATCGAAGTACAGATGGTATATTATAAATATGTAATAAAGATTTGTTTTATAATACGGGGCTGGCATAATCGCATTGCGATTAAAGCCCCTAATAAAAATAAGAAAAAAAAAAAAGTTTGCACCTAAAAGATAATAATATTTATTCGCGTATACAAAGTGCAGTTGGCAGGAGTACAGTCATAGAACGCCATATCCTGCTTTTAGGCATGCAAATGTTTGTCTTTTTATTCTTATACTAGCGGACGCCTCGCGGTTTCACCAGCGTAGTTCCCGTTCCCGTGGGAATACAGGGATAAAAAGTAGCTTATGTCATCCGGGGATAGTGTAGGTTTACAACGGTGAAAGAATTTTTGAAATCGGTCTAGTAGTTTCGGACCATATTAAATACAAATTCCTCTTTATAATAGTATAAACGATAAAGTTATTTGTATTTGTATCATAAAATCAAAAATGCACGCGTACGCACTCATACACACACTACACGCGCTAGCATACACACATACACCACACGCGCTCACACACATGCTTCTGTCTCTCTCTCCGCGTTATTTTTGTGTGTTCTGTGGTGTCACAAAATAAATAAAAAATCAATTTCTTCATTACTTAATATAATAAATATAAATAAAATAAATATCGTAGGACTATACACACAGCGCCATCTGACCCCAAACTAAGCAGAGCTTGTGTGATGGGAGTCAGATAACTGATAGAATACTTAAATACTTTTTTTTTGTAAATACATACTTATAATACATACAGAACACCCAGACACAGAACAAACATTTTGTTTATTCACAAAATGTTTGCCCTGAGTGGGAATCGAACCCACGCCCTACAGCTCTCAAGGCAGATATACTACCAATGAGCCAACGGGGCTGTCAAAAAATTACACATATATACATAATTTATATATCTATATTGCTTACTATTTCTTAAAAAAAATGTTTAGTTTTAGCGCGTGTATTTTAACATAAATCCTTGTAATTGCGAAGACCGTCTATCTAGTAAAAATAACCATGAAATCGTTACTACATAACTTACCAGCGTTGTACTGATCAAAGAACATTCCCTGTTCGTAATTTCTAGAAAACATGCGGAAGTCAGGACTGTCTTCCAACTGAGGCATCGTGTTCCCCGAGAGAAGGCCTTGGATTTCCACTCGGGACGGGAGTGACGACTCGCCTAGATTCTTTAGGTGACTCCATACAAACGTTGCAGCTGAAAGTGTGTTTTGTGAAATCACATTAATGTTTGATTTACTTAGACAATTGATTGATTCAGGCGTTACTTTGCGGAAGTTCATTTTGAATATTCAAGGTATATATATAGTTTATTTCCGCTTAACGTCGTTCCAGTTACAACAGTGATGATGACTTAAATTTAACTAATTTGACAACAACTTATTAATTAAAAACCTAATCTTACTTAATATCTAGAACTATCGTTGCGTGTCGAACCAGATTGGCACAGGATTGAGGTAGATGGCATGAAAAGAGAGAGGCCTATACCCAGCAGTGGGATAAAGAAGGCTGTGGATGATGATGATGATGATCTAGAACTAATTTGACATAAACTTTAAAAACATAATTTGACAAAAATGTAATTAAAATAACCACAAGTCTTAAAATCTTCCTCTCTCTGCAGTAACCACTTGCCATTTCAATTTACTTATCAGCTTGTGTGAGATAGGACTTCATATGAGTATGATCAGTGGTCGAATTAGACTTATTTACGAACCGGAACCCATTTCCCTTGAAACCTTCCGATGTGTATTATAATTAAGTTAAGAGTTCGTACTTAAATACAAATTAAATAAAGTGAAACTTTAGATTTTTATTTAAACATAATAACTTTTGTTTTATAATTTATTTATTTTAAAATTTTCCATAATAGATTCACAGTTTCGGTGTTTAAGGTATATATCTAGTTTATAACAGTGATGAGGACTTCAATTAAACTAACTAAACTAATTTGTCACGGCTTATTCATTAAAAACCTAATCTTACTTAAAATCTAGAACTAATTTGACATAAACTTAAAATAATTGATTGATTCTGGCGTTACTTTGCGGAAGTTCATTTTGAATGTTCAATGTTTATATTTAGTTTATTTCCGCTTAACCGTCGTTGTCGTCGTTGTTCTTGATTATTTTAATTAGATTTTTTGTAGTTTTAATTTTTTATATTTGTCAAATTAAGAATATTTCTAAGTTTATGAGTTCTAGATTTTAAGTAAGATTAGGGTTTTTAATAAATAAGCAGTGTAAAATTAGTTAAATTTAAGTCTCCTCGTCACTGTTGGAACTGGAACGACGGTTAAGCGGAAATAAACTAAATATAAACATTGAACATAAACTTAAAAATATAATTTGATATTAATTTAATTAAAATAACAAAAAATCTATCTATAAGTGTGCATTAATTACCTTGATTGACAGTTTCATGCCTCAGCGAATGGAATATTTCCCTTATTGTCTTCAAGTCTGGGCACCTCATAACTTGCAGATACGACGCAATTCGAATTTCTATATCTACTAAGTCTGCGCGATAAGTTTCCAGAAAGTATTCACTGGAAATAAAAAATATATTGACTTAATAATCCCACTAATGTTATAAATTTTGTAGCTATGATAGCTCAGTGGTTAGCGCGGTAGGTTCGCATGCCGAAGGGCGTGGGTTCAAACCCCAACAATGAGCTTGAGCTGCCGGTGAAGGAAAACATCGTGAGGAAATCAAAGCATGGTGGTAGGGTACTTTAGTACTCGGCTGGCTAGCTACCACCCTCAAGTTGAAAATCTGCCTTCAAGCATCTAACGGTGTGTTCCGGCAGCCTCACTTGAGAGCCAGTTGCATTCCAGGCTAGGTGTGCTTTACCATCTTCGGCCACACCTTCACTTGACATCAGGTGAGCTGTGGTCAAACAACTAGCCTGTCAACCATTAAAAAAAATAAAAAAATAAATAAATGTGAAAGTTTGGATGGATGGATGTTTGTTACTCTTTCACGCAAAACTTCTGCACGGATTTGGATGTAATTTGGTATGGAGGTACCCTTTTTTTTTCCCCAGGGACATTACTTTGTGTATACCACCGGCCCTGGGGCGGGCACGGTGGTTATGTGGGACTCTCCGTCCTAATGACGGCCTACCCACTAAAAACCCTGGAGTGTTCCACCTCGGCGCTTTGTGTCGAGGCTGCGGGCACGCTTTCGCACTCTACCGCGGCCTCGACAGCGCTTGTCCTCGCGGGCCCGCCTCGGGGAGCCCAAGCTCACCCCGCAACGATGACGATGTGCCCGAACACCAGACACATCGTCATCCACCTCGGAGACCAAACCAACAAATGGGCTGAACGAACTTGAATGAAATTTGGCACACATATAGTTCATTACCTGGATTAACACATAGGCAACTTTTTATCCCAAAACATGTAGCGGGTACCCCCAACAATGAGCTTGAGCTGCCGGTGAAGGAAAACATCGTGAGGAAACCACAGCATGGTGGTAGAGTACTTTCTAGTACTCGGCTGGCTAGCTACCACCAAGTTAAAAATCTGCCGCCAAGCATCGAACGTTGTGTTCCGGCAGCCTCACTTGAGAGCCAGTTCCATTCCAGGCTAGGTGTGCTTTACTATCTTCTACCACACCTTCACTTAACATCAGGTGAGCTGTGGTAAAAAACCTAGCCTGTTAACCGTAAAAAAAAAATGATATAACGTCTTTCGGTATTTCATATCATTATCTGAAAAGAAAATGACATAGGTACATTACCGTGTCTCAACACAAGGCGTTCTTCTATACGCATCGATGGCCGTCAATCTAATCGGAACAGGGACCAAACTGTCGCCTATAAGGTTCAGAAGGACGTCCGAAAACTTGTCTTTGAAACCACCAATATTCCCGAGCGCTTTGATCGCTACCATTATCTGAAAAAAAAAAAGGATATATAGATAAAAAATTTAGAAAAAATACGTATTCTTAAAAAATCTTTAAATCTCCTTTGGTTTTTTTGGCGGCAACGCGGAAAGAGTCGTGTCGCACCGTTGTATTTTTCCCAAAACTAGTGTTCATGCATAAAAATGGTGGTGTTTCATTCATAGCGATGATAGCTCAGTAGTTAGTGCGGTAGGTTCGCATGCCGAAGGGCGTGGGTTCAAACCCCAATAATGAGCTTGAGCTGCTGGTGAAGGAAAACATCTTGAGGAAACCATAGCATGGTGGTAGGGTACTTTAGTACTCAGCTGGCTAGCTTCCACCCTAAAGTTGAAAATCTACCGCCAAGCATCTAACGGTGCGTTCCGGCAGCCTCATTTGAGAGTTCTATTCCAGGCTAGATGTGCTTTAACATCTTCGCCCACACTTAAAATTAGGTGAGATGTGGTCAAACACCTAGACTGTCAAACATAAAAAAAAAAGAAGAAAATCTTGTATTATGAGAACCAGATAACTGATAAAATACTTTTAATTTTTTTTTTTGTAAATACATACCTACAATAAATACAGTTCAAATACTTATAATAACTGCAGTTCATAATAATGAGTACAGTGACCCTTTCAGTTTAGTATATACTTAAAGCCCTATACATATAATGTACATATATATATGTCGGCGTGTAGCTTTAATGTTGATTTAGTTTAGCGCCATCTTGCGTAATTTTGGTGGACTAGAGGTGGAATGGCGACTCCTCTGACGTAACACTGGTTCCGTGCTCTGCTTGTCGTTATTCGTGTAAAGTATTTTGACTTCAACCAATGAGAGAAGGCGAAGTTGCGGATGTTGGCCGGTAGGGGCGCTGTGTGAAGCGAGCCGGCCGTGCGTTGAATGTTGAGGTGGAGAGATCATTTCTTGCTTTGGTTGAGGAGACATGAACATTGATTCTTGCGTTGAGAGGAGATTGAGTTGGTCGGTTGCAGAGTGCGAAGCTAAGCGGAACGTTTTGTCCCCAAGCTATGTAATAGTGTCTATAATGTTCTGCGCTGTGTGAAGCGAGCCGGCCGTGCGTTGAATGTTGAGGTGGAGAGATCATTTCTTGCTTTGGTTGAGGAGACATGAACATTGATTCTTGCGTTGAGAGGAGATTGAGTTGGTCGGTTGCAGAGTGCGAAGCTAAGCGGAACGTTTTGTCCCCAAGCTATGTAATAGTGTCTATAATGTTCTGCGCTGTGTGAAGCGAGCCGGCCGTGCGTTGAATGTTGAGGTGGAGAGATCATTTCTTGCTTTGGTTGAGGAGACATGAACATTGATTCTTGCGTTGAGAGGAGATTGAGTTGGTCGGTTGCAGAGTGCGAAGCTAAGCGGAACGTTTTGTCCCCAAGCTATGTAATAGTGTCTATAATGTTCTAATTGTTCTTAAACTAAAGTCGTTGTGAAGTGCTGATTAAACTTTCTACAAGATAACTGAATTGTGTGGTTTGTCTCCTCGCCCACTACACCCACGCCCAGTAACCCAGTAACCCAGTAACCATACAAGATGTTGATCGGCCATCCCACCCGTTGTCGTTTCCTTCTTCTATCTCTCCGACATATATTTTATGTTACTTACATTTTGTCTATCCTCTCTGGTTTTGATTATTCCTTTCTGCGCTATACTCGTAACTATCGCTTCGAATATTTCTAGAATTTTCTTCGGAGTTTCTTCTTCGCAGCATTCTCTCGCTATAAATACAAAGTGACATTTTGTTATAAGCAACTTTCAGCTTACATTCCATTACAATTGGTTTCAATTTTGAACCTTGACCCAATTGTAATGGATTTATTAACCCAATTGTTCAAACTTGAACCCAATTTCTTTGACAGATAATTGAATTGACCAGTAAATAGAAGAGGTTATTTTGGCTTCCGTTAACTTGACATTGACAAATTTTGTTTTGGTTTGCCATTGCTTTTTTAGTCTATGATAGTTGCCTTACGAGATGATGTCATTAGACATCAATTGAAAGTCAAGTTTATTTTATGTATTTTATTAAAACACACCACATCTCATTGTTTAAAGAGTTTTAAACGTAAAAATAATGCACAGGAGTGTATTATTTCGAAATGGTTTTGGAATCAGTAAAGTTTTTTTTTTCTTTACATACCGAATCATATTAAGATTCTACAAAACACCCTGTAGTATCAAATGAATTACTTACAAGCTTTACCGCTGTGTTTACAGTAAGAGTACACCATGGAGGAAACAGTAAAACTGATCACTTTGTCGTTCTTTTGACTACGAAGAAGTTCTAACATGCTGTCTAACATCGCTAGTTTTGGCCTGGTAACAAAATAAAATGAGTTTTATTTGTAAAATATGGGTTAAAGTTATGCTTAAAATTTTCTGTCAACTTCGATGTGAAATTTCACGTGTCACTAGATAAATTAAAAAAATTAAAAAGTAGAGAGTTGTGAAACAATATATAATCCGCCATTTTGTGGCGGTGGCCATCTTGGACCGATTTTCATCAAGCTAAGAAATCTCCGGGCTTATTCACCTTTCAAACAAAAAAAAAACAAAATCGGTTAATCCGTTCGGGTGACCACACTACGATGCCACAGACACACACAGACACGTCAAACTTATAACACCACGTCGTTTTTGGGTCGGGGGTTAAAAGTGATACAGACTTTGAGCGTAGATTAACTTTAGCCAATGTTTATAAGTAAGTCATAGCAGTTACGTAAGCACTTTAAATAATAGATTTATCATACATAAATATTGACAACAAGTTTATATAATTATTTAACAATTAAAAAAAAACTTGTAATTAAAAAATAGTGGTGTATATTAGTGTAGTAACTATTAAGTTATTAAATTCTTTGAGTGTCCATTTTATTACAAACGATGAAGAGTTTATCATAAAATTTAAAAAAAATCTTTTTAAAGTGTTTTTTTTTTCTTACCTAGGTATCATAGCCATAGACATTAGCCACTCTTGCCTAGTTTCCTTGTCGACCGCGTCACGTATCAGCATATCCTTTATCAGTTCTACGGAGCCTGTGCTCGCTATATACGGAAGAGCATCCATAATGTGTTTTCTGAAATTGATCAACTAATTATAAGTATGGAATTTATTTGTAAAAAAAGGTTTTTTTTTTAATTTTTATTGTGGTCAGTTGCAAAAATTTAACATGGATCGAGGTGCTGTTAAAATAATATGATTTAGCATTTTAGGGTCAAACGTAAAGGGGGTTGAGATATCTTTTTATGGACAGTTGTCCCACCGAAAGAACTAGTTACTTGTACTAAATTGTAAGTTTCCATATGCAATACAACACACGCAAGCTAAAATACTTACACGGCTCTGTCGCATATACTAGGTGCTCGGCTGAGTAGCTGAGACAAGGCAGGGTAGTGCAGGGGCCTGGCAGACCGTACAAGGCAGTCCCACAGTTTCGCCGAAAGAACTAGTTACTTGTACCAAATTGTAAGTTAACAATATCACAAGTTAAAATACTTACACGGCTCTGTCGCATATACTAGGCGCTCGGGTGAGTAGCTGAGACAAGGCAGGGTAGTGCAGGGGCCTGGCAGACCGTACAAGGCGGCCCCACAAGCCCACTGTCGAACTACTGTCCATATACTCATCTACATTGGAGCGCTTAGTCTCCGAGTTGTCTTTTACCCTGGGAACATATCACACTACCATTACAATTGTTATAGTTTATAATGGACAACTATTCAGGGGTAAGCGTATTCAGAGAACAAAGTGGAAAGGAGGTTTAACATGGGGTTAATCCTGAAATAGGTACATATATATTCTTATTTTTCAATCGTAGCGCAAAATTACTCATCATAACTCACATGCATAGCAGTTTGAGTACTTCTCTCGCCGATTTGAGTCCGCCGGTGTCGTCTCCTATGTACCGGGTATGATGATGGAGCAGGTTAGAGCGTTTAGATATAGCCGTCCACGCTGAAATGGAAAATATATTTGCACAGAACTTTGAGTTGCAAAACAAAGTCCAGTTTCGAAGGTTTGTATCAACAGCCCTATAATTTTCGATACACAATCTATAACCTACCTATATACTAAAAAATTTAAAGTTGTTTGAACAACCGTTGAATGGCATAAAGCGACAGCCCCGTTGGCTCATTGGTAGTATATCTGCCTTGAGAGCTGTAGGGCGTGGGTTCGATTCCCACTCAGGGCAAACATTTTACGAATAAACAAATGTTTGTTCTGTGTCTGGGTGTTATGTATGTATTATAAGTATGTATTTACAAAAAAAAAGTATTTATGTATTCTATCAGTTATCTGAATTCCATCACACAGGCTCTGCTTAGTTTGGGGCTTAGATGGCGCAGTGTAAAAAAAACAAAGTTTTTTAAGAACATTGAATAAAACTCTCTTTTTTGCGTAGTCAGTTAAAAAAAGTATCACCTTTAGGTTGCGACTCCATTACTTCATTATCAGTCTTGTTAACCTCATTGACCAAGATCAAGTCTTGAACTACGGTGGTGATTGCGCCCGAAGAGTTCTTTCCAGAGAAAGGGAGGAATAGATGGCGCTCGCGGCAGTTCACCGCCTTGTAGAGATGATGGTCGACGGTTATTCGGCATTTGCTTTCCGATTTAAGTACTGGCCAGGTTTGAAATTTCTGAAAATAAAATTAGTTTTTTTTTTCTTTTTATAACACTAGTTGGTAAACGGCGCGTTGCTGCCGCAAAAAAAAAACAATTATACTATGCCTATAAACTTCGCGCAAGTCTAAGCAATAAGTTGATCAAGTTTCATCGCAATCGGATGAACGGTACAGATACAAATATACATTTAAAATTTAAAACAGTAGGGGGTTCTACACTAGTAAAACACATAATACGAAATTTTGAATCGATTAGTGGTAAATACTTACCCACATACATAAGAGCTGTTTATTAAACAGCTTAACAGACTATCTTGAATCATAGATCATTTTCGATTAAGTCACATAAAAAAATATGTAATTAGCCATTTTGTGGTGGCGGCCATCTTGGATTTTAAATGTATTATAGTGTATAGTATTTTACTAGTCAAGCCGTTTCATTTGATACCCATATTGAGGGAGTTGTGAAAAAATATGTAATCCGCCATTTTATGGCGGCGGCCAACCGATTTTCACCAAACATAGCTAAGAACACTTCCGACTAATTCACCCATCAAACAAAAAACAAAAAAAACAAAACCAAAATCGGTTCACCCGTTCGGGAGTTACGATGCCGCAGACAAGACAGACATTTGAGTAATGAAACAAAGTCCAGGGCACCACTGCTTTGAGACGTACGATGGTAGCCCAATGATTTCGCTAGCTGTAGTACCCTTCAAACCGGAATGCAGTAATGTTTACATACTTACTTACTGCTTGGCGCCTATTTGATTAGTTACGGTCTTTCCGAGATAAAATCTCTTGTTTTTATTTGGCTATTTAAAAGTAGCTTGTGTTAAGAGTATAAGATATCTGAATTTTAAATTTCATCCGAGCCGTTGAGCCTTTACAGAGTGAAGAAGTACCAAGTTACAAACACACAAACTTCCGCAATTTGCATTCGTTTAAGAACCAACCCCGTAAAAGATATTTTACCGCCAAGCGATAGCGTGTAAACATTATCGTGTTCCGGTTCAAAGGGTAGTTAGTTAAATCATTAGTATGAACTTATTATTGTAGCTAATGAGACTTACCAACGTCTCAAAGTAACGAGCGCCTAAGCGTCGGAATGTTCTGGAATTATTTTTTTATTTCAGATTTTGGGTAGGTACTACTCGCAATGGTCATGGGCGTTATATTTTACCATCAGGAGCGAATTTTGTTTGTTTATGGAATTGGCACTCTTTCGAAATAACTACATCAAAATTCGAATTAACATTACGAAAAAATTAAAATTAAAAAACTCTTAAAAGAGGCGCCATCTATTGGTTTGACACTTCATGACGACGAAGTTATTTTTTATTTAAAACTTTATAATAATATAGTATACTATATTTTGAGTAGGTACCGAGAAACCATTTTGGTTTATTCTCGGTAAAATAACAAACTGCGTTTAAAAAAATATTATTACAGTATATAAAAACAATATTAAATAAATTTTAACATTGCCTATCTACTTACTATATTCTACATGAAATCAAAAGTGAAGAAAGTGTTTAAAAACAACATAAAAGTGTTTTCACTTCCATATCTGTTATCATGCTGATTACAACAGTTAAGCTACAGTGGCCAACATAAAGCTAAAATAGTCCGAAACACGTACGGAGAGTGGCGCCATCTAGTTTTTTGAATAGCCCGATTTCCAAATATAAAATAAATCGATCCGATCTGATTTGAGTCGTTGATTCGATTTGAAAATCGATTTTTTTTCGAGTTTGATTTCGATTTTTTTTTTGTTTTTCTAATACAGATATACATTTTTTTTATTTTTTTTTATGTAAAAGTAATGAGACGATCTAGGCGCTCTCCTGATGTTAAGAGATAACGCCTGCCCATGACCATTGCAGCGATACACAGAACTTTGAGTAACAAAACAACGTCCAGAGCATCGCTGCTTTGGCACTCATTACTTTGAGACTAGATGGTTAGTCTCAACAGCCCAGTAATTTCGCTAGCTGCAATACCTTTCAAACCGGAACCCAGTAATGTTTGCACACTACTGCTTGGCGGCAGAATATCTGGTACTGTGGTGGTACCTACCTAGACGACCTCCTGCTAAGGAAATCTACCACCAAGTAACATGTATTAGAAAAATATTAGCTGTGGCAATTACTTACACTTTGAAAGTCGTATCTCACTGTTTGCAGTATAGACATATATTTATATCTATTAGTGCACTGTGTTAGATCTCTTGTCTTCACTAGTATGAGGCTGGTGTTCTCTTGTCCGCGTACTATATATTCCACATTGCACGTTCCGTGGATATCTTGCTGGAAAGAGACAGAAAATTCTTACTAAAAGCTTAACTGGTTCATTTGGTCATAGCGGAAGATTAGCTTATGATTTTCTGAAGTGAGACCTAATGTATTTTCACTTTGGTTACAAGGATGAGTATTTAATTAAACCTGAAACAGTTATGTCCTTTAACAATTTACTATAGTAGAAAAAATCAGCTGTTCTATAGAAAAGTGTTATTCAGGTTTTAGACATTGGTATTAGATACTAGTTTATATGGAACAACAAAATTTTTTTCTGCAATGAATCAGTTCTACTTTAGAAGTTGTTTTTATTGATGAGTACAATTGTCTACTTTAGATTTAGAACTAATGTTGCGCATAACCTTTTTGTAGCGATGATAGCTCAGTAGTTAACGCAGTCGGTTCACACGCCGAAAAAAAGACCCCAACAATGACCTTGAGCTGCATACCATAGCATTGTGGTAGGGTATTTTCTAGTACTCGGCTGGCTAGCTACTACCCTCTCAAGTTAAAAATCTGTCGCCAAGCACCTAACAGTGCTCTGGTAGCCTCACTTGAGAGCTAGTTCTATTCCAGGATAGGTGTGCTTTACTATCTTCGACCACACAGTCACTTAACAAAACTTGTATGTTGTATTATTGTATACCTCAATTCCTTTGAAATTAATGTCGAATCTCTTCATGCTATTCTGAAACAGGGCCAGAATGGCTCTCTTGTAATTGAGCACCCAATCTTCTTCCTCCACATTAGGGCATATCTCCTGTATGATGCCATCGTGGAACGCAAATCTGAGGACAAATTGATCAACACATTGTATGGATTCTGCTGCACTAAACTAAGATCAGATACTCAGAACTCATGTTAAC
This sequence comes from Biston betularia, assembly GCA_905404145.2. Taxonomy (NCBI): domain Eukaryota; kingdom Metazoa; phylum Arthropoda; class Insecta; order Lepidoptera; family Geometridae; genus Biston; species Biston betularia. The sequence goes on along the minus strand of FR989887.1, from coordinate 4,837,208 downwards.
TCTGTTTAAGGTTTCTTCAAACATGAATACCTAATTTTAATTATGTTTTATCTACAAAAATAATAAAATAAATTTTATTAAAATGATCATAAATGCAAGGTCAAGTTCACCATCAGCTATGGACACCAGCAACATTAGGATGATGCATTGCCAAATCATAGATAATCACAGAAACTTCATGTTGTAACTTAGCAGTAAAACCTTTCCAGGAAGGAAATTCGATGTCTTACAGGCAGGAAGAAATGAGCATTAAAGTCATAAACAAAATCATCAAATTGTCATGGGGTATGAGCTGTTTAACATTCTTCATATGCAGTTTATCTAGAATTTAGAATGATTGAAACAATAAAAATAATGTGTGATTACCTAAGATCATTAGAAGTGACAGCATGAACAAATTTCTCAGCTCGCTCCACTGGATAGTTCTCATCTTGATCTGTTAGAGTCACATGACTGATCTGCAGCAGTCCTTCACAGGGTGTTATAAATTGTATCGACACCTGCAACATTACAAATACAAGTAAATGGCGTGGGTTCAAACCCCAAACAATGAGCTTGAGCTGCCGGTGAAGGAAAACATCGTGAGGAAACCATAGCATGGTGGTAGGGTACTTTCTAGTACTCGGCTGGCTAGCTACCACCCTCAAGTTGAAAATCTGCCGCCAAGCACCTAACGTGTGTTCCGGCAGCCTTACTTGAGAGCCAGTTCCATTCCAGGCTAGGTGTGCTTTACCATCTTCGGCCACACCATCACTTAACATCAGGTGAGCTGAGGTCAAACACCTAGCCTGTCATCAATTAAAAAAAAAATGAGTATTATATCAGTTCTCTGGTTCCCTGGTGCAAGCTTTCCTTAGTTTGGGACTATATGGTGCTGTGTAAAATGTCCTGTGATATTTATTTTATTACTAGTTTGCGCCCATGACTTCATCAAATAATATATATATATATTTTTTTTTTATGTAAGAAGTAATGAGACGGAAGAGACGCTCTCCTGATGTTAAGAGATAACGCCTATCCATGACCATTACAGCGATACACAGAACTTTGAGTAACAAAACAAAGTCCAGGGCATCGCTGCTTTGGCGCACATTACTTTGAGACTTTTGATAGAGTTAGTCTCAACAGCCCAGTAATTTCGCTAGCTGCAGTACCCTTCAAACCGGAACACACTAATGCTTACATACTACTGCTTAGCGGCAGAATAACTGGTACTGTGGCGGTACCTACCTAGACGACCTCCTGCTAAGGAGATCTACCACCAAGATTCACTGGCTGGGCAGTGGTTAGATATTAAGTAAGTGCTAAGATAAGCATCTTAGTAAAATGTATATACCCTGATAGATTGACCAATGCAGTAGAACCGAGGGATATGACTTTTGTAAAATAAAATTTTATTAAGTAGTAAAAAACCTGATACTCAAGGAAGGTAATCTATAGCCATTAAGGTCTACTTACCTCTGAGTTGACATCAAGAATAGACCGATTGTTGCTTGATCCGGCGAAATAAGTCTCAACATTTACTTTGTATTCATAGTGGTATATCACATCCGAAAGGTACTTAAACTTTTCTGACTCTGTAAAAAGAAAACACTAATATTGTAACTGCGAAAGAATTATATAGGCATCATAATATACATAATAATAAAAATTAGAATTGAATACAAAATTGAGTGTAACTTACGTGCACAAGACGGTGGTCCGCAAATGTAAGGATCCTTGAGAGAATCTGTAATAAGAAAGATAAATTAAGGAGAGTATTTCAGTTAAAATGATCTTTGTACGATCAATAAATAAAACATTTCTTTTCCTCTTTAAAGATTTTGCTTGTCTGATTTTTTTTTTTTTTCGTTAATTTGCCCTTTCGGGTAGGCTAAAGCTATAAAGCCATACTGCCTCGTCTTCAGTGATATGTCTGCTGTATCTTAACTATGGTTATCGTCAAAGTCGTCTTAGTCAAGTCCAGTTCGTGTCAGTTCGTGCCAGTCATGCTTTAGTAAAGTAGTGGCAACTTTACTATAAAGCTTCGATGGAGTTTTGGAAGCAACACGAAAACTCATGTTTCACCACATTATATCATTTTCCCACACTCGCGCTTGTAATTCGGCACTTTATGAATAAAACACCACCATTTTTATGCATAAACACTCGACAAAACACTAGTTTTGGAAAAAAATACAACGAAGCGACACGACTCTTCCCGCGTTCCCGCCAAAACTCCTTGCTTGTCTGAATTCATCATGTTGTAAAATAGAAAATTAAACAAATCAAATTCTTCCATCTTATTCTTTGATTTTGGCGTCGCATTTGTGTATTTGCCAGTGTCAAGTGTTTTTTGATATTTTCAAGATTCTTAAGTTAAATAAGTAGTCAAAGTTTAGTCTTGCTCAAGTCCAGTCCATGCTAGTCAAATTCAGTCATACTTTAGTAAAGTAAAGCAAAGCAAAGCTTGTGTACTATGGAAGTCAGATAACTAATAGAATACTAAAATACTTTTTTTGTAAATACATACAATTATAATTCAAAACTTTATAATTAAAAAACTCCATTTATCAAGAGAAACACTCGAAAAACACAAGTTTTAGCAAACAACACAATGCAGCCACAACATTTTTCCGCGTTCCCGCCAAAACTCCGCCGGCTGTCTTTTGTTTTGAACATAATTTGGCGTACCACTATTATAAACATTTCTCACGGTTTAGTATTTCATTTAATCAGTATTGCACGAAATTGCTAAATTGAATTAAGCACGTTTCACGTTATTATTTCAATTATTTCATTACAGCGTGTCAATAGAGTTCATCAAGTTAAGAGTATGTTATTTATTATAAAAACTGTCGGTAAAGTCGGAAGAAAATAAAATGGCATTCCTAAAGATAAACCCAGGCGTGATTGCAACAAGCTACAACCACAAAGGTCAAGACAAGATTATAATAACTATACTAAGCGGTTTCAAGTTTCTGGCAGTGTCTGCGTGATTCATTACTTAGATTTTTGTAGTACCTACATACTTCGTGTAGCTGGTTTATTTATCTGAGAGTACATACAATAATAATCTTCATGACAAGCAGCATAATATTTCGCTAAGTAAGTATTTATATGTAGTTTCAATTCATTCATGGATTAATATTAAGGTAATGCATAATTAATCATTCATCTGGAATGAAAGCGTATAACTATGACCGTATGCATAAAGAGATGGCTAAAATAAGCAGTGTATTTTTAGCAGTGATATACTTAGAGAAGGATCATAAAGAACAGATGATAAGGATGAGTAAGTGAAGCTATATTTCGTAGAAAGTTATAACATGACCTTTTGATAGAACGCACGTCACAGATCACGCGTTCGGGACGAACTGGAGAACTTGTAACTTTTGTAAATATACCAGGAATCCGAAAGGTATGTAGGTATATCCGGAGGAGTTAAAAAACACCTCCGCGTTTGTCTAGTCTGGTCATTAGCAGGTAATTAAATAAATATCGTAGGACGCCATCTGACCCCAAGCGAAACAACGCTTGTATGATAGGAGTCAAATAACTAATGACTTTTTTTTTTGTAAATACGTACCTACTTATAATACATACAGAATCAAGTTGTGCAATACAAGCGTAAATTTTATCTTTAGGTCGGCAGTTGTAATAATATTTTTATTAGATGCTGAAACATTAGTTCTCCAATGATACAAGTACCAACGCATAACTAAATGCGTAATAACACTTATTCACCCGCATCCTCGCATCCTTCATATTGAGCCATTGAAAGAGTCAAAATAAAATACCGATAGTCAGTAGTGTAACCGTTGTCTTACGTGAGCGACAAATACAGCAAAGCGACACGATGAAATGCGACGCGATAATATCATTTATTTGCCATTTTTAACCGACTCAAAAAAGGAGAAGGTTGTCAATTTTTTTGTACGTATGTTACGCGATAATTCCGCACATTATGAATCGATTTTCATGATTTTTTTTGCTCAGTAGATCATACTTCAGAGGTTTTCCCATGCGTTGCGTGCGTTAGCAAAGTCCTACACTTAGCACTGGACAGGAAACAGCTGGTGCTAATAATAATACAATTCTCTCTATATGTCATTCATGTCAGTCTATAACTCTATGATGATGATGTGGCCTATGTTCTCGCGGAGATAAGTTTACTCGTTGTCCTACGTCAGCGATAATATGAAACACGCATTGTTTCCACACGCCATAATCTACGTGGTCGCGGAGATCAGTTTACAGGTTTCCATACTGATTTGCCAGTCGCGTCATATGTTGTCGTTGGCCGTCATTTACATAAGATAATAGATTACCGTAAAGTAGCTTGCCCTAGACGGGTTCTGTATAAAAACTTATCTGGGGCCCTTATAACCGACTTTCATTTCATCTCCAGCTCAGCTCTACGGGGGGCATGTCTATTATTCTTTCACGAACTTGTTAACGAAGATATAATGGTACAAAGTCTGGACGTCCATTGTTGCCGCGGCCTAAGAGGCCTACACATTTTTGCTTACACATGTCGAGACCCCTGCATGAAGCTACTTTGCTATCATTCATATCATCATCATTGAACATTCCACCCAACTCACAGGAGCTACTATGCCAGCGGCCCAGAGCCTCGCTCCAATACTTCACGGAGTTGGGTAGGCTTGGGTAGGCGCTGGTAGGGGTAAATACACAATACACCCCAAGCGGGACGTCACTGCAGGACTTATCGCCCCCACTTTGAATAAGAATAACAATGTTGAGACCCCTGTAGCACGGGGGGCTATGCCCGTATCATTGATACGGCTGATACGACGGTTGCTACGCCCCTGATGGGTTAGATCTATTAAGAGTTAGTATTGATATCTGAAAAGCTGGTTATTACCGAAGGAAAGAGAACACGAGGCCGGTCGCTGGTCTTCTAAATTCTACCAAGTGGTGAGGGCTACTTAGGACCGGAGTCGATGAAAGCAGATTGTCCGTCTAAGAGGTTCCAATGACCACGATGTTCAGAAATGAGAGACCGATTGAAGAAGAAGAGTATTGATACGTGTAAAAGAGAATAATCATTATCAGTGGTCGCCCTAACTGCGGCTTAATAAGTTGTGATACTAGGTATAGGCCAGTGTCTTTAGTTATCAGTTCTATGCAAATATCTGTTTAAAGTCCAATCAGTACGTCACTGATAATGAAGGGAAAGGCTGGCTAATTAAACTTGACCTGACTTAGTTATGTTGGACTAGGCATGCTAAAAAGTTATCATCTGAATAATTAATGTTATTCCTGACCTAGTTCATAGTATGAAGTTGTTACTTATTTGATTGCATACTAAATCAAATTAGCCTTGTTTTTAAAAACTGTCCCACAGCTGGGTGTGGGCCTCTTTTTATTGTGAGACTGGTCAGGTCATTGTCCATCACGATGGCCAAATGTGGGTTGACAGACTTCACATATCTTTGAGAATTTTTTTTAGGATCTCACAGACAGTGTTTGCAATGTTTTCCTTCACCGTTTGAAGTCAGCGGCTATACGAACATAACTCAGAAAAGACAGAGGTCCGTGCCGTGGCCTTCGAACCTAGGACCTTTGTGGTACCAGAACAGAGCTCCAGGACCAGACTCCGTGGAAGCCAGAGAGACTCCCAACAAAGCTGTCGAAACTTCTACTGAGTGCATAATTATTTCAAAGTGCCTGTACAACTAATTATTTTAAATCGACTCAAAAAAGGATAATCTGTTACGCGATTATTCCGCGAATTCTGAATCGATTTTGATGACTCTTTTTTTGCTTGGTAGATCATACTTCAAAGATGCTTCCGTATATATTTTATCGAAATCGATCCAGTGGTTTTAAAAAAATCAACAAATATCACGTATAGATCGATCGAATTTGCGTGGAATTTTTTTGGAACAGTGCGTTTAGTTGGCCTAAGGATCATGGAGTCGAATTTTAAAAATTGTAACTTAATATATTATAATACAATCATATGAAGTTATTTTTGAATCACTGAAGTTATTTTCTATTTAGTCGTAGGACAAAGCGTTGGCTTTCAAGTGGCTTTAAGCCACGCGTTGGCATTGACTGGCCTATAAACGAAGATTCACTTTGAGTGTGTTGGTCCGAGTTTCAAACACATTGCTAGTCACACGCGTATGAGACTAGTCCAAAATATGGAGCAATGTCGAGATCTTGGATAGGAAGTGTAAATATAGGTCTGAGATAGGAAGAGAAAAGGTCTCAAGCTCTCAAGCAATAGGTCAATACGGTGACAGATAAGCAAATGTGGTAGTGGTAGTAGCCACATCTGTCGCTGAACCGATAACCGTTGGTGTAAACGTTATAAAACGGCCACCGTTGATTATTCTGTATACGACAAAATATCGTTCATGATATTTTTATGATCGAAAAATTAGACAATTAATTTCATGTTCTGTCATGTTACAAAATTATAAATTTTATTTATTTTGCAGTTGAAGTGTTTGGGTCGTATTAAGGTACTTACGTATTACTTGATTGGGTTGAGCGCTTTGAGAGAATACTGTTTTTTAGTCCAGCAAAACTATGACGATACTAATTATAATGATGAAGGATACTCACTGGCTGACCCGTAAACCACACCGCAAAAGCACACACACAAAAGGATCACACACCAATTCATTGTCTCTTCGTCACAATTATCCCATGAATCAATACATTTCCAGCTAATTCGCGTGCTGCCACCGCACAAATAGCACTAACGGAACGTTTTATCTAAGGGTCGTACCGGGTCAAAGTAAGCAATGTTATCGCATGCTTATCTGTTCAATGGAACTCGGTACTCAATTGATCATTAAAATGTTTGTCAAATGTTGTGATACACGGGCGGCGAGGGACTGACGAGCGGGAAGTACGGGAAATCAACGGGTTCGGCTTGCATATGACGTATCTCTTGTCGTGCACACGAATCGCTTTTGTATGAGGGTAAGGGTCAGTATTCCATTCATAATGTTGCATGTACTTCATATAAGCATGTTATATTATGATTATGATTGATTTTTTTCGGATACTGTTGATTTTCTTAGCGTACGTTATTAACGTAAATAAGAAATACTAGCTGACGCCCGCGACTTCATCCGCGTTAACTTTAGAATTAGGTTCAGAGAGATATCTGTCAACCTGACATCTGTCAATCTGACATCTGTTAAACTGTCATCTGCCAATCTGGCAATTTTTCAAATCATCAATGAATAAATAAGCTTTCAAATGAAATTAATCTGTGGTAATGTGTAGTATGCTATGTGTATGCCAAATTTCATCCAAATCCGTTCAGCCCTTTTTTGCGTGATTTAGTAACAAACATACAAACTTTCACATTTATAATATTAAGTAGTTTATAATATTAGTCAGATGTATCACTATAAGAGTATTGTTTACATTGACAAATTATTTTTGTAAATTAAATTTGAAATAAAACAATATGATAAACAACAATTATAATTGTAACAAAGTGCAAACATTGACAAATTAATTATTATTGGAACTAGAGAATTTAAGACTAAAATTAGTCAAATATTTGAAGAGCAGTTAGTTTCGAGAGCTTCCGTTTTAAAGTTAAAGTTGGACAGCCCTGTTGGCTCATTGGTAGTATGTCTGCTCCAAGATCTGAAGGTGGGTTCGATTCTCACCCAGGATAAACATTTTGTAGTATAAACAAAATGTTTGTTCTGTGTCTGTGTGTTCTGCATTTATTATAAGTTCTACCTATGTATTTACAAAAAAAAAGTATTTAAGTATTCTATCACTTATCTGATTTCCATAGTACAAGCTTTGCTTAGTTTGGGGTCAGATGGCGCTGTGTGTAATGTCCTACGATATTTATTTATGTGCTTTAAGAGCGTGGGCGTGGATTCGGTTCCTAGAACAAACATATTTTGTGTGACGAGAATAAATGTTTATTCTGCGTTTGGGTGTTCTGTATGTATTACAAGTACGTATTTACAAAAGCATGTAAGTCTATTCAGTTGTCTGGCCCTCATAGTACAAGCTTTGCTTGGGCTTAGCTTTGGGGCTAGATAGCGCTGTCTAGAATATCCTACGATAATTACTAATTTTGTTTAAAAAACTCAGTGAAAACCGTATCAAAATTCGCTGCGGGATTTGGAAGTGGTCATACAGATTGACGTAGGTACCTATATACTCAGGAATATTGTTTTGTATTATGTATTTAGAAAACAAGAAGAAGCACGGAAATGATTAGAAAAGTCTACAAACAAAAAAAAATCTTCCAGTCTCTGTCCAGCGTTTTGAACAAATCCTCCAGTACTTACGTTAGAGAACAATTTCGGGGAAAATAAATTAATTGAACTAAAAATGTTGCATTTTTTAAATAAATAAGACAACAGTACCTAATGCGGTGCTTAGGCAGGTATCAAACTTCTTCTTGAATCACTGTCTATTGATGGAAACCGCATTAAAATCCGTTGCGTAGTTTAAAAGATCTAGCGTAGAAAGACGGCGGGAAGCGACTTTGTTTTATACTATGTAGAGATAACAATCACGAAAAACGAGAAATCAAGACACTATGTACCTACAGAAAGATTGAATAATAAATAACAGCTATTCCTTGAAAGTCTTGTATACAATAAACAAAGTAGGTAGGTACAATTATTAATAATTGCATCAGAGCGTTTTAATATTGCAAATTGGCATCAAAATGATGAGCGGGAATCTTCTCTCAACAATTTGACTATTATGCGCCTTTGTATACTTAACGTCATTGATTTAAAGTTCATTTCAGTTTACATTGTCTGTTCGATAAAGTTGTATGGGGATACTTAATTGGACCGATCCGCTGGGAAGCAGATGTCGTCGGGACTTTGTCAATAAATGCGTCTGGCAAATCTAGTGAAGCAACTGCAGTATTAGGTATTTGTGTAAATAAATACACTCACTTAAGGTGGTTCGATTTCCATACAAATAAATGTTTGTCATTCATGGATAAATGGAACATAATTTTACAGTGAAATCACAGCTACTGGCATTTATTTTGGTCTTTATTTGCGGCAAATCACAATTGCTTGAATAAAACAGTAGTTTAAAAGCATAAAATCAATTTTATGAATGATTTTTGCATTAATGATTTTTGAATAAAAATGTGATTTATCGCAAATAAAGATCAAAATAAATGCCAGTAGCTGTGATTTCACTGTAAAATTATGCTCCATTTGTCCATAAATAACAAAAATAAATTAATTGAATAAATTGTATGGAAATCGAACCACCTTAACATAGATAAATAGAAACGCTTTATTGTGCACACAAAAAATAGACGAAAACGTACAGAAAATAAAAGAATCTTATGAACCACAAGTGGTGGCCTTGTCGCTAAAAGCGATAAATATATTCCAGGCTTCTTCTTTTAGTTGGTGAAGGTACGACTAGGTCTTGTTTCTTCTATTCCAAGCTAAGTGTGCTTTATTATCTTCGACCACACCGTGATTAGAATAGAATAGAATGGAATGGGATAGAATAGAACGGAACAGAACGGAATAGAACGGTATAACATACAAATATGAAACATAAAAAACAGATAAAAGAAAATAACAAATAAACAATAAACATATGACATACCTACTAGCAGACGCTTCGCGGTTTCCCGTTTCCGTGGCAATACAGGGATAAAAAGTAGCTTATGTCACCCGGAGATAGTGTAGCTTCCCAACGGTGAAAGAATTTTTGAAATCGGCCCAGTAGTTTAGGAGCCTATTCAATACAAACAATCAAATATTACCTCTTTATAATAGCATAGATAACAGCGTAACCTGTGGTCAAACACTTAGCCTGCCAGCCAAAAATAAAATCACATCCAATGGCGGTGTTTTACTTTCTATGTGCTTGATGCAGACAAAATAAAATAATTGAAACCAAAAAGCTCTTGTAATTTGTGCAATTATCATAAGCTGTCCATGTGAAATGTTGACAGCTTATGTCACTCCCGTACAATTTGGACCTTTCTATAGAGTTATCGCTAATCGAATATTACTTTGTCTAATCCTTCTGATTAGAAACGTGTACAGTACTTCAGAGATATAAATTATAATACCTTTTCAAATTCTACGAGCAACGTCTATTCGACCGCACGTTATATAAAAAGTAGGAGTAAGCTTCCAGTTTCTTTCTTTATAGACATTCTAGGCTCAAAGCTTTCGATAGCTCAGTGGTTAACGCGGTTTGGTCACAAACTCAATCACACGCTGAAAGGCATGAGTAAAGGAAAACGTCGTGGGGTAACCATAGCATTGTGGTAGAATACTTTCTGGCAGTGGCGGCCTTAGGGGGTGGCAAGCAGGGCAACCGCCCGGGGCCTCGCTCTGGCAGGGGCCTCACCTCCTCAACTACCCAAGTAGAAAAAAGTTTACCATATGTATACATACGTACGTATATCTCGCGCCTTGCACTTAACAAAACCCCACCTAAACGCACAGTTTCATAATTAGTGCAAACATGTAACAGACACAAAGAAAAAGGGCCTCACAATTCGTAGCAATGATAGCTCAGTGGTAAGCGCGGTAGGTTCGCATGCCGAAGGGCGTGGGTTCAAACCCCAACAATGAGCTTGAGCTGCCGGTGAAGGAAAACATCGTGAGGAAACCATAGCATGGTGGCCAGCCAGCCGAGTACTAGAAAGTACCCTAGTACTTTCTAGTACTCGGCTGGCTAGCTACCACCCTCAAGTTGAAAATCTGCCGCTAAGCATCTAACGGTGTGTTCCGGCAGCCTCACTTGAGAGCCAGTTCCATTCCAGGCTAGGTGTGCTTTACCATCTTCGACCACGCCTTCACTTAACATCAGGTAAGCTGTGGTAAAACACCTGGCCTGTCAACCATAAAAAAAAAAGAAAAAAAGAAAAATAGTTAAGGCCGCCGCTACTTTCAGGTACTCGGTTGGCTAAAAAAATTTGCCGCAAAACATCATTTGAAAACTGGTTACCATGTAACTAACTGAACTGACTATTCTGCAGACGCCGGGGGTAAAAATAAGATCGATTGGTTTCATAATATTTATGCATTTTAAAATTGTATTGAGTTGGATAAGTAGTTATGTATACAATTACATATTCAAGGAATTTGTGTAGGAAGCTTCGTAAGATAGATTGACCTACAATGTAAATAAATACACCGTTATCTTATTAAGAATAAAATTATTATGCAAATGTATTGATTAGTCAATTAATCTAAGTAATTATATGCACATTTTGTATATATAACTACAACCGCAGTACATACTACACACACACTTATTACCTTACATAACAAGCTGAAAAGTTAATTATAATTGTGTAATGTTAATTATATAATTTTTTATGTTTCATATTTGTATGTTGTTGTTTTATTGTGTATAAAGTTATGTTCTATTCTATCTATAACTTGACTGCGTATAAAATAGGTATAATCAATTTATGCTTTTTAAAAAAAAATAATTAAAGTAATTAAATTTTTAATGTATTGGTGTACACTGTGTTGGCGGCCTTTTTGAATAAATAAATTAGAAAATGTTTACACAGGATTGCTTAGCAGAATATCTGATATCGCAGTACTACTACTGCGATCCTGATAAGGAAGATCACCAAAAATAAGACTAAGTTAGTTTTACTAACGACTAATTTGCTTGCTAATAGTGCATATTTTTTCTGCATCTTCAAATATTCACCTCAGCATGAGATTACTAATTAGGACTCATGTTTCATTACCAATGAATATAACGATATGTGCACTGCAAGAACACGATCTAAGCAATGGCCGTACCTACGGGCTAACTGCCCAATAAACGTAGACACCCGGTGACACTATTGTCAATGTAGCCGTGAAACTAAACTGAGTAGGAGTGAGAGGTGCGGCGGGTCAGGTTACTCTGGTCGAAGACGTTCGCCTCTTTCCTGCACCAAGCGGCAAAAAGTCGAACGTGTGGGCCCGCGGACGAACCCGTTTCTCCATACAAGGTGCTCGGAGACATGTCGCTTCCCAACGCACCGGCTCACATAATATTGTTAGCTGCCGATAGCTTTTTATGTCGAATGCATTATTCGATACTCATTTAAAATTCTAACATACGCTTATAAAGAAAGCTCGCCATTTTCATCCGGTCCCCTGTTGTCGCCGGTCGCTTCATTGTATTTACTTAGCACTATCTCGAATCTCGAGAGCGGTTAAATAAACTTAATATATTACGCAAATTCGGCTTTGGCCAACAGTTGTTCGGTCGGCCCACGCGCCTAAAGTTGCGGGGGCGAAGACCGAGGCTCCAACGCGTGCTCAGTTCTAAAACTCTCGCGCACATCGAGTGGCTCACACGCAGCGTTTGCCTTTGCCAACACGAAAAATAGAATTAAAACCAACACAGTGACAGTTCTGACAGATTAGAATTTGACGTTCCAAAATAGTGCATCCAAGGACGCGGCCGAATCGATATCGATAGTGCAAGTAGGAAGTGACGTCATGCATAGTGTTGTGAATGTGCTAGTGAGGTGGGCGCGGTGTTGACAATGCAATACCATTAGAACGGAAAGGTGAGTGTAACAAGCTAATGAGTTCCTCATTAACAGATAATAAACATTTGTAAACTATCATTTGGAACACGAATTCGCGTGGGCCATGCCTAATTCAATGTTTTGTATTACAAACGCTGCTAGTTGGCAATGTGTTTTTTTTAATGGTTGACAGGCTAGGTGTTTGACCACAGCTCACCTGATGGTGTGACGGTGTGGTCGAAGATGGTAAAGCACACCTAGCCTGGAATGGAACTGGTGCTTGGCGACAGATTTTCAACTTGACGGTGGTAGCTAGCCAGCCTAGTACTAGAAAGTAAATGTCATATCTTTATTGTTCCAGTAGACTTACCTACCTAGTAACACTTTACGATGTACTATCTTCCATCATCTAAAACCTACGTAATCGATACTACTTTTGCTACGAGTATAAGTACTTGGCTTAAATTTGATATTCAAGTAGTGCATTCAATCTTTCTTGCAATGAAATTGAGTATCATTATCTAAGCTATTACCTAACAGTTTTATTACTGAGAAAGATGTTTCTAGAATAATAATATACGTACATACTATTAAGTAAGTTTATATTTTATAAGTAATAAAATGCATGGTGCTGTTATCTTTAATATACAACCTATTAAACGTTTACTTTATAGACGTTTGCCAGCATATTTGACTTAGCATCTCAATGCACTCTGATAGAATGCTAATGAAGATTCTAAGTAGTCATTAAGTTAGCCTTTCCGCATAATTGAACTTTAAATGAGACTTTTAGAGAATATGTACACATATATTTACATATTTTATATGTATTTGTACACAGAAGTAAATGTTTGACAGTCGCTTGTTGAAAACAATTATGCAGATATATTAGTATTTTGTTGTTTTTGCAACATTTTGCTGTTGCAAAAATACTAATATATTATTTTATTTTTATTTTATTTATTGATACACAAAACAGAACATAGTCAGAACAGATACATAATTTGCTAGGTACAGTTTCGAGCCAGACTATATACCTAAACATGTGTATACAACATGACTATAAATTTAGAAGCATTTAACTAACATTTAAAATCTAAGATATTTACTTATTGAATGTAAAGTTATACGATGCAAAAGTGAAACTAACAAATAAATTTTACTTACAACTTAACTATCAAGTAACATTATTTGTGTAGGTGACGTAGACAATCTTACTTTATCAAACTTAAATTTAGGTAAATTTTTTTTATACATTAATAAAAAGCTCATTATTTTTAACTGACTCAAAAAAGGACGAGGTTTTCAATTCGACTGTATGTTTTTTTGTTTGTATGTTACACGATCGTTCCGCCAATTATGAAGATTTGCTTGGTAGACCATACTTCAGAGGTCCCATTTAAATTTTATAGAAATCGATCAAGCGGTTTTAAAAAAATCAACAAAAATCAAAAAATTGGATACATCGATGATATTTTCGTTTACTCCGAAACCATGCTGTTTTATTTGAGCAGTGTGTTTAGTTGGTCATGGAGTCGGTTTCTTAAAACTGTTAATTTATGTTACATTGTTTGAGAACAACTTTTAATAGAGTTAACATAGAAAATATTTTGTTGAAGAAAATCAAAGATTAGACAAAGTTGCAGAACTTGCAGGTCCTATGTAAAGTTGTAACGTATGTAGGTATTGTATAGAAAATGGATGACACTTTAGTCCTACACATTCTCTTATCAAACGTCAAGGAAGTATACGCACACATACATACTTCAATACATCAAGGTATTTATAGATAGATTTACTTGGTGGTAGATTTCCTTAGCAGGAGGTCGTCTAGGTAGGTACCACCGCAGTACCAGATATTCTGCCGCCAAGCAGTAGTGTGCAAACATTACTGTGTTCCGGTTTGAAGGGTACTGCAGCTAGCGAAATTACTGGGCTGTTGAGACTATCTAGTCTCAAAGTAATGAGCACCAAAGCAGCGATGCCCTGGACGTTGTTTTGCTACTCAAAGTTCTGTGTATCGCTGCAATGGTCATGGCCAGGCGTTATCTCTTAACATCAGGAGAGCGCCTCGAACGTCTCATTACATTACATAAAAAAAAAGATAGAAATACTCTTTAATGTGCACACCAAAAATAGAAAAAAAGAGTACAGGAAAACAAAATAATCTTATGAGCTAGCTTAGAACCACAAGTGGCGGCCTTATAGTTAAAAGCGATCTCTTCCATGTGCGCGTAGTTCTCGTACGCTAAACTAAACTGTAGAACCAAGGAGTCTTAATACAAAAAATATTTTTGTTAGATATAAATTCAAGCACATATTGGCCACAGCTACTAAAATATCTCGCGTGGGAGAAAATAATGCCCTCATGACTTGACATTTCGAAACTGTCCAGTTTTGAATAAAATCACATGCTCAAGTCAATATAAGATCTATCCCTTTTGGTGCAGAGTCTCTTATTTACTAGCAGCCGGTTCGATGACAGAAAATTATGTTCATTGAGTTGGAAAATGCAAATGAGACCTTACGTTAACCCAGTATCCATTGAAGAGATGATATGGGAATTAGTGATTTTATGCAGGGCTTAAACGGAAGTGGTTAGTGAAATTGTTAGTAAGTTCGTATAGTGTAAATGCTTGGTACGAATTGAGGTGCGACTTCACATTTCATAATCGTGTGGGAAGTGATGTGATTGATAAAATATAGTTTAGATTTAAAATAATGGGTTCACTGCCAATGCAATAGCATTGTTCATTAGTTTATAGCCCAAGGGTTAACGCGTTTGGTTTGCACGGCGTAGGGCGTGAGTTCAAATACAATTCTAAACTCCAAAGTTTTTTTTATAACACTAGATAAAAAAAAAAAGAAAAAAAAGTATTTAAGTATTCTATCAGTTATCTGGCTCGCATAGTACAAGCTTGGCTTAGTTTGGGGTCAGATGGCGCTGTGTGTAATGCCCTACGATATTTATTTATTAGATAGGCTTACGTTTGACCGCCTTTTAACATGATGTTAGGTGATGATATTTTATTTATTAGATAAATTGCTATTTATGTTAAGAAGCTACGTGGAAACGTCTTGCCCGGATTAATAAGAATAATATTGTAATTGTATACAGCGAGTATAAATAATACTAGCGGACGCCTCGCGGTTTCACCCACGTAGTTCCCGTTCCCGAGAGAATACAGGGATAAAAAGTAGCCTATGTCATCCGGGGATAGTGCAGCTTCCCAACGGTGAAAGAATTTTTGAAATCGGTTCAGCAGTTTTTGAGATTTTTCGTTACAAACATACAAAAAGACAAATCTTTCCTCTTTATAATATTAGTGTAGATGAACACAGCACTCGATGTCGACATTCATGCATGACGCCATCTCTTTTATACTTCGTTGGTTTTTTTATAATAGGCTAGATGTTTGACTACAGCTCACCTGATGTTAAGTGACAGTGTGGTCGAAGATGGTAAACACAACTAGCCTGGAATGGAACTGGCTCTCAAGTGAGGCTGCTGTAACACACTGTTGATGCTTGGCGGCAGATTTTTAAACTTATGGTTGGTAGCTAGCCAGCCAATTACTAGAAAGTACCCTACCACCATGCTATGGTTTAGTCACGATGTCTGCTTTCGCCGAAGCAAGCTCGTTGATGGGGTTTGAACTTATGCCTTTCGGCGGTAACCACTGAGCTATCATCGCTACAATATCACTAAAATGTAAAGCTTTAAGCTTTCAACGTGACGTGCTCACTGACTGATGCAGTACAATGTCCAAAAGTGTCACTTTAATTCAATTGCCATCCTTATTCTTTGATTACATCCAGTACAGTAATACTATATCGCTTTCCTAATTTTACCCTTTTCGACTGCCCTGTTAGCTCATTTGGTAGAATATCTGCTTCAAGAGCTGTAGACCGTGGGTTCGATTCCCACCAAGACAAACATTTACGTGACGGTGTTTGTTCCATATGTAGGTACCATATGTATAAGTATGTATTTACAAAAAGTATACAAGTATTCTATCAGCTATCTGGTTCCCATAGTACAAGCTTTGCTTTGTTTGGGGCTGGATAGCGCTGTGTGTAAAGTCCTACGATATTTATTAATTTAATTATTTTTCTCGGAGATTCCCAATAACAGAATGCCATTAAACACACACACAGATACAACTAACTCCCACACCAGAACATAATAAATATATTCAAATTCATTCAATCCAGGTTGTCAGCAATCGCGCTATTACTGAATGCATCTACAAACCTCTGCTTAAATGAATTAATTACAATTATGGTAATTGGGCTACGATATTTACAAAGAAGGTAATGCCACTCCATTCCAAGGTTTGTCGTATGACATCGGTGAGGAAATTCACGGCAGCGGCCGACAACACGCGGCCAGAGAGCCGCATGCGGCCCGCGGATGTTCTGCTTGCGGCCGTGATTGTTTTGTAAAAATAAAGAAAAAAGTAATTCTATTTTATCCAATTTGACATTATTTAATAAGTAACTCTCATTTTCTCTAATTTTTGCACACACAGTTCAAGTATGGTGTAAGCGACGTTTTAATTTACATACCAACATTTTGACACACCTATACTTAGTAAATGAATACATTTTGATTTTGAAAAATTTGTCATAAATATCTAAAATATTTTAGATTCTAGAAAGAAAGTATTATTATTATAAATATCTCAAATTGTCTATGTTTTAACAATTTTAATAGCGTTTTTGTTTTTTCTATCCATTCTATCGGAAATAGGTACATTAAGCTTCTAGGGTTAATATTAGGTACAAGTTTAGTGAGGCCCGCCTTTACCTTATTTTGCCACCATGCGGCCCCTATCTGCCAAAAGGTTGCCGATCGCTGGCTAAAGCAACATTTTTGTAAATAAATAAATATCGTGAGACATTACCCACAGCGTCACACATCGGGTTATTTTAGTTTCATTAATTAATTGAAAATTGTATTTGACGTATTGACTTTATGATATTAAAAAACATATCAAAAGTTTGTTTGTTCGACAGCCCTGTTGGTTCATTGGTTGTATGTCTGCTTCGAGAGCTGAAGGGCGTGGGTTCGATTCCCGCTCAGGACTTACATTTGTGTGACTAACATCGATGTTTGTTCTGTGTCTGGGTGTACTGTATGTACCATAAGTATGTATTTACAAAAACAAAATTTTTAATTATTCTGTCAGCTGTTTGGTTCCCATAGTACAAGCTTTGCTTAGTTTGGGGCTAGATGGCGCTGTGATAAATGCCCTCCAATATTAAAAAAAATATTGAAAGTTAGTAGAAATAGTATCTAGCTATTTATTTTTTAATTTTTTACTTTTAAATAATTTTATATTTTCACGCAGCGTGCCTTGTTTATTCAGTCATAGATTGGTACCTATATAAGGCATAACTTACTTGTGCTTAACTTGAAGCTTACACTTTATACAAAGTTAGCGTTCAGCTGAACGGTCTCCGTAAACAATATCAAAGTCCAAGTTGTGAGCTCTTGAGTTTGTTATAATTTAAGACGAGTGCACTTATATCTAAAGCCGTGTACCTACTCATTGAAGAGCTGTTATT
Source organism: Biston betularia (assembly GCA_905404145.2). NCBI lineage: Eukaryota > Metazoa > Arthropoda > Insecta > Lepidoptera > Geometridae > Biston > Biston betularia. The sequence goes on along the minus strand of FR989887.1, from coordinate 4,819,150 downwards.
GTTACACTCTACGGTTACGAAAATAGTAGTATTTCTATAGTTTACAGCCTATCAGTTCATCATGTGAATCGATTTAAATTTTTTTTTGGTGAATCAACACTCTTGATTCACCATTCAACCATGTTGTTCTTAGCTATGTTTGATAAAAAACCGTCCAAGATAGCCGCCGCCACAAAATGGCGGATTACATATTTTTTCACAACTCCCTCAATATGGTTATCAAATGAAAGGGGTTGACTAATAGAATACTATTATATAATAGCATGTCAGGGTGTTTTTAAATTTTGAATGTATCTTGTTCCATAGTGGGTACATTCTAGTACTACGCTGGCCAGCTGGCTAGCACCTTCAAGTAGAAAATGAATTGCCTGGCATCTTACGGTGGGTTTCGGAAACATCACTCTAGAGCCAGATCCATTCCAGGCTAGGGTTGTTTATCATTTTTGACCACACCGTCATATGAGCTGTCAGATGAGCTGTGGTCAATCACCCAGCTTCCTAGCCTGTCAACCATAAACAATTAAAAGCTGATCAAAAATGTTGTGTTGAGTATAAACTCCTCGATGCATTTGTAAAAAAGGAGTTTTCACTAATTTTTTACGTAAAATATTTTTTTAGAAACCGTAGTGTAAATGTAGATAGACTTTACAGTAGACAATGGTTACGGTAACGGCTCGCGTATTATGAGTACCCGGCTTTACTCGCTGTACGGACCAATAAACATAACTTAGGTTACTTCGGATCATAAACTTCTATTGAGTCCGTATTGATAATTACTACCATTGGATTTATAGGAGCAATGGGGTTAATAGTCCGATTTATGCGACACTTCTGTTGCGTTGCTAATGAAATGAGTGTATACCTAAATATTGATAGAAAGTCAAAAAGATTTTTTTTTATTTTACTTGTGCTGGTTTTCTTCCTCTTTTACATAGTTATTGCATGGCAAAATGTAAAATACGGGAATTATTAAAAACGCTGTCTCTTTACTTAAATACGAATAAATACGATGTAGTTACTTATATAAAATACTTTAAATAAGTAACTACATAGTTAATAGAAAAACCATCGAAAGTCTCAAAGTAATGAGCACCAAAGCAGTGATGCCCTGGACTTTGCTTTGTTACTCAAAGTTCTGTGTATCGCTGCAGTGGTCATGGACAGGCGTTACCTCTTACCATCAGGAGAGCGTCTCGTTAGTCTCATTATTTCTCACATTAAAAAAAAAAAGATAATTAAAAGACCATGACCAGACGCCATGTGTTTTTTTAATGAGTGGACATTAAGAAGAATTTAATTATGTAACATACACAACACAAAAAACAAACACAAAGACAAATCAATGACAGTTAGTTAATTAAGTGTTTGACCAGAGCTTTCATGATGATTAAGATGGTGAACGCACCTTGCTCGGCATGGGATTTCAATGTCATACGTATTAGTATGTCAAACTTTTTGTTCTCGAAAAACCGTAAAAATCGCGAAGCGCCGCTAATCTTTTATTGATATTAATAATTTTCCGAATGATCACCAAAATTTTACGCCTAAATTAATGATTATTAAACGCACAGTTAATTATGTGTATCCAATATGGCCGTGTTTAAAGTTCCGCTAAATGTGAAATATTCCCCGGGATAATCCATTTACCTACATAATTATTAGCAAGAGCTAGGATGGAGATACATGTCAGCTGTTGGGCAGGACTTACTTTGTGAAAATTGAAACTATCTAAATATCCGGAGCTGAGTCCTGTCCTGATTATTCGTTTGATTAAGTCAATGATCACACGCAGCGATTTCGCTCTACTTCCTTGATGCGAATTTACATTTAAAATAAGTTCGTCATTTTTCTGTGTTTTTTTATACCACCACCTGTGTGACACCTGTGTTGTCTGGAATCACTCTAGGCGATAAGGCTGCCGTTATACTACCGCAAATCAATCTTGTTTTTTTTTAAAATGAATCTATGGTCCTATGTAGGCATTTTATACCTACATCGATTGTGAAGAAAAAAATTTAGATTGTATAGTATACCTACAATATATAAAAAAAAAAAACTTTATTGTTGAAAATAAACTCATATTCTATACTTTACTATTTTACTTTAAATAAATAAAAATCGTAAGAAACTTCAGCATAGTATCTGAAAAAAAACTATTCCATTATAACTAGAAAATTTAGAACCTTCCAAAAGTCCCCGAAAAAGACGGCAGCTGGCGACCCTTCCGCGTATAATAGAGTTTCATTATAAGCTAACTGCTATACCTAATAATTAACGACACGATTATCCGCAAAAGCTTTTAAGCGCGAACCACTTTGTAACTTCGCATATGCACGTTGTATTTCTCGACTATATACATTATACACCCATACCTACTAAGTACATTTTCAAAAGAGCATTTTTGCTGTTATTTTGTTTTGATGTGGATACGCCTTTAAATTTGCTCCTATAGTGGGAGGCAATTTAGGAAACTGATAATAACAAATTGATGGATACAGTTTGGTGAATTTAAATTCTCTCACTCTCGCATACATACAATCACACGCATACATACACACACACCCTACATGCTTATCTAATATTTTATCGATATACATAGATATAGAAGAGCGGGATCTTCTGCCACAGGTATTCTTTATACTTACCAGAAGGTCCCAACCTACTATTTTGTAAGAGAAACTGGTAACCGTAATAAATAATTTTCAATTTTCCATTTTTCAATTTTCAATTTTCAATTTTCAATTTTCAATTTTCAATTTTCAATTTTCAATTTTCAAATGTAAAATTACTAAGACGAACGAGACGCTCTCCTGATGGTAAGGCATAATGCATGTCAATGACCATTGCATCGATACACATAACTTTATATAACTTCAGGGAATCGCTGTGGCGCTCACTTTGAGGCCTTGGTTTTGCAGCTATATGCCTATCATTTACGTCCAAAATTGAATCTAGTAAAGTAAATCTAAGGCACAATCAAAGTCACTCGTAGTTAGTCAAGTTCTAGTCCGATCATGTCTCAAGTAGTAGTTGCTAGAAACTTTAACTGAAGCAACCCAAAAATACGTGTTTCACCACATTATCTATAAAAACGACCAAAAAATCACGTTCGTTGTAGTCTTGTAGTATTTGTTGTCATAGTTGAAACAGAAATACATCATCTGTAAAAACTGTCAAGCTTTCACGGTTCATGAGATACAGCCTGGTGACAGACGGAAAGCGGAGTCTAGTCGTAATAGAGTCTCGTTTTACCCTTTGGGTACGGAACCCTAAAAAGATGCGAGTATTAGGTCATTTTAAAATGTTATTGTCAAAAAGCTGTGCAGCGCTTTACTTCGTCTCTGCTTCAGTGGGACATTTATTTTGTCAGTCGGCTAACAATTTACTCCCATTTTTTTATACCTTACCCAAGTTTAAGGGTAAACTTTATAGCTCAGATATGTTATGTATCTACATTGCCCTTTATTTCATATTTTTCCCATGTTATTAGCGGTTTATTTTACGAGACTGTAGTTAAGTGTTGTTTGTTGTTTTCCTCTAGATCCGCTAAAGCACTTACTTTTATTATTTGCTCTGAGGATTTACAACTTCTTGATGTCGCGGCGCTGTGATAAATTGGCGTTACCGGAAGTGTCGATAAAAATAGTTTTTATCGACACTTCCGGTATTCATTTTATTTCACTTTTTCACATCATTGTTTGTGTGACGTTTTCTACCGAAATGTTCGTAACACACAGAAATTGCTTGTTATACTTGTGGCACTAGTTCATAAGGTTATTTTGTTCTCTGTACTTTTTTCTGTTTATGATGTGCACAATAAAGAGTTCAATCTATCTATCTATCTATCACGGTAGCCTTTTAACGAGAGAATAAATAAATAACGTAGGACTATACACACAGCGCCATCTGGCCCCAAACTAAGCAGAGCTTGTGTGATGGAAGTCAGATAACTGATAGAATACATAAATACTTTTTTTTTGTAAATACATACTTATATTACATACAGAACACCCAGACACAGAACAAACATTTGTTTATTCACAAAATGTTTGCCCTGAGTGGGAATCGAACCAACGCCTTACAGCTCTCAAGGCAGGTATACTACCAATGAGCCAACGGGGCTGTCGATGTCGAGAGAGAAATAGATATAATATAATACGTATTTCCCTGTTACTTTCGTTGATTCATATTTAAAATACTGCTGTACCTAGTGCGTTCTTCGGGAAATCCCGATGCGCTTTGTCATGCATGGAGGCAGGTAATCGAAGAGGACGAGGAAAGTTTGTTTGTGTGCTTGTATGTTTGTTTCACGCTCAAACGGCTAGACCAATTTTGATGAAATTTAGTACGGAGGTAGCTGACACACTGGATTAACACATAAGCTACTTTTTATTCTGAATGTACCAATAACCCAGGCATCAGATATCTTAAGAAGATTTCCTTGCCTGCAAAAAACTTTGTATATTGCCAATCGATTTGTGACTCTGTATAATTTATTTAGATAAACAAGCTTAGACTAAGTAGGCACTTATTTTATTTCTAGTCTAAGTACATACTAAGTATTGAGGATGCATATGACATATAAGGAATCACTAATCGATTTGGCGCCGATAGAATCGATTAACTAGTAATTAAATATTTAACACGAGTTTAGTTAAGGCGTTGATTGTGCCCATATAGAGTAGGTCTGATAATGGTCCAGAATATTTAGTAGGTGTTATGTTTTCATGCTCATTTTTTAGGGTCCCGTACCTAAAGGGTAAATCGGGACCCTATTACTATGACTCGGCTGTCCGTCTGTCACCAGGCTGTATCTCATGAACCGTGATAGTTGGACAGTTGAAATTTCACAGATGATGTATTTCTGTTGCCGCTATAACAACAAATACTAAAAAACAGAATAAAATAAATATTTAAGAGGGCTCCCATTCAACAAACGTGATTTTTTTGCCGTTTTTATAGTTAATGATACGGAACCCTTCGTGTGCGAGTCCGATTCGCACTTGGCCGTTTTTTTTAATTTACATAACGCTCATGACTTTATTGTGGTTGAAAAATTTTAATTGTCTAGATTTTAAATTAGTATAGATATGTTTCTGTAGGAACGTATGCATCTTGTTTTAGTTAATTACATCAGTCATCCCAAAAAAAAAGAGTTATTGATTTTGTAGCGATGATAGCTCAGTAGTTAGCGCAGCTGGTTCATACGCAGAAGGGCGTGGGTTCAAACCTCAACAATGAGCTTCAGCTGTCGCTAAAGGAAAACGTCGTGAGGAAACCATAGGTGGTAGGTTTCCGCAAGATGTTTAACTTGATACTCGGCTGGCTAGCTACCACCCTCAAGTTGAAAACCTGTTGCCAAGCACCTATCAGTGTGTTCCAGCAGCCTTACTTGAGAGCTTAGAATGGAGCTAGGCTAGATGCATAACATCAGGTGAGCTGCGGTCAACACCTAGCTTGTCAAATATAAAAAAAATGTAATTTCTAAGTAAAAGTATGCGGTCCTGTTTAAATGACAGCCCTGTTGGCTCATTGGTAGCATGTCTGCTTCAAGAGCTGTAGGGCGTGGGTTCGATTCCCACTCAGGACAAGCATTTTGTGATATAAAACAAATGTTTGTTCTGTGTCTGGGTGTACTGTATGTATTATAAGTATGTATTTACAAAAAAAAAAGTATTTAAGTATTTTATCAGTTATCTGATTCCCATAGTACAAGCTTTGCTTAGTTTGGTGTCAGATGACGCTGTGTGTAATGTCCTGCGATATTTATTTATTTATTTATTTATATTCTGTCTTACCCTTGCCGAGTCAATTGCGAAATCTGATACGAAAAAACTAATCTATATCAATAATAGTTACATATGTACTTTCACTTGGTAGTAGATCTCCTTAGCAGGAGGTCATCTAGGTAGGTACCACCGCAGTGCCAGTTATTCTGTCGCTAAGCAGTAGTGTGTAAACATTACTGTGTTCCGGTTTGAAGGGTACTGCAGCTAGCGAAATTACTGGTCTGTTGAGACTAAACATCGAAAGTCTCAAAGCAATGAGCGCCAAAGCAGTGATGCCCTGGACTTTGTTTTGCGACTCAAAGTTCTGTGTATCGCTCCAATGGTCATGGGCAGGCGTTATCTCTTACCATCAGGATAGCGTCTGGTTCGCCTCATTACTTTTTACATTAAAAAAAAAAAAAAAATAATCGTTTATAACGTAATGTGCCAAACGACCAAAATGATTTAGTTTGTTATCACTGAATAAACTTCAAAAGCATATTAACTTTAAACATAATCACAGGTCCACCGCAATGCATCCAATCACCATGGCTCCCTAGAGGCGCAAAAATACGGCCCATATTCAACCGGCCCATATTTAACTGGACCATATTCCGGCCCATATTATAGAAGGCCATGTTATAGCTATCCATTGTTCTAGGATAGAGTTGGTTAAACAAAGGTGTTCACATATGGGTTAATGTTATGTTAACCATTATTTTTTATTGTTACGGACATTTTATAAAACAAATTTTCAGTGAGTTAATTCAAATGACCGGGAGAACTAATTTAAATAAAATGTTAGTGGGTATCACTGAAATATTATTATTATGATAATTATCGTAATATTTCCATAGGCATGTTTATTATGGCCCTACCTATTCGGGATGTCATAATCTGAAATAGTAACTTTTTAATTAATACCTTAAAAAACTTACACAATTATTTGTAGCGACGATGGTTTAGTTGTTAGCGTGTTCTTACACGAATATTCTAAGTGTTGGTTCAAGTCCCAACGCTTGAGCTTTCAGACAGTTCAACGTAAAAATATTCTAGCAGAGCATAGGAACGATAAATGTAAGATGAACTAGGACTCTAAAGTGCCCTTTAAAACCTTATTTGTTTAAAAACTGTTTTGTCGACATCGTACCATACCATTCCCATAATATTTCTATATGTTGATATGACACATAAGGTTGTGTTCGGGTCCTAGATAGATGGACTAAATGAATTAATGAGTGGACTGTAAACGACTGATTTATATTATGTATAAGAATAAAAGAATTATGAATTTATGCGATGACTGGCGATGCGCGTGCGTCACGAGACGCTTGGTTAAGGAGGTGTCGAAGCGGGCCCTCTCTCTTCTAGTGTCGGCGAAGCGTCGGTGTTCCAACAGGTTGTAAATGAATACATCCTTTCAATATAGTCATTTATAACTTTGTCCCTCCAAAGTGAGACACAAGTGTAGTCGTGAGACTGGCTCTTCACCAATTTTTTTTTTGATAACAATAAATCTTTATTGACTAATAATATTTTGATCTACACAATTTATTATGCTAAGTTAGAATGTATGTAGTTGTCTCTGGAAGAAAATAATTGTTTTAGTTACTGGAACTGGCTGGCACCCGTACTAGTAACTAAATTCTGTAATCTACCGGCCAATTAATATTAGAAGTGATTAGAATTTGAGAACCTGTTCTCAACAGCACTATTTTTGAAAACTGTCCCACTGCTAGGCTTGAGGCTCTTCGCATGAATAATGTGGTTATCTTATTCATAATAAGATAAACCCATTATTTATCATGCTGGCTAAGTACGGATTAGAAAACAAACATTTTCGAGAACATTGAGAACTTTCCACCGTACAGGTTTCCTTAATATACTTTCCATCACTATTTGAAACTTACGATAATTAACAAAGAATAAAGAAATACACAAATAAATGACAGAAGTATGTTTCGAGGAATCCCAGATCCCAATCCCAAAAATCAGTTCTATTTCCGTATTATGACAGGGTAAAAAATATTCCAAATTGATTATTCATTTAGAACTAGATTAGTTTAGATTTCAAATCGTATGAACACTATACGCTGATAAAAATATAAATAGTTCACATGAATTATTACATAAGTACCTATTAACTACAAATTCATAATAACATGAGAGAGAGAGAGAGGGAAATGTTGCTAGAAAAATGCACTTCTTGAGTTACGCGAGCAAAATATCAGTCGTCAGTATTTTTGTTTCAATTATTTTTTCTAGTTTGTCTTGTTGAAAGTTTATCCTATGGCTGCTCTAGTTGTTCGTCAGTACCTATAAATCCTATAACCGCGAACCAGCGCACTGCTCACTGGTGTAACTTTACGGAAGTGACGAAATCAGTGTTGTATTAGTAGAATTAGCAGAATGAAAGCAGTCTTTTTCTTGTATTTATGTCAGTCAACGGCTAATCTCGACATTTTTAGGTCTACAGCAAATCTTGGTATTTTTGCGTACCAGGACCGAGTAACCTTGCATGATGCTAAAACCTAGTATGAATACCAAGAAGCTGGTACGTGTAACATCACTGCTTCCCACTATGGAAGCAAATTTAAAGACAGACGCATTCATGTCAAAACATCTAGTATGTGGCAACACCTATCTCACCTTTCCATTGACTAACTTCCATTCAACACTGTCAAACATCATTCATTTGTATGGGCAGTAAACACCTACGCGATTCTACAATCACCGGATCAGAGATTTCGGAATGTGTATCATAATGTTAGTCTTACCTCACACGGCGAGCATTCAAGATTCACGTAAATGGTAATCCAGTTTGAAATGCTCTAAATATGGCGATTTCTATTAAAAAAGAATTTGTATAACAATTTTTTTTTTGATGTAAAAATTAATGAGACTAACGTGACGCTCTCCTGATGGTAAGAGATAACGCCTGACCATGACCATTGCAGCGATACACAGAACTTTGAGTAACAAAACAAATTCCAGGGCATCGCTGCTTTGGCGCTCATTACTTTGAGACTTTCGATGGTTAGTCTCAACAGCCCAGTAATTTCGCTAGCTGCAGTACCCTTCAAACCGGAACCCAGTAATGTTTACACATTACTGCTTAGCGGCAGAATAACTAGTACTGCGGTGTTACCTACCTAAACGACCTGCTAAGGAGATTTACCACTAAGTAAAGTACAATTTTGTAATTCAAATATATTTGAATTACAAAATTGTAGAATGATTTCTCATCAGATACGTCTTCGCGATCGTAAAACTTTGTAACATAAATTAAATCAGCTACAAGAGTATGAGTAGCGAATTACTAGGTAGCGATGATAGCTCAGTGGTTAGCGTGGTAGGTTCGCATGCCGAAGGGCGTGGGTTCAAACCCCAACAATGAGCTTGAGCTGCCGGTGAAGGAAAACATCGTGAGGAAACCACAGCATGGTGGTAGGGTACGTTGAATTGAAAATCTGCCTCCAAGCACCTAACTGTGTTCCGGCTTAAGAGCCAGTTCCATTCCAGGCTAGGTGTGCTTTAACATCTTCGACCACACCTTCACTTAACATCAGGTGAGCTGTGGTCAAACACCTAGACTGTCAACAATAAAAAAAAACTTATCTAGTTACATGTCTGTCTTTAAATTTGTATAGGGCTATAAATATTGGGTGTACTTATCCGAAGGGAGCGTTGTACTTATTATTATGAATAAACATACCATGGCAACATTTTTTAAATAATAAATAGGCTTACGTTTGATTGACATCTCAGCTGATGTTAAGTGAAGATGCGTTCTATGATGGAGCAGAATACTTGATTTAAATATAATATCTAGATGGTTTCTAACAGGGAACACTCACTCTGTAATTGTGAAAAAAAAACCATATTTTACTATAGAAAAATTAACCCTTAAACAGCTCCCTTGATTCGCATTTAATTATGTTTTACTGTGAAAAATTAACCCTTACATAGCTCTCTTAATTATTCCTGTAATTATGTTTTGCTATAGAAAAATTAACCCTTAAATAGACCTTCCAATTAGCACGGTAATATTATGTTTTACTATGGAAAAATAACCTATAATTAACGTTTTAATTAGTCTTGTAATTACTTAACAGTTTCTAATAACATGACTAGATGAACTTACATTAGCAATATGCTAAATGCCAGTAGCTGTAATTTCACTGTAAAATTATGCTCCATTTATCCATAAATGGCAAACATTTCTTTGTATGGAAATCGAACCACCTTAAGTTTCAAATTTATATGAAAGGAAAAAGACAATTAATTTAGCTTCAAAAAATGTCTGCTGTCATCACCACTTGTTTTTATAGGTGACAAGCTAGTCGTTTGACCACAACTCACCAGCTGTTAAATGACGGTGTTATTGAAGATGGTAAACACGCATACACTAGAAGGGAATTGGCTCTCATGTGATGTACACGCTATTCGGCGTTTGGTGGCAGATTTTCCAACTTGACACTGGTAACTAACCAGCCGAGTACTAGCACCTGTAACCATGCCATGGTTTCCTCATGATGTTTTCCTTGACCGGCACCTCAATGTTCTCTAATAGATATAATCTGGGCGTTTTCAAATCACGATAATTGTTTTTTTTATTCTTCTTTGTTTTTAGCGTCACACTTTGTTGTATTTGCTAATAATTTCCATGAAAACTCTGTAATTATTGGGGGGGTTTGAAAGAAACATGGTTTTCTAAGAAAATGGGTGTTTAAATTTTTTTTAATGGCGTATTTTAACTAATCTCATGCCAAGGTATGAAAAAAACGAGTTGCAAACCACGGAAAAAAAAATTGTTGACCAGTGTAATAAGTGTTATTTATACTATGTATACTTTTATTCATTTACAAGTCCGGCCAACAACCTTTTCATATGAACATTGACAGCCCTGTTGGTTCAGTGGTAGTATGTCTGCTTCGAGAGCTGAAAGGCGTGGGTTCGATTCCCACTCGGGACTAACATTTGTGTGACTAAGATCGATGTTGTTCTGTGTCTGGGTGTACTGTATGTATTTTAAGTATGTATTTACAAAAAAAAAAAAGTATTTAAGTATTCTGTCAGCTGTCTGGTGTTTTGTCTGTCTGGCTAGATGGCGTTGTGGTAGGTAAATGTCCTCCAATATTTATCCAGAACAACTTTTTTTTTTCCTTATTTCAAAATGGTGCTGTTATAAAAGATATTCAAAATGATGGATACAATTACTCCGTACACTCCAAACTTATAACAACACATCTATAGAAGAAAGATTCGATCAGAAAGCAGCTCGTAAATAAAATACAACACACCTGGAATGTTGTGGCCATATATACCGCACAGCATAAACACTTCCACATAACCAAGTTATAATTACTGATGAACAATTGTGTAAACTACAAAAATGTTACGGACGACAGTCCATTTTATTCAGAAAATACATCGGTGGCTCCCCCATTGAACTATACTCGGTATGTTGTATATATCGGCTTTAGTAGGTTAATTTACACATACTAATTGTGGCGTAGGCTGTATCCGATCGAGTGTGGTAACGCCATGCTGTTCGGAATAAGTGATTAATTGTTTGTTAAGCACTGATTTCCTGTCCTGTCTTTGGTTGGTATCAGAAATCTTTAAACTGGAGTTTAAGTCAAATAATCAAAAGGGTTCAGCAAGATAATTTTGTCAGCCCTGTTGGTTCATTGGTAGTATGTCGCTTCAAGAGCTGAAGGATGTGGGTTCGATTCCCACCCAGAATAAACATTTTGTGGTATAAAAAATGTTTGTTCTGTGTCTGGGTGTACTGTATGTATTATAAGTATGTACTTACAATAGAAAAGTATATCATTTATCTGACGTCCATAGTACAAGCCTTGTGGAGTTTGGGGTCAGATGGCGCTGTGTGTAATACGATATTTATTTTAATTTGCTATAGAGTTTTTAATACCGGGACTTGCCTCAGGTGTTTCATACATTTTGGTATCAAAAACTTGGCAATTTTTTTTTTCGCAAACCTTCTGTTACCACTAATCAGTAATATTAACTTTGTAGCGATGATAGCTTATTGGTTAGCGCGGTCGGTTCGCATGCCGAAGGGCGTGGGTTCAACCCCCAACAATGAGCTGCCGGTGAAGGAAAACATCGTGAGGAAACCATAACATGGTGGTAGGATACTTTGTAGTACTCGGCTGGCTAGCTACCTCCCTCAAGTTGGAAATCTGCCGCCAAGCATCACACACTGTTGTGTTCCGGCAGGCGGCTGCTTTACCATCTTCGACCACAACGTCACTTAATATCAGGTGAGCTGTGGTCAAACACCTAGCCTGTTAACTATAAAAAAAAACTTCCGATGAACTTCAGGCATCTAAAATGATCGAAGACTGTAAAATAATTAAATGTAACACAAGTAAAAAATAATAATTTAATTCTATTTGATAATTATATTAAAATTAAATCAATGCTTAAAACCTTTTCCATTCATATTTAGAAGTACAAACTGTGCAAAAGTCCTTACTATATCAAATTACTTATCAAATAATCTAACTTAATATGCAAACTTTCCCTTAGCCATGACGGTTCACCGAGCACCGTCGACTACGTGGTTGTTGTGAAATGATGGATCATGAATAAGTATATACAGGTTCTAATCTAGATTTGAGCATTGGTGCTGCTGGTAAAAACAGACAAATAGAAGATAGAAGAAAAAGAAAAGATTTTTCGTCGATCAAAAGAGTCGTGTCGCCCCATTGTATTTTTTTTGCAAAACTAGTATATTTTTGTCACTCAAAGTTCTGTGTATCGCTGCAATGGTCACGGACAGGTGTTATCTCTTACCATCAGGAAAATATCCCGAACATCTCACCACTTTTACATTAAAACAAATATTTCGAGGAACACCTTCTCAGGCTTTAAATTCCACTATATAGCATTTTGCACAATGAAAGTGGTATCATACCGTTTTGTTCGACTTTTTGGAACATCGAATTTACTTTTAATCAATTAAATGGTTTGATTACAATCGACCGGCCAACTATTTATTATGTGATTACTGTGTTTTAACATTTATATGAATTAATTAATTCAGTATAGTATTGTATTAATTATCTTCAGTAACTGACCAGTTGCAAATTCACACATTAATCAGTCAATTAAATCCAGAACCAGCACGTACGAAGCGTCAATTTACAGATCTGGTGGGTACATAATTATGATTATAAGGCCGCCCACTCACGTCCAACACAATAGCGCCGCGGGCGCGGGCCCACGCGCCGTGAATAGGCCCACAACCGCACATCAATGGAGCCACAATAGAACACAGATAATGGAAAAACACAGAAGCACAAATCCCAACAAAACTGTTAAATTGAAAGCTACGGCAGCAATAATGAGCAATAAAGAAATTCTAAATTTCGACTTGATCTCTGGAAGATACAATCTGGGTGTCTTCAAGTCTAGTCTAGCCATGGTAGATCGCATCTTCAATTAACATCAGGTGAGATGGTGATCAAAAGCAAGCCTAAAAAAATACAAAAAATGATTTATTTTTCCATTATCCTGACTCTATCTAAATTTCCTGACTATCGTGTCGCCCCCGTTGTATTTTTTTCCAAAACTAGTGTTTTGTCGAGTATTTATGCATAAAAATGGTGGTGTTCTATTCATAAAGTGTCGAATCACAAGCGCGAGCGTGGGAAAATGATATAATGTGGTGAAACATGACTTTTTGAGTTGCTTCCAAAACTCCATCGAAGCTTTATAGTAAAGTCACCACTACTTTATTAAAGCATGACTGGACTTGACTGACACGGACTGTACTTGACCAAAACTGGACTTTGACTATAACTATAGCTACGAGACAACTTATTTAACTTTTGAAACTTGAAAATGGAAAACTCTTGACACTGGCAAATGCTCAAAATGCGACGCCATAATCAAAGGAAAAAAACCTGCATGAATAAACGCTAGTAGGGAAGATCGCTAGTAGGAAAACGCTAGCTCGGGGCAGCGCGCTCCCAAATACTTTGATGTAGGCATCTTTATTTCATAATCTGTGCTAATGTCATCTTATTGTGTTTGAAAGTGTTGTTTTATTTCGAGTTTTATTTTATAAGCTTCTTAAGGAGCTTATCTATTTATTTGCATCACGATTGGTTCATGAGTTGTTGAGTACAACTCGTGGACCAATCGTTCAACATATTGACCGAGTTACAACGTAGGTATAGAAGTGAATACTTATCTCCTAGTCATACATGTTCTATTCCAAACATAGTAATTGATTCAGGCGTTACTTTGCGGAAGTTCATTTTGTGTGTGTAGTTGATTGAACTACTAGTTGTTACTGCAGCGTGAAGAGGATAAAAAGAATTGTGGTTATTTTATTTTAAATAGTTTTTGTTTAATTTTTAAGTTTATGTCAAATTTTAGTTTTGTAAAGTTTCGGATATAGTCTTTAAATTGTTATAAATAAATAAATATCATAGGTTCACAGAATAGCGCCATTTGACCGCAAACCAAGCAAAGCTTGTACTATGGAAGACAGATCTGATAGAATACTTAAATAGTTTTTTTTTGTAAATACATACTTATAATACATACAGTACACCCAGACAGAACAAAAAATTTGTTTTACATCACAAAATGCTTGTCCTGGGTGGGAATCGAACCCACGCCCTTCAGCTCAACCAACAGGGCTGTCAAAGTTGTTGTCAAGTTTGTTAAATTTAAATCCTCAAAACTGTTGTAACTGAACCATACAAAAAAAGAATCACACTAACATTATAAAGGCGAATGTTTGTAGGTGTGTTTGTATGCCTGTTACTTTTTCCCCACGCTGAAACTGCTGGACCAATTTTGATGAAATTTGGTATAGAGTTAGTTGATACCGTGGATAACAACACTTGTAGTGGCTACTTATTATCCTGAACAAAATGTTGCGGTTAACACCGTGGGGCGCAGCTAGTAGAGATAATAATCCGAGTACTGTATTCAAAGTTTATTGGGTTTAGTGCGTAGGCTAATGTACTCGTAGAAGCTGTCAGAGGCGTCTAGACTGTAAATGAACGTAGAGACATGTTTAGAAAATGTGGTAAAATGCGTCATGTATGAATGGGTCGCGTTGATTATAAATAGACGTAGGTATTTGGAGTTCAACTGATATAACTGATATATACCTGGGTGATCAAACTTTGCACGATGGATGTAAAATTTCTTAATAACGCGGAAATACTAATTTTTTCAGAGATAAATATATTTTTACATATTTCAACACTTGTAACTTGTACTTTTTTAACTTGTTTTGACATGATATGTGTTTTAACTTTTTTAATATTGTTTATGACATAAATTTGACTTGTAGTATATATTATGCAGATAAATGTTTATGTGAGTAAATAAAACCTTTAAAAACAATTTTTTCGAATTTCCATATTTCAAATCCTCACTCTTTGATCCTATAGCTATCGCGTGGTGTATTTAAATTTTGGACATGATATGTTATGTGCAACATAAACCTTCGACGGAATGGAAACTTTAAAAACGTATTTACGTTAAAAAGATAAAAGAGAAAATATATTATAAAATGAATCTGTATATAAAATATAATGAAAAAAAACCCGGCCAAGTGCGAGTCGGATTCGCGCACGAAGAGTTCCGTACCATTATCTATAAAAACTGCAAAAAAATCATGTTTGTTGTATGGGAGCCTCCCTTAAATATTTATTTTATTTTATTTTTAGTATTTGTTGTTATAGCGGCAATAGTGTCATCATCTGTGAAAATTTCAACTGTTTCGATATCACCGTTCTTGAGATACAGCCTGGTGACAGAATAACGACGGACGGACAGCGAAGTCTCAGTAATAGGGTTACGTTTTTACCCTTTGGGTACGGAACCCTAAAAACCACATAAAATGATGAATCACAATAATGAAAGTTCCACATAATCACAATGGAACTAAAAACAACTCCGTACCAGCTGTAAGTACATACAATTTCAAAATAATTTTAAAACGACAATTGTTATAAAATATAGTAACGACCTACCTTCCCACGACTCACCTATGGGACGGCTCTGCCAAGTATAAGCTTGAGGCTCTGGACTCAATCGAGAGGCGCGATAGGAGACTAATTGGCGACGACGCTCTGGCCACGTCTCAGTTGCAAAGCCTCGAGCACCGACGCAAAGTCGCTTGTTTGTCTGTCTTCTATCAGATACATTTCGGGGAGTGGGCCACGGAATTGTTTTTTTTACATTTACACACAGCGCTATCTGACCCCAAACTAAACAAAAGCTTGTTCTTACTTGTTCGGTAGTCAGTACCTTAGTACAAACTCTATCGAATAGTATGTAGTTTGTAAGGTTAAAAAATTATGGAAGGTTATATCGTGGATGAGGCCGTGTGTATGTAAAAGTAATCAGACGAACGTGACGCTCTCCTGATGGTAAGATATAACACCTTACCATGACCATTGCGGCGATACACAAAACAAAGTCCAGGGCATCGCTGTTTTGGCGCTCATACTTTGAAACACTCGATGGTTAGTCTCAACAGCCCTGTAATTTCACTAGCTGTAGTACCTTTCAAACCGGAACAAAGTAACAAATAAATAAATATTGTAGGACATTACATCTGACCCCAAACTAAGCAAATATTGTACTATGGAAGACAGATAACTGATAGAATATTTAAATACTTTTTTTTTGTTGTAAATACATACATATAATACATACAGTACATCCAGACACAGAACAAACATTTCTTTATATCATAAAATGCTTGTCCTGGGTGGGAATCGAACCCACGCCCTTCAGCTCTTGGAACAGACATACTACCAAGGAACCAACAGTACTGTCAAATTGCACAATTTGGTTCCGCCAGTCCCTTTCTATTACTGGACGGCTAGGCAGACTAGACCTAAGCGCCATCCGTACATGGTGGACATTCCCCAAGCACGGACTAAGCGCTTCGATTCCACATTCTTCATACGCACAGCGAGGATGTGGAACTCTCTGTCAGCGTCTGTTTTTCCCGTGAAGTACAATTTGGGTGTCTTCAAATCTAAAGTAAACAGGTTTTTTCTAGGTAAGCGTGCTTCATCTTGGACTGCATCCTGCTTAACATCAGGCAGGGTGTGGTCAAACGCAAACCTATTCTGTATAAAAAAAAAGGTTACGTTAAAAATGTTATCGCAGAACTCTACCCCACAACACAGATGCTAATAATTTCTAAAATAACTTGGCTTATTGTTATTTTATCTAAATTAAATCCATACATAAATACCAGTGTACCTGTAGCTACTGCAGATGTTTGAAAAAAAAAATACAAAAACCGGTATGATTGTTTGTTTTATGTGAAAATTATGCGAACAATACAAAATGTTTGGTGTCGGACTACATCCAGCGAGTCACAGCGTGGTTTTTACATTTTTATGGTCAATTGAAATAAATTATTGGTTACGTGTGATGTTAATAATAACGTGATTTTAGGGCACGTATAAATGTAAAATATAAGCATGACGAAACCAAGATAAGCTATTTGAACGTTTTTTTGGCTGGTTTTGTTATTATTAATTACGCCGGGGACGCCTCGCGGTTTTACCCGCGAAGTTCCCGTTCCCGTGGGAATACAGGGATAAAAAGTAGCCTATGTCACCCGGGGATATTGTAGCTTCCCAACGGTGAATTTTTTAAATCGGTCCAGTACTTTCGGAGCCTATTCAATACAAACAAACAAACAAACAATAAAATCATTCCTCTTTATTGGATATATAGGCTTAATTTTGACCGCCAACTCGTTTGATTTACGATCGACGATGCAGCTCGCTTGCTTAGAAGAAACCGATTCACTCACGACTTGAAGGCATAAAGTTGTACTATTGGGGAATACACTCTTTGCAATACGCTTATTCCAGTTTGGCGGTTTTTGAAAGTAAATATTATTTTCACGTAAACTCACACACACACACATACATACACACACCTATACACATATATCCACACACACACACTCACTCACCCACTCATTCACTCACACACATTTTGCAGCATGATGCTATTTTGTAACTGATTCTTACTGTTTGACTTTGTGTTACAAAATAAAAATTAATTTCTTTTTTCTTTCATTGTTTTTGTTATCAGTGAAGTAGATAATTATATGTATACATATGTATATAAATAAGTTATAAACAAAGAAATTTACCGGAGGAGAGCGTTGCTCCCAGCAACGAAGTTTTTAAATTTTAATGGGTAGCATCGTTTTATTTTTTTATTGTTAATTTGTAAACTATTGAAAATTTTGAACCTTACGAGTTTTTGAAATATTTGTGTCACGAGTACATAACCGACCTTATCCATAAATTATGATTGAATTGATCAGTTTTCAAAATATTCCAAGAGACAATTACCCTCGCCATCATGTCAATTGTGCTCAAGTCTGTACAAAGCCTCCTAAGCGAAGACATTAGCCTCCGCTCTGTCACAGCGCTTCGCCTCCGCATCGCGTAGGTGTGCACCTACCTTTACTTTCCAATTTTAGAACACGGTCACTAACTCGATCATTCCGTAGGTAGGTTTTGGGTGACTAGTTCTACAAATTTAATCACGTTTCTTCAGGGACCACGCATGTTCCAATGTAGAATCTATGAAATTTCGCAGCTCAGCTGACAGCTCTGCCAAATACTGACTTGGTCGTTGGAGTCGACCGGGAGACATGCCAAGAGGTTAATTGGCAACGACACCTTGATAGAACCTCGACTACAAAGCTTTGAGCATCGCGCAGGGTTATAAGCTTGTTGACTTTCTACTGGATACATTTCGGAGAGTTCTCGCCTTTTAGAATTTGCACAATTTCATGGGTTCGATTCCCACTCAGGACTAACATTTGTGTGACTAAAATCGATGTTTGTGCTGTGTCTGGGTGTACTGTATGTATTATAAGTATGTATTTACAAAAAAAAAAGTATTTAAGTATTCTATCAGTTATCTGTCTTCCATAGCACAAGCTCTGCTTAGTTTGGGTTTAGATAGCGCCGTGTGTAATGTCCTGCGATATTTATTTATTTATGTCCTTTTCTACTAAAAGTCGGGCGAATATAGTGGCAGATCTCCTAAACAGGTGATTGTTTAGTTAGGTACCACTGCAGTACCTACCAGTTCTTCTGCCGCTAAGCAGTAGTGTGTAAGCATAACTGTGATCCGGTTTGAAAAGAATTACTGGGCTGTTGAGACTAACCATCTAATATAACAAAGTAATGAGCGCCAAAGCTTTGGGCTTTGTTTTGTTACTTAAAATTATAGGTACCGCTACAATGGTCATGAATACGCGTTATCTCTTACCATTAGGAGAGCGTCTCGTTCGTCTCATTAATAGTAGGTATCTAAAAAAAAACATCTGTTTAATTTACACGTAAATTTTTGTTTTCACGATTAATTTTATTGGAAACTAACTAATATAAGTACGAATGATGAATTTAAAGATGTACTCATCTTTGTCTCCATGATAAAGGCCACCCGTGACTATAGTCGGAGTATTCGATATAAAGAAAACCTGAGTAATCCCGTGGAATTAAAACAAATATGTGTCAAAACCACGTCAGTTTCTATAGTAAATTGTTGGAATAATGATAAACACAACCCAAGCCTAAATATTAAAATTGTGCTGTCAAAATTAGTTCCGTAATTCGCCGATCGTGGCGCTGTTCTTCTCTCTTTTTCGCTTCGTCACCTCATGTAACCTTTTTGGTTTATTAATTCTATTAGTACATTAATTTAATTTCCTCAAAAATACACGTAAAATTTTATAGAGCGTTTCAAAGTTTACCTTATGAAATTTAACCGATGGCTCTTTCACTACAAAAAAATAAATAACTAAGCCAAATATGAGTGTATTCGTGCGTAGGAGTGATTTACAGTCAGTAATTTGTACGGATGTAGGAATTTTCTTTGAAAGTATTTCAATGTTGAAAAATTAGCACCTCTCATTTAGGCAAATATTCTTCAAGAGAAACAAGGTTTGCCTTCTTATGATATTTGGATAACTGTTTGTTGTATAATGTGTATATACTATATATGTATGTGTAGAGGAAAGATTTGATTGTTTGTTTTTTGTTTGTTTGTTTGTAATCAATAGGCTCCGATACTCACGGGAACGAGAACTACGCGGGTAAAACCGCGAGGCGACCGCTTGTGCTATATACTATTATAAAGAGGAAAGATTTGTTTGTTTGTAATGAATAAGCTCCGAAACTACTGGACCGATTTCAAAATCGTTTGAAAGCTACGCTATCTCCGAGTGACATAGGCTACTTTTTATCCATGTATTCTCACGGGGACGGGAACTACGCGGGTGAAACCGCGAGGCGTCCGCTAGTGCTAAGTAAACTAAATAAAGGTATTACTAAAAGTTATTTAAGGTTACCTTCTGAAAGTCTATCTACGGGTTAAATAGGGTTATGTGTTTGGGCTGTTCGACTCAACCCTGTTTTTAACTCCCGACGCAAAAACGATGGGGTGTTATAAGTTTGACGTATCAGTGTGTATGTTTGTGTGTCTGCATGTGGCATCGTAGCTCCCGAACGGTTGAACCGATTTTGCTATTGTATTGTTTTTTTTTGTTTGTAAGGTGAATTAGTAAAGAATTATAAAATAAAATCTAAGAAGAAAAAGTTGGCTTAGAAAAACTTTTATGAGGCTTGCACGTACTGTGAATTAATTAATTAATTAATTAATTTGTCTTTAATTTATTATTATTTTGTCTAAATTGTAATTGTATTTATAGTAGGTATATATTATAATTCTGGCATCAGTCCCCGGCCGGTGTGGGCACGGGGAACTTTAACTTAGATTAGTTAACATAAGTGAAAACTTTTTAGGCTTTTGAATGTTAATTTATCTTCTAGTTATTTTCAAAGTTAGCAGCTGTTTATTTTCCATGTAAAATAAAATAAAATAAAACAATTTTGTCAATATAATTATTTAACGTTGTCAATAGTTAAATCGAAATTCTATCGTAAAATTGTATCTTTAGTGTCAAAGGTATAATAGTACAGCCTTCACCGCATTTATATAAACGTTATCGCTTTGTACTGAGTTTGATGGACAGAAGAAAAACGAAGCATTCCACATTCTTCCCGGTAAGGTAAAGAATCTCAAAGCTGCAAATGTGAAGACAATGCGATGAACGTGATCGATTACCGAAGGTCATGTATAATGGATAAGCATACATTGTAGGTTGGTTCACCAAATACAGAAAATAAATGTTATGAGCTAGTGCAGCCTTGTCGCTAAGAGCGTTCTTTTCCAGGCAACCAAGAATGGAAAACACGATACAGCGTAAGAACAGACGGCAGACGTTGTAACGCTTATAAATTAATAAAAAAACACAACACTAAATGCAATAACTAAACCTGCTTTCTATTCATCGTACGAACCGAACAATGGAATTTTCTGCTCGAGTGGGTGTTACTTGATAGATACAATAATACCCCACAACTTTTTAAATACTAGACAAATTATAATGGGAATCTAATACGAATAAGACATCGTAAATGTGCAATCAGAATTTTTGTTTACTTCATAATGCCAAAGTTATTAACCAGTCGAAATTTTCGGAAATCCTGCCGGAAATTAAGGTATAGCAGTCATTTACTTTATTTATTTATTTATTATTCTTAACATACAAAACAGAATGCAATAATATTCACAACAATAAATACAAATACCTACACAATTTCTTTGATCTGTATTGCATTCCAAAACTATGCATGTCTAGGTGCATTACAATTACATTTTTAAAAAGTCGTTAGATAATAATTATGATTTAAGAAATTATAATTATAAATTAAATTAAACTACTTACTAGAAAATAATACTATCACTGGACCAGCTGGCGGTAACCAATGGCGGCTTCCATTGAAATATTGCAAAAACATTTTCATTCTCTGTTTGTTGTTATTATGTTTGTCCTGAGTGGATAGTTTAGAAAGCAGAGTTACTACCAAATGAGTGCCAAAATCCTAGGTGCCTTCAAGTCACACATTAATCGGCGTCGTCTAGGCAAGTGTGCTCTCGTAGAAATTATCTTCGCCTAACATTGTGCTAGATGACGGAAAAACACAAGCCTGTTTGTAAAAAAAAAAACTGTTTAAATAAGCAACCATACAAATATACCAAACGCACTCACTATCGTTCTACCTTAGCAGTGTTATGGTAAACCAGCTGCGCCCTGCGGTGTTACCCGCTACATGTTTTCTGGATAAAATGTGTATGTCTTAACCCAGTGTCTTAGCTACCTCCGTACCAAATTTCATCCAAATCCGTTCAGTAGTTTTTGCGTGAAAGAGTAACAAAAAAGCGTACATACACATAGCATACATTTGTAGCGATGATAGCTGAGTGGTTGGCGCGGTCGATTCGCATGCCGAAGGGCGTGGGTTCAAACCCCAACAATCAGCTTGAGCTGCCGGTGAAGGAAAACATCGTGAGGAAACCATAGCATGGTGGTAGGGTACTTTCTAGTACTCGGCTGGCTAGCTACCACCCTCAAGTCTGCCGCCAAGCATCTAACGGTGTCTTCCGGCAGCCTCATTTGAGAGGCAGTTCCATTCCAGGCTAAGTGTGTTTACCATCTTCGACCACACTGTCACTTAACATCAAGTGAGCTGTGGTCACCTAGCCTGTCAACCATAAAAAAAACATCCATCCATCCAAACTTTTACATTTATAATGTTAGTGGGATTGTGTCTGAAAATCCATGCGGGACCCGCCCATCACACCATCCTCTCAAACTACAAGGAAGCTTCCTTTGTCTACGATACAATCGACACAAGATAAATACGCCCGTCCAAATATTGAAGGCTTACATCAAACCCGCCATTGTGTTGACCGCGATTGATGTGTCCGCGCCGAGTACAATCTAAACAATCTCGTGCGCTGATTGCTGTTAGCAAACACTTTTGTTTTAGTTAAGTATTCGCCTAACTACTATATTATACAGTAGTTAAGTTTGTTTATCTCTGCATCAGATGGTCTTGCTTCTAGCATGACGACGCATAATGACGACTTGCGAAAAAGTTTTCGTTAAATTTTTGGTACCAAAATGTAGAATCCAACATATTTTAGGTACTAAAGCGAAAAGTCGAAGATCGGGCTGAGTGACGTGTCTTGACACGCCACTCATATCCAGCCCAATATATGTAAGTCCAGTCCAGAGGTCTATGTCCAGCGGTAGAATTCGATAGGCTGATGATGATGACGATGATTATTATAAGTACTAGCAAACCCGACTTCGCTCAGTTGCATTTTATTTCGACGACTTGGTCTTTTTTTTTAAATGATTAACAGGTTAGGTGTTTGACCACAGCTCACCTGATGTTAAGTGACGGTGTGGTCGAAGATGGTAAAGCACACCTAGCTTGGAATGGAACTGGCTCTCGAGTGATGCTGCTGGAACACACCGTTAGATGCTTGGCGGCAAATTTTCAACTTGAGGGTGGTGGTAGCTAGTCAGCCGAGTACTAAAATATACCCTACCAATATGCAAAAGATGAGAGATGCCGACTAAGAAGAAGAAGATTTTAAAAAATATACCAGAATTTCTTGCAGATGTCTCGCTCTATACTTTCAGACCGCCTTAGTACTTCATGGCTTCTCGCACAGGTATTTAATACCAACAAACGAAACTTTGCTCGTTAGTGATGGCATCCGACTCGAGTTGGAATCGATTGCAAAAACTCCAAAACTCGAGTTCCGATCGCGTCAACGACCTATCGACGAATCGATATGTGGGAATCTGCCTGTACGTGAAGTTAGTAAACTCGGTAGATGTCAGTATACAAAGTTTGAATAAAATAAAAATGTAAATAAAGTAAATAAATAAACAAAGCGCCATCTGACCCCAAACTAAGCAAAGCTTGTACTATGGAAGTCAGATAACTGATATAATACTGTCCTCGTTATTAACACGCTGTCTTTTTCTTCTATTAATCCTTTCCGTCCTAAGGTTGCCTGGAAGAAATCGATTTGAGCGATGACGTCGTCAGTTGTTACACATATTATTTTAGTACATTTTTTCTTCTGTATGTATTCTTTGGTGTACAATAAAGAGTTAATCAATCAATAATACTTAGGTACATATCTACTCTTTTTTGTAAATACATACTTTTTTTTCCGCCGCATTTTAAGTATTTGAAATACATAGTTACTTATAATACACTAGCGGACGCCTCGCGGTTTCACCCGCTTAGTTCCCGTGGGAATACAGGGATAAAAAATATCCCATGTCACCCGGGGATAGTGTAGCTTCCCTACGGTGAAAGAATTTTTGAATTCGGTCCAGTAGTTTCGAAGTCTATTTAATACAATCAAACAAATAAACAAACAATCAAATCTTTCCTCATTATAATAGTATAGATACAGAACACCCACTCAGACACATAGAAATACATGTATGCTCGTCCAAAAATGTTTTTCCTGGTGGGAATTGAACCTTCGCCCTACAGCTCACAAATACACTACCAAATGAGCCAACAGGGTAGTCATAATGACTGTTTTTGCAGTACACCCCGAACATAAAAATTAAATATATACATACATATACATTAAAAAAATAGACAGTACAGAAGAAAAATATTTATTTATTTATTTTTTATGGTTTACAGGCTAGGTGTTTGACCACAGCTCACCTGATGTTAAGTGAAGGCGTGGTCGAAGATGGTAAAGCACACCTAGTCTGGAATGGTACTGGCTTTCAAGTGAGGCTGCCGGAACACACCGTTAGATGCTTGGCGGCAGATTTTCAACTTGAGGGTGGTAGCTAGCCAGCCGAGTACTAGAAAGTACCCTACCACCATGCTATGGTTTCCTCACGATGTTTTCCTTCACCGGCAGCTCAAGCTCATTTTTGGGGTTTGAACCCACGCCCTTCGGCATGCAAACCTACCGCGCTAACCACTGAGCTGTCATCGCTACAATTGTTAGGTGTAACAGCTGACGACGTTATCGCTAAAAGCTAGCGCGATATTATATTATTTACAAACGGTTGTTTCAAGTTGAGTAACTGAAACTTGACAGTTACATGGACGAACTAAAAGCAACCAGTGACTTTGGCATTACTGATGAATTCAGTTTTTACTGTTGACGGTGTTTTCTCTGAAGGCCGATTATATATTTATGACCTCTTGACATCGAAGGTTCAATTCCCACTGAAACGCAGAGTCGCAGCGAGCGCAGCGCAATGAATCAACACTTTTCTAACATTATCCTACTTCCCTATGACAGCCCCGTTGGCTCATTGGTAGTACATCTGCCTTGAGAGCTCTAGGGTGTGGGTTCGATTCCCACTCAGGGCAAACATTTCGTGAATAAACAAATGTTTGTTCTGTGTCTGGGTGTTCTGTATGTATTGTAAGTATGTATTTACAAAAAAAAGTATTTATGTATTTAATCAGTTATCTGACTTCCATCACACAAGCTCTGCTTAGTTTGGGGCCAGATGGCGCTGTGTGTATAGTCCTACGATATTTATTAATTTATCCTACTGATATTATGAAAGTTTGTGAGTATGGATGGATGTTTGTTACTCTTTCACGCAAAAACTACAGAATGGATTTGGATGAAATTTGCTATGGAGGTAGCTGACACCTTAGATTAACACATAGGCTACTTTTTATCCAGAAAACATGTGGCGGATAACACCGCGGGGCGCAGAATACTTTTTTTTTCCTTCTAATGATGTATCTGTTTGTTGTTAGATACCTGATTGTTATTACAATCTAGCCTAGTTGAGACTAATAAGTAATTTTAATATAACTTGAATTGCTAAGTAGAGTATAAACGAAGAATGCGTCCATCGACACTTTTCTTACTGTCTCTATTAAGGGGAAGACACTTTGTTCATGTGTTCTATAATATGTAGTACTTACTCACTGCACTGACATACCTAACTTAATACAGAATACTTAAATACTTTTTTTTGTAAATACATACTTATAATACATATTACACCCAGACACAGTGTTTTCTAAGTTTTTTTTTATGCCACTGGTGGCTATCAAGCCTGATCTTAAGCAATCACCGTCGCCTATAGATATCTGCAATACCAGGGGTACTACAAATACGTTGCCGACCTTTTAAGATTCTTTTAACATGCCTTTACAAGTTTGGAGCTAGATTTGTAAAATACCCTCTTATATTTGTAAGTACGTGCATATAGTAGATAACTATGGTTAGGTACTTTGTGTGTTCACATGCGACAACTTAGCTTCGAACGTGCGCAAGTTTGTTGTAACATTTACAACAGCTTTCTATGGGAAGTGAATGAAATTACCATTTTAATAGCCGCATATAGAAATATTTAGATGTTCGCGTAGGTTTCGGAACAGCTTACTCTACAACTTTAAGAGTCTTATCTCTATTGCGTTTGAATTCTTTTGTAACTTTATTTGGGTGTTCATTGAGAAAGTTGTTAAGATAATTTGAATGAAATTGGGAAATATTTGAGTGCGTGAGCAAACGTGTTCCACGAGATTAGATAAGGTTTAGAACTTGTCCTATCAAAAGTTAATAAAGTTGTCGTAAATTTTACATTTGTATTGAAGGGCAACACGTTCAATAGTACGTGTTTTGCAACGGAATTATTAAGGTGGTTCGATTTCCATACAAATAACGTTTTGCCATTTATGGACAAATAGAGCATAATTTTACAGTGAAATCACAGCTACTAGCATTTATTTTGGTATTTATTTGCGGTAAATCACAATTGCTTGAATAAAACAGTAGATTATTGTAAAATTTTATTTTATTTTTAGTATTTGTTGTTATAGCGGCAATAGAAATACATCATCTGTGAAAATGTCAAGTGTCAAGCTAGCACCGTTCTTGAGATACAGCCTGGTGACAGACGGACGGACGGATGGACAGCGAAGTCTCAGTAATAGGGTCCCGTTTTTATCCTTTGGGTACGGAACTCTAAAAAGACAAACTCATTTACAAACAAACTACGCTTACAAAATCACAATAAACGGTGTAGGTAGGCACAATCTTTCCGAGACAGCTGGATAAAAACTACTTTCCAAGAATTTTCTTGTATCATACATGGATTGTTTACAATGGACAACGTACGTGGAAATCATTAATTATGATTCTCTAGTGTGGTGCTAAACATTCTTTGCTGTAAATACACAGAGATATTATTTTATTAGTTCCAAAAACTTGAGTCGACTGTATGCAGTTCAGTCAAACAAACACATTTAAATAAAATTTATATTTTATTTAAAGGTGGTTTGATTTCCATACAAACAATTTTTTTCCATTTATGGACAAAAGGAGCATAATTTTACTTTTTTTTGAAATCACAGCTACTGGCTTTTGTTTTGGTCTTTATTTGCGGTAAAGAGAGAGAGAGTGACTGAGAGTGAATGTAGCTTTCTAATGATGAAAGAATTTTTATAATCGGTCCAGTAGTTTTTGAGTTTATTCGTTACAAACATACAAAAATCCAAAAATACAAAACTTTATAATATTAGTGTAGATAGATTCTCCAACGGTAAATATAGTTATTTTATTAGACTAGGTTTTTGTTTTTACAAATTTGTAAATTAGATGGCATGAGAACTAATTTTAAGATTTTTTTGGTTGTTTATTATCTTATCCTAATTTAGGATAGAAACAACTAAAAAAAATCTTCCACCTGGAACGGATAAAAATCCTTTTTTTATCCGTCCGAGACTTCCACGTATAAAGTTTTTGGTGAGACAACAGTAAGATAAAGTGAGGCTTAGTCGGAATTGGCTCTAGACCCGACAATGCAGCTAAATAAGCAATAAGTTTTCCGCTCCCAAATCCGACTCATGTATTTTGAAACTTTGTTCTGCTAAACATGAAAAAGACCTGAGAGACCTTGGATTCCTCTTGAGCTGGTGAATCTAAAATGCAACAGACCTACAGCAGTTGTACCTACGTTCTTTCATTTAAGTTTAACATACACAACACAGGTATTATTGACTTTTTTGACAAATCGATTATGAATCGCTATCGTCATAGCCCATTTCTCCCAAATGCGGCCGCTTGGTAGTGGATTCGAAAAAGCAATAACGCATGCCATTGTTACTTTTTACGACTTCGACATAATGTCTGTGTTTCTCTCTCTCATCCAGCATGTCCACGTTTTATAACACACCTAAAAAGATGGACCAAAAACTCGCTGAAAACCGATATTCATATGAAATTGAGCTTTTTCACATCAGACGACAAAAAGCAAAGTGTTTGGAAGGTTTGCGAGTTTGGTAGGTAAGCGCTGGCCACTAAAATAAAGAAATAAATATAATTATAATAGGATATTACACACAGCGCCATCTGACCCCAAACTAATACCACTCTACTAGAGATAGAGATAGAGATAGAGACAGAGACAGAGACGGAGACAGAGACAGAGACAGAGGCAGAGGCAGAGGCAGAGGCAGAGGCAGAGGCAGAGGCAGAGGCAGAGGCAGAGGCAGAGGCAGAGGCAGAGGCAGAGGCAGAGGCAGAGGCAGAGGCAGAGGCAGAGGCAGAGGCAGAGGCAGAGGCAGAGGCAGAGGCAGAGGCAGAGGCCGAGGCAGAGGCAGAGGCAGAGGCAGAGGCAGAGGCAGAGGCAGAGGCAGAGGCAGAGGCAGAGGCAGAGGCAGAGGCAGAGGCAGAGGCAGAGGCAGAGGCAGAGGCAGAGGCAGAGGCAGAGGCAGAGGCAGAGGCAGAGGCAGAGGCAGAGGGAAAGGCAAAGATAAACAACATGAGAAATTTTATACAATATACGCGTAAATGATGTTCCAGTACTTGATGTAGCTGAGTCATGTTGTGCCGGTCAGGCGTACAAATGTCACGAGTGATGGCGCTGTGCTCGTACAAACATTAAAACACTATTTTAATTAGAGTCCACAGTGTAAAAATTAAGTCATGTTAGTTAAAAATAAATCAAAATTACATAACAAATAATCTGTCAAAAATAAAAATTAAAATCAAATGTCAAAAATTAAAATTAAATAGAATAAAATACCGATGTCAAACAGAAATAATAAAAATTAGATAATTGGATAATGTCATTCAAAATTGGTCATTTAAAAAATCACCAATTGAGTAATAGCATGGAAGACAAATAACTGATAGAATACCTACTTAAATACTTTTTGTTTCTGTTTTTTTAAATGTAATTTATTACCTCTAAAATTTTACTTTCTACAAATAATAATTTAAAGTAATATATAAAATGTCATATACAATCAAATTTAAATAATTCTTATGTCCTAATTTTTTTTTAATTTTAATTATACAACAAAAATAAACTAAAAAACAATCACAATACAACACTAAGAAAATAACCCACCCCTAACTGTACCCGGTGCAAAGGTACCCATAACACTCGCGGCGTTGCCGTGTGTTGAATGGCAATGGCTAACCTCTGCACCAGGTACGAGCCTGAGCGAGAGTCACCTGTCTTGTCCCCTATTCTGCGCCCTATCTCATAATTTTTTTTAAATAAAAGAAGATTAATCTGCTTATGTTTACTGTGGAAATTCAGGTACACCTCAGTTAGCGACGCGCTCAGTTCCTCCTTTCAGTATTCGTGTGCTACCTTTAATCACTGTAACGTATATCTGTAACACAGCAGTATGAATCCAGATTTTTCTAGCTGCAATTAAGTTCATGCGGAACACATTTTGTCACTCTCTCATAGTTTTCAAACGAATGGAAACTTTTCTGCGACACATTAAAATGATTTGTAAGTTCTTGTTGAGTTTGAGTATCATCTTCATCCAAAAAAACTTGCATTCGTTGTCTGCTAACTTTTTTGGTGGTTTCCCATGATCTTCTAGGTTTACTTTGGAAAACGCGGGTGAATTTGCAAGGCGCAATTAGTATGGATATTAGACTAACGACAACAACGAAAAAAAATGGTACCTCACACATCAATTTTCGTAAAAACTCGCCAAGATAAAGCAACCTCGATACAAACACAAATACAAATACAAATCTTTTACTAATAACACCAAAGTTATAGGTCATTTTCCATTCATATTTAAAAATATCATATACAGTACCTATAGTAGGTATAATACATAACAGTCGTATCGCATGCTGTAAAATTGCCAATTTACACAAACATACGATTGGCACGTGTTTTGACCCCGACGTATTGTAAAACGATGAAAACTGTAAAACAAAACGGTTCCCAACGCTCTTCGAAGTGGTATTGAATATTTTGTCATAGGCAGGCATATTGGAATTGCTGTTTGTATTCTGTTTACAATACAGGTTTTTTTAAATGTATTAGTACTAAGACATTAATATTAATGTGACCATTGCAGCGGTAGGTACTCAGAACTGAGAGTAGGTACCTAATAAGACAAAGTCCAGGGTATCGCTGCTCTGGCATCTAGTCTCAATAGCCCTATGACTTCAGTACCTGTAGTACCCTTCAAATCGGGATACAGTAATGTTTACTCACTATTGCTTAGCGCAGAATATCTGATACTGCGGTAGTATCTACTTTACCGTATCCTGCCAAGGAGATCTACCATATAAAAAGATACTATGTAGACAGTGAGATATACATATAATTATGTTATACTTTTTATTCTTAAGTTAGGTACGTACTAATGGCGCAATGGGATGCGTTCCATGTCAATAATTACTTGTATAGTACCTACCTATGTCGTTTTCTAAATATTCACAAATTAATTTGTCAAAATTAACATGATTAATGACAATACAATAAGTATTGTCGCCGAGAGTGAAACCGTAGAGCACAGCCATTATAAATAAAAATAGTTTGGATATTAACAATACTGTACAATACCTACTTAACTTTTACCTTTTTATTTAACTTAGATTTCATGAGACCGATAACAAAGTAAATAAAAAAAAAATACTGCTGGGATGTATATCAAGAACTACGTATTAACTGGTGGTGACTTACTGCATATTATGGCTATGTTTTGTCCTTTTCTCACATATAGTTAATCTGTGTTTTCTACCGTCTGTTATCGTCTTACTAAGAGCCATTTAATAATCCCTTAGAACTTAACATAACGTAACGCCTACTAGTATTTTAGAGCAATTTTCGCTACATTGCCTTGCTAAAACAAATTTTCAGGCGCTTGCTACAACTAAAATCTATACCCAGAGTATGAAGTTATTAGCTAAAGTAATACCTATGTTTTTATACTGTTTTATAGTAAACTAGTAAAGTTAAGATTGCTGAGGCATCCATATATTATGACATTCAAATTTTATGACATTTGTAGTATCCTGTTTCTTCTCACATTTATGAGAACCATAAGCAGAGTCTATATCACATATTTCGTAAAATGTAACAATAATTTATTTTTGTCACAATTTGTTGACACCTGTTTTGATTCAAGATGTACCTACCTGACGTAATAACGTATAATGTAGGCATGCCCCCCAAGACTAGTACCTAATCGTTTTATGAAAACGATCAGTCTACTGAAGTTATATCTCACTATAATCTAGTATCTCTATATGAGCCTGCCAAGAACAATGACAAATTCATTTTGACAGAAAGAGTATCCATATCCTATTTTTTTGTTAATAACTTGCTATCTTTACTTGCAGGTAATTTCTATGGAGTGTGCTGATTAAACTATGGATCGTAAAACAAAAATAAAATTATACCAGGTATCAGTATTTTTTAATCAAAATTATGTAAATATAAAAATATGTACGATAAATAAAATACAAAAAGGAATAAGCCTTAGTTATAAAATTAATTTGTACAAAAAAATATACGATGATTTTAAGAATGAAAATGTTTGTTTGTGATGTTCGTGTTATATTTTAGATTTATTTCTGGCTTAATACATTTGAATGAAAATTAGAATTCGTAAAAAAAAGTAATACTTGATCAGTATAATTTTAGACTAAAACCTACCATGCAAATTTTATACCAAACATAAACAAAATATTATAAAACCACATACAAAAACATTTACGTCTACTTAATTAATAAAGACTTAAATTTAATAAATACTCAACATAATAAAAAAAAATCTTTTTGTTAGTACAAAAACTTTACCACTTAATGAACACAATAATGAGGTGGTTCTAACAATTAGCATCTACCAACAAACTTTATACATAATAGAAGATAACTTCACAACAAAGAAATGTGTCGGAACGGCCAACCAATCGGCGTGATTGTTATGTAGATGTCTTTGTCATTCATGATGTTTTCTATGATATAAATAATTTCAAGTAAACCAATTTGGAATTGTGTTTATAAACCCTAACGCAAAAAGAGAGTGTTATAACTTCATCGTGTCTGTTTGTGTATTTGTGTCTCTGTATGTGACATCGTACCTTCTAAACCAGTGTTGCCAATGCTACGACAATCACAGTGTTCTACGGCTTTCAGGCCAAAAAAACACAAAATCCACGGCCTACGGCTGTAACCATGTGGCCGCTGTGTATCTGATTCCGAATCCGAAGAGGAACATTGCAAAGTTGTAAACAATTTTTTTATCCTTTAAAAATAATTGTTGTTATGTTTTCCAAACAAATAGAGAAAATTTGCAAACATTTAATATAATGTTTAAAAACTTAAAACTGAACTATTTGGCTAATGTTGAAAAATATTTCCTTTTTTTGGTTATGCTTTCACCGACCAGTGGAATGTTAAACTGATACAGTAAAATGAACACAAAAAGGTGGTGGGCTAAGACTTAAAATAGAACGAACTGCTTTCATGTATGATTTGATTCCTGAAAGGTTTCTAGCATCGGGACAAGTCGGGCATTGCCTTCTCTTTGCAGTACGAGTATGATGATGGCCAGGCCTTGAAGCCGACTCGGTCGTAGATCCTCTTGGCGCATCTGACGTCATCTGCCAGATCTTCGTTGATCAGATCTGTGGAGAAATCGAGAGAAATATTTTAGTTTTTTTTGTTTTATTAACTTTGAGGTGGAGCCTTTCGTATAAGTGTAGAATTGATTTCTTTATTGACATAAACAAAGATATTTGTAAAATTCACAACTCACTCGCACGCCGATGGTCGTGAGTTCAAACCCCAACAATGAGCTTGAGCTACAACTTCAGTAGTTTTTGCATGAAACAGCAACAAACATCCATACAACCACACAAACTTTCGCTACATGATTTCGGGATAAAAGTAGCCTATGTGCTAATCCAGGGTTTCAGTTACCTCCATACCAAATCTCATCCAAATCCGTTTTGTAGTTTTTGCGTGAAAGATTAACAAACAACCATCCATCCATCTAAACTTTCACAATATTAGTGGGATGAAAAATATCGATGGTCGAAGATACGCGAAAATTTTGACGTTGAACGCAATAGCGACGTCATAAGGTTTCTAATTAGAAAACATCAGCATGGCTAGCTCAATTTATAACCGAAAGTGTCATCCTAGCAATAACGTGTACGTACTTTCTTTAAATTGGATTTGAATAAGTGAGGAGCGTCGCGTGGAAGCAACTCGCTTCTCGTGTCTCTGGTTTACGACGTACAGTTTCATTGAATTACTTATTTGTGAACAAGTGTAAAATATAAAAACATTTCGAAGAGTTAAAAAGTATTATAATTTAATTACATTATACTGCGACTTTTGACTGCTGTTTTAACTACTTGGTTGTAGATTTCATTAGCAGGAAGTTGTCTAGGTAAGCACAGTACAAGGTATTCTACCGCCAAGCACTAGTGTGTAAACATTACTGTGTTCCGGTTTGCAGGGTACTGCAGCTAGCGACATTACTGGGCTGTTGAAACTAACCATCGAAAGACTCAAAGCAATGAACACCAAAGCAGCGATGCCCCGGACTTTGTTTAGCAACTCAAACTTCTGTGTATTGACGCAATGGTCATGTACATGCGTTATCTATTACCATCAGGAGAGAGTATCGTTTGTCTTATTAAGTTTTCCATCCAGTGTTGCCAATCCATATAATTAGAGAAAAACTTGAGATTAGCCCTAAAACAGAGAAACCTACCAATTTTCGCTGAAATTAGGTTTGGAATGAAAAAATCCTACCACAGAAAAAAATCTAAAACTCATACGGCAATAACTGTTGCAAAACTGTACAGTGTAGGGTTGGCTAAACTGATTATATTAGCTATCTGTTTTTCATGGTATCAATTTTGCTTAGTTTGGCGATAAATGGCGTATGGCAATATCCTTAGCTTTTTTTTAATTTTGCTTTTAGAATGATACTTTTATGCATATCGTCCACTTGCGACGATAGTGTGATATCTGATAAACCACAATTGCACAGAAAACGGCTTTTAAACTTTTAAATGAGCTCTTAAATCGTTGTCAAGATGGCTATATTATGTCGTATCAAGTGACAAGAGTATAACTAATATTCGAATGAAATATGAGAAAGATAAAACACGTATGATACGACACATGCTTATCTGATAGCAACAATTTATAAAAAGTCTTGCAAAGAGGATTACATAGCAGGCACTGTATGTTATTCCGCAACTAAGCTACAATTTTGTACTTCATCGAATGCAATCCCGTTGAAAGCCGTCTAAGGCGTTTTCTCGTAACTAAGAGTGTTCATGCGCCAACCACACCCACTTGCGTATGTGACAACCACGCTATGTTATTTAAAATCTACTTGGTGGTAGATTTCATTAGCAGGAAGCCGTCCAGGTAGGCACCACTACAGTACAAGATATTCTACCGCCAAGCAGTAGTGTGTAAAAATTACTGTGTTCCGGTCTGAAGGGTACTGCAGCTAGCGAAATTACTAGGCTGTTGAGACTAACCATCGAAAGTCTCAAAGTAATGAGTGCCAAAGCAGCGCTGCCACGGACTTTGATACTCAAAGCTCTGTGTATTGCTGCAATGGTGATGGACATGCGTTATCTCTTAACATCAGGAGAGCGCATTGTTTGTCTCGTTTCATTTACATAAAATAAAAAAAGCTCGTTTGTCATTGTTACAGTTGACGCAAATAAAGAGGCGGATAATTGTAGAAAGCTCAAGATGCGATTGTGAGTTGCAATCAGAGTAGAGTAGAGAGATTGCGAGTGGCAGTTAGTCCGCTGTAATTGTTCGTGTGACCAACAATAACAACGACTTAGTCCCTCATGCTATAGCTTTACAAAGCTAATAGATCACAAGTTAATAATTTCAGAAATGAACAAGTAACAAGTTTCGAGGAACTTTTTCTGCTGCTTTTTTATTATAAACTAGCGGACGCCTCGCGGTTTCACCCACGTAGTTCCCGTTCCTGTGAGAATACAGGGATAAAAAGTAGCCTATGTCACCCGGTGATAGTGTACCTTCCTATCGGTGAAAGAATTTTTGAAATCACTAGTTTGGGAGCTTATTCAATACAAACAAAGAATCAAATCTTTCGTCTTTATAACAGTACTAGCGGACGTCTCGCGGTTTCACCCACGTTGTTCCTGCTATAATAATGATGAATTAGCAGAAATTAGTATAAACGATGATGTATAGAGCTTCAGTAATCACACGCAAATGGAATCAAGTTAGAGTTACCTTCGCACTTCATGTTGCAGTGACCCCCTTTCCTGCCCTTCTTGCACCAGTCCTTGTTATGAATCTGTAAACAAGATAGCATAATGAGCAATCTAGCACACCACTGACTGGCCCGGAAGACAAAGAGGAAGAGACGGCGAAAGGCATGAGCCCTCAAGATGATCCACAATGCCAAGAAGCGGCCAACGAGTCCAGAGGGCGTTCGAGCTCCGCCCGGCTAGTTGCCTAGGCATCGAGATTCCAAACTTATGAAACTTGAAAATATAAAACACTTGACACTGGCAAATGCTCAAAATGCGACGCCAAAACTAAAGAAAAAAGGCGACTTGATCAAGAATAAACTCACAATTTTACATTATTTATTTGATGAAAAATGAAATCGATAAAATTAAGCAGAAAAATAAATAATTACGAATAATTATAAATCGTTTATTCTACTGGAGGCATATAGGTGTGATTAGCATAAAACAGTCAGATTAATAAATTAAAAAGATTTCTTTACAGCTATTACTTCAAAACATATTTCACTACTTGCTCATTAATCAATACATTAACCATACAGTATTGGTTTATGCCCTGACTGTAGTCAAACCTATTAGCAAACACATCTATGGAAAGAGATGTTTTTTGTTTAACTTTTTAACACATCTAGTTAACATATAAATAAGAAGCGAATTAATTAAAAACGTATACTCTGCTGACGGTACAAAAATCGTACAGTATGACACTGTAAATAGAGATGTCCGGAAATTTTCCGGATAATATTTTTTGCCGGTTATTTACGGTGAAGTCACAAGTCCTTTGGTAATCGTTCGATTGTCTTGTTCAGTGAACGTATTTGTGTGCTAATTCTAAAGGTTATCAGAGTATCTAACATGAATAATCCTGACTGTATTATGACTTATAGGCCAGGTGTTTGACTACAGCTCACCTGATGTTAAGAGATGGTGTAGTCAAAGATACCCAACCAGGAATGGGAATTGGTTCTCAAGTAATGTTGCTGGAACACACGGTTATACGTTTGGCAGCAGATTTTCAACTTGAGGATACTAGCCAGCAGAGTTCTATAAAGCAGTTATGTTATTGTTTCTTCACGATGTTTTCTTTCACCGACTGTTCAAGTTCTTTGCGTGTCCCTAATCGTGTGATCTGAACGAACCACTGATCCATCATCGTTACCGACCAATAAGTAAATAAAAAATGTGACGAAACGATCGGATTGAAGAACGGTTCAACCCAATGAAAAACTCTATAACATTTTCTACTTATTGGTTGCTTGTCCGGCAAGCTTGCTGTTTACTCAGAATAAAAGTGGCCGGCTTAAGTTGCAATTCTAAAATTTACATTGCGTTCTCTGTGTTTTTTTTTGCTAAAACGCCTTTACGCCTTTGGAATAATTAAATTCGTTGTGCAATTGTGCGTGAAATCACGTGTGGCTTGCCAAATTAGAATTATGCTCTTGTTTGTTTTTCATTTGAAGTTAAACGAAAGCTTGTTTTAAAGTTAGCATTTTTTACATAAATAATACTCTTTTATCGTAATACTTGTAATTATTAAAAAATAGCAAATGTAACTATGTAAATGTACTACTACAACAACTGTACTATTTTGTAACTGTTTGTTTGTTTTTGTTACAAAATAAAATAATTTTCTTTCTTTCTTTCAAATGAAAAATTGTTAATTTTCAAATTAAAATTATGAGCAATCGTTGTCAATTGTTATTGATGCTAGTAAATTTATGATAACGACTCGAATATTATTCCTGACATAAATTGGACAAATAAATCTAAACAGATGCATTGTCGCAACTCGATTTATCGACACCGATGCCACTCGATACTTGTATCGAGTTACGGTCGGGTTAACAGGACAGTGGCGTGAAGTCGGGTGTCCAATAAATGTCCTGTTCGATGTCTCGATTTCAATATTCGATTTGAATCGGTGACGACGTTTTGTAGAACGAGCTTGGGCGAGTCACGTTACAAGTATTATGTAGGGATGTTCTATTGGTTTTATTTATATTTTTCTAGAATGTACTAGCAGGATAAAGACAACGTTATACGTGGCTATTTACAACAACAAACAACATGTATGATGTGCTAGCAACTAGTAGAGAGCTGTGGCTTTATTTTTTACTAGGACAATATATTTTCAATAAGTCTTGAATAAAGTCTGCTTATTCTATCAATATGTTTATAGAGTTGAATTATACTAATTTGAAATACGAGTAGGAATGCTTTCTAATAAATTCTGTAATAGTTATTCATTTAACAAAAATGTATGTACGTATGTTCGGAATGAACAGTGGGTCAAACATTTTGCGTTACACTTTTTCAATACGTTATGTACGAAAAAATGTAATATAAGTTCACTTTCGTAATATGGCACAATTTGAAATTGATTTAGTAAATTTTTTTTATTCGAAAAAAAAAAATGCCACGGGTTGATAAATATGTATATCTATTATCTCTTTAAGTTAGGTGAATGAATACCAAAAAAATTGAGCCTTAGACATCTTTGAAATAAAATGTCATACCTTGCCGTACTACAACGACTGTAATATTAAGACTAGTATAAAGAGCTGTACCGACAATGGAATACTACACTTACAATATGAATGCGAAAGTTTGTATGTAAGTTTGTTTCGAACGTGCGCTTCAGGTCTACATAACATATCTCCGCTCTGCCTATTCTACTATCGGCCAGCCAGAATCTCTTATAATATACAAAATTATAATTTTAAAAAACCGGCTCCATGACCGTTAGGCCAATTAAACGCACTGCTCCAATGAAACAGTGAGGTTTCGGAGAAAACGAAAATATCATCGATGTATACAATTTTTAGATTTTTGTCGATTGTTCGATTTCGATAAAACTTAAATGGGAAGTGATCTACCGAGGAAAAAAAAGAATCATCAAAATCGATTCTTAATTGGCGGAATTATCGCGTAACATACATGTCGACAAAAAAAAACAAACAGTCGAATTGACAACCTCTTTTTTGAGTCGCTTATAAAGCACCACTTCGTGGTCGATATTCCAAAAATTCGAATTGTATGGTTCGATTCAACCTTCATTGTACGAACCGTTAAACAATGGAATCTACTGGTTCCCATAGTACAAGCTATGCAGACGGCGCCGTGTAAAATGTCCTACGATATTTATTTATTGCTAGGTACACCCCGCGGTTTTAGCCGCGTGGTGCAGGTCCAAGGCGTAAAGTACCTACATCCAAAATAACACCCAAATCCGTAGAATAGTTTACGTGTGAAAGCGTAACAAACAAACACACAGTCGCATTTATAATATTAAGCAAGGATTTATTTGACCACTCTAATGACACTCCATGTTGCCCGATAAATGTTGTGAGGTACAAATCATCAAAGTCCTAAATCATTAGTTGCACAAAAAATATTTCAATAATTGTATTTTATAGGATTATAAGCAAAACCAAAGGTTTCAAGTAGTTCCATATAAGTACGTCCAGTCTGTGCAGAAAGATTCGTGGAACCAATTCCATTTCGTGTAGCGATTCCCCGCTGACGCAGCGATAGGATTGG
This sequence comes from Biston betularia, assembly GCA_905404145.2. Classification (NCBI taxonomy): domain Eukaryota; kingdom Metazoa; phylum Arthropoda; class Insecta; order Lepidoptera; family Geometridae; genus Biston; species Biston betularia. Next base: position 4,780,319 of record FR989887.1, on the reverse strand, counting down.
CTGGATTTGCAGATAGTAATAATAGTAATATCACAGTTGAAATTGGTTCAGTAGGGCACCTTGCCCCATAGCATACCGAAATTCTTTGGAAGCAACATGTAAGCATAAGCAATGTTCTCATTTTATATTTTTTTCATAAGAAAATTACAATTTTACAAACTTAACTAACTAAAGAACGGATATATTTTTATTGGTAGGTTTACCTTAAGGCCGTTTTAATTTTAATTTAATTTTCGTTAATTTTACCATGGTTAGGTGTTTTTTTATGTAAAAGTAACGTGACGCTCTCCTGATGTTAAGGGATAACACATGCCATGGCCATTGCAGCGATACACAGATCTTTGAGTAACTAAACAAAGTCTTGAACATCGCTGCTTTGGCGCTCATTACTTTGGGATTTCTATAGGAAGTTTCAACAGCCCTGCAATTACCCTTCAAATTGGAACACAGTAATGCTTACACATTACTGTTTGGCGGCAGAATATCTGGTACTACTGTGGTACCTATCTAAAAGACCTCCTGTTTAGGAAATCGTCGAAGGTGGTACATATAGTCTCGAATGGAACTGGCTTTCGACTGCAGCTGTCGGAATACACCGTTAGGCTAAATAAGGATTGTGACGTTTGATAAATTGGAAAAATTACCTAAACTTTTTTTTTTTTTAATGTAATAAGTAATGAGGCGAACGAAACGCTCTCCTGATGGTAAGAAATAGCGCCTGTCCACGACTATTGCAGCGATACACAGAACTTTGAGTAACAAAACAAAGTCCAGGGCATCGCCGCTCCGGCGCTCACCACTTTGAGACTTTCGATGGTGAGACGAAAGTTAGTTAGTTCTTTGGTTGGTTTACGACCTTATTTGGAGATCATATGATATGCGTACCTTTTCCGTGATCACTTGAATGAAAATAAGAGTCAAAGTACGGCCCCAGTCTTAAAAACAGAATTACAACTAAGCTATCAAATTATGCACATACCAAGCAGTTAAGTTATTTCCTTACAAAAATACTTTCAATAGACAATAGACAACACTTTATTTGTGACATAAAACATATTTCAACATAGTTAACAATACATACGAAAATAAAAACAAGATAGTAAGATAGCAAGATACTTTCCTTACTGTCTTTCTAAGCTGTGGTCATATTCTACTTTATTACATGGACGTGGCTAGAGATCTGTCGGTTTATGAATTAGTTGCGGTAATGTCATTACCGTTTCGTTCGACCGCGTCGGTTCACGTAACGAACTATCGATTAGGACTTGACACCTATAAAGCATATTTTGACATGAAGGAACAAAAATTAACGCAGAAAAAGTTTCACGTTGCATTACTCTTGTGGCACTAGTTAATAAGGTTTTTTGTTCTCTGTACTCTTTACTATATATGATGTGCACAATAAAGAGTTATATCTATCTATCTATGTATCTATCTACTCTATAAACCACCGCTACTACATGCCGCGCCAGTGTGCGGCGAGATTTAAAAATTCATACCGTTGGTTGTTCGGTACGGAAAAACATGGTATGGAAACCTGCATATCATATCCGGAGAAGAAATTCAATGGTATATGTAAATCTTATATCAAGTACCAGGAGAGCATACAAATACCGATTTATAAATCTCTACTTTTCTCACTCAATAAATAAGTAAAATATAACTTTTCACAGCAAACACATTTTTTTTTAGATGGTATCATATAACCCCTGTCCATGACCATTACAGCGATACACGGAACTAAACTAACTAAAGAGCTTGTGTCGTTTCGTTGTCTTGTTGTCGTGTCGCAAAGTATGACAAAAACAGGTACCTTTTTAAGGATTTTTTTTCTAAAAAGTAGTTGTCAAAATTACAATTTTGTTCAATTGAAAACGTTAATCGAATCCTTATCTGTAAAGATCTATTTTTTTTTCTGCGGATTAAATCTACAGTTGTTGAGAACTTTTTATTTAATATCCAAGAATTTAAACATTTCACCGATCTTAAAAAACCTTAAGCAGGTAACAAAACAAAGTCTAGGGCATCGTTGCTTTGTCGCTCATTACTTTGAGATTTTCGATAGTTAGTTTCAACAGCTTTCAAACCGAAACACAGTAATGTATATACACAGTAATTACACAAAAGCGACGCAGTAGTACTTCGCGGCTGAATATCTGGTAATGCGGTGGTACCTACCTAGACGACCTTCTGCTAAGGATATCTACCACAAAGTAATGATGATAATATTTTTTAATGTAAAAAGTAATGAAACGAACGAGACGCTCTCCTGATGGTAAGAGATAACGCCTGTCCATGACCATTGCAGCGATACACAGAACTTTGAGTAGCAAACAAGGTTCTGGGCATCGCTGCTTTGGCGCTCATTACTTTGAGACTTTCGATGGTTAGTCTCAACAGCCCAGTAATTTCGCTACCCTTCAAACCGGAACACAGTAATGTTTACACACTACTGCTTAGCGACAGAATAACTGGTACTGCGGTGGTATCTACCTAGACGACATCCTGCTAAGGAGATCTACCACCAAGTGAATAATAATATTATGTAGATAGATACTAAAAACACACTATTTAGACGTTATTTTTAAGGAAAATGGTAATTTACAAAGGAGTTCCGCCGATATATTCTAAGAAAAATATGAATATTAAACAAACATTTACTGAGACTGACTGGAATATCTGAGGCGGTATTATTTGTACTTCTCAATCGGAGCGTGTTGCATATCTCAACTCTGGTATTGCTTGAGATAATGTATGCGATAGTGCTTATTTTTATGGGAATGTTTTTTCTAGAGCTTCAAAAATGATTCTATTGGTAAGAATTGTATAGATAGCAGAAATTAAAAAAATGGTGAATGAATTATTGAAATCGGTCCAACAGTATTTGAGTTCATTCGTTACAAACATACAAATATACAAATCTTTCCTCTTTCATCATCATCATCATCATCATTTCAGCCGTAGGACGTCCACTGCTGGACATAGGCCTCCCCCATTGACTTCCATAAAGACCGGTTGGAAGCGGCTCGCATCCAGCGCGTTCCTGCGGTCTTTACAAGGTCGTCTGTCCACCTTGTGGGTGGACGTCCTACGCTGCGCTTGCCGGTCCGTGGTCTCCACTCCAGAACTTTGCAGCCCCATCAGCCATCAGTTCTGCGTGCAATGTGCCCTGCCCACTGCCACTTCAACTTGCTAATCCGTTGGGCTATGTCGGTAACTTTGGTTCGTCTACGGATCTCCTCATTCCTGATTCGATCTCGAAGGGAAACTCCGAGCATAGCCCTCTCCATAGCGCGTTGTGCTACTTTGAGCTTTCCTCTTTATAAAAATATTATTATAGTGTAGAATATTAGTGTAGGTGTGCGACTGTGCGTATTGCCGATGACTTTAAACGGCGAAGGAAAGCATCGTGAGGAAAGCTACATGTCTGAGAATTCTTAAAAAAAAGTATTCGAAGACGTTTGAAGTCTGCCAATTTAGAGTACTAGAGTACATGAATTTACTTTTACATAGAGTACTTTTTCTATACTATTATAAAGAGGAAAGATTTGTTTATTTGTTCGCTTGTACCTATTGAATAAGCTCCAAAACTACTAAACTGATTTCAAAAATTCTTTCACCGTTTGGAAGCTACACTATCTCCGGGTGACACCGCGAGGCGTCCGCTAGTATCCCATAAAACGCTGTCAAAAGCGCAGTTAGCGAAGAAACAATAATTGGATTTAGCACGATGACTTTTGTATAATGTATTTGTAAGCTTTACGTAGAAACAAGATGTCATAATAAGTTCATATTTTCAATCTTGATCAAAGACAACATCCTTCGATATTGAACTCAAACCGTACACTTTGAAACACATACATATAAGCAGGTAACACGCGGGTTCGTTTGTGTGCAAACATTCGGTTACCTATTGAACCGTCATCAGAATCGAGATTAGCAATCTCAGGGGAAAGTATTAGCTCAAGAAGATATTTACCGAGCGACGACTGATTTCAATCGGGCCTTCGATTTGCAAGACTAGAAGTAGAGTTGAGGTAGTATCGATAGAATATTTAGATGTTTCGCATTTTTTATTTTACAAATTTTTACCATGAACAAATACAAAATTTTTATTGATAAATGTTACACGTCAATTCAAAATTTCAAATACGTCATTATATGAGTTTTAAAACAGTGATTACATGTCAAACATAAAGTATGTCAAGTATGTTCAAGTATGTAGAAAAATATTGTCAATATAAAGGCAACAGAAATACATCATCTGTGAAAATTTCAACTGTCTAACTATCACGGTCCATGAGATACAGCCTGGTGATAGTCGGACAGACAGGCAGACGGACGGACAGCGGAGTCTTAGTAATAAGATCCTGTGTTACCCCTTGGCACTGGCACACACTCGGCAGTGACAACACCACGATTTTTTAACATTAAAAAAAATTGTAAATGATCAATAAATATTAACATTCCATTATTATTTTCAGTGAAATATGAAAACGTTTGTCAGTATAAATGTGGCCGCAGAAATTGAACAGATTTGGCGGTTTATGCAAATTATGTTCAACTTGTTTTTACTGATTGTTATCCTCACAGGGGCTGATATATCGACATAAACTATGTGAAATAGGACATTTTCAACGTTGATATTGATTGATTACTTCCAAATATGAAATATGTAGCGTAAAACAACGGAAAATACGTTTTGTAGCACTGTTATTTCATAGATAGTGCAATAGGCAGTCTTATTAAAAAAACCCTAGAACAAGTATAGGTATTTTACAAACGATTTAACAATGTTTTTATGTTAATTTATTTGCTATTTAAAATAAAAAATTTGTCCATATCGATGAATTGATTTGTTTTTTCTAGACATTTTAAAATGTTTTTTTTTTACAAAAAACAAAATTATAAAGGAGGAGGTTCTCAATTCGACTGTATGTATGTTGCAGCCAATTCAACCAATTAAGAATCGATTTTGATGATTTTTTTTCGCTTGGTAGATCATACTTTAGAAGTGGTTCCATATAAATTTAATCGAAATCGAGAGGTAGTTAAGAAATCAAAAAAATTCATCGATGATATTTACATTTACTCCGTTTTAAGTTTTGTATGACGTTTCCGACAGAGAAATAAAGTGAGGAGACTTTTGTTAAAATATACATTTTATCGATGTCGACATTGTGCAACGAAGACACGGGTCATCCCTAGCATCACATCGCCTGAAGACGTACGTAGATTTGAATTGATTTGCCGCGAGCAAGTAACGAGCGCGACAATGCAAATCGCACCCCCAAGTCCTATGCGCCACCCTCGTGCCTAGACTGAGCTAGGTAAATCACTTTACAAAAGACAATGTCTCAGATAAAATATTGTGGGTACCTCTCTCTAATTTATTTACAACAAGCAATTCGTTCTAGTTTCGCATGGATTGTATACTTTTCGAAAAAAATGTCAAAGTTGTGTCAAAATCCGTTGCAAAGTATTGTGTCGTATCGTATCGTATCGTAGGGTATCGTATCCTATCGTGTCGTATCGTATTGTATAGTATAGTATCGTATCGTATCGTATCGTACCGTATCGTATCGTATTGTATTTATTGAGATAAAGAAACGGTCAAGCTAATAACATCAGAATATCACAAAAAAAATGTAAATAAAGATGCATAGCTCGTAAGACATAGCTCAGCGTATTAGCAAGCTGAAGTGGCAATGGGCTGGACATATCTGTCGCACAGCCGATAACCGCTGGGGTAGACGTGTTCTGGAGCGGAGACCGCGAATTGGCAAACGTAGCGTAGGACTCGAGAGACTCGATGGAGTGACGATATACGTAGGACAGCTTGCGTTGGATGGAAGCGAAAAGCCAAAGATCGGGCTGAGTGGCGTGTCTTGGGAGAGGCCCATGTCCAGCAGTGGTCTTTGATAGGCAGATGATGATTTACTTGGTAGTAGATCTCCTTAGCAAGAGGTCGTCTAGGTAGTTATAATCGCAGTACCAGATATTCTGCCGCCAAACGTTAGTGTGTTTTGTGTAAAAAGTGATTCAATACTAGGAAACTTGCCGTGTTGCTTCCAAAACTCAATCGAAGCTTGTAGTAAAGCAGCCACTACTTTACTAGGGCTTGCCCGGACTCAAATAAGACTTAGGTACAATGTGTGATTTTGACTGTGACTTACTAAACTTACGCTACTTGAAAATATCAATGTACACAATGCAACGCCAAAATGAAATAAGATTTTTATTCAATAAAAAAGTTTTGTTTTGTTAGTGCTTAATGACACCAGCCGAGTGTATATAGAATAGAATAATTTTGAAATGTATCTCAACATTTACATTTCAGTTGGAGCACACGAATGTCACATTTGAGTGATTAGTGCTCGCAATCACGCGTGCTTCTATGTAATTGTATGTAGATGCCTGGACAGTTTGGCGCACTAATGGAAACTGTGATTCCAACTTTTGCGTAAATTAGTGGCAACTCGTTTTGAATTGCCGCTGTTATGGGGAAAATTACATCGCGCTATATAAATAGGTAAATAATATAAAAAAATAGTTGTAATGATCGAGTGTTGGTGGGAACACGAAATGATCATGTTGCTGTATTGTAGGTATTATTTTAAGGGACAAATCCTTTTTACGCAAATTATCCATGGACTCAAAAAACAGTTTAGTTGCCACTTTTACTGTAAGTTATTGTTAAAACGTACACTTTATTAACATTTTATATTAATTATTTCATTTAGACTCGCTTACCACCATTACTTTTATATTAAAAAAAGTCACCACTACTTTTCTTGACCGTGATTTACTCAAGATGACTTTGACTGAGACTAAGACTAAGACTTATTTCACTAGACTTTTCATCAAATACTTAAATATTTAGAAATAAGTACTTGACACTGGTAGAATGTAAAGTGCGATGCCCAAAACGAATAAAAGTGGACGCATATTATGTGAGAAATATTATAATAATTCTTTATTGCAGGCATAAAAATAATCCCATATAAAAATTAAAATTTAATACAAATGAATAAAATACAAAAAAGAGAGAATCCGATATTCAAATACCGAATTACATCTACATGTATATGAATTATAAACCACAGAAATGCAAGTAACAATGTAAACAACGTTATTATTATCATGAACGAATGTATTATCATCAACTAATTTGTCAAAGGTATTCATGGATTGCCACACAAGCCTGTACAAACATTACGTTATAATCCGAAGCCGATGAAACCAACTTCCGCCATTAATTAACTAGATAATTAATTATTTCAATCAATATGGAACATGACATGTATACACACGTCATTGAAATTCGTTATAACCCATCCAGCTTTACAGCGAGAAGCTCCGAGAATATCCGAGAACAGTTTTGGTGGGAACGCGAAAAAGTCATGTCGCTGCATTGTATTATTTTCCAAAGCGTGTGTTGTTTCTAGTGTACACAAAACAACACAAATTCGACTTATTCAAAAGAAATTAAAGATTCAGAAAATACACAAAAACATTCAGACAATACACTTCGCGATATTTTTTTTGAAAAGAACTCTCAGACAATTCGTTTCTTTTTGCATTTAAATACTGTGGCCAAACGCACATAACATAGAAAATACTGAGGAGAGTGCCGTGAAATTCGATTGTGAGACCTCCAGATTGGAAGCCAGATAAAATACGAATAAACTATAAACTAACTGTATAGGCACTATAATATTTAAATCGCGAAAGTTTATGATTACCTTTACCGCGTGATTGTTTGAAGTCTTTGCAAATCGTCTCACTGAGAATTCTCGTCATGTTTGTAAACGCCCCATAATACTCACAATAATAATGTTTTCAATTGAATTTATTTAAACTATCTCAGTTACAACTGAAACATTGAGTATCATAATTACAGTATAGTAATTTTAAAATCTAGCAACTATTGAAATTCGGGGTTTCAACATAGCATCTTACACCATCCAATTAATCTTAGCAATTGACTGCAATTACCCACTATATTATGTAATTATTTAGGATATTTAACAATTAATAATTGTACTATTAAATTAAAACATCAGTAAAACAATTACATAATTATCCTAACAAAATCCTAACCTTGTAGGTAATTTCAGTCAGTTGCTTGAATCGATTGGACGGATCAAAGTGTTATCTACACTAATAATTATTAAGAGGAGGAATTCTATTTTTGGATTTTTGTATGTTTGTAACGAATAAACTTAAAAACTACCAAAACTTTTTCAAAATTTTTTTCACCGTTGGGAAGCTACACATACCTGGGGTGACATAGGCTACTTTTGATCCCTGTATTCCCACGAGAACGGGAACTACGCGGGTGAAACCGCGAGGCATCTGCCAGTGTAAGATAATTGAAGATTGTTGCTAGATTTTAAAATTACAGCATATTTCATTCATTGGACCGTTTGTCGCAGTATATAGGAAAGAAAAAATATTTCGTGTTAAAATTTCACTTTATGTATAAATGATTTTCGGAACAATTCCATAACAGAGAATCTCGACGCGTACATAATTATAATGTCATATAAATTAATTTGCTGTTCGAATATCACAGTTAATCATATGTTAATTAAGAGCATTACGGCCCATGATATCTGATTAGACAATTATGTGAAAACTATATTAACTTGTATGAATATTTGTAATAATATCAATCACTCTTCATTTTGTTCCATGTTAAGAAAATTATATGTTGCATAGGTGAAATTAAAATTAAGTTAGAGCAGTCGGTCACAAGTCGGAGAGCGTTTTTTATGTTTTAGCGGACGCCTTGCGGTTTCACCCGCGTAATTCCCGTTCCCGTGGGAATACAAGGATAAAAAGTAGTCTATGTCACTTGAGGATAGTGTAGCTTCCAAATGGTGACAGATTTTTTGAAATCGGTCCAGTAGTTTTTAAGTTTCTTCGTTACATACAAAAATACAAATCTTCCCTCTTTATAATATTAGTATAGAAGTATAGATAAACTAGGTGTTTGATCACAATTTACATGATGGTAAGTGAAGGTGTGGTCGAAGATGGTAAATCCACCTAGCCTAGGATGGAACAGACTCTCAAGTGATGCTACCGGAACACACCGTTACGTTAGCTTGGTGGCAGATTTTTAACTTCAGATTGGTAGCTAGCCAGCCGAGTACTAGAAAGTACCCTACCACTATGCTATGGTTTCCTCACGATGTTTTCTATTGTTGTTGATGTTTTCTATCGTGTTTTTATTTTCTTGGTTGCCTGGAGGAGATCGGTGGTAGCGATAAGGCCGCCACTTGTGGCACTAGTTCATAAGGTTCTTTTGTTCTCTGTACTGTTTTCTGTTTATGGTATGCACAATAAAGAGTTATATCTATCTATATTTTCCTTCACTGGTAGCTCAAGTTTATAGTTGGGAATTGAACTCACGCTTTTCGGCATAATTCAATTGTCATGCGATCTCGTCGCCAATGTGGTGTCCACTAAGATGTTTTGGGTTTGCCTACTCAGTGAAACACTAAGTTAATTACAGTAAGTAGCACAGCACGTCGGAGCCGTCCGCTCCCCACCAGCGACCGCTCGGAAGTGCGGCGTCACAGAGGACATTGCAGATGCGGCGTCATACGTCGTGCTGTGTATTCTTTGTTAACATGAAATGCCACTGGACTGATTTTTAACGAATTTTTTTGGGTGTGCTTATGTGAGTTCGTGGATAGTTTAGAACTGGTCCCGGTAGGTGGCACTGCAATCATATACCGGGTACGAAGTACTGGGAATTTAGCTAGTAACTGAATCAATAAAAAAAGAAACATTTGAGATCTAATGCATACGATATGATTAATTTACTCACCTGGAAAAGTCCGTAGCTGGTATACGAGTTGTTGTGGTTAGTTACTTTATCCGTAGTTCTGCCGCTAGCGTGTTCTATCAAGCACACCCCTGTAAAAGAATAACATCAGATTTCAGTGTACTTATAAAATTTATATTAACCCATGGTCATGACTAGACTTGGCTATGGAGCTGGTTTGTTTTGCGATTCTAGGGTTGTGACCCTAGAATCCTGTTGTAAACCCTGTTGTGTGTGGTGATTATGATTTTCCTTCAATGTAGTATACCCTGAGCTATAGATAGATTGATAGAAACTTTTTATTGTTGCCACTAAAAACAGAAAAAAGCATAGAGAACAAAATAACCTTATGAGCTAGTGCTATAAGTGGCAGCCTTATCGCTTACAGCGATCTGTTCCAGGCAATCAAGTTCGTACTTGGTAACTTGGTAGAGCCATCGAAAGATCGAGCCAGGACAAGCATTTTGTGACATAAAAACCAAATGTTTGATCTGTGTCTGGGCGTACTGTATGTATTATAAGTATGTATTTACAAAAAAAAATATTTAAGTATTCTATCAGTTATCTGACTTCCATAGTACAAGCTTTGCTTAGTTTGGGGTCAGATGGCGCTGTGTGTAATGTCCTACGATATTTATTTATTATTTATTTATTTAGATGTAGAAAAAAACTAAAATGAAATGATATCTTTTGTCTGGCCCTGAGCAAGATCAAATCGATTTGCCTCACAGACCTTAGACTGCAAAAGATTAAAGAAGATCAGTCCTTTCGGCATCGCGATCTGTTTTTCCGGTTAAAACACGGATCCTAAGCATTTATTTAAGTAAATCCAGCACAGATTGCAACAGGGATCGCCAAAACTGAACAATAAGAGCGACCACTTGTTTATTTAAATTGCGTTCAGAGACTTCCAAATTCTTTATTCAAATAATAACATTAAATGCGGTCGAGTGAACTAAACGGATCTTGTGGTGCTGTCCTACATTGTTTTATTTACAGCGATAAATATGTATCAGATAATCGCTATTTTTTTGCTTTCTTCTTTGGCATTCAGAGCATTCTGCCATTTGCCTAAAGGGGTTTAAACCATTGATTACATGAATACTTTTTATTACGTATATTTATTTCTTTAATTTTGATATTATACTTTCTGCAAATTCAATGATCAATAAAGAAAAAGAGTTTAAGTGTTTGAAGAGTTTTTGAGTGTAGGTATATAAACTGTAAATAAAAGGTTTTGCAATATAATTTTTGAACTTTTGCTATTTGAACACAATTATGTTTTATATTTAGCATTTTGTGCGTAATTAAGATCTTACTGGGTCTTATAAACATAATTATTATTGTTTTTGCATTTGTAGGGTGATCAAACTGTCATTGTAATATAATATAGATAGAAAATTGCATGAGCAAGTGTCCAGCTTGTCAATGATTTGTGTGTGGAATGAATTAAAATGAAGAAAAGAGATAAAAATCGAATAATATCTTCTAAACGTTCACGTGGGGCACGGCATAGTCCCAAAAACCGGCCGCGCGACTTTTCTCCCCCAAGATCCCCTATTTGCATAAAAAGGGGGCATCATTCAAGTGACGAAACACAGCCAGATCCCCTTTCATTAAAGTTTGAAATTGCTTAGAGCCGCTTTAATTGACACTGCACGAAAACGTACTTTAATTCGAATTAATTCAAATTAATACGCGATGGTTATACTCGTAGTGAAAGATTAGAGATGCAGTTGTAACTTTACTGACGAGTAAATAGCCGGAATAAATCTGAACATTGTTATTTATAACACTAGATGGCGTTGCTCTTTTTTACGTAAATTAATAAAACGAACAATACGGTTTCCTGATGGTAAGAGATATCATTTTCTCATGACATTTTTGTAGCAATGATAGATCAGTGGTTAGTGCGGTCGGTTCACATGCCAAAAGGCGTGGGTTCAAACCCCAACAATGAGCTTGAGCTGCCGGTGGAGGAAAACATCGTGAGGAAACCATAGCATGGTGGTAGGGTACTTTCTAGTACTCGGCTGGCTAGCTAACACCCTCAAGTTGAAAATCATCTAACGGTGTGTTCCGGCAGCCTCACTTGAGAGCCAGTTCCATTCCAGGCTATGTGTGCTTTACCATCTGCGACCACACCGTCACTTAACATCAGGTGAGCTGTGGTCAAACACCTAGCCTGTCATCAATGACACAGCCACAGAACTTTGAGTATCAAAACAAAGTCCAAAGCATCGCTGTTTCGGCGCTCATTACTTTGAGACTTTCTGTTAAGAATCAACATCCCAGTCAATCACTTCAATCAGCCTGATATAGACAGCCCTGTTGGTTCATTGGTAGTATGTCTGCTTCAAGAGGCGAAGGGCGTGGGTTCGATTCCCACCCAGGACAAGCATTTGAGATAATTATAAACAAATATTTGTTCTGTGTCTGGGTGTTCTGTATTTATTATAAGTATGTATTTACAAAAACAAAAAGTATTTACGTATTTTATCAGTTATCTAACTTCCATAGTACAAGCTTTGCTTAGTTTGGGGTCAGATGGCGCTGTATGTAATGCCCACTTGTTGATCTAATTAAAACTTTGCCGGACTAGTCGGGAGTCGTCCAATCCGGCCAAGTTTGCGGATGTGGTAACTATACCACATCCCTACATCATCAATTACAGAGCATGGTCCAGTAGAACCTAAATGGGCAAGTAAGAGATTTCAAGTGGACATCCGTCATCAAGTAAAAGGACTAAAAGGGTTTGGCTAATTCGTTAAAGAGTGGACGCTCTCTAGAGATTAAAGTAAAACCGTTTAGATTAGTTAACTAAATACTTTTGTTGCGTACATCTTGTATTATTTTTTTGTTGTCAACCAGCGGACGCCTCTCGGTTTTACCCGCGTAGTTCCCGTTCTAGTGGGAATACAAGGATAAAAAGTAGCCTATGCCACTTGAGGATAGTGTGGCTTCCCAATGGTGAAAGATTTTTTGAAATCGGTTCAGTAGTTTTTGAGTTTATTCGTTACATCCAAAAATACAAAAAAATATTATTATTAATAAGATTTAATTTTTTGTTTGTTTGTATTGAATAAGCTCCGAAACTACTGGATCGATAAATTTATATTGTTAATCGAGTTTTGTTTTCCCGTGCAAAGCCGCAGCGAGCTGCTAGTGTATTATATAATAATGTTCGCGTCGCTCAGACGATGCCACAGCACCTAAGGGATTACTGAAATGTTCTTCCTCTCAATACAATATACCTATGTAGTATATACTAACTTTAGCTTGACGCTAAAATATTTAGCTCGACATGCTAATAGCGACTAATAAGTCATTCACGGCATTGATTTTGCTGTGATACAAGGTTACGCGTAACGGTAGTATTCAAGCCAACAGGAGGTCAGAATAACTTATTATCCAACATTAACATTTAACATTAACATTTTGTAGCGATGATAGCTCAGTGGTTAGCGCGGTAGGTTCGCATGCCGAAGGGCGTGGGTTCAAACCCCAACAATGAGCTTGAGCTGCCGGTGAAGGAAAACATCGTGAGGAAACCATAGCACGGTGGTAGTACTTTCTAGTACTCGGCTGGCTAGCTACCACCCTCAAGTTGAAAATCTGCCGCCAAGCATCTAACGGTGTGTTCCGGCAGCCTCACTTGAGAGCCAGTTCCATTCCAGGCTAGGTGTGCTTTACCATCTTCGCCCACACCTTCACTTAACATCAGGTGAGCTGTGGTCAAACAACTAGCCTGTCAACCATAAAAAAAATAAATAAATTAATAATTGTATTAATTAATGATTTTAAGATTTTAATACCTATCGATTTTGATTGATGGTTCGATTCCCACCCAGGACAAGCATTTTGTGATACGAACAAATGGAAAAGTATGTATTTACAAAAAAAAAAACATTTAAGTATTCTATCAGTTATCTGTCTTCCATAGCGTAAGCTTTCCTTAGTTTGGGGTCCTACTGGACCGATTTCAAAAATTATTTCACCGTTGGGAAGCTACGCTATCCCCGGTTATCATAGGCTACTTTTTATCCCTGTATTCCCACGGGAAAGGGAACTACGCGGGTGAAGCCACGAGGCATCCGCTAGTAACCAATAAATTGATAAAAAAATTGTTGTGTTGTTTTAAAAAATGTAATTTTTTTAGTTTATGTTATTAGTCTTATTTTGCAATTTAATATTAATAGTAATAAATAACTTAACATTTACTTATATACGGAACGTGTTCAAAAACTTGTGTTTGTTTAGGTGTTTATGTATAAAAATTGTGTTTTAATAACGTGCTTGAATGTGGTAAATGGCTTTGACTGTGACTGTGAATTGCATAATCATAAAATAATTAAATGCCTTAAAATACTTGACACTGACAAATATATAATGTACGATGTCTAAAAAAAGACCGACCTTGAAATGTCAAACAAAATCAACTATTCTAAACATATTGCACAAATTACATTATTGCTTAGAAAAAGGGTTTTGAGGGTCGGTCCAAAAGCAAATGTTAGTTGTTTACTTCTCGACGGAAGACCAGCTCACAGGTAATACCATATATTTTAACTTTCGGCTTAGTTCCGTTCCGCGTAACCCCGTATAATAGAAACATAAGATACCTTAGATTCCAGGATTTAGCTTAGATCTATTAGCTCGCGGATGTTTATCTTGGAATCGTAAATTTTCTGGAAATCCAATCTAGGAAATACATAATTATAATATGTAATCTGTAACAAGTACCAAACTTCAACTGACAGTCAATCGCTTGACGCTTCAGTTTTTTTTTAATATTTGGCATCACACTTTGTGCAATTGCCAGTGTCAAGTATATCGGTATTTTTAAGCATTTTCATGTAAGGGACGATGTGGTCGATAATGGTAAATAGATCTTGTCCGGAATGGAAATCGACTCTCAAGTAAGGCTGTAGGAACACATATTTGAATGCTTGCCGATAGATTTTCGACTTTGGCTAGCCTGTTGAGTACTAAAATACTGTCCTACATATCCTATTATACGTTGTTTTCCTTTACCGGTAGCTTAAGGCTTTTGATGCCTATGTCTCTTTACATGTTATGCTGTCACACTGTGGTGCTTTTAGTTAAACTGTGGTTACTTTTCACTGAAAATAATTATTTACTGATACATCAATAGCAATATTAAAATAAAAAATAATGTGGTTGACAGGCTACTTGTTTAACCACAGCTCATCTGATGTTAAGTGACGGTGTGGTCGAAGATGGTAAACACATCTAGCCTGGAATGAAGCTGGCTCTCTAGTGAGACTGTTGAAACTGGTTGGATGCTTGGCGACAGATTTTCAATCTGAGGGTGGTAGCTAACCAGCCTAGTACTAGAGTACCCTACCACCACACTATGGTTCCTCACGATGTTTTTCTTCACCGGCAGCTCAAGCTCATTGTTGAGTGTGAACCGACCGCGCTAATCACTAAGCTATCATCGCTGCAAAACTATCTGTAGCTATATTTGAGTCAGCAACTTCCAGAGTAATAAATGGGAGTATTCATATTTATTACCGAAACCAATGCACCTGGTATCTCTAAAAGCTGTCTGATAAACGGCCTGGGAGCGCGACTTGGAGTGTTTCTATGGAATCTATGTATATTACATTACAGCATGGGCTACAAAATTAGAACCTACCATACTTACTTATTGTATAGTGTATATGTATAACCAATTTTATTTAGTATTTTATGTGGTGTGGTTACCGCGGTTGGTTATCAGGCCGAAGGGTGTAGGTTCAAACCTCAACAATGAGCTTGAGCTGCCGGTGAACGGAAATATCGTGAGGAAACCGTAGTTTGGTTGTGGGGTATTTTCTAGTACTCGGCTGGCTGGTGTTTGGCTGGAAAACCTCCTGAGAATGCCTCGTGTAGAGGCGAAACATGAGTCGGCAACTGGTTACTGCATCGAGAAGAGGATATAAAGACTTGTGGGGTTTTTAATTGGCTATTTTTTAATTATTACAGTTTTTATGTCTATGATTTATTTAGTTTATGTTGGATTTTAGTTTTAGTTTAATTTAAAAGTTGTCGTCAAGTTAGATTAGTTGGGGATTTATTTTAAAACGAATTTGAAGCGGAAATACACTAAAAATAAATACTTATAATATAGATAATTATCAATCAATTATTTGTTTTGTCACTGAAAGTTCTGTATATTGCTGCAGAGGCCATGGACATGCGTTGTCTTTTACGAACAAAAAAACCTCGCCTTGGTCTTCGTCTCATTACTTTTACAAAGAAATACTTACAATTAGGTATCAAACTTCTCGGGAAGTTGTATCGGAGCAGTTCTCTAGAGAGCTGACACCTGGAGAATGTCTTGGCATGGCCGTGAGAGCCCTGCACGAGGCATAGAGCTACCAAGAGAAGCAGAACTTCCGATATCCTGGACATGCTGTGAACAAGAAAATAGTAATTTTGAGACGGCTATAGTTTGTCAAAATAGTCTTGTAAAGTAGGGAAGTAAAAAAAGAAGTAACTATAACGTTGATGCCTTTTCTGAGAGAAACACCGTTTCCGAAACATAATTTCGACAATTTTTTTAAATTAAGTATACGTTTTTTCTTTTCTGTTGTTGATTTAATTCGCTCAGGGCGCCAAATACGAAATTTCTTGCGTTTTTTTGTTCAATACGGTCTCATAATTATATCGTTATTAACAACAAGTATCATAGTTAAAAAACATAAAAGTGACTGCCATGCCAAAAAAATAATTAATTTTTTTCATTAGTTTTTAAAAATTGTAGCCTACCAGCCTGGATTCTGGAGCCATAATTTTTTTTCACCTGGTCACTCGGAATTATGTAAGGATTCTAGCGATTCCTTACATTTAAACCTATTCCGGTATTTAAAAGTTGTTATTAAATAAAGAAATACACATATATACATTATCCCTGAAAACATCACAACTTTCTTGGACAGTCGTGTAACAAATCAGAGCATCAGTATAAGGTTGAGCCAAAACCAAACTGAGTAGTTAACATACGACGTTTTAAAAAAATGACGTTCTGTTCGTATGTAACACCTTAAGGTAGTTCGATTTCCATACAAATAATTTTTTGCCATTTATGGACAAATGGAGCATAATTTTATAGTGAAATCACAGCTACTGGCATTTATTTTGGTCTTTATTTGCGGTAAATCACAATTAATTAAAAAATCATAAATTCATAAATTTGATTTTATGCTAATTATAATCTACTGTTTCATTCAAGGAATTGTGATTTACCGCAAATAAAGACCAAAATAAATGCCAGTAGCTGTGATTTTACTGTAAAATTATGCTCCATTTATTCATAAATAACAAAAAAATATTTGTATGGAAATCGAACCACCTTAAGAGAATACTAAAGCACTTGTGTTTATTTTATCAAGTCTGACAACCGGTGGATCATCATCATCATCATCATTTCAGCCGTATGACGTCCACTGCTGGACATAGGCATCCCCCATTGACTTCCATAAAGACCGGTTGGAAGCGGCCCGCGTCCAGCGCGGATCAGTAGTATAGATAAAACATAACTGTCAATTGAACTTCCTTAACATCAGAAAGGATATGGTTATACGCGAACCTGTATATTTTTTATTTATTTAGTTTAACGCGAATTTTTCTTGTTTCAAATCTTGGGACAGATTTTTCGACTACTCTTATTTGCAACTGAATATCATTCCAAGGACAATTTTTTTAATGCTAATGAACTCTGAATCCAACCCTGAAAGGGTTTTGCCTAAAATCTTGCAGACTGAGAATCTATCAACAATGTATTTTTTTTGTTATTTGCACACCGGAAAATGTATTTGACAAACCTTTAACTTTCATGAAGTAAGTACTTGAAACGCTGTCAAGCCCAATTCCAAACAGAACAAACTTCTCGACTACGTTTCCTACACTCGATTATAAATGCAAATTAAACGTGAAATGGTTACCGCAATACAGTTAACAACTCTGACTAGATTTTAGTCACAGACGAGTTCTAAACACGGTTATGGTTTTATAGCGATATAGAAATCGTCCAGCGCCCGTACTGTGAGCTTTTTATTGCAATTCTTGTCAGGTGTTCACGAAAAGGTAAGCGACTGCGAACTTTATTGCGTGGTATACGAAATGCGGTCTTGTGGCTTTTTTGTGAGCACCTAACTCACAGTACAGGGGCTGTCAGAGTGAACAGGTTTTTTTCTATCTGCGTGCTTCATCCTCGATCATCTACTCGCATACAGTCAATCTGTAGTTGGTTAAACTCATTCGTCTTATTACTTTTACATAAAAAACCTTATCAAATTTCGTTGCGTGGTAAAGCGGATAGACAGACAGAGAGGACTGCAATTTTGTTTTATACTACTTTTTTCCCTTTAGTTTTGGCATTTTGAGCATTTGCCAGTGTCAAGTGTTTTATATTTTCAAGTTTCAAAAGTTAAATAAGTTGCCTCGAAGCTATAGTTCTAATCAAAGTCAAGTCTTGGTCAAGTACAGTCCGTGTCAGTCAAGCCCAGTCGTGCTTTAATAAAGTAGTGGCGACTTTACAATACAGCTTCGATGGAGTTTTGGAAGCAACACGAAAAGTTATATTTCACCACATTATATCATTTTCCCACACTAGCGCTTGTGTTTTAGCACTTTATAAATAAGACACCACCATTTTTATGCATAAATACTCGACAAAACACTAGCTTTGGAAAAAAATACACCGAACCGGCACATCTCTTTCCGCGTTCCCGCCAAAAAACCTTCATACTACTTGGAGATAAAGATTAGGAAAGTAAATAGAAGAGATGCGCTTAAGAGCTTTTACATTCAGGGAAAACGCTCAAAGCGTCCTGTTAACAACCTGAGAACGGGCTGCCAGCTAAGTCGCTGACAATTACTGGTTCTGTTATTTCAAAGTCATTATTCCCGTTGAGAAAATAAAGGCAGGCCGAGTACCCGATTCGGTCGTCGGTCGAAATTGTTTTATTTTCAGCAAAAACTTGAAACTCAATTATAGCGGCGGGCGAGGCGGTGAAGGTGCGTCACATTGCGCCGCTCACTTTGTGCACTTGCTATTATACGGGGTCGAGCAGACGAACGGGAAAACACGAAAACGCAAATATCGTATCGTAGGACCGTAGGACCCGGAACTAAGCAAAGATTGTACTATGGTTTTTTTAATGTAAAGGTAGTGAGACGAACGATACGCTC
Source organism: Biston betularia (assembly GCA_905404145.2). Lineage (NCBI taxonomy): Eukaryota > Metazoa > Arthropoda > Insecta > Lepidoptera > Geometridae > Biston > Biston betularia. The sequence goes on along the minus strand of FR989887.1, from coordinate 4,761,280 downwards.
TCCTGATGGTAAGAGATGATGCATGCCCTTAACCATTACCGCGATACACAGAACTTTCAGTAGCAAAACAAAGTTCGGGGTATCACTGCTTTGGCACTCATTACTTTGAGAGTTAGGTGGTAGATTTCCTATTTCTTGGTAGTAGATTTCCTATTACTTGGTAGTAGATTTCCTATTACTTGGTAGTAGATTTCCTATGACTTGATGGTAGATTTCCTATTACTTGGTGGTAGATTTCCTATTACTTGGTAGTAGATTTCCTATTTCTTGGTGGTAGATTTCCTATTACTTGGTGGTAGATTTCCTATTACTTGGTGGTAGATTTCCTATTACTTGGTAGTAGATTTCCTATTTCTTGGCGGTAGATTTCCTATTACTTGGTGGTAGATTTCCTATTACTTGGTAGTAGATTTCCTATTACTTGGTAGTAGATTTCCTATGACTTGATGGTAGATTTCCTATTACTTGGTGGTAGATTTCCTATTACTTGGTAGTAGATTTCCTATTTCTTGGTGGTAGATTTCCTATTACTTGGTGGTAGATTTCCTATTACTTGGTGGTAGATTTCCTATTACTTGGTAGTAGATTTCCTATTTCTTGGCGGTAGATTTCCTATTACTTGGTGGTAGATTTCCTATTACTTGGTGGTAGATTTCCTATTACTTGGTAGTAGATTTCCTATTTCTTGGCGGTAGATTTCCTATTACTTGGTGGTAGATTTCCTATTACTTGGTAGTAAATTTCCTATTTCTTGGCGGTAGATTTCCTATTACTTGGTGGTAGATTTCCTATTACTTGGTGGTAGATTTCCTATTACTTGGTGGTAGATTTCCTATTACTTGGCGGTAGATTTCCTATTACTTGGTGGTAGATTTCCTATTACTTGGTGGTAGATTTCCTATGACTTGGCGGTAGATTTCCTATTACTTGGTGGTAGATTTCCTATTACTTGGTGGTAGATTTCCTATTACTTGGTGGTAGATTTCCTATTACTTGGTGGTAGATTTCCTATTACTTGGCGGTAGATTTCCTATTACTTGGTGGTAGATTTCCTATTACTTGGTGGTAGATTTCCTATTACTTGGTAGTAGATTTCCTATTACTTGGCGGTAGATTTCCTATTACTTGGTGGTAGATTTCCTATTATTTGGTAGTAAATTTCCTATTTCTTGGCGGTAGATTTCCTATTACTTGGTGGTAGATTTCCTATTACTTGGTGGTAGATTTCCTAAACAAAATAAAATTATTTTATTTCTTTCTTTTAGTGTGTAAACATTACTGTGTTCTGGTTTGAAGGGTAAGTACTGCAGCTAGCAAAATTACTAGGCTGTTGAGACTAACTGCCAAAACAGTGATGCCCCGGATTTTGTTTTGCTACTCAAAGTTCTGTGTATTGCTGCAATGGTCACGGGCATGCGTTATTTCTTACCATCAGGAGAGCGTATCGTTTGTCTCATTAGTTGATGGTTGGATGGGTGGATGGATGGATGTTTGTTACTCTTTTACGCAAAAATTACAGAATGGATTTGGATGAAATTTGGTATGTAGGTAGTTGAAACCCTGGATTAAGACATAAGCTACTTTTTGCCAAGAAAACATATAGCGGGTAACACCGCGGTACGCAGCTTGTGTTATAAATTTATCATTCTTAGTCTGTTGGGTTCTACTTATTAACCCAAGTAAAGGTTATCTATGGATTACCGTAGTAACAACTTTTTGGGAAATGAAGGTAATTTTAGCGTGATCAGAGTAGAATAACGTTGTAAGAGCTCACGGAACTACAGACAAGATATACTGCAGTGGCGCCGCGGTGGCATACAGCATGAGCGGGTTTATGCGGGTGGGATCATTAGTTAGTACGGATTATATAGTTCGGATTAGGGTCTCTATTGTATTTAGTGATGTCTGTCAACAAATCCGTCCGTCTACTGAACCCCCACAAAGACTGCTTCCGGGAGTCGAACGCAACCGAGTTACGGGTCGGAACGTTGCCGCTAGCGTTTGTTTTTGAATATTTCGGAACTTTATTTTGACACAGAGTGCTCAGTTAGTACTTACATTACATGGAATAACTGCGACTAATTTGCGGTTTCAGTGTATGAGATTAATTTTAAAAAAAGAACGGATTAGGTGTCTGAAGCTAAGAATGAATAACACGAATGATAGGCATTGAGGGTCTTGCCAAAGTAATATTCGATTAACGATGGCAGTAATATAAAAACCAATGATATACAAATTTACACTTGACCCTTAGGCCAACTAAACGCACTGCGCCAATGAAACAACGAGGTATCGGAGTAAACGAAAATATCATGGATGGAAACTTATACACATCACACATATAATCTACCAAGAAAAAAAAGAATCATCAAAATCGATTCATAATTGGTGGAATTACCACATACAAAAAAAAATAGAGTCGAAAAGAGAACCTCGTCGTTTTTTGTTTAAAAAAAAATCATTAATATCATGAAAACCACTCCTACAGCGGCATATTTTAACGTAAAGCAAATTGGTGGCCTAGCAGATATCAAAAGCTAGGTTGTTACAAGATTGAAAAAGCTCTTAGCAGAATTAAATCACTCTACTGCGTTCAGATATTACCACTGACCAGGAATTCAACCTACATACGAAAGTTTAGCAAAAATTGATGTTTTGAACTAGAAAATTAGTGATTGATTCAGGCGTTTCTTTGCGGAAATTCATTTTGAGTATTCAAGGTATATATTTATTTTATTTCCGCTTAACAGTCGTTTCAGTTACAACAGCTGTGAGGATTTCAATTTAATTAACTAGATAACAATTTAAAAATTTATCCGAAACTTTACTTAATATCTGAAACTAAAATTTGATTTTAGTTTTGTTTTCCTAGAAAATGAAAACACTATAAAACCGTGCCTAGAACGCAAATTCCTAACAAATAAATATAAACAAATATAGAAATATACATTAGTTAGTAGTGGATGAAACTTTTGACAGTCGTGTTTGTACTATAAAACATAGTTCGCATCATAAAACTAACTTTACAGTACAATTTCAAACGAAAACGTACATTGATGTTTACAACTTTACCACGGAATAAATAGCCGGTTAGTTAAACATCCGTTTAACTATTCTGGTAATTAGCGTTCTGAACTATGCGATCTAATTATAACAAATTATGCTAATTGCTCAACTTACACGCACACAACTATGAAACACATTTTAATGTAATAAAGGATTGTTTACTTCACTTTATTAATCTTTTATTGAAAACGTCAGATTTACTGGTCTATAACTGCTGAGACTAACCATCTAATGTCTCAAGACAATGAGCGCCAAAGCAGCGATGCTCAGAATTATGTTTTGTTACTCAAATTTCTGTGTATCGCTGCAATGATTTTGGACAGCCGTTATCTCTTACTGTCAGAAGAGCGTCTAGTTCGTCTCATTACTATTACATAAAATAAAAAATAACACAAGCTATACACAGAACATTGTTTAGCTACTCAAAGTTCTGTGTATCGCTGCAATGGTTTTGGACAGCCGTTATCTCTTACTGTCAGAAGAGCGTCTAGTTCGTCTCATTATTATTACATAAAATAAAAATACAGGCACACCTTGTGTTCATCCGTATTTCTTTTATTCAAGTAACGAACACTATTGTTCAACAGCGCTCGATGTTGCTTGGGTAATTGTGATGATTACTCAATTAAACGGATGACTAACCGATTGTTTAGATTTTGAGAAAACCGGCCCATAAAAGTCACATTTTCAGTAAAAGATCAAAATAAAACTAGCTTATCGCAAGTTTACGAGTTACGGCTGACAAAACTGCTGTGTTTGTACGTGTAGCTTCCATTTTTATTTTATACGTTTTCCACTCTAAATGCATTTTGCATTTTTATGCAACTAGAGTTTTTGAAAATCAGTTCTAGCTTGCGCGGGATAAATGCTGATATACAATAACATGATTACACTAAAGTTATTTTCAAAATAGATCTCATTATAAACAGCTACTGCCCTGAATTGACTGCCTTGTCAGCACATTTGGTAGAATATCTGCTTTAAGGTATCTGCATCTTGGACTGCATCCTGCTTAACATCAGGCAGGGTGTAGTCAAACGCGAACCTATTAAGTATAAAAAAAAAGGTGGTTCGATTTCCATACAAATAGAATTTTCCATTTATGGACAAATGGAGCATAATTTTACAGTGAAATCACAGCTAACTAGCATTTATTTTGGTCTTTATTAAAAAACCATAAATTTATAAATCATTCATAAATTTGATTTTTTGCTAATAATCTACTGTTTTATTCAAGCAATTGTGATTTACCGCAAATAAAGACCATGCTAGACGACTATATGAACAAAGTTAAAAAAAAAAAAAATTTCACAGCATTGAACAATTTTTGAATTGCTTATAAATAAGCAGATTAATAAGACTATTTTTTAAGATTTTTTCATGATATGTAAACATATTGTTAACTAAAAATGTTTCTGTATTTTCCTTTGTAGATTTGACGAGAATAACAACATTTCAGTAAATTTAGATGTTTTTTGTTAACTAATGCTTTTAAAACTGATCTTACTATACCAGTAAATTCAAATGTAATAAAGCTCTTTATTTCAGGTTTACAATACGTTTGCTACTGCACTCGATCGTCAGTCTAATACAGATAGAGTCACATTTAGCAGAACATAAATGCGGCAGTTACATAGTTTCAAAAAAGGTTATAAAAATGGCTTATCGAGCAATATTTCTAGAAATTTAAGGCAAAAAAAAATTGTATAGGTACCTTACTTAAACTTATGTAATTATTTTATAATTACTAATTGTTATTATTTTTTAATGATTAATTTTCTATGAAATGATTTTAATGATGTGTTACGTTACGTTACACGTGTTATGTACACCACGGTATGTACTGACATATAAATTAATTTTACCAATAAATATGAAAATGAATATGGTAGAAGTAGGATAGTCAAATAACTTTCGCTTACAAGCAGCAAATTAAGCAAGCTGGCGGCAAAGACACATTGAATTAAAATAAAAATAACCTCCCTACCTCTTTAAATAACCATACATATAATCATCGTTCTCAGGTTATATTTTTATGTAAAAACTACAGCAAACGAATCGCTCTCATTATAGTAAAAGATTAAGCCTGTCCAATTGTCCATGACCATTGCCATGGTATCCAAAAATGTAAGCTGCAAATTTTAAGGAATCGCTGCTTTCGCGCTCATAACTTTGAGACATTCAATGGTTAGTCTCAACAGCTCTGTAATTTTTCTTGCTGTAGTAAAGCAAGGCGGGCCGTCCCGGCGTCCCACAGAAAAACAAAACTCGGTTAACAATATAAATATAGCCTATGACACTCAGTGATAATGTAGCAGCATTCAAATGATGAAAGAATTATTCAGATCGGTCCAGTAATTTCGGAGCCTATTCAATACAAACAAACAAACCAAAAATCAAATCTTTCCTCTTTATAATTAGTGTAGATAAAGTAATATCAAAATAAAAATACCTGATAAAATTTGAAGGGTCTCGCAGCCACCCACGCCGGAGGTCTTATGTGCACTGATGGCTCAAGTGGCCAATTATTCATTTGGCGAATGCACCAGCGGAAGTAGGGACAGGATCCTTAACGATCGGAGGGCTTCACTTATATAGGTCAGCTCTGAATAGACCATCAAGATTGCGACAGCTTTAGGTATAAGTGGTTCAAGATTGTAGAAGGAGAAATAGGTACAGTGAAATAACCTTGAAATGATACAATTTGATTCGATTCCCACCCAGGACAAACATCGTGTGCTATAAACAAAATGTTTGTTCTGTTTCTGGGTGTAGGTACTGTGCGTTTTTTTTTATGGCAGGCTAGTTGTATCACAGCTCACCTGATGTTAAGTGACGGTGTGGTCGTAGATTTTACAATCTTCGACCACACCGCACACTTAGCCTGGAATGGAACTGGCTCTTAAGTGAGGCTGCCGGAACACATCGTTAGATGCTTGGAGGCAGATTTCCAACTTGAGGGTGGTAGCTAGCTATCCGAGTACTAAAAAGTACCCTACCACCATGCTATGTTTTCCTTCACCGGCATCTCAAGTTTATTGTTGGGGCTTGAACCCACGCCCTTCGGCATGCAAACCTACGGCGCTAACCACTGATCTATCATTGCTACAAACGCTAACAAATCGCTATATCCTCATTATATTATGCGAACAGCTATTTTCTTACCATATTTGAATGAATATTAAACCAAAACTAAACGTTCAAGTTTGAAGACAACAAGGTAACTAGCTTAGCCTCACAAATATTGCAAGAGCAGGGGTTGGTAGTTTTCAATGGTGACCCAACTAGTGGGAGCTTGTTCGTCGCTCTGACCAACTTTGTTTATACTACAGGTGATTTCGGCAAGAAACTGACGGCAAACACAGCTTTGAAACAAACTACAAATAAGTTTCGTATTCTAGGATAAACTTGGCTTTATACACTGCGAACACGTGAAGGGAAATTAAGTTTTAATGACTTACATACTCGATAATTATTATAAATAAACTGATATATAGACAGACAGACAGACAGATTAATATCTATAGAGACATATATATGTGAACCTTTTTGGCCATTTAGTCAAATATACGACGGGAATTGCATCAATTACCTAAATATCGTAGAACATTTACACACAGCGCCATCTGACCCCAAACTAAGCAAAGCTTGTGCTATGAAAGACAGATAATGGATAGGATAATGCCATGTATTAGGATATATTATTATTAGAATGTAGGTATATTTATGTTATACAAATACAAATACAAAAATACAAAATACAAATCATTTATTAATAACACCAAAGTTACAGGTCGTTTTTCCATTCATATTTAAAAATATCAAAATCAAAATCATTACATATGTCAAAACAATGAAAATGAAAATTTAGTTATGTATTATCCTTTGTGCATGTCCGCGTTATTGACACACACCGTCTTTTTCTTCCTCTGATCCTGTCCGTCCTAAGGTTGCCTGGAAGAGATCGCTTTTAGCGATAAGGTCGCCAGTTGTTACACCTATTTATTAAGTTTATTTCTTCTGTATTGTATTATTTTTAGTGTGTGCAATAAAGAGTTAGTTAATCAATCAGACAGACAGATATATACATAGATAGATATTAGAGACATATATATGAACCTTTTTAGCCATTTAGGCAAATGTACGACGTGAATTGAATCAATTTCCGGTAAATTTTAACCATCACAGTGTCTGTTATCGTGTCCATATTTCCAGGAAGGAAAGTAGTAAAAGTTACTTTTGGTAAGAATTACTTAATGAGACAGTTTTGTTTAAAATATAACACGCTATCGATCTTTATATGTATATAAAGTTTCAAAATTCAAAAAGGAAGTCCTACCTTTTAATTTTCATTTTCTAAGATTTAAACCATATTTTTAAATAAAAATCTTTGTAATTTCATAATACCCCTCGCGGTAAAATAAACGATAACGTTGGTCACAACTCACCACGTAACACGTTGTCCCACGTGAGCAATGAACGCATCAACGCGGTACGATAGACAGTGAAATACGCTGCCTGAGTGAGTGTATCTCGATGGTTATAATCTGGGTGTCTTCAAGTGAAGAGTGAATCGGTATCTTCTAGGCAAGCGTGCTCCATCTTAGACCACATCATCACTTAACATCTGGCAAGACGTTCAAACGTAAGCCTATCTATCTATACTATAATAAAGAGGAAAGATTTGATTGTTTGTTTGTATTGAATAGGCTCCGAAACTATTGGACCGATTTCAAAAATTCTATCTCAGTTGGAAACCTACACTATCCCCGGGTGAAATAGGCTACTTTTTATCTCTGTATTCTTACGGGAACGGGAACTACACGGGTAAAACTACGAGGCGTCCGCTAGTACTATTATAAAGAGGAAAGATTAGATTGTTTGTATTGAATAAGCTCCGAAATTACTGGACCGATTACAAAAAAAAATTCTCAGTTAGGAAGCTACACTATCCCCGGGTCATATAAGCTATTTTTTATCTCTGTATCCTTACGGGGACGGGAACTATACGGGTGAAACCGCGAGGCGAGTTTATTGTAAAAAAAGTACATAGAATTTCATTGTGTTAAACAGATATCAAAAACCTTTTGCATCAATGTATAACAAAGGCACGTATTTTCAAATCTCTTAAGAGTGTTACGCCAAAATCACAATAAAACCCCCCTCCCTCATAAAACTGTATTTGCGCACGAATTTGTATACACTTCTCATCCCTTGCCAAAAGCACTAACACACAGTAATATATCGTGGACAAAAACCAAATAACACGGAGCTTCGGATCGTGCCAATTTTAAGAATTTTACAGGTCTTTATGTATTGGTTGGTAAGCGCGTATGCCTTTAAGGGGACGTTCGTTACAAATATTTTATTAGGCTCTACAGTACCCTTTTGTAGGCTTACTTATCCTTTTCGTGCTTACGAAGGCTTATCTACAAAGAGGTGACGATTCTAACGTTTGGACCTTCAACTTTACTGCTCATTTCCGTGGTTTGAAATTCAAGAATAATATAAACAAACACCTACGCGAATTGTTACTCTTGCGTGGTGCTAGGGTACTTTTTAGTACTTGGCTGGCTAGCCACTACCCTCAAGTTGAAAATCCGAAGGCTGACCTTATCATCTGTTAGTTACAAAGATGCATACTATGCCTGATGTTAAGCAGTAGTATGGTCTAAGATGGAGCACGCTTAAATTCAAATTCAAATTCAAATTCAAATATTTTTAATGTGTAATTATGTTCATCACACACAAAATATTATGAAATTAGTTTTGTTTATTTATCTCTTCGTTTCGACCATGTTGCAATAGTCGTCAGCCAACCTCGGCTATTGCAGCACGGCCAAAACGTCGAGGTAAATAAAAAATCTGATTCGGGGGTGTGACCGCGAGTGCCATTTATAACTGAGTGCTAATCTGATACGTTTATATAATAAAAACAGTAATTAAACCGTATTCCAGGTTCTTTTTTTTCAATGTAAAAGTAAAGAGACGAACTAGACGCCCTATTGATGGCAAGTGATAGGGCATGCCCATAACCATTGCAGCGATACCCCAATGGCTACATTGAGGCATTGGATGGTTCGTGTCAATAGCCATGAAATTGAAAAGCACCCTTCAAAACGGAACTTAGTACTATTTACACACTACTGTTTGGCGGCAGAATATCTGGTCCTGTGGTGGCACCTACCTAGATGACCTTCTGCTAAGGAGATCTACCACCAAGTGAATTAACATTGATAAATTAAGGTCAAATGTTACCAGTAATAAAGTATTTGTAATAGCATCCACTTCAGAAACGTTGTCCAGTTCAGGCGAACGGTTCCCACGTCGTCAGGTCAACGCACGTCCGTCACCTACTCTCCTATCAATTGTCGGGCAATTCCCACTTATTCCCGACAAACGAGTTGTGGTACAAGCTTTAAGAGGATAGGGGATAAAATACTTAAAAAAAAGACGTCATCATCGTTTTGATGCTGTTTCGATTGTTAAGTTGATCTGAGTTATAATCCTACCTTTTTTAATACTTACTTACATCGTATGCCGTTTGTCCACATGCTTCCAATAATGGTTAGACAGGTTTCGTAGTTATATCTACTGTGGGAGTAGTTGATTGCTCCCACAGAATCAGGGCAGTGCACTTTGAACCATCGTTGGATATTTGTCATCCTAATTGTTTTGATTTAATCATTTAATCATTGTGTTTCTTTTATGCAGTGTTTGAGTAACTATGCTGTCATAATTTATAAACTTTATGTATTATAAGTATGTATTTACAAAAAAAAAAGTATTTAAGTATTCTATCAGTTATCTGACCCTACGATGTCCTACGAAATTTATTTTTATTATTTATTTAAATTTGTTGTTAAGCTTAATCCATGTTTGTCCTGGGTGGGAATCGAACTAGCAGATATACTACCAATGAGCCATTGGGACTGTCGAATGTTCAATGAATTTCGCTCCAATGTTGTCCCTTGTTCCCCGTCGTACCGTCGTCCGGCCGTCACTCACCAGAATTGGTCTATTACGTCGCATCCACGCGCGGTGCAGCGATTCTTACATGAGAGCGCGATTATAGCAAAATTGCCTTTCGTATGGCTGTTACTGTGCCACTTAGAGAAGTTTATGCTACGCCGTAGAGGATTGTTACGTCTGCTACGACATAGGTGTCTACGGTGACGCTAGGGTGGGTGGGGGTAGTGTGTTAGAGTTGTTTTGATAGAAGAAGGGGTATGGGTGACTTTTGCTGTTGCAGATGAAAATATTTTTTGATCAGAGTCCGTTATGAGTCATAAAAAGCTATGACTTTTCCTAACAGGACGAAATGTGCACTTCTTGTGTGCTAGTTTTATCCTAGACATACTAGTTAGATTTTAACGAATATAAGGCGGTGTTTTGTAATATCTCACCTATTCGTAAGCGACAATGCAATTGAATTTGAGAACTTAGAATACATCGTAGATTCATGTCTACTTAACCGTACATCACATCATTTTATTTTTAACAACGTTATGCGTTTACTATTTTGAAATTCCACGTCACTTAATAACATACTCGCATAAGCTATAGCCAAACGCCTAGTCTATCGAGAATAGAAAAAAAACAATTAAATCGGAATGTAATGGTTCGAAAAATACCTCACTTCATACTTGCAGCGAAACTGATTTCATTTCGATTTTTGTGCGACAAATTTTATATGGATGTTATTTTTATTGTCAACAGAATGTGGGTGGTGGGCGCCCTGGCAGTTCTCTGCTGTGTGTCCCAAGCGAGCGCGCAATGGCGCTGCCCCGTGCTGAGCGCGCGCCCCGCGGCCGAGTGCGCGTGCGACTTACCACACACGCTGCGCTGTGCTGGCGACCACACTGCGCTACAGGTACGCGAGCTGCGCAAACAATAACTCTAACCCGTGCTTAGCACGTGACTCGCGGTCGAGTGCGCATGTGACTTACCACACACGCTGCGCTGTGCTGGCGACCACACTGCGCTACAGGTACGTGAGCTGCGCAGACAATAACCCTAACACGTGCTTAGCTCGTGACCCGCGGCCGAGTGCACGTGCGACTTGCCACACACGCTGCGCTGTGCTGGCGATCACATTGCGTTGAAGGTACGTGTGCTGCGCAAGCAATGACCAAAATGATACTAAAATTGCCTTATTAAATGAGGAGCTACGTTTCACTAAGCACTTCATGACTAACCCAGTCTGTATACAACCCACTATATCTCTACACTGTAACAAGTTGATAAAATTTTTGCTTCGTATTCTGCCCGCTGAACAATAACTTGCAAGCGTCGAGAGATAAATGTCTTTCCTTTCGAGCCTCTGAGCTGACCACGCTCACATGATGAGCTTGTGACCATATGGCTATTTTAATATAAACGTAATATCACGGCAAAAAAACTCATTAATAGTATTAATAATATGTGCGCGACTAAATTCTGCCAATAAACATAATTTTACATTCAAATTGTCATAGTTAGAAAGTGATATAATGCGCATAGCATACCTATAAAGGGTATCGCTCCATGCTCTAAATCTCAAAATTCGGATCCAGATCAAATCCAGCGTGAGCGGCATTTGTTTGAGAGTTACCGGGTTGACCCACGGCAACTCTCCGAGTAACTCCCGAGTCGTCCATTATATATTTCTGTAATAACAACCATTAAGTCTGGCGATACCCTAAAATTTGTTTTTTACTCAAAGTTGTGGGGTGGGTATCACAGTAACTATCACAGGCAGGCATTACCAGGACCACGTCTTGTTCTTTTTATTATTTTTGAATAAAAAGTCATGATGATCTTGAAGGCATATCAACTCTGACACTAGGGTTAGACACTTAGCCTATACGAACTTACTTATTGAATAGAGTCGTAGTGTCAAACGCAAAATTGTCGAACAGATGAGGCGTGAGAAACAGTGCTAGTCAGTTGTGAATTGCTTTGTGAAGACAACTAGTGATTGATTAAGGAATGGATTTGAATTGATACTAACATCCATTGGCAACGGTGATAGCGTACCATCAGCCAACTCGTCTGCTTGATTGAACAACAAACTCACTGTTGAGGTTGACAAGTTATTGACAGGTTAAGTGATGATAACCCAGTGGATAGCCTTCACTCGCCGAAGGGCGTGGGTCTCACCACAGCAATGCGCTTGAGCTGTCGGTGAAGGAAAACATCGTGAGGATACCATAACATGGTGGGTACTTTGTAGTACTCGGCTGGCTAGCTACCACCCAAGTTGAAAATCTGCCGCCAAGCATCTAACGGTGTGTTCCGGTAACCTCACTTAAGATCCAGTTCTATTCCAGGCTAGGTGTGTTTACTTTCTTCGACCTCACCGTCACTTAACATCAAGTGAGCTATGGTCAAATACTTAGTCGGACAACCATAAAAAACATTATTTTTTTAGATAATTGATTGATTCAGGCGTTACTTTGCAGAAGTTCATTTTGAATATTTATGGAATATGTTTAGTTTATTTCCTTCTTTCATTACTTAACAGTCGTTTCAGTTACAACAGTGATGAGGACTTAAATTTTACTAATTTGACAATAATTCATTTTATTAAAACTTAATCTTATTTAATATCCAGAACTAATTTGACATAAACCTTAAAAATATAATTTAACAAAAATCTAATTAAAATAACCACAAGTCCTGATACCCTCTTGTCTCCGCAATAGTGTGGTGATTATTTTTTTAACCTTAATTTGTTATTTAAACGTGTTTGAACTTTAAAACGCTCTGTAATATAATTATAATTATGTATATAATTATGAACAAATTTCAACTTTAGTGTCATAAAATTGAAAATTGTGCTTCGGATATAAGTGACACCTCAATTCCAATCCACACTTGCCTCATGCCCAGACCTATTAAAACCCAATTTACTCCTCCCCACACAATGCCTTACAATCCATGAATACTAAGCTAGTGACCAAATATCCAATAGACCAAAATACTATTATTATACCTACCTAGAGAGCTTGTGTCTAGCGCCGATGTTGATTCCGAAACAATACGTTTTCTGTCACCTCTACTTCATGTTTTCGATAGTCAAAAACACTTCAAAAATCCTCGATTGTTTTTCTTTAAAATTATGCATGTATAAATGAAAATACCTAAAGTTTATAATTTACGCCTCGCGGTTTCACCCGCGTAGTTCCCTTTTTTGTGGGAATACAGGGATAAAAAGTAGCTTCTGTCACTCGGGGATAGTTTAGCTTCCCAACGGAGAAAGAGTTTTTGCATTTAAGTTTATTCGTTATACACAAAAATACAAATCTTTCCTGGTTATAATATTAGTATAGAAGACACAGACAATGCTAAATGTCAATGAGGACGGAGGATGTCAATAAAGAAACAAAATCGTGCCCTAAGTGGGTACGATTCCCATCCAGGATGTTTTTAATGTTAAAAATGTTTATTTTTAACATTAAAAACATTAAAAAAACCCACTTTTAATTTATTTAAATTTTCTAACACTTAGTAGGTATAAGTTTCTGAAAGAAAAATTAAGAAATTTAGACAACTTCAGATTATTTGGAATAAATTCCACGCAGACGAAGTCGCGTGTGACAGCTAGTTAAATATAAAACACAGACATGAAACTTATTTTTGTGATGTTTGTGTTCGAGTTAAAATAGTTGCTACCTTTCTGAATGAGCCACAACTAGCTCCGGTGGCGTTGAGTAAACAAAAGCGTCCGATTGACACCTGCAGGCTGTTTGAGAAGGGTCCCGTCAGACCCCTCTCCCACTTCGACTGACGTCGGTACTTAATACGTGTTCACCGAATGGAAAATAAAAACAACTATGGTTATTCTGTGATCAATTAATAGATAGATAGATGTAATTCTTTATTGTGCACACCATAAGAGGAAAAAAGTACAGAGAACAAAATAACCTTATGAACTAGTGCCACAAGTGGCGGCCTTATCGCTAACAATAGACAACACTTTAATTGGGGCATAAAACACATTTTAACATAATTAACAATACATACATACAAAAAAATAAACAAGCGATCAGCGAACAGCGATCTCTTCCAGGCAACCAAGAAAGAAAAACACGATAGAAAACATAAGAAACAGACGGGAGATGTAACACTAATAAGATAAATAAATAAAAATTAAACATATAGTAAGTACATAAAAATAATCATAATAATGTATTTAGATAAAACGAAATATTTACACATACAAATATATACATAATATATAGTAAATATTATATTTTGACAGCCCCGTTGGCTTATTGGTAGTATATCTGCTGAGAGCTGTAGGGCGTGAGTTCGATTCCCACTCAGGGCAAACATTTTGTGAATAAACAAAATGTTTGTTCTGTGTCTGGGTGTTCTGTATGTATTATAAGTATGTATTTACAACAAAAAAAAAGTATTTATGTATTCTATCAGTTATCTGACTTCCATCACAGAAGCTCTGCTTAGTTTGGGGCCAGATGGCGCTGTGTGTATAGTCCTACGATATTTAAAAAATAAATAAAAAATATATAGGCTATAATATACATATATATACATTAAGATAAAAACAAAAACAAATGAAAACCAACATCAGCAGTGACGTACATAAACATAACTAATCCGGCTAACAGCAATAACGACTCGGCATCGTGACAAGTAATGCAGCTTTACTCTGATTAATAAGTAAGAGCTCCCGTTTCAGTGGACTAGTTTTTGACCGACTTAAAGAATGAGGTAAATAACAAATATTATACAAAACTAATAAATAAAAATAGTTATTGAAGATAGCTCTACTAGAGGGACACTAGAGGCTGAAGATAAAATGAAATGCCCTACGCTTGAAAATCTCCGGTGACGGTGCCCTTAGGATTTCCGTTGGTAGCTCATTTCACAGTTTGACTGCTTGCGCAGTGAAAGAGCCTGTGTAGGATGAGGTTTTGTGTGCCGGGGTATTCAACGCTAGGGCATGAGCCGATCTCAGCGTGCGAAATTGTATGGAATCTCAAAGCTTAAACACGGGGAGCAAAAGGTTAAAAAGGTTAAGAGTTTAGAAAGAACAAAAACGAGATGTAATGAGACGAACGAGATGCTGTCCTGGTGGTAGAAGATGACGTCTATCCATGAACATTGCAGCGATACACAGAACTTTGAGTAGTAAAACAAAGTCCAGAGCATCGCTGCTCTGGCGCTCATTACTTTAAGACTCAGTGGTCTCAACAGCCCTGTAATTTCGCTAGCTGCAGTACCCTTCAAACCGGAACACAATAATGTAAGATGGTAGTATGTAGAATAGGTTCTGTTTTTTTCCTTTTGATGTACGAAACCCTAAAATGAGCCACATAATACAACAGAACGACGAAAATAATATCACATTCAAACAAAGTTATTTTACTAAGAAAATATTTCTACCCGCAACCAAAATTAAATAATTCTACCACGATCAAAGGTGGTAATTAATAAATGAATCCGTAATTTCACTAGTATTCTAATTAAAAGGTTCCCGGGGTCCTGAAATAATAATTCTAAGGAACGTGGATGGAGAGGTAACGTTAGTCTGAACGTACAGTGGAATTGGAACAGAAGCCCGTCTAGAGCAGCTTACAACACTGCTTTGAAAAAAGTTTCAAGGCTTCGATCCCGAGAACAGATCAATGTTTTCTCGTAATACTTGTCTACAAAACGAGAATATTTGAAAAGGTTTCATTGAAAATTAACAATTAAAATAAATTTTTCAAAACGTTCTATAGTAAAATACATAATAACTACGACATTTATTTATTTATTTCTACCAATATTATTATTTTATTATCTATATGTTTAAACGTTTTATTTGACTTGTAACTTGTGTTAGTTTTTGTGTTACGTTAATATTTTAGTTTTTTTTTATTTATTTTAGTCAATTTAACTGTATTTGTATTTTTACATGGGTCTTGTCGCCTGAAATAAATTTATTTTATTTATTTATATAGTACAATTAAATATAAACCGCCTGACTCAGACTATTGAAATGTTATTTATTTAGATAATCTATCGTACTGATAAAATTTATTTGATCGTGTAAAAATACAATAATACTAGATCCTACTTCAATCTGTGCTTTCATTCGCATTTTCCAGGATAATTGTAAGTAACTTGTGTGTTCATCCATTTGTATTGAAAATTTCATCTAAATCTGTTAAGCCGTTACAGCGTGAGGATGTAATAAACACACACTGGCAAGCACGCGCTATACGCGCATGCGCACTCGTATGCACGCTAACGCACTCGCATGTATGCGTACAAGCACGAGCACGCGAACGGACGCGCGCACACACACCCACACACACCCACACACACCTACACACCCACACACTCACACACCCACACACAAACACACATTTACAATATTGGTGTAATTGTGCTCATGCAGAAAAAAGTTAGGCATATTATCTTGGAAATTTGGTCAAAATTGGAAATTTGTGGTTGTACCAATATTTGGGTACAAATTAATATTACCCGTTCATCTCAAAATTTTTCGTTATTATGCTGTGACAAAAGCGTTCAGTTTGAACAATGTTACCGGCGAGGAACCGTGTTGTTAAAATACCATTGTCGGAATAAAATTGCAACGTATCAAAATTTGGGTTTTGTATTCGTTATTTAATTTATTTCCATTTCGTTTCGCTTTACAGAGGAATTGCTTTTTTGTTGTTTTAACAGACGAACAATGTTCGTAATGTTAGTTGCAATATTAAAGAGACGAAAAACGTTTATTTTTATTTTTATGTTAAAGTAATGATACGAACGAGGCGTTATCTCATAACACTCTCCTTGTTATGAGATAACGCCTATCCATGACCATTGCAGCGATACGCAGAACTTTGAGTAAAAAAACAAAGTTCAGGGCATCGCTGCTTTGGCCATAGGGCGAATCTTTCAAGTGACAACTGTCAAATAAAAAAAAAAACTAGTTTTGTTTTTATTTCTGTTGAAAAATCTAACTTTTATATGTTTATATATTAACACAGCCACTCAAATAAAGCGCGATGTAAAATTGAAATAACATAAAGTTAAGTATTAATATTAAAGATATATTTTTTAATCACTTTAATTTACTTTCAAGTATTTCTTTAAAATGACAAATTCCGGCAAAATATTGATCATTTTTTCAATGATGAAAATGAAATATAATTGCTGAATAGCTGACCGACCACAGAAAAAAAATTGGCGAGAAAGCAGCAATCCGATCTTCATTTAGTTTGTTGATTTACGCAAAATAAAATTCATAATTTTTTTTCTTTCGCTAATTCATAAATTTACTTTTACCTACGTCGGGTTAAAGACTTACTTAGTCCCTCGAACTATTGGCCAAACCCCGTCTCGGGACTAAATAAGTTACTTTCACTCCTAGGATATCAAGATAAGAGACGTACAAATCTCTGTTTCAGAAAATTGGGCGACACCTACGCGACCAAAAAGCCAGAAACAAGAACACAGCAGTGTCCCTCCTTGACTGCTCTCTGCGTGGGGTAACGATCCTCTCCTCGTCTGCAGTATCAGAGCTGGCGGGGGCGGGGTTACACGGGCTCGTCATCTCCTCCGGCGACATCAGGCGGGTGCAGCAAGGGGCCTTCAGTAACGTCGCTGCTACTCTACTAGCTTTAGGTAAAACATTATATATGATAAAGAAAAAAAGAATACTGTATTGTATTGTTAGGAGAAGAATTTCACCGAGCGTGTCGACTTCGCCGGCGAGGTCGCAGTCTCTCCAGATCTGTCTGAAGATGAATCAGCTTAGTGTAGATTAGATACTCACTCACTTGCTTAGATTTTAACCTATTGTAGGGCGCATTCAGGGTAGGCCCCCTTCGTCCGGCGACAGCACAAGTCTAGGTTCATACCGCTCTGGTGCCCTTGCGCTAGTCGCCTTTAACTTAAGGCTCAGCGCCCTTTGCGCTCGCCAAAGTCACACAGTCGCCACAGGTGACGCTGTAGAGGCCATCTGCCAAAAGCAATAGTAAAAAAATACGCTTCGTTGGCCCAGTCACTAGCGTGTGCTTCTACAGTTCGGTCGTGCCTTTAATCCGCATTAATTTCTTAAATAATTGTGGCATTGCTCTGAATCATTAAGTGGTTCCTATTTTTATTTAGTAAATTAATTTAAGTTTCTAAATATACATTTTGACAAATAAACATAAATATTTTAATATATATTGTATTTCGTAATTATTGTTGTTATTATTTTTTATTCATTTTATAAGATGAATTTTTGCATGCCGTAAGGCGGGAAATGGCTGCCATGATTTTATTCTTACCAACTGTACTTTACCCATATACGCAAATAAATATTATGATTATGTTTATGAAAAATAGAAGGATACTTACGTTATACAATTATTCACTCTGTGATTTAGTAATCGAGAGCCACGGTATACCTGTAGAACAGGTGTTTACTTAGCGCATTTCGCTTTTATTAGATTAAGCCCATAGACTCCGGGGAAATCAAGTAATAGGACCAATTCCGATTACAAGATACTTACTTTACTAAGACAGAAGGCGAAAGGAGTTACATATTTTTGGAACCTACCTACTTATTTCTTCTGCTAAAAGGTTATTACAGAAAGTTCTAATACAGAGGTTGTTTTAAGAACTAGTAGTAGTAGCGATGATAGCTCAGTGGTTAGTGCGGTCGATTCACACGCTAACAATGAACTCGAGCTGCCAGTGAAGGAAACTGTCGTGAGGAAACCATATCATGGTAGTAGAGTACTATCTAGTACTCGGCTGGCTAGCTACCACACTCAAGTTAAAAAACCGGCCCCAAGAATCTAACTGTATGTTCCGGCAGCTTCACTTAAGAGCCAGTTACATTCCAGGCTAGGTATGCTTTACCATTTTCGACCACACTATCACTTAACATCAGGTGAGCTGTGGTCAAACTCTTAGTTAGTAAAAAAAAAAAACTTAAATTAATTAAATAAATTAGAAAACTGCCCACTAGATACCCGGTTAAATAGCAAACGCACAAAAATGTTTAAGCAGAATCCGCCTTACCCTCCTAGATGTGCTTACCATCTTCGTCCACACCATCACTTAACATCAGGTGAGCACCTAGCCTGACAACTATAAAAAAAATATAGCTAGCAACAGCTAAGAATGCAATACAGTGCAAATGCAAATGCAATGCAATGCAATGTTAGCTAGTACATATATAGCTAACATTGGCGATAATAATCTAATAATCTAAAAGTCCGTCAGAGGAGGGATATTATGTGGCCAGAATGCTGGCAGCATTGCCACGCTGGATGGAAATGCTAAGCTTTTGACAAAAGTAGATACCTACCAGCATAAAAACATGTTACTTTAAACTTTGCTAGAACAATTTGATAAAACAGTATCATCCCTGCAAACCCATTTTCCCAAATCTAAATACATAATTCGATTCATCGTTTAATTCGATATTCATAAAGCGAAATCACAGCCCCTAACCTTTTTCAATAGCAAATAAGCACATACGAACATTTGCAGGTTTACCGAACAATCAGCTGCCATCTGTACCGACCGAGGCTTTATCCCGCCTCTGGAACTTGGATAGATTGGACCTGTCTAACAACAAAATACACACTTTGGACCCAAACTCATTCAAGGTAAAGTTGCTTTTCGTATACCACGAGACTAATTTTGAAATAGCGTTTCGGATCGAGATTGGGATTGAGCTTTAAGCGGTTGTTTTTAGGTCCCGTTTTGCAAATACGATGATCATTTAGGCAACGGAAATGATATCGGAATAGATGAAATGAAATCTTTGATCGACGTTCTAGAATTTTCTATTATGATCAAAAGTAACTTGATAGTTACGAGTATAATAATTCAAATATAAATAAAAAACACAAAAACACTGCCATACTGAAAAAACTTTAATGTAAAAGTAATGAAACGAACGAGACGCTCTCCTGATGGTAAGAGATAACGCCTGTCCATGACCTTTGCAGCAAAACTTTCGATGGTTAGTCTCAACAACCCTGTAATTAAAATAGAGCCTATCTATCGCCATATTTTTTTTTTGTTTAAAATATTGATGTATCCTGTGACACTCGTAGCTATTCTAATCTGTTCAGGCATTTAAAAGTTAAGGTGGTACAGAGAAATCTACATAAATAAATAAATAAATAAATATCGTAGGACATTACACACAGCGCCATCTAACCCCAAACTGAACAAACACACACATATATAGATAGATAGATACATGCATACATACTTTTTTTTTTTTTTTTTATACATAATAGGTTTGCGTTTGACTACACCCTGCCTGATGTTAAGCAGGATGCAGTCCAAGATGAAGCACGCATACCTAGAAAAAAACCTGTTTACCTGTTTACTTACTTTGTTGTTAGAGTATAGAGATACATACACACTGTGCCTGGGCGTACTGTATGTATTATAAGTATGTATTTACAAAAAAAAAACTATTTAAGTATTCTATCAGTTATCTGTCTTCCATAGTTCAAGCTTAGCTTAGCTTGGGGTCAGATGGCGCTGTGTGTAATGTCCTATGATATTTGTTTTGTTTATACATAGTTTATACACAGATACATACATAAATACATAGATACATACACATGGACACTAAAAACATTGCATCGGGGTCTTCACAGAGATGAAACTTTAACCGACTGAAAACATTTTCAGGGCATTCAAAACATAACGTTCCTGGACATAAGCGATAACCAACTGACGAGTATATCTCCGGATTCATTCAAACCGCTGGTGAAGCTGAGCGTATTGAGGTTGCGTGGGAATCTTTTGAAAGTACCCGCATTGTCATCTTTGAAGGTAAGTTACGTCCGCCGATATTAAAATCAATATAATTAATTGCTAATATAATGTATGTAATATATAATGTGTATATGTAGCGATGATAGCTCAGTGGTTAGCGCGGTAGGTTCGCATGCCGAAGGGCGTGGGTTCAAACCCCAACAATGAGCTTGAGCTCCCGGTGAAGGAAAACATCGTGAGGAAACCATAGCATGGTGGTAGGGTACCTTCTAGTACTCGGCTGGCTAGCTACCACCCTCAAGTTGAAAATCTGCCGCCAAGCATCTAACGGTGTGTTCCGGCAGCCTCACTTGAGAGCCAGTTCCATTCCAGGCTAGGTGTGCTTTACCATCTTCGACCACACCTTCACTTAACATCAGGTGAGCTGTGGTCAAAAACAACTAGCCGGTCAACCATAAAAAAAAAAAAAAAAATGTATAAAATAATATTTATGATGCTTTGTATGGTTTTTCATTTGGCAAATTCTCCCCAAAGTTAATTAACTTAACTTATCTACAAAACTAAAGTTAATAAACCACTGATAAGTTCAACAAAAGCATGTACAATGTACCTACATGCTTGTTTATGATTTATAAAAGAAAAACGAATATTGTAAGTACATTAAAAACCTTTTACACACAAAGCAGTTTTCCAGGACACGTAGTCAAAAGCTAGAATTATTATGTTTGTTGTATAAATTGCCCTTTTACTAAAAATGAAATGAGTCTAGCAAAATTAGGATACAAAAAATTTCTTTTACGAAATACGTTGAAATTTTCGTAACTATTTTAATTGTAATAAACCAGTATCCACTAATACTGAATCTGTAGGACGCACGTAAAGTAATTATTTATGTTTATATACATAAATATTGTTCTTAGTAATTCGGTACGACGGTGGGCGCTAAATTAAATTCTATTGAATTATAATTATTTTCTACTTTGAATAATATTTAGTTTGTAATCTACTACTGTTATTCATAATATAATTATGTTCTATTTATCTAAAATTCTGAGATCAAAATCATAATTCTGATAATTTTGTACAAATACACTTTCACTTGCTAATAGATTCTGTAGCTATGTTAGAAATTTAATTTATCATTGTTCTGTACGGAGTTCTTGTTGTAAAATCGATAGATTGTGGTGTAAACTAGTGATTCGCCAAGTACTGTGACCTCGCAACGTTCATATAATTTCCTTCTATTCATATCAAAACACCATTACTGATTTCTTATGTTGTTAATCAGTTTTTTTTTTATGGTTGACAGGCTAGGTTTTTGCCAACAGCTCACCTGATCTTAAGTAAAGGTTTGGTCGTAGATGGTAAAATACACCTAGCCTGGAATGGAACTGGCTCTCAAGCGAGGCTGCCGGAACACACTGTTAAATGCTTGGCGACAGATTTTCAACTTCAGGGTTAACTGATAGACTGATGACATAACTTAAATATTTTACGTTGTTGTAAATACATACTTATAATAAATACAGAACAAACATTTGTTTATACCACAAAATGTTTATCCTGGATGGGAATCAAACCCACGTCCTTCAGTTCTTGGAGCAGCCATACTACCAAAAAACAAACAGGGCTGTCAAAATCAAATACTGTTAAATTGCAAACGGCCCGAACGCACAATAATGTTTAGATAGATAGATAGAACTCTTTATTGTGCACACAATAAACAGAAAAAAATACAGATAACAAAATAACCTTATGAGCTAATGCGACATGTGGCAGCCTTGTCGCTAAGAGCGATCTCTTCTAGGTAACAAAGAATAGAAAAACACGATAAATTTTATTTACTTATTATATGTATAGCCAAAATATTTACAAATAAGTACTTATGTAATATATCTTATTAATAGTGGACAATGGACATGTGATTAAGATTAAATGACAGCCCCGTTGGCTCATTGGTAGTATATCTGCCTTGAGAGCTGTAGGGCGTGGGTTCGATTCCCACTCAGGGCAAACATTTTGTGAATAAACAAAAATGTTTGTTCTGTGTCTGTATGTTCTGTATGTATTATAAGTATGTATTTGCAAAAAAAAAAGTATTTATGTATTTTATCCGTTATCTGATTTCCATCACACAAGCTCTGCTTAGTTTGGGGCCAAATGGCGCTGTGTGTATAGTCCTACGATATATAAATATCCAAATTAATGAAGGATAGTTTAAGATTTAGTTTATATATATATATAATTATATATAGATGACATATTTAAGCAGAATACGCCTTTATAAAAGTAGGTATATCTCCTTTTTGCGATACTAAATATAAGTATGGCTAATATTATGGCTAAAGGCATCATTATATTCCTATCTCTTTCCTAGCACTTGGTGGTAGATCTCCTTAGCAGGAGGTCGTCTAGGTAGGTACCACCGCAGTACCAGTTATTCTGCCGCTAAGCAGTAGCGTGTAAGCATTACTGTATTCCGGTTTGAAGGGTACTGCAGCTAGCAAAATTACTGCCAAAGCAGTGATGCCCTGGACTTTGTTTTGTTAAAGTTCTGTGTATCGCTGCGATGGTCACGGACAGGCGTTATCTCTTACCATCAGGAGAGCGTCTCGGACGTCTCATTACTTTTGACATAAAAAAAAATGTACAGATAATTTCACTAAGTCGATATGTATCAACATAAGTAAAATAACCCACATAATTATACTTTGTACCTTCTCAACGTACATCTATTGAAATAACTAGGCAATAATAAAACCCATTCGCACGACGTTGCAAATCAACGTCTATAATGGGAAAACGTAATTTCATTAGAGAGTAGAAGGGAACGAATGGCAGATATTAATTATACAGAAATTGGAAGAGAGTATTACTGCGCTCGTTCAAATAAATTCTTGATTCCCGGACGAAGAACTTTGCCATACTGTCATTGTATAGTCCCACTAGCTGCGCCCCGCAGTGTTACCCGCTACATGTTTTCGGGACCACAACCTGATATTTTCTGAAAGAATTTATGCAATTCGGTATGTAAAGTTTTTTTTTGTATTTATTTTATATTTTTTACTGATTTGTGAAACTACATAATTTGAATATTTTGGTTTGAACTTTGTTTTATGAAACTACATAATTTGAATATTTTGGTTTTCTATGCGGTAGTTTAATTCTAATACGTTTTCAAACTTTTTATAGTTATGACGTCATGAGGTCGGCTGAATATGTAGAATATGCCTGTGCAAAAAAAAACAAAAAAGTATCGAAAAACATCTCGACGTATGTGTATTGAAAATATTATTATGATCGCCGTTGACTTGACATTGACAAATTTTGTTTTGGTTTGTCCTTGCTTCTTGAGTCTATGAAAGTTGTCCGACTACGTGACGTCATGAGACATCAATTGAAAGTCAAGTTTGATTTGTGTTTTTTATTAAAATAAACCCCACCTCATAGTTTACAGTGTTTTAAACGTAAAAATATTGTACAGAAATGTACTATTTCGAAATGGTTTTGAAATCAGTAAAGTTTTTTTTTCTTTACATACCAAATTCCAGAACTATTAATAAAATTAAAATACGCAAACAGAGCAATAATCTTTTTATATTTTACGTTAACCAAAAAAAATATTGACAACTACTTAGACAAGCAGAGGTTCGTTGATAAGTGACAAAACATATTTTGAATTAGATGATGTATTGTATAGTGTTGCAATTAGTCTTTCAACAAAAAGTAGCCTATGTGTTAATTCAGGGTCTCAGCTACCTCCATATTAAATTTCATTCAAATCCGTTCAGTACTTTTTGCGTGAAAGAGTAACAAGCATCTATCCATACTCACAAACTTTCACATTTATAACACTAGCTGCACCCCGCGGTGTTACCCGCTACATGATTTCGGGATAAAAAGTAGCCTATGTGTTAATCCAGGGTCTCAGCTATTTCCGTACTAAATTTCATCCAAATCTGTTCAGTAGTTTTTGCGTGAAAGAGTAACAAAACATACATTCTTACAAACTTTCGCGTAATATCTGCGATGATTCCGAGCTTTTGAATTAAAATATTTGTTTTCTGCGGCATTTGTTGTTTTTTTTGTGAAAAACTCCGACCTGTTTTCGCAACTCTATTCGGCTATTGTACTGCTTCAGGGCAATACCCATACTCCAATGTTTTTTGTAGTAATATTTATGTTTCTTAATATCAAAGAGTGTCATCGAAAATATCCCTTATTGCGTTTTTCTGTCATTAGCCTGCAATATTATTATTATTATTTTTTTTTTTTTTAATGGTTGACAGGCTAGGTGTTTGACCTCAGCTCACCTGATGTTAAGTGAAGGTGTGGTCGAAGATGGTTGGTGATGGATGGATGGTGATGGTGGATGGTGGATGGATGGTTTGATGGTGTGGTTGGTGATGGTGGATGGTGGTGGTTGGTTGGTTGGTTCTTTTTTTAATGTAAAAGTACAAGACGCTCAACTAATGCTAAGAAACAGCGCCTATCCATAACCATTGCTGCGAAACATGAAATTTTAATTGGCAAAACAAAGTTCAGAGCGTCGCTGCTTTGGCGCTCATTACTTTATGATTTTCGATGGTTAGGTTACTTAATAAATAAAAAAAATAAATATCGTAGGACATTGCACACAGCGCCATCTGATCCCAAACTAATCAGAGCTTGTGTGATGGAAGTCGGATAACTGATAAAATACATATAATTATACTTTTTTTTTGTAAATGTATACTTATAATACATACAGAACACCCAGACAGAGCAAACATTTGTTGATACATAAAATGTTTGTCCTGAGCGGGAATCGAACCCACGCCCTTCGGCTCTTAAGGAAGATATACCAATGAGCCAACAGGGCTGTCAACTTCACCGCAGGATATCTGATACTACAGTGGCGCCTACCTGGAAAGGAGGTTTACTACCAAGTAAATTGCTCGTATGTATTTCTCAGGAGGCGAATATGCTTCGAGATTTGGACTTGTCAGGGAACGCTTTAGAAGGCCCGGTGGGGCCTACCACTGTGCCTACGCTTCAGTACTTGACTACACTTCAGCTGTCAGACAATACGTTCGCAAGTATACGGAGAGGAGCTCTGGCTGGTGAGTGGCTTTTGTAGTTTTTTCGCGAGCATTTTAAATACCTATCAAATGAGTATCTATATACCTAATATAACATAAGACTGAAAAATTAATGTTTTTATTAATCGCTAAGTATGGACCAGAGCTCACTTGATGTTAAGTGACGGTGTGGTCGAATAAACATACCTAACCCGGAATGAAACTGGCTCCCAAGTAAGGCTGCCGGAACACACCGTTGATAAATCAGTGTTTAACGCCGGAGAGCTCGGGATAAACCCCAAGAATGAGCTTGAGCCGCGCGTGAAGGAAAACGTCGTGAGGAAACCATGGTGTGGTGGTAGGATACCTACTTTCTAGTACTCGACTGACTAGCTACCATAAACTTCAAAATCTGCCGCCAAGCACATATCGGATTATTCCGGCAGTCTCACTTGAGAGCTATTTCCAATCCAGGCTAGATGTGTTCACCATCTTCGAACAAACCATCACAAAAAGTGAGCTGTAGTCAAACAACTAGCCAGTCAACCATAAAAAAACATACAGAATACGGCGTCAGTACCTACCTATCTAAAAGATCTGCTAAAATATACCATCTTTGAATAAACCGACACAAAATGTGAGCTGTGGTCAAACGCCTCGCCAGTCAACCATAAAAAAAACATACAAGATACTGCATGCCTATCTACCTATCCAAAAGACTCCGATCTATCTAAACCTGCAAAAACGTATTATCTAGTAGGTACGTAAGGTAAATTGCATACATTAGCTCGAAACTTCCATACAACACAAATTGAATGCATTATCCATTATTTGCAGGTCTGACGAACTTAACCCATCTGAACTTACACAACAATCAAATAGACGTGCTTGAGGACTACGCATTCAAACATCTTTCCAACTTGACACATTTGGATTTGTCGCACAACGAAATTGTCGCAGTGTCTGGTAAGACTTTAAATTTTATTACTATGTATTTCGGCAATACACATCGTTTGTTTTCTAAAACGTTCTACATGAAACCTTATAATTAAACATTAATATGATTTCACAACTAATTGAAAAAAAAAACCAAATGTTTTTGGTAGGTATGAAAAACAACCATATTACTATAACTAATAGCGGACGCCTCGCGGCTTAGTTTCCATTCCCATGGGAATACAGAGATAAAAAGTAGCTTATGTCACTCGGGGATAGTGTAGCTTCCCAACGGTGAAAGAATTTTTGAAATCGGTCCAGTATCGGTCGGTCAAATATCCAAAAATACAAATCTTTTATATCTTTTATAATTTTAGTATTAGTGTAGATTTTATCAAAACTGCATGTAGATACATTCAATGATTTCACTAGCGTTTTCCGAGAAAAAATTCTTTAAGTGTGTTGAAATTAGTGTCTTTTTTTTCTTTTCTTTGTTTTTGGCTTTGCACTTTGTGCATTTGCCAAGTCCGTGCTATGCTATAATATATGAACATATCCTAACAATAATATTATAAATGCGAATGTGAGTTTGTTTGTTACGCTTTCATGCTTAGTTGAGTAGTTAACTCAACCGATTATTATTATTATCATGAAATTTTACGTACATTTTGTAAGGGACATCGGAATATACAAAGGGTACCATTCATACAGACAAAATTGTTTTTTTTTTTTATGGTTGATAGGCTAGTTGTTTGACCACAGCTCACCTGACGTTAAATGAAGGTGTGGTCGAAGATGGTAAAGCACACCTAGCCTGGAATGGAACTGGCTCTCAAGTGAGGCTGCCGGAACACACCGTTAGATGCTTGGCGGCAGATTTTCAACTTGAGGGTGGTAGCTAGCCAGCCGAGTACTAGAAAGTACCCTACCACCATGCTATGGTTTCCTCACGATGTTTTCCTTTACCGGCAGCTCAAGCTCATTGTTGGGGTTTGAACCCACGCCCTTCGGCATGCGAACCTACCGCGCTAACCACTGAGCTATCATCGCTACAAAACTTATTGTTTCTGACGTATGGAAAAGATTACTTGGTGGCAGATTCTCTTAGCAGGAAGTCGTCTAGGTAGGCACCACCACAGTACCAGATATTCTACCGCCAAGCAGTACTGTGTTCTGGTCTGAAGGGTACTGCAGCTATCGAAATTACTGGGCTGTTGAGACTAACTATCGAAAGTCTCAAAGTAATGAGCGCCAAAGCAGCGATGCCCTGGACTTTGTTTTGCTACTCAAACTTCTGTGTATCGCTGCAATGGTCATGGGCATGCGTTATCTCTTACCATCAGGAGAGCGTCTCATAGAAGGGATATCGTACTGTTGATGAGACTTCGGTCCGGACACATTCTATCAAACAAGTTTAAATACGAACAGGCGTACCATGAGGTGTTAGAGCAGTTCAGTATAGGCCCTAAACTGAACCGTTTGGCAAATTCGTACCATGAGGTCCTTATAGCAGGACAGTTTAGGTCGCCGCCATCTTTGTCCGCCGAAACATAAACATCATCGCAAACTTGTCAGAAAACGGCATTTCGTTCATTCAATTCGTACCATGAGGTGTTATTTGACGTTAGTTGCACCTAAACTGTACCGCCGAGTTGTCAAAATAACGATTCAATAAAAAGTTAATAAATATCGACCGTTTGGTATGCTTTTATTTAATTTGTGAATTTTCTTGATATTATATCTTTAATAGCCCCATGCCCATGGGAGTTTAAACGTGATGCTGCTTCCTCCCAAAAGCGGCGGGTGTGCTGCCTCAACTGTAGGCGCTTATTGAACCCTAAAGCAATTACTTGATTTCTATGGAGTAATTCCCACAGCTGCTCTAACTGAGCGTAATTTACCCTTCATAAGCGTTCTGAGGGCTGTCTGTAAGAACAATTTTGATTTACAATAACAACAAACTATTCGAAAAAAAAACTCATGAAATACATAGGTACATAAGTAATATAAAACTATAAATATACTAACGACATTATTATTGACAATGCCAATAATATAAATTTGTAACCACAAAACAGTTTTGTTTGGTTTATTTCGACCTTTGAGTTATATTATATTATTAGAAATCTAAATTTTTGAGTTTTGGCGGGAACGCGGAAAGAGTCGTGTCGCCCCGTTGTATTTTTTTTTTTTCAAAACTTGTGTTTTGACGAGTGTTTATGCATAAAAATGGTGGTGTTTTATTCATAAAGTGCTGAATCACAAGCGCGAGTGTGGGAAAATGATATAATGTGGTGAAACATGACTTTTCGTGTTGCTTCCAAAACTCCATCGAAGCTTTATAGTAAAGTCACCACTACTTTACTAAAGCATGACTGGACTTGACTGACGCGGACTATACTTGACCAAGACTGGACTTTGACTATAACTTTAGCTACGAGGACACTTATTTAAACTTGAAAATATATAAATATTTGACACTGGCAAATGCTAAAACGCAACGCCAAAACCAAAGAAAAAAAATCTGAACAACCTTTTTGCTGTCATTCGCAGATGAATAATGAAAAAAAAAGTATTTATTAGGTGTGTTCCGAAACAAAGAGTCGTAATTGTTTCTCTGTTTAGAATAAAGTTTTTTTTTGGAATTTAAGTAAATGATAATAATCGTAATCGTAAAAATAAAACATGTTAATAATTATGCTGTAGTGCAATATAGTATTAAGTAATATTTCACCTTAAAATATCATATCATTATAAAACATTAAGAAAACCGATACTTCCCGACAATCACAATTTCGGAACAGATTTTTCACACGAGATACAATTATACTTTTGTATAGCGTTGTCCTTTTCTTCGGTAGCGGGACAGTATTGGAGCCAGAGACAAGTATCGTTCGTTCTT
The DNA here is from genome assembly GCA_905404145.2 of Biston betularia. Lineage (NCBI taxonomy): Eukaryota > Metazoa > Arthropoda > Insecta > Lepidoptera > Geometridae > Biston > Biston betularia. Next base: position 4,731,574 of record FR989887.1, on the reverse strand, counting down.
TGAAGAGCTAGCGATGTAGTTGCGATCCAATTTTAACATGCTCATGGTATGAAATAAAGCGGGACAGTTTAGGTACCTAAACTGAACTGCCCCGCAATTGGATGGAAACGTAAAACCTCATGGTACGCCTGCTGATGGGAGTGACAGATTCACCGAACTGCACTACATGTGAGATCGTGGAAGACGTGCATCATGTGCTGATGGAATGTGTCCGGAACGAGGCGCAAAGGCAAGATTTGTTTAGTGGTGTCCATAGTATTGCTTATGATGTAGGGTGTTGTAACAGCATTTTGGCTTCACTCGCTTCAGAGGAAGCCAAAATGCTGTTAAAAGTATATAAAAGTAGTGAATAAGTTATAAGTTACAAAAATGTAGTTTAGTGTAATACGGGGGTGACATAGTCACTGCGTGACTAAGCCCCATTAAATTAAAAAATAAAGATAAAAAAAAAAAAAAAAAAAAAAGACAGCGTCTCGTTCGTTTCATTACTTTTACATTTAAAAAAAAGTTGTCATGGTTTTTAATTTCATTCAAATCCGTTTAACTGTTTTAACGTAAAGAAAAAAACAAACTTATGCATTTTAGTTTGAGTTCAATATAAAAAATATATTTATACCTAAGCTTTTTAAATGTTTCCTGCACTTGATTAGATGTGTACTTTCAGGATAATGTCTATTCTGTGACATTTTAATTTCCGGTAAAAAATTGGAACGGTTTTGGAGGGAACGGAAACAACAAAAAAAAAACTTTTCCTATAAGTATTTTTGTGTACGATATTTTGCAATCTTATTCAGGTGAACAGAGTAAATAAGTCTACTTATTGTTTGCATGATTATTGGTTGTATTGTTTGTGACACAGCATTGAATTCGTCTTCAGCGTGTCGTATTTATTTTATCTGGATTTAGTGATTTTTCTCAAATATATTTGAGAATTTGAGCATTATTTTGACAACTTTCTTCGAGATAAGTCGAAATTGCTGTACTGACCAAAAGCATGCGAGCAGCGGCCGGAAATAGTTGTATAAAAATCTATATTTGTCGTAGTTTAGCGTCCAAATAAATTACATAGTACCTTAACGCATATCTGTCGTGTAATTTAAAAATGTAACGATCTTTTCCTTAAATGTAACGACCAAGGAGGTAACTTATCAGAAGTTTTGTTTAAATTTCGAACTGGCTTGCAAATTTTCGAGTATACATGGCTGGCTTATTTATCCTGCCTAGGTAGGTACTACTTAAAAAATATGTTTAATTACATCAACAATACAGTGTGTGAAATTTTTTTTTTTTTTTTTTTTTTTTTTTTATGTAAAAGTAATGAGACGGTCGAGGCGCTCTCCTGATGTTAAGAGATAACGCCTGTCCATGACCATTGCAGCGATGCACAGAACTTTGAGTAACAAAACAACGTCCAGGGCATCGCTTCTTTGGCACTCATTACTTTGAGACTAGATGGTTAGTCTCAACAGCCCAGTAATTTCGCTAGCTGCAGTACCCTTCAAACCGGAACACAGTAATGTTTGCACACTACTGCTTGGCGGCAGAATATCTGGTACTGCGGTGGTACCTACCTAGACGACCTCCTGCTAAGGAGATCTACCACCAAGAAATTGAATTTATCGTCATGAAAATGGTTTATTTCATAATAGTAGTTTATATTTATAGTAAAGGTATTATAAGGTTAACTTTTTTATGTTTAATAGACTGAGTGTTTGACCACAGCTCACCTGATGTTAAGTGACGGTGTGGTCGAAGATAGTAAAACACATATCCGAACTGGCTCTCAAGTGAGGCTGTCAACACAGCGTGAGGTGCTTGGCGACAGATTTTCAATTTATGTTGCATGTTTGGATAAAACGTAAACTGTTGAGCTTTACTTAAGACCTTAACGTAACACAGTAGGTACCTATAGGAAAAAAATATACTTCGATTTTGATTACCCTCTATTACACTTTACTTGAGTTTGATAAAAGCAAATCAATAAATATTAAACAAATTACATAAAACACTGTCGCAACAAAAGATTTCGATCTTATAAATTTTCATCGAGCCACCCTAAAATTTTATCGATGTTTCACAGGAGCATCCCTAGCGCAGCTGACCAGTCTAATCCACTTGGACCTCTCGCATAACTTTCTACGCTCTCTATCGGCCGAACCACTGAAGTCTCTAAACTTGCTGACGTCACTATTCCTTCATGATAACGATATATCGATGATCGACGATGGCGCGCTGTCGATACATAAGGATTTGCAAAGGTTTACTATAGAAGGTAAGCTTTTTTTAAAGTTTTTTTGGTGCTTGCATAACAATGGAAATGTGTTGCGCTATTTAGGTGTTTTCTATATATTATGTATGTATGTTGTACATGGTAATAGATCAAGAAACATATATTATAAGGTTCAGCGGAACGGTTATTTCGCCAAAAAATAGCTTACTGTACTCATCATTATGCGTATCCATAATTATGAGATTAAAATATATTATACCATATTTTTAATAGAACAAAGAAATATTTTTCCATGTATTTTTTTCTATGCGTTTTATGTTTTTTTTTTTTTCGCAATTTTGCAGAATCAATCTCTATATTTTGTATTGGGATGATCTTGTTATATTATTTTATTAATAAATACATATTAATTTTTTTTTTTTGCTACCTCATAGAAATCAAAAAGATTTTTACATGACGGTTTTCTGATGTCTCACAGATAGAAGTCTGCAATAAATTTTGCTAATGACTTTCCTCTCTCACAGTGCATAGAGTCGGAATTAATGAACAAAATTACTTACGACGATATCATCGATGATTTTGCCAACAAAAAAATCACGCAAAAAGGTACCTATTGTAACGAAGTAAAAAACTTTTATAACTTGACTGAGTTGATTATTTTTAATTGTTTGTCAGTGCAATAAAGATTATTATTTATTCACGTTTACCAAATGTACATTATTGTGTAAATAGCACACATTACCCCGCTCGTACATGACTGAGCGTTAATTAGCTCAAAAATATACCCAAAAATTACTTTACGTGTAATTTCAACGAAATTTTTGGATTGTAAAAATAATGTAGATGACAATTGTAAAGGCAAGGGCGGCAAAAATTGTGTAGCCTATGCCTTGAAAATTTGTAAATCCGCCACTGTCTATGATGATAAGGATAGCCTGCCTCACCGACTTGCCGAGCATCTACAAAGGGTGACTGAAGGTAATGATTGGCGCGTGACACGCAGTTTTGTAATACACAACGTCATCTAAAATATTAAGCAAATTGTGTAAGAAAAACATTAACGAAATGAGTGCAGTACCTACTGGTAGATTACATGGTTTATTTATATACAATATCGATTGTGTCAATCGCTAACCTTAATACGCCATCTACCGTGTACCGAGAGAGCACTCCCATGTGTGAATGTGTATGTGTGCGTACAGCGTAAGCCAGTACTAGCTTATTTTTTCGTGTGCGTGCGTAGTGACGCGATCGCAATATATGTTTGTGAAAGCTTTTTTATTGTATGGGTTATCATGCCCCCCATCTAAATCGACAGACTTTTGTGTATTGAAGTTAGGTCGCATGGCTTATCCTGGTTGGTTCATTTATCTGAGGTTACATGTGTCTGTGGATTTGTCAATTTTAAATGTATATTTGTTTTTCATCTAAATTATTAGACAGAAAAAAATGTTGATGGCTTTTTTGTCATTCCGTGTGTCTCATTGAAATATTTGTCGATACCCAACATTGTCTGGTGTGACGGCGTCTTTGTTCCCTTCTATACGTTATTGCGATGACTCCACTATTTCGGCCATTGTGAACGTTTCTTTATGGTGTTTTTTGTACGAAATAATCTTGGCTTCTAACACTTTTGTTGGCGTTTGTGATATATCGATAGTGTTGTATTTTTCTACTGTTATTAAAAATCAGTCAACGAAATTCTAGATTAAAAAAAATAATTAAATGTAATGAAACGAAAGATACGCTCTCCTGATGGTAAGAGAGGACGTCTATCTATGACCATTGCAGCGACATAGGCCCTTGAGTAGAAAAACGAAGTTCGGTGTATTCAAGGTATATTCTATTTAGTTTATTTCCGCGTAACAGTCGTTTCAGTTACAACAGTGATGAGAATTTTAAAATAAACTAACTTGACGATAATTTTACAATTATAAATGTAACCTTAACTCTACTCAATATCTAGAACTAATTTTGACATAAACTTAAAAACAAATTGAAGTCAAAGTCAGAGTCAAAAGTTTTTTAATTTACATGACAACAGTGTAAAAAAGTTTTAAATATAATAGTTTGCGTCTATTGTCAACCATTAACATGTAACGCCTCGCGGTTACACCCACATAGTTCCCGTTCTCGTGGAAATACAGGAATAAAAAGTAGCCTATGACACCCGGGGATAGTATACAGCTACTCAACGGTAAAACAATTTTTGAAATTGGTCCAGTAGTTTCGGAGCCTATTCAATACAAACAAACAATCAAATCTTTCCTCTTTATAATAGTATAGATAAAAATAAAATAAAATAAATATCGTAGGACTATACAAACAGCGCCATCTGACCCCAAACTAAGCAGAGCTTATGTGAAGTCAGATAACTGATAGAATACATAAATACTTCTTTTTTGTAAATAGCACCCAGACACAGAAGAAACATTTGTTTATTTACAAAATGTTTGCCATACCACCAAAAGGTGATATACTACCAATGAGCCAACGGGGCTGTCAAGATAGAGAAGATAAATAAATATCTAAACCTACAACTTTATAAGGAAAACAAGAAGCTGTTACCTATATCTTCACTAACTTTTCTGTATTCAATAAAATAGCGAGAAATTGCACATAAACATGGCTTTATTGTAAATTTTTGTGATTGCAATTTTTTGTTAACGTTTATGTAAATTAGCTTTAAGAATCGATTTACAAGAGATCGAACGTTGGGATTCCACCGGGACATTTTAATAAGGAAAAAGATCGCAATACGAACTTAGAATTTTAAGTGTGATTTAAAAAGTAAATAGGTACAATAATAGTGGAATCGTTTTACAGTCATTGCTAGAAACAGAGCATTTGTTTTTATTATAATGGCTGTTACGAACCTAAATTATAATAAAAATTGTAGCAATGATAGCTCAGTGGTTAGCGCGGTAGGTTCGCATGCCGAAGGGCGTGGGTCCAAACCCCAACAATGAGCTTGAGCTGCCGGTGAAGGAAAACATCGTGAGGAAACCATAGCATGGTGGTAGGGTACTTTCTAGTACTCGGCTGGCTAGCTACCACCCTCAAGTTGAAAATCTGCCGCCAAGCATCTAACGGTGTGTTCCGGCAGCCTCACTTGAGAGCCAGTTCCATTCCAGGCTAGGTGTGCTTTACCATCTTCGACCACACCTTCACTTAACATCAGGTGAGCTGTGGTCAAACACCTGGCCTGTCAACCATTAAAAAAAAAAAAAAAAAGAAATTTTACAAGCTATGTGTTTTACCATATCACACGATGTTATACAAGAATGATAATTTTTTTTAAGTATTTTAGCGTGAAATGGAAACTAATTTTCATTGTAATAGATATAGAATGTATCTTTTTTTTTTTTTTTTTTTACATTGAATAGGTTCGCGCTTGACCACATCCTGCCTGATGTGAAGCATCGATGCGGTCTAAGATGGATACTCATATTGTACCTTTCGGGAAACACAGACTCCGGCAAAGAGTTACACATCCTCGCTGTGCGAATAAAGAATGTGGACTCAAAGCGTTATAGTTAGTTAGCGTTATAGTTAAGTTAGCGTTACCATAAGTAGTATCTTGTACTACTTATGATTTCTTTTTACAATCATATGTATTTTGATGGTAAGAGATAACGCCTGTCCATTACCATTGCAGCGATACAAAAATTTGTGTAGTAAAACAAAGTTCAAGGCATCACTGCCTCGGCGATTATTATTTTGAGTCTTTCGATGGTTAGTCTCAACAGCCCAGTAATTTTTCTAGCTGCAGTACCCTTCAAACCGGAACACAGCAATAATTACACACTACTGCTTGGCGGCAAAATATCTGGTACTATATATTTATTAGGATATGTTTTTATTAGAATGTAGTGCATATTCTTGTTATTGACACACCCCGTCTTTTTCTTCCTCTGATCCTTTCCGTCCTAAGGTTGCCTGCAAGAGATCGCTTTAAGCGATTAGGTCGCTAGTTGTCACACCTGTTAATTAAGTTTATTTCTCCTGTATTGTATGATCAATCAATCAATATACTGCGGTGGTACCTACCTAGACGACGTCCTGCTAAGGACATCTACCACCAAGTTAAGAAGACCCGCCAAGACAGCTTATAAAATAGGTCCATTCTAAATCACCTTTTATGAAAGTTCTAAATAATTCATAAACAGTCTAAAAATCCTTCTCAGGCATATCATTTTACAGGGGAATTACAAAAGCCGTGAATTGGAGTTACTTAAGAAAACTTTTCTAAAACTTACTTACCTATGTATATTTAAAGCCACTAAAAACGTCAAAGTATAATAAAATAAAATTTTACCATTAACTAACTTCATAAATTATTAAGTTTCCTAACCGCCGCGGGAATTTGTAGCCTAATTTTTAGAACAGATAAAGTATTAAGTGATTTTGCCGTTTGCATGACAAAATGTTAAACGGTATTGGTTTGCGGTTGACCACATCCTTCCTAGGGCCTTATCCTTTAAAATGAGCACATTTTAAAAGTGTACTTTTTTTACCCACGTTAAGCGACTTTTTAGTTGGGAAAAAAATCTTTGCAATCGAAGCCCTTAGTGAGCACTATGATTGTCACCATGTACGGGCAATGCTTAGGTCGGTTTACATTATTAGTGTTCGAGGCTAATGAGATTTTACTCAATCTGCCAACTTTCTAATCTCAACAAGTTCTTCATTTTTTCCCCAGATAATCCACTGAACTGCGACTGTCTCATGGCCAGCTTTGCCAGATGGCTCCGAGAGGCTGTGAAACTGCCGCAGACCGACCAATCAGCAGCAGTCTGCGCCACGCCACCCCACCTCGAAGGCGCACTTATATCAAGACTTTCGAAGAACAAACTCTGCGATGACAACGAACATTTAGAATCGATCGATATACATTCTAAGCCAAACACTCTTACTAGTGATGTGAATGATAGACTTTCTGAAGATGGTGATGAGAGTACATATGAAGAAAAGCAGGATGGGCTGGATGACGAAATGTATGATGAGGAATTAGATCTGCCGACGGAAGATGATTTGCCTATTTCTAAGTCAAAGGTGAGCAAAAAAGATGTAGAATAGCATTATAAATTAGCTAAATAGCGAGTTCTTTAGTGGAGACCGCGTACAGGCAAGCGTAGTGTAGGGCACCCTGCGGCCAGGTGGTGTGACGACCTGCGTAAAGCGGCGGGAAAACAATGGACGCAAAAAGCTGTCGACCGAGCTCAGTGGCGTGCATTGGGAGAGGCCTACGTCCAGCAGTGGACAGCGAAGGGCTGATGATGATGATGATGATGAAAGTAACGTTTGAATCAAAAGATAATCAGAGCTTTACCAAATAAAATTTCAACAAAAAATTTAATCAAACTAGGAAAAACAGAGTCAATATTGCCGACAATAGCTCAAAACTACATACAAATAATGTACTATGTGGATAGCAAAATTTTAGTAGAAAGTTACCTTTCTTCGATTCTTCTACTTAACCATCAACGTTAAAAGGTTTAGTTTTGCTTCGTCACTCCTTTTAAGTAACCGTGAACCATATTGTACCTACGTATCCCAAAACTAATCACTTGGTTGCTAGGCAAGTATCTTTTGTTTCAATGATATTCTATAGAGTTACCATTTCACCTAGGTCCGTCTCAACGACGCTTGCTATGACGATGAAGAGGTCTACCTGTCCTGGTCAGTGGATCCCCCGTCCACTCATCGCTACAGGTGCTCGGGAGTCACTGCGTCTAGAGCTCAAGGTCTTCCGAAGCACTCTGCATGTCACAGAGCAGCTCCAGGGAATGTTATATTGAGAGGATTCAAGATAGATCCCTTGGATCAATATACGTAAGTATTATAAATATATTTTTTTATTTTGATACACAAAACAGAACAATTTTTACATCAGCAGTATGTCGATGACAAAAAGGATTCGATCTTAATTCTATTCTTGGACTAGTGTGTAAACAACATTATAAGTAAGAAATATAATGTATATAAATAGTGCACAAACTGTATAAATTTATACAAAAAGAGTTTTTTTTGTTTTATAAATTAAATTAAAATACGCAGCCTTGGAGCCCCAATCCTACTTTGTGTCTATTGCGGTGGAGACACTCTGCAGCTGGGGTGTGGATGCTAGGGTTTTGGTTCGTGATTTAGGGCAACGCATAATAGATCAGTGTGGTAACCCTCGTTCCGGCTCGTACCTGGTGCAAAGGCTGGCTATTGCTATCCAACGCGGTAATGCAGCCAGCTTCATGGGTTCCTTTCCACCAGGTTCAGTCAGCGGCGGGGTATTTTTGACTGAATGTCGCTAAACTTTTTGACATTTTATTATTGTATTTTTTTTCTTTGATTCAATTCAACAGATAGTTATCAAGCTAAACTATTTTTTTTTTTTTATTATATACAAACGAATAAAATCTGTAAAAAAGTAAGTTCCGTTTCGTATCTGTAAGTTGTGTGTATGTAGTACGTCGTGTAGTCTGTGTCTATCTGTGTGTGTTTTCTTAATAGGAACTTACTTTAGAAATTCTGTAAAAAAGTAAGTTCGTAAATAGGTTACGTTTTTACAAATTTTGTTTTATAATTTTTATTTTTATTTTATAATTTTTTTTAATTATTATTTTTCTCACTCAGCATTAGCTGTGCGGACACCTAACACATAAATATGTACATACTTCACACTAATAATCCTAATCGTACGATACTGTAAGTTTTAAAATTTATAGTAAAAGGTAATCCTAGATTTTTACTGTGTTCTGGTTTGAAAGGTACTGCAGTACGCGAAGTTACTGGGCTGTTAAGATTAACCATCGAAAGCCTGAATATAATGAGCGACAAAGCAGCGATGTCCTGGACTTTATTTTACTACTCAAAGTTCTGTATATCTCAGCAATAATAATGGACAAGCGTTATATCTTACCTTTAGGAGAGCGTCTCGATTCATTTCATTTATTTCAAACAACTACAATTATCTTTACAGGTTTTTATCTGAATAGTTTCAAGTGTAACTTTTAAAATTCAATAAACGTCAAAGTTTGTAACGAACAGCCGAAGTGACAAAATAATGGGAATTAATTTCGAAGTAACAAGTAATCTTTTCGAAGCGGCTGAAGAGGAAATGAAATAATTTTGATTCCTTTAGGGAGTTGCGGAGCAAGAAATTATACTCAGAAAATGTTTAATTTATAATTTTCATAATGGTATTAAAACATTGTAAACTGCCCACCGTAAGAGTTCGCTAATGTTTTAAAAATTAATTAAAATATTAGAGTTGCAATATTGCCATTAAACATGACAATGCTAAGGTTTTCAACATAGTAAACATAATTATAGAACCATCATAACTGGGCATGACAATCCTAAGTTTTGCAAAGTTGAAAGACAGTCTCATAGTAATGAGTGTCAAAGAAATAATGTCCTGGAATTCGTTTTGTTACTCAAACTGCTTACAAAATAATAATAATGTCAAAATTATTACGCGAACGAGACACTCTCCTGATGGTAAAAGATAAGGTCTGTGCATGACTATTGCAGCAATACCCAGATATTTGTTTAAAATAAGGAAGCCCAGTGTATTGGCGCTCATTACTTTGTGTCATTTGATAACTAGTCTCAACAGTCTTGTAATTTTGCTACCTACATCTCAAACCCACACAGTAATATTTACCTAGCACTGATTCATGGCAGAATATATGGTACCTACCTAGACGAACTCCTGCTAAAGAGATCTACCACCAAGTAAGAAGACTGTATGAAACATTTGCTGCTGCACTGTAAAGTCATGGAGAGCTTACGAGCAAGGTTAGGACTCCAAGCTTTCACATTTACAATATTAGTGGGATTAGAATCGAGTCGTATGAAGCTCTTTACCAGGCAAAAGCGTACCCTGGACTGTCACGTTTGGGTCTTTAGGGGCTTATTTCTTTATTAATATAATCCTTCTTTTTCAGATTCTGCATAGCCCTAGAAGAGATGGATAGCGATGATAACCCTATTGCTCTAGTTCTCGGATGCAGCAACCCTCAAACAGTTCGGAAGAGACCCACAATAATAACTGCTGTACCTGTGGTCATTACTAGAGCACCTGATGTAGCAAGGACTGACAACTTGAGGTGAGGAAATTTTAAATAATAAATAAATATCGTAGGACTATACACACAGCGCCATCTGGCCCCAAACTAAGTAAAGCTTGTGTGATGGAAGTCAGATAACTGATAGAATACATAAAAACTTTTTTTTTTTTGTAAATACATACAGAACACCCAGACACAGAACAAACATTTGGTTTTATATCACAAAATGCTTGTCCTGGGTGGGAATCGAACCCACGCCCCACAGCTATTGAAGCAGACATGCTATCAATGAGCCAACAGGGCTGTCAATACTTTTGAAGTCCTAGTAACTTTTCTATTTTTAGGAGTTTAAGTCTGCTACAGTCATCGCTTGATGACACCAAGGTAAGGTGTCTTCTAAATGTGAATTTGGGTTAAATATTAATAATGAGTACAACGTTTTTTGCTACGAAGTAGACTATAAAGGCACCATATTTCGAATAAGCTGCTATATTCAAATTAAAAATATGTCGTCTTTCAATTTTGTACATGCACATATGAAAGCCAGTTCTTATACTGTCTTCGATCTCACGTCTGGTGAGCTAACTCTAAATAGATTGATTTTACAGTAGCGAATATTTTTGCAGGGTCTCCGAAGTTAGATCGAACGTGACAGTAGATGGGCTTCTCACCGTCCTCATTTCAGTAAGGGGCCTGCCTCAGAGACCCCAATACGGCCTGCCAAGATCTCAACGACTCACTAACGATATTCGGTACCCAGCTGCACCCAACTGTTATGTCGTCTTAGCTGTTCTTTCAAGAGGAGCCCTAATGGCACAGAAGGATACTCCATGCCAATCAACTTTAGAAATAACTATGGAGGGTTTCATTCTAGGGCCTTACGAAGTTTGCGCCACTTTATCTAAATTCAAAACAGAAGACATACGCCCAATTTGCGTTGTACCACAACTTTTGGAATCAGGCTCTTTAGAAATGAGAGCAGGGTTTAAAAATTTAAACACAGCTCTTATTGGCGTGGCTCTGGGTTTGATGGTTATCATCATCGGGTTGGTATGGTTTGTGAGAAAGATGCTGAAGAAACCAGTGGAATTTGAGCCGCAAAGATGCTTCAGGCAAGAGACAGTTCAAGAAGAACTGCCTAGAGCAAACTATGTAATGCTGACAGCTACTTCGAAAGTGTAATTTTGAGTCATTAAATCTAACTAGTCGTTTGAATACTGTTGAGGGGGGCAGATTAATTTAAGAATTATTGTTTTACGATTTTTAACGGGCCAAGTCCTCGACCGTGGGAACTTCTGCTTGAACACCTACATTGATATTTTCCACTCACACAGACGTACATACGTCTGACGTTAGATTTGAATACATTGACGTCACGCTAAAATAGATAAGGAGAGTTAAATTACTATAGCCACGAGCAAGAAGGAGACAGAATGTTTATTCCTATTGCCGGAAGCGGATTTTACATTGATTATCTGTTACATTATGACAGAAGTTTTTTTTTTGTTTTGGCATCGCGTTTTGAATATTTGCCAGTGTCAAGTGTCAAATACAAAACGGGCGGGAAGCATGCGCGCGGTGCTCGGTACCGCCGCCACCGCGCGCCCTCTCGTGACGTGCTATACACGACCACGAGACTCGTGACGTTAGATTGTCAGATTCAGAGATTCTCGATGGTTTGTAGCGCCTACCAAAATAAAACAGCAACAGACGTAACGCAGAAAAGAGATTTTCAGCAGGCACTATCAGAAATTTTCATCAAACTATCCGTACTTATCTGCTAATAGAATAAACAAAACGTACAATAAAAGGTCTAAGCCTTAAATGTATCTGCATCAAAGTTAGCATCTATAAAATTGCGCCTTTCCTATAATTATTTTGATGTCAAGATTACGGATTAAAAATAATTTGGCCATATTCTATTTCATAATTTCAAGAAACGAAAAGCGTTTGAAACTATTTTTTCTCCAAGCATAATAATTTAGGATATGTACTATAGTATTCATTAATTTCAAACTTCCACATGATGTATAACGGCACAAAAATGTTGACAAAAACACATCGATTGCCTTATTTCACAAGACTTGCCCGTTAATTTTTCTGATATACATACATAGGTGCTATTTAAAATTAATATTGTAAAGCTTTTTATTTGTAATTTTTTATTTATATACGTGGATATTTTATGTTGTTAGAAGAAATAAAAATAATTCATAATTAAGAGATTTTTACAAAATGACTGACTGGCCTTTACGGTCTGATCACAATAGCGACTTTTAGCATCGACGATCACCGATTCAATTACCTTCCAGAAGTTTGATGGCACTCCCGAACCACTTAGACGTACACATAAAATCTCTAGATGCGGTGATCGAGTTGTTTTAGAACGCTTGATTTAGCGACTGAACACTTGTGTCACCAGTCATTTGCTATTTTTATTAAAGTATTGGTGTCAATGCATACACGTGACTCTAACATCGGCGACTGACAATTTTACAACAACATTGACACTGCATCGGGTTTTGGTGACTTTCTAAGTTTAAGCGACTGCTTCAATGCACATTTTCAGTTTTATTAACAAATCGACAGTTTCATCTGAATTTGAAGGTTTGATTTCGTCAATATGTAGTGCAATACTGAGAAAAAAGCTAAAGTTTCACTAAGTAAATGCGCCTGGCATCTAAATGTGTGCGGAGCGTAGCGCTCTATCACTGCATCAAGCTTTCGAATAACTACAAAAATAGATAAACTGACTGGTGCTAAAGGTAGTTCGCGTGCTTACTGCCCCAACATTAATAAAAGTTGATTTGCAATCACGTGATTTTGTTCGATCGAATAGCTAGTGCTGAAACACGATGCAATCTTCGATGCCGTAATCAAACGAAAACAGTCTTCTAAATATAATAAAATCAGTTGCGATCGCCGATGCTAAAAGCATTGTATATCCCTATATACGATGCTTCCTTTAATATACGATGCTTTTGCAGTAGATAAAAGTACACCTGATTGATTTGTTATTGTTGCAACTTGTGTAGGCACATTATCTTGAAAATGTTAAATTGTTTTAAACATTTACATTAGTAAAGTAATAACTGGCAGCATGTTTGATAACGAAAATTATGATTTTGTTTAAATACTGTGAAACAGTAAAGATATTTTATTCTGCGAAATAATGTTTGTAAACCTCTTGTCATGATAAGATAAATTTTATTATATTATTATTATTGTAGAGTTGTGTCAAATTAATTATTTCTAAGTAGTAGTATTATAAATTTAAAACGTAATCATACTAATGGTTATGTAATAAACTTAATGAATTGAGCATTAATTTGAAATTATGCACATTAGCGTCGATTCCAACTAAACGAATGTGAGCAAAACAAAATAATTTGAAGATTGATATTTCGTAATGGTCTATACTCGTAACGTAGCTTTACCGCGAGTAGCATTTACAACTGACTGCTACTGATGGTCGAATGACAACTGCCGCTCCCGGTTGTATAACCTATTTCACTATTCCAAATTATGCAATATATTTTATATGCAAATTATAATTTAAAGGAAACGCAAGTTATTACATTAATTTAGGGCACCTTATTAACATTGACATTATATCTCAAACTGTAGTAAAACATAATATCGTGGTTCAAACATTACGAAACAAACAACGGTTGTTAAAATATAAAATTTTGGTTTACTATAATTTTGAAGTACATATATGTATAATTTTTGCCCATTGTATCCATGAAACTCTAAAATTTTAATTATTCTATATTTATTAGTCATTTTTTTTTTTTTTTTTTTATGGTTGACAGGCTAGTTGTTTGACCACAGCTCACCTGATGTTAAGTGAAGGTGTGGTCGAAGACGGTAAAGCACACCTAGCCTGGAATGGAACTGGCTCTCAAGTGAGGCTGCCGGAACACACCGTTAGATGCTTGGCGGCAGATTTTCAACTTGAGGGTGGTAGCTAGCCAGCCGAGTACTAGAAAGTACCCTACCACCATGCTATGGTTTCCTCACGATGTTTTCCTTCACCGGCAGCTCAAGCTCATTGTTGGGGTTTGAACCCACGCCCTTCGGCATGCGATCCTACCGCGCTAACCACTGAGCTATCATCGCTACAAAAGTCAAAGTCATAAAACGACTGATTTAGTATTTTAGTTTAATTGTGCTTTTACTAAAACAAAATCATATCTTCCGTGAAGATACGATTTTGTAATAATAAATATTTAATTAAAATAACACGAGGCTGCGTTTATTTTTTAACAAATTTTAAGTTAAAAGAAATGGTTTTACTAATGTAAATAATAAGTTAGTATTTTTTATTAATAATACCTGTTTGGAAGATATCGCTGTTAGCGATAAAACTGCCACTTGCGGCACAAGCTTATATAAGGTTCTTCTTTTTCTGTACATTTTTCCATTTCGCGTGTGAATAAAGAGTTTCTATTTATCTCTATCCTATTTTGTAACTGTTTGTTGTTTTTGTGTGTTCTTTGGTATTACAGAATAAAAATCATTTTCTTTCTTTATTATATTTTATTGTGCAGTTTATAAAAGTATTTCTTTGTGTTACTAAAGTATTCCTTGTCAAAAGTATTTCTGTCTAATGAAGTTCACTATAAATCTTTTGCAAGTTAAATAATTTGCAAAATATTTATTTCTAATCTGATCTAATCTAATAAAGCCATGTCTTAACCTATTTGTAAAATTGCAAATTTTGCGAATAATTTTATCGCAAAATGTTTGAAATATGTGAAACACACTGTAGATGTATGTTTTCGAGATACTTCGGTCCTACCCAACAATCATGACTTGGTCATACATTGCCCCAAAAGTTATAAGTTTAGTTTCGTAAGTTTATTCTATAACACGCGTCGTACGGTAATCAAGCTTTATAATTTTGCTTTGTAATTAAAGTTAACACATAAAGGTCTATTCACATTGGGTTGAAGTATACGCTTGCAATCGCCCCTGTTTTTATAAATTATCCAACAATGTTTTTGTAAGCTGCTTGGTACGGACCTCTTCTAATTATGAGAAGGGTAAAGTCATAGTCCGCCACGCTAGCCAAGTGCGGGTTGGTAGACTTCGCACATCTTGTATAACTTTTTTTTAACTCTCACGGTGTTTTCCTGCACCGTTTGAAGTCGGCGACAATACTCACATTACTTAGAAAACACAGAAGCGCGTGTCGTGAGATTCGAACCCAAGATCTCCAGCTTGGAATATAGACAGTCTTCCAAGTACGCTGCTGAAACTTTAACGCTCGAGCAATTACGATTTGTGAAATACTTAATTTGATGAAAATTGCTATATTGTAGACAAAAAGCATAAACTGTCAGTATCCATAATTAACTTTTTCTCTTTTTCTCAATAGAAAGAATTAAAAAAAAGACAAATCAAATGTGAAGTTTTAAGTGCTAACATTTATGTCAAAATAAAAAATTTACCATATGTCACCCGGAGCATAACAACAAATCGATTATTTATTAAAATCAGATGAGTAGTTTTGCTGTTACAATAGAAGAAACATCATACATGTAACTGCTAAAAGATTGAAAGCATAAGACTTCTTGCCGTAGTCGGGTAAAAAAAGGATCGAATTGAGATGATGCCCCTTTCAAAATCTGTCATAAATTATGCTAGTTTATTCGATTAATAAATGTATTATTTTCTAACATACATATTTAGAAAAGAACAAATTTTATTTTTGTCGCGTTTTAACCACTTAATGTGAATAAATCTTTATGCGACAGGCGTTGTATAAATGTTCGAGGGACTTCGGTCCTGCTTTAATTAGTTTATATTGTTGTAAATAATTAATTTATGACGAGAATTTTTGTATTTTTCCAATAAAATGAATTAACATTTTTAATTTAGTTATTTCATTTTTCCATTTTTATATTCACAAAATTTATATATCTTTTTGGTTTGCCACGTAAATGTTTGTCCTAGGTAGGAATCCACGCCCCAGATCTGGGGAATCAGACCTACTAATTTACAGCCAGTAGGTAGGAAACAAATAGTTTGTACAACATAATTATATAAATAATAGCATAAAGTGAATGAAACGAAGTCCTCGCTTGATGTACGGTTTTCATTCCAACTTTTAAAGTCTGCGCTGCGCTTTTCAATATGCGAGGTAACTCCGCAAAAATGTAATGTGCAGTTAGCGCAAACGTTTCATACTCAAAACATAAATTTGGTGCAGACAAAAAGGTAGGAATAAAAAGTCTTCAAACGGAGCTTTGGAATTATTTCGCGTTTGACCACAATATAATTTATCGTGTTTGATGTGGCTGAAGATAAAATACGCATCATCATCAGCCTGTCATAGTCCACTGATGGACAATGGACATATAGGAGTTTTGGCGGGAACGCGGGAAGAGTCGTGTCGCTCCGTTGTATTTTTTTCCAAAACTAGTGTTTTGTCGAATGCTTATGCATAAAAATGGTGGTGTTTTATTCATAAAGTGCCGAATTACAAGCGCGAGTGTGGGAAAATGATATAATGGGGTGAAACACGACTTTTCGTGTTGCTTCCAAAACTCCATCGAAGCTTTATAGTAAAGTCGCCACTACTTTACTAAAGCATGACTGGACTTGACTGACACAGACTGGACTTGACTAAGACTGGACTTTGACTATAACTAGCTACGAGGACGCTTGTTTAATTTTTGAAACTTGAAAATATATAAATACTTGACACTGGCAAATGCTAAAACGCGACGCCAAAACTAAAGAAAAAAAAAAAATGGACATATACCTCTCCCAAGACACGCCACTCAGTCCTCGGGTTTTTATGTTTCAGCCGCTTCCAGCCGTCTCACGTAGGTATATCGCCACAGAGTTTCAGGGCGTCTTACACGTCTTCTTTACTGGGTGGTAGATCTCCTTAGCAGGAGGTTGTCTAGGTAGGTACCACCGCAGTACCATTTATTCTGCCGCTAAGCAGTAGTGTGTAACCATTACTGTGTTCCAGTTCGAAGGGTACTGCAGCTAGCAAAATTACTGGGCTGTTGAAACTAACCATCTAAAGTCTCAAAGTAGTGAGCACCAAAGCAGTGATACCCCGGACTTTGCTTTGTTACTCAAAGTTATATGTATTGCTGCAATGGTCATGGACAGGCATTATCTCTTACCATCAGGAGAGCGTTTCGTTCGTCTCATTACTTAAAAAAAAACGTTACTACGTTTGCCTATTCGTTGTTTCCAACGAATACTACGTAGTCACGAATACAACGAGTACGACAACTAACGTAGTAACGTGATGTTAAGTGACGGTGTGGTCAAAGATGGTGAACATGCCTAGCCTGCAATGGAATTTACTCTTAAATTTGGCTTCCGGAACACACCGTTAGGTGCTTGGCAGCAGATTTTCAACTTGAGAGTGGTAGCCAGTCAAGTACTAGAAAGTACTTTACCACCATGCTATGGTTTCACCGGCAGCTCAAGCTCATTGATTGGTTTTAAATACGAAGACTGTCTCTAAGGAATAGTGAAGAAAACACAATAGAGTAAAATAACATAACAAGGCAAGACAATTTCGTATTAGACAATGAAACCAGTCCATTGACATCGTGATTCACTCAAACAGAAGTATTGAAGAGGGAATGACGCAGTCTGACGCCACACACGTAATAAAATGTCAAGGATGCCAGATCTGGAGTGTGGGAGGTAGATGTCATGTTTTATAAGGTACTTCCATATTTGATATTATGAAGTTCAATACGTTGTAATTTTTAATAGGAAATGTGTAATGAGCCAAATTCGAGTAAACATAATTTATCATTATTTTTTGTAGCGATAATAGCTCATTGGTTACCTCGGTCGGATTACACGCTGAAAAGCGTGAATTTATATCCCAACAAAGAGCCTACTAAAAGTAAACATCGTGAGGAAACCATAGCATGGTGATAGAGTACTTTCTAGTACGCTGGCTAGCTACCACTTCAAAATGAAAATCTGCCGTCATTGACCTACTGGTGTGCTTAATAGCCTCACTTAAGAACAAGTAACGTGATTAGCGTGAATAACGTCAGTGGTTAGCGCGGTAGGTTCGCATGCCGAAGGGCGTGGGTTCAAACCGAAACAATGAGCTAGAGCTGCCGGTGAAGGAAAACATCGTGAGGAAACCATAGCATGGTGGTAGGGTACTTTCTAGTACTCGGCTGGCTAGCTACCACCCTCAAGTTGAAAATCTGCCGCCAAGCATCTAACGGTGTGTTCCGGCAGCTTCACTTGAGAGCCAGTTCCATTCCAGGCTAGGTGTGCTTTACCATCTTCGACCACACCTTCACTTAACATCAGGTGAGCTGTGGTCAAACACCTAGCCTGTCAACCATAAAAAAAAAGAAGTTTTGTTAAGGGTTTCTCTGTTTTCATTTTTTTATTGAAGAATGGATTACATTAATTCTCTCTAATTAAAATAGTCGTAAGCTCGCCTACTATAATAGCTCTGTATTTGCATTCCAGTGTCGTTCTCCAGTGTGAATTTGCCCTATTTTTGTGAGCGTCTTGTTTACACTTTTGTACGCGACTTTCAGCTAAGATTGAGTATGTTTTGCATGCGACTATACTTGGTACAATAGAGAGTTATTTTTGTGCTCATTTTTCCTAACTAACGTACGTAAATAATGCGATATCCTTGTGAGATGTGGATACGAAAAGTTACTTAAACAGTTTTCTTTTAAAATAATTGAACATAATTCTAAATGTTGTGTTTGACATTATCATTAATTATACCTACAATAAAGCTTGCTATATTGAAAAAATATCAGTGAATTATATGAAGATACATACATTAGCTGCGCCCCGCGGTGTTACCCGCTACATGTTTTCTGGATAAAAAGTAGTCTATCCAGGGTCTCAGCTACCTCCATACCAAATTTCATCCAAATCTGTTCAGTAGTATTTGCGTGAAAGAGTAACAAACAACTATTCATCCATCCGTCCAAACTTTCACATTTGTAATATTAGTGGGATAAATATTAGCGCTAGATAAGTTTTTTTAATGCAAAAATTATAAGACGAACGACCCTGTTCTGGTAAAAGATAACGACTGTCCATGACCATTGCAGCGATACACAGAATTTTGAGCACAGTCCAGGGCATCGCTGCTTTGATGCATCATTACTTTGAGACTTTCGATGGATAGTCTCAATAAACCTGTAATTTCGCTCGTACCCTTCCAATCGGAACTCTACTACTAATATCTAGAGTATTTTATAAAAAGAGATTCTAGGAACATCAAAATGATACTCAATTATCCTTTTTTAATATTAGAATAACTAGGCATTTATCAAATTTCAACAACAGTATGATAACCCAATTAAAAACTTCAAAGAACACGTTTTTCTATGGACAACTTATTATTAAAATAAGTAAATACACGTAGTTAAAAAAGAACAAAGGAACATACCGTACAAATCACAATGAAAACAACGATAGCATGAAATGAATCTGGGATTCCTCAAAATCGATAACGAAATGTCAAAAGGTGCGCGAGCGCAGTTAAATGAACGTTACAAACCAAAACATGATATATTATGCTAACTCTATTAAGTAGTAGTTGGTAGGTGTTATCAGTCGTAACAATACCATCATGGCGTGCAGACGTGCTTTGTGTCTAGTTTTCTTGATTTGTTTAGCGGTAAACGCTAAAGTGTATACGCGATGTCAGTTAACACGAGAACTACTAAAAAACAACTTTCCAAGGACGTTTCTAAGTAATTGTAAGTTGCAAATGATGTTTGTTTTCATTGTGAATGATCCATTGTTTGGCGGATAGGTTTACGCGCACTTGACACTTTAATTTGCGATTGTTTTCTTGGGTGTTTAAGAATGAATCTAATAATTTTGTGGAGATTTTCTACTTCGTGTTCTTTATTACTGAAGGTCGTGCCTGTTTTGAAATGCCTTCACTGAGGTGTTCAGTAGCTGCTTCCATGCGACCCTGTCTTCGGCTTCTCTCAGGGCAGTCACGGCGTCTTTTTTTCTTGATGGCTTCTTAACTGCCTACGAAACTGCGGGCAAAAGCTAGTTTTTTATATTTTTAACAACATTTTAACTTTATAATCAGGCATTTTCTTTAAAAACATATTAAAACTCATAGTAGGTTAAAACTCATGTAATTTTCATTATAATTATGAAGAACAATTAACTTAAACCGCTGGTAAGTATTTGCTTCTTTTAACTTTTACTAAGTACGTAACTATATCAGGCTGCCAAAAACATTTAGAATTCAAACATAATTTATTAATTAATTATAATAATTTTACTTTATTAAAATTCGTTCAACAGTTACATAATTCAATTGAGGAAACACGAACGAATTGTTTATTCATCACTATGACATCAGTGTGATAAAAAAGTAAAAAGATAAATATATCTTGAGATGTTGTTCATCCCGTGGACTAGGTTAGGTAAAGTTAAGAAACAGGGCCGTCATGCCAAAATACTAATGTACAACAAATTACCTACTTGTATTACTGAGTTGAATTTTAAAACATTTAAACAGACACTAAAGCATTTTTTTGAAATCAACCCATTTTACTATTTAAATGAATACATGTCAATGAATATTTCGGAAAACTCATTTTTGTATAAGATGGAAACATAGTTTATTTAAGTTAAATTTGTTTGTAATTACCTGCTACTTATTTTCAATTTCCTAAAGTGTTACGTAGTTTGTTAACTTTGTAAGATTAGTATGTTTGAAATGCAATTTAAGACGCTTTTTATTGTTACATTGACTTGCCTGTAACAATCGTTGTTATTTATGGCCAATAAATGATTCTGATTCTGATTCTGATTCTGATGACGCTATGTGAAATGCCATCATTTCACATAGCGCTATCTAGCGCCAAGCTGAGCAAAGTTCGTACTATGGACACCAGAGAACTGATAGAATACTTTTACATTAAAAAAAACATCCATCTATTTATATCTATACTATTATGAAGAGGAAAGATTTGATTGTTTGTTTGTACTGAATACGCTCCAAAACTACTGGACCGATTTCAAAATTCTTTCACTGTTGAGAAGCTACACTATCTCCGGGTGACATAGGCTACTTTTTATCCCTGTGTCCGACGGGAACGGAAACTACGCGTGTGGATCCACGTCGCGTCCGCTAGTTTATTACAATTTGACATTTTTAAATTGACATATATTCAAATATGACTTATAACTTTAGTGTTATAAATCAACTTTGGTTGATGATATATTGTGTTGGAGCGACAAAACTGACAAATTCATATCTAGAGCGAGATTGTGGAACTCTCTACCGGAGTCTGTGTTCCCTGTTAGGTACAATATAGGTGTCCTTAAATCTAGAGTAAATAGGTATCTTCTTGGTAAGCGTAATCCTGATTAACATCAGGCAGAGTGTAACACTAACCTATTTAGAATTAAAAAAAACCTACAAGCGTAGAGTGTGTGCCGAACCTTAGAATGATTCATGACTATGTCCATGGGTTTTCCCAAAGGTTTTATTTTGATGGGCAGACAACGATAGCAATTGACGATGATATTGCTGTTGCTATAGTGATTCTTGACAATGAAAAACTATTTACATTGAAAACATTAAGTATGTTCTATTTATGATTGTAGTAGAAAAAAGCGAAGTGTTCAATAGTCAAGTTGGTTTGGTACATAAAAAAAGTAACTCAGAACGATTTGCTCACTTGATGACCTGTGTCACGCTTGCCTATAACCCAAACGTATTGTAATATTTAAGGATTATTAAAAATAGCTGACCGGTTTTTTTATGTTTGACAAGCTTGGTGTTTGACCACAGCTCACCTGATGTTAAGTGACGGTGTGGTTAAAGATGGTTAAGCACATATAGCCTGGAATGGAAGTGAGGCAGCCGGAACACACAGTTAGGTTTGACAGCCCCGTTGGCTCATTGGTAGTATATCTGCCTTGAGAGCTGTAGGGCGTGGGTTCGATTCCCACTCAAGGCAAACATTTTGGGAATAAACAAATGTTTGTTCTGTGTCTGGGTGTTCTGTATTTATTATAAGTATGTATTTACAAAAAAAAAAGTATTTATGTATTCTATCAGTTATCTGACTTCCATCACACAAGCTCTGCTTAGTTTGGGGCCAGATGGCGCTGTGTGTATAGTCCTACGATATTTATTATTATTTAGGTGCTTGGCGGCAGATTTTCAACTTGACGGTGGTAGCTAGTCAGCCGAGTACTAGAAAATACCCTACTACCGTCCTATGATTTCCTCACAATGTTTTCCTTCACCGTCAGCTGGATTTATACCCACGCCCTTCGACCTATGAACCAACATCGTTAACAACATCATAACAGATATTTATAAATATACTATATTTAAAAAAAAGATGAAAAGGTTTGCATTGACTCGCCTTATGTTAAGCCAAGATGCGGTCTACGATGGAGCACGCTTGTCTAGAAGAAATCGATACACTCGATTTTTCACATCCACATTTTTTTTACGATAAACCTTGTGGCACTAGCTCATGGTTCTTATGTTCTCTGTACTTTTTTCTGTTTATGGTGTGCACTATAAAGAGTTATATCTATCTTATCTTGACTATTACGATCACAAAGAAAGGTAACAGCCACAACAGTAATAATATAAATATCGTAGGACTATACACACAGCGCCATCTGACCCCAAACTAAGCAGAGCTTGTGTGACGGAAGTCAGATAAATGATAGAAGACATAAATACTTTTTTTTTGTACATACACTTACAATACATACAGAACACCTAGACACAGGACAAACATTTGTTTATTCACAAAATGTTTGCCCTGAGTGGGAATCGAACCCACGCCCTACAGCTCTCAAGGCAGATATACTACCAATGAGCTAACGGGGCTGTCTCTCTGGGCTGGCTGATGCTTCGTCATACATGAGACAATTGATTTTTGTTTATGTAGACTGTCATTTGCTTATCACTCCGGGATATAATTAATTTAATCTATTTCTACCGAGACGTACGAGTGGAAACGCAATGCATAATTCATGACGCTCAGTAGTCATATAAGTAAAATTATGTGTCGTAAAAACGCTTCTGTACTTATTTATAATAGACTAGCTTTTACGCGTGGTTTCACTCTCGTCGCTTCTTTTTTTCGTTGACAAGTTTGGTGTTTGAAGGTGAAAGATTGACAAAGTTTTGTATGTAACTAATAACCTTACTAATTAACTAAACTACTGGAACTTGCTTCTTAATCAGGTACCTACTCGTTGATAGTGTCATGACAAAGATGTACAAAAATAGTTCAAAACCTATATTGCGATATTTACGTATATCGAATTTCTGGAAATTCTTAATTGCATCACTTATCTGAAGTGGTCATAAGTCAAATTGAATTGAAATCAAGCTCTGTAGCAATGATATGTAGTTATTACAAATACTTCTAACTATGGAAATAAAGTCTTATTTAATTATTTATTAGTAGGTTACACACTGATATCATTCAGAAATATATTTTCTTAAATATACAGCGCTATCAGCACGTCTAGTAAGACACGATAAAAAAAATGTTTAACTTGTATTTATTCCTATCTTTGTTCTGTTTTTTAACCGACTTCAAAAAAAAGCCTCTTTCTTTCTTCTCAATTTGTCGAAATCTTTTTTTAATGTATGTTCCCCGATTACCTAGTATTTTGGTAAAACTTTTATTAGTTTTTTACTTTTATAGTCAACTCAACTAAATGCAATTTTTGTGATGTAACAGTAATGAGATGAATTCGACTCTCTCCTTATGGTAAGAGATAACGCCTGTCCTTTACCATTGCACCTATATATATACATATATATGTCGGAGATAGAGATAAGATAAAAAGCAGTAGAACGACATCAGATGGGATGGCCGATCAACATCATATATGGTTACTGGGTAACTGGGCGTGGGTGTAGCGGGCTAGGAGACAAACCACACAATTCAGTTATCTTGTACAAAGTTTATTCAGCACTTCACAACGACTTTAGTTTAAGAACGATTAGAACATTATAGACACTATTACATAGCTTGGGGGCAAAACGTTCCGCTTAGCTTCGCACTCTGCAACCGACCAACTCAATCTACTCTCAAAGCAAGAATCCATGTTAATCTCTCCTCAACCAAAGCAAGAATGATCTCTCCACCTCAACATTCAACGCACGGCCGGCTCGCTTCACACAGCGCCCCTACCGGCCAACATCCGCAACTTCGCCTTCTCTCATTGGTTGAAGTCAAAATACTTTACACGAATAACGACAAGCAGAGCACGGAACCAGTGTTACGTCAGAGGTGTCGCCATTCCACCTCTAGTCCACCAAAATTACGCAAGATGGCGCTAAACTAAATCAACATTAAAGCTACACGCCGACATATATATATATATATATATATATATATATATATATATATATATATATATATATATATATAAATAACTTTAAGTAGCAAAACAAAGTCGAGAGCATCGCTGATTTGGCGCTCATTACTTGCGATGCTAGTTATTTTTGGTAAAGTTATTCATGTAAGTGTTTATTGTAGGTGGGAATCGACCCACGCCAATACGTAGAGCTACTAACAAATGAGCTGTCAAGGCTGTAAAACAAATAGAAATGAAGATGCTTAGATGAGAAAGTAATTATAAACAAACGAAGTTTACTTAGTAGATAATTTTATTGACAAACTTATTATGCGCATACGATATCTCGAGAACTGTTCACTATGTACCTAATTAAAGCAAAGATATGAAGTTTTTGGTATTTAATATAGGTACCTAAGTTTGTTAGATATAAAATAATGATGCCACAGAGAGTTTAAGTAGGTACTGACTTCTGCAGCTGAGACTCAGTGGAGTTTTTTTTTCTTTTTAATTTTAATATAACTTAAATTGCTCAAAAGTAAAAGTATAATCGAAGAATGCGTCCATCGACACTTTTCTTACTGTCTCTATTAAGGGGAAAACACTTAGTTCATGTGAAAAAAGTTTATTGTAAATCGATCAAACTGTTTCTGAGTTTATCACTAGCAAATTTGAACACGCAAATTTTAAAAACTGTATTTTTGAATTTGAATTATATTGCTTTTTTTTATAACAAATATAGGCTTACGTTTGACCGCCATCTCACTTGATGTTAAGTGATGATGCGGTCTAAGATGGAGCATGCTCGCCTAGAAGATACCGATTCACTCTCGACTTGAAGACACCCAGATTACATCCATCGGGGAACACCCACTTAGGTAGCGCATTCCACTGTCTAGCACAATGAACGAAGAATCAAAACGTTTCGTTCGAGTTTTTGGAACGTCGACCAAGAATCGATGTCACTTTTTCATATATACCCTAAAATATTTAAAACCTTCATACCTACTGTACCTGTATTATGTTTTGCTTAGTCGGCATTTTCATTGCTGAAGGTCGTGTCTAGTTTTAAATGCTGCATCATTCGGTATACAAATAATATTATCGTTTGCAGGGGTCTGCTTGATAGAACAAGAAAGCGACAGGAATACATCAGCTTTTGTGGCCAAAACACCGCGACGGAAATACTATGGATTATTTCAAGTAAGATTAAAAAACGTTTTTGTCGTTTTTTTATCATTTATATGTAGAGTGTTGTTATTTTAAGTGTTGTGTGTGACGAATTAAATGTTTTCTTTCTTTTTTAAAATACTTTTTTTTAATGGTTGACAGGCTAGGTTAGGTTAACTTGAGCTGCCGGTGAAGGGCAACATCGTGAGAAAACCATGGTGTGTTGGTAGGGTACTTTCTATTACTCGGCTGGCTACCTACCACCCTCTAGTTGAAAATCTGCCGCTAAACATCTAACGGTATGTTCCGGCAGCCTCACTTGAGAGCCAGTTTCATTCTAGGCTAGGTGTGTTTACTATTTTCGACCACGTCGTCACTTAACATCAGGTGAGCTGTCATCAAAGCACCTAGCCTATCAACCATAAAAAAAACTTGAAAAATATGTCATCCAAGTAAACGAAATCGCGTAGTAACTTTGTTTTCCTTTTCAATGGTGTATACGGAATACCTAGTGCCAATGTACTACTTATTTTGCAGCTTTAACATCAGATGATGTTGAAATCGGAAGATAAGCACCAGAACTCGGTTCTAATACGATGGTAACCTAGCTCATCATCATCAGTGCTGGACATAGGCCGCCCCCATTGACTTCCATAAAGACCGGTTGGAAGCGGCTCGCATCCAGCGCGTTCCTGCGGTCTATATTAGGTCGTCTGCCCACCTTGTGGGACGTCCTACGCTGCGCTTGCCGGTCCGTGGTCTCCACTCAAGAACTTTGCAGTCCCATCGGCCATCAGTTCTGCCCGCTATGTGCCCTGCCCAATGCCACTTCAACTCGCTAATCCGTCGGGCTATGTCGGTAATTTTGGTTCGTCTACGGACCTCTTCATTTCTGATTCGGTCTCGTAGGGAAACTCCAAGCATAGCCCTCTCCATACTTCATTTAACCTAGTTAGGCTTAGTGAAATGAAGTCGATATCTTTTGTAAAAATTGGACCTACTAGTCGTAAATAAAAAGTATAATATTGACATTTTGTTACAGATTGGTAGCGAATACTGTAAAGATGGCAAAAGAGGAGGGAAATGCGATATCACTTGCGAATGTAAGTTTGGAAATGATTTTATTTAATGAACTACCACCAGTCACCACAATTGCCGTCTGATACCTTGGCGTCTTCAAATCTAGAGTATATAGGTTTCTTCTAGGTAAGTGTGCTCCATCTTAGATCATACTACTGTTTAACATCAGGCAGAGTGTGGTCAAACGCGAACCTATGAAACAATTTGGACGCTAAAATTTAAACATTCAGTTATCACAAGAAAATTAAGTATTTAATGACAGCCCTGTTGGTTCATTGGTAGTGTATCTGCTTCGAGAGCTGAAAGGCGAGGGTTCGATTCCCACTCAGGACTAACTGTTCCGCAAAGTAACGCCGAATCAATCAATTAATAGAAATCTATTCACTATAGCCTAAATTGTAGTTTATAAGAAAACAGAGAAGCCGGCAATGGCGAAGTGGAACGCGCGATGCTAATTCATGTTTCGTTTTTATATTTATAGCATTGTTGGATGAAGACATCAAAGACGATGGAAACTGCGCTCTGATGGTTTTTGAGCAAGAAGGTTTCAAATACTGGCCGAAATGGGAGGCGCGCTGTAAGGGCGGACTTTTACCTGACATTGAAAAGTAAGTTTTATAAGACTAATTACACTAATATTATAAACTAGCTTTTGCTTGCAGCTTAGCTCGCGTTTGAATAGACTTTTTTCTATCTCTCGGGAACAGTACTTGTTTTACTTGGTGGTACATTGTAGAAAACATCGTGAGGAAACCTTAGCATGGTGGTAGGGTACTTTCTAGTACTCTGCTGGCTAGCTACCACCCTCAAGTTGAAAACCTGCCGCCAAACATCTAACGGTGTGTTCCGGCAGCTTCACTAGTTCCATTCCAGGCTAGGTGTACTTTACCATCTTCGACCACACTGTCGCTTAACATCAGGCGAGCTAAGGTCAAACACCTAGCCTATCAAACTGTGGTGTATGTACACCAAGGAGTTTTTATACTTTTTATTAGTGGCCTGTTACTTTTATGTCGTGCGCTTGGCCGATAGTCTTTTGTTTTCGAAGCGTGGTTTTTTGTAAAATAAATGGTTTAAATAGAAAAGCATTTCACTGTGTTATTTTAATTTAAATACACATTAATTGGCGACGAGGAAGTGTAATCTACGCGTGAAATAGTGTTGCCGTGAAACATGGCTAGTTCGGCAATGTTCGGGGGCAATCTCACGTTCGACCACAAAATTCAAGACTGGAAAATATTTTTCAGCAGATTTGTACAATTTTGTACTGCTAACGACGTCACTAATGAAAGCGATAAAAGTGGTTCGAAGCGGCGTGCGTTACTTCTCACTGCCTTTGTAGAGGAGACATATCGCGTCGCAAGAGATTTGGTTTTTCCTAAAGACATAGATGGCGTCGAATTTTTATATTTAGTTGAAAGGTTGGATGAACATTTTGTGTCAAAAAAAAGTACGTTTGCTGAAAGGTTCAAATTTTATAAGGCAGAACAGCGACCAGATGAAGATTTAGCAGAGTGGGCAGCGCGAGTTCGCAGTTTGGCTCAATTTTGTGGGTTCAAATCTGAGTTACAAACAGCTATGAGAGATCGTTTTGTACTGGGACTCGAAAACACCAAAGAAAAAAAAAAATTGTTTGCGGAGAACATAGAAGCACTTACATTTGGAAGAGCATTAGAATTGGCACAGAGCGTACGTTGTGCGCGGGTGGCATTACATACAGCTCGAGTTGAAAGAGGCGCGGTTATCGCGCAGGCGGCAGCTATATCGCACCGTTTTCCACATTCGGCCACAAGCTACATACGGAGGCAATACTGCTACAATTCCAGCGCAAGGATTTCAAAAATGTGAAATATGCGGATACAAAAATCATAGCAAAGACACATGCCGGTTTGCTAACTATTCGTGTCAAAAGTGCAAGCAAAAAGGGCATTTGAAAAGGATGTGCAAGGCTAAAGTTCAATGTAGTAATTTTGTAGGTGTGGATGAAGGTAAAGTAGAAGGTATGTATACTTTATTCAATGTTGAAGAGTCCAATAAAGACGAGCCGATATTGCAGAGTGTCTCGTTAGATGGTAAGGTAGTTCTATGCGAGATTGATTGTGGTAGTGCTGTCTCGATTTTGCCAACAGCAGTTTATCAACAATTATTCAAAGGAAGTCAGTACCGTTTACAGACATGCAAGGAAGTGTTTAATTTTTATACGGGAGTTAAAATCGCGCCTGAAGGTTGTTTGTTTTTATCAGTAACTTACAAAGGATGCACTATGCCGTTAAAATTTTTCGTTATATCGACGAGAGTCAAACGATCGCCTCTGCTAGGACGTGATTTTATGAAAATATTTAATTTATGTATAGGCACCAGTACTTTAGATTGTAATACATTAAAGGTACAGGGGAACAAATGTGATGATTTGCTAAATAAATATGCAAACTTATTCAATGATGAGTTGGGCAAATTCAATAAATACAAAATTAATCTTAAAATGAAACCAGATACTCAGCTAAAATTCTGTAAGCCGCGGCCAGTCGCTTTGGAAGTGAAGCCTTTAGTTGAGAAGGAGATAGACAGAATGGTGGAGTTAGGAATTTTGGAAAAAGTTGATTATTCTGATGTTGCCACACCGATCGTGCCCGTGCTTAAACCCGATGGGACTGTTCGAATATGCGGAGATTTTTCGGTAACTTTAAATAAAGGATTATATATAGACAATTACACACTTCCACGGATAGAAGATTTATTCGCTAAGCTCCATGGAGGCGTGTCGTTTTCAAAGCTTGATTTATCTAGAGCCTATAATCAACTTGAGCTAGATGAATCCAGGAAATTAACATGCATTAACACGCATAAAGGCCTTTACCGTTACACCAGACTTGTGTTTGGATTGTCAAATGCACCTTTTATTTTTCAACGGGCTATGGAACAGTTGCTGGGGGATATAGATGGCGTGTGTATCTTCTTAGATGATATATGTATAACCGCTCCTGACAAGGCTACACATTTACAGCGGTTAGAGCTTGTTCTAAGCAGATTACAGGAAGCTGGTATGCGACTCAAGCGGGAAAAATGTGAATTATTCCAGAGCTCGATAGAATACCTTGGATTTGTGATAGACAAAAATGGACTTCATAAATCGCAGCAAAAAGTAGAAGCAATTTTAAAATGTAGTCCGCCGAAAAATGTTACTGAGCTGAAGTCATTTTTGGGGATGGTGAATTATTATAGATGTTTTGTGCCTCAAACTTCATCAGTTTTGAACCCGTTGTTTAATTTGTTAAAAAAAGATGTCAAATGGGAGTGGAATAAGGAACAGCATGATGCTTTTCAAAGAATAAAACAAGAGCTGGCATCGGAGCGCGTTTTAGCGCATTATAACCAATCAAATTCCACCATTGTGACATGTGACGCGGGTCCAAATGGTTTGGGCGCTGTACTGGCACAACGACAATCAGATGGAAGCGAACGTGTCGTTGCATACGCGTCTCGTTCTCTTTCTAAAGCTGAGGTTAACTACTCACAGATTCAGAAAGAAGCAACAGCTATTGTGTTTGCCGTTAAGAAATTTCATCACTACCTTTATGGTAGATCGACACCGTTTATTTTGCGCACAGATCACAAGCCTCTGTTAGCTATTTTTGGCAGTAAAAAAGGTGTGCCTGTTTTGGCAGCAAACAGACTGCAGCGCTACGCTTTATTTCTATCAGCATATAATTTTGAGATTCAATACGTTAGAGGCGAAGATAATGTAGCAGATTTCCTTTCGCGATCAACTGATTCTCACTACTCGATGTATGACTCGCCGGAGTACGCGGATAAAGCCTCTTATATCAATTTTATAGGTGATGCTGTTTTACTGCCGATTACGTTAGATGACGTTAGAAAGGAGGTAGAGCGCGATGAAAATTTAAAGCAGTTGTATAAATTTATCACAGAAGGCTGGCCTTCGAAAATTACCGATCCGGCGGTGAAACCATTTTTCCTGTGCCGGCATGAGTTGTCTGTAGAAAACGGTTGTATTTTGCGTGGTCATAAAGTTTTGATTCCTTTACAGTATAGAAAAAGACTTTTAGATGAATTGCACCGTTCTCATTTTGGAGTAGTTAAAACAAAGTCGGAGGCAAGATCTCGCATGTGGTGGCCAAACATCGACAAGGACATAGAAGAAAAAATAGGTTCCTGTAACATTTGCAACACATTGCGAAGCAATCCTCCGCATACAGCTCTGGCACCATGGCCGTATCCAAAAAACCCTTGGGAGCGCGTGCATTTAGATATGTTTATGTTAAATGGAAGTCAATATTTAATTGTCATCGATGCTTATTCGAAGTGGGTCGAGTGTTTTCCTATGCAAAAAACTGACAGTGAAACAATTTTAAGCAAGTTAAGTGACATATTTAGCAGATTCGGACTAGTGCGTACTTTGGTCACTGATAATGCATCGAATTTTTGTTCACATGAATTTGAATCTTTTTGTAGTTTGAATGGCATTAAACATTTAACAATTGCCCCTTACCATCCAGCCTCAAACGGGCAGGCCGAAAACAGTGTCAAAACTTTTAAAAACGGGCTAAAAGCCATTTTAACAAACACAGATGGCCAAAAAGTTATTATTAAAAAATTAAATAAATTCTTATTTGATTATAGAAATTCTGTTCATATGACTACAGGATTCTCCCCTGCCCAATTGATGATAGGGAGACCTTTGCGATGTCGGCTGGACTTACTGCGAATATCCGATATTGCGCCTTCATCATCATCCACAACAGCCACTAATAATGTTTACCATAAACAGGTAGCCCAGAGTAAGAACTTTGGACACAGAAAGCTCAGTTTTTCTGTAGGAGATGATGTATTGGTGAAATGTTATTTCCAAAATGGAAATAAGCAGACGTGGAAGCATGGAGTTATAAAAAGCTGTATCGGTTCTAGAATATTCACTGTTTTTATTCCTTTGTTAAATATTACTTTAAGGAAGCATGTAGATCAATTACTGGCGTACAAGGGCCGTTTGCCAGCAGATAATGATGATCAAGATGATTCAGTCAGTTGTATTGGAGACTATTCTAATTCGGTATTCACTCCAGAATCTAGTGTATCAACATCTTTCGAGAGTCCAACAATAACTTCGAATATTCGTAGTGCGCCGGTTGCATCTGAACTTAGTGCGGTTGTAGTGGGGGAGGAAAGAGATGCTAATTCCGGAGACGAATTTTTGGACGCATCTTCTTCCGGAGCTAGATCTAGTTCTGATACGGATCAAGGGTCCCCAGAACGGCAACTTGTACGCCGGTATCCTGTTAGAGGAACTAGGAATTTAGATGTAAATTATAGATGTTAGTTTTAATTTAAATGGGGAGGAATGTGGTGTATGTACACCAAGGAGTTTTTATACTTTTTATTAGTGGCCTGTTACTTTTATGTCGTGCGCTTGGCCGATAGTCTTTTGTTTTCGAAGCGTGGTTTTTTGTAAAATAAATGGTTTAAATAGAAAAGCATTTCGCTGTGTTATTTTAATTTAAATACACATTACAAACATAAAAAAAATCTCCTTAGCATGAAGTCATCTAGATAGTAGTATATTCTGCCACTTAGCAACTGCTCAAGCTCGTCGTTGGAGTTTAAACCCACGCCTTTCGGCATGTGAAGCGACCGCGCTAACCACTGAGCTATCATCGCCACAAAAATATTTTTAAATAAATGTACACTATTATAAAGAGGAAAGATGTGTATTTTTGCCCGTAACGAATAAACTTAAAAACTACTTAAATTCTTTCACCGTTGGGAAGCGGGTGATATAGGGTACTTTTTATCCCTGTATTCCCACGGAAACGGGAACTACGCGGGGGAAACCGCGAGGCGTCCGCTAGACTAATGTAAACTGTAAATAACCAATAATTATAAAAAAAACCAAAGTGCAAGTTACAAAGAAAACACAGCCAAAATACGGGAAAAAAATGGAATGGTTTTCCACATTTCCTGCACCATAGAAATCCCCGCTAGATTCAACGTGACTCCAATCACAACTAACCATTGTATAACAAATTCATATTGTTCAAGGGCGTTAGCTACCGTTTCTGACTGAATTATATAACTACTAGTGACCCGTCCTGGCTTCGCACGGGTGGACATTTATTTGGTTCGATTCCCACTCAGGACTAACATTTGTGTGACTAACATCGATGTTTGTTCTGTGTCTGAGTGTACTGTATGTATTTAGAAAAAAATATAATTCTATAAAATATAGTTATCTGTCTTCCGTCACACAAGCTCTGCTTAGTTTGGGGCCAGATGGCGCTGTGTGTATAGTCCTACGATATTTATTAATTATTTAATATTCACAAAATAATTTAACAGTTGGCGGCCTTATCGCTTAGAGCGATCTCTTCCAGGCAAATGTAGTAAGGATTGGTCTCACTGAGGAGGTGAAGACGTCGGTTGAAAATCTGCCGTCAAGCACCTAACGGTATGTTCTGGCAGCCGCACTTGAGAGCCAGTTCTATTCCATGCTTGTGTCTTTTACCATCTTCGATCACATCGTCACTTAAAGAAAGAAATGAAAAAAAGATTTTATTTTGTAATAAATAGGTACAAACAACAAAAACAAACAAACAGGGAGACAAACAGTTACAAAATAAGGGTTTACTTCAGCATAATACATTAACATCAGGTGAGCTGTGGTCGAACACATATCCTGCAAAAATAACTGCGTGCAATTATGGGTTTTGGGTTGCATATTGTTGTATTAATTATGATAAGTGCTATTATTGATCGACGATGTGGATCCAATACCCATGGTGTTGCCATTGAATGCCCAGTATTGTCTTGTGTATTTAAAAACAATATACATCTAAAACTGTTACGTTGTAATTTTTCAGATGCCCTGACTGGCAACATCCGCCAATACGCACCTCTTTATCTCCACCAAGAGACAAGCGAATGATCAGCCGAGGAAAAAGAAGTCTGAAGAAATTGAAGCGTTCTAAGCAAAGTTTCGGAAAGAAAACATAAAAATATTGTTACAAGTTAACTATACGAATAATTTTAAACTGTATTAATACGGGGTTACATTGAACAGTAGTGCTAAGCCAAAAGGAAGTTATATACTCATTAATATGCACAACTTCTACAAACCATCCATAGTAACGCGAAAAAATATCAACTGTTCTGTAGAAAAAATGTTATTGGCGTTTAACAAAATGCAAGTTTTTTTTGTGACCAAAAGAAAAAAAAAACAAAATGTAAAAAAAATTAAACGGGTTGTCACAAACAAAAGGCGTTGAAAACAGATTGGAAGGTTGATCTTACCGTAAAAGTTTTTCGTTATAAGAAGGAAGGACAATGACCTACTTTCGGATTAAAACTACCGTTTCGCGTAACCCTACGAATATACATATAGGCGAAATGACTTAGTGAAAAAAATTTGTAAATCTCAACATTCTAAAATCTGGTATAGACTTGTGACTCTAATTTTCAATTATTTTGTTATAGGGACGAATAGAAACGGGATCAAAAGTTTATTTAGAATTTCCTTCCGCATGGGAAGTTGCGTGGAACCGCTAGTATAAAAATTTAGTAGTAAAAAAGATAATACTGTTTATACTCTTTATTTTCTCTCGCAGAACTTGAGATTAACTAATCTTGAAGATTTGAAGAGAAATTTAAAAACTCCAAAATTTTCACTCCTCCGATTCCAATTACAACATAATATTTACGTTCTAGTAATAAAAAAGTTTATTTATTTTTTAAGAACATATTTAATTATTATACTACTTATTTTAATGTTTAAGTTTTTATTCTTGCCCATTTATGCAATACTTCTATAGTTACGTACGTAATTTAATTTCATCAAAGTAATTAATCGTAGAAGAGATTTCGGCGGCCTAGTTGGAGACGCCGTCTGGCTTCCAATCTGGAGGTCCAGAGTTCGAATCCC
Organism: Biston betularia; assembly: GCA_905404145.2. NCBI lineage: Eukaryota > Metazoa > Arthropoda > Insecta > Lepidoptera > Geometridae > Biston > Biston betularia. The sequence goes on along the minus strand of FR989887.1, from coordinate 4,696,740 downwards.
GCGGCGCGCACCTGTCTTTTCATTGTTATACGTATTGCCGCTGACTTCAAACGGTGAAAGAAAACGTCGCAAGAAATCCTGTACATGTCAAAGAGTACATAAAACTATGAGGTCGAGAAGATGAGTGAAGTCTGCTAACTCGCTCTTGGCCAACATGGTGAATCCTTCCCACAAAGAAAAGTTAATAAAAACACGGCTGATTCGGGGAACCAATCCTAGAATAAGATTTCAGTTAATTAAGAACTAAGAGTGAACAATATTAAATTGATCGTTTCTCTAAAAGACATGGTTTTTTTTTAATCGGCAGCACTAATTTTGAGAACTAACCTTTTTTGTCGCACTAGATACTATTGCTACAACTGTTTGTTTTATCATAGGTATTGTGTTTATTCAAGTCGTCTTTTTATAATAATGATTTATTGATATCAGTCAATAAGTAAAATCATTATAAGTTGAGTACCTACACTACACAATAAGAAAAATTTAATAAATAAAAGGTTAGTAAATCTTTTTATCACAATTAAAAGATAGTTATTTTAAAATTTGATTATGAATGTGAACAATTTATTCAACAAAATATTAATACTATTTTTGTATAAAAAACTTAATTTAAAAAGGATATGTGGCCAGAATGCTGGCAGCGTTGCCGTGCTGGATGGCAATGCTTAGCTTTTGACCAAAGTAGATACCAGCATTCTGGTCACCTGATGCCTCCTCAAAACGTTCTAGTAGTATGTTAGTACAAATGCTAGTAACATACACTTAGCCTGGAATGGAACTGGCTTTCTAGAAAAAACACATCCCACTAATTATTATTATAAATGTGAAAGTTTGGATGGATGGATGTTTGTTACTCTTTCACGCAAAAACTACAAAACGGATTTGGATAAAATTTGGTATGGAGGTAGCTGAGACCCTGGATTAACACATAGGCCACTTTTTATCCCGAAAACATGTAGCGGGTAACACCGCAGAGCGCAGCTAGTTTCGACATAACTATTAAATTTATAACTGACCTAACTGCAAACTAACCTGGCTAAAATAAAGCAAAACAACGTCAACTCCCCCAGTATAAATTGAAACAGTCACAGATTTAGCATAATTCTATCTAGATACAAGATTTCGCCCAAACACGTTCTAACAATCCATTTACAACCCTATCTCTACCCTAGAGGCGTATCATCACTTAAAATCAACATAAAGTAGCGTCGAGTTGAGGGAGATTTACTCAATTATTAATATTTGGGTAAAAGCCCCGAAACTTTTGGCGAAAGCCTTTTCAGGCTGTTCGAATGGCACGTGAGTATGCATTTACTTAGCCTGAAATATGTGTTTGGGACAAAGTTGGTCTTTTGGGTCCAGTCGTAGATAATTGATGAGTGATTTGTGCGTTATTTTCGATGAGCTAGATACTTTTTTACCATGTGCTCTCTCCATTATAAAAACTAATCCATCAAGTCCTTGTAACTTTGTACTCCCGTATACAAAAATAAAAGTTACCGAAAGACTTACCAAAGTTACCGACATAGCACAACGGATTAGCAAGTTGAAGTGGCAGTGGGCAGGGCACATAGCACGCAGAACTGATGGCCGATGGGGCTGCAAAGTTCTGGATTGGAGACCACGGACCGGCAAGCGCAGCGTAAGACATCCACCCACAAGGTGGACAGACGACCTAGTAAAGACCGCAGAAACGCGCTGGATACGAGCCGCTTCCAACCGGTCTTTGTGGAAGTTAATGGGGGAGGTCTATGCCCAGCAGTGCATATCATTCGGCTGACATGATGATGATGATGATGACTTGGCGAATTAAATAGAATACGATTAACGTCACAATCAATATTTTCAGAAAGTCTTTGTAAAAGGAACAATTTGTGAAAAACACGCCTTTAAATAACGAAGATCTTTCCGAGTTCAGTCTCCAGAAGTTTAATAAAAGAATACCTAGACTGTAGAATAAATCTCTAGACATTCAATCGGTGTTTGATTTTGAAACGGCTTTTGTGCTCCAGGTACTATTAACAGGATGTCCTCGTGGACATAAAACAGAGACGTTTACGTACTATTAACAGGATTCAATAAATACTGATAATTACTAAAGCTACTGCAGCACTAATAGCAGCTACTAGCTTTACTTGGTAGTAGATCTCCATAGTCATAGTCATAGTGATTTATTGATAACGTAAGTTACAAGTCAAATAATACAAATACATTAAATAACAGGGGATCATCTAGGTAGGTACCACCGCTGTACCAGAGTAATGTGTAAAAATTACTATGTTCCAGTTTCGAGGGCTGCAAAATTATAGAGCTGTTGAGACTAACCATAGAAAGTTTCAAAGTTATGATCGCCTAAGCTGTAATACCTCAATTCCTCAAAAGAATTACAAAATTCATTTATTTGAGAAAGTATTATTTTTAGACTTTGTTTTGTTACTAAAAGTTCTGTGTATCGCTTTTTTTTATTAAATATTAATGAGACGAACTAGACGCTCTTCTGATGGTAAGAGTAACACCTGTTAATGACCATTGCAGCAATAGACAACACAACTTTGAGTCGCTTAGCACTCATTAATTTAAGACTAGATGGTTAGTCTCACCAGCCTTGTAATTTTGCTAGCTGCAGTACCCTTCAAACCGGAATACAGTAATGTTTACACACTACTGCTTGGCGGCAGATTTTTTTTTTTTTTTTTATGGTTGACAGGCTAGTTGTTTGACCACAGCTCACCTGATGTTAAGTGAAGGTGTGGTCGAAGATGGTAAAGCACACCTAGCCTGGAATGGAACTGGCTCTCAAGTGAGGCTGCCGGAACACACCGTTAGATGCTTGGCGGTAGATTTTCAACTTGAGGGTGGTAGCTAGCCAGCCGAGTACTAGAAAGTACCCTACCACCATGCTATGGTTTCCTCACGATGTTTTCCTTCACCGGCAGCTCAAGCTCATTGTTGGGGTTTGAACCCACGCCCTTCGGCATACGAACCTACCGCGCTAACCACTGAGCTATCATCGCTACAGAATATCGGGTACTGCAGTGGTAGTGCTCAGGAAATCTACCATTAAGTGTATGTAGATATTTTCTTAGTCAAAAGTTTACCGGCCAAATCAGTCTTCTTGAAAAATATCTTGAAGGATTAGGTAACTTTTCCCTATAATAGGTACCGTCCTTTATTCAAATAGCGTCCATTTTATCAGAAAGAATCGTTATTAAAAAGTAAAAAAACCTATCGACATTCATTTTTCTTTGAAGTGCGGCTACCTTAGGAAGCTATCTCTTTTACCCGAAGGTATAAAGCACCCGTCGGTATTTTATATTTTAAAGCAGAAAATTGCGAGAGAATCTTTTATAAATGCAAATACTTTGTTGCTGCGAAGGTAATTGAGATAATAAATACGATTTTAAGATTTTATTGTCGGATTGTTGCAAATATTTTTTTCTGTTTGCATAAAAAATCCCTTATAAGTACATAATTTAGAAAAGAGAGAGGTGCATGGGATATGAACCCAGGACTTCCAGTTAGGAAGTCAGATGGACTCCAAAAACTTCTGCACTAATTGTAAAGTAAATATCTGTAATTAAAATTGCAGGCAAACCTGCCCACAGTTTTGCCTTTTAAAAATCATTAAGTGGTGAGTGGTAATTGATATTTCGTAGACATGTCCAGCGAGATACATAGAGCGAGTAATTGACATTGAAAGGGAAGTGAGAAAAACGCACGTTTTAATTTGTATCTCTAATTGTCTACATTCGCAATTAGCTGTTATTAACTTTGGACACACGGTCGGGAAGGAAGAAAACTAAAAAGCGTACCACCATTTTTACGATCTTACTTTTCTACATAGTATAAAACAACGTCACTCTTTCTGCCGCCAAGCAGTAGTGTGTATACATTACTGTGTTCCGGTTTGAAGGGTACTGCAGCTAGCGAAATTACTGGGCTGTTAAGACTAACTATCGAAAGTCCCAAAGTAATGAGCACCAAAGCAGCGATGCCCTGGACTTTGTTTTGTTACTCAAAGTTCTGTGTATCGCTGTAATGGTCATGGACAGGCGTTATCTCTTACCATCAGGAGAGCGTCTCGTTCGTCTCATTATTTGTAACATAAAAAAAAAAACTTCCCGCTGTCTGTCGCTTATAATTATCTTTTAAACTACACAACGGATTTTAATGTGGTTTCCATCAATAGATGTATATATCATATTATACATATTATAATTATATGAGTTGTATGAGTTGGTTACATTTAATCTATAGCTTACATTAAGTAAACTGTCTCGTTTTCACGCGTGAGAGTTCAGTTCACACGTTAAATAAGACTGATAGAAGATGAAAGATTGTTTGTATGTAAGTATGTAATGTCCTCACGCACTAATAGCTTAATGAATATGGATGACATTTAAATATACTGTAAGCTAAACCTTGGATCAATAAATATTATTATGGTACTTTATGTTTGATGAAAATCGGTTCAAGATGGTCGCCGCCACAAAATGGCGGATTACATTTTTTTGGCGGATTACATATTTTTTACAACATCCTCAATATGGGTATCGAATGAAAGAGCTTGACTAGTAGAATACTACACACTGTTATAAATTTTCATGTGACTTGATCGAAAGTGACCTTAATCTCAAGAAAGTCTGTTCAGCTGTTTGAAGATAAACAGCTCTTATGTATGTGAGTATTTACCACTGATCGTCTCTATTGATCGTATTACTTGTGCCGGGGGGTTTTTAAATGTTAAATTTCTACTAAACTGAGTCTTTATCCTAAGCGCAAGTGTGTCTCTAGTACATCACAAAGCGGTCCCCAAATTGCGTAGCATTCACGAATCGAATCAATTTTAACTCCACACTCGTTAATTAAAACACACTTAGGTATACAGGGCGAATTCCAAATGGAGTTACTAATCTCTTAAGTCGTAAGGGATACAGATGATTCCTTAACGTTCTGTGAAAATTGCTAGAATAGTTCCGCCTCTAGGTAATTTATCTAGGAAAATCTATGTATAACAATAAAAAAGCAAAGGTAAAAATTTTGAAAAAATCCGCGACATTTAAAAAGTAATTGAAAAGGGATAAAATAATTTAAAACCCCCGACTTAAAACTACCTATAAACTTAATAAAAAACCCAAGATGAGTAATTTGATATTTTTTCACGTTTGCAAAATTGTGTTCATAGTAAAATCGGCTCAATAAATACAATAATAATTTGTACAATGACCTTTCGGCGTATAACCCCGATCTTTTAATAAATACATTACTTTACTCGTTTTTCAAGTAATATACCCACCAAAGGCTGTAAAAGAACTCTTTTGTCACCACACATAACTGCCACATATCAAAAACGTGACTTTAACCTATAACTCTATCAAAATAGAGTTGATAATAGATTAAATTCGTATCATCCTTTGTTCTTAGATTGGAAATGCGCCCTGAGGATTGAAGATCCAAATCTATATGACCTCCCTTGCCCCTTACTTCACACATAAAAAGTATACTTTGCGCAGATTTTAGTGTTAATACTGAGGTCTTGTCTGATTGGTCAGCGATAACTTTCCGTTTGCACTTAAGTAAATACTAGTGCTTAACTTTTATTGAACTGTTACATACATTTAGTTTAATAAAGTGATGTTTGTTCAGTCTGCTTTTGTTCGGTAGTCAGTACCTTGGTACAGACTCTATCGAATAGTATGTAGTTTGTAACAGGTTAAAACATTATGGAAGGTTATATCGTGGATGAGGCCGTGTGTATGTAAAAGTAATGAGACGAACGAGACGCTCTCCTGATGGTAAGATATAACACCTTACCATGACCATTGCGGCGATACACAAAACAAAGTCCAGGGCATCGCTGTTTTGGCGCTTATACTTTGAAATACTCGATGGTTAGTCTCAACAGCCCTGTAATTTCACTAGCTGTAGTACCTTTCAAACCGGAACAAAGTAACAAATAAATAAATAAACTAAGCAAATATTGTACTATGGAAGTCAGATAACTGATAGAATATTTAAATACTTTTTTTTTGTAAATACATACTCATAATAAATACAGAACACACTGACACAGAACAAACATTTTGTTTTGTAATGTTAACACACTACTGCTTGGTGGCAGAATATCTGGTACTGCGGTGGTATCGGACTCTAGGTAAAGCCTTTGTCTAATAGTGGGGCACTTCAGTCTGAAAAAAAAACAATTTTGATGTTTTGTTTTTTTTTTTTAATGTAAAAAGTAATGAGACTAACGAGCCGCTCTCCTGATGGTAAGAGATAACGCCTGTCCATGACCATCGCGGCGATACACAGAACTTAAAGTAACAAAACAAAGTCCAGGGCATCACTACTTTGGCGCTCATTACTTTGAGACTTTTGATAGAGATAGTCCAGTCCAGTAATTTCGCTAGCTGCAGTACCCTTCAAACCGGAACACAGTAATGCTTACACACTACTGTTTAACGGCAGAATAACTGGTACTGCGGTGGTACCTACCTAGACGAACTCCTGCTAAGGAGATCTACCACCAAGTAAATTGAGGTAATAACCGTTTTTAGATCGTTTTTGTACTAGGTTTACATTCCAAATCATTTCACTTTAAAGGAAACGTACTAAGGACATAATTGCGGATAATAGCGTGGTAGAGATTTTTAAGGAATCACTTGCTTAAGTCGCAGTTCGATATTTTCTGTAATTGTAGTGAGTGGAGTCCTTGACAAATAGTCTAGTGGTTGTGAACTCTTTTGTCTTGAAATAGCTTCAGTTTTAGTGTTCTTCTTGATTTTGAATGGATTTGTTTTGAGAGTTTGGAGTGCTGGAGAGATAATACAGATTAACTGGCCCGTTATTAATTAATTTATTTATTTAATTCTTTATTTCATTTTTTTTTTTTTTTTTCATTTTATAGAAAAATATGTACAAAGGGAGGACTTAATGCTAAAGCATTTTCTGCCAGCCAACCCCTCAGTAAAGAACAAGGTTGTAGGCGCGCATCAAAACAAACATAATATGTACATATATATATATATAATATATATCAGATCATGTATAAATATATAAATAAATAAAAAACACTCATTATCTCATTTGGTAGCTCTGATTTTTGAGCACTAGGGCGTGAGTTCGATTCCTTTTTCAAACAATTTTATGTGACGAAAAATCAGTTATATTTAGATAGATAGAAACTCTTTAGTTTACAGACCAAAAATAAAAAAAAGATTACCTACATAAAACAAAAGATATTTAAATTTGTTTTATACGGGATGTGTTCCGGCAGCACACTTGAGAGCCAGTTCCATTCCAAGCTAGGCGTGTGCCACCCAATTGTATGGACCCATATTTGACTGTGTACCATATACAACTTTGTATTTTAAACATCTTGTACTGTATGGAAGCAATAAATATATTGAATCTTGTACCATCTTAGACCATACCGTCAACAGCAAACGTGAGCCGTGGTCAAACACCAATTCTGCAAGAAAAAAACGACCAACCATCAGTCCTTCCATAAATGTATGAAGTAACAATAAAGTAATGGATGAACACGCTTTGCATGTTGTTATCGTATGTAATCTTTTTAAAAAGTTATGGCGGGAATGGGGAAGGGTCGAATCGCCGCATTACATTATTTTCCAAAACTTGTGTCTTTTCGAGTGTTTATCTACAACATTTGCGGTATACTATAGATAAAGTGCCAAATTACGTGCAAGTGTGAAGGAATGCGATATAATATCGTGAAACATGACGTGTTCGTGTTGCTACCAAAATACCATTAAAAAAAAATTCGATATAAAACAGTGTACAGATACATTTACCATAGGCTCCCGGACTAGTCAAAGACTATGTCTATCAAAGCTTATAGTAAAGTCACTACTAGGGTATGACCGGACTCGTCCTTGACTTATTTGGTTTGTCTTTGACTGCGACTTAAACTTATTTCTTAGCTAATTAAAGATTATGTCTAAACAAGTTTTATTATCTTGTCAAAACGAATCTTAGACCAACCTAACCACTATACAACAAACCTCATTGTACAAAATAACTTGGTACAACAAATATTATTTAACTTAGCTGCGCCCCGCGGTGTTACCCGCTACATGTTTTCGGGATAAAAAGGAGCCTATGTGTTTATCCAGGGTCTCAGCCACCTCCATATCAAATTTTATCCAAATCCGTTCAGTAGTTTTTACGTGAAAGAGTAACAAACATCTATCTATCCATCCAAACTTTCACATTTATAATTTTAATGGGATTCTTTCAACTTTGTTATATCGAGGTTGAACTGTATTAGGATATTTGACAGCCCTGTAGGCTCATTGGTAGCATGTCTGCTTTAAGAGCTGAAGGGTGTGGGTTCGATTCCCACCCAGGACAAACTTTGTGTTACAAAAAAGTCTTTGTTCTGTGTCTGGGAGTACTGTATGTATATACAAAAAAAGAGTATTTAAGTATTCTATCAGTTATCTGACTTCCATATTACAAGCTTTGCTTAGTTTGGGGTCAGATGGCGCTGTGTGTCATCATCCTGTCATCATCATTATCATCATCAGCCCTTCGCTGTCCACTGCTGGACGTAGGCCACTCCCAATGCACGCCCCTGAGCTCGGTCGACAGCTTTTTTCGTCCATTGCTTTCCCGCCGCTTTACGCAGGTCGTCACACCACCTGGCCGCAGGGTGCCCTACACTACCGCTTGCCTGTACGCGGTCTCCACTCAAGAACTCGTCTACCCCATCGGTTATCGGTTCTTCGAGAAATGTGGCCGGCCCACTGCCACTTCAGCTTACTGCTTGCTTAATGTCCTGTGATATTTGTTATTTATACTGTTACTCAAAAAGAAATAATAATAATAAATATCGTAGGACATTACACACAGCGCCATCTGGCCCCAAACTAAGCAGAGCTTGTGAGATGGAAGTCAGATAACTGATAGAATACATGTATACTTTTTTTTGTTGTAAATACATACTTATAATACATACAGAACACCCAGACACGGAACAAACATTTGTTCATACATACAATGTTTGTCCTGAGTGGGAATCGAACCCACGCCTTTCAGCTCTTAAGGCAGATATGCTAGCAATGAGCCAACAGGGCTGTCAGACAGAAACTTTATATGTATTCGTTCCAAATAGAAAGATCAACATTTGGAACATGAGAACTTCTAACAAGTTAAGTAGGTATTAAAAGAATCGCCACTGACATGATGACGAGAAATTTTCCTAAGTATTCACACCAATCAAAACTTTGAAAACTCGTTTTCGGGAAAATTTATCTAAAAGATAGAGGTCCCCAAAGTTTAGCATAACTTGTCTTTCTGAAACTCTGTCAAAGTAAATTAGACTCGTTATGTTGATCGCTCGCCCTCTTTGTCTTTCATTATTGTTTTACTTTGAATACGACTCTTTGATAGGTATTATTGTAAGGTGTTACCGATGTGACAGTGATTCTGATGGAGTTTCTTATAAGCTTGTTCAAAGAATAAGAATTACAGTAGGTATTTATTTTTATATTCAGTAAATAGATTTGCGTTTGACGTCCATCTCGCCTGATGCTAAGTGGAGATACGGTTTATGATAGCGCGCGCTTGCGTAGAAAAAATAGATTTGTACGCGACTTGAAGGCACTCAGATTGTACTCGTATTACTAGTAAGTAATTATGATTTTTTTGTCATGTCATTTTATTATATTGATTCTTTCTTTCTTCTACACTTCTCAATTCCCAATGCCCATTTCCCACTTCCCTCTTCTCAAGTCCCACTGGCCACTTCTCAATTTCCACTTCCCACTTTCCAATTCCCAATGCCCACTTCCCACTCCCCAATCCCCACTTCCCACTTCCCACTTCCCACTTCCCACTTCCCACTTCCCACTTCCCACTTCCCACTTCCCAATGCCCACTTCCCACTTTCCACTTCTCAATTCTCAATGCCCATTTCCCACTTCCCACTTCTCAAGTCCCACTGGCCACTTCTCAATGTCCACTTCCCACTTTCCAATTCCCAATGCCCACTTCCCACTCCCCAATCCCCACTTCCCACTTCCCACTTCCCACTTCCCACTTCCCACTTCCCACTTCCCACTTCCCACTTCCCACTTCCCACTTCCAAAATCCCAGTGCCCAATTATCAATTCCCAATTCCCACTTACCAATTCTCACTTCCCAGTTCTCAATTCCTACTTCCTAATTTCTAATTCCCAATGCCCACTTCCAACTCCCCAATACTCACTTCCAACTTCCCACTTTCCAATTCCCAATGCCCACTTCTAACTCCCCAATACCCACTTCCAATTTCCCACTTTTCAATTCTCACTTCCCACTTCCCAAGTACCACTTGCCACTTCTCAATTCCCACTTCCTACTTTCCAATTCAAAATGCCCACTTCCCACTTCCCAATTCCCACTTCCCACTTCCCAATTCTCAATTCCCAATTCCCACATTCCCACTTCCCACTTCCCACTTCCCACTTCCCACTTCCCAATTCCCAATGCCCACTCCCCACTTTCTAACTTCCAATACCCACTGCCCACCTTCCAATTCCCAATGCCCACTGCCCACTTTCCAATTCCCACTTCTCAATTCCCAGTGCTCACTTCCCAAGTCCCACTTGCCTCTTCTCATTTCCCAATGCCCACTTCCCAATTCCCCAACTTCCGCTTCCCAATTCCCACTTCCCACTTTCTAATTCCCACTTCTCAAGTCCCACTTCCCACTTCTCAATTCACTTTGTATTTGTATCTATCGGCGAACACCCATTCGGGCAGCGCATTCTACTATATAGCGATTCGTATGATGAAAGTGGAATTAAACTGAACATCAAACAGAGAATTTCTCTTTTTCTGGCGATGATAGCTCAGTGGTTAGGGCGGTTGATTTGCATGCCGAAGGGCGTGGGAACAAACCCCAACAATAAGCTTGTAAAGTTTGAAGGAAACATCGTGAGGTGACCATAGCATGGGGGTAGGGTACTTTCTAGTACTCGGCTGTCTAGCTACCACCGTCTAGTTGAAAATCTACGGCCAAGAATCTAACGATGTGTTACGGCAGCCATTTCAGGCCAGTTCTATTCTAGGTTAGGTGGGTTTATCATCTTCGATATCGTCATTAACATCTGGTGAGCTGTGGTCAAACACATAGCCTCTCCAATAAAAAAAAAACTAATCTATACTAGCTGCACCCCAGGGTACCCGCTACATTTTTTTCAGGATAAAAAGTGACCTATTACTACTACAAGTACAGTATAAGTAGTCAATCCAGGGTGTCAGCTACTTTCATACCAAATTTCATCAAAATTGGTCCAGCCGTTTGAGCGTGAAGAAGTCACAAACACAAACACACTTACACACTCGCAAACTTTCGCCTTTGTAATAACTTATTAGTGTGATCTTTCGTAGCAGGTCATCTAAAGACGTGCATTTTCAGACATTTGCCGTCAAACAGTAGTGTGTAAGCGTTATTGTGTTTTGGCTTAAAGTTACATTTGTGAAATTACAAAGCTAACAAGTACTTTGAGACACTCGATAATGAGTCTGTCATTATAGTGTCTCAAAGCACTTACTCTAATGAGCGCCAAAGAAGATATGCCCTACGGGTGGTACCGTGAACCGTAAAGTATTTTCAGTCACGTAACTTTTTCGTGATCGCTTAGCTTAAATGATAGACAATAAGTAATCATGGTAACCCCCCCTTTTGAATTTCATTCATAAATTACGTGGCAAACTCAAACAAACATTTGTTTATTCACAAAATGTTAGCCCTGAGTGGGAATCGAACCCTACATACTACCAATGGGCCAACGGGGCTGTTGTTATGAAGTAAACAACAATTTTCATTGTACATTTACGATGTCTTAATCGGCTGTATTACCCATTAAAAAAAATCTAGTAATTAAAAAATAGTGGTGGTACCTTCATGTATTTTTGTGAATAAATTATTTGATTTAAACACACCTTTCAAAACAGTTGCTTCATAAAATTGGTCTATGAAATCCGTTTTCTTCTCCATTATAATCCGATTCGTTAAGTACCCCCATGCGGCCCGTTGAGTACTTTTGGCCCAAACCAACAGACCCGTCCTTTATCTTCCTAGCATACGTACAAATAGAAATCATTTAAGGTAGCCCTTAAGTGCAATCGTTCGACAATTTGTCGGTGCGCATGTCACAGAGTAAAAAAAATCAACAAAAAAAAGATTTGATTTAAAAAAAGAACTGGAATCAAAATTTTTCACTTTCGACGCAAACAGAGCGGGGCTTTACGTGGCATCGTAGCTCACAAACAACTGAACCGATTTTGATTCTGTTTTTTTTGTTTAAAGAATGAATATAGCTATGATTTAAGAAAAGCTACCGTTCCCATCGTTTCTAGTTGATGAAGGATGCGAGCATCTTCCGCAGGTCTAGTCGAGACACAAATTGTTATTCTGTTACGTGTGTCGCGAGTTTTAATTCGATTGATTCACTTTTTATTCAAATTTACGTGTATTTTTGAGCTACGTGTTTTAAAGGCCACGCTGTTTGGTTTAGAAATCGTGGGTTCAATGAAAAATACACGTGATATCTCATTATATCTCTCCCCCCACTTGTGGAATTTCGTTTTTTTTACCCCCCCGAAAAGAAAATGATTAACAGGATAATTAATCGATTAATTTCGAGGTATCTAACATAATAATCTGCACAAGTTATATAGTACGTATCAATAAAACTAAAGTATTCAGTTGGAATTAAATAAATACTGCTAAAATTAAATAGGGTTCGAGTAATACCACTACAAAGTGACACTTAACTGCTACTTGTACGTCCATCATCAATCAGCCTTAGTCAACTGCAAGACATAGGCATCTCCCAAGCCTCACAACTCAGCCCTAATTTTGGCTTATCACTTTCACAAAAAATTCCATCAGTTATCGGGTTGCCATAGTACAAAGCTTTGCTTAGTTTGGGGCTGTTTATGCAAAGTTAGTACCGCAAACTTTACTAGATGGCGTTGTAAATTCTTAAAACTCGCTATCGTTTGGTGTAAGCAGACCAACGAGTCTGTTGAGGATTTATAAATAAATTTCGTCCTGTATTACGTTTTAGTATTCTATCAGTTATCTGACGTCTATAGTACAAGCTTTGCTTAGTCTGGGGTCAGATGGCGCTGTGTGTAATGTCCTACGATATTTATTTATTTGTTTACCGAACTGAATATTCCATGATTGCTAATCATCGTGAGTTCTGTCATGAGTTATTTTACTGTCTGTTTGGTATTCCACTGTGGCATCTATACCGAGTACTGATGCTTTGTGCCAATATTTGTCCAATCTGGCAAATAGCGACGAACAAATTAAAACGATTTTCTTCTATAGACATGGGCGGGATTGTAATTTATTGTTTTCCTCTAGCATCCGGTTTAAAGATGCGTACACACCGGCGTGAACGAATTAAGACGAAGCGACAAAATAATTTGGAATGACATTTTTAATTTACCTACATTAAGGCACAATTCAAAAATCAAAATATCTTTATAATTTACAAGACTTTCGCTTCTCCTGCTAAGTTTAAACAACTACACTTCTTTATGTTAAAGTACTAATTATTATTATTTTAACATAACTAAACAAGTTAAAAAGTTTTTTTATAACTATTTAGAACAATACAACTATAATTATAAACAAAAGGGGGGAAAATTTTGCTTATAACACCGAAGCATATTTCCTCTTCCTATACTTATTGTATTATTGTAAAAAAAAAAAAAAAAAATTAAAAAAAATTAGAAAGATTTAAGATTTTATTTAAATTTAATTTTTAAAATTTATTTTTTTAGAAAAATTTTAATTCAAGGTCAAGAACGAGTTTTTAGCGTGGCACGGTGAAAGAATTTTTAAAATCGGTCCTGTAGTTTATTCGCTACTAGCGGACGCCTCGCGGTTTTACCCGCGTAGTTCCCGTTTCCGTGAGAATACAGTGATAAAAAGTAGCCTATATTACTCGGGAATAGCGTAGCTTCCCAATGGTGAAAGAATTTTTTAAATAGGTCCAGTAGTTTCGGAGCCTATTCAATACAAGCAAACAATCAAATATTTCTTCTTTATAATAGTGTAGATAGATATAGTACCAATGATATAGTATAATATAGATATTAGATACGCTGATAAGTCGTGTCACGTGATATTTAACACCAGTGTAAGCGCGTCTGAGCCAGAGGACGGAGGCCGCTCTAGTGAAGATAATTGTTCACTGTATTGTGCTTGGATCTCATTCTTTGACGGTTTTAATGACGACGTATTTTCGTACTACATTGTTATAAATTTACGTGTTTGTCGTATTCATTTTCTTATTGCAATTATAAATATTTGTTATCATATTTTTGAACATGCTTGAAAATTTTTTGAAAAATAATCTAGACACGGCCGTACGTAAATACGTGTACATTTTTGAACACTAAGAAGTCCTTAGGATCTCCTGTCCGATTAAATTCACGAGTAGGCTGGCTTGCACGTCTGGAGGTTCCTTATACACACCGGACGCCTTCAGAAATACACAAAACTGCTTGTACCATTTACGTCATGATTCCCCTCGGCACACCGGCCCGCCTTCTAAACACAATTTAGCTGGTGGTCGGGCGTGTTCCATTATTGCAAACGACAAATAACTTCATGAAATCACTAATTATTCTTATTTATAATACTAACGCACGATAAAACTATTTTATTTCTATAATTTAGTTAGTACCGCTGTCACCATGTTGTATAATCAGTATACTGTAAACATTTTGTGAAATAAACAAATGTTTGTTTTGTGTCTGGGTGTTCTGTATTTATTATAAGTATGTATTTACAAAAAAAAATGTATTTAAGTATTCTATCAGTTATCTGACTTCCATTGTACAAGCTTTGCTTCGTTTGGGTTCAGATGGCGCTGTGTGTGCTACGATATTTATTATTAATATACAAATCTTTGAGTAACAAAACAAAGTCTAGGGCATCGCTGCTACAGCGCTCATTACTTTGAGAATTTCGATAGTTAGTCTTAACAGCCTAGTAAATTCGCTAGCTGCAGTACGCTTCAAACCGGAACACAGTAATGTTTAAACGCTACTGTTTGGCGGCAGCATATCTGGGTACTGCGGTGGTACTTACCCAGATGACTGCCTGCTAAGTAAGTTAAGTACTTACTCAACGTAATCGACTCTTTGATCTTTTTATCTACATATGTATATGATAGAATGGTAGCTGTATAACCAAACTGAAACCTGCGATTTTGTTATCGCTAGTTTTCTGAATTGAAAATTTATCACACTAATTACCTTATATTTATTTACTCTTCTTTCCATCCAAAGGTTGTCTGGAAGAAATCGCTCTAGGCGATAAGACCGCCCTTATACATAATCTATTCTATTGTTTTGTTATATTATTATATCTTCTTTTTTTTTGTTTGTTGTTTGTTTCCTATTTGTATTAATTGTGATCTGTGTTTCTGGTGTATAATAAAGTTATATTCTATTCTATTCTATTCTATTCTTTTCTAATATAATAACGGTAAAAGTTTGTGAGTGTGTTTGTCACTTCATTACGCTCAAATGGCTGGACCAATTTTGATGAAATTTGGTATGGAGGTAGCTCACACCTTGGATTAACACATAGGCACTGGTAACACCACGGGGTGCAGCTACTAATTTATAAAAATCATTCATTGCTTAACATTGGTGATCGCTTGTGAATACTAAGTAAAGCTAAGTCACAAACGATACGATCCAGTGATATGATTATTCCGCCAAAACTCTTCTTTCTTTAAAGTACGAAGTTGCCATTTGTAAATAATTTCCGCACACGTTGAATATTAATGTCTCAGGAACGAGGGCGAATGATGTTATTATGAGGTTTGCGATAACAACACCCGATATGTTACTCTGATGTTGACTAATGTTGAAATGAATCTTTCACGTGGATAAGAATTTCGGGGAAGAAAACTGAACGCATACAATGAAAGGAAGAAAATAACATTTATCACACTAGTAACGCCACCTGCCGGCCTAAACGGAAGAAGAACTGCCGAATTAAATACGCGAGTGTAGGAAAGTGTATTTTATCACTTTCATTTATTCTTTTAATGTTTCGGTTAAAACATGATTTTTGTTGCTTTCAAAACTCAAAGCTTGTAAAGTCACCACTACTTTACTAAGGCATACGCGTTTTATTTGTTACCAACAGGAAAGCGGTTCGTTTGTATAAATAATTTTAAATTAAAAAAAAACCTTTATAGCGAAAGTTTGGCACTTTTTACTCTTTTTTTGTATGTAATCGTCATCGCCATCGTCATCGTCATCGTCATCGTCATCGTCATCGTCATCGTCATCGTCATCGTCATCGTCGTCGTCGTCGTCGTCGTCGTCGTCGTCGTCGTCGTCGTCGTCGTCGTCGTCGTCGTCGTCGTCGTCGTCGTCGTCGTCGTCGTCGTCGTCGTCGTCGTCGTCGTCGTCGTCGTCGTCGTCGTCGTCGTCGTCGTCGTCGTCGTCGTCGTCGTCGTCGTCGTCGTCGTCGTCGTCGTCGTCGTCGTCGTCGTCGTCGTCGTCGTCGTCGTCGTCGTCGTTGTCGTCGTCTGTCACTGCCACTGCCACTGTCTCTGTCTCTGTCACTGTCTGTGTCACTGTCACTGTCACGGTCACGGTCACAGTCACTGTCACAGTCACGGCCACGGTCACGGCCACGGCCACGGTCACTGCCACGGTCACAGTTACTGTCACTGTCACGGTCACTGTCACTGTCACTGGCACTGCCACTGTCACTGTCACTGTCACTGTCACTGTCACTGTCACTGTCACTGCCACTGTCACTGTCACTGTCACTGTCACTGTCACTGTCACTGTCACTGTCACTGTCACTGTCACTGTCACTGTCACTGTCACTGTCACTGTCACTGTCACTGTCACTGTCACTGTCACTGTCACTGTCACTGTCACTGTCACTGTCACTGTCACTGTCACTGTTTCCTTTTCCTTTTCCTACCCATACTCTGCAACAAATATATTGAATCTTAATTTGGTAAAACAACCTGTAATAAAATACTATAACTAACCACTATAATTAACCACCAGCGCTCCAATATGTCTAGAAAACTTATCTGGAAACTAACTTCGATCTTCTTCTAGTGTTGTCAAAGCGTGCTCCAATATCTGGGGCACAATAAAATAAGTATACAAAAGAGAATGTTACGCCAAGTTGTTTTCCCCATGTAATGATCCTTTCTATGGTTACATTCAAGACCAGAGAGCAAGGGTTATTTTGTTCTTTCATATTTTCCGTGTAAGCCACAGACTTGGTTAATAGGGAACAGAAGTTGTTTTATTTGTGTGTATAGTCCTACGATATTTATTTATTTATTTCGAAAACCTCAGGTTAAGACTGTATTTGTTTAAAGTAGCTGATAGTAGTTTTCGAGGTCTCAATGAGTTTTTTTATCGTTGAGAAGCTACTAGTTTTTGCCCACCGTTCTTCTGATGTTAAGCAACGGTGATGTCGATGGTAGAGCACACCTAGCCTGGAATGGAACTGGCTCTCAAGTGAGGCTGCCGGAACACACTGTTAGGTGCTTAGTGACAGATTTTTAACAATTTTTCAGTACTCGGCTGGCTAGCTACCACCTATGAAAATGATGAAAATCTGTCGCCAAGCATCTAACGGTATGCTCCGGCAGCCTCACTTGAGATTCAGTTTCATTACAGACTAGGTGCGTTTACCGTCTTCGACCAACACCGTCACTTGACATCAGGTGAGCTGTGGCAAACACTTAGCCTTTCCACTGTAAAAAATACTTATTATTAATAAAGACATAGAGAGAAAGAGTTAAGAGTCAGAGAGTTGAAGTTTTAAAAAAAGCTTTTTAATTTAAGTACTCATTTAATACGTACAAATATAACTAATATCAAATAATAGTATTTTATTTGTAACTAGCGGACGCCTCGCGGTTTCACCCGCGTAGTTCGCGTTTCCATGGGAATACAGGGATAAAAAGTAGCTTATGTCACCTGGGAATAGCGTAGCTTCCCAACGGTGAAAGAATTTTTGAAATCGGTGCAGTAGTTTCGGCGTCTATTCATTACAAACAAACAATCAAATCTTTAATCTTTACAATAGTATATTGATATAGATAGATAGATAAAATCACCATTGCCTACTTTCATCGGACCTAATTTACCACTTTTCACAAAACTTTAATGCAAAGAGTACGTTGTACATTGCGTCGTCTACATTCCTAAACTGTGACAGAAGACACTATTTGACATTGTGCTGGTTCTATTATTCGTAGAGTGGATGTTTCGAATAAATACAGTTTATTAGTTCCATATGCATAAAGATAGCATTCAGAGAGCAAAGCGGAAGAAATCTTTGTATGTATTTGGGTAGGTATGTTAATAATATGTATGCAAAT
Organism: Biston betularia; assembly: GCA_905404145.2. Taxonomy (NCBI): domain Eukaryota; kingdom Metazoa; phylum Arthropoda; class Insecta; order Lepidoptera; family Geometridae; genus Biston; species Biston betularia. Next base: position 4,678,327 of record FR989887.1, on the reverse strand, counting down.
CGAAAATATATAAAAAAATCTTGTTCATTTGTTAGTATTTATAAGTAAATAAAATAAATAAATAAATATCGTAGGACTATACACACAGCGCCATCTGGCCCCAAACTAAGCAGAGCTTGTGTGATGGAAGTCAGATAACTGATAGAATACTTAAATAGTTTTTTTTTGTTGTAAATATATACTAATAATAAATACAGAACACCCAGACACAGAACAAACATTTGTACAATCACAAAATGTGGGTGGGTGCCCTGAGTGGGAATCGAACCCACGCCCTACAGTTCTCGAGGCAGATATACCAATGAGCCAATGAAGCTGTCAGTTATTTTACTCTATATGCTCCAGCCGTCATGTTCTTCATCATCAACCTATCGAAGTCCACTGCTGGACATAGGTCTCTCCCAAGATACGCCACTCCGCCCGATCTTTGGCTTTTCGGTTCCTTCCACCGCCAGCTGTCCTACGTATGTCGTGCCAAAACTTCTTACTTATATTTTCGTAATTTAATGTCAAATATACACAGCTGGTCAAACAATGCATTCGAATTAAAAAGAAAAAATATTAAATTATTAAATTACGTAAAAAAAAAAATTGTAAATACATACTTTTAATAATTATATCTATACAGGCAAAGAACTAACATCAATATTCGTCACACAAATGTTAGCTCTGAATAGGAACCGAACCGACGCCCTTCAGCTTTAGAAGCTAAACTACTACCAAGTAAGCTAACAGGATACTGATAGCCCGTTTCTCAACTGCGACAATTCAACAAACATTTTCTATCCTTTGCTCTGTTTTAGATATTAATTCGTATCTCGAATTTATCTTATTCGACCTTTTTGGGAGGACGCCAAAACTGGTGTGAGACGTATCGGGCAGGCTCACTCGTTGCATAAATCTATACAAAATACTTCTTCAGTGTGGTATGGGATAAGAAAATGTACAATTTATTACAAATACGTATTATATTTCTGACTGGATGGATGAGTATTGAGTATTTTGTGCGTAATCCTAGTAACTAGACCTTATTTATATTTTCGTATGTGTCGAACTTTTGACCAGTATTGATTCTTTTATAATTACTTGACGTCCATCAACTACTTATATTATTGACAGCCCCGTTGGCTCATTGGTAGTATATCTGCCTTGAGAGCTGTGGGGCGTGGGTTCGATTCCCACTCAGGGCAAACATTTTGTGAATAAACAAATGTTTGTTTTGTGTCTGGGTGTTCTGTATGTGTTATAAGTATGTATTTACGAAAAAAAGTATTTATGTATTCTATCAGTTATCTGACTTCCATCACACAAGCTCTGCTTAGTTTGGGACCAGATGGCGCTGTGTGTACAGCCCTACGATATTTATTTATTTATTACTGGCTGCCAAAATAACTTTGGGTTTATTTATATTTGTACTAGCGACCGACGCCGCCGACGCCGGCTTCGCACGGGTGCAATGTTGATACTAAATATACCCACCTACTACAGAATGTCCTTATAAACAACGTTTACAGCTTTTTTGTCATTGAGATTAGATATCGCATTTTTCACGTTTACCAAAATAATATATCATAACATTTTGCAGCCAAAACAGAACAATACCAATAATATATCACCAAAAATATTACCATTGAAAGCAAAACGTCATTCCGACCGTTCAGCCGTGTCTACCAGTAAGTACTCGTCACTCAATAACGCCAAAATCAACACAGCGAATAAGGAAAACACTCGGATCCACTAATAAAGTCTTCTTGCTATTTATAAAGGACGACACGATGCGATGACGATGACTCGATGGCTAGAATAATCGCATACGACAGCGTACCAAAAAAAGAAGAAAAAAAACGATCAATCAATTAATCAATTTAGCTAAATCAGTAAAAGAAAAAGTTGTCAGGAGGATTGGAAAATATTTTATTGAAACATATTTTGGCAGTTACCTACCTAGTTGCTTACTCTATTAAGTGTTACGAGGATTTGCATAATTAAATCCCCCTTTGTCCAGTAGGTATACTATAAGATGGATAGAAAATCGAAAAATCGACATCTTTTCATGATTTAAAGTCAAAGTCAAAAGCTTTAATTGCAAGACAACAAACAACAAACTTTATTTGATTAATATTCCAAAAACTCTTTTTTCTTTACAAACTATCAAAGATCTCTTTGATAGATACATTCTAAATGTCTTCAAGTCGCGAGTATCGTAGACCCTATCTTCGCTTAACATCAGACGGGATGGTGGTAAAGCACAAGTCTCCTAGTTGCTAGCTGCCTATTTGGTAAACTAGGCAGCCAAAACTTCATGCATAAGCCTATTGCACAATAAACAAAAAAACTACATAAGAAAATATTTGAGTGCTTTAGCATGAAGAAAGATATATGACGTAGTAAATTGGACGAACAATTAGACATACCGATTTAGTTATTGGGTCTTATACTCTTTGATAATATTTTAACTCTGCGGACTCCAGCAACCTTGCATTTTGTTAGATTTTACATGTACTTACTAATTTCAAATTAACCTAAAGATATTACAAGAAAAATATACAAAGGAGAACATGAAAGTTGGCGCTTAATGCCCATATTACTGCTGTAGCCAGAGAATCATACAGAAGACTTGGATTTGTCATAAGAAATTCCAAAGATTTTAAAGGAACACACGTTGTTAGACTAGTCTTTGAGGCTCTCGTCCGCAGTAAACTTGAAGCCAGTTCATGTGTATGGAATCCACATGAAAACGTTTATAGTGTTCTCCTTGAAAAAGTACAGAAAGCTTTTCTTCGGTTTTTATATAAGCGGTCGTATGGTTTTTATCCTTATTTGTATCCGACCAGCTTTCTCCTGGGTTGCTTGGGTTACAACTCTCTGAAGGTTCGGCGAGAAAGAAATCAGATGATAGTTATGTGCAAGATTATTCGTGGTGTGATTGACGCTCCCAACCTTTTGAATGAGCTTGTGCGCCTGCGTGTTCCTGTTCTAAGCAGCTGTCCGCGTCGTCCAAGTTATAGACTTTTTGCGGTTCCGCATTGTCGAACCGTGGCGCGTGGTTCCTCTCCTATTCTACATGTTCTCACCGCCTTCAACTCTCTCCTGGCTAGGGTGCCTGATTGTGATCTGTTTGCGGGTGAATGGAGGAGTGTCATGTCAGCGTGTCTGAAGTATTGTGAGATGAAAGCGTGCAAGGATAAAGAGATTGGTAATAGTGAACCTGAATACCTATTTTAATATTATTTTAAGGACTATTGTAATTGGCATACTGTGCCGTTTTAGTCTAGAAACAATAAATAAATGAAAAGATTTAATAAACGTTTGTTCTGCTTTTAGGGTATTACTAACGTTTGATTGGAATACTTCTATCAAAATTTCAGTCACATATTATGATTACGTATATGATGTCGAATTTATAAACAATGGAGTTACGTGTCGTTTGCCGTATCGCCAGCCGTAAACAAGACAACGAGAACAGACGATAAATCAAACCAGCACATAGTGAATAATATCGTAACTGTGAAAGTGAAAAATAACTGTAACACAAAGGCGAGAGATTTATGGTGTTTGTACATGAGTGACGGATGGCCTCTTTGGTAGCTTCGATTTATTAGGGAAGTTAATTGAGGAAGTCAAGCCTTGCTTGGTATAAGGACAGTACGGCACATTACGCAGATATAATTGACGCTGAAGATATTTTGTGCATTTCTCCTGTATTTTATTTGTATAATAATTGTACCGTAGACGAACTAAAGTTACCGACATAGCCCAGCGGATTAGCAAGTGAATTGAATTGAATTAAAGTGAAAGAAAGAAAAATATTTTATTTTGTAACTTAAAGACACAAAAAGACAAAAACGAACAAACAGAGACAAACAGTTAAATAATAAGGGCTCACCTCAGCATAATACTGGTGCTAGTGGGTAGGGCATATAGCACGCAGAACTGAATGCTGATGGAGCTGTAAATTTCTGGAGTGGAGACTACGGATCTGCAAACGCGCAAAATGGACAGACGACCTAATAAAAACCGCAGGATCGTGAAATGAGGTGTTGGAAGTTTTAATGGAAGTCAATGATCCCCATGTCCAGCAGTGGACGTGTACGGCTGAGATGATGATGATGATTATTAATAAGTGTACAGAAAAGGTTACATTCAATAGTTAGGTTGTTTTCAAGGTGTAATAAGCAAGTTTATAAGGTTGCAGTGGTTTGAATGCTCATACCACAAACTGATGAAAACATTCTTTTTCATTGAATGGTTGTAGAGCTTGTTAACATTATGCGTAGTATTATGTTCCATTTTGTTGAATTGTACTGCAGCTAGTGAAATTGTTACGCAAAGTCATGGATACCGCTGCAATGGTGATGACAGGTCTTATCTCCTACCATCAGAATATAAATTTGATCGTATTTTACATTACAAAATGATATCCGTACTGTTAATATCAAGCTTATAAAAGCCATCCTTCGAATGAATGGAGTCTTGCGATAAGGCATAGATGATTGAAAGTGAATGGAAACTGTGTTGTCGCAAGAGAGAACCTACGTTAAAGTAATAAAACTCCGTACCTACTTACCTATAATGTCACATATTCTGAAACCCCGACGCAAAAACGACGTGGTGTTTAAGTTTGACGTGTCTGTTTGTGTTTCTGTCTGTGGCATTGTAGCTCCCGAACGGAAGAACCGATTTTAATTTTGTTTTTTTGTTTGAAAGCTGAATTAGACTGGATTGTTCTTAGCTATGTTTGATGTCAAGATCCAAGATGGCCGCCGCCACAAAATGGCGGATTACATATTGTTTCACAACTCCCTCAATATGGGTATCAAATGAAAGGGTTTGACTTGCAGAATACTCTACACCTGTTGGGGGATTTTTAATTTATTATAAACTGTCCCATTGCTGGGCGCGCAATACTTTGAGACTTTCTATTGTTAGTCTCAATAGCCCAGTAATTTCGCTAGCCGCCCTTCGAACCGGAACACAGTAATGCTTACACACTACTGTTTAGCGGCAGAATAACTTGTACTGCGGTGGTACCTACCTACACGACCGCCTGCTAAGGAGATCTACCACCAAGTCTTATTATCTGTCTTCAATCAGTGTGTGTTCCCAGTGATGACTTATGGCGCTGAAACGTAGTCTCTGACTATATGCCTTCTTGGAAAGCACAAAGTAGCACAACGAGCTGTTGGGCTAGTCAAAGTTTCCATACGACCACCTTGTCCTTAACATCAAGTGAGCTATGGTTGTCAAACCATTAAAACACCTTTTAAAAGCAGTCGTTTCAAGTCTAATACAAGGCATACAAACACGGATATTACTGAAAATTGCTATATCATTACAGTATTATTAATAAAACATTTCTCGTAAAAACGACACAGGAACTGAATACGTCTTCTCCATCACAATCATAAATCAAAGGGGTGTCAGTCACTCTAACTACATACAGTATCTATAATAAAGCGCGTCAACCCTGTCATTTAGTCTCTTTTTAATATGCCTATTTTAGAATTATTGCTGTGACAGTCGTGAAGAGAACTAAAAAGGTTTTATTGTTTTCACGAAGATACGTAGAAATACCAACAAAGTGCGTTATGTCGTCGGAGAGTTACAATATCGTATTTTTATTTATTTATAAATATTAAGTGAGTAGTATCATATCATATTTCTGTCCTTTATGTTATATACATACGTATATTCCTTTTTGTGTTTTCATTTTGATGCGAGCCTGCAACTTGGCTGGATGACTGGTAGAAAATGATTCATACTAGCGGATGCGTCGCGGTTTCACCCGCGTAGTTTCCGTTCCCAAAGGAATACAGGGATAAAAAGTAGCATATGTCACCCGAAGATAGTGTAGCTTCCCAACGGTGAAAGGATTTTTGAAATCGGTCCAGTAGTTTCGAATATAAATAAATAAACAATCAAACCTTTCCTCTTTATAATAGTATAAATAGATGATTAAGTGGTCTTTATTGTAGAATTTAGTGCAATACAAGTAAAAGTTAAAAGTAAAAGGTGAAACAAAAATTTTGTTGGGGAAGAACGCAAGAATACGTAAAAAATATTATACACCTATGCACAACAGTAGTAGTAGCAGTAGGAATGTACATTGAATTTGTGAAAAGCTCTAAACTATAAGATTTTGTAATTAAATTTCTTTACAACATACCTATCCACGCTAGCTCACTTGCTAGTTCAAAGCATAAATATAGTAACAAGCGTCGTACTCTACGCTTCGTGCGTTTACCCGCATCGTACGGGATCAAAGTATAGTATGTGTGTTAATTTATATGTTTCCGATTTATTGATTGATTTAAGTATGAAATACCTGAGTGTCCGTAATGAGGTTAGGCAGATAGAACACGAAAGAAAAAAGAAGAACAGAAGTCGAAAGTCTTCGACCAGTGTGTGTTACCAGTGATGACTTATGGCGCTGAAACGTGGTCTCTAACTATGTGCCTTCTTGGTAAGCTCAAAGTAGCACAACGAGCTATGGAGAGGGCTATGCTCGGAGTTTCCCTGCGAGATCGAATCAGAAATGAGGAGATCCGTAGACGAACTAAAGTAACCGACATAGCCCAGAGAATCAGCAAATTGAAGTGGCAATGGGCAGGGCACATAGCACGCAGAACTGATGGCCGATGGGGCTGCAAAGTTCTGGAGTGGAGGCCACGAACCGGCAAACGCAGCTTAGGACGTCCCCCCACAATGTGGACAGACGACTTAATAAAGACCGCAGGAACGCGCTGGATGCGAGCCGCTTCCGACCGGTCTTTGTGGAAGGCAATGGGGGAGGCCTATGCCCAGCAGTGGACGTCCTACGGCTGAAATGATGATGATGATGAGATAGAACACAATTTACCAATCAAAGTTCGTGTGGCAAAATGGCTGTTGACCAGTGTAATCATTATCGCCTCCAGCTTAATTCATCCCTTACTATGCATCACAATTTTAAACTACAATGTTTGTGTCTGACTGTACCTAATTAAACCTCAGTAGAAAAACTGTGTTATTAATATTTCCGCCTCATTCACATCAAAATGAACGAAACGTACCGTACGTTTCATCGAGTTCTTTCCGTTGTTGGTATCTCCGTATTTGCGAAAGAAAACTGGCAATCCAAGCTATGGCTGCTTCTTCAGATCTTCAACTTCATCATTGGAGTAATGTGCTTCATCTTTACTACTGGCTTTGTTACTATAAACTCGTCTGACTTGCTACTTTTCATTCAAGGGGCTTGCATTTGGACTACCGGAACAATCATGACAATCTCTCTTGGTATCTGTTTATTTTTCAGAAACAATTTCAGAAATTTTCTTACAGAAATGGCATTTAATGACCACATGCTTGAAATGCCGCTGATACAGTATGTTCTGCTAATGGACCGCGGAGAGAAAGTATTGGAGTTAAAAGAGATCGTCAATGGAACGCAGGAGAAGCTATTGAAATATACACGGTTGTTACTAAAGACGTACGTGGCATGTATCTTTCTGTGTGTCACTCTTTATCTATGTACTCCGATATTTCTACTGATTCAGAAGCAGGATAAAACCTTGAGAATTTTAGGTGATTCTTAATATTATTGTCCTCTGTTTTACTTTTAGTGCCCCTTGTTCTTTAGCTGATTACTAATACTGCAATACCAAATGTAACAATTGTCACGTCAAACATTAAATCTCTTTCAGCTTTTGATATGTGGTTCCCATGGTCTTTGGAAAATTTTGGAGTTTATGTGACATCCTTCATACTAATGCGTATTGTGGCTATTTATGCTGTATTGGTAAGTACCCACGCAAACAAATAGCTAACGTAGAATTTTTATTTACATAAAATAACACTGATTGAAATCAAATTGTTAGTTTGGAATAGTACAAAGTATCAACGACAAATAGAACAATACTAAATAAATAAATAAATAAATATCGCAGGACATTACAAACAACGCCATCTGGCCCCAAACTAAGCAGAGCTTGTGTGATGGAAGTCAGATAACTGATAGATTACATAAATACTTTTTTTTTGTAAATACATACGTATAATACATACAGTACACCCAGACACAGAACAAACATTTGTTTATTCACAAAATGTTTGCCCTGAGTGGGAATCGAACCCACGCCCTACAGCTCTCAAGGCAGATATACTACCAATGAGCTAACGGGGCTGTCAACACAAACCACAACCACAAAACAAATGCCCACAAAACACACATGCCCACATACTACCCACAAATTTGTCACGGGCAACAACGCCCTCCTCCGGGAGGTACTATGTTTATAAATAACAATAATACCTATACTTATGCCTAATATTTATAAATAAGTAACTACTTAATTTTTGTTTTTTTTTTTAATGATTGACAGGCTAGGTATTTGACCACAGCTCACCTGATGTTAAGTGAAGATGTGGTCGAAGATGGTAAAGCACACCTAGCCTGGAATGGAACTGGCTCTCAAGTGAGGCTGCCGGAACACACCTTTAGATGCTTGGCGGCAGATTTTCAACTTGAGGGTGGTAGCTAGCCAGCCGAGTACTAGAAAGTACCCTACCACCATGCTATGGTTTCCTCACGATGTTTTCCTTCACCGGCAGCTCAAGCTCATTGTCGGGGTTTGAACCCACGCCCTTCGGCATGCAAATCTACCGCGCTAACCACTGAGCTATCATCGCTACAATAATTATAACAAAGTTAATGTCGAAGAAAGTTGTTTTGATCATAATTTCGAGTCTATTGATTGAATTGAACGTGTGTTGTGTTTTTTACCGACTCCAAAAAAGGAGGAGGTTCTATGTTCGACTGTATGTTTTTCAAATGTATTTTTATAGTAAATATGTTTGCGTTTGACCGGTATGTACCTACGATAAAGATGCGGTGCAGTTTGGAAGAAGAAAAGGCATGCCTTTGCCCAGTTGCACACGAAAGGCTAAAAAGAGGATTATCTGACCGTTTTTAAATCTTTAGTGCATTTAGTAAGATTTCGGGGTCCAACGCAATTAAAGCAATAAATCTTTTCAGCGTATCCAGGTTTACAATCAATCATTATACTCCTCGTAGGACAGATAATTCGTCAATTAAGAATTCTGACCTTTATACTCAAGCATCTAAATGAACTGGTGATTGAAATAACTGGGAATGAGGCAGCAATGTGGCAGCCTTGCTGCAGCGTCATCTTGGGGCAGTGTGTTGATCACTAGGTTAAAATTAAAAGGTATTTATTAAATTTAATTTTAAGAATCCGAACCCATAAATATGTTGACTTGTAGTACTTTCTGTACCATGGAAAACAAATATCTCTAAAGACCACAAGATAAAGGTAAATAGATATTCATCATCAGCATCGTTTTAGCCGTAGGACGTCCACTGCTGGACCTCCTCAGACCTCCTTACATAGACCTTTGTCATTGACTTCCATAAATACCAGCACCCGCACTATAATGCTATCAATCATAGCTCTGGTTAAAGCGCTCGTTTCACACGTCAAAGGACGTGGGTTCAAACCCCAATAATGAGCTTGAGCTACCGATGAAAGAAACATTGTCAGGAAACCATAGCATGATGCTAGGGTACTTTCTAGTACTCAACTGACTAGCTACCACCCTCAGGTTGAAAATCTGTCGCCAAACATCTAACAGTGAGTTCTGACAGCCACACTTAAAAGCCAGTTCCAATCTAGGCTAGATGTGTTAGATGTGGCTAGATGTGTTGTACCTTTTTTGACCACACTGCCCCTTAAAATCAGGTGAGGTGTGGTTAAACAGCTAGCCATTAAAATAAATATATGTACTGCTATGCTATAATATATATATAAAATATAACGCTTGCTAGCTGTTAACTGTTAATTTAAAGTAAATAAAACACATTTTCATGGTTTCTGAGAGGTCATCTCATAACAAAAGCTGTTGTAATTGGTGGGAAGACCAGCTCTTAAATATTCTACTCTAACTAAATTTCTCAGAATATACCGTAAATCTTATAATAGAAGAAAAAAAAGTAAAATTTCTTGCTAGTAAAATTTTACTGGTGTGCAATAATATTTTCCTCTCCGATATGAATTCAGTCGTTTGTTAACTATGATGAACAATCGTCATATTTGCACGCACAAAGTGAAAATGGTACACACTAGAAACGAAACACTTTGCTAGTGGATGTTTTGTAGTTGTGCTAATTATTCAAATATAGCAGATAGCGAAATGCAACGTATATAATTATATAGTCTTGCTATTGACATGTAAAGATTTTGTGGTATAATTTAATTCATTTGTTCCAGATATTCCAATAAACTGAATAAAATATGCAGACCGTTCTATTTAACCCTGATTTTGGTGGCAATTATACTTGTTTGTATGTGTTCTGTGAAAATTGCAATATCCGTGAGTAGATTTTAATTTAAATAGTTTAAAACTAGAGCTTGTTCTTATGAGCATATAGCATGAGGTTTAACGTACCTACTGCTAAACGTGGGTCTCTTTTCATTATGAAAATAGTAAGGCTCCACCACACTAGCCAAGTACGAATTACCATATTTCATCTATCTCTGAAAACATACTCCCAGTATACATAGGATTTCTTACGATGTTTTTCTTCAACATTTGAAGATACTGTGACACGCACATAACTCAGAAAAGACAGAGATTTTTTAAAATATAACGAGACGAACGAGGCACTCTTCTGATCGTAAGAGATAACGCCTATCCATGACCATTGCAGGGATACACAGAACTTTCAGTAGCAAAAAAAGTGGTAAAGTGTTTGAAGTGGTAAACAGTACTGCAGAGTAGTATGTGTAATTTATCAGTGCATTTGTAGTGGCTATAAATTTAGTCTGAATTTCAGAAGAAGCTATCTCCTGACACAATGAAGTACTACGTTCAGGAATTTTGCGCCATACTGGTCGTCCTAATGTTTTGTTTTCTTGGACAGCAAGTTGATAATGAGGTAATTAAGTTAACGTCATCCTTCAGAAAACTATTTATGTAGAGATGGGAACACGGGCAGGAAAGGTAAAAGTTCGTTTGTGGCCCGCTGCTATACCAAGATCTCAGATCGTGGTATAGCAGCGGGCATAGATCTTTCATCATCCTACAGGGTTACACGTAACGCTAGTTCGAGCCGAAATCAAGCCTTTGACTAATCAATTTAAACAACTATTACTGCACCGCCCCTGCAGTTGCGAAACATGTTTAATTGGAAAATGTTACTAATTGTTCAAAATATGCGGAGTAGCTATTTTTGCGATGGTCAAGGATGAACAGGGTTGATGTCATAAGGTAGTCAAATGTTCAGCTATTTACTTGTAATCGTTTCTTTTATTGACGTACTGTTAATGATACTTTAAATATTATAGTACTGTTAATAACGGTTAATTTTAATTGAAGTTGATCTTATTTATTATTGAAGGACAAAGAGGTAGAGGCAGAATAAATAAACAAATAATAAATAAATACAAGGACTTCCTTTTGACTTAAAGCTACGGTTCTGTATTACCATTTATATTATTGTTGAGATAGTTTTTAATATTTTTCAGTGTGGGCAACTCCAGAACGCTGTCACAGATAAGTGGTATATATTTGATCGGAAACACAAGAAGAATATTCTAATATTTAGTATGGCATTGAGTCAAAGGATGCCTATCTATATTTTCGGAACGATTAGTCTATCTTTACCAACCTTCACGTGGGTAAGGAAACACTGGTTGATTTTGACAGTAACGAACATCTGAAAACTTTTAAATTAGGATCCAAAGCGTACTAGGTTACAGCTGACGTATACCAAGTCGGAAAAGAAGCAATAAAAAAAATCTGCTGCTTTGTACATTTGGTCAACCCTCAATGAATCTTTTCTAAACATTAGAAAGGCATTTATTAGATTTTTTTACAAGTCCATAGATAGAGTTTGACAGCTTTGTTAGTTCATTTGATATTGGCTTTAAGCTGCAAGGCGTGGGCTCGATTCCGAGCTGGGACAAAAATATATGTGATGATAAACATTTGTTCTGTATTTTTTAGATAAGAATGTATTTACAAAAAAAGTATGTAAGTATTCTGTCAGCTACCTAGCACTCATAGTAGCCTTGCCTAGCCTTGCTTAATTTGGGACTAGATGGCGCTTCGTTAAATGTTCTACGATATTTATTTTATTCATTTATGATGATACTGATGAGTATAATCACCCCTTATCAGCTTAGTACATCTTAGGGTCATCCTTGTATAGTAGGTACAAAAAAATAGGGTGACATTGAAAGGCTTTGTATGTTCTTTTTGAAGTCAACAAAAACTTTGCTATGGTCTGAGCTATTGAAAAGATCTTTGATATTTTCTTTTTTTTTCAGTTCATCAAAACCGAGATGTCATTCTTTACATTGGTGATGTCTGTTTTGGAAGAGGTATAATACATATCTCATACCAATACTGGTGCGAAGGCAGAATATTTAGAACATCTCTATTTATCCAAGGGTTGCCGACCCCAAATTAAAAAAAAAAGTAGGATTCGAAGTTGGAAAAACCAGGACGATTCAATCTAATAAACAACAAATAAAAAATTTTAAAAGCCCCTGACAGATATATAGTATTCTACTAGTCAAGACCTTTCATTTGATACCCATATTGAAGGAGTTGTGAAAAGATATGTAATCCGCCATTTTGTGGCGGTGGCCATCTTGAACCGATTTTAGAACACTCTCGACTAATTCACCTTTCAAACAAAATAAACAAAATCAAAATCGGTTTATCCGTTAGGGAGCTACGATGCCACACGTGACTTGTCTCACAACACCCCGTCGTTTTTGTGTTGCGGGTTAAAAATAGGACACAGTAATAGAGTTGCAAAGTAGCGGATTTTAAAATACCTATATATGACATTATCGGGGCGCTTTGAAAACTCAGGACGCTGCTTAAAAACTATCCAGGACATCCCAGGACCCTACATAAGCTAAGATATGTCCTGGGAAAACAGGGCGGTTGGCAACTCTAATTTAGTCTAACATTTGAGAATGGCCATACAACGCAACAACAAGGCCAGCGTCTTGGGACCAATTCCCATTGATGGTGACGTTACGTGTACCGTTTACATTTACTAAAAGTGTTTTTTTATGTTATCTATAATTTGTATATGGTTTTAATTTCTTAGTATTAATTGTTATTAATAAACTAATACTGATATGAAAAATACAGCATATTTTTTATGTTTCATAATTATATGGTAGCCACTGATTATTACAGCTCATGTTAAGTAACAGTGTTTACACCTAGCCGGAAATGAAATTAGCTCTTAAGTGAGGCTTCCGGATCATTTTACTAGGTGGTTAGTGGTAAATTTTGTACTTAAGGGTGGCAGATAGGCTTGTACTGGAATATAACCTACCAGCATGCTATGATTGCCGTGCGATGTTTCTCTACCTTTACCGTTTGAAGACAACGACAAACTAGAAAAGAGATGTACGTGCCGAGGGATGTGACCCCAGATCACCAGATCAGAAGCCAAACGGCCAAAGAAATTTTAAACATACGCCCCAGTTTACTTACAGATGTATTTAAAAATGTATGTATTATAAGTATGTACCTATTTACATAAAAAAGTATTTAAGTATTCTACCAGTTATCTGTCTTCCATAGCACAAGCTTTGGAGTTTGGAGTCAGATGGCGCTGTGTGTAATATAAAAAAAAGATCAAACCTTTTTTTTTAAAGTCTAATGAGCCGAACAAAATTCTATCCTGATGGTAAGAGATAACGCATGTCCATCTTCTCTGTGCTACACATAAGTTTAACGAAATAAAGACCAGGGCGTTGCTGTTTTGCCGCGACTTTTACGGTTAGTCTCAATAGCCCAGTCATTTCGCTAGCCGCAGTACCCTTCAAAAAAACGAACTTACGTAAAAATAAATTAATTGTCTTGTCCGCTGATATTATCACAAAACTAAAAACAGTTTTTCTAATAAGTTAGATATGTTCTCACTAGATCAAAGAAATCCTGTTTAATTGGAAATAGCTTGAGCGCACAATGATACTTAAGTAAAATTTTAACAAGGAAAATTTTTACAAAATTATATTTTTTTTATGTGACCGAATAATTATTCCTGGGGCATCCGGCTTTTATAATTATTAAAAGTAATGGAATTCGTATGTTTTTATCTCGTTAATATATTTTATTTCTCGAAAATAATATCGTTTTATTTTGAGAGAAAACTTTAAATGGTTCAATTTGGGTACTAATATTACAAATGTGAAAGTTTGGATGGGTGGATGTCTGTTGCTCTTTCACACAAAAACTACGGAACGGATTTGGATGAAATTTCGTATGGAGGTAGCTGAGACCCTGGATTAACACATAAGCTACTTTTTATCCTGAAAACATGTAGCGGATAACACCGCGGGGCGCAGCTAGTTTTATACAAAGTGTGTAGTCCACTGCCAAAAGTTATTTAAAGTAACAATGCATAATATATCGAGCTTGTGAGCGATCACTCTTAATTTTAAATGTTACTTACAACGCTCTGTGAAAACGTCGGAAATCAAACATTTTACGCGTAATAATGAGACAGTCACTTTAACCTTATGTTAAATATTTTCTACAGTAAACAGGGTACTTTTCCTTTGACTGGCAACACAAAAAGGCATAAAGAATCATCGACTCGACCCGAATGGTAAGACGGAGATTTTTTTTTCTCAACGACATCAGAGGATTTTAAGACGCGGCGATTGAGTGAAAAGTGTTTTTGTGATGCGGCTAAAGCAGCAGTGGGCTGGAGATATCTGTCGCAGCCCTCGTATCGAAAATCGAAAAGCGTAATAGTACGCCCTGAGACTCGATGGAGCGACTATATACAGCTGGTGGAGGCGAGGTTTAGACTATGTGGTTTGTCTTGGGTGAGGTCTACGTCCAGCAGTGGACTAGTGGTGGTGATGATGATAATCAAAGCTCACAGCAAAGTTAAAATAGCACAGAATTTTAATAAAATTTGTCATCAGTCTAACAAAAAAGTTTCACGATAGAATTTTGTTTTAGAGTATTTTCCAAATCCTTATAGACTTTGTTAACCACCTATTTTAACCATTACAACACTGTTAGATATTATTTTGTAATAATGATAGCTCAGTGGTTAGCGCTGTCGGTTCTCAAACCAAAGGGCGTGGATTCAAATCTAAGCCATGAGCTTTGAACTACTGGTGAAAACATCATGAAAGACTTTTTGTTTGTGGAATTTTTTTATTGGCCTTACACATTTACATAGATAACCAAACGTATGTAACTAGCTGTTAATTTCCCTAATATCAATAAAATAAAATAAATAAATAAAAAAACTATGGATGGTTTCTTGTACTCGGGTAGCTCCCTAACACCCTCAAATTGACAACCTGCCACAATGTACCTACGGTGTATTCCGGCAATATTTTTATCTTTTCTTTACCATCTTTGACCACACCGTTCTTTTGGATCAGGTGAGCTATGGTCAAACCATTAAAACACCTTTTTAAAGCAGTCGCAATTTTAATACAAACACAAATATCACTCAAAGTTGCTATATCATTACTGTATTATTAACAAACCATTTCTCGTAAAAACGATACATTAGCTAAATACGTCTTCTCCATTAAAATAATAAATCAAAGGGGTGTCGGTCACTAACTACATACAGAATAATAAAAATTGACACGCGATAACCCGTCATTTTGTCTCTTATTAATATGCCTATTTTAGAATGATTGCTGAGACAGTCGTGAAGAGAATTCAAAAGATTTTATTGTTTTCACGAACACTAATAAAGTGCATAATTATATATTATTGAAAAAAGAAACTGACAGAATGACTCACTGACTGATCGACCAATGCACAGCTGAAACAACATTTAACATAGATGGGTGAAATCATGCACAAATGTTGAAGCATCTTTTAAACATAAAATCTAAACACACATACACGCACACACTCCCACTCACACACGCGCGCTTTGGTTTTCAACTACAGGGGCACGCTGAAAGACCAGCGCTGGCCAGTTAGTATGACCAGTATTATGCTGAGGTGAGCCCATATTTTGTAACTGTTTGTTCGTTTTTGTTTTTGTGTTTGTATTTGTTGCAAAATAAAATCTTTTTCTATCTTTCTTTCTTTCAAATGTTCCTTAGGTGACGTAGGTGTGCACTAAGAAAGGATTCTTTCAATTCATTCCTAAGGGTGTAAAATAGACGTTTTTCAGGCGTATTTGCGTGATTGTGTCACAAACATCCAAACTTTCACATCCTACTAATATTATAAATGTGAAAGTTTTCATGGATCGATGGATGTTTGATACTCGCGCATAAACTACTAAATGGATTTGAATGAAATTTGGTATGTCAACTGTCATCAACAACAAAAAACCTAAAGATGATAATAATTAAATATTTGATGAGGTTAAGCAGATAGAACATAGTGACCAGAATTTGTGTGGCAAAATGGCCGTTGACCAGTGTAATTTACCATTACCGTCAACAGCTTAATTCATCCCTTTCAAATTCTTATGCATCACAATTTCAAAGTAAAACGTTTGTGTCTGACTGTACCTAATTAAATCTCTATAGAAAAAACTGTGTTAATAACATTTCCACCTCATTCACATCAAAATGGACGAAACGTACTGTACGTTTCATAGAGTTCTTTCCGTTGTTGGCATCTCCGTATTTGCTAAAGAAAACTGGCAATCTAAGCTATGGCTGCTTCTTCAGATCTTCAACTTCATCATTGGAGTAATGTGCTTCATCTTTACTACTGGTTTTGTTACTACAAACTCATCTGACTTGCTTCTTTTCATTCAAGGAGCTTGCATTTGGACTACCGGAGCAATCATGACAATCTCTCTTGGTATCTGTCTATATTTCAGAAACAATTTCAGAAATTTTCTAACAGAAATGGCATTTAATGACCACATGCTTGAAATGCCGCTGATAAAGTACGTTCTGCTAATGGACCGCGGAGAGAAAGTATTGGAGTTAAAAGAGATCGTCAATGGAACGCAGGAGAAGCTATTGAAATATACACGGTTGTTACTAAAGACGTACGTGGCATGTGTCTTTCTGTGTGCCACTCTTTATCTATGTACTCCGATATTTCTTATGATTCAGAAGCAGGATAAAAACTTGAGACTTTTAGGTGATTCTTAATATTATTGCCATCTGTTTCACTTTTAGTGCCCCTTGCTCTTTACGAAATGACGTGTAACAATTTAATTTCAGCTTTTGATATGTGGTTTCCATGGTCTTTGGAAAATTTTGGAGTTTATGTAGCATCCTTCTTATTTCATGCGTATTGTGGCTATTTATGCTGTATTGGTAAGTACAAACAAATAGCTAACTTAGAATTTTAATTTACATAAAATGAACACAAATTTCATTAAAATTGTTTGTTCGCTCATGTTCCACTAATAATACTATTTTAGTCTTGAAATTTCAATCGTAAACATTTACGTAGGATACAATTTTGTTGATATTTGTATAATCTGTACATTTTTAAATCGCTTGTGTTTGCTAAGTAAGCGTGCTTCATCGTAGACCGCACCTTAATATCAGACAAGATTGTGGTTTATTTCATTTAATTTATTCAATGACAAACAAAATGTAAAATAACAATATTTAATTTCAATACAAATACACATTTTTTGGGTCTGTATCACATTCCAAAACTATATAATTATGTCTAGGTGTCATAAGATTACATTTTAAAAAGTCACTAGAGTATTTATTAGTAAGTTACTAAGTCATTAAATAATTAGGATTATAATTATAAATTAAATAATGTTAGATAAGTAAGATGTAAAGTCATAATACATAAAAATGTCAATTATAATTTTAAATTCAGTCAGTTCTATTCCAAGCTAGGTGTGATTTACTATCTTCGACCACACCTTCACCTAACATCAGGTGAGCTGTGGTCAAACACCTAGCCTGTCAAAAAAAATCAACGCAATTTCAACAATGTAACGCAACGCTATTCTACTGATTATTTATTTATTAAAAATATATTTTCAGCGTATCCAGGTCTACAATCAATCATTATACTCCTCGTAGGTCAGATAATCCGTCAACTAAGAATTCTGACCTTTATACTCCGGCATCTGAATGAACTGGTGATTGAAATAACTGGGAATGAGGCGGCATTGTGGCAGCCTTGCTGCAGCGTCATTTTGGGGCAGTGTGTTGATCACTACGCTAAAATTAAAAGGTTTTTATCAAATGTAATTTTTCACTGCTGCCCTGTTGGTTCATTGGTAGAATGTCTGCTTTAAGAGCTGTAGGGTGTGGGTTTGATTCCCACACAGGACAAACATTGTGATGCGTAAACAAATCTTTGTTCTGTGTCTGGGTGTACTGTATGTATTATAAGTATTCTCTCTTCAATATAACTACTCTTCTCGGAATATCCGAAGACATAGACAAACAGACAGACGAAAAAAAAGACAGCAATAAGCAAGTAATATGGTCTTGCTTCTTAACCGACTTAAAAAGGAGAAGGTTCTCAATTCGATTGTGTGTGTTTTTTTATATGTATGTTAAGCGATCATTCCGCCAATTATGAATCGATTTTGATTTTTTTTTTGGATAATATCATACTTCAGAGGTTATCCCATATGTATTTTGTAGCGATGATAGCTCAGTGGTTAGCGCGGTAGGTTCGCATGCCGAAGGGTGTGGGTTCAAACCCCAACAATGAGCTTGAGCTGCCGGTGAAGGAAAACATCGTGAGGAAACCATAGCATGGTGGTAGGGTACTTTCTAGTACTCGGCTGGCTAGCTACCACCCTCAAAAATCTGCCGCCAAGCATCTAACGGTGTGTTCCGGCAGCCTCACTTGAGAGCCAGTTCCATTCCAGGCTAGGTGTTCCATCTTCGACCACACCTTCACTTAACATCAGGTGAGCTGTGGTCAAACAACTAGCCAGCCAACCATTAAAAAAAAAATATAAATTTTATCGAAATCGATAAAAAATCAAGAAAAATCTGAAAAGATTGTATTTTCGTTTACTCCGAAACCTCGCTGTTTCATTGGAGCAGTTCAGTTGACCTAAGGGTCATGAAGCCGGTTTTTTAAAATCGTAAATTTGTATATTATTGTCATACCAACAAAGCAGCCATTAACACAATCGATACACATTAAAAACAAAGTTGGCAAACATTAAGCGCTGCCTTAGTTATATGTAGGTATAAATAAACCTCATTCAATATTCAATATGCTTAGCATTTTTGAAACATAATTAAATTGAAATTTTGACGATCGATATTTTTTTTTTTTTATGCAAAAGTAATGAGGCGATCGAATTGAGTTGAAATAAATTATTACTTCATTTTTTCCAGATTTTCTAATAAACTGAACATAATATGCAGACCGTTCTATTTAACCCTGATTTTGGTGGCAATCATGCTTGTTTGTATGTGTTCTGTTAAAATTGCAATATCGGTGAGTAAACTTACTGCAGGATAGTATAATATGTAATTTTCATTGCCGCTGTAGTGGCTATAAATTTTGCCTGAATTTCAGAACAAGCTATCTCCTGACACAATGAAGTACTACGTTCACGAATTTTGCTTCATACTGGTCGTGCTAATGTTTTGTTTTCTTGGACAACAAGTTGATAATGAGGTACTTACTTTTTTTTAATGTAAAAGTAATGAGACACACGATCTGATGGTAAGAGAAAACCCATGACCATTGCAGCGATACACAGAACTTTGTGTAGTTAATAAAGTTCAAGGCATCGCTGCTTTGGCGCTCATTACTTTGAGACTTTCGATGGTTAGTCTCAACAGCCCAGTAATTTCGCTAGCCGCTACGCTTGTTTCATTAACGTCACCACGGTGGATTTAATAGAAATTGTGCTCATTTACGAGTACGGTTACTTCCTTTTGATTTAGGACTACGGTACCGTTTTTTTTTTTGAATGTAAAAAGTAATGAGACGAACGAGACGTTCTCCTGATGGTAAGCGATAACGCCTGTCCATGACCATCGCAGCGATACACAGAACTTTAAGTAACAAAACAAAGCCCAGGGCATCACTGCTTTGGCGCTCATTACTTTGAGACTTTTGATAGAGTTAGTCTCAACAGCCCAGTAATTTCGCTAGCTGCAGTACCCTTCAAACCGGAACACAGTAATACTACTGCTTAGCGGCAGAATAACTGGTACTGCGGTGGTACCTACCTAGACGACCTCCTGCTAAGGAGATCTACCACCAAGATTTAGAGACCGTATTGCATCTATATTTTTGTTGCCATAGTTTTTATTGTTTTTCAGTGTGGGCAACTCCAGAACGCTGTCACAGAAAAATGGTATATCTTTGATCGGAAACACAAGAAGAATATTCTAATATTTGGTATGGCATTGAGTCAAAGGATGCCTATCTATATTTTTGGAACAATTAGTCTATCTTTGCCGACCTTCACTTGGGTAAGGGAATATCGATTGGCTTTGAGAGAAAGAAATATCTGGATACTTAAAAAAATTCACTATGGCATGCGCTATTCAAAATTCAAAGAACTTAAAAAAGTTATTGAGAAAAATGTTCGATTAATTGATTTACTTTTTTTTTTGTTTCAGTTCATCAAAACCGGGATGTCATTCTTTACATTGGTGATGTCTGTTTTAGAAGAAGTATAATAGCATATCTGTGTATTAAATAATTAATTAACTACATAAATACGAAATACCTATATCGAAATTGTAGATATATAAAATGGTTTTTACTATAACTCTTATTATTCTTTTTACTGATACGGAGATTTACCAGGTGGTAGAAGGTCGACTAAGTAGGCACCACCATAGTATCAAATACTCTGTCGCCAAGCAGTAGTTAAACATTACAGTCCAGTGTTCCAGTTTGAAGGAAATTGTTGTAAGTAAAATTATAGGACTATTGAGACTAACAATCGAATGTCTGAAAATAATGAGCGCCGATGCAACGATGTTGTTAGTGATACTATTTCTTAAATTAATACTAGTTACAAATTTATACTAAAAACTTAATCTACAAGTCCGTCAGAGGAAGGATATGTGGCCAGAATGCTGGCAGCATTGCCACGTCAGATGGCAATGCTAAGCTTTTGACCAAAGTAGTAACCAGCATTCCAGTCGCCTGAAGCCACATCTAAACGTTTGATCGAAACATAATTATTATGAGTTCAAATCGCGAAAGTTTAAAAATTACATTCATCATCAGCCTACACTAGTCCACTGCTGGACATAGGCCTCTCCCAAGACACGCCACTCAGCCCGATCTTCGGCTTTTCGCTTCCATCCACCGCCAGCTGTCCTACGTATATCGTCACTCCATCGAGTCTCAGGGCGTCCTACGCTAAAAATTACATTTCCAAGATCTAAATATTATGAAATAAAAAAGCATTGGTATTATGAAAATGTTTATTTCACAATATTAAATTTTTAGCTCCCTAAAATTGTTTGTTTACTAAAGTTGTATTTTTTCCTGACGTCGACATTTTCTGTACTGACAAGGTGATCTATGTTTTCCTCTTCTACTCCGGAACTGAGACGAATGAAATATAAAAGGAAAATATTTAATGCGGACACTAACAAGCTGACGGAATTAGTTTACTCTAGTGGTGAAACATTTTGCCAAAATAAGCATTTCTTGTGCGAACCAAAGAAATTCATTTTCGGCAAATTCGGGATTATTTTCTTAGTTGATGCCTCCATTTGTGTTAATGGAGGCGACTCGTAAATATTCTCGCTTCTCGAATAAATCCACATCGGTAATGTTTATTTATTAGGCTATACGGATATCGTTGCGGTCGTCAAAATATTTGTATGAATACGCCTTTTTTCGGGGAAGATTTATGTGTTTGTTCGCTTACAATGTTTTCGGTTTAAACGGGATGTGACTGTGACATCTGCGAATTGCGTTAATTCTGGGCTATTTGCACGGGAATAAAAAGTCGAATACTTTTATGAGCCTAAATTGAATGGAGACTTATTTCTTAACGGTATAACCCCGCCATAGTATGAACGTTTACTTATATTATAAATGTAAAAGTTTGTATGTTTGGATGTTCGAATGTTTGTTACTCAATTACGCAAAAACGGCTGAACGGATTTGCATGTTTTTTTAACAACTGAGCTATTATTGCTACAAATCCTTCATTGCTAATAGACGGGAATCATTTCCATTGATTGCGGCCTTCTAGATAATTTATTGGCTAGTATGCACGTAATTAAGTTTTTTAATAAAAAAAAAATTTTTTAAAAGATTTTTCAGATTTAAAAATTAACTTCCGAAAAGAAACACTTGAATCAATTACTTATAATAGAAAAGATTAAGTTTCTTGCTGCTTTAAATATGAATTACGAATACATTTTGAGTTTACGTTTTAAAAATAGAATTATTATTTTTTATCCAATGAAGTCAAAACAGATATTAAAGCGTTACCAACGAATTTCTACCAAAACATCATTACCTGATGCGCTGAAGCTTAAAAACAAAATTGGCTGGCGCGGCATTCTCTCAAGGAGTTCGGTTGGCTGCGTTACTCACAGTAAAGATGACTTGAATTTGGTTTTTTCCTCATTTAACCACAACGGCAGTTCTTATATAGAATACATAATATTCAAGGTATATCTTAATTTTTTTTTTTTATGTAAAAAGTAATGAGACGAACGAGACGCTCTCCTGATGGTAAGAGATAACGCCTGTCCATGACCATTGCAGCGATACACAGAACTTTGAGTAACAAAACAAAGTCCAGGGCATCACTGCTTTGACGCGATTTTAGATGGTTAGTCTCAACAGCCCAGTAATTTCGCTAGCTGCAGTACCCTTCGAATCGGAACACAGTAATGTTTACACACTACTGCTTGGCGGCAGAATATCT
This sequence comes from Biston betularia, assembly GCA_905404145.2. Classification (NCBI taxonomy): domain Eukaryota; kingdom Metazoa; phylum Arthropoda; class Insecta; order Lepidoptera; family Geometridae; genus Biston; species Biston betularia. Next base: position 4,655,481 of record FR989887.1, on the reverse strand, counting down.
GGTACTGCGGTGGGACCTACCTAGACGACTTCCTGCTAAGGAGATCTACCACCAAGTGAATTATATATACCTTATTTCCGCTTAACAGTCTTTCCAGTTACAACAGTGATGAGGATTTAAAATTAACTTACTTGACAACAATTTAATAATTAAAAACTTATCCGAAACTTTACTTAATAAAACATAGAACTTAAATACTAAAACCAATTAAACAAAAAACTAATTAAAATAACCACAAGTTTTTATATCCTCTTCTCGCAGCAGTAAACCACTTGACTCAATAAGACTTTTATTTAAATAGGACTTTTATGTTATAAATAAATATGTACTTGTAATGGATACAGTAAAAACACATTTAAATAAATAAATATCGTAGGACATTGCACTCAGCGTCATCTGATCCCAAGCAAAGCAAAGCTTGTACTATGGACGTCAGATAACTGATATACTCGATATACAATATCGAACTGATAGGTATACTAATAATAAATAAATATAATAAATATCGTTGGACATTACACACAGCGCCATCTGACCCCAAACTAAGCAAAGCTTGTACTATGGGGATCAGATAACTGATAAAATACTTATAATACATACAGTACACCCAGACACAGAACAAACATTTGTTTTATATCACAAAATGCTTGTCCTGGGTGGGAATCGAACCCACGCCCTACAGCTCTTGAAGCAGACATGCTACCAATGAGCCAACAGGGCTGTCAACTACAACTATAATTTGTTTATACCTCAAAATGTTTGACTTGTCTAATAATGTCTAGTTTGAAACACAAACCTTACAGAAAGAAGTGCTAAAATCTCACCACAAGGAGAACATATTTCACTTCCTTGTCCTATGAGCGAAAGAAGGCCAAGGCGTCTAAATTTGACGATCTATAAAAAATATCTGAGCATTTCCTTATCAAGCCGAGTTAATACATCAAGTGTATGAGAGATTATGCATATCGCACGTATAACGATATTACTGGGGAGTATGGGGAGTATAGGCTCATACGCCGCTTACGATGCGAAACAAGATATACATATAGAGTTCATAGCTTTCTTACTTCTAGAACTACTTACTACTACTACTTACAACTTTTTAGCTCACCAAAATATGAATATACTAGCTGCGCCCCGCGGTATTACCCACTACATATTTTCGCTATAAAAAGTAGCTTGTGTTAATCCAGGGTCTCAGCTACCTCCGCGGATGAGTGCGAAAGCGTTCCCGTAGCATAGGTATCCCACTAAAAACCCTTTAGTGGGACACGTATGTTTTTAGTGGGTCACTAAAACCCTCCATTTACTTAATAAATAACAATAAATAAATATCGTAGGACATTACAAACAGCACCATCTGACCCCAAACTAAGCAAAGCTATGGAAGTCAGATACCTGATAGAATACTTACTTTTGTAAATACATACTTATAATACACACAGTACACCCAGACACAGAACAAACATTTGTTTATAAAATAAACTGTTTGTCCTGGGTGGGAATCGAACCCACGCCCTTCGGCTCTTGAAGCAAACATACTACCAATGAACCATCAGGGCTGTCAAATATCTAGATCTCCAAGTGAAGCTAGTAAGAAAAATGTGTTAAAAAAATAAAGTCGGTGCTAACAGCTCTGTACGTATGTACGTAGACAGCACGGAGTCGCGCGCGAAGAATGCATTGGTCTGTTTAAACTTTTCCCTTCTTTTCGGCACACAACAAAAAAGAGATATTTCTAAAGAAGGCGACAATTTATTTCTTCCTTTATTCTCCGAGTGCTATAACAGTCTGTAATGGCTTACTCCGAGGCAGGGACAAGACCGCTTTATTTATTGAGTAATGATTTAAAAAGTGTCTTCGTACGAAATTGTTACGTTTTTTTAGATAAAACTGTGCGAATTAAATCTGCGGATTCGGGGAAATGTTTTGCAATTTATTTGAATTAAATAATTTTACATCTTTTATTTTTTACTAGCAGACGCCTCGCGGTTTCACCCGCGCAGTTCCCGTTCCCGTGGGAATACAGGGATAAAAAGTAGCCCATGTCACCGGAGATAGTGTAGGTTCCCAACGGTGAATGAATTTTTAAAACGGTCCAGTAGTTTCGGAGCCTATTCGATACAAACAAACAAACTAGCAATCAGATCTTTCCTCTTAATAATAGTTAGCAAATAGTTTTAAAAAGTCCTGGTTTTGTTGAATCTGACTTTATTACAAAAACTACACTTCTAGTAATAATACAGTTTTGAAAAAGGCTGCATAATTTTTTATGTCTGATAAGCTAGTCTCTGACCACCGCTCATGTTAAGTCACGGTGTCTACAGCTGGCCGGTAATGAAATTGGCTCTCAAGTGACGCAGCGAACAGGTACAGTCATCAAGGCTATCTCATTGAATATGCAAATCGTTGGTAAAATTGAAAATGCCGACCTACCATTAGTTGAAAGTGGGCGCGTTTAGGACGCTCGGGAATTGATGACATTTTTGTAAGCTATTATTTCGGCCCCTGGATAATTATGGTGATTGGAATGGCATTAGGAGATTGGTGTTTTACTGGGGCTGTTTATTTTTAATTCTACGAAAAATACCTACTTCAAATCAAGAAAGGATGTGAGCATCTTCCATAGGTCTGATCAAGTCCTTGATCTTGTGGGGCAGCTAGGATACAACTCCTTGGAAGTGAGAAGGCTACTCGACCAGTTGATTTTCTGCTGTAAGGGTCTGTCGACTCTATGCATCTGCATAAATTACTCTCCTCTTTCTTTGCCCCGAATAATCCCTGCGCCGGAACCTAGGGATTAAACGGGGCAAAGGCGTGGTCCTCCACATAACCTCTTCCACGTTGTCAAGGTCGTACTGTTGCAAGATCTATGCCCCCATTCATTCGCACCCGCCGCCATTTCAATGCGCTCCTTGCTGTCAACACTGATTTTGAAATTCTGTCAGATACTTGTGCAGTGTGTTGTCATATGTTTCTTTTATTTGTTGTTTATTGCCTATGATATTCTGTCTTAGATCTTAATTTTTTTTTTATGTAAAAAAGTAATGATACGAACGAGACTCTCTTCTGATGGTAGATAACGACTGTCCATGACCATTGCAGCAATACACAGAACTTGGAGTAACGAAACAAAGTACAGGGCATCACTGCTTTGGCACTCATTACTTTGAGACTTTTGATGTTAGTCTCAACAGCCCAGTAATTTCGGTAGCTGCAGTACCCTTCGAACCGGAACACAGTAATGTTTACACACTACTTCTTAGCGGCAGAATAACTGGTACTGCGGTGGTACCTACCTAAACGACCTCCTGCTAATGAGATCTACCATCTATCTATTTCAGACGCTGTCTTTAACATAACATTGAGATACATTTCTAAGTTGCTCAAATCCTGGTGTATATTTTTCAGTGTGAACAATAAAGAGTAAATCTGTTCTGAGCTTCGGTTACGAAAATTTATCGAATTCGTACCGTAAAGGTATCGAGTCCTCGATAGCATACACAGCTCTACTAATCTCTTACAAATTTTTGTCGATGTCGGTACGAATACTTTTTCGCAAGTCGATCGATCGAGGCTCTGACATTGAGACAATCGATAATTGATTTTTTTTTTTGTCGCAAACATTTTAATTTGTATAAATGGCGTATTGTGGAACTAATTAAGCTATATAATCCGAATATAAAATATATAAGTGTCAACAAGTTTGAATTTTTATTACGTGCTTCGTACGTCCGGTGCTTCCAGCCTCGCTCTGAAGCCCAGATGTAAAGAATACTGAAGTGGCACGCTAGAATATTCTATTCAAAAAATTCTGAGAGAAAATGCTAGAAATTTTTACGCAAACTCATAAAATCTGCAGACTGGATTCTTAAATACAATAGGTACGACATATAGAATTCTGGTTCTGGTGGTCTGGTTTCTGGTAGTTTTTTACACGACTTCCCTAAAAAAGGAGTGTAATATTTTCATGGTTCATGTATGTATGTGAGTTTCTTTATTCCTCTATAACTTTTAAATGCTTGAAAAGATTTCGATGTATGGGATGTTGTTAGTATCTTTACGTCATTCCGAGTAATACTGACCATTTTCTTTTAATTTTCTTAACTAAGCTTGAGCGCGCATGGTTGTTTATTTTTGACCTATTTAAATTAGGTTTTGTTACTCATAGTTCTGTGTATCGCAGCAATGGTCATGGACAGCCGTTATCTCTTTTACCATCAGGAGAGCGTCTCGTTCGTCTCATTACTTTTTACGTAAAAAATGTAAAGGTATATTTATCTATAATAATTGTTAGAATACATAAACACCGTTGTTTATGCTCAAAGTTGTAAGATGAAAGAGACGCTCCTTTGATGGTAAGAGATATTATTAACTAGACAATCTCCTGTTAAGGATATTTAAGTCGACCACGATCATGACCACGGTCGCGGTGATCGCCACCGCCGTCGTTACCGTCACTAAACACGGTCACCGCCACCACCACCACTACCGTCACCACCACCACCACCGCCACCAACATCACCATCACCATCATTATCACAATCATCATCGCCATCGTGATCGTCATCGCTATCGACATAGTCATCGCCATAACCATTGTCATCACCATAAACATCGTCATCACCATCACTATCATCACGACCACGACATGACTATTTATTCGCCGGCAGCTCAAACTCATTGTTGGGTTTTGAACCCACGCTTTCTGGTGTGGGACCTGACCAACCTATCCACTAAGCTATATACTGAATATATATGATACTGAATTATATCTATCTCGCTTCTTTTGGCTCATCCAGGTACACACGCTCTTTAACCAAAGTCATCGAGTGAAAATAATTAGGGCTACCACAAAAACAATTTGTGGTCCGTGACGAAACTCGGCGTCCTACCCGTTTTGTCTTGTAGCCTGCGAACGACAACTGCTATTGTTCTGAGAGCTATTTTAAAGTTGTCCCTTTACATTTCGCAAACCGCAGCGAGGGTGTTATTATTTTACACCACTATAAAAAAACTGGCCAACGAGTTGCGACTCTAACATCACGGGTTTTGTGTTACAACATATTATGCATAGCACCAAAAATCATCGCCCAAACTTTGAGTAATATAGATTGAAACTTGTACACGAGCATGTATAAAAAAAACTAGTATTTGAAACGAAATAAATAAATATCGTAGGACACTTAGTTACTTAGTAGGATACATAGCGACATCTAGCATTAAACTAAGCAAAGTTTGTGATATGGAAACAAGATAGCTGATACATGCTTACAACTACAACACTTATCATATACAATTAGCATAAAATAACGTTACTGATTAAATCTATTTACTAAAAAAAAATAGTTTTCAAACAATCAAAACAAACTTTGAAAATTAAAAAATAAACACAAATTTCGATGAACCAATAAATTATTGATTTTGCCTCACGGCGTTTTATATTCCAAATACATCTAACGAAATCTGATTTAAAATTTCAAACGCGTTAGTAAACTGTTTACTTAGGGTACTAAGGTACCCTTGGATCCTAAATGAGCCTTAACTTATTTGACCTTGTAAATGAATCGAGTTGAATTTAGAGACGAGATACGAAATGAATTATAACCTTAGCAAAATCAAGACAAATCTAATAAAAACGTAGATATGAACTGGTGAAATATTCGTCAATATATAAGTGTTAAATCACTTAGACGAGACTTTTTCAAGCGTTCTTTAATTTAAAATTAATGAGGCGAACGATACGCTCTCCTAGCGGTAAGAAATAACGCAGATCCATGATCATTGCATCAATACACAGAACTTTTGAAGATTTGAAAGAGTTCTCACAGAGTTTGAACACAAAGTCCAGGGCTTCGCTGCTTTAGCACTAATTACTTTGAGACTTTCGATGGTCAGTCTCAATAGCCCTTTAATTTCGCTAGCTGCAGTACCCTTCAAACCGGAATACAGTAATGTTTACTCAATACTTTTTGGCGGCAGTGGTAACTACTAACCAAGACGACCTCCTGCTAAGGAGATCTAACATCAAGTATTTAGTAAGTACCAAGTAGATATTGGATATATTTGACTAACCGAAACGAAGTTGGTTGGTTTTGACTCTGCTAAGACATGTTCTATCAGCTTCAGCAGCTTCGACATGATAGCCTATTTTTTTAAAATAGGCAGTAACTTTTTGTAAAACTAGGGTAGTTATGTGGGATTTATGTCATAATGACGGCCTACTTAGTATAAATATTATAGCGGCGAGGTGGAACACTCCAGACTTATTACTAAGTAGGCCGTCATCATGACATAGATCCCACATAACTACCCTAGTTTTACAAAAAGTTACTGCCTATTTTAAAAAAATAGGCTATCGTCAATGAAAACTTAAACCATATTGACATGTTTGTGTTGAACTCATAAGTTTAGCTCTTACCAAAAAACTGATTCGGCAATGTATTTAACATGATCCACTTATCTGTCAGTTAGTATTGGTAGATTACATTTTATATTGCCTGTCTATTAACTATTTCTTCACTGAAACATCAGCCAAAGCGTTAAAAATGAGGCATAAAACAGAAAAATAAACAAAATTAACGCGAAAAGAAAACAAACATCGAGAGCTTAAGATTTATTCGCCGATGTTGGAAATAAATAAAATCCAATGTCATTTTTTACAAAATATTGCCGCTGGGCTTAGTTTTTTTTTGTACTTGTTCAGATTTACTTGATGCGGCAAAATTTTGAAATAAATATAATTTATAATACTGATTTCATATTCAATAGGAATATTCGAGTTGGGATATCGAATTTTGGCATATAAGAAAAAGTATAAATAAGAAATTTGCAGTGCAAGCAAGTGACGGTCGTACGAGCCGATAACTTTCAAACTATGATAACTTATATAATCTTGACTTTTGTTCGAGTGATCCATCTGTACACTAAACAGTATTAGATATTCTGTGTCGAGTCGTAGTTATTAAAACGTCCGCTAGTAAGTCAAATGGGTTTCGGCGCCCGCATCCGTAGCATTCGTAGCGTTCGTAGCGTTTCTAGCGCACCTCGTAGCTATTTTTTGGTAAAGTTTATTTGATTGAGAAATGTGCCGTCATTTTCATTCGAAGTCATTAAATAAATAAAAATACTGCTCAAAATTAATATTACTACAGTAGAATTTGTTAATTATGACTCCGCCTAAATTGACCAACTGCTTAATATGAAGTAGGTACAAAGCGAAGTTTGGTTTTCAGATAAAATGACTTCGCTTATAGCGATAATTATTTCGCTTATTATAACCCATTTTTATGAGTTATGACCGGTTATAGTGACCGACGTGATTCCTAACACGCTTAGCAGTGGTCGGGAGGTCACCGTGATCTTGCCAGAATAAAAAAAGAAGTGGGTTTAGATTGAGCATTCTTGCCTGGAATAAACCATATTCTGACGTCTTTAAAAGAAAGGTTAAGCTTGAGTAAACTAACACACTAATTAAACCAATTTTGTAATCCTAAATTAAAAATGCCATCTAAATTTCAATCTTCATATTGAAACAATGACAATGGTAAAATAGTATATGGTACAATTTAATAATTAATGTTTTAACGTTACAGGAAAGTGAGTAACTGAATTAAATCGCTGTATCAGAACAGCCATTGTCAAGTTTATACGAAATAAAAAAGGGATTTAAAATTACTTTTTAAAGTTCATTTTAAAGGGACCTATATAAATGAGGACCAATAAATTTCAGGGACCTGTAAATTTTAATAAACATGCATTTTTTAAATTTAAAATCACAGCATATTTTAGCGAATGTATGTCTACCATAGCTGAAACCAAAGCCAAAAATAAGCGAGCAACTGCCTGTATCTTACGTGGCATGTTCAAGGGCCTCATTGTGGCATTGTTTCCGTTTTTAATATGGCGTTTTGGGAAAGATTTGGTCCACTTCACCTCTTTGGTCTATGATTTGAGGAACTTAGGTATATGTTATACGCATAGTAAGTTTTTTAAGCTCATCATCACAACTTATTTGAGAAAACAAATATATAGAAACTCTTTATAGTGCACAATAAAAACACGGAAAACAAAATAATTCCATGTGCTTGCACTACAAGTGGCGGCTTTATCGCTAAAATCAATTTCTTTCAGGCAACCATGGGATTAAAAAAAAACGATGTAACATTAGTATAAGCTAATAACAACCATTCAGGCAACCAAGAACAGAAAACACAAACACGTACACGATTATAGTAAAACACTTAGGGTCTTACTTATAAAAAAATCTTATAATTTTCGCGTGAAGAAGAGATCATTTTAAGGATTAGCTAACTGTAATAAACTGTAAAAATAAGTATCATAGTCTGAAATACGAAATGGATTTCAAGTGTTGTATATGGAACATACAAATAATTATTTAAAAAAATGTATTAAAGGCCGTGTCAAACAGTGCCATTTAGTTCAAAACTAAGCGAAGTGTGTACTATGAGAACAAGAAAACTGACATATTATGTTAATTAAGTACCTAATTAGAAAGTATTTTTTTTTCTTATTTGAAACTATACAATTTTGATTTTATTATGCCACAACTAACTTTAATATTGTTTCAAAGTGCATACTAAAGTATTCTTTTGAGATATTGCTTTGTTTCCCATTATGTTTTTTTTTTGCCATTGGCTTCCCTTTACATATATAAGGATTGTTTTTATTTATTTACCATACCACGAGGCAATGGGGCCAGCGTTTTGGGAACTATCCCCATTGATTTCGGATTTTTTAGATTAGTTTATTTTATTTATTAGTTCCTCTCTATATATAGCGTGTACCTACTCGTATGTTAGGATGTAATTTGTGGATAGTTTTTTAAAATTAAATGTATTAATAATATTTTTGTAGCAATGATAGCTCAGTGGTAAGCGCGGTAGGTTCGCATTCCGAAGGGCGTGGGTTCAAACCCCAACAATGAGCTTGAGCTGCCGGTGAAGGAAAACATCGTGAGGAAACCATAGCATGGTGGTAGGGTACTTTCTAGTACTCGGCTGGCTAGCTACCACCCTCAAGTTGAAAATCTGCCGCCAAGCATCTAACGGTGTGTTCCGGCAGCCTCACTTAAGAGCCAGTTCCATTCCAGGCTAGGTGTGCTTTACCTTCTTCGACCACACCTTCACTTAACATCAGGTGAGTTGTGGTCAAAACACCTGGCCTGTCAACCATTAAAAAAAAAAAAAAAAAAAAACTTTAGGGAGTCGACTCATCAGAACATTAGACGAAACCAATTTTAAAAAGGATGCCGTCATCGAAAAAAAAAAGTCAACAACACAATGGTATGACAAAAGATGTTAATGTTTGTATGTGTGTACATTTAACTAAAAGTATGATTTCACAGAGTTGATATTGAATGGATTGATATATAACTACTGTGGTAGTAGTTTAAAGAGAGCAAGTAATTTTGAACCGACTCAAAAAAGGAAGAGGTTCTCAATTCGAATGTATGTTTTAACGCGATACGCGATAATTCCGCCAATTATGAATAGATTTTAGTGATTCTTTTTTTGCTAGGTAGATCATACTTCAGAGGTTGCCCAACATACATTTTATCAAAATCGCTCGTATGGTTACTAAAAAATCCAAAAATATGTATACCTTCCTCAATGAAATTTTCGTTTACTCCGAAACCTCGCTGTTTCATTGGAGCAGTGCGTTTAGTTGGCCTAAGGGTCATGGAGTCGGTTATTTTAAATTTTATACTTATTATCTCATTGTGAGAAAGGTATGGCAATAGTCCAGAACGCTGGCCAAGCGCGTGTCGTTCACGTTTTAATATTACTATGGTTTTTACTCCGACTGTAGGACATTACACACAGCGCCATCTGACCCCAAACCAAACAAAGCTTGTACTTTTGAAGTCAGATGACTAATACTGATAACCGGGTTTTTTGTAAATACATTACATACTTTTATTAATGTAATACATACTTATATTACATAAAAACACCCAGACACAGAACAAACATTTGTTTATACCACAAAGCTTTTGTCCTGAGTGGGATCTAACCCACGCCCTGCAGCTCTTAAGGCAGATAGACTAACAATGAGCCAACAAGGCTGTAAAAGCAAAGTATTCAGAAATTAACAATAAAACCGTTTTTAAAAAGCCGCGAGAAAAACTGCAGGCAAAAGCCAGCTGGCAATAAAAAACAAATGAAGTCTTCCCCAATTAAGTTAATTGAGTTTGGGCGACCGCTGTGATTGGTTACGTCGGTTTATAGCACTATGAATTGTAATTGCGAATTAGATGTCGTTTTCAGAGACTAGTCAGCAGTTTTGTTTGATATTGTATTGAGTCAGTTACATTGGGCATGTGAAGCGAATACGGGTAGAAATTGCTTACATGTTCTAAAAGAGTAGACTTACAACTTTCGAGAATTCAGCTTGCTAATACGTTGAGCTATGTCTGTGACTTTAGTTCTTTTTTTTTTGCTTGCGTTTGACCGCCGTCCTGCCTGGTGTTAAGATGCGGTATACGGTTGAGCACATTTGCCTAGAAGAAACCGACTTTCACTCGCGACTTGAAGGTACCCAGATTATATTCATTTGGGAACACCCACTCGGGCAGCAGATTCCAATATCTAGCGGTACGTTTTTTTTAAATGTAATAAGAAATGAGACGAACGAGGTGCTCTCCTTATGGTAAGAGATAGCGCCTGACCATGCCCATTGCAGCGATACACAGAACTTTGAGTGACGAAACAAAGTCCAGGGCATCACTGCTTTGGCGCTCATTTCTTTGAGATTTTCGATTCTTAGTCTCAACAGCCCAGTAATTTCGCTAGCTGCTGTACCCTTCAAACCAGAACACATTAATGTTTACACACTACTGCTTAGCAGTAGAAGTATGAAGAAGGTGGAATCAAACCGCTTAGTTCGAGCTTTTGGAACATCAACCATAAAGCGGTGTCGCTATTTCTCTGGCGAGTTACTTCGTTTCGGATACAATCTCTTAGAGAAATGACAAATATAGCTCTCTCCATAGCTCGCTGAGTGACCTTGAACTTGTGGACCATTCCCGCTGTGAGTGTCCACGTTTCGACTCGGGCTGAATGGTGTGTCTTGGGAGAATCCTATGTCCAGCAGTGGACTACAAAAGGCTGATGATGATGAACTTTCGAGAATTAGCGTGCCCCCAAAAAAGACGTGACTATAAAAGGCTTATAGTGTATTTTATTATAATTACTTTTCCTGTTACTCTTGTACAAACGCGAAGAAAAAAAAAGTCTTAGAAACTCTGAGATTTAGAGTGTTTGTCTGAATCGTCATTCATCTTAAATTAAAATAAATCCCGAGATTTAGAGATAAGTACGTAATTTAAATATTTATACAAGCCCTGTTGGAGAAACATAAACACAGAACTAAGATTAACAAACTTAGGCTAATTGCTTTAGTGTTGACCTTTACATTCAATTTCAAAGTAGACTTAGCTGCTCTAGAAAATAAAAAAGTATTCTAAAAATACTAAGATTCAAATACTTAGCTTAAATATTACCACGGGAGCTACGCCGAAAACGTATTACTAATCATAACTATATATAATATATATACACCGTGAAAGTTTGAACATCAGCAATATTGATGCAGGGGGCTCAGTACTCGATTGTCGTTCCAAATAATAAAAAATTGGTTGTTAATATTTCACCTAATTATCGTGAACAGATACAAAAATGCGGACACTCTTGGTAGTCGTGCGCGGTCCCAGATTAGATAACAGTTACTACGTAGTCTACGTATGGTAGTTATATCTCGGGCGTAAGTTAACGCGCTGTCTATAAATTCTGTATACTTGAGATATATAGATAGATATAACTCTTTAATGTGCACATCATATATAGTAAAGAGTACAGAGAACAAAAAACCTTATTAACTAGTGCCACAAGTGGCGGCCTTATCGCTAACAGCGATCTCTTCCAGGCAACCAAGAAAAGAAAAATACGATAGAAAGCAAAACTACTGCTTGAGAAAAACTTTAATGAGTTTATTTTTGTATTTGTTTCGATTTTATTTATTTATACGTATCATAATATGACCACGAACTAACATGTCTTTGAATATTGCTAATGTTCAAACTGTCAGCCTGTATAGACGCTTTACAAAATAAGAATAATACTTGTATAAACCTACAATTTAAAAAATACCGACGCCATGACCCTTAGGTGAACTAAACGCACTGTTCCAATGACACAGCGAGGTTTCGGAGTAAACGAAAATATCATCCATGTAATACAATTTTTAGACTTTTGTTGATTTAAAAAAAATCGCTGAATCGTTTTGGATATAATTTATAAGGGACTATCTCTGAAGTATGATCTACCAAGCAATAAAAAAAGGATCATTAAAATCTATTCATAATTGGCGGAATGATCGCGTAACATAGATACAAAGCCTTGAGCATCGTCGTAGATCGTTTTTTTTTTTTTTATGGTTGACAGGCTAGTTGTTTGACCACAGCTCACCTGATGTTAAGTGAAAGGTGTGGTCGAAGATGGTAAAGCACACCTAGCCTGGAATGGAACTGGCTCTCAAGTGAGGCTGCCGGAACGCACCGTTAGATGCTTGGCGGCAGATTTTCAACTTGAGGGTGGTAGCTAGCCAGCCGAGTACTAGAAAGTACCCTACCACCATGCTATGGTTTCCTCACGATGTTTTCCTTCACCGGCAGCTCAAGCTCATTGTTGGGGTTTGAACCCACGCCCTTCGACATGCGAACCTACCGCGCTAACCACTGAGCTATCATCGCTACAAATCGTCGTCGTTGTCAGTTTCCTATCGGATACATTTCGGAGAGTGTGCACTTTAACTGCACAATTTGGCCCCTCTGCACCTTTTCTTCTACCGGTCGGCCAGACAAACGCGACTAAAACGTCATCCGAACATGGTGGATGTTCCCCATATACGCACAAAGCGTGTTAATTCCACATTTTTCATTCGCACAGCGAGGTTGTGGAACTCTCTGCCGGAGTCTGTGTTCCCTGTTAGGTACAATACGGGTATCTTCAAATCTCGAGTAAATATGTGTCTTCTAGGTAAGTGTGGTTCAAGGTAGGTGCGTGCTCCATCTTAGATCACACTACTGCTTAACATCAGGCAGAGTGTAGTCAAACGCGAACCTATTTCAAATAAAAAAAAATTACAAAAACTAACTTAAAGTTTTGAGTCGGTTAATAGTATAACCTTAAAAACTAGTGTAACAATAAAATTGAATTGTGAATACTTGGGATTATCGATATACATTAACAAATGCACAAAGTGCGTAGCCAAAAAAAAAAGAAAACACACATAAAGTAGATGCAATGACAGATATCTGCATAAAATATAGCACCACGTCGCTCATAAGCCTGTCGAGAGGCCTTAGTTGTTTAGAGCGCCTCGAGTGGAGGTATAAAAAGGCAAGAGCAGTGAAGCACTCTTCACCCCCATATTGCACTTTCAGCTCACTGCAAAAAATGTGAAACTGAGAATGACGTTATGAAATTTTGTTGTAAAATAATAAACTTAGGATATTGATCCGCCAATAAAATAGACGCCAAAAGTAAATAAGATGCACTATATTTCTTTTGTTTCAACGGTAATTTTTCTACTCTTTTTACTTTATTCTTTTTCTACTCTTACTTACAGGTTTTTTATTCTAGGTTGCTTGGAAGAGATCGCTGTTAACCAAAAGGCCATCATTTGTAGCACTAGCCCATAAAATTATTTTGTACTCTGTACTTTTTTTCTGTTTATGGTGTGCACAATAAAGAGTTTCTATCTATCTATGTAACTAGACAACTTGGGTGTTTGAAATCCAGAGTAAACAGGTTTTTTCTAGGTAAGCGTGTTTTATCTTAAACTATACAGGGCGTGGTCAAACGCAAACCTATTTAGAATAAAAAAGATGATAAATAAATGTGGCGATGATAGCTTCGTGGTTAGCCCAGCTCACACGCCGAAAAGCGTGGATTCAAATCCCAACAATGAGCTTGAGCTGCCGATGTAGGAAAATATCGTGAGGAAACCATAGCTTGGTGGTAGGGTAATTTCTAGTACTTGGATGGCTAGCTACCACCCTCAAGTCAAAAATCTGCCATGAAGCATCTAACAGTGTGTTCCGGCAGCCACACTTGATAACCAGTTCTATGCCAATCTAGATTCATTAAGTTTTTATTATTGATAACATCATCAAGACAGCAAAATATATAATAGTAAATAGCTCTCCTTCCAGCGTTTTCCTTTAACTTGGCAACTATTTTAATTGGCACTGTTTTTGACATCCTTTCTCGACGAGTATCTAACCTCTTATCTCTTTCTTACTAATAAAATCCCGGATGACAGAAAGGAAAGAAAAATTCTGTAGCAAAACGTTGGAAACTGCCGGAAATTGGACGAACCCATTTCACTTTAACACCGATTCTATGAGAAAAGTTCTTCGGATTTAGAAAAACGATTTCATTACAGTTCTAAGATAAGAAATTTGGAGTTGAAAGTCATTTTATAAATAGAAAAGTTGGTCAAAGTTTTTAGCAATATTGAAAAGGTTGGCTGTTTCAATGGCAAAGAGTTAAAATTTGGTAATTTTACATTTAATGTTAAGTTGTTAATCTCTACGGGATTTCTCCTATGTAACACAGTAACAAGTTATAGCACTTGTTACTGTGTTACACAGTAAATATCGTAGGACTATACACACAGCGCCATCTGGCACCAAACTAAGCAGAGCTTGTGTGATGAAAGTCAGATAACTGATCGAATACAGAAATACTTTTTTTTTTTGTAAATACATACAGAACACCCAGGCGCAGAACAAACATTTGTTTATTCACAAAATGTTTGCCCTGAGTGGGAATCGAACCCACGCCCTACAGCTCTCAAGGCAGATATACTACCAATGAGCCAACGGGGCTGTCAAAAGTGTGCCAGTTTCTTTCAATATAGATCTATTATGGTCCTTAATAAATCTATATTGAAAGAAACTTATGTGGTTCAATCACGCTGACCACGGAGTTAAAATCGCTACAATATTTTACTGACGTAGCATCACCACTTCGGGACAAAGGATCCGTTTTGCGGTATTCAAATGGAGTTGAGGTAAACAAGTTAGGAGCCAGTTGGAATACGGAAATGGGATCTCGGTCCAGTTGGCCTAAACATATTACGGTAATTTTATACTGGTGAACTTGTTTGTTGCATTGACAACTGCTATGGGAGGCAACTTTTTTATATTTGTATTAGGTATGTGATAACTATTTTAGGAAAGGACGTGTTTGTCCAAAAGTGGTCCAGATTTTTTTGGAGTGAAAAAAAAATCTTAACATTATCATCGGTGAATACAATTTTTAGATATTTTAGGCATTTCGATAAAATTTATACGGGACCACCTCTGAAGTATAATCTACGAAGCAAAAAAAAATCATCAAAATTGATTTATAATTATTTTATTAGCGGGAATTTTATTATCACAAACTAAAAGGGATGTACTCTACTGGGAGTAGCACCCTACTCAAAGACCACCACCATCACATCTGCTTATAGCCAACAGGGCTGATTGCAAGATAAAATTAAAAAAAAAAAAAAAAAAATATTAGCGGAATTATCGCGTAACATCATCATCATTTTTTATTTGTAGTGTGTTGTTGTTATAGTGTTGTGTATGTCAAAATAAATGTTTTGCTCTTTTCTTTCTTTCTTTCTAACAAACATTAAAAAAGCACATTTGAATTGAGAACCTTCTCCTTTTTCATAATTGGCGGATTTATTGCGTAGCATACACACCCACACACACACACAAAAAAACATATAGTCAAATTGAGAACCTCCTCCTTTATTTGAATATGTTAAAAAAATAATTAATTCACTATTGAATGACCCTGCCGAATTGTCCTCTCTAGCAAAACCGCGGGTAAAAGCTAGCAGTACATAAAACTTTGTATAGATTTACTTCAAACTCAAAAATAGGTACCGATTATAAACTATTTTAAAGATTCGACCAGCAACTAGTAGTAACTCTTATACCTCAGCGCAGTAAGTCAGCGTTAAAGTTATAACTCAAGTATATCTTGAGTCGATAACTCAAGTACTTAGCCTCTGAAGCTATTGAGAGGGATAAATCTCACGACTTATCTGCCTTTCGCACGGGCGTGTGCATCAAACACGAGTGTAATATAGAATACTAGCTGCGCCCCGCGGTGTTACGCGCTACATTTCTTTCACTAGATCACTTGCGTTCTCAAGTAGTGGCATATCTCACAGGAACGACTATGACACTCATCTCGCATTTTTCGGTATGCCTTCGCTTCGAATAAGGCGTAAACAACGTGATTTACATTTTTTGTACAAAATTATTCACAATTACAGTGACAGCCCATATTTAGTTGAAAACGTCAAATTACGTGTACCTCATCACTACCCCAGAAGTAGAATAAATAAAATTTGTAGTCTTCCATTGTGCCGAACTAACCTCGGCTAGAATTCACCAATGGTGCGCATGTGTTCGACTTAGGCAGCCCGTACACGTTCAATCATGATCACGATCCGCGATCCGCGATCCGCGATCATGATTTCAAAATTTCTAGATATTATGCGATCCGGAGCATCAGTCCGTCAATCCGCTTCGTACACGATCAGTCTGGATCGCGATCATTGATCGCGGATCGCGGATCGCGGATCGCGCGCTACGTGTACGGGCTGCCTTATAATAGTATCAGTGACAGTGTGGATGTTTTCTCTGGCTGCTTAGGACAATTTAAGAAGGTAGTTTCAGAGGCGCAAATAAATAAAAAAATGTGCTGAGGATATAGATACCGGGATTTCTTGTTCCTATATTTACTACACACACAAGTTTGTGTTTAGTCATAGTATTAAAAAAAATGTTTAGAATCTCCTTAATAGTAGGTTTATTTCCATAAACAAGCAATATGTTCATCAAGCTGTGTATGCCTATAACTGGCGCATGTATCGGAACATAACTTTACGCAATGTGTTTGTAAATTTACCAATATGTGTGCTGTTGGCGTACCTTAATAAATAAATAAATAAAGTACATGTTTTTTTATTTCATCATCATCAGCCTCATCATCATCATTATCATCATCCGCCTAAATTAGTCCACTGCTGGACATAAGCCTCTCCCAAGACACGCCACTCAGCCCGATCTTCGGCTTTTCGCTTCCATCCACCGCCAGCTGTCCAACGTATATCGTCACTCCATCGAGTCTCAGGGCGTTCTACGCTACGATTGCCAATTCGCGGTCTCCACTCTAGAATACGTCTACCCCAGCTGTTATCGGTTCTGCGACAGATATGTCCAATTCTCCAGCCCATTGGTACTTCAGCTTGCTAATACGCTGTCTATGACTTTAGTCCTCTGGCCAATTATTTCGCGAATATATATTCTTTTATTTATTATACTAAAATGTCAAAACACAATTATATTTAGTTTTTTACTTCTTTTTGAGTATTTTCTTTTTTAGTATTTAATACTCGTCAATGTCATAAAACAATGTCTCTAGCAGCCAAGATCTTAACTTGGTTCTGATGCACGCAGTGGAAGAGGTATTTAACGTAGGTTGTCTCTATCCAGATCCACGCATCATACTTCATGTAACGAGAAATTGACAGAACATCCTTAGCATTGGTTAACTTTAAGCAACGGTTATAAATAAAGACCCACAATGTGTAAGTTTGTGAATAAGTGATTATCTAAGAAAACAATGTTAGAAAGTTGCGTTCTGAAAAGATCAATCATATTTTATCCATTTAATTCTTACCCTCTTAATTGAATTCACAATCATACGGCAAAACTTGTACAGAAGTTAGTTCAAACTTCCTTCACGGTCGAACTACTGTACTAAGTTCGACTTAGTTCCTTTGTTACAATTTCTTTTACTCTATACATATTTGTAACTTTTGCCAAAGGATACGTTTCTCGGACTAATGAATAATGTTGAAAGTTTTTGTATTCATAATTATTATGATGGGAATGGAAATTTGAAACCCTGCAATTTAACGTTAATGAGAAGTTTGACTGCCGACTTCTTGGAAAGTCTATTTTTTTTTTTAAAATAGGAACCTTAACCTTTTTATTTCGATCACGTCTACGTTTTATCTTCCTCATTTGAGAGCTATTTTTAACTCACTTTAAAAAGAAGCAAGCTTTTAAATTTGACCCGTATTCTTTTTGTTTTCAAGTCAGGTCAAATATTTAGTAGGTATGTGCACTATTAATAAAAATTACTAGACTGTATAGCAAATTTGTATTTGCAATATTAATTTAAAGACAGAATGTTGGAATTCGTACAAATAATTGTAAGTGAATAGAGCATCTAGTATCTTTTCAGTCGATTATTATGATAGTGTAAAAAAGTAATACAATATAAAAAAAAAATAAGCGTCTGCTATGTCAAAGAACGAAAAAATAAGTTTTTTTTTCTGTAACATTTGAAAATAGAGCCCTAGCTGCCATATTGATTTTTTTCCTAAATACTTATAGCTAGGGATGGCGAAGAGATTTATTCGTCAAAATTTGTTATAACATTTAAAAAAAGGTAAAAATAAACTGTCGGAAAAAGTTGGAAAAGCGGTCGATTCACACACTAAAGGGCGTTGGTTCCACAATGAGCTTGAGCTGCCGGTAAAGATAAACGTCGTGAGGAAACCGTAGCATGGTTGTAGGGTACTTTCTAGTACTCGACAGATAGCTACCGCCCTTAAGTTGGACATTTGTCGCCAAGCACCTAACTGTGTTCCGACAACTTTACTTACGTTTTCCATTTTCGTCACTTAAGGTCAGGTGAACTGTGGTCAATCACTTAGGCTGCCAATAATAAAAAAAAACATACGTTCATAGAACAGCCCTGAAAATATTACACTTCTTTTTTGGGCAGTTGTGTAATAGTAAAATTTTACACTATTCATAAACTGATTTTTAATTCAGATATTATCTTTAGACACACTAGCCATTAAAAAGTACTGAAACACACAATGTAAACCCACAAATTCAAATTTGGTTTGAAATAAATTCAAAAACCCTTTTACTTCGCGCACATTTTACTTAGCGTTTTGTATTTTAACTTATGTCAAATTTTCTTTACGTTCTTAATTAAACAAAGCTATTATTATGAAGATAAATGGAGTTAAACTGTGAGCTCAGAACATTTAGAAAAGATTTTTTTTGGTCCTTCGGTTTTGTATCTATATGAACATTATCCGCGTTATCATGAACATTAAAAAAAGTATTAGGTCAGCCATTCTCAAGTCACACATTTACAACATATTTTTTTTTTAGTGGTTGACAAGCTAGATGTTTGACCGCAGGTCACCTGTGCTCAAACACGTTATTAGTGACGGTGTGGTCGAAAATAGTAAACACTCACTCTCACTCTGGTTAATCCAGGTAGTAAACTATACGTGCTGCAAATGTAATACAATGCTAACAATATCCTACACTGGCCTTGCGATTACCTGATGATTGGGAAGCCTCATAATAAATAACGGAATTGTTCAATTACCTTAATGATTTATTTCTTTTTCACTAATCTATATTTTCTTCCATTCCTCAGTTCAGCCTTTTTCCGTCTGTACTTTTTTCACGTTTTGACGTTTAACATCTAGATTGTTGCTCAGTACATCCGTAGCCGTCTGTACCATTATTTTAATACAACCGATCGGTTTGCACGCCGAAACCAGAATGAATCAAGCCACCACATGAATGTCTCCTCGCGACCCAGATGTTGCCAGTTAAATTACTCATTTTGTTCCGAATCCATATAACACCAATAGAAATGTGCGAATAGATAATAAATCTAACACTAATTTCATACAAATCCATTCAGCTGTCTTTGCGTGATTGAGTAACAAACATCCAAACATGTAAACTTTCATATAATATTAATAGAATATATAGATAAATTAAGAGGTCGATTTTAGTGATAAAGCCGCCACAAGCTCATAAGATTATTTTGTTCTCGAACTAAATTCTCGAACTCTTCGATTCCACATTCTTCATGCGTACATCTCAGTCGGCGTCTATTTTCCCGAAGTACAACTTGGGTGTCCTCAAATCCACAGTAAACAGGTTTGTTCTAGGTAAGCGTGCTTCATGTTATACTACATCCTGCTTAACATCTAGGCAGGGCGTAATCAAACGCAAACCTGTTTAGAATTAAAAAAAAAATACTTTTTTCTTTTACGCAATAAAGAGTTTCTATCTAGCCCAGAGAATCAGCAAGTTGAAGTGGCAATAGGCAGGGCACATAGCACGCAGAACTCATGGCCGATGAAGCTGCAAAGTTCTGGAGTGGAGGCCACGAACCAGTAAGCGCAGCGTAGGACGTCCACCCACAAGGTGGACAGACGATCTAGTAAAGACCGCAGGAACGCGCTGGATGCGAGCCGCTTCCAACCGGTCTTTGAGGAAGTCAATGAGGGAAGCCTATGCCCAGCAGTGGACGTCCTACGGCTAAAATGATGATGGATATACCTACCTAAATGATGATACCTACCTATCATAGGTACTAAGACAATTCTATATTTTCTTTGCCCTCTCTCTCTGCGACGTTTATCTCCAGTGTTATAAGGTTATAACAAAGTACAGGTGCGGCATAGCCGTCTCTAATTAAAAGTTTATCCGACAATTTCTTGTACATGCCAAATGGCATGAACTGTTTATTTGGTGGAAGAAGGCGAGAGGAATATGAATTACCTTTCTTACTTAGATATGTTTGAAATATAGGCCAGAGAGCGAAAATAAAATTTGAAAAGCGTTCGCGTGTATGTGGTTTAATTTACAATAACTTGGTATACTACTAATGAACTTGGGCAGGGAGTCTCTGGCGTTTAGTTCGTTTTGTTAGATTTATATAAAAAAAAAATTAGTAATTTGTACATTAGTAATTATACGCATGTTCAAGATTCTTATTTGTAACTCAAACTGTGCCTATTTATTTGCTTTGTATCCCTTGCAAGGGTGTGTTTTTAAATAGCAATTAGCTTGAGCTGCCGGTGAAAAAAACCATAACGTGGTGGTAACTGCTGCATTACTTGTCACGATGCCGAGTCGTCATTGCTGTTAGTCGGATTAGTTATGTTTATGTACGTCGCTGCTGTCGTTACTTTAATGTATATATATGTATATTATAGCCTGTATATATTATATACTGTATATGTATTATGAGTGTATATATTTATAAATGTAAATATTTCGTTTTATATAAATACATTATTATGATTATTTATTTTTCTTATTAGTGTTACATCTTCCGTCTGTTTCTTATGTTTTCTATCGTGTTTTTCTTTTCTTGGTTGCTTGGAATAGATCGCTGTTAGCGATGAGGCCGCCACTTGTGGCACTAGTTAATAATGTTCTTATGTTCTCTGTACTTTTTTCTGTTTATGGTGTGCACAATAAAGAGTTATATCTATATTGTATGTACTGTCTATATTGTCTATAAATACACTACCACATAAGCTAACATTAACTAACTAACATTTGTGTGACTAACATCGATGTTTGTTCTATGTCTGGGTGTACTGTATGTATTATAAGTATGTATTTACAAAAAAAAAAGTATTTAAGTATTCTATCAGTTATCTGTCTTCCATAGCACAAGCTCTGCTTAGTTTGGGGTCAGATGGCGCTGTGTGTAATGTCCTATAAAAAATTGTTTATAAAAAATATTTATTTATAACAGGGCAGTCAATAGTAATAGTTTAGACTACTGCTCCGCACCACCCTGAGTAGTAACAATAATATGACAAACAAGTAAGTTATTTAATATCCAATGTAACGGTTGTTACAGAAATTAATTACAAACAAATGAAATGACAAAGCAGCCAAAACCGCGAAAGATCACTAGCATTTTCATTCAAAAACAGTGTTCTTTAAAACATTCTGCGCAGTGAAAATGCTGAATTTCGTGGCGCGCCTTTATTTCGCTGAAAATTATTACGCACTTCAGTGACTGGCGCTTTCTGAGGGCCTCTGTTGATTTTTCAACGGCTGAAAATTATTACGTGCAACTTAATGGAACGACAAGCTTTTCATAAGGTTTTATATTGAGTGAGAAAGCTGGGCAAGATTTAATTAAAAAACTGACCTGAAAGAGGCAAATCGGTGCCCAATTTTCTTGAAATTTGTTTTAAAATAAAATATCTTAAGACATTTGACATAGTGCCATCTAGCCACAAACTAAACAAAGTTTGTACTACGGGAACCATATAGGAGATTCACGTAGGTACATTCTTTTTTAATTATAAATAATCATAATCATATTTAATTGACAACAGGGTTTTGCAGGTCTGACTAATGATTATTATAATTTCAATACTTATGTACTAGTTAGTGCAATTAAAATAATTTCTTCCATCTCAATAATAATGAATTAACAATGTCAGTAAAATTAAATAATAAAAAATATATGCAATCATAAATGATTGCATATATTTTTATGTAATACATATAAAATGCTTTGCCCTAAATGACTGACTGAAGGATCAACGCACAGCCTAAACCGCTGATCGCAGAGACCTGAAACAGAAAAAAAGACTTTTAAAAACTAGTATTCTTAGTTTACAAAACGAACAGCTATACACACTAGCACTATAATACTGAATTGTCGTATGTTTGTCATAAATTATGAGCATTTGAAACTAATCATCTAATATCCCAAAGTAATGAGCGCCAAAACAACGCGCTAGATGGCGTTGGCTCTCCGTCCAGTCTAATGTTACAGAACAACATTTTACAAAAAAAAACACCTTTTTTTAAAATGACCGTTATTAGCTACACCAGCTAATCTGCGGGTAGGTAAAATGTAGTTTTTAAAGAAGGAAAACATTTTAAAGTAAAAACAGTCAACGGTGAAACCATATTTTGGTATCTTTTGGTAAATCCACATTAATAATTTTATTTAAACATTGCTAAACTTTAACCTTTCGTTATCAACGTATCTTTAGGTGTATTTAAAATGATTTTTTAAGTAGTATACTATCTAAAAATTTTTTTTTTTTTAATTATGGACTGGCCAGTGTCGCAATATCCAAATAATTTGCTTCAGTTTTATGTTTTTAACTACATATAAGTACATGAGTTTTTTTGTTTGGGATTATCTCAACAGAATAAAAGAATCGCTCGAAACACTGTACACAAACAGATTTAACGAACGGTGCTCGGCTGGCTGCTGGTGCTAGCTACCACGAAGTACCATAGCTACCATCAAGTTAAAAACATATCATCAAACACTTGACGGTGTGTTTCGGCAGTCTCACTTGGAATCCATTCCTATTCCCGACTAGTGTGTTTACCATCTTCGACCACACCGTAATTTTACTTCAAGTGAACTGTGGTTAATCATCTAGCTTGTCACCTATAACAAAACTTTATACTTGACAAAATTCTGATGAGACTATTAATTTTTAATCACGAATAGGGACGACAAAATTTTTGGTAGAAAAAAATCTTAGCGTATATTCGACAATAGACAACACTTTATATATGACATAAAACAGAAAGAAATACAGACAAAAAAATTACAATCATAAATAAAACAAAAAGGAAGCAATACATAAATAAAAAAAAAGAAATAATACAATGTACATAACATTTTATTATTTTTATTTATTTTCTTTCTAAAATAATATTTATGTTGAAGTACATTTACCGTCGTATTACTTAAAATAGTACCTAATAATATAAGTCTGAACACAATAACAATGATAATAGTAGGTACCGTTATCTTTTTTTAGTACGCAATAATTTTAGTGCAAGTAATTACTTTCCAATAAATGAATCGTACGAATTGAAAAGTCGACGCAAATCTGCTACATTTTCGCTCTGCTAAATTTGACATTATGTGTTGACTAACTTTCATAGTCCCTTGAGACACCAAAAACAATTGTATCACATAATTATAGGTATGTACCATGTACGAGTTTTCTCAGAAATGTTCTCTACGAAGACCACTAAGACGCCACGATTGATAAAACCGCTATCAAAAATACAATCTTGAAATGAAAGTAACAAAAACTATCAATACTAGTATCTCTATAGCATTATCTATATCTCAACATTAGCCGTTTTACTATCTATGACAACACAAACATCGAGCCCACGTATAAATGTATACAGGTTACTTAAGGCTACATTTTGTGTTATAGCAAATGTAATTTCAAATTCAAAATTCAAAATATTTTATTGTATTTTATAATACTTTGTCATACACATACTACTTTTACATATTACACACTTTTACATATACTACTTTGTATTTAAAATATCTTGTACTGTATGGAAGCAATAAATATTTAGAATCTTGAATCTAGATAAACTTAAGTCATAAATCTTGAATATGTGTTATAACTACTAAAACATAACAAACCTCTTTTTTATTTAACTTTTGGATTTATTATTTTGATACATTTGTAAATTAAAAATGTAGAAACGAAAGAATTACAGACTCCATAGAAATTTAAAAACCAAATAATACAAAAAATATTTTTATTTTTTTGCCTGTCAAGAGGTGTCACTGTAAAACCATGCAAATGTTATAGTTACAAATGAATCTTGTTTCAGGATGTTGTAAGACAGAATTAGATTTAGTTTTTACACTTTGAGTAATGTGAAAAAAAAAACACCAAAAAAAACTCGTTTGAAAAAAACGTTTGAATTGCATTAAAGGTTAATTAAAATGACTGGGAAAATTATACATTACTTTGACTTTTTATGAACATGGCATCTATATTTTTGCTGTTAAATATAAATAAATAAACTAAGTATCGAGGTACATTTCACAGAGCGCCATCTAGCCCTTAACCAGTTAAAGCCTGTACTATGGGAAACACATAACTAATATGTATATGTAGATATAGACATAGATATAATATATATAATTACATATATCATGGATATTATTCATTCATGGTCAATGATATTTTCAGGTTCTTTTAATTTCATTCAATAGAAATGCAATGCAAACAAAACAACAAAAATTGCTATAAGGCAGAGAAACAAAAATTGCTATAAGGCAGCGAAACAAAAATTGCTATAATGCAGAGATCATCGCCTTAAAGATTATCTTTACAATAGTTCTCGGTAACCAAGACAAGTTTTCCGCAAACATTCGTGCGACTTACTAAATTGTAGCTCTACTTATGCTGTGGAACCATTTGTATTATTATAAACAAATGATGAACGCGCGTATTTTAACACTGCTCCTTGTGCTTTGTTTGTGTGAGTGTAAGAGATTCACGAGATGCAAGCTGGCTGTAGAGCTACAGAGGAGTAAGCTGGTGGATAAAACTTTCTTAGGCAGCTGTAAGTAATTAATACTATATGTATATTTACATGCTTGCAATGTTCGTATGTAGCTATGAAAGTACGTGTAAGTAAAAAAAATAAATTGCAAGCCATTTTTAAGTACCTACTTGCTAGTTTTTGCTTTTTCTTTAAATTTTTGCTATTTATGGACAAATGGATTGTGCTAATAATCTACTGTTTTATTCAATCAATTGTAATTTGCCGCAAATAAACACCAAAATAAATGCCAGTAGCTGTAATTTCACTGTAAAATTATGCTCCATTTGTCCATAAATTGCAAAAAAATATTTGTATGGAAATCGAACCACCATAAGACGGATATGAACCCAATCACATCCGTGTAAAATGGGATAGGTACTTACCAGTATTCAGTATTACATCCGCCAATATTTTATATTTGCATCTATTGCGCCATATTTAGTGTCAAAATGAAATGTACAAAATATCGTTTCACTTCCGCACTGACCTTTCTAATTTACTGGTTAGGTTTCAATTGTCGCTAGACTTTCATTCAAAGGCTATTCAATCAGTTCGTGTAATAGGTAAAGGATATAAATTTACGTAGATTGTATTCCGGTTATGTTTTACATAGTGAAGGTACCGAATTGGTTCATTGCTTCGTCAACTCATTTGGTAGTAGGAGCTGTAGGGCGTGGGTTCGATTACCGCACGAAACAAATATGTAACGCGCCTACTTGCAGATATTTGTTCTGTGGCTTGGTATTTGTAGGCAGTTATTTATTTTATCGGCTTTATATGCCAGAAACAGGCTTTTAAAAAAAATGCGCTACTGAATGTTTGTTGACAGCCCCGTTGGCTCATTGGTAGTATATCTGCCTTGAGAGCTGTAGGGCGTGGGATCAATTCCAACTCAGGGCAAACATTTTGTGGGTGTTCTGTATGTATTAAAAGTATGTATTTACAAAAAAATATGTATTTATGAATTCTATTGGTTATCTGACTTCCATCACACAAGCTCTGCTTAGTTTGGGGCCAGATGGCGCTGTGTTTATAGTCCTACGATATTTATTTATTTATTCCTCGATAGATACAATTTAATGTGTCTTAAATCGAGAGTGCATTGGAATCTTCTAGACAAGCGTGCTCTATCGTAGACTGCCAATGATATTAGGTATATAATTATGTTACAGTTAAAACCCGTTTTTCGTTAGAACTCGTTTTCCCTAATTAAAACTAGTTTTTACTAAATGCCTTCACTCTTCACCCATTTTCAACGCAACATTAGGTATATCTGTTTTCTATTATAATATTTGCCTCACGGTAATTATTACCGTCGTGCTTACTAACGTATTCTTGAAGCGATTAAGTTTAATCATCTTATACATTAATCTCGGAAAAATTCTGAATAAGCTCCGGAACAAGTGGCAGCGGCGGTCTTAGCTGTTGCGAGGCCCGGGGCGACAGATAGCTGTGAGGCCCTTTTTCTTTGTATCCGTTTTACTAAAAAATTAGTTCAAGTGCTCGAGTGGCCGTAACATGCTTGCACTAATAATGAAACCGTGCGTTCAGGGGGGGGGGTTTTGTTACGTGCGAGGTGCGAGATACACACACATATATGGTAAAGACTTTTTTCTATGAGGACGCGAGGCCCCTGCAAGAGCGAGGCCCCGGGTGGTTGCCCTGCTTGCCACCCCCTAAGGCCGCCACTGACAAGTGGTATTAAATTTATCAAAGTGTATTAAGTCTATTTTACATATTATAAAGTTATAGATAATTATGTTTTTATAATGTTTTATTAATTTTATAATATTTTCATGTTATCACATAAGTGACAGTAACGTCTTTGATGATAGATAATAATACAATGCAAAGATTTGACTTCTCCGTATTGCTGTCAAAATTCTTAACCTCAAAAAAAACGCAAGTATCGACCTTTCTAAACATAATTTAGTTCCTAATTTAAGCACCTTGTGTGTAGATTAGTTGTCGCTGTCTTGGAACAAAACAAAATCCAGCTTACGAGTTCTGTTATCATTGACACTGACATTTCTGTTTGAAGTCCATTCAAAATCATAGTCAAATAAAAATCAACCCAACTGCTCGGAAATACAGTGCAAACTCTATCA
This sequence comes from Biston betularia, assembly GCA_905404145.2. Classification (NCBI taxonomy): domain Eukaryota; kingdom Metazoa; phylum Arthropoda; class Insecta; order Lepidoptera; family Geometridae; genus Biston; species Biston betularia. The sequence continues at coordinate 4,628,073 of FR989887.1, read as the reverse complement.
ATACAAATGATAACATACAGTAAGATTTGACATAATGTAAATAGTAAAACGCCTCCGGCGCATGTTTGCTCGCATAGCTTTGATATCGTTATGTGGAACGCACGTGGTATTGTGTTTATAATTTTTAATATAATTTTGTTAGTGGAATGTAAGAGATTTGATACAAGATGTAAGCTAGTTCGAGAGTTACTCAGATTGGGATTGCCAAACAACCATTTACTTGGACAGTGTGAGTGTTTTTTAAATAAGTTATTAAGTAAAGTATTTAAGTATATTACAGTGAGGAGATATATATGTATATACCGATAGATACTTAATTAGTAAACTGCGACTTAACTGGATTGACATAAGCTGTCTATATGTCATGTGAACAGTTTATGAACCAGTAACAACGTCACGTGAAGGTGGGCAGACGACCTAATAAAGACCGCAGGAACGCGCTGGATTCGAGCCGCTTCCAGCTGGTATTTGTGGAAGTCGATAGGGTGGCCTATGCCCAGCAGTGGACGTCATACGGCTGAAATAATGAGGATGATGAACACCGTCACACCGGCTCGTCAAGTCGAAGAGGTTGGTATACATTCTGGGGTCCGCGGTCTACAACCGCGTACTCACCTCCGTCCGGGATACATCTTCCACTGTTTGAAGCCAGCGGTAATACGCACTTAATTTAGAAAAGTCTCCCGGATAGTCGGCTGCCGAAACTTCTTACCTACTTACCAGTCTTTAGAGTTTCTTTGTTAGGCCCTTAAGACTTGTTGTATTATCATTCTAGTGGGCTGGTGCTAGTTGGCGGATTTATATCGGTCAGTTATTCTCTTCTGTCAAAAAAAACTGCCGGTTTTCTCACGCTGTGTTTATTTATTGTGCGACGCTAGCGGCCTTGGACTTCCGACTCAGACAAGAAAATGATTATTCATCGCTTATGTAAAAAAAGAGTACAAAAATATATTTGCATTGAATAAATATATATTGTAGCGATGATAGCTCAATGGTTATTGCGGTTGGTTTGCACGGCGAATGGCGTGAGTTCAAACCCCAAGAAGAAGCTGTCGGTGAAGGAAAACATAGTGAGGAAACCATAGTATGGTGGTGGTGTACCACCATGCGATGTACCTACCCTACATTCTAGTACTCGGCTGGGTAGCTACCACCTAAGCTGAAAATTTACTGCTAAGCAACTAACGGTGTGATGCGGTAGCCCCATTTGAAAGCTAATTCCATTTTAAGCTATGTGTGTTTACCATCTTCGACCACACCGTCATTTAACACTAGATGAGTTGTTGTCAAACACCTAGCCATACCATACAAAAAATCTCAAAACATTGAAAGGCAAAGAGGAAAATAATCTTCAAAATATACCTTCATCTACTTATAATAGGTAGGTACTAATAATAATACCTTCCGCAATTTATTCAATTAAGTATGTTCAAAACTGTGCAAGTGTACTCCTCGTTTATTGAGCTCTAATTAGCAGCCATAACTTACAAGTTTTCCTTTAGAATTTTATAAAATTAATTTAAAAAAAAATCACTCTAAACAATGGTTTTCCGTTAATTATTTCTTAACCTCAATTTTAACTTGCGTGAATTCGAAGAGCTCGTTTATACCGTTCAGTTGATCGATGATTAATGGTTAACTTTTCGTTTACTTAACCGGCAGTTAACTAACCCTATGTAAAAATAGAGTAGTTACATCGATGTCCAAAAGCAAACACTTTCTAGAATTAATGTTTATTTTTATGTAACCGTAATGAGACGAGCATGACGCTCTCCTGATGGTAAGAGATAACGTTGTCCATGACCATTGCAGCGATACACAGAACTTTGTGTAGTAAAACAAAGCCCAGGGCGTCGCTGCTTTGGCGCTCATTACTTTAAGACATTCGATGGTAAGTCTCACACGCCCAGTAATTTCGCTAGCTCCTTCAAATCGGAACACAGTAATGTTTACACACTACTGCTTGACGGCAGAATATCTGGTAATACGGTGGTACATACCTAGACGACCTCCTGCTAAGGAAAGCTACCACCAAGTAAAATAGATTTATAGTTTTTTATTTTATTTTTTTTAGTTTTTTGACCATAGCTCACCCGATTTCAAGTGACGGTGTCGTCAAAGATGGTAAAGTACATCTAGCCAGGAATTTGGCAGAGCCATCCCACAGTTGCGAACAGTTCTCCATACACGAGCTCGCCTGTGTTTAGCATAAACAAAACAACTGTTCTGGCGTGAAGTATCATCTTACCAAAGCAAAGATGCCTGGCTTTTTTGCAGCTCTAAAAACTAAAACAAACAAAAAAGTATATTCAAGTAAGCTACGTCATCATCGCTACGATTCTACGTTTCATCATCATCAGCCTATACTAGTCCACTGCTGGACATAGGCCTCTCCCAAGACACGCCACTCAGCCCGATCATCGGCTTTTCGCTTCCATCCACCGCCAGCTGTCCTACGTATATCGTCACTCCATCGGGTCTCAGGGCGTCCTACGCTACGCTTGCCAATACGCGGTCTCCACTCTAGGACACGTCTACCCCAGCGGTTATCGGTTCTGCGACAGATATGTCCAGCCCATTGCCACTTCAGCTTGCTAATACGCTGAGCTATGTCAATGACTTTAGTTCTCTGGCGAATTACTTCGTTTCGGATCCGATCCCTCAGAGAAATGCCAAGCATAGCTCTTTCCATAGCTCGCTGAGCGACTTTGAACTTACGGACCATTCCCGCTGTGAGTGTCCACGTTTCGGCTCCGTAGGTCATGACAGGTAGGACGCACTGATTGAAGACTTTTGTCTTCAGACTTTGTGGGATGGATGACGAGAAGACTCGACGTAGTTTTCCGAATGCTGCCCAGCCCAACTGTATCCTTCTATTGGCTTCACTTTCGAAGTTGTTTTTACCTAGTTCGAGCGTCTGCCCTAGGTAAATGTACTTATGAACAATGTCTAAAGTGAAACCATTTATGGCAACCGGTCCCGGAACAACGTACTCGTTGAACATGACCTTGGTTTTATCCAAGTTCATCCGGAGACCGATGCGTTGAGAAGAATCAGTAAGGCTGGTCAGCATCCATTTTAAGTCCTCCAGCGATTCCGCCATTATGACGATGTCGTCCGCAAAACGAAGGTGTGAGATGTACTCGCCATTAATTCTACGTTTAATCAGTCCGTTATACTATTGTTAAATCGATTTGAACATTTAATCATTAATTTACATATTTAATGACATGCCTAAGTTCGAATGGTTAAGTTGATGCCAACATGCGATGTTGGATTTAAATGAAAATATCCATTTTAGTTTGTTATTAACTTGGGTATTTTAATAGCGGTTAAATAGCTCGACAAAATTATGTTTGAAAACTCGTTATTAAGAAACTATTTGGTCGAAATACTGTATCACAAATGAATACCTACTATAATAGATCCAACCGTTTATTTTCTTTTTGACAGCACCAATAGAACGTAACTGCGTCATGTTACGCAAAAGTTCACTTTTAAATGCGAGGTTTTAAAAATATGACAACTGCCTAAGTTTGCTCCTTGATCCCGTATAATAATCATCTTTGACAAATTGAGTCCATAAGTGCAGTAGTTTTTTTATAAATTACATAAAATAACAAACGTTTTTAAAAATTTACGTTCTATGGCTATTAACATAGTGATGTTACGATTGAGATATCGATATTGTTTATTAACTATTTTTGCACGGGTATAATGTAGCATTCTAATGTAGTATAAATATAGATTGGTATGAAATGATATGAAACAATTATTGTGACTTTTATTTTTATTTATTTATTAATCAAAATCATATTCATCGTCGCTGTCATTCGAGCTATCGCCGACATTTATTATTAATTGTTGATTCAAATTATCTATCGCCACGTGTTTATCCCAATCTGCCATAATAGTTTCTTGACACACAGACAGATTTCACAAACTTTCACAGACTCGATAGAAAAATGAATCGATATCGTGTCCACTATAATCACTTGGTCACAGCACTATAACTATCAAGTTAGATCTGTCAAATAGAAAATAAACGGTTGGATCTATTATAGATGACATTTTCACGCAGCGCCATCTATCCTCAAACTAAGTAAAGCTTTTGAAATAGATAAATGATATACCAATACTTAGATTTTTTAAATACGTGCTTTCAATCATATTTATTACTACTGGGGTAGAAGTGTTCTAGAGTGCAGACCGCGAATTGGCAAACGTAGTGTAGGACGCCCCGAGACTCGATATACGTAAGTAGGATAGCTGACGGTGGATGGAAACGAAAAGCCGATAATCGGGCTGAGTGGCGTGTCTTGGGAGAGGCCTATGTCCAGTAGTGGACTTCGGTAGGCTCATGATGATGATGAATAATATTTGTAATAGGACAAAAGAACAAATATGTGTCTCGTTTGGGAATCGAATCCACAACCTACAGCTAAGAAAGCAGAGCCAAAAGACATACTAAATAGTTTACTGTAGCGTTATATATATAGTTATATAACTCAGCGGTTAGCGTGGTCTGTTTACACGCCGAAGGGCATGGCTTCAAACCCCACCAATGAGCTTGAGTTGCCGGTGAAGGAAAACATCTTGAAAAAACTATAGAACTCGGCTGGCTAGCTACCACCCTCAAGTTAAAAATCTGTCAAGCATCTAACGGTGTGTTCCAGTAGTCTCACTTGAGAGCCAGTTTAATTCCAGGCTAGATGTGTATACCATCTTCGACCACACCGTCACTTAACATCAGGTGAGCTGTGGTCAAACACCTAGCCTGTCAACCATAAAAAAAACTTCAAAGGAGTTTTAGAAGCAACACGAAAAGCCACATTTTATCACTTTGATGATGTACTCTGTTGCGCGTATCTAATTCAATACTTTATGAATAAAACATCGCTACTTTTATAAATAAACACTCGGGAAAAATATAAGTTATGGAATTTTTTATACACTTTTTTTGACATGTATTATGTAAATATAGTGATTAAAGATTTACCGGTATAGATTGTTCGATCCCAGCAAGCAAAAGAGGGTAGACGGAGATTACTCCGTCCATTTTTATATTTGCAACCGTCGATCGAGAGAAGCTTTGTCGTTGCGGTCGGACGTACGTTACGTTCCTTGGTCACGGCGCGCGCGCGTAACATATTCATCCAGAAACCAACGAAACCAGTGTCCGTGACATTGTGCCGTTCAGTTGCCGAACACCATTTTGGACCCACCAGCAAGTCTAGCCGTGCTAGGATTGTACGAAGCCCTCGACGAAAGCTGAAGCCGTATTGGCGGTCGTGGATTGAAGGTTGGTGGAGTTTTTTCTGAATACCTTCGATAGCTTGCGGGGATAGTTTATCCGTTTCCCACCTGTTCCTGGATGCACCTCATACAGTCCACTACCTATTAAATTTAGTCTTCTAGTACATAGATAATTATGTACAAAAATACAATAATAAATTATCATTCTATGATTGTACTTTATCAGTGAAAACAATGGTGTAGGTTAAATGTTTAAGGTATATATCTAGTTAATTTCCGCTTAACAGTCATTCCAGTTCCAACAGTGACGAGGACTTAAATTAAACTAATTTGACACAGCTCATTAATTAAAAACCTAATCTTAATTAAAATCTAGAACTAATTTAACATAAACTTAAAATACTAGGTTATAGTATACTTCATCTCGTTTGGTCGACGCCACACGTGAACAAAACACTGGCCTTTATTTTGCTCAGCGTTTGAGTATTGCCATACAACGCGGCAATGGGGCCAGCGTTTTGGGAACTATTCCCATTGATAGCGGTCTTTTAGAGTAGTTATTATTTTAAGTTATTTTATTTTAGGTTAATTCTTGTGTGTTTATCATATCTGAATACTAGGTAGGCGTAGGTTAAACGAAGGCGTAGGTTTCTACTAAGCACAGAACGTAATTATAATAATTATTACAATGTTTTAATTTCTGCGTGGACTGAAAATCACAGTGCTAAAATGTTTTTGTACTTATAAAATATTATAAATAGACAAAAATAAGAACACAGCTATGGAAAATAACACGTTACAAAAACATGACCTCTCCGCGTTCTAACCAAAACTCCTTTTTTTCTCTGTTATTTATCTATTACTATTCTTTAGCTACAACTGATCATTAGTTTGATGAGTGTTACGCGATACGATATATATCTCCAATCAAAACTACAAAGAGATAACCACGAATCACTACTTCATTTTTTATCCAAGCCACGATTGTTTCTCAGAAAATCCCGAGAACAAATAGACAAAGCGTTTCCTCATAAGCGTCGTGGGAACAAAATCTCTTGATTGGACCAAAACAAAGTTAGAAAGTATAAACAGTATGGATTTCTTTGTTTGTCATATTTTGTAAACAAGTATTGTATAAATTTAAAATTAAAAAAAAAACCGCGACATCGGTAACACATTTGAAAATTTCAACAAGAATTTCTCACCTTGACCTTTTTTTAATTTTAACAGACTAAGGGTTTGACCACAGCTCACTTGATGTTAAGTAAAGGTGGTTGGCGGTCTTATCGCCTGTAGCGATTGCTTCCAGACAACCTTTGGAACAGAAATTAGGTTGGTGTAAGAAACAAAAAAAAATAAACGTAGTAAAAGGTAATTAATATTGTAATGACGTAATTGCGTAGTCGAGGAGTACAAGTTTAACCAGTTAACTAAGAGCTCTGAAAAGTTAAAATGCGTGAGTTCAAACCCCAACAATGAGCTTGAGCTGCCGGCGAAGGAAAACGTTGTGAGGAAACCATGGTATGGTGATAGGGTACTTTCTAGTACTCAGCTGGCTAGCTACCACACTCAAGTTAAAAATCTGCCGCCAAGTATGTAACGGTGTGTTCCGGCAGCCTCACTTGAGATCCAGTTCAATTCCAGGCTAAGTGTGCTTTACCATCTTCGACTACAACGTCACTTGACGTCAGGTGAGCTGTGGTCAAACACCAACCATTAAAAATAACAGTCGAGTCGACATTTCGAAACATTTAGTAGGAAACTCTTTACTGCTAGTATAGTGTAGAAAGTTTTTTGCAATGAACGTGATCGGAATTCTTAATCAAATTGAATGTTACACTTTGTTTACGTGATTACATTGATACTGGATTTAGTGACTAATGAAGTTGTTTGTTTCGATTTTATTTTTAGGGAGTATTGGGCTTGACAATTAATATTTGTAAAGATAGTTCTTTATTTCCCTTGGTGGTAGATTTCCTTAGCAGGAAGTCGTCTAGGTAGGTACCACCGCAATACCAGATATTCTACCGCCAAGCAGTAGTGTGTAAACATTACTGTGTTCCGGTTTGAAGGTGACTGCAGCTAGTGAAATTACTGGGCTGTTGAGACTAACCATCGAAAGTCTCAAAGTAGTGAGTGCCAAAGCAGCGATGCCCCGGACTTTGTTTGCTACTCAAAGTTCTGTTTATCGCTACAATGGTCATGCGTTAACTCTTACTATCATGAGACCGCATCGTTCATCTCATTACTTTTACATAAAGAAAAAAAAATCAGTTAATTTCATTACAATATGCTTTGTGTGTATGCAAAAAAACAGAAAAATAAGTACAGAGAACAAAATAATCTTATGAGCTAGAGCCACAAGAGCCTTATCGCTAAGAGCGATCTCTTCCAGGCAACCGATAATAGAAAACATGAGACTTACCTTATCTTATAAACTTTATCCCACTAATATTATAAATGTGAATGTTTGTATGGATGAAGGGATGGATGTTTGTTACTATTTCACGCAATAACTACTGAACGACATGTTGGCAACTATTAAAACTAAGTGACAGCCCTGTTGGTTCATTGGTAGAATGTCTGCTTCAAGACCAGAAGGGCGTGGGTTTGATTCCCACCCAGGGCAAACTTTGTTGCTTAAACAAATGTTTGTTCTGTGTCTGGGTGTACTGTATGTATTTACGAAAAAAAAGTATTTAAGTATTCTATAAGTTATCTGTCTTCCATAGAACAAGCTTTGCTTAGTTTGGGGTCAGATGGCGCTGTGTGATTTCCTACGATATTTATTTATTTAATGGATTTAGATGTAATTTGGTATAGAGGTAGCTGAGACGCTGGATTAGAACATTTATCCCGAAAACATGTAGCAAATAACACCGCGGGGCGCAGTTAGTGAGTAGCTAAAACTAGTTAAGCTAGCAGTCTAATCTTCTAAAACAGAATAAGATTTAAAATATTCTGAAAGGTAGAAAAAAGAACAATTCTCTTGAAATAGTAACTCGAGACTTCATTACGATTCAGTGTTTTTCTGAATAGCTAGACAGGTTGCACCTTTACCCTTGGATCTTTGACCGTTTAATCACCTATTTTCCTCTTAATACTTGTTTAAAATCACTATTCTTGTAGTTGTTTCTATTCAGCGATCTATCATTACAAAGACATCTTATAGGTATCACTTGCAGTCAACACATTAGCACAAGTTGTGCCTTGAAAATACCGTACACCATTGATAATTAAAAACGATCAGCGTACAGTATTGGCGTCGTATTATGAGCATTTGCCACTGTCAATTGTTTTAAATTTTGCAAGTTTCATAAGTTAAATAAGGTTCCTTGTAGCTATAGTTATAGGTGAAGTCCAGTCTTGTTAAGTCCAGTCATGCTTTAGTAAAGTAGTGGCGACTTTATAAGTTTCGATGGAGTTTTGGAAGCAACACGAAAAATCATGTTTCACCACATAAAATCATTGTCCTACACCACGCTTGTAATTCGGCACTTTATGAATAAAACATCACCATCACATAAACATTAAAAAAAAAACACAAATTTTGGACAAAATACAACGGGGCGACACGACTCTTTCCGCGTTCCCACCAAAACTCTCTGCCTCGCTAAAATATAAAAAAATACGTAGTTATATTTTTTTTTAATCTAATTTATTTGTGCATCCCGTTGATTGTATTATTTTGAGTTTACATAAAAGTCTCATAGAAAAAATAGCTCTAAGCCAAAAGTCTAATAGAAAGTTAGACTCACGTACCGAGGATTCCGTACAAACTTATAGACCGTATGTAGCTATAAGACATTGCTTTTCCCCCAATTTTAGGATTCTAGGTCAACGGGAAGTAAGGCTATGGGTTTGATTCCGTTGCAAGTGTCAACATATGCGGCGTAAGCGGCTATATCTTTTAATTGCGTTGAATTACTTTGTAGCCATTACAGCTTAGTGGTTAAGGTTCACACGCCGATGGGCGTGGGTTGAAATCCCAACTCCTAACTCGTATAGGAAATCATAGCGTTGTAGTAGGTTAGTGTCTGGCTTGCTAATCTGCCGCCAGGCACCTAACGGTGTGTTTCGGCAGCCTCACTTGCGAGCCAGTTCTATTCCTAGCTAGGTGTTCACCATCTTCGACCACACCGTCACTCAACAACAAGTGAGTTGTGGTCAAACACCAAGCCTGTCAACCATTAAAAAAAGCGTGTCATAAAAAAAAAATAATTTGCACGAAAATTAAATCAAATTGAGCAAAATACCTATCCAATAAACCTCTACCAATTAGGCTTCTAAGCACGAAGTGAGTGAAAACTTTCTCTAACTCCCAACAGCCACAAAGCCTCAAGTTGCGATTAATTGACTCAATTCAAAAGGTCATCTTAAAGCTTTTCTATAAATGCTGAGTATCAATTAATTTAGATAATGCCTATGAGACGCTTTTCAATTTGTAAGCACATCTCTACTTTAATTCTACTAAAAAAATTGTGATACTCAAATCTGACAGACCGGACCAAACTAGATAGAAGTAAATAAGCAGAATTCTTGTTAGTTTTTAGGGTTCCATACCCAAAGGGTAAAACGGGACCCTATTACTAAGACTGTGTGTGTGTGTGTGTTTTGTCAGAGAATGTAAGTTATCTGGTTCCGATAGTGTAAGCTTTGTTTAGTTTCGTTTAGTTTTATGAAACGTCATCCGATATTTGTTTTATTTTGGCATTATTTATATATAGTCATATTTAATCTATCTCCGCATAACAGGGAATCCTAGTGAGGAGACAAGTGGTTTTACAAAAAAAAATGACAAAACAGATTAAAATTTAAATTGAAACAATTATATTTTTGTATAGGTACTAAGCTATTACTAAAAAAAAATACTTTTTAAGCAAGCATTCAAGTCAAACTTAGCACACTATGTTATTTACAAACAGTGATTTTTCTCCATCACAATGAACGTACCAGAATGTGCCAAGTATAAAGAAGCTTTGATTTTTTTTGCATTGTAGTTGATTTTTACAAGTCTGTTGATGTGTTGTTGTAGATATTGGTATATGGTATTTATTACTATTAATATAAATTTTACAATTTTAGTTGATGATTCTAAACTTACTAAAAAAATTACAGTCCTTGTTGAATGGGCTACAATGAAAAAGACAACAGCATTTGTAATTTTAGTTTAGTTCAAATCTGTCAACTGAAGTTTTCAATGTAAATTTTATTGTTATAAGGAAATAATTTGTAGAAGTATGTGTAGAATTTGTAGTTTGAAGATATGTAGTAAAATTTGTTGTTAATCTGTATGAAATATGTACTATTGTTTGTATTGAAAAGGCTCTGAAACTACTGAACCGATTTCAAAAATGCTTTTACCGTTGGGAAGGTACACAATCTTCGGGTGGCATAGGCTACTTTTTATCCCTGTATTCCCACGGGAATGGGAACTACGCGGGTGAAACCGCGAGGCGTCCGTCAGTGTAAAATAAATCTTGATAAACAGTTATGAGCGAATCCAATCGCAGACAATCTCTACGAAACTGCCACTAGTTATACAATTGCTTGTTATGTGCTTAGAAATACGTAGACTGACGATGATAATACTAGGAAATGTTTGCACAGCCAAGAGACGCCTCCTGGTCGTTTATCTCCGTACATGAATTAATCATCCACTGTGTTTACTGAAATAATAATGTACGCTTAGTGATTAATTTGTGCTTGACTTAATAATTTCGCTTAGCTACGCTACTGCCAGTTTATGCCACGCAAACCTTACCTACGTTAGAATTAGAATCAGTGGCTAAATACTATTAGCTATATATACACTTGATACACTTTTCTAAAGTACTTTGTACAATTCTTATTATTTTTTTTAAAGGCTATAGAATAGAATAGAATATTACTTTATTATACACCAAAACAAATCACGACAACATAAAAATAACGAAAAAAAGAAGAAGAGATAATTAACATAACAAAACAATATAAAAGATATTTGGCTATGTGTTTCACCACAGCTCACCTGATGTTAAAAGACGGTGTGGTCGAAGATGGTAAACACACCTAACTTATAATCGAACTGGCTCTTAAGAGGGGCTACCGAAACCGTTAGATTCTTGCTGGCAGATTTTCGTCCTGATGGTGGCAGCTAGCTAGCCGAGTCCCAGAAAGTGTAGGCTATGATTTCCTCGCGATGTTTTCTTCACCGGCAGCTCAAGCTTATTGTTGGGATTTGTAACCACCACCACTATTTTTTGAAGGTTGACAAGCTAGGTGTTTGACCACAGCTCACCTGATGTGAAGTGACGGTGTGGTCGAAGATGGTAACACACCTAACCTGGAATGGAACACCTAACCTTTTCACTGTAGGAAAAGAAGGTCACTCCCAGTAGAGCAATGCATAATTTATGCATTGCTCTACTGGAACATCAATTACAAGTCCAATAAAAAAAAAAAAAAATATTTTTTTCTTTTCAGGGGTTTGTCTCGCAGAAAAAGTAAGCAATAGAGAAACCAATGCATTAACGACAAAAGGTGGAAAGAAATTCTACGGCATATATCAGGTCAGGTCAATTAATGAGTCAAAAGTTATAATAAATGATTACTGCCAATTCGATCCGATTTTGCAGAATATACATTTGTTAAAAAACGCAAACACACTCGAATTTGTGTGATTTCTTTTTAAACTATTTAAATAAAACATAGCCCAACATAGCCCAACCGATTAGTAAGTTGAAGTGGCAGTGGAAAGGGCACATAGCACGGAGAACTGATGGCCGATGAGGCTGCGAAGTTCTGGAGGGGAGACCACGGACCGGCAAGCGCAGCGTAGGACGTCCACCCACAAGGTAGACTGACGACCTAATAAAGACCGCAGGAACGCGCTGGATCCGAGTCGCTTCCAACCGGTCTTTATGGAAGTCAATTGGAGAGGCCTATGTCGAGCAGTGGACGTCCTACGGCTGAAATGATGATGATGATCATGATGTTGAAATAAAACATTTATTAACACAAAAGGAAAAGTATTATATTTACGACATTAAAAGTATTATATTTAAGTATAAATATTTACGACAGTATAATGAAGAATTAATCTTAAAATATTTTGATCCAATTTTTTACAAATGTATTTTCTTAAATGTATGGGACTATATTTTATTCATCAGATTCCAAATCAATGGTGCAAAGTTGGAAAGCCTGGAGGGGATTGCAATGTACGCTGTGAAGGTAAAAATATAATATATACCTACTTACTTACGTTTATTTTAATGTGAAAATAGACACAAAAATCTGCCACCAAGCACCTAACAGTGTGTTACAGCAGTCTCACTTGAAAGCTAGTTCCCTTACAAGCTAGATGTGGCTTACCAGCTTTGAGCACAGCATCATCTAACATAAGGTGAGCTTTGGTCAAATACCTAGCTTGTCTATTATAAAAAAAAAAGGTATTCTTGGCAAGCCGAGATGTTTAAATTGATAATAGAGAGATTTTGTCCACTTCTACGGCATATAAATTGGCTATGTAACCATTTATGGTTAACTCATTTGTAAGATCATACACGTAATTTTTTTTTTCTTTGCTTTTGGCGGCGTCGCATTTTGAGCATTTGTCAGTGTCAAGTCAGTTTTATATTTTCGAGTCAGTAGGTACTCGTCGCCACTACTTTGCTTTAGTAAAGTAGTGGCGACTTTACTATTTTACTAAAGCTTCGATGGAGTTTGGGAAGCAACACGAAAAGTCATGTTTCACCACATTATATCTCATTTTCCCACACTCGCGCTTGTAATTCGGCACTTTTAAACACCACCATTTTTATGCATTATTTTATGTTTGAATAAAACACCACCATTTTATGCATAAACACTCAACAAAACACTAGTTTTGGAAAAAAATACAACGGTGTGATACGAATCTTTCCGCGTTCTCGCCAAAAACTCAATATCTATTTAACTTTATTTAGGGAGATTTTTATGGGAATGCTAAATTTCGAAAACAAAAATCTGTATCATAATGTGCAACAAAGTAACAATTTCAATATTTAAGCGTTTTAAAAGCATTGAAATGTCACATAAGTTTTATAACAACAATTTGAAGTTTAACTGCTTAAAACGACAATTGTAAAAGCAGGATTTTATTCCACTTTATAGTTTTCCGTACTTTCCTAATTCAATTTAAAACTACTCTGACCGTGCAAGCGATGAATTAAAAGCTCAAACTTGAAAAATTCTGATTGAACACTCTCCGAACTAGAAACGTTTACCTTTTACCTTGCGATTCAATTTCTCTAAGAGCTAACATTTGCCGCATTCTATACAATGTAACTTTTAGAACACAAAGTGTATACTCGTTGACACTGCGAAAGATGTAGCAGTAGAAAACAGTACTCAAATTCAAATACAATTATTTTACTGATAACATCAAACTAACAAGTCATTTTTCCATTAACGTGGTACGATTTCCATACAAATAAATTTTTGTCATATAAGGACAAATGGAGCATAATTTTATAGTGAAATCATAGATACTGGCATTTATTTTGGTCTTTATTTGCGGTAAATCACAATTGCTTGAATGAAACGGTAGATTATTATTAGCAAAAAATCAAATTTATGAATGATGTTAAGATTAATGTTTAAGAATAAAATTAATTACATTGTACTTATTAGTAATTTAACAAGTTTTATTAAACAAAATAAAAAATACCTTAAATTATACTGTTTACAAAATGTACACAAAAAACTTAGTCTAAAAAACCGTCAGAGGAGGGATATGTGGCCAGAATGCTGGCAACATTGCCACGCTGGATGGCAATGCTTAGCTTTTGACCAAAGTAGATACCAGCATTCTGGTCACCTGAAGCCTCCTCTAGACGTTTGGCCAGGTCCCAATACAGTTCGAGAGCGGCCGGCCCCCACGGACCTAAAGTTTCAACCCCAAACGGCACAAAAAGATACAAGATTAGTAATTTAATAATCTCTTATTTTGAAACAGTCATCAAAGTCATAAAATCAAATTTAATGAAGTTAAGATCTTAGCTTGCTTCTGAAGCACGCGATGGAAAGTGCATCTTGACAAGCCAATGCGACGGCGTGACTAGATGATATTTTTCTATATTACTGAGAAGATTCAACGTGCTGTGGATACCCCGGCGTTGAAATGTATCTATGTTTGTATGGGTGTAAAGTATAGGGCTACCTGGTAAATGAATTCACACGGCAAACGCAGGATCTGTAGCTTCTTAAACAGGCTTGTCGACGACCCGGAATTAACTGACAGGTTGGAACCGCTGAGCTTACGCCGGGACATTGGTTCCCTCAGTCTGTTCTACAGGTATTATTTTGGGGAATTTTCTGCTAAACTTTTTAGGCTCATCCCTCCATCTCAGTTCCACTGTCATACCGGCCGCCATTGCCAAAAGTGCCACCCACATATTATAGATGCGTGGAAGTCTCGTAGCGATCGGTTGAACCGACTGTTTCTTCCACGTACCTGTCTTATGTGGAATGGCTTACCTTCGGTATATATCTACTTGGCTTTAAACATAGGGTGAATTGAATAGGGTCCTTAAAGGTAGAGGCAACGCACTGAAAATGTTTAGGAAAATAAACTTTCCAGTCAGAAAATCCAAAAGTCCTCTTTTACATAGTTCTTTCACACTTTTGACATTGACATCAACTAGACATTGACGTATTCAAATTTAGACTATGTAACTGTCATTCTGTACACAGCAGGACAATGGCCGAATAAAACAGCAGTAAGAGTAGCAAATCTCTCAAGCATATCTGGAGATTTACGATTTAGTTTTATAGGGGACAAATGTTTCGATCCATTGCTCCGTATTGTTGCAAGTACACTGTTAAACGCAAAATGATTGTTTTTACGTGATGCTAAACAAATACTGGTAATCTGACCAACTGTGGATTCGGCTCTTTCTATAACTTTTCCATTTCATCTAGATTTATTTAAGAGTTGTCTTTGTATTAGGGGTTTTGAGTAAATTTTAACCCCCAACGTGCTAAGTTCTCACCCCTTCTCTTAAGCATTGCTATAAAAGTAAAAGAACAAATAATTGTAGATCATTTTTTATAACACCCCCCATGGGAGGCTATGTTATAAAAAAATAAGAAAAGCAAAGTACTCCAGTCCTAGTCATTGTCTACAATTCAACGCAACTTCAATTTAATTATTTATTTCAACAAATTAAATAAATAATTCAATTCAATTTCATGTTTCATTTCTTTTGTTTTCTGTACTCTTTTTTTCATTTTTGGTGTGCACAATAAAGAGTTTCCATCTGAGTATTCAAGGAAGGTATATATTTAGTTGATTTTCGCTTAACAGTCGTTAGTCGTTAGAGTTTATATCTGTCTACAATTCTCTTTTGCGTAGACGGTTAAAAAAATAAATTATGTAATGGACATTAAGTACTTTCAGACATGTGAATTTCTTCCGTGCTTTCCTTCCTCAGTTTTTTTGTCATACTTATCAGTTATCCAGGTCAGTTAAATTTAACAAACACTCGTTAACCAAAGTTAAATTAAAGTGAACATTTTAATCCGCCTAATTGTAATTTTGGTTCTTTACAAAAGTATTACAAATCACTTCCATAAAATTCACCCATAATCTCGACTTTTCGTTCGAGAATCGACGTTTTGATTTATTCTCAAGACGTTGAGAGCATGTGAGACGATGATCTATCGAGAAATCGTGGTAACATATGATGCTAGCGAGCATAAATAATTTGAGCTTTATGCCTTTTGAATAATGCTCGAGTTTCCAGAGAAAGAGGAAGCGTGTGTTCAAGTTTTAAGCAGGTGTGTATTTTCGTAAGATCTTTGTAATTATTATAGTACTAGCAGCTCGCCCCGGCTTCACACGGGAAAACAAAACTCGATTAACAACATAAATATAGCATATGCCACTCAGTAATAATGTAGCATTACAATAATGAAAGAATTACAGAAGTTTCGGAGCCTAAATAATACAAACAAATAAAAACTCAAATAGATGAACCTACTTCCCGTGATATACTTATTTAGCGTAGCGCTCTGTCCTCCACTGAGAAGTTGTGGCAACTGTAATAGTTAGACATATTATATTGCGGGCTTATTTGTAGCTGTCAATTTGCTCTATATTTTTTTTTTGTTCTATTGTCAATAGTTTCCGCAGCGTATGCTAAATAAGAGTTTTTGCGGTAAATTTTTCACAGCTTGGCTTACATTATAGAAGTTTCCGTACGGATCTCTAACTGTTTTTGAAATAAAATATAGCTTATGTCCATCACGGATAATGTAGCATTCTAATAATGAAAGAATTATTAAGATCGGTCCAGTAGTTTCAGAGCCTATTCAACACAAACAAACAAAAGCTAGTGTAGACTAGCGACCCACCCTGACTATACACGTGTGCAATGTAGATACTAATGTGGTGCATAAACGTGTACATTTTAACCTTCCTCTTGAATCACTCTGTCTATTGATGGAAACCATATTAAAATCCATTGCGTAGTTTAAAAGATCTAAGTATACAGATGGCGCGGCGGTAAGTGACTTTGTTTTATACTATGTAGGGAAAACAAAATCGCATACCACGTCTGTCTGTTTCTGCGGTTTGTTTTCGGATTTTGCTACGACTTTAAGGCCTACACCACATTTGATGGAATTGCCGTCACGGAAGTTCCGCGTCGGAACGCCAATACATGTTATCTACACTATTATAAAGAGGAAAGATTTGATTGTTTGTATTGAATTGGCTCCGAAACTGCTAGACCGATTTCAAAAATTCTTTCACCGTTGGGAAGCTACGCTATCCCCGGGTAACATAAGCTACTTTTATCCCTGTATACCTTTGGGAACGGAAACTACGCGGTTGAAACCGCGAGGCGTCCGCTAGTCTGATATAAAAATTTACTAGAACATATAAAATAAATCTAGATGAAGCTTTAGAAGCGGAAACATAAGTAACATTTTTACGAGCGTTAAAGTTGCCTTATTTCATTCGGATTACAACTTTTGTTGCTGATATTTTCTACTTTAAACTTTTATATTACGATCATAGCAAGATTTCTAGAAAGTTGTGGTGCTCCTTCATTTGTAACTAAGTATTTACTGTGACTGTACTTCGAGAAAAACATGTGTTATAAATCTTTAGTTCTCTTTTTCAAGCACATCTCTAAGCTCTTAATTTCTTTTTAATTTACTTGGTTGTAAGTCTCAATAGCATGAGGTAGTGTAGGTAGGTACCACCGCAGTACCTGACATTCTGCCGCCAAGCAGTAGTGTGAAAACATAACTGTGATTCGGTTTGAAGGGCTGTTGAGAATAACCGTCGAATAACATTGATTACTACACTTTTTTTATGGTTTTTGATCACAGCTCACCTGATGTTAAGTGACGGTGTGGTTGAAAATGGTAAAGCACACCTAGGCTGGAATGGAACTGGCTCTCGAGCGAGGCTGCCGGAACACAACGTTAGGTGCTTGGCGGTGGGTGGGGTTGACTTGAGGGTGGTAGCTAGCCAGCTGAGTACTAGAAAGTACTCTACAACCATGCTATGGTTTCCTCACAATATTTTCCTTCACCGGCAGATCAAACGCATTGTTACGGCTTGAACCCGCGTCCCTAGTTTTTTGCATAAACAATTTTTCAAAATCATTTAATTTGAATAGCACCTGCTTCAAAATATCCTTATTTTATCCCCAGCCCTGCTAGACGATGACATCAAGGACGACACAGCTTGCGCTGTTACCATCTTCCATCGTGAAGGATTCAAGTACTGGAAGTTGTGGGAAACGCGATGTAAAAACGACAACCTCATCACTAACGAGATTTACAAGTAAGGTTTATTAATTTAATATCACAAATATTATACCTAATCACAATCTGCGACCGCCCACCGAGTGATCCGTGATAAAAATCTTTCCGCTCGCGAGGAATGATAGATCTTTGTCTGTCTCCTTACAACCCTGTTCAGATAAACTTAGCTGAAAGGAAGTTATTGTACTTATTAATTTAATAGCTATGCCATCATTTCTGTCCATCCAAAGGTTGTCTAGAAGTAATCGCTCTAGGTCATAAGGCCACCGTTGTACTACCACATATTGGTTGATGTTGTTTCGTTTTTGTTTTGTTATTATCTTTTTTATGTTTTACATTAAAACGAAAAATGTATGTTATCATGTATGTGATGTATGTTGTCTCGTTTTTGTTGTTGTTGAGTGTCATAATATGTATGTTGTCTCGATGTTTTTGTTGTTGTTGTTGTGTGGCATATGTATGTTAACTAACAGTTAAAAGGCGCACCAGATGGTGATTCATTTTGAAATGCCACCCGAAGTCGACTGTAACATTTTTTGTAACAACAAAAAATCATGCTGTAAAAATTTGCACGCGTTAAATTAAGTTTCGTTCTGTTTTAGTTTTTAAAATTGGCGTAAAATTATAAAAAAAAAAACAAATGACAAATTGACACATTATACCTCTAAATTATAAAATAATTCTATTTTCAAATGTAGTGCTAGTTTTTTCTGTATTGGTTTTAAACTGGCCAGTACCAAAAACTTTTAGTGCTACCCTCGTACTAAAATAGTGATCAAATAACATTTCTAAATAGCTAGCGTTATTGTAAGAGTTTAGTTGAACAGCAAAATCAATATTGTTTTACTGCTTTACATTGCTACTCACTTATAACCATGTACGTTCCATAATCTGTGATATTCCCAGCCTTTTGTCCTTTTATTATTTGCTTAGTAAAGGATTTGGACCCAAGTTGATTACCATAAAGGGTCAGGCAGGTACCTTTGCGCTCTCAAAACACCCTAAAAGTTTTTTTTTCCTACCATACTTACTGAAAGAATACATGTTAAAGAGTTTATGCAGGCTAGTGTTGGGTTATTTCATCCGGCCACTTCACAAATTTGTATTAATTCATAAATTAATTTATTGGGAATAAATATTTAAAAACATTGTTATAGTATTTTTTAAGTTTTTTATATTGTTTATGTTGTAAAAAATAAGAAAAGTAATAAATAATTGTGAGGAGGTTCCTCACTCTGCAGCCCTAACCACCGGCAGTTAGAGCCCTGCCCCGCTGCCGGCGGCACCCTAGTTTTTAAGTTTTTATATTATATATGTTTTATAAATATTTAATGTAATTTTTTTTTAAAAATAAGAGATAAATAAAAATAAATAAATAAATATCGTAGGACTATACACACAGCGCCATCTGGCCCCAAACTAAGCAGAGCTTGTGTGATGGAAGTCAGATAACTGATAGAATACATAAATACTTTTTTTTTTGTAAATACATACTTATAATACATACAGAACACCCAGACACAGAACAAACATTTGTTTATTCATAAAATGTTTGCCCTGGGTGGGAATCGAACCCACGCCCTACAGTTCTCAAGGCAGATATACTACCAACGAGCCAACGGGGCTGTCAAAATAAATACCTGTTAATAATTTTTATTTGAGCAAAATTTATACAATGAAGTTAGTATTTCTTATAACTTAAAACACTAAGTTAACAAACTTATTTCTAACTTCTTCTTGCTGTGGTCCCTAAATCTCACACTGGGTAGTCCCGTGTCGTGAGGTTGAATCAAACAAAACAAACAGGTGGAATCAAACCGCTTAGTTCGTATTTTTGTATGTATTTTAAGTACCTATATATTTATAAAACAGAAGCATAGTCTTTATCAATATCACAAGTATTCTATCAGGTATCTGGTACCCATAGTACAAGCTTTGCTTAGTTTGGGGCTAAATGGCTCTGTATGAAATGTCTTACGATTGTTATTTATTTATTTTATTTTATCTTGCAAAAATGTGGCTCTGTATGATGATAGCTCAGTGCTTAGCGCAGTCGGTTCGCACTCCAAAGGGAGTGGGCTCAAACCCCAATAATGAGCTTGGGCTGCCGGTGCAGGAAAACATCGTGAGGAAACCATAGCATGGTGGTAGGGTACGTTCTAGTACTCGGCTGGCTAGTTACCACCCTCAAGTTGAAAATCTGCCGCCAAGCCGCCGCCGTTAGGTAACGGTGTGTTCTAGCTACCACACTTGAGAGTCAGTTCTATTCCAGGCTAGCTGTGATTTGCCATCTACGACTACACCGTCACTTACAAACACATAGCTAGTCAAACAAAAAAAAAAAATAAAATAAAATAAATAAATAAATACCGTAGGACATTACACACAGCGTCATCTGACCCCAAACTAAGCAAAGCTTGTACTATGGGAGTCAGATAACTGATAGAATACTTAATTAAGTACTTTTTTTTTTGTAAATACATACTTATAATACATACAGTACACCCAGACACAGAACAAACATTTGGTTTTATATCACAAAATGCTTGTCCTGGGTGGGAATCGAACCCACGCCCCACAGCTCTTGAAGCAGACATGCTTTTGTAGCGATGATAGCTCAGTGGTTAGCGCGGTAGGTTCGCATGCCGAAGGGCGTGGGTTCAAACCCCAACAATGAGCTTGAGCTGCATCAGCATCTAACGGTGTGTTCCGGCAGTCTCACTTGAGAGCCAGTTGTATTCCAGGCTAGGTGTGCTTTACCATCTTCGACCACACCTTCACTTAACATCAGGTGAGCTGTGGTCAAACAACTAGCCTGTCAACCATAAAAAAAAAAAAAATGCTACCAATGAGCCAACAGGGCTGTCAATCGTAGCATAACAGGTGAAGTTGCGCGCTAGCAGTACAATACTAAATGAGATAACAGTGTCCTGCATTATTTCCGGCATAATTATTCGGCCAAATCTTAACAGCACTATCTATCGTTATGCATCCTCACGTGAATGTGATGTTGAAAATTTCGCTCTGCATAATGGAATCACGCTGGCAAGTTGATGCATACAATTAGGTTTAATCGAGATGAAAGCTAATAAGATTTCGCAAAGTAGATTTTATATTAATATATTCCTTGGGGATTTTCCGAGACAATCTTTCACTTACGAGAATTGATTCGAATGGGTGTCTAGACAGATATGTAGATAGAAACTCTTATTATGCACACCAAAAGTGGCGGCCAAAAGTGGTGCCACAAGTGGCGGCCTTATCGCTAAAAGCGATGTCTTCCAGGTGACTACAGTGTCTTAAAACATGACAATCTTTCAAAAAAATAAAAATATCGTTGGACATTACAGACAGCGCCATCTGACCCCAAACTAAGCAGAGCTTGTGTGATGGAAGTCAGATAACTAATAGAAAACATATGAACAATTTTTTTTGTAAATGCATACTTATAATACATACAGAACACCTAGACACAGAACAAACATTTGTTGATACATAAAATGTTTGTCCTGAACGGGAATCGAACCCACGCCCTTCAGCTCTTAAGGCAGATATGCTACCAATGAGCCAACAGGGCTGTCTATGAATTAAGTTTGTCTATTATACTTTGTTTGTTGAATTAATTATGTTTATTATAATAAACAAAGTCAATTCAATTAGATTGATCTCGTTCTTATTACAAAAGTAAATAAATAGGTATACTGTGAAAAAAAAAACAATATGAATAAAAAAATATCGTCGAACATTTCACACAGCGCCATCTAACCCCAAACTAAGCAAAGTTTGTACTATGGAAACCCGATAACTGATAGAATACTTACAAACATACTTTTGCAACATACCAGACACAAAACAAACATGTGTAGATTGTGTAGTCGCATAAATGTTTGTCCTGGTGGGAATCAAACCCACGCCCTTCAGCTCTTGGAGCAGATATATTACCAATGAGCCAACAGTGCTGTCATGTTACCACCAATTATTAAGATCGTCAAAATATTTCAAATGGTTGCAAGCTGGATTGAAATCAATTCACATTGTGCTTAAAATTCTGTCAATCTAAAAACGACTATTCTGTTCTGTAGATGTCCAGACCTGATGTCATCACCAAGGTCAAGCCCGGACAGAACTTCCAGCGATATACTGCGCTACAGAAGAATGCTGCTGTTCAGAAGTTTAGCTCGGACAAGCAAACCGTTGACACCAATCGAGAACGGTCGCTGGTGGCCTTTGGCAACGTAAAAGTAGACGTTGCTTTTGTTACTGTTGTAATTAGACAAATAAAAAGGATTAATGTTTTTTACTTACGACGGAAGGGAGATTAAATAAATAATAAATAAATATCGTAGGACTATACACACAGCGCCATCTGGCCCCAAACTAAGCAGAGCTTGTGTGATGGAAGTCAGATAACTGATAGAATACATAAATACTTTTGTAAATACATACTTATAATACATACAGAACACCCAGACACAGAACAAACATTTGTTTATTCACAAAATGTTTTGCCCTGAGTGGGAATTGAACCCACGCCCTATCGCTCTCAAGGCAGATAGATATACTACCAATGAGCCAACGATTGTATATGCGTTTAGGATGAGGAGGTTTGTGTTTATTGTTTGTGCAAATCCATGTAGCCATTTTGCTCCAAAACTACTAGTCCGATTTTGATTCAGTTTTTAGTTGTGGGTTCGAGTTTGATTGGTATATTATCTTGGACAGATGATAATTACTTTCTCACCGTTGTGGATTTTTTCAAAATTTTTAATTTTGCTTTTTTGTACTGAGTTAATTATTATTATTTCCGCTTAACAGTCGTTTCAGTTATAACAGTGATGAGGATTTAAATTTAACTAAATTGATAAAAATTTCATAATTGAAAGTTATCCTCCATCCTAGACCACGACGTTGTTTAATCCCATTTCATTTAAAAAACAAAGAATCGTACTATTGACCAAAAAACAACTACAGAATAACTGATAATCATGTTATACTTCATCAGAGACACGGATGATATATGAAATCATTCTTCAATTACTGTCAAGTCGTCAAGCACACGTGCTGAAGTAACAAAGGGGCTAGCATAGAAATTTGCGAGAATTACGTGGTACGTAAATTATAGAAAAATGCATGAAACAAAGCAGTTTCCATTTAGGCATGATGCAATTTTTAATTAATAAACAGTCCTTTCATTCCAGAACATTAGCGCCAAAAATGTTGGTTCACAGATATAAAATTTATTATTATTATTTTAGCCCACTTTGTCCCACTGCTAGGCAAAGGCCTCTCCCCCTCCCTTCCCCTTTCCAGATATAAAATTTACAAAAAAAAATTGCATCCAGGTCTAGTTAGCTGCAATGAAAACGATGGCAAAGTTTTTCTTTTAAAACGCATAAGACAGCGTTTGATCAACAAGTCGAAAGTAGAATTTCCTTGGGTACGTAACGTTTTGACTCTACGTTTCTCATCCGTACGGCCAAGGAATAGGACAAGCTGCCGGCTTCCTGATAGATATCATGGTAAGAATATTTTATGTCTTCGTGCTTCATCCTTGACAACATCATCGCTTACGATCTGACGAGTTGGTGGTCAAACGTGGACTTATCCGTAGTAAAAAAAACTCGCCTGATGGTAAAGGACGATATTATTATGGTCAAAGATGAAACAAAGATGAGAGATTTGACAGCCTTGTTGGTTCATTGGTAGAATGTCTGTTTCAAGAGCTGAAGGGCGTGGGTTTGATTCCCACCCAGGACAAACTTTGTGGTACAAACAAATGTTTGTTTTGTGTCTGGGTGTACTGTATGTATTTAAAAAAAAAACTATTTTAGTATTCTATGAGTTATGTGACTTCCATAGTACAAGCTTTGCGTAGTTTGTGGTCAGATGGTGCTGTGTGTAATGTCCTGCGATATTATTTATTTTGTTTTTTACTCAAAATCTTACAACAAAAGCCTGCAAAATCTATCTTAATATTGATTGATTCAGGCGTTACTTTGCGGAAGTTCATTTTGAATAGTCAAGGTATACATTTAGTTTATTTCAGCTGAACTAAATATATACCTTGAATATTAAATTCATTTTATCTTAATATTAATTTATTTTTGCTCATTTTGATATTTAGGATTTATACAGAAACCTCGAGAGAATTTCCACAAATTTCGCAGACAACTGTCACATCTGGTTCCCAACTGACTATGTTTACGAGTGTACGGCGAAAACTTGAGATGTAGAGGTCTATTATAATGAGTAATGATACTGCCTGACCCTTACAAGATGTTAGGAGTTTTTCGCGCACCAAGGCTATTTGTACCCACATTTCTACGATATTTTATTGCTTGTATACCGAACATAAGTATTGCATCAGTGAGATTAATAATAATTCTGAAATAAATTATTATTAAAAATATGTACTATTTGTATAGCTTTTGCTCGCATAAAAGCAATTAATTAATTAAATAATAAATTTAGATATAGGTACATAACGAATTGCATTAGTCAACATCACATGTACAAGATTGCTCATTCCAATTAGTTTTCATAAAGTCATTAAGCTTATAAATTGCGTTCCGGGGAAAGAAAAAAGCCTTTAATTTTTCGATTAAAGTCAGGCATTGGTAAATTTCTTAAAGCAACTTCATGTAAAAGTAATGAGACGATGTAGCGATGATAGCTTAGTTAGCGCGGTCGGTTTGCACGCCGAAGGTTGTGGGTTCAAACCCCAACAATGAGCCTGAGCTGTGAAAGACAACATCGTGAGGAAACAATAGCATGGCGGTAGGGTATTTTCTGGCTGGCTTGCTACTACTCTCAAGTTAAAAATATACCGCTAAGCACCTAACGGTGTGTTGCCAGTTCTGTTCCAGGCTAGGTGTTTTTTACCATCTTGGACCACACCGGCATTTAACATCAGGTGAGCTGTGGTCATAGCTTGTCAAACAAAAAAAATGACGAACGATACGTTCTCCTGATGGTAAAAGACAACGCCTGTTGATGACCACTGCAGCGATACATAGAACTTTGAGTAGCCAAACAAAGTCCAAAACATCGCTGCTTTGGCGCTCATTACCTTGAGACATTCGTTCGTTAATCTCAACAGCCCTGTATTTTTGCTAGCTGCATTACCCTTCGAACCGGAACATAGTACTATTTACATACTACTGCTTTATATAATTTTAATTAATTTTTTACAATATTTTTAAAAAAGTATACAATTTTACAACCATTTTGGTTTGTCTCGGTACAACAACACACTGCGTTAACAAAACATATAATATTAAATTTTTTAAACTACCTACTTCCAACATTATATGTATGTAAAATAATAATTGTACATAATATATTAATATTATGTATGTATAATGTTCATTTATTTTATACAAATTGCTAAAATTTTCCGTGTCGCGTAGAAAAGATTATTCTGACGAAATTCAATTCAATACTCAATAGTATATTGCAACATATGTACACTGTACAGGTCCTGCAACTTATAAACATTTAACAATGCTATACCTAGCACATATGACCCCATTCAACTACTTATTGAAACTAGGTAGGTACCTTTATACTATTTGGCTTAACGTAAACCTTCTAAGAACTTAATTCGATTTGTAACGGCTCGTAACAAACATTCGTCTAGTGCTGTTATAAAATCGAACTGAAGCCGTATCGATAAAGACATCGATTTAAACACCAAAAAACTACAATCATTTCCAATGTGTTCATGCAAGCATTTCTCTTTTATCGTCGGCCAAAACGAGTGCTATTGCAATCGATTTCATGGCACATTACGCGCACTTGGGGCGGAGCTGGCAAGGCAGTGTCCTCGGGCCTTTACGTTTGATACGATATAAAGGTGTCATTAAAGGATGCGTGTTTATAATGTTTAGGGACATTCCTAATAGCTGTAATTTGGTGTCATTTGCCGCTGATGACACCAAATTCTGACATCTGTGTCGATTAAGTCATTGTGTATCGAAGATTTTTTGATATTTTTTATTTATCTATATATACTATTATAAAGAGGAATGATTTGATTGTTTGTTTGTTTGAATTGAATAGGTTACGAAATTACTAGACCGATTTCAAATATTCTTTCACCGTTGGGAAGCGACACTACCCAGGTGACATAGGCTACTTTTTATCCCTGTATTCTCACGGGAACGGGAACTACGCGGGTGAAACCGCGAGGCGTCCGTTAGTTCATACATATTTTCAATATATTAAAAAAATGATTTGTGGAAAACATTTTTCACTGTTTGCTTTCTACGTGGAATTTTAATTGATTTTTGGTATGGCTTCTGATTAATAAGCTATTTGTACGGAATTATAGAATGGTGTGCGTTAGGCAAACGCGGCTGCGTGACGTGTTAAATGCTCATTGGAAACATGCTTAGTTAAGAAAGAAAAAAACTACGAGTGCCAATAAAAATATACGAGTCTTTTTTTTCAATTTTTTTTAGCTAAAATCGATTATGAAAAGAAGTAGCCATACATTCAAAATTGTACATGTATTTTAAATATATGGTGGAATAAAGAGACTCCCATACATAAAATCATTTTGGAAGTCGCCACACACGAAATGAGTTAACATTGGGTACAAAATTTTTATTTTTAGGTTGTTTTTTTTTCATATAAAGTTTGTAATGGTGTCTGTCGCATGAATTGGACTCTAAACCAGCAACTCAGCCAAGACTAACTATTCTTTTAATATGGCATCTCACATTTTAACTCTACATTTATTTTATTTTAGGTCAATTCTTGTGTGTTTATTATATCTGATTACTGTATAAGTCGATTAAAAGTAACACTCTACATAAAAAAATAGAATTCTAAATACATAATTATGTTTAAAACCAGTCCTCCTTACACTAACCCCCTTTTAGTAGGTACTACGTCAGCGAAAAAAAAAGGAAAGGAAATTGGGACAACGCTTCTGGGGGGATTCAATGGAAAGTTTTAAGTGTCGTTGCAATGGTTTTCTCATGTTTTCCTTCATCGGCAGCTCAAGCCACACGTATGATCCAACCGCGCTTACCATTGAGCTACCATCGCTGCCAATCAAACTGCTAATACAGATCTGCGCCTAATTTTACCTGCGTTTTAATTATAAAATAGTTTAAAATTAAGCTTAGCCGCTGACAATTTAATCAAATTCTATCGGAACGTTAGGCACATTGTTCATTTAGAAGGTGATATCTCTCGACGAATTCTTGCTGTACAACAGCTGGCTAAAACTAAAATAAATAGAGCTACGTTGAACTAAATTTTCAAGCTTTGTCCCTAGAAGAGTGAATCCGTATCTGCAAAGAATGCAGCGGAGCGGCTAACAGGCCCCATCTGCGCATTGCATCCTAGTTTCAACTGTACGGTTCGAATAATTATGGAGATACTAAGTTAGAATTTGTAGAATGAGTGAAACAAATGTGTCAACGTGTTTAAACGTGAACATCTTTTATAGCGGGAGATAATTCAGAAAACTGATGTTAACATAATTGGGGGATAAAGGTTCTTTGTGGTTCTTTGTGTAAATAGTGCCTAACATTTTTATATTTCAAATATTTTTTAATTTTATTTTTATACCTAAATACTCGTACTCTCCCGTATGTTTCTTATAGTGATCTATCGTGTTTTTCTAGGCTTGGTTATCTGGCACTGTGTTACTGTGACACTAGCTCATAAGATTATTTTGTTCTCTGTTTTTACCCACGACGGAACGGAGACGGTACATGCGTTTGGGGTGAGAGGACGTTTGTTTGTGCAAATACATGTTGCCATTTTTTTCCAAAACTACAAGCCCGATTTTGATGAAGTTTTCCGTTATGGGTTCCGGTTTGATCTTAGATACCATTGATCGTGAGGAAACCATAGCATGGTGGTAGGGCACTTTAGTACTCGGCTGGCTAGCTACCACCCTCGAGATGAAAATCTGCCGCCAAGCATCTAACGGTGTGTTCCGGCAGCCTCACTTGAGAGCCAGTTCCATTCCAGGCTAGGTGTGCTTTACAATCTTCGACCACACCTTCACTTAACATCAAGTAAGCTGTGGTCAAACACCTAGCCTGTCAAACATTAAAAAAAAAAAAAAAGATAAGTGTTACGATGACAACTCGCCAGGGGGCGCTGCAGCAAACATTTTTTGTGCAAATCTATGTTGCCATTTTTCTCCAAAACTTCTAGCCCGATTTAGACGCAGGTTTCAGTTATGGGTTCGGGTTTTATTGGTGCATTATCTTAGATAGGTGACAATTAATTTTTAACTGTTGTGGGTTTTTTCAAAATTCTTAATTTTGCTTTTGTTGATGGTGTTTGAAGCCACGCCCTTTGGCGTGCGATTATTACTGCTACAATTTTTTTTTTTTATGGTTGACAGGCTAGTTGTTTGACCACAGCTCACCTGATGTTAAGTGAAGGTGTGGTCGAAGATGGTAAAGCACACCTAGCCTGGAATGGAACTGGCTCTCAAGTGAGGCTTCCGGAACACACCGTTAGATGCTTGGCGGCAGATTTTCAACTTGAGGGTGGTAGCTAGCCAGCCGAGTACTAGAAAGTACCCTACCACCATGCTATGGTTTCCTCACGATGTTTTCCTTCACCGGCAGCTCAAGCTCATTGTTGGGGTTTGAACCCACGCCTTTCGGCATGCGAACCTACCGCGCTAACCACTGAGCTATCGTCGCTACAACAAATACTATTATAACAAAATTATCCCATCTTAGAATCAAGACTACAACGTTTACATTTAAATTTAAAGCATAATTTATAATATGTATGTACCTATATAAATACACAAACAGGATGTGTCTCCAAAGGAACTCGGAGATCGCATCGTCACACCTGTGTCCCAACGGGATAGAATATAAATACGACTATAGGTATGTATGGTAACGATTTGTTAAAGGCAGTCTGCTCCCATTAAGATGCCTCTTTAACGTTTATGTGGTGTCATCAAGATACGTACGCTAAAATGTTAGTGGATGTCTTTGCGTGAATTCTGTCGATTTCAAAAGTCGAATAATATTTTTTTTTTTTGCCTGATGAAATTAATTTTGTTTATCTTATGACAGCCCTGTTGGCTCATTGGTAGCATGTCTGCTTCAAGAGCTGTGGGGCATGGGTTCGATTCCCACCCAGGGCAAGCATTTTGTGATATAAAACCAAATGTTTGTTCTGTGTCTGGGTGTACTGTATGTATTATAAATATGTATTTACAAAAAAAAAGTATTTAAGCTAACTGATAGAATACTATCAGTTATCTGACTCCCATAGTACAAGCTTTGCTTAGTTTGGGGTCAGATGGCGCTGTGTGTAATGTCCTACGATATTTATTTAATTTTTGTTTCGTTTTTGTTTTTTGTTCATTACTTACGAGCGATCCATCCCGGCTTCTCACAGGTGCGGCTTTGAGCTGCCGGTGAAGGAAAACATCGTGAGGAAACCATAGCATGGTTGTAGGGTATTACCTTACTCAGATGGCTAGCTACCACCATATCTGCCGCCAAGCACCTAACGGTGTATTCCGGCAGCCTCACTTGAGAGCCAGTTCCATTCCAAGCTAGGTGTGCTTTACCATCTTCGACCACACTATCACTTAACATCAGGTGAGCTGTGGTCAAACACCTAATTTGTCAACCGCTAAAAAAAGGTCTCGGCTCAAGAACACGTCTACACCAGCGGTATTTTTAAATACTCTATCTAAATTCTAGAACTGCAAAAGCGAAGAGTGCTGTACAGGAAACAATCACGGAAGCCATATCTAAACAAGCAGAAAGTTACAGCTGATTACAAAGTTGGATCCACTGTCAGCTATGTCGCGACACGGCACTCTCTGGAGCTTAACGAGTTGTGTGCGCCGCTCGCACACGAGGCGACTAATTGGCATCTCGGGCACTGGGACACAGATACTATAATAATCTCTGACACAATGAAGGAGTTTTGGCGTGAACGCGGAAAGAGTCGTGTTGTCCCATTGTATTTTTTTCCAAAACTTGTATTTTTTCGAAAATTATGTAGGTATAAAAATAGTGGTGTTTTATTCATAAAGTACCGAATTACAAGCACGAGTGTGGGAAAGTGATATAATGTGGTGAAACATGTATTTTCGTTTTACTTCCAAAACTCCATCAAAATAAATAAATAAATATCGTAGGGCTATACACGCAGCGCCATCTGGCCCCAAACTAAGCAGAGCTTGTGTGATGGAAGTCAAATAACTGATAGAATACATAAATACTTTTGTTTTGTAAATACATACAGAACACCCAGACACAGAACAAACATTTGTTTACTCACAAAATGTTTGCCCTGAGTGGGAATCGAACCCACGCCCTACAGCTCTCAAGGCAGATATACTACCAATGAAGCTTCGACTATCGAAGCTTGTAGTAAAGTCAAGCAAAAAACTAGCACGAAGTGGACTTGACCAAAACTGTACTTTACTTATTTAACTTATGAAACTTGAAAATGTTAAAACACTTGACACTGGCAAATGCACGAAATGCGACGCCAAAATCAAAGAAGAAGAAGACACAATGAATTGTGCTTTATACATCAAATTGACTATATCCCATGAATCAACAGCGTTTAACTAACACGGCTCATGAGCCTGATGACAGACGAACAGACAGACAGACGAACGGACAGCGGAGTCATAGTAATAGGATCCATTTACCCTTTGGGTACGGAAAAATACTCCAGCGAACTGAACACCTTTCTTTGAAGTCAATTAAAAAAGAAATTGAATCGATTTGACAGTCATCTGCGATTTTTCACCCAATCTATTTCAGATTCATCAAACTTATCGGTAAGGTAAAGGTACAATGACCTCGAATTTCCAGATTAACTTTACCTAAAATGTCAAGGGAAGCTTCAGTCCAATGTCCTTAGTTATCTCATTCCGTTCCCATTATATTAAAGGCCTTCTGATCTGAGCGTCTAATCACGGCAGTTCCATCAGACTGTCCTGACAACGGTCACATGGTCTTTGTGCCTATCACCATTGTGGTCGCATAAATTAACTAAAATAGATCGAGGATTTTTCTCACATTTTATTTAATATATCATTACAATTTTTTAAGCAAACATTGTAAACTAAACCTTGTCGAGGTTTGTCTCGGTGTCGTGACTCGCGCACGAAGGGTTCCGTACCATTTATCTATAAAAACGGCAAAAAATCACGTTTGTCGTTGTCCTTAAATATTAATTTTATTTTGTTTTAGTACCTATTTGTTGTTATAGCGGCAACAGAAATACATCATCTGTGAAAATTTCAACTGTCTAACTATTACGGTTCATGAGATACTACTGACTGGTGACAGACGGACGGATAGCATAGTCTTAGTAATAGGGTCCTGTTTTACCCTTTGGGTACGGGACCCTAAAACATGTAGGATTTCATTATCATGCCCCACTAATATTATGTTATTACAACCCTGTTTGTTAATTGGTAGTATATCTGCTTCGAGAGCTGAAGGGCGTGGTGGGTTAGATTTCCACTCAGGACTAACATTTGTGTGACTAAGATCGATGTTGTGCTGTGTCTAGGTGTACTGTATGTATTATAAGTATGTATTTACAAAAAAAAAGTATTTAAGTATTCTATCAGTTATCTGTCTTCCATAGTACAAGCTCTGCTTAGTTTGGGGTCAGATGGCGCTGTGTGTAATGTCCTCCAATATTAATTTATTTTTACTTTATCCTACTAGTATTTTAAATGTGTAAAAACTCAATCACGCAAAAAATAACGTCTAAGCATAATAGATATTTACGTACAAAATGAAAGCGATGATATTTTTATGTTAGAAATGAAGTTACTCACTTTTAGGGTTCCGTACCCAAAGAGTAAAAACGGGACCCTATTACTGAGACTTCACTGTCTGTCCGTCCGTCTGTCTGACCGTCCGTCTGTCACCAGGCTGTATTTCTAGAACGGTAATAGCTAGACAGTTGAAATTTTCACAGATGATGTATGTCTATTAGCCGCTATAAAAACAAATACGATTTTTTTTTATTATTTTTTTATACTAAAAATAAAATTAAATAAATATTTAAGGGGGGCTCCCGTACAACAAACATGATTTTTTTTGCAGTTTTTATAGATAATGGTACGGAACCCTTCGTGCGCGAGTCCGACTCGCACTTGGCCGGGTTTACTTTTATTTTATTTCAGATAACCACAATAAAGGTGCTATAAATCTTTCACAACAAATGGTCGCATTTAGATACGAATATTTCATTCGAATAATTCAACGAGAATCCGCTTAACTTATACACAATTCATTGCGTCAGTTTGACCGCTAGACAATCTTAACGCATCGTGTCGTAAGCAAACTGAGCATATTGTGATGTCATGAACAGAATAATTTAATGCTAGGACTATAATTGAATTAGGGTAGAAAAGGTTTGATTTTTTCTTCGGAAAAATAATGGATCGCGTTTAGTTTGGACCCAACAATGAGCTTGAGCTGCCGGTGAAGGAAAACATAGCGAAGAAACCATAGCATTGTGGTAGGGTATTTTCTAGTACTCAGCTGGCTAGCTATCACCCTTATGTTGGAAATCTGCCGCCAAGCATCTAACGAAGTGTTGCGGCAGCCACACTTAAAAGCCAGTTCCATTCCAGGTTAGTTGTGCTTTACCATATTTGACCAAACCGTCATTTAACACCAGGTGAGCTGTGGTCGAACACTCAGAATGTCAATCATTAAAAAAAGTTTAAAAGTTTCAGGATGTTGTTTTATTTGTAAAACGTCGACTTATATGTATGGGGAAGTCATATAATGTGGTAAAACATGATTTTTCGTGTTGCATCTAAAACTCCGTAGAAGCTTGTTGTAAAGTCACCACTACTTTACTGGGACATGACTGGACTAGTCCTTGTGCGACTTTGATTTGCTTTGTAAAATACAAATATTTACACTGAAATGCATGAAGTGTAGAGCCAAAAATAAAGTAACAAAATATAGTTTCTCATGACGCAACGCAATGCGATTAATATTAAGTAGAGTTTTTCTTTTTTGGCATCGCGCTTTGTGAATTCTGCCAGTGTCAAGTACTTCTTATTATATAACGACGCTTCATGATAAAATTTAGAGAAATAAGTCGGTAAGGTAATATGGTAAAAAAATACGAGTATAGGTACAAGATATGTAGCTATATTTTTTTTTTTTTATAGCTGACAGGCTAGGTGTTTTGACCACAGCTCACCTGATGTTAAGTGACGGTGTGGTCGAAGATGGTAAAGCATACCTAGCCTGGAATGGAACTGGCTCTCAAGTGAGGCTGCCGGAACACACCGTTAGATGCTTGGCGACAGATTTTCAACTTGAGGGTGGTAGCTAGCCAGCCGAGTACTAGAAAGTACCCTACCACCATGCACTATATTAATAAATGTAAATATAAATGACTAAATATTGGAGGGCATTTCACATAGCGCCATCTAGCCTAAAACTAAGTAAAGCTTAGCAAAGGAACCGGACTGCTGACAGAATATTTACTTAAATAGTTTTTTTTTTGTAAATACATAGGCATTTGTAATCAGAGATCGAATTTGACTTATTTACGAATCGGAACGCGTTTAGCCACAACGAGTAACTTTCCGATAGGTATTTTAACTAAGTTAAGAGTACTTACTTAAATACAAATGAAATATTTTAAAACACTCGGCTTTCTTTAAATATAATAACTTTTATTTTACAATTTTCCACAGTAGACTATAATTTATAGAATAGAATTGACTTTTTTGCCGAACAAAAACGATGTAAGGAAAACTTTTACGAAACGGAACGGTGATTTCACGAATACGGTACGTTCCGGTCCATTTCAAGTACTGCTAGAAAATCTCTATGTTCGTCACACAAAATGTTAGTCCTGAGTGGGAATCGAACCCACGCCCTTCAGCACTCGAAGCAGATCTTTACCAAATGAGCTAACGAGGACTGCCTCGTTAAAGAACTCTGTCAAAACTTTTAACATTGCAGCTGTATGGATTCAAAAATGTACACTATGGTCTTACGTCTTTTCGAAGCTAAGCCTGCACGTCAGAAGGCCCTTAATCTAAAATCGATAAACTGTCGCCTCGTCGAGCAGTGTCTTCAAATTGTGAAGCGATGTAGTTTGTTTGTACTCAATAACTGTAGAGAACGTTACATAAAATATGACTCAAATAGCTTTTACACGTGGCTTCGACCGCGAGGCCTTTCGGAAGTATTCCCAACTAGCTGCGCCCCGCGGTGTTACCCGCTACATGTTTTCGAGATAAAAAGTAGTTATGTGTTAATCCAGGGTGTTAGCTACTTCCGTACAACATTTCAACTAAATCCATTATGTAGTTTTTGCGTGAAAGAGTAACAAACATTCATCCATCCATCCATCCAAACTTTCACATTTATAATATTAGTGGGATATTTGTATACTTGGTGGTAGATCTTCTTAGTAGAAGGTCGTCTAGGTAGGTACCACCGCAGTACCTGATATTCTACCGCCAAGCAGTATTGTGTAAACATTACTGTATTTCGGTTTGAAGGGTACTGCCGTGAAAATTAGGTATTGGTATTTACATAGTAAAAGAGGCTAAGCACACCTAGCCTAAAATGGAACTGGCTCTCAAGCGACGACCTTGCCACGTGATTTATGAATGAAATTGCGACGGACTAGGTTTAGGTAAATGCCTACGAATGGAATAATAATCAGGAATCACCTTTTTTGTGGATAATTTTTCGACGTCAATTTTTCAAGTTTTTTTTTCATAGGTGGGTTCCGTTATAGCGGTATATATAACGCCATTTTTTTCTGTAGTAATTACAAAATAGGGTTATTTGTTTTTTTTTTTAATGTAAATGTTATAAAACGAACGATGCGCTCTCCTGATGGTAAGAGATAACTTAAATCCATGATCATTGCAGCAATAAACAGAACTTTTATTTGCAAAAAAAAAATCCAGGACAACGCTGCTTTGCGCTCATTACTTTGAAACTTTCGATAGTTAGTCTCAACAGCCCAGTAATTTCACTAGCTGCAGTACCCTTCAAACTGGAACACAGTAATGTTTACACACTACTGCTTGGCGGCAGAATATCTGGTACTGCGTTGGTACCTACCAAGACGATCTCCTGCTAAGGAAATCTACCACCAAGTTGTATACACGGAGTATGATGAACGAGTAAATCCGCAAGTTGTAGCTAGTTTCTTAGAACCAAGCAATACTAAACATAACATCAATTTAACAGCCACCTCTCCACTGTTCGCGACATTTCAATAAATTATTCGCTGTCAATGAATGCTCCATATTTCATAAAACAAGAGGATTCTACCAAACTTTGGTTATAAGCTGGTATCATTCGTGCTCTCTATCAATCACTGTCTGAAGTTGGGTTAAACCCATCTAATGAAGTTTGGATGATTTTATATTTTCGTTTCAGGTTTTTAGGTTGTCGTTTTAAATATATAGATAGAAACTCTTTATTGTGAATAAAGAGAAAAAGGGCAAAGAACAAAATAATCTTATGAGCTTGTGTCACCACAGTGACGGCCTTATCGTTAAGAGCGATATCTTCCGGGCTACCAAGAATACAAATACAAATATTTTCAACAAGTCACTTCAAAAATTTTAAATATGTCATTAAATGACTTTTAAAACACTGATTATATCAACACAAAAATGACAAAATAAGGTATGTCAATGTAAAAAAATATTGTCAAGATAAAATATGTTAATACCAAATATAAAAACACGATAAATTATATAAAAAAAAGACGGGAGATGTTGTAACACTAATAAGAAAAATAAATCAAGAGAACAAAGAGTAAGAACAACAAGAGAGAAGAGAGAGAAACATAGAGTAAGAGAGTTACATAGAGTAAGTATGGAAAAAAGAAAACCTAGTAGACATTTTTAGTACTGCTTTCTTCTTTTTTGATGCGTATGGGAAGCGTGGAAAGCGGGTACGCGGCTGAAGTCCGTGAGCCCCAGAAAGTATACCGACCTCTCCGACTTGAACACGCCTATCACTGTGTTCCGGAAACCTCACTTGAAATCCAGTTCCATCTCAGGCTGGGTGTGCTTACCATCTTCGACCACATCGCCACTCAACATTAAGCAAGCTGTGGACAAATAGAATAACCATAAAAAAACTGTTCAAAAAAATTGCGAAACCAAGCGCTTCCTTTCTTCAGCTTACAACCTATTTAGCAGTTGCTTTGAAGCAAATTCTAAAGGATTTTATGTTATAGTAATTATATTATAACGAGCTGTTTTCCCCTCGCGGCAAACTTGCAGGGTAGATGAATAAATTGTATAGAAGTGTTAATACTGTTAGAAATTTAAAGGGTTTGCTTAATTTGCTTTAGTGTAATCAACTCAGCTGTCGTAGCATTAAGGTTGTAATTTCATAAGAGATATATTCAAAATAAACTGATACTTATTGCATCGCATGAATATTTGAGATTTTATTATTCATCTATATCTATATGTATACTAATACTGTATAACGATGATAGCTCAGTGGTTAGCGCGGTAGGTTCGCATGCCGAAGGGCGTGGGTTCAAACCCCAACAATGAGCTTGAGCTGCTGGTGAAGGAAAACATCGTGAGGAAACCAAAGCATGGTGGTAGGGTACTTTAGTACTCGGCTGGCTAGCTACCACCCTCAAGTTGAAAATCTGCCGCCAAGCATCTAACGGTGTGTTCCGGCAGCCTCACTTGAGAGCCAGTTCCATTCCAGGCTAGGTGTGCTTTACCATCTTCGACCACACCTTCACTTAACATCAGGTGAGCTGTAGTCAAACAACTAGCCTGTCAACTAAAAAAAAAAAAAAACTAATTACCTACTAATACTAATCTGTACTAATGTCATAAAGAGGAAAGATTTGTATTTATGTATGTAACGAATAAACTTAAAAACTACTGGACCGATTTCAAAAATTCTTTCACTGTTGAAAAGCTACGCTATCCCCGGGTGACATAGACTACTTTTTATCCCTGTATCCCCTTGGGAACGGGATTTATGCAGGTATAACCGCGAGGCGTCCGCTAGTATATTAAAAGAATGTTTTTACAAAAAAAAAGTATTTTATCAGTTATCTGACTTCCATAGTACAAGCTTTGCTTAATTAAGGTCGGAGAACGCAGTGTGTATTGTTAGATGATATTTATTATTACTTCTATTAGTAGATAATTGATTGATTCAGGCGTTACTTTGCGGAAGTTAATATTGAGTGTTCAAGGTATATATTTAGTTTATTTCTACTTAATATTCGTGTCGGTTAAACAGTGATGAGGATTTCATTATTACAAAATGTAACTAACTTGACGATAGTTTAAAAACCTATCCAAAATATTACTTAATATCTATTATATTACTTTTTACTACAAGACAAGTAGAAAGACGGCTCACTACCACTCATACATAGTGGAATTTCCTTGGGTACGTTCCGAACATTTTGACTCTACATTTCTCATCCGTACGGCCAAGGAATGGAACAATTTGCCGGCTTTCTTGTTTCCTGAGAGATACAAAATCTAACGAATAAGAGAAACCCTCGACAAGGGCATAGTATTTTAGTAGTCAAGCCCATTCATTCGATACCCATATCGAGGGAGTTGTGAAAAAATATGTAATCCACCATTTTGTGGCGTCGGCCATCTTGGACCGATTTTAAACATAGCTAACAACACTCCCGACTAATCACCTTTCAACAAAAATCAAAATCGGTTTATCCGTTCGGAAACTATGATGCCACAGACAGACACACACCCACACTTACACACACACGCACCCACACACACTCCCACACACACAGACAGGCACGTCAAACTTATTACACCGTCGTTTTTGCGTCGAGGGTTAATAATCTAGAACATTTCAAGATCAGAGTGAATAGATATTTTCTAAGTCTGCGTGCTTTATCTTCGACCACATCGTCGCTTACCATCAGGCGAGTTGGTGGTCAACGCAGACTTATCCGAATAAAAAGAAAATTAAAACAAAAGGCTAACTATAAAACCACAGTATCAATTCTATCGGTTAGTTTTCTATAAGTAGGTTAAAATGCCTCCTCTAGTATCTTCTTCGTCCTGTAAAACAGGACCATTAAGAGATTTGGTCCCATTTACTATGTAAATACCAGGTGCAAATGGAAATTTTCAACTGCAATTATATGACAAAAACACATTCGACCTAATTTTCACGGCAGTAAATTGCATAATTCTACGACTTTATGATACAGTAACAATTATCTCCAGTGCATTGAGATCTATTACTTTTAGCACTTAGACTGGTATTGTAATTTAGGTAGCTACGCTGACAATATTACATTCTAATACCAATACCTATACTAGCTATTCTATTATTGATTTTGAGAGACTATGTGACCAATAGTATAATCGTATGCGTTCGAAATAAAAATAAAACACCACCACCATACACACAGCGCCATCTGACCCCAAACTAAGCAAAGCTTGTACTATGGAAGTCAGATAACTGATAGAATACTTAAACACTTTTTTTGTTGTAAATACTTACTTATAATAAATACAGAACACCCAGACACAGAACAAACATTGGCTTATACCACAAAGTTTGTTCTAGGTGGGAATCCAACCCACGACCTTCAGCTCTTGAAGCAGACATTCTACCAATGAACCAACAGGGCTGTAAAAATACACACTAATAATAAATACAAAACACCCAGACACAGAACAAACATTTGTTTATACCACAAAATAGAATTTCCTGGGTGGGAATGAAAGCCACGCCCTAAAGCTCTTTTTTTATTGTGACAGGCTAGGTGTTTGACCACAGCTCATCTGATGTTAAGTGACGGTGTAGTCGAAGATGGTAAAGCACACCTAGCCTGGAATGGTTCAAATTACAATTACTCAAATTTGAAACATCAGGTGAGCTGTGGTCAAACACTTGGCTTGTTAAATAAAATTAAATAAACCAACACAAAAATGATCGAAAACTGAATTTTAACTATTTTCTAACAAATATACCAAGTTAAATTATTAATCGTTGAATTGACTTCATGAACTAACTTAGAGTAAACTTAAATTAAGTAGAGAAAGTTTGAAGTTATGCCTCAGTAATTGATACGATAAGTTTTCATTAAATAGGTATCTTATTTTTCAGTTAAGCTAACTTACATTTTCTTTTAGCTAGACAAATGCTTTTAGCTCTAAGTTAGCTCTATCTTGTCCACAGAAGTTAAGCTACAATCTTTATTGAAAAGACTACAGTAAAAAAACTTGAATTAAAAGAAATACAATAATAGTACCAACTTAATCTTTATTGTTCTAATGCAAAGACAAACAATTCGTTATCGTAGATTTCTAACGAGAAGCGAAAAATAACATAGCGATAGCGATAGTGTAGCGAAGATAGCTCAGTGGTTAACGCGGTCGGATCGCATACCGAAGGGCATGAGTTCAACCCCTAATAATGAGCTTGAGCTACCGCAAAAAGAAATCCACAATAACTTTCATAAATAGCTTCAGGCTCTTTAATGCCAAGATGAACAATTTGTGACGTTTTACTGCTCTACTTGCTGCGCCCCGCGGTGTTACCCGCTACATGTTTTCGGGATAGAAAGTAGCTTGTGTGTTAATCCAGAGTCTCAGCTACCTCCATACTAAATTTTATCAAAACCCATTGTGTAGTTTTTGCGTGAAAGAGTAACAAACATCTATCCATCCAAACTTTCACATTTATAATATTAGTGAGTAAAAAACCCCTAAACGCCAGTAAGTGTCAAAAGAATGCAGCATTGCACTGGAGTGCGCGTTTCAGAACAAAACGCTTGAGAATTTTGAGCAGCGTTACAGTTTCAGGATTCAGGCTTTTCAGACGTCAGTCGAGTCGGTGACGTTGAGACGAACACACGTACGCTCCGTTCCGAGAGGTCCCTGATAATTGGTGTATACGTGATCCTCACAATAATTGGATTCCAGTATGTGATCAAAATTTACATGGAAATCGTTTTCGTAACATTGACGTATTAAATTTAATGTGATGTGAAAACTAGAGTGATTGTTTTGTGTATTTATCATTCAGTTCGGGTAAGTTTCAATTCGTGTAGCATTTGTTTAATATACAGGCACTTTGTTATGTTGATAATTATTCTAATGATGAAATTAATTTTGTCAAAGTTTCACTTTGTAAACTTGTTCCATTATAAAATCCTTAGGGTAACTATAAAGTTGCGGTCACAAATTAAATGTAAGATCTACATAACTATTAGGTACATTTATTTACAAAATAATAATATGGTAATAATTGGTGAAAATTAATTTACAGGCTATTTTTTCGAGTGCTTCACAAAATTTGGTACACTGGTAGAGTGATAGATAATAATTAATTTCTTTATTTATTTAGTCGGAGTCTTTACTTCTGTAAAAAATTAGCAACGTATAAACGAGATTGACTGTCAGCTGTTGTAAAAAGAAATATAATAAAACAACTTCACTGAATTCAGGAAAATTTAAAATTTATGCGATAATGTTGAAAAGTTGATAAAATAAATAAATTAAAACTGTTAATAAAAGTTACTTAATAATTAAGTGTGATGAATACCCAAAAGATTATTAGTAAATTATTAGTAAATTAAATTAAAATTTCTGGGCCTTTAAAAAAAAGTTAGGTAATTAATTGATTTGCTTTGTTTCGGTTTTCGTTCTATACAAATAAGTACACAAAGGTTAAGGTATAGTAAAGGAAACTAGCTACGCCCCGTGATCTCATGCTCGTTTTTTGGCATAAAAAGGGGCTTGTGCGCTAATTCCGAGGAAACGTTTTCTGTATTTCAAATTTCACCTAATTCTGTAGAGTCGTCCCAACTTGAAGAATTGTAAATAGTAAACAAAATTGTTACTTTAAAAGCCTTATAGTAGTTCTTAAACGATTTGAAAAAATAAATTTAAAATTGAAATTTTATTTATTTTAGACCACTAAAAAAACAAAAACTAGAAATTAAAAACTAAAGTTACTTACAAGATAAATAAATAAAATGTTGTGAAGAGAGGGCTTGAATGAAACGCCGAGTATGACGCGATTGTTGTTTATTACTTTGTACAAGAGTGCGAGTTCGATTCTCGTCCGATCAACTCTTTAGGGTGCCGTCTCATTACCCGACAATATTTTTTAAATTATTTATGACGAAAACAGTTTTTAATAAATATAACTAATTAACACCATAACATTAAAAAAGAAATTACAAAAAGTCAAGATAAGTGTCACAGCAATTACAGGCGAAGACGGCGCATTATAATGAACGTACAATTGTTCATATCCCATAGAATAAAAAGACAAAACAGAAATGCTAGAAAAAATTTGTTAAAATAAGCAATTTCATTTTTAGATTTATAATTATTATATATGTTCTATTTAGAATCTATAATATTTTAGATATTTATGACTAATTTACAAAACAACCACGGGCCGCAAGTAGGACATCCGCGGGCCGCGTGTTTCCGACCGCTGCCCTATATGACTAGTTACCTAACTACGTATATATATAGGTAGATACATTTTGTGATCGGTGCTACCTATGCAATATTCAGTTCATTATGGGACTTTGTCGTAGCATTTTCCATACAAGTAGAGAGGCTATATCTTTCCACATTATAAAAAAAATCATGTACATTGTACATATTAAGTATTTCGATGAACTTTTAGGCTTCAATTAAATAAATAAAATAAATATCGTAGGACATTACACACAGCGCCATCTGACCCCAAACTAAGTAGAGCTTTTGTGATGGAAGTCAGATAACTGCCATTATAATGAGTTGATGATGGCAAAACATTGTGGATCAAACTGTCTACTCTCACCTCTATTTATCGTGGATTTATAAAAATATATCTATACTATTATAAAGAGGAAAGATTTGATTGTTTTTTTGTTTGTCTGTATTGAATAGGCTCCGAAACTACTGGACCGATTTCAAAAATTCTTTCACCGTTGGGAAGCTACACTATCCCCGGGTCATGTGAGCTACTTTTATCCCTGTATTCTCACGGGAATGGGAACTACGGCGAGTGAAAACGCGAGGCGTCCGCTTGTGTGATAATAACACCGCAAAAGCGATGGCGTCGCGCCTAGTCGAAAATTTGCCACACCTGAGCAGGAATCGAACTTACATCATATAACTTATGTAGCAACTATTAGCAAACGCTAACATGGCAATCAAATTAACTGAACTGAACTAAAAAAATGGCAATTAAAACGATAAAAGCAAAATGAAACTTTAATGAAAATCAGAACAAATTCATAAAAAAATAATTCGAAATAAAAAATCCACATTCAACCTGTCAACGTATACGGGATCTCTTCTCAGCTCTACATCAATGAAGTAATTTGGCGTTGATAGCCTATTGAATACGTCGTTTTCAATATTGGTTGTTATACTTTTCATAACGGACGCATCGATGATTGGGTTTGACATTAATATTATAATTGTGGAAGCTTGTCTGTTTGTATGGATGTTAAAATGTAAACCTATTCACATATAATTTTGAAGAGCCGATCATGTTAATAGTAATGAGCCGAACGAGACGCTCTCCTGATGGTAAGAGATAACGTTTGCCCATGACAGTGATATCCAGAACTTTGTGTAGTAAAACAAAGTTCAAGTCATTACTTTCATGTCAATCTAGATGAAATCTACTCAAGTATGCTTTTATTTAAAAAAAAAACATTAGAACACTTAGTTCTAAAAAAACAAAGGACAGCTAAATCATTGTCCGATTTTTTAATTTCTCATTATTTATCAGTGACCATTCAAATTAGTATCTGGATAAAATTTGGCTGCAAATTTTGATTATGACCTAAAAGTTCCCCGTAATTATAAACTACCCCTAATCGAAATTTTATCTCAATCCCTTAAGCCATTACAAGATA
The DNA here is from genome assembly GCA_905404145.2 of Biston betularia. Lineage (NCBI taxonomy): Eukaryota > Metazoa > Arthropoda > Insecta > Lepidoptera > Geometridae > Biston > Biston betularia. Next base: position 4,585,119 of record FR989887.1, on the reverse strand, counting down.
TTGGGGTAATACAAAAATTGATGGTCTTTGCTCTAGAATACGTCTAATAAAATAGTTATCGGTTCCAAGACCAATATAGGCGACCTACTTCAGTTTGCTTCGATGAGCTATATTTGATTTGTATCTGTAAATATAGCTAAGGACATTCTAAGACTAAATAGAGTGGCTACAAAAGTAAGACAGTAGCAGTAGCTACAAATAGCTGAAAAAGTTTAGTAGCAATAATAGCTCGGTGGTTAGCGTGTACGGCTCATACGTTAGAGGGCCTGTGAATGACCTTGAGCAGATGATGAAGGAAAACATCGTGAGGAAACCATGGCATGGTAACAAGGTACTTTCTGGTACTCAGCTGGCTGAATACCACCCTCAAGTTGAAAACCATACGGTGTGTTGCGGCAAGCTCACTTGAGAGCCAGACATGGCGTGTTTACCATGTTTAACCACACCATCACTAAACATTAGATGAGCTGCGGTCAAGTATCTAGCTTAAAGAAAAGATTGCGCTAAATGACATGACATGGCAAAGACTTTTTTTAATGGTTAACAGGCTAGGTGTTTGACCACAGCTCATTTGATGTTAAGTGACGGTGTGGTCAAAGATGGTAAAGCACACCTAGCCTGGAATTGAACTGGCTCTCAAGTGAGGCTGCCGGAACACACAGTTAGATGCTTGGCAGCAGATTTTCAACTTGAGGGTGGTAGCTAGCGAGCCGAGTACTAGAAAGTACCCTACCACCATGCTAAGGTTTCCTCACGATGTTTGCCTTCACCGGCAGCATAACCACTGAACTATCATCGCTACAAACAGACTGCTGTACAACATTACATACAGCGCCATCTGACCCCAAACTAAGCAGAGCTTGTGTGATGAAAGTCAGATAACTGCCATTATAATAAGTTGATGATGGCAAAACATTGTAGATCAAACTGTCTATTCTCATCTATACTTATTGTGGATTTATAAAAATTATATGATAATAATACCGCAAAAGCGATGGCGTCGCGCCTACCGTCACTTCAAAAACAAAGGGCTTCCAACCGAGGAAATATACAACAATACGTTGACATCCGAAAACCGTACTTCATATCCTATATTTACGTTCCTTCACGTTCTTTATAGCTCTAAAAGTAATTGAGGCAGTACAAAAAACAGTTCGGAATGTGCCATAACACTCTACCCTTTTAGTTCGGAAGCTCACGTTTTGTATTGTCATTTGTCTGTGTTATGATCGATGACGTTTTCGATAGGATATTTTTTTAAATAGATAGAAACTTTTTACTATGCTCACCAGAAATTACAGAAATTAAAACTGGTGACAACAAAAATACTAACCGCTGCCACAAGAGATGATCTCGTTTCCAAAAACAATATCTTCCAGGCATCTTATGCATTGGGAACAGTTACGTTTTTATTAGTCGTTGCCACTTAATGATCAAATTTAAAATTATAGAAAGCTATTCTTTACCTAACAGTAGCATAAGAAAGTCGTTGATGAAATTATGATAACTTTATTTTTAAAGTTTTCAATAAAATAAATTTGCATTAAGTAAATAATAATACAACAGGCGTAGACATTCTGAAACATGGAGGCAAAAAGCATAAAAATACATTAAAACCTGAAACAGAAATTTGGTTTCCATTAAATACCTATTTAGAATAATTTATCATAAGTTTTTTTTTCAAAATAAAGATATCGTTACAATAAATACCGGTAGCCTAACCCAACTTTGCGTAACCAAAAAATGTTACTTCTTTATATATCTTAAGGCCGTCACTTGTGGCACTAGCTCATAAGATTCTTTTGTTCTCTGTACTTTTTTTCTGTTTTTGTTTTGCTTCTATCTATCTACTTAGTGATTATTATGTGACTTAAATATGTAGGTAAATGAACGTGAAAATATTGAACACTTGCTCCTAGACTTTTTGAGTAAGCAATAAATAAGGGTGACTACACATTCAGTAGCGGGTAGGGTGACACCTTGTTCGTGTTTATTTAGGACTGTTTTAGTTTGAAACACGTTCTCAAGGTGAACTATAACCAACTTTAGTATCGGTAAACACTAAATAGTTTCCGTTTGAAGCTCTCTAACTGCGATTTAGTTAGAATGAAAACAGATTGTTTGTAAGCAAATATTACAATTTCTAATGATTAAATTAAATCACTGTTTACTAGATATTTCATATAATTTTCTTAGTATCATAGGAATGTAAATAGAATCGCAATATAATAATAATAATTGATTGATTCTGATTTTTACTTTGAGGACGTTCATTTCGAATATTCAAGGTATAATGTATAACCTTAAAAATACGTGAAAAATACATCTAAAGTCTCAAAGTAATGAGCGCCAAAGCAGCGATGACCTGGGCTTTGTTTTGTTACTGAACGTTCTGTATATCGCTGCAATGGTCATGGACAGGTGTTATCTCTTACCATCAGGACAGCGTCACGTTCGTCTAATTACTAAACTTATTACATTAAAAAAAAAAATACACGCCACAAAACAAATCAAGGGCTAGACCGAAAGTTCTGTGTGTCGCTGTAATGGTCATGGACATGCGTCATCTCTTACCATCAGGAGAGCGTATCGTTCGTCTCACAACTTTTACATAAAAATAAATAAATAAATAAAATAAAATAGACCAATGAGAACAAAAAAGCAGACACATTTTCTCTTTTTGCTTCTCTAATGATCAAGTGGTGGTCTGTTGTCGGCGTGAAAAAAAACATGGTTAATTTATATTGTTTGCTTCAAGTAGTAACAGACGTGTGAATTGTTTTTGTTTTGAATGTTCAATGTTTATATTTAGTTTATTTCCGCTTAACAGTCGTTCCAGTTCCAACAGTGACGAGGAGACTTAAATTAAACTAATTTTACACTGCTTATTAATTAAAAACCCTAATCTTACTTAAAATCTAGAACTCATAAACTTAGAAATATTGTTAATTTGACAAAAATTAAATTAAAATTACAAAAAATCTAATTAAAATAATCAAGAATCCTCCTCTCTGCAGCAACCACTTTGTCGACACGTGTTTCACCTCTACACGAGGCATCCTCAGGACGTGTTGACTCTTCGAGCGCTTGGTTGAGACTGACTTGGTCGTTGTTGGTTGTTTTTGTTTTGTTCTAATCCGATTCAATACAAGAATAGACAAAATGTTTTGTTCTTTTCTTTTTATTTCATTATTTTGAGTGGTAGATAGTAGAAGGTGTTAGCATTTATTTTAAGTTACGTTAAGTAAAATTGGGGTGTTTTCAAATTCAGAGTAAACTGGTCTCTACTAGGTGCTGTATTTAGGCAAACAAAAATTAATTTTGTATAAAAATAGTTCAAGTTTGTTTCAAATACGAAGATGTTTTCCAGTCCAGTCTTGACATGCTTTACCATCTTTGACCACGCTGTCACTTAACATCAGGTCAGCTGTGGTCAGACACTTAGCCTGTCAACCATAAAAAAGTGTCCTTTTTATATCTTTAAAGCAACTTTTGTAAACTTTAAAACTGACAGCCCCGTTGGCTTATTGGTAGTATATCTGCCTTGAGGGCTGTAGGGCGTGGGTTCGATTCCCACTCAGGGCAAACATTTTGTGAACAAGCAAATGTTTTTTCTGTGTCTGGGTGTTCTGTTATGGATTAAAAAAAATGTATTTATGTATTCTATCAGTTATCTTACTTCCATCACACAAGCTCTGCTTAGTGTGGGGCCAGATGGCGCTGTGTGTATAGTAAAAAAAAAGATTTTGGTAAAAAAATAATTCGCTAAATGGAAATAAAATTGATTGGAAAATACAATGATACAAATAAGTACTTTGTTAAACTGTCGTAGTTTCACTAGTAAATATTTGATATTTTTCACAAAACATGGTAAACCTACATACCTATTTCCTCTTACCGCCTATCTGTTTTGCAAGGTCGAACGGAATTGCGGGCAATATACGTTTCCTGATTTACTGGTAGATAATTGACTAGAAAAAGAAAAAACGCAAGAAGTCCGGAGTTTTTCTTTCATTAATAACAATTCTGGGAACTAAATTAAGTTACTGTTTTAGTTCCACAATTGATTTACTTAAGATGATTTATGTCAACTGCCAAATAAAGTGGTTATAATTATTTTAGAAAAGAAAATTAAGTTTGTTTAATTAATTAAGTAATATTTTTAAATTGCTATTTTTTTAATGTAAACGTAAGGAGATGACCGATGCGCTATCCTAATGGTAAGAGATAACGCATGCCCATAACCATGGCAGAACTTTGAGTATCAAAACAAAGTCCGGGGCATCGCTGCTTTGGCACTCATTACTTTAAGGTAATTTCGCTAGCTGCAGTACCCTTGAAACCGGAACACAGTAATGTTTACACACTACTGCTTGGCGGCAGATTATTTAAATAAAAACTTAAGACAAGTTCCTGATAACAAAATGTATGAAACACATGGTTTACATGAGCTGCCATTTTCTTTCACAAATTGCTATTACCGTTTCTATAATTATGAGTTAAAAGGATCCTAATAATTATAAATTTTTAGTAATATATTTTTGTTTATTTATACACAAAAACATAGTCATAATAAAACTAAACACTATCAAAAGTTAGCAAAAGAACACCGAAGTAGAACACCCTTGTGTTTTTATTTGTACAATTGCAACACAAACTAAATTTGAATTGAAAAACGTATATTTTGTTCTAAGATTTACTCTCAATTTAAATGTTTTTTGCGTGTTTTTTGAGACAAAAATAGCTAGTATATGCAGATTATAAACAATCTCAATTACATTAATATGTAATTTAGTTATATATGTTAGTGAAATTACAGGGTTGTTGAGACTAACCATCGAAAGTCTTAAAGTAATGAACGCCGAAGCAGCGATGCCCCGGACCTTGTTCAGCAACTCAAAGTTCTGTGTATCGATGCTATAGTCATGGACACGCATTATCTCTTACCATAAGGAGAGCGTACCGTTTATCTCATTACTTTTACATTAAAAAAAACCAAAACATTTAAAAGTAAAAAAGTGGAACAAAGAACTCTTATACAAGCCATTTAAAGAGCCTTTTTAAGACAGCGAGAAATTATGCAAAAATCACCGTCACATTTCCCTAAAACTCGACTCCCAAAGTAGAATTGCGAAAAGCGCACTGAAAATTCCATTTTTCATTTTACTTCGACAACTTTAAGAATGTAGTATGCTGTTCTGGAATATCCCCTAAAGACTCTGCCATGAACAAGAAGTTTATTCTATTATCGAAATCTATATTTTGCAAGGAAATGTATTCAGTCTTTGTAAGAACGAGAACGATGAGCCAGTGAATTTGCATTTCGCATTGTAGCTTTATAGATATATAGAGCTTTAAAATTTTGTATTTCTAACCGACTCAAAAAGGAGATGCTCGATTCGACAGTATTCAATTCCTTTATTTTGCTCAGCGTTTGAGTATTGCCATACAACGCGGCAATGGGGCCAGCGTTTTGGGAACTATTCCCATTGATAGCGGCCTTTTAGATTAGTTATTATTTTAAAAGTTGCATGTCTTAGTTACTTTACTTATTTATACCTTATTATGAAAATGTCAATAAAGAGTGGTACATTCGACAGTATGTTATTTTTTATGTATCTTACTCGATAATTCCGCTATTTATAAATCGATTTTGAAGATTATTTTTTTATTGGTAGATCATGCTTCAAAGGACGAACCAAAGTTACCGACATACCCCAAATAACAACAACTAACTTTAAACAACTAACATTAGCAAGTTGAAGTGGCAGTGGGCAGGGCACATAGCACGCAGAACTGATGGCCGATGGGGCTGCAAAGTTCTGGAGTGGAGACCACGGACCGGCAAGCGCAGCGTAGGACGTCCACCCACAAGGTGGACAGACGACCTAGTAAAGACCGCAGGAACGCGCTGGATGCGAGCCACTTCCAACCGGTCTTTATGGAAGTCAATGGGGGAGGCCTATGTCCAGCAGTGGACGTCCTACGGCTGAAATGATGATGATGATGCTTTAAAGGTGGCCCCATATAAATTTAACCGAAATCGATTGAGTGGTTTTTGAAACATCAACAAAAATCTAAAAATTGTATACATCGATGACAATTTAGTTTACTCGGAAACCTTGTTTCATTCATGTTTCATAGGAGCAGTGCGTTTAGGTGGCCTAAGGGTCATGGAGCCGGTTTTTTTAACTGTAAATTTGTAAATTATTAAACACATTTATAATCCGAAACATCGGTATTGCAGATATTCATAGTACGAAATACAGATCATGTAATCTTAAATAATCAAGAAACAGTTAGCAGAGTCTTTCAAACAACCTGACTGTCTTCGTATAATCATTACTAAAACTTTGTTAGATGTAGACCTTAGAAATAATTCAGGACATTCCAGGCTAGGTGTGCTTCACCATCCTCGGCCACACCATCAAACATCAGGTGAGGTCAAACAACTAGCTTGTTTAAAAAAAAAAAAAAGTTTGACTTTAGAAGTCGACAAGCGAAAAGAGATTTTGACACTTTCATTCTCTTTTCTGGTTAATTACTCGCACCCGTGCATTTGCATAGCATGCTCACGTATAAATAGTTTTAACCAATTTCAACATTGTCTTGCCATATGCGATGACACCGACTCAATTAGCTGCAAACCAATACATTCTAGCCTTTATTCCTGCAGTGTTAAGGTTTTTATTAGGATTACAGAATCTTCATTGTCATACACTTGCATATTCTGTTTATAATAAGCTAGTGCACAGAGCAGATTCAAGATGGATGTGGTAAAAGCAATTACACACCACCAAAGTTTGCTCAAAATTAATGACCGAACGTGTCAAAAAAGAAATAAATGGATTTTATCTCAAATTAAAAATAATTTAATCCAGACAATTACAAGCCATATAAAAAAAATTAGTAATAATAACATAACTTATTAAGCAACGTTTGTTTTATAGGGTTCTGTACGCTTTCAGGGATTGTTGTTACGCAAAATTTGACAACCCTGTTGGTTCATTAGGTAGTATCTCTGCTCCAAGAGCTGAAGCCACACCGTTCGATTCCCACACAGGATAAAAATTTTGTGGTACAAACAAAATGTTTGTTCTGTGTCTGGCTGTTCTGTATTTATTATAATTATGTATAAAAAAATTATTCTATAATTTATCTGACTTCCATAGTACAAGCTTTGCTTAGTTTGGGATCAGATGACGCTATGTGTAATGTCCCACGGTATAATTATTATTTATTCATAAAAAGTTGAGATATTTACTGCTATAATTTTTCTGTGGCCGTCTTATAATTATACTATAGTATCTCTTTTAATCTATTAAAATGATAAACCATTAAATCTATCAAATAAAAATAAGATAGAATAAGCAATTATATTTAGGGGTTTAATTCGACTATCAAGCTAAATTATGAAAAAAAGTATAATAAATATCTTCAATTAAACAAAACAAAATATTGTATATAGCAATAGCAATATAGCAATTGTATTGTATTGTATATAGCAATTATTGTATAATGGACATTTTATTTGACATTGTGAACATAATTTATTTTTCTGTTTAATCAAATTTATGACTTGTAATAATAGATTAATGATTGCGACTTGCAACTGTCAGTTATCAATTATGTATTAAAAATATAAATATTAAACAGATACACGAAAATATTAAAAATAATAAAAATTAGTAAGTATAATTTCTAATTCTAATCTTCTAATTAATATATCACCTCCTTTTTTTGTGCTCCGTGACGTAGTGGAACACAGACGGGTAGGGTTGTCTAAATGAAAATTGTCTTGCCCTTGTTGTAGTAACTGTTATTATAAACTGTGCCCTTGTCGCCAATGTTTCGCATCCTCTGGGAGATCACACAATAACGTTTAGTCCTACAACAGTTTCGTTTAAACAAAGGAAAATAACTTGCTATAGAAATTATTTTAAAGGTGGTTCAAACCCACCACGTGTACCGTGATAAAAGTATTTCCACTTGCAGAAACAAGACAGATGTAACCAATTATATTATCATATCTTAGACGTCACGTTGAAGGCGGGGAAAGACAATTTTATCCATTGTAGCTGGCTATAAATCTCTCGATTACTTCACTGATATTCCCTTTTTAAAATGGCAGTTTTGAATCTTATAAAATTATGTTTCTGCAAAACGTCTGAATGTCTTTCTGCTCTGGGTATAATTATTTTCTTACCAAAATAGTAATGGTGTAGGTATATGTTACTGCAAAACTCGAACTACGGTAAATCCTAAGATTTCCCAGTAAAACTTAAGATTTACCAACTCTTAATGGTAAAAGTCCGAGCCGTTCCAGGATCATCGTTTATTTCAAAGTGTTACCACCACTTGGTAAATCTTACAATTTGCCTTAAAGAAACGGTAAATGTTGAAATAAACATGTCAGAACGCTGACAGTTAAATGAAATAAGTGATTAAGAAGCACTAATTGTTTTATTCCCAAACCCAACTTTTATTACACGCCGCTAGTAATACCTAGTACGTACTAAATTCTAGTAGTAAAAAACGAAAAAAATCGTATAAATTCTTACATTTACCAACTCGTGTTGATAAATCCTAACATTTACTGGTAAAACTTAAGATTAACCGATTTTTTATGGTTGACAGGCTAGGTGTTTGACCACAGCTCACCTGATGTTAAGTGACGGTGTGGTCGAAGATGGTAAAGCACACCCAGAATGAATGGTGTTTGATATAATATATAATGATATTCGGGCTTTTACAGTAACGTATTAAAATATATTAAGCTTACCGAAAATAAATTATCTTAAGGCATATAAAACACGTGAAGCGCGAGTGTTACAGATGTAAAAACATAAATGTGATTATTTTTTCGCACTTTGTGAAGTAAAATACGCCAAGATATATTTTTCACATGGCGTCCCCTAATCTCTTGTAGGTGACGTAACATTTTTTGTGCACGTACTCGGCATACGTCACCAGTAACGAACCGTGAGTTTTTTCTGTTTGGTTTTCCGACAGAATGCGGGCGGACGGACCTAGGCTGTCATTACGGGGGCACTCTCATAAATGTTCGATCTATTTATTAATTACTAAATTTTATCTCGAAAAATTTATAAAATCTTTTCTAGGTTTGAATAGGTCAAAATTAAAAAAGTTTTTATAAATTCTGGTGGCCCCTGCGACACAAGTTGTTACTTAGTGCAGGTTCCACAAGTAATGCTACAGAATCTAATTTGCTAATTATAAGATTTAATTAATTTATGTTAATGTAATTTGTGTTATGGCAATAAACAAATTTATTATTTATATCATAACACACGAAACTCAGCTCTGTTGGTTCATTGGCAGTATGTCTGCTCCGAGATCCGAAGGCCACCGGTTTGATTCCCACACAGGATAAATATTTTGTATGAACAAATGTTATTGTTCTGTACTTATTATAAGTTAGTATTTACAAAAAAAAAGTATTTGAGTAATCTATCAGTTGTCTGACTTCCATAGTACAGCTTTGCTTAGTTTGGGGTCAATTTTTTTTTTTTTTTAATGTTTGACAGGCTAGGTGTTTGACCACAGCTCACTTGATGTTAAGTGAAGGCGTGGTCGAAGATGGTAAAGCACACCTAGCCTGGAATAGAACTGGCTCTCAAGTGAGGCTGCCAGAACACACCGTTAGATTGGCGGCAGATTTTCAACTTGAGGGTGGTAGCTAGCCAGCCGAGTACTAGAAAGTACCCTACCACTATGCTATGGTTTTCTCACGATGTTTTCCATCACCGGCAGCTCAAGCTCATTGTTGGGGTTTGAACCCACGCCCTTCGGCATGCGAACCTACCGCGCTAACCACTGAGCTATCATCGCTACAAATGGGGCTGTACGCAATGTAAAAAAAAAAACAGAATGCCATAGTATTAGTTTCAATACGAATACACATTTTTCAGGTCTGTATCACATTCCAAAACTATATTGTACGTCTAGTTGCATTTCAATTAAAGTTTTTTTAATCACTAGAGAATTTAAGTAGGATCTGTTCTAGAAAGGTGTTTGAAATGTTTTAATTCGTTTGTTTTGTAACTGTTTGTCTCTGTTTCTTTGTTTTTGTGTTTGTACCTATTTGCTACAAAATAAAATCTTTTTCTTTCGTTTTCTCCTTTTCATTTCCCATAATAGATGTTGGTGAAAATTTCACGCAGCACCCTCTAGTGCTTGTACTTAAAAAGTTTGTCCTATGGGGACTAGATTTGGAATCAGCCCTATTTTTACAAACCGTCTCACTGCTAAGCGGAGGCCTTTTCTCATTGTGAGAAGGGTAAAGCCGTTCACCACGATAGCCAAATCTGTGTTGATAGACTTCACATAATTATCTGCAAAAACTTTTTAACAACTGTTGTACATGCAGATTTCTTCCCGATGTTTACCTTTGCACTCAGACCAAAAAACATTTTGTGAATAAACAAATGTTTGTTCTATGTCTGGGTGTTCTGTATGTATTATAAGTATGCATTTACAACAAAAAAAAAGTTATTTATGTATTCTATCAGTTATCTGACTTCCATCACAGATCTCACTTGGTGGTAGATCTCCTTAGCGGGAGGTCGTCTAGGTAGGTACCACCGCAGTACCAGATATTCTGCCGCCAAGCAGTAGTGTGTAAACATTTCTGTGTTCCGGTTTGAAGGGTACTGCAGCTAGCGAAATTACTGGGCTGTTGAGACTAACCATCGAAAGTCTCAAAGTAATGAGCGCCAAAGCAGTGATGCCCTGGACTTTGTTTTATTACTCAAAGTTCTGTTTATCGCTGCAATGGTCATTGACAGGCGTTATCTCTTACCGTCAGGAGAGCGTCTCGTTCGTCTCATTATTTTTCACATTAAAAAAAAAAAAAAAAAGCTCTGCTTAGTTTGGGGCCAGATGGCGCTGTTGTGTATAGTCCTACGATATTTATATTTATTTATTTGCTGTTGAAAGTTATTGGTAATACGTGCATAACTTAGAAATGACAGAGGTGCGTGCGATTCGAACCCAGGACCTCCAGTTTAGAAGTTAAACAATTTCCCAATTAGGGGACTAAATAATTAAACAGAAATACTTTTTTCTGTATTTTTTATTATTTTTATTTTTGACAGGCTAGGTGTTTGACCACAACTCACCTGACGTTAAGTGACTGTGTGGTAAAGCACATTAAGTGCTTAACAGCAGTTTTTCAACGTGAGGATGGTAGCTAGCCAGCTGAGTACTAGAAAATACCCTACCATCATCCAATGGTTTCCTCACGATGTTTTCCTTCACCGGCAGCTCAAGCTCATTGTTGGAATTTGAACTCATGCCCTTCGGCATGCGAATCGACTGCGCTGACTACTGAGCTATCATCGCTACATAATATACTCATGTACAAAAATTACAGCCTAACACTAAAACCTGTTTTAACATATAAATTCTTACATAACACCAAACATTGCTACATGTGCATTATTATAGCAAATCGAATCGAACCGTCAAGCTCCACCTTGAGCAGATTAAGTTTTCATTGTGCTTGGTTATTGACGTCAATAATAGGAATAACCCTTAACCCCCACCTGAGTACAGCACTGACATTGCGTGTCACGCTTACGCGCCTCACAAACGCGTAATTTACATCGTTCAAACGTCGAACTCAGCGAATTTTTTTATTCAAAGGGAATTAACTTAGCGGATGAACTTTACGAAAGAACGCAGTAAAAAGCTCGTTATTCGTTTTAAAATTGTGAAAATAAAATAATTTTGTAAAATTTTCGTGTTGTAAAATTGAATAGCTATTCAACAACACGTAGTGAACAATACCTATTTTTTTTGTGTATGGTTGACAGGCTAGTTGTTTGACCACAGCTCACCTGATGATAAGTGACGGTGTGGTCAAAGATGGTAAAGCACACCAAGCCTGGAATGGAACTGGCTCTCAAGTGATTTAGTGGTTTTGAATTGGTAGTAGATCTCCTTAGCCGTCTAGGTCGTCTAGGTAGGTGCCACCGCAGTGCCAGATATTCTGCTGCTTAGCAGTAGTGTGTAAACATTACTGTGTTCCGGTTTGAAGGGTACTGCAGCTAGCGAAATTACTGGGCTGTTGAGACTAACCATCGAAAGTCTCAAAGTAATGAGCGCCAAGGCAGCGATGCCTTGGACTTTGTTATGTTACTCTAAGTTCTGTGTATTGCTGCAATGATCATGGACAGGCGTTATCTCTTACCATCAGGAGAGCGTCTCGTTCGTTTCATTATATTTAACATTTAAAAAAAAAGTGAGGCTACCGGAACACACCGTTAGATGCTTGGCGGCAGATTTTCAACTTGAGAGTGGTAGCTAGCCAGCCGAGTACTAGAAAGTACCCTATGATATCCTCACGATGTTTTCCTTCAAGGGCAGCCCAAGCTCATTGTTGAGTGCGAACCCACGCCCTTCGGCATGCGAACTGACCGCGCTAACCACTGGGCTATTATCGCTTTATTTATGGTCCCGTTTTACACTTCGGGAACGGAACCCTAAAAAGAAAATAGGTGTAAAAGATGAAAATTGTTATCTGTTTAGAATGTAGGTACAGAACTTTGCTCCGTTAATAAATACAGACTGAAAAAGTACAGATGGAAGTTAGCGCAGAAAAAGAGTAATAACTCCTTGGTTCCTGATCCTTCAGTATGTCACACATATTTGTATACTTACAAGTAAAAATTTTAGGACCAAGGAGTCTGTTTTCACTTATTTTTCTATCTATTCTTTTTTCTGTGTTCATGTTCATCGGTTAATTTTCCTCGTCAACACCAGAAACCGCAAACCAACGACCATGATCAAAAATCTCAACAGCATCAATGCTGAGCCCAGTAAAATATTACCAACTTATCTGTACACTTAAACGAGGGAGCAACTATTGAATCTTCGCACAACACTAAGATTCGTCCGAAGAAATGGTTTAGTTCTTTCGTTTGCGCAACTGCAAATATATGTTGGTCGTTCTATAATGACCTGATACAAATTGCAGTCACGTTCCGGATGTAATGTCGGTATTTCTATCTAACAATCTATGGACTGCCAAATCGGAAGTGGGTGCTCGAGCGACTCTCAAAACGTGGCTGAAATAACGTTGATATTGAGAACTAATGGAACTGAACGTTGTACAGGGCCATTAGCTTAGGGTATACTGAGCCCAAAGGGTAAAATTACTAATTTTTTTTATCGATAACAAGTCATATTTATATTCAATAATTTTTATTTTTAACTATTAAGTAATCAAAAAGTTAAAAATAAAAATTATTCCGTAAAACCCCCTCTATAAAAATGGTCCGAATTTTTTTACCAATATACCAATTATAACGACCACCAATTGAAACTCAAATTTTCATCGATATTTGCTTACAGCTTTGTTAGTTTTGGTTCTACAACTAAAATTTATTTGACCAAAGTTGTAGAGAATTTGCAACAAAATTATTTTTATAATTTTTTTGTGAGTTTGTCAGACAAACCATAAAAACCATTTGTACCCCTTTTTTCAAGAAGGCGGCCGAGGGACAAGGGTTGATATATAAACCCCTCCATGATAACTAAATAATAAAATTGCGCCCTCTTGACTAATGCACGCTAAGCCCAAAAAATTCTAACTTTCAATGGACTAATAAATAACTTATTAATAGGTTTATTACTCGAATATTGTAAGGATATTTGCTCAGAGAGTAATGTTCAGTGACCTCGACTATTAGGCGGAGCTTTTCGCGTGAAAGGTTGAGCAGTCTCCAGAAGTATTTCGGATCAAGCTTGCCCTTGGCTGCCTGCAACTTTCTGTACTTCCTTAAAGGTGGTTCATCATCATCAGCCTATCGAAGTCCACTGCTGGACATAGGCCTCTCACAAGATACGCCACTCAGCCCAATCTTCAGCTTTTCACTACCATCTAGCACCAGCTGTCCTACGTATATCGTCACTCCATCAAGTCTCAAAGCGTCCTACGCTACGTTTGCCAATTTGCGGTCTCCACTCCAGAATGCGTCTACCCGAGCGGTTATCAGTTCTGCGACAGATATGTCCAGCCCATTGCCACTTCAGGGTGCTAATAGCTATGTCTATGACTTTAGTTCTCTGGCAAATTACTTCGTTTTAGATACGATCCCTCAGATAAATACCGAGCATAGCTCCTTCCATAGCTCATAATATAGGTGGTTAATATTCATAAATTAAAAACAATAACTATCAATTTTTTTTTACTGCCTTTTCACTAACGTATTCCCACTAATGTTTGTTTCCAATAATCTAGGCAATTAATCAGGGATCACATTGTTGACCCAACTGCGTGACAACTTGCAAATAACAGCTTAGGTACAGTAAACACAACAAATGAACACTGATAAAATTATATTACAATATTTTGATTTCGTATAATTGATTGATTCAGGCGTTACTTTGCGGAAGTTCATTTTGAATATTCATGGTATATATTAAGTTTATTTCCGCTTAACAGTCGTTTCAGTTACAACAGTGATGAGGATTTCAATTTAACTAACTTGACAACAGTGAAATAATTAAAAACTAAACCGTAACTTTACTTAATATCTAAAAAGAATTTTGACATACACTTAAAAACTAATTAAAATAACCACAAGTCTTTATAATATCCGCTTCTCGCTGCAGTAACCAGTTGCCGACACGTGTTTCGCCTCTACACGAGGCATCCTCAGGACGTGTTGACTCTTCGAAGGCTTGGCCGAGACTCGGCTTGGCTTGATTTTGTATAAATTATTAAACGAACGAAACGCTACCCTGATGGTAAGTGATTCGTTCGTAACCATTACAATGCTAACTACATTGCATTGCTGCTAGAAGTTTGAGTAACAAAATATTTTTTTTGGTTTCACTGATAAGGAGCTCATTACTTTGAGACATGCGATAGTTTACATCAATAGCCCTGTCATTTTGCTAGCTGCAACTCTTCAAAATGTCTGGTACTGTGGTGATATACACCGCCAGAAATTAAACTATGTAAACCTGAGTAACTTGGTTTTTACCTGAGTAACTTGGTTTTTAAAAAGTTGCGTTATAGCCTAGCCCGTCAACAAAAAAACGGTTTTTTGTTAGTATCTTTTAACACTGTCGGGGGTTTCGTTCAGTTTTATATCATTATCATCATCATCATCATTATCATTTCCGCCGTAGGACGTCCAATGCTGGACATGGCCAAAAAAAAACAAAACACAAAACAAAACAATTTAATAAAACTTTTAGTATTAAGTGGGGGAAAGTGCAGGTTGTTTTTCTTATGGTCAACAAACTAAGTTTTTGAAATCGGCGAGGAGTCGATAAAGCACTTTAAGCGTTAGTTAACTTTAAGTAATTTTTCCAATCAAGACCCACGATATACATCATTGAAATAGGGAAAGTTCAATCTTTCTCAAAAGTGCTTTTAAAAATACTTTATTCTAATATTTTTTGTAAAGAATCTTCAATACAGCCAATTTGCTATTACGACCTAAATTGCCACAATTTTAATACGAAAATTGGGGCACAAACTAATGGCATTCAAAAAACAGGTATCCTTTTACAGTAAACAAACATTTGCTTTTCCACACCCTAACTCCGACCGACCGGTCCCTATCTCTTTCAAACTTTCTTCATTAGTAAAATAGCTGCCGATCCCTAGCCATGGAAGTTTTAATCCTAGAAAATTACATCGGGTAGTATCTGTCCTGATCAGTACCCAGGTAGTGGGATAATAATTATCGAGATACCAAAATGCCCTGAAAAATATGACTCGATTAAAAAATAGATACAACAATTATTTTGTAGCGATGATAGTTCAGTTGCTAGCGCGGTCGGTTTGCACGCCGATGTGCGTGGGTTCAAACTCCAACAATGAGCTTGAGCTGCCGGTAAAGGAAAATATCGTGAGGAACCCATAGCATTTTGGTGGGGCATTTTACACTTTTTTTTATACACATAGCCCGTAGAACTGATGGCCGATGGGGGTGCAAAGTTCTGGAGTGGAGACTACGGACCGGCAAGCGCAGCGTAGGCCGCCGTTCATCCACAAGGTGGACAGACGACTTTATAAAGACTGCAGGAACGTGCTGATGCGAGACGCTTCCAACCGGTCTTTGTGGAAGTCACTGAGGAAGGCTTATGTCTAGCAGTGGACGTCGTACGGCTGAAATGATGATGATGATGAATTGCTAAAAAAAGACAAAATCCCCTTTAAAATCTCACGACCAAAAAAGAGGCCAAACAAAGTACTTGTGAAAGTCAAAACAACATCCAATTATAAAGAAAATATGTCAGTTAATAAGATAAGATGAATTCTCAAACAAAACGAACCTGTTAACTCCAGATTTTTGCAGAATTTCTAAGAATTTGTATCAGTTACGCTCGTAAATGAAGCTGTGTCGTAAAAAGTTATGGGACTTGTATTACAATTGGACTCTTCCAAGTTTTGCAGAGATAACATTTTAGTGTGACTTGGGTCACTTTCTTTAAATTACCTACTTCAGTTATGAAACTTATCCTGAATGTTTTAAGCTAACGGTGCGCTAAAGCTGCACGGCTTGTGTTATTTATGCAGTTCGTATCTTTGGAGAGCGCTTCTAGATTTTATAATGAAGAAAATGTAGTTCGGGTCATGTTTGTACCAATTGACCAATTAGTTAAAAGTTTGACGTGTGTGTGTCTGTGGGATTTTAATATTATAAACAGTTTGTTAAAGTCGTGTGACTTTTTTGTTTCTGTTTCTCTCTGTGAATCGGCTGACATCTACGATTACCAACTATTTTGAAAACAAATCACGTTGCCCACTCATTCTTCAACAAATCCTGCAAACGTTTTTTCGATACCTTTTTCGAAACGAACCGAATGTTTCAAAGCCCAAAAGTAAGCTTTAAAAAGCGTTTCTTTCCAAAGACAAAAGTAATTACGCGAGTTAGTTCAGAGCTGGCGTTGGTTCATTAATATGGTAATATCGTTCCTGCATCGAATTCTAGAGAGGAACGAGAAACTGGGATGCAGTCTGGCGTAACTAGGAGTATGGATGGCTGAAGAGTAGGTGTGTAGAATGGGCATCTTTACTGCTTTGATAAACTCCGCATTAGACTTAGGAATTTATACCTACTGCTTAGTTTTAGATAAATAAAAAATAAATAAATAAATAAATATCGTAGGACATTACACACAGCGCCATCTGACCCCAAACTAAGCAAAGCTACTATGGGAGTCAGATAGCTGATATATAAGAATAAATACTTAAATACTTTTTTTTTTTTTGTAAATACATACTTATAATACATACAGTACACCCAGACACAGAACAAACATTTGTTTTATATCACAAAATGCTTGGCCTGAGTGGGAATCGAACCCACGCCCGACAGCTCTTGAAGCAGACATGCTACCAATGAGCCAACAGGGCTGTCAGTGGCAGATATTTCGACATTCAGTATTTTTACGTGAATAAGTATTTAAATTTGCTTTCATAGCAGAAGGCTATTCAGAAAACTATATTTATTATTATAAATATCGTAGGAGATTACACACAGTACCATCTGACCCCAAACCAGGGGAATTGAATTGGCCAATACTAACGTACGAAGATTTTGTACGAGTGGAATAGAGTTATACAACAAAATGAGATAGAAATATAAACTAGAACACAGTAATGTTTACACACTACTGCTTTATGGCAGAATATCTGGTACTGCGGTGGTACCTACCTTAACGACCTCCAGTCCTGCTAAAGAAATCTCCTGTGTAAGTAACAAGTAAATTGCAAATACAAGTTTTTTTATAATATAATTTTTTCAAAACAGTTTCGCGTTTGACCACACTCTGCTGTTAAGCCATAGTGTAGTCTAAGATGGAGCACGCTTACCTAAAAGAAACTTATTTACTCTAGATATGAAGACACCCATATTATATCTAACAGGGAACACAGACTCCGGCAGAGAGTTCCACAATCTCGCAGTGCCAATGAAAAATGTATACTATTACGTTTGGCTGCCAACTCGCCTGATGCAAAGCGACGATACTGTAGATAAGCTAATCTAGAAGAAATCTATTCACTCTAGCGTCTATAAAAACGTCCAAATTATAGTTTATAGGAAACAGAGAAGCTGGCAATGAGTTCCATTCATGGGCTGAACGCATCAAGAAAGTATAGCGAAATCGCTGCGAATACTGAAAACGTCCACGATGAATGAATGATAAGGCCGTTCTTCTATTTGTGCTGTGGTGGAACGGACAATTCCACTAATATTATAAATGTGAAAGTTTGGATGGATGGATAGATGTTTGTTACTCTTTACGCAAAAACTACTGAACGTATTTGAACGCAATTTACTATGGACGTAGCTGAGACTCTGTATTAAAACATAGGCTATTTTTTTATCCCTAAAATATGTAGCGGGTAACACAGCCGGGCGCAGCTAGTAACCAATAAGCTTCAAAGCACGTCGGTCCACCGCTTCCAAAGCTTCCAGCTAGTATTTAGGTGCTCGAACAAAAAGATGGCAGCGCTATTCGACACGCGACCGGACTTGTGCCTGATCTTTAACCTTGTTAAAGATACCGAGTATTTTACCAGCCATTGTGATGTGATACACTACTTTCAAACCGAACTAGCTTAGTTACCTTTCGTCGATTATTCTTGGTATTTCGGCAAAATATTCAAATTAAGGCAAATGCGCTATGGTGGTAAACAACCGCAACGTATTTCGGCACCTGATGTTCGTCGATACAACTACAGAACTGCGGCGAATTCCCCCCGACATCTCGCAAATCGGCTCTTTTGTTACCTAATTCCGACTTATGTCCGTAGCGCAGCTGCGCCCAATTTATTGCTTAACCTTTCCTTTACGCACGAATAGAATTGAACATAATAAATTATACTTCAAACCCAAATAAGGCTCGTAAGTTACGATTCTCGCGAACCCATCTAATGGCCGATGAGTCTGTATAGATTAGGGTGAGAAACAATTGTTTTGTCCCTTTTACGCACATGTGTCGTTTCACTGTGTGAGTGGGATAGATGGTTATCTATTACGGTATGCTAGAAGACGGACTTCTTAAATTTTCTTTTCCCTCGACGTTTTCTCGGTTCGACAGTGAAATAATATGTAAGAACATTTTTTCCTTAACGACTGGTTTAACCTTTTTTATTGACATGTATTTTAGAACGTATGATCCTGTTTTGCTTACTTTCCTGTGGTATTTAGGTACTTGATGCTGTCACTTGGATTGGTGAATTATCAGTTAATAGTCAGTAAATAAATTTTCTCCTATTTTTATTACCCACAACCTCAGATAAATATATTTACTCGAAGCCTACGACGGAACGGCGACGGTATAAGCGTTTAGGGTGAGAGGATGTTTGTTTGTGCAAATATAATTATGTTGTCATTTTTTTTACTAACATTGCCTTATTATTATTAAAACTGAAGTTAAGCTAATTTTTTTTATGCAAGTATGTTTATAAGTATTCTTCTTTTATCTCCGCTGTTTTTAATGACTTGTTTAAAAAAAAATGCTTTATTTCTGTTATAAGTTTTCTTAACGAGTATAGAAGGTTGGAACCATCTGGTAGGTATAAAAATACGCATACCAATAAATTATCTATAAGCATGTAAGGGTTATTTCTGTGTGTGGGTGTGTGATTGTATGTATGTGAGAGAGCGCATGTATTTTGGAGGTGTATTTACTTAGAATTCGTATTTGACATTGTATGTGTATTTGAAGTTGTATTATATACAGTGTATTTGTATTTGACGTTGTATTTAAATTTGACATTGCATTTGAATCTGACATTCTATTTTAATTTGACATGTTTTTCCATGAATTAATGTATAATTCTGTGACATAAACGTTATTGATAAACCGTTTTTATGTCAATAAACGATTTTTGGGTTTGGATTTGAATTTGAATTTAGCTGGTTCCTATAGTACACGCTTTGCTTATTTTGGAGACAGATGGCGCTGCGTGATCTATCATGGTTTGTGAGATACAGCCTAGACAGACGAACGGACAGCCGAGTCTTAGTAATAGGGTCCCGTTCTACCCTTTGGGTACGGAACTTTGCTAGAAGTCACCCATTTTCGTGTATTTTACACATGAATGAACACACGTTTAAAGTGTCCTTTATTTTAAACACAACGTTTTGTAATTGAAACCTCGAAAATCTATAAACAGCGTAAACAAACCGAAACAGACTCTTGTTAATTACGATACATGGCATGCTTATGTACAGGGAACTCATTAAAATAGCCTCATTGGATAAATTTAATAGCATTTTATACTCTGTGGTGTAATTAATCAAGTGCTTGCACAGGCACTGACTAATTTAAATTTTGGGTACCTGTTATTGTATACTGGGTCATTTTTAATTAATCAGCCACCGCTTTTTTTTCTTTGGGTTTGGCGTCGCATTTTGAGCATTTGCCAGTGTCAAGTGTTTTATATTTTCAAGTTTCATAAGTTGCCTCGTAGCTATAGTTGTAGTCATAGACCAGTCTTGATCAAGTACAGTCCAGTCATGCTTTAGTAAAGAAGTGGCGACTTTACTATAAAGCTTCTATGGAATTTTGGAAGCAACACGAAAATTCATGTTTCACTACATTATATAATTTTCCCACACTCGCGCTTGTGATTCTGCACTTTATGAATAAAACACCACCAATTTTATACATAAACACTTTACGCATGCTAAGTAAGGATTTTTTAAAATTTTCACAGCTTGGGTTACATTATTGAATTATCTATACGGATCCAATAAAATATAGACTATGTCCATCACGGATAATGTAGCATTCAAAAAATTAAAGAATTAGATCAGTCCAGTAGCTTCGGAGCCTATTCAATAGAAACAAACAAACAATCAAATCTTTCCTCTTTATAATAGTATAGATAGATTGATATAGATAGATCGATATAGATAAAATAGATATAGATATAGATAAATATAGATAAATGAAAAACATCCAAGCTTCACCAGTTAGTATTCCGTTTTTGCCCACTACTCGGTATTAGTACCTAGACGGAAAAAATGCCGGACGCGCCTCAATGTCGGAATTTACCGTAAAGATGAAACTGGACGTGTTCTCATCACAGGAAATCCTTTTCACTGTCCCGCAAAGTAAACTTCATTAGCTTGTCTCTTAGCGAAAAAGCTGATCTTGGACAGCAATAGTGAGCTCGGAGTTTGGTTCAGTAATTAATTATTCGTGGTAAGTTTTTATTTTGACTTATTTTGACATTTTTGTGTTGATATGTGTAATGAGTGTTTTAAAACTCATTTAATGACATATTTAATAATTTTGAAGTGGCTTTTACAATTGGTGTTATCAAGGAATAAATAATGGGTATATACACTAATTATAAAGAGGAAATATTTGATTTTTTGTTTGTTTGTTTGTTTGTATTGAATAGGCTCCGAAACTACTGGACCGATCTGAATAATTCTTTCATCATTAGAATACTACATTATCACTGAGTGTGTGTGTGGCTATTTTTACATTATTAATCGAGTTTTGTTTTCCCGTGCGAAGCCGGGACGGTCCGCTAGTACCTAATGAATAGATAGTAATTATGAACTTTGTGGCAGTTTATTTTTGTTCAGTTGTTCTATATTAAAGCATTCCGTAAATCTATAATCTACTGTTTTATTCAAGCAATTGTGATTTACCGCAAATAAAGAGTAAAATAAATGCCAGTAGCTGTGATTTCGCTGTAAAATTATGCTCCAAATGCCCAGAAATGGCAAAAAATTATTTGTATGGAAATCGAACCACCTTAATGACATTTTTCTCTTGGTTGGTTTTTTATGTCCCCTTGAGCAAATAAAAACTAACATGAAAACGGAAATTGTCTTCAATTGTTACAATTCATTTCATTTTCCTCGTCATCAATACGCATTGAAAAAGAAATAATTAATAATAATAATTTATAATAATTTATTTATTTGACATAAAACATGGTGTACAGATACATTAAACCATAGGCTCCCGAACTAGTCAAAGACTGTGTGTCAGGAGCCAGTGGCTTCTCCTTTTAGATTAAGATACAATAATAATATTACAGTAAATCAAGTTACATTAAATTAAATAATTTAGAATTTTGAGTATATATAAAGTTTCCAGTGTTGCCGAAAATAAATATAAATAAAAAAAACGTAAAAATATAAAAATCTAGGTTAATTCTGCCTGCAGTTCTTAAATTGTGTGTGTGTGTGTGTGTGTGTGTGTGTTGTGTGTGTGGGTGTGTGAGTGGGTGTGAATAAGATAGATACATAAGTTATAAATATAAACTTTCTAATAGTTTTTCTATGCCTCCATAATCAAATTATTGATTGATATAAATAATTACTACCAATAGCAACAGTAATTGATATATATCTAACTGCTCGTTAGCCCCGATACGTAAACAAACGGTACGCCATGATACGCTACGATACCCAAGACGATCGATAAGAAACAGTAAACAAATCATTATTCACACGCTGTACCTAAGCGACGAGTAATGTTGCGTTCCAATGGAAAATTAAGGTGGGAACACAACACGCGTACCGGCAATATGAATCTAAACTGAGAAATGTAAGTCAAAAACCAGCCTCCTTCTTTACTTGGTAGTAGATCTCCTTAGCAGGAGGTTGTCTAGGTAGGTACCACCGCTGCAGTATAAGCTGCCAAGCTGATACTCTGTTGCCAAGCAGTAGTGTGTCAACATTACTGTATTCCGGTTTGCAGCTAGCAAAATTACAAAGCTGTTGAGACTAACCATCGAATGTCTCAAAGTAATGTGCGCCAAAGCAGCGATGACCTAGAATTTGTTTAGCTACTCAAAGTTCTGTGTATCGCTGCAATGATCATGGATAGGCGTTATCTCTTACCATCAGGAGAGCGTCTCTTTCATCTCATTACTTTCACAAAAAATTAAACGATCATTCTATCTTGGACAATGCTTCGTCGACATAAAGTCGATAGATCAATTCAAATATTCCACGACGTTACGTATATTGTGTTTAACCCTTAACCATGCTACCCTAACATTTAGAAAACGGTCCGATCCATTCGCGCCAAAGTTGCGATTTGTCTAAAACAACTCCATTTTGCTCGTGAAAAAGGTCAACCGATAAATTCGACGGGTTCATAGTCTTTTCTTATTTTGCGGCTGATTTATTTTGATAATAGTAGTTCTTCTTTTAATCTTAAATAAAGAATATAGGACCGAATATTTTTAATCTATCTATACTGAGGATCTATAAAGAGGAATGATTTGATCGTTTGTTTGTATTGAATAGGCTCGGAAACTACCGGACCGATTTCAAAAATTCTTTCACCGTTAGGAAGCTACGCTATCTCCGGGTGACATAGGCTACTTTTTATCCCTGTATTCTTACGGGAACGGGAACTACGCGGGTCAAACCGCGAGGCGTCCGCTAGTTGTTTTTTTTTCTAGCATTATGAGTAAAGTATATTACAATATTAAGAGATAATTGAGTTACTAATACTTAAGTAAATATATTTTTTTATTTTACATAAAATGTATTATATTTATTTATCGTGGTTTGATGAAATGGTAAAATTTAATTTAATAAGCTCAATCAAGCGTTATGTCTTACCATGAGGAGAGCGTTTGATTCGTATCACTTTTATATGTTAGAGCGATGATAGCATAATGGTCATTTGTTTCGAAGGACCATGAAACAAATTAGCCATTTTGTAGCACAGCTTGCTCGTGCAGTTTTTTAACCTTTAACAAAGTCAAGTAAGTTTATTTATTCTGACACAATTTTACTAGGTATATCCTTTTCAGCAAAAATCATACAAAAATTTGTTGCACAAAATTCCCAGCTCTCGGAAGCATCAGAGAATTCAGGGCGAAATTCTTTTCCAATATTACTGCGAAAGTTCGACGTGTCTTACTCCTGTCATTATATTTTGCGGAAAAAAACTGGCTGTGTTTTATTAAGGCATGTTCTGCTATCCCACGTTCAAACAATAAACGCTGGTGCGTGTGAAACGCATTTTTAGCAACAATTTTTTTATGGTTGACTCTTTTTTTATGTCAAACGATCGTTGAGCAAAGGTTACCATAGTCTGGACGTCAAAATTTAACACTAGAGGACTAGGGACACTAGAGGAAAAAAAGGTTTACTAGCTAAGTGTTTGACCACAGCTCACCTGATATTAAGTGACGGTGTGATCGAAGATGGTAGGCATACCTAACGTGGAATGAAACTGGCTCTGAAGTGAGGCTGCCGGAACACTGTTAAATGCTTGGCGACAGATTTTCAACTTGAGGGTAGTAACTAACCAGTAGAGTACTAGAAAGTACTTTACCACAATGCTATGGTTTCTTCACGATGTTTTCTTTCACCGGCAGCTCAAGCACATTGTTGGGGTTTGAACCTTCAGCGTGTGAACCGACCGCGCTAACCACTGAGCTATTATCGCTACAAAAGTGGTCCTAATGCAGCTTGCAAGATTTGATCTAAACAAACTAACATTGCAAATTAAGTAAAAGCTTGTAGAAAAATAAAATTGTCACTTCAAAACTTACAATTAACAATAGCCATAAAAAGCAATCTACTCGTATTATCCGTATGGTAAGCCACCTTCCAAATAAAAATCTGTGCAAACCAAAAAGTCCATATCCTTTCTCTTAAAGTTCACATAAGCGTTTCAGTATTCAAATGCACGCAAATTCATGTCGTTTGCACATTATAAACTACTCCACTTCGACGCCATGTGCGTCTACCACATTGGGCCGCAATTTTGGTTCCGCCATTTTAAATTACGGTTCATTCACAGATTAGAAAAAGAACAGATACGGTGCATTTAATCCACAGATAAAAAAAAAAATAAGATGTCGCATAGAAATGAGTGAAGACTTCGTGGATTTTAAAACATTTTAGTATTTAAAAAAAAACATTATTAAGACTATGAGGTTTTTGTGTGACTTATGGATGTGTCGTGGATAAAGCCGTGTGTACCTACACTTTTAAACACTAAGAAGTTTTTCAGATTTCCAGCTCACTAATTATTTTATCCTTTAGCTATTGAGTGGCGTAAGAATATATTATATTGGATTTAGATGGTAGATAATAATGTGGCTGCAAAGCCAAATTGTATCCCCTGATTTTGTTATCATGAGACGTATTTAACTACCTATTCATGTCTGAAATGTACACTTAAAAAAGTCTTCACTAATTTTCGATGTAATATTGCATCTATTATTTGTTTATATTCTGTGAGCACAATACATAAAGTGCCGTACCTATTTGAAATTTTTATTCTGTACGGATGCAGTTTTAAAATTCATGCAATTTCTTTGCAGTGTAATGGAGATGTAAACTGGGGAAAAGTTTGTAATTGACTAGTTTTTAAGTGCTTTCGAAAAAGGATTGTTGTTTTCTAGTACTTATATTGTACCACGCTAACTTACCGGTCTATAAGTTTGTGGTGTTCTTATTCGAAAGAGAAACCTGAAATCACGAAAAAAAAATTGCCGCTCAATGTTTAGGATCAAAATTGATTTTTTTTATAGAACAGCTATATAGGTAGCTAGGTAGTATAATTTAAGGTATTTTTTATTTTGTTTAATAAAAGTTAGAACAGCTTTCATTTTCAATTTCAGAGCTGTGCTTATAGTGAAACTTGTTAAATTTGGGCTTATCCCTATATAGTAACAAATATACAGCATGACTGTTGAGACACTTTGAGGATGTGATATTTAGCGATCATACACGAAGAGAAAAAAACATTAAATGTTTTTTCTCTTCGTGTATGATATAACCTTAATATAATAATTTAGTGTACTTGTTAATGTAGTAACTAGTAGTCAGTTATCTTAGGATTCTTAATCTGAGATGAATTTCAAAAGTTTTTGCGCGTATTTTCTAATCTGTAAAAATATTTGTAAGATTACTGATAAAAAGTAACTTTTTCAATTTATTTGCACAGTCGCTTGACCTCTTTCACTTCGTTAATTCTCTCTTAATAAAAGAAGGTAGATTAATGTTGCTTAGAGTTAAGATAATTTTAAGCCTCGTTAGTAGAGCTCTTAAAGTGTCTCTTAAGCTGTTTTGTAGATTTTTTTTGGCAAACGTAAAAACTTGTATTTGATTTACACTAGCTTAACAATTATCCCCAGCTATGCTTGAGGTAAATAAATAGTTTAATTCTATTACTAGAACATACAATTTAATGCAATTTTATTACTTTAACCAAATACTAGTAAACATGCATAATTATAGTCTGTATTAAATTTAAAAAATAAAAACCGATCCAATTTATTTATCAAAAAACTATAATATAAATATTAGAGGACATACTCACCATTTCATTATGCTTTAGAAACGTAATAACCAATAAAATATTTGTATAGTTTTTTAATATACATATTTATTTAAAACTTTTATACACTTTAGTAACGATGACAGCTCAGTGGTTAGTGTAGTTGGATGACACGCTGAAAGATGTAGATTCAAACCCTAACAATAAGCTTGAGCTGCCAGTGAAGAAAGTTTTTTATTTTTGACAGGTTAGATGTTTCACCACAGCTTACCTAATATTATGTGCCGGTGTGGCAAAAACAGAAAAAAAGTACCGAGAATAAAGGAATCTCATGAGCTTGTGCCATAAGTGGCAGCATTATCGCTAAGAGCGATCTCTTGCAGGCAACCAAGAATAGAAAACATGATACATAATAAGAACAGACGGAAGATGTTGTAACACTGATAAGTTAAAAAAACTATACACATAGTAAGTACATAAAAATAATAATAATAACGTTTTATTATGCTCATTTAAAAGTATCAAAGCCGATTTCCGTAATTTTTTTTTGAGATGTCACATTGTTGTTACAAGTGGACGATATACCCATTCAAGATATTTCTAGTACATTTCACGAGTTCAACAGTTTCAAGTTTCTATTAGACAATTCAAACGAACGTTTGCAAGATAGAGAAAATAGGCTACGGGGGCAGATCTAGCGTGAAATGACCATTTTTAAAACTTTTATTTTTATCGAAATGAAACTATTCTACTTTGTTACTTAAGAACTCTGCTTTTTTTTTCCTTTGGTTTTGGCGTCGCGTTTTAGCATTTGCCAGTGTCAAGTATTTATATATTTTCAAGTTACAAAAGTTAAAGAAGTGTCCTCGTAGCTAGTTATAGTCAAAGTCCAGTCTTAGTCAAGTCCAGTCTGTGTCAGTCAAGTCCAGTCATGCTTTAGTAAAGTAGTGGCGACTTTACTATAAAGCTTCGATGGACTTTTGGAAGCACCACGAAAAGTCATATTTCACCACATTATATCATTTTCGCACACTCACGCATGTAATTCAGCACTTTATGAATAAAAAAACCACCATTTTTATGCATAAACACTCGACAAAACACAAGTTTTGGAAAAAAATACAACGGAGCGACACGACTCTTCCCGCGTTCCCGCCAAAACTCCGAACTCTGCTTAGACTGTACGACTGATTTAGTTTGAAAGAAATGGAGTAAAGAAATGGTTTGTTTGTCTTTGCTATCTACCGAACTAACTTAATGAATGCCAAAGCAAAATTTTATTTCGTTGATATGTAATTCGTGTTTTATTAAAACAATATAATTAGTAATTAACCTGTACCTGTTTACCTGTAAGTGAAGTTCTATCATAATTATACGAGGGCTTCGCCCGAAGAGATCAGCAATAGATTAACACTTGTAGCAACGCATAGCGATCACCATTTTGCACTTGTGATATAATTCAAATGTTTATTCTGTATCTGGGTGTACAGTATGTATTTACAAAAAAAAAGTATTTAAGTATTCTATCAGTTATCTGACTTCCGTCTAAGTGACGGTGTGGTCGAAGATGGTAAATCACACCTAGCCTGGAATGGAACTGGCTCATAAGTGAGGCTGCCGGAACACACCGTTAGATGTTTGGCGGCAGATTTTCAACTTGAGGATAGTAGCTCGCCAGCCGAGTACTATAAAGTACCCTACCACCATGCTATGGTTTCCTTACGATGTTTTCCTTCACCGGCAGCTCAAGCTCATTGTTGGGATTTGAACCCACGCCCTTCGGCATGCGAACCTACCGCGCTAACCACTGAGCTATCATCGCTACAAAGTCTTTCACATTTCCTATTTATGTAGTTTAACATTCTAACATCGCTACATTAAGCGGTGTTGCTTCTTCAAGTCGCTCATGGCCGTTCGATAGTAGAATGAGCAGGATAGAATTAGGTCATGAAGATCTGAAGCGCACTCCCCAGAATATATCCGGTAGATAAACAATCGGCAGACAAACCACTTTACAATTATCTATAACCACAAAACAGCTAACCTAACCCAGTCAACCAATTCTCATGTTAAATGCTCCCAGATGTGTCTTAAAATGTAAAATGACCAAGATATATAACTCATCTTGAGCGTGCATTGAATGTATCATGTCCTTGAACGGTACGTGACGTGAAAACATATAGGCATTAGTCTTGCAGGCATGGATTATTCAGGGCCTGACAGTTCCGTTTGAGATAAAAGAAGGAAAAGTGTTGCCTTCCTCGCATTTATTTAGCTTTTTAAATCAATGTGGGTTAACTATAAAAAAAACCTACGTAATTCTATTAAAGTATGTCATATAGTAAATAGCGTATTCTTTAAAAGTTGTATTAAAAGTTTTTAAAATCTATTTTCAAACTTTTTATTTTAATCTCTTAATACCTATAGTACATTAAAACATCTTATCATGGTATATTAAGTATACAATTAGGTATTACTAAGTATTGAGTAAGTACCCTAGACTTCACACTAGGAAAACCTGTGTCGCGAAGTCTAGTGTCTGTAGGTTTACTGTATGTAAGTTTATTTGCGGTAAATATTCACGACTAATTAACAAATAAAACAAAATCATAAATAAACAAAACAAATAAACTATACTTCAATAAAATAAACACGCCGTCGAGATCGCTGCCGCGCGGTAGGTTTCCCAGTACGCTGGCGGCATTGCCCCGTTGTATGGCTAAGCTTAGCCTCTGACATAGGTAGGCGCCAGCTCTGAGATTCCCCGAAGCGAAGACCAGCCGCTTTGAAATGTCCATGTCGGAAACTTATAAAAACAAAACTTTAACTAATTCAATACACCTTGGTACTTGACCAAACGTTTAGAGAAAGGTTCAGTCCGAATGCTGGCATCTACTTTGGTCAAAAGCTTAGCATTGCCATCCAGCGTGGCAATACTGCCAGTATTCTGGCCACATTTTCCTCTGCTTGTAAACTTTTAGATTAGATTGTTTTTATAAATATGTAAATAGTGTATGTAGTATGTTATGTATAGTTAATGTTAGGACATTTTATTAAGTTTTAAAAAAATTGGTTGGGTTTAAAATTACTTGGTGGTAGATCTCCTTAGCAGTAGGTCGTCTAGGTCTAGGACTACCGCAGTACCAGATATTTTGCCTCCAAGCAGTAGTTTGTAAACATTACTGTGTTATGGTTTGAAGGATACTGCAGCTAGCGTAGTAACAGGGCTGTCGAGACTAATCATCGAAAGTCTCAAATCAATAAGCGCCAAAGCAGTGATACCTTGGACTTTGTTTTGTTACTCAAAGGTCTACGTATCGCTGCAATGGTCATGGACAGGCGTTATATAAGATATAACGCCATATAACGCCTCCAGGAAAGCACCTCATTAATCTCATTACTTTTAACATAAAAAATTTAAAATACTTTACAAGAAAAGGCAAATATGGTCAGAATGCTGGCAGCATTACCACGCTGGATGGCTATGTTATGTTTTTGACCAAATCAGATGCCATCATTCTTCAAAAATTCATCAGATAGATTGGTTGGCATACTTCTTGATAGAGTTCTCTTCTAAACACAGAATTCATTCATTAATACAAATATCTTCCACAACATTCTATCAGGTGTTAAATCGCTTAGTCCCAGTGACGCATGAAATTTTTCGATATTACAAAATACCTATCTTCATGAACAAACTTCATATATTATATCAGCATACTGTTAAATTTTCTAAGCACATTGACAGTTTAGATTGACGTGTGTACGAAAATGTATTGTGTATTACTAGCTGCGCCCCGCGGTGTTACCCGCTACATGTTTTCGGGATAACAAGTAGCCTATGTGTTAATCCAAGGTCTCAGCTACTTCCATCCCAAATTTCGTCCAAATCCGTTTCGTAGTCTTTGCGCGTAAGAGTTACAAACATCCATCCATCCAAACTTTCACATTTATAATGTAAGTGGGATTGACTTTGCTTATTGAGTAGACACTGTGTTCGAGTCGCATCGTTACAAAAATTTAGCTAGAACAATTTCAGGGCATTTTTAGTCTGTGCTCCAAGTTTTTCGTGAATCCGAATTTACTTAGAACTGGTAAGATATTTCGGGACATTTACATTTTCACCTCATTAGGTACACAAAGCTGTTAAAACAAGTTGACATTTTAAGATAACTCATCCGCCTAGTGCCGGCGTTCGTCTTTGTTTCACAGAATCTCATCTCTATGTTAGCTACCATTTTTATTGCACAGGTGCTATTCTGACCCGACACGTGAGCTGTGTCCTAATGAGATCAAGGGTTTTTACATCTCGCTTAACATATTTTTCGATTATTGTTGTAAGCGATGTTCTTAATCTACGTGTAAAGCATTTGACCAGAAAATCTGGCATAATAATTCATGAAGAAAAAATACATCAGAAAATGGCGTAAATATTATTTCATGCATTAGCTGCGCCCCGCGGTGTTACCCGCTACATGTTTTTGGGATAAAAAGTTGCCTTTGTGTTAATACAGGGTCTCGGCTACGTCCATACCAAATTTCATCTAAATTTCATAAAAAATTTTGTGCAAAAGAGTTACAAACATCCATCTATCCATCCAAACTTTCACATGTAAAATATTAGTTGGATTAGCAGGATTTTAGTATTAAAAACTTAACAAAAGATTTTCGCAAACATTAACTTTTTTTTAAGACCACCTATCATAAAAGTTAGGAATGTTTACAATAAGTATTTTAAAAAAAGATAAGGACATAGGACCAATGCATCGGTACTCTATCCGCTCCCAACTTCGCGCCCGCACACTAACGATAGCAAGACGAGATGAGACCGCGCCCGCGTCTTGCTCTGCTTTGAATCCTTGAAGAAGGCCACGGATTGTGCCCGATGCTACAGTCGGATTATCCATCGTGAATATACACAGTCAAATATGTGTCCAAACCACTGTTTCCATACTATATTTTATTTATTATTATGTATACCTCACATTGTCTCACTGCTGGGTAAAGACCTCGCTTACACTTTTCCATTTCTCTCTGTTCATTGAGGTGCAATCGTTATCGTGAGCATAGAGCTCTTCTTTCTACCGTCTTCTAGGCCAGCCTGATATATGAAATACTAAAATTGTTGTTGGATTGGGTTAAGTACTCGTATAGATAGCTTCATTTATTAAAGTGTAATTGTAAGATATTTTTTTTGTACAAGTGACTTGCCATTAACATTATTGTTATTTATGGCCAATAAATATTACTGATCACTGATTTACTGAATTAAAAATTAAAATTTCATTACGATCAAAGATCATTCAAACCGATTTGAAACCGAAAACGCATGGTCCCTGCACCATTATCTCCAATTCGTTCCATTACCATTCGATACTGGCAAACGAAACCCTGTAAACAGTTTACCCGACAGAATTGGATCTCGCGGCTTATCTACGTTAACATCGAATGGGAATCGAATCGGGACCGACATCATTAACGGAATAAAATTTTCCTTTATAGAATTCGATGGTTTTATTTAATTTTGTTTAGGCATTGCAATATTGAAGGTTCAAACCCTATGGCACGCACCTCTGTATTTTCTGAGTTTTTTACATAGTAGACAGGCTAGATATCTGACCATAGCTCACCTGATTTTAACTCAAGGTGTGGTAAACATGCAATAGTGAAGGCATTGAGTAAAATTACGATTAAATTTTTAATTAATAAGTTGTTTTCAAATTAGTTAAATTTAAGTCCTCATCACTGTTGTAACTGAAACGACTGTTAAGCGGAAATAAACTACATATTATTATATACCTTGAAAATTGTAGTCGTATCTACACAAATGCTGATTTCATTTTGCAGCAAGCACCATTCAATGCTGTCATCGAGAATTATACTGTTTACCCAATAAAATTGAATCCTTTTATCAACTCTCCATCTGGGCACGGAAATGAAACTCGTTTTGGTAGCTGGATAAAAGAGAAACTGAAAAAACACAATTTACTTTTTGTGAATTGACAGCACTGCACAGAGCCTCTAGCATATTAATTTTTGAGAGTTACGTACATAAACGATAGAACAAATCGCTCTAGGCGATAAAGCCGCCGTTATACTTCATTTATTTATTGTTTTGTTATATTCTTTATCTCTTTAATATCCCACTAATTACAAATGTGAAAGTTTGGATGGATGGATGTTTGTTACTCTTTCACGCAAAAACTACTGGACGGATTTGGATGAAATTTCCTATGGAGGTAGCTGAGACCCCGGATTAACTCATACTTTTTATCACGAGAACATGTAGTGGGTAACACCGCGGGGCGCAGATAGTGTTTCATATTTGTATGTATGTTTAATGCCACACTTAAACTTTACCAATTTTCACAGATTTTTTTTCGTACAAGGCATTAAAATTTGGTAGAATAAATACACTGTGATTATAACATTCTTTTTATTTTTATGTAAAATATTAGATAAACGAGACGCTCTCCTGATGGTAAGAGATAACGTCTGTCCATGACCATTGCAACGATACACAGAACTTTGTGTAGTAAAACAAAGCCCAGGGCGTCGCTGCTCTGGCGCTCATTACTGTAAGACATTCGATGGTAAGTCTCACACGCCCAGTAATTTCGCTAGCTCCTTCAAATCGGAACACAGTAATGTTTACACACTACTGCTTGATGGCAGAATATCTGGTAATACGGTGGTACATACCTAGACGACCTCCTGCTAAGGAAATCTACCACCTGTGGTCAAACACCTAGCCTGTCAACCATTAAAAAAAAACCATTATTTAACATTGCTAAACTTTGTAGTGATTGGAGCAAAAGATACAAGGTCGTCGATATCGTCATAGCTTTGTTTAATTTTCGTATCGAAAATTTGAAAAAAGTTTTTTTTAGTCAATTTCCAAGCCATGCTGTAGCCGTAAATATCAATCATCAAAAACTTGACACGTGTCATAATTAAGCACACTTTACACTTTTAAATAAGATCGTGCAATACAAGTATAGAATACATAACTCTATATTCAATCTAAATTTAGGTATTGCGGTTTGAGCGCTTGATCACCACCCAGTCCAATATTCCAGCGCTGGCAATTGGAATGTAAATCGGTGTAGAAACTCGACGCAATGGATATGGTAATTAAGTAACATACTGTAAGGATTCTATGGGTATTGGCTATAACTGGAATTACTTGCTTGTTTGCAGACATAAATTGTGGTGAAGTCGTATGGTTTAGAACGACCGTAGGGCTAGACAAAGTAACATTCCATATTTTCGATAACGCTAATAATACGATAATAAATTGACTTGTTACTTGGTGGTAGATCTCCTTAGCAGGAGATCGTCTAGATAGGTACCATTGTAGTACTGGATATTCTGCCGCCAAGCAGTAGTGTGCAAACATTACTGTGTTCCGTTTTGAAGGGTACTGCAGCTAGCGAAATTACAGGGCTGTTGAGACTAACCATCGAAAGTCTCCAAGTAATGAGCGCCAAAACAGCGATGCCCTGGACTTTGTTTTGCTACTCAAAGTTCTGTTTATCGCTGCAATGGTCATGGACAGGCGTTATCTCTTATCAGGAGAGCGTCTCGTTCGTCTCATTACTTTTTATATATAAAAAAAATATATGTATGTGATTGAAATTTGTCACAAAGTCACGAATAAAGTGTTGTCTATTGTCTGCTAGTATAGAAATAAAGTTATCGTTTTTTTGTTTCAGATGCTAACACATAACTGAAGAGGACACGCAAAATAAGAGTAACACGCAAATTTATGATCTATGTACATAAAACGAAAAACAAACAATTTACTAAAAATTATAACGAATAAAATAACAGAAATGTTTACACTGAATGAGTGAAATCTATATGCCAATATGACTTATATTCTTGATATAAACAAAGAACGTTCTAACAAAAACACAACTAAAAGTGAGTTCTAAATGCTGTTGAAAAAGAATAGTACAATGCTAAGTGTAACAGGAGCAAAAAAGTTCAGAAGGAAGTGCAATTAGTGATCAAAATGACCCTAATAAGGGCGATATTTGCCTGCATTGTGTTTCATCTCATTGGTAAGTAATTTAGAATGTTAAACTACATAAATAGGAAATGTGAAAGACTTTGTAGCGATGATAGCTCAGTGGTTAGCGCGGTGGGTTCGCATGCCGAAGGGCGTGGGTTCAAACCCCAAGAATGAGCTTGAGCTGCCGGTGAAGGAAAACATCGTGAGGAAACCATAGCATGGTGGTAGGGTACTTTCTAGTACTCGGCTGGCTAGCTACCACCCTCAAGTTGTAAATCTGTCGCCAAGCATCTAACGGTGTGTTCCGGCAGCCTCACTTGAGAGCCAGTTCCATTCCAGGCTATAGGTGTGCTTTACCATCTTCGACCACACCGTCACTTAACATCAGGTGAGCTGTGGTCAAACACCTAGCCTGTCAGCTATAAAAAAAAAAACGTCTGGAGAATACTTTTTTTATGGTTGACAGTATAGGTGTTTGACCACAGCTCACCTAATGTTAAGTGACGGTATGGTCGAAGATGGTGAAAACAACTAGCGTGGAATCCACGCAACTACACGCTTAAGAGCCAGTTCCAACTGGCTCTTAAGCCTGTAGTTGGCGACGGTGGGAACTTATGATTGAACACCTACATTGATATTTTCCACTCACACAGACGTGTCGCCGGACGCTCAGTATGGGTACTCACCTTGGACACGAATAAATCTACTTTCGGTGTTTCATACAATTTAGATGTCATCACGACTTCGTATGCGTATGACGTTTATGAAGTCACAGATAACACGCAATGTATTTAGTCATAGCTTGTTATATCGCGTAGCCCGCGGGCCCGTAGTTAGTAGCCGGCAGCAAATGGTAGAGGGGAGGGAGAAAGCTATAGAAGAAGTTTTTCTTTCTCTTTTACTCGAATGAACTCTTAGCAAATTATGATAACAACTACTTAACGCAGAAGAGATTATCAGCAGGCACCATCAGAATTTTTTATCAAACTGCTAATAGAATAAACAAAACATCACATAAAAGGCCTAAACTATAAATGTATCTTTTTTTTTTTTTTTTTATTTATTCAAACACACAAAACAAATTACAATCATTAGGAAACTAGAGTACAGAAATGTTGGATCAGAGCGGGATTGCAACTCAGACCATGTGTGCAATGTTAGTTTAGCGTTTAAATAATTATAATTATGGGTACAATATATCTATATAATTAGTTAGGGGTCGGGCTGTATCTGCATCAAAGATAGCGCTTTTAAAATACGGCTTTCCTATAATTATTTTGATGTAAAAATTACGGGTTGAAAATAATTTGAATGCTAAAATAGGATCAAAATAGTTGAAAATAAACTAAATTTTCAACATCACATACTAGTTCAGGATTTATGTATTTATTAATTTCAAACCTCCACAAAATGTATAACGCCAGATAAAGTAACGACAAAAACATATCGATTGTCTTCATTTCACCAGACTAGCCTCTTAAGTGAGGCTACCGGAACTAACCGTTAGATGTTTGGTGGAACTTTTTTAACTTGAGGTTGGTAGGTTAGGTTGCCAGACGAGTACTAGATAGTACCCTACTACCATGCTATAGTTTCCTCACGATTATTTCTTTCACCGGCAAGCTCAAGCTCATCGTTGTGGTATTTATATTTGTATTAATTTTATATTAAAATATTATATTTCAATAATATCAATTAATTGTATAATTGCCGAAGGTTCCCGCTTCACTATTATGTCCCATTACAGTGAACCAACAAAAGAAATTGTTTGCTAATAATCACGATCTCGTAATACGGGACAGTAAATTTTCCCGATAAAATTTTGTACAAAATTTATTTTGCGTGGATAGAATTTATATCGCATCGCGGAAACGTGCTCAAGTGACTATCTGTGGGACAATTTTGCGGGGTACATATTCGAGATATTTTTGTTCGCTTACATTATAAATCTTGGGGGGAATCTCGAATCTCGTTCACTAAGATACCTCATTACTGTTCTGCTATTCGTTTGAGCCATTTTTACGAATTTCCTCTCACATTATGAAAAGCCTCAGGCTCGTCTTAAATTAACATCATATCATTGTTGCTGTACCCATTTCACAATATTTTTTCGGTAAATTCTTGCAGCGTGTTTTTGTTTTCGTTAATTGGTACTAGAGGGTTTTTGTTTGGTTCTTTTCATTTGAAGATTCCATTTAGATTTAGGGGTTAGAATTTTATTTCTACGAAAATATTAAGTTAGTATTAAGTTTGTTCTGAGTCTGGGTGTACTGTATGTATTATAAGTAAGAGTTTACAAAAACTATTTTAGTATTCTATCAGTTATCTGACTTCCATAGAACAAGCTTTGCTTAGTTTGGGGGCAGATGGCGCTGTGTGTAATATCCTGCGATATTTTATTTAAGAGTACGTACGCAAATCACAATTGCTTGAATAAAAGTTATAATCAAGCAATTGTTATTGGCCGCAAATAAATACCAAAACAAATGCTAGTAGCTGTGATTTCACTGTAAAATTATGCTCCGTTTGTCCATAAATGGCAAACATTTATTTGTCTGGAAATCGAACCAGCTTAACTGGAATTCTGTCACACTCATCTCAAAGATTCTATTCTATTTACTTACCACATCTACAATGATGCTTTCTCCCTGATAAGCTGGGAAAGACACATCTCACATGACTCGTAAACATCGTGTTTATTTGTTACGTCCCTAAAAAACAGATGAATCGAGCTTTTTTATTGTTCACCAGAATAATACGGCACTTCATCTTGGAAGGGAAAAAGTTCTCGTAATAAATTCACATTGTGGTTTGCTGTAACGAAGAGTAGCCTATTAGTGTTGTCTAGGGGTTTCTTGGTATTAATTTTGTTATTTTGCTAAACGTTTGCGAGTTTTTTTTTAAGGTTTATAAGCTAGATGTTTGGCCACAACTTATCTGATGTGTGATTAATTACTGCTCTGTAAATATAAATAAAATTAATGTAAATATTGGTGGGCATTTAACACAGCGCCATCTAGCCTCAAAATAAGCAAAGCTTGTACTATGGAACCAGATAACTGACAGAATACTTAAATACTTTTTTTTTTATAAATACATACACAGAACAAACATTTTGTCTATACTATAAAATATTTATCCTGGGTGGGAATCGAACCCACGTTCTTCAGCCCTTCAGCACAGGGCTGTCAAAATGTGGGTTGTGTGAATAGGTAATAAAAAAGTATTTAAGTATTCTATCAGTTATCTGACTTGCATAGTACAAGCTTTGCTTAGTTTGGGGTCAGATGGCGCTGTGTGTAATATCCTTATTTATTTATTTTTATTTCATTATTCAAATTCAAAAAATTCCCGATCAACGGTATTCGAACTTTTCTGTCTAAAAAAAATGGATCTAGAATGTCGTTCCATGGGAGATAGGTACTTTTTGAGTTAAAATTATATTATATCGGTGTTGCCAAAGTTAAAATAATTTACTTATTTGCCTATTTAGGTACTTTTAAGGAAATTATTTTGTTGAAATACCATTTAGTTAATTTATTATTTATATTTCATATTTATACATACAATAAACTTTTTTGCCTATACTTTGTATGTTGAAGACGCTCACGTATGGGCAGGGCACAATTCTTCAGGCGTCATGTCCGTAAACTTTTTGTTTTCTCTGCACACGATGCCTTTAACCTTTACGGGATGATTCTCAAGGTCTACGGCCTTACGCAACCAATAATATTCGTCGCAGTAGCACACCATTTCAAAAAGAGACGCTCCATGGAATGGACCAATTAACATAATATTTTCTTCGTCGGCAAAGTTTATTGTGGCACCAGTTTCTGGTGCTGTTAATGCATCATTGTAATCGTCTTCGCTAAAATACATCCGAACTTGTTCATGTAATTGAACCACTGCGTTTTTGACAACGGCATCCCGCGTGTATTGGAAATCAGAGAACTATAAACAGATAAAGAAAAACATTTAGAAAGAAAGAAAGAAAAATATGTATTTTTTTCCTTACAAATACACTAGACACAACAACAGATAAGTACAAACAAAACACACAAATAAAAAGATACATATTAAAATAAAGACAACAAATTTGACAAGACAATAAGCGGGTTATCGCTGCAGTGACTGGTGTCAAGGTGGTGGTGGTGACAAGGAAAAAAAAAAGATAGATAAATGAGTTTGGGCGGGAACGCGGAAAAAGACTAGTGCCTTTTCAAGTGTTTATGTATGGAAATATTGGTGTTTTATTCATAAAATACTGAATTACAAGCGCGAGTGTGGGAAAGCGATATAATGTGGTCAAACATGACTTTTCGTGTAGCTTCAAAAACTTATATCGATCGAAGCTTATAGTAAAGTCGCAGCTACTTTACTAAAGCATGACTGGACTGGACTTGACCAAGACTGGACTTTGACTACTTTTTAACTCATGAAACTTGAAAATACCATAACACTTGACACTGGCATTTACACAAAATACGACACCAAAATCAAAGAGGAAAGAAGGAAACAGATAAAATAATGTTTTCGTTTAAATATACATTGCTTATATAGAATATTGCTAAGCTACACTATCCCCGGGTGACATAGGCTTTTTATCCCTGTATTTCCACGCGAACAGGAACTACGCGGGTGAACCGTGAGGCGTCCGCTAGCACTATTATAAAGAGGAAATATTTGATTGTTTGCTTGTATTGAATAGGCTCCGAAACTACTGGACCGATTAAAAAATTCTTTCACCGTTCGGAAGCTACACTATCCCCGGGTGATAGGCTACTTTTTATCTCTGTGTTCCCACGGGAACGGGAACTACGCGGGTCAAACCGCGTGGCGTCCGCTAGTAAATAATCATTTAATTTTTCTTCAGACTTAAGTTTTTCCTTTAACTAAATTAAATTCTAGCACTAGATCACCTCAAACAGACTACGAGACACCACAAATCTTGGCCAGTGGCCAATAAATAAAAAATCTTTGTAACTGAGAATGACGTGACGTTTTGAAATAAGTTTTTCTTATTTACGTTTAGTTTTACGGGGTTTACGTTTGATTAAGTCATGACGAAATCAGAAATATTTATAGTTTGCTTTCGAAACATTAAAAAGTAACAACTTACTTGCAATCGCCATACCCTAGAACTCCGTAAGTTAAGTAATTTCAAAAATTTCAGATTTTCTCTCCAATCGCGACAAATATAATTCACGCCAGTCGACGACAAATCCAGTATCCTTAATTGTGTCAAATTTAATAATGGAGAATAACCTGTAAATAAAATCAATGTTTTTATTAATAAAAGAATATATCATTAAAAAAGAGTTAAGCGCGGCTGCAAGCAAAAAACTACATAAATAAAATACATATCGTACGGCATTACACACAGCGCCATCTGATCCCAAACTAAGCAAAGCTTGTGCTATGGAAGACAGAGAACTGATAGCTCTGTTGGTTCATTGGCAGTATGTCTGCCTTAAGAGCTGAAGGGCGTGGGTTCAATTACCACTTAGGACAAGCATTTTGTGATATAAATAAATGTTTGTTCTGTGTCTGGGTGTACTGTATGATGTATGTATTTCAAAAAAAAAGTTATTTAAGTATTCTATCAGTTATCTGTCTTCCATAGCACAAGCTTTGCTTAGTTTTGGGTCAGATGGCGCTGTGTGTAATGTCCTATGATATTTATTTATTTTATTTAGAATACTCAAATACTTTTTTTTTGGAAATACATACTTACTTATAGTTAATACAGAACACCCAGATACAGAACAAACATTTGCTTGTCCCACAAAGTTTATCCTGGGTGGGAATCGAACCCACGCCCTAGCAGACATAAATATGAACCAACAGGGCTGTCAACTGGTACTTTCAGTATTCAAAAATTGCAATGCAATGTAAATTCAATGTTTTTTAAAATGTAAAAGTAATAAGACGAACGAGACGCTCTCCTGATGGTGAGAGTTATGGAGCGTCTATGACCATTGCAACGATACACGAACATGATCGACTTTGTAGCGATGATAGTTCAGTGGTCATGCTGAAGGGCGTGGGTTCAAACCCCAATAATGAGCTTGAGCTGCCGGTGAAGGAAAACATCGTGAGGAAACCAAAGCATGGTGGTAGCGTACTTTAGTACTCGGCTGGCTAGCTACCACCCTCAAGTTGAAAATCTGCCACCAAGCATCTAACGGTGTGTTCCGGCAGCCTCACTTGAGAGCCAGTTTTCCAGGCTAGGTGTGCTTTACCATCTTCGGCCACACCTTCACTTGACATCAGGTGAGCTGTGGTCAAACACCTAGCCTGTCAACCATTAAAAAAAAAAAACATAAATTAGTTAAACAATGAGAGCATCGCTGCTTTGGCGCTCATTACTTTGAGATTTTCGTTGTGTCTCAACAGCCCTGTAATTTCACTAGCTGCAGTACTCTCCAAACCGAAACACAGTAATTGCTTGGCGGCAGAATATCTGATACTGCGGTGGTACCTACGTAGATGATCTCCTACCACCAAGTAAGATCCGTCCTAAGATTGCCTGGAAGAGATTGCTTTTAGCGATAAGGTCACCAGTTGTTACACCTATATTTAAGCTTATTTCTTCTGTTTTCCGTATTTTAGTGTGTACAGTAAAGAGTTATCAATCAATCAAGTAAAAATGCAATGTAATGTATCAATTCCAGTTTCCATTATTATCCCAAATATACTAAACTCACTAATCTCGTCAACGCAAAGGTTTTCAATATCGCTGTTGGATCCAAGGTTTAACTGAGTTAAGGAAGTCAGTGGCGATAACTGATTGATTATATCGTCCTTCAGATCGTTACTTTTCAGTGTTAAGGACTGCAGTGGAAGTCCCTGGAAGAAACCGCTGTAAATTCCAATTTTATATTACTTTTATGAAACACATTTGACATTGACTGCCCTGTTGGTCCATTGGTAGTATGTCTGCTTCGAGAGTTGTAGGGCGTGGGTTCAATTCCCACCCAAGACAAACATTGTGTTGTATAAACAAAAATGTTTGTTCTGTGTCTGTGTGTACTGTATGTATTATAAGTATGTATTTACAACAAAAAAAAAGTAAGTATTCTAGTACAAGCTTTTCTTAGTTTACTAGAATACTTAAATATTTTTTTTTTGTAAATACATACTTATAATAATACATACAGTACACCCAGACACAGAACAAACATTTGTTTATGCTACAATGTTTGCCCTGTGTGGAAATCGAACCTACGCCCTACAGTTCTTGAAGCGGACATTCTACCAATGAACCAACAGGGCTGTCAATAGATTAATTACATATTTATTGAAAGTATTAAAAAATTATCTAAATAATGCTCATCTAAATTGAACTGATATTGAAATATTGTGTACTAGCTTACACCCGCGACGTCATCCGCATTAACTACATTAGGTTTAGAGGGAAAGGAAACATGTGTAAGTAACGAATAAGCAATGATCACGAAACTTAATCTATTTTATTTTATAACTATAAAGCTTTATTAGATAAAGATAAAAGGTACCTTTTATGCCTGAATAATGTTTCATAAGACGGATATATAAATTCGATATAAAATCCAAATATAAATAAAATATATAAGATCCGAATTTCAAGTGGACATGGTAAGCAGTTCGTTTTTTGATAATCCTACAGGAACCTTTCTTTTAAAGAACATTTTTCTGATATAAAAAGTATCTTATATTTTATATTAATACAAGTAATAAACTACGAGTAAATGCGTGCCAAATTTCATTCAAATACGTGTAGCCGTTTTTGCGTGATTGAATAACAAACATCCAAACATTCAAATCTATAGACATACAAACTTTCACATTTACAATATTACTAGCTCCGCCCTTCCTTGTTGTCCGCTACATGCTCTCGAGATAAAAGTAACCTATGTGTTAATCCAGGGTATCAGCTACCTCCGTGCCAAATTTTATCTAAATCTGTTCAGTAGTTATTGCGTGAAAGGGTAACAAACATACTCACAAACTTTCGCATTTATAATAATACTAGCTGCACCCTGCGTTGTTACCCGCTACATGTTTTCGGGATAAAAGTAGCCTATGTTCTAATATAGCGTCTCAGCTACCTACATACCAAATTTCATCCATATCCGTTCAGTAGTTACTGCGTGAAAGAGTAACAAACATCCATACATCCATCCAGACTTTCACATTTATAATATAAGTGGGATTAGTATTAATTTAGTATATGATTATTGAAGTAGCACTTGCCTTGGAAGAGTCGTCAGCTGGTTGTAAGACAGATCCAGTTTGCTAAGATTTGGTGCGCCTTGTAACAACCCCTCAGGTAACGATTGAATCTTAGCATGCGTTATACTAAGACTTTTTAGTGATGTTGCCCCTTCCAGAAGTTTTGCTGGCAAAATTGCTAATTTAGATGAATAATCAAAATTCAGGCTTTCCAGAAGTGGACAAGCCGCTACCAACTGATTCGGCAGCTCTTCGAGAGCGGACCAAAGTGAATGGAATTCGATTAGTCTGTTGCACCGCTTCAGTGATGCTATTCTTGGCCTTGGATTACTATAAAATGT
Source organism: Biston betularia (assembly GCA_905404145.2). Classification (NCBI taxonomy): domain Eukaryota; kingdom Metazoa; phylum Arthropoda; class Insecta; order Lepidoptera; family Geometridae; genus Biston; species Biston betularia. Next base: position 4,542,270 of record FR989887.1, on the reverse strand, counting down.
GAGAGACTCGAGCGAAGATGATCTATTCTCTTGATATGATGCATTTGTCTTGATTGTTCCCAAGTCAATGAGATCGGTATCCAGCGTCAATTCAAGCAAATTTGGAAGCGTCAGTATAGCTTCCGATATGTCCTCTCTTTCAGTCTCCGATAGAGATTCGAAGGTGCATTGCTTTAACTCAAAACTTCTGAGTGTGCGCGGCAAGTGTTGAAACTTTGCAACTTCAATCTTTACATTACTAAATAGCAGTGAACGTAGATTTGGCAGTCCAGTGCCAAAACCAGCTGGAATTTCAGTTGAGCTTACTGTTAGATTTGTCAGGAATTCGATACCGGAGAACTGATGAGGCTCGAACCTGATATTATGAAGCTTAAGGCATGTTTCTCCATTAACTGGCTGCAGCGTGACGTTAAGATTCGCAAGCGCATCTGCTATCGAAGCATTTCCCAGTGAGCAATCAAACAAACGCACGTCTGAAATTTTGAACTCACTGGCGAAATGTGGCATTCCGTGAGATTCAAAAGACTTTTGTTCACATTGCGCATAAAAATAATCTTCATAGTACATTTCAACTGTGTTACCTGTAAAAAGTTATGAGCATAATTTATTTCTTATGTATTTATTGTTTAACTAAAATGATAACATAAGACCGATTACATTAGTTAATCATTATGTATAAAATATACATGCCATTTTCAGTTATAATACGGGTTAGTATAAATTATAATAAAAAAAATATTCTAAAACAAACGTATAAATGAACAGCCTAAACAACAGAATTGACAACCCTGTTGGCTCATTGGCAGTATATCTGCCTTGAGAGCTGTAGGGCGTGGGTTCGATTCCCACTCAGAGCAAACATTTTGTGAATAAACAAAATGTTTGTTCTGTATGTATTATAAATATGTATTTACAACAAAAAAGTATTTATGTATCCTATCAGTTATCTAACTTCCATCACACAAACTCTGCTTAGTTTGGGGCCAGATGGCGCTGTGTGTATAGTCCTACGATGTTTATATTTTATTTATATTTAACAATGTCAAAATTATTTTATCAATAAAAAAAAAATAAGACGGTAGATACACACTACACGAAATAAAAAAAAATGTCAAAACAAATAAATATAGAAATGCAGAATTAATATGGAATGTCAAATTGATATTAATTGATGTAGGTATTTTTTTATTTACTTTTTAATTTAAGATATATATTTAATTTATTTCCGCTTATCAGTCGTTTCAGTTACAACAGTGATAAGGACTTAAATTTAGCTAATTTGGCAATAATTTATTAATTAAAAACTTAATTTTACTTAATATCTAGAACTAGTTTGACATTTATAAACTTCTTCATTGAGGATGCCTCGTGTAGAGACGAAACACGTGTCGGCAAGTGGTTGCGGCAGAGACAAGAGGATATTGAGGACTTGTGGTTATTTTAATTAGATTTTTGTTAAAATATATTTTTAAAGTTTATATCAAATTAGTTCTAGATAGTAAGTAAAATAAATTTTATTGTCAAATTAGTTAAATTTAAGTCCTCATCGCTGTTGTAACTGAAACGACTGTTAAGCGGAAATAAACAAATATAATTATGCCTTGAATATTAGGTATTGCAAGCGTGCTCCATCTTCGGCCATATCGTCGCGTTCCACCAGAGGAGATCGTGGCCAAAAGCTTGCCCAGCCTGATGTAAATAAATCAATGATGATGATAACGATGGTTAACGTATAAGATTTTTTTACTTTTTTAGAATACATTTTTATTTATAGCTTACGTACCTTCGACTAAAAATTTCAGCCAGCTGCCATCGGGAGGTAGTGTCTCACAGAGTGGTGGATCACACTGCAACTCTACGGCCGTCGTAATGCCCACACAGATGCTAAGAAAAAACCACCGCATCACGCACGCTTAGTCACAATCTGAAACATAATTTTAATTATATGTAGCATCGACATCGTTTCATGGTTAACGTTCCATAAATCCGTACGAAAGAATGCCAATCGAAAATGGAATATTTGTAGCGATGATAGCTCAGTGGTTAGCGCGGTCGGTTCGCATGCCGAAGGGCGTGGGTTCAAACCCCAAGGATGAGCTTGAGCTGCCGGTGAAGGAAAACATCGTGAGGAAACCATAGCATGGTGGTAGAGTACTTTCTAGTACACGGCTGTCTAGCTACCACCCTCAAATTGAAAATCTGCCGCCAAGCATCTAACGGTGTGTTCCGGCAGCCTCACTTGAGAGCCAGTTCCATTCCAGGCTAGGTTTGCTTTACCATCATCGACCACACCATCACTTAACATCAGGTGACTGTGGTTAAACACCTAGCCTGTCAGCTATATAAAAACGGCTGAAGCCGGTTTGAGACGAAACTCAGGCAAACACTTATTTTTACTCGACTGCCATGGAAGGGTTCTTCTTCTTGTTTAATTTTGGCATGGGGTTTTTTGATTTATTTTTTTATACGATTATAGATTTTTTAAACTATTCATCTTGTTGTAACGTTAATTTGTTTTAAAGTCTTTTTTTTTATTTTGTTAAAAATAAAATATTGTCTACTTGCGTCTTTTTTACATAATATGTACTAGCGGCACCCCGCGGAAGAAACAGCTGGTCAGCTGTTTTTTTCGGGATAAAAAGTAGCATAGATCTTAATCCAGGGTGTCGGCTACCTCCATACCAAATTTAATTAAAATTTGTCCAACCATTGGAGCGTGAACAAGTAACACACACACACACACACTCACAAACTTTCGCCGTTAGTGATATTTACAGAGAAAAGTTTAATTTACAAAATGGCGTAACATAATCTAAATCAATAACTAAGTATAAAAGCTTACTCGTTTGATTATTTTCTGGGAAACGGTTTTAGCTGTTTATATAGACCACGTTTATCTAATGTCATGACACTTGGCCAACATTTTTTTTTCGAGCAGCAAATAGATACTAAGGTTAGATAAATAACTTTTTATGAATCAACAGGCTGTTTTAGTTTCTAGCTCGTTTTTTTTTAATGTATGTAGTGAGACGAACAATGCGCTCTCCTGATGGTAAAAGATAACGCATGCCCATGACCATTACAGCAATACACAGAACTTTGAGTAGCAAAACAAAGTTCGGGGCATCGCTGCTTTGGCGCTCATTACTTTGATACTTTCGATGGTTAGTCTCAACAGTCCAGTAATTTCGTTAGCTGCAATACCCTCCAAACTGGAACACAGTGATGTTTACAAACTACTGCTTGGCGGCAGAATATCTAGTACTGTGGGTGGTACCGACTTCCCGCTAAGGAAATCTAGCACCAAGTATATAAAAGTAGTGCGTGTTAGTTGGCCTCGCAAATCTTCAAGAAATATAAGAACTCGCAGACTTGCAGATCCCTTCACAATATTTCCTCCCTTTTTTATTTCAAACAATACCTCGCTTTTAACAAAGGGTCCTGAAAATGCCCCGGGTAGGTTTCCATAGGCAGCGGAGACCACTTACTATAAGGTACGGTTGTTTGCCACTTTTCTACATAAAAAAATAATGCGCACGCACTTTTAAAGAAAAAAAAACAGACATACGTGCGTGAGATTTGAACCCAGGACATTCAGATTGACAGTTAAATGGTCTTTCAACGAGCCTCCCATAGGTCCAAAAAATATATTGGGAGACATTTCATAGTGTCATTTTAACCCCAAACTGGAATCAAGCTTGTACTATGAAAACCAGATAACTGATAGTGCACATTAAAAAGTAACTGATAGAACGTTTTCTAACTGACTGGTTTGTTACTTTATTATTATGATTATGATAATAATATCAGATATATTTGGAGCAAAGGTGAATTTGGCTAAAAAAAGTGCTAATCATTTACTTTTGCAATAAAACTAAGAGATAAATAGCGTATGTTTTTCTGTTATCGTATGCCGTGGTTCATTTATGATACGAGTAAAGTTTTATTATAATTTCTTTGTATTGCCCACAGTTATTTTTTAATTTACAATTTTGCTCATGTATTTTTTTACAGCTCACCTGATGTTAAGTGATTACTGCAGAGACAGGAGGATTTTAAGACTTATGGTTATTTTAATTAGATTTTTGTCAAATTGTATTTTTAAGTTTATGCCAAATTAGTTCTAGATATTAAGTAAGATTAGGTTTTTGATTAATAAGTTGTTGTCAAATTAGTTAAATTTAAGTCCTCATCACTGTTGTAACTGGAACGACTGTTAAGCGGAAATAAACTAAATAGATACCTTGAATATTCAAGTTAAGTGCAGTTCCATTCCAGGCTAGGTGTGCTTTACCATCTTCGACCACACCGTCACTTAACATCAGGTGAGCTGTGGTCAAACACCTAGCTTGTCAGCCATTTCAAAAAAAAGTGACAGTGAGGTCGAAGATGGTAGATCACACCTTGTCTGGAATGGAACTGGCTTTCAACTAAGGCGGCCAGAACACTGTTAGGTGCTTGGTGGTAGATTTTCAACGTGAGGGTGGTAGCTAGCTAGCCGAGTACTAGAAGAGACCTACGATGGTTTCCTTCACGCCCAGCCAAGTTCTGTATTAAGGTTTGAACCGACGCCCTTAGTGTAAACCAACCGCGCAAACCACTCAGCTATCAGCGCTACATCATTTACCCTCTAGTAAATGATGAAGCATCACATTAAGACAAATGTAGAAGCAAAATCAAAAATTATGTAAAAAAATTCACCGTTTCCAGCCAATCAGAAGTTAGCAAAGACTTAAATAAATTATAAGAAACAGGCGCTGAAACAAACAGTTACTAATAAAGCACAACGTTCAGAAGTAATAAAATTAAAATTCAATTTCAAATCTTTTACAGAAAAGCAGAGAGACGCACCCAATAAAAATGAAAGCTTTTTTTATTTATTCAACACTTTTCTTTATGGCCCAGAGATTTCGCTCCTCTCTACTCTGTAAAATCCTTTTGGGCCTTTGGGAGGTAATTTTTACCAAGAAATAACAATATCCGTGGAGGGTATCCTTAAAAAAGGACATTAATTATGTAATTATTAATTTTGAACGAGGAAGGTTTAATTTAATTAACGAGAATGTAAAAGAGCTTTACAAAGGTATTCGAATGAAATAAAAGGTAATTGAGAAAGGGTAGAATCAAAGGGAACAGATTTGTTTTTTTCTCTGAATGGATTTTTAGATAAAATATTAACCAGTGATGGTACTAAAAAGTTAATGAACATTGAAAGGATACTAAATAAAAAGGTCAGTGAATTAATTGAGAGATTTTAAGAGCTCCGTGCAATATTATGGGCGTGGGTTCGATTCCCACTCAGTACAAATATTAAAGTAAATAAATATCGCAGGACATTAAGTAACAAAACAAAGTCCAGGGAATCGATGCTTTGGCGCTCATTACTTTGAAACATTAGATGGTTAGTCACAACAGCCCTGTCATTTCGCTAGCTGCATTCAAATCGGAACACAGTAATGTTTACACATTACTGCTTGGTGGCAGAATATCTGGTACTGCGGTGGTACTTACTTAGATGACCTCCTGCTAAGGAGATCTACTACCAAGTAATAAATACGAATAGAAGGCAATAAATAGTGTTTTATCCATCAGGGCAAAATGTTTGTGCCCAGGAAGGTGATCTACAACACTGTCAGATATAACAAGTTTATATTGTGAGCTGCCTTGTAAAATGTGTTTTTCTATCGCTTGCCGCGAATCCCATTTCCGTGGATGTTCCTCGCCTTTGTATCAATCAATCAAACTGTGACACGTGACATACTGTCGAAAAAAACTAAAATTTGGTTAGTAGCTCACTGCAAATTTATTGTACTGCTCATAAAGAAGTTAAAGTACAAAATCGTTTAATTAAACTTATCGCAAATTAATGTATGCAAATATTTGTTCTGTGATCTGTATGTATTATAATTATGACAAAAAAAAGTATTTTATCAGTTGTCTGACTTCCATAGTAGGTACAAGCTTTGCTTAGTTTGGGGTCAGATGGCGCTGTGTGTAATGTCCTGCAATATTTATTTATTTTTTAATAAGTACTGTTCAAAATTATTATATTTTTTATACGGGATTTGTTTCATTTTACGGTTGTATTATTTTAGTTAAACTACTCAATTATTTACCAGACGAAATGAAAGCTATGCCGCTAGGAAAATTTAAAAATAATTACATTATTAGTAGTTACTGTTATCTTGTAAGTCTGCGTGCTTCATCTTTTACCACATTATCGCTTACCATCAGGCGAGTTGGTGGTCAAACATTTTAATGTTACTTTGCAGATGATATTATAATATTAACATATTCTTAAATGATAAACATCTTGACATTCTTATTTAATAATATTATGACATTAATCACAATTTTATGACATTTATAATCTATTATGACATTAACAATTTATTTTGACATTTACTCATCAAATGAAATGTAAAATAGAAGAATAAATGCTGCACCGTACAGTGCAACGAATTTCCAAACCCCGTGTAGCAACGCCCTTTCCAGCTCAAGTGAAATAAAACGTAACTTTGCTGTCTAATTTCAAAGGTCGTGTGTCCGCCTGGTGCTTTTCATGCCTAAAATAATTTTCTTTTTTTTCTTCGATAAATCTTATTTTAGTCGCCGTCATTTGTCGATCTTTATTTACTGCTTAAAAGCTTTTACCTCTTGTAGGTTGGTGAATTAATGTGTGGGTATTATGAGAAAACGATGATCGGCATGACATTTAGCTTATTTAGGGCTGGGATAATATAGAAAAGTCCATTTAAAAAATATATATATTAAAAAGGAACATTTTAGACCAGACTTCGTCAACTATGGATTTGAGTCACACCTTCGATCAAATACTGTTGGTCTATGGCAATGAAGTCAAGTATTAGTATATTGCACCTATAATTATAGCTTGCAATATACTTTATTTGACATTTTGTTTTTATTTATTGACATCGTCTTCAGTCTAGAGAGCTTCGGTATCTTCTAGGCAAGCGTGCTCCATCTTAGACCGCATCACTTAACGTCAAGTGAGGTGGTAGTCAAAAGTAAGCCTATTTCTTATAAAAAAAAATCTATCTCGCCAACCACTTTACTCGTACTCTGTTTCCGGTAGCCTTAGTAGACGGTCAATTCCATCCCAGGCTCGTGTGTGTAAGCCATCTGCGACCACACCGTCACTTAACATCAATGAACTGTGGTCATACATCTAGCCTGTCCATAAGATATACCTACTCCGTAAATTTAGGTATAAGCATATCAATTTATACAATAGCTTAATGTGAAAAGTTCTTAGTCTCCGGAAGCAGGGCTCGCAAACATTTTCCATAACCTGTATCCCATAACTCTTACTTCGGGGAGATCTAATCGGAAATAACCGATTTTAGTGGCGATAGTAAAGAGCTGCGTAAAGCTGACCGGACCGCTCATAAATTTCCTCTTTTTCATAAATCAGTCGGGATAGAAAAATGTTGGTGACACTGGTAAGATTCGTGGTGTCTCGTGGTCTGTTTGAGATGATCTAGTGCTAGAATTTAATTAAGGTATTTTCTTTACCTAAATTAAATTCTAGTGGAAAAAAAGTCAGAAGAATGTTCTTAAATGTTTATTATTTCATATTATGTAGTTAGAGCGTCGGTCGTCCAGCCGCAAGATGGGTCGACGATATCGTCACCGTCGCGGGTCGAACCTGGACCAGATTGGCACAGGACCGAGGCAGATGGCATGTAAAGAGAGAGGCCTATACCCAGCAGTGGGATAAAGAAGGCTGTGGATGATGATGATGATGAGTTAGATATTTATACATGATTAGATATATAAACATAATGTGTATGTTTTGGTGCGCGCCTACAACCACATTTTACTATATATACTGGGGGGATGGCTGGCAGAAAATGCTTTAGCATTAAGTCCTTTTTTTGTACATGTTATTGTGTAAGTGTACAATAAAGAATTAAATGAATAATATTTTTTTTACAAATGGAAAAACAAACGACATAGAACGTATCACACACACTTTATAAGCAGAATCCTAAAACGACATTAATTGAGACAGTTATTTAAGTATTTTTTACTAAGCGTGTTCACAACGGTTGTAAAAAAACGCATTGAAACGTTATGCTACATATAAATAGCACAATACTGTTACAGCTATACCTAACACATAAAGAGTAGTTCCGATCATTCTTGCAAATTTGTATTCTACATTTTCAATGGTATTCTAATGTTTCTCCTACCTGCTAATTCTGTTTATTCTGCTAGAAATATAACACAGAGAGAGCGTTTCGTTCGTCTTATTACACATACATAAAAAGTACCCTAACTCTTCCTACTAAACCAAAACAAACGTGCAGCTGGAAAAAATAGCAGCCCATTCCAATAAATAATACACGTTTTATTGCTTCTTTTATTGTTATTGGATTACGTTGAAACTGTAGGGCTTCTGATGCCGGCCGTTACGAGATCCGATAAAAGTAGGTGGTAATAGAAAACTGAGCCGAAAATGGATTTGTGGTGACCGATTTTGTGGACACTACCAATTGGTTTCAGTACCTACCTATCCAGTATATCCTACTTTCTACTAATAAAATAAATGCGAAAGTTTGCGAGTATGTTTGTTACTAAAGTATTTAACGGATTTCAATGAAATTTGGTATGGGTGTAGCTGAGATTCTGGATTAACACATATGCTACTTTTTATCCCGAATACAAGTAGCAGGCAACACCACGAAGCGCAGCCTGTGTGTTAACCCAGGATCTCAGTTAGCTCCATACCAAATTTCATCCAAATCCGTTCAGTAGTTTTTGCGTGAAAGAGTAACAAACATACTTACAAACTTTTGCATTTATAATAATTATTAGTAGGAAGTAGGATTCTATCAGTTATCTGGTAACCAAGCTTTGCTTAGTTTGGGGCTAGATAGCACTGCTTGAAATGTCCAATGATATTTATTTATTTGTTCTGTAGTTTTTAATGTAGGGCGTATGAAATGCGTGGTCATTCGTGGTGGTTAGTTTTTTCTTTTTTTTTAAATGTTTTTTTGTTTATTTTTGTATGTATTGGTAGTAAGGTATGTTTAAATATGTTTTATGTTACAAATAAATTGTCTATGTCTATTTCTGTTTGGTCGGAGCAGCGTCGATGATAATTACGTCTTCGAATGAATTCACTAGAATATGAATCATTTACCTTCAACTAATACAGTTGCATAGGCGTTAATGATAGTTGCCTACCTATATAACAACGTTAACATCAAAATGATTACTGTAACCACTCACCATTAAAAGCTCGTCAACTCTGCCGTCACAATAATCAGCTTGTGGAATGATAAATTGCCATTTCAACAATTAATCTTTGGTGTGGAATTTACACTTTGTAAGCATTAACTTTATGTGATTAAAATGTAGCAAGCAAAGCTTGTGTGATACAACGTTGTTTCAAACATACTCGGTAACTCGGTATGTAAAGAAAAAAAATACTTTGCTGATTCCAAAACCATTTCGAAATATTACATTCCTGTACATGATTTTTCCGTTTAAAACTCTTTAAACTATGAGACGGGGTTTATTTTAATAAAATACATAAAATAAATTTGACTTTCAATTAACCTCTAATGACGTCATGTCCTTGGCTGTATAAGGATTCTTTCAGTGCCTAAAAAAGTACATATTTTACATATTCAGCCAATGGTATGACGTCATAACTATAAAAAGTTTGAAAATGTATTAGAATTAAACTACCGCATAGAAATCCAAAATATTCAAATTAGTTTCATAAAATAAAGTTTACCATCAGTAAAAAATATAAAATAAATACAAAAAAAAAACTTTACATACCGAAATTCGGTATGTAAAGTTTTTTTTTGGTTTGTTGTTTGGTTTATTGTTTGTTGTTCGATTTCCATACAAATACATTTTTGCCATTTATAGATAAATGGAGCATAATTTTGCAATGAAATCACAGCTACTGGTATTTTTTTTGGTCTTTATTTGCGGTAAATCACAATTGCTTGAATAAAACAGTAGTTCATTAGCATAATTTACTGTTTTATTCAGAAATCATAAATTCATAAATTTGATTTTCTGCTAATAATCTACTATTTTATTCAATTTTTATTATTGTAATTTACCGCACCACCATTTCACCGTGGGGAAGCTACACTATCCCTGGGTGACATAGGCAACTTTTTATCCCTGTATACCCACGGGAACGGGAACTATGCGGATGAAACCGCGAGGCGTCCACTAGTACTATTATAAAGATCAAAGATTTGAATGTTTGTTTGTTTGTATTCAATAAGTTCCGAAACTTCTGGACCGATTTAAAAAAGAAAAGGTAGAAAAATATTTTCTGTAACAAACATATTTTTGTACAAACAACTTATAAATCCCATTGTACTAGCAAAATAGCTTTTTATCATTATTAAAACTCCACAGAAGCTCAATGACTATAAAACCGATACTGAATAAAAAATATCTCTCCAATCTGACCATTCATAAACTGGAAAGATAGATCCCTTGTTATTGGAGCTTTCTTTGTTCTCTTATTAGGACCAGGTCACATTAGTAAGAACGGTGCGCATCATAATACGACAAACCGCTTTAAGGTGGTTCGATTTCCATACAAATAGTTTTTTTTTCCATTTGTGGACAAATAGAACATAATTTTACAGTAAAATCACAGCTACTGGCATTTATTTTGGTCTTTATTTGCGGTAAATCGCAATTGCTTGAATTAAACATTAGATTATTAGCATAAAATCAAATTTATGAATGATTTATAAATTTATGATAAAATTATCCTCCATTTGTCCATAAATGGAAAAAAAAATTAAATACTTTTTTTTGTAAATACATACCTATAATACATACAGGACACCCAGACACAGAACAAACATCTATTTATACCACAAACTCTTTGTTCTGGGTGGGAATTGAACCCACGCCTTTCGGCTCTTGAAGCAAATATACTAGTAATGAACCAACAGAGCTGTCAGTGCTTTTTTGCAATTAGGTGTTTTTATTGGCGATGCAATTGTTAAAGTTATTTAAACAAAACCTATATTTAAAAAAAAAATGTTTTAATCCTCTCGAACCGCAGCGCATTGTGTGATCGTGCCCTTTTTTTATTGTTCCGACCTCGGGCGCTTTATTTAAAAATTGCATCTTTTTAAACATAATACTCGGCACCCTTTTTTCGCTTAACAATAATCTTTATTCCTTTGTTAAATCGCGAAATGGAGAGAGATTAATTGAAATTTCACATTCAAATGAAAGTACATTGGATACTATAGGTATTATTTAGCGCTACTGATATTTATTTGGACTACCTAGCTAGCTCATTTGGTAGTAAAATTACTTTAAGAGCTGTAGAACGTGGGTTCGATTGCCATTCAGGACGAAAACATTAGTGCACCAGGCGGGATGGCTGTCAAACGTAAGCCAAACATTTATATAGGATACTAGCAGCTCGCCCCGGCTTCGTACGGGAAAACAAAATATAGCCTGTGTCGCTCAGTGATAATGTATTCTAATGATGAAACAATTATTAAGATCGGTCCAGTAGTTTCGAAACCTATTCAGTACAAATAAATCTTTTCTCTTTATAATTAGTGTAGATGACAACTGTAATAGTTAGACATACATATATGATGTTGCGGCCTTATTTGTAGCTGTCAATTTGAAACGTCACTTTATTCTGTTGTCAATAGTTTTCGCTGCGCATGCTAAGCTTTTTTACAGCTTGGGTTACATTATTGAATTTTCCACGTAGATCCCTAATTGTTTTTCGAATAAACTATAGCCTATGTGCATCACGGATAATGTAGCATTCTAATAATGAAAGAATTATTATGATAGATCCAGTAGTTTTGGAGCTTATTCAATACAAACAAACAAATCTTTCCTCTTTATAATAGTATAGATATAGACAGATAGACGAAATTGATTTACTACACAAAATAAAAAAAACTTAAATGAATACTATTCACAAAATTTATACAAAAAACTTAATCTAAAAGTCCGTCAGAGGAGGGATATGTGACCAGAATGCTGGCAGCATTGCCATTCAGCGTGGCAATGCTGCCAGCTGATGACCAAAGTAGATACCTGCATTCTGGTCATCTGAAGCCGCCTCTAAACGTTTAATAGATAGAAAAAAAAGATGTGACAAGGTCGTGCCGTCTTTCAGGAAATTAAAATAATTCACTTTTTATGTTCTAATTTTAATTTTGTCAAGCATACCAAATGTTTCATTTCACAAATTTCGAAATTACCTCGCAATTTAAGTTCGATGATTCTTTGCAAATTAAAAATCGTCGGAGTAGAATCAACGAGGAAGAAATCCGGAAATTACTCGATGAAACTTTATCCGGAATCTCTCGTTAATTTTCTCCAATTGATGATTGATCGAGCAATTTAATTAAATTATAGCTGTTTGTATTTTATTATAATTATAAAGGAAACGTATTCACTAATTGAACTGTCTTACTTATGGCGCTGAAACATGGTCTCTGACTATGTGCCTTCTTAGTAAACTCAAAGTAGCACAACGAGCTATGGAGAGGGAGCTCGGAGTTTCCCTACGAGATCCAATCAGGAATGAAGAGATCCGTAGACGAACCAAAGTTTCTGACATAGCCCAATGGATTAGCTAGTTGAAGTGGCAGTGGGCAGGGCACATAGCACGCAGAACTGATGGCCGATGGGGCTGCAAAGTTCTGGAGTGGAGGCGACAAACCGGCAAGCGCAGCGTAGGACGTCCACCCACAAGGTGAACAGACGACCTAATAAAGACCGCAGGAACGCGCTGGATGCGAGCCGCTTCCTACCGGTCTTTATGGAAGTCAATGGGGGAGGCCTATGTCCAGCAGTGGACGTCCTACAGCTGAAATGATGATGATGATTCACTAATTACGATAGTCGTCACGGTAAACGGTCTTATAGCAAAGAGTAACTTCCACTAGCTGTGGACTCTGAATCTCACACTAATAAGATAGAATGATAGCTCAGTGGTTAGCGCCGCCAGTTCACAGAAGGGTGTGGGTTCAAATCAAAGAGCGCCATATTCTGTCTAAAAATCTCGTGTAAGTACATTTAATACTGACATTGGTACAACATATTTATCGTATTCCTCCATTATAAAGCATTATGACATCGTTTGCATACAAAACTACCCTTTGCTGGCTCATTGCTTATTTCAAACCGACTCTACTAAAAGCTTTCAAGTGTATACCCCTAAACTGCTGTGTCGCAAATATTTCGCCCAAAAAATAATGAGGCTTGGACCCCACTCGAGAAAACTGCGGTCACTGATCACTCGCCACTAGAAACAACCTCTTCTGCCTTATTGCTAAGTAATACGGCCTAAAATGAGCTGCCTTTTGAAAGCTTGTTGGTACACTGTGCGTTTGTGAGTGAAATGTGTATGACCGTACGTGCGTTGGACATTTTAAAGGATAATATCTTAGCACAGGGTTTGTGGTACCTTTTATGGCCAACTCACCAAATACTTGAACAAGAAGTCGTTTAGAAAAGGTCCCTAAATGGTACGTCTTTATAGAGGTTTTATAAACAAGCCGGGCGAAATGTTTTTTTGGCATATTTTAGTGCTTATTCCCGACGGCGTTTTGGAATTGTCTGTGATGTGAAACTTTTGCGTGTGTCTAACAATTTTCTTAAATGAAAAAAAAACGTTGGAAAATTCTTTGTACAATTCTAACATCTGGACGGTTTTATGATTTTTTTTTCTATGCTAACCAGAGCGGGAAATTTAATTTATTTACGCAATTTCTTTCAGCTTGAAAAATAAAAGATTTTTGTTGGCACAAAAATTTTCGTAATAAAACTCATAATCAAAATCAAAAATTATAATCAAATAATTATGTAGAGATAGTACTAATAATATATAATTCCAATCATAATTACATCCATCATGCCATATTATTATAATATACATATAATAATAATATGACATGATGGATAGATGGATGGATATAATTATATAGTCCTGTTGGTTTATTGATAGTATGTCTGCTCCAAGAGTTGAAGGGCATGGGTTCGATTCCCACCCAGGGCAAGCATTTTTTAAATTATACGAAATGTTTCCATTAAAGATTGTTATTCAGCAAAGTAACACCAATTGAAATAACTAACACATTTTTAAAAACATGCACAGAAATAGTTATAATGAAAATAAAATATGTCTCATATTTCGAGGGCTCATTATTTTGTACGGCGCGTGTTAACATTTGCATACCAAACTTGTAATTTACCTAATTTACAAACAGAAAAACATACGAATTATTACAGCATCTAACTGAATATATAATAAAATTGAATAGTAATAAAATTACGTGAATAAAATATATTTCAAAGAAATAAAAAGTTTCGCTAAAAAAACTTGAGTAAGTATAGTTTTACTGTAAAAATAAAACTAACTAGCAGCGTTCAATTAATATTCAAAACTTACAATCTCTTTGAGTAAAAACAACTTTTTCAATATAAAAACAAATTCACTACGAGAGTTGCATAACGTGGCGTATGAAACGTCGGTGTCGCATTTTCATTATTCATACTGAGTGCTGTGATTAATGCTTTAAACTAAGTAGAGAAATAATGCAATATTTTCAAAAGTATGTACATATATAAACATATATAAACCTTAAATCAGTCCATTTCTATTAGATTGCCCCGTTAACTTATGAACTTTCACTTATGACTTTTAGTGATGATAGCTCAGTCGTTAGCGCGGTTGGTTCGCGCTGCGAAGGGCATGGGTTCAACCCCCAATAAATAAATAAATATCATAGGACATTACACATAGCGCCATCTGACCCCAAACTAAGCAAAGCTTGTATTATGAAAGTCAGATAACTGACAGATAAAAAAAAATGTTACTAAAGTTGACAAAGGTCACGGACCCCAGTGGGATCCCTGTGGAGCGTATAATTATAAAAAAAAAAGAACTGATAGATTACTTCAATACTTTTTTTTGTAAATACATACTTAAAATAAAAACAGACCACCCAGACACAGAACAAACACTTTGTTTATACCAAAAAATATTTATCCTGATTGGGAATCGAACCCACGCCCTTCAGCTTTTGGAGCAGACATACTACTAATTAACTAACAGGGCTGTCTATCTATGAATACGTTTTAATGTTAACAATGTTAATCGAACTATTACAAAGTCAATTCAGAGCGGGTGCCCGGCTTCGTACAGGCGCAATGTACGTAGATACTAATGTGGTGCATATGCAATTATATACATGAACCTTTCACTTGAATCAGAACACAGAACACCCAGACACAGAACAAACATTTGGTTAAACCACAAAACGTTTATCCTGGGTGGGAATCGAACACACAAGTCACACGACCAACAAGCTTATAGAAGCTTTTATTTACCATTAATTTTGCGTGGATTACCACAGCTCTAGTGAGTTCATTTTCACCTTATGTTACTAACCAAAATATCGGCAAGACTAATAAATCCTAGTAAATACCTCGGCTTAGTACAAGATCCGTTCATCGTACAGTATAAAATAGTAACAGAGCTCTGACATAAGCGAAAAATAGTGTGAAATCTTTTTAGTATTTCTAGTAGTTTTTTTACTCAAAATTCTGGGTATAGCTGCAATAAATAAATATCGTAGGACATTACACATAGCGCCATCTGACCCCAAACTAAGCGGAGCTTGTACTATGGAAGTCAGATAACTGATAGAATATAAATACCTACTTTTTTTTTAAATACATACTTGTAATACATTTTTTTTTTTTTTTTTTTTTTATGTAAGAAGTAATGAGACGAACGAGACGCTCTCCTGATGGTAAGAGATAACGCCTGTCCATGACCATTACAGCGATACACAGAACTTTGAGTAACAAAACAAAGTCCAGGGCATCACTGCTTTGGCGCTCATTACTTTGAGACTTTTGATAGAGTTAGTCTCAACAGCTCAGTAATTTCGCTAGCTGCAGTACCCTTCAAACCGGAACACAGTAATGCTTACACACTACAGCTTGGCGGCAGAATAACTACATACAGAACACCCGGACACAGAACAAATATTTTGTTATACCACAAAGTTTGTCCTGTGTGGGAATCGAACCCACGCCCTTCAGCTCTTGAAGCAATGTTTATAGGCAGGCGTGATCACTTATTTTGACACGTCTAGACGACCTGATAAGGAAACTACCACCAAGTAATCCTATCCTACTATCTATCTATACTATTATAAAGAGGAAAGATTTGATTGTTTCTTTGTTTGTATTGAATAGGCTCCGAAACTACTGGACCGATTTAAAAAACTCTTTCAACGTTGGGAAGCTTTACTATCCCCGGGTGTCATAGGCTACTTTTTATCCTTGTATTCCCACGAGAACGGGAGCTATGCGGGTGAAACCGCGAGGCGTCCGCTAGTAATATTTTAAACGCGAAAGTTTGTAAGAGTGTATGTTTGTTACTCTTTCACGCAAAAACTGCTGAACGGATTTGGATGAAATTTGATATGAAGGTAGCTGAGACACTGGATTAACACATAGGCTACTTTTTATCCCGATAACATGTAGCGGGTAGCACCGCGGGGCGCAGTTAGTCTTATATGTCTATAAAACAAGAAACTGACAGACTGATTCACTGTTGATCGATCAACGCACATCTGGAACCGCTGGGTCTAAAGGTAAGTATTGCACCCGTGCGAAGCCTGGGTAGCAGCCCGCCCCGGCTTCGCACGGGTGCAATATTAAAAAATAACGAAGTTTTATATATATTTTCATGCTTTTAGACCCAACGGTTTCAGATGTGCGTTGATCGATCAGTCAGTGAATCAGACAGTATTGTATAAAACAGAACAAACAAAAAAAAAAAGAAAATTTTCGGAAGATCGAGTTATGTAACTGCGGTTAGCGAGTAACTATACAAATACTTCCGAGACGGCTCACCTCGTCACAATAAAATGGGCTGCGAATTATTTGGAAGTAGCTTATGTCAGTATAACCGTTTGGTTTCATTGAAATGCTTCGCTTGTTTACTTACTCGAAGGTAAATATAAATACAATTATTTTTCCCTGTTGAATCTATCTCAATTTTAGACTATAACGGATCTAAGTTGACACCGATTTATTTTCGATTGGTAGTGCAAACTCAGTCAGACGTAATAGAATATCTAGTAAGCGTGGTAGCACTCATATTTACAATATGTCACTCTTTATAGCATATCTATCACGAGATCTACTAAGGGAAATTAAAACCTTTATTGAACCTTTGACAGTCAGCTGTAAGAGTCGTAGGATGTGGGTTCGATTCCCACCCAGGACATACATTTAGTGGTATAAACAAAACAAAAACTATTTCAATGTTCTATCAGTTATCTGACTTCTATAGCTTTACTTAGTTTGGGGTCAGATAGCGCTGCGTGTAATGTCCTACGACATATTTTGTTTGTTACTCTTTCACGCAAAAGCTACTGAACGGATTTGGATGAAATTTGGTATTGAGGTAGCTGAGACCATAGATTGACACATAGGCTACTTTTCATTCCGAATACATGCAGCGGGTTACACCACGGGGCGCAGCTAGTTTGTTATACACCGTGAACCACACCAAGTACAAAACAATAAACTGTAGGTAGGTTTTTTGGCGGGAACGCGGGAAGAGTCGTGTCGCTTCGTTGTATTTTTTTCCAAAACTTGTGTTTTGTCGAGTGTTTATGCATAAAAATGGTGGTTTTTTATTCATAAAGTGACGAATTACATGCGTGAGTGTGGGAAAATGATATAATGTGGTGAAACATGACTTTTCGTGTTGCTTCCAAAACTCCATCGAAGCTTCATAGTAAAGTCACCACTACTTTACTAAAGCATGACTGGACTTGACTGACACAGACTGGACTTTGACTATAACTAGCTACGAGGACACTTATTTAACTTTTGTAACTTGAAAATATATAAATACTTGACACTGGCAAATGCTAAAAGGCGACGCCAAAACCAAAGAAAAAAAAAACTGTAGGTAAACTGTTCAATGTCCACACAGAACTGGATCATTCAGCATCGTACTGTTCGGTGTAACTTCCGACCTGCTTTACACTCTCGAGTATAACGACGCTTTCATCCGATGTAGGTTAAAAGGTTGCATTAACGTGCCTGATATGATGTGGCCGTGGAGTATTATAAAGAGGAGGTGGTATAAACAAAAAGATAGAGTGGTATTCGTTTCAGGATTGTCAGTGATAATAGCTCCGTAGTTAGCGTGGTCGGGTCACAACCTTTATTTTTATGGTTGACAGGATCGGTGTTTAACCACAGCTCACCTGATGTTAAGTGACGGTGTGGTTGAAGATGGTAAATCACACCTAGCCTGAACTGGGGCTGGCTCTCAAGTGAGGCTGCTGGAACACACCGTTAGAAGCTTGGCGACAGATTTTCAACTTGATGGTGGTAGCTAGCCAGCCGAGTACGAGAAAGTACCCTACCACCATGCTATGGTTTCCTCACGATGTTTTCCTTCACCGGCAGCTCAAGATCATTGTTAGGGTTAGAACCCCAGTTACAGTCGGTGTTTGGTGTTTCAGTTACATATCTACCAAATTCATAAAAAAAATTACATTTTTTATTATACATAGTTAAAGAAACAAAAAATCTACGTTAAGTGAGAACTGAAAATGAAAATCCAAAGGACTTCTTAGTGTTCAAAAATGTAGATACCATTTTTTTAAAGTCTGTATAAGACTCACGTTTAACCACACCCTGCCGAGTGTCGTAGAACTGTCAGAGATGGAGCACGGTTACCTGGAAACCCCCTATTTGTTCTCGTATTGATGACATCCCTATTTCAAAGAATTTCGGGGAACACAAACTCCGGGTGAGAGTTCGACAACCTCGCTGTGCGAATAACAATTATGAAGTTGTAACGCTTTGTGCTTACGTGAAGAATATCCACTAATACAAAAACATTTTTATTTTATGGATAACGCCAATGTTACAAGTCAAATTTCGTAAAATTATTTCTTATACATGTATTGTGTATGTGTATTCATATCTGTCGCAGAGCCGATAACCGCTGTGGTAGACGTGTTCTGGAGTGGAGATCGCGAATTGGCAAACGTAGCGTAGGACACCCTCAGACTCGATGGAGTGACGAGTTACGTAGGACAGCTGGTGGTGAATGGAAGCGAAAAGCTTAAGATCGGGCTGAATGGCGTGTCTTGGGAGAGGCCTATGCAGTGGACTTCGATAGGCTGATGATATTGTGTATCATTAAAAAAACACTGATTACAATATGTCAAAGAATAAAAATCAATGACAATATAGATAAAAAAAAATGTAATTACTTACTAGTAATTTAATAATCTGTTCTTAATCTAAAAGTCCGTCAGAGGAGGGATACGTGGCCAGAATGCTGGCAGCATTGCCACGCTGGATGGCGATGAGATTTTTTTTATTTTATTTGGTAAATAAATGTCAGGACAAATTTAATAAATAATCTTTTAGTTTAAAATAAAACAATGTATCTAGCAGCTAGAGAGTGGTTCTATCCAAAAGTTAAACACGTATGGATTCATAAAACACGCGTACAATTCTGGGATCATTAGATAATTGATTGATTCAGGCGTTACTTTGTGGAAGTTCATTATGAATATTCATGGTATATATTTAGTTTAATTCCGCTTAACAGTCTCAGTACTCAGTCTCGACCAAGCGCTCGAAGAGTCAACACGTCCTGAGGATGCCTCGTATAGAGGCGACGCACATGTCGGCAACTGGTTACTGCAGAGAGAAGAGGATATTAAGACGTGTGGTTATTTAAATTAGATTTTTGTTTAATTATATTTTTAAAGTTTATGTTAAATTAGTTCTAGATATTAAGTGAGATTAAATTTTATTGTCAAACTAGTTAAATTTAAGTCCTCATCACTGTTGTAACTGAAACGACTGTTAAGCGCAAATAAACTAAATATTTACCTTGAATATTCTGGGATCATTGTTTTTTAAATTTGTCTATACTTGGTCGTCGTGGTGATCCATGGCTTAAGGGACAACCTAGTAGTGGGCAATTTTATATGCCATATCTCCCTTGTAACTACTCTATGTGACACAGTAATGCCCCGTAAACAGCCTGGATATAAACCTAGTGAACGGTGTGTAAGGGGTTTATGATTAATGTTTCACTGGATTAAATTTAATTGATGAAACTTTTGGTGTTTAGGAGACGGAATGTTTTATCTCAGTGAGCAACAAGAAAATTCATGATCTTTGGAGTCTGTGGTGCTTGAGATGCACAAAGCAGATAAAATTACATTATTATAAACTACTTTTCTTAGTGTACACACTAAAAACCGGCCAAGTGCGAGTCGGACTCGCGTACGAAGGGTACTGTACCATTATCTATAAAAATGACAAAAAAACAACGTTTGTTGTATGGGAGCCTCGTTAAATATTTATTTTATTCTGTTTTTTTAGTATTAGTTGTTATAACGGCAACAGAAATACAACATCTGTGAAAATTTCAACTGTCTAACTATCACGGTTGATGAGACGAATAAAAATGAAAGAGTAGATTATTTATTAGCATAAAATCAAATTTATGAATGATTTATGAATTAATGTAATTTATTAAACAAAATAAAAAATACATTAAATTATACTATTTACAAAATGTATACAAAAAACTTAGTCTAAAAATCAGAGAGAGGAGGAGAGATACGTCAGAGGAGATATGTGGCCAGAATGCTGGCAGCATGAATGAATTTATGAATTTATGTTGATAATCTATTGTTTTATTCAAGCAATTGTGATTTACCGCAAATAAAGACCAAAATAAATGTCAGTAGCCGTGATTTCACTGTAAAATTATGCTCTATTTGTCATTTGTTTTGTTTGTGTTTTATGTCCCAAATAAAGTGTTGTCTATTGTCTATTGTCATAAATGTAAAAATAAAAATTGTATGGAAATCGAACCACCTTAAGGCATAACGGTGTGTCACGGCAGCAAGCTCAAGTGAGAACTTGAGAGCCAGCCCCCATTCTAAATTAAGTTTACAATCTTTACTAAGCTTCATATAATCTGTAGTCAAATACTCTAGCCTTTCAGTAATAAAAAAAGGTCACTCTCTATGCCTTAATCTTTCATTTCCTTTTTCCTTCTAAGAAGTTTGTGCAAATATTAAGAAGCCCCATTTGCCAGCGTCCCCCGGGTAAGTTATGCCTACGATATAATAGTCCATAACAATATCTTAGACGGCATGTCTACACGAACAATTTGTACGGAGGCATCATAATACCCTTGGTGATGCTTATGTCTTATTTTTCTAGTTCCGCTCGCTAGCTGACGCAAACAACGAATTGTATATAACTAGAAGAGAACTTCAAAACAAAAACGAGTGTGGAATTCGCCCAACCGATATGCGTGTCTTTTACAAACGAAAAAAAAATAGGGACGTTGAGAAATACTTTTGCCTAACTCTCTTATTTTTCAAAACTTCTGTGTTTATTTATACAATAAATGTGGTAGGTGTGGGGAAGTGATTCAATGTGGTGAAACACGACTTCTCGTGTTGCTTCCAAAACTCGGTTGAAGCTTCATATCCCACTAATGTTATAAATGTGAAAGTTTGGATGGATGTTTGTTACTCTTTCACGCAAAAACTACTAAACGGCGGTTTGATTCCACCTTCTTCATACGTACCGGTAGACATTGGAATCTGCTGCCCGAGTGGGTGTTCCCCGATGAATATAGTTTGCGTACCTTCAAGTCACGAGTGAATCGGTTTCTTCTAGGCAAACGTGCTCCACCGTAGACCGCATCTTCGCTTAACATCAGGCGGGATGGCGGTCAAACGCAAGCCTATCTATTATAAAAAAAAACAGATTTGGACGAAATTTGGTCTGGAGTTTTTATATAGCTGAGACCCTGGATTAAGACATAGGCTACTTTTTATCCCGAAAAACATGTAGCGGGTAACACCGCGGGGCGCAGCTAGTAATTAAATAAATATCGTAGGACATTACACACAGCGCCATCTGATCTCAAAATAAACAAAGCTTGTGCTATGGAAGTCAGATAACTGATAGAATACTTAATCTATCATCACTACTTTAATAAAGTTTTTTAAAATTCTAAATAGTTTTGCGTTTGTCTACGCACTGTCTGATGTTATGCAGGATGTAGTCTAAGATGGCGCACGTTTGCCTGTAATTTTTTTTTTCTCTGGGTTTGAAGACACCCAAATTATTGTACTCCCGGGAAAAACAGACGCCGGCAGAGAGTTCCACATCCTCGCTGAAGAATGTGGAATCGAAGGGTTTAGTCCGTACGTTTATATTTACATCTATGTATATCACTAGAAGGAAAATAGAATCTGCTTTGATCGAAAAGTTTCTTACTATACAATAAAGTATCTTTATACTGGCGTATGAGATATCAATGAAGGTTGTTTTTTTGTATTCACAAAAGCATAACTTGTTTCCTGTAACACATTGTTTGACCTGTATGTATGTATATCCGTCCCTAAGTTCCCTCGTAACTACAAAACAGCTGAACCGATGTTGCTGAATTAAATATACATTATTTTTTATAATCGACAGGCAAGATTTTTTTTAATGTTCAAAGTATTGAGACGATCGAGACGCTCTCCTGATGGGAAAAGATAACGCCTGTACATGACCATTGTAGCGATACACAGAACTTTGAGTAACGAAACATAGTCCGGGGCATCACTATTTTGGCGCTCATTACTTTTAGTCTTTCGAAGGTTAGTCTCAACAGCCCAGTACTTTCGCTAGCTGCAGTACCCTTCGAACCGGAACACTGTAATGTTTACACTCTACTGCTTAGTGGCAGAATAACTGGTACTGCGGTGGTACCTACCTAGACGAGCTCCTCCTCACGAGGCCAGTCGCCAACACGATAGTCTGACCAAGTGAAAGACGACACCTCCTCTTCTAAATTCTACCAGGTGGTGAGGGCTACTTCGAACCGGAGTCGATGGAGGCAGATCGTCCGTCTAAGAGGTTGCAGTGACCACGATCCTCAGAAATGAGGGACCGATTGAAATAATAGTATTAAGACTTATGAGATCTTATGACATCTTATGAGTCTCTCGCTAGACGGTTGGTTCAAGGGTTGGCTTCAAAAGGCAGTGATCCTTGACACGGTGCGCATTGTGAGGAGGTTCCTCACTCTGCAGCCCTAACCACCGGCAGCTTGAGCCATGCCCCGCTGCCGGCGGCAATCTAGTTCTTAAGTTTTTTATATTATTTATTTATGTTTTATATATACCTATTTATGAAAAAAAAAAATTAAAAGTTATAACTTAAATAAAAATACGATGAATAATGATAATAACTTTATTTCATATAAAACATCTGTAATTAGCAAAGAAATACATTAAAAAAAAACATTTAACATTTCGGAAAAAAAATATTTTATATAAAATATTTTTTTTAACCCATTAGTGCCACAAAATCACCCGTCTGTTCTTAAATCTGAACAACGCGTGGCTGATCAACGTAGCAAGCGCGAGCAGATGAAATCGCAATAGAACTAGCACTACACAGAAATTTTACTTATATTATGATAGCCCTGTTGGCTCATTGGTAGCATATCTGCCTTAAGAGCTGAAGGGCGTGGGTTCGATTCCCGCTCAGCACGAACATTTTATGTGTCATCAAATGTTTGTTCTGTGTCTGGGTGTTCTGTATGTATTATAAGTATGCATTTACAAAAAAAAAGTATATATGTATTCAATCAGTTATCTGACTTCCATCACACAAGCTCTGCTTAGTTTGGGGTCAGATGGCGCTGTGTGTAATGTCCTACGATATTTATTTATCTAAATATCTATACTGAAATAGTGATGCCAAAAAGAAAGAAAAGAGACTTTTAGCTGAAGTCCGTACGTACAGTACAGAACTTCTTGTATTAGATTAATTTGACCTCCACAAGTTGTAATTGTTACAATTCCAAAGTTATGTTTCTGTACATTTCCTTATTTGTGTCAATACCTTGAATATTTATATTCTTACGTCTTCGTACCTAGGGAAAGTCGAAGCGTGTGTTTTCCACGCCGTGTTCTTATGGACGGGAATTAAGTTTGTTTGTCGAGAAGTTTATGTAAACACGAACAAAGGTTTAGATGACGTGTTTCTTGCTCCAAATTATATTTCGTAGCTATATTATTTGGCTTCGCGAATTAACATTTATACCTTGTAGAAAAAGAAAAAAAAAAAAAAAATAGCTACAAAAAAAAAAATACATTGATAGCAAGCTCTTTTAATTTCTTCGTATATTTATAGATATATACTACAATATACCTATATCTGTATGTACATAAAGATAAAACAAAAACAAAATAAAACCAACATCAACGATGTCTCGACAAAAACTTCATGTCTGATTCGACTAAAAGCAATATCAACTCAGCTCCTCAGCAGTCGCAGCTAGCAGCGTCCATAAGTATGTATTTACAAAAGAAAGTATTTATGTATTCTAGCAGTTATCTGACTTCCATCGCACAAGCTCTGCTTAGTTTGGGGCCAGATGGCGCTGTGTGTATAAAGAACTTTTAAAACAAACAAGCTCAGCATTGTGACAAATAATGCAACTTTACTCTATCCTTGAAAATATTTAAGGTATAACTGTCACCCCATTGAATCTCAAGGCAAGTATGTAGAAATACATAGTAGTAGTTGTTAGTACTATATAGTAATTTAGTAAACCTGTCACTGCAAATAGCGGTAATTCAATCAAAAGCCGATAATATAAACTGAATTGGTACCGATACACGACAGGTTGTGTCGTATTTAACGCAGCGTTTGTGGTTTCTACGTCTATTGATTTTGGCAAGCCATTGATACTAAATTGTGAAGGTTTGCATTCGTGGCAATCGATAGCTTACGCCAAGTATATCTACTGTTAGTGAAGGAAAGCACGTTGCGTATTTACCGATATTCTTAGTGATTAATTTGATTTGCTAAATAATATATGAAGTTACGCGAAACGGTAACGTTGATAACAGTCTCCATAATTATACCAAAAGTAAAGAGCCATCACCATATCATCACCATCGAAAGTCTCCAAAGTAAAGAGCGTCAAAGCAGCCATGCCCTGGACTTTGTTTTGTTACTCGGAGTTCTGTGTCTCGCTGCAATGGTTATGGACAGGCGTTATCTCTTACCATCAGGAGAGCGTCTCGTTCGTCTCATTATTTTTTACATAAAAAAATATATATTAAATAAACAATATCGTACGACATTACACACAGCGCCATCTGACCCCTAAACTAAACAAAGCTTGTGCTATGGAAGACAGATAACTGATAGAATACTTAAATCGTTTTTTTTTTTTGTAAATACATACAGTACACCCAGACACAGAACAAACATTTTGTTTGTACCACAAAGTTTGTCCTGGGTGGGAATCGAACCCACGCTGTTCGAGTTATAAAGTTCGATCCATTTAGTTTAGTTCCCGACGACAAAACTAGATGGCGTTGCAAGCAAGTTAGCACGCGGTGGCGTTTCGTTTCGAGAAATTAGTGACTAGTTTTGGTGCAATTCAAAATAATACCAACTCAGGGATACGAAGCAAGGAGTGTTATTTACCCTTCCGGCATCCTGAATTCCCTCGTGGACACACGCCCTTCAGCTCTTGGAGCAGACATACTACCAATGAACCAACAGGGCTGTTAAAATAGTAACATAGCCAAATGTTGGTCATGTAATTATTTTATAAGTCAACTTATGTACCAACAAATGCGTAGATATTCTGGCACCGTCATATTAAGTTGGTAATTCCGCTCGCAGTGTAGGAACCGCAACAGAACAAGCTCAGCTCAACAAAGGAAGTATTCTATGCTAAGTATACTTTATGAGTTTCTTGAGCTGGGTGGGGAAACGATGAGCCCGTGGTTGAACACATTTTTTTATTAAATACCTTTTCAAGGCTTCGCTTCGGGGAATCTTATAGCAAGCGCCTACCTATGTTGAGCATATACGTGAGCAAAAAATCCGAGAATTTCAAAGATTTCTAATGCGATATAGTAAAAAACCATGTTTTTGTACGCTGACATTGCAAACGCTGGCTAAACCTTACGAAATAGATCAAAATAATGTACAATGCTAGTATCTACATTGCACCCGTGCAAAGCCGGTGTAAATTAAATATTGTCTTTGTTGTCTAAAATTATTAATAATGTTAACTATTTTCTAGTCTCGACTTAGGTCAAGTGTGGTTAGGCTGTTAGCATTAAATACAAGCGTAGTAAATTGAAATTAATTCACACACGTTGTACTAAGCCTATTAATAATATACAAAAGTTAAGTGAACCTCAGAGAAAGCCTCCTGAGAAATTAATGCCATTTTATACCAAATGTTACCCATAAATTGGTTACGTGGCTAAAATTCTGAAACTAAACAGTAATTTACGAAACGTTAAAGTAAGTATGGAGCATAATTTTGATATAACGAATTTAAGTAATTAAGAGTTAATCTATTCGGATTTTTAGACACATTCAATCGATTTAGGAACATTATTGAAATTTATTTATTGATGTTTTTTATAGTTTTTTTTTTAAATCAACTTTTGAATAATATTTGAGAAATAGGTCAGTATGTATGATGAACACATTTTTTTATGAACTGTCGCATGCCTGTTTTCACATTAAGAATTTTGCTTGTAGGTTTACTCACGATGTATTTCTTCACCGGCAGCTCAAGCTCATTGTTGAGGTAAAAACCCGCGCACTTTGGCATGCGAACCGAATTCGCTAACGACTTATCTATCATCGCTACAAAACACAAAATCACTTTAAAATTTCAAAGCTATAAAAAATACTATGTAGTTCCTATCTTCTCATAGCAAATAAATTAATCCACCCTCCATATTTGGCGAAGGTGGTCTTTATACAAATACATTATGAAATTCTATTCACAGCGTGATACAAATCATCAGCAAACAGTACCATGTCATCCAAATAAGCGAGAACCGTTAAAAACAAAAGCCTAAAAGTGTATTCAGCGTTTAGTATAGAGACAATGAGGTCACAATGAGGTCCTTAACAGTCGCAATTATGAGAACAAAGGGAGGCGGGGTGAGCTTCTAATGTTCGGATCACTGTCTGAAACAATGTGTTGAGAGTTCGACTTGCCAGATAGCGCCCACAAGCTCCACTGAGAGTTGTCAGACACCATACGCAGTATACCTACATTTGATATATTGCTTACGCTTAGATTGTAAATGTAACACAGATAAATAATTAATATTGTTGATTGATAAATTTTGTCTATGTCATCGTAAATGATAGAATCTTTTTATTGCGTAGGAATCAACAGAAATGTGTAAAAGTAAAACCTTATAAACTAGCGGCACGTATGACGATATTTTCAACCTTCAAGTCGAAAATCTGCCGTCAAGTACGTAACAGTGTTTTCCGACAACCTCACTCGAGAGCCAGTTCCGTTGTTGGCTAGGTGTGTTTACCATCTTCAACCACTCCGCCACTGAACATCAGAGGAGCTGTGGTCAAAAACGGGTCAGTCGACCATATAAAAAAAATTACAAGTTGAATATAATAAACTGTAGATCAATGAAAATTGTTCATCTCATCGTAGACCATCGTTGCTAGACACCATGCGTGCTAGCAGTTTAAGGAAAGGCTATTAAATAATATTAAAAAATCTATACAAAATCCCCCGTCTGTTTTTAAACTGTATTGTGCTTTCCATTCATGGTCGCCGGAAAGAGATGGCTCGTAGCGATAAGGTAGCTACTTGTAGCACTAGCTTAAGAGTTTCTTTGTATCTAACAGAAACCTCAAAATAGATAGATAAAAAGATATCTATCTATCTATACTGAGGTTGTTGTGTTAGAATTTGTATAACCAAACGGTTGTTTCTTTAAATATCGTCCGACTATTGTCGTCAAAGCGTTTTGTTACTCTCTAAAGAACCTTAACTTGTCAGATTAAATGAAAATAGGTATATTGTATGCTGGGCTGGACACATAGCCAGACTTACTGATCATAGATGGACCACCAGGATAACATCCTGGAAGAGTCCATCAGGCACGAGAAAGAGAGGCAGACCAGCTGCCTGATGGACTAACGACATTGTAGAGCGGTTGGCAAACAGTGGATGGAGACAGCAAAAAACAGGAATTCATGGACATCTCTAGAGGAGGTCTTCGCCTTCGAGCAAACAAGGGGTTCTTAATTACGTAATCAAATACATATATATTTAACCATTAACATTTTAAAAAATTAGAAAATGAGTAAAAATAATTAGATATAAGTTTATGTTTGTACTGTTTTTTAATAAGAAATAAAAGGCTTTTTTATTTTTATTTTATTTTATTTATGTTGTTTAAAGCAGACCTTAATTCTTATTCGCTTATTCATTATTTGTTAAGCCATTCTTGAAACCTATCGGGCATAATAAACTTATTTACGATCCCATTTTCTTTCCGTAAAGTACAGTTTTAAAATGGCCATAAAAGTGTCTGTCTTGAGAGTAACAAACAGTTTTTATAATCACAGTTACACAAAATCATAAACTTTATAACAGAGAAGCGACGAATCAGAAAAGAACATTTTCACGGCAGAGCTTTTTAGTGTTTTGTATCGTTAAAATGTAAGAGCTTGCTTTGTTAAGAAAGAAGCACGTATCACCACGTACGAATCATAGACTACATTAAAGTACGTAGGTATCAGTATTTTAACACGCAATAAATCGTAATTGAAAACAAACCCTTATGTTCTTCTAATTATGTTTTGTATGATTCTTTTGTTTTCTGTACAAAAAACAAAATCAAAATCGGTTAATTTGTTTGAGAACTACGATACCATAGACAGACACACACACGCTCACACAGACTCGTCAAACTTATATAACGCATCGTCTTTTTTGCGTTGAGTTAAAAAAAAAGGTCCCATGAACAAATTTTATTTTCAAAATGTCTTTGAAGTCTGCTCGTACTACTTATTTTAAATTATTAATCTTTTAAAATATGAGATTCCGATCCGTTGCTCCTTTCGCTTCCATTAGTTCCTGCGAGAAATAAAATTTAAACTTCTTTACAACATTCATCAAGACGTCATGAGCAAAGCTTTTGAATAATAAAAAACCTTCGCTCTCGCCTCTCAGAACTTTCCGTCGAGGAGACATTCTCTCTTGGTTTCTCATAACTTTATTATAAGAGATGAAAAGTAATTTCTTACATTTATTATTATTGTCGAAACCTCGCTTGTCGTACTTTGTGGTAAACATCAACATTGATGAATTTACGTGTTATTTTTGTTTACCTTTGCGAACTTTTTATTGGAATGAAATTTTTCGTCGTCACATAATAATATTATAATTATTGTTTGAAGAACACATCTATTTATAAAAATAACGTGGAAGGTTTGTGACATGAGTTGATATATTTTTATCGATGAATAGCATAACTTTTAATGACTTTTTTGAAATATCACGCTTGTCTCTTTAGTTCAGCAGCTCGCCTCTAGGTGGCATTGGTTGTATCGGCGTAAAAATGCTATGCAATAGCTTTACCGCTGCAGTCCCCGAATGCCACACGTCTTTTTTTTCCTCAAGATTTTTATCAGAATCAGGATCAAAAATATTTATTGTGTAAAACTGTGTAACAATATTAGATTATAAATAAATAATTAGTCATAATTATTATGCCAGTACTTATAAACAGTATTGTCCTTGCGGACATACAATATTAATTGTTACTTAAATAAAACATAGGCAAGTTCAAGTCACCAAAATAACTACCGAGCACCATTCCAGAACAATTACCAGTTATTTAAATATTCATTTACAGAGAAAAATGTTTTGTCTTGTAACCAAGCTCGCAACCTATTATAAATAACCTATACATGTTTGCTGTTTTTTTATGTCGCAAATAAAGTGTTGCCTTTATATGTTATATAAAGTTATACATAAGTATTTAAAAGTTATAGTTACTTAGTCTTATTATATAGAATATACAGTTTACAAACTATATTTCAACTAGTAGCATAAATACTTTTTCAAACAAAGATATCCCTATGGAAATATCCATTGTATATTTGTCTAAAAATATTGGACTACAATTTCACGCAGCGCCAACTAACTTCATACTAAGCAAAATTTGAGTAAAATCTGTGAGAACTAAATAACTGATATAATACTCGTACTTAATATGTACTCGTATAATATTTATGTATATATATATAAATATTATACGAGTACATATTAAGTACGAGTATTATATCAGTTATTTAGTTCTCACAGATTTTTTATATATGTTCTTCATAAATAAATGTTTGTCCTGGGTCAAAATCGCACCAACGCAACGCCTCATAAAGCAGAGCTATAGATCACTTATCCATTTCTTATTCTGATTTTAAAGACTTTTGAATCAACGACATATCGCAATGTATGCTTATTAATAAAACTTGCTATGATTATTTACTGCTTAATTAAGTATGACGGCACAATACCTAATTACATGCTGGTCCTTCGAGCCTTACATATAAAAAGTCTCACATAACGTCACCCAACTTTAGCCGTACAAGACATTATCGGAAACTTAAGTGATTAGCCGTTCGTGAATCTCGGATCCCTAACACAAAGCCGGAACTTTTCAAAGGATCCGCATATTTTAATGCTAATGTGATTTCGTACTAAGAATCTGTCGCAAAATTGAAGCATCATGATGAAAACATGCTTTTTGTTAGATTCAGGGTACAATGGATAGGTAGACATAATACGTAGAATTTTGTATTACGTTAAAACAACAATAACAATCTTATTACGTGAAAAAACTCACTTGGTAAATACAAATACGGTATTATTCATTGCTGTATTAAATTACGCCTCTTTAACGTTGTTTAGGTTTGTATTATACGGTGGCGTAATCACTGAAAAAAAAACCGAGCCCTATAACTAAAAAAATATATAAACTGTCAAATTAATTAAAAAAAAAACTCTTCAAATCATATAATAACTTAATTTTCAAGGTGCCGCGTCGTTTCTATTTTGATCCACTTATTACAACTTTTCGGTCACAATTATGTAACTGAGCACTAGCTATTATTCTATAGCGCTAGGTGAATTAGTACGGATTTATGTCATTAGTTTGTAAAAGCTTTTTGCTCCCGTCTAAGCCACGCTATATTTGGTCACGACAGGACATAATGTATGTTACTAGCGACCCACTCGATGGATGAATGTTTTTTTTTATGTAAATGAAATGAGACGAACGATGCGCTCTCCTGATGGTAAGAAATAACGCATGTTCATGTTTGTTACTCTTTCACGAAAAACTACGGAACGGATTTGAATGAAATTAGGTATAGAGGTAGCTGAAACACTGGATTAGAACATAGGCTACTTTTTATCCCGAAAACATGTAGCGGGTAACATCGCGGGGTGCAGCTAGTTATACATAATTAAACCTTCCTCTTGAATTACTCTGTTAATGGAAACCGCATTAAAATCCGTTGCGTAGTTTAAAAGATCTAAGCGTACAGACGGCGAGAAGCGATTTTGTTTTATACTATGTTGAGATAAGGTTAAATGCATGTTAAAAATAAAATACAAAGTTGTTTAAAGTCGGGAACAAAATAACGAACAACTAACACGTACACCCAGTAAAAAAAAAGAAAGTTAAATTCGTTAATAAATTGAACTTTGGTCCGTAATTGCCGGAACAAAAAGTGTACAACACAGTCATAAGCTATGTATTTTATAATCCAGGATATAAATTATCCTCGCAGTAGCAAATATAGTAGACATGAACTTTCAGATCGCTTGTAGATGATATGATATACACATAGATCTTGTATGTTTTGCTCGGATAGATATTAAATAAAGGTGGGAATTACTAAACCTTACGACACCCGTGTCGTAAGGTTCTACTCCCTAGTGTGATTTTCAGGGCCCACAGCAAAACGAAGTTAGTTTCAAGTTTAATTAATAACTAACTTATTAATACGTATTTTAAGTTACTTTAAGTTATAAGTTCAACTATAAGCAATACTAATTAACTTAACTGTTTTTATTTATTATGCTTAAATAAATAATAATTATTAGATAGATTGATATATAAAACTCTTTATTGAGCACACCATAAACAAAGTTATAAGATTAGTTAGTTAGTTATATATATTATTATATCTATCTATGTCTATATCTATACTATTATAAAGAGGAAAGATTTGTTTGTTTGTATTGAATAGGCTCCGAAACTACTGGACCGATTTCAAAAATTCTTTCACCGTTGGGAAGCTTTACTATCCCCGGGTGATATAGGCTTTTTATCCCTGTATTTCCAAGGGAACGGGAACTACGTGGGTGAAACCGCGAAGCGTCCGCTAGTGTACAATAAAACAAATAAATTTAATACATAAAAAAGGTCCCCGAAAAATATCGGGCAAAAACAAAAAAAAAACCTTACCTAACCTTTTTGTCACAAATCATCGAGGACGTTATACAAACCACCAAGTATTGCAGTCATTATACATAATATCTGATTATAAAAAAAAACTACCTTATGCGATCCCACGCATGAGAATTATTTCGATACTCGTTATATTTCACTGGAATACTTTAAACCAAAATATCCCCATTTGGATATAAACCAAAGATTTAATGGTTCGAATCGTTCCTGTGCGCTTAAGCAATCGGACTGGAAGAGAGATAAATTAGTATACTCTCTGAAACTGTACACTTTATTACAGTAAATTGACTTTTTTGTTGTAAAAGTAATGAGTAAAAAATCGCAAATCCATGACCATTGCAGCAATAGTAGCCAGTATGCAATGTACATCAGAACTTTAAATAACAAAGTCCAAGGCATCGCTGCTTTGGCGTTTTGGAGGTTTGATTTGATGTTTAGTCTCAATAGCTCTGTAATTTCACTAGCTCAACACCCCACAAACCAGAACACAGTAATGTTTACTTTCTACTCCACACAGTAATGTTTACACCCTACTCCTTGGTGGCAGAATATTTTATACTGCGGCGGTACGCACCTAGACAATCTCTTGCTAGCTTCTGTAGTGATTTAGAACTTGAAAAAAATATCGGGCTGGCCGCTCTCGATCTATATTGGACCTGGCCAAACGTTCAAAGGAGGCTTCAGGTGACCAGAATGCTGGCATCTACTTTGGGCAAAAGCTAAGCATTATCAACCATCGGGGTAATGCTGCCAGCATTCTGGCCGCATATTCCTCCTCTGACAGACTTTTAGATAGTTTGAAGGGTAGGGTAGGGCAGCTAGCGAATTTACAGGACTGTTGAGACTAACCATCGAAAGTCTCAAAGTAATGAGTGCCAAAGCAACGATGCCCTGGGCTTTGTTGTTCATTGAAACTTATGTGTATCGCTGTAATTGTGTTAGACATGTGTTATTTCTTACCATCAGGAGAGCACCTCGTTCGTCTCATTACTTTTACATATTAAAAACTTTATACTTATCCTAAATAAGTCTCTTTAAGTAATTTTTAAGTGAATTTAAATTTTACTTACATCGGCCTCATCATTAATTGGACAAATTTTTCTATCAAGCAATAAAATATATGCTCAATTTGGGATACTGCAATCCATTTACATTTTTCTCCCTAGGGGACGAATCGGGAATGTTCCAGAGATCAAAGTGTTTTTGCATAATACTTCTGAACAATGACGTTTACCTTTGTTCCAATTGGAGGTTTGTTAACGACAAAGACTTGTAAAATGTGTGTGGGATGGAAAGTAATGAACTGCTAGAATAATGATGCAGAGAAAAAAAAGAAAAAAAATGATATTGTTAACGGTGATGAGCACTTAAGAGGAATCACTAGAGCCGTTTTTCCATACAAACGCTGTCCCCTGTTTCCTCCCTGGATAATGCCGGTAGAGTTATACTTTTTTTCCTGAATATCTATGGCCACTATTATGATGTCCCTATGTTTTCCTTTTTTTTATAAATAAATTATTATAAGAGATATGAACGTTCAAAAACCTAAAAAAATGGCCAGATTTTCCGCTGTGTTCAAACATCCAGAAAAAAAATTGGCTACATTATATAAAAAAAATAAAACATAGAAACACAGCTCAAGCCTTTCTTTAATTTTGAATGAAAACTATTTAAAAATCGGTTAAGTTTTGGAGAAGAAATCAGGGGACAACGAATCGTTGATTTTCTGTTCTTTACATAGGTATTTTCAGTCCAATCTGCAGTTGTCTCTATCGCGCTCTGCGGGGGGAGGCTTGAAGTTCGGGAGACGCGGACTAATACGTATACACTTGTGACGTGCATGTAGTCGATCATTTTATCGATAACCTAGTGTTGTTTATCGATATCGATATTTTTAGTTGAATATTTTGCGAGAAGTGTATTTAGCTGATTGTCAGGTTCGATTGTTGAAAGGTAATAAACTAATAAACAAAAGTAATAACCATTTTCTCTACAGTTTCTTTATTAAAATGTTAAAATCACACTAATATTCATAATTTTGTAGATAAATTATTACGTCACTATTCCGTGGCCAATCCTTTTCTCTCTCTTACTGCTAAATGTCGTGGTATACGACCGTCGATTATTTCTGGTAATAGGCACTCGAAGTAAAAGGTTTCTAATATATGTTCCATTTTCTGCCAAAATACATCGTCTCTCTTAATTTTTTCGTAAAGTAAGCCTTTAGGGCTCCACAAAATAAAATAACAGAAATTTCGACCGGTTATGTGTAGTTGCCCCTGCACTTGAAAGTAGTAATTATGATTCCTCTTTAATTGTAGGGTGTCATTTTTAAATACGCAGAAGTCTATTTTCTTTTGTTCTATTCCTTCTTTAGGTGTTAAATCAACAATTTTGTAAGGACATTTAACTTCCACTACCGAATCTTCTTCAACAAGACCATCAGGACTTGCTGCCAAAAACGGTTTATGCTTGTCGACGAATAATCCACATTTTGACACCTGTAGTCCGGTTTCTTCAATGAATTGTTGTATTGCTTCATCTTCTTTTTCTCTACCATAATTTGTGGCAAGAGTGCCTTTAAATTGAGAATACAGCAAAGATTTTAATAGTCCTGCAACTGATGTTGTTTTTCGTAGTTTACAAATTTGACCGAAGTTGGATGCTGTTAGGCGTTTACGCCTTTCAACTGCCCACAACTTATTCTCGCTCTGACCAACAGTGTTTTGTTGAAGCTCATCAAATTTGGTGTTATTTAACTGTAATATAAATTCACTTTTCTTTTGCTCATATATCTCAGGTGGGATATCTGGTTCTAAATCTAACCGACCATAATTCTCATCGGGTCCAGTAACTTTTCTTCTTTTGTTCGGTACATCTTCACCGAAATCAATTTTTTTCTTTCGACTCCTTTCTCTATTTATTTTGGAGCGCCGTTTCTTATCTATGAATTGTTTGGTGTATTTGCCAGGGCTACAATCTTGAATTTTTTTTGATAGACGTGCGTGGATAGCCGTTTCACTATTCCATGATGTTACTGCACCAAAACACCGTGCCTGATATGAACCTCTAGCAGTATAGTTCACCCTTTTGCCGCCAATAAATTTGGCAATAACATTATTAAATTGCTCCACGGTGTTATTGGTAATGTCTAAAATAAGGCTTTCTGCATTAGACAACAACATCAACAGGTACTGCTGAATATCCGTCCATATTCCACAAGCTTGGAGATCTGGTACCAAATTTGTGTCATTCGTATATTTTTCCGGCTTACAATAATAAGACGCGCAATTTTTATGGTCTCCGAATACATGGTTGGCGGCATTTTTTATGTCAATTTTAAGGTTTCTTATTTTATCGCCGTGATTAACATTATCTTGATCTTTTCTATAGTTTATAGCTCCAACCACTGCTTTCCTCATGCGCAATACGTTGGATTCAACTTTTTTTCTTAGAAGGACTGGAACAAAGCCTTTGTGGTTATTAGTTTTTTTCCCTAATGCTTTTATTTTATTACAAAAGTTGCGGAGCAAATGGTTTTTACACTCAATTTTAGTTATAGTGAAGTCGTGCCCATATGGCTTATTCAATAGCAATTTTTTCATTACACTGGAGTCGCCATCTCCGATTAGTTTATTATACTTAACTCCATGCATCTCCATACTTTTTGCAAACCCTTCTGCTATTATATCCGCTTCCATGGCGTTGGCGCTGTCATTCCAGTTTTTAAAGCATCTGTGTTCAGGGACATCTATATTCAATTTTGCACTTCTAGCACATATACAGCAGTATGAGTTTCGAACTCCAAGAAATAGTACCTTTTTGGTCTTCAGTCCAACTATGCACGCAGCACCAGACGCCGAGCTAAATCCGCTTTTGTATGACCTTTTTGCCCAAGATCCATCTGCAACTACTGATATTAGGGGGCAACCATCGTTGTCTACATCGCCATTCAAGACAGCTAGCCTTTTTTCTTCTTGGCCGGCTGCGATCATCTCGTTGAGGGCACATTCTTCAATTTTTGGTGTTAGACGTTGTTCGATCTTCGTGTATGTTGAATTACTCATGTTAGGCATATTTAACACACTACATATTTCGTTCAATTGTCCATACCCATTTCCAGAACAGACTATTCCTTCTACAACAGCGTCATTTACAGATAGTTTCAATTTTGGATCTTCGCTGTACACCATTTCTTTCGTTTTACACATTTTGCATTCAAATGTATATTTGCTAACAAATCCAGTTCGCAGTTCTCCTAAGAACTTTAAATCAGCAAACGTGCAGTCTGTGTGTTCGTGCTT
Organism: Biston betularia; assembly: GCA_905404145.2. Classification (NCBI taxonomy): domain Eukaryota; kingdom Metazoa; phylum Arthropoda; class Insecta; order Lepidoptera; family Geometridae; genus Biston; species Biston betularia. Next base: position 4,505,531 of record FR989887.1, on the reverse strand, counting down.
GATTTTTGAAAGCTCGGAAAATAAATATTTGATATCTACGATTCTACGTCCTTCTAATTCTTCATCCTGAACAGTTTCATCTAAATTGTTATCATCAGCATCAAGATTCAAATCAGAAAGTGTAGACTCTGAGGAAGAGCTTGCATTTCCTTCAAATATGTCACGATTCTCCTTGAAAGTTTCACGTATTTGCGATGAAGTACCTGAGTTTTCCTTATTTTCATCACTGTAAAAAATATAAAAACAGAATTCATTATTTTAACTAAACATTGGGCCTAGCGTAAATAGTAGGTAAGAGGTGGTCTTATTACTTTGCAAACATGAAAAAATATTCAGCAGCAGACTGCCAGACAGACAGATCATAAAGTGATCTTATAAGGGTAGGTAGTAGGGAACTCAAAAAAAAATACCAACCTGGTGATTGTACGCGGTGCGAAATGTATCTGACGCTTTATACTAAAGTGATGTTTTTTTCTTTTAGCTGATAAATATAAACGCTTTTTATTCCCTTTTCTTTTGCCCATTTTAAACAAAGTGAGGGTTTATCTGTAACAAAAATATTGAGTACTTATTAGATTAGATTAGATTTAGACTATGTGGTGATAATAATTTCAATTAAACACATCTGACATCGTCATTACAGGTTTGATCCCAATCCGACGATCCCATTACATGTTACAATATTACCTACATGTAATAATAATAACACCTTCTCTGTAACCTATTTTCACAAAATAAATGACCGATTGTGTACGCGGTATGTGTGGCTTAAGCGAAGTGGACTGTATAAACTATGATGATGGCCACGTGCATACCGATTGCTGGATTGGTCAGTGCTTCTGACAATAAAACACCAGAAACTTCTTAGAGAGAACACTATAACGCCAGAGGTGGAGGAGTACTTCTTCTATTTTCCCTTGTATTCGCAATGTTCACTGTTCGATAGTTAGTAGATAACTGACTCGGTCGGCGGGTCTGACCCTATTTATATCCCGAGCGAGATAATCTATAATTTTCTGGAATATTCTCCATCCACCTATAACGAATGTTCTATCTGCGATCTTTATTTATTGCATTCTCTAACTTTTCCAGAGTGTTCGAACTGCCGTACTATAATACAATGAGTTTTCCAGAAAGTTCTACTTAACTTTCTAGAATGTTCTACATCTTTCTGGCAGTTTCTAGTTTTTTCGGTTGACTATACTATTATTCTAGAACTTTCCCGAAAGTTCTATATTGTTCTAGAATATTCCATACTATTCTATATCTATCGAAAAGTTAGTTCTATACAATTCTATGTGTTGTATTACAACTGGAACTATGCTATATGACTATGTAACTATTATATATCGCTATCCCTATGTCTAGCTATAGTCGTCCTGAACAGATTGATTGATTGCAAGTATCTTTTTAGCCTACGTGAAGTTTTATTCATCTCAATAAAGTAAAAGTGGATACGTAAACAATAGCGTAGGTATGTAAACACAGAAAGCTAGCTACCAAATTATATAATTCAAAAATTCCTTACCTACGGTTTATCTCCGTTCGATCTCTCAAAATTCAATACACAAGCCGAGTCAAAACAGTCAAGTAAAGAAACAAGCAAGTCCAGTAAACAAGCCTGAGTCAAATAAAGTGCAGGTAGGTAATATAATAATAACACGAACAAATGTTCCGCAAACGCCGAAATCAACTTGCCGACTGCATCTGCAAGCAATCTGGGAGCGTGGACGGTGGGGCGGGGCGGCGGCGGCGCAGCGCGGTATGCCACGCAAACATTGACAGTCACACTCACACATTGATAGCTGCTTGGTCGGGCACCGCGCGACAGCAATAGATTTTACAAATACCTATTTTTCATTTCTCTAGCCCTTGGTGTATTCTCTTAAGTACGCTTGGGAGTTGGGGATTTACGTTGAGTTATTCTGAATTTTTTCTACGCAATTTTTTCTATCTATATTGTAATACATACATCGGTCTAAATATATACTCGTATATAAATTACAACACTACCAATTTTGAACCAAATCTGCGCATGAAAATTTATACTTAATTTTTTTATAATTGACGTAAAATTGAAAACACTTTTAAAAAATTTCTTTGTAGTTTTAAATGTTTCAACAACCTGATCGCTCACTCACTCGGTCGAAGATGGTAAACACACTTTTTGTTCGTGAAAGTAATGAGAGCAATATCTACTTAGAATTGAGTAGTTGTTCTTATACTTTCTATAGTAATAATAAATAGGCTTTTAACTCAAAATGACAGTACCTACTGTGAATGACCAAGCAATATTTACTTTGTGATACAATGTTAGATAATATTTTGTTTCGATCGCGTGCTTATAAATATGTATTACTCACAAAAAGCTCTCAGTTTCTCTGAACTAAAGTCTAATATTAAGTGATTTACGTTTGACCTTTTTCGTTGAATTTACATGAAGCACTAAAAAAGTATTAAGATGAATTTCTTTTGCTAGTATATAATTTTTAACCCAATTCAAAACTAGAAGTTTTACATTTTATTAATTTAAAAACTTTGTTATAGGTTCTGTGTATAGCTGTTATGGTAACGGACAAGCGATATCTCTTACCTTTAGAGCGTAGAGGAGAGAGTATCATTTCTCATTATTTTACATTAAAAAAACGGCTGGACGGATTTGGACGAAATTTGCAGAGATGGCTCTGGATTGAAACGAAAACTGATATAATATGGCGTAAAGATAGTAATATAGATAATTAAAATATTTGAAATATAGGACTATACACACAGCGCCATCTAACCCCAAACTAAGCAGAGCTTGTGTGATGGAAGTCAGATAACTGATAGAATACATAAATGCTTTTTTTTTGTAAATACATACAGAACACCCAGACACAGAACAAACATTTGTTTATACACAAAATGTTTGCCCTGAGTGGGAATCGAACCCACGCCCTACAGCTCTCAAGGCAGATATGCTACCAATATTTATCACTACACTCACTTGTTTTTATCTTGAAAAATGTAAGTAAATAAATAAATAAATAAATAAATTTTTATAGGACATTACACACAGCGCCATCTGACCCCAAACTAAGCAAAGCTTGTGCTATGGAAGTCAGATAACTGATAGAATACTTAAATACTTCTTTTTTTTTGTAAATACATACTTATAGTGCATACAGTACACCCAGACACAGAACAAACATCGATGTTAGTCACACAAATGTTAGTCCTGAGTGGGAATCGAACCCACGCCCTTCAGCTCTCGAAGCAGACATGCTACCAATGAACCAACAGGGCTGTCAACAGTAAAAGAACAGGCCAAAACACAAACATAAAAAAGATTCCAATGAATTGAGAACCTCCTTCTTTATGAAGTCGGTTAAAAAGAAGATTATAACTTCGTAAAAACATAAGCTCGGTTAGCCCACTGCGTAAAAAAAATACAGCATAGAGAACTGCCGTAGAACTCGCAAAATAACCACATTTTGTACAACAAGCGGAACATCCCGCGGCGGTTTGTCACACCACCATATCTACTGTCACGTGTACGACTGAACACGGAACATTCATCTGTAGTTTTCCTAGTAACGTTTGTATTTCAAAAGTAAATACGAATTTTGTGACTGAGTTCCGTATGTTTTAATGAAAGAAAAAATTGTTTTACTTACTTTTTTATGTCACAATAAAATGTCAAAGTTGTAATGTCACTTAACGAATACTAATACTAATAAAACAATAATAAAACAAATAAATAACTTATCAAACTAAAACAACCCGCCCCTGACCGTTCCCGGCGCAAAGGTGCCCATCACACTCGCCGCATTTCCGCGCTGAATGGCAATGGCCAACCTCTGCACCAGGAACGAACCGGAGCGGGAGTCGCCTGTCCTATCCCTAAGCCTGTGACCTATTTCGCTAATAAACTTTTTCGCCTCGGTCCCCCAGCAACCCAGAGTCTCCACTGCGACCGGTACGAAAAAGTACCCCGGTTCGATAGAGGCGTACTTGAGCCTCTTTCTATTGGCTGCGTCTTCCGCGGCAGCTGACGGGGAGTGAACGGTGCGACTCAGGTGGCTGGCAGCAACGGTGTCGACGCATGTAGCGTCCCAGACAAGGCACTTGCCGTTCTTCCAGGGCACCAGAGTCATCCCATCCGGCCTCTTACCATCAGATCTGCTCAGACCCGGAGGCTCAAGCACGCAGGGCATGTTTGCCGAGACAAGGGCTCTACGGACAATGTCGTTGAGAGCATGATGACGCGGAAACCTACCTGTGCAACGACGACAACTCAGCGCATGATGGCCATCGGCCTCCACCATAGAACCGCATGTGCACCTGTGAGGTTCACAAACACTGCAGCCCAGGCGGAGAGCTACTGCCACGCGCAGAGAGTCGTCGTCGAGCAAGGTGCCCAGGTGGGGCGAAGGCAGCGCATGTAACCACGCCCCAGATTCAGGTTGCGACACAGCCCGTAGTCTGGCCAAAGAGACTCCCGTGGCGCCCTCCAATAGACGCTTCTGGAACCGTTCCGCCCCCGCATTGTCCCACGCCCGTTGAACATGCGCCGCCTCCGGAATTGTCGCACCCGAGCTACGGGCCAACCAAGCTGACAGTGCACTTGACACAAACGGAATGCTTTCCCTGTCACCATTGGAATGCAATAGGACAGTGACAAGGTCCGCAACTCCGTGCGCCGACGCCAGGAAAGCTGGGAGGCCCACATCACGTGCACAACGCACCCCTAGACCTCCATACCGGATTGGAAGAGCCGCTTGACCCCACTGACGCTCATCCAAGGAGACATTGAGGATTGATTCCACCACCGATTTTAAGGCGTCATCAAACGATGAAACTTCCTCCGGACAAAGCCATGTAGGGGCAGTCCGCAACAGGTATGTGATCTTCGGAAGAGCGAAACACATGCGCAACAGAACAGTCGCTACGTGAGCAGAAAGGTCTTTGAGACGTTCGTGAGCAGTAAAAAGGAGCAGCTTTCGAGCAGTAATGGCCTCAGGAACTGCGTCAAGGAAAATCGGAGAACCTAAAAGATTGAAATTTGAAGATGAAAGTTCTCTGAGGCCAGGAAGAAGGGTACCAAAACGAGTGAAGTGTATGCGAGCCTCGACACTGCAGGGGAAAAATTCACACTTTGAAGGATTCACCTCCAAACCGAGGTCTTTGAGGCGAGGAATGAGTGCTTCTAGATCTTGTAACACGTCATCCGGCTTGCCCCCAATAGTGCCATCATCGAGATACCACACATTTAAGGCCGATTTGAGTTCGAGAATAGCTTTATGAATAGCCAGGCTAAAAACGAGTGGTCCAAGCGGATCCCCCTGCTGGGCTCCCACTTGTGAAAGAATAAGATTATTATCGAAAAAGAGGTTAGATGGAATCTTGTAAGCCTGGTGAAGAAAGGGGTAGAGAGAAGGGATTTTTTCCTTAACCTCACCCAACAGGACGTCTCTTTCTAAGGTATTGAACGCATTGCGGACATCGAGTTTTAGCAAAATACAGTCTGCGTTCTCCGGGTTCATCACGAACGTTCGAGTAGCGTGAATAGCTGCTTCACAACCCAGGCGCGTACCGAAACCCAATTGATGGGGCTGTAAGTACTCGGCCATATCGTCCCTAACAGCGCGGCAAGCCAATTTCGCCGCCAGGCGGCGGAACACGCTACCGACGGCGATAGGTCTAATGCCACCGTCTTTTTTTTTTAATGCCAAGAGCGAGGCACCATAAAGATATGGACATACCAACGGGTTCAGCTGACCGCTAAGCAAAAAATTTGCAAGGCTGGTTAGGCATCCCAAAAGGCGCCTCCCGTTCTCCCCAGCCGACACCGAAGTCAACTCTTTAAGATGCCCCGGCCGAATCCCGTCCAAGCCCGCCGCAGAACCACTGTAAAACGAGCCAAGCGCCGATATCACGTCTTCTTCAGTAACCAATACTGCTGCACATGACGAATCCGGATCTGAAGGAAAGATTAAAGGGCGTGAAGAGCTCGGGTGTTTCAACTTCAAAGCGGCTATCGTGTCAGGGTCCCGCTGCGCGAAAGAGTCCTCTGACATTAGAAGGCGGACGGCTCCCCTCAAGTCACCCTCAAAGACCTTGGACTCAATCGTCTTTTTATTTGAGCGCGACCCGGAGTACGCCCTTGTGGAAGCAAAATCATCACTATGGCAAAACCCGGCCGACAGGATATTTGCCTTTACCTTAGCTGTCATGTTTCCAGGCAATTCTTTTGACGGAACCCTTAAAGCCGTGTATGCGAAAGAAAGAAGAGCGCTCCATTCGTCCACTCCGTTACAAGAAACACACGAATCAATAATATCGCACAGCTTTTCAGCCGCCTGATTTCGTGCATTTTTAGGGATGTGCCGAAGGACTGGTACGCACGCTTTCATATTAGAGACCCTATCCAGAGGACACGGGGCTGGAGGTGGTGTCGACGGCAGATGGTGCGCTGCCGCCGCTACCGGCGCATCCATTGAGTCGGCTGAGCATACCCAAGGAGCTGTGACTTGATGGCGCGCATCCTTGTGCATACGACCTATGTGTACCTTAAGCCCATGTGCTGAGAAAGTACGTGCAGAGCCAGGGCAGTGGGGACAAATCTGAAACGTAGGCATCACACTCGAAAAATAATAATAATAAAACCGTAACAATTAGGGAAGAAGCCTAATTAAAACACATGTAAAAAAAAAAATTCGACATTCGAAACAAGTAGGTATACCAAATAAAGTCAATTTCACTCAAACCAAAATTAATTAAGTCAACTTCAATTAAAAACATAAACAAAAATTCAGTAAAATAAAATAATATAAATTAAGGTCACCGGCTAATAAAACAAAGATAATTAAACAAAATTCAATCAAAATTCTAAGCATACATTCATTATAATGAAATAAAATAAGGTCACAAGCTAATAAAACGAAATTAATTAAATAAAATTAAATCGAAAACCTAAGCATACATTCATTATAATCCAAAAAATAAGGTCACAGGCTAATAAAACAAAATTAATTAAATAAAATTCAATCAAAATACTAAACATAAATTCATTAAAATAAAATAAAGTCACAGGCTAATATGCACTCATAGAAAAACATAAACTGACAGATTAGAGTCAAAACTCTTGTTTGTACCCGGGCATACCCACTACAAAAATACTGTAAGTATTATAAATATATAGTAGGTACTAAATAGACAAACTTTTGCAAAAATATTTTATGTACCGAAGTACGCAGTTAATGTTAAAAATATATATCTATGACAGTCCACAAGACAGGTCACGCCATCCGTCATATGCCGTAGGAAATCGAAGCACACCAAAGTTCCACAGTGACATAAAATTGAAACCAAGGATCACGCCGTCTTGTCGATTTGACTTGTAGTAGAAGTGTCTCGTAGGGTTCAGAGATGGCGCTGTATGTGATACACTCAAAGGGATTTGTAGCAAAATCTAATTTACTTGTAAAACTCCCCCCCAACACAGCGCGTTGATGTCACTCTCGATGCTGTAGAACACTTGAAAACATTGTCGCTCTAAAATGCGCAGACGAAGCAACTCGACGACAGCGACTGGTATGGCGGCAGATCCCGGGCGGCGATATTCACTTAATATCCAGCTGTTCCTGCTGCCAACCACGGGATAACACGTATACACACGCAGCGAGGCCCGGGGTACTCGATTAGTGAAGAAAATTTGCCAAAATGTAACAAAATCTATTTTTTTTTAAATAAAAGTACACAGAGGTAGCAATTGCTGTCGAGGGCCACCTACCCTCGTTTATAATCATATTTCACCTATGTCATGTTTCACCTCATTATGTTACTTTATAACACTCGATGTCATTAGATACTTTATTATTATTATTATTTAACACGGATAAATCCGCGTTTGACCACCAACTCGCGTGATAGTAAGCGATGATGTGGTCGAAGTTGAAGCACGCAGACTTAGAACTTACTTTATGAATAAATCAACACTATTTGTTTAAACAGTAGTAGTGTAGTAATCATTTGTTTTGCGATAATAGCCCAGTTAGGACAATCGGTTCCCAAACCGTAGGGCATAGGTTCAAACCCCAACAATGAGCTTGAACTACCAGTGAAGGGAAACATCGTGAGGAAACCATAGCGTGATAGTAGAGTACTTTCTTGAAGTTAAAATCTGTTAAAGTTAAGCAAGTTAAAATCTGTCGCTAAGCATCTAACGGTCTAATCCGGCAGCCTCACTTGACAGCCAGTTAGACAGTTAGACAGTTACATTCCAGGCTAGATGTGCTTACCATCTTCGGCCACACCGTCACTTAACATCAGGTGAGCTGTGGTCAAACACTTAGCATGTAAACCATATAAAAAAAATGCGATGTTTCCTCGTTCCCACTAATACTCCTCCAGTAACATTTTTATTTACTTAAAATATTTTTTGCTTCAAGCGCAAAATAACTACTTTGATATCCCCGCATGTCCATTTAGCCTGTGTATTAGGACATGTGTACTGTCCTCGGATCAAACGTGCCGTCGCATGAATATCGGTCCCGGTAAGTATTAAAATAATATTCAGCGTGTGCTAGGATTTACCATGTCGTAAGGATGGGACACTTTATGGATTTGCCGGAATTTTAGACACGTTCGTCTTACTACAAATTAATTTTCATTAGAACTAGTTCAGCAGAATAAAATTTCACTTAGTATTATTCATAAAAACAACAGTTCGTCTTATTTTTCATCAGGAATAATCGAGAGTAACAAGTGACTAAAATTTAAGTTTAAAAACAGATTCCATGCACCTACCTAAGCCCAAACACAGCTGTTTTAAAGGTTTCAGGTATTTTGGTTTAAAAATCAAATTACTGAACTGATTTTTTTCAATATACTCGTATAATTTTTATGGGACCTGGGAAATACACTTTTAAAAAAAACATTTGTTTACTCGAATAGGTCTAGGCGTCCTCAAAAAAATAAATAGAACATACGTAAAAAATAAAGATTCCGACAAATTGAGAACCTCTTTCTTTTTCGAAGTCATCCAATTTCATTCAATCCAAGGCATATATTAAAACGAAGTAAACAAACATAAATTAAGACAACTATGACATAAATGTTAAGTTTTATATAGTACAGTAAACTTTATCGACCAAAATCCCACTATCCCACTAATATTATAAATGAAATTATTATTTTTATCCCGAAAACATGTAGCGGATAACACCGCGGGGTGCAGCTAGTGATTTAGTCAAATGTAATTATTCTGTAAAAGTGACCGGACAGAAATTACGCCGGATATGCACCCACTCTACCGAATAGTGTTCCGTTTTCACAAACAAACCATAAATTCGGAGATTCAAAAAGCTTTTATCCCTTTGTTTTCTAGTTGTTTGGACAACGCAGCGTGTAATGTAAAACTGCGATTTCAGTAATCTAAGTTTCATATCGATTCGTTGTTACTTCTTTAGCGAAATATATTAAAATCTTTAGTGATAACTTAAACTATAATACTTTCTGTTACACATTCAATTTACAATCTCATTATTATATAAATAAGTAAAACTAAAAAATACAGATGTTAAACAAATTGTATTGCTGTCATAATGATGATAAGGTCAAGTGAATAATATTCATGTTAGCTAAATACTAATCCAAAAACGTATCTACTCGTAAAGATATAATATAATCTTTTATGCGTATATTTTATACAATATACGCATAAAAGACGTTCCAGTAGTTGATGTGGCTGAGTCATGTTGTGCCGGTTAGGCGTACAAATGTCACGAGTGATGGCGCTGTGCTCGTACAAACATTAAAAGGCTATTTTAATTAGAGTCCAACAATGTAAAAATTAAATTATGTTAGGTATGTCAAAATTACATTACAAATATGTCAAAAGTTAAAATCAAATATCAAAAATTAAAACTAAATCGTAAATAAAATTATTAGACATTAAGGGTCCCACAAATCTCACTAATAAATGTGAAAGTGTGGATGGATGTTTGGTACTCTTTCACGCAAAAACCACTAAACGGATTTGGATGAAATTTAGTATGGCGGTAGCTGAGACGCTGGATTAACACAAGCTACTTTTCATCCCGAAAAAATTTCACAGGTATCACCGCGGGGCGCAGCTAGTAATTTATAATTTTTACTATTCATATCGCATCATGAAGTCTTAGGGTTTCAATCAATAATTTCCTTCCTCTGAAAAACATTCAACTCAAAATTAGTAATAAAATATTAAATTCTGATTTTCACGAGCGATAAAACTAGAAACTGCTATTAATTGAAGCCGTAAAAATTGCCGTAAAAATAATCTTAACGTGTTTGCGAGTGGGACTACCAGGCGATAATAAAATGTCAAGAGATATCTGTCAGATTGAAGTAGAGGACCGCGATAAACACAATGTAGTTGTATTGAATAAGACAGTGCCATAGATTTACTTGTAAAGAGCAAGCATAAACTTACGGAAATGCTCAAAGTTACTGATTTTTATTTTTATTAAAATTCGCTTCGGTTCGCTTAACATCAGGCGGGATGGAGATCAAACGCAAGCCAATATATTATTTAAAAAAAAAGTAATAAGACGAACAATACGCTTTCCTGATGGTAAGAGCTGGTAACGCCTGCTTATAGCCATTACAGCGAGAACTTAACTTTAGTAACGAGAACTTTAAGCAACAAATTTTGCGTAGTTTTGGTGCTAATAAAATTAATTTTGAAATTTATTTAATTATGTTGTGTTGTGTTAAAAAATAAAACTTGAATGTTGAATAATTGTTCCTTTTAGTACATAAACCTAGTCATATAAGAAAATATTACATGTAACAAAGAAATATTGAAATTGAATTATGTCTCAATATACCTTAAATTTCACTAGTGGCTAGGCTGGTTTACTGTACTGCTTGGCGGCAGAATTGTTACTGCGGTGGTGCCTACCTAGTCGATCACCTTTGTATTGATCCGAATTGCTTTGCATAATTCTTTTTTACTATAATATTGTTCCTAAAAATTACTTAGCCAAATTCCATACGGACGTTGCTTTGAGTATACGCAAGCTAAACGTAATAATATAAAAGTAATCATAACTCATATAGATGTACAGTTAAATTAGTTTTGCACTACCCAAACTATAGTACTGCTAAATCTAACTATGTCATTACTCTGAGGACGTCGTTTAACATTATAGCCTAACTTCTAACGAGTGCCATAAACTCGGTATTTGCTCACCTTTTAGGTAAAAATGTACCGGTTTTATCGTAAAATTTTGTGATGTAACTCTTTACCAGTTCTGATGTCCTGGTAGGTGCGGTGTTTATGACCCTGGTTAACTGTCTTGTTTATTTTGACGCTTGTGAATTGGGGGCGTGGAAGGGGGTGTAGACTAAACGTTTAAGTAGTTCCAGTAAATGTTGTGCTTCTAAGTTACTAAACGAAAATACGTCTATCTTTATTATTATAAAGAGAAAAGATTTGATTGTTTGTAATGAATAGGCTCCGAAACTACAGGACTGATTTCAAAAATTATTTTACCGTTAAGAAGAAGCTACACTATTCCCGGGTGTCATAGGCTATTTTTTATCCCTTTAGTCTCACGAAAACGGGAACTACGAGGCATCCGCTAGTAATATAAAAAGTAGGTTGTTGCTTCTTTATGTTTGTGGTATAATAATGGTTTTTATGTCACTACTAAAGTGGTGTCTATGGTTATTGTCTACTAGCTGCACCCCGCTACATGTTTTCAGTTAGTTTAAAAAGTAGCCTATGTGCTAGTCCAAGGTCTCAGCTACCTCCATACCAAGTTACATCCAAATCCACTCAGTAGTTTTTGCGTGAAAGAGTAACATACATACATTGTAACTTTTACATTTATAATAAGTATTAGTGGGATTACATTTTAAAATCTAACAATTTTTTCTTTGTCTTCAGGTACTGTGAACTCGCTGAAATCTCTGCAGATTCATGTCCCAAAAGCGGTTATGACAGATAGCAACGCTGAGCTCATGTGCTCATATGAGTTAGAAGGTATGTTCACGTTTAAAAAATGACCAGAAATGTAAACGCGTTTCAGTAATGAAAAGTCAGGTGAAACAGCCGACTTATGATCGTTTCCATACAAAAACTATAGAAAAGGAGAAAATAAGGAATATACTAAATTAACTTGTAGCGATGACAGCTCAGTGGTTAGCTCGGTTGGTTCGCATGCCGAAGGGCATGGGTTCAAACCCCAACAATGAGCTTGAGCTGCCGGTAAAGGAATAAAATCATGAGGAAACCATAGCATGATGGTAGGGTACTTTCTAGTACTCGGCTGGCTAGCTACCATAAGTTGAAAATCTGTCGCCAAGCATCTAACGGTGTGTTCCAGTAGCCTCGCTTGAAAGCCATTTTCATTCCAGGCTTAGCGAGCTTTACCATTTTTGACCTTACCGTCACTTGCCTGTCACCATAAAAAAATGTTTAATGAAGATGAAGTGGCATTGTCCAATTAGCTAAAGTGAAGAAAACTATTATTAATACAGTTTGTTTTTAGTTTAATTTAAGTTTGGTCCTTTGGGGTTTTGTTTCATGAAATTTTCAATTCGTTTTTATAATTAAATATTTCTCTATATTTCCTTTTTTTCTTTTTAAATGATTGTAAACTGGCGAAACCTTGGGAACAAATTGATAATATGACTGTAGGTTATTTTGTGATTTAATAACATAAAATATAATATAACAATGTTTTAAAAGATATATTTAGTAAATAATTTGAAGTTTTTTTACTGCTTAAACGCAACATTTACTTAACACCTTTTTTTTAAGTTACTAAACTTTAAAGGCGAAATTTTAACTGATTGTAAACCGGCTGTTTCATCCTATGAAAGTTTCTTTATTCCACCTTCTTTATTCTAACTTTTAAATTTTTGGACGGATTTGGATATAGTGCCTCCAACTTAGCTGTGCAGGTGGCTAAAAATGGAACTACAGCCGCGTTATTATAACTAGTCTGCTTTTGTTTTAGTTTTATAATATTATATCTAATGATATAAGTGCAAATTAAAGATTGGCCTGAAAGACTGCCCTATGTTTTAATTTTCCTTTATTCTTGGTGAATTTCTTAGGTGGAAATACCAAATTCTTCACTAGCGCCGCTGTCATCTGAACAGATAAGATGGTCGGACTGTACGTGTACATAGGTACATCCAAAGATATTCCATAGAGTAAAGTTGGAATCCTTACATCATCTCGAGTGACAGTGACTAAAAGTTAAAATACATCACTTTTTAATGAGGTATTCGTGTTTTTGTTTATTTTTTTAATAAAGATTGTTTATCATTAAAAACATTGGTCTTAGAAAGTTTATACGTCAGTGCGGAACCAAGACAGGATACTAGCATATTACAATAATTCTGTTAAGACGTTCTAAGTAAGTATTTATGATTTTGTTTATTTTATCTTCAGGTGCCCAGTTGTATTCGATAAGATGGTACCGAAATATGATAGAGTTCTACCGGTTCGTGCCTAAGGAGTCTCCAGCCACGAAAGTCTTCCCGGTCGCTGAAATAAAGGTTGATGTAAGTGAAAAAATAAAGGCGCATTACGATAATCTCTGTTATTTATTTACACAGGAACTTTCCATACAGCTGCTACATACATTTTATTTTATACTTGCCGGTAGATTACCTTAATCTGAAGCCATCTAGGTACATATCAATGCAGTACCAGATATTCTGCCGCCAAGCATTAGTGTATAAACATTGTGTTCCGATTTGTGGGGTACTGCAACTAGCAAAATTACAGGACTGTCGAGACTAACCATCGAATGTCTCAAAGTAAAAAGCATCAAAGCAGCGATGCCCTGGACTTTGTTTTGCTACTCAAAGTTCTGTGTATCGTTGTTATGTTCAAATGCGTTAAATCTTACCATCAGGGGAGCGTATTGTTCATCTCATTCTACATTTTAACATTTAAAAAAAAAGTTATCGCCCCGCATGAAACAAAACTATATTATGTTCGTTTGTCAAAAGTAGTTTTGACGTAGCGTTTCTCAAAAACTTCTTTAATTTGATAACGTAGCGTCTTTACTGATTTGTCCACTCATACTATTCGTATTTCAAACCTCTATTGTCAAATTTCTTTTCAAATACGAGACAAGAATAATACCACATCCAATGACCCACTATCCAATTAAGTATAACCCAAACTTGTCATCATCTTATCGTAGTCCACTACTGAACATAAGCCTCTCTCAAGACACGCTACTCAGCCCGATTTCCAACTTTTCGCTTTCATCCACCACCTACATAATATGTACATCGAACTCTATAGAGTCTTATGGCATCGTACACTATACTCTGTCCATTATGTTGACCGCTTTTTGACAGCTCTTACAAAGTTGACGACATAACTTTGTACAGCGTCTAGCAAAATAAATCTCACACAAATAAATACGTTTATTAATTACCTCTTTACAAGATATAATAATAAATGTTCTCAAGTTAATGCAACCTTGTAAAGAGGGAATGGGAGTTTTGGCGGGAACGCGGAAAGAGTCGTGTCGCTCCGTTGTATTTTTTACCAAAACTAGTGTTTTGTCGAGTGTTTATGCATAATGGTATTTTATTCATAAAGTGCCGAATTACGAGTGTGTGGGAAAATTATACAATGTGGTGAAACATGACTTTTCGTGTTTTTTTAAAGTCACAACTACTTTACTAAAGCATAACTGGACTTGACTGACACGGACTGGACTTGACCAAGACTGGACTTTGACTATAACTATAGCTACGAGACAACTTATTTAGCTTATGAAACTTAAAAATATAAAACACTTGACACTGGCAAATGCTCAAAATGCGACGCCAAAACGAAAAAAAAAGTGGGAATGCAAAAAGTAATGAGTGAGATGTAATGGTTGAGATTAAACGTATTTATTTGTGTGATATTTGTTTTGCTAGACGCTGTACAAAGTTATGTCGTCAACTTTGTATGAGCTGTCAAAAAGCGGTTAACATAAATAATCGATAGAATATAAATTGTCAACATGCGATCTCCATTCTAGAACAAGTCTTCCCCATCGGTTATCTATTCTGCGAAATATATGTTCACCCCACTGCCACTGTGACTTTAGTTCACAAACGTATAACCTTATTTAGCTAAAACCTCACATTGCAACTCACAACTCTCGGTAAAACAGTACCGAAACAGGCTCTTGTCGAGATTTGGTTTGCAAATTATCGAATAATCAATCAATCAATCACTGGGCTCCGTTTGCATATTTCGACAAAAGCTTCGTTCGAATGTGGAATGCTCCAATTTCAATAACAAATATGATCAGCGACGCGAGGCATGTTCTAGTGTTTGTTTAATCATTCGTACACGAAGCACAATCAATCGATTGTGTGTCTTTTTCAAGTGGTTTTTTTAGCTACGTGAATGGTAATATAGTGTAGCTTTACTTTGTGTCCCCATGCCATCTACGATTGATTAATTAACTTTTTATTTACACTGTGGGGGCTTGTCGGAAGGTAAAAGAGAAACTCGAATCGCTGTTGTACTCTGCCATGCTTAACGATGCCGCTCGTAGTCACTACATCACCCCCGCTCAAAAAAATCGTACGGTGGGACGGACGATTCTCCCACTTCTCGTGACGTAGGGTGGCTTCGTAGTAGCGTTGGCTGGCCCTGCAGCTGGTACTGGAGGTGCGACGGAGTCAGGCGTAGCACTCGCGTCCGCTTCCGCTTCGTCGTCGCATAAATATGCTGGCTTGAGTCGGTTGATTGATACAACTGACGTACGCGTAGGCAGCTGTATCTTGTAATACTTCTCGTGCTTCTCCAATACTTTGTAAGGCCCTTCGTATGGCGGTGTGAGTGGCTTCTTGACGAAGTCGACTCGTACAAAGACATGTGTGCAAGTTATTAGGTCCTTGTGTATGAATGGAGTGCGCGTCGATCTCTGTTTGGTACTCGGTACGAATGACGTCATTGTTTCTGCCATTGTTCTTACTAGTTCCGTAGGCTCGACTGGGCTTTTCGTTGCTATGAAAAAATCAGCAGGTAGCCGTAGTGTAGCTCCGTAGGTGCATAACGAGGGACTGAGTTCTGTCGTCTTGTGTAGCGCTGCTCGTAGACCTAGTAGCACTGTAGGTAGTTCTCTGGTCCAACTGATGCTCGCTGCTCTTGCCATCAGCGCAGCCTTTAGTGAGCGGTGCCAACGTTCAATCTGACCGTTTGCCTGCGGGTGATAGGCCGTGGTCCGTATGCGCTTCACGCCGAGTTTCTTCATCAGCTCACAAAATAATGATGATTCAAACTGACGGCCTTGGTCGGTAGTCAGTCGTAGAGGGCAACCAAATCTACAAATCCAGTGTTCGTAGACAACTCTGGCTACGGTTTCTGCTCTGATATCTCGTATCGGATATCGGTACAAAACTGACTGATAAATTGCAGTTGTCGTTCTCGCCTCGGTGTGTCATTGTTGCTCGGTGCGTAAGTGAGTGGCCGGTGGTCTGTATGAATAATCACTTCAGCGCCTTCTATGTATCGTCTGAAGTGCTTGACAGCGGTGTACATCGCTAAGAGTTCGCGGTCGTACACGCTGTACTTCTTCTGTGCGTCGCTGAGTGTCTTCGAAAAGAATGCGACCGGGTGCCACGCTCCGTTTTCATAAAATTGGACGACGCCGCCGATGCTTTTGTCGGACGCGTCGGTCATCAGATGTAGTTTCGCCCCCGGGATTGGATGGGACAATGTCGCCGCTTGTTTGATGCTGTCGCGACATTGTTCAAAGGCTTCTTCTGCTTCAGGGGTCCACTGTATTGGCGTCTTGTCTTTTTTCTTTACGTTGTGTAACAGTTTGTTGAGTTCCAACTGTTTGTTTGCTTGATGTGGCAGTGCATCGCGGTAAAAGTTGATCATTCCCAGAAATCTTCTCAACTCGTCGATTGTCTTGGGCTTGGGAAATGATGAGATGGCTTCTGTCTTCTCTTCGGGCGGCTTGATGCCGTCTGCCGACACGTGATAGCCAAGGAAGTCTAGTTCTTGCTTTCCGAACTCGCATTTGTCGGTGTTAATCGTGAGTCCATATTCCGTCAGGCGCTTGAGTAATTGATGTAAATGTCGCTTATGACTTTCTTCGTCTCTTGAATATAGGATGACGTCATCGATATAACAAAAGGCGAAGTCTAGGCCTCTTAAGACTTGATGCATGAAACGCTGGAACGTTTGTGCGGCGTTGCGTAGTCCGAACGTCATCGAAGTGAATTCGAACAGTCCGAATGGCGTAGTGACGGCTGTTTTCTGCGAATCTTCTTTGCTCGCCATCGGAATCCAGTAATAGGCCTTCTTGATATCAATCTTCGAGAATATCTTCATGCCGTATAGTCTGAATGTGAAGTCTTGTATTCTTGGAATCGAGTATCGATCTGGCGTAGTTATCGCGTTGAGTAGGCGATAGTCACCGCAGATGCGTAGCTGTCCGTCCTTCTTCCTGACAATGTGCATCGGATTGGCCCAGGAACTGTTTGACGGTCGGCATACGCCCATATCCATTAGGCGCTCGAACTCTTTCTTTGCTTCTATGTATTTGTCAGGCGTTAGCGGTCGTGGCCGGACAAATACTGGTGGTCCGGTTGTTTCCAAGTGATGAGTGACGTCATGCGGTGGTGGTTTCTTGAGCGACATGGGCCTCTGGATGTCTGGATACTGCTTCAGTATGTCGCTGTACGGGTGCTTCATATTGATGACGTAAATGGGTGAGTCATCGCTGCGCGTTGAAAGTGTACTGACTGAGAGCTTGGTCAGCCCGTCAATCAATCGCTGTCCTTTCAGGTCCACCAAGATGTTGTGATGTCGAAGAAAATCAGCTCCTATGATTGATCTTCTGACGTCCGCTATCACGAATGTCCACGCGAAGTTACGTCGTAGGCCCAAATTCAGTTGATGTGTCTTCTCGCCGTACGTTCGTATTGTACTGCCGTTCGCTGCGTACAACTTGTAGTCGCTTGGAGAGTGTCGTTGATTCGTCTTCACTGCTTGCACGGAAATTTCAGCGCCGGTATCAATCAAGTAACGTTCACCGCTTTGGCGATCGGTAATGCTGAGGCGGTTGCTATGAATGGCGTAGACACCGGTGCCCGCCGTACCCGATGTCTGTTCTAGTTTTCCGCCTTCTGTGGTTGATTCTTCCTGGTGTAGTTACTCGATCTCGAATTTGAGCGATTCCATGTTTGAGAGGGAATGCGTAGTTCGTGTCTAAACTGTGCGACTTCTAACGTGAGTTTCTCAATTTGTCTCTTCAACAGTTCAATCTTGCAGTCTTCATCTTGCCGGGTCATCGTGGGTTCTTGAGTCGCCGGGAGTCCTTGGGTCGCCTGGGGTCCTGGGGTCGTCGGGGGTTCTTGAGTCGTCGGGGTCACCATTTGTGGGGGCTTGTCGGAAGGTAAAAGAGAAACTCGAATCGCTGTTGTACTCTGCCATGCTTAACGATGCCGCTCGTAGTCACTACAACACCAAAAAAAATATACAATACAGAAGAAAAAGAAAAACTTTATTAACAGGTGTGACAACTGGCGACCTTATCACTAAATGCGATCTCTTCCAGGCAACCTTAGGATGGAAAGGATTAGAGGAAGATCCGGGGTGTGCATTGAGACATATAATTATCTCCTCATTGTTGAATGAGGATATATAATATAGGGGAATATAAAACTATAACATTAATGTTTCTACATTCCAATAATAATTATGTCCTAATACTAAAAATAGTAAATACGATGTAAAGCAACGGTCAGTTTATGGATGGGTGACCATGAATAGCATTTTTTTTTAGAGTAGCCGTGTGTCGCATCACACGTTAAATTGTGCATTGCAGCTATTTGTGCTATATTTCTGTAACAGTCGTTAACCGGTTAGATCACACGCATGCCCTGCGGTGGGTTCAAACCCCAAGAATGAGCTTGAGCTGCCGGTGAAGGAAAACATCGTGAGGAAACCATAGCATGGTGGTAGGGTACTTTCTAGTACTCGGCTGGCTAGCTACCACCCTCAAGTTGAAAATCTGCCGCCAAGCACATAACGATGTGTTCCGGCAGCCTCATTTGAGAGCCGGTTCTATTCCAGGCTATCCATTTAGCGCTAAAACCCCAAAAATTTGGTTGCTTCATACCCGTTTAGCACAAAAACACCAAACATTTGGTTGCTTCATACCCATTTAGTACAAAACACTAAACATTTGGTTGCGTCATACCCATTTAGTACTAAAAATACCAAAAATGTGGTTGCTTCATACAGGTGGCAGCTTCAGATCAGAACAGGGTGACGTTGACAGATGTGGACCGGACCTTAACCGGGGAGTACCAGTGTGAAGTATCAGCGGATGCACCACTATTCCACACTGATATTAAGTCGGCTCAGATGGTGGTTGTAGGTAAGTTTATATCAATATTTTTTTTTATATTCGGCATCGCACTTTGTGCATTCTGCCAATATCATGTAGCTATTATTTTCAAGCCAAGGCAAGTAAGTAAATAAGTTTATTTAGATTGAGTGGCCAGCCCTAGTGTCAGACTTAATGTGCCACCAAAAAAACCTCCTTTAAGGCTAGGACCTACAATAATTGTAAATCCCGCGTCTTTTATTTTTTTTAAATAAATTTTCGGTCTAAATCACACAAAGTAAGACAGTCAAGTCCAGTCTATCCAGTGAAAAGTAAGTAGTAGCTTGAAATATTCTATTTCCATTTTTTTCAACAAAGTTCTCATCATGAAATGTAGCGTGTCAGTTCATCGATAAAGCTATTAAAGAAAAGATAAAAAAAGTGATATAGGGGCGATGATAGCACAGATAGCGAATTTAATATCACAGTTAACGCTTGATTCAGTTTGAAAAGGTAAGCACTTTTATCATACACCTATTGTGGCAATAATATAATAGCTCAGTGGTAAGTGCGGTCGATTCACACGCCAATGGGTGCGGATTAAAATTCAACAATGAACATGAGCTGGTTTTTTATTTATTTATAAGAAATAGACTTACGTGTGACCGCTATCTCACCTGTTGTTAAGTGATGCGGTCTAAGACGGAGCACGCTTGCCTAGAAGATGCCGATTTACTCTCAGACTTGAAGACACCTAAATTTGTATATTCATCGGGAAACCCCTACTCAAGCAGCGCATTCCACTGTTTAGCAGTCCTCACAATGAACGTGGAATCAAGTCGTTTAGTTCGACTTTTTGGAACTTCGATGAAACGATGTCGCTTTTCACAGCTTATGACTGTCTGATAGAAAAATGGCCATGGGTGTAGTTCTGTTGTTAAAAGACTCTTCGAAATGGATCCTATAAAAAGATTGTGAAGAATCCTTAGCATGGTGGTATTAGTGGTAGAACTAGAACTTTCTAGAACTAGTTACCACTCTAAAATAGAAAATATGCTACTAAGCATCTAACGGTATTATGGGGTTTAATTCATTATTATTATTTAGATGTATGAGGTAAATGTAAGTGATTTCGTCGTTTATTTATTTCAATAAAAGAATTTAATTTAACGGTATGTTCCGGCAATCTCACTTGCGAGGCCAGTTCATTGATGAATGGCTAAATTCTTTGCCTCTTCTTAAACATATTTAAACTTTATAAGTTCGATTTAAAGAACAATCTACGCCCGCATCTGGAAAGTTCGTTTAATTTGTTCCGCTTTGAAAAATGTAGGGTAACACCAGGGCTTTTAGCGATCAACGTAAATAATTGTTTTCCGCCCCGGCAATGTGGGGTAACGAGTTCGGTGGAGTGAATTTTTACAGTCTTGCTGAAAAAGGATGGGGTAAATGACGAACTGGCAAAATGTAAGATTTCTCGTTGCTTTTACCAATACTGAATACAAGGTTTTTTACTAAAACTTTATGTAATAGAAACTCTTTACTTGTAAAATGAAATGCGTTTTTTTTTGTTCTTGGCATCTTACTTTGTGCATTTTTCAGTGTTAATTACTGATTTCAAGTATTTTAAGATAAATTAATAAAAATCAATCAAATTCAAGACAGCCCTGTCGGTTCATTGGTAGAATATCTACTTCAAGAGCTGAAGGGCGTGGGTTCGATTCCCACACAGGACAAACTTTGTGGTATAAACAAATGTTTGTTATGTGTCTGGGTGTTCTGTATGTATTATAAGTATTTATTTATAAAAAAAAAGTATTTAAGTATTCTATCAGTTACCCGACTTCCATAGTACAAGCTTTGGCTTAGTTTGGGGTCAGATGGTGCTGTATGTAATGTCCTACGATATTTATTTATTTTAATTTCAAAGGAGTTTTCAGAAGCAACACGAAAAGTTATGTTTCTCCCCATTTTGTTATTTTCCTACACTCGCGATCGGCACGCACGGTGCATTTTGCCAGACGTGTCAAGAATTTCGTGTTTTCAAGTATCTCGTGTGTTTTTTTTTGTGTTGATATGATTTTCCGCGTTTCCATCAAAACTTTTACGATTCTATTGTGCTGACATTCGCAAAACCAATATTAACAATTAAGTGTTTTTAACTCGTTTGGTCGACGCCACACGTGAACAAAACGCTGGCCTTTATTTTGCTCAGCGTTTGAGTATTGCCATACAACGCGGCAATGGGGCCAGCGTTTTGGGAACTATTCCCATTGATAGCGGCCTTTTAGAGTAGTTATTATTTTAAGTTATTTTATTTTGTTTAATTGAAACTGAAACTTTGGTAGGTATTAAAAATAAACGAGTGTTTTAATTCTCTTTGATTAAAATCCAAAAAATAAATAATGATTATCGATTACATTGCACTATTTTTTCGTGTGTGTTATATAAAATCTTTATTTGCTGATTTACGCATGCGAGTGTGGGAAAGTGATACGAATATACTTAATGTAATGAAATTTTACGGTGTATTTCTAAAAGTCGAGATTTTGTAGCAAAACTCGTTTCTCAGTAGGTTCTCAATCTTCTCAGAAACCGGGTAAAATAATCTGTAAGTTGGTAAGGCTTTTGTTTCGAAAACAAATCTTGAAATTGAAGTAGCACAGATGTTATTCAAAACTGCCATCTGGTTTCGTAACGTTTTCTTCGCTTTTGGGGCCTTTTATTAGGTACGCTGATATATTGCATATTCAAAACGTGGCTAACGTATTTTTGGAAAAAAATTGCTCAAACATGCTTCTATTCCATTTTAAATTTCAAATTGCCAAACGGAATTTTTGATGACGGGTATCACATTAACGAACATATAGCAAAGAGCACAGGAAACTGACGAAATGTGTGCAAACAGTGTGTGTGATATACAAGGTTATAAGGTTAGGGTGTATTAAACTGATAGAGGGTCACTCATCGTTGTGAATAGTTTAGACAATAGACACAACTTTAATTTTTTTCTTGTTATTTCATCCCATTTTGTCCCACTGCTGGGCAAAGGCCTCTCTTCCTCCCTTCCACGCCTCTCTGTTTGGTGCTATTGAGATCCAATCCTTGTCGTAAGCATTGAGCTCATCTTTCCACCGTCTTCTAGGCCGGCCTGGTGGCCGTTTAACCTCTAGGGCCCAGTTGCTGGTGGTTTTCGCCCATAACTCCGCTGGCATTCGGGAGACGTGTCCAGCCTAGTCCCACTTTAGCATGGCAGCTTTTTGAGTCACTTCAATGATCTGAGTCAAAACTCAGATCATTGAAGATCATTGATCATTTAACTCAGTACTGCGCTCTTTGGAGCGCAGTACTGAGTTATTTTTATGTTCTGGAATAAATTTATATTATTAATTAATATATAAAATAGATATGTAGCTGCAACACGACATTGTATCCCCCAATTTTTTCTGAACTGCCTCCCGTTATTTAAGCAAATTTAAAGACGTGTTCGACGTCGAAAGTTTCATTAAAGAAGTACTATTTCAACAGAGCCTCCGCTAATAAGTCCGAACGTGTCGTCGGATCGGATGTCGTACGTCGGCGGGGATCACATCCGAGTTAACTGTTCGTCGCCTCCCTCCCTCCCAGCCGCCAACATCACATGGTTCGTCAATGAACAAATGGTAAGCTTTTTTCTCTTAAGATGGTTCGATTTCCATACAAATAAATTTTTGCTTTTGTTCGTTATTGTTTTTTGTTTGTGTTTTTATGTCACAGAATAAAATCTTTTTCTTCCTTTAAAAAATTCGTCAAAATATTAATATTAATACATTTTTATTTAATTTACTCATTAATAATGTCATAGTAATAAACTGTTGGTTCAAGTATTTTCAATTTTAATTTTTTATTGAGAAGATGTAGATTGTAGATATATACGAATTTTGAAAAGAAAAACAATAGAACTTATATCACATACCTAAATGTAATTTGAATGTTAAATATGGCTAGATCGATAATAATTACATTATTCAGGTTAGATGAAGTATTCTTATATATTTTCTTTAAATTTTTATTGTGAAAATGTGTTATACATAACATGTGAATTTGTGTGTTCTCCGATAAATACAATCTGGGTGTATTCTATGAGTTTATTTTTTATTAAAAATAGGCTTGTGTTTACCTGCCATTTCCTCTGAACTCTTCAATAAAGGTGCAGTCAAAGATGGAGCACGCTTGTTGTTGAGCTTGCTTGTTGGAAGAAATCGATTCACTCGCGATTTGAAGACACCCAAATTGTATCTATTCGAGAACACCCTTTTGGGCAACATACATTGCCTAGCGGTTCGTACAATGAAGTAGAATCCAACTGTTTAGTTAGAGTATTTAGAATATTATGAATCGGTGTTGCTTTTTAGAGCTCCTGGCAACCCGATAATAAGTTAAGCAGTTAGGTCATGCAGATATGACCTAGCTCATTCTCCAAAGTAAATCTGGTAGGAACACAGACAATCAACTCAACAGTCGCAGTAAATCGGTTTCTTCTAGGCAAGCGTGCTACATCATAGAAAGCATCTTCAGTTATCAGGCAAGATGGTGGTTAAACTCAATTTCCACTAATGAAGATAGATTGATTTGATAAAAAGATAAATATAGTCCTAAAACTCAAACATCAAAAAGTAACGAAAGCGAAAACGCCCAAACTTAGCAAATTACAATTTCACTTCTTTGGAGCACTTCAATTTACGTTTTGTGACCACAACGTTCATCAATGTCTTACGCAAAAATCGATCTGAGTTACTGTACGCTTTCATAAAGTTGCTTACGGGAACGGATAAGTGGAAAGCTATCTACGTCGTTTGCGGCTCCTTTGTAAATTATTAATGTTTCGGAGACCTGGAAGTATCGAAAGGTTATTCTGTCCGATCCTATTATATTCTTATAAATAATTATCCATATAGATAATTATTTATCCGCCTGTCATAACAAGCACCAACGAGTAAAGTATAATCCCATTTAAGTTCACTATCTGTCCCACCATTTATCAGGTAAAACACCGCCAAGACTTGATAAGCTATGTAGGGCGGAATTTAGTGGTGAGGAAGTACTAGTCTGCTCTGATATAAGGCCCTGATCTTTGCCAACTATTTGCCATGTACACCGGCGTAGAGCCTCTGGCGTACAAAGGCGTGGGTCCTTGGTTTCTGTCAACTAAAAAACGGCGCAGTGTAGAGCCTTTATGTCTACAATCTACTACGGCGTAGAGCCTTACGTCTACCATCTACTACGGCGTGGGGCCTACGCGTCCGCCACCCACGCCGGGTTCTTTGTTTCTGCCCACTAAAAAAGGCGCAGCGTACGACCTTTATGTCTACCATCAACTACGGCATAGAGCCTTATGTCTACCATCTACTACGGCGTAGGGCCTTTGTGTCAACCATTTACTACGGCGTAGAACCTTATGTCTACAATCTACCACGGCGTAGAGCCTGATGTCTACCATCTACTACGGCGTGGGTCCTTGTGTCTACCATTTACTACGGCGTAGGGTCTTTATGTCTGCTATCCCCTACGGCTTAGGGTCTTTCTGTCTGTCATCTACTACGACGTAGTACCTTTATGTCAGCCGTCTACTATAAATATAACATTGGGTATTTATACCCTCTAAATGAAAAAAGAAGCTCACTTATGTCATTATATCTTATTATATTAATGAAATAAAGATTAGTTTTTAAAAAGCTAAATTAGAAAAGTGTAAAAGTTTTGTAAGATATTTTTTATTTGGTTAGACAAGCTTTAAACGTGCCCTATACAGGCGTGTTGTCTTTTTATTTTTTGCCGGCGCCGCGTTTGTCTGTAGTAGATTTTATTTGACAATGTATATTATAATTTTTTTGTTTGTTATAAACAGGTGCCAGGATTCACAGCAAATCATGTTTTAAACTACAGTAATGGCTACGCGTCCAGTTTAGCTACTTTAGAACTAGAAGCTGCAGTTCAATCTCCAGTGCCTACGCTGATGATTCGGTAAATATACATTAACAAATTTTTTCGCATTATAAAGAAACGGGGCGGGAAGATAATTATTATGGAGATTTTTTTAAGAGTTCTGGCTGGAACGCAGTAAAATCATTTAGCCGGTTTGCAATATATTATCTATGTTTCCAACAAATAGTGGTGTTTTGTTCATTTAATGTCGAATAACTTGCATAAGTGTGTAAAAAGTAACTTTTCGTGTTGCTTCCAAAACTTCGTAGAAGCTTGTATTAAAGTCTTTTTTCACTTGGTGGTAGATTTCCTTAGCAGGAAGTCGTCTATTAGCTACCTCCAGAGTACCAGATATTCTACCGCCAAGCAGTAGTGTGTAAATATTACTTTGTTCCGGTTTGAAGGGTATTGCAGCTAGCGAAATTATATGGCTGTTGAAACTAACCATCGAAAGTCTCAAAGTATTGAGTGCCAAAGCAGCGATGACCCGATTTTTCAACTCAAAGTTCGGTGTATTGTTGCAACTGTCATGGGCATGCGTTATCTTTTACCATCAGGAGAGCGTGTCGTTCGTTTCAAATAAAATAAACGTTACTAGGGCATTATCATTGACCATACTTGAGATTCCTTTTGCAGATTAAAAAGTTATTTTGTTAAAAATGTGATTTTGTTTTACCTCTTTTTTTAGATGTGAAGCATCGATCTTCGATGTGTGGAGTGCTACCAGTCACACTCTAATATTACGGGAAAGAAGTGCTAACCCAGCTTCGGCATTAGGAAGAAGCTTTACAGGTAGGACATCTAAATAGTTAGTTTCTGTTATTTATCTGTAGTTTTATGTATTACGTTAATATGTTTTAGGATATGCTTTCACAAATTTCTGCTACGATATTATTTTCTACGACGAACATACATCAGATCTGAAGGTCGTCTAGGTAGGTACCACCGCAGTACCAGATAATCTGCTAAAGTAGTATTGTGTAAGCATTACTGTATTTGTTTGAAGGGTACTGCAGCTAGTGAAATTACAGGACTGTTGAGACTAATCATCGAAAGTTTTTCTTTATTGTTGATGGGCTAGGTGTTTGACCACAGCTCACCTGATGTTAAGTGACAGTGTGGTCGAAGATGGTAAAGCACACCTAGCCTGGAATGGAACTGGCTCTCAAGTGAGACTGCCGGAACACACCGTTAGATGCTTAGCGGCAGATTTTCAACTTAAGGGTGATAGCTAGCCAGCCGAGTACTAGAAAGTATCCTACCATCATGTTATGGTTTTCTTACGATGTTTTCCTTCACCAGCAGCTTGAGCTCATTGTTGGGGGTTGAACACACACCCTTCGGCATTCGAACCGACTGCGCTAAACACTGAGCTATCATCGCTACAAAGTAATGAGCGCCAAAGCACCAATGCCCTGGCTTTGTTTTGTTACACACAGTTCTGTGTATCGCTGCAATGGTCAGAGGCACGCGTTATCTCTTACTATCAGGAGAGCGACTTGTTCGTCTTATTAATTGTAATAAAAAAATCTATATCACATATTGTTTTTCTCAGGTGCAGCTGCCGAAACTCGCCTGCCCACGATAATGGTGTTACTTTTACAAATTTTTCTACAATTTCTGTTACAAAGTTATACAGTAATCAGATAGCTGGACTGGGTGTAGTTTATACATAATATTGTCATTGTTATTTATAATTAAATTTAATGTATAAACAATTCGTCTCAGGGTTAAAAGCAATTTGTGTAAATTTGTATAGAATGTTGTAAACTATAATTGATGGGCATTGTATAGTTGGACAATACTTGTCATTTCATTGTTAGTTTTAATGTAATACAATACATACACATGTAAATGTAAAATATCATGCTAAGGAGAATAACCTGTACTACCTTTATAATGAACCCTGATACAGCAAAAAACGGCTTTAGTCAAGAGCGCACTTAATACCAGAATCACGCAAAAAGGGTATTTTCGAAGCCAGTCTTTGATATTAAGAAACATAAATATTACAAAAAAAAATATTGGAGTATGGATATAATCCTGAATAAGTACAATTATCATCATTTCAGCCGTAGGACGTCCACTGCTGGACATAGGCCTCTCCCATTGACTTTCACAAAGACCGGTTGGAAGCGGCTCGCATCCAGCGCATTCCTGTGGTCTTTATTAGGTCGTCTGTCCTTGTGGGTGGACGTCCTACGCTGCGCTTGCCGGTTCGTGGTCTCCACTCCAGAACTTTACAGCCCCATCGGCCATCAGTTCTGCGTGCTATGTGCCCTGCCCATTGCCACTTCAACTTGCTGATTCTTAATACAATAAATATAAAGTACAATATCCGGATAGAATTTTGAAAATATGTCAACATTTTTTACAAAAAAAAAACTACAAATGCCGCAGAAAATATATTTTAATTCAAATACTCAAAATTATCAGCGACTACCCCACATTATTTTTTATGAATAAAATAGCTACAGCTTATCTTTTATTAAAGTCTAATTACATTTTAATTTAAGGTGGTTCGATTTCCATACAAATATTTTTTTACCATTTATGGACAAACGGAGCATAATTTTACTGTGAAATCCCAGCTACTGGCATTATTATTAGCATAATCTACTGTTTTATTTATACTGTGTTATTAACTGCAACAGTTAAAAGATTATCAGCTCTTTTCTAGTTAACAAACGTATGTAAGAATCTTCCATAGATCGAGTCGATTTTGATATTATGTAACTGGTGTCTGTGCTGGTGGTTAGGGTTTTTTTTAGTTTTAAATAACTTTGTAAAATTTTCATGTTATTGAATAAGATTCGCATACAGCTAAGAGTTCATACTTATTGTTGAGATAGACTGATTATGTAGGATAAAAATGTTGTAAATAAAATGTTTTGTTTGTAAATATTTGATAGCGTTCATAATATAGCCTCGTTTTATCAGTGTTAAATTTAAATTTACAGCAATAGTTGATCATTTTAAAATGTGTGATAAATAATGGTGTATACACAAAGTAAACTTGGTGAGATGGAAACCCCTCCCCTTGTGCAAGGAATATTATTTATTATGATTAACAATCTCAGTAGTTTCACAATTACACTTTACTTATAAGAAATGTACTCGTTGATTATTACCAAATTGATACAAAAGTGTACTTCTATCGATTATTGAAATCTTTTCCAAGAAACCATGTTTTGTTATTAGGAAAATGCTTTTATATTTTAGTGCGTGTTAAATTTGTATATATTTTTACTTGCACGTTTTTTTTTGTGAGAAATTTGTTCAAATCAATTGTTTGTTCAATTTGTTCTTGTATCAGGTATATACAAAATAACAATTAGATTGTTTTTGATACATAAACTAATTATTATTAATTATTGTTTAATTCCGGAGGCTGTTACATTATTAAATTTATTAAATAATTGTCAAGTTTTAAATAAACACGTCTTGTAAAATATCTGATAGATTTTATAAATTTAAGGAGTCGCATTCCGAAGAGTAAATCAATGCAATAAAATAAACAAATGCAGCTCTTTAAGTTCAGAAAAAAATACAATTCATGGTGCGTAATTTTATTGTAATTCACTTACAGTATAAAAATAAATGTATGTGTTATAAATGATTCGCCAGGTTATAGTGAAAGCAGTTATAAAATATATTTAAACAATACATCAAATACTTTACCACAAACTAAACTCCGAAAAGAAACGTATGCTTAGTTTTTAACTAGTAGTTGCGTCATTTGAGGTCTTCTACAAATTGCAAATGCAGCTGCACCAACCTTATTCTGAGTTCTGGGAAGATGTGGCGGTGCTGAAGTGTCAACGCAAGTGGCGTTTCATACCAAAGGCCGTCCCATCTTTCAGGGAATTTGTCATTCCGTTTGGTCTTGTGTCATCATCCCACTAACATCATAAATGTGAAAGTTTAGATGGATGTTTGTTACTCTTTTACCTAGAAACTATTGAACGGATTTGGATGAAATTTGGTATGGAGATAGTTGAGAACTTGGATTAAGATATAGGCTACTTTTTATCTTGATATTATGTAGCGGGTAACACCGCGGGGCGCAGCTAGTCTCGTATAAGATCGCTCGGCTTGGGAATGACTGCGCAATTGGTGGTGGAAAAATAAAGATATTAAAAATATTAAGATATTTTATGTTACTAAATTTTACAGGATTCTAATGCTGAAAATTTGCATACTTTTTACTACCTTCACTTTAACCGACTTCTTTAAGTAAAAATGTCTTAGTAATAATCATTCAAGATACATTGACTCTTATTCAGTGGAATTCAGTGATGGAATTGAAAATTTACATAAATCTGTATAAAAAATCATCGTACAGTAAAAGATATAGTATTTGTTAAACTTTGCCTAACTGTGCATTACATTACAAGTGATTTTAGCGAATAAAGTACCTTATAAACGACGAAATAAAGTTGTGAACACATAGCTGCTTTTTTATTCATTTCCAGCAAGCTAGACTTTCTAATTTTCATCAGAGCCATGATAGCTCGGTGGTTAGCGCGGTTGGTTTGTATGTGTGGGTTCAAACTCCGACAATGAGATGAGCTGCCGGTGAAGGAAAACATCGTGAGGAAACCATAGCATGGTGGTAGGGTACTTTCTAGTATTTGGCTGGCTAGCTACCACCCTCAAGTTGAAAATCTGTCGCCAAGCATCTAACGGTGTGTTCCGGTGGCCTCACTTGAGAGTCAGTTTCATTCCAAGCTTGGTGTGCTTTACCATCTTCGACCACACCGTCACTTAACATCAGGTGAGCTGTGGTCAAACACCAAAACTGTCAACCATAAAAAAAAACTGAAACAAATAATGTAAATGCAAAAACTTAGTAAAAATTCATTTATGGAGAAACGTATGGTATTACCAAAATTTTACATTATGGTATACATGGTCAAACACCTAGACTGTCAACCATAAAAAAACATACTATACTATTTTTGTAGCACAAACGCAAACCAGTACAACTATAAGAAATATACGGCGTCTTAATCTCTTTCATGAATCTTCTTCTTCTCTTTCCCTTTCTCTCTGTGGACATCTGAAAATTCCATCATCAATTCCATGTTGATAATAAGGGTGAAGATTATAAAATGTCCCGTTTTGAACAAAAATTAAAATGGTCACATTAGGTATGGAAGTCAAGACGAGACAGAAGACACTTATTTAACTTTTGAAACTTGAAAATATATCAATACTTGACACTGGCAAATGCTAAAAGGCGACGCCAAAACCAAAGAAAAAAAACATAAAATTTTCGTCGTAAACTAAACAAAAACCCCCTGAAGAAACGAAAAACTCTCCGGAAACGTTAAAACAAACCACAACAATATTTCGCTGCGGTTTACGAAATCCTCGTTTATTAAAGGTGGGTAATACCATTAAATTCCACAACAAAGATTTCAAAGGCGTCACTTTAGAGCCTTGTGACTTCGTTACCGAATCGTTTCTATTGAGGGCTGGAATTCGAAAAACAATGGGACATTAAAACGGCGAACAGGGCTTTGTCTTGTAAAAAATATTTAATTACCAAAACAATATAATTTTGCTGATTGCTCTATAAGCCTATTTGGCAGTAGCTCTGCTTCATAAGGTGTAAGGTTTTGGTTCGATTCCCGTCTAAGACAAACATTTATGTGCTGAATATAGTTGTTTGTTCAATTGTCTCAATGATGTACTTGGTGGTAGATCTCCTTAGCAGGAGGTCGTCTAGGTTGGTACCACCGCAGTACCAGTTATTCTGCCGCTAAGCAGTAGTGTGTAAACATTACTGTGTTCCGGTTCGAAGGGTACTGCAGCTAGCGAAATTACTGGGCTGTTGAGACTAACCATCGAAAGTCTCAAAGAAATGAGCGTCAAAGCAGTGATGCCCTGGACTTTGTTTTGTTACTCAAAGTTCTGTGTATCGCTGCAATGGTCATGGACAGGCGTTATCTCGTACCATCAGGAGAGCGTCTCGTTCGTCTCATTACTTTTTACATAAAAAAAAGCAATCTGATTTTTCCACACGTGACCGCCAAAAAACATTTAACTATTAGGTACCTTATTGGAAGCGTATTATACGCTCAGATGTCAGATGTCACACAAATACATAATTATATCAAGGAATATAATTTTCATATTCCTTTTTTTAATTATCGATAGTCTAGGATCACAGTTCACTTCATGTCAAAGGTGAACATATCAAGCCTGGAATGGAACTGGCTTTTAAGTGAGACTGCCGCAACACACCATTAGATGCTTGGCGGCAGATTTCCTACTTGAGGGTGGTAGCTAGCCAACCGAGTACTAGAAAGTACCTACAACGCTATGGTTTCCTGACGATCTCATTACTTCACCCAAGCTTATTGTTGGAGTTTGAACCCACGTCGTTCGGCGTGCGAACCTACCGCGCTAACCAAATACATAAACAGTTCTTTTATTAAACCTTCCAGTCCTAGCGCCAGCCTTTTGTGTCTTTGAAGAAACAAAACACGGTTGGAACAAATCACGCTCGCGGCCCTCCTGAATTATTCACATTTCATATGGGCAATAAATAGAACGAGTGGAAAAAATAGAACAGGTGAATATAATTTTTTTCTCCTTTTTGTTCCGTCGTTCTTGAATAGGAGGGCTGCGAACGAGTGATAATAATTCATCAATTGTTTAGCGGCTAACAACGCGTGTGAATAGAGCCTTGTTGAGGTATCAGGGTTCCTTTTTTACACGTTTTTAGGGTTCCGTACCCGGGAAAATGGAACTCTAGTACTAAGACTCCGCTGTCCGTCCGTTTGTATGTCTGTCCGTCTGTCTGTCACCAGACTGTATCTCATGACCGTGATAGTCAGACAGTTGAAATTTTCACATATGTATTACGGTTGCCGCTTTAACAACAAATACTAAAAAACATAAGAATATTTTACGGTGTGTAATACAATAAATGTGATTTTTCAGACGTTTTTATTTATAGGTAATTATACGAAACCCTTCGTGCGCGAGTCCGACTCGCAATTGGCTGGTTTATTAAATTATGCTTTAGTTAATAAATAATGATTTACTTTTAACATTTACACAGGTTTTTTTTTATTAATAACACTGACTGTGACTAACGCTTATTTAACTCTCGTAAAATATCGAAACACTTGACTCTGGCAAATCTGGTAAATGCACATTGATCAAAGCCAAAAGCAAAGAAAAAGATATATCTAAATATCAACAATATTTATTATTCAGAACCCAAGTCTTATTTTCCTTCACACCTATTTTATTCGATGATTCATTGTCAGAAATACACATTGTTAGTACGTTAAATAGGATTTTTGAGCGAGTAATTTTAGAAGGCTTTATTAGAAGGTTTTATTGTGTTGCAAATGAAAGGAGTTTTTTTTTAATTATTGCAAGCATTTTTAGTTCAAATCTTGAAAGCTTAATTAAAACTTCGTGATCTTATTTTGTAGAGTTGATATTTCACGCGTTGGTTCAATTTCAATGACAATTTTTATTTTTTTTATTTGGTGGTTTTAGCTCACACGCTCCGATTGAGAAGTACAAATAATACCGCCTCAGATATTCCAGTCAGTCTCAGTAAATGTTTGTTTAATATTCATATTTTTCTTAGAATATATCGGCGGAACTCCTTTGTAAATTACCATTTTCGTGCATATCCTCGTTATTGACACACCCCGTTATTTTCTTCCTCTGATCCTGTCCGTCCTACGGTTGCCTGGAAGAGATCGCTTTTAGCGATAAGGTCGCCAGTTGTTACACCTATTAATTAATTTTATTTCTTCTGTATTGTTTTTTTTAGTGTGCAATAAAGAGTTAATCAATCAATCAATCATTTTCCTTAAAATAACGTCTAAATAGTGTGGCTTTAATATCTATCTACATAATATTATCATTACTTGGTAGTAGATCTCCTTGGTAGTAGATCTCCTTGGTAGTAGATCTCCTTGGTAGTAGATCTCCTTAGCAGGAGGTTATTTAGGTGGGTACCACCCGCAGTACCAGATATTATTTCGCTAAGCTGTAGTGTGTAAATATTACTGTATTCCAGTTTGAAGGGTACTACATCTAGTTAAATTACAGGACTGTCGAGACTAACCATCGAACGTCTCAAAGTATGGACCAATTTTGAGGGAATTTTGTATGAAGTTAGCTGGATTAGCAAATAAGGTTTTTTTTTTTACTTTAAATAGATCTACGTTTGGCCACCAACTCACCTAATGCAAAGCGACGGTGTGGCCGAGGATGGAGCACGCTGATCCAGAAGAAATCTATTCACTCTAGCCCTAAAAACGCCCAAATTGTAATTTATGGGAAACAGCAAAGCCGGCAATGAGTTCCATTCGTGGGCCGTGCGTATCAAAAAAGTAGAGCGGAATCGCTGCGTACGAATACTGGGAACGCCCACGAGGAACGGATGGTAATGTGCCGTTTTTCTGCTCGTCCTGTGGTGGAACGGAGACGGTGGGATAAGGTCATGGAGCTCCTGCCATCAAAAGATCCAAGCAGTTAGCAGTGTGACAATTAACGTCAGGGACCCTTGTAGCTTCTTGGACTAATTGAGTGAGGTTGAGTGACACCACCAGGTTAATGTCTCTCTCCCTGCGTCTCGTATGGGAAAAGCCACTCTCTGTGGTGGCCATTAAAATCCCCCAGAAGTACAAGTTGGGTTGAAGGGTATCATCGTTGAGCCATGTCCGCCGTCACACTTAGATGCCGAAACTTTTTATCTACTACTACGCTACTTTTTATCTCAACAATATGTAACGGGTAACACCGCGGAGTGCATCTAGTTCTCGAATAAATAAGGTCTTGTTTTAGTATTATTTTTCAATAATGACTTAACTAATACTGTACACTACTGTACTGTACTGTCTTCTGTACTTTTTTCTGTTTATGGTGTGCACAATAAAGAGTTATATCTATCAGAATCTATCTATATATCTAATTGTTTCACCTTAATTTACAGTTCATTCCGCATAAGTCAATCACTCCAATAATTGCAAGAGCAAATATTTAAACGACACTAAAATTCTACTAAACCTTCCACAGAGTCTCAACAAATAGTTGCAAAAGGTCACCAATCCGACCACTGGTTATTAGACCGTAATTTCGTGTAATTGTTGTTTGGAAAGCCCTTTTGACAAAGTTTGTAATCTACTGCGGTGGAAATATTATTCACTATCGTGTTCAGATTTTAAAGTTATTATAATTTAGTATGAAATAATGTACTTAACTTGCGAGTTTGTTTAAGTGTCTTTTTTATTTAAATTGTACCACAATTTTGGAAACTTTTAAGCTTTGAACACCGCTACACAAGGTAGCATGTCTTCCAATTTTCTATCGCCTTAACAATGTAATTCATATAGGAACATAGCAAAAATACGAGGTTGCCGGGTTTTGTTTCAAATTTCAGCTATTGTGACATGTAGTCTGAGAGCCTACGGTACTTTCTACCTTTTACTTTGGTTTTTGACAAAAACGGACAAATACTTACGTATTCTTATTCTTATTCGGAATGGGGGAGATAAGTCCTGCACTGACGTCCCAGGGGTGTATTGTTCATTTACCCCTACCAGCGTCTACTCGAGCCAACCTAGCTCCTTGAAGTATCGGAGCGAGTCTCTGGGTCGCTGTATAGTAGCTCCAGTGGATGAGATAGAGTTATGCATGATAGTGAAAAGCAGTCTGCCTGTTGCGGTGGTTTAAATGTGGTTAGTGAGGAAGCTGCTTCATGCAATCTAGTGAAGAAGAAAACAAAAACAAAATAACATCGACGAATATAACGTAGTAGTTTGTACTACTACGTTATATTACTATATTTATACTACGGTGGCCTTATCGCCTAGAGTTCAGAGCGATTTCTTCCAGACAACCTTTTGATGGCACAGCTGTTAAGGTTGGCTATCAGTATTATTTTGTTAAAAAAAATATTCCTTCGAATTGGCTCGTGTCTATACGTGTCAGTTTGATAGAAAAAAAGAAACATTTATTTTGACACACAATACTACAACATCAACACACTAAAAATTAATTATAAAAAAGACGACAAAAACAATAACAATAATAATAAAAAAGCTAATAAAATTTAGGTAGCGAGCTCCCCTCATTCCAGTACTGGGACAGTTACTGAGATAGTATTTCCACTGTGGTGCTTTCCAGATTTATGGCTGTTTGCCGACCACCCTCTACGTCAAGTGGAATAGCCGTGCCATTTAACAATTTTGATCAATGATAGTGCGCTTCCAGCCTTTTCGGAGACTTTTGTCATGTTTCTATTGTTATGTGTCGCTAATAGAGTGGCGTTCGACGTAACAATAGATGAAAAGTTTCTATACAAATTTAAAATTCGCATCAATCAATCAACACTTCTTTTCTTTTACATACATTCGCTAAGAGAGCGCGTAACAAAAAAACAAACACTTTTTTAAAGCTCAATGACTTAAAGTCGATAACGTTTCAGTTAACTAACGCATAGCAGTGGCAATGCAAATAAAACCTAATCATTCAGTGAATAAGGTGTAGCGCTCGTGGCGTAGCTTGACTATGTATTCTCAATAGATCACCGATGTTAAGCAACGGTTGTTCCGAAAAGCCTTTGGATGGGTGGCCCCTGAGTGCCATTTATTTCTAAGCGCTACTGTGAGTTAGAAGACACGACAAATTGTAGGTGCCGAGATTCTTTCCATATTTCTACCACTGGCTCAGAGGCCTTCGGGCGGCATAGTAGGGCTGATCCACTCAGCTCTACTTAATTTAGTTGTATTAAGCGGCTCGTGGTGGTGGTGGACTCTTAATCCTGATAGGTACTGCACTTTAGGCTTTGATATCTCGCCACTCAGAGTCATTCTAGCAGTGTATAGCATCAGATAAGATGGCGATCAAACGCAAGCCTATTCATCATAAAAAAGACACCCCGAAGAGTAATCGAATATTCTGTCACGGTTGCTCAGTACGCCTGGTAAATTTTCATACAACTTCTACTGGGAATATTAGGAATGAAAGTATCGAGGTACAGTCTTCCTTTTTCGGATCCCTTGGTACGCGAGCCCGACTCGCACTTGTCTGGTTTTTATTTCTTCTTGCTCTTTGGGTTGCATAAAATACAATTCTGAATAAGTATCTGATTAAGAGACTTGTAAATCAGATATTAATTGTATCCCCCCATGAAACGCTGCTTGACGAAGTGATGACAGGTGGAGTAAGGTTGCAACAGAGTGGTGGTCTAGGCAAGGTAAGCGGAGCGTTGGTCGTCCAGCCGCAAGATGAGGCGACGATAACGTCACCGTCGCGTGTCGAACCTGGACTAGATTGGTACAGGACTTAGGCATATGGCATTATAAGAGAGAAGCCTAGCAGGGAGATAAAGAAGGCAGTTGTTATTGTTATAGAGAAAGATATTGTGCAATAATTTTAGTGTGAAATTGAGCCACGATTGGAGCAGAAGTTTAATTTCGCTGCAAAGTTCGTCGTACGCTGAGGTCGCCTGATGCATACTAAGCGGCTCTATAGTCTAGAGCTGGAGAGAATTACCACTGCAGTGCATCCCATATCAATGAAAGCAGTACTCGTAGAGACATTTAGACTCAGACGGAGTAAATTAGAGAATCCGAAAACATCATTAATACTTCCCTCTGCAGAAAGTGATTTTAAGATTAATTTGAATTTAAAAATACTAGCTTACGCCCGTGACTCAACTTATGAATTGGGTATAAAGTGAAATTAAGCATATATTATGTAACAAAAGAGCTATAGTTTCATCCATCATATCACTTGCGCTCCATACCAAATTTCATCAAAATCCATTCAGTAGTTTTTGCGTCAAAGAGGAACCAACATCCATACATACATGCTTTCAGGTTTATAATATTAGTAGGACTAGCGCTACACGCGAATTTTTGGCATCGTGTGATGCATGACACGGTGCCATTCGCGTGTAGCAGACAAAAAAATAACCGTTATGTTCCTGCAGGGTAGAAAGTATCGGCATTTCAATTTTCATCCAAATACGTTGAGCCATTATTGAAGTGAATAATTAATAAAAATAAAAATAGGTACGTACAAAATGTACTAGTACTGCTGGAAAATATAACATAGATACTCAGGGTTCCCAAACATACTGGTAAAAACAGTTTTTTCGTTCGTTAACACTTTTACTGTTCAATAAAAAAAAAAGTATACAAAATACTGATTTTATGTACGCTGGCATCCGGAGCCAAACGTTTCAGAACGAAACTCTTAATGTCAAGTAAGTGCCGAGTATATACAGCGCAAAATGCTTGTAAACAAAACATAATCGTTTTGATTTTCACCAAAAAATATGTTTTTAAAACGTCCAAAAAATATAGTTACTGTTTTCTTTTGTAAAATACTGTTGATTTTATTTCTTCGATCTTAATATTCTTCATTTGTCGTACAAAAAGTTGGAAACCCTATGCATACTACAGTAAAGCATAGGCCTCTGGCAAAACATGCATCTCGGACCAATCTTCGGCTTTTAGCTTCCAGTCGCTGGCAAGAGAAAAATCTGAAAAGAGGTATGCTCGACTTTTCCCTAAGAGATCATATACGCAACGAAATAATTCGCCAGAGAACCAGTCACCGGCATATATCGTACTATTAAATGGCAGTAAAAGTAGACTGGATACATTCTGTCGCGTAACCGATAAAACCTGAGATAGACGTGTTCTAGATTGAAAACCACGAATCAGCAAACATTGTGTATACTCGTAGTGACATAGTCGTATATATGTACAATTGTACATATACAAACAGACACAGTTTCACTTTAATCATATTACTAGATGGTAGATCCCTATAGCAGGAAGTCATCTAGGTAGATACCACCGCAGTACCAGATATTCTGTCACCAAGCAACAGTGTGTAAACATTACTGTGTTTCGGTTTGAAGGGTACTGCAGCTAGCGAAATTAAGGGGAGCGAAAACAGGGCTGTTGAGACTAACCATCGAATGTCTCAAAGTAATGAGCGCCAAAGTAGCGATGCCCTGGACTTTGCTTTGTTACTCAAAGTTCTGACTACCGGGGCACTTGTATGTTGTTATTGTTTATATTACAAACAATGGCACAATTAGAAATTTATTTACTCGTATGTGCAAATATGTATAGACGTATTAATATTAATAAGTACCAAAAGTTGTTAAACTTTCGAGTACCAATTTAACAAAACAAATACACGTGTTGAAACAGAGAAATCAATATTTACTGATTACCAATTTAAGTTCAGTGGAATTTATCCGCTGTCTAAGTATAAAGAGAAATTGTATAATTTATTCAGTTGTACTTACAGTTTAAATTCTGTTGTTTTTGATAAACTATAAATAAATAAATATTGTAAGACATTACACACATCGCCATTATTTATTTATTTATTTATTTATTGAGGAAAAAACGGGTACACCCAATAACAATTACCTCACAATTACAAAAACTAATAATGTCAAAATGAATGTCATAAAAAGGAAATACAAAATGTCAAAAATAATAATAAAAAAGATGTCAAAAATTTAAAAGTAAACATAATAAAATGATAATAATAATAAATGAAATAACAATGCAGATAAACGATAACCAATAGTCAATATTACATACATACTTAATTAAAATAAAAACCCAGTAAACTCAATAATCGTCAAGAGTCATCAAATTAGTCAGAGAAGCTGTCAGTTCTTTTACACCTGTCCCATTGGTCAGTCAAACTTTCACAGTAAGTCAAAAAGTAGGTCATTAACGTTCTCCAGTTATCACAAAAAATATCACAATCAGTGTTGGCAAGGAGTGCATTGAGGTGGCGGTGTGCGCGGTTTAAAGGTGACATGGAACGCGCGACGGTTCGGCCATAATCCACGTGGAACAACTTATTCCGTTGTTCACGCCTACTCGCCGGAGCCCCGGGTTTGCAGGGTACTGACAACGTGCACAATAGGTCGTGCAAGTTCAGGGAATCCACCGATCCTCTAAGGACTTTGCAACAGATAGAGAGTTGATCGAGCATCCTTCTCACCTCCAGAGAATTATAGCCGAGCTGGCCAAGCAAGAACTTAGCCATATGACCCCAAACTAAACAAAACTTTGTACTTACTATGGAAGTCAGATAACTGAAAGAATACTTTTTTTTTAAATACATACAAAGCACTCAGGCCACAGAACAAACATTTTATTTATACTACAAGTTGTTTGTCCTGGGTGGGAATCGAAACCACGCTCAAGTGAAGTTGTCGGAACACACCATTAGATGCTTGACGGTATAGGTAGCTAGCCAGTGTTCCGGCTCACTTCAAAGCCAGTTCTATTCCAGGCTAGGTGAGCATTACCGTCTTCGACTAGCGTCTCTCTCGTACTCGTAGCGATGATAGCTCAGTGGTTAGCGCTTCGGATAGCATGCAGAAGGGCGTGGGCTCAAACCCCAACAATGAGCTTGAGCTGCCGGTGAAGGAAAACATCGTGAGGAAACCACATGCACGGTGGTAGGGTACTTACTAGTACTCGGCTGGCTAGCTACCACCCTCAAGTTGAAAATCTGCCGCCAAGCATCTAACGGTATGTTCCAGTTCCACTCGAGAGCAAGTTCCATTCCAGGCTAGTTGTGCATTACCATCTTAGACCAAAACCATAAAACCATTAAAAAAAAACTACACCGTCACTTAACATCAGGTGAGCTGTGGTCAAACATCAAGCTTGTCAAACATAAAAAAGCAGCAGACAATCCATCTGCTTTTTTGCCACCTGTAGCATAAGAATCTTACAACAGTAACAGAAAATTGTGACGTCACGTTCGAAACATACTAGATTATTCCGGTCAGTAGATTTATCTATAGAGTTATAGTGTAAGAGACAAAGACAAAGTTTCTTCACGGCTGGGGAGTACCGACCTAAAAGTATCCTGATTAGTTACTAAACTAAAATAATAACAGTAAATCTACTCATCACATTATGTTCCGGAAGCTGGAGTAGGTATTTACTTGTAATAAACTAACCCATAACCTTTATGAATATCATAAAAATATTTTATGCCTGTTTGGATAAAACTATACCAACTACCTATTGTGAGTGTAATTTATTGACGCAATGTTGTAGAAAGTAAGGACAGGAAAAAATAAATGCAAGACTATGGCTTGGTTTGGCAAAGACATTTGCTTTGTAAGCTTAAAGTCCCGAATTCGATTCGCAACTACGCGTATTTTTTACATGTTTGGCGTGATCGAACTTAGAGAAGCTCTTTATCTCCTTAGCAAGAGGTCATCTAGGTAGGTACCACCGCAGTACCAGATATTCTACGCCAAGCAGTAGTATGTAAACATTACTGTGTTCCAGTTTTAAGTGGTCAAACACCTTGCATGGCGACAGTAAAAAATAAATATACCTCATTCAGTACTGCTTTAAAATTATCAAATTGATTTAGATAATGGGGGAAGTCCATTTTTTTTTTTTGAAATTTGAAAACCATTTCGAGGAATTAGGTTACTGATCACTATCAATCACTTATAAACCGAAAATAATCACAGATTATTATTTTTTGAAGCTTTACGTGGAAAATAACAAAAACAATTAAAGTAGTTTCTTAAATTAATTGCTCTATATTTTCATAATCCAAAATAAAAATGGAGGACAAGATTTTTTAGACGTTCCCCGTTAAACGAAGAATTTTGTAACATGAAAAAATAACAAAAATGATTGAGCAAAAAAAAGAATTCTGCATTCATAAAAAAATATAACACGTGAAGTCATCTACAAAACAATCAGACTTGGTTGACCGTTTACCACACACTACACATTTTGAATTACTACAATATACATTTTGAACTTCTCTTCCAGGTTGCTATTTCAAACAAATTATTTTGTCCATACTGTTGCAAAGCAAAATTATAACCATACTTAACATAGGTACATTATTTTTATTATACATTCCGGTAACCACTGTGTATCGTCCGCTTCCTCCTATAAATTGGGCGTATCGTAAACTATGTACAACTTGAGAATAACATTTGCTTCTAAAGCTATCAAGAAGTTTCACTATGTTAGCTAAATATTGAGTTGAATATATTGCCGTAATTAAATTCCGTATTGATTATTATAACACGGAATATTGACACATAAGTAGATGCAATAAAAGCGACCAATATGTCTTACTGTAACGTTTATTGTAGGGGATAAAATGATAGTCAATATCAAAACACTTACCTACTTGTTACAATAATTACTATAAAACTATACTTGATGTTACAATGCGTGCTAAATTCTTCAAAATTAAAAAAAATAATTAAGTAATTTTTTTTTTTTATGATTGACAGGATAGGTGTTTGACCACAGCTCACCTGATGTCAAGTGCAGGTGTGGTCCAAGATGGTAAAGCACACCTAGCCTGGAATGCAACTGGCTCTCAAGTGAGGCTGCCGGAACACACCGTTAGATGCTTGGCGGCAGATTTTTCAACTTGAGGGTGGTAGCTAGCCAGCCGAGTACTAAAGTACCCTACCACCATGCTATGGTTTCCTCACGATGTTTTCCTTCACCGGCAGCTCAAGCTCATTGTTGGGGTTTGAACCCACGCCCGTCGGCATGCGAACCTACCGCGCTAAAAATCTATCAGTTATCTGTCTTCCATAGTACAAGCTTTACTAAGCTTAGTTTAGGATCAGATGGCGTTGTGTGTATAATGTCTTACGATATTTATTTATTACAAGCAGCTCGCCTCGGCATCGCACGGGAAAACTCGATTAACAATATAAATTTATCGATCCAGTAATTTCGGAGCCTATTCAATACAAACAAACAAAAGATTATATCTTTACTCTTTCTAAGATGTAGATGACAACTGCAATAGTTAGACATATGATATTGCACACTCTTGGCAGCCCGTACACGTTCAATCATGATCACGATCCGCGATCCGCGATCCGCGATCATGATTTCAAAATTTCTAGATATTATCCGCTTCGTACACGATCAGTCTGGATCGCGATCATTGATCGCGGATCGCGGATCGCGCGCTACGTGTACGGGCTGTCAATATTTGCACTTTAGAACGTCACTTCATTCTATTATAATCAATAGTTTTCGCTGCGCATGCTAAGTTAGGATTTTTTTTAAATTTTCACAGCTTGGGTTACATTATTGAATATTTCATATGGATCCCTAATTGTTTTTTAAATAAAATATAGCCTATGCCATCACGGATAATGTAGCATTCTAATAATGAAAGATTTTTATTAAGATCGGTCCAGTAGTTTCGGAGCCTATTAAATACAAACAAACAAATCTTTCCTCTTTGTAATAGTATAGATAAATAAATAAATAAATAAATAAATATTGCAGGACATTACACACAGCACCATCTGACCCCAAACTAAGCAAAGCTTGTACTATGGGAGTCAGATAACTGATAGAATACTTAAATACTTTTTTTTTGTAAATACATACTTATAATACATACAGTACACCCAGACACAGAACAAACATTTGTTTTTGTATCACAAAATGCTTGTCCTGGGTGGGAATCGAACCCACGCCCCACAGCTCTTGAAGCAGACATGCTACCAAATGAGCCAACAGGGCTGTCAGATAGATTGAATTCAAATCCGTTCAGCCGTTTTTGCGTGTTCGAGTGACAAACATCCAAACATACAAACTTTCACATTTATAATAAAAGTAGGATACCAGTACATCTGTAAGCTTAAAACTTCATGTCTGAAATTCATGAATTTTACGATACGATATACGGCATCCGTGAACTTTCAGCCATCCATTCCAGGCAAACGATTCGAGTTTTCAAACGATCACAGTTCTGAAATACTTTTCATATGGGTTTCCTTTAAGCTTTTAGCAATTTTTATGCTTAAAGCAAATTTTAAGTAAAGGTTAACACAAAAGGCTTGACGCGGTAGCTGTTGGCCAATAGCAAAATGGTATAAAGATGTGGAAACAGCGCACCCTTCGTGTTTTGGAGCTTCTTTCTAGTTACAAAGGTTTCATTAATGGTATTTTTTCGTAAGTAAATTAAGTTCTTTGTTCAATTATATATATATTTCCTTTTATGTGTATTTTCCGATTATTTCGTCTTTTGGATAGTCTATGATCGAATGATCTTAGATGATGAATGATGCCATGCAGGCTTTTTACCTAATTTTTTTTTAAATTGATTAATAACAAAGCAACCACCAATATAAACAATTAGTACATAGGCCTTGAGTCGGGAGGAGGCGATTTCAAATGAAAAAAAAAATGTAATTAAAGTTGACAAAGGTCACGGACCCGTGTCTGTGGTACGTATAATTATAAATAAATAAAAAAAAAAATGATCCATACTTTTGTTTTGTTTACTTATATGATTGTAGAGTTGAACATTTATAATTGAATCATCATCATCATCATCATCATCATTTCAGCCGTAGGACGTCCACTGCTGGACATAAAACATTTTGTGAATAAACAAATGTTTGTTCTGTGTCTGGGTGTTCTGTATGTATTTACAAAAAAAAAAAGTATTTATGTATTCTATCAGTTATCTCACTTCCATCACACAAGCTCTGCTTAGTTTGGGGTCAGATGGCGCTGTGTGTGTAGTCCTACGATATTTATTTATAAAATTATTTTTTCTTGATTCAAATACAAATACAATTTTTTTATTAATAACACCAAAGTTACAGGTCATTAGACGCTAATAGATTCAACAGGCTGCTCTCCGAGCCCTGTTCTGACGCAGCCAGGGAGCTGTTCAGCTGTGTGAGTCGCCTCAAGTGACCCACCTATTATGATTAGTATGTATGCGGGGGAGTGAATGTGTGTATGAGAGAGTGAGTATATGTTTGTGTGATGTGTAGATAATTTTTTTTATTTTAGTTGTGTTTTATACATAGAAAATACGATGGGACTGCCATGTGGCTACCACAAAAGTCCCATAAATAAAAGAGAATAAAAAAAAGGTCATTTTTCCATTCATAGTTAAAAATATCAAAATCATAACATATGTCATGATTTTGATCATAAAAAGTCAGCAATGTTTTTTGTTTACTCATTAAATTTTTTTTCTTGCTATGTTTTCTTACCCAATATATTTTTTTTTACTAATCGGCATAATGTTCTTTTTCTCCGCTTCTCTAGTCCTCTATTATATTAAAGTTGTCACATTAAATAAAAACAATGCCAAAACTGAAACAAATGGGCGCATTCGAGCATATCTCTATAGTTAAGCTACGATGCCAAACGCCGGATCAATTTAAGAAAAG
Source organism: Biston betularia (assembly GCA_905404145.2). NCBI lineage: Eukaryota > Metazoa > Arthropoda > Insecta > Lepidoptera > Geometridae > Biston > Biston betularia. The sequence goes on along the minus strand of FR989887.1, from coordinate 4,460,969 downwards.
TTTAGCTATAAAATTTCTGAAATAAATTCATAAAGGCTTTGGGAACGTTGTAGTTATATTTATGTTCTTTATGAGCGTATTTTTATACCGATATTTCGCGTTTTGGAGGTTTAAGGCACTTTATGTACATTTTAATGATCGGTAATTCAGTTAAATGGAAGTTATTCCAGTGAAGTTTTATTCTTTAAATACAAATATAAAACTAGCTGAATGTCTGATACCTCCCCTACCAAGTGCGGTAGCCCTCGGAGTTTGTCCTTGCACATACAGACATAAATTCAGAAAAAAATACTTTTTATTTTTTTGAAGTCTATACAAAATACATGCAAAGTTTTCTTATCGAGTAAAAAAATACGACAAAAAAACCGGCCAAGTGTCGGACTCGCGCACGAAAGATGCGAAACCATTATCTATAAAAAAGGCAAAAAAATCACGTTTGTTGTATGGGAACCTCCTTAAATATTTATTTTATTCTGTTTTATAGTGTTTGTAGTCATAGCGGCAACAGAAATACATCATCTGTGACAATTTCCACTACCTAACTATCACGGTTCATGAGATGCAGCCTGGTGATAGACGGACAGACAGGCAAACGGACGGACAGCAGTGTCTTAGTAATAGGGTCCCGTTTTGCCCTTTGCGTACAGAACCCTAATTACCTCGCACTATGCAAGCAAATTCAAAAACGTAGGTAGGTATATACTTATATAGGTCAAAAAGTAACAAACTGGGCTCAATCGTTTGCTTTGGGAAGAGTCTATGTCCAGCAGTGGGCTGTAACAATTTAGAGCATCCCATGACAAGTAAATCTGCTTTCTACCAACCTACAGATCCTAGCGTGAATTAACAAACAATTTGCAGACATAAAGGCCGCTTCTTAGCAAATCCCTCGTCACCACGTCAGCGACTATACAACTTGACATGGCTTTTACTGGACGTGTTCAGAAGTAGAACTACATCTGTCATCGTATTCTCTCTAGGGAAACAGAATCCAGCGTAGTAACAGTGCTTCATCAGTTACATTAAGCTTTGTCGTACTGTACTTGTGGTTTCCAGCAACATTAGAAATAGCCGCAATTCTCCCTTGAATTTTGACTTGAAAGGAGGGAACTACTAAAATATTCCATTTGAGAACCTGTAGGTCAGTGTGAGGATAGTGGAATGGTAGACAGTGACAAAGATTGATACAGGTATTGTAGTTGTTGTTGTCAGCATTTTTTTTTTCTCAATTTGATATTTTACTATAGAAACTTAGCTACATTTTTAGCGAAGTTCCCATGCCAAAAGACGTGGGTTGAAACCACAACAATGAACTTGAGCTGCCGGTGAAGAAAAACATCGTGAGGAAACCATAGAATGGTGGTGGAGTACTTTCTAGTACTCGGCTGGCTAGCTACCACCCTCGAGTTGCAAATCTGCCGCCAAGCATCTAACGGTGTGTTCCGGCTGCCTCACTTGAAAGCCAGTTCTATTCCAGGCTAGGTGGGCTTTCCATCTTTGACCACACTATCATTTAATATCAGATGAGCTGTGTAGCTCATTACTTTGTTTTTATTTTTTTATTACTTAAATGCTTGCTATTTCCCGCCAACTTGCCTGATGTAAAACGAAGATGCGGGCTTCGGTGGAGCACGCTCGCCTAGAAGAAACCGATTCACTCGCGACTTGAAGGCACCCAGATTGTATCTATCATGGAACACCCACTCAGGCAGCAAATTCCATTGTTTAGCGGTTCGTACAATGAATGTAGACTCGAACCGAAAAATATATCAAAAAAATATTAAATATATGATGGTTAGATTTTTTTAAATTAATAAGACGAACATCACGATCTTCCAATGGTACGAGAAACACCATTACAGTACCCTAGAATTTTGAGTAACAAAACAAACTCCAAAACTTCGCTTCTTTGGTGATTGTTACTTTCCATCTTTAGTGTCTATTGCATGGACCCTTCTAGCAGTAACACGGCGGATACGCTTCGTGAGGTTTTTTAAAACACAAGCTATGAAATATAATTAGATAGAGTCGGTATGGGAACTATCAGAACCTCAGGCACTGTGTACTACGATTGTGGTAAAGCTCTTGAATTATTGCGTAGTGAACGCGTCGGTCGGCAACGTTTTAAGCAAGCAGTTGGGTAGTTATTTGCGGCTGTGCTCGCGATCTATATAAAATTTGAGTTGTTTTATCGAGTGATAAAATTATTGCCTAAAAATGTTCCAACTTCGGGAGTCAGATGTTCCTATATTCCTTCTTTTTAGACAGCCCCGTTGGCTCATTGGTATCTGCCTTGAGAGCTGTAGGATGTGGGTTCGATTCTCACTCAGGGCAAACATTTTGTGAATAAACAAATGATTGTTCTGTGTCTGGGTGTACTGTATGTATTTACAACAAAAAAAGTATTTATGTATTCTATCAGTTATCTGACTTCCATCACACAAGCTCTGCTTAGTTTGGGGCTAGATGGCGCTGTGTGTATGTCCTACGATATTTATTCCTTGTTTCAAGCACATGTATTGCAGTCAATCAGTCTAATGCTGTGTCATATAGGGTTGCATATATAGCGGAGCAAAAATATGACGCTAACGCAAGTTCATGAGTGTTATTTTTAGGGTTCCGTACCCAAAGTACCCTACCCATCTGTTTATCCGTTTGTCACCAGGCTGTATGACAAAAACCGTGATAGTCAGACAGTTGAAACTTTCACAGATGACGAATTTCTGTTGCCGCTAAACAACAATTACAAAAAAACAGAATAATATAAATATTTGAGAGGGCTCCCATACAACAAACGTGATTTTTGTCATTTTTATAGATAACAAGCTGCGCCTCGCGGTTTTGACCGCTACATGTTTTCGGAATAAAAAGTAGCCTATGTGTTAATTCAGGGTTTCAGCTACTACCAAATTTCAACCAAATCCGTTCAGTAGTTTTTGCGTGAAAGAGTAACAAACATCCATCCATCCAAACTTTCACATTTATAATATTAGTGGGATTGTACGGAACCATTCGTGTGCGAGTCCTACTCGCATTTGATCGGTTTTTTTTTTTCAGAAAACTGATGACTACATAATCGGAGATACAGTTTGGTACACAAAAATTATTTTACAAAGTGTCAAGTTAAGCGTCAAAGCAATTATAGGCGAAGACGGCGCATATTTAAAATTCAAATAATCAGTCAAAAACAATATAAATTAAAATATCAGTTAATACTTAGTCAAAATAAAATAAAAGCTACAATTTCGTACAATTGTAGCGATGATAGCTCAGTGGTTAGCGCGGTAGGTTCGCATGCCGAAGGGCGTGGGTTCAAACCCCAACAATGAGCTTGAGCTGCCGATGAAGGAAAACATCGTGAGGAAACCATAGCATGGTGGTAGGGTACTTTCTAGTACTCGGCTGGCTAGCTACCACCCTCAAGTTGAAAATCTGCCGCCAAGCATCTAACGGTTTGTTCCGCCAGCCTCACTTGAGAGCCAGTTGCATTCCAGGCTAGGTGTGCTTTACCATCTTCGACCACACCTTCACTTGACATCAGCTGAGCTGTGGTCAAACACCTAGCCTGTCAACCATAAAAAAAATCCAATTCATTGTTGTTACACGGTCAAAGATAAATTAGAGATATAAAACACCAATACAATAATTTAAATGTCATCAGCTAAGTCAATTGCGAATAGCCCGTTTGAAACTACTAACATCAAAAATCTTCCCACAAAAGCAGTAACACTTTTGTTGCTTCAGAATACAAATAGCCAAATGCATTTTTACATTAGCAACAATTCTAAACACCGCGCAAATAGCTTAGAGACACACGGTTCAATAGAATAATGAACAAATCATTTATTACCTCTCGCAAGCTGGTAGGGTATTTTCTAGTACTAGATAGACCTGGACAACAAAGTGATCCAAACAAAATGTGAAATTATGTTTTTTTTTTTATGGTTGACAGGCTCGTTGTTCGACCACAGCTCACCTGATGTTAAGTGAAGGTGTGGTCGAAGATGGTAAAGCACACCTAGCCTGGAATGGAACTGGCTCTCAAGTGAGGCTGCCGGAACACACCGTTAGATGCTCGGCGGCAGATTTTCAACTTGAGGGTGGTAGCTATCCAGCCGAGTACTAGAAAGTACCCTACCACCATGCTATGGTTTCCTCACGATGTTTTTCTTCACCGGCAGCTCAAGCTCATTGTTGGGGTTTGAACCCACGCCCTTCGGCATGCGAACCTACCGCGCTAACCACTGAGCTATCATCGCTACTTTTAAATTCCATATCCGTAGAATTTCCACTTGTGAAAGGCAAATGATATTGTACATACAATCATTCATCACCATCATCAGCCTATATTAGGCCACTGCTGGACATAGGCCTCTCCCAAGACACGCCACTCAGCCCGATCTTCGGCTTTTCGCTTCCATCCACCGCCAGCTATCCTACGTATATCGTCACTCCATCGAGTCTCAGGGCGTCCTACGCTACGCTTGCCAATACGCGGTCTTCACTCTAGAACACGTCTACCCCAGCGGTTATCGGTTCTGCGACAGATATGTCCAGCCCATTGCCACTTCAGCTTGCTAATACGCTGAGCTATGTCAATGACTTTAGTTCTCTGGCGAATTACTTCGTTTCGGATCCGATCCCTCAGAGAAATGCCAAGCATAGCTCTTTCCATAGCTGGCTGAGCGACTTTGAACTTACGGACCATTCCCGCTGTGAGTGTCCACGTTTCGGCTCCGTAGGTCATGACAGGTAGGACGCACTGATTGAAGACTTACAATCATTGGTTTATAATATTTTCTACGTGCATTTGTTGCATGCAGTGCTTTTCAAAGAAATATATATCAATATCAACGTGAAGAGAACAACTTAAGAAATGTGTTTTTATATCCTACTAATGTTTAAATGCGAAAGTTTGTGAGTATGTTTGTTACTCTTTCACGCAAAAACTACTAAACGGATTTGCATGAAATTTAGTATGGAGGTAGCTGAGACCATGGATTAGCACATAAACTACTTTTTATCCTGAAAACATGTAGCGTGTAACACGGCGGGGCGCAGCTAGTGAAATAATAAAATCGATGTGATCTATTTTGTCTAGGGGTGTTTTTTTTTTTCAAATTTAGCGATACAGGACCAACAAAGTTGTTTTTTTTAAACCATGTAAACATTTATTGAACATTTTAAAATCTTAAATTAATGCTTATTTACAAAGTTTATACAAAAAATTAATCTAAAAGTCCGTCACAAAGTTGTTCATTTTAAAATTGTATATACCTTTCTGATACACTGTATTTTTAAAGGGAACTACTCTAATCGCAACAAAATTTTATGCAATACTGCATTTATTTTATGACGTTTTTATCATTGTTTTAAACAGTTGGAAATAAAAAAACAACGAAAGCAATATTTCAATGCTATTAGTCAGTACAAGGTAATTCTCATTACACGGACTTTTCTTTTTATTATCCTTTTAAAATAAAACTGAAGTTCGGGAATTATCCCAATTAGCATTCGTTTATAACATAAATGAACGCCATGACTGAGGCTCAGCCCGACGATAATTGGCCATTACTATGCATCGAAAACGACTGACATCGACCTATCATACTGCTTTGCGAGGATACGGCAAACGGTTTTGTCTGTGAACTTATCGTTCAAAGATTTTTTTCGGATGGTGGTTGTCATACAAAACATAATAAATATCGTAGGACATTTCTAAATTATTATTTTTTTTGTAGCGATGATAGCTCAGTGGTTAGCGCGGTAGGTTCGCATGCCGAAGGGCGTGGGTTCAAACCCCAACAATGAGCTTAAGCTGCCGGTGAAGGAAAACATCGTGAGGAAACCATAGCATGGTGGTAGGGTACTTTCTAGTACTCGGCTGGCTAGCTACCACCCTCAAGTTGAAAATCTGCCGCCAAGCATCTATCGGTGTGTTCCGGCAGCCTCACTTGAAAGCCAGTTCCATTCCAGGCTAGGTGTGCTTTACCATCAAATCAACAAAAAAAATTTTAAATTTCCCACAAGACCATCAATTCCCCAACTAAGTAATGCTTGTTGTACTATGGGAACCTGATAACTAAAATAATACTTATGTACTCTTTATGTTTAATAATAGTATTGTTTTATTCAAAAAGTGCCAATTGACTAGCGTAAGTGTGGGAAAGTGATTTAATGTGGTGAAACATAATATTCGAGTCACTTCCAAAACTCTTTTGAAGCTTGCAGTAAAATTACCACTCTTTATTAGGGTTTGATCTTGACTTACTTTGTGTGACTTTGATTGTGACTTCGTCATCCACAGCCTTATTTATCCCACTGCTGGGTATAGGCCTCTCTCTTGTCATGCCATCTGCCTCGGTCCTGTGCCAATCTGGTCCAGGTAAGACCCGCGACGGTGACAATATTGTGACTTAGACTTATTTCATTACTTTTGTCTTAAATTGCTTAAAAATATCGAAAATATCGCAACGCAATCTGAGGAATGCATAAAGTGCGACGCTAAAACCGAAAAATAAGAAAACTTTTAAATTAAAAAAAATATTTTACATGAATAGAAGATAAACGTATTTGAAGAGGCTCCTTACTTCTAAGATCTTTGGCAGCAGGTAATGTTAGTGAGACCTTCATAGTAATTAGTATGCAATATCCTATGCATACATAAATAGTTATTGGCCACGAATCGCTTAAGTTCTTTGGGCAACAATTGTTTAATCCAATGACAAAAACAATCTTGTCAAATTTACAAAAAGGCACAAAATAACGTGAACTTTAGCGAATTTTCAGCAATACCTACCTAGTATTTGCAATAGATTCTACATTACGCTTTCATAAGTCAATTTCTAGATTTAATTCTGACTCATAAGGATAAAATAAACTAACATGCAACATTTAAAATAATAAGTAATATAAAAAGCCGCTATCAATGGGAATAGTTCCCAAAACGCTGGCTCCATTGCCGCGTTGTATGGCAATACTCAAACGCTGAGCAAAATAAAGGCCAGCGTTTTGTTCACAGACCAGAGTTTTAATAATAACTCGTTTATTGACCAAAATTTTAAACGCTATACAATTAATTTGTATTATTTATTTTTGTTTTGACATCTGGTTGGTATGGTAATGGGGTTTTAACCCCTGATACAAACAGAAGGGTTTTATAAGTTTAACGTTTGTATCTGTGGTATTGTAGCCCCTAAACGGATGAAACGATTTTGACTTTTTTTTTGTTTGAAAGGTGACTTGATCAACAGTTTTCTAACTGTTCAGCCGTTTCAAAATCCCATCTCTTTCAGTTGGAGTATCTTCCACAGGTCTGATCGATGCGAAATTTGGTGTAGGGATTATAACTTTTGTGTTTGTTAATTTTAGAGACCGTGTGTCTCGGTAACATTTCCTCTCACCCTACAGCTGCACCAAAAGGGTTATTTCTCAAACACGTCGCCTCTACGTAATGGAGATCATTTATACCCCGCGCCTGGTGATCACCGCTGCTTGTGTCCAGTACAGTCTATTCTGCACAGATTTACTTTATTTTTCGATGTAATTATGCTTTTAGAGTTTTTTTTTGTGACATAAGTTTCGTCCACTGCTGGACATAATCTACTCCCAAGACACGCCATTTCTTTTTCTTCCTCTGATCCTATCCGTCCTAAGGTTGCCTGGAAGAGATCGCTTTTAGCGATAAGGTCGCCAGTTGTACCATCTATCAATTGAGTTTATTTCTTCTGTATTGTTTTATGTTTAGCGTGTACAATAAAGAGTTAATCAATCAATAATTTCATTTCACTTTTTCGTTTTCAGCAACCACCACTGATAAAATAATGTTACTACTGTTGTTAATATTAATCCTACTTGGTGGTTGATCTCCTTAGCAGGAGGTCGTATAGGCAGGTGCCACTGCAGTACCAGATATTCTGCTGCTAAGCAGTAGTGTGCAAACATTACTGTGTTCTGCTACTGCAGCTAGTAAAATTACAGAATTGTTGAGACCAAACTTCGAATGTCTCAAACTAATGAGGGCCAAAGCAGCGTTGCTCTAGACTTAGGGATGTGACTTAGAGGAGGGAAAATCGATTACTAAATAATAGATTTTTCTCTCGTCAAAGTAAATCGATTAACTAAAAAATAATCGTTTTTTCTAACTATTCGAAAAGTTGCAAAGTATGCAATATATCCTATTCATTAAAAATCGTTTTTTAATATTTGAAGAATCGATTGTAAGAAAATAATAATCGATTAATATAAAAATAGATTATTTTGTTCACATCCATATCTAGACTTTGTTTTACTACTCAAATTTCTGCGTAGGTATCGCTGTAATAGTCTTGTCAGGCGTTATCTCTTACCATCAGGAGAGCGTCTCATTCGTCTAATTACTTTTACATAATATAAAAAAGCTTGTGGATCACACCTACTATGTCTACTGTCTACGTTTTGATACCGCAGGTAAAACGCACTGGTTAAAGGCTCCCTAGGCAAGTGTGCTCTGTCTTCGGTCGCTTCGTCGCTCTCTAAATGGGGAGATGGTGGTCAACTGCTGCAAGTGATTAAGTGTGCAAAGCAAGACGTACTCTGCTTTAACTTGACATAGAACACTCAGGCACAGTGATAAACATCATAATATTATAATTGTTTGTGCTGGACGGCAATCGAATCCACACTCTACAGTTCATAAAGCAGAGATATCCTACAAATATTATAAATGTGAAAGTTTGGTTGGATGGATGGATGTTTGTTACTCATTCACGCAAAAACTACAGAACGGATTTGGATGAAATTTGATATGGAGGTAGCTGAGACCCTGGATTACAGTCGAGTACTAGAAAGTGCCCTACCACCACGTTATGGTTTCTTCACGATGTTTTCTTTCACCGGCAGCTCAAGCTCATTGTTGGGGTTTGTACTTATGCCCTTCGGCATGCGAACAGACCGCGCTAACCACTGAGCTATCATCGCTACTTGCTTGGCGACAGATTTTCAACTTCAGGGTGGTAGCTATCCAGTCGAGTGCTATAAAGTACCTACTCTACAACCACGCTATGGTTTTCTTCACCGGCAGCTAAAGCTCATTGTTAGGTGTTTAACTTACGCCCTGACTTGTGAACGGACCGTTCTAACCACTAGGCTATGATTGCTACAAAACATGAGCTGAGATGGTAGAACGCAAGCCAAAAAACAAAAACAAATAAATTAAACTAAGTTAATAAATTAACTTAGTAAGTATATCAATATAAAATCACATAAATAACAGCATATCAAAAGAACAATTGTATCTTTTTGTGCCGTTTGGGGTTGAAACTTTAGGTCCGTGGGGGCCGGCCGCTCTCGAACTGTATCGGCACCTGGCCAAACGTCTAGAGGAGGCTTCAGGTGACCAGAATGCTGGTATCTACTTTGGTCAAAAGCTAAGCATTGCCATCCAGCGTGGCAATGTTGCCAGCATTCTGGCCACATATCCCTCCTCTGACGGTTTTTTAGACTAAGTTTTTTGTATACATTTTGTAAATAGTATAATTTAAGGTATTTTTTATTTTGTTTAATAAATATTTTTTTTTATTAATAATTACAAAATAAAATTAGTATAATAATTAGTCATACAAAGAACAATTTCATCATCATCCTTGATAACATTTCAAAATGTTGCTAATGAGCCAGCTACCAACCCTAACGGTTCACGTATTTACTTCATTAACTTCGTTAATTCCATAAAATATTATAACGTATATCAAAGATCAAGATAAAAGCAGCGTTTAAATAACATGTCAAGAGGGGTTAAGTAAGGTTGAATGCATGAATTTGACTTTATCTAAACGATTTTGGCATGCTAGGAAACTCCGCAAGCCCAACTGATACGATAGTATTCTGTTACGTTAGCTAGTGAAATCGTATTCCCTATTCAGGGTTGGATTCACTACACCGAAAGCTGGTTACTGTACTCGTTGACAGCCTGGTTAGTTTAACTACAGATTACCTTTCACCTAATGTTAAGTGACAGTGCAATCGAAGATGGTAAAATAACTAAATCTAAAATGGAACTGGCTCATAAGTGAGGTTGCCGGGACATAACGTTAGGAATTGGCGGCAGGTTTTTAACTTGAAGATGGTAGCTAGCCAGCTGAGTGCTACAAAGTACCATACTGTCATGTTATTGTTTCCTCACAATGTTTTCCTTCACCGATAGCTCAAGCGCATTATTGATATTTGAACCTATATCCTGCGACGTGTATGCCGTTCTAACCACTGAGCTGTCATCGCTACAGATTTTGAAATTACAAAATAGTTGAACAATAATCTAGATGTTTGGATTTCTGATATCCTAAAATCTCAAATTATTTCTGGAATATAAAACCATTTAATATTTGTAAATTTTAAGTAGTGAAATGATAGAAGAGTTGGTCTGTTCGTGATGAATATTTCCCGCGTAAATGCGATTCGATTTTTATTCTAACAATAAAGTTGTAGTACTCTCTGCTGAATTCTGTTTTTCCCGAAAATTTGAAACGGGTGTTTTCAAGTACAAAGTACATAGATTCGTTTAATCCAAGCAGTGTTTTATCCTAGATCACTTGATTGCTTGCATCAGACAGGGTGTAGTAAATCTATGTACCTATTCTGATTTAAAAAAATATCTCAATTTTAAAATGCAGCTAATGATAGCTCATTGGTTACTACGATCGACTTGTTAGACGCAGTGCATGCTTTCGAATCCCAACAATGATCTTGAGTTGTTGGCGAGGGAAAACATAGCATAGGAAAATCTCCCGTCGGCGTATTCTGGAACCTCACTTGAGAGCCAGTTCCAGCCAGACTAAATGTGTTAACCATCCTTCAACTTCACTATCACTTTGCAACAAATAAGCTGTAAAACAAAAAAAAAACACATACTGGTCACAACCAAAGGATTTTTCACTCACACAGACGTACAAGTAAATTAAACTCGAAAAAAAAACCAGTTACGCCGACATCCCTACCCGACCTAATCAGATGTCCGGTCGTCCTCTTCAGAAACCGAACAAAAGATAAACCCCATAAAATTCGCCAAAGAGTTTTATGACATACACATATAATGCGCCTTTTGAAAGTTCCTGTTCGAGTAATAAAGCTAGCGCAGATCGGAGACACGCTATCTTGACGGAGTAGGTATTTTATTTTTATAGTACTATAGACACAGAACTGATAATACAAATACAAATCTTATAGGAAAAGTTACAAGTCCAATGTTACAGGACATTTTTATACTACGTGTAGAACGGACACTGTTTCCTCCCACCCAATCGGGGCTTCCTCACCCCGCAGGCGATTCTGAGCTGTCGAGGAGCCGATTAGCGCGCCACACACACCACGTGACTACGCCAATGTTGTGACCAGTATGTGTATTTTTTTGTTTGACAGCTTATTTGTTGCAAAGTGATAGTGAAGTTGAAGGTTGGTTAACACATTTAGTCTGACTGGAACTGGCTCTCAAGTGAGGTTCCAGAATACGCTAACGGAAGATTTTCCTATGTTATGTTTTCCCACGCCAGCAACTCAAGATTATTGTTGGGATTCGAAAACATGCACTACGTCTAACAAGTCGATCGTAGTAACCACTGAGCTATCATTAGCTGCATGTTAAAATTGAGATATTTTTTACATCAGAATAGGTACATAGATTTACTACACCCTGTCTGATGCAAGCAATCAAGAGATCTAGGATAAAACACTGCTTAGATAGAACGACTCTATTTATTTTGTACTTGAAAACACACGTTTCAAATTTTCGGGAAAAACAGAATCCGGCAGAGAGTACTACAACTTTATTGTTCGAATAAATATCGTGAAATCGAATCGCATTTACGCGGGAAATATTCATCACGAACAGACCAACTCTTCTATCATTTCACTTGACCACCAACTCGCCTGATGTAAAGCGAAGATGCGGCCTACGGTGGAGCACGCTCGCCTAGAAGAAACCGAATAGAGAATTCTCGTTTCAAACAAAAAAACAAAATCAAAATCAGGTCATCCGTTCTGAAGCTACGATACCACAGACAGACACTCACACAATCACGTCAAACTTACAACACCCTGCCATTTGGGCGTCGGAGATTAAATTTAAAGACAAACCCTTTTTTCAGCTTTGACACTGTCTGTAAAGTTTACATGTACTCTCGATCGGCATAATCTTTTCAAAATATGGAACCGTCAAGCTCGTAAAAGTGACGCGCGCTTAACGACACGAGACTCAAGTATCTGAGAGATAATGGTGTTTCGATCAATGCTGCCAATATTATAAGTCTTGGGGAGAAAAGTTTGGGAACCCGTCAATTTAGAGAACGGTTTATAGAGGGGATAAATGTGGGGTACATTTTGAGAGAGTTTTATCTTGATAATACTTTAGGTAATGATTTTGTTATCAAGGCCGTGATATCTCACGTTTCAAGGGCGTTTGCTATTGTAGCCAATCATCAGTCGAATGATGTATTTAAAGGCATGTTTAGGAAAGCAATATATGGCCTTAAGAAATTTGCGTGTGTATAATTTTGTTTTTTTTTTTTATGTAAAAAATAATGAGACGAACGAAACGCTCTCCTGATGGTAAGAGATAACGCCTGTCCATGACCATTGCAACAATTCACAGAACTCTGAGTAAGAAAAGAAAGTCCAAGGCATCACTGCTTTGGCGCTCATTACTTTGGAGACTTTCGATGGTAAGTCTCAACAGCCCAGTAATTTCGCTAGCTGCGGTACCCTTCAAACCGGAACACAGAATATCTGGTACTGCGGTGGTACCTTTATTTCCCAAAAACCCAAAAACACGTAGCGGGTAGCACCACAGGGCGCAGCTAATAATTCAGTTAAAACCAGACAATTAAAAAAAAATCTCAATAAACTAAGTCCTTAGAAAACATCACAGTCAAATATTCGACCAAAAACATCGTGAAAAGTTGGCGGCGACCAAGCCATTACTGAGACACCCCGAGCGTAAAATGAAGTAATAAAGCCACGAGCCTGGCACATCTAAGATTGTGTTTACTTTGAAACCGCTTGTTTCGTTAGGCTTTTTTAAATGGATCGAATAAGTTTTGGCGTTACAAAAAAAACAGATCCCACCAACAAATACTAATTTTATATTTTTTTAAAACAAGACTTGCGTTTGACGTCCATTCGGCCCGCTGTGCGATGTACGATAGAACACGCTTGCCTTAAATATTCAGTTGCAACTTGAAAACATCTAGTTCGGTATCAATAGGGAAATCACTGGGACGTCGTCGTGCACGTTTAACTCTTCGATATAAGACTTGTGTCAATAGTAAATGTTGTTAATAATGGATGTTTAACCCCCTTTCGGTTAAATACACCCCGAGATTTTAACTGTCTAAAAAACACATTTATAAGTACACCCAGTTAGAGAACAAACACTTCTATGTTCAAATAAAGTTTGTTTGTGTTGGGTGGGAATCGCAACTGCGCCCTTAAGACACGAAATATAGCTACTACCAACTGTATATAATAATCCCTTTTCAGCCCAAGCTTTTCACCTTCAAGATTAAAAGCTTAGCTTTGGTCAAATATATATGTAAATAAGAACACCCAGTTACAGAACAAACGCTTCTATTTTCTTCACACAGAATGTGTTTACGTTGGGTGGGAATCGTAGTCACGCTCAATAGCACACGAATCAGAGCTCAATAATTCCCTATCGATTTAATACACCCCAAGCTTATAATTCTGTTTACATTTAATACACACATTAGTACATCCAGATATAGAACAATTATTTGTTAAATAAATTATATAGAATTATTTACAATTATTATATAGAACCAGATATTTGTGCTGGGTGGGAATCGTATTTACGCCTTACAACACCCAAAGCTACTACCGATTGGGTGTAGGATATTTGAGGTAGTCAGTATACATACTATACAACCAAAACCGTACCAAAATAATGTAATTCGGGATCTGTCGATCTTAGCATCGGACGAGAACGTAAAAGGCAATAAGTCGTATCGTTGAATAATTAAATACAAGACAGCATTCAGCTCACGCAACTAGCCTCGAGTCGTTCCTTCCATTTATTATTTTTTTGTGTTCTCTGCTAGTAATAGCCGAATACTGTGTATAAGTGGTTTACTGTAAGCACACAATCGTAGTTTTATACTTTAGTAGTTTAGTATTAATACATCGGAGGGGTTAGCATATAAGTTTGCGAGATTTACATACTAGGTACGTAAAAGATAGAATGAATGGAAAGTGGACAGAGCTTCTGACCCCTTGGTTTTTGCAAGTGATCGCCTACTGATCGAAATGAAAGACGTTTCACGTCAAAAGAGCAACAAAGTCACAAGAAGTATAGAATCATGTCTCTGTATTTATTGGAGTAGTGTACAAATTAAAATACATTTTATAATACTTAGGTATAACAAGTAGATTGTTCACCATTACGAACACTCGTTTGCAAATATATGCGCGATCGCGTTTCGTTCGGCGTCGCTGTAGAGACAACTTACAATGTGCAAACATTGTGCATTTAGATTGTACGCTGTAGTTTCTGAACAGGGCTAGTCAGAATAGACAAGCTCAGTGGTTATGGTGTTTTACTTGATGGTAGATTTCCTTAGCAAGAGGTCGTCTAGGTAGGTACCGCAGCATTACCAGATATTCTGCAGCCAAGCAGTGTGTAAATATTACTGTGTTCCGGTTTCAAAGGTACTGCAGCTAGCGAAATTACTGGGCTGTTGAGACTAACCATCGAAAGTCGCATAGTAATGAGCGCCAAAGCAGCGATGCCCTGAACTTTGTTTTACTACACAAAATTCTGTGTATCGCTGCATTGTATAATGAATAACTTTTCCTATGGCCAAACAACTAAAATCGTAAAAAATCGGCTTAAGTGGTAAACAAACTCTTTCAATTCAAGAGCAAATAAAAAAGCCAATTGAAATATTAAAACGAATTTAATAATTCACTATGGAAAAAGTAACAAAAGATATTATAAAGAAAAAAAATAAAGTAGGGCAGAAAAGTGACCAAAAAAGACACAAAAATATCGAATGAAATAGAGTTGACCACCACAAAGTCATTACTTAGGGATTATATCAAACGCAACCATAGATATTCAACAAATGCTGAAAATATGCCGAAAAAGGACGGTGGAAACGTAAAAGCTCTTGCTGTACTTTTAATTCTTGGAACAAAGGCACGTTTTTACAAACACACATGCAGATTATGGTCTTACTAACTCTGGATTCCGGAACAATCCTGTTTTTATCAGCTGTTCCAGAACTAGGGGCGGTCCTCTTCCCATTGTGATAGTCCACAAAACTGGTTCAGTGCGGGTTGGCAGAGTGTATATGTTCCGTAGAACATAAGCGATGATAGCTCAGTGGTAAAAGGCGTGTATTCAACCCCCAACAATGAGCTTGAGCTGCCAGTGAAGGGAAACATCATGAGGAAACCATAGCATAGTGGTAGGGTATTTTCTAGTACTTGGCTGGCTAGCTAACGGTATGTCCCGGCTGCCTCACTTGAGAGACTATTTTATTCCAGGCTAGGTATGCTTTACTATTTTCGATGACAGTGTCACTTAACATCAGGTAAGCTGTGGTCAAACACCTACCTTGTCAACCATAAAAAAACATTAAAAACTCTCTGAGATGCAGATTTTTCCGCAATATTTTCCTTCACCGTTTCAAATTAGCAACAATTTATAAAAGACAGAAGTTCGTGGGATACAAATAAAAGAACGTCTGCTTTAGATTCTGAAGCGGAAACCAAAACGTCAAAAAAAAGCAACAAAATAATACGGAGGGTAGATATGTCTCTATTCATAGTACAAGTAAGGAGGCTAAATTATACTCATGCATAACAAATTGTAAGACTATTGCTCATTTGTTATTTACCTACACATATTTCATTTTCTCGCAGATCCTAATTCTTACCCGAAGCCGCGGGCATAAGCTAGTTTTAACTGATTTTTTCAAACAGAAAAGAAAAACAAGGTTTTTAATTTATTAAGTTTCAAGTAAGTGCCATCGAGAAAATTTTATTAAATGTAAAAATTCCGTTCTCTCGAGAAACTGTTCAATAGGAAATGACTTTAAACATTTCCGTAGACAACTGGCGCCCTCTATCCTGTAAACTCTTTCACTTGAGTAAATTGAAACTCTAAAGCAGTTCTGACGCATTTCCGCTTCCTTTAGTCCACAGTCGAGACTTAAGTGATTGCGGTTTTGCTAAAGTTTTCTTTGTAAATATCTTGCTTATTCTAAGTTTAGAATCGCAATGATCACTGATTTTTATAGTTGAACTAGCTGCGCCCCGCGGTGTAATCAGCTGTTCTCATGTGATCATTACATTTTTCAGGATAAAAATTAGCCTAGTGTTAATCTAGGGTATCGGCTACCTCCATACCAAATTTCATCAAAATTGGTCCAGCCGTTTGAGCGTGAAGGATTAACAAAAATACAAACACACATTTGTGCCAACTGATTCCAAACTAAGAAAAGCCTGTACTCTGGAAGTCAGATGACTGATATAATACTTAAATACCACTATTAAAAAGATAGCTCACTTTCATTGGCCAGTATTTTTTCTATACAGACAACTATAGAAATAAACCCCGCCAACGGTTTTCTCACATATAAACTACCACAGTAGAAATGGTTGAACCGAAATGAACCAGAAAAATAAAAGTCAAATTTTTATCTGGGCATCACGCCAGATGCTAACATTGTCGATTATATTGATAAAGTATCGGTCTATGGCAGGGTTAGTAAAACTAGGACTGCGTCGGGATTTTGTCTAACTCGGACAATTTCTTTATTTTTAAGCGACTCAAAAAAGAAGGTTCTTAATTAAAATATACAGCATGACTGGTGAGACACCTACGATACTGTAGGAGAGTACTTGCTAATATATTCTCGTTATAATTGTGTAACTTAGGTACTTAATTTTCCCTATAAATAAATGAAGCTTGGATACACTCCCGATAACGGTGTTTTGATCACGGGACAAGTACGTGCATGCCCCCCTGTCGTAGGCGCGAGCGTCTTCACAACGTCCGCGCGGTGTCCATTCTCTGCGTAATTAATTACATAACTTTCGGTTAAGTTTACCTCGTTTCTAGTTTCGGTTAGGTTTAACTGACTACGTTAATATTTATTTTAAATGTTATTTTTTTTCTTCCTATGTGATCGCCAAATATCACTTCCTCGAGTCCACGTAGGTGTTTCACCAGTCATACTGTATAGAGATGTAGTTCGGATCGAATAACTGCAGTACCCTTCAAATCGGAACACAGTGATATTTTTTTTAATTTAATATATTCACTCCACAGACACAAATCTTTTAGTCGGTTAACATTTATTTTTAATGTATTTTTTTTAATTTGTATATGTTTACCAAATATCACACGAGTATCGTAGATTTCTCGCCAGTCATGCTGTATATTCATTTATCGTGAGTCACTCAACTACACGATCTAAGCCACGGATAGAAGCAAGTTATGAATAAATAATGATAATCAATGACTAAATTATGTCCAAGCAAAAGCCCAATGTCGTCGACTCCCTTTGCGTCAGCACATTGTTTTCACTCAAATATCAAGCAGTACGCAAGCTTGATTCCTGGATGCTAGCCAATTCACAGTGTGAAGGGTTAGCAACATTGTAATTCCATTTGCTTACGCCCGGGGCCAGTCTGCCCGGGCGCGGTATCTCGACCAAATGCACCTTTCTACTTCAATGCTTTTACAAAGTATACGAATAGCTCGGGATTAAAGGTTTTTACTGAGGTCTGCCAATTGAAATTTGGTTGTTTTTGAAAGAAATTTTGTGTCTTTTTCACTCGGTTCTTTTGTGCAAAGTTCGCATGTATCTGCTTTAGTGGAAAAGTAAAGAGTTTCGCTTTGTAGAACCGAATATTGAAAAAGCTTTTTAATAAATAAAAAACGACTTCATTTGATACAGCACTATCTAGCTAGTAAAAATGATAGCTTGTAATAGGAGAATCTGATATCTGGTGGTAAATTTAGATCACAAATTTTATCAGAAAACATTGTCTAGAAGAAATTACTCTACGCTATAAGGCCGCCTTTGTACTACCACATAATTATATGTATTAGTCTATGTTATTTTTGTTTAGTTGTTATTTTTTTCTTCATCTCTTTGCTTATGCATGTACGTTTAGTGTACAATAAAGTTAAATTATACATATCCTATTTTATAAAATTTACATGTTTGTTTTTATATTTTTTAAATAAATTTTGAAGTTTGATTTTGACACAATTACACTCAACATAAACTGAGAGAAAATAGACAAGAATAAAAATGTAGATATTATTTATTACGGACGTCGATATAATTTATGAACTTTAAATAATTTACTAGAGTAGAGCTTCAATAAATATTATCATATAAATCACTGCTATTTATTCCTTATCTTGATACTAATGTTTATTAAAGTTGTAGACCTAATAGACTATAGAGATCTATTGTTTTTATGTACTTACTAGCGGATGCCTCCCGGTTTCAACCGAGTATTTTGCGTTCCCGTGGAAATACAGGGATAAAAGGTAGCCTATGTCATCAGTACTGTACCATCTCAACGGTGAAAGAATTTTAGTTTTTGAGTTTATTTGTTACAAACATACAAAAATCTAAAAATACAAATCTTTCCTCCTTATAATAAAATAATAAAAAATAAATAAAAAAAATGTCGCAGAACACTACACACAGCGCCATCTGACCCCACACTAAGCAAAGCTTGTACCATGGAAGTCAGATAACAGATAAAATACTTAAATAGTTTTTTTTTGTAAATACATACAGTACTTATAATATTATTTATTAGTGTAGATGTAGATAGGTACACACTACGTACAAAATCGTTGACAGATCTCGATAGGTAGCGATCACAGGACACATTTCTAGATTTCCGAATTCCGAATCGCCAATCCCGGATCGTGAATTCCAATTAAATATTGAACGTGCCTTCAACCAAAATAAAATTGTATTTTGGTCGAAGGAATACGCCAGTCGTATTACTATGCTAGTCTATGCCGCGGATCAATTTTTACTCTTTATTTATAACCCAACCACGAAAGAAGAAAACTATTAATTTTAGTGAATGTATAATACCTAATTTGTTTTAATTTTAATTGTTTGTTAATTCACGCTAGGATCTGTAGTTTGGTAGAAAGCAGATTTACTTGTCATGGGATGCTCTAGATTGTTACAGTCCACCGATGGACATAGGCTTTTCTTTAGACCTTTGCTTTGGGAAAAGCCTAAAATTGAGCACAATTTGTTATTTTTTGACGTATACCTAAGTTTTTTAATTTGCTTGAATAGTGCGAGGTAATTAGGGTTCCGTACCCAAAGGGTAAAACGGGACCCTATTACTAAGACTCCGCTGTCCGTCCGTCTGTCTGTTTGCCCGTCTATCAACAGGCTGTATCTCATGAACCGTGATAGTTAGACTGTTGCAATTTTCATAGCTGATGTATTTCTGTTGCCGCTATAAGAACAAATACTAAAAAACAGAATAAAATATTTATTTGAGGGGGCTCCCATCCAACAAACATGATTTTTTGCCGTTTTTATAGATAACTAGTTGCGCCCCGCGGTGTTACCCGCCACATGCTTTCGGGATAAAAAGTAGCCTATGTGTTAATTTAGGATCTCAGCTACCTCCATATCAATTGTATACCGTTCCGTGCTAAAACGCCCAGACACAAAATAAACATCCAAAAAAATCCTGAGTAGGAATTGAACCACGTCCATCAGCGATCGAAACAAATCTACTACCAAATGAGATACGAAGCTAACAAGAGCAGTCAATCGAAGGACTATGCTAATAAATAATGAAATGTATTATTGAATATAGTTATTTGGCCTGAGGCTTATCGCCATTCCACTGAATTTTTTACATGGCAAATTAATTTATATCGTATGTCAAAACATCCCACGCAATAATGTTAAATGGAATATCTCCCACTATTTAATATTGAGGAAGATAATATCAGTTTTATTAATAGCGAAATTGGTTGGTAAAATTCTTTAGCTTCATATTTACTTTATCAATTTGGTTCTACTGGGTAGTAGATCGTACTTGGTGATTTCACAAGGAAGTAGATCAAATACAAATACAAATCATTTATTAATAACACCAAAGTTACAGGTCATTTTTCCATTCATATTTAAAAATGTCAAAATCATAACATATGGAGTTTTTAAAAACAACACTTCATTTTATGACCCAGTTGTTAGGATGTGTCGCCAATATGACGAAACTTCAAAAGAACATTATAAGTTGTTTGATATTTTTGATAAAAATTTACCGAAATTTAAATTTGACATAAGTAAGATTGTCTACGTCATCTACACAAATAATGTTACTTGATAGTTGATAGTTAAGTTGTAAGTAAAATTTATATGTTAGTTTCACTTTTGCATCGTATAGCTTTATATTCAATAAGTAAATATCTTAGATTTTAAATGTTACCAGCGCTCAGTGCTCAGTCTCGACCAAGCACTCGAAGAGTCAACACGTCCTGAGGATGCCTCGTGTAGAGGTGAAACACGTGTCGACAAAGTGGTTACTGCAGAGAGGAGGATTCTTGATTATTTTAATTAGATTTTTTGTAATTTTAATTTAATTTTTGTCAAATTAAGAATATTTCTAAGTTTATGAGTTCTAGATTTTAAGTAAGATTAGGGTTTTTAATTAATAAGCAGTGTAAAATTAGTTTAAATTAAGTCTCCTCGTCACTGTTGGAACTGGAACGACTGTTAAGCGGAAATAAACTAAATATAAACATTGAACATTCATTTTAAATGTTAGTAAAATGCTTCTAAATTTATAGTCATGTTGTATACACTTGTTTAGGTATATAGTCTGGCTCGAAACTGTACCTAGCAAATTGTGTATCTGTTCTGACTATGTTCTGTTTTGTGTATCAATAAATAAAATAAAATATGTCAAAACAATGAAAATGTCAATGAAGTAATATGTCACGTATAAAATAATTATGTCTGGCGGAGAGAAAGGAAGGTTTCGCGACGGATTGACGATGATTATTGTATTTAAAAAGGGTGCCGTGCGTCGTCGTTGTGGCGGTGTTCGAATTCGAGGAAGAACTGACGTTAGCGAGTTGCGCCTCGCTAACGAGCGGCGGAGCGGCGCCACACTCGATTTTCCGAGCGTGAATTAGTATGCTTAAATTCTAACATAACTTTTAAAAAAGAACCAATGTCTATGTAATTAAATGTCCATAAAAACAAAAATGTCATAATTACTTACTAGTAATTCAATAATCTCTTAGTTTTAAATAATCGTCAAAGTCTCTCCTTAGAAGGTCGTCTGGATGGGTACCACCGCAGTACCAGATATTTTGCCGCCAAATAGAAGTGAATAAACATTACTATGTTCCGGTTTGAAGGGCCTTGTAATTTACCTTTATAAGCAGTTAGCAAAATTACAGGACTGTTGACACTAACCAGCGTATGTCTCAACGTGGCGAAGCTAGGTTGAAGGCAGGATTTGGTCAACCGCCAACCTATTAAGAAACAAGTATAAAATAAAAATAGAAAAACATTGTTGACCATGGTGTTTTTTTTGTTTGTTACTGGTAACGGATTAACAAATTTCAGACCTATAGAGGATGCTCACATACCTGCTGACAAGCAGTAGTGTGTAAACATTACTATGTTTCCGTTTGAAAGATACTGCAGATAGCAGTTGAGATTAACCATTTACCATTTAAAAAAAGCTTTTCCATGACCGTTAGGCCAACTAAACGCACTGCTCCAATGAAACAGCGAGGTTTCGGAGTAAACGAAAATAACATCGAAGTATACAATTTTTAGATTAAAAAAAAAACTGCTCGATCGATTTCGTTAAAATTTATATACCTTTGAAGTATGATCAAACAAAAAAAGAATCATAAAAATCGATTCATAATTGGCGGAATGTTGGCGTAACATACATACAGAATTAAGAACTTCCTCCTTTTTTTGAAGTCGGTTAAAACAGCGAGTGGTGGACGATTACTTAAAAATTACCGTTTGTGTGTGGAGCTAACGTCTATAATACTTATTAGCTGAAATACAAAATTATTCGTGACACCTTTATTGGCCTTTTCACCCTCAAAATGGCTTTATTCTGAGCAAGAATCAAAACCATTACCATAATCTGAATTAGGCGCATAATCCACCCTTGGGAAGACGTCCCGTAATAAACAGGTAGGCCTTTTCTATAATACAATGCGTGCCAAAAAATGTTGAAACCTAATTCCCTAAATAGTTTAAAAGTCGCTATCTGTTTCTCCGTTTACTTTTTCTTCAAACCTTGCATCGAGTTTTGCCGTGTAAAACCAGGTCGGATTTTTTCGAATTATGCTCTCACGGGACTATAGTCGGATTATCCGTTATAATTCAATTTCAGTAATCGCACATAAGTATAACAAATATACGCGAATCTCAAAAAAGGATTTACTAAACTTTCTGCTACCATTTAATAAAAGTATTAGTATAAATAATAATTAATGATAAAGTCGTGTTCCGCAATACACTTTCCCACACTCGCGCTTGTAATTCGGTTTCATATTTTAAATAAATGATAAATAATTTATAGAAAACTAGCTGCGCCCCGCGGTTTTACCCGCTACATGTTTTCGGGATAAAAAGTAGCCTATGTTCTAATACAGGGTCTCTGCTAACACCATACCAAATTTCATCCAAATCCGTTCAGTAGTTTTTGCGTGAAAGAGTAACAAACATTCATCCATCTATCCATCCATCCATACATACAAACTTTCACATTTATATTATTAGTGGGATAGTGAGATAGTCATGTCATATTATTTGTCTTGCACTGTAGGTTCCTTTTGATATAGTGAGGTGTAATATGAAATTTTTGGGGTAATTAACATCGAATACCGCATCTCCGGGGTGTCCCAATTAGTGATTTGGTTCCACCGTGTTGTCGTTACAAACCCGCCTTCTGAGAACTTGAAACGGGAAATGTACCTTAATTAGGGTAAGATCGTATTATGTTGCATAGAAACAATAAATATTTATACGCCTTAATATCTGTACTTCTTTCCGATATACGTTACAGTAACTGGAAACAAAAAGTCGAAGTTTTTTTTATTGTTGACAAGCTAGTTGTTTGACCACAGCTCACCTGATGTTAAGTTACGGTGTGGTCGAAGCCACAAGTGAGTCTCAAGTGACGCTGCTGAAACACACTGTTAAATGCTTGGCGGCAGATTTTCAACTTCAAGGTGGTAGCTAGCCAGCCGAGTACTAGAAAGTACCCTATCACCATGCAAAATAGGATGCAGTAGGATTTTTTTATGGAAAGACATCGCAGTAAGCTCTGTGTGCTGGATTATTCCTGACACCGTAGAGGAAGATTCCGGTAAGGAAGGTTTCCAGATCGTACCGATGCACACTACCCGCGCCCACCCCCGCGCCCGCGCACCAACCGCTGTCTTCACGTGCGAGGCGCGCCGCGGCCCGCAGTGCGGGGCAAGATAAGGCCACGCACGCGTTGTACTCAGCTTTGTCTCCATGATGAAGGCCACCGAATGTGACCGATACTGTAGTCCGAGTGTCCGATATAATTAAACGTGACTAATCCCGTACAAGTAATACAAAAATCAGGAAGATTATGAATATTAAAGGTATATATTTAGCATAGAAAAGTATATATTTAGAATATTTAAAATGAACTTCCGCAAAGTAACGACTGAATCAATCAATTATTATCAGTGGGATTATGTTCAGCAGTAGATTGTATATTATTAACCAAAATTAAAATATAATCCTATATTTAACGCTAGATAAATTCCCGGCACTTCGTATCCGGTGCGGTAGACCTTGACACTTGGCCTTTGCCCTCGCTTGTATATCTTAACCTTATACAAAATACCAAAAATGAATGTTCCATCTTAGATCGCATCATCAAGTGAGATGGCGGTTAAACGTAAGCCTATTTCGTATAAAAAATAAACCATGGTCATTTAAAAAACTACACCTAAATTGATTAAGTCGTTCTCAAATTATAAAAATCAAATGACGTACGTGGAAGACATGAATAGATAGAATAGGTATTTTTCGAAGGTTTGGTTGTACACAAGTGTCATAGAAAACTAGGCGTAAAATCCCAATATAGATGTTTGCAAGAAAAGTATAAAAGCTATTTTAGCCTTATCCTCTGAAAACAAACCTACAAAAATATAAATATTTCTTTTTGATATCCGCATTGGAACTCTGTAAGTTATGTCTGAGATCCCCTTTTTGCGATATTTTATTTATCCGTTTTCAGCAATTTTAAATAGACGTGTATGTCTTTATAGTGTTTTAATTTTGTTATTGCACGACACTTTTTGTTTTGACTTCGGAATTAGAATTGTTTTTTGGGTTTCGAAACCAGGAATTTTTTCAAGACGTTAGGATGAGGTTCGACTCCCCGGAGAGATACAACTCCGTCACAGGTCTTTGTGTTTTTTTTTGTGTGACTTAACATTTGTTTTTATTTCAGAAAAGGATTTTTGTATAAAAAACTTAATCAAAAAAAATGTTTTGTTTTAGATTAAAAATTAAAAATTAATTTATTGTCAATTAAAAATTAATTTATTTTTAATTGACATGTTGTTCTTTAGCTAATTTATATTTTTGTAATGATTTGTTTTTAAAAAAACTTGAAGGTGGTGACTAGCTAGTCAAGTACTAAACAGTACTCTACCATCATGCTATGGTTTTATCATGAAGTTTTCCTTCATCAGTAGCGCAAGCTTATTGTTGGGGTAGGAACCCACGACTTCCCCCCCGTGGGTTCCCGCCTTGTCGTGGCGGGGGGGCTGAGTAACCGTGACTGGTCACCACGGTGAAACTAAGCGGAACCCGAGGTGGGGCTGCTTCTCCGGGTGTTCCCCCGGGCCTGGTAGAAGCGGCCAAGTAGGTTGCGGACTGTGTGGGCGGTATCGCAACTGAGGCGGGCTGCAGTGTCGAATGGGAGACACTGCGGCTGAGGGCTGGAGGCCGCGGCGGCAGAGGACTGTCGGTGTATCGTTGCCGCTTTCCCTATCTTCCGCGGCCTTAACGGGGCCGCCACCGTTTGATGGCGGACGCGGTGGGGCTGCAGGGGAAGAGGAGTGTCGGTGTTGCGTTGTGCCGCTCTCCCTGTCCTCTGCAGCCGTGGTGGCAGGCGGCGGGGCCACTCACCTGACCCGTCGCATGAGGACCGCTGGCGTTCAGACATGGGGTCGTCTGGCGCCAGTTGTTATCGGTCCTCGAGGTGGGTCGCGACAAGCCATGCTATGGCATGGTCGCGACGGCAAGAAGAGGGACCCGACCCCAGGAGGTGGTCTGGCGACGGGCTCTCTACGTGTCCCTCTGATAAGCAGAGGGCACAGTGGAGGAGCCGAGCGGGAGGGGGTTGCGGGATGGGGGGAGTGCCGGTCTGGCGATCCCCATTTCCAGCAACCAAAGTGGCAGGCGGCGGGGCCACTTATCTGACCCGCCGCATGGAGACCAGGGGCGTACGGACATGGGGCTGTCCGACGCCCATTTGCTGGTTTGGTCTCCGAGGTGGATGACGATGTGTCTGGTGTTCGGACACATCGTCATTGTTGCGGGGTGAGCTTGGGCTCCCCGAGGCGGGTCCGCGAGGACAAGCGCTGTCGAGGCCGCGGTGGAGTGCGAAAGCGTGCCCGCAGCCTCGACACAAAGCGCCGAGGTGGAACACTCCAGGGTTTTTAGTGGGTAGGCCGTCGTTTGACGGAGAGTCCCACATAACCACCGTGCCCGCCCCAGGGCCGGTGGTATACACAAAGTATTTTCCCTGGACAAAAAAAAAAAAAAAAAAAAAGGAACCCACGACTTTCAACGTGAGAACCGTCCACGCTAACCACTGAGCCATTATCGCTACAACGTACACAGTTACTCAATGAGATTAAAACTATTTGCTCAGAGCGTCATACACACCTGGGCCCGACGATTTCTTTTAAATACCGATAAGTCCGCGTTTGACCACCATCTCGCCTGATGGTAAGCGACGATCTGGTTGAAGATGAAGCACGCAAACATAGAAGATACCTATTCCCTTTGACCTAGAAAAGATCTAGATCAGCGTTTCTTATTTGTACCCGGTACCGGGCCATCAAAATAAATAAATAAATAAATATCGTAGGACTATACACACAGCGCCATCTGGCTCCAAACTAAGCAGAGCTTGTGTGATGGAAGTCAGATAACTGATAGAATGCATAAATACTTTTTTTTGTTGTAAATACATACTTATAATACATACAGAACACCCAGACACAGAACAAACATTTGTTTATTCACAAAATGTTTGCCCTGAGTGGCAAAACCACCAACATCACAAATAAAATACCAGGACGCAGCATTCCCGCCTTGTTTTTAAATACATAGTACCTATCGACCGACGTATCGTAAACGATTTCGCACTAAACAGCCGATACCGAAATAATGTGTAAAATGTTTTATTACAACGTAATTAATATATACAAACATCTAATTAAAAGTATTGAGTGGGTCACGAAGAGGCAGCATAAAAAATTACCGGGTCATGGCAGAATAAAGTCTGGGAGACACTGATCTAGATTATATCTCTTACGAAAAAAGGAAGCCGACAGCTTGGCGGTTATCGCTTGTCACTTTACTTTTACAATCCAGTCTATTACACCGCCTTTCATGTCATTATGAATATCTCATAACTTTCGCCATCATTACGCTATTTCCAACCATAAAACAAAGCTGCACCTACTGAACTATCTTCCATTATATGACAGAAATCACATGTAATGTCTCTTTTCCGTGATGTAAAGCAATTCGCTGCGAAACATCCAGGGCGATTATATCAATGAAAATACTCGGGCGGTGTCATTTGGATTGAAAATGTTTTTCGCGGAATTGTAGTATTTTTTTAAATACTTGAAATATTTTTCTGCTTCGTATTTTGTATCTAAAGATTTTCTCGGAAAATTGTGGCTGTATAAATGTTTGTTCTGTGTCTATTCTGTATTAAAAGTTTTAGACATATTTTTTTTAATCACAATTTTGTTGTACATTGAGATGTTTTTATATGACATATTATGTATGAAATTTTGCTTTTACTAGACTTTGT
Organism: Biston betularia; assembly: GCA_905404145.2. NCBI lineage: Eukaryota > Metazoa > Arthropoda > Insecta > Lepidoptera > Geometridae > Biston > Biston betularia. The sequence continues at coordinate 4,433,825 of FR989887.1, read as the reverse complement.
TTTGTCACTTAAAGTTCCGTATATCGCTGCAGTGGTCATGGACAGGCGTTATCTCTTACCATCAGGAGAGCGTCCCGTACGTCTCATTACTTTTATATAAAAAATTGAGAAATTTGATCAAGATCTGTTCTTACCGTTTTGAAAAAGTATTGAGACAAATGAAACGTATGATAGTACGACAAATGATAGTAAGAAATAATGCTTGTCCATGACCATTGCAGCGATACACAGAACTTTAAGTAGCAAAACAAAGTCCAGGGCATCGCTGATAATTATGGCGTTCATTACTTTGAGATATTAGATGGTTTGTCTCAACAGCCCTATGCTTTCAATAGCTGCAGTAGGTACCCTTCAAACCGGAACACAGTAAATAAATAAATCTCGTAGCACATTACACACAGCGCCATCTGACCCCAAGCTAAGCAAAGCTTGTGCTATGGAAGTCAGATAACTGATATAATACTTAAATAGTTTTTTTTTTTTAAATACATACTTGTAATAAATACAGAACACCCAGACACAGAACAAACATTTTTTTATACCACAAAATGTTTATCCTGAGTGGAAATCGAGCCCACGCCCTTCAGCTCTTGGAGCAAACATACTACCAATGAAACAACAGGGCTGGGCTACTTATTTACGTACTATTGCTTGGCGGGAGAATATCTGGTAGGTACTGCGGTGGTACCTACTTAGACGACCTCTTGCTAAGGAGATCTACCACCAAGTAAGAACTAAAATACCATGGTTTCCAAATTCCTATAATAATGCCAAAACTCTATCATCATAGGTTATTAATTTAGGCGCATGTTATCTATCCGCGGTTCGGTCAGCGGATGGATTACCGTGTTTTCGGTTTTGCCCGATTTGCATTTTAGATAGACCTGTGTTTATGGACAGCGAATCTCTTTGGCGGTTAATTTCATAAGAGATTATCCCGCCTAAAACATGAAACGTGAGAGGGGTAAAATTATGTTTTCTTTTATAAATGGTTTGAGAATTCATTTAGCATTACAGAATCAGGCCTGTTTTTATAAACTGCCTCACTCGAGCCTGTTCTCGTTATGATAGAATATTTAAATAGTTTTTTTTTTCGTGAATACATACAGTACCTACACCCAGACGCATAACAAGAATGTTGTAGCGATGATAGCTCAGTGGTTAGCGAGGTAGGTTCGCATGCCGAAGTGCGTAGGTTCAACTCCCAACAATGAGCTTTAGCTGAAAGTGAAAGAAAACATCGTGAGGATACCATAGCATGGTAGTAGGGTACTTTCTAGTACTCGGTTGGCTAGCTACCACCCTTAAAGTTGAAAATCTGCCGCCAACCATCTAACAGTGTGTTCCGACAGCCTCACTGGAGAGCCAGTTCCATGCCAGGCTAGGTGTGCTTTAGCATCTTCGACCACACCGTCATTTCACATCAGGTGAGCTGTGGTCAAATACCTAGCCTGTCAACCATAAAAAGAAAAAAAAGAAAAACAAAATGCTTGTCCTGGGTGAAAATTGATCGATTGCAGGTGAGTTGTTTTTTTTTTTATTTTACGTACCTACGTATTTACAAAAAAAATATAAGTTATCTGGTTCCCATTGTTAGCTTTGCTTAGTTTGGGGCTAAATGGTGCTGTGTGAAAAGTCCTAAGATATTTCTTTATTTATTTCTAATCAAAATAATAACGAAATATTTTAATAGCATAACAAGAAACCTCCACAATTATCTAACAAAGTTTTGTGCTGCTAATCGTCAAACAAGGTCTCTAGTTTTCAAGTTTCCACATTTACAGAAATAATTACATGGGTCGCCTTACCCTAGCGCCCCCTTCTCGGTTCTGGCACCCCCTAGTCTCCCCTTTTTAGGGGTTGAATACCGACCTGTTTACCTTGGTCGACTCTTATTGAAAAACTTTTGGACATATTGCTATTGAAGAATTTAAGGGGTCAATTGGTTCATTTGATTCGAAGGTCGAAGAAAGGCCATCTTTATATTTGGTTTATTTGCTTGTATCAACTTTAAACGTATGTTTTCCGAGAAAAAGGGAACAGTGGGGGTAATTGCTCCTTGGAAATGAATTTGAGATGATATATTTGTTTCATTTAATTTCTTGATTCTGTTATGCTTTTTTATGCAAAAAAGGTTTAACTTTTTATATGAAAGTTTTTTTTTTTTTTTAATACGGATAAGTCCGCGTTTGACCACCAACTCGCCTGATAGTAAGCGACGATGTGGTCGAAGATGAAGCACGCTTACTTAGAATATACCTTCACTCTGACTTGAAAATATTTAGTTTTTATATCTATCAGGAAACAAGGAAGCCGGTAGCTTGTTCCATTCCTTGGCCGTACGGATGAGAAACGTAGAGTCGAAACGTTTGGTACGCACCCAAGGAAATTCCACTACGTATGGGTGGTAGTGGGCCGTCTTTCTACTTGTCCTGTGGTAAAAAGGGGATGGAAGAACAAGGCAAAGTAATGAGGCAAACGAGACGCTCTCTTGATGGTAAGAGACAACGCATGTCCATGACCGTTGCAGGGATACAAAAACCTTGAGTAACAAAACAATGTCCAGGGAATCGCTGCTTTGGCGCTCATTGCTTTCAGACTTTAAATGATCTCAACAGCCCAGTAATTTCGCTAGCTGCAGTACCCCTCAAGCCGCAACAGCACAGTAATGTATACACAACTGCTCCTTGGCGGCATAATATCTGGCACTACGTACAAGCAATCTGCCAGTATCAAGTATTTCTCAATTTCAAGTATCTTATCTATAACAATACTATTATAAAGATTTGATTGTTTGTTTGTATTGAATAGGCTCCAAAACTACTAGACTGATTTCAAAAATTATTTCACCGTTGGGAAGTTACACTATCTCTGTGTGACATAGGATACTTTTTATCCCTCTATTCCCACGGGAACGGGAACTACGCGGGTGAAACCGCGAGGCGTCCGCTAGTTATAAAATAAAAAAGAAAGTTACTCAAAATAGGTCACGACCAAGACGGCACGTGTTAATAAAACTGCTAAGGCTGTACAAGAAGCTTCTCCATAGTTCTGGAAATACGACGAAATCACTTTTAAATTTAAAAAAAGAAAACTTCTTACACGCTTAATATTTTCGGACACCGATATAATAAAATTCATAACCTCCAGTTATCACGCTAGTAATTTGAGTTTCGAAACAGGGCCGGGCCAACTTTGCACAGGATTTTCCGTCTCCATTCCGAAAGGATTAAGTTCGGAAGTTTGAGTTTTATCTGTATTAATGTGCCTGCTAGCGATTGGTGGGAATTTCGAAGGCTGGTACGTGTTGAGTGGCCTTTTCTAGGGGCTGGGACTACGGGATTACGTTACGCTTTTAAAAACATACGTAACATAGCGATGATAGCTCAGTGGTAAGCGCAGTACGTTCACACGGCGAAGGTCGTGGATTCAAAACAAAAATAAACTTGAGCTGCTGTTGAAGGAAACCATCGTGAGGAAACCATGGTATAGTGGTAGGGTACTTTCTAGTACTCTGCTGGCTAGCTACCAACCTCAAGTTGAAAATCTGCCGCCAAGCACCTAACAGTGTGTTCCGGCCTCAATTGAGCCAGTTTCAGACTATGTGTGCTTTATCATCTACTTTACGATCGATATGTGGCAACCATAAAAACAGGCCAAGTGCGAGTCGGACTCGCGCGCGCAAGGGTTCCGTGCCATTGTCTATGAAAACGGCAAAATAACGTTTGTTGCATATTCTTCTGTTTTTTAGTATTTGTTGTTATAGCGGCGACAGTTATACATCATCTGTTATAATTTCAACTTTCTAACTATCACGGTTCATGAGATACAGCCTGGTGACAGACGGACGGCGGAGTCTTAATAATAGGGTCCCGTTTTACCCTTTGGGCACGGAACCCTAAAACAAAGTTTCAGTTAGTATCTCATTACATAGGTATCATATAATGTTGTTGTTTATACGCCTAACAAATTACTAACCAATAAATAGTTAGATTGGTATTAATTTTTATATACGTAAGGTCCTCCTTACGTATATAATGCGTTGAATAAATTGCTACATGCTCCTGCATGTAGCAACTTATTCAACGCAGTGACATCTAGATGTAAATAATAGGTTGTATAGTTCTTGAAGTGTATGTATGTCTATGTTACAGTTATGTATTATGTTATTTGCTCAGGAATTGGTGCGTGAAATAGGGTAACGCATAAAAGACTAGTGTGGTGACACTCGTTCCGGCTCATTCCTGGCGTAATCGCTTCACTACCAACCTCGTAAGTACCTTTGCACCAGGCACCTACTAGATATTAGACTGAATGTTGTTGTTATATGAATTAAAATAAAAATAATGATAAAATGAAAAAAAAAGATGAATGGTTTCATTTTTGTGTTGTCTTACATGATTTTTACAAGAAAAATTGAAACTTGTACACGCCAAAAATTGAAAAAAAAGTACAGAAAATAAAGATCGTTGAATAAATATTTCGTAGGACCATTACACACAGCACCATCTGATCCCAAACTAAGCAAAGCTTGTCATTGTCATACATACAGAACACCCAGACACAGAACAAGCATTTTGTTTAAACCACAAAATGTTTATCCTGGGTGGGAATCGAACTAAATAAAATAATCTTATGCGCTACTATCATGACTGTGATGTTATCTACAGCTACTATGCTACCTATTTATGTTATCAATGGTGGCCTTATTGCTAAAAGCAATCTCTTCCAGAAATACAAAATCTAAAATCTAATAAAAATATTTTTCTTCCTTAAATGCTTTCCATTCTTAAGCTGTCTGGAAGAGATCGTTTATAGCGATAAGATCGCCAGTTGTTACACTTGTCACTTAAATTATTTTTTTCTTCATTATGTAATCTTTGGTGAGGACAATATGATAAAATGAAATAAATAAATAAATATCGTAGGACATTACACACAGCGCCATCTGACCCCAAACTAAGCTACGCTTGCACTATGGCAGTCAGATAACTGATAGGAACTTAAATACTTTTTTTGATGGCTCGTAGGTTTGCACGGTGTTTAAAAGAAGTAAAACCTGAGTTGTTTAATCAAAGACGTAGCCTGTCAACCATAAAAAAGACCCACTTACAGTCGAATTGAAAACCTCCTCTTTTTTGGGTCAGTTAAAAAACCTTAAAATTTGCGTGACTACACACAGACATCTTTACTCGCGTCTTTTCCTAGTTATTTTGCTTCACGGAATACGTTTATTTTTTATTCACAGCGTCATAGTTCTGATTAGCCGGTCCACTGAGCCGGATATCCGGGTGGCTCGCTGAGGCTCGCTGAGGCTCAGGCTTACGTTGCTTCAACAACATAGACGAGGGAGTTGGATAACTTATACTGTTTTTTTTCTTTATTTTGTTTAAACTAGTGCTGTTAATCAATATACCGCTCTTGGAAACTTTGTAGAAGCTCCTCAAGAAATGCTTAAGAAGTACATTGCTGTTGAGTGAATAGGTATTTTCTTCTGCGTGCTTCATCTTCGACCACATCGTCGCTTACCATCAGGCGAGTTGGTGGTCAAACGTATATTTGTATTTTTTTTTTTAAAAGCGATTGTGGGAAAATGATACAATGTGGTGAAACATGACTTTTCATGTTGCTTGCAAAACTCCAATGAAGCTTGATAGTAAAGTCGCCACTACTTTACTAAAGCATGACTGGACTTGAATGATACGGACGTACGTACTTTTACTATAAGACTATAGCTACGAGGCAACTTGTGAAACTTGAAAATATAAAACACTTGACACTGGCAATTGCTCAAAATGCGACGCCAAAACCAACGAAACTTTTAGACTTTTGATGGTAAGTCTTTAACCCTGTAAATGAAGATAAAGTTATCACAAAACTTTTCGCTAAGCATCTTGCTGGAAATATAAAAGAGTTACAATATACATAATTACATATACGAAATTACATAATATAAAGCTTAAGTAATAAATTTGAATTTAATTTAAAAATTCAACTCGAAACGCGACACAGGATTTTGTAAGCAATCTAAATTAATTCAGAATTTACATTTTCTCTGTTGGTTTTAGAATTTTTTAAGCCGTTTATGAATATTTAAGCCGACTGTGAGTCTAGTCAGAAATTTCAATTTCAATTCCTTGTAACGTTTTACCATCGAAAGTAATAAAAAAAACTTCTTTGTCTTTGGCGTCGTACACTGCGCATATTGCCAGTGTCATGTATTTCAATATTTTTAAGTACCTATATGATGAAAAACTAAGTAAAATAAGTCCAAATCATACCCTAAGTCACATAAAGTAAGTCAGAGTCAGGTTCAAACAGGTTGTAGTTTTTTTTTATTTATTGACATAATTATAATCAGTGTTGTAAAACTTATATTATTATAATGGCAAACATTTGAAATTTTGAATTGATTTGTAACATTAGTAAAAAAAACATTTGTATTTGTAAAGTGGAACTACTGCAGCTAGCGAAATGACAGGGCTGTTAAGACTAACCATAGAAAGTCTCCAAGTAATGAGTACCGAAGCAGCAATTCCCTGGACTTTGTATTGTTACTCAAAGTTCTGTGTATCGCTGCAATGGTCATGGACTGGCGTTAACTCTTACCATCAGAATAGTGTCTTCTTCATCCTACTTTTACATAAAAGAAAGAAGGCAATCATAGGGATCGCCGACAGAAGTAAATAATTAACATGTCAATGACGCGACCCTACGAGATCAGAAATGAGGAGATCCGTAGACAAACTAAAGTAACCGATATATCCCAGAGAATCAGCGAGTTGAAGTGGCAGTGGGCAGGGCACATAGCACGCAGAACTGATGGCCGATGGGGCTGTAAATTTCTGGAGTGGAGGCCACGAACCGGCAAGCGCCGCGTAGGACATCCACCCACAAGGTGGACAGACGACCTAATAAAGACCGCAGGAACGCGCTGGATGCCGGGCCGCTTCCAACCGGTATTTGTGGAAGTCAATGAGGGAAGCCTATGTCCAGCAGTGGACGTCCTACGGCTGAAATAATGATGATGATGATAATTGACGCGAACTTTTTAGGTTTTGCTCCAATAAATAACTTAACGTGTCTAAAGAAGTGTTCACTTCAAAAAAATTAAAATTGGTTCAGCTATTTAAGTTGCTACGGACATACATACACTTTAAACTTATACTTTTTTTTTTAAGTCGAGACTTAGAAAAAAACGACTCAGAAATTAGATTTTGCGGCTTTTCGTTAGAAAAGCCGCAAAATCTAATTTCTGATGGTATAGAAACAGTTTTAAAAATAAAACAATGAAGCATTACTATTCAAAGCATGCCCTTTGCAATGAAATTTGTTACTTAATGGTCCAAGAATTTAAACGGCTACTCGAATATTTAAGTCAATTTATTTCGTAGATAAAGTTGAAAGTTTCTTTGCAAAGTTAACTCTTTCTATTATGTCTTTAATTTTCTCTGCGCTCGGTTTCATGTTTTACAAGTTACGGTAGCTTGAAATAGATAAGATAGTCTGGAAAACACTTTTTCACACGGTATAAATAAATAGATATATACACTATGTGAATTCTATATACAGAACAAAGGAACAAGGTCTAGAGTTATTGCCGAGTGCCATATGGTATTACAAACACTATCAAATAGGTACAAAACCATAGTAAGATGGACAAAGGGCCACGGAACATGTTCAGGTAATAACGTGGTGGATACTCTCGCTAAGGAAGGCGCGAAAAAACAGGTAAACGACGACGTAGCAGCTCTATGCAAACCATCAGCGATGGAAGTGCGTGAGCTGCTGCGTCGCCACACTGAAAGAGAGCAACAAAACCTATGGGATAAGAAAGCCGACTGCAAACATGGTAAGACCGCTTTCCCAATCCTTAACAGGAAGATTACTAACAATCTATTGAGATTGCAACGACAGGACCTTCGTCTTCTAGTAGGCCTTATAACCGGTCATTGCAATCTGAATAGTCATCTGTACAAGCTAGGAGCCACAGATAGTCCGCTATGTCGTGGCTGTTTGGTGGAAGACGAAACTGTAGAGCACGTGCTGTGGCATTGCAAAGCCACAGAAGTAACTAGGATCCTCACTAGATTGCATGAAGCAGCTTCCTCACAAACCACATCCAAATCCCCGCAACAGGCAGACTGCTTTTCGCTATCATGCTTAACTCCATCTCATCCACTGGAGCTACTTTGCCAGCGGCCCAGAGCCTCGCTCCGGTACTTCAAGGAGCTGGGTTGGCTCGGGTAGACGCTGGTAGGGGGAAATGCACAATACACCCCAAGCGGGACATCAGTGCAGGACTCATCGCCCCCATTCCGAATAAGAATAAGAATAAGAACAAAGGAATCTTATGAGCTTGTACGTCAAGTGACGGCTTATCACTAATAGAGAGCTCTTTCAGGCAACCATAGATTAGTTTTTTTTTAAATTCAAAACTAGCTGCGCCTCGCGGTGTTACCCGCTACATGTTTTCGGAATAAAAAGTAGCTTCTGTGCTAATCCAGGGTCTCAACTACCTCCATACCAAATTTCATCAAAATCCGTTCCGTAGCTTTTGCATGAAAGAGTAACAAACATCCATCCAAACTTTCACATTTATAATATTAGTGGGATAGTGGGAAGTGGGATAGATTTGCGTTTGGCTTGCCTGATGTTAAACAGGACGTCTAAGATGAAGCACGCTTACCTAGAAAATGAACTGTTTACTCTGGATTTCAAGAAACCCAAATTGTAAAGCAGACGGCAGCTGAGAGTTCTACACCCTCGCTGTACTTATGGATCGAAAAGTTCAGTCCGTACGTGGGGAATGCATACCATGTAAGGATGACGCTTTGGTCGTGTCTTCCTAGCCGTCCGGTAATAAAAAGGGGCAGTTGATTGAGATCAGACGGAATGTGTGATTACACTTTTAATGATAAAAATATAATTTTTGTTTAAATAATTTTACTTATTTTTGTTACACAAGATACATAATTACTTCTGGCTAAGTTGTATGTAACCTTTTAGTCTACTTTTTCGCGATTCCAGAATGGTACCCGTAAAAGTCGTTTATAATGAACGATGAGTACAAAAACCCCTTTTCGGCTTAGTACGCTCCAAGCTTGTACCCCTGTATATTTTAAGTCAAAGTAATGAGACGAAAGATACGTTTTCCCAAGGGCCTAGACAAAACGATATTCAATTAGCGATAACGCTAATAGAAAAGTCCAAACTGTATGAGATTGAAATAAGCTGTCAATTCGTGGATCGCTTATATTATGTGGTGGGCTGATCGTTAGTTTGGCTAGATCACGACATGGCTGGGCGCGTCTTGAAACGTGATGCCCTTGAAACTTCTTGAGAGAGAGATGCGTGCCGTGGGATTCGAACCCAGAACCTTCAAATTGGAAGCCTGATGGTCTCCCAAGGCTGCCGAAACTTTGACTACTTTCTACTCGAGATTGTTGTCAATATAATGTGTGCTTTCAAATTACGAAGTATAATGTCTTCTTGGTAAGTGGACGCCATCTTAGATCGCAACTTCGCTTAACAACAGGCAAATTGGCGAAAGTCTAATGATATATGCATGGTCTATGCATGGTGGTAGAGTTCTTTCTAGTACTCGGCTGGCTAGCTACCACCCTGAAGTTGAAAATCTGCCGCCAAGCACCCAACGGTATGTTCCAGCAGCCTCACTTGACAACCAGTTCTATTCCAGGCTAGGTGAGGTGAGGTTTACCATCTTCAACCACACTTCATGTAAGCTGTGGTCAAACACCAAGCCTGTAAAAGCATTAAAAAATGTCAAAAAATAGTTAAAAAACTTTGTAATATTATGTGGTTAAGGACAACGAAAACTGTGAAATACAGAAGACAATAAGGACACAATATTGTGATCTTTTAAACCCTTTACCGAAGAATAAAACTTAAGGCGGCTCTAAATCAATTTAATGGTGGAGTTACAGTATTATTAAAGTAATTTATTGTACAAATGTGCGAGGACACTGCAAGATATTTACGAGATACTTATCTGACATGAAAAATATGTTGGGTTAAATCGTACGAACATTTTTCGTAACTTGTAAGTTTTTGTTTTATTTCAAGCATCCTTTTGTGACATTCAAAATTAATATTGAACATAATAAAACTATTAACCAACACAATGAACAAAACAGTACTACAGATAGGCACAAGCGCTGGTCTTATCAAATTACTGAAGAAATAATCTACAGATGGCACAAGAGACGGTCTTATCAAATTACAAGAGAAATATTCTACGGATAAGCACAAGACACGGTCATGTCAAATTACTAAAGAAATAAACTACAGATAGACAGAGGGGGGTTTTATCAAAGTAGGTACACGAAAATTATTCTACAAATAGATGAATATCGTAGGACTATACACACAGCGCCATCTGGCCCCAAACTAAGCAGAGCTTGTGTGATGGAAGTCAGATAACTGATAGAATACATAAGACACAGTTATGTCAAATTAGTAAAGCAATAATCTACACATAGGCACAAGAAGCAGTCTTATCAAATTACAAAATATACTGCAGGTAGCCTTATCAAATTACGAAATAAATTTACTATAGATAGGTACAAAAGGTGGTCTTACTGATAAAAGCAATCTGTGTAGAACGACTCACGTTTGAATTGATAGAAGCAATGAAATAGAGACAGTAGTGTCAAAAGAAGACATTATTCAGGTTAATAATAAATCATTTAAAATCTTTTTGAGTTAATTCCAAATTTCCTACAATTGTAAATTTAGAATATTTTTAGACTTGGTTATAGTCATCGTATATGACCTTAATTATGGTTCTTATCGTACTTATGGCGCTAATAATATAATATAGGACGGCACAAAGAAATCGCTTTTATATTTGAACATAAAAGCATACAAGCATACAAGCTTTGCTTAGTTTGGGGTCAGATGGCGCTGTGTGTAATGTCCTACGATATTTATTTATTATTTATTTATATAAAAAAAAAATAAAGAATTTATTATAGTCACCGACATTTCAAGGGAAGATTGCCATCTTCTAAGTTTGGCCCTTCACACTTTTTAAACGACAGAAAATATGAAATACATTTAAAATTATTTCAACCTACATACACATTCATCACAACATCATACCAGTAATTCTTGGAGCTAAATTCCCGGCCATATCTCACTGTGAATTGTTTCGGAAGCACAAAGAAACTTCCCTCGAGGAATCCCACAGGCGTTCTAGGAAACACTAAATAAAAAACTGCCTAGGAATCTTTTAAGTTTTCCTTTGCAGCCATGTACGAGTACAGTATAAACGGTATGAGTTATTTTTAAAATTCTGAATCTGAAAGATTCAGTTATTTCTTTCATTATCATCATCATCGTTATTTATTTCCTTTCTTAGATTTTAATTTTTTTACATTATATTTACAAAAAGAACATAAACAATATAAAAAAACTTTAATACTCTGGTGCCGCCGGCAGCGAGGCAGGGCTCAAGCTGCCGGTGGTTAGGGCTGCAGAGTGAGGAACCTCCTCACAATGCGCGTCATTTCAAGGATTACTGCCTTTTGAAGCTGCCCCTTGACACAACCGTCTAGCGAGAGTCACTTAAGATGTTGGTCGAGACTCTTCGCTATAAGACCGTTTACCGTGACAACTATCGGGACAATGATCGTCGAATCAACATAGCGGTTATCTCGTGAGCCAAGTCAAGGTACTTGCTAAGCTTGTTCTTCTCGGCCTTCACGAGTGGTGATGTCGACGAGCACTGCCCGGCGTTGGGCTCGGTCGACCACCACAATATCAGGCTTATTGGCGACAATTCACAATTCACTATCATTATAATTATCACTATCATCAATAATTATTATCACTCACTATCACAGTTTGCCGTGATTCTATGTTTGTGTGGTCTAGAGTCAACTGGTGATCACGGCTATTGCAACATGGCCGAAACGTCGAGTAAATAAATAAAACTTGTGCGCGATTAAGACCCGATAATAATTATGTGTTCAAGTACCTAATAAAAGTTTAAAAATTACACATCCTACGCTACGTTTCCAATTCGCGATCTCCACTTCAGAACACTTCTACCCCAGCGGTTATTGGTTCTGCGACTGATGTGCCACGGGCCAGTCCACTGCCACTTCAGCTTACTAATACGCTGAGATGCCTTTAGTACTCTGTCAAATTTTAGTATCCTTACTGCGCACCAAATGTACGGCATCACAGTTGCGTTCTGAGGTTTAAATAATGGCTACGTAACATAATAAGCCTGTTCTTTTGAAGTTCTCGTTATGAGAAGCGCTCTTTTGACAGCTTCGTTTGCTGGTTTATGCAGAAAATGCTTCGAGAATGTGATGATGAATAGGAAGGATTTAACCAGCAAGGGAGAGCAAGGCTTCAGGCATGCTAGCGATTTACTTTTGTTGATCAAAGAGGCTAGCGTAATTTGCGTGATTTACATACTACGTAATAGATAAATGTAGTCAAAGTGGGGCATTTGTACATTTTTCTATCATAAAAAAATATCGTAGGACATTACAGACGGCGTTATCTAACTAAGCAAAGTTCGTACTATGGGAACCATATAACTGATAGAATACTTAAATACTTATTTTGTAAATACATACTTATTGATACAGAAACATGTAACATATACTGTTGAAGCAAATATTTTACCAAATGCTAGCTAATCAGCTACAGCGATGCCCTGGACTTTGTTTTACTAGTAAACAAAAAAAGGATAATTATCGTTCTTTGAAAAATCGATATTGAAAGTTTCAAAGTAAGCAGCACCGGAGCGCCAAAGCAGCGATGCCCTGGACTTTGTTTTGCTACTACCAAAAAAAAACATAATTCTTGTTCTTTGAAAAATCGATATAATATGTAGTTCTTTGAAGAATCGATATCGAAAGTCTCAAAGTAAGCAGCGCCAGATCGCCAAAGCAGCGATGCCCTGGACTTTGTTTTGCTACTACCAAAAAAAAAAGTATAATTTATCGTTCTTTGAAAACGCTAAATAAGACCTCCGATATGAAAACTCTCAGTGCTCTTTCAAAGTTGCCACGCGGAACGCTTTTATGCCTGAAATGACTGAAAATGCTAAGTTGTGATTATTTCTCGGACCATTATTCAAATTTGCTAACAGACTGAGGAGGTATTAAATTCTTTTTAAAGCGGTACAATGTTGAAAGCTTTTTGTACTGTTTACATTGAGAAAGTAAATAAATGTGTAAGTTACGAGTTGGGAGCTGGGAAAGCTGGTTTGCAAATAATGAAGAGAATAAGGCGCTCGATGGTTAAAGTAAATTAAAAATCGTGCTTGCGCATAATGAGCATAAGCATGCTTCGAAACAAATGTGAAATGACATTTTATATAGTGATGACAGCTCCCTGGTTAGTGGTTGCTCGGTTCACACGCGGAAAGGTGTGAATTCAAATTCCTACAATGAGTTTGAGCTGTCGGTGAGGGAAGTATTGTGACGAAATTTAGGCATAGGGTAGGGTAGGGTCTAAGGTATTTTCTACTCGGCTGGCTAGCTACCTACCTTAAGATAAAAATCTGATACAAAGCATCCACATTCTTTTGAAAGCTTTGCTTGAATGTTTACTCATATTTAGTTATTTTTATGTAAAAGTTATGAGACGAACGATACGCTTTCCTGATGGTAAGAGATAACGCATGTCCGTGACCATTGCATGAATATACAGAATACTTTAAGTTGCAAAATTAAGTCCGAGGCATTGCTGCTTTGGCGCTCATTACTTTGAGACTTTCGATTGTTAGTCTCAACAGAACAGTAATTTCGCTAGTGGCAGTATTCTTAAAGCCGAAACACAATAATGCTTCCACACTACTGCTTGGCGGCAGAATATCTGGTACTGCGGTGGTAGTATAGTGGTAACCTACCTAGAGACTTCCTGCTAAGGAAATCTATCACCAAAATACAACATATAATCTAATCTACATAAAACTACTTGTATATAACACTAATCTCCTGACAATTGACGCGTTGATGTGTACTGGTCGAGATAACAGTCACACAATTACTTCGAACTATTTAAACGTCAAAGGCACAAAGCTGCTAAAGAATTCCAATCTAAACGATTGGGCTTCTTTGACCTTTGAATGGCGGTTTGAGCATTGAAATTAGCGAATCAATTGGTTTTGTAACAAATCAAGGGTATCAAACGTTAGGTATACTATACTACTATACTGAACGTACCTATTGAAGAACGAATCACTTTATAATTTGCCTTGAAAATCATTTAAAATAAACAAAAGATACTTGCAATGCAAACATAGTAGCGAATTTTTATTTCAATATAATATATTAGAATAAAAAATGCGCTACTATTTTTGCATTAAATAGCAACTCTAAGCTAAGGCATTAAGGCTAAAAATACAAAGTCAGTGTTTGTCACGATTTGATTGACAGCTGCACGTGAACGAAAGGAATGGAAACTGCTGTATCGACGTGACGATACCGCGTCGGTACAACAGGTTTTAGCAGCCTTTGGTAGGTCGACGATCGAGCGGACAGTGCAAGATCTTCAACTTATTTGATTGAAGTAAAGACAACATTATTGCTATTTATTTGGTTTTACATTTTTCGCACAATTTGAATATTGCAAGGATCTCAATGGTATCCTACTAATTATACATACATTGGTAGGTAAAGCTATTAATAATAATATATCTCATTGGGTATTCATGATGACGTCGCAAGTTCAGATATAACACGCATGTTAAAAACATACGATCCATATTATTGGACGAACTCGCTCGTATGTTTGAATAGCTAGGGATTTTTTATTCGATTCGACATCGCTCTTTGTGCGTTCTGCCAGTATCAATATAATATTCTTAAAGTTTTAGATGGTTACACAGCACGCATTAGAAAAAAGAGCGAAATACATTGATGCAAGGAATCGTCACTCATTTTCTACCTAACATTATATAAATTATTTATTTTTGGTATCGAAAGCTTGACAACAGTATTTTTTCGGAAATTGTTTCTTTAAAAAGTTTTTCTAGCTCTTATCCTGTCACCCATCACTTATCACAGTTTTGTACGTAGATTTTTGAAATTGCAGGTTAGGAACGTAGACGATACTTTCCTTACCTAGCCCCCTAGCTCAGGAGATTTACCACCTAGTAAAAGTATGTTAGTCGCCTTTATTTCCCCCTACGATTTCCTACCAAAACGTTGCGATTTTTATGATATCGTCGTTCCGTGTGTCGCCACCTACTTAATCCAGATATCAGCAATCACTGTCAGCCATCAATGTAACTAATTGGCCGCATAATTTATACGGTCGACCGGCTAACTAATGGCGGTGGCACACGCCCCTTAATGGCTACGTTCATAGTACATCTGCTTTGAATCTCGGTGTTAAATCAAAATATAGTAAACAATCTCTTACTTTTAACAAGGGTCAATGGAAATAAAATATATGCTAGAAAGCTAAATCTAGTCATTTTGGCGGGACTGTGAAAAGGACATGTCAGAGCATTGTACTGTTTTCCAAAACTTATGATTTTTTTTAATTTTTCCTTTTTAAAGTTGCGGCTTTTTTATAAAATATGAAACATGTATTATTGTGTTATTTCCAAACTGTTGAGCTCTACTACTTTACTAGAGCATAATTGGACTTGACCTTAACTTTAATTAGAACTAAAACTCATCACGACACAAGTAGACTGTACAAAGTGCGATGACATAAATAAAGAAAAATAAAACATTTACATCCCATCCCTTTAGGAAAACCAGAAGTGGTATTTTACAGGTTGATTACCATTAAACTGCTGAAAATTTTCCATTACATTAAGTTAAGTGTCCACTAGGAATAAAACCAATGAATAAGGGTTTCTAATGATTTTGATTTCTAAGCTTTGCTTAATTTGGGGTCAGATGGCGCTGTGTGTAATGTCCTACGATATTTATTTTATTTATTATTATTATTTATTTATTATAGGTAAAAACAAAATTATTTTCTGAAAAAGATAAAGACTATAATTATTATTCTTGGAGAACAAATTCATTCAATTCATTCTTTTTTTTCATTAGGCATTCAGCCACGTGACCACGAACAGAAAACAGAACGTGTGACATCACTCCGTGCTAAGATCTATTGCTTTCGTTGACATTTTAATAGATCAACTACAGATACAGATACATGTATATAACCGTTTCACACGGCGTGATGTCATTAAGATGCCATGTTAGCCCTGGTCGCTTTTGCGGTAAGTTTTTCTTTGTGTGTTTTTTTTTTTTTTTGTAATATCTGACAGGCTAGGTGTTTGATCACAGCTCACCTGATGTTAAGTGACGGTGTGGTCGAAGATGGTAAAGCACACCTAACCTGGAATGGAACTGGCTCTCAAGTGAGGCTGCCGGAACACACCGTTAGATGCTTGGCGACATATTTTCAACTTGAGGGTGGTAGCTAGCCAGCCGAGTACTAGATACTCCTACCACCATGCTATGGTTTCCTCACGATGTTTTCCTTCACCGGCAACTCAAGCTCATTGTTGGGGTTTGAATCCACGCCCTTCGGCATGCGAAGCGACCGCACTAACCACTGAGCTATCATCGCTACAAACATCGCATAGCTACAATCGTGTTTGAAATCGCAATGTACAATGTTTTCGCAAATTTTGAAGTATTGTAGATTGTTGAGGTAGACAGAGAAATTTTTGTATTGATATATAGAAATGTTATTATAAAGACACAAACAATGTATTAATCAATATTCGAAATTAATCAACAAGGTGGCATAAGTCAAACCTCAATGTAAATGTCACATTGTAAAAAAATATATGATAAACATTTTTTATCATATAATATTACTTACTTTCCGTCATACTGTTTACCCACTCCTCGAAACAAGTTTAGTTTATTTCCCGCCAGTATTTCATTTCCGCATTTATTTCCCTCTCCACCTATCATTCCCTCGTAAACAAAGACAAATCTCCACCAAAACCTCATCTCAACGTCCGTATGGGACGTCAGGATAATCGATGTCGTCCAAACTTTACCAACAGTTAAATTTTCTGTAACCCTCGATTTAAAATGTATTAAGTTCGGTATTCGAGGGACTTTGAGTAATGAACCAGTAATGATGCCCGATTTGCCTAAATATTTCATTCTACCTACATCGAAGTGTGACCCTTTGTCGATAATGATTGAGCTAGTTTGTCGGATATTCGGGTTGTTTGCCGCTCTACAATTTGGAATTCAATGTCAATTTTGACGTGTTGGACATTTAGCGTTCACGTACCTTATATACTTGTACATTGTTTACTTATATATCTAGCGTGTATTCAACACAAATTTTCACATTCATAGTTAAGTTTTGTAGCGATGATAGGTCAGAGTTTAGCGTTGTCGGACCGCACTCAACAATGTGCTAGAGCTGCCCGTGAAGGAGAACAAGAACCATACCAGAAACCATACCATAATGATAGGGTACTTTATTCTACTCTCTTTTTCTTTAAATGGTTGACAAGCTAGGTGTTTGACCACAGCTCATCTGATATTACCATCGTCGACTTTGTCACTTAACACAAAGTCGTAGATGGTAAAGCACACCTGGAATGGAACTGGTCCTCAGGTGCGGCTGCCGGAACACACCGTTTGATGCTTGGCGGTAGTCTTTCTTAGCCAGCCGAGTACTAGAAAGTACCATCATGCAAATCTAGATTTTTGGGAACATTAACATTAAGTGAGCCACGATTTGCTCAATATACTGCTTCTAGCGTGCTAAGATTAGAATGAAAGTGAACACGTGCAAGTGCGAAAAAAAATTAAACATACTAGGACTTTATTTTTTTGAATTTGCTACGAGCATGTGAATTAATATTTCGGTGTTGATTGACGCACGTGTAACAAATAAACGGCGAGTAACGGCTGACATTCGAAATATGGTGCATGGCTGACACAATTCCATATTTTTGGTACATGCAGTATTCAAATTGACTACACTAACATGATCCGATATCTAGAAATGAAATCTAGATAAGGTAATACAATAGAAATATCTGATGTTGGAAATATAAATGGGCTATAAAGTTCTGGAGTGGAGACCACGGATAGGCAAGTTCAGCGTGGGACGTCCGCCCACAAGGTGGATAGACGACCCAATGAAGACCGCGGGGACGCGCTGGATACAAGCCGCTACGAACAGCCAGTCTTCATGGAAACCATTAGGGGCGACCAATTTTTTTTTTTTAATTTTTAACTGGCCAGGTGTTTTGACCACAGCTCACCTGATGTTAAGTGAAGGCGTGGTCGAAGATGGGTCACTTGAGAGCCAGTTCCATTTCAGGCTACATCTTCGACCACACCTTCACTTAACATCAGGTGGTGGTCAAACACCTAGCTTGTCAACCATAAAAAAAAAAAAATTTTATTAAATATGACATAAATGTTGTTTATATCTATATACTGTATTTGTATTGTTAAGGTTTTTTTATAGGTATTGGAATTAGGGATTGCAATCCGGCGTCATTTTCAGTCCGGCCGGATACGACCGGATTCCCATCAGCCCATGATCCGGCCAGATTGATCAAATCAAGATGATTTTCGCTTTTTAGTTAAAAATAAGCGAGTTAATTAAGTGTCACTGCACTTATATATACGTAGTTTAAAAAAATAAATCACAAATGAATAAAATCAACTTTATTTCCTAACCAATGTTAAGACAAGTTTTTTTTTTTTTGTGTAAAAAGTAATGAGATGAACGAGACGCTCTCCTGATGGTAAGAGATATAACGCCTGTCCATAACCATTGCAGCGATACACAGAACTTTGAGTAACAAAACAAAGTCCAGGGCATCGCTGCTTTGGCACTCATTACGTTAGACTTTCGATGGTTAGTCTCAACAGCCCAGTAATTTCGCTAGCTGCAGTACCCTTCAAACCGAAACACAGTAATGTTTACACACTACTGCTTGGCGGCAGAATAACTGGTACTACGGTGGTACCTACCTAGACGACCTCCTGCTAAGAAGATCTACCACCAAGTGACCACCTGATCCGCCGGATTACCGGATCCGTTTTTCCGGATTGCAATCCCTAATTGGAATATACGCACGCTCCTGAAGTAGACACACTACAAAAATGAGGTAACTGGGAAGTCACAGATGTCATGATGTCATGATTAATTAAAGACTCTGTTCGATCGTAATTATGTTCCTTTAGTCATGTTGATATACATTCTTTACATAACACGTTTATTTCTGGTGTCATTTATTGACTACGATACGGAACTATACTATATGAAATTTATAGTTCCGTGGAAATACTCGCATATGTATTGTCGAGCGTAGATTTAGTAGATTTTAGGTAGGTACTTGAATCTAAGCAAATGGCAAAACAAACAACACAGTAGCTTAAATTAAACTCACGCAAGCAGGATGCGATAACCATATCCGGAAATGACTTATCGACTGATATCCCGACCAGCGATATCAAACTGTGAATAAAACAGAAGATACATTAAACGTATATATTTTAACGAAGCTGGACATTGTGACAGCCCTGTTGGTTCATTGGTAGTATGTCTGCTCCAAGAGCTGAAGGGCGTGGGTTCGATTCCCACCCAGGATAAATATTTTTTGATGCAAATAAATGTTTGTTCTGTGAATTTAATATCTAAAACTAAAATCCGAAATCAACTTCGACAGCTCCATTGGCTCATTGGTAGTATATCTGTCTTGAGTGACGTAGGGCTTGGGTTCGATTCCCAGACAGGGCAAACATTTTGTGAGCAAACAAATGTTTGTTCTGTGTCTGGGTATTCTGTATTTATTATAAGTATGTATTTACGAAAAAAAAGTTTTTAAGTATTGTATCAGTTATTTGACTTCCATAGCACAAGCTTTGCTTAGTTTGGGGTCAGTTGGCGCTGTGTGTAAGGTCATATGATATTTATTTGTAAAAATAGGATTTCCAGCGTATTTAAGAAGATGTATCACGATCAAGATATGCCATAGAAGTGATAGTGAGAAAAATTCCACCAAAATCTCTTCATAATCTACTAAAAGACTTCGGTGTACCAATAATATCTAAAAGTTCATTGTTGAAAAGAGTACCCAAAGCAGATTTGATAGGATCATATATTATTAAAATTTTAACAGGGATGAAAACACGGGTAGAGAAGTTGAGCATTAATAAAGGGTTTTTCAACAAGAACTTTGTTTTATAAATCAAAACAATAAATTTAGATGACAAATAATTCAAATTTTTATTGTATTAAAAAAAGTAAGGTTTTGGCAATTATGAATGAAAAATGATATCTGATAAATTTCCACCACAACCACGGTAACAGATGTCGATTCTTTCATTCAAGTTAATCACTTTTTGACAAAACGTTTCATTTGTAGCGATGATAGCTCAGTGGTTAGCGCGGTAGGCTCGCATGCCGAAGGGCGTGGGTTCAACCCCCAATAATGAGCTTGAGCTACTGGTGAAGGAAAACAACGCAAGTAAACCATTGCCTGGTGATAGGGTACTTTCAAGTACTCGGCTGGTAGCACCACCTACCACCCTCAAGTTGAAAATCTGCTGCCAAGATTCTAACAGTGTGTTCCCGCAGCCTCACTAGAAGGCAGACTCAAAGAACTAGACTGATGACACTTCCTTAATATTAAGACCTAAATGTAACACAGCTCCACAGTAAAATACAATCTGAAATCTGAAATCTGGACAGATTTCAAAAATTCTTTCACCATTGGGAAGCTTCACTATCTCCGGGTGACATAGGCTACTTTTTATCCCTGTATTCCCACGGAAACGGGAACTACGCGGGTGCAACAGCGAGGCATCCGCTAGTTTTAAAATAAAAATCTCGATTAAACACTCTCCTAATATGAGATAACGCCAGCTCACGACCACTGTTCCGAGAATTTTGAGACATCCGATGGCTAGTTTCACTATAATTCTCTAATCTATGTAGCTAGCCAAAGCATTCTCCGAAATAGAACACAGTTTACACACTCCAATTTGGGGACAGCATACATGATACTGAGAAGTTACCTACCAAAATAAATCGGAAAATCAGAATCCTAAATTTGTCGGAATCGTGTTGTGTCAAGCTTGACTGCACTGTTAGCTCATTTGGTAGAATATCTGCTTCAAAAGCTGTGGAGCGTGGGTTCGATTTTCACTAGAACAAACATTTACGAGACGATAATGTTTGTTCTGTATCTGGGTGTTCTATATGTTTTATAGGTGCATTTACAAAAAAGTGTTTAAGTATTCTATCAGTTACCTGACTTCCATAGTACAAGCTTGTATGTAATGTCCTGCGATATTTACGATTTACTTATTTAGTAGAATATCTGTTTCAAGAGCGTGTGTGAGCATGTAGGGCGTGAGTTCGATTCCGACCAGAATAAACATTAAAGTGATGATAAATGTTTGTTCTGTATCTGGATATAGAACACTCAGATACAGAAAAAACATTGATCTATATCTACACTAATGATATAGAGGAAAGATTTGTTTTTTTTTTTGTTTGTTTGTGTTAAATAGGCTCCGAAACTACTGGACCGCTCTTAATAATTATTTCATTATTAGAATGCATTTAGAGTGAAATTGAAAATATGAAATTAGAGTTTTGTTTTCCTGTGCGAAGCCGGGGCGAGCTGCTAGTTTATTACATTTTTTGTAGCTTGAAATACAAGTGACATTAAGAAACATTACTGGCTGGTTTAATTCATTCCATTTCTTTTCAGGCTAGGTGTGTCATCACACCGTATTACACATGTATTTCTAAAAAAAAGTATATAAGTATACTATTAGTTAACCGGTTCCCATTCTACAAGCTTTACTTAGTTAGGTTATAAGTTAGGATAAAAGGCGTTGTTTAAAATGTTTTACTATATTTATTTATTTCGTTAAACACAAGCCTACTTATAAAAAAACACGTAATACATTAATGTCACCGAGTATATCCATATTAATGACTATCAACGGTTCGAACGATACTTTAAAACAGCAATGTATCTTATTTAACAAGTTTTAAAGTTTTTGCACCGCAATGTCTGGCTAAGTATTGACTTATTGACTTTACCAACTCGCGCAAGCGGATACAGTCGTGTACAGCGTGGAAATAGGAACGATAAATACAAACGGTATCGGCAAACGAAATAAATTGAACCGTATTTAGTTTAGCTAAGTGGTAATTTAATTGCGAAATGAAACAGATTCTTTTTATAAAAATAAAATGTACATCTTATCTTTCTCTATGTAATAAATAAATAAACAAATATTGGGGGGGGGCATTTAACACAGCGCTGTCTAGCCCCAGACTAAGCAAAGCTTGTACTATGGGAACCAGACAGCTGACAGAATACTTAAATACTTTTTTTTTTGTAAATACATACTTATAATACATACAGTACACCCAGACACAGAACAAACATCAATCTTAGTCCTACGTATATCGTCTTTCCATCGATTCTCAGGGCGTCCTACGCTACGTTTGCCAATACGCGGTATCCACTCTAGAACACGTCTACCCTAGCGGTTATCGGTTCGGCGAGTTTTTTTTTTTTTTAATTCAAAATTGGTTTGCGTTTGACCACACTATGCTTAATGTTAAGCAGTAGTGTGGTCTAAGACGGAGCACGCTTACCTAGAAGAAACCTATTCACTCTAGATTTGAAGACGCCGATATTGTACCTAACAGGGAACAGGGGAGATAATTATGTGCAGCCCATTGCCACTTCAGCTTACTAATACGCTGAGCTATGTCCGACTACAACATAAATCAACTAAAACTTAGGTACGTCATTTTCCGTATACATATACTACATACATTTTCCATGATTGATTTAACTTGGCCAGAATATATCTTCCTACATATTTCTTCTTTAACTGTACGAAAAGGTCGAGTTACTGCGGAATTTGCTTGGATTTTATCCTTTTGGCAGTGTGACAAATTGGGCAGAAGGATGCAGCGGCAACGAATGTGGAATTTTAGCTGGAAATCTTACCAATAGCCACGATACGATTAACAAATATATGCAACAATGTTTGGTTATATTATCGAATTAGATATAGCTGTTTGACCACAAATTACTGATGTTAAGTGAAGGTGTGATCGAAGATGGTAAAGAACACCTAGCCTGGATTGGAACTGGCTCTCAAGTGAGGCTGCCGGAACACACCGTCAGATGCTTGGAGCCAGATTTGCAACTTGAGGTTTGTAGCTAGCCAGCGTAATAAGTACCCTACAACCATGCTATGGTTTCCTCACGATGTTTTCCTTCACCGGCGGCTCAAACTCATTGTTGGGGTTTGAACCCACGCGCTTCGGTATGCAATCCTACCGCGCTAACCACTGAGCTATCATTCCCACATAAAGTAAGATAAGGTCATGTCTGAATATGCCCTAGTAAAATAAAGGCGATTTTATGTGCTTGACTTCAAAGTGTCAAAAAACGCTACAAAACTGTTGATCGACTGTCACTTGACAGATCAGCTGTGGTCGAAAACCTATAAAAACAACCCTGCACCGCAATAACTACTCTGCTATTCCATACAGAATTTAATACTAACTGCATGAGACTGAGCACGTGTTCAGAATATTTTAAATGTGTGGATGCGCAGTTTGCTTCAAGATTCACGTCGTTGGTAAAGTTTTAACGAGCTGGCTTAGAATGTGACTGTTTTGTGGCTAAATGTCACGGATTTTAGGATGTGAGATTAATCATGGCTGTCTTCTGCACCATCTTGGAAAGATAATGGACCATCTTGGACAACATCGCGAGGACACCATAGCATTATTATTACTTTCTAGTACTTGGCTGGCTAGCAACTATCATACTGAGAATCTGACACAAAGCACCTAACGACTATTCCGGCAGCCTCACTTGAGATCCAATTCCATTGCCGGCTAGGTGTGACTACCATCTTAGACCACACCGCCACTCTACATCAAGTGAGCTGTGATCGAACATTTTAGCTTGTCAACCATAAAAAACTTGTTATACTTAGTATACGCTGGTCATACTTAGTATGACCAGTATTATGCTGAGGTGAGCCCTTATTTTGTAACTGTTTTTCTCTGTTCGTTCGTTTTTGATTTTTGTGTCTTTAAGTTACAAAATAAAATATTTTTCTTTCTTTTTTTCTTTCAAAAAATACCTTAAGATACGCTATACTAATCATAACTTTCTACAAAAGTACCTACCAAATCCAACTTATGTGCAAAAATGGATGCACTTGTTGAATCGCTAATCAAAAATTAAATACATTGGATTTTACGACAGAGGTTTTCGTAGTGCAAAGTCTAGGGTACTTGTTAGCTTTTATTAATTTTGTATTTAACACTTACAACACCAGCGATTTATTATTGTATAAGTTGAGAGGTATTAAAAATACAAAATGCAATTTTTTAAATTTGTTAAAGTAAGAAAGAAAATGATTTTTTTTTTGTAACACAGAACACACAAAAATAACAAACAGAGACAAACAGTTACAGTTAGTTACAGTTTGCGCTGAAACTGATGGACGAATTTATGTCAAATTTGGAATACATGTAACTAATTGACCGTTTCCTATCTCAATAAATAAATAAATTATACCTACCTTGAATTAAATAAAAAAATGAATAAATAAATATCGTAGGACTATACACACAGCGCCATCTGGCCCCAAACTAAGCAGAGCTTGTGTGATGGAAGTCAGATAACTGATAGAATACATAAATACTTTTTTTTTGTAAATACATACAGAACACCCAGACACAGAACAAACATTTGTTTATTCACAAAATGTTTGCCCTGAGTGGGAATCGAACCCACGCCCTACAGCTCTCAAGGCAGATATACTACCAATGAGCCAACGGGGCTGTTAAATAACAAATAGATTTTTCATCCAAATTATGGCGATACGGAGGTGTTCAGCTAGTTATTAAATAATCTTTTGATCAATATTTTAATTACAATTTAAAACCATCATAAATGAATCCTGCTAAAATCTATATCAATAGGACCTATTTCGGTTAACCGGACGGATTTTTGCTAAAAAGCTGTTAAAAAGAACGTTAACCCAAAAATAAAGTTAGCAAGGCAGAGTAAAACGTACCCCGGGATGTCGCCTCGGAAAAATATGCAAAATATATTGCACTCACTAAATCAGTTTGCGACAAAAAAAAGTGGCCCCTACTCGAATAAACAGTATGGACAGTCGAAACCGCTTCGACGGAAATTAAAATTTCAAATAGTCCCAGTAAATTCTTACCTGCAGATATGATTTGAAACTCAGGTATCGAATCATTCATGAGGTAGATGTATTTGCATTGTATTTGTTCTTCTTCTATTAAGGTTGTATCCTCTCACCGTGTGACACTGTGGTCGAAGATGGTAAAGCACACCTAGTACACAATAGAACTGGCCTTTTTTTAAAATGTAAAAGTAATGAGACGAACGTTACACTCTCTTGATGGTAATAGATAACGCATGTCCATGACCATTGCAGCAATACACAGAACTTAGAGTTGCGAAAGAAAGTCCGGGGCATAGCTGCTTTGGCACTCATTATTTTGACACTTTCGATGGTTAGTCTTAACAGCCCAGTGATTTCGTTAGCTGCAGTACCCTTCAAACCGGAACACAGGTATGTTTTTACACTACTGCTTGGCGGTAGAATATCTGGTGCTGCAGTGGTACCTACCTAGACGACTTCACACCCTGTTAGGTTAGCAGATGATAGCTTTGTGGCATATTTTTAACCTAGCTAGCAAGCTGAGCACATTCAAATTCCCTACCACCATGCTGTAGTTTCCTCACGAAGTTTTTCTTCATCAGCAGCTAAAACTTAACAAATTCTTTGAACCCACGCTCTTCGGCGTATGAACCGACCTCGCCAACCACTGAGCTATCATCACTACAAACTTAACCATTTGTCCGACATTGGTCTTTGAAGTATTTTGTGATAGCCTACTTTTTTAACTCTCTGATGAATATAAGTAATAATAAAAAATAAAATAAAAAACTAATATGTTTTGTTTACAACACATTTTTGTTTTTTTTTAACTATAGGTTGTAAAACGACAACCCGTCAACTGATATATTTGTTTATCATTATGCGAAATAGCTGGGAAATATGACACGTTCTAAAAAGTCCATACTGACATCATGCTGAAAATATAATTTACTTGTGGTGAATGAAGTATTCATTGCATGCAAGATATCTTTTACATTTGCAGTGCTGTAATAGAGGGATGCTTGGCCTGAGCTCGGAGTATCATATAAAAGAAATGAATATTAACTTAATAGTACGTATATAAATTTACAATTTAAAAAAAACGATCCCATGGCATTTAAAGTCCAACTAAACGAAACAGCGAAGTTTCGGAGTATACGAAAATATCATCGATGTACACAATTTTCAACCGCTCAATCGATTTCGATAAAATTTACATGATACCACCTCTGAAGTATGGTCTAACAAGCAAAAAAGAATCATCAAAATCGATTAATAATTTGTGGAATGATCACGTAACATACATACGTCATACATACAAAAAAAACGTACAGTCGAATTTCGAAAAATCTCATTTTTTGAGTCGGTTAAAAAACCGCTTTCGTTTATATCTGCCACGGGACGCTGTACCAAGTTTTATCAACCGAAGAAAGCATACAGAAATGAGGAATACATTGATCACGTATAAAGTTTATATTTACGAAATATAAACAGACACAGTTTTAATATTCTAAAACGCTGGTCAAATTTATTATTGTATATTTAATGGATTTTATTTTGTATAACATTATTGAATATATTGTTAATTGATTACCTTACTTGATATGTTCTGGTTATTCGAAATAAATTATTAAATTAATTGAAAACGAAAACTCTTTTCCGTTATTACGCATCACAGACCAGTAGACTCAAGTGGGTTTACTATTTTTGTCTAGCAATTGTTTTAAGTACGTTGGTATTTGAGTGCAACAGACAAGTTGCTAATAGTTTTATTATAATTATTTTAAACTAAATAAATAAAGACCGATATAACCACTAAATACACTAACAAGCCCGAGTCTCAGCAACTAGAGTCCAAGATTTGTATTTAATGCAATAAAACCCACCATTGAAATGTAAATTAGGGCTTGCAGCAAGTCCCTTTTGTCTGCGCTTGAAATGAATTATGGCCCTTGACTTGGCCATAATTTTATGGACATTTTGTCCACAATTGTAGCAATAATAAAGCCCGTTTTGAAACTGTTGCCAAAGTATTTATGACAAGCGGTAACAACTGGTTGCTTTATTAGTTCAAATAAAGTTGTAGAAACTTTTAAAGGTGCATGTGTACATGATGGTCTTATATATAGATTTGTGATTCCACAGTTTATCCTAGCGGACATGCAATATTTTAAAAGAAACAATTATTAAACGTAAAAACTAAGTTATCATTCTAGGTACAGTTTTTTTATATAATTTTATTATTAGTTTAATTCAATCGATTGTTTTCCTATAAATGTGTCGTTCGAATATTGACGCGTGTAATATTCTTGCTACGCTAAATGCGACTCTATGTAATGCATGATAAGTTGAGTAATTAACTGAGGTACGAGGATACGCTCACATTAGCTGGCTTTCGAGGGGAGTTCGATGCTGCTACGATAATATAGCGCTACGACAACGTAACGCTACGACAATGTAGCGCTACGGTTTTGTTGTACCACTAACGTGGGGTTCGCAGCATTTTGGCAGGCAGAGGTTACTAGGTGGCAAAATAAAGTAAAAAATGACCTCATTTGTGACA
Source organism: Biston betularia (assembly GCA_905404145.2). NCBI lineage: Eukaryota > Metazoa > Arthropoda > Insecta > Lepidoptera > Geometridae > Biston > Biston betularia. The sequence goes on along the minus strand of FR989887.1, from coordinate 4,406,057 downwards.
TTAAGAGTGCGCCTAAAGCCAGACAAACACAAACAGGGATATTTTCGATGCCACTCTTAGATATTAAGAAACATAAATATTACAACAAACAAAACTGTGAAACATAATAGCCAGATAGAATTTTGAAAATAGGAGTTTTTTACGAAAAATCTACAAATGCCGCAGAAAAAATCTATTAATACTCGAAATTATCAGCGATGACCCCACATTATATTTTATGAATAAAATAGCTACACTTATGTTTTAGCAGTCACCAATTCTTTTTTGATGTAAAAGTTTTGAGTAATTAAATAAAACTCGGTCATAAATATACCTCGGATTTCAAATCATGCATGTATTATTTCTTCGCACTAGAGCGAGTGGAATCTGAATGTATTCTGGCATTAGGCATGCTCCTAACTCCAAAAGTTTGTACGTATTTTACGTACATATGTACGTTTTTTGTACGTACATATAATCATAAACGGTCATATCCCATAGAATAGATAGAAAAAACAAAAATGCTATTAAAAATTGTTTTTAGAAATATTAAGAATGTACACAATGTAGCTGACATAGTCGCCAAGCGACATAAGCCACAAAATAAAATTTAGATTAAAAAAAATGTGAAAATATAGGCAACTTATAATTCTTATATTTGTTAACAATATTTTCTATCTATATTTTAGATATTTATGACTCATTTACAAAACAATCACGGGCCGCAAATAAGACATCCGCCAGGCCGCGTGTTGCCGACCCCTGGTTTAAACTATCAGATATTTCACTGGCCATACAGTTCCACAAAACGCTGTTAACCTTATCGTGGTCCAGTCATGTAAAAACATTATGGTTAACCAAACACATTCGATTTTTTTGTTGGTTGTGGAAATCTAAATCACATAAGGAAAACTGTAGGGCGCAGCTATACTGCTATAGTGTTCAAAATGCGTTGGCAAGTGTCTCGTGTAAGAGGTTAAACAAACAACGCACGTAATAGGCTTTCGGTGTAAGGAAATGTTACAAAGGAATGCCGAAATACTGCAGCAAAAGCCGTGGCAAAAACTTTTTACCAACAATGTGTGGGAAATTCAAGTCATAACTGTCTGTCTCGAATGAGAAGCTGCGCGAAGCTAATTATGGGTTTGTGGTACGAGGAGGAGACTCTGTTTCAGATTGAAATTCTAATTCAAATCCCAACCAAAAGGTAAAAAAATTCGAAATTTTCGGGAGTGAAAATTAGAATTTTTCCACTTATATGAGCTTGACAAGCTAGGTGTTTGACCACAGCTCACCTTGATGATAAATGATTGTAATGTCGAAGCTGGTAAAGAACAAGCAAATTAAAATCTAAGTAACTCGACGACAATTTTTTTAATTTATGTTGTACTAGCTGCGCCCCGCGGTGTTACTCGCTACATGTTTTCGGGTTCAAAAAGTAGCCTATGTGCTAATCCAGGGTTTCAGCTACCTTTATACCAAATTTCATTCGAATCCGTTTTGTAGTTTTTGTGTGAAAGAGTAACAAACATCCATCCATGCATCCTAACTTTCTCATTTATAATATTAGTGGGATTGTGTGCCAAATTTCATACAAATCCGTTCAGCCGTTCTTGCGTGATTGAGCAACATCCAAACTTTCATAATTATAATATTAGTAGAAACAACCAACCAGTGTCATATTTTCTGCTTTTCGAGTTAGTGCAGTCACTAACTCGAAAAGCAGAAAATGGTATTTAATTTTATCAATTTGCAACTACAATGGCTTTGAATAGCACTATAGAACAGACTTTTAAGGTAAACTTACTTTTTACTAACACCGTAAAATATTTCATTAATCAAACTGCCAAACTACTTCATTATATTCGGATTTTACGCGGCAATTCATAGGGCCGCAACAAAGTCTTTTGACGCTTCGAACGCTGACGGATTGGCTTCTCTCAAAAAGGTTTTTGTATAGCACAAAGCATTTTCGACGTTATGTCATGGTGATTGACACTTGCACCTATAGAGGTTTTTAATACTTTATTGTTGGAAAGCGTGGGTCAAACGCTTATAGAACTTATAAATTATTATTTTTCTGAAGAAACTAGCTGCGGCGTTACAAGCTACATTTTTAGGAATAAAAAGTAGCTTATTTGCCAATCCAAGGTGTCAGGACTTTTGCACTTATAAATTACTAACTGCGCCCCGCGGTGTTACCCGCTACATGTTTTTTGGGATAAAAAGTTGCATATGTTTTAATCTCAACTACTTCCATATCAAATTTAATGTTAGTAATAAAGTTGTAGCGATGATAGCTCAGTGGTTAGCGCGGTAGGTTCGCATGCCGAAGGGCTTGGGTTCAAACCTCAAAAATGAGCTTGAGCTGCCGGTGAAGGAAAACATCGTGAGGAAACCATAGCGTGGTGGTAGGGTACTTTCTAGTACTCGGCTGGCTAGCTACCACCCTCAAGTTGAAAATCTGCTGCCAAGCATCTAACGGTGTGTTCCGGCAGCCTCACTTGAGAGCCAGTTTCATTCTAAGCTAGGTGTGCTTTACCATCTTCGATCACACCTTCACTTAACATCAGGTGAGCTGTGGTCAAACATCTAGCCTGTCAACCATAAAAAAATAATTAATCCAAATTCGTTCAGTAGTCATTGCGTAGAAGAGTAACAAACATTTACAATATTCATGCGATTATTTTTATGAAGAAACTAGCTGCGACTCACGTTGTTAACCGCTTATATTTTCGGGATAAAAAGTATCCTATGTGCCAATTCACAGCGTCATCTACCTCCATACCAAATTTCATCAAAATTAGTCCAGCCGTTTGAGCGTGAAGAATTAACAAAAATACAGACACATTCACAAACTTTCGCCTTTATAATATTTGTGTGATGTGATGAATAAGCGTTTGACTGCAACTTATCAGATGATAAGTGACGATGTGGTTTAATCTTAAAATATATTATCAATTTTGCAGTAAAACCTACTTAGTTGTAGTGGTTGCTTAGTTTTTCTTTGATTTTGGTGTCGCATTTTGTGTTTTTGCCAGTGTTGTGTTTTGATATTTTCAAGTTTCTTAAGTTAAATAAGTAGTCAAAGTTAATTCTTGGTCAAGTCCAGTCCGCGCCAGTCAAATTCAGTCATACTTTAGTAAAGAAATGGCAACTTTACTATAAGCTTCGGTGGAGTTTTAGTAGCAACACGAAAAATCATGTGTAAAACACCACTTGAAAAACATTAGTTTTGGACACAACTCTTTCCGCGTTCCCACCAAAACTCGGTTGCTTAGTTGTAGTGGTTAAAGGCTTGATTTTGTGTCTACCTTACTTTTACTACCGCTAGATACAGCGCATAAAGAAACTTCAGGAAGGCTTTATTTCATCCCTAACTATGCCTTAAGGGCAACAGTTACAGGCTGGTCTCTCCGATGGCCCGATCTCACCCAAAAAATATAAATCAGAAAAAATCCTGTCCTGTACAAGGACCATATATCAAAGAAAGGTAAAACAATTTACAGGCCGTGAAGATAGGGCCATAACTCAGGAAGGTAAAGCTTATCGGACTTTTAGATGTAGTCACACCTTGGGAATTTTTGATGTTTTAGTTTTTAAAGAATTGTGAGAGTTGAATTCCCACACAGAACTAACATTTTTAGGGTTCCGTACCCAAAGGGTAAAAACGGGACCCTATTACTGACACTGTCGCTGTCCGTATACATTCTCATTGATCTCTACAGGCATTTTAATTTCACAAATAACTTTAAACAAAGACCTCCATTTCAGCCAACCAGAACTTATCCAATTCTTAATATCTTTGTCAACGAGCACTATAGAAGTTATTACTGTTTTTTAGCTTACAATAATTTTAGATACATCATAAATATAAACTACTAGCAGCCCGTCCCGGCTTCGCACGGGAAAACAAAACTCGATTAACAATATAAATTTATCGATCCAGTAGTTTCGGAGCCTATTCAATACAAAACAAACAAAAGATTAAATATTTCCTTTTCAATAAGATGTAGATGACAACTGTAATAGTCTGACATATTATTATGATATTGCGGACTTATTTGTAGCTGTCAATTTGCTCTATAAAACGTCACTTAATCGTCAATATTTTTCGCTGCACATGCTAAGCAAGGATTTTTTTAAATTTTCCACAGGTTTGATTACATTATTGAATTTTCCATACGGATCCCTAATATTAAATGTTTTTTTTTTTAAATAAAATATAGCCTACGTTCATCACGGATAATGTAGCATTCTAATAATGAAAGAGTTGTTAAGATCGGTCCAGTAGTTTCGGAGCTTATTCAATACAAACAAACAATCAAATCTTTCCTCTTTATAATAGTATAGATAGGTATAATAACAAGCTAAAAAGAAGTTGTCAGAAAAATCGTCGGCTTTTGAGGTTGTACACCACACACGAAAGCTCTCAAGTTTTCAAGTCCTAAGTTTGAAGCATTAACAGTCCACTCCGTCACATGCCAGCTTATTAAATCCACCGCCAAGCAATATATTTTCATCTTGAGTAATAAAATTAGCATGCGAAATGCAGTGAATGCAAGCCAAAGGCCTTTCCAAGCATTATGCGGACCAAATATTAACATTTTCATTTGATAAATTTGGTACAATAAATAGCACTGTTTTTTGTGTAGTTACTTTATATTTTAATTTGTTTTTGACGTGGTATGTATATTCAAGGTATATATTTAGTTTATTTCCGCTTAACAGTCGTTCCAGTTACAACAGTGATGAGGACTTAAATTTAATTAATTTGACAGCAACTTATTAATTCAAAACCTAATCTTACTTAATATCTACCACTACTTGACACTTGCAAAAAGAGGAGGATTTTAAGACTTATGGTTATTTTAATTAGATTTTTGTCAAATTATATTTTTAAAGTTTATGTCCAATTAATTCTAGATATTAAGTAAGATTAGGTTTTTAATTAATAAGTTGTTGTCAAATTAGTTAAATTTAAGTTTTCATCACTGTTGTAACTAGAACGACTGTTAAGCGGAAATAAATTAAACATATACCTTGAATATTCAAAATGAACTTCCGCAAAGTAGCACCTGAATCAATCAATTATTATTAATGGTATGTATAAACAAATTCTCAGATATTTGTGGGATGTCCTATGATGATAGAGCTTTTGTATTATTATAGGGATTAGGTAACCGTGGCATTTTAGTTTTTACGTGGTGGTAGATATTCTGCCGCCAAGCAGTAGTGTGTAAATAAGCAGCCCAGTCCTGTTGGTTTATGGGTATACTACCCATAAATCAACAGGACTTGCTTTTGTTTGCTCCAAGAGCTGAAGGGTGTGGATTCGCTTCCCACCCAGGATAAACATTTTGTTGTGTTTAAACAAAATCTTTATTCTGTGTCTGGGTGTTCTGTATTTATTGTAAGTATGTACCTATTTACAAAAAAAACTATTTATGTTTTTTTTTTAATGTAAAGGTAATGAGACGATCGAGGCGCTCTCCTGATGTTAAGAGATAACGCCTGTCCATGACCATTGCAGCGAAACACAGAACTTTGAGTAACAAAACAACGTCCAGGGCATCGCTGCTTTGGCACTCATTACATTGAGACTAGATGGTTAGTCTCAACAGCCCAGTAATTAATGTATTCTATCAGTTATCTGACTTCCATAGTACAAGCTTTGCTTAGTTTGGGGTCAGATGGCGCTGTGTGTAATGTCTTACGATATATTTGTTAACTAGTACATTATGTAGGTATATAGGTATTATTATAATTATGCGAAGTCACTTTTATTTCGTATTCACTATTTTATGTTTATTAACAAAACTAACTAGCGCCATAAGAATATAGTTCACGCTGAAAATAAACCACAAACATATGCAAATAGAACCATATTAACCTATTCACATTTATCACACATAAAAGTGGGACAAAACGGCACAAATTCTTTTAATTCTTCCCATGTAGACTAGGCCATACATTATGTATACAGTAACGGGACGTCGGACAGTTTCCTTTGTAAGACGAATGTGGTGCGGAGCTCGGTTATGACAAATGCGTATTTAACGTGAAATGTTGTATGGGAAAGCTTCAATCTGTAGATTATTTCCCTGTACTTATGTTGCGAACAATAGTGGAAATAAAGATGGCTGTAGAAACGATGTGAAATCATAGTTTTTATGTCAAAAAAAATTTACTGGGAAATTACGGGGCTGTTGAGACTAACAATCGAAAGTCTCAAAGTAATGAGCGCCAAAGCAGTGATGCCCTGGACTTAGTTTCGTCACTCGAAGATCTGTGTATCGCTGCAATGGTCATGGACAGGCGTTATCTCTTATCATCAGAAAAACGTCTCGTTCGTCTCATTACATTTTACATCAAAAAAAGTAAACGTAATTAGACAAACGAGACGCTCTCCTGATGGTAAGAGATACGTTCCATGACCATTGCAGCGATACACAGAACTTTGAGTAGCAAAACAAAGTCCTAGGGCATCGCTGCTTTCGTGCTCAATACTTTGAGACTTTCATGATTAGTCTCAACAAACCAACAAACTAAAAGAATATAAATACTTTTTTGTAATTACATGTACCTATGTACCTTTCTTTATGGTTGACAGGCTAGGTGCATTGACCACAGCTTACTTGAAGTTAAGTGACGGTGTAGTCGAAGATGGTAAAGTACACCAAGGCTGGAATGAAACTGGTGCTCCAGTGAGGCTGTCGGAACACACCGTTAGATGCTTGGCGATAGATTTTCAACTTGACGGTGGTAGCTAGCCAGCCGAGTACTAGAAAGTACCCTACTACCATGATATGGTTTCCTCACAATGTTTTTCCTTCACCGGCAGCTCAAGCTCAGTGTTGGGGTTTGAACCCACGCCCGTCGGCATGCTAAACTAACGCGCTAACCACTGAGCTATCGTCGCTACAAAAACTCTATATAACCTGATCGTGTACAGTGAACAATTTATTACATACTTTTGAAACGAATTTTTATCTTCAATAACTAATAGTCAACTCTAAATAACTAATTAAATTCTAACCCGCATAGGTACAGCAATATGTCGCTAATCTCTTCTTATCGTCTTGTAAACTGCTAAACTTGAGCCGTGGAATTCAATTTCGCTCACAACGCGGCGCGACGCGGAAATTTCAAGTCGGTACATTCATTTATAAAATAGCACTACAGCGACGTAATAGATAGAGTCTTACAAATCGGAGGCTCCTTCTTCGACCACAACGTTGCTTGCCAACACGCAAATTTGTGTCGGTAAAATACACAATATTATTAATTTATTTATCTTCAACAATATTATCATTTTTACAAGCTTCTTTTTCTTTGAGCATTTGCCAGTGTCAAGTGTTTTATATCTTTAAGTTTCATAAGTTGCCTCGGAGCTATAGTTAAAGTCAAAGTCCAGTCTTGGTCAAGTCCAGTCATGCTTCAGTAAAGTAGTGGTGACTTTACTATCAAGCTTCGATGGAGTTTTGGAAGCAACACGAAACGTCATGTTTCATCACATTTTATCATTATTCCACACTTGCGCTTGTGATTTGGCACTTTGTAAATAAAGCACCAACATTTTTATGCATAAACACTAGTTTTAGTAAAAAATACAACGGAGCGACACGATTAATTTTTAAAGTAGTAAATTAGTAAAGTAAAAAGTAGTAACTAGTAGTAGTGTAGTAGTTACTAGTAAAAGTAGTTACTATAAAGCTTCCACTACTTTACTAAAGTATGACTGAACTTGACTGACACGGACTGGACAGGAATTTGACTATAACGATAGCTACGAGACAACTTATTCAACTTTTGAAACTTAAAAACATAAAACAATTGACACTGGCAAATACTCAAAATGCGACGCCATAACCAACGAAAAAAAACAGAACCGACGCGTCAGCCTCAGAAGTGACAAGCCGCAGCGTACAGTCGAGCACGAAATCGCTTTACTCGGGCATCCGTAAACATGCCTTTGACATATGAGGCTATTGACGATACGTCGATAGGATTTCAACCGGTACAGTTGCTTGCTAAAGTGTTGCAAAGATGTGTTGAATTTATTGATTTAGTTAGACGTTTGATGCTGTTGGTTACTAAACAGGTTTGACTGGCCCGTTAGCTCATTTGGTAGAATATCTGCTTCAAGAGCTGTTCGATTCCCACCAGGATCCTTCGTGGATTATGTTTATTCTGTATCTGGGTGTTACATCTATCTATTTAACTATCTAATACATTAGATATAGATAGATATAGCTATTTATTGTGCACACCATAAACAGAAAAAAGTACAGAGAACAAAAGAACTAGTGCCACAAGTAACGGCCTTATCGCTAACTGCGATCTCTCCCAGGCAACCAAGAAAAGAAAAACACGATCGATGACGTAAGAAACAGACGGGAAATGTAAAGCTAATAAGAAAAACCAATAAAAATGAAACATAACTATAGTAAGTATACAAAAATAATAATCATAATGTATTTAAATAAAACGAAATGTATACATATATTATGTTTTATTTTTATTTATTTTTAAACTTGTAACAAAGTTAAATTTAAAATTTAAATTAAATTTAACTTTGTTACAAGTTTAAATTGAAATTTGTAATTACCTTAATCTTTGAAACCTAACTCATGGCGTGTACGTCAAATCGTTTAGTTAGATTCATTTATCACAAAAACTCTCAGTCAGTTATTTGTTCGAGGTTATTGATGGTAACTCTTGTTTACCTCGTAAAGACGTATGCGTTGCATTAGGCTCTACATGATGCGTATAGTACAGGATGTTAAGAAATAAAGAACTTCAAAGAATTTATTAGTACTATCTGAGCAGCCTACGAATGGCGAGAAGTTAGGCACGTGCCTAATTAGACGAACTTCACTTTCTTAAAACCCAATGACGTTTACTCAATACAATGAATTCTACGAAGCAAATACTCTTTTATTTTTACACCGGTACGTCAGCTAAAGATGTAACAAGTACTAGCTGCGCCCCGCGGTGTTTTCGTGATAAAAAGTAGCCTTTGTCTTAATCCATAGTCTCACATACGTCCAGACCAAATTTCATCCAAATCCGTTCAGTAGTTTTTGCGTGAAAGAGTTACAAATATCCATCCATCCAAACTTTCACAATCATTTTTTTTTGACATTTCACACAGCGCTATCTGTCCTCAAACTAAGCAAAGCATGTACTAAGGAAGTCAGATAACTGATAGAATACTTAAATACTTTTTTTTTTACCATTAAGAGTCATTCATTAAAAAGTGACAGCAATAATTAGAAAAGGTTCACGTTAAACCACTGTCACCAACAAACGCGAACAATCTTAAACCACTAAGCTTCTCCATCAATCATTGCTGAATATTTTCGTAATTTTTTATACATTCTTTTTATCAGCGCCCTGTACGGCTGAATTATAATAAATGGCCTATCGTCAGTGATGTATGCGCGGATTATGTGGCATCAATCAAGAGATCGCTATCAGAACTGTGCTGTCAGGAGATTAGAAATTGGTACTCAAATCAATCAAAAATTATTATATGTAGACAATACTAATTCAGTAAAACAAGTACAGAAAAGCAAAAGCGTGACGCAATCACAGACACGACTTTTTTTTTAGTTTGACATATTAGCTACGGACCGGGCTCGATGAAAGCAGATTTTTTTTTGGTTTTGGCGTCGCATCTTGAGCATTTGCCAGGGTCAAGTGTTTTATATTTTCAAGTTTCAAAAGTTAGTAGCTATAGTTATAGTCAAAGCACAGTTCGTGTCAGTCAAGTCCAGACATGCTTTAGGAAAGTAGAGGCGACTTTACTATAAAGCTTCGCTGGAGTTTTGGAAGCAACACGAAAAGTCATGTTTCACCACATTATATTATTTTCCCACACTCGCGCTTGTGATTCGGCACTTTATGAATAAAACACCACCATTTTTACGCATAAACACTCGCCAAAACACTAGTTTTGGAAAAAAATACAACGGGGCGACACGACTCTTTCCGCGTTCCCGCCAAAACTCTCCAAGCATAGCTTATCTCTCTGGAAACAGATTGTCCGTCTAAGAGGTTTCAGCGACCACGATCTTCAGAAATGAGGGACCGATTGAAGAAAAAGATTAGGTACATACTAACTGCACCCCGCAGTGTCGCCCGCTACATTTTTTCTGGATAAAATGTAGCCAATGTGTTAATTGTAACGAATGTTTGTACGGTCTGGGTGTTCTGTATGTATTTACAAAAAAAAGTATTTAAGTATTCTATCAGTTATCTGACTTCCATCATAAAAGCTTTACTTAGTTTGGTGTCAGATGGCGCTGTATCTAATTTCATACGAGATTTATTTTATTTATTTATTTATTTACAAGTCTGTAACGTAACCTTCGGTGCGTGAGGCCGGTTTTTTATAATTAAAAATTATGACTTTTCGCTTTCCAACGCTGCCGTCTTACGTATATTGTCACTCCATTACATCTCAAGGCATCCTACGTTACATTTTCCGATTCGTAACTACATTGTCACTAACTATTTTTCTACAATTAGATATTAGAATATCAATGTAAACGACGTAGGTAGATACTCCACAAATCTTTGCCAAACGTAAATTGAACCGCAATTACTGGTTACGTAAACACCGGCCTAAACCTGTTAAACCCAAACCGAACCAGATAAAAACCCGGTTAACTCGAGTAAACGGTGGATTAATTAACGCGGCCTTTTCTGGATATTTGATAGTTTCAAGAGGGAAACGGGGTTAGGGAAAATATCGTCGAAATCGGAGCTATGTGGGGTTTGATAATATTAATATGCCGAATATTGAACGAAAGTATGTATACATATATTATGTACTAGAGGACGCCTCGCGGTTTCACCCGCGTAGTTCCCGTTCCCGTGGGGTTACAGGGATAAAAATTTCCCACGGGAACGGAAACTAGGCAGGTGTAACCGCGAGGCGTCCGCTAGCACTATTATAAAGAGGAAAGATTTGATTGTTTGTTTGAATTGAATAGACTCCAAAACTAATGGACCGATTTCCAAAATTCTTTCACCGTTGGGAAGCTACATTATCCCCGGATTACATAGGCTATATTTATGTTGTTAATCGTGTTTATTTTTCTCGTGCGAAGCTAGGACGACCCGCTAGTAAGGAATAAAATATATCAAAACAAAATGATACAGCAAGCTTTCACATTTCAGCAAATTCCCCTAATTGGTAATAGAAAAAATAACTCTCAAATTTAATACTTACCAAATATAACTACTTGAGAAAACAATACAATAAATGAACCAACGAAAATAACTACGAGTCAAGGCGAAAGAATTTCAAAAAGTAAAGGTGAAACCCAAAAGTAATAAAGCATCATTCAAATTCTGACAAATACACCTTCGCAAGGCCCTCGGAATAAAGTAAACAAGTGCCTTGGGCTGATAAGTGTCTGAAAAGGACGAACATTTTATTTTATTTATTCTGTAAAGTCAGTGTTTCGAGCTAACAAACGGGCCCGAATAAATACAGACGCACATTTCGACGTATATCAAGAAAGGAAACTTTGCTCAATGTTCACATTAGAATGCGCTTCGATCGAATAAGCTAGGGATTTCGAAACGTTGCCCTTGGCCGCATTCTACTAGGTACTTTAAAAGGTCTTTATTCTGTACTAGCGGACGCCTCGCGATTTTACCCGCATAGTTCCCGTTCCCGAAGGAATACAGGGATAAAAAGTAGCCTATGTCACCCGGGGATAGTGATGCTTCCCATTAGTGAAAAATTTTTGAAATCGGTCCAGTAGTTTCGGAGCCTATTCAATAAATACAAACAAACAAACATTCAAATCTTTCCTCTTTATAATATATAGATTAGCGGACCGTAGGTATATAGATTAGCGGACCGTCACGGCTTTACACGGGTGGAAACGTATTTTTAAATTCTAGCAGGTAATAAATATGTAAACATGTAGATTTAGGGAGAATTTAGCATTTCGATGGTGAAAGAATTTTGAAATCAGTCCAGTAGTTTTTGAGTTTATTCCTTACAAACATACAAAAATTCAAATCTTTCCTTTTTATAATATCTGCAGACTAGCGGACCAACCCGGCTTCACACGGGTGGAAATTTATTTTTAATTAAATTCTAGTAGGTTATAAATATAGCTTATGTTACTCAGGGAGAATTAAGCATTCCAATGGTGAAAGATTTTTTAAAATCGGTCCAGTAACAAATGTTCGTTCTGTGTCTGGGTGTTCTGTATGTATTATAAGTATGTATTTACAAAAAAAAAAGTATTTATGTATTCTATCAGTTATCTGACTTCCATCACACAAGCTCTGCTTAGTTTGGGGCCAGATGGCGCTGTGTGTATAGTCCTACGATATTTTTTTTTTTTATTTATTTAGTAGTTTTTGAGTTTATGCGTTACAAACATACAAAAATACAAATCGCGAAACCGTGAAGCGTCCTCTAGTTCATTATAAAAAAGAGAGATTCACAAATATTACCACAATCTTATTTCCTTTGAATTCGCAGTATTTTAGTATGAACTCGACGTACAGCGAAATATTAATTCTACCTGGGGGCGAGAAAGTTATGTTTGTTCGTAAAGTTTCTTCTATATACGTACCGCGCTTCATTCCGAAGTTTTCAAGTACTATATACCTACTACGTAAGAGTTGATTTTCAACTGAAAGGTAATGCTTGATCATTCAAATTTTACATTCAGAACAATTTTTAAATATTAAAAAAAAATTAGCGATGGTAGCTTAGTGGTTAGCGCGGACGGTTCGCTTTCAGAAGGGCGTGGGTTCAAACCCCAACAATGAGCTTGAGCTGCCGGTGAAGGAAAACATCGTGAGAAAACCATAGCATGGTGGTAGGGTACTTTCTAGTACTCGGCTGGCTAGCTACCACCCTCAAGTTGTAAAATCTGCCGCCAAGCACCTAACGGTGTGTCTGGAACACAGCGTTAGGCGCTTGGTTACTATAAAACAACAAAACTAGTTCATTTAATGGCAGCCCCTGACGGATATTCTTGGGTTTTTTATTAAGTGTATAGGATATTCTTTAAGTCGGGGGTTTTTAAATTATTTGATACTTTTTCAATTACTTTTTAACCGTCGTGGGTTTTTTCGAAATTTTTAATTTTTCAATTGATCACCTTACTCGATATGAATATGGTTATTCAAAACAAAATTATTAAATTAAATTAAAATTAAAAAAAAAGGAAAACTCTTTTCCGTTATCACGCATCACAGACCAGTAGACTTGTGGGTTTACAATTTGTCTAGCAATTGTTTTAATACGTTGGTATTTGAGTGCAACAGACAAGTTGCTAACAAAGGGTCTTTGTAACCGGAGTTAAATCCACTTGGCTGACCACACTCGTTAAACATTTAGTTATAGAAAACATGGTAAACGTTAAACAATAACATCCCACAAATATTATAAAAATGTGAAAGTTTGGATAGATGGATGAGTGTTTGTAATTCTTTCACTTGGTGGTAGATTTCCTTAGCAGGAAATTGTCTAGGCAGATACCACGGCAGTACCAGATATTCTGCCACCAAGCAGTAGTGTGTAAACATTACTATGTTCCAGTTTGAAGGGTACTGTAGCTAGCGAAATTACTGGGTTGTTGAGACTAATCTTCAAAAGTCTCAAAGTAATCAGCGCCAAAGCGATGCCCCGGACTTTGTTTTGCTACTTAAAGTTCTGTGTTCTCTTACCATCAGGAGACAGCATCGTTCGTCTTATTACTTTTACATAAAAAATGAAATAAAAAAACGCTTCTGCTTCATGAGCTGTAGGTTCGATTTCCAGAACAAACCTCATTCCGCACTCGGTTGTCGCTGTGATAGCACGCGTACAGTAACTGCTTCACACTAGTGTTGGTTGTGCATAAACAAGTAGGGTTAAGGTGCTATCGACAATCTGTCGATAGACTTGCACCTTAGCCCTACATGGAGAAGTTTCTAGTCAGATCCACCTCTAACCCTAGCCTGTCTTCAAAGAGACCAAGAGAAGATGAGATGTCCCCTGACAAGTGGCGGAAACCTAAGAGATTTGTAACAAACCCCAATGAAGCCGAGAACAAGGAAACACCAACAGACAATCGATTCAAAGGCCTACCGGTAGAAACCTGTGAGGGTTTACCTGAATCCTATCTTAATGCGTGTAAGAAGAAAATTCCAAACAACACACCTCCAATCATTATCGAGTTAGATGATGTATGGACACATCAGAACATAAGAGTTGCAATTGAGAAGTACACAAAGGACTTCTTTATGCAGTATAGAGGCCAAAAACTAGTAAGAGTACAGTGCTATTCTGCCAAAAATCATCAGCTGCTCAAAGAAGGCCTTCTAAGAGAAAAAATTGTTTTTCATACGTTTACGCGCCGAGATGAAAAACTTCCCAAAGCTGTTGTAAAAGGTCTGCCTAAGTTTGTTCAGGGCGACATTGCTACAGAGCTAGATACCCTGGGCTTTGCTGGTGCTATTGTCACAGAATTAAAAACACCTTATTCCACAGAATGCCCGCCTGTGCTTATCCAATTACCTAGTGGTACAGACATGACTAAATTTATAAAGATAAAGTACCTATTTAATTGCGTAATTGAGATCCAGCGATACAAGCCCAGCAAAAAACCAGGAACTCAGTGCTACAGGTGCCAAGGGTTCGGTCACGCCGCGCGGAACTGCAACCGACCACCTCGTTGCGTCAAATGTACACAAGACCACCCTACTTGGGAGTGTACTAAAAAAGACAGGGTAGAACCAGCTCGCTGCTGCAATTGTGAACAAGATCATCCTGCTAATTATGCTCAATGCAAAGAAAGGCTAAAATACATTGACAGAATTGAATCTAGGCGCCAGACCTTACGTAAGTTGGCATCTAACTCTGCAACTGTGAAAATACCTGCCACAAGAACCTGGGCCCAAATCACCAAAGCTAGTACAAGCAATAAACAAGCTTCTCTATCTCATCTTGAAGCCTCTGCCAACTCCAAAATTGACTCTTCTGGGCGGTATCCTAAATCACCTCGGCCTTTAAACCTATCTACAAATATGAAACAAGTCCAGCCTACTCCATCTCCTGGATTAGCTAATGAACAAATATCACAAGACCTTGAAACGATGGAAATGCTTGAAATCCTTGCAACCATACAAACCATAAAACAAGAGTTTATCAAGTGCAAAACCTTCATGGAGAAAGTAACTCTAATTTTGTCGCACCTCGGTCACTATGTCTAATTGCACCGATCTGCGCGTATTATATTGGAACGCTGATGGCATTCACAAAAAGCAACAGGAACTCGCAGACCTAGCGGTAAGCAAGCTTAACGTCGATACCATTGCACTCTGTGAGATTAGGATAACAAACCGACTCACCCTTAATATTCCTGGGTTTGTGTGCTACCGTAAGGATAAGCATCGTAATGGTGTCGGTCAAGGTGTGGCTTTAATCGTCCGTACTGATCTAGTGCATAACTTGATTCCAACCCCACATTTGAACAATCTAGAAGCTGTCGGCATCTCTCTTACTTTAGCCAATGCTAGTGTTGCCATATTCTCGATCTATCAATCACCTAACTTATCACTAGTGACTTAGATCGTATTATGGCATCCGGATCTAAGGTTCTGGCTATGGGAGACCTAAACTCTAAACATCCCTTTTGGTCACCTGGCCCTAGCAATTCACACGGTAATAAACTATATCAGCACATGCTCAATAGCGATTACTCTATTCATGCCCCCCAAGATTTTACTCTAGTTCATTACAGCGCTAATTTTACTCCATCAATTCCTGACATACTTTTATGCCAGAATTTTCTTCCCCCCTGCGACATAGTCACTATTCCAGCACTATCATCTAACCATTTTCCTGTCCTCGTCAAATTTGCCACTACTATTATTCGTAAACCTATAGTAAAATTTAATTATTCAAAAGCAGATTGGACTAAATACCGCGATATTCTTAATCGTAATACTGTATTATCGTCTAATATTTTCGAAACGGAAAAGGAGATAGATGCGACTATCTCGCAATTTCAACGTCTCCTACTAATGGGTAGAGATGCATGTGTACCTGTCTCAACATTTAAACCATGGATTTCTTGCTCGTTGCCCCGACGTATCAAACGTTTGATAAGCAACAAAAATCGACTACGTAGGTATGCTGCTAAAGAAAATAACACCTTATTGCGTCGGTTATTGTACTCGCAAATTAACCAACTTAAAAACAAAATTACACTTTCAATAAAATGTTACAATGACAAAGCTTGGAACACGAAATTTAACAAAGTTGATAACCCTAGTAATGATCTCTGGCGCATTGTAAAACAGTTGCGGCCTTCTAGCTCAGCTATTATCCCTGCACTCAAGCTAGAAAACGGCTCCCTAGCCACCAGCCAACAGGAGCAATGCAATACTCTAGCTAATTCCTTTTTAAATAACATGCTGTTAACTCATGATTGGCCAAGCGATGTTATGCCTGCCATAGAACTTTCAATATCGGAACTGAACAATCAAACCAACAATGAATGCATTACCTTAGTTCGACCACTTGAGGTTAAAAAATGCATAGTTGAACTAAAATTACGTAAAGCTCCTGGCCCGGACCAGATAACTAACCTTTTAATAAAAAATTTACCACAAAAATCCATCGTTATGTTAACAAAAATTTTTAATGCATGCTTAAACTTGAATTATTTTCCTCTCCCTTGGAAAATGGCCAAAGTTATTGCGATACATAAGCCTGGAAAGGATACTGGTGATCCAACTTCTTACCGACCCATCAGTCTCCTACCATGCCTTGGCAAGCTTTTTGAGAAGATTATACTTCGACGCTTGCTACGCACTACAGACAACCTCCTGATAGATGAGCAATTCGGCTTCCGGCAAGGCCATTCAACAGTCCAACAACTAGCTAGGGTTGCCGACATCGTATCACACAATCTCAATCTAAAACAATCTACCGGTATGTTTCTCTTAGATATTGAAAAAGCTTTCGACACAGTTTGGCATAAAGCACTCCTGCATAAGCTGATTTCGTCAGGTATTCCATTTCCGCTCATCAAAATCATACGCTCTTACTTGGCAGATCGTAGTTTTCGTGTTTACATCCAGGATGTCTTTTCTCCTCTCAAGCCTGTGCCTGCAGGTGTCCCTCAGGGCTCCATATTGGGGCCTCGCTTATTCATTCACTTTTTAAATGACATTCCTATACAGCCACGAACCAATATTGCCTGTTTTGCCGACGACACAGCCTCCTTTACATCTGCCTCAGATGTTGATCTGATTATCGGTCGACTCCAGCTTTCCATCGATCTTCTTGTAGACTACTTCAAAAAGTGGAAACTAAAAATAAATGATTCTAAAACTGAGGCTATTCTCTTTACTAGGAAGCGAGCTCGGCCAATTAAAACTTTAAAAATAGGTAACTATGCCATTCCTTGGAGTCGTTCCGTCAAATATCTAGGAACTATGTTAGATACTAAACTTAACTGGACTGATAACATATCTAAGCTTTGCCTAAAGGGTGTAAAGGCGCTAAATGTAATAAGTCCATTGTTAAATAAACGTTCCAGCCTAAGCTGCATAACTAAGCTGCGAATTTATTGCTCTCTGGTAAGACCATGTATAACGTATGCATGCCCAGTGTGGAGCAGCACCTGCCAAAACAACATAAAAAAGCTTCAGGGCATACAAAATAAAGCGCTTAAGTATGCCTTCAATACACCGTTTCGAACAAACCTCCAAAAACTACATCTAGAAATAGGTCTTCCAACAATTGACGTTTTTATCTACAAACTTTCGGAAAAATTTTATTTACATAATAATCCACACAACAAAAATAAACTAATCAAAAACATTTGTAAAACTCGTATAAACAATATCTCATATATCGATACGTACGGACGATATAAGCTACCCCATCACTTGTTCCTAGAGTGTTTTGAACGACGAGCGTCATAGTGTGAGCGCGCGCGGTCGGTCGCTGTATCGGCGTGCGCGCCGATCCCGCCCGTATTGCATCCGAAACATCGGGTGGAATTGGCGCGCGCGGCGCGCGGCGGGCCGGCCGGTACGTGCTTGTGTGCATGACCACCGCATGACGCGTTCCTGTTGCCATTCGCAGACTTGCCAGACGTTTCGGCCTACCGCCTAGATTTTTTAAATAAATTCATTTTATCGAACGGAAGCTATTCTAAAGCTTACGTAGCAAAATATTTATGATTACTCTTCTTTATTTATATTGTGTCTTTCATTTATTTTTATTATTTTAAGTTTAATGAGAGCCTACGTGCTCGATAAACAGTTGACTTTGTAATTATTTTATGTGCTACTAGGCTTAGTTTTTACACTAGTAATTGTACAATTCTATTTTCTTAAGTCAAATAAAGATATTTTAAAATTGAATTGAATTGAATTTATGTAACGAACATAGTATAAAAGATACATACTTTTAAAGTTTTGTAATGCAATTAGAACAGTTAATTAAATTTATCACAGCTATTGTAACTGAAACGTTGAGGTAAATAAATAAAAGTAATTAAGTCCCGGTGATAAGCATAACTATAAAAACATTTTAATTATAAATAAAAAATTTCAATCAAAAGTATTTAATCAGTAACGTGTTTTCCATTCTTGATTGCCTGGAAGAGATCGCTTTTAACGATAAGGCCGCCACTTGTGACACAAGCTCATAAAATTCTTTAATTTTCTGTACCTTTTTTTTCTATTACTTGTGGGTACAATAAAGTGTTTCTATCTATCTTTCTATTATTTACTTTTTTTTTTTTTTTCATATTATGCAAACACTTACACTAGATGTCACTTAAAACTATTTTAAAACTATTTTAAGTCTCCCCGCGCATCGAGCCCCGGCCGAACGTTCCTGCAATACTGGCCGCGTTTCCCCGTTGGATCGCCAGGGAGATCCGTTGGGCCAGAAACCAGCCCGAACGGGGATCCCGCCCCTTCTCCCTAAGGCGAATCCCCAAATCATGCACGAGCCTCCGAGCCTCGGCACACCACGGACCCGCAGTCTCGACGGCAAACGGGACAAATTCGTACGCTGCCCCCAAACAAGCATATTTGAGGTGCTTGCCTCTGGCAGCCGCTTCCGCTCCCGCACCAGCAGACTGCTGGGTGGCGGGGAGATGGCAGGATGCGAACGTACTAACGCACGTTGCATCCCACACCAGGCAGCGGCCTCTCCGCCATGGGACCAGCGTAAGGCCATCAGGTCGCTTGCCGTCCGACCGCGACAAACCCGGGGGCTCCAAGACACTCGGCACCTCCGCAGACACAAGCGCACGCTTTAAGATGTCATTGATGGCGTGATGTCGGGGTCTTCGGCCGGCGCAACGAGTGCAGCCGAGGCCATGATGACCGTTCGCCTCAACTTGCGCCCCGCAAATGCAGATGTGTGGTTCGCAGACCGCACAACCGAGCCGAAGTGCCACCGCCACTCTCAACGAATCATCATCCAGCAGCGTGCCCAAGTGCGGAGAGGGCAATGCATGGAGCCAGGCGCCGGACTCGGGCCTTACAGATGCGTTGATTCTGGCTAGCTCAGGCCCCGAACTTTCACTTCGGAATTTCGAGATGAGTTGCACACATGCCACGTCGTCCCAACTTCTTTGCCATTTAGGCATATTCGGTGGATCAGCTTGCGGACAAAGGGAGGACCAAATGTTGAAGGCTTCCTCGGCATAAGGGACACGGATCAAGCTACCATCACTGGGTAAAATCCTAGTAACAAGCTCCGCGACCCCATGCGATGAAGCCAGGAAAGCAATAGGTCCTGTTTCTTGCAGTCCCAAACCCCCAAACCACCGTGCCGGATAGGCAAGCTGGCTTGACACCACTGCCGCTCATTAAGCTGGACGTTAAGCGTCTCCTCCAGCACACTCCTAAGGGCACTGTCAAACTGTAGCACTTCCTCAGGGAATTTCCAACAAGGAGCCGTCCTGATAACGTATGTTATCTTTGGCATAGCAAAACAGTTCCTTAGAAGCGCCACAGAAACATGTGCCGGAAGGCGCGTGAGATGAACGGCAAGTGAAGCCACGGCTTCGGTTTTCGCCCGCAAGCAGTCACCAACACCCTCAGGGAAAATGGGAGCTCCTAAGAGACTTAAGGATCCCCGGTTCATGATCCTGAGTCCAGGTATAAGGGACCGCAAGCCCCCGCTAGCCCCCGAGGCTATTGGATTGCACGAAAACAGCTCGCATTTGGCAGTATTCACTTCTAAACCTAGTTCTTTTAATGCTGGAAATAGAACCTTAACATCTCTCTCTATTGTATCTGGGCTACCCCCGATGGTACCATCATCTAAGTACCAGATATTGAGTGGAGCTTCCAGGGATTTAATTGCCCTATGGATGGCCAAACAGAAGGCCAACGGCCCAAGGGGGTCTCCCTGCTGTGCTCCCTCCTGAGAGAGTATGCAACAGTTGTTGTAGTAAAGGTTACTCGGTGTTGAGTAACACTGCCGAATGAAAGGGTATATAGACGGCGTCAACGCTTTAATCTCCGACATAAAGCTATTTCTCTCCACGCTATTGAACGCATTTCGGATGTCGAGCTTTAAGAGCACGTCGTCGGAGCCTTCGCGCATAGCGAAAGCACGAGTGGCATGAATGGCCGCCTCACAGCCGAGCGGGGTACCGAACCCCAATTGGTGAGGCTGTAAATATGCAGCCATAGAATTCTTCACAGAGCGACAACAGACTTTAGCAACGAGGCGACGAAGGGTATTACCCACGGCTATAGGCCTGACACCTCCATCACTCTTTTGAAGGGCACATAGTGAACCGCCATATAAAAAAGGACATATCACTGGATTGAGGTGCCCTTTCAAAAGAAAGTTACATAGCCGTGTCAGTGCCTCCAACAATCTAGGTCCATTGTAGCCGGCTGAGGACGACACCAATTCCTGCAAATGCTCCGGGCGGAGCACATCCGGGCCAGGTGCTGAACCCCTGTAAAACGACTGGAGTGCTCCTGCGACGTCCTCCTCACTCGCCAACAAGTGAGAGATCGAAGGGTCAGGGGCTGGAGGAATATATGGTGGATGGGACGGAGCGGGATGTTTATCTTTAAGGGCGGCGAACGTATCCTGATTCGAAGGAGCAAAGGTACAATCAGATGTCAGTAGACGTGCCGCACCCTTTACGTCGCCGTCATAAACCTTTGTAGCCACCGCCTTATAAAGGGACGGAGGCTTTCGTGGTCCACATTCAGTCAAAAGATCCAGCTGGCCATTCTCGATATTAGCCTTAACCTTTGCGGTAAGGGACGTTTTTTTTTCACTTTGGTCCGGCATACGCAAGGCAATAAAAGAAAAAGTGAGCAAAGCCAACCAGTCCTCCTCACCATTTGAAGTAACACACCGATCCATGATTGAAGCCAGCTTCCCCGCTGCCAAACATCTAGCTCCCTTAGGTACGTGTTTAATAACCTTTATTTTACCCTTAAGGGAGGGGAAGTCTTTAAGACTTATGCCCGCCGAAATCCCAGGGCCCATTGTAACCTCCGGAGAATGAGCGTGAACGGCCGGACATGACGCCGTGACTGCGATGGGGTGGCTCGACGGAGAACATAACGCATGATTTTGTAAGGCCACCTGCTTGTGCATGCGCCCGATATGAACACGGAGCCCGTGCGGCAAACTGTATAATTTACTCGAGTCGGGGCAGTGAGGGCAAGATGCACGTGAGAGACTAGTCATCGTGACAACTCAAAATAATATGCACTAATTTATACAAAAAAGTACGTGGTTAACCTACTTACAATAATATAATTACCAACATAAATGTCACAGTTCAGGTATTGTTAATTGTTAAATCATATATTAAACCCCATTAAAAATAATAGGTAATACTTAGTCTACGTTACTGAAGACACGTAAAAACATTTAAGGAATATTATAAGTTAAGTATGAATTATTTAAAATTATTACAATCGTGCTTCTTACAAACAATTGTCTTGAAATAAAATCGTTCAAGAAAAAACAAATACAAATTTCAGTGTCAAAAAGTCAAAGTCAAAAAAAAAAATTTATGAATGGGATAAAGCTAACAAAAACCTTAAGAGAACCTTGTTGGGAAAAAAATAAATGTTTTTCTTTCTTTCTTTCTTTCTTTTAAGAGTCAGTCAAAATTTAACATCCATACTAATGTAGGTATATCACAAAATAAAATTGTTCACGGGAAAACGAATACAAATTTCAGTGTCAAAAGCCAATAAAAAAAAAAAAATATATAATAATAATAATTCTGTCAAAATAATTACGTGCGACAACGGTTTTTTTCCGTCTAAGGATATTATTGGTACACTAAAATACGCTAATAAACTCGACGTCCGGGACTGGTCGCGCCATCTGTGCTGCGTGCTTTAACGAATGCTTGCAACTTGTTGTAATCTTTGCTGACTGTAACTGCGCTCATAATTTACTTGTTTGATCTATCGGGCTGCGAAGTGCCGTGTAAACGTAGTACCGTGGGGTACCGCTAGATGGCGCTTTTTACTAGTGCACAACCAGATGATATTTTGAAAGAAAATCTTCAAATTCTTCCTTTAAGTGGCACTTTCCAACACAGCACTCATATCCTTCCCTGAACCCTTTTGGCGCAATAACAGATCACTCATCCATTCGTAGGTCAAGCTGCGAGCGTCGATGAGACCGCGGCAGATGACAAACTAGTTTATTCCGTTCCACGTTTCCATTCCCAGGTAGGGGTTAAAGATAACTCTCACACAGGACAATTGGAGTATACTGAGCCAAAATAATACCGCTAATTATTTACTTATCTATAACCTATATGTATATTTTTTTCCGAAATTATTATTTTAATTTCGGAAAAAAAGGAGTAGAATGAATACAGAATATAATGAAGAATGAAGTAGGTTGTTGAAGGAGACCTTTGCCAAATGGCAAGCGGACTAACAGACAGTACAGGAGCAACAAATACGCGACCAATTAACTTTAAAAACAAATGTATACCTAATTAACAGTGCAAAAAATTGTAACGTAATATCTGTTATCTGAATAAATGCTTTATTATTATTATAACCTATATAATAGTGATCAGATTTAAAGTACTGGGCTATTCTCAAACTAGTGATTCTATTTTTGTAACCTGTCTTTCTTGTTTAGAATAAAATGGGGTGCCTAGTCTCGAAGATATATCACATGTTGAAAAACATGGGACTCAAAGACAATGATAATAAAAACCGTTGACTGATAACACCGGTATCTTCGTCACGCCAAACATGAGCTTGGCACAGTCCATGCTCACGAAACTCAGTGCTGTTAGTTCGTTTTACCAAAGGGTAAAAATTAGAAATCCAACAAGTCACACAAAAACACAACACAATTATATACATTTATGTATCTTTATCTTTTTATTTAGATATACCTATGAATAAATAATTATACTCACGTAGGACTTACTAAACGAACTTTTTACAGAAGAATAATACAGGGTGTGAATAGTCTATAATATTTCATATCAACATGTCTTAATAGAAGAGCAATAGTCATCGCAACACAGGGAATCCTACGGCGATGACAAGTGACGGAATATTTGACTTGATACGTCTTTTAATTTGTTTCCATAGTGGGAGGCAATTCAAAAAACAGACTATAACAAAATCGGTGGAAACGGTTTGGTGTTACAGTTACCTACATAATATAGGTATATCATATACATCCACAATTTCATTACACTGCTTGCATTAAAAGATCAATGAATTAATTACGTTAATTGGGGACTTGAAACATAGAAATCTGAAGAACTTCTTAGTGTTCAAAAATGTACATGTTCACGACACAGAAACACCCCGATTTTTTCATACACACATTACATACCCGATTTTTGTAGCGATGATAGCTCAGTGGTTAGCGCGGTAGGTTCGCATGCCGAAGGGCGTGGGTTCAAACCCCAACAATGAGCTTGAGCTGCCGGTGAAGGAAAACATCGTGGGGAAACCATAGCATGGTGGTAGGGTACTTTCTAGTACTCGGCTGGCTAGCTACCACATCAAGTTGAAAATCTGCCGCCAAGCATCTAACGGTGTGTTCCGGCAGCCTCACTTGAGAGCCAGTTCCATTCCAGGCTAAGTGTGCTTTACCATCTTCGACCACACCTTCACTTAACATCAGGTGAGCTGTGGTCAAACACCTAGCCTGTCAACCATAAAAGAAAAACAACATTGATAGTAACGTTTCGTTTTTATTATGCTTGAAATAAACTGTTATGCACTGAGCATAAACTTTGAAGCTTCAATAAACATTACTCGGCTAATGATAAACTAATATGCATACCTCGTTTCTGGCCCAGCCCAGACAAAATTGAGATTTTGACGTGTCTAAAGAGTATTTTATCTTTGCCTGAAGAGTATGGCGTCCTTATTTTTACCCTTAATAAAATTATGGGAACGACTATTGGTCATGGGAGGATAGTTCCGTGGATTTTTTGTCGAACGTAAAGGGAATACAAATGTTCTTATTGGAAGGACGAATAGATTTCTCTTTTGACATTGTGCTTGGACCACGGAAGTTTAGGGTAAATTTATGTGAACTTACACGTACGATCTGTGAATAATTTTAGTTATATGGTTTAAGATGTTTATTTTCTGAAAGAGAACATTATCTTGTTGGAGAAAAATACATATTATTCTTAACTACGTTACTTCCGAGTTAGCCCTGTTTTATTCTTTTCTTATTGTGAAAAGGATATGGTCATAGTCCAAAATGCTCAAGGGCACTACCACTACTCACAACCAGATGTCATCACGTTTCATAATACACAATAGTAATGACTATTCTGCTTATGACATCACGACATCTGGGTGGTGGTGCTCACAACCAGATGTCATCACGTTTCATAGTACACAATAGTAATGACTATTCTGCTTATGACATCACGACATCTGGGTGGTGGTGCTCACAACCAGATGTCATCACGTTTCATAGTACACAATAGTAATGACTATTCTGCTTATGACATCACGACATCTGGGGGGTGGTGCTCACAACCAGATGTCATCACGTTTCATAATACACAATAGTAATGACTATTCTGCTTATGACATCACGACATCTGGGTGGTGGTGGTCACATTTTCTGTTAAATTCCACGCGTACGAAGCCGCGAATAACAGCTAGTATATAATATAAATAAATACACTTTGTAGGTTTTTAACAAAATTATCCGGTTATAAGAAAACATTTTTTGTAGTACAATTACAATTTTATATATTGTATATAATATATGTACGTGTTATATAATGATAACACACTTGAAAAAGTAATTTTTCGTAGACTTGGCGCCCGCAAAGTCCAGTATATACAGAAAGCTTTCCTATAAAATCCTCCTAAATTAAACTTCAATGATAAATTCGAAGCTATTAAAATATTTAAATCTTTACTGCGGTTCTAAATGAAGATCGTTACGTTCCTTTACTTTTGTAATCGATTCTCTTGTTATTAAAATAATTGGAGTTAATAACAGTTGGAATGCCATTCACGTCGCAGGGATGGACTCGAAGTTTTCACGGAAGGGGCACACTTTAAATTCATTAACATATCATTTATCATATTCATAGCTTTGACTAAATATACTTGTACCTTTTTTAACAGGTTAGGCCTGCGTTTGGCCACTATTTTGCCTATTGGAAAGCGATAATTATGGCCGAAGACGGAGCACGCTTACTGAGCAATTGTGACCAGTCAAAAAGTCTTTCTAAAATAACCCCAGATTGTATTTTTTTATTGTTAATTTTATTTAGGAAATGTATTTCCAAATGTCTTTAATTTATTTATTTTGTAGTTTTATAAAAAAAATGCAAAAATTTTATGTATATTTAGACAGACAGAAATTCAACAAAGGTTTTTTTCAAATTAATGCGGAAATGTTTCATTTTAATTGACCATGTCTAACAATTATATAAGTTAGATAATTCTGTGAAATTAAAACAAGAAATCATTAGAACCAAATTTTGATATGATTTCTTGCAACTTTCAGAGATTTTTTTATTTTAAAGTATTAGTATGATATACAGACGAAGATAAAACTCTTACTTTACAATTTTTCAACTGTTTATTTTAGATAATTCAGCAAAAACAACATGGTTTCGTTAAATTTATCCACGGCAATATTATTCTAGACAAAACAAATCCTTGTATAAATCCTTTTATTAATTTTTCTATTGTGTTAGTAGCTGGGGCATGACCCCCTCTCCTTGCTACGTCCACAGGTCCCCGTAATTTCAGGCCGAAAGGTCAAAACTGTAGCAGAAACAGGATGGGGTTAAGTGGACCCTTTCAAGTAAATAGCTTTCAATTAATATGGTTAATAAGAATTTCAACGGTTGATTTTGTAGAAAAGCGAATTTTGTTTTTGTGTTATTTTTTAAAACTATTTTTTATGATCAAAGAGCGTCTATAAAACATATTTATTTATTCATTGTTGACAAAGGGAATTTATTTATTGATATTTATTTGCACAATGCTTGATAAAGATACACTAACGACTACATTTTATAAACAGATTTATTTAGCTTAAGGTTTTGTAGTTAATGTAAACGGATCGCAAATCGTACATGTCGTTACAAAATGCTATTATCGTTACAAAATATAAGGCAAACTATTCCCGTCGTAAAATAAGTGAGCGATCAAATATATTTTTATTACAAAACACTTACTTAAAATAAAAATTTCGTAACAATAAAGCTCATTGCTAAGCTATACTATGTACCTACTGTTAGTTTCATTCGCCAATTATTTTTTTTAATCATGTTAAATAATCGAGATTGATAAAGATACCTTACTTTCCACAGTACATAGTAATAGATTCCATAGTCTTGGCTCGGCAGCAGAAACAATTCCAAGTTAAAAGCAGCGCTAAAAATATCAGTTTGTCCCGAAGTCAGACATCGGACAAATTTATGTCCTAACTTTTAGTTCTACCCCAATGCAGGTCGGTACAATTGAGTTTGGTACGAAAACGAAATGCGCATACTTGATGATTTTTGTCGTCAATATTATGTTGACAACTTTTGTAGCCCTCAGAAACAGTAGTGCTGAGATATTGTAAGGAAAGATTTATACTAACACGATCTTAAATTTTATTTATTCTTCTCATTTATGGTGAGTCATGTACTATGTCAATGTATGTCAATGGTATTCGAAATAGAAAAGTCTCACAGCAGCGACTCGAAATAAGTCTTTGCCTCCAACACCAAAAACAGCTATTCTTTCATTATTTAAATTGCACTCATGAGTATTCTTACATTTTAAGTTCGGATATTCCATTTTGTAATTGCTAAAAAGGCTTTTTTTTTTCTTTTTTTTTTTAATGGTTGACGGGCTAGTTGTTTGACCACAGCTCACCTGTTGTTAAGTGAAGGTGTGGTCGAAGATGGTAAAGCACACCTAGCCTGGAATGGAACTGGCTCTCAAGTGAGGCTGCCGGAACACACCGCTAGATGCTTGGCGACAGATTTTCAACTTGAGGGTGGTAGCTAGCCAGCCGAGTACTAGAAAGTACCCTACCACCATGCTATGGTTTCCTCACGATGTTTTCCTTCACCGGCAGCTCAAGCTCATTGTTGGGGTTTGAACCCACGCCCTTCGGCATGCGAACCTACCGCGCTAACCACTGAGCTATCATCGCTACAAAAGAAAAAGGCTTGCGTTAAACCCACTTGCCACTTGTCTACGTTGGAACACGATTTTTAAAGCGGTTTGTTTGGAAAACTTCTATCACAATGTGACAGGTTGCCAATGAAAAAACCGGTATCGGCGATAAGGACAAAAAATAAACGTTCTATCTCCTTCCTGCTCATGACTATAGTAATCTATTTTAGCGTGACGTTAATGCATACACATCTGTTTAATCTGAGATTCTTTGTAACGTTGCTTAAATTCTGTCATTGTCAATAAAGTAGGTACCTACCTACAAAATTTGTGTAAAATTTTAAAGTTTAGTTAACTAATAGCTAATATACAATAAACTGTAGTCAAATAATTGTAGTAGTGTAACTCACGTATCCGTCGTTTCGGAGTCACCTGTCGTCCTGGAATCTGGTTACACGCGAGCCGGTGCCCGCCGGGTCGGCCGCCGGTCACTTGCCGGGTCGGCCGCTGGTCGTTGCCGGTACTGGCAAGATCGCCAAATGCCGTCCGCGGATGGCCCGAGGCGATGTATGTAGTTAGGCCTGAAAGCGGTAGGCCGAATGCACTTAGTATTGTAAGTATAAAAGGCGACGGTTGGACTCCAACAGAAAATGATTGATTGAGAAATCAAGTGACTGATGTTTGTTTTTTTTTTTATGTGAAAAATAATGAGAGGAACGAGACGCTCTCCTGATGGTAAGAGGCAACGCCTGTCCATGACCATTGCAGCGATACACAGAACTTTGAGTGACGAAACAAAGTCCAGGGCATCACTGCTTTGGTGCTCATTACCTTGAGATTTCAATGGTTAATCACATGGCCCAGTAAGTTCGCTAGCTGCAGTACCCTTCAAACAGGAACACAGTAATGTATACAGACTACTGCTTGGCGGCAGAATATCTGATACTGCGGTGGTACCTACCTAGACGACCCCCTGCTAAGGAGATCTACCACCAAGTAAAATGGTGGTCGCTGACAAACATGAGTTAGGGATTATGTCGGCAATTTACGCTTAAATTTACAATTTAAATGAATATAACTTACGTTATTTACGATATTTCTTCATTGTAATTAGCAAACGTACGAAAATTTTCGATGTTTTCTTTTACGAAGACGGGTAGTTGTAAAACTAATATGTAGTGCAATCTCGTAAAATTGGAAAATTTCGGCAATATTATGCACACAAATACTCTAATTTACACAAGTGGATGGCATTTTGAATAGTCACATAGATAATTATAGGTTTACAGGATAATTGGATAAAGGATGGCACTTATCTTTGTATGGCGTCGTGGCGATGGCAAGCGACTTTTTCTTGACGAATTTGATTAAATCTTCGCGGTTCTTCTTGCATTCTTGTTGTATTCTTGTTGTATTCTCCTCATGGGCCACCATGTTACACCTTTGGCTGATGGACCGGAGTAAAATAAAAGAGTATTTGCTTCTTGAATTATTTGTATAATGAGAGTAAAAACGTCATTGGGTTTTTTTATTTTTTCTTTGGTTTTGGCGTCGCGTTTTAGCATTTGCCAGTGACAAGTATATAACGTGACATGTGTACCTATATATTTTCAAGCTCCACAAGTAAAAAAGTGTCCTCGTAGCTAAAGTTATAATCAAAGTCCAGGCTTGGTCATGCTTTAGTAAAGTAATGGTGACTTTACTATAAAGCTTCGATGGAGTTTTGGAAGCAACACGAAAAGTCATGTTTCACCACATTATATCATTTTCGCACACTCGCGCTTGTGATTCGGCACTTTATAAATAAAACACCACCATTTTTATGCATTAACACTCGACAAAACACTAGTTTTGGAAAAAAATACAACGGAGCGACACGACTCATCCCGCGTTCCCGCCAAAACTCGTCATTGGGTTTTACAAAGTGAAGTTCGTCTAATTAGGCGCGCGACTAACTTCGCGCCTATCCTAGGCTCCTCAGACACACATTGCACGTAATATAATTATGTATTGGATTACATTTAAATTAATAAATATCTTAGGAACACTACACTCAGCGCTAACTGACGCCAAACTAAGCAAAGCTTGTATGGTAGTCAGATATGTGATAGAATACTTAAATACGAATTATTAATAATTAAATTATTATTTACCTGATATTTTTTTTTTTTGTATTGGATCACATTTAAATTATGTATTATAGTACATTTAAATTATTTACATAAATATTTATTATACAGTGATCCCCTTTTATCATAGGTACAGCCCAAGCTCATAACCCTGTATAACAATGGAGATATATGTGATAAGTGCGCGGAAGCCATTATTCTCTGATACAATTGAATACGAACAATAAAGTATTTGTTCTGGGAGTGAAGCGATTTAATTTATCATTCTGTATTGGGATTTTATGTACAAAAATGTTTTCTTATCCCGACGTTAACCATTGCATTATGAGTATGGGCAAAGAAAATGTTAGTCATTTATTTATTTATTGTTGAGGAAAACCGTATATACTCAGTTAAAATTACCTCACAATTATTGAGATACATTACATTTTTTTTTAGTGTTGACAGGCTATGTGTTTGACCACAGCTCGCCTGATGTTAAATGAAGGTGTGGTCGAAGATGGTAAAGCACATCTAGCCTGGAATGGAACTGGTTCTCAAGTGAGGCTGCCGGAACACACCGTTAGATGCTTGGCGGCAGATTTTCAACTTGAGGATGGTAGCTAGCCAGCCGAGTACTAGAAAGTACCCTACCACCATGCTATGGTTTCCTATTATCCTTGAAGATATTTCTGAGGGCATTGCTTTCGAAAACACACTTAGCCTGAAATAGGAACTGGTTCAAGTAATACATCAATAATACAAAAAAGTTTTATGTCGCTATAAAACAGAGGTCACTTAACATGAAACTGGTAAGGACGAGGATTCCTTTTGATAATACATTTTACGAGTACGATTTCTCTTCGAGATGAATTTTGATGGGCTATTTTATGGGTCATGAGAAGATCATATTTGTACTGGATTTGTGTCGCTTGGGATATGCATGAATAAAACTACAAGAAAGATTCGAAATGCATTGGTCAATTTTTATTACAATATTAGCTGAATGGGGTATATATTGCCCTCGGATATACAACATGACTGGTGAGACACCTACGATACTTCACACGGGGATACATTAATATATTCTATTAGTGTACACCCGTGTGAAGCCAGGACGGGCCGCTAGTTGGTAGTACATCTACTACAAGAGCTGTAAGCCGTAGGTTCGTTTCCTACCCAGGACAAACATTTCGTGCTATAAACAAGTGTTTCTGTTGTGTCTGAGTTATTCTGTAAGTATTTACAAAAAAAATGTACCTACTCATCTGAAAATCATAAGATGTTCAAGTAGTTATCAAAGCTTATACCTAGTTGCGATTTCTTATGTAAGTATTATACATACTGACATTATACAGTTAATACAGAAAACAATAGTAAATTATATCGCGACAATTAAACTGGACTTAAACCACTTGGCACAATCGCAACAAATAAAAATAACGACCAAATGCAAATATTATGACCTCTCGGAGCTGGCTATGCAGGGCACAAGAATAACAGAGGGACAACTTATAGCGTTTGTGGCGGAACCTACTCAGAAATTCTATTGATTTCATTTACACTAATATTATAATGAGGAAAGATTTGGATTTTTGTATGTTTGTAACAAATAAACTCAAAAACTACTTAATTAATTTCAAAAATTCTTTCATCGTTGGGAAGCTACGGTATCCCCGGGTGACATAGGCTACTTTTTATCCCTGTATTCCCACGGGAACGGGGACTACGCGGCTGGAACCGCGAGGCGTCCGCTAGTTTGTTACACTTACAGGTCACAGAAACAATGTATCTCTGTGTGTGCTAAAAATTAATAAAAAGACCCACTATGTAAAAAAAGAGTAAAAGTAAAAGAGCCTACAATGTAAAAGAAATTTAAGTATTATATCAGTTATTCTGGTTTCCACAGTTTTCTTAGTTTTGGGCTAAATACATACATCAGGCGAGTTATTAAGTAAATTTAGCAAAAGCAAGCCTATATGTGTAAAAAAAATAAAAAATAGCGCTGTGTCAAATTTTCTACGATATTTATTTATTTAAATAGTAAACACATGACACGTTTTTTTACAACAGCAGATACAATCGCTATCTACTCTTGAGAGTAATTTAAACTGATTGCCTTGGAAGAAGCCTATGTCCAACAGTGGACTGTGATTGGCTCATGATGATGGAGTTTTACATCTGTATATCTGTCTGTATCCCATATTCAGTTTCTGTTCTGTACAGAATGGGTAGTTAATGCAATAAAATACATGAAGTTATGAATCTTGTAAATTGTGGTGTGTGTAAAGTTGGTGCTTAGATTTATGACGTGTTTATTACGAAATAAGCTTTTACGGAGATGTTTATTCCGTTTTGGATCTTATAGATTTTATTAGTGATTAGAGTTAAAGTCACTGTAAAAAGTTTTTGAAAATATCCGAAGTCTGTCAACATGCACTTATTGAAATGTAATTTTTTTTTTTAATAATTAAGAGGATCGAAAGAGTATGTAAAATTTCATAGCAGCATTGATTCATTCATAAATACACCTATGTATTACAAATCAGAACTTTTTACAACAGATTTACTTATCTCAAAGGAAAGCAAAACTATCGTGCAGTAGCAGACTTAAAACAACTGCACTGCATTTTGAATCTCCCAAGAGAACCGGGCTTGGACGTAACTCGAGAAATCCTCCACTCGTATCCGACAACCGTTCAGCAAATACAAAGCCATATCTTATTTTCTTGTGTAACTATTATTGTTACCTAACTTGTACTAATTTAAGGGAGAGCACTGTCTGCTGCTCTACAGCTATACGTTAAACGCAGCAGATAGGGTTACATATTTTTAAGACACCATTTTTTGTAACAATAAAGATATTTGGTATTTTGTATATGTTTACGACTATACATATTGGGATTTACTTTGTAGCGATGATATTGGTTAGCACAATTGGTTTACAAGCCGAAGGGCATAAGTTCAAATTCTAACAATGAACTTGAGCTGCCGGTGAAGGAAAACATCGTAAGGAATCATAGCATGGTGGTAGGGTACTTTAGTACTCGGCTGGCACGATACCACCCTCGAGCTAAAAATCTACCACCTAGCACCTATTTAGTGTGTTTCAGTAACCAGCTATACGATACTTATAATAATAAATAATTGATTGTCTATTTATTTCATTTCTTGAATAACAATTTCTTGAATTGTAACGATGATAGCTCAGTGGTTAGCGCGGTAGGTTCGCATGCCGAAGGGCGTGGGTTCAAACCCCAACAATGAGTTTGAGCTGCCGGTGAAGGAAAACATTGTGAGGAAACCATAGCATGGTGGTAGGGTACTTTCTAGTACTCGGCTGGCTATCTACCACCCTCAAGTTGGAAATCTGCCGCCAAGCATCTAACGGAGTGTTCCGGCAGCCTCACTTGAGAGCCAGTTCCATTCCGGGTTAAGTGTGCTTTACCATCTTCGACCACACCTTCACTTAACATCAGGTGAGCTGTGGTCAAAACACCTAGCCTGTCAACAGTAAAAAAAAACATACAAAACAGAATGTAGGTAATTATAATAATTCCAATTCAATATAGGTGCTTAATAGCAACTCGCCATGGCTTCGCGCGGAAAAACAAAACTCGATTAACAATATAAATATAGCCTATATCACTCAGTGATAATGTAGCATTCTAATGATGGAAGAAGAAAATCACGTTGATTGTAATGTATAATATTTATTTTATTTTGTTTTTTTGTATTTGTTGTAGTACCGGCAACAGAAATATCTGTGAATATTTCAACTAACTAACTATCACGGTTCATGAGATACAGCCTGGTGACAGACGGACGAACAGCGGAGTCTTAGTAATAGGTCCCCGTTTTACCCTTTGGGTACGGAAACCTAGAAACGATTTTAAATACTTTTTTGTATATGTTTGATCCGATGAGAAACATAATTAATAAGGTTGTAAGTTAAAAAAATTACTAACACGTGACTAAGAACAAAATATCGACTAATACTGTGGCTGCATTATTCAACTTGCACCTTCGGATTTTCCGCCGAGTTTTAATCAACCTGGCACGGAACCCTAAAAACACCATCATCATCATCATCAGCCTATACTAGTCCACTGCTGGACATAGGCCTCTCCCAAGACACGCCACTCAGCCCGATCTTCGGCTTTTCGCTTCCATCCACCGCCAGCCAAAAACACCAACACAGTCATAATTAACGTAAATTGTGAAAATATCATTCCATTGTAATAAACTAAACACACAAAAGCTTTAGGAATTCGTGCAACCTAAAATTATCTGGTAACACTTCATAAACACAAATTAATCTGTTATAATGACATCACGAACTTCCATTGTCTCCGAAATTCCGCTAAAACTGAACAATGAACTAAATTCGCATGTCATGCTGCTAAATTACGTTAACTTTAGTTGCAGTATAAATTTTAAAAGTTTTAAGTGTTTTAACATACATTTTTCTTTTACAGAGTATTCGTAACCGAAGGGTGTGCTACGAGACGATAATACTCAGTTTCATATGACTAACATGTAAATGTGGCAACCGATTCCCGTAAAATAGGTATTCGATAAAACGTTTGGAGCAGCTGATTGTTTTTCTCGAAATTGTATGTTCAATCCCATAATAAAAATTCACATAGACTTGATTCAAATCGTCTAGGTGGGTACCACCGCAGTACCAGATATTCTGGCAGCAGAATGAACCAGCAAGAAGCAGCAGTAGTGTGTAAATATTACTGTGTTCCGGTTTGAAGGGTACTGCTGCTAGCGAAATTACATGGCTGTTGAGACTAACCATCGAATGTCTCAAAGTAATGAACGCCAAAGCAGCGATGCCCTGGACTTTGTTTTGTTACTCTTTGTTCTGCTACTCTTTGTATCGCTGCAATGGTCATCAGGCGTTTTTTTTGCCATCAGAAGAGCGTCTCGCTCGTCTTTTTTTTTATAAATCACACCTAGCCTGGAACAGAACTGGCTCTCAAGTGAGGCAGCCGGAACACATCGTTAGGTGCTTTTTTTTTATTCTAGATAGGCTTGCGTTTAACCGCCATCCCGCCCGATGTTAAGCGAAGATGCGGTCTATGTTTGGCGGTAGATTTTCAACTTGATGGTGGTTGAGGATGTTCCGGACTTTATTTCACAACTCAAAGTTCTGTGTATTGCTGCAATGGTCAGTCAGATGCAATCAGGAGAGCATATCGTTCGTCTTATTTCTTTTATTAAAAAAATGTTTTTACAATCCTAGACCGAGTGTGTTTCATCATTTTAAATTACAAAGAAATATTTATTTATAAAAAAGTTTTTTCTTTTTCCGTCCACCATAAAAAATAAAGAATTAAGTTTCATACGCGGTCTTGGTTCGTAACTGAAAGTGGTGGAGCCCAACGTACATATTTTGACCGATTTTATTTATGTTATTAATCATAAGCGAAATCTTTTTAGTATCATCCCCGTCTAAAAAACTGTGGTTTAATCTAGTTAATACCAGCCCTTTGAGATAGAACCCCAGTCGTCAAAGCACTGAGACTGGCGGGAAATTAAATGCAGCAAAGGCAGACATCTACTGACATCCTGCCTTATATCTTTCGAGTCTTGCATTTTGTGATTAAAAAGCACTCAACGCCTAAACAGGCCTAACTTGGTTTCAGAAGTTTATTAACAAAGATTTTCAAGCTTTTTGTAATTCTCAAACTTTCACGATTTGATTACATAGTAAACCTTATACAGCTTTGCTTAGTTTGAGGCCAATCGGAAATGTCTTATATTTTTAATTAATAATATAATCGTTCCATTCCTAAATTCTAAGACCAAATATCCATTACCTTTTTCCGATCGCTTAAACTACTACCGAGTAAGATTGAGCCAAATGAAAAATATTTTGTTAAACTCTAAGCTGTACGAATAGAAAACCATACTATACAGCGTACAAACAATTTCAGGAAAATTAAACTTCTCGAGAACTTAGTAAAACTAAATAGTGGGTTTTACACCTACCTACAACTTGGAAAGTTTTGTACGAAACCGGGGTTAAAGTCTACCTTACATATGAATGAAACATGTGTTTTAAGTCTTGAAACATTTTTTTTTTCAATATCACCATCGAATGCCAGTGGAGCTTTGGGCTAGAACTACCGCCGACTGGATCCTAGAGGTTAAACGGCCACCAGGCCGGCCTTGAAGACGATGGAAAGATGAGCTTGATGCTCATGACAGGACCAAACAGAGAGGCGTGGAAGGAAGAAGCCTTTGCCCAGCAGTGGGACAAAATTGACTGAATAATGATACCAACATCGAGCCCCAAACCTCGCAAAGTCCTAAGTACAAAGTTTCTATACAAACTATGGAAACCAGATCACTAATAAAATACTTAGATTTTTATTGCTAGTAAGTTAGACCACAGGTCACCCAACTGTGTGGTCGAAGATGGTACACACCTAGTCTGAAATGGAACTGACTCTCAAGTGAGGCTGCCGGAACACACTTTCAGATGCTTGGCGACTGATTTTCTACTTGAGGGTGGTAGCTTGCCAGCCGAGTACTAAAAAGTACCTACTATGTTTTCTTCACGATGTTTTCCTTCGCCGGTACCTAACTTAAGCTCATTGTAGCGATGATATCTCAGTAGTTAGCGCGATCGGTTCGCATGCCGAATGCCAGTTCTAGAAGTTTCCAGGCTAGATGCGCTTTACTATCAACAACATTATCACATAAAATCAACAATTAAAAAAAAATACAGGTCTCAGAGACATTCTAAGCCCAGACAGGTAATAAAAAAACAGTGGTGACCCGAAATAATATGCTAGACTAGGATAAATGATATATATTCTGTGATAGGTTTTATCTCAAACGATTGAATATCGGTCAAAACAGACTCGTAAAAATTCAGAATATCCCTTTCAGATAAAGTGTCTGTTTTCCTCGAATAAATGCCAAAAAGAACGATAACAACAGAATAATTTATTTATTTGTTACCTCCTTAAATTTTTAAAGAAGTTTGCCAACTTTGAGGACCGCAGGAGCGTTATAATCGGTTCGTTTCGTGGATTCGTCGCGAACTTTTCGCATTTACATGAATAATTACTGAGATAGACATCTGGAGCAAGGATGAAGTCAAAACAGAGGGATAACTCTAAAAAAGTTGAAATAAAAGGCGGGTAGGCTGTTGACATTTTAAACATGTATCGGCTGCAAAGCCGATGTTTTTTATCATTGACTTAGGCTAGTTATTTGACAACAGCTCACCTGGTGTTAAGTTTTTTTTGTGACATTACACATCGCCATCTGACCACAAACACACAAGCTCTGCTTGACTTTGTGTGGTGGAAGTCAGATAACTGATGGAATACACATATACTTTTTTTTTGTAAATACATACTTTTAATACATACGGAACACCCAGACACAGAACAAACATTTATTTGATACGTAAAATGTTTGTTCTGAGCGGGACCCACGCCCTTCAGCTCTTTAGGCAGATATGCTACCAATGAGCCAACAGAGCTGTCAATATGTTCCGGTTTGAAGGGTTAGGTACTGCAGCTAGCGAAATTCCAGGGCTGTTGAGACTAACCATCGAAAGTCTCAAAGTATTGAGCGCCATATCAGCGCAGCGATGTCCTGGACGTTTTCCTACTCAAAGTTCTGTGTATCGTTGCACGTGTATAATTTTTTTAAAGTAAAATAAAATTGTATAAAGTCAAAACCTCAGATGTCAGGAAAATAAATAATTATTATTTGTGTTGTATATAATTTACACTATCTTCAGGTGAGATAGGCTACTTTTATTCCTGTATTCCCACGGGAACGGGAACTACGTGGGTAAAACCGCGAGGCGTCCGCTAGTACTAAATGTAAAAGTACTTTGTTTTCGTAATCAGTACGTAGCTTAGGGACGAGTCGATAGTACGTTCGCTGTGCAATTACGTTTACCTTATTTTACTGTAGAAGTTATTTATTTATTTTCTGAAAAAAAAATAACTTCAATCTTACATTTTAACACCAAAACGTTTTTGAGCCAAATAAATAATACACATATACATATAAATAATTATTGAATTGCCAGCTCGCCCCGGCTTCGCACGGGAAAACAAAACTCGATTAACAATATAAATATAGCCTATGTCACTCGGTGATAATGTAGCATTCTAATGATGAAAGAATTGCTTAGATCGGTCCAGTAGTTTCGGAGCCTATTCAAACAAAATATCAAATCTTTTCTCTTTATACAGATAGATAGATTACCGAATTCGCATTTATTTTTATGTTTTGGTGCGCGGTGTCTGACCTTAATCTGTGGTCAAAGCATATATTTCACAATTTGAATTAATGATCTGTCCTTTATTGATCAATGTTTGAAGCTTCTCTTTTATACACGGAGAATATTTCTCTCCAAGTCAAGGTATTTGGAAAATGCCCACGTTAGGTAGGAATTTTCGTGATGTTTCAGACAAAATACATTGTTGGCAGCACAGGATTGTTACTTCCGTGTTATTTTACCTAGGTCATAACTTTGTTCTCTTGGACATACTTAAAATACTTAGTTAAATTGTGGCAGTGCTCAGCAATTTGCAAGTTTATTATCTTTGATTACACTTGAATTTTACTGCACAAAGATGTAAAGGGTTACGCGGAACGGTAGTTGCTAAGTAAAAAAAAACATTGTATTCATCATGAACAATTTTTGGCGTTCCGCATAATTCCTATATATTTTTTGTTGACAAGCTAGGTTTTTGAATACAGCTCACCTGATGTTAAATGACGGTGTAGTCGAAGATGGTAGAGCACACCTAGCCTGGACTGGAACTGGCTCTCAAGTGAGGCTACCAGAACACACCGTTGGGTTCTTGGCGGCAAATTTTACAACTAGATAGCTGCGTACTAGAAAATACGACATACGATACGATGTTTTCCTTCACGGGCAGCTCAAGCTCATTGTTGGAGTTTGAACACACATCCCGAGGCATGTGAACCTACCTACCTAATCACTGAGCTATCATCGCTACAAATTATACTCCGTGATCCGTCTTTTGTATTTTTCTGTTTTTTTTTTACAAATTAGTTGCTGTTTGTGTTTGTGCTCAAAAAGAGGGTAGACGGAAATTACTCCGTCAATTTTGATATTTGCAGCCGTCGATCGACGAGAAGCTTTGTCGTTCCGGTCGAGATCGGACGTACGTTACCTTGGTCACGACGTGCGCGCATAACATAGTTATCTATCTAGAAACCATCGAAACCAGTGCCCGTGACATTATGCCGTTCAGTTGCCGAACAGAATTTGGACCCACCAGCAGTTCTAGCCGTACTGGAATTATACAAAACCCGCGACGAAAGCTGAAGCCGTATTGGCGGTCGTGGACTGAAGGTTAGTGGAGTCTTTCTGAATACCTTCGATAGCTTGCGGGGATAGTTTATCCGTTTACCACTTGTTTCTGGATTAACATCATACAGTCCGCTGCCTATTGAAATCTTCTCCCGAGACTGTACGTGTATCGTACAGTTTGAAATGAAATAACTAGTGAACGTTTTTGTAGCGATGATAGCTCAGTGGTTAGCGCGGTAGGTTCGCATGCCGAAGGGCGTGGGTTCAAACCCCAACAATGAGCTTGAGCTGCCGGTGAAGGAAAACATCGTGAGGAAACCATAGCATGGTGGTAGGGTACTTTCTAGTACTCGGCTGGCTAGCTACCACCCTCAAGTTGAAAATCTACCGCCAAGCATCTAACGGTGTGTTCCGGCAGCCTCACTTGAGAGCCAGTTCCATTCCAGGCTAGGTGTGCTTTACCATCTTCGACCACACCTTCACTTAACATCAGGTGAGCTGTGGTCAAACAACTAGCCTGTCAACAATAATAAAAGATAACCGAATTGGTTTATAATTTCGGTTAATGAAAGTACAAATATACATAGTGGAATACGTAAGTCTGGTTTGTATTAAAAAAAATTGAACCTACGCCCAAAGATGCAAAAAGTGCGCTAACTGTGCAGTCAAAAAGTAATAACACATATAGATCCATCTATCCGTGGTAAATCTCCTTAGCAGGAAGTCGTCTACTGTGCAAACATTACTGTGTTCCGGTTTGAAGGGTAGTGTTATGTATTAAGGTAGTTCTCGATAACGGCCGACATTAAATAAATCAGTCATTACTTACTACTCATGCATTTCATTGACGCTCCCAGTTTTAATCAAATTATCCTGTATATCCCAGGTAGTTTCCAGCTACCGAAAATACAGGGCTGTTGAGACTAACCATCGCAAGTCTCAAAGCAATGAGCGCCAGAACAACGATGTCCAGGACTTTGTTTTGTTACTCAAATCGTCTCTTTTGTGTATCTACAATCGTTTCTTTTGTGTATCTACAATGTAGATACACAAAAGAGACGATTTTAGAGACGATTACCGCAAATTAGTTTAACTATGTGTGGTGTGGTGGAGGAGATACACAGAAGAAATTAAAATTCAGGCCCCCGGAGCTATGCATCAGCACGCACGATGGACGACGAAAGCTAGATTGTTTTTTTTACATTTCTTGTTGTTTTTTAACCTGCTTCTTAACCCAGATAAAACGCTGTGTGATTTTGTACCAGAAAAGAGCAAACAATTTCTAGGTTGACTTCAGATTGACGACAGTTTACATCAGGAAGATGTATTTTTTTGGGATGATAATGCAGCTTTTCTGGAAGCTAAAAGAAGAATAAGTCATTTGAAGGTTGTACATGACGCTGCTGAAAGAGCTGTCAGATTAATGCAAGATTTTAAAGGACTCACGGTTGAAGACGAGCAAAAACCGTTCTTGCTGCGCTGCATCCAAGAACATGAAAAATTGTATTCGGACTGTAAAAAAACTACGATGAAAAAGGTTACCCTGGCTGATTTATATTATTGATTGATATTATTTATGTTATAATAATTTTATAGCAGAGCGAAATATCAGGACAAAACGCGATTTTTGATAAACTTGATGGCTCGGTCGGCACGGGTTACAATCAAGCTAGGAAGATGAAATTGTATATTTAGGCATTTTATAGCATTTATAAAAAATGTAGAGGGTACGCATTTCGAAATTCGAAAAAAAAATGTTTTTGCCCATATAAGGGACACCCTAATCTACAATGATCATGGATAAACTTTATCTCTTACCATCAGGAGAGCGTCTCGCTCGTCTCATTTTTTTTCGCAAAAATACATAGAAAATTTCGCTTCTAAAATAATAGTGTAATAAGTTAGCTTATAATACAATCCAATCTACGGCATAAGCATTCACATAAATTTCAGACAATCCGAAAACACACCTAAAACTTGTCCTAAAAACTCTGTAACAAGCTGTCTACGAAGAGATTAGCCTAAGCCGGTGAGATAAAAGGTCGGAGATAATCCCCGTTCGAAATTTAGAACGGGAGCGGACCTAGAATTTCTCCCCGAGAATCGTTTTTGCACTTCTCTCAGATTAGCGTTAATATATTGAAGTTTATTTTGAATTTATTTATATTACAAATTTATTCATAATCTATAGTTTTGTCGTTAATGTATGTGGAGACAAAGCCTACTTTTTTTTTGTAATCTACCTATGTAGCAGATCGCTCTGCCAAGAACAGCAGTAAATTTATTGCTGGAAACAGTCGGATTAAAAATATAATATTAACATACCCGACAGCCCCGTTGGTTCATTGGTAGTATATCTGCCTTGAGAGCTGTAAGGCATGGGTTCGATTCCTACTCAGGGCAAACATTTTGTGAATAAACGAATGTTTGTTCTGTGTCTGGGTGTTCTGTATGTATTATAAGTATGTAGTTACAAAAAAAAAAGTATTTGTGTATTCTATCAGTTATCTGACTTCCATTACACAAGCATTGCTTAGTTTGGGGTCAGATGGCGTTGTGTGTACAAAAAAAGAAAAAGAAAGAAGAGATACTTTATTTTTAACAAATCTTATTCACAACTATCAAGTTACATTATTTGTGTAGGTGACGTATGTAATGTAAACCCATAGTGGGGAACTCGGGAGATCGGGGTCGGGGGAACCTGATCTCCCAGTTAGAGCTCCCCGAGACTGAGCGATGTGTGACGTGTTTCCACACATCGGTAAACCGACGGGTAGAGCAGAAGCTCACCGAGAAGTTGTCTGGTGAAGACAAGCGCTGTTGGGGCTGCGGACGAGTGCGCAAGCGTTCCCGTGGCCGTAACTGCAAGCGCGGAGAAGGGATTAAAAAAAAAAAAAAGGTGATGTAAGTAATATTACTTAATTTAACTCATTTTTAGATTTAGGTAATTTTTTATCAAAAATATCAAACAAATTATATTGGAGGATGTGTTCCTAACAACCGGGTTATAATATGAAGTGTTGTTTTTGAAAACTTGCAGTACAAAAGTTTTTGAGTGACCGCCTCGAAGTCTTGGTCTAATATTTATATGGATGCTTGAGAAAAAGGAGGGCGAGGCATAAGAGTGCACAATTTAAACAGATATACAAAATCAAAAAATGCTAAGACATTCCGTTGCTTTCAAACTTTTTTAAGAAGATATGTGAAACATTAAGCCTTTTGTGCCTATAAAAACCGTCCCAAGCCCTAAGGCAAATTGCTTCTCTCTACTTTAAGTAGGTCCCTGCTTCGATCACCTCACTTAAACTTTGAGCACCCTAACGCTGTTCGTACATAGGATGTAGTATTATTTAGATTGCAAGTTGACTCCAGTTGAACGATAAGACTCGCGATATGCGCAACGTGTATGTTGACGATATAACAACAATACAATACGATATGGGTGAGAGTTTTAGCGGGAACGCGGAAAGAGTCGTGTAGCCGCATTATATATTTTCTAAAACTAGTGTTTTTAAAACTTTCACATTTATAATATTAGTGGGATGGTACGGACCCCTTCTTGCGCGAGTCTGACTCGCACTTGACCGGTTTTTCTACTCATCATCATCAGCCTTTTGTAGTCCACTGCTGGACATAGGTCTCTTCCAAGACACGCTACTCAGCCCGATCGTCGGCTTTTCGCTTCCATCCACCGCCAGCTGTCCTACATATATCGTCACTCTATCGAGTCTCAGGACGGCCTATGCTACGTTATCAATTCGCGGTCTCCACACTAGAACACGTTTACTCCAGCGGTTATCGGTTCTGCGACAAATATGTCCAGCCCATTACCACTTCGGCTTGTTAATACGCTGAGCTATGTCTGTGACTTTAGTTCTCTGGCAAATTACTTCGTTCCGGCTAAAATTCCTTAGAAAAATGCCAAGTATAGCTGTTTCCATAGCTCGCTGAATGACTTTGAACTTGTGGACCATTCCCGCTGTGTTTTTACTGTGGTGGGTTAACTTATTTTTCTGTGCGCGACTTTTTTGAGGTTATTTGTTTTTAGTCTTAAGACAGCTTGTAGTGTTTTTATGAACGAACGAGCTAAGGTCGCCCTATTTTTAGGAGATACGAATCGAATGAATTGAATTGATGTTATTCGGTGATCAATCGAACGGAACACTTGGCGTTATTTGGTTCAGTAAACTGTTTGATTGCTCTTGATAACAATAAAACTTATCTCAATATTTTATTCATTAATAATTTGTTTTTATTTTTTTATTGTTTGAAATCTGCGGCGACTGTGGAGGTTAGGAAATTGATATAATATCAAACATTGCTTCCAAAATTCCATCGAATCGATCGTGTCCCGGTTTAAAAGTCACATTCTAGTTCAACGAGCAGAACTGCAATAAATATTACTTTATATGTGACATATTATTTCATGTTATGAATTTGATATTTTTAAATAGGAATGGAAAAATGACCTGTAACTTTGGTGTTATTAATAAAAGATTTGTATTTGTACTAACAAATAAGCTAACGCGACGAAAATATGGGTTTTTATTTCCTTTGAAATATGCAATTTGAAAGCAACTCTCTACCTCAAAACATTTCCCGTTAAATTTAAAAAAATATTTTCAAAGCTAACAGCTATTAGCACGGAACATAAATTGAGTTTTTTTATTTTGTAGCCATTGAAGTAAAAACTTCAGAAATTATTATCGTTGAAAGCTGGATAAAGAAATGATTTACGAGCATAATACTTTTATAGTATCCAATAAACTTGAAAATTTTCAAACTATTCTATCTCTACTTTTTAGCGCTATCAACATATTTGCATCCTGTGACCTACGACACGCGTGTGGTGCCTTGCTTCGCAGGCTGTGCACGCTTTGTACTTTCCTGACTCCTCGAAAAAGATCACCGAATGTAACCGAAACATTAGTCGCGTTTTGGCAATGATAGCTTAGTGAGCAATTAAGACGTGGTTAGTCTCAAAGTACTGTGCATAAAAGCAGCAGTTTGTATTTTGATTTGCAACTTCGTGTGTTCTGTACCGCTGCAATGGTCATGTGCATGCGTTATTGCTTACCATCATAGTATAGTGTCTCGTTCCTTTCAAATTGCTTTAAATCAGATTGTTAACTACAGCTCAACGTCACAACGCTTCATCTAAGATATCCGGTATACGAAATACCCCCCTTATCTGTTATTTATTCATGATAACAAATAAAAGATAGATAATATTTTATACACATTGACAAACCGCAAATAGGTTAGCTAGCTAAATTTCATGCCGAAAATATTTAATAATAGTTTCGTTATTTATAAAAATTGGGTATCGTAGCTGCTTTGCCTTTACAAGCCATAAAATATACTTCGCAAAAAGCTAACACTTTATGAAAGTTCTAAAAAGCGTTAACGCAACCTTCCGAAACTGTGAAACTTTTTACCTTTAAAAGTCCCTGCGATCCCTAGAGCTCGATTTTCACGTTAGGCCTGAAAGTTGGCTCGCGTTTGCCCATAAATTGTTCTCCGTGACATTTGACATCTCGGAAACAACCTTTGACCACGGCTTGGCAATAATTTTCCCACGCTTAGTTCTGCTAGCTGGCTGACAGACGGACACTCGCAAATTTGTTGCACGTATGTGCTTGAAATCTATCTCTACCGTTATAGAACGGGTTACCGTTAAATGGTGGGCAACTACATTTTTGCTTTATTCATACGTGACCTGTATAGTTTCATCCTCGTTTTTCGGAATAAAAAATAGTCTTCATAAAATTATTAATTAATCATAG
Source organism: Biston betularia (assembly GCA_905404145.2). NCBI lineage: Eukaryota > Metazoa > Arthropoda > Insecta > Lepidoptera > Geometridae > Biston > Biston betularia. Next base: position 4,361,217 of record FR989887.1, on the reverse strand, counting down.
AAAGTTTTTAAAAATTGAATCTATCCAATAATTTTGGTACAATTATTTGAAAAATAATGAATCTGAGCCTCTACAACTTTTTTTTACCTTAAAAATCTTTCAATTTATTTTCATAGTCGTCTGATTAAGTTTGTATAAAAGGACAATTTATTGCAAATTTTAAAGAGTCATATTTTCTTATGTAATTAGTTGGTAGAAAACAAGAAATGATAGGGACGTAGCTTTAGCAGACCTTGATTTTATGACAAAATAATATTGCTTTGTAAGCAGTCTTCAGGGAGAAAATAGGGGAATACATTTGTATAGTAAAACGCTACAAGCGTTCCCTCTTAACTTCCCTCGTTTTTACGTACATATCGACGCTAACCTTCACTGCCCATGTTTCCATTCCTGCTAAACCAAGTGTGAATCTTGGCAACACTACTTTGGATACTTTTTCTAATAGATTATAGAGATTTTGACAATCCCCTGGGAGCAAAGACCCCTCATCAAGACTGATTCCCCACCGCACCAGAATAGAGGGTGAAGGACCACACATACACTAAAGATATTTTGTTGGTATTATTTTAGCTTTCCCATTTCCACTACATACAAATTAAACATGAAATCACTTAGGTCGATTCATTTATAAGGCCCATAGTTACAATAAACTTTGTAAATAATTTGACAAGCATTTCTATGTCGCATCCAAGACGTATCTCAGATCCAGATATCTGATTTCATCAATTACTCAGCCAGAATTAGTGTTCACAGTAATCCTTCTTGGCATTCGACTAAAGGATTTGCATTGTGCTACCGTTGTTACGTTTTATCGGAATCAGTGTTGAAACTATGTAACTTATTTATAGTGCAGATTTCCCTAATCGGCTAATCAAAACTATAAAGAAATAGATAGATAGAAACTCTTTATTGTGCACAATAAAAAGTACAGAAAACAAAAGAATCATATGAGCTAGTGCCACGAGTGGCGTCCTTATTAATTTATATAACCTTTATAACCTTGAATTAAAAAGAAAGAAAAACATTTATTTTTTCCTCACAAATAAGTATAAACAAAACACACAAATAAACAGATACAGATTAACATAAAGACAACAAATTTGACAAGACAATAAGCGGGTTATCGCTGCAGTGACTGGTGCATCAACAAGGAAAAAAAGGCCTTTGCTCAGCAATTGTGCCTGCTGATTACTCCACAGCGCTGATTTTCAGCACTGACCAATTAATAAAAACAAAATAAATATAAAATAAATATGTATAGTTGTATATAAATTTGGAGTGCATAACATTATACAGAATTAACACATACCTACGCTACTTTTTATCCCAAAAAAATGTAACGGGTAACACCGCGGGGCGCAGCTAGTGATTTTATAATATTAGTCAGAATAGGTATGATGACAGTAATTAAAAATAACGAAAAATGATGTACCTATTTATCTAATGAAACTTGAGTCATGGAGTACAAAATACGCATTTACTTTTTTATTGAGAGCAAGATTGATTCTTATTTTTATAAAATAAAACTATTAAACACGAAAGTCCGCCATGATAATTATGATGAACCAATCAGAGCGAATGACGTCACTTTTGCGTAAACAAAAAACTTATCAGTTTTAATGATTTATGTTACTACAGTGAGGGACCGCACAACAACTATACGCTTTAGAATTCATATTACACAAAATAACTAAAATATTCAATGAGCATCTGAGAAACGTCTAGTGTTTACGTTTTGTTTACTTAAATGTGACGTCAGTAGCGGCACACTAGCAAGCGTTTTGGTGCGAATTGCTAAACGTAAAAACTTAAAGGACATTTTTTCCAACTAAACCTTTATTATCTGCGGAAATATGTTATTCACTATAAATAATATACGTTTCCGAACATAATTGGATAGTTTTTCAAAATCTGTCATCATGCCTATTACTATACATAGTTGGGATATGTCCAGTCGAACGCGCTAGAGCTTCCTAGTTTAGTTTTCAAAGTTATTTTATGTCCTTAATTTCACATATCTTAGCCTTAACCGCTCAGCTTTCCTCGTTCACCTAAGTACTCAATAAATTGCAGTGCGAGCGGTAAACGACCCGTATGAGATATGATTATTAAAATAAATTATTGCTGCGGGGAACTTCAATAAGTCAACAGAGTTTGTAGCGATGCGGGTTAAGAAGTCGCAATTTTAGTCAGGACGTTAAAACGCCTTAATACAATTTGGTAAATATAAATGGTAAAGTTTTATTTTATTTATATTTTTTTCCTCCTTTGGTTTTGGCGTCGCGTTTTAGCATTTGCCAGTGTCAAGTATTTATATATTTTCAAGTTTCAAAGTTTAATAAGTGTCCTCGCAGCTAAAGTTATAGTCAAAGTCCAGTCTTGGTCAAGTACAGTCCGTGTCAGTCAAGTCCAGTCATGCTTTAGTAAAGTAGTGGTGACTTTACTATAAAGCTTCGATGGAGTTCTGGAAGCAACACGAAAAGTCATGTTTCACCACATTATATCATTTTCCCACACTCACGCTTGTGATTCGGCACTTTATGAATAAAACACCAGCATTTTTATGCATAAACACTCAACAAAACACTAGTTTTGGAAAAAAATACAACGGAGCGACACGACTATTCCCGCGTTCCCGCCAAAACTCTTTATTTATATTTGTTACTGATAGTAAAACTTTATTTTATGAATATTTTGTCTTTCTACTAATTTGAATATTTTGTCTTTCTATGCGGTAGTTGATTCTTGATGCGTTTTCAAACTTTTTGTAGCGATGAAGTCAAAGTAGGCTGAATAAATAAATGAATGCAGTATGCATAGATATTTGACATAACTTTGACAATTGCCATGAAGTATACGAATCTTTTATCATAACCTCGTGAATATTTTTGCTACGATTACCAAATTATTAAAATTAATTATTATAAAAATGTAAATCAAATCAGTTGTCAACGTTAAGACGATACCAGAGTCCGAGTAACGTGAAAAAGTAAGATAATCCAGATTATTGTATCAATTTTTTTATTTTTTTTAATAATTTGCCCTTTCGGGCAGGCTAAAGCTATAGAGCCATACTGCCTTGTCTTAAGTGTTATTTCTGCTGTATCTTAGCTATAGTTATCGTCAAAGTCGTCTTTGTCAAGTCCAGTTCGTGTCAGTTAATTCCAGTCATGCTTTAGTAAAGTAGTGGCAACTTTACTACAAAGCTTCGATGGAGTTTTGGAAGCAACACGAAAACTCATGTTTCACCACATTATATCATTTTCCCACACTCGCGCTTGTAATTCGGCACTTTATGAATAAAACACCACCATTTTTATGCATAAACACTCGACAAAACACTAGTTTTGGAAAAAAATACAACGGAGCGACACGGCTCTTCCCGCGTTCCCGCCAAAACCTCTCTTATTGTATCAATAAAGCGTTCTTCTTTGATTTTGGCGTCGCATTTTGTGCATTTGCCAGTGTCAAGAGTTTTCATATTATTATAAATATTATTTTCATATGTAAAAAAGTAATCTTGGTCAAGTCCAGTCCGCGTCAGTCAAATCCAGTCATGCTTTAGTAAAGTAGCGACTTTACTATAAGCTTCGATGGAGTTTTAGAAGCAACGTGAGAAGTCATGTTTCACCATTATATTATATTATCATTTTTTTGTCACACTCACGCTTGTATGAATAAAACACCACTATTAAAAACACTAGTTTTGGAAAAAAATACAATGGGCGACTTTTAACGCGTTCCCGCCAAAACTCTTATTCACTATTATGACTGCCGTGGACTTGACATTGACAGATTTTGTTTTTGTTTGACATCATTTTTTAGGCACTGAAAGTAGTCCTATTCAGCATAATATGTGACGTCATTAGAGGTCAATTGAAATGCAAGTTTATTTTATGTATTTTATTTAGCTTTTTTTTCCAGGGAAAATACTTTGTGTATACCACCGGCCCTGGGGCGGGCACGGTGGTTATGTGGGACTCTCCGTCCTAATGACGGCCTACCCACTAAAAACCCTGGAGTGTTCCACCTCGGCGCTTTGTGTCGGAAAAAAAAAAAAATGTATTTTATTTAGCTGCTTCAACATTTAGCACACCAGACATTCGAAGGTCAACCTTCAGTGTTATTATTATTTTTATCATAAATTTACATTTGCCTTGGAACCGACCTCTACTACACGTTTTTGTACCTTTCATGCGTTGCGTTTAATATTCGACTCATAAGACACAAGAGATGAGACGTGGTATGCGTGTAATGCTTCTTATTTAACACGCACATAAATATAATTGAAGTGTCATAAATTTTTTGTTCAGACATTATTATTATTATATAATTTCACCTTCATTTAGTTTTCATTTTCATTTAGCCAAAACAATCTGTAAATTTTAGCACGACTTTATTTAAGGTGGTTTGATTTCCATTCAAATAAACATTTGCAATCACAATTGCTTGATTTTTAAATCAAGCAATCAGATTATAGATTGATTGATTGATTGTAGATTGTGCTAATAATCTACTGTTTTATTCAAAAATCATAAATTCATAAATCATTCATAAATTTGATTTTATGCTAATAATCTACTGTTTTATTCAAGCAATTGTAATTTACCGCATATAAAGACCAAAATAAATGCCAGTAGCTGTGATAAAAATGTTGAATGAAATATAAGTGTACATTTACATTTGATTATGTTTTTTCCGATACGCTAGAACACTCGTTTCATAGCTATTATGCATTTATCTTATTTTAATTTTAGTCATTTATTTTTAATTGTCATTGTATTTTGATTTAAAATGAAAATTAAAAAAAAAGGTTTTTTTTATTTGGATTCACGCTTTTTTATATTATTGATGACGTCAAAATCAATTACATAATTGACTGATAGTAAGAATTACTCAACCTGATCGTGTCATCAAATACTTGGCAATGAAAGTATGCATAAAGTGCGATGCCAAAAAGGATGGAAAATGCCCTCTTTGACAGGGGTTATGTATAACAAACAAAAGAAAACGTTATAGTACAAAGAAAAAATAGAATTTTGGCGGGAATGCAAAAAGTTATGTCATTGCATTGTTCCATAGCTCGTTATTTTTTTTAGTGTTTATATAACAAAAGTATTGTTTTATTTATAATGTTCCGAATTACGCGCGGAAGTATGGGAAAGTGATACTGAACGGATTTGGATGAAATTTGGTATGGATGTAGCTGAGACCCTGGATTAGAACAAAGGCTAATTTTTATCCCGATAACATGTAGCGGGTAACGCCGCGGGGTTCAGCTAGCACCTAATAATGGTGAAATACAACTTTTTGTGTTAATTCCCAACTTCATCGAAACTTGTAGTAAAATCTTCGCTAATCCCTAGCTTAAATTGACTCGACTCATACAAGACTTACTTTGCATGGAAGCGACTGTGACTTAACTTGATTTTTCATAAAATTCTTGAAAATGTCATGGCATTTTTGACATTAGCAAACACACAAAGTGCGACGCCAAAAGCAAAAAAGAAGAAGAATGATAACTACGCTCGATCTCTACCATCGTTTCTAGATCGGTGATCTCCAACGATATGGCTCGAGTGTGAGAGGAAATGCGGTTAATCAAAATACTAATGCTGTGTCCCGGCTTTTATTAATGTTTGACTAGAAGAACCCTATATTGGAATCCCGTTTCTTTGGTTAGGATCAAATAAAACTAACTATCTGAGTCGAGTGTAGTTTATTGTAAAAACTCGGATAGATATTTTTGGCACTGTCAGTTAATTTATCGTTTGTCGAAATATACTAATTAAAAATAATATTTACTATATAGGACACAAAATAAATAGACGACCTTATAAATACCACAAGAACGCGCGAGATGCAGGCCGCTTCTAACCGGAAGTGGGAATTGGAATTGAAAATGGGAATTGGGGAGTGGGATGTGGGAAGTGGGAAATGGGAATTGGAAACGGTATTGGTGTTGGAATTGGGAAATGGGAAGTAGGAGTTTGGAATTGGGGCGTGGGAATTGGGAATTGGGAAGTGGTAATTGAAATTGGGAGTGAGAATTAGAATTGGAGAGTGGAAATTTGAATTGGTGTCAGGAAGTGGTGCGTAGGAATTTGCAATTGGGACGTGGGAATTGGGAATTGAGAATTGGAATTGGAAGTAGAAATTTGAATTGGAATTAAAATTGGAAATTGGGAATTAGGAAGAAAGAATTTGGAATTGGGATGTGGGAATTGGCAATTGTGAAGTGGGTATTGGAATTGGAGGTATAGTGCGTTTCACTAAAGAGTTCCCTTCGTCGTCATGTTGGCAGCCCTGTTCGTCGAAACGTCAAACAGATAGTTTCATTGTTCATTGCTCTAATTGTTTTCAAGTTTTTAATTAGTAAAAAATTTCTAAACATGCCCAAAACACTAAAAAGTGGTGAAAGACAGATGGTGTTAAAAGTCAAAAGTTTTTGTGAACGTGAAAAACGGAACAAAGCGCCAATAATCCCTTTGGAATGTGTTCGTAGCCGTGTCGCCGCCATGACAGGTTAGTAAAATAGGGATACCAGGCAGGTCAAATCACTATTCCTCGTTTTTCTTAATGTATATAATAATTATAATTTTATATAGTAACTACATAAACTTTTAGATATGTAGAAAGAATTCAAATATAAAACTAGCAATTGTACTTATTTATTTATATTGTTTTTGAATTTAAAATGTGTCTCCAACAATTGTGTTACAACATAAATAAAACAATGTGGATTTGTTATTAAGTTAATTTTAACATTTATGGAGTTTTTTTATAAAAACTATTTTTTCAGGTATATCAGAAAAAACAGTCACACAAATTTATAAAGAAGGTGAAGCAGCTGCTAGTACTTCAACAAGAATTTCGACGCCTGGTAAGAGTCGGCCGCGCGATAAACAAATTAAGCTGGATGATTTTGAAATTTGTGCATTACGACATAAAATACATGAATTCTATGCTGTGAGAAAAGAATTACCTACGCTGACCAAATTACTGCATGAAATGCGAAATGATATCGATTTCAAGGGAAGTCGCACTACTTTATGGCGAATAATGAAGAAGATAGGATTTTATTTCCAAAAATGTAAATCAAAAAGAAAAGTTATGATGGAAAGGTACGATATTGTGGCTTGGCGTAGTCGATATTTGAAGCAGTTACGAGAAAATCGTGAAGGAGACCAGCGTCCAGTCATTTATTTAGATGAAACTTACGTTCATTCAACTTACTGTGCAGGTAAATGTTGGCAGAGTGACACAGAAGCAGGCGTTTTGTCTTCGGACTCAAAAGGACCACGATGGATTATAGTCCATGCAGGGAGTGAAACCGGTTTTGTACCCAACGCTCAGCTGATTTTTAAATCACAGTCTAAATCCGGAGACTATCACGATGATATGAATCGAGAAAATTTTATGAAATGGATTCAAGAAAAGCTTTTACCGAATCTACCTCCTCAGTCGCTTGTGATTATGGATAATGCTCCCTACCATACAGTGGCACTCAACAAAGCACCAACAATGAACAGTACGAAGTCTCAGATGCAAAACTGGATTGTTAGTAAAGGTCTCGCTTATTTACCAACGATGGTAAAAGCTGAGCTTTATGAAATAATTAAAGACCATAAAGAACCGCCTGTTTACGAAGCAGACACGTTACTGGAGAAACATGGTCATAAAGTGGTAAGGCTCCCGCCTTATCACTGTGATTTAAACCCAATTGAGCTCATATGGAGTCTTTTGAAAAGAAGAATTGCAGAAAAAAATGTTGGACAGGAAGCAAGTCAAATTGTTAAAATAACAGAAGAAGCATTTTTAAGCATATCTGCAGAAGATTGGAAAAAAGAATGTGATCATGTCAAGAATATTGAAGACAAATACTACAATGATGGAGTACGTGCAGACGCAGAAATTGACCGATTCATAATTGAAGTAGGAAACGATAGTGACGATACTTCTTCTGATGATGATACAGGTGGTAGCGACATCTCGGGTGTTGGCCCATTAGATGAACACAATTATTATAAAAAATAACCATAAACATTTGTTTTATTTTTCAACCTTGTCAATTATATCAATATAGGTAAAATACATAGTTGTATTAAAACTATAGGACTAGGGACCGCAATCTGGTCTGGTGTCATTTTCAATCCGGCTGGATTCCCGCCGATACTTCGGACCAGATGTTAAAAAATAGTATCTACGTTAGTGACATTAAAATTTCCTTAATTTCGAGTAAACATCTTTCTGAAAAAGTAGCAACACTGGTTTCGTAACTACCAACATGACGACGAAGGGAACTCTTTCGTGAAACGATCTATAATCTACCACCAAGTAATAAGAAATCTACCACAAAGTAATCGGAAATCTACCGCCAAGAAATAAAAAATCTACCCACACCCAAGTAACAGGAAATCTACCGCCAAGTTTACAAAAAAAAAAAAAGTATTTAAGTATTGTATCAGTTATCTGTCTTCCATAGCACAAGCTCTGCTTAGTTTGGGGGCAGATGGCGCTGTGTGTAATGTCCTATGATATTTATTTATTTATTTATTAAGTAATAGGAAATCTACCACCAAGTAATAGGAAATCTACCGCCAAGAAATAGGAAATCTACCCATACCAAAGTAATAAGAAATCTACCGCCAAGTAATAGGAAAACTACCACCAAGTAATAGGAAATCTACCACCAAGTAATAGGAAATCTACCGCCAAGAAATAGGAAATCTACCGCCAAGTAAAACGAAATCTATCACCAAGAAATAGGAAATCTACCGCCAAGTAATAGGAAATCTACCGTCGAAAACATAGGAAATCTACCGCCAACTAACAGGAAATCTACCGCCAAAAAATAGGAAATCTACCCACCCCCAAGTAATAGGAAATCTACCGTCAAGTACTAGGAAATCTACTAATAAGAAATAGGAAATCTACCACCAAGTAAAGGATATAATAATAGGAGAAGTGTTCTTCTATTCTTCTATTCTATTTGTACATTCTTCTCTTCTTCTCTTCTTCTCTTCTTCTCTTCTTCTCTTCTTCTCTTCTTCTCTTCTTCTCTTCTTCTCTTCTTCTCTTCTTCTCTTCTTCTCTTCTTCTCTTCTTCTCTTCTTCTCTTCTTCTCTTCTTCTCTTCTTCTCTTCTTCTCTTCTTCTCTTCTTCTCTTCTTCTCTCCTTCTCTCCTTCTCTTCTTCTCTTCTTCTCTTCTTCTCTTCTTCTCTTCTTCTATTCTTCTATTCTTCTATTCTTCTATTCTTCCATTCTTCCATTCTTCCATTCTTCCATTCTTCCATTCTTCCATTCTTCCATTCTTCCATTCTTCCATTCTTCCATTCTTCCATTCTTCCATTCTTCCATTCTTCCATTCTTCCATTCTTCCATTCTTCCATTCTTCCATTCTTCCATTCTTCCATTCTTCCATTCTTCCATTCTTCCATTCTTCCATTCTTCCATTCTTCCATTCTTCCATTCTTCCATTCTTCCATTCTTCTATTCTTTAGTAAGATTTTTTTTTTAATTTTAGTGAATATCATGTAGGACACCAGTTATTGTTTAATTTTTTTGGTTCGTGTTTTTGCACAAGAATGCTCTGGTGCAAAACACAAGTTTTCACCTAACTTTATAAGCATTCAAGTACCAAAACTTGTCGGGCTAATTTCGTGCGCAATCACTTTTTACGAGTCTTTATATCATATAGTCAATGACTTCATACCATATAGACATCATATAGGTTTTATACGGTTTTTATTAAATGTAAGTCTCAAAAGTCAAAAAGCAGTATTGACATTATAACAACATAAGAAACATTAGATTTTTTTAAAATCTCTATTGAGTCAAACGAATCGTTCTCATTATGGTAAGAGATTTTTATTTTACAAATTATAGGCTTGCGTTTCATCGCCATCTCACCTGATGTTAAGTGAAGACACGATATACGATGGAGCACACTTGCCTAGAAGATACTGATTCACTCTCGACTTGAACACACCCAGTTTGTATCTATCAGGGAACACTTTTTCGTATTCTACGCTTTAGCCGTTCGAATAATAAAAGTATAAAAATCCTGGTAAAATATTTTTTTTGCGTTGTTTAAATGTTTCTGTTTTATGCCAGTCTATAGAAAAAGATATCCTTGGCTCAGGTAATGCACATGGGACTCGTGCTAATTTGGCTCGAGTTCAAAGCGACAATTACGACTAATTTAGAAACAGAATTAAAAGCAATAGATAGAGTAATTATTTTGTATAAAATGTTTAGAACTTTCGAGAGTGTTTTCTTGTGTCACATTACTAAGAAATGTTCACTAAAGTGAATTAAAAAAAAAACAATTTAAGTGACTCAAAACGGTGTTAGTTGATAGTAATAAAAAATTTCAAAGATATTATTTTTCTAACAAAAAATATGTAATCTATTTTTTTTTGAAGAGGCTGAATAATTTTAATTTCACTTAAATTTATACCCCCGTATTTAGAATTGATGAGGGATAAGCACTGACTTTAAAGTCGTTTATATCCGATGTTCTTTAGAAGAATTCTACGATCAAGTGTTTTCGGTGAGGTCTATTTCAGCTCACCAGTTATTGAACTTAGTTCTAAACCAAATAAAGTTTATTATACTCCTCTGTACAGAACTGTTGAAATCCAAAGCCTAATGAGTCAGGTATATATTTATATATGTATAATGTATATACTCTGATAAGAGGCCACTTTCAATCCCAAAGGAACTCCCAAAATACCGAGATACGCGGCGTGTTAATACAAATAGAAAAATATATTTAGTACAGCATCTGTCACTGGCTATCCAGCGTGGTAACGCCGCGAGTAACTATAGATTTACGTTTGGCCACCAACTCGCCAAATGCAAAGCACATAATGTATCATATATCATGGGCACTTTTGGGCAGGGGTCTTTGCGTGGGGGCCTTTTTGACTAGAGAGTTTGGACTTGCAGTTATCATCTTCAGTAGGATGTATAATGACGTGTTATTATTGTTTTTTTTTTACATCAGCTGACTAGGCATGCGTTTGGCCACGATCTCACCTGGTGGAAAGCGACGATGTGGCCGAAGATGGAGCACGCTTGCCTAGAAAATACCTAATACTTAAATTAATTATAGATAATGAAAATGATGTACCTACTAATACGTAGTAATAAAAATATATACGAAAATAAGATCAATAAAAAATATATACCTATATCAACATCAGTGGTAACCAAAAAAGTGTTCCATGCATTTTAAATATTAGATAAAATTATTATGCAACGTGAAAAGAAAAACAATTATAAATTATAGGTTGCTGACCTCCAGTTCGGCGACGTGTTCCTAATACAATGCGACTCGCCTCTTCTTCCCAGAGGATGTTGGTACTATTGTGAGTGTATTTACGAGTAATGGGCCCCCAACAACGGGAGAGGCAGTCGATTTCACGACGCCATAAGTCAGAGGTTATCTGTCTACAAAAAAAACTGTCCGCAAAATCACCAATATAACTCAAATAGTTCAATGATCCCGGGCCCAATTACCAAGAACACCTTTTGCAATGGGCATCGATCTGAAATCGTGAAAGAAAAACATCTGTTCCATAAAAAAAGTTCGTTGATCCCGGATCAAATGTAGTCGCGGTTATGCCCATACTAATAAGGACAAGTATTCCTTTGGTATACCCCTGATCTTATAAATCGGTATTTTTCCAAGAAATTTATTTACAACATAATTTTTTTAATTACTTTTAGTTTACTTGCTTTGCTACGATAAGTACACGATACGTAGCTGTTCTACAATAGTGCTACAAAATTACGTAGAGCTTCAAAATACTGCAAAAATCTATTCTCTTCGACAATTTCCTTCTTATAATTGAACACCTTAATGCCATACAGCTAGAGTTTCTTTCTCGAACACTCATATTTCACTTCGTCTATCCAGTTACCTCAGTTAATAAGAAACTGTACAAAATTACTACTTGTTACATAGAATAACGAGGAACATGCAACTCACTCAAAGACAGACAAACCGACTATTATCTTAGAAATGTATTTCTCGCAAAGAGCTTGTTTAGTGCTGGGAAACGTCCGGCATAAAATATTGATTCCGACATAAACAAAATTGTAATTTCAAAATCATACCGTACTTCACCAAGAGGGATCGAGAGCAAAAATTTCAACTCTTGGTGGTATTTTTCCGTCTGTCACTTATTTGCCGTCCGTTTCTTTTATTTTATCCTCGTTATTTGTTTTCCCCTTTGTTACCGTCTGCCTTCATGTGGTAGCCATGACAGTTCGTGTTAGCAAAAAGTTAGCACATAAAAAGTTGTATACTTAATATATTCGTTAATTAGTTTTCGTAGTATTTGTTCTTCTTTGTCATGTGTCAATAAATACCGCAAGTGACACATTTATATTTTTAACAACGTAGTTAAAACCCGTGTTATCATTTGCATTTACATTTATACCGTAAAATAAATATTTTTAAAGGACTATCTACATTATGGGATATAAGCTAAAAGAAAAAAATCCGAAAGTAAAAATCTGCTACGTGCTTTAAATATAAAATAATTTTACGTAGGTTTGCAATTAACTACACTCTGATTGATGATAGCGGTGTATGATTGGAACACGCACGCCTAGAATAAACCTGTTTTTTTTTTTTATGGATGACTGGCTAGGTGTTTTGACCTCAGCTCACCTGATGTTAAGTGAAGGTGTGGTCGAATATGGTAAAGTATACCTAGCCTGGAATGGAACTGGCTCTCAAGTGAGGCTGCCGGAACACACCGTTAGGTGCTTGGCGGCAGATTTTCAACTTGAGGGTGGTAGCTAGCCAGCCGAGTACTAGAAAGTACCCTACCACCATGCTATGGTTTCCTCACGATGTTTTCCTTCACCGGCAGCTCAAGCTCATTGTTGGGGTTTGAACTCATGCCCTTCGGCATGCGAACACTGAGCTATCATCGCTACAAATCGTTTTCCCTGTATTTAAAGACACCTAAAATGTACTTTACGGGAAATAAAGACGCCTGCAGAAAGTTTTAAACAATAATTGTGACGATAACTAAAGTGTTTTTGCCGGAAAAAATGGCCGGACAATCGATATTCGTCCAAAATACCGCGCCCCATCACTGTTCAGTAATAATTTAGCAAACTACATATCTTGCGAACCTACGTTGGAGATAGAATATTTAAGTGGGTATCTCATATTTCTTGAATTGGTGCCGGCCAAATGTATTATGAGAAACCTCTTATTAACTTGTTTCGGTCCCGAAACGGGGGATATAAGGTAGCATTTTCACGTTATTTTCTTCTTTTGCAAAGAGGCGGCATACTGCGATTTTTGACAATTTATTGTTATTTAATTTTAAATCGTAGGACGTTGCACACAGCTCCACCTGACACCGAACTAAGCAAAGCTTGTGCTATGGAAGTCAGATAACTGATAGAATACATAGTTATATACTTACAATACAACAAAAAATTTTTGTCCTGGGTGGGAATCGAACCCACTCCTTACAGCTCCTAAAGCAGTTATACTACCAATGAGCCAACAAGGCTGTCGGGGAACATCCATAAGAGTACATGAGAATTAAAATTGTACCTACAAACTTTGCTTAGCTTGGGTATAGATGGCGCTGTGTGTAATGTTCTCCAATATTTAAAACAGACGGTTATCGCGCAACTCGACAAAGTAGACATCCAAGAAATCACTTCGTATATTACCGTTTTATTCCATCCACACTTTGGAACCTCTTAAATACTATACAAAATTATTACCTCTATCTCCAAATGTGAGCTAGTTTGCCACCTGATAAATACCAACCTTCTGTCAAACGCCATATAGATAGTAAACGAACCAAATTCGTGTGTTTTCACCGACCGCATCGACGCGACGACGACGCTTCGATCTTGTGATTGCCACAGTCGGAATTCACCAGAAGGTGACTTTAGTCGACCTTAGTAATTATTTGCATTCCAGTCGGTTCAATTATTATATAGGTAGACAGCCTTGTTGGTTCATTGGTAGTATGTCTACTCCAAGAGCTGAAGGGCGTGAGTTCGATTCCCACCCAGGACAAGCATTTTGTGGGATAAACAAATGTTTGTTCTGTGTCTGGGTGTACTGTATGTATTATAAGTATGACTTTATTTACAAAAAAAAATGTATTTATGTATTCTATCAGTTACCTGTCTTCCATAGCACAAGCTTTGCTTAGTTTGGGGTCAGATGGCGCTGTGTGTAATGTCCTATGATATTTATTTATTTATTTAGAATATATCCAGTTAGACGCCATTGTAAAAAAAAATTAAAATAATAGGGATTTCAATCTTAAATTGTCCTTTTAACGCACTTAGAATAAAAATACAGCGAAAGCCTCTGCTGGCACGACGTCTGTCCGTTCGGAATCAGCCCTATTTTTTTCTAACGGTCCCAATGCTGGGCACAGGCCTCTTCATCGCCATGTCATACGAGAGACTAGATGGTGCCACTTTCTTTGCATGTTTTGAAATATTTATCTTTTTATCGGCTATTTCGTAGTAGTGAAGCTTTAACCCGATAGATGGCGCTTGTTTTAAGTATTATATTGTTTCTTCGTGAGAAGACCTTATGGCACCGCTAACAGGAATACACAGATCCGTCGGCACATTTTCAAACGGTCACTTCTATAAATTTAATGTATAACTACGTTCACTGGTCACTACAATTGTAAATATGGTTTTCTGTTTCTCCATTATTCTACACCTCCACGTCTGAACCGGCGGCAAATCGAATCAATCGGGATGCGACGCAAACATTTTCACTATATATTTCTACGAACACGCACGCCAGACGTGATCTATTCCCAAGCCGGCTTACAGAATTTCTGTTTGACGTAAATACCGGATACTGAGAATCCTAGAGGTGAAAAACTCATCGTACCCACTTATTATACACTTATATAAATAGAAACAGGAAGGTGGTTCGACGATGGTATCGTTACCGTCGCCTGCAACAGATTGCTTGAGCTTAACAGCCGTTTCGGCTACAATAGTGATGAGTCAAGGTCAAAGGTTTTATTTGCATGACAACAGTGTAAAAAGGTCTTAAATATAATTGTTTGGGTCTATTGTCACGCACTTCTTCTTAGTAAGTTTCTTGTCTTCTTGTCATTATGTTGGTTTCTCTCACTCTCTTCTTGGCAAGCTCAAAGTAGCACAATGAGCTATGGAGAGGGCTATGCTCGGTGTTTCGCTACGAGATCGAATCAGAAATGAGGAGATCCGTAGACGAACTAAAGTAACCGACATAGCCCAGAGAATCAGCAAGTTGAAGGGGCAGTGGGCAGGGCACATAGCACGCAGAACTGATGGTCGATGGGGCTGTAAAGTTTTGGAGTGGAGACCACGAACCGGCAAGCGCAGCGTCGGACGTCCACCCACAATGTTGGCAGATGACCTAATAAAGACCGCAGGAACGCGCTGGATGCGAGCAGCTTCCAAGCGGTCTTTGTGGAAGTCAATGGAGGAGGCCTATGTCCAGCAGTGGACGTCCTAGGGCTGAAATGATGATGATGATGATTGTCAACCATTACAGCGTGCAAATACAATAATCGATAAACAAAATTATAATCTACATAAAAATAGAATATACATATTATGTCAATTCATTACATTAAAACATTATTAATTATTAGGTACATTTATTACATTCATTTAAAATTTGACAGACTTCTTAAGTTTTCCATTTGGCCCGTCCGTAAATGTAGACGACACGGCATACTATTTAAGAACTCATTAACATCATAGAAGCACTCTTTCACGAGCCAAATTAAAATTTAACTAACTAACTCCATGTAGTTTTGCCTGTTCGTTTATACAGCAAGTTCTCAGATAATAAAAATTGATTGATGCAGGCGCCAAAAATTAAATTAAATAGGCCGGTTAAATTTTAATTTAAATCTTCAAAACTATTGTAACCGAAACAAACACTTTATTGATAAATAATCCATGTTACAAGTCGAATTTCGTAAAAATAATTTCAAATATTTCAAACGTCTAGAGGAGGCTTCAGGTGACCAGAATGCTGGTATCTACTTTGGTCAAAAGCTTAGCATTGCCATCCAGCGTGGCAATGTTGCCAGCATTCTGGCCACATATCCCTCCTCTGACGGTTTTTTAGACTAAGTTTTTTGTATACATTTTGTAAATAGTATAATTTAAGGTATTTTTATATTTTTTTTGTATTTTTTTATTATTTATTTATTTTATTATTTCAAATATCATTAAAAAAGTTATGAAAACACTGATTTATGATTAGTTACATGTCAATGATTAAAAACAGAATGTCAAATAAAGTATATAATATACATTATAATAGGTACGACACAGTTTTAGTATTCTAAAACGGTGGTCAAATTTATTTTTGTACACTTAGTCGATATTTTTTATTTTCTATAATATTATTTATTATATTGTTAATTGGTTGTGTACTTATATGTATAATATAATATACAATTATGAAAACATACTTTGTTGTTTACTTTCCTTTAATTTAGCAAGTCATAAATTATAATTAAACTAGCGTATTCCAAAATTAGTCACCAAGCAAAAATATAACTTCAGAAATTAATCGCCTCCTTTTTAAATAGTCACAATTTGTTTTTGTATAGTTAAGTAAAAAAAAGACACAAAGTCAAATAAACCAATAATATTAAATTGTTTTCGGAAAATAAGTGACATCTTTTTTTTAATGATTAATTAACTAAGGTTCTAATTAGTTATACTTAAAGTTTTAGTATCCAATCATCAAAACAATTCCTAGCCTACGGTAAATAACAAAAATTGTAAAAAAAACTGCTTAGCCTAAAGTATTCCAATTGAAAAACTAAAAATGGGCCAATTTTTCAATTACATTTTTGGCCTTTACCAAAAAACAAGAATTTTGGATTAAGCCACTTCAATTCTAAAGGTGCGATATATATTACGTACTTGATATGAATCTGGTTATTCGAAATAAATTATTATTATTATTAAACTAGCAGACTATGTTAACTGTAAAAAGATCTACAATACGTACCTAGTTTCACAGAGAAATAAATCATTTATTCATTTATTCTAATTTAAAATGCGTCTAGCTGCTTTGCAATAAAGACGTCTGTGAAGTTAACATCTCAATAGTTAGCATCTCAAAAAATTATTTCAGATTCATTGGCATCCAGCATAGTTCTACAGCTCTGGCTAAGTTTTAATATTTCTATCGATTTTCCTATCAAAACTGAGCTTTGAAAAATGAGATGCTAACTTCACGCTACAGGTCAAAGCATCTCATCAAAATGCGCAGATTTGACGTCAGAAGAGATGAAATTCACTGAGTTCTACACTTCATGATAAGAGTTCTAAAGAGTTATAGTCATTTGAACATTCTCAATAATTATAAACCTTAAAAATACCGAATAAACGTGAGATGCTAGGGTATAACTTAGAGTTCTAGGTTACATATATTTTTAAACGATAGCTGAGGGCAATAAAGCATGATTTGAAAGGTTTCGCAACAGAGAGGGCAAAAGAATTCCACGCCGTTATCGCCTCACAAAACCTTGCCTTACCATTGCAAACAGATATCTGACGAGTTATTTCTCCATTACCAATTCTATGCCTTCTTACTTTCCGTCAACAAGCCATTTCTATTGCGTTTCCAAATAAAGAGTACGTGACCATTCAACTTTGTCCCCGATAGTCCGAGAGCCCCAATCTGGACCCTCGAGGACCCGGATTGTCCCTTCAATGGGCCACGGAATAATGAGCTCTCCTGAGAGAAACGAGCCAACGATGGAAAAAGGTGCCTACAATCTTCAGAAACGGTTCTTATTAAATGGAAAGAGATATTTATCTTTCCAGTTGTTGAACAAAATAATCCTGATATTAAATCGTTCGGTTGTAAGTAGTTACGTGGAACTGAAAGGTACCAAAAACACCTTTAGTAGGTAAACCTACTAAAGGTGTTTTTTCGCAAGCTATCTCGTTCAGGTTAGTATATCTGTTTTGATAACCGTAAAAGTTGTTGTTTGTGAGATTATTGGAACAAATGAAAATATAAATATTTTATTGATAACACCAATGATACAAGTCAATTCCGTCAATTCAAAATTTCAAATATGTATGACATTATATGAGTTTTATCAACGTTTGGTCTATTACCTGGTCCTTATTATTATTATTTATAGTTTTTCTTTTGAAAAATCTCTCGTTACCGAGGAAATACATAATCGCGGGCTTTTGGTCAAACGAACACCAGTGTGTATTTTTTTTAATTTACTGTTCTTCTAGTTACAGAAACTTTCGCACTATTCTGCATGTGTTCAATATGGCAGCCTTTTGTGCACGTGTTCAGTACCTATGACAGCCTTTTGATATTATTATTACTATTAAAAAGTCGTGTGCACAACAATTTTACAATCTACGGTGAACGTATATTGTAAAAAAAATTGTTGTACATATTGTGTATATATATATAGTTCTCGTCGCGTGTGACGCACTTTACATAATTCTACACGCCTCTTGATTTTTCTTTCACATATTTACACATTCAAAATTGGTTAAGCCTTTACGGTTATTAGGTACATGACAATGACATCAGCTAAATTCTAAAATTTCGTACATGGTCATTGGTCATGTTTATAAACAACTAGCTGCTCGCCCCGGCTTTCCACGGGAAAACAAAACTCGATTAACAATATAAATTTAGCTTAGGTCACTCGGTGATAATGTAGCAATCTAATAATAAAGAGTTTTATCTATCTATCTAAACTTAAACACTTATGGAAGAATAAATAATTCAATAATTGGAATTAATTTATAAGTACCTACATTTGATTATATTATCAATCGCGTAAGTCGTTTCTAACGGTGTTAATTGAACAAATAAATATACATTGATTTAGCTATTTTTTATCATAAAAAACTTCATTAAACAACCATGGAAAGTGGCCGTTTTGTAAAAACTTCATTAAACAAATAACCTCGCAAAGTGGCCGTTTAGTAAAAACTTCATTAAACAAACAACCATGCAACGTGGCCGTTTTGTAAAAACTTCATTAAACAAACAACCACGCAAAGTGGCCGTTTTGTAAAAACTTTATTAAACAAACAACCACACAAAGTGGCCGTTTTGTAAAAACTTGTTTTCTTACTTCTAGGTATGTTCATATAATTATAAATAGTTTATATATATAGACCTTTAGATTATTCTTTATAATAACGAATATGGTTCTTAAAAACATGGAAGACCGTATCATATTGACGTATTTGTTTTGCCTTAGCTATAAGAGAAGGCAGGTATTTTGTATTTCAAAATTGTTTTTGTCACCACGGAAGTAACATCAACTGCTTAAGTAAGTTGTTCTATCTAATAAGACGAACGAAACGTAATCCTGATGGTAAGAGATAACAGTTGTCTGTGACCATTGCAGCGATTCTAACAACTTTGAGTAACAAAACGAAGTCCAGGGCGTCGCTGTTTTGGCGCTCATTATTTTGATTCACGAGTGTAACCTGACCAGACTGACTGCGTCAACTTCTATGAAGTCCATGGAATTCGAAAAAAACAGGAAGGGGCAATACATATGATCTATAAAACGTTCAATTTCTTAAATAAAAGTGGGATCATTTTAAACTTTCAAGACAAAAAAAGTAACGACCTCTTCCTTATGATCAAAAGAAAAAAATTGGAACAACGATAGCTTTCTTTGAATTTTTATTACATAAAAATGTACAAAGTAAGAGCATTTTCTACCAGTCAACCTCGCGTTTCAAAAGACGAAAAGCTTTATTATCTACTAGTTGTGCCCCACGGTGTTACCCGCTACATATTTTCGGGATAAAAAGTAGCCTATGTGTTAATCTAGGGTATCAGCTACCTCCATACCAAATTTCATCAAAATCCGTTTTGCCATTTTTGCGTGAAAGAGTAACAAACATCCTTCCATCCATCCAAACTTTCACATTTATAATATAATATATAAGGGGAATTTTTTTTTTGCTCGGCGTTTGATCAAAGCTCACCTGGTTTTAAGTGACAGTATAGTAGAAGATGATAATTAAACCTGGCCTGAAATGAGACTGCGAAAACACGTTAAGTGCTTGGCGGCAGATTTTCAACGCTAGCTACGTGGGTTCCTACCCCAATAATGAGCTTGAGCTGCAGGAATACATCGTGAGGAAACCATAAATTGGTGGTAGTGTACTTTCTAGTGCTCGTCTGGCTAGCTACCACCCTCAAGTTGACTTTAGTTTAACATCAGGTGAGCTGTGGTCAAACTTTAGCCTGTAAAACATAAAAAAACACACTATTGTTTAAATGCTAGATTAGGTAAGTAATCTATCTTTGTTGCAGAATGAAGGCTATGTTAGTGTTATTGGTTTTTGCTGCTACTGTCGTTGTGTATGACGCTGCTATAAATTGTGCTAGAAACGTTTGCGAAACTCTAAAATGTCATCCCAATTTTAATGAAGGCAATTGTTCTTCGTCCCAAGTGTACCGGGAAAATTCAAGTTTCTGTGGATGTTGCGGAGCTTGCATTACTCAGCTTGGTAAGCAAATCAAATTTTTTATGTAAAAGTAACGAGACAAATGAACCACATTACTGATGATATAATTGATTGATTCAGGCGTTACTTTGCGGAAGTTCATTTTGAATATTCAAGGTATATTTAGTTTATTTCCGCTTAACAGTCGTTTCAGTTACAACAGTGATGAGGACTTAAATTTAACTAATTTGACAACAACTTATTAATTAAAACCCTAATCTTACATAATATCTAGAACTAATTTGACATAAACTTAAAAATATAATTTGACAAAAATGTAATTAAAATAACAAAAAATCTAATTAAAATAACCACAAGTCTTAAAATCCTCTTCTCTCTGCAGTAACCATCGTAAAGTTTTGTTGGGTTTACCTATAATAATTTTCTCGATTATTAGGATAAATTGTACAAATTCTATCAAGAGTATGTTCGTAAAATGTTCAGTAGGTTCATTATGTGACGTGCGTGTATAGGGCACATGCAATGCCTACTACTCTATTATTTCCTATTCAAAGATAATTACTTAAAAGCAAGTATAAATACTCGGGACTAAATAATGATAAGATTATTTGATAGAGTTTATATTGAATTATTATTAAGGTACATTGTGTCCAATTTCACGGGTTTTATTATTTTTATACGGAACCTTAATTTTTTTTCTGGATTAAAAGTAGCCTATGTTACTTCTTATAAAAGTGAAAGTTCCGTCTAATCGACCCAGCTGTTTGGGAGAAAAATGAGGGACTGTTAATAAAAAACTGTTATTTTGGTATTATAAACAGCAACTTTAACTTTTATTTATTTGACTAAGATGATGTTTGCTAATGATTAAAAAGATTGATCATGTATTATTTGTTTAGATGCGTAGATTAGTGCTTATAATGGATTATTTAAGTATATTCCCATATTTTGTTCACAATGTCATGCCCTTTTTTTACTTTCACTCTTACTCGCACTATAATTTTTCTGAAAAGAAGCCTGTATGTTGCTTTTTATAACGTCAGCTATCTGGCAGTGAAAATTCCGTCAAAGTTAACCCAGCTGTATCAATCAATAGTCGAAACAAACAGTCAGATAGGAAAAAATTGAATAAAAAACTGGTTTTGGTATTGATACAATAGATACAAACTTGTATAAAATATATGCATCAGTAAAAGGTTGTCATTATTAACATTTTTATTTATCCCACAGGAACCTACAGTTTTTATGCTATGAAAAATATCTTATATGTTAATCCAGTTAATAAACTATAGTGTATAAATATTATTGTGCTGCGGTATGAAGAATAGTATAGCTGGCGATAATCTAACAAAAAAATCGCTCGAGTTCGAGTTCGAGTTCACGTTCGAGTTCGAGTTTACGTTCGAGTTCGAGTTTACGTTCGAGTTCGAGTTCGAGTTCGAGTTCGAGTTCACGTTCGAGTTCGAGTTCACGTTCGAGTTCGAGTTCACGTTCGAGTTCGAATTCACGTTTTAGTTCGCGTTCGAATTCACGTTCGAGATCGAGTGCGAGTTCACTTTCGAGTTCGAGTTCGAATTCACGTTCGAGTTCGAGTTCGAGTTCACTTTCGAGTTCGAGTTCGAATTCACGTTCGAGTTCGAGTTCGAATTCACGTTCGAGTTCGAATTCGAATTCACGTTCGAGTTCGAATTCACGTTCGAGTTCGAGTTCGAATTTTAGTATTTTGGTGCATTTCCCATTTGTTCCTCCTACCCTTAAAACAGCACTGTTTGTCAAGAAGAAAAATGCAATGCGCATACGACTTCAGTGTGTGATTGATCGCCGCGCGAGTCGCGCGCGCTTGAAATTTGTCGAGGCACTCGGCCACGTATTCTCTGGTGAAACGGTGGTCCGTCGGCTGGCCATTGAGGTCTAGCATATAAAACTCTGAACTGTGTTTCGCCCCCGAGGCTCTGGTGTTGTGAAACAGGATTGCAGTGCGCGTGCGCGTGTTCGAAGCCGTCGCGCGCTTCGCTGGCGTTTTTCCCGGGAAAGGATAGCGGACGGCGGAATCACAAGTGAGTGCTGTTCCTCTCGTTCTGCATCCTTCTCTTTTGTTTCGTGCACCATCGTCTCAACTCAATTATATACAGTCCACTCTAATTTTAGGGGGCCCGAATTGCCCCATCGTAATTTGGCGAAATCATTATTATTTAGCAAAAAATCACATAAAATAAAAAATAACAGTACAATGAGAAACACAATAGTACAATTTAACAAACAATAGTATATAATTAGTGTACAATTAAATGCAGAATAGTAGTATATACAGAATAATATATGTATTGCTGGATTATTAAATGAATATGTTCACTTGGCTTTAAGGAATCCTGTATTTAACACAAATTTGAAATAACTTTAGTAGCAAGTCACATGCTTCTTTCGTAGAGATGACAGCGTATGTAACACTGTCTGTGGCAATGTATGCTTGCACGATATTTTGCAAACTTCCAAGCAAGATTATGTATGGTTGAACCTGCAATTTTCTTTTCGCAGCTTTTTCAATAATTTATGTCACCAGGATTCTGAAAGAAAGAAGAAAGCTGATTATTGTAACTATTATTATTCTCTCATTTTTTTGATAACAATTTTAAAAAGAATTAACAACAAAGTGTAATTGATATCAGTAAATAATATAAAATATATTGTACTTAAAAACTTGTGTGTCACTGGCACAAGCTGCCTGTGGAACAGAATAGGTAATTGTACAACCTGTGGTGAGGACTGCGAGGAGGAACTGTCTGACAATGTATGCCTAGTATAATTTTAGAGAATAACTCCATCACTGTGTTTGAAAAGTCACTTAAGAGTTATGAACATCTGTTACTTTCTTTTCTATTGATGGTTTGTTATTCTACTCACCAATTCCGCTCCACATGGTAATTGCAACACTTTCCACTGCGATTAAATGTTCCGGCTGTTCTTATGGTTTAGCTTTTGTCTTGTCTGTGAAGTTTTGTGCCATCTTGATTTTACTTCTGACCATGGTTCTGTATTGACTCAGCCATTGAATGTCATCTTCATGAATACCTGAAATAAACAAACATTGTACCTAGGTCATAAATACATAATTATATGGATATAACACTAGTGACAACTCAATTTTTTTTCAAAAAATTATTTATAATACAGACAGCAAATAGCTACTTCCTTTTATCCTATTTAGAGATGAAATATTCTTACATGAAAAATTTTGGACATGAAAAAGAAAACAAAAAGTACAACTAGGCACTTACTCAATAGGAAGCCACTTTTTTTTGTAACTGCATTTTCTTACTCAGCCCTTCTTTCTCTCGGAGCTTTGAAACAGGAAGTTTCTGACTTTATCGACCAGTTTACCTCTTGCTGCAATGGATTTTCCAGTTCCAGAGCTACTTTTTTTACGGCCTGGTAAAATATGTTTCAGCTGTTTCATGTGGAAAAAGAGTTATGATTTTCGCAGTAAGCACATTGTAACCATTATAAGTGTGACGCCTGTAACAAATATATATTTCAAATTATAGGTAAATACAAAGTCTAATTAACTGTAAAATTCACCAATACACACAGAAAACAGTTCAAAAGTAAGGTAAATAAAAAGTTAAGTATAGCACAATAGTAAATAATTGGTTTATAAATAATACTACAAAATGCTTGAATTACATCTTCGGGTATCTGCCATGATATCAATAGAACTACAAGATTTTGCGTTTCTTCGCTTAGATCAGCAGCTTCCATGGCTTAGATATAAGTGTACCATATACTTAGATTCCTTGGCAACTTACACTATTAAAGTCCGCTTAGAGTTCGAAAATTCACAATTTCACAGTTCTGTGTTCACAATCACAACGAGACAACGAACAGTCGACTACTGAATAAAATAAAACGACTGACGGCAATAGTTTCAAAAGAGCACCACCGTGCTCTTTTGAAACTATTAATATACTAATATCCTATCATTGTATTTTAAAACAATTTCTTTGACTGAAAGAAATATGTTCAAGCAAACCAAATGTTTTGATCGAAAGAAACCTCTTTGACTCTTTTTTCCGTGTACGTGGTTCAAATTTCATTGAAGTTCTTTCAGCCGTTTTTGCGTGATTGAGTAACAAACATACAAACTTTCAGCTTTAAAATGTAAGTAGGAAGTAGGATTTCTCATTTAAAATAAAGTTAATTATGATAAAATTCTTCGTGACGTTTTTAAAATAATACGTAAGAGCAAGCGACACAACCTCCCCGTCCGACAGCCGAAGCGGTACTAAAGCGGATAGGGGGACAGCGTGGTAGCTCTGCTTAGAATGGACGATACGCGCACGAATTTAGTTATTTCCTTCGTATTTTTAAACAAACACATATTTTATAAATGTTAATCGTATGCAATATAGAAAAATAATAATTTTATTGCTATACAAAGACTGATGACTTTCCGTGCAGTATTTACGCCGTATTGCGACTTTATTTAGATTGTTTGGGATTACTTTGGATTTTTTTTTCTCGAAGAAATGCAAGTAATCATGTTTGTAAAGTATAAAATGTATAAAGTGAATGCTTAAATATCTAATAACGAAAAAAATAGGATCAAACAGTTCCAAATCTAGAGAGAGTAGAGGCTTAAGTGTCACTCCGTTTCGAATTAGTACGCCCCAAGATTATAACCATGCGCGTATTACTCTAAGAATATCTTCTTCACTATGATCACCAGAACCTCTTATTTTAAAGGTGCAGGTGAGATATGCAACATGCTGAAGCGACATAGCGTACCGCCCACGGAATGTCGACAGCCTTTGGAATGTGTCGAAAACAAATGTACTCAAGATTTGGTTGATGATTAACTCTTTATTGTATGCACTGAAAATTATGAAATACAGAAGAAAAAGAAAATAAACTTAATTAACTGGCGACCAGCGATCTCTTCCAGGCAACTTTAGGATGGAAAGGATCAGAGAAAGAAAAATTATAACAAGGATATACATTATCTAGGGGAATACATAACTATAACATAAATATATCTACATTCCGATAATAACATAATTATCCTAATACACATTTATAATTTATTAATTGTTTAAGTTTTAAAATATTTATGACTTATTCATGTATTTATATAATATGCTTAATGTAAGAAAATAAATAAATAAATAATTTAAATAATTGTAAAAAATAAAAAATAAAACAAAATGTATACATTTATTTGATATACGAGATTAACTAACTAAAATTTGATATGTTTACGGGCGAGTGGAGAATTATAATGGCCGATTGCCTCAAATACTGTGAGAAAACCTCAAAAAGGCGATCTTGTGTTTATTCATTTATTTTAAATAATAAAAAGTTTAAATTACTTAAGTTTTATTTTATTTAATAGTAATGAACCGAATGAGACGCCCTCCTGATGGCAAGAGATAACGCCTGACCATGACCATTGCAGCGATACACAGAACTTTGTGTAGCAAAACAAAGTTCAAGGCATCACTACTTTGGCGCTAGTAGCTTGTCAATGGACCACTGTATACCAAATAAATTGAGAAATAAATAGTTTACCTTTACTGCCCCCCACTCCTGCTAACGAACCAGCGCGGTGTTGCCAGACGTACAAGAAATCTCGTACCATTACGAGATTTAGCAGTATCTGTACGAGATACAAGATAAATACAAATCTCGTACACTTTCGTGCGAGATTTTGACAATGTTAACTGCCTGCGCCACATTTCCCAGCTAAAATATTACAAAAAAGTCAATGTCATAATGTCATAACATAAACAGATCAATAGGTTCATTATCTATGCATCTTTCTTTAATCTTTGAGTGGGGAATACCCGCTAGATGTATTTTTTCTGTTGTCCTTATTTAACTAGTGTTGTTAGAATGTTTGCAATAGTGTAAACATCGCAGTCTTTCTTTTTTTTGCACTAACTGAAACTTTTTTCATAATATTTTTTTTTGCTTTTCTTTAAGCATATTTACTGTCTTTGTCTTGCCACCTGACTGTAAGATACTTGACCAATGCTATGTATTTATATAAGTATATTTGTCTAGTTCTGTACATTAATAATACTCTGTGGTGACGAGCATCTATTGACATTGACAGTTGTATAGCGAGTGACACTGACATTTATAAATACGAGACATGGGTTATTGACACCGAGGCGATACGGGGGTAGATACAGATACTCGTCACCGCAGCTGTCACGATTGGTACTTAGTCTTAACGAAAAAGTACAGGAAACCATGTGGTAAAAAGCTTATCGTTGTTTCATTTCTGAGGTAGAAGACTAGGCCCTTATATGACAAAACCAAATACAAACACGCGCGCGTGTGTCATTGTCATATTCGTAATCAGTGGTTTTGCACGCATTTTTAAACGCATTGCTCCAATGAAACAGCGAGGTTTCGGAATAAACGAAAATGTCATCGATGTACTTATACAATTTTTATCAGATTTTCGTTGATATTTTAAAAACCATGCGATCGATTTCGATAAAATTTCAATCGGACCACCTGGGAAGTATATATTTGAAACAAAAAAGAATTTTTCAAATCGATTCAGGCGTCCTCGAGTAATTGGTGAACATACTTAAAAAAAAAAAGTTTCCAATGAACTGAGAACCTCTTCCTTTTTTGAAATCGGTTAAAAACAGCTAGCAACAAAGTGCCTACGTTCCAACGCGCAAATCATCAAAACAAAGCATGTCTGTCATACAAATCGTGTTATTAAAACATATTAGGTTCGTAAAATACATTGGGCTACGTGAGCACCCCTTCAAATTACGCGCCGAGAACTTCACGCAAAACCTCGTTCACACTTAAATGGTTAGCGTTTTCTTTACATGGAACTAGCGAGCCGCGCTGACTTCACACGAGTGCCGTTATGTAGGTAACTTGATTACAAATCAGTAGATCAGTAATATTTATTGGCGATAAATAACAACAATGTAACAGGCAAGTCATTTGTACAAAAGAAAATCTTACAATTACACTTTAATGAATTAAACTATACAGTATGACTGGTGAGATACCTGCGATACTGAAGGAGAGTACTTAGTACTCGATTCTCATTATAATTATGCAATAAAATTAGGTACTTCATTTTTGGCCCCGATCCCTTAAATGAAGCGTGGACACACTCTCGATAACGATGTTTTGATCACGCGACAAGTACGTGCTTGTCCCCCGTCGTTGGCGTGAGCGTCATCACAACGTCCAGCTCATGCGTCCAAGCGTTGCGTAATTAATTATACATATAACTTTCGGTTAAGTTTGCCTAGTAGTCAGTTAATATATTTTTTTAATGTTTTTTTCTTCCTATATGATCGCCAAATATCACGTCTTCGAGTATCTGTATAATTCATTAATAAGTTAACAACATCGAACATACTTCTGTTTACAGTGGAGGCTCCGTTTATGTGTTACACATAAATGAGGATTCCGGGAACCTCATTGACATAAATGAGAGCTGTAAGGCGTAGGTTTGATTCCCACTCAGGGCAAACATTTTGTGAATAAACAAATGTTTGTTCTGTGTCTGGGTGTTCTGTATGTATTATAAGTATGTATTTACAAAAAAAAGTATTTGTGTATTCTATCAGTTATCTGACTTCCATCACACAAGCTCTGCTTAGTTTGGGGCCAGATGGCGCTGTGTATATAGTCCTACGATATTTATTTATTATTTATTTATTTATATATTCAGTTAATTTATAAAAATAATTGCTTTCAAAATTATTTTTACGTTTTCACAGTATCTAATTGCAGCTAGCAAAATTACTGGGCTGTTGAGACTAACAAAATTAATGAGCGCCAAAGTAGCGATGCCCCGGACTTTTTTTTGGTGCTCAAATTTCTGTGTATCGCTGCAATGGTCACGTACATACGTTATCTTTTACCAGCAGGAAATCATCTTGTACGTCTCATCACATTTACATAAAAAGAAAAACAAATAATAGGATAAACATGTATATTCATGTATGTTTTTAATCCTTAGTAAACAATAATAATTAGAATGTAACAGTGTGTTCAAGCCTTTATTTTTGTATACCAACACAGAAGTGAAATTCATGTCGCACGCGATGAGTTATTACAACAATAGCTAGTTCGGAATTATTTATTTATTGAGAAAATATCGCTCGACTGTTTCAGTTGGAGTTTTATGCCATATATTATTTGGGAAAGTGATATTCTATATATATGATTTAATAGTAATAAATAAATTTAAACCAATGTAAATTAATTATACATATAAATGACAGCCCTGTTGGCTCATTGGTAGCATGTCTGCTTCAAGAGCTGTGGGGCGTGGGTTCGATTCCCACCTAGGACAAGCATTTTGTGATATAAAACCAAATGTTTGTTCTGTGTCTGTGTGTACTGTATGTATTATAAGTATGTATTTACAAAAAAAAAAAAAATTTAGTATTCTATCAGTTATCTGACTCCCATAGTACAAGCTTAGTTGCTTAGTTTGGGGTCAGATGGCGCCGTGTGTAATGTCCTGCGATATTTATTTATTATTTATTTAAATATTGATATATTTTCGTTAAACGGTCGTTTTGGTTACAACATTGATAAGTGACAGTTGTGACCGAAACGACTGTTAAACGGAAATAAACTAAATATACGCCATGAATATTCAAAATGAACTTCCACAAAGTAACGCCTGAATCAATTAATTACATATAAATATTGTGATATTTTGTCAAATAGTTAATTAATGGAACTATCATCCCATCCCACTAATATTATAAGTGCGAAAGTTTGAATGGATGGATGTATGTTATTCTTTCACGAAAAAACTACTGAACGTATTTGAATGAAATTTAGTATGGAGGTAGCTGAGACTGTGGATTAATACATAAGCTAATTTTTATCCCAAAAACATGTAGGGGGTAACACCGCGGGGCGCAGCTAGTTGATAATATTAACCACTGTTTTTTTTATATACGCGAACAGACCATTCAAAAATACATAGGTTTGAACGGCGCTGGCCAAATTTTAATTCCTAGCTAGTTCCAAAGGCTCACCGCTACAATTCTAAAGGAGATTGTTAAAGAAAAACTTGTTATAAATAAACGGTTTGTGGAAAAACGGATGAAACCACGAGATGCACTCTAAAAAATAATTAAGAATCGAATAGATTGTAGGTGACGCCCACTGCCATCCCGTCCATTCGTCAATCCACGTCCAGGTTCTATCACTTTTATTGGATTTCCAGGATAAAATAGATTCTTGTTTACGACGTGGCATCGGAATAGGTTTCGGTCTCTACTCGGTCGTTGTAGCTTAACATAACTAGGCTATTTTTTGTCATCGATAATTGCGTACCGAACCGAGCGAAGTGAGTCTTTTTATTATGGTTACTTTTTATTACAGAATAAGTGTTTGACCACGGCTCGCCTGATGTTAAGTGACGGTGTGGTCGAAGATGGTAAGCACACCTAATCTGAAATGGAACTGGCTCTTTAATAGGGATGCCGGAAGACACCGTTAAATGCTTGGCGGCAG
This sequence comes from Biston betularia, assembly GCA_905404145.2. NCBI lineage: Eukaryota > Metazoa > Arthropoda > Insecta > Lepidoptera > Geometridae > Biston > Biston betularia. The sequence continues at coordinate 4,331,181 of FR989887.1, read as the reverse complement.
ATTTTCAACTTCAAGGTGGTAGCTAGCCAGCCGAGTACTAGAAAGTACCCTACCACCATGCTATGGATTCCTCACGATGTTTTCCTTCACAGCTCCAGCTCATTGTTGGGGTTTGAACCCACGTCCTGCATGCGAACCCACCGCGCTAACCATCGAGCTATCATCTTTACAACAGGATACCTGTACAACACAATACCTGTCATATAATCAAAGATACAACCCAAGTTATTAAAAATAACTAAGCGCAAACATAAACAATATTCTATTAAACACAACATTCGTGTTTAATAGAATATTGTAACAAATAACGTGAAATAAGTTGACTTGTTATAAGTTTTGTTAAACTACAATGAGATACATGGTGCAGTAAAAGATACTATTCTTTCTATGATATAGAATTGCTATAAAAGCCTTCTAATGCTTCCGTTTTCAATCTTACAGCGTTCTCAATTTATTTAAATTATTTACAAGTTGAAACGCTTCAACCTCCTAAATACACCTAAAAGGGTCCATCAATAAAGCAAGGCAATCGAATCGTCCATCACTTTACTACCTGCCAGTCGATCGGTACAAATAACGCGCCAAACCTAAGATGTATTCGCCAATACTGCAGACATTTCAATTTCTTCCCATTCCGCACTTTGAGGTAGGGGCGGCGAAAGAGTAAAAGAGTGGGGATAAAAAAAATCACTCGGTACATCAGTAAAATCAATTTCAATGTATTCAATTTAATTCAATTATTTCAATTTTTCAAATCGATCGGTAGGTGTTGTTTTAACAGGTACCACTGCAATATCAAATCTTTCAAATCAAATCTTTCGCTAAATTGTAGGATGCGGAAAAATTAGAATTCTAATGAGACTCTCCATCGAATGTCTCAAAGTATGCAAAGCCGCTAACGCAAGTCAATTTATTTTGTTACTCAATGTTCTACTTACCGCTACAATGGTCTTGAGAAGGTGTTATATCTTAACATCAGGAGAGCGATTTGTATCAAATTATGTCACTTGAAATCGTATCCAATTTGTCTGAATTAGTTTTTGTTTCACTTACATTATTATTATTACTATTGTTCTTAGCTTTGTATCCTTGAAGAAGGCCACCGGGTGTGGCCGAAACTATAGTCGGAATATCCGATATAATTAAACGTGAGTGATGACATATAATTATGTATGTCAAAAATGTGTCAAAATCATGTCCGTTTCCATAGTAAACAAGTTTATTGTTTAAAAAAACGAAAACAGCGCATTTCCCTAAATGGCTCTTTTAGTTGCTATAAATCCGGTTTCTACACAAATTTAGTTACAAGCGAATATTAACTCTTGGCCAAACACTCAAACTATACGCAAAATCACGGATAAACACTAAATAGATACATAATATATAAACACGTACACATTGACAAGTTGACATTAACATTCTGTGTAGGTGACACAAAATTTACATTTAGTTTTTTCAAAAACTTTGTCATGTTTTGCCTTTCTTCGCCCTTACCTTAGTCAGCCCCTGTCCCGCTATTTTTCACATAACATCCAATTTCTTGGGGGTGAAAAGTCGAATTTATTACGTGCTGCCGTTTCTACAACAGGCGAAATTATTTCAATACGAATTTGTTTAGAAAATGAAAAAGTCTAAACTGCAAAATAGTTTAATTTTTCCGCGAAACTTATACTTAAGACAATAGACAACACTTTATTGGCGACATAAAACACATTTCAACATAATTTACAATACATACTTCACATGACAGTAACAAAAACTATTCTGCGAACTCTTGCAGGGTTCACATATGAGTTTTTTATTTAGGGGGAACATGAGTTGATCATTTATTTTAAAAATATATGTTAGTCCTTGGTCGATGCGACACAAGATCAAGATGCTGGCGGTTTATTTGGTTTATTACCATTCAAGGCGGCAAGCCAGCATGCCAAAACATCAGTTTTACAGGCTTAGCTCAGGGCTAAATAGCGCTGAATGAAATGTCCTGGATTACCTGTTTATTAATTATTAGCAGCACGCCCCGGCTTCGTACGGGAAAATAAAATAATTTATCGATCCAGTAGTTTCGGAGCCTATTCAATACAAACAGACAAAAAATGTAATCTTTCCTTTGTATACGATGTAGATGACAACTGTAATAGTTAGACATATGATATTTTGGACTTATTTGTAGCTGTCAACACTGACAATAGAATAAAGTGACGTTTTATTGGGCCGCCTTACACGTTCAATCATGATCACGATCCGCGATCCGCGATCCGCGATCATGATTTCAAAATTTCTAGATATTATGCGATCCGTAGCATCAGTCCGTCAATCCATGCTACGTGTCAAGCTACGTGTACGGGCTGCCTATGGCAGCCCGTACACGTAGCGCGCGATCCGCAATCAATGATCGCGATCCAGACTGATCGTGTACGAAGCGGATTGACGGACTGATGCTCCGGATCGCATAATATCTAGAAATTTTGAAATCATGATCGCGGATCGGGGATCGTGGATCGTGATCATGATTGAACGTGTAAGGCGGCCCAAACTCTATAAAACGTCACTTTATTCTATTGTCAATAGTTTTCGCTGCGCATGCTAAGTAAGGATTTTATCAAAGTTTTCACAGCTTTGGTTACATTATTGGATTTTCCATACGGATTCCTAATTGTTTTTTAAATAAAATATAGCCTATGTTCATCACGGATAGTGTAGCATTCTAATAATGAAAGAATTATTAAGATCGGTCTAGTAGTTTCGGAGCCTATTCAATACAAACAAACCATTAAAAACACAAAATATTATTTAATATAAAAATTGCTAAATATCTTTGTTTTTAAAATTAAAACAATAAAGGATGTCTATCAATTAGCTGCGTTACGTAATAGTGGCCTTTTCTATAATGAAACCACAGAGCAGCTGTGTAACGGAAACAACTAATACAGTTTTTAATTTCTATTACAAAAAAAAATATACAAGAATTCTAGTTCCCAGTTATCTGGTTGCTAGTACAAGCTTTACTTAGTTTGTGGCTAGGTGGCGCTGTGTGAAATGTCCTATGATATTTATTCACTCAGCTTCTTTATTGTTTTTGACGTCCCACTTTATGCATTTGTCTAGTGTCAATTACGTAGACATTTTCTAAAATACTATGTGTCTACCCAGCATCATGTTAACGGCAATATTACTACCGGTTTGTATTATTTATGTAATTACAGCACAAAACCAATACCCTTATTGAAGGCTATTGAGAACCGGCCGCTAATCAACGCCACAAAACACGAGCCGCAAGAAACTTCATTAAAACTGCAAACGTTGAGCGCTGCGGAGAATACCAAAAACTATTAGCATTTTGTCCTACATCGGGATACAGTGCGATACAAGACTATAAAAGCTATGAGATTAGTCAATTGTTTTTCCAAAAAAAAACTGCGATGGTTGAATAAATAACTATACTAATATTTTCTATTAAGGATATCCGTTGGTAATCACGTAATTTGGAAACGGGTGAACCAAAACAATCGATTATTTTTTTTAATTTGTGATACTTAAAATGAGGTTGTTATAGATGAGAGACTGAAAGCCAAGCGCTACCGTATCGAAGATGAAGTGCTGAATATTGCTGTGTCACTGGTGAAATGGAATAGTGCAATGCCAAAAAAACTTTACTTAGTTTGAGGTTAGATTTTACAATACAAACACGTAATATTATTCTTTGATAAACACCTACTAAAATTTAACTAAAAATCTAAATGCAAATCAAAAATCAATCCCATGCGCAAGAATGACACGCAAAATTGTGTGGCGTTCTTTATTTTTGCTGATACTCATTCAGAGTACTCAAGCTTCCCCGAAGCCCAGCCATGAAACAAAGCGAGATTTTAGTGGGTAGATTGACACTAGCGGAGATTCCCACCTTTTTCTGGGATCAGACCATACCATAATGTAAAAAAAATTAGAGCAAATTAGAGCTGAGTCAACACACTGAGTCATTAAATTCCTTCCACTAATAAAAGATTGAATAAATAAGATGTAAATTTTAAAACAAATAAAAAAACAAATTCTTATATCCTATGGCAGCCCGTACACGTAGCGCGCGATCCGCGATCCGCGATCCGCGATCAATGATCGCGATCCAGACTGATCGTGTACGAAGCGGATTGACGGACTGATGCTCCGGATCGCATAATATCTAGAAATTTTGAAATCATGATCGCGGATCGCGGATCGCTGATCGTGATCATGATTGAACGTGTACGGGCTGCCTAACAGTGATGAGATTCGATCTGGCGCGCACATAAGCACAGAGAAGAATAGACTGAGAAATGGCCTCACACTTTAGAAAGAGACAACGCGACTGTGCGGCCAATGCCTGTACTGAGACAGCTATTGGCTGCACGATTGTTTTGTCTCTCTCACGTTTAGCTTCATACCTGGATAGAGAACGCTCAGTCCATTATTCTATGTCTATGGGCACGCACAGACGTCATTGCAAATTTCCTAACGCGCCAAAGAAGTATAACTCCAAAAAGATAGCATAGCTTCGTCGACATAAGACGTTGAAAAGACAGTAACCAGGTCACACGGAAACTGCAAGAGCAGGAGACAATAGCGGCAACGTCACTTCACTTAATGTATTGCTGTTCTTTTTGCCCGAGGTGCTCGCTCCACCTGATCCCTTACCATGTGACAAAATTAAGACTTATTTTCTTACACATAACCGAAGCATTAAAAATAACATTTGAATCGATTTACAAACTACCTACTTGAAAACTAAAAATTTGAAGCAACTATCCAAAAACATATGTCTCAACGTAATGAGCGCCAAAGCAGCGAAGTCTTGGACTTTCATTTTGCTACTAAAATGTATGTAGTACATATACCGCTGCAATGGTCATAAACACGTGTTACCATTAGGAGAGCGACTCGTTCGTCTCATTACATTTACATTCTGAAAGAAAAAAAACAATCTCTAATTGTACGAAAAATGTTAGCTACGCTGCCCATCTGGATTGTGAAGCAAAGTTTTAAACAAAGGTTAGTATGTTATAAGTCTGCCCGATAAATCTTTGTCAATATCTAAGGCATCTACGACGTAAATGTCTCTACCCTAAACAATAGAAAATGTACATTTACAAGCTTCTGCCCGCGACTTCGTTCACGTTGACATTAGAATTTGATCCAAAGAGAAATGAGTGTGAGTAACAAAAGCAATACAAGTTTTTACCTAGATAAGGGGTCTTATTATTACCTTTTTATTAAGGGGTACCTTTTTATATCGAAATTACCTATTAATTTCAAGTGGATACGTTCTGTAGTTAGTTTTTGGTAATCTCATAGAAACAAAAATCCCGAAAAATGTCTTTCGGGACAAAAAGTATTTTGTATCAATCCTTCAAATTTACTGACTGTGTGCCAAATTTCACCCAAATTGAGCATAAATTAATATAAATTGTGAAAATCGAGTAAGAAACGAGTACACGTAGTAGACCCCGAGAGACGCCAGTTTTCAGATTAAGAGAGAATAAGATTCATTAGTGCTATTACCCAATCTTTTTAATTCGCTCTTTACACGGGAAACTTAGTGCCATGAGAAAACGAGGATCCCGGCGTTGAAGCGCTGAATAAATAAATAGTATCCACTAACTGAAGTTGGTTTTGAGCGTTTCACACCACATGTGACACAAAACATGGTGTGAATCGCCCAAATGTTCAATTTCTTTTTTTCGCCTTAAGATATTTATTTCTCAAAAAGAATATAACATTCAGTTATATGAGAAAAATGCATGTTTTTTCTTAATTAGGGTAGGTACTTACAAATTGCAAACATACAAGCGTGACGAAACAAACAGAGGCGTGTAGGCAGAAGATTTGTATTGTTGACACCGTAGTGGACTAATGAGTTAGACTATTAGCAATAATTACAAAACGAGAGATTCTATTACCTTAAGTATCGCGTAGGCTTAGTGGCTGATGTCAATGTTGTTATAACTATCTCCTTATATATTCCCGATGTATTTTCAAGTTTTGGTTTGTGTATGCGTTGCAAACGCAGTAAAAATCCCTAAGAACTTAAGTTTACATTTCTTCCTTTCGTATAAACTTTAAACTCAGTAGAGTTCCAATTGAAAACAAAGCGAGAAAGTACAGTAATCCCGCCTTCTCTAAGGGGCAGTTCGCACTAAGATAAAACTGTCCAGCAGGCGGCAGCGTATTACAATGCATTGCTTGTCACATGAGGATTACCCGAATGTGTGTAATGGGCACAAAGGACAATTAGACTTTGTGGACGTGGCCAAAAAACAATTATGAATTTATTTATTTTTTTGTTTATTCATATCATCATCATCCACAGCCTTCTTTATCCCACTGCTGGGTATAGGCCTCTCTCTTTTCACGCCATCTGCCTCGGTCCTGTGTCAATCTGGTCCAGGTTCGACCCGCGACGGTGACAATATCGTCAACCCATCTTGCGGCTGGACGACCAACGCTCCGCTTTCCTTGCCTAGGCCACCACTCTGTTGGAACCTTACTCCACCTCATCATTTCGCCTAGCAACATGTCCTGCGCAGCTCCACTTGAGGTTCATAATTGTGATTCCGACGTCTCGAACTTTCGTTCTTCGCCGGATATCGGTATTACAAACTGGGTAAAAAACACAAAATGCTAGTCCTGGGTGGGAATCGAATCCACTCCCTTCATCTCTTGAAGCGGGCATACTACCAATGAACCAACAGAGCTGTAAAAAAATAAAAAACCGGCTAAGTGCGAGTCGGGCTCGCGCACGAAGGGTTCCGTACTATTATCTATAAAAAAATCAAGTTTGTTGTATGGGAGCCCCCCTTAAATATTTATTTTATTTTATTTTTAGTATTTGTTGTTATAGCGGCAATAGCAATACATCATCTGCGAAAATTTCAACTGTCTAGCTCTCACCGTTCTTGAGATACAGCCTGGGGACAGACGGACGGACGTAAGGACGGACGGACAGCGAAGTCTCAGTAATAGAGTCCCGTTTTACCCTTTGGGTACAGAACACTTAAAGAAAGCAATGCATTAGCAACATAACTGAATACCCTAGTTATTTACAGTCCCAATGTCTGTTCGAATAAATAATTAGTGAGTATGTCCATACAAACCTATCCTTCCATTTCCACTCGGCTTGCACGTCTAAGTCAAAGTCCGTCCAGCCAATCAGAGAGCTCCATTCTAATAGGACAAATATCGTAATACTATGCTTGTTTGTGAACACGAATATCGGAAATATCGGAATCTACCTTTATGGGATGGGAAGGAACCATTCATCTACGTTGTTATTGAAAGGATGGTGAATTGCGAAGCCTTTTTTCCGACTTTTTCTTTGTGTTTTCGGTTTAGGCGATTGCAAGTATGTAGATATGTTTCACCTAAGTTATTGATATGTTTTTGTCTGAGAATAGAAGAAATTCGTAACGAAGTCATCCGACATAGAACTAAAGTCACCGACATAGCTAGAAGAATCAGTAAGCTGAAGTTTTTTTTTTAATGTAAAAAAGTAACGAGACGAACGAGACGCTCTCCCGATGGTAAGAGATAATGCCTGTCCATGATCATTGGTGGTAGGTATCCTTAGCAGGGGGTCGTCTAGGTAGGTACCACCGCAGTACCAGTTATTCTGCCGCTAAGCAGTAGTGTGTAAACATTAGTGTGTTCCGGTTCGAAGTAGGTACTGCAGCTAGCAAAATTAACGGGTTGTTGAGACTAACCATCGAAAGTCTCAAAACAATGAACAAAACCTTACTTAACATACCTTTGACAACCCAGAGCATACTGGGTGTTCTGTATATATTATATGCATACTACATTTACAAAATGTCGGCCTATTTTCCAAAAGTTTAATATTTTGCCATTACCCTGTATGTATATTAAGCAAGTATGTATATTTGTTCAAGAACATCCCGAATATTTATATTTATATACCAAAAAATACTGTCAGAAAAATACACTATAAAAACTATATTTTCCAAAATGTAAGCTTGAATTGCATAAGAGAAACGCTTACATAATGGCAATCACAATTTATAATAATCTGCCGGCCGAAATAAAAATGCTACCTAACAGCAAATTTAAACGTAAATTAAATTCTTGGTTATTGTATAAATGTCACTACACAATTCTAGAATACATTAATGATAAAAACATGTAATAAAATATAACTTACATTATTGTACACCTCTAAAAGAGGTAATTTGTATGGAACTGTATTAATTATTACATAAGATCTTTACTACCTACATTTGACAATAAAATTAAATAAAATATATATAGTTATAAGTATTCTATCAGTTATTTCATAGAGTAATCCCATAGTACAAGCTAGTTTGGAGTCGTGTGAAATGACCTACGATATTTATATATTACTAGCTACGCCCGCGGCGTTACAACATATATGTCCACATACATTTCACACTCTAATCAAAGGAATCACACATTGAAAGCTCTTTCTGAGCCGTAGCTCAGCTAATAATAGAAAGTCTCGTTAGAATGAACGGACCAACTAGAATTATCGGAGATCTTGACAGATCCCTTAATGGGATCTCGGGGCGTGCCACTCAATTATCTGTGAGGGTTTGATATTGGTGCTAGGTAGGTTTGCCACACGTTCTTATTTTCTCAAGAAATGTTATTAATGAGATGTATTCGAATCTTTCTCCCGTAAAAATGTTTGATTACTTTTTTTTTATAGCTGACAGGCTAAGTGTTTGGCCACAGCTCACTTGATGTTAACTGACGGTGTGGTCGATGATGGTAAAGCACACTTAGCCTGGAATGGAACTGGCTCTCAAGTGAGGCTGCAGGCACACTATTAGATGCTTGGCGGCAGATTTTTCAACTTGAGGGTGGTAGCTAGCCAGCCGAGTACTAGAAAGTACCCTAACACCATGCTAGGGTTTCCTCACGATGTTTTCCTTCACCGGCAGCACAAGCTCATTGTTTGGGGTTTGAACCCACGCACTTCGGCATGCGAACCTACCGCGCTAAACACTGAGCTATCATTGCTACAAGACTACTATAATTGAAACCTGAAACCGCGTGATGACTATCTGCAGTGGTTGCGTAAAGTCTAAACTTGCGTGGGTTCAAATTCAAACCCTAACAATGAGCTTGAGCTGCCGGTGAATAAAAACATCGTAAGGAAAGCATAGCATATTATTTTCTAGTTCTCTGCTGGCTACCACCCTCAATTTGAATATCTTCCGCCAAGCATCTAACTATGTGTACAACAGCCTCACCTCAGAACCAGTTCTATTCCAGGTTAGGTATGCTTTACCATCTCCGACCACACCGTCCACCTGATATGGTACTTGATGTGGTCCACCGTTTGACCACATCAGGTAAGCTGTGGTCAAGCGCTTAGCTTGACAACCATTAAAGAAGTTTGTCCCACATAGACAATTTTTTTTTAACAAACCATCGTAGCTTACTGAAATTACTAAGCCACAGTCACCCCACAGCGTCAGGATTTGTTATCAAAGCGCAGGTAGATGTGGCTTCGTTGATAGTAAGATTCATAATGGATTCTGATCTCTGCCTCACATCAGAATACGAGTAAGTAATTAAATCATTAGCCTACTGTTGAAAAACAATAGGCCTTCACTATTGTAAGGATTGATTGACGCTTAAATTGAAGCTGTAGACGTGAAGACTGAAAATCTATTTGGAATTAGTTTTCCGATTTCGACTGAATATACCTATGCTATGGTTTCCTCACGATGTTTTCTTTCAGTAACAGTTCATGCTTATTGTCGGGGTTTGTACGCTCTTTGGCATGCGAACCGACCGCACTAACCACTGAGCCATAAAGCAAGCAAGACTGCACCTGCATAAATAAATAAACAAATATCGCAGGACATTACACACAGCGCCATCTGACCCCAAACTAAGCTAAGCTTGTACTATGGAAGTCAAATAACTGATACAATACTTAAAAACTTTTTTTTCGTAAATACATACTTATAATAAATACAGAATACCCAGACACAGAACAAACATTTGTATGTTCACAAAATGTTTGCCCTGTCTGGGAATCGAACCCACGCCCTACGTCACTCAAGGCAGATATACTACCAATGAGCCAATGGAGCTGTCGAAGTTGATTTCGGATTTTAGTTTTAGATATTAAATTCACAGAACAAACATTTATTTGCATCAAAAAATATTTATCCTGGGTGGGAATCGAACCCACGCCCTTCAGCTCTTGGAGCAGACATACTACCAATGAACCAACAGGGCTGTCCAGATATGTAAATAGGCTTGCGTTTGAAGATGTGGTTTTTGATGGAGCACACTTGCCATTGAAAACCCAAATTGTATCTATTGAGGAACTCGCTCAACAATTTTTTTTCTTTGTAACAATGGAGATGATCTCATAATGGTACCCAAGAGATAACGTCTGTCAGCGGTACTCGAAATTTTGAGAAGCAGAACAATGTGTAGATCGTCACCGCATTGGCGCTCATTGCTTTGATATATTTCATGGTAAGACATACAAAACCTAAGTTAAAACCTAAGTTAGTACAGTTAAAATTGCGCAGCATTTACTGTAAATATACGCAGAACGCTTGATCACTGATTGATTTATCAGCACTTTTATAAAACAATCAAAATTGAGCGCGCAATTCGAAACCAATTATTTCGCAAACATCACCAACAATCTTAAGCCTGAATATTAAAGACTAAGAAATAAAAAATCGCAATAATATTTATTATTTTCCGAGTTAGCAATAAGCATTCCTATAAAGTATAAACAGTCGCGACTAACAATTGCCTAAGAAATTCCAATTCTCGAACAAACAACAAAGGCTTCGATAAATCAATAGCCCAATAAAGCAAACAGCTTCGCAATAAGCTGACGATAAATAAAAAAAATACAAAAGTGTATTCACAGTAACAGGTCGTATAAATTAAAGAACAAAGGTCGCGGGTCAAAGTTAAATTTATTTGATCCTTCGGCCACAGGGCGAAGTGTAAAAAGCCAAAATTGGTGGCACGGAATCCGTGAAATTTAACGGCATTGAACCGGAACGATATACGGAAATATTACCAGTTGTTTAGCTCATGATAATACTGGGGTACATGAAATCTATCTTCAGCCTATATCCTACTTTCTACTAATATTATAAACTGGCTGCGCACACTTCGGGTGTTACCCGCTACATGTTTTCGGGATAAAAAGTAGCCTATGTGTTAATCCAGGGTATCTGCTACCTCCATACCAAATTTCATCCAAATCCTTTCAGTAATTTTTGCGTGAAAGGGTAACAAACATCCATCCATACGTCCAAACTTTTATATTTATAATACTAAACGTCAAGAGTAATAGAGCTGTTACACTTATCCCATTGATCGGTCAAATTTTCACAATAAGTCAAAAAATATGCTAAGATGCTAGTTGCCAAAAAAAACTTTTAAGCCTTGAACACAACCGCAAGGTAGCGAGTCTATCAATTTTCTACAGGATTAACATCGGAGAATGTGCTACTGAGCTGTACGACCTTAAACTTTCATCCCCTTTCTACTACAGGGCAAGAAAGGTGGCCCACTACCACCATACATAGTTGAATTTTCTTAGGTACGTACCAAACATTTTGACTCTACGTTTCTCATCCGTACGGCCAAGGAATGGAACAAGCTGCCGCCTTCCTTGTCTCCTGAGATATAAAAACTAAATATTTTCAAGTCAAAGTGGAGGTATATTCTAAGTAAGCGTGCTTCATCTTCGACTACATCATCGCTTACCGTCAGACGAGTTGGTGGTCAAACGCGGACTTATCCGTATCCATATTTCTCTCTTTTGTGTTTTGTTTTTGATTAAGTCAATTGTTTCAATCATCAATTTGTTTTATGTTTATTGTATGTATGTATTGTTAATTGTGTTGAAATATGTTTTATGTCCCAAATAAAGTGTTGTCTATTGTCAAAAAAAAAGCGTCATAAAGTAATTTAGGCAGTTATAAAAAATTCTAAGCTTCAGTCACTGTGATACAGAGAAAGTGAACACTGTTTAATTAAAAACCGTAGGTCTTGTGAAATATCTCGTAATTCGTAAATAAGAATCTAATTAAGACGAATTTAGGGATATTTCTAAATTGCAAGGGCAGCATTCCCCCTAAAGGCACGAAAAGGGTATTTTTCAAGTTACAATTAAATATTTGTAAGAACAAAAGAATTGGGTTCCATTTGTTGTTTAAAAAGGTTTATTATGAAAAATTAAAGAGGTTACATCATTTTACAGATAAAAACCTATTATCTCTAACGGTATTGTTATGTCCCGCTGTATATACGGGTGATATTTTTTACGTTTTGAAAAAATTTGAGCGTTTTAAGTACACGAAATAGAATAATATGGGGCAATAATAATTATGATTTATTTTTTGGAAAATTTCGTGTCAACACTTTGTTATACATGCAAATAATATTACTTTCTTAGCGCATATTTCATACAGACACATTAATAAAAGCATTAAATAAAATAAAAAAATTAAAACCACAAATTATGTTTACACATGTTTTATGTAAAAACTTTTACGTAATATTAAATAAAATCCCACTAATATTATACTTAAATGTAAAAGTTTGGATGGATTTAGATGGCATTTGATGTGGAGGTAGCTAAGACCCTGGATTAACACATAGGCTACTTTTTATCCCAAAAACATGTAGCGGGTAACACCGCGGGCACAGCTAGTTTGATATATTGTACATTTGTACAATAAATTTGTACACTTGTGCACTAGTTCACAAACTTCTTTTGTTTTCTGTACATTTTTCTATTTTCAGAGTGCACAATAAAGAGTTTCTATCTATCTATTTGTACTATATTCTATCTGTGTTTTTTTCTAATCTGTGAACTAAACGAACTCATTTGCTCTAACACTAAACAGACTAGTCTCGCTAATACCGAACTAGTCGTGTTACATACTTGATGATCTGTCGAGAACTCTGACGCTAATTGCTGCGCTTAGCAATGAAGGGTTTGTTCAAACTGAGCAATGGATGCCTCCATTGCTCAGTTTGAACAAACCCTAGTTCTCAAACTATATTCCAAAAGCGTTTTGAAGTAAGAACTTTATTATAAACTTTTTGGTCGAGGCAAAACTAATGGGTTTTGAGTTTTTACATAAGTTGGGAGTCCCTTTGGCTGCCTATTTTTATCGTGTCTGTCATGTTTTTTTTATTATGGCTTGCATTTCACCGTCATTTTGCCTGATGCTAAGTGAAGATGAATGAAGCACGCTTGCGTAGAATAAACCGAATCATTCGCGACTTGAAGGCGCCGAGATTGTATCTATCGGATAACATTTACACAGGCAACGCATTTCATTGTTTGGCAGGCCGCCGAAAGCTTATGAGTGTGTGTGTTAGTACCAAACTATTTTTTCATTTTTGCTTTAGGTGAAATTCAGTATGAAAATAACGCACTTGCGTTATTTTCATACATCGTAGCTTTTACTACTACTATTACTTATACTACTTGTAAGCTAAATTTTATTCTGGAAAAAAAATAGAATAAAAAAGCGGATAAAACAGTGGACGTAAGAAACTTTAAGTCAAAAAACGTTATTAACGCTATATTAAAATAAAAAGTAACTTTAAAAATTACTTTCCTTTTTATAGGTTTCTTTAAGGTAAGCGTGCTCCGTCTTAGACCGTGCTACTGCTTAACATTAGGCAGGGTGTGCTTGAACACAAAGCTATTTAAAATATTAAAAAAATGTTTTATTTAAATACAGGTATCTTTTAGACATATTTTGACAGACGACTGTCAATGTGACTGTTCTGCTGTCTCTTAGCTATAGTTATCGTCAAAGTCCAGTCTTAGTCAAGCCCAGTCCGTGTCAGTTAAGTCCAGTCATGCTTTAGTAAAGTAGTGGCGACTTTACTATAAAGCTTCAATGGAGTTTTGGAAGCAACATGAAAACTCATGTTTCACCACATCATATCATTTTCCCACACTCGTGCTTGTAATTCGGCACTTTATGAATAAAACACCACCATTTTTATGCATAAACACTCGACAAAACACTAGTTTTGGAAAAAAATACAACGGAGCGACACGACTCTTCCCGCGTTCCCGCCAAAGAAAACCCAAGAAAATTAATAAATTCGATACACTAGTTTAAGCCTGTCACAAACTGGCATGGTCTGCGCTAGCGGCTTTGACTTAACAAGGCCGTGTTTGTATTTAACAAACTTTATTCTTTGTTCAAGTAGGTACTATAGAAATGATCACCATCAAAACTTAGCCGTAGGACATCTACTGTTAAACATAGGCCTTCCCAAGTAATTACATAAACACCGATTGGAAGCAGCTCGCATCCAACATGTTATTGCGGTCTTCATTAGGTCGTTTGTTCACCTTGTGGGCGAACATCGTTGATGACGGAGTTCTGCGTGCTACATGCCTTGTCCACTACCACTTGAACTAGCTAATTCGCTGGGCTATGTCGGTTACTTTAGTTCGTCTACGAATCTCCAGAAAATCGATCATGTTATTTTTAGTTTATGTTTTCAGTAAAAGTTATTCATAATTAATGTCGTGTTATTTTTACTTTGAGCGCCGCTGGCGTGAAGATGAAATAGCCTCCATTAGGCAACATTTGTCACATTTTGACAAATTACCAAAACGGATGTATCATCGTTTGAAATAAATTGAAGATGCAGCAGTACAATTTTAGCGCTTATTTTTACTTTTAAACTTTAGATGATACAAAACAGAAAGGGGAATATTATGATCACTATCAAACACAACTTTTACTTTAACAACTACTAAATACAGAGAAAAACCTCTGATGTTAAAAAGTGCGTTGCACTTTGACTAAATTATTTTTCTGATTCTTTTTTTCGCGCCTATTTTAATAATTATGTAAAACTTTTATTACTCTACATTCATTCAGAGCTAGTTAGGTAAATAAATAAATATAAATATCACAGGACATCTGACCCCAAACTAAGCAAAGCTTGTACTATGGAAGTCAGATAACTGATAGAATACTTAAATATATATTTTTTTGTAAATATTATACATACTTATAATACATACAGTACACCCAGACACAGAACAAACTTTTTTGTTTGTACAACACAATGTTTATCCTGGGTGGGAATCGAACCCACGCCCAACAGCTCTCGAAGCAGACATACTACCAATAAACCAAACAGGGCTGTGATTCTCGCTTACCTTAAATAGGTAATAGAGGTAAGCGAGCAATCAATCAATATGGGTGTCTTCAAGTCGCGAGTGAATCGGTTTCTCCTAGGCAAGCGTGCTCCATCGTAGACCATCATCTTCGCTTAACAGCTGGCGATATAGTGATCAAATACAAGCCAATTTATAATTTAAAAAAGCGACAATTGTGTATTTTTCATGTATTTTTTTATCAGGGAGGTCTTGTTTACTAATAGTTAGTTTCATTAAAAAAAACTTGTGTAATGTTTTGTTCTATGTCTGGGTGTACTGTATATATTTACAAAGAAAGTATTTAAGTATTCTATCAGTCATCTGGTTTTCATATTACAAAGTTTGCTTAGTTTGGGCCTAGATGACGCTTTATGAAATGTCCGACGATATTTATTTAATATACTCAGCGAAAAATTAATAAAATGGCTACCCAGTTATGTACTAGTTACTACGGTTTTATAAAATACTGTAAAAGTTTTCACGGTAAGGCGGAGACACCATCAGAAAAAGCTGATTGAATTCCAAATTGCAGTCTGGAGTCCATTTTATACTAAACGTTTCGACTTCCACAAAAGTAGATAAGTAAAAGTAAGTGGTAAGTAAGTAAGTGGGTTCGATTCCCACTCAGGACTAATATTTGTGTGACTAGCATCGATGTTTGTTCTGTGTCTGGGTGTACTGTATGTATTATAAGTATGTATTTACAAAAAAAAAAGTATTTAAGTATTCTATCAGTTATCTGTCTTCCATAGCACAAGCTCTGCTTAGTTTGGGGTCAGATGGCGCTGTGTGTAACGTCCTGTGATATTTATTTATTTTATTTAAAAACAAGCAAGTTTAAAATGTGGGATACCTCTATTTGTAAAGTCGTTGAATTTTATTCTATAGTCGAACGCAATTCAGAAAATTGATGAAAATTGACGGTTACAGTTTGTTCTAGCTTCTAGCTACATATCGATCATCTACTTCTTTTTTAGGATTCCATACCCAAGGGGTAAAACGGAACCCTATTACTAAGACTCCGCTGTCCGTCCGTCTGCCTGTCAGACTGTCACCAGGCTGTATCTCATAAACCGTGATAGTTAGACAGTTGAAATTTTCACAGATGATGTATTTCTGTTGCCGCTGTAACAACAAATACTAAAAAACACAATCAAATAAGGGGGATCCCATACAACAAACGTGACTTTTTGTAGTCTTTATAGATGATGATAAGGAACCCTTCGTGCGCGAGTCCGACTCGCACTTGACCGGGTTTTTGTTACACCGCAAAGTTGCAAAGTTTAGTTACATAGAGTGAGGGCTTGAAACTTGGAAATCCGAAGAAATCTTTGTGTTCAAAAGTGTATACGTAGGTACCTATATAATTATGTACGTACACACGGCTGTGTCTACGACAAAGCCACACCCTGGTTTTTGTGTGTTGTGGTCATGTCATCGCATTATATTTATTCAAAACTTTTGTTTTCTCGAGCGTTAATGTTTAAAAATAGTGGTGCTTATCGTGAGTGTGGGAAAGAAAGTAATATAATCGGAGTCTCGGCCAAACGCTCGAAGAGTCAACACGTCCTGAGGATGCCTCGTGTAGAGGCGACACACGTGTCGGCAAGTGGTTACTGCAGGGAGAGGAGAATTTTAAGACTTATGGTTATTTTTGTTAAATTATATTAATTATATTATATTATGACAAATTAGATATAGATATAAGATGATTACGTTTTTAATTAATAAGTTGTTGTCAAATTAGTTAAATTTAAGTCCTCATCACTGTTGTAGCTGGAACGACTGTTAAGCGGAAATAAACTAAATATATACTACTTGAATATTTAATGTAATCTGGTAAAACATGATACATATTTTGTGTTGCTTCTAAAACTCCACTGAAGCTTCTTCTTTGTAGTTCTCGGAAATTAACATGCTAAATTTATCGAGGAATAGCACTTTAATTAAACATATAAAAAAATCTCGATGGGTCACAAAAAAATAAACCAAAAATCGTTCGTTATAAACATTCCCGAGCAAGAAGCAAAGTACGTTAGCACCG
This sequence comes from Biston betularia, assembly GCA_905404145.2. Lineage (NCBI taxonomy): Eukaryota > Metazoa > Arthropoda > Insecta > Lepidoptera > Geometridae > Biston > Biston betularia. Next base: position 4,313,929 of record FR989887.1, on the reverse strand, counting down.
AATAATTTGCATTCGAGATTATTCGGATCTCGGAATCGGATACCTTCTTGAAAATGTTCCAGTCCCAATCATTAGCATTTGATGGTGATACCGACCTTAATAATATGGTAAATTGGTTAATTTCATCTTTTGGATAACATCCCCTCCGATTCGAAGATACCGGTTATATAGTTGTAGTTGTACCTACTCGGTGTTCACTTAGTGGTAGATTTCCTTAGCAGGTCATAAGCAATGCCCTGGACTTTGTTATGTCACTCAAAGTTATGTGTATCGCTGCAATGGTCATGGATATGTGTTATCTCTTACCATCAGGAGAGCGTCTCTTTTAAAAGCAGGTCTTTAATAACTCCCAATGAAACATTGATAACTTTTTTAAAGACACCAAGCAGTGTGGCCATCTTAAAAATGGCGAATCTGCCCAACACTGGCAGAAAATCTGCGAAACCAGACTCCAGAAAATGCCAAAAATATACAATCATATTATTGAATCTCACTTAGGTCGGTACGAACGCTAGTATTTTCTCTTAAGCATGCATGCTCAGAAAACAACTGCACACATAAAACGCCAAAACAGAATAAGGTGGCAGATAGACAGTAGGGTTTGGGACCCGAGACGTCTTGTGTCTCGAAGTCCCGGGACTCTTCGTAATTTTAGTTATCTCGAGTCCGGGACTTTCGGGTCGAGACTCGAGACGAGTCTAAATTGTTATGTAAACATTTTTATTTTCAAATAATTGGAGGAGCCTTGTGCCATCTTTTTTTTTTTTTATATTCTTATTTTTATTGGGGGCTTTTATCGCAATGCGATAATGCCAGCCCCGTATGTGCCATCTTATTAAATGCTTTGGCCTCACCGCCATCATAGTTTTTCCGCCTTCACTGGTTGTTCTGTGACGTTTGGATTAAAGCCCCAGAGAGATGATTTTCCACGCAATCCATCTAGAAGTGATAGATACATTTTATAAAACAATTATCTGTTTAATAATTACTACAATTATGTAACAAATGTTAATTTTTACAAAAAAATAGTCTTATTTTAATGTTTCACCAGAAATTAAAACTCAATCATAGTTCTTCAAAAAAAACTTACCGCTCTTAAAAAAAAGTTTTCTCTTAAAAGTCTCGAACTTTGTCGGGGTTTCCCAAACCCTAAAAACCAGTCACCAAACCCATTTACTGTACCACGTTAATAATAAAATATTAATTGGTAAGTAATTAGACGAACTAGAAGCCTACCTGATAATGAGACGTAACGCCTGCCTATGACAATTGTAACATTGTAACAGATTAAAGTCTAGGGCATCGCAACATGAACTCTCCTTACTATGAGTCTCTATTTTTAATTTAGCTAGCATGTCTAAAAAAAACCACATTTTATAATAGATAAACAAAAACAACTTTCCCGACCTTTCCCAAATCCATTTCGCGCGATAACAGACCCCTTAAAGGAAATCCGTAATAGAAAATCGGAGGCTACGGGTCTACGTCACGAAACTAATCTCAGGGGAAAGGCCAATTTCCGCGGTGACAATCTATTCAATAGAAGATGGAACGGTTGTGTTTTAATATAAATATTTTGTAATTGATTTGTGTCATGCGACATCATGACAACATTATGATGGATATGTGTTGTATCATGGTGGTAGGGTATTTTCTAGTCGAGTACTCTAAAAAAATGTCAAAAAGAATTTTTTTTTTTGGTTGACAGTTACAATTGTTAAATGGCGGTGTGGTTGAAGATGGTAAATCACACCTAGCCTGGAATGGAACTGGCTCTCAATTGAGGTTGCCGAAACACACCGTTAGATGCTTGACGGCAGATTTCCAACTTGAGGGTGGTAGCTAGCTAGCCAGCTGAGAACTAGAAAGTACCCTACCACCATGCTATGGTTTCCTCACGATGTTTCCCTTCACCGGCAGCTCAAGCTCATTGTTGGGGTTTGAACACATCCTTCGGCATGCGAATCGACCGCGCTAACCACTGAGCTATTTAAAAATTTATATCGTTTTTATGTCAATACAACAATTTGAATTTTTTCAGCTAAATACCAAAAGATGAACTTGTGTATATAAATCATTAGCCAAACATGTTCTCGAAAACTTTTTATTGTTCAAGTCGTAACTTAGTAGTTAAGAATTTGGAAAGTTGGAAATACCTATTACATAAAAATAGTAGTAATGAGACGAACGAGGCGCTTTTCTGATGGTAAGAGATAACGGCTGTTCAAGCCAAACAACCTTTGAGTAGCAAAACAAAGAGAGAAAGTTGTTATTGTTCACAATATAAACAAATTATTTATAACAGAAACAGCTTAGTAATAATGTAACAGCTGGCGGCCTTATCGCTTAAAGCGATCTCTTCCAGACAACTTTAGTACGGAAATGAGTTAAATTGATAGAATGCACTGGGCACCATTAGGATAGGTACAAACAGTGAGTTCTTGGTCCCAAACTAAGCCTTTAGGACATTCAAAGCCCCAAGCTGTCATAGAACCATTTGCATTCATGACACACATGTAAAATGAGGAACAGTTTTCAACATCTGAAGCGAATCCTTCTGTAGCGCAAATGGCATCGGCCGAAGACTCTACTGAATTGGTTGGTACTGTAAAATAAAAACAAAGTTTTAATGCTCGCTACAGTCCCCGTACAGTACAGTACAGCCCCGTTGGCTCATTGGTAGTATATCTGCCTTGAGAGCTGTAGGGTGTGGGTTCGATTCCCACTCAGGGCAAACATTTGTGAATAAACAAATGTTTATTCTGTGTCTGGGTGTTCTGTATGTATTATAAGTATGTATTTACAAAAAAAAAAGTATTTATGTATTCTATCAGTTATCTGACTTCCATCACACAAGCTCTGCTTAGTTTGGGGCCAGATGGCGCTGTGTGTATAGTCCTACGATATTTATTTAGTTATTAATTAATACATAGTCAGCTAAGCCGAATATGATTCGATTTTGATAGTGCTTTGCTTAGTAGATCATACTTCAGAGGTCCTATATATACATTTTATCGAAATTGATCGAGCGGATTTTAAAAAATTAACAAAATTCTAAAAGTTGTATACATCGATGATATTTTCTTTTACTCCGAAATCTTGTTTTTTGGAGTCGTTTAGATGGCCTAAGGGTCATGAAGTCAGTTTTTAAATTTTAAAAAATTGTTTAATTATAAAAAACTTAAAACTGTCATAAAAATGTCGTAGGACATTTTACACACAGCGTCACCTGACCCCAAACTAAGCAAAGCTCGCATGACTTCCTTCATTTGACTTCCAAATAACTGATAGAATATTTAAATACATTTTTTTTTGTAAATACTACAAAATGTTTGTCCTGGGTGGGAATCGAACCCATGCCCTACAGCTCTCAAAACAGATATACTACCAATGGGCCAACAGGGCTGTAGTTATAAAATACTTGTTCTCTGGAATAACACAAAAGTCACGTACTATTAATAAAAGCGCAGGCGCAACTTTTTTATTTTATTTTATGGTTGACAGGCTAGGTGTTTGACCACAGCACACCCGATATTAAGTTAGGGTGTGGTCGAAGATGGTAAAGCACACCTAGCCTGGAATGGAACTAGCTCTCAAGTGAGGCTGCCGGAATACACCGTTAGATGCTTGGCGGCAGATTTAGGGTGGTAGCTAGCCAGGCAACTTGAGGGTGGTAGCTAGCCAGCCGAGTACTAGAAATTACTCTGCCACCATGCTATGCTTTCCTCACGATGTTTTCCTTCACCGGCAGCTCAAGCTCATTGGGGTTTGAACACACGCCCTTCGGCATGCGAACCGACCGCGCTAACCACTAAGCTACCATCGCTACGTCACTTAACATCAGGTGAGCTGTGGTCAAACAACTAGCCTGTCAGCTATGAAAAAAAAGCCTATTACATAATTCATAATTTATTTATTGCATAAATATGGGTACGTATACAAATAAATAAATGGAAAGTAAATCAGACCTCCATATTTTACCTTACGGCATGCAAAATAACTAAAACTAACAATAAGCAATGATTGAACACATTTGCATAATAAAATTAGAATTAAAGAAAATGTCAATCAAATTACTTAGTTACAATATTTAATATAAATAAAATAAAATAAATAAATAAATATCGCAGGACATTACACACAGCGCCATCTGACCCCAAACTAAGCAAAGCTTGTACTTTGAGTCATGGTTAATTATTATATTGTCAAAAAGGTATTTTATTAATTATTAATTGTCTTAGGTATGTAACTGTACCTATCTCCATAAAATAAAATAAATAACATAGTTCAAAAAAGCATTTAAACAAAATGAGGATTTCAAAACAATACCTGGAGATGAAGCATCGACTCCCGGGCCAGAAATAACTGAAGTAGGTCCTGACACATTTCTTCCCACAGCCTTGTTGACAGCTCTGAGCAAAGGGAAGTCTCCGCCGCCACAAGTCCCGTGGAAGTCATCAGTTTCAATACTCCACACCATGATCCCAGCAAGGTTGTTCTGCATGGCGTACTGAACTTTCTGAACTATGGAATCCACGTTGTCGTAGGAAACCCAATTCTGACCGCTGTACGCGTACGGTACTTTGGCGCTATCATCGTATTCCTGTGTCCAAGGTTCTGACTGGAGCTGGACGCAGAACTGGAACCAAGTTTTGTGTCGTTAACCAAACAAGTTATCGTGTACAGGATTAGAAGCCTGGGATATACTACGTGCTGATATCATCATCATCATCATCCACAGCCTTCTTTATCCCACTGCTGGGTATAGGCCTCTCTCTTTTCACGCCATCTGCCTCGGTCCTGTGCCAATCTGGTCCAGGTTCGACCCGCGACGGTGACAATATCGTCGACCCATCTTGCGGCTGGACGACCATGCGGATATACTACGTCCTAAATATAAATTTAAGGTACGGAACCTTACAGTCGTATAATGAAATGTATCACAAAAGTTCATTTGTCATAGCTATAAAAAAAATGAACAGCCTAACATTAAATATAAACTCTGTAAATGGTTTAAAACACTCTAAAGAAATGGCTAGTAGAAAAAGCATTCTACAATATAAAAAAAAAATTGTGAATGTACAAATGATTGTATAAAAAAACTGTACCTAGAATAATAACTGAAAGCTTATATTTATTTCTATTTGAAAATATTGCATGTACGCTAGGATAAACTAAGGAATCAAAAAACCTATACACGTATAAGACCATCAAGTACACAGTTTGAAGCAATAAAGTTTATCTTATCTTATCTTATCTTAAGCGGAATAATGGTCATTTTACTTATTAAGAGCGGGCCTTAACAATGCCAGGAAAAAATCAGATTCCACCCGCTCTAGTGCAAAGAAACAAGATTAGTATAAAATTGAGAATTCCATGACACAGTTGAGAATGAAAATGGATTTGAATTCCGGGGTATATTTTTGACGTGGTAGATTTTTTTCCCCCCCGCTACATGTTTTCGGGATAAAACGTAGCCTTTGTGTTAATCCAGGGTCTCAGCCAAACCAAATTTCATTCAAATCTGTTTAGTAGTTTTTGCATGAAAGAGTAACAAACATCTATCCATCCATCCATCAAACCATCAATCCATCCATTTATAATGTTAGTGGGTTAGTGGGATAGTGGGAAGTGGTATTATAAAATGTAAATGATTATGTTTTTAATAAACGTGATGTTCATTGTAGCAAAATTATGTCAAGCGTTAAAGATAGGGATTGAATACCGGGATCCCGGAATCCCGAAAACCGGGATACCGGACCGATTTTCTCCGGTATTACAATACCGGTATTAGTAAGACAATACCGAAATTTCGGTATTTGGGAAAAAAGGTTTTACCGACCAATATCATCTTTTCTGTTCTATTCAAATCTCGACAAATGATTGTCTTTCATGTATTGTTTTCTAAACTCGACAAAGTTAATCTCATTGCTTTGAAAATAACTTCACGCTTAATTAGGGATTCAATTTTCAAATGGTAGAAAAGATACACAATCTTTTCGAAATAACTCGTACGCGATTCAGGGTTGTTCCTTCAGTTTCGAAATTGATTTTAGAAATTTTAATCCCTTAATTGAGTATTAGGTTATTTTCAGAACAATGAGAGTAACTTTGTCGAGATCAATAAAACAATAAATCAATCGAGAAAAATAACTTGAAAAGACAATTTTTTTTCAAGACTCGAATGAAACAAAATAGATGTCACGTGTAACTTTTTTTTCCGTGAATACCGAAATTTCGTTATCGACTAATTGTTGATTTGTTAAATTTGACGAACGAAAATAGATAATTATAATAAATGAATGCAACAAAACCAAACAAACAAAAACAAAAAATTATAACAAATTGTTTTTTATTAACATTTATATTCGATGCGTGTTGTGCCATTTGGTATTGTTTGTTAATTTGAACAAATTTTAATTGTTATCATAATACCGGTATCAATACCGGTATCCCGGTATCATTCAGGTACAATACCGAAATACCGGTATTGAAAAACACCTTCGGTATTGCAATCCCTAGTTAAAGACCTATATTTAATTCCTTTTCAAAAAAATTACAAGCATATTCCGAATTTCCTCCACTAACTTTTAATTAGTGTACTCAACAACTTCATTAACTAACTAAAAAAGCAGTGACAAAGGCGCTAACAAAAACCGGCAGTGTCCTGCCCTCAAAAGGACACGAAATTTAATTTAAGACATCTGGATGCTCTCGAGTCGCAGGGGAAGTTACGAACTCTGGTGTCGGTTGTTATAACGGATAACTTAAATATAACTGTAGGTGTTGAAAACTCTCGCCTTTGTTCAATAAGAGAGGAAATTCAGAGAACGAAGTTACATGTGTTTGTGAAGTTTTGTGAGAATTATTTATCAGCGAATGTTGGTAAGTGGGTACATTGCTTTGCTTATTGCGAGCTGTGTAAGTTGTTTGTTTCTTTTTTATTGTTATTAATTTTTTTTTATATTTGACAGGCTATGTTTCATATCTCAGCTAATGTTAAGTGGGTGTGTGTTCAAAGATGGTGATCACACCTAGCCTGAAATAAAACTGAGTAAACTCAAGTGAGGTGGCCGGAACATACCGTTGGATGCTTGGCGGAAGATTTTCAACTTCAGGATGGTAGTCGAGTACTAGAAAATACTCTACCACCATTTGCTATGGTTTACAACTCACGGCAAAACTATTGCGGTTCACCGTTTTGGTTTCGCGACGGAAGTTTGCTATAGGTATTAACCTGACAAGTATAAAAAATGCATATTGAGACAGACAGACTCCGGCAAACTGAGTTAAAACTCTGTCTTCGCTACTTGTATAAAAGCGTTTAGTGCATACCAGGAGAATGCTCAACATGTACGGGTGTTACGTTCGTTCTCGAGTTTTTCCTCCTCCTTTCGGCGAGGTAGAGAATCGGACTCGAGGCATTCCTCTTTTCCGAGGCTGCCACTACACACAGGGGTGTGTGGAAGGTGCGATATACGACGCAGCATAGCACTTTTTGGAACTCGGTGGTCACATGTTGATAATGTAGAACTTTGCAAGTGTCTCAGCACCGTCTATCTCTTCGTCTTCTTCTTCTGAGCCAGCTGGGAGAAGGTGGTTGCTTCTTGGTTATGTGGAACTTTGCAAAGGATCTCATTCTTCTGCGCCGTCTATTTCCTCGTCTTCTTCTTCTGAGCCAGCCAGGAGGAGGATGTTGCGTTTATTATACGTGTCTTACCTCGTTATAACCAACAATGCCATTAGTAGCAGTATAAGGTCCCGCGATGCCGGCGCCGGCTGCTGGCGCACGGACGCCATGGTTATCCGGACTGCTTAGTGTAAATGTTCTTCCGTATAACGGCACGCCAATGGCAAGCTTTTCAGGTGGTGCACCTATACAACAAAGCATACGTAAAAATAAGTAATTTTATGAACTAGAAGAAAAAATCTGAACGTGAATTTCGATACGTTTGTAGTTAAATGTACAGGACTATTTATGCAGTGTTAAACAAATCAAAATAAACTAAAAAATTATATAAACAAATCTACAATTTTAAAATCCGACTCCATGACCGTTAAGCTAACTAAACGCGCTGTTCCAATGAAACAGCGAGGTTTCGTAGTAAACGAAAATATAATCGATATACATATTTTAGATTTAAGTTGATTTTGTTAAAACCGCTTGATCGATTTCGTTAAAATTTATACTATATGACGACCTCTGAAGTATGATCTACCAAGCAAAAAAAAGGAATCATCAAAATCGATTCATAATTGACAGAATTATCGCATAACATACGAACCAAAAAAAAACATACAGTCGAATTGAGAACCTCCTCCTTTTTTGAGTCGGTTAAAAATACAACCTGATAGTAGTATCATGTTGTATCTCTATTAAAATGTATGTTATCATACTAACATTATATACGCGAAAGTTTGTCGTTATGTAAGTGTGTTTGTATGTTTGTTTCTTCTTCACACTCAAACGGCTGGACCAATTTTGATGGACTTTGGTATGTAGATAGCTGACACCCTGGTTTTACACATACTTTATATCCCAAAAAATGACGGGTTAGGTGTTTCACCACAGCTCACCTGATGTCAAGTGTCGGTGTAGTTGAAGATGGTAAAGCACATCAAGCCTGGAATGGAACTGGCTCTCAAGTGTGCCTGCTGGAACACACCGGACATAGGCCTCTCCCAAGACATGTCACTCAATCTGATATTCGACTTTTCGCTTCCATTCACCGTTAGCTGTCTTACGTATATGGTCACTACATCGAACCGGTTTTATATTTGACAACTATACAATAGAAGTGTTAAGGTTATACAATAGAGGTGTTACCACACTACTGTTTAACATCAGGCAGAGTGTGGTCAAACGCGAACCTATTTAAAAAAAAAAAAAAAAAAGATCAGTAGATTATTAGCATAAAATCAAATTTATGAATGATTTATGAATTGATGATTTTTGAATAAAAACATTTGTGAATAAACAAATGTTTGTTCTGTGTCTGGGTGTTCTGTATGTATTATAAGTATGTATTTACAAAAAAAAAAAAAAGAAGTATTTGTGTATTCTATCAGTTATCTGACTTCCATCACACAAGCTCTGCTTAGTTTGGAGCCAGATGGCGCTGTGTGTATAGTCCTACGATATTTATTTATTTTATTTATTTTATTTATTTAAACAGTATATTATGCTAATAATCTACTAAGACCAGAATAAATGCCAGTAGCTGTGATTTCACTGTAAAATTATGGTCCATTTGTCCATAAATGGAAAAAAAAATGTATGGAAATCGAACCACTTTAAGAAGATTTACCTTGATCTAGCCAAAACTGCAGAGCAACGTCGATAGTATACAAGTCCTCCTTATTAGCGGCCTCGTCTCCTTCGCCCCTGTGTAGGGGGGCATTGTGACCTGTCACTGTATCCCAAGCTCCGTACATGTCATACGTCATCAAGTTTATAAGGTCGACGTATCTGGAAAACCATAGAGTTGACCATAAACGAAATGACAACCATAAACGATGTCGGTTTTCGATCTTCAAGAGTATGCTAGTAGTCGTTTTTTTATGGTGGATGGGCTAGGTATATGACCAAAGCTCACCTGATGTTAAGTGACGGTGTGGTCGAAAATGCTAAAGCACACCTAGCCTGGAATGGGACTGGCTCTCAAGTGAGGCTGCCGGAACACACCGTTAGATGCGTGGCGGCAGATTTTCAACTTGAGAGTGGTAGCTAGCCAGCCGAGTACTAGCAAGCACCCTACCACCATGCTATGGTTTCCTCACGATGTTTTCGTTCACCGGCAGCTCAAGCTCATTGTTGGGGTTTGAACCCACGCCCTTCGGCATGCGAACCGACCGCGCTTACCACTGAGCTAGCATCGCTACGTCGTGTCACCCCGTTGTGTTTTTTCACGTGTTTATACATTTAAATTGTGGTATTTCATTCATAAAGTGCCGAATTCGAAGCGCAAGTGTGGGAAAATGATATAATGTGGTGAAACATGATTTTTCCTGTTGATTCCAAAACTCCATCGAAGCTTTATAGTAAAGTTGCCACTACTTTACAATCGTATATAGCTGGGACAATTTACACTTAACTTTCCAATGTACATTAGGAACGTTTTATAAATTTGAATCAACGAAATTACCTAGAAATAGCAGGAATATCGTAAGATAGCAACGCCATATCCCTAACAGAAGATACCGCAGCGCTTAAGAACAATCCATGCTTATCAAACTCTTCTCTTAATTCTCTCAGCAGCTCAGTATAGTTGTCAATATCAGCTTGACCATTTACACTGTCTCGGCGGTTAGGGTACTCCCAGTCGACGTCTAAACCATCGAAACCGTGGTCTTGGAGCATTTTCACTGAACTGGTTACGAAATTTTTTCGAAGAGTAGCGCTTGCTGTCATCTGTATAATATAAAAAAAGAAAGTTAAGCCACGTTTCGTGGTTGAAGAAAAAGTTATACTAGCTAAGAAACTTTTCTTTTTTTTTGTTTAAATCTATTGTCATTATGTATGTATGTAAAATGTATCAGAGAATAGTGTATTTGAAGGAGCGGCCTCTCCTAATACAGGTTTATGTAAACTTAAAAGTAGAGGCCAAACCCATGTTTTTAAAACATGCACCAATAAAGATTATTTGTATTTGAATTTATTTGAAGAAAATAGAATTCATTAACTCTTTGTTAAAAGCGGAGTAGATCAAAACAATAGCATGGTGGTAAGGTACTTTCTAATACTCGGCTGACTAGCTTAAAAATCTATCGCCAATATCTTAACGGTGGGATCCGACCGCCTCACTTGAAAGGCAGTTCCATTCCAGGCTAGGTTTACCTTCTACAGCAACCACGCCATCAATTAACATCAAGTCAGCTGTGGTCAAATACTTAACCTGGACAGGTGCGTGGAAGAAACAGTCGATTAAATCGAGCGGTACGAGACTACCACGCATCTACGAGTAAAATTTATGTGGGTCACACTTTTGGCGATGGCGGCTGGTTCGATAGTAAAACCGAGATGAAGGAATAAGCCAAAAAAGATCATCAGAACCAACCGAGGTCAAAAAAAATAAATACTAATTAGCATTTGACAGCCCTGTTAGTTCACTGGTAGTGTATTTGCTGCGAGAGCTAAATGGCGTGGGTTTGATTCCCACCCAGGACAAGCATTTTGTGATATAAACAAACAAATGTTTGTTCTGTGTCTGGGTGTACTGTATGTATTATAAGTATGTATTTACAAAAAAAAAGCTATCTGAGTATTCTATCAGTTATCGGTCTTCCATAGCACAAGCTTTGCTTAGTTTGGGGTCGGATGGCGCTGTGTATAATGTCCTATGATATTTATTTATTTTTATTTTATTTATGTGACTAACATCGATGTTTGTTCTGTGTCTGGTTGTACATAAATATTCTAAGAATGTATTTACAAAAAAAAAGTTTTTAAGTATTCTGTCAGCTATCTGGTTCCCATAGTACAAGCTTTGCTTAGTTTGGGGCTAGATGGCGCTGTGTTAAATGTCCTCCAATATTTATTTATTGTGCTAATTTGATGAAATATCGAGCTTAAAGTTTAAGAAAGGTAAATAAAACAAACATACAACAGAGAATTTCGCCGATCCGAAATTCCATCCGCCGACTGCAAGGAGAGTTTTCAACTGCGGGTTTTTCTGTTTGAGTGCGTTGAATGCGCCGAAGTTGTCTGCAAGTTTCAGTAAAATGTTATTGCAATGTTAACAAGATAAAGTTGGATTTGAAAAAAATAATGAAATATATATTTTAACTAGTTAAACGGGCAGTTTTCTGTTTGGAATTTCGCACCGTCTTAAATTTAATTAGTTGTTTAGTTTTCTAGATTTATACATTTACTATAATACTATAATACCTACCTACAAAATGGTGTGAAATATGAGTTATATCTTTAGTGTATTTCTGCGTATAAATCGTTTTAAATAAAACAATGACGAGAATTTAATATAATAAATATCTAAAACTAAAATCCGAAATCAACTTCGACAGCCCCATTGGCTAGTTGGTAGTATATCTGCCTTGAGTGCCGTAGGGCGTGGGTTCGATTCCCAGTCAGGGCAAACATTTTGTGAACAAACAAATATTTGTTCGGTGTCTGGGTGTTCTGTATGTATTATAAGTATGTATTTACAAAAATAAAGTATTTACGTATTCTATCAGTTATCTGTCTTTCATCACATTAGTTTGGGGCCAGATGGCGCTGTGACAAGTCCTTCGATATTTATTATTTATTTTAACTTATATATACAGAACACCCAGACACAGAACCAACTTTTTTCTTTTACCACAAAATGTTTATCCTGGGTGGGAATCGAGCCCACGCCATTCAGCTCTTGGAGCAGACATACTGCCAATGAACCAACAGGGCTGATAAAAAATAACTATAACTCGTTAATACCTTAAATTGAACTTCCGGACGTGATGTATGAATCAATCAATTAAATGTGTAGCGTTTTTTTTTGTTGATTCCATAATTCCATCGCAGCATAATAAAGTTGCCACTACTATTGTGTGACTTACCTACATATCCATCTAGCCTGTATCATCTATAGTTGTTAGTGTTTTTATTTGTAGGCTCTATAAAGGCTGATAGGTTTAGAAAAATCGTAACCTTCACCACAGTTGTGCATCGTGCAAACATACAACAAAATTATTAAAATTAAAAACATGTTTCACCGCCAACGTTCTTTCTACACGACCTGTACCGTCAATGTGGTAGCCGACATATTAACTGCTGAGAGCGACGATAAAAATTTATACGTAAAAATTTAACAGGATTGGAGAATATAATCAAACCGATACGGGTCAGACATTGTACCTGATATGATATAATTACACACACTACACTTGACACTTTAAACTTCACTTGAGTTTAAGTGACATGTTTAGAAATATGCGAAGCCAAAAACAAAGAAAAAAACTTACTACGTCCCCAATTATCTGGCAAGTCGAGCCAAGGATCGAGCGAGACGATGTCCCCCTGATCGTTCAGACCCGCGAACGTGTAGACCGCGTGTGTGCAGAGGTCCGGGTTGATATGAGCCACGTCAAACTTGCCCAGACCCCAGCGGTACGTCGCCCACGTACCGTAGTAACATATCACGTATTCTAGAAGCAAAATCGCAAAAACTATTAAAGGACCTACGAATAATCGTAAGTTTTTTTTTATTTTATTACTTATTAATTAGCGAAATTACTGGGCTGTTGAGACTAACCATCCATAGTCTCAAAGTAGTGAGCGTCAAAGCAGTGATGCCCTGGACTATGTTTTGTTACTCAAAGGTCTGTGTATCGCTGCAATGGTCACTGTCAGGCGTTATCTCTTACTATCAGGAGAGCGTCTCGTTAGTCTCATTACTTTTTACATAAAAAAAAACCTACGATTGCAGTATATTCACTGAAATCATGAAACAGACAATTATAATAATTATATAATCCGATGCCTACCCATAACAATCATTTATTCGCGTCAAATTAAGCGTGAAATTTGAGTAAAACAACGAAATCTATAATTGCAGTGTATTCACTAAAATCATGAAACAGACGATTATAATAATTATATAATCCGATGTCTACCCATACTACTCATTTGTATGCGTCAGGGGCTTAAAACTACGAAGATGTACTCACTTTCTGCAGCAACATAACTTAGGAATAGACTCAGAAACTGAATACCTGCTACTACACCAATAAGTTTTAACTTAGCCATTGTTTTTCAAAAACTAATTCAACTAAGAGTGTTAGAACACCTTTAGGATCCTTTTATAGATATTCACTTGCCCTTATCTAAAGTGCTTGATTTCGCTGTTAAAGTGCCAGCGGAAATATGAAAGGCGTAATAATCTTTCCTGTTTTATTTGATTATGAATTTAAACAGTATATAGATGTAAACATAAATATGGTATTAAAAAACTCAAGTACTTAGTGGTAGATTTCTTTAGCAGGAAGACGTCTAGGTAGGTACCACCGCAGTACCAGATATTCTGCCGCCAAGCAGTAGTGTGTAAACATTACTGTGTTCCGGTTTGAAGGGTACTGCAGCTAGCGAAATACAGGGCTTTTGAGACTAATCATCGCAAGTCTCAAAGTAATGAGCGCCAAAGCAGCGATGCCCCGGACTTTGTTTTGCTACTCAAAGTTCTGTGTATCGCTGTAATGGTCATGGACATGCGTTATATCTTACCATCAGGAGAGCGCATTGTTCGTCACATTACATTTACAATTAAAAAAACTTATATTTCGATGTTTCTAGTAAGTTTGATAATGCAACTATGACTGCGTTTACTGCCGTAGGTACCTACAAATCGCGCTGAATTTAATGTTGTGGTAGGTTTTAATTTAGCAGCAAGTGTGCAAGCTTCCTTTGACTTGTAACATTGGTGTTATCAATAAACTATTTGTTTTTCTTTTTTTAACTTAACTTGGTCTGGGTGTCGGTCATAACTTAGTCATCATCATCATCATTAGCTGATATTTGAATCGTATTGTTTCTTTACCCATCTTTCATTTTCTTTTTCTTTTTTTAACTGTACTTGGTCTTAGGGTGCCGGTCATAACTTAGTCATCATTATCATCATCAGCCTTAAGTCAACCGTATCGCGGTTCTTTATAATTTTTTTATCTAATTTATCATACCGCATCTTCTTTTTTAAAGTCAAATAAAAACACAAAATAACAAATTAAAAAAAAACTTTGTGGCATTCTCCCCTCGCTATGCACTCCCCACTCCCCACCCCTTCCACTGCAGCCACGCAAATACTAGTTATACGTATAGATGTCTAGATAACATAAAAACCATCACTAGAGATAAGGAAAACTATCGCGTAATAAAATCAGTGTACATTTTACGATAATAAATTTACAATGAAATTCGTTTTGTAATAAATTCTTAGAAATATGGAAATTGAAGTGATTGACATTGACAAGGAAAATTAATTATTTATCGCTGCTTTGTATGTTCCTACTTTACCACTTAAATAACATTGCATAATTATTTATTTATATTATAACATGTAATTACAAATGTAACGTTCATAAATTATTAATTTAATAAATTGTATAATTCTTTGATTCAGGCGTTATTTCCGGAAGTGCATTTAGTATTCAAAGTATATGTTTAGTTTATTTCCACTAATCAGTCGTTTTAGTTACAACAGTGATGAGAATTTAAATTTAACTAACTTGACAACAAATTAAAAACTTATCCGAAACTTTACTTTATTATCTAAATCTAAAATTTGCAAATTAAACAAACAACTATAATTCATTTATTACGTATATGGGTATAATAGATATTTTAAAAAGTTAACGAGCGCCATATTCTACCTTGCGGCATGCAAAATTTAACGTTAGGTACATGCTGACGTAGAAAAAATTAAACAATACAAAATAGGAACTACTGTCAGTGATTCGTCAAATCAAAAGTAAAAAAATTAATATTGTATATCAACAAAAAAAAGTCCAAGTATGTATGGGAAAGCATGACTTTTCGTGTTACTTCCAAAACTCCGTAGAATTTTTTACTAAAGTCATCATTATTTTACAATGGCATGGACAAAAAATTCCAGGGCTACTTTGACATTTTAGATGGTTAGTATCAACAGCCCTGTAATTTTGGTAGCTGCAGTATCCTCCAAACCCGAGTACAGGAATGTTTACACACTACTGCTTGGCGGCAGAATATCCGGTACCGTGGTGGTATCTACCTAGACGACCTGCTAAGGAGATCTACCACACACAAAACATGCAAAATTACATCCGTTTTCCACACAAAAGAAGGCTCAGAAAAAGATTTGCTTTTCATCAATGGTACGAGGAAACGCAGCAAAAAGACGAGAAACGCAGCCGCCTCTATTTCCAATGAAAAAACGCAAAACTTTGCAAAGTCAATATCCAACAAAGAACTTTTGAAACCCACACGAAATCCATTTTTCCTCTGCCGCAAAACGTCCCAAATGAAAAAGCTATGCGTTTTGCAACGCAATGTGAAGTTTGGACCAACTTTAGATACATATGTATGTATGCGGTCCAGCGTAGGCCGAAAAGCGCATGTGGATGCTGGAGACATTTTTTCGACTTTTATTTGAACATCGCCCGTCGCATCTCCTAAATTATTACCACAATGTTTTCCCAAATAAAACTAGTCTATGGACCAACGTAAAAGCTCGCATATGGGTTTTAAAAAATTCAATTTTCTCCCGAGAATCGCCTCGCTTGGATTTCAGTAATCAATTCAGAAGCCTGTAAATACAAGCAGTGAAGTTTCGCATTTTCAGGCGAAAGCTAAATGGGCTTCAAGTTGCTGAAATAATGAGAATTTAAAAATGTAGTTGGGAGTTTTTTGTGCGTTGTATTTAAGAGCTCCTTGAAATATGTTCTCACAGTGTTTGGCAT
Source organism: Biston betularia (assembly GCA_905404145.2). Classification (NCBI taxonomy): domain Eukaryota; kingdom Metazoa; phylum Arthropoda; class Insecta; order Lepidoptera; family Geometridae; genus Biston; species Biston betularia. Next base: position 4,297,504 of record FR989887.1, on the reverse strand, counting down.
ATAATATAAATGTTTTGAAACGTTTTCAATGATTCCGGTGAATGATAAGTTATAGATAGACAGATTATAATAAAGAAACTCTTTATTATGCACACCAAAAACAGAAAAATAGTACAGAGAACAAAAGAATCTTATGAGCTAGTGCCACAAGTGGCGGCCTTATCGCTAAGAGCGTTCTGTTCCAGGCAACCAAGCACAGAAAACACGTTAGATACTATACTTAATTGTTAGTTTTATTAATATAAGTCTGTTTAGTTAAAACAAATGTCTAAACATACAAGCTTTGACATTTATAATACTAGATGTCGGCGTGGAATTTAACAAAAAGGATGTTCAGCTTGTCCTATATATTAATCCAAGCCATAAACTATATTATGTGAGCTAGATTTTATCCAAATCTGTTCAGTAGTGCTTGAGCTACCAGTGAAGGAAAACATCGTGAGGAAACAACAGCATGTTGGTAGGGTACGTTCTAGTACTCGGCTAGCTACCACCCTCAATTTGAAAATCTGCCGCCAAGCACCTAGTATTTGGGGTCCCAAATACTAAAAATTAAACCGCTTTTGCGAAAAAGTTTTATTACGGGAGTACAAGTATATCAAAATAAATTTTGTGAGTATATTATTTACAATATGTAGACAAAAAACTTAGTCTAAAAGTCCGTCAAAGGAGGGATATGTGGCCAGAATGCTGGCAGCATTGCCACGCTCGATGGCAATGCTTAGCTTTTGACCAAAGTAGATACCAGCATTCTGGTCACCGGAAGCCTCCTCCTCTAAACGTTATATCAAAATGAGACTTACTAATACAAATTTGTAAGAAAATCTTTTTCATATTATATTTATCACAATGCAGTAATTCTCGCAGCTGTGAAAAATAAAAAGGGAAATTTCATCGCTCCGGTAGATCGTGAAAAATCGTTAGATATTTCAGGCTTGCCGCAACACAATGTATGCTAACAAACTGAACCTTACTACAGGTAAATCAGGAACAGGCTAGAAAACAAAACCTATACCGCTGTTGTATTGAACTTTGACACTTTTTACATAACTACAGATAAAATTATAATACACAACATGCAATATGTTTCAGCATTATGCTGAGGTGAGCCCCTATTTTGTAACGGCTTCGTCTTTTTTTTCATGGTTGACAGGCTAGGTGTTTGACCTAAGCTCACCTGATGTTAAGTGAAGGTGTGGTCGAAGATGGTAAAGCACACCTAGCCTGGAATGGAACTGGCTCTCAAGTGAGGCTGTCGGAACACACCGTTAGCTGCTAGGCGGCAGATTTTCAACTTGAGGGTGGTAGCCAGCCGAGTACTAGAAAGTACCCTACCTCCATGTTATGGTTTCCTCACGATATTTTCCTTCACTGGCAGCTCAAACTCATTGTTGGGGTTTGAACCCACGCCCTTCGGCATGCGAACCTACCGCGCTAACCACTATGTCTAACTGTGGCTAACGGTGTGTCCCGGCAACCTCACTTGGGAGCCAGCTCTATTCCAAGCTAGGTGTGCTTTACTCTCTTCGACCACACCGTCACTTCACATAAGGAGAGTCACTTCGATTATCAAAAGTAAAAGAAAAAATAACCTAGAATGGACCAGCGTTGCCAGCGTGGAACGTTGACGACCAACCTTCAGTGATGGGAAGCTCGAATCACGATGTTGAAATACAAATAATTCGAGTAACAGAAGTAACACTGCCGCGCATCGAAATTGTTTAGGGCTGCCCGATCGCTAACGAGAGGCATTGGAATTTATTTGAATACTACCCGTTTTTTCAACGATCTCTGTCAGAATTGGATCTTTTGTAGCACTGGCCACTACTGTCAACCCTGCTCGATCGATTAAAAGTTCCAATTCTGTTAAGCTTTTCATCTAACAAAGTAAATGGCTACAAAAGTAAAAAAATCGAGAGATTAAAGATTAGTTTTACTGCACGTTGCTTTTAAAATTGATATGCCAAAAAGTTTCGAAAAAATCTGCTATTTCACTAGCATTTATTAAACTTGCAATGTTCTTATGTTGATATAAATATGTCTGTTACAAAATTTGCAAACCATTTTTTGACCACTTGCTGATGTCCAGCCGAGGTGAAACAATACTTATGTAAGTTCGATGACAACACAATGTTTTGGTATCATTGAGTTTTTACCTTTCTTCTTTCTTCATTCTTCTCTCATTAGTGGAAATGTTGAGAATTCAAACCAAACAAAATGCCAAACTAGCAGCTAGCAGCTAGCTAGCTAGCAGTAACCGTAGGTAATCAGTACAGCAATAGAAAAGCAAGCTTGCAATGCAAAAGCAAGTTTTTTCGAACCAACAATACACTTTGGTGGTAGGTCTCCTTAGCAGGAGGTCGTCTAGGTAGGTATTTTCGCAGTATCGGTATCAGTAGGGGAGACCGGGGCTGGTTGGCAATAGGGGTAGGTTGGCTAACTATCAAAAACTCGTCCGACGTAATAGCCTTGAGGCAACCAGTGATGCACAAAAGTCCGTCACCTCCCCACGCTCAATCACCGGGAACCCGGCGTCGCGCACGCACGTCGTTTGAAAGAAAGAACGTAATATTAAAAAACAACGCACCTAAGTAATTATTTTTATCGTAATGTTATTTGTAATAATGTCTGTTTATTCATGGTTATTGATTGTCAAACAATTTACAACGAATGTTTGATTCATGTTCTTTCTGTTATGTATTATTCTGTTTAATTTCGTCGCAGTTTTGAGGTTATGGCACGTAGTTAAAAATTAAAAGATGGTTCGGGGCTAGTAGACTAGTGTATAACGGGGCTGCTTGACCAGTGACCACCTGGTCAACATATTGTTTTATGATAGTCCGGTCATTTTAGACAATTGAAATAAAGAAAATTCCGACAGAGCCAAATCTTCGTAGAGACCTTAGGTTTACCACAAGGAATAAAGTGTCAAAAGTCCCCATCAGGCCCATGTGAGCTTAGGGACTTATTCGGGCCCAAGGTAAAAATTTTAGGTTTTTTGGATTTTTCTCGAAAACGGTAAGTTTTATCGAAAAAGTACCTCAGGGCAAAGTTGTAGATCTTAAAATTCTCTATAAAAATGGTCCCTATGATTTTTTCTCTAAGACCCACTATTTCCCAGATATTACGCTTGTAAGAATCACGTTCTACATAATATGCATACATTTCCACACCACCTGTGAGGTAGTGTACTCGGCGCGTTTTTTTTAACGTGGTATCCCCGGTAGGCCTAAAAAAAAATTGATTGCATAGATACGTACAGATATTTAACATTTGTAAAAAATACACGAAACAAAAAGCAAGTACAGCTATCTTGTCTTCCTCCAACATCGGCATCTGCTACTCAACATTTGTTTCGAGTATACTATCAAGTTCAGACATGGCAAGGCAATGAACTGAACCCTGAAGACTGGGGTTGAAAATTGATAAATAATACTTTGGAACCGATTCGAACTTTACTGCCCCCTGCTCCAGAAAAACTTCTTAACACTATTTTTTGCAATTGCAAGAAAGGTTGTAGTGCCAAATGTGGCTGTAAAAAAGTAGGGTTGCAGTGTTCTCCAGCGTGTACCAATTGCCAAGGTGTCTCTTGCTCAAATGTTCAATTAAATACAAGAGAGGAAAATTCATGTGATTTTGATGAAGAGACAACTGATTCATCTTCATTTGAACAATTTCTAAGCGTTCATCAACAGGAAGGAGAAGAAGAAGAACAAGAAGAAATTGAAGAAAACATGATTGTTCAAGTTGAATATGAAGAGTATGAGTCAGATTGAAGTAATAAAAAAAAGTTAGAACGACAGTTAAACTCAGTAACCCATATCAATAATCTTCATACTATTAAATAATTATTGTTCCTGAAAATAACGTCATAAAGGTTCGTGGAATAGGCCTACCGGGGATACCACGTTAAAAAAAACGCGCCGAGTACACTACCTCACAGGTGGTGTGGAAATGTGTGCAAATTATGTAGAACATGATTCTTACAAGCGTAATATCTGGGAAATAGTGGGTCTTAGAGAAAAAATCATGGGGACCATTTTTATAGAGAATTTTAAGATCTACAACTTTGCTCTGAGGTACTTTTTCGATAAAACTTACCGTTTTCGAGAAAAATCCAAAAAACCTAAAATTTTTACCTTGGGCCCCGAATAAGTCCCTAAGCTCACATGGGACTGATGGGGACTTTTGACACTTTATTCCTTGTGGTAAACCTAAGGTCTCTACGAAGATTTGGCTCTGTCGGAATTTTCTTTATTTGATCACTATTTTTATGTCTAAAATGACCGGACTATGAATGCAAAAATTGCATCTCCGATAAGGAAGACTGAATAGATACTTTATAAGAAGTTAGTTCATTTCGTTTTAAATACTTAATAAGAAAGTAAGCATACCATAAGCAGCGAGCGATTCCCTAAATTTTGTTTTTCTAATCAAAATATTATTTATGTCGCTCAATGGTGATAGAATTACCTTTTAAGCGTTGGATTACCTTTAAATAAGACAAAGGAGACCTCGGAGAGCGTCTGCTTCGTCTCATTAATATTACTTGAAATATATTCCCATAGAATATCCAAACAAACCAGGATGCAGTTCCAATTATCATGTAAACTCTATCTAAACCCTTAACTACTGACTTAAATAAAAAAACCCTAAATATTATTACAATAATATTGCAAACGCTCGAGTTATCTGACATCCGCTGATAAACTACAGTCGTTTCCTTTACAGCTGATTTAAAATTATAGAAATGTTTATAATTATTAAAATTGTAAAGATTATGCCAATATTAATTCAAGGTTTGTTAATATCTAGCTAGTATTGTAAGTGCTAATACTAAATAAATATGTGTGTGTATGTTGCGTAAATTACTAAATTTTGATCACCGATACAGAATAGCATGTCTGTCTATTTTTTACCGAATACATTTCGGGGAATGTTCGCAGGAGCTCCATGACCTTATCCCACCCTCTTCGTTCCACCACAGGACAAGCAGAACAACGGCACACAACCATTCGTTCCTCGTGGACTTTCCCAGTATTCGTACGCAGCGATTTCGCTCTACTTTCTTAATGCGTCATAATCATCATCATCATCAGTCTATATTAGTCCACTGCTGGGCATAGGCCTCTCCCAAGACACGCCACTCAGCCCGATCTTCGGCTTTTCGCTTCCATCCGCCACCAGCTGTCTTACATATATCATCACTCCATAGAGTCTCAGGGCGTCCTACGCTACATTTGCCAATACGTGGTCTCCACTCTAGAACACGTCTACCCCAGCGGTTATCGGTTCTGCGACAGATATGTCCAGCCCATTGCCACTTCAGCTTGCTAATACGCTGAGCTATGTCAATGACTTTAGTTCTCTGGCGAATTACTTCGTTTCGGATACGATCCCTCAGAGAAATGCCAAGCATAGCTCTTTCCATAGCTCACTGAGCGACTTTGAACTTACGGACCATTCCCGCTGTGAGTGTCCACGATTCGGCTCCACTTCGTAGGTCCACAGGTAGGACGCACTGATAGAAGCGTACAACCCATGAATGAAAGCGTACAATCTTTGCCGGCTTCTCTGTTTCCTATAAACTACAATTTGGACGTTTTTAAGGCTTGAGTGAATAGATTTCTTCTAGATGAGTGTGCTCCATAATCGGCCGCACCGTCACTTTATATCCTGTGAGTTGGTGGTCAAACGTAGATAGATATAAAGGTGTAAAAAAAAGGTGCACTTTACGGCTTACTTTTGACTAATAATCTACTGTTTTATTCAAGCTATTGTGATTTACTGCAAATAAAGACCAAAATACATGCCAGTAGCTGTAATATCACTGTAAAATTATACTGCTTTTGTGCATAAATGGAAAAAAATTGTTTACTTGTATGGAAATCGTACCACCTTAATGTACAGAAACGACTCGGTTACGATTTTATTATAAGTATATATATATTATATATGTATGTGCGGATAGATTATACATATCTTCTCTTTTACTTTAAGTGGTCGAACGCAAGCGTGTTCCGAAAAGCAAATGTTTAAGTTCAGTACAAAAATATGCAAAAATGCACCGGTGTGAACTTGGCAGCCAAATCTAGCAGCCTATAACTCGACCAAATTAAGATGACTTTTTTTGTGAAGTTTGCGGCCAACGCCGATATGACCTCTGATTCTAGAAAAACTTGTACGATTCTTTTAGAGGCGGCTTCTGTAATTAGTGGACTACATAAAAATGATATAACATTTTGAAAAATACCCAAAAAAAATCAGTCATGACGACTAAGGTTACATAGTACGCTAAACTGCGACCTGTAGAACTCTGAAATCCTGAAACATTACTACTTCGTAGCATTGATGGGTGTATTGGCTAACCAAAAAAAGTAGTGAAAATGTGGCTAAATGCATTTGGAATACTGAAATTGATTATGCAAATCGTGTACCTATTTTTTAGCATTTCCGTCGCGTGATATGTTTCCAATAACACCTGAAAACCTCTGAAATACCAAAAACTTTATACTTTATTCAAAAGCCAGTATATGTAGCTATAAAAACATGCTACACATAAAGTGGCTAAATGATTGCAATAAGCTGAAATTTTCAGCTGAACATGAAAGTGAAAAAAAATTTGCCAGAGAAATTTTGGCTGCTGGTGATTTTAGACCTACTATCGGCTGAAACATGTCATGAAACTAATGAAATCGATAAGCGAGTAATATAGGCTTTCAGAAAAACACTATTTCAGGCCGCTATGAAAGTCACACAACCCTAAAAATGACACATAATTTGTGTGAATGTAAATTTCGATCAGACAGACACTGTACGCAAAACTGCGACCTGTAGAACTCTGAAATCCTGAAACATTACTACTTCATAGCATTGATGGGTATATTGGCTAACCAAAAAAAGTAGTCAAAATGTGGCTAAATGCATTTGGAATACTGAAATTAATTATGCAAATCGTGTACCTATTTTTTAGCATTTCCGTCGCGTGATATGGTTCCAATAACACCTGAAAACCTCTGAAATATCAGAAACTTTATACTTTATTCAAAAGCCAGTATATGTAGCTATAAAAACATGCTACACATAAAGTGGCTAAATGACTGCAACAAGCTGAAATTTTCAGCTGAACATGAAACGGAAACAAAATTTGCCAGAGAAATTTTGGCTGCTGGTGATTTTAGACCTACTATCGGCTGAAACATGTCATGAAACTAATGAAATCGATAAGCGAGTAATATAGGCTTTCAGAAAAACACTATTTCAGGCCGCTATGAAAGTCACACAACCCTAAAAATGACACATAATTTGTGTCAATGTAAATTTCGATCAGACAAACTTTGTACGCCAAACTGCTACCTGTAGAACTCTGAAATCCTGAAACATTACTACTTCATAGCATTGATGGGTGGATTGGCTAACCAAAAAAAGTAGTGAAAATGTGGCTAAATGCATTTGGAATACTGAAATTAATTATGCAAATCGTGTACCTATTTTTTAGCATTTCCGTCGCGTGATATGGTTCCAATAACACCTGAAAACCTCTGAAATATCAGAAATTTTATACTTTATTCGAAAGCCAGTATATGTAGCTATAAAAACATGCTACACATAAAGTGGCTAAACGATTGCAATAAGCTGAAATTTTCAGCTGAACATGAAACGGAAACAAAATTTGCCAGAGAAATTTTGGCTGCTGGTGATTTTAGACCTACTATCGGCTGAAACATGTCATGAAACTAATGAAATCGATAAGCGAGTAATATAGGCTTTCAGAAAAACACTATTTCAGGCCGCTATGAAAGTCACACAACCCTAAAAATGACACATAATTTGTGTGAATGTAAATTTCGATCAGACAGACACTGTACGCAAAACTGCGACCTGTAGAACTCTGAAATCCTGAAACATTACTACTTCATCGCATTGATGGGTGTATTGGCTAACCAAAAAAAGTAGTGAAAATGTGGCTAAATGCATTTGGAATACTGAAATTGACCACGTAAATCGTGTACCTATTTTTTAGCATTTCGGTTGCGTGATATGGTTCCAATAACACCTGAAAACCTCCGAAATACCAAAAACTTTATACTTTATTCAAAAGCTAGTATATGTAGCTATAAAAACATGCTACACATAAAGTGGCTAAATGACTGCAACAAGCTGAAATTTTCAGCTGAACATGAAACGGAAACAAAATTTGCCAGAGAAATTTTGGCTGCTGGTGATTTTAGACCTACTATCGGCTGAAACATGTCATGAAACTAATGAAATCGATAAGCGAGTAATATAGGCTTTCAGAAAAACACTATTTCAGGCCGCTATGAAAGTCACACAACCCTAAAAATGACACATAATTTGTGTGAATGTAAATTTCGATCAGACAAACTTTGTACGCCAAACTGCGACCTGTAGAACTCTGAAATCCTGAAACATTACTACTTCATAGCATTGATGGGTATATTGGCTAACCAAAAAAAGCAGTGAAAATGTGGCTAAATGCATTTGGAATACTGAAATTCATTATGTAAATCGTATACCTATTTTTTAGCATTTCCGTCGCGTGATATGGTTCCAATAACACCTGAAAACCTCTGAAATACCAAAAATTTTATACTTTATTCGAAAGCTAATATATGTAGCTATAAAAACATGCTACACATAAAGTGGCTAAATGACAGCAACAAGCTGAAATGTTTAGCTGAATATGAAACGGAAACAAAATTTGCCAGAGAAATTTTGGCTGCTGGTGATTTTAGACCTACTATCGGCTGAAACATGTCATGAAACTAATGAAATCTATAAGCGAGTAGTATAGGCTTTCAGAAAAACACTATTTGAGGCTGCTCTGAAAGTCACACAACCCTAAAAATGACACATAATTTGTGTGAATGTAAATTTCGATCAGACAAACTTTGTACGCCAAACTGCGACCTGTACAACTCTGAAATCCTGAAACATTACTATTTCATAGCATTAATGGGTGTATTGGCTAACCAAAAAAAGTAGTATTGTTTCAGGATTTCAGAGTTCTACAGGTCGCAGTTTGGCGTACAAAGTTTGTCTGATCGAAATTTACATTCGCACAAATTATGTGTCATTTTTAGGGTTGTGTGACTTTCAGAGCAGCCTGAAATAGTGTTTTTCTGAAAGCCTATATTACTCGCTTATCGATTTCATTAGTTTCATGACATGTTTCAGCCGATAGTAGGTCTAAAATCACCAGCAGCCAAAATTTCTCTGGCAAATTTTGTTTCACTTTCATGTTCAGCTGAAAATTTCAGCTTATTGCAATCATTTAGCCACTTTATGTGTAGCATGTTTTTATAGCTACATATACTGGCTTTCGAAAAAAGTATAAAACTTTTGGTATTTCAGAGGTTTTCAGGTGTTATTGGAAACATATCACGCGACGGAAATGCTAAAAAATAGGTACACGATTTGCATAATCAATTTCAGTATTCCAAATGCATTTAGCCACATGTTCACTACTTTTTTTGGTTAGCCAATACACCCATCAATGCTATGAAGTAGTAATGTTTCAGGATTTCAGAGTTCTACAGGTCGCAGTTTGGCGTACAAAGTTTGTCTGATCGAAATTTACATTCACACAAATTATGTGTCATTTTTAGGGTTGTGTGACTTTCATAGCGGCCTGAAATAGTGTTTTTCTGAAAGCCTATATTACTCGCTTATCGATTTCATTAGTTTCATGACATGTTTCAGCCGATAGTAGGTCTAAAATCACCAGCAGCCAAAATTTCTCTGGCAAATTTTGTTTCACTTTCATGTTCAGCTGAAAATTTCAGCTTATTGCAATCATTTAGCCACTTTATGTGTAGCATGTTTTTATAGCTACATATACTGGCTTTTGAATAAAGTATAAAGTTTTTGGTATTTCAGAGGTTTTCAGGTGTTATTGGAAACATATCACGCGACGGAAATGCTAAAAAATAGGTACACGATTTGCATAATCAATTTCAGTATTCCAAATGCATTTAGCCACATTTTCACTACTTTTTTTGGTTAGCCAATACACCCATCAATGCTATGAAGTAGTAATGTTTCAGGATTTCAGAGTTCTACAGGTCGCAGTTTGGCGTACAAAGTTTGTCTGATCGAAATTTACATTCACACAAATTATGTGTCATTTTTAGGGTTGTGTGACTTTCATAGCGGCCTGAAATAGTGTTTTTCTGAAAGCCTATATTACTCCCTTATCGATTTCATTAGTTTCATGACATGTTTCAGCCGATAGTAGGTCTAAAATCACCAGCAGCCAAAATTTCTCTGGCAAATTTTGTTTCCGTTTCATGTTCAGCTGAAAATTTCAGCTTGTTGCAGTCATTTAGCCACTTTATGTGTAGCATGTTTTTATAGCTACATATACTAGCTTTTGAATAAAGTATAAAGTTTTTGGTATTTCGGAGGTTTTCAGGTGTTATTGGAACCATATCACGCAACCGAAATGCTAAAAAATAGGTACACGATTTGCATAATTAATTTCAGTATTCCAAATGCATTTAGCCACATTTTCACTACTTTTTTTGGTTAGCCAATACACCCATCAATGCTATGAAGTAGTAATGTTTCAGGATTTCAGAGTTCTACAGGTCGCAGTTTTGCGTACAGTGTCTGTCTGATCGAAATTTACATTCACACAAATTATGTGTCATTTTTAGGGTTGTGTGACTTTCATAGCGGCCTGAAATAGTGTTTTTCTGAAAGCCTATATTACTCGCTTATCGATTTCATTAGTTTCATGACATGTTTCAGCCGATAGTAGGTCTAAAATCACCAGCAGCCAAAATTTCTCTGGCAAATTTTGTTTCACTTTCATGTTCAGCTGAAAATTTCAGCTTATTGCAATCATTTAGCCACTTTATGTGTAGCATGTTTTTATAGCTACGTATACTGGCTTTTGAATAAAGTATAAAGTTTTTGGTATTTCAGAGGTTTTCAGGTGTTATTGGAAACATATCACGCGACGGAAATGCTAAAAAATAGGTACACGATTTGCATAATCAATTTCAGTATTCCAAATGCATTTAGCCACATTTTCACTACTTTTTTTGGTTAGCCAATACACCCATCAATGCTATGAAGTAGTAATGTTTCAGGATTTCAGAGTTCTACAGGTCGCAGTTTGGCGTACAAAGTTTGTCTGATCGAAATTTACATTCACACAAATTATGTGTCATTTTTAGGGTTGTGTGACTTTCATAGCGGCCTGAAATAGTGTTTTTCTGAAAGCCTATATTACTCGCTTATCGATTTCATTAGTTTCATGACATGTTTCAGCCGATAGTAGGTCTAAAATCACCAGCAGCCAAAATTTCTCTGGCAAATTTTGTTTCCGTTTCATGTTCAGCTGAAAATTTCAGCTTATTGCAATCATTTAGCCACTTTATGTGTAGCATGTTTTTATAGCTACATATACTGGCTTTCGAAAAAAGTATAAAGTTTTTGGTATTTCAGAGGTTTTCAGGTGTTATTGGAAACATATCACGCGACGGAAATGCTAAAAAATAGGTACACGATTTGCATAATCAATTTCAGTATTCCAAATGCATTTAGCCACATTTTCACTACTTTTTTTGGTTAGCCAATACACCCATCAATGCTATGAAGTAGTAATGTTTCAGGATTTCAGAGTTCTACAGGTCGCAGTTTGGCGTACAAAGTTTGTCTGATCGAAATTTACATTCACACAAATTATGTGTCATTTTTAGGGTTGTGTGACTTTCATAGCGGCCTGAAATAGTGTTTTTCTGAAAGCCTATATTACTCGCTTATCGATTTCATTAGTTTCATGACATGTTTCAGCCGATAGTAGGTCTAAAATCACCAGCAGCCAAAATTTCTCTGGCAAATTTTGTTTCCGTTTCATGTTCAGCTGAAAATTTCAGCTTGTTGCAGTCATTTAGCCACTTTATGTGTAGCATGTTTTTATAGCTACATATACTAGCTTTTGAATAAAGTATAAAGTTTTTGGTATTTCGGAGGTTTTCAGGTGTTATTGGAACCATATCACGCAACCGAAATGCTAAAAAATAGGTACACGATTTACGTGGTCAATTTCAGTATTCCAAATGCATTTAGCCACATTTTCACTACTTTTTTTGGTTAGCCAATACACCCATCAATGCTATGAAGTAGTAATGTTTCAGGATTTCAGAGTTCTACAGGTCGCAGTTTTGCGTACAGTGTCTGTCTGATCGAAATTTACATTCACACAAATTATGTGTCATTTTTAGGGTTGTGTGACTTTCATAGCGGCCTGAAATAGTGTTTTTCTGAAAGCCTATATTACTCGCTTATCGATTTCATTAGTTTCATGACATGTTTCAGCCGATAGTAGGTCTAAAATCACCAGCAGCCAAAATTTCTCTGGCAAATTTTGTTTCCGTTTCATGTTCAGCTGAAAATTTCAGCTTATTGCAATCATTTAGCCACTTTATGTGTAGCATGTTTTTATAGCTACATATACTGGCTTTCGAAAAAAGTATAAAGTTTTTGGTATTTCAGAGGTTTTCAGGTGTTATTGGAAACATATCACGCGACGGAAATGCTAAAAAATAGGTACACGATTTGCATAATCAATTTCAGTATTCCAAATGCATTTAGCCACATTTTCACTACTTTTTTTGGTTAGCCAATACACCCATCAATGCTATGAAGTAGTAATGTTTCAGGATTTCAGAGTTCTACAGGTCGCAGTTTGGCGTACAAAGTTTGTCTGATCGAAATTTACATTCACACAAATTATGTGTCATTTTTAGGGTTGTGTGACTTTCATAGCGGCCTGAAATAGTGTTTTTCTGAAAGCCTATATTACTCGCTTATCGATTTCATTAGTTTCATGACATGTTTCAGCCGATAGTAGGTCTAAAATCACCAGCAGCCAAAATTTCTCTGGCAAATTTTGTTTCCGTTTCATGTTCAGCTGAAAATTTCAGCTTGTTGCAGTCATTTAGCCACTTTATGTGTAGCATGTTTTTATAGCTACATATACTAGCTTTTGAATAAAGTATAAAGTTTTTGGTATTTCGGAGGTTTTCAGGTGTTATTGGAACCATATCACGCAACCGAAATGCTAAAAAATAGGTACACGATTTACGTGGTCAATTTCAGTATTCCAAATGCATTTAGCCACATTTTCACTACTTTTTTTGGTTAGCCAATACACCCATCAATGCTATGAAGTAGTAATGTTTCAGGATTTCAGAGTTCTACAGGTCGCAGTTTTGCGTACAGTGTCTGTCTGATCGAAATTTACATTCACACAAATTATGTGTCATTTTTAGGGTTGTGTGACTTTCATAGCGGCCTGAAATAGTGTTTTTCTGAAAGCCTATATTACTCGCTTATCGATTTCATTAGTTTCATGACATGTTTCAGCCGATAGTAGGTCTAAAATCACCAGCAGCCAAAATTTCTCTGGCAAATTTTGTTTCCGTTTCATGTTCAGCTGAAAATTTCAGCTTGTTGCAGTCATTTAGCCACTTTATGTGTAGCATGTTTTTATAGCTACATATACTAGCTTTTGAATAAAGTATAAAGTTTTTGGTATTTCGGAGGTTTTCAGGTGTTATTGGAACCATATCACGCAACCGAAATGCTAAAAAATAGGTACACGATTTGCATAATTAATTTCAGTATTCCAAATGCATTTAGCCACATTTTCACTACTTTTTTTGGTTAGCCAATACACCCATCAATGCTATGAAGTAGTAATGTTTCAGGATTTCAGAGTTCTACAGGTCGCAGTTTTGCGTACAGTGTCTGTCTGATCGAAATTTACATTCACACAAATTATGTGTCATTTTTAGGGTTGTGTGACTTTCATAGCGGCCTGAAATAGTGTTTTTCTGAAAGCCTATATTACTCGCTTATCGATTTCATTAGTTTCATGACATGTTTCAGCCGATAGTAGGTCTAAAATCACCAGCAGCCAAAATTTCTCTGGCAAATTTTGTTTCACTTTCATGTTCAGCTGAAAATTTCAGCTTATTGCAATCATTTAGCCACTTTATGTGTAGCATGTTTTTATAGCTACATATACTGGCTTTTGAATAAAGTATAAAGTTTTTGGTATTTCAGAGGTTTTCAGGTGTTATTGGAAACATGTCACGCGACGGAAATGCTAAAAAATAGGTACACGATTTGCATAATGAATTTCAGTATTCCAAATGCATTTAGCCACATTTTCACTACTTTTTTTGGTTAGCCAATACACCCATCAATGCTATGAAGTAGTAATGTTTCAGGATTTCAGAGTTCTACAGGTCGCAGTTTGGCGTACAAAGTTTGTCTGATCGAAATTTACATTCACACAAATTATGTGTCATTTTTAGGGTTGTGTGACTTTCATAGCGGCCTGAAATAGTGTTTTTCTGAAAGCCTATATTACTCGCTTATCGATTTCATTAGTTTCATGACATGTTTCAGCTGATAGTAGGTCTAAAATCACCAGCAGCCAGAATTTCTCTGGCAAATTTTGTTTCCGTTTCATGTTCAGCTGAAAATTTCAGCTTATTGCAATCATTTAGCCACTTTATGTGTAGCATGTTTTTATAGCTACATATACTGGCTATCGAAAATAGTATAAAATTTTTGCTATTTCAGAGGTTTTCAGGTGTTATTGGAAACATATCACGCGACGGAAATGCTAAAAAATAGGTACACGATTTGCATAATCAATTTCAGTATTCCAAATGCATTTAGCCACATTTTCACTACTTTTTTTGGTTAGCCAATACACCCATCAATGCTATGAAGTAGTAATGTTTCAGGATTTCAGAGTTCTACAGGTCGCAGTTTGGCGTACAAAGTTTGTCTGATCGAAATTTACATTCACACAAATTATGTGTCATTTTTAGGGTTGTGTGACTTTTATAGCGGCCTGAAATAGTGTTTTTCTGAAAGCCTATATTACTCGCTTATCGATTTCATTAGTTTCATGACATGTTTCAGCCGATAGTAGGTCTAAAATCACCAGCAGCCAAAATTTCTCTGGCAAATTTTGTTTCCCTTTCATGTTCAGCTGAAAATTTCAGCTTATTGCAATCATTTAGCCACTTTATGTGTAACATGTTTTTATAGCTACATATACTGGCTTTCGAATAAAGTATAAAGTTTTTGGTATTTCAGAGGTTTTCAGGTGTTATTGGAACCATATCACGCGACCGAAATGCTAAAAAATAGGTACACGATTTACGTGGTCAATTTCAGTATTCCAAATGCATTTAGCCACATTTTGACTACTTTTTTTGGTTAGCCAATATACCCATCAATGCTATGAAGTATTAATGTTTCAGGATTTCAGAGTTCTACAGGTCGCAGTTTTGCGTACAGTGTCTGTCTGATCGAAATTTACATTCACACAAATTATGTGTCATTTTTAGGGTTGTGTGACTTTCATAGCGGCCTGAAATAGTGTTTTTCTGAAAGCCTATATTACTCGCTTATTGATTTCATTAGTTTTATGACACGTTTCAGCCGATAGTAGGTCTAAAATCACCAGCAGCCAAAATTTCTCTGGCAAATTTTGTTTCCGTTTCATGTTCAGCTGAAAATTTCAGCTTGTTGCAGTCATTTAGCCACTTTATGTGTAGCATGTTTTTATAGCTACATATACTAGCTTTCGAATAAAGTATAAAGTTTTTGGTATTTCAGAGGTTTTCAGGTGTTATTGGAACCATATCACGCGACCGAAATGCTAAAAAATAGGTACACGATTTACGTGGTCAATTTCAGTATTCCAAATGCATTTAGCCACATTTTGACTACTTTTTTTGGTTAGCCAATATACCCATCAATGCTATGAAGTAGTAATGTTTCAGGATTTCAGAGTTCTACAGGTCGCAGTTTTGCGTACAGTGTCTGTCTGATCGAAATTTACATTGACACAAATTATGTGTCATTTTTAGGGTTGTGTGACTTTCATAGCGGCCTGAAATAGTGTTTTTCTGAAAGCCTATACTACTCGCTTATCGATTTCATTAGTTTCATGACATGTTTCAGCCGATAGTAGGTCTAAAATCACCAGCAGCCAAAATTTCTCTGGCAAATTTTGTTTCCGTTTCATGTTCAGCTGAAAATTTCAGCTTATTGCAATCATTTAGCCACTTTATGTGTAGCATGTTTTTATAGCTACATATACTGGCTTTCGAAAAAAGTATAAAGTTTTTGGTATTTCAGAGGTTTTCAGGTGTTATTGGAAACATATCACGCGACGGAAATGCTAAAAAATAGGTACACGATTTGCATAATCAATTTCAGTATTCCAAATGCATTTAGCCACATTTTCACTACTTTTTTTGGTTAGCCAATACACCCATCAATGCTATGAAGTAGTAATGTTTCAGGATTTCAGAGTTCTACAGGTCGCAGTTTGGCGTACAAAGTTTGTCTGATCGAAATTTACATTCACACAAATTATGTGTCATTTTTAGGGTTGTGTGACTTTTATAGCGGCCTGAAATAGTGTTTTTCTGAAAGCCTATATTACTCGCTTATCGATTTCATTAGTTTCATGACATGTTTCAGCCGATAGTAGGTCTAAAATCACCAGCAGCCAAAATTTCTCTGGCAAATTTTGTTTCCCTTTCATGTTCAGCTGAAAATTTCAGCTTATTGCAATCATTTAGCCACTTTATGTGTAACATGTTTTTATAGCTACATATACTGGCTTTCGAATAAAGTATAAAGTTTTTGGTATTTCAGAGGTTTTCAGGTGTTATTGGAACCATATCACGCGACCGAAATGCTAAAAAATAGGTACACGATTTACGTGGTCAATTTCAGTATTCCAAATGCATTTAGCCACATTTTGACTACTTTTTTTGGTTAGCCAATATACCCATCAATGCTATGAAGTATTAATGTTTCAGGATTTCAGAGTTCTACAGGTCGCAGTTTTGCGTACAGTGTCTGTCTGATCGAAATTTACATTCACACAAATTATGTGTCATTTTTAGGGTTGTGTGACTTTCATAGCGGCCTGAAATAGTGTTTTTCTGAAAGCCTATATTACTCGCTTATTGATTTCATTAGTTTTATGACACGTTTCAGCCGATAGTAGGTCTAAAATCACCAGCAGCCAAAATTTCTCTGGCAAATTTTGTTTCCGTTTCATGTTCAGCTGAAAATTTCAGCTTGTTGCAGTCATTTAGCCACTTTATGTGTAGCATGTTTTTATAGCTACATATACTAGCTTTCGAATAAAGTATAAAGTTTTTGGTATTTCAGAGGTTTTCAGGTGTTATTGGAACCATATCACGCGACCGAAATGCTAAAAAATAGGTACACGATTTACGTGGTCAATTTCAGTATTCCAAATGCATTTAGCCACATTTTGACTACTTTTTTTGGTTAGCCAATATACCCATCAATGCTATGAAGTAGTAATGTTTCAGGATTTCAGAGTTCTACAGGTCGCAGTTTTGCGTACAGTGTCTGTCTGATCGAAATTTACATTGACACAAATTATGTGTCATTTTTAGGGTTGTGTGACTTTCATAGCGGCCTGAAATAGTGTTTTTCTGAAAGCCTATATTACTCGCTTATCGATTTCATTAGTTTCATGACATGTTTCAGCCGATAGTAGGTCTAAAATCACCAGCAGCCAAAATTTCTCTGGCAAATTTTGTTTCCGTTTCATGTTCAGCTGAAAATTTCAGCTTATTGCAATCATTTAGCCACTTTATGTGTAGCATGTTTTTATAGCTACATATACTGGCTTTCGAAAAAAGTATAAAGTTTTTGGTATTTCAGAGGTTTTCAGGTGTTATTGGAAACATATCACGCGACGGAAATGCTAAAAAATAGGTACACGATTTGCATAATCAATTTCAGTATTCCAAATGCATTTAGCCACATTTTCACTACTTTTTTTGGTTAGCCAATACACCCATCAATGCTATGAAGTAGTAATGTTTCAGGATTTCAGAGTTCTACAGGTCGCAGTTTGGCGTACAAAGTTTGTCTGATCGAAATTTACATTCACACAAATTATGTGTCATTTTTAGGGTTGTGTGACTTTCATAGCGGCCTGAAATAGTGTTTTTCTGAAAGCCTATATTACTCGCTTATCGATTTCATTAGTTTCATGACATGTTTCAGCCGATAGTAGGTCTAAAATCACCAGCAGCCAAAATTTCTCTGGCAAATTTTGTTTCCGTTTCATGTTCAGCTGAAAATTTCAGCTTGTTGCAGTCATTTAGCCACTTTATGTGTAGCATGTTTTTATAGCTACATATACTAGCTTTTGAATAAAGTATAAAGTTTTTGGTATTTCGGAGGTTTTCAGGTGTTATTGGAACCATATCACGCAACCGAAATGCTAAAAAATAGGTACACGATTTACGTGGTCAATTTCAGTATTCCAAATGCATTTAGCCACATTTTCACTACTTTTTTTGGTTAGCCAATACACCCATCAATGCTATGAAGTAGTAATGTTTCAGGATTTCAGAGTTCTACAGGTCGCAGTTTTGCGTACAGTGTCTGTCTGATCGAAATTTACATTCACACAAATTATGTGTCATTTTTAGGGTTGTGTGACTTTCATAGCGGCCTGAAATAGTGTTTTTCTGAAAGCCTATATTACTCGCTTATCGATTTCATTAGTTTCATGACATGTTTCAGCCGATAGTAGGTCTAAAATCACCAGCAGCCAAAATTTCTCTGGCAAATTTTGTTTCACTTTCATGTTCAGCTGAAAATTTCAGCTTATTGCAATCATTTAGCCACTTTATGTGTAGCATGTTTTTATAGCTACATATACTGGCTTTTGAATAAAGTATAAAATTTTTGGTATTTCAGAGGTTTTCAGGTGTTATTGGAAACATATCACGCGACGGAAATGCTAAAAAATAGGTACACGATTTGCATAATCAATTTCAGTATTCCAAATGCATTTAGCCACATTTTCACTACTTTTTTTGGTTAGCCAATACACCCATCAATGCTATGAAGTAGTAATGTTTCAGGATTTCAGAGTTCTACAGGTCGCAGTTTTGCGTACAGTGTCTGTCTGATCGAAATTTACATTGACACAAATTATGTGTCATTTTTAGGGTTGTGTGACTTTCATAGCGGCCTGAAATAGTGTTTTCTGAAAGCCTATATTACTCGCTTATCGATTTCATTAGTTTCATGACATGTTTCAGCCGATAGTAGGTCTAAAATCACCAGCAGCCAAAATTTCTCTGGCAAATTTTGTTTCCGTTTCATGTTCAGCTGAAAATTTCAGCTTGTTGCAGTCATTTAGCCACTTTATGTGTAGCATGTTTTTATAGCTACATATACTAGCTTTTGAATAAAGTATAAAGTTTTTGGTATTTCAGAGGTTTTCAGGTGTTATTGGAACCATATCACGCGACCGAAATGCTAAAAAATAGGTACACGATTTACGTGGTCAATTTCAGTATTCCAAATGCATTTAGCCACATTTTCACTACTTTTTTTGGTTAGCCAATACACCCATCAATGCTATGAAGTAGTAATGTTTCAGGATTTCAGAGTTCTACAGGTCGCAGTTTTGCGTACAGTGTCTGTCTGATCGAAATTTACATTGACACAAATTATGTGTCATTTTTAGGGTTGTGTGACTTTCATAGCGGCCTGAAATAGTGTTTTTCTGAAAGCCTATATTACTCGCTTATCGATTTCATTAGTTTCATGACATGTTTCAGCCGATAGTAGGTCTAAAATCACCAGCAGCCAAAATTTCTCTGGCAAATTTTGTTTCCGTTTCATGTTCAGCTGAAAATTTCAGCTTATTGCAATCATTTAGCCACTTTATGTGTAGCATGTTTTTATAGCTACATATACTGGCTTTCGAAAAAAGTATAAAGTTTTTGGTATTTCAGAGGTTTTCAGGTGTTATTGGAAACATATCACGCGACGGAAATGCTAAAAAATAGGTACACGATTTGCATAATCAATTTCAGTATTCCAAATGCATTAGCCACATTTTCACTACTTTTTTTGGTTAGCCAATACACCCATCAATGCTATGAAGTAGTAATGTTTCAGGATTTCAGAGTTCTACAGGTCGCAGTTTGGCGTACAAAGTTTGTCTGATCGAAATTTACATTCACACAAATTATGTGTCATTTTTAGGGTTGTGTGACTTTCATAGCGGCCTGAAATAGTGTTTTTCTGAAAGCCTATATTACTCGCTGATCGATTTCATTAGTTTCATGACATGTTTCAGCCGATAGTAGGTCTAAAATCACCAGCAGCCAAAATTTCTCTGGCAAATTTTGTTTCCGTTTCATGTTCAGCTGAAAATTTCAGCTTGTTGCAGTCATTTAGCCACTTTATGTGTAGCATGTTTTTATAGCTACATATACTAGCTTTTGAATAAAAGTATAAAGTTTTTGGTATTTCGGAGGTTTTCAGGTGTTATTGGAACCATATCACGCAACCGAAATGCTAAAAAATAGGTACACGATTTACGTGGTCAATTTCAGTATTCCAAATGCATTTAGCCCACATTTTCACTACTTTTTTTGGTTAGCCAATACACCCATCAATGCTATGAAGTAGTAATGTTTCAGGATTTCAGAGTTCTACAGGTCGCAGTTTTGCGTACAGTGTCTGTCTGATCGAAATTTACATTCACACAAATTATGTGTCATTTTTAGGGTTGTGTGACTTTCATAGCGGCCTGAAATAGTGTTTTTCTGAAAGCCTATATTACTCGCTTATCGATTTCATTAGTTTCATGACATGTTTCAGCCGATAGTAGGTCTAAAATCACCAGCAGCCAAAATTTCTCTGGCAAATTTTGTTTCACTTTCATGTTCAGCTGAAAATTTCAGCTTATTGCAATCATTTAGCCACTTTATGTGTAGCATGTTTTTATAGCTACATATACTGGCTTTTGAATAAAGTATAAAATTTTTGGTATTTCAGAGGTTTTCAGGTGTTATTGGAAACATATCACGCGACGGAAATGCTAAAAAATAGGTACACGATTTGCATAATCAATTTCAGTATTCCAAATGCATTTAGCCACATTTTCACTACTTTTTTTGGTTAGCCAATACACCCATCAATGCTATGAAGTAGTAATGTTTCAGGATTTCAGAGTTCTACAGGTCGCAGTTTGGCGTACAAAGTTTGTCTGATCGAAATTTACATTCACACAAATTATGTGTCATTTTTAGGGTTGTGTGACTTTCATAGCGGCCTGAAATAGTGTTTTTCTGAAAGCCTATATTACTCGCTTATCGATTTCATTAGTTTCATGACATGTTTCAGCCGATAGTAGGTCTAAAATCACCAGCAGCCAAAATTTCTCTGGCAAATTTTGTTTCCCTTTCATGTTCAGCTGAAAATTTCAGCTTATTGCAATCATTTAGCCACTTTATTTGTAACATGTTTTTATAGCTACATATACTGGCTTTCGAATAAAGTATAAAGTTTTTGGTATTTCAGAGGTTTTCAGGTGTTATTGGAACCATATCACGCGACCGAAATGCTAAAAAATAGGTACACGATTTACGTGGTCAATTTCAGTATTCCAAATGCATTTAGCCACATTTTGACTACTTTTTTTGGTTAGCCAATATACCCATCAATGCTATGAAGTAGTAATGTTTCAGGATTTCAGAGTTCTACAGGTCGCAGTTTTGCGTACAGTGTCTGTCTGATCGAAATTTACATTCACACAAATTATGTGTCATTTTTAGGGTTGTGTGACTTTCATAGCGGCCTGAAATAGTGTTTTTCTGAAAGCCTATATTACTCGCTTATCGATTTCATTAGTTTCATGACACGTTTCAGCCGATAGTAGGTCTAAAATCACCAGCAGCCAAAATTTCTCTGGCAAATTTTGTTTCCGTTTCATGTTCAGCTGAAAATTTCAGCTTGTTGCAGTCATTTAGCCACTTTATGTGTAGCATGTTTTTATAGCTACATATACTGGCTTTTGAATAAAGTATAAAGTTTCTGATATTTCAGAGGTTTTCAGGTGTTATTGGAACCATATCACGCGACGGAAATGCTAAAAAATAGGTACACGATTTGCATAATTAATTTCAGTATTCCAAATGCATTTAGCCACATTTTGACTACTTTTTTTGGTTAGCCAATATACCCATCAATGCTATGAAGTAGTAATGTTTCAGGATTTCAGAGTTCTACAGGTCGCAGTTTTGCGTACAGTGTCTGTCTGATCGAAATTTACATTGACACAAATTATGTGTCATTTTTAGGGTTGTGTGACTTTCATAGCGGCCTGAAATAGTGTTTTTCTGAAAGCCTATACTACTCGCTTATCGATTTCATTAGTTTCATGACATGTTTCAGCCGATAGTAGGTCTAAAATCACCAGCAGCCAAAATTTCTCTGGCAAATTTTGTTTCCGTTTCATGTTCAGCTGAAAATTTCAGCTTATTGCAATCATTTAGCCACTTTATGTGTAGCATGTTTTTATAGCTACATATACTGGCTTTCGAAAAAAGTATAAAGTTTTTGGTATTTCAGAGGTTTTCAGGTGTTATTGGAAACATATCACGCGACGGAAATGCTAAAAAATAGGTACACGATTTGCATAATCAATTTCAGTATTCCAAATGCATTTAGCCACATTTTCACTACTTTTTTTGGTTAGCCAATACACCCATCAATGCTATGAAGTAGTAATGTTTCAGGATTTCAGAGTTCTACAGGTCGCAGTTTGGCGTACAAAGTTTGTCTGATCGAAATTTACATTCACACAAATTATGTGTCATTTTTAGGGTTGTGTGACTTTCATAGCGGCCTGAAATAGTGTTTTTCTGAAAGCCTATATTACTCGCTTATCGATTTCATTAGTTTCATGACATGTTTCAGCCGATAGTAGGTCTAAAATCACCAGCAGCCAAAATTTCTCTGGCAAATTTTGTTTCCCTTTCATGTTCAGCTGAAAATTTCAGCTTATTGCAATCATTTAGCCACTTTATTTGTAACATGTTTTTATAGCTACATATACTGGCTTTCGAATAAAGTATAAAGTTTTTGGTATTTCAGAGGTTTTCAGGTGTTATTGGAACCATATCACGCGACCGAAATGCTAAAAAATAGGTACACGATTTACGTGGTCAATTTCAGTATTCCAAATGCATTTAGCCACATTTTGACTACTTTTTTTGGTTAGCCAATATACCCATCAATGCTATGAAGTAGTAATGTTTCAGGATTTCAGAGTTCTACAGGTCGCAGTTTTGCGTACAGTGTCTGTCTGATCGAAATTTACATTCACACAAATTATGTGTCATTTTTAGGGTTGTGTGACTTTCATAGCGGCCTGAAATAGTGTTTTTCTGAAAGCCTATATTACTCGCTTATCGATTTCATTAGTTTCATGACACGTTTCAGCCGATAGTAGGTCTAAAATCACCAGCAGCCAAAATTTCTCTGGCAAATTTTGTTTCCGTTTCATGTTCAGCTGAAAATTTCAGCTTGTTGCAGTCATTTAGCCACTTTATGTGTAGCATGTTTTTATAGCTACATATACTGGCTTTTGAATAAAGTATAAAGTTTCTGATATTTCAGAGGTTTTCAGGTGTTATTGGAACCATATCACGCGACGGAAATGCTAAAAAATAGGTACACGATTTGCATAATTAATTTCAGTATTCCAAATGCATTTAGCCACATTTTGACTACTTTTTTTGGTTAGCCAATATACCCATCAATGCTATGAAGTAGTAATGTTTCAGGATTTCAGAGTTCTACAGGTCGCAGTTTTGCGTACAGTGTCTGTCTGATCGAAATTTACATTGACACAAATTATGTGTCATTTTTAGGGTTGTGTGACTTTCATAGCGGCCTGAAATAGTGTTTTTCTGAAAGCCTATACTACTCGCTTATCGATTTCATTAGTTTCATGACATGTTTCAGCCGATAGTAGGTCTAAAATCACCAGCAGCCAAAATTTCTCTGGCAAATTTTGTTTCCGTTTCATGTTCAGCTGAAAATTTCAGCTTATTGCAATCATTTAGCCACTTTATGTGTAGCATGTTTTTATAGCTACATATACTGGCTTTCGAAAAAAGTATAAAGTTTTTGGTATTTCAGAGGTTTTCAGGTGTTATTGGAAACATATCACGCGACGGAAATGCTAAAAAATAGGTACACGATTTGCATAATCAATTTCAGTATTCCAAATGCATTTAGCCACATTTTCACTACTTTTTTTGGTTAGCCAATACACCCATCAATGCTATGAAGTAGTAATGTTTCAGGATTTCAGAGTTCTACAGGTCGCAGTTTGGCGTACAAAGTTTGTCTGATCGAAATTTACATTCACACAAATTATGTGTCATTTTTAGGGTTGTGTGACTTTTATAGCGGCCTGAAATAGTGTTTTTCTGAAAGCCTATATTACTCGCTTATCGATTTCATTAGTTTCATGACATGTTTCAGCCGATAGTAGGTCTAAAATCACCAGCAGCCAAAATTTCTCTGGCAAATTTTGTTTCCCTTTCATGTTCAGCTGAAAATTTCAGCTTATTGCAATCATTTAGCCACTTTATTTGTAACATGTTTTTATAGCTACATATACTGGCTTTCGAATAAAGTATAAAGTTTTTGGTATTTCAGAGGTTTTCAGGTGTTATTGGAACCATATCACGCGACCGAAATGCTAAAAAATAGGTACACGATTTACGTGGTCAATTTCAGTATTCCAAATGCATTTAGCCACATTTTGACTACTTTTTTTGGTTAGCCAATATACCCATCAATGCTATGAAGTATTAATGTTTCAGGATTTCAGAGTTCTACAGGTCGCAGTTTTGCGTACAGTGTCTGTCTGATCGAAATTTACATTCACACAAATTATGTGTCATTTTTAGGGTTGTGTGACTTTCATAGCGGCCTGAAATAGTGTTTTTCTGAAAGCCTATATTACTCGCTTATTGATTTCATTAGTTTTATGACACGTTTCAGCCGATAGTAGGTCTAAAATCACCAGCAGCCAAAATTTCTCTGGCAAATTTTGTTTCCGTTTCATGTTCAGCTGAAAATTTCAGCTTGTTGCAGTCATTTAGCCACTTTATGTGTAGCATGTTTTTATAGCTACATATACTAGCTTTCGAATAAAGTATAAAGTTTTTGGTATTTCAGAGGTTTTCAGGTGTTATTGGAACCATATCACGCGACCGAAATGCTAAAAAATAGGTACACGATTTACGTGGTCAATTTCAGTATTCCAAATGCATTTAGCCACATTTTGACTACTTTTTTTGGTTAGCCAATATACCCATCAATGCTATGAAGTAGTAATGTTTCAGGATTTCAGAGTTCTACAGGTCGCAGTTTTGCGTACAGTGTCTGTCTGATCGAAATTTACATTCACACAAATTATGTGTCATTTTTAGGGTTGTGTGACTTTCATAGCGGCCTGAAATAGTGTTTTTCTGAAAGCCTATATTACTCGCTTATCGATTTCATTAGTTTCATGACACGTTTCAGCCGATAGTAGGTCTAAAATCACCAGCAGCCAAAATTTCTCTGGCAAATTTTGTTTCCGTTTCATGTTCAGCTGAAAATTTCAGCTTGTTGCAGTCATTTAGCCACTTTATGTGTAGCATGTTTTTATAGCTACATATACTGGCTTTTGAATAAAGTATAAAGTTTCTGATATTTCAGAGGTTTTCAGGTGTTATTGGAACCATATCACGCGACGGAAATGCTAAAAAATAGGTACACGATTTGCATAATTAATTTCAGTATTCCAAATGCATTTAGCCACATTTTGACTACTTTTTTTGGTTAGCCAATATACCCATCAATGCTATGAAGTAGTAATGTTTCAGGATTTCAGAGTTCTACAGGTCGCAGTTTTGCGTACAGTGTCTGTCTGATCGAAATTTACATTGACACAAATTATGTGTCATTTTTAGGGTTGTGTGACTTTCATAGCGGCCTGAAATAGTGTTTTTCTGAAAGCCTATACTACTCGCTTATCGATTTCATTAGTTTCATGACATGTTTCAGCCGATAGTAGGTCTAAAATCACCAGCAGCCAAAATTTCTCTGGCAAATTTTGTTTCCGTTTCATGTTCAGCTGAAAATTTCAGCTTATTGCAATCGTTTAGCCACTTTATGTGTAGCATGTTTTTATAGCTACATATACTGGCTTTCGAATAAAGTATAAAATTTCTGATATTTCAGAGGTTTTCAGGTGTTATTGGAACCATATCACGCGACGGAAATGCTAAAAAATAGGTAAACGATTTACATAATGAATTTCAGTATTCCAAATGCATTTAGCCACATTTTCACTACTTTTTTTGGTTAGCCAATATACCCATCAACGCAATAAAGTAGCAATGTTTCAGGATTTCAGAGTTCTACGGGTCGCAGTTTAGCGTACTATGTAACCTTAGTCGTCATGACTGATTTTTTTTGGGTATTTTTCAAAATGTTATATCATTTTTATGTAGTCCACTAATTACAGAAGCCGCCTCTAAAAGAATCGTACAAGTTTTTCTAGAATCAGAGGTCATATCGGCGTTGGCCGCAAACTTCACAAAAAAAGTCATCTTAATTTGGTCGAGTTATAGGCTGCTAGATTTGGCTGCCAAGTTCACACCGGTCAAAAATGCTATAAATGTTAACTAAAAATAATAGGAACACTCGTTTTGCAATCCTGTATTTTAGTATCCGTATCGGAAACAACGCGGCCCAGCGGCGATACGTAACAAGCTTATGTTTTGTTATACAGGGTCGTGCTTGGACAGGGGATCTCAACATTTCAGGTTTGCAACAGAATTAATTTCAATGACACGTGTGCGTGACAAGCTAGCTATTGAGACTAAACTAAATGATTACTTTAAATTAAATTTACAACTGCATATAATTATGTACACTAGCTGCGCCCCACAACGTTACCCGCTACAATTTTTCGGAATAAAAAGTAACTAATCACCTAGCGGTATAAAATATGTTTTGAAACCTATTCTCATATCTACCAAATATAAATAAAAAATTGTGTGCGACCACAAAAAAGGAGGTAAAAAGGGCGTAAAAAAGGGAGTGCGACCACAAGCACCATGACACTTTTATACTACATAGAAGATATACAAAACGAATCAGAATAAAAACAATTATTGTTATTAATTGCACTCAACACACTTTTTATTATATCAACCATTTTATTATGACGTTCACCGCTAGGCCGCCTCATTGATTTCCAAAAATACCAGTTGTAAGTGGCATAATATTATATATACACTTATAACAATGCGTAATAAAAAATAACTTACCTTGCTAAATCAGTGCACGTGCGGTCGGTGGAATCGAGTACACTGACCGAAACCGGGAACATGACGGCCAGTGTGTTGACGTAACAAATTCATAGATGGCGTTACACGTTTGAAATTTATCAAGGTGGACCGTTTTGCCTACAGGGTCCGTTTTGCCTTCCATTCCCCTACTTATTTATTAATGTCAAAGCAACAAAATACTACGTACTTAATTCTCAAATAAGCGAATTAAATTGTAATTCTTTTGAGAAAAATAAATGTCTTTAAACTGGTAATATCTTTGACTGTCACCCCGTTTTATAGTAACAAAAAACAATAATAATAAATATGAAAACGCGAATTAAACTACACATCTCTTTATATTACACATCAAATATATTACTTAATTTAACTTACAAATTAATTTGACATATTTATTTATTAATTAACTTGACTACGTTGACTATGTAACTTTGACATTTCCAAATTTTTTATTATAATCTGTTAACTTTGTCTTTATGCATTTTGTCTTCCCCTATAACAGCTGTAACATCTAGTTTTTGTTTTTTTGTGTCGATGACCGATATGAACGTTGTGATGTATTGTGTATTGTGTATTGTGATATATTGTTGTGTTGGTGATCCAAATAAATAAATAAAATAAATAATATATTTAACAGTGGTGCAACAACTAGTATCGAGGTAACCTTGATATGAATAGAACTCACTGAGATAGCAAATATAATTTGATACTTGTAAAAATTTCAAAAATTTAAGACTTAGTATACAAAAAGGTTGCTTACCACTGCGCCAGTGAAGCGGCTCATATTGCAACAGCAGTATCATGCGAGCTTTTAAATTGTGATCTCTTATTTATGTTGTTTTTCTAATTTCAGTCTGGATTTATGAACTTAATCCGTATTTGTAGGAATTAAAATAGATTGTTTTATAACAATGAAGTGGAATATCCGTATGTGCTTTGTGTTGGTGTTGTTTGATAAATCTTTAGCAATAAATAACAACTACAATTTTACTTATAGCAGTGAGTATAGTATAGTATATTTAGATAATTATATGTTTTGCATGGTGGTTATCCTAGTTTTACGTTTCATCCAAATAATAAACACATACAAACGTACAGACAAACTTTCGTATGTATAATATTAGTGTGATAAAAAGCAATGTTTCTATCTTTTTTTTTTTGGATTTTATGGTTTGACTACAAAGGCCTTTGAACCATGTCATTATTTACGAAGAACGAATTCATGTCTTACATCTATAGTTACAGTCAAAGTCTAGTATTGGTCTAGTCCAGTCCGTGTCAGTCAAGTCCAGTCATGCTATATAATAAAGTAGTGGCGACTTTACTTTAAGCTTCGATGGAGTTTTGGAAGCAACACGAAAACTCATGTTTCACCACATTATATCATTTTCCCACACTCGCGCTTGTAATTCGGCGCTTTATGAATAAAACACCACCATTTTATGCATAAACACTCGACAAAACACAAGTTTTGGAAAAAAATACAGCGGAGCGACACGACTCTTCCCGCGTTCCCGCCAAAAACTCCTTCTATCTTATAATTAGATTGATATATAGATAGATAAAACTCTTTGTTGTGCACACCATGAACAGAAAAAAGTACAGAGAACAAATTATTTTGTTCTCCTTACAACTTTTACTTTGTTTTTTTATGGTTGACAGGCTAGGTGTTTGACCACAGCTCACCGGATGTTAAGTGGCGTGAAAGATGATAAACACACCTAACTTGGCTTCCCTGGTCTCTGCAATACGGCCCTTTGCTCTAGTATGAGGCTGCTGTACCTACATTTAGTTAAGATAAAACTCTAAATATTTTTTGCATAATTATCTAATATTATTACTTTCTACGTTCGTTGTTCCTGATGCTCTGCGGACGACTTATCTCTGTTAGCGCTTAGCGGTTCGCTATTAGACTGTTTATTGGTTATTAGCTATTAGAGTAAAAGCTAGCTTAACTGGATAAATCCCGCCAAAAAAAGTAATGATACATTTTCAAAAAACTTTTTCCAAATTTATGGCATTACAAATATTATTATTAATCCATTTTTGTTTTTCTTGTGCGGTATTAATCACGTTTCATTATGTCGGATACTCCGACTAGTTTTTCCGGTACAACGAGTGCACGGCCTATAAATAAATAATAATTCAGTTTATAAGTGTTTTAATATAAGCGTAAACAGCTTGTAAAGCGCTATTTTAATTTAAGTAGTTTTGTTATTTCTAGGATAGAATGAACACTAGAAATATACAAGTATAAATAATTATAGATAAAAAAAGAAATTTTGGAAAAAAAAAACTCAACATAAATGATTATGAATAAATATTAAAATATTATGTTAGTCTAGTAAAATCTACAATAAATAAGTTCTTTCTAGAAAAGCATACATTATTTCATAAAACACTTAACGTTTGGCAGTATGTGGACAATCCTTAGCCTAGTCACTTGGGGGTAGATCTCCTTAGCAGGAGGTCGTTTAGGTAGGTACCACCGCAGTACCAGTTATTCTGCCGCTAAGCAGTAGTGTGTGTGTGCTAAACATTACTGTGTTCCAGTTTGAAGGGTGCTGCTGCTAGCGAAATTACTGGGCTGTTGAGACTAACCATCGAAAGTCTCAAAGTAATGAGCGCCAAAGCAGTGATGCCCTGGACTTTGTTTTGTTACACAACGTTCTGTGTATCGCTGCAATCAAATGGTCATGGACTGGCGTTATCTCTTACCATCAGGAGAGCGTCTCGTTCGTCTCATTACTTTACACAAAATCAACTTATGTAAAAAATTACTTTTTTAATTCTAGTGGCATCTCGTTGCAAAGAATACATCGCTCGTCGCGGATACAACTATGACACATTCTATCATATAGACGAAGCCAACCTCCAACATGTGACAGTTAAAAGAGACAACAATGACGTCACTTATTTCGAGATGCACATCGCAGTCCAGGCAGCTAGCAATGGGCATATCTTGCTGTCTCCTGTGCCGAAACCTGGACCGACTGATTCAGTTTATGAAATTGGTAAAAAAATATTTTTCTTTTTCAAATGATTTGTCATTGCGGTATAAAAGTATTTTGCCATCTTCAAGTAGTAATCCAATTCCTAATTTGTTCATCCAATTTAAAAATTGTTTTTTTTCTTCGTGTTTTTGGCATCGCACTTTTTGCAAGTTACTTTTTTATCTGATGGTTCCATGTAAATACATTCAGTTTAGTTTAGTTATCCCGGAAAAAGAATTAAAGCTAAGGGAATCCAAATAACTGAGTTTGAAATCTCTATATAGGACTTGGAATCTCGCATTCCGAACCGTAAAGAGCTCTTCCGAAAATTCCCCGAGAAACAAATAATAGAAGGGGATCGACGTCTTTCCGGAGGCTATGGATAGCTTCTTGGTGAGCTTGGAATAGAAAATTAATTTGTATTTGTACGTAGGTACTAGATAACACGTTCCAAATGGACAATCTAATTGTAGGATAATCTTGACAAGACGACAAAATGACGAGTATTTACCATTAGGTAGATATAACTTGAGTCGAGTGGTAGCTTGGTGGTAGCCTTGTAAATGGAAACTGGGCTGACTGAGTTTCCATTTATTAGGCACGCTATCTATGCTAGCTATATGCTAACTCCCCAGTTTTTTTTTTTGTTTTGGCGTCGCATTTTGAGCATCAAGTGCCAGTGTCAAGAGTTTTATATTTTCAAGTTTTAAAAGTTAAATAAGTTACCTCGTAGCTATAGTCAAAGTCCAGTCTTGGTCAAGTACAGTCCGTGTCAGTCAAGTCCAGTCAAGCTTTAGTGAAGTAGTTGCGACTTAACTATAAAGCTTGATGGATTTTTGGAAGCAACAGAAAATCATGTTTCACCACATTATATCTATGATTTTCTCACACTCGCGCTTGTGATTCGGCAGTTTATGAATAAAACACCACCATTTTTATGCATTTTTAGTTATCTGGTTCCCATAAAGCTCTTGTAACCAAATAACTACAAGCTTTATTAGATGGCGGTGTGTACAAGTAATTTTGATTTTGGCAGTCGTTGGAGGTGGCGGCAACAAGTTTACTGAACTGCGACTAAATCTCAAACGAAATGCAAGAAGTTCTGCCAAGACACCAAGCATCCTGTCTTCTATAGACTTCACGGCGTTTTATATCAAAATCTCCAACGGTAAGATTCAAGTTTCTTACTGTAGTTATACAGGACACACGTAACTGTAGTAGCCTACTAAGCCGTAAGAAGGTATCATCAAAGTGAGCATTCAAAAAAATTCTGCTACAAACTCTGCAAATAAAAATTCTGCACTCTATGAAACCGCAGCAGTTTCAAGATTTTAGAGATCGTCGATAATAACAGTTGTTCATATTGATAAGTATGTTGGACTTCTTGCTATTCTACGTACTTCTATATAGGTACTCATACTCGTATAAGGGCTAGGGCAATCTCTTCTTCAACATTTTCAACGAAATAACAGAGTTCAAAACATATTACTCTCACAATTAAGACATGGATTTTTGGGTGTTTCGGAAAAATCGCGAAATATCACAGAAGGGGGTATATAATGAGATATCTCGTGTATTTATTTTACGTTAAACGTACGTTACTAAACGTTTTTTAAACGTTGAGCGCAACATGCAACCTTAATTTCTGTCTGGACATTTTTATCACGATGCCTAATTTGCCAAAATTTAATTAGATTATACCCTGTATTTACGATAACATTCTCAAAATTTCATTATATTTTGTACCAAAAAAAATACACGTGATTTTTTAGTCTAAAACCTTACCACATACCAGGGAGGGTGAGGGTGTAAAAAAGTTGCTAAAAACATCACGTGATTAGTGGGCGACCCCTAAGAAAATGTAACTAACCAAATTGCCATACCAATTTCCAGAAGGTCTAGTGGAATTCGGCAAGGAGGGGGACAGTCTGCCAGTGCTAAGCTACTATGATGCGCATACGCTGCCCATCAAGTATTTTAGCTTTGCCTCTTGGGCCGGAGTCGAAGCCAAGTTCCTGTATGACTGTCCTGCTAATGATGACGATGGTAATATACTTACTCAGAAATCCTTTCGTACTTTAATTACTTTTTAACAAAAATAAAAATAAAATAAACTTTTATTTCAGCAACAACTCCTGATTCCCAATTAATACAACCCAAACTATCCAACTCGGATGAACTGAAGAGGAACTTGCTGATGGCCAAGTTGCCTTCCATAGCCCCGAGCCCGGTAGTCCAGGTCCAGCTCAGCGTCAGGGTGACACATATCAAGTACAACGCTTTGGAGTCCAAACTTAAGACCAGACTTGCCATCGTCATGGTGCGTCTATTTCCGATGTCCACTAATGGCTGACAGTGACACAACTTTGTAAATTATTTCGAAATTGATTTCATTAAAAAAAATTTCAGAGTTGGACGGACGATGGTATGGCTTGGAGTCCCACAAAGTTCAACGGAACTACTAGTCTAAAGTTTCGTCAGGGTCAAATATGGAGACCCATATTCTTTGTTTTCAAGTAAGTATACATCCAGCTAGTTCATCAATTTTTCTTGTCGACCTTTCATTGACTGTCGCATCGCTTTCTGATGTGCGGTTGGTTTAATTCTCTTTGCCTTCGTTAGCTTGAGTGGAAAATCTTCTCCGTTTATCAACGAGTAAACTGGATGCACCTAATACAGTCCACCATCTAAAATTAATTACATCTTTCCCAAAATATATCTATCATCTATGAAATTTGAAGAGTAAAATCCCATACACAGCTCAGACAGTGCAGAGCCGTTTGACGCCCAAAACCCAGACCTGATATCGATGGTCTACAGCGGAGATGCGACGTTTCACTTCCAAGATGAGATTACCACTTGGTGTATGGACACTGACGACACTAACATGTGAGTTTCATTATCTTTCATGGTTGAAAAACTACATGGATAGCCACATTCCCAAGTACGTATATATATTTCACATGGGACAACGCAGCCAGTATTTTGGGCACGTTTCCTGAAGCTAAAGATTATAAGTCTATTATTAGCTGGTGGTTTCACCCGCGTTTTGAAGGATTAAATGATTATTTTCTTTGCTACTAAAAAAATTGTCAATACTCAAATTCCAGTTCATATCCTCAGCAAAAGAGAAGACAAGGCAAAGTGTAACACCTCGTCAACATTGTCATCTATGGGGGGTGTAACATGAAGAGGTTTTTCAAATGTTGTAGGCCTCTGTACGACTGTAGTACTGTAGCTCTAGGAAAGTGCATAAATGAGAAACAAAATTCCCTATTTCCAGGTGGCCTCATGATGAATACACATGCTCTATACTGATAGAACCCTGGGAAATTCACGAGAAGATCACAATAGATATAATGGACCAAAACGATAATAAGCTTGCAGTCGTATGTATTACTAATTTAGGTACCGTTACAGCTGCAGAAAACAGCAGGAACAAGTTGGGAAGTTTCCTTACAGCTTGCTGGTTAGTGTAGTCGGGCGTAGGTTCAACCCTAACAATGAGCTTGAGCTGCCTATGAAGGAAAACATCGTGAGGAAACCATAGCATGCTGGTAGGGTACTTTCTAGTACTCGGCTGGCTAGCTCACCCGCAAGTTGAAAATCTGCCAACCACTTAACTGTGTAGGCGTAGGCTCATTTGAGAGCCAGTTCCATAACAAGCTAGGTGTGTTTATCATCTGTCAGCCATAAAGAACAAGTTACTTTTCATTTTTACTAGCTTTTATTATCTGTTTATTAGTTGATTTAAGCCAGTCTTCCAAGAATGTGACGTCTTATCCTACAGAGTTGAAATTTGACACTTCGAATCAGTTCCGATTACAATGCATTTTTTGATGTGCGTAACCAGACGTTGTCCAGAGTTGGCTCCAGACGAAAAAACTCAACTCAACGTACAACAGTATAGACACGAAATTTGTCTACATATTTGATTTTAATTGCTCGATTTTAAATTGCACGGTTATCTGGCTGTTGCATGCTTTTTACAAATATGTCGGTACTAATGATAGGTCAATAAGACTTGAGAAAATATGCGCTGTAACTGAAAATCCTAGAATTACCATTATGAAATGTCTCAAAGTAATGAGCAACTGCGCTAGACTTTATTGTATTACTTAAAGTTTTTACTGCAATGGTCATGAGCAAGCGTTGTCTCCTACCATGACGATAAATAATGCGATATTTTCTTATATTTAACGTCTTTTATGTACTATGGTAGTAGCTTTATTACCTAGAGCGATTTCTTTCAGACAACCTTTGAATTTTTTTTTTAATAATTTATTCCAAACGTTAGAAGAGAGATGGCGTCATTGTCAAGTTTCTGAGCCGGATCAAAAATCTTATATCCGTAGCTGATTTGGATTACATGTGTTTGTACCGCAAGCAGTTCAGCACCCGTTCGCGTGTATCTCTTCCAGTTAAATATATCATAAGCTTATAACCCCGTTTTGGTTCAGTTTGCAGACATCGACCAAGTGATTGAAAGCGAATGGGAAGCTTCGTACAACCGTATAGTGATCAAGCCAACTTTATGGAACATGATATACTCCAATGATGATGACAACGATACCCACAAAAGTGATAGATATATACTCAGCTTGGATTTGAAGAGGAAAGCCACTACTTACAATATTGTCTTCTATACGCCGCTTTTAGGTAAGACGGCTCAGCCTTCTGCAAGCCGAAATGGGACTATTATAGTCAAGTTATACCATGGGCGACGTGGGTTTGGGTGGGTGGCCTATGGTCTCGCGGTCCGAGAAGCCTCGCGCGTTGGACGGCGGTTATGCATTACCAAGCCGTGAACGTGACAAAATGATTTTACTCGTCATAAAACGATAAACATTACTATTGATTTAGAATAGAATAGAATAGAATAGAATATTTTATTGGCCTTATAACTACATATTTTATGTTACATTAGGCACGTCAAAATTACAATTATTAATAACAAAATTATATACAATTAAAGAACAATTAAACAAAACGTCACTGCCTAATATTAACAAAAATGTCCAGTGATTAATATAAAATGTCAAATTAATAATATGTTGTCAAAATATTAAATAATGTCAAATGAATAATAATAATTTAAAAAAAATGTCAAGTGATTAAATCTAAAAAAAAAAACAATAAAGAACAATTAGATTTAGTAGTTAACAATTTATTGATGGTTGATGGTCAATTTATCCATGCAAGAATGAAGATTCAGTCAGTTTCATATTCATAATTTATCAAATCTATTTACATTTAATCTAGCAACATCTGTGTGGTGTTGCGTCGCTATTGCGGGGAAAAGTTGGAGATTCTGTTTGTTTACGTCACTGTCACGTTCCTCAACGGCAATTTTTTATAGCTCTCCACTCCATCCCTTATTCGCTGTACATTACTTCCCCATTATCAAAATGATTGCAACAATAAAAATAATCGTATCGTTTAATACGTGGACAATAAAGAATTAATCAATCAAAACTCACCTGATTAAATAAATTAACTATGAACAGTTTTATGGTTAGTTTATATGCTGTAGAAGTGGTAAAAGACCAGCAAATTTTCCATTATCCAGAAGAAGGCCTGCCAAGTAGGTACATCCATAAACTAATTTCTGGAAAGAATATCCAAAACAACGTTGGTAGAATAGCATTAAGCAGGGATGGGAAGACGGGCAGTAAAGATGAGTGTTGATACGTTTGTAAAAAAGCCCCTTAAACCTGACGATAGCTCAACGGTTAGCGCGGTAGGTTCGCATGCCGAAGGGCGTGGGTTCAAACCCCAACAATGAGCTTGAGCTGCCGGTGAAGGAAAACATCGTGAGGAAACCATAGCATGGTGGTAGGGTACTTTCTAGTACTCGACTGGCTAGCTACCACTCTCAAGTAGAAAATCTGCCGCCAAGCATCTAACTGTGTGTTCCGGCAGACTCACTTGAGAGCCAGTTCCATTCCAGGCTAGGTGTGCTTTACCATCTTCGACCACACCTTCACTTAACATCAGGTGAGCTGTGGTCAAACAACTAGCCTGTCTACCATTAAAAAAAAAACCTAAACCTGAAGTGTAAGTTTGAGCGGGTTCACGTCTTTGTAACTCGTTCGATCTGGGATCCCCCATGGCGATACCATCATTAAAAAAGAAGAAAACATGCTAAGAAGTTTCGTATGTTGTTTCAGTGCTGCTGATTTTCGTGCTGATGTCATTCTGGGGTGAACCCGTTGATTTATCGAGGGTGTGGTTCTACACGGGGTGTGCCGTCGTCATTTGCATGGGACTGTGTAATATTGACTACTTAGTGCCTACACATACTGTACCTTCAATATGTAAGTTTAACAGCTTTTTTTTTTATGGTTGACAGGCTAAGTGTTTGACCACAGCTCACCTGATGTCAAGTGAAGGTGTGGTCGAAGATGATAAAGCACACCTAGCCTGGAATGCAACCGTTGTGCTGCATCAGCTTATGTCCAATAGAAATAAAACGGATGAATTAATGTTTAATGATAAATCATGACAAAAATTGTAATATTTTTGGAAGGCACGTGACCGTTAACTAATAACAGAGTGTGACGTCACGCTATGCGAAACAGCATTGACGCCATTGTTGCTGACATTTTTGTAGAGCAATTGTTGACTGTCATACGCCATAATAGTTCTGACCGTTACGGCGTATTTTAACTGATTTTCAAACCCCAAATACATGATATACATAATTATGTATGATATGTCTTAAAGTATTGAGCGCCAAAGCAGCGATGTTTTGATCTTTGTTTTGCTACTCAAAGTTCTGTGTATCGCTGCAATGGTCATGGGCAGGCCATTATTTCTAACCATCAAGAGGGCATCACCTCCGTCTTATTAGATTTACATAAAAAATATAATACATATCAGTATTTATTATTTAAAACGAACACACACTGCTGTGTTATCTATGTAATTAGACGACCGACACTAAAGTTTGATTAAGGAGATCTATCATTTAATAATTACCACCTTCTACCGTTCTTTTTAATTTTTACATGTATACTTAACTTATTTATTTTAATTTTCAGTGGTTCTATACATGACGGTGCTCTGGGGTGTCCTTTTAGCCATGTCAATACAAGTCTTTTTACTGTCGTCGCTTGCTGAAAAGCTATGCAAGACTTCGTTTATGCAAGAAGTTCTCACGTTTTCATTACTGCGAATAATTTTTTGCATGGCTCCTGTAAAAGTAAGTACACGGTTACGAAGAGAATAAAAGAGAGAACCCGTTCATAATATTTCAGTACCCTTCAAACTAGACCCCAGTAATTTTTACACACTTGCTTGGCGACAAAATATCTAGTAGGTACCGCTGTTGTACCTCCCTAGAAACTCTATTATTTTTATTTTTATTATATAAGATTTCACATAGATAAGTACACCAATATATGTGTTATAAAACTTACAATCTAATACAACTAACATGTGTTATCTTTTGAAGGAAGTACCAAATTAATGGACTACACTACTAAAGAATACATTAAATTTAACATTTCACTTTCTATTTGGTCATTTCGGCAAAAAGAGAGTTTACGTTAACTTTTAATTTTGACAAACTGGCTCCGAATATATCTGAATTACTTTTTTGTATACCTACATTTTGTAAATAGTATAATTTAAGGTATTTTTCTATGATGTTGACATGCGTTAACGAGCCTACTTATTCTAGGAACAGGTGAATCAGACACATTTTTTGTTTTATTTACGTGGGAATATTTACGTTTAATTATGTCGGATACTTTGACTCTAGTACAGCCTATATCCGGTGGCCTGCTTCAAGGAGTCAAAGAGAACAACGCGCACGCCGCGGTTAAAAAAATTAGTGAGTCTTACTCAGACAAATAACATACCATTATTTTCATAAATGTTCTACTCCCCAGATATCAGTAAACGGAGGTTACTCTCGCCAGGAAGACGTAGAAGATGAAGCGTGTATACCAAGCGGGTCAGTAGAAGAAATGGACCATGACAACACCACGTACGGAGACAAGCGAGAGCTGGCTGAGATCCTGGATAAGATTTTGTTTGTTGTTTACTCCATCACTGCAGCTGTAATGATATCTGACCATTATTAAACAGCTAAGATACAAACAATGCAGTTTCAATTAAGTGGAATTAAATGATTTTTTGAAAAATGGTATTGGTTTTTATTTGCTTGGAAGAGTGTAAACTTATAGAACAATTCTTAAATGCACGTGTAAGGGTTTGTAAATTTAAAGATGGCGTTCCTTCTAATTCCCTTTATTCTTTCTCTTTCACTCATAACTAAAACTATCTCAGAAAACTATTTACACTATCCCTTTCACACGTTAACTAAATTAGCTTTCTCTTTCATACTTACAATTATCTTGTATAGGTATCTCTTTCATATTGACGTTACGTTCCATTCATTGATTCATTGCTCTTTCGCACAAATGAATTGCTCATTAATTCTTTCTGAATCTCGCTATCTTACGTTACATTTCACGCAGTGCCTAAAGGTACAGTTTGCACACGTATAAAGTGGGGAAACGTTTACATTATTATATCTATGCCTCATAGACATTTTTTTTTGTCCTCATAGACATTATGTTTTGACGGGCTAGGTGTTTGTTCAATGCTCACCTGTTGTGAGAGTTTTGGCGGGAACGCGGGAAGAGTCGTGTCGCTCCGTTGTATTTTTTTCCAAAACTAGTGTTTTGTCGAGTGTTTATGCATAAAAATGGTGGTGTTTTATTCATAAAGTGCCGAATTACAAGCGCGAGTGTGGGAAAATGATATAATGTGGTGAAACATGAGTTTTCGTGTTGCTGCCAAAACTCCATCGAAGCTTTGTAGTAAAGTTGCCCCTACTTTACTAAAGCATGACTGGAATTAACTGACACGAACTGGACTTGACAAAGACGACTTTGACGATAACTATAGCTAAGATACAGCAGAAATAACACTTAAGACAAGGCAGTATGGCTCTATAGCTTTAGCCTGCCCGAAAGGGCAAATTATAAAAAAAAAAAAAAAAAAATCACCTGTTGTGATGTTGTGGTCGAAGATGGTAAACACACCTAGCTTAAACTGACTCTCAAGTAAAGCTCTCGAGTGAGGCTGCCGGAACACACCGTCAGATGCTTGGCGGCAGATTTTCAACTTGAGGGTGATAGCTAGCCAGCAGAGTACTAGAAAGTACTCTACCACTATGCTATGGTTTCCTGAAGATGTTTTCCTTCACCGGCAGCTGAAGCTAATTTTTGGGGTTTGAATACAAACCCTTCGGCATGCGAACCTACCGCGCTGACCACTGAGCTATCATCGCTACAAAAGCTATCTATTGTCTAGGTTTGCTATATTACATAGTTCAGTTAGTTCGCTTAGCTATGTGGTTCGCAGTGTAAATAGACACCGCAGAATGTAAATCGAGCTTAGCTTAGTTAGCAATGTGGCTTGCGCTTTCAAAGCGGAATACGGTAGTGGTGGCAGATTATCTGACTCTAAGGTGATACGATCGGTAGACGGTAGACGATCGGTCGATCTCCTAAGAAGATCTCTACCTGTCTTATGTAAAAGAGTTCTTTATTCATGTACTTTTACGGTTGCATTATATAATTGCACTGATTACTAACATACGGTCGACTTACGCGCTGTAAATATCCCGTAGGATATAGATATATTTGCAGAATATCTATATATAGATATGCAGAATATCTATATATAGATATGCAGAATATCTATATATAGATATGCAGAATATCTATATATAGATATGCAGAATATCTATATATAGATATGCAGAATATCTATATATAGATATGCAGAATATCTATATATAGATATGCAGAATATCTATATATAGATATGCAGAATATCTATATATAGATATGCAGAATATCTATATATAGATATGCAGAATATCTATATATAGATATTCTGCAAATATAATACCATAATTTACAAGTATTTTTAACATTTAATATTGTAACCTTAGACTATTCTAACCCTTGTCAGAAATACAAATCCTTGTCTCACGGGCACATCGATATATTTCACTTAAATCTATATCCATTTTAGTTTCACTTATGCGGGATTACTCAAAAAAGCAGAACGAGGCCGTGCGCGCGTTGTACTTGGCTTTGTCTCCATGATGAAGGCTTCAATATAGGTAATTAAACGAGAGTAATCCCGCAATAATAAAAAATAAAATGCGTCAAAACCAGTCTGTTACCACAGTAATTCGAGCGACTAACCGGTCTTAGGGGTCATCCATAAATTAATTCTGACACCGACAATTCTAGTCTTCATATGAAAGTGGGATGTGTAAGTGACGATAAACTAGCGATAGCGATAGCGATATATTGTAGCGATGATAGCTCAGTGGTTAGCGCGGTAGGTTCGCATGCCGAAGGGCGTGGGTTCAAACCCCAACAATGAGCTTGAGCTGCCGGTGAAGGAAAACATCGTGAGGAAACCATAGCATGGTGGTAGGGTACTTTCTAGTACTCGGCTGGCTAGCTACCACCCTCAAGTTGAAAATCTACCGCCAAGCATCTAACAGTGTGTTCCGGCAGCCTCACTTGAGAGCCAGTTCCATTCCAGGCTAGGTGTGCTTTACCATCTTCGACCACACCTTCACTTAACATCAGGTGAGCTGTGGTCAAACAACTAGCCTGTCAACCATAAAAAAAAAAAAAAAAAACTAGCAACTTTGTGATGTCTGTGGTGGGGTGCAGCTTTTGTAAGTTTTTTTATGTTAAAAGTTATGAGACGAGCGAGACGCTCCCCTGATGGTAAGAGATAACGCCTGTCCATGACCATTGCAGCGATCCATAGAACTTTGAGTAACAAAACAAAGTCCAGGGCATCACTGCTTAGTAGCTTAGTTTATACGCATTAACTTTTATACTTGTCAAAAGTCCAGCATATTTCCAAAACTCTGTAATAACGACAGCCCTACTTAAAAGCCTCAAACTTTTACAAATGCGTGTTTTATTATCGCTACTTTTTTTACGGAACCCCGTACAAAGTTCGGGGAGACAAATTTATTTTACGTGATGCGTTTCACTTATTAACTCGGAGGGAGACTGTTGTAAGTGAATATTTCTTTTGAGGTCTCATTCTGACGAGTAGGTAAATTACATGAAGTCGTAACTCGTGACGGAGTGGAATTTACTGCCAGCCTTTTGGAAAGTAAAAAGTTAGTGCTAAAAATAAAATATTAAGCTGGTTGTTTCGTCCCAAAGAGTTCCATCGCTTCGGACCAGGATGGGTACTCAAAACTTTTAAATTAAATCTTCTGCGTGTTCTATTGAGATCAATAATACTTGTATCTTATGTTACTAGGATACCTTATTTTGTCTGTTTACTTTGTGGTAGATTTCTTTAGCAGAAGGTCGTCTAGGTATGTGCCACCGCGGTACCAGATATCCTGACGCCAAGCGGTAGTGTATAAACATTACTGTGCTCCGCTTTGAAGGGAGCTAGCGAAATTACAGAGCTATTTCGACTAACTATCGAAAGTCTCAAAGTCATGCATGGGCGCTAAAGCAGAGATGCCCTGGACTTTGTTTTCTTCTTCTCAATCGGACACTCTTGGCAGAGTGGTCGTGGCTGCAGATGGGCAAGGTTGCGTCCCGTCGTCCCCGTTAGTTCCCAAAGCTGCTGCACGTCGCGCGATGTCTCTCCAGTTGTGGCGAACCTCCACATTGCGAGCACACTGTACTGCAGTGGACTTCGTAATCGACTTGACAAGGTCAATCCAACGAGTTGGAGACCGGCCACGGTATCTCCTGCCTTCTATGCGGCCTTGCTTTGACTTTGGACTTTGTTTTACTACTTATTATTTACAGCCCTGTTAGTTCATTGGTAGTATGTCTTTGAAAGCTGTAGAGTGTGGGTTCGATTCCTACCCAGAACAAACATTGTGTGGTATAAACAAATGTGTGTTCTGTGTCTGGATGTAATGTATGTATTATAAGTATATGTGTTCAGAAATAAAGAACTATTTAAGTAATCTATCAGTTATCTGACTTCCATAGTACAAGCTTTGCTTAGTTTGCAGATGGCACTGTGTGTAATGTCCTGCGATATTTATTTATTTATAACATATCACACCATTCTCTCATGGTTTCCTTAATGCAATAGTGCAAGTCACAATACATATTATTGTAAAATTAAAATGTTACATCAATTACAATTCCAATTAAACTCATAAATAAAAAAATAAAATAAAAATTGATAGATCTTTGTATCGCTACAATGCTGATAGACATGCGTTTTCTCTTACCATCAGGAGAGCGTCTCGTTCATTTCATTACATTTATTTTATGTATAAGCGATACGAATGGTAGAGATAACGCCTGATAGTAAGAGATAACGCCTGCTCATAACTGCAACAGTTCTGATAACAAGTCCCGGCATCGATCCTTTGGCGCTGACTTTTAAAAAATCATATTTCAATTGTTTTATTGGAGCAGTTTATTATATAAATCATAGTTATTTACGTAATCTCAAAAATTCGCAATGCAAATCTTGAGCGGACATTTTAATAAAGAATATTGCACTCGGTCGTAGCTCGAGAGATCTTAATAAAAATTTGATCCTTTTAAACAAAGCAATTCATATTCATGAATAAAAATATCTTCCGCGAGGGAATAAATTGCGGCTGGAGGGCTATTTTGGGGATCTGGGAGTAATTTTATAAGAAAGCGTCTTAACATCAGAGAAAATGATCTTACACAAGAAATTGTAGGAGCGTCAACTCGAACGCACTTATATATATAAATATCGTAGGACTATACACACAGCCATCTGGCCTCAAACTAAGCAGAGCTTGTGTGATGGAAGTCAGATAACTGATAGAATACATAAATATGTTTCTTTTTTTTTGTAAATACATAATTATAATACATAAAGAACACCAACTAGCTTATTAAAAAAAAATTAAAACACGAATGTTTACTAATATAGGTACTTGAGCATCCAATTCTAATCAGACATTTTTAAGTAATGGTGGAAGAAACACACATGAATGCTAAAAACATTACACTCCCTTTTTTGGGCAGTCGTGTAATAAGAACATAGTCGTTTGACCGCCAACTCGCCCTATTTTTTAGCCACCAACTCACTCGATAGAGAGCAACGGTGTAGTTGATGATGGAGCATGCTGGTCTGGAGCTAACCGATTCACTCGCGACTTGAAAACAGCCAAGACAAAGAGGGTCCAAGAAGTAAAAAAATTGTTTATCTTGCCGTACAGTTGACCCTAAAAGGTTGCTAGTTAGAAATTGTGATCTTGCTTAAGGAAGTAGGTACCTACATACAAACCTTCAACTTTATTGCTTATGTGCTTTTGCTAGTGCCTTGCAGAAGTCTATCAGAAGGTATTTTAGGTATATTTTCAAGTATTTTAAGTTAAACCAAGTACAATAAGTCTAAACTACAATCAAAGTCACGCAGTCAGGGTCGAGTCTTTCATACCCTAGTATAAAACTTTGTTAAAAACTTCGACGGAGTTTTGGAAGCAACACGAAAAGTAATATTTCACCACATTTAGGTACCTACCTATGTATTTCACTTTTCCACGTATGGCCGAATGGCCTTGAGAATAAAATATCAGTATTTTATGCAAATAATTTAATGCGGCGACACGACCTTTCCGCGTTCCCGCCAATACTCCATACTCATTAAAAACATTACCTTTCCGAGCAGACGCTAGTCCCATATTAGCCAGTTAAACTAAACTCGCACCATCCAAAGAACAGTGAAGCGTTATCGCTCCAACCATTCCACCCAGTTATTCCTATAAGAGTAGCTACCTACTTGCGTCGGGCAGTTATCTGTGCTTCCGGACGACTGCCCTGTCTCGATCGATGCCAATTTGTTACTGCAGAATACAATCCTTGGAATGCAGCTTTTATTTTAAGACGTATGTAACCCTTTTGTATTTAAGGCAAATGTAATGTGACAAACAAAACGCTATCCTGATGGTAAGAAAAAAGGGAAAAGAGGCCATTTGATAAGACTCCAAAGTGTAGATATCAATTCCAATTTGTGACAGCCTCACAACTTCTCACAGCTCGGAGACGATGCTCTTATCCCGACCCTCAACTTTAGCTCCTATAAATGTCAAAAGCCCATTTAGCTGCCAAAAAGCTGGATATCCTTTCGAAAGTGCGACGGTACTTCACGCCGGAACAGTTGCTTACATTATACAAAGCACAAATTCGATCATGCATGGGGTTCTCACCTTTGAGACGGATCAGCCAAGTACGTACCAACTTGGGGCGTTGAAGTCCGCGCTACGGGAACCTTATTGCGCAAACATACTATACCTATATGGCCTATTTCTGATGCTTCGAGACATATTTTGATGGTTAATCTCAATAGCCCTGTAGATTCATTCCAGTTATTTCTATACATTTTTTCTATTCTTCATTTCAGTTTGAGGTATTCAAACAAACAAAATTTATTTCATTTTCATTGTGCAACCGCTGAATGGGTACTCAGGCAGCGCATTTCGCTGTGCGGTATTGTATTTGCACACCCGTTCTCCGTTGGATATAATCC
This sequence comes from Biston betularia, assembly GCA_905404145.2. NCBI lineage: Eukaryota > Metazoa > Arthropoda > Insecta > Lepidoptera > Geometridae > Biston > Biston betularia. Next base: position 4,252,671 of record FR989887.1, on the reverse strand, counting down.
GTCTCATGTCTCCATGGATACAAGTACCGTCAAGTCGAGATTGAATCGCTATCTAGGCAAGCGTGCTCCATCGTAGACCACATACTTACTTTGCATCTAGTGCGATGGTAAAACTCGCCACTCTTTATTTTCCAGCGAAAATGAGGCGGAAGTTAAATACCTACTATAGTTTCCACAGTCAATGTTTTACTTTTTTTATATATGTATCAAAGTAGGAATGTTTTTCAGCTTATACAGCATGACTGGCGAGACACCTACAATACTGAAGGAGAGTACTTGATACTCGATTCTCGTTATAATTATGTAATAAAATTAGGCACTTAATTTTTGGCCCCAATTTCCCTATAAATAAATGAAGCGTGGATACACTCCCGATAACGATGTTTTAATCATGCGACAAGTACGTGCTTGTCCCCCGTCGTCGGCGCGAGCGTCCTCGCAACATCCAGCTCATGTGTCCGCGCGGTTATCATGCGTTGCGTAATTAATTACATAACTTCCGGTTAAGTTTTTGTAGCGATGATAGCTCAGTGGTTAGCGCGGTAGGTTCGCGTTCCGAAGGGCGTGGGTTCAAACCCCAACAATGAGCTTGAGCTGCCGGTGAAGGAAAACATCGTGAGGAAACCATAGCATGGTGGTAGGGTACTTTCTAGTACTCGGCTGGCTAGCTACCACCCTCAAGTTGAAAATCTGCCGCCAAGCATCTAACGGTGTGTTCCGGCAGCCTCACTTGAGAGCCAGTTCCATTCCAGGCTAGGTGTGCTTTACCATCTTCGACCACACCTTCACTTAACATCAGGTGAGCTGTGGTCAAACAACTAGCCTGTCAACCATAAAAAAATAAAAAATAAAAGTTTACCTCGTATTCAGTTAATACTTATTTTTAATGTTATTTCTATATGATCGCCAAATATCACGTCTTCAAGTATCGTAGATGTCTCACCAGTCATACTGTACAATGTGAACACGATCCGGAAATTAAAAAAATGTAGTATGATACTAAGTAAATTTATTTCATTATCTATTCTAAATACAAGGCGGGCGTAACCCGCTCACAGATCATATCGACAAAGGAAAATGATTCATTGCTATAAATAATGAATACAAAATTGAATCACAAATACAAATTTAAATAATATCAATTAACTACAATAATAATTGGAAGTAAATGAGCATAATTAATTTGAGCAATACATTTGTATTGTCGACAATCTATAAAATAATAAAACCGATATTTTAAAATGGAGGGAACTTATTAAGTACATCAATTAAAGCTTATTTTTAACTAACATATTGCCACAAATGATTATGTTTTATAGAAATATATCTCACTTAAGTAAGCCTTTAACTTATGGGTGATTAAGATTGCTTTACAAGACAAAGTATATGTATTATTTGCTTTATCTTTACTGAATCGCGTTGTACAAAATATTGCAAACCATTGTATATCAGGAAATGTTAAAATGAGACCAACACTGAAATTACAACAATTCTCACCTGATACATTTAAGTGTCCAATCACTTTTTTGTATGAATTAACTGATTTTTATAGACGCGATTTTAGGTCTGGTCCCATAGTGAAATATCAAAATAAACATCCCATTCAGTTTAACGTCAAAGTACCGAGCAATCGTTTATACATAACAGTATTTGTGAATAGTTCACAGTTGATAAGATATTAATCAGCTGAGAAATTTAATTCAACACAGTCAATTTGATGCCTTCAGATTTTTTGAGGGTGGCTTGAGCCATGGGCAGCTATAAGTGACATGTTCAGTTGTTCACGTTGCAGGGATGCCACACGTAGTTGTTTTAACTCAAGAATTGTTTAAAGTTGCGAATACAGAATTATTATTTTTTCCTAAATTGTGCGCACTGACCAAACATATTTGTTCAACTCCACGCGGACAGCGTAACAGCTAGTTTGTGAATAATTCACAGTTGATAAAACATTAAACCGCTGAGAAATGTAATTCAACAGTCAATTTGATGCAAATATTTTGTACAACGCAAGAACCTTATAAAAAAATTAATAATACCAGTTGGAACAATCTTTTAACATAGCAAATTATATCTATTAATACATGGACTATAATGTATAATACAAAATAAAAACTGCTACCGTTGTAAGAAGGCACGGACGTGTGCTTTTACAGGTCGAATACCTGTATCAAGTTATGTACACGAGAATATTAAAAAAGTTCATAACAATGATATTTTATTTATTTGAAACCTGATCAAAATTACAGCTATCGAACAAGAAATCGTGTCGCTTATAATCTTTAACATCAATTCTGCCATTTCAAAACCCGGTTTTTAAACCACGATGTGTACTGTCAATATGATAATAACCAGGTAAACTATCATTAGCGTTGCATTATATTATTTTTTCTTTACCTATTGTCGCGTACTTTAAGCGAATAAGTTTTATTAATGACGATAAAAGTACGCTGTTTTTGATACTATATTGAGCAGCTATTGTTTCTTATTGATTGCTTTATTGTTTTTATTGTCTACCTATTTATTGTATATTTTGCACTAAAAACAACGCGCGTTTAACATAAACTAAATTTGACGGCTCTTCAATTTTTGCAATGTTTTCGAATAAGTTTTATTAGCGACGATAAAAGTACGCTGTTTTTGATACTATATTGAGCAGGTATTGTTTCTTATTGATTGCTTTAATGTTTTTATTGTCTACCTATTTATTGTATATTTTGCACTAAAAACAACGCGCGTTTAACATAAACTAAATTTGACGGCTCTTCAATTTTTGCAATGTTTTCGAATGAGTTTTATTAGCGACGATAAAAGTACGCTGTTTTTGATACTATATTGAGCAGGTATTGTTTCTTATTGATTGCTTTATTGTTTTTATTGTCAACCTATTTATTGTAGAAAACAACGCGCGTTTAACATAAACTAAATTTGACGGCTATTTATTCCACACAAACGAAAACAAGGTATATTATATTTGTTAATGTCAAATTAGTTAAGCTTCAGCAGAATTGATGTTGGACGTTAGAATTAAGAATAAAATTATTATGTGAAGTAAAACTAGTACCTAATGGTCTTTCGAAATATGTAATGATAAAGATAAATTTCGAAATGTAGGTATTTTTACGATAACAATGAAATAAATAAATGCTTAGGATTAAGAATTAAAAAAATACTCATTGAATAGGAAAGCTTATTGTTCAAGGAACGTGTAAAAATGCATTCATTTAGTTGTAAATATAAAATGCTAAGATTTAAATGGCATATGTTTGTAAGAAGCACTGCAAACAAAAATGCATTCTATATAGCTTTATTTCTAGTGCATGGAACATTGTTACGACCATTGAGAAAAATAGAACATTATATATTTATTGTCATGATGCTTTGAAGTCAAGTGACCGCTGACCATCGGTCTTCGCGAAAATCAACTCTTAGAATCCCTAATTCAACCATTAAATATTAAATTTCAACCACTTAGTCGTAGATTGCCACAAATTTATTAAAAACGAATATGCACGCCAAATTTATTGCAAGATCATCATACCTAGATAGACAAATTCATTCAGTATAATAATTATTTTTATAAGATATATATATCTCACAATATCCAAACATCAACATCAATATATACATTATAAACACAGTATGAAAAGACCCTAAACAAGAAAATAGTTGTTAAATATCACCTTCTCTAGAGACTAAACAGTAAAAAGGATTACAGTAAATGCACGAAAAATAGTTATACGTAGTCTTACAAGTTCTATTTAACAACAGTATTCTAAATGAGCTAAAACAACTGTTGAGTGCAGATGTTTGTACTGGAAACATTGTAGTACTAAGTTATCGAATAGAATGTCACCGAATAAACATAATCCATATACCTAGATACATGCATCTCGCTCTCTAGTCTGCTATCAGTTACACGTAACATCTGCACGCAAACCTACGTAATTAGTTGCGTAATAGTTATAGAAATAGAGCTCAATTTACATCAACAGTTGTGTACAAAGATGATTTTACTAAATCATTATTAGTTAATACGCTTTTGTTAAATCTAACATGGTGAGTAAAGTAACCATAGTCCGTTCCCAATCGAATGCTGATCCAGCTACAGTAATTGTTCAAACGATCTAATACTTTTAATTTTTTTAGTTACTTGAATACAAAATATATATAAACATATACTTCAGATTCGAAGTAAATACACGAGAACTTAAAAAAAAAAAGAAAATTTACAATACACTGTAACTGTTAGTGACCATTCGATCAGAGAACGACCATAATAAGGTGGTTCGATTTCCATACAAACAATTTTTTTCCATTTATGAACAAATGGAGCATAATTTTACAGTGAAATCACAGCTACTGGCATTTATTTGCGGTATATCACAATTGCTTGAACAACACAGTAGATTATTAGCACAAAATCAAGTTCATGAATGATTTACGAATTTATTATTTTTGAATAAAACAATAGATTATGCTAATAATCTTCTATTTTACTCAAGTAATTGTGATTTACCGCACATAATGACGAAATTAAATGCCAGTAGCTGTGATTTCACTGTAAAATTATGCTCCATTTGTCCATAAATGGAAAAAAAATATTTGTATGGAAATCGTACCACCTTAATGAGTTTGACAGTATTTTTACGCATTTTATATAAATACCTAATTATAGCTGCCTGTAATATATATTGTATTATGATTTAGAAGAGAGCGCCACAGCAAATCTGTCAAGTTTTATTGGTGGCGTTGTCTAAAAATACCAACAAAAAACGTACCGACCGCGGGACCTAATGATTGTATAACGTATAAGTCCTATAAACATATACCTACTACAGATACATTCTACAGTAAGCATGGTATGACGCCTGATCCTATAAAAGTCGATAGAAATAACAAGTAAACTTTGATGACAGCAAAAGAAAAAAAAAGCTAGTCGAGTGGTTTTATTGGTCACTTCTGTAAAATTTATATCTAGCTATCTCTGTCGTATTATGTGAAATCTGGCATCAGATCATGCTATGTGTAGAAACTTTAACTTCAGAACTACCTCACAATGACATTGTATTCATTCACACATGCTCTCACTTCATATCACAATCGAGTTAAAAATTGTTTTTTTAACAAAACGCAAAAAGGTCTTTAAAACAATAGATTTAACTAATTAACAATCGAAATTTTAGCCAGATTATTATAAAATAATAAATATCGTGGAACTATACACACAGCGCCGTCTGGCCCCAAACTAAGCAGAGCTTGTGTGATGGAAGTCAGATAACTGATAGAATACATAAATACCTTTTTTTTTGTAAATACATACTTATAATTATAATACATACAGAACACCCGGACACAGAACAAACATTTGTTTATTTACAAAATATTTGCCCCGAATGTGAGAATCGAACCCACGCCCTACAGCTCTCAAGGCTTGGAATGCTAGTAATTATGTGCTTCCCGCGTATTGCAGCACACCATTATCTTTTTGGAATGTTGATGTTAAATCTATAGCTTTTAAAGGTTACGTTTTTGCTATCGGTAGTAATCAAAATCGTATTGTTCCTTATTAATATTTTTGACTTTGAACATTAATTAAATTTTAGAAAGTAACACGTTCGAACCTATTGTTTAAACCCACTACAATACCTTAGAGAATACAGATACATTTTCATCAACACTTTATTTTTATAACCCGTCTAAATAGTAAATAGGTTTATTCTTAAAATTATTTTAACATATTATTTACAATAACAGTACTTTTAACGTGATCCAATAGATTAAAACTGACATTGTAATAGAACTTTTGAAATATTAAATATCGGAGTAGAAAGTTAAGATTTATTTAATAGGATGTAAAAACGTTGCGTGCATAATTCAAATTACAAAAATAACTATTGACCCTTTATTTATTTTTTTTAAATTTAGATACGAATATGTATAGGCTTTATTTATATGTATAATTCCACCGGATAACAAGTGACTTATGAGTTATTCATAAAAACGTTTTATAACAACGATTTAATTACGAATAATATTTTTAATTTCAGTATGTGTTGCGAGCACTTATAATCCACCTTTTAGACACCTTTCTCAAGAAATTAAATTACATTTTCACATTCATAATTAAAAAAATAAATGCTCTCAACATATTTCTATGACAATTTAATGTATACTTTTCAACAACAAGAGTTAGTTTTTTTTTTTTACCAAAACATCTAGTGTAACAATATTTATATTTTCAATCTATAGACCGCTAAAACGTAGATTATTATTTGCTCTACGAATAAAACGTTTAATATTATATATTGATCCACTCGCTTACAACTCGTTATATAATAATTCATAACGATACATTTAAGACTTTCATATAACTGACTACAGAATAAATTCCCTTATGTTCTTTAAATATCTCCGAAATTATCTACATGAAATATTGGCACAATGAGACTTTATGCTTAATTTCATTCATTTCAAGAGACTAACTACATATATGGGAAAAAGAAATGCTTTTTCTTGCATATGAAACAAAGAAAATATAAGCGATGGATCAATCTCTACATTAAAATATAATTATCGCCCACCATCTTATAATATTTCAGAGTCTTATAACAATGTGCTAAAGTCGAAATTTCAGCTACAATTATCAGATCTAATTACTTCTAAAATTCTATGAAGGCCTTTTAATATCTCTATCGACCTTCCGAAATAAAGAGGAACGTTTAAAATACACTGCAAAAAGTTGCCATCCATAAAATGATTGGAAAAATACTGAGAATATAAAACTATACTTTAAACGTACGAATATAGAGATCAATTTCATTAAAAAATGGAATAATTTGATATTTTATAAGCTCTCTGATTGTTGTTTGTACTTGGATTACAAAAATTGGAAATGATAATGAAAACAATGAAATTAAAACTACGTTAAGTAATAAAACAAATGCCAATCATGGATATTTTTTTTGAAATTATATAACAAATTTGATCTAAGGTATAATATATACCAAAATTTAAAAGAACACTTCTTCAAACGTGACTGGGTTAAACAATATAATAAATAATTAATCGATTAAATTAAGGATAGTTGTCAAAAGAGTAGAATCCTGCTCAACTATTATTTGTACGAAACATGTTTTAGTCTATAAATCGTATCAATCGACAGAAATAAACATCTTTGTATTCTATGGTATCTGCTGCTGCCTAGGACAAAAGTGTAGATTTAAAGTTGGAATTTAAAAAAAATCGTATATCGAATAAAATGTTGATTTATAGGCACATAAAATTAAATTCAAATGAATATAATTCTCAACGCGAACAAAGCATTAGTCGATGTTTTTTGACCCATCCCTTTAGATTAAAAAAAAATAATGTACAGGATTCTACTTTTATAGATGTAAGTATAGCTGCTGCCTTCAGTTACGAAAAGGGACAACATTTTAACTAAACATAAAATAATACTTTAATAAGCTGCCTTTCAAATAATGACGGAGGCGTATTATTCAATCGGTTGTATGTTGCCCGAACAGGGCCCAATTATAACATTGCAATTACTGCGTTTCGGCGGATTTTTTGATAGCACGTAGTCACAATGGTGTGAAATCCTCTAGGTTCGATCGAAGTCTATAATTCAATATCCGTGAAACAGAAAAACTAATCACTAAGGCGCTTGCCTTATTTATTAATGCAAGTAATAACAGAAACTCTCAAACAATTATTTCACTGAAAAATCGGACGAACTGAAATTACCAGGCGTCCATAACACCACAAGAGGTTGGAAGGTCTAAGAGATAAGGCAGTCTCAGGAGCGCGTTTGCGCGTCCGGCGGCCGTTGCTGTCAGAAGAATATAACCTCTTCCTCCGTCGGCGCTGATTGGACAGGAGGCGTGGTCACTGTAGCCGGCGGTGTTTCCGGTGAACGCACTCGGAACTTGTCGGGTAGTTTCGGGTAAGTATTCGTTCTGAAATGGAAAAAAAACTGTAATATTCTTGTGTCCTATTCGTCTCTTTCTTTGTTTTCGACTTCGCTCTTTCTGCATTTGCAAGTGTCAAGTATTTCGATATTTTCAAAATAAAGTTAAATCATTTTCAAGTAACAGTCGCAGACAAAGTAAACCAGTCATGCCTTAATAAAGTAGTGGTGACTTTACTACAAGTTGCAATAGAGTTTTGAAAACAACAAGAAAAGTCATGTTTCACCACATTGTATCACATTGTAACACTTTATGAATAACACACACACACACACATGAAAACACCACTGTTTTTGTAATATTTTAACACTCGACAAAGTTTTGAAAAAATATACCTACATGGGCCGATAATATGATTTTCTCCGCGTTCCCGTCAAAACTCTCTGAAGTAGTTAATTCGAAATTTGAAAGAAAATAAAAAACAAAACACGATAGAATTATTCCAAAGATTCTGCGGCTTTAAAAGGGTGTGGAGATTCAGATTTCCTGAGAAAGTCAGATTTTCTTGAAGCTTCGTATGCCTTACCTAGTAGCCTTGTTATTATTGTGTTGCTGAGAGGGGAGCGGAGCGGGCGAACTCCCAGTTCGAGTGTGCTGTATCACAAGTCCTTGGCTTTGTTGCTGCAAGATAAATGCATACATGTAACATGAACAATATACATTGAGTTACTATTAAAATACTTGAGAGTTTTCAGTTTAGGTATAGGTAGTGACCATTTAAATTTATGGTAAAAAAACGGGACATCAAAAATGTGGCGACAGTTCACTTTTATAACATGGCTTTGATAACTGAAGTTTTTCAGATGTCTACAATTTACTCCTTATAGATAATTCTTGTTTTACAAGTGCGTTTGTTCCAGGGAGACACTCAATATACATATACCATCAAAACGTTTTTTTTTTTTCATTCTAAACTAGCGGCCCGTCCCAGCTTCAAACGGGTGAACTTTTTTTTTTTTTTAAATTTTATTCCGACTACCACAAAAGTCTTTTCATTTTTCGGGTTATATAGCGTATGACACTCGTGGCTTTTAAGAATTTTCAAAATCGGTTCAGTAGATCCAGAGATTACCCCTTACAACCTCACAAACTTTACCTCTTTATAATATTAGTATTGATAGGTTCGCGTTTGACTACACCCTGCTTGATGTTAAGCTGTAGTGTAGTCTAGGATGGAGCACGCTTACCTACAAGAAACCTATTAAATTACTCTAGATTTGAACACACTCATATTATACCTTAAAGGGAACACGGACTCCGGTAGGGAGTTCCACAATCACGGTGTACGAATAAAAAGTGTGGAGTCAAAACGTTTTGTGCGTACGTGGGGAATATCCAAAAACGTGTTAAAGTTAACGTGATTACTTGTCAACTTGGAAGTTTATCAGTAACTGACAACGGGACAACTTGGCAGCCCGAAACTTTCCTCGAGGACACCGGAATGGAGAAGTGGAAAAAGAGACAGTCCCATTCAAAACTGGACGTATGGTCACGATAGGGCCAAGGACTGGTTCGGTAATGGGACCTTATTCCTTATAAGCACACGTAACGGTTAACCCACATGCCTAATTTAAAAAAAAAAACGCAACTACGTGTATCCCCTCTTTGTTTACAACTGTCGAATTACACTTTATTATTAAACGTCATCCACGTTTTCGACAGGAAATTTGAAATGAGTAATAGAATAGAGTGCTTAGTAACTATTTTTGTGAGGGAGCGTAGGTGCTAAAGTAGTAATATAGTAATTTTTGTGTGAAACAAACTCTAATACATATTTCTTTATAATATAACTAGAACCTGGTATATAAAATTGAATTTTATTTCAAAAAAATTGACCCGAGTTCACACTCGATATTATTTCTAAAAAATTGACCTGAGTTCATACTTTTTTTATGTGATACTACATAAGAATTTCAAATCAACTTTAAACTACGTTGCACTACTCAGCTAAGACAACTAGAATCATAAATAAATAGGTGCTTTCAACGCTCTTGTGAACATGCTCAAATACTTCCCACATACGAAACGCGCTTGTAACACGGAAAACAAAACATAGAAATATTAATCGTAAATCATGTTACATCAATTTAATTTTCAAATAAAGTTATTGTAATAAGTACTTTTAATAGTATTTTGAAATTGTATCCCAATGTATTTTGTAAAAAAATTTTTTTTAACAGTGACAAAGTTTTGCGCACGCTTTTTCCTTGTTTTTGGCGTTGCACTTTGTGCACTAGCCAATGTCAAGTATTTCGATATTTTCGAGTATTTTAAAATAAATCGAGTCAAATTCACAAAAAAAACGTAAGTCAAAGTAGAGTCCGATCACGCCGTAGTAAAATAATAGTGAGTATACGATAAGCTTCGACGGAGTTTTGGAAGCAACACGTCAAAGTCATGTTTCACCACATTATATCACTTTTCCACACTCACGAAAGTAAATCGGTCGTTAATGAACAAAACAACAGACATAAAAACACAAGTTTTAGAAAATAAATAATCTGGCGACTTTTATTCTCGTCAAGATTCCACTCGTGTCTGTTCTAAAGTTATCTTCTAGGTACATAGAATTGGTTGGCGATAAGGGTAGTGCCCGGGTTGCAAATACGTGTCTCCATTATGTGGAAAGTGTAACACCGAAAGCTGAACAGACGAAATGGTTGTACACATCGATATGTCTACTATATTTAGAACAGATTAGAAAGCCAATTGTGGTTTATACAATTTTACTACTGAAGCAAATTTGGTGTGCGGTTTGCTTTACAGTTTACTGTCTTGTGTGTTAAATAAGTTATTGATTTGAATAACAATAGGTTTAACTGGGTAGTTATCAAGCAACTATACTTTTTTCATTGTAAAAAAATCCGGCATAGAAAATCTGTAGTCTGGGGTCACCGACAAGGTTTTAATTGGAATTCAAAATAACGCTGTTTATGTTTTTAATAATTATAATTATATTAGAAACATAATGACTAAATTTGACAGCCCCGTTGGCTCGTTGGTAGTATATCTGCCTTGAGAGCTGTAGGGCGTGGGTTCGATTCCCAAGCAGGGCAAACATTTTGTGAATAAACAAATGTTTGTGCTGTGTCTGGGTGTTCTGTATATATTATAAGTATGTATTTACAAAAAAAAAAGTATTTATGTATTCTATCAGTTATCTGACTTCCATCACACAAGCTCTGCTTAGTTTGGGGCCAGATGGCGCTGTGTGTATAGTCCTACGATATTTATTTATTTATTTATTTTATAATGTATACGCATTTTCTTAGAAACATTTATCAATATGAAAATGCGTATGAAATTAGACCAAAATTCATTAATACCCCTGCCCCTACCCTTTATTTCTACCCCTTTTTTAGCAGGAAATTTCCATCGTGTTTTTTTTCGTAATGATATATCCAAAATGTTGTTGAATATTATGAAATTACAAAAGAAATTTTATCAATACAAGAAGAGAGGCGTATTCGAAAAAAAAAACAAATAATGCCTGTTTATTTCATCGTCACTAAAATAAATAAATACATAGTTTTAACAAATATCAAGTTTTTGTTCGCGAAGGTTTTGGTTGACCACCGTCTGACAACCGACCAACGAGGAAGAAAGAGACAAGGTATATTTTTGTTCCTTTTGCACTCGCTAGTCCGGGATAGTCGTGGCAACCCATCCAACAGTACAAACAAATCAATAACCTTATTAAACACAGTAAGACAGAGTATAGAGTTTCATAAGTACAACAACTAATTTGGAAGATTTATACTAAGTACTCGACAAATAATTTTACTTACGAAAAATAATTTTTGTTGTTAAAAAACGTTCGGATAGTCAATGTCCTGAAAATCAATATATATAAAAAATCAACCATTCGATCTGTTACAGGACTTTACATTAAATATAATTAAATAAACACGGGAATATAATATATAAAATTATATAACTTCAAAAAAAAAACTACAAAATAACATGCCAGATGTTACGCTAGTTCTGAAGCCGTTATTTTCTGCGTAGATTTACTATCTCTATTGAAAACATTAAACGGTTCTCTCATTCATTCTTTCGGTCATACAAACACTCACTCTATTATTCTCGTTACATCGTTCATTCCCGCATAATTACATTCTTCTACTATTGATAAAAATAACTTTCTTTCTTTTATAAGCGATTCGTTTTTAAAAATTATTGTCGCCAAAAAAGTTTGACTCCAAAAATATGTTCTATAGTTGATAAGTGTTTGACCACAGCTCATTAGACTAAGTAACGGTGTAGGCGTAGGTGGTAAACACACCTAGTCTGTAATGGAACTGGTTCTCTAATGACACTGCCAGAATATACCGCTTGCTTGGCGGCAGATATTCAACTTGAAGGTGGTAAGCCAGCCGAGCCAACCCTACCACCACGCTATGGTTTCCTCACGATCTTTTCCTTCACCGGTAGCACAAACTAATTGTTGAATCCTTCCACGTGTGAACTGACCGTTCCAACCACTGAGCTATCATCGCTACATAATATTATATACGGTATGAAGAAAAATGTATAATGTTCAGTATATATCAAAATATTTATACTTCTTTTTATGTAAAAGTAATGTAACGAACGATGGTAACTCACCTGATGGTAAGAGATAACGCATGCCCATGTGACCATTGCAGCGATACACAGGAACTTGAGCAGCAAAACAAAGTCCGGGGCATCGCTGCTTTGGCGCTCATTACTTTGAGACTTTCGATGGTTAGTCTCAACGGCCCAGTAAATCACGCAAAATGCATCTTTCATGCGATCGCTTTTCATATATCACAATGACAAAGTAATGACTCAAATATAATAATTATACGATTGTAAAACAGGCTCTATATCGATGTAATAAGGTACTCACGTCGCTCGGCGACTCGTGTAGTCTGTGATAGCCCGGCGGAGGTTGTTGGCTTTTGCCGCTCGCTAATTTTAGTGGTAATTGCTGTTTTACCATTTGCTGGAACAAAATGAACACGGGGTACTTTCAATACTTTCATTTTAAAGGAAACTATTACTTTTATTTTAAGTGGCATGAATATGATGGATTATTTAATTACGTAAATGCTTTTACATTTCAAAAAAATGAGACGACACGCAGTGGCGGCTTTAGGGGGTGGCAAGCAGGGCAACCGCCCGGGGCCTCGATCTTGCAGGGGCCTCGCGTCCTCGTAGAAAAAAGTCTTTACCATACATGTATGTGTATCTCGCGCCTCGCACTTAACAAAACCCCCCCTGAACGCACGGTTTCATTATTAGTGCAAGCATGTTACGGCCACTCGAGCACTCGAACAGTTTTTTTAGTAAAACGGACTCAAAGAAAAAGGGCCTCACAACGATCTGTCGCCCCGGGCCTCGCAACAGCTAAGGCCGCCGCTGATGACACATTCGCCTGATAGTAAGAGATAACGCATGTCCATTGCAGCGATACACAATAGTTTCATTAGCAAAACAAAGTCTAGGGCATCGCTGCTTTGGCGCTTATTACTTTGAGACTCGGTGGTAAATTTTACCCAAAAACATCAACAAATAGGGCAAGCTAAATAAAACCGTTTTACAATGTAATCTAGCAGTATTTGGGCTAAGTGGAATGGAGTGTTTTTTTTTTTTTGGAAAAAGTACATTCGTCTTTATTTAAGCACTGTGCTACTGATAGAAGAAAAAACACGAGTCGAGTATTGGCGGGAACGAGGGGAAATCTTTTCTTCGCAATGCATTATTTTCTGAAACTTGTTTTTTTTTCGCGTTTGTATAAAATTTCAAAAAGTGACATGTGGTGAAACATGACTAACTCCATCGAAGCTACTTCACTATAGTATGACCGGACTCGTCCATGACTTACTTTGTGTGACTTTGACTGTGACATAGACTTATTTTACTTGATTTTCTATAAAATACTTGATAATATCTAAACAATTGACACTGGCAAATGTACTATGTGCAACGTCAAAAAGAAACAATAAGCAACGAAAAAAATGCTAAGTGACGTTTATAAGTAAGGTTATAGTTATATTTGATATGAGAACTTATAATTCAATCAAACTAAGATTATAAAGGCGACAGTTTTTGAGCGTGTAAGTGTGTTTGTTATGTCTTCATGCTCAAAGGGCTGGACCAATTTTGATGAAATTTGGTATGAAGATAGCTGACACCCGGGATTAGGACATATGTTACTTTTCATCCCCAAAAAAGTGTTCACGTGGGAAAAGCGGGTAGTATTTAAATAAAAATCACACATTTACATCAGCCTAATTATATGCATTTATAACATAGGCAACTACTTTACAGTTTTAGTATACATTAGAAAAAGATATTCTAGTGATAAGTCATCAAATCGTAACTTACAATAGTGATATGGTAAAATCAGATATTATTATAATTTTCGATTATTTTATTATATTTTAACGTTGTTAGATAATTGATTGATTCAGGCGTTACTTTGCGGAAGTTCATTTTGAATGATTTTTTTGTTCATTTTTTTTTCGACCAAGCGCTCGAAGAGTCAACACGTCCTGAGGATGCCTCGTGTAGAGGTGAAACACGTGTCGACAAAGTGGTTACTGCAGAGAGGAGGATTCTTGATTATTTTAATTAGATTTTTTGTAATTTTTAATTTTTGTCAAATTAAGAATATTTCTAAGTTTATGAGTTCTAGATTTTAAGTAAGATTAGGGATTTTAATTAATAAGCAGTGTAAAAATTAGTTTGATTTAAGTCTCCTCGTCACTGTTGGAACTGGAACGACTGTTAAGCGGAAATAAACTAAATATAAACATAGAACATTTTTTAACGTTGTGTTAAAAATGGGTGCAGACTATGTCTGCTTACAATTACGCTTGATATACGGGGATTAGTTTCAAGTCCGGGTCGCTAATAATTATTTATTAAAAGTCAAACACAATAAGTGATACAAGCTGAGGTCTAGGCTACCAGAGATCTTGTTTTATGACTTTAGACGATTCGTTCAAGAGATTACAAGATATTTTTTTTGTATAGCGGTCAGGCTGGGTGTTTGACCACAGCTCAATTGATATCAAATTATGGCGTTGTTGGCAAAAAAAACCTTTTTGCGTTTTTCTGCCATTAGGCGCGCTCTTAATCGGGCTCATTAGGAGCTCATTGTTGGGCGTATAATCCGTCCACAATAACCACTGAGCTATCATACCTACAAAAATACAAAACTTTGAAAGTCAAATTTTTAATTTGTAATTTTGGTATTATCAATAAAATATGTGTATTATGTATTTTATACAAATTACTTACAGATATAGCTGAGGCATGCACCGTAGCCCTCGTTTCGTTCTGAGCCGACAAAAGTTGAGGAGGCGGCAGCACGGCCCCACGAACGCTGCAAGCGCTCACTGACGACTCGGAACCCGTCGAGCCACGGTTATCTGTAACGGTCATACAAGGTGTTATACCATACACAATCATCTAAAGCCTTCCCTGTGACAAGTGAAGCGTAACTTGTTTTGCTTAATTAAGGTGGTTCGATTTCCATACAAATAAATTTTTGTCATTTATGATTGATTGATTGATTAACTCTTTATCTTGTGTTTTTTCTTGTTGTCTTATGGACAAATGGAGCACAATTTTACAGTGAAATCAAAGCTACTGGCATTTATTTTGGTCTTTATATGCGGTAAATCACAATTGCTTAAATAAAAAAGTAGATTATTAGCATTAAATCAAATTAGAAAAGAGCCGTCACTTCATGCCAATAATCTACTGTTTTATTCAAGCAATTGTGATTGTGCAACACTGGACGTTGACTACTTTTTAACTTATAAATAAATTATAAATATCGTAGGACATTACACACAGCGCCATCTGACCCCAAACTAAGCAAAGCTTGTACTATGGAAGTCAGAACTGACAGAATACTTTTTTTTTGTAAATACATACTTTTAATACATACAAGACATCCAGTACAGAACAAACATTTATTTATACCACAACTGTTTGTCCTGGGTGGGAATCGAAACTACACCCTACGGCTCTTGAAGCAAATACACAAACAAGGCTGTCTTATGTAATTATGAAACTTGAAAACATCAGAACGCTTGACACTGACAAATGCACAAAATGCGACGTCAAAATCAAAGAAGAAGAACAATCAATATTTAGAAAAATCAATATTTCAAAGAAGTGGGTACTTCTCCATTTAGGCTCTTTTCGGCGCGTAGTGTCGCTGACGCTAGAATCAGGCGAGAGGGTGCCGACGCTCGCTATTTCCTCCTGAGACCCACCTGAAAAACGACACAACTACATCTAAACAAAAACAACTAGTTTTTACCAGCGGCCTTGGTCGCAGAGTCAATTCATTTTAAAACGACCCTAGTAATTAAAAAAAAAAAAATGTCTAATGTGTTTTTTGTAATGTAAAAAGTAATGAGACGAACGAGACGCTCTCCTCGTGGTAAAAGATAACGCCTGTCCATGACCATTGCAGCGATACACAGAACTTTGAGTAGCAAAACAAAGTCCAGGGCATCACTGTTTTGGCGCTCATTACTTTGCGACTTTCGATGGTTAGTCTCCAATAGCCCAGTAATTTCGCTAGGTGCAGTACCCTACAAACCGGAACACAGTAATGCTTACAGACTACTGCTTAGCGGCAGAATAACTGGTACTGCGGCGGTACCTACCTAGACGACCTTCTGCTAAAGAGATCTACCAACAAGTTGGTGAAGGAAAACATCGTGAGGAAACTATAGCATGGTGGTAGGGTACTTTCAAGTACTCGGCTGGCTAGCTACCACCCTCAAGTTGAAAATCTGCAACCAATCACCTAACAGTGTGTTCCGGCCGCCTCACTAGTGAGCCAGTTCTATTGCAGGCTAAGTGTGATTTACCATCTTCGACATCTCTTCTTAACATCAGGTGAGCTGTGGTCAAACACCTAGTCTGTCAGCCATAAAAAAAAAGTACATTTGTGGTCATTTGTGGTGTTTGTGTTTTGTGGTTTTGTGGTATATTATGTCAGATATTTTACTTAACATAATAATACAGTATTATTTTTTATTAATATTTTAGCCCACTTTGTCCCACTGCTGGGCAAAAGCCTCTTTCCTTCCCTTCCACGCCTCTCTGTTTGGTGCTATTGAGGTCCACTATTTATTGTGAGCATCGAGCAGAACATAAACAGTAACATAAACTTTTATCCGGTCTTTATGGAAGTTTTTTTTTTCTATAATAGATAAGATTGCGTTTGATCGCCATCCCGCCTGATGTTAAGCGAAGATGCGGTCTACGGTGGAGCACGCTTGCCTAGAAGAAACCGATTCACACGCGACTTGAAGGAACCAGACTATACTCATTGGGGAATACCCACTCGGGCAGCAGATACTTGGTGGTAGATCTCTTTAGCAGGAGGTCATCTAGGTAGGTACCACCGCAGTACCAGATATTCTGCCGCCAAGCAGTAGTGTGTAAACATTACTGTGTTCCGGTTTGAAGGGTACTGCAGTTAGCGAAATTACTGGGCTGTTGAGACTAACCATCGAAAGTCTCAAAGTAATAAGCACCAAAGCAGCAATGCCCTGAACTTTGTTTTCTTACTCAAAGTTCTGTGTATCGCTGTAATGGTCAAGGACAGGCGTTATCTCTTACCATCAGGATAGCGTCTCGTTCGTCTCATTATTTGTCACATAAAAAAAAAAAAGATTCCAATGTCTAGCGGTACATATGAAGAAGGTGGAATCAAACCGCTTAGTTCGAGCTTTTGGAACATCAACCATAAGTTCAATGTCAAAACCAGGAAGTCAATGGGGGAGGCCTATGTCCAGCAGTGGACGTCCTACGGCTGAATGATAATGATGATGATAAACTTTTCGTCATCAACTTTTAACTTTTTTTTACTTTTTACTGTTTTTCATTTACCATGCTGTTGTAACCGCTCCAGGCGCCTGTACAGTCTCTCTCTTTGTTGTTCGACGTCTTTCTGTTGTTCCACCAAATCTTGTCGTGCCGCTTGTAGTTGTCTTCGTTCTGTGAAATTAAACTACTATTTAACAAAGAAAGAAAGAAAAACATTTATTGTTTTCCTAACAATACACTAGACACAACAGATAAGTACAAACAAAACACACAAATAAGATACATATTAACAAAAAGACAACAAATTTGACAAGACAATAAGCGGGTTATCGCTGCAGTGGCTGGTGCATCAACAACGGAAAAAAAAGGTCAGGGGATTACTCCACAGCGCTGATTTTCAGCACTGACCAATTCATTAAAAAAAAAACAAAATAAATAAATATATAAGATGAAGGGATTCATCTACCACTCTTAATATTTAAATAATAAATAAATAAATATCGCAGGACATTTGATACACAAAATTTGATATCTACCTCTTTTTGATTTGAGTATCAGTAGCGATGATAGTTCAGTGGTTAGCGCGGTCGGTTCGCATACCAAAAGGCGTGGGGTAAACCCCCAACAATGAGCTTAAGCTGCCGGTGAAGGAAAAACATCGTGAGGAACCCATAGCATGGTGGCAGAGTACTTTCTAGTACTCGGCTCCACCTACCAAGTTGAAAATCTGCATCTAACAGTGTATTCCGGCAGCCTCACTAGAGATTTCATTCCAGGCTAGAAATGCTTTACCATTTTCGACCACACCGTCACTTAACATCAGGTGAGTTGTGGTCAAACACCTAGCCTGTCAACCATAAAAAAAAGGAACATGTATTATTATGACATCTTACCAGCGGCAATGGCCGAGTAGTCAGCATTTTTGGTAGCTTCCCAATTAGCGCGTTCAGCTGTGAGTCGCGCCTGGGCATGCCTCAACTCTTCGAGCTGGGCGTCGTGCGAGCGAGACAAGGCGCCTCCACTAGACCGCCATGCCATCACTTGCGCCTCTAAGCTAAATAAATAAATAATAAATAAATATCATGGGACATTACACTGACCCCAAACTAAGCAAAGCTTGTACTATGGCAGTCAGATAACTGATAGAATACTTAAAAACTTTTTTTTTTGTAGGTAAATACATACTTATAATAAATACAGAACAAACATTTGTTTATACCATAAAGTTTGTCCTGGGTAAGGATCGAACCCACGCCCTTCAGCTCTTGAAGCAGACATTCAACCAATGAACCAATAGGGTTGTCAAATCTATGAAAACGATGTCAAAAAATTATCCACAGTCCGTCGCAATTTCATTTATAAATCACGCGGCATGATTAATGAATTTATGATTTATTCAAAAATTATTCATAAATTTGATTTTATGCTAATAATCTACTGTTTTATTCAAGCAATTGTGATTTACCGCAAATAAAGACCAAAATACACGCCAGTAGCTGTGATTTCACTGTAACATTGTGCATTTGTCCATAAATGGCAAAAAATTATTTGTATGGAATTTTTCAGAAGTCACTATCATTGTAATTTTTTTTTTTTTTTAATAATTTATTCTGGCCATGGATGTTACACAATTCCTTCAGCCGGAGTCTTGTCTTAAGTGTTATTTCTGCTGTATCTTAGCTATAGCTATCGTCAAAGTCGTCTTTGTAAAGTCCAGTTCGTGTCAGTTAAGTTCAGTCATGCTTTAGTAAAGTAGTGGCGACTTTACTATAAAGCTTCGATGGAGTTTTGGAAGCAACACGAAAACTCATGTTTCACCACATTATATCATTTTCCCACACTCGCGCTTATAATTCGGCACTTTATGAATAAAACACCACCATTTTTATGCATAAACACACTAGTCGACAAAACACTAGTTTTGGAAAAAAATACAACGGAGCGACACGACTCTTCCCGCGTTCCCGCCAAAACTCCTTGTAAATTAAGCTTAATGTTGCCAGGACACCTTTCGACATAGGACTCATTATATTAATATTAAAAAAATGTAATATTGAGATTAATACAAAAAAATGGGCATGGTAATTTTTTGTACGGAAATCTACCCCCACCTTAAGACAGGACGTCTGTCGGGTCAGCTAGTACCTACTCCATAAAAAAAAATATTCCTATTCTTTCGTTTGTTTATGTACCTGTGGATGGTGGTAAGTTGCTGCCACACGATACATGTTAGCGTGTATATGGCGTGCTGCAACTTCAGCGCCGCCTCGCCGGTCAGCTGGTCGGCCGGACGTTCTGCGATGCGCTCGCCGTCGGCTTCGCCCGTCTCCGTGGGAGTGTCAGTCGACAGCCTGGGTATTACACCTGCAACAAGTATAAATTTAAAATTACAAAACCGCCCAACAACACTAATACACATAATACTAAATTTTGAATCGATCAGTGGTAAATAATGACGTACATAAGAGCTGTTTATATTCAAACAGCTGAATGGATTTTCTTGAATACGTGAATGTAAATAAATATTGTAGGACATTAAGCGCCAGCCACACAGCGCCATCTGACCCCAAAATAAGCAAAGTTTTGTAACATGAAAATCAGATAACTGATAGAATAATTAAATACTTTTCTTTTTTCTAAATACATAAATCTCTTATAAAGAATTTATATAGATAACATACAAATTTACAATTTAAAAAAACCGTCTCGATGACCCTTAGGCCAACTAAACGCAATTAACTGCTCTAATTAAACAGCTATGTTTCAGAGTAAACGAAAATATCATCGATGCATACAATTTTTAGACTTTTGTTGTTTTTTTAAAAACCGCTCGATCGATTTCGATAAAAATTATATGGGATCACCTCTGAAGTATAATCTACCAAGCAAAACAAGAATCACCAAAATCGATTCATAATTCACAAAATCATCACGTAACATATATACAAAAAAAAACATAGTCGACTTTCCTCCTTTTTTGAGTCGGTTAAAAACAGAACCTGGATGTTGGGTGTAAAATGAGATCCTGCTGTATTTTAGCTTGTCTTACACGAAATTCACGCCCACAAATACCCCAAGACTGGGTTTGAATATTTTGTTCAGTGTTGAATCCCCCGCCTGCTTTCTCTGCGGGAGCCCTGAAGATGTTTTTCACCTCCTGGTGGAGTGTGGACGGATCAAGACTATGAGAACAAATATGTCACTAAAATATGGTGTTAACTCCCGAGATGTTGGCATGTTTCAAGGTATCTTGGCCGCACCCACATGTGATGCGGCGAAGGCCTTACATGCCGCATCTCGGGAGTACTAGTTCATCGAAAAACAGATGGCATATTACAAATATGTGATATGTAATAATAATTTTTTTGTAATAGGGGGTTGGCATAATCGCATTGCGATTAAAGCCCCTAATA
The DNA here is from genome assembly GCA_905404145.2 of Biston betularia. Taxonomy (NCBI): domain Eukaryota; kingdom Metazoa; phylum Arthropoda; class Insecta; order Lepidoptera; family Geometridae; genus Biston; species Biston betularia. The sequence goes on along the minus strand of FR989887.1, from coordinate 4,231,457 downwards.
AAAAAAAATATCCCAAGGCGTTATATCACACAAATGCATCAAGCTATAACATCTGTGTAGTTTCCAACGTGTAAGTAGTGCCTACCTCTATGCCTGGAAGCGTCGAATCCAGCGAAGGTGTCAGCGCGACGCGGTAGTGCGGGGCTCTCGTAAGTCGCCGAGTGGCGCTCGCCCGCGGAGCTAGTGCTGCGCCCTAGGGCTCCACTGGGGGACCAAGTACTGCTCGATACTTCTAGCGCATCCTTGGAGAAAATACATTTACAATTAAAAAAACCCCGTCTGATATAGAAAGAAAGAATAAGATTTTATTTTGTAACGAATACAAGCACAAAATGAGACCTGAGACTCGATGGAGTGACGATATACGTAGGACAGCTAGCGGTGGATGGAAGCGAAAAGCCGAAAATCGGGCCGAGCGGCGTGTCTTGGGAGAGGCCTATGTCCAGGAGTGTACTACAAAACGCTGATGATAATGATGACAAACACAAAAACAAACAAACAGAGACAAACAGTTACAAACTAGAGGCTCGCCTCAGCATTATACTGGTCATACTAAGCGGTATGACAAGCGCTGGTCTTCCGGTGAGCCCTTGTAGTTTAAAAGTAAAGCGTGGGTGCATGTGAGTGTGTGTGATGTGTAGAAAAGATGTCTGACCTTTACGACTCTGCAAACTTCTTGCCACAGCGCGTGAGTATCTTGTGAAGGTGCCGCAAGCCTCAAGTAGTCCGGGAAAACCAGTCCACCTGGGAACGCCGTGCTCATGCCTACACACAAACAAATAAATAAATTCACTTCATCTTTTTTTATGTATCATTTTTGGTGCATACAATAAAGAGTTGAACCAATCAATCATGAGATTTACTACGATAACATGATCCGCCCCTCCAAAATTCAAAACATTTGAAAGTATTTACAACGCACCACCAAATATTCCACCCATCTCACTGGCGCTACAATGCCAGCGGCCCAGAGCCTCGCTCCGGTACTGCAAGGAGCTGGGTTGGCTCGGGTGGATGCTGGCAGGGGGAAATGCACAATACACCCCAAGCGGGACGTCAGTGCAGGACTCATCGCCCCCACTTTGAATAAGAAGAATCCACCACCACACCACGCATGTGCGCTTACTGGTACTGCCGTCAAACACCTGATCGAGCTAGCAAATCCATGGATTTGTGTGTCGACTAGTGGCGTTCATTAATCGCTCTTTATTATTAGTATGGCGCTGCACTGACGTACTCTATGAAAATGACACTAGTTATGTTAAGTTGACAAACAAATCTGGTGCTACTGAAGACGAATAAATAATTACAATTACATACAAACTCTTTCTGTAAGGATGTGACTACACACATTAAAACAGTAATTTGGAGGGGCGGCCCATGTTATCGTAGTAAATCTCCACATACATGTACTTTGAAAAAATTATACTCCTATTTTTAGACAGTCGTGTAAAAAAGATTTCACTTTTATTGTTACTGATATTAGACATTGAATGAAATTAATATACAGCATGACTGGTGAGATACCTAAGATACTGAAAGTAGAGTACCTACTCGGTACTCGATTCTCGTTATATTTCTGTAATAAAATTAGGTACTTAATGTTTGGCCAAATTTCCCTATAAATAAATGAAGCGTGGATACACTTCCGACGTTAATAACGATGTTTTGATCACGCGACAAGTACGTGCTTGTTCCGCTCGCCCGTCGACGGTGCGAGCGTCCTCAGAGCGTTCAGCTCATGCGTCCGCACGGTGTCCATGCGTTGCATAATTAACTTAACTTTCGGTTAAGTTTACCTAGCAGTCAGTTAATATATATTTTTCAGGTTTTTATTTCTTCGTATATGCGCGTCGCTTCGTATTTACGCCAAATATCATGCCCTCGAGTATCGTAGGTGTCTCACCAGTCATGCTGTATATTGTTTTTAATACCTGTGTTAGGTATATCCAACATGGAAGTCCCTGTATGTCCGACCATTTTCATGTGCAAGGCCATTTTTTCTTCCAACAGCGTCGCGTGTTCTCTGTCCTTAGATCTTAATGCCTCTGAAAAAGAAACACGAGTTTTTACTATATACAAGAGAATAAATAATTTAATATTTTTCAATAAAAAAATATTTTTTTGATAACATCAAGGTTACAAGTCATATTCCGTAAAAAAATTGCGTAAATTCCGTAAATAATATTGTTTAATAACATAAACAATATTAAAATTCTATTAACATGTCAATATGTTAGAAAATTAAAAAAAAAAACATTTATTCAATACAATACAAAAGTCAAATAAAAACAATGTACACAAAATTATGTGTGCCAAATGGGCCCATCTAAACATGGTTGCTGATTGATTATTATTTATATCTAAGTACCGCAATTTAAATCATACTAGAAGCGTTTAACAGTTTTCTAGAGATTCGATTGAAAACATCGCGAATTATTCGAAGTCAACTGTCAGACCATATTAATTTGTATCTAAGTTTTATGTCAAAACTTTTTTTTTCTTTGGTTTTGGCGTCGCATTTTGAGCATTTGCCAGTGTCAAGTGTTTTATATTTTCAAGTTTCATAAGTTAAATAAGGTGCCTCGCAACTATAGTTATAGTCAAAGTCCAGTCTTGGTCAAGTCCAGTCTGTGTCAGTCAAGTCCAGTCATGCTTTAGTAAAGTAGTGGCGACTTTACTATAAAGCTTTGATGGAGTTTTGGAAGCAACAAGAAAAGTCATGTTTCACCATATTATATCATTTTCCCACACTCGCGCTTTTGATCCGACAATTCATGAATAAAACGCCACCATTTTTATGCTTATACACTCGAAAAAACACTAGTTTTGGAAAAAAACACAACGGGGCGACACGACTCTTTCCGCGGTCACGCCAAAAAACTCTGTCAAAACTTGGGAGTTCTTCATCAATTCGATACAATTGACGTTTAATAGGTAAAGATAATAAATTTTAATTTTGTTATGGCTTTAATTTTAGTTTTGATTTTGATTTAATGTAATTATTCAAACATTTTGAATTTTAAACTGCATAATTTGGTGCAGTGGCGGCCTTAGAGGATGGCAAGCAGGGCAACCGCCCGGGGCCTCGCTCTGGCAGGGGCCTCGTGTCCTCGTAGAAAAAAGTCTTTACCATACATGTATGTGTATCTCGTACCTGAATCTCGTACTCTGAATGCACGGTTTCATTATTAGTGCAAGCAGGTTACGGCCACTCGAGCACTCGAACTAAATTTTTAGTAACACGGACTCAAAGAAAAGGGGCCTCACAATGATCTGACACCCCGGGCCTCACAACAGCCAAGGCCGCCGCTGATTTGATGTATCCATTATTGTAGTTGCTATTGTCAATAAATAAAACTTAAAAAATAAAAATAGATAGATAGATAGATAGATATAACTCTTTATTGTGCACATCATATATAGTAAAAAGTACAGAGAACAAAAAACCTTACAAAAAACAAAACAAAAAATGTTGCGGGCTATGCCCAAATTGTTCAGCAGCGGGCCTAATACGCGAGCGATAAAAAAAAACATTATTTTCATTCTGTCAGAAATTATAATATTTATTCTATAATTATTTTACTTTCTCATGTCACAACAAACAGGGAAAAGACAATAGATTCGTACACGTGCTAGGTCCACATAACTGCTAAGGAATTAAATTATGAAGTATACAAAAACTATATATAGATATGATATAAGTACAAAATAAACGTCTCATTTCATGACAGAACTAATAGCGTTTAAGTTTTCTTAAATAAAGTCTACAGTGAACAAAAAATACTAATGACATCTTGAGAATAATGCTTCATGAAAAAAAAACATCTAAACACACATGCAAACATCTATAAATGTGTTGAAATCACCTTCTATTAGCCACCACGGCGTTTCATCTGTGCCCATAAAAATACTTTTTTATAAACACTGTATTCTAGTGCTAAATGAGAAGATAATAAGGACTAATTAGCAACGTCACGTTTTAATAGTAAGACTGCAAGATGTATTTCAATCTAGGATGTATGACATCTCTTTTATATTGCTACAGCGTGACAAAGATCAGCATATACGAAGGAAGTTTTATCCAAACGAAGAAGCTACCTACGCTAATGATAGTAGATTCATGCAGATAATGCGCTATCAATTTCATTAAACAGAATTAATTTAACTAGATTTTCAAAACAGTTTTTTTAGACATATGTATTTTTATAAAATAATCTGTAAGATGAATAAAAAGAAACTTTTTTTCTATACTATGATATGATAGGCTAGGAGTTTGACCACAGGTGTTTGGTCAAAGATGGTATTGGCATACAACTGGTTCTCAAGTGAGACTGCCGGAACACACTATTAGATGCTCGGCGACAGATTTTCAACTTGAGGATGGTAGCTAGCCAGCAGAGTACTAGAAAGTACTCTACCACCATGCTGTGGTTTCTTTACGATGTTTTCCTTCAGCTTCAGCTCAAGGTCATTGTTGGGGTTTAGGACCCGTGCCCTTGGGCGTGTGCACCGACCGCGACACCCACTAAGCTAACTTTGCTACAGAAGTTGCTTATTAAATTCAAAACTAGTATTCATTTACTGTATAAGCATATTCGTAAAAAAATACGAATGTTATTCTAACTTTCTAATACCTACAATATTAGTGCGTATGTACATTTACAAAGAATCACACACAAAAAATGTAAGAAAGCAAGTTAAGGCCTCAATTAAAATAGAAACGTAACACTATTTTACTCTATAGTCGTTAGCCATGACTTTAAGGCTCCCATAAATCGCGCGACAAGTTTTGAAACTAGTTTTCATTCGACTTCATTATAAAAATTATTAACACGGACAAAAGTACAAAGTGCTATGCCAAAAATAAAGAAAAACAATGAAAGATTGTACCTACTCGATTTAATTTTAAAATCATCGCATAATTTTTGAACACCTTGCAAACACTTTCTAAACCACAGAGCAAAGTAATATTTAAGAATATCTTACCGGTAATCAGTCTTATATTCTCGTGTCTCACTTCTAGTTGTCTCTGTCGCTCTTCGGCAGATGTTGCCAACGCTCCTGCTTCCGCTTCCTCCACCTCTTCAGGGCAGTTTTGTACTGCCGCCCTAGTTGAAAAGAAATACTTATAATACTGCAAAAATATTGTACATCTATAAAAAATTCCAACTAATTTATTTAAAAAATACATCAACATCAACGTAATCAATTTTGTGACCTATAATAGTAGATTGTGTCACAAGGGACCAAAGTGCGAGAGCGGTCGTTAGAATCCAGCGAAGCGAAGGATTCTAGAGCAGAATTCAAAGTACGTCACTCGAGGTTAAATAAATTTTGGTACCGGGTGGTACTCTGCTTTTCATCCCCCTCTATGAAAAAATATTAAATATAAATAAATACCGAATGAAATTTTTATTTTATTTCTTTTTGTTTGAAAGGTGAATTAGTCGGGAGTGTTCTTAGCTATGTTTGATGAAAATCGATCCAAGATGGCCGCCGTCACAAAATGGCGGGTCACATATTTTTTCACAACTCCGTCAATATGGGTATCAAACGAAAAGGCTTGACTAGTAGAACACTATAAACATGTCGGGGGAGTTTTTTAAATTTTTAATTTATACTTTTCTTTAAACACTTCGAGCGATTGAATACGTGTATTATCCTACGTAATTCTCGCAAAATGCGACGCTGTGTACGTTACCTGACGTTCTTTATCCAGTCGTGTATGGCCTTGGGCCGATGTACTCTGAGTTCGAACATTTCCGGCTCGCTGGGTCCGCTGCAGATCAGATAAAGGCCCCGACCTTCCGCGCCAGCCTTTTCCCTCACCAGAAGTTTCACTAGCGATACTACGCCCGTCTGTAATGTGCGAAACTATTGTTAAGGCGACATCCCCCGACTTTTAACTATTTCTTGTGATGTATTATAATGCACTTAAGACATACATAGTTTTGGAATGTGATACAGATCTGAAAAATGTGTATTCGTATTGAAATTAATATTGTTACATTCTGTTCTGTGTGATATAAAATAAATAAATGATAGCTTTATGAAACTCCGGAGGGTGATTCAAATCAAAACAATGTGCTTGAGCTGCCGGTGAAGGAAACCATCGTGAGGAAACCATAGTATGGTAGTAGGGTACTATCTAGCACTAGACTGGCTAGCTACGACTCTTGAAAACCAAGTCCTTTCCAGGTTTTCCAATTTTTTCGTACACACCTAGATTGCTTTATTAGATTATGTTTTTATCGCAGGATCGTGTCTCAAAGTATTTTAACTTAATATTACTCAATTTGAATTTAAAATAAACTTAAGATATAAATACGTAACTTTGACATTTCTAAATTTTTCATAATAATAATTATAATTGTTAACTTTATATTTTTTACGCATGTCGCCGTCACATGTAATTGCTAAAACATCTAGTTTTTTAATTAATTAATAAATGTGATAAAGCAGCGATACTCAGGACTTAGTTTTGTTACCCAAAGTTCTGGGCATAGCTGCAATGTTCATGGGCAGGCGTTAACTCAATACTTATCATATTATATTCAATAGAGATTCGTCCGTTTCATTCATTCATATAAAATCAACAAGAACGATTATGTACCTTATTGTCGGGCGTGAAGAACGTGTATTTATTGTTATTGTCGTGTAGAAAGAATAATACGTCAGTAAGCACGATGACTAGGAGCGTCTGCATCTTGCTTCGGCCCTGCATCAGTGTCGCTACACCTTCGAACCTACGACAAAAATATCATTACCATAATAAGCGCCAAGCTGTAGAAACATCAGCTGTTCCGATTTGAAGCTACTACTACAGCTAGCGAAATTACAGTACTAATGTGACTCACCATTATATTATTACTCGCTACATGTTTTCGGAATAACTAGCCTGTGTTAATCCAGGGTCTCAGCTACCTCCATACCAAATTTCAACCAAATCCGTTCAGTAGTTTCTGCGTGAAAGACTAACAAACATACTCACAAACTTTCGCATTTATAATATTTGTAGAGTAGGATTATAAAAACTACAAGTCAAGTATTCTATACAAGAATATGCATAATTAGGGTTCCGTACCCAAGAGGTACAATGGAACCCTATTACTAAGACTCCGCTGTCCGTCCATCGGTCACCAGGCTGTATCTCATGAATCATGATAATTAGACAGTCTAAATTTTCACAGATGATGTATTGCTGTTGCCGCTATAACAATAAATACTAAAAAACAGAATAAAATAAATATTTAAGGGGGCTCCCATACAACAAACATGATTACATATCTATAATATTTATAAATTACTTTAGTCTACATAAACCTATCATTATCATCATTATAATATCTTCTACTCAAATCATTTTTAAGTTTAGTAAAATTTTTGAAATTGTAAAATGCCTGTTCGATACGCCATTTTTTTTATGTTTATAGACTTCCCTAATATACGAGTATCTGATTTCGTGCGACAGCCGATTATACACTTCTATCGCGGTCACGTGCTTCACTGCACGCATGCAGTACGCGTGACGCGTCTCCGCGCCCGCACGTGTCTCGCCAAGCTTAAAAAACTAGGGATTATCCCAAGCGTACAGTACCTACCTGGAGACTCGGAACATTGAAAGCAATAAACAGCACAACAACGATGCTCTTGACTTTGTTTTGCTACTCAATAACCTGGTTACCCTTATAAGACGTTATCTTTTAACATCAAAAGAACAAAGAAAATAATAGCATAAAACACACAGATTCCAAACATACATTTAAATAGGATACTCACTTCAGGCTCCGATTTCCCTGTAGTATGTCGCTTTTCTTGAATTTCCGTCCGCGAAAGTTCGCGAAAGATTTCGCGTCTATTCGATGGTAGATCTCAAGTTTTCTGTCCTCCCGCTCTTTGGCTGCCACTTGGTTGTCTACGTCGACAAGGATTTCCTACAAAATATTATCATTTCACGTCACATTTAAAGTCCTTGTAGACACACAATTTAAACAATAAAAACTGTAGATATACAACTCAAAGAGTACATGTACATTTTTATTCTAAAAAAAAAAGCTGTGTTAAATATAAATATAATTAAATTCTAACCAAAGAGTTGAGGAGCATTTTGTAGTTTGAAACGACAGAAATTGTACACTTTCCAAAAACTACAAGATTACCAATACATTACTAACAATACATAAGTTTAGTAGTCCGTCCTCGTAGTCAGTTAATATTTTATTTTTAATGTTTATTTTATGTTTATGATCGGGCTGAGTGGCGTGTCTTGGGAGAGGCCTATGTCCAGCAGTGGACTAGTATAGGCTGCTGATGATGATGATGATGATGATGAATGTTTATTTTTCTTTCTATAGAATCGCCAAACATCACGTCCTCGAGTATCAGAGGTGTCTCACCAGTCATACTGTATTTTTTTTTATGTAAAAAGTAATGAGACGAACGAGACGCTCTCCTGATGGTAAGAGATAATGCCTGTCCATGACCATTACAGCGATACACAGAACTTTGAGTAACAAAACAAAGTCCAGGGCATCGCTGCTTTGGCGCTCATTACTTGATTGAGACTTTCGATGGTTAGTCTCAACAGCCCAGTAATATCGCTAGCTGCAGCACCCTTCGAACCGGAACACAGTAATGTTTACACAAAACTGCTTAGCGGCAGAATGACTGGTACTGCGGTGGTACCTACCTAGACGACCTCCAGCTAAGGAGATCTACCACCAAGTAAAAATGTATCACATTATTGTCATACCTTGACTCCGCAAAGTGCTTTCTGCAGCAACTCCCTTTCATTAACGTCATCTCCGGCAGTTTTGAGTAACGGCTCCAATAGCAGAGGGTACTTGGTTAACCGCTGGGCGACGAATAACACGCACTCCGGTACTCCCTGAAAATAATAGAACGTAAACAAATGTATCGGTGCGTACATTTGAACGAGCTAGTTCTAATGGCAGCCGGTACACGTAGCGCGCGATCCGCGATCAATGATCGCGATCCAGACTGATCGTGTACGAAGCGGATTGACGGACTGATGCTCCGGATCGCATAATATCTAGAAATTTTGAAATCATGATCGCGGATCGCGGATCGCGGATCGTGATCATGATTGAACGTGTAAGGCGGCCCAATCCCGGGCGGCAACGGCGCGTGTCTGGGTATTCCGATAGTCATGTTGCACTTTTACGATTTTAATTTTTAAAATATAAAGATAAGTAGAAAGATAAAGATTATAGATAAGAATAAGAATAAGATTTTTTTTACAAAAAAAAAAAGTATTTAAGTATTCTATCAGTTATCTGTATTCCATAGCACAAGCTCTGCTTAGTTTGGGGTCAGATGGCGCTGTGTGTAATAAATAAATAAATAAATAAAATATCGCAGGACATTACACACAGCGCCATCTGACCCCAAACTAAGCAAAGCTTGTAACTATGGGAGTCTAACTGATAGAATACTTAAATATTATTTTTTTTTGTAAATACATACTTATAATACATACAGTACACCCAGACACAGAACAAACATTTGGTTTTATATCACAAAATGCTTGTCCTAGGTGGGAATCGAACCCACGCCCCACAGCTCTTGAAGCAGACATGCTACCAATGAGCCAACAGGGCTGTCTAATGTCCTATGATATCTATTTATTTATTTATATAAATTAAATTTACAGATGAGGTACATGTAGCGATGATAGGTCAGTGGTTAGCGCGGTAGGTTCGCATGGACGTGGGTTCAAACCCCAACAATGAGCTTGGGCTGCCGGTGAAGGAAAACATTTGAGGAAACCATAGCATGGTGGTAGGGTATTTTCTAGTACTCGGCTGGCTAGCTACCACCCTCAAGTTGAAAATCTGCCGCCAAGCATCTAACGGTGTGTTCCGGCAGCCTCACTTGAGAGCCAGTTCCATTCTAGGCTAGCTGTGCTTTACCATCTTCGACCACACCGTCACTTAACATCAGGTGAGCTGTGGTCAAACACCTAGCCTGTTACCTTTAAAAAACAGTATACAGAGAACAACTACAATGACAAAAAATAATTCAATGAACTTATAACCACCTCTGAAGTATGACCTACAAAGGAAAAAAAAGAATCATCAAAATCGATTCATAATTGGCGGAATTATAGCGCCATATCCATATACCTATAAAAAACAACATACAGTCGAATTGAGAACCTCCTCCTTTTTGAGTCGGTTAATAAAAAAGACTTGAATAATAATAGTTTTAACCACCACGCATTTACGCACCTTTTTCCTGAGCATTGGGTTTTGCTGGCATTTCCTGATGAACCTAGCCAATCTCGGCTCTCGAGTACAACACTCTTTGAAGACCTCCACAGCGTCGCGATGTCGGGAGCAAAATTCACCTAAACGTAAACAAAAATTGATGACAAATTAAAAAAAAAGATTTAATTCGGTATGTAAAGAAAAAAAACTACTGATTCCAAAACCACTTCATTAATTCAGTATGTAAAGTTTGTATTAATTTTACATTTTTACTGATAGGTAAACTCTATTTTATGAAACTGGGCTGTTGAGACTAACCATCGAAAGTCTCTAAGTAGTAAGTGCCAAAGCAGCGATGCCCCAGACTTTGTTTTGGTACTAGTTTTACTAAGTTCTGTGTATTGCTGCAATGGTCATGGACACGCGTTATCTCTTACCATCAGGAGAGTGCATCGTTCGTCTCATTACTTTTACATTTAAAAAAAAACTAATTTGAATATTTTGGCTTTCTATGCGGTAGTTCATTTTTTAATACGTTTTCAAACTTTTTATAGTGATGACGTCATGAAGTAGGCTGAATATACATATATGCCTTTGCCATGTAAAACAAAAAAGTGTACAAATACATTTGATTAACTTTGACAATTGACATGATTTTTTTTTAATTTAATTTGCCCTATAGGGCAGGCTAAAGCTGTAAAGCCATAATGTCACGTCTTCGGTTTTTACTGTATAAAAAAAAGTTGGCCGTCACGGGACGTCCGGCTGATGTGAAATGTTTAAACAGAATGCAGCTCACATAAAAAAGCAACGAATTTTATATATATACACATATAAGGGAATCGAGAGAAGTAGCGTAGAGGAAGCATGACGGGATAAGAAAGTGTCACGCCGCTTGCCGTCACGGCATATGTGTCGGTTTCACTATCAATGCGCCAATAGCTGTTTCACATCAAAAAAACTAGTGTTCACGTATTTACCATAAGCCGCTTTCAGTTTATGTTGCGCGGGCGGGGCAAACGTCTCTGCTAGAATATCAGCGACAGTGGCAACGGTCGGCGCATGTTTCTGTCTCTGTCTTAATTTGAACAACAGAGCGGCGTGGAGAGTCCACAGTTCTTCCACACGAGGGAACATTCTAGAGACTTGCGCGGCCGACACGCCGGCGAAACGTGTCATGCCTTCTGCGAACATCTGTAAAGGAAATTCGACTATAAATGTTTGATGATACAGGTAATTTTCCATCGCAGGTCGCATTCCATCGAGGTTACATGTATATCTATAACCAAAACACTAAAACTGAAATAAAATCTAATATGACTACGGCCTTATTGATAAATGTAAGTTAACATTAAGCTATGCTTATAGTAGACAGTCTCGTTTTCGCATGTTGACAGAGCATATGTTTATATCTTTGATTTTATCTTTAAGCAACGTTTATATTATACAGTATGACTGGTACGACACCTACGATACTCGAGGACATGATATTCGGCGATCTTATACGAAGAAAAAAAAATATTAACTGACTAATAGGTAAACTTAACCGAAAGTTATATGATCAATTTACGCGACGCATGGACACCGCTCCGACGCACGAGCTGGATGTTGTGAGGACGCTCACGCCGGCAGGCGGACGGGACACATACTTGTTGCGTGATCAGAACATCGTTATCAGCGTCGGAAATGTATTCACGCTTCATTTATTTATAAGGAAATTTAGTCAAGAATTAAGTACCTCATTTTATTACATAATTATAACGAGAATCGAGTATCGAGTACTCTCCTTCAGTATCGTAGGTGTCTCACCAGTCATGCTGTATAGGGGTGATTGTGTGTAAATTATCTTCGAAGAACTCATGTTTAGCTCCTATTAAATTTATATAGAGTCGAACATTCAAAATTACGTTTTTACTTTTACGAAATTCTTGAAGAGAGTATCTGAGAATATAATTTTAACATTAAACGTAAGCCTTTTGTGAAAAAAAACGTCACCTTTTGCATGAGCCTTATTGTAAGACAATGATGTTTCTCCGTCAGTATTAACTCGTAAATGTGTTCTTGCCTTTTAGTCTCTCTATCTCCAAGTTGCCTGCAAAAGAAAATGGATTAAGGTGGTAGATCTCTTTAGCAGGTCGTCTGGGTAGGTACCACTGTAGCATTAGATATTTTACCCGTTTGAAGGGCACTGCAGTGACATTACAGAGCTGTTGAGACTAGCCATCGAATATATCAAAATAATAAGCGCCAAAACAAAGTTGACTCGGACTTTCTTTTATTGCTCCAAATTCTGTTCATTATTTTTTACATAAAACAAAATTGATACTTTAACATACGTCCATATACCTATCTTCTTCTTTTTTGATTTTGGCGTCGCATGTTGAGCATTTGCCAGTGTCAAGTGTCATAAGTTAAATAAGTTGCCTTGTAGCTATAGTTATAGTCGAAGTCGAGTCTTGGTCAATTCCAGTTCCACTAAAGCATTTTAGTAAAGAAATTGTGACTTTACTATAAGCTTCGATGGAGTTTTGGATCATGTTTCACTACATTATATCCTTTTCCCGTACTCGCGCTTCTAATTCAGCACTTTATGAATAAAACACCACCATTTAGGCACAAACACTGGAAAAAAACAATCGCAAAAAAATACAACGGGGGCGACACGACTCTTTCCGCGTTCCCTCCAAAAACCCCGTCCATTTATCTCTCAGGAAACAAGAAAGCTTGTTCCATTTCTTGGCCGCATAAGAAATATAGAGTCAAAACGTTTGGTACGTACCCAAGAAAATTTCACAATGTATTTTTTTTTAAGCTAGGCGTTTGACCACAACTCACCTGATGTTGAGTGACAGTGTGGTCGAAGATGATAAAGCACACCTAGAATAGAACTGGCTCTCGAGTGAGGCTGCCGGAACGTTTTCAACTTGACGGTAGTAACTAAACAGTCGAGTACTAGAAAATACCTTACCACCATGCCATGGTTTCCTCAGGTATGTGTGTATGGATTACTCATGTATGGGTGGTAGTGAGCCGTCTTTCCACTTGTCCTGTAGTAAAAAGGGGATGGAAATACAAGGTCGTACAGCTCAGTAGCACATGACGTTTTACTTACTTGGCAAGTCCTTTCGGCGCTCCCGCCGCCCAAGTGTCAGACTCAGTCAGTCCAAGACCGAGGAGATTAGCTTCGTCACCTAGTTGGTCTGGAGTTAGATACACTTCAGGCCATTCCGACACGCCAGCGTCGTCTGAAGCGCTGTCAAATAAATTTATATTTTATGCTATTGAGTATACGGTGTAAATTTGCAACATCTCATTGCTGAAAGCTTGGCCAATATATGATCACGCTGGCATGTGGCCACTTGGCGAATTGGCTGACACATAGTACACATACATGCAGCATTGGAATAGGCTGCACTCTGTTGAGCATTCTGGATTCATGATATAGATCATTTTACATGGTGGTAGATTTCCTTAGCAGGAGGTCGTCTAGGTAGGTACCACCGCAGTACCAGATATTCTGCCGCCAAGCAGTAGTGTGCAAACATTACTGTGTTCCGGTTTGAAGAGTACTGCAGCTAGCGAAATTACTGGGCTGTTGAGACCAACCATCTAGTCTCAAAGTAATGAGTGCCAAAGCAGCGATGCCCTGGACGTTGTTTTGTTACTCAAAGTTCTGTGTATCGCTGCAATGGTCATGAACAGGCGTTATCTCTTAACATCAGGAGAGCGTCTCGATCGTCTCATTACTTTTACATTAAAAAAAAAAAAAAAATTTGTTAATAATTTAAATTAAATTTCTTTTTTAAAAAATCAAACCTGCTAAAAAGGCTCGACTTCTACAACAATCAAAGTAATAATTATTAAAAAAATATATGTTTGACTACAGCTCACCTGATGTTAAGTGACGGTGTGGTCGAAGATGGTAAAGTACACCTAGTCTGGAATGAACTGGCTCTAAAGTGAGGCTGCCGGAACACACCGTTAGATGCTTGGCAGATTTTCAACTTGAGGGTGGTAACTAGCCAGCCGCGTACCAGAAAGTACCATACCACCAGGCTATGGTTTCCTCACGATGTTTTCCTTCACCGGCAGCTCAAGCTCATGGTTGGGCTTTGAACCTACGTCCTTCGGAATGCGAACCAACCGCGTTAACCACTGAGCTATCATCGTTGGCCCTATTGCTGTAATTTACAATTTACTTTTCTTTCTTTCTTTAAGCTTATTTAGTAACTTAGTATTTAAAGAGAATTACTCACTTGCTCTGATCATGTTTGTGGTCTGAATCTTTGTCGTCATTATAAATATGGCCCGTGCTGAAATAATACATAAACAATCAGATCTCCCCGTCAAATCGGGAAATGCGATAACGTGGTAACACCACAAAATAATATTTTTGGCGTTTAATCTTGCTTGCAGTTTTTAAACTAGAACCGAAAAACAATAGAGACATTATTCGACGCATTATTCTGTGGTGCCATAATAATATTAAAAAAATCCCAAAAAAGGTACAGACGGGGTCAAAATTCATCCGACAAAACAAATGATTCGTATGAGACATTAAAATTTCGCTACATTGAACCGTATACGTTTTCAATTTTAATTTAGGAATTAAATTTAATTGAGCAAAGCCTAAATAATAAGAAGAAGCGATCTGAAATTTGGAAAAGCTGACGTTTTTTCATAGTCCATGCATTTAAAGTTAATAATTTATAAAAAAAAATACTCACGACAATATTACAAGACAAAAATTTTGAAAAGAAAAAACAACATTGTCTATTCAAGGAAATATAAAAACGACTACGACAAATTTAATTATTCAACTTAAAACTAAAACATTTATTTCGGCTAATCTCACTCGAAAACATTTATGTTTTTGGAAGAAATTGTACATTTCCTTTAAAAATAAATAATTTCAGTTTTTTAAACTAAGATAGGCCCTACCCTAAATAAAGGTAGTTAATAAGATCATTTAATGTTTATAATAATTTCATCTACCAACTACTATAGCATCTAAACCTTGAAGAGACAACCTGAAAACCCAAATTCAAACAGCAGTAACAAACGAAAATGAACCTCAACTTCAAAATAATAAAGGCTACGACAACAGTACTCTCAAGAGAAATTCCAAACTACCTTCAATCGAAAGATAGAAAGATACACAAGTAAGGCGTCGTGGATGATTCGAGTACAAATCTAGAAGTCATGATGTTACGCGAACAAATCATTTCAAAAAAAATTACGCGCAGAAACAAACCTTATTGACAAAGGTCGTATAGAAAGCGTAAAAGATATTTAAATATAAACCTTATTTTGTATAAAGTACAACATAATTTCACTTCAAAAACTTCGGAAAAGAGTTGTGCTGATCCAAAGTAGTTCTATTATATTTTTGTGCCGTGAAATTCAGCTGTACCTTACACGACATAGAGTTCTCTTTTCAACACTTTTTTCCTATTAAACTACTTTTGATTAATTCACGTTGAGATTAACACGTCATCTTAAAAGCTTTGAAATGGCAGCGTGATTTTTTCCTACATAATATTGAACATTGAATACAATTTCAAACAAACTACTCCATCAGCAATGCACTTTATTTCCATAGGCTTAAAGCTGTGTTTACAGCAACATCGATTATTCTGTTCTTTCTATCATCCTTCACGACCAAACCTAACTGAGAATATCCACACAATATTTCTGATTATATCAGATCGAGGAGAAATATTTATGATCAAACAGGAATAATATATCTGATTAATCTTGAATATAAGGTATCTGATCCCTCATAAATAATAACTGCAAAAAAATAGTAAAACGGTATCTTCTAGGCAAGCTCCATCTTAGACCGCAACATGACTTAACATCAGATGAGATGGCGGTCAAACGTAAGCATTTTTTTATTATAGAAATAATTTATTGGAAATATTTCAGATCAATCAGGTGTACAAGGATACGAGCTATAGTAGTACAACTCCGAAAGGAAATCATTGTACTCTTCAATATACAACAACTTTTACTCCAGAAATCCAGAAATCATAATAAAAATCTGTATTTTTGTTTTATTTACGCGGGTCAGTCACGTTTGATTGATAATCAGGTATAATATTCTGCTCAGCCATGGGCGATATTTCAGATCGATCAGAATATCAGATTCGAAGCCCGAGCGCATCTAACAAGGCAACTGCGAAGCTGACTTCAACAAACTCTCATCATCTACATGCATCGTAGACCTGGCCGTCGGAACATAAACAGAGCGAGACAGAAACACAAATCGAACGATGGATGGTGTGTGTGAATGAGAGAGATAGAGATAGGCAGCGCGTTGCTGCTTTCATTCGCACAACTTACTGCACGCCGAGTTTTGTTGCAACGCGACGCCACGGCGAGTAGCATCCGGTCTGCTTCTTGCTGTGTGCGTTACGAACACGAGAATACGTGTACACATGTGTGCGTAAGTTCATTCTCTGTTCGGGGTACGCAGGACTATGTGGAAGTATTATGGTTGACTGGACTGATAAATGTTTTAAGAGGTAGGTATATAAAAGTCATGTTCAAAGTAATTACCTCGTTGAAACCACCAGACATAATTAAGATGTAAGAGCATGAACCTTTTTGGCCTAGTAATGTTTTATTCACAGATTAAATAATAATTGTGAACTTAAAGGGCAAAAAAGTTTTTACTTAATTATTTGCGGCTGGTTATAGATTTTTACTAAGGGATTCGACTTTATTAGATGTTGTATTTAAAGTTGTTCAAATACTTAAATATTAATTTGGCACTTAAAGACTTTAAAAACGAAATATCTTGAACCCACGAGAAAAAAAAAATTATGAGACAAGGAATTTTTTTTTTTTGAGACAAGGAAAAGATCAATGATACGTGTGTTTTTATGTAACTTTAGTTAGTTTTCTTTGTTTTTGGCGACGCACTTTGTGCATTTTTCAATTTACAAAGAATTAAATCAGTCTAAGTCACAATGAAAGTCACACAAAGTAAATCTTAGTCGAGTACAGTCAATAGTGATGACTACTACTTCCTGTTTTACCACATTATGTCACTTGTCCATACTCGTGCATGTAATTCGGAACTTTATGAATATAATTGCAATTTACTAGCTTATTATTTATTTATTATTTTTGTTGTCTGTTGTTACTTGTTTTTGAGTATATGATTGTATATTTACATAAAATGAAATAAACTGTCATTCCGTGTCTGTATTAGACACGAAATTTTGTATACAAACATATTTAATTTTGATTGCCTCTTTTAAATTTCACTATTACCTGGCTGCTGCGAATCTAAACGCATATTTTTAAAATTAAATTGTTATTGAAAATCACTCAAAAAACGTAAGCAGACACCGTAATACTTCCACAAAACATTTTCTGTACATTAAAATAAGGCAAACTGTTTACAGAAACTAAAGAAAACAATAACATTTAAAATAACCAAAGCTTTCAGGACAAAGAAAAACGCAGAATATATTAAAATAAACAATTTACAACAAAATACGAGAATTTACACTAAATAAAAACCAGCGAAATACAAAGCAAAATATAAGAGTGAAGAAAAATCTTATTAAATTTTAGAAATAAAAAAAATCTTTAGTACTACGTACTTGTGTATCCTCTTAAGATTAATTCTCGAATATTCTGGTTATGCCTAATTTAAAAAATTAATATACCCATTTAGTTTACGTAGTATATTTTTATGTATGTTTTGTCTCTTTTTGCTTTACTCAAATCGAAAGAGACGAAACATAATATGCTAAAAATATACCACGTTTCTCAGTCACAGTATAATAACAGTAAGGACACCGTTTAAAAGTATATTTGATTCATAGAAGCTGTCATAAAAAGTTAAAAATATCTAATGCAAAGCCATGCTTATTGCTTAGGTTTCTTTTTTTTCAATGACAGCTAAATTGAATATGTTTGTTAGAAGTTAATTATATTTTACGGGCAGCAAACTTAAAAGGGTACCTACAACACACAAGTGCGACACAACGCCCTGTCGTATCACGATAAGATATACGATATATAATAGACTCTATTATATAAAGAATACTACTTGGTTGTACAAAGTGGGCCGGTTGAGGTAAGGGATCACCGCCGCCTACAAACAACTTTTGTTGCAAAACCTTTCACGACGGTGAAGGGTAGGCAACCTTCTCCAGGGCATATTCTAAATAATAATATAAAATTTAAAAACTCTACCAGGTGTGTTATACGTTCGTTTTGAACTGTCATAATAATTTTTATTAGTGTATTTTTATTTATAAGGTTATAGACGTATTTTTGACAAGGAATCTAATGAGAAGTAAAAAAAGTTTTTTGGGAATTTTGCATTTGAAATTTATCTCTTACCTGATATTAGAATTGGATAATTATTTATTATTATTGTCTGATACGTGACTAGATACTAAATTTTTTAAGAATGAATTTAAAAAAAATTGTTAAGCAGTTTGAAGATCATCAGTTTTTTTTCTAGTTAATGAATAGATGTGATCTTTTCTTTTTTTTTTTTGATCATATGAAATTTGGTATTCTGTTACTGATGTCGGAGTTTTTTTACATATATACTTGTGTTTATTAATCAATTACTAACACAATCATAAATTACCAAAGTTTAAAAGTTAGTATCTAAAACTTTGACGTGGTCTTTAAAAAATTGATCACTGGACATATTTAGCTAAACTTGTGTAACCCATTCAAAACAAAACGTAGTATCGTGACACGTTGCGATCAAAAATGTGTCGTACCCGTGTGTTTTGACTCATAAATAGTTTAGTTCAAACAGTCAAAAACGTAAAATCGACATTGTTTACGTTTTTATGTGTATGATTTCAAACAAATATCCTTTACATAAAGTCCTTACTGTCTACACTGTGCATTCGTTACTTATCGCTCGCAAATTAAACACAAAATGCATTAGCGCAAAAACTGCTTATCGCATTGGCATTATAAATCTCAACTCCCTTGCCAAATACTGCTTCCAGTAAAAAAAAATAAGCGGCAAAACATTTGGTGCCAAAATATTCGTCTACTTTTAAAACCAATGTTAAACCAATGTTGGTTTATTTTCATGAATTTAAATTTGGAATGTCAAACTTCTTGCGTGTACTTACCTAGTCGAGTTTTGTGATTGGCCAGAAACGGAGCTACGTTTGCTGCTTTTGCCGCTTGCTGCGCTCAGCGATTTGCCAACTGAAGTCTGTAATCAGTACATTTTGAAGATTAACATCTCTATGTCTATCTCAATCCCACTAATATTATAAATGTAAAAGTTTGGATGGATGTTACTTTCACGCAAAAACTACTGAACGGATTTGGATAAAATTTGGTATGAAGGCAGCTGAGACCCTGAATTAACACGTAGGCTACTTTTTATCCCGAAAACATGTAGCGGGTAACACTGTGGGGCGCAGCTAGCAAGTACCTACTATAGAACAAAATCCACGTCTATTTCTCCGCCTACCTCTTCTAAAACCACGCAGCGGATTTTGACACAGTTTTCACTGTCATTTATGTGATTATATTTTTTACGAAAGTGATGTACATAAATAACATCTTCATTACACTTTAGAATAGATGGAGAAAAACCTTTTTTTGAATGTAAAAGGAATGAAACGAACTAGACGCTCCCCTGATGGTAACAGACAATGCCTGTCCAAGACCATTGCAGAACACAGAACTTTGAGTAGTAGAACAAAGTCCAGGGCACCGCTGCTCTGGCGCTCATTACTCTGAGACTTTCTCAATAGCCCAGTAATTTCGCGAGACTCAAAGGAATACCAACAATACCTCATTCAAATACATATGTTCAGGCATGTAAAAGTTATGGTAGAATAAAGAAACTCACATATATATACGTATAAATACATGAACCTATTTCACTCTTTTTTTGGGCAGTCGTGTAAAAATAAGTGCCACTGCCACACCAAAATACCAAAACTAACGTAATTTTGGTATTTTGGTAACTACTCTTTAAGTGCAGCGTGAGCCTTTTTCCTATAGCTTCTAAGAATTGGATAACGAAACTAAAGTACAATTTGAAAAATAAGATTTTTCCAAAGTTATACAATAGATGGCGCAGCTTGAACTGGCCTGTCTTATTTCCACGTTGGCGAGAAGTTAACCAACCATTTGTATAACTTCATAAATAACGTTTATATGTATGTAAGACCCTAAATATTCAAAGTCAAGTTTAAATGTCGTACCTTTGAAGTTTTTGGCTTGTTACATTCGACGATGTAGTCTTTGCAGACGTTTTGGTGCACCGTGTTCGTGCAATCTGAAATTGAATACATTTTTTTTTTTTATGTTTGACAAGCTAGGTGTTTGACCACAGCTCATCTGATGTTACGTGACGGTGTGGTCGAAGGTGATAAAGCGCACCCAGCCTAAGCATTCCAAAATTTAATTCACTTTGCACGAATTGTATAAAAATTGTTTTATTAATTATTTATTACTGTATTACCTATAATTATAGACGAGACTGCAAAATCGTGAAAAAATAACTATGGAAAAATGTCCTTCATCCTCGACGAAATGTATAAAACAGACTAAATTGAACAGTCTCAGACCCGAAGTCAAATTTATTCATACTGATGAGTGTAAAGACCTCATTTTGGCTTAACAGTACCTACCGTTCTGCGTGAATCCATATTAGTATCAAAACTCACTGTCACAGTAAAGCGAAGGCTTGTCAGCCAAGGCGCGCCCACACCAGTCGCAATCTCCGCCACTTCCAGCCGCTTGCCACACATGGGCTGCCTTACGCGATTTGTCCTATAAATTCACATTAATACCACAATTAAGATAGAAGCATAAAGCCCACCTGACACCAGTACGACCTGCGGTAGTAACCACAATAAGCTACCATTACCCACTACTGCAAACCGAGAAACAAGCTTTTTTTTTTATTTACATTAAATAGGTTCGCGCTTGACCACATCCTGCCTGATGTGAAGCATCGATGCGGTCTAAGATGGAACACGCTTACCTAGAAGGAGCCTGTTTACTCTTGATTTGAAGACACTCATATTGTACTTTTCGGGAAACTGTATGTCGTCATCACAAACCGCGGCAATTCGAGCAGGCCTTTTTTGGTAGCGGGTAGGGGGGGAAAACTTTTAAAGATAGCCCAGGTTATGTAGGCTGTCGAAACACTTATTTATGTGCTTGATGACAGATTTTTAAATTACGCACCTTTTTCTTCCTAAAGAATAGGCTGCCCCGTTTTCGCCGTTTCTCAGCGTGATGGTCGAACGCCGCTCTGTTCGAAACATCAATAAAGTATTAGTAACAATATAAACAGAATAGCAAATAATGATATAACCATCATAGGCACGCCGAATAACCTATAAAATGACACAGTAACAAAGGTTATAAGCTTAAAGTATACTAAGCCGAAAGCAGAGAATTTGACTTATCATCACGAATAACTTTTACCATAAACACAACTATACATTTGACCGAGAGGTCAACGAACTTTTTTTATGGAACAGCTGATTTTCGTCACGATTTCAAATTTGTACTCACGGAGTTGCAGTTGTTCATAATGATCAGTACAGTGACTTTTTTTTAGCTTAGTACACCCCAAGCTTAACACTGTTAAGTTTAACCCAAGAGTTTGAAAAAACATGCAAAAATCGCCAAAAGCGCAACTCAAGAAAGTGACAAAATAAACAACAGTCAAAGCTTGCGTTTTAAGCATGCTCAGTTTTAAGACTTAAGCTATACTTTCTTTACTTACTTTGATTTTAAAAGTGCTGAGAGCCTAGTACAGTCATTTGCGATAATATTCGGAAACAATCGAACAAAATGCAAACAAAGAGCAGTTTCCATTTATGAGACGCTGCTGTCCTAGTTACCATACATATTTCAATCGTTTGGTACCACAAGTTTCTAGCATATTTCTATGCTGTCTGTACCAAGAAACTGATAAACTCTAAACAGTACCGTCATCAGCAATCTTCTCTATACCATTACTGCTGTATCTGCATATATTTACCTGGTGGTAGATTTCCTTAGCAGGAGGTCGTCTAGGTAGGACCAGATATTCTGCCGTCAAGCAGTAGTGTTTTAACATTACTGTGTTCCGGTTTGAAGGGTAGTGCAGCTAGCGAAATTACTGGGCTGTTGAGACTAACCATCTAATGTCTCAAAGTGATGAGTGTTTGTTTTGTTACTTAAAGTCCTGTGTATCGCTACAATGGTCGTGGACAGGCGTTATCTCTAACCATCGGGAGAGACTCCCGTTCATCGCATCACTTTTAAAAAAATCCCACCTCAGCCTATTCAAGAAAAGTGTGGCGATTCGATGTGCTCCGGTAGTAATCGTTTCGTCCCGCTCACGCCTCGCTGCTATCAGGCTCCTCGAGAGAGATGAGTATAGGATTTTCGTATTTTCTTTATAACTTACTGTTTACAGAAAGAGTGCCGAGGTATCTTGTATATTGTTGTCACTTTCACGCCACGTTTTCTTCATTACTTTTGTTCCAGGAAAAGGAGACGAACTCCAAATATAATCAGAGAGTATTGTTGTCTTGCTCTCGCTGCGTCTTTTCACGGTCATCGAGTGAGATGATTATAGAATTGTAGTGTTTATTTATAATTTACAAATCAAGTAAAGGTGGGTGATGCAATCCAACGTCTCCAAGGTGTCTCGCTCTCGCTGCATCCATTTAGGCTCATAAAGCGGGATGGTTATAGGATTGTCATAATTACTTTTTTTAAGAAATCACAGCTTAAGGTATGGCATTCAAAGGTACTTTTCATGGGTGTCTCCACGTCGTGTCGGGTTAATAGAACGGGATGGCTATAGGATCGTCATTTGTCATATTTATTTTGTAACTTACTGTTCTAGGAAAGCTAGACGGTGCAATCCGAGGTGCTCTTGGTGGGCGTTGTTTCTTCTCGTGGGTGCTACGGCGCCTTCTGTAGCCGCGGACGCGTCTTCGTCGCTTTCGGAATCGCTCGCGCCGCGCCCTGTCAGGCTGACCGAGCGAGATGGATATAGGACTGTCGTGATCTACTTTTAAACTCTCTTTCACTCTGAACAATGCGCGATTTATTATGTTTTTGATGCATTGTCAAATCATGTATCCACTAATTTTTTTTTATATTTAAATACTTAAAATGTGTAAAGGTTATTACTGTGTTTTATTTTTTTTATTTTGAGTACTTAATTAAGCCCCGACGAAAACAGAGGTGTGTTATAAATTTAACGTGTGTATTTGTATCTGTCAGTGGTATCGTGGGTTCTAAACAGTTGAACCGTTATTTTTCAAAAAAAAAATTTTGAAAAAGTCTGTTCAGCTTTTTGATAATTACCAGCTCTTTTATTCATAAATCAGAGCATCTTCCACAGGTCTGATTGTGTCAAAATTCGGTATTATTTATTGGTGTTTTTTTAATAATTTTAAATGGTTGAAGATGAGCCATTCATAATCTTTATTTAATTAATTGAATTGTCTTTTTTGAATGTAGATAAAAGTTAATGAATAATTACTAGAAGTTCTTTTTCTCATCTCTTGAGAATTTGTTAAAAACCAATTTTACTAAAGAAAAATTTAAATCACGTCAGTTCTATATCAATAAGTGCGAAACAAAAAAAAAAGTTGATCAGTCTATTACGATCTGATTCAGGTGCTATAAAATGACAAAACAATTAGAGCAAAGCGCAACAGTGCATACAAAAAACATCGACACACATGCACAGTTTGAAAAGTTGTGACTACCCTCATTTTAAATAAAAACCACAAAATACAGTGTGCTTTCTTTGAAAGAACGATAAAAAAAAAACAAAATGTTGTACATAAAAAAATTGATGTAATCAACATACAGTCAGTTGTTTTTTTTTTGCGTTGAGGAATAAATCTATTGGAAAAACACTATTAAATACTATTAAAGGTTTAGATTATTATGTATATACGAGCATGGAACGGAAGACACTAGACTTCGCGACACAGGTTTTCTTAGTGTGAAGTCCAGGGTACTTACTCAATACTTAGTAATACCTAATTGTATACTTAATATACTAAGATCGCGGGTCGCTGGTCTGCTCGCGGTATACACACAATCTAGTACCTACTTTAACCTTAGATTAAGATCCTACTAACCTCTCCTCTTTTTGTAATATAAAATTGTAAAAAAAAAAAAAAAATTTTGTAACTAAAGTTGACAAAGGTCACGGACCCCAGCGTCTGTGGAGCGTATAATAATAAAAAAAAAAAAATAAAAAAAAAAAATATACTAAGATAAGATGTTTTAATGTATTATAGGTATTAAGGGTCATGTAATATTAAATAAATAAATAAATCATTGGCTTTGGATTTTCAACTTGCATTGCTTACATTGCTTTCCCCAAAATGTTTTCCTTTACAACTCAAACTCTTAAGTAAAAAGATATGTTAATACGCATCATTCTTAACATCATGTAGCACGAGATCAAAAACGTAAACTTATATTTAGCAAAAAATTTAACTAGATGATTTTATAAAAATGAGGGTAGCTTTTAGTTCATGCAGTGAATAGTCGTTTCATATAAAATTTATATAAAAAAAATCTTATTGTGGTTTAAAAACGTGTTTTGATAACTTACTATTTATTTTCATAGAAATTGAAAAAAATATCCAAAAACTTAAAAAAATACAAAAAATGCTTTTGTTTGAAAGTTTCGTCCTTTAAGTTTTGAGCCAAACGGTTCTTAGTTTTATCTACCGCTTCATAGATATGAAAATTGCCTATAAATTATTTTCTCAACTCGTTTTTTCTCTTTTCGTCTTCTGTTTATCGAACTGATTCAAACAAATTTGTCGCTAAGAAATAAGACCCAATATAATTAACATTAACCTTGGAATAGTTTTATAGTCTTTTTGGAGCGAATTCAAATTTTTAAAGAGAAAAACAAAACACGGTCTACGCCTTTAACTATTTCAAAGCAACTTTACGTTAAAAAGGAATAAGTTTGGAAACGTAAAAAAGAATTTGCTTCAGAGAATCCCCGTATAAATTTTGCCAAAGAAAGTTAATCCTTACGTAGTCTTAATAGAGGCTTACATGTTGAGTGGTGGCTGCGGTTGTGGCGGTTGTACAGCCGCTACGATGCTCGGCGTGGAAACAGATTTCTGTAGAGGGAGCCTGGGAATAAGCCTAGAACCTTCCGTGATGCATGGAGCTCCGACCACTGCGCCCGCTCGGAGGGCCGCTGTCACTTTCTCGAAGTCTTTCTGCATAATGTAAAAACAATTTCACGTGTTTGTAAATCTAAGAAGGTATCACCGCTGAATCGTATATTCTGCCAAACAGTGTGTGTGTATGTAGTTGAAAATCTGCCGCCAAGCATCTAACGGTGTGTTCCGGCAGCCTCACTTGAGAGCCAGTTCCATTCCAGGCTAGGTGTGCTTTACCATCTTCGACCACACCTTCACTTAACATCAGGTGAGCTGTGGTCAAACAACTAGCCTGTCAAACATAAAAAAAAAAAACTGTGGCCCAGTTAAAAGGTAGCTACCAGAATTACAGGACTTAGGTAGCATCTAATGGCCTACGTAATGAGCGCTGATGTGGCAATGCTGGACTTCGTTCTGTTACTCAACTTCTGGGTACCGCTTTTAGCGTCATGATCAAGCCTGATATCTTGTCTTAAGGAGAGGCATCTTGCTAGTTTCATTATTGATTGTTGTTTTTTTTTGTTTGGCAATGTCCAGGGTATTGTAGGTCGAAGACCACTTTATATCAGGTGGCCCGAGGCTTGTTTGCCACTTTTTCATTTCAACAAATCTGACTTGGTCTATTATTTTTAGCTCACGAATATCTGTTCAGCTGTTTAATTATTATCAGCTAGCTAGTTTTAGCTAAAGAATGGATGTACAGTTTTCACAGGTCTGATTGAATCGCAATTTAGTATTTAAATCCTTATTGATCGGGGTCTTTTAAATGTTATTTAAAAGACCCTGACAGTTGTTGACGGTGTGGTCTAGCCTGGAATGATTCAAGCGAGGCAGTCGGATCACACTGTTAAGTGTTTGGCGGCAGATTTGCAACTTGAGAGTGGTAGCTAGCCAGCCGAGTACAAGAAAGTACTCTACCACCATTCTATGGTTTCCTCACGATCTCTTCCTTCACCGACAGCTCAAGCTCATTGTTGGGTTTTGAACCCACGAATACAAATTCGAACTGATTGTTACTTACAAATGTATTCCTTTTCTCCAGACATAATATAAAGCAAAGCTAACTTACAGCGAGATCATTATCGTTGAGCGAGTGTGTCGAATGCCGGACAGGTCTCGGCACTTCGCCTTCTGATTCCATTGATGACAGCGAAGCACTATGCCCGTTGAGATTGCTGGAACATAGAAGGTATTGTTCACACAAAATAAAACATTGCAATTAATTCAAACGAAGCCTCGCTTTTCATGCTTGATTTTAATGCAACATTCTAAGCCTAAAATGCTTTGTCAACTTTAATGTTAATTAATGTCATGCGTAGACAGACTGTTTTAATTCAAAGGCGATAAGTCCTGCATCGACGCGACACGCGAGTCACGCGACATCCCACTTGGGGTTGTTTGTGTGTCTCCCGTCGGTTTCTTATGCTTTCTATCGTATTTTTCTTTTCTTGGTTGCCTGGAAGAGATCGCTGTTAGCGATAAGGCCGCCACTTGTGGCACTAGTTAATAAGGTTTTTTGTTCTCTGTACTCTTTACTATTTATGATGTGCACAATAAAGTGTTACATCTATCTATCTATCTATTTCTCCCTACCAGCATCTACCATTTTTTGCCAGGGAAACTACTTTTTGAAAAACCATCCTTTTCCACATATAACACAGAGCTTCTTTTTACTAAGATTCGGAACAGAATATGTCGCCACGTGTAAACCGACCACGTGTACCACTAAGCTAGCATCGCTACAGTTAATGATATTAAGATGTTCGAAACACTCTGATTTGATATAACTGATACAATATGACTGACTTCCGCTGTCTGTGCTGGTCCGGTAGCCTGGCGCCTGGTTCAAGAGCTGCCCATGAGCTCCGCCGCCCTTCGTCACGTCGGTCCCAGAGACCCCATTGACGAGATTCTCCTGAAATTAACATTTAAATCTGTAAATATAAGATATGCCTTTTTTTATCCAAGGAAATCCTTAATGGATAACGCCGGCTTGGGTTAATTTAATTCACTAATTTTGTTTTAACTATTTTTTGGCACATCTTCGACCGAGAAGTGTGGCAAATCAAATGTCACAGACATGTCATAGACATGTCATAATCTATGTAGCTATATTCAACTGTATTGCTTTTTCTTACCCATCATTCGTTGTTTTTCGTTTTTTATTTCCCGTTTACCGCGGTCTTTCACGTATATGAACATAAATAATGTCAGCTAAAATAACTTCGAACAGTCAGATTGTGGAATCCGGTAAGAGGAGTCGTAAGATTAAGCTCCTTTTTACACGACTGCTTAATATTTTTATGTAATAACAATGAGCCGAACGAAACGCTCTTTCGATGGTAAGTGATAACGCCTGTACATGACCATTGCAGCGATGCACAGAACTTAGAGTAGCAAAACAAAGTTCAAGGCATCAAAGTGTTGGCGCTCATTACTATGAGACTTTCGATGGTAAGTTTCAACAGCCCTGCAATTTCGCTAGCTGCAGTACTCTTCAAACCGGAATACAGTAATATTTACACTCTACTGTTTGGCGGCAGAATATCTAGTATGTTTGTACTTGTTTCTGAATTACTGAACTCGTAATATAAAAATAACGCTCTTAATAAAGATAGTAATTATAAATAAGAGCACACAGTGGCAAAGGTGTGCTCTTATGGTAAAATAGTGTTCCAACGCCACAATTTGGTACACTATTTTACGTAGCTCCGTTATCATTGGCGCCATATACCCATGAAATTAAAATACTCACCGCTGCCTTTTCTGCTCTGCGGATAGAAGTCCAGATGCGTTGGTGACGAGCAATCTGGCTCTGCGACTCCATCTTTGCACAGCGAGGGACAAGACGTACTGAGACGACTATTTCCCGTTGCCTAAAACAAACATTTATATATATAGATCATTAAAGTCATTATAAACATTTTTGTATCATAATTTATTAAGCTAATCCAAGTTGAAGTGGCAGTGGGCAGGGCACATAGCACGCAGAACTGATGGCCGATGGGGCTGCAAAGTTCTGGAGTGGAGACCACGGACCGGCAAGCGCAGCGTAGGACGTCCACCCACAAGGGGGACAGACGACCTAGTAAAGACCGCAGGAACGCGCTGGATGCGAGCCGCTTCCAACCGGTCTTTATGGAAGTCAATGGGGGAGGCCTATGTCCAGCAGTGGACGTCCTACGGCTGAAATGATGATGATGATGATGAATTTATTAAGCAAAACTTGTCAAATTAAAACAAATACACATAACATATAGTATTTTGCATTTTTTTTCTAATTTGTCAAAACAAGTAGTCTCTCGCGCTCTGCCCCTGCTTGCCCAAACATTCCCATGAGACTCGCAGTTTCCCCGTTGCATGGCCAGCGAGATGTGCTGGCTTATAAAAAGAATTATAATATAAAGTCACTCCATGTAATTGTAATGTAATCGTGATTTTTATAATTATTAAATACTAGCGGGTCGGGCCGGCTTCGCACGGGTAACTAAAACTCGATTAACAATATAGCCTACGTTACTCAGTGATCACGTAGCATTCTAATGATGAAAGAATCATTCGGATCGGTCCAGTAGTTTCGGAGCCTATTCAATACAAACAAAAATTAAATCTTTTCTCTTTATAATTAGTGTAGATGACAACTGTAGGTAATAGTTTATGATATTGCGGACTTTTTTGTAGCTGTCAATTTGCTTTATAAAACATCACTTTATTCTATTGTCAAAAGTGTTTGCTGCGCTTGCTAAGTAAGGGTTTTTCGATAAATTTTTCACAGCTTGGGTTACTTTATTAAAGTTTCCATACGGATCCCAACTGTTTTTAAAATAAAATATAGTCTATGTCTATCACGGATAATGTAGCATTCTAATAATGACAGAATTATTAAGATCAGTCTAGTAGTTTCGGAGCCTATTCAATACAAACAAACAATCAAATATTTCCTCGTTATAATAGTATAGATAGATATTATTTAACATAGATAGTCGAGTAAAAACTTACCAAAAGAGGTAAAGGAGCTGCTCGCATACGTTGCACGGCCGCGTGGAGTCTCCGCAGCTGTTGTAGGCTGTCATCGAGCACTCCCGGACTGTGCGGGGTCACACTTATCGTCGGAACCTGCAACTTCAACGCAAATGTACAAAATGGCCATCTATTCTGGTAATTTCCACAGGACTGTTTCCATACAGAGTATAAATACTTAATACACTACACGTTCTATGGATTTCTTCTAGGCAAACGTGCTAAACTGTGACCGGTTGCGGTCAGACGCAAACCTATGAAAAATGAAACCTTATAGTACACTTATACGCTACCTACTAGCTGTGCCCCGCTACATGTTTTCGGGTTAAAAAGTAGTCTATGTTCTAATCCAGGGTCTCGGCTACCACCATACCAAAACCAAATCCGTTAAGTAGTTTGTGCGTAAAAGAGTAACAAACATCCACCCATCCATCCATCCAAACTTTCACATTTATAATATTAGTGAGATAATTATTTACTTTTTTTATGGTTGACAGGTTAGATGTTCGACCACAGCTCACCTGATGTTAATTGATGGTGTGGTCAAAGATGGTAAACACACATAGCCTGGCATGGAACTGGCTCTCGAGTGAGACTGCCGGAACACAGATAGAGAGCCGGAGACAGTTAGATGCTTGGCGGCAGATTTTTAACATGAGGTTGGTAGCTAGCCAACCGAATACTAGAAAGTACCTTACCACCATGCTATGGTTTCCTCACAATGTTTCTCTTCACCGGCAGCTTAATCTCATTGTTGGGGTATAATCCCACGCCATCATTATTGGGGTTTGAAACCCTACCTAGACGACCTCCTACTAAGGGAGATCCACCTACAAGTAAATTAACGAGCATCAAAGCAGCGATACGCTGGACCTCGCTTTGTTACTCATAGTTCTGCAATGGACATGGTCATGGCTAGACCTAATGTCTTGGCAACAGGACGCGCGTTTCATTACTGTCACTAAAGTCTAAAAGTCTGCCTTCAAATTTAGAGGAAATAGGATTCTTCTAGGTAAGCGTGCTCTATATTAGACCACACTACTGCTTAACACCAGGCAGAGTGTGGTCAAACGCAAACTTATTTTTTTTTTAAACTCAGATAAATAATGTAATTGATTGACTCAGTCTCGGCCAAGCTCTCGAAGAGACAACACGTCCTGAGGACGCCTCGTGTAGAGGCGACACACGTATCGGCAAGCGGTTACTGCAGCGAGAAGAGGATAGAAAGACTTGTGGTTATTTTAATTCGTTTTTTATTTAAGTTTATGTTAAATTTCAGCTATTAAGTAAAGCTATATTATGTTTTTTTTTAATTGTTGTGATGTTAGTCAAATTTGAATTTAAATCTACATCACTATTGTAACTGAAACAACTATTAAATGGAAATAAACTAAATATACGTACCTTAAACACAAAAAAATTGTTCTCTTTTTTTGTCTTCTCCAAATTGAGTTCAAACTACCACTAGGTTAATTTCTGTAAGTATTTGTATAGTACTGACCTGAGCCCTGGCCGCGGCCATTTCTGCGGCCGGTGTCGAGCGGGTCACGTGCTCAGTGACCTCGTCCTCGCTGCTGTCAGTGTGGCAGTCAGAGCTGCCGCCACCCTCGTCTGTAACAACATATTTAGAAATAAAGAAAGAAAGAAATAAAACATTTACTTTTTAAAAAGACACTAGATACTACAACGAATACAAATAACTTTACTGTTTCTTGTATAAAATACAACATCAGTAACCCTGTCTGCAGATATAGCTTTATAGATACTCATTGTTCCATTTGTGCCCTACCAGGGGATCGAACTGGGGAAGGGAAATATCTATATTCCTCTTACAGCCTTAACTAAACGTTTATTTTCTCTACATAGATAGTATAAAACAAAGTCTCTTCCCGTCGTTTGTACGCTTAGATCTTTTAAACTACGCTACGGATATTAATGCTGTTTCGATCAATAGACGACAATAGAGTGATTCAAGAGGTAGATTTATATATATAATACATGCACATGCTCCACATTAGTATCTACATTTTCTTTAGTTCTAAACGTGTGTATTTCAAGTATGTATTAATCTGATTTTCATAGTTTATGTTTTGCGTAATTTGATGGTAGTTCTGGCACTATGTGAAAGTTACGAATATTTTTTGTCTATCGCTCCGTTTTGACAGCATATCCCTAAAGCCCACAAGCGTTCGTAGTAAGTAGTGTTATATAAACCTATCGATTTCTATACACGAGCCATTAAAAACATTTACACATACTACCAAACTAATCACATTAATGTTTTCACCGGTCACATAAACGTTAACACAGTAGGCACAAAGCTACAATATCAATAAAAACTGTATAACTATTCATATTTTAACTAAATTGAAAGTAAAACATCGAACAAAGCATATCATTCGATGGAAACTTCTCGAATAGCGGGCATCGTTTTGTGTCTACTAGTTGCCTAGGGGTAAAATATTTTCTATACAAAAATCAATTTAGAATACAAATAAAATACAAATATACAAATACAAATACTTTATTGATAACACCAATGTTACAAGCCGCTTCAAAATTTTAAAAATGTCATTAGATGGGTTTTAAAACACTGATTACGTGTCAAAATAAGGTATGTCAATATCCAACATGTCAATATAAAAAATATTGTCAATATAAAAATACTGTCAATACAAAATATGTCAATATAAAAATATGTATGTCAATGCCAAAACAATATTGTTAATATATTAAAATGACATGACAAAAAAATCATATATCATAATCATATATCACAGGGATATATACATGTACATAGGTACATAAATGTACCACGTATAAGATAATGCGTTCCGAATACTCGCTTCGTACAATTCAACTATAGTTTTTTTAATGGTTAGGCTAGATTTTTGACCACAGCTCACAGATGTTAAGTGAATGGAACTAGTTGTCAAGTGAGGCTGACGGAACACACTATTAAATGCTTGGCTGAAATGACTGCACTCTCAGGTAACGACAAAGCTCCATAGGCGATGCAAACAACCACTGCAATAAATCAACGACGATGAATATGCGTATATTTAAGTAAACGCATATAATAAACACACAAGAATTGACCTAAAATAAAATAACTTAAAATAATAACTACTCTAAAAGACCGCTATCAATGGGAATAGTTCCCAAAACGCTGGCCCCATTGCCGCGTTGTATGGCAATACTATATGGCGTATATTTTATGTCGAAAAAGATATTGCACGACAAACGTCCCCATTTAGTCTGATGTGGTAGCTCTATGGAGAACAAACTCATCAATATACATTCCTTTGAGATCAGTACATTGATCTACACGTTCTAAGTTCTGTGTATTGCTGCGATGGTCATGGATATGCGTTGTATCTTACCATCAGGACAGCGTCCCTCGTTCGTTCGTCTCATTACTTTCACATTTAAAAAAAAAACATTTCATTATCGCAAATATATCAACATGGTTAGGTATCCAATGCGTCATTATTTCATAGTATAGAATCCCGGAATATTACGTACATCTATCGATACATAAAACCACAACTCTACCCTTTCTACGGAGGGATATTAATTTTATTAATTTTTAAACGGACATCCCTAAGACATGAGATGTAAACTAGATACAATACGAGTTCACGTAGTATTGATCTAAGAGATTGCTCAGATGCAAAACTGTCCAAATATCTCTCCGGAACCCATGCATGAATCTGTAATGCTGGATTTAAAACGGAAATTCTTAGAACGCAGTAATTAATTTTATCGCCTTAAAATTTTTATTGAGATTCTACAGCAGGAAACGGAAGTATTTAACCAACAGTAAGAGATCAAATATTAAGAAAAAAAACTAGGTCGATCATCTAGGTTAGATTGTGCGAACCGCTACACAATAGAATTTACTGTCCGAGTGGATGTTCCCTGATAAATAGAATCTGGGTGCCGTCAGGAGTGAATTAGTTTCTTCTTGGCGAGCGTGCTCCTCCGTAGACCGCATCTTCACATTAACATCAGGCGAGTTGGAGGTCAAACCCAAGTTTATTTGTAATTAAAAAAAGTCATTTTTACCCACGGCGGAACGGAGACGGTATATGCGTTTGGAGTGAGAGGATGTTTGTTTGTGCAAATCCATGTTGCTATTTTTCTTCAAAACTACCAGTCCGATTTTAATGCAGTTTTAAGTTATGGGTTCGGGTTTGATTGGTGCATGTTCTTAAATTTGTGTTACGATGACAACTCACCAGGGAGCGCTGCAGAAGACATTGTTTGTGCAAATCCATGTTGTCCTTTTTCTCCAAAACTACTAGTCCGATTATGATGCTGTATTTTATTATGTTTTAGGTTTGGGTTTGATTGGTGTATTATCTTAGATAGGTGTCACATTACATTATTTTATCTTTTTTCAATTAAGTACTTTTTAAACGTAGTGGGTTTTATCAAAAATTTCAATTTAGCTTTTTATAGTCTAAGTTTTCTTCAAAATCTGCCTATTCAATTTCGAATATATCATCGCTTACGTCATTCGAGTAGGTGGACAAACACGCACGCATTTTTGACAAAAAAGCCACAACAGACATCGATCAATCTAAAGTCTAAACAGACTAAAGACAAATTCTAAACAAAACCATTACTTAACGACATCAATAACGACAAAAGCAAAAGAAGAAAAAAACAATGTTAGAAAAACGATATCCAGTCATAAAAAACAAAGGTAAAACACAACGTGAAACCAATTAAAGCAAAAGCTTTCAATGCAAACAATCAATTCTTTACCATCACAAACAAACTATATAGCTACATAATTATAACAGCTATACTTGCGGTCCATTTCTACACTTTGTCGATAAGCAGCATGCAAAATGCATAATCATTTCGAACCGGGAGCGACCTAGTTCAGTCCGGGATACCGGGTCAAGGCCTGGAATAGAGTGTGATCATGGTAATGTTTACCCGGGAACTGTTATTAAATTCGACTCACAGATAGAGTTTCGAATGAAAGATGGGGTATTTTTTTTACTTAGTATAGATTTAGTAATATGTGTGTTGTAGTAATATATGTACCTTCCCACTAATATTATAAATGTGAAAGTTTGGATGGATGGATGTTTGTTTCTCTTTCACGCAAAACTACTGAACGGATTTGGATGAAATTTGGTATGGAGGTAGCTGAAACTCTGGATTAGCACAAAGGCTACTTTTTATCCCGAAAACATGTAGCGGGTAACACTGCGGGGTGCAGGTAGAAAAAATCAATTTCGATCGTTTATGAAATTGAAAATTCGACCGGTGCTGATTCTGAATTGCATAAAGCGGTTCACAATTTCAAGGAAAAAGCTTGCCACAGTATCTCTTTACAGCCCTACATTAAAACACAACCAAAATAAACAGACCTCCCAGACATCCCGTCATCTGAACAAAAGCTTTGAGCGGAAGCAACTGGGAGAGTTACAAACAGTTCACGCCAAGTTGGACAGGTCGCGACATTGTAGCTAGCTTTAGAACGTGTCAGATCAGTCAGCGTGCCTTGTTTCCAAGCACAATGGTTCGTAGCAACAATGAAAGAAGTCGAGTTTTTGTTATATATCGTTATGTAAATGGCGACGTTCACATATTCTGTTCATGTTCTGACCCTTCCGTTTCACAGACTAAAGGATTTTTCAGACTATACTATCATGCCTTTTATATGCATTGAGCGGCAGTTTATAAGCACTATACTGTGGCACCGATTTTTATGGACCGATTTGAAACTTGGCGTGACTTGAGGCAGCGACCGCGACGACAGGCCATACCTATGTGCAGCAAGCTCAGTTTTATCTTAGCCGTTACCGCAGATAGGGTTCTTTTTAGGGTTCCGTACGCAAAGGGGAAAACGGGACCCTATTACAAAGACTTCGCTGTCCGTCTGTCACCAGTCTGTATCTCATGAACCGTGATAGTTAGACAGTTTAAATTTTCACAGATGTATTTCTGTTGCCGCTATTACAACAAATATTAAAAAAACATAATAAAATAAATATTTAAGGGGGCTCCCATACAAACAAAAACAAGTCACAAAAAAAAATCACGTTTGTTGTATGTAACAACAAACGTGATTTTTTTGCCATTTTTATAGATCGTTTTTTTATAGATAGATTCATCTCGCCTACACGAAGATGTGGTCTGTGGTAGTGCTCGCTTGCCTAAAAGAAACTGATTCACTCGCGACTTAAAGATAGCGAGATTGTATCCATGGGGAACACCTACTCGGGCAGCAAATTCCAAAGAAGAAGGTGGAATCAAGTTTTTGGAATATCAACCATGAAGCGGTGTCGCTTTTTAGAGCTCCTGGCTGAACGATATAAAGTCTCTTTGGAGTAGGCTTAAATGACTAGTAACTAAATAAATAACGCAGGATTACACACAGCGCCATCTGACCCCAAACTAAGCAAAACTTGTACTATGGAAGGCAGATAACTGATAGAATACATAGTTACTTTTTTCTGTAAACAAATACTTATATATAATACATACAGTACACCCAAACACAGAACAAACATTAAAATTTGTTTGTACCACAAAGTTTGTCCTGGGTGGAAATCGAACCCACGCCCTTCAGCTCTTGAAGCAGACGTTCTACCAATGAATCAACAGGGCTGTCTGTAAAATCTGTTATATCAACAAAAATATCGTACCTACTCTGAAAGTATCTTCATCAGGGAAGATAAAATTCAACTACCTGTACTTTATTGTACAAGCTTTTGTGTTTCCGATGTTTGCCGTTCTGTGGTAAAAAGTAAACATGTTTGTTTCGAAACTTGTAAAAGTTGCGAAATGTACTTTATTCATGAGGAAACAACACTTTACCACTTTGGCTGCTTTCGGAGGAGTGCTTCCCAAAGTTCCGAGTGTTTGTCGGAAAGTTACCAGTTACACGTTCCAAATATAAGGGCGTCAATTTACCGTAAATAAATAAATAAACATATAATATTGTAGGGCATTTCACACAACGCCTTATACAAATACAAATATTTTATTTATTTATAACACCAATGTTACAAGTCAAATTCCATAATATCATTCATCAAAATTATCATTAAAAAAAGTTTCAAAACACTGATTAGATGTCAATCAATAAAAAAAACAACGAAATGTAAAAATAAAGTATGTCAATATAAACATACTAGCTGCGCCCCGTGGCGTTACCCGCTACGTGGAACGTGGACAGTAAACGATGTCGCCTTTTATATTTATTTTTTTATATACTTTACTCTAGATATTTTCAGAGTCTGATTGAATAGGTAATTTCTAAATCTGCGTGCTTCATCTTTGACTATAATATCGTCGCTTACTATCGCACTAGTTACCGGTCAAACACGGACTAGTACTCGTTAAAAATTTTGATCGACGTTATTAAATAAGGACATTAAAACATGTCATAACTTCTATTCACTAACGAATTATTGTACCGCAGAAAATGTGACCGCGCAATGAATTTTCTGCAAATTTTTAATTAACTAAGTATTGTCTGTCTAGCCGTCTATATTAATAAAAGCTAAACTAATTAAATAGGCACAATAATATTCCGAAATTAACCCTTTATCAGTACTCGCAATTACTTTTTTTTTTATAGTTGTAAAAATGTTACAACACAATGGTAATGGACAGGCACTATTTTTGCCGCTAGAACAGACATTTTATCGTAGAGCATTCCACACAACGCCATCTGACCCCAAATTAAGCAAAGCTTGTACTATGGAAGTTAGATAACGGGTATAATACAAAAATACTTTTTTTGTACATACATTCTTTTTTATCACAAAGTAATGAGACGATCGATACGCTCCCCAGATGGTAAGAGATAACGCATGTCCATGACTATTGCATCAATAGCTAACAAAGTTCGGGGCATCGCTGCTTTGGCGCTCATTAATTTTAGAGACTTTCTCAACAGCCCAGTAATTTCGCTAGCTGCGGTACCGGAACACAGCAATGTTCACATACTACTGCTTGGCGATAGAATATCTATTACCTACCTAGACGACTTCCTGCTAAGGAAATCTACAACCAAGTAAAAACCTACATACCTACTTATAATACATACATATATAATACATTATGACAGCCCCGTTGGCTCATTGGTAGTACATCTGCCTTGAGAGCTGTAGGGCGTGGGTTCGATTCCCACTCAAGGCAAACATTTTGTGAATAAACAAATGTTTGTTCTATGTCTGGGTGTTCTGTATGTATTATAAGTATGTATTTACAATAAAAAAAGTATTTATGTATTCTATCAGTTATCTGACTTCCATCACACAAGCTCTGCTTAGTTTGGGGCCAGATGGCACTGTGTGTATAGTCCTACGATATTTATTATTTATTATACAGAACACAACAAACACGTGGGTTCGATTCCCACCTAGGACAAGCATTTTGTGATATAAAACCAAATGTTTGTTCTGTGTCTGGGTGTACTGTATGTATTATAAGTATGTATTTACAAAAAAAAAATATTTAAGTATTCTATCAGTTATCTGACTCCCATAGTACAAGCTTTGCTTAGTTTGGGGTCAGATGGCGCTGTGTGTAATGTCCTGCGATATTTATTTATTTATTTATTTATTATTTGTACTTAGTGTGAATCGAATCCACTCCCTACAGCTTTTAAAGAAGACAATGAGCCAACAAGGCTGTCAAGTTTGTGTCATTCGATCCTACCATCAAAAGGGTTTAACCCTCGAGTAAGACTACCATGATGTTCCCCATTACCATTAAGGGTTTGATGTCAAAGCGACACGTAACAGTTGCGTTGAATCATAAAACTAACGGTAGTTTAACTATCTGTTCCATGACCTAATTCTACTAATCAACAAATTAAAAACTAACGTACGTATGACCTTACCGAACCAAATAAACCATTATCTATTTAATTTAACGTTTTGTTAAACATAAAGTTGCTTTAGCGAATTTTAATTTGTCCTGTCATTTTTATATGTAGCGATGACAGCTCAGTTGTTAGCGCGGTCGGTTCATACGCCCAAAGGCGTGTGTTCAAACCTTAACAATGAGCTTGAGCTACAGGCGAAGGAAAACATCGTGAGGAAACCATTGCGTGGTGGTAGGGTACTTTCTAGTACTCAACTGGCTAGCTACCTGCCTCAAAAATATGTCACCAAGCACCTAACGATGTTTTCCGGCAGCCTCACTTGAGTCAGTTCCATTTGAGGATAGGTGTTTTTACCATCTTCGACTACACCGTCACTTAAGATCTAATGAGCTATAGTCAAATATCTCGCCAGTCAAACATAAAAATGCAAATAAACAACAAATTTAATTTATGTACTGAAACAATTCAGTACATAAATTAAATTTGTTTATCGAAGAAAAACGACTACACCCAGTTACATTTATCCCACAATTATTTCAAATGCATTAGATGTCAAATTTGAATAGGATATTATGCTATCTAATCAAAATGTATATTCAAATATCTACAAACAAAATTATTAAATTGCTAGCGGACGCCTCGCAGTTTCACCCGCGTAGTTCCCGTTCCCGTAGAAATACAGGAATAACAAGAAGCCTGTAACCAGGGGATAGTGTAGCTTCCCAATAAATTTTTTATTGTAATTTTTTTTTTAAATTACCAATTGACGTGTAAATTTTAATCCACTTATTTTTAATTTCATTTATTTTTATTATTTGACTTGTAACTTATGTTATCAATCATAGTGTAACTTATGTTATCAATAAAATAAGTTACACTATGACTATGACTATGTGAAAGAATTTGGAAATCGGCCCAGTAGTTTTTAAGTTTATTAGTTACATACAAAAATTAAAAATTACAAATATCTTTCCTCTATAATATTAGTATAGTAGATTCAAAAAATCTAATTATTAAATTAAATGTCATTATGTCCGTGAACGTATGTCACAAAAAAAAAAAAAAGAATGTTAAAAAAAATATTTAAAAGTATTTACAAAATAACAAGTATGTAGGTACATTGTACAGTACAATTTCTTACTTGGCTCTAAATGGCACACAGCTGGCTGCCCATTACAGTCGAATAGCTTTAAGACACCAAATAGCCAAATAGAAACTTATTGAATAGGCAATAAAAACTAAAATAGATTTGAACTAGATTTCGCGCTTTGAAGGACGAAACTGGTTTGGCTATTTAAGGACAGGTCATGATCGTGACCTTACCTCATCTGATGGCCTGAATATATCGGGAAATTAACTTATTTTGGCGGAAGCAAACCCTAACGAAAATGTTGAGATATTATTGGGATTGGAAACTCATTTAAAGATTTTCAAAGTCGCTGATTTACAAGTAGGTGATAGGAGGTGTGCTGGTAAGCACTAGCACAGTATTTCACGGTCTCAAAAAAGGAGGAGGTTTTCAATTCGGCTGTATGTTTTTTTTTTGTATGTATGTGACGCGATCATTCCGAATCTTGAATCTTTAATTGAAAATCTTGATCTCCGAATTATTAATCGATTTTGATGAAAGAAAGAAAGACAATTATTTTTATTCTGTAACGCTAAAAAACAGTTACAAAATAAGATGATTGTTTTATTGCTTGGTAGATCGTACTTCAGAGGTGGTCTCATATAAAGTTTAACGAAATCAATCGAGCGGTTTTTAAAAAACCAACAAAAATCTAAAAATTTTATACATCGATACATAATATTTTCGTTTACTCCGAAACAACGCTCCGCTGAAACCATAGCACGGTGGTAGGGTACTTTAGTACTCGGCTGGCTAGCTACCACCTTCAAGTTGAAAATCTGCCGCCAAGCATCTAACGGTGTATTCCGGCAGCCTCACATGAGCCAGTTCCATTCCAGGCTAGGTGTGCTTTACCATCTTCGACCACACCTTCACTTAACATCAGGTGAGCTGTCGACAAAGACCCAGCCTGTCAAACATTAAAAAAAAAAAGAAACAACGCGGTAAGAATGCACCGATCGCCGTTGGACTGTGTGACTAAGTAATAGTTTATTCTTGTGGGAAAGTTATTGCCGTATCAGATAACGATGTTCTCAGGTATAATATTTCAAACTGCAATCAGTAAACCGTGATCGAATAAGATAAGCTTTATCGGGGAGCATTCTCTCTTAGATTTTACGACGTAACTCTTAAAGCATGTTTAAGGATGTGAAATATAGTGCAAGTCTTTCCTTAGTACGTGTGTACGGGTTTAAAACAAGATTTTACTTTTTTCATGATTTAAGTATAACTAGCTCATTTTTTTATATTGAATAGGTTCGCGTTTGACCACATCCCGCCTTATGTTAAGGTGGTTCGATTTCCATACAAATAAATGTTTGCCATTTATGGACAAATGGAGAATAATTTTACAGTGAAATCACAGCTACTGGCATTTATTTTGGTCTTTATTTGCGGTAAATCACCATTGCTTGAATAAAACAGTAGATTATTAGCAAAAAATCAAATTTCTGAATTATTTTTGAATAAAACAGTAAATTATGCTAATAATCTACTGTTTTAATCAAGCAATTGTAATTTACCGCAAGTAAAGACCAAAATAAATCCTAGTAGCTGTGATTTCACAGTTTACTCTTGATTTGAGGACACTTATACTTTTCGGGAACACACAGACTCCGGCATTATATAAAATAGATATAATTGCAATATATGTACGTATAATTGTTACGAGTACTAACTATGCCTCAAAGTTTCCAAAATATTTTTTTTAATGTTAAATAGGTATTCATTATTTTTTAATGTTCAAAAAGGCACGGAACCCAGATTCTGTGAAGTTATCAAACAAGCAAATAAAAAAGTTTTCGGTATAAAAAGTAGCTTATGCATTAATCCAGGGAACAAATAACTTCATTCATAATTTCATCTAAATCCAACACAAACGTACAGACAAACTATCTCCTTTAATTTTCTTTTCTATAGGTATCTACGAAAATAAAAGCACGTACAAAAGTGGCACTTGAAGTATTTTGAGAACCAGGGCATAATCCGCTTTATGCTGTAAGGATAATATTCTTTAAGCACTGGTTTATATATTCTCCTTTTAATCGAGCTTAATTTAGATGTTGTCGAGTTATAATTCTTGAATACCCAAAATTGATTTCACTGAGAAGTTATGAATACCAATAGTCAGATTGTCGATAAGGCGACACCGATAATACCCCAAGAAGCAACTGTCTTACCCTCGTCTTATCACTTATCCTTGCGGCAATCTGAGACGTAAGTCCTTCTAAGTAAACAATAGCTTTGCTTATGAAACAATACGACCGGTTTCATCTATTTTACGTACTTTCGTTTACATGTACCCGAAGAGTGTCTAACAGAACTTTATTATGGTTCTTTTCTTTTTCTTTGATTTTGACGTCGCATTTTGTGCATTTGCCAGCGTCAAGTGTTTTGATATTTTCAAGTTCCATTAGTTAACAAGTAGTCAAAGCCCAGTCCATGTCAGTAAAATCCAGTCGTGCTTTAGTAAAGTAGTGGCGACTTTACTATAAGCTTCGATTGACTTTTGGAAGCAACACGATAAGTCATGATACACTATATTATATTACTTTCCCAAACTAATGACAATGGCATTAATTATAACGAAGCTTTATGCAGCCTAGTAGCAATTGTAGTACCTTCTGTGGCTTTGCAATGCAAAAGAATTTATTAAAACCTCTTTACACTGTTGTCATGTAAATAAAACGTTTAACTTTGAAAGCAGACATTCTACAGTTTCATTATCTGGGAAGCAGCCACGGCATAGCAGACTATCCGAGGCTTACTAAGAGACGAAGGTCCTACCGTTGCAGTCTTCTAATTTATCTAAGGAATTAATAACGTTCTTTGGCGCTTTCAAGCGATCATTGCAGAAGCCAAAAGCATCTGAGCGAACTCAAGCGGAAGGTCCAAAACGGAGGAGAATGCAATAACATTGTTTGTGCCCTAACATTTTTAAATCATCTATCGTAAACATGGACTCATGGAAGCATCAACTTTGGTGTGATAAACGGTAGCTATACATATAGTATCACTTGAGATTAGGTAAAGCTGTGTATGGCGGCTTTAGTATATTATTACGTATACAAAAATGCAAAAAGATCCGTATCGCATCAACAAATCGGCATGAAAGTTAAATCTAGCGGGACAAATCGACAGGTGTATTTCATTTTAAAGTGAATACAAGTATAGTATAGGGTTGCTAGTAATAAACTTAACTTCGCGGCTGTATTAAGGTTGTTCTTTTTTTACATGTTTACTGTTATACCAACCAGCCAGTTCCATTCCAGACTAAGTTGTGTACCATATTCGACCACACCGACTAAACATCAGGACAGTTGTAATCAGAAACAAGCCAGAAAATCATTAAAAATAAATAAACACGGATTATACGGGTATACCCAAACGGCCTCTAAAAAGCAGTCTTTTGTAATAAAACTAAACATTAAAAATTTTGTTATCTGTGGTAAAACCTATTCAAAATAGATTAGAAACTATTCAAAGTACAAACTATTGACTCCTACACTAATTAATGAATCATCAAAATTTTAAGCCAAAATAACAGAAATAAATAGATAATAAATATCGTAGGACATTTTAACAAAGCGTTATCTAGCCCCAAACTGATCAAAGCTTGCTATGGGAACATAAAAGCTAGACGGACAGCCAGGAGCTCTAAAAAGCGACACCGCTTTATGGTTTATGTTCCAAAAGCTCGAACTAAGCGGTTTGCTTCCACCTTCTTCGTACAAACCGCTAGACATTGGAATCTGCTGCCCGAGTGGGTGTTCCCCAGTCTGAGTACCTTCAAGTCGCGAGTGAATCGGTTTCTTCTAGACAAGCGCACTCCATCGGAGACCGCATCTTCGCTTAACATCAAACGTGATGTGATAGAATACTTATAAATATACTTTTTTTTTGTAAATACATACAGTACATACAGACACAGAACAAAGCATTCATCCTCACATAATTCCGGTGGATATCGAACACACAGCTCTTAAAGCAGATATTCTACCAAATGATGAAATTCTGCCTTCAGCATGGAGACACATCCGAGTACAACGTGCGCGCGGCCTTGTCTTGCTTCCCATAGTAAAATTGGTGTAGGATGTTACCGAGTCTAGATGGAACAATGACATACGTAGGATAGCTGGTGGTGACTGGAAGCGAAACGCCAAAAAAATTATGATGAGTGAACAATGAAAATGTATCAGAAATTATGATGAAGGTTCGTATGACAACCCTGCATCCGAATAACTTAAGACCGCTCTACTTGGTTAATATTATCAACTGATAGGCATACATGTTTAATTAGCTTATTTGTTTGCGAATTTGTATGGGTGAGGTGGTATTTGTGTAAGAAGGACCTTGGAATTTCGATCCTCTTCAATTGTTGGACGATTCGCCTCAGGCAAGGTGATGACTTTAAAATACTAAGTTCGAATAAGCAGAA
Source organism: Biston betularia (assembly GCA_905404145.2). NCBI lineage: Eukaryota > Metazoa > Arthropoda > Insecta > Lepidoptera > Geometridae > Biston > Biston betularia. The sequence goes on along the minus strand of FR989887.1, from coordinate 4,187,599 downwards.
TTGCTCTGATGTCAGATTTAGTCTGACAAAATCCGAACACAGCTTGTGAAGTATTTTTTTGACAAGCAACCCAGATCAGAAGGCTTTGGTATCCGCGGTACTTTCGATAGAGCCTTCGGTGGTATTACGGTACATTACATTAATACTGCTTTGAAAATACAATCTACAATGTTATCCTTAAACATCAACGATCCGATTAGGCTGCCTAGAACGTCACGACCTCTCAACCCGCAAAAACTTGAGGTCGTTTAAAATGTCAAACATGTAAAGAAATAATAGAAATATAGGTAGATATCCTAAATACAGTTTGATAAATCTCTTACCATACAATGAAAAGTAACTTCACAGGCGATTACAAATTCTATACTCTATCATTACAAATATGTAGGTTAAAAGTTTATTCATATGATGAAACTGAGACATTTCTGCAGATTACACGCACACAAGTGCATTTATACATATATATACGACACACACACATACGAACACCCCCGCAAGCGCACACACATTTACACATTCAGATTAATGGGTTATTTTAGGTAACAATACCTAATCTATTATTGATGATGATTGATGATTGATGATGATGATTTGATGATTATTTAAAACTAAGAGATTATTGAATTACTAGTAAAGTAATTATAATATTTTTGTTTTTATGGACATTTAATTATATTGACATAATTTTATTGACATTTTATACGTGACATATTACTTTATTGACATTTTCATTTTCATTGTTTTAACATATGTAATGATTTTGATAATCCACCTCAAGTGGAGCTGGGCAGGACACGTTGCTAGGCGAAGTGATGACAGGTGGAGTAAGGTTGCAACAGAGTGGTGGCCTAGGCAAGGGAAGCGGAGCGTCGGTCGTCCAGCCGCAAGATGGGTCGACGATATCGTCACCGTCGCGGGTCGAACCTGGACCAGATTGGCACAGGACCGAGGCAGATGGCATGCAAAGAGAGAGGCCTATACCCAGCAGTGGGATAAAGAAGGCTGTGGATGATGATGATGATGAATGATTTTGATAATAATTTTTAAATATGAATGGAAATATGACCTGTAACTTTGGTGTTATTAATAAATGATTTGTATTTGTATTTGTAATCTGAAACATAATATGTAGCAATGATAGTCCAGTGGTTAGCGTAGTCGGTTCACACACAGAAGGAAGTAGGTTTAAGGTGGTTCGATTTCCATGCAAACAATTTTTTTCCAATTATAGACAAATGGAGCATAATTTTACAGTGAAATCACAGCTACTGGCATTTATTTTGGTCTTTATTTGCGGTAAATCACAATTGCTTAAATGAAACAGTAGTCTACTGTATCATTCAATTATGCTCCATTTGTTTTTTTTTTGTTTTTTATAGTAGATAGGCTTGCGTTTGACCGCCATCCCGCCTGATGTTAAGCGAAGATGCGGTCTACGGTGGAGCACGCTTGCCTAGAAGAAACCGATTCACTCGCGACTTGAAGGTACTCAGACTGGGGAACACCCACTCGGGCAGCAGATTCCAATGTCTAGCGGTTTGTACGAAGAAGGTGGAAGCAAACCGCTTAGTTCGAGCTTTTGGAACATCAACCATAAAGCGGTGTCGCTTTTTGTCCATAAATGGAAAAAAATATTTGTATGGAAATCGAACCACCTTAAGCCCCAACAATGAGCTTGCGCTACCGGTGAAGGAAAACATCGTGAAGCATTATTCAGCTCGCTACTACCCTCATGATAAAAATCTGTATCCAAGCAACTAAGGGTGTGTTCCAGTAGCCTCACTTGAGAACTAGCTCCATTCCAGGCTAGCTATGCTAGGTAACCTATGGTTAAACACCAAGCCTGCCAACCATAAAAAATTAATAAATTGTGCCAACAATTTATTATTTTTTTTATGTCAAAAGTAATGACACGTACGAGACGCTCTCCTGATGGTAAGAGATAACCACTGTCCATGACCATCGCAGCGATACACAGAACTTTAAGTAACAAAACAAAGTCCAGGGCATCACTGCTTTGGCGCTCATTACTTTAAGACTTTTGATAGAGTTAGTCCAGTAATTTCGCTAGCTGCAGTACCCTTCAAACCGGAATACAGTAATGTTTACACACTACTGCTTAGCAGCAGAATAACTTGTACTGCGGTGGTACCTACCTAGACGACCTCCTGCTAAGGAGATCTACCACCATGTAATGCGACATTGTAGGTTAGACGATAATCTTTTAAGAGCCAATAAAAAGATTTACAGAACTAATACGGCATTAAAGGTCAGGGCAGTTACGAGTCTAATGAAAACTTGAATGTTATTTAAAAGCTACAATTGCGGTCATATCGTCAAAAGTCGTGAGTAGTTTAACCACCAGAAATTTTTGGAAGGTCATATCTTTGTTTTCGTAAACAAATTTAATACTTTGTTAGGTTGATGGTATTTTTTTATATGTTACAAACAACGTACCATGTTTTACATAACTATAATAGCTGCGCCCCGCGTTTTTACCCGCGTGGTGATGGATGATGATGAAGTATCCTATGTCTTATTCCAGGGACTAAAGTACCATGCAAAAAAGTACCCAGATCCGTTGAGTAATTTACGCGTGAAAGTTTAACAAAACCACATTTGCATTTATAATATTAGTTATTTTTCCTAGTTTAAAGTAATTTAAGAGTAACATGTAGTACCTACGTACTACATGTTACTCTTAAATTTCTTTTTCTAGATTCTAGTTAATAGTTCTATGGCTTTTATTGAAAACTTGATTCATTCACAAAATACAGTTTCAACTTTTCATTTTGCAACATTTTTTAATGTTATTCTATTTTAAACCGTTTACATACATAATAATATGTAAATACATTGCAAAAATTGGTCGGTTGTTTTTTTTATCTTTCACCATTCCTCAGAACTCCGTCCATTTAGAAGCTGATTTCTTTCTTTTTTTTTTTAATTGAAGCAGTGTGCTTTCAGATAATTCCCATAGAAATTTCATGCAAATCGGTTAAATGGTTTGATCTTAAAACTAAAAACAAACTAGACAAAATATTTCATCAAAGTAAACGAAATTGCGTATTTTTCTTTCCTGTGGTGTTTATACACTAGAACAGTCTCAATAAACTACCTCACTTCCGACTTCATCATCAAATGATTATGAAAGTAGAAGATAGGCACCGGAACATCGCAATAAAAAAAACATATTTTTTTTTTTTGTAAAAATGATGTTACCGTTATTCAAGGTCATATCAAAATGAAAATTAGACAAACTTACTGTGTTTTGTTTTATTGTTGTCTATAAATGTATTGTGTCAAATAAATTATTTTTCCTTTTTTTTTCTTAGTGAAGGAAGGCAGTCCCCAGAATCTCAACGACCTCGGGGTCGACCCAGACGACTGAAGGTGGCGTGACGTACCAAACCTTCACGACAAACATTTGGCCAACAAAGGCGAAGACCGCCTTTTCTTAGCAGTGAGACTTTTCAGGCTGAAAGTAATGACTATTAATATTTATTCGTTGCAAAGTGTGCTCCTAAATATTACCCAAAATCCCCGCGTTTCATTGCTATTCTCATCTAAGAACGCATACAGTCAATAAATATTTAATTTAGCTGAGGAAGCGAGCTGTCGATATGGGTTGACACACCCGACAGTTCGAAGGTCAGTCTTTTGAATTGAAAACTTGCAAACAAATATTTTCATGAAATGTGGCGCCCAACACGGGACAGCCTAACAAAGGTTTCAATTTGCAAGCTTTAATCAGGAAAAGCAATGTTGTTGTAGAAGAATCATGGACATGTTAAAAGCAATCAGAAAGCTTAAAATATCATACACAGTACTATAAACAATTCAAAAAAAATCAGAAACCTAAATCGGTTCAGGGATTTAGAAGTTAAACACAAAAATACTCATAAATAGATCGGAATATATAAAACTCCTTTTGGACAGTCATGCCAAAACTATACTCTACTGAAAAGAACAACGACATCACAAAAATATAAACAGAACAGAACAATGTAGTTAATTCAGAAACATCAATAATGCAGGCAAACTTTATAATGTCGCATTACGTAACCAGACTTTAAACCCGAACGCAACAAGTAAGAATCTACAAGTAAATAACGCACTTACCTCTCCAATATTAGACTACATTTTTCCACTCAACAAATTCAATTAGCACACACAAATACACACGAGATCCATGGCAAATTAGAAGGGGAAAAAAAACAAATGTCGATCGATTGAATGAGGTTCTTACTTCATGAAACTGAAAAAAGTATGATATAAATTGGAGAGAACAGTTAACATGTTAGTGAGGGTAGATATTTTTTTGTTGAAAATATAAATTGATGATAAATTTTTTGCGTGTGGAATTCGCGAAAACCGATTTATTTTGACAGGCCTGGCGACGGTGAAGGTGCTGGCTGGCCTTTGTACGGGCGAGGGTCTAACGCGCATGCGTGAGATCGATCTCAGAAGCCTTCCGTGGAAGCTACTTTGGAAACTCGATGCATTGATGAGGAAAAGCCGAATGCGAATTAAAACAGGCTTTGATGAAGTGTCTCGTAATTGGAAAGATTATCCGGATTTCGGCACCATTTATAGAGTTATTTGAGTAAAATTGACTAGGGGTTTCTTATGACTAATAGCAGCGAAAATTACACTAACAAAAAAAAACAAATATTTTTAGTTATATCGCTTTAGGTATAGGTATAGTTATAGTTTAGGTATAGCTATTTACTTACTTAGATATTATCTACCTTTTATTATTATTCTTCAAATGACGTCATATGTTAGGGGGAGGGTTGGGGGTCAAGAAAACATGAATGAGTCATATAAGCTTATTACATACATCCTATCCTCCTATCCTACTAATAATATTATAAACGTGAAAGTTTGTATGTTTGTTACTCGATCACGCAAAAACGGCTGAACAGATTTGGATTAAATTTGGCAAACTTATAGTTTGTTATCTGGATTCACATATAGGAAACTTATATAAGAAAAATGTTAGGTTCCCGTGGGATTACCAAAAGTGTTGAAGGGCACTACCATTAATGTAATATTTAAAGTAATGACCGTTCTACGACTATGACTTGATGATGGTGGTGATAGTGTCATTTTTTGTTAAATTTCACGAAAACAAAGTCACGGGTAGTATGTATACAAGTACATAATGTAATGTATACAAGACGGCTAGTATGTATATAAGTGACCTCACATGTACTACCTATAAACAACAAACTGATGTTTAACATAACAATTTTACGAAATATGTGACATCACACTAGACGGTCCAGCATATCAATTTGTAAGAATTACCTTCTTACGTTTTTGTTTCGGTTTGAAGGGTAACAAAGGGTACTGCAGCTAGCGAAATTACAGGGCTGTCGAGACTAACCATCGAAAGTAATGCGCGCCAAAGCAGCGATGCCCTGGACTTTGTTTTGTTACTCAAAGTTCTCTGTAACGCTGCTATGGTCATGGATAGGGGTAATCTCTTGCCATCAGGAGAGCGTATCGTTCGTCTTATTACTTTCACATAAAAAATACACTACGCGCAAATCTCTTTGAGGTCTCGAATATTAGCGCGGGTAGCTGCGCAGTAAGTTTATTTTAGCAGAAGTAAAGGAGGCAAGAGTACCGCGCACGTTGTTGCGTCTTTATCCTACATTTAAAAACATCATAAAGATTTGCACGAACTATACATGACGTCACAGTAAATCCAATATGGCGGATTTTCTTACCTAACGTACCTGTATAAATTTTTTATAATCAACGCCTAAGTAAAATAGTGCTTCTCTCTCTTTTAGACACAGTGTCATACTTGATGGAAAACAAAAAATAAATTAATTATTTAATTTCAAAGTAACATTTACAAGAATAGTAACTTCGCATGCAATAAAAAGTAAATTTGACGCTTTTGTGTAATATAACGTATTTACGAAAAGTACAGCTAAAAATATTTTTGTTTCACTTATTCGGAATACTTACGTTTAATTGCCAACAAAAATGCGTGACAACCACGTCAGTTTTTATAGTGAAAATATATATTGTTTTACTTTATTACTTTTTTTGCTTATGTGGGATTACTTTCGGTAAAACGAAGATCGTATCTTCTCTTGATAACAGGAGTGATGGTCAAACGTGAGTCTATTGTTTTTGTACATTCATTTGTAGAGGGAAATATGTTTTGGGAAAAGACCTTTGTACAATTTTTGTTTTTTTTAATGTATTTTTATGTTGTTGGTAAATCGTTTTTAGTTTTATATTTGTATTTTGCTTTACCTACAAGGACTCACCGGTATACCAGCGCTAGTCATACAACTAAGTATGACTAGCATTATGCTGATGTGATCTCCTATTTTATAAAAACCTTTTATTTGTCTCTATTTGTATTACAAATTGAAACTTTTCTTTCTTTAAAACAATTATGTGTCAAAACCACGTCAGTATCCACAGTAAAAATACTCCTTTAAATAACATTTTTGCAAATAATAATCAGTATCAGTGGACTATGTAACCGTTGAACACTCTTCAGTTACACATCACAAAAACCTAAAAATAAGGTTGAGGTAAAGAAAATGTATACAAATATTCTATCAGTTATCTGGTTCCCATACTACAAGCTTGGTATCGTTTGTGGCTAGATTACGCTGTGTGAAATGTCCTAATATATTTATTATTACTAAATCCATTTTCACTGTTATCATTCCTTAGCAATATATGATAAAACTATAGTCATGATGATGTGTATTATGACTACAATGGTATGTAAATTTTTTATATTGTGATGTAAAAGAAACTTCCATTGTACTAAAAGATTCCGAATATAGTTTTCCCAGAGTTTATGTGGCCTGACCTACATTGAATCATGAGTACTGAAGACCTTTCCCAAACGAAGTAATTACCTACTTTAATAAATATTGTAGGACATTTCACACAGCGCCATCTGACCCCAAACTAAGCAAAGCTTGTACTTAAGTTTTAAACCTTAATGGTTTGGAAAGCTTGTACTTAAGTACATAGTTTTAAACCTTAATGGTTTTGTATAGTTAATTCAAGTGGGGTATGTACAAATCTAAACCTATCTACACTAATAATAATATTATAAAGAGGAAAGATTTGTATTTTTAGATTTTTGTATGTTTGTAAGTCAAAAACTACTGGACCAATTTCAAAAATTCTTTCACCATTAAATAATAAAATAAATATCGTAGGGCATTACACACAGCGCCATCTGACCCCAAACTAAGCAAAGCTTGTACTATGGGAGTCAGATAACTGATAAAATACTTAAATACTTTTTTTTTTTGTAAATACATACTTATAATACATACAGTACACCCAGACACAGAACAAACATTTGTTTTATATCACAAAATGCTTGTCCTGGGTGGGAATCGAACCCACACCCCACAGCTCTTGAAGCAGACATGCTACCAATGAGCCAACAGGGCTGTCAATGCAATTAAATGCATCAATTATATTAATCAATTATAATGCTACATTATTTTTGATTAACATAAGCTATATTTATTACTACAATTTAATTAAAAAATAAATGTCCACCCGTGCAAAGCCGGGACGGAGCGGTAGTAAAGAATAAAAAGGTATTTTCATTCATTATATTTGTTACTCCATCAAGTCAATCTTATGCTAAGTTTCCCTATGGTAGCCTCCACTGTAAAATAAGTCTATGCTAATAATTTTATCTGTGCTACAACAGATACACATGTCTAGCCTGCTACCACTTTAGCTTAGTGATACACAGAGCTATCAACAAACTAATAACTATTTCATGATCAAGATTCAAATCATCACATAATCAAATTGTAGCACTTAGCTTTTCTAATCACTTGTTAAGGCACTGGAACCTAAGACTCGTAAAACTGCTTAAACTATTGACAAAAGTACATAAGCTTACCAGATGATAAAAGTGCAGCATTCTCCTGAGATGGCACATTCATCATAACTGCAATAGCTGCCAAGCTGAAATTTATGAACCAATGATTAGGTATGCCTGATTATCATACAGTGAAATACCTAGTAGAACAAGTTACTGGCAGAAAAGTAATATAATATATCTATGCTAATAGGCTAGGTGTTTAGACCACAGTTCTGATCCCCTGATGTTAATTAGGTTATGATGTGGCTTGAAACACACTCTTAGTTGTCAATGGATCTGCTGGGATACTTTTACAGGTTTTTGACAGACTAGGGGCCTATCAAAAATCTATGTGTGCAAAAAAACGTATTTCCGCAGCCTCAATCAAGATCCACTAAAGTACCATTTGAAACTAAGTGTGTGACATCTTTGTATGTTTGCCATGTTTGACTATAGCCCACATGATTTTAAGATACAGTGGAATAGTATGTTGGCTCCCTTCATGGTAGATTTTGAACTTTAGGGTGTAAATGAAATATATACTAAGACTCGGGACATTCATTATGTATGCTCTAAATGTCATATGATATCCCCAATATTAGGTAACTTTGCAGTGAGCTGGAATGTAATATGTTTATAAGCTGTTACAAAAATGCAATTACTTGCAGTGTAAAGGTTATCTTAGCCATCATTAAACTGTCAATTTGCAGACAATCTTTAATTTAGTTTCTTTTAAAGTAAGATAATAGAAATTAAATACTCTTCTTTTTGTAAAGTAATGACATGAATGAGACACTCTCCTGGTGGTAAGAGAAAATGTCTGCCTATGACCATTGCAGCGACACATAAGACTTTGTGTAGCTAAACAAATTCCAGGGCATTGCTATTTTAGCACTCATTACTTCGATATTTTCAATGGTTAGAGGTAACATCGCCAGGATTACCCCGAACTTAAATAACAAAAACAAAGTCTAGCATTTCAGTTTTAGCTCTGAAATGTTGAAATTTTGATGTGTAAATTTAACAAATTATTTCAATGCAACAATCAATCATAAATTTAATGCCCTCATTTGAAAATGTGTTAAGTACTTGTGACTATTTAATAGAAGTCCTACATAGTTTGTACATTTGTGATCTGACACCAACAGATTTATTAGAATACTCTATATCTACCTACTCCTAGTTATGTACATAAAGTGTTGTATAAATATTAGAAAGATTATGATACAACACAAACTGGATCAGAGAATCGCTATATATTTTCAAAAAGACAAAAAGAAGAGCTTATTTTAAACATATTGTTAGTCACAAATTGAAAATATTCCTAATTATTCCTGACAGAAAAGATGTGTACTTTTATTGTAAGTAGCATTGTCATAACTTACCGAACAACTTTTGTCCCAGTTTATTATTCTCAACACATTGCAAAGGCGTCTTACGCAAAAGTATTCCCAAGACAACAGGAAACAGAACAATGGGATCCAAATTTTATGAGATAACACTTTCACACGATATTGAGAGACACCTACACGGACCCGAACTATACAGTTACATACACAAAACCATATTCAAACCTTATTCTACACGAATATTCCCACTTAAACAACAACATCTACAACTTTAGATAACTTTTAAGGTAAACAAAGTTACTTTTGGATTAGTTTTAGTGTTAAAAACTTTAATAAAACTTCACGAAGTGAAGTTAAAGTGCACATCACAAAAAACACGAATTTTTGACTGATACAGAAGAGAGAGACAGAAACAGGCCACAAAAATGAAGAACGCAAAGCAAGCCGGCTGATGATTGGTTCCATGCATGACAGTAAAGCAACACAGTATTCATTCATCGCACACAGAAGCCTACGTTGACAATTATTTCTTTAGAGTATTCTGAGCTTAATGGCAGTAGATATAACGTTCTAAATTATTCGTTTAAAAATAACATACCAACCTGGTTTGAATAATGTTGGAAAACGAACTGTAAAAAGTCTACAAAATATATTACCCTATTTTTAGGGACTTTTTCTAAACTTATTTTAAGTTACATTTGTTGAAAAAAGCGTATTAAGTATGAAGTGCCAAGAATCGTGCTACTCGTAAGTTATGAATATATTTAATTATATTTATTGAGTTATTTATCTAAATGAAAATATTTTACCGACAAAAGTTTATTTTTGGCGTAACCATTAGTAACTTAACACTAGTAAAGTACTATTTTGGAAATGATTGTACTGTTTTTTTTACACCTAATAGGGGTAAATCTGTGTCCATTGTTCACCTCTGGTTGCTGTGTCGTTAAAGCAAACCGGCGAAGCGGCGGTGGTGCAGCGTCGACATCATCGACAGCATAAAACGCCAACTCCCCAAATGTTAATTAGGTAGTTCAAAACTTTTATCATGGCAATGAACATTGAAACGTTTCGGTCATACAATGATGCGGCTAAGAAATGAATAAAAATGGTTAAGATCTTTTTTTTTTAACTTATTTATTTTAGATTAACTTTTTCATATTTCCTATTTTTGTTTTGATTTAAAACTTCTTTTATTTTTTGTTTAACTTTGAATACATAAAATACACAACGAGAAGTTTTGAACGTGAAACGAAACGTTGTGTGACGCGCGTATTTTAAATCGGCTTCTAACTATATCACATCGAATATAAATCCGTACTATAGATCGTTTCACGAAAGAGTTCCCTTCGTCGTCATGTTGGTAGTTACGAAACCAGTGTTGCTACTTTTTCAGAAAGATGTTTACTCGAAATTAAGGAAATTTTAATGTCACTAACGTAGATACTATTTTTTAACATCTGGTCCGAAGTATCGGCGGGAATCCAGCCGGATTGAAAATGACACCAGACCAGATTGCGGTCCCTAGTCCTATAGTTTTAATACAACTATGTATTTTACCTATATTGATATAATTGACAAGGTTGAAAAATAAAACAAATGTTTATGGTTATTTTTTATAATAATTGTGTTCAACTAATGGGCCAACACCCGAGATGTCGCTACCACCTGTATCATCATCAGAAGAAGTAACGTCACTATCGTTTCCTACTTCAATTATGAATCGGTCAATTTCTGCGTCTGCACGTACTCCATCATTGTAGTATTTGTCTTCAATATTCTTGACATGATCACATTATTTTTTCCAATCTTCTGCAGATATGCTTAAAAATGCTTCTTCTGTTATTTTAACAATTTGACTTGCTTCCTGTCCAACATTTTTTTCTGCAATTCTTCTTTTCAAAAGACTCCATATGAGCTCAATTGGGTTTAAATCACAGTGATAAGGCGGGAGCCTTACCACTTTATGACCATGTTTCTCCAGTAACGTGTCTGCTTCGTAAACAGGCGGTTCTTTATGGTCTTTAATTATTTCATAAAGCTCAGCTTTTACCATCGTTGGTAAATAAGCGAGACCTTTACTAACAATCCAGTTTTGCATCTGAGACTTCGTACTGTTCATTGTTGGTGCTTTGTTGAGTGCCACTGTATGGTAGGGAGCATTATCCATAATCACAAGCGACTGAGGAGGTAGATTCGGTAAAAGCTTTTCTTGAATCCATTTCATAAAATTTTCTCGATTCATATCATCGTGATAGTCTCCGGATTTAGACTGTGATTTAAAAATCAGCTGAGCGTTGGGTACAAAACCGGTTTCACTCCCTGCATGGACTATAATCCATCGTGGTCCTTTTGAGTCCGAAGATAAAACGCCTGCTTCTGTGTCACTCTGCCAACATTTACCTGCACAGTAAATAAATAAATAAATAAATATCACAGGACATTACACACAGCGCCATCTGACCCCAAACTAAGCAGAGCTTGTGCTATGGAAGACAGATAACTGATAGAATACTTAAATACTTTTTTTTTTGTAAATACATACTTATAATACATACAGTACACCCAGACACAGAACAAACATCGATGTTAGTCACACAAATGTTGGTCCTGAGTGGGAATCGAACCCACGCCCTTCAGCTCTCGAAGCAGACATACTACCAATGAACCAACAGGGCTGTCCAAGTTGAATGAACGTAAGTTTCATCTAAATAAATGACTGGACGCTGGTCTCCTTCACGATTTTCTCGTAACTGCTTCAAATATCGACTACGCCAAGCCACAATATCGTACCTTTCCATCATAACTTTTCTTTTTGATTTACATTTTTGGAAATAAAATCCTATCTTCTTCATTATTCGCCATAAAGTAGTGCGACTTCCCTTGAAATCGATATCATTTCGCATTTCATGCAGTAATTTGGTCAGCGTAGGTAATTCTTTTCTCACAGCATAGAATTCATGTATTTTATGTCGTAATGCACAAATTTCAAAATCATCCAGCTTAATTTGTTTATCGCGCGGCCGACTCTTACCAGGCGTCGAAATTCTTGTTGAAGTACTAGCAGCTGCTTCACCTTCTTTATAAATTTGTGTGACTGTTTTTTCTGATATACCTGAAAAAATAGTTTTTATAAAAAAACTCCATAAATGTTAAAATTAACTTAATAACAAATCCACATTGTTTTATTTATTTTGTAACACAATTGTTGGAGACACATTTTAAATTCAAAAACAATATAAATAAATAAGTACAATTGCTAGTTTTATATTTGAATTCTTTCTACATATCTAAAAGTTTATGTAGTTACTATATAAAATTATAATTATTATATACATTAAGAAAAACGAGGAATAGTGATTTGACCTGCCTGGTATCCCTATTTTACTAACCTGTCATGGCGGCGACACGGCTACGAACACATTCCAAAGGGATTATTGGCGCTTTGTTCCGTTTTTCACGTTCACAAAAACATTTGACTTTTAACACCATCTGTCTTTCACCACTTTTTAGTGTTTTGGGCATGTTTAGAAATTTTTTACTAATTAAAAACTTGAAAACAATTAGAGCAATGAACAATGAAACTATCTGTTTGACGTTTCGACGAACAGGGCTGCCAACATGACGACGAAGGGAACTCTTTAGTGAAACGCACTATACTTATAATAAATGCGAATATGTGTTTGCTTATTCGTTTGTCACGCTTTCACGCGTAAACTACTCCACGGATCTGCGTGAAATTTTGTATGTAGGTACTTTAAGCCCTGGAATAAGATAGATACTTTTCATCATCATCATCTATCACCACGCGGGTAAAAACGTAGGGCGCAGCTAGTACCTACCAACTACAAACATGGTAGGTGTTTTAGGTATTAATCTTCACTTAGGTAAACAGATACTATGTTTATGTTTACTTAAGGTGAAATATGATTCAAACTTGGCGATTCGTTTTCACTTTTATTTAAAACGAGACCTTTAAAAACAGTTAATTGACTTTTTTTTTATGTGTGACAAATGTTCATAAAATTCTTTATTCGAATTTGATCACTGAAACACAATTACATAAATTTCGCTCGATAGAAAAAAATCGTAAAGTTACCTAAAAAACGCTCGTTTTGACTTTTCCGTTGATGGAATGAATCAACTACATTCATTTCCTATGGAAAGTATTTTTACAAAGAAAAAAATATGTAATCCCAACAAACATTCAAATCCATCTATGAGTTCAGCTTTTTGAAAAATTGTAAGGTTGTTTTAATAAAACAAAGTAAAATATTGAGTACGCGCACGCAGAATATATATGCAGGCGTTACATTACCATATCGCCCGACCTCCGTCAGTCCGCCGTAGCCATGGGTAACTCAACAGATTTACTTGAGTCACGCCGCGGCTCGCAGCTCAACCCTTGAGCTGAAAACTTGAACCGGCTCAACAGGTCATTTCAGATCAGTTCACGTACTAACTCGAGGGAGTCATTTAGTCAATAGCGAAGTAAACTAGACCTTATGCAGCGCTAGAATATGCAGCTCATATAGTTGGTTTATAGTTTCAGCTCAACAACGTTGGAAATGTTCTCAATTTATCGGGAAATCTACTGATAAAAAATATTTTGTTAAAATTAAATATTTTTTTTTGGATTAACATAATTATTATCTTGTTTATCCCGGGAATTGTAAGATTCGTAGCCATGGGTAACTCAACAGATTTACTTGAGTCACGCCGCGGCTCGCAGCTCAACCCTTGAGCTGAAAACTTGAACCGGCTCAACAGGTCATTTCAGATCAGTTCACGTACTAACTCGAGGGAGTCATTTAGTCAATAGCGAAGTAAACTAGACCTTATGCAGCGCTAGAATATGCAGCTCATATAGTTGGTTTATAGTTTCAGCTCAACAACGTTGGAAATGTTCTCAATTTATCGGGAAATCTACTGATAAAAAATATTTTGTTAAAATTAAATATTTTTTTTTGGATTAACATAATTATTATCTTGTTTATCCCGGGAATTGTAAGATTCGTAGCCATGGGTAACTCAACAGATTTACTTGAGTCACGCCGCGGCTCGCAGCTCAACCCTTGAGCTGAAAACTTGAACCGGCTCAACAGGTCATTTCAGATCAGTTCACGTACTAACTCGAGGCAGTCATTTAGTCAATAGCGAAGTAAACTAGACCTTATGCAGCGCTAGAATATGCAGCTCATATAGTTGGTTTATAGTTTCAGCTCAACAACGTTGGAAATGTTCTCAATTTATCGGGAAATCTACTGATAAAAAATATTTTGTTAAAATTAAATATTTTTTTTGGATTAACATAATTATTATCTTGTTTATCCCGGGAATTGTAAGATTCGTGGTCAATATGCTCTCCTTCCCTTTCTAAGTCATTCTGTTCAGGTCACACTGCTTCAAAAAACAGATCACGTCGCATCGGCTCCGTTCGGTTCACTTTTCAATTTCGGTTCGGTTCGCAATTCAGTTCGATTAGCTGCGGTCGGGTGCGCGACAACGATGACTCGATGAGCCGCAAGCCACGATTTGAGCTGCTTGATCTGCAGTTGAGCTGCAGCTCAACGGTTCAAACCTACACGATCTGAATATTTGAACCGGTTCTGATCTGAGTTACACACGATTAGTCCGCCGTAGTGCGTTGTCGTGAGAGGACGTGTACAACTTTATTCGAACCTCCAGCGCACCCGGGCGGTCGACCACATTGGCGGCTAGGTATGCTTTACCATCTTCGACCACGCCTTCACTTGAACATCAGGTGAGCTGTGGTCAAACAAATAGCCTGTCAACCATTAAAAAAAAAAAAAAAAAGTTATGGGATGTACTGCTACGAGGGATAGTCGATATTTTTTGTAATAACCTGGCTTGACCTGACTACCCAAAACAGTTTTTTTTGTATGCTTAGGCATGGTATTAAAGCCATAGTAGCTATTTCATGAGCTGTTCTGTCTGTAACTGTTACAGTTGAAAAAATTTTATTGTAAGACATTATTGGTTCGACCATCGAGATATGAATTCCTCGAAGAGTCCGACGGACGGACAGACACACACTAAGAGAAGCTAAAATGAACACTGAATATCAGGCCTTGAATATGTAGTGTAATGTGGTGTAGTATATAAATTTGGATATTATAAATGTTTGCTTAATATAAATTTTAAAATAAAATACAATATTGCTTCATGACATTTTATTTTTATAAAAAGTAGTGACTTTTTCTCATTTCAAAAGTAAGAGTGATAAAATTATATTTACACCTTTGGTTATTTAGGTAACTACACTAATTCTTTACATATTTATCTATAAGTATATATAATTCCTTACGTAGATATTTTTACATGTATATAGTATCTACTTAACATACCTACTTACGTACTTAAACACATGCAATAGTATAAAATTTATCAGAATTAGGGCTGAATATCAATTTTACAAGGAAAACTGAAAAATGTTCATAATATCTACTTACTAAATACATATATTAGCACCAAAGAATAAAAATCGGTTACATATTAATCTTCCGTTTTAACCTACTGCCGATAGTAAATTTCATCTTTTTCTACACTGCTCACGTTCATTAACTGAACAAAATTTGATATGCACCTACCAACGCGGACGCTGCTCTATATTTTCTTTCCAGCAATTTTAATTTATGAATGATTAATTGATTGAATGAATGAATGATTTGGTTGAATGAATGAATGATTTCATTTGTCTGTGAAACTATGTACATAATTTATAGATCTTATCACAATTAATTAGTTCGCTAGATTCTACCATGGGCGAGGTTCACAGACGGTAATAAATTAAAAGAATGTAAAGTTCTTGGCAGGCCGAATTTAGTAGGTAATTGTAAGTTTCAGTAAATGAAACAGCTCTACCTATACTATATTTCTAAATTATAAATTCTAAGCTTAAATTAAAGCACTTTACCAGACAATTTTACGAATTAAGCATCAAAATGCATACTTAGTTAACTTTCAGTTCGTAAATAGATTCTTCAGTTTAATACTATTCGACGTTACAGTATAAATTTACCTACTAGTGCCTACATAAATTAGTTAAGTTAAATATGTACCTAGGTACCTAATTTATATATTTTATGAAAAAGGTTTTGAGGCTCGATCACGAACGACTTGCGAAAAAGTATTCGTTTCGACATAGACAAAAAATTGTATGAGATTTGTACAGCTTTGTATGCTATCGAGGACTCGATACCTTTACGGTACGAATTTGATAAATTTTCGTGATCGGAGGCTCAGGTGCATGATTTTTAAATAGTTCGTATAGTATGGTATGGTATGGGTGTACTGTACCTATGTATTATAAGTATGTATTTACAAAAAAAAAAAAGTATTTAAGTATTCTATCAGTTATCTGACTCCCATAGTACAAGCTTTGCTTAGTTTGGGGTCAGATGGCGCTGTGTGTAATGTCCTGCGATATTTATTTATTATTTATTTATTTATAAAAAAATATTAGAGGACATTAGACTGAATAAGCAAAGCATGTACGTACTATGAAAATCAAATGACTGATAGAATACATAGATACTTTTTATGTTGTAGATACATGTAAAACACCCAGACACAGAACAAACATTTTTTTGTTTGTGTATACCACAAAATGTTTGTGTTGGGTGGAAATCGAACCCACGCCATAGAGCTCTTAAAACAGATATACCTACTACCAATGAGCCATCAGGGCTGTTATGGCGAAAGAGTTTCTAAGAAAACTTATGCGCACATTTAAAAAATTCAAGATGTTTGGTTTAAGTCACATATAAGTACATCTGTTGTTGACAGCCCTGTTGGTTCATTGGTAGTATGTCTGCTTCGAGAGCTGAGGGGCGTGGGTTCGATTCCCACCTAGGACAAGCATTTTGTGATATAAAACCAAATGTTTGTTCTGTGTCTGGGTGTACTGTATGTATTATAAGTATGTATTTTCAAAAAAAAAGTATTTAAGTATTCTATCAGTTATCTGACTTCCATAGAACAAGCTCTGCTTAGTTTGGGGTCAGATGGCGCTGTGTGTAACGTCCTGTGATATTTATTTATTTATTTATTTATCTCCATATCTAAAATTAGATTTTTTGAATTTTTGGTTGATGTCTCTGGCTGTTATATTGCAATGAATAAGGCGGCAACATTTTTGTTATGTTAATGGTATAGTTCAGTAACTTATTTGCGCGAAATTTTATCGCGATATAAAACTCGCTAAATAGGCAACTATTAAAATAGATAAATATGCAACTTAAACGTAACGTCTCTATTTCTTAAATAATATATACACACTTACAACAATAATTATGATGATAGATATAAGAAGCATCTTCGTGGATTAAATAGTAGTTACAAATTATATTATTAGTATCTTTTAAAGAGCAACATCTTTGTACTTCGTCAAATCATCAGATTCATTACCAACAGATGTGTGACTATTTCTCAAACTATAAAACACCCTTTCCCTCGATCCGAATTGATAATCATGTCTCAACAAATTAACACCATACGCCGCATCTTCCCTTTTAAAATCCGGGTAAAACCTCGGATCATAATCTGGTGGATACATCATCCTAGGATCGTACGGATACTGCCTATAATAAGGGTATGCCATCTCGCTTTTGCAATCCGCACGATCTTCAAATTCGTATCCTTTAGGATATTCGTCAGTGAAAGCGCCTACTACAGAATGTCTTCGTTTGTATGGATTGTCTGTTGTTCTTGGTCCGACCCAAGTTCCGTACATTTGCGGTTGCTGGTATTGCTTGGGGAATCCTCGGAGACTGGCTGCGTATTGCCGGTCGGCTAGGTGTTGCCAGTAGGCGGGTGGTGGTTGTAGAATCGGGGGGTAGTGGTTGGACTGGCGGGAGGCAAGGTGTCGACGGAGGTCGGGCATCGAGCCTGATTTACCTGAAACATGAGAATATACATTAAAAAAATGTCACAGGTTTATTTTTTTTTAATGTAAAAGTAATGAACGATACTCTCCCCTGATGGTAAGAGATAACGCATGTACATGACCATTGCATCAATACACAGAACTTTGAGTTGCAAAACTAAGTCGCATCGCTGCTTTGGCACTCATTACTTTGGGACTTTCGATGGTTAGTCTCAACAGCCCAGTAATTTCGCTAGCTACAGTACTGCAGTATCCTTTTAACCAGTACACAGTTAATGTTCACATGTTTATTTATTTTTATTTTATAAATTGTTTTGTTATGTTAATTATGTTTCATATTTGTATGTTGTTGTGTTTTGTTTTGGTGTATTAATAAAGTTATATTCTATTCTATTATACTGCTTGGCGGCATAATATCTGGTAATGCGGTGGTACATACCTACAGGTACTCCGCGATTTCAGGCCCTAGATTCTTTATAACTTAAATGAGACTCCTTGCCGAAAACGCGTATAACAGTGCTTATAACTTTTCACGCTTATACGGTTTACTTTGATAGCTTAAAATTAACTCCTAACACACGTCGTTACATTTTTTGATTTGACTTTGACATAGAAAGTTCCACACGAATTTACACATATTATACATATAACTGAGAAGGAGAATTTTGCCGCGTTACATAAACGTGCTACGCAACGTGTTCATGGGCTCATAGTGCATAAGGACCCAAGAATCTTTTTAGTTTAGTACTCTAATACTGTTGCATATGTAACACAGAAGAATGATATAGCTGCCATACCATTGTCACCCATGAAGCCATCATTGGTAAAAGCACTCGGTGCTTCTGGTACATAATGACTGGCGTCAAACTCGCTGCCGCTCACTGCAGCACCCGCGGGATAGCCGGCGTTCCTGAAAGTATTTGAGAATAATTATAACAAACAAAATACCAAATTACGACCAGACATGTTAAAGGTGCTGGAGGTGGATTATCTTCAAATGGCTGACCAGATTTTCATGAATTATAGTTAAGAGCACAAACAAAAAAACCAAAATCGGTTCAGCCGTTTGGGAACTACGATGCCTCAGATAGACAGTAGACACGTTAAATTTGTATAATTTCTTTGTCTATTTGCTTCGGGGGTAATAAATAATAGTTTTATGTAGTTCCTCACTGTAGAGTATCCTTAGATAAAAAACTTGGCCGTGGATTCTTAACCCACACTTAATTATGAATTATTTTAATAGTCATTGCAGTGGTACCCAGAATTTTGAGTAGCAAAACCAAGTTCAGAGTATCAGTTCTGGCGTTCAATACTTTAAAACATTCGATGGTTAGTCTCAATAGCTCTATCTATAATTTTGCTACTTTTATCGTTGATCAGACCGAAACAGAGTGGTTTCAAACAAGATATCATACCTAGCTTCCCGTATCGCGTACGCTGATTGCACCAGCACCACCCCGCAAACGATGGCTGGCAGACGCGCCACGTAGCACGCAAGTTCTGCACCGCCATACACACCTTGCAGACCCTGGATACACAAACAATATAGTACACTTTTTCAGGAAGAGATCATCTGACGGCTACGGACCTGTGTGCAAAAAAACCGTGAGGAAAGTTTAAGAGCTTTTAATGTTCTCGACGATATGTGAAGTCCATCGACCAATACTTGACTTGCGTGGGTACCTACCCTTCTCAGAGAAAAGACTCAGATGCCAGAACTCACGCCACCCTATGTATATAGGTTTAGTGCAGTGGACAAATATTTGACTACGTTATTATATACCGCAGACTTATTGTTAAAATTAAATTCGGACCTATGTATCCTGTCAGCTCTGTAGCCTGAGCTAAGGAGACAGAGTTCACTGAAACCTGGTCTTTTCTTCCATGTCAAATGATCAAGATTCAAATCTTGGTAGGTATAAAGCCAGCGTTATTGGTTTTATCGTTACTATGGTCTTCCTAAGAAACTCTCGAATTCATTGTCGTCTTCTTTGTTTTTCATCATCATCATCATCATCATCATCATCATCATTTCAGCCGTAGAACGTCCACTGATGGACATAGGCATGTATGGACATTGCATAGGATGGCATAGGATGGACATTGACTTCCACAAAGACCGGTTGGAAGCGGCTTGCATCCAGCGCGTTCCTGCGGTCTTTATTAGGTCGTCTGTCCACTTTGTGGGTGGACGTCCTACGCTGCGCTTGCCGGCTCGTGGCCTTCACTCCAGAACTTTGGAGCCCCATCGGCCATCAGTTTTGCGTGCTATGTGCCCTGCCCATTGCCTTGTTTTTACTTTGACGTTACAATAATACTTACCCAATGGTAAATGGACATGTAAAACACCAACGCACATTCTGGTATCAGCACCAAAATCACTGTTATCAGCCAAGCCAGCAGACATCTGTTATTTTTCTGAAAATCGCATAAGAAATTGATCAGTGATTAAACAGAATAGTTAGATTAGATAGAACGAGTAAGAAATTAAAAAACAGTTAGCAAATGAGAGCACTCATGACTGCAGTAACGTGATCGCCAATTTATCGTAAACCACATTAGTGTCATGTAAAAAAAATTTAAATGATACTAATAATTGCCTTCACCGAAAGTACTTTAAGTAAGTTTACTTGGTGGTAGATTTCCTTAGCAGGAGGTCGTCTAGGTAGGTACCACCGCAGTACCAGATATTCTGCCGCCAAGCAGTAGTGTGCAAACATTACTGTGTTTCGGTTTGAAGGGTACTGCAGCTAGCGAAATTACTGGGCTGTTGAGACTAACCATCTAGTCTCAAAGTAATGAGCGCCAAAGCAGCGATGCCCTGGACGTTGTTTTGTTACTCAAAGTTCTGTGTATCGCTGCGATGGTCATGGACAGGCGTTATCTCACATTAGGAGAGCGCCTCGATCGTCTCATTACGTTTACATAAAAAAAAAGTCCTTTTTCGAGAAGATTAGAACATTCTTATCAGGGTGTCAGAGGTACTTACAGATATAAGGCCGTGTACGAGTGTCACTGTAGCCGCTATTACGAAGCAGTAGCACGTCATCAGCAGCGCTGAAGGCACCGGCAACCCGCTCTGAGACTCCACGACCCATACTACTTCGTAGATAAGTGCTATGGCGTATGCAACCTGAAACGTGATAATTATTGCTGCTTAGACTGGGAAGACCTTGGTAAGCTCTGGAGTTAAGGGATTAGAATAGGGATTCGGTATACCCTGTTGTAAGACCCGATTAGAATCTTTACAACCTTTGAGCTTACTGGAAGTCTGCGGTGATACTGTAAACTTTTGATTGCTATTGAAGTTCGCTCACGAAAAAGCGACCACATAACGTACCTGTGTACTTACTCAAAATGCCTCGAAATTGAATGGGAATAAGAAAGACGTGTTAAACGAAGTATTGTACAAATCATAGAATAAATAAATCCCTCCCATGCTGGTGAATGCACGAATTATTATAATTATCTCCTTGTACTGCAGGGCAAAGCCACCCAGACCCTTTGCTAGGCCCTTCCCTCTTTCCATCTTTCTCTTTCTTTTGCAAAATAAGCCCAGTCTTTCAAACAGGAGCCTCCATCTCTCCATCTTTGTCTGGGTCGTCCAGGAGGTCGTTTGCCATCTTGAGGGAACCACTGTGTCGTGATTTGGTCCCAACGATCCCCCCACATGCGGCTAATACTCGAATACGACAATAAAAATGTAGTATTTGAGTTACAATTTACATAGAACTACATACATAAAGTAGTTTACCTATACAGGTAATAAAATAAAAATTAAACAACGGCCACCGACTGTGTTACTTAAAAGAATATACGCAAAAGCCCTTATAAAGTCCATAGCTAACATGTTAACTCTCACTTCTGCACCCAGTTTCGTCATCCTATGAGATAACTGCAAGGTCCCAAGCTACCAGTTAACCTGACCTCTTAGAGTGGCACTAAAACAACACCAACAGAATTAAGCTAGTCGGATGGAAGTTCATCTTAGATTGGACGCGAGATTTCCTACGTGAATGAATTTGTAAAATGTTTGCATGAGACATATATATATACATACACAAGTTATGTATATTATTCGCTAAGATTTTCCATAGTGTTTCTTAAAAAATTGCTTACGAAATTCACGGGAAAGTTTTACTGCCGCATTAAATTATTTTCAAAAACTTATGTTGTTTCAGAGGAAACTAGTGATATTTTATTCGTAAAGTGTTGAAATACGTGCAAGAGGAAGGTGATAATAAAATGTGATAAATTATGACTTTTCGTGTTTTGTTCAACGTTTGAAGACAAAGAAGAAGAATTGCTTACGAACACGAGCCGGGATTTTTTTTTTTTTTTGCTGATTAGCTTGGCAACTCATTTAAATTGCTTCTTTGCCACTACTTTAAATATTATAGAAAGTAATTATTTTGCTTTATTACATTCTTTGTAATGATTATCCTTTCTGAAATTTACGCACAAATATTAAGGTAGGTAGGTACTTAATGAACAATATTCACTCCGGACCGAAGTTATCTCCTTTTACTTCATCAGCATACTTTAGTCCAGGTATGTACTCTCTGATACGCACCAAAAGTAGGAAGTCAATCGGCCTCTCTTTCTAATACACCTTGTTGCATAAACGTGTCTGCCTACTTTTTATTGAATAAAATAAATAAATAAATATCGTAAATCATTTCACACAGCGCATCTAGACCTACTCTAAGAAAAGCTTGGATTGAAACCAGATAACTGATAGAATACTCATAAATACTTTTTTTTTTAATACTTATCTTAAATACAAACAGATCACCCGAACACAGATCAAACATAATTTTGTGTATGAAAAAACATTTATATAAATTAAAACATTGAAAAGTTCACTAGAAATATTCTTAAACTAGCAACCTGCCCCAGCTTTACAAGGATGTGACTATTTTGAAAACATGTTTACAAAACAGAATTTATCTATTTACACAAAAGTTTAATTTTGTGTACGTAGAGTAGAGAAAGAAAAAAATTTACCTAAATGACTGCGAAAATCGTATCAAAATCTGTTGGGTGTTTAGAAGTACCTAAGCGGACAGTGACTTTGTTTTTTTTTTTCGTTATAAACAAGCAGCGAAAATTATGCGCCGAAGTGATTTAAAAAAATGTCTTACCAAAGCATAAGCAGCAACAAATCCAGAAGCAGCTGTCACACTGCAACAAAATATCCTACTAACAGCTGGTTTCATGGCTAGCTTAGGAGAATCTATATCAGGCAAATCATTCCCAGTCGACATCTTCCTTTCTTTTCGAATCTCATCACTGGGAAAGACTTCTACGTCTTTTATGCCTTTCATAAAGGTCCTAGCTCGTTTCTACTTGTTTTTGAGCTATCACATCCCTAGACCCATTTCAGTTGAAAATTTTCCGTTTATGCATTCATTTCATTCATCATTGCTCTTTTGTTCATTGTCGATAAAATTCAGAAGCGAAGTGAAGTGAAAGCGAAACTACATCGTCTCAAGTTGGCTGAGAGGATAGTTCTGTATCTTGTCGTATTCATTGGTATCTGGAAAATAGAAAAAAATCTAATTAGTTTATTGGTAATAGATAATACTTAGAAATAAAAAGGTTTTTAACCAAGTAGACGCGATTAATAGTCTAGTATTACAGACAGGACGTAATAAAATAATGTAGGTACAAAAGCAAACCTATACCTAAGTCTAGAAAAAACAGGTAACAACTAAATTGCGAAGATTAGAAGCGGTTAACAAGGATGGTAACTTGACACTGGCTAACAAGAAGCGCAACGCCAAACTAAGAGGAAAAAAAAATATAAATTAACTTTATGTCTAACGGGACAGAAATGGTTTAATTAACTTATTACTAAAATAAATCATTAAAAATTAATTTCGTTAATAATTTCATAGATTAGGAAATGATCAATGGAATATTTAACAAAACTTAATTGATATAATATTAATGTCATTCATTCAATAAATTTCATTAAATCATTTTCAAATAGATGTCGCTTTCTGGTATCGGATATACACATTTTGGGTCGCTGCACCACCAAAGTTCGTTTAAAAACTAAAAAGTGGAAATATAAAACTTTTTGCTAAATGAAAAAAAATAGCTTAATCATGTATTGACTAGAATAAACACACCGTTTGACGTAAACACACGTGTTATTATTCTCCGATCTGGTAGGCACACTATAGGGGCATAAGGGGGCATGGAGTCCTGCCTAGGCCAAACATTTTTGTGACGCTTAGATGTCTATTCTATGTCTGTATGTTCCGTATAAATTATTTTACCAAAAAAAAGTAAATATACATTCTATCACATATCTGGTTCCCATAACTTTGAGGCTAGATGGCGCTGTGTGAAGTGTCCTCCGATATTTATGAATTTTAGCTATTCGCAAATATTTGTATTTTCATTCCAACGCATAAAATCTATTGATCCTAGATTAGTGAGCAAACTGCAGTAAACTAAACAATGCATTGTTTTATCACTTCCAACATTTCCTATCATCAGACGTTACTTTACATATTAAACATTCTTTAGGTATTACTACACTAAAGAATGCCAACAATAGCATTATGGTGTATAAATACAATACGTCATTGCACCTTCTTGTTCCTATGATGTTTGTGTGATAAATAATATGTTTAAATATATATGATGTTCTAATGTTATGATAATAGTTCTGTGGCTACGTTCAGCCCACATCTAAACAAAAAAAAATTGAGTTTTTAATTATTTTTTTTCTATTTTGTGGCGTTTTTAAAAACGCCGTGCATATATTGATAGGTTGTGTGCGGAATGAATTATATAAAAGATTATCATTCAATAGGATGGAAGTGATAGACGTCGGATTCTGTAACTCCACATGCGAGCCGAGAATCCGAAGAGGCGAAAAATAGTACAATGTCTGCATCTAGAGCTCTAGGCGTGGGTT
This sequence comes from Biston betularia, assembly GCA_905404145.2. NCBI lineage: Eukaryota > Metazoa > Arthropoda > Insecta > Lepidoptera > Geometridae > Biston > Biston betularia. Next base: position 4,162,526 of record FR989887.1, on the reverse strand, counting down.
TGATTCCCACTCATTATAAACATTTGTGTGACATATAAATATATATTTTATTGTATGTGTGTCGTTAATGTATGTTTTGTAAACAAGTATAATCAGGTCTCGAAAAATAGCATTTCAGCGTCATGTTTAATTTAAATTTCTATCATTACAAATTTGACAAAACAAAATTAATTCTTAAATTTGACTTAAAAGGTTATTTTAGTTACATTCAAATTAGAATTGCTAAAAGTAGGGAAATAAGTCAAATGACGGCCACACACGAACACGAAAAAGATAAAGTTATCAAATGCAAGTAGTAAATATGCGAAAGAAAATGAATTAAAAGACTTTAAGACCTAGAAATCCTAGAATGCGTGGCAAACTTTTTGCCAACAATAAAGCCAGAGGTCAAGGAGCGACATGGGAAAAAAACTTGAATTCAATAGTGGGAACTGTACCTAACACACAAGTTAGTACTACTGTGATAAGTACAGTGGTCGTGTATGTAAATATCGACTGACCTTTTAGTATTACGGTCTGATTAGAAAATAGTTTAGTAGCGATGATAGCTCAGTGGTTAGCGCGGTAGGTTCGCATGCCGAAGGGCGTGGGTTCAAACCCCAACAATGAGCTTGAGCTGCCGGTGAAGGAAAACATCGTGAGGAAACCATAGCATGGTGGTAGGGCACTTTCTAGAACTCGACTGGCTAGCTACCACCCTCAAGTTAAAAATCTGCCGCCAAGCATCTAACGGTGTGTTCCGGCAGCCTCACTTGAGAGCCAGTTCCATTCCAGGCTAGGTGTGCTTTACCATCTTCGACCACGCTTTCACTTAACATCAGGTGAGCTGTGGTCAAACACCTAGCCTGTCAAACATAAAAAAAATAAAAAAAATAGTTATTTAATTACAGTGTTATGTAGGTCATTGTCTAATTTGATGTAAGAATGTGAGATGGTAATCTCGTTTTGAATTATGATATCCAAAGTCAAGAGCTTCGTGCGATGTTATATAAACAATGAAATGAAATTTATTTCAAACAATAGAAAACTCGATTTATTTTTGTATAATAGCGTCTACTGTCCTGCGCTCCGTGAAGAGGTCCACCAAGTTGACACACGTCATGGCCGCGACGGTGTTTAATCATCTGCCGAGATACGTAATAGCAACCGTGAGACAGCACACCTTTAACATATGGTTAAAAAATGGCATGCTGAGCAATCTTTTCTACAATTTTTTAATTTAAATTGATATGATTTTAAATTGACATACTTACTTTATTTATTTGCAATTATTTTATTACTTTTCATTTTAGACGTATAAAATAATTACTATGTGTTATACTGTATGTACACGATATTGACCTGTAAATTGAATCTATCAAGAAATATGGATATGAACATGAACATGAATATGAACACGAACACGAACACGAACACGAACACGAACATGAACATGAATGTATAATATTAGAGAGAAAGTTTTTATTTTGTAGTAACACAAAACAAACGAATAGAGACAAATAAGAGACAGTTACAGCGTTAAGTAGTTTTATGTCCTACAATGTTTATTTACTCCCTTCGGATCCACCATACCTATTTTTTTTTTTTTCCATAACTTGTATCACAACAATTATTCTTTCATACATTCTTTGTTTTCCTCGTAAGGAAACCTGTATTGAGACTTTGAAGATGTAAGCAGTCTGTCAACTTGCACTTGGCCAGCGTGGTCTTACAGTACGAGGCCCACGTCCAGCAGTGGAAAAGTTAATAAAACAAGGCTTATCCGAATCCAGTATGTTGTTTTCATGTAGAATATTAACATTTTAACGGTATCTAGTATTTATAAAAATCCAATTGGTTAACCAAGTGATTACATGCATTCGTAAGCTATTTTTTTTTTTTTTCATTTGGCACTGCAATTTATTTAAACTTTTTTTTTGTTTTTAATGATAAATCCTATTAATTACATTTAATCCTCAATATAAAGAGCATGAAAAGTTGGATGTCAACAAAAAGTACTTAAATAAACCACCCACACAAATTTTTTTTTTTTTTAATATTTCTATATTCATATGTAATAACTTATGTGTAGCTACTCGTACAGCTAATCCTGCCGACTAGATAATGATTTGTAGTGTAAAGTATTGTGAAGTGAAAACCTTGGCTCACTACCTTCAAGGTGGTATTGTTATGCTGGCTATATAGTTTTTTTTTTGACATGGAATTTTATACATTATGCCAGTGTCAAGTAGAAAATATTTTCAAGTGTCTCAAGTAAATAATAAATAAATATCGTAGGACTATACACACAGCACCATCTGGCCCCAAACTAAACAGAGCTTGTGTGATGGAAGTCAGATAACTGATAGAATACATAATTTTTTTTTTGTAAATACATACTTATACAGAACACCCAGACACAGAACAAACATTTGTTAATTCACAAAATGTTTGCCCTGAGTGGGAATCGAACCCACGCCCTACAGCTCTCAAGGCAGATAGATAGACTACCAATGAACCCACAGGGCTGTCAGACAGAACACAAACAGAGAAACAGATACTGAAGTCATACCAAAGTTCATGACAAATCGATGCTTTCTGCCCTTGGTTTGTTCTCAGCTATTGTTCCGATGATTCAATGTCCCGCCTCTGCCTTAATGGGGAACAATGCGCGCTTCCTATGTGCCTAGACTTGATTTGATTGGTGTTATATACATTTGTAGGTACTGCAGTTTTATAGGAATACTATTCTTACTGCTATTTGTCTATTTCCTTTTCTATTTTTTTTTAATGTAAAAAGTAATGAGACGGACGAGACGCTCTGCTGATGGTAAGAGATAACGCCTGTCCATGACCATTGCAGCGATACACAGAACTTTGAGTAAGTGAGTATATCTGCTTCGAGAGCTGAAGGGCGTGGGTACGATTCCCACTCAGGACTAACATTTGTGTGACTAAGATCGATGTTTGTTCTGAGTCTGGGTGTACTGTGTGTATTATAAGTATGTATTTACAAAAAAAAAGTATTTATGTATTCTGTCAGCTATCTGGTTCCCATAGCTTTGCTTAGTTTGGGGTTAGATGGCGCTGTGTTAAATGTCCTCCAATATTTATTTATTATTACAATTTTATCTTTTTTTGCGACAAGGAAGGGGGACTTCTAGACCCTCCTTCACCTACAGAAATTTCCTTGTTTACCCCCACGCAAGACAGTAGTAGTCGTAGAGGGTGGTAGCCAGCTTGCCGAGTACTAGACTACCACCCATGGTTTCCTCACGACTTGTTCCTTCACCAGCAGCTCAAGCTTGTTGAAGTTTGAACCGAGGCCCTTCAACGTGTGTACCGACAGCACTAACCACTGAGCAACCGTCTCTACAAAAGGGATTTTTCTAATTTCTTGTGTCACGAAGATAACTATTTAATAGGTATGTATGTATAGCGTACTATGAATTATAGCGTACATAAGCTATTATATGTCCCGTTACGATATCCCCAGACACTTTTCTTTTCACATGTTGTTTTATGAATATTTTGAGTAACTGACTGAAGTTCAACATTTACTACCACATATAATACAGGGTTATAGGCTTAGTGTATACTATTAAAACCGAAAGAGGGTTATTGTATTAAACTCAATGGTATCCTTGGCAAGCAGGGCAACCACCCGGGGCCTCGCTCTTGCAGGGACCTCGCGTCCTCGTAGAAAAAAGTCTTTACCATATATGGATGTGTATCTCGCGCCTCGCACTTAACAAAACCCCCTCTGAACGCACGGTTTCATTATTAGTGCAAGCATGTTACGGCCACTCGACCACTCGAACTAAGTTTTTAGTAAAACGTACTCAAAGAAAAAGGGCCGCACAATGATGTCGCCCCGGGCCATGCAACAGCTAAGGCCGCCGCTGATTTAAAGTTATGTATTGAACAACTGCACTTTTGTAATGGAACGTTTCTACAAATGAACCTTGTACCAAAATGTACTATACACAAAATCACTTTCGATCGCAGTGTTCATGCGTTGTGAACGCTCAACTTCATTGCAAAAGTATTCCGACCGGAATTTAAATAGTAGAGTAACCGTAGATGTAAACTAAGTCAAAGACAAGAAAAGGCTCTAAATTTAGTACAAACAGTTTCCATTTACTAAACACTAACTTTCATGTAATTCAAGCACGTACACTTTACACTAAAGGCCACCACAGACTGCGGACTAAAACGGTGAGTAGAGAGGCATAACTATAGTAGTAAAAGTGTATGTATGATTGTTACTTTTTCACGCTGGATTTGGATGAAACTTAAAATGCATACAGCTTATATCCTGGATTAATACATAGGTTGTTATCTCTATACCATAACATGCTATTGAAACTGCGGAGCACAATTAGTAGTATTTTTTTTTTTTGTAAATTTTTTTTATTGTAAAATCGCGCCAATTAGAGTAAGATGTGGCGTACTAATATAATATATTTATGATCAAAAATGTAACCACATCTTGAGCGAATAAAAACTTGAACTTGAACTATTTAGCAGTAGTGTGCCCTAATAGCTTATTGAGTAGTAGGTCTATAATTGATTGATTCAGGCGTTACTTTACGGAAGTTCATTTTGAATATTCAAGGTATATATTTAAGTTTATTTCCATCCAGTTACAACAGTGATGAGGACTTAAATGTCTACAATATGAGGACATAAACTTTAGAAATATATTTTAATAAATAAAAAAATATACTGGAACGACTTTTAAGCGGAAATAAACTAAATATGTACCTTGAATAGTAGGTATATTTCAAATGGTAAAGGCGTGGGTTCGATTCCCACTTAGGACAAACATTTATGTACTGAACGTTGACGTTTATTCTATGCATGGGTGTTCTAGATGTATCTATTATAAGCATGTATTTACCAAAAAGGATATAAGTATTCTATCAGCAGTACCAAGGGAAGTATTCTTCAATTTTAGTTGTACCTTGAGCTTCAGACGCAGAGCTCCTAAATGACCTAAAAGGGCAGTCAATTACGTTATAAGTACGACCTTAGGCAAGGGTTAATTTCGAGGCTGTACATGACCTCTACCGCAGGCCCCACCAGTGTGAGACAGCCTTTAATTCCGTTAAAAATCGTCCCACTGACAAAAGTCTGCCGTTTGTAATGGCGTTAAATGCCGCTGAGATCGATTTGTTTCACTTTTCCTCGACAAAACTCCTTATCAGAGTGCGTTGAACCTGAACGCAGTGAAAACTGTTGTAAACACCCGGTAAATGTTTATGTTTACTGGTTACTGCATAAGTAGAAAGTCGAGCTATTTCTAGCGCAAATTGCAGTTGCTGTTTTAAATATCTTGTCATTAAAAAAAACAAACTAAACAAGGTAACTATTTATTTATTTTTATAATTACAATACGAGTTTTCGTTTTGCCTGGACGAAAAGCTGGGTACGCCCAAGCACAGGCGCTTGTACTGGTAGATAACAAAATTTATATTAATACATTCCTGTTTAATAATAATAACTGTTATGTTGGATGTGGACTTTACGACCATTGTCCCGTTGTTGTCACGGTAAACGACTTTATAGCGAAAAGCCTCAACCAACACTTTAAAGGCTTTTTCTAGGCGGCTGTGCCAAAGGTCAGATCACGGTTGAGTGATCCTTGACACAGTACGCATTATTAAGAAATTCCTCAGTAGGCAGTCCTAACCAATAAATAATATCGTAGGACATTACACACAGCGCCATCTGACCCCAAACTAAGTAGAGCTTGTATGATGGAAATCCGACAACTGATAGAGTACATAATTAGTTTTTTTGTAAATACATTCAGAACACCCAGACACAATTTGCCCTAATGTCACCTTGCCTTGTTTTACAGACGAAATGACTCCAAGTTTAAGTTTATCTAAAAAAAAACTACAAATTGTAAAAACTTAGATTTAAAAAACAAAATAAATAAATTGATAGACCTGTAACCACTTACAACCGCAACAGTCAACCGAAACAAACAAAAACTGAAAGAAAACCCATCATTACTCGACGCGGAAGGATGTTAATGCTTTATTAAATAACTGATTACACATTTCTCGTTACGTTCTCTACGAACAATTGCACGCTGAACGGAGTAAGGTAAGTACAAGATACAAGTAAACAATTGTTTCGAGGCATGAGAAGATTACGGGGTCACAGCTTTGTCTGCAATTTTGAAATGCATGACCTGTTGCATCAATTCTTACTGGAAATAAACTCTTCTGGGTGGAGGACTTCGAAACTTGACTATTTTGCTGTTTATATAGGCAGGGTAGTTTGTGGTTAAGGGTAAATTATAGGTGGTCAAGTAGTCAAAATCATGTGTGACGCAAAAGTGATAAAGTGGCTAATGGCTATACATCTAGATCCAGGGTCTGGCAGTGAAACGTTAAATAAACTTGGTTGAGAGAGTTTTATGCTCAACAGTGATCAATCAAATTATTTTAAATGTACTCGTACTTGTATAAATAAATAAATATCGTAGGACATGACACACAGCGCCATCTGACCCCAAACTAAGCAATGCTTGTGTGATGGAAGTCAGATAACTGATAGAATACATAAATAATTTTTTTTAAATGTAAATGCATACTTATAATACATAAATACAGATCACCCAGATACAGAACAAATATTTGTTGATACATAAAATGTTTATCCTGAGCGGGAATTGAACCCACGCCCTTCAGCTCTCAAGGCAGATATACTACTAACGAGTCAACATGGCTGTCAATGCTGTGATAAAATAGCCATTCATGTTATGAAGTGATTAAATTAAAATTTAAATTAAAAATTAAATGTTACATTAGGATAAATTATGACCCATCGTTTGTGGATTTTACTAAATCTTTAACGAATTTTTTTCCCAGTGCTTCATCGATACCAAATTTTCAGCAGTCGAAACAGTTAAAACTTAGTCAAGGACTTGTGGCATTCAACAAAACTTGTCTTTATCCGTTGGTCAAGTTCTGTAGCGATGATAGATCAGTTAGCGGCTGGTTCACACACCGAAGAGTGTTGGTCTAAAGCCCAACAATGAGCATGAGCTGCCGGTAGAAGAAAACATCGTGAGGAAATCATAGCGTGGTAGCAGGGTACTTTCTAGTACTTGGCTGGCTAGCTACCCTCTTCAAGTTGAAAATCTGTAGCCAAGCACCTAACGGTGTTTTCCGGCAGCCTCACTTGACATTTTCACTCCAGGCTAAGTGTGTTTACCATCACCACACGAACAGTTACTTCGATTGCGCATAATTTCAATTGATGTAATTGAAAAAGTGAAAAAAGCTGAAAAGATTTTGATACAATGAGAGTGTTTAGTTTTCACTAGTTCTCTTAGCCTGTCTAAGAGAGTTTCTTTATCAGCACAAGTGTACACAACAATTTGCTACTATTAATAAGAAAAGCTATATTTTTACAGTTAAAAGACTACTTAAACATCTTTAACCAGGTATCTATCTCCGACTACTATGGTATCCGATTCAAAAGCAGCGTTAAGCCACTAGCATCGCTCCCAATTTTCAACCCACATACCATTTTTTAGAGGCTATTTTTCCGTAAAAGTGCTTCGACAGTTAGAGCCACTTCCGACCAACGTGATGATATGGTGGAATACGTGATTTGGAGACTAAAGAGGTCTGAGGAATAGGGTTCATTGGTACCATACCTCGGGAGTCGCAGCGTGCTTCGAATGGTAATGAGATGACCTTTTTGTGGTTTTGAGTCAAGGGGCGGATGACTTTCCATTGTCTGGTTTACAGTTAGTGTCTACAGCTATTTATCGATGACTTTAGTACCCACAGGAAATATAGTCACTAAACTTGCAGCTATAATTGTGTAGATTACTTATTTTAATGGGAACATTTAATGTAATTTTGTTTGTGGAAATTTTTTTGTTTGTGGAAATTTTTAATTGGCCCTATATATTTTTTTAGGTAACCGAACAAATAACTAGCTGTTAATTTCCCTAATATCAATAAAATAAAATAAAATAAAATAAAATAAAATAAAATAAAATAAAATAAAATAAAATAAAATAAAATAAAATAAAATAAAATAAAATAAAATAAAATAAAATAAAATAAAATAAAATAAAATAAAATAAAATAAAATAAAATAAAATAAAATAAAATAAAATAAAATAAAATAAAATAAAATAAAATAAAATAAAATAAAATAAAATAAAATAAAATAAAATAAAATAAAATAAAATAAAATAAAATAAAATAAAATAAAGTAACAGCACTAAATATACTGTTACACAGGTTTATAGGCTTAATGTGTACTAAGTCGAAAGGGTGTCATTCTACTCATCATTATAAACACCTTTTATTATACACAACTATGAAATGGCAAAAGAATCAGCTGCCAAACACAAAAGCAAGCAATGAAAGCAGTGAGATTCGGAGATGGATTGAGATGAAGTGACTCAAGATTGGTCGACACAGAGTTAAAGGTTCAACAGGATAGAATGATAAGGGTTGGTGTGAACAATGTTTAATAAATTAGATAGATAGATATAACTCTTTATTGTGCACATTATAAATAGAAAAGAGTGCAGAGAACAAAAAACCTTATTAACTAGTGCCACAAGTGGCGGCCTTATCGCTAACAGCGATTTCTTCCAGGCAACCAAGAAAAGAAAAATACGATAGAAAACATAAGAAACAGACGGGAGATGTAACACTAATAAGAAAAAAAAAATAAAAATTAATAGTAAAAAAAGTATGTAAGTAAGTTAATTATTAGTAAGTATTAATAATTTGTTAATTATTAGGTACCTGACGAAGTTATTTATCTACACTAGTAGAGTTTTAGAAAAATATCTTTAACTAATTACTTTTATGGTTTTTTTTTTTATGATTGACAGGCTGGGTGTTTGACCACAGCTCACCTGATGTCAAGTGAAGGTGTGGCCGAAGATGGTAAAGCACACCTAGCCTGGAATGCAACTGGCTCTCAAGTGAGGCTGCCGGAACACACCGTTAGATCCTTGGCGGCAGATTTTCAACTTGAGGGTGGTAGCTAGCCAGCCGAGTACTAAAGTATCCTACCACCATGCTTTGGTTTCCTCACGATGTTTTCCTTCACCGGCAGCTCAAGCTCATTGTTGGGGTTTGAACCCACGCCCTATACTTTTTATGTTGTTCAATAATATCACTGTTAGTTATAATTTTTAATGTTGCTTGTTTTATTTACGTTATTTATTTGTACCTTGAAATTATTATTTTAATTATTTTTTTACTGATAATAATATATTTCCATGCGTTTTCTGTAGTATTTTGAAGTCGGTTTCAACGGATAACTTATCTGTGTTAGAGACATACTGGTTACAGTTTACTTTACACACTTAACACACTGAAACATATTTACAGTTTGTGACCTACAAAAAAAACACGAAACGCAGTAAAAGTTAAACCACAAACACATAAAGTTCCAAGTTTATTACGTATTTTCGCGTACAGTATAAAGGTAGAATAAAACCATCGCTTTGCGAGCTTGCTTTTATAGCGTTCCACGGGAAAGGTCTTTGATATAAAAGACATTTTCAAAACGAGTTTTTTGCATGTGGTTCGATTTTCATACAAATAATTTTACAGTGAAATCATAGCTACTGGCATTTATTTTGGTCTTTATTTGCGGTAAATCACAATTGATTGTATAAAACAGTAGATTATTAGCATAAAATCAAATTTATGAATGATTTTTGAACTAGTCATCTACTGTTTTATTCAAGCAATTGTAATTTACCGTAAATTAATGCCAGTAGCTGTGATTTCGCTGTAAAATTATGCTCCACTTGTCCATAAATGGCAAAAATTTATTTGTATGGAAATCGAACCACCTGTATTTATCCTCGAAGGGTGATTAAATAAATATTGGAGAATTGGAAACCAGATAGCTTATAGAATACTTATATACCTTTAATTGTAGGTGCTGTATTTCGATTGTGCCATTAGCCTGTTTTTTTTTTTATTTTTTTTTTTATTTTTTTTTTTATGGTTGACAGGCTAGTTGTTTGACCACAGCTCACCTGATGTTAAGTGAAGGTGTGGTCGAAGATGGTAAAGCACACCTAGCCTGGAATGGAACTGGCTCTCAAGTGAGGCTGCCGGAACACACCGTTAGATGCTTGGCGGCAGATTTTCAACTTGAGGGTGGTAGCTAGCCAGCCGAGTACTAAAGTACCCTACCACCATGCTATGGTTTCCTCACGATGTTTTCCTTCACCGGCAGCTCAAGCTCATTGTTGGGGTTTGAACCCACGCCCTTCGGCATGCGAACCTACCGCGCTAACCACTGAGCTATCATCGTTTACAGTGATATTGAGACTTACCACCCAACAATGAGCTTGAGCTGCCGGTGAAGGAAAACATCGTGAGGAAACCATAGCATGGTGGTATTCTTCTAGTACTCGGCTGGCTAGCTACCCTCAAGTTGAAAATCTGCCGCCAAGTATCTAACGGTGTGTTCCGGCGGCCTCACTTGAAGGCCAGTTCCATTCCAGGCTAGATGCGCTTTATCATCTTCGACACACTGTCACATAACATCAGGTGAACTGTGGTCAAACACCTGGCCAGTCAAAGAAATAAAAAAAAACCACAGAATGTCTCCATGTAATGAGCGCCGAAGCAGCCAGAGCTGCCAAAACAGAACAAAACACAGCTAACACGGCTTTAGCAATTCTTGTTGAAATGTACACTACGGAACCACAATCTTTAATTGAACTTATCTCCTTAGTCGTTGCATCTCGCGCAGCATACCAAAGGTTGCCAAAGGCAGCCGCCTACGCTTAATTTGTTTTTTTTTTTTTTAATTTTTTACTCTTGCATTGAACATGACCTTTTCGAGGCAGGTGGTTGTGAGAAATATCTCCATTAATTCTAAGATAAAATGCTGGTATTGAGTTTTTTAATAGTCGTAGTCATATAAATTTTATAAGCTTTAATAACATATGCCAAGACTTTGTTTATTTTTACACAATGTGGTGATTATTACGATATCAACATAAGTATAAGGCAGGCATTATCTCTTACTCTACCATTAGGAGAACGCCTTGTTTTTATTACATCTAAGTAGTTTTGTAGCGACGATAGCTCAGTGGTTAGCGCGGTCGGTTCACACGCCGAAAGGCGTGGGTTCAACCCTCAGCTTGAGCTGCCCTTGAAGGAAAACATCGTGCGGAAACCATAGTATGGTTGGGTATTTTTTAGTATACCGCCGGCTAGCTACCAGCCTCGAGTTGAAAATCTTACTGAATTTTTAACTTCACCAGCAGTTCAATTCCCATTGTCGGGGTTTGAACCCACGCCATTTGGCCCGACCATTCTAACCACTGAACTATCATCGCAACAAAAGCCCAAGTAAGTTTAAGTCCAATTGTTAAAAACAAAGCTTGAATAATTACATTTATGTACTTTACCTCTGCTTTATACAAAGATTGTAATAGGTACTGCTGTTTCGTCTTAGACCTTATTACGTCGACACATAACCTGTTTTAGTACAACATTTACTTTGCATTCAGAGTTCCTACGCCCACAGACCACATATTTTCCAACTGACTCACAATCATTTGCATTTTCTTAGCAACACTTGCTTTACAATACCAACTTATCTGTGGAAATGGCCAAATGAGAGAACTAAAATGTTTCAATAATAGTTGTCAGTTTTGTTTGACAAAAATTATAGTGACTCTCTCACTTAACTGTATCAATAAGTTTGTCGCATACAATACTACCATGACGACAGACTTTTTCTTTTTTTTTTTTTTTTATTCTTATTTTTATTGGGGGCTTTTATCGCAATGCGATTATGCCAGCCCCGTATTACAAAAAAATTATATTAACAAATTTATAATACGTCATCTGTACTGCGATTGGCTAGTACTTCCGAGATGCCGGCATATAAGGCCCTCGCCGCATCACACGTGGGTGCGGCCAGGATACCTTGAAACATGCCAACATCTCGGGGGTTAACACCATATTTTAGCGACATATTTCTCCTCACTGTCTTGGTCCGGCCACATTCCACCAGGAGGTGAAAAACGTCTTCAGGGCTCCCGCAAAGAGAGCAGGCGGGGGATTCAACTCTGCCCATTAGAAATTCAAACCTATTAAGTGGCATGTGGCCAGACCGAAGTCTATGTGCCAAGACTATAAAGCCTCTTTGCAGATTGCTGTTTGTGCACCAAGGTATTCGAGGAGGTTCAGCTTGCAAAGTTCTGTACCAGATACCTTTTTGTGAACATATGTTGATATAGTCAGTTTTCCATTTCTCATATATTTTATATCTATATTTTGCCAACACTTCTGTATATTCTGGGACGATGTACACCTCTGCTCCGTTTGATACAGATTCCTTTGCAAGCTGATCGGCTACGTCATTTCCTCGGATACCCGTGTGTGATGGAATCCATTGCAGCCTCAGGTTCACGCCCCTATCCAAAAGAAGTGATACCTTCTTTAGGATCGCATATGCTACGGTAGCACTTCTGATACCAGAAGCACATCGAGAGATATGCTGTAAAGCACTCCGACTATCCGTTAAAACTACAGCGTCTTTAACATCAACCATTCCTATTATATGGGATAGTGCCTCTGAGACTGCAAATAACTCCACTGACATTATACAGTTAGTATCTGACATAAGACGACAGACTTGTGAATGGTTTCATTTATAAATGTAAGTTTTTTCTCGAATTTTGTTACCGTAGGAGTATAACGGTAATAATTGTAGGTGAATATCGTTTTATTACCTAAAAGGCGTGAGTTGAATCCGTACAGTTGGGTACATCGGTCAGTTAGCGAGTTCAACCTATGTCACTTATACAAATACCTAAATCTGTAATTTTTTTTTTTAAATCGCAAAAAAGGGACGGCTTACCTGACGGCAAGTGATCACCGCCGCTTTAGGATATTACTATAATATACGGGGCATTGACAGCATGTTGGTTACCTTTGACGACCTTTGTTTGAAGCGATGTATGTATATTATAATTATTTCTACTTTAAAGCGTAACACAGTTTTATGCTTAATATAATTATGTATTGATACGTAACTATAATAATTGTAATTAAAAAGACATCAAAGACAAATACAACGGGGCAATGCCGCCAGGGTACTGGGAAGCCTACTGCACAGCAGCGATCTCGACGGCGTGTTTATTTCATAGTAGGGTAGTTTATTTATTTAAATAATAATGTTTGCATATTTATGTTAGATATTTACAAAATAGAGTGATATTAAAATATTTTTGAATTGAATTTGTACTTACAGAACAATTGTATAACATGTAAGAGTGAATGTGATTATTGGCATATGTCAAATTATTAAATAACTAGCGGATGCCCTAGCGGTTTCACCCGCGTAGTTCCCGTTTCCGTGGGAATACAGGGATAAAAAGTAGCCTATGTCAAAAATTGTAGTTTCCCAACGGCGAAAGAATTTTTGAAATCGGTCCAGTAGTTTCGGACCCTATTCAATACAAAAAAACAATCAAATCTTTCCTCTTTATAATAGAATACATAAATACTTAGATAGATTAAAAAGTAATATATTCTAAAATCCGTTTTGCCTATTAAATCAACACTGTTAAGATGGAACAACGTTTGCGGTCACACAAGTTGGTGTTATATATTTAGCCCTAACTCAAAGGCTGTTGTAAAAACTTTTAACTGCCTAACTCAGCCAAAGATACAGAAGATGTCGACAGTTTTACCTTGCCGTACATATGTTGTAAAATATTGATTAATTTTTGATAAAGATTGACGAAAAGGTAGCTATGGTAAAGGTATTCATGTTTCCCTACTCATTTTAGCAGCAGTATATTAATGTATTCTGTGACGAGATGAAGGTCAACCAATGTGACAAATTCCTCTTAACTCGGACAGGTGTTGAATAAAATTCACACATCATTATGTATTTACCTAAATAAACATTGAGTCACAATATATTCATTCTGTAAAACGGTAAGTTGGTTACGTTATCTAAATGTTATGTACTTTTATTAAAAAATATCTAAGCATGCTAAGAAACTCATGAGCAATGACTCCTTTGTTCGATTGCTTTGTAGCCTTGAACATCGATGTTTGTTGTTTCAAAAACTCTGTCTGAAATGGTTTGATTCCTCCTTCAAGAATGAGCAACATGATCGAGACGTCAAGGAGATAAACAAAATTATTGTCATAGACCCACGAAAGTTTAAAAAATGGAATTTGCTGCTCGAGATGTTCCCCAATCAACTGTCGGAAAATGCGGCAACAATGCAGAAACAAACGCCTCGCGGTTTCACCCGCGTAGTCCCGTTCCCGTGGGAATACAGGGATAAAAGGTAGCCTATGTCACCGGGGGATAATGTAGCTTCCCAACGGTGTAAGAATTTTTTTAATAGGTCCAGTAGTTTCGGAGCTAATTCAATAAAATACAAACAAAAAATCAAATCTTTTCTCTTTATAATAGTATAGATATATATATACCTAGATACATTATGATTTCGACTTTTATTAAATTATGAATGAAAATATGACGTGTAACCTTGGTGTTATAAATAAAATATGTATATTTGTATTGCACTGAATAAATATCGTATGAATTGGTCTAAATTCCGAGACAAAAATGTGACGAATCATCACCACTGGAATTGTCCCCTCTCCACGAGGAACTAAACGAAGCTTCACGGTACTGAGAGGTATATCAAGAAAATTATATCAAGATTTACTGTCAGTAATGTCAAACTAGAATCACTAGAAAGTATATAAAACAGTTCGAAATGGCTGCTGAAACTGTACCGATGATCTAGGTGGATGGAATGCCTAGCGGTTTGTATACTGAAGCGTACAGTTGACCGTAACAAACAGCTGATCGAGTATCTATCACGAGAATTTTATATTTCATGTCGATGTTTGATATAGTCGCGATTATGTATTGAAAAATTATACTATAACTGTTCAATATTTTTGACATCGCACCTTGTGATGTGCAGTGCCGGTGTCAAGTGTCTTTATATTTTCAAGTATTTCAAGACAAATCAATTCGAACAAGTCTAAGTCACACAAATTAAGTCAATGTAGAGTCCGGCCAAACCCTAATAACGTAGTGATAACTTTACTACAAACATCGACGGATCAACATTATATCACTTTCCTACACTAACGCAGGTAATTAACTTTTACTTGAAAATATCGAAACGCTTAACACTGGCAAATGCACAAAGTGCGAAGTCAAAAAAAAAGTTATGCCTATAATGTCTATGTCTAACTTTCACCATGTTTCATCGAATCATCATTGATCATTCGAAAGAGGTTTTATATACATTACATGTGAGGGAGGGTAAAGTCTCTACCGCATCGAGTCCAAAATACCAGGCATTCAGCTAATTGCAAATAAACATCGGTATTTTAGCCCTTCCCTAGTGGTGCGTAACATTGCGTGTAGTTGTTCGTAAGTATCGATCCCGTAATTTGTACGTTATATAATTATCGGAAGGTAAAGTATTGAAGTTTCGATTTATCTACTGTTTGAAAACACGCGAATATAACTGTTTGTCTTAGGAAAAACAATTTCTGAGTTGCTTTACTATGATTTTGTATCAGCGTTAGTTCTCGTGAATGATTGTGTATTTTTTTCTAAACAGGCTAAGCATGCGTTTCCGTTTTTTTTTACTGTTATGGTTTTTTTCGGTACCAACCACACTGACGAAATATGTTATAACAGTAATACACTACACATATGTACTTACATTAAACATACGTTATACATTATTTATTTACTAAATTAAAAAATGTAAATAAATAATTTTAAATTAAACAAGTTATTGCAAGCAATCAAGCATCCCTCCCCCTCGCCCCGTGCCCGCTTGACGTTAAGTTTCGGGACATCCTGTATACCAATGTTCAGTAGGTACTACGATAAACGGACGATAGATAGAAACACTTTATTGTGCACAACAGATATAAAAATGTACATAAAACAAAATAACCTTATGAGCTATGTGCAACTGCCTTATCGCTAAAAGCTTTTGTATTAGTGCACCGTGGTTCCGAATCAGCCCTGTTTTACCGTTGTACCATGGTTATGGCACGGATTATACAAGTTACAGTTACCTACTTATCTGATTATACGCAATAGATGTTTGTGATGGAGGTCACGAAATATGAAGCCCGTTCCCACTAGCTCTGTTCCATTGTCACTACGGAATACTATAGTACAATCATTTAACTAGTCTCATCAAAATGAAGCAATATTTGAGGACGTTGACCTACCTACCAAAGTAAACAGCTTTAGAAGTTCCATGGAAATAAAAAAAGCTAACACAAATAAACATTAAAATGACAATGCGTTGACACCGTATCAGATTTCATAATCTGCACTTCTACATCTACACTAATATTATAAAGAGGAAAGATTTGGATTTTTGAATTTTTGTATGTTTGTAAAGAATAAACTCAAAAACTACTGGACCGATTTCAAAAATTCTTTTACCATTAGAATGTTACATTTTCCCTGAGTAACATAGGTAATTTATTACTAGAATTAAACTAAAAATAAATGTCCATCCGTGCGAAGCCGGGACGGACCGCTAGTATATTATATTGTTTTAATAGTGAAACATAAATAACAGCTAGCGCAATTACAGGTTGTAGAAACGTTGTTGAAACTAACCATCGAAAGTCTCCAAGTAATGAGCGCGAAAGCAACAGTGCACTGCACTATGTTGATAACGCCGAAATGGTCATGGACACCGTAGCAATGCCCTGCCTAGAGTAGCGATGCCTTCGACTTAGTTCTGCGAATCGCTGCAATGGTCATGGACAGGCGTTATCTTTTACTATGAAGAGATCGTATACGTAAAAGTAATGAGACAAGATCTTGTTATCAAAAAAACTGGCTAAGTACTAATCGGACTCGCGCACGAAGGGTTCCGTACCATTATCTATAAAAACGGCAAAAAAACACGTTTCTTGTATGGGCGTCTCCTAAAATATTTATTTTATTCTGTTTTTAGTATTTATTGTTATAGCTGCAACAGAAATACATCATCTGTGAAAATTTCAACTGTTTAACTATCACGGTTCATGAGATACAGCCTGATGACAGACGGACGGACGGCGGAGTCTTAGTGATAAGGTCGCGTTTTACCCTTTGGGTGACGGAACCCTAAAAATTACAATGTACCTATTTTTAAGGAACTTTTTTTTTTTTATCCGGACCAAACACAAAATTTGGTTTCAAAAGAAAAAAAATATTTAGATATTTTTTCGGTCGGTTAGATAAGAAAATTCACATAGAAAAGACATTAACGCGCGCGCTGTTACCAATTTTATTTTGACAGGTTACGAGTTTGACCTATTTACAATATTATTGTGTGGTTGAGGATGATAAATACACCTAGCTTCCGATAGGAACCAGCTCTTAAGTGAGGCTGCCGGGAAACAACTTAGCGGCAGCTTTTCAACATGAGAATAGTACCTAAAGTACTCTACCATCATGTTTTAGATTCCTTAAGATGTTTTACATAAGCTCTTTGTTGGAATTTGAACCCACACTCTCATCTGCGCTAACCACTAAGCTAGCATCGTTAAACTTCTCGCACTATTCTAGTCTCCACTACCAAAATACAATTCAACTTGAAAAGGTTTCAACACAAAATTCAGCACAAAAACATTATTTCCATTTAGCAATTAACTACAGTAATCTCAATCAATGTTTGATTTCTAAATAAAATAACTTAATTACCAGGTAGTTTTTTTTTCAGATTTATCAGTCTGTCTTCCAATATAGAGATCCTGAATTCGAATCCCGCGACATGCATCTCTAAATCTGTCTTTTCTTAGTCATGTGCGTATTGCCGCTTACTTCAAACGGTGAAGGAAAACATCATGAAAAACCTACTTACATGTAAAAAAAAGTCTTAAAAATATATGAAGTCTGCCAAACCGCTCTTAGGGTGGTGGTGAATGGCCGTACCCTTCTCGAAATGAGAAGAGGCCCACGCCCAACAGTGGGACAGTTTATAAAAAACAGGGCAGATTCAGAAGTTGCCCAAGATTAAAACAAAGCTATTTATTAAAGAAAAGAAAAGCAAAATAACGACTTCCGTTTTTTTTTTATGTAAAAAGTAATGAGACGAACTAGACGCTCTCCTGATGTTAAGAGACAACGCCTGTCCATGACCATTGCAGCGATACACAGAACTTTGAGTAACAAAACAACGTCCAGGGCATCGCTGCTTTGGCTCTCATTACTTTGAGACTAGATGGTTAGTCTCAACAGCCCAGTAATTTCGCTAGCTGCAGTACCCTTCAAACCGGAACACAGTAATGTTTGCACACTACTGCTTGGCGGCAGAATATCTGGTACTGCGGTGGTACCTACCTAGACGACCTCCTGCTAAGGAAATCTACCACCAAGTGAATCGTAAAATAGAACAAATCTACCACAAAGTGTTCCGTAAAATAGAACAAGTATTTTATTACTTATTCTTGGCCATGGATACCTACTAGTTCTTCAGCCGTAATAGAAAGAGAAATCACAAAGTGTGGCTGGTTTTATCTATGGTTAACAGTCTAGGTGTTGGACCACATCTCATCTGATGTTAAGTGATGGTGTTAGATGATAGTTCTTTATAAAAAACTTTTTTCAATTTTCCCATCAAACTTGCTAGTTTCCACAACTCTATAAAGCCAAACTTAACTTATAGGGCAATAATTCACATGACATGCTAGCTATTTGTGAGATAATTATGAAACCTTTTCGAGCAAAAACTAATAGAGACAACCGGTCACAACATTATTTCGCAAGATGATTGGTGCGATTTATTTACTCAGCGATATTACCTCATCGGTGATAAGAAAAACACAAACCTTCGATCCACAGAAAAGAAACTTCACCAAGTCTTACTTTTAATAACACAACCTCTTTTGAATAAACGAACTTTTTCACAGAATAAAAATTAAATCACGAGTTACAAAACTTTTCAAACGCAAATTTTAAAAGTAGAATGCGCGCGTGCGCTCCTCTAGTCCACGCGACACTGCCTCGCGATTGGCCGCCAAAGCGCGGGAATGCACATGTCAAAGTGACGTTTGCAAAAAACAGGTTTTATTCTATGGGCGTGGAAATATATGGCAATGGAGCAACCTAAAATTATAATTTATTGATCGCAAATTGCATTGCAATAAAATGGACTGAATTTACTTTGGTCTAAATCGAATTACCGTCTATTTTGCAACGACTCGCGTTCTAACAGTTTACTGATTGGCAACCGGTAATTATTTTATGCACATTTGCGTCTGAAAGCAGTCAATTAAATTATTGTATAATATATTTACACGTTTTAGCGCCCTATATGTCTTAATCGTATCGGATCATTTAAGTATCATATGGCCTTAAGAATGCTTTGTGAAAATGTAATATTGCAAAAAATACTTTTTTTCGAATACTTTAGGTATTTGCGTAAGCCTAAATTGATTAAAAATTTTTATATTAAGCTAAAAAAAATTAAAGTAAAATTGAGGATATATATTTAAACAGACAGATTATACAAGAAAATAGAATTTTAAAAGCGATCAAACTTTTTCTCTGTTTAATTTTTTCATTACCAGAGACTATAGAAAATTTCTATAGTTTCTTTTCATGAACAAAATCATTTTTGATCATAAAAAACAGGGCTATTGAGATTAACCATCGAAAGTCTCAAAGTAACGAGCGCCGAAGCAGTGATGCCCTGAACTTGTTTTACTACACTACGTTCTGTGCATCGCCGTAATGGTCATGCGTTATCTCTTACCATCAGGAGAGCGTCTCGTTCGTCTCATTACTTTTACTTTAAAAAAAATAATCTTAATCATAATTATTATTATGTATTATAATTTAATCCGGAGTAAACAGGTTCCTTCTAGATAAGCGTGCTCCATCCCATACCACACAAACACGAACTTATTACAAAACAATAATAATAATAAAACCAGATCAACTAAACATTAAACAGATTCCAAAACTAGGTCCCCAGCTGCAATATGTACTTACAAGTTTTCTGAAGCCTGAATTCCACCTTTAACCAATGAGTCATTTGTTTAACATGTCACAGGTGTCTACGGTCGGTGTCTTAAAGTTGTGACCGACATACCTACATACAATATTTTATACAGGGTCATTTTTCATTAACCAAGTCAGGCAGTTATATGACTTTATCCTACTAATATTGTAAATGCTAGTTTGTGAGTAGGTATGGTTGTACGGATGGATGTTTGTTACTCTTTCATGGAAAAACTGCTGAACGGATTTGGATGAAATTTGGTATGGAGGTAGCTGAGACCCTGGACATAGGCTACTTTTTATCCCGAAAACATGTAGCGGGCAACACCGCAGGGTGCAGCTAGTATATTGTAACAATTTCTGTTACATGACTTTTGATAATTCATTTCCTTTTCATCTCTACCATTCGGGTAGAGTCAATGATATTTTATTATTTTTTTCAGTTTTTGGTGGTCCTAGCTCATTTGTATATTTTATTATTGGTGTACACATAAGCATTTCTATCTAAATGGTTTTAAAACGGTTTAAATGGAAAATAATGTAGTACCTACTAACAAAAACCTTAGAAAAGTTTAAAAGGCGTACAGACGAATTCCCGCTGTCTGTACGCTTAGATCTTTTAAACTACGCAACGGATTTTAATGTGGTTCATATCAATAGACAGAGTGATTCAAGAGGAAGGTTTATATGTATAATATATGCATATGCACCACATCAGTATCTCCGTGCGAGGCCGGGTCGCTAGTAGTCAAATAATTTAAAAAAAACACAGGCCTAAACAATGCAAACTTTGATTCGCGAAACGACTATAATAGTCTACGTCTATCCCAAGGCATCTTCAAGGTGTCTAACCAAATAAGTCTTGAAGGTAACACATTTCCTTGCATCGTCCTACAATACAAGACATGACTAACGTCTTTCCCACGACTAACAATACGTTCTCCATCTTCTTCTGCCTCGGCAGATTAGAAAGAGATGACAGTATTGATGAATAAGTAAACCTTGTAGTGTAGGAATACATCAATCTTCTCTTAGTGACCCACTTGGAGTCTTAAATGCACTTAGCTACCTCAGGTTGAGGTCCATTGTATATTTTATTTGTTGGAAAGAAACAAATAACTTTAGACATACGTATAGACAAGAACTTCAGAACTTTGAAATGTGAATCGACGCGGCGGTGACATTTTACTAAACTACCATATTTTTTTTTTCTTTGGTTTTGGCGTCGCATTTGCCAATGTCAAGTAATTATATATTTTCAAGTTTCAAAAGTTAAATAAGTGCCATCGTAGCTAGTTTTAGTCAAAGTCGTCTTTGTCAAGTCCAGTTCGTGTCAGTTAATTCCAGTCATGCTTTAGTAAAGTAGTGGCAACTTTACTACAAAGCTTCGATGGAGTTTTGGAAACAACACGAAAACTCATGTTTCACCACATTATATCATTTTCCCACACTCGCGCTTGTAATTCGGCACTTTATGAATAAAACACCACCATTTTTATGCATAAACACTCGACAAAACACTAGTTTTGGAAAAAAATACAACGGAGCGACACGACTCTTCCCGCGTTCCCGCCAAAACTCAACTACCATATTCTACTTTAATCAACTTTTTTGTATTTTAGGGTTCTATACTTCAAAGAAAAAAAACGCAACCATTCTAGGATTACGTTCCTCATTCCTTGCATAAAAGGTATTTATGCAAGGTGGGCTAGTCTGACTCGCATCGGTCGGAATCCAAAAGTTAGTTTTTATCATAAATAAATTGATAATTATGCAGTAGGTATTGTCTATGCATACATACCTACTTATATATTATTGTTTTATTTCTAACACCGCCAAACACTGTTCTGTGCATCCAAATGTTGCTTGGAAGAAATCGCTTTAGACGATAAGGCCGCCGTTGTGCTACCGCTAATTTATAATTCTGTTTTAAGCTATGTATATTTGATTCCACGTTCATTGTGCGGACCGCTAGACTGGAATATGCTGCCTGAGTGGGTGTTTTCCGATGGATATAATGTGTGTCTTCAAGTCGCGAGTGAATCGGTATCTTCTAGGCAGTACTCCATCTTAGACCGCATCATCACTTAACATCAAGTGAGATGGCAGTCAAATGCATGCCTATCTACAATTTAAAAGAACACATTGATTTTTTGTATAATTTTGTTAAGTACTAGCAGCTCGTCCCGGCTTCGCACGGGAAAACAAAACCCGATTAACAATATAAATATAGCCTATGTCTCTCAGTGATAATAGATCATTCTAATGATGAAAGAATTATTCAGATCGGTCCAGTAGTTTCGGAGCCTATTCAATACAAACAAAAAATCAAATCTTTTCTCTTTATAATAATATGTTCGAATCCTTGAGTATGTCTGTCATAATACTCCAACACACGTTTATTATCTAACCTTTATCTACAAAATTATACAAGTGGGCGCCTATGTAACTGCCTACATTAAAATCTCTTGATACAATACAATATAAATACGGTAGATAAGGCTAGTAAGGTCTCGCCCACTACAAATAACTCCTATCCATAAGACTTGGTACTTTTTATTAATAAATAGACTTGTTTTACCACTAACTCATCTGAGGGCTTAGACAAAGTAACATTCGATTAGCGACAACGCTAATCTATATCTACTATTATAAAGAGGAAATATTTGATTGTTTTTTTGTATTGAATAGGCTCCGAAACTACTGGATCGATCTTAATAATTCTTTCATTATTTGAATGCTACATTAAATAATTAAAAAACAATCAGGGATACGTCTTGAAAATCGAATAAGGTAACCCAAGCTGTGAAAAATTTGAAAAAATCCTTACTTAGCATGCGCAGCGCAAAGTATTGACAATAGCATTAAGTGGCGTTTTATACCTAGAGCAAATTGACAGCTACAAATAAGTCCGCAATATCATAAGTCTAACTATTACAGTTGTGATCTACATCGTATAAAGAGGAAAGATTACATTTTTTGTCTGTTTGTATTGAATAGGCTCTGAAACTACTGGATCGATAAATTTATATTATTAATCGAGTTTTGTTTTCCCGTGACAAGCCGGGGCGAGCTGCTAGTAGTAACATAAAAATATACGGGGTATAAGTTGTCGATACGTCGCATGGGCAGCTTATGCCAATCCCATAAATTTTTGGACTTTTTTTCATTAGCGGTATTGAATTTTTTTAATTTTTTTTATTTGAAAAATAATGAGACGTACGAGACGCTCGCTTGATGGTAAGAGATAACGCCTGTCCATGACGACTGCAGCGATACACAGAACTTTGATTTGCAGAGAAAAGTTCAGGGCGTCGCTGCTTTGGCGGTCATTAAATTATTTTGAGACTTTCCATGGTTAGTCTCAACAGCCCAGTAATTTCGCTAGCTGCAGTACCCTTCAAACCGGAACACAGTAATGTTTACACACTACTGCTTGGCGGCAGAATAACTAGTACTGCGGTGGTACCTACCTAGACGACCTGCTAAGGAGATCTACCACCAAGTAAAATAAATACCAAGTAATATATTGTATGTTACTAGAATGTTATTAGCGATGATAGCTCAGTGGTTAGCGCGGTCGGTTTACACGCCGAAGGGCGTGGGTTCAAACTTCAACAATGAGCTTGAGCTGCCTGTGAAGGAAAACATCGTGAGGAAACCATAGCATGGTGGTAGGGTACTTTCTAGTACTCGGCTGGCTAGCTACCACCCTCGAGTAGAATAAGCTTGGGATAAAATGAATAAAAACACAAGTTTACTACACATAAGGATATATTATTTAGTCGTGACATAGGTACACATACATAATATGAAGAATCAGTAATAAATACGCAGAATACATAATGTTTATCAATATTATAAGTACAGGATTTAAATTCGAAACATTTAATTAAAATTATGGACTTTAAAAAACATTTTGATACATATTTGACATATTTTATAATTAGTTGACAGAAAAGATTTAACTTATCAAGGAGATAAAACAAAACACAATACAAACAGAGAGTTCATACAGGCGTTTCGATTTTAGTAACAAAAGTGACTTTCAAGTCAATAAATTATATAGATCTATTGATTTCAAGAAAATATACGTTCAAGAATATTTATTTTTATAGGTAGGTACTTAGCATTTTATTTAAGGTGATAAAAATCTTTTAAATTTCATTTCTTTTTGAATTTATTGAAACAATACTGTGTGTATACTTTGGCTAGTACTAAAATAGCAGTAAATTTTAACTTTAATCTAATTTGAACCTTAATTAGGTTACCGATAATTAGGTTACCGATGTTGTCGATAATTGTTCGTTTGGTTCGTTAGGATATTTATTGACTAAATCGAAGCACTTGTATGTACAAGGTCGCATCAAGTTTAACAAATCGTTTTATAGTAATAGAACTTCACATACAGGGTAAGTTAGTTTAATGATTGATTTCATAAAAGCATTTTTTTAAAAATTTGTACATTTTATAAATTTTTCGATAGTTCACGTCAATAATTTTCTATTATTTTTTACATATTTAATACACATAGATGTAAAAGTACCAAATATGCATCAAATTTTTTTACTTCTGATATTTTATAACAATCCTGTGTAAATTTTAAAGTATGTAAACATTTTTATATTTTTTTTGTCTAAACTACTTTCAATTCAAAAAGCAGTCAAAGGCATAGGGGTTGTACATATTTTTTTTATTACATCGTCATATTTTAGTCACGATAGAAAATGTTTTAGACCTCGCAAATCATACTGAAGCCCATTTACTTACCTAAAATTCAATTGAAATACATTACTCATGTATATTAAGACGCAACATCGAATTCTTTTTTTAAGGAATAACAGTTAAAGCATTCGGTTCTTATTTATTAAAACACAAATAAACTCTCAAAAATATTTTCTTAAGAAATACTTAGATTCACTCACATATAAAAAAACGAAAGAATGATGATTTTTCAACTTCCCAATCATGTTAAAACTTTAGTATTTTCTCCAATACAACTATTGCTAAAAGTTCTATTAACTTGTGAGTTGAAATAGGCTTAGATATGTCGCCAGGTAGGGTGATGGTAGGTGGAATAAGGTGTTGATGGATTGGTGGCCGCGAACTGGTAAACGGGGCATTGGTCGTCCACCAGCTCGTTGGGTAGACGACATAATAAAAATCGCGGGTCGAACCTGGACAAGATTTGCACAGGACCGGGACAAGATATGCCTATGCTCAGCAGTGGCATAATCTGATATAAGTGATAAATTAAAAAACAAGTGAAATTGAAATAAACTCAAATATGCTCGTTGATATAAGTGAAATTGAAATATGCTCATTTCATGTGTATTTTTCATGTTTATGTAACTTATGTTATAACGAGCACATTTCAATCTCACTTATGTCAACGAGCATATTTGAGCATATCTCAATTGTTTTTTTTTTAATATTTCACTTGTCATTTTTAAGAAAAAAACCCATAAAATATCTGCAAGATGATATTTTAAAATAATAAAAATATTTGTTGAATAAAAATACGATAGATAGAAATCTAGAGTGCGTATTAGCTTGTGTTCCCTCACCGGCAGCTCAAGCTCATTGTTGGGGTTTGAGCCCACGCCCTTCGGCATGCGAACCGACCGCACTAACCACTCAGCTATCATCGCTACACAACAATAAATAATAATAAATATCGTAGAACATTAGCGCCATTCTGACCCCAAACTAAGCAAAGCTGCAATGCAATGCAAGCATTGTTTAGAAAGTACTAAAGCAGTAACATAACGTGATCATCATCAATATCAACAAAAGTCAGTGAGTGAACCAATTTTCACACAACAGTTGTTATCACGTTCTTTGATCCATTAACGATCGACATTCCCTTTTATTATCACTATATATTGATGGATAAGTACAACAATTTGATCTAAGTCTAGGCAATTCGGCCTGGCAACACTCGTGAAAACGTACACACAAATTTTAATCGATTTTTAGGTCGAGGTTTAGTAACCAAAACGTTTTATATCGATTTTCAATTGAGAATCTATAATGCAACATTTTTAATAGATCTGTAATTGAAAGCCTTCAAAATTGGCCTTACATAAAAAACATCTTTAATCTTGATCTTTTTCGTTACCCTTCCCAAAATAGACACAAGACGACGTTAGTTCCGCTAGGCCAAAACATCCCAAACCCATTTAACAACTTCTTTATTAACAAATGAAGATTGTATAATCTAATTTGTTTGCCAGACCGAATTATAAGTTGTTTCACAGCCTTTAGAGTCTTGCTTGGTGGTATAAAAGTTTGTTTCTGTCTCTGTCCCACATCAGTTTTAAGACAGCCCCAAAATTCGTATCATTTTTAAACAAGCGTATGAGATTTTTTTTTTAAACTATCTGTCAGATTTTGTTGAAACTTTCTAGGTATACGTATATGTAATTGGCAGAATGCGTTTTTGAATAAATAAATCGATTTGAGAAAAGTACATATTTATAGTAAATAAATACGAGTACTAAGTTTAATACAAAGTTTCATCACAAAATCGGGCAAGTTGTTTCAGAAAAAGAAATAATGCCTCCAAAACGTGCTTGGCAAACTTCTGAAATTTGACTCGGAATGTAAATGTGTACGTTTATAAAAAATAACCGTATCGTCGAATCAAAGATTACATATTAAAAAAAATTACATTTATTTCAGTTTTTGAGGGTACCTATTTAGTGGGACAGAGCGTAAATTATATTTTGATAACATTTTAACGTAGAGGCGGGTGTTATGATCTTTAAATATTTGTTACGATGTCATTTTTATTATTATCACATTTAAAACAGCAATCGCTAAAATATGACACTTCGGGCAATTAATCTGACATTTGATACAGCGCCATCTCTGTTCTAAAATTAGAAAGTATCATACGTTTTCGATTACCAGTACATTTGTCTAGTTTACAGATCTTACTAATAATATTTGTTGTTGGTGCTTAGCCTCTTCTATTCGCTCAGTCTCAGGGAATGTATGTTGGAAAGTCTCTTCGTTGCCTTACAAAATATAATGTTCTTTCACTTCGTAAAATTTTCATAAAAAATATTTTAAGGAAATCATTTTAAACGTTCGATATAATTTTTGTCCAATATTTATCTATTAAAGGAGTATTTCATAAATACTAGTTGAAGCAACAATTAACTAGAAATTGGGGCTACGAAACAAGCGATAAATTTCGTACACGTTTTGTCTAAATTATATTGTTTGTCGTTGCTGTCATCGTCGTTTATTTCGTGGCCCCTATCTTTCAACTCTAAATTGGCCTTACAGCTATGTTGAAAATAGTATGGAACTCTATATCTTGTTATATATATTAGTACTATAATCAAAGGCATGTGTGATTTTTGTAAATGATTCGCATACGATCACATTGTTTGTGCGTGACAATACTTTTGAGATATTTTTTGTTACAAAAATTTATAGATTTTTAAAGTCTTTGTATTAATGATTTGGTTTAAAAAAAATGGATTTATTAACACTTATGTATACGCAAGTATGAATGTATTATTACACTTATAAATGAATGATCCTGGTGGACGGCAGCACACTTTCGTCGCGATGTGATTCCGAACGATCCTACTTTTGAAACCGAACTCTCTCATTTGTATTACAAATGGCGAGTCAAAATGAGATTGAAGTTCCTTTAATAAAATACATTAGTCATTATCGAAAATGCAGCAACACTACACAAGAAAAAAATGTATCATACGAAAATATTTGAAATTTGAGCCTGAAATTGAAGGAACAAAAACACTTAAAAAAAATTTGTCTATGACTCGCTAATGTATAAACATTAAAATCAATCGAAGAGACAGTTTCACTTTTTACGTTAGTAATATGTTATGAATAAATTATCCGTCCATCTGAATACATATCATGAGATGTACATTTATCATGAGTTTGTGGTAACATTAGCAGTCTCGCTAGTCTCATAGCGAAGGTGTGCTACCGCTCTTTTAAGTATTTGACAACATGCTTGGCGGAAATTTATTATTTTTAATCTCAAACTTCATAAGTGTTAATAAACATAGAGTTAGATAATTCATATATGTTTGAACATTACTAAGTTGTTACCGATGTAAATTTTTATAATTTGATCAACGATGCATTTTGCAAAGCTGGTGTCAGTCTATTCATCGAAATGCATTTGAGTTTGTTTTGGGGACGGACCTCTGTTTTGCATAATGCGCACACAGCATGTTTTTATATTAACATCAAGTAGATTATTGTCAACTTCGTTGGCGATGAACACTAACCGTATTAGAACCTTCGAAGAGCCCTAACCTCTTAGATCTCATTGGCGAGAAGTGGCACGCGAAAGAACCTTAGGTTATTAGACCTTATTAACCTGTTACATCGCTACCACAATAGCGTTAAGCGCTGCTCAATCGTTGGACAACCGCGCAGCTAGTCAAACGCTAGTGTGATAACGGCATTAAATAATCCAGATCTAATAAAATTGTTACAAGTCTTGTATGACATTGGTGTTGATTCTGTTGAAAATAAGAGATTATTAAATTACTAGTAAGTAATTATAATATTTTTGTTTTTATTGACATAATTATTTTATATGTGACATTATTTCATTGACATTTTCATTGTATTGGCATATGTTATGATTTTGATATTTTTAAATATGAATGGAAAAATGACCTGTAACTTTGGTGTCTTTAATAAAAGATTTGTATTTGTTGCATTGTAAAACTAATTTGACGGGACTAAAACTATCCGCGACTCATTTTATTTCAAAAGGATACCAAAAGTTTTCGTCCTGCAAAATTAAATTTAGCGAGTGGCACGCCAGAATCGACGCCACTAATACGCTTCAGTAGTGCTTCTTAGACAGGTTATCGATGTACCCTAGATAGAGTACAAGATAATAATGGTAGTCTCTTCTCTTCTCAATCGGACACTCTTGGCAGAGTGGTCGTGGCTGCAGATGGACAAGGTTGCGTCCCGTCATCCCCGTTAGTTCCCAAGGCTGGCCCAAGGCCAATGGTAGTCTGGACTAGTCCTAATAAATATTTTTCTTCGTCATACGTATGGCCGTGGCGCTAGTGTCAGTTATATACGCGATTTACTTTTTTCAATAAAAATAATTATAGCACTAGTTAAAGTTAAAATGCTCCCCGATGAATTTTGACATCGGATTACGTATTTGACAAACAACCTGGACTGAAAATTTTCGTATCATCCGACACGTGGTAGCGCCCAGTCGTAAAAGCAATTAACTGCCCTTTAAATACGTAGATTGCAAGACGTTTTGCCCTAAGAAAGATAGCACTTGACGAAGGAATCTCTGGATAATTCTTCATAATTATATTACGAGATATAAAGAGTTTACTGCATGTTCGTTCTCGGGCTACATAGGTAGGTATAAGGAATCGCCAACGAAATTGATCAACTTTTCGACTCAATTGCATTTATTTCTTTTTCTTGTTTTCGTTCGTATTATAGTCGTTATCTCTTAATTATAACATAACTCAGTATCAAATCATCTACTGTTATCGACATTTTTATTCGATAATTTGTTACGTGGGATTGCAATGCATTTCACCCCTCAACGTAACTGGAGTATCCTTAAAATTGATATTGCTAACAATACGAAACGAAATATGAAAGTGTGAGGTTACATGTTTTTAGCGCAATCAACGTGTTAAATCTTTAAAGCTATCATATAGCTGCAAAATTATTGCCTAACCTTCTTTTATTCGTTTTCTGTTACATGGTGGCACTTTTAAAAAAAATACTGTATCTTATACAGCATCGCGATTCTTAAAGCTATCAGTTGACATTAATGTATGTGTAATTCTTTTTCATTGTTTTTTTTTTGTGCAATGTTAAACGATGTGATGTTGAGACCGTTTTTGGCATTCTCCTTTAACATATTTACAATGGTTTTAGGGGTCTCTTGACTAGATAGTTGGTCGTTTGATAAATCGATTTCTATGTACACCAAAAGTAAATTTTTCACAGTTTGCTGCTTAATTTGAATGAGCGTCGAAATAAATCGCACGGGACCAATTAAAACCCCAATAATAAGACAGCTTTCTTTGGTGAAACTACGTATTTTTTTTTAACTATCGTTTGATCACAGTTATCAAGTTTAATACTTTTGGTGTACGATCCAACAACGGTGTTACTAACTTTTTACGATTAGAAACAATCCTGAAAACTTTTTTTTAACATAAATAGGCTTATTCCGTCAATTGATTTAACTGATACTGATGGCCTTACTCATAAAAGTTTTGCTTAAATTTTGTTGGTATTCACACGTGACATTAAAGAGAATTTGACTAAGCATTTATTAACTTCAAACAACGTATCTAAGCAATGACTCGAGGGTACACCATGCATCGACACAATTCGATAAATGGCAGAAATTAATCGATTTTGAGCGATGGTAGTGGTTTATTGGCATCGAACAAGACGTTCAGTTACTTATAAATATTAAGTATAAATACTTGTGTAACCAGGTTCAAAGAAAAAGTATTGAAAACAATTTTTTTTTCAAAGTTTGGGACTAGTGTGCAAAAAATGGTAAGAAACTATTTTACAACATAAATATGATTTTTTAGCTATTATAGGAACCTTTGTTGGATTCTGCAACTGGTATACGAAATGAAACACCCGTTCTAGCCAATGTTGTCTCATTATATGAAAATATTGGGATCAGTCATGATTTCCCAGTAAGTATTGAGACAAATTAGAGATTATAACTAACCATTGAATATCACAAAGTAATGTGCGTGACCCATGACCATTAATGGTTGATTGAGTAGAATGACCATGACTGATTGAGTAGTAACAGAAAGTCCAGGGCATCGCTGCTTTGGCGCTCATTACTTTGAAACTTTTGATAGTTAATCTCTACAGCCTTATAATTTCACTAACCGTAGTACCCTTCAAAATGAAACACAGTAATGTTTACACACTACTTTTTGGCGACAGAATATCTGTTACTGAGGTGGTACCAACCTAGACGACCTACTTACTGCTAAGGAGATCTACCACTAATATGTAACCAATCATGACTTCTATCTTGAGTTTTGGTTTCATTGACTCTTGACTGTTTTTTTATTTAAATACTCGACATGGTAAATTATTTGTTAGTAACACCGTTGTTTCAAAATAAAGATAGTAAACATTGCCATATTACAACTACATGATAAATTCGCGATTTTTGAGAGATAATTGCCATTAAACATATCATTCGGCCTTTCTCAATGCTTGATACTACTAAATCGTACTAGTTACTAAATAAAAACCTCTTAAGCGAGAGCGGAGCGTTTACATTGAACCAGTTACTGGACCGAGGAACTGTCAAGTAAAATAGGTGGAATTATCTTGTGACCTTTTTGTTGAATCATTGACATATTAAACGCAAATCGTTTTAACACATTTACATTTAATAGTGTATTTGTTTCCCATGGAAATAACACACAAACTCTGTTAATATTGGTGATTTATTTGCCATTTTTACAATCTTCGGCTATGGTATCAATAAATTTTGAAGGAGTTTTAGTACAAGCGTAAATGAAAACATTTAGCTTGGGCTATTTGAGAGAGATTAAACTCTATTGATTAACTTTAGGATTGTATGGCTGCTCGATGCAAAAATACAAATCACGCACAAATATCCCATCTTATTCCAGTAACTGGATCAAAGTAAACAGTCAACAACATTTAAAATGTTTCTACGTTTTCCTGATAGTAGATTAGGTGGGTTTTTAAGTAGTTTTTTATTACAGTATTAAATTTTTAATATATGGTTAGGTCGTTTTACACGTTTTATTTACGAGTACATACTCGATCGATGGATTTCATTAAGATGTTTACACATATATAGAAATAGCTATTTACACGCGAGTGATTAAATCTATTTAAAGATTATTATATTTTAACGTGCATTAACATTTAGACATAAAAATCTTTTAAATATTATATGAAAGGGTTACGTCAAGGAACATGATTTTAAATTGCGTTGTTAATATTTCAAATTAGGATATGGCGAGCGTTATATATAATATTTCAAATCTATGATTTTGTAGTATATATATATATTTTGCTATAATTGTTTAAGAAATGTATAATAATTATCCGCCTAATGTTTTTTTTTTACTAAAAATATAGTTTGTGGAGGTTTCACATAATATTTAATACACATATCGAATGTTTGCCAATATGTTTTGTGCACGCTGTTTTTCAAATATTTTAGTATGTTTTTTAAGCAATATATATAATGAATATTTATTTTAAACCTTAACTATTCAGATTTAGAGTTCTGAATCCCACACCGATTTTGGAACTTTGCCACCTTCAATTGGCATTTGGAACAAAAAGCAGTAGTTTCTATAATACGAGTAGTTTTAAACAAAATTTGGCAGTTTCGCCGTCTAAGATCAATCGAATGTCAAGAGTGTCGATTTTGTTGATATTTTTTATTTGATTCTAGCTA
Source organism: Biston betularia (assembly GCA_905404145.2). NCBI lineage: Eukaryota > Metazoa > Arthropoda > Insecta > Lepidoptera > Geometridae > Biston > Biston betularia. The sequence continues at coordinate 4,130,014 of FR989887.1, read as the reverse complement.
TATATTTTCTTACACACAAATATAAAAACTAATAAAAACCTCTATTTTGCTATTTTGGTATTGTCAGGAATGTGTATCTTTATCGGTATTTTTTTAAATAATTTATCCACAAATTTCAAATTTGTTATCGATAAAAGAATACCTATTTTTTTTTTGTCAAATATATTGTGTATGGATGAAACAAATTTTAATGAAATGGTCATATTTTTTCATTCATAAACATCGTAGTCCCACTGCAGATTATTGAGCAAAGTCTAGAATGACATTTTGCTGAAAAAACCAAGACACCAAGATGATATAAAATATGTATCAGCGCCTCGGGGGGTATAAAATTGAAACTATCGTAAAATGCTGTCATTTGTCATACATTTTGGTACCGAAATTTAGACATTTTTCGCATATTGTTGTACTAGATTTTACTAGACCAACAAAATCGACACAATTTTTACATTACATTACTCGAAGGTATTATATATATTTCAGGTGTGGTGATTTTATATCATAGGCGAGGTGAAATATACTTTATAATGATGACATTACGACATCTAATGGAACGATATTTTTAGATGACACATTTAGAACAACTAACTAATAGAGACAAAACTTACTTTAAAATTAACGAAACTACAAATTTATCCGATCTTGACAAAAATGTCGCGCATAGTTTTTGAACGAAATTTTTGCTCAGAACAGCGCATTCGTGAAACTTGTCAAGTTTCTACCGTCAAATTGATTTTTTTTTTCCTTTACAATCATTTTCAATTCACCAACAATTCTGAAATGATGTAATACGATATGCTGCTTACATTATTGGCAAAAAAAAATACATTGTATAACAAGCTTAAACATACTTAAAATTTGACAATTGTATAAATTGGAAGATGGTGATTATAATTTTAATACTTTTGGTATAATAATAAGAAATATATTTATCTGTGCTGAGCATAGAAATATAACATTATAAACGGCCCTTCACACTGCATGAGTTAACGATTGATCTTACATCAAGCGTAAGAGATAGTTAGACAAGAACTGAATAAGAGTGAAAGAGTGAAAAAAAGAAAGATCTATCAAAATGTTGTGAACCCAGGACATTTTTTATTGTTTTTTTAATGTAGAAGATACTAGAAAAAAAAAATACAAGAATTAAAAGTTTGTAGTTCATCTCTTTTACTCTCATTAATTATATGTTTTGCTATCCTTCTCGGCTAATTAAGACGTTGCAACATGTAGGGCCATTAATACGTGTCATATTTTGAATATCACGATTGTATATGGTTTTGAAACCATTTTAATTCAAAGCCGATAAGTGTCTTTCTAGCGTAAGATAACGTTTATGTTAATAACGAAAGAACTCAAAAGGCTGAACGAAACGTATCGGTTTTGAACGTGTAAATTATCATTTATTTCAAATTGAAAACATTTTAATTTAACATACATAAATAACACTATTGAAAATAAATCTTTAGGTACATAGTGATGATTTTTTTTTCTTTTTCACAAGAATAAACATAAAATTTTAAATAATTGTGTTTTTAAGTTTGCGATTTTTGTAACAATTTTACTTAAAAATCAGATCTTTAGGAACTAGTTATCCAGTGGCCATTGAATTCATTTATAAATTTTTTTCATATATCAGAAATTTATTAATTTCAAACGTCAATAATACCGCGAAAAATGTAATGATGCCAATGTTTTATCACAAAGAGACAATACACCAATATTTAAATCAGTCATCGAACGCAATGTGTACGTTGTTGATAGACACACAAATTCATTTATTGGCTCTAACATTGGTGCCAAAACAATACGTGGTAATATTATTATAAAACAAACTTTTATTATTTATGACGATTTTATTTAACTGTACGGTCTTCGATCAAAGAAACAAATTATTTCGCATCATCCACTCGATAGCGTTCGACTTAAAACTCCGCGTAAACGTACCGGAGCAGTAGTTAGCATTCATTGCGCCTGCGTTCGCCGACCATTCAGGTCGAAGCGAAAAGATACTTTTAAAAGCATCCAATATACGCAAAAATACGCAAATATTTTTTAGTGTTGCATATAGGGCGTGCGATATTATGTTTGATTGATCGATGTGTATGAAACAAATTATGGAATCGATTTTATAATTAGTGTTACTAATTCGATTGAGCCAAGACATGTTCCGATGAAAACCTTTTATTATCATTAGGCTGGCCTAATAAAGGATATTGAAACTACATTATGCCAAAGGGTTGAGTGAGTTTGAGTTCATTAGACATCAGGGATACTTTTATACAGGGTCGTTTTTAATTACCACGCTTGCAGACAGCTTCATGATATCATATTATTCTGTAACATTTTTTTCGCAAAGGATAATTCAACAAGAAAATTACAACAAATAGTTACCAAAATTATAAAGCCTATAATTCTCAAATAAAAAGTTTTGTAATTCATACCTACGAAAACTTTTTACAAAGTTTAAGAATGTTTAGATTTGTAGCCATTTACAGTTAATAATTGTAAAATATATATATATATTTTTAGGGTAGTTTAGTCGAGGAGAAATATGATCAAATTATGAAAACTCAAAAAAATTAAGTTATTATTTTTATGTCATAAAGTTCCCTATAAGCAGTATAATTTAAAAATGTCCCTGTATTGGAATAATAAAAGCTTGTTTTTAATGTGACAATCGTTTAGCTATTTCATCATATCACAAATACTTTTTTCTTGTTGTTTTGCAGACTTGTATTTGGTAACAGTTATATTTAATCATTGGAGTTTGATGACGTCTGCAAAGAAATCTCCACATTTCTAGCTTAATTAATACGTACTCGCAACATGCAAAACTTACAATAAGTACCTTCTAGTTTTTTTTTTAATAATTCTATTGCCAGTAGCTTGAAACTGTCAAAATAGTTTAATGTCGACAGCAATTTTTTTGTCTATGGTCTAGTGGTTTTGTTAAAAAAACAAAAGAGTACCACTTTTATTCCAGCAGCGCTATCTAGCATTAAAAAAATGATTTCTTGACGCTAGATGGCCTGACTCTATTTTATCAAGTAAGTAGATAGAAGACAGCTAAATTGCTCATGAAGTTATAAATAAAAGGGGTTATTTCACTTTAACAACCACGTCACCCGTACATGGTGGATTTTCTCCATGTACGCACATAACGTTTTGATTCCACATTTTTCATTCGCACAGCGAGGTTGTGGAACTCTCTGCCGGAGTCTGTGTTCTCTGTTAGATACAATATGGGTGTCTTCAAATCTAGAGTTAATAGGTTTCTTCTAGGTAAGCGTGCTCCATCTTAGACCACACTACTGCTTAACATCAGGTAGAATCAAACGCGAACCCATTTTGAATATTGAAAATAAAAAACACAGACAAGATTGTGGCGAAAATAAATAATATTATTATTTATCACAATTGGAGCATAAAAATGTGGAGTCCTCGCTGTCTTGTAAAATTATTTTTGGTACATAAAGTTTGTCAGTTTTGAATATCGCGGGTACACGGCACACAGCTAGAAACGCCCGCAAACTTACGTGACGCCCAGTGGTTTGAGGACTTCCTTGACGATATAGTCGGCCCTGCTTTCTGGGGAGCTGCGGATTTTGAGGCCGGGATGCAAGCGGCGCCAAGGATACGGACGCCATTCTGGGTCCGAGAAATCGTTTACCTCCTGAAACATACATCAAAATTCAATAAATCGAGTTTTAAGTTTATGTCAAATTAGTTCTAGATATTAATTAAGATTAGATATTCAATTAATAAGCTGTGGCGAATTAGTTTAATTTAAGTCCTCATCACTGTTGTAACTGGAATAACTGTTAAGCTTAATTTTGTAGTGATGATAGCTCAGTGGTTAGCGCGGTAGGTTCGCATGCCGAAGGGCGTGGGTTCAAACCCCAACAATGAGCTTGAGCTGCCGGTGAAGGAAAACATCGTGAGGAAACCATAGCATGGTGGTAGGGTACTTTCTAGTACTCGGCTGGCTAGCTACCACCCTCAAGTTGAAAATCTGTCGCCAAGCACCTAACGGTGTGTTCCGGCAGCCTCACTTGAGAGCCAGTTCCATTCCAGGCTAGGTGTGCTTTACCATCTTCGACCACACCTTCACTTAACATCAGGTGAGCTGTGGTCAAAACACCAAGCCTGTCAACCATTAAAAAAAAAAAAAAAAAAGCGGAAATAAACTAGATATATACCTTGAACATTGAAAATAAACTTCCGCAAAGTAACGCCTGAATCAATCATCAATCAATTATCGGACGTCATAGTTTAAGAACCGCTGATGTACAGCAATATTTAAAGTAACTGTTTATTACCTGTATATAGTTAGTGTCGATACCGGGAGGCGTATCGTAATGCATGACCCGCAACACGCACTCGGCGTCTTGCGAACGGGAACCGAATCTATCCTGGTTCGCGTACAGAGATGACACTTCAAGTTTCAGCGATTTGCGAAGTCGCACAAAGCCGAGTAAGTCGTATTGCCACACCCAGTAACCTGCCAACACAACCATAGAAACGCATCAAATACGGGGTCAGACAGACATAGCACGCAGAACTGATGGCCGATGACGCTGTATAGTAAAATACATTTAACAATTGTTCAAGTGACATCCCTGTTGGTTCATTGGTAGTATGCCTGCTCCAAGAGCTGTAGAGCGTGAGTTCGATTCCCACCCAGGACAAGCATTTTGTGACTTCTGTGTCTGGGTGTACTGTATGAATTATAAGTATGTACCTATTTTTTTATCTTTTTTATGGTTGACAGGCTAGGTGTTTGACCACAGCTCACCTGATGTTAAGTGAAGGTGTGGTCGAAGATGGTAAATCACACCTAGCCTGGAATGGAACTGGCTCTCAAGTGAGGCTGCTGGAACACACCGTTAGATGCTTGGCGGCAGATTTACAAAGAAAAAAAAGTATTTATGTATTCTATCAGTTATCTGACTTCCATCACACAAGGTTTGCTTAGTTTGGAGTCAGATGGCGCTGTGTGTATTGTCCTGTGATATTTATTTATTAATTTATAAACTTGACACCCGCATGGCGATACCTAACATTGATTGGTAAGGTAAGGATATATTTTATTTTACTGAAAGATTTACCGTGAATAGCAAGTCTGCGCAGATTAACGCATTGCCAGCACAGAAGGACGAAGGGATTCACTTGATTGTACACCTCTGCCAATAATACCTGAAATAAAAAAAAAACAAAGTTTTGTTAGTTTTTGAACACGGTGGGCAGATTTTTTATTTTCATTTATCAAACACTCAAAACAAATTACAATCAATAAAAAACTAGACTAGAAGGAAGTTGGATCTAAGCGGGATTGCAACTCAGACCATGTGTGCAATATTGGTTTAGCGTTTTTTAAATAATTATCATTATGAGTAAGGTATCTACATTAGGTTAATGTTTGATCACAACTGATTTGATGCTAAGTTGCTTTGACAGCCCCGTTGGCTCATTGGTAGTATATCTGCCTTGAGAGCTGTAGGGCGTGGGTTCGATTCCCACTCAGGGCAAACATTTTGTGAATAAACAAATGTTTGTTCTGTGTCTGGGTGTACTGTATGTATTATAAGTATGTATTTACAAAAAAAAAAGTATTTATGTATTCTATCAGTTATCTGACTTCCATCACACAAGCTCTGCTTAGTTTGGGGTCAGATGGCGCTGTGTGTATAGTCCTACGATATTTATTATTATTATTATTAAGTGATGGCATTAACGACGACGTTAAACACCTAAAACATTGAAGGGAATTTCAAGCAAGGGTGCCGTAACAATTATCTAGATGCTTGGTGGTAGATCTTCATCTTGAGGGTTACTAGCCAGCCGAGTACTAGATAGTAAGGAATAGCATTAGTATTAAAGTTTTTCCAAATCTATTGTAAACAAGAAATTTCACTACATTTTATCATTTGCCGTAATTTGTACGTAATAGCGCATGTAGAAATCGGCAAATGTTGTCTTAAATCGTGTCATTTGAAACTAACTTTTACTTTTAAAACAAATTGTGGATTGAAACTACTTCAAATGTTGAAACAATTGCATTGCAATATTTTTTTGGTCCTTCGAGCCGATTCATAATTAACAATTTAAGGACGTTACAAAAATAGTAACAGTTATGTAATTACCTGGTCGGGCCTAGATCTGATGGTCCTCGTAGACTCTGAGCCGTCGTATGGACAGTCCGACCAGACCAACTCTTGTAGCGTGTTGTTGTATAGACAACACACACGGCTTATCAACGGGATGTATAACTGAAATATTATAAAATCAGGGCATTACTTTAAGAAAAAATGGAAATCCACCAAAACATAAGCGATATGTATTGATTTGATGAGTCGCTACAGCAAAAATGAGCTTGCTAACACATAAGCTTATCTACGTCGGTGGCATTCTTAGTTCTGCCACAAATGGGACAGTTTGTGTACTTGTAAGTCACATTTGGATGAAATCTACAATAGAAATAGTTTATGACATGAATTAACATAATTATAGGCTCTATATAAAAGGCTAAAACCGCGGGGAGACAACGTCATATTTTAAATTTCATAAATAATACATTTTAAGGTAAGTTATACAAGCTTGAAGTCAAAAGGGTATCACTGTAGTCACTTTTATAAACAACTTCTGCTCTATATATATATATATATATGGTCAAAGGTCAAAGAACTTTTTCAACAGAACAACTGTTTTTTTTTCTCAATATCTATATTATGCTTATAGTAAAATTTATACATTTTTTTTTTATGGTTGACAGGCTAGTTGTTTTTTTGACCACAGCTCACCTGATGTTAAGTGAAGGTGTGGTCGAAGATGGTAAAGCACACCTAGCCTGGAATGGAACTGGCTCTCAAGTGAGGCTGCCGGAACACACCGTTAGATGCTTTGTGGCAGATTTTCAACTTGAGGGTGGTAGCTAGCCAGCCGAGTACTAGAAAGTACCCTACCACCATGCTATGGTTTCCTCGCGATGTTTTCCTTCACCGGCAGCTCAAGCTCATTGTTGGGGTTTGAACCCACACCCTTCGGCTTGCGAACCTACCGCGCTAACCACTGAGCTATCATCGCTACAATAATTTATTTAATAATTTTAATTAATAATATATTATAGTGATAACGTTGTAGTTTTATTAAGTACAACGTAGGACAGCTGGATGGCGGTGGATGAAAGCGAAAAGCCGAAGATCGGACTGAGTGGCGTGGAGAGGCCTATGTCCAGCAGTGGACTTCAATAGGCTGATGATGATGATAGAGTACAACAACCCTCTTTCAGCTTAGTAAACCCAGCTTATAACCCTGTATACAAGGATATATTTGCCTACTAATTTATGATTTATAATAAAGTTATACACTATCACTCAGAATGCTTATACTTATTTATTTATTTATTTATTTATTTATTTATGTATTTATTTATTTATGTATTTATTTATTTATGTATTTATTTATTTATTTATTTATTTATTTATTTATTTATTTATTTATTTATTTATTTATTTATTTATTTATTTATTTATAAAGTTCGCCAACACAGTGTACACCAATACATTACAAATAAAATTACTAAATTACAAATGTCAAGATAAGTGTCACAACAATTACAGGCGAAGACGGCGCGCGTTACAATTAAATATTCAGTCAAAATTAAATAATAGTCAAAAAACAAAATGTCAATACTAATTAACTTACAGTCTTACAAAACATAACTTTGAGCGAAGTGAGCGACATCCCTTCAACAAATACGTTGTCCGTCACTGCTTTGAACCTCTTGTGTGGCACGCTTATCTGGAAAAAATTAGGAGTGCTTAGTAGCTTCTGGAAAGTCCTGGAAAAATAGTAGCACTTGGAAATAATTGCAGTAAGAGTTGACAAAAAATGTGATCCTTAGAATAACATAATGTTTATTTCTCAAAATTGTAACTGGAACATTTATGGAAATGTAAAGAATCAATTTGATTTTAGTACTCAATGCTTTGTAATGCTTGAAAACTCCTCCTTACACTTAGTAGTGTATGGAAACTGTTTGAAACTTTGTAGAGCACTGAAGCTTAGTAACACTTGGAAACTTAGTAGTATACAGAAAAAAAGAATTGTAAAAAGTATCACATAGAAAATCGCCACCTGGATTCTATCAGCCAAATTAATATTATTAATATTAATCGATTATTTAAAAATAATCGATTATTGAATTACTAGTAAGTAATTATAATTTTTTTATTGACTTTTTTATACTGACATATAATTGTATTGACATTTTCATTATATTGACATAATATGTATAATTGAACATATACATTATACATACATATGTTACAATTTTGATATTTTTAAATGTGAATAAAAAATGACCTGGAACTTTGGTGCTAGCAATAAAATGTTAATATTTGTAAAAAATAATAATTTTCTTTGAAACGTTTTTTCCTGGTCATTGGCATCGCACTTTGTACATTCTGCCAGTATGATATTTAACTTACAATATTGACGGCCACGTTCAATTCTTTGGTAAAACCCGCGTTAACACGTCGCCAGTCCACCGCCGGCAGTGACATCTGTCTTTTGAACACCACGTTCAGTGTGAGAAGACTCAGGTTGCTCAGTTGCGAGAGCGTCTCCAATGCTTCGGTTGATACCAGTTCGTATTCGAATACTATGTGCTGGAAAGAATAACATCGATGATTATTATTATTGATTTTGTTTTTTGTTTGACAGGTGACAGTCGGGAGTGTTTTTTTTTCTTTCGTTTTGGCGTCGCGTTTTGAGCATTTGCCAGTGTCAAGTGTTTTATATTTTTAAGTTCATGAGTTAAATAAGTTGCCTGGTAGCAATAGTTATAGTTAAAGTCCAGTCTTGGTCAAGTATAGTCCGTGTCAGACAAAGCCAGTCATGGTTTAGTAAAGTAGTGGCGACTTTACTAAAGCTTCGTTAGAGTTTTGGAAGCAACACGAAAAGTCATGTTTCACCACTTTGTATCACTTTCCCACACACGCGCTTGTAATTCGGCACTTTATGAATAAAACACCACAATTTTTATGCATAAACATTCGACAAAACACTAGTTTTGGTAAAAAATAAAATGTTTAATGAAAATCGATCCAAGATGGCCGCCACCACAAAATGGCGGATTACATATTTTTCACAACTCCCTCAATATGGGTAATAAATAAGTTTACCTTCAAAGTAGAAAACATCATCATGTCGACATTGCACCGCGATAGTACTGCGTCAGCGGGCGATGCCACGCACTCGAAAGACAGCGGCTTCGAATAATACTCCACTTGTTTGTGCTGAAAATAAACATGAAACAACATGACATCATTTTATATGGGTTTAAGCTTAGGATAGGGAAAGAGGAGAAAGAACCTAACATCTTTCCGGCCGTCCTAACTTTGACGCGTAAGTTAGTTTTTACAATATTGGGACGGTGACCTTAGGTTACGGTTGTGGTGGTGCGTCATAGCGGGAACATACTCGCGCACGCCGTCCGCCGGCTTCCGTACCCAAAGGGTAAAACGGGACCCGAAACGGGACGGGAAGGGTAAAAGGGCAAGTTGAAATTTTCACATATAATGTATTTCTGTTGCCACTATAACAACAAATACGAAAAAATAATAAAATAAATGTTTAAGGGGCTCCCATACAATAAACGTGTTTTTTTTGCCGTTTTTTTAAATAATGGTACGCAACCCTTTGTGCACGAGTCTAACTCGCATTTGGCCGGGTTTTATTGCATATTGATATACATAGGTACTTATAGTATTGGCGTAGCATAAACGCAAACCACTACAACTATAAGGTGTATCATCTCTTTCATGAATAAATTGTGACATCTGAAAAATCCGTCCTCAATTCCATGTGAAAGAAAGTGAAAATTATCGAAAAAATGTCCCGTCATGTACATCATCATCATCATCTATCTATTCAGCCGTAGGACGTCTACTGCTGGACATATGCCTCCCCCATTGACTTCCACAAAGACCGGTTGGAAGCGGCTCGCATCCAGCGCGTTCCTGCGGTCTTTATTAGGTCGTCTGTCCACCTTGTGCGTGGACGTCCTACGCTGCGCTTGCCGGTTTGTGGTTTCCACGGTTGTGCCAGAACTTTGTAGCCCCATCGGCCATCAGTTCTGCGTGCTAAGTGCCCTGCCCATTGCCACTTCAACTTGCTGATTCTCTGGGCTATGTCGGTTACTTTAGTCCGTCTACGGATCTCCTCATTTCTGATTCGATCTCGTGTACAAAAAATAAAATTGACACATTAGATATAGACCTCTCTCTTGTTATGCCATCTGCTTCGGTCCTGTGCAAATCTGGTCCAGGTTCGCTGTTATAAATATAAACTCAAATTACTTACAACAAATCTATCCTTGTCATCTTTAACGGCGCACATTTGACATCCCATGAAACCTAATTTCTGTATAAAATGCGAATGTTTAAACACAAGGCTCTCTGTTATTATTCTGAAACAAAACACAAAACGTTGTTTAATTTATTGTGTAATCAAAACAAATAATAAACGGTTGTCACTGTATACCGTTATTGAGGTATGGATGTCATTCTTGGAGTTTCACTAAGGCTTCAGAGAACTAAAGCCACAGATATATATATAAGCGTATTAGCAAGCTGGGGCAGTGGGTTGATCATATTTTGTAGCAAAGATAGCGTGATAGTTAGCGCGGTAGGTTTAAACTCGAACAATGAGCTTGAGCTGCCAGTGAAGGAAAACATCGTGAGGAAACTATAGCATGGTGGTAGGGTATTCTTTAGTACTCAGCTAGGGTCTTTGCTGCCTAGCTGAGGGTCAATTCTGTCCCAGTTTAGGTGTCATATTTGACCACATCGTTATTTAACTTTAGATGAACTATAACATAACACCTGATGATGGCACTGACTGTGTTAAGACAAAGTTCTGAATAGTGAAGTCTTTTTTTCGGCAGCCAACCGCTCGCGAGCCGCATGCGGCTCTTTTAATGCTAAGTTGCGGCTCTCCACGCAAAAATTAAATAAAAAATGTCGTTTATATTAAATAAAAAAATCATTCATCTATCGGCAAATACTATAATATTGAAACAAAAACTTTTAGTGGCTCTTTAAAAATTGGGAAAAATTGTACTTTTTGGCCCTTTCGTCTTAACAGGTTGCCGACTCGTGTCGTACACTAAACAGATCGTTGTACGATATTCTCTCTCCTACACAGTCCCTGGTTTTTAGGGTTCCGTACCCAAAGGGTAAAGCGGGACCCTATTACTAAGAATCCGCTGTCCATCCGTTTGTTACCAGGCTGTATCTCATGAACCGTGATAGTTAAACAGTTGAATTTTTCACAGATGATGTATTTCTGTTGCCGCTATAATAACAAGTACTAAATATCGGAATAAAGTAAATATTTAAGGGGGCTCCCATACAACAAACGCTATTTTTTTATCGTTTTTATAGATAATGGTACGGAACCCTTCACGCGCGATTTCGACTCGCACTTAGACGGTTTTTTATGACATATGCCAACGTTTGTCCGCCATCAACTATTATGTAAATTTGTCTCTATCAAATTTCTGCCCTGTTTAGCAAAAATGGTATATCCGGGACTGAATGCTGTTATATCTTGACTTGTTATCATAAACAATAATAACATTGGATGTTTACCTCTTTAACTTAGCAAATGGCACGGATGAATTCTGCTGCATGTATATCGGTCCAATAAAAACGACCTCTTGTAGTTTGTTCGCGTCAAAAAATCTGTAACAAAAGTTAATAAATTTGAGCTTCACTAGACAAAATTTTAGAGAAAATTTCTAAAAAGGCTGCCGGAAAAAACGTTTGATGCTTGGCGGCAGATTATCAACTTGAGAGTGGTAGCTACCTAGCCGAGTACTAGAAAGTACCCTACCACCACGCTTTTTTTATGGTTGACAGGCCAGGTGTTTGACCACAGCTCATCTGATGTTAGGTGAAGGCGTGGTCGAAGATGGTAAAGCACACCTAGCCTGGAATGGAACTGGCTCTCAAGTGAGGCTGCCGGAACACACCGTTAGATGCTTGGCGGGAGATTGTCAACTTGAGGGTGGTAGTTAGCCAGCCGAGTACTAGAAGAGTACCATGTTATGGTTTCCTCACGATGTTTTCCTTCACCGGCAGCTCAAGCTCATTGTTGGGGTTTGAACCCACGCCCTTCGGCATGCGTACCTACCGCGCTAACCACTGACCTATCATCGTTACAAAATTCTTGATCTTTCGAAAGATCCAAGATCTAGGCCTGAGGAGGACGACAACGTTGGGTAGGTTTGAACCTAGGACTTCCAGATTGGAAGTCAGACGGTCTAACAACAAGGCTGCCGCAACTTCTACCCACATACCACGTCTGTTACCCCAACGCTGGAGTTTTGGCGGGAACATGGAAAGAGTCGTGTCGCTCCATTGTATTTTTTTCCAAAACTATTGTTTTTTCCAGTGTTTATGTATAAAAATGGTGGTGTTTTATTCAAAGAGTACTCAATTACAAGCACGAGTGTGGGAAAGTGATATAATGTGATGAAACATGATATTTCGTGTTGCTTCTAAAACTACATCGAAGCTTATAGTAAAATCGCTACAAAGTTTACTAAACTATGACTGGATTGGACTGGCACGGACTGGACTTGATCAAGACTGGACTTTGACTACTTATTTAACTTATGAAACTTAAATTAATTTATCAAACACTTGACACTGGCAAATGCATAAAATGCAGCGCCAAATTCAAAGAGAACCCCCAGCGCTATAGAGACATCTTTCTAAAAATTTACCTCTCTATAGCATAAAAAGAGAGATAGCCTCTCATCCTACACCGACTTACTTTATCAGTAGGACCTTGGCAGTAGGTCATTTAACACAATCTTGTTAAATTCAAATACCCTACTTAAAACTATGTCATAGCCGTAATATGTATTAATCATTATTTCAACACATCCTAATTTAACTAAAACAAAATCGAAAAATTTACATATTACCCGCATAATGTAAATTTTGGTTGAAATCCTTCGAAAATTGAATTTTGAAAAGAATTACGCCATTTCCAAAACTCTTAATGTTTTATTCATAAAGTTAACCTACAGAATTTGTACGACAAAATTTATCTGTTTGTGTTTAGTTATGTATGTAGAACATTAAGTTACATAATATAATTATGTTATAGGATGTGAGGAAACGTAATCTTACATGCATTACGGTTTTCTAAAAGAATTTGGATCAACATTTGATACTATTATACCATACTAGCGACCTGTCTGGCTTTGCACGGGTGGACATTTATTTTTTAATTAAATTCTAGTAATAAATATAGCTTATGTTACACAGGGAGACTGGGATAGGGTTTTTTTTTCTTAAATCAGTCCAGTAGATTTTGAGTTTGCCAAGATAGAAGACAGCCCTGTTGGTTCAGTGGTAGAATGTCTGCTTCAAGAGCTGAAGGCCGTGAGTTCGATTCCCACCCAGGACAAACTTTGTAGTATAAACATATGTTTGTTCTGTGTTTGGGTGTACTGTATTTATTATAAGTATGTATTTACAAAAAAAAGTATTTAAGTATTCTATCAGTTATCTGACTTCCATAGTACAAGCATTGCTTAGTTTGGGGTCAGATGGCGCTGTGTGTAATGTCCTGTGATATTTATTTAGTTTATTCGTTACAAACATACAAGAATCCAAAAATACAAATCTTTCCTATTTATAATATTAGTGTAGATTAGTGTAAATTTTAGACAGTAGGTACTGGTTATTCCTTTTATCCCGACCACGAAAAAAAAGAGTTATGGGTGTGTGCATGTAGGTTTTAGTTGCGTATCTCGTAAACTACTAATCATATTCCAACAAATAAGATCGACGACGCGTCTTCAAACCCGTACATTATTTTCATACATTCATTTCATTAGCTGCATTACAAAAAAATTTATACATGCCGCTTTGGCCGTGTCCGGTAACAAAAAGGGGCTGGTAGAACTAAATTTTGCAACTAAAGGGCAAACTCCGAAATGTATCCTATAGAAAACTGATTTATAAACAAGCGACTTTACGTTGATGCTCAAGGCTTTGCAGCTAGGGTTGCTAGGTCGCCAAACCTAATAGCCGGACAGACCTTCCAGTTTGGCCGGACACCCTACATTATTGAGGATTTTGTGCTCGGCCACGCTCGGCGCTCGCTCGTTTGCGAAATTTAAAAAGGTCTAACTAACAAAAGTCGTACACCGTTTATTTTGGCCGGACACGCGATCAAAAAGCCTAACTATGTCCGGCTTTATCCGGACGTCTGGCAACGCTGTTTGCAGCTGAGACGTGGCCAGTGTCGTCGCCAATCAGCCTCCTATCGATCAATGTAGAGCACATATTTTGTTTAAAGTAATGACATTTATGTAAATGTAATGAGATATAAGAGACGCTCTACTGACGGTAATGGATAACGCTTACCGTCGTCATATAATCGTTTACTCGGTGGTAGATTACCTTAGCAGGATGTCATCTAGGTAGGTACCACCGCAATACAAGATATTCTGCCGCCAAGCAATACTGTGCAAACATTACTGTGTTCCGGTTTGAAGGGTACTGCAGCTAGCAAAATTACATAGTCGTTGAGATAAACCATCGAACGTCTCAAAGTAATGAACGTGAAAGCAACGATGCCCTGAACTTTGCTTTGTTTTTTTTTTCTGCAATGATCATGGACAGAGCGTCTCGTTTATCTATTTACTTTTACATAAACAAACCATGACCAAAAAAGCGGTACACAGAACTTTGAGTAACACAACAAAGACAAGGGCGTCGCTGCCTTATCACCGAGACATTCGGACGTTAATTTCAATAGTCATGTAGTTTCGCTAGCTGCAGTGCCCTTCAGTACACTACTGCTTAGCGGCAGAAATTTGATACTACGCTAGTACCTAGACGACTTTCTACTAACGTTCTAAGACATCAGTAATAATGTATAATGTTGTCTTATCTTTTAAGTTATACAACCAACCTTTGCGTCACAAGTTATTGATTAAACATGTTCTACAGTTTGCCATTGACTAACCTATCTGTGATGTAACTTCAACTTATACTAGGTAGGTTTCTTTTGTTACGGGTAAAAGCATAACTAGGGTTGGCACAAGCTTTCAGAAAAAATAATTGGGGGTCTATTTATTTATACTGGGCTCGCGTTTTTACGCATTTCTGTCATTGATCCTGGATTACATTTCTTCTGTAAAAATTAAGCATTTATGCTAACTTTTTAGTCGATAACTAAAAAGAAGAGTAGCAATATCTGTTCGTATGCAAATATGTCCATGTTTTTCTTATTTTTTATTGGTTTTGGATTTGAAGACACCATTTTGTCCCAGATTTTATATTTCTTCATCAAATCTCATTACTTTCTAGACTTTCGATGATGGTTAGTCTCAACAGCCCAGTAATTTCGCTAGCTGCAGTACCCTTCAAACCGGAACACAGTAATGTTAACACACTACTGTTTGGCTGCAGAAAACTTCCTGCTAAGGAGATCTACCACCAAGTAAAAATTGTTAATTTATGTATATTTATAGTCAAAGATCGTGTCACAAACATTGAGAGTGACAGCCCTAGATTTCCATTATAAACTATTCAGCAACGGCAACCGTTATCAAGCTAATAAAGGTTATTCTACTTCTATGATTCTAAACCTTAACGATATTTAATCTATGGTCTAATTTAGATTAAAAAATGGGGTGTGGCTATGTCGTAGACACGGCCGTGTGAACGTGAACACGTGTTCATTTTTGAACACTATGAAGCACTTTCTTGTTTCAAGTCCTCAGTACCGAATTCTTTGATTCTTTAGCTATCAAGTTGTATAAAAAAAATGTACTTGTAATAGGTAAGTTGTAACACCAAACTGTGGTCTCGACTTTGTTATCAGCTTTCTGAATTCCCTCTATGGCAGCAAATTTAAAAACGTATTATCGTCAAAAATCGGTTTAATGCCGATACTGATAGCGCTGATAGCTTAGCGGTTAGCACGGTAGGTTCGCATACCGAAAGGCGCGGGTTAAAACCCCAACAATGAGCTTGAGCTGCCGGTGAAGGAAAACATCGCGAGGAAAGCATAGCATGGTGGTAGGCTACTTTCTAGTACTCGGCTGGCTAGCTACCAAGTAGAAAATCCACCACCAAGTATGTAACGGTGTGTTTCGGCAGCCTCACTTGAGAGCCAGTTTCATTCCAGAATAGGTGTGCTTTACCATCTTCGACCACACCTTCACTTAACATCAGGTGAGCTGTGGTCAAACACCTAGCCTGAACACTATAAAAAAAACATTACAATTTGTGCAAGTGAAATATAACACCAATAGTGAAACTAGTTCTTTTTTATTTATAACTAGCTGACCTGACAGACTTTGTCCTAGCTTCATCAAACGCGCAAAGTTAAAATACTAACTTAGGGGCCATACATCATACACACGTCACACGAATTTCATGATTTTGTGACCCCTCCCCCGTACTTGTCACAACTGGTCACATTATGAGAGTTCCCCTCTCCTCCCCTCCCTACCTAGTGTGATGTCACATGTTTTGCAATGTTACATTTAGAAAATAGATATAAAATATTATACTTCGAAAAAAATTGGTGTCACAAAATTTGAGACCCCTCCCCGCCCCTTATCACACAATGTCACACTTCGTCGACACCGTCCCTTCCCCTTAACATGTGACGTAATTTTTTTTCAACTTTCTGCGCAATTTTTTTGAACCTTCTACAAAGTGTTAGAAAACTTAAAAAAAAAAGGATTCACCATTAGAATGCTACATTCTCCTTGAGTAACATAGGCTATATTTATTAAAATAAAATAATTAAAAAATAAATGTTCACCCGTGCGTAGCCGGAACGAGCCGCTAGTTTTTACATACAAATCTTTTATTAATAACACCAAAGTTACAGGTCATTTTTCCATTCTATTTAAAAAAAAAGAACTCGTAGGACATTACACACAGCGCCATCTGACCCCAAACTAAGCAGAGCTTGTGCTATGGAAGACAGATAACTGATAGAATACTTAAATACTTTTTTTTTGTAAATACATACTTATAATACATACAGTACACCCAGACACAGAACAAACATTTGTTTATATCACAAAATGCTTGTCCTGGGTGGGAATCGAACCCAAATAAATATAAATATATCAAATATCAAAATCATAACATATACTCATAATACATAGGTTTGCGTATGACTACATCCTGCCGGCCTGGAGCACGCTTTCCTAGAAAGGACCTGTATTATTATTCTCTGCGATATACAATTTGTTGATGCTTCTAGTAACCAGCAACGAATACCTACAGACTATTTTTTGTCGTCGTGTTTAATCAATAACGTACGCAGTGATTCCGTTCTACTTTTTTGATGCGCACGGCCCACGAATGGAACTCATTGCCAGCTTCCCTGTTTTCCATAAATTAAAATTTGGACGTTTTTAAGGCAAGAGTGAACAGATTTCTTCTGGATCAGCGTGCTCCATCCTCGGTCACACCGTCGCTTTGCATTAGGCGAGTTGGTGGCCAAACGTAGATCTATTAAAAGAAAAAAAAATAAGCTTGTAATACTTACAGTGGCAGCACAAATGTAAGAAACTTGTTGAGTTGATCCTCGCTGCAGTTGATATAAACGTGTAGTTTTCTCGTGTGTTTTCTGAACACTCTGCTCAGGAACAGATTTTTTTCTAGATTCTTCGCTTTGAGTGTCAATGTTTCTCTGCAATATACGAAATTATACATTACAAGCGGACGCCTCGCGGTTCCACCCACGTTGTTCCCGTTCCCGTAGGAATACAGGGACAAAAAGTAGCCTATGTCAACCGGGGACAGTGTAGCTTCCCAACGGTGAAAGAATTTTAGCTTTTTCAGCTCCAGTAGTTTCGGAGCCTATTCAATACAAACAAATATTTCCTCTTTATAATAGTATATAGATAGATAGATAGATAGATTATAAGCTTGGGGTGTCCTAGCTGAGAAGAGGTCATTATAATTCACCATCATGAACAACTATCTGCGCGGTGTTACACGCTACATGTTTTCGGTATAAAAAGTAGCCAACGAGTTAACACAGGGTATCAGCTACCTCCATACCAAATTTCATCCAAATCCGTTCAGTAGTTTTTGCGCGAAAGAGTAACATCCATCCATCCAAACTTTTACATTTATAATATTAGTGGGATATACATTTAAGGTTGGGGCATGTCCTAGATGTCCTTTTGTGACGTAATATTTCAAAAACTAATATATTTATAAATTAAAAGACGAAATTTGAACTATTATGTAAATTTATTAACGTAACTTAGTCTTTTTAAATGTTTGATTCGATGTTGATATTGTTAAAAAAATAATTTAAATGGAAAACTTGATTTCTGGAAAGAAACTAGCATTTTATTTTAATAATTTCCTGATGTAAAATTGCAAAATATGTGTCGTCACACCAAGTAGGGGGAAGTTTCACAAATATGACAAGCTGTGACAAAAAAGGGGTGGGGTCAAAAAAATCATGAATTTCGTATGACGAAATTTTAAACTGCGCCCCGCGGTGTTACCCGCTACATCTTTTCAGGATAAAAAGTAGCCTATGTGTCAATCCAGGGTCTCAACTACCTCCATACAAGATTTCATCCATCCATCCATCCAAACTTTCACATTTATAATATTAGTGTGATGTATAAAATAAATTAAGTCTTAAATTTTTTTTAATGTAAAAGAAATGAGACGAACACGACGCTCTCCTATTGGTAAGAAACAACGCTTGTCCGTGTCCATGACCATGCTGCGGCAGATTATCAGCGGCGGTACCTACGTAGTCGACCTCCTACTAAGGAGATCTACTACCATGTGTATATAAGATTATACCTTCGTCCTTCATATAGCAGCATAGCCTGGCGCCAGTGGCGACAAGTGGAAGTCGCTGCCAACGCGTTCTCCACACTCAGATGCTCCAATATGCATCTGAGGGGAAGCAGCGGTAGGCAGGCCCATTCCGCTGACATCTGCACAACAAATATAAACCCCCTTTAGTCTATCAATAATCTATTAGCTATTTTAAATACTGTTTTTATTGATCATCAGAAAGAATGTTTTTTTTCATTATAAAACTACTAGCCTATAATCATTATGTTATCCTTTGTGTTTTAAAATTTAGGTTATTTATTTATTTATTGAGGCCTTATTTGGTGTGTAATATTGTACATTTTTTCCTGCCAGAACAGACCCTTAAATGGCAGAGTGAAACTCTGCGCACCTGGCACTGTGCAACAGCTAGTGGTATTTTAATAGATTATTTTATGACAGTCCCGTTGGCTCATTGGTAGTATATCTGCCTTGAGAGCTGTAGGGTGTGAGTTCGATTCCCACTCAGGGCAAACATTTTGTGAATAAACAAATGTTTGTTCTGTGTCTGGGTGTTCTGTATGTATTATAAGTATGCAGCAGGTCTTCATGGAAGCCAATAGTGGCCTATGTCCAGCAGTGGACGTCATATGGCTGATAATGAGAAATATATCAATTCAATTACTATGCTATAAGGCATCATAACCTTTCCCTTTTACATTGAAAAATCAAAATGTCACTTCCTTAATTATTAGCTACATAACTGACCTTTAAGTTGAAAACAAGTTTAAAAGACTAATACTTACTTATTTTTATACACTTCAATACCAATATTATTTCAAAAGCTTACAAATATTGTATTTGTGATTTTGTTTGTTACTTTTTATAATTTATTATCACACACAACATTGTTAACAACTTGCAGCTCCTTTCATTGTTATACAAAGACTTTATATAATAGAGATATCAGATAAAAGAACTGCAGTTCTATTATCTGATATTTATAACAAATAGAGCTTGTGAGTATGTTTTGTGTTTCGGTGCCATATTATATAACATATGTTATAAAAAACTTAAGCTCTATAGCCTCACACCCAACAATAAACACCCACAAAAATAATACTGGCATGATTATGCCATGCCATAAGAATAAAAAAAAATCAAAGCATAGGTAATACTATTAAAAAAAAAAACAAAAAAAAAATGTGTCTGCTGGTTTTTATTACTGTAGTTACTGATCTAAAATGCTGCTATCAGTAGGAATAGTGCCCAAAACTCTTGCCATATTGCAGTTTTGTATGGCAATAAGACAATGTTATAAGGAATGGGTTTGCCAATTTTGACAAAATTCAGCAAAGTGCACATTGCATTGAGAGTATCAGCATAGGATATTAAACATACTCAGAAAAAGAACAGTTTCAGCTTCAGTTTTCCTATGGCTCTGGCTTGTCTTAAAAATGAGATATCATTTTAATGAACACATAAAAAAATTCCATGCATCTTGAAAGTAAAATTTACACCATAAATAGGCAAATCACGAGTAAGGTGCAAATATAAACAGCAAAAATTATCAGATAAACCGACATCAACTATTACGACTCAGCTGTGAGGCGTGACGAAATAACAGCTGTTCCCATAGAAAGTGGAACAACATAAACACAACACATCAAAATACGTGCCCCAAACCCCAAATGCACAACATACAGTGGTAACGATCACAACGACTTCATGAAACAGTAGAAATATTATAAAATATTCATGAAGAGAGATACAATTTCATGAATTGCGACGGTAACAGAAGTACAAAGAAAGGTCATATATTCAATAAAGGTAGGTACTTAGCACTTACGATCGTTATTCGTTAGCCCCCCGATGTTTTCGTTCTTCTTTTCGCACAGCGTCGTTATTTATAACGTTATTATAATTAAGAGAAAGTCGCGACGATTTTTTTACACGTCCATTGTACTGTAATGTCGCGCAAAATAATGACAGGCGACGATTTTTTTTTTTTTTTTTCGTTAATTTGCCCTTTCGGGCAGGCTAAAGCTATAAAGCCATACTGCCTCGTCTTCAGTGTTATTTCTGCTGTATCTTAACTATGGTTATCGTCAAAGTCGTCTTAGTCAAGTCCAATTCGTGTCAGTTCGTGCCAGTCATACTTTAGTAAAGTAGTGGCAACTTTACTATAAAGCTTCGATGGAGTTTTGGAAGCAACACGAAAACTCATGTTTCACCACATTATATCATTTTCCCACACTCGCGCTTGTAATTCGGCACTTTATGAATAAAACACCACCATTTTTATGCATAAACACTCGACAAAACACTAGTTTTGGAAAAAAATACAACGAAGCGACACGACTCTTCCCGCGTTCCCGCCAAAAAAAAAAAAAAAAAAAAAACCTGACAGGCGACGAAACAACAGAGACGGAACGGGCGAACGATTGTTTTTTTTTTTTAATAATTTGCCCCTTCGGGCAGGCTGAAGCTATAAAGCCATACTGCTTTGTCTTAAGTGTTATTTCTGCTATATCTTAGCTATAATTATCGTCAAAGTCGTCTTTGTCAAGTCCAGTTCGTGTCAGTTAATTTCAGTCATGCTTTAGTAAAGTAGTGGCAACTTTACTACAAAGCTTCGATGGAGTTTTGGAAGCAACACGAAAACTTATGTTTCACCACATTATATCATTTTCCCACACTCGCGCTTGTAATTCGGCACTTTATGAATAAAACACCACCATTTTTATACATAAACACTCGACAAAACACTAGTTTTGGAAATAAATACAACGGAGCGACACGACTCTTCCCGCGTTCCCGCCAAAACTCCCGGGCGAACGACGGACAGACACAGCAGAAAAAAAAATCAAAAGAAAGGATAATGTTGCCAGTTTAAGTAATACCTGAGATCCGATATCGTAGTTTATTGTTCCATATGTTACGTTGGAGTTTTTGGCGGGAACGACAACCAAAGAAAACCAAAAGAAAAAAAGGAAACCAAAGAAAAAAAAAAAAAAAAATATGTTACGTCATTTGAATGAGTTTCACTAACGCTGACGTTTAGTTTCTATGGTGTAAAATTTGTACTCTCATTTATAATAATATTCACGCTTTATCTGTTATATTAAATATTTGATAAAAAATCGTCATTAAAAGTCCTAATACCGACAAAAAAACTCTGATCCCGTATTTTTTCACAAGCTAGCAACATAAACATTGCTGTGAAGTGTGAAGGTTACGTGTCCAGATACAATGGTTGCTCTTGCTTTACAATGTTATTGTATAGTTTTTTATTTGTCATTGCGAAAATTAGAAATATTTATTTTATAGAAAAAACCATTATTAAAAACCAACCATCTGGATTAAAATCGTAGATTAATCGTACTGTAATTACAAAGATGTTTTCCTCACTGAAATACGTATGTAATCAGTGTAGATCTTCTAAGTATGTAATATATATTACACCTATAGTTGTAGGTACTTAATGTATCCGAACAAAATAACATCTCCAAGGTCAAATAGTTTGACATTAGATTTGGCAAACGTTATCTTTTAATTTAATTCATCGGCATATGGATACAGAGTTCTTAGTGCGTATGTACTTCGTTTTTTGGCTTTTATGTCTTAGTTACGGTCAAAGTCCAATCATGATCAAGCCTAGTCCGGGCCGTTTAGTAAAGCAGTGGTGACTTTACTATACGCTTTGATAGGGTTTTGAAAACAACATGAAAAATTGTATTTCACCCCATTAAATCACTTTTTCACACTCGGGCTTGTCATTTAGTACTTTATGAATGAAACACCTCTATTTTTTATACATTGAATCTCAGACGAATAATAATTTGATGAAGGGTCCAAGCATTGAAGACTCGCAAAAAACAGTAGTTTAATAGTTTTGGAAAAGAATTTACTGGGGAAACAAAAAGCTTTTCCGCGTTCCCGCCAAAAACTCATTGTCACGACTTATTTTTTATCTATTCTTGACATTTGACATGACATTAGAGTTGTACTGCCAGGCTACAATCTTCATATTTATGCTACGGCCCAGACCAGTCAATAGAGCCTCAAATCAATCGAATTATTTCTATTTTTCTTACCATTCATGTTGATGCTGCTTTTGTTCTATTCTCATTTCTCTGTTAAGACGTTAAAACTTTTTATTATCGAATTATACAAAACAAAACAACTCAAAATACTCAGACATTATATTATATCATGTATTGTCGCTGGTAGCCTATCTAACGGTGTGTTCTGGCAGCTCCACTTGAGAGCCAGTTCCATTCTAGCCAAGGTGTTTTTACAATCTTCGACCACAGTCATCGTCAATTCGTCACTTAACATTAGATGAGCTGTGGGCAAAACTTAGCCTATAAAAGTGCCAACCATAAAAAAACATCAAGGTTTTTTTTCATGGACCAGCGATGGTGGAGTAGCACCGTTGGTTGATTTGCAATTTGCTTATAGATACATGATTGTAACCAATAAGGACTAATTTACAAAATTTACCCATCAGCTTTTTATTTCTATGCCTAGCCGTAGCCAGTTTATTTAGTAGCATTTGGCAACATAGTGTATGGGAAAAATGGCGGCCAAAAATCAATTTTGAATTTTGTCTGGCTAGCAGGCAGACACAGACAGACCTACGACCTACCTAGCAGTCGCAGTCGTGCTCAGTCGCCGCTGTTTTAGTAGAGAAAAAGTATTTTGCGAAATAAGTATTAGTACGTAATAGGTAGACCTGGATAATAAAATACGTACTGTGTAGTTTTTCTAAGTTCGTTAATCCCATTCGTTACAACAAAAACAATAAAGTTGCAGTGCAGTTTCGCATTCATAGATACCACACACACTATCGTTATTGTTGTCGATGATGTAAGAAATTGAAGGTCTTTTGCGGGCTTTATTTGTGTAGTTATTCCGTACGTAGTTGTGTAGTTGTTAGTTCAACATGGACGGGGAAGAAAGTCCTGGAGCAGCTGAAAAGGATGACTACAGTGCTAGCACCCATTCTACTCCTCAAGAACATAAATCTTTTGCTGAGTTTGCAAAAGACAAATTGGACAGTGGTAAGTACGCAGTAGTTTGTATTCAAATAAATAATCTGTATGTTCGCACTAGGTATGCTGAACACAAAATAAAGGTTTTGTGAACCAAATAAATAAGCTCAAAATTATCCAATCTGATCTGTAACAGTTTTAAAGATGTTTTGTTTCATTTAAGATTAAATTTTAAAATTAAACTTGGTTTTGTTATTTGCATCTAGTAAACAAAAAAATACGCAAATCTATTAATTTATAGTATTAGTAGGTATAGTAGTAGGTATTATTATATAGTTTTACACCACTTTATGTAGTTTAAATTATTTAATTATATTTAACGCTTTCTAAATATTTTGAAGTACCTATGGCTTGAAAATTGACATCACTATTATTATTAAATGTGAAAGTTTGTCTGTATATTTTTTACTTATTTATGTTTAATAGATTTTCGAATTGGGGATACAGACTACCATTAACAAAAAAAAAACAGTTTTTATCCTCAAACAGTGTACCACACCAAACAGTGTAGAGCTAGTTCCTCAGTAAACTTTTTAAAATTGTAATGATATTGCACACTGCACCATTTAACCCTAAGCTAAGCAATAAGCAATGCATGTGCTATGAAAACCAGATAAAATAAAAAAAAAACATGCAAAAGTAATGACACAAACAAAATGATCTTGTAATTGTACGAGATAATTCATATGTATGATCTTTACTGCAGTATCAAGAACTTTGAGTAATAAAACAATGTCTAGGGTGTTATGGCATCAAATCTTGTTACATTGAGATACTCAATGGTCCAGTCTCATTAGCTTTATAATGTTGCCGCAGTACCTTTCAAATAAAAATACAGTAATGCTAACAAGCTATTGCTTGGTGGCAAAAAAATCAAATAGATAAATAAACTTTTTATTGCTCACACCAAAGACTATATCAATTACAAAAGAAAAATATAAATTTTAAACTAGTGTAACAATTGGTAGCCTTATCGCTTACAGGCATCCAGGCAAACTTACAGAGAAGCAGCTAGCAAAATTATAGAGAAACTAACCATCTCATGTCTTAAAGTAGTGAGCACCACAGCAGCAATGCCCTCTAGGGCATTGCTTAGTTAGTCCTTAGTTCTGTGTATTTCTGCAAATGGGTATGGACAGGTGTTATCTCTTACCATCAGGAGAGTCTTATTTGTCTCATAACTTTTACATTGAAAAAAAAAACTAATGCTTAAACACTACATAATAGCTGCGATAGTATAATTATGATACATAATTATAAATTTTTAAAGCATCCAGACAGAACAGTTATTTACATTCATCACACAAAAATATTTGTGGGGAATTGAACCTGTAAAGCTACACACACTTCAACTCATAAAGTAGAGTGACTGCCAATTAAGCTAAAGCACAATCAAGTCAACTTAGTGTGAAGATATTGTGCTATAGTGCAGAAGGCACTTAGCACACAATTAAATGTGATTTCTTATTTAACTTGGTCCTTTCAGCTGGCAGAGAGCTTCGTAGACGTTTGCCGATGGCAAGCCAACTTGGTTCTCATCTGATGCACCCTAGACGTCTTCTCCTGCACTCCACACCAACTCAGCATACTGATGTCGTTGTTATATTCCCTAAAGGTATGTTTGACATGATATTTAAGTCTGTAGGTTACGTTTCCAGCCTAAACAAGCAGAGATGCATTAGTTTAATTTTATTTACCAACCCTATAGAGCTGATATTCTTATTCTTATTCAAAGTGAGGATGATAATTCTACTGACGTCCTGCTTGGGGTGTATTGTGCATTTCCCCCTAACAGTGTCTACCCAAGCTAACCCAGCTCCTTGAAGTATTGGAGTGAGGCTCTGGGCCGCTGGCATAGTAGAGCTGATATGTAGTTAAGTATATTGTCAATCTTTCAACTATTTTATTTAATTACTATGTAACTTGGGCTAAGATGCTCATCTTTACTATTATAAAGAGGAAAGATTTGACTGTTTGTTTGTATTGAATAGGCTCTGAAACTACTGGACCGATTTCAAAAATTCTTTCATCATTGGGAAGCTACATCCCTAGGTGACACACTTTTTATCCATGTATTCCCAAGGGAACGGGAACTACGCGGGTGAAACATTTATCGTCACCTAATGTCCTGATGGAAATCAAATCCACATATAGCTCTTGAAGGAGATATATACCAAATGAACTAACATTGCAGTCATAATAGTTATGACTTCATAATGTTAATGGACCGGTGTTATCATGTGTGCTGGTCTGTTCTTATCATTCGGAGAACATTTTGTTTGTCTAACTGTTCTTATATTTTTAAAAAGTAAAGCGAAAGATTCCTGCACATACTCATGTGTAGTAATCTTAAATTTAGTGATACATCAACCATCAGACACATTGGACAACTGCCAAGAAGTTTATTGAACAAGTCCAGTGAGATGAAATCTAGCAAACCATGTGTGTTTCCTATTTTCTGCGTATAATAAATGTTTCTGAATGTCGTTGACCTTTCTGTTAGGATTTGTAGAAGTCGAAGATTAGTAACAGTCTGCTTCTTCTTCTTTGAGTTTGGTTTTCATTTGATGCATTTGCCTGTGTCAAGTGTTTTGATGTTTTCAAGTGTAAGGTTTTAATGTCTTTTTCATAGTGGCACTTATTTTTACCTATAACTGGCAATACGATGGGCACTTGGCGGAGCGCGGGTAAAAAGGCTTGTGGGGAGGACAGTTGGATTATGTCGCCCGAAGCGTTGGAAGATAGGATGGTTAGTGTAAGTCGATTGGAGAAGATGTACATATTGTTGAAGAAGATGTAGCTATTGTTGTAAAATGTACCTACCAGTACGAGTTCCAGTTGTTTTAATTAGGGTAAAACCGGGATAGATGCCCCACTTTTTGAAATAGCCTCCTAATTTAAAAAATACTAATATTATATAAACAATATCCATAAATATAGCTAGCCTCATCATTTATGTTAAAGTATTATTTGTTTTTTTTTTTACCTATTAATTACAAATTTTGCAGAATTTAGCTTTTTGTGGAACACTTTTTTTGAGGATAGATGCCTACCTGTATGGATAGTTGCCCCACCATGAAAATACTAAGAAGGATAGATGCCTGCCTTGCGGGATAGACGCCTTTTATGCTGTGTAAACGAAAAATCCAACCAAATTTTATTAGGTCGTTCTACTCCCTAAAACAGCAATTGTCTCCAAGAACCATGGATCGAATTACGAAAAACATTTAGCAATTTTTAAATGTTTTAATTGTTGTTATCGTTCTAAGATAATTATAATATGATGCAAATAACCATAATTCAATTTTAAAAGCATTTGTTCAAGGAAAACATTAATTCTTAAATTGTTATTATAAAATATAAATTTAATTAAGTATTAACAATTCAACATGCATAATCATACTTAAAAAAAAATAACAGTAAAGAGATCATTTTTTAATCCTTTTTTAATAATTTCTGAAAAGTGTACCGGTTTCATGTAGCCAGTTCTTACACATTACACATTGAATCCAGTCGGATTTAAACTTCCTTTTTTTTATAGTTTACAAAACATTCTATGCAGCTATCTTCATTTATTTATATTTAGGCCATCTCTCTTAGTATTCTTTACGGGCAAACCTTTTTCTTTCGTTTAATTTTATATTTAGGTGGATTGTCTTCATCTTCGCTGTTTGAACTGTAAGTAAATGTGTATGGAGGGATAGATGCCCCTAAGGGCACCTATCCCTCGTAAAATCAGGGCAACTATCCTTTTTGATAGGGATAGATGCCCAAGTATTTTTTAAATAAATTAAAAACACAAGAGCAACTATTTACATCTTAATGCACACTTAATGAAGTAGTATATTAACGTAATCAAAAATAAAACGGAATTTATTACTACTTATAAAGTTATACAACGGCAAACACAAGCCTTTAAAACTTTGACGTGTTCGTAAAGTTCGCCGCGGAGATAATTGCACACACGAGCAAAACACATCCTCACCAGACGACAGCCCGTAGGTGACCGAGGTCCAGGGTGTCTGCGGCTCCTACCTAAACTACTAATTCTAACTCGCGAGTTTGGGAAGTTAGGTTTTTTGAAAGTGAGGCATCTATCCCACTGCGGCATCTATCCCGGTTTTACCAAGTACCGCCGATTCCTGCCATAATATTAAGGTGGTTTACACAAGTTTCATAAGTAAATAAAGTAATCAAAGTCAAGTCTAGTCCGTGTCAGTCAAATCTAGTCATGCTTTGGTAAAGTAGTTGCGACTTTACAATAAACTTCGATGAAGGTAGCCTTATCGCACCGGCACCTCAAGCTCATTGTTGAGTGGTCGAACCCACGCCCGCGCAGCCCGAAGCGACCGCGCTTACTAAGCTATCATCGTTACAACATTCTGACTCAACTTGAGTTAACTTGAGGGTGGTAGCTATCCAGCCGAGTACTAGCTGAAAAAAACAGAAAGAAAGTCTGATAGAAATTGCTCACACACTTTGGTTTTCAACTACAGGGGCTCACTGGAAGTCCAGCGCTAGTCATACTTGTTACCAGTATTATGCTGAGGCGAGCCCTTATTTTCTAACTGTTTGTCTCTGTTCGTTTTTGTTTTTTGTTTTTATGTTGCAGAATAAAATCTTTTTCTTTCTTTCTTTTTTTTTTATGTAAAAAGTAATGAGACGAACGAGACGCTCCCCTGATGGTAAGAGATAACGTATGACCATGACCATTGCAGCGATACACAGAACTTTAAGTAACAAAACAAAGTTCAGGGCATCACCGCTTTGGCGCTCATTACTTTGAGACTTTCGATGGTTAGTCCCAACAGCCCAGTAATTTCGCTAGCTGCAGTACCCTTCAAACCGGAACACAGTAATGTTTACACACTACTGCTTAGCGGCAGAATAACTGGTACTGCGGTGGTACCTACCTAGACGACCTCCTGCTAAGGAGATCTACCACCAAGTAAAAAAAGTTTCTTTCAATAAAGAACGCGTTGGGGAGTTGTTTCGCATTCACTCGCATTTTGGACAAACTCATATTTAACGTACTAACAGTACTTCATTTATATTCATTACAGCATCGAGTAATAAATATGTCTCAATTGCTTTAACTGCTTCATATTGGGTCATAGCCAAGTTATTAAATGTTCCTTGCGGAAGCAATTCGAAGCTGAAGTTGAACAAAGATAAACATTTCAGTGCTTTGACGGCTGAGCCTTGAACTTGATGAGTAGCTTTCAAGGCGCCTCGGGATCAACACATTGTAAATAACCTTTTAGCTCAAAAAGTACTTGAATAGACTTATCGTCTACTAGCAGCTCGCCCGGCTTCGCACACTCAGTGATAATGTAGCATTCTAATAATGAAATAAATTATTCGGTTCAGTAGTTTCGGCTATTCAATACAAAAGAAAAAATCAAATTTTCATAATTGTGTAGACTAACGACCCGGCCCGGTTTTAGGTACAGTTTATTTAGGCGGTTTGTAGCTACGATAGCTCGTGGTCGGTTCGCACGCCGAAAGGAGTGTGTTTACACCTCAACAATGAGCTTGAGCTGTAGGAGAAGGAAGACATCGTGAAGAACCCATAGCATGGTGGTAGGGTACTTTATAGTACTCGGCTGGCTAGCTATCACCTTCAAGTTGAAAATTTGCCATCAAGTATCTTAAGGTGTTTCGGCAGCACTTGTGAGCCAGTTCCAATCCAGGCTAGGTGTGCTTTATAATCTTCGACAACACCGTCATTTAACATCAGGTGAACTGTGGTTATACACAGCTTGTCAACTATAAAAATAAACAGCAAATAATTGAATTTATCTATAAATACCATCGCAGTACCATATATTCTGTCGCCAAGCAGTTGTGTTTAAACAATATTTACTGTGTTCCGGTTTTCCGGTGAAGGTTACTGCAACTAGCGAAATTACAGGGCTGTTGAGACTAACCATCGAAAGTCTCTAAAGTAATAAGCGTCAAAAGCAGTGATGCCTCGGACTTTGTTTTATGAATCAAAGTTCTGTGTATCGCTGCAATGG
Organism: Biston betularia; assembly: GCA_905404145.2. NCBI lineage: Eukaryota > Metazoa > Arthropoda > Insecta > Lepidoptera > Geometridae > Biston > Biston betularia. Next base: position 4,100,068 of record FR989887.1, on the reverse strand, counting down.
TCATGGACATGCGTTATCTCTTACCATCAGGAGAGCGTATCGTTAAATAAATAAATAAATATCGTAGCACTATACACACAGCGCCATCTGGCCCCAAACTAAGCAGAGCTTGTGTGATGGAAGTCAAATAACTGATAGAATACATAAATACTTTTTTTTTGTAAATACATACTTATAATATATACAGAACACCCAGACACAGAACAAACATTTGTTTATTCACAAAATGTTTTCCCTGAGTGGGAATCGAACCCACGCCCTACAGCTCTCAAGGAAGATACACTACCAATGAGCCAACGGGGTCGTTGATCTCATTACTTTTACATAAAAAAAAAACTTAAATAGTATAATTAGAATTTGTTGTATAAACAAAACTTTCCGTAAAAAAATATCTGAAGACATTGAAAATCGTATCAAAACTTATTGCGTGCTTAGAAGGAGTACCTAAATAGGTAGAATGGCGATACCTCTATTAGTGCTAAAGTTTTCTATTCAGCTGAATTTGCAGCAACCCTATTGGAAATTGAATTGGGGAGGATCGATAAATGGAAAGGCTAAAAAAAGGGGAATGGAGTGACGCAGATCGCTCACCATTACTTGCTTTCTTTTTGTGTACCTAAACGATCGATGGAAAAGCATTCGTGGTCATTTGTTTGTACATTCTTTATTATATATTTCAAGGTATAAATAAGTAAAGTAATTAAGACATGCAACATTTAAAATAATAACTAATCTAAAAAGCCGCTATCAATGGGAATAGTTCCCAAAACGCTGGCCCCATTGCCGCGTTGTATGGCAATACTCAAACGCTGAGCAAAATAAAGGCCAGCGTTTTGTTCACGTGTGGCGTCAACCAGACGAGATGTCAAGTCTGATAACGAGTCATTTGTCTTGTTTTAGGGATGTCTTTGGAAAGTAATACTGAATGACTTTTTAACCAAACCTACCTAGAGTGATGCCACATATTTTGCAATTTTACATTTAGAAATGTTGTGACGTTGCGATAGCGCAGTCAAATATAAAACATAAATAAATGACTAAATTAATAAATAATATGATACGGAACTTAAGTGAATAACAGCCGGTCCCGCGGAACGCCAGTCCGTGCTATGTTCTCGAGCGCATTCCTGACGTCGACGGCGGGCATTCAACATTAAAACTCGGAAGCGGGTAGTCGCTTCCTCAAGCAATAATTATAATACATATTTTATCAGTGATAAGAATTTAAGGATCCCTCTAGGGTAAGTTTCCATAATTATTTTACGTTCATAGCTTCTCAATTCTTCGCTAAATTAGCTAATCTGCGTTGACAGCTGACTGCAGGCTACTTAATATTATAGACGGTATCACGATGCCGGCCGATGGACTCTTGCCTCGCGCAGCCGTGCATGGACGATGCGTACTGCAGTGCGTGGTGTACTGTTGAGAGCCTGACAATTGTTCTCGTTTCCTCAGGATTCTTCTCCTCCTCCTCCTTGTTCTTCTTCTTCTGTTCTTCACTGCTGTCACATCTACCCTACGCTACGATCGCTGCTCAACGAGCGAGTGAAGTGGTCGACCGCCACGCCAGCCTGCGTCCGTCTTCGTACCTGTCACGGAACGCGCCGACTCCGACGGGAACGCCAAGAGGACGTCGTAAGGCCAATGTGTCGTGCTACCACCCTGAGCGATAACTGTGCGGCGGTGTAATGACCTATAGATATACAATATATACAGAATCCTAAATATTGTGTATCAATAATACCCACCCCCAACGACTAAACTACCTATCTGCGAGCAAAACCAAACGCCGCAGTGGCGCCCATTTAACGTGGTAGATTACACAGCCTAGCATTTATCGCACATTAATATGTACCTAGCAGTCAGCAGATCATCAAAAGTGTAAACGGAGCGGTGATACGCGAGTACATACAGCGTACGTACCTACCTACTTCTTATTTTAAATTGTGTCTCAAAATTTCATTGTACCTAAATAAAATTTAATAAATAAAATGTTGTAAACTGTGTCGTAAATTAAAAATTTTATCCTTGAACTATTTAAAAATTTAACGTCTATAGCTTATCATACCATTCTAAACCTAAATTAAAGTAAATAATTTCAATTAATGTTTGTACACTACCTATTATAAAAATAAAAACGTAACAGTTCGCAAATATCAACAAATCAGATATCAGATTTAGCACTTAACGCACTATTAATTTAAATTTAACTTCGACTACCTACATTATCCAGATTTTGTTGCATTTTACATTCTAAAAATTTTAACTTCTATTCATCGTAAACATAATTATCACCTAATCGTAGCAAGTTATTATATTTTGTAACAGATAGCTGATTTTGTTTAGCATATGGCAGTAGCAGCAAAATTGTATATCTAATAAATAGGTGTAGTATCTAAAATTTACTAAAATTGTACCTACCTACTCATATAAATATTTGTATAATGAAAAGTAATTAACATACTATCTACATGTTTTTCTAGATTATATTTTCAACAAGTACCTACATGATTTTTCTAAATTGTATTTTTAACAGATACTACCTACCTACAATATCATACTAAAATTGTTTATTAACGAGTAACAACCTACATTATTTTACTAAAATTGTAAACTACCTACATTATTATACTAAAATAATTGTATCAAGAATATCTATCTACGTACGATTTTTTTCATAAGCAGAACAAACTAATTGTAAAATTATGGAAACTTTCCCTATTAAATTTCTATTACTTAATAAAAATGAACTATCATATGAAGTTCTCATTAGAGGCGAAGAGCCAGCACCTACAGTTTTAAAGCTACGTAACCAGATAAATAAATTAACTGAAAAAATACCATCGGACGATATACAAGAATCGGGTATCGATGCTGAGATGGATTTTGAAGGGGCGCTGATGTCGTTTAAAGAACTAGTTTCGCGTATTAAAATATTGTTAGAAAAATACGAGTCAAACCTTTTCGAACGCACCAAAGCTTTGGCAAATCACATTAAGTACCGGCTTAACCGAATAGACAAAACGGGTATTAATGAAAAAGTTGCTCGTCTGCAAAAAGAATTTAACACTCAATACTCGCTTTTGACAAAGATGGCACAAACTAATTTCACAAGTGTTTCGGTGCTGACGGAACAGCTTAGTTCTAATCAATCAATGAATCCGGGCGCTTCGACTAGTGAGCCGGTCAGCTGTGACCGTTATCATATAATGGACCTACAGAAACTAAAGTTTAATGGGAAGTCCTGTGTGCATGTGTTTATTCAGAGAGTGAATGAGTTCTGTACGTCGAGAAGTATACCTAATAAAAAATTACTAACGTATGCAACTGAAATTTTTACGGATCACGCACTCCATTGGTTTCGTAGTGTGAAAGATGAAGTAACGTGTTGGGATGATCTTACCAAACTACTAATAGCCGATTTTGGTCAGTTTGACTATGACTACAGGTTGATGACTGAAATACGTAACCGTACGCAAGGTGACACTGAAAATATTGTTATCTACCTAGCAATAATGTCAGAACTTTTCGGAAGGTTGTCTAAATCAATTTCGGAAGCTGATAAACTAGAAATACTCCTACATAACATTAAACCTTGCTATGCATATACTCTAGGGTCCTACAGTGGAACTATAGATTCTATTGAAACTCTTCGTAAACTTGCTCGAAACTTTGAACGTGTCCAGGCAATGTCTGCGCAGTTTCGTGAACCACCTAAAGTTACGAATGAAACATTAGCTCCTGACCTAGCATTCACTAAGCCTCAAGAAAACAAGCAGTATACTAAACAAAATAATAACTATTACTCTAATAAAAATAATACTAATAACGCATCCATTTCTAGCTATACACAGAATAAATACTATACAAACAAATATTCTAATCAACGAACTAGTGGAAACTATAATTCTACACCTGTAGCTGCCATTGATAATAGTCAGCGAACTGATGGTAAGCGCTATTGCCCTAGGTGTCGTAGTAAATCTCATAGCTTACAACAGTGTCAGCGTGAACGATTTATCATTTGTTTCAAATGTGGTAAAATGGATGAAAAGTATCCAGATTGCACTAACTGCAATTCAAAATCTACACAATCAAAAAACTAGTGACTGAAGATTGTTGCAAAATTACTTTAAATAAAAACAAAACTAATACTGTAAGTACAACTGAATGGAAGGAGTGGCTAGACTTTATTAAAATATTTACAACAAGTTACTCCGTTGCAACAATCTTAGACCGTAAACCTAATAATGATGTTCGACCTTACGTCAATGTCAAAGTAGGTAACTTATTAATGTGTGGTTTACTTGACTCAGGTTCAGCTGTCACAATACTAGGTGATAACTCACAAGTTGCGCTACTTACTTCAGGACTTGCGCTGATAGAAAACGATTTGACTAACTCATTCGTAGCTGCTGGTGGTCAAACTATGTCTGCCTTAGGTTATATGAATCTACCTATAACTTTTGAAAATAGATTTCATATTATTAAAGCATACGTTATACCAGCAGTCAAGTCACCTTTAATATTAGGAGTTGACTTTTGGCGGAAGTTTGAATTGTGTCCTAAATTCTTCAAATCAATCACTCTTACTAATAACCCGAAGTTAGACATTGCCGAGTTAAAGGAAACGGGAATATTACACTCTTACAGTGAATTAAATGAATCACAACGCTATACTGCTAGTAATGTGATTGAACAATTTAAAGCCATCTCAACGGAAACACGCGGACTAGGCCGCACTCATCTGGTACAGCACCGTATAGATACTGGTGACTCATTACCTATACGTCAGCGTTACTATCGACTTTCGCCAGAAAAACAAAGAATCCTTAGTAATGAACTAGACGAAATGCTAAATTTAGGTGTTGTCGAGCCTTGTGAAAGCCCTTGGTCATCTCCAGTACTACTAACTCCTAAAAAAGACGGGTCGCTTCGTTTTTGCCTAGATAGCCGTAAATTAAATGCAGTAACTAAAAAAGATGCCTACAAACTTCCATATGTCTCTGAAATACTGGACAACCTAAAGAACAGTAGATATCTCTCTAGTATTGATCTTTCTAAGGCATACTGGCAACTTCCAATCCTTGAGGAAGATCGCGACAAGACCGCATTCTATATTCCAAATCGCGGAACTTATCGTTTCATTACCGTACCCTTTGGTTTAACTAATGGTCCAGCAACACAGCAACGACTGGTAGACATGTTATTCTATGGCCCTGAATTTGAGAATTCTGTATTCAAATTCATAGATGACGTCATAATAACGAGTTCTGATTTTGACACGCATATAGCATTATTGTTAAAGGTACATAAAAAACTAGAAAAGGCAAATCTTACCATTAACTATGAAAAATCACAATTCTTTAGGAGTGAACTAAAATATTTAGGGTATGTGGTTAATTCTCATGGTCTTCACGTTGATCCTAGTAAAGTGGAGGCTATTCTCAACTATCCGGTACCTACTAATAAAAAAGAAGTAAAGAGATTCCTCGGAACCGCTTCATGGTACCGAAGATTTGTCCATAACTTTAGTTCAATAGCTGCCCCCCTTAACCTTCTAACTTCAACAAGCAAAAAAGCTAAGCCTTTTGCTTGGACTAAAGAAGCGGACGATGCTTTTTGTAAGCTAAAAGAATTTCTCGTCGCTGCTCCAATTCTAGCCTGCCCTGATTTTGACTTACCGTTCGAGGTGCATACTGATGCCAGCGATTGCGGTATCGGTGGTTTACTCACACAGACTATCGATGGGGTAGAGCATCCCATTGCCTACATGAGTAAATCTCTGACGTCGCAAGAGCGAAACTACAGCATCACAGAACGAGAAGCCCTGGCAGTCATCTTAGCTCTAGAACATTGGAGGTGCTACTTAGATAACGGACAAAAATTTGTTGTCTACACCGATCATTCAGCCTTAAAATGGTTCCTCAATCTCAATAACCCAACAGGACGATTAGCTCGCTGGGGTATTCGACTGTCATCTTTTAACTTCGACATAAAATACCGTCGTGGTGCTGACAATGTACTACCAGATGCATTGTCGCGTGCTTTTCCAGTATCCTCCATTGATACTTCGCCTAACACTACGAATACTACGGATCAGTGGTACTTAAACATATTTAATGGCTGTCAAAATTCACCTACGTCTTTTCCTAATTACTACGTTAAAAATGATAGATTGTACAGGATAATGAAAAGTAAATGCACACTAACACACGAATTCGACTGGAAGGAAGTGGTGCCACTAGAAGTTAGACAAGCTATTATTTTAGAAAACCATGCAGAGCCAATAGCCGGTCACTTTGGCATATTCAAAACTTACAAACGTCTAGCCTTAAAATATTACTGGCCGGGAATGCATGCTGATGTAGTCAAAGTAGTTTCGTCTTGTGATGATTGCATTTCTCATAAACACCAAAACCATGCTATTCTGGGTGAAATGGGAAGGCCTAAGCACTGTTCACGTCCATTCCAAGTAATTAGTATAGATTTAGTGGGTAGTCTACCGGTATCTAGGAAACAAAATAGCTATTTGCTTGTAATTACCTGCTGCTTCAGCAAATACTGTCTCTTGTTTCCAATCAGGCGTGCTACTGCTGAAATTGTAACTAAAATACTAGAGGAAAACGTATTTCTGATTCATGGAATTCCATCTACTGTAATTATGGATAATGGCAAACAGTTTGTCAGTGCTACCTTAAAACAAATGCTATCTAAATATAAAGTCCCACATCTACACTACACTCCAAAATATACACCACACGTGAATACTGTGGAGAGATATAATAAAACTATAATGACTGCAGTTTCTACATTTATAACTAATGACCAGCGTATTTGGGACACGTTCATCCCAAAAATCCAATTCGCAATTAATAATTCAGTTAATGAGGTGACAGGCTACACTCCGTCATTCTTAGTCCATGGTCGTGAATTGATTAGTTGTGGTTCACACTATACTAACACTGAACCATTAGATATAGATAACATAATATTTCAACCACGCGATCACTACGCTGAAAATTTAGGTAGTCTATCTACGATATTCAATAAAGTACAATTATCTCTTTTACAAGCACATTCTAGGAACTGTAAATCATATAACTTGCGCAAAAAACCTATGGAATTTAAAGTAGGAGATGTAGTATGGAGACGAACTTTCTACCAAAGCGATAAGGACAAGTATTTTAATAAGAAATTAGCTCCTAAATTTATCAAATGTAAAATATTAGCTAAAAAATCACCATTAGTTTACGATTTGGCAGATATGAACGATAAACCACTAGGAACATACCACATTAAAGACTTAAAACTAATAAACTATAAACCATAGTAACTAAAATAAAAAAAAACTGTATCTAAATTCTATAAATAAATAATTAAAACTACCTATATATAAAACCTAAATAACCTAAAACTGATATATTATTATCTTAAAGCCTAACATTTTTTTTTTCTAAAACCAATACATTAAAATTAATGGTTCTTCATTATATGAAATAACTACCTACCTATTTGAATAATATGTCGTTACTATAAAATTCATAACAATGTTTCTAATGAATATTATGATGACTTTCATGCTGAGCTAGTCACTATAATATATCTACCCTACTAATACATGTTATGCGATATATGCTATATCTATATATCACTACTACTACTGCTATTTAGAAGAAAAAAAAAAAAAAAATTAGAGCGACGCTGTAACAGGTAAAATAAATACATAAAACATTAATAATAAAATCATTAAAACCTAATGAATAACCATTTAAAAATAATAGTACCCTACTTAAACTAATCATTATCTCCTATACTATTGAGAGTGATTGTATTACTAAATATACAAAAACTCAATTATTCTATACTGTTTTGAGTGTACAAGAATATTATACTAGTACACTCAGTATGTAAGGGTCTTATGCTATATTTAAAATGACATTAGACTATATGAAAGAGAAGTATGTGAGGCATGATGTGTTAGATGTTTGAATGGAATAATGAAAGAAGATGAATAAACAATGAAGTGTGTGCAGGACAGTAACATGAATCTTTAGTTTAGTGAGTCGGATTTTTGTAACAGCAAAAATCCTACGTTTTTTTGGCGGGGTACTGTGACGTTGCGATAGCGCAGTCAAATATAAAACATAAATAAATGACTAAATTAATAAATAATATGATACGGAACTTAAGTGAATAACAGCCGGTCCCGCGGAACGCCAGTCCGTGCTATGTTCTCGAGCGCATTCCTGACGTCGACGGCGGGCATTCAACATTAAAACTCGGAAGCGGGTAGTCGCTTCCTCAAGCAATAATTATAATACATATTTTATCAGTGATAAGAATTTAAGGATCCCTCTAGGGTAAGTTTCCATAATTATTTTACGTTCATAGCTTCTCAATTCTTCGCTAAATTAGCTAATCTGCGTTGACAGCTGACTGCAGGCTACTTAATATTATAGACGGTATCACGATGCCGGCCGATGGACTCTTGCCTCGCGCAGCCGTGCATGGACGATGCGTACTGCAGTGCGTGGTGTACTGTTGAGAGCCTGACAATTGTTCTCGTTTCCTCAGGATTCTTCTCCTCCTCCTCCTTGTTCTTCTTCTTCTGTTCTTCACTGCTGTCACATCTACCCTACGCTACGATCGCTGCTCAACGAGCGAGTGAAGTGGTCGACCGCCACGCCAGCCTGCGTCCGTCTTCGTACCTGTCACGGAACGCGCCGACTCCGACGGGAACGCCAAGAGGACGTCGTAAGGCCAATGTGTCGTGCTACCACCCTGAGCGATAACTGTGCGGCGGTGTAATGACCTATAGATATACAATATATACAGAATCCTAAATATTGTGTATCAATAATACCCACCCCCAACGACTAAACTACCTATCTGCGAGCAAAACCAAACGCCGCAATGTATGTAACAAAATATTATATGTATTTTGAAAAAATTTGATGTCACAAAAACTCCCCGACCCTTGTCACACAATATAGACCCCTTCTCTCCCCCTTAACGTGTGACGTAATATATGGATGGCCCCTTATGCGGGATTTTAACGTTTTAATTATTTAATTATATCGGATACTCTGACTATAGTATAGTTTGACTATATTACACTAATATTACAAATGTAAAATAAAGAAAGATTGGATGGATGGATATATGTTTGTTACTCTTTCACGCAAAAACTATTAAACGGATTTGGATGAATTTTGGTATGAAGGTAGCCGAGACCCTGGATTAACACATAGACTACTTTTATCCCGAAAATGTAGCGGGCAACACCGCGGGGCACAGCTAGTCCTAATATGTATTATAAATGCGAATATGAGTTTGTTACGCTTTCACGCGTAAACTACTCAACGGATCTGGGTGAAATTTTACATGCAGGTATTTTAAGCTCTGGAATAAGACATAGGATACTTTTCATCATCATCTTCATCCATCACCATGCGGGGCGCGGGGCACGGCTAGTATTACCTAAAATCGGATAATTTCAACAGGTCTCCCAGACAGCATGTTACTTTGGCTACTGCAGAAGCTGCGCGGGAGTCGACCTCGGTTGCGTGTGTTCGTGAGACAGCACGCATCCTCACAATGCTCTGCCTTTTATATCACAGCAGATGACGATGTGTGAGTATAAAGTGCAAAGTATTATAAAGTTCAAACCTCAAAAATTAGCTTGACCGCCGGCGAAGGAAATCATAGCTTGGTGATAGGGTATTTTCTAGCACTTTACTGACTAGCTACCACCCACAAGTAGAAAATCTGCCGCGAAGTACCTAACGCGGTGTTCCGGTAGCATCACTTGAGAGCCAGTTCCATTTCAGGCTAGGTGTGATTTACTATCTTCGATCGCACCGTCACTTAACATTTAGTGAGCTATTGTCAAATACCTAACTTGTTAGTAGTAAAAAAAACGACAACAGCAACATTTAAATTCAGATATATAAAATAAAAAATGTAATCGTTACTTTATTAAAAAATAAAGTCGTAGGACTTTACGCACAACACCATCTAGCCCCAAACTAAGCGAAGCTTCTACTATGGGAACCAGATAACTGGTAGCTTATACACCCAGACACAGAATAAACATTTATGGTCACAAAAATATATAGATGCAAACTAAAGCTTTCAAAAATTCGTTTTTCTGTCTTGTCAATTTAATTATAATTCAATATAATGTTTGTTATTCATAGGTTGTTGCAAACAGCGGAAGAAGTACATCTTCCCAAACTACTGAAGCCTGAGTTTGGAGGCGGTTACAAGGAATTTACCGTGAGGGATATGCATTGCTTCCAAAAGGTAAGTCAGCTTCAGAAAAAATACAAATACATAAAAAATATTAAAAACAAAAATATATAAATATATACGTGGGACATATCTGTCGCAAAACATATAATAATCGATCAACAAAAACCGCGAACCAGCAAACCTAGCGTAGGACGTCGTGAGACTCGATGGACTGACTATATACGTTGGACAGATGATTGTAGCTGAAAGAGAAAATCCGAAGGCAGCATATCCAGCGATAAACTACAATAGGCTGATGATTATGACGATGAAATTACTGAATAAGTTTAGGGAACTGAAGGAATGAACGGGTTGACAACCCTTGTGAAGTCATTCATTTTGTTTACAGTTTAAAAATCCAAAGATCCCAAAACACCCTAAACGGGATCAGCGCGGGTCTTATCGCCTCCACTTTGAATTAGTGCCTAACAAGCGAAAATACGTTCTGTTGAATTTTTACGACCATTTTACGTTTATCTTTTTAAAAGCAGCGAAAGGTGCGGTGTAATGATAGGGAAAATACAAAGGGATAATGCCGCTTATTTCTATATGAAAACGACCGACGATCTTCCTTTCCCAATCGCTTGGCTGCCGTTCGTTTCTCGTAAAGTGGTTATTTTTACACGACTGTCCAATAAAAGAGTGTAATGTTTTCAGCGTTCATTTTCGCATGTAATATTGTATAATATGTGAGTTTTTTTATTTTACGGCTTCGCATGGATAGTAGATTTTTTTTTTTTATGGTTGACGGTCTAGTTGTTTGACCACAGCTCACCTGATGTTAAGTGACGGTGTGGTCGAAGATGGTAAAGCACACCTAGCCTGGAATGGAACTGGCTCTCAAGTGAGGCTGCCGGAACACACCGTTAGATGCTTGGCGGCAGATTTTCAACTTGAGGGTAGTAGCTAGCCAGCCGAGTACTAGAAAGTACCCTACCACCATGCTATGATTTCCTCACGATGTTTTCCTTCACCGGCAGCTTAAGCTCATTGTTGGGGTTTGAACCCACGCCCTTCGGCATGCGAACCTACCGCGCTAACCACTGAGCTATCATCGCTACAAATGCCTATATGTTTTTTTCTGTCGTAGGGTCGCATCAGTTTGATACGTCGAATATGTGGATTAGGTTTAAATGTCATAAAATGTCTGACACTACTAAAGTATTTTATTATGTAGATATTAATTACATATCTAAATAATTATGGTATCCGTCTAAATAGCTTTCCAATTAACGCATTATATCTGTCATTTTTTTAAAAAGATAGAATGGGTATAGTTTCATATCCTTTAAAGGTGGATATATGCCACCGCGAACTTTTTTGTAGATGTAAAAAAATGGAATGTCCCACCATGCATTGTTTTGTTATATCTCACTATTGACAGCCCTGTTGGTTCATTGGTAGTATGTCTGCTTCGAGAGCTGAAGGGCGTGGGTTCGATTCCCACTCAGGACTAATATTTGTGTGACTAACATCGATGTTTGTTCTGTGTCTGGGTGTACTGTATGTATTATAAGTATGTATTTACAAAAAAAAAAGTATTTAAGTATTCTATCAGTTATCTGTCTTCCATAGTACAAGCTCTGCTTAGTTTGGGGTCAGATGGCGCTGTGTGTAACGTCCTGTGATATTTATTTATTTATTTTATCTCAATGTTGGCAGTGTTTTCGATGAAAGCCTAGCTAGCCTAGCTTAACTTTTTCTTATCCTCACGACACTTATCCAACAATTATCATCATATTGCAACCAATTTACACAAAACCTTGGCAAATTATGTACCCAAAACTTCCTCATGAATCACTCTTTATTGACACTCGAAGCCGGCGCGAGTCGCTAGTAAATAAAAAAAACATTTAATTTAAACTATGTATCGCGACATATCTGTCGCAGAACCGATAACTGCTGGGGTAGACGTGTTCTAGAGTGGAGACCGCGTATTGGCAAGCGTAGCGTAGGACGCCCTGAGACTCGATGGAGTGACGATATACGTAGGACAGCTGGCGGTGGATGGAAGCGAAAAGCCGAAGATCGGGCTGAGTGGCGTCTTGGGAGAGGCCTATGTCCAGCAGTGGACTAATATAGGCTGATGATGATGATGTATCGCGAGTCGATTCCATAGACAAATTCATGATTAACATTCCACCGTATTGATTTACGAATAAAACAGTAGATTATTCTAAGATGAGTCTGCTTTATTCGGCCCAAATGGGCAACCCTTGTCTAGCTATATCACATGTGGGGTGGGACAAAGTGCGTTCGGCCATCCATCACATACCTATTGTCCGAAACTAGAACTCCCTTACAACGGTTTGACATTTAACAAATAAGATATAGGAATATGAGGTCAATTATCTTAGGGCGTAGGCCGTTGACCTTTTCGTAGTCTTAAATTCTAAAACCAGGACTATGTTGTTGACAAATCGCCCGTGTTTTCCAAAACAAAAAGTAGCCTATGTTAATTAAGGTGGTTGGATTTCCATACAAATAAATTTTTGCCATTTATGGACAATTGGAGCATAACTTTACAGTGAAATCACAGCTACTGGCATTTATTTTGGTCTTTATTTGCGGTAAATCATGCTAATGATCTACTGTTTTATTCAAGCAATTGTGATTTACCGCAAATAAAGATCAAAATAAATGCCAGTAGCTGTGGATTTCACTGCAAAATTATGCTCCATTTGTCCATAAATAGCAAAAAATTATTTGTATGGAAATCGAACCACCTTAAGGTTATAAGCTATCTGCGTTTCACATTCTGAGTTTATCCGGAACGAAGCTTTACGATAGAACTTCTAGTTGTTTGTCAATAATATGTTGGGTGCGTGTAATAGTCTCCTGGTTACGCCGACATCAGAAGAAGCCAGGAGTCTAATAAAACTGTACCTTCATATTTTTAGATAGATGTTGTGCAAAGAATGTAGAGAGAGAGAGATAGAGAGAGTAGAGTAAGAGTTGTACAATTTACATGTATTATGGGAGTGGCATAGTCGAATATCGACAAAACTCCATAAAAAAAATCAGAAAAAAAGCTATCTGCGTGTCAAATTGTGTCGAAATCCGTCCCGCCGTTTCATAAGTAACAGACATGATATGACATTGATGATAGCTCAGTGGTTAGCGCGTTCGGTTCACACATCGAAAGGCTGGAAAGCTTGATTTACCGCAAATAAAGACCAAAATAAATGCCAGTAGCTGTGATTTCACTGTAAAGTTATGCTCCAATTGTCCATAAATGCCAGTAGCTGTGGATTTCACTGCAAAATTATGCTCCATTTGTCCATAAATAGCAAAAAATTATTTGTATGGAAATCGAACCACCTTAAGGTTATAAGCTATCTGCGTTTCACATTCTGAGTTTATCCGGAACGAAGCTTTACGATAGAACTTCTAGTTGTTTGTCAATAATATGTTGGGTGCGTGTAATAGTCTCCTGGTTACGCCGACATCAGAAGAAGCCAGGAGTCTAATAAAACTGTACCTTCATATTTTTAGATAGATGTTGTGCAAAGAATGTAGAGAGAGAGAGAGAGAGAGTAGAGTAAGAGTTGTACAATTTACATGTATTATGGGAGTGGCATAGTCGAATATCGACAAAACTCCATAAAAAAAATCAGAAAAAAAGCTATCTGCGTATCAAATTGTATCGAAATCCGTCCCGCCGTTTCATAAGTAACAGACATGATATGACATTGATGATAGCTCAGTGGTTAGCGCGTTCGGTTCACACATCGAAAGGCTGGAAAGCTTGAGCTGCCAGTGAAGGAAAACATTGTGAGGAAACCATAACGTCATGGTGGTAGGGTATTTTCTAGTACTCGGCTGGCCTCAAGTAAAAAATCTGCTGCCAAGCACCTAACGGTTCCAGATGCCTCACTTGAGAGCCAGTTCTATTCCAAGCTAGGTGTTTGTGCTTTACCATCTTCGATCATACCGTCACTTAACATCAGATGAGCTGTGGGCTAACATAAAAAAATCGGCAGATTTGAATCGATACTATGAATAGTTAATTTGGTATTCGCACGGAAGGCACATCGGAATTGCGTATTAGACTAAGTTATCGATAATAATAGGTATACGATATATCCGATACAGCCAGCATTATTTCCGATTCGGATAGCGGTATGGAATCGTTTGTGTAACTCGTTCAGTTTATGGAGACGATTCGAGGCTCTTTAGATCTAAATTTTGAACTTTTCTACGTTATACGATTCCGACATGCTTTGCCGACACGATATTTGTGGTCAAGAAATATCAGGCATTTAGAAAATTCCTAATTTCTTTTTCTTTTTTTACTTTAGTTTTTTTTTTGCGTTTCACTAGCTTCAGTAGGTACCCTTAAAACCGAAACACATTGTGTATGCATTAGTCACGGCAGCGATAATCCTCTGAGGTTTAAAATTTGTTGTGTCTATATGTTAATTTAAATCTTTTTATTTGTGTGTTTTGTCATAAATGTCAAAAGAGATAATGAACATAACAAAACAATATGATACATAATAAATAAATAAATAAGTATCGCAGGACATTACACACAGCGCCATCTGACCCCAAACTAAGCAAAGCTTGTACTATGGAAGTCAGATAACTGATGGAAGACTTAAATACTTTTTTTTTTGTAAATACGACATACAACAAATACATTTGGTTATACCACAAAGTTTGTACTGGGTGGGAATCGAACCCACGCCCTTCAGCTCTTGAAGCAGACATTCTACCAATGAACCAACAGGGCTGTGATTGGTGTATAACGGCGGTCTTATCGTCTAGAGCGATTTCTTTCCGACAACCTTTGGATGGAAAGAAAAACTATCGTGTGGTGTCGGTGTTCGCTTCGAACGTTGTAAAAGCGCCTCGTCAAAGCCATTCTATTTCGAAACAACCGACAATCGAGGCTTAGCGTGCTATCATTGTCTATTTTAGGTGGAACAATGTTTGGTTAGACTGTGCTATTAGAATAGTCTGGCACTAAAGTGATGCTATCATGCTGCCGAAACACGTTGATATTGCTTGAATAGAATATGTACATTCTTTGTGTAAAATTATGGGTTCATTTTACTATAAATATACCTTTATTCAAATCGTAAGTCAAGGGGTTAGATAATGGCTAACCAAATTTACATCAATAGCGCAACAAACATGCAACTTGAATGTTTTTGCTATTTACTCAATAATAGAGTAGATAGTGAATGTTATTTCCGCTTAACAGTCGTTTCAGTTACAACAGTGATGAGGACTTAAATTTGACAATAATTTATTAATTAAAAACTTAATCATACTTCATATCTAGAACCAATTTGACATAAACTTTAAAAATGTATTTTAACAAAATTCTAATTAAAAACAAAATTTCTTAATAAAATCCACAAGTCTTAATATCCTCTTCTCTCTGCAGTAACCAGTCGCCGACACGTGTATCGCCTCTACACGAGGCATCCTCAGGACGTGTTGACTCTTCGAGCGCTTGGTCGAGACTGAGTAGATAGATAGATAGTTCCTTTTTTTTAATGTAAGCTATAGCGAAACTTAACCGTGTTTTGTTTTAGGGGCATGGAGCCAGTTTTTTTTTTAAATTATTATCTTATACTTGTATATCTTAACTTTCAGACATTGCGGGATTTCAGATTTGAAACTCCCATTAATGTTTCAGGGTTCATCAGCAGCTGAATTGCTGAACTCTCAAGAGCGTGGCGCGTTAGTGAAACACGTGTTGGAATCTGCGCGGGCGGAGCGCGGGGACGAGCACGCGCTAGAGCCAGCGCTCACATTGCGACCGGGGCAGAGCATCGGTGAGATTTTTTTATGTTTGACAAGCTAGAGGTTTTTCATCACAGTTCACCTGTAAGGTCCGCTTCAGCTGTAAGTGAAATGTATAATTTGTCAAGAAGTTGAACTGCTGAACAGGTAATATCATAGTTTATGGTACATATATAGTGGTGAAGGGTTGGAAGACCGTCTAGCTTCCAATCTAGAAGTCCTGGGATGAAACCCAGCTCTTCTGGTAGTAACCAGGAGAGCGCTTTCATCGTCTCATTACCTTTACATAAAAAAATGTAATGTGCCGTTTTCATAAAACATGAAAGTGATGCTTAGTCAATTATTATTTGTTAAAATTTACTAATAGACTAACAAAAAATTAGAAAACGTTGGACTATATCATAGATACATATGCCACTACAAAGGAAAATAAGTAAGAGTGTAAAGGGTACTTCAAATGGATCTTTGTAGGCAAAATGCAAACAAAACAATCTGACCACTTTGTCATTCAACTCGCGAGGTCAAACAACAAATATGACCCTGTCTTTGGTCCCTTTGACTCGCTTTATCTTTGGTTATTTAATATTATAGTAGTTTCTTCAAAGTACAGAGTAGGTACTTACTTCCGTAACGTGTTCCGTAGCGTGACGGGGAGCGATCAGTTACTGCAGTAGAATAGATGAGTAATTGTTTTTTATTGGCTTATAACAAACGTGGTCATAAATCAGGTCAAAAACTTTAAAGATAATTCGTATTCTAATAAATGCAGAGGTTTGTTTGTTTACTACTGAACTGTAATGATTTTGATTTTGCTGAAGTTTTAAAAGTATTGCGCTGAAAAAATCATCAGACATTTTTGAAGATATTTTTTAAAAAGTTGATTATCTCACTTTAAAGTCATTTCCATTCCAATCTAGGTGTGTTTACAATATTCGACTACACTGTAACCTAAAATCACGTGAGCTATGGGCAGCATAGCCTAGCAAAATATTTTTTAAACTTGCGCGACTTGAACTTATAGTTATGTTTATCACCGGGTCTTAATCACGCACAAAATACTATGAAAAGTGCAAAGTGGCGTGTCTGTCGATTTTCTAACGGTAACTTCTTTCACCAAAGTGTATATACATGACCTAATTCCACTCTGCCCATTCTACTATCAGGCAGCCAGGAGCTCCAAGTATTGATACCGCTTCATAGGCCATTGTTCAAAAACTCGAACTAGAGCTAAACGGTTTGAATTTACCTTCATTGTACGAACCGCTAAACAATGAAATTTGCTGCTCGAGTGGGTGTTCCCTGATAGATACAATCTGGGTGCCTTTAAGGCGCGAGTGAATCGGTTTCATCTAGGCGAGCGTGCTCCACCGTAGACCGCATCTTCGCTTAGCATCAGGCGAGTTGGCGGTCAAACGCAAGCCAATTAAAAAAAATATTAAAATAGTTTTCTGTATTTATTATTATGCGCTTGTTGTGTTCCGGCAGCCTCGCTCAGCTTGTTCTAAATCCAGGCTAGGTATGTTTACCATCTTCAATCTTTCTTCACATTGTCGCTCAAAAATCAAGTCCGTTCATTATAAAAATATACGGTTGCTGTGAAATAAAGAGTAAAACCGCGTGGTGCTACTAATAAAATAAATAAATCGCTTTGAAACAACCCGCAAAGCATTAAGTTTGCGTGTCTCAAATAGTCAAGGTATTGTGCGTAGGGTAACCATATCTTATATTAGGTAGGTAAGGACATAAGCGGACATTTTAGTTCAAAATTAAATAATGAAGTTAAATATTACGACCCAAACTAAGCAAAACTTGTACTATGGAAACTAGATAACTTAATAACTTTCTTTGTAATATACATGTCGACGCTTAGACATTTTTAGAGTGGCAAGATATGGAACTGACAGTGACGGCTGGCAGGAGATGGACAGCTGACGTTTCTCCATTTTGACGTAACTCCGGGTGCAAGTGAGCATAACCTATGGTACGATGTGTGTGACCGATCACACACATTTGTAATGGTTGCACACACATAGTTGGTTCATTGGTAGTATGTTTGCTCCAAGATCCGAAGGGCGTGGGTTCGATTCCGACCCAGGATAAACGTTTTGTCGTATAAACAAATGTTTGTTCTGTGTCTGAGTGTTCTGTATTTACAAACAAAAAAAGTATTTATGTTTTCTATCAGTTATCTGACCTCCATAGTACAAGCTATGCTTAGTTTAGGGTCAGATGGCGTTGTTTGTAATGCCCTACGATATTTATTATTATTATTTATTTTAAAATGTTAACAGATTGCAATGAAAAAACAACATTTTTAGTAAGTTTTGATTTATAAACTAAGTCTTCCAAAATTGATCTTATTGTCCGAATTAAACGAGACGTTTGGTCACCCTACGTGCGTAGGGTCCGTCGATTAATATCACT
This sequence comes from Biston betularia, assembly GCA_905404145.2. Lineage (NCBI taxonomy): Eukaryota > Metazoa > Arthropoda > Insecta > Lepidoptera > Geometridae > Biston > Biston betularia. The sequence goes on along the minus strand of FR989887.1, from coordinate 4,081,591 downwards.
TACAATGGAACGTAGTAGACCGTATCGGGGTTATTCTTGGGGTCGTGACAAAGGAGCAAAACTATAACAGGTTCTGTTGAAAGCATAAATCATGCTTGTATTTAAAACTTACAGCGCTACGTGGTAAGAGTGACCTATGTGCCACCTATATACTCTTGATATGCTGTGTTAAGTATAACAACTTAATTCCACAATAAAAGCATTTTTTGTATGGGTATAGAATTATAATGTAATCAATTGATAATAGTAATAAAGGAAGTCAGTTCTTTATACATATTCACAAGAAAACTTAAATCATACTTAAACGAAAAGGCATATTATCTATCTATCTATACTATTATAAAGAGGAAATATTTGAGGGCTTTTTTTTTGGGCAATACACACAGCGCCATCTGACCCCAAACTAAGCAAAGCTTGTGCTATGGAAATCAGATAACTGATAGAATACTTAAATAACTTTTTTTCTTTGTAAATACATACTTATAATAAATACAGAACACCCAGACCCAAAACAAACATTTTGTTTACACCTCAAAATGTTTATCCTGTTTGTTTGTAATGATTAGGCTCCGAAACTACTAAACCGATTTCAAAAATTCTTTCATCGTTGGGAAGCTAGCTACGCTATCCCCAGGTGACATAGGCTACTTTTTATCTCTGTAATGCCATGGGAACGGGATAAACGCGAGTGAAACCGCGAGGCGTCAGCTAGTACTCTATAAAATAATTTATTGATGATAAGGCAAAAAATACTAAATTTGATACATTATTTAATAAGTAATTCTATTTTATCCAATATTTGCACACCCAATTCTGGGTTAAGTATGGTATAAGCGAAGTTTTAATTTATGTACCAATATTTAGACACCTGTACTTGGCAAATAAATACATTTAGATTTTTTTGAAATCGAAAATGCAGCAGTCTAATCTAAGACTTTTATCAGCTATCTGGTTCCCATAATACAAGCTTTGCTTAGTTTTAGTTTGGGGGTTAGATAGCGCTGTGACATGTACTACGATATTTATTCATCTTTCACTTTGTAATAACTTGATGATTATTATTGGTCTAATATTTTGTTAAATCCAATACTTTTTTATTTATTTCAGTACCAGCGTGTCTTAGCAGGGGAGTGGTGGCCAGTATGTTCCCGCTACACGAGAGGACTGCTCTAGAAAACTTGAGGAAGAAATGGGTTAAGTCTCTGCTCTCTCCTCAGCCTATAGGTAAGAAGAAGATACAAGAAGAAGGTAGTTAAATCCTAGATGACTTTTCTTGACTGTCATTTAAAGTGCCATTTATTTTTATTGACCTTATTTAATTTATTTACAATTATTTTATTATTCATCATCGTTATTTATTTGTGATCTTATTTTTAATTTTTTTTACATTAAATATAAAACATAAAAAACTTAAGAACTAGGGTGCTGCCGGCAGCGGGGCAGGGCTCAAGCTGCCGGTGGTTAGGGCTGCAGAGTGAGGAACCTCCTCACAATGCGCGCCGTGTCAAGGATGAGGCCTTTTGAAGCTGACCCTTGACTCAACCGTCTAGCGATAGCGTTAATTATTATTATTTTTAAATAAATTATTCTCTATGTAATTATTTTAATGTGTGTTACGGTATGTACACTAAGTATATTATTTTTACCAATAAATATGAATATGAACATGTATGTTTGTCAGAAACAAGAAAAACGAAAAACATGGCTCTTTTATTAGGTAGTCGATTAAAAAGAAAACAAATAAATAAATAATAAATAAAGATGCCAGAACACACTGTTAGATGCTTGGCGACAGTTTCAACTTATGGGTGGTAGCTTACCAGCCGAGTACTAGAAAGTACCCTACCACGATGCTACCGGCAGCCTCACTTGAGAGCCAGTTCCATTCCAGGCTAGGTGTGCTTTACCATCTTCGACCACACCTTCACTTAACATCAGGTGAGCTGTGGTCAAAACAACTAGCCTATCAACCATAAAAAAAAAAAAAAAAAATGCTGCGGTTTTCTCACGATGTTTTCCTTCCCCGACACCTCTCTTTTTTGTTATGTAAAAGTAATGAGACGAACGCTTTTTTGATGATGGTAAGAGATAACGCATGCCCATGACCATTGCAGCGATACACAGAACTCTGAGTTGCAAAAGAAAGTTCGGGACATCGCTGCTTTGGAGCTCATTACCTTGAGACTTTTGATGGTTAGTCTCAACAGCCCAGTAATTTCGCTAGCTGCAGTACCCTTCAAACCGGAACACAGTAAAGTTTACACACTACTGCGTGGCGGCAGACTATCTGGTACTGCGGTGACACCTACCTAGACAACTAAGCAAATTTACCACAAAGTAAATAATCTCAAGTCCTTGATTATAACCAACGCCCGATGTTGTTAACAACCTTGAATTTGTTTCAGATGAAATAAGTGAATATTTTGGCGTTAAAATAGCAATGTACTTCGCTTGGCTCGGGCACTACACTAGATCGCTGACCGTGCCTGCTTTTGTAGGTTTTATATTTTGGGTAAGTCATAATCGAGTCTTAATTCGGTATTTAAAGTTTTTTTTTTTAATTTTTTACTGATAGTACACTTTATTTTATGAAACTAATTTGAATATTTTGGCTTTCTATGCGGGAATTAAATTTTTAATGTTTCCAAATTTTTTATAGCGATGTCAAAGTAGGCTGAATATCTGTATGCCCTTGCCATGTAAAACAAAAAAGTGTGCATAGCTATTTTGACATATTTGATTGACTTTGACAATTGTCATGAAGTAAACAAATCATATATGTTAACCTCATAAAGGCGATATTAGAATCCGAGTAACGTTGTGAAGTGAAATAATCCAGATATTAATAAAGCCAAAAGCAACTCGATGTACATACGTAAGTGTAATTTTTTTTTATGGTTGACAGGCTAGGTGTTTGACCACAGCTCACCTGACGTTAAGTGACGGTGTGGTCGAAGATGGTAAATCACACCTAGCCTGGAATGGAACTGGCTCTCAAGTGAGGCTGCCGGAACACACCGTTAGATGCTTGGCGGCAGATTTTCAACTTGAGGGTGGTAGCTAGCCAGCCGAGTACTAGAAAGTACCCTACCTCCATGCTATGGTTTCCTCAAGATGTTTTCCTTTACCGGTAGCTCAAGCTGATTGTTGAAGTTTAGATTGTGTAATTACGGAAGAGGTTATTATGGCTGCCGTTGACTTGACATTGACAGATTCTGTTTTGACTTTTCGAGGCACTGAACTATACAGCCTACTATGTGACTTCATTAAAGGTCAATTGAAAGGCAATTTTATTTTATTAAAATAAACTGCATCTCATAGTTTAAAGAGTTTTAAACGTAAAAATGATGTACAGGAATGTAATATTTCGGAATGGTTTTGGAATCAGTAAAGTTTGTTTCTTCTTTACGTATTGAATTGTTTGCTGCCAGTTGCCGCACTATTGTCAAGTTTACTGTAAGTTTCTTTTATTGGTATAAACAGTAATGTAATGCTCTAAATTTCTTTTTAATTTCAGATATGGCTCGGCACAGCAAATGAAAATTGGAAAGACATAGCTTATGTGTTATTTTCGCTCTTCAATGTATTATGGGCGTGTGTTTATCTCGAGACTTGGAAAAGGTAATTCTTTCTCGGCCTTAACAGACAATTTGAATGCATTGACAATACCGTTTGTCCAGTCCCCATGCCGTGAACTTTGAATAGACACAACAAACCGGTGAGAGTCAAACACGTACGTACAGCTCTTGAAACAGATATCAGCTAACAGGGTACAGCTCTTGAAACAGATATCAGCTAACAGGGCAGTCAAACATACATACATACAGACAGACATTTAAAATAGTATAGCGTAATAAGCTCTTGTGAATTGTTCTCAATTCGACTGTTTTTTTTTGGATGTATATTACGTGATAATTTCGCCAATTATGAATCCATTTTGATGATTCTGTTTTTGCTTGGTAGATCATACATCAGTGGTGGTCCCATATATTTTTTATCGAAATCGATCGAGCAGTTTTTATTTATTTATTTATTTTCGTTTACTCCGAAACCTCGCTGTTTCATTGGAGCAGTGCGTTTAGTTTGTCTAAGGGTCATGGAGTCGGTTTTTTTAAATTGTAAATTTGTATATTATAGATACTCAAATGCATTGGCATATAAATGGGGGACATTGGACCAGAGAGACGATTTGCTTGTGGAACCGAGGCCTTTATTTCAGGTAAATAAATGTAAAATCCGAGTTAACCCTGTTTTTATAAACTGTCCCACTGCTGGGCGTGGGTCTCTTCTCATTGTGAGGAAGATAAGGCCACAGTCCTCCACGCGGGCCACTTGGCAGTCTTCACATATCTTTGATTTTTTTTTTCAGAAATCTTGGACATGTAGCTTTCCTCACGATGTTTTCCTTCACCGTTTGAAATTATCAGTAATACCTATGTGCGTATTTTTTTTTCTTTGGTTTTGGCGTCGCGTTTTAGCATTTGCCAGTGTCAAGTATTTAAATATTTTCAAGTTTCAAAAATTAAATAAGTGTCCTCGTAGCTAGTTATAGTCAAAGTCCAGCCCGTGTCAGTCAAGTCCAGTCATGCTTTAGTAGTGGCGACTTTACTATAAAGCTTCGCTGGAGTTTTGGAAGCAACACGAAAAGTCATGTTTCACCACATTATATCATTTTCCCACACTCACGCTTGTAATTCGGCACTTTATGAATAAAACACCACCATTTTTATGCATAAACACTCGACAAAACACTAGTTTTGGAAAAAAATACAACGGAGCGACACGACTCTTCCCGCGTTCCCGCCAAAACTCTATGTGCGTATTACTGATAATACGCACATAGGTACACAATAGCGGCCACAGAGTAGTAAAAGTGATAATGTCGCAGGGAGATATGGGAACTAGTAGCGTGACTGGTCGCCCGGAGCCGCAGTACGCGGCGTGGCGGCGCCGCGCGTGGCGCCACTGTGTCTCGTTCCCTCTCATTCTGGCGTGCCTCTCTGTCGCGTGTGGCGCTACTTTCGCACTACTCCGGGCTCAGGTGAGAAACGACTTTCTTCTTCTTTAAATCGTCTCATCTTTTTTATCCTCCGACGGAAAAACGACGGGGTGTTATAAGTTTGACGTGTGACATCGTAGCTCCTGAACGGATGAACCGATTTTGATTTTGTTTTTTTTTGTTTGTTGTTTTTGGCATCGCACTTTGCGCATTTGTCAGTGTCAAATGTTTCGATGTTTTGAAGTACTTGTTTTATTTTGTGGTGTAGCTTTAGCAGGAGAACGTCTATGTAGGTACCACCGCAGTGTCATTCTGCCGCCGAGCAGTAGTGTGTAAACATTACCGTGTTTCGGTGTTTATTACTTGTGGCACAAGCTCATAAGACTATTTTGTTTTCTGTACCTTTTATTTTATTTTTGGTGTGCACAATGAAGAGCTTTTATTTTTAATTGTAAAAAAAATAATTAAAAAAAGCCCTGTATATACTAATATTATAAATGTGAAAGTTTGGATGGATGGATGTTTGTTACTCTTTCACGCAAAAACTACTGAATGGATTTGGATTTTAATTTGGTATGGAGATAGGCGACACCCTGTATAAACGCATTGGCTACTTTTTATCCCGAAAACATGTAGCCGGTAACGCAGGACGCAGCTAGTAAATAATATATTACCATTATCATCGTTATTTATTTTTCATCTTATTTTTTAAATTTTTTACATTAAATATTTACAAAACATATATAATATAAAAAACTTAAAAACTAGGGTGCCGCCGGCAGCGGGGCAGGGCTCAAGCTGCCGGTGGTTAGGGCTGCAGAGTGAGGGACCTCCTCACAATGCGCGCCGTGTCAAGGATCACTGCCTTTTGAAGCTGACCCTTGACCCAACCGTCTAGCGAGAGTCTCTGGGTCATATTACTATTTATTATTACATTGTTTTTTCAGGATTGGTGGGAAAATAACATAGTTTATCTGACTTGGGTACCGCGCGCTCTCCTGGCTGTTATCATAGCTATCGAAGAGGAAGTGTACGCAAGAATAGCGAGGTGGCTCAACGACAAAGGTATGCCAACACTCGTTAGGTAGTGTGCGAATATTTTATTAGTGTGTGTTCGGACTTGGGCTATTGGTTCTCTTTAACTATTGCATAGTAATTAAGTTACGTAATGATAATATATGTTCCGTTTTGACCTTTTAATTAACTATTAATAATAATTAGTATAAAACAAAAGTACTGAAGATTAATAAATAAATATCATAGGGCATTAAACACAGCGCCATCTGACCCCAAACTAAGCAAAGCTTGTGCTATAGAAGTCGGATAACTGATAGAATACTTATATCCTTTTTTTTTGTAAATTGTTGGTTATTCGTAAAGATTAAAACATCAATCAATCAATTTGGAAAGCTGACCGATAATAGTGTAACTATAAAGCGGTAAAACGGGTATAATTTATACAAAAAAGGCAAGTGTGTGCCGTGAGATTTGAAGCCAGGGCCTCTGGAATGGAAAACAGACGTTTTCCCAATTAGTCTACCGTAATTTACTCATAACTTTGTTCTGCTTTCTAAGCTGTCTGGCGTGAGTTCGATTCTCACCCAGGACAAACATTTGTGACAAACATATTTACAATGAGAATACAAAGGAAGAATCCTTTTTTGGGTTGGTTAAAAACTATTGTTTTTTATGTCGGTTAAAGTTTTATTTACAGGTATAAATAAGTAAAGTAACTAAGACAAATGTAACATGTAAAATTATAACTACTCTAAAAGGCCGCTATCAATAGGAATAGTTCCCAAAGCGCTGGCCCCATTGCCGCGTTGTATGGCAATACTCAAACGCTGAGCAAAATAAAGGCCAGCGTTTTGTTCACGTGTGGCGTCGACCAGACGAGGTGACATTAAAAATTTTTTTGTTCCCTGTCCCCATGGCCCCAAAGTTTCAACCCTAAAAGGCTCAAATATGTACCCACTGTCCAGGGTATACTTGCGCCTTTTGGGGTCTTCTGCAAATTCCGCCGCTGCGCCAGCCCTAATCAGAAACCACCAGCCCTTTGTCGGTTAAAAAAGTATTATATACTTATACGGTCCGCAAAGCACAAGCTTTGCTTAGTTTGAAACTAGATGGCACTGTTTAAATATTGTTTTACGTTAAATAAAATCTAAATATAGTACTGGACATGACAGACAATTGAATAGATATTTCCTAAGCAAACGTGCTCCATCTTCGGCCACGTCGTCGCTTTCCATCAGGTGAGATCGTTGCCAAACGCATGCTTAGTCCGGTGTCAAAAGAAACTTGACGATTTCAATTTTTAATGATAAAAATTGTTATTCAAATAATCTAGAGAACCATTGGCCCAAGTTAAGTGTCTGTTGATTGAGTGTGAGTTTCTAGTGTGTCCAGTTTATAAGTTAAAAACTTTTTAACTTAATAGTTTTAAAATTCTCTAATAAATTTGTGAGTTAACTTGATTGTACCACTTTTGCATGTCACTTCATAGCGTTGTCATCCTATAGCAAAATACCTGTTTAGAGTCCTTTAATTTGACAAAAAAAAACAATTAAAATAAATAGTAAAATTAATTTCAATACTCTAAATAGAAATCGAATAGTCGTTAGAGATAGACAGAACATGTAGTTACTATACTATAGTGCATATTTTTTGTCTCTTTTCTGCTTACCAAACGGGACTGGACTCCAAAAAAAATATCTATGTATGACATCAAAATTTTTTTTCGACAACAGAAAACTATCGACTCGAGACAAAATATGAGAACCATCTGATTGTGAAAATATCATTGGTTTGTATAAAACGCTACGAAGCTAAAATGTGCTTACTCGCTTCGCTTTCCTGTCATTAACTGCACCTAAATGACATGGCATAATTACTGATTCATCCGGAAACTACCAAACTCACAAATATACCAAAATCTACTTTATCCTATGTATTTTTTTTTATGGTTGACAGGCTAGTTGTTTTGACCACAGCTCACCTAATGTTAAGTGAAGGTGTGGTCGAAGATGGTAAAGCACACCCAGCCTGGAATCCATTCCAAGGTTCTCTGGCTCTCAAGTGAGACTGCCGGAACACACCGTTAGATGCTTGGCGGCAGATTTTCAACTTCAAGGTGGTAGCTAGCCAGCCGAGTACTAGAAAGTACCCTACCACCATGCTATGGTTTCCTCACGATGTTTTCCTTCACCGGCAGCTCAAGCTCATTGTTGGGGTTTGAACCCATGCCCTTCGGCATGCGAACTTACCGCGCTAACCACTGAGCTATCATTGCTACATAATATAGAACTTAATAATACTTATAGAACTTACTTTACCATGGGAAACTAATATCTCTAAATATCACGATATAAATAAATAGTTAGCGTTCAAGGTATATATTCAGTGTATTTCCGCTTAAAATACATTAAATGTATACCTTGAACATTCAAAATAAACTTCAGTACAGCTGGTAAACGCCTCAGTGAAGTCATTTCAATACTGGCATGACCTTAAGTTATAAAGAGCACGAAGATGATTTGTAATAAAACAATAATAAGCTTAAAAGATTAAAACAGCGCGTGCATAAAAACTATTAAGATTGGATTCATTATGACAGACAGAACAAGTATAAGTATAGAACTAACAATGTAACTGGTCTGGTAGGATGATGCATTCCGTAGTAACAGACCTAACCTGGAATGAAAAATGGCTCTCTTATGAGACTGACCAAACCAACGACTGTAAGAAAGGTTGTTTCAGTAATTATAAACAGATCCATATAACTTAATAACTTTTAACAATGTAAAAATCGATAGAAAGCATTGCACGCAGATTTTTATTCGCTTGCATGTCTTCTATAGCGTATACTGAGCATGAAATGTTATTTTTATTTTAATCACAATTTTAATGTTACTAAAACAAAACTAAATACAACACTTTAAAAACATTAATCTTATTTTATATACAAAAAAAATATATTATAAATATACAATTTTTTAATCTACAACTTGTAGTCTTGGTCCACTTGGTGGTAGATCTCCTTGCAGGAGGTCATCTAGGTAGGTACCACCGCAGTACCAGTTATTCTGCCGCTAAGCAGTAGTGTGTTCCGGTTTGAAGGGTACTGCAGCTAGCGAAATTACTGGGCTGTTGAGACTAACCATCGAAAGTCTCAAAGTAATGAGCACCAAAGCAGCGATGCCCTGGACTTTGTTTTGTTACTCAAAGCTCTGTGTATCGCTGCAAAGGTCATGGACAGGCGTTATCTCTTACCATCAGGAGAGCGTCTAGTTCGTCTCATTACTTTTTTACATTAAAAAAAAGTGGTTTAATTGGTTGAAGCTATTTCTTTTGATCGATAAATGACTTGTAAAGTGACTAAGTAGTTTGACTCAACAGATGTTATGTAACGGTATAATCAAAGATGGTAAACGAATATAACCTTAAATGCTGCACCGCTAGGTGGTTGGCGGCAGATATTGAACTCGAGAAAGGTAGCTAGCCAGTCGATAACCTACCAACTTCTATGTTATCTTCATGATGCTTTCTTTAACTGCTAATTCACCAACACTAAACGCTCAACCTAGTTAAAACAGCTGTTCCAGATCGGAATCATCTCATGTTATTATTCTTTGATTGGCTTAATTTATTTCAAAATGTTTATAGAAAAGCTTTTCTTATGCCATAAGTAGCGTCTATAGTGATAAAAATTACATCAAAGTAACATTTTAAGGCTATCTTCTATTTCAAAAAGAACGTCATAAATATTGTGCCTATTGCGACAAGCTGCCAAAGCGATTTGATTTATAGAAACATCAGAGATGGTATTTTATTTTATTGGTATTCAAAAATATAAAGAATTTGTTTTTGTGGCCCGTTTAGCTCGTTTGTTTTGGCCTCGGGTAGTATTTTACTTGGTGGCAAATCTCCTTAGCAGGAGGTCGTCTGGGTAGGTACCATCCCAGCACTGTCTGTAAACATTACTGTGTTCCGGTTTAAACACAATAATGTACTGCAACTAGCTAAATTACAGGGCCGTTGATACTTACCACCGAAAGTCTAAAAGCAATGAGCGCCAAAACTGAGATGCATTGGACTTTGTTTTGCTACTCAAAGTTCTTTGTATCGCTCCAATAGTCATAGGCAGGCGTGATCTCTTACCATCAGAAGAGCGTCTCGTTCGTCTCATTACTTCTACATTAGTAAAAATCTGGATATAGCACACCTGATGTAGTGATAAAAGTTTCAATTACCAACCTCAACCATTCAACAAAAACAATCAAAACCAATTCAATTTCCTTTTAATTATTACCTTCCAAACCAAAATGTCCTACTGGTTTTCTAAGACCATCTCAGAGTTCTCTATGATTAGTTTTGACTGTTGTGCGACGTTTTTCTGAATTACTTTCCGCATTGTTTATTAATAATATAGGCCTGTTAATGTTGCCTTGGTGTGATTTAAATTAGAATGTATTATATAGTAACTGTTTTGTTGTTTTCAGTTTCAATTCCTCAACTCGTTTATGAGTTTGTTCTACATCGCCTTCTATCTCCAGGATATGGATAAATTAAAAGAAGTAAGTACAAAAAAAAAAAAAAATATATTCCTACCCATAAAAAATAAATATGTTCAGCAGTGGACGTCCTACTGCTGAAATTATGATGGTGACTGCAGAATATATTTTTGTAGCGATGATAGCTCAGTGGTTAGCGCGGTAGGTTCGCATGCCGAAGGGCGTGGGTTCAAACCCCAACAATGAGCTTGAGCTGCCGGTGAAGGAAAACATCGTGAGGAAACCATAGCATGGTGGTAGGGTACTTTCTAGTACTCGGCTGGCTAGCTACCACCCTCAAGTTGAAAATCTGTCGCCAAGCATCTAACGGTGTGTTCCGGCAGCCTCACTTGAGAGCCAGTTTCATTCCAGGCTAGGTGTGCTTTACCATCTTCGACCACACCTTCACTTAACATCAGGTGAGCTGTGGTCAAACAACTAGCCAACTGTCAAGCATAAAAAAAAAAATGAAACTGCGTTGTTATTACCTAGACGACTTCCTGCGAGGAACATCTCATCATCATCATCAGCCTATATTAGTCCACTGCTGGAAATAGGCCTCTCCCAAGACACGTCACTGAGCCCGATCTTCGGCTTTTCGCTTCCAATCACCGCCAGCTGTCCTACGTATATCGTCAGCGAAGAACATCTATCAACTAGTAAAAAGTGTTCTACGAAAACTGCATATTTTTTCACGACTACCCTCAATTTATTCCATCATTACAATTAAATACTTGAACAGATTTGGATGTAGCGTTAGAATCCATACCGAGTTACACTGGTTGTAGTTTTTTTAGAAAGAAAAAACTTTGTTTTTAACTAAGCTTGTTTCGAGATAAGAAGCGACTGATGTATTTAATCGAGATTATAAGTTACATCCATTACTCTTTACACTCAAATCCATTGAATCGTTACGTAACAAACACACACACACACACATATAAACTTTCGCATATGCGTGATGATGTATTATTTTATGTTTATGACGTTTCAGCAATTGGCAGTGTTGCTTATAACGCGACAAATCATCGGTAATGTAAAGGAATCCGCGTTGCCTTATTTGATCGAAAACTTGAGGCTGGCTAGAATATGCGTCGACGTGTTTGGCGCGTTGAGTCCAAGTAAAGGTGAGTTTTTAACAAGAAAGAAGGAGTCAGATGGTAAGGGTAAAAAAAGAAGGAGATTTTAGAAGAATTCGTTGGAATCTTTTTTTTTTTATATTTGCTCCCCGATTATTCAAAAATACCTGGACAGATTCGAAAAATCCTTTTTTTGTTTAAGGGTATAGGTACTTACTAGGTGATCTTGGCTCCAAGTCAGTATCTGATATTGGGATCCCAGAAAAATGAATTTTATAGGAACGCATAATATGTTATATATATTTTTATTTCAAAGTATATACTTTTAGATTGGTCCAATAGAAATTATAGGAGAAATCGGTTGCGTAGTTTCATTTTCAACCATAATACCTGAAACCTAGCCGTGTTCATGCTTTGAGTCGGTTTTTTTTAATAGTAAATTGCATCTTCGCTAACATCAGGCTAGATGACGGTCAAACGCAAAGTATTCAATAAATAAATCAAAAAAATTTAAGTGTTTTTTCAGTGTTGAGGATTTAAATTTAATTAATTTGACAATAATTTAAACAACTTATCCGAAAAAAAACACTTAAAACTAAAATTTGACATAAGCTGCCACGTGTTTCGCATCTACACGAGGCCTCCTCAGGACGTGTTGACTCTTCGAGCGGTTGGCCGAGACTGAGTACAGAGTAATCCTCCTCGACAGCGGCGCTTTATGCACCATTTGCCCGCGCCTGCGCATTGAATCACCGCAGCAATGGGAAAATTGACGCATGATTGCTCATTATATTTGTTTTTAGCACCAACATCGGAACAGCTAAACGAGCTGTTCGAAAAGCGTACAAGCTCGACGGGCGAACCTCCCGAGAACATCATCGCCGCGAACGGAGGGACTGACGAGAAACGAGACTCTGAAACTTCAGCCGTGGGACAGAAAGTCATTCACCAAGCTGAGTTGGAATCACAACTATTCAAGGTTATTATCCTTTAAAATATGTGTATAGTAAATAAAACTACTAAATAACAGAAGATGTTATTTAAAAGTATCTTATTGTTACTTCATGTTTAAAAAAAAAAGATTATTCGTGAAGGACAAAATTATTTTTGACATACAGTTATGTTCTTGATAAGTTATTGATTACGTATATATATGTTTTGCTAAAGAATTCTATTATCCAAACTGTTTATGCCCAAAACTATTTTCTGCAAAAAACAAGCCGCTGGCCGCATGCGGGCCGTTATCTGGGCAGCCCTGTTCTAGAGTATCAATTGCTTTAGTTGATTTCCTGTCTTGAAGGTGGTTCGATTTCGAGACAAATACATTTTTGCCATTTATGGACAAATGTAGCATAATTTTACAGTGAAATCAAAGCTACTGGCATTGTGAAGCAATTGTGATTTACCGCAAATAAAGACCAAAATAAATGCCAGTAGCTGTGATTTCACTGTAAAATTATGCTCCATTTGTTCATAAATGGAAAAAAATTATTTGTATGGAAATCGAACCACCTTAAATGCATTTTCCATTCTATATAATATATGTGATTAGTTTACTCGAAATTTATGCGATAGAAAACCGATAAATAAGAAACTATTTTAATACTTTGAAATAATAAAAAAACGACGGTTGACAGTACGATGGCACGTTCGCCGAGTACCTGGAGATGCTGACCCAGCTTGGGCACGTGGTGTTATTCTCGAGCGCGTTCCCGCTCGCCGCCGTGTGCGCGCTCTTCAACAACGCGCTGGAAGTGCGCGCGGACGCGTTCAAACTGTGCCACGTCGCGCAACGCCCATTCGGAGAGCGGGTCAATAGCATCGGCAGCTGGCAGGTCAGTCATAACGGACGAGTCATAAACTACGGCCTTGAGTCGGGAGGAGGCGATTTCAAACGAAAACTCATGTAAATAGAAATAAGGATTGTATGTATGCCTCGAGCATTCATGCTCACCATCGAAGGCTCCTTCTTGCGGCGGCGTCGTGTCGGGTCGCTCTCTTCCCTCAGATATGGTTGAGGAGGGCGATGGCTGGCACATGCGTCATACTCGTGATCGGGTGCTGCTTGCGGGTCGCTGGTCTGCTCGCGGTATACACACAATCTAGTACCTACTTTAACCTTAGATTAAGATCCTACTAACCTCTCCTCTTTTTGTAATGTAAAATTGTAAAAAAAAAAAAAAATTTGTAACTAAAGTTGACAAAGGTCACGGACCCCAGCGTCTGTGGAGCGTATAATAATAATAATAAAAAAAAAAAAAAAAAAACTACGTCACACGTTAAGGGGGAGGGAGGGGGTCGACGAAGTGTGACATTGTGTGACAAGGGGCGGAGAGAGGTCCCAAATTTTGTGGCATCAAATTTTTTCAAAATACATATAAAATTGCAAAATATGTTACATCACACTAGGCAGAGCCTAGTAGAGTAGGGTTAAAAAAAAATCATGAAATTCGTGTGACCCCTTACATGGATTATGTGTGTAGCGTGATACTATATGGACTCTTACTCAATACTATAATATTTTTTTATTTTTTTTTTATGGTTGACAGGCTAGGTGTTTGACCACAGCTCACCTGATGTTAAGTGAAGGTGTGGTCGAAGATGGTAAAGCACACCTAGCCTGGAATTGAACTGGCTCTCAAGTGCGGCAGCCGGAACACACCGTTAGATGCTTGGCGGCAGATTTTCAAACTTGAGGGTGGTAGCTAGCCAGCCGAGTACTAGAAAGTACCCTACCACCATGCTATGGTTTCCTCACGATGTTTTCCTTCACCGGTAGCTCAAGCTCATTGTTGGGGTTTGAACCCGTGCCCTTCGGCATGCGAACCTACCGCGCTAACCACTGAGCTATCATCGCTACAATATGGATTATATTTCTAGCGTGTGGTATACTGTGGGACTCTTAATTCGAAACTATTTATGTACCGTGGTTACATGAATGATATCTTACTCAATCTACACTAATCTACATTTCTACGCTGATATTATAAAGAGGAAAGATTTGTTTTTTTGTATGTTTGTAACAAATAATCTTAAAAACTACTGAACGGATTTGAAAAATTCTTTCAAGATTAGAATGCTACATTATCCTCGAGTAAGATAGGCTATTTTTTTATTATAAACAGGAAAGATTTGTATGTTTGTGAAGAATTAACTCGAAAACTACTGGGCTGATTTCAAAAAATCTTTCGCCATTAGAATGCTACATACATTATCCCTGAGTAACATGGGCTATTTTTATTGCTAGAATTTAATTAAAAAAATAAATGTCCACTCGTGCGAAGCCGGGACGGACCGTTAGTAGGTATATAATATGGACAATGTAGTGTGATAGGATATGATCTCTAACTCAATGCTATAATATAGATTATAGCACAGTGTGACCTAAACCCGCACTTTACACACGCTTTTCCGTGACTTTAATAGTCCTTTTTTGCACCGCGTAAAAATAAAACGACTAACTTCACAGATGGACAGCAAACGAGAAAAAAAACATTGAAATGTCCTTTTTGACACTTCGAAATTCACAACAAACAAATGACAGAAGGGGGATAGGTTAGCATTTCGTCTGAAAACAATTTCGAGCTGTAGAGAAAGTGACAACGTAAATTTTGACCAAACAAGGCTAACCTACAGTTTGCAATTTGTGAGTTACAACATTTATTCGAAAATGACGAGTTCGGAGAGTGAACTGAGTGAAAATGATGACATAGTCCCGGAAGCTATAAAAGAAATGGCAAAAACTGTGACGCTGAATTTGTTGCCCAGTAAATCGAAAAAACTATATACATCAGCATACAACGGGTTCAAAAAATGGCGAAAGGAAAACAAATCAAATTCTTTTTGTGAAGAAGTAATGCTGGCATACTTCGCTGACTTATCAAAAAAGTACTCGCCAACGAGTTTATGGGCTACGTATTCGATGCTGAAATGCTGTATCAATACCTACGATCATGTGGATATTGGTTGCTACAAAAACTTGATATCTTTCTTGAAAAAGAATAATTTGGGGTACCGGCCGAAGAAGTCGCAAGTCTTTTCGCGAAATAACATTTCGAAGTTTCTCAACGAAGCGCCGGACGATGTTTATTTATGCGAAAAGGTAAGTACAACTTGAACGATCATACACTTAAATGAAATTTTCTAATAACTTGAATTATTTATTCTTAAATATTATGTTCAGGTTGCGCTCATCTTTGGAATTGCTGGGGCATTAAGGAGAGAAGAATTTGTAAACGTCACTGTCGGCGATGTTCGAATATTAGAAGAAAATGTCCTTCTCGTAAAAATTCCGAAGACAAAAAATTACGTGCCAAGATCATTCACGATAGCAGATGGATTGTTTGACATTTGTTGGAGATATATGCATGCTCGACCGGAAGCATGCTCAATCGACAGATTTTTTCTCCGGTACTACAAAGGCAAATGCATCCAACAAGCCGTTGGAATTAATAAATTTGGATCGATGCCGAGGGACATAGCGAAGTATTTGAATCTGCCTGATGCGAAAGATTTCACCGGCCACAGCTTCCGAAGAACTTCAGCGACTCTTTTGGTGGACGCTGGGGCCGACTTGACTACATTACAACGACATGGAGGATGGAAATCTGCAACTGTTGCTTTTGGATACATCGCTGAGTCCATTAATAACAAAAAAAGAATTTGTGACCAAATCAGTAGTGGAATCGAAATCCGCAAGCGAGCCAAAATAACTGAGGTTGTTCCTGGTGCTGTGGAACAGACAGATCCCGTGGCGTCAACTTCTGGAGTCAATGACACCTTCAGATCGAAGAAAAATCAAGCCGCAACTTCTGAAACTGCTACTACGTCTATTCCGAAAAAAATGCAAAATTCCGAAATTTCCATTCCACCAGCATCGAGGACAAATCAAGAACCGAGCGTCCCCAAAACTGATCAAAATAAACATTCCAGTATTTATGCTGATTCCAATCATGGAAGTTCGGAGGGAGCTTGCGAAGTTCCACTACAGCAGGAACCGAAGTTCCCTTGTTTTTATCACCCCGACATTGGCCTGTATATTGAATGCTCCACGAATCAGGATGCACCTCCGCAGAATTTCATTTTTAACAATTGCAGCGTTCAAATAACAGGTTCTAATAACACTTTTATTTTGAATAATTACACTGTTGAAAATGAAGCTGTGCAGACAGAAAAGAACGGAAAACCACAGTGAATGAACCTCGATACACCGTTTAAACTTTAAAATTGTTTAAAATTGTAATTCCACGTGTTTTTGTACATTGCGTAATAAATGTACGTATATCAAACAAATGTATTATAGTTTTTTTCTATCAAATCTTGAATAAAATTTCAAATTAATACAGACAAATTGTGATTTGATGTTACATGACACAATAACATGTATTTAGTTTATGTGTTTCTTTTAAAATAGTAATTTCATACCTCGGGGGGGGCTTCGCCCCCCCCGAACCACCCCCACTCGCCACTCGTCCGGGGCGGGTTTATGTCACACAGCTATAAAATAGTATACGATACTCGTGACTTAATTGTCCATTAATGGCGTTGTCCAATAAAGGCGTTTAGCACCCTCGCTGCGCTCGGGTGCTAACTTCACGCCGTGCAATAATCGACTACTTAAGTCACACGTATCGTAATATACTATTATGTTTGTTGCATGATATATTGCCCCTCACTCAATGCTATTATTTATTTTATATTTTTTACTGATAGTAAACTTTATTTTATGAAACTAATTTGAACATTTTAGCTTTCTATGCGGTAGTTTAATTCTAATACGTTTTCAAACTTTTTATAGTTATGACGTCATGAGGTCGGCTGAATATGTAGAATATGCCTTTGCCATATAAAACAAAAAAGTATACAAAACATTTGACACATTTCATTAACTTTGACAGCAGAACTGACAAGATTTTTTTAATTGGCCCCATCGGGCAGGCTAAAGCTGTAAAGCCATTTTGTTACGTCTTCGGTATTTACAATTCATAACATGAAGTAAGCAAATCTTATGTCATAAAAGCGATATCAGAGTCCAAATAACGTTTAAAGTAAAATAATCCAGATATTTGTATCAATGAACCGAAAAACAACTCGACGTATGTGTATCGAAAATATTATTATAATCGTCGTTGACGTGACATTGACAAATATTGTTTTGGTTTGCCATTGCTTCTTTAGTCTATGAAAGTTGCCCGACGAGGTGACGTCATGAGACATCATGACGTGACATGAAAGTCAAGTTTGATTTATGTTTTTCATTAAAATAACCCCCTCCTCATAGTTTACAGAGTTGTAAACATAAAAATATTGTACAGAAATGTACTATTTCGAAATGGTTTTGGAATCAGTAAAGTTTTTTTTTTTCTTTACATACCGAATTATAGATTATGTAGGTACATAATACAAATACAAATACAAATAATCTTTATTTATGCATATTGTTTTAAAACATGGGTTTGGCCTCTCCTTTTAAGTTTACATAAACCTGTATTAGGAGAGACCGCTCCTTCAAATACACTATTTTTATACATTTACAATTATAATAACACTATTTATTTATTAAAGAAATTCACCAAACACGTAATTTCTGTATGGTATATGTATATTACATTACATTTATATCTATTTATTTATAATTTATAGTGGGTATTTTAACTGTTTATTTATGTTGTAGTCATGACTAATTAAATGCTCTGTTTGCTCGTAGTTAAGTTGGATAAGCCATGTTGAAATACATTTTTTACATTGACGAATTGTCATTGAGCATAACATAATGTAATATAATATGGATTCTTACTCAATGCCATAATATGGATTATGTATTTAGCGTGATATATTATGGACCATGTAGCGAGATGTAAAGATAAAGGGGTAAAAAGCCATTCTTTAAAAGAAATTTTGAAAAACCTAAAAAAAACTTACTTTCAGTTTTAGTAATACCGTTTCGCGTAGCCCCGTATTTTCGGTATAAAACATGCTCAAAAGCATTGATTCTTTATTTGTTTATTTATTGAGGTCCGCCAACAGTACACATATTGCTAAATTTACAAACACATTGCAAAAAGTTATGTTCCGATACATGCGCCAGTTATAGGCATACACAGCTTGATAAACATGTTGCTTGCAGTTTTAAGCTAAATAAACTTACAGTTTTAAATAGTTTATTAACTTTTTTTTTTAACTATGACTTTAAACATAAATTTTAATAAACATAGGAACCAGAAAATGTTATCTTTCTGAGTTTTCGGTATCTATATCCTCAGCAGATTCTTTCTTTTTGAGAACTCATCACGGTCTATTTGTTCCAGCATGCAATGGAAGCGATGGTGGCGGTAGCAGTGCTCGTGAATTGCGCGTTGATCGGCTTATCAGGACCTGTGCACCGCTTGTTACCTGATGCGACACCGGCTCAGACTATACTGGTTATCGTGGCACTAGAGGTAAGTAAGGAGAAGTAAAACATCTGAAATGATACTTAGGTGAAAATCTATCGCCAAGCACCTAACGGTATGTTCCGGCAGCTTCATTTGGAAGTCAGAACCATTCCAAGCTATAACCATTCTAAGCAAGTGTGTTAACCATCTCGGACAAAAAAAACGTATGGAATACTGGTGTTTTCTTCGTAAAGAACCGAATTACAAACGCAAGTTTTGGAAAGTGATATAATGTGGTGAAACATGACTTTAAGTGTTGCTTCCAAAACTCCATGGTCGTCGCTAAAATCGCCACTATTTTACTAAACCATGACTGGATTTGACCGACACGGACTGGACTTGACCAAGACGGGACTTTGACTACTTTTTAACTTAAGAAACTTGAAAATATCATAACACTTGACACCGGTAAATGTACAAATCGGAAGCATTGCCAAAATATTTGTCCGGTTTCAAACAGACTTGTGTCTTCTTCTTTTTTTTTTTATGGTTGACTGGCTAGTTGTTTTGACCACAGCTCACCTGATGTTAAGTGAAGGTGTGGTCGAAGATGGTAAAGCACACCCAGCCTGGAATGGAACTCTTCTTTGATTTTGGCGTCGCATTTTGAGCATTTGCCAGTGTCAAGTTTTCAAGTTTCATAAGTTAAATAAGTTGCCTCGTAGCTATAGTTATAGTCACAGTCCAGTCCTGGTCAAGTCCAGTCCGTGTCGGTCAAGTCCAGTCATGCTGTAGTAAAGTAGTGGCGACTTTACTATAAAGCTTCGATGCAGTTTTGGAAGCAACACGAAAAGTCATGTTGCACCACATTATATCATTTTCCCATACCTACTCGCGCTTATGATAAAACACCAACATTTTTATGCATATATATCGGCAAAACACTAGTTTCGAAAAAAAATACAACAGGGCGACACGACTCTTTCCACGTTCCCGCCAAAAAACTCCAAAACATTTGTCCGGTTTTAAACAGACTGTGTCGTTTGCTTCTAGCACGTGATCCTCGGCGTGGTGCTGGCTCTGCGGTTGGCTATACCGGAGATCCCGGCTTGGCTCGCCACGGAGATGGCTAAGGTGGAGTTCCAGAGGCGAGAGGCGATCAAAAACGCACACGCACCGCTTATGGTACGTTACTCTTACATTTATGTAAGTATTATAAGTATGTACAGTGAAAACTCTATATAGTGACACTGAGGGGACTGCACATTTTTTGGCGTTATAGAGAGTTGCCGTTATATGGAGAAAGTTTGTGAGCAACGAAGAATATGATAAGATAGTCAAGCAGATGCTGAGGCAAATACGTGCAAAGTAATTACAACAAACAAAAGAACGAATTTCTTAGAACCTTTAAATAAATAAATAAATATCGTAGGACTATACACACAGCGCCATCTGGCCCCAAACTAAGCAGAGCTTCTGTGATGGAAGTCAGATAACTGATAGAATACATAAATACTATTTTTTTTGTAAATGCACACTTATAATACATGCAGAACACACAGACACAGAACAAACATTTGTTTATTCACAAAATGTTTGCTCTGAGTGGGAATCGAACCCACGCCCCACAGCTCTCAAGGCTGATATACTACCAATGAGCCAACGGTGCTTTGGTTCATATGATGCCAACAGTCGAGCGAGGTGAATACGGGTCAGACAATAAAACATCGAAATGACAAACAAAGAACGTACACAATTTCTGTTATTGTCAATTTAAGCAACTTAGACCTACAAACAGTAGGTGTTTTATTAGTTCCCAAAATTACTTGCTTTATAACGACATATTGTGGTCGTTATGTAGAGTGTTTGTGATGCTACATAGAGAGTATCATTGAATGGACAACAAGGTAAACCAACCAAAGTAGAGTAATTTCAACGTTTTAAGGAGTTCGAGTGACGTTACATGGAGTTTAAACTTTCAAAAAAAGATTTTTGAAGGTTTTTGTTTCTTTTGTGAGAAATCTTTACCCTTCATTTGGACCCCAACTAATTTTGATCCAAGGCACGCTACGCTACTGTTACATATTCTATCAGTTCTCTGACTTCCATAGTACAGGCTTTGATCTAAATTATATTCCTAGACAGTGTGTCCAACATGAACATTATAAAAACATTTTTTTTTAATGTTTATGTTAAATGTATTGAGGCGAACGATACGCTCTCCTGATGGTAAGAGATAACGCGTGCTGCTTTGGCGCTCATTACTTAGAGACTTTCGATGGTTAGTCTCAACAGTCCAGTAATTTCGCTAGCTAACATTACTGTGTTAAATATAGGTGTAACAACTGGCGACCTTATCGCTAAAAGCGATCTCTTCCAGGCAACCTTAAGACTGATAGTGTCAGAGGAAGAAAAGACTAATAATATAACTACTCTACCATAAAATACTGGAAGTAGCGATGATAGCTGAGTGGTTCGCGCGGTTGATTCGCGTGCCGAAGGGCGTGGGTTCAAACCCCAACAATCAGCTTGAGCTACCGGTGAAGGAAAACATCGTGAGGAAACCATAGCATGGTGGTAGGGTACTTTCTAGTACTCGGCTGACTAGCTACCACCCTCAAGTTGGAAATCTGTCGCCAAGCACCTAACGGTGTGTTCCGGCAGTCTCACTTGAGAGCCAGTTCCATTCCAGGCTAGGTGTGTTTACCATCTTCGACCACACCGTCACTTAACATCAGGTGAGCTGTGGTCAAACACATAGCCTGGCAACCATAAAAAAAAATCTATTAATAATTTTTTGTATTTCTGTAGTCTGAACATCCGAGTCAAGATGACGTGCGATCAGTTCGTGGTACCCCCCGCACCGCTACCCCCACCACCCCCAAGGCATACGACAAACCGGAGAAGGAAAAAATGGAGCCGAAAGAAGAGAAGAAGAAAATCAACATCGGCTTGATACCGGAAATACCACCTTTTAGGTAAGCGAAGCCGTAGTGTTGTGAAATATGATAGTCGATAGATAGATCGATATATTTTGTAGTCGATAGATAGATCGATATGTTTTGTACCTTCATTGTACACACTGGTGATTAAAATGAACACACACATAAGAATCTTTTGAAAGACTGAAAATTTTAAAGTGCCGCAGAAAAACTGTCGGTAAATAACTTATAGTACTTATTGCGAACTTTTTGGGAAACTCTTGATAAATTGTATGTATTTGTTATTATTAAAGAAGCTTTAGCGGTGTTAGGAAAGCATCGATAGATTAATGGGTATCTGGATTTTGAAAAACATACGATCACATAGTTTTAAAATAGTATCGATAGTTTTATAGATATTAATTGAAGTTGAAAAATCTATTTTTACGTACTTAGTTATAGTATACAAAGTACCATACTAATTTTCCACCATAGCGACAACTTACTATCAGACTCATTACGACAAGGGTAGTTCTATGAATGGGCTTTTTGTTGTGCCTAGTCGAAACAAGTATACATTTAAAATTGAAAAACACCTCGACACTAGGTGCGACTGTTTGACTGTAAATTAATTTATATATTTTTTTAAATTATAGCTAAGAACACTCGATCAAGTCACTTTTTAACCGAATAAAAAACGAAAACGTATTATTTCAGCAATTTAGACACAGATAGACACATTCACACTTTCACTTAACATCAGGTGAGCTGTGGTCAAACACCTAGCCTGTCAAACAAACAAAAAATACACGTACAAGTTAATTATTTTTTTTTACTAAGATTGCAGTGTTGGAAATGTATCGATAGTTTAACTTTGACATGGTATAGCGTTGACAATATAAGAACTATTACTAATTTGAGTTTTTAATCATATGTAAAAGTATATTATAACGATGTCTCATTTGAAAAAAATAGAATTCCCCAATTTTTTTTTGCTGAATTTTAAATGTAGATTTTTTATATTTACATTTAATTATTATGTTATTGTTATAGGTCAGTGTGGTAGAACATTAGTTGTTTTATTTTATTCTTTTGGTTTCAGTTAATTTGGCACAAGTTAGCCTGGATCGGTGTGTAGTGATGTTGCGCATTTTTATTAATAAATTTTATTCCATCAAGTCAGTTTTAACGCTTTTTTGTGATAAATATGAGTTTTATTTAATTTGCAATAAATAAATATTGTTTTTATTCTGTTTTTTATTCACATTCATGTTCTTTGCAGTGAGTTTGAAGGTAATACAAAATCGATTACACGTAAGGTAATTAATTTTTTTTTTATCATTTCATGGCATCAAATAAATGTTAAACGCTAAATTAAATCAGCGTTTTATTGATTAAAATTTAAAGGTTTTTTTTAGAACATTTATTTCATGTCATCGATAAATATTTATTTCTGTCTTTCTTAACTAAGCACATCTCTAGTAAACAAATAACTTTGAGAAATTGTAAATAGCTTTTTATTCTACTTCAAAAAGCACATCCCTTCCATTTATACTCAGATATACTATACGTGCGTGCAGCACGTGCAGCTTATGGGTTAAGCACACCAAAAAAATCGTACAACGCCCTGCGTGTCTTATACAACAACGCCTTCAGGTTGCTGATGAAGCTGCCACGCTGGTGTAGTGCCTCGGGGATGTTTGCGGATGCGCGGATTGATAGCCTCCAGGCCATCATGCGCAAGCGTGTCGCGTCCCTGATGCGCCGCGTGCGGGGCGGCTCCAACACCTACCTACAGTTGTTCGCCTGGCGGATGGATCTGGATTGCCCAATAATGCAACACTGGACAAAGATGCATATTGAGCATTCCGGATCAAAGCCTAAGTTTAGGTTAACATGAAATTATTTGTCTTCTTCTTTCTTTTTGTTTAATTTTGGCAGGTATAATTATTTGTAATTTATGTATATTGATTTTATTTATGTAGGTACTAATTTTAAATGTTGTTTCTATGGGCATGGTATGAATTTTTTTTTTTTTTTTTTAATGTAAAAAGTAATGAGACGAACGAGACGCTCTCCTGGTGGTAAGAGATAACGCCTGTCCATGACCATTGCAGCGATACACAGAACTTTGAGTAACAAAACAAAGTCCAGGGCATCACTGTTTTGACGCTCATTACTTTGAGACTTTAGATGGTTAGTCTCAACAGCCCAGTAATTTCCCTAGCTGCAGTACCCTTCGAACCGGAACACAGTAATGTTTACACACTACTGCTTAGCGGCAGAATAACTGGTACTAAATATACATAATAATATGCCTGATTTAATAAAACCGATACAAGATTACTGGTGATGGTGTCGTTATCAAGAATTCGAATTGTTTTTACCTAGGTATTACTTCTTAATGCAAGTACCTAAAGCGTAGCCCATAGTTTTCGCTACAGCGACAGATCTGAAATCGTGAAATGAAATTCGCTATGCCTCACCATAACAACTTACCTTTTCGATAGAACATTATATTTTTTTCACGATTTTAAGAGTACAATGTCCCCCTTCCGACTTAGTATAACTCAAGATTATAACCCTGTATAATTGAACCATCAGATTACATTTATGTGATGATAAATGTTTGTTCCCTCTGGGTGTTCTGTATGTATTATAGTAATTTTTTAAGTACGAAAGAAAAATCGATGATTTGCATCGATTATATCAATTTCTGTGTAGTGATACACAGAACACAGAGCTCGACACAGACTTGACATTGACAAGTTATGCACAGAACTTGACATGATAAGAGATAACGCAATGATCATGGACATGCGTTATCTCTTACCATCAGGAGAGCGTCATAATCCTACTAATATTATGTGAAAGTTTATATGTTTGGATGTTTGTTACTCCATCACGCAAAAACGGCTGAACGGATTTGGATGAAATTTGTCATACACATAGCCTATTACCTAGATTAACATACTCGTATAGAGTACTTTTTACAACAGATTTATCAGATTTATTTAATTTGAAAGATAATTAAAATATTTTGAAAGCTTATTCATTTATTGATGAATTGACAGATTGCCAGATGTTAGATTGACACATTAGTTCTACAAATGTCAGATTCATGACTATTGCGGACGAAGTTGCGGGCGTCAGCCAGTAATACATAAGTATGTGGGCAGTGCATCACTGCATTGGTGTTCATTCATCATCATCATCATCCACAACCTTCTTTATCCCACTGCTGGACATAGGCCTCTCCCAAGACACGCCACTCAGCCCAATCTTCGGCTTTTCGCTTCCATTCACCGCCAGCTGTCCTACGTATATCGTCACTCGAGTCTCAGGGCGTCCTACGCTACGTTTGCCAATTTGCGGTCTCCAGTCTAGAACACGTCTACCCCAGCAGTTCTATTAACATTACTTGGTGTTAATTACTTTTAGATATTCGAAAGCTAATTTATAGGTTATGCTATTTCGCTCGCTACAAATGCCGTTCAAATCGGAACACAGAAATTCTTTATTATTACCATACCAGTTTAATTACATTACTATCTCGACGTATTTCAGACCGAAAGCAGCTTCAGTCACTACGTCGACATTGAACGAACCCGCTGTAACTACTGGTTCGCTGCAGTTGTTGCAAGAACTTAGTCCGACAAAACCGAGCCTACGACGTAAGGTAACGTAAGCTGAAAAGTTTAAAAAACCAATAAACCGACCGAATAAACGACTGAAAGCAATAACAGAAAATAGCTATAATTAAAGGGAAAAAACTTTTTTAATATTCATTTACGTAGCGGCAAAAGAAATGCATCATCTGTGAAAAATGCGACTGTCTACCTATCACGGTTCATGAGATACAGACGGACGGACAGCGCGGTCTTAGTAATAGGGTCCCGTTTTACCCTTTGGGTACAGAACCTTAAAAACCTAGCCTTATTCTTTCATCTGTGTTTTTGCCCGACTGCCAAGGAACGGTTTTATTTTCGCGCGTATCTCGTAGTAGCTGCGCTCCGCGGTATTACCCGCTATATGTTTCTGGGATAAAAAGTAGCCTATGTGCTAATCCAGGGTCTCAGGTACCTCCATAACAAATTTAACTTGAAAGAGTAACATTTTGATGAAATTTGGTAAACAGGTAGCAAAGACCCTGGATTAACACATAGGCTACTTTTTATCCCGAAAACATGTAGCGGGTAACACCGCGGGGCGCAGCTAGTACAAGATATGCACAAAAAACGTAACCCTTCCTTGGCAGTTGGGTAAAAACACAGATGAAAGAATGAGGCTAGGTTTTTAGGGTTCCGTACCCAAAGGCTAAAACGGGACCCTATTACTAAGACTCCGCTGTCCGTCCATCTGTCTGTGCGTCTGTATATCATGAACCGTGATAGTTAGACAGTTGCAATTTTCGCAGAGGATTTATTTCTGTTGCTGCTATAACAACAAATGTTAAGAAACGGAATAAAATAAATATTTAAGGGGACTCTCTTACAACAAACGTGTTTTTTTTGCCGTTTTTATAGATAATGGTACGGAACCCTTCGTGCAAGAGTCCGACTCGCACTTGGCTGGTTTTTTATACATATATACGTCATCTAAATTGAAAGTCAAACTTGTCGGAAGTTTGTAGACAGGCAGACAATTTGCTGCTGTGTTCTGTTTGATGAAACCTCATTGTAATAACAGGAAGGAACTCCCGGAGCCCCGCTATCTCTGCTAGGTGTGCGCGGGTTGCGGGACGAGCCGCTGCACCGCTCCGCGCACTGCATCCCGCATCCCGCTCAGCATCGCCCTAGGATCAACCCTACTCTACAGGTAACTTGTAAAGATATAATAACAAATTTACAATTTAAAAAAACCGACTCCATGACCAACTAAACGCACTGCTCCAATGAAACAGCGAGGTTTCGGAGTCAACGAAAATGTCATCGATGCATACAATGTTACAGATTTTTTTTAAAACGTTGGATCGATTTCCCAAAAATGTATCTATATGGGACCCACCTCTGAAGTATGATCCAAGCAAAAAAAGAATCATTAAAATCAATTCATAATTGCTGGAATTATCGCGCAACGTACAAAAAAAAAGTTTTTTATGGTTCACAGGCTAGGTGTTTGACCACAGCTCACCTGATGTTAAGTGACGGTGTGGTTGGAGATGGTAAAGCACACCTAGCCTGGAATGGAACTGGCTCTCAAGTGAGGCTGCCGGAACACACCGTTAGGTGCTTGGCGGCAGATTTTCAACTTGAGGGTGGTAGCTAGCCAGCCGAGTACTAGAAAGTACCTACCACCATGCTATGGTTTCCTCACGATATTTTCCTTCACCGGCTTCCTTCATTGTTGGTTTTGAACCACGCCCTTAGCCACTGAGCTATCAACGCTGTCGGATTGAGAACTTCCTTCGTTTTTAAGTCGGTTAAAAACAGAGCTA
Organism: Biston betularia; assembly: GCA_905404145.2. Taxonomy (NCBI): domain Eukaryota; kingdom Metazoa; phylum Arthropoda; class Insecta; order Lepidoptera; family Geometridae; genus Biston; species Biston betularia. The sequence continues at coordinate 4,054,230 of FR989887.1, read as the reverse complement.
ATTATAAAACATTCTATAAAACGCTAGTTTTGAAAAATATTGCGGCGGTATAAATTTGTTTCGTGTTTCCACCAAAACTCATTTATACTTGTGCTATGTCCACACAGGAGCTGTCAGGAAGCGTGAGCGCGGGCGGCTCAGAGCCAGATTTGAACGCGGTTCCCTCCGCCGCGCCATCTATCGACGCCAGCGCCACTTCTAGCGAGGACGACAAACCTAAAGATAAAAGCAGTAAGTCAAACAAACACCCAACACAAATATTTGTGTGACGAACATGGATGCTTGTCGTGTATCTGGGTTTTCTAAATGTATGTATCTAATTAGGTATGTAATTTTTTTTTAATATCAACATGTCAAATATAATTCTCAAGTAAGGTGGTTCGATTTCCATACAAATAATGTTTTGTCATTTATGGACAAATGGAGTATAATTTTACAGTGAAATCACAGATACTGGCATTTATTTTGGTCTTTTTTTGCGGTAAATCACAATTGCTTGATCTCAAAAATCATAAATTTATATACACTGACTTCTCAGATTTTTACCATTTTTTATTGTCTATGACCATTGCAGCGATACACAGAACTTTGAGTAACAAAACAAAGTCCAGGGCATCGCTGCTTTGGCGCTCATTACTTTGAGACTTTCGATGGTTAGTCTCAACAGCCCAGTAATTTCGCTAGCTGCGCCCTTCAAGTGGTGATCGAGGTCGTTGTTTGTTGGCAGGTCGGTCTCGAGCGCGTGCGCTGCTCGTGAAGCGCGTGCGCTCGGTGGCGGTGTTCTCCCTCGGGCTGCGCAAAGCGCGCGAGGCGCATGCGCACCACGCGCCTCCCTCGCCGCACACGCCGACCAACCTCACTACTGTAAGTAAACACAAGTCACCAGTGATATACGATACGATATTTTGTAGCGATGATAGCTCAGTGGTTAGCGCGGTAGGTTCGCATGCCGAAGGGCGTGGGTTCAACCCCCAACAATGAGCTTGAGCTGCCGGTGAAGGAAAACATCGTGAGGAAACCATAGCATGGTGGTAGGGTACTTTCTAGTACTCGGCTGGCTAGCTACCACCCTCAAGTTGAAAATCTGCCGCCAAGCATCTAACGGTGTGTAGCCTCACTTGAGTCAGTTCCATTCCAGGCTAGGTGTGCTTTACCATCTTCGACCACACCTTCATTTAACATCAGGTGAGCTGTGGTCAAACACCTAGCCTGTCAACCATAAAAAAAAAAGTGTTTAAAGTCATAGTTTAAAAAAAAATTGTGTAGAGATTATTTATAACTGCAAGCAATGTTTATCGAGCTGTGTATGCCTATAACTGGCGCATGTATCGGAACATAACTTTTTGCAATGTGTTTGTAAATTTAGCAATGTTTGCTGTTGGCTTACCTTAATAAATAAATAATATGTCACAAAGTAAATGTCAATGAGGACAGATTGCAATTAAAAAAAAACACGCCAAAAAGTAAAAATTGTATTAGTGCATAAAATTATTTTCTCTGTTCCAGACACCTCCCCCGCCGATGCTAGGAGGCGAACTATCCCTCATACCGATAGAGCAGTTGATACAAGTCGAAGATGTAAAACCTCGTCCGAGCTCTGACGATAAACGTCTCTCTTAAATCGACAGCTTTACATATACTTACTTAACTCGTGTGTGAGTGGTACTACCCCCATGTCAATTCAATCGGAAATAGTGTTGCCAGGCGTTCGGATAAAGCCGGACATAGTTAGGCTTTTTGATTGCGTGTCCGGCCAAAATAAACGGTGTCCGGATTTTGTTAGATATACCTTTTACATTTCGCAAACGAGCGAACCCCGAGCGTGGCCGAGCGTTTTTGTCGTACCTATTAATAACTGAGACAAAATCCTCAATAATGTAGGGTGTCCGGCCTTTTTACCCATATGCCCGGCCAAACTGGCTGGTCTGTCCGGCTGGCAACCCTAATCGGAAAGCAAGCTCGAAGAAACTCTTATCATTTTATGATCGACGTTCAAAAAAGCATTTGATTCCACTTGCATTGTGCGAACCGCTAAACAGTGGATGTTATGATGTGGATGAATACAAGGTCCTAGGACCTTGTATTCATCAGAGAACTCAAGAGTGAATTTGTATCTTCTAGGGAAGCGTGCTCCATCGTAGACCCCAAATCCTGGACCCCATATCCAAATCTCACTTAATATTAAAACCTCAGATTTAAAATCAAGTGAGATGGTGGTTTTTGTAGGAAGACGTATCCTACTCGTACTAATATTATAAAAGTGAAAGTTTGGATGTTTGTTACTCAATCACGCAAAAACGTCTGAACTGATTTGTATGAAATTTGTCATACATATAGCTTCTTACCTGGATTAACAATTTGAAAGTTTATATATTCATTGACGGATTGTCAGATTGACAAATGTCAGTTTTACAGATGTCACATTGACAGATCTCAGATTGACAGCTGTCACGTTAACAGATGTCAGAGTAATGACTATTGTTACTTACATGTTTAATTTCTCTCTGAACCTAAGTCGCAGGCGTCAGATAGTATAAAATAGTAGAAAAAAAACATTCATAAAAACAAGCTTTTATATGTCATGGTGTCATTTGAAACAGGCAAAATTAAATGTGTTTTAAAGAAATATTGTAGTTGACAGTTGAAGCTTTCCTTCGTCTGTCAATCCTGGATAAATCATCATTATTATAGAAATTCTCAAATAAATAAAATATTACACGGTTTTGCAAAGAATTTTCATGTGATAGTAACACTAACACTTGAGTAAAATATATTTAAGTACAATTGATATTAGCTAGCAACACTGATATAGATAGCGCCTGTTAAACCTAGACCATAGACCATGGATGACTGAGCTAATAGACATCTTATGAATATGTCATATTAATGTCATGGCAAAGTACATGGAGCGCGCGGCCCCGAGTAAGTAGAACATCTTCCCTATTAGCGTTGATTCACGCAGGTTTAGCTTTTATTGTATAACATAATTAGTAGAAATAATATTTGTACGTATGTCCTTTATTGAAACACATAATATGAAGTCAAGTTTTTGAATAAAACATAGCAATAAATAATTTTATATCATATTTATGATTAAAACAATACAGCTCAACTCCATTTTAAAAAGTTAATTTGATAATAATATATTCAGTAGGTGTAAGATGCCATGTCTATCAGCTCATTCATCCATGACATAGATTTAACTTTAGCATAGTTTAATATACGTAAAAACGGCATTATCTAGTTTATTAATACTAGTTTACATTTACTTTTAGACTTAAAGGTAGTTGCGGTAATTAACATATTTAGAAGTCAATTTTTGCGAGAAATTGTTGAGTCAAATTTTTTAATGTTGATTTTTATACTGTTTTTGTAAGAATGAGTACAAATAGGTAGTTATTGTTCTATTTGTGTTTAGATTGCAAAAAGAAAACATGTTTGGGAAAGTTAAAAAATAAAATAGATTACGTTAACTGTCAAGTTCAATCGCAATGTGCTCGATATTGTAATTAAAAACCGGCCAAGTGTGAGTCTGACTCGCGCACAAAGGGCTCCGTACCATTATCTATAAAAACGGCAGAAAAGTCACGTTTGTTGTGTGGGAGCCCCCTTAAATATTTATTTTATTCTATTTTTTAGTATTTGTTGTTATAGCGGCAACAGAAATACATCATCTGTAAAAATTTCTACTAACTATCACGGTTCATGAGGTACAGCCTGGTCGCAGACGGACAGACAGACAGACGGACGGACAGCGGAGTCTTAGTAAGAGGGTCCTGTTTTTAACCTTTGGGTGCGGAACCCTAAAAAGCGAGGTGTTAGCGTGATAGTGTGATGCTCCTTTTCGCTCACGCTTTATACAAAACATACACAGTGTGTCAAAAAAGTGTAGTAACTAAAGAACGCTGATCTATCCAAATTTTGTTTTATAATAGGACTGATATAAAAATTACAAAAAAATATCAACTATACATTTTTTCAATGTATAAAGTAATGACAGAGTAAGAGATAACGCCTGTCCATGACCATAGAAACACAGAACTTTGAGTAACAAAACAAAGTCCAGGGCATCAGGGCATCTCTCCTAATACAGGTTTATGTAAACTTAAAAGGAGAGGCCAAACCCATGTTTTAAAACAATATGCATAAATAAAGATTATTTGTATTTGTATCACTGCTTTGGCGCTCATTACTTTGACTTTCGATGGTTAGTCTCAACAGCCCAGTAATTTCGCTAGATGCAGTACCCTTCGAACCGGAACACAGTAATGTTTACAAACTACTGCTTAGCGGCAGAATAACTGGTACTGCGGTGGTACCTACCTAGACGACCTCCTGCTAAGGAGATCTACTACCAAGTAAATACAAAAATGTATTAAACATATTATATTTATACAAATACATAAATAGTTTTTAAGTGAAGTTGATTTTAATGTGGGTTAGATTTATGTTACCCGCGCGACTATTCTAGGGTTAAAGTCAGCTTAGCAAGCCGTATCGTATAGCACATACTTTATTTTCTAGATATCTGAACAAATGTAACAAAAGTACATATCGATTTGCGATACGAACTTGACGTTTAACGTAGCCTTTCTGCAGAAACTATAGATTCGTGCTAAATACAGACTTATAGTTTTGGGTTAAGGTGGTTCGATTTCCATACAAATAAATATTTCCATTTATGGACAAATGGAACATAATTTTACAGTGAAGTCACAGCTACTGGGATTTATTTTGGTCCTTATTAGCGGTAAATCACAATGGCTTGAATAAAACAGTAGATTATTAGCATAACCTACTGTTTTAGTCAAAAATCACAAATTCATAAAGTTGATTATATGCTAATAATCTACTGTTTTATTTAAGCAATTGTGATTTACCGCAAATAAAGACCAAAATAAATGCCAGTAGCTGTGATTTCACTGTAAAATTATGCTCCATTTGTCCATAAATGGCAAAAATTTATTTGTATGGAAATTGAACCACCTTAAGGGTTAAATTCCTAAATCGTGAATATCTTGGCGAATTGAATAAATTTATAGTAAGGAGATATAAGGTGAAGGCGATTTTTAGTAAATTTTTGAAATGTTTTGATCGTATATCAATGTTAATTGTTTTGTGAGATGAGAAAATGTCCTATTTGTTAAGCTTTTTTAGATGTTTATTGTAGGTACGAAAAAGCAATTTTATGGACAATAATTTAAATTTTAGCGTTAATTTGCCGCGTTAGAACGAAGTTGACAAAAAGTAGCTTTGAATGTTTTTAAGCGCAATTTATACATAGGGTTAGAATAGGGGGAAATTTGGAGAAGTTTGGTTCCTGTCATAATATTTCTAATTGTTCCATATATTTTGTTCTATATAAATAAATAAAATAAATATCATTGGCTATTTCATATAGCGCCATCTAGCCCCAAGGTAAGCTTTTACTATGGGAACCAGATAACTGATAGAATGCATACATACCTACTACCTACTATAAAACATACAGAACACACACAGAACAAACATTATTATCACACGAATATTTGCCCTGAGTGAATCGAACCCACACCCGACGGCTCTTGAACATACACTACCAAATGAGCTAGCAGGGCACTCAATGTAGGTATAAGTATATTTAATTACTATAGTCAATTTATGAATTAACAGAACGTAATACCCAGTTTATATGATTTGGCGGTATATGGGGTTACGCAGATCAGTAAGATTGAGGCAAAAGGAGCTAATGCCACTCATAATTGTGGATAACTTTTCTATGGATCAAAACCTAAAATGACGAAAAAAATTGCTAAAATAATTCTAGGAGGTAGCGGAGACCCTGGATTAACACATAGGCTACTTTTAATTCCGAAAACATGTACCAGGTAACACAGCGGGGCGCAGCTTGTATTTTATAACGGTTGTTTTTTTTTCGTGTTATACTTAGTTCCATAGTTGTTCATAATAATGAGTATAATGCGTCAATCACATAACCATGTACCTATACTAGAAATTGTATTCTGTATACCTAAGTTATCTTCAAATCTAGACTAAACACTGGTTCAAAGTAAGCACACTCCATCTAAGACTGTATCACTTCCTAATAATAGGCAGGGGAACGAAAACATGTTTGAAATGAAAAAAAGATTAACTTAAAAAAATAAAGAAATTATATTTACATCTCTCGCAATCAATTATCAAAATTAACCATCATCATCAACCATCGGTGTGTTCCGGCAGCCTCACTTGAGAGCCAGTTCCATTGCAGGCTAGGTGTGCTTTACCATCTTCGACTCTTCACTTAACATCAGGTGAGCTGTAGTCAAACACCTAGCCTGTCAATGTGGTTCTTCTGTCAGTACCATGTAGCATAAAATGGCAAAATTTTAAACTTGGGTATAATGATACCCATTGTACTATTCTTATCGCCTTCGTTAATACCTACTTTAATTTTTATCACTGCTAAATTATCAGGCTCAAATTAGCAGCTGCAGGAAAATTGTAGAGTTACTGTAGATACCTAATCAAACAAACTTACAAAGTGAAGTTCGATCGGTGTTATATGAGTACGCTTCATTCTTTGATCTAAATTCTAATATAACAAACATGTAGTATAGTTTTTTTATTGTACTGGCAACTTCGCGAAATTGCCAGTAGGTACATACACACATCTTCGTCGAGTCGATGTTTCAATTTTTTTATTAGTATTTAGCCACTGCAACACCGCGGGAGGTGGCTTTTTGGAGGTCTTCCATGGTACAGGAGTCTGGACAGCGAGGGCTCGAGAGAAGGTGCTGCATGGTTTGCGCAGGAGCCCCACAGTTGCACTGTACCGTTTCGGAGTCCGAGTATCCCCACTTGGCGATATCGATCCTGCAGCGGCCCACTTGGGTCCAGAGTCGATTTGATTTCCACGTGGGCCACGGGAGATCGCTATATACACACATGTGGAGCTACTACATGTTTGTTAAGTTATATCTTCAAATGAAGCGTATCTACCTAAAGCGAAAGCGTGAATATAGTCTGGGTTCCTTCAAATCGCGAGTGAATCGGTTTCTTCTAGGCAAGCGTGCTCCACCGTAGACCGCATCTTCGCTTAACATCAGGCGGGATGGCGGTCAAACGCATGCCTATGTATTATAAAAAAAAAAACTTACTTATGTAATATCGATCGAACTTATAAGAAATGTAATCATCATTTATCAGTCTTTTTATTTCAATGCTTTTTATTTGGCCATATTATGAACGTGCGAACTAAATGTATGTAGACACCTAGCTGTTATTGCTCTAGATTCTCCGAAAAACTCATTATACCTACCACACATTGTTTTATTTTGGTGATAAACACTGGAGATTTGCTACAAGTCGGATAAGTCAGTATTACCGACTGTTTTTAAAATGAGGTTTTGGTTGATAAATAGATCAAAAGTCTTCCGATAAGCATTAGATATTAAAATTAATCTTTCGTTTTTATCGTGTTTCGAGAATTGAGTAATTTGATTCAGATAGTTGTGTATCTGAATGGACAAAAACACTTCCTAAAATAGATTGTTTTTTTTCCTGTACCTAGGTTGTTATCGTTATTATGAGGGAAATAAGCGATTAGCTTTATCTGTGTACACATAAAAAATAAATGAAACATGAATAGAGAACATGATGCTCATTTTAATTAATGCAAATTAATTTTAGCTCTTGAACTTTTGATTAAATATATTTTTTAACGTTTCTATTAGAGAAGTGCGATGTACGAAAATTGGGCATGTAGCAGATGGCACCACAATCTCGAAATCTTTCTATATTTAAATAAAAGAGTAGGTAAGCCACTTTTAATTAATTACCTATCACTATAAGCTATCTATCTAGATTATTTATTACATTCCCTGATTAATTTAGTCCAAATATTTTCGACTTCGATAATTCCAAGGCTTTTACCTACCTATTGTAGGTATGCGCTGGTGATAAAATGATTTCCAAAGCTTCTTGTATTGTTGTTGTAATTATTTTTGTACGAGGTTTATTGATAAAATGTTGCATTTTTTAAAGTAGAAAATAAAACTAAGTTTGCAAAATTATTATTATTTTTCATTTATTTATTACCTCACAATCCTCGCATGATTACGAAAACGTTTGCTGAATGGCGACATTTTCGACCTAGAAGGTAAGTCAAACAAAGAGGTTGTCGATAAAGCTGAAATCGCACGTACCTACATCTAAGAAATATTTTACGCTTAATTCACTCGGGAGAGTTTTGGCGGGAACGCGGGAAGAGTCGTGTCGCTCCGTTGTATTTTTTTCCAAAACTAGTGTTTTGTCGAGTGTCTATGCATAAAAATGGTGGTGTTTTATTCATAAAGTGCCGAATTGCAAGCGCGAGTGTGGGAAAATGATATAATGTGGGGAAACATGAGTTTTCGTGTTGCTTCCAAAACTCCATCGAAGCTTTATAGTAAAGTTGCCACTACTTTACTAAAGCATGACTGGAATTAACTGACACGAACTGGACTTGACAAAGACGTCTTTGACGATAACTATAGCTAAGATACAGCAGAAATAACACTTAAGACAAGGCAGTATGGCTCTATAGCTTTAGCCTGCCCGAAGGGGCAAATTAATAAAATAAAATAATTAATTCACTCGGTAGTATCTAAATAAAAATTTGTGTACGCATAACGACACTATTATCAAAAATAAAGCAAATAAAATTGTACCAAAATAGAATTGAGTGTGTTATCAGTCTCATTACTATCTATGTACCTAGCTGAAAAACTTGTAGAAGCTTGACTTTTTTTAATTATTAGGTTTATTTTACAACAGGCTAGGCGTGCGTTTGCCACGATCTTTACAACCTGATGGAAAACAACGGTCTGGCCGAAGTTGGAGTGCCGTAGGAAGAACTTATTCACATCCAACCTGATGTTAGGGCAACGATGTTGTCTAGGAGTCACCACTATTTTAGGTAGGTACCTACTCCAGCATTGCCTAGACTGTGACTTATATTGTTTTACTTTCTTTCAAGAGATTTGAAATAATTGAGACGCAGAATGCACGATACCAAAAGTTTTCAAAACTTGGCTACGAATATCAGTAAATGTTCCCACGCCGTGTAGGTACCTGCCTAGTATTTTTTTCTTTACGAAAGTGACAAGACTAGAATATGAGCACGTTTGTCTTGTTTTTTTATGAGTGGAAACGTCACACACATGATTAGGTAATGTAGACTAGAACCTTAGGAACGTTCATAGACATAGGATAGGTAAAACAAATACGTTTGCAAAAAATGTGTGTTCACGGCTGGTTTTTCTTTCTCTCTTCTTCTTCTTCTTTATCTTCTTTATTTCTGGTTACTTGCCGTTAGATTTCCTTAGCAAGTCGTCTAAGTAGGTACTAAATATTCTGCCGCCAGTTAAGTGTATAAACATTACCTACTGTGTTCCGGTTTGAAGGGACTTTAAATTCAGAGCTGTCGAAACTAACCATTGAAAGTCTCCAAGTACCTACTTAATGAACACGAAAGCAGCTACGCCCTGGATTTTGTTTTGTTGTGTGTATCGCTGCAATGGTCATAAATAATACATTATTACTCTTACCATCAAGAGAACGTCATGTTCGTCTAATTCATTTTGCATTCAAAGAATAAATCAAAACTAATATGTAGAATAAATATATTTTATTAAACAACTTAGCTAACAATAAACGTATCTATATAGATTTATTATCTTTTAGCTTACAATCCGAATACTAAATCTGTAAGGTTACATAGTTTATCATTATTATTTAACTTAACTCAGCGAATAACTTTTCCTGGGTCTATCTAGAGGTTTTCCAAAGGTCCTTGTTTTTATTTCAAAGTTGTCAGATTTCTCCTGGTTTTGTTCGCCTGTTTTCTCTTTAGTTTGTTTGTACACACAAGTTTTATCGTGCCCTAGTGGCCTGCGTCACCTTCGCACAGACCAATAAAATATCCGAAGCTTAGTAAAAGCCGCATCGTTGGTTTAATTTTTAGTCATTATCGTTAGCTTTTATAAAATATAGCATATAATCGCCAACTGTTAAACAAATGTCTCACTTCACTTACGCCACTCATCCCGGTCCTTTGTCAATCTCGTCCAGAAAACACTACTGAAAAGTGTCTAACCATAGGAGGAAAAAATACTAAAATACGGCGGTCCGTACATGTTATCATAGTAAGTATAGTATGCATTCAAAATATTAAGTTTAAAATAAATGCTACATCTACATAAAATTTGTATTTGTAAGGTTGTGAAAGTTTCTAGAGCACGTATGTAGGTACCTACAGAACAAGTTCTAAGCGTTTACGGGCATAAAATCTCTGCAAAGATAATCAGAACAATAAAACTTATGACACAAGAAATATTGCACTTCCTTGTCGTCTATCAACTTCAGTTTATCAATTATAGCTCGGTACTTATTATTGTATATACCGTTATAATTTTTGGGTATGAGGTCCATGACTAACAATTGCATTTCTAGGTCATCACATTCTGATAAAACAGAACACATTAATACAATTTGACACTTTTCTTTTATATCACAGTGTACGAAAGGTCGAACAATTTTATCTAACCCGTCGTTTATTTCTTTTTGAATTTCGTCGCACAAAGTCTTTAAAAACATATTCTTTTCAATGTATTCTTTTATCAAATCCCTGATCTGAGAAGAATATTTTAGAATAGTATTTATAGCGTTGTCATAAGGTCTAGGCGTGCATTCGCCTAAAACTTGGCGAACTATAATGCTGATTTTTAATTTCCAAACGGTAACATAAATTTCTATACACGGAACAGCATCTTCTATGTCTTTCAATATCAATCGGAATATATTATTGTTGACTTGCAAATAGTTGGAATAGTTTGCTTTGTCTTTGCCATAGCTCACTTTCTCAAGATCATCCAAGAATTCAATTAAAAACTTTCTGTAAACATATTCGTTGCCGTGTGTTTTATGCCACTTGCCTAATAAATTGTCAAATATTAAATTTAGGATATTGACGTCGTAAAATTTGATTATTCCTGAATTAACTAGTGACCACTTGGCTTCGATTACTTCAACATGACCATCTTTAAGTTTTTGACCCAGCATTAAATTTTGATCTAACATGGTTGTGACATGTTCTTCCATTATACCTCGTACAAAGTCTTGAGAAACGGTCTGTATATGAGTCTCTATTGAACTTATTATACAAGCAAAACGTTGAAAATTTATAAGCCTTTCCGGAAATTCTTTGACCACGTTATATCCAGTTTCTAAGTGCTTGCCAAGTACTGGAGGTGGTAATGTTGAAACTAATAAATTGAACAATTCATCATCATCATCTTGATGCAAACTATTTGTCATAATAATAAGTGCGTCAAATAATTTCAACTGTGCTGGTAGGTTATCGTGATAGTAATTAACCTTATCAAAAGTCGCCTTGTACAGTACTTTCCTTAGAGACACATTTTTCATGTTCTTCCAAACTTTAAGGACAAGTGCTTTTAAATCATCTGTGCTAAAGCAATGAAAGGCTAATCGTAGGCCATGTTTTTGTACCGATACAGGGTTGTCCAACAGTGCATCTACAAAAGACAGGCATTGACCGGGTGTCAGGTTTGCCAGGTAGGCATCAAAAATTGAGATGCAAAATTGTAAATAATCTCCTTTGATATATTCAAGAAAACTGGACAATGGCAAAGGTGGTCTGGTGTGGCATGCTACCGAGCATATTGCTGTTTGGATAGTAAGAAGATCATTAGGTATATTGACATAGTCAATTTGATGATTAGCGGGCGCAAACTTTTTTAAGAAATTGATCCTATATTCCTCATCAGATAAGTTGAAAATTCCAAACACTGCTACTCGAGCAGTTTGTAGATATAAATCTTCAACGGTGAGGCATTCGTTTAGTAGTTTGATATATTCTGGCCCTATATCATGGCAAAAATAAATTCTAAGCTTCCGGATTAGCCAGTTAATATTTCTCCTCGCTTTCTTACAATAGTTCCGTTGAAAGAATTCTTTTATTTTGTGAAATTCACTGACTACAAGAGACGCATCTTGTTTGAGGTAATGCATAATATCACCTATGCAGAAATCAGGTTCAGGAGGTTCTCTGAGATGGATGAAAATCAGATGGTTTTTAAAACTTTTAAAATGTGATAATACATAGTCTTTAGTAGATTTTGAAGTGTCTTCCAAGGTTTTATTAAAAGCAAGCGCTAAGTCAAGTATTTCATTTATATATACGTGCAATTCCTCGATATTGTTTTTTGTTTTTAGAGATTCCACATGTGTTGTAAAGCAAGCCAGCATATATTGAAATATCTTATCGAGTTTTTGCGAATCAAGATCACTGTTGAAACCCTGTTTCATACTATAAATTGAGATAGAACGCGATATTACAAAACCATAAAAAACATCTGAGATAGTTTTGTCATGAATAATATAGTATTTCAAAGAAATTACTCTGTAATCAGTGTTTTGATGATCGTTACTGTCTTCGCTTAGATTGTGGTAAACTTCCAAACTGTAAAGTATTTTTTCGAATGCAAGCCAGCAGTTGTCATTGAAATTCAATACCTCGTGATGTTTTATAACCTTGTCTATAAAGCTTCTCTTATGTTCTCTCAATTCATTTATGTGTCTACTATAATAATACTCTAACAAAGTCGTTAATTCTTCTGAAGTTTTCGCAGATTCAGCTAATGTTCCAATGATTTGACTTCTTTTATAACTGTCAGGAGCAATCAGGATATATTTCTTTAATTCAACGAATGCTACAGAAAAGTTAATAAAGCGATACCATATGTAATCATTGCCACAGCCATGCTGTTCCTTTCCGCTAGCAACCTGGCGCAACGCCCAGTTTTCTTTTTCTTGTTGCGTCATCATCTTGTAATCATTATTACGGTAAAATAATGTATTATCTTCGAATTCTTCCTGAGGGAACATCTCAGTGAAGATTTTTTTGATGAAGTTAAATCTCTCGCCTATAGGAATTAAGTTGAGATAGTATTTGTTATTATTATAATAACAACCGTGCCAAAATGTATCCAAGCTAGTTGGCATAAATGCGACAGCATATATTTTTGCGTCCACACTATTACTGTATTTTATGACTATATCACGGCTTAATATATTCAAATAAAAGCCTGGGTCCTTAAGAACTCTTTGTTTATGCTTCTTCATAATGGTTTCCGAGAATCTCTTGCTATAAATAGAATATACAACCCTGGGATGAAATTTTTCTAGCAGATCTAAATACCGATCTGCCGACGTCGAGTATAAATAACGAAGTTTATAAAGCGCCGACAGAGCCGATTCCGATATCGCTTTTAAATACAACTTAGCTAATATGAATGAATTTCCAATAAAATGTTCCAAATATTGCTGATTTCTATTAAAATCTTTGTACACATGAGGATGAAGTGTTAAAATTTCAATTTTAAAACTCTCCTTAGTGAATAGAAGAAAATTCATGCCATGATTGTGCATTCTGTTACGCATGCAGTAGTGATGGAACTCCTCAGCTCTTTCCGCTTGCCGCAAGTGAAAGGATAAAGTTGCAAGGACTTTCTTCTTCATTTTTAAAGACATGAATGGAAAAATATTTTGTTCTAGATATTCAGGATTCATAAACTGTGCAAATTCGTCATCAGCGATCCAGTCACAATTTAGAGCTCTAGAAATATACAAGCTATCTCCAGATTTCAGCACTTCAAGGATGTAACTGATGTTTTTACGTTTTGATGCGAGGTCGATTTTAAAAAGTTTGTCAACATCCGAAGATTCACTTTTATGTTTAATCTCTTCGAAATTAACGTTGAGTTTAGCGGCTTCATTTACTTTCGCATTTAGTTCTTGATGCCTCTTGTTTAAGTTGGAGCCGGTTAGTACAACCATTTTCTTGTTTTAATCCTGTAACAAAAATTAACCGAGTTTAGGTACAAGTGAAGGCTTTGTAGGTTGGAATGTATAATACTTGCCCAAACAAATTCATGAGGGCAAATTTTGTAGGGATAGTATTCAGGTGTAAGTTATGAATAACCTTTTTATGTGATACGCAAGTATTTACTTAAATTAAAGTACGAAATAAGTAAATATGAAACCGAATTAAGTATGTTAAGTAACTAAGATCGATCTATATGGATGAATGTTTTCTTAGTAATCATTATAACGAAACGATAAACTCTGAACCATGATAAACCGACTTCCCAAATTCATAATTATAGATTTTTAATTGAATTTAGTATAGAAAGCTTTAATATTGAATAATTAACAGAATCAAATTAGACTTAATATTCGTTCATAAGTTGGTGCACAAAAGAATCGACTGTCCTTATCTCTTATCAAGGGTTAAATTTAGAGCTCTATTTAGATACCCACGGAAACCTATAACTCCTTTTGCTCCTACATTTCGAAGAACTGTGCTGGGGGCCAATTCACCTGTCGCGAGAATTAGTAATCTGGTCAACAAATATCATGTAAAAGATCTTGATATTTTTAGAGACTTAGAGCAAATTTATAATGTATTCTTTGTTAGTATTATGTTTCAATTAGTAATCTAGCGTTGCTAATTGTTATTGTACAATAAACTTTAGTAAAACAAAATAGTAAAAACGAAAGCTTTAGGCGTACATAGATATTAGAGATATCGAATTTAGGCACCTAGCTACTGCCTGTAGTATGCCTTTACTTGTTATCCGATACAATTTTGCCGAGATCGCGTTTTCAGTTTATTAATAAACATTAACCCCTAAATTATAAAATCTATTTACTCCATTGTAATAGATAAACTGTGCTTAAATATATCTACAAATTAAGATCAGGTTTGATATGTAGGTACATCATTAACTTTTTAACTGAACCACGAACCAGCTCGTATAACTGTCAAAAATTGACAATTTAGTAACTAAATAACACAGTGAGTAATAAAATACATGAAAGAAGAAACAATCCGTTTAATAAGCAAGTAATTAAGTATTACAAAACAGAGGAACATTATTGTTTACTAGAAAAACTATCTAGTAGTAGAATAAAATATAGATAAGTACGTTGTAATACTTTGATAGGTACAATTAATTAATAATAATAACATCACATAACTAAGATTTTAGAATCGATTACTAAAAAAAATATTTTCGGATTATTGCGAATTCTAAAGAAACTAGCTATAACCTAATTATGAAAAATCCTTACATTCAGAGCGGTATCTATGAAGCTATGGCATAAAATTTCTATACTGATAATCAGAACTATAAAACCTATGGCATAGAAAGTACTTTATTTCTTCATCTTCTACAGATTTTAGCTTATTAATGACGTTGAGGTATTCCATATAATATTCACCATCGTAATCTAGTGGTAAGAAATTAATAACAAACTTATGTATTTCTCGTACATCACATTTTGATAATACTGAACACAAAATTACATCGATGTCGCTTGCGTTAGTTGTGTAGGCAATACACTGATTTAAGTCAGCTCTGATTTTCATTGTAAAATCACGTAATATATCTATAATATCATGGCAAAATAGAAGAAAAAATTTCCCCTTTTCTAAATATTCTTCCATCAAATTTTTAACTTCATGAGAAAACTTTATCATTATTTCACTCACTAAAGATTTTGAAACATTTATGTTACTTTCATTTAAGTTTGATAAATGTTCACCAACTAGTTGTCTCCTTAAAATGCTAAGTTTTAATCTCCATACTATAATGTATATCTCTTTAGGAGGAAGTACCATTTCCATCTTTTCCAAAATGGTATAAAATATATGATTAATTTCTAAATAATTTTGAACAGGTTCTTGAACACTTAGCTGTTCAAGATGCTGTAAAAATTGTACAAAAAACAATCTATATACGTAACTACAATCTTTGGTTTTGTGCCATTTAGACAAAACTTTATCTATAATCAAATGAAGAATATTCAAGTTTTTGTGTTTGATGATAACAGTCTTAATAAGGTTCCACTTTGCATGTGTCAAATCCAAGTTGTCATATGTTGTGTTTGTATCTGATATTCGATCCTGATCTAGCATATTAATTATGTGATCTTCCATTATAACCGAAATAATGTTTTCGGAAACAAATTCTATATTAATTTCCATCGCTCTTATTATTTCTACTAATCGTACATTATTAATATGTTTTCTTGGGAAAGTATTGATCACAATATACGCCGATTGCAAATGTTGGCCGAACACATTAGGGGGCAATTCACAATGTAACAATCTGAACAGTTCTTCGTCATCATCTTGATTCAAATCATGCGTCATAATGTTAAGTGCTCCGAACAATTCCCATTGCGCGGGTAAATTATCGTAATAATAATTAACTTTGTCGAACAATGTTTTGAATATAATTTTTCTGAGAGATACATTCCTTGTTTTCTTCCAAGACTTCAGTACAAGGTTTCTCAAATTTTCTGTATTGAAGCAATGAAATGCCAATCGTAAACCATGTTTTTGAATTGATACCGGACTGTCTAATAGAGTCTCAACAAAACATAAGAATTTATCAGGGACCAAATTAGCCATATATGATTCAAACATAGGTATGCAGTATTGCAAATAATCCCCTTTGATGTATTCACGGATACTGTTTAGCGGTAAAGGTGGTCTTGAATGGCAAGCTACCGAACATATAGCTTTCTGTATCGTCAATATATTACAAGATATGTTAACGTGATCTATTTTAGCGTCAACTGGCGAGTACTTCTTTAAGAAATCAATTCTATATTTATCATCAGATAAACTGAAAATTCCATAAACTGCCACTCGAACCGCATGCAAATATATTTCATTTACAGAGAAAGACTCATTTAATAATTTTAAATATTCAGGAGCTAAATCGTGATAAAAGTAAATTTTCAACTTGCTTATCAGCCAGTTAATATTATTCTTTTTCTTCCTCTCTACTGTTTCATAATATTCTTTGATGATAGAGAAATTAGTGAGTACAAGCGTCGAGTCTTTTTTAAGATAATGCATTATATCACTTAAGCCTAACTTCGGTGGTGGTGTTACTTCTCTCGGGCTCGGGCAAATAAAAGTATAGGGGCTAGGAAAATATTGACGATATAACTGAAATAATTTATCATTTGTCAATATAAAGTCACGTATAAAATCAGGGATTTCTACAAATGATTTATTGAAATAATGAAATAAATCAATGATGTCACTTATTAGTCTACAAATTTCTTCCATATTTTGTTCAGTGTCGGAAATTAACGATTCTAAGTGATTGGACAAGCAAGGAAGCACGTATTTGTAGATCATTTCGCGATGCAACGAATCCATGTAATGATCGAATCTCCATACCGTGCGGGTGACTTTTAAAGTCCCCGATATAAGAAACCCCCGTAGAATTTCAGGAACAGGTTGCTCGTTTATTATGTAATATATTAATGCTAACGCTCTGTATTCGTTGTTAAGGTAATCATAGCTGTCTTCACTTAGTTTATGGTAAACATCCAGACTATACAATATTTTTTCCAATGAAATCCAGCATGTATCATTTACTTTCAATATATTGCGTTTTGTAATAACGTTATTCACAAAATTTCTTTTCAATTCTTTTAGCTCATTTATGTGTCTATTATAATAATAATCCAATAATGTTGTTAATTCTTCTTCAGTTTTGGCAGATTCAAGTAGAATTAGTATTATATCTAATCTCTTATCATTATCAGTAGTTATTAAAACATATTTCTTTATTTCTACCAAAGCTAGTGGAAAGTTGACAAAACGGTACCAAATATAATCGTTGCCACAACCGAGCAGTTCTTTCTCGCTAGCAATGTGATTCAAAGCCCAATCTTCTTTCTCTTGTTCTGTCATCATTTCATAATAAGCGTAAGAATAGAAATGATAATCTTCGTCAAATTTATCATCTGGATATTTTTCAGTAAATATTTTTTTTATGAATGCATATCTTTCGGAAAAAGGAATTAACTTTAGAAAAAAATCTGTGCATATGCAATAATTTTGAGCCCAAAACGAGTAACATGAATTTGGTAAATATGAAACGGCATAGATTTTTGCATCATCACATGTACTATACTTGACCACCACATCTTGGTCAAGTGTATTTAGATATAGCCAGGGATTTTTAAGAACTCGTATTTTGTGTTTTTTCATTATATCTCGAGACAAATTTAAGCTTGTACGGTGATAATCATATTTGTCAGTAAATGTTTCCAGCAAATTCAAATAATCGTCTTGCGAAAAAGAGTACAAGTAACGAAGCTCATATAGAATTTGACCTCGAGATGAATTAGTCACTAATTTCAAATAACACTCTGCTAGTACAAACGAATCTCCGATGAAACGTTTTAAATAATTTTCATCTCGAATGGAATCGTTAAACACATGTGGAGACAGGGTTAAAAGATCAATTTTGAAAGATTCATTAGTGTTTAATAGAAAATCCATGCTGAGCGTGTACATTCTGTTACGAGTGCAGTAGTGATAGAATTCTGCAGCTCTCACGCTATTATGTAAGCGCATACATATAGACTTAATAACTTTTTTCTTCATTTTCGGGGGCATAAATGGAAAAATATTTCCTTCCAAGTATTGAGGGTTTATGAACTGTTCAAATTCATCATCTATGATCCAATCACATTTCAGAGCTCTAGATATGTACACACTATCGCCTGATTTTAATACGCCGAGTATATAATCGATGTTTTTGTATTTTGAAGCAAGATCTATTTTGAAAAGTTTGTCAACGTCAGACATTTCTCTCGTGTCTTTAATTTCTTCAAAATTAACATTGTTTTTAGCGGCATCATTGACTTTCTTATTTAATTCTTGATGTCTCTTGTTTAAGTTGGTGCCAGTCAGTACAATCATAGTACTTATTCTGTAACAAAGAAATGAACTTATTCCTTTTCTTATGTATTAACGTAGGGGAGACCGAGGTGAGTTGTGACAGAGGAGAGTTGTGACAAAGTCGATTTTTCGGAAACTATGATCGTTAGCGAGGTGATAACAACGCGTATTTGTTTTTTTGAGACGCGCTATTTGACGCAGTAAGCGCCCAGTGGCGCACGAAAAACGGTTTTGAGTGTACGACATTGCCATACAAAAAATTACAAAAAGTAAGTTTTACCCCAAAATTTTGATTGCATATATATTGTTACGTATTATGTTTGCATTGTTACTGTATAAACATGTGAAGTCGTGTCTATAAAACTAGATGGCGCTGTTCGGCCTTAAAACGCGCAAGCGTTTCGTTCGAGATGTGAGATTAGGTCTGTCAGCGTCTCAATAAATTTGTCTTCTGACACAGCAGTATTGGGTTGTTTTATTTGAAACTTAACTTACTGTTACCACCCGGGTGAGGTGGCCCGCGGAAGGCCATACCTTTGTGCAGTTACGATATTTTTTCTCATATGCTTTTGTTTTTCAAGTTTCATAGCGTGGTATTGTTTTTTTGTATTGGCATCGTGTTTAGATATTACAAATTTTGCCAACAAGGTGAGTTGTGACAGCTTGTCACAATTCACCTTGTTGGACCTAACTCCTATTTCTTACAAAAAAACCTGGCAAGGTTTTAACGTCTTGTGGTGTGATGATGCATGTTGAATTTCTATTTCTTTATTCCAGAATGCCAAATAAATATATAGGAAAGATTGATAGGGGGGCATAGCTAGTGTCGAAACTTATGAACTGACTTTTGAAGAAGTCACGTTAAGAGGTTAAAGTATTAAAAACGTCGCATCTTCAGTACAATCTCAACTACATGTCTTTGCAAAGATATATTAAGAAGAATAAGGCATATCAAGCTAATCTAACAGACAGAGCTCCATGTGTCGGTTATGCCACTCCAACAATTTTTACTGATGCTGCACACTTTACTTGGTGGTAGATTTCATTAGCAGGAAGTCGTCTAGGTAGGTACCACCGCAGTACCAGATATACCAGATGTACCTACCAGATATTACCGCCAATCAGTAGTGTGTAAACATTACTGTGTTCCGGTTTGAAGGGTACTGCAGCTAGCGAAATTACTGGGCTGTTGAGACTAACCATCGAAAGTCTCAAAGTAATGAGCGCCAACGCAACGATGCCCCGGACTTTGTTTTGCTACTCAAATTTCTGTGTATTGCTGCAATGGTCATGGACATACGTTATCTATTACCATCAGGAGAGCGCATCGTTCGTCTCATTACATTTACATTAAAAAAAAACATGTACAGTATTGAATTATGGGCTGACAACAAGACAAAAGAGACAAGAAATTTGGCCTATATGTTAGCGAAAAAATATAGTAAAAAGAATCGGGCGTCATGAGAAGAAACGAGAAGGCAGGAGAAATGTGGCTCAAGCTATTGATCAGATCAGATCATTGATTTTAATAAAATTGATCTCAAAAGATGTCATACTGTATTTTTTAAGATACTGATACTATTTATGTCTATATTACATGTTATTTTAGTTCGTACAGATATGCCACATGATGATGAAAGTACTTTGTTGTAAAACAAATGTGTAATTTATTATTATTATTTATTCACCAAATACTCTAAATACACAGATGTCACAACTCACCTTGGTAGCTGTCACAACTTACGTCGATATGAGGAGAGTTGTGACACGAGGAGTAGTTTTTGTTTTTGAAGATTTTCTCAGAAACCTTAATACTTTTATTAATTTTGATGATTGTTTCTTAAAGAGTACAGACTGAGCTACATTAGCTTACAAAGCTCATAGATGTAAAGTGTTTCTTGACTGAGATATGTCAGTTAATAGAAAAATTGTCACAACCCTCCTCGGTCTCCCCTACCCCACAAAAAGACAATCATATTTTTTGTTACTTGTAGAATGACGAGAATGTATTCTCGTCGCAAGTACCTATACGTTTAAGTTTACCTAGTGTATTTGAAATAGGTAACTAAAATACCCAAGCCAAAATATAGCAAGTTCAGCAATTTTAGATATAATTAGAGTTGATAAGGAAATACTTATACATACCTACATGAACATCTTAGTTGGCGGGCGTAACTTGCTGTATTTCGGGCTATTTTGTTTAGCTTTACGTTGGTCACTTCGTAGTAGCGAAATCAGTAGTTGACGCTCTTTTTCATTTTTAGCTCCCAACACAAAAAAGAGATTTGTTCAAAGTTTGACGTACCTATTTGTGGTATGGTAGCTAGCCAAGTTGGCTCTAATTTTTACAAACTTAGCTACGATTCAAGAAATTTGGTTCAACGGTTTGATGATCAGCTATCGTCGAGTTAAATAATGGATGTATGGAGCAACTTTTAAATATTTAAGTATTCTATCAGTTACTCGACTTGCAAGCTTAGTTTGGGGTGCCCTGCGATGTATATTTGTTTATCTTTCAAATGTTTCATTGCGTCGAAATTTAATATTCTGTTATTGGTATCAGGGGTTTTTTTTAAATTTATACTTGTTTTGTGATAATCAAGTAGGTATTATTCTAATTCGTAATAGTGCTTTCGGATAATTACGTTACGCGTCATCCGAAACTAGTTCAATGATTAAAAGTCATAATACTAAAAAAATATATATTCAATAAGCAAAATAGACAATGAAGTTGAATAAAGTAAAATATCCTTAAGGCTTATTAACAAAAATAAAACATAAAACAGTAGGTTCTAAGTACTTAAAATCAACAGGTTTATTTTACTTTGATCACCTGGGCGATTATTTTCTTAGGTGATCGAAAGACACTGTCTCTTATGATCACCTAGGTTATCAAAGCAGAATTAATCAATTCACAATTACAACATACATATAATAATAACACTAATTTCAAGATCGTTACACTGTTACTTAGTACTTATAAATATCTAGGCACTTGTATACCAAGTACATGAGTAGGTACGTGAGTACATGTGTATGTTGTGTTATACGTATACCCAGTGTATGAAGTGAAACCGATGTCTAAACCGCGAGTAGAATATAATTTAAGTATATTAAATATTCAAACTAAATCCTCATCACTATTGTAATCAAAACGACATTTAAGAGGAAATATGCTAAAAATATAACTCTTGAATACCTAAAATGAACTTCCGCAAAGTAACGCCTGAATCAATTTTCAGATATATTCTGTAGGTACTCTTGTTCTATTGAGTTATGTATATTCTGTTTGTTGTGTTGTGTTCTGTATTCTGCGCAGAGTTGTGCAATAAATACGCAAATTATTAAAAAAAATGCAATAAAATTTAACACAATTAGTTTATTTAGGTTACGCTACATTAAATTAATTTAATATACTTTTTCATAAAAAACAATACCACGATGGCGTATAGTTCTTAGCTACCTGCCAGACTTCAAAATCAATGTGGCGTACATACATACATCAATAATATTGTTGTGACTTTTCTGTTGTTTTTTTAAAGTCTGTTTTTAAAAGATAACTATTTATATTTTTTATATTACTTGTTAACTGTAGTAGTCACGATAAATAAAATTGATTAATATTGTAGTAACAATTAATTTTACCCAAGTCCATGTCGTAGGTTATACCGAAACGTCAAATGTTAGGACGAAAGGGATTATGGTATCATCATATTACTGCCCAGTTTGCTCATTAAAAGATGTAGGACGTGGGTTCAATTCCCTTTTAAAACAAACATTCTTGTGATGAGTATAAATGTTTGTTCTGTGTTTGTACTGTACATATGTATTATAAATATGTGCTTACAAAAACAAAAGTACTTAAGTATTCTATTCGTCATTTGGTTCCCTTAGTACAAGCTTTGCTTAGTTTGGGGGTAGGTGGCGCTATATGGAATGTCCTACGATTTGCACATAATGTTTATAACATTTTTGTTTCTTCGCGGTTCAGACAAGTTTCATTTCACACTGCAAATTTGTTATTTCTCAAAATAAACTTCACATCACTTACGGCATAAAACTTCTATGCTTATATTCAGAACTGTACAATTTATGACACAAAAAATATTTTATTTCATCGTCATCTAAACATTTCAATCTATTAATAACATCGAGATATTCTTCAAAATAATCTCCTTCATAGTAATAAGTAGGGAGAAAAAGCATAACAAATAAATGCATATCCCTGACGTCATATTCCATTAATTTTGAACATAAAAGTACGCAAATATTGTCTACATCAATTTCGTTTTCAAGAAAACCATCAAGCTTATATTTGATTTCAAATGCCGCATTGCGGATACATTGCCCAATTTCTTGATGGAATGACGAATAAAACTGTTTCTTATCTAAATATTCTTTTATTAATTTATTGACTTCATCGGAAAACCTTTGAAAACTCTCTTTAACCAAATCTATGGCTAGTTCTTTATCGTGTTTATATTGATCATCGATAAAAGTCACGTCATAAAACAAAACCCGTCTGGTTAAAATATTAAGTTTTAATTGCCAAACCATTGCATATATTTCTATTTGCGGAAAAGTGTTTTCCATTTCTGATAATATTACTTCAAAAATACTATTAATTTCTAAATATTTATCTGCAGGCTCCATAAAGCTAAGCCTTTCGAGACTATAATACAAATCTGTGTAAAATTGCCTGTATATATAATCGTCACTGTCATCCGTTTTGTACCATTTCACTTTAATTTTTTCAGAGATAAGATACACAATATGAATGTTTATGTGTTTGGTGATGACTGTCTCGATAAGACTCCATTTTACTCTGATCAATTCAGATTCTTCACTGCTTAAGTCTTTTTTCAATATCTGATCCTGCTCAAGCATGTTATTAATATGATATTCCATTATGGCAAGCAAGATGTTTTTAGAAACTAACTCTAAGTTATTTTCTATCGTTTTTACTATTTCTATTAAACGTTGGTAATTAATAGGTCTCTTCGGAAAAGTATTAACTACAATATATGCCGATTGCAGATGTTGGCCAAATACGTTGAGCGGTAACGCGCTACTTAATAGACCCAAAATCTCTTCATCGTCATCTTGATGTAAATCGTGCGTCAAAATATTGAGACCAGCAAAAAGTTCCCATTGCGCTGGCAAATTATCGTGATAGTAATCAACCTTATCAAAAAGTGATTTGTATAAAACTTTCCGGAGAGATATATTCTTAGTGTTCTTCCAAACTTTAAGAACAAGGTTTCGTAAGTTTTCCGTGTTGAAGCAACGGAAGGCCAATCGGAGACCATATTTCTGTATTGATACAGGACGATCTAGTAGAGATTCTACAAAACATAGACATTGAGCTGGTGTCAAATTAGCCATGTATGAATCAAAAATGGGGACACAGTATTGTAGATAATCTCCTTTAATGTATTCTAAAATGCTAGACAGCGGCAACGACGGTCTCGAATGGCATGCTTCCGAGCATATGGCAGTCTGAATAGTTAGAAGATTGCGAGATATCCCATCGTGATCAATCTTTGATTCAGTAGGAGCGTATTTTTGCATAAAATCGATTTTATATTTCTCATCAGATAATTTGAATATTCCATACACTGCTACACGAGCAGCATGAAGATATAAGTCTTCGACAGAAAGGCACTCATTTAGTAACTTTGTATATTCTGGAGCTATGTCATGGTTAAAGTAAATTTTAAGCTTCTGAATCAACCAATTGATGTTTTTCTTTTCATATTTTTGTTCAAAATATTTTCTTATAGTAGAAAAATTACTTATTACTAGCGACGAGTCTTTTTTTAAATAGTGCATTATATCGCTTATACGAAACTCTGGAGGTGATTCTGAGTTTTGGAACACTCCATGGTGTTTTAATAATTCATAAATATCCTCTCTCATTATATAATCACGAATCAGTTTAGGGACATCTTGAAAAGATTTATTGTAATTAACAACTGCATCAAGGATACAGTATAATAATGTTGGTATCTCTTTGTCATTTATTTTTTCTATATTTGTTAATATTAATTTTTCAACATGATTGGCTAAGCATGTAAGTATGAACTGAAATATCAACTCAAGATCTGCTGAATCCATATCATACAACCATCGCATGCTACTTATTGAAATGTTTCCTGATATAAGAAATCCTTGTAAAACTTCCGGGACAGGTCTTTTATGTATAATATAATATGTTAAAGCTAAGATTCTAAACGGCATAATTTGATAATCATGCCCCTTTTGATTTAGTTTATAGTAAACGTCGAGACTATACAAAATTTTCTCTAAGGATGTCCAGCATTCATCGTTCACTTTCAAGACTTCATGTTTTTCTACAATTTTACTAACAAAGTCTATTTTATGTTCTTTTAATTCATTGATGTGTCTACTGTAATAATAATCCGTTAATATGGTTAATTCTTCTGGAGTTTTCACTGATTCAACTAATGTGTTTAAAATGTCTAATCTTTTCTCTTTGTCAGTAGTAATTAAAATGTATTTCTTGAGCTCAATAAGGGCTTGTTGCAAGTTTACGAAACGGTACCAAATATAATCTTTACCACATCCGTGTAACTCTTTTCCACTAGCAATGTGGCTTAAAGCCCAATCTTCTTTCTCTTTTTCCGACATCATTTCATAATACGCGCAAGTGTAAAAGTTATAATTTTCCTCGAAAATTTTACCAGGATACTTTTCCGTAAATATTTTCTTGATAAAAGTATATCTTTCACCTAGAGGAATCTTCTTTAGAAAATATTCTGCATGTTGGTAATAATTTTTATCCCAGAAGAGTTCACATGTTTCCGGCAGAAACGGAATAGCGTATACTTTAGCGTCGTCACTTGTACTATATTTAATCAACATATCTTGGTTTAATGTATGCAGATATAGCCAGGGATCCTTAAGAACACGCTTTTTATGTTTCTTCATGATATCTCGAGACAGTCTTCGACTTGTACGGTGGAAGCTATATTCGTCATCACATTGAAAATTTTCAAGTAAATCTAAGTATTTTTCTTCTGAAATCGAGTACAAATAACGAAGTTTATGGAGAACGCGAGAGCGAGATGAAATTGATACCACTTTCAAATAATACTCGGCTAGCAGAAAAGAATTGCCAATGAAGTGTTCCACATACTGCTCATTTCGATCAAAATCATTATAAACGTGCGGATGCAGCGTTAATATTTCAACTTTAAAAGATTCATTTGTGTATAATAGAAAGTCCATGCCAAGCTTGTACATTCTATTGCGCATGCAATAGTGATGAAACTCTTCAGCTCTATTTTCATTACGTAAGCGCATAGACAACGTAGCAAGAACTTTCTTCTTCATTTTCAATGGCATGTCGGGGAAAATGTTTCTCTCTAAATACTGAGGATTCATAAAATTCGCGAACTCATCGTCAACAATCCAATCACATTTTAAAGCTCTAGATATATACAAACTGTTTCCAGATTTTAATACTTTAATAATATAATCTATGTTTTTATATCTTGATGCAATATCTATTTTTATGAGTTTGTCGACGTCACACTTTTCTGTTTTATCTTCGATCTCTTCAAAATTGACATTGTTTTTGACAGCTTCGTTAACTTTTGTGTTCAATTCTTGGTGTCTCTTGTTTAAACTAGTGCCGGTTAACACTATCATTTTGCAGTAGGTTCCCCTGTAACAAAATATAAATCTTACATAAATTGTGCTCACTGACAGTCTGTCACTTTTTACTTAAAGACGTCAAAATCATAATACATGTGCTAGTATGCCAGTTAAACGGAGCAGTAACTTGCCAGCATTTGCGAGTATATGGCACGCAGAGTATACATTAACTAGTAAACTTGCATGGAATTTGCTTCCTCGCATGCAAAGTTCAAAGTTCAAAAGTTTTTATTCGCTTAAGATGTGGTTACATTCCCGATCTTAAATATATAATACTAGTACAGCACATCTTACTCTAATTGGCATGCGAATTTACAATATTCCTAATAACTAAAATCTATAATATATTTATTAAAATAATGTACAACAAAAATTTAATTATATACAGTTATGGCAATAATCAACACGAAATCAAATATTAAATAAAAACAAAATTATTAACTACTTAATTGTACAGAAAGGAATAATAAAAATATGAGACATTTACATTGTGAGATCAATATTACGACTAAGTATTACTATTTTAAATTATAATATTATGACTATTTTTTGGTAAAACTGTATGTGTGCTTATTGCATTCGAGAAAGTGTTTGATTTCGTAGAAGCAACATTCAGTTAGCCACCTATATAGTTTAACTCTAAATTGTTGCAATGGAAGTGTTTTTAAAGGTTCTGGGATTTTATTATAAATTCTTAGAGCCATAACATAACAGTTTCTGCGGTACAGTTCGTTATTACATTGTGGATATACTAATCTGTTTGGGTATCTTGTGTAATAACTACGATTATCTCCCAATGTATTAAATTTATCGGAATGCTTTTTGACAAACATACACATTTCAAAAATATACATGGATGGAAGCGTAAGTAGCTTTAATTCTTTGAAAAGGGGCTGACACGATTCTAATGGGCCAGCACAGCAGATTGCCCGAAGGCATCGCTTTTGTGCTATAAATGCTCTTCCTATATCTACTGAATTACCCCATATTATAAGACCATATCTTAGAACTGAAGCCACATATCCATGATAAGCCATAAGTGATGTTTTTTTCGAAGCTACTAAGGACAGCCTACGAAGCGCAAATGCAAATCTGCCAAGTTTGGAACACACTAGGTCAATATGAGACTTCCAGTTGCAATGGCTATCAATTGTGATTCCAAGAAATGTCGCTATATTGGTTTCTTTTATCGGTCTATCTTTAAATACTATTTGAAGGTTTTGCGGTTTGGATCTGGTATTGTAGAATTGCATGTATTTCGTTTTTTCAATGTTAACCTTTAAATTATTTTTATTTAGCCAAACTACTACGTTTGCAATAGTTTCATTTATACTAAGCTCATAATTAACATTACTTTGTTTTGAAACAACAATGGCAATATCATCTGCAAAAAGGACAGATCTAAAAGAGGTAATATTTGGCAAATCATTTATATACAATAAGAATAAAAGCGGCCCTAATACACTGCCTTGGGGAACACCAGAAGCATTGCACATAAAATTAGACAGGAAACTAGTCATAAGGTTATGTTCATCTATTTTTTTTATTTCGACGCACTGTTTTCTATTATTCAGGTAGCTTTCAATCCAATTGTAAGCATTACCTCGAATCCCATAGCTTTCAAGTTTTTTAAGCAAAGTCTTATGGCAGACAAAATCGAAAGCTTTGCTCATATCAAAGTATATAACTGAAACTGGATTACTTCTGTTAATATGCTCTGTAATGTACCTAATTAGAGTGAAGCTTGCTAAGGTAGTAGATTTATTCTTTTGAAAGCCATTTTGCTCACTTTTTAGAACATCATTTTTAGCTATAAACTCATATAATCTTTGATGCATTACTTTCTCAAATATTTTGGATAAAATAGGTATTAATGTAATAGGCCGGTAATTGTTCAAACTATTTCTGTTCCCTTTCTTGTACACGGGCTTAACAATAGATTTTTTTAGGGCTTCAGGAAAAACACCATACTCAAAGGACATATTAATAAGATAGCTAATTATTTCCGCAATTTCATCACAACAAGCTTTGACTACATGTGTACAAATTTCATCATACCCTACAGATTTTGTATTACTAAGTGATTTTATTATAGCTTTGACTTCGTGAGGACTAGTAGGCTTTAAAAATATACTACATGTAAAGTTATTATTAGTTAAATTTGAAAAGGAATCTAAATTTTGATTCGTTATATTGTCCATATTTGTTGTATTTATAAAGTAGTCATTGAATGCATTTGCTATCTTGATCGGATTTTCTATACATAAGTCATTAATTTTTATCTTTTCTATGTTTGTAGTTTTAATTTCTCCATTGTTTTTTATGATGTCCCAGGTTGCTTTACATTTATTTTTAGATTTAGATATAATACTATTATTTACTTTTTTCTGAGATAGACGCATACAAGTTTTAAGACATTCCGCATATATCCTATAACGACTTTTTGAACATTCGGTTTTGTTTTTATAAAAGTCATACCTTAATCGTCTCTTTGTACTACAGGATTTCCTAATACCTTTAGTGATCCAATTATTCATTTTTTCTTTGCTTGATATTCGTATTCTAATAATAGGAAAGCATAGTTTATACAACAGAATAAAGGTATCATGAAATGTACTAAAAGCAGTATTAAAGTTATTACTATTGTACATATCTTCAAAGAATAGGCTACTGAGGTGTTTTCTAAAAATTTCAACATAGTCTTTTCCGTAGTCTCTTCTCTCAATGTAGAAAAATCTAGGCTTAGCTTTAGTCGTTTTTGTTGGAAAGCTTAATGATTGTCCTGTATGATCGGACAACCCTGTGAAGTGCACTTTTTCTTTAGCATCAGATATGTTACTTATTATATTATCTATACACGTTTCTAACCGTGTTGGCTCATTAATGTGTATTTTAAAACCATAATTACTCAATATTTCTTGTAATTCAATTGTTTTTTTATTTGTTTTCAGGACGTTAATGTTAAAATCTCCTACAAGTACGATTTTTTTTTTCTCAGATTTTTTATTTAATTTGTGAAGTAAGGTTTCAATTTTTTGTAGGAAGACATTTATGTCTATGGTACGGTAGATACAAATAATAATGCATTTATACGCTGGTAATTCAATTCCACAGCATTCAAAACTATGTTCAACAGAGAGTTCATTGAAGAGAGGTATTTCCTTATATTCTATGTCATTTCTGAGGAGAATACAGACACCTCCACGCCTTTTATGTTTTCTGAAGTAATGAGTAGCTAGTTTAAATCCTTTAAGTTTTATATTATTTTTGTCTTCTCGTTTGGCTAGAGCCTCTGAGATACATATAGCATCTACATGCTTGCAGAAAATCTTTGCTTTTGTTTTGTTTTTGTAAACGTAATGAAACAGACGATGCTGTCTCCTGATAGTAAGAGATAACGCATGTCCATGACCATTGCAGCGATACACAGAAATTTGAGTAGCAAACAAAGTCCGGGGCATCGCTGCTTTGGCACTCACTACTTTGAGACTTTCGATGGTTAGCCTCTACAGTTCAGTAATTTCACTAGCTGCAGTCACCTTCAAACCGGACCACAGTAATGTTTACACACTACTGCATGGCGGTAGAATATCTGGTACTGCGGTGGTACCTACCTAAACGACCTCCTGCAAGGACCAAGACTACATGTTGTAGATTAAAAATTGGTATATTTATACAATTTTTTTTTTGTATATAAAATAAGATTAATGTTTTTAAACTGTTGTATTTAGTTTTGTACATTAAAATTGTGATTAAAATAAAAATAACATTTCATGCTCAGTATACGCTATAGAAGACATGCAAGCGAATAAAAATCTGCGTGCAATGCTTTCTAAAGATTTTTACATTATTAGAAGTTATTAAGTTATATGTTCATAATTACTGAAACAACCTTTCTTACAGTCGTTGGTTTGGTCAGTCTCATAAGAGAGCCATTTTTCATTCCAGGTTAGGTCTGTTACTACGGAATGCATCATCCTACCAGACCAGTTACATTTACACCTACCTAGACAACTTCCTGCTAAGGAAATCTACCACCAAGTAAAAGCTAAAAGCAAACTGTTAAATATACGCTGGTAAACCTCTAAAACCCAAAAACCCAAGTACCTACATAGATGTAGATTATGTAGTACATAGTGATAAAAAATATACGGTATAATTACGAAATAAATTTGATATAATTTGATAATAACGTTAGTAAAATATAATTATGATTTTTGTTTTACTTATGCAGGATTACGCATAATTAATTACTCTAACTCTACGACATTCTAACCATAGCTTTGGCTACATGCGGTGGCCTTCATCATGGAGACAAAGCAGAGTACAACGTGCGCGCATCCTCGTCGTTTCGTTAAACGTGACTAATACCGCAAAAGTAAACAAAAATGTGTTAAAACCACGTCACTTTCTATAGTAAAATGTATGATCCTTGTAAGTTACAAAAGTAAAGAGATAAAGCTAGAGGTATGTCTACGGAGTTAATCTTTGGAATTATTAAACTTATAGTAAGACTCATTTTATGTTTTTCATTTCAGTTTCACTAATTTTGGTGGCGGCCACTACATAAATACGAAAATTTGTAATAACGTTTATCATCGTGCCTTAATTGCATACAAAATACTACGAAATTAGTTTTTTATATTAAACTGGACCCGGTGATAAACATAATTACATGTGTTTAAATCGCGTAGTTATAAAATTACTAAAATTTGTGTACATCTGTAACATGCAGTACGAGCTTGCTTAACGAATTTAATCTAAAAGAAATTTACAGCCAGTGTCACTCGGGATGATGTAAAGATCAAAAATACATCCAAATCTGTTCAGGCATTTAAAAGTCATGGTGACATGAAGTAACTTCGCATGCATAGACACATACATGCACCCTGTAAACATTACAATCCTGTTTTTGGGCAGTCGTTTAAAAAAACAGGTTATTGAACCAATATACAATAATAGTATTTATTTAAAATGAAAAGCAAATACACATGCATGATTAGAAAATGTATTATAAAACAATACCAATTATGTGTAATACGCCATTAACTAATTTATATAGTTTTCTAAAAATGTTACGTTTCCTTTGTTGATAATATAATGATAGATTGTTAGGAACATTGTATTTGTATTTGTGTAACTATCATTACCTTTTATTCAGTCTAAATAGTCCCTTTTCTTGAAATCTGTATTAACAAATTTTTCATAGACATAGAACTGTATCTCTTTATTTTGAAATGCTTGAATTTTCTTAATTGTTTTCAAATAAACATCCATAAATTTGCCTTCGTAATCTGATGGCAAAATGTTTAGAGCAAGCTCGTATGTTTCGAAGATCTCGTGTTTCAACAATCCCAAGCAAAACAAAATTTCGGTATCAGTGGAACTAAACAAATCCCAGTTCCTGAAATATCTATGAAAATTGTCAACGGCGGTTGTGGCAATACTCCTTATTTGTTCACAAAACATTCGATAAAACGTTCCTTCCTCTACACTTGTTTTAATTAACATTCCAAAATGTTTACCCAGTTTAATTCCGGGATCTTTTACATCGTCAAGTTTTAAAGTTGTCAAACACACATTTAAACCCAATATTACTTTTTTTGTCACCACACTTGATTGCAAATTCCAAACGAGCAGATAAATCTCTTTTTCATGTAATGCTTTTTTTAAATTATGTTCTAATTCTTGTATCAAAGTTATACAATTAGATATATTATTTTTATCATAATCGTAGCTTTTGCCATCAAGGTCTGTAATAAACGATTGTAAATAGTGGCGTACGACATATTTGTTGTCACTATTATCCAGTTTGTCCCACATTTCTATACTTTTCTTCAATAAGTATTTTAGTAGTTCCCGATTTTTTTCTAATTTCTTTTCGTTTGCTATGTAAGTAAGATTACTTGTAGTAAGATCTAACTTCGACGTTAACAGATCATCAAATTCTGGCTTAAACTTGTTGTTTACTATTTGTTCTTGGTCAAACATGAAGTGGATGTAATCATTTATAATATTATCAACACAATTTTCTGGAACGAACTGTAATTTGCTTTCGATGCGTTTTATTACTCTCACCATTCGCGCAAAGTTTTGAACTTTTTCAGAAAACTTGCTTACAGTATTCCAGGCCACTTCTAGATATCGACCAACTAAATGATTAGGCAACTTGATTGTGTCTATTAGTTTTATTGCTTCGTCATCTTTTTCATTCAAATCTAAAGTCAATTTTAGTAGTATTTGAAACAACTTCAACTGCATTTCATTAGATTCATCTGCGATTTTCATGGAGAGTTGTTTATATAAAACCATTCTCAAAGACACGTTTTTAGTTTTATTCCAGGAATCTAAAATGATTATTTGCAACTTATCTGTTTCCATACATTCAAAAGCTAACCTCAAACCGTGCTTTTGGATTGCAACCGGGCTATTTATCATCTTTTGTACAAACTCCAGGCAATGAGGTTGTGGCAAATTCACTAAAAACGAACGAAACAGTACTAAACAGTATTGAACATAGTCTCCGGTAATATACAGAAAAACTTTTGCCAGTGGTAACGGGGGCCGAGAAACAAGCATTTGTCTGCAAATGGCCATTTGAACACACAACATATGCGAGCTCGTTGTTGCTCTGTCCATTACTTTACTTGTTGGAGTATATTTATCTAGAAATTCAATTTTATGTGCCGAATCAGCCAACATAAATATACCACGAACTGCAACTTCTATTTCGGTATAACTTGATGTTTCAACAGAGAGATATTCATTAAATAACATCAAATATTTTTCTGATAAATCTTGTGAAAAGTAAATTCTTATTTTTTGAGTTAACCAATTTATGTTCCCTCGCCTTGATTCAAAATATTCTTTTATTTGAGGAATTTGAGTAACGACTAATGATGCATCTTTTTTGAGGTAATGCTTTATATCAATCGAAGAAAGCTTCTTGATTAGAAATTGGTGCTGTTCAGATTCCGACCAATCTAGTTTTATAGTAGCAAGCATTATTTCTGAAAGATCATCTTTGCTTTTGTCACAGAACAGCGCAATATCTAGAGTGTAATGCAAATATATTCTCACCTTCTTTTTTGTTTCTTCATCGCAGTGTGTTAAACTTATTGATTTAATTAGTTCTGTGTAGTATTGCAAAATGTATTGAAACATCACGTCTTTTTCATATTTCAACTTTTTAATAAAATGTTTTAATGTATATATTATTGATACAGATTCCATTTTAAGATATTCGTTTAAGACTTCTGGAACAGTCTTTTCATTTATAACGTAATACATCAAAGCAAGAATTATATACTCACTATCGCAACTTTCGAACCTAGATTTGTCAAACACTCCTATGTTATAGAAATTTTTTTCTAACGCATTCCAGCAATTTTCACCAAAACGCCAAACTTTATGATCTTTTATCAATTTGTTTAAAAAGCTGTTAATTACGTGAGGCATTTCGTTTCGGTGCCTGTCGCAGAAGTAATTAAGTAATTTAGCCAATTCATCTTCAGTTTTAGCAGAATCCAACAAGACCTTTAACATTTCACGGCGTTTTAAATGGTCGGTAGTTATCATAATTTCTTGCCGTAACTGATTGAAACTCTTCTCAAAGCTCACAAATTGGTACCATAAGTAATCTTTGCCACTACCGAGAATTTCATTTTGGTTTGCTATATTTTGTAGAGCCCAAGATTCTCTTTCATGAATTGTCATTATTTTAAAGAAGTCGTATGAATAAAATTCGTAGGATGTCTCAAATGGTTCGTCTTTATATTTTTCGCTGAATATTTTCTTCACGAATGTAAATTTTTCTTCTGCTGGTATTAAATCCAAAACAAATTTATTTGTGGCATAGAACTCAGACCTAAAAAACCAGGTAGATCTGTCTGGTAATAATGCCACAGCGAATATTTTCGCTTCCTCAACTTTAAAACTTCTTTTTATTATGTCTTTGTTCAATGCAGTGGCATATAGCAACGGTTTATTTATTACTCTCGATTTATGATTTTGTACTATATGTTTCGACAGCCTTCTACCAAGCACGTGCTTACTGGAATCACTTTTTTCGAGCATGTCTAAATACTTTTCATTAGATAACGAATACATATATCTCAACAAATAAATAGCATAGCTTTTTGGCCCGGATAAATCAAAACTTTTGACGTAATTCTCAGCTAAATCAAACGAATCTCCAATGAAGTGTTGCAAATAATCGTTTTCTTTTTGTGATATTAATTCAAATGCTTTTGTCTTTTTGGTGATGACATCAAGTTTAAAAGATTGTGGCGTATGAATAAGATATTTTAAAGCGATAGTATACAATTTTGCTTTCATACAATATGCGCAAAATTCGATGGCTCTTGTGTCATCGTTCTTCATATTTGTTGCGATAGTAGTGAGCATTTTACTTTTCATTTTTAAGGACATTGATGGAAAAATATATTTACAGAGATAATCAACATTGACGATATGTTTGAAATCGTCATCATATAACCAATAACATTTATCAAGTGCTCGTGACATATATAAATAGTCTCCAAACTTAAGTATTTCCAATATGTATTCCAGATTTCTGTATTTTGCTGCTAAATCAATCTTGAAAAACTTATCAACATCTGATTTCTCATCATGTTTCTTCACTATATTGAAATCGATTTTGTCTTTAGCAGCATCATTAACCTTCCGATTTAACTGTTGCTGCCGTTCCCCGAGGGTTTTTCCATTCAAAATTAACATTTTGTAATATTTTAATCTGTAAAGAATGTATCTACTAAAGTAAATGCTACATACCTTTATACTATTTTGCAACATATTTTTTATGCTCATTTGTGGCAAGTTAAGTTAGGCTAGATAAGATGAATAAAAAGTCATGTTTGTCTAGCCTTTTTCCTGTTATTGTTCGCAGCTTTCACTGAACTGAATCTTTGTTTCATTAATAACTGAGACGGAAGTTTTTTTAATTGAAATATTATGTAGTTCGAAAACCTGCCATAATCTATACTTTCTGTCCTTTGTATATTAGGTTCATATTATATAAGAATTTAATTCAAGCCCTGGTAGAACTGTATATTAAGATCTTTTACTGAAAATGATTATTGAAAATTGTTTAAATTAAGGAAATTAAGTTATCAAAAAGTTTCAACCAAAATGATTCGATTGATTCTTATTCTTATTCGAAGTGGGGGCGATGAGTCCTGCACTGACGTCCCGCTTGGGGTGTATTGTTCATTTCCCCCTGCCAGCGTTTACCCGAACCAACCCAGCGCCTTGAAGTATCGGAGCGAGGCTCTGGGCCGCTGGCATAGTAGCTCCAGTGATTTAGGTTATTATTCGATTGAATTAAGTACTATTTCTTATTTTAGAAATAACTTTTCTTGTATTATAAAAGCTTAGAAGTGTCTAGAAATATAGGCCAGATGCAACAATACTTCTTCACATTTATTGCCAGTCAGGTCCATTGTGTTGTAGGGATAGGACAGTGCTAAATTGTATGTAGGTTTAAGGGCCCTCCATAAATACACATCAACATTCACTATTACTGCCAATATCACAGTCCCTTTGTAACCAATACTGCTTTGGATACTTTTTGCAGTTAATAACTTATGGAACTTATAATAGATAAGAGGTATCCTTCTCACTCCTTGCATATAAATAGGCCACAAAACCATTTATGGTCAATATCTATTTACTTTTATCATGTATAGGGATACTAATTCGGTATGTAAAGAAGAAAAAAAACTTTACCGATTCCAAAACCATTTCGAAATAGTACATTTCTGTACAATATTTTTACTTTTAAAACTCTGTAAACTATGAGGTGGGGTTTATTTTAATAAAAAACATAAATCAAACTTGACTTTCAATTGATGTCTCATGACGTCATCTCGACGGGCAACTTTCATAGACTGGCAAACCAAAACAAGGGGTTTTTGGCGGGAACGCGGGAAGAGTCGTGTCGCTCCGTTGTATTTTTTTCCAAAACTAGTGTTTTGTCGAGTGTTTATGCATAAAAATGGTGGTGTTTTATTCATAAAGTGCCGAATTACAAGCGCGAGTGTGGGAAAATGATATAATGTGGTGAAACATGAGTTTTCGTGTTGCTTCCAAAACTCCATCGAAGCTTTGTATTAAAGTTGCCACTACTTTACTAAAGCATGACTGGAATTAACTGACACGAACTGGACTTGA
Source organism: Biston betularia (assembly GCA_905404145.2). Taxonomy (NCBI): domain Eukaryota; kingdom Metazoa; phylum Arthropoda; class Insecta; order Lepidoptera; family Geometridae; genus Biston; species Biston betularia. The sequence goes on along the minus strand of FR989887.1, from coordinate 4,017,539 downwards.
CAAAGACGACTTTGACTAAAACTAGCTACGATGGCACTTATTTAACTTTTGAAACTTGAAAATATATAATTACTTGACACTGGCAAATGCTAAAACGCGACGCCAAAACCAAAGAAAAAAAAAAAAAAAAAAACCAAAACAAAACTTGTCAATGTCAAGTCAACGGCGATCTTAATAATATTTTCAATACACTTAGGTCGAGATGTTTTTCGGTTTATTTATACAAATATCTGGATTATTTTACTTGAAACGTTATTTGGACTCTGATATCGCTTTTATGACAAAATTTGTTTACTTTATGTCATGAATTGTAAAAACCGATGACGTGACAGAATGGCTTTACAGCTTTAGCCTGCCCGATGGGGCAAATTAAAAAAAAACTTGTCAGTTCTGTTGTCAAATTTAATGAAATGTGTCAAATGTTTTGTATACTTTTTTGTTTCGTATGGCAAAGGCATATTCTACATATTTAGCCGTACTCATGACGTCATAACTATAAAAAGTTTGAAAACGTATTAGAATTAAACTACCGCATAGAAAGCCAAAATATTCAAATTAGTTTCTTAAAATAAAGTTTACTATCAGTAAAAAATATAAAATAAATACAAAAAAAAACTTTACATACCGAATTGTGTACTAAGCTTTACAAGTACTACAAGTTTGAGTTTCCTTGAGAAGATTAATATGTCTAGCCTGGACAATGAAAGACCAAAGCCATCGAGGATTTTGTGATTTTGTGATGAAAAACACCACAATATCCCTGATGCATCCATCATAAAGAATCCAGTCAGGCTTAGGATTGCGTATGGTTTAGTTGAGCATTCTCTCATAACAATACTATGTTGTTAACTTGTCATTCTACTGCGATTTATGAGTTACAGATAATGAACTATCATGATCAAATAGTGAGGTGAAAATTTGATGTTTTTTGGAACATTTTGTTTAATACATCCAATAGCATTAACACACCAACTTTTTCATTTTAGTGATATTAGGTGAGTATACAAAAAAAATACAAAAAGAATACTTTTTTATTTTTAGTTAACTTAAAGAAAATAACTTTTGGAGTTCCACATCCAAATAGTAATTACAACTAAAGATATACACTAAAGTTTATATCTTTAGCTTTATATCTTTTGAATAAAAACAAGTAGCTAGTTGAATGAGTGACACACATAAATAGATAGTGTGTTATCGCTGCAGATAACATGTAGGTAACAATTGTTTAATATTTCACACATCACAATCTAGCCCTTAATTAAGAAAAATTTGTACTATGAGACAGAGGCAACTTAAAAAATACTCATTTACTCTTACTATGGTGGACTTATAATAATAATAAATTAATATTGTTGGACATTCCACACAGCACCATTTGACCCCAAACTAAGCAAAGCTTGTACTATGGAAGTCAGATAACTGATAATAGATATATAACATCACAAAAATATGTCCTAGGTGAGCTTAGAACCCACAGCTTTTGAAGCAAAAATACCTTCTAACAAATGAGGTAACAGGGCAATCAATAATGAAAATTCTAAATAGTTTGATTATACAGGAGATAAAACATTAGCTATTTTGACTATGTAGGTCATAATTATGATGAATTTGTTTATGATATTCAAAAAATATTAAAAGTTGTAAGGGTTATGGTATAAGGTAAGATTTATTTGCCTTTGTATTCACATTGTCCTAGTGAAAATTTCTCCCCCATTCGGAATATAAATAAACCAGATTCCAGCTTATTTGACAAAATACAGGGAAACACAACATAGTATATGTATAGTCTCGAACATCTTTTTTCGACCCTTTTAATGTGGAGTGGAGTGGAGGCATGTTAAAAGGGTTGAAGAAAGGCTGTGTGTCTGTCACAGGACTGTCGACTGTATTACGGCGAATCTAAAATTTATTTATTTACGACAAATCTTGAGTACCTACGCCAAAATCGAAACACAATGAATACGGAATAAACATTTAGTTGGGGCCCTAGTTTATTTTTTGCCCCAGGGCCTTTGGTTACCTAGCTACACCACTGGATAAACCACCAGATAAAGCTAAATATCTTATTTAAAAATAAGAATAATATACCTACCTACAATTGCCAGTTACCTACATGTCATTGTACATAAAAAACTCAGCCACAGTTTAATATGAATATGCAAAAATATACTAGAACAAAAATAATATCAAGTCACAACAGAGTAACAAAACTATTAAATCTGCCCATTTTAAGAAGTCACTGAAAAGAAAGGTCTGAATAATTACAGTTGTGTAAAAATAAGGTGTGAATTAAAATCTTATAGGTATGTACCTTACCTCAATGAAGAGGAACTTGATGCAAGTTGTAGCAGCTGTTGTTTTCAGGCTTGTTAGTTTCCAACCTTCTTCTATAAACTACTGCACAGAACTAATTTCGTAACTGAAGCCAAACCTAATTGATCAATAGCGATAATAACATTGTTTCTGACTCAGACTGCCGAAGCAAGGGGCGTGAAGTGATTCATGACTAAAACCGGACTCAGTTGCACAATGTTTTTTTGCCGTGTAGCTCGATATTTGTAGGTATTGTGAAATTAAAAAAAACTGTTAACATATTTTACTATTATTTGTTGGACGAATGTTAATACAATATTTTATTGATAACACCAATTTTACAAGTCAACAGCTACATAAAGCAACAGCTTGTAATTTTAGGCGTACAAAAAGAAAAAGGTTAGACAAACAACTTTTAATCGGATTCGGTAACCGGCGGCGTTTGTTTTCAATTTTATATAAATATACATGTAGGTACTTACCCAAATTAATCAAGGGTGAAATGAAAACTATTGTAGATTCGGGTTCAGGCGTTAGGTTGGGCTGAGCACTAGACTTAAATGACATCATCAACAACGAAAACGTCGAAAAATAAGTAATGTATGGAGCTATACATATATTATTTATATATATGTACATATATATATATAGGCGCCTGCATGCATACCTTTTGTAAGTGGAAGTCTACGAATAATAAAATTATTATTTGTAGGTTTTACTTCTATGGTAAAATTAACAACACGACGTGTTAATCCTTATTAGTTATTATGTCCAGTGTTCCATAATTCCTGATATTTATTTCTACTTCTACACACAACTTCTTGTTTTGAATAAAGCCGGCGGGTAAATATCAGTGTATCTGTCTCTGTCTGTTTTGTTTTCTTTTGTTTTGGCGTCGCATCTTGAGCATTTGCCAGCGTCAAGCGTTCCATATTTTCAAGTTTTAAAAGTTAAAAAGTTCCCTCCTAACTAAAATTATAGTCAAAGTCCAGTCTTGGGCAACACTAGTCCATGTCAGTCAAGTCCAGTCATGCTTTAGTAAAGTAGCGGCAACTTTACTATGAAGCTTCAATGGAGTTTTGGAAGCAACACGAAAAGTCATGTTTCACCGCATTATATCTTTTTTCCACACTCGCGCTTGTGATCACTGCACTTTACGAATAAAACGCCACCATTTTTATGCATAACTACTTGATAAAACATTAGTTTTGGAAAAAAATAAAAAGGTGTGACACGACTCTTTCAGCGTTCCCGCCAAAACTCGTCATCTGTGTCTCTTTTTTTTTCTTTGGTTTTGGCGTCGCGTTTTATGTATTTGCCAGTGTCAAGTATTTATATATTTTCAAGTTTCACAAGTTAAATAAGTGTCCTCGTACCTAGAGATATAGTCAAGTACAGTCCGTGTCAGCCATCAAGTCCAGTTATGCTTTAGTAAAGTAGTGGTGACTTTACTATAAAGCTTCGCTGGAGTTTTGGAGGCAACACAAAAAGTCATGTTTCAACACATTATATAGTTTTCCTACACTTGCGCTTGTGATTCAGCACTTTATGAATAAAACACCACCATTTTTATACATAAACACTCGACAAAACACTTTTGAACACTCGACAGTTTTGGAAAAAAATACAATGGGGCGACATACAATGACTCTTTCCGCGTTCCCGCCAAACGTGTGTCTGTTCTATAGACTGTAGTTACTAGGGATATGAAAAAATAATCAATATTTATATCAATCGATTGTTTTTTTTCTTACAATCGATTTTTAATCATTAATACACCATCAATAATCAATCATCATCATCAATCTACCGCAGTACCAGTTATTCTGCCGCTAAGCAGTAGTGTGTAAACATTACTGTGCTCCAGTTTGAAGGGTACTTCAGCTAGCGAAATTACTGGGCTATTGATACTAACCATCGAAAGTAATGAGCGCCTAAGTAGTGATGCCCTGGACTTTGTCTGGTCACTCAAAGTTCTGTGTATTGCTGCAATGGTCATGGACAAGCGTTATCTCTTACCCTCAAGAGAGCGTCTAGTTCGTATCATTACTTTTTACATAAAAAAAAATTAGTAATAATTCCTTGGACTTTTCATCTAATGGACAGAGGATATGCCTAGGTAGCGTGCCCACTTTTTGTTGATGTCAGTTCTAGATCTGCGTGAGTAGAGAAGTGATCCCGAGTACAGATCGTATCGATGAAAAAAACGATACAAAACAGAGTTCCAGTACATAAAAATAAAGGAAACAATATAATATATATCATAAAAGTATCTCTTTTTATTTACATATAAAATACACGTATTCACTTGGCTATAATAATCTTCCTTTATCTTTAAAAGATGTCAAGGAGCATTTTTGGTAACCTGATGTGTAGTTGTGGTTTTAAGCAATCTCTTTAGTAAAACTATGTTACTATAGCAATTTAAGTTATTGTAATTAATATAGTCTGTCAGCAGTCTTTATTAGCGATCAATATTCTTGCTCACGAAATTTCATTCAAATCCGTTCAGTGGAAAAGGAACAAACGGTAAATGTATTACTTAACATAACAAGGATAATATGGATTTAACTATAATTATCGACAAAGTCCTAAGATCGTTGCAGGTACATCACTATTCGGAAGGCGTAAAACGATGCATCTATTGAACATAAATTAAAGTTTTAATTCTAAGTTAATGAGCACCACAGGGTTATTAAATCATGTTAATTATAATTATGTATTCTTAATGCGAAATGCATTGTTGCTTTAAAACTTCGATATTTAAGATAATAATAGCATAATAATTCCGGATCTATTCTTATTCTTATTCGGAATGGGGGCGATGAGTCCTACACTGACGTCCCGCTTGGGGTGTATTGTGCATTTCCCCCTACCAGCGTCTACCCGAGCCAACCCAGCTCCTTGAAGTACTGGAGCGAGGCTCTGGGCCGCTGGCATAGTAGCTCCAGTGGGTGAGATGGAATTGTTAACAATGATGAAAAGCAGTCAGCACTTCGCGGTGACATAGATGAAGCTACCTCATGCAATTTAGTGGCAACTCTAGTTTCTGCTGTGGTTTTACAGTGCCACAACACATGCTCTACAGTTTCGTTTTCCTGAAGGCAGCCACGACAAAGCGGGCTATCCGTGGCTCCCAGTTTGTACAGGTGACTATTCAAATTGCAATGACCGGTTATAAGACCTACCAAAAGACGTAGATCCTGTCGTTGCAACTTCAATAGGTTGTTGGTGATCTTCCTGTTACGGATTGGAAAAACAGTCTTACCATGTTTACAGTCGTCTTTCGTGTCCCACAGGTTTTGCTGTTCTTTTTCGGTGTGGCGACGCAGTAGCTAACGCACTTCCATCGCAGATGGTTTGCAGAGAGCCAATGCGTCGACATTTACCTGTGTCCTTGTGCCTTCCTTCGCAAGAGTGTCCGCCACGTTATTACCTGAACAAGTGAACATGTTCCGTGGCTCTTTGTCAATCTCACTATGGATCTATATTATATATCTTTTTGTTGTTCTTGATGGGCAAAACACAGCACAGCACGACATGATTTTACTATTTTGCAAGAAAATCTAGTCTTATTTATGATGCTTCTATAAATTTTCACTTTATATGCGCACAGGTTGCAATTTTGTGGCCTACTAGTCGGACAAAAATGGATACGATGCTCGCGGACTGTGAGAGGTTGCCATTTCGACTATAGCTTTTTCTTTTACTCAACGTGACGATCCGTGTAGAAGACAAAGAAACAAGACACATGCGTGTACGGATGGTGGCGGAACGGAAACGCTTTATGGTTCTGTCTGCTGATTATTTGTCTGAGATTAATTCTATAAATATTAAAAATCGATTACATTACTTATTTTCTTTTTTTTCTGAAGTAAAAAAGATAATATATGCGTTGATGGATTAAACCAATGTAGCTAAACTACACATTTTAATCGAATTTTGCAAAGAGTGCGATAAATAAAAAACCGCGTGGTCGTAAACGTAAAAAGGAATGTCACTTGCCAATCGAAAAATGGCGCCATCTGTGTACAAATATTAACAATCGATAATTTTATTCAGTTTACTCATTATTTCAACTAAAACATAAATCGATTATTTTTTAGTTAATCGATTTTTTTTACAAATCGATTTAATTTTAAGAGATAAAAGTCGATTATTTAGTAATCGATTTTCGTCTCTCTAACTTACATCCCTAACTAGTGCCTGCATATGCATCAGTGTGACCGTCTTAAAAATAGCGAATTTACCTAACACTGGCAAAAATCTGCTAAACTCTACTCCAAAAAATTACAAAAATATGACATCACTCAGATCGGTACGAACGCTTGTATTTAATTTTACTCTTTATCATGCATGCACGGAAGACACGGAATAAGGTGGCAAGTAGATAAAACAACAAACATGGATTTGATTGATAGAAACATTGGCTTGTGGGGTTGTAAGACTTGTAAGAAATACGTAGATGTTTTTTTTTAATCTGTTGTTTTGTTTGACGTTTTAGCTACATTTGTTTTTATGGACATGGGGGCGTATTATGGTCTGAAATAAATATCTAATAATAATAATGAAGAGTCGCAAGTTGTATGCCATAAATTTAAGGCATTTAAGCGACTGTATCTTGTTGCCGATTAATTACCAAAAAAGTAAAACAGATATAATCATAACATTTTTCGGAGTTTTGGCGGGAACGCGGGAAGAGTCGTGTCGCTCCGTTGTATTTTTTTCCAAAACTAGTGTTTTGTCGAGTGTTTATGCATAAACATGGTGGTGTTTTATTTCATAAAGTGCCTAGTTACAAGCGCGAGTGTGGGAAAATGATATAATGTGGTGAAACATGAGTTTTCGTGTTGCTTCCAAGTCGTCTTAGTCAAGTCCAGTTCGTGTCAACGAACTGGACTTGACTAAGACGACTTTGACGATAACCATAGTTAAGATACAGCAGAAATAACACTGAAGACGAGGCAGTATGGCTTTATAGCTTTAGCCTTCCCGAAAGGGCAAATTAACGAAAAAAAAAATAATCATACATTTTTCTTTCCTTGGCCATAGTACAATCGTGCATTATGCCAATCCTCAAGTTTTTTGAAATAATCATGTTTCTGCATCTAGTTACACTTAATTTTTTGAGTATTTATGCTAGAACCTAATACAGTTTTAATTATTTTAGTGCAAAATAACACTCATACGAGAGATCCAATGATATAATGTGATTAAACACGTCATTTCATATCGTTTTCTAAACTCTATTGAAGCTTTTAGCAAAGGCAAAGCAACCAATGCTTTATTATGATTCAAAGCAATTTTATCGAAGCTTTGTACTATTTTTTTGTTCACTTTATCTGAATGACTTTATGTTGAAAATAAAAGCAATTAGTAATTGAAGATTAAGCGTTATGTACTCTGTATACAGTTGCCGATAAATTAACAAAAAATATAAAAATAAGTTGATTAAATAAAATGGCGGTTGTTGTCTGGCGTAATTATTTTCTGATTTTCTGCTATCAGTTTGAATTGTTTCTGGAAATATAGAGTTAAACCATACTAAACGTGATTAGGTTTTATGAATTGTGTAAATTAGTTTTAAAAGTGATACAAATAGTGTTAGTTCATTGATTACGAAGACTATTTGCACGGCGGCCCGCGCCGCGTTTATTTTGTATCTAATCGCGTGTTTTGTGATGAATTTGTTTAGATAACCTTAACGATTTGTTTTATTTAATTCAGCATAGTATCTTGAGCATTTGTGCTTGAGATCATGTTTAACAACTACTCTACTCCAAGGGATATTTGATAACTCTGAAAATGGGGGACACCGAAGAATTTAATACCTTAGCGTTCGAAAAAAAATTGATGCAGTTGAAAGACACTCAGGAAAGTATACAAGGATTGTCTTCCTGGTGTCTAAAACAGCGCACTCATCATAAGAAGATTGTATCAAGTTGGTTGAATGTGTTAAAAAGAGTGAAGATTGAACAGAGATTAGTCCTTTTCTACCTGGCTAATGATGTTATTCAATACAGCAAGCGAAAGAACTATGAGTTTGTTGAGAGCTGGGGGCTTAATTTGCAAAAAGCTACTCCCTTGGTCAGGTTAGTGTACAACATAATCTTTGTATCATTGTAGAGGTTTTTTTTATTTGGTAGGCAAGCTTTGTGATCTACAAAATAGTATTTTGATCAAATTCTTGTACAAGATTTTCTAATTCTGTTAAGTGATAATTTTATAGAAGTTATCATGACAAAAATGAAATTGGTTTATGTAATGCTTAAAAACTGAAATTATTAGATGCCTACTAGATATTTATACTGAGAAATGATGCTTATGTCAACATGCAGCGTTCAATAGCTAAGTCGAGACTGCCTGAGTATTCCTCACGAGCCACACTGGACCATGGTAAGCTACATAGCAAAAGTAACGCAGAGGCATACTGTGCCTAAAAAAATATGCTCGGTCAGTTTTAAGGCTATTTTAGGTATTATGGTAGACATTATCTCTTGCCATCACAAGTGTCTTATTACATTCTCCAGTTATGAACTAAAAACAGCATACAACTTACAAAAAAATTTCAGAGACGATAAAGTGAGACCAAAGATTCTACGCATATTCAAGATATGGGAGCAACGATCAGTGTATGATGATGAGTTTCTGTCAGATTTGACAGGATTGCTTAGTGCCGGCGCTGTTAAAAAGACTGATGATGATCCTTTGGATTTTCAAGTAAGAGTTCCTCATAGATTATAAACAAATCTGTTGTTATGGGAAAAATACAAATTAAATTTATTGTAAGATGAGTAATGCATTAAGTTTTAACCACAGAAGATCAGTTGCTTTCTTGCATTGAATTTTGTCAGCTATTTGTCATTTGGTGCATCTATTTTCAGACCTAGATGCAGAGTTATAATAGGATTTGCATTTATACTTCAACTTCTTAAAAAAAATATATATAAAAACAAACAATAAATTATTTTCAAAGTTTGCTAAAAACTTGGTGATAGTTTAGTATTTTTCCTAATTAACTATGGTAGTTCCATAAAATGTAATCTGGTCACCCTGTGATGGACATCAATGGCCGATTTGCAGCACACTTCAATGTTCTGAAGTTCTCTTCTAGGAACATAGAATTTGTTACTTGTTAATCTGTTTTTTTAACAAAACAATTGGCTGGTCGTGATGAAATTTGGTAAGGAAGTAACATAGGTATTCACCTCATAGACAATTTTTTTTTAATTCTTTGTATCAAAACAGGTTTACCTAAATAAAAAAATAATAAATATCGCAGGACATTACACACAGCGCCATCTGACTTCAAACTAAGCAAACCTTGTACTATGAAAGTCAGATAACTGATACAATACTAAAATAGTTTTTTTTTGTAAATAGATATGTACAGTACACCCAGACGTAGAACAAACATTTGTACCAGACAATGTTTGTCTTGGGTGGGAATCAAACCCACACCTTAAAGCTCTTGAATCATACATACTACCAATGAACCAACAGGGCTGTCACCTGTATTATACATATAAGTTAACATATTTTGATACAAAAATTTGATCTAATTCCAGCCTCAACAACTAGTGAATAAGATCAAGCAATGTCAAGTTTTGGAGTCAGATACTGATCAAAGACTGGCCAAGATTCATGAGAACTCCCTGGACTTGAGTGATCCTGATGCTTTGTGTGCTAATTTGAAGGGTAAGAATAATGTACAAACATTAGCATAATTTAGGTTCAAACCTCTCTAGAAATAATTCTATGTATAAATACTTTTTTTCTAATGTTTTGTTAGCTTTAGGAATTTAAGGTGAAAAATCTAAAGCCAATATGCAATAAAAAAAAATTACATTTTCGACATGTCTTTATGTACCTAGAAACCGTTGATTTGTTTAGTACATTATAGTTAATTTTGACAATGCTAAAAATAGTCACCAATCAAAAAGCCATGTTTTTAATTCCAAAGTTATTGTTATGATTGGCTGAAGATTTTGTGATGATATTCAGGATCATCTCCTTGTATGATTAAATAGTGGAAACAGTCTACTTGAATATTCAAGGTATATATTTAGTTTATTTCTGCTTAACAGTGATTTCAGTTACAGTAGTGATGAGGACTTAAATTTAACTAATTTGACAATAATTTATTAATTAAAAACTTAATCTTACTTAATATCTAAAACTATTGACATAAAATTTAAAAATATAATTATTAAAAATCTAATTAAAATAACCACAAGTCTTAATATCCACTTCTCTCAATCTACTTTACATATTGCTGATGATTTAAAATCTCGAAATCATACTACAGGGATTCCAGAGTTACCAAGACATCTTGGTAGACAAACTACTTTATGTAACATATTGTTTTGGTTGTTGCGAAATGAATCATTATCTTTGTAAGGATTTAAAATAATGCTTGTTATTATAGATGTAAAGTATAATATTGTGTGATAACTGCATCATTTGGCACTCCATTTTAGCTATATGCTAATAGCTTATGAAAGGCCAAAATTGTAGAGTCAATAAGTCTTCTTCGATTTTAATATTACACACAATGTGATCAATTTTTTTGTGTAAAAGTTAGGAGATGAACAAGATGCTCTCCTGATGGTAAAAGATAACGCTTGCTCATGACCATTACAGCAATTCAAAAATGATACGATAGTAAAACAAAGTTCAGGGCATCACTGCTTTGGTGCTCATTACATTAAGACTTTCGATGGTTAGTCTTAACATTCCTGTAATTTAACTAGCTGCAGTACCATTCAATACGAAACACAGTATTGTTAACACAATTGCTTGGCGGCAGAGTTTCTGTTACCTATCTAGGCGACCTGCTGCTAAGGAGATCTATCACCATGTAAAGTACTGATCAGTGCTGTCAATTTTCTACGATACTAAAGTAACAAAAATTGTCCTTTCAGAGAGATGTCTCAAAGAGGATGTTGAAAAGGAGCTGGCAGAAGGAGTGTCTTGTGTGGAACGGTACACGCAAGCATTACAAAGAGAGATTGTAGCAAGAGAGTCATTACTGGCATTGTTATCGCTAGCTAACCAGTATTATTCTACGCAAAGAGGGGAGGTTAAAGTTGTGGCCTATGTGAGTATCAAACATTATAAACGCATAAGTAACTATGTTATGGTTTCTTCACAGTGTTTTCCTTCACCGGCAGCTCAAGCTCGTGGTTGTGGTTTGAAGCGACGTGCGAACCGTCCGTGCTAGCCTCTGAGCTATCATCACTACAAATTCCAATATTACTATGTCTATGTAACTTTTGATAGAAACAAAATTATTGTTTCCCCAGGCATATAAAAACTTTGGTAGCAGAGTGCGAGCTTTGAAACGTAAACTCGACGAATTAATACCAACACTGCCGAACGGTGCACCCTCGCCGCCTGCGCGGGACGAGGATGTTCCTTCCCCAGGCCCCGACGAGGACATTGACCTTCCTCCACCTAATGACAATGATGGAGAGGATGACAGTGAGTATAATTATAAATGACAATATAATGTTCACACAACTAGTGCTTGGTGGCAAATAAATATTTTTTGTTTGACCAAGCTATGTTTTAAAAAAAACCTTAAAAAAAAAAAAGTTTATATATTCAAGGTATATATTTAGCTTAGGCGTATAGAGGTGAAACACGTGTCGGCAAGTGGTTACTGCAGAGAGAGGAGGATTTTAAGACTTCTGGTTATGTTAATTAGATTTTTGTCAAAATATATTTTTAAAGTTTATGTGAAATTAGTTCTAGATATTAAGTAAGATTAGGTTTTTAATTAATAAGTTATTGTCAGATTAGTTAAATTTAAGTCCTCATCACTGTTGTAACTGGAACAACTGTTAAGCGGAAATAAACTAAATATATACCTTGAATATTCAAAATGAACTTCCGCAAAGTAACACCTGAATCAATCAATTTGTTTATATGTTTTTGACCTCAAAAAAATATTTTTTGTTTATGCTGTTTCTGACCTCAGCTCATCTGACGTTATGTGACGGTATGGTTGAAGATGGTAAACACACCAGGAACGTAAATGGCTGTCAAGTGATACTGCTGGAACACAGGTGCTTGGTGGTAGATTTACAAATTGAGGGTAGTAGCTAGCCAGCCGAGTATTAGAAACCATCATGCTATAGTTTCCTCGCGATGTTCTCTTTCACCAGCAGCAAAGGCTCATTGTTCGGGTTTGAATATCAGCTGGTACTGCGGTGATATTTGCGTAGTCGACCTCCTAAGTCTACTTTCTAAGGAGATGAGCCCAAATTTAAATAATTATAACTGTAAAGAATTGTAAATTTAGGAAAAATACTCAACAAATTTTATTTTTGTTTTTCCAGTTGCATACAACATAGACCGAACGTTCAGCACATCATTGGCAGCTGATGGATCTTTGTACAACTTTGGTCTCTCATCATTTCTATCATCTGAAAATCCTATATCTCTTTTTACTGATACCAACGATGTCAATAATGGTAAGTTGTATAGATAAGTTGCTGTATACTGTTTTTTCAACAATTCTCGTAACTAAGAATTTAATGACTGGTTGTGAACAAAGAAAACTTTCATTCTACACAACCAACTTCTAATAGAAATACCAAGTGCTAATAATTTGCTCTAGCCAGTCTCGGGACCTACTTTTGGATTTTTCCTACCTTGCAATCGATCAATAATATAATCTATAATACAGAATCTACATTTAAAAGCGCATTTGTATTGTATAGATAAGTTGCTGTATATTGTTGTTTCAACAATGATTTCATGACTGGTTGTGAATAAAAAAAACTTTCGTACTGCACAACCACTTCTAATGGTGATAATTAGATAGAAATACCAGTAATGCTAATAATTTGTTCTAGCTAGTCTCGGGACCTACTTTTAGATTTTTGCTACCTTGCAATCGATCAATCATTTACATTTAAAAGTTTGTATCTTAATCAAATTCTGAATATTGCTGAATTAGCAGAAGACCCACAAAAGGCGAAAATATAGCCCCTGGACACGACTGGACAGTGGGTACATCTTTGAGCCTTTTGGAGTTCAAATTAGGGAACTATTCTAATTGATAACAATCTTTCGAATTTGATAGTTTATTTTAATATATGACGTATGTTTTAAGTTTCGGCAGCTAAATTGACAGACCGTATGGCTTCTAAAATGGAGGCCCTGGGTTCGAATCTCACGGTACTTACCTTTGTCCTTTCTAAGTTACGTGTGTATTTACGATTACTTTGAACTGTGAAGGAAAACATCGTGAGTCAACCTTGTGTCCGAGTTCTAATAAAAAGTTCACGAAAATGTGTCTGCCAACCCGTACTTGGCTATCGTGGTAGACTATGGCCAATGGCCATACCCTTCTCACAATGGGAAAAAAAAAATTATTTCTGATTGATCGGGTTCTTCGGTATGGCTTGAGACCATTTTACTTTTGGACACTGTTATTACTATTTCTATTACTATTTTAGCCAATAAAATAGAAGTGATAAATACAAGGCCAAACGAAAAGCAAGATATGAATATATTAAATGATTTTTTGAAAACGTTAACTAATGATAGTAACCCAGCCACTGACAATAATTCCGGTAAGTATTTAATTAGATTAGATCGTATTTAGTATATATATGGATGACCCGAACTGTCTAACCTCAAAATTTGATTTGATTTACTCACGTTGAATTCGGTATGTAAAGAAAAAAAAACTTTAACTGGTTCCAAAACCATTTCCTGTACATTATGTTTACGTTTAAAACTCTGATGGGATTTATTTTAATAAAATTCATAAAATAAACTTGACGTTCAATTGACCTCTAACGACGTCACATAGTAGGGCTACTTTCATTGACTAAAAAAAGCAATGACAAACCAAAACAAAGTTGTCAATGTCAAGTAGCCATAATTACCTCTTCCATACACGTCAAATCTTTACATACCGAATTATTTTTTTTGTTGTGCCTACTTCCCCTGACACAAATCGGGGACATTGTCAAACTAAACATTTGCTTACGCAATTTGCTATGTTATATTGATCGGCTAGTTTGATTATTTACCTTAACCAAATGCATTTTTCTTTCAACATTTTCTGCTTTTCATTATTGTTTTTTTTTATGTACACAGTATATGGATATTGTGTAATATATCTACTTATATTAAGTACAGTAGTTAAAAAAAAAAAGTTTCCATAGTAAGATTTCACAAAACCGCACGGAATGAATCAATATGATCGCCATCTATTGAAAATAATCCGAAACGGCAATTCCCATATAATATTACAATATCGATTTTTTCGCTGTTCTTTTGTTTTTACCTAAGTTTTTTTTCTAAACCACTCCAGCACACAGAAGAACAAAAAAATAAATACAAATCGGTTAATCCATTTTGAAGTTTTTGAGACTAACTCATGGCAAATGATTTATGTACATACATATTATATGTAGTATAATAAACATAAAAAAAATCTGCGGAGTGTTGTGTTAGGGTTACGCAAAACAGTAGTACTAACTCGAAAGGAGAAAATTGTACTTTATGGACAACTTTACAACGTGTGTTTATATTGCAGTGGTAAGCGGCACCCTGTCACAGAAGTCACAAGACGCGCTACCCGGCCTGGATCTCTTAACTCCCGAAAGCACTGGCAATCCGCAGCCTCCGATCTCATTCTACGGGAGCATAGACATCAGTAATGGTAAGATATTAATTTGTTACTAGTTGTATAATTATAAATAATTAAGGTATATATTTAGTTTTTTTTTCCCGCTTAACAGTCGTTCCGGTTACAACAGTGATGAGGACTTAAATTGAACTAATCTGACAACAACTTATTAATTAAAAACCTAATCTTACTTAATATATAGAACTAATTTGACATAAACTTTAAAAAATATAATTTACGTACGTGTTGACTCTTCGAGCGCTTGGTCGGAACTCGAAGAGTCATCACGTCCTGAGGATGCCTCGAGTAGAGGCGAAACACGTGTCGGCAAATGGTTATTGCAGAGAGAGAGAGGAGGATTTTAAGACGTGTGGTTATTTTGATTACATTTTTGTTAAATTTATATTTTTTATATGTCACCCGAAAAAATCGTTCCTTTTTTATAAATTACATTTTTTTTTCACATTTTGATTTGAATTTCTCTATGTATACAAAAATTTAAGTAGTATGTACCTATTATGTACACAAAACATGCGTATCTAATTAACTGAAAACTGTATCAAAATCCGCTGTGTATTTTAAAAGTAGGCGGAGAAACAGACGCGACCAGCGACTTTTAAAGTAGCGACCCGCCCCGGCTTCGCACGAATGCAATGTAGACACTAATGTGGTGCATATGCATATAAACCTTCTTCCTGGATCACCCTGTCTATTGTTGGAAACCGCATTAAAATCCGTCGCGTAGTTTAAAAGATCTAAGCGTACAGACGGCGGGAAGCGATTTGTTTATATATTATGCAGAGACCATGCATTCAGAGAATAGACTATGAATTCACAATTTAAAAAAACGGCGACGTATCGGAGTAAACGAAAATATCATTGATGTATACAATTTTGTTGATTTTATAGAAATCGCTCGTTCGATTGCGATAAAATTTATATGGAACCGCCTCTGAAGTATGATCTATCAAAAGAATCATCAAAATCGTTTTTTTTTTTTTTTTTTTTTTTTGGTTGACAGGCCAGGTGTTTGACCACAGCTCACCTGATGTTAAGTGAAGGCGTGGTCGAAGATGGTAAAGCACACCTAGTCTGGAATGGAACTGGCTCTCAAGTGATGCTGCCGGAACACACCGTTAGATGCTTGGCGGCAGATTTTCAACTTGAGGGTGGTAGCTAGCCAGCCGAGTACTAGAAAGTACCCTACCACCATGCTATGGTTTCCTCACGATGTTTTCCTTCACCGGCAGCTCAAGCTCATTGTTGGGGTTTGAACCCACGCCCTTCGGCATGCGAACCTACCGTGCTAACCACTGAGCTGTCATGGCTACATATGATGTACTCGATGAACTTTTTTATTTTTTATTTAAAGATTCATAATTGGCGGCATGATCGCGTAACATACATTTAAAAAACATTCAGTAGAATTAAGAACCTCCTCCTTTTTTGAGTCGGTTATAAAGATACCCAACTTTTGCATTTATTATAATAGTGTTATTCTGATTCTATTTCTTTCGTTTTTGTATGTAAAAGTAATAAGACGAACGAGGCGTCTCCCGATGATGAGAGTAAACGTCTGTCCATGATCGTTACAGCGGACCTAGAACTTTGAGTAACAAAAAAAGTGTCTTGCTTATTACTTTGAGATATTCTATGGTTATTCTCAATAGCTCTGTAAGTTCGCTAACTGCCTTACTGATTGTTGTACTGATTGGCAGAATTTCTGATACTGCTGTGGTACCTACCTAGACGACCTTGTGCTAATGAGATATAAGTAGCTTTGATAGTTTGTGAAGTGTGCGTGTATTATCAAGTTCGTCTTTGTATCATTGTTATGATATAATGTTTCACACAGCGCCATCTGACCCCAAACTAAGCATAACTTGTACTATGGAAGTCAGATAACTGATAGAATACTTAAGCACTTTTTTTTTGTAAATACATACTTATAATAAATACAGAACAGCCAGACACAGAACAAACATTTGTTTATACCACAAAGTTTGTCCTGAGTGGGAATCGAACCTTCAGCTCTTGAAGCAGTCATTCTACCAATG
Organism: Biston betularia; assembly: GCA_905404145.2. Lineage (NCBI taxonomy): Eukaryota > Metazoa > Arthropoda > Insecta > Lepidoptera > Geometridae > Biston > Biston betularia. The sequence goes on along the minus strand of FR989887.1, from coordinate 4,000,517 downwards.
AACCAACAGGGCTGTCTGAACTTGACTTATACAGGGATATAAGCTTGAGGTGCACAAGTTGAAAGGGGGCTATTTTACTTATCCTAATATTTTTTTAGTAGCCCAATGAGACCACTATTTTTACATGTAAGAATATTTGTAATGAGAAAAAGACTGCAGTGTTTATTAAACGGTTTTTCTTTTCCAATTGCATACAAGGAGTTGACAGACAAACAGCTGAAGCGATCAAAGTGCTAGGCAATCATACACCAACAAGCGGTATGTATGGTGATGGTGATGATGAACAGTTTCTAGAAGTAGCGCATCACACAATTTTAATCAGATTTCATTCTTCGTAATTGAATCTTTGAACTTTCCCCTGTCCATTGGTACACGTATGATGTCACGCGGATATAGCGCTTTGATTTCATCGTACGAACTGCTAAAGTGTGATATTCGCTGCCCGAGGTGTCTCTAGGTTTCTAAATCACGTGGCAAGCTCGTGCGACTGGATCGGGAGGCCTCGGTCGCGATAGTGCGATAGAGACAGAAAATGTTTTTGCAATATTACAATGAAAGCCGCCATTGGTTACCGCTAGCTGGTCCGGTGATAGTATTATTTTGTAGTACCTAAATTAGTGCTAGGAGTTTTGGCGGTAACGCGGGAAGAGTCGTGTCGCTCCGTTGTATTTTTTTCCAAAACTAGTGTTTTGTCGAGTGTTTATGCATAAAAATGGTGGTGTTTTATTCATAAAGTGCCGAATTACAAGCGCGAGTGTGGGAAAATGATATAATGTGGTGAAACATGAGTTTTCGTGTTGCTTCCAAAACTCCATCGAAGCTTTGTAGTAAAGTTGCCACTACTTTACTAAAGCATGACTGGACTTGACTGACACAGACTGGACTTGACTAAGACTGGACTTTGACTATAACTAGCTACGAGGACACTTATTTATCTTTTGAAACTTGAAAATATATATATACTTGACACTGGCAAATGCTAAAACGCGACGCCAAAACCAAAGAAAAAAAAAAAATTAGTGCTATGCCCATAATTTTAGGCAGGATTTTCGAAAATTTTGACTTGTTTAGTAAAGTTTTTGAAGAACTTTGGTATTACGAAGTAAACAAAAAATCTGATTGCACATTTCCGATGTCGTAATCGGTCTGTATTACCCATTACATTTTTTCTCGTAATTAAAAAGTAGTGGTGTATACATGACGTCTTTTTAGGCTTTATTTATTATTTTTACTTGTATTGTAAATAAATTTCTATGGCCTTACGCTGATACACTAATACAAAACGCGTTGCGGGAACGTTTAGGTACCACTGCAGTACCAGATATTTTTACATAAAAAAAACTTAAAAGTGTTCAAATGTCTGCCCCATACCGTGTGATAGACAGGATGTTTCAGAGAAGTGTATTAGCACTGAAAGGTAAACTACCCATCAATGAGATAACTTAAAAAATAGCCCGACCTTGGTATCGTAAAGAAAAAACTCATTGAACTGCAAAAAAAAAAGAAAGAAAGAAAAACGTTTAATTCTGTAAAACAAAAGTTACAAAATAGGCGGAATGAAAATAAATGAAATAGCTAATTTATTTTTTAAGTTTTTAAATTCTATTCAAGTTCAAAAGTATATCGATTCTTTCGGAGTACACAAATGTATAATACTATTTTGTGACAGTGGCTCTAGCTTATTAATTTGCAAGAATTATGTAGTACGTAAAATGTATAAAAAAACGCCAGTTGCTATTTACTTCCGCCAGTGATTCCGTCTTGCTTTCCATACAATTGTATACCGTTTACGTAGTACGTAAATCTCGCGAATTGATTTGCTTTACCCTCAGTACAATAATAGTCTCTATTTTAAACATGTTAGAATTGAAAATGTATTTAATATTCATTTTAGATGAGCCGGACCAGCCATATCGTCCAGAATCTGCGCCATGGACTACAAACAATTGGAGTGTACCGGTAAGATTATTGACTATTTTATTATTTTTTCGTAACATAATCACTTTGTTCCGATGAAACAAAAATAATAACTTAAAATTAATACTGGTACGTATTAGTATTTATATTTATTTTAGACTTTAATTCTCGGCAAAATTAAGTACTTTAATTTCAGTAAACTGTAAATGAGATAAAAAAAAGTTACCATATTAAATTTACTGTGACGTTATACAAAAATGTAGGACTTTGTTTAGTCGGGTAATTAAGTTGTATCACGTTGTGTTCAGACGGCAGTGCCGCCGCCGCCTGCGCCGCCTATGGCTCTGAGCGTCCGTTTCGACACGCCGGAGTCGCCGCCGCACGTGCCGCACACTACTGCCGAACCTATAGTCTATCCACCGCCGGTGTGTATCTATTTTTTTTATTCCCGTTAAGTACAATTTGGATGTCATCAAATCCAAAGTGATATCTTCTAGGTAAACATGCCTCTTAGACCGCATCACTGCTTAACATCAGGCAGGTTATGGTGAAAGCTAGAGTATTCGATCCCGGACTTTTTATTGTCTTAAACTGTGTACAATTTAAAGTGATAAATATTTTATAATGAGCACTTTAAAAAAGTTTTGTCCTCGTAGACATACAATATTTTAGTTGGTATTAAGATTTAAAATTCAACAACAAAAGACAAGCCATAGAGTCCATAGTCTTGTCAAAAAAACAAAAACGTTCATGTTTAAAATTAATATAAGTAATTATAAATCTTTGAATTGATCAATGAATATTTTTTCTTCCCACCATCTCGGAATGAGTAGGTATTTTTGCTCTTCGATATCTGAGTGCAAAAGTCGTAATTATATAATATAACTATACCTAAACTGAAATAAAAGTATCTTGTGATTGTATAGGATTTTTTTTGCATTTAGTCATTTCCTCGCTGAGGTGGGATGAAAAGTTATGTGTTGCACTCGAGTGCAAAGATTTTTCACCTCGTGCTCTTTTGATTCCCTCGCTAACGCTCAGGATTCTAATTTTAGAATCCTTCGCTTGCTCGGTTATCAAAATTGAGCACGCGGTTAAAAAGCAACTTTGTACTCTTGTATAACTTCTTCTTCTACAATCGTTCCCTCATGTTTGAGGATCGTGGTCACTTGAACCTCTTATTCTCGTGACTCCATCGTGACTCTCATGGGAAAATAGTGCAGTGGTTTCCCGTTGCCTTCTGCACCAGTTATTTCTAGGGTTATTTGGACCCAAAGGCCGCTGCAGCGTCATCCATACAGTTGCCCGAATGGGTTTATAGTTATACCGCTTATTCTTACTCTTATTCGAAGTGGGGGCGATGAGTCCTGCACTGACGTCCCGCTTGGGGTGTATTGTGCATTTCCCCCTACCAGCGTCTACCCGAGCCAACCCAGCTCCTTGAAGTACCGGAGCGAGGCTCTAGGTCGCTGGCATAGTAGCTCCAGTGAGATGGGTGGAATATTTAAAGGCATTGATGACGAGAAGCATTCAAGGTGTTGCGGCGACATGGATGATAGCGAAGCACGTTCATGCAGCCTAGTAGCAATTCTAGTACCTTCTGTGGCTTTGCAGTGCAGAATCACATGCTCCACAGTTTCATTCTCCTGCAAACAGCCACGGCATAGCGGACTATCCGTGACTCCCAGTTTAAAAAGATGACTATTCAAGTTACAATGACCGGTTATAAGGCCTACTAAGAGACGAAGGTCATGTCGTTGCAACTTCAATAAATCGTTAGTAATTTTCCTGTTAAGAATAGTTTTACCGCTATTGCTCGGTCGCCAGAGCCTCGTTCGTTATCTAGCAGGGAGCACCACGGTTGCCAGATGGTCGCCGCCGCCTCTCAGCGCGTGCAGGTGAGAATGACACTTGGGGCCGGATTGATGTTATTTCCGCTCTCCCCCTTAACCCCCCCTTATCTTGTATAACATATAACTGTAAATCTTTTGAAGATGATAATGAGAGCTTATTTTACGCGCTGCGGCCGCCGCGCGCAATACATTTGCCACTCCCAAAACTAGGGCTGCGATTAGCTCAACTAGGATGAGAGTCACAACTAGACTGTCTAGTTTGATATACCGTAGGCGCGTTTATTGTGTAGTATTTTATTATCTATGTTATAAAGTATTGTCTGTTATGCTAGAATGTAAAGCCAATGTTATTTATACAGGAAATAGTCCCGGCAGTGGATGTGGATCATCGAGGAACGCTGCCGCCGCCTCCGCCGCCACCCATGCTGCCTTTACTAGGCCGTGAGTACATTAAGATATCCTTAGTAGGTCGTCTAGGTAGGTACCACCGCAGTACCAGATATTCTGCCGCCAAGCTGTGGTTTGTAAACATCACTGTGTTCAGGTTCGAAGGGTAGGTACTGCAGCTAGCGAAATTATAGCGCTGTTGAAACTAACTATTGTTGATATTTATTTTATTTTGAAGCAGCGATGGTCATTGACAGGCGTCATCTCTTACCAATAGCAGAGCGTTATGTTCGTTTCATATTTTTTTTAAAAACTTAAAAAAAGACACGCTTTTAGTATAAGAATAAAATAAAATCATTTATTAACAAGAATACATAGAGGTACGAGCAGTTGTTTAAAAAATACCGTATGATGCAGCGATGATAGCTCAGTGGTTAGCGCGGTAGGTTCGCATGCCGAAGGGCGTGCGTTCAAACCCCAACAATGAGCTTGAGCTGCCGGTGAAGGAAAACATCGTGAGGAAACCATAGCATGGTGGTAGGGTACTTTCTAGTACTAGGCTGGCTAGCTACCACCCTCAAGTTGAAAATCTGCCGCCAAGCATCTAACGGTGTGTTCCGGCAGCCTCACTTGAGAGCCAGTTCCATTCCAGGCTAGGTGTGCTTTACCATCTTCGACCACACCTTCACTTAACATCAGGTGAGCTGTGGTCAAAAAACTAGCCTGTCAACCATAAAAAAAAAACTATTTTTTTATCTTCAGATATAGAAGACGTAGACCATAGAATGCTGCCCTTGCCGCCGCCGCCTCCTTCCACCGTTCCTTCCAGGCATCCTGTACACCAGAATCAAGGTATTACACGAAGAATAGTTCTCATAAAAAAAAACTCAAAAAAAATCACAGTCCGGTGACGCTGTAGAGGCCATCTGCGGCCAACAGCATTAGTCATTCAAAAAAAAAACAAAAAAACCTATTAGTATACGTACAAATAAGTAACTTGAAAAAGGTGTTCTGTATATTTATGATAAGCATGTATTTAAAAAAATATATATATTTTATTTATTGAATACTTTACTGCTAAATTAATATGTACAAAAGGAGGACTTAATGCTAAAGCATTTTCTGTCGGCCATCCCTACAGTGTATGAGATATTGTATTTCATCAGTTATCTGGTTTCCATAGTACAAGCTTTGCTTAGTTTCGGGCTACATAGCGTTGTGTGAAAAGTCCTATGATATTTATTTATTTGAAACAATAAAATAAGGTCTCTTGAATTCAAGTCAAGGGAATTGACGTCTCATACCATCAGGAGAGCGTCTCGTTCATCTAATTATTTTTGTAGCGATGATAGCTCAGTGGTTAGCGTGGTCGGTTCGCATGCCGAAGGGCGTGGGTTCAAACCCCAACAATGAGATTGCGCTGCCGGTGAAGGAAAACATCGTGAGGAAACCATAGCATGGTGGTAGGGTACTTTCTAGTACTCGGCTGGCTAGCTACCACCCTCAAGTTGAAAATCTGCCGCCAAGCATCTAACGGTATGTTCCGGCAGCCTCACTTGAGAGCCGGTTCTATTCCAGGCTAGTTTTACCATCTTCGACCACACCGTCACTTAACATCAGGTGAGTTGTGGTCAAACACCTAGCCTGTCAGCTATAAAAAAAAACATTAATTAAATGCTTTGTGAATTGCACCTTCCATGACTAGTACATTTCAGAAATTGGGCATTTCGCAAAAGGAGCTTTTTAATACAGTTGGACATTCGATGACCTGATAATATTTTCTTTTCAGATGTAGACCATAGGAATTTAATATCATTAACGCACCAACCGTTACCAGTTCCTAGGCCGATGAATCCTATCAACTTAGATCAAGTAAGTATTTTTTTTTTGGGTAAATTGTTTGTTTCTCTTCCAGCAAAAACTCTGGTTAGAACCTATTCTTGCGCTTGATTAAACATAGAATTTTTTTTTAACCTGGATATATTTTTTTAACCTGTATGTATTGGCTTGTTTCGAAACAAAATTGTATTATTATAAAGCGTGTTTTATCTGTGTCAGGACTACAGAGTGCCGTCGATGGTGCCGCCCGTCGGTCCACCTCCGGATATCGTGGAGAGCGTCGACATGGACCTCTCCGAAGACGAGGATCAACGTAATTATCAATTTTAATTATACATTTCGTTACGACAACTTTTTTAGGAAACTGTTAGCCATTTTGAGAATTAGGCATTAGGAGAATCAGCTATATGAGAATTAGGTTTTTAGAGAAATAGACCTTTTCCGACTCTGTCGCATTTATAAAATTAGGCCTACGCTTGACCTAAAATAAAAAAACTAAATTTTTTTTTTAATTTTTTTTTTAATGATCTGTATTGAATTGACTTGCCTAGTATAATGAAACTTTGTTGTAAGGTGAAATAAAAAAAATCTCTTAAGGGAATCCTTAAGATCCTGTTTTGGTTTATACATGTGATACATAAAGATCGATTTACAGCCCTGGTGGCTCATTGGTAGCATGTCTGCCTTTTGAGCTGAAGGGCGTGGGTTCGATTCCCACTCAGGACAAACATTTTATGTATCAACAAATGTTTGTTCTGTGTCTGGGTGTTCTGTATGTATTATATGTATGCATTTACAGAAAAAAAAGTATATAATTATGTATTCTATCAGTTATCTGACTTCCATCACACAAGCTTGCTTAGTTTGGAGTCAGATGGCGCTGTGTGTAATGTCCTACGATATTTATTTATGTATTATTATTTATATACGATGATTAACGACAAATCGATTTTGCATTTCAGAAGGGATGTACCAACAGAATCAAGAACCGCCCAGAAGACCAAGTTTCAACAACAACAAAGTCCTAGTAGGTGGCGACAACGGAAAAATTCAACAGAACTTGGAAAAAAAGGAACCGCAATCCGCCCCTATTATCTGTCAAATGGTTAACCCATTCGACGCCATGCCGCCGAGCTTGCAGCGACTCAACTCCTATTCTGATTCACCCGATCAAGAAGATTCTTACGAAGAAGACTTACGTGGCAGAGGCATCGAGAATGAGAGACATTCTCCGGACGAAGATTGGCACAACAGACAGAGACAGTTAATGAATCAAAGGTTCCCTAGAAACTGGAGCCCTAGGACGTTTAGGCCTCCGCCCCAGTTTTGGCCCCGGAACGGGCCCCGACCTCCAAGGTGGCCTGGCCCAAGACCGCAGAGGTTTTGGTGATTGTGATTGCGTATATTAGTGTTAGTGACAGTGACTTTGACACTAGGAATTATATCAATAAATAGTATGTCTGAGTTTGTTTTTCGGAATAGGTTTAGGGTTTGTTGGGGAGAATGTTGACTTTGTTTGCCTTTAGATGATTGAAACAGTTATTTCTATTAGTTATACATGACAGGAAACGAACTGACGTGTTTTTCTGTGTGTTTCTTGAGATCCGCCTCGTTATTGCAAGAACATTTAAATCTATCGAAAAAAATGGTTTCAGAACTATATATGGGATTGTACTAAACTTAGGTGTACCAAAGCAGAAAAGGGATTATGGTACTCATCACAATTAATTAATTTTTCAACGAGCACAACTTTAAAAAAAAAACCGGCCAAGGGGGAGTCAGACTCGCGCACGAACGGTTCCGTACCATTATCTATAAAAACGGCAAAAAATTTACGTATGTTGTATGGGAGCCTCCTTGAATATTTTATTTTATTCTGTTTTTAAGTATTTGTTGTTATAGCGGCAACAGAAATACATCATCTGGGAAAATTTCAACTGTCTTAACTATCACGGTTCATGTGATACAGCCTGATGACAGACAGACAAACGGACGGACAGCGGAGTCTTAGTAATAGGGTCCCGTTTTACCCTTTGGGTACGGAACCCTAAAAAACTGCCTTATACAGTTGACTTCCCTGTTACTGCTCATTTAGTAGAATATCTGCTTCAAGAGCTGTAAGATGTGGGTTCAGTTCTCACTGGGATAAACCTTTATGTGACTGTAAACGTTTGTTCTGTGTCTGGGTGTTCTGTATGTATAATAAGTATTTATTTACAAAAAAAAGCTTAGTTTGGGGCTAGATGGCGTGTGAAATGTCTTACGATATATTATTATTATTTGGTGAACGATTTTTTGTCACGGTTTCAAAGTTGTGCCCCATGGTTTCAAAGTAATGAGCGCCAAAGCAGCGATGCCCTGGACGTTGTTTTGTTACTCAAAGTTCTGTGTATCGCTGCAATGGTCATATACAGGCGTTATCTCTTACCATCAGGAGAGCGCCTCGATCGTCTCATTACTTTTACATAAAAAAAAATTAAAATAATGGTAAAAAAATAAGTTGTGCATAGTTATGAGTACAATGACCCCCTTTCGGCATAGATCATACCAAGCTTGTAACCCTGCACAGTTATCACTGTTTTCGATGAAGGCGTACCTTACTCGTTACTTGTAAGAGTTCTTCTAATATGTTTCTGTAGTACAGTTGACTTCCAAAAGTTGGTGCCTCTATTCTGAGTCGAGCACACGATTATCCAGGAAAATAGTTAACTGTCTTGTAGATAGTAAATCCGTAAGATAACTTTACCTCATTAGTAAGTGATTAAAGAGTTTATTAGGCTAACTGAAACAGGCAAAATGTCGTGTAAACACTTCCATTTAAGACGCTCGTAATCAGTGGCGGCCTTAGGGGGTTGCAAGCAGGGCAACCGCTCGGGGCCTCGCTCTTGCAGGGGCCTCGCGTCCTCGTAGGAAAGTAGGCACTTAACAAAATCCCCCCTGAACGCACGGTTTCATTATTAGTGCAAGCATGTTACGGCCACTCGAGCACTCTGAACTAATTTTTTTAGTAAAATGGACTCAAAGAAAAAGGGCTTCAAATGATCTGTCGCCCCTGGCCTCGCAACAGCTAAGGCCGCCGCTGCCCGTAATACATAATGTATAACCCGTTCATAGGTTCGTGAATAGAACCTATTGCGATGAAATCGCTACGTCAGATCGTAGATTGTACGACCGTACAATTATGACGAAACCAATTTAATTCAAACAGTAAAGCGATGGTTAAACTAGTCACGCGTTCTACTCCAACAAACCTTCAGCACATTTTCTCTGCACACTACTAGGTAATGTAAATAGTATGGTTGCGAATTAGTTGGTACGAAAACGATTGCAATATTTTCAATGGAACGTTGGAGAATTGGAACTCTATAAATTGTACAAAAATATAGGAAAAGAAGTTGATGTAGTTTGAAATTGTGATGACGGTTTTTTGTTTTGGCCTTTATTCCTAAAAATGTATGAAGGATACAAATATTAATTAAAAAAAAAAAATGACTTCTGTAAATGGTTCAATCGACGAATACCCCTTTCTCTTCATTAAGTAAGTACAGCGTTACATCTATAGATTGCGATGTCAGCAACCTTACCTCATCGGGTACATTTGATTGTTCAGTCAGATTGATCAGTCGTCAAGTACTAAGGGAGCGTTCAAGTATTTCGTAACGCTATTTGGGGTAGTGATGGGGGGGGGGGCTTGTAAAACGTCGCGATGTGTTACAGTTGGGGGGGTTCGAAAGCGTTACGTTACATTGTTGTTTTTAATATTGTAAGGTTAGTAGTAAAAGTTTATTACGTTGTGTGCTATTGTTTATTAAATAACAATATTAATAAATAATATACGTATGTATTGCGAGTTAGAAATCTCTCGTTTTATTTATTATTACCGCAAACGTGATTGAAACAAAAATGAAAGTTATTTTAGTGACTTTTCGATACTTTGTTTTTACGACTTAAATTTCTTTTACAATGATACATAAGTAGGAAATATGCTACAGCTAAAAACAAAAGACAAACGAACACATGTATTGTATTTTTAAATTATTTTTTTTCCTTTTTAATACGAATTACGCGGCCCCTGAAAATGTTGCCCGGGTTAGATGACACCTACCATGAAGTGTGCTGTAACCAGACATTATTGGCGACATTAAGGTTGACTTTTTAGCATAAACTCATATTGTAACTGACTAGGAGAAAGTTTGCGGGTACCGTGGATTGAACTATACATTTTACTTGTATGATGTATTTTGTTCCTTAGTGAATATAAGTTGAAAGACGGCTCATTTATTTGTAACTTTCATATTTCATATTTATGTCGAAATGTCAAAGTAAAAGTAACCATTAAAATGCCGATGTTCATTAGATTAATTTAACATCAACAATAGACCAGAATAAAATGTAGATAAAAAATAAATACAATTTTGAGTCTTATGTCGTTTGCCATATAACGTAATTTTAATTGGCGAATAAGAAATGTTTGAAAAAAAATTTTAGTGGCGAAAATGAGTGCGTTTGTGGATAACGATATAAAGCTCAATGTTGGTATTGGATTGGGATAATGCACGATGACCTTTTTACCAGTGAAAACAACAGTTAGAGCTATTTTTATTCTGTTTTTATTTACGTGATAAAAAATGGATGTTCCAAGTAAAGTACGATTATAGATAACAAATACTATGAAAAAAATAATTAAATAACAGTTTTCACAGAATGATAACTGTGTTATTTTCAACACTAAACCTGAGAATTGTTTCCATTCCTTTCTCAAACAGTAAATAGAAAATAAATAGGCTATCATCACTGTTATATCTTAAAAAATGGTTATTTTTAATCCCAATTCAGACTTGTATTTGTATTCATTATACAGGGTCATTTGTAATCAGTGAGCATCCTTTTAATGGCATGTTCAGTAACATTAAATCTAACGATTTGTGTTCTGCTGTTGATAATTCGTATTTTTTTCTTTTATACAGTATTAAAAAAAAAAATTGTCCGGTCTAAACAAAATTAACTCCGTGCAAAAAGCGCGCGCGCACGTTGTGACGCGTGCTGGCAGCAAACGCGATGACGTCAATCAAGGCCAAAGAAAAGAAGAAGAAAGAAAGAAGGGGTTGCAGCGCGGGGGTAGGGGGAGGTGGGGGTTGGGGGAGGGGGCAGGCTACTCGTATATAACTACGATAACAATACGAGTAGGTACATACAAAAAGTTTTTTTTTTTGGCATAATATGGTTGTAGGACAAATTTTGTTTGTTTTTTAATGTACAAAATATGCCCTTAAATGGATGCTGACTGATTAACAATATCCCCGTATATTCTAATAAACTAAACGAATAAACTAATTTTGTGTTAAAAAGTGCTTTGCAAAGAAATGTTACTTGCGATAACGACATAGCACATTTAGCTCAAACAAGTTTACTGGAAGAATCAATATAAGACTTACCTCTCTATATATATTTTCTTCGAAACAACCCGGGACTATATTTTTCGGCTAATTTAAAAGCGATGTTGGGTTACGCGGAAAGGAAGTAGTAAGCTAAAGGAGCTCATAACATCATCATTGTGAACAATTTTTACCATGGGATTGATTGAATTTATGTTATAAAACAGTTACATTTGTTGCAGTTCCCTACATAAATAGTCTTTTAAAAATATTCACTTTTAGCGTCTGACAGTAGATTCTTGCCTCATTTCAGAATATATTTTTAATGATGAGTATAATAAGCTCCTTTCGGTTTAGTAGTTTTGTGTAACCCAGCAATGGTACAACATTAATTCAGCTGTCTCACTCTAGTAGATACATTCGTTCCTTTTTCTAGAAATAATGAATACCGTAGGTAACAGTAAATACTCGCATCTCTATTATAATATAATTATTATGTTTGTAAGACATTTTCATATCACACCTACGTATGTATTTTACTTGTGCGGTTGCGATCTTAACAAAAAATCTCACAAATACAAATGTTTTATTGATAATACCGATGTTACAAGTCCGTACAATCATTTCAAATAAATCGTCTTTAAAACTACATATTTCGTCATAATGAAACGATATGCGATTGTTACCTATTTATTATTTGTAACGTTAAACAAAATTGTAGCGATGATAGCTCATTGGTTAGCGCGGTTGGTTCGCGAGCTGAAGAGCGTGGGGTCGAACCCAAACAATGAGCTAAGGAAAAAATCGTCAGGAAACCATAGCATGGTGGTAGGGTACTTTCTAGTACTCTGCTGGCTAGCTACCACGGGTTCAAGTTGAAAATCTGCCGCCAAGCATCTAACGGTGTGTTCCGGCTGCAACAGCCCACGCAGTCTGTACATTCTCTTGAGATAACCCGCAATTGTATAATCCGACCAATTTACGAAGGCGCCTCGGTAACTTAAAAGAGACGGTGTTTCTTTCGTGAGAACGTACATCCAGTTTTACATTTCAGCTCGCTTTTTAAATTGTCCGTATTAATAGTTTTGGGTTGTATCGTGGAAACATTTATAAAGCATTATGTAAAGATAAATATTTTTATTATATACAAAACATTGTAAAGAGTAATATAATAATTCTATGGACGACGACATACATTGTGTTCTAATGTACAACTTTTTTCCTTCTAGTCTGTAATTGTCCTTTTTTGTTTTTGCTTGACTGTTTTATGGTGAAATGTAGGATCTTTTACTACTAACTTTATCGAAACTTAAACTGTATTTGGCAGTATCTATTTTTATTTTATTGGTTTAGGTCTTGTTATCTTGACTGTTACTGTTAGCTCGTTTGGTAGAATATCTGCTTTAAGAGCGTTCTCGGGCTGCAACAAATTTGAAAATTAGGTATTTGAAAATTCTATTGCTGTCTCCCAGCTCCCCGTAGAGAGCGATAGGGACAACTGCAGTCCCGGCAGAATATACCTACAAAAATTAGACCAAATCGCCATCTAGTAATCCCCAGTTTTCTCCGCCTAATCAAGACAGATTACAAAAAAAAAAACCACGGAAATACTTTTTTGAATAGTTTGCATATGCTCTTTATTTTTATTTTTTTATAACCTTTAAGTTCAAGTTTTTTTAATATGATTTTGTGAATATCATGCTTAAAAAGTTGTAAATTTTGAACTTTTGACAGCTTATATCTTCTGAAATAATAATTTTATGCAAAATATCAAGAGCAAGGGACATTGTTCTAGGAGATATAGGTTTAATGTATAAAAATCATTGCATTATTTTCATTTTCCAGAGAGGAAACAGGGCATTACGTTTGTATGGAAAAAACTCACGCGAGTTCCCTCATAAGAGCTGTAGGGCGTTGGTTCAATTCCCACCAGGACAAACATATATGTGACGATAAATTGTTTGTTCAAGTTCAAGTATGTATTTAAAAGAAACGTATATAAATATTCTATCAGCTATCTGGTTCCCATAGTACAAGCTTTGCTTTGTTTGGGGTTAGATGGCGCTGTGTGTAATGTCCTATGATATTTTTTTTTTGTTATGTTCGTTTCCTAGAGACATCTGTCAAAACCTTAAACGGCGTTTTTTTTTGTCAAGTCCTATCTCTATACTAGTTTGAAACGTCCTATGTAAATTAATAGGACTATAAGAAAAAAAAAATTGTCCCGTCAAATACAGTTAAATTTTTTATAAAGTTTTGGAACAGTATTCTATGTTTTATTTAGTTATAAAGTGTTGAGAACTTTGTGTGTATAAAACAGTCAAGTTTGTATGTTGTAACTTTTAAATATTATGTATAGTATAATAATATAGAAACTCGCTATTGTCTCGTCAAGTAATTTAGACGGTAATAAGGTAGGCTGCTTTTTGCTTATTATAATAAAGCTTAATAATTAGAACGTTATATTATTTGTGTTTATTAATAAATTTACAAAACATCAGTGAGTCGAGTCCTTGAAATAATACTTGTTTCCAGATCACGGATTTTTTTAAACGTTTTTTTTTGTAATTCTACTGTAGAGTTTTATACAATACATTGAAATGTGTAATCGATTTCCCTTCACTAGGTATTCATGTTAGAGAGCAAATTCCCTAACTATATTATTGTCCTTGACTTACCATGTCAATTCGAATTAACTTCAATTTTTTTTTTCAAAATATTTCCTCCATTAAATGTACAACAATACAATAGTGACGAATTCCTACAAGCGTATTCAATATACCAATCAAGTAGAAATTAGAAAAGTGGATTTAAGTTTTTGTGTAGGGACTGAGGTAGAATTTATCGTCTCTGCTATATCCCATCAAATTTGAAAAGGAAACAAAACAACATTTTGAAACGTTGCTGGGTTTGAAAATAGTTACGACAGATGGTGGGTCCTTGTAATTTTATAAATGATGAAGTTTTTGGTTTCTATGTAGAGAGAAAATAATTTATAACTTTCTTTACTGTACACAATAATAAGTTTACGTTTTTCCTGTGTTTTCTCTTTTTTACTTACAAATATATCAGTCCAATCACGACCTTTACAAACTTTGTAATAATGGAACTACTCTTTTACGTCACTCATCTCGGTCCTGTCTTATCTAGATTCAACTAGCAATATTTTGCCTTATCGTCATCGTTAAGGCTTATGAGAATTTCATAATGAGTCTTACGTTATTGAACACACCAATTTTGAAGGTTTGTTGATAGTTAAACAATATTCAAAATGTTGAGAATATAAACACAACATTTAAAAATATACGTCGATCCTAAAGAATGGTAAATTATGTAATATGTCAATTTTTATTTTTCTAATTGTCAGTTTTCATAATTTATTGATATCGTACTAAGTCGCAAATATCTGCTTAGTTTCTCAGGTTGATTTTGATTGCGCTTCTAGAGATTTGTGTAAAAAGTAATGTGAATGGATTGAGATCAAATTTTTATTTTAAATCATTTTGAAAAGACGGACATTGCGAGTTTCTATTTTATTCTTTAGTTTTGCTGTTTATCCCAGGGTTACCTACACCAAGACTTTTTTAGGTGCAGTACATAGGTGCTTGGAAAATTAATTACTACACTTGGAGTAGGTATACTAAGCCGAAAGGGTGTTATTGTACTCATTATAAACAACTATTATTATGGAAAATGTTTCTTATATGGGCTGACAGTTTGAACATTAGCAATATTCAGAGATATGTTAGTGGTTATATAAAACGTATAAAAAAATAAAACTTAGACAACCTTGGTTCAAGTTTTCCCCAAGACTCCAGAATTTATGGACAGCCTTACGCACTGAGCTAGCGCAAAACGTAACTAACATACGCATACGTAGACTACGTAGTAACTGTTATCTAATCTGTGACTGCACGCGACTACCATGCGATTTTCGGTGCGCGTGATTTAGTGTCCGTATTTTTGTGTTTGCTCAGGATAGTTAGGTCAAATATTAATAACCTATATTTTATTAATATTTGGAATGACAATTGAGTACTGACCCCCATGTACCAATATTGCTGATGTTCAAACTTTCACGGTGTTGTAAAAGTTCGTTGAACTTTAATTGAATATATGGCATGGCTGTTTTTTTTCGCGATTCCAAAGTTGTGCCTATAACTTTGCCAATTTTTTGGCCAATTCGGCTTTGTACTCCCCAAGCTTGAAACTGCATTATAAATTAATTCCGTTGGTGACTTAAAAGAAGGTAAGAACAATGCAATCGGCAAACGCTTAAGGTGGTTCAATTTCCATACAAATATTTTTTTGCCATTTATGGACAAATGGAGCATAATTTTACAGTGAAATTACAGCTACTGGCATTTATTTTGGTCTTTATTAGAGGTAAATCACTAAATCACATATTTGTTTTATTCAAGCAATTGTGATTTACCGCTAATAAAGACCAAAATAAATGCCAGTAGCTGTGATTTCACTGTAAAATTATGCTCCATTTGACCATAAATGGCAAAAATGTATTTGCATGGAAATCGAACCACCATAAGTGTAGAACGCTCCGAGACTAGGCGGAGCGACGATATACATACATATATGTAGGACAGCTGGCAGTAGTTATAAGCAGAAGGCGATGATAGCAACCCCAACAATTTGCATCAGCTGCCGATGAAGGAAAACAAAGCATGGTTGTAGGGTATTTTCTAGTAGGTACTCTGCTGGTGGTTAGTTACTACCGTCAAGTTGAAAACCAGTGTGTTTCACAAGCTGCACGTTGTGAGGACGCTAGCGCCGACGGCGGGCGGGCGAGACAAACACGTAGGCACTTGTCGCGTGACCAGAACATCGTTATCAGCGTCGAGTGTATCCACGCTTTATTTATTTATAGGGAGATTTGGCCAAAAATTAAGTACCTACCTACGTAATTTTATTACATAATTATAACGACTTTCGAGTACCGAGTACTCTCCTTTCAATATCGTAGGTGTATCACCAGTCATGCTGTACTTATACTTTTTTTTTTATACGCTCCACAGACACTGGTCCGTGACCTTTGTCAACTTTAATTACATTTTTTTTACAATTTTACAATACAAAAATAGGAAAGTTACGTTAGTAATCTTCACTTATACTTTTAAAACATTGACGGCACATTTTTTAAATAAAAACACTACTTAAATATAGTAAAATATAATAAGTTCGTACCTACTTAGCAAATATTAAGACCTTTACATGCCCACTTAACCAGTTTCTATTGAATTAGGTAGCAAACTGGCTGTAGTCGGTTGTGCCAGAGTTCTGCATCCAGTTGTCCATTAGCACCTAAACTTGGGCGGTAAAGTTACGGTAATACGGTAAACTACCTTGGAGTAGGGCTGTCTGTTAATTTCTGGAAACACGTTTATACGATCGCACCGGTCTTATCAATTGACGACCTTAGTTACTGTTTACGAGTAGAGTAACCATCCAAGACTATAACTAGAGTGCTTATAGAAATGTAGAACACATTATTCAAAAAAAATTCTGCATGTATAACTTTAATCGAGTCGGAATTTATTGGTTTCTGTTACTGGTGTCGGGAATTTTTAAAATTTGTACCTATGTTTATGTCTGTCTATCTATACTATTATCAAGAGGAAAGATTTGATTGTTTGTTTGTATTGAATAGGTTTCGAAACTACTGGGCCGATTTCAAAAATTATTTCACCGTTGGGTAGCTATACTATTACCGGGTGACATAGCTACTTTTTATCCATGTATTTCCACGGGAACGGGAACTACGCGGGTGAAACCGCGAGGCGTTCGCTAGTATTCAATACTTTTGTTATTCTTGTGCCAATGTCAACAATAGTAAAGTTTTAATACCAGAGTGCCAAATTATACGCAAGAGTGTGTGCAACGGATAAGATGTGGTGAAAAACATATCACATGTCAGATCGTGGTTTTCACTACGTTACTAGTGCTTCTCAGATAAATTAAGTTGAAAAATCTGCCGCCAAGCATCTAACGGTGGGGTCCGGCAGCCTCACTTGAGAGCCAGTTACATTCCAGGCTAGGTGTGCTTTACCATCTTCGACCACACCTTCACTTGACATCAGGTGAGCTGTGGTCAAACACCTAGCCTGTCACCATAAAAAAAAATTTGGTTGTCTACTCGAAGTAGTGCACGACTTTTACTTTGTGGCTTGTGCCTATGCTTTTGACTTATTTTACTCGTTTTTATCATGATACTTTAAAAAATATTGATAACTGAAACGCTCTTGTGCTTTAATGTTTATTTAATAAAGAGATTTCACATATTATCACAAGTTACACCGTAGTCGGCGGGAACGGAGAGAGAGAGAGCTAAAAAGAAAAGAGAAGGTTGCGCTTGCGCCACAGTATAATATAACTTACTAATGTCTCTGTCAAAGTACCTGTCAACGTCTTCATAAATAAGGCGTCAAATGAAACATTATTAACAAATATGAACTAGTTCACACTGACGGATGCACGAAGTACGATGCCAAGATCAAACAAAAAAAATAAACGAACTATTTTTAACCCTGAAATCGTACAAAAATATGTTCCAAAGGTTTAATCTTTAACAACCCTCATATAAAAGAAAGCTAGCTATTCAATGTGGTGTCTGCAGTTTGATTGAACAAGTTAAAACAATTTGAAGGTGCGGGTGTTTTGAAACCGACCCCGGCACCGGCGATTAATCATGAGGCTATTTTAGAACAACGCTGGGTGCCTATTTTAGCTATAGTTTATAAGTTATTTAGCACCGGGTCAAAGTGTGCTAACTTGTATTGGATGTGGAAACTTGTTAAGTTGCTTTGAGTTACCGCGTTCGTACCGTACAGGAACTAAGAACTTAATATATTCTACAGTACTTGTAAAAAGAGAATAGTTGTAGTTTTAAGTAGTAACTAAAAAATGTAAGGAAAATATGACAGCGTCTCTGGCGTGAGAAAATGGAAACTGGTTCTTTCCGTTACATTTGTCTATTAATAAGTTTAGGATTTCATTATTTTTGAATAAATAAATGTTGCCGATTTCACAATAAAGAGTAAAAGCCCATGACAGCCAGACCTTCGTTATTTTATAAAAAGCTGAAAGTTTTTCTGTGCATGCCCCCTATACACTATACAGGTAAGAACGACCTGCGATTATGGAGTTTGGGTTGTGGTTACTTCGGCAGTTATCAGTTAGTAAAGGTGTATAAAATAGTACCTTAACCGCGGTGTTACTCTCTACATATTTTCGGGTTAAAAGATAGCCTATGTGTAGGAAAAACAGAAAAACTTTCAGCTTTTATAAAATAACGAAGGTCTGGCTGTCATGGGCTCTTGGGCTATAACGCCATCTAGCAAAGTTAGTACTGAGGGAATCAGAATCAGACAGCTGATAGAGCATTTCAATGTATGTTTTTTTTTAGTTTTGGCGGGAACGCCGAAATAGTCGTGCCGCCTCATTGTATTTTTTCCTCCAAAACTAGTGTATTTTCTAGTGTATAAGTACCTATAAAATAGTGGTGTTTTATTCATAAAATACCTACTGAATAACAATGTGTTGAACATGAAACATGAAACATGACAATTTATGTGGTGAAACTTAATTTTTCGTGTTGCTTCCAAATCTCCATTGAATTTTATAGTAAAGTCGCTATTACTATTATAGTAAAAATAAATTTCGGTGGATTTACACACAGCGCTATCTAATTTCAAACTAGTTTGTTGTATGGGGCCAGATAACTGATAACAAAATGGCGTATGACGTTACACACATCGCCATCTGACACTGAAGTAAGCAAAGCTTACTACGGAAGTCAGATAAATTGATAGAATACTTAAATACCTTTTTTAAATAAATACAAACAGAATACCCCAGACAAAACAAACATTTGTTTATGTTATAAAATGTTTGTCCTGTGTCAAACCTACGCCCTACAATTCTTATAGCAGATATACTACGAATAAGTCAACAGGACTGTCAACTGTCAGGCTGTCACTGTGAGTATTTTTTATACCACCTAGACACAGAATAAACACATCTATTTGTCACATAAATGTTTATCGTGAGTAGGAATTGAATACACGCCATACAACTCAAGAACACAACTAACACTAATATTTATAGATGCGAAAGTTTCAGAGTAGGTATGCGTGTCTAAAAGTTTTTCACGCTGCGACGAGGAACTCCCTCAAATCCTCAAAAAATTTCAGTCGTTGCTAGGGGTTAGTGAAGGTAGACGAATAGCTATTTTTTCTTTTTTATAAGATTAGTTAGGTAGGTACACAGTTCGTGATGAATAGCGGATTACTCAAATACATAAATTAACTACATTTTGTGTAAAATAAACAGAAATTGTAGCATCAAGAAGTCTTTTCTTCATTCATTTATTTTCTATATTTTTCAAATATATTTTTTTGTATTTTCGTTTCAGAAATACATTATTCACGCAATATTGGTCTTATCGTTTTTCGGTAGGTAGTTAAGTATGTCAACCGCAATACAATGCTAAGCTAATTATGAAAAATCTGCGAAATTCAAATAACACCGTTATATTTTTCTTCAAACACCTAATTACCTTCCTACATTTCAACTAACAATTCCATCAAAACATTTCCATTCAAGCTCATTTCAAAGCTCCACGTAATACTAACTCGAACGAATGCCGCGAATCGTTGACCGTAAGTTAAACAAAAAACCGAGGCCAAAAAAACAAGGTCGGAGGCAAAATACGGCTTAATCCGCCAGGAGTTTGTGTTGTAGTAATTAGGGATGTTGAAAAACACTTAAATTTTGTGTTTTTGCGACAACCTTAACGACCTTAGAGTAGGGTTGCTGTTTATTTGTATTTTCTCGGACACCTGTAAAGTGTCATTAATTTGTTCACACAGTGCCTCTAGCATATTAATTTGCGAGAATTACTTAGTGTGTAAACGAAAGTTTTTTTTTTTTTTTTAATGATTGACAGGCTAGGTGTTTGACCACAGCTCACCTGATGTTAAGTGAAGATGTGGTCGAAGATGGTAAAGCACACCTAGCCTGGAATGGAACTGGCTCTCAAGTGAGGCTGCCGGAACACACCGTTAGATGCTTGGCGGCAGATTTTCAACTTGAGGGTGGTAGCTAGCCAGCCGAGTACTAGAAAGTACCCTACCACCATGCTATGGTTTCCTCACGATGTTTTCCTTCACCGGCAGCTCAAGCTCATTGTCGGGGTTTGAACCCACGCCCTTCGGCATGCGAACCTACCGCGCTAACCACTATCATCGCTACAATATAAAAGAGACACTAGATATACCTACCTACTGTAAAGTGTGTCTAGCAATAAATGTATAGGTATATAGACATTTATTGCTAGACACACTTTACAGTATATACACACATTTGGAAGGATATTAGGTACATATATAATTCACATTAATTTAATTATGCTTTACGCACTTATGATGATATCTATCAACAGCCGGCACGTAGTTTCCGCTACAGGCTTTGGAGTTTCGGAAAGGCGACAAATACATGTGCGACAATACCAGTATGATTTGTAAAAAAAGCAGTTATATAATAAAGTTATTTTATAATGTGGTGAAATATAAAGTTAAGTAAAGTCACCACTACTTCATTCGGATATGACCTTATATCGACCTTGGCTTACTTTGTGTGACTTTGACTGTAACTTAGATTTATTTCATTTTATTTACCTTTAAATATAGGACAATATATAAATACTTCAAATTGGAAAATGTACGAAGTGCGATGCTAAAGAAAAGAAGACTAACACTAATTTTGCCGACCGCTGCTCGCGCATTGATAGCTACCTACAGCAATTTCGATTTATGTGGCACATTATATACTTAAAAATAACAAACCCCTCGTTTCACGATGCATTTATGGGTCTCCTATCTTTTGAAAGGGTGAGAAAGGAGAAAACAAGGGCGAAACATCTTTCGCAGAGTAAGTAAAGGAGTATGGTTCGGTAGGATAAAACTGACTCTAGGGTATTTTTAGTAGCGTTCAGATGTCCTTAGGGAATGCGCTGGCTATAATTTGTACCTCAGTTATCCTACTCGGGTTTTATCTCTCAAGAAACTTATGTTTATATGCGAACTAGCAACCCGCCTTCCGGTTTGCGCGGGTGTTATTTAGTTAGTGAATTGATTACAAAATATTTTTTTATTGAGGCTTCACATATTTTTTCCTACTTACACTTTCCCACTGCTGGGTGCAGGTCTCTTCTCATTGTAAGAAGAGTAAGGCCGTTATCTACTATGCTGGCCAATTGCGGGATGGCAGATCCCACTAATATTATAAATCTGAAAGCTTGGATCGATGGATGGATAGATGTTTGTTACTCTTTTACGCAAAAACTACTGAACGAATTTGGAAGAAATTTGGTATGGAGGTATCTGAGACCCTGGATAACACATGGATACTTTTTATCTCGAAAACATGTAGCGGGTAACACCGCGGGGCGTAGCTAATTTCACATAATATCTTCAAGAACGTTTTTTAAGAACTCGTGACTCGTTTTCTTACGATGTTTTCCTTCACCGTTTGAAGTCAGCGGCAATACACATATAACTTAGAAAAGACAGAGGTGCATGCCGTGAGATTCGAACATAGGACCTGATTGAGTAGGGTTGCTGTTTCTTTGTATTTTCTCGGATACCTGTAAAGTGTTTTAATTTGTGCGCACAGTGCCTCTAGCATATTAATTTGTGATAATTACTTACTTAATTACAGGCTAGGTGTGCTTTACCATCTTCGACCACACCGTCACTCGAAATCAAGTGAGCTGTGGGCAAACACATAGCCTATCGAGTATTAAAAAAACCGGCCAAATGCGAGTCGGACTCACGCACGAAGGGTTCCGTACCATTATCTATAAAAACGGCAAAAAATCACGTTTGATGTATGGGAGCCACCTTAAATATTTATTTTATTCAGTTTTTAGTATTTGTTGTTATAGGGGCAACAGAAATACATAATCTGTGAAAATTTCAACTGTCCAACTAAAATACCTAAATAAAGATGCACATGTGCACGTTTTACCCCCTTTATTTGCACCGGGGTTTAAAAACAGTGACTTTTAGACTCAACACCACGTTTATGGGCTAACGCATCCGTCTGTATTTTTCATTGGAAAAGGTTTATTATGGAATTCCTTTGAGCGCACCTGTGACCGGATTTCAGCAATTCAAAACATTCCAATTTAGAAGTCGGGCTTTGCCACAAGGAAAAATGAAATGAATACAACCAGAGTTGAATTCTGGATTAATATTGGTGAGATGTAGTAACTAAATAATCTAAGTATAGATACATAAGTATATAATCATGTTATAAATAGAAACGATTATCTAAATATAGAGACTTATAATCCGACATCCAAGTGTATCACTCGTCTCCCTCACATTGGGCAGTTGTTTGGAATGTCCATGAATTTCCTATTTTTTAAATATAAAAGTAATGGGGGGAACGAGACGCTCTCCTGATGGTAAGAGACAACGCCTATCTTGACCATTGCAGCGATACACAGAACTTTGAATAACAAAACTAAGTTTAAGGCATAACGGCTTTGACGCTCATTACTTTGAAACTTTCGACTTTCCTTATTACTATAAATATTATCTTCCAGACAACCTGAAAATTAGACCTCTGTTACTATGCTAGATTTGTTATTTACACAGAATATTATTTATGTACATCTCAAAATATAATATACCTACCTACGTTATATCAGATTTATATCTGATATAACCGAGCTACTATGAGTAGGTATAAATTGTAGTGCCGTAGGAAACATTTACCCCCACCCTCTCCTAAGTCCGTCCGTGGTGTGTCGTAGCGAGGCTTAGTTAGTAAGTATTCACAGGTTTTGTCCCGTCATTTTTATTTATATTTTCATACCGCAGCTTTTATCGCTGGGAATGATTAAACTCGGGGTTCCTTTTAGCTGCTTTAGTAACGGTAGGTACAAAATAACATTCCAGCCGTTATCTTTCTAGGTGAGGTTAGCGAACCACATATGTTTAATTTCTTTTATTAAGTGACTAGCGCACGCTTAGCGGTTTCACCCGCGTAGTTCCCGTTCTTGTGGGAATACAGGAATAAAAAGTAGCCTATGTCACCCGGGGATAGCGTAGCTTCCCAACGATGAAAGAATCTTTGAAATCGGTCCTGTAGTTTCGGAGCCTATTCATTACAAACAAACAAACAATAAAATCTTTCCTCATTTTAATAGTAGGTAGTATAGATAGATAAATGACATTTCAACGTTAGCTAAGTCTCTTATCACACGCATTTAAGTAATTGCCATTTTTTGTAAAAGTCATTCCACCATTTTGAGTGTTCTTTTGGCTTTCGGTAGTAGTCGGTAGTTTTTGTAGCGATGATAGCCCAGTGGTTAGCGCGGTCGGTTCGCATGCCGAAGAGCGTGGGTTCAAACCCCAACAATGAGCTTGAGCTGCCGGTGAAGGAAAACATCGTGAGGAAACCATAGCATGGTGGTAGGGTACTTTCTAGTACTCGGCTGGCTAGTTACCACCCTCAAGTTGAAAATCTGCCGCCAAGCATTTAACGGTGTGTTCCGGTAGCCTCACTTGAGAGCCAGTTCCATTCCAGACTAGGTATGCTTTACCATCTTCGACCACACCTTCACTCAACATCAGGTGAGCTGTGGTCAAACACCTAGCCTGTCAACCATTAAAAAAAAAAAAAAGTAGCTCTTCTTCTACCTGAGACAAAAATTTCATCATCATCAGCCTTTTGTAGTCCACTGCTGGACATAGGCCTCTCCCAAGACACGCCACTCAGCCCGATCTTCGGCTTTTCGCTTCCATCCACCGCCAGCTGTCCTACCTATATTGCAAAGAGTAATTCGCCACAGTCATAGACATAGCTCAGCGTATTAGCAAGCTGAAGTGGCAATGGGCTGGACATATTTGCCGCAGAACCGATACCCGCTGAGGTAGACCGATAGACGTGTTCTAGAGTGGAGACCGCGAATTGGCAAACGTAGCGTAGGACGCCCTGAGACTCGATGGAGTGACGATATACCTACGTAGGACAAAAATGTGTGTGACGAAAATAGAATAGGTATGTTTGTGCGGTGTTTGGGTATTTGTATTTTTTTTTTATGAATATAGTCATGCGAATACCTGTAAAAACCTCTATTTATAAATACTAACGAATGAACCATGAATTAAATAGAGCTCTTCTTCTAGATGAATTTCCGAATTTAGAAGAGTCGACTCCCAATTAAGGCCGCACTTACGTGTATAGAATTAAGACGTTCCTTTTTAATTTCTCCAGAAAATTCTAAAAATGTTCTCAAACGGCCTGCCAAGATACTAACGAAATAATTAAGAATTTTCCAAACTCTTTGTTCATTAAATTCTTTCAAAGTTGAGAATATTTTGACTAAACTTTTAAATAGAGTTTGTTTTACGAATGAGCTTCAGGAAAATGGTTAAATATGAGGTTATTCTGAGCGACTGCGTGACGAAATGAACAAGCTATTATTCTAGCTTATATTCTCATTTTGATTCTTCTATTTTGTTTTGGCGTCGCACTTTGTGAATTTGCCAGTGTCATATTTTCAAGTATTTTATAAAAAATAAGTTATAAATCACAGTCACACAAAGTAGGTAAGTGTTGGTAAGTCCATTCATGCCAAAGTAGTAGTTAGGTACTTTAATACGAGCTTCGGTGGAGTTTCGGAAGCAACACAACAATAAATGTTTTACTACATTATGCCGATTTCAAACACATTAATGCAATGAAACATTAATCAAGAGACATCAAGCATAAACCAGTCAGACCTTTCCAAAGACGGCATGGGAGAAAAATATAAAAAGAAACTATTGATCATTCAAATTTAATCATTAAAATCATTTGAAAGCCAGTTCCATTTCAGGTCAGGTGTGTTTACCATCATCGACCACATAAAACAAAACAAAAAGGTTTAATAATGAATACAAATTAGGTCTTTTATTGAATAAACTTTTTCTGTGGAAAAGCTCGTTGCTTTTTACGTTTTTGAAATTGTACCCATAGTAAGTAAATGTTGTTCATAATGATGAAAAAGGGGTGACCCCCTTTTTAACCGGCTCAAAAAAGAAGGAGGTTCTCAATTCGAATGATTTTATGAATCGATTTTGATGATTATTTTTTGCTTGGTAGGTTGATCATACTTCAGGAGTGGTCCCATATACATTTTATCGAAATTAATGGAGAGGCTTTTAAAAAATCAACAAAAATTGTATTCATCGATGATATTTTCGTTTACTCGGAGACCTCGCTGTTTCATTGGAGCAGTGAGTTTAGTTGGAGTCGGTTTTTTTAAATAATAAATTTATATATTGTTGGCTTAGTAGGTACCCCAT
This sequence comes from Biston betularia, assembly GCA_905404145.2. Lineage (NCBI taxonomy): Eukaryota > Metazoa > Arthropoda > Insecta > Lepidoptera > Geometridae > Biston > Biston betularia. The sequence goes on along the minus strand of FR989887.1, from coordinate 3,974,771 downwards.
GCTCATAACGATATCATATCCGCGATAGTTTTTAGCCAGCTGCATTTTTAACGTTACCGTGTGTCTCACACACTTTGAAAAGAGAAAGGATTATGTTTCCACTTTTAAATTAAAACAGGAGACATCGCGAATAATAATTAAACTTTATAAGAGACCATTAAGCTACAAGACCACCCTTCGTCACTTGAAGAGTTACAATTATTTATTATACCAAAGGAAATTCTGTTTCATAAATTATTCCGCCTAATTTTCGCAATAATAACCCTTCTCGGGGATTCCTTGATTACTCGAGACATTTAAACTTTGTTTTTGGGACTTTTCATCATTAAAAATTAAAATTACTCAGATTTAAAAATGTTCCGGAGCCTAAGTTTTATAACGACTGAAATTATGGAGATTTTTTGATTAGAAAGTTTTATTGAAGTACTTTTCTTCATTGGCGTGTACTGCAAGAGAAAATTAACACGCATAGATTCAATAGATACGCCTACTTACCTGCATTGTTAGCTCATTTCCAGTGTATCAACTTAAAGAGCTTTAGGGTGTGAGTTCGATTGCCACTCAGGACAAACATTTGCATGACGGTTATATTACTTGGTGGTAGATACCGGTAGATGCTTGGTGGCAGATTTTCAACTTGAAGTCAAGGTGAAAATCTGGAAGCTCGCCAGCCGTGCACTAGCAAGTACCATGCTATGATTTCTTTCACTTGCAGCTCAAGCTCATTGTTGGGATCTGAACCTATGCCCTACGGCGTGTGAACGGACAAGCTATCATCACTACAAAAATCATGAGATACTTTTGGCAGGAAAATACAAGAATGAAAATGCCGAATTGTATTATTACCTGAGTTGTCGTGCTTCTTGTACCTGCCCCACTGATCAGTCATATTTTCACAATACAAAATAAAATTCGCTAACTCAGTTTTCCAAGTATCTGACAGAATATCAAACTCAGTGCTCTTATTCATTGATTTTGGCGTCGCATTTTGAGCATTTGTCAGTATCAAGTGTTTTATATTTTCAAGTTTCATAAGTTAAATAAGTTGCCTAAATAAATAAGTTATAGTTATAAGCGTAGTCTAGTCTTGGTCAAGTCCAGTCCGTGTCAGTCAAGTCAAGTCCAGTCATGCTTTAGTAAAGTAGTGGTTAATTTACTATAAGGTTCTTTGGAGTTTTGGAAGCAACACAAAAAGTCATGTTTCACCACATATCTACACATAAACACTCACTCAACCACGCCATTCCTTTTAATCCGCCATCATTTTAATCTTTTGCCTCAAGTTGAAAGTTATGTTAATTTATTTATTTTTATTGTTTTCGTAAAATTTAAATGCATATTTAAGACTGAATATATATTTTTAAAGTCTAACCATGTTATCATATAAGTGACAGTAATGTCTTCGATGATAATAAAGTTTCTTTAAACCTAAACCTAGTTGGTGTTCAAAATCTGTACCAACTATTTGAACTATTAATTAAAATTATTACTTGGATTTGGAGCAGGGGTTGACAGCTGGTAAACGTACCGCTTTTTGTGGCTAAAAGTCATCTAAAACTAAGCACGAACTATTTGGTCCCCAAACCTCAGCGTTGAAATACAAATTTACCTTATTTGATTTTAGAACACCTACAAATATTCAAAATATTTTATTGACATGTTGGTGTTATTAGTTCGATATCAACAGCTACCTTTTTGGGAATACAATATGAATTTAGTACGTATATGTATGAAGTCAATTAAAAAGTAAAAAATAAATAGTACGGGAGTGTAGAGGAGAAAAACACGGTAGAATACAATTGCAGAAAATTTACCAACTGATATTACTACAACAACTGATACTTATCAGTTGGTAAATTTTCTGCAATTGTTTTCAATTACCAACTATTGAAGTTTAGATGTCGATTGTTTCAAGTCATGTAAATCAGTAAATCAGTAATATTTATTGGCCATAAATAACAATAATATTAAAGGCAAGTCACTTATACAAAAAAAACCTTGCGATTGCACTTTAATGAATGAAGCTATACTTATACGAGTAATTAACAACGAACATACCTACTACAGCGGAGGCATGTTTCAAAAGTTGAATATTACATCTTTATACATACTATTATATTACCCATGGCACATACCTGCATAATTTTAAGTTACATTCTTCTTTACTAAAAGCTGGCAAGACTTTGTAGCGTTATTTCTGTTTCGAGCGGAGTGCCAAAAGTTTTCTTTGTTCCACCTTTGCTCTAAAACTTTCTGTAACGGCGTACGTAGACCCATTTGTGTTTGTACTTTGTGAATGTGAATAGATTTTTGATTTGGTTGTTTTCTTTACGAAAGCAAACGATGGGATTTTTCAAGTAAACTAATTTGTTTGAGTGTATACTGCGATGATATGATCATGAATGATATACACCACAAGTTTTTAATTAATAGAAAAATTTTAATGAAAAATACAGAACGATTTAGACATCTTAAATGTGCAATCAGAATTTTTGTTTAGGTACTTCGTAATGTCAAAAATAGTCAAAATTTTCGGAAATCCTGCCTAAAATAATGGATCTGCACTACAAAAGAATACTATCACCGGACCAGCTGGCGGTGACCAATAGCGGCTTTCATTGAAATATTGCAAAAACATTTTCTTTCTCTATCGCACTATCGCGACCGAGGCCTCCCGATTCAGTTGCACGAGCTTGCCACGTGATTTACGATGAAAAAAAAAGTAACAGTAGTAAATACCCACGGGTAGAATAATAGCCAGGAATCACCTTTATTGTGGATAATTTTTCAAGTTTTTTTTTATAGATGGGATCAGTTATACCAGTAGATAACGCCATTTTTTTCTAGTAATTAAAAAATAGAATAGAATGAGCTTTAGCTGTCGTGAAAAGAAAATACCGCGAGGAAACCGCTTCATGAAAGTAGGGTACTCTCTAGTACTCAGTTGAAAATCTGTCATTAATCACCTTGCGTATTGTTGCATGTTCAGTTAAGAGCCATTTCTCTTTCTAGGCTAAGTTTATATACAATGTAGATTACCATTGTGTATTCTGTTTGTTTTTTCATTAATAGACAAGACACATTATATCACTTTCCATCACTCGCGCTTGTAATTCGGTACTTTATGAATAAAATACCACTAGCAATTTTTATATACGTACAAACTCTCGAAAATACGCCTTTTGGAAAAAAATAAAAGTAGGTACGACTTCTTCTGCATTCCCGCCAAAACCAGTCAAAACACTTGGAGTTATCAACTTAGTGATTTGTAGGTAAATGTTCTGGACTGTAGGAATATTCACGTTATAAAAGTAAGTACCTATTAATCCAAATAGAAAAATGAATAATTAATGAGAATTAAACTATTGTTCACGAAAACAGTAGGCAGGTATCTATAATACCTACTTAATTTAAGTTACAAAAAAGTTTACAGGAAACAAAAGAGGCGAAACTTTTTTTTCTACAAAAATGGTCTCAATGCTTTTTGCTTTAAAGTGCATAGTTTCCGAGATATCGGCAAGTTCCATTCCAGGCTAGGTGTGCTTTACCATCTTCGACCACACCTTCACTTCACATCAGGTGAGCTGTGGTCAAACAACTAGCCTGTCAAACATAATAAAAAAAAAAAAACTTCAAAGGAATCTGTCAGCAATTTGTGATTTTATACTCAGTAAGTGATCCTACACCTTAAAAAAAAGTTGAATCGGAAACTTAGTGCAAAGTTACATTTTATTTTTACTGGTCTAACAAGTTAAGGGCAAAATTATTTCCTTTGATATACAGTAATTCTGTTCCAACTTGAAAACGCATTTTATTTCTCTATAAAGAAATCAGCGAAAAGTCGCAATTAATAAACAGGTAGGTTTGTTATCTACGACAGTATCATAACTCTATCTCTTGTATCAAAAGTCGGGCAGGTGGGTACGTTTCGTTTAGTATGCCTTTGCCATTCCTCTATTCCATGAACTAACACACGAAACAAACTAATCTAGAATCTCTAGCTTCGTACTGGTGCGAACAAAAGTTTTTATATGACCTTTTCAGTCAGAACTTCCTAAAATTTCGCTTTTGATGATTGTTTGCCATTATGTTCAGTACTCCTTTTTTATTTTTAATACGGATGTTATAAGTCCGCCTTTGACAACTCGAGCTGAACATCAGATGAGCTGTGATCAAACACCTAGCCTGTCATAAAAAAACTGTTTTTTTGTACGTTACGCGATAATTCCGTCAATTATGAATTGATTTTGATGATTACCTTTTTGCTAGGTCGATCATACCTACTTCAGAGGTGGTCCCACACAAATTAGCTGAGCTGTGGTCAAACACGTATCTTGTCAATAGTAAAAAAAGAGTGCGAGAGACCAGATTCAATACAGTAACTAAACGATTAGAATCTACTTTCATTGTAGGTACATGGAATTTGTTCTCCGAGTGGGTGTTCCCTGATAGACACAATCTGGGTGCCTTCAAGTCGCGAGTGAATCGGTTTTTTCTAGGCGAGCGTGCTCCATCGTAGACCGCATCTTCGCTTAACATCAGGCGAGATGGCGGTCAAACGCAAGCCTATCTACAATATAAAAAAAAAGTAAGATTAAAAGTTAGAATGGGCAGGGGAAAGCATTATCTCTTACCGTAATGAGAGCTTCTTGTTCATCTCATTACTTGTTACAAAAAGGTAAATGAATATTTGGATTTCGGTAAGTCCTTTACTACCAAATTCTAATTCAGTTATGAGAACGCATACAATTTTATGGAGGTTGTCAAAGTGCTCTCTCAGATAATCTCACAGGTTTTTCCGAAAGCTTACAGTGGAAAATTGAAAACACTTCGTTCTACCATAAAACTTTATTAGCAGCTTCGTGTCGTGACACTATTAGCAGCTTCTGGGTTCTAGCCCAGGTCTAGGCTTTATATAACTCCATAAAAATAATTACTATTGCCACTAGGAGGCGTGGAAGCCTCACTTTCGCGAACATTTTTTGTATTCAGTGAAGATGACCGTAAAAACTCGCGTATTTTTACGATTTGAGAGTATTTACGACAATTTTTTTTTAATGTCAAGGTAATGAGACGAATGTTAAGCTCTCCTGATGGTAAAATAATAGTAATAGTAAAATGGCAAAAACGCTTTACTTCAATCCATAGCGAAGGGTTTCCACACCCATACAGTACACTTTTACTCTTAAATGTACAGGAACAGTCGAAAGCGAACAGAACTTAATTAAACCCACTGCAAGATGCACAAATAACGAAGCAGAGTTTATTCGTTAGCACTTACTTGAAACTCGGACATGAAAGCGTTTACCTTAGTATCTCATGATTATGTAATGAATAGGGATAATCAATTAAAGTGCTCATTACCATTTGAAGGAGTTGTGAAAAAATATGTAATCCGCCATTTTGTGGCGGCGGCCATCTTATCATCAAACATAGTTAAGAACACTTTCGACGAGTTTTGGCGGGAACGTGGAAAGAGTCGTGTCGCCCCGTTGTATTTTTTTCCAAAACTAGTGTTTTGTCAAGTTCATGCATAAAAAATGTGGTGTTTTATTCATCATCATTCAAGTTCCGAATCACAAGCGCAAGTGTGGGAAAATGATATAATGCAGTGAAACATGACTTTTCGTGTTGCTTCCAAAACTAGCATCGAAGCTTTATAGTAAAGTCGCCACTTCTTTACTAATGTATGTATACATGATTGGACATGACTGACATAGACTGTACTTGGCCAAGACTGGACTTTGACTATAACTATAGATACGAGGCAAATTATTTAACTTTAGAAACTTGCAAATATAAAACACTGCGACGCCAAAAGCAAAAAAAAAATGATGAATTAGTCGGATGTGTATCCGACTAATTCACCTTTTAAACAAAAAAATCAAAATCGGTTTATCCGTTTGGGAGCTACGATGCTACAGTCATATTTACGTCGGTAGTTTCAAAATAACAGCTGTTGAAAAAAATTACATTTATAACATTTTTTATAGCTGTCAGCTTTCTGCTATCAACGCTATAAAAAATGTAACAAGCACACTACTCTGCTTTGTTATAGTTGACAGGTTAAGTGCATAGATGGTAAACACACACCTAGTCTGGAATCGAACTGGCTCTCAAGAGACTCTGCCGTAATATACTGTTACGTGCTTGGCGGCAGATTGAGAAAGTTCATCAAGGCATTCTGGAGTTATATCTTTAGTATATTTCTACATATAAGTAGTAGGTATTGGTTACGACAAATATCAGGATTTAATTAAACCTGAAACAACTATTATTATGAAAGACTAGTGATAGCTGATAATATAGTTATATACAATGAAAGAGATTTTTTGAAATCATTACTACGAATACTCGATTACTTAGCTACTACTACTACTACTACTACTACTACTACTACTACTACTACTACTACTACTACTACTACTACTACTACTACTACTACTACTACTACTACTACTACTACTACTACTACTACTACTACTACTACTACTACTACTACTACAGTACTACTACTTACATCCCCTGACGGATATTCTTGGGGTTTTTATTAAGTTTATAGGTAGTTTTAAGTCGGGGGTTTTTAATTTATGGTATCGTTTTTAACCGTCGTGGGTTTTTTCAAATTTTTTAATTTTGCTTTTCATTGAATCCAATTTTTATCTTAACGTGGACGAAGTCGCAGCCGCATGCTAGTCAATTATAAATACTATAAATATATCAAAAAAGTTATTGGGAGCTGTGATGACAGAGAAACAGATCGAAGGTTCAAACGAAACGTGGAATCATATTTCACTACGAAGAATCACAGAAATCTTATAAAAATGATCATCTAACTTTGTAAGCCAGACTAGGGTACCTTTAATAATTCCGAGTCTCTGCCATCTAATACCCTCAGCAAAACGAATTATGCCGCTTTGAATATCAAATGAACGGAGGACCTATTTGAAGTACGCCTTTGATAGACCCTGTTTCTACTTCAGGGGTTTCAAACGCCAATAGCACCTTAATGAAATCACCACCTGTTTATTGGGTGTTTATTCGATTATATTCATTTTGAATATCTATGTGATAATCAGTAATTAGTTAGCGACCTGGAAACCATGAGCGGCATAAAGATAGTCTCTGATTGCTATGGGGAAGCTGTCAAAATGAGAATGTAATTCTACCGCCTCGAAGAAGTCTAACAATAACCACAAATAGCTTCTATTGTTTGGGAATTGAGTTGCATTACCAGTCCCTGATTATGTCCTGCGATCACACCAATATTATAGAAGGGAATGTTCGTGAGTGTGTTTGTCATTTCTTCACGTTCAAACGGCTGGATGTATTTTGATGAAATTTGGTATGGTGGTAGCTGACACCCTGGATTGCTTTTTATCCCGAAACATTGTAGTGTCCACGTGGGAACAGCGGGGTGCAGCTAGTTATATTATAAATGTATTGACAGCCCTGTTGGCTTATTGGTAGTATATCTGCCTTAAGAGCTGAAGGGCGTGGGTTCGATTCCCGCTCAGGACAAATATTTTGTGTATCAACAAATGTTTGTTCCGTGTCTGGGTGTTCTGTATGTATAATAAGTATGCATTTACAAAAAAAAAGTATTTATGTATTCTATCAGTTATCTGACTTCTATTACACAAGCTCTGCTTAGTTTGGGGTCAGATGGCGCTGTGTGTAATGTCATACGGTATTTATTTTATTATTTTGTTCTTACTTTTTTTTTCTATTTCTGGTGTGTACATTGTACAATAAAGGGTTTCTATCTATCTATTTCAGAATACTTGACACAAGCAAAATGCACAAAGTGGTACAGTCTAATGTACGCAAAAAAGCTGCAGCGAAACATCCCCCTCAGGCTTAGTCACTCTTCCACCAGTGCACACCATTTAGCTGAATAAAATAGTGAAATGCTCCAACATTTTACATGGAAGTCTGAAAATATCTCCGGTACGGGAGTGCGTGCTGGCGCCATAAATAAAAATGATATTTTATCTCCCTCTGTGGATAGAATTTGATTTTCGCGTTTTACCTCATATCCGACGATTTGAATATCAAATGAAATACCTACGTGACAAACAGCGATATATATACGGCTTATACGGGTAGGATACTGTTTCAGGGCAAACTTTCCGGAAGGGTTTGAAATAACTTTTGTTCTATGATTTTGGGATTGCAATGTTCTTATAGCTATGGAGGTTTGATAAATTCCGTATGAGGTTTTACTTGGACCGTATGGAAGATTTATTAGGATTATTATTTCGGGGTTTGTCCCTTTTAACTTTTGTCTGATTCCGGTGTGTTTATGGAAGATTTTCTAACGAAGGATAAAAGTACTGGGAGTTGGTAGAATTTTGTGTTGAAAATGTTTGACCTATTTATTATAACGTGCGACCTCTACGGTGTACCTAGTGGTAGCACGAGAAAAAACGTCTTAAGGTGGTTCGATTTCCATACAAATACATTTTTGCCATTTATGGACAAATGGAGCATAATTTTACAATGAAATTACAGCTACTGGCTTGGTCTTTATTTGCGGTAAATCACAATTACATAAATAAAACAGTAGATTATCTACTATTATCTATCTAATCTACTGTTTAAAAATTATTTGTATGGAAATCGAACCAATTAATAGGTTATATTTTACATTGAACACCCAAACAACAAAAATAAGCAAATAAATGTATATTCGTCACGTACCTAAATGTTTGTCGGAAACGCACAAAAACTAATTAAAAAAAAATAGTCAAGTTTTATAATTATTATGTATTATAATAGATACCTGATACTGATATCGAATGCAGTTCATATTACAGTATGTATGTACCAAAGAAAACGTAAAAATAAACTCCAATCCAAAACAGCTAACGCACTTCAGCAGATTGCCCAACATCATAAAAACAACATATAAGTTGTTCCAATAACTACTGATTTACTAACACTACTGTACTTTTTCTTCAGTATGAGAAATGCGTACCAATTTCGACCTTATTACGTTTTGTTAAAACTGTCCTTGTCAAAAAGCGAGGGCGGTATACGTTAGTATGTTTCCAGCTATTCGGGGATCAATTTTATGGGCAAACACAGTGCGGCCTCCGTTTTATGGTGCCCTTAGCTCGATACCAGTACAGGCGATCGGGCTACGAAACGTCCGTATATCGGAAAATCTAAAATTCGGAGAACGGATATGCTGTACGTAGTAACTCATAGTAATTGGAATTTGCGTTTTCGTCTATTAAAATATATTTTATGAACCTTATTTTTGTTAAAATTAGAACAAGGAAATTACGCGTAGACGTTATGATTCTTACGATTCATTTATCAGAAAATAATTGATTATTATTTATTGAAAAAAAAAACAACAGTATTAAGCAAATCCTTTACTAATTTAATTAATATGTCTTGTACACAAAACATACTTTACTTAGTATTTTTATTATATTTCGGAGTTTAGTTTCTATAGAGAAAATGTATCACACTCGTGTTTCGAAAACAACAGCATCCTTAAAACACCATCAAAATTATTACACATATTTTCGCTGCAAATGTATAACATTTTGCTAAAAAATTGCGATGACATTTTGACTCCTTACAGCGCTTAAGGGCGCGTTCCCACATTGTCGCGACGACAGATAATCGTGTAGTCTTAAATGTCGTGGCTTATATATTTAAATGAAGGTGTTCATCTATAGGACGACACGAATAACTGTCGTCTACGACTTTTTTTGCGGTCACGACTAAATCGTGACGGCAAATCATGTATCGTTGTTGCGACTATCTATCGTAGCCACGATAAAAATATCGTCTCGGCGTCGTTTACACGTCTATTGTACGCAGGAGCATAAACGCACAACTGATCTCCAAGAGAACATAAAAGCGACTGTAGAGTTGTCGCTTGCTACTTATGTGCAAACGACAAAGCGACTGCCGTGAAACGATAAAATGATCGTCGCGATCCAAAATTTACTTGGTGGTAGATCTCCTTAGCAGGAGGTCGTCTAGGTAGGTACCACCGCAGTACCAGTTATTCTGCCGCTAAGCTGTAGTGTGTAAGCATTACTGTGTTCCGGTTTGAAAGGTACTGCAGCTAGCGAAATTCCTGGACTGTTGAGACTAACTCTATCAAAAGTCTCAAAGTAATGAGCGCCAAAGCAGTGATGCCCTGGACATTGTTTTGTTACTTCAAGTTCTGTGTATTGCTGCGATGGTCATGGACAAGCGGTCTCTCTTACCATCAGGAGAGCGTCTCGTTCGTCTCATTACTTTTTACATTAAAAAAGAAGTTAAAAAATTGACGAAAAACAGTTGTCTTAATGGGAACAGCTAGCGACGATAGTTGTCCGATGATAAATTAACCGGTACGACATAGTGGGAACGCGCCCTTAACATTGTATGGCGCCTTAATATATTAAGGCGCTGTTTATATTTATACATATAAATTTACAAAATTACACATTCATAATAAGTATGTTTGATTATATAAAAAAAATTAAACTATTAAAATCGCTAATTTAGTAGCCCAACTTCATGTCATAGGCTGATGGCTGTACTTACGAAGATGGTGACATTTTATGACACCAATCTTTGGTAGAACTCGCCTAATCGGGTCGGCGTAGCCTCTATTTGCGCATACAACTTATACCCTTATGTACCTAGACACTGAGGTCATTTTCAAATAAAGTTTTGAGGTAATTTACTGATTGAATGGGTAATTAATATAAATGGACAGATAAATCATGTTATACACGGAAACTATCCATTTGGTTCGATTCAATTGAATTAACCGCGACATGGTAATGCTCTGGTGCCTATATTGTTTAAACGTGATTTACTTGCTACATAATTATTCTAGGAGTTTTGGCGGGAACGCGGAAAGAGTCGTGTCGCCCCAATGTATTTTTTCCAAAACTAGTGACTTATCGAGTGTTTATGTATAAAAATAGTGGCGTTGTATTAATAAAAAGTCGAATCACAAGCGCGAATGTGGGAAAATGATATAATGTGATGAAACATGACTTTTTGTGTTGCTCCCAATACTCCATCGAAGCTTTATAGTAAAGTTGCCTCTACTTTACTAAAACATGACTAGACTTGACTGATACGGACTGGACTTGACCAAGACTGGACTTTGACTATAACTATTCCTACGAGGCAACTTATTTAACTTAAGAAACTTGTAAACATAGTATAATTGACACTGGCAAATGTTCAAAATGCGACGCTAAAATTAAAGAAAAAAAAACATCGAATTGTAAATGTAATGTAATCAATAAAAAAATTAAATAAGAAATAAGCTATATATGTGCCAAATTACATCATAATCCGTTCGGCCGTTTTTGCATGATTGCGTAACAAATATTCAAACATACAAAGTCAAGTATTATGAAAACAAAAATAGTGTTGTAAGCTTTTTTTCATGTTTATCATGAAATGCAACTGTAGTTTCATCTCAGCCACGCTGAAAGCCACGAATGAAATGTTTCATAAACTTTTAAAAATAAAATTATATCTCTATTACTCTGCGTAAGAGGTCATAGAGTCGTTTTTATAAAGACCACGTTACGACCAACGCGCTAGAATTATCGCCGAGGGTACAATACCAGTAAAGTACCTCTTCACTTGGAATTAGTGTTTTCTTTTCCGCAGTTAGTGGCGTTTAAGTTGCACTTCCCTATCCCTTAAGTGATAGCTTGAGGGCTATAAGTGGGTAGTTTTATTTTTATAGCAGTCAGGCGATAAGTTAATCTACACTATAAAGTTACAAAACTCTCCGTTCACAAGCGAAAATGAGAACAGCCGTTTAAAAATAGACTGAACATTTGTCACTTGAACTTACTTGTCATGAACCTTGTTCTTTTTTTGAAGAATCAGAACTCTATTGACAATAATATTATATAAATTTACGATTAAACAAAACCGACTCCATGACCCTTAGGCCAACTAAACGCACTGCTCCAATGAAACAGCGAGGTTTCGGAGTTATTGTGCCGCTACGCAGTAGTGTGTAAACATTACTGTGTTCCGGTTCGAAGGGTACTGCAGCTAGCGAAATTACTGGGCTGTTGAGACTAACCATCTAAAGTCTCAAAGTAATGAGCGCCAAAGCAGTGATGCCCTGGACATTGTTTTGCTACTCAAAGTTCTGTGTATCGCTGCGATGGTCATGGATAGGCGTTATCTCTTACCATCAGGAGAGCGTCTCGGTCGTCTCATTACTTTTTGCATAAAAGAAACGAAAATATTATCGATGTATAATTATTTTGATTTTTAGTCCAATTGAGAACCTCTTCCTTTATTGAGTCGGTAAAAAGAGTCTAATACGATCGGTGACTCGTGGACTCGTTGACTCAAAATTGACTTGGCAACCACATGTTACAGAAGTCTCACGCAAATATGCTTCATTCCATTATATTTCAAGGTTCAAATTTTTTTGACCTATGTATACAAAAATTTTTTTTGTAATTTCTAATTTCTTTTAATATCCTATTTTTATACTTTTGCAATTTGCGTTCGATAACCGGGTCGGCAGTATCGGATACGATTCCGGATGATGGAAATAAATTAACATACGCCACTGTATCTGACTGTACCTCTCGAGTTCTCAAGTTAGCTTGCAGTGTTTGTATGTGACATCGAACTTAAAGTTGTGTGGATGTTAATTAATTGCTAAAGTTATTGTAGTTGACATTCGGTAACAGGAGTGCATTGTTAACGGAGAATGGTTTATACCATTGTTAATTGTAAGTACCTATTCATTTTAATTTTGTCTGAAATCTTTAATATGTTGTGACATTTAACTAATTACGATGAGCGATTTAGCGATGATAGCTCAGTGGTTAGCGCGGTAGGTTCGCATGCCGAAGGGCGTGGGTTCAAACCCCAACAATGAGCTTGAGCTGCCGGTGAAGGAAAACATCGTGAGGAAACCATAGCATGGTGGTAGGGTACTTTCTAGTACTCGGCTGGCTAGCTACCACCCTCAAGTTGAAAATCTGCCGCAAAGCATCTAACGGTGTGTTCCGGCAGCCTCACTTGAGAGCCAGTTCCATTCCAGGCTAGGTGTGCTTTACCATCTTTGACCACACCTTCACTTAACATCAGGTGAGCTGTGGTCAAACAACTAGCCTGTCAATCATTAAAAAAAAAAATATATACTTTGGTGCCCAGAACAGAGTTTTATAGTTGTGTTTAGCATCTTCGACCAAACTGTCACTTAAAATCGGGTGAGCTGTGATCAAACACCTAGCCTCTCTACGATAAAAACGCCGTTTTTAGGGAATGGAAAAACGGTAACTCATTACTAAGACTCCGCTGTCCGTCCGTCTGTCTGTCTATCCGTCTGTCACCAGGCTGTATCTCACGAACCGTGATACGTTAGACAGTTGAAATTTTCAGATGATGTATTTCTGTCGCCGCTATAACAACAAATACTACACAGACACAACACAAATACAACAGAATAAAATAAATATTTAAGGGAGATTTTTTTGTTGTTTTTGTAGATAACGATATGAAACCTTTCGTGCACGAGTCCGACTCGCACTTGGCCGGTTTTTTATACGAAATAGGTTTGACCACACCCTGCGTGATGCTAAGCAACAATGTGGTCTAGGATGGAACACACATTTCAGTTCAGTCGTGGAAACAAATCGTTCTATTTTATGAAGCAGAAACAATCTGTATAAACCCAGTGGGTAAGTTTCTACCCAAAGCTCGAGTTTGACCGACCCAGTGATCGTAAAATCGAGATCGTTCTATAAACTTCGCCAGTTACACTTGAATTTAACTGCTTCGCGGTCTTGCTCTTCATAACGGTTTAACTGTCAGAATTGATATTCATATTTGAGACATTTAAATAGCGTTTCATGTCTAAAGCCTCATTGAAACGTTTCGGTGTAATGCATCGTGTAACAGAAGTAGAATTACAGCATTGCAAAACCAACAAAAGTCTAAAAGTTGTATACATCGATGATGTTTTCTGATAGTTTAAGTAAACACACCAATACACCTTAAAATACTCTCTCTTTCACTCTCGGATACATACACTCACACACACACACACACCCTACATGCTTATTTAATTTATCGATATACATAGATATAGAAGAGCAGGATCTTCTGCCACAGGTATTATTTATGTTTGATAATTATTTTATATGTGACATATAACTTCATTGACATTTTCATTTTCATTATTTGACATGTTATGATTTAGATATTTTTAAATATGAATGGAAAAATGACCTGTAACTTTGGTGTTATTAGTAAATGATTTGTATTTGTATTTGTGTTTGTGGTTGTGTTTGTGTTTGTGTTTGTGTTTGTGTTTGTGTTTGTGTTTGTGTTTGTGTTTGTGTTTGTGTTTGTGTTTGTGTTTGTGTTTGTGTTTGTGTTTGTGTTTGTGTTTGTGTTTGTGTTTGTGTTTGTATTTGTATTTGTATTTGTATTTGTATTTGTATTTGTATTTGTATTTGTATTTGTATTTGTATTTGTATTTGTATTTGTATTTGTATTTGTATTTGTATTTGTATTTGTATTTGTATTTGTATTTGTATTTGTATTTGTATTTGTATTTGTATTTGTATTTGTATTTGTATTTGTATTTGTATTTGTATTTGTATTTGTATTTGTATTTGTATTTGTATTTGTATTTGTATTTGTATTTGTATTTGTATTTGTATTTGTATTTGTATTTGTATTTGTATTTGTATTTGTATTTGTATTTGTATTTGTATTTGTATTTGTATTTGTATTTGTATTTGTATTTGTATTTGTATTTGTATTCTTTATACTTACCAGAAGGTCCCAACCTACTATTTTGTAAGAAAAACTGGTAACCGAAATAAATAATTTTCATTTTCATTGGATTGAATTACATTGATTAGTAATTCAATAATCTTTAAGTTGAAATACTCGTCGATGTCATAAAACAAGCTCTATATCGGTCACACATAGCTCTACACTTGATGGGGTTTGAACCCACGCCCTTCGGCATGCGAACCAACTGCGCTAACCACTACGCTATCATCGCTACAAAGATCGCTTGAAATGATACAAGCAAATGTTACAGGATAGTCACAATCCGCCTTTACGTTCATGAGTTCAAAGAGATAATTTGTAAGGACCTGTAAATTTGCTCAATTATGCTTATGAGGAATTAATCAGACCCAAGGTCTTTGGTTCATTTATATTGATGTTCAGGAGGAAGGAAGTATTTGGAACGTTTTGTAGGTGTATTAATATCTCGTAGGTATGTTATTGTTTATGTCGACTAGCAATAACTGTGTTATGGCTAGATTTTTACACGACTGCCCAAAAGAGGAGTGTAATCTTTTCAGGGTTTATTTATGTATGTATGTGGGTTTCTTTATTTCACTATAACTTTTAAATATCTGAAAAGATTTATGAAGCATACAGTTAGTAAATATTTTCATGCTGATTCTTGTCATAACTGTATATAATTAAATGTTTGTCGTATAAATATAATATATGTCGCAATCGAGTTATGGTCGGAACGCCAGCGCCTTCGGTCGGCGCTCGACGGAGTCAATGATTGATCGGCAGAGCGGCGTGCTCGTCACTTCTCGAGCAGCAGCCGGCCAGCGCGGTCGAATATTGAAACCGACGCGCGTTCCTAACTATAACTGTAAAGATCTGTACCTACCTTCTGAATAAGTGATTGAACATTATAAACGCATTGATTTAACTACTGTGTTTCATTACATTAAAAATATCAAAATCATAACATGTCAAATAATGAAAATGAAAATGTCAATGAAGTTATATGTCACATATAAAATAATTATGTCAATTATATCAATTATGTCAATATAGTTAAATGTCCATAAAAACAAACATATAATTACTTACTAGTAATGGTTAGGAAAGTATGAGCCATACTGATGGCACTGAGGGTCCTCCTCCGTCATATAGATTTAGCTATTAGGTATATTGTTAATTCGCATGCCAATTAGTGTAAGATGAGCTGTAGGTACTAATGTAATATTAAGGTTAAAATTGTAACCACATCATGAGCGAATAAAACACTTGAACTTGAAAAAAAAAATAGCATTTGCCATATAGATCCTCATATTAATAATAATTAAGTTAAATGTAAATAATATACAAATTTACATTAAAAAAACCGACTAAACGCACTGCTCCAATGAAATAGCGAGGTTTCGGAGTAAACGAAAATATCATCAATGTGTATAGTTTTTTGATTTTTGTTAATTTTTTAAAAACCGCTCGATCGATTTCAGTAAAATTTATTGGGGACCACCTCTAAAGTCTGACAGTCGAATTGAGAACCTCCTCCTTTTTGAGTCGGTTAAAAATGTAGTAAATCACGTCTCTCTCGATAACTTGACCATTAAGTACCTACCTTAAGCGAGTTCCAAGCATTTACGACTCCCTAAAGTACCGGTCAGTTAGTACTGGCCTTACGTTGATGTCCTTTAGGAATGACGCAGGATCTTTAATGTTGAGTTATGACCCTCGTTAACTTGAGGTCAACTGAACATCTTGAATGTTTTGATGTTCTATATAAAGGACGCGTAGGTAAAGCTTGAGAACGTCAGATCATTTTAACGTTTATTTATTAATTTGTTGAAATCTGCCAACCCGCGCTTGGCCAGCGTCGTTGAGTTTGGTTTTACCCTTGTCTATTCTATGGTGCTTTTTAACTTTTTTGAATACCCATTGTACCCATATAAACAATAAATGAATTGTGAATTGACTTTACAAGTCAATATAATAATAATATTGGTGTTATCAATAAAATATGTGATAGAATAACTTTTATTTATAAATAGATGTTATAAAACCTCTTTCACCAGAATATTGGCTCAAAATAACATAAATAAGACATTAGTTTCAAACCCTCAATAGAATCCTATTAAGTACGTTATTCCTGACCATTTCACCCGTTCAATTAGGTCAGAATAGTAAAATGGCGTGTTTCGAGACACTTACACTGGCCAGATTGCGCGTAACGTGCAATTTGCGATATCGGAGCGGTATCGTGACGAGATCGAGATTACATCGGGTGGGTTACAGAATAGGTTTACGCCACGGAGTAGTTGTAAATAGGACAAGGCATATCAATATTTTGACTACGAAAATTTTGACATAATTATTTCTGGTCACAATGTTATAAATATTAGATACATACTCACTTATTCACTAAAATAACACTGCTTTGGTAAACAGATATAGCCGGCGTAATTTAACGGGAGCAATCGTGTCTAAGAAAAATAAAATTACATTTATTTTGGTCATGTTACAACATCCTTGGTTATTTCTACTACAATCACATCCTCCAATTTGTTTATAAACCAAAATTTTCCTAGTTATTTAAGTTTTTTGGTGGCGATAGGTACCACCGCAATATCAGATATTCTGCCGCCAAGCAGTAGTGTGTGAACATTACTGTGTAGTTGTGTGAAGAGTACTACAGCTAGCGAAAAACAGGGCTGTTGAGTCTAACCATAGAAAGTCTCAAAGTAATGTGCGCCAAAGCAGTGAAGCCCTGGACTTTATTTTGTTACTCAAAGTTCTGTGTATCGCTGCAATGGTCATGGACAGGCGTTATCTCTTACCATCAGGAGAGCGTCTCGTTCGTCTCATTGCATTACTTTTTTGGTGGCGGTAGGTACCACCGCAATACCAGATATTCTGCCGCCAAGCAGTAGTGTGTGAATATTACTGTGTTCCGGTTTGAAGGGTACTGCAGCTTGCGAAATTATAGGGCTGCTGAGACTAACCATCTAATGTATCAAAGTAAGAGCGCCAAAGCAACGACGCCCTGGACTTTATTTTGTCATTCAAAGTTCTGTGTATCACTGTAATGTTCATAAACAGGCGTTATTTCTTAGCATAAGGAGAGCGTCCCGTACGTCTCATTACTTTTACATAAAAAAAAATATTAAAGTACTTATGTTTGCGTTTCCGCAGAAATACGATGTACGCATTATTAATGCCATCTCCGCTACTTACTGTCTCCATGTTTTGTGGTGTAAAGTACAGTTAATTAGTTTTAAGAGTTTAATGTTACTCAATTGGTGATTGTGGTGTGTATCGGTTATAGTGATACTTAGTGCTATGTACTCTGTGTCAGGGTAGTGAAATTAAGATATGTTCAGACGAACGTATTGTTTATTGTTAATGTTTATTAATGCTATTTTTAATTAATACTATTTCTTACATGATAAAATGATTAAAATTATGTAAGTACCCTCTTTTATGTCGTACAATGTAACTGCTTGTTGAGAATAAACTGTCAGTCGATTACGAAAAGCTAACGTGTTTTAATAGGTTATGGGCCCAGATTTATATTTGACTAGCGGACTATATTTGACTAGCGGACGCCTCGTGGTTTCATCCGCGTAGTTCCCGTTCCCGTGGGAGTACAGGGATAAAAAGTAGCCTATGTCACCTGAGGATAGTGTAGCTTCCCAACGGTGAAAGAATTTTTAAAATCGGTCCAGTAGTTTCGGAGCCTATTCATTACAAACAAACAAACAATCAAACCTTTCCTCTTTATAATAGTATAGATATATATTTGTAGCGATGATAGCTATTATGATGAAGATGGTAAACATACCTACATACCTAGCCTGGAATAGAACTGGCTTTCAAGTCAGGCTGCCGAAACACACCTTTGATGCTTGGCGGCAGATTTTCAACTTGTATGGCAGCTAGCCAGCCGTGTACTAGAAATTACCCTACCATCATGCTATGGTTTCCTCACGATGTTTTCCTTCACTGGTAGCTCAAGCACGTTGTTGGGGGTTGAACCCACGCCCTTCGGCATGCAAACCTACCGCGCTAACCACTGACCTATATCGCTACAACAATGTTTATAAAATCAAAGAATTTGCTACGTTGAGTACTTGTATAATATATACTTGTATGAAATATACAAATCCCAAAGACTGAGAAGTCTTGGACTATATGTATATGAACCACAACCTGATTTTTTTTACATCCATCATTATAAGTCAACCTTTTATTTTTTTTTTTATGAAAGTCGGCTACGATAAAGATAAAATTAATCGTTCTGGTAGGTAATATAATCCAGAATTTAAAAACACCACACACACACAAACACCACAAACAGCGATGATAGCTCAGTGGTTAGCGCGGTAGGTTCACATGCCGAAGGGCGTGGGTTCGAACTCCAACAATGAGCTTGAGCTGCCGGTGACGGAAAACATCGTGAGGAAACCATAGCATGGTGGTAGCGTACTTTCTAGTACTCGGCTGGCTAGCTACCACCCTCAAGTTGAAAATCTGCCGCCAAGCATATAACGGTGTGTTCCGGCAGCCTCACTTGAGAGCCAGTTCCATTCCAGGCTAAGTGTGCTTTACCATCTTCGACCACACCTTCACTTAACATCAGGTGAGCTGTGGTCAAACACCTAGCCTGTCAAACATAAAAAAAACCACCATTTCAAATTTAAACGTGCTTAGCTACTACAAAGTTGGAAAATAGCAAATATACTCACATTTTTATACTGACACACACTTGCTTATGTGCCATTTATATATACCTATATACTCGTATACGAAAGTAAATATAGTTGGATTTTGACGTACTGAACAAACTTATATAAACACTCAGGAAAATCACGGAACTAAAATTACCTAAAGGAAGATATCAGTTTAAATACAAAATGCGATTGTGGCATCCCAAATAGTTTTGATAATTTTATCACAGCGAGATATTTTTCCTTACGTTGCTGTGATCAAAACATACATGATTTATGTAGACGCTTGCTACGGGTGATGTAGAGCGTCTACGCCGTAGGCGGTCTACGATGTGGAATATTAATTCGTCAAGTTGGGTTGACTGAAAGTTAGTTCCTCTCATTTTCGAATGTTATTATTTTATCTTAACGTAGTTGTTATGAAACAAATTAAACATTTGTCGAATTTTCGCGAGAAACTTGTTTCACACGAAAACTAACATTATAACCTAAATGTATAGCGCTTTTTTTTCGTCACTCTATTAGTTATATCTTTCTCAGGTACCAATTTTTTATTATTATTAAAGATAGGCTTGAGTTTGACTGCCATCTCGCCTGATGTTAAGCCAAGATGCGGTCTACGGTGGAGCATGCTAGCGCAAAAAATGTACTAAACTTGACGCGTTTTCGAAATGGCACACTCAATTCTCGTTCAATTTTATCGAATCGCTGCCTCAGTTTCAACGTGAACTAAAATTGCTAAAAGTCATAAAACGCTGTCGCTTCTGTGTTGAGTGACTTCGTTAAGAGACAGTTTAAAATCTAATCTTAGAGCACACGTCAGGTAATCTGGCTGAAGGTAAACTTAATTCCGCACTAATTTCGTGTCAGTTCTGCGTAATCGAAATAGCGACGTATTCGACATGTATGGCTATATACTCATGCAGTAGAGCTTTTCAGGTAATAGCTGAAGATAACTCTGTGGTTAGCACGGTTGGATCACATGACTGGGATTCAAATCCCAACAATGAGTTTGAGCTGCCATCAAAGTTAACCAGAGTATAGTAGTACTTGCCTGGTTAATTGGCGCGTGCGGGCGCTCGGCCCTCGCATGCATCTATCACGATGACTTCCTATTTTTATTGTATTGTTATTGTTAAAATTAAGTAATTAAAAATAAAGAGCTGAAGAGGACCCGACACCGAGACAAACCTCGACGAGGTTTAATGGTGTGTGTCCATGACCCTTAGGCCAACTAAACGCACTGCTCCAATGAAACAGCGAGGTTTCGGAGTAAACGAAAATATCATTGATGTATACAATTTTAAGATTTTTGATAATTTTTTAAAAACCGCACGATCGATTTCGTTAAAATTTATATGGGATCACTTCTGCAGCATAAATCTATCAAGCAAAAAAAAAAGAATAATCAATTTCGATGATCGCTTAACATACAGTCAAAAAAAAACATACAGTCGAATTGAGAACCTCCTCCTTTTTAAAAACTTAGCATCACGTCATTGTGGTCAAACACTTAGCCTGTTATCAGTACAAATTGACTGCCCTGTTCACTCATTTGGTAGAACATCTGTTTCAAGAGCTGTAGGGGGTGAGTTCGATTCCCAACAGGACCAAAATTTATGTGACGATACATGTTTGTTCTGTATTTATTATATGCATATATTTACAAAAAAAAGTATATAAGTATTCTATCAGTTATCTAGTTCTTATAGTACAAGCTTTGCTTAGTTTGGAGCTAGATATAGTGAAATGACCAACTTTATTTTTTAAATAGAATGGGGTGGTAAACTAAACGAATTTTTAAACAAGTTTTTTAAAGTAAAACTAATGAGACGAACGAAACGCTCTATGCAAGATAACGCCTGACTAAGAACATTGCACCGGTATGTAGCAGTTTGAGTAACAAAACAAAGTTCAAGGCATCGCTGCTTTGGCGCTCATTACTTTGAAACAGCCGATGGTTAGTTTCAATAGCAGTGTAATTTCGCTCGCTGTAATATTCTCCAGACCGGAACACAGCAGTGTTTACACACTTATTTTTTAGCAAGAGTTAAAAAAAAAAACACGCGATGGGAGGCGTTTTCAGTTATTTATTTTATTCCAACTGTAGGCTCGCAAATTCTTGCCAATTTGTACGAGTACAAAGCACGGAAAATAATTCTGAAAATTACACTTTCTTTACACGATTAAAAAACAAAAGTACGGGAAACACATAGCTGTGGTCAGTCGTTAGGGCTGTCAGCCGGAGACATTAGGATGGGAAAAAATGTTTGCTCAGACCCCTAATTACCTACTGAACTCCAGTGACGGACTAAGGTAAGCAATTGGACCAGATTTTAACATCTCAAGAATTCACGCAATACATTTTTCATAAGTCAGTTCTATTGAATACAAATAGATACCTACTATTGTTTTTCTAAAGTTACATTACATATTGTTGGTTCATTGGTAGCATGTCTGCTCCAAGAGCTGAAGGGCGTGGGTTCGATTCCCATCCAGGATAAACATTTTGTAGTATAAAAAAAAAATTTTTGTTCTCTATGTATTATAAGTATGCATTTGCAAAACAAAAAGTATTTAAGTATTCTATCAGTTATCAGACTTCCATAGTACAAGCTTTGCTTAGTTTAGGGTCAGATGGCGCTGTGTGTAATGTCCTATAATATTTATTTTATTATTTATTTATATTCCAAAATATGTTACAATAATGAAATATATGAATAGTAATAGAATATCAAAAATTATCATCAGCATTTTCAAGTTCATGATTGTGAACTTCGTTACTCATATTTTACCTTTTTATAGAAATTTGTGTACATGTTAACATTTCCATTTCATAAAATTTCTTTACTATTACACAATACACATTACACAACCCCCATCTTTTCATAAACATGTTTGCCATATCTCAACGAATCTTATGCGTATGACTTTCAAACTCTAATAACATTTTATATCAGTTCAGAACATCACCTCAACAATTGTTGTGGCAACTTTAAAAACTACGATTATTTATTTATAAATTAAACGATTCCTATTTTTAATTGTTTACAAATTACACGGCCAAAGAGACTTAGTTTTCAGGCCAGTTAATATTAAAAAAAAAATGGTTAATGACGTTTGGATAAAATGTAAAATACAGATAATTAATACCAAAAAAAATTTGTTTTTTTTTTCTTTCGACAGTTGATGTGTTTGACTTAACTCACTTGATATTAAGTGACGGTGTGGTGGAAGATGGTAAAGCCCACCTAGCATGGAATGGAGCTGACTCTTGAGTGAGGTTGCCGGAATACAACGTTAGGTGCTTGGTAGCAGATAATTTACATTTTATCCCGAAAAACGGATATTTGCATTGTGCCCCAAGCCGCCTCCTACAGTGCGCCTCTGAGCATGTTCTTTTTGCGTCTAATGTCATAGTCAGTAATTAGGTCAGACGTTCAATAGATCAATGGCCGACAGAGCTTTATAAATGAATCCGTGAGCTCATTAGATGGCCATTTGGGTGATTTACAAATTGTCAGGGGTTGCGAAATTACTGCTTGTACATGTAAGTAGGAAAATACGATGTTTTGTGCGAAAGATAGGTACTTTACTAGCGTTAAAAAAAACCACCATTATTTGGCTAAAATATTTACTGCCGCATCAGCTCATTTTGTAGTTGCTTACTTGGTCGTAGATCTCCTTAGCAGGAGGTCTGTGCTAGATATTCTGCCGGTGGGGGTATTCCGGTTGGAAGGGTACCGCTAGCGAAATTACATAGCTGCTAAGACTTTTTTAATGTAAAAGTAATGAGACGAGACGAGACGCTCTCCTGATGACGCCTATTCATGACCATTGCAGCAATACACAGAACTTTAAGTAGCAAACCAAAGTCCAGGGCATCGCTGCTTTGGCGTTCATTAATTTGAGACTTTCGATGATTGATACTTGGCGCGGCAGAATATCTGGTACTGCGATGGTACCTACCCAGGCGACCTCCTGCTAAGAGGATTTACCGCCAAGTAGATAATTATATCCCATACTCCGACTATAGTATGGGCCACATTCAGTGGCCTTTTTCATGGAGGCAGAGCTGAGTACAACGCGCGAGCATGCTCGTCTTGCGGGCGTGATTTATCCCGCATAAGTAAAACAAAAATGTTTGTCTACTTATTACCTCGAAAACTAAACCATTAACCATTAAAAAAAACCTTTTTTGTTTCTATACTCACAGCGGAATTTGTGAAAATATATCGTCTAGGAAGTAAACACACGTATTTACGTAAATCCTCTGTTAAGAACGTTGAACGACACTATCTGCAGCAGGAAAAGGTTGTCGTGGACCGCATTGCTGTGATTTAGGGTTTATGCTGCAAATTTCTTGAAGGCACACGGAAATAAGTTTTTATTTTTACGTATCTCTAGGTGGAAAATGGTGGTGGGAAAAATGCACATTCGATACAGTAGATTGTTTTTCTACGGGCAGGTTTTTTTTATGGTTGACAAGCTGGGTGTTTGACCATAGCTCACTTGATGTTAAGTGTCGGTGAGGTCGAAGACGGTAAAGCACACTGTATCTAAAATTTTGAAGCTGTGTCATGGGTCAGGTATATACTCGTCTGATATAGGCAGCTTACAAGCCTAAGGAGTCAAGATTCAAGATTCAAGATATTTATTGCTTCCATACAGAAGTAGTACATGGCACACAGTCAGATATGAACCCTATCGGGCACAGCAAGGTTTAGAAGAAAGGAGAGAGAGAGAGAGAGCGTTAATTTTAGTCAAAATTTTTATTTTTAGATGTCATATTTTTACCCACGACGGAACGGAGACGGTATATGCGTTTGGGGTGAGAGGATGTTTGTTTGTACAAATTAATATTGTCATTTTTCTCCAAAACTAATAGTCCGACAGTGTTCGAGTCCGATAGTAATAAATAATTTTTAACCGTTGTGAGTTTTTTTTTAAATTTTTAATTATGCTTTTTATTAAATGTCCAAAATTCCGCTATTTGCGGCGTACTAATACAACAAGAAAAATAAAAATAAGTTATACAGTTAGTAGTGTTGTTAGTTATAAGTAGACAAATGTTTGTTCTGTGTCTGGGTGTTCTGTATGTATTATAAGTATGTATTTACAAAAAAAAAGTATTTATGTATTCTATCAGTTATCTAACTTCCATAGTACAAGCTTTGCTTAGTTTAGGGCCAGATAGCGCTGTGTGTATAGTTCTACGATATTTATTTAATTAGGTTACTGACCACCGATTCGGCGTCACGTCCCAAATGTAACGCGCCTGGACTCTTCTTCCCAGGGGGTCTTTATACGGTTGTGGTTGTGTTATGTATTGTGTAAGGAAAAGGCCAATCGAGTTCAAGACTATGTTTGCAAATTCGCAATCTCCAATCTAGAACACGTCAACCCCAGCGGTTATCGGTTCTGCGACATTTATATACAGCCCATTTCCACTTCAGTTTGCAAATACGTTGAACTATGTGTGACTTTAGTTCTCTGGCGTGTTGTTTCTTGCTATATCTATATTATATTTTATTCAAGCCAGACGATTCTTAGATTACAACTTGAATGTTTAAATCATATTATAGTGATCGTAAAGACATATGAAACTGTTATAGTTTTTTGGTCTGGAAGACATTGCAAAGGTCATTCTTCTAGATAACAAAGAACAATATGCAGTTATTTTAGATTATGATGGCTATATTTTCTTACAGCTATTAATTTTTACGATATAGAACGTAACATAATACACGTCCTTTTAACTGACTTCAAAAAGAAGAAATAATCTCCATTTGAACCATATTTATAAAGAAGAAAAATAGACATTTACTGATAAATAATACATATTATATGGTTGGCGGTAGATTTTCAACTTGAGGGTGGCAGCTAGCCAGCCGAGTACTACAACACCATACCACCATGATATGGTTTCTTCACCAGCATCTTAAGCATTTCGGCGTGTGATTCGACCACGCTAATCACTGAGCTGACGGTAGCTTTCTTATTTACTAGATAGCGCTTCCTTCGAGTTGCTCAAAGCGCCAAATTTTAAAGCGTTTTCAGACAATTACAGTTCAATTTACCATAACTTATCATAGATATTCCTAGATGTTATGACCATTTGTTGCTTATTTGTATATATATTCTCTGAAAACTGTAGAAATAACTGTACACTGAGCTTATTGTTGGTTTGAATTATTTATTCTTGATGTAATATACGGAGACAATGGTACTTGATTAGCGCGAGAGAAACAAGGAAGGGAAAGCACAAGAGCAAATATAAATATACGTTATGTGCTATTTAAAACACGTAGGCGTTATTGCGTCCACTTCAACAAAAACTAACATTTTTTTTTTTTTTTATATGTAATAGCGTACTTTTAGTTATCTTAGTTAATTAATGTATTAGGATATATTATTATTAGAATGTACTTAGATTTAGTTTTGTTTTCTCCTATATGCATAATATGCATATCCTCGTTATTGATACTCCCCGTCTTTTTCTTCCTCTGATCTTTTACATCCTAAGGTTGCTGGAAGAGATCACTTTTAGCGATAATGTCGCCAATTGTTATACGTGTTAATTAAAAAAAAAAATGTCGCAGGACATTAGGTACACACAGCATCTGACCCCAAACTAAGCAAAGCTTGTACTATAGAAGTGAGATGACTGATAGAATACTTAAATACTTTTTTTTTGTAAATACATACAGTACACCCAGACACAGAATAAACACCACACAAAACCACCACAAAATGTTTGTCATGTGTGGGAATCGAACCCATGCCCTTCAGCACTTAAGTTTATTTCTTGTGCATTGCATTATTTTTAGGGTGTACAATAAAAAAATAATCAATCGTAGGTTTATAAATACAGATTTAAAATAGGTAGGTACCTTGAGGACCTAAAATGATAAAATTATTCTGACAGCTATGTGTTAATTCTTGATACGTGTAGAAGCTTACTAGCTGCATTTCGTATGTTCTGCGTTCAGACACTCATTTCAGATAACGTCTCTCACATGTCTGCCGTGCTTACCGGAGCTGACGTGGGGATGTTCCCTCGAAACTTTTATGTACGGGAAAAATTTCACCACAGAATAAAAATGGTTTCATCGAGTCGTTGTTAATATCTTTTAGAATAATATACAAATCCCACTAAAATTATAAATGTGAAAGCTAACCCGCTACATGTTTTCAGGATAATAAGTAGCCTTTGTGTTAATCCAGGGTCTCAGCTACCTCCATACCAAATTTCATCCAAATCCGTTCAGTGGTTTTTGCGTGAAAGCGTAACAAACATCCATCCATCCATCTAAATTTTTACATTAATAATATTAGTGGTTAATAATAAGTACTATTATTAGTAACTTCAAATTACCGTGGGACCAAATGATATCGATTTTATTCAAATTATCGAGTATTTTTTTAAGAACCGAAAAAACATTTCGAATTATCGAGAGATTCAAATTGTCGAGATTCGACAGTAGGTACTGCATTTGGACCTACTTATCTTACTACAAAAGATATCTACGGAACAAATAAAATTCAAGTATTAACTGGAAGTCTAATTTCGCAACACGAACACATTCAACTGTATCGGATTTTCATGCGAATTGACTGCCATCTAATATTAAACAGATACATTTTTGTACAACGCAAACACAGCCAATTGTAAACCATATCGCTTTGTAATAAAAGCTATGGAATGAACCTATTATGTCCACATTGCAAAGGCTTTGGGCATACAGATTTCGATTTCTCCCCAAATTAAAAGGGGACTCACGAATCCCAGAAGGTCGAGTGTAATGTTGCCAAGTAAGTAAATAATCCTCCTTTAATATAATAAGAAACTCCCGAGAATATAGTAAAAATATTTTTGAATATTACCATTTTCGAATATCAACGAAGCTACCGAACGCTTTCTTGGAAATGTTAAAACTCTCCAAAACAAAATGAACTCAAAGAAATACAGCTGCCCTTCAATATTTCTCAAACATTACATTACCAGAAAAGATTGTCACGTTTCTCTTTTTTTCTGATTTGAATTTCTCTAGATGTTCTTTTGAAACTAATGTTAAGCTAACGTTATACACGTTTGTGTGTTTTGAATGGATTTGAATACATTTTAGTGTGATTACCTTATAAACTATTTTTTAATCCAGAAATTACAAGTACACGGTTTTCGTAGAGTAATCATACAAGGACTACAGACGTGCTGGTACATATAAAAAAAAAAAGTAATGACACAAACGAAACGCTTACTTGATGGTAAGAGATAACGCCTGCCAGAACTGTAAGAAACAAATTTAAGTCCAGGACATCGCTTCTTTTACTTTACTATGTTTAAATTTTAAAACTAATATGTTGGATTAGACTTGATCTAACATCATGAATCGGCAAATTTGGCGGGGACATTTAGAGGGTAGATGGAGTGATGATATATAATGTATGTAAAACCGCTGGTGATGTTTGAAAGCGCGAAAACAAAAATCAGATTGAGTGGCACAACATTGTACTGTGATAATTTTAGTAATATGATAAGGTGAATAAAGCATTTTTTATGGGTAACAGACTAGGTGTTTGATCACAGCACATACCATTAAGTGGTCAAAGATCGCAAACACATTTAGCCTTAAAATCAGTGCCAGCGCCAGCTTGACCAGCGCTGGTCATACCACTTAGTATGACCAGTATTATGCTGAGGTGAGCCTCTATTTTGTAGCTATATGTCTCTGCTTGTTTGTTTTGTGCGTGAGATCAATTTGATTACGAAATTAATTAATTTTCTTTTTCTAAAGCTGCCGCAACACATCGTTAGATACTTGGTAGCAAGTTTTCGACTCAAAGCAAGTTAACGAAGTACTTTACCACAATGCTATGATTTCCTCACGATGATTTCTTTTGATTAGAATCCAAGTCATATGATGCAATAGCGTTAACCACTGAATTATCACCGTTATACATATATTTGGGGAAATTTCCCCAACACGGCAATACTCTCCGAGCGAATTTCGATTCTGATATTATACTCATGTTTGTGCAAATGGACGAAAGCCTGTTATTACGTATATTGTCGCTATATTTGTACGTTTGACGCAACATCACATTCAATAGGGATTATTTATTGTAATTTTAACGTTTTCTTTAGCTTTTTCAATATTTGTGAGTGTTTTTTTTCTCTTTCTTCTTGGCATCGCACGCAGTGCATCTACCAGTTTCAATGTTTGTGTGCAGTCTTCACTCTTCAGGTTCTTTATCTAATCTTCAGTTTTTGCATTTCAAATTCAAATTCTTTGTTTTGCAGAGACATGGGTTACAGAGATAAAAGTCACAGGTTTTATAGAATCACCATGCTCTAGCACGATGGCATGCAAATATTTATGAAAACTTAAGTCTAATTAATTAAAAAAAAAAAAACAAATTTAATTTAATTCTAAGTATTTTATGTCAAATATCTATAGTAACAGTCAAAGTCCAGTCTTGGTCAAGTCCAGTCCGTGACAGTCAAATCCAGTCATGCTTTAGTAAAGTAGTGGCGATTTTTTCTATAAGCTTAGATGGAGTTTTGGAAGCAACACGAAAAGTCATGTTTCACCACATTATATCCCTTTTCCATACTAGCACTTTATGAATAAAACACCACTATTTTTATGTATAGATACTCGAAAAAACACTAGTTTTGGGGAAAAATACAATGGGGCAACACGACACTTTCCGCGTTCCCGCCAAAACTCCTTGTGATTGTTTATGTTTTTATAACACCATCATCGCTACTTTCCACTTTCAGGACGCGGCACTCAGTCTCACCTTTGGTTATTTGAATTCAGCTTTTGGCTTATTATACCTCAAGATTATCCCTACAAGGCTCAAATTTTTTTTAGTGCGCGACAAAAATATATGTGTTGTAATTAGTGATCAGAAGATAGGGAAAAATAATAAAAAAATAAATAAACCCATAGTTTACGGAAAAATCTACTTTTTATTTCAGTTCCACATATGGTACACTGAGCCTTAACTAGTACTTTTTGGTATTAAACTAGTACAATTGAATCGTTTTAGAAATAGTTTCCTATTTGAAGTTTTTACAATTGGTGACTTATTATTTTAAACAAAATGAAATAACTATTATATATTTTACTTTTTTACATTTAGCGACTTATAATATACGAAATAATATAACTAATACCTATGATAAATTTAATTTTTTTATTGATGAAAACATAAATACAATAAATATCGCAGGACATTTACATGCAGCGCCATCTGACTCCAAACTAAGTAAAACTTGTAATATGGAAGTCAGATAACTGATAGAATACTTAAATACTTTTATTTTTTAATAATATAAAAATAATCTAAAACAATTTCTATATCTATTTGGGCAAAGTTCTACGCGACATTTGTCGCAAGATAATAGTTATTTGTTATACAAGAGTGCAAAGTTGCTTTTTAACCGCGTGCTCAATTTTGATGAGCGAGCAAGCCAAGGACTCAAAATTAGAATCCTGAGCGTTAACGAGGGAATCAAAAGAGCACGAGGTGAAAAATCTTTGCACTCGAGTGCAACACGTAACTTTTCATCCCCCCTCAGCGAGGAAATGACTGAGTGCAAAAAAACTTTTGCAATCACAAGATACTTTTATTTCAGTTTAGGTATTAACAATATAACGTGAAAAGAAAATTGCACGCGCAAAGCAATTTAAAAAAAAACGTACACGAAGGAGGTTCCGAGTCTGGTTTTTGAAAAATTAAAAAAAGTTGTATGATAAATTCGGCGCCATGGAGGTAGAAGTAAATAGGTTTAATGATGTTTTTTATTCACAAACATAGTGCACACGATGTTCTAAATTCAAATTTAGTTTATCCTCTAGCAAATAATAACGACTTTTTCACTCAGATATCAAAGAGCAAAAATAGTCTTTCCGAGATGGGGGGATGAAAAAAAATGTTTTTCCTTTGCAACCAGGATATTTGCATCGCTGTCTTTTTTTACCCCAAACAGGAAAATGTTCAAACCCATCACCAACTGACATCACGAGGAGGTAGGATTGATGTATTTGGCTTCTGCCTTCTAATTTCAACTTCATCAGATAAACTTGGTCTACCTCTCTTTTTGTTTATTGACGTTTTTATTTTAAATGTCCAATTTTGAATATCCATAAGGAATATTCAAGAAACGCTCAATATCTTCATCTCGCTCGCATCTTCTTCGCGACATAATCTGCAATAAAACCAAAGTATTCATAAGGAAAGTTATCGTAAGTACGTATAAGTAAAAACGGACACTAAAGCTCAACGTACCGTATGTGGAACACACGTAAAAATATGATTTACTAATAAGTTTACTATTGTAATATAAAAAAACAACTTACCTCTGCAAAATATACACTTCGTTGTAACACACAGTATTTTTTTTCGAGTCAAAACTGTTCAATAACTATTTTTTATTTATTTTTCAATTTAGAAAAACGACCATTGTATCACTTTCATCCAAATTTCACACTGAGTGCACCATTACAAACACACAAACGATATCTGTACGTAAAGATTTGTGTTATTAGATTGCTAAATGTCAGTAGCTTCTATGAAGATAGAAGAGATGATGCTACTAATAGTTTTTTAGCTATAGGAACGATTAAAGTCGGTGTTCCACTTATGGAACTGGGTGCCTTGTAGGGTTATAAATTTATCCTTCGGCAAACAGTTGTATAACATATTTCTGGCCCCAGCACGTGAGTCAACTTCTCCGAGTGAACTAGCCATGTGCGCACAGCTGCGAGACAGTTCATGTTGCGGGACTTGAGTTGAGAAGAGCGACTGTTGCGTTTCTCAAACAAGTTTAGGTTTATCTAGGTTCTGCTTTCGTTCTTTATTCAAACATCAAACGAAACTGAAAAGACGTAGCAATAATAAAACAAGCTACTGATATGAATACGTCGCTTCTCATTTTCGACAACTCGTAAACAATCTTAAATTTCACTCAGATATGCATTAAAATGGCGCTTCTGCTCCCTTGCGTCGTGTTTTAAATATGCCGCATGAAAATTTCTTGTCGCGTCGCTTGGCTTTGACTGGCCTTTGAAGGGCTTTGAAACGCGTGCAAGCTGCAGGGTCATTGTATGGCTTTTTAAAATTTAGATTTGAAAGTCATATGAAACTGTGCTGTGGTGAAATGTACTTTTAATCTGAGTCAAATTAAAAATACATAGTTTGTCAGAAAAATCGTTTTGGAAATATTAGAAAAATAGCAACACACGTAATTTAAGTATCATAAGTACACGTAGTATATGTAAATCAGGGCATTATTGTGTTTTTTCTTGATAACATCTACTACTAGCTACGCCCCGCGGTATTACCCGTGTGGTATGCAAAATTTTACCCAGATCTGTTGAGTAGTTTACGCGTGAAATCGTAATAAACAAACAAACTCACATTCGCATTTATAATATTAATAAAGATTTACGAATTTATAAATGATGATTTATTTCTCTTGATTGTACTCTTTATTTGCTAATTAAAACATAAAATATTATCACCATGTGTAACATCAAAATGTATAAAGTAATAAATTAATTTTACTTGGTGGTAGATCTCTAAGCAGGAAATCGTCTAGGTAGGTACCACCTTGGTACCAGATATTCTGCCGCCAAGCAGTAGTGTTTGTAACACGAAACACTAGCATGCTCGAATAAAAAAATAATTAAAGTATTAACTGAGTAATTAAAGATGACTCTCCTAATTCAAACACAACATAATGTTAGCTCGTATGTTATTCCAGCGTTTGTATACTCTCTAATTGCAAGGTGACGGTTTTAAAATACATTTTACACGCATTTTAATGTCGTCATGTGTCGTTAGCGCAAATGTTTGTACTGTAAACACCCCAATATAAGGATGTATGCATAACAAAGAAAGATATTTACTTGGTGGCAGTGGTTGAATTGGACTTATTTACGAACCGGAACGCATTTAAAGAAAGAAAGAAAAACATTTATTTTTTTCCTTACAACACACTAGACACAACAACAGATAAGTACAAATAAAAAGATACAGATTAACATAAAGACAACAAATTTCCTTTCAAACCTTCCGATAGATATGTTTATTAAGAGTACCTACTTAAATACAAATGAAACTTTTATTTAGACGTAATCACTTTTATTTTATAATTTTTCATTAAAAATTTTCCACAATAGTTCCACAATTTCGCTTTTTTGTCGAACCAAAACGATGCAAGGAAAACTTTTGAACGGTGATTTCACGAAACGGAACGGCGCGGGCGTTCCGGTCCGTTTCAAGCACTGAGTAGATTACCTTACCAGGAGGTCATCTAGGTAGGTACCATCGCAAATATTCTAACGCCAAGCAGTAGTGGGTAATTGAGGTGTACTTCAGTATCGCTGCAATGGTCATGAACAGGCGTTATTTCTTACCATCGGGGGAGCGTTACTTATAATATTTGTTATTTATTATTTTTTTATTTATTTATATTCCCCATGTACGCACAAAGCATTTTGATTCCACATTTTTCATTCGCACAGCGAGGTTGTGGAACTCTCTGCCGGCGTCTGTGTTCCCTGTTAGATACAATATGGGTGTCTTCAAATCTAGAGTAAATAGGTTTCTTCTAGGTAAGCGTGCTCCATCTTAGACCACACTACTGTTTAACATCAGGCAGAGTGTGGTCCAACGCGAACCTATTTTGAATAAAAAAAAAAAATATCATACCATCTTTACAGGGTTTCCCTAATGCGTCGGTCGTAAGTTGTAAGTCAAAACAATAAAATTCATAAATTAATTCCATAAATACAATGCGATATATTATTCAATAAATTCAATTACGTAAGTAAATAAAATAAATAAATAACGTAGGACATTACACACAGCGCCATCTGACCCCAAACTAAGCAAAGCTTGTAGTATGGGAGTCAGATAACTGATAGAATACTAGTCCTTGTATATATAACAATAAGTTATGTCAAATTACACGTACATTACATTATTGTACATTTCGAGTGTGCATTTTATCCTAAACATAACATACTTAGTTTTACAGGATGTATGCGCTCATATTAAAACTTGTAAATCAAATTATTCGGTAAATCGGGTTTACTTAATAAAAGCATAGTTAAATCGTGCCCTATGTGAACACTTCTTAAACAGAAGGGTGGAGCTAAAAACTGTTGTTTTCAGAAATTAAACGTGTAAAGGAAATTAGATGTTAAGCTGGAATGGAATTCGGGGTAGACTTTTGTAATTTTTATACGACAATGAACATTTTTTGGTAACAAATTTAATGTTGCTATAATAAAAATGTAAAAATTACGTGGGTTTTACAATAAATGTTTCAAAAACAGACATTGTTGTCCGTTTTAGAGGATAATAAATTCAAAAACATTTAATGTAAACTATGTCAAGAATAATAATGTTAAATGTTTTCACCCTTTATTTCGTTGCAATCATTTCGTCGCTCTGTATTATTTTCTTAAGTTCGTGATTTTTTTATGCAATTGTCTACAAAAAAGAAGGAAATTATTTTAGGGTTCATAAATAAATATAGATACCTTTAGACATTTGAATTTTGCTGCCCGAGTGGGTGTTCCCCGATAGATATAATTTGGGTATTAAAGCTAATTTATTTATTAATTTATTATAGTATTAATTTAAGGGGGTTTATTATTGGTTTGTTAATTATTACATACAAATGTATTAATTATCTACATTTATTTATTAATTGAAAGATTTTCAGATTGACAGATTTCAGTTTGACATGTGTCAGATTGCCAGATGTCAGATTGACACGTCAGACTCATGCCTTTATAAATCGTAGGACATTACACACAGCGCCATCTGACCCCAAACCAAGCAAAGCTTGTACTATGGAAGTCAGATAACTGATAGAATACTTAAATATATATTTTAAATACATTCTGTAAATACATTCTTATAATAAATACAGAACAACCAGACACAGAACAAACATTTTTGTTTATACCACAAATTGTTTATCTTGGGCGGGAATCGAACCCATGCCCTTCAGTTCTTGCAGCAGACATACTAGCCATAAACCAACAGGGCCGTCTGACTATTGCTTAATTGTTACTTACATGTTTAATTTTCTTATAATTCTAAAGCTAACGCGGACGAAGTCGCGGGCGCCAGTTATATATATTTATGATCATAACGGTGCAATGCGGGTACAAGCAACACCACAATCAAAGTTTCAATAAATTCATGCGGAGTTGTGAACTTCTCGACGTTGCCAAATTAGTTTCCTGTGTACCTAGCTCGCGCCAACTGCACGCTTGTATTTAAGCCACACATAATATCTGGAGAAGGAAACTAATCATCAATCCTGGTACATCTAGATCTAAGCAAGACATAGCAGTAGCGATGATAGCTAAGTGGTAAGCGCGGTCGGTTCACACGCTGAAGGGCGTGGGTTCAAACACCAACAATGAGCTTGAGCTACCGGTGAAGGAAAACATCGTGAGGAAACCATAACGTGATGGTAGGATATTTTCTTGTACTCGGCTGGGTAGCTACCACCCTCAAGATAAAAATCTGCCGCCAAGCACCTAATAGTGTGTTTCGGCAGCCTCACTTCAGAGCCAGTTCTATTCCAACCTAGGTAATAAATAAATACATAAATATCTAGGACATTACACACAGCGCCATCTGACCCCAAACTAAGCAAAGCTTGTACTATGGAAGACAGATAACTGATAGAATACTTAATTTTTTTTTGTAAATACATACTTATAATACATACAGGACACCCAGACACAGAACAAACATTTTGTATATACCAAAAAATGTTCATCCTGTGGGTGGGAATCGAACCCACGCCCTGCGGATCTTGAAGCAGACATACTACCAATGAACCAACAGGGCTATCTGTGTTATCCTAGAAAACTATTATTAATATACAACAATTCTATTTACAACCCGTTCCAGATACATTAAAACACACCCTTCAAAAAGTCCTAACCAAACACATTTGTCTAGATACTTATTTCCACATTTTCAGACCATAAAAAGTAACGACACAAGAAATGTCCAGACAAAAGGTGGGTAAATAAAAGAAAAATTGCTGACATCAAAGGAATCCAAAAGATTCGGCCGGGAGGCCCCGGTATTTGAAATTAAATCATGGACGACGCGCGCCCTAAATAATAACAAAACCGTCGCTCGTGAAAACTGCTGCGTAAATACATGGATATGGGAAACAATGGATACGTGACGGATCTGTCGACGCTGTTATACTACCCAACTACCCCCCTGCGGGTAGCGCTGATCATCATCATTTCAGCCGTAGGACGTCCACTGCTGGACATAGGCCTCCCCCATTGGCTTCCACAAAGACCGGTTAGAAGCGGCTCGCATCCAGCGCATTTCTGCGGTCTTTATTAGGTCGTCTGTCCACTGTGTGGGTGGATGTCCTACGCTGCGCTTGCCGGTTCGTGGCCTCCACGTCAATTTATAATTTTTTTCGGGAGAAAAAGCAAAGTTGATTCATAATTTAATTGTTGTGTTATATTTTTTTTTTGGAGTGTTCGAGTGTTAATTTTAATTTTTTATCATTTATTGTAATACTAGCTGCGCCCCGCGGTGTTACCCGCTACATGTTTTCGGGATAAAAAGGAGCCTATGTTCTAATCAGGGTCTCAGCTACCTCCATAGCAAATTTCATCCAAATCCGTTCAGAAGTTTATGCCTTTTTTTTTTTAATTTATTTAAAAAGTAATAAGACGTACGAGACGCTCTCCTGACTTCTTCCTGATCTCTCCTTTCACATTTATGATATTAGTGGGATATGGGCAATTGAACATAGCATGCCTGAAATTTAAATAGATTTGAATTTAAATTATGTTGAGTTGAGGCCGGTTTGTGACATAAAACTTCTGTTTCTTTTGGTAAAATTTTTTAAAAATCTATTTTTGTTTTTTTTTAATATATGGTTTATGTAATTGAAATTTGTTTGTTTTATGTCACAACTAAAGTGTTGTGTATTATCTATAAATCGACTTGAATTTAAATATATCGGGTGTAACGGTAACTCTCGGGAATCAAATACAGTTGATAGTGCTGCTCTCTAGCGTGCAGGTCAAGCAGCAGCATCTTCGACCACATCGTCGCTTACCAAATATCTATACATTATAATTATCTATTCATTATCTTGTTTTGTTATGTTATATATCTTCTTCTTTTTTAAAATTATTTCATTGTGATTTGTTTTTGGTGTATAATAAAGTTAAATTCCATTCTATTCTATTCTATTCTACCATCAGGCGAGTAGGTGGTCAAACGCGGATTAATCTGTATTAAAAAAAAATCTTTTTCCTGTAGTACACGCTTTGGTTGGTTTGCGGCTAGATGGCGCTATGTGAAATGTCCTACGATGTCTATTATTTTATGTCCAAATTTTCCAGGCCGTCACTTCCAGCAGCGGATCTTAAGCAGGACACAGGATTCATTAGTAAACAGCGCGCACGGATTATTCCGTCAGGGAAGGTCCGGGGCCTGTTTCTCCCTCGCCTGTGCAAACAGGTGTAGGAATGCGGTGAAACACTCTTCAGAAAGGTACAATGTATTGACAATGCTTCATAACAGGTATTATATCTGTAGAAACTATTGATGTAGACTTTTTTTAATGATCAAAGTCTCTAAGTAATGAGCACCAAAGCAGTGATGCCCTAGACTTTATGTTTTTTTTTTTTTATATTGTATAGGCTTGCGTTTGACCGCCATCCCGCCTGATGTTAAGCGAAGATGCGGTCTACGGTGGAGCACGCTCGCCTAGAAGAAACCGATTCACTCGCGGCTTGAAGGTACCCAGACTATATTCATTGGGGAACACCCACTCGGGCAGCTGATTCCAATGTCTAGCGGTACGCATGAAAAAGGTGGAATCAAACCGCTTAGTTCGACTTAGTTGCTACTCAAAGTTCTGTGTATCGCTGCAATGGTCATGGATAGGCGTATGTCTCTTACCATCAGGAGAGCGCCTCGTTCGTCTCATAATAAATAAACATTTATTTTTTTGTTTGTTGTAATTAATTCAAAACTTTTGTCCATTTTATTTCACTGCGAGAGTCTCTTTGTAGTTATAACATACTTCTATGTGTTTGTGTGATTATTAAAAAAAAAAACAAAATTAATGACAAAGTTTTTTAAAATTTACTCTCGTCGCGTTTTCCTTGAACAATGGGAGGAGCTTGGAGTATAAAACTCATTTTGTGTGGATTGACAATGGATTAGAATGCTGGTAGGCAGGTGCCACATTAATCTGCAAGCATCGCGATCGACTGCCTCAAATCAAAACACAGTACGACAACCTAATGGTAAAAAAATAAGTGTACATTTATAAACAATAATAAGTTTTTCAGATTTCTATGTTAACACTTAACTAAGAATTCATTGATCCTTTAGTTATCAAGTGGTGTAGTTATATTTTGCATGTAGATATATATATACAAACCAGCTGCGCCCCGCGGTGTTACCCGCTGCATATTTTCGGGATAAAAAGTAGCCAATGTGTTAATCCAGGGTCTAAGCTTCCTCCATACCAAATTTCATCCAAATCCATTCAGTAGTTTTTGCGTGAAAAAGTAACAAACATCCATCCATCCAAACTTTCACATTTATAGTATTAGTGGGATGGGATGTAGATGCAATACCAAGCGGTATCCCCGAATTTGTTATCATTTTAAATCTTTAATCGCCTCTCACTATGTCGTTTTTATAAATAACTAGCTGCGCCCCGCCGTGTTACCAGCTACATGTTTCGATACCGTTAGATGCTTGAGCGGTATATTTACTTGGTGGTAGATCTCCTTAGCAGGAGGCCGTCTAGGTAGGTACCACCGCAGTACCAGTTCTTCTGCCGCTAAGCAGTAGTGTGTAAACATTACTGTGTTCCGGTTTGAAGGGTACAGCAGCTAGCGAATATTACAGGGCTGTTGAGACTAATCATCGAAAGTCTCAAAGTAATGAGCGCCAAAGCAGCGATGCTCTGGACTTTGTTTTGTTACTCAAAGTTCTGTGTATCGCTGCAATGGTCATGGACAGGCGTTATCTCTTACTATCAGGAGAGCGTCTCGTTCGTCTCATTACTTTTTACATAAAAAAAATATATTTTTCAACTTGAGGGCGGTAGCTAGCTAGCCGAGTACTAGAAAGTGTTCTACCGCTTAGCTCATGACCTAGTTCTTCCAATGTTTCTTACTACGTTCTAGCTTGTAGTAGCGAATGTATTTATAACAGATGACGTGATAGTCCATTGAAATGTTACATTTTTTAGGCCTTACCTTGCGTTTCTTAGAGGACGCAATTTTATTTTTTTGATGTGTAGGGGGGGTAAGTGTAAAGCTAAAATCAAGTTTGTGGGGTCGCCACCCTTGTCCCACGGCCGCCATCTTGAAAATAGGGGTTGAAACGGTTTTTACGATATATCTCTTAAACTATTTATCTGATAAAAAAAATTTTTTAACGTTTTTTGTTGCAAATTAAATTCTCTATAACTTTGGTCCAGTAATTTTTTGTCGTAAAACTATAAATAAAAAAGTTATAAGTGAAAATGTTCAGAAATTCGAGAAAAAAATTTATATTTTTCGATATAACTTTTTTTTTTATCATTTTACGAAAAAACGATATCAGACCATTTTTGTAGATCGGTTTTTAAGGAACAACTTTTATCTGCAACATTTTTTCATTAAGTCAATAGCTAAGGTTTTACAGCGCTCCGAAGTGAGTACTATTTTTCAGTACTCTTAACTATACATATTTTATACGTGGGTACTAATAATGTGTCATCAGTTATTTATTTATTTTTTTTATTTTGTTATTATAATTCTTTTAATTAGTAATTTTGCAATGTTATTAATAATTAATTATTGACTCTTTTCCACTCCATTACAGAATTTTACAATTATTGATAAGAATTTTACAATTATTGATTCTTCACTTCCTCCAACACAAGACACAGCTCGCTTTCATACTTTCCGAGTCTACCATCAGGTCCAGTCGTGGCTTGGTAATAATAATGATCCTGAAGACTGGGGCTGGAAAAAATGTGGAAAATTATTGATGCCAGTGCAGAGCTCTAAACCTCCAGCACCCCCTGAGCTTCTAAAATTGATCTTTTGCAAATGCAAAGGAAACTGTGGAGCGATGTGTGGATGTCGAAAAGCAGGGCTAAAATGTTCCGCAGTGTGCTTCCATTGTTCTGGAGAGACTTGCAGCAACGTAATGGAACTCTCAGAATTAATAAATGAAAATGACTTTGATGATGAACCGCCGACATTGACACCCGTTCCTTCTCCAGTTCTCCCACTGATATTTGATTCAGAAAACCGATCAGATGCTGAGCCGCAGCCTGGTCCATCGAAAAGACCGAGGACGGAGTAGTTCAAATTTATAAAATCACCGTGGATTAGGCCTATTGGGGATACCACGTAAAAAAAAAAACGCGCCTCCAGACTCTACCTCGTGGGTGGTGAGGAAAAGAGTCAATAATTAATTATTAATAACATTGCAAAATTACTAATTAAAAGAATTATAATAACAAAATAAAAAAAAAAAAAAATAACTGATGACACATTATTAGTACTACCCACGTATAAAATATGTATAGTTAAGAGTACTGAAAAATAGTACTCACTTCGGAGCGCTGTAAAACCTTAGCTATTGACTTAATGAAAAAATGTTGCATATAAAAGTTGTTCCTTAAAAACCGATCTACAAAAATGGTCTGATATCGTTTTTTCGTAAAATGATAAAAAAAAAAGTTATATCGAAAAATATAAATTTTTTTCTCGAATTTCTGAACATTTTCACTTATAACTTTTTTATTTATAGTTTTACGACAAAAAATTACTGGACCAAAGTTATAGAGAATTTAATTTGCAACAAAAAACGTTAAAAAATTTTTTTTATCAGATAAATAGTTTAAGAGATATATCGTAAAAACCGTTTCAACCCCTATTTTCAAGATGGCGGCCGTGGGACAAGGGTGGCGACCCCACAAACTTGATTTTAGCTTTACACTTACCCCCCCTACACATCAAAAAAATAAAATTGCGTCCTCTAAGAAACGCAACCCCAAATGTAACTTTTCAATGGACTATGAGGATTTAACCATTTCCATCCGGTTTTGTTCGGTCACGAAAATTAGAAAATATGTCTGTTATGTTCGACAGTTTGATCGTGTGATAAATCTTTGTGATCGACAGACACAATGTGATGGTTTTATATTGTATTAAAAAAAGTAAGCAAATAAAAGTAGTAGATAGTTCTAGGCTAGGTGTGTTTACCATCGTCGACCACCTATTATCAGGTGAGCTGTAGATGATCGGAATATTTGCGTTAGATAGATACATACGAAAAAAATC
Organism: Biston betularia; assembly: GCA_905404145.2. Classification (NCBI taxonomy): domain Eukaryota; kingdom Metazoa; phylum Arthropoda; class Insecta; order Lepidoptera; family Geometridae; genus Biston; species Biston betularia. Next base: position 3,933,886 of record FR989887.1, on the reverse strand, counting down.
ACACACAGTCTAATTGAGAACCTCTTCCTTTTTTGAGTCGGGAAAAAGAGATTAGAGTATAATGATGAGATTTCTGTTTTTTAGTTAATAAGCCTTTAATTTATTTCATAGTGAGAGGCTTAAAGACTTAAAATGATAACAAATTCTGGGATACAGTTTGGTATTGCATCTAATTCCCATCCCACTAATACTATAAATGTGGATGGATGGATGGATGTTTATTAGTCTTTCACACAAAAACTACTGACCGGATTTTGATGAAGTTGGTAGGTTGAAGGTAGCTGATACCCTGGATTAACGCATAAGCTACTTTTTATCCCGAAAACATGTAGCGGGTAACACTGCGGGGCGCAGTTAGTTATTTATAAAAACGGCAAAAAAATCACGTCTGTTGTTTGTCCTTAAATATTTATTTTATTTTATTTTTAGTATTTGTTGTTATAGCGGCAATAGAAATACATCATCTGTGAAAATTTCAACATTCATAATATTTTTTTATGGTTGACAAGCTGGACGTTTTGACCACAGCTCACCTGATGTTAAGTGACGGTGTGGTCAAATATGGTAAAGCACATCTAGCCTGGAATGGAATTGGCTCTCAAATGGCAAATGGGGGTGCCACACGTACGGAACACTTGGCGAAGGAGTTTAAAAAATACCCTTTTTTTCACGCTACGGTTTCCTCACGATGTTTTCCTTCCCCGGTGGCTCAAGCTCATTGGGGTTTGAACCCACGCCCCCGCCTTAAAATATAACTTATATTAATGCTATCTCTTGCTACTAAACTCTATTAGCATATAATTATAACCACGTTAGCGCACAGAAACTTCAGTTACATTAAACTGTAAACAAAACTCATAAACAATTAATTAAATTGTCCCCAGAGTACGTCCTACAACGACCGCCTTAATTCTGTTCCTTTATCATCCGCATAATGAGGATGGGGAAAATAAGGGATAAAAGATATTCGCAGATTTTATACTCTAGGAGGATTTACATGAAATACCCAGTTTCGGCAACAAGCACTTACTGGCCATTTAACTTACTGTTTAGATTAGGCGACTAGCGACACGCCCCAGTTTCGCACGTACATTTTTGACGTGAATACGTTTTTAAATTTGGTCTACAGTGGGATAACGAAAATGGGGGACGATTCAGATTCTGGACCTTCGGTTTGTCGACGATATACCTAGTAGTCTTTTTTTGATTTCTTTTTGAATTCAAAATAGGTTTACGTTTGACCACACCCTGCCTGATGATAAGCCGGATGCAGTCCAAGATGAAGCACGCTTACCTAGAAAAAAACCTGTTTACTCTAGATTTGAAGACACCCAAATTGTACTTCACGGGAAAAACAGACGCTGGCAGAGAGTTCCACATCCTCGCTGTGCGTATGAAGAATGTGGAATCGAAGCCCTTAGTTCCTACGTAGGAAATACCCACCATGTATGGATGGCGTTTAGGCCTAGTCTGCTTAGCCGTCCGGTAATAGAAAAGGGCTGGCGGAACCAAATTGTGCAATTCCATGGCACACTCTCCGAAATGTATCCGACAGAAGACAGACAAACAAGCGACTTTACGTCGGTGCTCAAGGCTTTGTAACTGAGACGTGGCCAGAGCGTCGTCGCCAATTAGTCTCCGAGCGCGCCTCTCGATCGACTCCAGAGCCTCGAGCTGATACTTGGCAGAGCCGTCCCATAGGTGAGAGCAGTACTCCATACACGACCTTACTTGCGCTTTATATAAACTAAGCAGCTGTTCTGGTGTGAAGTACCGTCTCACCCTGGTCATGGTCATCCACGATGGAAGATCTAAGTATGATGCTCGAAGATCTTGATCAAGGTTACAAACGGGTGGGTTTTTGAAATGAACATGGATAGGACGACGGTGATGTTATACTTGGAGTTTTACTTGGTGGTAGATCTCCTTAGCAGGAGGTCATCTAGGTAGGTACCACCGCAGTACCAGATATTCTGCCGCCAAGCAGTAGTGTGTAAACATTACTGTGTTCCGGTTTGAAGGGTACTGCAGCTAGCGAAATTACTGGGCTGTTGAGACTAACCATCGAAAGTCTCAAAGTAATGAGCACCAAAGCAGCGATGCCCGTTTTATTACTCAAAGTTCTGTTTATCGCTGCAATGGTCATGGACAGGCGTTATCTCTTACCGTCAGGAGAGCGTCTCGTTCGTCTCATTATTTTTCACATTAAAAAAAAAAAAAAAAATGTCGAATCCATGTATAAACCCACCCATTAGGAAATACTGGACACACTAGCACAATGAACAAAGTGCAAACCCAAAAACAATAAAAAAAAAAATCTGTCATTTCATGCAGAATCACACACAATAAAGTCTCAGTTTTCTATATTATGAAAACCTATTTGAATTAAAGGGACTTAGACCTAACGGAAGGTTTTCAAGGGTTTAGGGGATTTCCCGAGCGAATATTAACTTTTCCTTATATTGGGACGTGTTTAATTTTAGGGATAAGTGGTTATGAGATCCCGTTTTATATTTTTAAGGGGAAAGCCGCCACGCTCAGCTGCTTTTGCTCATTTTCTATTTAGGCACTTGGATTGATGAAAAAGCGAGATGGATTAATACTTTTTTAAAAGTTTTCTTACAGGCCTATTCCACATTTTACTTTCAAATTCAAGAATAAGTTTAGATAAATCGGTTATAGTTTGGCTGGAACATGAATAAATCAATTTTCTTGTTGATGAATTGATCATCTTTCACAGGTCTGATTCAGTCGCAAATTCAGTGTTCTGTTTAGTACTGGCAGCGGTGGCATTTTCCATATTTCATTTAAACTTGTGATAAAGTTGTTAGAGTCTTTATTAAAAGGTTCATACTTTAATTTTCAAAGCCCTACAATACGAAGCCCTGGGTGAAGAGTTATCACATTACGTTATCTAAGAATCGTTGTCGAGGAAATTTAATCCACTCCCTTTGTGCCTATTGTGGGACTAGATGGCGGCGCAGATATTGTTCTGTCAAAGACATTTTTCTTTCTTTCACAGGCAGCTCAAGCTCATTGTTGGGGGTTGACCACGATAACCACTGAGCTATCATCGCTACAAAAACAAATGTTAGTTTGAACAAAATATGTCAACAATATGTCAACAATAAATCTTATCTTATTTTAAGTCGGGGTTTTTGTAAAAACCATACTAGACGTTGATATTCTAAAAACTTTCAACGCCATCTTTGTATAATATCTTTTTTAGGGTTCCATACCCAAAGGGTCAAACGGGACCTGTTACTAAGACTTCGCTGTCCGTCTGTCACCAGGCTATATCTCTTGAACCTTGATATTGAGACAGCTGATATTTACACAGATGATGTATTTCTGTAGCTGATATAACAACAAATATCTACTAAAAAATAGATTAAAATACATTTTTAGTAAAAAAAAAAATATTTAAAGGGGCTCCTATACAACAACCTTTTTTTTAACTTTCTTTTTTTGCCGTGTTTATAGATGGTACGGTACCCTTTGAGCGCGAGTCCGACTCGTACTTGGCCGGTTTTTTTTTCTTAAAACTATACTATATGTTGATATTCGAAAAACCTTCCATGTCATCCTCGTATATCTCTGATTTTTTTCAATGTAAAAAGTAATGAGACGAACGAGAAGCTCTCCTGATGGTAAGAGATAACGCCTGTCCATGACCATTGCAGCGATACATAGAACTTTGAGTAACAAAACAAAGTCCAGGGCATAACTGCTTTGGCGTTTTGGCGAGATAAAAAATTAGACTAAACATAAAACATAGACTACATACGAATACTAGAAAGTACTTGGTATCAGGTAAAAAAGCAGTCTCAGTTTTGCCGTACCCAATAACGTAGATTAGAAAACCCGGCACGGGCGTGGAAAAAGGGCGTAAAGAGGCGTTAACTAAACGAGTATCCGGACACGCAATAAGCCCAAATAGATTGCAATTCCATTCCTTTTTCCATTTGCGATTGTCGGTTATTTCGCATAATCACCAGGCTTCGGCCGGGTGTGGGCTGAGTGGCAATGTCTTTTTAAATACAAACTTTCGACTGGAGACTTGGTAACAAAATATTAGAATACCAACATAGGTTATTTTCTTTTTCTTTCATAGATATACCATTTATTTATTAAACAAAATAAAAAAACCTTAAATTCATACTATTTACAAACTTTATACAAAAAACATAATCCAAAAGTCCGTTAGAGGAGGGATATGTGGCCAGAATGCTGGCAGCATTGCCACGCTGGATGGCAATGCTTAGCTTTTGACCAAAGTAGATACCAGCATTTTGGTCACCTGAAGCCTCCACTAAACGTTTGATAGAACGTTCGTTTTCTTTAATAGATGTAATAATTAATACATTTTTTAATGTCATGAATTGACAAATGTATATTTTATTTTTCTATAAATTTGTATTTTTATGAATTTGCACACCATAATGGTTGAAAATAGACGCAAACAGAAAAAAGGAAAAGAAAGTTTTAGCGGGAACGCAGAAAGAGTCATGTCGCCCCATTATATTTTTTTCTAAAACTAGTGTTTTTCGAGTGTTTATGCACAAAAATGGTGGTGTTTCATTCATAATGTGCCGAATTAGAAGCGTGAGTGTGGGAAAATGATATAATTAGATGAAATTACTTTTCGTGTTGCTTCCAAAACTCCATCGAAGCTTATAGTAAATTCGCCACTTCTTTACTAAGGCATGACTGGACTTGACTGGCACGGACTGGTCTGTGTCAGTAAAGTTAATAAGATTTTAGAATCGCATTTTCTGCATTTGCCAGTGTCAAGTGTTAGGATATTTTCAAGTTCCATAAGTTAAACAGGTAGTCAAAGTCCAGTCTTGGTCAAGTCCAGTCCGTGCCAGTCAAATCCAGTCATGCTAAATAAATCTTGCGAATTAATTGCTCAAATTAATCCATCCACTGTGAGATAGGTCTTTTGTCTAAACAAACTGTGATTATAATAAAACAAATCCGCTTCAACTTACCACTTAGCCCTCTCTTGTCGACCTAAATCGAGCGTTTCTTCGCGCTATGTCAAAACTGTTAACGCTTATGTATTCGCTTTTAGGATTTTGTTCTAAGGAAAAGTGCTATTTGCCGCGTTTACGTCGCATCGCCAGCCGTCGGCGCGGCGTACTAGATTTCACGCGAAAGCCGCACAGTTCTCGACTTTGCTTTGATTGCTAAAAAGTCTTTATTTGAGTAACTGTTTGTTTAATAATGTAGTGTGTACATTTGTGTGATTCGGTTTTAATAACACTGCAGATAGTGAAATTAGGGTTATTGAGACTCACCGTCGAATATTTCAAAGTAATGAGTGTCAAACTGTGGTACTCAAAGTTCAAGGGTACGGCTACAATATCACATGGACTTTTACATTAAAAATCTTTGTGTATTTGTTTGACTGCTCTTTTGATTCATTTGGAAAAATATCTGCTTCAAAAGCTGGTATGGGTTTGATTGCCACCAGCGCAAACATTTATGTGACGATAAATGCTTGTTTTGGATTATATGTATTTCTAAAATAAAAGTATATAAATGTTCTATCAGTTATCTAGTTTTCATAGTACAAGTTTTGCATGTTTTAGGGGCTAGACGGCGCTGTGTGAAATGTCCTACGATATTTATTTAACTAAAAAAAAATCTTCGTTTTTTTTTTAAAACAAAAATATGTGTAAATGTCATTAACCTATACTTTCTATATTTAAATACGTACTGGACTAGTAACTGTTATGAACACTCTCTAAGGACATTTCAATTGTAGGATTATCCTACAATATTATATCCAGTGATGTCCGCGTTTTCCGGGAGATCTACATATTTTGGGTATTACCTCCCGATTTTCTGTATTTTTGCATTTTAAATTTTAAACTACAACTACATTATAAACAAAGTAAAGTTTGTTACGGATTGAAGTTAATGAAATTAGTATGTAGATATTAATGATCGAAAAAATAAACCGGTTTTAAACGTAAACAAAAGAGGTTCCGTTGTATAATGGTAACTTTTATTGGTATTTTAGTATTTTTCCTTAGGAACCCCTTAGCACTAATTGACTAAATGCAGTTTCGTTAAATGTAATCCGCTCACTCTGCGACGCCGTCCGATCGGACGGCAATGCATACTACTACTGTTTGTTTATGCTTGACAGGCTAAGTGTTGAACCACAACTCATGATTTTGAGTGAGTGTGGTCGAAGATGGTAACACCTGGAACGGAACTGACTCTCAAGTGAGGTTGCCGGAACACGCCGTTGGATGTTAGACGGCAGATTTTCAACTTGAGGGTGGTAGCTAGCCAGCCGAGTACTAGAAAGTATCCTACCACTATGCTATGGTTTCCTCACGATATTTTCCTTCGCCGGCAGCTCAAGCTGTTGGAGTTTGAACCCACGCCCTTTGGCGTGCGAACTGATCGAGCTAAACACTGAGAGCTTGCATTGGTCTTTTTTGACTTGGACTTTTTTTGTCATGTCATTTTAATATATTGACAATATTTTTTTGGTATCGACATATTTTTATATTGACATATTTTATACTGACAGTATTTCTATATTGACAATATTTTTTTTATATTGACATGTTTGGATATTGACATACCTTATTTTTACATGTAATCAGAGTTTTAAAACCCATTTAATGACATCTTTAAAATTTTGAAGTGACTTGTAACATTGGTGTTATCAATAAAGTATTTGTAATTGTTTTTGGTATTTCGGAGAGAGAATTAATTGGTCAAAATTAACACAAAACAAGAAAAGTCAACATTTTCCATGACACATGTCAGAGTACCGTAAAAATTCCGTAGCAATCGCCAGTCTAACCGAATTTTTCCCAAATATCATACTTTACTGCGTAAAATGGCATAAAAACTTTTATTATGGAGAGTTAAATCTCTTTGATACGGCAATTTATAATGATTTTGTAATGATATAGAATGAGTTTACGACTCGTTTATGGGAATGGGTCCTTGGGGAGAGAAATAAGTGATACTGCTTTGAGTAAAGAGATGTTTCATATCTGACAAAATCTTTACTCTAAATATGAGAGCGAAAGTGATTATGTGTTATTGTGCGTGTATATTTCAAACTAATATCTAAAATTTGTAGCGAAGATAGCTCAGGGGTTAGCGCGGTCAGTTCGCATGCCAAAGGGCGTGGGTTCAACCCCCAAGAATGAGCTTGAGCTGCCGGTGAAGGAAAACATCGTGAGGAAACCATAGCATGGTGGTAGAGTACTTTCTAGTACTCGCCTGGCTAGCAACTACCCTCAAGATGAAAATCTGCCGCCAAGCATCTAACGGTGTGTTCCGGCAGCCTCACTTGAGAGCCAGTTCCATTCCAGGCTAGGTGTGCTTTACCATCTTCGACCACACCGTCACATAAGATCAGGTGAGCTGTGGTCAAACACATTACAGCATTGAAACAGAAAAAAAACTAGCGGACGCCTCGGGGTTTCACCAGCGTGGTTCCCGTTCCCGTGGAAATACAGGGATAAAAAGTAGTCTATGTCACCCGGGGATAGCGTAGCGTAGCCCCTTTTTACTTTTTATCCATGTATTTCCATGGAACGGGAACCACTGTAGTAGCTATATATAATCATTATTTAACAATCTCTTTAAAAAAATATTAACTTGATAGTGACATTTTTGTTTTACTTATGAGGGATTTGCTCACGTTTAAGGTGGTTCGATTTCCGTACAAATAAATTTTTGCCATTTATGAACAAATGGAGCATAATTTTACAGTGAAATCACAGCTACCGGCATTTACTTTGGTCTCTATTTGCGGTAAATCACAATTGCTTGAATAAATCAGTAGATTATCAGCATAATCTACTGTTTTATTTAAAAATCATAAATTTGATTTTATGCTAATAATAATCTACTGTTTCATTCAAGCAATTCAAGCAATTGTGATTTACCGCAAATAAATACCAAAATAAATGCCAGTAGCTGTCATTTCACAGTAAAATTATACTCCATTTGTCCATAAATGGCAAAAAAATATTTGCATGGAAATCGAACCACCTTAATTTTACAGGCCGGTGGCCTTCTTCAAGGAGTCAAAGCAGAGTACTACGTTTAGCTGAGTAAAACTTACTGCATGCACGACTCTGATATCGCTTTATAAGCGGAGTCAGAAATTGAACGTAAAATTTTCAGCGCAAAAGGCAGATAAGCTACCAATTGCCATTCGGTTAGTGTAACAAAACGAATGTGTGTGAAATCGAATATCTTAACTTACTTAATATTCGTGACCTTTTAAAAGCTATTCGATAGCTTACTAAACTTACCTGTTCAGAAAGTCGTGAAATACTTTCCTAGCCCTTACCAGAGTCAAGGTATTCTAGAATAAGGGTGCATCTATCTGAGAAAATTTCCGAAATGCATATTTCTAATTCTCGTGTCGCCTTACACAAGAATTAGTAGCAAGTACCTAAAAATGTATATTTCTCTAATTTGAACTAGTTTGAACTAGCGCGAAATAGTTTTTATATATAGATAGGCTTGCGTTAGACCGCCATCCCGTCGATGCGGTCTACGGTGGAGCACGCTTGTCTAGAAGAAACCGATTCACCCGCGACTTGAAGGTACCCAGACTATATTCATCGGGGAATACCCACTCGGGCAGCAGATTCCTATGTCTAGCGGTACGTATGAAGAAGATGGAATCAAACCGAATTATTAGTATGTGTGGAAGCTAGTGTACTTGTTTGGTGTGTGTGAGAGAGTGTATGTATGCGCGGGCTTGCGTATGTGTACGTTTGATGTATATGTGTGTATGTGTAGCAAAAAAATACATATATAACAAAAGTTATTTAAGCAGCATTTTATTTCCAAGGTTGAGACAAAACTGTGGAACAATGTACACAAATGTCGGGTTCCTGTAAATGTCACAAGTGTAAACGATGCCTTAGGAAAAGCTTAGGTTCTGGCGAGTCAGTGACTCCTTCAGTGCGGGGCTTCAAGTCCGTAGTTTGGGTACACTGATCAATTTCATGCCACGAACAAAGAGACATATGGAGTAGATACAAAAAATCGTAAAAAATTGGTTACTACGTACAAAATTCGAAAGAAAGATTTCGAAATATTGTAGGATATCTCACAGCGTCACCTAGCCCCAAACTAAGCAAAGCTATGGAAACCAATTGACTGATAGAATACTTAAATGTAAAAACCTGAGAGCCAGTTGCATCTCGGGATGCCAGGTCGCCAAACCTAATAGCCGGACAGACCAATAAGTTTGGCCGGGCATTTGGGTAAAAAGGCCGGACACCCCACATTATTGAGGATTTTGTGTCTCAGTATTAATAAGTAGGTACGACAAAAACGCTCGACCACGCTCGGCGCTCGCTCGTTTGCGAAATGTAAAAAGTCTAACTAAAGCCGGACAGCGTTTATTTTGGCCGGACACGCAATCAAAAAGCCTAACTATGTCCGGCTTTATCCGGACGCCTGATAACGCTAGTTGCATCCCAGGCTAGGTTAGGTTAGGTTAGTATTTTACTATCTTCCATCACATCGTCACTTCAATTTTTTTTCTTACGTAAAGAGTAAATAAGTATTATGTCAGTTGTCCCGTACCCGGTCTGGCTGTAGGTACACGCTTTCCTTATTAGTAGACTAGACAACGCTATGTGCAACGTCCGCCGATATTTATTAAAAAAAACAATGGTACGAATAAATTACGTTAATTTATTTTATTAACCCCCGACGCAAAACCGACGGTGTATTATAAGTTTGACGTGTTTGTTTGTGTGTCTGTCTGTGACATCGTAGCTCCCGAACGGATGAACCGATTTTGATTTTGTTTGAAAGTTGAATTAATCAAGAGTTCTTAGCTATGTTTGATGAAAATCGGTCCAAAATACAATATGTAATCCGCCACAAAATGGCGGTTTACATATTTATTCACAACTCTCTCAATACGGGTATGAAATGAAATGGCTTGACTAATAAAATACTATACAATGTGATACATTTCAAATTCAAGATAGTCGCCACTACAAAATGGCGAATTAAACATTTTTTTATATGACTTGATCGAAATGAAAGTCTGTTCAGCTGTTTGAGGATAAACAGCTCTTATGTATGGAGTTACCACTGATCGATTCGAAATTTACATAAGGTGTTATATGTATTACTGGACTCGTGGGTTTTTAAAATTTATACTTTAATGCAAAGCTGCCAATTGCATGAAATAAATAAAAAAAAAACTTAATTCAAGTCCATACATTTCCTGTTCCGATAGCATCCACGTGTCCCGCAGCGTACTAAATCTTCGTTTTGGCGGCGACCGCCACGCCATCTGTCTGTCGCGAGCCGCGAGGAAACTCCTGTATTTTTACCGCTGCCGGAATATGTCTTTGAAGATTTATTGGAGATTATGAGCTTGAACGTGAACTATGAACTGTGAACTGTGGTTACTATTTAAACTCAATTTAATTAAGGCAATTCTTTGGAACTTCTCATATTGATTCCCATATGACAGCCCCTGTTCGTTCATTGGTAGTATGTCTGCTTCGAGAGCTGAAGGGCGTGGGTTCGATTCCCACTCAGGACTAACATTTGTGTGACTAATATCAATGTTAGTTCTGTGTCTGGGTGTACTGTATGTATTTACAAAAACAAAAAGTATTTAAGTATTCTATCAGCTGCCTGGTTCCCATAGTACAAGCTTTGCTTAGTTTGGGGCTAGATGGCGCTGTGTTAAAATGCCCCTCAATATTTATATATATACATGGATCGATATGATCCTTGAAAGGTTTTCTCGTATATATAATTTTAAAAACTTTACTGCACTTACCGTAGCTTAGATGGAAGACCGTCGGGTTTTCACGTTTCTGGAGGTCCTGGGTTCGAATCCCGCGTTACGCATCTTAGTCTTATTTAGACAATAGACAATAGACAATACTTTATTTATGACATAAAACACATTTCAACATAATTTACAATACATACATACAAAAAAATAAACAATAAACATAAAACGTAGAAAAAAACTTATTTCTGTGCGTATTGCCATTAGATTGACAATTTCTGGATTCGGTCTCCACGCTCAAGGCTCGCGATAGAAGCTATGCAATAGCTTAAAACTTCGAAAGAAATTTTTTTTGATGTGCAATTAAATAGAATCCAAAAATAAACAAGTACCTCATCCTTGCATTTTTCGTCCCGCATAATTCAAAAATATCTCAAACAAAGGCCTTTTCTTTTTGATATCGTTGCCTTAGCTATTGTTATGCGAGTCACGCGCTATCCGTTGTTTGGACGGAGTTATAACGGCCGTTATATTCGTAATGAGCGTTATAATGCCATAACATAATGTAATCTGTGATAATAACGAATTATAATGTTCTGGACTGTGATTTGATTCTCGGTTTACTGCGGTACTAAGGAATAGCATCATGGATAGATAGATAGCCCTTTATCGTTCATACTAAAATTATAAATAGAAATAACAAGTAGGTACCTATAAATTTACAAATAAAAAACCGGCCAAGTGCGAGTCAGACGCGCACGCACAAAAAAATCACGTTTGTTGTATGGGAGCCCCTATTAATTTTTTTTTTTGTGGTTGACAGTCTAGGTTTTTGACCACAGTTCACCTGATGTTAAGTGAAGGTGTGGTCGAAGATGGTAAAGCACACCTAGCCTGGAATGCAACTGGCTCTCAAGTGAGGCTGCCGGAACACACCGTTAGATGCTTGGCGGCAGATTTTCAACTTGAGGGCGGTAGCAAGCCAGCCGAGTACTAGAAAGTATCCTACCACCATGCTATGGTTTCCTCACGATGTTTTTCCTTCACCGGCAGCTCAAGCTCATTGTTCGGGTTTGAACCCACACCCTTCGGCATGCGAACCTACCACGCTAACCACTGAGCTATCATCGCTATTTTTAGTATTTGTTGTTATAGCGGCAATAGAAATACATCATCTGTAAAAATTTCAACTGTCTAGCTATCACCGTTCTTGAGATACAGCCTGGTGACAGACTGACGGACGGACGGACAGCGAAGTCTCAGTAATAGGGCCCCGTTTTTACCCTGTGGGTACGGAACCCTAAAAACTGACTCCATGCCCATAAGCTCGGATACCGCTAGGTTTGAGATATTTTCTACACTAGTATTAGAGGAATGATTTGTATTTTTGGATTTTTGTATGTTTGTAACGAATAAAATAAAAACTACTGGTACGATTTCAAAATTTTTTTCAACCTTGAGAGGTACAGTTAAAATTAGAGGTTAGAAAGTTAATTAGAGGAAAAATCACCAAAAACCTAGAAATTGTATACAACGATGATATTTTTGTTTACTCCGAAACCTCGCTGTTTCATTAAAGTAATGCGTTTATTAAACCACTAGCGGACGCCTCGCGGTTTCACTATTCAATACAAACTAATAAACAAATCTTCCTCTTTATAATAGTATATATAGATATAGAACACCCAGACTCAGAACAAACATTTATTAATGCTAAGAAGATTGTCCTAGGTGGGAAGCGAACCCACGCTCCCGAAGCTCAAGAACCCAGCTCTTGAAGCAGAAATTCTACCAATGAACCAACAGGGCTGTCATTCCTCTTATAATACTGCTATGTAATAATAATTAATAACTATCATAATAATTTGCTAATAATTTTCTCTGACCATGAAAAATATCCATCTGATTAAAGTATCTCCATAGCCATGACTATGTGGCAGTCTCATTTCAATTTAAGTATTAAAAGTTCATAAAATAATCGATACCTTTTCAAAAAGTTGATAATTTACTGAGTGCTTTGCTATTTCACCGTAGTTTATATACAGCAAGCTTAGAAATTAGAAAACGAACAGAGAGATAACTTTGTCTTCTTTATACATTTGTAAATTTAGTACATAATTTATTTTTTACTTGGTGTTAGATCTCCTTAGCAGGAGGTCGTCTAGGTAGGTACCGCCGCAGTACCAGATATTCTGCCGCCAAGCAGTAGACTGTAAACATTACTGTGTTCCGGTTTGAAAGGTACTGCAGCTAGCGAAATTACAGGGCTGCTGAGACTAACCATCGAAATTCTCAAAGTAATGAGCACCAAATCAGCGATGTCCTGGACTTTGTTTTGTTACACGAAGTTCCGTGTATCGCTGCAATGGTCATGGACAGGCGTTATTTCTTACCATCAGAAGAGCGCCTCGTTCGTCTTATTACCATAACATAAAAAAAAAACATAGAAAGCCTTTTAGCGACACCGTAAAAAACCGACAGACAAGCAACTGACATCCCTGTCGGCTCATTGGTAGTATGTCTGCTCCAAGAGCAGAAGGGTGTGGGTTGGATTCTCACCCAGGACAAGCATTTTGTGATATAAACAAATGTTTCTTCTGTGTTTGGGTGTGCTGTATGTATTATAAGTATGTATTAAAAAAAAACAACTAATTAAGTATACTATCAGTTATCTGTCTTTCATAGAGCACATATTTTGCTTAGTTTGGGGTCAGATGGCGCTGTCTGTAATGCCCTATGATATTTATTTATTTATTTACTAGCTGTTACCCGCGACTTCGTCAGCGTGGAATTTAACAAAAAATGTTCGTTCAGATCGCACAATTTAGGAAAAGTTAATAATTCTGTATTCGCAACGCAAATACTCATAATAACTTTTACCTCATTATTCTTCTTTGCAAATCGATGTTTCGAGTTTTTAAAATATTTTTTGTATTAATCTCAATAAAATCTCTTTATACCTGTGCCTATGCTCAACGTTTGTCCTAATGATTTGTTGATTGTTATAGTATAGCTGACATTGATAAGAAATTACAGTCTTTTGAATTTGAAGGGAACATTTGATGATATGGGAATTCTTGGTATAAATACAGTCTCATCTTTTGTGCATTCGGATATTATACGACCTTCTATAATATTAAATAAATAGTTTTATATCTTGAACCTCTGTTTCTCTCTTGCTCTAGGGTATGGGGGAGGCACGGGGTCGCGCACTCTTACCATCCATGAAGCTCAGGGGTTAACGTACGAGTCGGTAATCGCCATAAAGACCAAGCCAAAAATGAAGCTGCACGAGAGCGTGTCGCATGCGGTCGTCGCAGTATCACGGCACACCGGGACCTTCGTCTACTACGCCGACAATACTGAAGACGATGCTATCTGTCGGTTCGTGCGTCGTGCGTCGGCTGCGTCACCGAAGACCATCAAAGAATATAATTTGCAGATGGCCATCAAAGATCGGAACACGGCGGTGATGGAGGCCTTGAGTCGGGAGGAGGCGATTTCAAACGAAAACTCATGTAAATAGAAATAAGGATTGTGTGTAGGCCTCGAGCATTCATGCTCACCATCGAAGGCTCCTTCTTGCGGCGGCGTCGTGTGTCGGGTCGCTCTCTTCCCTCAGATATGGTTGAGGAGGGCGATGGCTGGCACATGCGTCATACTCGTGATCGGGTGCTGCTTGCGGGTCGCTGGTCTGCTCGCGGTATACACACAATGTAGTACCTACTTTAACCTTAGATTAAGATCCTACTAACCTCTCCTCTTTTTGTAATGTAAAATTGTAAAAAAAAAAAAAAAATTTTTGTAACTAAAGTTGACAAAGGTCACGGACCCCAGCGTCTGTGGAGCGTATAATAATAAAAAAAAAAAAAAAAAAAAACCTCTGTTTCATATTAATCTGTGCATAGCAAGCGATGCGCATAGCATTGAAGTTGCATGCGCATTCCGTACGGACGCAGAGAGCACGATTTCATCGCAAACGTTGGACCGGCTTGTCGGCAAACAGGAAAACGAGATTCTGTGCCGCATTTGAGGTACCGCGCTAACGGAGATTGGATCCCGCTAGAAATGCCTGTTTGTTTGCGATAGGTACCAGGCGCTACGACACTGAATAAGTCTCAAAATAAATAATATTTTACAAGCACGTTATGTTATGACCTGAAAATCTACAGAGATGATACTCAGAGACCAAGTATCGGAAATATACAAATACAAAATACAAATCTTTTATTAATAACACTAAAGTTACAGGTCATTTTCCATTCATATTTTAAAATATCAAAATCATAACATCATGTCAATACAATGAAAATGTCAATGAAATAATATGTCTCATATAAATAATAATGTCATAATTATTTTTATACTCTACTTAGCAATTTAAGTTATATTAAAATTACTTATTAGTCTCAACTAGGTTGTAATAACAATGAGGCATCTAACAACAAACAGATACATCATTAGAAGGAAAAATAATGTAATTGAATGTCAATAAAAACAAAAATATTATAATTACTTACCAGTAATTCAATAATCTCTTATTTTTAAATAATCATCAAAGTCATAAAACAAGGTCTCTTGAAGCCAAGATCTTAGTTTGCTTTTGAAGCACGCGATACGCGATGGAATGTGCGTCCCGAATAGAAGCGTGTACGCGATTGTAGATCGCGGGCCCGGTCTATATACAACGATCTACCCCGCGTTTTTTTTTTCTTTGGTTTTGGCGCCGCGTTTTAGCATTTGCCAGTGTCAAGTATTCATATATTTTCAAGTTACAAAAGTTAAATAAGTGTCCTCGTAGCTAGTTATATTCAAAGTCCAGTCTTGGTCAAGTCCAGTCTGTGTCAGTCAAGTCCAGTCATGCTTTAGTAAAGTAGAGGCGACTTTACTATAAAGCTTCGATGGAGTTTTGGAAGCACCACGAAAACTCATGTTTCACCACATTATATCATTTTCCCACACTCACGCATGTAATTCGGCACTTTATGAATAAAAAAACCACCATTTTTATGCATAAACACTCGACAAAACACAAGTTTTGGAAAAAAATACAACGGAGCGACACAACTCTTCCCGCGTTCCCGCCAAAAACCCTACCCCGCGTTATACATATACAATGATTCATGCCAACCGACTTATGTTACCTAAAAGATAACTTTTTTTATGTTTTTTTTTTTTAAATATAAAATTTAATGAGACGAACCAGACGCTCTCCTGATGGTAAGAGATAACGCCTGTCCATGACCATTGCAGCGATACACAGAACTTTGAGTAACATCAACAGCCTAGTAATTTCACTAGCTGCAGTACCTTTCAAACCGGAATACAGCAATGTTTAACGTGTACATACATACATACATTACATGTGTACGTATGTGTTAAATTTGACCCACTTCCCGATGTCCAATTGAGCTCAAATGTGGTGTACTTATGTATCTTCGGTGACAATAAAATGATGTGGTACCATGGAGCTGGTCTGATGACGAAGACGGAAGATGGCCAAAGGAACTTTTGAACTAAACAAGATAAATCATTCCACGCTAGAAGTGCTTTACCATCTTTGACATCAGTCTCTTTGACATCTTTCACTTAACATCAGGTGAGCTGTTGTCAAACACCTAGGCTGTCAACCATAAAAAAAAACATCGAGTTTAGACTCGATTGATTTGTCTTGAGGAGTATATTTAAAATACTTATCTAACTTCACAAATTGATAATTTTATCGTTTACGTACTAACGTAATTCTCGCAAAATAATATGCTAGAACCACAGAATGTCATTTTCAAAGTCGCACGACAACATAATTACTTAGCATCAAGACAAAACCTCATTTCTTCGTCAATTACGATTTTGGCTTTCAGCTGAGATAAACCTAAATTAATTCCATAGTCTGCGATAATAACATAAGTCTAACTTATAAAAGGGATTAGCAATTGAATAAGTTTTACGTTCAGCGTACGACTTAAACTTAGATTCAAGGTATACTAAAATTAAGTTCACATTAAAATGTGATAGACAGTAAATATATATATATAAATCGTACACATTACACACAGCGCCATCTGACCCCAAACTATCTAAAACTTGTACTATGGAAGTCAGATAACTGATAGAATACTTAAATACTTTTTTTGTAACTACATACCTACTTATAATAAATACAGAACACCCAACAACAAATTATCAAATTTTATATTACCACAGCACTCTGCCCAATACTCTGAGCCTCTTATAGCGGTTCTTATTAGGCGCTCACGAAAAAGCTATGCGACAGCGAACCGTATTGCGTAGGTATAAGATATATGCTCGTGAAGCCATACAGAAATCGAAATGGTCGAAGATAGAACAGAATGGAACGCAACGGAACGAAAATGAACAGAACAGTACATAACAGCACAGAACGAAACAAAATGGTTCTAATTCGACTGTATGTTTTTTTTTGTATCTTATGCGATCATTCCGTCAGTTATGAATCGATTTTGATGATTCTTTTTTTGCTTGGTAGATCATACTTTAAAGGTGGTCTCATATAATTTTTATTGAAATCAAGCGATTTTTAAAACAACACTGAATATGTCGATGATATTTTCGTTTACTCCGAAACCTCGCTGTTTCATTGGAGCAGTGCGTTTAATTGGCCTAATGATCATGGAGTTGGGTTTTTTAAATTGTAGATTTATACATTATGTTACTCAAAGTTTTGTGTATCGCTGCAATGGTCATGGGCAGGCGTCCATAACGTCACGGATCAGGAGAACGTCATGTTTGTCTCATTACTTTAAAATAAAATTTAAAAAACATACAAATGAGTTTATAGATTTTCACAAATTTTCTTACAATTGTATTGTTGTCCTTAATGTAGGTATATAATTAAGAGTTAATTGACCCATTAATGATAATTAGCCAAGCTACATCAGATAAAAAGCATAAACTTACATTGAAATGTTTCGAAGCACTTAAAAATTTGCTACGTTCATTTTGTTTGCAAATGCATTGAAGTTTTTAAATTTCTAAACGAGAAAAGTTTAAAGTAATAACTGTTGTTAAACGGTATCGTATTAATTTAGTAAACATTTCGTTTTTTTAGAAGTTTGAGCCTTTATTAGTTGCTACAAATGTAATGTACTTTATTATGGGATAGATGCTGCATGCAAATTCGTACTTTAAATATCTAGTTACAATTTTGCTCTTGTTAAACTAAATTTACATAATAACTACAAGGTTGTACGCTTAGAGTGTATTCAACCAAAAGTAGACTCACTGGTGTGTACTCACCATTATTTTTTTAATGATTACTAAATAGGATTGCGTATGACCACCAATTCGCCTGATGCGGTCTACGATGCAGCATACTTACCTATCGATTTACTGACTCACATGGCACTTTTTTTGTTAATGTAAAACAATGAAACAAACTAGACGCTTTCCTGATCGTAAGAGAAAACGCATGTTAATGACCATTGCAGCGATACACAGAACTTTGAGTAGCAAAACAAAGTCCAGGCATCACTGCTTTGGCGCTCATTACTTTGTGTCATTCTATGGCTAGTCTCAACAGCCCCGTAATTTGGGTAGCTGCAGTCTTCAAACCGGAACACAGTAATGTTATAAACTACTGCTTAGCGGCAGAATAACTGGTACTGCGGTGGTACCTACTTAGACGACCTCCTGCTAAGAAGATCTACCACCAAATAAAACAATACAAACAGCATTCTGGCATGATAAATTCAAAAGTAAATGTAGCTAAAAGCGTCCGTATTAAATAAATATACTCGAGTGCTAGTGGCTGTCTTGCACTTTGGAAGAATAAAAGTTGAAAGCTTTGAAATAAAATCTGATTCCATTTATACGAGTTTATAATAACTTACTCAAGTTATATCAAGCAACTTCGTAATAAGATTGTGGCTAACTCTTGGTTGGAGCTTACATTGGTAACTCAGCTAAAAATTTAATACAGGATTACGAAGCAAAGTACCTACCAAGCTGTAAATTGTAAACTATTTTTTGTTACTACTTTATACGTCTTTGATGTTTGAAAGGTTAAGTGTTTTGACCGCAGCTCACGTGACGTTACGTGACGGTGTGATCGAAGACTGTAAACACACCTAGACTCAGATGGAACTAGCTTTCAAGTTAAGCTGCCGAAACACATCGTTAGATGCTTGGCAGCAGATTTTCAACTTGATGGTGGTAGCTAGCCAGCCGAGTACCTACTAGTAAGTACTACGCTATATTTTGATTTTTTTTTACATCGGATAGGCATTTGGCTACGATCTCACCAGGTGGAAAGCGACGATGTGGCCGAAGATGGAGCACGCTTGCCTAGGAAATATCTATTCACATATTTCTTGAACAACTCCAGGTAGTACTTAGTTAGAAACACAGACTATATAATTTCCTCGCGACATTTTCCTTCACCGGCAACTTCACCTTTAGTAATGAAGCCATTGCAAGAACTCTTCTATATATAACCACGCTAAAGGTATCTTTCTTTAATGGTAATGAGTCGGAATTGGTTTTACAATTGGATAATACAATTAAGCTAGCCCTCGAAGGTCGTTCGTTGTATTTCTTTCTTAGCCGTTTTAAATTGTATTTCGACATTTGCATTTTTTTATTAATTTTATTTTAACTCGTTTTGTCGATTGTCTTTTCATGAATCGACTTAATTTCAGCTGTACTCTTTATCTCGAGAATCGTTGGAGAGGCATCGAATTTCGAGATCGAGTAGGAGTTCATCTATATAGATGGGCGTTGAAGTTGCGAATGAATCAGTTTTTTCGAGGCAAGCATGCTCTATCTTTGACCGCATGATTGTTTAATAAAGAGTTTGCATTTTACCTTTATCATACAAAGCGTTTAAAAAAAGTCCATAAACTCATTCAGTCATTTAAAGATCCTTTGTAACCGAATCAAAAAAGGAGGAGGTTCTGAATTCGACATGTTTTTTTTGTGTGTTTGTTACGCGATAATTCCGCCAATTATTATTTAATGATTCTTTTTTTTGCTTGGTAGAACTTCAGAGAGGGTTCTATAAAATTTTTAACGTAAGCAATTAAGAGGTTTTTGGTAGATCAATAATCCAAATAAATTACACAATATAAAACACAAGTAATTAATTTACACATTCCTGTGAAAATACAGTATAGATAAAAAAAATGTAAAGTTGAATAATTCTATCGATAAATTAGCTCCCTCCTCTGTTAATTAGTCCTGTAAAATGCACCCTTCTGTTCGTTTAAAAAGCTACATTAAACGTTTAGGTAGCTGACTTAGTGGTAGAGTAAAGCGTTTAGAAACATTTAGATAAATTTTAAGGGTAGATAAAGATAGTACGTGATTTTTTTTTAAGGTACACGTATTTTAGGTAAGGGAAAGGAAAACAGAACCTACTGCTACTGTACCTACCAGCTAAGCTTCAATTTTAAAGGTTGATGCCAGTGTTAGAGTTTGCTTGTAAAACTAAAATTTTTACTTCTTTCGATTTCATTTTGGCCTTGCACTTTTCGCATTCTGTTAAGTATAAAACATTTTGTCTAATTTTAGGAAGTTTTGGCGGGAACGTAGATAAGAGTCGCCGCATTACTTTCCAAATGTTGTGTTTTTTGAGTGTGTATAAATAGTTATTCATAAAGTCAAGAACTACATACGCGAGTATGGGAAATTGATATAATTTGGTAAAACTTGACTTGTCGTGTTGCTATTGAAGCTTGCAGTATAGTCACAACTACTTTACTATGACATGATTCGTCATGACCTGCTTTATGAGACTATGACTAGATTTTCCGAAAAATATAAAAATATTGAAATCTGATAAAGGCATAAAATACTATGACTGAAACATTGGACACAGGCAAATCCACAAAGGGCGACAGCAAAAACAAAAAAAAAAGTAATTGGGCAATAATTTCAGATACGCACGTATCGGGGAGTTTCATATCGGCACATACCATTCAATAGATTAGATCAAAAATCATTAAGCGAGCTAAGTTTCGAATCGAGCTGGGCAATACTGGGCAATTGGGCATGTCTCACGATGAGAGTCCCTTTCCCAGCAGTGAGATACTTTATTATACATATTACATCCTTCTTGCGCAGTTGGGTAAAACAAAACTAAAGTAGAGCGAGCTATAGAAAAAGTCAGAGCTATGCTAAGCTAAGGGGAGACGCGGGAGCGTGTAAGACTTGCACATTACATTTAAAAATAAGTCAAGAAAATATTATATCAAAATTCTAAAAATATACAGAAAAATTCAAGCGAAGCTATGAAAATAAATTGCTTAAGGCGATACTCGCCGACTTTTGACAATTTTAATTTGCGTTTTACTATAATATTAAATTAGGTATGGTTGGTATAGGTAGGTTGAGCGCTTGGTTGAGTGTCGACCAAGCGCTCGAAGAGTCAACACGTCCTGAGGATGGCTCGTGTTGAGACGAAACACGTGTCGGCAACTGGTTACTGCAGCGAGAAGAGGATATTAAGACTTGTGGTTATTTAAATAATATTTTTAAGTTTTTTTTTATCGTTGACTAAGTGTTAGTGGGCTGTGTTGACTAAGTGTTAGTGACTAAGGCTAAGTGTTTTTTACCACAGCTCACCTGATGTTAAGTGACGATGTGGTCGAAGATGGTAAAGCACACCACGCCAAATTGGTTCTAGACATTAAGTTTTTAATTAATAAATTATTGTTAAATTTAAGTCCTCATCACTATTGTAACTGAAACGACTGTTAAGCGGAAATAAACTAAATATATGCCTTAAATATTTAAAATGAACTTTCGCAAAGTAACGCCTGAATTAATCAAATAGGTATGACTTGAAATTGATCACATATGAACGTTTCAGAAGTAAAAACATTATTTACAATAGCGGATTAGATAGAATTTCAAATCAAAGGTGACACTGAGAATCCGTGTCTTAATTCTGTTAGTAGATTGCATTATAAAATACATCTGTCTATCTATACTATTATAAAGAGGAACGATTTTTATTTACAAAAAAAAGTATTTAAGTATTCTATCAGTTATATGACTTCCATAGTACAAGCTTTGCTTAGTTTCGGGTTAGCGTTAGATGGCGCTGTGTGTAATGTCCTACGATATATTTTTAATTTTTCTTTATTATAAGGAGAACGTATATTGCCTTTATCATTATCATCCACAACCTTCTTTATCCCACTGCTGGGTATAGGCCTCTCTCTTTACATGCCATCTGCCTCGGTCCTGTGCCAATCTGGTCCAGGTTCGACCCGCGAAGGTGACATATATCGCCTTAACAGAAACAAAATCAATAAAGCACTCGTAAGACACCCTATTAAATTGGAAACGTTCGTACACGCCACTCGTTCTCAATGGGGCCAGCATTTGGATACCTTTATTCCATTTTCCACTTAATTGGCCCCATTCACCTATTATCCGGCACCATTTAGGGGCCCCGTCCCTTGAATAGGGGCCCCGTCCATTTAGACAAGCTAAAATCTTGGCTACTCTAAGAGCCGCTTAATTTTTCATATCTTTTCAAGCCATTGTCCTCTTGTTAGTGAGTATCCGTTTTGTGGATGTAATTCTTTGCTTTTGTTCTTTCTTTTAGTGAGGAGGAAGGAACCTGAGTGGCTACAAATTGCTCTACATTTTTGTTGAAAAGTTTGTTATGTATTTTTAGAGGTTCAAAAGATACTCAGGTTTTAGCGATGATAGCTCAGTGGTTAGTACAGTCGGTTCGCATGCCGAAGGGCGTGGGTTCAAACCCCAACAATGAACTTGAGCTGCCGGTGAAGGAAAATATCGCGAGGAAACCATAGCATGGTAATTGGTGGTAGTTTTTTTAAAATTCTAGTACTCGGCTGGCTAGCCACCACCTTCTGAAAATCTGGCGCCAAGCATCTATCGGTGAGATCCGGCAGCCTCATTTGAGAGCCAGTTCCATTCTAGGCTAGGTGTGCTTTATTATCTGCGACCACAGCGTTAGTTAACATCAGGTGAGCTGTGGTCAAAAACCTAGCCTGTCAACCATTAAAAAAAAACGTATCGTTAATTCTATCACAATTTCCCAAACAAAGGTCTCATAAAGGCTTTTAAACGTTCAATTTTACCAATATCCTTTTAAGAGACCCTTAGCCCAATCAAGTAATTAAAATTCACTTAAATTCAGACGTTACCTTGCGGAAATTCATACTTAGACGTGAATTGTTTAGGTTGGTATTAGGTTGGTCGAAATATTGCAAAGTTATTAATTGCATTGTTATATTGAAATAATTCAATGTTATCGTCGTAATTACCCTATCAACGACCACTTTTGAACCGACGCTTCGTTTCCTGGTTCGTGGCCACCAATTCGTCAAAGTTTTAGTCCACCTGCCATCACTCTGCCTGGCAACATGTCCTGCCCAACTCCATTTAAGTTTCATGATTGTTGTTCCAACGTCACACACCTTAGTGCGGTGTTGGATATATCAACCTTGACAGCGCTGTTGGTTCATTGGTAGTATGTTTCCTTCAAGAGCTGAAGGACGTGGGTTCGACTTCCACCCAGAACAAACAGTTTGTGTTATAAACAAATGTTTGTTCTGTGTCTGGGTGTACTGTATGTATTTACAAAAAAAAATATGTAAGTGTTCTATCAGTTATCTGACTGCCATAGTACAAAGCTTTACTTAGTTTGGGGTCAGATGGCGCTGTGTGTAATGCCCTACGATATTTATTTATTTCTAACTCGATCTTGTAGTTTGATGCCGAGCACGGCGCGCTTCATGGCTCTCTGTGTAACTTGTATTTTGTACACAACCTCTTGTGTAAGTGTCCATGTCTTAGCACCATAAGTCATGGTGGGCAGTACACATTAATTGTAAAGGCGAGTCTTCAGGCGCTGTGGAACGTCGACGGGTTTCAGAACATCGTCTAGTTCATTGCATGCTGCCCATCCCAGCTGGATTCTTCTGGAGATCTCCGTCTTCTGAAGTTCATTGTCAAAAGATAGAATATGCCCAAGATACACGCACTAGTCGACTGTCTCTAGTCTCTCGCTTCCAACCATTATGATCTGAATCCGAGCCACCAGAAACGTTCTCCATAACCTCTGTCTTTGACATATTCATCTTAAGACCTGTTAGCGACGCGCTCATTGTTAGTGTATGTAGGTAGCATAAATTAATTTTAAGTTACGGGTAGGCTGTGGATTTGCCGCGGCTGCCCGGCTCCCGACTTCTGTTCTTGTCGGCCGAGCAGAGTGAGCGGGTGCGTGCTGTGTACCGCGCACATATATCCTTAAAATGACTCGGTCGATAAGTTCATTATGTACTTACAAAAATAAATAGCTCGATTAAAAGTGTTTTTATAATTGTCACGACCCGAGGCCATCTCACACTCAACAAGACCTATTCAAAGAGAAGCATGACAAAGGCATGTAAGCAAGCTTTGAAGATCGTCCAGGGTCTCAGCAAACATGATATATTCGTATAAGTAAAACAAATCTTTCAGTTCTCATAACACCTTGGCAAAGACCCGATTTCAAGCGCAGATTTCAATTGTTGCCTATTTCTGGTATTCCTTGGTATTGTAGCTATTTCTGTTTACCTAGAATTCTCATTCCATTAATACAACATTTCAGAAAGTTCTCTGACCTTTAAATGTCAACGCGTAACACAATCACAGTCCGTAATGATTTACTTTGGCTCGGTAAAGAAGCAAATTATTCAATTGTCGACAAAACAAAAGCTTTTTCTTTGGCGCTAATATTCTCAAGGCGAAATATATTATCAAAATCGTTGATTGAATTTACTCTTCTAAAACGGATAACGGTATCTTTGCCGTTTTTCTTCTTTGTTTTTGGCATCATTCTTTATGTGTTTGCCAGTGTTAATTATTTTCATATTATCAAAATACTTTACGATTAATCAAGTAAATATGTATCACGTAAAGTAAATGTAATTTTAAAACCTTCGCGACTTTGACACATGTAAACAATATCGAAGGGCATTTACACACAACGTCATCTAGCCCCAAACTAAGCAAAACTTGTACCATGGAACCAGATTGTTAATTAGAATTGTTGCTGCTAGTTTGATGTGTTAAGTAAACAATCTCAGTAATGATGCGTGCAATGTTTGTGTTAGTAAATTTGTAATGTATTCTTTGTTGTTATAGTGTTTAGTTGTAATTCTAGGTTTGCTAATTGTTATTGTACCAAATGTTAACATTAAATTATTTGTTATGAAAAACTTTTCAAGTTGTTCCAGACAAAACAGCCGAACATCCAGAAAATATATCATGACATAATGTCATTTACTGTCACCGTGATTGTCACGCTGTCAGATTTCAGAAATTATATTTTTGTTTTGCTTTAATTTGGAATTATTTTTATTGTACAATAGGAGAATTACGGAAATTTTGATGGATACAAAATCGGATGATTAACAAACAACAAAATGATACGGTCAACTCAAGATCAAAACCACTATCGGATGAAAACGAGCCTGACTCCGACCATCGGACAGGCTTCGAAGATCTCCCTAAAACTCATGCTGTTCTATCAAATATCAAAACTGATATGCAGGTTAAAGAGGTTGCTATAGACATAAAAACAGAAGCAAGGAAGGATGCTGTTGAACACGTAAAAGATAATGCAGATTATTCTGTGTACGGGTATTATGGACAGCATATGCGGCCACCAAAAACTACATGGGTTATGTTCCAAAGTAATGACATCTATATTATAAATGAGAACGATTGTAGATTTGTCATGGTGATGATGGAATGTTTGTTGACTCTAATATCATTGTTGATCATAACAAAGAACCTCAATTATCAAGCTTTAGCCAGGCAATTGAACCAGCTTAGTCACAGAAACGGTTACAGTTTGTTTATTGTATGATAAAAGTCAGTTTTCAGTCACATGACTGATACTTGACACAGTAAAAGACATAGGGATCCTAGATGCAGCTCGCATAGTCAGGAGGTTCCTCACTCTGCAGTTTTATGGAAGCTAGCAATGTATAGTACGACATCGCTAGTGTATGATATCGCTAGTGTTTGATATCTCTAGTGTATTATATCGCTAGTGTATGATAAACATCAGGCAGGGATGGGAATACGGGCAGGGAAATTGAGCGATGATACGTGTATCAAAAAGGGCCCGTTGGGACGCAAGTCTTAGACACTGTACAGGTCCCAGCAACGCGATGGGCCCGGGACTTGCGCAGTATTACCTTTATTTATTTATTTAATTCTTTATTGCACACTTTAAAGAAAAACATGTACAAAGGGAGGACTTAATGCTAAAGCATTTTCTGCCAGCCATCCCCTCAGTAAATAACATGGTTGTACCTTTGAGTGCTAAGAAGTTTCTGTCTCCATTTCATGAGGTGGGGCTTCGCCATATGACTACAACGAGCCTCTGGACTACGACCCGTCTTCAAGAAATGGCTTCATTAGACTTACGTTCTCGATACTTTTAATCATGATCCTGATTACAACTGTTTTTGTCATCACTGTTTTGTCCGTGTAAGTATTTTTAATTACCTATATATATATATATATATATACCTATTATAGACTTAAAATAATGAAAACGGCAAAATATTTAAATGTAAAGCTGCTGGCTATAGGAATAGTTCCCAGAAGGGTGGCCTCGTTGACATCATTTTGGAAACTTACATTGCATTTATATTTTAAAAGTGACAGGCTAAGTGTTGACCACAGCTCACCTGATGTTAAGTGACAGTGTAGTCCACTGGAATGAAAGTACCTATTAAGTGAGGTTGCTCCAATACACCAGTACGTGCTTGACTGTAGATTTTCGATATGCCAAGCTAACTAGCCAGCCGAGTACTGAAGAGTATCCTACCGTCACGTTATGGTTCTTTCCGATGTTTTCTTTCACCGGCAGCTCCATGGCGAACTAATTATTTTTTTGGAAGTTTTTTTATGTCCGCCCGAATTCGAGGAGACTTGCTAATCATTTTTACCCGACTATTATGTTTTTGAAGATCGGGCTGAGTGGCGTGTCTTTGGAGAGGCCTATGTCCAGCAGTAGACTTCGATAGGCTGATGATGCAGTTAATAGAATTTAATTATTATTGTTTCAGAGATGACTTGAGGGATGTATTTAGCAGTAACAAAGGAATGATGTTGGCTATATCAGCCATGTTAGTAAATTTTATTAATTGTGATTATACAGTGTGTCCCAAAACTCATGTGACGTGTTTTTTGTTGTTGAAAGGAGGAAAAAAATATTTTTCTCTCTGAGTTAGTATGATCAGAGAGGTCATAATAATATTTTTTATAATGGTTGACAGGCGAGGTGTTTGACCACTGCTCAACTATCCTATTATAAAGCGCAAAAATTTGATTGTTTGTATTGAATATGCTCCGAAACTACTGGACCAATTTCAATAATTCTTTCACCGTTAGGAATAGGAAGCTATACTATTCCCGGGCGATATAGGTTACTTTTTATCCCTGTATTCTCACGGGAACGGAAACTACGCGGATGAAACCGCAAGGCGTTCGCTAGTTAAGAATATAACGTAATAACACAATATAACGTTTTGTAGCGATGATAGCTCAGTGGTTAGCGCGGTAGATTCGCATGCCGAAGGGCGTGGGTTCAAACCCCAACAATGAGCTTGAGCTGCCGGTGAAGGAAAACATCGTGAGGAAACCATAGCATGGTGGTAGGGTACTTTCTAGTACTCGGCTGGCTAGCTACCACCCTCAAGTTGAAAAATCTGCCGCCAAGCATCTAACGGTGTGTTCCGGCAGCCTCACTTGAGAGCCAGTTCCATTCCAGGCTAGGTGTGCTTTACCATCTTCGACCACGCCTTCACTTAACATCAGGTGAGCTGTGGTCAAACACCTAGCCTGTCAAACATAAAAAAAAAAAAAATAACGCAACGTAAGTAAGTATGCTGGTATAAGTTTACCAACTCATAGATTGTTTTTTTGGGTTGTGTTGTTTTACTTAGTATATTTGTTATTTACTTTGATGAAGAATTTGTAGTGTAGGTATTTTTTTTAATTTTTTATTATGTTCTAGGGTTGTGATGGTGGGCATTAGCTACTCATTAGTCTGTGTTCCGTGTACCAGAACATTTCCTTGCAATATCATCATACTGGTGATTGCTGTAAGTTTTAAGGTTACGTAATAAAAGATCCTATAATACAATTGTAAATTAGTAAACCGTAATAATAGTTCCTGGTGGCTTCATTTATGATAATTGATTGATTCAGGCGTTACTTTGCGGATGTTCATTCTGAATGTTCAAGGTATATATCTAGTATATGTATTTCCGCTTAACAGTCGGTCCAGTCACAACGACTGTTGTTTTTTTTTTTATGTAAAAAGTAATGAGATGAACGAGACGCTCTCCTGATGGTAAGAGATAACGCCTGCCCATGACCATTGCAGCGATACACAGAACTTTGAGTAACAAAACAAAGTCCGGGGCATCGCCGCTTTGGCGCTCATTACTTTGAGACTTTCGATGGCTAGTCTCAACAGCCCAGTAATTTCGCTAGCTGCAGTTGTGACTGTTAAGCGGAAATAAACTAAATATATACCTTGAACATTCATTTATGATTACGTAAAGTTTTTTTAGTAAAAAAATGTATGTATGTGGATGTTTTTTTTAAATGTAATAGTAATGAGCCGAATGAGACTCTCATCTGATGGTAAGAGATAAAACCTGACTTATATATTTTCATTTCCTTAAATATTTCATTTATGTTCTCTATGGGCCGTTGTTGGGTTTTGTTGTGTGGCCTAGTTTTAATTGTTTTTTCTTTTTTCAGGTGATATGCATGAGTATAATATGTGCCTGGATAACGTCTAGATATGATACAGTATTGGTGTGTTATGCGTTGATGGCAACTTGTGTTGTCGTTTTTGTTTGTGTTCTATTGGCGTGTTCAAGCGTAAGTAAGAAACAATGAAATATGAAATAAGTACAATAGGTAGACTTAAGGTGGTTCGATTTCCATACAAATCTCAAGATGGTAGTGAAACGGAACGATATTGGAGTGCAACCCTCTAAAATTAGAAAAGTGCACTATCAGCGAGAGGGAGTGCAGCTGCTGTGGAACCTTAATTTTTTTTGTTGTTTCTCATTATGTGTTAGAGTAAAGGAGGTTGAAAGTCTGCAGTAGAACGAGGCGTCGCGCTATGTAACCGACGCACACCAGAAGAAACACGCATCGTTGGGGGAATAGCCTGGAGACTGCGGGGACGCCTGAGCCCCTCCAGGAATGTCCATTGGACCCTATATATGGACAAATGGAGCATAATTTTACAGTAAAATCACGGCTACTGGCATTTATTTTGTTCTTTAATTACGGTAAATTACAATTGCTTGAATAAAACCGTAGATTTTATTAGAATATTAGATTGTTAGTTTTATTCAAAAATCGTAAATTCATAAGATGATTTTATGCTAATAATCTACCGTTTAATCCAAGCAATTGTGATTTACCGCAAATAAAGACAAAAATAAATGCCAGTAGCTGTGATTTCCCTGTAAAATTATGCTCTTATGCCAGATCCATTTCAGGTTAGGTGTGCTTTACTATCTTCGACCACATTGTCACTAACAATTAGGTGTAACACCTAGCTTTTCAAGAATAAAAAAGTAGATGTAATGTAAATACAAAGTAGTATATGGTACACGTCAAATATGGACTCGTGTTTTGGATCAAAGGGAAGCAAAATCAAAGAGATAACCATCGAATAAATCTCCTACTAATGAACGCCAAAGCAGCGATGTTCTAAACTTTTTGTTACTCAATTTTTTCGGTACGTCGTTGGTCTAATTATTTTTGTTTGTTTTTAAACTACAAGGTTTGTAAAACCATTATTGTATCGTCTCATTAATCACTGACAGGATCAGTTTCGTTTTCGGGAGCGATGCCCTTACACCCAGTATTTAACCCATTCAATTTTAATTTCAGTTTGACTTCACCGCCTGGATGCTGTACGTGATAGTGATCGCCGCAGCTTTCGGAGCAATAACCATGATCGTATTGATTGGTATGATGATCACAGGGACGTATATGAAAACATTGCACCTCATTTTGTTGATTGGCGGTACTTTGATAAATGTTGTTGTAAGTATATTTTTGGAATGTTCCACAGATTTTTTTTGACCTTTTTTAAAAGTGTTGGCGACCGTGGGAACTTATGATTGCACACCTACATTGATATTTTTTTTTTTAATGGTTGACAGGCCAGGTGTTTGACCACAGCTCACCTGATGTTAAGTGAAGGTGTGGTCGAAGATGGTAAAGCACACCTAGCCTGGAATGGAACTGGCTCTCAAGTGAGGCTGCCGAAACACACCGTTAGATGCTTGGCGGCAGATTTTCAACTTGAGGGTGGTAGCTAGCCAGCCGAGTACTAGAAAGTACCCTACCACCATGCTATGGTTTCCTCACGATGTTTTCCTTCACCGGCAGCTCAAGCTCATTGTTGGGGTTTGAACCCACGCCCTTCGGCATGCGAACCTACCGCGCTAACCACTGAGCTATCATTGCTACAAACATTTTCCACTTATAAAAATGTGTAGGCGGACGAATAAATCTACTTTTGGTGTTTCATAGACATCTAAATTGTGTGAAATAGTTTAGATAGATTTCGACTAGAGGAGGCTTATGTCCCAAGACAGTTGACTTTGACACTTGACCTGGTAGCTTATAACAATTAGTCCAATATTAAGAGTTTATATTTGAATGGTCTGAGTAAATGAAGGCTAGTTTTATTTATTTATTTTATCCCGCATAATTAAAACAAAAATGCGTTAAAAACACTTCAGTTTCCTTAGTAAAACTTGCATGTTTCAGGTACTCACAATAGAGCTGCAGATGATACTGGGAGGGAAGGCTATAGAGCTAGGAGAAGATGAATACGCCTTGGGAGCTTTACTACTATATACTAGTATTGTAGATATATTCTTGAAATTAGTTCAAATATTTGGAATTTTGGATAGTATGTGACGTTACTTTGTAATTCAATTTTATTATTCGTTAGTTTAAAGTTTACAAGATATTAAATTTGTTTTGCAAGTACCTATATCGCCTAGTGTGTTAAATATAAAAGAAAGAAAGAAAGAAAAACATTTATTTTTTTCCCAACAATACACCAGACACAACAACAGATAAGTACAAACAAAACACACAAATAAAAAGATACATGTTAACAAAAAGACAACAAATTTCACAAGATAATAAGTGGGTTATCGCTGCAGTGGCTGGTGCATCAACTAGGAGAAAAAAAGGTCAGTGCTCAGCAATTGTGCTGGGGATTGCTCCACAGCGCTGATTTTCAGCACTGACCAATTCATAAAATAAAACAAAATAAATATATATATAATCATCATATGAAATAAATATGTATAATAATTGTATATAAATTTGGAGTGCAGATAATTTAGCAATGCAGGTAAGGAAGATAAGAAGATAAAATAAGAGAAATGTTACCGTGCTTGTACAAACGACCACTATGTTGGAACATAGGAAATATAAACATAATATAATGAAATTGCCAAAAAAAAAAAATTATAAAATATATTTCTTTTTATTTTGATCTATCTTCACAACGCGAAAATATGATTATTGCTCATTTAATTCTGCCAGTTCAAAAAAATTCGGCGGTTATACGGAAAGAACATTTTTTCTTTGGTTTATTTATACTGCGGCGCGCGATTTGTACCTCCATAAAGTATGCCACAATGTCATTTTTCACCGGCAGCTCAAGCTTATTGTTGATGCTTGAACCGACGCTCTTTGGCGTGCGAACTGATCGCGCTAACCACTGAGCTATCATCGCTATAGACTAGATTAGGTAAAGTTGAAAAGCAGGACCGTCACGCCAAAATATTAATGTACAATAAATTACCTAAATGTATTCCAGAATTAAATCATTAAAATTAAAGAAAAAAGCTTTGAAAGCAATCCTTTTTCTAGGTTTTTTTTTCTAAGATTTGATTTTCTGTTTGTATTGAATCGGCTCCGAAACTACTGGACCGATTTCAAAAATTCTTTCACCGTTAGGAAGCCGTGCTTTTTATCCCTGTATTCCCACGGGGACGGGCACTACGCGGGTGAAACCGTAAAGCGTCCGCTAGTATCTTATACAAACATAAATAAATCAGGCACGTGACCCTAAATCAGCGTAACGCGAAAGACATAACTGGTGCGTCGCGGGCGCAGTGATATATGGAGACGGAAATTGAATCCTGAAGAAGGACCCGCCCTGCCCCGCCCCGCTGCAGACGCTTTGTCAAATCTAGACTTACGCGAACAAAGAACGGCTATAAAAAATACGTTATCAGTTTTTTGATGATATGTATGAGATACTAGCGGACGCCTCGCGGTTTCACCCGCGTAGTTCCCGTTCCCGTGGGAATACAGGTATAAAATTAGCCTATGTCACCCGGGGATAGTGTAGCTTCCCAACAGTGAAGAATTTTTAAAATCGGTCCAGTAGTTTTGGAGCCTATTCAATACAAACAAACAATCAAATCTTTTCTCTTTATAATAGTATAGATAGATTGATATAGATAATAATATATAGGTATGTAATATTTAGTTTAAACTCTATCAACTAGATTATAAAGCATTCTAGCTGAGTCTGAGAAAGGCACAGTAACCAACTTGGAGTCCTAATGTTCGTTTGTTTTTAACAGACTCAAAAAGGAGGAGGTTCTCAATTGGACAATGTTTTTTTTTGTATGTATGTTACGCGATAATTCCGCCAATTATGAATCGATTTTGATGATTTTTTTTTGTTTAGTTGATCATACTGGTACTTCAGAGGTGGTCCCATATAAATTATGGAAATCAATCGAGCGGTTTTTAAAAACCAACAAAAATCAAAAAAATTATACAACGATGATATTGTCATTTACTCTGAAATCTCACTGTTTCCTTGGACCAGTGCTTTTAGTTGGCCTAAATAAAGGTCATGAAGTATGTTTTTGTAATTGTAAAGTCATATATTATTTAATTGTAAATTTATAGAGAATATGTATCCATGAATATGTCATGGTTATTCTCTCTTGATGTATTTCTATGAGTATAAAATCACTCGACAAAACATTCCGAAATCGCTTAGCTTTTTTGCGCTTGATGCAATTTTCATTCAGTGTTTTTATCGGAAACTTACAGAAATTGCTGCGGAGTCTGGATCGCGAACATCTGTGCTTAACAGTATTGGAAGTGGATTGTATTACACTTTGTGGTGTAAATGGACCAGTGGAGAGACCGATAAGATGTTGTTCTAGAAAAATAGTAGAAACTTTGAGCGCTCACTCAAGTGGAAGTTTCTCTCTAGGAAATGTGTCTGTCATAGTGGTAGTGTATTTTCTAGTACTGCCACCCAACAAGTTGAAAATCTGCCGCCAAACATCTGACGGTGTGTACCGACACCCTCACCTGAGTGCCAGTTCCATTACAGGCTAGGTGTGTTTACTGTCTTTGACCACACCGTCACTCAACATCAAGTGAGCAGTGGTCAAAACACCTAGACATTCGAGCATAAAAAAAACCGTTACGTTAAGTATGAACTTGAAACTAAAAAACCCGAATGACTTTAGTGTTCAAAGATGTATGTGAAAGAATACGTCATGTCCGTCAAACTCCGATTTTTTAGTAATAGGCTTACGTTTGACCGCCAACTCGCGTTTGTAATATAAAAGTGGTAATACACGACACATCATAAATTAGAAGTGCATTACAATCAATCCCTTTCCGCTCTATAGTGCTTAAATGTCTTCCTCAAAATGAAAAATACGTCGGCCATTGATCGCAAGGAAGATGGATTAGCCCCATTTTGGAGTTTAGCAGCGATATTTCTACTCGGGAAAGCGAAACAGTTGTTGTGATTGCGATAATCTATCTTTCTTGCCATGTACCAAAAAAAAACCTTCATAAGTTTTTATAGGTGACAGGCTAGGTGTTGTTGGTGCAGCTCACCTGATGTCAACGTGACAGTGTGATCGAATTTGGTAAATATACGTAGCCAGAGCGTCGTTCACGAAAATTTATCGAATTCTTATAGTCAAGGTATCGAGCCTTCGATGGCATATAAAGCTGTACAAATCTCATACATATTTTTGTCGATGTTGATACGAATACTTTGTCTCAAGTCGTTCGTGATCGACGCTCTGGAATAAAAACTGTTTTCGAAACACACTGTAAGGTTAGAATTTTAACAGAGATGGTCGGTGGAATCTGTCACCAACTTGAAGAATTTTTCTTCATGATGTTCGTGATCATACATCTGAAAACATCATGGTGAGCTTTGTGGGCTGGAATATTCCTAATGCTATACAACTCTGTCTGACTCTGGCGAAGAAGAGCTCCAGAGAGCACTGGCGTATCTCAACACTACCCGTTACACTACACTACACTATGTACTGCCTTCATGTGTGATGCACGCAGCGGCCCGTAGTGCAAAGCAAGGTGAGGCCGCGCGCGTTGCACTCTGTTTTACCTCCTTGAAGAAGGCCACCGGATGTGGCTGAAGCTAAAGTCGGAGTATCCGAAGTAATTAGTAATTAAACATGAGTAGTAATTTTTTTTATGCTTGATAGGCTAGGTGTTTGACCACAGCTCACCTGATGTTAAGTGAAGGTGTGGTCGAAGATTGTAAAGCACACCTAGCTTGGAATAGAACCATACTAAATTTCATCCAAATCCGTTTAGAAGTTTTTGCGTGAAAGAGTAACAAATCTATCCATCCATCCATCCAAACTTTTATGTTTATAATATTAGTGAGATAGTGGGATTGCCGATGACTTGAAACAGTGAAGGAAAATATCGTGAGGAAATTAACATGTCGGAGAGCTTTTAAAAAAATAGTGCTCGCAGATGTTTGAAGTCTGCCAACCCGCACTTGGCCAGCGTGGTGAACTATGGAATTAAAAACTATATTATATTTTTTTTATTTTTTGTTTTGTATTAAATTAATCAATTAACTGTTAATATTTTATATATTTTTTTTTACTACTCCTTTTTTGACTTTTTATTTTTTATTGCAATTTAATTTAATTTTTGATTATTTTTTTTAAACATCAAATTGACATGTTAATTTAACTCTACTTATTTCTATTTAATTTATTTTTATTATTTGACTTGTAACTTTTGTTATCAATAAAACACTATGACTATGGCCTTACCCTACTCACAATGAGAAGTGGCGCACGCCCAGTGGGACAATTAAAAAAAAAAATATGGCTGATTTGGAGGTCTAAGTTGGCAAAGCTTCGCTACTGAATTCCGGTCATCGCCACAGCGGCTGCGTCCGATCCATCATTACCAACCGCAGTGGGCGGATTGATTCCACATATTCCTCATCGGTCGAAAGCTTTTACTGTTTACTTCCTCTATTTTTCATGTCGGAACTATCCTCCAGTTTTCGAACTTGGCAAAGTTACTGCGTACTGTGATTGGTTAAATCTAGACTCGATTAACACGTGACCAAGATAGATGGCACGTTGAACGGGATATGATTAAAAAAAAAAAATATGATGTATGATTTAAAAGCATTCATTGGCATAATAATATTATGTAAACTCACTACAAATTATAGCTATAGTGGCATAGTGTGGTTGACATCTGGTAAGTCAAGGAGTCAAAACTTCGACCTACCAAACGTGAATAATACCTCACAAATAAAATAAAAATGGGTAAAAACCTTCATAAAAACATCAGTTTTCATGATCATTTGTAGTGATATTTTAATTTTTTTACTTTGTGGTAGATTTCTTTCTCTTGACTTTCTTTTGACTTGGTTCTTTAGCAGGAAGGCGTCTAGGAAGGTAACACCGCAGTACAGGATATTAGCAGTGCGTAAACATTACTGTGTTCCGGTTTGAGGGGTACTGCAGATAAATTACAGGGCTGTTGAGATTAACCATCGAAGGTCTCAAAGCAATGAGCGCCAAAGTAGTGATGCCTTGAACTTTGTTTTACTACACAAACCTCCTGTGTATCGCTGCAGCGGTCATGGACAGGTGTTATCCCTTACCATCAGGAGAACGTTTCGTTCGGCTCATTATATTAAAAAAAAAAAAAACTTTTGCTTGGCGGCAAAATTTCTGGTAAAGAAAGAAAACATTTATTTTAAACACACTACAAACAAATGATAAAAAAGACGACAAAAATAATAACAATAATAATAAAAAGTTGTTGTTGTTGCTGTTGTTGTTGTTATTGCGGTGGACCTATCAAGACGACCTGCTAAAGTGATTTACCATCAAGTGGAGGATCTGGGTAAATTTGGGCTAAATCGGAGTTCGAGACCCGAGAGTCAAAGGGCCTTCTTATTCAACAAATTCTTACAGTCCGACATTTCAGCATCAGCTTAGTCCCACCGCGTCCAGCATAACAAAACGGCTGAAGTGTATTCACGAATTCTCAACGGCAACGCAAACAAACCATTACTCGAATCCTCCGCGACGGCTTGGAAAACAACGACGAGTGTCAAACCGACTATGTTTTAATAAGGTTCTGTACAAAATATCCATTTCCATACAGAACCATTCATGTAAATATTGAACGATATTTTCTCAGTACAGTAAACTAAGCAAAGCTTGTTCTGTGATAGCTCATGTTTTATTTATTACTAGCGGACGCCTCGCGGTTTCACTGGCGTAGTTCCCGTATAAAAAGTAGCCTATGTCAGCCGGAGATAGTGAAGCTTCCCAACGGTGAAAGAATTTTTGAAATCGGTCCAGTAGTTTCGGAGCCTATTCTATACAAACAAACAAACAAACAAACAATTAAATCTTTCCTCTTTATAATAGTATAGATAGATAGATAATATATCAGCTATCACAGAACAAGCTTTGCTTAGTTTGGGGTCAGATAGCGCTGTATGTAATGTCCTACGATATTTATTTATTATTATTAGTTAAGTATTTCAAGGTTTTTCATCCAAGCTACGGAACTCTAAACGCCGAGGCCTATTCAAAAGCTTTGATACGTGCCCTGTCGGCGCGTTGCATTTTTCACTATTTTCACCTTTTTTTTTACGGTTTAACGGCTTCGCACGAGAGCGATATATTTTCGTAAGACCTTTTTAAAAATAAGATCTTCAATATTATTCAGCATAGTAATACACAATTTAAAATAGAGAATTTGAGATTAGAATCGTACATAATTAATGTTAGGATTTTTTGAGTATGGACAGCATAAAATCTTAATAACTTACTACTTTCGATGGGTGGTCTCAACAGCCCAGTAATTTCGCTAGCTGCAGTACCCTCCAAACCGGAACACAGTAATGTTTACACACTGCTGCTTGGCGCTAGAATATCTGGTATATTTGCGGTGGTGCCTACTTAGGTGGTAGATCTCGTGCTAAGGAGATCTACCACCAATTAAAAAACAAAAATATAAAATTTACAAAAAGAACATTCCATTGTATTGTAAATAAATAACTCTTTCTTGTTCATACAGACATAATAAAAACGAACATTTAAATGAAGTGCAGCAATCGGCGGCATTATCGTTTAGAGCGATCACTTCCACGCAACCTTTTGCACCTAACTTAACTTTTTTTTTTCATAACTTTTTTTATGTGTTCCAAAGTATTGGTGTTTAATAATCTATTCAATGTATAAGTGGTTGGCGGTTTTACATACACTTTGTTTTGAAGCTTTTTTCAAAGTAAATAGAATTCATTGGCAACAAAGTATTAAGTCTTTTGATGTACGCTTTCGAGGTAGCCAATAATGGTTAACCGTGGATTGATCGGCGAAACTCGGGCTGTGAGCAAATTGAACTTTGATCAACCTTTACCTAACACCTATATCACCCTTTCATCGCGGCATATAGCCTTCCTACCACATAATTATCGGTTCACTGTACCACGTACATCAGGCCTGAGTGCTTGGTGCATTGATTTTTATTATCCGTAGATATGCAAACATAAATACAATTTATGGATATTGACATTGTAAGTATTAAAATTACTTGGTGGTAAATTTCCTTAGCAGGAGGTCGTCTAGGTAGGTACCACCGCAGTGCCAGATATTCTGCCGCCAAGCAGTAGTGTGTGAACATTGCTGTGTTCCGGTTTGAACGGTACTGCAGCTAGCGAAATTACTGGGCTGTTGTGACTAAACAGCTAAAGTAATGTGCGCCAAAGCAGTGGTGCCTTTAACTTTGTTTCACTACACAAAGTTCTGTGTATCGCTGGTTAGGACATACGTTATCTCTTAGCATCAGGAGAGCGTCTCGTTCGGCTTATTAGAATAATAATAAAAAAGGTAATATAAAATATTAAAAAAAATATGGATTGATGCTAACGTACGTATAAGTAGGTATATTCCTTTGTACTACTAGATTAGTCATGAAACAGTTAAGCGACCGTCTCTTTCCTCCATATACTATGTGCTGCATACAATATATAACTTTTATATTTTGTTGTTAAAATAGTATACAACTTTATCAAAACATACATTACTAGCAGACACCTCGCCGTTTCACCCGCGTAGTTCCCGTTCCCGTGGGAATACAGGCATAAAAAATAGCCTATGCCAACCGGAGATAGTGTAGCTTCCCAACGGTGAAAGAATTTTTGAAATCGGTCCAGTAGTTTTTGAGTTTATTCGTTACAAACATACAAATATCCAAAAATATAAATCTTTCCTCTTTACAATATTGGTTTAAATATATGGCGTATAGTGGCGGCCTTATCGCCTAGAGCGATTTCTCCCAGACAACCTTGTTACAGTTGTTTTCTGAACGTAACTTGATTAATTGAAAATTGAATTAAGCACCTCCTCCTTTTTTGGGTCGGTTAAAAATAGAGGTGTTCCAAGAACACAAATAAATTAAAATAAATATCGTAGGACATTACACACAGCGCCATCTGACCCCAAACTAAGCAGAGCTTATGTGATGGAAGTCAGACAACTGATAGAATACATAAATACTTTTTTTTTTGTAAATACATACAGAACACCCAGACACAGAACAAACATTTGTTTCGAACAGAACAGGAATAAGAATCCACACAGTATAATATTGAGCATAATGTAAGGTGCTTTCATCGGGTTATTTTTAGAAGTTAATAGAGAGAATTAGCTAGTTTTAAAGGACCCCGCATAATCTAATCGTACCATTGGAGTGGATCTAGCGTTAAAATCATTGTCCAGAACGCAATAGGGCGTCAAATGTCTACTTAGGATTCAATCGAACAGAACTTGCGGCTATTCGATTCAGTTCTAATGGCTGATTCTGATCGATTCCGGACCTTCGAGAACTATGAATCTCGTATAGCTGTGTTCTACGAAGTTGGTGGAATGTTAAGCTGAAGTTGTTTTCTTTTTTGTTTTTAGTATATCATTTTATGCATTCTCAGTGGTTAGCGCTGTCGGTCAACACGCCGAAATTTTAAGGTTTATTAACCTTAAAATTTCGGCATCAGAATGTACAAATACAAATTCCTCGCGATGTTTTCGTTCACCGGCAGCTAAGGCAGCTCTATAGCCTTCCCTCCCAGTATCATCTGCAGCTCTATTGTGTGAACCTGAAACATGCAAGTTTTACTAAGGAAACTGAAGTATTTTTAACGCATTATCCCGCATAATTAAAACAAAAGTTTTAATTATGCGGGATAAAATAAATAAATAAAACTAGCCTTCATTTACTCAGACCATTCAAATATAAACTCTTAATATTGTACTAATTGTTATAAGCTACCAGGTCAAGTGTCAAAGTCAACTGTCTTGGGACATAAGCCTCCTCTAGTCGAAATCTATCTAAACTATTTCACACAATTTAGATGTCTATGAAACACCAAAAGTAGATTTATTCGTCCGCCTACACATTTGTATAAGTGGAAAATGTTTGTAGCAATGATAGCTCAGTGGTTAGCGCGGTAGGTTCGCATGCCGAAGGGCGTGGGTTCAACCCCCAACAATGAGCTTGACCTGCCGGTGAACGAAAACATCGTGAGGAAACCATAGCATGGTGGTAGGGTACTTTCTAGTACTCGGCTGGCTAGCTACCACCCTCAAGTTGAAAATCTGCCGCCAAGCATCTAACGGTGTGTTGCGGCAGCCTCACTTGAGAGCCCGTTCCATTCCAGGCTAGGTGTGCTTTACTATCTTCGACCACACCGTCACTTAACATCAGGTCAGCTGTGGTCAAACACCTAGCCTGCCAACCATTAAAAAAAACGAAAATGCGTGTACCATACTAACTACACTTTCGAAAGGAGATTTCAAAGTAAGTGTACAGCCTAAATCTTAATGCAAAAACGATTTCAAGCCCAATAACTGGAGGGTCGTCAACCAAATCGACCCTTGTATTTTGACAGCCCGATTTTCAATTTTCCATCAGATTAATCCACTTTATTGTTACCCAATTTTGAAGGATTATGGCCATTATAGCCTCGTTCGGTTATCACCCGATCCTGAAATAGAAATGGATAGAATTAATTCAATTATTCGAACCATGTGTTCGATTGTAATCGAGTAAGCGTTTGTGTGATCGTCATATTGTATATCGATTAGCATGCGTATGTTCGATTCAATAGTTTTAGCGATTCAATTAATCATAACACTTTATTTTTATGGTCGAAAAGCTTTGACCAAAGCTCACTTTATGTTAAATAAAAGAAAAAAAGAAACACACACACCAATCATCACGTTCTTTTGACATTATTTTTTTACTAAAAACGAATTTGTAGCATCTTTGACTTATTTAAATTAGAGATGGACAAAAAAAAAATGAAATAATGAACAACCAGTAAAAAGAAATTATGGCAAAACGTCGTGGAAACTGTCCACAGCAAAAGTATTCATATGCAAATGATTAGAATATTGTTTTTTTCTAAGAATTAAAATATATTAAATAATACAATTTCTTGAATTCGGTTTCGACTTCGATTGCAAATGCTTAATTTCACAGCCCTTTTTAAGGGATGGGAAATCAATCGATTAAGCGAACAATCTTTATTCGATTTTTTGAGCCCATAAGTAATTCGAACCGAATTTCAGAGAGCAAAAATTCATATTGAAGGTCGTTCGTCATTTGTGCGACGGAGCGTTACATTTACAGAAAGATACGTATCTACTCATTTATTGGCTTTATATAATCTGTGTTAAGATAAAAAACATGAATGTAGCAATAAAAAAATTGTAATTTAATACTCACAACACTGCTTGACGGCACAAATCTAAAATTGCGACCTCGTATTAACATGACCTCTGGTTTTGACGGGAACGCGGAAAGAGTCGTGTCGCCCCATTGTATTTTTTTCCAAAACTAGTGTTTTGTCGAGTGTTTATGCATAAAAATGGTGGTGTTTTATTCATAAAGTGCCGTTGCCGTGCCGTGTTCATAAATTACAAGCGCGAGTGTGGGAAAATGATATAATGTGGTGAAACATGACTTTTCGTTTTGCTTCCAAAACTCGATCGAAGCTTTATAGTAAAGTCGCCACTACTTTACTAAAGCATGACTGGACTTGAATGCCATAGACTGGACTTGACTAAGACTGGACTTTGACTATAACTAGCTACGAGGACACTTATTTAACTTTTGAAACTTGAAAATATATAAATAATTGATACTGGCAAATGCTAAAACGCGACGCCAAAACTAAAGAAAAAAAAAAGTTTTCGCAGCGCATGCTAAGTAAGGGGTTTTCGGTAAAAATTTCACAGCTTAGCTTACATTATTGAAGTTTCCATACGGAACCCTATCTGTTTTTCAAATACCATATAGCATAATTATGTCCATCACGGATAATGTAGCATTCTAATAATGAAATAATTATTAAGATCGGTCCAGTAGTTTCGGAGCCTATTCAATACAAACAAACAATCAAAACTTTCCTTTTTATAATAGTGTAGCCCAGTAACCCATACTGTAAATGAAACGCCATTTAGTCACTCAAAATGAAACTAGATGGCGTTGATCGCCTTTAAAACTCGCTATCGTTTTGTTTGTAAGCAGACTTTATTAGACACCAATGAATCATTGCAGATATGAATGAAATATATACGATCTACCTTGCAATAATATTTTTTTTAGGGCAGTATGTTTTATGTGAATGTTGATGTTGAATGTTACATCCATAACTTATTAGTCTCTATCGGCCACCTGACTCTATACTTTGTTCTGATCGAAAAGCAAAATTGCCATACTTTTTATAAAGTATGATGTTTTGATTTTCTTAAGAAAATACACAAGAACCGCTATTCTAGAAATACAATCACAAACCTAGCTGAGATCCAGGAAGGTTCTAGCACTAAACGAGTGCAAACTTAAAAAAATATTTCTAGAAACTAAAAGTGTTGTTTCTACCGCAACTGAGTGCTATAGTACCGTCCGTATAAATTCATTTCGCTCGTGTGTCGTTAACTCGATTTTTTTTTATCCAGGAAATGTTCGGGCAGTCACGTCTAACAGCTATTCCCCGGGATCGGGGTATTTCTTTCGCACGATTTCTGGCATCTATGGTGTCAATTTTATTTCGTTATTATTGCATTTTTCACGGCTCAGCAATAGGAAAATCGAGACGTAAATTCGAAATCGAATTGGCTTCGGTAATCTTTTTGTTAGGTTATTTTTTTGGTAGGTAACTATGATTTTTTTATAAGCTAGGTGTTTGACCATCTAATGTTAAAGCCTAGCCTGGAATGAAAACAGACTCTCTATTGAGATTGCAAGAATACGCCGTTAGGTTAGGATCAGATTTTCAACTGGAAAGTGGTACTTGTAAGCCAGCCAAGTACTAGAAAGCTACCGCTATGCTATATAGTTTGGATAGCTAAAAATAATGTTGATGATGATTCTTAAAGATACTACATTCAGGTGTACTTGGTGGAAGATTTCCTTAGCAGGAAGTCGTCTAGGTAGGTACCACCGCAGTACCAGATATTCTACCGCCAAGCAGTAGTGTGTAAACATTACTGTGTTCCAGTTACTGCAGCTAGCGGAATTACAGAGCTGTTGAGACTAACTTTAGAAAGTCTGAACGTAATTAGCGCCAAAGCAGCGATGCCCCGGACTTAGTTTGCAACTCAAAGTTCTGTGTATTGCTTCAATGGTCATGGACATGCGTTATCTCTTACCAACAAAAGAGCGTATCGTTCGTCTCATTGCTTTTAGATTAAAAAAATATTTGATTCCCCTAATACTTTGCTTAGTTTGGTGGTAGATTGTGTCAAATGTCCTTCAATGTTTATTTATTTTATTTATCGGGATATTATAAAAAAATAATTTCTACACTTATTATATATTTATTACGACATTTATTTATTTATCTATACACAATACTGTTTAAAATGTCAATTTACTTAATTTCTAATCTTTCCTAACTCCATTTGCTAAGTTGACTGTTTTCTCTCTTCGTTCTTTACTGTAAAGGTTCGCCTAACGATCTTATAGCGAGTCCTTCGCGGACTAACTTTTCAGCTTTCAGTTGATTGCGTTGAACGGGAGTAATTTAATTCTCGTAGATATTCTCTTTGAAGTTTTCCTTAACGATCTTCGATTCAATTGAAAATGAACATCAAGGTACGTTTTGCAGAAAACAGGAGTTACAGGGGAATAAGGTTTTTTATACATTGTGATTAGAAAATAAATGTTGCCGCCTGATTGAGTGCTGTCATACGAATCTAAAAAGGTCCACGGTTCATTCCGGGGTTTTGGCGCTAAAACTCTTGGTGCAAAGGCTAGCTATTGCAATCCAGCGTGGAAATGGTGCCATGGCTGAGCGGAGCGCTCCTTACTAGTCTTCTTATACATAGTCAAGCCATTAAATAATAATATAATAATTTATTGCATTAAAAAAATATATATAATACATATTGCTTAACTATTAACACTATTGTTTACAAAAATAGATCGAGTTTCTTCCGCTGAACTAGGTTAACACCTGTATTTCAGCTTCAGTGTCAATATGTATTACCGGTTACTTTTTTCTCTAACAACCCTTGGAAGAGTG
Source organism: Biston betularia (assembly GCA_905404145.2). Classification (NCBI taxonomy): domain Eukaryota; kingdom Metazoa; phylum Arthropoda; class Insecta; order Lepidoptera; family Geometridae; genus Biston; species Biston betularia. The sequence goes on along the minus strand of FR989887.1, from coordinate 3,890,159 downwards.
ATTCAATAATGGCGTTTGCGTAAAAAATCCAATTTCTCCCGTTTCCAATATTATAAAAATGCGATTATGAAATTGGTTGTATGAGGAGAAGATTTATTAACTTTGAAAGATTTGCCTACCTACCTGACTTGATCCACCTAGTAGACCTACCTACATATTTGGCGTAAATTTTAATGTTATGTAGCATAACACGGAAACGCCCTGGGATTCATTGGAATTAAAAACAAAAAGTAATGAGGCGAACGAAAGAAACGCAGACGAAGAACGAAAGAGAGGCAGACCAGCTGCCCGATAGACTGACGACATAGTAGAAGCGGCTGGCAAACAGTTAATAAATAAATAATAATAAATATCGCAGGACATTACACACAGCGCCATCTGACCCCAAACTAAGCAGAGCTTGTGCTATGGAAGACAGATAACTGATAGAATACTTAAATACTTTTTTTTTTTGTAAATACATACTTATAATACATACAGTACACCCAGACACAGAACAAACATCGATGTTAGTCACACAAATGTTAGTCCTGAGTGGGAATCGAACCCACGCCCTTCAGCTCTCGAAGCAGACACACTACCAATGAACCAACAGGGCTGTCAGTGGATGGAGACAGCGAAGAACAGGGGTACGTGGACATCTCTAGAGGAGGCCTTCACTTTCGAGAACGAGTGGTTCTTAAATAAGTAATGAAATATATATATAGATCTACAAACATAAAAAATAATTAGAAATAAGTTTATGTTTGCATTGTTTTTTTTTAATAAGAAATATAAGGCTTTTTTATTTTATTAATGAGACGAACGAGATGCTCTCCTTATGGTAAGAGATACAACCTATCCATGACCATTGCAGCGATACACAGAACTTTAAGTAGCAAAACCCAAAATTTGCTACACTGCTTTGGCGGACATTTGATGGTTAACTTTAACAACCCTGTAATTTCGCTAGCTGCTGAAGTATCCACAGTAATACAAACACTACTATTTTGCGACAAAATATCTGGTATTGCGGTGGTACCTACCTTGATGACCTTCTGCTAATGATATAACTACCACCAAGTAAAAAAAATATATTTGAATTTGAATATCCTTATCCATAGCCCTTTCTACAGCTCGCTTTAAACCTGTGAATTGATCTACAAAGCGTTTTGATTCCACATTTTTTATTTATACAGCGAGGTTGTGGAACTCTCTGCCGGAGTCTGTGTTCCCTGTTAGGTACAATATTGGCGTCTTCAAATCTAAAGTAAATAGGTTTCCTCTAGGCAAGCGTGATTCATCTTAGGCCGCATTTCTGTTTAGGAATGGTGTAGCCAATCGGGAACCTATTTACAACTAAAAATAAACTAACTTATCTCAAAGTTCGGCGCGGTAGGCTGTAATCAGTCATATTCCAAAGCACTAAAATTACAATTTAGAGACACAAATTCAAGCTTTGTGTGTGCAATTGCACAAAACACATCGCGCCCTCGGTTCAGACAAACAATAGCACAAATGCAATTCAAATCTCAGTTCGCATTAGCGAGTCGGGATTTTGGACGATTACGCACGAAGCTTTCAAATTACGATTTTGGACGTTGACCAAACATTCGACTGGTCTTCGCTTGTATCTACTAGTTGTATTTGGTATGCAACAATTGTTTGTCTGTAACATATCTTTATGACCCTCCCTTTTTATTTTCAACGTGTTGAATACTCAATGAATTAAACAAAACTATTATTTTAAATATTGACACCTATATTATTTACAAAACAAATGTAAGTAATTAATTAATTTAGTTTAATTTCGCTAATTTTTCTTGGAATTCATTTTACATTTTGGTAGTTTTGACTAATGTTATGCATGATTTTGACAAATGTTATTTTGAAATATGAATAGAAAAATGTCATGTAACTTTTTTGTTATCTATAAAATATTTGTAAGTATTTCTAAATAAATACCGCATACTTTAGTTTTCTTTTGTTATTTTAAGTTACGTGCACAAGATGAGTTGCTGAGATTGCGAGGTAAATTACTATTTGTGTGACATAAAGTCCAACATAATTTATAATTAATTATTGTTTTTTTCAATAGAAATATGACACGTCTATTAACGTTGCTAAATCTTACGTATTTGAAACATTGCTAGATGTTAATTAACTTTTGGATATAGTTGTATAGGTAAATGGCAGCTATATGATAGCCCTGTTGGTTTATTAGTAGTATATCTGCTGAAGGACGTGGGTTCGTTTTTCACCTAGGTCAAACATTATGTGGCATAAACAAATGTTTGTTCTGCGTCGGGATGCTGTATATTTATTGTAAGTAGGTATGTATATACAAAAATAAAAGATCAGTTGTGTGACTTTCATAGTACAAGTTTTGTTTAATTTGGGGTTAGATGGCGCTGTTGTTCTACATAATTCATTTTATTATTTATTTAAATAATTAAGATTTAACTTTGTAATGTTGAATTTACCACAATGCTATTCAGCTAACCAAATTTTAAACCACAAACACGCAAAACAATTTTTCTCTTTAATTACCTCAATATATTACCAAAGAACGTTACAGTGCAAGTCTAAAAGCGGACAAATTTGAAAATGGCCGACAATTATCCGAGTCCGGAAGGCATCCGTCACCGGACGGCCGGACGTTCCGGACGTACCCGGACACCTCGGATAACCGGATCCGGACGGAGTCGGATGAAACGGGCGGATAATTTACTGGGGCATTTCGTTACGCGTGTTGTGAAGGTGACGTATCCGTGGTCTTCGTCAAGTTAAAATAGAATTAAGTCCATTCAGTAGTTTTTGCGTATAAAAGTAACAAACATCCATCCATACTTTCACATTTATTCATCTTCTTCAGTTCTTCAGTTTAGGGTCTGATGGCGCTGTGTGTAATGTCCTATGATATTTACTTGCAATACTTTTAACACACACACACTTTTTCACATCTATTTTATGCCCAGGCTTGTTAAGACAAACGGCCCAAGCGTAAGCCTTGATTAGAAATAGGTAAATTGATTCCCCAGATAAAAACATTAATAAAATGAATTTGAAATTGAATGTCAAAGCTAACTGAGTTGGAAAAATATATGTGGGGCGAGGTAATGCCAAGAAAAAGTTCAAAGCATTATAGAAAAGGTCAGAGTGATCTTGAAGTGCTGATACATCGGTATTGGTCAACCATAAATGGTGAAAGTTTAATTATTTTTTGCTCATTTGTATAACATTGTCTTGTGTTTAGGGTTCTGTACTTCGAAAAGGAATAAAATAAGGAAAACATGTTTTATTTATTTAACGTTTTATTAAAAACTAACGGGCGCCTCGCGGTTTCACCTCTTTCGGAAACTCTTTATTGGGCACATCATAAACAGAAAAGTACAGAGAACAAAATAATCTTATGAATCTCTTGCCTCTTATAATAGTGTAATAAATAAAACGAAATATATACATATACTAGCGGACGCCTCGCGGTTTCACCCGCATAGTTTCCGTTCCCGTGGGAATATAGGGATTAAAAATAGCCTTTGTCACCCGGGATAGTTTTTCCCAACGGAAGAATATTTGAGATCGGTCCCGTAGTATTTAAGTTTATTCGTCACATACAAAAATACAAACCTTATCTCTTTATAATAATAGTATAGATATCTAGATAATAATGATGTATGTAGTTAATGTACTAAAACATAAAGGAATCTGTCAAAAATTAATCATAGCGACACGAAATGGTTGAAATTGGTGATTTCGTCAAATTTATTGTACTTTAATTAGTGATTGTTTATGAAGGCAATCAAAAGAAACCAGGAGAAATTTACTATTATGAGGATATATACGTCTCTTGCGTGGATCTGTTTAAGGAGCTACAAATTCTGCCTTTACCGTGTGAGTTCGTTTACCAGGTAGCCCTGTACACGCATACAAACATAGATAAATTTCATCGCCGGGGCGTCCACAGCACGTTGGATCTTCGCAGTAATAAAAAGAAAGACCAACTAGTAACGCCGTCGCATCGGCTCGTCAAGTCGGAGAGGTCGGTATACATTCTGGGGCCCGCGGTCTACAATCGCGTACACGCTTCCATTCGGGATGCACCTTCCATCGCGTGCTTCAGAAGCAAACTAAGATCTTGGCTTCAAGAGACCTTATTCTATGACTTTGACGATTATTTAAAACTAAGATATTATTGAATTACTAGTAAGTAATTATAATATTTTTGTTTTTTATGGACATTTAATTATATTGACATAATTATTTTATATGTGACATAGTACTTTATTGACATTTTCATTGTTTTGACATATGTAATGATTTTGATAATAGTTTTTAAATATGAATGGAAAAATGACCTGTAACTTTGGTGTTATTAATAAATGATTTGTATTTGGATAATGTAGTCACGTAGTGAGCGCCGGCAAGCGTCTTCCGCCCCCACCGCGCCGCCTCTTCCCACTTGTGTCGCCTTTTTATCGGGAAGATGTTCTACTTATAGATTTTTTATATACTTTGGCTTTGGTATTACACATTTGTTTTACGAAAAATTGATATTTATATAAGAATGAAATAAATAATATTAGGATTTCAGAACGTTTTTAAGAGTCGCAAAAAAGCGTCAGAAATTATTTCCAGCTACGAACAATAAATTGAAATTGCAAATCGTTCCTGAAATCTCAATATTGCGAAACAGAATTTTATTTATAAGTCCCAGATTTCCGCGCGAAGGCATCGGCTATTGCAAATATTTCAACGCTCGTATTACTCTGGGAGATGCTGGTCATTTTTGTCACGAGCTGCAATTTTTTAATTCCAACTCGATTCCCACCCAAGCATTTTGTGATATAAACAAATGTTTGTTCTGTGTTTTTGCGTGTACTGTATGTATTATAAGTATGTATTTACAAAAAAAACTATTGAAGTATTCTATCAGTTATCTGACTTCCGTAGTAGGTACAAGCTTTCCTTAGTTTGGGTTTAGATGGCGCTGTGTGTAATGTCCTACGAAATTTATTTTATTTATTTATTTAATTATGAGTAAAAAATTTCCTTTTGCATAATTCTTTACCTTATTTTTGAACCTGTATCAAATACATATTTATTATGGTAGGCAGGCTAGGTATTTGACTACAGCTCATCTGACACTAAGTGACGGTGTCGTCGAAGATGATAAGCACACCTAGGCTGGAATGGAGGTGGCTTTCAAGTGAGGCTGCCTGAACTCGGAAATAGATGCTTGGTGACATATTTTTAACTTGAAGGTGGTAGCTAGCCAGCCGAGTACTAGAAAGCACCTAACCACCATGCAAATTCTGCATCAATGTTCAGTTTCGCATAATTTTAAATGTATATAATTTTAAATCTTTGTGGTATATTTAAATTTACCTTTTCCTCTTGAATACTAATTTACTAAGTTATATGGATGTTCCTTGCCGAGGAATACCCCTGTTATTTTCGTGACATTCTTTGCCTTCCAATAAATTTGAATAGGCCAAGAATGACGAATCAAAATCACTGACAAAACTGAGACATGGTAGCTAAAATAAAGTTATGTCAAAATGTAACTTTTTTTGATTTTTACCTAATTATAGAATAAAATGGAATACTACTTTATTATATACCAAACATCTTAAAAAAGAGATCTTAATTTAACTTACTTACTTACTTTATTTGTAACTATGGAGTTTTAATCATAAGCTTAACTGATGTTTTTAGTTCTAATAAAACATTGTTTATTTATAACGTCGAGTGATTCAATTGAGCCGTAGCTCTCGATCTACAAATTGCTGGAATCAGAAAATCGGAAATGCCGAGCGTTTTTGCCTCGTGCAAACCTGCTACCTTATCATTTCCCATTGTAGATAGAAATAGAAAGGTATTGCTTTGACAAAAGAATATTTCACGATGCGGAAATGCTGGACAGCTGGTATGGGACAAGTATTCGTTCACCCTCACTTGCAAGGCTTGCGCATCGGATCACATAAAGGGGTTTTCTTAAAACTTGTAAAGACGTTAAAATACCATGGTCTATTAACATAACGTCAACCTCGACAGTAAATCAGTGTATACAATATACATATTTAACAAATAGCTGCACCCCGCGGTGTTACCCGCTACATGTTTTAGGGATAAAAAGTAGCATATGTGTTAATCCAGGGTTTCAACTACCTTCATACCAAATGTCATCAAAATCCGTTCTGTAGTTTTTGTGTTAAAGACTAACAAACATCCATCCATCCAAACTTTCATGATAATACTAGCTGCGCCCCGCGGTGTTACCCACTGAATGTTTTTGCGATCAAAAGTGGCCTATGTGTTAATCCAGGGTGTCAGGTACTTCCATACTCAACTTCATCAAAATCCAGTCAATAGTTTTTGTGTGAAAGAGTAACAAACGTCCATCCATCCAAACTTTCACATTTTTAACATTAGTGGGATGTATCTGCTGTACCCTGTTCAGTACTCCACAAAATATATTAAACGTATTTGTAGCGATGATAGCTCAGTGGTTACTGCCGTCAACTCACTAAAATATTGTTGTGTGAGTGTGAGTGCGTACCTACGTGCAAAGTACCAATTATTCTGTCGCTCTTGGTGGTAGATCTTCTTAGCAGGAGGTCGTCTAG